>CM046955.1:159507410-164507410 GCA_025698515.1 Gossypium sturtianum | reverse complement strand
GATATGGACTGCAGATGAACCTTGAACACTCACACTTGACCTTAAAGCATCCACAGAAGCTAGTTCATGGCGCAAATGAGCCAGATCAGATTCAGCAGAACCAAAATTCTCGAAGTTCTCATCAAAAGCATTACGACTAGCAGGGCGAGACGGTATCCTTGTCACAGGAGTAGAGTGTCCCAAATCAGCCTGCAAAGATACTAAATGTTAGATCATTGCAGCAGCCTATGATTTGTGGTTCATGAGTAGCTACTCATGAACCAGCAGCAAATTTGATAAAAAATATGCCTACTGAGTTTAACACATGGTGATATAGCTACCTTAGGAATAGAAGAATGACAAATAATTGTATGGCATGCATATGATCATTTTCCAACTACATGCAAATACAAACATTGAGACAACCGAAACATAAATGCTAACCGTGGACTTAAAAGAATTGACCCATGGAACTATAAAAACAACCACATTGACTGCTGAAACTTAGACACGGTTAAAGAAAGCATGCTAATGAAATAACTTCCATTGTTCAGGGCTTAAGAGAGTAGACAAAATTAAAAAGGATGCTGTTATTGGCTTCTGCTGCCCAATTTACTTTCCTTGTTAAATATTCTTGTTCAAGTAGAAGACAAACCATCACCAATTCAACAAGCCGAGAAGTCAACTACCTCTAACTCCACTCACATTTCCAATGAAATTAATGAAGTCCATACAACAGCATTAATGGGCGAACCAGTTATGAGCAAAAGACAAACAAGTTAATTTTCAACAACAATTAAAATTAGTAACTAAAAAAAGCAGCAAGGCTACTGGCTACAATTTTTACCAATAGTAGAATTTCCTCATGCCATTTGCTATTTACATGGAAAAGACAAGCCGGATAGTGCACTTAGTACTCTCCAAACTCCACAAATGTCATTATGTAGATTTTCAATCCAAAGGCAGCATGTAGTCTAAGGACATGCCAAATTACAGCATGAAGGGGTAAAAGGTCACTACAAATAATCCATAAAGCAAGAACCATTGGATAAGCAAACTGTTATCACTTATCAGCAGCAAAAGGCAGAGACAAAAAGAAATAAATAAATAAACATTAGAACAAGTGGCACTATGATTAAGATTAACCTGAAAATTTTCAGCAAGGCTTTTCTGTTTGCTTCCAAGTCCTATACCAGACAAACCAATCAGTCCATCACCACCCCAGTTTGCCGAGTTATGTACTTTCTCTGCTTCTATTTCATTCTCTAGTTTCCTGGAATCAAACCCTGGTGGCATCGAAAACAGCGACCTACTGCTACCACTATCAGCCCTATTCACTTTCCTCCTATCTCCAATCCCACCTATCACTGAACTCCCTCCTTTCAACCTTTGTGCAAACTTCCAATCCTCCTTGGAAAGCAAAGGAGGTGGGAGCCTCGGGTTGAGATTCACATTTGAGTAATAGTATGAATGATAAGCTGGATCAGACCTAAGCTCTTCCTCAGATGCAAAACCATTTCCATTTTTAGCTCCAGCAAAAGCTGAAAAAGCAGTAGCCCCAGTACCAGCAGCGATAGTGGCTCCACCCCCAAACAACCCGCCGACTGCACTCAGTGAACCCTCCACGGTAGGAGGTGCAGAGCCACTTCTATACAAATTCAGCTCTCGTTCGAGATCATCAGCGTCTTGCTTACTACGCTGTTCACGGAGCAATAGCCCCATCTCCGCCTCCAAATCATCCCCAAATGATCTTTCGCCACTTCCTAACATTGGTCTCCTACCCAATTCAGATAGCATTCTCAAATTCCTAATTGATCATTAACCTTTATCAGAACTCCCAAAAATGAGCACTACCCAAAATCAACAATTAGATATTGAACCCGGAAAACCAAAACTTTTCTACACTAATTCACCTAAAACCCAAATTTACAAACTTCAAAGATGCTAACTTTAAGCTATCAAAAGGGTCAAAGGTCAAATTTTTAATCACCCTGAACTCATAAATAGCAAAAAGAAACTCATTCCCCAATGTATCGGAACTAAGAAATCAAAAGCACCCAAAATTAAAATTTCTTCAAGCTTTGCTAACATAAAATTAATCAACAAAAAACAGATAAGAACACCATGTTTTCCAAGTAAAACCAGAAACAACAATAATTAAAAATAAAGTAGGATAGTTCGGAAAGGAGGAAGTTTTGTTTTTGAAGCTCAGATCAAAGAAAAGAGTGAAAAGAAACGTGAAATATAGAGAGAAAGAGTTAACGGTTGAGATCAAATCCGGCGGCGGCTATTGGTTCTTACAATAACCCTTTTAGGGTTTTTTACAATTAAAGGAAGCTGAATTAAATACAGTGGGATAGTAACAAGGAAAAAATGTTTTTCCTTCTTTAATTTCTGGAAATTGATTATATAACTGGTTTATAATTCCTAAAAATAAGGGATAATTGACCAAATGATTACTGACTGATGTAGGTGAAAATTTTTATTTTTGTTTACCTTGTGTTCCAGAAACAGCAATCTATAACTGACACCTCAACACTTTAGATTCGATACCACTTTAAGTTGTCTTAAAATTTTGACATTTGATGAACAAAATAAAAATTGGCATTTATGTCTGTAATTATCTTTAATTGTTTTATTTTCAGTACAGGTAAAAAAGTCTTGGTTAAATATCAGAATTTACCCCTTTGTTTACTTTTATTTTTACAATGGAGCTTTTACTTTTTTTTCCCCTCCGATTACATTAACTCCTTAAGATTCCCCCCCCCCCCCAATCTTTAGCTAATGAAACTTTTCCACTTCAAAAACTCTTAAAGAACATACCAATCAAATCATACGTTTTCTTCGTTTCTTGTTTTAATCTGGAAATTGCTAGTTTTGAGCCAAAATTTGCACTAAAATGCAAAAGAATAAAACATATTTCTTTCTTAAAATTTTTTCCATAATCCCAAATTAGGTTGGGTTAGGCCTAAGCAGAAGCAACCTTTTCAAATACCAAATTGAGAGTTGAAAAGCGAGGTGTCGATTTATTCTTGAATGTAGAGAAAGATTGATTTGGCTCAATGAAATGACGATATGACCAATTTGACAAGAAAGTCTTCAATAAACTGCCACTTTGTATTCTTCTGGTAGTCAAATAAGTAATATGCATATGCATTAATGTGATGTTCCTTTTATGTGGTTTGTCTATAAATATCCCATAGGATCGATATGTTATTGTGGGCTTCAATAAATTCACTATATATATCTTGGGCTTTAAGAAATGAAAATGAGGGTATAGGTTGGTCGTGCTTAGCCTTCTAAAAAATTCCATATGATCTCATATACCATATATGTGTGTATTAAGTCATTTGTTCCTTTTGGATAGATTTGTAGCTTTATTTTCCTTTTTCTTATTCCATCCAACAGAACTCTTTATTCTACTTTTATATCAATTTCCTTATCCCATCTTAGTGCATGAATTAAAGAATTATGGTGGTGATTATGGAAGATCTGTCTTTACTTACAACATTAATTCACCACGTCATATTTTCCGTACTCTAACAGCATACACTTTTTTTCTATGCTTAATCAGATGTGTTTGACATCCAACAAATTCAGGCTTAGGTAAAAGAAAAAACTCTGAGAATCAGCTATGATATTTATAAGATGCTCTGGAGAATAAAACTACAGGACTTTTGGACAAGAATAGATAATACCTTGCAATAAAATAATACCAGGTGATCTTGTCTCTTACCACGAACTAGTAAAAAAGTTGTTTGAAGATATGATTAATAGACGATCCCATAGAAAAAAGGGTCGGGGGGATTGGATTGGAGCCTAGCCCAAATCCAATCCAGTCACTGCTGCCATTGACATATTGGCTTTGAAAATGACGCCAAACCAGATAAACAAATTGATCGTTATTTTGTGTAGTACAATACTACAATCTTTGGAAAGTCAATGCTGTACTGCAAATCCGGAAGTGGCCAGCAAATCCATCGTTTATATATATAATTTTCTCTTCGCCGCGATTAGAAAGGATAGATATATTCATTAACTCTATATCCATGGCTATAATTTCCACCACCGCAAAATTTAAGTCAACATCCTTGTTTATTCTTCTTCTTCTCTTGCAGTTCTCCATAACGAAAGGTCATGGTGGAGACGATCACGACGAGAACAACGGTGACCATACAAACTTGCATGACAAAGGCTTAATCTTGGTGAAAACATGGTGTTTGATCATTCTTTTAGTAACCACTTTTGCAGGTGGAGTCTCCCCTTATTTCTTTCGATGGGACGAAAGTTTTCTCCTCTTAGGCACACAGTTTGCCGGTGGGGTTTTTCTGGCCACCGCCTTGATCCATTTCTTGAGCGATTCTAATGAAACTTTCGGTGATCTCACAACCAAAACCTACCCTTTCGCCTTCATGTTGGCATCGGTGGGGTATCTTCTCACCATGCTTGGTGATTGCATAATCGTTAGTGTTACATCGAGTAGTGAAAGAGAAGTTAGAGTGCAAGTGGAAGAAGGTAGGACAGCTGATGACGAGCATTCCAAAGATGTGGGAATGGATTCGAATAATCCAGTTTTCTTTAAGACAACGTCTTTTGGGGATACGTTACTCCTTATTCTCGCCTTGTGTTTTCACTCAATTTTCGAGGGCATTGCCATTGGTGTTGCAGGTAAGTTAATTTCTGTACCTTCCAATCAACAAAGAAGCAACGATGTTACCTGTACCTATTTCAATAAGTTTTTGTTTTTTAAAGGTACTAAGGGAGATGCATGGAGGAATCTTTGGACAATTTCACTGCACAAGATTTTTGCAGCCATTGCTATGGGGATTGCACTGCTGAGGATGATACCAAAGCGGCCGTTTTTGTTAACCTGTGGTTACTCTTTCGCGTTTGCAGTTTCTAGTCCCATAGGTGTAGGGATTGGCATCGCCATTGATGCCACAACGCAAGGTCATGTTGCTGACTGGATTTACGCAATCTCAATGGGACTTGCTTGTGGGGTTTTCATTTATGTTGCCATCAATCATCTCATCGCCAAGGGCTTTAAACCACAAGCTAAATGTTACTTTGACACTCCTTCCTTCAAGTTTCTTGCTGTGCTTCTTGGAGTTGCTGTTATAGCAGTTGTTATGATCTGGGACTGATAATTGTGGCCCTGTTGGTATAAAATTTGTTGTTTTTTAATCAATTGCTACCTATGTAATTACAAGAATTATCTATATTGGAGTCTATTATGTACTTTATCATATCAATAATTGAAATAAATACATACAAGGTTGTTCATCAACAAAATGGTATACAATGACTGCAAGTCTGCAACATCAAATATGAAAAATACCAGGCAATCAATTACAAGGATTTGTAAAATTACTCTTCATTTTTCATCAAAACCATATGTACTTATCCCACTGAGATTTTTCAGGAAAGTGATCATCTATCATAAAGGCAAATTTTGGTAACTTTTTATATAGTTTGGTAACCTTTGAGATAATTTTAATTGGTAATAAATTTGAAACATTAATTTTAAAAAACATTGATCCAACTTTGTTTGTGTAGCAGTTCATCTGCCTTTGGATAAATAGAAAATTCAATACTTATCCAAAAAGAAACTTCGATACAACTTTACACCAAAAAAGAACCATCTAATATAAATTTACAACAAAATCAAATATATATTTAATTGTAAATTACATATAATAAGTTAAACAATATTGACATATTATATCATTCATCTTTAAAGCAAATGTACCATAAAATTAGCAAAAAAAAAAAAAAGAATAAAGGTTTGCAGTGGCAATAAGAATGAGACACATCATAGATTGATGGAGCAGCAGGTGGCCTAGTATGTAACTTGTTGATTTGCTGTTTCTTGAGTGACCAGTGATGAAACAGGAAAGTGATCATGCATATCTAAGAATGATAAAGCACGGAAATTTTTATAACATCTTTAATAGTTTATTTAACAGTAACTTACGATTCTGTATCTGATAAGACATATACTCTATTGTTGAGTTTAATGATGATAATGATCAATTGATCATACAATGTTTCAAAATCCAGACTTTATGGAAAAAGTTGCCGTGTTACCTACTGGTTATCCAAAGATAAGATTGCTAAACTTAGTATTTTCTTATATTCCCCAAAAGTCTTTTCTGTCTTTTGTTCTCAATCTCCCTGCTTTGATCCTGTTTTGGCTAAAATCCTTGATTTGGGTATATTTTCTGAATGGTTCCACAAGATTTTGAGTTCCTACAAATGGACTTACCAAATTCCTTTCATTTTCTTATATATTCCGTCGTCGAGATTGTTGTTGGTCCTGTAGTAGTCATTCTATCTGTCTGGCAGATAAAATCAAACAGTTTGGAGGGGCCTTGTTCATAAGGTATGATTCTTACTAATTTCTTTTTGTATACCAAGTTTGCTTTTTAGAAAAAAGCTGTTTTGGTTGGTCTTTTTGCTTATATCTCTGACAAAATGCATAGGATTTTAAATTTGTTAATTCTAGATTCTCAAAGTGTATACACCACAGAATAAGATCTTAGTTTAGTTGAAATGATTTGAGAGCTTTTATAGCTTTTTAAAATTGTTTGACCCTCACAGTTACTTATACTAGCCTTTTCTCCCTCGTAGACTTACAGATATAAAAGCTCAGGAGTCAAATGCTCTTTTAGGTTAGATCCTTATATTAAATGTCAGTTGCTTCCAGCTCTGTCAATGGTGGTTTACTTATAGTAATCACTTTTATGTTGAGCCCAGTTTATCTTTGGATAGCAAGGATATCAATAATCTAATGGTTGGCTTTTCATGTAGAACCTTAGTGTAAAAAAGAAAACATCAGTATTGCTGAAGATGAAGTTGCAGGCTTGCAGCAATGGTGCTAAGAAGTTAGAAACATAATGAAAAACATATTAGTCTACTATTATTAGACAGATATATCTCTGTGTTTGACATTCATGTCGGATGTATATTGGATATGAGTACTGGAATATGATTCTCTAAGAACCCTTCAAAAAGAAAGAAAAAGAAAACTAACATACCCTATCCAACATTAGCACCTAAATTTGAGAAAATTTTATGTGAAACTAAGCTTTGGGGAGCTTCATTCCATTCAACTTGCTATTTCCTTAATGCTATTAGAACCAGAACACAACTTACAAATTTACTGTCGTAGACATAGTTGTGGTATCCCCTTGTTTTGAAGAATCAGAGGGCTAATAATATATTGATAGTGTCAGAAATTTTAGCTTAAGAAAGATGCTACTATTTGGTGAAGGCTGGAACTGAACTGATGCAAGCATGATGGAACACATATGATTAATGACTATAATACATGCATCTCAGACACAATTCTTGATCCAAGTGTGTTTTTTTTAGTTTAAAAATACTTTTTCTTGTAATTTGTTTCTCACGTTAAGAAGGCTTAGCAGTCAGGATTTGCTGCTCCTTCCAATTAAGTTTTAAAAGAAATGTTTTTCACTGATTCTCATGCTTATCATTCATCATTTTGTCTACGTTTGAAGAAATCAAATCCAACCCTCCAATGCCTGAAAATTTTAGAGAAAAAAAATTAAATATACCCTTGTCTAACACACACCGAGACCGAGTATCTTATAGTCATTGCTACCCCAAGTGGAAGTTCTTAGCACTAAGCCTGGATTGAAAAGAAAGATCCTACAAAGTAAGTTTTAGCTCCTCATCAAAAACCAGTTTCAGGGTTGAACTAAAAGGAAACGACCTAGACCCTAATTTAAGGATCAATCCATGGTTTTTGCCTCAACACTTTTAGCAGAACACTCATTTCCTGCCTCTTTTTTTTCTGAAAGGGCAAAAAGATGGTTTTTCATTCCCAATGCAGATCCAATAGCCAATGATTTCCTATTATTATAATGGTAGCTGCAACAGATGAAAGGAATCTCTGTACCATCAATCAACACACAAGAAAAGAAAGAAAATAGGAACGAAAAATGAAAAAAAAACCAACCAAAAGCCACTGCAAAAGGATCAATTTTAAGTAGGCCTCCTGGTTTTTGAGATCTGCTTTGATTAAGATCTAAAGGGGAAAACAAAAAGAATCACAGAGTTGGAAATGGAGGAAGAAATTATTATGAAAATACAAGAAAGACTTTGCTAGTTTAAGATTTGACAGAAATCTATTTGTTGATATAGTCTTTTCTTACAACTATAAAACTTCGTAGTAGCTCTTCTCATTTTATAATTACAAACTGAACTGAACTAATTAGAAAATGAAGGTAAGCAAGAAAAACTCGGTGACATTTATTTGTTCTTGATGCAATGGATGTAAAAATCCATGAGTTCAAGACAAACAAATCCAAAGAACCCATCCTGCATAAACGAGTGGAGAAAAAGGGAAGGAACCTTAATTCCCTACTGATCTATATATGATATCGTATCTCCATTGATCTCTTTTGTTTTCCTTCAAGAATCTCCATGTTTATGCCAGCAAACAAGCATGGCAACACACCGCCTCATAATGTAGAACCTTGCCTTCTGCTCCTTGGCTAAGCTACTGCATTTACGGGAAATGGAAGTCTTTTGTGAATAACTTCTTGGTAGTGCACATTTAGATGATGATGAAGATGAAGAAGAGGAACATGAGTTCTTCTGTGAAGAACTCCTAAGAAGAGGAGACTTGGAAGAAATACTCTTTGTTGAAAAACTCCTTGGAAGTGAGAACTTTGAAGAGCTTGAACAATGGGAACCCGAAGCTTCCTTCTTAGATAGCTTCCACTTCTCATCCATGTAATAAGCTTGGAAGCTTCAACACTAGAGATAATGGAGCTCTCACCTCACCTCAGAGTGTGATCTCTTTAACTTAAACTTGATAACCTCTTTGTCTGCGCGTGGGGAGAGATGAAGAAAGAAAAAGAGAAGTTTAGAATGAGATTTGACTGAGAAGGATTCTCAGGGCTGCAGACAGTAGTGGGGCTATATGTTGTAATATATATAGTTAAGTAGGGCCTCTTTCCTTAGAATTTGAGCTTTCTTAGTTTGATCTGATCAATGTTTATTTAGCATTTAAAGTGTCAATTCTCAACTCTCCCTGGGGGTTTAGAACTGAGTTTTGCATGTCATATTATAGCCCTGGCCTGGCACTATAAAATTGGTCGGTTGATGAGGATTTGGGAAGTCGTCCTCATTCTTGCTGATATATTAAGATTTTGCCTGATTTATGAATCTCCTCACTCTGGGAGATCCATCATTTCTTTTTTCTAGACACTATTGTCGTACGGGGCTCCATAATAATGTCAGTATTTTAAGTTTACATCACAAAAAAACACACACATGAGAGTGAGAGAGAAGAACAAAAGGGGAAGGAGGGGGTGGTGGGGTGGGGTCACTCTATTGTTAGCTGCTTCTTGTGATAAGGAGTGTGTCCCATTGTTGACAGGGTTTTTGAGGTTTAAATTTTTAAATACCCCCCTCTTTTTTTTTTCCTTTTCTTTTTTGCAGTTTAGTGAATGGAACATACACTTTATACAGTGCCATTTTGATTCTTGATTGAGTTCCACAAACTATAAATGGGGGTTGGGGGGGGGGGGCCTCTTTTGGTCTTCTCTCCACAGTTCCATGTTTGAGGCTCAAATTCTACATATACCTTCCCTACTCATAGTTGTAACACTTCTTTGTATTGTACCACAACTTCACTTTACTAAGCTGGACTCGTACACTTAGCAGACCCAACAGTTGAGAAGCTTCAAATATCCAAGATATTAAGTTCCCATAATACATTAAGTAAAAACCAATCCGAGTAGATATCGAAACCCACTATCATTCATTTGCTTATTCTTTGTCCTTAAAACACTTTGATGTTCTACTGATTTAAGTATCGAAGCACGCTTTAGAGGCATTTCTCCCAACATATGACAAGTACAGGAGTTTATTCAGTAAGTCTTCCATTACCAAATAGTTTTATCTCAAGGATAAATTAACTTTTAGCCTCACAACACATTGCATAAATGATCCTAAGAGGCCCCATATACTCGATTAATGTTCATGCCGATACATAAGAATTCTTAACTTCATTGATTCTCAATTTAATTAAAGAAGAGCAATCAGTGTAGTGAAGCAGAGAATCTCTTGCAATCCAATTTTTTTCTGGTCTGATTTCATTGTATAACTTAGTAGATATTGTCATTTCTCCTTCCACAATGTTAGGTAAAGCAAAGAGCCTTTACCCCTTTTCTCTATAAAGTTTTCCGCAATGTGCAGGCATGATTACAAAGAGGATGTCAATCCATGTTGTGGTATTTCTTCTCCTTTTAATGAGAAATATTTGGCCCTTAGACACTTGATTGATGCATTAATGAAATTCGGATTTGAATCCCTTAATCCAAATTATAAATATATATATACATATGTAGTCCCACACTTTTTTACCTTTTCATACATCAGAAAACAACAGTTGAAAAGTCTGATAAAGATGTCCTACTGACCAAACCCATTCAATCATAAAAACTTTGGGGCTTTTCAACTTGAAATTTTGGTCAGAAACACTTAAGATTATTTATAGTTTATATTCTAAATGACTAGTATATATTAAGGATCATAACAGCTGAATTAAAAGCATAAAATTATCTATGGGAATTAGGGATTCACATGCACATGCAACCTTCTGGATCAGCAAACACAAGCTTGAAAATTTCAAATATATATATAAATAAAAAGATTATTCTTCAATATAAAAATAAATACACATCCTCATATTTAACTACTGTACCCTGCAGAACTTCACCATGTGATGAAATTGATTTCTGCAATAATGCTTCTTCTGGTATGGGGACAACCTGCAAAGATTTTTCAACAAAAAAAAAAAGGAGATTGCTAATCCTAAACACTTTCCATAACAATCTTCATTCACTTTTCTATTTATTATCTTAATTATACATACTACCTAGTTTTTAGTTTACAAAGGAATTACTATCCTAAAGACTAATATTATGCAGTTTGGGATAGAAAGAATTGAAGTTTTGCTTTTTAAGGTATAAGTTTTTGGTTTTGGTCTAATTACAGAGTATGCAGTGTTTGCAATTTGCATTAAACTTTGATTGTTTTCCTTAAAAAGTGGTATTGACTGTCCAGAAGACTATAATCTGAAACAAAAGAAAATAAAGGGGGAATCTGGAGAAAGTAGAGAAACAACATATTTTGTTAATGAGACAATTTGACTGCTCAATGTTTTTATAATGCAAGTTTTAGTCTTTTGCTTTCATATGTTTTCAAATCAATGCTGCCTTTAATTGCTGTCTGTATTGGTATTTACAAAACTTAACATGTTATTGAAAATTAGATATTAAAAGATCATTCTTCTTTTTTAATCCTATCATATTAATCATATATATTTTGTATTTATTAAATGAATTATATTCGTATCCTATTTTTGTATTATATCTAGAAACTACTAACCTAATTTCCTTTTTCTTTTTCTTTTTCTTTTTCTTTACATTTCTTTTTTCTTTTACAACCTTATGGCACTCATAATGTATGAGTAAAAAAATTTGTAACAACCATATTTATTTAAAAAATATAAAAAAAAAAAATCAAATGATATTTTAGTTGAAATGATAAAGCACATGAAAATTTTAAAATTTATAATATTTTTAATCTAAATTTCACGATATATGAATTTTTATTAATTTATAAAACTATAAAATCATAAAAAAGAAAACCATGTATGTATATATATAAACTGTAGATTTGATTGGTCAACAAATTGTAAGGATGGGTCAAAATCAAATCACATGGTATGTTGTGGATGCAATATAATGCATCTTTTTAAACCTTTTTTTTTTTTTTTTTTTTTTTTTGCTTTAGACTATTTAGGGTTTAGCTAAGTTTTTTTCCACTTTATTTTTTATTTTTCCTAAATGATCATGTGGGCTTGAGAATATCACCATTTGGAGCCCCACATGAGAACATGTGAGCTGCATAAGAATGGGCAGAAGAAAGCCTGTTAATACCCTTCAATTTATTTATTTGGGAAAAAAAAAACATCATGGGACCCTTTTTGTACCACAAGTGAATTAAAAAGAAAAAACAGGTCAAAAAAGTCATAAATTTATGTCATAAAGCCTCCATTAATATAAATCCATCAAAAACCTCAGTCAAAAAGACTCGCACATTTTCACATTGTTTGTTCACTGTCTATTTTCAATACCAAAGATTATTGAAACACCCAGATCTTCGTGATGTTCAGATTTCCCCATTGTTTTTTATTTAATTACAGGGAAATCCAGGTCTGAGAGTTAATTATTATTTTATTTGTTTTGAATTTGTTAAAAGCAACAAAAGCTTGGAAATGTAAAATGTGTAACAAAAGCTTAGCACCAGTAGGACGCCACAAATAATTGTTTGGTAGTTTAGGTCCACAATGATTCAAAAGGTACACCAATGGATTTTGGCCCATTTTTTTTTATCCTTTATGAAATGGCATTTCTTTAAAAAAATGAATAAAATAATTAATTTGCGGATATTAGAATTTTTATTCAAATTTTACACATCATTTTTTTTAGAAAAATCATAAACCAATCCAACTTCGGGTTTCATTCAAAAAGATTTGTATGAGCTATGTGTACTTCATACTATTCGACCAATAAAACAGGTATACTTCATACTAATTCATGATTTTTTTTTTTTAGATTATTAGCCTCGCCTTCCTGTTCTAGGCCAGTATTTATCATCATCATATTCTATATACTCTCTCTTTTTTTCATGAAACATCATGTTCAACTTAGGGTTTTTTTCTTCATTTCCAATTTTAAACTCAAAATGAATTTATGTTTTAAGTTTCTCTTTCCTTTATTGCAATAACAAAATAACCTTAGATTGGAGAGTCGAAAGAATTACAATAGGGTTGCTTTTTCAATGCATATATATATGATCACCAGAAGAAGTAGATCATATATATGCATGCAATGATCAAAATGCAGCCACATAAAGCAAAACTGATCAATAAATAAATGTAAACTAATTGTTCGCTATTATATATACTAAAAAGAAGTGCTACTTTATATTATTTCATGTAGTGCCAAATTCACAGACAAAAGAAATTGATAGTATAAAGTTTCTTTCGTACCTTAATTACCAATGTCCTGCTGGTTGCCAACAGGGTTTTGCTTTTTCCTATAATCTCATGGATGCATGCCTCTTGTCTTACTTGGATGCTGAATCTTACTTGTACTACTTGGTCCCCTCTTTTTATCTAAACCAATATAAAAATTTAAATAAAAATGTTTTTTTTCTGCGGATGCAATAAGAAATCTGTGTGCTTGTATTGTATTAGGTTAGATTCGTAATTTTAATTCATTTACGGAAAAGTATCCAATCGATCAAGATGAATGGCTCTCCGATGTTAGTTCAACTGTTAGATGAAAAAGAGAATTCTCTCTCCCATATGTACCATCCATCCAGACGGTACCTGTTTATAAGGTTGGAGACCAACATGGTCCACTGTACCAAATAGAGGTCGGCTCAGGGATATTATTTGGATTTAAGATGAGTATCGTATTTAAATACATACAGTACAAGTATATATACTCAGCTATCTAAAAAGGGATTGTATTTTATACTCGTATTCAAATATATGCTCCATGGAATCCTGATAAGATGATGAGAACTTTCTTATTATTTCCCACAAGCTAAAGAATGAAAGTAGGAATGTGAAAGCCTTCTCGCTAGCTCTACCAGGCCAGTCTAATACTGTTTTTAAACCTTGATTAATTGACTAGAAATGCTGAAACCTCATTTCAACTTGTTCCCATTGACTGAACTCTAAGGTTAGCATACAGGCCTAAAGTTCACAAATGTATTAGGATTTAGATATATGCATGTGTATGTGTAACTGTTTATACGTATGTCTCGTAACAGGACTGGGGATTTATTAATAAAATGATTTTGGGGGCAATTTGAGAAACTAATATTGATTGTTTGTATAGCTTTTGGCCTATGGGAAAGAAGATAAATATAGATGCTTGATGTGGTGTCAAAATCTATCTATAGATACACACACAGATATATATCTAGTTAAGCAATATATTATGTGACTGTCAGAAACACCAAGATGTTGTCTGTTGTTCCTACCTGCAGAATCAGATGATTTGGTCAGTTTTCTTCATCAAAAAGGCATATTTCATTACGAATTTTGCAGGCCTTTAGAAACTTCAAACCCATGCTAGCTTATATCTGTGTGTGTGTGTGACATGCCCTAAATGAGTACTGGATAACCGCCAGTTCCATGCTGCCACCAAGTTAGAAATTAATAATGTTTACACTGATCTTATTAACTGGAAAATCTATCTAGCAGAAAACATATATAGGGCGGCTTTCCATAACATATATCTACATATATATAAAGATGCATGTTATGATTTCATATTAATTTTTCTTTTTGGTACATTCAAATTGGGGGAAGGGGATGGGTTTCAATTTCATATTATCTGGGTACTTTTTGTTATTACCAAACAACATTGTTCATTCTCCCGTTACAAGCTTTAGAATGCAATAACCATTGACTAGATAAATAATCAACATTTTCAACCGTAAATTCATTTCAGCTTCTTGTACAGAGAGCATAATGTCTATTCTTAATGATGTTTATATTGCATGAACTTATATACACACATATATATATGACACTGAAATATATACCAACCTGAGGAAGGATGTTCAGCTAGAAAGAAGCAAATAAACAGAAAATAAAATCTTTTTTCAAATGTACCACAATATTCACCAATTCCTGAAGAAAAAAGCTGCTACAGATTTCAGATAACTAAAAGTAAAAAGGGTATATCCAGATCTTCAAGTTGGTCATTTTCTTTTGCTCTTCATAAAGTTTAAAAAGAAAAAAGAAAAAAAGAACAGCCTTCGTATCGTACCCTTAAGTAAACTTATTAATACATAATAGAAAGGGAAAACTAAACAAAACAAACCCTGATTGTTTCAATCGACTAAAGCTGCAATCAATCAGAGTGATAGACTTAGATGGTAAAGATATTTATTACCTTTGTTGTATATATATGCGCATACATATTAATATTACATCGGAATGGTATGTGTAAAGGAGTTTCACCTTGATCAAAGTGGAAATAATCTCCCTTTATTTGCAATTGAAAGAGAGTAGCCCATACGTTCGCTGATGCAGCATCATCAAGATTCAAGATTCCATTTGAAAGGACACTTGGAAGAAGAGAGAAGCCCTTACCAAAGCTTGTGAATCTTGATGATGCCGCACCTGCAAACGCTGACTGATCAAAATGGTCTTGATGTGATGAGATCCCATCTCCCCTCATGCAAAAGTGCTGAGGAAAAGGATAAAACCCTAAACCCTTTCATTCGAAAACCCTAAAGGGAGAAATTAATTGGTAGAAGAAGAAAAGGAACAAGTATATATAGAGAGAGTCCCTATACTGTCAGGTTGGCTTATAGTATGTGATCTGGTGTACCAGAATACCGATCCTTGAGGAGGTAATCATGAGTCATCCATACCTAGCCCACTTGCAAGTACAGGTGTCTAATAAACAACTGCTGGCTTTTGGTTAAAGGAGATAATAAAATAATCATGATTCTATTCTGCAAGAGACCAACATCCTGGGTTGGTTTTTATGCCCCTCAAATTAATTAAAGGGTAAATTAATTCTAATATCACTAAATTATTAATAAATTTATATTTTAGTTACTTAATTTTAAAAAATTAAAAATTAGTTTAGTTTTTATTTAAGGGTAAATTTCATATTTAGTCACTTACGTATTATTTAGATTACGTTTTGCTCATTAAACTTTAAAAAGTTACGATATAAGCACTAACGCTATCAATTTGTTATATTTTAATCATTGAGTTAATACACTCCGTGTAACATAAACCCTTGGTGGCAATAAAATTGTCATTTAATACCAACGTATAATCCACATAAATGCCCATTTGGTGATTTCATAACCAGTTCCTTCCTTTATTCACTGCCACCACCACCAACCATCATCATTCTCCCCATAGTTCATTCACACACAAACTAAAGCAACTTACAGTTATTTCATCAATAATCCTCAACCTTTATTAGCTCCAATCACAAATTCCTTCCCTGTTTACCCAGAGAATTATTCATTGTCGCCAAAGCAACTTGGCTTTTCTCATTGAAATTTTATGTATAAATGAATAATTACGTGGAAACCAACTTCTTCAAAGTTGAGAAAAAGCTAAGAAACATAGTTACATGCCCTTGAAATTGCAAGGTCACCCAATCGAAGCTATAAAATAACAGATCAAGGGAAATGGTAAAATTACACAACCAGAACTGTGAAAATAACACACTCACATTAATTTGTACACTTAATTCTTCCTTTTTTTTCCAACTAGAACTCTAGCAATATAAACTACGCAAAACAGCGGTGCAACATCACCAAATACTAAAGCAACTAAAAAACATTCAACCCAAATATGTAACACGTATCGAAGATGGAAACAAATCTATTACCCTTGCGCCAGTGTAGAGTATTCCCGCAATTGCAGTTGTGATTATGCTTTTTACCTGGTTCATGGGTGTTCGATGGTTCAATGGTTGTGCTACTCAAAGAAGTACTTGAACCGACATCCTAATATTGGCTCATACCCAAGACCGTTTCAGGGTTTACAAAGAATATAAGATTCTGGATTTGGTTTGGGTATTGCAATTTGTTATAGCTTTTAAAGTTGAGATTTGAGATGAAGAATAAGGTGAAAAAAAATAAATTTTTTTAAACAAAAATATTTAAAAAAAAAAAATTGGGTTAAATTTTCATATCTGAGATGAAAAAAAAAAAAAAAGAGATTTGAAATGAAGAATAAGATGAAAAAATAGAGTAATTTGGGTGGGTTAATTTCTGGGTTAGAATTTGAGATGAAGAAAGTAATCAAAGAATAAAAGTCAATTAGTTCAAAAGTCAAATTATCTAAGCGTTTATGTGGATTACACGTGGGTATTAAACAACAGATTTATTGCTGTTGGATCAAAATATAAAAAATCGATAATGTTAAGGACCATATCGTAACTATTTAAAATTTAGTGACCTAAAATGTAATTCGAACCCTACGTAAGTGACTAAATTAGCTTTTAAGTGGCAGTGAATCAGTACTCATCAATTAGTAAAATAGCACATGTTAAATCTAAGTTGATTTAATAATCAATGTCGGTGATAAAAAAAACATTCTTTAAATTTAAGTTTGTAAATTATTAACATTCAAATTTGTTTAATAAAAAAACTAAAAAAAAAAGAATTTTTATTGATGCAAATAATACAAACGGAGAATATCATACAATAATAATAAATGAAACTTTTCAAATAATTTAATATTTATTTTTATAACTAGAACGCAAAGCTATTAATAGATGATAAGCATTGCAAAAGCTTACCCTGAACTAAATTAAGCTTTTCATGTGGATTACTTTTGTGAGAGATCCAAATCCCAGATTAATTTGAACCAAAAAGCTGCCTTCCCTTGCCATCCCAGAGGCCCACACCAACCAAGACCTAGCTAGCTTTCCATAGTTTGTACAAGCCATCCTCCGTTTATGCTGTTTTCCTTTTTCTTTTATTTATACAAAAAAGAAAAGAAATAAATGAATAAAAACAAGTATATAAAACTTCGAACTCCAAAGTTGCATAACTTAATCCAATTAAAAATAAATCTTATTTATTAAAGTTCAGACTCTAACTACCACAAATCTACCGAATTAAATTAAATCTGTTTGTCTATTTAAGAAGGATTTCGGACTGACAAGACAAGGAAATGAACTATAATTTTAATAGAGATAACTCGTATCACAATTCTCCTACTTCTATTCCTTCTCATTTTGTTGTCTCCATCTCCATGTTTGGGAGGATGTGTGGAGACTCATCCAATGCTTGATTGTCAAGCTATGCTTTTGGTTTCATGTACATTAATAATAGGATCTAAGCTCTTGACCGGTATTTATTTATGTACTTTATAAGAAAATAATTAAATATGAGGACCGGTTAAATATGCTAAAATTTTAAATTTTAAATTGTATTTTAAAATTTTTTTATTATTCATTATTTAAATCCGTATTTTTTATTAATAAGAGTAAAATATATTCAAATAATAAATATCCTAGAATTAATATATTCTTTATATATATATACCACATTTAGAGTTTTCAAATATTCTTATTGTTGTTGTATTCTTGAGGCTGTTGGTCCCTAGTCCCTACTAGCAGACACATTAACTGTTGAAACCTTCGGTGCCATATGCTTTTATAATATATATATATATATATATATATATATAAGTGAATTTTTATTTATTTACCTTTTAATTATCAAGCTGTAATTGGTTAAAAGGGTGAGAGGTCAGCATATATACATTATTGGTAGTGACTGCTCCACACCTGAACTCCCAAAGATTATGAAATTCCTATGACGTTAAGGCAACTTGGACACTTTCTCACCACACATTTTAGAGTTTTTTGTAATGGATCATAATGCTTGCAATCATATAT
This sequence comes from Gossypium sturtianum, assembly GCA_025698515.1. Taxonomy (NCBI): domain Eukaryota; kingdom Viridiplantae; phylum Streptophyta; class Magnoliopsida; order Malvales; family Malvaceae; genus Gossypium; species Gossypium sturtianum. Next base: position 164,488,925 of record CM046955.1, on the reverse strand, counting down.
GTTGAAATTAAAAAGAGTACGGATTCGATTTCTAAAACCATAAATTTACAAAGGTAAAGATTATGGATTAAGAGTACCACTTGCAAAATCCCACCTTAGTTGGAACCATAATTAATGGGGAAAAAAAAAAGATAATGATCGTTACCCCTTTTTTTCCTTTTCCTATTTACACTTGATCTTTGTCCACTTCTTAATGAATTCATGGTGTGCCACATTCCAGCCTATTCTACTTAATGAATCAATGGTATGTGACTCTGTTTTTGAACGATACCAAGTTACAACTAAGTTATAATTAAGATTTAATTGTTATAAATATTAAAATAAACTAAATCAACTAATTAATCAAAATAAATTTAAATTTTTTATATATAATTATATTGTTGAGTCAAATTATAATTAAAGCACTCAAAGTCTCAAATTCTAGTGAACACAATCAAGACCTTTAGTTTTTTTTAGTAACTTGAAAATGTTAGCGTGCTAGAATGAATATATATATATATATATATATATATAATTAAAGTATATTTTATTTTTATGATTCATAAAAATTAATTATTTTGAGATCCGTGATTACCTTTTTTAATAATGTCATTTTTAAAATTCAAACATGAATTTCTTTCTCTAAAAGTACCATGTAACTTATCACTACTTTGACACTTATTGATAAATATCAATTTTTTTAACCAATTGACTGAGTGAATTGATATCATGAATTATATCATTATTCTTTAAAAAATAATAAATATTTGGGTTTTTTTAAGAAAACAATATTTTTAAAGATAATCATAATTTTTGAGGGAGTGATTTTTTTCGAGAGTGGAAACCTTTTTTTTTTTTTTGTACGAGGTATGCATAATTTTTAAATATAAAAAAAGTAATTACCTTTATGTATATAAAGCTCTTAATTGATGGTATAGATATAACCAGAGGTGACAAGATCAGCATGAACTTAAAATTTGAACTTGAAAAATCTAAATCTAAATCTAAAATTAGTAACAAAAATAAAATAACTAAGTAAAAATTAAATATTTTATAAAAGTTTTATCTAATATTTTATTGATAAATTAATTTTTTATTTTGTATATAATGAAAATCTGTTTTTATAGAAAGTGAGATTACCACTACCACACAAACGCAAAATCTCCATAATATTAATATCTAATTTATTAAATTGTTTTATTTAATTATTTGTCATTGTATTGTATTGTAGGGCATTTCATTGCATTATTTTAACTTCAATTATTCCAATAGAAATTCGGATCATTTAATTCTTAATTTTGATAAATTAAATTTAAAGAATATTTACAAGCTCTCCCTTTGTTCTCAATGGTTAGCTGCTTCTCACTTAAACCCATTCGAGAGCTGGTAAATATAAGGAAAAAAAAAAACAAAGATTTAAAAGAATATTTATATATTATCAAGTAATTTTTTTATTCCAACTATAATAAAAACAATTTGGAAAATTTCAAATTAAAAAGAAAAAAAAATCTACATTTAAGGTTGATAACTAAACTTTTATGTTATAAAGGAAAAGTTCCAGGAGTAAAACCAGAAAAAAAGATAGGGGTCGAAATTAAATTATAATTATTATGATAATAAAAATGTAATTTCATCATTTTAATAGTCTATATATTTATAACTTTTAGGGGATCAAAATATAATTTTACTTTTACTAATTTAAAATTTTAAAGTGTGAAATGAAAAGAAAATTTCATATTTATAATCAAATATCAATATATGAAAGTATAATGTATTTTGAAAATTAAAATAACACATATTTTTTAAATAATTATTATTTTTTGATATAATAAAAAAAAATTCATGTCTATTCTAGTTCCATGAAAATTAAACTTTTTCAAAATCCATAATCCCCACAACAATATTAGCTTGTCCAATAGGAGTGACGGACCTAATATTAATCCAAAAACAAATGGCCCATTTCAGTTTCCCATTTCTTCTGTGGCATTCACAACTTAGATATAATTCGGCCTTTAGATTGTTAGGCCGAATCTATGGTCCAAATTATATACTACTTTGTAAAGACACTTCCCCTTCTGTTGGTTTTTAATTTCGATATTAAGAATGCTTGATAAACAATTGGAAATTTTTATTTTTTCTATATTTTAAATATATATGATAATTATTTTATTTTTTTATTTATTATATTTTTTTTTAAAATAAATTGCTAAATAAGATAAATAAGTAGATAACTATTTACCATTTAATGTAAAAATATTAAAGTGATTTTATTTTATTAAAAATTAAAACAAATTATCTTTTCTAAAGGAAATATTAAAATGATATAAAAACAAAAATAAAAATAAATAATTTTAAAAAATATAAAGGAAATATAATTTTTAATTAAAACATATTTTTCATCTAAAACTATTCAAAATGATATAAAAATAAAAATAGAAATAAAAATAAATAATTTTTAAAAAATCTATAGTTACTTTTATTAAATAACATAATTATCTTTAGTACTTATATTTATTAATTTAATAAAAAAATAATATAAATTTAACAATTGTAAAATTTAACAGTAAAAATTCAATACTTAATTTTTCAAAATTTAAATTTTTAATTTATTAAACACACAATTGATTGCTCTAAAAATATTAAAAATAATTTAATTTTTTTCAATTTTAAAAATGAGAAATTAAAATCAACTAATCATGACATTAATATTTCTTGTCAATTATACATGTTTTTATTAATATAATAATAGATTTAGTCAATTATATTTTTACAAGTATAATGTTTTATTAAGTTAGTATCACTCTCAACCAAGTCACTGACTTAATTATAAAATAAATTATAAAAATACTTTAAGTCGTTTCATTTTAAGAAAAAATAATTAAAATATATCTATAGTAAAATTTGAACTCGCCGATTGAATTACTAAAACATTAAATTATCACTAAATCAAATTTTATTTTAATGTAATTTATACATTTTCATTTTAATATAAATAAGTTATTATCTCAATTATTTATTCGATCTAATTTTAATTTTAATTTTAATTTTAATTTTAATTTTATATATATATATTTAATGTATTATTATAATTAATTAATTTCAAACAATACATTTCATTATATTTATTATATAAACATTTATATTTTAAATTTGTAGCTTCCATATATACATTTCAAATTTCCATACATATACATATATAATATATTTCTAGGCAATTTATATTTTATATATTTATGTTGACGCAATATATAATATTGCGAATTAAATTTATTAAATTAAAACCACATTAAACTTTATTAAATTAAGATGTGAACTAAATTAATTTATTAAATTAAGATTAAATTAAATAATTAAATTTATTATTATACTAAAAAGTAGAAAATTAATGAAAAACGTTTAGTCTGATTAGAATTCTTTTTACCTATTATATTTTTAGTTATTTTTTGAAATATTTTTTTGGACAGCTTTTAAGTAAAAAATAACAATACACCTAATGTAGAGTCCAATTTTGGCTCGGGCCTATACAAAAAAAAATCAAACCAAACTCAATTAACCAAGCCCAAGTAACCCTAACCCAACTAGACCACTAAACCAATCACTAACTCCATCACCCCACTAAACCGATCACTAACTCCACCACCCCACTAACTCCATCACTCCACTTGCTTGCAAATAAGTTGTAAATTTTGGCTATAAAAGCCATTCAAAACCATTGTAAAAGGGTTTTTTTTTTTTGTCTTCTCTTTTTCGGATAGATAGTTACGAATACACGAGAAATCAAGTACACAAAAAGTAAAAAACTTTGAGACTGATTCAAAATATCCAAGGTGTTCTTTTTATTTTTGTTCTTTTTATTCATTTTTTTACACTAATTTTTGAGAATAAACGCGAAAAGACGAAAAAAGGGGTAGAAATGTACCCATTTTGAAATCGTCGAAAAAAGGAGTTTTTTTAGTTTCATTTCTGTATTTACATGTATGCATGACTGCAGTGAATGCTGCTGTTTTGGAAGGGAGGGATAATTTCCCTTTTTTGGTCCCTCTTTGTTATTTGCGCATGCAGTTTGGTCTTTCTCTCTTTTGTTTATTTTTTATTTCGCCCCAAAACTCCTATTTTCAATTCAATTTAGGCACACTTTGTTTATTTTTGCTATATTATTATTAAATTAATTAATTTGAGTTTTATTATTATTATGGTTATTATATCTTTTATTATTATATTATTACCATTATTATTAGTAGTAGTTTGGATATTATAATTATAATTATTATACATTTTCTCCTTTTTTTTTTCGTTTACTTATATGTTATTACTATTATGTTCATTATTATTGTCTTCTTTTTATTGTTATTACTATTAATATACTATTTTTGTTATTTTGATTATTATTAATGTGTTACTGTTTTTATTTCATTATTACTATTTTTATTTATAGTTTATTATTATTATTTTTAATCCTTATTATTATTAATATTATTACTTTCAACTTTCCAATATTATTATTCCTATTTTTCATTACTATTATTTTTTTATCACTATTATTATACGTAACATATATTATTATTACTACAATTATACTTATAATAATAATAATTATTATTGTTATAATTACTATTAATTTTTGTTATTATCACATTTGATTTTAATATTCTCACTATTATTTGATTATTAATACTATCGTTTATTTTATTTTATTTCCTTCCTATTATATTTATTTTTATTATTTTTTATTATTATCATGCTTACATTACCACTAGTCACTAAGTAGAACCATTTTTACGTTTTGACTAATTTTCAATTTTAAAGGTTATATCAACTTTTCTTTTACCACTTTTTTTTACCCAAACTCATAAAAAGGTTTTTAAACAAGGCAATGTTTCGTGTTTGGAAGTTCGAGAAATCGTGCCCAATCGTGCTGGGTTTCGATTTTTCGTTCGTCCAAATGACTAAATATCCTTTAGAAATTTTAACCGTGTTTTCCTAAATAAGACAATATTTCATGTTTGGAAATTCGAGGAATCGTGCCCAATCGTGCTGGATTTCGATTTTTTAGTTTGGCCAAATACTGGAATACCCTTTTAAAATTACAGTGCATGAATTTTGGAAATCATGAAATAATCTTGGTATCGAGGGTTTAAAACATTGTGTCCTAACATGCTGGATGTGGTATTTCATCTTTTCGGAACAAGAGAATTTCGATATCCAATTCGAATTATCTAAACATATTCTAAAGGATTCATATTTTAAAATCTTTTTCAATTTTCGATGTTAAGACATTAATCAGTCAATAAAGTATCAATTTTAGGCGTTGCGAAGGTGCTAATCCTTCCTCGTGTGTAATCAACTCCCTGACTCGTTTTCTTAAAATTCGTAGACCAAATGATTTATAAAGTGATCCAATCACACTTCAAAAATGATTGGTAGCGACTCCGTTTTTCTTTTTAAAAAATTTACTGTTTGTTAGTTTTTAATGAATGAAGTAAATCCCTTCAAAGTAAATTCCTTGGATTGAAAGGAAATTCCTTGTAATAAAAGATAAAGAATAAAGAGAAAAGATTTAAGTTTAGTTTATATTTTATATAATAATAATAAAAGACATCACTAATTAAACATCAAAGTTTATACTCAGGCCAAAAAGAAAAGCATCATAGTTTATACAGATCTATTACATTGAAGATTTTAATTACAGACATTACAATATAAACATTTTTGTTTTTGTTGACCTGACAAACCAAAAAATAACCAAGTCAATCAACAAAAAAACAAACAAACAACAGAAGTTACTTCCAAATTCCCGTTAACTAAGAGCTATTACTTAGCTGCTACGCTAATTAAGCCCAAGCTTGCCTTCTAGTACCCATTGAGAAAATCATCTCAAGATCAGGCGGTTGAAAATACCCATTCTTCGGCGGCTCCGGCCTTTTCTTCCCAAAAGTAAACGGTTTCTTCTTCGGCGGCGGCGGCGGACAAGCTTGCACAGCAGGTATCCGACACTCCCCACGTGTCGGCGTCGACCAACCTTCTTGAATCATCGACGTCACCACATCCTCGTACGACACCATCTCATCCTCCATTTTTCTCCGAACTTCAAACGCTGCTCTGTGTTATTTTTTCCTCCTTTGTTTGAGAGATTATAAAGAGCTTTTCTTTCCGTATATATATTTGTACGTGAAAAAAAAATAGTGTGGGTGGTTCGGGAAGTTGCTGGGATTTTGTGGATAAGACAGTTACAGATAAGCAAGTTGAAATCAGTAGGTGTCACGTAATGGTTGCGCTTTGGTCTATGTGGATACGCACGTGGCGAGCTTTCGAGAAGTGTCTTCTCAGTGCAGTTTTAAACAATGGCGCCAAACTTGGTCGGTTCTAGCGCGGGAATTCCCATGTACCACTAGTTTGAATGTACCTCACATCTCACAACCGACTACTATTTTTTTTATTCTTTTTATTTAACTTTTAGTTTTAAGTTCGAATTTTGGCCACAAGTTCTTTCCTCAAGTGTGTATTTATATAAATTTCTGTTGAAGTCAGCAGAAATGACCAGAGAAGAGTTTAACAACAGAAATGGTGAGCGCATTTTGCATTTAAATTTTAGACTTATGTCAAAAAAAAATCCTTTAAAAGTTACAATTAATTAAACTCTTGTATTAAATTTACACTAAATTAAGTTTTGGTTGTTAATTAAAATAGTCATTTAATTATCTCTCTTAATGATTTTCATCATTAGTCATTTTGATTGTTAAAATAAATTGATTGACCAATCAGATGGTGGCACTTTACACATAAAAATTATTAAAAATCAAAAAATATAAAAAATATCAATATAAGAAAATTTATAGAAAATATAAATATTAAAAAAATGAAAATTTATATAAACTTATAAAAATATTAAAAGAGTATATAAAAAGTATTCAAACATAAAATTCTAATATATTATAAAATAATTTATATAATTTATAAAACATATTCAGAATATTTAATTTTTTTATAAAAGCATATTAAAATTCTTTAAAAATCATAAAAATACTAAAATTGATATAAACTTATAAAATAATCATAAAAACGTGAATTGAACCGGATTAGTTGGTTGGACCGATTAGACCAACAAGGATATTGGTTCAGAGAAAGCCATTAGATCGGTTGACTTGGGAAACAGACGGTTGAATCGATCTTTTTATTTTTAATGTTTTATTTTATTGAACTAGACAGATCAATCGAACTAACAAATTTGTGACCTAATAGGTTATAATATTTTTAATATTTAATAAGTTTTAATATATAATATGTAATATATAATATATAATATTTTAATTTTTATGTTATTTTTTAATATATTTTTTTATTTTTATGGGAAAAATATTAGATTAAACCAGAAAATACATGCGTCACCATCTAATTATTTCATCAAATTTTTTTAATGGTCAACATGGTCAATGACAAAATCCGTTAATGGAGGGGCTTAATTGATTATTTTAATTGGATGCGAATTTAATATAGGCTTAATTGAAGTTTTTGTCTTACATTTTCTGAAGGGATTTTTTGACATATAATCCTAAATTTTATATTTTAATTATAAGGTAAATATTAGATTAAAAATTTAGACAAATATTAACAGTATTGATGGAGATTAAAATTAGTTATTTTTTAAACATAACCAAATCAAACTTAAATTTAAAATTTAATTTATGAATCTGTTGTTTTGTAGGCCCAATTGAGATTCAAGTTACAAGGTAAGGCCCTAAACTTCAGTGTCGTCATGCGCAGGGCTCAATACCACCATAGTCCACCCCATTTGTGTCATAACCTGTTCTGGTTTGATTGAGACTTGACAATTAAATTATTAGAAAATAACACAAAAGGGGAAATGTTCACGATACATATATGTGGCATATATCATGAGAGATGTCTTGACTTTCATTTTAATTTTAGAAGTCCATATAAGTTTGCATGCCATGATTAATTAGATAGTTCAGTTAAGTTATAGGATAGGTGGACTAGAAAAATAATGATGATGATTCTTTTATAAATGTGGTAAATGCATGCAAATGAAGTTTGAGAACCATCCTACACGAACCATTCTCCAAACGCCACAGTGCAAACATCTAGAAGTCAAACCGGGACACTCAGAACGTACCTAAAAATTTTAAATTGACAAGAAGTACAATTTGCTGACACCTGCTCATCTAAGAAGCTCCTCTCCATACAGGGGATCTAAGCAAGCTAGTTGGTTCATACAGAATGTTGGCAACCACATCTCGGTTTGTGCAAATTTGCTCTGTATGGCCATTTGAGGAATACAAAGGATAGAATTTTCACTTTTCCTTTTTGCTCTATATTTGTGTTTAATAATAGGAAAGATAAAGATGGGAGCTCTTTAGACTTCAAATGATTTAAAAATAATATTCTTGCAGGATATCAAGACTAAACTATGGCCAGCTAGTCAAAAATCATGAAAATGCAGCACCACTGCTCATTGTCAAACAAACGGATCAAACTTATTTAAATTCCACAATGGTTAAGAATATACCTTTTTCCTCGTGTTCATAAAGTGCAAAACAAAAAAGAGGCACCTAAATTAATGAGCGTACATGAGTTGACTTGTAAAATGTAGTTTTCCTTTGTTGTTTTTAGTGCCTTCATAGCACTTACAAAAGCAATATCCTAAACGCAGAGCACTAAAAATACACATCTAATCATTCCAGAAACCACAGTGTAACATTCAGGAGGTTATATTTGTATGCAGTCTAATCTCATGTCTCATTATAAACGCTTTTGTGGATCCTTACTGCTATATGACGGACACTGATAAAAGTTGGTAAGTGGTAAGAATTAGCAGTAATACAAAGCAAACAACCTGATGTGAACCATCCTGCCTTAGATTAACCTTTACCTCACAAGACTCTCATCACACACACACACACACACACATAAACATATATATATTGTCTTTTCTTGTGTTATGCATTGCTCCTTATACTTGTATCAATATCCCAGTAGTGCTCATTGCTCAAATTTGTAGTAAGTTAGGAAAGTGGATATTGTCTGACAAAACTTCAGTGCTTCACAAATTAAAACACCTTTCAGTAATTTTAAACTTGGAATTTCATAATTTAAAGTAACTCATGTTCCTGAGATCTTAAAATTGTAAATTTTAGCTCCTCTAGTACTACAAATAAACCAACAGTATGTTCGGATTTCCTCAATGATCATTCTCTACTCAACGAATATGTCCAATAAAAAATGAGCAAGACTCCAAGTTCCTACATCTGCAGGATCCAGCCATATCCCAAATACTTGTTAGGGATATGCTAATTCGAAGATGGCTTCTTTATTAAACACCAATCTAGAGATCACTTCCGTGTGCACAACCTAACTCTGCATAATGAACTTACAAAAGACTACCAGAACTAACTGAATTTTTCTAAAGCAATAAGATATTAAGGTGTGATTTTTCCATAATGAATACTAAATCAGATAGCTCCTGACCTTGGCAAACGTGAGAGAGCATTTGCCGTTGATGATCATAATCAATAGGTCAATTCATTTTATTCAAGAAGTTCAAATATATATGTATCATTAAATGAACAAAGAGAGCTTCAACCAATATGAAAATCAACGAAAAAGCAACAAAAAATTCAGTAAAAGCATTAGCACTTACCTAAGTCCAAAGCTTAAATAGTTCAATAATTTCATTACATTACATACCTGTTTGCCGCTAGTACACAAAAGGTATGAATTTGCACCTAACTTTACTCGCATACTCCAAATAACTCTCTCCAAAAGTCTCTACCATTAAAACCTCCTCAAGTTTTGCTTTCTGCTCATAATAAATCAAACAAACTGCTACAACGAACATCAAGCTCAGAGGTGCTCTAAGTGCAAGGCAATAAGTTGCAAATAAAAGCATTGTAGATGCATATACTGGATGCCGTACCCATCTGTATGGTCCAAATTGGACAACAGCAGTTGGCACCACAACCTTCTCTGAATACTTTGCAAGATACAATGTTGAATTATATTGCATCAAAAGAGTTACCACAATCAATATGCACACTCCAACATTGCTCCAACCTCCTGGGATCCGATGAAGCTCCGGTGCTTCAAATGCAGCAAGCCAGTGCCCAACCATGACTCCAACACAGAACAAAAGGCGATACCATTTGGGTGGGTTCACATCCCACTTAGGATCATGTGGACGGGCATAGTAATCCCCATACAGTCGTTTTCTAACACTGACGTTGAAGAAAAAGAAATAGTGGTAGACAAAGAAGAAGACAAAGGGCCAACCTTCAAGATAGCCATTGAAATAAGCAGGGGGTACTAGAGTTAGCCAAGCGAACACTGAAGTGACAATTGCAAGTTGCTCCACAATGCTTGCTTCACCAATCGAATGTTTTCGGAAACAATACAAACCATAAACAGCAAGGGCTATGGCTACAAACCATGGCCAGAACAACCAACTCCAGCTAAAGTACATCCAAAAGAAAGGGCTGAAAGCCAAATTTACAGTCCATTTGGTAGCTGCAATTCCAAGGGAAACAATAGTAGCCCATTTGACAATCTTTATAGGCGTTAACTCAGAAAGACTTGATTTGACTGAATCAAAAGAGAGGTTTTTGAAGGGTTTAAGCAAAGGGTTTGGAGAATCTGAGCTAGGAATGTCGGAAAATGAGCATTTGAGAGGCGAAAAAAACTGGGTTCTTGTTTTATGAAGTGGTGATGGTAAGAGACTGAAACTTGATGGGTTCTGGATGGGTTTGAGGCTCTGATGGGAATAAAAACCCTTGCTTTGAAATTGTTTGTTGAAATGCCTGCAAGAAACAATTTGGTTGCATTTCAAGTTGAAGCCAAAAGGGATTGTTCTCGACTGCAACAGCACTGAGGCAGTTTCCATGGATTGGTTGAACAATGGGGGTGCACAAAACTATTATGGAAATCTACGGTGAAACATTTGTTGCTTTCCTTGAAGATAAAATGAAATCTCTTCTGCAGCCATTGACAATTCGCAGATTACTAGCAGGAAAAGGAAGACCCTCGGCCCAATTACTAACTTGGGAATCTATTCACTGGCCCAATATTGTTTTCTTCGGTAACCCAATTGCAGTAGAACTAACTTTTTCCGTATAAAATATTATGGATTAATTTTCTTTTTTGATTTTTTAAAAAGCTTTGGTCGCATGAAATGAATTCTTTAAGCTATTTTTTTTTCACAAACTTGTCCCATTAACACAATATAATACAAACAATATTAAATTACTTCTCACACTAGCTTTCAACTAATCAAATAATTGAAACATAAATAATCAAATGAATTCGGGATCCAAACAAATAAAGATAAATAAACTTATTCAACTATGGGATTTGGGCGTGCCATTAAGGTCATTTTCAAATGTTCTTGAATGATTCACGTTAGACATATATTCAGAGAGAGGAATAAAGTTATGGATGGCTTGACAAAAATAACGTTCTTCAAAATTTTGAGGAAGCATATTTATATGTAAAGTTCAGATAATCGTCTTGTCTAACTTATTTTTGTTTTAATAATTTTTTATATAAAAAAAATCAAATAGGAAAAGAAGACTAGAAGTTTTGGTAATTATTGATACTTTTTCTTTTTTTTTTTTGGAAAATTACAAATTGGAGTGAAGTATTATGTAATATATATTTGGAGTTAATTTGCTATTAAATTAATTTTCTACGAGTTATTCTCCTCTACATCATTGTCTTTTAAAATTTTATAATTACAAATTTTGTAATATTTTTTTAACTTTATAAAAATTTGTGTCATTTTATTAAATCCAAAATAAATTTAAATTACTATTATTCTTGTTATCTTATTTTTAAAGATATTATTATTGAAACATGGGCTGGTTGGTCGTGTGTCTTGTTTGCCAAGAAAATGCAAGAAATGAACCTACCCATTTGGTCATCTTTATACAAATTCACGACCATACCAATAAATTCCATTTTTAATATAACCCAAAAAATATCTAGCGCCCGTACTGATACACCCCACCCTATTTATCATCTTCCTCTCCCATTTCCCAAAAGTATAAGAAAATTTCACGCAAATACCTCTTTTTTTGTCGATTTAAAATCCAACCCAAAAACCTGAAAAAACGAAAAAAAAAACGTTAACGCTGTTTACTAGATTATTTCTTTACTTAAAAAGCTCTTTTTTTCCCCAAAAAGTCTTCTAATTTATATTTTACCTTTGATTTTTTCTTCCTTAAATCATCGAATTATGATATTTTCTAAGCTTGGCCGATCATCTCCCCGATCTTCTCATTCAAGAGTATGTTTTCCTCTTCTTCTTTTTTTAATTTAAATATATTTTTTCTCAGTTCAATTTTTATTTTTTAATGCTTATTTATCTCTTTTTTTCCCTCTAAAAAATAGAAGTTGTTGTACCGTGGCGGGGGAGGTGCCACTACCGGTGGAACGTCGCCGAGCTTGCCGCTTTTGAGCGGGAGCGTAGATCGAATAATTGGGCAATCAGGGTATTTGAGAGGATATCTAGCTTCAATAGGAGCTGGAAAGGAGTTTACTTCAAAGGCTTATTTGTCAGATTTGAATTTCGTTCCTGCTAACCCTAGAATCCGTCGCTTTTTCTCAAGTGAAGCCCCAAAGAAGAAGAGTAAGCCAAAATATCCCCTTCTTTATTTATTTCGAAGTTTATAGGTCATTAATTTGTTAGTAAGTGTTGATGAATGTTGCCATTATTAGTTTTTATTAGCAAAATTGATAGCTCATGATAATTTGAGGCGATTGAAATGGAATAAAGTCTTCATTTTTCTTTCTTCTTTTTTATGAGACGTCTTGTTCTTAAGTCTTAAGCGTTAAGCAAGTTTAGAGTTTTAGCATTTTGGGATGTTTATTTTGCTTTTTAATAATAACAGTTTGATGGGTTGATGAAAAAATAACTTTAGAAAATTTTGATATTTGCATTGGCTTGAACTTGGAGTTCTTACTTTTTGCTATTGTCTTTTATTATTTGCAGATTATGAAAACTTTTACCCTAAGGAAAAGAAGGAAATTCCAAAGCAAAATGACCAAAAACCTGACTCCAAAGGTGATTTACGTATTCCCCCTCCCCTTTATTTCTAACTAGTTTTTTCAATGTTATAAATTTGCAAAGACATCACGAAGATGTTAGTTTTAAATTCTTTTCTTAAAGAGAAATAATGTCATTGACATCTGATAGCAACTGTTGGCATTGAGAGAAGTGAAGCGTGGTGCCATTTTCTTAAAAGCTATAGGTGATGGTAGACTTATCTATCAATCTTTCCCTCTTGCAATCATGCAATGTGAGAAGCTACAAGATAGGATTTTGAAATGATATCTTGTCGGATGATTGTCTTAGCCCTGTAGGCTTTTACTATGTTAAGGTCGTGTATCAGAGTATAGCACTGTGACTACCTTTGTTTTTTCTATTTAATGTATATAAGTGTTCTTTGAATCTACTCTTATATTCCCCGCATGATAGCTTGCATAGAACTTTAACATTTTTCAACTTTTTTTCTACAATTTCAGAGGATTCGAAGACAGATGACCAATGGAATTTTCAGGAAACTTTCATGAAGCTTTTTCAAAATTTGGTTACCCCTTTGCTTGTACTTGCATTGTTTCTTTCTATGTCTCCCTGGACTGTTGAGCAGCAACAAGTAAGCGATACCCGAATTATTTCATCTTGTTGATTTTCTGCATGTCTAAGTGGGTTAATTTTTGCTTTGATGTGGGGGTGATCTTTTAAATGCTTTAGGACTCTTCATATTTTGAAGTTAGAAAGTAGATATTTCTAGAATGGATGTATGTGTATAAGCACATTTTGGCTGCATTTAAGAGATTTCTAGAAAGTAGATATTTACTATGTAACTTTTTGGCTGCATTTAAGAATTTTCCTCCTTTTACAGGTGATTAATGAAATGAGTTTATCTAAATCTTATTTTAAAGCACATCCATCTCTGATATTTTTGGTTTTGAATTCTGGATTCTGGAATTGAGTATTTGGTGGATAAAAAATTTAAATGGACCTAAATGTATATTGAATCACACTGGCTATTGCCAATTTAGAATTTAGTTATTTCTTCCACGTGTATTTGGTTTCTAGATATAAGCAAAGTTCATCTCTTTTCTTGCAGATTAGTTTCCAAGAGTTCAAGAACAAGTTTCTGGAACCAGGTTTAGTTGACCATATAGTTGTTTCTAATAAGTCAGTTGCAAAAGTGTATGTGAGGAACACACCATACAATCAAACAGGTGATGATCTTATCCAAGATCCTGTTAATGGTTCTTCTGTCAGAGGACATGGAGGTGAATACAAATGCTTCTTCACCATTGGAAGTGTTGAGTCTTTTGAGGAGAAGTTGGAAGAAGCCCAAGAAGCTTTAGGGATTGACCCACATGATTATGTTCCGGTGACATATGCCTCTGATGTGATGTGGTACCAGGAGTTGATGAGGTTTGCACCAACTTTATTGCTTCTTGGAACCCTCATGTATATGGGCCGGAGAATGCAAGGTGGATTGGGTGTCGGTGGAGGTGGTGGTAAGGGTGCCCGTGGAATTTTCAACATAGGAAAGGCCCACATAACCAAGGTGGATAAAAATTCCAAGAATAAGGTCAGTTTTCTGTTTCTTATCCAGGTGCATAAAAAGGAAAACCTGAATCTGAAAATTTCCAGTTTTCTTTGTCTCTATTACCCAAACTTATGGGCCTTCTTTTTCCTTTGTGTTGCAAGAATATGAGAAGGTAATCACCAAGTCATTTTCCTATCGTTTCTGTTTCTGGTATGTGTAGGTCTATTTCAAAGATGTTGCTGGCTGCGATGAGGCTAAACAAGAGATCATGGAATTTGTGCACTTCCTTAAGAACCCAAAGAAATATGAGGACCTAGGAGCTAAAATTCCAAAAGGTGCTCTGCTGGTGGGTCCTCCAGGTACGGGAAAGACCCTCCTAGCAAAAGCAACTGCTGGTGAGTCAGGTGTACCTTTCCTATCAATATCAGGTTCTGATTTCATGGAGATGTTTGTTGGTGTTGGACCATCCAGGGTTAGGAACTTGTTCCAAGAAGCAAGGCAGTGTGCTCCTAGTATAATATTTATCGATGAGATTGATGCAATTGGTCGAGCAAGAGGTCGTGGAGGTTTCTCAGGTTCTAATGATGAGCGTGAAAGTACGCTTAATCAATTGCTAGTAGAAATGGATGGATTTGGAACCACTTCAGGAGTAGTTGTCCTTGCTGGTACCAATAGGCCTGATATCTTAGACAAAGCTCTATTGAGGCCAGGGCGATTTGATCGTCAAATTTCAATTGATAAACCTGACATTAAAGGCCGTGAGCAGATATTTCTGGTCTACTTGAGAAAGATAAAGCTTGATCACAAGCCATCATATTACTCTCAAAGACTTGCAGCTCTCACCCCTGGCTTTGCCGGAGCCGACATTGCTAATGTTTGTAATGAAGCTGCTCTAATTGCTGCAAGGTGTGAAATGGCACAGATCACAATGGAACATTTTGAGGCCGCTATAGACAGGATCATTGGTGGTCTTGAGAAGAAGAACAGGGTAATTATCTCTTGTCTATGTGATTGTTTTATTGTTGCTTTTCTGTGCTTGTGTAGTTGTTTTGCTTTTGATGACTATATGATACCTATTATCCTTGAGAATATTGAAATTAAGTCTTCTTCATGTTCACTTTTGTTTGGTAATGGTGAGAAGTACAACCTGCGACTTCTTTCAGTTAAACATTGCCTTTGTACGAGTCATTAGTATGAGATGGTGATTATTGCATTACATGTTATGTCCAGAGGAGTGATAATTGACTTCACATCATTTTTTTTATATATCCTTCTCATTTTCTTTTCTTCACCCTAATAACCAGATTCTTTTGGGTTTCAAACAGGTAATAAGTAAACTTGAAAGGAAAACGGTTGCTTATCATGAATCAGGTCATGCTGTTTCTGGCTGGTTCTTGGAACATGCTGAACCCCTCTTGAAAGTCACAATTGTTCCTCGTGGTACAGCAGCACTTGGATTTGCTCAGTATGTTCCGAATGAAAACCTTCTCATGACAAAAGAGCAGCTTTTTGATATGACGTGCATGACCCTTGGTGGTCGAGCAGCTGAACAGGTAATTTGAAATTTTCTTATGCCATGTATGGGTGGGTGCAAATAAAAACAAGAATTCAGGGAAATAGTTACTTGAATACTCCCTTTTTGGTTTTTGTCATACCAAAATATTCCAACATTGATGTACAAACTAGAATTCAAAACGTAAATCAAGTATTTCGGTTATGATGTCCATGCATCTAAACTAATATTTATTTTCATGATTCAGGTTTTGTTGGGAAAGATATCAACAGGTGCGCAAAATGACCTGGAAAAGGTGACTAAGATGACGTATGCCCAGGTGGCAGTTTATGGCTTTAGTGACAAGGTAGGTCTCCTCTCTTTTCCTCAGAGAGAAGATGGATTTGAGATGTCGAAGCCCTATAGCAATAAGACGGGTGCCATCATTGATGGTGAAGTGCGTGAGTGGGTAGCAAAGGCGTATGAAAAAACAGTACAACTTGTAGAGGAACATAAAGAACAAGTAGCCCAGATTGCTGAATTGTTGCTTGAAAAGGAAGTTCTTCACCAGGAGGATCTGGTTCGAGTTTTGGGCGAACGACCATTTAAATCAAGCGAACTTACCAACTATGACAGATTTAAGCAAGGTTTTGAAGATGAAGAAACTAAGAGCATGCAAACCCCGGAGGGTGGGATTGCTGACGATGATGGTTCCGCACCTCCACTTGTTCCTCAGGTTGTTCCAACTTGATGGATCATTCAGGCTATTTTGATTTTGTACATTTGGGCTAATAAATTGTTACCTTTTTACTCGAATCTCTATTAATGACCATGTCTTTGCTGCTTTTTAACATTGTATCATTTGTACATTATTTAAGTTGTCAACAATAGTTGTTAAATTCAGAGATGTTTCTTGAATTGAAATTTTATTTCGAAAATGCAATATGAAATATAACATGTTTTAGACTAAAATTTTTAAGGGTTAAATCTTAAAATTATACATGAATTTTGATTTAAGTTGTAATTGTATACATGAATTAATTTGTTGTAATTATATATGTGAAACTCTAATTATATACGGGATTAGGACAATTTTATGAAAACACTTCCAGTATCTTTTTACTATTATTTTTAAGGTGTCATTTTTTGTGAAAATAGAATTTACAAAACATGTTTTTAAATAAACCCCAAGTCTCATTTCCTTAATTTTTTTAAGCGAGGTAGGATATGGGTTAATATATGCTCATAATCCCATATCGTTTAAGAAAATAAGGGAAATGAAACTTGGGGTCTATATAAAAATCTGTTTTGAAAGTTTTATTTTCGTAAGTGTTGGCATAAAAAAAATATGGCAGAAATGTGCTTCTAGTTGAAAGTGTATTCGTAAAATCGGCTTAATCCCATAATTTTTTTTAAAAAATAACTTAATCCAATAACTTTTTATAATTTTTTTTAAAAAAATTGGCATTTTTCATAAATTCACTCCATTTTTTTTTTTTGGGGGGGGGGTACTATATGTTGAAGGGAAAATATAAAGAAATTTTTATATGCCCAAATGAAAATTAGCTCGTGGATATTGTAAATAATTCGGTGTAATCATAGTAAGAAAATTGTGTAGAAAACCATTATTTTTAAAGTGTTGATTTCACTTCACTTTTTGTTGGTTACGTAATTTTAAAATTTGATGGATTAATTATGGGATTTATATTTGTTACATCTAACTTAGTATTCATAGGTCTGGTTTAAATATAATATTAATATATTTTATACATGTTCAAGTCTGTTTCATTCGAAATATGAACTTAAAATTTTGTCCAAACTCATTTATATTTACAAAAGATTAATTTTTAGCTCATTTTAGATGTTAATATTAATTTTTTTTTTAAAAACAACAACAATTAGGTGAGTGTGTACCCAAAATTGCAGAATGCTTTGATTTTGATAGGCCTTCTTTCTAAACCTTGAATCCTCAAATGGCTCATTTACATTGGGCCAATTTGTGCTGCAGACCTAAAGTTTGAATTCGTCAGCCCAAGAATGAGCAATTGAAAGCCCTAAATTAACTGTGATTAAAACAGAACCTAACTGAAATTGCGTTTCCCTAACCCTAAATCCTCGTTTTTCCTTCCTCCTTTTTCCCTCGTTCAAAATAGTAGACTGAAAATTTTCCCTTCTCCTGCCGTAAAAGAGAAATTACGCGATTCAGATAAATTTAATTCCGAGGTCCTTATTTGACACTGAAGGAAATTTCGGATCCTTAAATGGCGAAGCGAGAGCTATCCAGTACTTTGAGGGGCTTGAAGGTAATAATATAAGAGAAAAAAAATTCTTTGTATTATTTTTCCCCTTGATAATTGAGGTGTTTTTTTTGCTTAAATTTATCTGTTTTTTTATTATTTATTTTGTTGATTTTCTTTATTTTCCAAAAAAAAGACGTTGTAATATAGATTCTGGAGTTCCAAATATTTGAGATTTGAACTTGGCCTTGTTTTAATTCATAAGGGTTTTGTTTATTTTTTAAATTCTTTTGAAGATGGAAAAAGTAAATAAACCTTTTAACTTGTTTGAGTTCTGTTTTATATTCTACTTCATGCTATAATAGTTCATGCAAAGGGCAGCTCAGAGAGAGGAGAAAGTGAAAAAGGAAGAAGAGGTTAAACCTGAAGGGATTAGTACTATTACTAGAAAATGGTATTAAAATTTCCACCCTTTATTTATGAATTATCTTATATCTGTAAATTATTTTAAACATTATTCTTTTTTAAGCGATTGTTCAGATTGCATCCAATACGATTGTATGATCGCATATAGGGTATACTTCGTTTGTTCCATGAACTTATACTGTGAGAGAGAAAACTAAGAGTCCATCTATGTTTGTTTCCCGGGAGTTAAAAGATTCTTGCAATGCCAATCATTGGACTAGATCCTTGATAATTATATTTTTGTGTAGGACAAAATTTCTGGTGTCCAGAATATAAAGAAAGAGGGATCTTTGTAAAATTGATTTGCGAGGATGTAATTACTTGTTGCATCTGCTCGCTTATGAACTTTTCCTAGTTTCAATTTGTTTCAACTACAATTTATATTTGCAAACTTTCAGTGTGGTGATTATAGAAGGGGATCCTCGTCCTGGAGCAACTGTTGGGCGGATGTCATTTCGAAGTTTCAATCCTTCTATTGATGTGAGTGTATAGGTCATCTGAACTGATAATTTTCTCTAACGACTTTTCACTTTGCTGGTCTCTTGTTGATTATGTCCTTACATGAACGCCTTGTCTTGTTAGAAACTGAATGAAGAAGCATCAAATGTGTCTCGGCCGGATGCCTCTGGTGGAAGAACTTTGTCTAGGTTGGTCTTCTTTTTTTTTTTTTTTTCTCCAGGGCCGCTGTAAATGTTTTGTTATTTCCTCCAAGTTTTTGAAAATTCTGTTGCAGTATTGTGTTGTAATTATATAAGTCTAAGAAAGGATCTTTAATTTGGATGAAAATCCAACATCAAATATCGGTAAGGAGCGTAGAGAAGAAATATGGGCATGTTGAGATGGAAATGCTAGTGGCATGTAGGTGTAGTTCGCTTTGAGTGCATGTGTTTGCACAAGATGTGAATTTTTATCTGACATTTGGTTCCTTGAATTGAAACAGTGAAAATGGATCTGCATCTGAAGCAACTCACTCAAAAGTTGGCACTGATAAACACGAAGGTAATGGAGACCTTAAGAGAAAACAATCTGTCATGGTTTCCGAACCAGAGTATCCAAATAAATCACCAAAAAATGGTTATGGCATTCAATCTACCCCTAGCAGCGGTAAAGCCTCATTCAAAAAGCAGTCAAAGCGTGAGAAACTGGACTGGAATGTTCTCAGGCCACCAAAGCCTAATAGGTGATCTTAATTAAGAAATTGTCTTCAACATAGTGTGGCCATTAGTATTACTTTTCAGGGTTCTCATGAATGTGTAACGTTATCTCATATTATTAAAGCTCAGCCTTTTTAACTTTCAAATTTGTTTATTGAAGATAATTTTTATCTCCATCCCTACTAAATTAAGCTTATTCAATTTATAGTCGACAAACAGCTTTAATAAGCTTCCAGCATTGCCTGCAGGTTGCTATCTTATGAATGCTATAATTTTTTTCAAAATATTAAACATTGATGAAGTATATTTATGTAACAGCTTGATTTTTCAGTAGTGTCGGAAACAGTGTTTCGAGGTTACCAAATCCAGCAAGTAAATTTGTAAATATTATTATTTAATATTTATGAGTCAAATATGATTTTAAAAATATTTTTAATTAGTAATTTGTGTTTTATAATAATTTATTAAGTCAAGTGGTTTTAGAAAGTGAGGTATTGAGACCTCGTTTTTATAAATTGAGTCGTAAATATTTATAAAAATATTTATAGAGTGTCATTAAAATGATATTAAAGTTTTGTTGAAAAATTTTAATGTTTTGATAATCAATTAATGAAAAAGGACTAAATTGAAAAGGTGTAAAACTTGTTAAATATAATAATTAGGAGATTAAATGGCTTAATTAATAAATCAAGAAGGACCTAAATAATAAATGTACCTAAATTTAATGGATGAGGCGGCATAAGAGAAAATAATAATAAAATAAAGCCATTTAATGGCAAAATTGTAATTTTGGTGAAATTAAAATAAAACAAATTTGAAATTAGAAAGTTTCTAAACATTTTCTTCTTCAATTTTCGGTTCAAAACAGACATAGAAGAGAGCTTAAGCTGGTTCTTCAACTTTTTCTTCATGTGAGTTCAATTCTTATCTGTTTCTTGTAATTTTTATATTTTAAAAATTATTACAATTAGGTCCAACTAAACCTTACCTTATTTTTTGATTTTATTAAAAATTTTGGAAGTTTCCATTAATAAATATTAGATGTTTTTGATGAATAACATGGATTTAAAGCTTTGATTATGTTGTATGATGATTTTATAAAGTGATTTTGTTAAATATTGATTTTAGGATTAAATTGTGAAAAGGTTAAAAATACAAGGGTTTGTTGTAAAATTATTACATAAATGAGATGTTTTGAATATCATGAACATTCTACTAGCTTGGCTTTGTATTAAAAATGGTTAATTTGCATGTTTTGGGCTCAGATACTAAATTGAATAAAAGTAAAATTTTAGGGGTAATTTTGTAAAAATGTCAAAAATGACCAAATTGCATGAAATGAATTATTTTATTGTTTAAATCAATATATGGAATGAAATTATTGATTTAGATCAATGTCGAGTGGAAAATCGAGAAAAATACAAAATTACCAAAATGTCCCTGAATATTGATATTTCTGCAATTTAACCAGGTAAGTTCGTATGAATTGTATTCTGTAAAATTTTAATTAAAGTGAATGTTAATTGGTAATTGGTATTATATATATATGTTCTGTTGTTGGAATTGAATTATTGTTGGAAATATATTTTCGAATTTAATACTCAGTTTGGATTGAACCCGTGATTTGAGTACATTCGTAATTTGGTGTATCATGGTATTGGAAGGAGACAACGGCATTTACCCAAGTAAACTGAGGTTCAGTATTTGTTGCGAACTCTCGTGTTTTACTTTCTATTCAGCTTTCGAGTTTCTGTTGGTGTATTCGGGAGGACCAGCTCTTATGAGCTTCTGTTAACAATGTACTTTTATCCGTAAGTCGTTCTTCGATTTGGAAAAGTCTTGGTAAAGTGATTTATTTAATGAATTTGAAAGTTATCCAACGATATTCTAAATGGTTCAATGGGTAATGTTCTGTTACGAGACGATATGAGTTTGATACAAATTAATACAGGTATATACATAAAATACATGGAAATGATGGTACATGATATATTGATATATAATGATACATTGAAATGGATGATATATGTATATGAAGAAACGATAAGAGAATGATTTGTATCATGGCATGAACATATACGAATATCTTTGGTATGTTGATACATTTAAATTATGTAAGTTGAGACGAGTGCCGAAACCATTTTTTTTTAAACGGGAATCGACTAAGGTTTTCAAAACGAAAATAAAACGGGAGTCGCCACCGATCTTTATTAGTTGTGATCGGATCACCTTTGTTTTAATAAAACATTTTGGTTTACTAAAACGGTATTTTTGGTCTACGAAATTCGAGAAAACGGGTTCGAGAGTCGGTTACGTGCGAGGAAGGATTAGCACCCTCGTCACGCCCAAAATTGGTACCAAATCGATTAATTAGTGTCTTAATGTCGAAAGTTGAAAACTGAGAACGAATTAAAAATACGAACATTTTTATTAACGTTGATTTTAAAACACTTGAACGAGTTGGAATAATAATAAAAGACCATCTCATCTCGAGGTGACGAAATACCACATCCAGTAAGTTAGGACACAGCATCCCGAATCCTTAAGAATAAGCTCGCCTTTTATTTAAAAGCACGTATATTTTAATTTTAAAAGAATATTCAGTTATTTAGATTAAACGAGAAAAACGAAACCCAGTAAGTTTGGGCACGATCTCTCAAATTTCTAAATACGGAATATTGTCATTTTTAGAAATTCTTATCTCGAGGTAACAAGATGTCACACCCAATAAGTTAGGGCACAACACTTTGTACTCTCGAGAATAAGCTTTTTATTTAAAATTTATACATTTTGATTTTAAAAGAGTACTCGATCACTTAGATTCAATGAGGAAAATTGGAACCCAGTAAGTTAGGGCTCAATCTCCTCGAGATTCCCAAATACGAGTATTGCCTTATTTTGAAAAGCTTTTGAATAAAATGTAGTAATTAAAACGAAATGCATTTTTTGAAAACGATGGTTTGTGAATAAAATTGTTACACCAATAAATTACAAGATACAAATACTAAAAGGAATATTTCGAGAAAATTTCGCGACATACATCATTTAAGTGCCAACATTAATAATCAAAGAAGAATGAAATAAAAAAACAATTTAAAGTGAATAATGATTTGAGATAAATAGTTTATAAAAAGGAATTAAAATAAGATAATAATAACAGAATTTAAAAAATACAAAATAAATAATACATGAAAAAGGTTTAAACTAAGTAATTTTATATAAAGATTTGAAACAAATAATATGTCCAAAAGTTTAAACAAAATAAATAATATATAAATTCAAAATCAAATAATATATAAAAGGTTTTAAAACAAACATTATATGTAAAAATAAATAATAAGACAATTTTAAATAAACAATGCGTAAAAAAATAAATAAATAATATGTATAAAAGAAATTTAAAACAAATCATATACAAAACAATTTTAAAAATGAATAATATAAAAAAAAACAATTCAAAATAGCAACCCAAATAAAAATTTAAAAATAATATAATACATAAAGCAACTCAAAATAATAACATGTGAAATAATCTGAAATAAATAATATCTAAAGTAATCTAAAATAAATAACACCTAATACTAATTCAAACGGAAAATAATTACAAAAATTTGATGAATGAATAATAAAATAAATTAAACTGAGGACTGCATTGAAATTAGAATAAAAATCGGGGGCTAAAAATGCAAATAACTAAAGTAAAAGAGGAATAGGGACCATAACAACACGCGCCTAAACTCGCAGGGACCAAATGGGTGAATAACCCAGCCTCTGAATGCGTGACGTTTCAAATGGCCCAGGCGCAGATTAAATTGAAAATGAAATAAAATAATGGGGTAAAATTTAAAAAGACTAAAAAAGCAAAATGGGATCCGATTGAACAGCGCCGCAAGAGGGAGGGACTCGTCGCGCAAATATCCCTTTTAAAGGGACATGCACGGTTTCTCTTGTATCCAAACGGTGCCGTTTTATTCAAAGTTTAAAACCCCTTTTTTATTCTGTTTCATTTCAATCTAAGTTCAGAAGAGAAAACAAAAACTAAAATTTTGAAGCTTCTCCCCTCTCCCTTCCTACCGACGCTCGGGCTGTCTCCGATCGCCTGTCGCACCACCACCGTACTCGGTGGCCGACTAGGCGCAGAGATGGGCTTTTAGCCCTGTTTCAAGAGGCGTTTGAAGATTTCGCCTCCAAACTCCCACGAACACCGAAACCACAAGCCCCTCTTCCCCCTTTAGCCCGATTTCGGCACCAAAAGGGGTTCCGACGAAGGAACGGCACCGACTTAGGTAAATTCCTTTCCCTTTTCCTTTTGTTATTCGTTTGTTTGTAAAGATTTGAAATAAGAAAAATAAAAATAATAATAAAAAACAGTAAATAATGATAGAAAATAAAAATAAAAGGAATCAACCTTTTGATGTTTTTTTTGATTTCTGATAGTTCGTAAAAAAGAAGCCGATTTACAATGGTTTCGCTTTGTTTTTTATAACCAATTTTTACAGATTCAAGTTTGTCTGTTTATGTTTTGTTTTTGTGTTTTTTTTGTCATTTTCCTCTCTGTTTTTCTTTGTTTGTCGCTTGTTCTTTGCATGTTGTTTTGGAGTCACGAGCGGAGGCATGCGAGGCGTGGAGTCGACGGACGAATCGCGTGGCCCGTGCAAAGGCGAGCCTAGGCTGCTAGTATGTGGCAAATTTGAGACACTTAAGGGCTAGGGTTTGATACTATTTTCCTTTTTTCTGATAAGGGTTTAGTTGGGCTCCGGGTTTAGTTTTATTTGGGCCAACATTGGGTTGGTTTGCTTGTAAATGGACACTGTTGTTTTTATTTGGACTATTAAATTATTTTTATTGGTTTTATTTGACCTGGGCCAAAATTGGCTATTACAGCTGCCCTTCTTTGCTCGTTGTCGTGGAACGAGAATTGAGCAAAGACTTCAAAAGAGCCAATTTTGCCCAGTCTCACTGAGTCTTCGACTTCTTTGGTGCTTCTGTTCTTCGAATAGCCTCATTCCATTCCTCTACGTCTTCAGGGGTATAGGAATTAGTGCTTCAATTCGCTCGAATGTAATTTCAGGGAGAAGAGATTTGTAGCTTCAATCTTCTCTGCTGAAACTTCAAAGAAATAATGATTGATCCTCAACGTAAACTCAGGGAGAAGGGATTTGTAGCCTCAACCTACTCCTCTGGAACTTCGAGGAAAGAAGAATTCAGGGAGAAGAGATTCGTAACCTCAATCTTCTCTGCTGAAACTTCAAAGAAATAAGGATTGATCCTCAACGTAAACTCAGGGAGAAGGGATTTGTAGCCTCAACCTACTCCACTGGAACTTCGAGGAGATAAGAATTTAGGGAGAAGAGATTCGTAACCTCAATCTTCTCTGCTGAAACTTCAAAGAAATAAGGATTGATCCTCAACGTAAACTCAGGGAGAAGGGATTTGTAGCCTCAACCTACTCTATTGGAACTTCGAGGAGAGAAGAATTCAGGGAGAAGAGATTCGTAACCTCAATCTTCTCTGCTGAAACTTCAAAGAAATAAGGATTGATCCTCAACGTAAACTCAGGGAGAAGGGATTTGTAGCCTCAACCTACTCCACTGGAACTTCGAGGAGAGAAGAATTTAGGGAGAAGAGATTCGTAACCTCAATCTTCTCTGCTGAAACTTCAAAGAAATAAGGATTGATCCTCAACGTAAACTCAGGGAGAAGGGATTTGTAGCCTCAACCTACTCCACTGGAACTTCGAGGAGAGAAGAATTCAGGGAGAAGAGATTCGTAACCTCAATCTTCTCTGCTGAAACTTCAAAGAAATAAGGATTGATCCTCAATGTAAACTCAGGGAGAAGGGATTTGTAGCCTCAACCTTCTCCACTGGAACTTCGAGGAGAGAATAATTCAGGGAGAAGAGATTCGTAACCTCAATCTTCTCTGCTGAAACTTCAAAGAAATAAGGATTGATCCTCAATGTAAACTCAGGGAGAAGGGATTTGTAGCCTCAACCCACTCCACTGGAACTTCGAGGAGATAAGAATTGGGGGTTTTGATTTGCTTCGCTCAGGAAGGCAAGATCTGCTATCTTCAATCTGCTCCACTGCAAACTCAGGGATGCGGTGGTATCTTCTTCAATCGCTCCACTCGCAAACTCGGGAGACAAGATCGATGTCTTCGATCCGCTCCCGCAACCGGGAATGCGGATCTGCTATCTTTAATCTGCTTCACTGCAAACTCAGGGATGCCAGATTTTGTAACACCCCAAACCCGGCCCAAACGCTACAACCGGATCTGGTATGTCACTTAAGAGATTTTACATAACATGTCGCATTTTGGAAAATAATTACTAGGTTTACACCTTTATTTCGAAAGCTTAATAATTCATTAAAGTATAAAATATTAAGTAACCAATTATCTTGGTAGATTTTAAATAAAAACAGAAATTTCGTGCAGTGTCTTAACTTAATTGAAAACGTAAAACTTAAAACCCAGTAATAAAAGCCCAACAAAATCCCAAGACATAAATGGTAGTCTAGTGGCCCATGGCCTTATTACAAGGAAATTTGAACCCATTAATTAAATGAAAATAAAAAATTAGACTAAGTCTTTTCTTTGAATTCTCAAAGCTCTGTCGCATGGCCACCTTGCTCTCTCTCCACCCGGTCCGATGCCCTAAGTGTCACCGAGATGGTTAAAATTAAAGGGTGAGTCGCGAGACTCGATTGTGCAACCCTCATGCACCATTAGATTTGGGCTTTAGCCCCATAAAAACAGAATAATCAAAATATAAGTAACAAAAATAATATGCAAAGCCCAACCCATATCCTAGGTGTCCATCCGCTACTGCGCCCCATGCATCGACCATTCACACCATTGGGGATTTCTACAATCAACCCACACCGCTACACGCCTTGATGGTAGTCGTCTTTGCTCATCATCGATCATGGCGTAGCTACTACAATAGATCACACGTGAAGCCGCTACAATGGATCACGGTGAAGGAACCGCTACAACAGATCACGGTAAAAACCGCTACAACATATAACTTCCTCCTTTCATCAACCCAACCCATGCAATCACATAAAATCAGTATACTTATAACATTTAATCGGATCATTTACTAACCTGGTGATTTGCTTTACCTCTTTGGGTTCCGTCAATATCTTGGGGTTTCGTCATTTAACAAAACATGTAATACTTATTTTCATATATTAATCAAACAGATCTAGATGGTGTGGAGAGTTACACACCTGATATTGCGAAATCCAATATTCTTAGTCGATGTCCTTGCTTTCTGGATCTATTATCCTCAATCTATAGCCTTGCTTAAAAGCTGGAACAATTGCGAAAATAGGCCTCTCCTATATTCGGCCATGGTTAGTATTCTACCTGATTTTATATATATAAATAAACAAATCCTCTTACCTTAAAATCCCGAAATCGGAGACTTATGATTTTCTGCTTTTAGGTCTAGTCGACTAAGCTTCCTTCAAATCCCGAATTGCCGCCCATCATAAAACCATTAAACTATTAGCTTTTGGCTTTTGCCTTTCAAAACCGGGAATAGATCATGAGAACTAATCAAAAATCAACACTTACCTTAGCATAAGAGATTCAAGCTAGCACTAGAGAGAGGATTCGACAATGCCCATGGAAGATTTAAATGCCTAAGTATAGAACTAATTCTCAAATAGGATGAATAGAAGAAAAGACTATGGATGCTTGGCTTCCTAGAGAAATCGGCACAAGAAGGAAAAAGTGGAGAAGAGTTTGGCTTTTAAAGAAATTGGAGAAAAGAAATTGGAGAGGGAGAGGCTAGGGAATTTCGGCACAATAGGAGAGAAATTTAGGGTTTTAGTGTCGAATCAAGGAGCTAGCCCCTATTTATAGATATTTTGGCACCTCTTGCTAAAAACCAAAAACGCCTTAAAATTCAAGCTAAAAAGAGAGGAGAAATTTGGCACCCTCCTTGCCATACAAGATGTCGAATTTTACACTCCTCTAGGTGGTGGATTTTCGGCCAACACTTCTCTTGAAGATAAGCTCCTAACTTTTCTCCTTTTTATCTATGATATTATCACTTAAAAATCCATAAATTCTCCTATTTTATAGCCTTGTAGCCGTCCACCTCTACTAATCCCTAATGCCAAATTTAACTCACTTAAATTAAAATATTTGGGCCTCATTAAACTTAATACTTGGGCCCCTAATTCCTTGTGTGTGGCGTCACCCTCTCTTCATTTAAAGTGCCAATTTGGCCTAAAACATGGGCTCCTTTGACCCAAAACTTGTTCCTTTTAACTCATTAATGATGCCACTCTAATCTGGGCCTTTTTGCCTAATTCTAAGCCCAAATTTAGACCCCTATCAATTAAATTAACATAGTAAACCTATCCCTACATTAAATGTATAGGCCCGAAAATTTAGGATGTTACAGATTTGCTATCTTCAATCTACTCCTGCAACTTTAGGAATGCCAGACCTGCTATCTTCGATCTGCTCCTGCAACTTCAGGAATGCCAGACCTGCTATCTTCGATCTACTCCTGCAACTTCAGGAATGCCAAACCTGCTATCTTCGATCTGCTTCTGCAACTTCAGGAATACCAAATCTACTATCTTCGATCTGCTCCTGTAATTTTAGGAATGCCAAATCTGCTATCTTCGATCTGCTCCTGCAACTTCAGGAATGCCAGACCTGCTAACTTCAATTTGCTCCTGCAACTTCAGGAATGCCAGACCTACTATCTTCAATCTGCTCCTGCAACTTCAGGAATGCCAGACCTGCTAACTTCAATCTGCTCATGCAACTTCAGGAATGCCAGACCAGCTATCTTCAATCTGCTCCTGCAACTTCAGGAATGCCAGACCTGCTAACTTTAATCTGCTCCTGCAACTTCAAGAATGCCAGACCTACTAACTTCAATCTGCTCCACTGCAAACTCAGGGAGACAAGATCTGGTGTCTTCGATCCCTTACTACATTGTCCTCTTGAGGACATAACCTGTAGAATGGGTACATGCTTGTGTTTATGCCAAATGATTAGGATGCTATAATCGGAATGAATCTAATGCTCCTAACTAAATGTATTATGGACGACATTCGCATGAATACAGAATTTCATGAGAATGGTCTTTTTACAATGATTAGGATGCAATGATCAGAATGAGTCGAATGCTCCTAACTAAATGACTATGGATGACATTTGCATGAATGATTAATGTCATGAGAATGATCCTTTGTTAAATGTATAATGATTAGGATGCAATGATCGGAATGAATCTAATGCTCCTAATTGGATGTGTATGAATGATATTTTCATGAATGCATGAGAATGATCCATTTTTACTGTTTGGGTTGTCATTGTTCGTAGTTCATCAAGGTTCTATCACTGATGCGTTATCATGCTTTCTCGTTCAGCCGGTATCTTTGACAGAAAACCCAAAGAAACGATCATATTCTGTTCAGCAAGCTTGCCCCGCTGTAATTTTAGAGTCCCTTTCCTTGAACCTTAGGACATAAAATTTGTTCCTCCTACTGCCATTTCAGGGGAGTAACATTTGGTTTCTCCCATCCATCCAGTTACCACTCGGAGGTATAGGATCAATTTGATCTGTTACACCATTCGCTGGGTGTAATGACCAGATATATATGCCTGATATTTGCATGAGTATCATTTTTCTTTCCCCGAGAATGATCCCCTTGTACACCTGGGTTGACATTGCTCGTTATTTTTCGAGGTTGTATCACCGACGAAATGTCTTGTCTTTTGTTCAACCAATAAAAAGTCCAAAGAGATAATCATCTTTCTCCAATATTTCCAAATCCTTAAGCTGGGTGAGTTATAAACAATAGTCCTGTTTCAGGTCCTTATATTATTTAGAAGCTTTCAAAGTAATATGCGAAACTCCTTTTATGAAAGTGTTGTTAGTCCACTAATCGTTATTTCAATGCAAAATGCTTGAAAAAGATCATAACAATGGATCGGAAGGAAATTAATTGAGAGTCAATATCGAAATGAATAAATTAATCAAAATATCAAAACACAAAATGAGAATGAATTAATCAAGATAACAAATGAAATTTATTGGGAGCATATCTTGAAAAGAATAAAGTAATCAAAGATAGCAAATTCACTGTGGGTAAGATGAAAACTAGGTGCCCCAGATATCGCAGCCTGAGCTTCTCTGTACGAACCTCTTGAGGACCATTTTGAGCTCAATATATATTTAGGGAATCTGGAGTACTTTGTCGATGCCCCAAGACACAACATACTTCTTCATTGTTAATTCAGGTATAGCAAGACTGCTGTATGCCCCACTTTTGATCAAAATTTGAGCCGCCCTTCTCGGGTTTTCAACTCAAACCCCCTTTGGTCTCAAGGTGCCCTTTTGCGGGTTTTCGCCTTGGCCTCTCCTTTTTCTTTTTTCCTTTTTTTTTGAATTTGAATTCACTGGATTGGGCAGGTCATTGTCGTCCATCTCGGTCAATATCCATACTTCCCTAGAACAAGCCTTCTTTGCTACATAAGGTCCTTCCTAGTTTGGCACTCACTTTCTTCTGCAGTCCCTTTTATATGGGAAAAATCTTCTTCGAAGCCCTATCATGAAATTTTCTAGGGCGAACCTTTTTATTGTAAGCTCTCATTATCTGACCGTGATAGATAGCTTTTAGAATTTTTCTTCAAATTCAACTGATCATATCGGGATTAAATCTATTCTACCTTTTCCAACTTCAGTTTTGATAAGACTCGAAAAAAGAATGTCGACTTCAATAGACAAAATACTTTTATTCCACAAATTAAGGCATTACCCCGGCAAAGTTCTTGGCCAATGTTTGATAAGCATAGAGGGTAAATGTAACTTCTTTATGCCAATCTTTACAAGTCTAAGTCATTTTCCTAATGATCATTATTTTGTTTTTTTTTTTTGCCTTTTTTTTTGCCTTTGCTGCATGACCTTGGAATAGACCGCAAACTTTTGACACTGTGCGGTTAAATGTGATATTTTGACCATTTTTTTTCTTTTTTTTTGTTCTGATGACTATCGACTTTGTAATATTGACCTACGAAGCTACTTCCACCCTCTTAGCGAAATAGTTAATACCTGCTAGAAGCTTCCGACGAGATCGTCCCAATAAACTCCATGCCCCACATAGATGAGGTCTACGAAGAAATGAAGGAGGTACATGAATCTTGTCTTCATAAATTTGGCATTCACGGCATAACTGATGCAATCCCTTCCTATGATAGACCAGCAGAATATGAATCTCATGATTAGCTTGGCTATCGTGAATGTGATCTTCAAATACCCTTATGAACGTCTTCTAGAATTTCCTCAGCCTTAACAGCATACCCACATCTCATTAGTTCAGGCATTTCTTGATATGATCATGCGAAAACATCTTTTGTAACACCCCTTACCCGAGACCGTTGTCGGAGTCGAGCATGAGGCATTACTAGACTTAACTACTAATTCGGAGCATAAAAATTGAAACTGTCCATCTGCGTCATGTTGACTAAATTGACTATAACTCGAGTTACGAAACTCAAAATTTATATCCGTAAATTTTTCTTGAAACTAGACTCATATATCTTCTTACTATAATTTTTCCAGAATTTTTCATGTGGCCAATTAGTACAGTTTATTCATTAAAATTTCCCCTGTTTCATTGTCCGATGGTTCTGACTTATCCTTACAAAAACTTAGTTATCACATTTTAGAGAATTAAATTAATGTTATCATTTATTCCAATCAAAAATATACTCATTGAGGGTTCTAAGCATATAAAATATGCTCCATAATTATTTTTGTACAATTTTTAATAATTTTTCCAAGACAGAACAGGAGATCACGAAGTCATTCAGAACCAGTCTCACTAAGATTTAAATATATCATAATATAAAATTTCTTTGCCTACTCTGTTTCTTTCATATAAAAATAGACACAATAAGATTTAATTATATATCCTATTCACTTTCTAATTCTATTTCTCCTATTTTTGGTGATTTTTCAAAATCATGTCACTGCTGCTAACCAAAAACTGTTTCATTGCAAAATCATATAATCACATTGCAAACATATTTACCATAAAACAGACTTCCAAATTAAACTTAAGACAAGACCGAATACGCAACCATTAACATCATAATCAAGCCATTTTTGTATGGCTATATATATAATTTCAAAACCAATCATATCATAACTAGTCTATACATGCCACATAACCAAATCTTCAAGCATTTATTTACCGAAGCGAAAACTA
This sequence comes from Gossypium sturtianum, assembly GCA_025698515.1. NCBI lineage: Eukaryota > Viridiplantae > Streptophyta > Magnoliopsida > Malvales > Malvaceae > Gossypium > Gossypium sturtianum. Next base: position 164,456,774 of record CM046955.1, on the reverse strand, counting down.
GATAGTGTGATGAGATCTCCTTCGACTTCCAACCCGAGCAAATCTCTGAAACTCTATAATCATAAGAAAAATACACAAAGTAAGCTTCGAAAGCTTAGTAAGTTATAAGCAATTTCACAACAATAATGCATTATAACACTACACTAGCAAAGTCAGAATAATATACTCACAACCAAGGTTTATAACCATGACTTTAGTTCATATCTCCTTTCGAAATCTTTCTCGTTTCATATCCCAAAGGCCGAACTTCCAAACCTTCGATAATAGGTTTCACATGCATATATATATTTTACTTACCGAACTTATACTTGCACTTCAAACCCATATAAATCACATATTCAAGATTTAAAACTAATCAATTGAATTCTTTATACAAACTTCCACATGGCCGAATACAATATATAAAATTCATGTATAAATCAATGAGATTTTGTAAGCATTACTCCATGTCAACTCATATCAATTGAACTATAAAATTAATTGATACATTCCATCCAAACTAATTTATCACTCTTATTTGATTTCAATTAATATCATCTCATAATATCCACTTACCCAAAATTCAATCCAAGATATAAAAATTAATCGCACACTTAGTGCTCCTTGTCCGATTTCGCACACTTAGTGCATAACGACCGATTTCGCACACTTAGTGCTTGGTATTTTAAAGTTCGCACACTTAGACTTCAAGATCTATACAATAGTCAAATAAACACACGTACAGTAAGCTAATATAGCTTAGTATGTTATAGCAAAAGGAAATATATACAACAAATCATTATACAATTTTAATCAATTCAACTTGATCATTAACCGGTTCGTATAAGCATTACATATAGCATTTTACTATACAACAATATCATATTCATTAGATCTCCAAAACCGAATGATCACAAGCCCTATATCCATTTCAAACAAGCTCAAAGGTTAATGAATTTATCATATTTCTATAATTTAGTATACAAAAGCAACTTACCTCATTAGCACCACGTTATTCAATTTCCATGCATCACTTACCTACATATCTCTTTTGGTTATATCCATTCATTGGTTCATGTCCTTGAATGGTTCGATAATCTGCACACACAGTGCAACTCATGTAACGTATCGCACACTTAGTGCCGTTACTTGATAATTCGCACACATAGTGCCATCTTCCGGTAATGTATCGCACACTTAGTGCCATTACTCATTTTCCGCACACATAGGGCCATTCAACCGATTTCGCACACACAGTGCTCGGTGTTTAAGCTCGCACACATAGTGCCTCTTATCCGAACCTTTCTTTATTTATGCGAACACTTAAAATTTCATTCTCATACATACATACACAAATATTCAAATATCCAACAACAACTCAATTTCATTATGTCATACCATTTCATTCGGCACAATTAATATACATGTATATATATATTTGCATCCATCTATTCAAAACAAACATCTCTCTTATTTCATATTCACATTTAGCTACCTTTTTACTCATTCATATACTCACATTAAATATATATTCAAATTTCATTTTATCCAATTGCTTAAAACTTACCTCGGAAATCGACGGACTTTGTTATTCCGACTATTCGATTAACTTCGTCTTTCCCCGATCCACTCCCGATCCTTTTTGTTCTTGGTCTTGAATTTTGACTTGAGATGGCCGAATATAGGAAAACTCAAACCCTTCTTTTTTTTCTTGGTATTTTCGGTCAAATAGAAAGATGAACACACATAATGGCTTTCTTTTTTTTAATGTTTTTATTTCATTATAAAATAATAACTTATAATATAATATTAATATAAACTTTAACATATAAAACATATAAAACACATATCATTAATATCTTGCCGTCCACTAACTTAAAGATTGGCTAATTGCATTCTTAATCCTTCATATTTAAAAGACGACAACAATTTAGCACTTTCACAACTAACCATCAAATTTTTATTTTACGCGATTACGTCCTTTTATTTAATTAAGCACACAAACACTCAAATTTTCATACGAAATTTTCACACATGCTAATTCACATATAATTAACACATAAAATAATATTAAAATATTTTTCTAACTCGAATTTGTGGTCCCGAAACCACCATTTCGATTAAGGTCATAATCGAGCTGTTACATCTTTGAAACGATGTCTCGCCTTATTTCTATGGTGAGCTAGGCTCTCTTTCCTCGGCTCGCAATGTGCACTGACCCTTTGTAAGGTAGGATCTATTCTTCATCTTGCCCTACCACTCTTAACGAATCAGGTAGATAAGACATAATCTCTGTCATCTTCAAAGTCCTGGGATCCCTCTAGACACATATCTAGCTCAAAAGTAGACTCTGAGTCAGTAGCAGCATGGCTCATGTCATTGATATCTAGGGACCTGTTGTAGGTACAAAAGAATATTCAAAGGACAAATGAATCTAAGGATAATTATTTATGTGTTATGAACATGAATGAAATAAATGAATAAAAGAATATTTGCTCAAAGTGAGACACAAAAATGCATTTTCATTGAAAATATAGATTTGGAACATAAGCCTATTTCACAAAAAAGGTTCTTATTGCTCCTAGGCTTTAAGCAATCAGCGCGTTTTGGACATTACTCCGAACCAGTTCTAAAAATATAGGGATCTCTTCCACAGTCCCATTGTTCAAAACACTCCCAAGTATGTAATGTAACAGTCCGGATTATACCCTAGTCGGAACAGTGGTTTCAGAACCACAAATCTGAGTTCGAATATTATTTTTAATATTATTTTCTGTGCCGTTGATGTGTGATTGAGCATGTGGTAAATTTCCGTAAGCTAATTTGTCCGTCTGTATGATTAATTTGACAAAAGGATTAAAATGCATTAAACGTGAAAGTTGCTTGCTATTTGTTAAAGTGCTTAAGTGATGTGGCTTTTAAGTGTTAAGGACTTATGTGGCAATTTAGCCACTATCATGGTTAGTGGACGGCAAACCATTAAATGCATGAGTTTTATATGTTATAATAATGGTTATTATTTTTATGTTGATATATATGATATTTTATATTATATGTATTTTATAAGTTATTAGTTAATAAAAGAAAACAAAAAGGAAAGTGGCCTTGTTTTTATCATCCTTTGGCCGAATGTTCTAAAGAAAAAGAAAGAACAAAAGCTTTAAAGTTTCGACACTTACAAGCTTGAATTAAAGGTTAGTTTTTGATCCGTTTTCGATAATTTCTACGTTTTTGTAATTGTTGCTTCGAGAGCTTTAAAACCCATGTCTAAATTTGATGAATTGATAATATTTGTGTGAGATGTCATTGTTGATATGTTGAGTTTTGTGATGTTTTATGTTGTTAAATGAAAGGTTTAAGCTTGATGAACATGTTTTGTTCTTGAAGTTTTGTTAAATTTAGTTAAATAGGGCTAAATTGTTAAAATAGCAAATCGAGAGACTAAATTGCTAATTTTATGGAAAATTTGGTCTTGTATGTGATGTAAGAATATTCGGTTATGCATGAGCATGGGTAGATTTTGTGAATTTGATGTTTTGAGAAAAATGGACTAAATTGATAAAATGTGCAAATGTGAGGGCTAAATTGAAAATAGCCCTAAATGTGTGTCTTTGGATTGAATTGAAAGAACTAGTGAATAAAAGGGTTAATTCTGAATATGTTTAGATCAAGAATCGAGGAAGACGGATTTAGATCGCAGGAAAGCGAAAGTAAGCGAGTAGCCGTTTTCATTTCCGATAAACCGAATCCGAGGTAAGTCAATATGCAAATAAACGTACTTGTCTAAATTTATACTTGTTTATATGATTAATGTTGATGATAGATGCTTACGAGGGTTTATGGATATAAATTCCAAGATAAGTTTGATATAGTAATTAAGTCCGAGAAGCCCCGTATGAACCTAGGAATAGGTATCTGTTCTACTTTATCATGTAAGACCACGTCCGGGACGTTGGCGTTGATTTCAGATTTTTGTGTAAGACCACGTCTGGGACGTTGGCATCGATATTAGATTTCGTAAAAGACCACGTCTGGGACGTTGGCATCGTTATTAGATTTCGTGTAAGACCCTGTCTGGGACAGTGGCATCGATATCCAATTACGTGTAAGACCACCATGCGGGGCGGTGGCATCGATATCGATTACGTGTAAGACAGCATGCGGGGCGGTGTAATCGATATCCGATTACGTGTAAGACCATGCGGGACAGTGGCATCAATATCCGACACGTGTAAGACCGCATGCGAGGCGGTGGCATCGATATCCGATTACGTGTAAGACCGCATGCGGGGCGGTGGCATCGATATCACCGACACGTGTAAGACCGCCGTGACAAACGATGGCATCGGTATTCGACACGTGTAAGACCCATGCGGGACGATGGCATCGATATCCGATTATGTGTAAGACCCTGTCTGGGACAGTGGCATTGATATCTGATTTCATGTAAGACCTCGTCTGAGACGTTGGCATTGTATGATTATTCTGGGTTTCTGAGTATCCTATTAGTTTTCGAACGGTTCAATGAGCAAATCTGAGCTATGAACAATTATGTGAATTTATATTTGTTTCAGGTACGTTTGGTATGTACACTAGTGTGTATAAAAAGGTAAGTACTCATATGACTTTGATATGAAGAGAAGTATGATTGAATATAAGAACGAGAATGAGATGCAAGAATGATTATGAAAGAGTTATATATATAATTGATTTTTGAATGGATGAATGTGGCAATTGTGTCTAAGTATATGAATCAAAGCAATTATGTGATTGTTTGTTAAGTAAATGTTATGTGCCTTTTTATGCTAAGTTTGTTTGTATTTTGACTTACTAAGCTTTTGGAAAGCTTACTCTGTGTGTGTATGTTTTCTTTGTTTTATAGGTTGTCAAAGCTACTGAAGGCTCGGGACCATCATCACATTATTACTAAACTCATTTTGGTACACTTTGAAAATGTATATAGCTAGATATGGCATGTATAGGCTAGAATTTGGTATGAGTATGTTACATGAACTTAGCCATGTGATATGGCTAGTTTGGTTCATATTTGCCTTGATGAATGTGGTATATGTATAGTTTCGGTGTGGTCTAAATGCCCATAAAATAGTTAAGTTTTTGGATAGTTAAATGATGAAGATATGCTTTGGTTATGTATATGTTTTGTCTTGAAAGTTGGCATGAATGAATTAGATATTAGATGCATAGATCGAATGGACAAATTGGTATGTTTGGGGTTGCTATATGTTCAAGATATGTCTTGGGTTGTGATACTTGTAGGTTTAACCCTTATGGGTGGCAATTTGGCCTTGTAAATGGTTTATAATGTCACACGGTCGAGTTACACGGGCGTGCCTAATGACCGTGGGTGTATAACAGGATGTGGCTTAGTAGTACACGGCCTCGACATGGGTGTGTCAGCTGGCCGTGGTGTGCAAATCAGTAGCTAGCTAAGAGTACACGGCCATGGAACACGGGCGTGCTTAGTGGCCGTGGTGGGGAAGTCAGTATATGGCCTAGTAGCACACGGCCATGGCAAACGGGCGTGCCTAGTAACCGTGTTAATATAATCAGTATATAGACACGGATGGACACACGGGGGTGTCTAGAAGCCGTGGAGGGCACACGGTCTCCTCCCACGGGTGTGTCTCCCCTGTATTTTAGAAAAGTTTAAATTTTTCCATGAGATTCTGTATGTGTTTCGGTTTAGTCCCAACTCGGTTTATATGCATGCTTAGGGTCTTGATGACTCATCTAAGGGACACTATGATTGTTAATGATGAATGTAATGTGTGAAATGTAATGTAAGTTTCCAATATGTCCGGTAATACTCCTAACCCTAGTCCGATGTTGGTTTTGGGTTAGGAGTGTTACATTGATCGCTGTAAATCAGAGTTTTAAAATTTATAAAAGAATGATCAAACCTGGAAACTAACTCTGACAACGATTGAGGCAAGTGCACCTATCGAACAGTAGTATAGCTTAGGCAAGACCGGATTATCGAACCCAAAGGAACTAAAGTACTAATACTCACTGTCTTTTTATTATTTAGCCTTAATATAAAGTGATGATTGTTTAAACTAAAACTAATCTACTTACTAAGCTAAGATGCAAAGACAAAAAGAATGAATTCGGGAAATAACTTTTGGGAAAACTCAGTTGACTCAAGCGATACCCTTAGGAAAAATCCACCTAGACTTCACTTGTTATTTAACCTTGAACCATATGATTTATTTACTTAGTTTGATCCGTGAGACTCCCTAACGTATATTAAACCCTCTCTCGAGCGAATAATAACGTCTAACCCTAGGTTAATTAGTGGAACTCGTTCAATTATAATAACCCCTAGAATAGCGATAAATCGATCTGTGGACTCCCATATTAGGTTTCACACTAATCCGGCACAATCTCGTCACCCTATCTCTAGGAGTGCGATCAACTCCGCTTTAATTATGTTGGATCTACTCTTGGCGGGGGTCTATTCCTCATCCACCTAAGCACATTAGATTTGGATTAAGTTCACACAATTAAGAACAAACTAAGTTATTATCATATAATTCAAAAAATCAAATAACAAGATTCATCATAGGTTTCATCCCCTTCGGGTATCCGAAGGTTTAGTTCATAATAATAAAAGACAACATCTCAAGAGAAAAGATAAAACAAAACATAAGAAATTCCTAAAACCCCCTGAAGGAATTGAAGAGGAGATCCTCCGTCTTGAGTAGAATTCCGACTTCTTGAGATGGATCAACTGGCTATCTTCGAGTGATTCCCACAAATCTGACCTTTTCGGCTTGGCTTCTTGGCCTAGCTCGCCGCCCCCTTTCAGTTGGTACCTAGGGTGTATGTAACAGCCCAATTACGACCCTAGTCGGAACAGTGGTTTCGGGACCACGAATCCGAATCACAAAAGTATTTTAATTATTTATTTGATATTTATGTTATGTGGTCAAGCATGTGTTAAAATATTATATATTAATTGTTGTGTTTGGGTGATTAATTTAGTTGAAAGGATTAAAGTGCATAACTAGTGAAATAGCTAATCTTTATAAAGGAGTGGTTAAATTGAATTGCTTCTTGTATCAAGGGACTTGCATGTCAAATTTCCCTAAGTCAATGTGAGTGGACGACAAACATGATGATAAGCATTAATGTTTGTTTATTTTATAATTTATTTAGTTAGTGGAATGTTAAAAAAAAAAAGGTATAGATATTATTAAACAAAGAAAAACATTTTTCTTTCTTTCATCTTTTCTTTTCTATCTTCTTCTTCACCGATTTTCCTACTAAGAAATGAAGGAAGCTTAAACCTCCATCATTCGGCTTTGCATGTGGTAGTAAGGTAGGTGCTTGAGCTTTATTTTGGCAAAATTCTTACATATTTAAGTTAGTTGCTTGCATGCTATCAAAATCATGTTAGAATTTTAGGAGTTAATCAAGTTAAGATTCGGCCATGGAGGAGTTCCCTTGAAATGTTGTGTTTGATTGAAAAATACTTAGATAAAATGGAGAGTAGTGGATTAAAGTGTATGAATGTTATGAAATTATCTTGGATTTGAGCATAGGAGTGCTCTTTGTATTCGGCTAAATTATGGGATAAGCATATATACTATTTATTTAGTTTAATGTTTGGTTATGTATTGAAAATAATAAAAATAGGAAGGTATACATTGAGATAGCATATTCGGCCATAAGAGAAGAAGGAATTTATTTTGTGTATTCGACCTTATTGTGTTTTATTGTGTTAAATTATAACATGAATGATTTATAAGACTTGTAGGGAGATGTCGAGCATTCGGCAATTGAAAGGGGCAATTACATTCTTGATAATTTGAGTTTTAAATTCTAAGGATTTCATTATAAATATTGTAAATGTTAGGGGGTGAATTGGCAAATTGTATACTTATGTGATTTTACTTTTAATTGAATAAATATGTGGTTGAATTATTTCAATTTGAATCATTTAGATCAAGGACAAAAGGAGAAAGTCTTAGATCGTGGAAAAACAAAGGTGGACGAATAGCCGGGAAATCCAAAATTTATCGACTTCCGAAGTAAGTTATAAGCAATTGGAAAAATTAAATTTTCTTTTATATATATTATTAATTATAAGTTGAATGAGAGAAAATGTGGATAGAAACTTTGTTGGCCGAATGAGCTAAATATATATATATATGAATATGTAAGCTTAATTTATTTTGGGGTTGATATAAGTATGAGCATATATGTATAATTATAGTCGGGATTGTATATATGGAAATAAATAGAGAGGGATCATGATTGTATTGAAATTGGTGATTTGGCTTTTGTATTATATGTTAGCCGAATGTGATGGAAATCAATAATGAACAAGAGTTAACTTTGATATATATAATTGTATGTGTATTGATGGTTGTCGAATATGGTGGGTTAAGATGGGAGCATGAATTACGATTAATAGATGTTATAATGAGGCATAGATAATATGGACAGTGAATATATATATATGTTTTATGTGATTGAGGAAAGGATCGGCTAAGGACACTGTGTGTGCGGATTTATTCACCGAGCACTGTGTGTGCGAGATCGGTAGAATGGCACTGTGTGTGCGGAATTATTCACTGAGCACTGTGTGTGCGAGATCGGTAGAATGGAACTGTGTGTGCGGATTTATTTACCGAGCACTGTGTGTGCGAGATCGGTAGAATGGCACTGTGTGTGCGTATTTATTTACCGAACACTGTGTGTGCGGGATCGGCTGAATGGCACTGTGTGTGCAGATTCGTTACTAAGCACTGTGTGTGCGAGTTATTGTTTTTCATCTCTTCAGGGATCGAAATACGTAATAAAGGTAAATGAAAGTGTCAGGTAATTATCTATTAAATAATAGTTCATTATCTCGGTGAAATAAAGATTAGGTAAAACATTTCGATATGGGTATGGAGCCTATGAATATTTGATTTGTATGTTTGAGAGTGAATAGGTAAATTGTTGATGAATGATAACCTACTATGTGTTTCGATAATATGACTTATTCAATAGTTAGATTGAATATAATATTTAAAGAAATTGGTGAATTGCTTGGTTGTATGTTTTACTTTATTGTTTATAACTTACTAAGCTATTTAAGCTTACATGGTGTAGTTGTTGCATTGTTTTATAGATATTTAAAGTCGAAGTTCAAGCTCGGGGATCCTTGTCGAAGTTAAGCACACTATCAACTTTTGGTACCCCTTTTTGTAAATGAACTTAATACTATGGCATGTATAGGCTAACTTTCCTAGAATAGACTCAAATGTTATTTTGGTGAAAAGATATACAAATGCCATGCGAACATGTCTATGTTTTATGCATGGGTTTGATTTGATTATGTTTGATCATGTTATTATTTATTATGTAAGTTCTGTTTGTTATAAAATTAATATGGAAATTCATTTCATGGTATTTATATATATGAGTGATGTATTTAGTATATGCACGATGTAATATTCTTGAAAGTTGATATGAATCGTGATTGAGGGGATATATATATATATCGATTCAAATGGTTTCGGTTAGGTTGAAGAATGAGCTTTAGTTGATAATTATAAATTGTGGGTAATGTATGGAATAAAATGTTTAGCTTATATATTATCGTTAAATTGATTATGTCATGATTCGGTCAATGTTTTTAGAAATGGGAAAAGTTGATTATTTGTTCATTTCAATGATTTGATAATCTTGTCTAATATGAGTTACTTGGTTCAGTATGCGAATTAGTTGTTCGTGTTATGCCTATTGTTAACTTATGAAATTTTTATTCTTTAAAAATGAATGAATGAAGAAATCTCGAAAAGAAATGAATGCCTGATTTTGATTGTAAGTTAGGTAATGCCTCGTAACCCTAATTCGGCGATAGATATGGGTTAAGGGTGTTACAGTGTATTTATAGGCTTTTGAAACACGTTTCTTTCTCCCTAAGTATCCTTTCCCGAATGAAATTGCTCTTTTCCACGGCAGAGGCACGGCCATGGCACACGCCCGTGTAAATCGTGGTCAGGCCGTGTTCGACACTGTTGAATGAGGCACGGCCGTGTAAGTCGTGGTAAGGCCGTGTTCTAGTAGGAATGGTGGCACGGTCGTGTGGCTTGAAGTCTAGGCCGTGTTGATTTCGTGGCTTGGCCCAACTTGGTCCGTTTTAAGCCCGTTTCTCGTTCTTTTCGTCATCGGGTGTTTTCCTGAGTATAAGACATGAAAAGAAAGGATTAAGAGCACCTTTTTACATAAATTGGGGCTTAAATCATCCAAAAGCATACTAAATGTGGGCTTAGAATATGTTACTTTTACGGTTTATCAAATACCCCCACACTTAAGCTTTTGCTTGTCCTCAAGCAAAATTCTCAACTTACAATTAAAATGAACTTTCTGTAATTCATAATTCCTATTGATAGTGTCTCATCATAATTCATAGATAATTTATACATGGATAATTCAATTCAAAGTGTCCTAAAAATTCAAACAGTATAAGTCATAGATTCTCAGAGCACAAAACATAGGTGTTTCCCTTCATCTAAATAATTACCTCTGATTCGAAATTGACAAGGATTGACATCCTCACAAAAGATTCGCTCAAATCACTCAAAGTGTTTGAGGTTCAAAATTTAGGCACTTAAAAGTCAAACATGAAGAGTTAATCCCATAGGCTTGCATGAAAATCAAATCTCCACCACTGAAATATGAGATGAAACACAAATCAAAAGGTCTTTGTTAGGGTTGTAACGGGGCTAGGGTTAAGGTGTGGAGTAAGGCTGAATTAGAGGGTTAGAATCGAGATTGAATCGACCAATTACCTAACTAAGAACTAATGACTAATAATAATTACATCAATTGAAAACTAATGATGCTAACACTACGAGCTTCTTCTTCGACATCTGGGATTCAAGCATATAAGCTCATTTAATTACAACTAATAATGAATAATGAATATACTTTTTTTTTAAGAACAAACTATGAATACATAACTGAAATAGAAAACATAGTTAGGCTATTAATCAAATCAAATCTCGATATAAGGGTAGTCAAAAGGAATGGTGATAGCAAAAACAAAGGGATTCTGGGTTAATATTAGTGGGTGAGTCAATAAATAGGGTTGTTAGGATTAAAAAGGGTTCACTAGGGGTTAGTTATGGAGGTAGGCTTTTTATGGAGTAAGTGGGTTAGATCTTAGGTGCCTTTATCATCTATGTGAATCAAATCATAAAATATGGTCTTGACATGTATAATCGATGCAAGTTCTAGAATAACAAATCAGTGTTGACATACTCATAATTAATAAAGTGAGCAAGAAAAAGAATATATGCTCTATAAGGCTCAAAATCTCACAAAAATTATGGGTATTTTGATGTCAACCTTGTAAATTTCAAACTTCAAGGTAATATTTAAACTTAGTTTGACAACCTAGCAAATTTTTATTTTCTGAAAAATAGACTTATCATGCTTGATTCTCTAGTATTCTTCAAATTTAATTATCAATGCACAATTATCAATGACTTAATCTGAAACATATCAATAAAAATCATAAATCATCAGAAATTTCATCCTAATTAGTAATATGAGTAAATTACTTGAAAACAAGACTAAATTTAGGGTTTTTGTTAGGTATCTTTTTAGGTTGTTCACCCCCCCACACTTAAGATGTACATTGCCCTCAATGTACAAAGATATATAATAACCTTGTAATAAAATCATCAGATATGGGGGTAAGTGAAAACTTCCTGAATTTTCGGATGATTCTTTGAGAGGAGATTGTGCCTTTGGTGGTGGTGATGGGTCGTACGGATGACGAACTGCGCTAGATGAAGAAATTGGGACGCTTCGTAGAGAATTAGCCAGGGATCCTTAATACATAATTAAAGTAAACTAAATATGAAATTAAGGACAAGGAAGATAAAGAGAAGGAGACTAAGAAGAAAACTAAAATTAAAAGAAAAGATGGATGGACCATAGAGTCCTTATTGTTGGGTGTGATTTCTAAGGCTGAGGTTATGGTGGTGGTGGTGGCATGATTCCCAAGCAGCCTTTAGAACCTAAAATTAAGAAATTAAGATAAAATAAGCTAAATTAAGTAGAAGAGAAGTAAAGATAAGGAAAATAAAGGAGAAGATAAAAATAAAAGAACAGATAATTGGTCTTAAAGACCCTTGGCTTGTTGTTTGGATGAAGCTGCCGGCATGAACTCATGTGAATCGGTCTCCTTTGAGGAGATTGGCCTCTTACGCTTCTTTGCCATTGATATGATTTTGTTGTAGCTCAAGAGTCTAAGGATTTATTAGGAAAAGGAAAAAGGAAAAAGAGAGGCAAGAATAGAAGAAGGAAAGAAGAAAGAAGTGGGTTAAGAAGAGAAAGGAAAAGGGTATGATGTTTAAATAGAATTTCAAGTTTGGCGGATTCCCACGCCCGTGGGTTGAGGGTGTGTCGATTCACACGGCCGCCTCGCACGGCCGTGCTCTAGGGCGTGTTGGTTCCCCATGCTCGTGTCTAGCTTGTGTTCGACAAGTCAGTATATTGGCACGGTTATCCGGAACGGACGTGTGCAGCCCGTGGTTGGCAAGTCAGTAGCTTCACACGGCCGTAGAGCACGAGCGTGTCACTTTGTCGGTGCCCGTGGGAGAGTGGTTGAGTCCGTGATTGCCAGAAATTAGTTCATTCTGACTTGTACCGTCCTGCCATGTTAGTACCAAGATTCTTGAGGTACACACGGTCACGGCCACAGCCGTGTGCAAGGCCGTGTGTCCTTGAATTCTGCACCCCTTGTTAGTTTATAACTACGTGTTCAGAAAGAAAAGAAGAAAAGAAAAATAAATTCAAAGTAAAATGTGAGAATAAATTATGTTAGTACTCGGGTTGCCTCCCGAGAAGCGCTCGTTTATAGTCTTAAGCTAGACTCTCCTCTCTTTCGCTTTGTCAGGGTGGTTTGAGGAGTTGGAAGTCCTTCCTCATGCTATCAGTTGCGTCTTTGTGAAAAAATTTAAGTCGAGATGTGTTTATAGTAAAAGTACCAAAAATAAGATTACTTACCTCGACTGCTCCGTGTGGAAAAACACTGGTTACCCTAAAAGATATTTCTTTGTTTGTGCTAGGGTCCGGGGGAGATATTCGAGGATTTACCTGATCTAGCAGTACTTGGTCCTCTATTTTGAAGTGATTTGTTGTTCCTATTAGCTCTTTTGGGGGCTCCTTCGGTTTTATCTCGTGTTGTTTCGGTTCTTCGTCGTGTATCCCTAATTTCTCCTTGAAGTGTGTCTTTCACTCGTCTAGATCATCGAACCAATCCTCGATCGTCATGAGTTATTTCTTTATTGATATGGGGTTTAGGATCGGGTTGGTTGTATTCTTTGGTGGTGCTTCCTGAAAATAAGGGTTAACCGAATGGTTATCGTAGAATTTACGTTCTCACCTTGATTACTCGATGTTCTAGCCGAATCGAGAGCCTTGATGGTGATTGTCTCATTACCTACGCAAAGTATGAGTTCTCCCTGCATCAACATCAATTTTAGTCCTGGCAGTTGCTAAAAAGGGTCTTCCTAAAATTAGGGGGATCGAATTATCCTCATCCATGTCTAAGACAACAAAATCTACTGGGAACACGAATTTGTCTATTTTTACAAGAACATCTTCGATAATACCCCTAGGAATTCTAACAGTTTTATCAGCTAATTGAATGCTCATCCTAGTTTGTTTGGGTTTCCCTAGACCTAATTGTTTAAACAATTTATAAGGCATGACATTTATGCTTACCCCTAAATCAGCTAACGCATTATCAACAGTTAGTCTACCAATTAAACATGGAATTGTAAAACTCCCTGGATCTTTTAGCTTTTGTGGTAGCCTATTTTGGAGAATTGCTGAGCACTTTGCGTTAAGTTCCACATGTGACGATTCTTCTAACTTCCGTTTGTTTGTCGAAGCTCTTTAAAAATTTCTTAGAATCGCATCCGCGCATGAGCTTCAAGTAATGGTAAGTTAATATGTAATTTCTTTAAGAGTTTAAGAAACTTACCGAACTGTTCTTCTGTGTCGTCTCTTCTTAATGCCTCAGGGTTGGTACTCCTTGATTACCGGTTTTGGTTTGTCTTGTGTTACCTCAACTTCACCTTTATCTACCTCGTTTCGTGTTGGACTGGATTTGTCTACTTCTTCGTTTTCTTGAGCTGTTATGGCTTGGATTTGCTCATTTGGATTGATCTCCGTGTTGCTTGGTAGACGCCCTTGTGATCGTTCAGATAATAGCTTCGCAATTTGTCCGACTGACTCAGTAATTTCCCCGATTGCCTTTGTAAGTCCTCCAACTTGGTTCTCGATCGTTTTGATCGATGTTTGTTGGGTGTCGGCGTTACCTCGATCTTTTCAAGACGGGCCTCTGTGGATGCTATGAATTTGTTCAACGCGCCTCTTCAAGATTCGGCTTCTTTTCCCGTGGATAGGGTGATTTTAGAAGTTTTGAGGAGGTTGTTGTTTTTGATTCCCTTGATTTCCTTGTCCTCTCCACGAAAAATTTGGGTGGTTCCTCCAACCTGGATTATAATTATTACTATATGGGTTATTATTGGATCGAAATTGTTACCTATATAGTTCATCCATTCGCTCTCTGTGCCCGGTTGGTAGGGTGGGTACTCGAGGATTCGCCACGGTTCCACCTATGTCGCATTGCATTCATTGGATTTACTGCGAAGAACACAAACTATCAATCTTTTTATTCATCAACTCTACCGATTTGATAGCATGGTTCTTCGCGTCGAGGTTGTAAACTCGGCTCTTTTGTTGGCCTTGTTCTTGTAACTTGCCATGGTAGTTGTTCAAATGACATCTCTTCAATAAACTCGTAAATTGCCTCGGAGTTTTATTATTCGTGGTTCCACCACCGTGGTGAATCAATTAATTGCCTCATTGAAGGATTCACACCGTTGTAAAAGTTTGGACTTGGAGCCACAATGGTAATTCGTGGTGTGGGCATCTCCTCAAGAGATCTTTGTATCTCTCCCATGTGTCGTATAATGTCTCTAAATCCATCTGCACAAAAGAAGATATATCATTACGTAACTTGGCCGTTTTGGCCGGTGGAAAATATTTTAATAGAAATTTTTCGGTCATTTGTTCCCATGTAGTGATTGACCCTCGTGGTAACGAGTTTAACCACTATTTAGCTTTATTTCTTAGTGAAAAGGGAAATAGTCGAAGACGTATGGCATCATCAGAAATGCTATTTATTTTGAAGGTATCGCAGAATTTTAAAAAGTTAGCTATATGAGTGTTTGGATCTTCATCCTGCAGACCATCAAATTGAACAAACTGTTGAATCATTTGAATAGTGTTGGCTTTAATTCAAAATTATTAGCAGCTATAGTAGGCCTAACAATACTCGATTCTGCCCCTATTAAATGAGGTTTAGCATAATTATACATGGTACGAGGAGCATTCTGATCCGCCACATCGTTTTGTGGTGGTGGATTATTTTCGTCCATCCCTTCAGTAGGATTGGATCTGTCTTCTCGCTCTCCTTGGTAATTTAGGGCTCGCCTAATTTCTCTGCGATTTCTTCGAGCGGTAGCTTCAATATTACTGTCGTATTCTAAAGGTCCTCTCGGGTTCCTTCTAGTCATAAACTAGAGGTACCTGCTAGGAAAAGAAAGAAATAAAATTTAGCAAATTTAAAATTAAAACTAAAAATAAAAAATAAATTGCGAAAAATAAAAATAATGGCTAAAGTAATAAAAATAGAGTTTTCTTAATATTGTAGTTCTCCGGCAACGGCACCAAAAACTTGATCGCTGTAAATCAGAGTTTTAAAATTTATAAAAGAATGATCGAACCTGGAAACTAACTCTGAAAACGATTGAGGCAAGTGCACCTATCGAACAGTAGTATAGCTTAGGCAAGACCGGATTATTGAACCCAAAGGAACTAAAAGTACTAATACTCACTGTCTTTTTATTATTTAGCCTTAATATAAAGTGATGATTGTTTAAACTAAAACTAATCTACTTACTAAGCTAAGATGCAAAGACAAAAAGAATGAATTCGGGAAATAACTTTTGGGAAAACTCAGTTGACTCAAGCGATACCCTTAGGAAAAATCCACCTAGACTTCACTTGTTATTTAACCTTGAACCATATGATTTATTTACTTAGTTTGATCCGTGAGACTCTCTAACATATATTAAACCCTCTCTCGAGGCGAATAACGTCTAACCCTAGGTTAATTAGTGGAACTCTCGTTCGATTATAATAACCCCTAGAATAGCGAAGAAATCGATCAGCAGACTCCCATATTAGGTTTCACCTAATCCAGGCAAAATCTCGTCACCCTATCTCTAGGCGTGCGATCAATTCCGCTTAATTATGTTGGATCTACTCTTAGGCAGGGTCTATTCCTCCTCCACCTAAGCACATTAGATTTGGATTAAGTTCACACAATTAAGAACAAACTAAGTTATTATCATATAATTCAAAAAATAAAATAACAAGATTCATCATAGGTTTCATCTCTTGGGTATCCAGAAGGTTTAGTTCATAATAATAAAAGACAACATCTCAAGAGAAAAGATAAAACAAAACATAAGAAATCCTTAAAACCCCCTGAAGGAATTGAAGAGGAGATCCTCCGTCTTGAGTAGAATTCCGGCTTCTTGAGATGGATCAACTGGCTATCTTCGAGTGATTCCCACAAACCTGACCTTTTCGGCTTGGCTTCTTAGCCTAGCTCGCCGCCCCCTTTCAGCTGGTACCTAGGGTGTATTTATAGGCTTTTGAAACACGTTTCTTTCTCCCTAAGTATCCTTTCCCGAATGAAATTGCTCTTCTCCACGGCAGAGGCACGGCCATAGCACACGCCCGTGTAAATCGTGGTCAGGCCGTGTTCGAGACTGTTTAATGAGGCACAGCCGTGTAAGTCGTGGTAAGGTCGTGTTCTAGTAGGAATGGTGGCACAACCGTGTGGCTTGAAGTCCAGGCCGTGTTGATTTCGTGGCTTGGCCCAACTTGGTCCGTTTTAAGCCCGTTTCTCGTTATTTTCATCATCGGGTGCTTTCCTGAGTATAAGACATGAAAAGAAAGGATTAAGAGCACTTTTTTACATAAATTTGGGCTTAAATCATCCAAAAGCATACTAAATGTGGGCTTAGAATATGTTATTTTTACGATTTATCATACATGTAAGGGCTCGGAAACTTTGATTCCTCGGTTCACTCTTCAAATACGTCGTTAATGTTCAGATTCCCCAATATCAGGTTTTGTACTGGAGCCCTGAACTTGATGTACTCCTGATCTAATGCCCCATCTATCATGGAACTTACAATGTTTACCCCTTTAACAGAAAGATTAGGTAACGGATTTTCTGCACCAGAGGGATCATCGAATTTTACAATGCCCATTTTGATGAATCTTTCGACTAATTTCTTGAAAGCGTTACAGTTTTCCATCGAGTGCCCCGTAATTCCTGCATGGTATTCGCATTGGGTGTTCACATCGTACCATTTAGAGTATGGAGGCTGTATTGGTTCCATGTAAAAAGGGGATACAACATGTGCTTCAAACAAAATTTGGTACAATTCCCTATACGTGATTGGGATAGGTGCAAACTGGGGTTTTTCTGAGTTCAGTTTTGGATCGGGTTCTTGTCTTGGGGAGACCTGACGGCTGGTAGTTACAGTCATTGGCTGGATTACTGTAATCTGCTCTGAATAGCCCTTGTTACACTTTCTTGTACTATTCGCTTTATTTTCTTTTTTCTTCGGGGCTTTAAAAGTTCATTTTCTTTTTTCTTTTGTTTCTGTCAGTACAACCGGTTTGGCTCGATCATCCTCTGGGTTAAAATCTGAGCCCATCGAAAAGTTCAACAGTGCCGAGGTATTAATCTGGCATTGGGGTTTGATAATGACATGTGCCCCTTGCGGAGGCACGTCTGGTTGGGCCGAGACACTTATTAGAGAATAAACGATGTTTTCATCATCATCCACACTGTCGACCACTGGGTCACCCCCTTTTTTAAGCCTTCCCGCTAGTAAATGAGTTAATTGACTCATCACATTCATTTGTTCTCGCAAATCCTGTTAGATTTCGGCCAATTGCTCCTGCATCAGTATTTACCTTTGCTCTAATCTCTCCAACCTTTGTTCTATGTCTTCTAGGTTAACTGAAATAATTTCACCTAATTAGGGTCTCTCTACAAATTTTAATGCATGTGATATGATGTAATGCAAATGCATGAAATGCAATGCAAATGCATGGAATGAATGCAAAAAGAAAGAGATGCGTTGATTATGAATTTAATTCCATTAGAAGAACTTTTCTAGAAAATAAATTTCTTTACATAAAACAGACTTCATATACGGCTTTGTCCTCATAGTCCAGGTGAAAAGACCAATTCTCTTCTTCGTATCCAAATGTTATGGTCGTGTCCCGTGAACTTTCTCAATAGATGCCTCTTCTAGCTCTTTGTTGCTTGGTCCAGGCCGTACCTCTTCACTCACTTATCCTCTGCGATGTTTATAAGCTTCTTTTAGAAAATTGAGACATGATGACTCTCGAATAATCCTTGTCGGCTTGAATCCTCGGGCAAAGTCTTGTATTCTTCTGCGGACTATCAGCCCTCTCTCGTTGTTTACCTGGACTATGTTCGAACAACCGTATTATAATCCACTTTATCAAGTAACCCATTTCCTTATGACAAACTCTTCTATTTAGCAATCGAATATGAATCAACACCTCCTTTCTAAGATGATGCGATGCAATGCAATGAAAACAAAAGAAACACGTTAGCACAAGAGAAATAACCAAAATAGAGTACCTATCCGGGTGACCACTAGGGGTTTGGAATGGTTTTACCTAATGTGGGCTCTTAAGGCTCACTATATGGGGTTCGGTTTTAAGGTAAGGGTACTTGAACCAGCAGATTCCTCAATCCTCACCCATTATAGGCTCATACGAACCGAGTTCGGTTCAGGGGAATACATTTCCCTATGGCCATGCGGAGATAAAAATCTCATGAAGCACATAGGTACGGATGTATCCCGAAAGTAATCCACTAGCCCATGCGAAGGTGAAAACCTCACGAAGGTGTAGTTTCTTACTCCCACTTAAAAGGGTAAAAATCGAACGATTATGCAATATGATGCTCGAAAGTGAACTAAGTGTAATAAAAATGCCATTCAATTAAAATAAAACGAAACAAGTCAGTATTTCACACACAGCTTAAAGCAAACAAGAAATATAGCACCTACTCGGGTAACCACTAGGGTTTAGCATGGCTCTACCTAAGGTGGGCTCTTAAGGCTTGCTATATGAGGTTCGATTCTAAAGAGAGGTACCCGAACCAGCAGATTTCTCGATCCTCACCCATTATAGGCTAATACAGACCGAGTTCAGTTCAGGGGAATACATTTCCCTATGGCTGCACAGAGATGAAAATCTCACGAAGACATAGGTACGGATGTATCCCGAAAGCGATTCACTATCCTGCACGGAGGTGAAAACCTCACGAAGGAGTAGCTTCTCACTCCCACTTAGAAGGGTGTGACCCGACGGTCATGCAATACAATGTGTGGAGATATACAAAAACTTGAAATACAAAAACATGAATAAAATGATGACAAACCGTAACAAAAAAATGGATGAAATGCAATGAAATGACCGTATATTAAAACCAAATTTTCAATTTTTGACAAAAAGACAAAAATTAATCAATTCACGGCTTGACTCTCTTAGTCCCCAGTGGAGTCGCCAAGCTATCGAAACCATTTTTTTTTAAACGGGAATCGACTAAGGTTTTCAAAACGAAAATAAAACGGGAGTCGCCACCGATCTTTATTAGGTGTGATCGGATCACCTTTATTTTAATAAAACATTTTGGTTTACTAAAACGATATTTTTAGTCTACGAAATTCGAGAAAACGGGTTCGGGAGTCGGTTACGTGCGAGGAAGGATTAGCACCCTCGTCACGTCCAAAATTGGTACCAAATCGATTAATTAGTGTCTTAATTTCGAAAGTTGAAAACTGAGAACGAATTAAAAATACGAACATTTTTATTAACGTTGATTTTAAAACACTTGAACGAGTTGGAATAATCATAAAAGACCATCTCATCTCGAGGTGACGAAATACCACATCCAGTAAGTTAGGACACAGCATCCCGAATCCTTGAGAATAAGCTCGCCTTTTATTTAAAAGCACGTATATTTTAATTTTAAAAGAATATTCAGTTATTTAGATTAAACGAGAAAAACGAAACCCAGTAAGTTAGGGCACAATCTCTCGAATTTCTAAATACGGAATATTGTCATTTTAGAAATTCTTATCTCGAGGTAACAAGATGTCACACCCAATAAGTTAGGGCACAACACTTTGTACTCTCGAGAATAAGCTTTTTATTTAAAATTTATACATTTTGATTTTAAAAGAGTACTCGATCACTTAGATTCAATGAGGAAAATTGGAACCCAGTAAGTTAGGGCTCAATCTCCTCGAGATTCCCAAATACGAGTATTGCCTTATTTTGAAAAGCTTTTGAATAAAATGTAGTAATTAAAACGAAATGCATTTTTTGAAAGCGATGGTTTGTGAATAAAATTGTTACACCAATAAATTACAAGATACAAATACTAAAAGGAATATTTCGAGAAAATTTTGCGACATACATCATTTAAGTGCCAACATTAATAATCAAAGAAGAATGAAATAAAAAAACAATTTAAAGTGAATAATGATTTGAGATAAATAGTTTATAAAAAGGAATTAAAATAAGATAATAATAACAGAATTTAAAAAATACAAAATAAATAATACATGAAAAAGGTTTAAACTAAGTAATTTTATATAAAGATTTAAAACAAATAATATGTC
The DNA here is from genome assembly GCA_025698515.1 of Gossypium sturtianum. NCBI lineage: Eukaryota > Viridiplantae > Streptophyta > Magnoliopsida > Malvales > Malvaceae > Gossypium > Gossypium sturtianum. The sequence continues at coordinate 164,435,940 of CM046955.1, read as the reverse complement.
CAAAAGTTTAAACAAAATAAATAATATATAAATTCAAAATCAAATAATATAAAAAAGGTTTTAAAACAAACATTATATGTAAAAATAAATAATAAGACAATTTTAAATAAACAATGCGTAAAAAATAAATAAATAATATGTATAAAAGAAATTTAAAACAAATCATATACAAAACAATTTTAAAAATGAATAATATAAAAAAAAACAATTCAAAATAGCAACCCAAATAACAATTTAAAAATAATATAATACATAAAGAAAATAATAACATGTGAAATAATCTAAAATAAATAATATCTAAAGTAATCTAAAATAAATAACACCTAATAATAATTCAAACGGAAAATAATTACACAAATTTGACGAATGAATAATAAAATAAATTAAACTGAGGACTGCATTGAAATCAGAATAAAAATCGGGGGCTAAAAATGCAAATAACTAAAGTAAAAGAGGAATAGGGACCATAACAACACGCGCCTAAACTCGCAGGGACCAAATGGGTGAATAACCCAGCCCCTGAATGCGTGACGTTTCAAATGGCCCAGGCGCGGATTAAATTGAAAATAAAATAAAATAATGGGGCAAAATTTAAAAAGACTAAAAAAGTAAAATGGGATCCGATTGAATAGCGCCGCAAGAGGGAGGGACTCGTCGCGCAAATATCCCTTTTAAAGGGACATGCACGGTTTCTCTTGTATCCAAACGGCGCCGTTTTATTCAAAGTTTAAAACCCCTTTTTTTTTTATTCTGTTTCATTTCAATCTAAGTTCAGAAGAGAAAAAAAAACTAAAATTTTGAAGCTTCTCCCCTCTCCCTTCCTACCGACGCGCTGGTTGTCTCCAATCGCCTCGTCGCACCACCACGTGCTCGGTGGCCGGCGAGTGCGAGAGATGGGCTTTTAGCCCTGTTTCAAGAGGCGTTCGAAGATTTCGCCTCCAAACTCCCACGAACACCGAAACCACAAGCCCCTCTTCCCCCTTTAGCCCGATTTCGGCACCAAAAGGGGTTCCGACGAAAGAACGGCACCGACTTAGGTAAATTCCTTTCCCTTTTCCTTTTGTTATTCGTTTGTTTGTAAAGATTTGAAATAAGAAAAATAATAATAATAATAATAAACAGTAAATAATGATAGAAAATAAAAATAAAAGGAATCAACCTTTTGATGTTTTTTTTTTATTTCTGATAATTCTTAAAAAAGAAGCCGATTTATAATGGTTTCGCTTTGTTTTTTATAACCAATTTTTACAGATTCGAGTTTGTCTGTTTCTGTTTTGTTTTTGTGTTTTTTTGTCGTTTTCCTCTCTTTTTTCTTTGTTTGGTCGCTTGTTCTTTGCTTGTTGTTTTGCAGTCACGAAAGCGGAGGCATGTGAGGCGTGGAGTCGACGGACGAATCGCGTGGCGCTGGCCAAGGCGAGCCTAGGTCGCTAGCATGTGGTACCGAGACACTTAAGGGCTAGGGTTTGATCTTTGTTTTCCTTTTTTACGATAAGGGTTTAGTTGGGCTCTCGGGTTTAGTTTTATTTGGGCCAACATTGGGTTGGTTTGCTTGTAAATGGACACTGTTGTATTTATTTGGACTATTAAATTATTTTTATTGGTTTTATTTGACCTGGGCCAAAATTGGCTATTACAACGAGTAATAAACTTAAGTGTGACATGTTGAGATAATAAGATTATCGATGTTGAATTTATATGAAATATGTTCAAGTATGCTAACAAGTGTTGTTGTTTGATGCTTAGACAAATGCCAAGCTGTTGGTTGAATGGTAATATGTTTAATTATAAGTTGTATTGAAATGGTAAGTGTTCAAATGAAAATATGCTTGAGCTCATGAAAGAGTGGTAAGGTTTAAAGTTATTTAAAATCCTACTATGCTAGGGATGATATGTATAAGTGATGTTGTGGATTTTTTCACCTTGTGAGTTGTTGAATATAGCTTCATGAATCTTGTGGTATCAATATTGAATTGTTCTTAATATGTATAAATTTTCATATTTGAAATGAATTGATATGATTAAAGTTTATACGAGCTTACTAAGCATTCATTGGTTACGTAGTTGTTTTCCTGCACTTTCAGATTATTGGAAGCTCGATTGAGTTGGAAGCTTGTCGGAGTTATATCACACTATCCATCAGTTCTATCGGTACTTGGATGTTTTAATTTTGGTTATAATGGCATGTATAAGTATTTTGTTTAATGTTGGCCTATATGTAATTTATTGAGATTAGCCACTTATTTTGGCTTGTTTTGGTTGCCTACTTATGACTTGTTGATATGCATAATGTTGATTGTAGGTTGACACAAAATTGGGTGAGAAATATGCTTGTAAAATGATCTATTTTTGTCCACACGGGCGTCTGTCTCAACCGTGTGTGACACACGGCCAGGTGACACGGCCGTGTGTCCCCTGTATCTTTTAAATAGTGCAAGTTAGTATATTCACACGGCCTGGCACATGGGCGTGTGGCTTGGCCGTGTGGCATAAGTCAGTGAGTTACACGGGCATGGACACGGGCTGGGACACGGCCGTTTGTTCCTATTTCGAATGTTCACACGGCCTAAGACATGGGCGTGTGACCCTTGCAGTGTTGAAAATTTTAAATGTTTCCGAACATTTTTCTAAGTTTTCGATTTAGTCCCAATTTATTTATAATGTATAATTTGGGCCTTAATGGCTCGTTTAAAGGACAATATATATGATTTTGATTGGTTTTTGACATGGATGCTATGTGATATGAAATATTTGCATTTTCTGTCTGTTTGATTTGTAAACTCCGATAATACTTCGTAACCTTATTCCGGCGACAAATTCGAGTTAGGAGTATTACAATCTGATTATGAATAATGATCACAAAAAAGATTGTCAAAACTCCAAATTTCATTGTGTCAAAACTCCAAATTTCATTGTCTAGTTTCACTATCAGTTACCTACATACATGGGAAAAAGGAAAAGACAAAAAAGCTTAGGATTGTTTGCTATCTACATGCTTGATGCGAAACGAGCTTTAAGCCACATGCAACGACCCTTCTTAGAGTTGATATTTTACAAACATTACCAAACAGATAGGTGACTAAATTTATACAACAAGCGAGTCTTCATATCAGATGACCCCTATTACGGCTATGATTTGCCGGTTTAACGGCCTTAACTATTACTCCTCATCACAGATACGGGTCATTCTTAACAGGTTTCCAAAAAGAAAGGGCATAAATAACTCTCCCTTTCCATCCCTGTAGCATCCACCGGCCATCTACGTCTACAGCAAAATCCCTATGATAATTACATTGGACCATATTCCTCACCTTCTTCATGAGCTCTTGTTCCAATGGCGCCTGCTTGAACCCTGCCCTAAGAGTCCTCGCTTGCCATTGCTTATACGTCTCCGGTCTTTCAACCCTCTCACTACCCTCGCATGCAACCACATTCATAACGTCCCTTCCAAGCACTTCCTTCTCATACATCATCCTTTCTGCATCTTCCCTACAAACATTAGCTTCAAATATATCGAACTGAGCAGAGAAATGGAAGAGGGCTTCTCGGAACCTAGTGACGAAGAAGGGAGCATTATATGTCCCATTTGCAACCCCGTGGATGAATATCGCTGGGTTAATGCTTTTGATCAGTTTCAGAACAGTGTCCCTCGCACTGGTCGGCGCCATTGTATCATCCGGAAGGTTCTTTAGCCGATACATGCAGTTAACAACAGCCACTTCGTCGTAATTAATCTTTAGTTCTTCAAGTTGGATGGTTTCCCATTTCTTTGCTATCACGTTGTACTCAAACGGGACATTGAATCTCTCACAATACCTTTTCAAGCGACGCCCCGTTTCTTCCACCCTTTCTGCAGGTCGAAAACCTGGTTGGGGGAACTCAATACCGGTAATACGAAGCTTGGGAGGTCCACCGGCCCTTGCTGAGAGACGCTGGATAAGGCAAGGCCATTGGAACCCATAGCAAATGCCGAAATCAACGATGTGGAGCGTGGTTGCCATTTCTGCAACTTCCATTATCTTTTTATTGGCGCAAAAATTCGACATTTTCTTAAAAGGGCAAGCTAAAACATAGACACCGTAAGCTTTTAAGACATCAGCAGCGGAAGTCTTGTTGCTTCCCAGATGTAAATACGATGGTGCTCCCTCGCCAGCCAAACGCGTTTTAAGTGCATTACCAAAGTAATGAGCCAATCTTTGGGTTCCATCTCCAGAATCAGAAGAGTGTTGACTTATCTGTTTCAGCAGCTCATTGGCAGTTCTTTGGTCATTAATGGCTACAGATTGTGCACATTGAGTTAGGAGACTCCACAAATCCACCACTTCAATTCTTTTACTGCTTTTCTTCCTGCGTGACCCTGTTCCGCCATTGATAGACCCTTTCAGCTGCCCATTCTTCGGGGAGTTCCCGTTAAGAGAAAACTTTGGAGAGACCTCATTTTCACCTTTGCAAAGCAGTACCTCGTCGAATATGTCTGACTGTTCTGAATCTTCAAGTGAAGTTGCAGATTGCTTGCTTATCCTACCTTCTTCCAGATAATCACCATCCTCACGCTGATAATTTTTCCTTCCCTTTGAACTTAATGGTGGTTTATACCTTCCATCAGGAACACAAGGCGATGATAGGCTGCTTTGTGGAGGCAAAAGCACCTTGTCACCACTGTGAGGGGACTCCGTAAAAGGCTCAGATAAAGAGGTTCTTTCAAGAGAACCATACATCCCAGTACTCGATTTAAACGAGTTGGTACCAGTAATATTATAGCTTTTACTGGTTTGAGTGAGATTATCGTCTGGGAATGGAGAGATGGGGTGGAGTGAAAGTGGATATTGGTGGCCAAGGACTTCATAGAAGGATTTTTCAGCAGCTTGGAGAGCTAAACAATCCTGCAACATGCACGACTTTTCCTGCAGGTCTTCTTCCATTAGAATCTCATTTATGTACTTGAGCATCTCATTGGCGAAAGGAATATTATCAAGCGGATGTCCTTGGACACAGCTGCCTGATGATGAAGCATAACCATCAGGAGACTCTGGACTACCCTCTTTAAACCCATTAACTAGGTTGTGATTTGTATACATTGGCTCTGACCCCTTATCAAAGTTGAACCGAGGAAAATCTTGGAATAGTGTGTCCATATAAAGCTAGAAATTAACTTATCTGATACAAAACGATCCGACTGAAATCGGATTGAATGAAAAGAAGGAAAATACTAAAACCCGACCTACCTGATCTTGTTGGTTGCCAAGAATCTTGAGGGTGAAAACAAAAATGACGAGAGAGATGAATGTTGATTCAAGAAGCTAACAAGGCTAAGAATTGAAGTGAAGTAGAACTTGGGGGGAAAGTAGTCAAAGAGCTAAGTAAAGAAGCTATATAATTTTCGTAGTTTGAAGAAACGAAACTGAAGATGCACTTCACTTATAAAGCTCAACTTGATAAGCTTTGGAAAAGAAGCTTCGAGGAAACTACAGTTTGTGGCACAACAGCAGCCGCCTCCTACTCCGCGTTTTGAGACAAATTTTTTTGTGTCACCGGAGTTAAAGGAGAAAATTGATTTCATTGGATACAGGCTTATTTGACCCCCCTTCACTCACCTCTTGTTTTTATGATTTATTTTTTATAGAGTAAATGTCACTCATTAATCCTATATCAATTTAATTTAAAATCATTAAGATACTAATTTTTTATAGAATAATAAATATTAATATATAATTTATACTTATATTAATTTATTATTGAATTAGTGTGACTAATTAATTAAATGTAAATTCAATTTAAAAATTATTAAAATATTATTACTTCTACAAAATAACAAATATTGATATAAAAGTATTTTTTTTTCTTTTTCGTGTTTTTTAATAAAATAAAATTATAATAGAATTTCAACTACAGAGATATGAATTTTTAAAAATCATTAACTTAATTTTTTATAAAGATTTTCTTTCACAACTACAACAAGAGTGCAAAGCCGTCTGTTATTCTTATAACACATTACAGATATTGTTTCATGCAAGAATTACAGACAATTTCCGGTAATAATTAAACTCTTAAAATAAATGCCTAACTTTATTAAAACCATTCGAATATAAATAATATTGTTATAAAAGAGGAGACATCCACTTTAACCTCTATGAAATTAGGATAGTTTTATATTATTTCGTATATTTTTGCATAATTAATATTTTAATGATTCAATAATTTAATTTATAGATATAATTATATTTTTCATGCATGTAAGTTTTTGATTTGATCTAATATCTCTATCATATCAACCGATTAAGGTCTATTCCATTACTTTTTCATTCATTAATATCCAATAGAATGGTTATCACCGTTCACATCTATTAAACATAAAAATTAACTCATGAATGATGATTAATAATGATTTTTAAACCGGATCAGTGGTCCAACTAATCAAGCCGCCAGTTGTAATCAATTATAAATCTAATCAGTCTGATCGATTGGTCCGGTCAAATTCAAACAACACTAATGATTAAACATGCAATGGATATTAATGGATGAAAAGTAATGGAGTGGAGCCAAATCTCATATTGATCTAAAATAATATATATATTAATATTTATTGAACAGTTGAAAGTTCTTTTACATAAAAATAAATAATTAAAAACTCTTAATTTATATCAAATTTGACATGCATTATTTATATGAATGAAATATTTACATTAGTGTAAGTGGATCGGATCTCTCCGTGTTATAAAATATTTGTTAGATATTGAAATTTAGCAAATCACAATAAAATTTTAAAAATAAAATAGATATATAAATGAATGGTTAAAATTTGTTTTTAGTCACTGTACTTTGCAAAAGTTATGGATTTAATCCCTATACTTTAATTTAATCAATTTTAGTCCTTGTCCTTTTCTAGTTTTGAAATGTCCGAACAGTAGCAGTTAAATTCATTTGATTAAATTCAATTATTAGTCATGTACTATGTGTATAGTTGTAAATTTAGTCCATATTCTTCAACTAAATCATTCTAAATCTCAATATTTTTCAAATTTTAAAATTTCAATCTTAACGCAAATAACAATCATTAATCTATTAATTAAATTTTTTAAAAATAAAATATTAAAATAAAATTATACATATAATAATATATTTACCTCATCAAATTCATATAATACAATTAGCAAACGCAATTGTGGACCATCAAGCGAACGCTTCCCTTTGTCTGGAACTTGAAGCTGAGGGAGGGTCCCTTCACGATTCAGTATTTGGAAAAGGGCATTTCGCTCAATTAGTAGAAAATTGTGATATCCGTTGACCCCACCAAATATCAATTAGTAGACAATATTCCCATGGCCGAGCCAAATAGAAAATCGCGGTATCTATTGACCCCACCAAATTTAAAACAAATAATTTATGAAAGCGATCAATTAATTGAAAATTAATTTGTATAAAAATAAATTAAACTCTTCGCCTGTTGAAATTCAAAAAATAATTTATTTATTTCATATTTTTTATACCATCTTTAAAATTTTTACAAAATAAAATAATTAATATTGGGTCTTCTTAATTTGATAATAACATTTGTTTCTTTTCAAGCTTTATTAATTAATCTTTAAAAAACTTAATATTTAACTTTGTTTGTTATAGATTAAAATTTTTATGCGAGATTTACTTTTTTTTTTAATTGAATTATTTTGGAATGTTAATTTTGTATGACATTTTTGATTGGGTAATAAATGGTATTAACTCAAATCCTTGCATAAATTAAGATGGATTATCTTTAGAAGGTTGAATTTATTGAATATTGATAAGAAATTTAACATTTTTTGTTTTTAAATTATTATTGTCAATATGATTACTTTGAATCTTGTATTTGTGTTCATTTTGTATTTCACATATTTTATCCTTATCATACAAATACTTGCAAATAGAAAAAGAACAAAAAAAACATTAGTTTTGCAATAATTTTTTCATTTAATTATATTATATAATAGTTGATCAAATTTTAATATTATATATATTAATACTTTTTCTATTTTTAAATATATTTATTTTTCAAACTTTGATAATATAGTCAAAATTTTCTAATTCAAACTTACTGCATGAACACATATTGATTTATGGATTTACATTTAATTATTGTCTTCAAATAATAACACATCATCAAAAAATTTAAAATTAATGTATTTATATAGATATTAATTTGAATATGAATGTATTAAAAATTCGAGTGAGCAGAATCCGTGTATTGCCTTGATAATTAGAGTGTTTATTTACGAGTGAACTAAATTTGAGTCGCGCTAATTACGTTATTGTTACAAAAAATTAATAGCTAGGTTAAAAGAACACCCACAGATTTCAATCCACCAATGATTCTCTGTGCTCACGTACACTAGAAGCACATGTTTGAAAAATCATTAAAAAAGTTTTATCTTCAATAAAATTGTGTTTCCTAACAATATTAACTTTTTATTTAATATATATATTTTATAAAAAATATTAAATGTGATAAGTAGATAATTACTTATCATATAATCTTGAAAAATATTAAATTATTTTTATTTTTATAAATTTTATTTTTAAAATAAGCTATTTCTTCATTTTATTAAAAGTTAAAATATTTAAATTATTATATTTATCTTTTATCCGAACTATTCAAAATAAAATAAATAACATCATATTAAAAATAATAAAATTATGAAATAATGAATTTTCAAAATCAAAATTAACTATTATCAAACAAATTAATTGCTTGTGCCAAAAAGTTTTATAATATAAATTCAGTACTCATAATGTTTAGTGCTAAAATTTCAATATTTTATCAACCACACTTTAAAACTTGCTTAGGGATGATAAAAGACTTAGACCCAACAGGCATTAGATCCAATTTGATAGAGTTGATTCTTTTTCTAAAAGGTTGAGTTGAATAAAGTCTAATTTTTTAATTAGTCAAATCAAGTTTAGGAAAAACCCGACCCATTCAAAATAATTATCAAAGTACACTGTTAGAAATAATATTAATTTTAATATATATAATAATATTTTTCTAACACAATTATAGCTGAAAACAATTAACAGTCTCACTAAAAATAAAATATATATATATCATTCTATTTTGATAAAAGAAGTAATTAAAAAACAAAAATGGTACTCAAGTATACTTTAAACTTTAAATTAAATTAAATAAAAAAATAATATTTAATATTTAATTTCGAAAAAGATGGATTTATGTTTTAGAATCGAAATGGCATGATTAAAATTGATGAAGTTAGCTAATGGTGATTGTCCCGTATTTATATAATTAAGTTTCAACCATGTTCAATGGATGAGGCACTGTAGTTTTGACGTTGGTATGATTTGGGTCAAAGTTCAAAAAGGGAAAGAATAAAAATGAATGAAATCCAAATCCGATTCAATGAATCTCATTCACAAATCCATGCTTTCTTTGAAATTAAAAAAGGGTTCACGTCTAATTAAAGACTCAATACAGAAAGCAGCAGCAACAAAACAAATTTGCATTCGACTCTGCTTTCATGCTGATAAGGAGATGCATTAATGTTTGTTTATAGCCTCCAAGCAAGGAAAATTAGCTCATCTAGCTTTGCATTTCACTCAATTAGGTTAGGTCAAGAATCTTAATTTTGGATATGCCTATACAATCATCGAAAAATATTTCTTTTTAATTTATTTCATAATCATAATAAAATTTCATTTAATTTAAAGATTTCAAAACAAAAAAAAAATTTATTGAATAGAATGATTATCACTTAATATAAAAAAAAAAAAACTATAATAGAAATAAATTATCTATTTTTCAAAACTTTTTTATTATAAAATTTAGCATTTAATTTTGAGATAAATATCAAAATCTAACGTGCAATGTCGTACATGAACTTTGATTTTGTGTGGTTTTATACATGAAATTATGATTTAATCTAATTTTCACAAATCACTAATAATATTATCGAATTAACACCATTTTACGTTAATATATTGCATCTACAAACAATTATATTAATCTAATTTAAAAATAAATAAATATTTATTTCTTTAAATGTATACAATTGAATCAAAATCAAAGTTTCATTTATACATATGATTCACAATTCAAGTTTCACGTGTATAATTATAGCAAATCAAAGTATTTTAACTTTTGATAAAAGAACATAATTATATTTATATTACTAAGAAACAATTCAAACAGCCTATAATATATCCAAATATAAAGAAAACAGACAAAATTGATCTGTTGTATTTATAGGCGAGATTCATGGCATCCTACCCGAAATGCAACTTTCTCTTGCATTACCTGACCAAGCCCAGACCTTTGTTATTATAATATCATTTAGTCCCACTACTATAACTTTGGGATTTTATTATTATTATAATATACATTGTTAATGATAAAAAGATATTACCTTCTTTCAGAGTCGTTGATGCGTCCATACATTTAAAAGTTTACCGCTGATGAGTAATGCAATATATAACTTCGGGATTTTATTATTATTATATTATACGTTAGGGAATAAGAATGCTATGTTATTGAAGAGTGAAAGATTTGCTTTATTTGTATTGAACTGATCTGAAGTTCCTTTCCTATCAGAAAGATGTAATCTGCACAAGTATAGGTTTCATGAAGACTGCTACATTACAGCCCCAGCTATTTTGAATCATGTGCTTGAGTTACTTTCCAGGAGTCATAGAGAAACAAGGCCTATTCTCAAGATTTGAGGCATTCCATGTTCTTTTACTGTCCTAAAAGTTTAGATTAAACTTCGGATACTGAGTTATTTCAGTTTGATGTATATGCAAGCAGATTAGTCCTGGACAGGTTTCCAGCAAGAAAGTGCATGGATTACTCTCCCTTTCCAGCCTTGAAGCATCCACTGGCCATCCACCTCAATATCAAAATCCTTGTGGTAGTCCGATTTCAACACTGTCCTTGCCCTATTCAATATTTTCTGCTCTAATGGAAGCTGCCTGAAACCAGCTTTCTGGTTCCTCAACTGCCACTGCTTGTATTTTTCTGGTCTGTCAATTCTGTCCATCCCTTCATATGCTATAACATTAATGGTATCCCTTCCAAAAGTTTCTCTTTCAAGAAGCAATCTATCTGGATCTTCACCGCCTACATTGGCCTCCAGGATGTCAAACATTGCTGAGAAGTGGAAGAATGCCTCTCGAAATCGATTGATAAAGAATGGGAAGTTGTAATTCCCATTAACAACTCCCTGGATGAAAAGATCTGGATTCAATCTCTTGATCAGCTTTAAAACCATGTTCCTTGGACTGTTCAACATGACTGAATCATCAGGGAGGTGCCTTAGCCTGTACATACAGTTAACGACGAGCAACTCGTCTCTTTCGATGTTTAGCTCCTCGGCTCGGATGGTTTCCCATCTTTTTGCTATGGCATTGAACTCGAATGGGACATTAACATTCTCACAACACCTTCTTAAACGACGACCTATTGCTTCAATTCTTTCTGCAGGACGGAAACCAGGTTGGGGAAAATCAATCCCCGTAATGCGAAGCTTAGGAGGCCCGCCGGACCTTGTTGAGAGACGGTGAATAAGGCAAGGCCATTGAAAACCATAGGCAATGCCGAAATCAATAACATGTACCGTGGTTGCCTTCTCTGCTAGCTTTGCAATGTTTCGATTTGAAAACAAATTTGATATCCTCCCGAAAGGGCATACTGAAACATATAAAATGTGGGATTTTAAGACATCAGCGGCCAATGTAGTATTGGATGGAATTTGGGTGAATAGAGGTGCCCTGGTACCATTTAAGCGTATTTCGAGACCCTTGGCAAAGTAATGAGCCAACCTCTCAGTTCCATCACCATAAGGAGAAGAATAGTACCTGATCTTACCAAGTAGCTCAGTTGCAGTTCTTTGATCATAGACGGCAACAGCTTGTGCGCATTGAGTTAGGAGACTCCCCAAATCCACCATTTCCTTTCCATTGCCGGCTTGTTTCTTTGCAGGTATTCTTTTACTATTATTTCTTTTCACCCCTCCATTATCTTCCAACTTGCTGTTGGCTGCTCTATTCTGATATGCTTCATAAAGAGGACATGACATGGACACACCATTCCCAGTCTTAACAAGGAAAACCTTGTCGAACATGTGTTCTTCAGACGAACCTTTTACAGCCATTGCCAAATGCTTGTTTTTCCTCCTTTCTTCCAATGAATCAAAGTCGTCGTGTGGATCATTATTCCAGGTTGATTTGTTTGGGTCTTGTAAATTGTGATGGAAATGAGGAGGTGAAGAGGGATACTTCTGAGTTAGAACATCATAGAAAGCTTTCTCCGCAGCTTGGAGAGCTAAACAATCCTGCACCATGCAGGGTCTACCCTCTACATCTTCTTCCATAAGCACATCGTTTATGTAGTTTAACACAGCATAGGAGAAGTCGGCGTTTTCATTACCGTATGGACAATTTCCCTCTGAGTTGGAACCAGGATGGTTGTTTGATTTGGCTGAACCGGGATCCACCCTACAATTGGAACCATTAACAGGATTCTCAGCCATTGTTGAATGAAAATGGCGACCCAGGGCAATTACAATAATGAATATGTTGGAACCTTTTTTGAAAGTCCCAAGGTAGGACCAAACCTTTAGCCGCCTGGTAATAACAAAGCTGGAGAGACGACATTCGATGGAGTTATTAAAGAAGCAAAAAAAAAAAAGTAATAAATTTCTACTTTGAAAACTACCTAAAATCATTGTCTACACCACAGAAAGACTCCATCATTGAATATTATATTATGTTTCTATATGTATGCTGATAAAAGAGAAAGGTATTGCTAGGTTAATTGAATCTGAAAAAGTGAACCACTTTCATCTGTCTCTGATGTATTATATGACGTACACCTGACCTGAGTTTGCAGAGCTCTTTATTTAGTTGAAAAGATAATTTTTCCATCTCATAAATCTGACTACCACTGATTCTAATTGTTTATCATATTCATACATGACAAAAAAAATCCAATATGTTGATGGGGACACAATCTTAGCGAATAAAGGTGCACATAAAATCAAATACAAACATCATTTGTAGTAATTAATTTAATTTCTTAATCATTGTAATGTTTTCAGTTACAAAAGTATAATGATTATCATTTTCCTTAACCAAGATAATATAGTTTATACCTACATAAATAGCCACCAAAAAAGAAAGCAAAACAAAATTGTTGTGGGGGGAGACATCATTCAAACTAATTAATTGTAGGATTCATGTTAACCAATAGTTTTCAAACTGAGTTTCTCATCATTTCTTGTCTCCAACAACAGTGATAATTGCAATAATTAATATTATAAGTGGATTTTATTTAGAATAAAAAATTTGACTTACTACTCATTAAAAGTAAAATATACTCATACCTTGGCTTATAAATCATTTGAACATGTACATTTATTAAGTATATTGGTGCTTTGAAAAGCCTTAGGCTGACACTATGGTTTGACAATGGGCTTATAGTGCTTGGACCTCAATTCTAGTCTGTTTGGGTTTATTGAATTAAAAAATAATCCAAGTCTAGCTGCAAAAGGTAAAAAAAAAAAATCCAAATTTTGATTTATTCATTTTTTTTTTTCATTGAAGGTAATATAATATGTATGCTTTTGCTTGTCCAATGCTATATATGTTTTTTAAATTTGTCTACCAAAAATTGCACAATTTATTACATGCTTTTCAATTTATCTACCAAATGTCAAGTTATTTATTAATTATGTTATTACGACCCATTTTAATACATATGTATAGAATACAATTTCCCACGTTTTATTACATCTGCTCTCTCTCTTTTTTCTTTTTTTCTTTTTTATTTATCAAATCCAATAAAAGTGAAACTTTTACCCTGTTCATTATCAAGTCAAACCAATGATACTCCTTAATTAACACGAAATTGTGGTTGATAGTGAATGATATTATTAATCATAATTTATCCAAATGATCCATAAATAAACAATGGTAGAATTGCATTTAAGACCCCCATCTAAAATCTAGTCCACAAATATTTGACATTCATCTCTTTTTCAAGATGAGACGGAAAATAAAAGAAAAGAAAGCCAGCCCAATTTCAATTCAGCCGAAAGACTAGGAATCTTGTTTTGTCTTTATTATTTTCGCTTTTTGAAAATTTCAAACTCAAATAGCTTTTTGTGAAAGAGACTGGGGGTGACATTGCAAGTGTTAATAAATGCTACCACTAGGAGAATGAATGCCTGAAAATGCCACAAAGTAATATTAATGACCTTAGCCTAACAAATAGTAGATGCCAAGTGAATCCATAATTTATTTTATATTATATTCACTTCTTCAATTAATTTTCTTTCTAAAATAATGCATAATCATTTTTTTAAAAATAAAATTATAAAATTCAAATCACAATTCTTTCTCGGTTTTCATATTACAGCACGCTATACATCAACATGAATGGGAAATGATTATGTGAAGTTTAATACAGTCAGCAAGCCTTTACTTAATCAACCATTCACAGAAGGGCCAAATATCTTTGTTTCAAGAGAATAATCACATGCTAAGAGCAGACCATAAAATATTACATAGATTTCTTGGTACTTCTATTTCATCCTTGTCATACCTATTATTTTTTACATAATCATAATAAACATACAGGAAATTTAAAAAAAAAAAAAAAATCCTAAACCCATAATCAACCTAAGATATTTTCGTCATCATCACATCGGCCACTACCTATCATTGTAGAGTTATAATGGGGAAGGCAGCTCTCTGGCAGCTGCTGCTGCTGCTGCTGCTTGGCTTGCTGCTGAGACCAGTAGGTGTGGGAGTTTAGAACCCTGTCCAAGAGTTCTTGGGGTACCGGCTCTCCCCGCCTTTGCTGCGGGGATATTCTTGCCGTGTGCAGTAGTGTTTTCCACTTATCCTGCACGATCCCATTGAATACCATCACAACCACATGAAAATGCTTTTGATCTACCAATCAACAGACTACAAAGGAACAACTCATGCTGTTTGTTCCCCTTTTCCAACTGAAATACCAAAAGCAGCAGAAATTTCCAACTAGCCGAGTAGCCGTGTATTATTCATGTACAATCATACATCTATATAAGCACATATTTATTGTGAGTAATCATGCAAGATTAAGATTCAAAAGATTCCTTGTAGTGTAGTTATCTTACAGATAAAGCTACAAAGTTCGTAAGAGCTTATATAAACCACCAATCAACCTGTTGTACAAACAACTATGTGCCTGAAACAGATCAAACTACGTACGCTGGTGGGTCCAAGCCATAAACCAGACCTTATAAATTTTAAAAACAAGGGGTTTAAACAAAACCCTTTAAGAAACAAACAAACGACCTTATAACGGGATCAAAATATAACATACAAGAAATTATGAAAGAGAGAAGCAGAATTATCAACAGGTCAAGAGATTAGCCCAAAATAAGAACATAGAGTTTTGCAATTGCTTTATGAAAAGAAAGTAGAGTTTTGACTTACCTTCAAATCAACATAAGTGCGATGCTTCGCATTATCAAAAGCTCTTAGTTTAACATCACGCCACCTGCAGATTAATAAAGTATAGAGTGAGTGGCAAAGAAACCAGTTTCTAAGTTACATACCCTGATAGTAAAGTATGGTGTGACAAGAAAACAGTATCTTCTGAGTTCTTAGTACATAGTTTTCCATAGAGCAAGCATTCATGCAAAGTTCTGATTGGGTATCAAGCTGAATCAAATTTCAAAGACACAGCCACAGTTCAACAGCCCCTCATGTTTTCTTCATTTAGTTCAAACATACCTTCCAGTTCCAAGTTTCTCAACGGCCTGAACCAAGGCTTCAACTTCAGCAATAGAGAAAGGTCGACGAATTCTTCGCTGCGCAACTTCAGATTGCTTGGATTTCTTATGAACAGGAACTGCAGCTAATGTTTCCACGCTCATTGCCGGTACAGCTACCAAAGCTTTAGATTCAGTTGTGCTTTTGTCAAACATGTCAGTAGGTGAGGCCGTACAATCATTGTTGCTCTCAATAAAGTTGCCCGCATTGGGTATGCAAGGCTCAGTTGAGGGATGACAAGTAACCTGATTAACTAAACCAGGATTTGCTGGATACCTAGCAAGAAACAGTATTAAATCATAAACTGAATCTGCACAATAACCAAAATAACTCTTATTTGATCTGACGGTCAAGGCTCAAGAGTATTTAAGAGAGATATGCATAAGAACCTTCAATTCTAACATGTAAAACCTAGGCATTTTTAATTACATGAACCATGGGATACTCATGCTACAACTTTCCAGGACTGACAAGCTCCATGCATTTAAACCATGCAGCCTCATAAATGAGAATACTGTTATAAGACAAAAAGTTAGCCTCCTCTCCAAGGCTGTATTCAGGAGAACAAAGTTAATCTAGAATACCAAGATTCCCATAGTTGCGAGTAATAGCAACGTTTTCCCTTTTTCCAAAAATAGAAAGAAACTACCTAATTAGAAATGACTGTTCTTTTCTATATGTTTTAACTCTAGAAAACAACAAAATGAGACCCTATTTTAAACCATCATGAGTAGATATCTGCCAAACTTGTAAAACTATTTTTATTACCTAGCTAGAGGTAGAGGTATGTCATGGGGAAGTGTTAAGGGAGAACCTCCAGGGCATAAAGAAGGGGAAGCATGTGATGGGTTAGGCTCCAGGCTAAAACCCAGAGCATCCATCTGATTATCACGAGAAATTCCCGTCTGCAGCAGAGTTTTATTATCATCCCTAACCTTCTTTCCTTGAAGAAGTACACCAACACACAATCCACCTCCAAGTATCGCTGTTACTGCCTCCTTAACAGTCCTCTACAGGTATTTCACATCATCAGAAGGAATGTAATGATGAAGCCAGCCAGTAGATGAGACAAGTCACTGGATTTATAATTTAAAAAAGATACTACCCAAGTATTCATCATGGACTGAAAATATATGCTGCTCTCAGAAGGACATAAAATGCATGCTGATAATGAAACAAATAGAACAGACATAATTTTTCAAGGTCCAAATGAAGCAGAATGTAGCAAGTAAAATCCATAATAGCTTCGCTAACAGCATACAAAAAATTAAATGCCAAAAGTATCTGAAAGCATTCTGTGTCAAATTATGGAACAGCGGCCAAATGTTTTACCACAATAATCAGACTCTGAGATCATTATACCTTCAAAGAACCAACAGTTGCAGATTCTGGAATTTCAATAAATAATTCTGGTACCCTGAAAGATTTGATCCTGAGCTTCACTGAGTAAAAGGAAAGATATCTTGATGTAAGAACCTCTTTGTATGCCAGACACCAATCAAGTGAAAAGATACATATGGATAGCTCCATCAAAGGCTTTCATACCATGAGGATCCCTAGAGTTGAATGATTTGCGTTGGTCTGCTAGTGAAGATGATTCTCCAGTGACTGCAAAAGGTTTAGAACCAATATGCGTAATACTGACGTTAGCAATAAACACCAAGAAAAGAGAACAATAGTGACAGATGAAAAGTACACAACTCACCTCCATGCATCTTTGAATATAGAATGGAAGCTTTTCCATTGATGTTCTTCTCAGGTAAATCAGAAATGCCCTCACTGATGGTTCCTCCATCTGAGTTTGACTCTGAGGTATAGTGCAAAAACTTTCTTTTTTTGAAGGGGAAGTTCCTTCCAGACCTTAGGCGTTTATAAGTGCTCCTATTGCAGTAACTCGACTTCAAATTCTCATCTGAAGGATCAAGATATCCATTTAATTAAAAATTACATACTCGTCAATATCCTATGAATGGTATCCAGACAATATACTCAAAATTGCAATGATTTTGATTACAAGAAGCCACATACCATAATTGGAATATGTTGCATTCTTTGATCTCGGAGCTACTTTCCAGTATCTAGAAGCCAGTATCTTCCTAATTCTTCGGTCTCCAATCCGAGGGGTTGACCTAAATGGTTCTCTTATGGGGCTAGGGTGAGTACACCCTGAAGATTTTTCATCATCATCTCTACTAACTACATTTACATCATACTGCTGTACGGGAAAGGAAATAAAGGGGTCGTGTTCCCCAAATGAAGGTGCCTTAATACTACTGTCTGAGCTAACTACAGCAGGGGGTTTACCATCCAAGACAAGTGGATCCTCTAAGGGGCATTTATCAGCCACTTCCCCAGTTGAAGCCTTATTTGTTCTATCCAGTTCCTCATCCGTCAACACTTTATTTTCAGAAACTGGTTCAACACAATCACCAGGTGTCCTAGAAACAAATGGACCTGTCTCTACCTTACAAGCCAAACCTCCCATTTCATTCTTGATTTTTCCATTTATCAACTTCTGAGAATCGAGTCTTTCTAAGCACTCAGAAGTTGTTATGGCAGAAGTAACTCCAAATTGGGTGCCATTTTGTAGGCTAGGGGATTCCTTAGAACTATAATTTGGGTCATTAGTTTGGGGAACAAGTTCAGAAACATTGCAAGTTTCTAGCTTCAATGACTGATCTCCATCCTGCCTTTCCTCTTTTACATTATTTTTTTCAACTGCAGACTGATCTTCAGCATTCCATGAGTTATTAGAAGCAGGAGAACTTTCTTTATCTAGCAATAACGTCCCAGCTACAGTGGCCAGTAAATCAAATGCACTAATTTGGTTGCCTTCAACTCTCTTTCTAAATGGAATCCTTTTCTATAAAAATAAGTAAAAGTAGTAATTTAAAATAGATCAGCATTTTCCCAAACAGAACATGGAAATGGAGTAAATATGAAATACAACACCATCATACTAAAATATATTACCCTAGCTGATCTGGTTGCTCGAGGAATAGCGGGCACCTGATAGCCATTGAATCCATAGTCTAACCTCTTCTGCAACACCATGTCTCAAAGATGGAACCACATCGAACACATTATAAGCAATGAATCAATTTCCAAGCGATTGAAAGTACATGTGATTATATCAATCAATGTCTCGACTAAACTCAGATGATTGGACCCTGATAAGAGATTAATGTAAGAGTTAATCTAAAAGACATATAATTAACAAATAAAAAATTACTACCATTTAAGAAATAATTGGACAACAGGAATTGAAATTCAAGGCATGACAAAAGAAATCAAAAGAACAGAAAATTGCAGTCCTATAAGAAAATAAACATAATAAAAAGTAAAAACATATAGCAAAGTAGAATTCATATGCCGCTGCAAAAGACGGGGAAACCCTCTAACTAATAAAAAGCAATTACAGATTAAAACTGTGCTTATGACTTTTAAGCTTTTACTGGTTATTTTCAAAATTTACATGGGAATTCAGGCCTCCAACTCCAACCAAACTTTCTGATTGTCGGTAAGCTTCAAAAAGATCCACATGATCTGATAAGAAATGGAAAATTCCATACTCAACAGTCAACCCTCCATCTCCAGGGGGCCTTCAATGAAACTCTTTATACTTAAAAATAAAATAAAATTCAAACACAAGCTTTTGCATCAAACCTTAGATGGATCAAACTAATAAACTTGCCGACTTAAAAAAAAACGTCGAAAAGGAAAGAGAACAGATGGAGACATTTGAAGAAAAGTTTTCTTTTCAATTATTTGTTCAAAACATCTAAATTTTCCAAATTGAGAAGAGAGATGAAGAAGAAAGCAAAGAGAAATTAGCAATTTTTTTGTTAAAAAAGGAAAACCCTTAAACCACAACAAAACCCCGAGAGATCAGATTCAGCCCCAAATAACTAACTCAGGCCTCAACGCTAGAAAATGGAAATTCTTGGTAAGTTAGATAAATTTTGGTTTTAAGAAGATCTAGAACCCTGAAGAAAAGATCTATCTTGAAAAACCAAAAAATAAGACAAAAAAAAAACTGAGAAAAAAAAAATCTTTGATCATCTCTTCGGCTTTTCCAATAGGTTGTCTCCAATATCGCAGATCAAATGCGTTATGACCCAAAATTATCGACAAAAGAAGAATTTAACGTTAAAAAGTGGGAAAATTTTAAGAATTTTCAAAAGAAAACGAAAAACAGAGGAGGAAAAGAACGGGCATTTGAATGCTTAAAAATTGTAAGCTTAAAAATATTAAACCTTTGGGGTCATTTAGCAACTTTCTCCTCGCATTACCAGCCAAACTCGAATTTTTCCTTCCACTTTCTCACCGTTTCTAGGCGGCCAAACAGAACAAACCCGAAAACTTTCGGGGGAAAGAAAATCAGGAAAAATAAATTATTTTCTCACCTATTAGCTATGAACTTTTCGCTCAAAAAATGAAACTCGAAACCAAACTTAAGATCGCAGAAACAACTAACCAAAATGAAAATTCTCTTCCCAGACGAGAAAAAAAAAAACTCACTTCCATTTTCTACCCCATATTTTCCCCAGAAAACAGAAGGGAAATCTTCTCTGTGCTTATCAAGCAGAAGTCATCTGGGATTTTCTCTTGAAATGTCAGTCTATTTTTCTCACCAAAAACAAAACAATTTGCGTTCTTTTTTCCCCCCTCTGATCGCCTAAACCCTCTGAAAACCACTCAATTTTTGCTTAAACCCCAGGTCTTGTACCATTGACTCCTAGTTACCGGACCTATCGGTAGTCACCATGAACTTCACCGGTTATAACTGGTATGAAGGAACCACCTAAAGACCGGTTCTTCGTTATTGGATGACCCCACCAGTGTTTTAGTCCTCTAAGATTTCGACAGGTGTATCAAACTTAAATCATGCGGCTATGGAATAGCTGCAGCATCGAGAATACCGACGGGTGACACAGAGAGTGATTTATTTTATATTTAGTATTTATAGTATAATTTTGGGGATTGGGGTTTTGATAATTGCTGTTTGGTAAGCCATTGACATGTCCACTTAGGTTTTGTTTCTTAGTAAAAAGTTAATATATAATATTATTATTATCCAGAATTTGAAAAACTTTTGGCTGTAAAAAATCTACAAATTTTTTTATTATAATAAATAATATTATATTTAAATTTTAAAAATAATACGATGTTCTGCTTTTTTTAGCACTAAATTTTACTGTGTTAATAAAAATTCGTAACTAAATATTGATGTAATTGAAATAATTTAACATAGTAGGAAAAATACAACAACTTAAAATAGAAAAATATATATTTATAAGAATATTCTCTTTTTTTCCCTTATCAGATTCTTGTGGACGTGGAATGGTAAAAAGGAAGACGATGAAGAAGCTAATCATCACGTGCGTAACAGATCTAGACCATATATTTCTTCTTTGTTTTTTGGGAACACCATATATCTCTATTTTATTTATTTATTTATTCCCTTCCCTTAATGAAATTTTTTTTTTTTGGTAAAATCCCTTAATGATTTTTTAAAGTATAAAAATAAGCCTTAATATTTGGTATATTGGTATTGTATTTTTTTAGTACCATAAGTAGAATTGTAAATTTTCTAGTATCCTATTTATTTTATATATTTTTTTAAATTTTTTATTATAGTTTATATACATTTGGAATTTTTAAATTTCATTGAAAATTTACCAAATATTTTTCCTAAAATCAATTCTAATAAGTTAGGTATACGTTTTATATTATATTTTTTACTTATCATAAATACAGTAAATAATTCCATAAAAAACAAATAATTATTATAATATATTAAAATTTAAACATAAATATAAGAAAAAATATTTTATACATTAAGATTTTTAAACTCTACAAAAAAACGTCAATATAATAACAAGTATTCTATAAAATATTTTAAAAAATAAATATATATATAAAATGAGACAATGACAATTATTCAAGTCTACTTGTAAAATTAAAAAAAAATGCATGCTTAATGTACCAAATATTGATCTAATATTTAATGCATTAACATGAAAAAATGTTACCTAACTATTTAAAAAATCTTAAAAAATAAATTTGAGATCATGTCTTTTTTTTTAAAACAAAAGGCAAATGCCAGGTCGGAAAATGCACAATAATCCTACGTGGTAAATGGGAGGCTCTCATTGGTCGCTTTTTAGTCCTTGTTATCAACAACGTTGTGGCTGGGTTTTTGTTTTTTTTTTTTTTTGTTCTTAATTTTTTGAAATCCAAATGGCTTGGGGGCCTTCGGACGGTGAAATAGGAAATTCCGTCAAATTTCAACGTTGACGGCGTGGTTTACGTGCGGAATCCGAAAAGGCAAGAGGGGGGAAACGTCCGTTAAATTCGAGGATAAGGGTTGGGGAAATCGTGGCGGGTCCTACACCACTTATGGACCCTAAATAATTTTTTTTATTGAATAACGAAAAAAAAAAAACAATTTAGGAGAGAGCTATGGGAGGACACTTGGTGGGACGTGCAGAAAGAGCGATTAATTAGGAAATGTGATTAAAATAAAAATGATTTATTTTTTCTTTCTTTCTTTCATAGAGCTACAAAGGATGTAGTAGGTGTAACCAATTAAACTAAGAAAATTTTTCCTTGTTTACCTTTATGCATGCCTTCCATAAATTAAATATTTTATTCATGGATTTATTTTTTTATAATTAATTGGGTGAATTTAATATATTAATAAAAAGAGTTTTCGTCTTGAATTTAGTAATTATTTTTATATTGAAACTAAAATATTTTTCTTGAATTAGTCTTTAAATTTAGCAATTGCTTTTATATCGTAGTTTGAATTTTTTTTTTATCCAAGTTAATCCATAAACTTGACAATCATTCCACGTTGAAGTCTAAACTTTTTTCTTATCCAAATTAATCATTGATATTTCATTGAAAACTCTAAAGTTTAGACCCCGATGTAGGAACAATTACCAAATATAGGCTTCAACATAGGAACAATTGTCAAATTTAAAAACTAACTTAGATAATAAAAAATTCAAATCCCAAAATAAGAATGATTGCCTAATTCAAGTCACAATATAAATACTATTACTAAATTCGTGAATTGACTTTAAAAAAAAAAAATCAATCTCAATATAAAAATTATTACCAAATTTAACCTTACTAAAAACATTTATGAGTAACTTGTTTACTTTTTATTAGCTGAGGACGAAATTCGTGTTGTCACTACAAGGCAAGAGATTTGAATGGCAAGACTTGTTGTCCTGTATTTGCTTTCCTTGTGGAACATGTAAAACTATTAGAATGGAGGAGAAAAGTAGAATGGCCACAATTTAGATAAAAATTATTTGATATTTTAGCTGCAATGTTTCGGATTCTAACTTTTGTCATGATTTATTATATATAAAACATAATAATTTAATTTAATTTAATTTATATATAAAAACATTATATTTTTTTAGCGTGTATTAGTCTCTATTTCAAGCATTTAACTGATTAGATAGTACTCACATAGCTCACACTTACATTATAAATAAATTTCTTAAAATTTATTATTTTAAAGATTATAGTTTGAAGTTATTTATATATTATTTTTATATAACAACATCTATTATTTATATACAACTTATACTATAAATTCACACTTACCCTATAAATAAGTGTCAATTTATTCACGATTTACGATTAATATGCAAGGTTTTGGCTAAATAAAGAAAAGAATATCGTGTTATCATTAAATTTTTTTGATACATTTATACACACCACAATGGTCAGAGAATACTCACATAATTTACACTTGCACTATAAATAATAATGTTAAATCAAAATATTGGTTTAATTAATGCAATAAATCTTTTATAAAAATATAAATTGATTAAATGTGCTTTTTAAATTAAATATAATAAACCCATGTATCTATATATTACATTATTATTAATTAAATACATATAAATTGTTTTATAATTATAATCAATATTATTACTATGTTAAAAAAGAGAGAAGAGAAATGTATTAACTTGTCATTTTTTTTATCATTACTATATTAAAAGATGATACAATAATAAAAACTCTAATCAATTCACTCCTTCAAAGATAAAAATTATACATGTAGATTGGATATTATTATTTAACAAGTAACACATTTTGCTTATTTTCCTTTTTGAGAATTGTGATAAACTTGATGAGATGACATTAATAAATACTTTACTCTTTTGGTTTTAAAAAATTTGCTTATATTAATTTAATTATTAAAGTCAAATTTAGATTAAAAAAGTTAAATGGAGTAATCAATTTTATTTAAATTAATAATTTCAAAAATTATATCTAATATTATGTGACAATTAATAAGATTTTACCAACACAAATAAAATTTCATTACACTTGAACGGACCAGCTTTTTTACTCAACTTAGCAACCTTCTTTTAATATTGAAATATTACTAAAACCCTTGGCAAAAGTTGTGTTGTTTACTTGGGGAGTATGCTGAATGGCAGCATGTTAGACGAAAAGCTTCTGAATATATATATATATATATATAGAGAGAGAGAGAGAGAGAGAGAGAGAAAAGGGCAGAAAAAAAGGGAGTTATAGATAAAGATAGAGAGATATGAGAGAAGAAGAGTTTGGAGGCAAGTGTGGCATTTCTTGACGTAAAAGCAATGACCAAAGCTGATGGAATATTGATGGTCAATGAAAATGGTGTGAGGTTTGATTGGATGACCAGTTCTGTTTCATTTCACCTTTCACCATACACTTCCTAACATTACATAATTTACGGAAATTAAAGAAACTTTAATTAATTTTGTTGTAATTATATGGTAAGGATCCCAGTAATTCATCACACCTAATAATCACTCTTAAAATACTAATAATTCATTTGAAACTCAAATGTCAAAACTAAAGAAATATAATCACTCTTAGAAGCCAAGGTACTTTCTTTCTTTTTTGGAAAAAAAACTCTACTTGTCTTTCCATTCGCTCCAAGAAAAGCTTCTCGAAATTGGAAAGAAAAAGAAAGCTCCCCAAAATTCAAAGCAAATTGGGAATCTGTAAAAGTAACGAACCAATTAGAGAATAGGTCTGGAGGCTAATGGGTTGTTACTTGTTCCAATCATCAATTATCTTTTCTTGTGATTAAACTCTAAATCTCCAAGGTATTACAAAATTGAGAAACAACCCAAATTTTAAACTTCACTAGGACATATATTTAACAACTTCCTCTATAGTGCAATTCTTTATTTATTTGTTATATTATTATTTGATATGCTAGGATTTGGATCAACTTTAAGCGGTTTAACTAATACCTTTAGTGAAAGGCAAAATTTAAAAAAATTTGTTGAAAAAATGGGACGCAACTTTCAAACTACAAGTCCATTGAACTGCAAGGGAACACCTAAAATTACATGAAAGATTTTGGTATTAAAATGGTCAGAGCTATCGGGTGTGGTTTTGGGGTCAAAAGGCAATGTTGGATGCAAAATTATTTTGGATGATGACCAGATGAACAAGAAAAGTGTGCATATTAATTGGATCTCCTCAAGATGGAACAAAATAACAACAGTATAACAAAACCCACCAACATATGAACCTATACAAGCTTACGAGTTTAGAATCAAATCCTGGATAATGGCAAATTCCAGCATGCATTTTTTTTTTTTGTACATGGTTTGGGCACATGAACGAAAACAACCATGCAAAAAGCCAAGTTATGACTAAAGTTGCTGTATCATCATGTCAATTACTAAAGCAAACAACACAATCCCAGCGAGTAGGAACTATAAATACTTCAAAATGCCATCTGGTAGATATACCCCATGATTGTAAATATGTACAGAAATTTAAATCTGCAAGATTGCTATGAAATTTCCAAAACAGTTACCCGGAACATGATCTCGGAAAGTAGAACCCAGCAAAAGAGCATATTGTTTCCATCCATCTATTCTAATGCTAGTCATATGCTGTCATCCGCTATGGTTATGAAAAACACAAATTTCTTGAGAAATTTGGAAGAGAAGTGATGAAAAAGTGTTCTGAAACAGTTTCAAATTTCCCCAGGGGTGATTATGATGGGATTATGGAATGCGGTACAACACACGCATGCCAACAACATATTGCTTCTAACATATAACACCAAACGGTTACTAACTGCGAAGTTTTAGAAGTATACATTAAAACACCAATACCTATTCAGTTGACAAGTTACCATACTGCCATGGGTTGAACTCGACTGAAGCCATGTCAACCTCATCAATGCCGTCTGAGCTATCTACAGTAGCCCGATGCTCAGTGTATTTGCCATTGAAGCGATAGATTTCCAGGTCACCCCAAGGTGTGGCTGAGATTTCATCTGTCAAATCAAACCATCTAGGAGTAAACTGATGTCCCTTGGCCTCTCGTGTCCTCTTTTCCGCTCTCTGCCTCTCTTCCAACCTGTAAAAATTAGCAAAAGGTACAAATTATCTTGACATTGTAAGATTTGATGTTCTGAACACTATGAGAGGCAAGTAAACATTCTAAATACGTAATTCAATGATCTATAGCATTTCTTTTTAATTTAACCATACAAGAAATTAATAGAAGGGTCTGAAGGGAAAATAAAGAATAAAGTTTAATATCTTCCACTGCATTCACTATTTTCATTTCTTCCTGATCAAGGTACAAAGAAAGCAACTTCCTGTTGAAGAGCCCCTCCTATATTTCATTTTCTTTCAACATTTGTGGATGGTCAATCCAGATGGAGAGTTCATCTTACAAAATTCTCAAAACTACAACCCTTAAGGAAGCTTATGCATCTGTTGATCAAGGTATTGACATCAAAAGTATACCTGCAAGTATTGTTGCATCACCATAGGGTGCCAGGTTCGTATTTTAAATGGCACTGACAATGTGAGATTAGATAAGAATACTGCATGGTTATAGATTAAGACCTAGTTTCTGGTATTTCATTAAATGAAGCAAGACGAAGACATGTACTAATTGCTACAAACCCTTCAATTCCATTTCAGAAGTTGACATTTTCGATGTATGCAAAAAACTGTTGAGCATCTTTTTTTTTTTTTTTTGTGTGTGTGTGTGTGTGAGAGAGAGAGAGGAGAGAGAGAGGAGAGAGACCTGCTCTTCTCAGAACCGGCCTTGGATAAATCATCCTTCTCAAGTGCAAATCTATCAGGCCGGAGACGAGAGTCTGATGCTAGCAACTTCTTAGGGGCAGTGTCAAAGCTATTTATTTTGTGTGCAAAATATGTAAACTGGAATTTGTCATTTTTTGGAGTATCAGCAACATGCCACACCTACAGACCAAAAATAATAATAAAGAAGTCATAAATACAATTAGTTCACTGGTCACGACTCTCTTGATGAGATTTAATGTAGGGTAAAATTATCAGGGTTGAATTTCGCATTTATAACATTAAGGTCAATGCATGAAGACTCAAACGCTTTGACAAAACAAAAAGCCAGCCAACTAAACATTAAACATGAAATGCATCAAGAAGTATTTCAAGGATTTATACAATATATAAGATAGCCAGCCATCACCATAGATATTTACAGAGGAAAATTAAAACCTGATGTCACAATGCATAATTACCTAGGAGAAAGAAAAAGATGCACCCATTCCACACGCTAAAGAATAGGTTAAATAAAGCAGATGGTCACTATTGTATGGTAAGGAAGGTCTAAGAAAGAACCTCTTTCAATTCTGTGCCCTGAAGAGGTTCTCCTTCCATATCACATGGCTGATAACTCATTGACTCATTCCACTTCCCTGTCATCAATATTTTAGGTTCCTCAGCAGCATTATAAACATAACCATCCACTTCATAACGACCAGCTCTGCAATGAAATAATGCCATAGACCATAAATCAACCTCCAGTTCGACAGTAATCAGTAGCCAGATGCAACTGATGTAAAAGTGAGCATACCAGAAACACAGACAATTGTAGAAATAGATTTAGGGGGAAATGGACCAATCAATTATATAAAATGTACGTATCTGACTGGCATGAATTGCACGAATAAATAAATTAAGAGTGCAATTTTGTGCACGTAGAAGCCTCATCAGAGACGGAGAGTACAAGAGTGGATGACATCGGAACACAACGTGGTGCAAGTCAAACCTTCAAATAAAATTTCATCTCAGGGCACTCATTTTAGAAAATCCCAGATATAATAATGCTATTACCTTCAGTTCCATGTGAAAGTACACTGCTTATAAAAAAAGAGCAAATGCTTAAACTAGTCTAAAAGATAGTATCAAGTTGTTAACAATACCCAAACCAGCCACATGGTTGAAAATAAAGCACAACTTTGTCCCCAGTAGTTAAATTCGTCATGATCATCTCTCCTGGTGAATCAACCCAAGTTCGTCCAAAAATCAGATTGTTAACCTTGGTGGGAGGAGGCACCAAATCTAAAACGACCCCATCTCTTTTAAGAGTAACACGTGTTCTGCAAAGAATAACATACATGAGTATTACCTTCCAATAGACATTAACCATTATACCAGAAAGACAAGAAGACATAAGGGGAAAAGATAGGTTACAGATAACAGCACGAGTATTACCTTCCAACAGGATAAACATCAAGAGAATTTCCTAAAAATTTTGTCTTTAACTTTGAAGTGACATCATAAGTAAAATGTTCATTTTCAGCATGCCCAGCACTCATTGGAGGATGATGACTGACCTGAAATGATAATATAATAAATAAAGAAAACTTTGGATGAGCTCAAACTGATAAAACTGAACATATGTGATCCAGTGTTGCTTTTGGAACAAGAAAGAGAGTGGAGAGGAAGGCATAGGAACCGCTAGGCACTAAGTAGCGACCAGAAACATTTAAAAAAGAAAGAAAGCATGCTTAAAATAATCAAATAACTCGAAAGTAACCTGTTCAGAAATGAATGTAATCCCTCCATGATTAACCATCTCATATGTTTCCCCAATAATAGGATTAAAAGGTTTCCATGTACGTTGGTAGGCATAGTACACAGATATAGCCCATGATGCTGTACAGGATCAGGAATTCCATTAGTTGGAAACTAAAACTTGTACTTACCTCATTAATTAAATAAAATTGATAAAGCATACTCACAGGCGTATACCAGCCGGAGATAGGGGTCCTCACATTCGTCTGCTTGGTCCAATAAGTAGGAGTATTCCATCAACTGTAAAAGGCCTGGCATATCACATATTGAAAAAGAAAAATACTGCATACCAAGTAACAAACCTCTGCAAAGTTAAACAAACCTCGGCCATTTTTTGAAGCATAGTCATTGGTTCAAATATGAGGACAGGAAGAGTCACCATTGATGTAACATCTGAACCTATATATTTGTGCATCATTTTCCAGTAGCTCTCTCGCTCCTAATAATAATAATAGAGAAAAGAGTAGTCAAAATATCAGCTTCTAAAACTAGTGAAATTAACGAATGTCTCTCTTGATCTCCATCACCCGTAAGAAAAGGTTACAAGTACAATTAACTATTCTTAAAAGTTCCCAGAGATAGAGAGATCAAAGCAAAAACAAGAGCATCTGTTGAATTGGTCTATAAAAGAGAGATCTAAATAACACGGTTAAAGATGCATACCTCCTGCTTCCATCTTCCTCTATGAGCTTCCTCCTCAGCATCTTCTTTTCCTCCTTCTGGATTTATGACTTCTACCCCTTCGTAACCAAGTAACCTGAAAGCCATGGTAAAAAGAAAAATATATAATGCCTCCTTCATAACAGGCAAATAAGAAACTTCATTAGAATTGAAACTAAAAGGTAAAAGGAATCAAAGCATACCAATTATTCCTATAATTCACAATGACAAGAGGTAAGCAAATAAATTGTGCAAGACACTTCTAAAGTTATAAAATAAACCAAATGGACGATCTGATCACCTTTCTCATGAAGTCCACAAAAGCATGCTTTACAATTAAACTATAATATGAATTATGAAGTTTGCAAACACAAGAGGCAGTATATTACTAATTAAAGCTTTTACACCTAAGCATACATAGAAACTGAAAAGATTTATTCAATCAACGCTCTTTAGTAGCCCAGATGAAGCTTTTGATTAGTGAGAATTTCTGACAACTTGCCCAGAAACCATCTAAGTTTCCTAAGCAGTAATCAACCATGAATTCCATTAACAACCTTTAGGCGACCTATTTGAAAGGCTGCACTAAGAAGGGGGGAAATGAAACAAAAACAAAACGCAAGAAACAGACTGAGTTTCCCCGTACAGCAGGACGCTAGGAAAAGTGAAGTTTTTTTTTTTTTTGGGGGGGGGGGGGGACCCTGCAAAGGACACAATTTACAGACAAAATTTAAGAAATACAAACCTGTAAAATCAATAGATATTCCCTCTAGACACGTAAATAAACAAAACTAGGAAATCAAATACTTCAAGTTGATAGTATATAATATTTGACATAGCCCTCTTGTTTAAAAAAAGAAATGATTACATAACTGGATTGACTTCCCTAAAGAAAAAGAAGTAGAATTGAGCTGAAGAATATTGTATGAAACAAGTACAAAAGTAGATTTCAATAACCATTGCATTGCATACAAGTAAAAAAAGCAAAAGAGTCAAGGAAGAATCTTAAACATGAAATCAAGTGCAAAACCAACTCTTTTGTTGTTCAATTTTAAACAACTTTTTGTTAAAAAAGAGAAAATTAAATTCAACCTATTTAATTTGGAATTTTATGCATTCAAATGAACTAAAACAACATCATATTAATTGCCAAAGAAACCCACAAGTTTTTGGCAAACTATTTCCAGACGAACCGCGTTATTTTAGTTTAAAAAACGATGTACATTCCAATCAAATAATGAACCAAATAAAAAAAATGTCAAATCACCCAAACTAACAAATCCTGGAACAAAATTTGAATTTTTTTTTTAAAAAACAATCGTGTAATTCGAACAGTCAATTATGGAGTTGATACTTAATTGAACAATCTCATCCAATTCAATGAAGGGAAAAAGAAAAACGTCCTAAGTAGAAAAAGGGAATCTACCCGTTGACAGATCTGTGCATGGCGTTGCCAAACAAAGATAAACCCGAGGTCATCGCTGAGAAAAACCCTTTATTCTGATCTTTCTTTGGACTTCCCATATTGTAAATTCCTTTTTAAATTTGTTCAAGAATTCAACTTAAAAGCTCAATTGAATTGTTATTTGTTCAGCGAATCGAAGCAAAGGGACGAATATAGAAAGGGAAATCGGGTTTTGAGAATTGATAAAATATTTTAGAGTGAAGAAGAAGAAGAAGAGGAGGGTAGGATCTGTAATTTTAGTCTGATAAAGGGGGGTTTCAAAGGCAGTATTTTATAAATACTATCTTTCTTTTTTTTATTTTATGATATTTTTTATGGGTTGATGTTTGATGTAGTAAAATCTCACGCTCTTCGTGGAGAATCCAAGATGAAATATATTTGAATTTTGGGTCAAAGTCAAACTGGCGTTTGTGCTTCACGCCTCCTGAATGGGTATACATCAGTCTAGAAACTTGGGCTGAAGAACTTGGCCCATCTCTACACACCATATAGCTTTTTTCTTTTCTTTTCTTTTTTTCATCTGTTAACTCAATTTTGCATGCAACTGATGTGAATTTATGGTATTATTAAAATTTAATTTTATCTTAAAAATATTTGTTTTAGTTTATATATAAAACACAATATTTTCAAAGTTTTTGTTTTATTATTTCAAATAAAAATTCATTTATTTTTTATAAATATTTTTTCAAATAAAAAACTTTTATCCAAATTTTAAATGTGTCATAATCTAATATTTAATTGATAAATATATATATTCATGTTTGAAATATTAAATTACTACACTTCCTCATAGTCTGTGGTGAAAAAATCTTCTTTTAAATTTTTTTTAAATAATAATATCTAAAAAATAAATTAAAACTTAAAATTTTGAAAAAAAAAACTTTTTAAGTTATTTATTATTTTAAATAAAAATAAATTAAAATTTAAACACAAAAAAGGTAAGTTTTTAATTGAATGATAATGTTTAAAGTAGTTATTTGTAAAAATTTAAGTGTCTTATACACTCTTATTTATTGTTTATTATTGTAACTTTGATTTTGGTGACAGTTGATTCATAATATTAATTTAATTAGAAACTTAAATATAATATAAATAGTTATATTTATATAATTGGTGTAGAAAAAAATACAAAATATTAATGCTCATACACAAACTACTAGTGTGTTTCGATCGTTTTCATCATATTTTGGCAATAGTGGCTTATGTCTGTGCTTATTAATACAAGATTTTAATATTTTAAGTTAATTTTAATTTGGCACTTCACTCGTTCGGGAGAGTATGAGGTAAAATCGGGGTATGTGCTGCCTTTTAAATACCATGTCTAATATTATGAATTTGGCACTTAATGGGCCGTGGAACAGTTTGTGGAACATGAAAGTCCCTACAAAGGTGGTGATTGTTGATTTTTGGTGGCGTTGCTTACAACGGTTGAAACTGTTGAGCATGTACTGCTATATTTGCCCGATCGCCATGGAAGTTTGGGGGGAGGTAGGAATGACTCGTTAACGGCCGTTTCTTTTTTCAACAATATTTTAGCCATTCCTGTTGTGGTTCTCGATGTCGACTGATGAATATTGCCTGGAGCTTATGGTTGCATAGTAACCTTCTCGTTCGGAAAGGTAATGTTGCCTCTTTTCATTCTATCATTTCAGCCGCTGATCAATTTCTACAAGATTGGTCTGATGCCCGGAGAGTTGGCGACGGAACGCAGCAGCATGCTGCTGTAGGTGGCAAGAGCAGCGAGCATTGGGTTAGACCTGCAGCGGACTAGCTTGAGTGCAATATAGATGCAGCAGTCCCTAATGATCAGAGAGGTTCGTCTTTTGTTGCTATTATCCGGGCTCACTCGGCCCTCGGGGCCTTTTGTCCGGGGAGTTTCCGGTCCACCACGGCTGAACTCATAGACATACGTGAGGCCTTGTCGTGGCTGAAAGAAGAAGGGTACGATAAAATGATCATTGAGTCGGATTGCAAGCCGATTATGCTTGCATTGAGTTATTCAACGACAGATTTATCTGAATTCGGAAATGTATTACGAGATTACCTTTTTCTCAGTGCATCGTTTGAGCTTTTGTCTTTCCTTTGTACACATTTAACTGCCAATAAAACTGTCCATGAGTTAGTTCAAGTGGCTTTATTCTCTCATGGTCGACACACTCGGGATACTCCGTCCCACTTTATTTATCATATTCTTGATTTGGATTGTCCTTTCACCCATTGACTTTGAGGAACATAGAATTCTTCCTTTCAAATTTTTTTTCTATAATGATGATTACCAATAGACGACTTGATCAATTTTTATTCATATAATGACTAAGGTTAGTAACGTAATTGTCTAAAAAAAAATACATAAAACAGATCTGAAGCGAAGGAAAAAAATTGCATCACGTGCAGTGCAGTTGCAGTGATACAAGAAATAAAGTATCGTAGAAAATTAAAAAGAAAATATTGATAATCTTCTACCACTTTCTTCTTCACGACATCCAATCTACTCTCCCATTTAGATCAACATTGAAGCATTTCGAAAATTTTAAATATTCTTTCCCATCCAAAATCCTTCTTCAACTTTAACCTCAAATTAATCAAAATCTGGTTCCTTTATATTACTTGTACTAAATTTGTGTTTGTTTTTAGAAAATTGACTATGAAAGAAGCGAAATCAGTTAAATTGAATTCACAGCAACATCAACAGCACGAAAACGGTCACTTCTCTCCGTTCAAATTCGCTAAGTTATTAGATCCAGAAGCTTCTTGGGACAAGGTTAATCTTCTTCTTCTTCTTCTTCCTTTTTGTTCGTTAATTTTGTTGACTTTATTTAAAAGTTTCACTATTAATTTGACTCAGATACTCTAACAGTAAACTGTAATTATAGTCATTTATACTTTAATTATGCTCTTAATTGAGTTTATTTAGTTCTGGAAGTAGTTTAATTTAATGGGTTTTTGCTTTTCCTGTTAAATTGGGGGAGTGGGGGTTAATTGGATGATCATGAGTTTTCGAAAAAGAAAATTATGATGGGTTTTGGTTGATTGTTGGTGCAGGATCAATTAGGAGATGTATTGCATTGGATTCGACAAGTTGTAGCTCTTTTCTGTGGCTTGTTATGGGGAGCAATCCCAGTGGTTGGAGGCATTTGGATCTTCATGTAAGTTCTTAGATTCATGTTGCATGCATTAGTAAATTGCAACGCTTCGGATTTGTATCGGATTGTTCAATCTGTACCAAGTTTAGTGAGTTCACTAGTTATGTAGATGTCATATTGTGATATGCGGTGTGCTCATGGTATGACCCTGCATAGAGCACTGTACCAAGTTTAGTGAGTTCACAAGTTATGTAGATGCCATATTGTGATATGACGTATGCTCATGGTATGACGCTGCATATAGCAGGAACCTAGTGTATTGGGCTTTTGGAATTTACACTAGTGTAATTAGCTGGAACTATTGCTTTCCGTTGACAAAATCTTAGATTGGCTGAGGATGAATCACCAATAATTTTTAGCTATTGACTTGGGTGTAAAATAAGGATTTGAACATTCTCTTAAGCTATCAGGCTGACAAAGGATAAATAAATTGCTTTGCTAAAACTATACCAGAGTGTGTTTTAGTTCATGTGCATACCCCTGGTTCGCTCTGATGTATATTTCCTAGAAGGTAGTGAGAATTTTGAATCCAGTATCTGTCATTGGGGTTTTGAAATCGATAAGTTAAATACATAAACTTTTCTACTTGCATTTATGGATTATGGAATGTCTTATGTCACCATCCCGTTTCTTTGAATATCTGAAAGGACTATGATGTTGTCTTCATGTGCCAACGATTTTTAAAGCTAGCTTACCAGTTTTGTTGAGGGTTTTATGCTGCCAACTTCCAGTATCTTGAATGTCTTGACATCTGCCCAGTGTTTTTGAAGAATTCATTCAATAAGCAATAGTAGCAGTATTTGTCGTTGTCCTGCCTTTTTTTAGTTCTTATTCTTTGCTGAACCTTTACTCAATTATTTGATGTTGTTATAATGTTTGCAGTTTTCTGGCCATATCCACTGGTATTATATATGGCTATTATGCAATGATACTGAAGATCGATGAAGAAGAATTCGGTGGTCATGCAGCCCTTCTCCAAGAAGGGCTTTTTGCTTCAATGACTCTCTTTCTGGTACTTGTTTAACTTTTCATTATTTCTTTCATGTTCAAATGCCAGCATTGCATAACATTCTCATGTTTATAGCTAACAAAACCATCTTTTCCTATTCAGTTGGCATGGATTCTCGTATACAGCTTGGCCCACTTTTGATACGTATTTTAGCATCAACTCCGCTGCCCTCTGTTTCTAAATTCACATTTCAAGGATCTCTTTAGATGAGGAACAATTCATTATCTCTGAAAACAATGAGAAACTTTCTTAGTTGAGAAATGCAAATAGCCTTTATTTCCTTTTACTACATTCCGATTTTGCAGAGCATGAAGTTTTTTTTTTTTCCTTTTATCATGGTATGTGTATGTTTGATTTCAGTTTATGGTACAAAGCACCTGATGCTAAACTAAAACACCTTTTTCTCTTGCTTCAAAATATCTGTTACTGGAGAAATTTCTGATAATGCATGGAACTTGGGCAAATTTCAATAACGTTCAAATTGCCCTAGATTTTGTCATTGTTTTAAACAGATCAAGTACTGTGCTCTTTGTCCCCCCAAATCCACCGTTTCTTGAAGATTCTTATTATTTTCATTGTTGTTCATGAATGCTTGCTTTGATTCAATTGAGTTTAACTCCGATTTCTATGATTTTCCCTCTACAAGTTCCCCTTTGTCACATCCCCCTGTATTTGCCATCTTACTGAACTAGTAAATTTTCAAAACTCTCGTTAATGAAAGAAAAAAAAAAAAGAGTTTTTGGAGTTCATAGATAACAATAATCTCCAATAATTACAGAATCTAAATTGGTACTACTACTATTTACAATAATTAAAATAAAATTCCTCTTTGTTTCTTCCTCTAGTTTCATTGGTAATACCTCTCCCTACTTGATATTCGCCAGTTAAATTTTATTTTCTTTCTTAAAAAAATTAAGGGAAATTAGGATCAAATTCAAGGGCCATGTTTCCCAATTTTTCTGGAGAAATAAGTATCCCATTCATGGGGCCCAAGTTTCCCAATAGCAAAATACTTC
Organism: Gossypium sturtianum; assembly: GCA_025698515.1. Taxonomy (NCBI): domain Eukaryota; kingdom Viridiplantae; phylum Streptophyta; class Magnoliopsida; order Malvales; family Malvaceae; genus Gossypium; species Gossypium sturtianum. The sequence continues at coordinate 164,399,944 of CM046955.1, read as the reverse complement.
CAAGACTCTTCTTCCTCAAAGTCATAATTCACTATTCTCCCTTCATTCATTTGATTCCTCACTGTCTCAACTCTGTCAAGAATACCCTTAACTGTTAGATCAAATGCATCTTCAATTTCCCCCAATCTTGATGATGGATCTGCATATATCACCTTTGGGATCATCTTTATAATTTCATCCTTCATAGCTACTCTTCTGTCTCTAGAAACTCTTGTTAATATTCTTTCAATGTTGGCTTTCCCGGTTTTAACATCACTTTCCGGTATCATCACCGAGTATTTATTGTAATCCCTGGGGAAATGCCATATATATTGAACATAAGCTGAACCTGGATGGAAGAAAACTGGGATACAACCGGCTATAATTGAATCAAATATTGACCTCCTGGTGTAGGAATCTCCTGGTGGTTGTAAACAGAAGATGGAATTTTGAAACAATCTCATCACATTAGCTGGCTTGTGGCACTTCTGCGTTTTATCACATTCAAGGAACCTGCATCTCCTTCTTGAAGCAAGACACTGTTCGATGAGCTCATTGCGGATAGATTCGTGGCGACCAGGCCGTCGTGCACCTGCAAAAGAGAACAAGAATCGTCGTTTCAGTCTTCTCATCTTGTTCTGCCATTGAAACACAGCGTCATCTCTTGAAGGATGGAAATATGTTGGATACGGTATCGCAAAGTCATTGTAGTTCCATGGACTCGACTCGAGTACCAACATCGTCATGTTCCTCGATTCATCAAAATTCAGAAGCTCATTGCCCCAATCAGACTCGTTTTTCGGGTCTCTCCTGAAATCCCAATTAATCCTTCCTGCAACCAAGAAATGGTCTCTCCCCCACATTCTTTTCCATTCAGGTCTAGATGCAAGCCACTTGACAAGATTAAGTGCATCATAGTCCCTCATGAACCCATCAGGATCCCAAAGGTAACGACCGACATCGAGGCCGGCATAATACGGAACATAGATTGCTGAAGCAACCAATGGATCTTTAGTCAAGCACTTGTACTGCTTCATCCTGTTGTGGAAAATGACTTCTAGTAAGAACTGGTTTGTAGCAAACCAACCTGAGTTTGAATAAAGCTTTTCATCATTAGAAAGACGGGCACCTAGGCCTAGATTCGACGCACATTCACACATATCTGTCCAGAAACTAAGCGAGCGGCAGTTTTCGAGTAAATCTTGGTTAAATTTCCTAGGAAGATTATGAATATATATATACCGCCCCGAACATGAATCCGATCCAGCTTGTACCGGATTTTGTCTTCTTGGTTCTGCAACAACTTTCTCTATCCTTTTCTCCATGACAGGATCCAATGAATCCGCAGGTTTATTCCTTTCTCTTCTCCTGGGACGTTGAGGCCTTTCGGTTCGGCTCTTAACAGCCGGTAACATTTTTTCAACAGGTTGATCCTCGGGATTGTCTTCCCTTTGTCGTTCTGAAACATCAGCATTCCCTTGTCGTTTTGCCGTTTGATCTTCAACATTCTCTCCCCTTTGTCGTTCCAAAAGATTTGCCGCCCCTTTCCGTTTAGCTGCTTGATCTTCAACGTTCTCCCCCCTTTGTCGTTCTAAAACATTTGCAGTCTCTTTTTGTTTTACCACACGATCTTCCTTTCTTCTTTCTTGATCCTCCTCAGACTTCTTGTCCCTTTCTCGTTCTGAAACATTTGCAGTAGTCCCTTTTCTTTGTTTGGTCGAACGACCTTCCTTTCTTTTGTCTTGCGCTGAAGATTGAACAACAGGTTTATCATCTTCATCCATATTTTTAACCTCTTCATTACTTGTTACATCTTCGTTATCTTTGGCAGAATCTGTGTCGGTGTCGTTCTGATCTTCAGACAACATGGAATCAATGACCTGATTAACTTCTTCGATGTCGGAAAACTCAGTAGTTTTATCCTCATCAGTTTCGGTTTCATCATCATCAACAACATTATCTACAATATCAGTATCTTCTACATGAGAAGGATCTTGAGTTTCCTCATCTCTAACAACAACATGAAAAGACTGGGATGAATCTAAAAAACCCGTATGGTTGTTGGCTACGAAACTATGTCCCCTCTTGCGAAATGTTACCGATGAAGAATACAAATAACACATGTACAGTGTGAACCACAAAAGGAAAGAGACCAAAACAATGTACCAGGACTGGGTTCTGCATCGAAATTTTCCACTCATCGGTTTCTCCATTAACGTTTCACTGCTCATACTAATATGATGGTTAATTCAAAATAGATTTTATTCATGTGTGTGAAGAGAGGAAAAGCATAGGCAGAATCCGGAAAGTCGTGAAATGGAAATGCTTGAAAAGCAATTAAGGATTTTTGAACCATTCAAGAATTTTTGGTACTGAATTAAATGTTATTAAAGGAAAAATTCTATATATTATTATGCCTTTGCCGGGAAAAAAGAAAAAGTAGTTAGCCCTATTCTGAGTCAGTGTGAATTAAAGGGTATCGACTTCATCGAAAGAAAATTAGAGGACTGATTTGGAAAATATGGTTTCCAATTGAGATCATTAATCTTATAAATTAAGCCTAACAATGACACCTTGGATTTGATTGGGCCAATTTGCTTTAGACTCCATCCAAAATTGGGGTCTTAACCTCTAATGTATTGGCTCTTTGTTTTCGTCCAAAATTGAGGAAAAGGGCAGCTTTCAATCCTTTGGGCTTTAAATGAATTCTTTAGTCTCTTTCAATTTACAAGTATAATTTTTACAGTTTACATATGTGCCAAAGTAACCAAAAAGAAGAAAAATCAGAAATTTTGTAATATGAAATCGAAAAAAATATATAAATTTTCAAAAAAGAGATTAAAATTTTAAAAAATTATATTATGGGAGTCTAAATTAAAAAAATTTAATAATATAGAAATTTTACTATATGAAATAACAAATGAATCAGATAAACTAATTAAAGTAACTACCTAACTCATCAAAGTCAGAATAGAATTGGCTTTCTCTTTCTGGTAACTAAAGCCAACGCTTATAATTGTAGCGTTGAAGAAGTGGTAGTACACAAAATTTTCTATAATTTTTTGATAACGAATACTTGTAACTATTAGCAAAATGTCTCCATCACTGCTTTCTTTCTTTTATGGATTTTAATAATCGCATGTTGAATTTTTTAAAAATAATTTTATTATAATTTATGATTTTTTTTAAGACATATTTATAATCTTTTCCTAATCTATAAATAAAATAATAATACATTAATCTTTAAATTGTCAACAAAGACAAACAATTACAAAAACCGACCAAGATTTGAGGAGTTGAGAAGTCAAACGTACTATCTACTTGTTTTTGTCCAATCCTTTTGTCTTCAATATGTTGTCAACTTTCCTAAATTAAATCTTCCAAAATCATGGTCCCAGCACGTGTCAACCTGAGATGATTTTAAAGAGTATGTTACAATGGCAAACAAGAACTTAATTTCTAAAATATTCCATAATATTTCTTTATAATTTATGTTAAACCAACACTTAAAAATCTAAACCATCAACTAGCACAAAATATTTGTACAATAAATAAATATCAAAATAACATCACCAAAAGAGAGAGAAATTGAATACTATCAAATTGAGGACATCTGTTCCAACCCATCACAAGAAAGAAAGAATTCAATTACATAATAAATATTTTTATATAAAGATTAAAACCTTGAAAATCATATACTGCAGAGCCAGCCTTATAAGTTGCTTGTTGGATTGTTTTATTTTTTTACATAACTCTCAACCTAACTTTCTCGTGAAAAGATGTGTGTCTATATACATATATGATTTTCTATACCAAATCAGTGATATCAAAGCAGCCACTCAATTTCTTTAAACAGATTGAAAGTTATGATTTATTCACCTTTATCGGTTTTTTTTTTAAGTTTTTGTTGTTAGAAAATATAGACACCAGATATATAATAAGATCAATTACATGTTATTATTTATTATCATGAAATGTTAGTTTAAATTAAAAGTGATCTAAACTGGTTAAGGTTTACTGGGTTTTAGTTATTAAATAAAATATAGACGAAATATGTGTAGATACTCTAATTTTTTATTAATGATGGGCTGATTAGAAATTAGGGTTAATGTGCAAAATTTATATATTAAGGTTATAGACCTCAATTTACACACGAGATAATTTTTCTAACATCCCATCTTTAAAAAAGAGAGAGTAAATTTTCTCTAAATTTCTCGTGTACTAATTTAGAAGATCAAAATTGTAAGATCCGGAAATTTTTAATATTAAATTATTTTACAGATATTAATTTATTAAATTTTGTATTCAATAACATTTGTATACTATAAATATAAAGAATGCAAAGGCATATAAGGTCTCCCTAACAACATAATCTACAGGTATATATGATTTTCAAACATTATACTTTCCATAATGTTTTAGAGGGTTGAAGTTTCATTATTATTTTAAAATAATGTTTAATTCATGTGACATAAAATCATTTTACTTTTTTCAACATATTTTTATCCATAGGATCTAATACATCGAAATATTTCTCTTAGTCAACAACTTCAACATTAATTGCACCCTCATTTAATTTAAGATTATTCATCAATTGTTCTACCTCTCACTTGTCTTTGGTACATTTAATAAACATAATTTAATTCTCATAATAAAATTTTTCATCAACGGGATGATAGGATTTGAACATATGTTATTTAGATGCCAAAGAAGAGCTCTACCCTCTCTTCCCTATTTTAAACAAGTATTAGCTAATAAAATGTAAGGTAAAAACATCTCTTCTGTTCCTCTTAATTTTGATATTGAGTAAATTGGTCATTTTAAAAAAAAAATTGAACAATTTAATCACTATTATTTTTTAAAGTGAGCAACTAAGTAGAATTAAATCTTAACAATATTATTTCTGGTCAATTATGCATAATTTTGATTGATATAATAGTTAAATAAAACTTCAATGTTTATATATTCTGTCAATTTGACATTAATTCAAAATGAATATATAAAAAAAATTCAAAATGAATATATAAAAAAGCTAGCTTAAAAAATAAGAAAGAGACTAAATTTGTAATTATATTATTCAAAATTATGTAAAAAATATTAAATTTAGCCTTCAATATTTTAAAATTTGGTCATTTTAGTTCGAGTTCTAAAAAATTCAATAAATTTAGTCCTCAACGTTTACAAAGTTAGAACTAAAATGATAAATTTTATAAACATTGAGGGCTAATTTTGTTGAATTTTATATATTTATAACGAAATTGAGAAATTATGAAAACATTAGATGGTTAAATTTGTTATTAGGTCAATGAAAAGGTCCAGGCCAGCTTTCTGTTCCCGGCAACTAATAACGGGAGAATGACTATAATATTTAATTTCGAAAAGTCGAGTGATTAAATCGAAAAATGTAATAGTTGAGTGACCAAAATAGAACCAAAGGTTGAGTGACTACTTTTATAATTTACCCAAAATTATAAGAAAAAATACCCAGCGAAAGTGAGGCCATGAAAACTTATGCTGAAATGAAACCAACTGTATAGTTCCAAAAGCATTAAAAATGAGAAAACATAAAATAAAGAAAAAAAAAAAAACAATAAAAACCAGAAACTGAGAGACAGAAATGAAGAGGTAGAGAGAATCCGTGTCATGTCAGAAAACCAAGGAACCCTTTGGGGAAAGAAAAAAAGAAGAAGCAGAATCGTTCAAATTCCAACAATACTAAAACAACATTTAAACATTGGGAAGTCGCGTTATGTTTGTTTGCTTTTGCTTTCTCTTTGGTTCATCCTTTAACTAAAAGCCAAATACAAGTATCCCAAAATAGTGAAAAAGAAAATCCCCATTGTTTTTTGTTTGTTTGTTTGTAGTGAAATAAATTAAAAAAAAAAGGTTCTTCGTTTCCTTCTTGGAGGTGTTTTTGAATGGGAATGGATTCTAGGATCGAAATCAAGGTGACGAATCCAAAGAAAGTAGACAATGTGGTGCATCCGGTGGGACAAGGGCATGCCACATCAGCATCATCACCACCACAGCCATCCGCATCGTCTCCGCCGACTGATGGGCGGGGGAGGCAGCAGCAGCAGGCGCTGGAGGAGGGCCTGAGGCACAGCCACGGGCGAGGACGGCAAGGTCGAGGGTTGATTGATTATATGCCGTTCAAAAATTGGGTGCCTTGGCTGATCCCAGGCTTTGTAATAGCTAACGTAGTCGTTTTCCTAATCTCCATGTTTATTAATAACTGCCCCAAGAACTCGTCTTCTTGTGTGGGTCGGTTCTTGGGAAGGTTCTCTTTTCAGCCAATGAAAGAGAACCCTCTCCTTGGCCCTTCAGCTGATACGTAAGTCAAATTATAAGCTTTTTAGGGAATCTCTGGTTTTTCTTTTTTTTTGGGGGATTGTGCAAAAATTCAATCTTGGTGGTTTAAAGGTTGATATGTAGCAGATGAAAATCATGATCATATGGTGAGAATACGAAAAGATAACTAATGTAAAAGCCGTTTTTTGGGAAATGAACATTAATTCAGCTCCTAGAGAATGATTTTGGGGGAAATTTGAAGTAATAAAGAGAACAGTTTGGATTTTTGGGACTGCCTTAATCGGTCTGTCAATTCTAAAATAGGTAGAGCTGGATTTATACAGATTAATATATGAAATCTATGGTCAGTCATGATATATTATAATTTACTTTTAGAATGAAATTTCTGATCAGTTTTTACAATTTTCTGCTTTAGCTATCATCTTGAAAGGTCATATAGTAAACAAATTATTTTAGAATGATCTCTTTAGCTATCATCTGATATATGTAGGCTACTTTAGCTAGGAAAATACATCTCTATGATTATTATAAGTTCATTGTTGACTTGTCCTAATATGCTTTTTCTTTCTTTTTTTCCTTCTTCAGATTAGAGAAAATGGGTGCCCTGGATGTAATCAAAGTTGTCCATAAACATCAGGCATGGCGTTTGATTTCTTGTATATGGTTGCATGCTGGTGTTTTCCACATACTTGCCAATATGTTGAGTCTCCTGTTCATTGGAATTCGGCTCGAGCAAGAATTTGGATTCGGTATGCATATTATTCCAGCTTAAACTCTGTCCTGTTGATAACATCGACCTTTATGACATTTTCTGAACTAAATACACCCTCATATCATGTAACCATTCTTTACAAAATCGAGACTCTGGTAGATTTCTATGACTAACTTTCCTAGATCACGCACTAAACCGGTCATAATTTTAACTCATTTTCCTTGTATCCACATATGTCAGAACAATTTTCTTTTTTCTACTGTAGTATTTGTGTAGAACTGTTGAGTGGTCATATTAGGCCTTAGAAAATATCAGTACATAGCTTTATTATCTTAATTTTTGCCAATTTCTGCATTGAGTTAATTAGCATTGCAGTAAAATAAAACATGGCTAATCCCTTAAAATTTAATTCGGCGTAGTGATGACAATTACATACCTGTGTTTGCTCGTTATTGTTGTTAATTTCTGTGAGATCACAATGCAAAGTTTTAGAAATGAAGGATGTGAATGAAGAAACTTAGATTACAAACACAATGCATTCTACATTGCTGCCAAGTGGTTGAAGGAACTTTCTGCACTTGGTTGATAAAGGTCACATTGTTTTGCAATGTGCTATACTTTCTAAATGCCCTTTCCTTCTTCGGAAATCAGCATTGTTGTAGGATAATGGTTAGATAAGGATGGAAAAAGCTCTGAACTTTCTTTGGGAAATGCTTGCAATTTACCTACTGAAAAGTTGTTTCACTAGTTTGAAGGTATTTGATCCTAATTCCTCTTTAACATCTTTCTGCAGTGAGAATCGGGTTACTTTATCTGTTTGCTGGTTTTGGTGGGAGTCTGATGTCAGCTCTTTTTATTCAAGCTGGCATATCTGTTGGTGCCTCTGGTGCACTTTTTGGTTTACTAGGTAGCATGCTTTCAGAACTCATCACAAACTGGACAATCTATGCAAATAAGGCGCGTAAGATTCCTGCTGTTATTTCATTCTTCAGAATCTGGTACATCCCTTAGCAAATTATCTTACAGTTTTGGTTTTGTCTTTCTGCAGTTGGCAGCGCTGTTGACTCTCATTTTTATTGTTGTAATAAATCTAGCTGTGGGACTCCTCCCACACGTGGATAACTTTGCTCATATCGGGGGATTTATTTCCGGGTTTCTCCTTGGATTTGTGTTTCTAATCCGTCCCCAGTTTGGATACGTTAGCAAGAAACATATTCCTACGGGATACATTGTAACTTCTAATAAACCTAAACACAAGCCATACCAGTACATCCTCTGGCTTGTCTCTATGATACTATTGGTTCTCGGGTAAGTACCTGGAAACCTTTGTTTTGAATTCAAGAAAGCTTGTATATGAAGTATATAATTATGCTATTCATGATCGAAATAGGCTATTGCTTTGTAAATGTACATGATTGATTTTTAAATCGATTCTTCTCCAAAACTACATGACGAACAATCACCTAGGGAAGACATTATTAATTGTTGTGACTGACGAGTTAATGTGAATTCGGTATTACTAGGCATATACCTTAAATACCAGTTTCGTTATTTATTTTTCTTTTCTTTCTAGATTCACTTTTGGCCTTATCCTTCTCTTTCGAGGGGTTAATTTGAATGATCAATGTTCTTGGTGTCATTATATGAGTTGTGTCCCGACCAAGTTATGGAGCTGCAAATCACAGCAAGCGTATTGTGAGGTGAGTTGTGCTGCTCTCTTCGTTTACTTATGTCTTATCAGTTTAGTTTCTTAATTATTATTCCTTCTCAACCGGATTAAAGCAAAAGGTCTTAATAAAATGTTAAACAAGTGACTTGTTGAGATTCTTTATGAGAAAACACATTTTGATCTAATGCATGGGGAATCATCACATACACAACCAACTGCCATATTGAATGTGAAATATCACTTGATGCTGCCCTTTGACCTTTTTCTTTTCATCAAGGCACTCGCCATCCTTTACTAAGTTTAACTAATATTTTCTTGTTCATGATAAATTTTGCATATGGCCACGGTTCAATGTTCATTGTTTCTATACTGTTATCACTAGTTGAAATGCACGGTTTATCGATATATTCACTAATTTTATTGCAGTCAATTGAATACCAGAATCAACTGAACTTAACATGCATAAGCAATGGTAAAAGCAGCATCAACAATTTATCAGGTGAAAGCACTTCGCAGGTTCAACAGCTATGTACTAAACTCTGTAGTAGATGATGGATGCACAATCATGTATAGGATAAGATTTCTTTGTAGAAATATATCTAAAGTTTCGATAGTTTATGTTGAATACATTACAGGCTCATTTTTAATACTCCATTTTAGACGAATTATTCTTCCAATGACCAAGTGTTATATATTTTCTTGGAGCACTCTTTAATCCCTATCATTTATCCATACCTTATGTTTCATAACCTTTGGGGAACCCTGGATTTGTTTATGATGATGAAATAGTAGGCAATATAGCTTTGATGTAAAGAAAAGTTAAACATTGTTCAGGGTCCGGGATGCGTACACTTGTTGTTATATTCATATCCAACGCTGATCTAAATTCGAGAATCAATATTGTATTCAACTTGACAAGTACACAAACTCGAAGCTTTGCTGAGTTTGAATCTCGGTATCTGCAAGTTGGGGTCTCATCTGCAATTCTAACAAGTTTTGAGCTGTTTTCGAGCAGATTTGTCGAATTCGGACTGAATTTAAGTCTCGAGATCCAAACCCGATAATCTTGAGATCCTCCTCTCCATGTACTCGTGTTATAAACATGTTAGTGAAAATTTGTTTAGTGGGTTATTAAATAGAGAGGTTATACCCATCAAAATTGATGGTGAAGCTTTTAATGAAAGGATTCCATTACAAGAAAATAGATATGAAGAGCGCATTCAATAGCAGTTGAGCATAATAAATCGCTCTGTTTATGCAATTGTATTTTCTAACTCAAAGCTATTTACAACCACCGCCCATTGCTCCAAACTCACTTTAAAATTTGCATATGAACAGCTCAACACAATCCAAGCTGTTCCTCCAAATTTAAAACAGTTTTATGTTTCCACTTGGCAAAGAAAAGGTATTGGTGGCCGTGATTTACTCCACACTTCTCTAACTCAATAGCAACTGTCCGATTTTGGTGGTTTTGGTCATTATTGTTTTATCCAACCCATTATTATTATCTCAGAAATTATTTTGAATTTCCCGTTTTATAAAAATAATTATATTAAATTTAGAAGTTGGACTCTCCATACCTTTTCCTTGTATAATTTAGGAGAGGTAGGTTAGGTTAGTTAGGGTAGTTGCTCTTTACTAATCAATACAAAAATCTACGACAACATTGCCTTGTAAAGAACAAAAAAAGGAGAGGAATAGTCCATGTGGTCAATGATTAAGTACATATACATATGCATGATGAAGGTATATATGGGAAGAAAGAAAAGATTTGATGCCATTTTTTGCTTGCTTGTGAAACATTTAGAAAGCTTTATTATATATTCCCATGGGAGAGAGATTGCGTAAAGCTGAAAACTATCCCCCTCAAAGCATGCAAAGTTTCATCCAAATAGATTGCATGATTTTGGGAGGAAAAAAAAAAAGTATGGCCCCTATACCCAACCAACGGTTTGACAAAGACCAAGCATGTGCTTTGATGGACATCCCATGCATGCCAGCTTTGGAAAACACTAATTATAACTTCATTTTAGTTCTTCAATCTTCTTCTTTTTTCGAAAAAAAAAAAATTATGACATAATTAGTTGTTTTGGGACATAAAACCAGATTAACAGTGAGATGTTTAAGTTGTCCCAAACATAATCAATGAGTTTAAAATTTTACAATAAAATTAGAAATACAACAAACATAACCAAGTAATGATATGATCGACTCTTTTAAGCTTTACCTTTAATCCATTAGGTATTCAAAGATCAAAGCCCAAACTTGTTCTTAATCTCAATTAGTGAACTACGTATATTCCTTGTGTACATATATGAATATGAAAAAAGGTTTATATAAAAAAGCATGAATTTCCAAATTGAACATGTTTGCTTCATGTCTAAGACACATGCAAATGAATATATGATCATAATGTGCGAATGTGGCGAATTATATTCTCCATGATAGGCTATACAACCCAAGCTATATATTACGTCATATATCTACCAAGCTGACAAATTAATTCCTCAATATAAGTGTATTTAGAAAGTTCTTGTATTATAAGGATCAGATCAAATTAATCGTTCTATTATTAAATAGATCAATTTAGTCTCTATATTATTAAAATGAATCAAATAAATTCAATTTGAAATAGAGTTAACATTTACTGTATAAAAATATGTTAAAAATTAGTTTTTTTTCAGTTGAACAGTAACTTTTGGACACTCGATATGTTGGAAATTAAAGGTGCTTGATGGTTGTGAAAATTAGACAAAAGAGATGAAGCATCGAAGGGTTTATTGCTACATGGAAAGATGTCATGTAGTGAAAGGACCATAGACAATGATAGGTACTGTGGGGGCAAAACATTAGTTTGTCCCCTTGCCAAGTCTCCTACAGCCCACACATGTTAACGCCTTTGTTATCCATCTTTTCGTCGACATGCATTCTCAAGTATCTCACCTCCGCTTTGCTACAGCTTCATGGCCTTTCCTTGTTCCTTCAGCTCAGCTTTCTCATATATACGTGACAAAATGCATGTGATTTTTTTAAATTATCCCCTTCTTCCAATGCCCTTTTCAAGCCATCTTCTAAAGCATTGAAATTAATATTCCATGTGATTGCACGTTATGCATAGTTGTAACATATTGGCTAAGATAAACATGAAACTTCCTAAATCTAATCCCACACAAATGAATGAGAATATGCATCCGTATCACCTTACCCCTGTACTTCTCAAGTACGAATAATACAAATAATAGGTGATAAGCTTTTATTTTCTGCAAAAACGTGGAAGAAATTAATTTTATACCTTGTTCTTTATAAAAAGGAACGAAAACATATAAATATATTTCCAAACAACTAAAACGTAAAATTAAATTAGTGTAAAACACAACGAATAAAAAAATCGAAAAGAACTTATCCACTACACATGCTCATGTTGCAACTAAAGGCTCATATATCGCAATTGCGAATGATGGGAGTTGAACATTGGTACTAAAGGTAGTTCAAAAAACTCAAAATACAATTTTATTATTATACTAATTTATAATTTTACATTTTTAAAATGATTAAATCAAAACTTAATGCATACTTTTTAATTTTAAAGGGAGCTAAAGTCGGCTGCCCCTAAATGAAGGACCCAAAGCTTCTAGTTTTAACCAACAATACCCCTGCCTCTTTGGCAATATTAACAATGTTATTTAAATTAGAAAAGAGTGTAGGACACATACATACATCTACGTATGTACTCGTAAAATGGAAAAAAGTACAGCAATCACAATTCTTCAAAATTTCTTTAAAAGAATATATATATATATAGTAAATGATTTTTAAGTGTTGTTGAATGTTGAAAATATATAGTTTTTTTCTTCGAAGGGAATTTGAAATGTCAACATCTCTCTCTCTCTCTGTACATTAAATACAGGAACATGAGTAAGGAACAATTCACCAAAACAAATGAAAGGGGAAGGATGAAGAGCTAGGGCCAAGGCATTGTTGTTGTTTAATTTGAAGACATGCACCGCAACTAATGCAAATGAATTCCAGTTGGTCAAATGGCATTGCCACTAATTAACCCAAGACCAAGGGCATATCCCAATTTCCAGCAGCCAAAGCTATATTAAATAAGAAAAAAAATTCGAAGTTATGAATCTGAAAATTGGAAATCAAAGTCAGCTAAAGTGGCATGTTCCCAATACTATATATCCAAAAGTCGCACCTAATCCACCGTGTTAGTTATAACTGTCTCCCATATGACTCGAAGACATGAAAGTAAATTTTATGCCAACAATTTTAAAGGTCAATTTATATGTAGTAATGCCAAAACTAATTTGTTCATTTCCCACTCAACATATATGAAGTACCAACCTCTGACCCTTTCCTCCTCCTCCTTCTTACCTTAATTATTTAATTAGTTAATATTAATTTGAACGGTCGAGACATAAATTTCCAAACATTAGGTAGGATACCTTCGATGTTTTAAAACGTATGTACACACACACAAAAAAATCAATTATTAATAGACATGTATGGTTTTTATTTTGGGAACTTTCTCTATAAATTTTGACTTTGGGGAAGCGAATGAATCAAGAAAAGTAGAATTAGCAAACCCCATAGTGGGGATTAGCGAGTGAGAAGCACGCTCTAATCAGACGCAACTAACATCAGGCGGGGTCTTGCCACTGTTCACGTCGAATCCCTACCGTATTTACCCAACATTACGCGGAAAAGTATAATTGATCCACGTCAACGACGTAATTTTTGAAAAAATAGGATTTTTTGTGGCGCGCACATGGCTGGAAAAATAAAAAATAAAAGCGCAAGCCGACTGCAAGTCATGGGATGGGATGTTGTCATGTTTGAGAAATGACTCACCTCACCTCCCAAAAGCTGCACTTCACGCATCCCTTACTTTTCACCCAATTTCATTTGGCCTTACTGACTGTAATTCGTGTACTTGAAACGTGACAATCTCACGATTCGATTTGTATTATAATATATAAAAACACAAATATATATTATAAATGTATGACCAAAACAAACGAAATTTTACATGCTAAAAGTAATTAATATTTCAATTTCTTTATAAATATTTAATATTTAAAGGAGTTGAAATAAAAGTCTATTTTTACTTTTATTTTCCTTTCTATTTGTCAAAAGAAAACAATTTAATTTTTGGTCAAAAACACTATGTTTGGGCTTTTTTTTTTCTTTTAGAAAGTTGAATTCACACGTTCTAATTTTTTTTGTTATAACTATTATTTGAATTTTAGAGATTTTTATTTATACTACTCTTTCGTATTCAAGATTATTATTAATATGTCAAGAAATTTTTTTTATCTTTTTTTTTTATGATAGATAAAACAATAAAATTACATCAAATTAATCGTTCGAAAGTACCTTTCGCTTTGTCTTGTTATAGATCCTTAAAACTTCATTTGCAACAGCATTAAAGATATATAAACTTGACTTCCATGCCAAACTCAACTTGGTCAAATGATCCGCAACTATGTTGTCTTTTTTAGGTATATACTTAATCCACCACTGTCCTTCAGATCTCAAAACTCGTTGGACCCTCCTAAGTATTGTGATACTTAAATCCTCCAACCCATTATCAGTGAAGGCTTTAACCACATCTAAGTTATCAGAATGAATTGTGCCTGTTTATAACTTAAAAAAAAAAAGAAAATATTATTAAACATAGCAATATGATCAATTTTATACTATAAAAATTGCAGGCGAAGCTTTACACATTCTTCTTTTTAATATTTATTGAAATAACACATTCTTTTTTAATACTTAATCAAAATTACGTTTTCTAAAGTCATAAAAGTACATGACCATTTGAATTGCAAATTACAATAATGACCAAGAATGTTTTAAGAAAAAATAATAATAATTAAGACATGTTGAGTGAATTGAGGTAACTTTCTATTCTCTCTTTTTAGCAGACGGAAGGATGCCTAAAAAATAATTAATAAATAGAATATTAACAAAATACAGTTGAAATTTGGTCATACTTCACTCTAGCTAATTTGTTCAATAAGCATTCCATCTTTGAAAAATTTTAAAGCAACTTTATATCTAAAAGATTACCAAATTTTATATATACAATTGATATAAACTTGAATGTTCAAAAAGCATTATGGTATAGTAATAATACTAATTTCAAGATAATATTTATTATTTTAATATATTTTAAATAATTATTTAAAATTAGTTTTAATCTAAACGAACATGAACCGACAAATGATCAAAATTACGTTGTGAAAAAAAAAAAGGTATCTTGAAACGTAATAAATTGCATGAGATTGATATTATCTCGTAGCTAACATGCACGTTGATTAGAAGAAAATAATAGGAATGAATTAATTAAAGGAAAAAGGAATTTATTGAAAAAATCCGATAGCACGGCATTGAGAGCAGGAATGAGGAATCAAGTGTGGGCGGGAGTGGCTCTATGGGCCGATAATTGCGGGATTAAGTGGGTCCCACTCCACACGTTGGATGCTTTGCTTTGCAATGTGTTTTCTAGTTGGGTTACATTAAATATTCGTTTTTTTTTTTGTAATCTGAATGGGTCCATCTCATACCCTCCAAATCTTTCTGTCGGGTTCTCAAATCACAGCCGTTCATCACGCTACTTCCTTTTCGTATTTTAGATAGGGTTATTAGTTTATTTAGTATTTAATTTTTTTTTAATTTTGGTATTTAAGTTTGATTTTAATATTTAATTTGATATTTAATTTTTTTTAATTTGATACTTGAGTTTTTTTTTTTAAATTGAACGTTTCAGTTTAGTTTTAATATTTAAATTGGTACTCGAGTGTTTTTTCTCAATTATTTATTTATATTTTTTAACAAGTATCTATGTCAAATGTTCATTGAACCATATGATGCCTTTTAATTTAAATACCAAATTTAACATTAAAGTCATTCAGTTACCAAATTAAAAAAAAAATCAATACTAAATTAAACATTAAAATAAAACTCAAATAGCAAATAGCACGTTAACCATTATGGATAGTATAATTAAATAAATCCTATTTCCTTATTTTACTTTTAAATCATAAAATAAATAAATTTTAATTTTCATTATTTATAATAACTAATTATAAATAATAAAATATACCTATTTTTTTATACTACAATTTTTCGTGTTGTAAGTTTAGAAGAAGTAAAATTTGGCGTTACCGGAATTTTTTTTTTTACAAAAGCAACATTAATGATTTGTTTGAAATTTCCAAATAATGGACCCCTCTATCTTACCCTCCTTAGAGGCTTAGACCCTCTCTTTAAGTAGAGCCCCTCTCCCTCCATCTGCCTTAACTCTCTCAAGTCTCAGCCCTATCTTCCTTTTTGTTTATTAGGAAAAAAAGAGTAGAGCTTGAGTAACTGGAGAAGGGAAAAAATGGGTATTGCAGCTGCAGTGTGCATTATTGTGGGTTTTATCTCATCAATGTGGATGGCTGAGGCAAGAATTCCAGGAGTTTACTCCGGTGGGGCATGGCAAAATGCACATGCTACCTTCTACGGCGGCTCTGATGCCTCTGGCACCATGGGTATCTTCCTTTTTCAGCCCCTGTGTTTGCCTCATTTCTTCCCCATTTTCAGATTATGCTTTAAAAGTTTCTGTGTTCATTTTAGCTTTCAAAAAGCGAACCTACATTTATGGCTATAATGAAAAACCCAAATCCTCATTTCACATTTCCTACTTGAAAAAGACTTAAAAGCAGCAACTGAGCTACATTATGACCTTAATTTATCCACTAATTATTTTTTAATAAATGATTTGCAGGAGGAGCTTGTGGATATGGAAACTTGTACAGCCAAGGTTACGGAGTTAGCACGGCAGCCTTGAGCACAGCATTGTTCAACAATGGGTTAAGCTGCGGTGCTTGCTTTGAGATAAAGTGCGCAAGTGATCCAAAATGGTGCCATTCAGGAAGCCCTTCCATCTTCATCACGGCAACCAACTTTTGCCCCCCAAACTACGCTCTCCCAAACGACAATGGCGGCTGGTGCAACCCTCCTCGCTCTCACTTTGACCTCGCCATGCCCATGTTCCTTAAGATTGCTGAGTACCGTGCAGGAATCGTTCCCGTTTCTTACCGCCGGTATGTGCTCTGTTTCTTTTTCTCTTGGACCTCACTACATTTGTTTTATTTGTCAAAGTTAACTAATTTCATTAAACAACACCATGCCTACTGCAATGCAATTAATTAATTCCAAACAAGACCAAATGTATGTTTTGACCATGAAATCACAAAAGACAGCAAAGTTCACAAAGTCCTAAGAGTCTAAGGCTCTTTTTCCCAACATTGAAATAAATAAACAAATGTGGTCTTGACTTGTTGACTAAATGTGTGTTTCACACTTACAATCTGCTCCGCTTTTTATGCTAACATTACTCTCTTTTTTTATATTTTAATAAATTACGTAGGGTGCCATGCCGGAAGAGGGGAGGGATCAGGTTCACTATCAACGGTTTCCGTTACTTCAACTTGGTCTTGATCTCGAACGTGGCGGGTGCAGGGGATCTTGTGAAGGTTAGCGTGAAAGGATCAAGGACTGGTTGGATGAGCATGAGCCGAAACTGGGGTCAGAACTGGCAATCAAACGCCGTTCTTGTTGGTCAGTCACTCTCTTTCAGGGTCACAGGCAGTGACAGGCGCACTTCCACCTCTTGGAACATCGTTCCCGCCCATTGGCAGTTTGGTCAAACATTCACCGGCAAGAATTTCAGAGTTTGATAAATATGTGTTGTTTTTTTTTTTTTTGACGATTTGGAGGAAGGAAGAAGCAATTTGCAAAAGAAAAACTTATTAACCCCAAGAGTGAAAAAAACTTTAGCAGTAAAAACGAAAAAAGATACAAGTTCCCCGCCATGATCCATTTCCATTTCTACTCTTCTTTTCTTTTGGGTTCGACTTTTTAACCAGTATTGACTCTCTTTAGTGGTAAAGAGACGAAGGGCAAATATGTAAGGGAAAAAGACTGATGCGGCTGCAAAGACTGTAGCCCACAGCCTAAAGGTTACCAGTTAGTTTAACGAGGCTATATAATATTATATACTATTTTCCTTAGTATAGTTGAGTTGAAATATATATAAATGTTTGGTTTGTTTCCTATGGTTATTATATTATTTTAATATGTTAGGAAGTAGGGTTTTTTTAAATATATTTACATAAGTCGAGATATCGTAACTTTCATTATGTTTGACGTCGTATATCTACAAATTCTTATACTCTCCAATTTCTAGTTAGCGCTATAATCCGAAAGTTAATGGCTTTACTGAAGGCGGAGTGTCGTCGTAGCTTCAGTAGCTATGGTTTTATATATGAGTGAGTAAAATTCGATTAGATTTAAAAAAATTGATAAATAATAAATATTTTAAATTTTAAATTAAATAGTTTAAGTTATTTGAGTTAATCAAGTTATTCGGATCAACTCAAATAAAAAATTAAATTTTTTTGTTTAACTCGAATATGAATTATACAATTCGAGTTATCTGAAAATACAAATAAGAAAAGGTAAAACTTTGTCGTCTTGATAAATGTTTACATTTTTTAAAGTTAAAAGGTAAAATTTCGTTGTTTTGATAAATATTTACTCATTAAGTTAAAAGATAAAACAATTATATTGTTTATGTAGTTAAATAATCTAGTACTTCGTCTATTAGTTAAATAATCGGTCCATATAAACGTAATATTGAATATAAATAACATGATTCGTTAACTCGACTCGACTTAACTCGAAATTTTTTCACTCGATTCGATTCGATTCGAAAAAAAATTAAATTGAGTTTAATTGCTAAAATAGGATTCGTCAACTCGACTAACTCGAATTTTTTTGACTCAATTCGACTCGACTCGATCGATTACTCATCCCTAGTCTTATGTAAAATGAAGCAGGATTTGGATAGAATCATGAAGCACTTTAATGGATATTATTTATGGATTCCCAATTATTGCCTCTTTCTTGGGGGAATTTCCTGTTAGTTTCTAAAAGCAAATAGAGCATCTTGCTTTTTGTCATTCAATTATTTAACAACAAAAATATTACTTTCTCATTCTTATTAGATTAAGGGGAAATTAATGAATAAATGCATAAATCAAATTATAAGTCTTCCTTTTTCATGTACAACATCTGAAATTTTATGAACTTAAAATTATAATTTATTTATTAAAAACAATTTGACTCGAATAATAATTAAAAAATATAAAATTCTATTGGAATCTACATCTATCCGTTAAATAAAAGCCAAAATTTTGGAAAGATATATTTTTGGACTTACTAGAGCAAAAAATAAAAAATTCCCTTATTTCATTCAAGTATAAAGGAAAGTTACAAGGAACATTAAATTTTATTCTTTCAAGCAAAGAAACCTTGCCCAATAATTCCATAATTCATATTCGGAGGTCACATCGGTCAAGTGTCCAATGCATTTGCAAATCTTGGTAGAACCAAAGCTCGAGGTCATGGGGTGTGGGCCTATTAGATATATGCCCTAATGGGGTTGGTTGTCTTTCTTAAATGCACCTGTTAGTATATAAAATATGTTGGGTAAAATAATTTATAGGATAAAATATATGAAGACCAGACAAATAGCAAAATACACCCTTCTTCTTCTTGTTGGTTTTGAGAGGAAAAGATCATTGGATTCTCTTGTCTTTTTAACCTAGAAATAAGGAAGAGAAGGCTTTGGGTTCTTTTTTCTTCTAAATCTTGGTTTAAGCTTTATTTATGTGGGCTCCCTTTGGTTAAAAATTACTTTCACATTAATAATTCCTTTAATTATTTGTGCTGACATGGTTTAATAAAGATAAGAACCTTGCACTTCATTTTTAATATTTCCTTTATTTGACAATGGTTTCGTAACCATAATTCTGATTTAAAGAGAAATTTATTTTAATATTTTTGCATGAATGTTTATATGATAGGAAAATCGTATTAAAATATCGATAGAAAAATTTTACCGATTTAGTGGTTAGTTAGAAAAAGGAATTATTGGAGGAATTGGGTAAAAACAAGGTATCGAGACCTTGATCTCATAAAACTGAGTAGGAAATATTTTTATAAATATTTATAAAATGTTAGTAATGTGGTATTAAAATTTCGTTAGAAAATTTTAACGTTTGGGCAGGTAATTAAATGAAAAAGACTAAATTGAAATAGGAGTAAAAGTTTAATTATAGATTAAAAGAAATTATAAAGGACCAAAATGGCAATTAAGCCATTTTGTATAAGTGAGGCGGTGTAATGTAAAAAAAATCTAAGATTTTTGTTTAAAACATTTATTATTATAAACTAATAGATATATATATATATATATGTGTTATAAAAGAAAAGAAAAGAAACAAAAACATAAAAAGAAGAACAGAGAGCAGACGTGAAAGAAAGAAAGAAAGAAAGAAAAGATAGGAAAAAGGAGAAATTTATGATTTAAAGCTTGGATGTTTAATAGGTAAGTCAATTTAGCCCTTTTCTTTTAATTTTGATGTTTTATAAGTTTTAGGACAAAGTTTTGATGAATTTAAGCTGAGATTTTTGAAGTTTTAAAGTTTTTGAACATAGCATATGATGAACAAAAAGATGAATTAGTGGTTTAATTGAAAGAATTTCAAGTTAGAATTGGGTAAAGGATTTAATTGCAAAATAAGCTATAAGAAAACAGTTTTGGGACAGCAGCAGTAGACTAACTTTGAAAAATCACCATAAATTGTAGAAATCGAATTAGAAGATGAAAAAAATATGAAATTAAAGCTTATTGAGCCTAGTTTCTCATAGAAGAAACGGTGTAAGCAATAGATATGTAAATCATGAGATATAATGAATTTTGTGAGACAAGATCAGAATGAATTCGGGTTCCCCTGTTTTAACTTTAGAAAATCATAAAAAAATTGGAGAAAAATAATTAGGGGCTTAAATTTATATTTTTAGAATCCTGAATTAGTCTATTTTCAATATAAATAAAAGGGAACATCATCTGAATCCTGTATGAAGAGATAATTAATTTTTAGTGAAGAAGGGTCAGAACTGTCAAACAGCAGAACAGGGGTGACTTTAAAGAATAAACTGTACTTATTGGCTAAACCAAAAATTCTGAAAATTTTATGGGAAGAATATATGTGAGTCTAGTTTCAGGGAAAATTAGCGGATCTTAATTTGGAGTTCTGTAGCTCAAGATAAAAATAATTTAGTGACGATAACTCAAGTAGACAGCTTTGAATGAATTATAAATAATAATAGAATTGTAGTGAATGCTACATGTGAACATGAAATGTATTGAATTGATGATTGAATTTATTTATTTAGATCCGGAAAAATCAAATACGAAGCTAGATCGAGGAAAGGAAAAAGTCCCAGATTAGTAGATTTTGCATACGAACTAGTATCGAGGTAAGTTCATGTAACTTGAATTATATTTTTAATTGCTTGAAATGTATGTTATTGATGTGAATATAATTTGAATGTTTATTTTATGAAGATTGATGGTACATTGATATATTTGATAAAAAGGGGAAGAAATCCCGGTTAAATGAAAGGAAAATTCGATGGATCTCTGAAAAGGAATTGACGGTAAAAGGATTTAGCTTGGGACGGGTGATCCTATCTGATATAGCCATCCCGAAGAATATGTGGAAAATGGATTTAGCCGGACAGGTAATCGAATTAGGGTGCAATTTAGCCTAGACTGGTAATTCAGATCCAAGCTCATTAGAGTAATTGTCGTTGAGGATTTAGCTTCGGGTGGTAATCCCGACAATACTCTATGAGTTTATATTACTGTGAGATTTAGCTCGGGTAGTAATCCATTTGTAAGGATGAGGTTCGTGGGAGTGTGCTCTCTGAAATGGAAATGTGCGCACATGAATGTGAATTGACGGACCCCGATTTGTACACTAAAGTGTACCCCTGAAAATCCATCGAAATTCCAAGAAATTCAACGGGATAAATATAAAAAAAAAATAACAAGGAAATGGAAATCATGGTATTGATGAGCTCATCAATCATGGTATATATGTAACACCCCCTACCCGTATTCGATATCAGAATAGAGTACGAGGCATTACCGGAGTTTCCGAAATTTTTTTTTTTAATAATAGATTCATGCATATTATAAGATAACTTTAACACATACCAAAACAAGATTTATTAGCCATACCAATGGCTAACCTTACATTCATTTCATATTAACATCTACTTTATTAGCTTATACATGCCATTGTTTTCCAAAATAAAGTTTCTTTATATACCGAAATCTTGAGGTTGATAGTGTGATATGTCTCCGACTGAATCCGACCTCCGAGCTCTTAACACTACAAAACAAGGGAAAAAGGAACAGGATAAGCACTTTGTGCTTAGTAAGCCCATGTAACAAGAATTATACTTACCTAATATTTTCAATACAATATAATAAACATTCATATATCCATTCAATACGTTATTACCCTATCATGCACAAACTCAACATTCAAGTTAGCCCAATAATTTTCATGAATCAATAATTTATACTATGATTGATGAGCTCATCAATACCATGATTTCTATTTCCTTGTTATTTTTCCATATTTATCCCGTTGAATTACTCGGAATTTCTATAGATTTTCAGAGGTACACTTTAGTGTACAAATCCAGGTCCGTCAATTCATGTTCATGTGCGCACATTTCCATTTCAGAGAGCACACTCCCGCGAACCTCATCTTTACAGTGGGATTACCAGTCCAGGCTAAATCCCCTGTAATATAAACTCATAAAGTATTGTCGGGATTACCAGTCCAGGCTAAATCCCCTGCAACGACAATTACTCTAATGAGCTTGGATCTGAATTACCAGTCCAGGCTAAATTCAGACCCTAATTCGGATTACCCGTCCGGGCTAAATCTATTTTCCACATATTCTTCGGGAGGGCTATATCAGGATAGGATCACCCGTCCGGGCTAGATCCTTTTTACCGTCAATTCCTTTTCAGAGATCCATCGAATTTTCCTTTCACTCAACCGGGATTTCTTCCCCTTTTTATCAAATATATCAATGTTTCGTCAACTTTCATACAATGAACATTCAAATTATATTTATATCAATAACATACATTTCAAACATTTAAGAATATAATTCAAGTTACACGAACTTACCTTGATACTAGTTCGTTTACAAAATCTACTAATCCGGGACTTTTTCCTTTCCTCGATCTAGCTTCGTATTTGAGTTTTCCGGATCTAAATAAATAAATTCAATCATCAATTCAATACATTTCATGTTCTCATGTAGCATTTTCTATAATTCTATTATTATTCTTAGTTTGTTCAAATCTGTCTACTTGAGTCATAGTCACTAAATTATTTATTTATCGAACTACAGAACTCCAAATGAAGAACCGTTAATTTTTCCTGAAACTAGACTCACATATCTTCTTCCCATAAAAGTTTCAAAATTTTTGGTTTATCCAATAAGTACAGTTTATTCTTTAAAGTCACCCCTGTTCTGCTGTTTGACAGTTCTGACCCTTCTTCACTAAAAATTAATTATCTCTTCATACAGGATTCAGATGATGTTCTAATTTATTTCTATTGAAAATAGACTCATTCAGGATTCTAAACATATAAATTTAATCCCCTAATTATTTTTCTTCAATTTTTGATGATTTTCTAAAGTAAAAACAGGGGAACCCGAATTCATTCTGAACCAGTCTTACAAAAATATAAATATCTCAAAATACAGAATTTCTTTTCTTTCCCTGTTTCTTTCATATGAAAATAGACTCAATAAGCTTTAATTTCATATCTCAATCAACTTCTAATTCCACTTCTTCGATTTTTGGTGAATTTTCAAACTTACTCTACTGCTGCTGTCCCAAAACTGTTTTCTTATAGCTTGTTTTGCAATTAAGTCCTTTATCAAATTCTAACTTCAAATTCTTTCAATTAAACCACTAATTCATCATTTTGTTCATCATATGCTATATTCAAAAACTCTAAAACTTCAAAAACTTTAACTTAAATTCATCAAAACTTTATTCTAAAACTTATAAAGCATCAAAATTAAAAGAAAAGGACTAAATTAACTTACCAAATTAAACTCCAAGCTTCAAATTTTCAATTTTCCCTTTTTTTTTTTCTTTTTTTTCTCTTCTTCTTCCTTTCCTTCACGTTTGCTCTCTGTTCTTCTTTTTGTTTTATGCTTTTGTTTCTTTTCTCCTTTCCTTTTTATAATATATCTTATTATTAATTTATAATAATAATTATCTTTATAAAAATCTCATATTTTTATACAATACACCGCCTCAATTTTACAAAATGGCATAATTGCCATTTTGGTCCTTTATACTTTCTTTTAATCTATAATTAAACTTTTACACCTTTTTCAATTTAGTCTTTTTCATTTAATTACCTACCCAGACGTTAAAATTTTCTAACGAAATTTTAATACCACATTACTAACATTTTATAAATATTTATAAAAATATTTCCTATCATATAAATATTTATGCAAATATATTAAAATAAATTTCTCTTTAAATCGGATTTATGGTTGCGAAACCATTGTTCCGATAACATTGAATTTAGGCCATTACAATATATATTATTGATACATGGAAATTATTGGACTAACTTGAATGTTGAGTTTGTGTATGTTAGGGTAATAATGCATTGAATGGATATATGAATGTTTATTGCATTGTATTGAAAATATTAGGTAAGTATAATTCCTGTTACATGGGCTTACTAAGCACAAAGTGCTTTCCCTGTTTCTTTTTTCCCCTATTTTGTAGTGTTAAGAGCTCGGAGGTCGGATTCAGTCGGAGACACATCACACTATCAACCTCAAGATTTCAGTATATAAAGAAACTTTATTTTGGAAATCAATGGCATGTATAAGCTAATAAAGTAAATGTTAATATGAAATGAATATAAGGTCAGCCATTGGTATGGCTAACAAATCTTGGTTTTGGTATGTGTTGAGGTTATCTTATAAATATGCATGAATTTATTTTGAAAATATGTTGAATTGGATTGGTTGATGTGGATTGGTCTCGGTTTAAAATTTGCAGGGAAGGCTAGATATCTATAAAGGGGCTATATTGAGTAAAAAATAAAAAAAATTCGTTAACTCCGGTAATGCCCCGTACCTTATTCTGACAATGAATACGAGTAAGGGGTGTTACATTTGTTGGTATCAGAGCTACGGTTTAGCCGGTTCTCGGACCGATGTAGCAAATACGGATTAGCTATACATGCCATTTAAATTATTATTGATAGTGTGATATCTCTTGACCATTTAAATTGTGTTTTTCTTATAGTAATGTCATCCGATCGAGCTCAATTCGAGGAAGCTGGGAGTCATGCTCCGGCTTCAGTACAAAGAGAAGAAACTAGCAGTAGAAGGCCCGGTACAGAGGGTCAAGGGGAGGAGGCAAAAATAACCTTCTTTCAAATGATGAATGAATGGTTTACTCATTACATAAGAACTAACCCTATAATGCAGCAAACTCAAGCTCCCCCTCCTATTCCTCCACTGGTTCCCGAGATTCCACAGGGTACAGGTACTGAATCTGTCAGAAAAGGGAAAGCTCCGGTTGACAAAATTCGAAAATATGGGGCCGAAGAATTTCGAGCAGCAATTGATGATGATCCCGAACGGGCTGAATTTTGGTTAGAGAATACTACTCGGGTTTTGAAGGATTTATCTTGCACACCAGAAGAGTGTCTGAAATGTGCAGTCTCACTGCTAAAAGACACAGCTTACTATTGGTGGAATACTAAAGCTTCAGTTGTTCCAAAAGAAGAAATTACATGGGAATTCTTTCAGACCGAGTTCAAAAAGAAATATATCAGTCAAAGATTCCTTGATCAGAAAAGAAAAGAATTTCTTGAGTTGAAATGGGGTAATAGATCGGTATCTGAGTATGAAAGAGAATTTGTTCGGTTGAGTAAATATACTCGAGAATGGGTACAGTCAGAAGCGGAAATGTGCAAACGATTCGAAGAAGGGTTGAATGAAGACATTAAGCTATTGATCGGAATTCTTGAAATTCGAGAGTTTGCTACATTGGCAGAGTGATCTTATAAAGCAGAAGAATTGAGCAAAGAAAAGAAACAGGCTGAGAGGGAAGCTCGAATTTTTAGTAAAAGACCAATGGGAAAATCCCAATTTTCTGCTCCAAAGAAATTGAAGAAGTACCAGGATCGTTCTACCTCAGCTACTGGGTATTCGGGTAGAGAGCGAGGTTCTCAACGCAATAATCCAAGACCTTCCACTCCATCAGTGACCAGTGTTGGCAGTTTTGGTACCCCTAAGCCGAGATGCCAATATTGTAATAAAGCTCATTTTGGTGAATGTCGATTTAAGAGCGGGGCTTGTTACTGATGTGGTTCTTTTGACCATTTCCTCAGAGATTGTCCAGAAATGGGAGAAAAAGAAGCTGAACAGATATCGAAGCCGAGTAATTCAGTTTCGAGGGGTAGACCATCTCGACCATCCGGTAATGTCAGTGGTATCCGAGGAGCTACAAAAGATTCTGCAGGCAGGACTGAGACACGAGCACCTGCCAGGACATATGCCATTCGTGCCAGAGAAGATGCCTCAAAGACCGGTGTTATCATGGTACATTTTCTTTACTTGACACTGATATTATTACATTAATTGATCCTGGTTCTACGCATTCATATATATGTATAAAGCTTGCATGTGTTAAAGATTTATCTATTGAACCTACTGAATTTGTGGTTAAAGTCTCAAACCCCCTGGGCCAATCTGTTTTGGTGGATAAAATTTGTAAAAATTGTCCACTGATGGTAAGAGGTTATTGTTTCCTGGCTGATTTGATGTTACTGCCATTTGATGAGTTTGATGTGATATTGGGCATGGATTGGTTAACTCAGCATGATGCAGTAGTAAACTGTAAACAGAAATATATTGTGTTGAAGTGTCAGAATGGCGAATTACTCCGGGTTAAATCTGATCGAGATGGAGGATTATCGATGTGATTTCGATTATTCACGCTCAGAGGTATGTTAAAAAAGGGTATGATGCTTTTCTTGCTTATGAACTCGACACCAAGTATCTGAGTCAAAGATACAGGCAGTTCCAGTGGTATGCGAATTTTCTGATGTGTTTCTAGAGGAATTACCAGGGTTGCCACCAGAAAGAGAAGTGGAATTTTCTATAGATTTGATTCCGGGAACTACTCTGATTTTCATAGCTCCGTATCGGATGGCTCCTACAGAATTAAAGGAATTAAAGACACAGTTGCAAGAACTTGTTGACAGGGGTTTTGTCCGACCGAGTCATTCACCTTGGGGTGCTCCGGTTCTGTTTGTGAAAAAGAAAGACGGGTCTTTGAGATTGTGTATTGACTATCGGCAGCTCAATAAGGTAACTATAAAGAATAAGTACCCGTTGCCCCGGATTGATGATTTATTTGATCAGTTGAAAGGTGCCACAGTATTCTCGAAGATTGATCTCCGATCAGGTTATTACCAGCTACGGGTAAAAGAGTCGACAAAGCAAAGATAGCTTTGAGAAACTGTATGGGCATTATGAGTTATGCCGTTGGGGTGACTAATGCACTGCGCAGATTTATGGATCGATGAATCGGATATTCGCACCGTTTTAGACAGATTTGTGGTAGTATTCATTGATGATATTTTGGTTTATTCTCAAGATGAAGAAGAACATGCAGAACATTTGAGAATTGTGTTGCAAATTTTCTGAGAGAGAAGCGATTATATGCTAAATTCGAGTAAATGTGAATTTTGGCTTGAGAAGTGGGTTTTTTGGACATATTGTATCCGCCAAGAAGGCATCGGGGTAGATCCAAGTAAAATCTCAGCTATTGTCAATTAGAGTCCACCAAGAATGTATCTGAAGTTAGAAGTTTCTTGGGTTTAGCTGGTTATTATCGGAGATTTGTACAGGGACTCTATGATAGCTTCTCCGATGACTCGATTATTGCAGAAAGATGTAAAGTTCGAGTAGACTGATGAATATCAGCAGAGTTTCAACCGATTGAAAGATCTACTAACGAAAGCACCAGTATTAGTGCAAAACTGAACTGTAAGGAATTTGTTATTTATAGTGATGCCTCATTAAATGGTTTAGGTTGTGTCTTGATGCAAGAAGGTAAAGTAATAGCCTATGCTTCAAGACAACTTAAACCACATGAAAGAAATTACCCAGTTCATGATCTTGAATTAGCTGCTATTGTATTTACGCTGAAGATATGGCGGCATTACCTGTACGGTGAGAAATGTCATATTTATACTGATCATAAAAGCTTGAAATATTTGATGACACAGAAAGATTTGAATTTGAGACAGCGCATGTGGCGTGAACTAATAAAGGATTATGATTTGATTATTGATTACCATCCGAGTAAGGCTAATGTTGTAGCTGATACTTTAAGTCGGAAATCTCTGTTTGCTTTACGAGCTATGAATACCCGGTTGCCACTGACTAATGATGGTTCAATCATAGCTGAATTGAGAGTTAAACCGACATTTCTACAGCAAATATGTGAAGCTCAGAAGAATGATGAGAAGTTACAGGTTAAACGGGCACAATGTGAGTCAGGTACTGATTCTGAATTTCATGTTGGGATTGATGGTTGTATGTTATTCAGAGGTAGGGTATGTGTACCTCAGAATTCAGAGCTCATACAGAAGGTTCTACACGAGGCTCACAGCGGTACTATGTCTGTACATCTGGGGAGTAATAAAATGTATAATGATCTGAAAAAGATGTACTGGTGGCTAGGAATGAAACGTGATATCTCTGAGTTTGTATCAAGGTGTTTAATATGTCAGCAAGTTAAAGCTGAACATCAGGTACCTTCGGGGTTACTTCAGCCAATTACTATACCGGAATGGAAATGAGAAAGAATCACTATGGATTTTGTATCGGGGTTACCGTTGTCTCCGAGGAAAAAGGATGCTATTTGGGTGATTGTTGACCGATTGACAAAGTCAGCGCACTTTATTCCGGTACGCATGGATTATTCTTTAGATAAACTGGCTGAACTGTACATATCTGAGATTATCAGGCTACATGGAGTGCCTGTCTCCATTATATCGGATAGAGATCCCCGATTTACGTCTCGTTTTTGGGATAAATTGCAAGAAGCTTTGGGTACTGAGTTGTATTTCAGTACTGCATTTCATCATCAGACAGATGACCAATCTGAGCGTGTAATTCAGGTATTGGAAGATATGCTCCGATGTTGTATACTAGAGTTTGAAGGTAATTGGGAGAGGTATCTACCTTTGATTGTATTTGCTTACAATAACAATTATCAGTCCAGTATTAAAATGGCTCCGTATGAAGCTTTGTATGGTAGAAAATGTAGAACACCGTTATATTGGACAGAGCTCAGTGAAAAGAAGATACATATGGTTGATTTAATCCGGGAAACAGAAGAAAAAGTAAAGGTTATTCAGGATAGTTTAAAAGCAGCTTCCGATCGCCAAAAGTCATATGCCGATCTTAAACGAAAAGAGATTGAATTTCAGGTGGGTGATAAAGTATTTCTAAAAGTGTCTCCTTGGAAGAAAGTTCTACGGTTCGGTCGAAAGGGTAAATTGAGTCTAAGATTTATCGGGCCATATGAGATCATAGAAAGAATTGGACTGGTCGCTTATCGATTGGCATTACCACCGGAACTTGATAGAATCCATAATGTTTTTCATGTGTCTATGCTACGATGATATCGGTCAGATACTTCACATGTTATTTCTCCGACAGAAGTGGAGATTCAACCGGATATGACTTACAGTGAAGAACCGGTCAAGATATTGGCACGGGAAACAAAGGAGCTTAGAAATAAAAAGATAAATTTAGTGAAAGTATTATGGCAAAAGCATGGGATTGAGGAAGCGACATGGGAACCGGAGGAGACAATGAGGAAACAATACCCAAACCTCTTTACTGGTAAGATTTTCGAGGACGAAAATCCTTAAAAGGGGGGAAGAGTTGTAATGGCCTAAATTCAAGGTTATCGGAACAATAGTTTCGTAACCATAATTCCGATTTAAAGAGAAATTTATTTTAATATTTTTGCATGAATGCTTATATGATAGGAAAATCGTATTAAAATATTGATAGAAAAATTTTACCGATTTAGTGGTTAGTTAGAAAAATGAATTATTGGAGGAATTGGGTAAAAACAAGGTATCGAGACCTTGATCTCATAAAACTGAGTAGGAAATATTTTTATAAATATTTATAAAATGTTAGTAATGTGGTATTAAAATTTCGTTAGAAAATTTTAACGTTTGGGCAGGTAATTAAATGAAAAAGACTAAATTGAAATAGGAGTAAAAGTTGAATTATAGATTAAAAAAAATTATAAATGACCAAAATGATAATTAAGCCATTTTGTATAAGTGAGGCGGTGTAATGTAAAAAAAATCTAAGATTTTTGTTTAAAACATTTATTATTATAAACTAATAGATATATATATATATATATGTGTTATAAAAGAAAAGAAAAGAAACAAAAACATAAAAAGAAGAACAGAGAGCAGACGTGAAAGAAAGAAAGAAAGAAAGAAAAGAAAAGAAAAAGGAGAAATTTATGATTTAGAGCTTGGATGTTTAATAGGTAAGTCAATTTAGCCCTTTTCTTTTAATTTTGATGTTTTATAAGTTTTAGGACAAAGTTTTGATGAATTTAAGCTGAGATTTTTGAAGTTTTAAAGTTTTTGAACATAGCATATGATGAACAAAAAGATGAATTAGTGGTTTAATTGAAAGAATTTCAAGTTAGAATTGGGTAAAGGATTTAATTGCAAAATAAGCTATAAGAAAACAGTTTTGGGACAGCAGCAATAGACTAACTTTGAAAAATCACCATAAATTGTAGAAATCGAATTAGAAGATGAACAAAATATGAAATTAAATCTTATTGAGCCTAGTTTCTCATAGAAGAAACGGTGTAAGCAATAGATATGTAAATAATGAGATATAATGAATTTTGTGAGACAAGGTCAGAATGAATTTGGGTTCTCCTGTTTTGACTTTAGAAAATCATAAAAAATTGGATAAAAATAATTAGGGGCTTAAATTTATATTTTTAGAATCCTGAATGAGTCTATTTTCAATAGAAATAAACAGGAACATCATCTGAATCCTGTATGAAGAGATAATTAATTTTTAGTGAAGAAGGGTCAGAACTGTCAAACAGCAGAACAGGGGTGACTTTAAAGAATAAAATGTACTTATTGGATGAACCAAAAATTTTGAAAATTTTATGGGAAGAAGATATGTGAGTCTAGTTTCAGGGAAAATTAGCGGATCTTAATTTGGAGTTCTGTAGCTCAAGATAAAAATAATTTAGTGACGATAACTCAAGTAGACAGCTTTGAATGAACTATAAATAATAATAGAATTGTAGTGAATGCTACATGTGAACATGAAATGTATTGAATTGATGATTGAATTTATTTATTTAGATCCGGAAAACTCAAATACGAAGCTAGATCGAGGAAAGGAAAAAGTCCCAGATTAGTAGATTTTGCATACGAACTAGTATCGAGGTAAGTTCATGTAACTTGAATTATATTTTTAATTGCTTGAAATGTATGTTATTGATGTGAATATAATTTGAATGTTTATTGTATGAAGATTGATGGTACATTGATATATTTGATAAAAAGGGAAGAAATCCGGTTGAATGAAAGGAAAATTTGATGGATCTCTGAAAAGGAATTGACGGTAAAGCGGATCTAGCCGGACGGGTGATCCTATCTCGATATAGCCCTCCAGAAGAATATGTGGAAAATGGATTTAGCTTGGACAGTAATCCGAATTAGGGTCTGAATTTAGCCTGGACTGGTAATTCAAATCCAAGCTCATTAGAGTAATTGTCGTTGCGGGAGATTTAGCTGGGTCTGTAATCCCGACAATACTCTATGAGTTTATATTCTGAGGATTCACTGGATCGTAATCCATTTGTAAGGATGAGGTTCGCGGGAGTGTGCTCTCGAAATGGAAATGTGCGCACATGAATGTGAATTGATTTGGACCCGATTTGTACACTAAAGTGTACCCCTGAAAATCCATCGAAATTCCAAGAAATTCAACGGGATAAATATAAAAAAAAATAACAAGGAAATGGAAATCATGGTATTGATGAGCTCATCAATCATGGTATATATATTATTGATACATGGAAATTATTGGACTAACTTGAATGTTGAGTTTGTGTATGTTAGGGTAATAATGCATTGAATGGATATATGAATGTTTATTGCATTGTATTGAAAATATTAGGTAAGTATAATTCCTGTTACATGGGCTTACTAAGCACAGAGTGCTTACCCTGTTTTTTTTTTCCCCTGTTTTGCAGTGTTAAGAGCTTGGAGGTCGGATTCAGTCGGAGACACATCACACTATCAACCTTATGATTTCGATATATAAAGAAACTTTATTTTGGAAATCAATGGCATGTATAAGCTAATAAAGTAAATGTTAATATGAAATGAATGTAAGGTCAGCCATTGGTATGGCTAACAAATCTTGGTTTTGGTATGTGTTGAGGTTATCTTATAAATATGCATGAATTTATTTTGAAAATATGTTGAATTGGATTGGTTGATGTGGATTGGTCTCGGTTTAAAATTTGCAGGGAAGGCTAGATATCTATAAAGGGGCTATATTGAGTAAAAAATAAAAAAAAATAAAAAAAATTCGTTAACTCCGGTAATGCCTCGTACCTTATTCTGACAACGAATACAAGTAAGGGGTGTTACAAAGGTTAATTTAAGTGGTAGTGGTAAGGGGTTAAGGTTAAGGGTTCATGGGTTTAGGGGTTAAGGGTTAAGTGCTTATGGGTTAGGGTTAAGGGTTAATGTTTAGAGCTTAAGGTTTAGGGTTTAGAGTTTAGGGTTTAGGGTATATGACCTAAAATCTGGAAACCAAAATCCCTCAAATCAGTTTTCCCTAATTCAAACCCACAAAATCCCTAGAATCGTATAACTCAGCCCGAAGCTGTTGGATCCAACCATCGTATACCCATCCTTCCTTTTTATTGTGAAACTGTCTTCCCATAACCCCGAATGGTATATGTATCAATTATTCGAATGTTTATTTCTTTAAAATAGGTTCAACTTTTTAACCTTAATTTATATATTAAATAATTTATTATATAATTGTAAAATAGATAATATGATTTTTAATATTAAAATTTATCATTATATAGTTTGGGGTTTGGGGTTATGTGTTAGAGATTAGGGTTTGAAGTTTGGAGTTGGGGTTATGTACTGTGGTTTGTGGTTAATTAAGTATTTAAATTTATATATTAAATAATTTATTATATAATCGTAAAAGTGATATTATAAAATTTTTTATATAAAAATTATCATTATAGTTTTTTAAACCTTTTTTATTTCATATTTTGAAATTTTCTGTTTTTATTTTCTTACATAAAATTTTTTTATAAAAATTATTTCATGTATCTAATTATTTTAAATATTACTCAAAGTTTCCAAAATTATTTATTTAAATTTTTTTTTAATTTTATATTTAAATTATTTAGAAAAAAAGTAATAACACATAGAAAAAAATTGAAACAAATTATAACATAGAAAAATATATGTTAAAAATGGAAAAAATTAAAATACTATGATTTAAAATAATTTTAAAGATTTATGGGTGTATGACTGATATATTTTAAATTTATATATATTTAAAATGATTTTAAAGTTTTAAGTTTTAAGTTTTAATGGTTTAGGGTTGATGGTTTAGATTAATTAGGGTTAATAATATTAAGTAATTGGAGTAATTAATAATAGTATAAAAATATATAGATTAAAAGACATTAAAAGTTACCGGCGTTTAATAAAAAAAGGCCACAAAATCCATCAACATATATTAAGACGACGTCGTTTGAAACTTTGTTGTATGAATTAGTGGCGTTTATTAAGTAAAACGCCACAAAAATATATCAATACAATGAGGACGTCGTCGTTTAAAGCTATTTATTAGTGGCTCATTCGGTAAAACGCCAGAAAAATCGGTCAACTATTAGCGGCGCTACATAAAAAACGCCGCAAAAAGTCCATATTTAGTGGCGTTTTCCTGAAAACGCCGCAAATATGTATGCACATTAAGCTTCACGACGTCGTTTTATCAACAATTAGTGGCGCTTTTTAGAAACGCCGCAAAACATAAACTGAGGTTGAGCAAAACGTCGTCGTTTTGTTGTGCTCGATTTTATCCCCCTTCATCCCCGAAATCCCTAAGTGTTTCTCAATTTGTTTTCTGCTTCAACTTTTTCCCGAAATCCCCTTCATCCCCGTCGTCCCTAAATTTTGTCGTCCCTAAATTTTTCTGCTCAAACTTTTCCCTAAGTTTCGTCGTCCTTTGTTTTCTGCTCAAATTTCCCAATATCCCAACATTCAACAAACAACGACGGTATGGAATTTGTAAACAGAAACTTTTTTGATTTAGGGATTTTGTTTATTTATATAATTTTGTTTTTCATTTTGTTTAACTTCTTTATTTTTGTTATGCTGAGTATGAACTAGGTTTAAAAAAAATTTGGTGGATTTGGTGGCCCGTAGGGTCGTCTTCAGCAAAGGTACGAGGCTGGTTTAGGGTTTGTCGCTGGGTATTTTTTTGTTATGATTATTTGCTTTAATCTGTGTAATGTAAATGTGTAATCTAGAAAAGTTAATCTTCTTCTATGAAAATTTCATACTGTGATTCTTGCATTTTGGATCGGACAGGTTATCCTTAATTTTTTTTTTCTTTCATTAGTAAAATTTGACTGACTTTATTTTCTATATTTGTATCATGATTTATTTTTCAATTAGTAAGAGAATCATAGGTGTATTTGTTGAATTTATTCGTAAAGTAGAGCTTTATTTTCACTGCGTCTTTTAATTTTGCGGATAAAATTGGATAAAATTCTAGTTATTCAAGTATTTTTATTGTTACTGTTATTTAAAGACCTGATCTGGTAATACCGTGTATTATTGTTTAAATTGTCTAGTTCTTTTTATCGGGTATATGTAATTACTGATAGTTTGACTTTATGATTTTGGCATACTTATGCATGATGAATTCAACTGGTTGTAAACTTTGACGCACGATTTTAATGGGAAATTTTGGTGGTATAAATTTAATCTATTATCGGGGCTTTGATTTGATTTCCATTCAGCCAACCATCCATCTTCTGTGTGCCTTGGAAATTATCCCGGTTATAATTGACGTCGGATTTTCGGTTTATGTTCTCAGATTTCGGTACAAATGGTTATGCATGTTTTCAAATTTTTTCTTTTGACTGTATCATTTCGGAATGAATTTGGTTCCCTTTTTCGGTTAATTAGTGGATAGTCTAGTCTAGTGACAGTGATTGAAATACTGCTATAGGTGCTCTTTCATTAACATTTACGCAGCTGTTCTTATATGGATGGACTGGATTGGGCTTTTGCACACAATCTTTGATTGTGAGGCCAGAATAGGTTTTTTTTTTCATTTAATTTTGTCAAGAGAATGACGCAAACAAATTACCGAAGCATCAGATAATAATTGTTTGTTAAAAGCTCTTTTGAAATCTATGCTTTGCATTGGTCGAGCTTATATAGTTACTGCTGCTGAGTTTGAACTAATATAGCTAAGTAGCTATAAGTTATAAAGTAATGGTGTCGACTGTGTGTGTTTAGTGTGTTATAATATTGTAGCTGCATGGACATGAATTGTGGTCACTTGGATGGCAATTAGATGCTGACACAATTGAAAAGTGTAATTTAACTTTGTATATAATAAATATTGAGGCGAGTTTTGTATTCTTGCTACATGTTTCTCAAGTATACTTCTATATACTGATATATATATATATATACTAAATGTAATTATCTGCGTACTTTTATAGGTGGAAGGAAGGGTTCGTCTGTCAAAAGAGGTAAAAAACGGGTTAGAGTTTTTGAAGCATAAAAGGCTTCAACAAATAAAATCAGAATCTTCCTCTGGGTCATCTTATCTCATAATTAAGATGGCTAGAAGTGGAGGAGATGCTCTGAGAATTTCATATTAGTGTTTAATAATGTATGTGAATAGACTTTTTGTTTTAATAAATTTCATATGTATTTGTTACAGATTGTATTGAGAAAGGTATCCGTACTTTGAAAGTGAGTAAAATTGAAGAGGACTTAGATCGACTACTGAATTGATTATTTTTCTTTCGGTCAAAGAATGTGAGTATTAGTTTTTAGTAGATAGCATTTTGTAATTAATCAATAGCATTTGTTAATTCATATGTTGTTTGTATTTTGATTCATCGCTTCCTCTCGCTCTCGCAGAATCGTCGGATTGGATTTGCTGGTAATAACTTAACAGGTATGAAATCAGTTTTATTCTTATTTATTTTCATTTTGCTGATTTGTTCTATTGTTGTTAAATTTAAAAATGTAAAAATTACGTTTCTGATTAACTTTATAATATTATTTTTATAATATCTATAATTGATTAGCATATTTCTTAGATAATACATACTCACACAATATCTTTCATGATTTTCTATTTTGGACATACATAGATCACAACAATTAGGCAACTATGAATAACACAAAATAATATACAATCATACCACGAGGAACATAAGATTTAGGGATAATCCACACATATCATACTTATATTTGATAATTTCATATCATATTTACACAATTTAGCCAAAAAAGAAAATACAACATCCATTCATGGATTTCCAAACTCTATAATAGAAACTATCTCCAAAAACATAACCCAACAATCAAAATGAGAGACTTAATTAACTGGTGTAGAAGCAGTAGAGTAATCTTGGGTACACTAAAGAAAAGTTGTACAACCTGTTGGAATACCTTAGGAGTTTGATTCAACAAGTTGAGTTTAACACTTCTTCTGACTCAGTTTGGGCCAACTCACACCCTTCTTCTTTATTGTCAACTTTAGACTTCTACAACTACGAAATGGATAGGACTTGGATGAATTTATCAAGGGTAAGCAACGGCTATCGAAATGGAGTAGAAACTTTTCTGAATTTTGCATTTCAAAATGCAAGCCAAGAGAATATGATTCTTTGCCCGTGTAAGAAGTGTTGCAATATCAATTGGCATTATTGTGAAGTTGTCTACGAACATCTGGTTGTTGATGGCTTTGTCCGGGGGTACAAAAAATGGATTTTCCATGGAGAGTGTACATCTAGTGGAGCATCTTCATCGATGAATCTGTGTTATCCTCATAGTGCTTACAATCAGAATGTTAGAGATGATAACATGGAAGGCATGTTGCGGGATGCTTTTAATATGTGCAGTGATGGTTTCGGGTCATTTCCACCTGACTTGGGTGCAACCAATGATTATAATTTTGGTGGAAATACTGTCACCGAAGGGGGAAGAAGTGTACCTGATGAACAGCCAAATGAAGAAGCGACGAGGTTCTACACGTTACTTGGTGAAATGAATGAAGAACTGTATGAGGGATCAAAATTTTCCAAACTGTCTTTCTGTATTCGTCTTTTTCATTTGAAATGTTTGGGAGGGTGGACCGGAAACTCTTTGACAATGCTGTTAGAGTTTTTAAGAGAAATGTTCCCGTTTGCGAAAATCCCTCAATCTTCCAAAGACATGAAGAAACTGATCAAAGATTTGGGCCTTGGCTACAACAAAATTCATAGTTGCCCAAATGACTGCATGTTGTATTGAGGCGACCGGCGAAACCAACAGTGCTATCATGTATGCGGTCAATCCCGTTGGACGAATAGAAATACAGAGGATGGTAACGAGGATGAAAATGATGCACAGTCAAGGAAGACGCCAGTTAAGGTTTTGCGGTATTTTCCGCTAATACCAAGGCTTCAAAGGCTTTTGATGTCGTCGAAGACAGCCGAGTCAATGACGTGGCACCATTATGGACGAACCAATGATGGATTGTTATGGCATCCTGCAGATTCTTTAGCTTGGAAATCATTTGACTCCAAATTTCCAAGCTTTGCAAGCGATCCTCGGAGTGTGAGGCTTGGGCTAGCATCTGATGGATTTAACCCATTTAAAATCATGAGCACTGCGTACAGTACTTGGCCTGTGGTGCTAGTTTCTTACAATTTGCCTCCATGGGTTTGCATGAAACAATCATCTTTCATCTTATCCATGATTATCCCTGGATAGAAAGGGCCCGGAAATGACATTGACATATATTTGCAGCCACTTATTGATGAGTTAAAACAATTGTGGGCTGGTGTTGAGACGTACGATGTACTGAGAAATGAGAACTTCAATTTACGTGCAGCATTGATGTGGACTATTAATGACTTCGGCCTATGCCAATGTCATGCGGTTGGAGTACCAAAGGGCGTTATGCTTGTCCTTCTTTGTCTTCGCGCAAACATGTTCGCAATGGTTATATAATGGGAAGAAGATCTCTTACATAGGGCATCGTCGGTGGATACCGGAAAATCATAGATTTAGATTTTAGAGTACTCAGTTTGACGGTACTGAAGAGTTCAGAGAAGCTCCTTCACAGACCGGTGGATCTGAAATATTATTTATGTTGAAATATATGAATTTTATTTATGGGAAGATGAATCAACCGCCCAACACGCAAAGAAATCGAAGATCAAGGGATGAATCTGATGATGAATCTGATGAAGAGGATGATCCTAATGAGGCGGACTTGTGGAAAAAAAACAAAGCATTTTTTTTTTAGTTGTCTTATTGGGAGCATCAGATTTTACGACATAATCTTGATGTCATGCACATTGAGAAAAATGTCTGCGAGAACATCATTGGGACTATTTTGAATGTCGATGGAAAATTAAAAGACAATCTTCAGAGTCGACTTGATTTATTCCACATGGGAATTGGCGTGAGCGTCATCTCAAGCAAGCACCGAATATGAAATATCGGTTGTCCGCCGCTATTTTCTCAATGTCGAAGACGGAGAAAGAAGTGTTCGTATGGTGTTGAAGGATATAAAGGTCTCGGATGCGTATGCATCAAATATATCTCGATGTGTGAGTCTTAAAGATCGAAGACTATATGGCTTAAAATCGCATGACTATCACATCTTGATGCAAGACTTACTGCCAGTTGCTATACGGTGTTGTATGTCGAAAAAGGTGACGTCTTGTGTAATTGAGCTGTCCAATATAATGAAAGTCATTTGTAGCAAAGTTTTGGATGTTCAAGAACTTGAGACACTACAAGATCGAGCCGCATTGACTTTATACAATGTGGAAAAGATCTTCCCGCCTTCCTTTTTCACAATTATGGTGCACTTGTTAATTCATCTCCCTCGTGAAGCAATACTTGGTGGACCCGTTTTCTATCGATGGATGTATCCAATAGAAAGGTCTTACTTTATTTGCAAATTATTCCTCCATTCACCTCAATGCCTTTAGTTGCAACTTTTGATAATGTTGTATATCGTGTTTAGGTTCCTATCTAAATTGAAGTCTTACTGCCGCAATAAGCGTTATCCGGAAGGATCAATTGCCGAAGGCTACTTGGCAGAGGAATGTATGACTTTCTGTTCGAGGTATTTGGAAGATGTCGAAACAAGAATGAACAGACCAAGTAGAAATACTGGGCTCACAGATCATAACTTGGCCGAAACTTACTTATTTCAAAGTTTCGAAGAACCGATCGGCAAAGTCGAAATTGTAGAATTAGACGATATATCGTGGGTCCAAGCACATCGATACGTTCTTTTTCATCACGATTCAGTAGAACCTTTACGCAAGTAAGTTCTAGAATTTGATAAATACTCATCAATTATAATTTATTTGTCTTCTAACAAAGTAACCCTTTTTTTTAAACATAGTGAGTATAAACAAATATTGAGAGCTCGTTCACGGTCCCGAAGATTACATCGACGAGAAATTAATAAGTTGTCCACAGAATCATTTCATGAATGGTTAAGCCAAACGGTATGCAATTGAAGTTTTCATTGACAAGAAATAATGTTTTCTCGTAACATTTATAATTACTCAATTTACTTTCGATTCAATAGGTTTGGAGTCGGAATGAAGTAAATGACGAAGTTAAATGGCTTTCACAAGGTCCAAACAGAATAGTGAAAAGATATAGTGCCTTCCTCATCAACGGATACATATTTCATACAAGGTATCGCGAGAGATTGAGGAGAACCCAAAATTGTGGAATTGTTGTTAATTCTTCAATTACAAGTTACGCTAGTGCTAGGGACAGTAATCCTATCGAGGGGAATCTGGAGTATTACGGACTTATTACTGATATCATTGAGTTGGATTATTATGGCAAATGGAAAGTTGTCTTATTTCGAGGTGATTGGGCTGATGTGAATACGGCTCATGAATTAAAAACGATCAATATGGTTTTACAATGGTGAATTTCTCTCGATTGATTCACAGGAGAACAACCGATAGACGAGCCGTATGTGTTTTCTTCTCAAGTGAAACAAGTTTTTTACTCGAAAGATCCAACTGATGAGGGTTGGTACGTTGTACTTCGAAACACCCCTAGGGACTTGTTCGACATGGGCAATGAAAGTAGTAGAGATGAAATTGTCGAAAGATCGAAACTCGCCTTTTCCCGAACAAAACCTAAATGAAAATATCCATAGTACTAGTACACAATTTCAATGGGTTCACAGACGTGGGACGAAGATATTTACGAATTATGATGTAGTAAGATTTTACAATTTTTTTTATTTGTATGTAATATTATAATTTTAATATTGGTCATTTTATATAATTTAACTATTTTATATGTACCATTATTGTTGTCATTTGTTACTGAAATTTTAACTATTTTATGTGTATTGCAGGAAAAATGAGTAGAAGAAGATTGCGAGATTTAAATATTGTAAATTCGGAAGAGGGCAATAGCGAACAGCAAACAATAGTTGGATCCTCGAGTGTGGCTGACATAGATGATCAGCCTACAGAATTACAAAGTAATGTTAAGTTTATTTTACATGCATGTTGACTTTAATTATTGATTCATTGTTCAATTTTAATATAACAATAATATGTCATTGTTCAGCTGAGACTGGTGGGACGCGCAGAGGTCGCGGACGTACCCTACTTAAAGACTTATACGAATTAAATCACGTCGAGCGTGTGAAAGTAAGGAGAAACACTCATGGCCAGCCTGTTGGCCCTGAAGCTCGAGTTCTAGCAGGCTATCTGGGCATTATTGCACAGAATGCAAATATGTTGCCCATCAATTACGAGTCATGACATCACATGCCTGATGCAAACAAAAAACAAGCTCTCGATAACAAAACGTGAAATGTAATTTATAATACTTTGGTTGAAGTTTCATTTATATTTACTTTCTAAACTTATGTTTTTTTAGGAGAGATTTGCTTTGGAGGTCTCCGATGACTATATAAAGAAGAAACTGGGGAAAAAATGGAGAGACCATAAAAGCACACTGAAAAAAGAATATTTTAAGAAAGAAATCAGCCTCGAGGATAAATTACGAAATGTCCCGCCGGGAATGTTGAGGTATCAATGGGAAGATGCGGTTAGATTTTGGAACTCAAAGAAATGAGAGGTATTACCTAGTTGTAAACTCTTATAAATTTTTTGGTTTATAGTATTTACTATATACGTAATAAGAATTTCATTATGTAGGACCGTGAGCGTGTTGGAACGAGCAGCAGGCAGAAACAGAAATTCACACACACGGCAGGGTCCAGAAGTTTTGCTTCTGTAGCTGATGCCGAGGTATGATAATTTATTAATTTTGTCAAATATTAGTAACTTTATACTATTAAATTATATTTTTACTACTACACTGTAGGAAATCTCCACCGGTCAAAAAGTTGGACGCGTTCAGCTTTTTGACCTTACGCATAGGAAGAATGATGGGTCTCCGATGACATCCGAAGCTGGAGAGATTATGGTATATTTACTTAATAAAATTTAATAGTTTAATTATTCGTTACTAGTTTTAAATTAATAATGTTAAGTTATGTTGCATTCATTCTTACTGTATATTTCGTTTCTAATTTTTTCATTAATTTATTAGGAGAAACTAAAGGAGAAGAAGGCACGATGATGAGGCTACCGCTTGCTTGAGTGATAGTTCTGTTAATCTTGAGGATATCGATAACAGAACTATTACCGATGTTTTGGGTCCTAAAAGGTATGGTCGGAATTTTTATGCTACATTTGTTGTTTTTTGGCTTCATTTATATGATATATTTGCTGTTTTTTATTACTGATGTTTTAGTTCCTAAAAGGTATGGTCGGGTCCGATTTCAAGGATCTGGTGTTACCCCGACCCAATATTTTGGATCCGGCTCCCAACAGTATATGCCTTCCGGTAGTCAATCGCAAGCTGAAGTTCAGAGGTTAAAAGAACAAATATCTCAGATGCAAACGAGCACGGTTCAACAAATTGCTGAGGTTGAAAGAAAATATGAAGAACTTCAAGCGGATGCAGCAGCGAGGGAGGCAGCGGCGGCAGCGAGGGAGGCAGAGCAGAGCAAAAAATACGATGAGCTCCAGCTACAGCTTCAGCAGATGATGCAGATGTTTCAGCAGTCGCAGAAGCCGTCATCTTAGTCCCTTATTTTTAACATTGTTACATTTAACATTAATGTTACATTTAACATTGTTACATTTATTAATTTATATCATATATCTTTTATTAAATTTGAACTATCGTTTAGATTTAATGCTTTTGGTGATATTTAAATGTTATATTTGTTGTTTTGGGTTGAAATTATGCAACTGCTGCTGTTTTTGGTTGGTTTTAATGCAGGAAGGGTAGGATATTGGAGAAAATAAGCATTGCAAATCTGTGCAAATTAGCGGCGTTTGTGTGAAAAGCGCCGCTAAAAGTCCAGACTTTTAGCGGCGTTTGTATGAAAAGCGCCTCTAAAAGTCAGACTTTAGCGGCGTTTGTGTTAAAAGCGCCAGTAAAAGTCAAGACTTTTAGCGGCATTTGTTTGAAAAGCGCCGCTAAAAGTCAAGACTTTTAGCGGCATTTGTGTGGAAAGCGCCGCTAAAAGTCAAGACTTTTAGCGGCGTTTTTTTCCCATAAATGCCGCTAATGTTTGCGGCGCTTTCATTAGCGGCATTTTTTGCGGCGCTTTAGTGGCGCTTATAAACGCCGCTAAAAGCCAAAAAAACGCCGCTAAAAGTCTGTTTTGGTGTAGTGAATTTGGAAGGTCCACCAATAGAAGCAGGTGTGTGGGTGACAAAATCTTTCAAACTCTGAAACAAAGAGATTACTCTCTAAATACAACATACATGTATGCTATGCTCAGATTCCATGCATGATCAAGAAATCATGTTTATGCGCTCCAAATGAAAATTTACGGACATATGCATTTTCTAAATCTCCTATCTCACTTAATTATCCACAACTATTTAAGCAATTCATGCAAGTAGTATTCAGTGCGTGTACATGTATATCAGTGTTACTTTCAACCTCATGCAACCCTGGCCCTGCATGGTTCTTTCTTTCAGTAACTGATGGGATATATTTCTTTCTAGCTTGAAGATGAACTACGACAAGTGACCCAATGTTTTATGCATGCCACATTAACAAGGCAAGACCAAAAAAATAGTAATATATCCTAAGAGAAGGAAGAATATAACATATACTTAAAAGTGATTAAAACCATTCGGGCAACCTTTAATTCTTCATTAATTTTGCCTTTCTTATACCTGTTCCTTGTTCATCCCATCCCCTTTCATATGCAGCATTAATTGCTTCAAATTGCCCTTTCATTATGCTATGTATCTTTTGCTCCAGCACTTGTTTATCATCAAGCCAAGCTCAATGATTTGAGTGTGAGATTCTCCCTGACATAGGAAGTAAATAAAAAAGTGGATCCACTTTTTTAATTAGTACTACTGATGAATATAAGGATAGAAAATAAACCTTATGCTAGCTCTTGTGTCAATCTTAAGATGCTTTAATTTCCTCCAAGGTTGCCCCTCTCATATTGTACGTAGGA
Organism: Gossypium sturtianum; assembly: GCA_025698515.1. Classification (NCBI taxonomy): domain Eukaryota; kingdom Viridiplantae; phylum Streptophyta; class Magnoliopsida; order Malvales; family Malvaceae; genus Gossypium; species Gossypium sturtianum. Next base: position 164,356,355 of record CM046955.1, on the reverse strand, counting down.
AAGATGGCAAAATCAAAATAATGTAAAATGATAGAGCGACCTTGGAGCAAAAGAATGACATATTATACCTGTAATTAGCCCAATTTGCCCGAGCCCAACTAACCAAATTAAAACCAAATAAATTAAAAAACCAAATAAAAAATTAAAATTAATAAAGTCCAGTCCATTATAGACCCAATTGAGGCCCTAACCACTACCCAAATGCCCAAACCCTAGCCCACAACAAATCAGAAAACAAACAGAAACCCTAGCCAGCAAGGCCAGCGCCGCAACAGCCTCCGTACACTCCACGTGCGCCACCACGTCCGCTCACCTCCGTACATCGCCACAGCTAGCGTTCCTTACCTACAACCAGACAAATAACACAGCAAAACCGAAGGAAAAAAGATTGTATTTTTCATTTTTTTGATTGATTTTATTTTTACGATTTCGGCTATAAAACCGAATGAAAATCATTTGTATTGGACCCCTTTTTTTTGGACACAATATCAATACAAAAATCAAAAAGCAGATCAGCAAAAAAAAAAGTTTTCATTTTTATCTTTGTTATTTTATTTTTTTTTCGAATTTGTTCTTCTATTTTTAAAGGTTTCTTTTTCTTTTTAAATATACAAAAGTTCTAAAATATAGTATAAAAAAAGAAAAAAAAAAACTACGGAAGGGAGGGGAGAGTGTTTTGAGAGAGTTTTTATTTTTTTTCTTTGATGTGAAGAGAATTTTTTTTTTAAATTTTCAACTTTTATAGAGCCCTTAAACGGCGTCGTTTAGGGCTGAGTTCAATAGCCCAAAACGGCGTCGTTTAGCCTGAGATCGCAAGCAACAAGAACCGACCCACCCGCCAGATCCGTGATGTTTTTTTAGCGGAAGGGCTATTTGCGATTTTAGCCCTTCCGCTTTTTAAACCTATTTCAATTAAATCCTTTTTTACTTTTTTGACCCGATAGTTTCGCATCTGTTTCATTTTGGTCCCGCGTAAAACGCTGCGTTTTGGAGGAGAAGGGAAATTTGCCCTTTGGACTCCTCCTTGTTATTCGCGCGTTCGGATAGGTCCTTTCCATTTTATTTTTTATTTTTTTGCCCCAAACGTTTGTTTTAAGTTTAAGTTAGTCTTTTTTTATTTCTTTTGTTATTTTTGCTATTTTATCATTAATTTAATATTGTTATGATTATTATTATTAATATTATTGTTACTATTTTTATTATTATAATTATTATTATTATTACTATTACTATTAATTTTAATATTACTACTATTATTCTTATTATTATTACTATTATTTTTAATACTATTATTACTATTATTATTAATTTTATTATTGGCATGTTATTATTATTATTAATATATTTAGGTAACTTTGTTATTATTACTATTATTTCCATAATATTTATTTGCTTAATTTTAAAAAAAATACATTTATTTTATCATTTTATTACCTACTTATTTATATCTTTCTATATAGTTTTAATACTTCAAATTTTTTTTTATTATTTACATTATGATTTTTTAATTTGTGTTACGCTACATTTGTTTATTGATTTGTTTAATATTAATCCCTTAGTTCTAAATTTTTGTTCTTTTCCTTATTATTTTTCTTTTGGCTTGTTTACTTTACTTTATTTTCAATCTTCACATTGTCATCATTATTATTTTGTTACGCATATTAACACTGTAATTTATTTTCCGTTTTACTACAATCATATTACATTTTATCCGATGCATTAAAATTTTTATTTTGAAATAAGCAAACACTCCGCGTTTTAAGATTCGAAAGAAATCGTACCCTAACTTACTGGGTTTCGATTTTTCTCATCGAGTCTAAAGAATTAATTATTTTTTTTAATCAAAGCGTATAAGTTAAATAAAAACTTATTCTCGTGAATTCAAAAATGTTGTGTCTTAACTCACTGGATGTGACATTTTATTATCTCGAGGTAAGGATTTCTAAAAACAAAGGCAATATTCTGTATTTGGAATTTTGAGAAATTGTGCCTTAACTTACTGGGTTCCGAATTTTCATTTGACCCAAATGCCCGAATATCTTTTTTTTGGATTTAAATGCCCTAGTTTTAAAAGTCAAAAGACAAGCTTAGTTTCGAGGATTCGAAACGTCGTAGACTAACTCACTGGACATGACATTTTACTTCTTCGAAATAAGCGGGTCTCAGCATCCAATTTAATTTATTCAAGTTTTTTTTTTCTTTAAACAAAGAGGATCGTATTTTAAAATCTTTTCAAATTTTCGACAATAAGACGTTAATCAATCAATTCGGTACTAATTTTGGGCGTTACGAGGGTGCTAATCATTCCTCGTGCGTAGCCGACTCCCGAACTCGTTTTCTCGAATTTCGTAGGTCAAAATCATTGTTTTGATAAATCAAAATGTTTTAATTATTAATCTCAAGGTGATCCGATCACACCTAAAAAAAAAGATTGGTGGCGACTCCATTTTCGTTTTAAAGTCGACCCCGTTTTTCAACACAAAAAAATGGTTTCGACAGCTTGGCGACTCCACTGGGGACTCCGATAGTCAAGCCGTAAAATTAATTATTTTCTGTCTTGTTGTCGAAAAATTAAAAATCTGATTTGAAAAATTACGATCCTTTATTACATTTGTTCGTATTGTTCCATATGATTGATGTGGTTTGAGTCTCGTAGAATATTTTCGCATCATATTGCATAGGGACCGTTTGGTCTTACCTTTTTAAGTGGGAGTGAAAAGCTACTCCTTCGTGAGGTTTTCACCTCCGTGCAGGATAATGGATCGCTTTCGGGATACATCCGTACCTATGTCTTCGTGAGATTTTCATCTCCGTGCCGCCATAGGGAAATATATTCTCCTGAACTGAACTCGATCCGTGTGAGCCTATAATGGGTGAGGATCGAGGAATCTGCTGGTTCGGGTACCTCAACTTTAGAACCAAACCGCATGTAGAAGACCCTAGGAGCCCACCCTAGATAGTACTGCGAGAAACCCTAGCGGTTACCCAGATAGGTGTTTGATTCTCTACTTTGAGTTTTGTTTTTGTACGTTGTACTGACTTATTATGTTTTTGCTATGTTTGCATGTCATTTAATATTCAAAAGAGTGTCGATTCAAGTTCGATTACTAAATTAGAGAGCTTGTCATGGAGAATGAATTTCTTGATAAAGTGGAAGATAATGCGGTTGTCCGTATGTGGTCAGAGAAAACGCAATTAGAGAAAGGGGATAGTCTAGCTGAGGGGTACACGTCAGAATTATGGGACTACACCCGTATCAGCGTGACGCAAAATAACCTTCAAGAATTAAAAGAGATATGGGATCAATGGAACGATGAGACCAAGCAGTTGTTTTACTGTAATTATGGGGATTTACCGTATCTACTCGACATCAAGGTAGACGAGCATTTGTTCCGGGCCTTCGCTCAGTATTGGAACCCTGCATACAGTTGCTTTACATTTGGGAGGGTAGACTTAGTGCCCACTGTGGAAGAATATACAGCCCTACTGCGTTGTCCAAAGGTTCAAGTCGATAAAGCTTATTCTAGAGTCGCTTATGTCCCGACCTTTTGGAAGAAATTTATGAACATTACAGGAATGAGCGAACAGTGGATTACAACTAGGATCAAGCAGAAAGGTGAATGTAAGTGCATCCCATGGAAGAATTTGAGAGATTTGATTCTAGCGCATCCTGATACGAAGAAGAGAGTCGATGTGTTTGCTTTGAGCATCTACAAATTAATTATCTTCCCTAGGGCATTAGGGTATGTAGATGAGGCGGTCTCAGATCTCTTTGATCGACTTGATAAAAGGGTCACACATGTTCTGGCTATCTTAGCCAAGATATTTAGATCTTTGGATGCATGTAGGAGGCCCGGTGAAGGCAGATTTATAGGTTGCACACAGTTGTTGTTGGCTTGGTTCCACAGTCATTTCTGGAAAGTGGATAAGGTTTCTTATCGGGTTTTCTCTGGGAATTATTCCCCATTAAAGGAGATAGTGGCCACGCCAAGAAGAGATGACATATTAGAGGAAAATTGGATAGCGCTCCTCCAAAATCTCCAGGAAGAAGACGTCAAATGGAGAGCTCTTTGGTTAATTCCTGACGAAATTCTTTACCGATGTGGAAGTTTTGACTAGGTCCCTTTGCTTGGGATTTGGGGAGCCATTGGGTATGCTCTTTTGCTCGTATTGAGGCAATACATATCAAGACAGTTCATACCCGATGCTTGCGGGCTAGCTCAATGTGAGTTTTCAATGCGGGAGATAACTACAAGAAAAGGGTAAAGGAGATTTCTAACGCTTGGAATCAGACTCGTCGAATGAAAAGGCTGGCCGTAGGTTCAATGACAACTCCCGAGTACAGTGGATGGTGGGGTAAAATAATTAATGATAATATCCCCGGGCCGAATTTAGAAGGCGTTCAACCGATGGAAGAGTACTTACAAGTGATCCCGTCAGAACTAGAAATCATAAAGCAAGACTTCGAGAAGAGGAATTTGGAACTTGAAAAGAAGATAGAACAATTGGAGGAAGAAAAGATGCATTTAAGGTTAGATGCTGATGTTCAAAAGCTAGAGGCCGAGAGATTAATGAAATGAAAGAATAAAGCCAATAAAGACTTGGATAGTTTGAAGACGAATTACAAGAAATTGCATCTATCAATGAGAACCGCCGGATTGGGAAAAACGTCGGAGCAATGGTGACAATAGATCCAAGAGGAAAGAACCAAAGCCGATCGGTGGGAGAGAAAATTTCAAGAGGCTTGGGCACAAAAATAGGCCCTGGAAAGGAGTTTGTTAGAAGCCCAAAGTGACAAAAGAGAATTAAAGGCGAGAGTAGCAGAACTTGAAAAATCACTTCATCAGCATAGAAATCGTAAATCTGCGGTTGAATTGAGGGCAAGTTTGAACAAGATTGAAGAAATGAAAGGAAATATAGAAGAACTAGAATCTGCATTACAAAATTGTGAGCTCCGGGTAGAGCTTCTAGAGGTAAGTGAAGAACGTTTGAAGGAACAGCTTCACCATTCTCAGAATCAAGTTAGGAACAGAGATTACATTATGGGCGAGGCCGTGACTCAGATTCGGGAGGTAGCCGATTATTTACAGACTTTGGCGATTCAAGCCGACATGCTAAGCGTGAAGCATGAGCTAGAATCAGATCGGGGTCAAGAGTTGGCTTCGTTGCTTAGGAAAGTTAAAACTTTGAGCATTAGGGCAAAGCCATATTTGTAATCCGTTTTATGTAAAGAATTTTGTTTTCTAGTAAAGTTTTCTAAATGAAATTGAATCAGAATCGACGCTTTTTTGCATTCAATTCATGCATTCGCATTACATCACATCATGTGCATTAAATTTCATGGAAATACCCTAATTGGTTAAAATCATTTCAGAGTTAATCTGGAAACCAACAAAAACTTATCAACCAAACATCATTACGGTACCCGAGCAAAGACTAAAAAATAGACCAAAGGTTGGAGAGATTAGAGCAAATACAAATACAGATACTAGAGCAATTGGCCAAAATTCAACAAGATATAAAGAATTAGATGCTAGAATTTCAAAGAAACATGATGAGCCAGTTAACCCAGATGCTAGCTGGAGGGTTAGAAAAAGGAAAAAGCCCTAGGGTTGATTCCGGGGATGTTAACGAGGACTCCGCTTATCATTCAGGCTTTACCCCAACAAACACCCAAGCACAACCAAACGCGTATCCACAAAGGGTGTCTATTAACATCGAGACCCCAATACGGGCCGGTACTCGACACCTGGTGAACTTTCCCGACGAGTTCAAGTTCTAGTCCAGGGGATAACCCAATCAACCCTGTTGTCCTTGATCTGGGTGGTCTAGCGGAAAAAAAAAAGGCGAGAGTGGAGCTCCCAAAACAATTTGAAGATCGTTACAAACGGAAAAGGCAAGAGAGGAGCTCCCAAATCAATACTTTAAAGGCCCTGAAGAAGAGGGGAAATGAAGTGAATAATGCTCGTATGTATAACAAGGGCTATTCAAAGCCGATTATCGTAAGCCAGCCAAGGACAACAACTACTAGCCATCAGGTCCCTCCAAGGCAGGATTCCAATCCAAGACCGAACTTAGAAAAAATTCGGTTCACGCTCATCCCGATCACGTACGGGGAGTTGTACCAAAGTTTGTTTGATGCACATATAGTATCCCATTTCTACCTAAAACCTATACAGCCTCTCTTTCCCAAATGGTACGACGCGAACGCCCAATGCTAGTACCACGCGAGAATCACAGGACACTTAATTAAGAACTGCACCGCTTTCAAAAAGATAATCGAAAGACTCATCAACATGGGTATTTTGAAATTCGATGCAGAAAATTCGTTACCCAACCATTCTGAAAAAGGGGTAAACGTGATAATTGAGAGTGCAGGGAAGAGAATCAAGACAGATGTAGCAGAAGTGAAAACCTCGCTGAGGGAGATTTGGAAGAAAATGGTAGAAAGATGATTAATCACACAGGACTCAGGGGAGGAACCTAGAGAAGCAAGGAACTACTGTGAGTTCCATGATGAAGAGGGTCACGAGATTCAAAACTGCAATGAATTCAGATCATTGGTGCAAGGCCTGATGGATAATAAGGAACTAGAATTCTTTGAATAAGTCAAAAGCCCAGAAGAAATATCGGGGAATCTAAACATAAACGCCGTATCTGAAAAGGAAACCGGGGAATAGAATTTTCCAAGTGTTTGCCCTTACATATTTGGAGTATTTTGAACAATGGAACTGTGGAAGAGATCCTTGTATATTTTAGAGCTAATTTAGAGTAATATTTAAAACACGCTTGTTGCTTTAAGCCTAGAAGCAATAAGAATCCTTTTGTGAAATAGGCTCATGTCCAACATCTTTATTTCAATAAAAAATGCATTTTTGTGTCTCACTTTGAGCAAATATTCTTTCATTCCTTTATTTCATTCATGTTCATACCACATAAATAATTATTCTTAGATTCATTTGTTCTTTAAATATTCATTCATACCTACAACAGGTCCCTAGATATCAACGACATGAGCGACGCTGCTACTGACTCAGAATCTACGTTTGAGCAAGATAAGTGTCTAGAGGGATCTCAGGACTTTGAAGACGACAAAGATTGTAACCTATCTCCTGATTTGTTAAGGATGGTAGAACAAGATGAAAAACAGATCTTACCTTACAAAAAAGTCATTGTGAGCTTGGGAGAAGAGAAAGAGGTGAAGATCGGAGCCTGTATCACCATAGAGACAACGCGAGACGTCATTGAAGTTATTCAAAAAAAATTCAAAGATGTTGTCGCATGATCGTATCAAGAGATGTCTGGGCTACTAAGACGTGTGGATGCTGTTAAGGCTAAAAATCTTAGAAGAGGTCCATAAGGGTGTCTGAAGAACACATGCTAATGGTTTTACAATAGCCAGACAAATCATGAGGTTCGGGTACTGCTGGTCCACCATGGAAGGGGATTGCATCAGTTATACCAAGAAATGCCATAAGTGCCAAATTTATAGAGACAAGATTCATGTGCCTCCTTCATCTCTTCATGTTATAACTTCTCCATAAACTTTTTCTATGTGGGGCATGAATGTTATTTGGCTGATCTCGTCAAAAGCTTCTAATAGGCGTCCATTCATCTTTGTGGTCGTCGATTACTTCACTAAATGGATGAAAGTTGCTTCATATGCCGATGTCACAAAGTCGACAGTCAGCAAATTATTGAAAAAAGAGATCATATGTCAGTATAGAATGTAAAAAAGGATCATATCTGACAATGTACTAAATTTGAACAATAGCACGATATCAGAAGTTTGCAGTCTGTTCAAGATTAAAGCACCATATCGCCCCAAAATGAACGGTGCAATGGAGGAAAAAAAAAAAGATCATGGAGAAAATGATTGAGACTCATAAAGATTGGCATGAAAAGTTACCATTCGCCCTTTGTGCCTATCGGACGTCTGGAAGGACTTCTACCGAGGCAACACCTTTCTCATTAGTTTATGGATGGAGGTAGTTTTGGCCATCGAAGTCAAAATTCCTTCTCTCCGAGTTTTATCAAATTTGAAGTTGGATGAGGCAGAATGGATCCAATCCTGATATGATTAGCTGAACTTGATCGAAGAAGAGAGGCTAAGGGCTATCCTCATGGTCAATTGTACTAAAAGCGAATGATGCGGGCCTATAACAAGAAAGTTCGCCTTAAGGAACTTCTGAAGAGACCTAGTTTTGAAAAAAGACCCTTCCCATATAAAAAGACTTCTGAAGAAAGTGGATGTCAAATTGGGAAGGACCTTATGTGGTAAAGAAGACCTTCTCTGGAGGAGCGTCGATGTTGACCGAAATGGATGGCAAGAGCTTGCCTAATCCTGCGATTTCAGATTCAATCAATAAATACTTCATATAAAAAAATATAAAATAAAGAAATAAAATAAAATAAAAAGGAGAGGTTAAGGCAAAAACTCGCAAAGGGCACTTTGAGACCAAATGGGTTTTGAATTGAAAACCCGCGAAAGGGAAATTCAAATTTTGATCAAAATATGGGGCATGCGGTAGTCTCGTTTTCTCCGAATTAACAAGAAGGAGAGATGTTACGCCTTGAGACCAAAGGGGTTTTGAATTGAAAACCCGTAAAAGGCAATTCAAATTTTGATTAAAAGAGGGCATGCGGTAGTCTTGCGATGCCTGAATTAACAAAGAAGAAGTATGCTACATCTTGGGGCATCGACAAAGTACTCTTGATCTCCTAAACACATATTGAGCTTAAAATGGTCTTCAGAAAATTCGTACAGAGAAGCTCAGGCTGCGATATCTAGGGCACCTATTTTTTCCCTCACCATTTTGTATTCTAGCAATGTTTGCTTTCTTTAATTAACCTATTTTTTTCAGATTTTGTTCCTGATAAATTTCAGTTTTGTCCATCATTATGATCATTTTCAAGCATTTTGCATTGAAATAACGATTAATGTACTACTAATACTTTCACAAAATAAGTTCTACATATTACTCTGGAAGATTCTAAATAGTACAAGAACCTGAAACAGGGCTATTATTTAGAACTCACCAAACCTAAGGGTTGGAAATATTTGAGAAAGAAGAGTCTAAATTGTGACTATTTCTTCGGATTTTCTGTCAAGGATATCAGCTGAACAAGAAGACAGGATATTGCGTCAGTGATACAACCTTGATGAACAGCGAACAATGACAACCTAAGCATTAAAAAGGGATCTTTCTCGCAAAATGATATTCTGCATTCATGCAAATATTATTCATACATGTTCAATTAGGAGCATTTGATTCATCCTGATCATGACATCCTAATCATTTTGTAACAGCTCGGTTTAGACCCTAGTCGGAACAGTGGTTTCGAGACTATAAATTTGAGGTCAGAATAATATTTTAATATTATTTTCTGAGTTTACAGTATGTGATTTAGCCTGTGTGAAATTTTTGTGTGAAGATTTTATCGATTGTGTGTTCAATTTGAGAAAAAGGACTTAATCGCATAAAGTATAAAAGCTATGTGCTGATTTATAAGTACCTAAGTGTTGATGTCTTTTTAATGTAGAGGCCTTATGAGGCAATTAAGCCAATTTTGAGGTAGTGGATGACTAATGGACGGCATTATGGCTATTATATAGTTTTATATATTAGTTATATAAGTGATAATATTATAATATAATGTTACTATAATAAAGACAAAAGAAATAAAAGCCATTTTATCATCTTATTCTTGTTGAAAGTGAAGAAAAGAGAAAGAAATAAGAAAGCTAGTTATTCGGCCTTGGTTGAGCAAAATTGAGGTATGATTTGGTTTCGGTTTTTGATAATTTTTATGTTTTTGTGATCGTTGTTTAGTGTACTATCAAACCCATGCTTAAATTTTGTGAATTGGTGATGAATGTGAGATATGCCATTGATGAATATGTGAGCTTTGTGATGTTAGTTGGTGAAATTTGAAAACTTGGTGTTGGGTTAACATAGTTTGTATTTGGATTTTTAATGAAATTGAGTAAATTGGGTTAAATTGAGAAAAGTATAAATTGAGGGACTAAATTGTGAAATAAATAAAATTTGTGGGCTTGAATGAACACAAGGGAAATTCGGCTAAGCTTATGTGAAAGGAAATTATGTGAATTTGATGATTTTGTGAATTAGGGACTAAAGTACCGAAATGTGAAAATGTGAGGGATATTTTGTAAAATGCCCTAAATATGTGTGTTTGGATGAAATTGAATGAATTGGTAGTTGAATAGATTAAATTTGAATGTGTATGACCAAGAAAGGAGAGGTTCGGATCGAGATCGAGGCAAAGACAAAGTACTCAATTAATCGACCGTTTCGGTATTTCGACGTCCGAGGTAAGTTCGGAAATAATACTAGTCATTAAATTTATATCTATGTGATGAAAAATAAATAAATGTATAGAGTTGTATTAATATTGTATTACATATGAGATCAAGTATTGAGGCACTAAGTGTGCGAAATTAGAAAAGAGACAGAAATGAATAGGACTGTGTGTGCGAAAAGATTGAAGCTTCGGCTTACCGAATTGGCACTGTGTGTGCGATACCTATATAAGTTCAGCTTATCGAATTGGCACTGTATGTGCGATACCGTCATAAGTTCGGTTTATTGAATTGGCACTAAGTGTACGTTGACAATTATGCTTTGATTACGAAATTAGCACTAAGTGTGCGAATAAAACAAAAGAGTAGCAATGATTAATCGGAATGTAAAACCGAGTGGTTGAGAAGCATGGTTGGTGAGTAACTATGTGTTGACAAAAAGGTATGTATTTAACCTTTGTGGTTGATGAGATTGTGTATGTTTTTGTGAATGGTTGAGTAGGATTATTGGCTATGAATGATGGTAGGTATGATACCTATGTGGTTGGTGAATTTGGAAGTAAATGAATGGAATGTTATGTGAGTATTGGATATAGTTGAATTTGTGTATCATTGGTAAATTATCTATGTGATGGTTCAATTTGTACATTGATTTGATTCAACGAATTAATTGTATTGTATCTTGAACTTACTAAGCTTTTGAAAGCTTACTGTGTGATTTGTTTCTCTGTGTTACAGTGTCAGTAAAGCTAGCTCGGATCCGGGGATCATCAGCATCTCTATCACACTATCGGCAATCTAATTTGGTACTTTTGGAAAGATGTAAATAGATGAAATATGGCATGTATAGGTTAGAAGTTATGGTATGTTTTGGGAATGTTTAATCCTTGCCATGTGAGTTGGCTTGGAAGTGAAATGATGTTAACTTATGAATGAGTTATGTTTATGATATGTGAAGTACATTTTGGTATGGCTTGGTGATAATGATATGTTTTTAAGTATGGTAAGATTAGTGAAGAATTGATGGCATAATAATATAATGATTTTGTGGATGAGTCATGCTTGATAATGTATGTGATTTGGTTGAGCAAGATGGTATATAAGTTGACATATTTAGTAATGAGGTTGTATGTGATGATATGATGATCACTTGACATGAAATTGGTTGCTAAATTGTGTGTGGGATTATGCTTAAATGTGCTTGTAGGATTGACCCTTGTGTGGGTGGCAAGTTGGCCTTGTAAATGGCCTATTTTGTCACACGGTTGTGGCACACGGGCGTGCCTAGTGACCGTGGGGCTAAGTCAGTAGCTGGTTAAGAGTACACGGCCTTGGCACACGGACGTGCCTGGTAGCAGTGTGATTTCAACAGGATTGACCACGGCCAAGGTACACGGGCGTGCTTGGTGGTCGTGGAGTAAATTCAGGTTCGAACACGGGGAGGACACACGGGGGTGTCCATCAGCCGTGGGAGGCACACGTCCTGTCCACACGGGCGTGTAACCCCTGAAACTTTGAAAAGTTTTAAATTTTTGAGAATTTCTGTATGTGTTCCGGTTTAGTCCCGACCCCTTTCTAACACGTGTTTAAGGTCTCGAAGACCTCCATAAGGGGCTATATACTTATGAATGAATATGTTTGATTGATGTTTGACTTTGTGTCGTGAAATAGTAATGAAACGTTCTGATTGTCTGGTAATGCCTCTTAACTTTATTCCGGCGACGGTCTCGGGTTATGGGTGTTACACATTTGGCATAAGCAAAGGCCCACGAATTTTATCCTACACGTCGTGTCCCCCAGAGGACGGTGTAGCATGATCAGTGAATCCACAAATTTTATCTCCCTGAAGTAGCAGTGGAGCAGATTGAAGTTGTAGATCTTATCTCCTTGAACTTGCAGTGGAGTAGATCGAAATTGGCGAATCTCATCTTCCTGAAGTTGCAGTGGAGCAGATTGAAGCCACCAGCCTTATCTCCCTGAAGTTGCAGCGGAGCATACTGAAGACAGCGAATCTCATTTCCCTGACGTTGCAGTGAAACAGATTAAAGCTACAAATTATATCTTATCTTCCTAAAGTTGCAGTGGAGCAGATTGAAGCCACCAGCCTTATCTCCTTGAAGTTGCAGCGGAGCAGACTGAAGACAACGAATCGTATTTCCCTGACGTTGCAGTGAAACAGATTAAAGCTATAAATTATGGCGGATCTTATCTTCCTGAAGTTGCAGTGGAGCAGATTGAAGCCACCAACCTTATCTCCCTGAAGTTACAGCGGAGCAGACTGAAGATAGCGAATCTTATTTCCCTGAAGATGCAGTGGAACAGATTAAAGCTACAAATTATGGCAGATATTATCTTCCTAAAGTTGCAGTGGAGCAGATAGAAGCCACCAACCTTATCTCCCTGAAGTTCCAGCGGAGCAGACTGAAGACAGCGAATCTCATTTCCCCGGCGTTGCAGTGGAACAGATTGAAGCTACAAATTGGCAGATCTTATCTTCTTGAAGTTGCAGTGGAGCAGATTGAAGCCACCAGCATTATCTCCCTAAAGTTACAGCGGAGCAGAATGAAGACAGCGGATCTTATTTCCCAAGCGTTGCAGTGGAACAGATTGAAGCTACAAATTGACGGATCTTATCTTCCTAAAGTTACTGATGGGAGCAGATTGAAGCCACCAGCCTTATCTCCCCTCGGTTACAAATGAGCAGATCGAAGACAAGCAGATCTTATTTCCCTGGCGTTGCAGTGGAACAGATTGAAGCTACGAATTACAAGTCATATACCTCTGAAGTTGCAGTAGGTCGAATCAAATTTACCAAAACCAAACCTTATCTCCCTGAAGTTGCAGCGGAGTAGACTGAAGATAGCAAATCTTATCTCCCTGAAGTTGCGGTAGAGCAGATTGACGCTACAAGTCTAATCTCCTTAAATGGGATCGAAGCGCTAGTTCCTATGCCCTTGAAGATGCAGTAGGATGGAATGAAGCTACTCGAAGAAGAAAGGCTCCAAAACAAGTAGAGACTCAGCGAGGCCGGGCAAAATTGGCCCTTTTTAAATCTTTGTTCCATTTTCATTACACGACAACGAGCAAAGAGGGGCAGTTGTAATTAGCCCAATTTTCCCGGGCCCAACTAACCAAATTAAAACCAAATAAATTAAAAAACTAAATAAAAAATTAAAATTAATAAAGTCCAGTCCATTACAGACCCAATTGAGGCCCAAACCACTACCCAAATGCCCAAACCATAGCCCACAACAAATCAGAAAACAAGCAGAAACCATAGCCAGCAAGGCCAGCGCCGCAACAGCCTCCGTGCACTCCACGTGCACCACCACGTCCGCTCACCTCCGTTCATCGCCACAGCTGGCGTTCCGTACCTGCAAACAGACAAATAACACAACAAAACCGAAGGAAAAAAGATTGTATTTTTCATTTTTTTTATTGATTTTATTTTTACAATTTCGGCTATAAAATCGAATGAAAATTATTTGTATTGGACCCTTTTTTTTTGACACAATATCAATACAAAAAAAAAGCAGATCAGAAAAAAAAAGTTTTTTATTTTTATCTTTGTTATTTTTTTTTTTTTTCGAATATGTTCTTCTATTTTTAAAGGTTTCCTTTTCTTTTTAAATATACAAAAGTTCTAAAATATAGTATAAAAAAAGAAAGAAAAAACTACCTTTTTGGAGCTTTAGTGCCGTGCACATGCAAGACCGACGGTGGCGTGACGGTGGCGGTGCACACGAGCCCTCGCGAATCGGGCCGCAGGCGGAGGGAGGAGAGAGTGTTTTGAGAGAGTTTTTAATTTTTTTTTCTTTGATGTGAAGAGAATTTTTTTTTTTTAAATTTCAACTTTTATAGAGCCCTTAAACGGCGTTGTTTAGGGCTGAGTTCAATAGCCTAAGACGGCGTCGTTTAGCCCAGATTCGCGCGCAACCGACCCGACCCGCCAGGATCCGCGTGTTTTTTAACGGAAGGGCTATTTGCGCTTTTAGCCCTTCCTCTTTTTAAACCTATTTCAATTAAATCCTTTTTTACTTTTTTGACCCGATAGTTTCGCATCTGTTTCATTTTGGTCCCGAGTAAAACGCTGTGTTTTGGAGGAGAAGGGAAATTTGTCCTTTGGACCCCTCCTTGTTTTTCGCGTGTTCGGATAGGTCCTTTCCTTTTTATTTTTTTTATTTTTGCCCCAAACGTTTGTTTTAAGTTTAATTTAGTCTTTTTTTTTTATTTCTTTTGTTATTTTTGCTATTTTATCATTAATTTAATATTTTTATGATTATTATTATTATTGTTACTATTTTTATTATTATTATAATTATTATTATTATTACTATTACTATTAATTTTAATATTACTACTATTATTCTTATTACTATTACTATTATTTTTAATACTATTATTACTATTATTATTAATTTTATTATTGGCATGTTATTATTATTAATATATTTAGGTAACTTTGTTATTATTACTATTATTTCCATAATATTTATTTGCTTAATTTTTTTTAAAAAAATACATTTATTTATTTTATCATTTTATTACCTACTTATTTATATCTTTCTATATAGTTTTAATACTTCAAAATTTTTATTATTATTTACATTATGATTTTTTAATTTGTGTTACGCTACATTTGTTTATTGATTTGTTTAATATTAATCCCTTAGTTCTAAATTTTTTGTTCTTTTTCCTTATTATTTTTCTTTTTGGCTTGTTTACTTTACTTTATTTTCAATCTTCACATTGTTATCATTATTATTTTGTTACGCATATTAACACTGTAATTTATTTTCCGTTTTACTACAATCATATTACATTTTATCCGATGCATTAAAATTTTTGTTTTGAAATAAGCAAACACTCCTCGTCTTAAGATTCGAAAGAAATCGTACCCTAACTTACTGGGTTTCGATTTTTCTCATCGAGTCTAAAGAATTAATTATTTTTTTAATCAAAGCGTATAAGTTAAATAAAAACTTATTCTCGTGAATTCAAAAATGTTGTGTCCTAACTCACTGGATGTGACATTTTATTATCTCGAGGTAAGGATTTCTAAAAACAAATGCAATATTCTGTATTTGGAATTTTGAGAAATTGTGCCCTAACTTACTGGGTTCCGAATTTTCATTTGACCCAAATGACCGAATATTTTTTTTTTGGATTTAAATGCCCTAGTTTTAAAAGTCAAAAGACAAGCTTAGTTTCGAGGACTCGAAACGTCATATCCTAACTCACTGGACATGACATTTTACTTCTTCGAAATAAGCGGGTCTCAGCATCCAATTTAATTTATTCAAGCTTTTTTTCTTTAAACAAAGAGGATCGTATTTTAAAATCTTTTCAAATTTTTGACAATAAGACATTAATCAATCAATTCGGTACCAATTTTGGGCGTTACGAGGGTGCTAATCATTCCTCGTGCGTAACCGACTCCCGAACCCGTTTTCTCGAATTTCGTAGGCCAAAATCATTGTTTTGATAAATCAAAATGTTTTAATGATTAATCTCAAGGTGATCCGATCACACCTCGAAAAAAATTTGGTGGCGACTCCATTTTCGTTTTAAAATCAACCCTATTTTTTAACACAAAAAAAATAGTTTCGACAATACCCATCAACTTTTCATGCTAAAGCATTCTTGTCTCAGCCTCAGATTGTAGCGTAATTGGTGTATTTATTATGATACGCTGTTAATGCAACTGCCATATCAACTACAAATAATGCAGGGCAGAGGGGAGATCTTAGTGGCAGAAAAGCAAGCAAGCGGCAAGACAATAAATAAGGCAGGGCCTGGTTTCTGTCATTATAAGAGAAATGGAAAGGATGGCCCAATAAACCTAGCCTAATGAAGAAATTATGAGCCCAAATAGGGGCCTGGATTATAAGATTTTGAAAATGATACAGATCCCCCATAATTAGAAGGGATAAGGAGTGGGCTTATATTACACACCTCAAGCTGCTCCTTTCTAATGATGTTCTTCTTTCCTTTGTTTGAAGTTACCGGCTAACTGATTCACCATATATTCAAACATAATTTAGCTTCATCAAATCACTACCTTTCATCCATATAAAACTCACATTTACAAATCACGCAACTTTTATTAAAATAAATGTAAAATTAAAATGTTTCCAACAACTGATTGAGCTCCCACTTTAGGTGAAATTGAATTATTATAAATGTCCCTTGCAACTATTATTAGTATATTCATGTCACACTTTTTCTTTTGTTTTATTTTCACAATTATTATTAATTAATAATATTTTGTTATGAAATAAATAATAAAGAGAATTAGGAGAGCAAAAGAGAACGGATTTTTTATTGATCAGATGTTGCTTCAAAATTTATATTTATAGACATAGAAAGTATAAATGAAATAAAAATCTACTTTTAATGACTATTAAAATCCTAAAATACATCAAACTTATCTTGATTTCAATTCTCAATGATAAAATTTAATGGTTTTTTAACTAGTGTTCGACAAAAACTTGTTAAAATTAAGTAAATTATTATTTATAAAAAATGATGTTATATTAATGTATCAAAATAAAACTCGATTTAAGGGCTTTGCTTGTTTAAAAAGAAATAATTATTGTTTGCTTAAACTGCGGTCCCATCGTTCCTCACATCAACATAATCCTTGCTTCCGGAATTCGTTTTTCATTACAATCATTTCCAATTAAATGTCCTACTTAATGAATTTTGAGACATGTCGTTCCAACAAATGTGAATCACAAGCTGCCGACTAAAAAAACTTTATCTGAAAAATAAAATTTCAAACTTGGTTCCTACAATAGTGATGTATGTATTTCTCTTTGAATTTCTACAAAAAAAAAAATGTTGTGATTATAAAATCTAATTATTAAATTAAAATAGTCAAACAAGTTAGATTTTGGTGAAAATTGGAAATTTTTTCTGTCAAAAAATAGAATTAAAACATCTAAAAATTGAGTCCAAATTTCCAATAAATAAAAATTAAAAAAAATTTAAAATTCATTATGTTAAGCTAGAATTATCTGAATTAATCTAAAAATTACAACGATTTTCAAATGGATTAAACACAGTTCAAAAAGTTATGTTAAAAACATGTCCAAAAGATCAAATTCCAATTCAACATATAGATACATAAAAATAATAATAATAATAATAATAATAACAGAGAAACACCGGCATTTTATGTTTAGTAAATTAGCGGTGCGGCATCCTAATTTTTAATTCCGAAAAACACAAGTTTAGTAAATTAATGAGTTTTCATTATGGTTTTATATGTAGTATACTGCTATTAATAATATGATTTGTCAAATAAATTAATTACTAAATTTTAATTATTTTAAGCTTAAGAAATTTTAATGAGATAGCACCGTATAGTTTACTGTCCGTCGTCTATAAAATATTATCGTATGGATGATTAAATCTGTTCGCGTGTTGAGTTATTTGTTCAAATTTAAAGGTTTATTTGATATTTTGAGGGGTTGGATAAAATTATTAAATTTCAAAAATGGATTTTGAAAAAAAAAATTAGGCATGTTTAAAATATAGACCAAGATCTAGTTTGAACATTTAAGGTCCAAGTTCGGTCCGCCCAACCCGTTTTTAAGTTAGTAATGTTTTATGTTATATTATTTTTATATATTATATAATTTATAACACATGAAAATTAAATCTTTTGTAGTCTATAATACTAGTATTATGATGTAAACATTAAAAATTGTTAAAGGTGACTATATATAAAATTTTAATAAATAAAAAATATAAAAATATTAAACATTAAATTAAAAACAATATAAATATATATATTTAAAATTTTTAAAAAAATAATCTGGATGGACTTAAAATTAAGTTTGGATTAGCTATTTACAAATATTGGGTTTGGACAAAATTTTAAGCCGGACTTAGACAAACATAAAATGTGTTAATACCGAACTAAATCCATGAACACCTTTATATAGATGTGAACCCTTCATAATTGCATAATATTAAATATATAGTACCCGATTAAGGTTTTTATTTGATATATTAGTTGTGTATGAATCTATTAAATTGCAGTGAAGCATACTCTTATATCATGTAATAGTTTTAGGGCCATTTTGGATGGGCATTTAGCTCTAGTACGGTGCGTTTAATTTTTTTATCTTACGTTACAATAATTAATTTCACTGACATCACTATTTTTACACTAATATCTCTTTGAATATATATATATATGCATTAAATAAAATCTGACTACTTGTGATAATTAAAAAATCATAGAAATCAAATTAGGGCAGCGAAAGTAGTTGAATGCAATTGCCAAAATAGTCATAGACATTTACTTTAGTGACAAAGAACCCAATCAGGGTGAAACACATGTAATTTGTTCAAAGAGAGGACAAAACAAAACCATGTTTTCACATTAGCTATGTTCGGGGTTGACTCCTTCAGTTTACTTCTTTTACAAATATTAAAATATTTTAGTCATATTCATTCAATTTATGATTAGTTTTTTTACTAATAAATTAAAAGCTTACAAGTCCCATACAATAACTTACACAATTTAATCCAAGCTTTCCATGATAGGTGTAACTATCATTATACCTAGCATCTTTATAACTTACCTTCCATTGTCCACATTCAAGTCACCTCTCCCACTTCCATTATCCACTATTTTTGCACATATTTTCTTATGGTAACTTCTTTCTAAAATTTATTAATAGAGAACTGAACATTTAATTTAATTTTTTTTTGATCATTTGGCAAATTCAAATACGATAAAATTTATCTTTGCAACTCTCTTGATATTATTTCTACAACCATTGTATTTTTCACTTTTTGGCTTTCATCACCAACACTTATCACTACACTTATATTGTTTTTATATAGTTTTTTAAGTTTATTGTTTTTAAAAAATAAAAAAATGAGAAGAATATTTTTTTTCTTATATTTTTTAAGGGTTATTCAAATTTAATTTCAAAAAGGAATAAGACATAACATGCAAATAAGCCAAAAGTTTAAAAGGATTTAATTGGGTGCATAAGCATTTATGGCACCACCCTTTTTTGCATCTAATCTAAAAAAGATGATTTCTTCGTCAGATTCCTGAACATTTTATATAATTACACTTTAGTTTAGTGTCATCAATGGCAACAAAGGTATCAAAATTTACTATTCAAGTACATGATTTTGAAAGTGAGTCATTTTTGTAATTTATAAAAACTTTTGAGTTAATTTTAAAAAAAAGCTACACTTCTAGCTAAAAATGTGGAGAGTCATAAAAACTTGGATGTCCCTAGGGCAAGTCTTATGAAAGGAATCTATTTTAAGGGCTTGGAATAGTATCAAAGTGGGGATTTCGCTTATTAAATGGGTTCTCGATGGAATGCTAGAAATGGAAACCTAATCTCTATTTGGGTGGATAAAATATAAATGGATCCCATCTCTTCCTAGTTTTCAGGTATCCTATCCCGTCCCTCGAATCATGATGTTCTTTTGGTTAAAACATTTATTTGACAATGACGAGAGGGGATACTGCTATGAAACTCTTGACTTTTTTATAAAAATAATCTAAAAAATTTAATTAATTATTAAAATGGCCTATTTTTTTAATTAAACACGAAAATAACTTAAAATTTACAATAAAAATTGGTGAAGCCAAATGGTTTGGCGCCACCAACATGCCACGTCAGCAACTAAGATAAAAAAATTATTTTTTTAGTAGAGTCATGTAAAATAGCGCAACCTGTATAAATACAAGGGAAATACTATAATTTCTAAAAAAATTGCGGACTTTAAAAACAATTTTCCATTTTGGCGCCACTAGATTTCGATGACACCCTACTTGTTTTTTTTTCTTTCTTTTTTTTAACTTTTGTCCTATTCTTTCTTTCTTTTTTCTTATTTTAAGTTTTATATTTTTCCTTATTTATTTATTTTATTTTTATTATTAATTTTAAAAAAAACTTGAAATGTATATTTGAAATGTTTTATAATATATATTTTTAAAATTTTAAATATATATTTTTGAAATTATTTTTTAAACTTTAAATATTATTTTAAATTATTTTTTAAAATTTTAAATATTAAATATATTTTTAAATAATATAAAATATTTAAATATTTTAAAGATATGACCTTTCAAATTTATTATTAGTTTTATAATATTTTAAATATTTTTAATTTGTTTTATAATATTTTAAATTATGATTTTTAAATTATTTTTAAAGATATTCAAACCTTTTTTTAAATTCTAATTAAAAGTTAAAAATAATATTTTATTTTAAAAAGTGAAATTTGAATTAATTAGAAAATTAAAAAAATTTGTTAAAAATGATTTATTTGTTAAAAATGAATTTATTTAAAATATATATATTAAAAATAAAAATTAAAATTAATAAATTAAATATATATATTATAATTGGTCACATCATGTCTTTAAAATATTTAAACGTTTTATATTATTAAAAAATATATTTAAAATTTTAAAAAAATAATTTAAAATAATATTTAAAATTTCAAAAAATATATATTATAAAACATTTTAAATATACATTTCAAATTTTTTAAAATTAATAATAAAAAATAAATAAAATAAAATAAATAAGGAAAAATATAAAACTTAAAATAAGAAAAAAAGAAGAAGAAAGAATAGGACAAAAGTTAAAAAAATTAAAAAAAAAACAAACAAACAAAGTAAAAAAAAAAAAACAAGGTGTCAGCCATCGAAATTTGGTTGCGCCAATTAAATTGGCTCCACCAGAAAATGGAAAATTATTTTTAAAGTCTCTCTATTTTTTCAGAAATTGCAGTATTTCTTTTGTATTTATACAGGTGGTGCCATTCTACTTGGCTCCACCAAAAAATTAATTTTTTTATCCTGGCTGCTGACGTGGCATGTTGGTGGCGCCAAACCATTTGGCTTCACCAACTTTTACAGTAGATTTTAGGTTATTTTCATGTTTAATTAAAAAAATAGGTTATTTTTATAAAAAAAAAAAGCCGAAACTCTCTCTTAAATTCCTTCAAGATTCATGCTATTAAACAAATCCTAATTAGACTTTTTTTGTTATTTTTAAATTCAAGAGAATTTTAGTGGGAATTAGGGGATAATGGTTCAATTCCATCCATTTTTTTAGATTTTTTAACCATCTATCGTAATTTGATTAAGCTCAATTCAATTTTTGATTTTTCATATTAATTTTTATTTTAAAATTTTAGATTTATTTTAATAAAATGAGTTTTGTTTTATAACTTTTAAATATTATTTGACAATATAAAATTTTTTCATTAATAATTCTAAAAAAATATTTAAAAAACTTTTCAATTACTTTCATTATTTTAAATATAAAATTTTTTAAATAAAAGTTCCCTCGAAAACCAAGAGTGCTCTTTGTAGAGTCCTAGAGAAAACAGTCTCTGCTGTAGCTTGGGATGGAAGAGGGTGGTGGCGTGGAGAGGGAGAGCAATGAAGAGATATCTTTGTTGGCGAGAAGAACTTATTCAACTTTCGATCAAAAGGTCTTTGGTGGTGCCTAGTGAAAAGCCTACTACGATTTGTTCAGGTGTGGACGAAAAATATTTCAATCCGAAAGCTTTAAGGCTCAATTGAAGAGTATCCGAAATCCAAGAGGAAATTTGAAATTCAGATGGTAGGGCAGAATTTATTCTCAATTGTCTTTGATCTAGAAGAAGATTTAGAATTGATTATGGAGGGTAGGCCTTGTCTTTTTCGGAAGTCCATTATTTTGTTTGATAGATTAAAGAACCCAATTGAACGAGATCAAATTTGTCTTACTTCATCTCCATATTGGATTAAGATTGGTTCGTGTTCTCCAGAATTTGATAAGAAAGATATGTTGCATGCTATTGGTAGCACCTTTGGTGGGGTTCTCAGATCCGAAATTAGGGCTGATTGTTGCAGACTCAGGGTGAATCTGGAGGTTCAAAAACCCCTAAGGAGAGGTATCTTTGTCTCAAGTGAAAACGGTGTAAGTTCCTGGATCCCATTCAAATATGAAAAATTGCCGGTCTTTTGCTTTGGGTGTGGTAAATTGGATCATAGTCTACAGGATTGTTTGGTGATAGATCCTGCAGAAAAGACAAAAATTAGAGAAGATCCACCATATTCTATTACGTTAAAAGCAGAATCGAAGATGATGGGTAAAGAAAGTATGAAATTTAGTGATTTTACTAAGAAGCAGGGGGTTCAGCGTAATTATACAGGTCAGACTAAGGCGTGTGTCAGTCAGGAAATTTGGGGCGATTCAAATATTTTGTATGAGAATAATACAGGGGGAAAAATTTTGGCGAGATGGGAGGATGGATTGAAGGTTCAGGAAGTAAATATTACTTTGAGGGAGGTGGTGGTACAAAATGCAGAGAACAACAAAAGTAAGGAAATTTTAGAAACTTCCAGGAAGGCAAGCTGGAAAAGATTGGCCAGAAATAAACAGGGAAGTTCACGAATGTCCAATGGTCATAGGGCTAAAAGGAATTTTCCTGATGAAGAAGATGGTGAGGTCGGTTTGGATTCATCAAATAGGGTTGGAATAAAGAGAATAAAAGTTGATGGGGGGATCGACTTATCAGTAGATTGTAAGGAGGATATGATTGAAGAAGAGACACAAATGATCGTTTTCAACAATTCAGGATCGGCGGCTGCCAATGGGCAAGCCGACCGGACGCAATGAAAACCATCTGTTGGAATGTCCGTGGGTTGGGGAGCCCATGGGCTGTGAGGAGGTTGCGATATTTATGTAAGCAGCAGAATCCCCATATAGTCTTCTTAATGGAGACTAAGCTGGACCAAAAACGTATGGAGAGGGTTAGAAGAAGTTGCGGTTTCAGTGGCGGGATAGATATTGAAGCAGAAGGGTCTCGAGGAGGGTTGTGTCTTGCATGGAAAAATGACATTGTGGTTACGTTGAGGAGTTTTTCTAAATGGCATATTGATGTATTAGTATGGGAGGGTTGTATTCAGAAGGAGTGGAGATTTACGGGATTCTATGGATCACCATATTTAAAAGATAGAAATTCTGCTTGGAGTTTACTCAGTCGTCTTAGCCAAGGTAACATTCATCCATGGCTTGTAGCAGAAGATTTCAATGAAATTCTGTACTCTTTTGAGAAAAGTGGCGGAATCCCATGAGAACAGAAGAGAATGGAAGCTTTTAGGGACACGCTAGAGGAATGTCAATTGACGGATATAGGGTACTCGGGAGTGTGGTATACTTGGGAAAGGGGTAATCTTCCAGAGACAAATATAAGAGAGCGGCTCGACAGAGGGGTTGCTAACGAAGAATGGTTACTTCTATTCCCAATGGGGAACATTCAACATCTCCCTTATTCTTCTTCAGATTATAGCCCTATCCTTCTAAATACAGACATCCCAACCATTTTATCAGGGCATCGAAGATTTCGCTTTGAAGCATGGTGGACTATGGAAGAATCATTTGAAGGTTTGATCAGAGAGTTTTGGGAATCATCTACTGTTCCGTTGATGGAGAGATTAACGCTTTTGCAGATTCATTTGAAGAAATGGGCAGCTTCAATTAAAAGCAGGAATGAGGGACTTAAGAAAAGACTTACAAAAGAGCTTGAAACTTTGTTGGAGAAGGATAGAGACGACGAAACGCTGTCTAAGATTATAGATACAAAAATTCACCCGAATACGGAGATTGATAAAGATGAAGTGTATTGGGGAGAGAGAGAGCACGAGCTAATTGGCTTCAGCTAGGAGATAGAAATACTGCCTACTTTCATAGGTGTGCATCAGCCCGAAAACGGATCAATTCAATCACAAAGTTAGTGTTAGAAGATGGTAGAGAGATAAATGAGGAGGAAGTAAATACTAGATGCGACTCACAGAATATTTCGAAGATCTTTTTGCATCTAAGGGTATTGAAGATCCTTGAAAGGTGATGGAGGGCATAGGAAGGATTATCTCGCATGAAGTCAATGAGAACTTATTATCTCCTTTCAGGGAAGATGAAATGCGGGCGGCGTTAAAAGATATGGGACCGACAAAGGCTCTGGACAGATGGTTTCCACCTATTCTTTCAACAAGATCTTGGCATATTGTGGGTAAAGATGTTTTGGAGTTTTGTTTGAGTATCTTAAATGGAAACAAATGGATTGATCTTGTTAATGTCACGGAAATAGTGCTTATCCCAAAAATCCCTAATCCTTCATCCCTAGTCAATTTTAGGCCAATAAGCACGTGCTCTCGATTCTATATAAAATCGTGGCAAAGATAAATGCAAATAGATTGCGAATGTTATATGCATGTGCATTAATGAAGTCTGAGCGCATTTGTCCTGTGTCGCTTGATAGCGATAATGTACTTCTAGCTTATGAAATTATTCATACATATCGACAGAAACGAGCAGGGAAGAAGGGATACATGGCTGTAAAGTTAGATATGAGCAAAGCATACTGATTGTGGTAGAATGAGATTTTGTGAAGAAAATGATGATCAAGATGGGGTTTGCACATGAATGGGTGGGCTTAATAATGAAATGCATTACTTCAGTCTCTTATGCTGTTAACATCAATGGTCATATGGGTAGAATTTTTCAACCAACAAGAGGACTCAGGCAGGGTGATCCATTAAGCCCTTTTCTTTTTCTCGTTTGCAGTGAAGGTCTCTCTTCTTTAATAAGATTAGCAAAACAAGCAGGTTTGGTTAAAGCTGCAAGGGTCAGTAGAAGAGGGCCAGAGATATCCCACTTATTGTTTGCTGACAATTGTATGATGTTTGGAGAAGCAACTGAACAAGAAGCGAGGAATATGAAAGATATCTTGAAGGAATACGAAAGTTGCTCAGGCCAGTGCGTTAATTTCAGCAAATCGACCATTTTTTATAGTTCTAACACTTCAGCAGATGTAAAGAAGTTAGTGTCATCATTGCTAGGAGTCAGAAGTTCTTCAAACACAAAGAAATACTTGAGCCTTCCTAATGTGGTGGGTAAGCGGAAAAAAGAGGCATTTCAACCTATACTTGATAAGATTTCTTTGCGAATTGATAGTTGGAGCACCAGGTTATTGTCGCAAGGGGGGAAATAAATTTTTATAAAATTCGTTTTACAAGCACTTCCTACTTATGCTATGTCATGTTTTCTTCTTCCTAAAACACTGTGCGAGATGATTGAGAATAAGTTTGCTAGGTTTTGGTGGCAGAAAGGAGCTGGTAGGCGATGTATTCATTGGTGTAAATGGGTTCATTTGTGTAGACCTAAAGAAGAGGGAGGTTTGGGGTTTCGAAATATGACCCAATTTAATATCGCCTCGTTAGCAAAACAAGGATGGAGAGACTATTAAATTTTCAGATTCATTGGTCGCGCGTGTTTTCAAAGCAAAATATTTTCCAGATTGTACTTTTCGTGCTTCGAGTTTGGGAAGATCTAGTTCTTATGTTTGGCGTAGCATTTGGGCGACAAAAGCTTCACTAGAGAAGGGTGATATGGAAAGTCGATGCGGTGAAAACATTTTAGTTTTTTTGAAGACGCATGGATTCCAAATTATGCAAATGTTAGATTAACGTCGATGTTGGTAGTTTGCAATTTGTTAAAGTGGCGAATTAATCAATAGCAATGAGCGTGAATGGAATAAAGAGTTGATTGGCAATACCTTTCCGTAAGCCGAGGCGTAACCGATTCTCCGAATCCCTTTGGCGATGGAACCTCATGAGGACTTTACGGTGTGGAATAAGCGAATCTGTAGGGCGCGAGTTTTGGCATGCAGATTCCTATAAACTATTACAATTCCGATCCTACTGACTTATGCTTTACAACATATCTACAAAGGTTTTTACAACAAACTTTGGAAAATTGGCATTCCCTTGAAAATCAAACTTTTTATCTGGAAAATTTCTTGGAACTACCTAGCCACCCGGGTGAATATGTCTCTTAGGAAACTTTCTACAATCAGTTTGTGTCCTCGTTGCGGATCTAGAGAGGAGACAATGAATCATCTTTTCCGAGATTGTCCTTTCTCAGATACAATTTGGAAAGATCTATCAGATGTCATCTCAGTAATGTTCCCATGTACAGAGTTTGTTGAGTGGCTTACCAAGGTTATGACTCATCTTCCCTTGAATGTTTGCGAGACTCTTTTGTGTTACTCTCGGGCCATCCTGGGGACATGAATTCTCGTATTCATGATAAAAAAAGCAGAACAAGCCAGGAGATTGTTAGTTTTATACATGGGTACATCAGGGAGCTTGATGCAGTCAGAAAAGTTAATCAGAGTATCTTTACAGAGGACGTTAAATGGAATAGCCCACCTGGTCAGACGATCAAGATTAACTTTAATGGTGCGTTTGATGAGAGATCTCAACTTTCAGCATCGGGGTAGTGGTCCGAGACAGTAGCGGTTTTGTTCTTCTCACATGCACAGAACTTCACAAAGAAGTGGCCTCAGCTTTTGCCGCCGAAGCTATTGCCTGCCGTCGAGCAACTCAAATAGCCATCAATATAAACAGAGAGGATGTTATCATAGAAGGAGACTCTCTGTCTATAGTAAAGAAATGCAATAAGAGGGATTTCGACAAATCACAGGTGGGTTCATACATTTACGATATTTATAAACTGAAGACTAGAGTTAAAAAAGCCAGATTCGAGTTTGTTCCTAGATCAGCAAATAACTTAGCCCATATTTTAGCAACAGAGTCATTGAGAAGGAAAGAAAGGCTTTACCTGGTTAACGGAGTTCCAAGTTATGTTGAGTTTTAGACGACGCTGGAATATGCGAGGGAGCCAGATTGAGGTGAAGCAGAAAGGATAAGGAAGAGGGAAGGTTTCTTCAAAGCTTCATCCAAATAGATCTGATAAACATTTACTTTTCCTCGGTACACGATTAATGCCATTAAAGGCGAAATGATGATTGCGATGTGAAACAGATTGCGCAGTAAAAGCGATTAGGCGGTAGGCGATGCTTACATTTTTGGTTTCCTTTTTTGCTTTCTAGACTTTTCTTCTACACGGGCCATTTTAATATGGGCCTATTTTATTATTTTTAAGACTCAATTTTCATTTATGGAAGCCCAATCTGATTAATTTAAAAAATATATATATAAAATTTTTATTTTTATATCACAAAAATTAAAATTAATTATAAAATAAATAAAATAAAATTTAACTAAATTTCGAATATTTATCATTTTTAGACTTATATTTCATAAATCTTCAAACCATCTCCAATCGGATTGATTTTGGATTTTTTTGAAGTATCGAAATAGTTAAAAGAATAGTTGAGCTACCAAATTAAAAAAAAAATTAGAATAATTAGGAGTGAGCAAAACTCAATTTGATTTTAAAAATTGAAAAAAGAAATTCAAATATTGAGTTAATCGAATCGAGTTATTCAAATTATTACAGTCAAATAAGTAATTTGAGTTTTGAGTTCAAATCGAGTTGAATTTTACAATTTGAATAACAAATTAGTATAAATATCCTTTTGGTCCCTGTCAAATTTGAAAATGAGCAAATTGGTCTCTCTCAACAAAAATTACAAAAAAAAATCAAAATAATTTTCAAAAATTCAAAATATTTATAAAATTTCAAAATTTATATTTTTAAAAAAATTATAAACATTTCAAAAAAATTCTAAAAATATATAAAGAAAGTTTAAAAATAAAAGAATTATAGAAATAATAATTTTAGGACCTAAATAAGTTGTTTAATGATTAAATTTATAGTGTTTTTTATTTTACTTTGAAAAAGTTTTCAAATATATATTATTTCAAATTTACGTGCTTCAAAATGAAATTAATTATAATGCAACAATATTTTAATTTAAAATGTTTAATTTTTTATCTAATTCAAATATTTTACTCAAATCAATTCAATTCGACTCAACTCAAATTTTATTTTAGGTAACTCAATTTAAAAAAGTTCCAAGATAATATAATAAAATTCATTTACTCAAAAATTTTCACCCTATTGTAATAAATACCCACTGCTAAAAATAATACAAAGGATAGATAAATCGTGACTTGAAAAGAAAGAAGTCAAACTCCAAAAACAACACTATAAATCCCAAACAAACTCCTTTACGACTTTCAAGTAACGAAAGCTTCAATGGACAATGGGACCGTTCCCTCTTGTACTGTCTGATTCTTACAGCTCTCTGCATCTCCTGGTCTCATCCCCACACTCTGCCATCGCCCTCGTGATCTCTTCCACTTTGGTTTCTTATTAATCCATGCCTAAACAACAACATCCTTAACTTCCCGAAGAAGAACACAAACCCAACCCAAAAGATTCAAACTTCCATACTATCTGCTCATCAACTCCCGCCCCTCCCATTTCACCCCATAAAATTTCTCTTCTTGCTCTTTCGTTTTCCAAACTCTACATCTCTTATAGTTATGAAGTGTTTTCATTTCACTAACGGGGAGAGGCGAGATGGGGGAGACGATGGCGGCGGCGGCGGTGCCGTTTCTAGGGTGTCGTCGAAGGTAACGTGGACGAGGTCATTTAGCGTGGCGTCAAGCAGCGTCGGCACGAGTCGTTCTGAGTTCGACTCCGAGTCGACCAGGGACTTGGCCTCTGACTACTCGGCAGTGGGTGGTTTCTACGAGTTTCTGACTCAGCGTCGAGCTAACGATCTGCGGGTGTTCTCATTCGCCGAGCTGAAATCAGCTACCCGCGGGTTCAGTAGAGCTCTTTTGATCGGTGAAGGTGGGTTTGGGTGCGTTTTCAGAGGTGTCGTTAAGGTTCCTGATGAAGCAGACGACGGTCGTGATTCAAAGCTAGATGTCGCCATCAAACAACTAAATCGTCACGGTTTCCAGGCATAGTTCCATCCCTCTCCATTTCACATATTATTATCTGGTTGAAATGTACAACTTTTTGGTGTGTTCAAATTAATTGCAAAACAAAGTGTATAATCCGTAATTATGAGATGCTTAATCTTGCTTATGAACTGCATAACAATGTAGTTGTACAAATTAAGTAGGTCGAATCATTAAAATTTGTTATTATCAGATTATGAATCATAGTTTTATTTGTTCTGCTTTGCTAGTATTCAGGGGCATAAAGAATGGATCAATGAAGTGAGATTTCTAGGTGTAGTTAAGCACCCGAATCTTGTAAAATTAGTGGGATACTGTGCAGAGGATGATGAGAGAGGGATTCAGAGACTTTTAGTCTATGAACTTATGCGTAATAAAAGCTTGGAAGATCATCTCTTATCTCGTATGCATGCACCATTGCCATTGCCATGGTTGATAAGATTGAAAATTGCTCGAGATGCTGCCCGGGGCTTGGCTTACCTGCATGAAGAAATGGATTTCCAGGTATACTGTTTTAAGGACAAGCAAATTCATTTTCATTCATATATTGTTTAATTCATTGGTTTTGACAATATGCCTGTTTTTGCTATAATTTTGCTTTTATCATATTCTTAATTTGCGTTTCCCGTCATGATTTCTGCAGCTAATATTTCGAGATTTTAAGACATCGAATATTCTACTAGACGAGGACTTTAACGCGAAGCTCTCAGACTTTGGGTTGGCTAGACAAGGACCTTTGGAAGGATTTGGCCATGTTTCTACATCAGTAAGTTATTCCCTTTGTCTATAAATCCATAATACTCTTTTTCGATGTCATGATAACGTTTTAGTTGTTTATGCCCCAGAACTAAAGTGGCAAACTATCATGCTGAGATGCCTTTTTAGGTTGGATCGATTGATTTTAATTGTTTCTTTTGCTGTTTTGGACATGTTTATAAGGTTGTTGGCACGGTTGGTTATGCTGCCCCTGAGTATGTGCAAACTGGTAGGCTAACCGCTAAGAGTGATGTTTGGAGCTTCGGGGTGGTTCTATATGAGCTCATCACCGGAAGGCGAACACTTGAAAGAAATCTACCTCGAAGTGAGCAGAAACTCCTGGAATGGGTGAAACCTTATATATCCGATTCAAAGAAATTTCACCTTATCATAGACCCTCGCCTTGAAGGACAGTATTGCATAAAATCTGCTCAGAAGCTTGCATCGTTGGCAAACAAATGTCTAATGAAAAACCCCAAGTCCCGTCCTAAAATGAGCGAAGTGGTTGAGATGCTAGGCAACATCATTAGTGGGACATCGACTCAAGATGAAGGTATCTCTCAATCAATGAGTGAAAGTGATGATGTAAAGGAAGAAACCAGAGTGGAGGTCGAGGCCGAGTCTACCAAGCAAGGGCACAATTACCTGAAGAAGGTTCTGGATATCAGAGAAATAATGAGCTTAAGAAACAGATCAATTGGGAAGTTAGATTGGAGAAATTGGACACCTGGGCTGGTGAGGACTTGGTAAACGAGGAGCTTGCAGCTTGCAACCGAGAAAGAAATAGATAAGCCCTTTCATACTGTTGAATGAATGCATTCCCATAGTCAAATACATAGTAGCATGAATATATTGATACTGTTTTAATTCCTTTCTAACTCCATATCACTGTGTAATGAATGCATTTCCGTTTGTCAAATACACAGCACGGATTAGTCAATCGATTACGTTTTCTTAGCAATAGACTTTTCGAGATTTTTGCATCACGGCACAACAGCTTATACAGAAATTTGAAATGGTCTAATGAAGATTCTCCAATAAATTTTCTAATAATAATAAAAGAACACCAGTCTATGCTGACTATACACATGTTTTGACAGATGAAATCTTCGTAGGACCAGTATGTATATTACACCTATTATTTGCTCCAACTGATGTCTAATCCAACAAATTACCTAAAACAGCTAAAAGTCTTAACTCACAAGCCAATCGAAAGCAATACTTTTTATTAAATTGAACTTTTCCCAACGACTCCTGTTTAATTTTAACACAAATTCCTGTTTAATTTTAGACCAAGCTTATATAGTCATCATCTGGAATGACCTGTCTTCTTTTCTTTTTTCTTACTTTTTTTTCATGGCCTACTTTTGAGGCCTTTTGAGTAAACGTTTTTCCATTTCATAAAAGGAATCAGAAGCCAATGATTTCCAGTCAAAACATTGCATACTCTGCTATTCAAATGCTCTCTTTATCATTCTCAGAAAGCCACAATTAACGCATCAATACACCGAGATTTGACAGATTCATCCGGAAAAAAGATATATACATACATATAATTATAATTATAACTCACTAAACCTGGTTGTGGTCATACAAAAGCAATCACACCCTTTTTCTAAGTTGGCTCATAATTGTTACAAACAACACTTGATCATCTCTAAAGATTTACAGCATTGCACACATTCCCCTTGTTAAGGGTTAGAACTTGCGATTTTGTCAGATTGGTTTTCATTACATTAGCTAAAACGACTACTGTACAGTCACGGAGGCTGACAAAAGAAATGGATAGCTGAGCTGTGAAGATCCACCTGAATATACCTCAAAAGAAAGCAGCTTTCATGGTGCGGACTTATGCTATTATCAGGCATAAAGAGGGGAAGCAGATGGCCGAGGGTATGCAGCAGTGCTCCTTCCATTGCTAGTATCACCAGTACTTCGCCTGCGTATCCGGGGTTTGCTGCTAATGTTGTTTGGATTGCTTCCACATTCACCAGAATCTTGGAGCTGCTCCAATGCTGTTACGACCTCGTTCATTCTCGGTCTGAATTTGGCTTCAGCAGACAAGCATCGCAAAGCAAGGGTTGTGGCCTTGAAGGCTGCTTCCATTGAATATTGGCGTTCAAGACGGTTATCTAGGACACGGAATATTTTGCGTTTGTTGGCCAGGTATGGTTTGGCCCATTCCACCAGGTTGTGTTCTCCGGACGGTCGATTCTTGTCAACTGCTCTGCGCCCAGATAACATCTCCAGCAGCACAACTCCGAAACTATAGACATCACTCCTAGCAGTCAAATGACCTACGTTGGAGCAAAAGTAATGAATAAGTACTAGAAGCACTGAACGTCTACCAAATCCAACAAAGACCAGTCGGCAAACTAAATAGAGCACTTCTAAGTGATATCAGTAAGTACCTGTGGCTAAATACTCAGGAGCAGCATATCCATAGGTCCCCATGACCCTGGTAGAAACATGGCTCTTATCACCTGTTGGCCCATCTTTGGCCAACCCGAAATCAGAAAGCTTTGCATTGTAGTTCTGCGGTGACATCAGAGTAAGAGGTTCTCAAAGGAGTCGATGATGGACAGTTTTTTGAGAAAATCATCAAATGAAACAATGGAAGGAGCACATAGAATGTTGGCCTAACAAGTCACGTACCGTATCAAGCAAGACGTTGGAAGTCTTGAAGTCTCGATAGATCACTTTCGTTTCAGCACTGTGAAGAAAGGCTAGCCCCCTTGCTGCACCAAGAGCAATCTTCATCCGAAGGCTCCATGAAAGAGGCTGGAAATACGTACCTCCTGGTACAGATAATTAAATGTTATGATAAAAAGAAGAACCATCCAATTTCAGCAGAAAAATGGCAGAGAAAGAACTTACTTCTGAATAAATGATTCTCCAAGCTGCCACGAGGCATGAATTCATACACCAAAAGACGGTGTTCATCCTCTAAGCAATATCCAATCAATTTCACAAGATGAGGATGATAAAGCTGTCCTAGATAATTCACCTCTGCCTATAAGGATCGAAAAAAAGGAGTAAATCTCTGCAGTAATGCACTTTGATTACAAAGCATAATTTTAAAACTTTTTAACCATTAGAAAGGCCAACATGATGAAAATAAATCAATAAGCTCCCAGATAAACATCTTAAAGCAAGCAAGTGAATCTAAAATGTCCGAGGAAACTGCAAAATATTAGCTGTCACCGTAACTATACCCTGAACCTTAAGCTTACGACTTCCTCTAATCTAAAAGAACAATGAGGTGAACGTTGACTCACCAACCACTCCCTATGACCTTGGAACCCTTCCTGGTTAAGCCTTTTCACAGCAATAACCGTCCCAGTTCCAGGCTTGGCAGCAGCTAATGAATTCTCATCGATCCAAGCCTTAAACACCGAGCCAAAACCGCCTTCCCCGAGCACACTGTCAGGACGAAAATTCCTAGTGGCCATTTTGAGATCGGCGAAACTGAAACTCTTCAAATTGGGGGACTGTAAGATCTCACCCTCACTCCGGGGAGTCAAAGGTGCTGAAAATGATGAAGCTTTGCTGCTTGTACTACTCGTATCTTTCCCATCACTGCTAACATACTTCGAACTCAGCCCTGTTCGAAGATGTAATGCAGGCATTAGTTAATCCAGACAAATCTAATTTTGAAGTAGAATTCCCACTCTCCTGTCAAACTCATTCTTCTAATATTTCAAAGCAAACAAAAATGTTAACCAAAATAAAATAAACCAGGATAGAATTTAACTATAGCACCCTATGCTCATAAATGGCAAATTTTAGTTTTCTGTCTAGAAAACTAAAGAATATAGTTTCTAAGGCGGATTAATCATATATTAACAACAATCCACAATGGTGGCACTCTCAGTCTCAGGGTCCCAAAGCAAGCCAGACAAAGAGAAAATGTATGTTTGGTTGCCAAGAAAACTATCAGAAGAAAATTTTAACTGGAATCGAGACTTTCTAGATTGCAGCTTAGAAGTTCAAACCATCCGACAAAACCAGACCCAGCCACCACCCAGAACCCCAAAAGAGGAAACAACATAAAAGGAATGCCAAAAAAGTTGGAAAGGAAAACATCAAAGTACTTAAGTAAGCCAATCTAAAGTCCAAAGCAAGTAAAAATAAGAGAATCGTGCAAGGATGTTTTAGAAACTCAAACTACCTGTGTTGCTTGGACTCTCATTAATTCTGGCACTTAAGCAAATCCCCATCAGATCAAGTCCTGGAAATAAAAACCACGCTCTTCAACTCTTCTTCTGTAGATCTCAAAACACATAAAAATTTGAATTTTTGGGTTATAAGAGACCAGAATTCAACGATGAAATGAAGCAGATCTACGTTTAACAACCAAAACTTATCCCTGCTATCAAACAAAGCACCCCAAAACGATCACTTTTCATTACAACATCAAGTTGTCATACTCTTTAAAAAAATGAACAAGAAGATTAAAAATAAGCTAAGCCACCCAAAAAAGATGAAAAGGCACACCTTTTTCTGTGTAAACCAACCCAACCCAACACAGAAGCAGATTAAAGCAAGAAGGGTTTTCAGAGGAAGGGAATTGTCGAAGTTGGAGTGAAAGCTTGAATATTTTTCCTGGATAGTAATAATGGGAACTAGGCAAGTAGAGAGTGAACAATGAACATGATGATGGGTTGCAAGTTTTTGAGGAAGGTGGGAAGAATTGCATTAATGGCGGGCTGGTCCCTCCTTTTTAAGCGTAGACTATTATAGTAGTATATATCTATCTGTAAAGCTTGTATATAGAGTCAAGGCAGAGAAGAGAAGATAAGCCTTTCACAGCACTCCCGTCATTTGTCAGCCGTTGGATTGTTGCTATGATAGTGGCTTTAGCTTCTCTCCCAGAGCTTTCATTCACCAGATGGCTACTTCTTCTATCCATGTAGCTTTCAACGTACTGACTGTGTGTCCTCAACCTAAACTATTCAAAAAAAAATCATTTTCTTTATTAAATGGATAATATAATCGGATTGGACATTGGATGGGCAATTTTAAAATATCCTACATTCTTCAACTTGCTTCTTTTGGCTATATTGATCTTTAGATAGTCTTTTGCCCCCACTGAAAGGATTTTTTCTTGTTCGCATCTATTTAATTACACAGGGCATAACCAGCCATTAAACTGAAGTTAAGACCTGGACGTATGACTATATATATATTTTTAGAAATATAATTTTAATATAACAAGGCCATGACATCAAAATGATTTATCATCTTGATTTATCAGCTTGCTTCGTCTTTGCTTGACATTACTGGTTCTTGAATATTTGGCTATGAATCTTGTCATATGTATATTGTAGTTTGAATTGTGTTTGCATTTTGTATTAATTAATATTTTAAATACTGAACTAAATATATAAAATTCAAATACTCCAAAGAAAATAAATAAAAAATGTAAAGGGGTATTGTTTTTGTAGCCTATGACATAAGTTAATTCCTGGAAACTCCGGATGAGCAAAATCATTGATGCATCAATCATTTCATTTTGTTGTTGTTGTTGTTGGGTACTACATTGATGATAACTTCATACTGCAGGCACTCACTTAACCTGAGCTTCTTCTTCACCTGCCTCGAAACTTCAGAGCTTTGGACACTTATTCTTTGAATATTCCGAATTTGCATAAAGGACGATACGTTAAATGACAAAACATCGAGTCATTGCTTCACAACTTTGCCAATAAGAACAAAGAAATAAATAAAAAGTCGGTTGCTTTGCAAGCCCCAATTGATTGCATTATTTCTTTCCTTAAACAAATCATTTCTATATTTATATTTTTGGATAATTATAAGTAAAATGGATAGAAAAATGTTAACCTAAAAGAATGAGCTCTGAAAAAGCATATGTGGATTAACAATTTAAAACTTTTAGAGGCCCACATACACAACATATGGACGGTGAGTAAACGTAGAAGGCTTTTGTGGATTAATAAATCTAGGGTATCTTTTTATATTCTAAAATAAACATTTCTGTATGAGAGAAAATGTTATTATAATACCGGTCTTAAACGCTATTATTACATGAAAGATTCACCAACTTTTTTTATTAAGCTTTAAATCACGGATATAAATTTTTTTCCCGGGATTTCGTAAATCTCGGAAACCAAACAGACCGTGACAGCTTCCTAACCAAACAGCTTTTGCTTTCTTCAAGTTATGCCCAAATGACATGTGATCTTACTTCTGAATTTGCTTCAGCAGATGACAGCCGTTTGATTGAAAGACCTTGTTTTGGTCATTTTTCTTTTGACTCCTTTTTGTTACGGACCCAACAACTCTTACCTGTGAATTGATTAGACTATATTGACCTTTTGACCAAATGTGGGACCCTTTCCCCAAATTCTTAGCTTCACTTCACTAGGCTCGGCTTTAAAGGGGCTCTCCACTTTGGTTACTGAGCCGTGAGCCGAATCGTTGCTTCGAGAACCTTGGTTAGTTGGTTTGAGGGTTTTTTTGTGTTGTTTTTAATAGTGACATCTATTACAGTGTGGTTGAAATAAAATGAAACATTACTTATATCGTCTAAATTAAAATTAACAAATACCTATTTTTCATTTTTCCTTTTCCAAAAACGGCGGCGTAAAAGAGTCGGAGATATATACTCTAAAACCAAATAAATTAACAATCACAACTTTATTCAAGAAACCAAAATAATTGCCTCTATATTAATCAGTTTTTGTTTTGAGCTCATGAAATTAAATAATGTTATTATAACTTAGGCGGTTCGATTGTGTGGATTATTATAAATAATATTATCTGCTATTAATTAAATATTAGATCTTGGCCAAAAAATATATATTAGTTTAATAGACCAATTCAAATAGAATTGGGGAAAAATCTAATTAAATTTATAAATTTAAAAAATTATGATATAATTTATCAAGTAATTTCATATAATTTTATAATTTTTAAATAAACTAAAACAAAAAAACTTTCATTTTTAGAAATTGAAATATAATTTTAGAGTAACCAATTTATTTTCTCCTTGCCCTCTATTCGCCTCTAAATATTATACGACTGGACCAAATCGGGATGGAACCAAATTTCGGAAAAATTAGTCCATTCATCCTTTTTGCCATTAAGTTTGGGTTAAAAGGGGGTCATAATTTGGCAATTACATTACACCCAGAGCCTTAACATATGAAAATAATCTTTTAATTGACTGTACGGAAGCGATGTACTTTGGTTTTTTCTGCTTTATAAATTTTGTCATGATATAATGGATTTCCTCAAGTAATCAACCACAATAATTTGACAACTTTCCACGGCTTTACAGAGTCAAAAGTTAACCCCATAAACGGCATACAGATAAAACTTATAGCATAAAGTAAGAGAAAAAAATATACATTTTTATATAAATGAATGATGCCATCACCAGATATTTTTTATTTATAGCTATTGATTAAAAATTATATAAATTCAACAATAATGTATATTTCATTAACCAGATTTTTTTCCTTAATAGACAAAGCCTTAACATGCATCCGTGAATGAAAATAGGCAATTCAAATGCAAAGATTAGAGCAATAGCAATTTGTGAGGTAAATTCAGGGAAAGTCCGAAATGAGGATCAATGCCTCAACCACCGCAAAAAAAAACACATAGTTAAATTTGGCTTATTACATCGGGAAATTTTCAACAGACATTAGGTTCCAAGGAAAGATCTCAACCACAAAAATTAAAGTTTCCCAGAAGGTTGTTTCTGTTTCACCTTTAATTCCTGCTTTTCAACTTCTAATTCTTTTTCACCGTCGCGGCCTTGATGATATCAACAAACTCGGGCTGATGGAGGAAACGTAAAGAAAAAAATTGCCAGTTAAGAATCACTGCAGCTTGCAGATGAGAATGCATTGAATAAAATGAACCACCAGAGGCACAAGGAAAGAAAGAAAATCACTAACCTTTAGGGAAGCTCCACCAACCAAAAAGCCATCAACATCGGGTTGTGCGGCCAATTCCTTGCAGTTTGCTCCATTTACGGAACCTACATAGTATTTGTATTCGATGCCAAATCAGATTTTCTGGTTTAGGGCTTGATTTAGTGACCCTTTACCCCGGAATCGAAAGTTGAAACTAAAAATGTTTGGAGAGGTCAAGCAAAGTTCTAGATTAGTTTCAAGAACAGCATTTGGAGACAGAAGAATCCAATATGAATAGTTTGATCTAATTAGTTCAGTTAGGATGGATGCATCTAGATTATCCACTTTCAGAGCAGCAGTTAACAACCACCATTGTATCATGGTTTTACATGCTACCAAAGATCACGGTAGAAGAATAAGTAAAAGTACCTCCATATATAATTCTAGTTGATGCAGCAATGTCACCGCCAACATTCTCATGAAGCCATTTCCTCAACTCGCAATGAACCTGGACATACAATCGCACATTTCTGAGTAAAACAAAGGAGGATAGGATTTCTTTAGGAACAACTTAAAAGCAATGCTTAGAGATGCAAACACAAGCTTAGATGCATGATATTGAAATTCATGAAGATAGGTTGCCCTAAAACAGTAATGCAATCACACATTTGTAAGTAAAATGAAAGAGGATATGATTTCTCTAGAACGAGTTAAAATGCAACGCTTAGATGGAAACACGAGCTTAGATAAATGATTTTTGACAAGGATAGATTGCAGACCTGAAACAGTTATATAATATCACTCAACATTCATGGGAGGACAAAACAAATGAAATGCAAAAGTGAAAACCCCTATCACATTATATAGGCATAAAACTCAAACTTACTTCCTGAGCCTGAGCAGGGGTTGCAACTTTCCCTGTTCCAATGGCCCAAACAGGTTCATAAGCCAAAACAACATTGTCCCAATTTGTTACTTTTCCTGCAAAAGACCGATAACAGTTAGAAAAAGATATATCAAAAAAGAAGAAAATAAAACAAATAATTACTTTGGGTTTTTATATTTTAAATGCGAGTACCAGCAATTGCTTTGGTTTGTGCAGCAACAACAGCCATGGTAGAGCCAGATTCTCGCTCTTCAAGAGTCTCCCCAATGCAGGCAATAACCTTCAAGCCTTGAGAAAGTGCATACGCTACTTTGTCTCCAACAAACTGCAGAGACAAGCATTCGGATAAACAAATGGACATGAAGTAATAACAAAGGCAAAGACTTGATTCATTCAAGAAACAACAAAAAAAAGCCCTGAATTTCGTCGACAATAACAACAACCTAACCATATTATTTTACCTCATTGGACTCATTCAAGAGAGCCCTTCTTTCAGAGTGACCGATGATAACCCATGGAATGCTCAGATTAACAAGCATCTCAGCACTGTTCAAAGAGAAGAACATGAAGTTAACAGCCAAATACACAACCGATAGCAGATCAAAATCATGAGCTGTAAAAAAAAGAGCAAATGATAAAACGATACCTAATTTCTCCGGTAAAAGCACCACCTTTGCGAACCCAACAGTTCTGAGCAGCAACATGGAAATCAGACCGCAACAGACTTTTCACAAAGGTAAGAAAAACAAATGGAGGGCTCACAACAACCTCTGTCACAACATAAATTTGAATTTGGTAAATCTTTCAACTTAATTTAAAGTTTGACGTGTAACGGAATGAAGCAAATTTTGGACTAAATAAAAGAAACTAACCCACAACATCCTCAGAAGGAACTTCAGCTTCATTCAATGTTGAAACGATCTTTTTAACCTCCTCAGTTGTCCCATTCTGCAACCAGATCAAATCTCGAAATCATTAAATTTTCTTTAGTAAATTGTTATTTACTTGTAAATATGCAGTGACCACAACAGTTTACTAAATCAGATCTTAAAACTTAAGAGCTGTTCGAGACTACAGATCAGCTTAGTTTTCAAAATGAAATAAGATCTAAAAAACGTTTTCAGAAACCGAATATTAATCAATAAAGAAATAGATCACTAAATGAAGAACACAGCACGAGATCAAAAACATAGATCAATTGATTTTGGATAAAAAATAACAGATGAAAAACATACGCATTTCCAGTTGCCACCGACGAAGAATTTCCGAGCCATGAAATTTTTGTTTTTTACTTTTCTTCTCCGATGAAAACGAGAACTAAGAGAATCAATAAATAAAACACTGCAAAAAGCTCACTGTGTAATAAGAGTGGACGAGTAACTGTGGGCTGTCGCCCAAGGTAATTATAATGGTAAAGCTTTCTTGTAATTACTATAATGCCATTTTCATTTCCCCAAATGTAGTAAATTTAAATCCCTAGTTTTACGAATCACTTGACCTAAAAGCTCTTGACTTTTGCTTAAATCACCTGTCTCACGACATCCTTTTATTATTAATCTACCATTTGACTGAAATAATGAATGTCTTCCGTGACAGAGTCAGGATTTATTTTTGGCTACAATTAAATTATATATTTTTTATAATTTTAATAATCTATATTTTTATAATTTTTAAATTATTAAATTAAATTTTACCAAAGTACAATCTTAACATTACTAATATAAAATTTTATAAATTATAAAAGATTTAAATGAAAATTTTTTTATTTTAAGAGAGTTGGAGCCTTGCCAATCCCCCCAGACTCCACCACTAAATGTGAACTCGACTTAGATCAATTTTGACATTTAAAATATTAAATTTTATTCTTTTGCTAGCAAAAAAAAAAAGAAAAGAAAATCAAAAAAGTTACTATTGTCTTTAATTAAAATAATCAATTAAGTCTCTGTTAAACGATTTTTGTTATTGGTCAAGTTGACCATTAAAATAAATTGACGAATCAATCAAATGGTGACATGTGGTAGTTATTGTTTTAATCTAATATTTTCCCAATAAAATGATTAAAAATTTATTTTAAAAAATCAGAAAAAATTATAGAATAATCAGAAAAACCAAAAAATGATAAAAATATTATAAATATATAAAAATATAATATATTCTAATAAATTATAAAATTAATAAAACATATTTAAAATTTTATAAAATCATATTAAAATTCTATAAACATAATGAAAAATATTAAAAAATTGTTAAAATTGTTAAATTTGTTATAAACTTATAAAGATTATAAAAAGAATCATAAAAAATTCATTTGGACTGGATCG
Organism: Gossypium sturtianum; assembly: GCA_025698515.1. Classification (NCBI taxonomy): domain Eukaryota; kingdom Viridiplantae; phylum Streptophyta; class Magnoliopsida; order Malvales; family Malvaceae; genus Gossypium; species Gossypium sturtianum. Next base: position 164,315,413 of record CM046955.1, on the reverse strand, counting down.
GTCGATAGACCAATTAGATTGAAATCAACAAGGGGATCATTCGGAGAAAGTCATTAGATCGGTTGACTTGAGAATCGGACGATTGAACAATTTTTTGTTGATTTTTTTTATTATTTTAATATTTTATTTTATTGAACTGGACAATCCAGTCCAACTGGCCTGATCGGTTCGGCCATCAGCTCGAATCTGAAATCCTTGATCGGAATATTTCATTTTGGCATATGCTAATAGTTGAATGATTACATTTTAGTTTAATAAAATATATTGAAAATTTTTAAAAAAAATTAGTTCAACTACTCAGTTCCCAGGTCAACTGGTCTAATGGCTTTTTCTCCGAATCGATACCCTTGTCGATTTTGGTCTAACCGGTCCATCCAATTGATCCGATTTAGTTCTAGCTTTTATGATAATTTTTAATAATTTTTATAAATTTTAATTTTTTATGATTTTTTAAAGAATTTTAATACATTTTATAACATTTTAATATATTTTATTAATTTTATAAAAAATATAACTTTTTATAATATTTATAAGTTTATATCGATTTTAATAATTCTTTTATATTTTTATAGTTTTTATTTTTTAAATTCTTTTATGGGTAAAATATTAGATTAAACCAAAAATTGCCGATGTCATCTTCTGATTAGTCGATTAATTGATTTTAACGGTCAACCTAATCAATGATAGAAACTATTAATAAAGAAACTTAATTGGGTACAAATTTAATACAATGATTTAATTAAATTCTTTTAATTTTTTAAGGGCTTTTCTGACATGTAAGGAAAAAAAATAAAATAACCATCGAAGTTATAAAAACTTAACTTTGGCTCACAGTATTGGTTTTGGCAGCGATCAAGTAGTTTTCCTCTGTCCGATTTCTAAAACCATTGGCCATTGCTGAAATTAAAGTAGACGCCCATATTTACTTGTAATGAAAAACTCAATAAGAAAAAGTTCGGCATTGTCATTATCTAAAAATTGACACAAAAACCCATCTTTTGTAGTTTTGAAACAACAAAACTACTTAGAAAAAGAACGTGTAGGTCTAGCTACAAGTTACATATAAACAATAAATTACACGAGTGTATAACAAACTTACGACCTAGAACAACAACAGTCCCAATTCTTGTCGAACCAAAGACAAGACATGAGTGAATTAGAGCTGAAACAAAAAAACAATTGGAGTTGAACAAAAAAGGCCTACTGCTGGTCAGTATGAAACCATCTGATTAATCAGATGTCGAAAGTATTCAATACATCGTTTGACCGCTTTTGCTGGCTATTAGGGATGCAAATGCAGCAGCCCAATCTTGTTTAGTAGGCCCAGAAACTTGGTCATCCCCAAGGAAGGGAGTCCACGAGTCTTCAGAGGCATTTGTCAACAACCAATCAACTTTCTGCGGCACGTTAATGAAATCAAAGTTCAAAGGCTTCAGCTTTTTATCAGGCTTCTTCTGTTTGTTGCCCCCAGAGTTCCCTGTACCCTGCAAAACACAATTCAAGCATTCACCAAAAGCCGGGAGTTATGAATTAAGAAGTAAAGAATTGGGTAAATATCCAGCATTGTCAACTAATAAGGCTTTTTAATGAGGTCTTACAACTTCTTCACTTCCAGGAGCCTCTGCTCCTTTCTTCCTTTTAGAAGGGGGGATTCCAGTTTCTAGATAGTAAAGCACTTCTTTCTTCGATCTGAATTTCCGGCCAGAGGATGGATCAAAATAATACTGCAGAAGAAATGTTATCATGTATGTTACATTATCATTGCACTGCCAAATATCTCCACATACGGATACAACAATAGAATGCCAATTACATTCTAATATGTCCTACACGAATGAAAAACCTAATACAGACATGACAAATAAACTAATCTCAACCCGAAAAAAACACCATTAATGAAATGAAAATTTCTCATTTCAATGGTTTTCTACAACCCTCTAAAACATTTATGTAAAATACTAGTCTATCAACAGGGTTAGGAGATCCAAAACATTGAGTATCTATCACCTTCAAATGTGTAAGACCAACTTGTGAATGGTGATTAAACATGTACTAGATAATAATGGACGCAAAAGTAATGGAAAGGAGTCAAACCCCTCCCAACAATGCAACATTCCCCAACTTGAATCCATTTTAATGAGCTAACCTCTATTCTTACATTCATTCACCAGATTTTTGCAATGCATCGTGTTTCGACAAAATCTCTTATATGTGTTTATTAGCCTTTCGGGCTAGCTTTTAGTCCTTGGCTACTTAAAATAAGATCAAAAGATCAATAACCACAAGAATTATTGTAATTTCTGATACCAAGCAAATGAATATAAGCTGGAAATTCATCACCATTTACAACTAATCCATCATTTAGTAGAATAGAAGCAATGAACAATAAAGTTAGTGTTTTTTTTCTTAAATCAAATATGGGAAACCTAAGAACACACAAGAATTTTCACTAGTCTCTATGTATGTATGGATTTGACGGCTAAGATTATTTAAGCAGTAAAATATGTATATAATTCAATTTCAATCCACCAAATGAGAAAGACATAAATGATATATGGGTAAACTGTTATCAAATAATCATCGAAACACAAACGGGCAATTCAATAAAATTCTAATTGATACGCTAAGGTCAAACTTGACAGAAAAAGAAATCATGTTAGAGCTGAGATTTAACCCTATCAACAGTTCCAGCAGTTGCACCGGAGCTCCGAACCCTATCTTCGATCGACCATCCAGCTGGTAGCCAAGTCTCCGGAGCTACCAACACGCGCCGCTTACCCTTAGGCTCCGCCGATGACGACGAGATATCCGGCCCTTGTGCCGGCGTCTCGGACTGAGCGCCATTTGGAATCGAACCATTTGAAGGTTCTGACAGCTCAGCCGATTGATTTTGGTCGTTGGCGTCGATGAAGGCTCCGGGTTTTAGGAGCGGATCGGAAGGTAAATCGGTTGTGGAGGGTTGAACCGGGTTTGACATTGAGAAAGGCAAGAACTGAGGTGAAAGTACTTCCCGACGTTTCAAAGAAAACAGGGAAGTAAAACAATATGAGACACGCGATGGATTTCGATATAGGATATGACGCCGTTAGACCATTCCCGTTAATCTTGATTACGTGTCAGTAATTTTGCATACCTGTAGTCATGTTGCCGTTAAGTTATTAAAACCGTGCCAAAATGTTGGGAAATTTAGTAGCAGCGTTTTTCTTTTAATTTTTCAATTTGCCAAAAACAGAAAAAAATGTTAGTACTTACAACTTTGAGGTCTACTAGTATTACATATATTTATAGTTGAAGTAAGAGAGTAAAAAGAGTTCATATTGACATTCCAGTTTTAATATTTATAATGTTCTATTTAAGTTTTTTTATATTAAAATTATGAGAAAGAAAGTTAAAATTTCAAACAATATCTAAAATGCATATAGAAAATCAAAATATGAAACACAAAATTATGTACAAGTCTGACCAATTCAAAGAACCGTATAGCCTACAACTATGAAATCTTGTTTATTAGAACATGCACATGGATTCCATGAGGAAGCCACCTTTTACGAATGATCTAGAATTTCTTTTCTAAAGAAAAAAAAGGAAGCAGTCTATTTGGCCTAAATTAATTGTCTAAAAAACAAACAACTTCATCTAAAAGCTCATGAAAAACCAAATCTTCTAGCTCGAGTGCCACAAATTCTGAATCGGCTTGAAGGTTCATCCAGGCGGGTTTGTCCAAATCTCGAGCAATAATATCATCCAATGACTGGTCATGTTCAGGCTGGGATGCCAAGTTTTTGCTGACTTTGGCACACACTTGTTGAACAACATTGTTTCCCTTGGGCACTAAACTAATGCGAGAGTTGAAAGAGAAGGGGTTGGGGAAATATTCAGGTGACATTTCATTGATCTCAAGTAGTGCCTCATTAACTAGATCAAAAACCAGTTGGTGATCACAGTTGCTTCCGACTTCATAAAGGGTGGATCCCATTTCAGGGTGCAACAGTCTCTCCAATTCGTTGAACACTGAAGGGTTCAACGGTTGGTCCAGTGAGAACCATGTTTGGAGCCCCTTGTTTTGTGAGAAACCTGAGAGCTCAAGAATGTCTTTGACGTAATTGTAGCAAGGATCAGCCTCTGTATCTTGTTCAAAGAATAGGATCCGACGGCTGTTTCCCATGGTTTTATAATCAACACTTTCCTGCCTTATTTTGCGCCTTTCTTTTGTTAAAAACTCCGCTTCACCTAAACCTGATAAAAGTTTAAAAGAATTTAGCTTAGCAGCCATTTCTCCAACGGTGCATCAAGAACAGATAAAGAAAAGTTCATTAATTATTCAACTATATTTGAGAAATACTCATATTTCCTGTTTGTTCAAGTTAATATTGTAGACATATTTACCTCCTGTTTGCTCAACTGCATCTTCATTGAATTCACAAGATTTAGCAATTTCCTCACCATTTTTATCCACTGATAAATCGGTTGAATCGCGGTTATCTGATCCTTCTCTCATTTCTTCCTGTAATTCAGTCTCTATAACAGCTTCTACTAGTTCAAATTTATCAATATCTTCAGGGGAATTAATTGATTTTTGTTCATTATGTGGATCGGTTTTCTTGTCTGCCTCATGATCTTGGATATTATTGATTGGGAGCTCCGAAGAAACCTCATATAGAAGAGAGCAAAAGGATTCAAGTTCAGATAGAGAGGAAATCCTTCTGAAAAACTTGGGAGCATTCCCTATTGATGGAATTCTATCTTCATGGCTCAATTTTAAGCTCCTTGAGTGATGCAATTTGGTTTCTTTACTTACACTTTGCTGAAACAATTGAGTGTATCTATCTAATGACTCATTTATAGACTTTGTTCTTGTTATCCTTTTGAGCCTATCATTGCTGACATCATGATCAGCAGCATTGTTCTCAATACAACTACCGATGACTGCCTTTTCCGAGCTTTCCGACATGTCTCTCTCATTTGTGGACAATGTATCTCTAGAAGAAACCTGAAGGGTGAGTCCATCCACCTTTGTACGGTTATTAGTCTTTCTCCTTTCCTTGAGAGCCTGCTTTATTCTCTGCTTAATATCCTTGAGACGATTCATAACTAAATGGTTCCACCTTTGGGAATCAGATCCTTGGGATGATGAAGAGCTTGCTTCTTCCTTTACGTTGTTCTGAGACTGATCACCGGTTCTCATTATGGCCCTTGACTTGGATAACTGAGTACCAGCGACGGGTTTTTCGCCCTTCTGGAAGGACCAAACTTCCTTCTTCTTGTGCTCAAGTGTACTAGACCTAAGGTATCCGGCACGAGGTGAACCGGGGACTGGAAATGAGCCTGATTTTGTTAACTTGACTGCCTTGGGAGTTTGCTTTCCAGGAAAATGCTGTGAAATACCGACATCAGGATCCTGAAGAATATCTAGGAATAGATCGTTGTTTACCTTAAATATCTCCAAAACATCCACACCCTCCACCTGATTATATGAAACTTGTTTGCTAAGCTTCTTTGACTTTGGCTTCTGATTTACTAAGGTTCGAGTTCCAATTTTATCATGCTTCTCAGAATTCTGTATATGTTCAAAGTCTTTGTCTGCATCAGGATTTTTACTCTTTGCTGAGCTCTTACCAGAGGTTTCACCTCGCTTGCGGACAAGAATAATCGGATTCATCCAACCAAGACCAAAACTTGAAGGTTCCAAATGATGGGTAGAGTCAGCTTGCTGCAACTGTGATCCTGTTGAATGCCCCACAATCCATTGTTTATCATGGTTCTCTTCCTTAGCCCTTTCTTTACTAGTTAAACCCTTTGTTGGGGCTTTACTAGACCTTTTGTTGGTTGATCCTGTTTTTCTTGTTTGCTGTTGAACCTGTTAAATTAAGGCAGTCAAATGATATTTTATTGATGATCATATCCAACAGGATAATTGAAAAAGTAGGAATTTTGTGTCAACTTACTTGGATTTGTTCAGCCTCTCCATCTAATAATCTTTGGGATTCAACAGGTTCACGTTCCATGGAAATAGTTTGTGGATTTGCACAGCCTGCAATTAAGGTGAAAAAAATCCTTAAGCATGAAGAAATCCCAATGAATCATACAAACCAAGCATTTTTGTAGATTTACAGATCAAAATTTTCTGCCTGAGGGTGTTAAAGGATACTACGCTTTTGCTGCCAGGGACTATATAAATTGGACAAACTAGCACTAAATTCTCCAACTTTTTAATAAGAATTTGATATATATGTTAGCTTAGAAAGATGAAACTATAAAATACCGATGACAAAGATGAAGGGATGAGACAAGATGAGAATTGCTTACATCTGGCTTGTCTTCCTCTGTTGAGCTTTCTTTGTGGAAGGATCTTTTTCGCATTGTACCAATGATGGTAATCAAGAACATTAAATATGCCCCCCATGCAACCTGGATGATCGTTCTCAAATTCAACTTCATCAGACTGTTCATCAAATTTCCTCCCCATGTTGAAACCTTGAATTTATCCTCTGGAGTACTGCTTGATTTCAACTACTAAGCCCACCCTCCTGTAAAATCTGACATGTCAGAGAAAAAAAACAGAACTTGGAAATTTCCATATACCAAATACCGGGATTTGCCAACATCTTTCCAAAACTTAAATTATTTTTAAGTGAGATTGGTCTGAAGGATGACAAACAATGACCTGTATTAATCAGCAGAGATTACTCGTATTCATATTTGAGGAGTTCTACGACAAATTGGGTTTCTTTTAACATTGTTTTTTTTTTTTTTTTTTTGTCCTGGGCTGGGGGTGAAAACATCAACAACATCATCAATTATTGCTTGTGAACTTCAAGAAACCATGTAAATACCTTCTGATGGCCATTTCAAAAATAAAAAAAGTATATATAACAGAAAGAAGCCCCTTTGATAAATTTCTAGAGGAGAAGGTCAACAATCAACACCATTAAAGAAGTTCAAGGTGAGCTTGAAAACTGAATGGAAGAAACTTCATATTTAATAATTTATACCTTTTTCAGTAATGAAAAAAAAAAAAACAGCCGCCTTTAATGAATTTTTCGAAACATAAATAGAATTAATTATGCATCACAACAGCAACAGACAGAGTAAGAGATGAAGTAACCGAGGAACAAATTATTAAAACCTTAAAAAGCTGACCTGAATACAGAAGAACTCTTTATGCTGGAGAGAGCTCAAAGCTCTGAAGCCCAGCAAGAAAGTGAAAGAGAAAACAAAGGAAAGAAAAGACCCAAACAAATAATCAAAAATTGTATCCTACATAAAGAGATATGGAAGCAGAAGACAGGGTTTCCTTAATCTCCACAAAAAAATATGTATAAAGTAAAAAACGAGGAAAAGAAGAAGATATTAAAGGTCGTTAGTCATAGTTCAAACTGTAAGACAAAGAAGGAAAGGAAATAGTGTTAGACGCCAAAGTTGGTTAAATGAAGGCTTATTTTACCCGCCAGCACTGGTCCACTCTTATGGTTTTAGGCAAAGACATGTCCAAATACAAATGGAAAAAAAAAGAGGCTACGTCTATGAAGTAAGCAATGGGTTAACAGCTGACCAAATCATATTAATGAATATTAATAAGGACCATAGATAAGATGCTGAATTCCCACTTTCTGCAGATTACCCATCCAAAAGAAAATTAGTATATTTCACCAACTATTAAAGGAAGAAGCTTAGAGATTGTAGGTTAGGCTGTTGTGATGAAAGTTATGTGTAGGATGCCGGTTTTAATGCAGCATTTGTAACTTATAAAGTTCCGCCTACAAGTCGGATGAACTATTAATAAGAGTAAATCTCACTCCTCCTCAAAAGCAAATGCCTACGCGACCTGCTACGCCATATGTGAACCTCCTACATTACTTATAATACAGGGTTTTAGGTGAAGAATTAAAACCATAGAACATGTATTATCTCATTTTCAATCAACCCTTTCTTTGCCCTCAAATGCTTTAATCAGTTTTTCTTTTTAATGGTAGTACAAGGTTATGAGATGTGAAGTTACAAGACATTTGAAAATTGTTTTTGTCGATATTCCATGAATTTATCTTTGAAGATACTGAGAAAAAAACATAAGATGTTGTTATCACTATATGACTTGTTCAAAGCATTTTGATATGCATTAAAATAGAGAATTATGATACACATTAGATAATGAAGATTACTGTAAAAGGAACTTATTTGTACGGTCAGTCAGGAAAGAATAGTTCAACCAATTGAAGGAGAAGCTGAGATGCAAAGAGATCATGTTTTAGCATTGCTTAAAGAAGAGACGAAAGTGTGATGAAAAGTCAATTCTTTTGGTTTTAAACTGCAAATATGGTGATTAAAGAAGAGCTTGTCAAAGAAATGCACCGTGGAATTGTCAAGTTTAGAACGTCGAGAATACAATGACTGAAAATCAAGGGTTTTAAATTGTACCGATGTGGACCAATTGCTAAAGCTTGAATTTGTTGTAAAGTTGACGTTGTCTGTTTAGTCCAAGTTTTGAGAAGGTTTCAAAGCCTAGACTGATTCAACCTAGAGAGTGTTCCATGAAGCTAGTCAATATTTCAAGAACCTGGGACTCAATTGACTTTAAACAACCTATCAAAGGTCAAATGGTGTATCGGTTCTCACTTAACCAGATTTTTTTTATTTTTTTCTTTTTTTGCAAAGAAAAAAACATCAGGCGACGATTTCATTCTTAATGCTAATAATTTTTTTTAAAAAAAAATTTGTTTTAGATTTTTTTTAATATTGTAATTTAAATGTTTTTCATCTTAACATTGAATTTTAATTGATCAATGAACATCTTATTTTAAGTATGTTTTTCAAATATGAAATTGAATAAAGTTTTCATTAATTATTTATATTATATTACGAATCATAGATGTAGCTTACAAAATAATAATAAAATAAGCTGGGCAGCCTTTTTTGGCATTGACCCACATGAGACGCCTTAATTGACAAAACATTTATCACCTGATCCAATATATATAATAGGCCTCGTAAGGCTGTTTTAGAAACGTAAAGCCCAAATACATTCCATTTCTTCGTTTTTCTTTTTCATTTTCTGTCGTTTGTTTGTGATGAATAGATTTCATTTTCTCTCAATCTATCCTAATTTCCAAGTTTTCATGTTCAACCTTTTGCACACGATAAACATAGTTAAATACATGATATTGTAAATATATAAAATTTTAAAAATTATAATCACGTTAACCGTGTATTTTTAATATAAATTACTTATAATTTCTTTTCAATGGACCGAGCTTTATTCCTCACTGCTGGATTTGGATGTTGACCTGGTTATTAGAGGCATTTAGCTAGGGACTAAGGACCCTTATGATTGGGCCATTGACCCAGAGGTGCAATTGGGATGATTATAACCTATTGGCAAGATAAAATTATTAATTTGAATATAATTTGTTTTAAGAAGTTTCTTATCTTTTTTGGAGAATTTGTTTTACGGCCACTTTTCAATTATTTATTAACATTTTAATTTTTTTTTCACGTCATTGATACATAATTTTTTTGTATTTTTTTTACTTTTAACCCTAAACCGTGAATCTTGAATCCCAAACCCTAAATAGGGTTTGAGATTCGAGATTAAGTGTTTGGTGTTTGGAATCCAGGGTAAAAAATTACCAATTTTATGTACCAATAACATGAAAAAAAAAATGTTGAAATATCATTAAATAATTGATAAGAGACCATGAATGATGTGGTGGAAATGGTCCATAAAATGATTTGTCTGTAGTTTGATATATTCTATGTAATATTTATACTACTATAGAGCAATTAATTAAAGTTTAGCATCACTTCATTCGATGCTATCAACTCCTTTATGAAATTAACAAAATTTTAAAAATTGATTGTAATAAATTTGTCAAATAAGGTTAAATGTGTCTTTTTCTATATTGCAATTATCTCGATAGTTAAGCATTACAAGCATCAAACTAAATTACCAACTCGATTCAAACTACACCATTAGCCATTAGGCAAGTTTTCGTTTCGGGTAACTTAACTAAAAAAGTTATAAGTTCGTCATTAAAAGTTTTCAAATTTTGTTGTCATTCAACTGTTAGGTGACACTTTTTTAATTTGTATAATAATAATTTTAGTCCACACATTTTATATTTTTATTTATTTTGATCCTGGTTTTATATGAAAATTTTTAAAAAAAAGGTCCAAATTTTTAAAAGGAATTTCAATTTTTAATCATTGTATATATAGTCAAGGCCAAATTGATAAAAAAAAAAGAGTATAAAAACGAATGACTAAGATTGTTATTATATCAATTAAAAATGTGTCACTTAATATTCAAGTGACAAAAAAAAATAATTTCGAAAAATTTTAATGATCGAATTGTAACTCTTTTTAGTAAAGTGACCAAAGCGAAAATTTACCTATAATTTAGTGACTAATAATATAACTTACCCTTAAAAAACTGCAAATATATATTTTTCTTATATCTAGTACCATAAAAAATGCTATATCAAGTCAAAAAAAAAAAATGCTATATCATTTATTCTTAAAAACCTACCAACAGAGATAATTTTTTTCTCTCTAATAGTAAATAACTACTATTAAAAAATACCCATTTACTTGAAAAAAACCCAAAAATTTAATTTTAATGTATTTTTCTTTCAAAACAATAATATTTTTCAATAATTTGAAAATGACTAATTTTCTTACTCATATTACCATCCTTTTACGAGCTCACTGAATTTCTCCAATAAGACTAAATTAAAAAAAAATCCAAAAAACTTTAATTACAAAATAAACTATATGTTTATAAAATTACATGATATTAGAAAAAAAAATTACATTCATCATTAACTCACTCCTATCTTACTCATCTAAAACCTTTTATACGAAGCTGCTTTAGGTTTTACAACTATTTCCTATTCATTGATTATTTATTATAATAAATGCAGGTGCGTACAGGATTAGTAAGAATAATTTGATAAAATAAGAAGAGGTGGGGTGGGTTATGGTGGCATAAGTTTTACTCCACTTTCTAATATTTAATAATCATGACTTTGAATTCTTTGGGCGTGCCATATTATTGTGCTAATGGAAGTGGAAATCAAGCTTTTCCCATTCTATATTACTATTTCAATAATTTTATCTTGCCAACAATTAATATATAAAAAAACTTTTGAAAAATATCATAACATCAATAAAAAAATAAATATAAATTATGATGTAAAAAATGACGTGGATGGCGAATAGAACTACTTCCTTACCGTAGCTTAGTTATTAGATCAATAAATTGTATTTTATGTAATCATCTTTGAATTTTTTTCGAAAATTAATTTAATTTAATTATTTTTATTGATAAGAAATTGGAACAATTTGTTCACGGGTAAGGAAAAGGAAAAGCACGATAAAAAAAAAGTCAAAGGAGAGACGCGGATTGTACTCGGGGAAACCTGGCGAGGAGCGTTGACAAATGGTGTAAATTGACGGTCAATAATCAGGTGCCAGGTGTCACTCAACAGTTGCTTCTATCAATCCTCTTGTGCTTCATCCAACGGCAATGGTGGCACGCTATTCAATGCCTATTTAAGGAGTGCTTTTTCCTGTGGGTGGCAGTCGCATTTTGACTTTTTGAACACTGCTACGATTTATTGAGCTCTGTCAACTTTTTCACACCCATCACCAAACTCTTCTTGTCGCGTGCGCTAACACTTTTTATCTCAATTTATTATTTCTATCAATTAATCTCAAATTTCTTGAAACTAAATTATGTAAAGTTACAATCAATTAGTTATTCTACCTATATTGTGTTGATCAACATTTTTAAACTTTAGAATAATTTTATTTAATAATATAATATATGTAATAAAATTTGAAAAGAAAACATAAACACTCTAAAATTTTATTGCAAAATATATATTTGATTTAGTTATTTAGACAAAATTGGTTTATTTTTTAACTATTAATAAATTCTTTTAATATAAATTATATATATTAAAAAAAATATGAATAAATAACTTAACATGCAACTAGACCAATATCCAAATTCACATGTAAAAAAAAATTTAAGATATCGCTTTCAAAAATTTCATATACCTAAATTTAATATAAAAAATCACTTCATTTTACTTGAATTAGTAAAGTTAATGCAAAAAATCAATATTTTGATTTAAATTTTATAATTCTTGTTGTGTGTATATATCTTTATAAAATTATCAAAATATAAATATCTTTAAAATAATATCTATTGCATTGTAAAATAAATATTTTTTTTATAATTTCATATTATTTTATTATTTAGTGAAAAAAAACTAACTTAAGATAAGCTAATTATATAGAGGGTCTTTGAGCAAGACTAACATTTGTTTTGATAATAGGTAAGATTGCTAACACCTCCCTTTGAAACTGTTCAAACACTATCAAGTTTTGACCTGTATCAAATGCCAATTTAACCATACAATCTGTAAATTCATTCAACTCTCTAGGAATATCTTTTGTGACTCACTGTCCAAACATCGCTAAAAGTTAATGAATTCTTCTAATAAGGCTTGAACTTAATTTATACTTAATTGATGGATGACTCACTTCTCTCTCTCCTTCTCCCCTTTGGTCACTAATTGCCTAAATAAAAATAATAGAAATCATTTTACTGAAAAATATCCATTGAATAGGCTTAATACTATGTAACTTTCAATAAAGGGATCATATATTAAAAAAGAAAAAAAGAAAATCCATCAAAATTCAAATCTTTAAATAATAAATTAGATTATGTCACATTCACAATGTAGATGAAAAAAAGACATTTCATGTAGAAAGATGTTTCCTTTAAATTTTTTCAACAATGATTATTTATAGTGGTAAAAATTTTATGTTTAAATCTTATTAAAACATAAGTTCAATCATTGGATATTTCATTTTTAATTATTTTATTTGAAGAATATATAAATCACAAAAAGACAAAAGTATCATTTTTTAAAATGATAAATAAACCTTTTCCACATCGGTACTTGATTAACCCGTAAAACTAATACAATAAAAAATGTATAGATAATTATCAAGTGAAGTGGATAAAAAAATTTATATGAAAAAAAATTGTTTTCAAAAAATTAAATTACTTTCAGATACTTTTTTATAAAAATTAGAATTGAAAAATATATGATACACTATATGTTGATTTTTTTTTATATATTTTACAAACGAGTTGAAAGTATGAGTGTATAATATATATATTCTAAAGTATAATGAAAAATAAAAAATGAAAAATAAATATATAAATAAATTATATAATTTTCAAAAAATCAAAATTTCAAACTGTATATCAATAATTAATCATTTAAAATAGATAAATATTATTTTCCCCGTAATACAATTTTAGTTATGCTTTTAGATTTAAATATGATACAAAATTCTATCCATTTTAAAAAATGGTCGAGTCGTGGACTAGTGTAGGAGCGTGTACCCACGCTCTAAAAAAGGGAAGTCGAATAAAATTGGGAATCAAACCTTAACTAAAACCCGTTAATCTGAACTTTGAGAACCTCAAATTGAGTTTTTTTTCAAATTGAGTTTTTTTTCACTTAAAAGCCCGTTTCTTAGTCAACGCCTACACCACTCGCCAAAAAGGGATGTTTCTCCATTGTGAAAAGGGGATAATGTAACTTTTGGCCCCTAAATTTGGCAAGTAAGTTTATTTTGGTACCTATACGTTTTTTAGTTCACTTTGGCATTTGAACTTAGCAACTAAGTCTATTTTGATCCCTAAACTTGAAAAATTTAAAAGTTTGATGATATGACACTTTGAGATTGTGCCATATCATCACTTGAAAAATATTTTTTTCTAGATGATAATGTGATATAATCTCAAGTGTCATATTCGATGTTTTAATATCTATTCTCGATTCAACTAGTTCGATCTTCAGACCAATAATAATTAAATAAATAATTAAAAATTCATAAAAATCTAAAAAGCTAAGTAATATCATTTATATATATTTAGATTTTTTTGAATTTTGAATTATTTATTTAATTATTGTTGGTCCGATAGTTGAACCGATCGAACTGGTTGAATCAAGAACACGTGGTCTAACCTGTTCAACCATCGATTCGATTATTAAAACACTAAATATGATACTCTAAGATTGTATCAAATCATCATCTGATATCTTTCTTTTTTTCCAAACTTAGAGTACTACATCGTCAAACTTTTAGATTTTTTAAGTTTAGGTATCAAAATGGACCTAATTGTCAAGTTCAAGTGCCAAAGTGAACAAAAAAAATACAAGTGCCAAAGTGAACCTAGTTGTTAAGTTTAGGAGTCAATGCTGACCTACTTGACAAGTTCAAGGGTCAAAAGTTACATTATCCCATTTTTTTTACGGTCATTAATAGAATGAGCTTAAATGAATAACTATTTTTAAATTCAGAGATCAAAGTGGATAAAAAATTCAGGGGCCAATGTGGACCTACTTACCAAGTTGAGGACCAAAAGTTGCATTATCCCCTTGTCAAAAGCCTCTCCTCTTTTCCTTTATCAAAAGTCAACGCCCCTCTCATCCTTCCCCTGAAAATTTAAGAGCAAAAAATCAGAGAGAAAACAAAAGAAAGCATAAGTTTGTTGTCTTTTTTATGTTATGGGTAATGGTGTGGGCAAGTTAAGTGTGTGTTTCACCGGCGGCGGTGGATATGGCGGAGAAGAAGCTCGTCCTAGAAAAGAAATATCCTCGTTATTGTTGGATCCTCTCGACGAAGGACTCGGTCACTCTTTCTGCTACGTCAGACCCGATCCTAGCCGACTTTATTCATCCAAGGTCTATTCCGAAGAATCCTCCACGACTTTCGGTACGATCTCGGGAGCCTCAGTTAGCGCCAACACGTATACGCCGCTTTCGACAGCGCTGGTGGATCCCTACGTCTGTTACAACAGCAGCTGCTTCGATCGAGCCGCGGCTTTCGAGAGCACCGCCTCGTTTTCATCGATCCCGCTGCAACCGATTCCCAAGAATATGATTAACTCTTCAGGTCCACTTTCGGGTAGCCTCGTTCCGGGTTCGGGTCCTTTAGAAAGAGGGTTCATGTCGGGTCCGATTGAGAGAGGGTTCATGTCGGGTCCTCTTGATAATACTAACAATTATAATCGCGGTATATTTTCGGGTCCACTCGATAAAGGCTTTTCCGATCAGTTTCAAAGAAGCTTTTCTCATGGAGCTTTTGCTTTTAAACCCAGAACGAGAAAAGGATCTTTAATTCGGGTACTCCAAAGAGTAATCTCAAAAACCGTATCTCGCGGCCAAAAATCCGTAGTGGCTCCAATCAAAGGCGTGGTTTCGGTTAAAGAATCGGAATGGGTAATCGGGTCCGATAAGAACCTGATTCATCATCAAAATGAGAACTTGACGGTCAGTAGTTTGAATCTGAGCAGTGAAGGTAGTTTAGATGATGATGAGTCAATGGGAAGTCAAAATCTTCAATGGGCACAGGGGAAAGCAGGTGAGGATCGTATACACGTCGTCGTTTCGGAGGAATGCGGATGGGTTTTCGTTGGGATCTACGATGGATTCAACGGCCCTGATGCTCCTGATTTTCTGTTATCAAATCTTTACTCCAATGTTCATAAAGAACTCAAGGGTTTGTTATGGGATGATGAGCTTGAACAAGCCCCTGCAACTTCCCCTGAAGAAGAAAAACAGAGCAGGGAACCGGAGTCAACTCAGGGTTGCTCCCATTATGCTTGTTCCCGGTGTATCGAGCAAGAGAACTACCCCTGTAAGAAAGAAGACATTGATTTCGATTCTAATCTGAGATCGAAAAAGAAAAAGAAAAAGGGAAGGACATCGAAGGTGAGGTATAAGGGCATGGCGAATAAGTGGGAAGAGAATCAAAGGAGGTGGAAGTCTGAATGGGATAGGGAAAGATTAGAACTTGATAGGAAATTGAAGGAACAGTTGAATAGAAACAAGTCTGATAAATCGAGTTCGATGATAAATCACGGTGATGTTTTGAAAGCTCTGTCTCGGGCTTTGAAGAAAACAGAGGAGTCTTATTTGGATATTGCTGATAAGATGTTAATGGAGAACCCAGAGTTGGCTTTGATGGGTTCTTGTGTGCTTGCCATGTTGATGAAAGGTGAGGATGTGTATGTGATGAATGTTGGTGATAGTAGGGCGGTTTTGGCTCAAAAGGCGGAGCCCGATTACTGGTTGGGGAGGGTTAAACAGGATCTGGAGAGGATTAATGAGGAAACACTGCATGATCTTGAAGGTTTTGATGGAGATAAATTTAGTTCAATTCCTGATTTAACTGCTTTTCAGCTTAGTGTGGATCATAGCACCAGTGAAATAGAGGTAAAAATCCCATACACGAATCTTTTAGTACAAAATGAAATGATATCTATGCCCTCTTTTGATCATTGATGGATTGAGATTGATGTCTTGTTTCATTTCAGGAAGTTCAAAGAATAAAAAATGAACATCCAGATGATCCTTGCGCTGTGATGAACGACCGAGTTAAAGGGTCTTTGAAGGTCACTCGAGCTTTTGGGGCTGGTTTTCTCAAACAGGTAACTGTTCTCTAACTTGTTAAACTACTTTAGATGAATATGCTCATTCTGGTTGGTGTTTGAGACAAGAAATTTTAGGAAAAACCCTATCCATTGTTTTTGCAACATAAAGAGTTTGCCTCTTTAAAATGAATGTTGTCAATAATTTGCGGAAGTTATAGTTGATTCTCGGAGTATCATTCTGAGAACCATAGAACCATGATCACATATGAAATAGTAGTTATAGTCATAGTTAAAGGTGTCTGTCCGGAGAATGTGGCTTTTCAGAAGAGAAGAGCCAAATGACATTCTGCAACGAGATGATTAGTATACACAGAAATAGATCTTTTGTCTTCCTTTTCAGTGAAAATTTGACTGAGGGTCATGATCATTTGCCTGATAAAGAGAGATCTTATAGTTGGTTTAAATGTAGAGCAATGTTTGGTGTGTATTTACATTGGCTTTAGGAATTTGTTTGCATTATAAATTTCTGTATCTGACCCTTGTGTCTCTTCGAATTTGTGCAGCCTAAATGGAACAATGCACTTCTAGAGATGTTCAGAATAGATTACAAAGGAAATTCTCCATATATCACTTGTGTACCATCTCTCCACCACCACAGATTAGGCCCCAAAGACAGATTCTTGGTATTATCATCCGATGGGCTCTATCAATACTTAACAAACGAGGAGGCTGTATCTGAGGTTGAACTTTTCATCACATTGCAACCCGAAGGAGACCCTGCGCAGCATCTCATTGAAGAAGTGCTGTTCCGTGCTGCAAAGAAAGCAAGCATGGACTTTCACGAGTTACTCGAAATACCCCAAGGGGATAGACGGCGGTACCATGATGATGTTTCCGTCATAGTTATTTCTTTAGAGGGAAGAATATGGAGATATTGTGTATAAGTCATAGAGAAAACCACAGACAGAAGACATAGGAAATATGCCCCCCCCCAAAAAAAAAGAAGAACTCTGGCATATTGTTTTTGCCGTTTTTTCCTAATCACCTGTGTAACATAGCAATGAAGCTCCTCAGAGGTTTGAGGAACGTAGTTATGAAGATGTAGTGGGTGGTGAGGGAAGTGTAAAGGTGTAAAAGCTGGTACATGTTTATTATAAGTTGTCATAGAAGTTGTAATTTTGCTACTAGAAAATGACAATTATTCTTTTGGAAAAAGGGTCTTGTTCGCCATTATCGCCCGGGCAATTGACCCATAAATACCAAAAAATAAAAAAATTTACGGAAAAGGGCCGGAATTGGGAAAAATTACGGAAAAGGGCCGAATCCCCCAAAAACGCGCCACGTAAGCGCGTTGGGGGGAAGGGACCAAAAAGCGCGCCTGGAAGCGTTTTTGTCCACGTCATCCAAAAACGCTCCCACGTGGGACGCGCGCTGGCGGCGTGGACAAAAAGCGCTTCGGCAGCGAGCGCGCGTTTTTGGTCCTTACTACCCGTGTTGAAGTTTTTGGCCCAATAGTCTCGGCAAAATAATTTTGAGGAGACGTTTACGAACAAACACCGCCAAAAACAAAGCATGCGTTCGGAAAAGCGCGCGCAGTGGTGCGCGTTTTGCTACTGATGAGTCTCACGGAGAAATAATTTTGAGGGCGTTTACGAACAAACACCGGCCAAAAAGCAGCATGCGTTACGAGAGCGCGCCGCCGTGGGCGCGTTTTTGCTACGATGAGTCTACGGAGAAATAATTTTGAGGGCGTTTACGAATAAGCGGTGGCAAAAACGCGCTTCGGCAGCGCGCTTTGTCGGCATGCGTAATGAAAACGCGCTCCCACGTGGACGCCGCGCTTTGCAAGATAGCCTCCGGCAAAATTAGGCTATAAATCGGTGAAAATTCATTCTCGGTTGGCGAAAGGGAAATTGAGGCAAAGGAAAAAATTGAAAATGAGTGAAGCGTATTAATCTTTGTTATTTACTACGACGGTGAAGTTCGTGACAGAAAATGGCGTTGTTTTCTTATCGGAGAACACAGTAGCGGATCGAGTTTTAATCGGAACATCGATTTGGTTGAACCCATGAAAAGAATTAGGCGTAAAATATTTGGAACAACGCCAATGAAAGTTCGATGTATTAAGTATAGGTTTTGCGCGGTTGATCCGGTGAGATATGAGTCGTTCGACATCAAAGGTGCTCGGGGCTTTGAGGCAATGGTGGAGACTCATATTGCGATGGATCACCCTATATGGAGGTATATGTAGAATTTTCATCTCTAAGTGATCTTGCTGCGACCTCGACATGTATGCTGCGTTCGAGGGGAATACACGACCCCAAGCGACACTCTGTAAGTGGGAGGCCAAACACGAAAGTGCCGGTGTGCGGTCGTAGTATGGAAAACATAACCCCCGCCGCGACACTCGGTTGGTGGATGGGACATGCATATCCGTCGATCGACGTCCGATGATAGAAATACGTCTTGGGGGCGTCGGCAAGTTCTAGTGGTTGGCAATCCACATACGATTGGAATGCATGCGAAAGATGTTTAAGGAGGATGATGAACTCCCGGCGACATCCCGCGGCGAGGGCCTCGTTTGTTGCGAGGTTATGGAGGGTCGGACGATGAATCCGATGTGGATCCACCTCGAGAGAGGCGGGGCGAAGCGGTGCGAAGTTGGATTATTTTACAACCGAGCCCGTTCCAATTGTACTGAAGGCGTTGAGGCGGTTCGCACGAAGAAGAAGAAGATCCGCTATTCGGGCGTACTGCGCCTCGGCCCACATGCATAATGTCGATCTATCTCATGATGATGCATTGGAGTTTCTGAACTAACACACCGGACGGCGTGGCCGCATGCGGATACATCGTTTGATTCGACGAATTAGAAGTTGGTAACCGGTTTGCGAACAAAAATAATTTTCTTGTTGCATTGAAACGAGACTGACATTAAAACGGGGTTAACTACGGTGGTTAAATCGAAGCTCGATAAGTTCGAGGCGAAGTGTGCGATGCAAGATGGCACATGTCAATGGAAAATCATGGCGTCGTTGAAGAAAAAGACGAGGTTGTGGGAGATTAAAAAGTACAAAGGTCGACATACATGTCTTGCGATGTGCTGATATCACTATGTGTTCGGTGATTTGAATAATGATAATAATATGTAATATTGCATTGTTTAACGACTTCGTTGCAGTGTAACACAAGATCATCCGAGGATGGATTCGAGATGTTGGGTGACATGATAATCCCGATGTTGAAGGCCGATCCAAATACTACGGTGCCGACCTTAATTGGCGTATTCGTAGCCAATTGGGGTACACGCGCCTCTACATGAAAGGCTTGGATAGCAAGCGCGAAGGCGTTAGAAAAGTTACGGTGGGTGGGACACTTCATATAATGAAGTGTGGCGGTGGTGTCAGTCTTTGGATAGATATGTCCCGAGCGGCATGACGGACCTTGAAAGCGGAACTGCGCGCACTACAACGATCGTGCGCTCCGTGGATGCGCAGTGTTCAAGCGTCTGTTGCGGACATTTAAGCAATGCCGAGATACCTTTAAATATTTGTAAGCCATTGGTACAAATTGACGGTACCTTTATGTATGGTAGATATACCCATCGGCTATTGCTAGTTGTGGCACAAGCGGAT
Source organism: Gossypium sturtianum (assembly GCA_025698515.1). Classification (NCBI taxonomy): domain Eukaryota; kingdom Viridiplantae; phylum Streptophyta; class Magnoliopsida; order Malvales; family Malvaceae; genus Gossypium; species Gossypium sturtianum. Next base: position 164,295,319 of record CM046955.1, on the reverse strand, counting down.
GTGGGAGAATCCTTCCGATTGCATTCGCAATAACAGGAGAGTCGGTGATGATTGGGACTTCTTCCTAAGTAGGTTAAGGAGGCATGTTTGCCCCGAACGACATATGCGTTATATCAGATCGGGGCCCTAGAATACTTGCGGCAATAGAACGCCAGGGAAGCGTATGGCATCGCACACACCATCGATATTGCCTGAGGCATGTCGCATCCAACTACTACGGGCAACATCGATCTAAAAGACAGAGACAACAAGTGATCGATATGGGTATGAAATATCTATTAATACAATTTCTTTTGAAAAATTCAATTTATTTGCAATTGAAGAGTGGTATGTAATATTAGCTATCAACGTATATTGGCAGGGTATGAGATCAATAAAGACCGTTTTCAGGAGATCTTTGGCGATTTGCGCTCGAGATAACGCAGAAGGCGCAAGATACTGTGCAACATTCCTTTGGAACAGTGGACACAAGCATATGATGGCGGCCTACGATATGGGCATATGACCACAAACCTTGCCGAATGCATAAACTCGTTTCGAAAGGAACCCGTCATCCGCCCATTACATCGATCGTGCGAGAGACATATTTTCGGTTAGCGGCACTATTTAGAAGAGAAGCGGCGATTTATAGAGGCGGATGGAAGGAGGCCATGTATGGAGCCGAAGGTCTTGCAAGAAATCAACCGTGGGAAGGCACAGGCGAACACCATGCACACAAGTGTGTCACGATCGCGACAACCTATGGTTTCGTGTCACGGAGTTTGATGAGACCGAACCAAGGTATTGTTGGCGGCCATTATCGTGTACACTTGACAAATAGGACTGCGATCGTGGAAATTTGATGCACCGTTACCCATGCGCCCATGTACTTGCGGCTTGTCGAATCTCCGTCTTGATCCAATGAGATATGTCGACGAAGTGTATAAATTACAAAACATGTACAACGTGTGGAGACACGTATTCCCACGATCCCAGATTAACGTAAGTGGCCCTTGGTATCGCTTGCACCGTATAAGCTATTACCGGATAGACAATTGAGGCGCAAACCAAAAGGTCGACCTCGCTCGTCTCTAGAATACGCAACAATATGGATATCCGAGAAACAAGCAACCAAAGTCGGTTGTGCGGATGGTGTAGGAACCGGGGCATACATCTCGCTCGTGTCCAAGTCGGAATAGTTGACCGTGTTCTTAGGTGTTTTGTCTCATGGAAGCTATGTAATATCTATTTTTTGGAGGAAAGCGGTTAACTTTTGTACAATAACTTTTATTTTATTAAATATATTAAAAATTAATTACAAAAAAATCAATTCTATTTTGTCAAATTTTATTAAAATAAGTAAAACAAATTAAAAAAATTAAATTACAAGGCAACAATTTGAACTCAAATTTTATTAAAATAAGTAAAACAAATATAAAAATTAAATGACAAGGCAACAAGTTAAACTCAAATTTTATTAAATATATTAAACATTAATTACAAAAAAATCAATTCTATTTTGTCAAATTTTATTAAAATAAGTAAAACAAATTAAAAAATTAAATTACAAGGCAACAATTTGAACTCAAATTTTATTAAAATAAGTAAAACAAATATAAAAATTAAATGACAAGGCAACAAGTTAAACTCAAATTTTATTAAATATATTAAACATTAATTACAAAAAAAAAAACAATTCTATTTTGTCAAATTTTATTAAAATAAGTAAAACAAATTAAAAAAATTAAATTACAAGGCAACAATTTGAACTCAAATTTTATTAAAATAAGTAAAACAACTCCGGCACGCATGCTAACTCCGGAACGACTATCGGTTCTCGGTCAGGTATATAGTCATATCGGTTCTCCCACGTCTCGATATGTTCTGACCAAAATCTTGCCCAATTCGTATGTGTTTGCCGTAAGTCTACTTTGTGCTCATCATCGAGCACCTCCGGTGGTACGGGAATCCGTTGCCGAAATCCAAATTGCCGCATAACCCGATCTGCCTGGTGCATCTCCACGGTCGAGTAGGTGATCAATGGGACCTTTACGTGCCAACCGTTCGGATTTTGGAGGAACTCCTCCGGAATTACTGCACGAATTTCTGGGTCGTCGTACGGTGTCCATTCAAACTATATTCACATTACGAAAATTTTAGACATATACCTCATATTAGACACTACATACGAAATACTAAATTATAATAACAAATTTCGAAACTTACTTCTGATTCCGACCTTTGGTCCAACAGGAGCCGTATATCCTCAAGCGATTTGGTATTCCAACATGATTCGCGGATGGTTCCACCTAATTAAATAAACTTTTAGCATACAATTATACTATAAATATACGACATAATTGTAAAATATAATATTAAATTTACCTCGTTATCGGTGGGAATGAATATGGTGGTCGAGTCGAGGACGTAAAAATGGAAATCAAATCATGCCCATGATTTGCAGTAGTGATAGGCAACCTCCGATTTTTGTTTACTCGGCAGCGTCGCTCGCGCATCTCTCGGTATAACCTCGATAGCACGGCGGACTCCTCAACTCAATTCACCACGCTCAAGTCAACAAGTTTGAGAGCCATCTCGGTGGGACGAGGTTTCTAGAGAGGTCCGGCATCGAGATAGCCTCCAATTATTTGAAGAATGTATGCTCGAGCATACCGTATTCTTTCTACTTGATCGAATCCTCGTCGGCTGCGGAATGTGTCTCGTAACCACGCCATATCGATCCGAGCTCCTCGAATTCTATCCGGAATGGCACCCGAAGCTCGTAGCATACGGCCATCCAATCGAGAGATGTTACGGACCGGTGACTACCGCCCGTCCACCGGTAATCCCAATCAGAATCGCACATCTTCTAAGGTGATGGTACACTCTCCGCATGGCAAATGGAAAGTGTGCGTCTCAGGTCTCCACCTCTCAATCAACGCTACCGATCAAAAGCGGCTCCAACTTGAACCCTCGGCCTATCGTGGCCACATGCCAAAAACCCGCTTCACGCAGTAATTCTCGATCAACGGCGATGGGGATCATGCATGTTGCGAATATAACATTCCAACACCCGATCTGATGATCGTTTAAAAATCATAAAATTCAAAATTAATTAAAATTACATAATTGGATAAAAATTAAATAATATTTCAAAATTAAAATTAAAACTTACCATTTTTATTTGCTCGACGGCAATGTGCTTCTCGCCTAGCGAAGTAATTCCCGACCATTGTAATCGGCTTTAAAATTTTCCGATAAAAATATCTTAAAAAAATTAAGGGCTTTTTAAGTAAATAGTAAAGGACTATTTTGAAATTTGAGCGTTAATTTCAAGGACCTTGAGAGAAAATTGAGAGAAAATTGAGAGAATATTGAGAAAGGATTGAAATGTGAAGAATAAAGGGTGGGGTTTTATAGTTTTTTTTTTCTCGACCGTTGGGGAGCCAACGGTCAAAAAATTTGATCCGTTGGGACCAAAAGCGCATACGATGAAGCGTTTTTGTCCACGTCGGCAAGCGGCGCCCACGTGGGGCGTTTTTGGATGGCGTGGACAAAAACGCCCGGCGCAGGGCGCGTTTTGTCCCTTTCCCAAAACGCGCTTACGTGGCGCGTTTTTGGGGATTCGCCCTTTCCGTAATTTTTCCCAATTCCGGCCCTTTTCCGTAAATTTTTTTATTTTTTGGTATTTATGGGTCAATTGCCCTTATCGCCCACTATAACTTTATTTAAACAAACCCTGTGGCTGTGGTGTTGGCAAACACTACTGGAGCATCTGTTCCTTTTTGCTTCATTCTTTTAGTAAACAATTCAATATTGGAAAATTGGGATTGTTTCTCAACAAAAATACTTGGCTTTTGACTTGTTTTTTTACCATTTTCTCCCCCTTTTCTGCTTTAATTGGCTGATTAAAAGCTTGGAAGCATTTCTGGGGAATCTAACTGACAAAATATTGAAATTGATTCGTCTTACATTAAAGCCATCATCAATCTTCTACTAGAAACTACAATTCAAAACACAGCTGCTTGACCAAACTTTTTCAACCATATTGTTTTAGCTGCAAAAGAAACTAAAAAGTAAAAACCTTTCCCATGCCTTGTATTATGTCAAGCAGCGGCAGCCATTCGGGTCAAGATTAACTATGAAGTGCTAACCCTTTACGCTTATTTATTGATGTAAGGTCAAACTCTTGAATGACCCTACACCAACCCAAGCCTCAACTAAACCCACCTACTCCCTCTCATTTTTGAGTTATGATGATTTCAGTTGCAAGTTAATCAGGTCAAATAGAAGACAAGTAAAACTTAAGAGGGAGGACTATTCCTCTTCCTCAAAAAGTAGAAGAAAATGAACAAAATGGATAAACACCGGTAATGATGTATGTCAATGGCTCACTCTACGTAGCACAATAACAGCCCGGGGATGAGGTTTTCAGGAGACCCTACTTCACTAAAATTTTGCCCATATTTCTCATAACTGCTAACTACTTTTGGGATCATTAAAGAGCTTTTTTTTATAAAAGCCTGTCATTTTCTATTAATTTTTCTGACCAAAGATTTCAGTCATTGTGGCTTTTATAAATTGAAAGCCTATCCCGAGCCCTTTCTTGGTTGCTAGGTCAGATACTTTCGGCTGTCAGCTGTTGTAAGAAAACTGTGTCTGAGCTATGAATCTGACTTACACCAATCTAATTTGTAAACATGTTTGCTCATCGGCTTCGGTCTTCTTTTAGTTTAATCATTTTCGTGTTCAACTGGCTCATTGGACCTATTGATTTGTGATCCGGAAACCAAGCCCATCCACATTTGGGTTGGGGCCGATATGATTGATAATTAAAATAAGAGAAAGAAGGGTTAGCCGTTGTTTGATAAACAGGAAAATTAGCATTGAATTTTTTAAGTATTCAAATTATATTATAAAATTTCATAAATTAGTAAAAATTAAATAATAAATATAATTATATTATTTGATAAAAATAAATTTAAAACTATTTATTTATCAACATAAAATTTCATACTATTCTGGACAATTTTGGAAAAAAAAAAGAAGACTAAATATGACAACTTGAATATTAATTTATTTAAATATATTTAAAAAATAAAATCAACTTTAACTATCACTTATCTTACAGATCCGTTTGCTGTTGACATTTTCTTAAAAATGAACCCTTCTAATTAAATGATAACTAAAGACTTTAAAATCGAAGCACATTACTTGATGTTAAGTTTGGTTGCAAAATTGTACCCAAAGTCAACTCCCCAAAAGAACATGTTAGAAATTTTACAAGTCTCATTTATTACTAGGATTTTTTTAAAATGACCAGGGAACATGCAAAATTGATGTGATTTTAGCCTTTTATATAGTAAAAAATCATAATTTTGATGTTGGAAGATATGAAGTTTTGTGAAAACCTTGGCTTTCGTATTCTTCTGTCTTCTAAAATATAGACAATCTAATATTTTCGTTTTCAACTCTCATATATCAAATAACACATATAAAATTTTGGAATACAAACGTGACATGAAAGTTATTTAAAACAAAATGAAATGAAATTAAAGAAAAAATACAAAAAAAAAAAACCTAACACAAATATTATTAGTCATATATTAGATACTCTAGACTATAGTGGTATTTCAGTTCCTGGAAGTAGTGAAACTTACCTGTACCTAGCAACAGTACTGCCTTTTACATATTCAAAAGCAAAACACCCGCCGCTCAACCTCGTGCAGATCTTGACTTTACCTCCATAGCTGATTAATCCATTCTACAAAAACTCCAAACTTTAAGGTGAATTTTATACAGCAATTTTTTTCCTCTTTATGGGCAACTAATACATTTCAAAATCCACCTAAAACCATCATTGAGATCTTCTCACAATCTAAAGTATCCATTTCCTTTCCACCTATAGTGCTTGTTTTTGCTATATATTTGGTGTATTTTCCGATATTTCATTGAATTTCTTTATCCTGATGGTTATATAAAGTCTACCCATATCCAAAATCTTGATCTAGATTATAGATTTTCATCCAACTTTTCCTCTTATTTCTTATCATTGATCATGTCTAGAGTCCAACTTAAGCAGTAGCAAGCTAGCAGCCAAAAATGGGTTCTCCTTTCTTCCTTGAATTCAAGAAACAAGCTTCATTTTTTCTCAAGGAAAAGATTAGAACTGCTCGGTTAGCTTTAACTGATGTTACTCCTGCTCAGCTGTAAGTTTTCTTTTCTTTTCTTTTCTTTTTCATATTTCTTGTCTTTGGCATATTAAATCCAAGATATAGTTTTGATTTTGTTTGTATTTCCTCTGGGTTCATTTTATTGTTTTCGGTAGATTGACTGAAGAAGTTACAAATGGGAATACATGGACACCAGAAACCAGTACCCTGGGTTCTATTTCAAGGGCTGCTTTTGAATTAGATGATTACTGGAGAATTGTTGAGATTTTACACAATAAGTTTGTGTTTTATGAACTATCTATCTCTAATTCATTTTCTTTAGTTTGTGTTTTATGTGATATTCCATTTGATTTTTTGCTTTGTATGAAATCAGATTGGAGAAATTCGAAAGAAAGAATTGGAGAATCTCTTACAATTCTCTGATAGTTCTCGAGCATTTGTTGACTCATGGACCAGAGAGTACAGCAGAGGAGTTTCAGGGTGATAAAGATGTTATAGTAAAGATGCAAGGCTTCCAATGCATAGATGAGAAAGGGTTTGTCCTAAAAACTTCAATTTTCATTTGTCTTTGCATTTGTATGATCTTTAACTTTTTTAATCTGCAGATTCAATTGGGGTTTAGCTGTTAGAAACAAATCAGAGAGAATACTGAAATTGCTTCAGAAAGGACCTGTTTTGAAAGAAGAGAGAGCCAGAGCTCGGAAGCTGACAAGAGGGATCCAAGGGTTTGGGAGTTTCAGCTATAGATCCTCGTCAGAACAAGGAAATTTAAAGGATTCATCATATGGAAGAAGTAATTCTGACTTCAACCATCATGAAACTGACAATTCAAAACACTACAATGACAACGCACCTTTTGAGGTAGGAAACAAACATGAGAATTTCAAGTCTTGGAGCTGTTTCAATGAAGGACATGGGGTCGAAAAACTTGAAATTCAAACAAGTTTCAAAGAAAACATGGCTGTTATCGAGGAACAATTTCATAATTGGACTGCAATTGCAGAGTCTAACCCACTTTTGGGCAGTGAAAACAATGAACTGAGAAGAGGAATAATGATAGAAGATGATGTTCACCACCCTTTCAACAGCCATGAGAATCAAACTGCTTCTTCAATGCTCCTTCCTAGAGATGGCATTGTTCAAGGATGTTGAGAGATTTTATGGATTTTTATGCTATAAATTTTCCCTACTAAGGTTTTTACCAGTGTTTTTACACCTTGTACATATGCCATCAAATTAAGCATCCATGGTTTTTTGCTCCTCAGGATATAAAAATCTTTCCTTGTTCTTGAAGCTAGATATCTAAACAGAAAATTTTAGGTTAATTTCTTTTTTACCTTTTTCAAGAATAGAAGCTTCAAATTTATATGTTTAATTCAACGTAAGGTTTTTTATTGTCTGGTTTAAAAAGAAAAAGTATTTAGTTATTTATCTACAGATGAAGTGGTTGCTTGATCAAATATGTATTTGGAAAGTCTCATTTTAGTATTACTATATGTTTGAGAGTGAAAACGGGAAGCGTGACGGAAAATATACCAAACCCAACTATATCTGGCTAAAGTGCCTTTGAAGAAGCAGAAGAAGCTAATTTCCGAAATTAGTACTGGCTATGTGAATGGTAAAAGCATAGAGTAAGCTACGTGAAAGGACTCCGTGAAGCAAGCATCAGAAGAAGATAATACCTGCTCGAAAGTACTGAGAGATACTAAGATGGATCCTCCAATCCAGAAGCTATATTCCTTTCTGGTGGAAGCCACCGCCTTAATTTTTATGCTTAGGCCGTGACTTCCTTTCTCATTCTGTCTGCAATTCCTGGGAACATAGTGGATCCACCACTGAGAACAATGTCTCCATACAATCCTTCTTGATATGAACATTCCTTTCTGGTGAAAACGGTTAGTCAAATGAAAAATGAGCAGAAAAAACACATAGTACATAAGAACTGATCCTAGTATTTAACTAAAAATTATGGTGTTGGATTTATAATATGGAGAAATTGCAACTAACTTGAGGTAACAGCTTGGATAGTAACTTACATGACAGGAGCATTGAAGGTGGTCTCAAACATGATTTGGGCCATTTTCATGCTGTTGGCTTTCAAGTTGACAGGAAGAAAAGGGTATTCTTCTGTAGCCCCACAGAGTTAATTGTAGAAGGTATGGTGCCAAATGTTTTGCATATCATCCCAGTCATTAACAATACCTTGTTCATTAGGGTATTTACTTGGATTGAGCCTCATCAGCAACATATGCATCTTTCTGACAGATGAACACCCGTGTGTCATGCACGACCCCACAATGCCAGGGAACTCGGCTCTTGGAGCATCGTCTCACAAAATCCAGCTTAAAAAGAGCAAAATGTATCTGTGAAAAAAATAATAACGTCGGTAATGACAAATATATCGCAAAGAAAAGAGAAACAAAAATAAAGAACACACAGATTTTACGTGTAAACCCTTTCGAGAAAAAACCACGGGCAGAGGAGAAGAAAATTCATTATGTCGAATTCGAATCAATTTACAAGAGGAATAGACTATGTCTATTTATAGGCTTGTAAAGCCATATTCTAATAGGAATGTAGTAAGATTGAAACTCCTTATTCTAATCAATATCCAATAGATGGAGTTTAATAAGGTTTAAAAAACCTTATTTAAAATAAAATAAAAGAATTCTTCTTTTATTTTATTTTACCATTGTATTTTATTTAAATAAGGATTCGGGTCACTTAATTCTAACAATCTCCACCTTGACACGAATTCTAAATAAACAAGTTCTTCATCGCGAACTCTTAACGAACAAGTTCTCCACCTCTTCCATAAAACCCCTTAAGGGTTTAACTTCAACAATGAACACCAACCAAGTCTAAGCAATGCTCAAACTTGGTTATAGGAAGTGACTTAGTCATCATATCTGCAGGATTTTCATGAGTACTAATTTTGCTCAAAATAATATCACCACGAGCAATAATATCACGAACAAAATGATCCCGAACATCAATGTGTTTTGTTCTCTCATGAAACATTTAATCTTTTGTAAGGAAGATGGCACTCTGACTGTCGCAAAATACTGTTGTAACACCCATAACCCATATCCGTCGCTGGACTAGGGTTACGAGGCATTACTCGACCGACACAAATCAATGCACTTTTATAAAAGCTACTACTTTAATAATGTGTACCAATTCATACTATCAAAGATAAACATGATTATCTCTTCTAATATCAAAACATTAACTTACATTTCGTGAATAATATCATTAACAACTAACAACCCACTTCTCTTTTGATCATTTCAAAACAATGACTGAATAGGCATATGGTATTTATTAATTTACTTCATTTATACAATCCACATTTGAGTATATCAAATATATAAATATCAACCAACTCATTTGTCACATAAATACTCATCACATTCGGCAATGATCATGACCTATATATATATAACATCATAAACACACCTTAGCACTTGTTTCCCATAACCGAATATACCATAACATTCAATATAAAATTTATATTCTCAATTTAGATCAAATCATGGCCAAATATTTTATTCTTACAAACTTAACATACGGTACATGCATACAATTGTACATATATTCATTCAATTACTTTAATATACCGTATGCATTATTTAAAATCATACTCATGCATTCAGACATGCCATATATATATTTTACCAAGATATTAAATTACCAAAACTCTTACCACAAAACCGTACATATCCAAGTATTATAATCAAGCTTGGAAATTTTATACCAACTTAACACATAGTAATATTTCATTCAAAATTTTATGAAAAATACCTACCCAAATCAAGTTATATTAAAAACCTAAATATCACAAACATATATACCAACTCAAACATAATCATTCAACTCAAGGATAGAAGTGAAGCCATTTTCGCATGGCATTATATACATTAAATTCAAAATATAAGTTCAAAAGAGTAGTATAGCCTATACATGCCATAATTTCCATAAGCTTTACTAAATATAAGGTACCGAAATTAGATGATAGTGTGATGAGCTTCCAAGATGATCCCAAAGCACAAGCCAAGCACCCAAAAGAAATCTACAATTTTGGAAAACAACCAAAAACAAAGTAAGCTTCCACAGCTTAGTAAGATTTAAGCAATTTATACACATATAATCTTATTCGAGATTTCATAATTTAATCCATTTAATACATCCATACCGAATAGCCAAGCATTCAAAGGTTGAATTCATGACAACATTATATGCTTATACCTATTTCCATATACCACCATTACATAATAAGTAATTAACATACACATCTTATACTTACCAAATCTTCTACTTACATTTCCAAACTACCATCAAACTCAAATTAATAGGTATAATACATACCTCTAATTTACTTACCTCTCCAACTTAACCATTCATGCATAACATGTGATAGCATACTTGATCATTTCTATATATTTATTAGCACTAGTAATAGAAGTCTTTTAACGATTCTCATACCTGCACACTTGTTAATAAAGTTTAGTAACGTATCGCACACTTAGTGCCGTTACTCAACATTTCCGCACACTTAGTGCCAATTTCCCGTAACGTATCGCACACTTAGTGCCGTTACTTAACATTTCCGCACACTTAGTGCTATGTGACCGGTTTCGCACACTTAGTGCCCGGTTATAAATTCGTACACATAGTACCTCTCATAGACCTGTAATTTATTCAAATGTGCATTTATATATATATAATCAAAGTCTAATCCACAGCAATACGTATAAGCGCATACATATAAACATAAATTGATTATCCCATACCCCAAATAGAGATATCATATTCGGCCAAACAATAGCATGTAACTAATTCATCATTGAATATAATCATATCATAATTTAGTATCTCTCAATCCAATTGCATTATTACATTTAGATACTCATTTCATGAAATCATATTCAAATTCCAAACAATCTCATATTAAGCTATTTTATACCAAATTCACCAATACATTTGGCAATAAACTATTCAATATACTTACCTTCATTAACATAGGTACATTATTTAAAAGACATTAGATTTATCTCAATTGCTTAAAATCTTACCTCGAAATTCAACGGATTAAGGTTTCCCGGCTACTCGTTCAGTTTCGCCTTTCTCCGATCCAATCCCGTTTCTTTTTGTTCTTGATCTAAATAATTCCAAATTGAGCTCATTCAAATACATTTTTTTCAATTTAATCCAAAAACACATAATTACGCAAATTACCATTTTACCCCTGACATTTACAACTTTTACAATTTAGTCCTATTTGTACAAAACACAAAATACACCAAATTTATCCACATACAAGCATAGCCGAATCTTCCTAGGGACTTTATAAGTCCATATTTCTCATAAATTTCTCAATTTAACCCTCCAAAATAATATTTTCACAAATTAATCCTTAATTAGTTACATTCATCAATAACTCAAGAACAAAATATGTTCATCTAATTCAAACCTTTCATTTAATACCAAAAATCATCACAAAACTCAATATATCTCCAATGGCATAATTTACATACATCATCAATGTACAAAATTAATACATGGGCTTGATAGTAAAGTGAGTAACAATCTCAAAAATACAAAAATTATCAAAAACCAAAGCTAAATCATACCTTAATTAAGCCTTAATATTGCCGAAACCCTTTGGAGCTTTTTCTTTTCTTTTACCTCTTTAGTTTCAGTCACAAAGATGAAAAGATGAACATGCAAACTCTTTTCTCCTTTTTGTTTTATTATAATATAATTATAAAATATATTATATCATTATTATATATTTAACACATAAACAAACATATAATATATATTACAAAGCCATATTGCCGTCCACTAAAACTTCAAAAAGGTCAATTTGCAAGTTAAATACTCATACCAAGGGAGACAAATCAATTTAGCCACCTAATTAATAAATGGCTACTTTTCCCACTTATTCGGTTTAGTCCTTTCACTTAAATTAAACACCCAAATAAACAAATTAACCTACAATATTTTAGCACATGCTCAAACACATAACATAGATATCTAATAAAATATTAAAATATTTTTCTAACCCAAATTCGTGGTCCTGAAACCACCGTTTCGATTAGGGTCGTAATCGGGCTATTACAACTGTGCTGATTTGAAGGTCTTCATTGAGCTCACTAAAGAGTCCCTTCAACCAAATAGCTTCTTTACAAGCCTCAGAAATCGCCATGTACTCAGCTTCAGTGGTAGACAAAGCGACTGTAGTTTGCAAAGTAGCTTTCCAACTGATTGCACAACCTCTGATTGTAAAGACATAACCAGTGAGAGATCTTCTTTTATCAAGGTCTCCAGCAAAATCAGCATCAACATAGCCAATGACTCCATCTCTGGTTCTTCCAAACTGTAAGCAAACATCAGTAGTACCTCGTAAGTATCTTAAAATTCACTAAACTGCTTTCCAATTTTCTTTACCGGGATTCACCATGTATCTGCTAACTGCACTAACTGCATCTGATAAATCTGGACGTGAACAAACCATAGCATACATGAGAGATCCCACTGCACTAGAGTATGGAACATGTGACATGTACTCGATCTCATCATCTGATTGTGGAGACAAAGTCGATGAAAGTCTGAAATGGGCTGCTAAAGGAGTACTAACAGGCTTAGCACTCTATATATTATACCTGCAAAAAACTTTCTCAATATACCCTTTCTGACTTAGGTACAATTTACTTGTTTTTCTATCTCTAAGAATCTCCATACCAAGTATCTTCTTTGCTGGTCCCAAATCTTTCATCTTAAATTCTTCACTTAGTTGGGCTTTGACCTTTCTTATCTCTTCTTTATCTTTTGCTGCTATCAACATGTCATCAACATAAAGAAGTAGATACACAAAAGAACCATCACTGTTTTTCTTAAAGTAAACACAACTGTCAAAACTACTTCTTTTAAAATCATGAGAAGTCATAAAGGAATCAAACCTCTTGTACCACTATCTTAGTGACTGTTTCAAACCGTAAAGGGACTTTTTCAGCAAGCAAACATAGTCCTCTTTTTCTGAGACTGTAAAACCCTTTGGTTGTTGCATGTAAATATCTTCCTCAAGTTCTCCATGCAAAAATACAATTTTTACATCTAACTGTTCAAGCTCCAAATCATGCATGGCCACAATACCAAGCAAAGCTCGAATCGAACTATGCTTCACAACTGGGGAGAACACATCTGTGAAGTCCACTCCTGGAATTTGACTATAACATTTTGCAACAAGCCTTACTTTATAGTTGGGTTCTTCAACTCCTAAAGTCCCTTCTTTCTTTTTAAACACCCATTTACAGCGAACAACCTTTTTTACCTTTAGGAAGTTTCACAAGATCCCATATTCTGTTTTTATGGAGTGATTCCATCTCTTATTGCATAGCAAACATCCACTTTTTTGAGTCTTCACAGCTAACCGCCTCAGAATAATTAGACGGCTCTTGGTTTGCATATATATCTTCGGCCACATTTAAAGCATAAGCAACTAGATCAGCCTTAGTATACTTCTTTGGAGGTTTAATTTCTTTTCTAGTTCTATTTTTGGCGATAGAGTATTGTGGTGAAGAAGCAACTCTATTCTCAATTTTTGTACTGGCTTGAAGAGTCGACTCTGTATTAATCTGATGCTCCACCTGCTTTTGATTTTCTTTATTGGAAGAGTCTTTAAGAGTTAAGTTAGGTAGCATAGCAGTTTCATCAAAAAACATCTCTGCTAGGGGTGAGTATTCGATCGATTCGAGTCGAATCGAGTCAAAAATTTTCGAGTTAGTCGAGTTAACAAATCCTATTTTAGCAACCAAACTCAATTTGAATTTTTTTCGATTCGAATCGAATTGAGTCAAAAAAATTTCGAGTCAAATCGAGTCGAGTTAACGAATCATATTATTTATACTTAATGTTGCGATTAGATGGACCGATTATTTAACTAGTAGACGAAATACAAGATTATTTAACTACATGAACAATATAATGATTCTGCCTCTTAACTTAATGGGTAAACATTTATCAAAACGATGTAGTTTTGCCTTTTAACTTAATTATTTTGAATTTTAACTTTTAAAAGTAAACATTTATCAAAACGACGAAGTTTTGTCTTTTCTTATTCGGATTTTTGGATAACTCGAATTGTGTAATTCATATTCGAGTTAAACCGAAAAACTTAATTTTTTATTCGAGTTGATCCGAATAACTTGATTAACTCAAATAACTCGAACTATTTAATTTAAAATTTGAAATTTTTACCGAGTTTTTCGAACCGAATCGGATTTTGCTCACCCCTCTGCTAATCACAACTTTTCTATTTTCAGGACACCATAACTTATACCCTTTTACACCAACTTTATAACCAAGAAAAACACATTTAATGGATCTCGGTTCCAATTTTTCATTATCAACATGAGCATACGTAAGACACTCAAAGATCTTTAAATCAGAATAATTAGCAGGATTACCAGACCATACCTCTCATGGAGTCTTTTTCTCAATGGCAATGGATGGAGATCGGTTGATCAAAAAACATGCAGTAGAGACTGCTTCGGCCCAAAATGACTTTGGTAAGTTGACATTTGACAATATACATCGAACTTTTTCCATAATCGTTCTGTTCATTCGTTCTGCAACACCGTTTTGTTGTGGAGTATGACGAACTGTCAAGTGTCTCACGATCCCTTCTGACTTGCACAGTTTATTAAACTCATCAGAACAAAACTCTAAGCCATTGTCTGTGCGGAGGTGTTTTATTTGTTTTCCCGTCTGTTTTTCAATCATAGTTTTCCAAGACTTAAATGCAAAAAACACATCGCTTTTCTGCTTCAGGAAGAATGCCCAAACTTTTCTGGAAAAATCATCAATAGAAGTTAGCATATAATTAACTCCACCTCTTGAAGGCACTCTTGATGGCCCCCACAGATCAGAATGAATATACTCCAACGTTCCCTTCGTGTTATGGATTCCTCTGGTGAATCGAACTCTCTTTTGCTTCCCAAAAACGCAGTGCTCACAAAACTTCAGTTTACAAATTCCTTGCCCATCAAGAAGTTCTCTTTTGCTCAATTCTGCCATGCCATTCTCACTCATATGCCCTAGGCGCATATGCCAAAGTTTAGTAATATCATCATCTGACAAGGAAGAGGAAGCGACAGCTGCATCACCAATAACAGTAGAACCTTACAAAATATATAACTTGGCAGTCTTTCTCTGTCCTTTCATCACAACGAGGGAACCTTTAGAAATCTTCAAAATCTCACTTTCAGCTGTGTATTTGTACCCTCTTGAATCAAGAGTACTCAGTGAAATTAAGTTTCTCTTCAATTCTGGAACATGTCGTACGTCACTAAGTGTTCTGACAACTCCATCAAACATATTAACTTTAATTGTTCCAACACCGCGATTTTACACGTAAGTATTATTTCCCATCAAAACAACACCTTGAGATTAATGTTTTCGTAATTTGTAAACCAATCCTGATTGGGACACATGTGGAAGGTGCAACCCGAATCAATTATCCACTCCTCGCTCACTTTAGAATTGTTGACAGAAGCGACTAGAAGTTCATCATCACTATAGTCTTCTACAACATCGCCTTCACCGAAAATTTCTCGGTTGTTTTCCCTTTGATTCGCAGCCTCCCTTTTAATCTTGTTCTGTAGCTTATAGCACTCAGTTTTAATGTGCCCTTTCTTCTTGCAGAAGTTACAAGTTTTACCTCTGTTTGAAGACTTCGATCTACCCTTAGATTTACCGCGAGGATTCCTTTCCTGTGTCTTTCCACGATCATCATTAGCATTCTGATCTTGTCTCTCACAAACAATGAGACCCTCTCCCTGAGAGTCGGGTTTAACCAAAAGATGCTTCATCTTATCATACGAGGTCAAAGAATCATAAACCTCATCAACTGTGAGAGACTCGCGGCTATATAAAATCATGTCTCTGAAGGTTGAATAAGACGGGGGCAACGAACAAAGTAGAATCAACCCTAGATCTTCCTTATCATTTGAACCTCCATGGCCTCCAAGTTTGAGAGAATTTCTTTAAACACATTAAGTGTTCGTGCCTGCATGCACCTTCCTCCAAACGATGAGCATAAAGATGTTGCTTCATATGCAACTTGCTGGTTAGAGTTTTCGACATACATATTTGTTCTAGCCTCTTCCATAATGCCGCGGCGGTCTTCTCCTTTATCACATCTTGTAAAATTTTGTTAGACAAATGCAGATGTAACTGTGTTAACGCCTTTCGATCCTTGTGCTTTTTCTCTTCCTCCGCCAATATCGAAGGCATCTTATTTACCCCTAGCAGGGCTTCCTCTAAATCCATCTGTGCAATAACTGTCTGCATCTTTATTTGCCACAACGCAAATCTGGTGTTGCAATCCAACAGCGAAATTTCATACTTTAAAGACGCCATTACCGTGATCGAGATGAAAAAAACCCGAAAGATCTGATACTAATTTGTGAAAAAAAAATAATAACGTCGGTAATAACAAATATATCGCAAAGAAAAGAGAAACAAAAATAAAGAACACACAGATTTTACGTGAAAACCCTTTAGGGAAAAAACCACGGGCAGAGGAGAAAAAAATTCACTATGTCGAATTCGAATCAATTTACAAGAGGAATAGATTATGTCTATTTATAGGCTTGTAAAGTCATATTCTAATAAGAGTGTAGTAAGATTGAAACTCCTTATTCTAATCAATATCCAATAGATGGAGTTTAATAAGGTTTAAAAAACCTTGTTTAAAATAAAATAAAAGAAGTGTAGTTCTATAGGGATTCTTCTTTCATTTTATTTTACCATTGTATTTTATTTAAATAAGGATTCAGGTCACTTAATTCTAACAGTATCGCAGAAAAAATAACATATACGAATCTAAAACAAAAGTCTTATAGCACAACTAGATAACTTGTTATCTTAACCATTCCGGTTCCGTTATCATATCAAAATACAAGTAGCTGAATATCCTCACCATTTGATCTTGTATCACCAGTTAAAACCAAACGTCACAACATTAAGGAAAGTAAACCCTTAGGCCAATAAGCATGATTTTTTGTTAAAGGAAAATTTATTATTTCAGATCATACAATTTAAAAAACAACAACAAACACCCATTGTAGACGACAAACTTCATCAACAAAAAAAAATAATTTACAAGTATAATACCAAAAGAAAACACAAAAAGGAAATTGGATAAGTGTTATATCTTGTAGTCTAGTTAATGAAAAAGGAAAATAAAACAAAAAAACTAACTCATGGAACCTTAATGAAAAAGAAACCATTAACCATTCTAGATCGAAAACTTAGAAGCTAAGAATCATAAAGTATACACAGATTCCAAACAAGAACCAGAAAAATGAATTAAATTGTGAACGGATACATAAATTCCTACAAAATATTTGCAATTCTAATCAAAATCGGATAAGATCAACAATGTTCATAAACCATCCAGGATCAAAACACGAGAAGCTAAAGAATCATAACTTATCCAAATGTTACAGGAGCTATTAAAATGAATTAAACAGAGGATGGATAAATAAAATCCTACAATCTAATAACAATTCCAATCAAAATCAGATAAGATCAACGAAACGTAATATTACATAATAAAACGAAAAAATGATATACTCACATCTTGTATACTCTTTTTTTTTTTCCTTTTCCTTATAATTTCTCAGGAACCAAACAGAAGTGAAAGAGAAATCACCCGCCACAAAAGCAACTGGAAATCAGGAGACGAAAGGAAAACTAGAGCAAGATAACCTCTCGGCTGCCCGCCCTTTGAGTTCTAAAAGGAGAAACAAAAAAGAAAAAAGAGCTAAAAAAGATCAAACATTTTTTAAATTTAAAGCGCGAATCGGAAACTTTTTTGTTTTCTAATATTTACCTGATCCTTCGGTTGTATGCTCCTTTCCTGGTTAAGGAGCGCTTCAAAGTCCAAACCCGTAAAACCGGTGTCCCATCCATATTAGGGCTAGTTTGGCAATCTTTTAAAAAAGTGTCGTGAAAAAAGTGTTTTTAAGAAATACTTTTGAAAAGTTTGATTTAAATTTTGAGTGTTTAGTATTATTGTTAAAAAGTACTTTTGAGGAATAAAATATTCATTTTAGACATGTTATTATCAAGTAACAAATATGCATTTAAATAATATTTAAACTAGTTAATATTATTATATTTTAGTAAGAATATAAAAAAATTATTATAACTTGTTAATATTTTAATATATGAAATATAAATTTTAA
Source organism: Gossypium sturtianum (assembly GCA_025698515.1). Taxonomy (NCBI): domain Eukaryota; kingdom Viridiplantae; phylum Streptophyta; class Magnoliopsida; order Malvales; family Malvaceae; genus Gossypium; species Gossypium sturtianum. Next base: position 164,276,910 of record CM046955.1, on the reverse strand, counting down.
ATATTTTTAAGCAATAAATATTAATTATTTATAAAATTTAATTAGAATATATAAACTATATTTTAAATATTTAAATATAACTATTAAATATTTTTTTATTTTTAATTAATGATTTTAACACATTTTAAATTAAGCATCAAGAAAAAAAAGCAAAAGTACTATATTACTGGAGGGGTGAAAAAGTAACTAAGCACTAAAAATGCTTTTGGGAGAGGAAAAATTAAAAAATTTAGCTTCTCTTTTTCAGAAGTGCTTTTCAGAAGCACTTCTGAAAAGCCTAAAATTTCAGTCAAAAGCAGCTTGTTTCACACAGTTTTTCTTTTAAAAGTGTTTTTTTTAAGCACTACAGAACAGGCTCTTAAAAAGAAAGAGTGTCTCGTACGTACATACATACATACTTCATCTAGCATGTATTCATTAACAAGTGTTGATGGGTTGGGTTGAGTTTGGGCCGAGTTCATATAATGTATTAAGATTAATTTTTTTAATTTGGATTCGGCCCCAAAAATGAATTTACTTTTTACCCAAGCCCAATTTAATTTTAAAAAAATAATTTGGGTCGACCCAACTTGCTCAGATTTGATTTTTATATTAGTTTTTATTTAATTTTTTTTTAAAATATAATAATTAAATGCATTAAAAACTTTTAACACATTAAAAATAAATTTAAAAAATTATATTAAAAATATATTTTATAGTATTAAATATAAATTTTAAATTTTTATATTTTGGGTCGAGTTATTTAGTTGGGTAATTTTTTTTTTAGATTTTGGGTAATGGATTTAATTGTTATTGGATCAGTGATTGAATATACATATAAATATATATAATTATTATTTAACATATATAATTAATATAATATTTTTTATAACATAATATATTCAAGTTGAGTCGTGTTGGGCTCGAACCAAAAAAATTACCCAACATTCGGCCCATATGGAAAAAAAACATGCTCTAAATTTTACCCAAACCTATTTTTTAAGTCTCGTATTTTATACAAACCTATAATTTTTCGAGCGTGCCATTGGGCTTGGTTGGGTGATCCGATCCATGAGCAAACCTAGACATGATATTCCAAAAGAAAAAAAAGTTATATTTAACTTATCAGGTCATTTATTTAAGCAGGGATGATCGCGTTTAGGAGAGAAACAATTAGGTAAAATATATTTTTGGTTAAATCGATAAAGTTGAAGATTTAAAATGAGAGTTTTGAGTTTAAGTTTTTATTAATTTCATGTAAAAACACTCTATAATAATAATAATAATAAAATGATAGATTTTGGGGCCAGTGGGTTTGTCATAATGATCAACAAGACAACTATATTCATCTTGATTCAACCGAAAAGATATTCGCCATCCTAATTTAAACATTTTATATTTCTTAATAATTTTTTTTTTATATCTTAAAATAGAGAAGAAGAAATATTCTATCCATTTTTTCTGCAAGCCAATGTGGCAGAATCATAGCCAATAAACTTTATGATGCAAAACAACAAAGAAAATAAATCATCCTACCGAAATCTCTTTCAGATATGAAAGAAAAAAAAGAACACTATAACTTTTGCTGTAAAGTCCCTAGGTGGACCCTGATACATGCCATTTTTCTGTTTTTAATTAGACCACCAGATTCTGGGAACTTAAAAACTCAGATATGGCTTTCTTTTGGGGCATGACATCGAAGATACAGTGAAAACGGCAGTTCATTGGGTTCCTTGAGGCCCCTTCAAGTTGAAAAGCTTGGGCTGACTCTACTGTTTGTGGACCAAAGGAAAAGCTATAATCTAATTTATATGTTAGTAGATTATGGTAGAAAACATTTTTATGTAATTTTTTTAAAGTTATTCGATAATGATTACAATTAGGGTGGTAAAAAAATTATATATAAATTTTATTAAATACGCGTTTCATCATTGGGTAAGTAATTTTCAATTATTTTATATAAAAATACAAAAAAACTTTATTAACCCTACAGCAAACCAAAAGTTCTATAATAAGAGTGCATATAATTTTAATATATTTCCATTTACATTTTTCGTAAAAGTTGTCCCTTTGCTCTTCCACTACCTCGGGTCCTCTTTGTCTGATTGTCTCATTAAATTCTTACATGACCATTCTGCCTTGATATTTTTGCAACGTGCCTTTTTCACCGAGTGTCAAGTGATACATATTATTTCTTTTTTATAATTCTTCATATTAATTTTTAAATGCGAAAGTATAAACAAAATTTGGACAGTTAAAGAATGTCTCAAACTCTAATAATAATCTTTTTACTTCAAAATCTAGTTCTCAGTCTTCAATAATGGGAAAACAAAATCAAACAGGCCACCATATGAACAGATGCAATTAATTTTATCTGGTTTACTAAAGTTTTACTCGTTTTGGGTCACATATGCGAACAAAAAAAAGATGTAAAAATTACATATTAAAAATCTATGTAAGTATTAATATAAAGTTGAGTATTTAAAATTATGGTGTTTCAGCTTTTAGGTTTTAATTTCACCGTTTGTAAAATTTTATTATTTTTAATATAAAATATATAGAAAAAATATTTTTTAGCTAAGATGATGGTCGATAACTCAATAGTATGGAAAAAATTTTACAGTCTTCAAAGAAAAGAAGGTAGTTAATAGCAAGTTGGGTATAAAAGTAATTTTGTGAAGGACAACATCTGAAGTTCTCCTGGACAGTGGACATTGGCTTTTGATTAGTTTATTTTTCTCAAAGCTCATAATGATTTTGTTTTTCTTTTTCTCAGTCAACAAAACGAATGAGAATAAAGGAAGAAGGGGAAAAAAACCCTTCCATTTGATAAGACTCCTTTTTCATTCCATTCTTTTGACCATCTTCAGCTTGTTTTTAATCTGACCTTCCAGTTTCCACTCTATTTCACGACATGTAACCTATATTGTTCTTCAATGTCGCTATTACATATGAAGTTATGAACATCTATAACTAGTTTAACTCCATTTGCTCAACTTCCAAGCTTCCTCTTTTGCTTAAGAATAATAAAAAACACAAACATCCAACTTCAAAAGTACTTTAGCTTGGCAGATACATGGCAATACAGGTAATGACTGTCTTCACTCTAGTTCTTGTGGATTGCCCCAGATTTTTTTTATATATATTTTCTATCCTATAATTGAGGGTCACCTTGCTTTCTTCTCATAAGTTCTCTGATTGTGTCCGGTTCTTGTTTGTTGTATTGCCTTTTGTTTCTCATGACAGTACAGTTATGCTAAGTTCATCTTTTTTTTTTTCTTTTCATTTTATTGACAGTGATGTTCTTTGATCGGAGGGTACTGAATTAAATTTCTGATTTGATTTGATTTGATTGAAGGAAGGAGGTTGGCCGCTGGGATTGCAGCCCCTGAATGTGAGACTTGGATTGGCTAGAAACCATGATTACTCTGGCTCAATTTCATTTAACACTACACTCACTGCTTCTCCAACTTCCTCTGCAGATTCCTCTTCTGATCTAGACACACAGGTCAGTGACTCAGTCGTAATCGCAGCATTTTTAGTTCAAATATTTCCCCTATATTTCTTACATTTTCAATGCTCCTGCATTGACAATCATTTTTGTTTTTTTAACCCCCCTTTTTAGTTTACATATCACCATTCATGACTAATGAATTATATGATTGTATTGTACTTGAATAGCCTTTTTTTCCCCCAGTTATTGTCCTCCATAACATATAATGCTTTAGACCAAGTTTTGGTATATATTTATGAGTAAAGGCTGTTTTAGAGCCCTGTTGTTAGGTTGGCACCTTGAACATGATTTGGTGTTTTCTAGCTTCTACCATAGTTTTAATAGTCGGGTGCTATTTGATGATTTCCTTGGGAGTGAGGTCTTCAAGAGCTACCACCACTTAATAATGGCAACAACTGTAGATGGCATTACTTTTTTGTAATGACTGGTGCTGGTGATTACAGATAGTACTGTCAGGTGTGACCACACAGAGCAACACTGCTGCTGGATGCTCCTAGCATATAGAAGTCAGATAGTACACATTTTAGGCCCTTTATTTCATGAAAGGGTGCCCTAACATTGTTGGTTTAATTCATTTCCTGTTGTCTGGATTTGATGCCATATATCATCCCTATGTCAACAAATTGGTACAAGTTGTATAAACGTGTAATGATAAGTTTCTATCTGATCGTATAATTGTTCAATAACAGTCTTAAACATGTCACTTAAAGCCGCTAACGGAGCCTAAAACTCTGCACTACCTCTTAAAGATTCATTAAGATTGCACGTAATAAGATACTAAATTGCTTTGGTTTGGTTCTGGGATGAAAATTTCTGCTTCTGTAGCAAAATACACTTGGCTTGTTTGATAGATTTTGAGAAAGAACAAACCTTTGCATCTTTCTTCTAGTGATTTTCCACCAATCTAGCAGTGATTTCTGTAGATTGATGTATTAGATGATCATTTATACACTTCATACAAAAGGCATCCATTTCTGGGTTGTTAACTCTTCGATTGCTCGATTTCAGTCGACGGGGTCTTTTATCCATGACAAGAGCGTTACACTTGGGAGCCTCATTGGTGTTTCTAGCATTTTGGAATTGTCTAAAAGATCTGTCAAAGGTAGGAAAACCGAAGCACCCAGAGAAAAAAGAAGAAACAACAATAACAGGTCAAAAGTTGGGCTATTTTCCTTGTGCTCAAGGGATAGTACTGATGCTGAGGATGTTGATGCACCATCGCTCGGCCACTTCCTCACAGTGGAAAGGAGGGCCGCCGGTGAATATAGGAACCACAGTCCTACCACTACTGTCTATGGACTGGATGATGATAACAATTATGGAGTTCCAGTGCTGTTTCCATGCATGTGTGGACAGCCCTCCCTCTAAACATGCCTTGCATTGGCATCTAACTTGTTGTTCTCATATATTCTGATTGAGTTTTTAGGTATGTGTTAGGAACTGTTAATGTTCATTTCCTTTGTGATTTCTTCATTTTTTTTCTTCAGTTTTTAGCATAGAAATGGAATCACTCTTCCTTGAATCTTGATCACTTTTAATGCACTTAACATTTGAGTGTTTAATAACCATAGAATTTAGTTAACGAAACAAGGCCAACAGCATCCTCTGCTTGGGTCAAGCCCACGGCTAATCTTGTTAATTATCCAAGGTCAAGATCATCTCCATCTAAACCCCATGATCTTAGTGTCCGCAACGAGTTCAAGTTTCATTAATTATATATTTAATTCAAAGTACATTAATTCAATTGATGCATGGTATATTTTTTTTTTTTGAGGGAATCATTTTTAAACTTTAAAATGCAAATATTCAGTAAGTTTATAATTCAAAACTTAATATGTGATACACAATTTATTTATTTATTTATTTGAAGTCGGGATAAAGGGCCAATGAAGTTTTAATATAGTCGGTAAAAGTTAATCTATTGGATCTTAACTATCTAATTTGAGATTCATGATGTGAAATTATGTGTCAGTTAGTCGAATTCAATTCATTAGCTTGACGATAATCTGAATTATACCATTTTTAGAAATCCAAATAAACGATAAATATTGTTCTCTTGAATCTAATAATAATTCATAACTATTATCAGTAATCAGATTATTAGATGATCAAAAGCTCCAAACACTTTTGTATGTAAATAATGCAGTTGGCCAAATCCTGTCGTGAACCACAAATTTGGCCACCATATTCTCATTAATTTTCCTATAATAACAATGAATCCGTTTATTTATTACTTGACTTTTTCCATTTAAAAAATGAATTGACCTACTTAAAAACGCCAAATATTTCAATCCTGACGTGCCCAAATTTCTGTAGAATATAAGAAAAAAGCCCGGGAAACGTAGTAAAATTAATTAATTTGGCGTTTTCCTTTTTTATTTTAAAGTGGTTCAGACTTGAATTAACAAAAAGAGTTTAAAGGGCCCAATGACAATGACCTCTCCGGTAGATATTTTTTTTAATCTTTGATATTTTAATAATGTTGAACTAAGAATAATTGGACCGTTCTAAATTCAATTATATACTTCAACAGAAACCGATAATTCTTACATTACAAATAAATAAAAATGAGTTCCACTTCTCTAAAAAGAAGTTTGAACTCTGAAACAAAACCAACAATGATGGAAAATTGTGGCCGTCTTTGACTGCTAGTACTTGTATTACTTGCTGATTTTAATTTTATGCCAAATGAAAATTCTCATTAGTTAAAACAAGATTTTTTTTTCCCCCATAGCTGAACGGGGTTGGTCTAACTGTAGCCATGTGTCGTGCCATTCACATCCCTATCCTTCATTCATCATCATCCATGATCCATGGCACATAACAAACAAGTTGGTACATCAGTACATGTCCTGTATACAACAAAAGAATAAAAACAAAATACTCACCAAAATACCAACAAAAAATTGACCCTCGCTTTTAATTAGGTGTCTGCCCCATTAATTTGCCCGCTCTTTTACTCATCGACCCTACTACTATTACCATCTACGTCAATCTCCCCACCTCGTTGTCTTTACATTAAAAATTCATTCATGGATTATAAATTAATGGTCTGACATTACAACAATACATTTAATGATCTGAAAAGAAAAGGTTTCTTTTTTAAAAAAAAAATAATCAAATATCCGTGCAAATTATTGAAGAAATATGTTTATATGTATTAATGTGATGCTAAAGTTATTTAAGGAATAGACACATCATCACATGATAATCAACATCCAATCCTGCTTTATACAATATATCTCAAACACTCTTCTCTATTTATATATTTCAAAATAGAAAATGGGACTTTGTTAGGGTCAAGACTCAAGACCAACTGAAGACTATATATATCCTTTGACATTTCCATGTGGGTTTTAGGAGGTAGCCATTGGAGCATGTTGAAAGTTGCCTTTCAGAAGGTGAAGGAAAAAAAAAAGAAAAGAATATCTTTTATTTTTGGTATATATTTTTTCAATATTAATTCAGGCATTTAAATTAATACACCCTCAATAAGGCCAACGCCACTTCAATCTAAAGCAAACAAAAGATTACAACAAATATAGGACCCACTGAAGCTATTTTCAAACTTACCAAGTCAAGCCTGAAACTCATTTCCTTTGCTTATTTTCCCCCAAAATCTACATATGGACCTCCCTTCCATCTAACATATATAACTAATGGGTCTAGCACTGACCATGATTGCTCGATTTTTCTCCCACTGTGTGAAAGAGAATGTCCTTGACTGACAACTTGAAACTTCCCATGTTTTTTCAAGGCTTATCAATCCATTCATTTTCTGCAGCAATCCTTCCGGAGCCTCGGCCACTGATCTTGCTGAATGAACCAACTGCAGATAAGCTCTTGAAGCTGCTGCTTCCTTCACTAAAATTCCTTGACTTCCTTGTTTTTCTCAGCTTCGAGGAACTAACATCTCCGATGTCATGATCCACGTCATCATGATTCTTTATCTTGGCTACCACCAATCGGACAATGGTGCTCCGGCAAAAGGGGCATGCGGGGGGTGATAGACTTGCAGTTGTAGGGTTTGGCTTGTTGTGGCAGCACAATGCCAGTGTGCATTGTGCACACATCTGGTGACCACAGTCTTGAACTTCAATTGTGCAGATTTGCTCAAAGCATATGGAGCATAGTTCAGTATCACTAGCCTACATAAAATATTTCCGGGAGAATATATCAGCTCCGTTACAGCCAACATCCAATTGTTATAAATAGTTCACATACTAAAGGAAAATACAATCTTTCACAATTTATTCAATAACAAAAACCTAGCAGACAACTGCTAAATCATAGGGTCAAACCAAAAATGGATTACAGTGGGCTAATATAGATTTTAGAGCATTCTAAAGTTTCAAAAAAAAGTGTATTCTGTAAATTGTAGACCACGAAACTCAAGACCTTGTATAGCATCTCAATTTGACAGGGACTGTACTAATTGGTGCAAGGACCACAACGGAAACCTAGGGTCAAGGACCAGTCTATTATTCCATACATATAATCATAAAGAAAACTAAGAAGAATTAAAGCCATTGATGGCGGCACGACTTTGAATGGTAGGGATCTCAAGCAAAGACAAAAAGGTTTAAGTTTATACACAAATTACTTATGACAAGGAAAACTAACTATGAACAAAAACCGGACTAGTTGAGCTATGAATCAACCTGAAATATTCAAGAATTGCCCCCAGGAATCAAAACAAAGGGTTTAAATGGATTTGATTTGGTTGAAGTTAGAAATGTGAAAGAAAAAGCAAAGCAATCATTTCAAGGAAGACATGTTTGATATTTTACCTCAGAGATATTGTCATCTAACCCAGAATCAGATTGTGAAGGTGATGGAATTGAGTAAGCTGTTCCCTTCAGGATGTTCTTTTCTCTTTCCCGGTTTGCATCCATTAAGGCTTGTTCTAATAGTGTTTTTGCCTCCTCATTAAGCTCACTAATGAACTTTAAAGGTGCCGGCCAGACGATAGGTTCTGCTGATGAAGGATTTAGCAGAGCTGCACATGCCCCATGTTTGTGCTTTAGAGCAACTACATAAGGTATTCTCCTGTAAACATACCATCGTAACAAAACATAGTTATAAGCCGAAACAAAAACATATATATACAACAAAAGCTTGAAACTTACAGCCCAAATAGCACCTTACATGAACAATAGAACTTTGATAAGGTAGTAACTTAGAAATCTAGATACATAAAATGAAACCAAACTATACCCGGATGCATCTCTTTGAAGACGGTCCGCACCCCATGCCAACAACTTGCGGATGCAATCAAGAGATCCACCTCTAGCAGCTAAATGAAGAGGTGTGCTTCCTGGACAACTGAAAATGAACATATTTTCAGTCATTTTCATCTGTAGAAAGACTGGGGGCGAAAAAACAATTATGATCAAGAGTTTCACAGCACTATTACCCATATCCACCAGTTGAAGCACAAACAAGAGCACCATTGTCTAACAGGATATGTACGCAATCAGGCCGCCTTTGACGAGCTGCTAAGTGCAAGGGAGTAGCTCCCTTGGCATCTCTTATATTCACAAAACGTGCATATCCCCTGATATCAAATCCGATCCAAAAATAAAACATGATGTAAAATGAGATCAATAGTCCAATTAATCAAAATAGATTTGGATTTTTTTTATAATATTCACCATGAAACAGCAACAGGGCTAGATTGAGCAGCAGAGAGAATAGCCTGAAGGCAGTCAGAGTGACCATAATAGGCTGCATAGTGCAAGCAAGTTCTTCCATGAATTGAATCAAACATTAAGATCTGAAAAGCATATATAAGATCATTCAAAACAATTTTTATTATATTTCCAGTACACATAATGCATTAGATTGTAACTTAAAGAAAATAAAAAAATAATGGCTCACATTTGCCCCAGCTTCAATCAGCTTCTTCACGCAGGAGATATGCCCATGCATTGCAGCCAACATAAGGGGAGTCTAAACCCATTGAAAAGGGGGAAAGAAACTAAGCAAAGATTATATAACCAAAAAGAAAACACAACTTTGAAAAAAAAAATGACCTGCTTTTGACGATTCACTACGTCCGGGTTCACGGATTTCTCCAAAAGCATAGCCAAAATCTACCCAAAAAAATTCATCTACACATCAAGTGAATGAAACCAAATATGGATTCGACAGCTCAAAACTAAGGTAAATGAAGTTAAAAAGAACAAAACTTAATTCAAAAAGCTATCTTCCAAAAACTTCCAGAAGGACTACCCACCTCGATCTGGCCATAAGCAGCAGCTATATGAAGAGCAGAGTGGCGATCATAAACAGTCGTATGATGTAAAAGATTGGATTCTTTCTTTAATAAAGCTTCCACAGTTTCAAGGTCTCCAACTTGAACTGCACTAAACAATACATTCTCTTGACTCGCTCCACAACTCAGCCCTTGACCCATCTTTTAAGATAACAAAACGGGCTTTACACTTCCTTCGACCCTTCACCACCGTCGCCGGCGATGCCCTCCTGTGGTGGCGGGTGGTGGTCTGGCCTCTCTTAATTTAGCAAAAAAAATTCATATTCAAGTAGTTGTCTTTAAAAGCGAGTGATGGGAAAAAAATTTAAAGAAAAAAAAAAGTATTTTTCTATTTTAATTTTTAGTTTTTCCTTTTTTATAAATGTTGGAGTTTTCTTTTTAGCTGCCCGAAGAGACAAGTAAGAGCTGCCCGTGTCAGCTACCGGGACACAGTTGTCGGGCAGTTATCAGATATATCAAATTTGATTATTGTACATAAAATCCAAATGAAAGATCTCAGCGGTAGATTACTTTTATAAGTGGGCTTTAGCCGTACGATTGTAAAGGGTAAAAAAGGGGAGGATAGGTTGATTAAATAACGAAAGCGAATTGTTCAGCCAATAAAGTAGCAGCGAGTAAGTCAGAGTTAAGGTTCTATTACCTAAAATACCCTCTTTGTAAAATTTTATCGATTTCTCTTCGGTCTACTGGTCACTGTCAAGTCAATTCCTACCAAAGAGACAATGACAGTGTGTGTCGAAAGACAAAATTACGGCGTCGTTTAACCCGTGAAAAGAAACTTCATTACTCAATTGAACACTAAAAAAATGTAAATAAAAGTTTTAAAACTCCATTGTTTTTCAGTTGTTGTGTAAAGGCTAATTTCCTTAAACGGAATGTACATTTTGTATAGTCTAAGCATTCTTTTTCGCCCAAAAAGCAATCTAAAGAAAACATTTCAAGGAAGGGATTTATTTATCCCTTTGGATTACAGTATTTTCTTTTTTATATCTCTTATAAAACTTGTTTAATTTAACCACCATTTTGGAACCTTGGGTTGATGTCAAAGCCGAAGCAAAGCATCTCAATTCTCAAGCTAATACTAGTGATGAATGAAACCAACTTATTAACAAATGGTATCAAATTCTCTTCTTTGATTATAAGATTGTAAGTGAAGAAAACTAAAACAGTAGTTATATGAATTATTACGTTGAAAATGAAAACAAATGCAAACTGTCCATTTGAAATAATTTTGCGAAAAAAGCTTAAAGCTAAGAAGCCATAACAAGTCAATTAGTTTCACTGTTTATTGGTGGGGTTCCCTATTTTGAGAGCCTCTACGTGTGGATCCAAAGCTATCTATGGGGGCCATCTGTTTTCTCTCTTCACTCCACATTATCAACTACAAATGGCTATGCTACTCCCCAATCATATCAGTCAAATGGAATGTGAAGCTTATCCCCTTATTATGACTATGCTACTCCACAATATTAAAAGAAATTTGCCTTTCTAGGATTTTAGAAACGCCAAAATAAATCTTGGGTTACAACTTAGATTTCTTGATATATATCATTGGTTTTTTTCCCTTTTTGATGTGTTTGTATATGTAGTTTGATGTTTGAAAGAAATGTTTTTGGAGAAGAGATGGTGACATTTTGCCTACCGTCAAAGAAGATAAAAGACAATATACTTTTAGATGACATTTTATATGTACAATCAAAGAAAACTTTATACATGTATAACTATAAGGCAAAGAGACCTCCCACCTTAAACTTTTGAGTAAAATATAATTTTAATTAACTATAACATGTAGAAAATATGTCACATTGCCGATGGCTGCCATCAAAAATATTAATTTGATCTTCTCACGGCTGGTCAATTTGTTTACATGGTTGATTCAATATTTTAGAGCTAAGGAGCTTCAAAACGCAAGTCTCATTTTCTCTAACACTTGAAATTTAGACTCATTCAAATATATAATTAATATAAATATCTCATTCAAGTTCAATCCATTTGGACAACTAAACACATTAATTTAGAAAAAAAGATCTATAATTAATTTGTTATTAAATAAGTATGATTTGTGACCTCATTACTACACAAAATTTGATAAACATTATATCTGCATCAGCAACATCATTCTCTATTATATCTATATATCTATAAGCTTCAAACCATTTATTTTAATGGAAGATTACATCTGTTTGTTCTCCAGGTATCATACATATTTTTGTTTTTCCTATCAGATCAATCGTTGAAAGCTACACCTGACATGATGCAAGCATTGCCAAAGCCCTAAATTCAAACTATTATTTAATTCCTAATCTTTGAAGATATTTTGCTTCACCAAGCTCTTTTCTTTTAAGAGTATGCAACATCTAACTACCACTTTTACTCTCTTTTTTTTTTTTTTTTTTTAAATTTCTTCCCGTGGAAAAGACTAATGATAATGATTGATTAAGCTTTGATTATCGGTTTAGAAAAAAAATTTAAGGGGCATTATTGATGATTTTTGAATAATATAATATTTAGTATGGGACATCATGGATCTTCCACCATTTGAAGATCTGATGTTTGCTTGTACGCTCACATAACAAGTTATATTGGGGATGCTAAAGCCCTGGAAGGTTACATGCAATCTCTCTCTTCCCTGTTCTCAAGCTTGCATGATCTTTTACGTAGCTGTTGTAGCAATAATCAAGATGGTTACAAGTTTGAAGGGTAGAGTGTTTGATTTTTATTGCTGTTTTGTCAGCTGAATCATGTTTCCAAGTTTTGTTTGGTAAAAGATTAAGCATCCTTTGGTTGAATTTCACTATTGATTTTTAACTTGTTTCACAATAACACTAGTGTTTGGTTTCGGCTTCTCTCGTAAGTTTTTCCAACATTGACGCTGTTGGTGGTGTTTTTATTTTATATATGCTATTTTATCATCCCTTATATATGCATGAGCATGATGGCAGATTTACACCTAGCTCAAAACTAATAAACTCCAGACTACGCCACTCAAAATTTTCATTTTCTTTAAAAGATTTACGTCTGATTCCACATGTTGCATCCGAAATATAAATATGAAATTATGATTTTTAAGACACGAAAAATTAGATATCCATAAATTCAGAAAATAATCCTGTAACACGAACTACAAGATATAAGATGCAAAATTGGGCTAAAGCCTAGAAGACCTAAAGCCAGTGTAATGAGATTGAGGCTTAATGATTCTAGCTGAAAAACATAAGGCCGCTGCCTTACTTAAGTCGTTCAATTTTGGGCCACCCAACAACCCAGGTTAAGGTAACTAAGAAGGCAAGAAAATGAAGAATATAACTTGTACATTAAACGGTGGCAAACAAAATCATGCTTTGGATCTCTTCTTACTCTCACTCTGATATATGTAATCCTTTAATATTAACATATTTAATTTTTCAAAAACAAAAAATTTAATGCATTTAAAAAACTCAAAATTGATTTATTTTAGATCCTAAAATATATTAAATGCCAAAAAAAAAACTTAGGTTTATATAACTAGATTTCAAAGCTCAGAAATAGCTAATAGTCTCCAAAGTACCCAATTTTCCATATTACAATCTAGCGAAGGTTGTAGAAGAATAATATATATATTTTTGTTAGGCTATGCAATCATATCCATTAAAGAACATTTATTTCAATTATTCTTTTGCTAAAGTTAGGGATGAATAAATATAATGGGAGAAAGGCCATGAAACTACCAGAAAACTCTTGCAACGAATAAACTATTATACATTATTCTCCATTCCGGAATATCAAACACTAGAACCCTCTTTCACAGTTTCACTTTGAATCATTTCTATATATAGCATTCCGATCTCAACCGAGTTCCATCCTGAAGAAGAATTGAAGCTAGATTCGTAAACATTTTCCGTTTGGGTGTTAAGCTTTTCGCATAGTTTTGCAGGATGTCCCAACTCATTCCTAGCCTTTTTGGTGGTCGAAGAACCAATGTGTTTGATCCATTTTCTTTAGACGTATGGGATCCTTTGTTCAGTTCCGCATTGGCTAACAATGTGCCTTCATCAGCACGTGAGACTTCAGCCATTGTTAATGCAAGGATCGACTGGAAAGAAACACCCCAAGCTCACGTTATCAAAGCCGACCTTCCAGGGCTGAAGAAAGAGCAAGTGAAAGTTGAGGTTGAAGAAGGTAGGATTCTTCAGATAAGTGGAGAAAGAAGCAAAGAAGAAGAAGAAAAGAATGATAAATGGCATCGCATTGAGCGAAGCAGTGGCAAGTTCATGAGGAGGTTCAGGTTGCCGGAGAATGCTATGATGGATCAGATTAAAGCTAGCATGGAAGATGGTGTCTTAACTGTGACTGTCCCTAAGCAAGAAGACAAGAAACCTCAGGTCAAGACCATCGATATTTCTGGCTAAAACATTTCAAATGTTTCTAAGGTTTCACTAATGCATGGAGAAAAATAAGCAAAGGGTGTTGAAGTATTTTGTTTGTACGTGAGATATTTCCTGTGTTTTCCTTGAAAATGATGTAACAGTAACAGTGTGTTACAGGTGTTTGAGTTATGAATAAATTAATGTGACATGGTTTCATTTGGTTGTCAATGCTTCATGATTGCAGAACCGACACAGATGCAGACAATGCCATGAGCCTTGATTATGCCAAATTTTGCAGTATCATGATATTCATTCAACCCTATATAACAGAGAAGCAGATTAAGATTTGGTTCCATTTTTTTTTTTCCAGACAGAATTCATCTGAAAAGGAGCTCAGGTATCGAGACAAAAAAATGTTACAAAAATAGATAAATTTAATATTATATGTTAAGTATATCTCATATTTCAATCAAATTTGATAGATAATTTCACAGTTAAACTCTATTTATTTATTTTTATCGAACTTCAACTTATAAATAGGTTATTTTACAACCATTAAAAGATTAAAATTCATAATATTTTTAGAGAATTTTTAGGGTTCTTTGTTTTCATGTTCTATGGTTTAGTTTTTATCTTTTATCTTTTGTACTTTTCGTTCTTTTGTAATTATAGTAAAATTATCTTTACTTGTGATTTTTTACTTTCTTTGGAGAAATTTTTTCACTTAAATTTATCTGCTCAATTTCTCAATTTCTTTCGTTATTTTTTATTTATTCGCTGTTTAATCGGGTCGAACTCAACACTATATATACCAAATATCAAATTGTTTTTAAAATTTATGAAAGAAAATGAAATACTAACGACTTGAGAAGGTAAAACGCTCCACCTTAGCAAAAATGGTATGTCAAGGTTATTTATGTGCTTTCAAAGCTAGTATTCAAATAATTTAATACTACATGCACAACTTGATACAATTAATGCCACTTCAATAATAGAAAACACAGGAAGTTCCTTGCATCGACTTGGTATGATAATTACAACGACTTGCTACCAATAAAATACAAATAAACACCAAAAATTTTCCATATATTAGTATTGTTGATGTCAAGTAAGAAATATGGAAATTTCCAGCGAACAATTGGACGGAATTTCAAAATTGTCGGGTTCAATGGGCTTTTGAATCATTTGACAAAGAAATTCAACCACCAAAAAGAAACAACGCCTACAATAAAATAAAAAGCCGGTAAATTTGATTCTCCATTTGAAACGGATTTAAATAAAAATTAAAACTTTGAATATATCCCTTCGAGCTTATAAAGCCTTAACTGAACTTCTAGATGAAAATCATATATATAGTTCACGTGTATTAGAAATCTGAGCTGTCCTTCCGGCGGATCACGTGCACCTTCGTCACTGTCTTGTGGCCCCCATAACCCACGCTCCAATTATTTTAACGCAAGATTCTACATGCGATCGCTAATACTGAACTGAGATTCGGTTTATATTTTCATTATATTAATTATCGAAATTTATATGTGTAATATTTGCTTATGAATTGTAAGTTTATATTTATAAATGATAATTAAATTACAATAAATAATCATGTAAAAAAAATTAACGGAAAGAAAATTCGATATTTTGTCGTCCAGCTCCGAAATTAGATAGTCCACGTGGGATAAGAGAATCATTACGTCCACGTAGACCATGTGCCGCGGTTTTCTTTCCCTGTGCAATGGGACCCACTGACGAAAGGGACATGAACTTTCTCCCTAGCTTATCGCCTTATCCCTATAGAGCGGCTCGGTTGTTTCTTGTAAGAGCCGGACTGAGCTGAGCCAAGTGCATATACACTAGAATCAAGACACGTAAGCCCAGACTTTAGCTCTCATCTAAAGCCAAGGGATTTACCACGTGTAAGAGATCGTGTCTACATTGATTATCGAAATCTCCGTTTAAAGGCTTCTCTTAAAAAATTGTTTTTACGTGTGTACCAAATTAAAACGCTCTTTTTTCAATATTACCTTTGCATTCGTACTTGAAAAAAAATGATTTGGTTGTGAGTACTATAATTTATTTGTTAGTTTTCATATATTTTTAATTAAGAGGATGTAAAATGTAATTAGTATATCTAGAAATTATAAAGAATTATAAATGTGTTTGATTAACAGATTGAAAATTACAATATAATTTTTTAAGCGCCTAAGAACCTCACTGTTCGATCACAAGCTTTTAAATGATGCTACCAAAGAATTAGAAGAAGAGGATGTCAAAGTTGACAGGAAGAGGAATGTGGTCGATGTTATTGGAACGCTGCGTTTTTATCGAGAAACTCATTACCAAAATCGTAGACGATAGTCTCCGACTGTTGAAGAAACTGTAAGAAAGAGTAGACAGGCAAAAATCTATGCCTCTCGTTTTGTTTTGAAGCAATCGTTACTATTCACTTATGGAAACCTACATTCAACAGAAAGCTAACTATTATTTTATATTTGATCTTTTGTCTTTTATCTAAAATAGATAGACAGATTCATAATTTGAATATTATGTATATAAAAGAATACATATTCATATATGCATACTCCAGGTTACAAGTGAGAGTGTTGTTTTATCTCTTGATGGGGGTGTTTTAGTTTATATATAAGTTTATTTTGCTTCCCTGCCATTTGTTGACCTTGATCCTCTCTTTTGAAGTTTAGCTGTAATATCATACTTTTTTTCCATACACGCAGTGGGAAACAGGGGAAAAAGAAATCCTTTCTTTTGGGGGGTTGTGGTTTGAATTTTTCGAGGTTTTTATTTTTTTAATATATAGTTTGATTTCGGATCAATTGTTGGTTTTCTTCATATTAATGGATAAACAGCAATTGAGTTATTTTTTTAGTATTTGAAGTGAAGTCTTGGTTTTTTTAATAAAGAATGTTCTTTTAGTATTCTTGCTGAATCACTGTCTTGTTTTTGAGATTTTACTACTGGATTTTTGGTTTGATTTCCCTATCTTACTGCAATCCTTAGAAATCGGGTTTTTTCTCTTTGTTTATTGGAACAACTTGTAAACTTTAGAGTTGAAATCTTGTCCCATTTAAAAATGAGATGGTGTGGTGGTTGGAAGCAGGGAACAAAGATAGAAGAACAAGAACGGTGGAAGTAGGGGTGGGGTGGAGGGGAAGAAGATGATGAACAGTAGTGGTGGGTCAAAAAATGGTCAAAAATATGATGAGGCGTGCCTTAGAGATTTAACGGTTTGCGCGACTAAAATGAATTTTTTTCTCTCCTGATCACTAAATTGTAGACTAAATTGCAGGTATTTTTATTTAAACGACGAAAATGAAAATATTCAAAAAAAAATTAGATCATCAACTAGGTAACTTACTTTTAAAGTTTTAAAACATGATATTTACTATAAAAATGTTAATAATACTTGTAAAAATAAATTTCTAAATAAATAATACAATTAAAATTAAATAATCGTATGTAATATGTTAATCTATGAAAGTAGTCGATAATACATTTGCAACTAAAAATAAAATAAAAAATAAACATCATATGTAATTTTATCTAATTGCTCTACTATTCTACAATTAATGGTTATTCCCTCATTGACATTTAACATTTACTCATTAGTCTATTGGACCTTGACTAAGAGCGAAGTTAGAAAATATTTTTTGGAGGTCGGAATTAAGTTGTATATTTTTATAATAGCAAAAATATAATTTCATAATTTTAATAGCCTATATTTTTATAATTTTTAAAGGACTAAATCAATTTTGTCATTTTGGGGTAAAATGCACTTTTACCATATACTAATTTAAATTTTTATAAGTTGTAAATGGGCTAAAAGGAAAATTTTTCATTTTAAGGGGACTGAGGCCCCTGTCAGCCCCCTAGCTCCGCCCTTATGCTTGGCCAATTTTTTTTTCATCATCTCATTCGAAATATGAATCTATATAGATTACCATGATCTTCTTATATGTACTCTTCAAAGCTTGGATCATCCTAATTCCATCTACTAATGAAGTTATGAAATATGTAACATGCTATTCGATATTGGTTTTTTATATTATATTGAAATGATATTGTTAATATGATTTTTTTTTTAATGACAAATGTCCTTTTAATCACATTTTGAATATTTGAGTATCTTCGAATTAAAGAGTTTGCAAACTATTTTTAGTGATTGTGTGTAGCTCCATTCTTTTCACATAGTATTGTATCCTATTGCATGATGTAAGAGAACTTTGTGTACGTACATAATCAATTTTTTAAATTATCATATGCTTTTTTTTAACTTATTTAGGGATTTTTACCAAATAACATTTTTCAAGCAAACTAATTTTGTATTTATTCAATTGTAATAATTTATATAAACCTAATTTGCACCTAACTTATTTTAGGGTGTCAAATAATAAATCACCTATATATATATATATATATATATATATATATATTTGTTATAATATCTCAATTGCTATATAGAATTTATAACAATTATGCTAAGGTGCTCAAATACTTGTGGGTATAAGAACAATATTGTAATAGCCCGATTTTCAGTGGCGACGGAACAGTGTTTTCGAGATCATAATTTTTTGTCGTATCGACTCATAAATATTATTTTTAGAATATTTATAGAGTCATTATAGTCGTATTAAAATTTGGTTTTGAAATATTAACGCTTAGTTAGTTAATTAAAAGAAAAGAACTAAATTGTATAAAGTGCAAAATATTTTAATTATAATAATTAAGTGATTAAATGACTTGATTAATAAACGAGGGAGGACTTAATAAACAATTATGCCTTAATTTTAATAATGGGACGACAATTAAATAGAAAATAATAAAATAGTGGGAATTGGATGGCAATTTTGTAAATATATGGAAGTTTAATTAAATTAAGTTAAATTAAAGAATGAAAAACAAAACTTTATCCTTATCTTCTTCAAATGGCCGAATGCCATAACTAGGGTGAGGAGAAAGCTTTGGTTGGCTTATTTCTTTGCATGTAAGTCCATGTTGATCCCGTTTCTTGTAATTTTTATGTTTTTTAGATCGTTGCAACTAGGTCTAGCTAGCCCGTACCTTCGTTTTCGATTCTGTTAAAAATTTTAGAAGTTACCATTTATAAATACTAGATGTTTTTGATGAATAACATGGATTTGGAGCTTTGATTGTGTTGTGTGATGGTTCTGTAAAGTGATTTTTGTTAAATATTGATTTTAGGATTAAATTGTAAAAATGTCAAAATATTAGATTTGATAGTGAATTTTAGGTTTATTAGGGGCTTTATGAGGGTTTAGAATATTTGGATAGATTATTGATTTGAGAAAATTAGTTAATTTGATAGATTAACTAATTAAGGGATTAAATTGCAAAAATTGTAAAAGTTGGGGTAATTGTATAATTAAAAAAGGTATTAATTGTAAAATGGATTGGAAATGAAATATATGCTAATAAATGAGTAATTTTATATTTTAGATCAAGATCTCGTAGATACTCGTGGAAAAGAAAAAATAGTGGAATAGTCCCTGAACTTCTGCAATTACTACAATTCAGTTCAAGTAAGTTCGTACGGTTAAAATTTAAAATTTGTATAAATTGATGATTGGTTTTATGCATATATTCTATTGTTGGAAATGAATTATTGTTTGAATTATAATATTGAATTGGATATTCGATTTGAATTGAACGCGGGATTTGAGTATATTCGTGATTTGGTGTATGACGGGGGTTTGGAGTGGAGATGGTATTGGAGGGAGATATCGGCATTTTACCCAAGTAAACCGGGGTTCAACATTTGTTGCAAACTCTCGTGTTTTATTTTCTGTTTGGCGTGATTGGGTGGATCAGCTCTTATGAGCTTCTGTTCAGCTTTCGAGCTTCTGTTGGTGTATTCAGGAGAACCAGTTCTTATGAGCTTCTGTTGACGATGTACTCTTACCCGTAAGTCGTTCTTCGAATGGAAAAATCTCGGTAAGGTGATTTATTTAATGAATTTGAAAGACATGTTATTTATTTTTGTATTGATTTGAATACGGATGTATTTATGATTGAAGTTGTGAATGACAGGGAGTTGTCTTGGATGATTTTTATTATTTGATTTATTATAGTTAGTTCGGTAAGATTTTGTTTAACTCGTCGAACTTACCTAGCTTCATTAAGCTTACTTGTATTGTTTAATGTCATTGTAGATTTTTGAAAGGTTGGATGATTGGATTAGCACTCAAGTCACACTATCCAGCTTATCTCGGTAGTTTTTGAAATGTTTAATTCGGATTATATGGCATGTATAGGCTCTTGTGCTATTTTGATTAACGTTTGACTTATGTAAATGTGATGAATGATATTTTGTGCAAATAACCAATTTGCAAATGGTAAGAGAATGAAGTATAGTTGTTATGCTAGTATGTGTGGCTAACATATATTTGAATTGTTGTGATTGTGGTAACTTTATTAGGTATATTGTTTTGGTATTGCTTGAATGAGTTGATGAATTGAATTAATGTGTATTTTGAGGTAAAGTTGTATATAATTGTGGTACCAATG
Source organism: Gossypium sturtianum (assembly GCA_025698515.1). Classification (NCBI taxonomy): domain Eukaryota; kingdom Viridiplantae; phylum Streptophyta; class Magnoliopsida; order Malvales; family Malvaceae; genus Gossypium; species Gossypium sturtianum. The sequence goes on along the minus strand of CM046955.1, from coordinate 164,256,257 downwards.
AGGGTACATTGGTTAGACACATATTAGGTTGGTTTTGATGCGTTTTTGACCTGATTAATGTCATTTTGATTTGATATTTTGGTTAGTATTTGAGTTTCTTAAGGTTCGAGCAAATTGAAATGGTAAACTTGTGTTTTAAGGTTCATTTTGAGGCCACACGGCCTGAGACACAGGCGTGCGCCTTAGCTGTGTGTCCCCTGTAGGTCTAAGGCATGCAAGTCATGCTGTTACACGGCCTAGCACATGGCCTGGCACACGGGCGTGTGAGATCATTTCGAAGGGTACATGGCCGTGTAACCCCTGCAGTCCAAAATTTTTAACTTTTTCTTAAAATTTTTAAATTTTTTCGATTTATTCCTGGATTGTTTCTATAGTATTTTTAGGGCCTCGAGGGCTCGATTAAGGGACATTATGGATGTATTTGAATGGAATTTGATTATGTTTGTATTAATGTATGATTTGATTGGTTTAATGTTTCGTTTGTCCGGTAATGCTCTATAACATTGTTTCGGCGATGAATACGGATTAGAGGTGTTACAAATATAAAGTTCATAATACATTTTCTATAAATCTAATTTGTTATTAGATCAAAAATTGGATGAAATATTTGAACTCGTGTTCAATAACAAAATATTTTTATCAAATAACAAAATATAACCATATTTTTTAGGAATAAAATATATCTCTTAAAATTAAAATATTATATTGTTATATAAAATAATATTTATAAATTTGTATAAAAATATTTTCTTAAATTTAAATCATGTATGTATTTAAAAAATTATAGGATAATTACCTCTAATCACTTGTGTAATTTATCCCAAATCTTAACCTCCTCTTAAAAATTGAAAAATATAATTGAGAAAATCGATGTATACTGATTTTAGTGTGACTTGCTATTTACCATAATTATTTAAATATGTCACTCATATGTAATTTTAAATAATTATATTTAAATTTAATTAGTAGAAATTTGAAAAAAAGAAATTGCACATAATGGATTTGGGGTTATGTATGTATGCATATCCTGACCTAACCTATCGTGTATGTCATGAATTTTGAAATAACAAATGGATTTGGTCTTATCCGAGAATTAATACTGAGGGCACAAGTGGTTTATAATTATTAGTTAACCGGACACGTGGTTTATTAATTAAGAGAATGTGAAAGAGAGGACAAGCCAACTTGACAAATTAGGCCAATCACCATCATAATCAAATTCCCATTGACCTTTACAAGACAGTCTATTTATACGCGTTATCCTTCGGTGTACTGTCAACCTAAAGTACTCAATACCGTATCATCCTTTTTTACTGATATTAATACGTTTAATTAAAAAGCCAGTTTTAAAAAAATAATACTAAACAGGATCTTAGCCAACCGCTTAAATGTCTTCTTTATTTTTATTTTTCCAAATGATAAAAAATTGGCTTTTTAAGTTCTTTTTCCCTAAAAAAGCTTCTATTCAAGTTTCGGTCGGCACCATTAGGGGGTGTCCACGGCATACAAGTGTAGTGGTTAAGATTTATTCAAATTTTATTGATATAAGCTTTCTCTCCTAAATTATAACTTATGCAGTATAAAAAAAAAATCTATTATATTTGGTAAATAAATAAATAATGGAAAATTAATTAAAATTTTATATGTATAATAGACAAATTTACTTTTTTATATTACATTACAAAGTTTATTTGCAGTCTAAAACTTTTAAAGCACATTATTGGAGAATATACACACAATTTTCAGCTCTGAATACTTCTTGCACGGCCTTCGTTAACCAAAATTTCCCCTAGTGTGTTGCACAATTGGTTCTTTGATTTCCAATTTAATTAGTAAATGATAAATTTAATTCGTTTATGTCTTTTATCAATTTAATTTTTATTTTTTTTAGTTTAATTTGATATTAAATATTTTAAAATGAGTCGAATTTAATTATTAATTTTTTTAAAAATGTTAAATTGTAATTTTTTTAAATAAAAAATTTGATTAAAATATTAAAATTTTAAACATGACAGCTCGCATGACAATATTTGTACTATTTTTTTGAATTTTTATAAATGATTTATTTTTGAATATTTTATAAATTTTAAATTATTTGTTAATGTGTCATATAAGATAAATATTATTATGTCAATACAAAGTACATGCGGATTGCTACACAAGTTGCCAAACCAACATTGTTAAATAATTGATGTTATAATCAACATTTTCATAAAAAACAATTTTATTCTTTTTAAACAATAATAATCAAATTTAGCTAAAAAAAGGAATAAATATTAAATTGACAAAAGATGAAATAATTAAAAATTTAATTTATCATTATACCTTTATTTTAAATAATGAAATTTACTTTTTTTTAAGAATTCTAAAAGCCTCTAACTATTGGTTTTATTTATTAAATTAACAATCATAAACGTTAACCTTAATTTTTTTTTCAATTACGCCTTTAAAAATATGCATGATTTTAAAAGGATTAAATTGTTTCCAAAAAAAAATCAAGTAATAACAAACAAAATTAACAAATTACTGAAATATTTTGCATGTCAATAATTGTATTAATATTTTGTAAAAAAATAATTGTATTAATAATTTATGAAAATTGAATTAAATTAAAATTTTATATAAAATTAATTTTTTTATAAAAATTATATATTAAACCAAAATTCTTAAGAAATTTTGAGATTTTTCGGCAAAATTAAACATGAAATTGTAAAGAACTAACTGTTTAAACTCCTTTTCAGTTTTCACTGACTGCAAGACGACCGGCGCTAGTTCAACACAAAATCAACGTCCAGTCCCAATCCTAGCCGAACCGAGCCGAGCCAAGCTGAACTTTGCAGCGAGTCGTAGGTAAAAGACCACATGACATGAGTCCATCTAACATCTATTTCTAATTCTAATCCCTCTCCGGCTCCGCTCTTCGATTTTCTTCCTCTTTCAATCCGGTCCGGTTCAGCTCACTAAGGCGAGCTGGGGGAAGAAAAAGGTCCAAGTAGGCTGCATATAAATTATCTTTCTCGCCCGTCAAAGTGTTCTCTTCAACGGAGGCGAGTTCCTTCTCATTTTTGCTTTTGGAAACTTAGCTGAATCTCCATCCGAATCAGAGCCTTTAAGTTTGAAAACGCTGTGTTTAAGCAAGATCCAGATTTCAGAATGGAAGAAGAGAAAGGAGAGCTGGTGCGGAGCTTGATCGATGCGGTGAACCAGATAGCTCCAATCGGCGATTACAGATGCGCCGTGAAGAAGGAGTTTTGCAATCTCGCTAGGAGATTGAAGCTGTTGACGCCAATGTTCGAGGAGATTAGAGAAAGCAAAGAGCAAATCCCCGAAGAAACTGTTAAAGCTTTGGTCTCGCTGAAAGAAGCTTTGGTTTCGGCTAAGGAGTTGCTCAGGTTCGGCAGTGAAGGCAGCAAGATTTACCTGGTGTGTGAGTATTGTTATTCGATTTCTTTTGGATCTATTTGGTTGCTGAAAATGTCGAGGAAAACTAGCTTCTCAAGTGTGAACATTTCTTACCATAACATTATCTAAAATCAATTGATAATATATTACGCTTAATTTTAGCTTAGCCCAGCGGAAGATAATGGAATATTGAAATTCTAATATGATATTTACTGCTACATTTTCTTATTAATTCATAAAGGAAATTGCTGTGCTTTTTTTTTTTTTTTAAATAGTACTAGGAAACGATATTGCTAAAAAAAAAAAAAACCACTCAAGCCAATTCAGTAGATGTTCTAGCCACAACTTCATCTGATTATTATTTTAAGTTCCCTTTGCATTCATCTCTGATTATTATTATCTTTAATTTACCTTTACACATTCAGATAATTATATAAGAAATTCTCATCTCAAAGATTTTCAAGCGTCACAGTCATCGATAAATACAAGGCTAAAGTATAATATGTAGTCCTGCAATAGGTTTACTTTATAAAAATTGCATAACGTTGTTGATTAAATTATAGGATTGTCCCTTTGTGTATGAACTTGTTGTCAACTCTGAACCATTCATTTAATATAACTATTTTGATCCTCTTTTGTTTCCATTAGTTGTCTTTTACATCCTTATCTCAGCCTCTGTTACTTTGCTTATAAGGTTATGAAACTAAGTGGTATCGTCATCCCTACTGTAATTGCCAACATGATATGCTCGAGAGCCTGTGAAATTTAAGGAGGAAGTTTTACCGCTGGACGGTTTGAGTCTTTCATTCTGATTATGGAGATTTGTTTCTGCAGACATATTACTGCCTGCTCTGTTTCCGGAGGTTCTTTGAGGTTGTGAAATTGAGAGTGAATGGAGGAAAAAGAGGAGAGATGGAAAGGGAAAGGAGCCGGGAGGTGGTGCTTGGTACTAGTAGCATACCCAATATATGGATCCTAAGTTTCTTGCCTTGGTGATAACTTTTTGAACATTTTGGCAGAAGCGATGATACTTAATTGGGTGGTCATAGTTACTGTTTTCGCTTTGGATTTCAAGCTGGAATTGTATTACAACACTGTTTTTTAGGTTCTGGTTGAGATTGACAGTGATGCTCTTGCCTACTAAGAAAATTACGGTCTCAGAAAATCAATCCTTGAAAATGGCCAATGATTGTATTATTCTTATATTTGGTCACTGTATAATTTGAGATGGAAGCCATGAGTTCATAGCCTCCAGAGAAGGTGTTTCTATGTTCTTTGTTTGAATCAATATTATTGTATATTGTTAATTTTTGCTACATCTATTTATTCTAAAATCAACTGTTTGAAACTCAAGTTCAACTTTAAATGACAATTTTTACCCCAAACTGATTATATGTTGGTGAAACGTTTGCCACTGCATTTGGCTATTGACCAATAAACTCTTTTTATTCTGCTTACAGGTTCTAGAGAGGGATCAGATTATGCATAAATTTCATGAAGTGACAGCTCGGGTGGAGCAAGCTTTGAGTGGAATTTCGTATGAGAATCTTGACATATCAGATGAAGTTAAGGAACAGGTATAGATTTATCAGTAGACACATCTTTTGAAGAATTCCACTGTAGATACTTCTTCTCTTGCCATGTCATAGGTCCTTTTCTGTATGACAAAAGATGATTACTTGAGCCGTAGTCATCTTTGACATGGAAGAAAGTGACCTCAAGATATCACAACAATCATGATTGGTTGAGTTTTAAAGGAGTGGCAATTGGTTTGAGGAACCAAATGGATAGCAACTATAAGCATGGAGATACTCTAGGAGGGGAACTAAAACTACACATTATTTTATCTTAAAACTATTCAACTAGAGTTTGAAGCTCTAAAGAAACTTTAAGTTACTTCATATGTCATTTTGTTAAAAAAAACCGGCTTACATGTAGAATATTTCTATGTTTAGGTGGAGCTTGTTCTAGCTCAGTTCAGGAGAGCTAAAGGAAGGGTTGATGTTCCGGATGTTGAACTGTATGAGGATCTATTATCACTCTACAATAAAAGCAACGATGCTGCAGCAGATCCAGATGTTCTAAGGAGATTAGCCGAGAAGTTGCAATTGGTTGGGATAGCTGAACTTACGCAAGAATCACTAGCTCTACATGAGATGGTTTCTGCCAGTTGTGGAGATCCTGGGGAAACATTTGAAAAGATGTCAAACTTACTAAAGATAATCAAGGATTTTGTACAGACAGAAAATCCTAATTTGGATGCTTCTGCAAGGGAAAATAATCTTCCTAGTAGTAGTGGGCAAGCAACCACTGATGGAAATCACAAGACTCCAGTTATACCAGATGATTTCCGCTGTCCAATATCCCTGGAGTTGATGAAGGACCCTGTCATTGTTTCCACAGGGCAGGTACATTTGTTGTAGATTTCCTGCCCCTGATAGACCAATCTTTTTTCTTATTTCTAGATCATTTCCAGCCTTGAAAAATGAAAACCACTTCTCTCTCCTTTACTTAAATGTCTGTCTGTAAATGCTTAAATTTGCTTGCTAAATTTGTTTGGCTATACACCTAGCATCTTGCATCAGATCACATTTTCATGCTAATTTATTTGGCGAAGGGATAGTTCATGAAATGGTTCTAGTCATATATTTGTTCTCTATTTAAATTGCTTTAAGTAACTAGACTTGAAGTTGCAACAGAAGTCAGATGCTAACTAAAAGGTGTTTTTAAGAAACTTGTGTCTTCAAATACGTACTTTGGATGATTGCACATTTAAGCAGATGCTGAAATCTTGTTTTCCATTACTTTTGTGCTATATTTTTAACAGGTTTCCTTATTCTCTTCTGTAGACTTATGAACGTTCTTGCATTGAGAAATGGCTGGAGCAAGGTCATGGAACATGTCCAAAGACACAACAGACCCTCAGTAGCCCTGCTCTTACGCCCAATTATGTATTGCGTAGTCTAATAGCTCAATGGTGTGAGGCAAATGGCATTGAGCTGCCTAAAAGACCCGGTAGTTCTCGACCCAATAAAACCACATCTGCCTGCTCACCCGCTGAACGTACCAAGATTGAAATTCTCCTCCGTAAGCTTGCATCCAGCAGTCCTGAAGATCAAAGAATGGCTGCAGGTGAAATCCGTCTTCTTGCCAAACGAAATGCAGATAATCGTGTGGCCATTGCTGAAGCTGGGGCCATACCTCTCCTTGTGACCCTCCTTTCGACACCTGATTCACGGACCCAAGAACATGCTGTAACAGCACTTCTTAACCTTTCCATTTGTGAAGAGAACAAAGGAAGTATCATATCTTTTGGAGCAGTTCCCGGTATAGTCCAGGTGCTTAAGAAGGGAAGCATGGAAGCTAGAGAGAATGCAGCAGCTGCCCTCTTCAGCCTCTCAGTAGTGGATGAAAATAAGGTGACAATTGGTGCCTCAGGAGCAATTCCTCCCCTAGTGACATTGCTAAGTGAAGGCACGCAAAGGGGGAAAAAAGATGCAGCAACAGCACTCTTTAATTTGTGCATTTACCAAGGGAACAAGGGAAAAGCAGTGAGAGCCGGCGTTGTCCCAACATTAATGCGTTTGTTGACAGAACCTGGAGGAGGAATGGTGGATGAGGCATTAGCCATACTTGCAATACTCTCAAGCCACCCGGAAGGTAAGTCTGCCATAGGAGCAGCAGAGGCAGTGCCAGTTTTGGTAGATGTTATTGGTAATGGATCTCCTAGGAATAGGGAGAATGCAGCTGCGGTTTTGGTGCACCTCTGTGCCGGAGACCAACAGCATTTAGCAGGGGCCCAGGAACTAGGAGTGATGGGTCCTTTGTTGGACTTGGCTCAAAATGGTACAGATAGGGGGAAGCGGAAGGCTGCTCAATTGCTTGAGCGCATGAGCAGGTTTGTTGAGCAGCAAAAGCTTGCACAGGCGCAAGCTGAGGCCCATGCTCAACAGTCCCAGTCTCAGTCTCAGTCTCAGTCTGAGATTCAACAACCACACCCACCCTCTGTGGCATACACTGTTGATAGATGAGGTTCAAATTGCCTTAATTTTTGTTCCTTTTATCACCTTGTTTGTTTTTCAGTATTGAAGGAGGCGGCTTTGCTTCAGAGATGAAAGATCACCTATCAAACCTGTAAGTTATTCATTTGTTTGTGTGGAAGAATACATTATTCATAGAACATTCAAAGTTCCCAAAAGATAAAGGGAAGTGAAAGGAAAGAAAAGAAAAGGGCTGAATTGTACTTGACATCAACTTGAATTTGTACCATTATAACATATGTTACGACGGTAATCATCCTCAGTTTTTATACGAGAGATGTTTTCCAAATTCAGATCGTACTTTGTTTTCCAAAGTCATTAGTGTTGTATATATAATAGGGGATGTGGTTGCTCAAGCGCAAACTTGTCAACCTTGAGCTTCCAAGCAGTTATATATATATATATTCAACCTTAGCGAAAGGGATTGTGGCAGCACAATTCACAGCAATCTTGGATGGAAGAAGTGTAAGGAAATCCATAGGCAACAGATACTCAAGGCGGAAGTTTCGGAATAAATTTGAGAATATTAAATGGAGGAAAATGATTTCCTCTTTAAATTTCGAAAGATTGATGAAAGGGCTATTCGGATTAAGCTACCTACCAAACACAAACTTACTGCATGGGGGGGGTAGAGGATGGGTAGTAGTTGTGCCGTCCATCAAGCTGAAATTGAAATAACGTAGTTTCTTAAAAAACATATGGAATGTGCAAGTCGGATTAGATTTTAAGAGTGTTAACAATTAATTCGAAGATAATGAACCTGAATTATTATTTGATAGAGTAATTTTTAGATTAAAGTTTTTGGATTCAAATTTAAAAATTTCTAATAAAAGTTAGATAATAAATCAATAGAAAGAAATAATTAAATAATTAAAGAAAAGAAATAAAAGGTGATAAATGGATTAATGAAAAGAAGAAATAAAATGAATGGATAGCAAATAGTTGAATAGATAATTTAGCTATCTTTGGTGAACTTGTACCAACAAAGAACTATAGTAAAATTTTAATCAAACTCCCTTAAAATAATTGTATTAATCAAACTTTTCTTAATAAAAGTAATCAAGATACAATGTATATGGTGGCTATAAAAAATATAATATCACATACACGCACAACCCTTCTTATGTCTTCAAGCAATTAAGCTAGTCATATCTAAAATACTTTAAAATATAAAAGTTCATAAATACAATAGTGAGCTTATATATAATCAAATTTAAGAGCTAAATAAAATTTAAAACTTGTTATTCCCACTTTAATCAAGTTTAGATAATTGTGTTCGCACAGTCTTCACTAAAACAGTCATATATTAAGCTCTTGGAGTCGAAATAAGGTAGTTTAAAGTGCACTTTGAAGCTAAGAAACAATTCTTTTATTAGTTAAAAAACATCTCAACTCAAAAATATCTAAATCCCATTTAAATATAGTAAATTGACCAATCTTGACAACTTTAATAAAATTAATTTAATATTTTTCAACCCAACCATATATACATCGATATAGTAGCTTAAAAAAATCTACTAGCTAGAATAATGAACTTGAGTGGGCTTCAACTAACATGTAGCCACTACTACCTCTTGTTTGGATTGTTAGCAAGTACGTATCTAGTATGGAAAGAAATGACTAATGCTTAACACAAACTCAGTCTACATTAGAGTAAGTAATGGAGCGCCTTAGATTTATTTTCTTTTTAAAGCTACGGTTAATTTCATACCAGATTCCATTAACCCAAGACTGTGAACAATTAGAGATAGGGATTCAGCTATGTTTTCAAAAACAGGAATGTTAGATCTAACGGTTTGTTTTACTCCTTGAGTTGTATCATGTAGATACTAAACAATTGGGCCGGTAAAAAGCATTTTTCCATCCCTTTTAATTTTGATATAAAGCAGATTAGTCTATCTTACAGAAATCAGAATAATTTAGATTCTAAATTTTAAAAATGAGCAATTAAAGACAATTAACGATAACATTTTTTTCTGTCAATTTATCTTGCTTTTGATTGGTATAATAACAAATTTAACATTCAATGCTTGCAAATTTTGTCATTTTGGTCCCGATTCTAAAAAAATCAACAAACTTAACCCTCGTTGGATATCAAAAAAATTAGAATCAGGATTAAATTGATAGAATGTGTAAATGTTTAGGGTTAAAATTGTTAATTTTTTAGAATTAAGACAAAATTGACAGAATGTGTAAACATTTAGGGTTATTATATCAATAAAAAGTAGGATAAATTGGCCAAAGATATTAACATCACGATTAATTGTCTTTTGTTGCTCTTTCAAAATTGAGAGAGACTAAATTGCTTCATTTTTTAAGAGAGGCCAAATTACTCAATATTAAAATTGAGAGCAACCGCAGGTCTTTTTACCCAATTAGGTGGCATTTGGTACTTTCTCATATTAATATTTCAATAAATTCTTTACTAGAATGTGATGTAAATTTCTAAATTTAACATATTTATTGATATTTTTATTAACAAAAGTTAATTTATTATTAACAAGTTGTTAATTTTAAATAATACTAATTTCATTTGTGGATGAAATATGGTCCTAATCCTTGTATTCTTCATACATTTGAAATTCAACACTCTACTTCTACTTTTAGGAATTTAATCACTGTACTTTTCATATTTTAAAATTTAGGTCTAATTCTTAACACCATTAAAATATTTTGTTAGATTCATTGGTGTGATATTTTGAAATAAAAATATACTCACTTGGTAGCTATTAACAAAAAGAAATGGTGTTGTAATGAACTCAAATTTAACAAAAGAATTTCAATAGCATTAACAATTAGACTTGCATTTTAAATCCAAAAACTAGATCAAAGACTAAAATCCTTCAAATAAAAGTAAAATGAATAGATTTTAAATGTACAAAAAGTACATGAATGAAACTTAGATCAATTGTTAACCCGGAACTGGAAAGTCCGATTTCGCCATATTCTGACATCTCTAAATGAAGTTACAAACCAAATGACAAAATATGCTCCTAATGGTGTCTGAGGATTATTCTACTTTGAAGAGCCTCCAAGTTCAATGCATGTTTTATTGTTGAGGGATAGAAATAATTCATCAATACTTTAGTCTATGTTTTAATATTGTAATCGCATAATGCTATTATTTCTAAAAAAAAATTAATGTTTTTTTTTTATGATTTTGTAGAGTAAAGACATTATAAAAAAATATAGTCAGTCCTGTTTATAACAGTCTCATTTGTCTATCCAGATTTTTGTGAGAGGTGGTTGTTATACACCTATAACAACATGTTATTGATGGGCTCGAAACTAACTAATAATTCGACAAAGGCAAGCGCACCTATCGAATAGTCGTATAGCTATGGTGAGTCCGGAATATCGTATCCACAAGGACTAAAATTACTAGTAATAACTATCTTTCTATTATTTAGCCTAATAATTAAGGGGATTTATTTTAACCTAAATTTTAACTAACTAATTAACTATGAACGCGACAGAGAGTGAAGAAAGTAATCGAAATAAACCAATGAATAAAGACAATACCCAAGGAAGAATCCACCTAGACTTCATTTATTATTCTGACTCTGAATTAAACGATTTATTCACTTGCCTTGATCCGTAGAAATCCCTAAATTATGTTGATATCTCTTTCGAGACTAAGAACAACTGACTCTAGGTTGATTAATTGAAATCTCTTTCTAATTAAAACCCCTATCGTCGCATTAACTCGATTTATGGATTCCCTTATTAGATTTGACTCTAATCCGGCAGATTTATGTCATCCTATTTCTAGGATTGCAATATTGTAATCGTGTAATGCTATTATTTCTAAAAAAAAAAAAATGTTTTTTTTTATGATTTTGTAGAGTAAAGACATTATAAAAAAATACAGTCAACCCTGTTTATAACAGTCTCATTTGTCTATCCAGATTTTGGCGAGACATGTTATAGAGAGATAATCATTGTGAATTTTCATCAAACAAAGAAAGAAAGGGGAAATCAAATCAACAAAATTAAAAAAACATATAATAGGTGTAAGTATTATTGCTTGTATGCATATTTTATTTTACATTCTTTCACATGATTAATTATAAAGTTCATAAATCTAACAAGTTTAATTAATCAATGAGTTATCAAATTAAATTAATTTATCATGAGTTACTAAATTCGATGTTCCTAGTTCATAGTAGAATATTTAATTAGGGAACATAACAATTTATTGAATTGATATATTTAATTTCACTAATTAAATATTATTTTCAATATGATTATTAGATTTCTTCACGTGAAATTTAATCATTTTATTTAAATAATATTTTAATTAAGATTGTTTTCATTTAATAAATGATAATTGTTAAGCTTGCTTATATGAAATAGTTATAACTTCACTTAAAAATTTAGATTATATGTTGTAATAGATAACTAATTTAATAAAGATTGTACTTTACAATTATAAATAAAAAATAATTATAAAGAGTTAAAATAAAATATAAAATATTTTTTTTTTAAAAATTTGAATATTATAACGAAATGTTTTTATAATATATGAGTGTGATAGAGTTAACAAGTACAGCGGCGAGATAAAGAAGGAAAAAAATGCATAAAAAGAAACAGAGAACATAGACAGTCCTAAACTACATTTAACCTTGGAACTTTGGGCCTGCCAGCTTCGTTTCATAGTTTCATTAATTTACTCTTTATTACCACAAATCCCCACCATTTCCCACCCAAATATGATCAAATTAACATTGTGGCTTTCTTCCTCACAATTCGTCGCCAAAGTGATTGTACTTGCTTTTTTTTTTTCTTGTTATTATTATTACTTTCTAGGTTCTATGTCCAACTGACTATCAGAAAACAGAGACTGGTTTGGTCTTTTTTTTTTTTTGGGTTTGGATTTGCTTTATTCGTTCTTACAGGCCGTGTCTTGGTTCTTGCAAAAAGCAAATTTCCCCTCCCTTGAATCTTTGATTCCCCCCCCCCCCCCTCCTTTTTTTCCTTTAAAGACAAAACCAACCCTAGTTTTTGAGTTCTAAATCTTATAATATTACACTATTTCATCTTTTACTCTGTAATTATTATTAGTGAAAGATCTTGCACCTTTAATTTCTTCTATCAAATCTGATCTTTAGTTTTCTGGGATCATATTTGAAAGGTTACCCATATTCAAAAGAAAAGTAAAGAAAAGAAAAGAGAAACAAAACAGATATGTTCACTTCTTTTGACCGTCCCATTCCTATATACTTGAAAAAAAAAAAAAAAACATTACTAGCTATTATTCTTTCTATAAAGCTTCTAGACAGCTAGAATACTTCAATCAACTTCGGTTTTTGGTGGGATTGTTGGCGTTTCCTTGGATTCTTTGTCTTAATTTAACTTAAAAATTTTAAGTCCCTATTATATATACATATACACTCAATTTAATGATGCTTATATACGTGCAAAACTATTAATAAAAGGTAAGGATCAGATCCATGCAGATGAACAGATTCCCCTGGGGATGATATAAAGGTATTCAAACTTTGGTTTGATCGATAAAAACTTAGTTAAAATTGCGGAACTAGTGGTTTTACTTCAACCTCTATCCAAGCACGTACTTATATAAAAGAAAGGAAATGGAAAAGCCATGGGAGAAGGAATCAAAATTTGACAACCAACAAGTGCCAGATGCAACATGAAATATCGATTCTAAGCCAATAAACATGCTAAGAGAGATTCTTAACCTCAAATGGGAGATTGGGAATTCATGGATCATGAATGAAACCAAACGGATTTCCAAGTGCATGTATATATATATGTTAATATATATATCGTGTCATGATCATAAATTTCACCCTCTAGTTGCATTTGGTTGATGAGAAACCAATTTGCAGACGGCTTCATCAACTTTCATGTTCAGCTACAATTCCAACAATATTCTTTAAAAAAACAGGAAAAATATATGGGAAGCAAATTTTAGTACTATGATTTTATGCAACATACAGTAGTGTTAGATTATTTTCTTGCTTATTCTTGTAATTTTCGAAATGTGGGTGATAAATGCAGAAAGGACTACTTTCTTACTTCAATCTTCATGGTGTTGCTTCCTTCGTAAAAACAATAATGAAAGAAGAAAAACAATCAAGAGAAAGAAGTTACCATAAAGGATATTTCAGTAATTAGCTTATACCATTCATGTCAGATAAGAGATCCCATAACTTCAAACACAAATATAGGAAAAATCTGCAAACAAGCCCATGCAAACAAAAAAAAGAAAAAGAAAAGCCAAACACATATTTTAAGAAAACCCAAAATTAAAAGCATAGAGTATGAAACAAACATTAATTTTACCGATCTTTGTTTTTCCTTCGACAGAAAGATGATGATGATGATGATAAGAGATAAGTTCCACATTGCACCTTGCAATTTTACCGTAGACTTGGAGTTTGCGAAAGACTGATAAAGGAACATTGCTACTTTATGTCAACTATCATTTGCCATTAAAGCTTGAATGAAGCAGCCGAAGCTTCAAGGTCAGCTTTAAGCTGCTGTCAATCAAGAAAGATTGAAACTAGCTATAAGAGATGATCAGTACGAGATGACTACTTGAGACCTGATAATTCTGTCCAGCTGTTTCCTCCCCAATACTGATTATTCTGATCCGAAACACCCAGCAGTGGTCTTGATAGATTTAGCCCTTGGTTGTTGTTTTCCATTTTCACTGGACCTCGCTGAGAAACCCTAGAGCTTGAACTTGTGGAACGAAGAAGCTGGCTTTCTTCCACCATTGAAGGTGATGCTCCTATATACTCGCTTTGTAATGGATATAAACCATTAGTTGGCTCAATGAATGGGAACTGCTGATGAGTGCCTGACCTTACTGATAAAATGGCATTGCTCATGTCTGAGTTTGTTCCTATCTGAAACCCCATATCAGATCGCTCACTACCGCCACTTGTTGCCCCTATCTGACCATGAATTCCACCAAAGTTTAAGCCAATATTTCCTATACCATACTGAGAAAAATTTTGCAAAGAAGCCATAAAAGGTAAATGAGGTGTTTGATGTGGCAAGTGAGCAGTGATTTCAGAAGGAATAACAGCATTGATTGAATTTGAACCACTTTGCCTCTCAGCAGAAGCCGAGGGTTTTGAGCTACTACTGCTTTTCTTCTTCTTGTTTCTTCGGCATCCTCCGCCTACTGGGACATTCCTAAGAGCTCCTCCTCTAGTCCAATACCGCCGACAAGTCTTGCAAAAGTGACGTGGCTGTGTCAGGCTATAGTTATTGAAGTAGCAAAATTTGGTGTTGGTGGACTCGCAGCGTGGACATTTCAGAGCTGCTTCTGGTTGTGGAACCTTGGCTAGCCTGGCTCGATCAGCCATGGAACCAGCCCTAATGGAACCAGAAGCTCCAACATGATGATCAGTAGGAAGAGGTGGGAGCTGAGGATTTTCACTGCAAGCTCCTTGTTGATGATTAAGCTGCTGAAAAACATAGATAATATACAACAACGAAAATTAAAATTTGGTATATTCAGGAAAATATCACAAAGGAATACGAATATTTATCTTTTCAATTAGCTTTATCTGTGGATAGAAATTGATGAAGAAAAAGAAAAGAGAACAAAAACCCTTGCCTGCTGCCAATTGGGAGGATCTAAATAAACTGGAACAGATGGGAAAACCATGGTTAATTTTTGGCTTCTTTTTTTTTCCCCCCTTCTTTTATAAAGGTTGATATGTTCTTTAGGAAAAATAAGGCGGAGAATCACACTAAGGGAATACCAGAAGCCAAGAAAGCAAAGAGAAAAGAGAAATAAAAAGAAGGGGAGGTGGGGGGAAGGAGATGGCTTTTGATTAGTTATTTATTTATTTCGGTTCTTATTATTCTTTCATTATTCTCTTATCTCTCCTTTTTGTTTTATTATATTATTAGGGTTTTGAGTGGGTGAAGTTTTTTCTTCACCTATAAGCCTTCTTTTTTCATCTTGTCCACTGTTCATTACTATTAGTTTTAGTGCTCAACAAATTATCACCTTTTCATTTCACCATTATTTTCTCGGAATCAATCAAAGTGAGCCACGATACGTATTCATCAACTAAACGCTATACAATTCATCATTGAATTTAACGATAGAATTACACTCGTGAATGTAAAAATTAATGTTTCTGTAAAAGAAATATTGCACTTGATTTTGTATGTATATATTCTTTTATTACAGTTGTACATTCTCGAGTTCCCCATTAACGTCTCCTTTTCCTTGAAAACATGATCAACTTTTCAATAAAAAGCCTTAATTAAATATATATATTTGTTCTTTATCTATTAGTACTTTAGGGCAGCTTATGTATAAATGTTTATAAAGCATAACATATCATCATTCATAATTAAGCACCGACATTTAGCCTAGTTTTCCTCAGCCTTGTTCTTTAAGCTCTAGGCTGGCTAAACTCTAGATGTTTGTATAATTTTCTTTGTTCTTCTTAAATTTAATGCATGTTTTTCTTAAATATTTGAAGCTCATTAGCCATGCATATATATATATTAACCTATATATTCTTCAATATGAAAAAAAGAAGCAAACATCTAATATTATCATTGCTTTATAGCTATAGTTCTCGAGTGGGGGTTATACAGTTTATCTTCCACGTGCATGTAGTTTTGTTTTATTGCCATTAATTATTCAATCTCTTTAACTTTTCTTTTTTCCTTTTTTTTTTCTTTGTTTTGCTTTGCTTTGCATGCATGATGATGCACATATATATACACACATTGAATATATTAACTAAAGCTTACAAGAAATGGAGTTGATGGCCCTGGAATCTAATTCCCTATCAATTTATGGACAGAGTACGACCTTAGGCTGAATTTCATACTCAAAAGCTGTCGCGTACAGATTTAATAATAGTTGGAAAGGAAGTAAATTTGCAGCTTTAACACATTCGTCTGTCCCCTCCCTCCGCCAGCATTTACTTCAAAGGAAAAGTGCAAATCCGCGTATACTTTAGACTATTTATATACACACACATATATACACATATGGATGTCACCACCACTCACCTGTGTTAGGAACTAGATAAGGTTGATGCTAGAATTGATTTGTAGAAGAGAGAATTAGTAGAGAAGAAGCTAAAACTATAACTGAAAATGATTTCTGTTTTTGATTCTTGAATTTCATTTCTGCCTTTCTCTTCTTTGTTGAGAGTTTATATAAGCTTTGAATAACTACTCTTAACAACTTCAATACTGACTTCTTTAACTGACTAACAACCTACTAGCTATATGAGCCTTAACAACCTGCAATCTAATTAACTAGGGTTTTTTAGCTGAGACAACGAGACGCGTCTCCACTCTCCTCTCTCTGTCCCTATGAACTACAACATCGCTCCAAAGGCCTTTTCCATATTTAAAACTCATGCACCAACCACGGTTTCAACATTATTATTTGTTATAATTTTGAATGTATAGCTAACCCGCGGGCCAAGGATGGTCTGTACCTAGATGATGCTGCAAATGAACTCTATTTCTTTTACACATATATAGCTTGTATATATATATAAATAAGAAAATTATGTACTTATTTGGTAGAAAATGGAGGAATAAGAGGAGAGGGGGAGGGGGGGTACTAGATAAGGCCCGCAGACATGGTTTCCCACTCTGCAAAAAAGAAAGATACAGTTCCTTATCTGCTGTCAAAACACTGAAATACATGTGGCAGCGCGTTAATTTTTGGATTTGGACCCTTCACAAAAATTCAAGCTCTCGCCAACCCGAATCTTGTTTGTTTTTTTGGACACAAAGTAAATCGTAATGGAGAAAATAAAAGAGAAATGTATATATTGAAGTTGGATTGGATACCTTCCATTTGATTGACCGAAACTTTACCTCGTAATAATTGCACATGAAAATCTGACAACAACAATATGATACACTGTCACTTTTAGGTCCCAAACAGAAGCTATGCTATGCTACAGTTTTCAACGTTGTTTCTGTACCTCATCATATCGTTCATCAGCGTCCTTTGAGAGAGAGATTTGTAGGGAATTCAACATGCATTAATAAGAAGATCAGTAATTAATCAGGTTAGGCCATGGCTTTTACCATAGACTCAGTTCTTAAGGTTAAAAGAGCTGGGGGATGCATGCAGAAAAAGACACTTCCATTACTTTAATAATTCATAGCTAACGTCAGCCAAAAACACGGTCTTCCTTTTTTTTCTTTTGTATTCTTTCATTGGATTTCAAAGCAATTTGGCTCAACTTTGTGTTTGAATTTGAGTCCAAATTCACAATGATCTCCGTAATATTGAGCTTCTAGTGTAGTGGCCTGTCATATCAGCTATAATTTTATGTGATAGATTGCCAATCAAATTCAAGCAGTAGTCATTTGGCCCAAAGTTCGGCTGGAATTAAGTATGCATTTCAAATATCAATCTCTTCTGAAAAGCAAAAGGGATAAGGGACGGGGTATGTTTGCTTTTCCCCACATCCTACACCAAAAGAAAATTCAGTTTCAGCTTTTTGCTTTCTGCTTTTAACATTAATTGGCCCCAACTTTTCTCCTTTTCTTCTTTTCCTTCTTTCAATTAAATAAATGTAAACAATATTTTCTTTTGAATCACAATCGTTCTCATTATAAGGTGTGGAAATTAAAATGCCAAATTTTAAACCACTCAATTTTGAAGTAAAGACATAATGCCGCATAACCACTATACACTCCATTTTGACACGTGTCAAATATATGAAAAAGTAATATAAAAATATATACGGTCTAAATTATTATTTTTAATAATAATGACGCTGGTCTTGTTAAACCGATGTATGATCTCAAATCTTCATGAATAATGACAATTTATTGTTAAATTTTTATTAAAATATTGTTCATTTTGTATGGTTTTAATAAATAATTTTAAACACATTATATAAGTAAATAATTTGTTTTTTTTTATAATATTTAGGTGAAAAAGCCCAAAAATTATTTAGCCGGTAGATTATTTATTTGATAAATAATGGAAAATTTTAGTGTGAGCTACATAAAATTTTATCCACAATCTTTTTTTTTTACCACCAGCAAAATGGAAACTATTAGACATTGATACATCAATCTACCTCTAGCCAACAACCCAATATACTTGTTTGCTCTACCGAACCACTGAAATCGATGAACTTGAATGATGCGTAAATTTATCATTTTTCTCTACGTCAAAAAAAGAAACCTAAGCTACTTCGTTTCCCTGTTAAGCCTCTGTAGGTTATCATTAATGCTACCCCAGGGTTACCTATTCTTGGTAGACAGCAAGATAATAAACCACAATGTTTGGTTTCAGTCATGATAACCTAAATTAAATACTGACCTCAGCATAAACACCAAAAAGGGCATGTTTCCTCCTTGTTCTTAAACACATGTGCAAGGAGGAAAAGAACATGAACATCAAAGGACAGCCAGTTTCATAGTTGGTGGGTTAAGCTGAAAATGGTGATTACTAGGTAGACATTACTTGCACAACTTATTCACAAAACAACCATGCACTCTCTTATAACGAATTTTAAGCTATTTGCAATCTTGTATACTGATATATCAAAATTGTCCATTTTCCTATCCTTTGACACAATCACAGCTAATTCTCAAACTATTACTATGACCAAAGCAAAGGGAATTCATATCTATAACAAGGGGCACAAACTTAGTAAAATTTAAGCACAATCTTGACAAAAGTAACAATCATATATGAGCCCAAGTCCGTACCTTTTACATGGAATTTTCTTTTATTTGTGCTTCTCAACATCATTAATTTTCCTATTCACAAAACTAAATGTCTGCAAGGGAAACTCTAAAACAATCAAGGAAAATGCATTAATATTGCATAAATCAAAGAATTGTTGATACAATGATACAACAAAAAGATAATATGTAGGAGAAAATGGTGGCTATTGTGGAGGCCGATTCATTCAGTCGGGGCGAATAGTCAGAAGTTGTAAAGAGTGGAGATTAGGAGAGTATGAAGGCTGAGGGCTAAAGGTGAATTAACAGAGTATAGGCTTAGTATCTTAGGGAGTCGATAATTTCTTCCTTGTTCCTGGAGGTATTTATAGGCGAGGGTTTCATATAAGGTCACGTTAACGTGTTGGACTTGCTATTAAGCCATCATTACGAGACGCGTCAAGTGAATGTTTTCAAAGGGATGAGGATGTCTGTGATGGGACAAATCCTATCATTTTATTCTGACTTGATGATATGGAGCAATTGAATACACGTAGTGTTTGGTGACTAACAACTTTATGTTCCTAATGAAGCTCAAGGACCCACATGGCCTGCACTTGTTCGAATGGTCATCCCGGAAGAGAAAACTCACAGGTGACCTCTCGGTTCACCGGTGGCAGGCTTACTATTTGAGTGCCTTTTTGACTTGCCACGTGTCTTGACATGAACGAGAGTATAACAAAAACTATCCATCTACCGTCAAAATTTCCAAATTATTCGAGTATAAAAACCAAGTTTTCAGCTAAATCAAACAGACAATCACCATAAAAATGTACTTTGAACACTCATAGAAATAATTCTCAAACAATTTGGAAATAGATACAAGCTTAATGCATACATAACAAGGAGAATAAACAAGGGAATAGGCAACCTTCAAAGGGAAACAAACAGAGGAACGGATTAATCGGCCTCGGCCTGTAGGGCCTTTTATATATGGAACTATGTGGTGGGTCGGATCCTAATCGAAGATAAAGTAGTTGGGTCAGTTGTTTCAGTTTGAACAGCCGGAAACAATAATCTTTATGGGCTTGTATGCATTTTTTTAATGAGTTTAGTTCAAGAAAATTAATAAAAATCTAAACATAATATTTTTCTAATAAAAAATATAGAGGAAATTCCATTTATGTTTCTTTGAGATGTTTTTCCTCGCCATTTTAATAATGTGTGCTTTGTATCACCCAGAAAAAGCAGCTGTGTTCTCCCTATATATTGGTGAATACATCAAATTTATACTACAATTATCTATGAATAGTCTTTATTATAACTAAAAACTTCAATCTATGTTTTTTAAAGGTGAATGACAAACACCCTGTTTCAAAAAGACGAAACATCGATTTATTTGCATGAGTATGACCATTGCGTTTGGATTTGTCTCTAAGTTTGATTCTGATTTTTGATCAACCTACAACACTAGTTTTAATAGACGTCCCCATTCATGAAAATGATTTCTTTTCTTCTGTATTTAACCTATCTTTATGCTCTTTCTTTCCTAAACATTGATATATCAACTACCCTAAATAATCAACTACAGACGATTACTTCCATAATATCAACCATTCCTCAATCTTCTTTTCTTCTTTTAAGAAAATTGCAATTAATTTTTGGGTAAATTATAAAAATACTCATCCAACTATTAGCGTGTTTCTATTTTGGTCATCCAGGTCTAATTTTTTTTTTTTTTAGTCAATGACTTTATCAAAATTTAATATTTTGGTCACTCCTCCATTAAATCACTAAAAATAGCCTATTTTCTTGACATAATAATAAATTTAATCCTCCGATATTTACAAATTCTATCAATTTAGTTTTAATGCTACAAAATTCTACAAATTTAGCCATCAAGTTTACACAATTGGCAATTCAG
This sequence comes from Gossypium sturtianum, assembly GCA_025698515.1. Classification (NCBI taxonomy): domain Eukaryota; kingdom Viridiplantae; phylum Streptophyta; class Magnoliopsida; order Malvales; family Malvaceae; genus Gossypium; species Gossypium sturtianum. Next base: position 164,235,230 of record CM046955.1, on the reverse strand, counting down.
TTTAACTTCTTAACAATTCAAAAAAAATATATATTTAAAAGCTATTTTTCGATAAAAATATATAATATTTTACAAAATGTATACAAAATTATGAATAAATGATTGCCCATTTTTCTCTTTTTTTTTTACATGAAATTTATTTATTAAAATAATACTTTTATAAATAAAATATTAAAAAACTCAAACAATACTTGATTCAAACTTTTCTTCTTCTTCTTTTAACTTATTTTACAAATAATAAACTTTATTATACGTCTGACTTTGCTCCTTAATCCTTGTCAAGTTTGTCAAGCGTTGAGCACCACCTTCACCTACAACCATTAGCACCAATAATCCTTACACCGAATTCCTTAATTTCCACATCTTTCATCATCGCACCATTAAAGTAGGATTTGGTTGTGGAACTATTGGCATGGTCTTCCACCTGCTGGGTCTCCCAAACGTTATCTCTATCTATATATCCCAATCATGCCTGCCTTCAAGCACATCGACTTAAACCTAAAGACACCGACTTCTCATATATTTTTTTAACTTTAGATTATAATTTTTGACTCAACCTAAACATGATGACCGTTAATGTTAAAAAGGAAAAAAAAAGTTGAATTTACGTCAAGGGCGAAGCCATGTTAATTTTTTAGGGGGGGACGGATGAAATTTTAATTTTTTATAGTTTATATATTTATAATTTGTAAAGGATTAAATCAAATTTTTATAATTTTAGGGGGGGCCAAAGTGCAATTTTACCTTTACCAATTTAAATTTTCTTAAAAATTTTAAAGGCCTAAACAGAAATATTACATTTTAGGGGGGGCCGGGGCCCATGCCAGCCCCCCCTGGCTTCGCCTCTGATTTACGTAAGTCTTCTTCATGGCCTCCTAAATTGCTTATTTATAAGATTATTATTTTATTTATAAAACTATTATTTTAATAAATAAATTTCTGTTAACAAATGAGAAATATATATATATATATTCATTTATTTATAAATATTTTTATAATTTTGTATGTATTTAATAAAAAATTAAATGATTTTTATTTTTTAAAGTTTTTAAATTTTAAATTTTTAATAATTTAAGACTAAATTGATAGAATGTATAAAGTTGAGGATTAAATTTATTGATTTTTTTTAGATTTATGACTAAATTGATAGAATATCTAAATAATAGAGAATTAAATTTATTATTATACTAATAAAAAAAATCATCAAAATCATTATTAATGATTTAAAGAAAGAGTGACCAAAATATTAAATTTTAATAACGTTACATATTAATATTTTTATAATTTACTCTTAATTTAAAAAATATATATTTAGAGAGAGATAATTGGAATCAACCAACCAGCAAGTTCAGAAACTACGAATTTATTGATGCGAAGGAACAGTTATTTTTATACAGTTCAAGTTTGAAGCTCAAAAGAAAGAGAATCAGGCAAAGAAGTTTGTTGTCCGGAGAAATCAGGGATCACCACTATTCAATCTCAATATTATATAAAATATACCCCTTTTTCATCTATTTCTTCTTCTTTGGTTTAGCCAATCTTATCAGCTACTGTAGGTAATCCTAATCATAAATTATTCCAGACAACAACAAGCGAATAACATTTTATTTTAATCTTTCCACAATATTATGGAAACCTGAATGAATGAACCGGGCTGGTTCCTACCTTTTTTAAACGGTAAATTATATTTATGGTCACTCTAAAATAAGGTTTATCTTATTTTGGTCATTTTAATTTTTTTCTTAATTTAATCACTTTAAATAAGATAATTGTACGAATTAGTTATTATCGCTAAAATTTTTATTTTCTTTTAATGGATTACTGATATGACATATTGAGTGACTAACACGCCATTTTCTTAATTAACTTTCAACTAAGGTTTAGGGATCTCTTTATAATTAGTCTAAATCTTTTTCTCACTAAACTTTAAAGGGAGGTCCCTAAACTTCAATTAAAAATTAATAAAAAGAATGCCACATGTCAATCACTTAATGGACTAATTTGTCGCATTAACAATCCGTGAAAAGAAAATAAAAATTTTAATGGCAGTGACTAATTCACATAATTATCTAATTCAGAGTATTAAATTAAAAAAAAATTAAAATAAAAATCATATTTTAAAATGACGTTAGTTGTAATTTAACTTTTTTTTAAATCCAGACTGCAGTGAAGACCCACAAAAGAAAACAAGTCATTCAAGGTTTTGATGGAACGAAAGCCAACAAAAATTGACCTGAAATCACTTGGTCCACTTTTCCATGCATTGTCCGCTTCTCTCTCTCACATGAAACATTAAAACTGTGTCTGGTTTCACTGCTTTGTTCACTCCATCAATCTTTTTCCTTTACCCAATTCAAATACTGTACGTTGCAGCATTTGTTGGCATTCATATTTAAGCTTTCAAAATTTAAAAACCACTGTTCTTTAGCAATTTATTAAGTAAAAAAAAAAATTGAAGATGTCAAGTCAAGGTGAGGGCAAAACTTTTGGCCAAATCGCGAGATGAAAAATTAAAGATTTTTGTTGTTCAGGTAAAATCTCACAACTCCCTTAGCCTATCAACTTTGGCCAACTTTGCTTATTTATTGCAGCCAAAATATAAATTTTTATGGGTAAAAAAATTGGTAAACTTCACAAGTTAAAAATGTGACACCTTATAATTTAAATACGATAATTGAATTTTGATTTTTAAAATTGCACAATAATGGAGCATCTTATTTAATACAATTATTAAAAATCGTGTTAATCAATAATGATAGTGGGTAAGCTTTAGTTTACCATGCGTGTTTCGCTGCCTTTTAATTAACAAAAAGACAAACCGTAATCAGGGAGGGTTCCAACTGTTTTAATTGGGAAAAACAAAAGGATTAGCTGTACACCATTTCGACATATCATTAGCTCGTAAAAATACATTCTCTAAAAGCTTCATTTTCTATCATTGCTCATCCCTAATAGGAATTTACTTTTAAGAAAATGAGAACTGGTAGCAGCACAATGGAGGAGGGGACATGGAAGATGGGGCAAAACCAGATTGCTCCCACTTTGAACTAACCAAACCAACATCCTAAACATCAATCTTAGAATTTGTCAATTTGTCTTAATTCAAGATGAACTGCCTAGCAAAATATTGCAGATTGTAAAGTAAACCATCTTGAGGAATTAATTGGTAGAGTAAAAGAATAAATTATTTAAAAAAAAAAAGAAAAAAACTCATCTAGCAGGAATCTAATACATACTGTCTTTCTTGTCTGGTGGTCTGAATGTTGTAGGAGAAGAAGACAATGGCAGTACCTGAGACGAACTTGAAGGATAGTGTGGTAAATATTGGAGATGTTCCCTGTTTTTACCGACCATGAATTTAAGGAAAGACCCTTCTATTATCCCATCCGTTGAAATGGTTGTAGTGTTAACAGCTTTAACACCAGAATCTTGAAGGGAACTGCCATTTCCTTGTACCCTTTTCTCAGCTTCTAACATCAATCTTCTCAAAAGTTTCTCTTCTGCATCCCTTAAGAACTTGAATTTTGGAGGAGGTGAAGATCTCAGCTTATTCAACTCTGCATCCGTCGATGATTCAAAGAGAGGATTGAATCCTTGGTGGTGGTATGAACCCAAAGGTGACTTCAATGGTGAAGAAGACAAAGGACTATGGAAAGGAGTGCCACCAGTAGGTAGCATAACATCATTCAAGTTCCTTCTTCTTGATCCTTTGTCTTCAGATTCTAAATCTTCCTTTGTTTCCTCTTTGATTGTGAAGAGGAATCTAGGTGGACCAGCCAGATTGTGGAGCCTCATCAGCTCTGATTCAACACCCTCTTCTCCAAAACCCTTTAGCATCAGACCCTTGGTTGACCCTAGTTCCAGGTCTGGCTCCACACCATTGCTACCTTGGTTGCTGTTGGGGATTGTGGTTGCATGTAAAGAAGCCGATTTCTTCCAGCACAAGAGTTGAACAAGATCCTTTGCATAGTTGGTGTAATCGTATTCAACTTCAGCGTTAGCAATTCTCTTCTTCCACCAAAGCAAATAGTAAAGCTCAGCAACAAGAGCCAATACAAGACAACCAAATACCAAACTTAAACCAATCCCTAATCCACTGAAAGATTTCATCTTTGCTTCCCAATTCACATCATATCTCTCTATCTAAACTTGTTTAGCAAACTCCACTAGCTTTTCTCCCTCTCAGCTCTGTACCAAATGTATATATAGAAAAAAAATGTAAGAACAAGAAAGCAAAAAATTACTTTCCCATCATGCTACAACTTCCACGTGAGCTACACAAACATATTATAAAGGAAACAACAATGGAATATTGAGGTAGCTAGGAAAAAAAAAAAAGAACCAAAAAGACCCAGAGAACTTGACTTTTACTGCAGTTCACAAGCTAGAAAATTTTACCTTATACATTCCAAATTTTCTCAGCAAACATGAAAACAGTGTGGATATAGGCAGTGAAACAGAAAGGGAAGTTTTTTATTCTGTGGAAGCTGAAATACAGATTGGAACAGTTGAAAACAAAGAAGAAGTGTTGAAAAAGAAAGAGAAAGCAAATAAAGGTATATATGATTGGGAGGCGGGGTATGGGCAAATTCTTTGTACAATAGCTTATTTAACTTTGAAGTGTGTGGAAAATGGCAATAAGCAACTCACATGGACAGACAAAGGTTTTTGAAAAGAAAATCATAGAAAAACGAAAAGATGGACAAAAAAAAAAAACCCCGGAAAATGGGTAGTGAACGCATCAGTCCACGCGGTAGCCTCCACATAAACCTTAACTGGATTTAATTACAAGACAATGGAAAAAGAATAATACACCCGTCATCCATGAAAATCTAGCTGTGTTCTATTTTATGTAATATGAACTAAAGGTGATTACAAAATAATCATATTCTGATTATGTGTGATCAACCCTTTTTCCATGTGTTTTTCCTTAACTTTACACAAATATGATTGGTAATTTTTTTTATATTTAAAATTCAATTTAAAAAAATGTGAAAAGAAACACTGAAATTGGATAAATATAACATGTCTGACTTTTGTTTGAAGAAATGTAAGAAAGAAGAATGAAAAACTCATGTTCCACGCCCAAGATTTTGGTTTGGGCCCTTAACCTCATTGAGCAATCCCCATGTAAAGACCCACATAACCCAAAATCTGTGGCTCTTCCCTTGAACAAAGGGACATCAGTGGCCAATGACCCAAATAAATAAGAACTACATAATTTTATAGTAAAACCTATCTTTTTGACCATTCCATTCACTTATCAGCTTCTCATTTTTATTTTCATTTCCATTTATGTCTAGTTTCCTTTTCCAATACCAAAATTAAAGGTCGTCACCGTCACTTCATATGTCTGTCTCTAACAGGCTGACGTTTTCAAACGGTATTTTTAACGGTAGACGTTGTCTTTGCTTTCCTCTTCAATTCCTCTCTCTCGCCCTAAGACTCTTTTGTTTGTCAGAGATGATAATTGCCTAAGGAGATCTCTCTTCTGGGATTCTAGGCCAACGCTTGGAAAGGTATTTTTTTTCTAATATCTACTTTATTTAAAAAAAAAAAAAATCTTCCAGTTTCTCTGTTTTGGATTAATACTTCTATTTGTTACCCTTCGTAGGATTCTTCTCTAGATAAGGCAAGAAAAACTGGGTGATATAAGCTTTTTTGATGATATTCATCAATGAAAGTTCATTAGTTTCTAATTCATAAGTCAAATATTGTTGGGTTTCCTTGATTTTGTTAATTCCTTGAACTTGGGGTTTGATTTCACGAGATTCGGAGCTGTTTTTTTGGGAATAAAACAAGAAAACTCTCTAGTGGATAAGGAAGAAAAACAGTGAAAATTTCTAGGATATTTATGGATGTGTTGAAGTGAAAGGTTGTTGGGTTTTTTGAGTTTAAAACTTGTTCTTTAGACTAAAAAGGGAATACTCCCAGCTTACTCTTATAGTGGATAAGGTCTTAAATAATGGGAGAAGATTTGCTCACAAGCTTGTCTATTGAAAATCACCACCCATCAACGGTTTTATCTATGGATTCAAGTTCAGTCTCTCATGAGGAACTAGACAGAGAGATGAACAGGCCGATTGCTCTTTCTAGACCACCTGATATTAATCTAATTCCTCTATCAGCTGAGCCTAGTCCACCACAATCCTGGAACTCTGATCCATTAGATATGTTAGATGTTGGTCTTGGAACTCAAGTCAATGAGGTTGATACTTTGGTCACGGTTTCCAAAAGTGGGCGTAAATGTGCCAAGAGATTGGATAGTGTTTGGGGTGCTTGGTTTTTCTTTACCTATTATTTTAAGCCTGTCTTCAATGAGAAATCCAAAGTCAAGGTGACTAGGGATGGAAGTGGAGTTTCAGGGTTTGATAAGTCAGATCTCGAGCTAGATGTGTTTTTGGTACAGCATGATATGGAGAACATGTATATGTGGGTTTTTAAGGAGAGGCCTGAGAATGCCTTGGGTAAGATGCAGTTGAGGAGTTACATGAATGGGCATTCGCGTCAAGGGGAGCGCCCTTTTCCGTTTAGTACCAATAAGGGATTCATTCGATCACATAGGATGCAGCGAAAGCATTATAGGGGTCTCTCTAATCCGCAATGTGTACATGGAATCGAGGTTGTTCCGTCACCCAACCTCAAAGGTCTTGATGAAGAAGATCAAAAGAGGTGGATGGAACTTACCGGAAGGGACCTGAACTTCACAATCCCACCTGAAGCAAGTGAATTTTGTACGTGGAGGAACCTTACTAGCACGGAATTTGAGCTTGATAGACCCCTTCCTCCTTTGAAAACTCACCCACAGCCGCATCAAAAAAAGTTGCTTAATGGATCTGGTTTAAATTTGTCAACTAGGCCATCAAACCATGCAAACGGTTGTGTCATGGATCTCTCTCCCGTCAGCAACAAGAGGAAGAAAGATTTGTTTCTAAATGGAGATGATGAAGACTGTTGTTTGCTCATTAATCAGCATAATGATAGGGTCAATGACACAGAGATGCACCAAATCGAACCACCTTGGTTAAATGAGTTTAGTGGAGTAATGAGAAATGTGTATGGGCCAGTTACGGCTGCTAAGACTATTTATGAGGATGAAGAAGGATACCTAATTATCATCAGCTTGCCTTTTGCAGACCTTAAAAGGGTGAAAGTTAGTTGGTGGAATAATCTAACGCATGGTGTTGTAAAGATATCGTCTATGAGCACAGCTTGCATGCCCTTTATAAAGAGAAACGATAGAACATTCAAGCTTACAGATCCATCGCCTGAGCATTGTCCTCCGGGAGAGTTCATAAGGGAAATACCTTTACCAACCAGGATTCCTGACGATGCTAAGCTTGAGGCATATGGTGATGAGACCGGAACAGGTCTTGAAATCATGGTGCCAAAGCACCGTACAGGTCCTGAAGAACACGAGGTTCGCGTCTGCCTTCGTCCTCACCTCGGACCGAAGGAGCTATTGCTGTCATGACTTTCGATCTTGAGACTTTTATTGGTGTTGTGGTCAATTTTCTATTATTTGTACCAAAAGGAAATTTTTAATGAAATAAACCTACATTTTTCCTCATTGATCTCTTGCTGTCCATCTCGCCTCATATTTGATTCTTATAATGTTGTCTTGTATGGACTTGGGACTACTTTGGAGCATATCAATATGATTGCAGCAACTAAAAAACACACAAATTATGCATCTAAAGTTTTTAAAGCAAAGAAGCAAATGGTTTATTCAAGCGGAAACAGGTGGCTTTTACATATAGTTTTAAACTCCGGTGGCAGCGAGTACTACTCGGTCTTTTTTAAGAGGTGATTACAAAATAACAAAATCCATCACTTATAACATGAGCCCACTAAAAGCCATCTCCAGCTTAATCCACTTCCTCAATCTTTGGCCCAGCACCACTTCCACCGCCGACAGAGGGACCATCATCATCCATAGGTCCAGCACCCATATCACCACCAGCTCCCTGGTACATCTTGGCAATAATTGGGTTGCAAATGCCTTCCAGCTCCTTCATCTTGTCCTCAAACTCATCCGCCTCAGCCAGCTGGTTTCCATCGAGCCATTGAATTGCTTGCTCAATCGCATCCTCAATCTTCTTCTTATCAGCAGCTGGAAGCTTGGAACTGATCTTCTCATCCTTAATCGTGTTCCTCATGTTATAAGCGTAATTTTCAAGAGCATTCTTGGCCTCAACTTTCTTCTTGTGTTCCTCATCCTCTGACTTGTATTTCTCCGCTTCTTGCACCATCTTCTCAATCTCTTCCTTGGATAACCTACCCTTATCATTAGTAATGGTGATCTTATTCTTCTGTCCAGTGGTCTTATCCTCAGCAGAGACATTCAAAATACCATTGGCATCAATGTCAAAGCAGACATTGATTTGAGGGACACCACGAGGAGCCGGAGGAATACCAGAAAGCTCAAACTTCCCAAGCAAATTGTTGTCCTTGGTTCTTGTTCTCTCACCCTCATAAACCTGAATCAAAACTCCAGGTTGGTTATCAGAGTAAGTGGAGAAAACTTGTTCCTTTTTGGTTGGGATTGTGGTATTTCTTGGAATCAACACAGTCATGACACCACCCGCAGTTTCCAAACCAAGGGAAAGTGGGGTGACATCCAAAAGCAGCAAATCTTGAACCTTCTCATTGCCCTCGCCGCTCAAAATTGCAGCTTGCACAGCAGCTCCATAAGCAACAGCTTCATCGGGGTTAATGCTCTTACAGAGCTCTTTACCGTTGAAGAAGTCTTGCAACAATTGCTGAACTTTTGGGATCCTAGTAGACCCACCAACAAGAACCACATCATGAACACTGCTTTTGTCCATCTTAGCATCTCTCAAGCATTTCTCTACCGGCTCCATACATTTCCTAAACAGATCCATATTCAACTCCTCAAATCGAGCTCGAGTAATTGTCGTGTAGAAATCAATCCCCTCGTACAGAGAATCAATCTCAATTGTAGTCTGGGCAGTTGAAGATAACGTCCTCTTAGCTCTTTCACAAGCTGTTCTCAGCCTTCTCAAAGCTCTTGGGTTCCCGCTAATATCCTTTTTGTTCTTCCTCTTAAACTCCTGCACAAAATGATTCACCATTCTATTATCAAAATCTTCACCCCCCAAATGGGTATCTCCAGCAGTAGCTTTCACTTCGAAGATTCCTTCTTCAATTGTCAACAATGAGACATCGAAAGTCCCACCTCCAAGGTCAAAAATAAGCACATTCTTTTCTCCTGAACCTCCTGCCTTTTTGTCAAGTCCGTAGGCAATGGCAGCAGCAGTTGGCTCGTTGATTATACGCATGACATTGAGGCCAGCAATAACACCAGCGTCTTTCGTGGCTTGACGCTGGGAATCATTGAAGTAAGCTGGTACAGTCACGACGGCGTTTTTGATGGTGGACCCGAGATATGCCTCGGCGATCTCTTTCATCTTCATGAGGACCATAGAGGATATTTCTTCAGCAGCGAATTGCTTCTCTTCTCCTTTATATGTGACGACGATCATTGGCTTGTCTCCAGGCCCAGGAATAACCTTAAATGGCCACAATTTCATGTCGCTTTGGACAGAAGAGTCGCTGAATCTTCTACCGATCAAACGCTTAGCATCTAGAAAATTTAATACAACACCACCAATCAATTAATAAGCAAAAATTCACTCCATAATAACCTAGTAGTAAATTTTAAAGTTCACCAAGCTCAATCTAAATTTCATTCTAAAGAACATAATCATTAATCTGTTAAACCCTCGGCAGAAAATTCAGAAACATTAACGCCATTGAATGTCAATAGATAATAGAACTTCCGAAATTTAGATTTCCCTGTCGTATTAAGCTTTATACGGGCAAAACAATCAATGAACCAGCAAGAACAAAGAACAAACAACGAGAAATCAAGAAGAAAATAACATGGAACTGTGAGAAATGAACAGGGTAAATGAGAAAAAGAGAAACGAGTGGAAACGCAATATCTGATTTTTCTTTCAATTTCAAGAAGCGTCAATACACTTCTTTTAATGTATATAGAGCCCTCTAAGTCTAACTACTAGGAACAGCCTATTTGTAACAGACTAACACAACCAATTCATCTAACTGATTAACAGTCATCCTTATATTCCAACTCTTAACAAAAAGGTGTAAATAAAACTTCAAAATCTATACTGATTACCAAAACAAAAGGCATTATACGACTAAAAATGCAGTAAATAAGTAATATTAAACGGCATCCAAAGAACCAATCTAATGTCTAAAAAGAGCTGAAAACTTACCGAAAACAGTATTGGTAGGGTTCATAGCGACCTGATTCTTAGCAGCGTCACCGATCAAACGCTCAGTGTCTGTAAAACCCACATAAGACGGCGTCGTTCTGTTTCCCTGATCGTTGGCTATGATCTCCACACGATCATGTTGCCAAACACCAACGCACGAGTACGTGGTGCCGAGATCAATACCAATAGCCGGACCTTCGCCTTTGCCAGCCATATCAACTCAAAACAAAATACAAAACAAGTATAGAAAGAAAACAATAAACGTTGAAGAATTTGAGAGAGAACTTTACAGAGCTCAACTGATTCGATTTTCGATGAAACGCAAGAAGAGAAATTGGTTGTTTATAAAGGAAGTTCGGTTTCTGGAAAGTTCTGATCGTGTGATAGCAACCGTTAGATCAAGAATTCGAGACGGGTAAAGATTATTCATGTTCCTTTCTCCCGCTCCTTTTCTTAGGGTGTCAACCAGTAAGGTTGTCTAGGGAGTTCCAGAGGTTTCGATTTCGAAATCTAGTGTAACAGTGTGGACCACACGCGCCTGAGATCTTTTACCCGTTTGAAAAGAAACGGTAAACTACCTTTTTTTTTTGGCGGGTAGGATACTTCTGATTGGTTACTGGAATTTCCTTATCCTATTGGGACGGATTAATCTGAGTGGTGGAATTAATTATTTTATTTTGTTTCCTTGATTAAGATAACTCATTCGTCCAGTACTCCTAAAATAATTAAAAAGAATTAAACCCTTTATAAGACAACATTTGATTAATCACCTAATTTGAATGTATTGAATTTTTTTTCTATTAAAACTTTTAACCAGCTATTAAGTAATAACATTATAATTGATGTAGGGTGAGTTTGGATGGACGATTGAGTGCGGTGCAATGCGTTTAACATACTTTTTATCTCACGCTATAGTATCTAATCTTACCACCAATGCTATTTTTACACTAACCGCAGATAAACACATTACCTATCCAAACCCACCCGTAGTAAAATGTAACATGGAAAAAGTGATAGTTTAATTAACTTTTTTAATTAGCATTTAAGCTTTAAAATTTTAAATTAATTATTAAAAACTTATGTTAAATTATTAAAACTTTAAAAATGGTAAAATACTATGGAAATAATATTAAAATGTTATAAAACTTTTAGAAATTACTAAAATTTTATTAAAAAGTTACAAAAATATAATATATATGTAAATTATTAAAATGATAAACTTTTATAAAAAAATTTAAACTTTATTAGAAATATATAAATAGAAAAAGTCTTGTTATTTCGAGCGAGAGATTTGACTGAGAGCAAAAAATTGTGGGATTGAAATTAATATTTATTTACTTAAAAAAATGCTCTCGTCTTCATCGGTTGATATTGCTAACGGGAATGGAGATGATGCCTCTATTCCTGATGACTCTAACACTAAGAAGGTTCACTTCAAGGATTCGGATGTGTCTTCTGATGATGTGATGGTTGTGGATCCTATACCAGAGCCTTCGTTGTCATGGAAGGATATGTTAGTGGGAAAGGAAACTTTAGATCAGAATAATAAGAAGGATGTCCAGCACTATGCTGATAGTTTCGCCCTTACGGAGCAGGATGTCAAGAAATATTTTATTGATGGGGTTCCTTCCATTGATTTTTCGGAGAGAGTTTATCAACTCTTGGAAAAGGAAATGTCAACCTCAGTGGTACTTAAGATGCTGGGAAGAAACCTTGGAATCTCGACCTTGCAAAATAGGTTATATGGGATTTGGAGACCGTCTAAGCCTTTTCAATTAATGGATATTGAAAATGGCTATTTTCTTACTAAGTTTCAGAATACTGAAAACTATGACAAAATCCTTTCTCAGGGACCATGGGTTATTTTTGGTCACTACCTTACTGTCCAACCTTGGACCATCGACTTCAACCCTAACCTACCCTATCCAAATTCGGTTCTCACATGGATTTGGTTTCCCGGTCTGCCCAGTCATTTTTATAAGAAACAGATTCTCATGGAGATCGGGGGTATGATAGGCAAAGTCACTAAGTTGGATTTGAACACAGACAATAGAGCAAGGGGACGGTATGCTCGTATGGTAGTTTTTGTCAATTTAGGGCGGTCGTTGGTCTCTAAAATTCTTATTAATGGCAGCCCACAGAGGATTGAATATGAAAATTTACCCGTGGTATGTTTTAAATGTGGTTGTTACGGCCACACTAAAGAAACCTGTTCATCAGACATACGGACCTCAGGGGAGACTGAGAAGGGTGAGTCGTCGGGGCGTGTTCCTACTATTGTTGCGGCAGCCGGAGAAGAGGAGTATGGACCTTGGATGCTGGTGGAGAGGAGGTCCAAGCGCGGTAATCTGGAATGAAACAAAAAATGACATAATCTAAAAGGAGAGAAAATTTAGGGATCGCGGTTTAATTCCTTAACTGATTTAGAGGCGGTTTCATCGGGAGCGAGTGTGATTAATAGTGAATAGGTGGCTATGAAGAATAAAGGGAAAGCCCCTTTAATTAGCTCTCAAATCAAGGCTCCAACGAGCAAGAAACCAGTTAACGGTTCTAAGAAATTCACAATGGATTTGTCGGTGGTGAATTCGCCTAAGGGCCAGGCTCGTGATCCAATGATTTTTTCCTCTCAAGCTGGTCAGTCCATGGTTCGGCCTAAGACGGGCCTGGGTCAACAATTGGATCCGGCTAATAATAACTTGGCCCTTTTGTTCAACAGCAAGCAGGCCTCCAATAAAGATTGCGGTGGGCCATAGCAGGAAGTCCAGGATTTGGAAGCATATGCAGGCAAACCTTCGAAAGACTCAATTACCTCGTTTATTTCTTTGCCAAATGCTGAAGAGAATAATAGGCCTTTAATTTCAGGTATTTCTAATGCGAGTTTTCCTTCAATTTAAAATTCACAGAATGTTGATGGTACAGGTCAAATACAAGTGGAACCTTAATTATCTCTTTATAAACAAGCGGACCATGTTGTGCATTTTAATCCTGCTTTTGAAGAAAACTCTTTTGTTAATGTGGAGGTGAATGAAGGTGTTTTGGAGGCCAAAAATCATTCAGCAGTCATGTTTTATAACAATAGTATGCTGGAGAGTGTGATTGGAGAATCGGGGGGTAGTAAATCAGTTGGAATTAATTTATCTAAGGAGGCTCTTAAGGGTCAAAATTCCAAAGGGACCGGTTCTAAAGGAGGTTGGAAGCTCAATAAAACCTTAAAAGGACCAGGAAGTCATTTTAAAAATTCTAAAAATATTTGAGTTTCATTTGCTGATTCTATGAAGAGAGCAGCGGAACTTATTGCTTCGAATTTTGATGGAAAATCTGCTAAGGATCTGCAGAGGCAACTTGGAGAGGACGTGGAACTTTCTTCTTTCGTTCCTCAATGAGATAAGTTTTCTATCCTTTTATTTTTTATTTTATTAATATGAATTTGTCTATTTTATCTTGGAATGTACATGGATGTGCGTCTAATAAGTTTCTGCGAGCTTTTCGTGAGTATAATAATCAGTATAAGCCTGGTATAGTCATTTTACTTGAGCCAAGAATTAGTGGGAATAAAGCTGACACAATCATTGCTAAGTTAGGTCGGGATAAGTCTCACCGTGTTAAAGCAGTAGGATTTTCTGGAGGTATATAGATCGGATGGAAAAATTCGATTGACTTAAAGGTGGTTGGTAACCATTCTCAATTCATTTTGGCTCGTATCTGTTCTTTTTTAACTCTTAAGCCGATCCTTGTTGCTTTTGTGTATGTGAGTCCTGATAAAATGAACAGGAAGGTTTTGTGGAATGATTTAAGTCGCTCAATTCCAATTGGGGATGTTCCTTGGATGGCAATTGGAGATTTCAATGCCATCCTCTCTCCCGATGATAAAAAAGGTGGTCATATCAAAGGTCGTAGATGTCAGTTCTTTGGTGACTTTATGGATAAAGCCTGTTTGCATGATTTGGGTTTTCAGGGATCACCTTTTACATGGCATCGTGGTAATCTCTCTGAAAGACTTGACAGGACCGTGGGTAACGATATTTGGATGGATTCTTTTCCTAATTGTTCGGTGCCCCATTTACCTAGAATTAAGTCCAATCATCGCCCCCTCCTTTTTAAATTTTGCCATGAAGAAAGGCTTGCTCCTAATTGTCCCTTCCGTTTTTTAGCTGGCTGGTTACACCATCAAAATTTTCCTGACTTTGTCAAGGTGAATTGGAGCTTCGACGGTAATTTGTCTAGTACGATTGCTGTTTTTACGTATAAACTTAGAAGCTGGAACAAATGTGTTTATGGACACATCAACCAAAGGAAGAGACATTTAATGCATAAGCTTTCTAGAACTCAACATGTGTTGGACCTTTCAAGGTCTAAATATCTTATGCATCAGGAAATTTCGATTCGTGAGGAGCTTGAAAATATTCTTCATCATGAGGAGATGCTTTGGAAGCAAAAATCAAGGTATGAATGGTTGAATTTGGGAGACCGCAACACGAGTTATTTTTATAGACGTACTATTCAGAGGAGGAATTTTAATAAAATCAATGCTCTACGTAACATTGATGGGGATTGTGTTTTTTATCTTGAGGTTCTCAAAACTGAAGCGGTTAAGTCTTTCCAGAATCTTTATGGGGAGAATCCAGGCTCGTTAGGAAGTATGCCTCCTAGTGCTTTTCCTAGCCTTAGCAATGAAGATGTTGACTTTCTCGGAATGAATGTTACGAACGAGGAAGTAAGGGCTACTCTCTTTGATATGACACCCCTGAAAGTTCCAGGTAGCGATGGGTTTCAGGCTGCGTTCTTTCAGAACCAATGGGATATTATTGGAGATACCATCTGTGAGTGGGTCAAGAAAGTTTTCGGAGGAGGTATCATCGATCCAGAGTTTAATAGCACACTTATTGTGTTAATTCCCAAAGTCCACAATCCGGAGAATTTCTTTTAGTTTTGGCCCATTAGCCTTTGCTCGGTGTTGTATAAGTTGGTTATGAAGGTTATCGCTAATAGATTTAAGAGTATTTCTCCGAAGATCATAGGTCAAGAACAAGCAGGCTTCATTTCTGGAAGAAGTATTATTGATAACATCATTATCGCTCAGGAAGTTTTACACTCTATGCGGACTAAGAAGAGTCTTCAATGGATGACAGTCAAGATTGATTTGGAAAAGGCTTATGATAGAGTCAGATGGAATATTGTTGAAGCATCTCTCAACGCAGCAGGTATTCCTTCTTATTTGGTTAAAGTTATTATGAATACTATCTCCTTATCTTCTATGCAGGTTTTATGGAATGGCGAGCCAACTCAAAAGTTTAGGCCGGTTAGGGGCATTCGACAAGGCTGCCCACTGTCACCATACTTTTTTGTTCTCTGTATGGAATGGTTGGGCCATAGATTTCATGGAAGCATCTCTGCAGGGGAGTGGAGTCCCATTTGTTTATCATGCACGGGTCTGAATCTTTCGTATCTTTTCTTTGCAGATGACTTGGTGATTTTTAGTCAAGCTGATTTATTTCATAGTGGTCTTATCAAAGATTTTCTGAGTAATTTTTGTGAGCTATCTGGCCACAAGGTTAATGCTAGGAAAACGAATGTGTTCTTTTCTTCGGGGGTGAATGAATATTTAAGGAATGTCCTTAATGGCATCATTGGTTTTCAAGAAGTTAATGACTTGGGTCACTCTCTTGGGGTTCCACTTTTTCATCGAACAGTTACTAATAGAATCTTAGATTTCTTAGTGGAAAGAGTTTGCAGTCGTCTTTCTAGTTGGGATGCTAAGAGACTCTCATTTGCAGGAATGGTTACTTTAGCCCAGTCGGTTCTGTTGACTATAGCAAGTTACCTTATGCAATCAACCCTTGTCCCTAAAGGAATATGTGACTCTGTTGAGGAATTAGCATGACAATTCATTTGGGGAGTTGCGGATGGCAAAAGGAAGATGGCTTTAGTAGGGTGGGATGATATATGTCAGCCTAGGATTTATGGAGGCCTCGATTTCTGTCGCTTGGGGGATCAGAATAAAGCTTTCATAATGAAAATAGGGTATAGTCTTATTACTAAGTCTAAAGCGCTTTGGGTTAAGGTCCTTAGAGCTAAGTATGGTTTGTGTGAAAGTATGTCGGACTCTATCATGAGGAATAATTGTTCCTATATGTGGAAAGCTGTTACCAAAGCTTGGCCTCTGTTGCTCAGTAATATGATCTGGTCCATTGGTAATGGGAAGTTTATTCGATGTTGGAAGGATAATTGGGTTCCCAATACGGGACCACTTAGCCAGTATGTCCCGGGCTTTTGCAACATTGATCCTGAGACCAAAGTTAATGAGATGGTTTTGGGTAATGGTGATTGGAATCTTGATCTTTTCAGATTATGGTTGCTAGAAGAAGTGGTTAAACGCATCATCAGTATCCCTCCTCCTTTAGACCAGGCCGGACCTGACATTCTTTCTTGGTCTAGAACGACTAATGGGATCTTTTCTGTGAAGAGTGCATACTTTTTGTTGAAAGAAGAGTCTTGGAACCCGAATGAGGTGAATTCGAACATGCTTTGGTAAATTCCAAGACCCCAATGTGTGAAACATTTCATATGGCTAATTCTCAAACAGAGGCTTTTAACTAACTTTGAAAGAGTTAGAAGGGGTATTGCACAAGACGCGTCGTGTCTTCTTTGTGGCCATTTTAATGAGGATACTCTTCATATTCTTAGAGACTGTTCTTTTGCAAAGGAGATTTGGCACAATATCATTACTGCTAACCAGCTTGGAAGTTTTTTTTCCGACAATATTTCGGAGTGGTTATCCTCGAATTTGCAATTAATTTCTACAAACAAGTTGAATGTACTACCTTGAAAATTTCTACGGTAAGATATTATCTTTGATATAGTAAAATAAGGAAATAAAGTGACAAAAAGGGAAATTTTAGATTGGAGTTATGACAACATTGGAAAGTATATTATGATATATTAATTCAAGAAAGGACTAAATGGTAAAAGTGAGAAAAGTTTTGTTGCCTAAGAGTAAATACTCAAAGCTCGATGGGTTAAAGTGTAAATATGGAAAAGTTGAAGGACCAATAGTACAAATATTTTAAGGGTGGAATGATCTAGAAACTAAGGAAAATGGATGAATTAGGACCAAATTGAATAGGTAAAGAATTATGAGGGACTAAATTGTAATTTTACCAAATTAAATGATGACTCAATGATGAAATTTTAAAAGATCATAAAGGGCAAAATGGTCAATTAGAAACAGAGAGAGATCTAGAAGGCAATGATGATGTTGCTGATATTTTATAATTATTTAATTAGATAAATATTATTTATGAATATTTTAATGAGATATTTTATTATTTTATTATTATTTATTTAGTATATAAGAAAGAAAAGATGAAGAATTATCATCTTCTTTCCCATGCATCAACGTGAGAAGAAGAGAGAAAGAAAGAAAGTTTTACTTTTTTTACAATTTGGTCCTTCCACCAAAAAATCACCATTTTCACCTAGAAATCAAAAGAATTTCCATGGTTACCAAGAGAGAAAGATAACAAGAAGATCACAGGGAGTCAAGATATCAAGTTAGATTCAAGAAATAGAAGCTGGAGGAGAGAGAAAAATCAAGTTAAAGATTGAAACCAATAGGACAAGGTAAGAACATCAAGATTTCAATATATTTTTAAGTTTGTTATTATTGAAAAAGCATGGAAATGATGTTACAGTAAAGTTTTCTTATATAAGGTTTTATGTTCTTGATATGTTAGTGAAGGGAAATAAGAGAAAGTGATGGGTAATATTTTAGAAAAAGGGAATAAGGGTGTTATAAACTTAGTAATCAACATTTTGCACTAAAATAGTTTTGGACAGCAGTAGTAGTCTAACTTTGAAAAATCACTAAAAATTTTGGAAATCGAATTAGAGGTTGAAAAAATGTGAAATTAAATTTTATTGAGCCTAGTTTTTCATAGAAGAAACGATGTAAGCAATGGAATTTTAAATTGTGAGATATAATAAATTTAGTGAGACAAGGTCAGAATGATTTCGGGTTCCCCTGTTTTGACTTTGGGAAATCATTAAAAATTGTATAAAAATACTTGGGGGTTTAAATTTGTATTTTTAAATTATTAATGAGTCTATTTTCAAGAGAAACAAGCGGGAACATCATCTGAATCTCGTACTAAGAGATAATTAATTTATAGTAAAGAAAGGTTGAAGCTGTCAAACAGCAGAACATGGATAAATTTGAAGATTTTACTGTATTTATTGGCTAAATTATAAATTCTGGAATTTTTATGGTAGAAATATATTTGAGTCTAGTTTCAGAAACATCAAGTGGATCTTAATTTGGAATTTTGTATCTCAAGATATAAATAATTTAGTGACTATGACTCAAATGGACAGCTTGATATGAACATATAAATAAATAATGGAATTATATATATATTGAGGATGTGGAATGGAGAGGAGGAGGAGGAAAATATATGAATATTCAGCTAGTATGGGTTTACTTTAAAAATGGATAATTTGCATGTTTTAGGTTCAGAGACTAAATTGAATAAGAGTAAAACTTTAGGGGCAATTTTGTAAAAATGTCAAAAATGACCAAATTGAAGGAAATGAATTTTTTTAGTGTTTAAATTAATAAATTGAATGAAATTATTAATTTAGATCAAGATCGGGTGAAAAATCGGGGAAAATGGGAAATTACCAAAATATCCCTAAATCTTGGTATTTTTGTAATTTAGCCAGGTAAGTTCGTATAACTTAGCTATGCATGTTTTTATGCTTGAATTGAATTGTGTATGTGATTGTATAAATATATATGTGAAATGATTATGTATCTAATAAAGCCTGATAAATGATAACGTTTGAAATAAATGATAATACCCGTAAAGTGATAAAAGATAAAAATGATATTTTTATGCTTAAGTTGAATGTGAAATGTGCTTAATTGAGTATTGTGAATAATGTAACAATATGAAAATTAAATTGGACGATCAAATTGAGTAAAACGCAGGATTGAGTACGATCGTTCAGTGACCAGTGATGAATTGACGGATAAGACCATGGTTGGACCATGGCAAAGTGTGGAATGTAAGACCATAGCTGGGCTATGACATTTCAGTGGAAAGACCATAACTAGGTTATGGCAATTGTGAACGTAAGACCATAGTTGGACAATGGCAGTATATGTGTGTAAGTGTAAGACCATAGCTGGGCTATGGCATTGTAATAAAGTGCAGTATATGTGTGTGTAAGACCATAGTTGGGCTATGGCATCGTAATAAAGTGTAGTATATGTGTGTACGTGTAAGACCATAGCTGGGCTATGGCATCATAATAAAGTGCAAGATCATAGCTGGGCTATGACATCGTGATAAAGTGCAAGACCATGGCAGGGCCATGGCAATATATGTACAAGACCATAGTTGGACTATGGCATGAAGAAAACGATGTACTCGAATCCGTAAGATGTTCTCTAATTTGACAAAGATTGGTAAGTGACATATGGAATTAATATTGGAAGACTTATGGTTATTATTTATATTGATATGAAATAAGTGTACCCATTGATATTTAAATGACTCAACGGGTAAAGTTCTGATATGAGATAACATGAGTTTGAAATGAATTATTACCGGTATATACTTGAAATATATGGAAATGATGGTACATATAATGAAATGAATGATATATGTTTATAAAGAAACGACAAAAGAATGATATGTATCATGACATGTAAATATGTGATTATCTTTAATATGTTATTACAAGGAAATTGTGTATGTTGTAATGAGTAATAAACTCAAGTAGTCAAGTGTAACATGTAGAGAAAATAAGTTTATCAATGTTTTATTTATATGTAATATATGCAAGTAAGCTAACCAGTGTTGTTGCTTGATACTTAGGCAAATGCCAAGCTATTAGTAGAATGGTGATATGTTTATGACTTGTGTGTCATGCATTGGAATGAGTGTGAAAAGTAAAGAAATACAAATGAAAATAAAGAAACTCGGAAGAGTTAAAATTATTTAAAATCTTACTAAGCTAGAGATAATATGTATAAGTAATGTTGTGGATTTATTCACCTTGCGAATTGATGAATATAGCTTCATGAGTATTGTGTGAACCACACGGCCTGGCCACACAGCTGTGTGACCCCTGCAGTGTTGAAATTTTTTAAATATTTTCGAAAAATTTTCTAAGTTCTCGGTTAAGTCCCGATATATATTCTGGGCCTCGATGGCTCACATAAGGGACATTATGATTAAATTTGATTGATTTCAGGTATGAATGTTATATGAAGCAAATTTTCTGTTAAATGATCTGTAAATTCTGGTAATGTTCTGAAACCCTATTCCGGTGACGGATACAGGTTAAAGGTGTTACATTGAGCGACTCATCTTGGGCTTGTCTATTTGGAATCATTCTTTGGCGCATCTGGAAGAACCGAAATTTGATCATCTTTCAAGGAAACACCATGACTCCAAAGGAAACTACCAGTGTTTCCTACAGTTGGGCGAAGCACTTTCTCTCTACCCATAATGAAGTGGTGGCATCTCAGACGAAGCAGTCTTCAAACCGCTATAGCTCAGGTACGTGCGTATTCCTTATACCGATGGTCTTTATTAAGTGCACGTGGTCCGGTTTCTCCTGCGGTGGTGTGATACGTAATAGCAATGGGAAGTGGATCCTAGGCTATAATCGCTTTTTGGGGGAATGTAACACCCCTTACCCAGGTCCGTCGCCGGAACAGGATACGAGGCATTACCGGACATGATCCAAGCTATTGTACAAAATTCAAAATGTAAAATCCATATAAAGTTAAAACTTTTCCCATACGTAGTCGTCAATACCCATAAGCAAAATAACCATTCGTTACTATAAATAACTAAACAATTAAGCCTTCTATACATGCCATAATTTCCAAAATATTGTTTTCAAAATACCAAAAGAAGGTGATAGTGTGAATGGATCTCAAACGATCACCGTATCCCGAACTAGCTTGATGACACTATAAAACAAGGAAAAGAAAAGAGAGTAAGCATATAGCTTAGTAAGTAAGTATATAAATAATTAATATATGGATTTAATATTTTTACAAAACAACACATTCAAACCTACAATCAAATTCATTATTTATTCAAGTTTGGAGCAAGCTGTCTATTCGAGTCACAGTGACTAAATTATTTTTATCTTAAGCTACGAAACTCCAAATTAAGATCCATAAATTTTCCTGAAACTAGATTCACATATCTTCATACCATAAAATTTCCAGAATTTTTGACTTAGCCAATTAGTACAGTTTATTCATTAAAATTTCCCTGTTTCACTGTTTGACTATTCTGACCACTTTTCACTACAAATAAATTTTCTCCTTGTACAGAATTAAAATGATGTTGTAACTTGTTTCATTTGAAACTAGACTCATTAAGGAATCTAAATATATAAATTATGTCCCAAAATTATTTTTGTACAATTTTTAGTGATTTTTCCAAGTTAGAACAGGGGATCTCAAAATCACTCTGAACTAGTCGTACAAAAATCTAAATATCTCAAAATACAGAACTTCTTTGCTTTCTTTGTTTCTTTCATATGAAAATAGACTCAATAAGATTTAATTTCATATCTTATTCAAATTCTAATTCAATTTCCACCATTTTTGGTGATTTTTCAAAGACACATAACTGCTGCTGTTCAAAACTGTTTTATTTCTAAATTTCAAGTTAACTTTCATTGTAACATTTACTCCGTATCAATCTTACCAAAGTTCTATCACATATCGAGCACATTGCTCATAAGTTTACACACATATACCTACACTCATTCATCACATAATCACAGTCATTTACACTTAGTCATTTCCGTTGAACATATTAGAATATTAACGGATACATCGGAATATTGCACATAGTGCCACACTTGTAGCCAAAGCTACTTCACATCACTTATCACACATAGGCTCGTTCTTGAGCTATTCACATTCATGGTCTGCTCACACAAGCTGTCGGTCATACGTAACTACTCAGTGCTGCTCACACAAGCTGTCGGTATCCGCAACACATGCGGGATTACCCGACCACTGGTAGAACTTATAAGACCGAAGCACCGTTTCACATAATCACAATCCGGTGCGCTCACACAAGTCGCTTCGGTCATACGTAACTACTCGGTCTTTGCTCACACAAGCCGCCGAGTATCCGTAACACATGCCGGATAACTCAGCCCTTTGGTAGAACGTCACGGACCAACACCGGATCACTTATTCCACTTAGATTTCACATAGGTTTCAAGTGAACATGTCACTCGTATCCATTTTTATTCCTAAGGTTCAACCGGGAAATTTCTCACTTGTCGATATTTTGTCAATTACATCAAATATTCAGCCACAATTCATGCCGTTTATCAAAATATGAAAGTGTAAGTAAAAACAATACATTATTTACATACAAACTTACCTCGATTGCAAAATATGACGAATTTGCAATTCGGGTCAACAACCTTTTCTTTTCCCGATCAAGGTCAATTCCTCGTCTTTCTTGATCTATAATAACATATTTAACTCATTTAATACTCACATTATTCAATTTAGTCTAAAAATCACACTATAGAAAAATTACATTTTTGCCCCTAAAGTTTCACATATTTACAATTTTGCCCCAATACTCGAAAATTAAACTTCATCCCTTATTCTTATGTTTTATAGCATGCTGATAATTTTTCCCTTCTATGGCAACATCAAATTCTTACTCTAACATACACTTATGAACATTAGGAATTTTTACCGATTATGTCATTTTACTAGTTTTCACTTAAAATTACTTAGCAAAAGTTCTTTAACATCATTTCAAGCTTCATATTCTACCATAAAACATCAAAATACATGCATTTCATCCATGGGTAAATTTTTAAACACAAACCCTAGCTCAAAATAATGGTAGAAATAGGTAAATCTTGTTACGAGGATTTCAAAAACGTAAAAATCATTAAAAACGGGGCTAGAACGGACTTACAATCGAGCTTGGAAGCTTGAGAAACCCTAGATATGTCTTCCTTATGAGAATTTCGGCCAAGGGGTTGAAGATGATAAAAAAATTAGCTTTTAATTTTGTTTTTAACTCATTTTAATCACTAAATGACCAAAATGCCCTTAACTTAAAAATATTCTATTTAACCTATTTGATGTCCATTTTTTTCAGAAAGTTAACCAATGGTCTAGTTACCTTTTAAGGACCTCCAATTTAAAATTTCATAGCAATTAGATACCTCTAGCTTCTAGAACTCAAGTTTTGCACTTTTTACAATTTAGTCCTTTTGACTAAATTGAGTGCTCAAACACCAAAATTTTCGAACGAAATTTTTACGAAATCATTTCATAAAATTGTAGATCATAAAAATATAAGAATATTAATTTTTTTCCTCATCGGATTTGTGGTCCCGAAACCACTATTCCGACTAGGCTCAAAATCGGTCATTACAACTCTTCCCCCTTTAGGGATTTTCGTCCCCGAAAATCTTACCAGAAAAGAGGTTTGGGTACTGTTTTCTCATGGCTTCCTCTGGTTCCCACGTAGCCTCTTCTACTCCATGTCTTTGCCACAATACTTTCACTGAAGCTATACTTTTATTTCTTAACTGTTTAACCTCTCGAGCCAAAATCTTAATCGGTTCCTCATCATAGGTCATATCCGGTTGAATCTCAATCTCTGTCGGAGAAATCACATGTGAAGGATCGTAACGATAAGCGCCGCAACATTGACACATGAAACACATTATGAATTCTTTCTAACTCTCCTTGGTAAAGCTAGCCGATATGCCATGGTCCAATCCTTTCGATAATCTCATACGGCCCAATGAAACGGGGACTCAACTTGCCCTTTCGGCCAAATCTCAAAATCTTTTTCCATGGAGATACTTTTGAAACACTTTATCACCCACTTGAAACTCAATTTCTTTTCTTTTCAAATCCGCGTATGACTTTTGTCGATCTGAAGCAGCTTTCAAACAATCACGAATTATTTTCACTTTCTCTTCAGTTTCTCTAACTAAATCAACTCCGTGAATCTGTTTCTCACTAAGCTCGGTCCAATACAAAGGAGTTCGACACTTGCGACCATATAATGCTTCGTACGGTGCCATCTGTATACTCGACTGATAACTATTGTTGTAAGCAAATTCAACCAAAGGTAGATATTTCTCCCAACTACCTTCGAATTCTAAAACACAACATCGGAGCATGTCTTCAAGAACCTGAATTACTCTTTTGGATTGACCGTCTGTTTGCGGATGAAACGCGGTACTAAAATTCAATTTCGTACCCAAGGCTTCTTGCAACTTTTTCCAAAACCTCGAAGTGAACCTCGGATCTCTATCCGAAATAATAGACATAGGCACTCCGTGCAGTTTCACAATTTCAGCAATATACAATTCAGCCAACTTATCAAATGAGTAGTCGGTACGTACCGGTATAAAGTGAGCCGATTTCGTCAATCTATCAACCACAACCCAAACAGCATCTTTCTTTTTCGGAGTCAGAGGCAAACCAGTCACAAAATCCATCGTAATTCTATCCCATTTCCACTCGGGAACCATCATGGTGAAGTAAAAACCGAAGGCACTTGATGCTCGGCTTTCACTTGTTGGCAAATCAAACACTTTGATACAAACTCAGAAATTTCTCTTTTCATACCCGGCCACCAATAAAATTTCTTCAAATCATTATACAATTTTGTACTACCCGGATGAACTGACAAACAACCACTGTGTGCCTCATGTAAAATTTTTCGAATCAACTCATCATCTTTTGGTACACATACCCTATCACGAAACATCAAACAATCATCTGGTCCGATTCGAAAATCTGAATCACTACCCGATTCACATTGAACTCTTTTAACTTGCAATTCCCTGTCTTTCTTTTGAGCTTCGCAAATTTGCTGATGAAATAACGGTCTAGCCCTCAACTCGGCCAAAATCGAACCGTCGTCAAACAAAGTCAAACTCGTATTCATAGCTCTCAAAGCATACAAAGATTTTCTACTCAAGGCATCTGCGACTACATTCGCTTTTCCCGGATGATAATCAATCACTAACTCATAATCTTTCAATAATTCGAGCCACCTCCGTTGTCGCAAATTCAAGTCCTTTTGATTCATCAGATACTTCAAACTTTTATGATCGGTAAAGATTCGACATTTCTCACCATACAAATAATGACGCCAAGTCTTTAAAGCAAATACGATGGCGGCCAATTCCAAATCATGCGTTGGATAGTTCTTTTTCGTGCGGTTTTTAGTTTGTCTCGAGGCATAAGCTACTACTTTGCCCTCTTGCATCAACACACAACCAAGACCATTCAATGATGCATCGCTATAAATCACAAACTCTTTTCCCGACTCAGGTTGTACCAAAACCGGTGCTTCTGTCAATCGCGCTTTCAACTTCTCGAAACTTTGCTGACATTTATCGGTCCATTCAAACTTAACATTATTTTGCAACAACTTAGTCATAGGAGAGGCAATCATTGAGAATCCCTCAACAAAACGTCTATAATACCCGGCTAAACCCAAAAAGCTTCTAACGGATACATTCTTTGGCGGTTTCCAATCAACTATTGCCGAAATTTTACTCGGATCAACCCGAATACCATCACCCGAAACTATATGTCCCAAAAATCCGACTTCACAAAGCCAAAACTCACTTTTACTAAATTTAGCAAACAATTTCTTCTCTCTCAAAATCTGTAACACCATTCTCAAGTGTTTAGCATGTTCGGACGCATCTCGAGAATAAATCAGGATATCATCTATGAACACAACCACAAACTTATCCAAGTATGGTCGAAAAATGCGATTCATCATGTCCATAAAGATGGCAAGAGCATTAGTCAAACCGAAAGGCATCACAAGAAACTCATAATGTCCGTACCTCGTTCTAAAAGCGGTTTTTGGCACATCTGACTCTTTAACTCTCAGCTGATAGTAACCAGACCTCAAATCGATCTTTGAAAACACTGTCGCCCCTTTCAGCTGGTCAAATAAATCATCAATTCTCGGCATCGGATACTTGTTCTTTATAGTCACTTTGTTGAGTTGTCGATAGTCAATACAAAGTCTCATAGATCCATCTTTTTTCTTCACAAACAATACGGGAGCACCCCAAGGAGAAAAACTCGGTCTTACAAATCCCTTATCTGTCAACTCTTGCAACTGAGCTTTTAATTCTTTCAATTCGATCTGAGCCATTCTATAAGGAGCAATGAGATCAGTGCGGTCCTGCAATAGATCAATAGCAAATTCAATCTCTCTAATTGGAGGTAACCCAGGCAATTCTTTTGGGAACACATCTGGAAATTCACAAACTACTGGTATTGATTCAAGCTTCGACCCGGACATCTCAGTATTCAACACATAAGCAATATAAGCTTCACACCCTTTTCTCATGTATTTCTGAGCAGACATGTGCGAAATCACCATAGGCAATTTATTTGATTCATCTGTTTCAACCCAAAGAATCTCACCATTTTCACATTTCAATTCAAGGGTTTTCTGTCTACAATTTACCTTAGCATCATACAATGTCAACCAATCCATACCCAGAATAACGTCAAACTCATCAAATGGCAACAACATCAGATTAGCCGGAAAACAGTGACCATGAATCATCAAAGGACAATTCTTGCAAACTTTATCAACTAACACATATTTGCCTAAAGGGTTTGACACTTTAATCACAAATTCAGTAAGTTCAACAGGCAAATTTTTACTAGATACTAAATTCACACAAACATAGGAATGAGTAGATCCGGGATCAATCAATGCAATAACATTAGTATCATAAAGAGAGAATGTACCAATGATCACATCGAGAGATGACGCATTCTCACGGGCACGTATGACATAAGCTCTAGCAGTGCTCTCACTTCTGACCTTACAGCTGATTCTTTCGCTATACTTTATCGCTAGCTCCAGATTCGGCATTTCTCGCTGGTCTACCTCTCTTTGGCAAGATACCCGGTCTAACACTCTGATATTTTCCTTCTTCAAACTTCTCAGGGCAATCTTTAATATAGTGCTCTCGAGAACCACACTTAAAACAAGCACGGCTAACCATATAACACTCGCCGGGGTGTCGTCTACCACAATGCTGACATTCAGGTCTATTGGATCTAACATTACCCACACTTGCCATTGAAGTAGCTTGAGTTTTAGAACCCGAATATGATCTCCCACGGTTTTGGTGCGAATACCCAGCTGAAACAGTCAATCGATGATTCATATCTTTGGATTTCTTGGATTGAGATTGGAATGACTTACTTATTGGCCTCTTTCTTGCATCTCTGGCTTCAATCACAGCTTTTCTCTTTTCTTTGTTCAGCTCTTCAGCTTTACAAGCTCGATCAACCAATACCACAAACTCTTTCAACTCTAAGATCCCAACTAGCAGTCGAATATCCTCGTTCAACCCATCTTCAAATCTCTTACACATAATGGCCTCGGTAGACACACATTCCTGGGCATATTTACTGAGTCTAACAAACTCTCTTTCATACTCTGTCACAGACATTCGGCCCTGCTTTAACTCGAGAAACTCTTTGCGTTTTTGATCAATGAACCGTTGGCTTATGTACTTCTTTCTGAATTCCTCTTGGAAGAAATCCCATGTAACCCTTTCTTTCGGAACCACAGATACCAGTGTCTTCCACCAGTGATATGCCGAGTCCCTTAATAAAGATATTGCACACTTTAAACATTCTTCGGAAGTACAAGAAAGTTCATCAAATACCCGAATAGAATTCTCAAGCCAAAACTCTGCTTTCTCGGGATCATCATCTATATTAGTCCTGAATTCTTCAGCCCCTTGCTTTCGGATCTTATCAACCGGAGGCTTAGTCAGTCTTATCATTTCTGTACCTTGAGAAACTACGGGAACCGGTTGAGGAATAGGAGGAGGTGGAGGAGGTTGAACATTTGGATTCGCTCGAACAAATTCTGTATACCAATTATTCATCATATGGAGGAAGGCTTCCCGAGCCCCATCTCCTTGACTATGTGTTTCAGGTCTACTACCCACTGGCACGGTCCCTTGCGTGGGAGCCGGCGCATTACTTTCTACGTCATCGGCTCTGACTCGGTGGGATCCATTTACTATATAAAAACACAATTTAAATTGTCAGGAGTCGTCACACTATCACAGTATTTTTATGGCATGTATAGCTAGACTTTCACATACGCTATGTTAGTCCGAGAACCGACTAAACCATAGCTCTGATACCACTAAAATGTAACACCCCTTACCGGTCGTCGTCACGGAGCAGATCACGAGGCATTACCGGACATGATCAAAGCTATTGTACAAAATTCAAAATGTAAAATCCATATAAAGTTAAAACTTTTCCCATACGTAGTCGTCAATACCCATAAGCAAAATAACCATTCGTTACTATAAATAACTAAACAATTAAGCCTTCTATACATGCCATAATTTCCAAAATATTGTTTTCAAAATACCAAAAGAAGGCTGATAGTGTGAATGGATCTCCGACGATCACCGTATCCCGAACTAGCTTGATGACACTATAAAACAAGGAAAAGAAAAGAGAGTAAGCATATAGCTTAGTAAGTAAGTATATAAATAATTAATATATGGATTTAATATTTTTACAAAACAACACATTCAAACCTACAATCAAATTCATTATTTATTCAAGTTTGGAGCAAGCTGTCTATTCGAGTCACAGTGACTAAATTATTTTTATCTTAAGCTACGAAACTCCAAATTAAGATCCATAAATTTTCCCTGAAACTAGATTCACATATCTTCATACCATAAAATTTCCAGAATTTTTGACTTAGCCAATTAGTACAGTTTATTCATTAAAATTTCCCCTGTTTCACTGTTTGACTATTCTGACCACTTTTCACTACAAATAAATTTTCTCCTTGTACAGAATTAAAATGATGTTGTAACTTGTTTCATTTGAAACTAGACTCATTAAGGAATCTAAATATATAAATTATGTCCCAAAATTATTTTTGTACAATTTTTAGTGATTTTTCCAAGTTAGAACAGGGGATCTCAAAATCACTCTGAACTAGTCTCACAAAAATCTAAATATCTCAAAATACAGAACTTCTTTGCTTTCTTTGTTTCTTTCATATGAAAATAGACTCAATAAGATTTAATTTCATATCTTATTCAAATTCTAATTCAATTTCCACCATTTTTGGTGATTTTTCAAAGACACATAACTGCTGCTGTTCAAAACTGTTTTATTTCTAAATTTGATAACTTTCATTGTAACATTTACTCCGTATCAATCTTACCAAAGTTCTATCACATATCGAGCACATTGCTCATAAGTTTACACACATATACCTACACTCATTCATCACATAATCACAGTCATTTACACTTAGTCATTTCCCGTTGAACATATTAGAATATTAACGGATACATCAGAATATTGCACATAGTGCCACACTTGTAGCCAAAGCTACTTCACATCACTTATCACACATAGGCTCGTTCTTGAGCTATTCACATTCGCTGGTCTGCTCACACAAGCTGTCGGTCATACGTAACTACTCGGTGCTGCTCACACAAGCCGTCGGTATCCGCAACACATGCGGGATTACCCGACCATCGGTAGAACTTATAAGACCAAAGACCGTTTCACATAATCACAATCCCGGTCCGCTCACACAAGCCGCTTTCGGTCATACGTAACTACTCAGTGCTGCTCACACAAGCTGTCGAGTATCCGTAACACATGCCGGATAACTCAGCCACTGGTAGAACGTACGGACCAGCACCCGGATCACTTATTCCACTTAGATTTCACATAGGTTTCAAGTGAACATGTCACTCGTATCCATTTTTATTCCTAAGGTTCAACCTGGAAATTTCTCACTTGTCGATATTTTGTCAATTACATCAAATATTCAGCCACAATTCATGCCGTTTATCAAAATATGAAAGTGTAAGTAAAAACAATACATTATTTACATACAAACTTACCTCAGTGCAAAATATGACGAATTTGCAATTCAGTCAACAACCTTTTCTTTTCCCCGATCAAGGTCAATTCCTCGTCTTTCTTGATCTATAATAACATATTTAACTCATTTAATACTCACATTATTCAATTTAGTCTAAAAATCACACTATAGAAAAATTACATTTTTGCCCCTAAAGTTTCACATATTTACAATTTTGCCCCAATACTCGAAAATTAAACTTCAGCCCTTATTATTATGTTTTATAGCATGCTGATCATTTTTTCCTTCTATGGAAACATCAAATTCTTACTCTAACATACACTTATGAACATTAGGAATTTTTACCGATTATGTCATTTTACTAGTTTTCACTTAAAATTACTTAGCAAAAGTTCTTTAACATCATTTCAAGCTTCATATTCTACCATAAAACATCAAAATATATGCATTTCATCCATGGGTAAATTTTTAAACACAAACCCTAGCTCAAAATAATGGTAGAAATAGGTAAATCTTGTTACGAGGATTTCAAAAACGTAAAAATCATTAAAAACGGGGCTAGAACGGACTTACAATCGAGCTTGGAAGCTTGAGAAACCCTAGATATGTCTTCCTTATGAGAATTTCGGCCAAGGGGTTGAAGATGATAAAAAAATTAGCTTTTAATTTTGTTTTTAACTCATTTTAATCACTAAATGACCAAAATGCCCTTAACTTAAAAATATTCTATTTAACCTATTTGATGTCCATTTTTTTTTTCAGAAAGTTAACCAATGGTCTAGTTACCTTTTAAGGACCTCCAATTTAAAATTTAATAGCAATTAGATACCTCTAGCTTCTAGAACTCAAGTTTTGCACTTTTTACAATTTAAAACCTTTTGACTAAATTGAGTGCTCAAACACCAAAATTTTCGAACGAAATTTTTACGAAATCATTTCATAAAATTGTAGATCATAAAAATATAAGAATATTAATTTTTTTCCTCATCGGATTTGTGGTCCCGAAACCACTATTCCGACTAGGCTCAAAATCGGGCTGTTACAGGGAATGCTCAGTTGCAACTGCTGAATTATGGGGCTTATTGGATGGACTACTTATCCTTCAGAAACAAGGCTATGATGAGGTCATTATTCACACATATAATCTTGAGAATGTAATTTCTATCAGTGACAACAAGCATGGTGGTCCAAAAAACTCTCTAATAATAAGGATTCAACAAATTCTAGCCTTTGAAGAGAATTGGTCCTTGAATTATGTTCCCAGAGAGACAAATCGAGCAACGAATGCTTTGGCTAAAATGGCTATGTCAAGTGCTGAATCGTTGAATTTATTCGAGGATCCCCCTTTGGAGATTAAAGAGATCTTGAAGGATGATAACTCTCTTGATAATTTGCTTATGATATTATCTATGTAAATTTCTTAGTTTATTTTACCAAAAAAAAAATTGTGGGATTGAATGCTTATTCCTTGCAATGGTTCATTCCTATAATGTTACGATGAAAGCTGTAATAGCCCCAAGAATAGCTATTATGGGACTTCAAATAGTAGCAAAAAGTTATTTATGTACTATTTTACCTACCAAAATCAGATCACAAATTCAATATGGGAGGTCGTTGATTAACACAGAGACATTGTAGGAGACCAATATTATTTTTTAATATTATTATTTTTTTGACTAGAGAATTATTATTTAATAACTAATTTTTTTATTAAATAAATTTCATAAAATTTTAATCAATTTAGAGTAAACTATACATGATATTACTAAACTATTAATAAGTTTCTATTTTGATCACTCAATTTTAAAAAAGTTACAAAATGGTCACTAAACTATTTGAAAATTTTCATTTAAGTCACTAGGCTAATAAAATCGCTACTATATGACCTTCTCTGTTCGCACTGTTTATACTAATCAAAAGCTCTCGTTCACATTCTTTTCTACAGTTCAATTTTTTTATGAAATAACTTGTGTCACGAATTTACGAATCAAATTCCAAACAGCTTTCTTCTCTGATTTTCGACACTGACCGTCAGATCAATCAAGATCTAAAGTATGTTCTTCTACTGGTTGATAGGTACCGATCCATCGTATCGATCTTCGAATCGTAGTTTGGAGCTCGCTAATCAGATTTTTTTTCTAAAACAAAACTTCTCAGCCTAGTGTCTTAAATAAAATTTTTGAATTGTTCAGTGACTTAAATCAGGGGCGTAGCCAGGGGGGCTGGCATGGGCCCCGGCCCCCCCTAAAATGTAAAATTGCTATTTTGGCCCTTAGAATTTTTTAAAAATTTTAAATTAGTAAAGGTAAAATTGCACTTTGGCCCCCCTAAAATTAGAAAAATTCAATTTAATCATTTACAAATTATAAAGATATAAACTATAAAAAATTAAAATTTTATACGGCCCCCCCTAAAAAAATTTTCTGGCTTCGCCCCTGACTTAAATTAAAACTTTTGAATAGTTCAAAGACCATTTTGCAACTTTTAAAAGCTGAGTGACCAAAATGTAAATATACTAATAGTTTAGTGACCTTGAGTGTAGTTTACCCATTAATCTAATATAATTTAAATAATAAAATAAATTTTCGATTTTGACGAAATGGGCTCGAATCAACCTGCACGAACAATTTTTTCTCCCTTCCCTTTTATCATTCGAGTAAGGAAGGACTGCCTAGCTGAAAACATGCCCGCTCAGGAACTTTTGGTGGTAAATTTCATTTCAAGGAACCATCAAAATAAGGATAGTTAAAAAAAAAAAAAAAAAAGGAAAGGAAAATCTTCAACGACATCCCTCCGGTTCCCCGTCATTCGACTCATCCGCCGATTTGCAAAAACTTTTTACCAAAGCAGAGAGCCTCCTATACACTGTCGCCGGTGCTGCTGTTGCAGTTAGTCCGCTGACTCTGCCGCGCTAAAAATAAATGGCGTCTGCTTCGGCTTCATCTTCCATTTGATAGAGTTTGTTCTTAAGGTAAAGCTTCTCTCCTACGTATAAACACATAATCGAGGAATCAATCAAGTAATTAATTAATTGGCAAACCAACTATTTCTTGATTTATATTATGTAGGTGTTGAAAGATGGATTATCGGCATTAGACGTGTCCTACGCAAATGTATTCCCGGTCAAATTGCTTACGGTTATTGTCAAGATAGCTATATTTGCTTTGACAAAGCCGTAGGTTTGAATTTGGTCTCATTTTATTAGAAAAAGGAAGCGTTTAGAATTTAACTTTGGTCTTGCCTTTTTTTATTCGGTAGTTAACTATTACTTGGCGATGGTTTTTACATGTTTAGGCGTGGAATCAATACTAGCTATGCAAAATCTTCAACCAAAAATAGATGCTATCAAAAAAAGATATGCAGGCAATCATGTAATGATGGAGTTTGAATTTGAGTATTTACTTTTTAGTTTAACTGTTATCTTTTGTGTTAGTTAGGAGGAATACAAATTGAAACATCTTGCTCGTGTAGCGGTGTAAGCAGGCTGGGATTAATTCTCAGGCAGGTATCCTTTTGATCAATCATTTGGATTCTGTTTATTTTTCATATTCCATCAAATTTAGTTTCTTTCGAAAGATGATTCTTTGCTTCTTTGATGTCTTAGCTTTTTAGTGAAATTTATGATGGTGGTGTAGCAATTAACTTGAAAGTAGGCGTTTGTATTATTATATCAAAAAAAAGAATTATGAATTGATAATGCAAAGGTTTCTTGTGCCATTCTTTCTCTTTGGGCCTTGTCACTGTTTATTTTTGGAGGTCATATAGCATTTAGTTTCAGAAGTTGGTGCTCAGTATTATCTTTGTAATAGCCTAAATTTCAGTGATGTCAAAAATAATGGTTCGAGGCCACCAAATCTAAGAAATGGACTCGTAGATTATATTTATTTAATATTTACGAGTCAAATGTATCTTTTAAAATGTTTTTAAAATAGTAAATTGTGTTTTATAAAGATTTATTTGGTCAAGAAATCGAGAAAAAGAGGTATCGAGATCTCGGTGTTATAAACCGAGTCATAAATATTTTTATGAATATTTAAGGAATGTCAATAAGGTAGTATTAAAATTTCGTTAGAAAATTTTGACGTTTGGGTGGTTAATTAAATAAAAAGGACTAAAATGAAAAGTGTATAAAAGTTGCTAAAAGGATTAAATAGC
The DNA here is from genome assembly GCA_025698515.1 of Gossypium sturtianum. Classification (NCBI taxonomy): domain Eukaryota; kingdom Viridiplantae; phylum Streptophyta; class Magnoliopsida; order Malvales; family Malvaceae; genus Gossypium; species Gossypium sturtianum. The sequence continues at coordinate 164,200,840 of CM046955.1, read as the reverse complement.
CTAATTGTCAAATGAGGAAGGACCTAAAGTGAAAATAATCCCAAAGGAGATATTTTGGGCGGCAATAGCTGAGAAAAATCAGGAAATGGATGAAATAAGGGTAAAATTGGAAAATTGCCAAAATTAGTTAAATAAGTATGGGACCAAATTGGAATTATCTAGAATTCTCTTCATTTCTCTTCATTTTCTTCAGCTAAAAAACAGCCATGGGAGAGAGTTTCAAGCTGGTTTTCATACTCAAGCTTCATGTAAGTTTAATTCTTACTTTCTCCTTGAAATTTCTATGTTTTTGGACTTTTACAATTGGATCCTACTTACTATGTCATTAGTTTTTGATTCTATAGCTAATTTTTAAAGTTGATGTGGATTAGTGCTGGAAGAATATGATGAATAAATATTGAATTGAAGCTTTAATTTTGTTATATGATGATTTTATTAAGTAAAATTGATGGAAATTGATTTTAGGACCTAATTGTGAAAGAGTTGAAATTAAGGCCTAGAGTTAAAATTCTGATTTTCAAAGGTTATGAAGTAGTTTAAAATGATAGAGAAAAGTATTAAATGAGAAAATTAGCTAAATTGAGGGGTTAATTGAGCGAGGATTGAATTGTATGAAATGTGGAATTTGGGACAAAATAGAAATCAACATGTTATACTAAAGCAGTTTTGGACAGCAGCAGTTGTCTAATTTTGAAAAATCACCAAAAATTGTATAAATATAATTAGAAGCTGAGTAAGATATAGAATTAAAGCTTGTTGAGTCTATTTTCATATAAAAAAAATAAATCAGGTAAAGAAAGTCTACATATTGAGATATTTAAATTTTTGTAAGACTGGTTTAGAACAACTTCGTGATCCCCTGTTCTTACTTTAGAAATTCACTAAAAATTGTACAAAAATAATTATGAGTTATAATTTATATTTTTGTATTCCTTAATGAGTCTATTTTCATTAGAAATAATCAGAAACACTATATGAAAACCGTACTATGAGATAATTGATTTTTAGTGAAGAGAGGTCAGAGCAGTAGGACTGTGTAACAGGGGAGAACTTAACTAATAAACTGTACTAATTGGCCACACCAAAAATTCTGGAAAAATTATGGTAAGAAGATATGTGAGTCTAGTTTCAAATAAAATTAACGGTTTGAAATTTAGAGCTCTTTAGCTCGAGATAAAAATAATTTAGTGAATATAACACAGATGGACAGCTTGAACATTCACATGAGTAAATAGTGAAAATTATAGAAAATGTTACTTACAAGTGTGTTGTTTATACTAAGGATGTGGATGGAGAGGAGGAGAAGGGAAAATAATATATGAATGACTTGTGTATAAATTGATTACATGCTCGATTATAATTGATATAATGTTTTATTTGGAATATTTATTATGAAATTATGATTATCGTTATAATACAAAAATTGAACTTGTGAGTTTATATGGCTAAATTTTAGTGATCATTTGTTAATTTTATGAATTTCATGATGTGTTATTTCATATGTATTGATGATCAAATTGAGCATTTCAGTTCAGTGACAACATGAATTGACGGAAAATACAATGGTTGAACCATGGCAACAAGTGATAAGTGATAGCCGGCTACACTTATCCGATCAGGACAAGTAAAAGTGAAAAGTGGTAGCTCGGCCACCGATCAAGTGAAAAGTGGTAGTTTCGGCCACCGATCAAGTGAAAAGTGGTAGCTCTCGCCGCCCGATCGGTGAAAAGTGGTAGCTCCGGCACCGATCGATGAAAAGTGGTAGCTCCGCCACCGATCAAGTGAAAAGTGGTAGCTCACGCCACCGATCGATGAAAAGTGGTAGCTCCGGCCACCGATCGATGAAAAGTGGTAGCTCCGCCACCGATCAAGTGAAAAGTGGTAGCTCCCGCCACACGATCGATGAAAAGTGGTAGCTCGGCTATCCGATCGGTGAAAAGTGGTAGTTTCATGCTACGATCGGTGAAAAGTGGTAGCTCCGGCTACCGATCGTGAAAAGAGGTAACTTCGCTACAAGTGACAAGTGATTTCCGTGTAAGACCATATCCGGAATATGGCATCGTGTGTAATGCGTGTTTAAGATGAAAGACCATAGCTATGTTATGGCATCGGTGATTATCAGTGAAATTTAATGCATGGTGTGCAGAACAATTCCGTAAGACCTTCACTAATTTGTGAAGTTGGTAAGTGTTATATAGAATTATGTGATATAAGGAAATATGAGTTGATGATACATGAATATAGAACTTGGTTGATGAATGAGCTCATTTGTGATTATATATTTGTACAACCTTGAGTGTATTATCTGTATGAAATGGTATTCGAATGAGTTAATGAGAAGAGTTCTAAAATGACATAATCTAAATTTGAAATGAAATATTATGAAAATGTACTTGGAATGTATTGGTATGTCTTGTGTATGTTATTTGAGTTCATAATATGGAAAGTAAATGTATGTGAAAATATGAGGTGATGATATCTGTACATAGAATTTATTGATGGATGCATACATCCTAATGGATTTTAGAGAACATTGAAATTGGGCTCAATAAGTGAGTTGCCAATTTAAATTGTAATTGGCAGAAAAGTTAGTGAATTGCATGATTATGAGTTGTTACATGTATTTGTCAAAAATACGAGGAAATGATGGTAAATGATACATGGAAATATGAGACTATAATATATACAAACATGGAATGTGTTTAATAAATGTGTTCATTCATAATTATAGAATTTTTGCATCTCAAGTAGAGCTGTACATGGGTCGGGCTACCCGGCCCGGCCCGAAGGCCCACACGAAAAACGGGAGGGTTCGGGTAAAATTATAGGCCCGAAAAATGGGCTTGGGTAAAAAAAATAGGCCCATTTAAAAAACGGGCCGGGCCAGTATAAGTTTTGGGCGGGCCGCTTACCCTGCCCTAAAATTTTAATATTATTTTTTAATTTTTTATTAATAAAATTTTAGCCTTCCTCCCCTTTTTTCACGTGACTTTTTCTTCCCGTCTTACACTCTTACTCCCCTTTTTTCCCTTTCTAAAATCAAAATCCCTAACCTTCCTCTTCAGTCTTCATCTTCCTCCCTCCACCCGATCTTTGTTTTGCCGTGTTTTCAAGAGTTGGCAACTTTGGTTGTAAGGTAAATTTTAGTCCTACAGCTTTTACTAAATTAAAATTTCTGGTTTGTCTTCATAATTATACTTGTTAACTGTAGTTTATTGCCATAAAAATTTCCAGAGATTTTGCTTTATTTGCTGAAATGGACTGTATTTTACTAGCTATTTGTTAGTTAGCTAAAGGGGAAGATCTGTTTGATTATATGAAAGGTTGAAATCCCTTTTCTTCTTTTAGTATTTTACAGCAATTTTAAATGTCCAATTTCTATTGAAGAATTAGATTCATATATACTTGAAAAAAAAAAAGAAACTCTTTACATTCTTTGCACATGGTAATATGTAGTGCATTTGTTCTGTCCTTACATGAGCAAAAAACATGTTATTAACCAAATGTCTTTTCAAAGAATTTCATTTTTCCCCATCGTTGAAAGGGTTTAATATTGCATTTATTCTTGGTTTGACTAAAAAAAGAATGACATTTGGATCCACATAGACCAAGCAGTGTTTCACACTGTTCTTCCCCAAACTCAAATGGTTGTTCTTGTTCATCTACTAACATTTGCTTTATTATATAATGATTCATTTTCAATCATAAGCAATATAATTAAGACTCTAATAAAAGAAGACACTGACAGTTTGAACAGATCCTTTGGCATACCAGTTATCTTTTTCACTTTGGTTTTGTTTTTTTTTTCCCTACCAAGATCATGACCATGACCATGACCGATCCTTATTTTAACAGTCATTCCACCTAGCTCACTTGTACTTCAGTTCTTGTCTTTAACTATGCTTTGCGAATAATAGCTTTGCATATATTTCAATTCTGAAATTTAAAAAAATAGATTAAACTCATTGAATCAAAATTTGATAATAAATAAAATACGATTAAAAATTTACCAAGTTGAAAAAAAATATATTTTATATATATTTTAAATTTTAATTATTGAAAATTAAACTTTTGAAAGTTTTAATTATATACAACCAAGCCTTGTTCTAATATATAGTTTTTGGTATGAATATAAATTATTGCCTTGAATGCATAAAACTATTTATAACGTAATATTATTCAAATATATTGATCATTAAATTTAATTCCAATGGTTGATACATTCAGTATTATTATATTAAACACAAAACTATATTCAACTGAAACCTTGTTAGATCTCTTTTCATCATTCTATTTATCTCTCTCTCTCTCTCTCTCTCTTTAAGATTAGTATCGTGTATAATGATAAATTCAAATTTCTTCAATATTTAAGTGTCTTGCCTTAGGTCAACTTTTGAAATGTTTACATCTATTGGTTGTTTTTATGACTGAATAATTTGGGCTAATTTGTTTGTTTGGATTTCAGGACTCAAGTATTTATGACTATGACTAGTTCGAACACTCCTATACCTGTGGACGATGGGTTTAATGAGTATGAAAGTGCTGTCAAACGTCAAAAGTCTACCACTTCGAAGGTGTGGGATGAAATGACAAAGCTTGAATGCGAGGACAAAAATGAATTGAAGGCACAATGTAATCTTTGTAAGAGTATCTTGTCTGCTAAATCTTCTAGTGGAACCTCTCATTTAAGACGTCATCTAAATCAATGTTTGAAAAAATTTAATAAGGACATCACTCAATACACCATAGCCAATCAACCATCATTAGGTGGTGGTCCATCTATAAAAAACTATAAGTTTGATGCTGATGAGTGTCGTCGAGCTGTTTCTACTTTTCTTGTGTGTGGCAAGCATTCATTTAGGACAGTTGAAGAACCGGGATTTAGGTACATGATGAGAATTGCTAGTCCTAATTTTAAGAATATAAGTAGAGTTACAAATTGCTAGGGATGTCCTAATGTATTATGCAAAAGAGAGAGATCATGTTAAAGAAGAGTTGGCTAAAGCACCTGGTTTAATTTGTCTAACTTCTGATAATTGGAACTCAGAGCATACTAATGATGAATATATTTGCATTACTGCTCATTGGATTGACAAAGATTGGAAGCTACAAAAGAGAATCATAAGGTTTAAAGCTTTATTTCCTCCGTATGATGGTTTGAGCATAGCGGATGAACTTGTTTTATGTTTATCTCAATGGGGTATAGACAAGAAAATTTTTAGCATCACTTTGGATAATGCTTCTTATAATGATGTGTTGGTTTCTTGTCTTAAAAATCGTCTTCGTACGAACCGAGCTATTTTATGTGATGGTGCTTTTTTTCAAGTTAGATGTTGTGCACATATTTTGAATCTTATAGTTAAAGCTGGTTTGGAACTTGCTTGATAGTGTTGTTGGTAAGATTCGAAATGGAATTAAGTACATAAAAAGTCGGGAATTCGTAGGAAAAGATTTTATGATGTGGCCGACAAAAGTTTTCATTTGAATGTGACCAAAAAGTTGCGTCAAGATGTGTGTGTTAGATGGAATTCTACTTATTTGATGCTTGAATCTTCTCTCTACTATAGAGATGTGCTAGTTTATTGGGGCCAACGGGATAAAGACTATCAAATATTTGCACTTTTCGACGAGCGAGAGTGGAGAAATGTTGCTATCCTTTGCAAATTTTTGAAAGTCTTTTATGATGTGACTTGTATTTTTCTCCGGTTCTAATTATCCGACGGCCAATCTTTATTTCAGAGGGTTTGGAAGGTTCACAAGGTCTTGCTTGATACTGATTAAAGGTCCCCATTCTTTTTAACTCCAATGGTTAAGCAAATGCAAGAGAAATTTGACAAATATTGGGTGAGTATTCGTTAATATTGTCATGTCTTTGCAATTTTAGATCCTCGTTACAAGTTGAATTATGTGCAATATTGCTTTACTTCAATCTATGGTATTCATGCTTTAGATTTTGTTGAAACCATTCTTAGCAATCTTAGACTCTTGCTTGACGAGTATGCTAAGAAATCCAAATCCACGTCTTCCTCTTTGGTTGAGAATTCTAATGTCTCGAGATAAAAATACCGTTGATTCTAGTTTGCATCAACACACAGTGTTATTAATGTTGATTTTGGGGAGATTTTGATGAGAGTGATGATTATAAACGGTATTTAAATGAATCTAGCACTAAGAGTGAAAAGTCACGATTGGACATTTATTTGGAAGAACCGGAGCTTGAGTTGAACAGTCAAATAGATGTTTTGGATTATTGGAGCAAAAGTTCAGTTCGATATAATGAGCTTTCATTATTAGCTCGTGATCTTTTGGCAATTCCAATATCGACTGTAGCTTCCGAATCGGCTTTTAGCATGGGTAAAAAAGTTATCACACCTTTGAGGAGTTCACTTAAGCCAAAAATGGTTCAAGCAGTTGTTTGTCTTGATGATTGGATGCGAGCTAAGGGATTTTCAACGGGTAATTATTATTCTCGTTTTATTGTTGTAATTTTATATTATTTTTATCAATTTGATAATCTAATTATTTATTATGATTTCATGTTAGAAGTTGGTGACAAGAATGACGATGAGGACGATGAGGACGATGAGGACGATATTTCTTCAACTGCTTTTTAGGTTACCTTCCTTTCTAACTATTGGCAATTTAATTTAGCTTACAATTTATAGTTTCTTATAAAATTAAATATGTTAATTGGTTAATGTATAGATATTTTGGTTGGTTGATCATATTTTGCGAGGTTTTTGGTCTTTGTTTTGGGATTGTTCTTTGATTTTGTTTTTCTGCTTTGTTTAGTGCTATTTTTATGCTTTGTTTTTGGCAATCGTTTTGTTCTTTGTTAGTTCTTTGTTTGTTTTTGTTAGTCTTTGTTTGATGTGTTTTTGGAATTTGTTTTGATCTTCGTTTTGTTCTTTGTTTGATGCTATTTTGGGGCTATTTTGGGGCTATTTTGATCTTTGTTTTATTGTTCTTTTCGTATTTAATATTATTTCGATATTGTAAAACTTTTTTTGTTATTAATTTGGTTATTATTTTAGTTCAAACAACTTGTTTCAATTTAAAGGTAAACAAATTGTAGGTCAAAGATTGTGTGGTCCGGAAATTTGGTTTAAATGCAATGCCTACCCCTTTTGCTTTAAATCAAGCTTGTTGCTTTAAATCAAGTCGAGGCTCCATTTTTTGTGTTATATTGCAGGAGAAAAAGAAAGCTTTTTGATTCAATTGAATTTCAGATTGGCTATATTTTGATTTTGATTGAACCTTTTTTTTTTTCAAATTTCTGTGTCTCAGAGATCTTTGAATCGAAAACTTGATTATGTTTAATTTTAAAGTTCAAATCGCTACTCTTTCATCTATCCTTAAACCGGAACATCTAGGCCCTAGGATTTGAATAGCAAACTTTACATCATTTGTTACCGAGTTTGAATTAATTAAGTTAAACTCTTTCATTGTAAATTTGTTGGTTTAATTCTCCATGTTTCCAACTTCATGTTTTGGTTGAATTTTTAAAGGATAGAATCGTATCATATCATTCCATCATGCAATCGTTAATCGTGTGTTAGATAAATTGGATCTCACTTGTTAAAAAAATAGTTCTATTAAATTTTATTGGTAGTGTTTATGTAACACCTTAGAATCAAGTTATGCATAAGATGAACACATTCGTGTTTACAAGTTGATATATATACTTTAAATATATTTCACGTGAGATCCGTATTGACATTCGTGTTTACAATCATCGATTATTTGATAACCGAATTTAAAATAATTTAAAATAAAATAAAAATAATACGGGCGGTACGGCCGCCGGCTCGGGCTTGCCAATTCCATTTCGGGCCGGGCTTGGACAAATTTTCAGGCCCATATTTCGGGCCGGGCCGGGCCTGGGCCTATAAAACGGGCCTAGAATTCTTGTTGGGCCCGGCCCGAGCCCGGCCCGGCCCATGTACACCTCTAATCTCAAGTGCACTATATGTATAAAGATGATGTTTCAAATGATTGGATAAGTAAAACTCAAATATGAAGTAGTTTGAAACCAAGACAAATTGTTATAAAAATGTATATGAAAAACAGAGGTGCGATTGTTATATGCAATATGAATATATAGGATGAAAAAGTACAAGTACAAGAGAAATTTAATGAGAATTGAGCCCATATACGTTTCTTGTTATTTATATGAAGTGTACGACTAACAAATCGTATTAAGTATAAGGCTCAGTTGAATATCTTAAATTGGTTTTTGTATGTATTAAATGTGGGTGAAGAATAAGGATCAAATGAGTGAGAAATATGGCTTGAAAAATATCATAATTTATGAAAATTAACTTTACCACACGGCCAAGTAACACGGGCGTGTACTAAGGCCGTGTGACTCAAGTTTCTCCACAGATGCAAGTCAGAGAGTTATACGCCCTATAGGCTCGGCTATGTGAGCCACACGGGCGTGGGACTCTTGTAAATGAGATAAACTTAAGGATTTAAAAAAAAAAATTATACGATTCAAATTTAGTCCCGACCCAATCCCAATGCATGATTTGGACTTCAAGGGTTCGTTAAAGGAACTTTTATAATCAATTTTGATATTTGAGTGATAAATGGTTTAAATAATCTGTAAGTGTTTCGTACTCTTTGGTAATGCCTCATACTCTGTTCCGACGTCGAACACGAGTAAGGGGTGTTACAATCTTATTCGTTCATATCTGCAGGTTGTTTCCCACCTTTAGCCAGTATTCCAGTCTGGGTATGCCTGTTTCAAGCTCTTTCAAACGTGGCAAATGAGGTATTATGGTGGTGGATGTAGCATGGGCATTGTGTTTGATGTAGGAAAAATCTTTTGCATGTTAAATAACTTTCATTGCTGATGGATGCAAGCTTCTAACTCAAAGGGTCAGTGGACCGAAGGTTCCTTTTGGATCCCTTCTTTGGGTGGCCCAACTACAGTTGCTGCTCGGCAATGTGGGTCTGTGATTTCTTGGCTTATTCCATTTGTGGTAATAAGCTTACTTTCCAAACTTATAAGTTTAACAGTTCTCTTTTTTGTTTTTGTAGATCACAATATCTTATGTTAATTTGCTTATTCGAGACAATCCTCTAGTTGTTCCTGAAAATCTATTGATATATCAAAGATTCAAAGCCACTGTTTCTGTTTCACCTTTGATTGCAATGGATGAAAAACAGTAATTGGAATAGCTACTAATTTGTAAAGATATAATTTAACTGCATTGAGCATAGGTGAGATCAAACGTAGTATAGCAAAGTAGAGATTTCAGATATAGCTTCTGTTGACCATGCACTGAGATGTTGTTCTGGTTTTAGGTTTGAATCTTTGATAAGGTTATCTAACATATGAGGTGTCATGCAGAATGGTCATCCACTATTGGTCGGCATACTGTTGCATACTTTGTTTTACCTGTGCTTCCTGTTGTCTTTCGATTTGTTTCAATGGAGCTCATGAAGCCTAGGTACCTTATTACTTCCATTTCATTGCATCTGATTCCCTCTGGATTTGAATTTGATCAGCCATCCCCTAGATTTCCACATCTGCATGTTTTCCTATTAAATGTAGTGTAGGCATGTGGCTTGTTCTAGTCTTCTTGATTACTTGTTTACGAGAACATCATTACTTTTAAGAGTTGGAACACCCAAACTTGCTGTTACAAGGTACGCCTTACTATTAAGCTACATACAGACAAACTGTATGTCCAAAGGGCAACGTAAATTTATAGTTTTAGTGAATAGAGGCTATGTAGATTGTAGAAGGTTGAGCCTCCAAACGTGTTTTTGGAATTTCTCATACAGTTTACACCATAAATGAGAGGAGAAAAAATATGATCACTTTTTCTATTGAAAAAGAGTACATGATTGTGATGTGTATTGATCCCAATGCAAAGTAGATTAGATAGTGGACTAGTATTACAACCTTCTTGAACTTGCCATATTTTTTTATCACTTTCAAGAAGATACAAATTGCATGTTTAACAGAGTTTTCAAAGTGGGACCGTGGGTGTAAGGTGTTAATATTGTTTGCAAGTTGAATTGTACGGCTTCATTTGCGGGCACAGTACTACTTTTTTGCTGTCATGTGTGCACTTTCTGAACTTGTCACTTAGGACAGCAATAAAGAAACAAATAATGACATTGAAAGCTAGTCATCGTTAGACAGAGCTGATGTTTGTCTGCATTGCATGTTTATGGCAGCATGATCATGATCACAAAATTTTGAATTTGTGGTGTTAGTAGGTGGGTTCCACTGCTGTACATCCAACACTGATTGAACTATGTAGTAAAATCAAATAGTTTCTGTTGTGAGCATGTGTGTGCAAGCATGAGCATGCTAGGAGAATTAATTGGCAACAAGAGGATGGGACATTGGACTGCAATCACAAATTATTTGTCTTATATGCAAAAATTAATTTTCAGCAGATGACACTGGTTGGTTTTAAAATAGCATTGTTCAGTCTCTTGTTCTAAACTTGAAGAATTAATCCAAATTTGAATTACGTATTTGAAATGTAGTACTCTCTACAGGTATTGGGAGGTTTTGCTTTTCTTTATCTGGAAACATTCAACTTTAGGCTTTTAGGAAGAAGCTTGTATATTGATGTGCAGCTGTAATGTTGTTTTCTACTATTTCACCATTTTAGATTGTGCAAGTCTGAACCTTATCCGCAAAATATCTAATTTGAAGTTTCCGTCAGGGTGATGAGGCTCTTGATGAAGCATATGCTTCCAGTGCAAGCAACAGGTCCCTAATATTCTTAGCCAAGATGAAGCAAGAGATCTAAGCAGAAGCATGCTGTATAGGAGGATTATATACTGAATTGTTGTAGTTTATGGTGAGTCCTGAATATATAGGAATTATATTAAATTTAGTATATTGACTGTTTTTATGGTGGCACATTCATTTTGAGATTTATTGCAAAATCATGAAAAAGAAAATTGTTCGACTAAAAAACTCCACGTCTATGCTCCAAAAGGCCCATATCTTTTCATATTTCAGCATTTCTCTAATTAGGAATATTTTGTTCATCTGTGTAAACACTAAAATAACACTTTTATTCTGTGGCTTGTTAAGCTATTTGTTAACAGGAATCTTGGAGTGGTAGATAGTTGTCATTCATTGCTTCCTCTGATATGACTTGAACCACTGAACTGGGGTGTATGTTTAGTTTAGAATTTATTTCCTATCACATGAATATTTGTTAAATTTTCGTTTATATAGTTTCAATCGCTTAAGGATCAATTGTTCTTTCTGCATACATAGTGTAACGTATTTCAGGCTTATCTTACCTGCAAGTACTAGAAGCATTGTTATGCAGAGTATCATAACCAAGAGATAGGATACCTTCTGACTGAAGAAAACCAAACATTCCTTCTCATAGCAAACTAATCTTTATTAGTCGTGTAAGCCAGAGCTAGCTCATTTTAATGGAGAATAGGAGCACACAATATTTCAGCAATACATGTTTTCTGACATGAATCATAAAAGTAAAATTCATTTTTGTTTCAAGCATAAAAAAGAAGTCTACATGATGACATCTGACCTCCAACCCAAATCATGTTTACCTCATTCTATTTATGCTGGCCATTGCTTCAATGTCTCAGTGCCTAGATGGTGGGTGGTGGTTGCCTACTGGGTTGGGACCAGATGGGGATTTATGAATTTTTTTCATTTCAACCTGTTTTTTTTTAATCATTTAGTAGCAAGAAGTATTTAGTTAATGGATTTTCTTATACTAGCTAAGATAAATACAATAGTTCAAACTGAAGAGAGTACTCAGTGCTTACCCAGTTAGGTAAACGTGACCTTGGCATGGGGCTTCTAGATCTGAACTTGAAGTGAACTGTTGGCACTGATAGAAAAAGGTAAATACATTAGAACCTAAAACAATATGTGAAGCCTGCTTCATATAGTTGCATGCAATGCATTTTGCTGTAAACAAAAAGTAGAGAGAGAGAGAGAGCTTTGCCTGATTCAATAGCTTGAACATTAATTTGGGAGCCCTGGAGCTGAGAAACAGCAAGCAGGAGCCATGTTAGTAGAAGACTTAGAAGTTGCTCTCTCATCTTATGAAGGTGGTGACATGTGCTGCATTCTCTGGTGTGTTGTAGGGGGCTCTTACAACTATGAAGGAGCAATTTATCTGATACATTTACTGTAATCATAGCCAAACTTGAAAATAGATGTAGGAATGTTTTGTTAAAGGTGCTGGGGAATCCTATGCCATTATATACTGGATTGAGAAATCTCTGTTTCTAGTTATTATGAATTGACTTATATGTTATCTTTCCTCGGTGATCATTGCTTCCATGATATATATATTTATAACTACAAGCTGTGCTATGCTAGTATCAATTTTTTGTTGAGTGCTTTGAGCATTGCTGTCGGCATGGGTGTCGGGACCCACCAATGCAAATGCAGCTCCTGAGTTGCTGTATGCCGCTATTTGTGCAAATTTACACCCCCCATTGTGCACTGAAAACTTTTGAAGACTTACCAGGTAAGCTCGTTTAGCAGCCTTTATCATTGATTCATGTCACTAGTTTAGAAAATGATAAGTGCCTGGCGGAAAAAAGAAAGTCAATATCTGTATTATATATATATATATCAAAGGCTGCATAATTTTTCAGATGCACGATGACCGAGAATGCTTGTGGATTGAGTTGCTGGAAGTTTTATATGCCTTCGATCAGGTGCTTATGGTTGGTAGTTTGCTTTCAGGCAGGTGTGTTTTCATGCATTTACTGACGCGTGCATTCTGTCATGATGTTTTCATGTTAAAAACTTCCTTAAGATTATCATGGAAACTGCTAGGTGGGGGGAGGGGGGGTAACTTTTTTGAAAAAAAAGTTGTTTTCGGATGTGCAGCTGTTCGCTCTGCCTTTCCATTTTTTTCCTCTAGGCAAATTACTTTCTTTCAAACTCTTATGCTGAGAGGTAAAATATTTTAGGATTTTGCTAAGTAACATTTTATATTATGGAAATTATTTGGTACATTATCATTAACAAATAGATATAAAAGATTAAAAAATATCGTAGAGGAATATAATAAAATATTTAAAAATTAAATATTTTTAAAAAATACATACGTACCAAATAATTACCTTTTATATTAATTACAATACTTTGTAGTTAATTTGTTAAATTCACACCGAAAATAATAATTTATTTAATAAATTAAATTAACTGTCCTTAGAGCATTTATTAGCGAAAGCTATCGTTTTAACCCTACAATTGTTTTTTTAAATATAGCTTGGTAGGAGTCTATTTTGATATAGTAAAATAATTAAATGAAAGTTTAATTATTAAAGTAGTAACTAGATTCTTTTGTAATTATAAAGAATTATAATTCTTTAAACTTGTTTAACTAACATAGTGTACTAATGTACTTACATTGTAGTTACGTATGTTATGTTTACTAGTACAAATTGTAATTATATAGTTACATAATTTATATTTTAAAAAATATTAATTATTATAAAAAATTATTAATATGATAAAAATAATTTCTAAACAATAAAAATAAAAATTAAATCATCATATGCATTATGATAATATAAAAAAATTAATTGATAATATGATTACTAATAAAATAACAAGAAAAAAAACATAATGATCATATGCAATTTTATCTAATTGTTTTACTGCATGTTTGTTGGGTTATCCCCTATATAATATTTAACATATGCTCATTATCATTATTTATTGATCCTTGACAGAGTTCATAATTATCTGAATTTGAATCTACATAATTAAGATTATCAAAATATTTTTCTTCCATGTACTCTTCGAAGTATGGATCATCTCAAATCCACCTATGATTTAAGGTATGAAATATGCAACATGCTAGTACGAACCAACATTGCTTTTTTATGCTATACTAAAGTGATGTTAATATGATAAATATTTTTTTAGAACAACAAATGTCTTCTCAACCACATTCTAAAGCCTTGAATGTCTCATATTAAAGAGTTTGCAAGTTGTCTATGTAACATCCTAGGAAGGGCCTATGCATTTTTCAGATCAATTGTATGAAATGACAAGTCTTAAGTTTTATGAATAAATTTTTGATACTTTTGGAAACCTAGAAATGAATGAAAATGGAAATGGAAATGGACATTTTTGGAAACTTAGACATTTTTGGAAACCTAAACATTTTTGGAAATGATCCAAAAATGGAAACTTGAACATTTCGGGAAACTTGGATATATGAGAGAAATAAAGGAGTTTTATTCACATAAATATGTGAATAATAAGAGATAAATAAAGGAGTTTTATTCACATAAATATGTGAATAATAAGAGATAAATAAAGGATTATTTTCTAATGAGATAATTGAGGAGATAATTGATGGATTAAAGGCTTTTATCTTTTAAATAAAAGAGATAATATTATCAAAAAGAGGAGTGGTGGCCAAGTAAAGGACTCCTAGGCTGATAACTTTGGCTATAAAAGGAGGACAGGAGGGCTACTCATCAACATTTGCTCCTCTTCCTCTCGCCGAAATTCTCCCTAGGCAAAACCCCTCTCTGCCGAATTTTCATTAAGCAAAAATCCTCTCTTTTTCTTCTATTTTTTTCTCCGTTCTCTTGTTCGTTTTGAATCTTTGTGGATTCTAAGAAAGAGGGCAATCATCCACAACATCAAAGGGGATCTTTCGGGAAATCTAAGGATCTAAGGTAAGGATTATAAATATAAATATGCGGTTAAAGATTATGATTCACGTTTTCAAAGTTAGATCTAATCTAACACGAAGTTATAGGATTTCAAACAGCTTATAAAGGAATCCTCTTGATTTGGAATCCAATCATAAGGTAAGGGATATTCGGCCAAGGCATAATTTGTTTAAGTGTTTTCCATTATTTCAAAAACCGAAAAGCGCATGGTTACATACCTAGTATTAGCCGATTTCAAGGAAGAGGAATTCTAGCAAATGTTGGGACTTGATTAAATCAATTCGGCAACTAGGTAAGTAATTCTACTTCTAGTAGGATTTGGTTTTAAGACCAAATAGGTTTATTTATATGTTTTAATTAATGGCCGAATATAGGAGTGAAAGATCTAGATCGGTAGATCGCTTCTACGAATTCACGGAAACTATTGTTTTTAAAAAGGTGTGTACTCTTACTAACTTTCAATAAATTGCATGGCAATCATTAGATATGTAAATATGTAACAAAGATGTGAATGTGGCTAAGCACCACAAATGTGGTAAGGAGTACCTGTGCACGTTTCCTACTTTTGATAGGATTGTGAATGTGATATATTTTGAACATGTGATTAGTAACATGAATGAAAATTAAGTATGTGAAATATGTTATGAAATAATTGGGGCATTCGGGATATTTGTGGAGGAAGAAAGTGAAGGTGATGACTACGGTCTCACCAACGTAAAGTGGTGACTACGGTCACATAAAGTGAAAAGTGGTAACCGGTTACATCCAGTGAATACGAGTGTCTAATGACACAACATAAGTGGGCGATGAGCACGCCGACCGCAAATGATCGCCTTCGATGGTGTGTAGCGGATGGAGGGTCGACTTAGTAGTCCCCGCATGTGTACAAAGTTGGTACGGGTGGTGTGTAGCGGATGGACAAATAGGTTTGGATTTGGGTTGCATCATCCTTTATTTTGTATGAACATGATATTGATATGACTTGTATGCCTGATTTGTTGGAAATTAGTACTATGTACACATTGAGTCTGTTGACTCACCCCGTTGGGGAATTATTTTTCAGGTGATGAGCAGTAATGGACCGGGTCGGCAGGAGCTAAAGGTGGCCATGCATCGCTTGAAGAAATTATTTGGAATTTGGACTTTATGAAATTTTAGTACTTTATTTTGGGTTTGAATGATGTAATAAGGCCATAAGGCCCAATTGGATTTTCTTTATTTCTGTTTATTTTTATTTGAATATGATACAATTTATGTTTGATTAAAGATAAGTAAATTTATTTCTTTTAAAATAATAAACCCAAAAATTATTTTTTCACCTTATTTAAGTTGGATTTCCAGAATTTATTAAATAGGTTTCAAATTAAGCCCAACCCAAAACAATTTTTTTTTTTTAAATTACACAAATTTTCTCTAAGTCATTTAGAACATTGAAAACCGATTTATTTAAGGAACATACCAGATCCGGTTCAGGCTCGTGGGCCGGGTGTGGGGTGTTTCAGTCTATGTTGTTTGTATCTAGCACCATTCTTTCAAATGGTATCATACCTCATAATATGATGCAAGAAAATATTTTTTATTTACGTAATTAACATCGACCTTATAATATTTGGGTTTATAGTCCAAATAATTGCGACTTTAATTATAAAAATTTATATAAATTTAATTTGAAGATAGTCTTATGCTAGGTTATATATATTTTTATAATATGTAAATTAAGTAAAAATATAATATAAAATTTATAATATATAACATTTATAAAAAAGTTTACAAATTGTCCAAATTTTTCATAACACATAAATAATATAATTTTTTGTCATAATTTTATAAAGTTATTTTTTATAATTAAATTTTGATAAAAAAATATAACATTTTTTATGATTAAGTGTATTATTTTGATAGTATATAGCATGGGTAGGTAAATAAATTATGTTCATATTTATTTGCTTTAATTTTTTATAAATAAATATATTATTATTCTTTTTTTTTTGCCATAACTTTAGAATTTTTTTAGTATTTAAATATTTTTTATAACTTTATAAAACACAAATTATTTCTATAATGAATTTTTTAGGATTTATAATATAAATTTATTTTTTTCATAACCATCCCAAATATTGATACTGGTTCATGCTTATAATATAATTTTTATAAATTGTGTAAAAGTAATTTTTTTGACATATATAAAAGTAATTTTTTTAAAATTAGATTTGGGTGTAATTATTAACTTAATTACTCCAATTCTCAAACTCTTCTTAAGAATTGAAAAGTGTAATTAACCCAATTTGATAGACTCACTAATTATAATAATTACTCAATATATAGGGTAAATATTCAAAATATACCAAAAAAATTAAAAATTACGGAATGGGCGATTTCTAGAAAATTTATACGAAAAAAGGCCGTTTCCCACAAAACGCGCCCACGTAAGCTGCGTTTTTGTGGGAAATGGAGAAAAGCTCCCAGTGGGCGCTTTCTCCTTTCCTCAAATATTGGATATTTATTTTTAAAATTAAATTTTAAAAAAATTTAAACAAATTCTATTTTATAAAATATATTAAAATTAAATTACAAAAATATATAAGCAACTATTATTTTATGAAATAAAAAAATAAAAAAATTCTTATTTATTAAATATATTAAAACTAAATTACAAAAAATAAAAAATAAAGAAAATTTCTTATTTATTAAATATATTAAAACTAAATTACAAAAAAATAAAAAAATAAAGAAAACTTCTTATTTATTAAATATATTAAAACTAAATTACAAAAAAATAAAAAATAAAGAAAACTTCTTATTTATTAAATATATTAAAACTAAATTACAAAAAATAAAAATAAAGAAAACTTCTTATTTCTTAAATATATTAAAACTAAATTACAAAGAAATAAAAATAAAGAAAACTTCTTATTTTATTACATATATTAAAATTAAATTACAATTAAAAAATTAAACAATGTCTAGTTTATTAAAGATATTAAAATTAAATTACAATAAAAAAATTAAATAACTATTATTTTATTAAATATATTAAAACTAAATTACAAAAAATAAAAAATAAAAAACAACTTTTTATTTTATTAAAAAAATTCAAATTAAATTACATACAAAAAAAATAAACAACTTCTATTTTAGTGAAGATATTAAAAATAAATTACAAACACAAATAAAAAACAACTTTTTTTATTAAAAAAATTATTACAATTTAAAAAATAAAAAACCCATCCGAATCAATGTTGATGCCGGTCGGAATCAGTTCCACATGAGGGCGGTCGGCGGTTACGCGCTGGATTCCTCCTTCTTCTAGCTTCCGACGGGGGTCGTTGTAACACCCCTTACCCGAGACCGTTGCCGGAGTCGAGCACGAGGCATTACTAGACTTAACTTACTAAATCAGGGCATAAAAATTGAAACTGTCCATCTGCGTCATGTTCACTAAATTGACTATAACTCGAGTTACGAAACTCGAAATTTAGATCCGTAAATTTTCCCTGAAACTAGACTCATATATATTCCTACTATAATTTTTACAGAATTTTTGGTATGGCCAATTAGTACAGTTTATTAGTTAAAGTCTCCCCTGTTACACAGTTCGACAGTTCTGACCCCTCTGCACAAAAGATCAA
Source organism: Gossypium sturtianum (assembly GCA_025698515.1). Taxonomy (NCBI): domain Eukaryota; kingdom Viridiplantae; phylum Streptophyta; class Magnoliopsida; order Malvales; family Malvaceae; genus Gossypium; species Gossypium sturtianum. Next base: position 164,182,538 of record CM046955.1, on the reverse strand, counting down.
TTATCTCATAATATACAACTCTTTTGCCTACACCGTTTCTTTCATATAAAAATAGACTCAATAAGCTTTAATTCTATATCTCATTAACACCATAATTCCATTTATACTATTTTTAGTGATTTTTCAAAATCACGTCACAGTTGCTGTCCAAACTGTTCCCCTGCATATACTTACATAATTTCTTTCTAATAACTACCAACTAGGCATTACATGATATCCAAAACATGCTCTTAATTAGCCATTTTAATAGCTAATCACTACCAAACATTTACAAGCCAATCTTAAGCCATATAATAAGGTTATACACACATGATAGCTAAGTCCCTATACATGCCATAACTTAAAACGTCGAGTCACAAAATACCAATATAATCCTTTGATAGTGTGTAACGATCTCCCACGTCCTTTCGATCCCGAATTGGCTTGTAATACTATATAAAAAAATAAAGAACGGGCGTAAGCATAAAGCTTAGTAAGTTTACAAGTAAATAGATAACAAGATTCTTAATGAATTATTTTATCCTTTTCTTATCAAGATCACTTAGACTTTTAACTCAATATACTTAAACTTGTATTCTTACCTGCACCTTTTAACATGAATTTGTCTTACCTTACCTTTTATCTTGAACTTGTCTTACCTTTACTTTGGTATACTCTTTGAATTTTCCCGTTGAACCACTTGGAATACTAAGGATACGCGGGTACCTTTCCTTATGAAACTTAACCATTGCCATGTCTTGACATGGTCTTACGTGGTATCCTTGCCTTATGAACTCACCAATGCCATGCCTTGGCATGGTCTTACATGGGACCTTTGCCTTATAGAAACTTATCAATGCCATGTCTTGACATGGTCTTACATGATTTCCTTAAACCCTAATGTCATGACATTTGTATCCTACACATTCCTAAAGTTCAACGGAACTTTTCGAGATAGCTTTTCCGTCAATTCATACTTGATTCTTTGAATGATAAATTTATAAAATAAATATATAAATGCTGGAATTTAATAGTATTAAATGTAAAATAATAGAATATTGCATTTATTTACATAAACTTACCTCAAACAAAATACGATCAACTATATCGATTTAGTCCTCTATCTTTTCTTTCCCGATCTAACTCTGGATTTCGTTCTTCTTGATCTATAATAACAAATTTAGTTTATTTAATACTCACATTTACCAAAACATCCCTTAACTCTAACTTTGGAAAAATTACGATTTTGCCCCTAAACTTTTACATATTTACACATTTTCCCCAAAGCTCGGAAATTAAACTTTATCCCTTATTCTTATGTTTTATGACATTCTGGTCATTTTTCCCTTCTATGACAACATCAAATTCTCACTCTAACTTGTACTTATGAACATTAGGTATTTTTACCGATTAAGCTGTTTTACTCATTTTCACTTAAAATCACTTAGCAAAAGTTGTTTAACATAATTTCAGACTTCATATTATATCATAAAACATCAAAATAAACACATTTCACCTATGGGTATTTTTCCAAATATGAACCCTAGCATGAATTATTGATAGAATAAGCTAAACCGAAAGCACGGGGCTTCAAAAACGTAAAGAACATTAAAAACGGGCTTGGAATCACTTACTATGGAGCTTGGAAGCTTGAAACAGACCCTAGCTATGGAGAACCCTTGAAATTTCGTCCTAATGAAGAAGATGAGCATATTTTGCCATCTTTTTCCCTTTTAATTTCTTTTTATTACCAAATGACTAAATTACCCTTCATTAAAAACTTTGGTTCTTTCTACCTATATATGTCTATTTTCGTCCTTGAAAGCATAATGGTATAATTACCATTTAAGTACCTCTACTTCAATTATTCTCTTCAATTAAATCCTTTACCATCTAAAACTCATATTTATCAACTTTTGCAATTAAGTCCTAATAGGCAAATTAGACATGAAATCAATAAAATTTCTTATCAATACTCTAACACATGCATCTAATCACTCAATAAATCATAATAATTACTTAAAATAACCTTTTCTATCTCAGATTCATGGTTTCGCAACCACAGCCCGTTTAGGCCCTATTTCAGATGTTACATTTCTCCCCTTTAGGGATTTTCGTCCCAGAAAATCTTACCAAATGAAGAGATTTGGATATTGTTTTTAGATAGCCTCTTCGGGCTCCCATGTAGCTTCTTCTATCCCATGCCTATCCCATAATACTTTCACAAGTGCAATACTTTTGTTCCTTAATTGCTTAACCTCCCGAGCTAGAATTTTTACCGGTTCCTCACCGTAAGTCATATCCGGTGAATCTCAACCTCCGTCTGCGCAAAATTACATGCGATGGATCCGAACGATAACGACGTAGCATAGACACATGAAACACATTATGAATCTTCTCTAATTCAGTCGGCAAAGCTAACCGATATGCTAATGGCCCAACTCTCTCGATCACCTCAAACGGTCCAATAAAACGGGACTTAATTTGCCTTTCCCGCCAAATCGAGAACTTTCTTCCAAGGGATACTTTTAAGAATACCCTATCACCAACTTGAAATTCAATTTCTTTTCTTTTCAAATCAGATAGGATTTTCTGTCTATCCGAGGTCGCTTTCAAGCAATCTCTCGATGACCTTTACTTTCTTCATTTCTTTGACTAGATCAACCCCAGAAACTGATTTTCCTTAAGCTCTGTCCAATACAAAGGTGTGCGACATTTACGTCCATACAAAGCTTCATAAGGTGCCATCTTCGACTCGATTGATAACTATTATTATAAGCAAACTCTATTAACGGCAAATATTTCTCCCAACTACCTTGAAACTCCAATACACAACATCCAAGCATATCTTCAAGTACTGAATAACTCTTTTCGATCGACCATCACCGAGGATGGAAAGTCGTACTAAAACTCAACTTTGTACCTAAAGCTTCTCTGCAATTTCTTCCAAAACCGTGAAGTAAATCTCGGATCTCTATCCGAGATGATCGATAACTGTACTCCATGTAGTCTCACAATCTCTCAAATATACAACTCGCCAACTTGTCAAGTGAATAATCCATACGAATCGGGATAAAATGAGCCGACTTCGTTAACTTATCAATCATAACCCATACCGCATCTTTCTTTCTCGGGTCAAAGGCAATTCTGTCACAAAATCCATAGTAAACTCTGGTCCTATTTCCACTCGGGAACTAATACAGCCGCAATAAACCCAAGGTACTGATGTTCACTTTTACGCTGTGATGATCAAGCATCTAGAAACAAATTTCAAATATCTCTTTTCATTCCCGTCCACCAATACATTTTCTTCAAATCATTATACATCTTTGTACTACGGGTGAATAGACAAAGAAGCGCTATGTGCTTCCTGTAAAACCTTCTGAATAAGATCATCATTCTTTGGTACACATACCCTGTCTCTAAACATCAAACAACCGTCAGATCTGATCTGAAAATCAGACTCTACACCTGACTCGCACTGAACCCTTTTGGCTTGCAACTCACTGTCATCCTTCTGAGCTTCACAAATTTCTTCAAGAAACGTCGGTTTAGCTCTCAACTCAGCTAAAATAGAACCATCATCTGATAAGGCCAAACTAGTGTGCAAAGCTCTCAATGCAAATAATGATTTTCTACTCAAAGCATCAAGAACAACGTTTGCCTTACCCGGTGATAATCGATCACTAGCTCATAATCTTTAATCAACTCTAGCCATCTTCTTTGTCTCAAGTTCGATCTTTACGAGTCATCAAGTATTTCAAACTTTTATGATCGGTGAATATTCGGCATTTCTCACCATACAAGTGATGTCTCTAAATTTTTAATGCAAATACAATAGCAGCTAGCTCTAAATCATGTGTCGGATAATTTTTCTCATGTGGTTTTAACTGTCTAGAGGCATAAGCAATTACCCTTCCTTCCTGCATAAGTACACAAACCTAGTCCATTTAAGGATGCATCATCAGTAAATTACAAACTCTTTACCTGTTCTCGTTGTACTAAAACAGAGCTTGACCAACAACGCCTTTAACTTGTCGAAACTCACTGGCACTTCTCACCCATTCAAACTTGACATCTTTCTCAGTAGCAATCTTGTCAATGGAGTAGCTATCATGGAAAATCCTCTACAAATCGTCTATAATAACCGGCAAGACCAAGAAAACTTCTGACCTCTGATACATTCCTGGGAGGCTTCCAATCGACAATGGCTAAAATCTTATTCGGATCAACTTTAATACCTTCACCTGAGACAATATGTCCAAGAAAACAAACTTCCCGTGACCAGAACTCACTTTTGCTTAACTTGGCATACAACTGATTATCTCTCAAAATCTGTAAAACTGTTCTCAAATGCTCTGCATGCTCAGTCTCATCATGAGAATAAATCAAGATGTCATCAATGAACACAACTACAAACTTGTCTAAATAAGGTCTAAAAATTCGGTTCATTAAATCCATAAAAATTCCAGGAGCATTGGTCAAGCCAAATGGCATCACAAGAAACTCATAGTGACCATACCTAGTTCGAAAAGCGCTTTTTTGAACATCGACTCTTTAACTCGCAATCGATAGTATCCCGGATCTCAAATCTATCTTAGAGAACACAAAGGCTCCTTTCAATTGATCAAACAAATCATCTATTCTAGGCAAAGTGGATATTTGTTCTTAATGGTTACCTTGTTAAAGCTAGATAGTCTATGCACAATCTCATAGAACCGCCCTTCTTTTTCACAAATAACACCGGTGCTCCCATGGTGAATAACTAGGTCTTACAAAGCCTTTATCGCTTAATTCAGAATGAGCTTTCAATTCTTTCAATTCTATTGAAGCCATTCTATAAGGAGCAATAGAAATAGGTGTGGTACCCGGAATCAATTCAATACCAAACTCAACTTCTCCGATAGGAGGCAAACACAGTAGTTCTTCGGGAACACATCAAGAAACTCATTTACCATGTGCAATCGATTCAATTTTCAACTCGGATCTTTAGTATTCAACACAAAAGCAAGATAAGCTTCACATCCTTTCCTCAAACATTTCTCGAAAGCAGATATAACAGAAATCATGGAAATTGAACTACCTGGCTCATCTGAATTAACCCGAAGGATCTCACCATTTTCACGTTTCAACTCAATGAATTTCTTTCCACAATTCACTATCACATCATGTGTAGTTAACCAATCCATACCAAGAATCACATCAAACTCATCAAACAATAGCATGAGATTGGCGGAAAACAAGAACCTCTAATCATCAAAGGGCAATTTCTACATACTTTGTTTACTAACACATGCTGACCTAATGGATTCGATACTTTAATCACAATTTCCGTAAACTCTATGGGCATGTTCATACTAGGTATTAATTTCATGCAAACATAGGAATGGGTTGAACCCGGATCAATCAAAGCAATAACATTAACATCATGAAGAGAAAATATACCCGTAATTACATCGGGGGAGGATGCCTCTTCACGAGTACGGACAGCATAAGTCCTTGCGGGTGCTCTAACATCTGATTTCATTGTTGTATCTCAAAATGTACCTCTACCTGCCCCTACTCTGGGATTTCTCTGAGATCTGCCTCTAACGGGGGCATTGCCTGATCTTGCACTCGATATTACTTCTCTTTTAACCATTTCGGGACACTCGAATGAAATGATCCGTGTACCACATCGGAAATAAACCAATCTCGGTTGCTCGACATTGACCGGATGACGCCGACCACATTGAGGACACTCGAGTCTATCAGTGAATCACCGCCAACACTGCAATCGAAGTAGTTTGAGCTTTTGGATCCATAAATCTTCTACCTCTGTTTGGCTAGAATACCCGGCTGAAAAATTAGATCTCGTAGAAAACTCCCTAGGCCTCTTGGATGTAGACTGAAACGACTTGCTCATCCTGTCTTTTCTTTGTGTCTTGCATCTCAATTTCAGCTTTACCTTTTCTTTTTAATAACTCTTCTCGCCTTACAGTGCTGCTCAACTAAAACAACAAACTCTTTTATCTCTAATACACCAACCGATACTGGATATCATCATTGAGCCCATCCTCAAATCTTTTACACATGATAGCCTCTCAGACACACACTCTCGAGCATAATTGTTTGAGTCGAACAAATTCACGCTCATAATCGGTCACCGTCATCTTACCTGTTTTAATTCAAGGAACTCTTTTCTTTCTCGGTCAATAAACCTCGATCGATGTACTTCTTACGGAACTCCTCCCGAAAGAAATCCCAAGTAACTCTTTCTTTCGGCACTCATCGACACAAGTGTCTTCCACCACCGATAAGCCGAATCTCTAAGAAGTGACACTACACATTTAATACACTCTTCCGGTGTGCGGATAACTCATCAAAAACTCGATAGTGTTCTCGAGCCAAAATTCAGCTTTCTCGCATCATCGTCTTTAGTAGCCCAAACTCTTCAGCCCCTTGTTTTCTCGATTTTGTCAACGGGTGGCTTCTCTCTCGATCAGATTATAAGAATCGGAGAAGCTACATGAGTAGTCCGAGGATCATGAGGGGGTGGAGGTTCAAACACCGGGTTCGCATTTAACGAACTCAAGAAACCATTCATTCATAGCTTGGAAGAAGGCTTCTCGAGCCCCTCCTCCCCGACTAACCGTAACGGGCCTTTCACGACTATCTTGTGGCACCGTCCCTTCAGCGAGAGTGGGTGCACTACTCTCTACATCATCTACACCAGCTTGTTCGGGATCCATAACTATAAAAGAAAAAAAAAACATTTTTAAATCGTCAAGAGTCGTCACACTATCAAAATATAAGTATGGCATGTATAGTTAGACTCTTTCTCATACTGAATATTCCGAGAATTGACTAAACTCTCGCTCTGATACCAATAAATATAACACCCCTTACCCGAGACCGTTGACAGAGTCGAGCACGAGGCATTACTAGACTTAACTTACTAAATCAGGGCATAAAAATTGAAACTGTCCATCTGCGTCATGTTCACTAAATTGACTATAACTCGAGTTACGAAACTCGAAATTTAGATCCGTAAATTTTCCCTGAAACTAGACTCATATATCTTCCTACTATAATTTTTACAGAATTTTTGGTATGGCCAATTAGTACAGTTTATTAGTTAAAGTCTCCCCTGTTACACAGTTCGACAGTTCTGACCCCTCTGCACAAAAGATCAATTATCTCATAATATACAAATCTTTTGCCTACACCGTTTCTTTCATATAAAAATAGACTCAATAAGCTTTAATTCTATATCTCATTCACACCATAATTCCATTTATACTATTTTTAGTGATTTTTCAAAATCACGTCACAGTTGCTGTCCAAACTGTTCCCCTGCATATACTTACATAATTTCTTTCTAATAACTACCAACTAGGCATTACATGATATCCAAAACATGCTCTTAATTAGCCATTTTAATAGCTAATCACTACCAAACATTTACAAGCCAATCTTAAGCCATATAATAAGGTTATACACACATGATAGCTAAGTCCCTATACATGCCATAACTTAAAACGTCGAGTCACAAAATACCAATATAATCCTTTGATAGTGTGTAACGATCTCCGACGTCCTTTCGATCCCCGAATTGGCTTGTAATACTATATAAAAAAATAAAGAACGGGCGTAAGCATAAAGCTTAGTAAGTTTAGAAGTAAATAGATAACAACATTCTTAATGAATTATTTTATCCTTTTCTTATCAAGATCACTTAGACTTTTAACTCAATATACTTAAACTTGTATTCTTACCTGTACCTTTTAACATGAATTTGTCTTACCTTACCTTTTTATCTTGAACTTGTCTTACCTTTACTTTGGTATACTCTTTGAATTTTCCCGTTGAACCACTTGGAATACTAAGGATACGCGGGTACCTTTCCTTATGAAACTTAACCATTGCCATGTCTTGACATGGTCTTACGTGGTATCCTTGCCTTATGAACTCACCAATGCCATGCCTTGGCATGGTCTTACATGGGACCTTTTCCTTATAGAAACTTATCAATTCCATGTCTTGACATGGTCTTACATGATTTCCTTAAACCCTAATGTCATGACATTTGTATCCTACACATTCCTAAGGTTCAACCGGAACTTTCTGAGATAGCTTTTCCGTCAATTCATACTTGAGTCTTTGAATGATGAATTTATAAAATAAATATATAAATGCTGGAATTTAATAGTATTAAATGTAAAATAATAGAATATTGCATTTATTTATCGTAAACTTACTCTCAAACAAAATACGATCAACTATATCGATTTAGTCCTCTATCTTTTCTTTCCCGATCTAACTCTGGATTTCGTTCTTCTTGATCTATAATAGCAAATTTAGTTTATTTAATACTCACATTTACCAAAACAGCCCTTAACTCTAACTTTGGAAAAATTACGATTTTGCCCCTAAACTTTTACATATTTACACATTTGCCCCAAAGCTCGGAAATTAAACTTTATCCCTTATTCTTATGTTTTATGACATTCTGGTCATTTTTCCCTTCTATGACAACATCAAATTCTCACTCTAACTTGTACTTATGAACATTAGGTATTTTTACCGATTAAGGTACATTTTACTGCTTTCACTTAAAATCACTTAGAAAAAGTTGTTTAACATAATTTCAGACTTCATATTCTATCATAAAACATCAAAATAAAAAAATTTCACCTATGGGTATTTTTCCAAATATGAACCCTAGCATGAATTATTGATAGAATAAGCTAAACCGAGCTATCGGGCTTCAAAAACGTAAAGAACATTAAAACGGGCTTGGAATCACTTACTATGGAGCTTGGAAGCTTGAAACAGACCCTAGCTATGGAGAACCCTTGAAATTTCTGTCCTAATGAAGAAGATGAGCATATTTTGCCATCTTTTTCCTTTTAATTTCTTTTTATTACCAAATGACTAAATTACCCTTCATTAAAAACTTTGGTTCTTTCTACCTATATATGTCTATTTTTGTCCTTGAAAGCATAATGGTATAATTACCATTTAAGTACCTCTACTTCAATTATTCTCTTCAATTAAATCCTTTACCATCTAAAACTCATATTTATCAACTTTTGCAATTAAGTCCTAATAGGCAAATTAGACATGAAATCAATAAAATTTCTTATCAATACTCTAACACATGCATCTAATCACTCAATAAATCATAATAATTACTTAAAATAACCTTTTCTATCTCAGATTCATGGTTTCGCAACCACGTTCCGTTTAGGCCCTATTTCGTGATGTTACGATGCGTGGAACCTCGGGTGGGATTCTGGTTCCTCCCGGCAGTGGGTCAGTTGTGGGTGTTGCGAGGATGACCCACCTTGATAAAATAACGACCCGGAGGTGTTTGCATAAATCACGGCGGGGTGTCGAATCCCGTATGGCGAAGGAGGTGGTAAAAGAAGTGCTCCCCGACGGCGCCCCCGTGATCCTCACGCGACGACGGCCTCAAGATCGGTGGCCGATGAGAGTAGTCGAACGGACTCGAACCCGCCCATGCATTCCAACTGGGGTGGGACCGGGAAAAGGAAACATATATAGGTTAGGATACATATAAGGGGTAGGGTACGCACTTGGCATAAAGGGTAAAGGCTGTGATGTCGGTGTCATTGGATGAACTGATGGGCCGGTGGATTGTGTGGGCGCCGTTGATGGCCCCGCCTCATCACCCCTTCTCCTTGGATTTAAGGGACCCGACGTTCCCTTTGTTGACGGTTGTCGCCGCCTCTCTTCTTCCGACAACAAATACGCTTACCATGGATCATAAACCATGGCATGTATTCCAAGACGCACGCCTAACTCCGAACGCGCGACGATCAATTCCCGGTCGGGTAAATAGTCATACCGCTTCTCCCACGCCTCGATATGTGCCGACCAAAATCTTGGCCAATCCATGTGCAATCGCCGTAAGTCCACCGTGGTGCTCATCATCGAGCACCTCGGGTGGCATGAGAATCGATTCTTCGGAATCCAAATTGTCGCAGTAACCCGACCGACTGGTGCATCTCCACGGTCGCATAGGTGATCAATGGGACCTTCACGTACAACTGTTCGGATTTTGCAAGAACTCCTCCGAATTATCGCCGAATTTTCGGATCCTCGCACGGTGTCCATTGAAACTATATTAACATTACCAAAATATTAGTTATATACATAATACTAGACACTAAATACGAAATACTAAATTATAAATAATGAAATTCAAACTTACTTGTGATTCCGACCGCTGGTCCAATAGAAGCCGTATATCTTCAAGCGAGGTAGGTATTGGATATTTATTTTTAAAATTAAATTTCAAAAAAATTTAAACAAATTCTATTTTATAAAATATATTAAAATTAAATTATAAAACATATAAGCAACTATTATTTTATGAAATAAAAAATAAAAAAATTCTTATTTATTAAATATATTAAAACTAAATTACAAAAAAATAAAAATAAAGAAAACTTCTTATTTATTAAATATATTAAAACTAAATTACAAAAAAATAAAAATAGAGAAAACTTCTTATTTCTTAAATATATTAAAACTAAATTACAAAAAAATAAAAATAAAGAAAACTTCTTATTTTATTACATATATTAAAATTAAATTACAATTAAAAATTAAACAATGTCTAATTTATTAAAGATATTAAAATTAAATTACAATAAAAAAATTAAATAACTATTATTTTATTAAATATATTAAAACTAAATTACAAAAATAAAAATAAAAACAACTTTTTATTTTATTAAAAAAATTCAAATTAAATTACATACAAAAAAATAAACAACTTCTATTTTAGTGAAGATATTAAAATAAATTACAAACACAAATAAAAATAACTTTTTTATTAAAAAATTATTACAATTTAAAAATAAAAACCCATCCGAATCAATGTTGATGTCGGTGAAATCAGTGCCACATGGGGCGGCGGCGGTTACGCTACTGGATTCCTCCTTCTTCTAGCTTCCGGTGGGGTCGTGGAACCTCGGGCGGGGATTCCTGCCTCCTCCGGCAAGGGGGTCAGTTGTGGGTGTTGCGAGGATGACCCACCTTGATAAAATAACGACCCGAGGTGTTTGCATAAACCACGGCGGGGTGTCCAAATCCGTATGGCGAAGGAGGCTGGTAAAAGAAGTGCTCCCCGACGGCGCGCCTCCCGTGATCCTCACGCGACGACGCCTCAAGATCGGTGGCACGAGTAGTCGAACGGACTCGAACCCGCCCATGCATTTCCAACTCGGGTGGGATCGGGAAAAGGAAACATATATAAGTTAGGATACATATAAGGGTAGGTACGCACCTGGCATAAAGGGTAAAGACTGTGATGTCGGTGTCATCGGATGAACTGATGGGCCCGGTGACTGTGTGGGCGCTGTTGATGGCCCCGTCTCATCACCCCTTCTCCTTGGATTTAAGGGGCCCCGACGTTCCCTTTGTTGACGAAGTTGCCGTTGCCTCTCTTCTTCCGACAACAAATACAGCTTACCATGGATCCTAAACCATGGCATGTATTCTGGCACGCACGCTAACTCCGGAACGACGACCGATTCCCAGTCAGGTAAATAGTCATACCGGTTCTCCCACGTCTCGATATGTGCTGACCAAAATCTTGGCCAATCCATGTGCAATCGTCGTAAGTCCACCGTGTGCTCATCATCGAGCACCTCGGTGTGGCACGGAATCGTTGTCGCGGAATCCAAATTGTCGCAGAACCCGATCCGATGGTGCATCTCCACGGTCGCATAGGTGATCAATGGGACCTTCACGTACAATCGTTCGGATTTTGCAAGAACTCTGCATCATCGCCCAAATTTCCGGATTTCGTCATTTTGTCCATTGAATCTATATTAACATTACCAAAATATTAGTTATATACATAATACTAGACACTAAATACGAAATACTAAATTATAAATACGTAAATTCAAACTTACTTGTGATTCCGACCGTTGGTCCAATAGAAGCCAGATATCTTCAAGCGAGGTAGGTATTCCAAAGATGACTCTCACGAATGGTTCCACCTAATTAAATAAATTTTTAGCATACAATTATACTATAAATCTACGTAATAATTGTAAAATATAACATTAAATTTACCTCGTTATCGTTGGGAATGAATATGGGTGGTCGAGTCGAGGACGTAAAAATGGAAATTGAAACCATGCCCATGATCGCAGAGTGATAGACAACCTCGATTTTCGCTTTACTCGCCGCGTCGCTCGCGCACATCTCCCGATACAACCTCGATAACACGGCGGACCCCCAACTCAATTCACCTACGCTCTAAAATCAACAAGTTTCAGTGAGTCATCTCAAGTGTACGAGGTTTCTAGAAAGGTCCCAGATCGATAGCCTCCAATTATCTCAAGAATGTATGCACGAGCATGCCGTATTCGCTCTATTTTTGGCCGAACCTCATTCGGCTCTGGGAATGTGTCTCGTAACCGTGCCATCTCGATCCGACCTCCCCGAATTTTATCCGGAATGGCACCCTAAGCTCGTAGCATACGGCCATCCAATCACCGGAAGTTGCGGACCGGTGACTACCGAACCCGCCCACCGGCAATCCCAATCGCAGAATCGCACATCTTCCAGAGTGATGGTACACTCTCCGCATGGAAGATGGAAAGTGTGCGCCTCGGTCTCCACCTCTCTATCAACGATCGATCAAAGGCGCTCCAACTTGAACCCCGCCTATCGTGGCCACATGCCAAAAATCCGCTTCCCGCAGTAATTCTCGATCAACGGCGATGGGGACCATGCATATTGCGAATATAACATTGCAACACCGGTCTACTGATTTGTTTAAAAATTATAAAATAAAAATTAATTAAAATTGCATAATTGTAAAAATATTAAATAATATTGAAAAATTAAAATTAAAACTTATCATTTTCATTTGATCGACGGAGATATGCTTATCGTCTAGACAAAGTAATTCCCCGGCCATTGTAATACGATCGAAAATTTTAAAATTTTCTAAAAAAATATATTAAAAAAATTAAAAAGGGCTTTTTTGTAAATAGTAAAGGACTATTTCAAAATTTCAAAGGAAGTTTGAAGGACTTTAAGAGAAATTTGAGAGAAATTTGAGAGGAATTTGAGAGAAGAATGAGTAAGGATTAAAGTGTGAAAAAAATAAAAGGGTTGGGGGTTTTTATAGGTTTTTTTTTTTACTGTTTCGGCCTAAAGCGCGCCACGGGGACGCGCGCTTTGTGCCACCTCAAGAAAGCGCGTCCACGCCAGCAGCGCTTTTGCTGATGTGGCACCAACGTCAAAAAAATTGACCGCTGCGTGTCTAAAGCGCGTTGTGGGACGCGCTTTGTGCCAAATCAACAAAGAAAGCGCGCCCATGTAAGCGCTTTTTTGCCGATTTGGCACAAAGCGCGCCCTCGTGGGGCGCTTTCTCGCATTTCACCACAAAACGCGCTTACGTGGACGCGTTTTGTGGGGAAACGACCATTTTCCGTAAATTTTCTAGAAATCGGCCCAATTCCGTAATTTATAATTTTTTTTTTTGTATATTTTGGATATTTATCCCAATATATATTCTTTGTGTAATTACAAAATATTATACTCAAATTTAATTACAAATTTTAGATTTATGATATAACTTTTTTATTGATGAATATAAGAATTAAATGAGTTAAAAGAGAAGTAATCATTTTGCAGATTGCCTATATACGACTAAAGCCTGTGTAATTGAAGTTAGTTTAAATTTTTAGAGTGGGTACCATAAATGGATATTCGCAAAGTGGGTTTACAGATTAGTCTAATCTTTTTCTAATTTATACGTCCAAATCAAGTGTCCATCATATGCAATCTTGACCTTTTATGAAGATATGTTGGTAATAAACCATACAAATCACCTGAAAATCTCTTACCAATTACCACCTTTACTATATATTTCAGCCTTATGGGCGTTTCAAAATCACAGTAAAAGGTCTAAATCCTATTCCCCAAGCCTAATATGAAGCCCTGGATTTAAATGTCCAAAATAGACCTGTAAATTGAGCATTTTTTGGGGTGGGCAAGTATGTGATCCATCAGTAAAGCTACTTCCAAGTTTTAAGTTTAGAACAAGAAGTTGATGGGCTTTTCATAGATATTTTCTTTTTCAAAAATTTTAGTAACTATAACACTAATTTAATTTTTCTATTTTTTAAAATTTTAAAATATGTTCTATTGTCAACACCATTATTATTTTTTTCAAATTAAGGTTCATTGCAAAAAAAATGTCATTTTTTTTTATTTCAAATATTAAATCAGCAAATTTAAAAGGAAAATTTGAATGATATTAATATTTGGGTCTAAATTTTAAAATCTAGAAATAGAAAGACCAAATTTTAAATATACCAAATATAAAGAAGTTTGGGGCATATTTTAGGGTTTTGCGTTTAGTATATAATTTTAATATTTTATCTTTTTCATGAACTAAAATGTATTTATATTTGAAATACCACCGGGGCTTCAATTTCTTTCGTGCCTGTATTTTCCACTGATAACAATCAGATTTAGTAATTAAAATAAATGTTAAGCAGTACCCAGTTGGCATTTATATGAAAACGAAAAGCCTGTGTCCGTTTCGCACTCTTTTAGTCAAATAAAATATTATTCTGAAATGATAATAAAATAATACGTATATATCACAGATAAAAATCTCATCTTTTATCTATTGTTTATATACAGTTGAACAATATAGCCTCTATAGTTTTGGAGTTAGCAGTTGCCTTTCTTTGTCGTCATCCATCCCAAAATAAAAGCTTTGCTAGAATTGAGCTCTGGAGATCAAATATGAAAAAAGTTGTTATAAAAAAGGTAATTGGTAATTTCATTTACGCAACCCTACCGACAAGGATCTCGCACACGATGTTGATTGCTTGAACGCTTATCTTGGTTACACTTCTTTTGTCTTCCAACGTGTTTTGTCTTAACTTCATTTGACCGTTCCACCTCGAACTCGACGCTTGATAATCTTCTCTCTCTTTCTACACAATCTTCCTATTATCATAGTTATCGTTTTGTTTTATCATGATAATTGGAACATCGAGGTTGGGTTCTCTATTACAATCAAAAATCATTTCTTTTAGATTAAAAGTGTTTTTTCATCAACTGATTTTTAAGTCTTTCTGGTTTTTAGCTTTTGCATATGAGATGAGAATTTCCAAAATATCATTATTTATATTAGAAATAATTTATATTAGAATAATTCTAAAAATTTTAATTTTAGTTAAAATATTTAAAAATAAGCCATTTAAATTATTAAGAATAAGTCACTGAAAACGTTTCCAGTTAAAAGCGGTTTATCAAAATCAATTCATTCTCGTAAACTTTTAAAAATTTGACTTATTTCTATAAATGTTTTTTTTTTTATAATTTCTTTATTTGGTTATTTAATCGAATATATTAAATATAAATGACTATATAATACTAATTTTATGTCTTTAAAAATGAACGAGGTGTCATTATTTTTTGATACCTAAAAATTAAATTTTTAGAATCATCTTAATATAAATTATTTCCATTTATATTAATTTTTAAAAAGATTATAAATAATTAGATTAATTTATATTTTATTTATCATTATATTAAATTATTTAAATATAATTTATCATTATATTAAATTTTATTTATTATTATGTTTATTTTTTAAAAATATTTTATATATTATCAATTTATAAGTAATTTAAAAATTATTTAAAATCTATATTTATATATAATTATATTAAATTATTTAAATATCATATAATTTAACTCATTTTTTAATTTTCACTACTATATTTAAAAAATATATTTTTTAACTAACTTTTTTATAAAAATGAACAACATAAATTTTCACAATATTTCTTTATTACATTTTACAAAAATGCTGTTTTTTAAAAGCACTGGATGGACAAGTAGCCGAATGAAAAAGTTGAGCTTTAGGCAGCCTCCTAAAAAAAGTTGGTCTAAATCTGTCATTTTTATCCTCTGGTTTCTGACAATTTTTTTTGCAGGTCCCTGTCCAGTAAAATTAAAAATTCAAAATGGAGAAAGGGCATTTCAGTCTTTCTATAAAACTATAATGCTCTTCTTCGCTTTCTATAAGAACCGAACAAGAAATGGCTAAATATCCATCTCTACATTCGTTTCAAAAATGGCTTCTTCTTTGTTAGTTTTAGCTACCATTTTTGTGTTATGCAGCTTTGGTAAAGCTACTCATCCTGGTCTCATTTTAACAGTCGTTAACAACTGCCCTTTCACCATTTATCCTGCTATCCAACCCAACGCTGGCCACCCTGTCCTCGAACGAGGCGGCTTCGCTCTTCATACCCTCACCCACCGTTCCTTCCCTGCCCCCACCGTCCACTGGTCTGGCCGTATCTGGGCTCGAACCGGCTGCACCTACTCCAACGGACATTTCTCCTGTGCCACGGGAGATTGTGGCCACCGCATTGAATGCAACGGTCTCGGTGGAGCCACTCCTGTCACAATTGCTCAGTTCAGCCTCCACCACGGTGGCCACAAAGATCAATCTTCCTACGAAGTCAGCCTTGTGGACGGTTTTAACATCCCCATGACTGTGACCCCGCACGAAGGCAAAGGCCTTTGCCCCGTCGTTGGGTGCAGGGCTAATATTCTGGCCACGTGTCCCGGCAAGTTGCAGTATAGGTCACCTCCTCATGGTCCAGTTGTGGGTTGTAAGAGTGGTTGTGCTGCCTTCGGAACCGACGAGCTTTGCTGCAGGAACCATTACAATAGCCCTCAAACCTGTAGGGCTTCGAGCTATTCAGAGTTTTTCAAACATGCTTGTCCGGCCACATTTACTTACGCCCATGATAGCCCTTCGCTCATGCACGACTGTTCTTCCCCACGTGAGCTGAAAGTTATCTTCTGTCACTAGAGGAAGACGATAATGAGTTTGAGTTTGTTGAATAATCTGTAGTGCTATGTTAGAGATATGGTGAATGTTTGATTGTTGGGATTGAAGCATTAATGGTGTTTGAAGAAGTTGAAGTGTGTAATTGTTTATGTTTAGACAAAATTAATGAAGGTTGTTTTTCATCTTCCATCTGTTTCCTTTTCTTGTGGGCCTTTTTCATCATTTTATATTATAAAAAGAAGAGAAAAGTGTTTTTATTCACAAAAGTAGTGAAGATGCCTATGGCATTTACGAGTAACATAAAAGCACAGCTTCGATATTACTATAAGATAAGCTTTTATAAAATGTAAAATATCAGTGTTCCCATGTGAAATGTGCCATGTAATCAACATTGTGTTTACTATTACGTTGGGACGCGACGCGACGCGAATCTCTGCGAAAGAGACAATGAAGTTGGAAACAGAAAGTAGCAGGTAAAGTATAGTGGAGCACTCATTACCGTGCATTTGAATTTCAAAACAATGGCTCTTTTTCATACTAGTTTCCAGTTTTTGGCTCTATATTCAGAAATTATCTCTTCTCTTTTCATGCCTGTGTCACAGTACTTACACGTGAAATGTTTGCTTCCCTTGTTTGTTTTTGTTTTTATCTAATTATGTCAGGTCCTTTTGCAATATGGTCCTGTTATATGTATATATTTCTTAGCCTGGAATTAGCATGCTTTATATTCCTACTTTGCGTGGTAAAGCTTTTTTTACATTAGCAACACAAACTTCGTCAAATTCAATTATTTTGTAGTTATCAAATCCAATTGTCCCCTTGTAAAAACACTAACATGCTCCTTACTTGGTCTACCTTACCTTGACAAGGCCTTCTTTGGACACATGTGAATACCCTCTTCCTCCTTACATATAAAGCCAAAATTTTGCCCAATCTTTCATAGCTGCTTCACTCTCAGCACAGCCTCTTATCATCCTGTGAATTGTCACTTCACTCTTATCATCCTGTATGCCATTAGGCTCGAATTTGAATTCATCCATGGGTTTGGTTGGTATGCCATGCCACGTTGGAAAAATGTTTACTATTAGTTGACTAATTTTTTTCATCAATTTTGGTTTTATTTGAATTTTTTTTCAATATTATGTGTGACATTGCAAAAAGAAAAAAAGAAAAATGTTAAAGGCTAATGTGACCCCCCCGAAACGTTGAGAGTAATTTTCGCTATTCTGCCTTAACTTAATTGTTTTTTAATAAAAAAATTTAATTGTTATGATTAGGCACATTAAGAAAACATATATTTAAACTTTAGAAATGGTATTGTTTGAACAAACAGTCGTAATCTTTGAATATGAATTGTAAAACCAACATAAAACTTTTTAAAAAAAATTAAATTTTAAATTAAATATTGCACATTAAACATTTATATACTTAATTAAACAATATTTTTTTAATATTAATAATGTTATGAAATAAAGTTTGATTTGTAAATCAAACATATAAACGAATTAAAATTAATTATAAATATTAAATTTAAAAAAAAGATCAATGAATATAAAATTCTATGTCCAAGCAATTATAAAATGTAGAATAAAATTTTTACAACACAATTTTTTCAAATTTACAAATATAATTAAAGTACAAATACAAGTACATATCTAAGCAATTACAAATTATAGATTAAAAAAATATATATGTACAAATAGACTATGAACTAGAATAACCTTAATTGGAATTGTTGATACAATGTACAACAAATGAGAATGTATTTATAGGAGTAGGAGGAGATTGCTCAAAGCAAGTTTGAGGCCTAAAAGGCTCAATCCTTTCTTCATCGTCGGGAGGGTATGGATAAGAGATGTCCTCTTATCATATAGTGCGATATGGTAGACCGTTACAATGGACAACAATCGTACTAGCATAGTGTACTTGAAGTGCGGATGTAGTGTTCTTAGACGATACAAGATTGTTGCTATTCTCTCATGGGACCCACTCGTTGTTATAAGCATGTTCACACTTTGGGAAGTGTTTACACTAAGAAAGCAGGTGCCTGATGAGGTAACTTGTTGAGCGGGTGGCCTTGTCACAGGAGCGGATGGTTAAGGGGACCTGATGATAGGGGTAGAAAGGTTGGTTCTGATAGCTTATTGTGCTAACACGTGTCTAAATGTTAGTGGGGTATAACAAGAACTAATTAACTGAACTAAAAATCACACAAAAGAACAACTCAAACTAAAATTGACTAAGCCTTTAATTTTCATTGTTTTTCAAAAATATTTTTAGGATGAAAAATGCCTTTACAACCATAAACAATATTAAACAACTAGCTTTTGATGTCTTTCTATAAAAAAAAAAAAAAAAAAAAAAAAAAAAAAAAAAAAAAAAACTAGCTTTTGATGTCACTAATGCTATTGAAATGTGTTTTTCCACCTAAAAACAAATTTTTTTTCGAGCTTTTGTGTTTGAGGAAAGTACATTAAGAGTTGAAGGACATTTTTAACAATTTTTTATAACCTAATGTATTTTATATAATATTTATTAGATATACTATTATTTCTCAATTGAAATTTATTTCAAATATATAAAATTATAAATTTAAATTTGTAAAGTTTATATTTTAATATTTAATATTTAAAATATAGTTTACATATTTAAATTAAATTTTACAAATAATTAATATTAATTACTTAAAAATATTTAAAAATTACTATTTTATATATCAAAATATTAATAATTAATTACAATAAATTAATTTTATACTCTTAAAACGAAATTTTTAGAAATACTTTTCATAAACAATGGGAAATTAGGCTTAACTCTTAAGTGAAGTAATTTCTTGGAATTTGAGTACACAGAAATTAAAACCTCCACCTGTATTGTTGGAGATTGTTTTAATTAGATTTTTGGTAAAACATAAAAAGATCAGATGTAGACTTAGCCTTATCGCCATCTTATTTCACGTAACATTCTTAGATCTACAAATGCTATATCACGTAACATTCTCTTACGTACATTGAGTTAAAAAAACATGTCATCAATCTTATCTTTAATAAATTTAAGGTTGTGATTTTAGTATTTATTTATTTATTTTTATTTAAAATGCTTTTAGCAATAATTTAGATTCCTTCAATATACCGTAATTTTAAAATAAAAAATATTTACAAGAGGTGGCACCAAAAATAAAATAAAAAATAAAAAAATATTTCTCATTATATATCTCTATATTATTATTTAAGTGTATGATTGAATTCGCATCAAAAGTTAAGTCAACACTAACTCACTAAAGGAAATTACTAAAATAATTTTATATATTTTAAATAAATTATATTATTTAAATAGTTGGCCCGATTGTCAGGGTGTTCACCGGCCAAGATATGACCTAAGTTCGAGTCATACTAGTCGCGTTGTCATTAGGGCTTTGTCCTACACTTATTATTCACACACACACACACAAAAAGCCACATACAAAATTTGTAAATGGTGAGATTTAAATACATTCCACCAACATTTGTAAAATATTTTATTTACTATTTCAACTAAAGTTTTATTTTACTATTTTTATATATTTTAATGTTATTAAAAAAAAAATTATTTCACCCACATTGCATGTATATATTGATAATGTTGTACCGAGTTAGTCTCACGGGTCATTTCGATACCAACTCAAGAAAAATGGCATTATCATAATAAACAATTTGAATCATTTAATATTCTTAATATGATGTGCTTACCTATCTAAATTTTCATCTACTCCCAATTTAAACTATATTTTTCATTTCAATTTCATACATATTGCATATGTGTTATTATTAGTTTCAACCCTTTTTTTACAAGAATTTCATTAGCCAAAACACCATAAATAAGAGGAGAAAATCGGAGAGAAACTAAACCCAGCCGTCAGGCTTACACGATACAACCAACTTAGCTCCCCTCGTTCTTACATGGAACATTAGAACAATCGGCAACTAAAATATCATTGGATAGAAAATGGGCAGCTAACAAACTTAGAGTAGTTCGCATAACGCAAAGTAACTCGAACTAGATTGTGAGCGGTTTTATTAGCACTCCCACAAATCCAATGGATAGAAAATGACTAAAAACTAGAACTAATTTGAGAGCAATCATTAATCAACGATCCTAGATCCGACATATCCAACCTATCATGAGCAAAAGATAGCTAACTACTTAAAGAACCCCTTTACTGTTTGCGTTTCTTGAAAGGTAGCTAAGTCCCTCTATGCATAAAATAAAGAGATATGGTGACAGCGGATTACCCTGTCGGATACCCCGTTTAGGAGAAATAAAGCCTATCTCGTTGCCATTGAACAAGATAAGATAGTCGGCTGAGGAAACACAGAGCATCATCCATGACATCCATTTGTAATGAAAGTCCTTACTCTCAATAATAAAGCGGAAATTCTAATTTACTCTATTATATGCTTTACTAATATCTACTTTCAAAACAACTTTTCTCGTCAAACCATGCCCTTTATTCGTCATATGATGAATTGGTGTGAAATTTACGTATAAATATGTGATAAATTTTTTTATATAAATTTAATTTGTTTATTCAAATTCAAATGTAAATATTGAAGAATATATATAATTTTTATCTATAACATGCATATTTTTTTATACATTCTATAACATAGTTTTAGATTTAACTTTTAAATCAACGAAGAAAGAAAAAAAGCGAAACGAGTTTGTATACCATAAAGCTAGCGATCCAAATTTAAGATCAAGATTTTATCGAGTGATAATCTTTTACGATGGAAAGAAAATGTAAAGAATAATCATACTGCACCATAAAAATAATATCAATTCATATACAAAATAATCTGAATATCAGATAACATTTATATGAATATAATAACTAAAAGGAAATAAGTATGACGTATAAACAACATCCCCCACAGAACACAGCAGAAACACATCTCACACGCCGATCCCGACCGAATCTCACGTGGCAACTCTTAATTCGCTCAAAAAACTCAGGTTAAAACAAATATGACCCTACATAATCCAAGCTCTTCCGTGCGTAACGCTGAGTCCACAATCCGTGAATTTCTTTACCTATAAATTGGAACTCAGTGTTGTCGGCTTCAAGTTTTCTCTTATTTTCCGTCTCTTCATTTCCCAGACCCTTTTCTCTGCTTTCTCTCTATATTTTTCATGTTTTTTGTTTGTTTATATGGCATCTCAAGCCAGCCTCCTCCTTCAAAAGCAGCTCAAAGGTACTTTTTTCTTTTAACACAATCGATGTCGATTTTAATGATTTCAATTATGATTCTTTTTATGAAGAGCGGTGTTTTGGTTGGATTTTGAATTGGGTTTTTTTGATTGATCGCTTTGCAGATCTTTGTAAGAATCCGGTTGATGGGTTCTCAGCCGGATTGGTTGATGACAGCAATGTTTTCGAATGGAGTGTTACAATCGTCGGACCACCTGATACTTTTTAGTAATTTTTTTTAAAATTGAAATTCACTGTTTTTTTTTTTAAAGGAATTGTTGATGTCGGATTTGTTTGATGGCGTTGGATCAGGAACTGTGGCTATAATGCATGCTCAATACAACTTTGGGTTTTGAAACGGGATTATTTAGCTGAGTAATGATTCATGCCAGGGTTGATTTTTTAAGGGCCTATGGCTATTTTGAAGTCAAATCAAATATTGGTTCATAAACTCGAGTAGCTTGGTTGACTGTAGGTGATTAGAAGGTTTCAAATATTTGATTTTGAGTTTTACCTCGTAATGGTGTTGCCAGTTGCCATTCAATTTAGCTTTATTGAATTTATCTCGCAGCAGTCTTATGAGCTGTTATGATTAAGAGAATAGTTATTCTCTCATCTGGGAAATATAACTCGTTTATTTTTAACACAAATACTCCAAATTTCAGTGAAGGGGGATTTTTCAATGCCATCATGAGCTTTCCACCTGATTACCCAAACAGCCCTCCAACAATGAAATTTACAACAGACGTTTGGCATCCTAATGGTACACCTTTGTGTCCTTTTCAGATTCTTGCAGGCCTTTATGTGATGCATGGTTCAATTTAGTCTCTGGGTATTGCAGTTTATACTGATGGCACTGTTTGCATATCAATTCTTCATCCTCCGGGTGATGATCCAAACGGCTACGAGCTTGCAAGGGAGCGTTGGATGCCAATCCATACTGTATGTTTATGAATTGTCAATTTTTTTTAATTGCTTGTTTTTTTTTTGGTGCCTGTACAAGTGCTTAAAATTCATGGTGCCGTAGGTTTCAGTCAAATTTAACTACTTGATTGCAAGCAAGTAATTTTGTTTTATTAGACCAAAAAGGAATCAAGAGAAAACTATAAAAATATTCCCTGCAAATCATAAGATGCATGCAGATTGCATTACCGAATGTAAACTCTTACTGTATACATATGGCAGGTTGAAAGTATTGTTTTGAGTATCATATCAATGCTTTCCAGCCCTAACGACGAATCTCCCGCGAATGTTGAAGCTGCTGTAAGTAGTCATTGATCGTCTTGATTCATATATATTCCTTTCTTGGTGCACTTTGGGCTATTGATTTCTGCAGCTGCATGTAATGTTCCTTTTCCATGTTTGTACTAACATGGTGTTTAGCTTTCTATCAACTGCTCTAGTATACTAAAACTCTCTATAAACAGCACCTGAAATATCCTTTTGCTAAACACACGATATTCCAAATGTACGGAAAAAAGATGAGTATAACCATATTAGAAGCATGTCTATACCCTACATTTATGTTCGAATTTGTATAATGGTGTTTGTTGGGATAAAAAGCATATGTTTATATAATCTTACAATCATCATAGATAGACTGAAAGAATGAAAAGCATGTTTATATAATGGTGTTCGTTAGGAAAAAAAATTATTGTTTTATACACAATATGCACATGCAGAAGGAATGGAGAGAGAACAGAGATGAATTCAGGAAGAAGGTGAGCCGCTGCGTGAGACGGTCACAGGAAATGTTATGATCTGTTGGTCTACAATGTGTACCCCAGGGATCCAAGACTTGTTGAATGCCAGCTTCTATACTATATAATTTTGATCGGATTTGGATGAATATAAGATTATATATAATGATATATGTTCATTTTTTCGTATCCTGAAAGATAATATTGTTACTTGTCGAACATTAATACTTAAGAAAGGAGATTGATTGGATATTCAGTTCTGAGCAATGGAAATGTGGCAATTTCTTTTAGCCATTCAGCTCAATACCGCCCCCCTGATTTTCGCTGTTAAAGAACCAACATAATGGTTGTTTCTCTCTCAAATCTGTCTTTTGCAGTTTGATTTTTCTGGAAAATATATCTAATCCCCTATTTCTAGAAAACCACGAAACGGTTTTGTATAATTCAATGCTAAATCGAAGTTGATTATTATTATTTATTCTTTAACTTTTTAGGCTTTATTCATGGATAAAGCTTAAACAAAGTTTACAAAGCTGTGCGATGCTAAAGTAAGTTTATTTTATTTTAATGTAAAAGAAAAAAAGAAGAAAGAGTTGAAATCAATCTTCCTTTGGTGACTTAACATAGCTTCCCATCCTGACAAGCATGCCATCGATGTCGCGCACATATCCTACCCTCTGTCCCCAATCCTTCTTGTCCTCTGGCTCGCTCACCGCCACCGCCCCGTTCTCCACTGCCCGCTGTTCAACCACAACCCCACCGTTAAATCTTAATT
This sequence comes from Gossypium sturtianum, assembly GCA_025698515.1. NCBI lineage: Eukaryota > Viridiplantae > Streptophyta > Magnoliopsida > Malvales > Malvaceae > Gossypium > Gossypium sturtianum. Next base: position 164,157,996 of record CM046955.1, on the reverse strand, counting down.
TATGAATGTGTTAATGATAAGATTATAACCTTCTTAAAGATTGCTTTTTAACTACAAACCAAATAAAAAATTTATAAAAGTTATGCTTATGTGTAATTTTAACACCTAAAATATTGATTATATTTTCAAATTAAAACTCTGAAATAATTTATATTAACTGTTTAAAAAAATCATGTATCATAATACTAACTAATATAAATATTATTTCCCAGTAAAAATGAATATTGTTTAAATTAATTTATTTTTTTAGTTTAAAATATGATGTCTAAAATGAACCTTCAAATTTTAATCTTTCACTTATTTTTTACAGCAAAACTTAAAATTTTAAACTACTCCTACATAATGAATGCTTATAGATATACACTCACAATCATCTATTGTAATCCTTTTATTTGGGATTAACATGGAATTAATTCAATTATAGTAAGAGGAAACCAACCGTGAATGCAGCGTCAACGTCGGAGTAAATAAAGCAGAGTTCCATTGGGGGTCGGTGGACATCAGATTTTGGAACCTGGACTTCACCGGTTAGTTCATCGGTCTCGTGTTGGTGCTTTGGGGTAAAGGCAATGGTGGTCTGCCCACTCTCCAGCTCTCCCCATCTGTAAATTTAACAATTACAAACATCATTCATAAAACAACCAAATTAAACATGCATTTGGGAGCATATCCAAAATCACCTGTGAGACTCGTCCAAGCGACGAACATTATAACCAAAGGCTTTTGCATAGAAGTCAACGGATTTCGCTACGTCCTTAACGTAAAATATGGCGTAACCCAACACTGGCTTAACATTAGACGCCATTGTTTAAAATCTCTTCTTTTGATCTAAACAACACTCTTTTATTTTCCAGCTGATTTCTCTACCAGATGTTAGAAAATATATAGTCAAACTCACCTTCTTTTTTTGGCTTTCATTTAGTGTCTTCCTTTTTTGAGTTGATACAAGGTTTTCACACGTGGGCAGCAATTTGGTTACACGTGGCCTGCATGCAAGTTTAGCTGATTCAACAACTCTCACCTGGCAAATAGCAGTCATCCAAGTCTAACTCTAATTTCCTGGTTTTTATTTACATTTAGTTCATTATTTTTTTAATCTAAGTTTTATACGAGTGAATATTGTTGTCCTTGGAAAAATGTGGGTTTGAGTATGTTGGAGTACATTATCCTCTTGTGTATAGGTTAGAAATGGTTTATAGATAATTTTAGATATTATGTAAAAAAAATTATAAAAATACAAAAAAACTGCTTGTACTATTTTTCATAAGAAACAATTTGTAATCCATTTTTGAGATGGATTGAAGATAAGTTTCCCCTTCTTTGCTATGTTCCAAATCCTGTGGGTATTCCGAATGAATTTGTTCCTGTCTCATGAATGGTTAAAAACGATGGCACATGGGATTGGAGTCAATTTGAAAAGTTCCTGCCAAGAGATGTTTATTTTGTGAATTGCTGCTACCTTACCTCCAGTTGAAGCAGAGATTGATGGCAGGCCAGGATGGCTGTGGGAAGAGAAGCGCTGTTCCACGGCAAAATCTGCTTATAAAGCGAAACTGGAGTTAGGAATATCGACGAGTAGAGTGCAATATGGAAGTATCAAGGCCCACAGCGTGTGAAGACTTTCTTATGGATCTTATGTAAGGGCAAAATCCTTACCAATTTTGAAAGGTATAGACGTAAGCTCACTGACAAATTCTAATTCCCCCTTTTGTTGTGTTTGTACTGAGGATGTAGATCATGTCATGCGGAAATGTCCCTTATGCATTAGGCCTCTGGGTTAATTTAGTTAAACCGGATAAGTTAAGTGAACTTTTTAGCAAGGACACTATGAGGTACTGGGTCGTCTGGAACGTTAAATCACCTGACTATTTCTCAGCTAAATCTGATTTGGGTTTGCTTTTGGATTCTGAAGCTGGGGTTTGTGGAAAAGTAGGTTCCTGAAAATCTTTGACCATAGTTTTATGGAAAAAGGAGGTGTACTACAGTGGTGTATAAGGTTGTGTTCTGAATTCAAAGTTGTAATGGTAAGGAAACAGTTGGTTGAATCCAAGAAGATTTTAAGCAAGGATGACATTGGTTGGCAATTTCCACCAGAAGGTTGGTGCAAGATAAAATACAGATGGCACGGTGCGAGGTCTTGATGGTATAGCTGCTGCTGGGGGGTAATACGAGATGATCAAGGTTACTAGTTACTAGGTTTCTGCCATAATTTGGGGGAAGTGCTTGGTCCATGAGGCGGAGTTGTGGGGGGCTTTTGAAGGACTTAAACAAGTTTGGGATATTGGTGAGTAAGGAGGTGATGAACTCGTTCAACAAGATAACGCAAAATTCAGCTGCCGATTAAAAGGGATTGGAATGTAAAAGATCTGTTATGTATATAGGGAGGGTAATATTGTTGCTGATGTGCTGGCTAAATTGACTACAAGGTCCCTTTTGGGTACCCAATTGCATTCAAGTCCTCCAATGAAATTCTTAAGCTATTACTAAGATTGTAAATAAACCGAGCTTAAACAAACGGATTTTAGTTTATATTTGTTTGTCTATTTTTAAGTTTGTTTAAGAATTTCAATTTTTTTATTTATATTCATTTATTTAAAATTATGTGTCTTCATGTTCATTTATTTGATGTTTACGAACATTTTTATTTAAGTATGTTCATAAATAATAAATAACGAAACAAACAATAAATATATATATTATTTTTTAAATATAAAGTAGTCAAATATAAATATTAATAATTATATTATAAATAAAAACATACAAACTAAAATAATTTTATTAATATATATTAATGAAACAATAAACTAGTTTTAAATTATTTAGTAAACAAAATTTAAATGAATTGAACAAATTTTATTTATATTTAATTTTTAAACGATTGTTTATGTTAATTTATTTAACTTCGTAAATGAATAAACGAATAAAAATACAACCATTGTTGATTTACAGCCGTAGCTGCTAAATGATATGATGATAGGAGTCATGTAAGAGGAGGAAGACTGTGTTAAATGTAGTTTCTGTTTGTTTCCTACAAAACAAAAAATTGAGGTGAAAGGGAAATATCCAAGATGTAAGTAAGGTAAACAAAGATTTTTGAGTAAATAAAAGAAAGTTAAAAGAACCAAATCTTCGAATCAAGAAAAAGACCCAAAAAAGAAGATGTAAATATCAACCAATTAGATGTTTCCACAGTAACTTCATACACGTGGCAGCAACCAGAGACGTACCTAAGCATATACAACTTCCAAGAGACAACTCACGTAAAAAAGAAAAAAGACAAAACATATTTCTGTCTTGAAAACGCAAACGCAAAGTATCCGCCATTAATTACACAAATAGTTATAATTATAGTAATCTCCCTTAATTACGCCCCTTAAACACACTTAAGTTTACTTACCTAAGCAGAGTAATTATTGATTAACCTTTTCCTAACCACTGAAATCTCTAATCTCAAAAAATCAAGAAGCCCCTCCCCTTAATTCGAGTTTCTTTAAGGTAATTAAGATCGAAAACTAAATGATTAAAATCTGGGATTTTAATTCTGTTTGGTGTGCGACTGTGATCTGTGTTTTTATGATTGTTATCGAGTATCTATCATTAAAACCTTTCGCTTTTCGTAATCTTGAAGGCTTTCCAATCGAACAATTTATTTGTTTAGTTTAGGTTTTTTTTTTTTTTTTTTTTTTGAAAATTTATTTGGTGGATGAAGTTTCGAATCATAGAACCATTCTTTAGGCTATAAATAAGGCTGTTTTTGTGTATGTAAGAGATCAATCTCACTTCAGTAGCTCTGTTTGATTATTGCCTCGAATTCTTAATCAGGTCTTCTATTTCAAATCTCTTATCGTTTTTTCCCCTTCAAATCCATGAAAAAAATTTTGTATCTTCCAATTGCTTTTTGTCTCTTTTTTCCTTAATTAGATGCTCTTGTTTGGCAGGTTATTGAATTAAAACGCGAGATCTGAGCAATGGCGACAGATTCATCAAATGGGGAACAAAAGACAACCTCAAAGCCACCACCTTTGCCATCTCCATTGCGCTTTTCTAAGTTTTATCAGGTGGTCTTTTTTTTGTTGTTGTCGTTTTATTTAATACTAAAATGTCGGCATTCCTTGACATGTTATGCATCGTTCTCTTTCTTTTTGCTAATTGATAGCGAGTGATTGTGATGTTTTCTGCATCTGGGTAGTTTCTTTCATTGTGAATTATATAACCTGTGAAAAAAAAAACCATTAGATTTGAACTTAGCCTTTGGTTATTGGCTTATGGCTTAGGAAGATGGTTTGTTTAGAGTAATGTGAAGTATGTCAAACAATGTATGGTCCCGCTGATACAGCGATCAAATCCGGATGTGAATACCCGGTGACATTACTCTTTGGTCATGGATAATTCTGTATTTGGACTCACTAATCTGTTTAATTGTGTGTTAACATTCTTATTTAGTAGTGAATCTGTTCAGTGATTGGTTAATCTTGTAAAGGTTCAAAGTAAAATGTTAGAGAAACATGCTTGCCAGCCATGTCTGATGAATGATCTCTCTTGTTCCTTGATTGCTAGATGTGTAATTTTCTGTCTTTTCCTAATAAATGCCATAATTGAGATAAATATAAGAATAATTATTCTTTGAAACCAATGCAACTGGATTCTTTCGAAATCAATCTTAAAATAATTTCTAGATGAATTCCACAATATTGATATTGTCCCTCCTGAGCAGGTAGCTCCAGGATTCTAGATCCTTTATTATTGTTAAATCTTCAGCTTAGATTTGTGAATAACGTGCAACATCTTGTTTATTTAATTGCGTTCACAATCTTTATTTCGTTCGATTTGCCATTTTACCACTGATTGTTCGATCTAAAAAAGCTACTCTACTTATTACATAAAAGTTTTTGGTGTTCGGTTTGGTTAGAGTTTGCTTTTTTCTTCTTTTACATTCAGTTTATTTTTCACTGCTTATGACAGTCCAACATGAGGATCCTGGTTACTGGAGGAGCTGGTTTTATTGGTTCTCACTTAGTTGACAAATTGATGGAAAATGAGAAAAATGAGGTTGGTAGATTTTGTAATCACATCAAGCTCACTTTCCCTGTTAAGAAACTATTAGCAGAGTTGATATGAATATTTGACCCATGTACTAAGATTAGTATGTTCTGTATTCAGGTGATTGTTGCCGATAATTACTTCACCGGATCCAAGGACAATCTTAGAAAGTGGATTGGCCATCCTAGATTTGAGCTTATTCGTCACGGTAACTTATGGTTTCTAACCACTTGCTCTTAGAATTGGACTGAACTGAATGGGTTTAACTGATGATTTTTGCGATCATGACTTACTATACTTGGAAAAGAAATATTGAGAATGTCACTAATATGAACTTTTTCAAATCATGATTTCACTTCTAATCTAATGCAATGAATGACAACACGAGATTGTCCATTGGCAGATATAAAATATATTTTGGTTATTTAATCTGACTTTTCTACTTTGCAGATGTTACTCAGCCGTTGTTGGTTGAGGTTGATCAGATTTACCACCTTGCCTGTCCAGCTTCTCCAATTTTCTACAAATACAATCCTGTGAAGGTCGGTGTTGGGGTTTTTGCATCGGTTTTTTTGAAATATTTGTGAGCGTGTCTTTAATTTTACCATATATTTCCGCAGACAATAAAGACGAATGTCATTGGCACACTAAACATGCTGGGACTTGCCAAGCGAGTCGGAGCAAGGTTAGGGAATGTGGTTCTTTATCAATTTATTTAGTACCTTTATACACTGGCTCTTCTCAACTGGGATTTTGTGGAACAGGATCTTGCTCACGTCAACTTCTGAAGTATACGGAGATCCCCTTATCCATCCACAACCCGAGACATACTGGGGTAATGTTAATCCAATCGGTAAGTTTCCTCAATTGACTGATCTTATCAGAACCCTTTTGATTGAAACATTTGTAATTGTGAAAGAATATTTTCACTTGAAGATACATTCTTGCCATTAATATATTTAATTTATTTTCAAACCTGTTTACCGTTAAAAATGAATTTGCTGTTATGTTGAATTGGACTTGGGAGATGCAGTGCTCAGAAAAGTAAGCTTGGCAGAATGTTTAATTCTATGACAACATTACTTTGGCACTAAATGCTTCGTTTGCGTTGTAGGGGTTCGGAGCTGCTATGATGAAGGAAAGCGTGTGGCTGAGACACTAATGTTTGATTATCACAGACAGCATGGAATAGGTAAAAATTTTCTCGGTTTGCTTGTACGTTTTTATCCTAAAATCATTTATTCATGACATTGTCCTTTTGTTGTTTGCCCTAGAGATACGGATTGCTAGAATCTTCAATACGTACGGCCCACGCATGAACATCGATGATGGACGTGTTGTCAGCAATTTCATAGCTCAAGCACTTCGGTAAAAAAAAAAAAATTATTTCTTGTTTTTTCATCGAACTAGTATTTTCTTTCATTTGACATCTCTTTTGCCTTTTGTAGCGGTGAACCACTGACGGTTCAAAAACCTGGAACACAAACTCGCAGTTTCTGTTATGTCTCCGACATGGTATGCTACAGATGTTAAACTCTTTACTATCCTTTATTCCGTCGGATATGCCTCTATTGAAATAGATAAAAAGTATAAAGTTTGTTAAAAATGTATAGGTTGATGGTCTTATTCGTCTCATGGAGGGGGAGCACACTGGTCCAATCAATATTGGAAACCCAGGTGAATTTACCATGGTCGAGCTTGCTGAGACTGTTAAGGAGGTGAGTTCCATATTTCTTCTCCTCTTGTTTTCTTATCCCATATAAACCACTTTAGATGGACGAAGAAAGCTCAATTTGATGTTGATGTGACCATCTTTAAGTTGGACATATCAGTCTCTTCAAGATGATGTTCTTGATCATCATAAAATCGCTAATTTTTTTGTCTCCTGTTTCATGTTGTACGTACGTTGCAGCTTATTAAACTCGATGTGGAGATAAACATGGTGGAGAACACTCCGGATGATCCACGGCAGAGAAAACCCGACATCACAAATGCCAAAGAATTGCTAGGTTGGGAGCCGAAAGTCAAGTTGCGTGATGGTCTTCCGCTCATGGAGGAAGATTTCCGATTGAGGCTTGGAATCTCCAAAGAGTGATCAAACCTATTAGTGGATTATACTAATAGAGATGAGATTCACTTCTTGCGGGGAACAATATCTCCAGCCTTCAGTCTTTGTTCTCCAATGCCTCCTATTGGTCTTTACTATATCAAACGGAAAAAAAAAACCATAGCCATTGAAAGTAGGAATTTTGTGCAACTATTTTAATTTTCAGTCCTTAAAGTGGACCTTGATGCCATGAATTTTGTTTGCTGCTGCTATCAATAAAAAAAAATCGTGATTATCTGTAAAACTTTCTTCGACTTCTTTTAGTTGTGTACTGGCAAGTCCTTTTCAACAATCAGCTCATATTTGTATTTAGTTGAGAACCATGTCATTTCAATTCTACATTTTAGAGATTCTTCTCTTTTATTGTTCGTTTGGCTGTTATGGGGTGAAGGTTTTGTGTGAGCTTCAGTCCACACCGACCCTCTCTCTTGAACGGACTGTGGGAAAAAGATTATTTTGAAAAGCCACCGGAGGTCCAGTTGCTACCAGGACCTCTACCCCTCCGGCTGAAAATGGGAGCCTAAGTAAAACCGAGCATCTAAATACCACTGATTAGTGCATTTGACTTTTGGATAAAGCTAAAAATAAAAAAGATTCCAGGTGCAATCCAAAGGAAGTTTTAATATCATAAAAATAATTTATAAAATAGGAAATAGGGCGAAATTATGCACTTTAACAACTTGATAGACAAGCTCTGCATCCTAAACCATCACAAGTTCATAACTAATAACTGGTGAACATTGGCTCGAATTGACATGTTTATTAGAGTCTAAAAATGACAACCCAATATCAAATTATACCAGACCTAAATACCAACTGTGAAGGCGCATTACCGAAGGCCTAAATACCTCTCATGGCTTTAATGAAATTCTCCAGTTTTCATCGAAGGGGTAAGATAAGAAAAAAAGAAAAAGGAAACTGTAAAGGCGCTTTAAATTGTTCAAGGGCAAATTCATGAGAAGACAACTAGACCACAAGAATCATAACTCACAACTCGAGAACTCAGAACTGATGATTTCTTATTGTTATTGAAATTAAAAAGAAAAGAATGAAAACAAACAAAAGCCTCAAACCAGATGAGCATTTGAAATCAGTTGATCACCTGCATGCCAGAGGACACAAATAGAACTGTCATCCATCAGCAGAACTTTTGATGTTAATGACTCTTTTGGTTATCTAGTGTACTGATACAAGGATAAGCTTAATTATTACATAAGTATTACAATAGTTTGTCATAACATAAGGAATACTTATAAATTTGAACATGAAATTAGAAGGAAGAGTAAAACTCTTTAAAAATAATTTCCCTCCCCTTCACTCAAAATAAATCATGTGAGTGGCTAAAAGTTAACTGTGTTGAAAAAATAATACCCCTACGGAGCATAAAAACACTCATGACCTGCTAAGACATTATTTGCAAACATCTATCATTCCGAGGAATATACGTAAAACAGATTATGTATATTTGCCCCTGGCGTCAATGCTACTATAATCCTTGAGAAACACCATTCTATTCAAAGATGGGTTTCTTCAAAGACCCTTTTTCATATGAATAGTTGAAAGGCTACTATAGTCCTGACGTCAATAACATAGATGTCGAATGTAATTTACTAATATGATTAAAAGTCGAACATGAACTCCTTGCTTCTTCGGTGTTGAAGCTATATTCTCTTGGAGAGATGGCAGGAAATATGAAGAATAGTGCAATTAGCAAAATTATGTCAATTTGAACACGACACTCAGATCTCAGTCGCAAACCAAAACAAAAATAGGAACTCGCAATCTAGGGTTTCTTTACCTCTTGTGCTTCTGAGCGAAAGGCGAGTTCTTGGCATCTTCCTCTGCAACCAAAGGGAAGCGTTTAATAAATAAATAAATAAATAAAGAGAGTACCAGTATCCTTATAGGTTTGCAAGGACGTATAAAATAACGTATAGTAGAGATGGAAAGGAAAGGAAGTCACCAGTGAGACCCAGGGAGAACTTGGTGATGATGGTTCCAGTTACAGCGAAACCAACAAGGAAGGGCCAGGTCCGGTTGAACTCTCTCTTGAAGAAAACCGGCCATGGATCAAACCACCTCTTCATCTTCCTTTCCCTTTCTCTTCTTCTGATTCTTACTGTACCCCTATTTTCTCTTTGCTTTGGTGGATGCTGCAAACGAGGAGATCGGATTTCCTATCAATGGCTTTATGGTTTCATCTTATGGGCTTGATCGCACTGGATATTGTTTGTAAGCCCAACTCCAACTTTTTCTACACTCTAATTCATTCGGTCTGACCTCATCTAACACTCTCCTTTTGCTGTTTTTATTTATTATAACGTTACATTAATACTTAACACATTTTATTATTTGATTTGAATTTAAAACATTTTTTAACTCATGACAAGATATCACAAATTTTTTATGTAAAATTAACTTGATACGAGGATATATATTACTGTTGATTTCTTTTTCAACTTTACAATAGAGATTAGAACTTTGACACATGTTCCTTTTAATTAATATAAATTATATAACAAATTTTATGCAAATGAGTACAGCTATTTAGTTATACACTAATTCTCTTTTATATAAATTATATGATTGAAAATTAAAAGTTTCCGCAGCCCAAACTGAGTTTGCAATTTTTTTTAAGAATTAAGATAATTACTTTTACACTTTGAACTTTTGTAATTCAAACTCAAAAAGTAACATTGCATTGCATACAATAGGAACATAACGATGAAATTATAAGTGACGGGAGAAAATTTAAGGTACCATTATTTTACTTATTCCATTGATGTAGTTTATCTTGATAAGTACTCGTATCTCTTGAATAAGGAGATTTACACCAAATTCAAGCTGGATCAACAATGCGTATTGCGGCGAGTGACGGTAGCTTGGAGCGATGGCAGGGCTGAAGTTGGATGGTATGATTGCAAACAACACCAAAAGTTCAGTCATAGCAAGCTTCTGCTTAGGGCACACTCGAACCCCTAAATTCAAAGGAATGTAGGTTTAATTATTTTTGCATGCTTTTGAAATACTATTGGCAAATCTTTCGAGATTGAACTTCTCTCTGTGTCCGATACCCTAAACTGAAAGGAATGTAGTTGTTTCAACTGCACCAATAATATTTAATTATTTAGACTAATTTTATGAAATTAAATCAAATTTATAATATCAAATATTTTTTTATTAAAAAAACCCCACGTATCATGCCTACCGCTCAAACATGGCACACACACTCACCATCCCCCCTATATAATAATGGTTAATTTTCATTTTAGTCCCTCTAATTTGCTTAAATTTAAAATTTAATCCTTGTACTTTAATTTCTAACATAATTTGCTCCCTATATTGTTATAATGTTATTAATTAGATCAAATAGTTAACATCGTTAATTTTTCACTTAAATACTATGCATGGAGGGATTAAATCCAAAAAGTAGAAAGATTAAATTATTGAAAATAAAAGTAAGACTAAATTCCAAATGTATAAAATGTATAAACACTTAAGAGTCATGATTGTTTAAATTGGGTCGTATTGACTTAGTATTAATTCAGATATATGCATCAAAACAATTGACTCGCAACTCGATACAAACCAGATTAAAAAACAATTGAATCGATTTTTTACTTTTTTTATAATTTGTTAATAATTTATTTAATCAAACCGTACAATCAATGATCTGACCAATTTGACCACTGATCCGCTTATGAAAATTTTGCTTAGAATACATTTTAATATTAATTTTTTTTACTCTATATACTTAGTTAATACAAATATCATATTCAAGTTTTTATTACAGTTTCTCAAGAGTATAGCAAGACTGTGGGCAAGACTTTATATTAATTCAGTTTTACTTGTAATACATAAATAATTGCCATTGTCCTATCTTTCTATCAAGCACATGAATAAAAAATTCTTTTTATTGGTCTACATTTCTCATCTAATTTTTTATATTTCCAAATTTCTTTCTACCTTATCAAACATGCCTTAATGTGCTGTGGTATTGATAGCATATTATCTGCTCTCTTTGTTTTTGTTCTCGCATTTTTTTGCCAACGAGACAACCGTTCACTTTTCCACCATTGCATTTTGTTTAGCGGTGAACCACTGACAGTTGGGGGTTTGGGGCACAAACTCGCAGTTGCTGTTATGTCTCGGACATGGTATGTTCCAAATGCTAAATTGTCATGTTTATTATTATTCTCAAAATGATCATCCAATATCAAAGGATACCAGGCCTGAAGACTAACCGTAAAGGTGTTTTAACATTGTTCAAAGGCAACAAAACCTTAATGGCGATACAAGAATAACAATTCATAACTAGAGTAGAATACTCACAACTGATGATGTCCTATGTTATTTTTGTAGTTAATTGAAAAACGAAAAGAATGGAAACAACCAAAAGCCTCAAACCAGATAAGCATTTGAATTCAATTGGGATCACCTGCATGCCAAGCGAAACAAATAGAAATGTCATCTATCAGCAGTACTATTCAAATTATAAGAGCTTATCACCTGCTGAGACAATATTTGCAAACATATATCATGCTGAAACGAGTTAATGTCATGTTTGGCCCTTAAACTATAACCTAATATGCAATTTGGTATTTATACTAAAAGAATGTGTAGTATGTAACTTCAACCTAACAGGCTAACACGTTGTGCACGGTGTTAGACCTTTGGGGTCGAATGTATCACGGTAAAATAGAACGGCTACAATTACAGAGTTACACATTATATTTAGTGCAGATACCTCATTGCACATTCGATTGATTGAAGTTCAGAGCCAAATTTTTTTTATATATTTGACCAATTGAGCATTCTCAAACAGCAAACCAGATAATCTTTCTTGAAACATTACTCTCTTAGAGAAATGACGGCAAATATGAAAAATATTGTAGTTAACAAAATTATGTCAGTTTAAACATGACTCTCTGTTCTCTTTCAAGGAAGCAAAGAATAATTTAATCCTTCGTTTAATCAAATTTAAAGAAAAAAAAAACTGAAAAGTAGGAAATCGCGATCTAGGGTTTCTTTACCTCTTGTGCTTCTGAGCGAAAGGCGAGTTCTTGGCATCTTCCTCTGCAAAAAGAAAAAAAGGCGATTAACAAAAAAAGACGACCAGTATGATTATAGGAATGTAAGGGCGTATAAAATAACGTATGGTAGAGATTGAAAGGAAAGTAAGGGAAGTTACCAGTGAGACCCAGGGAGAACTTGGTGATGATGGTTCCAGTTACAGCGAAACCAACAAGGAAGGGCCAGGTCCGGTTGAACTCTCTCTTGAAGAAAACCGGCCATGGATCGAACCACCTCTTCATCGTCCTTTTCCTGTTCTCTTCTTCTGATTCCAACTATCCCTCCTACTCTCTTGCTTTAGTGGTCTCTAAAAGTGTAAATGATGAGATCGGATTTCTTTGACCATGATTTGTAGGTTTTACCGTGGCCGTTGGATGATCGGCCAGGCCTAGAGATGGGATGGGTTGGTAGTGGATATTTTATGGGCTTGGTCACACTGAGTTGAGTTCGTCTCCTTAATTGGCCCAGCTCTAATGCTCTCCAAAATTTTCTACATATAATTTAATTTCCTTTTTTGACGTAATAATTTAATTTCTAAATCATCATCTAAATTTTTTATATATATTTTTAAAAATATCTATCTATTTATCATATTTAAATAAAATAAATAAGAATTTAAAAATTAAACACATGTTTAATAATATTAAAATATATGTTTGGTATCACTCCACCTATTTCATTATAAAATATTTTCTTTCACTTACATAATAAATGTGAGAATATTTAATTATAATGAAAATTTTCGATGATAAATTATAATAGTAAATAGCAACTAAAAATTAAAATGTGTAATTGAGCTTCAATTAAGTTGCTTATATAAATGACAGATTTGCATTAACATTTAAAATTATACTAATATAACTTTGAAAGATTAATAATGAAAATTTTTAACTTTGATAATTATTTAAATAATTTTAACTCTTCTTATTCATTATTAAATAACAAATAAACCATTTTAACTAACATCTTTTATATACAAAATTCAAATTCTTTTTTAAATTAACAAAGTAATACCTAATAACAAATAGTATTTTTATTCGTTCCGAAAATTACTCAATGATATGATTATAAGATCAGTAAGATAAAGTACTTAAATTCAGAAATTTTCAATTTTTTATAAAAATAACTCGAAATTTTTATTTAATTACAAAAATGATTCACTTTTTTATTATGTATGTAAATGACCTGAAATAAATAGTAAAATTTTATGGAGCCAAAGAGATTGGCGCCACCAACTTGTTATATTAGCCAATCATTGGCTGTTAGAATAAAAAATTAATTTTTAGGTGGAGTTAACCTATTTGAGTCACCTATATAAATACTAATATTTCTAAATATTTCAAGGGCCTAAAAATAAATAATAGTGGTGGAGCCATAGAAAATAGCGCCACCACTTTAATGTGTCAGAATTTTTTTTAAAATGATTGCTTTTTTTTATAATTTAAAACTAAAATTAATATTTTATTTGGTGGAACCATAGTAAATAGCGCCACTACTATCAATTTTTTTTTAATTTAAAAGTAAAATTATGTTGGCTGAGTTGGCAAAGATTTAGTCTTTGGAAGCTGCTTCTTCTTCTTCGACCCTGTTTTTCCTCTATTCTCACAAACAATAATACAAAACTCAAAAAGTAAAAAATTAAAATTAAAATAGCTAGTACAAAATCAAAGAAACAACCTCGACGCAAGCACAAAACCGAATCCTCTAAAGAAACAAAAAACACATTTTACAGAGCCTAATCTTATATACACACCAGCACAGATCTAAGGGTGAAGCCAAAAAAAAAAATTTTAGGAGGGTCGAAATTAAATTTAAATTTTTAATAACTTATTTTTTTATAATTTTTAAAGAATTAAATCAAATTTTTATCATTTTTAGGGGGTAAAGTGCAATTTTAAAATTTTTAAAGGGTCTAAATGATCACTTTTCAATTTTAGGGGGGTCGGGGCCTCTACCAGCCCCCTCTAGATACGCCACTGCACAGATCTTAACGTCTTTGAAATTAGCGAGTTTTAAGATCTCTTTCAATTTCTTTAATCAGCTCCATTCTTTAGATAACTTGCTTCTCTCATTCATTTAGTTGCTATTTCATTTTTAGTGTTTCTTTTAAAGAAATGATTTAGTTTCATATTTTATCATTTTTTGGGTGAGAGTACTGAAAGCGGTAGGTTGGACCAACGAGCTCATTGTTTTGTATTAAAAAAATTCAATAATAGTGGCGCCATTCTTTATGACTTCACCAAATGAAATATTAATTTTAATTTTAAATTTAAAAAAAAAAACACTTTAAAAAAAAACTTTGACACATTAAATGGGTGAGCCATTCTCTATAGCTGCATCACTATTATTTATTTTTAGGCATTTGAAATATTTAAAAATATTAATATTTTTTTAGTATTTATACAGTTGACGCTAAATAGATTGACTCCACCTAAAAGATTAATTTTTTTATTCTAACAATCAATGATTAGTTGACATACTATTCATTTTAGGTGATTTACATACATATTAAAAAAAAATAGTGAATTATTTTTATAATTAATTAAAATTTTAGAGTTAAAATCCGAAAATTTGCAGACTTGCTCAAGAAAGCAAATTGTTTCATGACAGTATGAAATCTCTTAAAAAGGAAGTAAAATCCTCTTCTTCTTTTTTTCCTCATTGTGGTAGTGTAGTTTATTGTCAACATTATTGATAGGAACAAGGAGCGTGCTCATATCTTTCGGATAAGGAGATTCACACCAAATTCAGGCTCAATCAGCAAAGCGTATTGAGGGGAGTGGTGATAGGTTGGAGACATGGTGAGGTTGAAGTTGGACAGTATGATTGCAAACAATACCTGAAGTTGAGTCATAGCAAGACTCTGTCCAGGACACACTCGAGCCCCTAAACCGAAAGGAATGTAAGCTTGATTACTTTTGCATGCTTTTGAAATACCATCAGCAAACCTCTCGGGATTGAACTTTTCTGAATCAGCTCCCCAGAAGTTAGGGTTGGTGTGCAGTTCCAGCATCCATAACCAAATATTAACCCCTTTTGGGATTTCAACGTCACCCAATTTCAGATTTGTCAAGGCTTGCCTCGAAACAAATGCTGTTGCTGGATAAAGTCGTAGCACCTCAAGAACCACCATTTTTAACTGCAATAAAGATAGAAATTTTGGGTTTTAATTCAGAATTTCTCATGGGAATTGACAGGCATGATTACGTACCGCTTTCATCTTGTGAAGCACATCGAAAGTCAGCACCCCACCCTTACATAGTTCTGAAACCTCACCACGAATACGGGTTTGCCATTCGGGATGTGAAGCCAATAACATTAGACCCCATATTGCGGAAACTGCAGTAACCTCGGAGGCAGGGATGCAGATGTCCTTGCAGTTGTCGACTATGAACTGATCAGCTGTTATAGATGGCCCAATATCACCTTTTGAACCTTCAATCATCACTTGCAACAAGTCTTTAGAAGCGGTCTCATTGTGCTTCTTTACTATCTCCATAATCTTCGAATGAATCTCCTTCTCAAGCCTCCAAATCTCTCTATTCTTTTTAGTGGGAAGATATCTAATATGTTGGGGGATAATGAATCGGATTGCCCATTAGAAATGATATTTTATTACTCAAATTCCAATTGATACAGGAAAAAAAAAAAAAAAAACACCTGTAGAAAGGGATGCCGGTAAGTATTGTTGGTGTGCTCATGGCATTGATGAGATCTAGAGATTTTGGAAATATTTCCATGCCCATTTGCCACTCATTTCCGAACACCACATTCGAAATGACATAAGAAGTGAATCTTCTTACATAGTCATCGACTCTGATGTCTGCAGTTCCACCATTAGCTTCAATTAGATTCCCCCATGATTTCACCAATTCCCCAACGGACTCCACCATTAGCTCTACCCTATCCTACATACAATGAGTGGATAATATCTTTGTATAAACAAACAAACAAAAAAAAAAAACTAAACCGTTGAACTTTAATTAACATGTACCTTGACCTTGTCCATAAAAAGATAGGGGGCAATAGTTTTTCTCTGATGGTACCAAACTGAGCCATTTGTGGTGATAAGGCCCTTCCCCAGCAAAGCTCCTCGATCTTTTTGTAGGTAATCAGGTTTCCCCATATCCAACGACGTGAAACAGTTGATTTCTCTGACGAGATAAGTGTCAGCTACATACATGAACTGCGACCTCCCAAGTGCAAACAAGAACGACTGACCTGTGTGATTCAAATTCCAGAATCTTGTTTACTAAGCGGATAATTCATTGCATAGTAGAAGAAATAGGATTCAAATAACCCCTCCCTCTTATTCATTGTGAAAAATATGAAGAAGGTTTCAGGTTGTCTAGTACCGAATTGTTTAGTCCACTGCATAAAATAAGGGAACAGATGCATCAAACGATGATGCGAGGACAAGGGGTCCTCCGCCTGCAGTTTTTCCGCAGAGGAAAGCATCCGCTTCATTTCAGGAACGTTGCCCAAAAGGAAGACGGGTAAGGGACCTTCGATCCCTTGCCTTCGGAGAATCAGTCGACGATTCTCTCCATTGAGCCACAGAACATCAAAGAGATAGACAATGAAGCTCCATAAAGCAAAGACGGAAAACATAGTGGCAATAGAAATGTAGATATCCATCGGGGCTGGTTGATTGGCCTTCCAAGTACCAATGCTTGCAACTTATTTATACGCATTACGAGGTTTACAAGCCGGCCAGACTGGTTCGTTTGATCGTAATAATTTGGCCTAGCTTAACCGGCTGAGGGTTCAATCAATTTTAAAATTTGTGGCTATCATCTGGGATTATAGTACGTGAACTGTTATTATTATATGATGATTTTTGAACTTCACATATACATATATAGAAATAGAAAAATATAGACTAGGATTGACATCTCTTATGTCATGTCAATGACAATATAAAAATAGAATTAAGATCTTGATGAAATATAATGAAATAGAGCCACTTTGAGGTTTCATATAAATTGAGGTATGAAACAGATTCGCTACAAAGAAGTTTTGAGGGTTACGAATAAAATTTTGAGTTTATATTGGTCATGCGTTGAGAAGCTCGCTACTTACTCTTTTTTTTAAAATATTAATATTAAAAATTCTATTATATATGAATGTGTAGAAACCACACCTTTAAAACAAAGTTTAAAACATGAATTTTTTTTTTAATATTAATATTAAAACACAATCTTCCTAGGATAATGAAGAAAAGAAAACATTGAAAAGGGAGAAAAACAATCTTCCCAGGAAAATGAAGAAAAGAAAACAGCAAAAGAAAAAAAACTAACCATCATAAAACCATGGATACTATCCTGATTTTTCACATTCCAATGGTCAGACTCAAAAACAATAAAAAAAGAAAGAAAAACACAACCCTAAAGAAAACTTTTCCTCCTCAATTTTTTGTGTCACCGTACTTTTCTCCCCTAATGGACTTCAGTATCCAGATTTGCAATCTGCATCGTATCTTTACTTCTTCAATTCATCCACTTCTGAGTTCCTTTGATTTATGGTATCCCTTTTCCTTCTCTGGACTCAGCCTTCTCACTCAATAACAATTTCTTTTAATCATTTCTCCTATATTCTCTGGTTATAATGGCCTCAATCTCTAATGATGTTTCTTCCACCTCGAAGCGCAATGTACATAAATGCTTTTTTAAATGTAATCTACAATAAACAATGAAACATAAGGTTTGAAACTAATTATACAATTGATGTAGATAATAAATTGTGTATATTAAAACAAAAATATATCAATAATCAAACTTTAGTTAAGTGATAAATTTAATGTTTTAGTAATTCAATTGGTGTGATTTCAAATCCCAACACATGCATGTAACAAAAAAAAAACTATCAAAGAAACTCCATCACGCATATATATGCGGAAATTACGTATTTAGAATAATGTATTTAAAAATAACATATAATATAAATATTGAGATATATAGTTTAAAATTAATTAATTATAATAATACATGAAATATGTATAATATTAAAATGAAAAAAAGAATCAAAATAAAACTTTGGTTTAGTAGTAAAATTATGATTTTATTAGAGTGGACTCAAATCCAACCACATATATATTTTTATTTTTAAAAAATAAAAAATATCTTTAAATAATATAATTTATTTTAATTGTAAAAGAACATTTTCACAATTTAATTCATAGTCAGAAACTTAAATAATATTATTGATATAATAAAAAATAAATTAAATATGTGTCTAATATCAATTCTAAATTATTTACTGAAATAATATTAAAATATTGAGAGAGGAGAGAAAATTTGATTTATAAAAAACCGATTTATCCTTTTTTAACGTCGGTCATTTTATCCGGATCGGATCAAATCAGCTGGAACGTGCAGATAGAAACCGATTTTCCACTATTTTAACATCAACCAAATATTGCAAAAATCAATCACTTTCCGGACTTTAAATTAGGTCTGAGTTTACTGATTTCTAGGATTTTCAAACAATCCAATACAATGTCAAATCAGATATTCGATTTTCAGTTTTTGTAGATAAGATAAAATTCCACCACGACGGTTACACGCATGGGTTAAAATCTACCACAAGTCTTGTACTTTTTGTAATTTAAAATTTAGTTCTTATATTTTTATTTTTATAAATTTAATCTATTTATTTTTTAAATTTTAAAATATATATTCAACTGTTATCATTGTTATAATTATTTTGTTAAATTTAAGTTTATTATAACGTCATTTTTTTAATTACATTGATAGTAAATGAGCTTTTTTTTTATATATATCAAAATATCACACTAATAAATTTAACAAAAAAGTTAACAATATTAATAATTTGACTTAAATTTTGAAATCTAAAAAATAGAGGAATTAAATTCCTAAAAATAAAAGTACAAAGATTAAATTTCAAATTTTATGAGACGTATAAAAACCAATATAAACATATTTTAACCAGATATTTACTATACATATTTTAACAAAAAAAAAAAAAAACCATGCACGAGATGTATTTTCTTTAACCTTCTCAACACTATCAACTCAGTAAATGGCTCGTCATATATCATCAATAATAACCAAGTTCAAGGAATCACCATATGTTAATTTAGCAATTTTATCTGCTACTCTATTCACCTCACCAAGAATGTATTTAACAAAGCTTGAATTTTGTTTTAAAAAATAAGAATTTCAAATAATATAATTTTATTTTTCATAGAATTAGGTTACATCGAGACCAGGATGACATTGTATCAACTCAACATCCTTGGAGAAAAAAAAAGGGTAAACTATATTGGTAGTAACTAAATTATTAGTATTTTTTTTCGTCACTCAACTATGAAAAGTTACAAAATAATTATTCACCTAGTCGGCTTTTTCTTTTTTGGTCACTCAATTATTCGAAGTTTTCCTTTTTGCTCACCACCCGTTAAATTACTAATGGAAAAATAACACGAAAATTTTTAAAATCGACATAATAACAACTTTAACCCTCAATATTTATAATCATATCAATTTAGTATTGATTCCAAAAAAAAAAAACAATCATCAACATTTGCACATTGTGTAATTTAGTTTTTTTTTCTTTCAATTTGACATTTTATTTGTGATATCAAAGGTTAATTTTAAAATAATGAGAAAATATAAAAATTATTATATTGGATTTGTTTGGTAATTTCATTTTTGACATATTTCTAATTAAATTAGTCAATAAATTAATCATAGAATTGTGTTACGCCGAGAATAATATGACATCACATCAACTCAACTGCTTATACCATCATTCTCAAACAACAATACTAACTCAGTAGATAGCTTGTCATAATCAATAATAACCAAGTTCAAGTAATCACCATATGCCAATTTAGCAATTTTAATTGCTAATCCATTCCCCTCATAAATGTATTTAATAAAGCTTGAATTTTGTTTTAAAAAATAAGAGTTTTAAA
Organism: Gossypium sturtianum; assembly: GCA_025698515.1. Taxonomy (NCBI): domain Eukaryota; kingdom Viridiplantae; phylum Streptophyta; class Magnoliopsida; order Malvales; family Malvaceae; genus Gossypium; species Gossypium sturtianum. The sequence goes on along the minus strand of CM046955.1, from coordinate 164,137,837 downwards.
GAATGTAAAATTATTTTTCATAGAATGACATTACGTTGGGACCACTCAACATCCTTGAAGAAAAAAAATAAGGGTAAATTATATTTCATTATCCAACTATGAAAAATTATAAAATAATTATCCAACTAGTCGGCTTTGTTTTTTTGGTCACCGTCCATTAAATTACTAATGGAAAAATAACTCAACAACTTTTAAAATTTGTATAATAATAACTTTAACCCTCAACATTTATAATCATGTCAAATTAATATTGATTCCAAACAAATTAATCATCAACATTTGTACATTATGTAATTTGATTTTTTTTTTACAGTTTACTTTTTATTTGTCACATCGAGGGTTAATTTTAAAATAAAGAAAAAATATGAAAATTATCATCTTTAATTTTTTTTGTGTTTCTATTTTTTGTATATTCTCAATCAAATTTAATCAATAAATTAATTATAGAATTGCGTTACACCGGGAGCAAGATGACACCACATCAACTCAACTTGTACCATCATTCTCAAACAACATTACCAACTTAGTAGGTGGGTCTACATATATCATTAATAATCACCAAGTTCAAGGAATCACCATATGCCAATTTAGCAATTTTATTGTTACTCCATTCACCTCACTAGAAATGTACTTAACAAAGCTTGAATTTTGTTTTAAAAAATAAAAGTTTCAAAGAATGTAAATTTATTTTTCATAGAATTATGTTACATCGAGATCAGGATGACACCGCATCAACTCAACATCCTTAGAGAAAAAGAACAAGGGTAACCTACATCGGTAGTAACTAAACTATTAGTAGATTTTTTTTTTTGTCACTCAACTATAAAAAGTTACAAAATAATCATCCAACTAGTTGGCTTATTCTTTTTTGATCACCCAACTATTCAAAATTTTATTTTTTGGTCACCACACATTAAATTACTAATGAAAAAATAACTCGGCAACTTTTACAATTGGCATAATAACAACTTTAATCATCAACATTTATAATCATGACAATTTAGTATTGATTCCAAAAAAATTAATGATCAACATTTGCACATTGCGTAATTTGGTATTTTTTTTACAGTTTCACTTTTTATTTATGACATCGAAGGTTAATTTTAAAATAATGAGAAAATATAACAATTATTATCTTGGATTTTTTTGGTGTTTACATTTTTGGTATATTTCCAATCAAATTTAGCCAATAGATTTTTTTTTAGCTTTGTAAGTGAAAGGATTAAAAAGAAAAGAAAAATTGAAAAAAAGAAGACTAAAATACACAATATTTTAGAATCATGATTTAATTGACATGATGTATGTATGTTGAGAATTAAAGTTGCTATTATGCCAATTAGAAAGTTACTACGTCATCTTTTTCATTGGCCATTTAACAATTAGTGACCAAGAAAAAAAAATTGAATAATTGAATGATTATTTTATAACTTTTTATAATTATGTAGCAAAAAGAACTTATCAATAATTGGATAATTATATATATAATTTATAGGAAAATTAAAAGAAAGTTGCCACATCAATCAATCTAATTAAATGTATTTAAACTCGAGTGGAGCTTCAAATTTAAAAAAAATTATAGGTCCAAGCTAAAGCCCGACTCTTCAAGCTTTCAAATAGTTCGATTCACTATTTATAAAATAATATACTATTATTTATATCTAAAATTCATTACAAAAGAATACAAATATCAATATACAATTTTCATTATTTTTAAATAGCAAAACGGGTTGAATAAGATTTATTCTTTATTGAAAATTTAAGTCTAAGCTTAGTTTATAAACACTTTTTGATTTAATTGATGCAAATCACTCAAAAATATATAGAAAAGTTAACCTTTGTTAATTTTACTGACAAAAACTTACACGTAGATGTCACATCAAATAGTTTTTTAAAATTCAAAAAACATAGAGAGTTATTAAAATTATTTAAATTTTTTGTAAAAATATATTATAATTTTTAAAAAATATATATTAAAAATTAATTAATTGTTGACATGGCAATCCATGTGTAAGTTTATGTCAGCAAAGTTAATATTTGTTTTCTTTTTCATCTATTTTGGAGTGATTTGATAAAAAAAACTAAAGTTAAAAGAGTAAAAAAAAAGTGAAAATTAAATAAAGGACTAAAATGATTTTTTGTTTAAGTTTGAAAGGCTAAATAAATCATTATACCATCACCTTATTGGGCTATCTTATCATGGTTGTGTCAGTCCAGCAGCTGGAGCTTCATGTTCCCGTAACTGCCAACTTTAAATCACCAGTCTTAAAAATACATAACTGCTGTCACTTATAAACCATGCCAAAACCTTAGCTCGCCTTCTTTTTTGTATCCTCACTCAGAACACAGACGCGGCCGCTAATTTTGCTTTCAGGTAAACTATATAAAGTCAGCTCTTTAAATTTCATCTTTGTTATGAATTTTATGCTCTACTTATTTATTTATTTTCTTCAATTGAAATCAGATAGGCACTTTCTGGATTTAAATTATCGTAATTGACTTGGTTTAGTTATTCATCTCTGTATTTTGTAATTTGTACAAAACAAAATGAAACTGAAAGGTTTTTTTAGTATTTTGAGCAAGTTAGGAATCGATTGTTTTTATATGTTCCAAAACAGTTGTTGCTTTGTTTCTTTTGCTTGCCTATATGTTAGCATAAAAACCGGCTAAGATTAATTGTAATATTTGAGAGAAAAGTTGGGTTTTGATTGGAATGGTAATGGTAATGGCAATTTTCAAGTCTGTTTGAATAAGAGAGTGGGACGGAGATATATAACTGTGGGGAATTAGTGTTCGCTACAAGATAATGCATGTAACTTACAAGAATCATCTGCTTTCCATTTGCTTTTGTTTAGACTCTTTTTTTTTTTTTTTTTTTTTTTAAAGAGAACTTTAAATGCTTATTTGTCATTCACTGTAAAATCCGCAGCAGCTTGTATTTTGTAAAGGATGGTGAGAGTCAGTGTTTTGAATGATGCACTCAAGAGCATGTACAATGCAGAGAAGAGGGGAAAACAACAGGTCATGATCCGGCCTTCCTCCAAAGTTATCATCAAGTTCCTTTTGGTCATGCAGAAGCATGGTTTGTTCCCTATTCTCTCCACCATTTTTTAATTAAAACTTTTATCTTTGGTAAAGATGAAAATGCGATTGCGATTACAGGTTATATTGGAGAGTTTGAGTATGTTGACGATCACAGAGCTGGCAAAATTGTGGTTGAACTGAACGGGAGACTGAATAAGTGTGGGGTGATCACCTCGTTTTGATGTTGGAGTCAAAGAGATTGAGGGTTGGACCGCCAGGCTCCTTCCTTCAAGACAGGTTAGCTTAGAAACTTTTGGTGTTTGTTCTCTGCATGGAGTAGTATTTGCCGAGGTTAAGAAATCATTATTGTGGTATGTCTTGTATTTGCTAATGGAAGGTTTAACCGATCGAAAATGGGAGCGCTAACCTATGCCATTTACATGCATTCTCACTGCAGTTCGGATATATTGTACTAACCACATCGGCTAGCATTATGGACCATGAAGAAGCAAGGAGAAAGAATGTTGGTGGAAAAGTACTTGGTTTCTTCTATTGAGACAAGTTTCTGAGATTTTCATTTTTGATTTCTCTTAATGTTGGAATTGGCACTTCTTGTCAATCAGTGTTTATGCAAATCTAATTTTGTATATTTGGGGATTATACTTTTTATGTTTTGGTTATGATGTTTGAGATTCCGAACTGTCGGTTTGCTAATGCAATTGGCTACGCAGCACCAGAATTATTACACCAGAGGCAGAGGTGTGTCTTTCGCTGTCTACTTGTACTAGGAAAAGGTCCTCCTAATGCTCATGTACGGCTTTTTTGGGTGAACTACCAACCTTGGAATATACTACAGCCTCATTTGGTCAAGACTCGACATGCCGAGATCCACTTTTACGACTCAACTTTGCAATCAGTTATTGGAAGCAATAGATGTTCAAATCATTCATTTGAAAATATATACATAACCTTTTACTTCTATTACTTCCCAATAACTGAAGTTCTTGATGAAATGGAAGAATGTGGATGATTGACTCATTCCATGCTTGCAATAGTCTAGGGAAATCTTTTGATTACGCGTGTATTCTTATTTTCTAATGATATTCTCCCATAATGACAATTGGTTGAAACTTAGGAAGCCATTTCCTAAAAATCCATTTATAGGATTCTTGAATATGCCTTTTAATTGAGGACAATAATAATGATTTTACGTAGGGATAATTTGTCATTTCGAATTGAGTTTCGATTTTAATATTTGTTCGATAGTAGTACTAAATTATCTATAATTATGCTTTTGAATAATCAACCTTGATATGAAATATAAAACAACATAATTACCGGCAGAATTAAGGTGCAAAAAGAGCTCTAATTATATTAGTTTCAACCACTAATGTTTTCACTTTCATTTCTGAAAGCTCAAGTTCAGGCATAAATACTAAATAGTACAGGCAAATGCTGAAAATAACTTAACTATTATTCAGTCATTTATACGCTTGGCTTGAGCCACAATGATCCCCATTCTTGATGAACTGCCAAAAGAGTCTTCAGTTGCCCAACTGATTGAACAGCTACTATTCAACGATCATGATATATCCCCATCCTCATCGTCACCGTTGATGCCGCCGTCACCGTCGACCTCAAACATGTGAAGAAATTGCAGTTGAAGATTGAGGCAATGAATGGTCTCTGAAAGAGAAAGAGTAAAGGATAGGTTTGTATGCTTTAAAGGAAATTCTTCTGGTGTGTGGGGAAAGAATCTTCCAAGCATATGCTTCAAGCATTAACATTCTAGCCCATCATATGTTATTATATATTATATTCCTTTAAACTTTAGTTTGTTTTAATATGATTATAATGGGGGAATGTGGTGGCTTGTTACAAACCAGAAATTCTAGGAATTAGCGGCTTTTGATTTTTCTAATTTCTATTGCATTATGCCATGTCATTCTTCTCTGGACTCTCTACACTTTCGTATGAGAATGACCTTTTTAGGAAGAGGATATATATTCATATAAAATTAGAATTCGATTATGAGATAATCCGAACTTATATACCTAATACTAGGCTATTTAACATAATCATTTGAGAATAATTCAACTAACAAGCAATGGGTTGGAATTAATGATTGAATTTGAATCTAATAATGGTAATTGGAGTTTTAAATATACTCAATCATTGCCATCTTTTTTATTTGCCCAGATGGTCTCCATTCGCAGGATCCAGGCAGGCATACAAAAAGACTACCCCTTACATATATTAGCTGTCAGTTCTGATCATTGGGACAGAACATGTCTTGTTAGTAAAACACAAAAAATTGTCACCATAAATACATTATACGTAAAATTGTTTTAGACAAAATCTTCTCTAAATCCCAAACGTATCCCCCCAAATTTGATCCAGTAAAAGCTAACATTCGACTCGATAAAAACATTTAATAATTGAAGTCAACTATTGAATCCAACTTTACCATGAATTCAAGCACGAGACAGACACAATTGAAGACAATTTTATTGTTTTTTACTTAACAAAGAAGGCAGAAAATTGGGAGGAACTTGGTCCAACCCAACTGGACAGCTTGACTTGGTTCCCGCATCCATTTATCAAAGGGCGACCCCATCTTTTTCATTACCGTCGATCATTTTGCGATTGATTGATGGCAGTGCAGTGTAGTATTGTTATGAATCGAAACACTGGATCTTTTGCCCTAAACCCAGCTGCAAGTTATTAATTAATTTAAGTATTTAAAGGCTAAGGATGATTAGGATGCCAGCTCACTTGGGTTCCCTATGGCCCACACCAGCCATCCATCAATAAGGATAAGCCACGTGGAAATTGCCAGAATGTCAAAACGCATTTGCCACGCGCTGGTATTTGGTTTGTCAGGGAAAATACTTAGATTTTTAGTTAATTAATTAATTTCACTGCTTTATAAAGGAAATCATCAAAACAAGAGTCTTTTCACACTTTCTCTTCCCGTTGATATTAGTGGATTTGGTAGCATGCGCGAGGGGTGATCGGCGCATACAACGAAAAGAAAAGTTGGGAAAAAAATAGTACGAAAAGGAAGAAGGGAAAGCGGACACTGCGGATTTTAGCTATCCATCTTCCTCGGAGAAGATCTATTTTGCGGGTAATAATTTTTTTTCCTTGGCTTTTTATTTTTATATTTTTTCAAAAAATAGAAGAAATCAGTATATGAAACCAGCCAAACAGAAAAGAACTTGAATTTTGTTACCATGGTCTTTAAGATTTGACCTTTTTTGGAAACTTCTCTTTTTTTTTTTCTTGATTTTCTTTTTCAATATCCGATCTGGTACTTCTCTTGTTTTATCTTCGACTTCCATCAGTTTGTTTATTTAATTACGTGGATTCCAGTGTAGAAATGTGAACTATTGATTCAGATTCTTTTTTTTTTTTTGCAGGATTTCGATGGCTGCTCCACCAGCAAGAGCTAGAGCTGATTACGATTACCTTATTAAGCTTCTATTGATCGGCGACAGTGGTACGTTGATCTCTACAACTACTTTCTCTTTTCTTCCAATTTAATCTCTCGTTTTCCTTAAAACCGAACAGATCTTCGAATTCTCCTATCTTCCTCCGCTCTCTTAGATTTATTTCGCCATGTCGAAACAATTTATCGTTTAACTATATTTAGCTCACATTTTAATGTATTCCGTGTCTCTTAGTTTTGTTTCTCCAAATCTCTTTCGATGAGTTTCCTTGGGCTAAGTTTTAGATTTTCCGAGTTATAGAATGTCGAAGAAGCAATTTTTTTTTCTGTAGTTATTGGTTTGTTGACTTTCGGTTTTGCTGTATATGATTAGGTAGGAGCAGCAGTTAGATCTATGTATTTTAATTTCGATAAAACTTGGTTATTTGAAGTTAATGGTTTTGATGATTTCATAATTTCTTTATAATTAATCTGATTTCTAGATTTTGCCTCAAAATAATTTTCTTTTCCATGAAATGTGTTTCCCTTCTTTTGAAATTTAGATGCCTTTATAAAATAGAACTTTGATACTCTGATATGCATTCAAGGCTTGCTAGGACCTTCATATCTAATGTTATTTACATTTGTAGGTGTTGGTAAGAGTTGCCTACTTTTACGGTTCTCAGATGGTTCCTTTACTACCAGCTTTATCACCACCATTGGGTGCGTAATTTCAAATGGAACCCTTTGTCTAGCTTATTTTATCTAAATGAATGACTTTCACAACGTGATTAATCCATTTGCAGTATTGATTTTAAGATAAGAACCATTGAGCTTGATGGCAAACGGATAAAGCTCCAAATTTGGGATACAGCTGGGCAGGAGCGGTTCAGGACAATCACAACTGGTGAGTGTTTTAGTTAGCATATTTCTTTCATTTCAATCTTACCGAGATGGTCATATTACTTGTACGAGGAAAATGATATGGTTGAATCATTGCACTGCCATCATCTACCATGGAGATTTCCAGTCTATCAATTTAGCTGAAAACATTCCATGTTTTCTAAGTTGGGGAGAAAAGAGTTGGCTTAGTCTTGTTGGAAAACATGTTCCTGATAACAAGCTGGGGAGTGGGAAGAAGCTGTGTTTTTCAGGGGAGAAGGATATCTTAAAGGCAGTGGTCTGCTGCCACAAACCAATAGCTGAATGTGTGAGCAGGAACGACCTGTTTAAGAAGCCTAGAAGCTAGTTCAAGTAAAGGTCCTACACCTACAAATGCTACAGGAAAATTTAAGGAACCAGAAATGTCGCCTATTAGTCAATGTCGTGATCCTATCAGACCAGATTAACAAGTCAAGAGTTCAGGATTTAAGATTTGGGTTTAAAAATCAGTGTATGATACACAATGATAATGCTATGTCGTATGCCTACCACCTGGAGTGGGACGCATTTTGGTCTTAATCTAACTTTATTGGAGGTTTACCATGGTTGTGTGGCATGCTGCTTCCTGGTCTGGGCATATCTCTCAAAATTTTCAATTTGTTTTCTTATGGAATAATGTTCTTATTAAGTATTAACGAGATTTTTGGTAACCTAAATCTTAGGCTACTTGTCTGACATTGATCTATATATGTATATTCCATATTTTGCATTCCTGCAAATGGTTTCTGTTGATGCCTAATTTTTCGCTCCAATCTTTTCAACAGCTTACTATCGTGGAGCCATGGGCATCTTGCTGGTCTATGATGTCACGGATGAATCCTCCTTCAACAGTAAATCCCTTGTTCTCTTGTTTTAGTTTAGTTAATTGTTTGACCTTACATTTCAACTTATTCTATTCAAATTTGCAAATTTGGTGGTCTTTTATTAATGAGCTAAATATTAAGGCTTTGCTCTTCTTTTAGTTGTTCTAGTACTTGGTTTTTATGTTAAATCTCTTACAGAGAGCCTCTCTCCTTGCAGATATTAGGAATTGGATTCGCAACATTGAACAGCATGCATCAGATAATGTTAACAAGATATTGGTCGGAAACAAGGCAGACATGGATGAAAGCAAAAGGGTATACTTCTTCTCTCCATAAGATTTTAGTAGATATCTTTGCTAAGCCAAAGTGTGTTTCTGGATCTGTGCACTTTTTGCATAGTCCTCATTCCCAAGTCTCCTGATTTCGGGACTGAGGAATGGAGGTGATATTCAACCTGTTAATCACATTTTTTATGATACAAAAGCACTAATATCATCCCCCTCCTCTTTCCCCATTTCTCGCTTTGCATTTTGTTAAATGGATGCATCTATTTTCTGATCTTAGTCTACATTTTTCTCTTTTTAAGGCCGTGCCAACCTCAAAGGGACAAGCTCTTGCGGACGAGTATGGAATCAAATTTTTCGAAACAGTAAGTGATGCTTGTTGATTGTGGTTGCTAGTTGAATTGGAGATGCTAAATACTGAAAACAAATTGTCATGCAGAGTGCAAAGACTAACCTAAATGTGGAGGAAGTTTTCTTTTCAATAGCAAGGGACATAAAGCAAAGACTCGTCGATACTGAGTCAAAGGCTGAGGTATTTCACATGGCCGGCCTTATCTTGAATAAAAATTACACAACCGAGGCTCATATAATTAGAAATCATGCCTATTCTGCAATGTGATTGTGAATTTTTGTATCGTTGTAGCCTTCAACAATTAAGATCAATAAACCTGACCAGGCAGCTGGGGCTGGTCAAGCTGCACAAAGACCGGCTTGCTGTGGTTCAACCTAAGGGAGTTCAAACCTGGTGGGGCACGTATTGGATGTTAAAAACTACTTTTCTTCAAAAAATGGAGGGGAAAGAGAAAACTAATTGTGGTGACTGGATGATGAGTGCCTGTATTTTCTTATTGTCATTCTTTATAACTTGTTTTAGGGTGTGAGGATGTAGTGTTTTTCTTTATAATTGTTTGTGTCATGTGAAGAACATAACCTTCTGTTTCCCCCATTCTCTCGGCTCCTTCATGTCAGGAAGCCTAAGTTCTGACTGCTTGCAAGACTAGTTCATTTGTTGGTAGGGAAGGAAATGGAAAATGGAAGTGGTTTCTTTATATTACTAACCCATAATTTCTCCATCTCCGTTTAGTTATAAATGCCCGCCTAGGAAGCATGGAGTCTTGAAAACTAAGCAGAATAAATTCGGCTGAATCGTTACTTCCATACAACTTAAATTTTCTCTCTTAGATTCAGTTACTCTAAATTCGGCAGAGAAACTGATATGATGCAATCCCAATAACACCATATACGTAAAACCTAAATACATGAGCAGCTAAGCTTCACTCGCATTCTTATTTACACTTACATGTCTACCCAAACACTCTCATAAAATACACTAGTCTTAAATTAGTTTATTTTTCTATGCACATGATGATTCACCGAAGAGATTGTTGCTTTATCTTACATGTTGAGAAGGCCCTGTTTGGAAAATAACAAACTATAGGTTTAATTCTTCTTTCCCATAAATGCGCTGAAGTTCGCGAGTTGCTGCTTGAAATGATTCTGGAAAGGTGGGAAGTTAAAAAGAGAGTCAGTACTGCAACCTGACTCTTTAAGGCAGCAAAAAATCTTTCATGCTCATACAATCACGAAATCAAATCTTTTTTATTTTTTATGAGACAGCTAAATAATATCTAATTTACCTTTCCAAATGCGAAAAGATTTCTGATTAATCGGTGCACCAAAAACGGTTTGAATTGTATCGAACAACAGGCTCTCAGGTGTGCTCCTCAGTTCTTGTACTATTTGATAGATGGTCTTTCCATTCTCAAAGTAAATGTGATTGTTCGGATGCTTGGTTTTGCAACCAGCATGGCGCTCAAACTCATATGCATTCAACACCTAAAGCACAATCATATAAATCATAGATGAGAAAGCAAAAAGTTGAGCTCACCAATTTTGAAACTATAGGATGGCTCACCTTGGAAAAGTTACATGATTGACACCCGCAAAGATAGCCAGAACCTTTTATAACTCCACAAAGCTCCTACATACAGGGATAAAACAGTAAGGTAGAAAGCAATTGCAACTTAAATAGAGCGGAAAAAAGGAACTATCCAGTTACCTCCCGTGACAAGGATACGTACTTCACAGGTACACCATCAAGCATACCAGTCGATATCAAACTTCTGACATTTGAAGGGAAGCTGTTTGGGGCGTCTTTCTTTGATGATTTGAACTCTGGCTTAGTCCTTGCAGCAGATTCAGATCTTAGCTTAGCAGTTTGAGTTGCACTTGGAATGGAACCAGCAGCTGATGCGTCCAGCTGTTTTCCGGAACCGTCTTCCAGTGTTGGATTGGCAGATTGACAGTATGATGGGTCAAAGCTACCAAGATGCCTGCCCACAGGGATAATCTCATGTTCTTCATGAAAGCCACCGAAAGAAAGAATACTGGCATCCTCTTTAACATAACTGTTGGCCATTGATATTGGAATTTCATTATCCTTACTGTAGGCAGGAGTGGTGATACGCATATCATCCCTGTTATAGGTATGACTCATTACTGCAACATTATCACACTGCTTATCATAGCTATGCCCCATTGAAATGAAACTATTTTCATTTTCCCCATTATACGCCTCAATATTAGACATGTCACTGTTACTTTCCCTACTAAAACTAAGTTCCTTTGGATCATGCATACCGGAATCGGAGTCCTTAACTTGATTGACCTTAACTTTCCTAATTCCACCATAATTAAAGCATGTTTCAGGATCTTCAATTGAAGGAGATATCGACAAACCAAAAGACGCATCTTCACCAAAATGATCTTCAATGCCTTTTCGTCTCATGTTATCTGCTTCTATGGGAGATATGTTCCTTTCAGTGAAACTGACAGACCTTTCAGATTCGGAACCAAACAACCGATCAATAAAATGGCTAGGAACAGACTGAAAACTGGAAACATTTTCCCAAGGCGAAACATTTGAATTAGAAATTCCTGAACTTGATTTGTTGTTTGCAGCTTGTACAGCTTGCTTCTTGTTAGGGAACAGCTGCGACTCAGCATCAACAAACCAACCTTGTGATCGCTTGGGTTCGATTCTTGAAGGATTATCGAATGCAGCATCTCCATCAGACACATGTGGAGGACCCTTTGCCATCCAAAAACTCTTATTCTGAAAAGACTGCCAGAAACAATCACTCAGAAGTTGCTTATTTGTAACACTTCAATGATCCATTAACCAACAAAGCATGGTTAAAGGTTGGGAAAACACACACACACACTAAATCACTTTTCACATTAACAAAAAGGTTGCATTTTAATCATTCTAAAGCAAAAGCAAAGCTAATTGTATATAAAATCTATTGTATTCGCACTGCTAGTATAATTTTAAAAAGTTTATTTACATATACTTACTAAAGATCAGAAAAGAATAAATCAGCTAAACATAAACACTTCATTAAGTTAAAAAAAAATCAAATATTTAACAAATTTAACCGATAATAAAATGGAAAATAAATAATAACCATCCGTTTTTTGTCATAAAAGAAGATAAAATGATATACCATTTCTTTCCAGCTTCCCACTACTTCAACTGGAGATGACACACTTCCCTTTTCTTCTTCTCCTCCTCCTCTAATTCTCAATCAAAGCATATAATCTCTGCTTAGATCACCCTAATTCAAAGCTTCCCCTGAAATTTTTCGTTAAAAGAAAATAACATCCATAAAGTTTTCGTAGAAACCCAGATAATGAAATGGATAAAAAGAAAAAACTTCATAAAACTGATGAAATAGAAAAACCCTAATAATAAATTTAAAGAAAAAGTGTTCCATTTCCTTCAATTTTCGAAGATCCTTACCTTGCTTCGCCACCGGAAAAAAGCGAGGATTTTATGATGAATTTACCGGCGAACAGAACGAGAGGAAGAGAGAGTTAATTGATGCTTTGTGAGTGAGGAGCACCGGATCTTTCCTCGTGAAAAAGAATTATCAGAATTGTTAGACTACAACTGCTTTATCACACGACACGGTTACCTACATCATTAACGTACACGTGTTTCACAAGCGACGGATCTTACTGTCGATTGTTTGTGATTAACTTCATCAAGGGGTGGATTTCGTCGCTTTCGTTCTTCTTGGGCGTGTTTATGGAAAGAGAATCTTGAACGAGCGGTGGTAAGGTGGGGATTCAAGGGAATTATCGATACGTGTCCAGTTCTTAATGGTTTAAATATGGTAAAGTCCACTACAGCGGCCAATAAAGCTTTGACAGTTGTTATACAGATTTTATTAACTATTAGGTAAGGTAAGAACTGGTGTTTGTAAGTCCCAGTCAGTCACAGTAGAAATTTCTGAATTTTTTTTTATATAAATTATTTAGTTAATTAAATCCTATAAAATTTATTTCATTGTAAGTCTTTAAAATATATTATCTTAAATTTTAATTCATTAAAAATTTTTAAAATAAAAAATAATATCAAATATTTTTTATAATTAAAAGTCAAAATATAACAAGATTGAGACAGAGAAAATTGCCAATTGAGTTTGAGCTCAATGGGTAAATTTATTATTTCAATAACTAAAAAGACTGAGTTTAAGTGTGTTTAAACACATTTTTCCACCAACCTAAAGATGAGGTATAAATTTTAAGTTGTGGAATAGCTTCAACACATTTTGTCACCGGTGAGCATGCTAAAAGTTGTCTTCTTAATTCTTAGACGTTATATTTTATTTTAGGTTTCTTACATTGCTTGTTCAAGAAGTTAAGATGTTACTTTTGTGATGTTCAAATATATATAATAGCTTTGTGTTCATTTTGTATATTCTCTTAGCCAGATTGTGATTATTTTGCAACCAAAATGATGATCCCTAGTCTGGAGGCTTTGGTTTGTGTGTGTCAATGAGATTTCTTTTGTTTTCTTTTTAGTTTGACAATGGCTTAAGATAAAGGGCTTGCAAAGGAAAACACGCTTAACAATCCAGAAGAGAAACACTGATATTCAGTCGTTTAACTTGTTTTGCAAGTCACAAGTTAAAAAGGGTGGATTGGATAGTTCCAGTATAATTGAGCAAGCATGCCTATTTCGTTCCATGAGCGATCTAAAATTTCCCGTCTTCCCTTTATAATCTGAGGAGACTGCCTGCTTCAAAAATGCACTTGATTGTGTTAACTTTTACAATTTTAAATCGAACAAACAAAAAGAAAACCAAGTTCAATCAAATGATTGTCTGCCAAAGATCCTATTTTAAACCTTTTTCTATGTCAATAAACTACCGATCAGGAATCAGAAATGGTAAAGTAATTTAAGGTGGTAATTTCCCAGACAAGTAGACAGAAAGTTTATCTCTCAGGTGGACACCTTCAATGTCAAAAGATTTGCAAATCCGTTGTCGGTAACCCGAATCATGGTCATGAGACAAAGGCATTTCATCCTGCACATCATCATCTTCCAAGTCAATAACAATATTGTGAAGCAAGCAGCAAACCAGGATGATCCTGGGCAACTTATGTTTGTCAGGTCTCCACATCACCCCTTGGATGATCTTCCACATTTCTTTCAGCCTTGCCAAGGCCCTGCGTGCCACCAGCCGAGTCGCTGAATGTCTTTTATTGAACTCAGTGTTAACCTCTGGTAGCTCTTTCCCCTTGTATGGTATAACAAGATAGGGTAACAAAGGATAGCCTAAGTCTCCGATTATGTATTCCCTTATTTCTGATCCTTTAGACACCTCAACTTTTTTGCCATTCAATCTCTCTCCTTTATCACACAGTTTATAGAAATTTGAACTCTGAAACACCAGCCAGTCGTCAATCTTACCTGGCCAACCGGTAACGATGTCCCTGAACCTCATTTCAGGGTCCACAATTGCCTGCAGGACCATGCTATGATTCTTCTCATGATCGAGCCACACCTTACTTTGAGGGTCTGATGAAGGCAAACACATCGTAACATGAGTAGTGTCAATCACACCACAGCAGTTGGGAAGTCCTTGAATCTTTTCAAATTTGGACTTTATTTCCATCATTTCTGCATCAGTGGAAGGCCAATGCAAGTGGTGAAGACCCCTTTCTTCCATGGCCTCTACAAAGCGCCAGGTCAATTGCGAGACAGTAGAGCGATGCAGCCCGAACAGATCACCAATTGTCACTAGTGATTCACCAGAGCTTAGCCTTCTCAAAGCTACAGCTACTTGATCTTCGAAAGACAAAGGTTTTCCATTTGAAAATGTGAAATTTCCTGGCTTAGCCATCATGTCTTCCATCACGAGCGAACATATGTAGCTGAAAGTTTTTCTGGAAATTTTGAAAACTGATTTGAACTTGTCCAGACCTTTAGATGGCGATTGAAGACCTGCAAATAGCATGGGTCAATAGGGTTGGAGACTTGGAGTAGATGATCTATGGGATTTCGCTAGTAACTATGGAACATTATTTCAACTATCAGGATTACTGTATCAATGAGAAAAATATAACCTTCTTAGCCTCATTTCATTAAACAATATACAGCCATAGGAATTGAAAATATAGAGTAGACATGCATAATTGTTTATAATTGGAACATCAAATAGGTAAATGATGCACATAAAGTTGAAGCATGACAGCGTCTGTAGAATCTAGTTTGCAACGATTACAGTTGGGACTGGCAGAAACCAATGTGACAGACTGCTAATACCAATGCAGAAGCTTTGATTAAACAAGATGAATACATTCTCCTATTACTCATCATCATAAAGACAACTCACATCTTGTTGAGAAAGAAAAAGGAAGATAAGTTACTAAATTCAGAGCGGTCCTCTTCGTCTTATCCGGGTAGAGCCAAGAAAAGAAAGCTCATGGAACAAGGGCAACCAACATCATGAATTTGATTAGAGGACTATTTGGATTGGTTAGAGCATACACATTAGCTTAATTGGCAATTACTTTTCCAATCAAAGCTTAGTTTCTACTGACCTGCGTCAAGCTCTTTAACTCTTATCTTATGTCTTCTTTCTTAATCTCTCCTCATTGACAAATCCTATTGTTTTTCAACTGACACTAGTCAATGTAATCTACTGAATTGTGAACTGTAGCTAAAAACATATGTTATGAAAAAATATCATCTGTGTATAGCTTGAAAATGGTAGAAATAAAAAATTTCTACCTATGGAACTTGCTGGTAAGTGAAACATAGGATTACCAGCCATTCTTTTAACATGTTCAAAGTAATTATCAGCCATTTCTTTAACATTTTCCAGGTAACTAAAACTAATGTGCCCTTGCATGGTGTATTGAATTTCAATGTAAAACGACAAGAATCACAGGATATTAAACCAGCATATAGAAGCCAGCACTGAGAAGACAATCAAAGAAAACAAGGGAAACAGATACATGGACAAAGAGTAATAAAAAAATAGGAAGAATTCAGTGTTCTGAACACAAGCAATTTCTCATCAAGAAGTGACATATCTATCAGAACACATTAAGCAATAGTTTGACCAGTTGAAACCCTTGTTATTTTGAATGATACAAGGCGTTGCAGGTTGAATTCATGAATGCAGAATATGAAGGGAATTAATTCCTGCCTAATAACCTGGTAAATAACTTGATTGATCTTATCAGTAACCTTTCATGTTAAAGATCTTATGATTCTGCATTTACTTGCTCTGTAGCATTTTCAATCAAAACATGTAATGACTGTACAAGTAAGGACTGCATATATGTGAAAGATAATATTCCAAGAAATGGAAAGACCACTCACTCTGTTGATGGCATGTTTCTGGCAGAACAAGAACAATATTCAAAAGGACCAATGGATAAAGCATTTAACATAAACCAAAAGAGAAGAATCTTCAAGATGAAAGGATAAAGAATTAAGATAAATCAATAAAAAGGACGAGGAAGAAGAATAAGAAAAAAGATTGTTTGTTTCGCCTACATTGGCTATTACAAATGTATAGTCAAGTTATCTACAATCTGCTTTCACAAACAATAAAAGTCATCTAGAAAGAACTAATAACAAGCCCCTTTTATTTACAACTCCATTTCTCACTTGCAGAGTCTCCATTAATAACTTAAAGCTTTCCTCAAAGTAAATCCAATCACAAACTTCAAATGTAAGATGAGAATCAGTTTTTCAACTTCATTAGCTATCTGTTAACAACTAAACCAATCTTCTTCCCCATTTAATAACATAAACAAAAAAGAGTGTTAGGTTAACAGAACCACTTGAAAGTCAGATTAGGGATCCTGCATACATGGTCCTAAATGTATTTCCTATGCATTCATATATAAATCGAAAACGATATAAATTGTAAAGCCAGTCAAATCTGTCTCCAGCCATAACCTGAAAATCTGTCAACTGTTAAGTTTATATATCTGCAATGCCATGAATGACCAACTAAAGCAAATACCAATACACGGTAACCAAAAAGAACAGTTCAAAATAAAGACAATAAAAACAGGAAAAAGAAAATGTTCAAGAGTCAGACACAGTAAAACTGTTAAAAGAAAACACACCATTCATCCTCTTGGAAAGCGCATCCCACCAATCAACAGACCGTTCCATCTCAGAAGAAGCAGAGGCATTTTCTTCAGGTTTCTTCTCTACCTTTCTTCTTTTCTTTAACCCTCTTACAGGACCCATCAGCCTAAAAAAGACACCCAATTGAATCCAAAAACAAAACCCGCTAACTCCAGCAAAACAAGAATTACGATAACT
This sequence comes from Gossypium sturtianum, assembly GCA_025698515.1. Classification (NCBI taxonomy): domain Eukaryota; kingdom Viridiplantae; phylum Streptophyta; class Magnoliopsida; order Malvales; family Malvaceae; genus Gossypium; species Gossypium sturtianum. Next base: position 164,120,716 of record CM046955.1, on the reverse strand, counting down.
ATGTTACAATTCATCAAAAAGAGCAAAACCCATTAATTATAAACACCACCAATATATATATATCACAAACCATGAGACAAACATAAACAATAGGATCCTGAAAGGAATAGTGGCAACTAATATGCAATAACTACACAAAGAAAGGAACAAAACAGCTTTGTGTTCAATGGTAGCTTCGATGAAATAAGGAAGGAAAAGAAAAGGAGAAGGTAGATAGTTGTTCATGTGTTACCTGATGAGAAAATCTACAGGCAAGTAAAGAAGTTTCAAAGTGTGTTGTTTTTAGACAATGTGCCAACACAAAACAAACGACATCGACATGCGAATAGACACAATCTTCTATTCTTTATAAAAACCTACTGAAACATGTTCAGATTTTTTTCCCTGGGAAGAAAAAGAGAGGGCTTTGCGTAGAGCTTTTAGAGAGATTCTCTCAAATTTAAGAGTATATATATTTATATAATAAAAAAAACAAAATTTTAACATGCCTTAGTGTACTAATGTATATATGGGATGATATATGAATTGGAAGGTCAATTTTGCAATTAAAATGACTAAAACGCCATCTGGTCTAATTTGGTTCATGAAATGGTAAATGGGGTGAAATTCAGTTGTAAATGGTCAGAATCCGAAGGTAGCTCTTCGTGGCTAATTTGGTCATTATGCATATGGTTTAACAAAAACAAAGCTGATTTAACACGCAATGAAACAAGTTTATTTGCTTACTACTACCAATCATCTTAATCTATTTGCAACAACCATCACAATTTTTGGCAAACTAAAACTTCAGTTTTTTCTTCAAAATTTTCTACTTCTGTGATCAAATTATTTAAAAAATAATAATAATCAAGTATTACATCTTTTATACATGTACATACAAAGTTCATATGTTTGAATTCGTCTTTATAAGAGGTTAGGAAATCATCGAATGTTAATATTCTTTGCCTATTAATATATATATATATGTTTAAATTCGTATAGGATAGTGGGTTGTGGAGTTTTAATGATGGTTTTTCTTTTGGTTGAAAAGCAGCCAGATTTTCTGCATAACAAAACTGCAATTTATTGCTTTGCAATAAGGAAAGTTTTAATAATTTCAGTTCTGTTTTTGGTCACATCATATATATCTTACCTTCCCAGGGATTTCATCATGTAAGTAAAGTTTGGCGGAAGGAAGCAATGCGCCTCTTAGGCCCTTTGGGAAATTAATATTGTACAGTACTAGCTACTAGTTGACTGAAACTGTTGAAATTGGGCTTTAAACTTGTCTAAATAGAAAGGAAAGTCCAACAATTCATCTTGGGTTTATTGGCTGCTTAGCTAACAAGGGCATTTTGCTCAACCGATACCGCGCCCCCCACTCTTCAAATATGGAAGCATCAGGCATAGTGCGTCAAGTGTAAACTAGAGTTATAAGTGAAGTTCAGCATAGAAATCAATTTTATCTCAATTCAAATTCAATCTTTAAAAATGAAACTCCAACCTAACTCTAATTCACTTTACTTGTATTTCACCCAAAAGCTTTCATTTGGAAGTGTTAGTTATCTTAATGGGTGATCTATATATGGTTTATACACCCTTAATGAATTAAATGATACCACATCATCAGAACTTTTTAGGAATAGCCTAATTTTTTAATGGCATACCATCTAATTAACTAAAAATACAGACTTCTACATTTACCAATGTATCAAAACTTACTCCTATTCCAAATTGTTAGTAAAATATTAGCAAAGTAAATGTTGCAACTTTCTCGGTAGAGATTGGTGAATTTTTCGCATCTCCAATCACCATGAAGAACACTCATCTTTCCAACAGTGACACCAATGCCCAAAGCAGACGATAAGACCTAGGATGAAATTCCATTTCCTATGTTTTAATTCAGAGTCGAACTAAATTAGTGTCAAAAAGGACATATCACAACTAGAGGTTATCGCCCGTGCACCGACAACAAGACTTAGCCACTCCCACAAAATCCAAGGCACCAATCACCCAACCCTGCGCTTCCTATCATTGCGAAGGCAAACCGTCCGCGAAGCAGCTTGCTCTATAAATAATTTGCCATTGTTATTCCCAATAGTTCTCACTGTTTAGTTACGAAACTACAAATTACTACAATTCACATAACTAATTCAGATCTAGACATCGCGTCTTTCAATTATAGCTTCTACTTTCATTGGTGTCATGCGACGGTATTGACTTTTTTCTTCCATCACTAAGTTCTCGGCTTCCTCGGTATGCACTTTGTACGCACTCCGTCCATCTCCTTTCCGGCCAGCTGCAACTGCGAGCTCCTGCTGATTAAAATGTTCCCAAATTAACCCAATTAAAAGACCAACAAACAAAGCAGAACCAGATCAAGCATCTAATAAGAATTTAAGCTTAAAACTCTCAACAGAAATTGTGTTTATCTACCTGGTCCCTCCTTCAAAGCTAGTACTAATGTAGTCAAATCATTTGTCGAATAAGTTTCATTACATTAAAACCCAACCGCAAGATTTAAATTCCAGGACCACGTGGGATTTGATTACGGATCATTAATGTCAATGGCCAGCTTCTTATATAATCTGTCCTTCCTTAAGACATACAGCTGATTCCAAAACAGAAGTACAGCATGGAAGACATACACATTGATGACAGCTGTGTTATCCAAAGTCAAGTATAGGTCCTATATTCAAAATTTCAAAGATTTTTCATATAATTCAAAACATCACACGCACTCATATTTGAATACATGTCGAGCATTGAATACAAAGACTTTTAAACAAATGAAGAGTATTTAGTTACGTATGTGTAAAAAAAGCTGGCCTTTCGGGCAAAACCCGTACGAATTTTACATTCAATACATAAAACAGGCCCGCAGGGTCAGATATTCAGAAATAGAACCAATAATCTGACTTGAAATCCCTGGAAAGGTGAGGCATTCCTTGCATTGCAGGTAAGGAACACTTCATTATTCAACTAAAGCTTCAAACCTATTTACTCATTGTACCATCATCACTGCTTCTTCACTTTCAGTCCTTTCATGAGATTAGTATTGGGTTTATGTCTAAATCAAGAGTTTAATTACTTAGATTCCTTGGCATTACATTCGAAATACAAGATAAATTAGTTTTACTGTTTTTATAAGGAGGTAAAGAATATAGTTATTATTTAGTTAATTATACATCAAATATAAGATTTTGAGCAGCAATGAAAGTAAACTTAAACGTAATTGATAATTAAAATGCTTCACAAATGAATTTTGGGGATTACCTATCAGCGTTGTAAGAAGAAGATCTCTTCAAGTTTGGGATCTCCTCTTTCTTGGTCTCAATCAAGCTCCCACTAAAATACTCTTTATCTTCCAAGCTTACCCTTGAGAAGCTCCCCGTTTCCCTCTCAACCCCTGCTTCTTTTCCCACCTGGCTACAATTCCCTGCCCCGCGTGGTAACCTCGATTTGTAATGTCCAATCAACGAGAACCCTTCATCCTTCTCTGAGCTGGCTCCACAATCCTTAAACGACATCGAACCGCACGATACCAACTGCATCAAAACGGACGACGCCTTAATCCTCCCACTTGGGCAACTCTCAGCCGTACGGTTCAAGCTATCTTCGTTACTACCACCACCGTTGCCCAATCTCAACCGTCCATCAGCTTTCATTAAGGATTCCAATGTCTCCGGGCTTGAATCCGACGGTGGAGGTGAAATCTCTTCCCTACTCAGCTCCGTAGTATGATTCAGCTCCAACTCTTGACTTTGACTTTCAGTACTTTCTAGCTCTTCGATTTCCGGTTCCTTAACCAACGCTTTTCTTCTTCTCCTCTTATCATCAGTCTGAGTCGACGCATCAGCAGCGATTCTCCCGATTGATTCGGGTCTCGACTCAGACTTGTAAACTTTGTACTCATGGAGATCAATGGAACTCCAAGACTGATTCCTCCGCCGTCTTATTGACGGAAATTCATGCTCGTTCTCTGACTTCTGAGACTCCGCCGGTTTTGGTAATCGAAAAGAAGACGACGTTATGTCAAGTGCTTGAGAGTTGATCGTGTGGTCGAGAATCTCCGATCCTTTCAGAATGTATTCTTGGCCATGAGAGGGGTAAATGAAATCGTTTTCTGCTAAGTCGTGCCAAACGAATCCGTTTTTGTAGCTCCTGAGTTTTAACAATCAAAGCAGGACTATTAATATCAGACAGTGAAGGGAAATAGTAATCTGATCAAATGGTTGGGAATGAGTGAGCGTTTTACCGTTTGGAAGACCAAGAGTATAGACTAGCCATGCCTTTGCCTCGAAGGAGGTTTAGGCGGTTGATTACATCTGAAGAAAAAGATTTTGAAAATTGTAAGGAATATAGGAAAACAAGGTACTTTACTCAGCATCCGATCAAAAGTAAAAATAAAAAGCTTTTGAAATTTTAAACTTAATTATTTTCTTTTTCTTTTCCCGGGAAAAAGAGCACTTTTTAATATATTTTTCTCTTAAAGGGAAAACAGAAAATTCGCTTTTTGTCAGCTGCAGCTGGCAGCAGCTATAGCTAGGTAAAACCAATTTGCAAAAGGCATTTCTTGAAACGTGAAAGTAAATTCAAAATTTTGAACACTTAATTTTCTGAGAAACCAAACAATAGAGATAGAAACAAAGAAAGTTGAGAAAAAAAAAAGATTTAGATGTTCTTTTCTTCACCATAAGACAAAACCCAGAAAGAAAAGTGCAATGGGAGGGGTTAATTGTCATACCTTTGAGATAAAGTCCATCATTAGAAGAGAGAGGAACTTCTATGAAATGAGGTTGTTCAAGCTGGCCACTCCTAGACAAATAATAAACAACAGCAACCTTTCTTTCAGTGAGGGAAGACTTGTTGTTGTGAGGCTTGGGTTCAATCCAGACTTTGTTTCTTTCTGGGCTTATTTCTCTATCATTCCACTTCCTTGAAACAATTCCCCCGAACTCTGTCATTTTCCCTCTAGAACTGACCGCCATTTCACTTTCTTCTTCTTCTTCTTCTTCTCTCTATCTGAGAAACCCAACAACAGAAACAACAAAAGCAAGAGAATAAGACATTACGACGCGAGAGGAAGCCGAAATTATGATGAGAGAGAGGGAGCGAAGACAGTGATGTTACCTGATGGAGAAGGGAGTAAGTGAAGAAGCTAGAAATGGGTAGGTTTGGATTTTATAGGGGGATGGATGAGAGTGTGTGAAATGGAGAAGAGTTTCAAAGTAGGGATGCTGCAGACAACAGCTACCAAACAAGTAAGTCCTGTTTTTTGCTTCACTTCTTGCGAGCATTGACTGTCAAATTCCTAGTTTATTTTATCTCGTACTACATAATAATATATCAAGATTTAAATCTGCAAATCGCCAAGACAAACGGCACCGTTCTGCCGCACATATTTTAAAATTTTAATGTGCAGTTAAAGCTTATTCGGGGAGGACTACTGTAGTCATATGATACTCTTTTTAACTTTGGAGTTTAGTTTCCTTTCCTCAAATAAAAACTTTTAACCCGAGATTTAAATTTTTTTTAATGGCTAAGTATATATATTTTTGGTAATACGAACAAAATTTATTTATGGATCAAATGTTTATTTGGGCCAACATTTTGCTATAACCTTTCTGGAGTTCCAAAAAAGTTCCCATTATATTAATTATTTTAAAAAAATAGTCAACAATAATTTTGGGTACTATCCATTCTAAAGTAAGTTGGAGGAAAGAAATTATAAAAGCTGTCAATACTCAATAGTGGAAGTTGCTTGTTGCAGTGAAAAAGACTGTAATATATCCTTAAATGCAATGAAGAAGACGACCCAAGCTTAGTATTTGCCCACTTTCAAAGAAAAAATTCAAATTTCTTGGAAATAAATTTATTCAAAAGAAAATAATCATGAGTTGACTTATCATTTTTTTGAGGCCCACACCAAATGACCCAACTTTTGAGTCTAAAATAAAAAGAAAGGCAATGAACGTCCTGTCGACTCTGTACTCTGATTTGGTTTTTATAATAGAAAGTTGAGGTAAAAGTTAAAAAAGAAGAGAGATAGTTGAGTGGGACCCTATATCCACGTGGCAAATGGAATCATGGCAGATCAGAGGATGGCTGTATGTGGGTGGGACGTTAAACATTTATTTAATCTGATTGGTAAGAACCACCCAACGGTTGAGATTGAGGATCGAAAAGGCGACAGTTCTATACGGTGCTGTGTGATCTGCAACTGGATGCGGCCAAATCTTTTTGGTGATCTAAGGAGATAATAATAGGATCAGATGATAATGGAAGTTTTGAGTAGAGGTGTTGATCAATTAGGTGAGGCTCAACTAAAAATTTTAGATTCGTTTATTGGGATCAGATTTAGTCCGGCTTAAAAAATAGATTTAAATTTTTGTTTAAGTTTGACCTGAATAAAAATGTTAAAATCGGGGCCCGGTTCAGTTCATATTATTTTTTATATAATTTTTAATATATATATAAGACATTAAAAATACTAAAAACATTAAAATAAATATTTTTCAATAAATTAAAAATAAATTTAAAAAATGTATATTTAAATAATATTAAAACACGTATAACTTAACAAGCAAATACATTTAAAATAATAGCAAAATTAATAATAAAGCAATAGTTATACAATAACAACAAAATAATAACAACATAATAGTGAAATTGTAGCAAAATAGTAATATTAATAAAAAAACAAGAAAATATTTAAAAAATGTAGTTTTTTTTTTTTACATATTTGAGCCGGGCCAGGTTGAAAAAATCTTACCCAAGACCCGGTCAATTTTCTGAACGGGCCTTATTTTTTTATCTAAACTCATTTTTTGAGCCCATATTTTTACTCAAATCTTTCCACTTTTCGGGTGGGCCTTCACTCGGCCCGGCCCATGAGCAGGCCAAGTTTTGGGTAAAAGATGTTCAAATAATTTGCATAATGTTTTAATATATTTTTAGGTTTTAACCAAAAAAAAAGTATACTTTTAAATGGGATAATTTCATTGGAAATCCTTAAATTATAATATTTTTTTCAAATTGATATATAATTTATTTTAAATTTAATCCTTAAACATCAATATAAAAATAGTAGTATTATCTCAGACATTAAATGTGAACATGTATTTAATTGCATATTAAAATTTAAACATTTTTTTACATTATCTTAAATTTGAACATAGAGTATATTTAAAATATATAAATAAAAAATTAACATGTGTTTACTCGTGTCCAAATTTTCTAATATATTAAATTTAAATTATCAATGCCACGTATATATATTTTTAGCGTTTCATCTACATGTCTGAAAATTTTAATACTTTCATAATTCAAATAAAACGAATCATTTTAAAATTTAAAAATCATAATGCGAGGGTTTTTGTAATTATAATATTTTAATTAGTATAATATTATATCTAAATCACGAAATACTTACCGCATCAATGTCTCATAAAGTGTGAGCGGGAAACTTGGCCGGAAGTCCAAAAAATGGACAAAAAAGTCCAAAGATAAAAAACATGTTCCCGTGCAAAGTCAGGTTGAACATTTTTCAAGTTTTGATATAAAAAGAGATGCATACAGACATGCATTTGAGTCATGTGAGGACCCAATTACTCTAAGGATGTGTTTGAATGGGCGGTGCATTTACCTGCGGTTAGTGTAAAAACAGCGGTGGCGGTGAGATTAGATATTGTAGCAATACTGTAGCGTGAGACAAAAAATAAGCTAAACGCACCGCACCGCACTCAATCACCTATCCAAACCCACCCTAAGTTTTATGTCAAAGGGTGAAGTTGGCAACTCCTTTCTGTGTTATTTATCAGAATTTGGATAATTGTGCTCTAAGTCATTCGGTTTTAATTGAGTTTGTGTTGAATTTATATATTTTTATTCATCAAAAAGAAATTTTAAATATATTTTATAATTTTTATATTAAATTTTTATTTTTATTTAAATCATTGATTTGATTAATGCGTTTGTAAATTTTCAAATTTTCACTTCCAGTTGAAAAAGATTTTTTTTTAATTAAAAAGACATCGAGCTTCTTCTATAATTCAAAAAATAAAAAAGTTTAAAATTAAAATTCATATATAAATTTGCTAAATATAGAAAATTTTGGAATCTCTCAGAACAGTAGTGCACGAGAACTATTATGAGCTCCAAGGGGGCCAAGTCTTTGGACTCGGGAGTTACTGAAAACGCCACACTTATTGGACTTGGACCGTTCCTTCGCTTACAAAAGCCATATCCCAATAATCTTCATCTTCGAATTATCATTGACGATCAAACTACTGCTACTACAGTGGATTCCTTGCCCTTCTTAGGTACTAGTAACTGGAATAGTAAGGTTTTTTTTTTTATGACAGTGGAGGCCCCACACGGCAGCTTTTAAAAGGGGAAAACAGTCCAGAATTCGAAGATGAAAAGGAGTAGTCCATCCATCGATGACATATGGAAAGTTATTGATACGTCTCAAGAAAACTCAATGAATATGAAACTTGAAACCTCTCATCTGTGAACTAGATTGTAATTTTTCTTCTACTTCTATGGCTTATCCTTCATGGTACTCACTTTGGAAGATGAATTTTGAAGAAGAAGAGAGTAAAATGTTCTCCTCTCCAATAAATTTCTTTCTGGTACGTCATGAATATTTTATGGGACAGCATCTTTAACTGACTAGTCAGAATTCTTTTGGTTTCTCAAATCAAATACTGTTATTTCCCAGGGAAACTCTTAAGCCTCTATAATTGGGTTTGCTCTAAGCTTTCTGATAAACATTTTTCTTATCTCATCCTGCATATATCACAGTAATCGTTTCATTTACATGGAAGTATGTAAATATTAATAAAAAAATATTCCTTTGAATTTTAAAATTTGAACCGGCTTGAACCTCTTTGACACTTGAGTTTTTCATCTTCTATACTAAGATTTCGCAGCAATCAGCTATTATGTCTAAGGTTGAATCTCAAGACCTTCCCATTGTTAATGTCCAGCCATAATTGACATTTTCAACTAATGTTTATTATTGATTTTGTTCTTTTTCATACTGTTTTTTGTGATTTTAATTATCAAATTAAATGCATTTTGGACATGAAATTCTGTTAATTTAACACAAGTGAAGAATATCAAATGATTGAAAAACCAAGTTCACAGGAATCAGCACTTAACAAAAGAGAGATACAAACATGGAATAAACACCCACAACAATGAAACCAAAGTGATCCACCCAACTTTCAAACCCTTGTTTAAGTACATGGAAAAAGGCCATAAATCTTAATATTCAGTAGTGGGAAGCTGTTCGTGTGTGTCTGGGGCGATGAAGAAGACCTCATAGACAATAGCTGCAATGGCAGCGCCGACGAATGGGCCGAGCCAATAGACCCAGTGGTTGTCCCATGTCCAGCTGACCACGGCTGGTCCGAAGGAGACTGCAGGGTTCATGGATGCGCCATCAAAGGCACCACCAGCCAAGATGTTGGCACCCACAATGAAACCAATTGCAATGGGTGCAATGATCCCAATGTTACCCTTCTTCGGGTCAACAGCTGTGGCGTATACAGTGTAAACCAAACCAAAGGTCATCACGATCTCGAAAACCACTGCGTTCCATGCTCCTACCCCAGATGACAAGCTAAATGCTGATGTTGTCTGCATCATATAAACAACTTGGTTAAACATTAAATTGAAGCTTCGGTTTTTTTTTTTTTTTTATCTCAGTTCATATACGTATATATGAAACCTTACCAGTCCACCAGTTGAAAACTTGAGAAGCAAGCAAGCAACAACGGATCCGAGCAACTGAGCAATCCAGTACAAAATACTCCTGAACAATGTAATATGGCCACCAACAAAGGCACCGAATGTGACGGCAGGGTTTACGTGCCCACCGGAGATGTTAGCACCGACGGAAACCGCCACAAACAACGCGAAGGCGTGAGCCACTGATGCCGCTACTAATCCCGCCGGTGTTGATGAGCCATTGTCAGTGAGCTTGTCTGCACAAAGATACATGCACATAAACGTTGAGATTGGTTAATTAGGCTTATACATAAAACAGTGCCAATCGGCATCTTGAAATTCATCAAACTTTGTTCTAACCGAACATGTTAATTAAGTATTTAAGTGAGTTTGAAGAGATCAAGATGCGTACTAAAAGCCATGCCGGAGCCTTCGCCGGCGAAAACAAAGATGAGCATTGAAATAAACTCAGCTAGAGCTGCCTTGAGGGCATCGGATTGGCTAGCCTCCGCCGGGGAGCCTACTGCAATTCGAGGAATCGGCATTCTCCACCCGAAAAGTGAAAATCTAGCGGGGCTTAGAGCTTGAAAACTAAAAAAGAAAATAAAAGCCAATTCGTCGATTCCCTTGTCTCTCTCTCGCTTGCTTCAGCTTTCTTCAATGGTAATTATATATAGGGGTCCAATGTAACGACTATGAACCGGACGATCCGGTTTAAAACCGGTAACTAGCAAAATTTTCAACAAAAGAAAAAATATTGTAGGCGAGGGAGGGCCTCCAAATCGCCCCTATTATGCCACGTGTACTGTAGATGTGGACTTTGATGGCCAATCCGAGCGCGGAGAATTTTAATCACCGACAGAGAATGACATTGGTGGCACTGGGTTCCCACCCTCTTATGATTTTGGTTGTTTTCTCTTGACCGACCATCGGATTGTTTATAAACGAGGTGACGTGGACGATGGTGGTTAGCTTTGCTGGCCTCATTAAGCCATTATCATGGACTAATCAAGATTAATTAAGGGGTAAATCCAAATCGTTTATTATCTGGTAAAACCGTAAAAATTTAAAGATTTAAGTTGTTAAACAAGTGTGTTTTGACCTTTAACTTTTTTCCCAGAATTGTTTGGTACTGGAAAAAGTTTTCGCTTTCAAAATAAATTTAAAATTAAAAAACCTTATGCTGCACTATCTTTTTATGCATAATTTTATTTTGAGTTCGTGATTTTCCCTTTTATATATTTTGTTTTGATAATAAAATATACATAGAGATAATTTAATTTTAAATTTACGGATGTATATAAAAGTGTATTTTTCGTTCCCCCCCCCCCTAATTTCCTTTTTAGTTGCGCAATTTGAAATTAGGTCAAATATTGTTATTAGACCCTCTACATTGCCTAAGTTGTTGATTTAGTATTTGTATTTTAATTTGATCAATTTTAGTTCTTATACTTTTCAAATTTTAAAATTTTAGTCCTGACTAAATGGTAGCAATTAAATTTGTTTGGTTAAATTATGTTATTAGTCATATATCATGCATAAAGTTGTAGATTTATTCTATATTCCCCAACTGGATCATTTTTAATCACTATATTTCTGAAATTTCAAAATTTTAATCTTAATACAAATGACAATAATTAAATCCATTAACTGATTTTTTTTGTGAGTAATACGTGAAAAATAGGAAATTAACATGACATTACATGTGTAATAATATGTTTTTTATTTCAAAAATTGAAAATAACAGAACTTAATCAATTCAATAGCTAATCATTTGATGAAGACTAAAATTTTAAAATTCTGTAAGTATAGGGATTGAAAATGACCCGATTAAAGTATAGGGACTAAACCCACAACTTACACATAATACAGATATTAATAGTAAAATTTAACCTTAGAATTAAAAGACTAATGAAAGAAAACTATTGGATTATTTTAATCTGTAAACTCATTTCTGCACATTAAACTAATTTGTGGCTAGTAATAAATAACATTAAACAAATTTGTGGACATTAAAAAAATAAATAATTTATTATTATCTCACCTCTGATCTATCAGTCTGACCAAGTAATATCATGTGACTTCTTGATCTTGCAAATTCATCTGTCGATATTTTTGTGGCCAATAATTTCGCGATATTTCCATCATTAAATTTTACATCGAAAGTTGAGGAGACCGTAAATTCTTTTAAATGTGATTGTTGAAATCAATTAAATTAAATTTTTATTTAAAAAAACCGGTTTATTGATTAAATCAAGTAAATTATATTTAAAATTTGAGTCCAGATTTCTAGATAAAATCTACTTTCATCCTTCTAAAACGCAAGTTAAGCAAAACAAGTTGTTTTTAAATCCAAAAAGGGGTTTGCATTAGGAAATTATTTAAAGGAGTTGCAGCTTTTATCGGACGAAATGAGAATAACGTGATCACGTTAGTCTAAACATTTTTATTAATCAGATTAGATTAGAATGAGAAGAAGGGCTAAAATTAGTTGTTAAAAGGAATTGAAAATGAAGTAGGTATTGGGGGAAGGTGGACTTTAGGAATTTTGAAATGGAAGAAATAAGCAGCTGTAGTTATCAAACCAATACTTTTCTTAATCTAATAATTGGGATTATGGGTCGGTTTAATATTGTCCAACAATGTTTTTTTGATTTTGTTTAAACTAATGTATGACATAGCTTCTCATCCACAACCCTTTTCCCTTTGCATTTTAAATATTATCCATGCCTTTGTTTAATATGGACGGCTCAGAAGGGCAATGGCCGCCCCACAACTCTTTCAAAATCCATATTTTTCTGTTCTTTTATATCTTGGAAGAAGAATAATTAAGGTTGTCGAAATTAAAAATCATTTAGCCAAATCGAGGTGATAGGGAAGATTCTTCTCCAATAATAATTGGTTTTCAAGCTTTTGTAACTCAAAGGGGGCAACATCCATGGAGATAAAATGAACACTAACTATCCAGGGATGTACAACTTCAGTAACGTCTGGTACTTGGTCACTCTAATTTAGTCTCATTTGATGTAATAAAAATAATCAACTCGTGGAATTAGTGTAGTAATTTGTTCATTTTTGCTCTATTTTTTAACTTTCGGTTAAGTAGTTTTTATATATTTTATTTCATATTTTACATAATACCTTTTTTAGCTTTCCAACTTTCCATTTAATTTTTCATTTTTTTAATCCTTAAAGTTGTATTTTTATTATTATTAAATCACCCAATATTTGTTACATTTGCCGACATGGCAAAACAAAAACAAATAAGTCATTATACCAATATAATTTAGCCACAAAAATATTCATAGTAAGGTAACTACTCTTGTAAATGTGAGGCAGTAATTTGTCATGTTTTTTAGGGAGTTAGGTTGTCAGTCACTGGTAAAGCCATTAGCTAAAAAAACCTGTTACCACTCTATTTTTCTTTTGATGAACTTTGATATATCTGCACTAGATAAACCAATATGCAAGAGTTATGAAACTTCACTAAAGAAATCAAGTCTCTATATTTGAAGCAATAAGTACATTTCAGCACAGAACAATGTCAAACAAATTTTTTTTTGAAATAACATATTAAACAAAAATACTTCAGTTAACCACAGAAGGTTAAATGGCAGTAAAGCAAGATTACAACTTCAAAAGCTAAAAATATATCTTCCCGCTCAAAGTCTCAAAATAACAACGTAGCAACCAACTAGCTTAGATAATACCAATTTTGTTTGCCACATCCAATGCGTCATAGTCGGGTGTTAACCTAACGTATGCCTTCTTTGTACCATCAGGCCTGAATCACAAGAAACACATCGATTACGAAGAATGACCACAGGCCATCATCATAAGCATGTAAGAAGAGTAGGAAAGAAAAATAAGAAGTGATTAGATGAGCGGGTCATCAAGAAACCAAATATGGAGAATACAATCATAAGCAAGTGAAACATATCATAGAAATATGGTCTCAATACAAGTGGAAGAGGAATATATGGTCTCAATCCAATAACATGCCTAATGTATCATTCTTTTTACAGTTCTTCAAATGAAGCTTTTCAATAACAAATGAGACCTCCAATGAATGTCTAATAATCAAAGACAGAACCCACTGATCTATGAAATAGATGCTACTGGAAATATATGAAACCAGCTCATGAAAGTAATAATTGTTAACATTACCTGATCAAGGTGTTCACTTTCTTGGCCTGAATGTCATACATCTTCTTGACAGCATCCTTGATCTTCTTCTTGTCTGCAAGAATATCAACTATGAAGACCAAGGTATTGTTGTCTTCAATCTTCTTCATAGCTGACTCAGTTGTGAGGGGAAACTTGAGAATCTGATAATGATCAAGTTTGTTTCTTGGTGGAGCACTAATGCGTGGATACTTAGGGTTCCTATCCTTCTTCAAGGTCTTTGGCCTGTGGAATGTAACTTTTGTTCGGATCTTCTTTGCCGCCTTCTTAAAAGTGGCCCCAGATTTCACAGCCTTCGCAGCCTTCAAGGCCTGTGCCTTTGGATCTGCCTTCTTCTCAACTGCAAAATATACAACAATCAGTATAATGAATGAAATGAAGTTACAAATACCAATATACCATCATTAGAAAGGTGGTCTTATTATGGTAGAAACTTAAGCCTACAATGCAACTCCAATGCCAAACCGTATCCTACACAATGGAAATCACATACATTGATCCTAATAAACCCTGTTTGTGTCTCTAATGATGACATATTCAAACGATTCATGAAAACACAAACAATAAACTATACTAACCCAAATATACAATTCTACAGACTACACAACTAAGCAAAGAATATAAACTTAAAGCTTGAGAGACATCACCAAGTTCATATCCCTTCCTATGCAAATAGCAAATCAAATATGGATTATAAACTCCAATCTAGATTCCAAATTTCCAAAACTATGAAATGAAAATCATGTAAAAGAACACAAGTAATCTACTAATTGTCTGCCCCCATATAAATCCGATATCAGACAATCGTAAATCCACAGTTAACAGTAACAGTAGAGTTTATAAAACCAAGAGAATGCCAACAGCATCTAAAAATCACAAAATAAAGATTTAAGCTCATTTCAGCTCTTCATAAAGCAATACAGTAAGAAAAAGTCGTATTCTCATTGCACATATCAAAAGCAAGATAGAACTAGAACAAGCATTACAAATTTAAAAAGAAAAGGGCAGTGAAAGCAAAGTTGTTCGAAATTAGAAAAAACTACATCCAAAACAGAATACCTTTGGGAGCCATTGGTGGCTGCTGGCCTCAAACCCTTCTAAACCCTACCGATAGAGCTGTCAATGAAGAAGCAGAGGAGGCGTCAGTGTCTGCTGGGAAATCAGGGTTTTATATGAATAAGGGTTTTCGATTACTATAAAGATCCAATGGGCTCTGAATAACAGCCCTACTTGTCCTAATCACAAAATTTAAGCCGAAACTGTACTATTTTCTCCATAAAGGCCAATCTTGACCTTGACCCAGACCAGATATTTTCTCACGCGCTCATTCGCCTTACATTTAATGCCCATTTCCCTCGGATGCTGACGTTGGCAAACCTTTCTATCTCTCCACTTTCTCCGTAGATTCCCCTAGAAAGCCGAATATCTTTCTCTTACAAGGATGACTGTGAAAGAGAGTGAGAAACCAAGAGAGACGACAGCCGAAACTCTCCGCCGCTTAAAACGACACTAACTACGATCTGCCCAAAGCTTTAAACGACAACTCTTATGTTCTCTCGGTCCCAAGTTTTCGATTCATCCCCTGCTTTTAAAACCCACACCTTCCCTTCCTTCCTCCACTTGTCCCCGGGAAAAGTTCTTGCTTCGATCGCCTCCGTACATTTCCAGGCGTTTATCTCTTCGCCTTCTGAAGTTCTTTATTTTTCTTTGGAATAAACTTTTTATAAATTAAATTGTTTTGGCTTACTGCTGAATGGCTGGAGCTTTGCCGACGACGAAAGGGGTGAAGGACCACAAAATATGGAAAGGAATTTTCGCTGTCAGTGGAATCATGGTTACTCTTGTTATCTATGGAGTTTTACAGGTTCTTTTTCTTCTTCTTCTTCTTATTCTTAAATAAAAGATAAATCTTATGCCTCTCCTATTTTTTAGTTTTTTTTTTTACCTTTATTTTCATATGATTTCTATTGTTAATTTTCAATTGCATCGTTTGTGCCTCGAAAGAACTTCAATATGTGGGTCTCCTTTTTAGAAAATAAGTTTCAATGACTCCTCTCAATGTAAACGGTTTATTAAAAGAAAGTCTAGATTTTAATGTCTCTGTCTTGAGCTTATAGCAAGATTGGTTTTAGTACAATATACAAGCCCAAGGCTTTTTTTTTTTTTTTTTTTTTTGACTATTTCGCTAGTTCTGTTGGGAGGATCTTGTGACCACTTTGCTTGGAAACTTGGAATATGAAAAGTAAAGAATGAATTTTAGCTATGGTGACGGATATCAGAATGATTCTTGTTTATTTCATTAAAAAAATTGCAAGTTCAATCTCTTATGTTGATGAGATTTGAGTATTAATTCCAGCTGCTATTAGGTTTAGTCTTTCTAGTAAAAGGGTGCCTAAAACAAATAATAAGAAATGTAGACTAGGGCAGTTTTGCCGTGGATGTCTCAACTTTGTTAATCTTCCTCCAAATGAGAATCATGTAGACAAGGGCAGTTCCTCACTCTTCTTTTAAGGTGCAAGTGTTCATTTGTTAAATCGTTGACGAAATGGTTTAGTTGCAAGTGTTCTTTTGTTTTAAGGTGTTGATGGAAATTTATTTTCATGCAGGAAAAGATAATGAGAGTACCGTATGGCCTGAACAAGGAATATTTTAAGTACTCATTGTTTCTCGTTTTCTGCAACCGCATAACAACATCTGCTGTCTCCGCTGTTTTTTTACTGGTATGCAACTATTACTGGAAAGTTGCTGCTATTGTATGTACTATTGTTGTGTGTTTTTATTTATTTGCCATGGGCCTTAATGGGAGGGGGGATAAGAATAGTTTCTTTGAGATAAAGGAAGATCACTCGTCTTTCTACTTTTTGGCTAAATTGTTAGGAGTTTTCTTGCCTTATAACCTTATGACAACCAAGAGATGAACCATCTCATATAAAAGATGGCAAGCTTGACCAACATATTTTTTGGTATTTTCATTTGCTTCTGTTTTCTTTTTCTAGGCAAGTAAGAAAGCCTTGGTTCCTGTTGCTCCAATCTATAAGTACTGCCTCATATCAGTATCAAACATCCTTACCACAACATGTCAGTATGAGGTGAAGCTGGACTTTATATCAATACAAATACAATTATGTTTCTCTTGACAGAAATTCTAATCTGCAGAATATTTGTATTTGAACATAAATTTTCTGAATAGTCTTATAATAATGATAACATTTCTGTGGTCCAGGCCCTAAAGTATGTCAGTTTTCCGGTTCAGACCCTTGCTAAGTGTGCGAAAATGATACCTGTAATGGTAAGTTAGTTTTGCATGACTAATTATGGAGGTTTATGTATGTTATTTATCCAAATGGGTCTTTAAGGGTTTGGACTCTTAAATTTCATCCAATGGATGCTTAATGTTACCCCCTTATTTATCCAAATGGGTCTTTAAGTAGGGGTGAGTATTCGATCGAGTCGAGTCGAATCGAGTCAAAAAAATTCGAGTTAGTCGAGTTGACGAATCATATTTTAGCAACCGAACTCAATTTGAATTTTTTTCGAATCGAATCGAATCGAGTGAAAAAATTTCGAGTTAAGTCGAGTCGAGTTAACGAATCATATTATTTATACTCAATGTTGCGTTTATATGGACCGATTATTTAACTAGTAGATGAAGTACAATATTATTTAACTACATAAACAATATAATTGTTTTACCTTTTAACTTAATGAGTAAATATTTATCAAAACAACGTAATTTTGCCTTTTAACTTAATAGTTTTGACTTTTAACTTTAGAAAAGGTAAACATTTATCAAAATGACGTAGTTTTGCCTTTTCTTATTCGGATTTTTGGATAACTCGAATTGTGTAATTCATATTCGAGTTAAACCAAAAAACTTAATTTTTTATTCGAGTTTATCCGAATAATTTGATTAACTCAAATAACTCGAACTATTTAATTCAAATTTTAAATTTTTTATCGAGTTTTTCGAATCGAATCGGATTTTGCTCACCCCTATCTTTAAGTGTTCCTTTTTTTTTTCGTATAGATTTGGGGCACTTTCATTATGCAGAAGACATATAAGGGATTTGACTATTTGGTAGCGTTTCTGGTGACCCTAGGTTGTTCAATATTTATACTATTTCCGGTAAAATTCTGGTCCTTTGTCAACTAATGTTTATTCCTTTCATTATTTTCCTTCTGGTTGTTTATGCCTTGAATGACAAATGAGATTGTCATGTGCATGATTTACTTTAGCTTATAAAAGAGCTTGATTGTTGGATTGAAGTGGCTAATTTAGGATGTATATTAAAAAATTGTGAGGCTTTGAACCATAATATTATGCATAGACAATTGTTTAACTTGCTTATTCCATGGTTTCTGTCATACATGTCGCATTGCTATATATGAATTTTAATTTATTGCAGAGTAGCTGCTGTAGCTTATGCTCTGATTTTATTATAGATAATACTAACTCAGCTCTCACTATAGGCAGGAACTGACGTTAGTCCTTACAGCAAAGGAAGAGAAAGTACAGTTTGGGGCGTTTCTCTGATGGTTGGTTATCTTGGGTATCAATCTGAAACTTATGTCCTCTCGCCATAAAAGATATTTGTTGATCCTTTCTGTAATTGGATCTTCAAAACACAAAGTGATATATGCACCATGATAGGTCTAAATTCTCAATTGCTGATTTATTACTAGCATTTGTTGCATTGATTGCAATTATATTAGGGAAAAACTGCTCTTTCATATGAAGGCTTTTATAGGCTGAAATATTTCTTCAACTAGCATTGCTATTCTGAATGCTTTTGGGAGAAAAGGTTTTAAATGCTCATTTCTACGTTTAACAGGTTTGATGGTTTTACAAGCACATTCCAAGATAAATTATTTAAAGGATACGATATGGAAATACACAATCAAATATTCTACACGACATCATGTTCTTGTATTCTCAGCTTGACGGGTAAAAGTTCCTTCAACATACTCTTCAGGAATATCTTCTGTTTTACCTTTAAGATTTGTCTGTGTTGCATTTCATGGATTGGTTACTACTTGTGATTGACCATTTTTCTGTTTGGTCTAGGCCTTCTATTACAGGGACATTTACTTTCAGCACTAGATTTTGTTTATCGCCACAGTGATTGTTTTCTTGATATTGTATTACTTTCTACTGTAAGTGCTCTTCACTCTCCTGTTTTAGTGTTTAATAGGCCTTAATTTGGGACCCTGACGTTTTAAGGGATTATCTTTATCTGTTATAGGTAGCCACGGTCAGTCAATTCTTCATTTCTTACACGATACGTACATTTGGTGCCCTTACATTTGCTGCCGTAATGACCACGAGACAGGTATAGTCAAAAGTTTGAACAATAAAGTTTTAATGTATCATTTTCTCCTAATGATATATTTCGGATGAATGGTGATACCTGCAACTCTGTTGTTTTAAGCTGGTGAGCATCATGCTGTCATGTGTGTGGTTCGGCCATCCCCTTAGTTGGGAACAGTGGATTGGGGCGGTAAGTCTCAACTACATTTGTTCTACATTCTTGTCGATATTCAATAGCCTGATATATATATATATATATATGATGATTTGATCAGGTAATTGTGTTTGGCTCCTTGTATTCGAAAAACTTCTTGAAAAAAGCATCAACAAATCCCCCTCCTCTGCAACTAACGCAGGACGGAGCTCCTAGTCCCGTGAAGGGGATCCCTTGATATCTTCCAGTCAAATTTCACACCAGTTGCTGCATCTAATTCTATACAGGTAAGAATTTGCCTACGTTAAAGCTGCATTCTGAAGCTTCCCTCCAAGACTGGGGTTTGAACAATATTATGAAATCCAAGCTGCAGATACATTATTCTGCAGGGATATGAGATTATGAAAAACTACACACTTCAAGTGAAGCACAAGAATGGCGTTTGTTTAGCAAAAGGAATTAGATGTATATGCAACTACTCAGGCATATGATTGTAGGTCTTTTATTAACATATGAAAGAGGAAAAGAGGGAGTTGAACACAAAAAAAAAAAAAGGAGAAAGAGGCAAACAAAGCTTATAGTCAGTTGAAAAGTTAGAGTATGTGATAAACAATTTTTTTGGTTCTTACAATTCCACATAATTCAAGGAAGAAATTTCAGTAAATTAAAATTTGAAGTTTAAATCCTTTTCTTTTTCAAATAAATCCAGTTATAAAGTAATATTTAGTATCCAAATTTGGTAGTTTCTTACTTTGGTCCTTGAATTGTTTCTTGGTCCATATTTGTTCTAGAACTTGATTATTTGTTTTTAATTTGATCCTTGAACTTAAATTTTGTTGAAGTATGATGTATGAGATTCTAATATTGTGCCATGTTTTCAAAAGATGGTGTGACATAATTTGAATAGAAAAAATTTGTCAAATTTCAAGATGGATTTGACCAAAAAATTAGAAATCAAATTTTTAAAAAAATTGCGGGGATTAAAAATGCTTTATTCCTTAATTATTATGTAAAAGAAAAAGAAAAAAAATTATAACATATAGGAAACTTGGAAAAGGGTGAATAACAAGTCCATGCAGAGTTCTCACTCACACTTGGCTTTATATTGTTTTATTTAAAAACTTTACTTAATCTTCTCAATGAGGTGGCTGTAGTTTAGTGGTAAGAATTCTACGTTGTGGCCGTAGAGACCTGGGCTCGAATCCCAGCAGCCACATTTTTAATTTTTCTTCTCTTCCTCCTGTGTTCTTTTTCACGAACCTAACAAAAAGCCATAAACCCTAACGGCCCTTGTCTATCCAGTTGAGACCAAAAAACAATGGCACGATTGGCAAATCTAGAGACTGAGTATCCAGTTTTAGATTCCACTTTCCGAAACTTCTGCGCTTCTCATGGCATTTTCTCAGGTCCGTTTATTTCTCTCTGCTAAAAGGGAAAAAGAACCTTTGTTTTCTTCCACTTTTGGTCTCTAATTATTTAAATTTTCATGCGAACTGTTTTCAGTTGAAGATTTCCTGATTCATGATCTCTATATGTTAGCTGCTTCTGCGGAACAAAACAATTCTTCTGAGAGATTAAAGGAGGTTATTATAATCAAGGAAACTCTTATTTTATATTGTTTATTTTTTATAATTGTAGCTAACTATTTTGGGGTTTTTTTTGGGGGTGAGGGGCATATAGGGAATTGCTCAAGTTCTATCTATCATAGACGACATGCATCAGCCATGGTTGAATGGAATGGAATTGTTGGAAGATGCTAAAAGGAATAAACATGTCTTTCCTACTGGAATTCAAGGGTATAAAATAGTCAAATTTTGCTTTGTTAATTTGTAACCTACATTGGGAAGTTTGATTTCTTTATCATCATTAAATACTGTTAATGTAGGATTGATTTGTTACTCGGAGGTGGGATCCGTGTCGGCCAATTAACTGAGTTAGTTGGACCATCATCTTCTGGTAAAACACAAGTAAGAACTATTCCCTGTTTTTTATATGCTGAATGCCCTCTTTCGCTGTCAATGAAGTGCTGCTGATAGGTTGAGTTAAACTTAAAACCGATGCTGAAAATGAGATGTGTTTGATTTTATCTATGTAGGTTCTTTGCGTGAGTTCATGATATTGAATGTAACTAATCATATGGGAGTCTCCAATACAGTACGTTATGAAGTGAGAGCCATATGTACTATTAGCTCTTTTCCAATGGTTTTTGTTGAAATATTACAAGGCATACATAATCACAATAATAAATTTGTATTTGAGTTCTGCAGAATAATACCCCAAGTCTATTCATTTCATGATTACACGCAGTTGTTTTTGCTGCTTTTTTTACAAATTTAATTCTGGGTGATAATATTGAGGCTTGCCTATACGTCGCCTCAAAATGTTGCTTTTTATGTCTCTACATTAGGATAAAGTATGTTGTTTTATAGGGGGACTAGGGTGAATCAATCAGGTTGTACTTGATCTCGAAAGTGTTCTCATAATGAGACCAGAAGAGTGGCTGTTTTAAAATCTGATTCAAATCTTGGTGACGTTTAGGTTTGCTTGCGAACAGCATCAAATGTTGCAAGGAATCATATGGTGCTGTACTTAGATACAGGCAACTCGTTTTCACCTCAACGCATTGCCTACTTCCTAGGAAAGACCATTAATCCCTCATCTGCTCAGGTCAAACATTTCATCACTCTTATATTATATTGCTATTTAGTTTCCTTGTCTTATATCCTTCACCGCGATTGTTGCTTAAAACGGTAACTGATGTTGGCTTCTGCTTGTTTATTACCGTGCAGGCCAAAAACCAATTTCTGCAAAAAGTAATGAGCAACATATCATGTCATTCTGTGTTTGACATCTTTGCAATGTTTGACGTGCTACATCAGCTAGAATCTTATTTGAGATGTCAGGTTTCATCTAAACGAAGCACACATACTATTATGCTTTAATTGACTATGATATTCTAGTGTTATTGGTCAAGTGAACGTTGATTCAGGACGGAAGAGGAGGTTGTCAGATGCGATTGCTAATAGTTGATTCAATATCATCGCTGATCTCCCCTGTACTTGGAAGCTCTAGCACACAGGGTATATATGCATGCATCATTATGCTCATCTGCTGAGGCTCTTGATGAATGTTTAGATAGAAGTTTTTTCCTAGTTAAAATGAAAACAAATGGTTTTCTCTGTTTCCCATGTTTCTTTTTTGTTCATAGGACTGAATATATCATATACTGCTTAATGCTTATAAGGAGTCATAAATTCAAAGTTGATGGATACAGGGCGGGCTTTGATGACATCTGCTGGATATTTGCTTAAAAAGCTAGCACATCAGCATAATCTTGCAGTACTTGTAAGCTTTGCTCGAGTTTCTTCTGTGCTAGTACAGCTCAACTAATAAAAATGCAAATTTGATTACCATCAGTTAAATCTAGTAGCAGTTGTGACCATATAATATAACCATGCCCCTTGGAATAATTATTCCTTAAGATTCTTCTTCTTATTATAATAGATTATCAATCACACGGTAGGTGGTGAGGGAGGGTCTTCCAAACCGGCTCTTGGAGATAGCTGGAAGTGCATTCCACATTCAAGGCTTTTCCTCTCCTGTGACCGTGGGAGCAACAACTACAATGTTTCCATTTTAAGACACCCATCCATGGTATGCCCATTTCTTCACGTTTCTAACTCCTCACAATTTACTTGAGCATTGTTTTACATTTACACTTAACCTTTTCCCATTTTACATTAGGCCTCTGGGAAGGCTGCAAAGTTTGTGATCTAGTACCAGCCCATACAGGTGTGCTAGGGACGAAAATACCGGTAAAAATGGAACTGTTTTGTGAGTAAAATACCCTTTGATAACGATTGTACATGGGAAGTGTTCTGTAGTGTAGCTTCTTGTGGGAGCTGACTAGCGGTGACGAATGGGAGTGCTTAGCCATTTGTGATCAAATTGTTATTACCGTTGTTGTTAATGACCCAAAGGGAATGGAAAATGGTTGTTGATGGTTCCCATGTTAGCAGGCCATAATACAGAGGTGACACCGTGTCATCATCTCATGGTCCATATCAACCTTCAGGGTAGTCTCCTTATAGTTCTGTTGAAAAAAGCACTCGCCTTACAAGTTAGTAGTGTGAACACTTACATCTCAAGATCAGCTTAGGCAAGCCAGAAAAAGGTAAGGAGATAAAGCTAACCCATTGAACTTTGAAGACATATTGGAGTGAATTTAAATTTGACAGTGACTTATGAAATTTAGACCATTGTCCGTTGTGGGTTTTAATGGATGCGGCCAATAGCCATGTTCTAAGGGGAAGAAAAGAATGGTGAAGAGAAGACAGAAGAATCATAAAAATGTTGGGGTATGGGGTCAAAAGATAAAAAGCAGTGCATGCCTCCAAGGACTAAACACCCATGCCATCAATGTCAATCACATGTACAACACCGGAATTTCATTCATGGAAATTTGGTTCTTAATCATCAAAAGTCAATTTGTTCAAGCACCAGATTATTTGTTCCACTCAACTCAAATAACGTTAGGCTTTAAATAGTTTTTCAACTTAAAGTTTGCTTCATTTCACTTGAATTAAAATTTAATAAGTAAAAAAAATCGTATTTATATATGTTGATATAAAATACTTTTCACGACCGCCTGACGATCGTTTCTTGACGAACAAAATCCTTTTGTTAATTGAAATCCCAAATTTAATGCATGGATAAGTATAACCGCAGGTATAAATATATTTAGCATTATAAATTATTCGAATTCAGTATTTCCCAAACCCAAATTTAGTTTGCAAATTAAAAATTTTATGAGGATAGGGAATGATTAATTGTCCCTTTATGATATGTCCTTGCTACACTTTCCAAGATATGCCCATTGCTGTTTTGAAATCCTTTTATCATCATGTATAATCCAATTAAGATAATTACTCGAATTAATTACTGTTAATCTATTAATGAATTATTAACATGACTGTTTTTTTTTACTAAAGCTAAAGACCTCTTTATCATTAATTCAAAACGCTTTTATTTGGTTTGTTTGCAACATAAGAATTACCAATCCTCATTATCGCCTAATATCCACCATAAGAACTATCAATTTTCATCACCCTCCATCCCCTGCCCCTTTCTATTGCTACTCACTCCGCCGCCCAAGAACCACCTTGCATTTTAATTTATGTTAATGATTTGGTTATTTACTCGTTGTTGCTTTGTGAAGCTTAGTGCCTTCTACTTAACCAATAACCAATATTAATCTCGAAAAGAGTTCGTATTTCATGACGTATTGTGTGCGGTGTCTTATTTGCTACTTTGGGGTTTTTTTCTTCTCTAATGCGCTATGGTAATCATGTTTAAGCATGCCTTTTCGTGTTTATATGATCCGAATCCTTGATAAGAACATGGTTTGACTACTTAAATTGTGGCAAACCTACTTTTGTTAGTTCGGACATTATACTTGATATGAAAGCATCTCAATTCTCAAATGGATGTCAAATCTCTAATTTGCAGTGTTTCCTATTTAAGTCCAAATTATAATTTTGATTCCTTAATAATGCCTGAATTAAAGGTATAATTTTGATTTTTCATCCTTATAGATCATTATGCTATGATGATTTTTTTTTTGTTTCAATGTGAATTTTTAAGAAAAGTTTTTAAAATTAAAATGTAACGTGATTCTTATGATGCGGGATGGTGGAGTGAGGAGTGATAGAAATAGAGGAACAGGGGATGGGCGGCGATGAGAATTGGTGGTTCTTATGGTGGGTGTTTGGCGATAATGAGGAATGGTGGTTCTTATGTTACAAATAAACCAAAGAAAAATATTTTAGACTAATTACAGAGAGGTCCTAGTATTAGTCAAAAGTAATAAAAAATATCACGTCAACAATCTGTTAGTGGATAAACGAAAATTTTAATGGCAGTGACCAATTCAAGCAATTATCTTAATTAAAATAACTAAATTGACAATAAAATTTAAAATGACCAAAATAAAAACAACCCTATTTTAAAATGATTTGTGGTATAGTTAATGCTAAAAATCCAAATGTTTTTCCTTACAATCAAAAGAAACTTTGTGTCCTTGCCAGATATCATATATGGTATGCCAATCAAAAATGAAATCCAAATTCAAATTTTATTTTTAAATATAGCAAAAGGAAATCTTAAAATAATGCTATGTGAAGCCTTTTTGACTTATTTTCCCTTGTATTTTCTTTATTCAGCCGTCCAAAATTAGTTTAAAAAGATTATCCAAACATTAAGAGCACAAGAAAGAAAAAGTAGTTAAATTTTCAAACCGTCAATGTGAAGAGAAATTTGGAATTTATCTCACTTCCACACCTAACCAATTATCTCAACTCCCTTTTGTCCCTTCCAGTGATAATGACCATATATAATTCATAAAATGAAAAGTAGAGGTAGAAACAACGATGCATGCAATTACTCATATCCACTTCATAGTAGATGGTAGTAAAGGTGAAATAAAAAAAAAAGTTAAATCAAAATGGTAATGTTTGGTTTATTTGATTTTAATTTGAATAATAAATATACGTACAATTATAATATTTGAGGGTTTTTTTAGATAAATAATTTTAAAAAAATTAAAAATTATGAAACTAGTACTAGATTATTTAGAAAGATGACCTAATTTCTACTGTAATAATGGGTGCTTTCACTTCCTAAGGCGGCACCACCCCAAAAAGTAGCTCAATCGTTGCTTCATGATTACAAAAATTATAGGATGAAAAAAAATTTAATTTTTTTTGTGCTGCCACTTCCCAAAGCCGCACTCAGTATATTTTTTTGTATTTTTACACGTATTTCCATAGTTAAACAAAAAAAATATTTTTTTTGTTATTTTTGGTTTCGCCTCCTTTAATGGAGGCATTAATATCTGTAAAAAAAAATCTCCCTGATGACTACATGAGATGTGGCAGCACTATTATTATTTTTGAAATTTTTTAGTGCCGTCACTTCACATGGTGTGTCCAAAATTTGAATTTTTTAGTCCCGCCACTTCCTGTGGTGTCACCAAAAATAGTAAAAAAAATTTCCCTATCCCTACTAAAGATGTGGCGGCACCAGTATATATATATTTTTATTTCTTTCCCACCACTTCATCATATATAAAGTCATAAAAACGAATAAAAAATTATTTTCCTAGTCCCTACACCAGATGTAGCGGCACTAGGTAAATTTTTTTAAATTTTTAAGTGCCGCTTGTAAATGTAACGACACCAAAATCAATATGTTATATAAGCACCTATTCAAAAAAAAAATTCTACAGTTATTGGTTCCTCCATTAAAGGAGGCGGCACCAAAAATAATAAAAATATATTTATTTTTTTTTCCTTTTAACTATGGAAATACACATAAAAATATAAAAAAATTATATGGGTGCCGTCTTAGGAAGTGGCAGCACAAAAAAAATTATTTTTTTTTCATCCTATCATTTTTTAAATCATGAAGCAATAATTGGACTGTTTTTTAGGTTGTGCCGTCTAGGGAAGTGGAGATACCCATTGTTACTCTAGAAACTAGATTATTTTTTTAAATAATCTAGTACTAGAGTTATTTTTATATTTTTTTAAAAAAAATTAGGGTTATTTATCTAAAAAAACCCCAATATGAATTTTGTTATTTATGAGTTTTGCTAAAAATAATAAAACAAAAAAGAAGGGGAAGACGTAGAGTGAGACCCACAGTGTGGAAAAGGGAAAATAGACATTGACATGCGACCAAAAGTGTGACTTGGGAAGTCATCATTTAGTTTTATGGCGGGCAGGCACGTACAAATTATGGCTGGTTTTTAAATTTTAAGGCAGGGGTCTGTATTAGGATTACCACCAAAAATTACACATTCTTTCCTTTTCTTGCATAATTGTCTTCCTATGGTTGGTTTTAGATAGGTCCCAAAAAATTTCCCTAGGCTATATGGAAATATATCAGCCCAATTATATATATGGCTGTCATTCGGTCCATCGCTGAATCTATCACCTTCTCTATCTCTTTCTCTTTCCCTTTTATTTTTTGGTTCATACCTTCTCCATCTTTGTCAAGAATAAAGGGAAGCTATTATTGATATTTATTTCCTCTAGTAATTACGACAAATGAACCTTTAGCAACCCAGTTTGACAAACAAGAGCAAAGTGGTGTGGAATTGTGGAACTTTACATATATGTAGTTTTGAATGGTATGATACCTTTTATCATCTAAATAACTTAAAATTAATTGGTCGGTGAAATGCAAATTAATTGAATACACGATTAACCGTAAGATGTTATTAAGGCAGTTTAACTGACATGGCACTTTAAAAACATTGGAACAATGTACAACTACCCACTAGATTCTCGGCTCATCCAGAAGACAGAAGAAAAAGGATAGATTAATTTTGTCTTCGCCTAAAATTTCACTTCTTCACTACTGGGTTCAGACAATTCCACTACTTGTCACCCTAAACTCATTATCATTAGTGCATCACATCACGCGAGGGCCTCATGCTTGGGGACCAATTATTTTGTTTCATCTGCAGTGTCTAATATATGATTAAACTTTTTTCAGAGTTTTTCTTTTTCACCAGATTTCGCTTTCTATAACCATTTATAATGGCAATGATCAGAAAACACAAGAGCATCAAACAAAGGGATAATAATTTTATCACAACAAAAGGCTTACATTTGATTAATTTATATTACAGTTCAAATGTTTATTACTATCTAAGCAAGGTGAAACACTTCATTTAAAAAAGAAGAAAACCCTGGAGTTTCTTTTTTTTTTTCTTTTTTTTTTCCATCAGTAATTCATTTTGACCATTGGAGAAGATTGAGATGGTGCTGCAGATGGCCATAGCTGAGCACTCTTCACCCTCGACACGCTTGCTAACACGCTTGAGGGAGTCACGTCACCAATGACTGTCACTTTCTTTGTCGGTAAATCTATACTAAATGATTTCACTCCTGCACAAATTGTGCAAAAAACCATGGCTTACTGCAATTTCTTTAGGGCTTTATGCCCATTTTTGGCTTACAAAAAGGATGCCAAGAAAGAAAACCAAGGTTCTTTTAAAAAAAAAAAAAAAACCAGTAATTCTCACCTTCCATTTTGGAGATATGTTTTCTTAATTTTCCTTCACATCCTTTGCAATGGATTGCCACCCTCAAAACCACCACCTGTTATTTCATATACAACAGGAAATCGGATACCAATGCTAAAAGTCTTGGTATAGTGATTTAAAACAGGAGACATGGTCCGACAACCTTAAGTGCAAATGAAAAAGAAAGAGATTAAAGACCAAACCTGGTCGCGAGACCGAGCAGATGAAGAAGACTTTAAAGCAGGAGAATTGTTGTTGTCGTCGGAGCTTACATGCAGCTTAGGTTTTGAAGGCTGAGAAGGAACCAATGCTGAGACAGTAGGATCAGACTCTGATAACCAATCAATAAAGGGTCTATCACTTAGAAGATATGTAGATGAAGCAGGAGAGCTTTTTAGATCATGAATATCTGCAGAGCTTTTTCGACGTACGTCACTTGGCTTAACACTGTTCTTGCTACTCTTTTCATGGTAAGGCCTAGGGATTATAGGCAATTGTGATGAACAAGGTGCATAAGGCTTTGAATTTTGGCGATCAATACGCCTATGACCATGGCGGACCATGGAGCGATGGTCCACGCTAGAGCAGATGGCTGTTGAAGCTTGAGAAGCGCAAAAAAGATCCATTCCTTTCATGTTTGGAGAACTGAGGGGAGGGAGAATAAAGTATCGCTTAAGTTGAATATATGCTATAGTATGGATGAAGAAATAAGAGTTAGGAAGAAAGGATCATCATAATAAGGCCAACTAATATGGTTTTAAAGTAGCTAGCTAGGTGGGTGAGGGAGACATGCACAGAAAAAGGGGGATAAAAAGAAAGGAACTAAGCAGCTAGCTAGGCCCCATTGTTGAAGTGTTGATTAATCAAATCCCTGGAAAATATTTGATTAAATTCTGGACCTTTAAAGATGTGATTATATTTAGGTGCAAAATTTTTCTCTAAGATGGGGTAAAAAAGTTGGGTTCAACTTTGTATGATAAGATTACCGTATCACTAGGACCATGGCGGGCTATTGATTTATTAATACTGCTTTTTTTTTCCTTTTGGAAAAGGAAATACAATCATTATATCTAAAGACTAAACATTCATAGCTATCTTTGCTTGTATCCGTCTCTGAAATCTTTAATGCTAATGCTTCCCCATATCTTTTGAATTTGCCTACCTAGCTCTTCATTTCATTATTCCCCAATCATAAACTAGAAAAGCGAAACATGGCTTCCTTGCTTATTTATGCCGAAAATCATAGCTTTGAGATTACAACAAAGGTTGATATCAAAAGGGTTCGCATAAAATCATAATCTAATCCCAGCTCAGTTTTGCTTTTAATTCGTCTATGTAAAAAACATTGAATAATTAAAATGATATAATTTTATGCCAACATAATCACAATTGGAGTGACAAATATCAGAGTTCAAATCTCACTAACCTCTTCATCAAATTTGTAATGATAAAAAAAAAAAAAAAAAGAGAGGCTAGATTGGATAATACCATATATAAGAATTAATCAAGTTGAATTCCATATGCATAGTTAATTAGCCACCTTATGCACGACTGTTAATGAAAAGGAGCCACTTCATTTGTTCTCATTTTCATTGTCGTATGCTTGTCTGACCTGTACAACTTTGTTAAAAGCATAAAATGTTGAGCAGTTAAAGTATTCATCAAATTCTTCCAGGAACTACCGTTGGACTTTTTGTCCATGAAATATAAAACATTACTAAATATTCAAGGAAACCAAAGTTGAAAAAGATGGTATCTTATGGAACACTTGAATCTAGAAAATGCCTGAATTCTGGGATTACAATTAAGCCAAGACAAAGCAATGGTCCATAAAAAAAACTCAGTAATTTATGAAGATTTTCATGCAATATTAGTGAGAGATGAAAACAACTAAATCATCCGTAAAAGTACTATGGAGTTACCTGTATTAGGAGTCAAATTACATTCGCTTATAGGAAAAATTAGTCTTTTTGTTAAAAAATTTATCAATTTCTACTGTAAAAAACTGGTGTTTATACATCAGCATGAAATACACGTGGCCCACCATATGTTACTGCCTAATTATTCCGACAAATACACTCATTTTTAACAATACAAATGAATAAAAATTTTAACAAAAATACTTTTACTCTAAACATTCGTTATCTTATACATATAAATTAATCCAGACGGCTGCTACAGATGTGATCAGTTGTAAGCAGTTTTGAAACCCTCACCTCATTTGCCACAAAGTTACAGGTCAGAGGAAGCCACTACACATGTTCAATTCAGCTTTTCCGTTTACGTGTTAATATAGTACTGAAGTGTTGGCAATTATCATGATGTAGTGCCAATCCAGAGTGTTGGAATTGGAGTTAGATTTGTGTAATGATTATGCCTTGGAATGGCTGAGGTGTTTTCCATCAGATTCAGAAGGTTGCAGTAGCCTAGCCTCGTGGTAGTGGGTCGAAGGGCCGGCCCCTTTGAAACACAATGAGTGGGAAGCTAGCTTTTGAAGACTCAATTGCAACCTGATTAACATTTGAATCCATCACTTTTCTCAACTTCACCTCTCCCACTCATCTCATGCTTTTGCAGGCTAGGAAACATTTAGTAACTAACTAAATACTATATCCTTTTAACTGCCATTGATTCTTTCTTTTCTACACATCAAATATCCATTATCAAAAGCTTTTTTCCATGGACGCAATACTCCCATTCTTCATTTTACTTTGAAATGCTCTGTTTGTTTAAGCCTCTCAAATTAAACCACTTGCACCGAAAATTCCAGTAGTTAATTTATAAGTCGACTTGCATTTGTAAAATATGAAATATTTAAGACATGTTATGAATAACTAATTGTTAGTTAAAGTTGTTATTAAACTGAAGTTAGTTGTGGCTGTTAGGTTTCAGTTAATAGCTGAATTCATGTATTAAATGCAGTAGTGGATTCTCTTTAATGTATGCAATATACGTCAATAGCAGTGAGGGTTTTCTTGGTTTTCTTCCTTCTCTTTTGCTATTGTTAACATGGTATCAAGAGCATAGGTTTTTTTTTTCTTCTTCTCTTCATCTTTATGGCTACTGAACCATTGCCGGAGGAAACACCACGTCACTCGACTAACACCGGGGACGATGGTCACTCACACGGCGGCCCTTGTGATTTCTCGTCTCTCACAGTTCAATATTTCTCCAAACATGATACGGTTAAACTCAATGAAAACAACTATCTCTTATGGAAGCATCAACTGTTGCTGATTCTTGAAGGTTATGATCTGGAAGGGTTTGTTCTTGGTACAATCCCTGCTCCTTCTTTGATACCTGGGACTGATGGTCATCTCATTCCGAATCCAGCTTTCTTGGTTTATAAGAAGCAAGATAAATTCTTGGCTTCTTGGTTGCTGTCTACAGTCTCGGATGAGATTCTCATACATCTCACATCTGCCAAAACAAGTCTTGAAGTGTGGGCATTGATCGAGCGACGGTTTGGTGCTAAGTCCAACCTCAAGGTGTCTAGTATGCGCCATACTTTCTATTCTCTCAAGAAGTCCAGTCTTTCTATCAAAGAATATTTGTCCAAGGTAAAACAGTTGAGTGATAATCTTACCTCCGCTGGCAGCATCGTTACTGAACAAGAACAGGTCAGTGTCATTTTGGCTGGCTTACCCTTTGAATATGAGTCTATTCGCATTATGGCATCAGCAACTTTCATCTCCCTTGATTTGTTAACTGAGTTACTACTTGATTGTGAAGCTCGACAGTTAGCTTTATTAACTGATGTCCCTTTACAAGCTAATTTAGCATCTACTCAAGAGGCTTCAAGTGACTTCAAGCAGCCTGAGAATTTGGGTCAGAACTTTAGACGTGGTTACAAAGGAAATGGCAGAGGTTGGTCACGTGGCAGATCTCGTGGTTCTGGCAGAGGCTGGTCTCGGTCTCGTCCACAGTGTCAACTATGTGGCAAGATCGGGCATACAGTCCAAACATGTTACTACCGATTTGATGAAAACTTTTCTGGTATTGACCACGATAGTTCGATGTCTATCAACTGTCATCAGCTCTCTACTCAGTGCAATTCTCATTGCTGTGCGTCCATATCTCCATCACAACCTTCTCTATATTCAGCTTCCCCTCGGTCTCATTCTTCGTCTGTATCTGCTCAAACCTGGTATCCAGATTCTGGAGCAACAAACCATGTCACCCCTGATGTCACACAACTGACCAACGTTTCTCCCTACACAGGCTCCAGTCAGATTTCCATGGGAAATGGTGAGTCAGTTCCTATTGCAAATGTTGATTTTTCTTCACTTTCGACTGCTTCTAAGGTCCTACATCTCAAGAATGTTCTACATGTTCCTACAGTATGTAAAAATTTGTTGTCTGTAGGTCAGTTTGCAAGGGACAATGCAGTGTATTTTGAATTTCACCCGTTTATGTGTTTTGTGAAGGACATACAGACAGGGAAGGTTCTGTTGGAGGGCCACATACATAATGGGCTCTACAGATTCGATGTTTCCTCCAGGGTCAACAAGAACTCCATTTCACCAGCTCCTCTACTTCACAATGTTCAAGTTTCTCCATCCTTAACATTGTGGCACAACAGGCTAGGCCACCCTTGTCCTGATGTTCTATCTCGAGTTATGCAAGCTTGTAATTTTCCTTTTAAACAAAGCAAGTTACCTACTATATGTACTTCTTGTCAAATTGGAAAATCACACAAGTTACCTTTTGTCTCATCAAAGACTATGTACTCTTTCCCTTTTGAATTTATCGTTTTTGATGTTTGGGGACCAGCACATGTGCAGTCCAGTGGTTTTTCTTATTATGTCTCGTTCGTTGACATGCATAGTAGATACACGTGGTTATACTTTCTCAAGACCAAGGCTGAGGTTTTTCAATGTTTTCTCCATTTTCATCAGCTAGTCCAGACTCAATTTGGCAGCACAATCAAAATGTTTCAAAGTGACTGGGGGGTGAATATCGGTCACTGACTAAAGAGCTAGCTAAGCTTGGCATTCAACACAGGGTAACTTGTCCACACACCTCTGAGCAGAATGGGGTAGCTGAAAGGAAACATCGACAGGTGGTAGAGATGGGGCTGACTCTTTTGGCAGAATCGTTTATGCCCTTGAACTATTGGTCGACAGCGTTTGGTCATGCTGTACATCTGACCAACAGATTGCCTACATCAGCCTTGCATCACATTAGTCCTTATGAGATGTTGTACAAGTCTACTCCTAGTTACTCTCAGCTAAGGGTTTTTGGTTGTGCTTGTTTTCCATACCTCAGGCCTTTTCAACAACATAAGCTGTAGTTCCTGTCCAAGAAATGTGTCTTCATCGGGTACAGTTGCAATCAGAAGGGTTTTAGATGTCTCGATGAAGATGGGAAGATATTTGTCTCTCGCCACGTCAGTTTTGATGAAACTTGCTTTCCTTTTAAAAGTGGCTTTCTTGCTCCTTCATCATTGGAATCTACGACTACTGTGCATCACAGATCTCAAGTTCCCATAGTGCACTCACCCATATCTGTCTCTTCAAATACAAGGACTGTTGGTGGTTGCTCTGCGTCATCTGTCTCTCCTGTTGATTCAAACACATAGTCAGCTCCTGGCCCACTCGGCAGTAGAGATGTCGAAGCTCCTTCCTCTCCATCTGCTCCTGCCCACCAACCTGCTCCTTCTCCTCCACAACTTTCACCTGCTCCTTCTCCTCCACAACTTTCATCAGTTAACTGTCATCATATGCTTACTAGGTCCAAGTGTGGAGTCTTCAAGCCAAAAGTTTTTTCCACTGTGTTGACTGAAAGGGAACCATCCTCCATTCAAGAAGCATTCCTGAGTCCTGAATGGACTGGTGCAGCTGAGGCCGAATACACTGCCTTAATGGAAAATCACACATGGGATCTCATGCCTCTTCCTACAGGACGTCGAGCGGTTGGATGTAAATGGATTTTTAAGGTCAAAAGGCATGCTGATGGGTCCATCGCACGGTACAAAGGGAGATTGGTGGTAAAAGGCTATCTACAAGAAGCAGGTATTGACTTCCAGGAGACCTTCAGTCCTGTGATCAAGCCAGCAACAATCATGGTGGTATTGGCACTTGCGATTTCCCTCGGATGGACCCTTCGACGGGTGGACATCAATAATGCATTTTTGAACGGTGATCTTCAGGAGGAGCAGCCCCCAGGGTTCGAAAAGCAAGGATCAAACGGTCAACATTTAGTGTGCAAGTTGAGAAAGGCCCTTTATGGCCTCAAACAGGCTCCTCGAGCCTGGTTTTCTAAGCTCAGGGAGTTCTTGTTGTCAAACAACTTTCAAGGTTCCAAAGCTGATAGTTCCTTGTTCATTCATCGTCGAGGGTCGCACTTGCTCTATGTTCTAGTATACGTAGACGACATCATCATCACTGGAACTGATTCATGTGCTGTTGACAACTTTGTTAAGGATTTGAATATTCACTTCCCTCTGAAAGACTTAGGTCAGTTGCATTATTTTCTTGGTATTGAGGTCACTTACACACCCGATGGCCTTTTCCTTGGGCAACAGAAGTACATCATGGATCTCCTACGTCGAGCATCCATGGACAACTCGAATGCTTCTCCGACACCAATGGTAACGAATTGTCGTTTGTCCACTCATGAAAGCAGTCCCATTGAGGATGAGCACCTGTTCCGAAGCATCGTTGGAGCTCTTCAATATGTGGTCATTACCAGACCGGATATTTCTTATGCAGTCAACAAGGTGTGTCAATACATGCATAAACCTCTCGACACTCATTTCAAAGCTGTCAAGCGAATCTTGCGGTACTTGAAAGGGTCTTTGCATTATGGTTTGAAATTCACTCAAACCTCAAAGTTTCTCCTGGAAGGTTTCTCGGACGCTAGCTGGGGGGCTGACTCTGACGATCGCAGATCCACATCAGGGTTTTGTGTCTTTCTTGGAGGAAATCCCATCTCGTGGAACTCTCGCAAGCAACAAGTAGTGTCACGGTCAACAGCAGAGGCCGAATATAGGAGCCTTGCACACGTCACAGCAGAGATGGTCTGGATACAGTCTTTGCTGGCTGAACTTTGTGCTCCTATAAAGACAAAGGCTTTCATTTGGTGTGATAGTTCAGCAGCTGTAGCAGTAGCAGGCAACCCTGTTCTGCACTCGAAATTTAAACACGTCGAGCTAGATTTGTTTTTCGTTCGAGAAAAGGTTGCTGCAGGGATCTTTCAAGTGGGGCATATATCTAGTCAAGAGCAGGTTGCTGACGTTTTAACAAAGCCTCTATCTGCAGGAATGTTCACAAAATTTCGAAGCCAGTTGCGTGTTCAGAACAAGGAAGAAGGAGACCGAAAGCTGATGAGTACGGGGCATGTTATGAATAACTAATTGTTAGTTAAAGTTGTTATTAAACTGAAGTTAGTTGTGGCTGTTAGGTTTCAGTTAATAGCTGAACTCATGTATTAAATGCAGTAGTGGATTCTCTTTAATGCATGCAATATACGTCAATAGCAGTGAGGGTTTTCTTGGTTTTCTTCCTTCTCTTTTGCTATTGTTAACAAGACATATCACAAAAAAAAAAAAAAAACATTTGATAACAATAAAAGTAAAATATACATAGAAAAATTATACCATGTATTAAATTTTATATAGAATAAATTATTTTGAAATTAAATAATTACAATAAACTATACAAAATACGAAATTAAATGAAAACCAACATGAATAGGACACATTTAGGGGAATATGCCAAAATCTACATAAATCAAATTGTTAGCATATAAAATATTATAATAATTTGAACAATCATTGATATATAACAAAAATATAACAAAACAAAAAAAAGTCAGTAAGTGAAATTGGTTGTATAATTGCCTTTGTGGAAATGGAAGTGTTTTATATGTAAAGAGATACTTAGAATTGAATGTATACATGTTGCATAAGTTATTTACTTTGTTTTGAATCATAAATTTACTACTAGCGTATGGTTTTGTTTTCCATGCACAAGTTTAGTAGATTTTTGAGCGAGCAACAAGTAGATTTCTAGCATTCAGAAGACAATTCCCGATTCAGAAATGTTTGTATATTTCATTTTGTTTTAAATTGGCATATACCTAGTTGAGTCAAATTTTAGTTGCTTTTAAATTCACGTATCTTTTAGAGTTAGGTACTTTATGGTGTATATTTGGCCAAATGGTTATAATGTGTTTATGAAACCTTTGCATATATGTTTAAATATTGGAAATGGCTGTACTGTTAGGGATTTGTGGTTCTAGGTAGAAATGTGTGGGTTTTAAATGAATGGCACAAATTGGCTAGCTTGTTGGTGATGATGTTATAGTATAATGTTGTATAAGGTAGTGAAGTGTACGTACTAATGCTATGAAATATTACATGTGTTGGTTGAAAATGAATTGTTTGTATTGATAGTTGAATTGCAAAGTTGCAGGTTGATTAACAAAATTGTAAAAATAGTATGTGACGTTGCGGCGTCAAATGTACACGCCGCGATGAGAAATTACCTATAATGTCACGGTGAGATAAGAAACTCCGTCGTCTCGACGAGACCAATATAGTAAGTGACGTCGCGACATCGAGTGGTTTCACATCGTGACATGACAAACTGTTTGGCGACGTCACGACGTGAAAGCAACAACTTCACAACGTCAACTCTATATTTTTAATTTTTTTACAATTCAGTCCTAATTCAATCTCGGGTTAACTTTAAAGTTTTCGTAAGTCCGTATAGGACCTGAGAATGGTTATATGTTGTATTGTTTGCTTATATTTCTTATGGTTATATGTTTGATGATGTGAATTTGTATTAAATTTTATCGTAGTTGCTTCG
This sequence comes from Gossypium sturtianum, assembly GCA_025698515.1. NCBI lineage: Eukaryota > Viridiplantae > Streptophyta > Magnoliopsida > Malvales > Malvaceae > Gossypium > Gossypium sturtianum. The sequence goes on along the minus strand of CM046955.1, from coordinate 164,083,445 downwards.
ACAATGAATATGACACACTATAGCTCGAACCCGATGATCAGGTTAGGTATAGAGTGTTACAGAATTTAGTTTAAGAAAATTACGAAAATATGTAAGACTGTTTAAGTTTTGCACCGATGTGAATGGATTCTTCCTCATATATATATATATGATGTGCATTATGTTAAATATTCATTATCTATTTTTTTTAGTTCTAAGAGTCCATTTGTTTACCAAGAAAATATTTTCCAAAAAATGTTTTCCTGGTTTTTCAGTGTTTGTTTGCTTGAAAATAACTTACATTGGTAAAACGTTTCCAGAAACACGGGAAAATGAGAAGGGATTTTAGGGAAAATGTCTTACCGATTTTATTTCTGTAAGACATTTTCCATCTTTCCTCCTCCTTCCGTCCTTCTCTCCTTCTTCATCCAGTTGGACTAGTTCCCTTTCTGAAACAAAGCTCAAGGTAACTTTTTTATGCTTTACTCTGTATTTCATTCAATTTGTCACCTCTCTCACTCAAATCTTCTTCTTCCTCTATTTTTTTTTTTGTTGAAGAATCTGTTAATCTGTTTGGAAGTTGCATCTGTCTGTTGAAGAATCTTCTTCTTCTTCCATTTTTATGCTTTATTTAAAATCTGTTTGTTTTTGGGTTTTGCATCATTCAGTTTATGCTTGCTCTTCTATTACCCTAGATTTGTTTTTTTTCTTTGATTTTCTGAAGTAATAGATATTTGGTAACTTACTTTCTCCTTGTTATAGTTGGTAATGCATTGATATGTTTGCAAAGATTCTTAAAACAGAACAGAAGATGCTGCAAAATTTCCCTTTTTCTCATCTGATAAAATTGAACTCTGACCTGAACTCATTTCTCATGTGATCCAACATTCGAGTTCATGCATAAGTTATTAGCTCTATATAGTCAAACAAATGGTTTTCTTTCTGATTTTTGTTTCTCTGTTCCTCTTTATAAAGTTACATTACCCTCAGTAAGTGTTAACAAACAATAGAACACTACGGTTTCCACGTTGGGCTAAAATCAATCCTTGCCAAGCCAAAAGCATTTTCCACATCAATGGGTTTGTCTGTAAGCTATAAAAGACAAGCCTCACCACAAGTTTCTTCGAGTGGGGAATCATTTCCAAAACTAGCTACTTCTAGGCATTGGCTAATTCAGTCAGTAGAAATGCCGAAAGAATCAATGATGCATGATCACACTACCAGAACTTATCAAAATCAAGAGAATAACTGCTCCACTCACCATGAAGTTCAAAGAAATTCATATCCTGGTGAAGTTAGAAATTGTGGATATAATATATACTAAATTAATGTAATTCTAATGTCCATGTGCATCAGTTTAGTAGTTAAAAGCTGGTTCAGCTAACTGCCACAAGTAGTGAGTCCAATATCCTATAGTTTCAGCATTCTTAGAAAAGAATAAGGAAACTTGAATATTCTTCTCTTGTTTCATTGTTTGCTCGGATCAGTGCTCAAATTGATTCATTAGTTTCCTTATCTAGTCTCCACATCTCTCTGTTATTTTTAGTAGGCAAAAACCTGATAGGGATGATGTGTTAGATAGGGGTATATTTTAAAGGAAAAATGAAGAGGGTTATCACCACTACCTCAAGCCTGGGATATTTAGGCTTTCGACTGCGAGAGAGAAAAATTGCATTTGCTGTTCTTGTAACAAAAAAGATCTGTTTTCCTTGTTCAAAAAAGGTTCCAAATGCTGTTCTTGATATAATATCCTAAAAGCATAGAATTAATATACACAAAAATCGATGTGTGATGTGTTTTTTGTTTGTTTGATGATCTACTCATCATTCTTCAAAAGTTTAGCCTGCTGCACTTCAATAGTTAGCCCACTTTGCTTTGTTAATTTTTACATCATTATTACATATATTTATATTTATATACTCCCTTAATGCAGTCTTTTTTCTTTTTTCTAGCTTGAAAGGTAGAGCCCTCCCACTGCACATATTCTGTGGGACTAATGGTTTTTTTATAGATTATAACCAACTCCATTTCTAGCTTCCTCCATTATTTGAGCTATATATATAGTTTTCTATAACTTATATAGGGGCATGTATGAATGGTGGTCGAGTGTCTTTTTTATGGGTTTGAGGCATGACTCATGAGTGATGTTATATACAGGAAACAATGATTGACTAAATTAAGGGAGAGAAGAAAAAACACTCGGATAATTTTACTAATGCCACTATCAATGCATTTCTTGTATTGTTCTGAGTTTTAAGTATATGCTAGCCTACTTTTTTTTTTTATTTCAATTTCAGCTTTCATTATGGATTAAGAAATTTTATCTGTCAATAATATATTATCATACATCATTAACATAGTGTTTTTATCCACAATCATCCTTTTGTTAACTCTTAACCTTATCCTCTGCTTTATGTGAATTTTGATATTATGTTTCTTCTTGTGAATTCATATGATAATACAAAGGTTGACTTGTGTATCCAATTATATATACAACTGAGATTTTAATTGGAAGAGCCAAATTGATATAAAATGTAAACATTAAAGCCTAAATTTGATATTATGCCTATCTTCGATGTTTAGCTAGAAAGATACAATTAAAAATATTAATTAGAAGAATTTCACATTAATAAAAAAATGTAATGAAATAATACCACCATTAAAATAAATTAAAATTTAATATAATAAAATATATTTTTTTTACAATTTAAATATTTAATTTTAAAAATTATTTTGACATAAAATTTAAAATAATTAAGTCCAAAAATTTTGAAGTAAAAAAAATCTAATTAAATCATATGTACGTTCAAAAGGGAAAGTGCAATAAAAAATATTAAATAGAAGAATAAAATATTAAATAAAATAACATTTTTACTACTGCCACTGTACATCATGTCATCCACAAATAACTTAAAAAAAGAATAGGGAAGTGGTTGCAATATTTATTGATGAATAGAATAACGATATCAAATGATGAATAAGTATAGGTCTGGTGTCCATTTTCAACATTACATATGTACATTATATTATGACCAATCATTGGTTTATTCTCAAATTGAATCATATCTAATTTTAGTTGTGTCACTAAATTGGTACAAAGAAAGTAGCTTAATTTCTCGAAAAATTATTAATGCAATTATAATTAGCTTAATATGTATGTATGCACTTTAGTCATGGTAACTTTAGTCATATATGTGATCTTTGCATCTTTTTTGTAGTGATCAAATATTTGTGTGGTATTATTTTGTGTAGATGGGTCGTAATCAAGATCAAAATACAATTGTCGGAGTCGTGGCTTCAGTTTTAGCTTTTGGGGCTCTTTGGATTAAAAAAATTAAAAACTAGGAAGGAAATTGCTTCTCACCCTCGTGTGAACCGAGATTATGAAAGAAAAAATTATATTAATAGTATTTTATATAGTGGTGGCCAGCATTGTATTGATGTGATAAGGATGAGACCGATTGTTTTTTTTAATTTGTGTGATATTCTTAGTATGAATAATTTGTTGCAATCAACTAAATCTGTAAATATTAGGGAGCAAGTAGTTATATTTTTACATATAATTGGTCATAATGTAAGGTTACGAGTGATTGGATCTAGATATTATAGATCAACTGAGACAATTCACCGTTACTTTAGGGTTGTATTGAGAGCTATTTTGAAATTGTATAAACTAGTTATTAGATTACCCGATGAGTCAACTCCTAGTGAGATCAGAAACAATCCAAGGTTTTATCCTTATTTTAAAGATTGTATTGGAGCATTAGATGGAACTCATGTTCGTGCATCCGTTCCACTTAGCATTCAAGGAAGATTTCGTAGCCGTAAAGGGGGGACGACACAAAATGTATTGGCTGCCATTATATTTGATTTGAAATTTTCCTATGTTCTAGCTGGTTGGGAAGGTAGTGCATATGATTCTCGTATTTTAAGTGATACACTTTCACGCCCAAGAGGATTAAGAATTCCGGAAGGTAATAATTATCATTAAATGCCAAATAGTTCTAGTAAGCTCATAATTTATTAGTATTAATTATGTTTTGTAAAATTGTAGGTAAATATTATCTTGCTGATGCTGGATATGGCATCTGAAATGAATATATTACCGCATATCGTGGTGTCCGATATAATTTAAAAGAGTTTAGTGTTCAGGGGCCTGAAAATGCAAAGGGACTCTTTAATCTTCATCATTCATCATTACGAATCACTATTGAACGTGTTTTGGGGATTTTGAAGAAACGGTTTCGTGTATTAGATGCTGAACCATTTTGGAATTTTCAAACTCAAGTAGATATAATTTTGGCTTGTTGTATCATTCATAATCATATAATGGGAGTTGATCCTAGTGATTTACTTAATCAAGGATTATACGAGGAGCTTGAGTCTGATTTGATAATATAAGCTCTTACGGAGCGAGAAGAAAGAGAAGAAGCAAGAGAATGGTTTGCTAAGAGAGACGAAATTGCACAAACTATGTGGACTGATTATATAGCTAGAAATATTAGGTAGGTTTAGGGCTTAGGGATATTGTTTCTATGTTATGTATGTTTTAGTATTAAATTATTTTTTTTTTTGTTAATGTTGGTTGGATAATGATATTGAAATTTTAGTTTGTTGGATTTTGAAATTATTATGTCTTGAATTTGTTAGATATTGATTATGTTTTAAGCTTGTTAGATATTGAATTTATTATGTTTTAAGCTTGTTGGATATTGAAATGATTGACAATGAAAATTATTAATGTAGAATGGGTAAGGGCAACAAAGAAGGGACCTCCAAGCAATTCAGGTAGACAAAACCGATGAAACATCTTTTTCTTGAAATTCTAGCAGAGGAGGCCCAGAGAGGAAATGAGCCTTCTAATACTTTCAAAGCAGTTTCTATTAATCGAGTTGCAGAAGCTATTTCTGAAAGATTTCAAGTCCAATGCGATGCGAAGCATGTGGAAAATCATTTGAGGACTGTAAAAAACCATTGGCAGATTATATGCACAATTCGGGGTGAAAGTGGCTTTGGATGGGATGATAACATGAAAATGATCACATGTGATAGAGCGACATATGATGCAGCAGTGATGGTAATATATGTATATATATGTTAAGTATATTTCAACTGTTTTTTACTTTTTATTCTAATTGTGTATAATATCCAACAGGCACACAAGAAATATGAACCATTTTTGAATAAAAGCATTGATCATTATGATGAAATGGCTTTGGTTGTTGGCAAAGATATGGCAACAGGGAGTTTTGCCAGAACATTTACTGACATAGATTTGGATGATGATAACCAAGATTCAGTCTCTATAGACTACGACAATGAAGAGACTGAAAAGGTAAGAACAAAAGTATCTTCATCTGGCACATCCAAACGTAAAAGAAAAAATGTTCAAGAAAGTGTCGTTGATGAACAAATTAAATTTGTGGGTGAACAACTTCGCAAAATTGCTAATGCTTTGGAACAATTTACTGCGGATAAGACACCACATCTTTACGAAGAAGTGATGTCGATGGAGGAAGAAGGATATGATGATGACTTTCTGTGTTCTGTGTTTGATTATCTAGTGAGTCATGAATCCGAGGCCAAAGCTTTTTTAGTTAAAAGTAAGAAGCATAGAAAAATTTGGCTTCAAAAATTTTCTCAAGGTTGAAGATATTGATACTTTTAATGTGGTGTAATATTAGTTATGCACTTGGACAATGTTGTTGTTATTATGTGGTGTACTACTAATTATGTATTTGGATAATATTATTAATTTCTAGTATTAATTGTGGTTTGTAGAGGTGATCATGGGTTGGGCTACCCGGCCCGGCCTCACGGCCCGCCCGAAAAATGGGAGGGTTCGGGTAAAAATATAGGCTCGAAATATGGGTTTGGGCAAAAAAATAGGCCCGTTTAGAAAACGGGCCGGGCCTCGGGTAAAACTTTTTTGGCCCGGGCCCGGCCCGAATTATATATTAAATATATATTTTATTTTTAATCAAATATACTTTTTAAATTTACATATTTTTTATTTGTTTTTTTGTTTTAATATTTGTTTTAAAATTTTTATTTAATGAAAAAAGCTAAAAAAAATTAATATGGGCCGAGCTCGGGTTTATCAATTTTCTTTCGGGTCGGGCTTGGATAAATTTTTAGGCCCATATTTCGGGCCGGGCCGGGCTCGGGCCTAGAAAACGGGCCTAAAATTTTGTCTGGGCCTGGCCTGGCCCAGCCCGACCCATGATCACCTCTAGTGGTTTGGAAGCTAATTTATAATTATTCAATCCTTGTTTTTTATTTTTTTATAACACAATTACAAATAATTATTTGACTTTGGTTGTTTTCAATTTATAACGGTTAATATTCTAGCTTAATAATTGAGTATTATTATATATTTAATTTGATTTATTTATTTATTTATAAATAAATCATTGTAATATATGTATAAACAATTTAAAATATAAATTTATTAATATATATAAATTTATTAATATATGTAAAAACAACTTTTCCAGAAAATATTTTCAGGAAATCTGCCAAATAACAGAAAATATTTTACACAGATTCATCCAAACACCAGAAAAGTAAATTATTTTCCAAAAATCATTTTCCGAAAAACATTTTACTGGCAAACAAACGGAGCTTAAAATTCATGTTTATTGGAAGTCCCAACCCCAGCTGATGTGTGTCGAAACCATTTTAAAAATCGGGTTTTGAAAAAATGGGGATCAACTTTAAAAACAAAAATGGGAGTCGCCACCAATCCCTTTTTACTTAGGTGTGATTGGATCACCTTGTAAAACGTTTTATTTTAAAACATTTAATTTTGGTCTACGAAAAACAAGAAAACGGGTTCGGGAGTCGGTTACGTACGAGGAAGGGTTAGCACCCTCCTAACGCCCAAAAATTGGTACCTAATTGATAAAATCATGTCCAAATGTTTGAAAGTTAAAAATATTCAAAAATATGATTTCTTAAAAAACTTTGAGTCATTTAAGTTTAAACTTGAGTTTTTTTTTTCCCGAGGGAATATAAACATCACATCCAGTACGTTAGGATACGATATTTAAGAACCTTTGTAATCAAAATCATCTCATGATTTACAAAACTTGTAAAATGGTACTTTAGTTATTTAGCCAAACGGAAAATCGCAACCCAGTACGTTAGGGCACTATTTCCTGAATTTATAAATACCAAAATATTGCCTTATTTTAAAAACTTTAGATAAAGTATAGTAGTTTTTGCAAAATGCATTCTTATTTTAAAATGATGATCCTACGAAAATATCATGTTAATACAAACAATAAAAATATAAAATATCCATTAAAAAATAACCACATTAAGGCAATCATAAACAAATGGTAAAATACACATAAACACAAAATAATAATAATAAATATCAAAATAACAAAACTTAATAAACATGAAAATTTCACATGCGATATTAAACATTTTATGCAGATATATATAACAAATAATATATGTAAAAATATATACAGATAGGTTGAAAAAGAAAAGAAAATATATTTTAAATAAATAATTTATAAAAATATATTTATAATATTCTAATACATATAAAATTACATTTAAAAATAAATAGTATATTATACAATATAAATGATTTTAGATAAAATATTTTTTTTTAAAATAATATAATATAAGATATAATATTATATAATATACAAAATATATTAAAAATATAGAGTATAATAACTAATATATTAAAATAATATGTAATAAAAATAATCAAATAATAATAATATAATAATATGCTAATTTAAATAATAATAGTAATAAATAATAATAAAAATAGGAATATTAATGTTAAAAGTAATGATAATAATAATATTGATAATAGCAAAATAAAAATATTAGTAATAATAAAATAATAATAATAAAAATAATAATATGATGATAAAAGAAAATTAACAATAATGATAATAAAATTACTAATAAAATAATGAAAAAAGGACGAAATTGAATTTAAAAACAAGAATCTGGGGCAAAATCGAAAATAAATAAAAGGGTAAGGATCGGATTGTAACGCATAGCATAACGTAGAGGACCAAAACAGAAAATAACCCGCTCCCTGAAACGGTGCCGTTTGAATGAAGACTAAATTGAAACATAGGAAAAATTATTGGGCAAAATTAGGAATAAAATAAATTTAATTATAAAACAGTAGAAAAGCGGAGGGGCTAAATGTACAATTAGCCCATCATCAAAAACACGCGGATCCTGATGAAAAGGGTCGGGTCTCGGGTCGGCTTCATGGAACGACGTCGTTTTAGCCTTGGGGATGGGCTCCAAAAACGGCGTCGTTTAATAGGTGATTAAATACCGTTTTTTGCCTCAAAAATTTCATTTTAAACATTCCTAAAAAAAATTAAAACAGAAGCCTTGAAGGCTCTCTTCCACATGGCCGGAGGTCAGGACCAGGTCGAGGGTTCTGGCGATGAACCGCCGCATGCGCCGCCGTGAATGACTACCTGAGGTCGGAAACCTCGCTTTTCGGCCTTTTCGAAAGGTAAATCCTTCTTTTCCTTTTCTTTTTAACAGTATTTATATAAAAAAAATAGATCGAAAGAGAAGAAATAAACAAAAGAAAAAATAAAAAGAGTCACCTTTACTGTTAAAGCTTTCTTTTTTATTCAATATCTCTTTTTTTGAATCTTTTTTTCTTTCTTTTTGTACTCTCTGTGAATCTGCCCCCCCTTTTCTGTCTTTTTTTGTGTCACCGTATCCCCCCTTTACAAATTGTTCATTGGGGTTTTTATAACCCGATAAAATGAAAAAAAATAAAAAATAAAAGAAGAAACAAAGATTTCTTTCCATATTTTGCTGTCGTCCTTTCCTTGTTTGTGCAGGTGAAGTCTCGGCGAGGATCTCGGCGATGGTGGGGCTTTATGGCAGCACGATTCGCGGGGAGTCCATTGCGGCGGGACATTTGGGATACTGTTGAGGCGAGGCTTGCGGCGCCTAGGGTTTCAGAAACCCTAGGCCACTGCTGATTCGGTTTAGGAATTGGGCTACTTGGGCTGCACTGGTTTGGGGTTCGGTTATCAGGGTATAGTTGGGCTAGTGGGTTAGTCCGTTTAGGTAGGTTTAAGTTTGGGCTTTAAGCCCGTTTTATTGTAAATGGACTGTAAAAAAACATTTATTTATTTTGTTTATCTTTTCTGAACAGCCCGGGCAAAAATGGGCCATTACAACTGCCCCTCTTTGCTCATTATCGTGTAACGAGAATAGAGCAAAGACTATAAAAGGACCAATTTTGCCCGATCTTGGCCGAGCCTCGACTTCTTGATCCTCGCTTTCTTCAAATGGCTTCCAACTTTACTGCAACTTCAATGGTATTGGAACTTCATCTTGATTTCAGTAAGTCTGCTAGCTTTCTTGCAATTTCAAGAATGCCAAATTGATGTCTTTGATCTGCTTCCTACAACTTCAGGTAGATAAGATCTGAAAGTGTCTTCGATCTACTTCCTACAACTTTAGGAAGATAAGATCTGTTGTCTTGATCCGCTCCCTACAACCGGGAGATAATCTTTGAGATTCTTTTCGATCCGCTTCCTACAACTTCGGGAAGATAAGATCTTACGTCTTGATCTACTCCTACAACTTCGGGGAGATAAGGTGAGATTTTTTCGATCCGCTTCCTACAACTTCGGAAGATAAGATCTTACGCTTTCGATTTTCTCGCTTTGCAACTTCGTGGAGATAAAATCTTCTGCATTTTTAGTCTACTCATTTGCAACCTCGGGGAGATAAGACTAAACGTCTTCGATCCGCTTCCTACAACTCTAGAAAGATAAGATCTTACGCTTTCGATTTGCTACACTGCAACTCTGGGGAGATAAAATCTTCTATTTTTAGTCTACTCATTTGCAACCTCGGGAGATAAGACTAAAACGTCTTCGATCCGCTTCCTACAACTTTAGAAAGATAAGATCTTCTACTTTCGATTTGCTCCACTACAACTTCAGGAGATAAAATCTTCTATTTTTAGTCTATTCCACGCAACCTCGGGAGATAAGACTAAAACGCGTCTTCGATCCGCTTCCTACAACTTTAGGAAGATAAGATCTTTCGCTTTCGATTTGCTCACTTTGCAACTTCAGTGGAAATAAAATCTTCATTTTTAGTCTACTCATTGCAACCTCGGGAGATAAAACTAAAACGTCTTCGATCCGCTTCCTACAACTTTAGGAAGATAAGATCTTCTCGCTTTCGATTTGCTCTCATCGCAACCGGGGAGATAAAATCTTCTGTTTTTAGTGTAACACCCCAAACCCGGCCCATACGTCACGACCGGATCTGGTATGCTACGGGTTTAATGTTAAAAACTTTTACGTTGCAAGGCCTTGTAAAACTTAGTTCATTTTTGTGGATATTCGTTATATAGGTGGCACTTGTAGAAAATCTTTGTAATTTATCTTTCCAAAATAGGTGCTATTTAAATAAGGTTTGAAAATCTCATTTTTATCTCTTTTAAACATAAGTCTTTAATCATAAAAAAAAAAACATAAACATTAACAAATATCAACTTATAACCTAAGCTATGGAGGCCTTATTACATCAAATAATCCCAAAATTGAAACTTAAAATAAAATGGAAATTTAATAAATAAAAGACTTGTTGGCCCCTCGAGTCTGCCTCGACTCCCATGTCCACGATCTACTGCTCATCTGCAAAGTTAGGGAAAAATAATAGGGTGAGTCACCAAGACTCAATGTGTAAATCCCGAAAACACATCAAAGGCTTGGCCCACAAACACATTATGGCCTTGGCCCGTATACAAGGGTAACTATATATGCATCAAGGCCCATCCCAGCCTGGAAATTCATCCTCTACACACTAACCCGTACCAACCATCACAGCTTGGGGATTTCTACAATTAACCCTCCAACTGTTACACACCATATCGATAGCTGTGCTGCCTGTCTTAAAGACCGATCACTGTGTGACCTATGTGGCAAAGCCACCGATCGCCATGCGCGACCTTAATAATACATCGTAGTATTTCGACGGTGAGTTTTTGTCATCATTAAGACCGATCACTATGTGACCTATGTGGCAAAGCCACCGATCGCTATGCGACCTTCTTCCCCTTCATCATATCAATCCTATCCCATGCATACATACATGCAGAATCAAAATAATATACTACCTAAAAGTTCACAGTCTATCACATACATCGATACACATAGAGAAGTTTCTATGATTACGCACTGGCATCCCTTGCCTACCCCTTTTTGGGTAATCCGACTGTCTATCTGACCTTTTTTGACTTTTAGCCCATAACATATATTTAGTACATATTACTATACTGACCTTTTTAAAGCTTTTAGCCCATAACATATATTTAGTACTGATTACTATACTGACTTTTTTAGGCTTTTAGCCCATAACATATATTTAGTACAGATTACTAGTGTGTTAGAGATCTACACACTGATTACCGTTAGAACGACACTCTCTATGTCGACACTATCGTAAGTCGATACAAGCGCTATTTGCCTAAGGTGTTGTTGAAGCCGGTCCATAACACCGTGGCCAATCCGTCATCTTGACGACACACACTCGTTTCTTAAACTTAGGATTCTCTCCTTTACGATCCATATTTAATTCCATCACAAGTCCTTGTCGAACATCATCACAATATATGATCGTTAATCCACATCATAAAGTTAAGATCTCGCATGCGATGAACGAATCTAGTGAAAATCTAGGGAAAATCACCTTACCTTAAAATCCTAAAATTAGAGACTAGCGATTTTCGGCTTTTAAATCTAGATGATCAGGTTTCCTTCAAATCCCGGAATACTGCCCAAACGCAAAAGAGAGGAAATATTAGCTTCATTCGGCAGCCTTAACAACTAAGTGGCCATTCAGCCTTGTCTCTTAAAAACCGAAAGAGAGGTTGAAGAGATAGGAAAATCGGCACTCACCTTAACGCAGAGAATTCGACTACCCCTTAGAGATTTCGGCTTTTTGAGAAGATCAGAAGAGAAGATGATTCGAAGAAATCTATAGAGATTCGGCTTTTAGAAGAAAGAAGAGAAGAGAATAATGGAGTTTTCGGCTTTTAGAATAAAGAAGAGAATGATGGAGTTTTCGGCTTTTAGGAGAAAGAAGAGAAAAGAATAATGGGGTTTTCGGCTTTTAGAAGAAAGAAGAGAAAGAAAAGGTGGAAACCCTAAATGTCGAAAAATAAAGAAGAGAACCCTCCCTATTTATAGAAATTTCGGCACTCGCCTATGAAAAATTGAAAGTGCCCTTCCTGATAACTAAAAATTAATCAAATAAAAAGGGAAAATTCGGCACCCCCTTTGCCATAAAGAAACCGATTTCTTCACTTCTCTAGGTGATGGAATTTCGGCCAACTCCTAGCCTTGTAGATAGCTCCTATCTTTTCTCCTCTCTTTTTTCCTTCCATATTATCAACTATATTATCTACGTTATCCCATTCACATAAATCCTCCTATTTTTGAGCCTTGTTGCCGTCCACTCTACCTAACCATAATGCCGAAATTTAGCTAACTTAAATTAAAAGAGTTGGGCTCCATGTAACTTAAATTTGGGCCCCTTACTCCCTTGTGTGGCGTCACCTCCTTGCTCCCTAAGTGGTGCCACTGACCACTGGGCCACAAGCCCATTTTGATATTTTAAACTCAGATACCACCCTTTTAAACCTATAGTGCCCAAACAAAAATTTAACTAAGGCTTCAGCCCAATCCTGAGCCCAATTTGGACCCCTAATGCTCAAATTAACTCATTACACATATTCACCCATTAAATGCATAGGCCCAAAAATTCAGGATGTTACATTTAGTCTACTCCGCTGCAACCTCAGGGAGATAAGACTAAACGTCTTCGATCTGCTTCCCACAACTTTAGAAAGATAAGATCTTCTCGCTTCGATTTGCTCCATCAGTAACTTCCGTGGAGATAAAATCTTCTGTTTTTAGTCTACTCCACTGCAACTTCAGGGAGATAAAACTAAAACGTCTTCGATCTACTTCCTACAACTTCAGGAAGATAAGATCTGAAACTTCACCGATATCGCTACACCGTTTACTGAAGGACATATCCTGTAGACTCGGTTTCATGTGTTATGAGTGACATGAATGCAACATGTCATGAAAATGATTAGGATTAGAATGCAATGACCGGAATGAATCAAATGCACCTAATGAAATTTGCTATGATACAAAAATGTTATGAGTATGATTTCTACTCTAGGTGTTATCACTCATTTGTTTTTCATTTTTGTTCATTAATCACGTTTTGCTTGACCAGCTTGTCCCAATGTAATTTTCGAGTCAGCCCTGCTTGGATCTTGAGACATAAAGTTGGTATCTCCCACTGCAACTTCAGGGGAATGACCTTTGGTTTCTTTCATATTTCTGTTACCACTAAAAGGTACAGAACTTGTATCACTTTCAATCTGTTACACCATTCCCTAAGTGTAATGACCAGATGTATGAGTCTGAAATTTACATGAATGCAGGGTACCCCGACAATGATCTCTTTTTACACATAGATTGGCCTTATTCGTCATTTTCCAATATAGTATCACCAACGAAATTGTCTTATCCCATAAGAATCCGAAGAGGTAATCATTTTTCAATGTTTTCAGCCCTTAGGCTTGGTGAGTTCTGAACAATAGTCATGTTTTAGATTCCTCATATTATTTAGAAGCTTCTAGAGTAATATGTGAAACTCCTTTTATGAAAGTGTTATTAGACCATTAATCGTTATTTCAATATAAAATGCTTGAAAAAGATTACAGCAATGGATAAGAAAGAAATTAATCAGGAGCATAGCTCGAAACAAATAAGCTAATCAAAGATAACCAAGGCAATAAATGAAAATTAATTGGTATATCTTAAAAAGAATAAAGGCTATAGAAGAAAATTAATTGGGGTGTTTCTTTGAAAAGAATAAAGTAATCAAAGATTTAAAATGGGTAAAATGGGAAACTAGGTGCCCCCAGATATCATGACTGAGCTTCTTTGTTCCAACTTCTTGAGGACCATTTTAAGCTCAATATGTGTTTAGGGGATCCGGAGTACTCTGTCGATGCCCCCAATATGTAACATACTTCCTCATTGTTAATTCAAATGTAGCAAGACTACTGTATGCCCTACTTTTTGGTCAAAATTTGAGCCGCCCTTTTCGGGTTTTCAACTCAAATCCCCTTTGGTCTCAAAGCGCCCTTTGCGGGTTTTCGCCTTGGCCTCTCCTTTTTCTTTTCTTTTTTCCCCTTTTTTTTGAGGCGCCCTTTACGGGTTTTCACCTTGATCTTTCCTCTTTTAGGTAAAATATTTCTTGACTGAACTTGAATTCATCGGATTGGGCAAGTCTTTGCCATCCGTTTCGGTCAATATCAATGCTCTTCTAGAACAGGCCCTTCATAAGTCCTTCTCAGTTTGGCATATGCTTTCCTCTAAAATCGTTTTGTAGAGGAAAAATATGTTTCAACATCAGGTTCCCCTTGTGGAATTCTCTAGGATGAACCTCTTTGTCGTAAGCTCGCATCATCCGACCGTGATGTATAGCTTTTAACCTTTTCTTCTACTAGGTTCAATTGGCAAAAACGCTTCAATTCCATAATGGGTAAGATGTTGCCCCAGTGAAGGTTCTGGCCGACGTTCAATAAAACAGAGGGTAGATGGTAACTTCTTATGCCAATCCTTAAAAGTCTTAGTCACCCTTTTTTTTTGGCAACTTATATTGCACTGTGATATGCTGCCTGATCTTTGGACAAACTGTAGACTTTGACTTTGTACAGTTATTTAAACGCGATCCTTTGTGGCATTTGATCTTTTCCTTCATTTTTTATTTGATGAATTTGACTTTGATGACTTCGACCTTGTAACATTGGCATATGAAGCTACTTCCACTCTCTTAGTGAAGTAAACGATAACTAAGCTGATGAGTCGATATTGACTAAAAGCTTTTGACGAGATTGGCCCCATCACATCCATGCCCCACGTATGGAAAATTTGTGAAGAACTGGAGTAGGCATATGAATCTTGTCTTCTTTAATTTTGTATTTGCGGTATGACTGATACAATCCCCTTCCACGGTGAATAAACAACGCCTGATCCTCTTTGTTTAGCCTGCTTCTTATTAGCCAAGGCATGTCCTGATATAATCGTGTGAAAACATCTTTAAATTCTTGAAAATAACTCAACGATGTCTTGCTTTATTTTGGTGGTGAGCTAGGCTTTGATCTTTACCCCTTTCTAGGCTCGCAATATCCAATGACTCTTTGTAGAGTAAGGTTTGTCTTTTTATCTTGTTCTACAAATCAGAAGGTAGGTTACAATCTCTGTCATCTTCGAAGTCCTTAGATTCCCTAGACCCATATCTCATTCAAAAAGGGAGTCAGTAACAACGTCGCTCATGTCGTTGATATCTGGGTACCTAGGTACGAAGGCGAACAAATCCAAAGAATAAATGATTCTAAGGATAATTATTGGTATGGTCATGAATAAAGAATGAAAGAATATTCTAAGACATGAAAGAATGTACAATATGAAATGTAAAAAATGAAAAAAATATTTACTTAAAAGGATGCATTTTATTGAAATAAAAATTCTGGACACAAACCGATTTCACAAAATGAGTTCTTGTTGACTCTAGGCTCAAGACAATAAGCATGTTTTGAACATTACTCTAGATTAGCCCTAAAAGTCTGTGGATTTCTTCCATGATCTTATTATTCAAAACACTTCCAAGTACACAAGGGTTTGGAAACTTCGTTCTCTGATTCCCTCTTTGATTTCTTCATGGAGTAGCAACTTTCTTGTCTCCTCCTTCAATCACTGCATTAACTACCTCATTAAAGTGATCAGGTTTTGATGGATCGTCGAACTTTACAACTATCATTTTAATAAACCTTTCGACCAACTTTTTAAACGTATTGCAGTTTTCGATTGAGTGGCCCTTTATTCCCGCGTGGTACTCGCATTGGGCATTCTCGTTATACCATTTTGGAAACGGAGGTTGCAATAGTTTCGAATAAAATGGGGACACCATGTGTGCGTCAAACAAACTTTGATATAGCTCCTTATACGTCATGGGGATTGGCGTAAATTGGAGCCTTTCAGAGTTTTGCCTTGGGGAAACCTGATTGCTAGTAACTACCATCCTTGGCTGATTTACTGTAATCGGCTCTGAATGACTCTTGTTATATCTACCGGTATTATTCATTTTCTTTTCCTTCTTCTTCAAGGCTTTTGAAGTCCATTCTCCTCCTTTCTTTTTTCTACCAGAGCCACCGGCTTGGCTTGATCATCACTCGGGTTAAAATCTATTGGAGAATAAACAATGTCTTCCTCATCATCCTCATTATTGTCCACTGAGCCACTTCTTTTTCCAAGTCCTCTGGCTAGTAACTGAGTTAGCTGGCCTATCATATTCCTTTAGAATTCTCGCATTTCTTGTTGGATCTCGGTCAACTGCCCTTGCATTTGCATTTGCATTTGTTCTATTCTTTCTAACCTTTGCTCCATGTTTTCTAGGTTAACTAAAATATTTTTACCTAATTAGGGTCCTTTTATAAAAGCCTAATGCAAATGATGCCATGTAATGCGAATGCATGAATACAAAGAGAGAGAGGCGTTGATTCTGAATTTAGTTACATTAGAAAAACTTTTCTAGAAAGCAAATTTCTTTACATAAAACGGATCGCATACACGACCTTATCCTTATAGTCCAAGTGAAAACATGAATCCCTTCTTCGCAAAAGTCAAGTCTTGCAAACTTCTAATAGATGCCTCATCTAGCTCATTTTTGCTTGATCTGGGACGCGACTCACTGCTCCATAATACTCGTTAGCTTCTTCAAGAAAGTCGAGACGTGGTGATTCTCGATTTGTCTTTATCAGCTTGAATCCTTGGGTAATAAAGTCTTGTATTCCTTCGTCGGCTATCAGTCTTCTCTTGTTGTGTTCACTTAGACTATATTCGGACGAGACCGTATTATAATCCACTTTATCAAAAAACCCGTTTTCTTATGACAAACTTTTCTATTTAGCAATCGAATTTGAAATCAACACCTCTTTTCTATGATATGAATGCATTCAAAATACAAGAAAACAAGTTAGTACAGAAGAAATAAACAACATAGAACACCTATTTGGGTGACTACTAAGGTTTAGCATAGTTCTACCTAGGGTGGGTTCCTATGTTCTCTACGTGCGGTTTAGCTCTAACGTTGAGGTACCCGAACCAGCAGATTCATCGATCCTCACCCATTATAGGCTCATATGGACCGAGTTCGGTTCAGGGGAATACATTTCCCTATGGCTGCACGGAGGTGAAAACCTCATGAAGACATAGGTACGGATGTATCCCGAAAGCGATTCACTATCCTGCACGGAGGTGAAAACCTCACGAAGGAGTAGCTTCTCACTCCCACTTAAGGGTGTGACCACGACGGTCATGCAATGCAATGCAGAGCAATATATTTGAAACAACATGCAATAAAAGGATCATATTTTTAAAATCAGAATTTTAAATTCAAACAAAAGGACATGAAATTATCAATTTTACGGCCTGACTCTCTTGGTCCCTAGTGGAGTCGCCAAGCTGTCGAAACCATTTTAAAAATTGGGTTTTGAAAAAATGGGGATCGACTTTAAAAACAAAAATAGGAGTCGCCACCAATCCTTTTTTACTTAGGCGTGATTGGATCACCTTGTAAAACGTTTTATTTTAAAACATTTAATTTTGGTCTACGAAAAACAAGAAAATGGGTTCGGGAGTCGGTTACGTACGAGGAAGGGTTAGCACCCTCCTAACGCCCAAAAAATGGTACCTAATTGATAAAATCATGTCCAAATGTTTGAAATTTAAAAATATTCAAAAATATGATTTCTTAAAAAACTTTGAGCCATTTAAGTTTAAACTTGAGTTTTTTTTTCCCGAGGGAATATAAACATCACATCCAGTACGTTAGGATACGATATTTAAGAACCTTCGTAATCAAAATCATATCATGATTTATAAAACTTGTAAAAGGGTACTTTAGTTATTTAGCCAAACGGAAAATCGCAACCCAGTACGTTAGGGCACTATTTCCCGAATTTATAAATACCAAAACATTACCTTATTTTAAAAACTTTAGATAAAGTATAGTAGTTTTTGCAAAATACATTCTTATTTTAAAATGATGATCCTACGAAAATATCATGTTAATACAAACAATAAAAATATAAAATATCCATTAAAAAATAACCACATTAAGGCAATCATAAACAAATGGTAAAATACACATAAACACAAAATAATAATAATAAATATCAAAATAACAAAACTTAATAAACATGAAAATTTCACATGCGATATTAAACCTTTTATGCAGATATATATAACAAATAATATATGTAAAAATATATACAGATAGGTTGAAAAAGAAAAGAAAAATATATTTTAAATAAATAATTTATAAAAATATATTTATAATATTCTAATACATATAAAATTACATTTAAAAATAAATAGTATATTATACAATATAAATGATTTTAGATAAAATAATTTTTTTTAAAATAATATAAGATATAATATTATATAATATACAAAATATTAAAAATATAGAATATAATAACTAATATATTAAAATAATATGTAATAAAAATAATCAAATAATAATAATATAATAATATGCTAATTTATATAATAATAGTAATAAATAATAAAAAAATATGAATATTAATGTTAAAAGTAATGATAATAATAATATTGATAATAGCAAAATAAAAATATTAGTAATAATAAAATAATAAAAATAAAAATAATAATATGATGATAAAAGAAAATTAACAATAATGATAATAAAATTACTAATAAAATAATGAAAAAAGGAAGAAATTGAATTTAAAAATAAGAATCTGGGGCAAAATCGAAAATAAATAAAAGGGTAAGGATCGGATTGTAACACGCGCGCAACGTAGAGGGACCAAAATAGAAAATAACCCGCTCCCTGAAACGGTGCCGTTTGAATGAAGACTAAATTGAAACATAGGAAAAATTATTGGGCAAAATTAGGAATAAAATAAATTTAATTATAAAACAGTAGAAAAATGGAGGGGCTAAATGTGCAATTAGCCTTCATCAAAAACACGCGGATCCTGATGAAAAGGGTCGAGTCTCGGGTCTGCTTCATGGAACGACGTCGTTTTAGCCTTGGGGATGGGCTCCAAAAACGGCGTCGTTTAATAGGTGTTTAAATACCCTTTTTTGCCTCAAAAATTTCATTTTAAACATTCCTAAAAAAAAAAATTAAAACAGAAGCCTTGAAGGCTCTCTTCTACATGGCCGGAGGTCAGGACCAGGTCGAGGGTTCTGGCGATGAACCGCCGCACGCGCCGTGTAACATCCTAGGAAGGGCCTATGCATTTTTCAGATCAATTGTATGAAATGACAAGTCTTAAGTATTATGAATAAATTTTTGATACTTTTGGAAACCTAGAAATGAATGAAAATGGAAATGAAAATGAAAATGGAAATGAAAATGGAGATGGAAATGAAAATGGAAATGGAAATGGACATTTTTGGAAACTTAGACATTTTTGGAAACCTAAACATTTTTGGAAAATGGAAACTTGAACATTTCGGGAAACTTGGATATATGAGAGAAATAAAGGAGTTTTATTCACATAAATATGTGAATAATAAGAGATAAATAAAGGAGTTTTATTCACATAAATATGTGAATAATAAGAGATAAATAAAGGAGTTTTATTCACATAAATATGTGAATAATAAGAGATAAATAAAGGATTATTTTCTAATGAGATAATTGAGGAGATAATTGATGGATTAAAGGCTTTTATCTTTTAAATAAAAGAGATAATATTATTAAAAAGAGGAGTGGTGGCCAAGTAAAGGACTCCTAGGTGATAACTTTGGCTATAAAAGGAGGACAGGAGGGCTACTCATCAACATTTGCTCCTCTTCCTCTCTGCCAGAAATTCTCCTAGGCAAAACCCTCTCCGCCGAATTTTCATTAAGCAAAAATCCCTCTCTTTTTCTTCTATTTTCTTCTCCGTTCTCATTGTTAAATTTGAATCTTTGTGGATTCTAAGAAAGAGGGCAATCATCCACAACATCAAAAGGGGATCTTTCGGGAAATCTAAGGATCTAAGGTAAGGATTATAAATATAAATATGTGGTTAAAGATTATGATTCACGTTTTCAAAGTTAGATCTAATCTAACACGGAGTTATAGGATTTCAACAGGCTTATAAAGGAATCCTCTTGATTTGGAATCCCATCATAAGGTAAGGGATATTCGGCCAAGGCATAATTTGTTTAAGTGTTTTCCATTATTTCAAAACCGAAAACCGACATGGTTACATACCTAGTATTAGCCGATTTCAAGGAAGAGGAATTCTAGCAACTGTTGGGACTTGATTAAATCAATTCGGCAACTAGGTAAGTAATTCTACTTCTAGTAGGATTTGGTTTTAAGACCAAATAGGTTTATTTATATGTTTTAATTAATGGCCGAATATAGGAGTGAAAGATCTAGATCGGTAGATCGCTCTACGGGAATTCACGGAAACTATTAAGTTTAAAAAGGTGTGTACTCTTACTAACTTTCAATAAATTGCATGGCAATCATTAGATATGTAAATATGTAACAGTATGTGAATGTGGCTAAGCACCACAAATGTGGTAAGGAGTACCAGTGCACGTTTCCTACTTTTGATAGGATTGTGAATGTGATATATTTTGAACATGTGATTAGTAACATGAATGAAAATTTAGTATGTGAGATATGTTATGAAATAATTGGGGCATTCGGGATATTTGTGGAGGAAGAAAGTGAAGGTGATGACTACGGTCTCACCAACGTAAAGTGGTGACTACGGTCACATAAAGTGAAAAGTGGTAACTTCGGTTACATCCAGTGAATACAAAGTGTCTAATGACACAACATAAGTGGGCGATGAGCACGTCGATCGCAGCTGATCGCCTTCGATGGTGTGTAGCGGATGGAGGGTCGACTTAGTAGTCCCCGCGGTGTACAAAGTTGGTACGGGTGGTGTGTAGCGGATGGACAAATAGGTTTGGATTTGGGTTGTATCATCCTTTATTTTGTATGAACATGATATTGATATGACTTGTATGCCTGATTTGTTGGAAATTAGTACTATGTACACATTGAGTCTGTTGACTCACCCGTTGGGGAATTATTTTTCGGTGATGAGCGGTAATGGACCGGGTCGGCAGGAGCTAAAGGTGGCCATGCATCGCTTGAAGAAATTATTTGGAATTTGGACTTTATGAAATTTTAGTACTTTATTTTGGGTTTGAATGATGTAATAAGGCCATAAGGCCCAGTTGGATTTTCTTTATTTCTGTCTATTTTTATTTAAATATGATACAAATTATGTTTGATTAAAGATAAGTAAATTTATTTCTTTTAAAATAATAAACCCAAAAATTATTTTGTCACCTTATTTAAGTTGGATTTCAGAATTTATTAAATAGGTTTCAAATTAAACCCAACCCAAAACAATTTTTTTAAAAATTACACAAATTTTCTCTAAGTCATTTAGAACATTGAAAACCGATTTATTTAAGGAACATACGAGATCCGGTTCAGCTCGTGGGCCGGGTGTGGGGTGTTCAGATTGGTATCGAGCCCATTTTAAAACTCTCGGCCTACTGTGGGCTCGTGCCCAAAACATTTTCAATTCGAGCCCAAATGAATTTCTTTGAAATAAGCGGGTTTTATGGCATGGCACCTAAGTCTCCGACCATGATCCACTGTAAGTACCTTTAACCATCTGTGGTGATTATGTGAATTATGAATTGTAAAAGGGTAGCAAAGGCATGGAACGTAGAATAGTGTGATAGGAACTTGAACCCTAGGATTAGACTACTCAAACACTTGAAACTCATAAGACTTAATGAACTTAACAAACCTATGACTAAGTTATTAAGCTAGGGTGTGGCAACCCCACAGACGCATGTCTCAGGATTGGATCAGGAAGAGCACGGTATTTAAGCGATCCTAGTGACTCACCTCCTCTTCGCAGTATCCACCAGTGCGTAGCCAGTTCGCCCCAACTCGGAAGGCTCGGTGGTGTGGCAACCTGCGTGCGCATGTCTAGAAAGGTCGGTGAGAGCTTGGTATTTAAGCGATCCGCGTGACTCACCTCCTCTTCATTCGAATCTCTGCTCAGTGCGTAGCTTTGGTTCACCACGACCAAGAGGGCTCGGTCATAGGCTAAACACAAAGAATAAAACCCGAAAGGGACTTAGCCGTTTTCTTTTATAAAAAAATAAAAAAATGTATAACCAAAATTTAGTTTTAAAACTCTTAGAAACTTATGAGAACTATTTTACAACATTTTTTCTTAAAAAAAAAAAAATACCATTGGTTTATAAAATGACCAAACCACCCATAGTTTTAACAAAATTTCATTACTTTATCAAATGTTCAAAACCCTAATTTGTAAAATATCAAACTATCTTGATTTTGGAAAATTACAAAATTGCCCCTAACTTACAAAATTACCAAAACGACCTTGATTTCCAAACTTTTGCAATATCATTGCTTTGAAAAGTGTAACTCTCAAAGGAACCCTCAATGTTTTACAATCTTGGAAAATATCCCTAACTTAATAAATTTTACAAATTTACCCCGATTTTGGAAAAATTATCAAAATACCCCCGAGATCAAAAATTACCGAAATACCCTGGATTTCAAAATTCTTCCAAAATTTCCCGGAACTTTAGAAGTACCAAAATACTTTCGTCAAAATCACCAGGAACTTTTTATTTTTGAAAATTTACGAAAATACCCTCAGTAGGATAAAATTACGAAAATGCCCTGGGTAGTGGAAAAGCAAAATAACGAAAACAACAACAAGAATTACAACGTTTCTTTGAATGAACGAAAGTTCATATTTGTTGATGGATGAATGAATGAATGCAAGATCAGATGCATATGCATGTATGAATACTGAAAGAACCACTCTTAAACTCTTCTTCATAAGATATCATCATGGGTAATAAGTGAAACAAGAATACTAATACATAAAATTCCTTAATCGGATCTAAATCGATAATGAGCTCAAGAGGACGTGGTCGTCGTGGAAGAGGTAGAGGAAGGATGATCGTTAGATCGGGACAAGGTTACGACAATGAGATACCACCACCACCATCACCCCCATTTATCAATGTTGAGCAGCGAGCTCGCATGAGGAAGATGCCGTGTGTCGCAGTCGTGGCCGCGAGTTTTGGAATTGGTGGTTGGTGCGAGAAACAATTCAGAAATCGTAAGTGCGTGCTCGAGCGGCTCCGTGCTAATGGGTGAAATGTTTAGAGGAGTATCGGAGTGGCACCAAGATCTGGTGAGTCTTTGGTTGGAAGCAAGCGAGCGCATCATGGATGAGCTCGACTTGACCCCGAGGAGAAGTTGAAAGGGATGACGGCAGCCTTTATTCTACGCGATGAAGCGTATCAATGGTGGTTAACCGATTCGGGGACGGTGCCACGCGGAAGATCGACACAGGAATATGCTAAGGAAGCATTTCGGAAGAAGTATGTGGGAACCGGTATATAGATGAGCAAAGGAAGGCTTTTTCCGGGTTGGTACAAGGAAGTAAGTCCGTCACCGAATATGAAGCGGAATTCTTGAGGTTGAGCCGATATGCCCGAGGAGTAGTGGCGATCGAGCATGAACGTTTGTGTTCGTTTTGAGGACGGACTTAGGGACGATTTGAGACTTTTGATAGCACCGCATCAGAGCGGGAATTCTCCGCCTTGGTGGAAAAGGCTAAAGTGGTCGAGGAATTAAGGGGACGCCACCAAGCAGTCAGGGTAAATAAGCCCAAAGAGGTTTTGGGCCCATCGGAAAAGGCCACAAGAGGCCAGAGTTGACAGCCACAAAGTCAATCAGTTTGGTACGGTGGCAATTTCGCCTTGTGAACATTGTGGAAGGAAGCACGGGGAGAGTGTTGGAAAAAGGCGGGACGATGTCTCAAGTGTGGGTCCAAGGACCATATGATTAAGGATTGCCCAAAGCTATTAGATGAGAGCCAACCAGCAGCTCGGTAATGCTAACCAGTGGTAGAGGCGACAAGCAGACCTCAAAGAGGTCGTGGGTCGCCAACAGAGGTAGTGGCAGAGGCCGTGGAGCTCGGGGGCCGAGGTGCGCTAACGCCAAGCAAGGCAACCGGGTTTGGTTTACGCGGTTCGCCGGAGGGGGAGAGAGGAGACGCGCACGGATGTTATAACCAGACGTTCTTTATTCATGACAAACCCTATTTTGCTCTTATTGATGTGGGCTCAACTCATTCCTATGTTGCATGTAGTGTGGTTGAAACACTAGGCCTAGACTCGAACTTTTGATAGGCAGATAATCGTAGTAAGCCCTTTAGGCCAAAGCGGTGAGGATAGATAGGATCTTTCGGAATGTACCCCAGAGATTCAGGGGAGCGAACTTTCTGGTGACTTAATGGAATTACCCTTCGGAGAGTTTGAGCTTATACTTGGAATGGATTGGCTAGTAGAGCATCGAGCCGTGTTGGATTGTGCGGCTAAACGTATGGAACTAAGAACCCGGAAGATGAGGTAGTAGTGATGATCGGAGAAAGGAGGAACTACTTGTCTAACGTAGTTTAAACCTTTGAAGGCCGAGAAAATGGTTAAGAAAGGATGTAAGGCATTCTTAGCCTTCGTGAGTGCGTTAAGAGGAGAAGAGGAAGGTGTCAAGGAGTTAGAACAAAAAGGGATTTTGAGGATGTATTTCCGGAGGAGTTGCCGGAATACCCCCGGATAGAGAAGTGGAATTTGGAATAGATTTGCTACAGAGCAGCTCCTGTGTCAATCGCTCTCACCGAATGGCACCAAAGGAGTTAGTGGAGCTCAAAGCTCAAATCCAAGAGTTGTTGGATCGTGGGTTCATTCGACCCGGTGTGTCTCCAGTGAGGAGCACTGGTTCTCTTTGTGAAGAAGAAGGATGGAACTATGCGGATGTGCATAGATTATCGTCGATTGAACAAACCGACCATCAAGAACAAGTATCCTTTGCCAAGGATAGATGACTTGTTCGACCAACCGAAAAAGGCATTTGTGTTCTCAAAGATCGACTTAAGGTGGGTATCATCAATCGAAAGTGAAGGAGGTCGATATTCATAAGACCGCTTTTAGGACAAGGTACGGTCATTTTGAATTTGTGGTGATGCCGTTTGGGTTGACGAACGCACCGCCGCGTTCATGGATATGATGAATAGGGTTTTCCAACCCTACTTGGATAGATTCGTCGTGGTGTTCATCGACGACATTTTGGTGTATTCCAAGACGGAGGAGGAGCACACGATGAGCATCTCCGAGTTGTGTTAGAAGTGTTAAGGGAAAAGAAGCTTTATGCCAAATTCAGCAAGTGCGAATTTTGGCTCAAGGAAGTGGCGTTCCTAGGACATGTGGTATCCGCAGAAGGAATAAGAGTGGATCCTAGGAAGATCAAGCGTTGTTGGATTGGAAACCACCTAGGTCGGTGGTGAAATCGAAGTTTCTTAGGCTTGGCGAGGGCTATTACGAAAAGGTTCGTGGAAGGATTCTCGTCAATAGTCGCACCTTTGACAAAGTTACTAAGGAAGGAAGTACCGTTTGTGTGGACGGATAAGCAACAGGAGAGCTTTGAAAAGCTTAAAAGGAGTCTTGTGAAGCTCGGTGTTAATTCACCGTGAGGCGTAAGGAGACCGTAGTATATTGTGATGCTCGCGCACACGGGGTTAGGTCGTGTGCTAATGCAAGAAGGAAAGGTAGTCGCTTATGCATCTCGTGATTAAGGGCGCATGAGGTGAACTACCCAACTCATGACTTGGAACTCGCGGCAGTGGTTTTCACCCTCAAAGTTTGGAGGCACTACCTTTATGGAGAAAGGTCAGTAATTTACACGGACCACAAAAGCCTTAAGTATTTGTTGACTCGTATGAGTTGAACTTGAGGCAACGAAGGTGGGTGGAGTTATTGAAAGATTATGACTATTCGATAGAATACCATCAGGGCAAGGCGAATGTGGTAGCCGACTACTAAGTAGGAAGGTTGTGTCGAATTTAAGGGCTTTGTTCGCTCACTTAAGTTTGTATGATGACGGAAGCTTTGTTGGCGAGTTACAAGTCAAGCCAACCTGGTGAAGGAGGTGAAAGAGGGACACGGTTGGCGGATAAGGACTTAAGTACTAAGTTACTGCACAAATACGGCAAGGAGGATTAAAGGATTATGGCGTCAATGATGAAGGAGTCTTGGGCTACAAGGAAAAGGTTTGTATGCCGAGGGATAAGGAGTTGAGACAAAGGATTCTTCGGGAAGCGCATGGTAGTCCTTATGCTATGCATCCCGGAGGCATCAAGTCAGTATAGAGATCTAAGGGAACAATTTTGGTGGTCGGACACAAACGAGAGGTGACTGAATTTGTGGGGAAATGTTTGACATGTCGACAAGTAAAGGTGAACACCAAGTACCATCGAGATTGCTTCAACCAATTGAGATTCCCCAATGGAAGTGGGAAAGAATTACCATGGACTTAGTTAGTGGGCTTCCCCTTACGCCCACTAAGAAGGACTCGGTATGGGTGATAGTGGACCGTTTGACCAAGTCCGCACATTTTATCCCTGTGAGGATCGACTATTCCCTTCAAAAGTTAGTCAAGTTATATGTGGCGGAGATCGTGAGGCTACACGGGGTACCGATGTCGATCATCTCCGATAGAGACCCAAGGTTTACGTCTCGATTTTGGAAAGCACTTCATCAAGCATTAGGCACTAAGCTAGACTTCACTCTGCTTTTCATCCACAATCGAGACAGGCGATGCAAGCAGGTTATACAAGTGTTGGAAGATATGCTAAGAGGTTGTGTGATGGATTTCCGAGGAAGTTGGGAAGATTACTTGCCTCTAGCCGAGTTCGCCTACAACAACAAACTATCGTGCAAGCATTCGGATGGCACCATACGAAGCATTGTATGGAAGGAAATGTAGAACACCAACTTGTTGGACCGAGTTAGGAGAACGCGCGTTTTGGGTCCGAGTTAGTGGCGAAAGCGAGGAGAAGGTGGAATTAATTCGAGACACGGTTGAAAGAAGCTTCGATGGAGAGCGTAAGTCGACGCAGACCTTAAGAGGAAAGAAATTGAGTTTGAAGTAGGAGACCAAGTGTTTCTAAAGGTCTCACCTTGGAAGAAGGTTATGCGGTTGGTCGCAAGGGAAGCTAAGCCCAAGGTTTATAGGGCCCTATCAAATCTTGAAGCGAGTTGGGCGGTGGCATACCAATTGGAGTTGCCACGAGTTGCATCAAATGCACGACGATTTCATGTGTCCATGCTACGTCGCTATCGATCGGATCCGTCTCATGTGGTACCTGTTGAAGAAGTGGAGTTAAGGCCAGATCTATCCTACGAGGAGGAGCCGATTCAGATCTTGGAACGTGACGTGAAAGCACTACGAAAGAAGTCGGTGCCTTTAGTCAAGGTGTTATGGCGCAATCATGGATCGGAAGAAGCTTCGTGGGAGCCAGAAGAGACAATGCGACATTAATACCCTCAACTGTTTAGTTAGGAAATTTTGAGGACGAAATTTTATTTAAGGGGGGTAGAACTGTAACATCCTAGGAAGGGCCTATGCATTTTTCAGATCAATTGTATGAAATGACAAGTCTTAAGTATTATGAATAAATTTTTGATACTTTTGGAAACCTAGAAATGAATGAAAATGGAAATGAAAATGAAAATGGAAATGAAAATGGAGATGGAAATGAAAATGGAAATGGAAATGGACATTTTTGGAAACTTAGACATTTTTGGAAACCTAAACATTTTTGGAAAATGGAAACTTGAACATTTTAGGAAACTTGGATATATGAGAGAAATAAAGGAGTTTTATTCACATAAATATGTGAATAATAAGAGATAAATAAAGGAGTTTTATTCACATAAATATGTGAATAATAAGAGATAAATAAAGGATTATTTTCTAATGAGATAATTGAGGAGATAATTGATGGATTAAAGGCTTTTATCTTTTAAATAAAAGAGATAATATTATCAAAAGAGGAGTGGTGGCCAAGTAAAGGACTCCTAGGCTGATAACTTTGGCTATAAAAGGAGGACAGGAGGGCTACTCATCAACATTTGCTCCTCTTCCTCTCTCTCTGAAATTCTCCTAGGCAAAACCCCCTCTCTCGCGAATTTTCATTAAGCAAAAATCCCTCTCTTTTTCTTCTATTTTCTTCTCCGTTTCTTTATTAATTTGAATCTTTGTGGATTCTAAGAAAGAGGGCAATCATCCACAACATCAAAAGGGATCTTTCGGGAAATCTAAGGATCTAAGGTAAGGATTATAAATATAAATATGTGGTTAAAGATTATGATTCACGTTTTCAAAGTTAGATCTAATCTAACACGGAGTTATAGGATTTCAACAGCTTATAAAGGAATCCTCTTGATTTGGAATCCCATCATAAGGTAAGGGATATTCGGCCAAGGCATAATTTGTTTAAGTGTTTTCCATTATTTCAAAACCGAAAACCGACATGGTTACATACCTAGTATTAGCCGATTTCAAGGAAGAGGAATTCTAGCAACTGTTGGGACTTGATTAAATCAATTCGGCAACTAGGTAAGTAATTCTACTTCTAGTAGGATTTGGTTTTAAGACCAAATAGGTTTATTTATATGTTTTAATTAATGGCCGAATATAGGAGTGAAAGATCTAGATCGGGTAGATCGCTCTACGGGAATTCACGGAAACTATTAAGCGAAAAAGGTGTGTACTCTTACTAACTTTCAATAAATTGCATGGCAATCATTAGATATGTAAATATAACAGTATGTGAATGTGGCTAAGCACCACAAATGTGGTAAGGAGTACCAGTGCACGTTTCCTACTTTTGATAGGATTGTGAATGTGATATATTTTGAACATGTGATTAGTAACATGAATGAAAATTTAGTATGTGAGATATGTTATGAAATAATTGGGGCATTCGGGATATTTGTGGAGGAAGAAAGTGAAGGTGATGACTACGGTCTCACCAACGTAAAAAGTGGTGACTACGGTCACATAAAGTGAAAAGTGGTAACCGGTTACATCCGGTGAATCTGATGTCTAATGACACAACATAAGTGGGCGATGAGCACATCGATCGCAGCTGATCTTCGATGGTGTGTAGCGGATGGAGGGTCGACTTAGTAGTCCCCGCGGTGTCTGAGTTCGTGACGGGTGGTGTGTAGCGGATGGACAAATAGGTTTGGATTTGGGTTGCATTATCCTTTATTTTGTATGAACATGATATTGATATGACTTGTATGCCCGATTTGTTGGAAATTAGTACTATGTACACATTGAGTCTGTTGACTCACCCGTGGGGAATTATTTTTCAGGTGATGAGCGGTAATGGACCGGGGTGGCAGGAGCTAAAGGTGGCCATGCATCGCTTGAAGAAATTATTTGGAATTTGGACTTTATGAAATTTTAGTACTTTATTTTGGGTTTGAATGATGTAATAAGGCCATAAGGCCCAGTTGGATTTTCTTTATTCCTGTCTATTTTTATTTAAATATGATACAAATTATGTTTGATTAAAGATAAGTAAATTTATTTCTTTTAAAATAATAAACCCAAAAATTATTTTGTCACCTTATTTAAGTTGGATTTCCAGAATTTATTAAATAGGTTTCAAATTAAGCCCAACCCAAAACAATTTTTTTTTAAAATTACACAAATTTTCTCTAAGTCATTTAGAACATTGAAAACCGATTTATTTAAGGAACATACCAGATCCGGTTCAGGCTCGTGGGCCGGGTGTGGGGTGTTTCACGCCGCCGTGAATGACTATCGGAGGTCGGAAACCTCGCTTTTCGGCCTTTTCGAAAGGTAAATCCTTCTTTTCCTTTTCTTTTTAACAGTATTTATATAAAAAAAATAGATCGAAAGAGAAGAAATAAACAAAAAAAAAGAGTCACCTTTACTGTTAAAGCTTTCTTTTTTATTCAATATCTCTTTTTTTGAATCTTTTTTCTTTCTTTTTGTACTCTCTGTGAATCTGCCCCCCATTTCTGTCCTTTTTTTTTGTCACCGTATCCCCCCTTTACAAATTGTTCATTGGGGGTTTTTATAACCCGATAAAATGAAAAAAAATAAAAAATAAAAGAAGAAACAAAGATTTCTTTTCATATTTTGCTGTCGTCCTTTCCTTGTTTGTGCAGGTGAAGTCTCGGCGAGGATCTCGGTGATGGTGAGGCTTTATGGCGGCGCGATTCGCGAGGAGTCCATTGCGGCGGGACGTTTGGGATACTGCTGAGGCGAGGCTTGCGGCGCCTAGGGTTTTAGAAACCCTAGGCCACTGCTAATTCGGTTTAGGAATTGGGCTACTTGGGCTGCACTGGTTTGGGGTTCGGTTATCAGGGTATAGTTGGGCTAGTGGGTTAGTCCGTTTAGGTAGGTTTAAGTTTGGGCTTTAAGCCCGTTTTATTGTAAATGGACTGTAAAAAAAACATTTATTTATTTTGTTTATCTTTTCTGAACAGCCCGGGCAAAAATGGGCCATTACAATGTGAACAACCTAACTTTTTGCCTCGTGGATTATTACTATTTTAAATTAATTAATTATTTTAATTTTTTGATTAATTTAAAATAAGAATAATTATTGATGCAAAAAAGGAATAATTTTTACCCCATTATCCTTTTTCTTAAATAACAAAATATTATGTCATCTATCTTCAATATATTTTTTATTTTGCAAATAAATTAATAAAATAAATACATTTTAACAAATTTAAAAGTTAATTTTAATCTCACTTCAATCAGAAAACACTTTCATAGCTCACAATTACTTTACAAATAAGTGCCAATTTATTCACTATTTTCATAAGTTCTTTAAAATTTATCCATTTGAAGAAATTTATGAGAGAGTTATTATAGTTTAAATTTATTTATATATTATTGATATATAATAATATATATTATATGAAAGAGCCAATTTCCTCACAATTTTCATAAGCTCTTTAGAGTTTTTTCATTTAATTTCATTTGAAAAAATTCATTAAGAAAAAGCTTATAGGTCCCTAGTAATTATGTACGGACTTTTAATACGATGCAAGAAAATTCAAATGTTTTCAATTTTTAATACCAGAAATATCATAAGTCTCCAGCAGTTATGTAGTTTATAATGCCAAAAAGTTTATATATTTTAAAAAAAAAATCAAAACAAGATATCCATGTAGAAAAAATCATTTTTGGATAAAAAATTCAACTTTTTTATTTTACATAAAAGATTTTTAAAAAATAATTCATTTTTCTTTTATAAGTTGATGTCATTTTAGTTTAATGAGTTATTTTTAACTTTAACGGTTAGACTTCTAAAGTCGATTATGCTATTTAAACATATCGAAAATCTTTAGATTTAAAATATATTTTTATAAAAAAATAAAAAGAAAATATCATTACATCTTATTGTTGGATGCAATTAATTATTTTGCGATTTATCCTTGAGTTTTTAGTTTTAAAATTTAATTATAATTCAATGCATTATGTTTGAAGCAGTTTATTATTTAAAACTATATATATATTTTTTTTTGTTATTGGGAAGGAAGTTATATTTAAAATTTAATTTAAAAATAGAACTTACTTTAAATATAATTAAAAATAGAGTAATTTGAAACTCATAAAACTATCTCAAAATTAAAAGTTTCTTTTATATAATATATATATAATGATGATGGCGACGACACGTGAATAGCTCTTTACTTAACACATCTACATTTTATGTATTAAATCAATATAAACGCCATAATTTAAACGAAAACTATTATTTTTGTGAATAAATGTTATAAACTTTTTTTAATTAGTAACCGGAATTAAAACCATATAAAATCCTTATTAAATCCATTGATAAATTTACGTTATTATTTTCTGAAAAAGAACTGCACGAAATAAAATGCTAAAGAACATAGAAAAAAAATGATAATATAATTTTGAAGTACATATTTTTAATTATAAAAATGCAATGCACGTTTTTAATTATAAATTTGTAATACAAATTTTTTAACTATAAAAATGCAATACAAATTTTTAATTATAAAAATGTAACCCATACTTTTTAAACATTAAATAAATTTAAATATTTAAAAAACTATTTAAAAATGTTGAATCTTTTTAATTTTAAAATAGGTGAATGTTTAATTTTAATATTCAATAAATAATAATTAAATTATTTTACAAATATTGAAATTTTTATATTTAAAGATTTACTTTATCTTACCTTATTGTCTTTTTTATTTTAGTTAATGTTTAATTTTTAGGTTTCAATTAGTATTAAAATTAAAATATTTTTTAATAAAATTAATATATAACTTAATATATATAATTTATCTAATCTTAAATTATACAATTATTATTTATCTTTTAATTTTTCAATATATTAAAACTATCTACTCAATTTGTAGCAAATAAATATAAATTAAACTAATACATTTAACAAATCTGCAGGGATAAAAAAATTCATTACTTGATAAATTGTTGATTTTTGCTAATTATGTATCTATAAATGAATAAATTGGTGGTTTTTATATAAGTGATTTAATGACAAAGTTGAACATTATTACCTAAATAGATTAATTTTTAAATTTTTATAATTTATGTAAAATTCTGACAAAGCTTTAAATTTTCATTTTTGGGATAAAATTCAAGACTAAACCTTTTCTATTATGGAAGCCGTTCTGTTTGATGGCTTGGGCGGTTGGGCCATTCTCTAACAACTGGACGTGCAAAGGTTCATCGTATCATTCTACTTTGTCTTAATTTTTGAGAAATATTTCCCCACCCTGACTGACTAATTATTATTATTTTTTTTTGAAATAATAATCGACTGACTTTTATAAAGTTGAAAATAGAACAAAAAGTCATTGGGCCTGCTGGTAGTATACTCCGTCAGGCCATTAAACAAACATAAAAAGAAAAGTCATCAGAAAAAATTCCTAGGGAAACAAAAACAATTAGAGCTATGAAAAAGGAAATCTAAGGTATTAATTGTAGCCGATTCATTTACAGCTGCGCATCATTTCCTCCTTGTCTTTTTGTTTTCAACCTATCCCATCTGTTTCAGACGATAGCTTCTCCATTTTCCATATTTTGCTATCTGTTCATCTTCATACTTCTCTGCGCCATTTCAGTCTAGGCATTGTCTCCACCTTCCTTCAGGATTCACTTGAAGATTATGTTGCTCCTCTCCTCCCAGGTATGATACTCCTTCCCTTTTAAGAGCTTAAATGCGCTATTTTATGGGCCAACATATTTTCGATTCTGTTGATGAAGTGAAATCGATTTCTTGAAACTGCTTCGATTCTTCTTGGATATCTCTGATTATTGCGCTTATAACTGATTTATCCTTCACTTTTGTTTTGCATTTCGTACACATCGTGCGTGAATCCTTTTTATCGTGGTCGAGTGTAACCCCATTGAAGTTCCTAGTCCGACCGCATGAAGTTGGCGTGAAGCCTGCTTGCGCAAAAGAAGAAGAAACATTTAAGTTTAAAAGCGTATTTGTATTTATGATTTCTCCCGTTCGGTCAATAGCCACCAGACCAGCCATCGATTTGGATTCTCTTCTGTTGAAAGCTGCATCGAAGTAGATTGTCACCCTTAAAGTTGAATCTTGCTGATTTGTGCTTCTGAATGCGTTTAAGGTACTCTTTTTTTTCCATTAAACCATCAATCTCAGCCATGTACCTTTTCACTTTTGATACTAACTCCCTTGCTGAATCTATTTTTCCCTCGTGTATGAGCTTGTTTCTCGACCCCCACATGAACCATACTGTACTGCAAAACAGCCGACATTGTTTGTAGTTGCTACTCTTGAAGATCTAGGTAACCCAATCCCAAAAATTCTGAATCGTCAAATTACTAACCCAGGGAAATTCTAACAGCTGCCATATCTCAATTGTTGCAGGACAGAACCGGAACACATGGCCAATATCCTCTTCTCCAAGTCTACATCAAGGACAAACAGTGTTACCTGCTACTCTTTTAGATCTTAAATTAACTAGGGTAGGCAAATAATTCCATGATGCTCTCCAAATTGTAATCAAAATCTTGGATGGGAATTTGTGAGTTCCATAATTTTTGTAAAAGTTTTTAGATCTACTGTAATAATAGGTTATTAGGATCCAAGCTAGCGTTTTGTAATAGTTTATAAGCGCTCGACCGAAAATTCTCCAGAAAGCTCTTCCTTCCATACCTGAAAGTCCTCTCCTGGATTTTCCGCCAGAGGAATTTGCAAGATCTTTTGTGCAATGTCAGCTGAGAAGGTATTTTTCCACTAGATCTGTTTTCCACACATTATTTGTAGCATCAATTAAATCAGAGACTAACTTAATTTCATTCTCGTTGATATGACTCCATCCTTCTGCATCTTTTCCTGGTATCCAATGATCTTCCCAAACTAAAATTCCAGTTCCCCGTCCTACTCTCCAACCCAGGGTCGTTCCTAAATTTTCTTTGGCCCGGGGCAAACTGAAAAAAATGGGCCCCTAACGCACTTCTTCTTTGAAATACTAAGTCATATAAAAAGATATAAAAATTTGTTACATCCCATATAAATTTAAAAAATGTATATGAAAGATACATATTA
The DNA here is from genome assembly GCA_025698515.1 of Gossypium sturtianum. Taxonomy (NCBI): domain Eukaryota; kingdom Viridiplantae; phylum Streptophyta; class Magnoliopsida; order Malvales; family Malvaceae; genus Gossypium; species Gossypium sturtianum. Next base: position 164,048,821 of record CM046955.1, on the reverse strand, counting down.
TACTTATAAAAAGCATTTCCTTCGAGCATTTCTTGATGCAAAGTCATTTATGATCATATCTACATCAATTTTATCTAACATATTTCTCTCAATAGATAACATTGCTAGACCATTTAATCTCTCCTGCGACATTGTCGATCTCAAGTAATTTTTCAATAATTTCAACTTCGAAAAACTTCTTTCCGCGAAAGCTACTGTCACAGGCATCGTCAATAGGATCCGATATGCAATGGAAACGTTAGGATAACAATCTACATTTTTGACAAATTCAAGAATATCAATTGCTGTCATTGACTCATTTGGTAAAGTCATTTGTAACACTTTCATTTCAGAATAAAGGTCATCAGCATCAACATCTGACAAATTATTATGAGAAAATATATCTTTGAAGTTATTGCAACAATCTCTTAATCTATTGCTTTCTAAAGACTTCAACCTTATTGAGTCAATTAAAAATCCAACAATATTTTCAAAAATCTTTAATTGATCAAATCTTTCTTTCAAAGAAGTAATTGCCATATCCACAATCACCAAAAAGTAGTTAACTCTAAAAGATTCCTCAGGTGATTGCAAATCTTCATCATGACCATCCTCACCAAATTATTTTTTTCTAAAAATAGGACGTTTAGTTGAAAATTTTGGATCTATATCCATACTAAACGCAAGATCTTTGGCAACACTAATGCTAGCTTCAAACCCTTCTTTTCTATAATTTTCAAAATATAATATTATACCTTCCTCTTCTTTCATCGTAGTATCAATGCACATTGTCTTGGATTGTAACTTTTTACTCACCTTGTTAATTGAAAACAAGATATCATACCAAATAACAATTCCAAGTAAAAATTCAAAATTTTGAAGTGCATTAGCCAAACTTTCTGCTTCACTTTTCACTTTAGCATCATTACCTGAAGATTCGTATAATTTTGACAAAGCTAATCTTATCTTGGAAGCATGAAATCTAATAGCTTTAACACTTTTAATTTGACTTTCCCATCGAGTATCCGATAGAGATTTCACAGTTTCTGAAACATTATCACGCAAAAGTTTCCACCTTTTGGTAGAACTTGCGAACAATGTATATATACGTTGCACAATACCGAAAAATGAAATAGCTTTTGTACAAGAATGTGCCATATCAGAAAGAGTGAGATTAAGACTATGACAAGCACACGGCATATACAAAGCTCTTGGATTTAATTCAAGTAGTCTCCTTTGAACACCTTGGTGTTTTCCTTTCATATTAGAACCATTATCATATCCTTGGCCTCTCACATTATCAACATTAAGCTCAAGAGATTTTAACGCATTTAATAACTCATTATAAAGCCCCATCCCAGATGTATCATCCACTTTCAAGAACTCTAAAAAGTATTCTTCTATTTTTACTTTGTCACTTGACATATTAACGCATCGTATTATTAAAGTCATTTGTTCTTGATGGCTCACATCAGGGGTACAATCAAGAATAACAGAGAAATATTTTGCCTCTTGAATGATTTTCAAAATAGAACTTCTAACACTATGGGCCAATATAGAAATTAGCTCATTTTGAATTTTGTGACCAAGATAATGATAATGCATTTCTTCATTTTGAATGCGTCTAATATGGTCTTGCATTGACAAATCAAATTCAACAATCATTTCAATTAGGCTCAAAAAATTACCATTATTCTCCTCATAAAGTTTCTCATTTGATCCTCGAAAAGCTAAATTATTCTTACCAAGACATTTAACTACAGTAAGTATTCTCAAGAAAACATGTCTCAAACGTTCTTTCTCTTTTGAGATTCCTTGTTGCAAGTCTTTATCAAGAGTCTGATTAGTCTTCAATCTCACTCTTAATTCAGTCCAAACATTCATGTTAGTCATATGGTCAAAACTATTCTCATGTTCTTTGAGTTTTTCACTCAAGTGTTTCCAATCATTCACACCATCAGTGGCCAAGTAACTCTTTCTATTTAGTTTTGTGAATAATTTACAACAAAAACAAAAAACTTTATCTACATGTTTAGAGTAAACTAACCATTTTCTATCGCTAGTCTCTTCATTAATCAAGTTTCTAGAAAAATAAGCGTACGAGAAATGCCTAGAATTACCATCTAAGGGAAATTTAAGATTCAATTCCCTTAAAGGCCCCTTTTCAACTAAAATATCTCTAGACTTATTATCAAGGATACCCCAATTTCTAGGATCGTAAATGTCTAAAGGAGGAATAAAATGTGGATCATCCCTAACATCTTCAACATTTGACTCATTTTGTACATCATTAGGGTCATTCACAGTAGCAAATTCCTCATTGATATGATTTGGAGAATTATTATGTTCATTTGGATCAAGTTCAACCACATTGGCACGGTCATAGTCATAATTCAGATCATCCAAATTAATAGCATTATCATTTAAATTTTCATTAGATTGGTCCACATTGTCTACTTCCACTCCTTTAGAAGTCTCTCCTATTTTTTTCTTAAAGAATCTATCAAGAGATCCCCTTTGTGATTCTACTAACTCATCTCTTTGTTTTCGTTTCTTTCTTTTCTCACTCTGGACAAATATTTAGGCAACATTATTTAGCAATATAACTAATAGCTAATAAAACTAATATAGGTTAGAACAATGGCACTGTAGGGTGTAGAATTGAACAAATAATCAGCTTAATCCTTAGCGTTCTTAATTTGCAATGATGAGCCAAGGTTCCTGCCAATAAAATTGACTAATTAAACAAAGCCAAAAACAAATAATCACAATCAAACTACAGAAAACTAGATCAAATCGTCAATTTTTAGAAAAAAAAATCAAATCATCTCAAAAATGAAAAATGTAAAGCGCCGATAATTAGATAATGACTAACCTGTAATTGACTAGCATATCTTCAAGACAATCAAATTAGAACTCCATTGAATATCTACCTTTCATATCTACAACAATCATCCAACACACATTAAAGAAAAATCAAGAAATACCCACAATAGAATTTTTTCAATTGAATCTAGTAAGTTTTCGAAAGGAAAAACGAAATAAATCAACTAAAATGAATTCTGAATTTAACAATTCAAGATTTTTATAAGGAAAAATTCCTACTTTCCCAACTAGAGATTTTTATAAGGGAAAATTCCCAATTCTCAATTAGATATTTTCAAACAAAAACTCTCAATTTTTCCCATTCAAAAAATCGAAATCTTCAAACGAAAAAAATCGAAAATCAGAATTAACTAAGACAAACTAAGCACAAAATAAGAGACTAAAATTGTAGAAACTTACCTCAATTAATCCCAATCGAAAATGCTCTTCTTTATTATTCAATATGCAAAACTCAAGGAAATTATAAGGAGAAATTGAAGAGTGAAAATGCCAAAAATTCAATGTAATTGAAATTGAGACATAAGGGTGATAACAAATGAAGCAATTTATACTACAACCCAAGCATGTCGTTGTTAATTGAATGGGATAACCGTTATCTTCATTGTTAAGTGACATAATTTCAGGCGTGAAGGGTAGATGAAGAGCCAAAAATTGGAATAGATGAAGAGGAAAGAGCAAAGTGTTTCTCAGATTAGTTGGATTTTGCTATGGGAAAGAGGAAAGTTTTAATTTTGGTGTTGGAAAGTGGAAAATTGAAAGAGGAAATTCTGAAGAAGGAAGAGGAAAGAAGGAAGATGTTGCTCTGGAAGATGTTCCTCTGCCGCGTGAGGAAAGTTGGATTTTCTTTAATTTTTTTTAATGAAATTTAATAAATTTAGTTGCCTAATTAGCAGACCTTTGGCAGCCCAAATACTTCTCCAGGTAAGTGAAGGTGAGTTGCCTAATTGAGCATTAAAAAAGTCTGAATTTGGGTAATATTTAGCTTTAAAAACTCTCGCCAATAAGGAATTTGGAAAATTGATTAAACGCCAACCCTGCTTAGCAAGCATAGCAATATTAAATTGGCTCATATTTCGAAATCCAAGACCACCACTTTCCTTCAATATGCATAACTTTTTCCACGCACACCAGTGGATACCCTTTTTCCCATGCCCTTTTTGCCACCAGAACTTGGCCATAATATTTTCAAACTCATCACATAGTGTTTTAGGTAAGAGAAAACATGCCATCGTGTAAGTTGGAATGGCTTGTAAAATAGACTTGATAAAAACTTCCTTCCCTCCTTGCGATAAATGTCTCGTACTCCAATGATCAATTCGCTGCTTGATTCGATCTTTCAGGATCTGGAACGACTCCCTTTTCTTCCTTCCAACCATATTAGGCAACCCTAAGTAACGCTCCGGGTCATTCGACCATCTTACTCCCAATATTCTGACCACCAAATTTCTTTCAATTTCGTGGTATTCTTCTTGTCAAGAGAGACAGTTGATTTATCAAAATTGACGCATTGTCCTGAACACCTTCTATATTTTCTGAGTATTTCCTTTAAAAAAGTAGCTCCTCTACTAGATGCTTCACTAAATAAAATGCAGTCGTCTTCAAAAAGTAAGTGCGAAACCTGCAACCCACTCCTACTGGCTTTAACCCCTCTTAACAACCCTTCATTCATTGCAAGACGCATTAGGCTAGATAAACCTTCCCCGCACAAGAGAAACATAAATGGACTAAGCGGATCTCCTTGACGTAAACCCCTTGTCAAATGAAAGATCTCTCCTTTGAAACCGTTTACAATCACCGAATATGAAACAGAGGTTAAACACTCCATAATAGTTTCGACCCAACTAAAAGCAAAACCCATTCGAATCATGATTTCTTTTACAAAATTCCATTCAACTCTGTCGTATGCCTTGCTCATGTCGAGCTTCACAGCCATGAATCATTTTCTCCCTACTCTCTTTTGTTTTAACGTGTGGAGAATTTCGTAAGCGAGCATGACATTATCCGAAATCAACCTCCCAGGTACGAAAGCACTCTGAGCCGTATCTATGTATTTCTCAATAACCCCTCTTAGCCTATTTGCTATAGCTTTCGCCATGATTTTATAAATTACATTACATAGGCTAATTGGTCTGAACTGTTTCATATTAATGGGGTTTGCAACTTTTGGGATGAGTACTATGTGTGTAGAATTTACCTGCTTGAATTCTTTTCCTTCATTCAACATTTGTAGATAGAATTTGATAACTTCATCTCCAACAATGTGCCAACACTTTTGGTAAAATAATGCCGGTAAACCATCTTCCCCTGGGGCTTTTGTAGGTCCCATCTCAAATGTTGCTGCTTTAATCTCTTCCTTTGTGTATGGCACCGTGAGATATTGGTTGTCCTCCTCTATTATACATATCTCGATTCCTGACAACAAGTGATTGCTTCTTTCCCTCTCTTCTGATCGAAATAGATTTTGAAAATAAGATCTCGCAATTTCTTCTATATCTTGACTAATTTCTACTTCTCTTCCATTCTCATCTTGCAACTTGTGGATCATATTTCTTCTTCGTCACTGTGTGGCTTGGCTATGAAAGAAAGCAGTGTTTTGGTCGCCATATTTTAACCAGTTTATTCGCGCTCTTTGTTCCCAATAACGTTCATCTTTGTCAATTTTCAGATTCAGTTGAATTTTAGTGTCGATCAGCTCAGCCAAATTATGATCATCTCTTTCTACTGCTAGAAAATCTGATAGCCTATCAGTGAGAAATGCCTTTCGCTTCTTTCGATCATCTTGAATTCGATTAGCCCACCTTCTCAAACCGTTCTTTAACTCGTCTAGTTTCTGCATCAAATTACCTGGTGATGACTCCCAAATATTCTTGACTTCCTCATCAAATGATTCCTCCATCGTCCACCATGCTTCGAATCTGAAGGCTACCTCTTTTGCCCCTTATTTTGCCCTTTTCGTGTTGACTAGAAGGGGGCAATTGTAATGGCCTAAATTTAAGGTTATCGGAACAATGGTTTCGTAACCATAAATCCGATTTAAAGAGAAATTTATTTCAATATATTTGCATGAATATTTATATGATAGGAAAATCGTATTAAAATATCGATAGAAAATTTTACCGATTTAGTGGTTAGTTAGAAAAAGGAATTATTGAAGGAATTGGGTAAAAACAAGGTATCGAGACCTTGATCTCATAAAATTGAGTAGGAAATATTTTTATAAATATTTATAAAATGTTAGTAATGTGGTATTAAAATTTCGTTAGAAAATTTTAACGTTTGGGTATGTAATTAAATGAAAAGGACTAAATTGTAACAAATGTAAAATTATGAAAAATGATTAAATAGTTTAAATGATAAAAGAAAGAGGGCTTAAAAGGAAAATAGACCCAAGGTCTATTTGGGCTGGACGGCAAGGGCATGAAATCAGCAAGAAAATAAGGAGAATTAAGGGAAAAATTGGAATATTGCAAAATTTACTTAATAAAGCTAGGACTAAAGTGGAATTATCTAGATTTCTCTTCATTTTTCTTCACTCTCATCAGCCAAAAACGCCATAGGAGGGTTTTCTAAGCTGTTATATCATAATTTTTGCACCAAGTAAGTTAATCCTTGCCTATTTCTTGTATTTTTTGTGTTTTTAAGACTTTTACAACTAGGTCCTACTATTAAATTCATTAGTCTTTGATTTCATGGATGAAATTGAAAGCTAACATGGTTGGGTGCTGTAAGTTTATGATGAAATAGAATGAAATTGAAGCCTTAATTTGTTTATGAGATGATTTTATTAGGTAATTCCAATAGAAATTGATTTTTAGGACCTAAATTGTGAAAATGTTTGGAATTAAAGTCTATTACTGAAATTATGATTCCCAAAGGTTATAAAGTAGTTTAAAATGATATAATAAAGTTTTAATTGAGAGAAATCAGCTCAATTGAGAAGTTAATTGAGCAGGGACGAAATTATCATTTATTGAAAGCTTAGGGGAAAAATGGTAATAAACAGTTTGTACTAAAACAGTTTTGGACAGCAGCAGTAGACTAACTTTGAAAAATCACCATAAATTGTAGAAATCGAATTAGAAGATAAAAAAAAAATGAAATTAAAGGATATTGAGTCTAGTTTCTCATAGAAGAAACGGTGTAAGCAATAGATATGTAAATCATGAGATATAATGAATTTTGTGAGAAAAGGTCAGAATGAATTCGGGTTCCCCTGTTTTGACTTTAGAAAATCATCAAAAATTGGAGAAAAATAATTAGGGGCTTAAATTTATATTTTTATAATCCTTAATGAGTCTATTTTCAATAGAAATAAACGGGAACATCATCTGAATTCTGTATGAAGAAATAATTAATTTTTAGTGAAGAAGGGTAAAAACTGTCAAATAGCAGAACATGGGTGACTTTAAAGAATAAACTGTACTTATTGGATAAACCAAAAATTTTGAAAATTTTATGGGAATAAGATATTTGAGTCTAGTTTCAGGGAAAATTAGCATATCTTAATTTGGAGTTGTGTAGCTCAAGATAAAAATAATTTAGTGACGATAACTCAAGTAGACAGCTTTGAATGAACTATAAATAATAATAGAATTGTAGTGAATGCTACATGTGAACATGAAATGTATTGAATTGATGATTGAATTTATTTATTTAGATCCGGAAAACCCAAATACGAAGCTAGATCGAGGAAAGGAAAAAGTCCCAGATTAGTAGATTTTGCATACGAACTAGTATCGAGGTAAGTTCATGTAACTTGAATTATATTCTTAAATGCTTGAAATGTATGTTATTGATGTGAATATAATTTGAATGTTCATTGTATGAAAATTGATGAAACATTGATATATTTGATAAAAAGGGGAAGAAATCCCGGTTGAATGAAAGGAAAATTCGATGGATCTCGAAAAGGAATTGGCGGTAAAAGGATCTAGCCGGACGGGTGATCCTATCTCGATATAGCCCTCCCGAAGAATATGTGGAAAATGGATTTAGCTTGGACGAGTAATCCGAATTAGGGTCTGAATTTAGCTCGACTGTAATTCAGATCCAAGCTCATTAGAGTAATTGTCGTTGCGAGGATTTAGCTGGGTCGTAATCCCGACAATACTCTATGAGTTTATATTCTGAGGATTTAGCTTGGTGGTAATCCATTTGTAAGGATGAGGTTCATGAGTGTGCTCTCTGAAATGGAAAAATGCGCACATGAACATGAATTGTGGACGGAATTTGTACACTAAAGTGTACCTCGAAAATCCATCGAAATTCGAGAAATTCAACGGGACAAATATGGAAAAATAACAAAGAAATGGAAATCATGGTATTGATGAGCTCATCAATCATGGTATATATATATTATTGATACATGGAAATTATTGGACTAACTTGAATGTTGAGTTTGTGTATGTTAGGGTAATAATGCATTGAATGGATATATGAATGTTTATTGCATTGTATTGAAAATATTAGGTAAGTATAATTCTGTTACATGGGCTTACTAAGCACAAAGTGCTTACCACATTTTTTTCTCTGTTTTGTAGTGTTAAGAGCTCGGAGGTCGGATTCAATGAGACACATCACACTATCAACCTCAAGATTTCGGTATATAAAGAAACTTTATTTTGGAAATCAATGGCATGTATAAGCTAATAAAGTAAATGTTAATATGAAATGAATGTAAGGTCAGCCATTGGTATGGCTAATAAATCTTGGTTTTGGTATGTGTTGAGGTTATCTTATAAATATGCATGAATCTATTTTGAAAATATGTTGAATTGGATTGGTTGATGTGGAATGGTCTCGGTTTAAAATTTGCAGGGAAGGCTAGATATCTATAAAAGGGTTATATTGAATAAAAAAAATCATTTGTAAACTCCGGTAATGCCTCGTACCCTATTTCGACTACGAATACGGGTAGGGGGTGTTACATTTATTGGTATCAGAGTTACGGTTTAGCCGGTTCTAGGACCGACATAGCAAATACGGATTAGCTATACATGCCATTTAAATTATTATTGATAGTGTGATATCTCCTGACCATTTAAATTGTGTTTTTTTTATAGTAATGTCATCCGACCGAGCTCAATCTGAGGAAGCTGGGAGTCATGTTCCGGCTTCAGTGCAAAGAGAAGAAACTAGCAGTAGAAGGCCCGGTACAAAGGGTCAAGGGGAGGAGGCAAAAATAGCCTTCTTTCAAATGATGAATGAATGGTTTACTCAGTACATAAGAACTAACCCTATAGTGCAGCAAACTCAAGCTCCCCCTCCTGTTCCTCCACCGGTTCCCGAGATTCCACAGGCATGCAGTGCACTTGAATCTGTCGAAAAGGAAAGCTCCGGTTGATAAAATTTGAAAATATGGGGCCGAAGAATTTTGAGCAGCAGTTGATGATGATCCCGAACGGGCTGAATTTTGGTTAGAGAATACTACTCGGGTTTTGGAGGATTTATCTTGCACACCAGAAGAATGTTTGAAATGTGTCGTCTCATCGCTAAAAGACATGACTTACCATTGGTGGAATACTAAAGCTTCAGTTGTTCCGGAAGAAGAAATTACATGGGAATTCTTCGCATCGAAGTTCAAAAGAAATATATCGATCAGAGATTCCTTGATCGAAAAGAAAAGAATTTCTTGAGTGAAAACAGGCAATAGATCTCAGATTCGAGTATGAAAGGGAATTTGTTCGGTTGAGTAAATATGCTCGAGAATGGGTACAGTCAGAAGCAGAAATGTGCAAACGATTCGAAGAAGGGTTGAATGAAGATATTAAGCTATTGATCGGAATTCTTGAAATTCGAGAGTTTGCTACATTGGCAGAGCGAGCTTATAAAGCAGAAGAATTGAGCAAAGAAAATAAATAGGCTGAGAGGGAAGCTCGAATTTTTAGTAAAAGACCAATGGGAAAATCCCAATTTTCTGCTCCAAAGAAATTGAAGAAGTACCAGGATCGTTCTACCTCAGCCACTGGGTATTCGGGCAGAGAGCGAGGTTCTCAACGCAATAATCCAAGACCTTCCACTCCATCAGTGACCAGTGTTGGCAGTGTTGGTACCCCTAAGCCGAGATGCCAATATTGTAATAAAGCTCATTTTGGTGAATGTCGATTTAAGAGCGGGGCTTGTTACCAATGTGGTTCTTTTGACCATTTCCTCAGAGATTGTCCAGAAAGGGGAGAAAAAGAAGCTGAACAGATATCGAAACCGAGTAATCCAATTTCGAGGGGTAGACCATCTCGACCATCCGGTAATGTCAGTGGTAGCCGAGGAGCTACAAAAGATACTACAGGCAGGACTGAGACACGAGCACCTGCCAGGACATATGCCATTCGTGCGCAGAAGATGCCTCAAAGACCCGATGTTATTATCGGTACATTTTCTTTACTTGACATCGATATTATTGCATTAATTGATCCTGGTTCTACGATTCATATATATGTATAAAACTTGCATGTGTTAAAGATTTATCTATTGAACCTACTGAATTTGTGGTTAAAGTCTCAAACCCCCTGGGCCAATCTGTTTTGGTGGATAAAATTTGTAAAAATTGTCCACTGATGGTAAGAGGTTATTGTTTCCTGGCTGATTTGATGTTACTGCCATTTGATGAGTTTGATGTGATATTGGGCATGGATTGGTTAACTCGGTATGATGCGAAGAGTAAATCAGAAATGTAAATATATTGTGTTGAAGTGTCGAATGGTGAATTACTCGGGTTAAACTCGATCGAGATGGAGGATTATCTCGATGTGATTTGATTATTACCGCTCAGAGGTATGATAAAAAGGGGTATGATGCTTTTCTTGCTTATGTACTCGACACCAAGGTATCTCCGAGTCAAAGATCTGAGCAAATGCGATGGTATGCAAATTTTCGATGTGTTTCGGAGGAATTACCGTGGTTGTCACGAGAAGAGAAGTGGAATTTTCTATAGATTTGATTCCAGGAACTACTCCGATTTCCATAGCTCGCATCTAGGATGGCTCCTACTGAAATTAAAGGAATTAAAGACACAGTTGCAAGAACTTGTTGTGAGTGGGTTTTGTCCGACCGAGTCATTCACCTTGGGGTCTCCGGTCTGTTTGTGAAAAAGAAAGACGGGTCTTTGAGATTGTGTATTGACTATCGGCAGCTCAATAAGGTAACTATAAAGAATAAGTACCCGTTGCCCCGGATTGATGATTTATTTGATCAGTTGAAAGGTGCCACAGTATTCTCGAAGATTGATCTCCGATCAGGTTATTACCAGCTAGGGGTAAAAGAGTCAGATGTGCCAAAGACAGCTTTCGGAACCAGGTATGGGCATTATGAGTTTCTGGTTATGCCGTTTGGGCTGACTAATGCACCTGCAGTATTTATGGATCTGATGAATCGGATATTCAGACCGTACTTAGACAGATTTGTGGTAGTATTCATTGATGATATTTTGGTTTATTCTCAAGATGAAGAAGAACATGCAGAACATTTGAGAATTGTGTTGCAAATTCTGCGAGAGAAGCAGTTATATGCTAAATTCAGTAAATGTGAATTTTGGCTTCGAGAAGTGGGTTTTCTTGGACATATTGTATCCATGAAGGCATCAGGGTAGATCCAAGTAAAATCGAGCTATTGTCAATTGGAGTCCACCGAAGAATGTATCTGAAGTTAGAAGTTTCTTGGGTTTAGCTGGTTATTATCGGAGATTTGTACAAGGATTCTCTATGATAGCTTCTCCAATGACTCGATTATTGCAGAAAGATGTAAAGTTCGAGTGGACTGATGAATGTCAGCAGAGTTTCAACCGATTGAAAGATCTATTAACGAAAGCACCAGTATTAGTGCAGCATAAACCGGGTAAGGAATTTGTTATTTACAGTGATGCCTCATTAAATGGTTTAGGTTGTGTCTTGATGCAATAAGGTAAAGTAATAGCCTATGCTTCAAGACAACTTAAACCACATGAAAGAAATTACCCGGTACATGATCTTGAATTAGCTGCTATTGTATTTCTTATTTGAAGATATGGCGGCATTACCTGTACGGTGAGAAATGTCATATTTATACTGACCATAAAAGCTTGAAATATTTAATGACACAGAAAGATTTGAATTTGAGACAGCGCAGGTGGCTTGAACTGATAAAGGACTATGATTTGATTATCGATTACCATCCGGGTAAGGCTAATGTTGTAGCTGATGCTTTGAGTCGAAAATCTCTGTTTGCTTTACAAGCTATGAATACCCGGTTGTCACTGACTGATGATGATTCAATCATAGCTGAATTGAAAGCTAAACCGACATTTTTACAGCAAATATGTGAAGCTCAGAAGAATGATGAGAAGTTACAAGTTAAACGAGCACAGTGTGAGTCAGGTACCGATTCTGAATTTCATGTTGGGATTGATGGTTGTATGTTATTCAGAGGTAGGGTGTGTGTACCTCAGAATTCAGAGCTCATACAGAAGGTTCTACACGACGCTCACAGCGGTACTATGTCCAGTACATCCGGGAGTAATAAAATGTATAATGATCTCGAAAAAGATGTACTCGTGGTGGCGTGGAATGAAACGTGATATCTCCGAGTTTGTATCAAGGTGTTTAATATGTCGCAAGTTTAAAAGTGAACATCGTGTACCTTCGTGGTTACTTCAACCAATTACTATACCAGGAATGGAAATGGGAAAGAATCACTATGGATTTTGTATCATGGTTCTTTGTCTCTCGAGGAAAAAGGATGTTATTTGGGTGATTGTTGACCGATTGACAAAGTCAGCGCACTTTATTCCGGTACGTATGGATTATTCTTTAGATAAACTGGTTGAACTGTACATATCTGAGATTATAAGGCTACATGGAGTGCCTGTCTCCATTATATCGGATAGAGATCCCCGATTTATTTCTCGTTTTTGGGATAAATTGCAAGAAGCTTTGGGTACTCAGTTGTATTTCAGTACTGCATTTCATCCTCAGACAGATGACCAATCTGAGCATGTAATTCAGGTATTGGAAGATATGCTCCGATGTTGTATACTAGAGTTTGAAGGTAATTGGGAGAGGTATCTACCTTTGATTGAATTTGCTTACAATAACAGTTATCAGTCCAGTATTAAAATGGCTCCGTATGAAGCTTTGTATGGTAGAAAATGTAGAACACCATTATATTGGACAGAGCTCAGTGAAAAGAAGATACATGGGGTTGATTTAATCCGGGAAACAGAAGAAAAAGTAAAAGTTATTCGGGATAGTTTAAAAGCAGCTTCCGATCGCCAAAAATCATATGACGATCTTAAACGAAAAGAGATTGAATTTCAGGTCGGTGACAAGGTATTCCTAAAAGTGTCTCCTTGGAAGAAAGTTCTCCGATTCGATCGAAAGGGTAAATTGAGTCCAAGATTTATCGGGCCATATGAGATTATAGAAAGAATTGGACCGGTCGTTTATCGATTGGCATTACCACCGGAACTTGATAGAATCCATAATGTTTTTCATGTGTCTATGCTACGACGATATCGGTCAGATCCTTCACATGTTATTTCTCCGACAGAAGTGGAGATTCAACCGGATATGACTTACAGTGAAGAACCGGTCAAGATATTGACACGAGAAACAAAGGAGCTTAGAAATAAAAAGATAAATTTAGTGAAAGTATTATGGCAAAAGCATGGGATTGAGGAAGCGACATGGGAACCGGAGGAGACAATGAGGAAACAATATCCAAACCTCTTTACTGGTAAGATTTTCAAGGACGAAAATCCTTAAAAGGGGGGAGAGTTGTAATGGCCTAAATTTAAGGTTATCGGAACAATGGTTTCGTAACCATAAATCCGATTTAAAGAGAAATTTATTTCAATATATTTGCATGAATATTTATATGATAGGAAAATCGTATTAAAATATCGATAGAAAATTTTACCGATTTAGTGGTTAGTTAGAAAAAGGAATTATTGAAGGAATTGGGTAAAAACAAGGTATCGAGACCTTGATCTCATAAAATTGAGTAGGAAATATTTTTATAAATATTTATAAAATGTTAGTAATGTGGTATTAAAATTTCGTTAGAAAATTTTAACGTTTGGGTATGTAATTAAATGAAAAGGACTAAATTGTAACAAATGCAAAATTATGAAAAATGATTAAATAGTTTAAATGATAAAAGAAAGAGGGCTTAAAGGAAAATAGACCCAAGGTCTATTTGGGCTGGACGGCAAGGGCATGAAATCAGCAAGAAAATAAGGAGAATTAAGGGCAAAATTGGAATATTGCAAAATTTACTTAATAAAGCTAGGACTAAAGTGGAATTATCTAGATTTCTCTTCATTTTTCTTCACTCTCATCAGCCAAAAACGCCATAGGAGGGTTTTCTAAGCTGGTATATCATAATTTTTGCACCAAGTAAGTTAATCCTTGCCTATTTCTTGTAATTTTTGTGTTTTTAAGACTTTTACAACTAGGTCCTACTATTAAATTCATTAGTCTTTAATTTCATGGATGAAATTGAAAGCTACCATGGTTGGGTGCTGTAAGTTTATGATGAAATAGAATGAAATTGAAGCTTTAATTTGTTTATGAGATGATTTTATTAGGTAATTCCAATAGAAATTGATTTTTAGGACCTAAATTGTGAAAATGTTTGGAATTAAAGTCTATTACTGAAATTATGATTCCCAAAGGTTATAAAGTAGTTTAAAATGACAGAATAAAGTTTTAATTGAGAGAAATCAGCTCAATTGAGAAGTTAATTGAGCAGGGACGAAATTATCATTTATTGAAAGCTTAGGGGAAAAATGGTAATAAACAGTTTGCACTAAAACAGTTTTGGACAGCAGCAGTAGACTAACTTTGAAAAATCACCATAAATTGTAGAAATCTAATTAGAAGATAAAAAAAAATATGAAATTAAATCTTATTGAGTCTAGTTTCTTATAGAAGAAACGGTGTAAGCAATAGATATGTAAATCATGAGATATAATGAATTTTGTGAGAAAAGTCAGAATGAATTCGGGTTCCCCTGTTTTGACTTTAGAAAATCATAAAAAAATGGAGAAAAATAATTAGGGGCTTAAATTTATATTTTTATAATCCTGAATGAGTCTATTTTTAATAGAAATAAACGGGAACATCATCTGAATTCTGTATGAAGAGATAATTAATTTTTAGTGAAGAAGGGTCAAAACTGTCAAACAGCAGAACATGGGTGACTTTAAAGAATAAACTGTACTTATTGGATAAACCAAAAATTCTGAAAATTTTATGGGAATAAGATATTTGAGTTTAGTTTCAGGGAAAATTAGCATATCTTAATTTGGAGTTGTGTATCTCAAGATAAAAATAATTTAGTGACGATAACTCAAGTAGACAGCTTTGAATGAACTATAAATAATAATAGAATTGTAGTGAATGCTACATGTGAACATGAAATGTATTGAATTGATGATTGAATTTATTTATTTAGATCGGGAAAACCCAAATACGAAGCTAGATCGAGGAAAGGAAAAAGTCCCAGATTAGTAGATTTTGCATACGAACTAGTATCGAGGTAAGTTCATGTAACTTGATTTATATTCTTAAATGCTTGAAATGTATGTTATTGATGTGAATATAATTTGAATGTTCATTGTATGAAAATTGATGAAACATTGATATATTTGATAAAAAGGGGAAGAAATCCCGGTTGAATGAAAGGAAAATTCGATAGATCTACGAAAAGGAATTGACGGTAAAAAGGATCTAGCCGGACGGGTGATCCTATCTCGATATAGCCCTCCAGAAGAATATGTGGAAAATGGATTTAGCCCGGACGAGTAATCCGAATTAGGGTCCGAATTTAGCCTGGACTGTAATTCAGATCCAAGCTCATTAGAGTAATTGTCGTTTGCGAGGATTTAGCCTGGACTGTAATCCCGACAATACTCTATGAGTTTATATTACAGGATTTGCTCGACTGGTAATCCCGTTGTAAGGATGAGGTTCGCGGGAGTGTGCTCTCTGAAATGGAAATGTGCACATGAACATGAATTGTGGATTGGAATTTGTACACTAAAGTGTACCCTAAAAATCCATCGAAATTCGAGAAATTCAACGGGACAAATATGGAAAAATAACAAAGAAATGGAAATCATGGTATTGATGAGCTCATCAATCATGGTATATATATTATTGATACATGGAAATTATTGGACTAACTTGAATGTTGAGTTTGTGTATGTTAGGGTAATAATGCATTGAATGGATATATGAATGTTTATTGCATTGTATTGAAAATATTAGGTAAGTATAATTCTGTTACATGGGCTTACTAAGCACAAAGTGCTTACCCCATTTCTTTTTCTCTGCTTTGTAGTGTTAAGAGCTCGGAGGTCGGATTCGATCGGAGACACATCACACTATCAACCTCAAGATTTGGTATATAAAGAAACTTTATTTTAGAAATCAATGGCATGTATAAGCTAATAAAGTAAATGTTAATATGAAATGAATGTAAGGTCAGCCATTGGTATGGCTAACAAATCTTGGTTTTGGTATGTGTTGAGGTTATCTTATAAATATGCATGAATCTATTTTGAAAATATGTTGAATTGGATTGGTTGATGTGGAATGGTCTCGGTTTAAAATTTGCAGGGAAGGCTAGATATCTATAAAAGGGTTATATTGAATAAAAAAAATCATTTGTAAACTCCGGTAATGCCTCGTACCCTATTTCGACTACGAATACGGGTAGGGGGTGTTACAGCAATGATCAGAAAAAGAGTGAGTTAGATGTTGAATGGATACTTCAGGAAACCTTGCCAACCAATCTCCGTTTGCAACTCCCCTGTCAAGCCTCACACGTATGTTTGTCTCCGGTAAATTTCCTCTTTCCCATGTAAACCATCTTCCAGAAAAACCCATATCCATAAGACTACAATCTGATAGGACCTTTCGAAATAGCTCCATTCTTCTCTCATCTCTAGGAACCTCTCTCTTTTTTCTCAAAACCATACATAATTTCGTTGAAATCCCCACAAACGAACCATGGAAACCTTTTTTCTATGTATAAACTCCTTAACTCGGCCCATGAGTTGTTTCTGTCGTGTTCATATGGGGACCCATAGAAATCGGTGAACCTCCATTTACCTCTTGAGTCATTTTCGTCAATCACCACATCAATATACCTTTTTGAATACTGCCGAAGCGTAACACTCACCTCTTGTTTCCATGCCAAACATAATCCTCCTCTAGTACCCTCTGGGTCAACTTCAATCCCATTAACATATCCACAACTATATCGAATTCTTTCCATTTTACTTCTGCAAACTTTTGTCTCCATAAAGAAGACCATTTGGGGATTTTGTGCCTTCAGCATATGCCGAAGTCTCTTTATTGTTCGTGGACTCCCCAATCCACGAACATTCCAGCTTAACAGTTTCATTGCGTCCGGTCGGCTTGCCTCTTGGCAGCCGCCGATACAAAGTGGTTAACTTCCAACACTCTCCTATTCCTCCCTACCGGGGAATTCTCATTCCCTAAAGCTGTCACCCCCTCCATCTCCCCTCTCGCTCGTTTCTTTCCTTCCTCACAAATCAAGACACCATCCTCCAGGTCATGCTCCATGTCAGATAGAGCTGGATCTAATTTTTGATTTACCTCCGTATGTCTTCCCAAAATCTTTCGGCCATCCAAACTAAAACCTAACACTGGATCAAATGACTCTCCATATCTCCCTGTTTTATTTTTCCTAGTCCATGCATTGTTCTCATTTGTGGAAGTATCATCACCGTCATCTTTCCACTTCTCATCCTCTTCCTCTCTCAGCCTTACACTATTCGTTATTACCGCCCTCCGTGATTGAGCCCGTAAGGATAGATCCCATCCCATCTCAGCTGCTTCCACCCCTAGCATCATTTTTGCTTCACAAAATGAGTCATTATGTCCCAAGCGCCCACAGAAAAAGCAAAAAAGAGACAGTCGTTCGTAGCGAAACTTAACATATGAACAATTCCCGCAGAACAGAATTTGTTTCCTCCTTCTTAGCGGACGTCTTACATCAATCTTGACTCTTATCCGCATGTAATTCCTATTTTCTTTACCCAAATTCGATCCATCATATTCCATAAATTCTCCTATAAAGTTACCCAAAGGTTTTCTGAATATAGACCAATGGAGATGTCATGTATCTGAACCCAAAAAGGTGCCGTGATTAAAGGAATTTTGAGTGGATCTTCTCCCCATGGTAGCTTGCGTAAAACTAACAGATGATTGTTAAAAGTCCATGGAGATCCTTTCAGCACCCTCTCCAAATTCATAATATGGTAAAATTGAAACAAAAATCTTTTTTCACCCAGATCCCGAATATGCACCCCTCTTACAAGATGCCACAGATTTGTCATAGTATTTTTCATAGCAGGAAAATGAATAACACTAGCAGTTAAAAAACATCCTACTAACCTGAAAACTTCTTCTTTTCTTTCTTCATTCCGTTCTATTTGAATCTGTAAAATTTCATCTTCTTCGTCGATTGATAACCATGCTAATTCGTCTTCCATTTGTTTCAGATGAACCTCCACTTGAAGTATCCCTGTACTCAAACAAGAGATCCAAAATCTATAGATTCGTCGTCACCACTTCTCTGCCAAAAGGAACAGAAAAACCAGGAAAAACCAGAAAAAGAAGCGTGCCAAAATAGGGCAGACCAGAGACGTGCCAGAGAGGGCAGACTTAGTGAAGCACTGACTAATTATTTTACTGCATACTTTATTTTTTAAAGTTAATTCAATAAAAATTGATTATTATAAATATTAAATAAAATAATTAATTCACGCATTTATTATTTATACGAACTAATATCCTAACATGAGTGAAGTATTAAATCAAAATCTCATTAGTTATACCTCAAATTGTTTATGTGTGATTTTGTTTGCAGTTCAAAATTTAAGCTTATATTCATTTAACAAATGAGGATGCATTTTCTTTGAAAATTTCCTGATGGGAATAAAATAGATACGTAATATACAACATATTCACAATTTGATACTTTTGATGCTGACATTTTAATTTCCTTTCTGCCTGCGCTTTCTAACTTTGGGAATAATTGATGAAATTTGTGTACATACGTTGTATCTTTTATTTTATTTTTATGATTATATATGTCCAAATTAACTCCAAAAATTGTCTAACAATATTATCAACTATATAATTTGGTCCCTGAATTTGTTTATTTGCATTTAGTTGATCCTTAAATTTTATTTCTTTTGGATTTAGTTGGTCTTTAAACTTGTATTTCGTCAACTAGGTTGGTCCCTCCACACTAAAACCGTTAGTTTATGCTGATATGGCATGTTTAATCAATCTGGAGGTGCCACGTGGTATCCTCTTAGAATGCCACATGGCAAACAAACTTTATATTTATATTTTTTATTTTATGTTTGCCACGTGGCACACTAAACTGGCTAACAGTGCCACATTAACACAAGTAGCGGTGTTAGTCCAGAGGTACTAACTTGGTTGCGGAATACAAGTTCAGGGACCAATTAGATCCAAAAAAGAAATTAAGGACCAACTAGCTACAAATAGACAAGAACAAGGGCCAATTTATATATTAACCCTAAATAGAAATATTTTGAAAAAAAAATTAAAAGATAACGCGTAGAGAGTGTTTTCTTTCCCCCGTAACCACAGCTGGCCATTACTTAATTCAAATTTTTGGATGGAATCAATAAATCCAAAAAATTGGGTGAGTTTGGATGTGAATAAGAGGCTGAAAAGGAAAAATACGATAATGTCCCGTACTTAGGAGACCAATGGTCTAATACATTCTTCTTTTTAGTTGCAAATTACAATTATACTACATAAATCCGTATTACTATCATTAATATAGTGTACAAAATAGAATTCCAATTTTAATCAACACATATGCATAATTATGTTCAAAATTAATTATTATAATATACAAACATGGTTAATAACTAAAATAAATATAAATATGATCTATATTGAAACTTAGTTCATAATAAAATTTATATAAATGATAAATGCGTTAAATTTTAATTAATGAAAACTAATACACAAAATTTCCCACCCTAATCTACATATTATTGTTTATATCAAGTCCTAAACTAAAATTTACTGTACATGAATGTAGATCTAATTTTTTCTCCTTCTTTTCGGTGTGAAGTTTGATGTTTTTCAGTTTTCGTGCTTCCACGAGTTGAAGACAATGTTATATGAAATCAACATCAGGAAATTAATATAAAAAAAATGGTATATTTTTTAATAACTTAAGAGAGGTAATTAGAAACTTAAATATGAACTATAAAATAGAAATAAACAACAAATAAATTAATAGGCAAACTATAAATCACAACCTACCAAAAACGTATATAATAAATAATATGTATTTTTAAATTACATAAATAGAAACTATATTAAAAGATATAAATCAGTGTTTAGTGACACCATTATTTTAATTTCGGAAAAAAATACCCAAAAAATTGTTATATAAGAGTTTGATCCTTATCAAAATCAATGGAATAATTTAGTCATTTTATAATTAAAAAGCTATTAATAAACTGGATCAATTTAGTCTCTATGGGACAATTTAAACTTTATAATATTCAAAATTGAACAAATAAGAACAATTGAAATAGTATAACATTTCTATTAATAAAAGCTAATGAAAATCCAATCAGAAATACATGGTTATGTGAATTTAAAAATAGAGATTATATTTGATGCATTATCAGTGTATAAATTTTATACACCAATAATTCACAACACCATTAATGAGTAAATAAGAAAAACTCAAATGTCTTTTTAATAAATACTTACAATTTTATTTAAATTAATTATAATTTTCTCATCTCCTCTCTTTGTGTACCAATCCCAAACTAATAAAGTTTTAGGATTCACTAAAAATATCTTTAAAAAATGGTTGGAATTGTTATGATTGAAAGTTGAATTGAATGGATTATTGAATTTTGGATACCTAAAAATTGGAGGCAAAGATGGCGACAATGATGCAAAGGTCCTCTCCAAAGAAAGGCTGTAAGTTTTTTTTTTTTTTTGGATAAGATTATGATTATAAGTTTTCTAAGCTAAAATCGAGTATATACAACCACAAGATGTTAGCAAAAAGGAAAAACATTTGGATATTGGTTTCATTTCCCAACTATAGATACCCTCCCTCTTCAATACAAATTTGTAGCATTCCACACAATGAAACCGTGAATCTGAGATTAAAATATAGCAAAATCATACCTTCAATTTGATTTTTTTCAACAAAATTAAAAAATAAAATTGGCTTTTGTTTTATATAAGTTTTTTTTTCCCCAAATTTGAGTACCTTAAATTTAAAAGGTTCTACTACTGTAAGAAATTATAATTACCTTTTGATAAAATTTTAAATATTTAGTAAAAATTTCTTATTTTGTTCATTAATTATATAATTAATTGTGGTGCATTGATGAAAGTGCATGGAATTTCATGCACCACAATTAGTTGCAAAAGTTAAAAGATTTTTTAATAAAAGTTTTATTTAAACTCATTAATTTTTTTTTTCTCTTATTAGCGACGCTGGACCTTTTTTATTTAGGATCCTCTAAAATTTGGAGAAAACTCGAAGGTTCACTCGAAAATTAAAATAGTTTGGGTAAAAATATTATGCTCGAAAAATGGACTTGGGTATAAAAAATAGATTCATTTAAAATATAAGTCAAACTCAGGCTCGAGCTCGGCCCGACCCGTTTTAAGTTTATAATATTTTATATTATGTAATTTAGAACATGTTAAAAAAATAAACATATACTAAATATATAATACTACTCTAATGTAAACATTAAAAAAATGTTAAGATTGACTATAAAATTTTTCAATAAATAAAAATGTATACATTTATTAAATATTAAAATAAAACAATATAAATATTTTTTTTAAATCAAAAAATAATATGGGTGAGTCAAAAATGGATTTGGGTTAGTATTTTGCAAATATGGGCGGATTTGGATAAAATTTTAGGTGCAGATTTTGGCTCAGGTTGAGCTTGAACAAATATAAAATATATTAATATCATGCTTAAACCCTACCTGGCCTATGAATACCTTTATATTTTATGCACCGACAATACATAGGCCTTCAATTTTTTAATTGATTTTAAGGTTTGGTCATGATAATTTTCATTGATTGAAATTATCGTATGTTTTGTGTCGATACACAAAGAGGAAGATGAAAAAATTATAAAGGGAGATTATAATTAATATTTAGGAATAAAATATAAGAATAACTTATATTAAAATAATCTTAAAATATATAAATTTAAATTACTAATAAAATAATGTTACATTATCAATTTTTAAAAATATATAAATATCTTAGCATTATCTTAATATAAATTATTCGGTTTAAATTATTTTTGAAGTAATTATTAAAAAATTCTTCGAACTTTTTCTTATTATACACATTATTAATGTAACGAATCGTGATAGATAGAGTATGCATAGACTCGTATACTAACGAAGCATCCAATATAATCCCATAATATACGAGATAATGGGGGTATTTGTTTCTTTGATTTAATAAAAAAAAAAGTAATGGAAAAGAAATGTTAATTGAATTTCATGGTCCAGTAAATGAAATTGAAACTTTCAAAATTAATTGGTATTTTTATTAGTGAAAACAAAACCTCTGCCTTGGAGTCATTCAATACAAAATACTAATCAATTCTATCTTCTACACCTTTACTAGTAGTTACTACCCAGAAAAGAACAAGATAAATATAATTAAATAAATGGCATTCATTTTCATTGCAACTCATCAAGAATTAGTAATAGAAGACGGGTAAATTCGATGTAAATTTTCAAAAGAAGGAAAAAAAAAAAAAAAGGTGGATGAACAAGCAATGCGGTATGACTGAGTAATGAATCTCATCTAAAACCTTTCAATTGGTCGATAGCTAACTGATTTAACTAGTAATTGTTTATTTAAAAATATTTGATAAAATTTAGCTAATAGTTGATATGTATAAAATGATAAATAAAAATATGACACATTTTATTGTTAAGTATTTATTTATTTATATTACTTTAGTTTTTATTGGGTGAAATTATTAAAATAAAACATTATTATCAAGAAATTAAAATATCCATAATGAAAATTAATTAGTGAATATTTTTAAAATTTTAAATAAACAAATTTATTAAGTTCCTTATTTGTAAATATTAACATTGTGGAAATGGATAACTATTAATAGTGTATCAATATAATTATAAATTATATTGTTTGTGATAATTATGTTACACTCTGAATAAATTTGTTAAGTAACATATTTTAATTAATATAAAGTTGCATAAGAAATTATTTTACATAAGTAAATTAGAAATAAATTAAGAGTATATAAATATTCAATGATAAATGGGCTCGATTAAAAATTTCTCACGACAAAATTAATTTTTATAGATTCATAATAGAGTTTTTTTTTTTTTAAGGTGAAAATGAAAATGAAAAAATAAAAGCTAATAATATCTTGGCACTTTTATTAAGTTAATAATTAAAATATGTCATTCTATATATCTTATTTCTAATTACCTGAGGAAGAAAATTACCAATTCCAATATTAAATCGATTGGATTTAAATGTTTGACTATCTTCGATGAGAATTCCAATTAGATATTAACAAGTTAGTCCTACGGATAGCTCCTTAAATTCGTAACTTCAAATAAATGAATAAGAAAAATAACCTTTGTCTAGAGATCCGAAGAACTTGAGTCCCCTCAACTCTGGAAACTATTGGCTTATTCTACGATTCTCAACTAAAAATATTTAAACGAAAGAATGGGTCATTATCATCCTCTTAAACGCATCAAAATTCAGAATACAAGAAAAGCGATCAATACAAAATCTAACATGTCATTTTCCACCGCGTCCAATGCTTAACTCATCGCCGCCTTCTCAGTTTCACCTTCTGATCCCCCCAGGTTGAAAACCGCCCTTGCAACCCTCATATCTTGGCACTTTCCTTCCTACAGCTCCCGCTCTTTATTACCCCCCTAAAACCCATATACTCTGTTCCCATCGTCACTTTTCTGCAAAAACAAACATCTTTGATTTCACTTTCCCTGTCTAATTTTGAACTCCATCTATTGATCTTTGTTTAGAAGAAGGGCTGGTTTCTATTGTACGCAAAGAAAAGGGATGAAGGCCATCTTCTTCAAATCATCACCTTCTCCTACCAGGATGACTCCACCTGCTTCTCCACTTCACCTTACTTTTTCCGAGTCTTTAATGGAAGAAAACATCGAAGCTGCCGAATTAATCATCACCAAATGGGACTCCTTTTCCGACAGCCACTCCTCCTCTAGCAACGCTTCCCTTTTCTCCGATGACAACAGGGAAGAGGCGAAACAGTATTTATCTTCCGTTAAGGGTCTGCAAAAAGCTATGCAGTACTTGGTTTCACACCAAGCAAGTTCCGAAAAGCTTGTCCGAGCTCAAGCACTTATGCAAACCGCCATGAAACGGCTCGAGAAGGAGTTTTACCAGATTTTTAAGTCTTCCCGGTTTTATCTTGACCCAGAATCCTTTTCTGCTCACTCGTCATCCTCTAGACCATCGGCTTCCAGGTCCAGTTTTTCAGACTTGGAAGAAGATGAGTCTGAGAACGAGTCAAGGGACGAGAATGGCTCAATCCCAGGAGCCCAGAGAGTGTCGTTAGCTGCAGTGGAGGATTTAAGAGCCATTGCAGAGGCCATGATAAAAGCTGGGTACGCCAAGGAATGTATCAA
Source organism: Gossypium sturtianum (assembly GCA_025698515.1). Classification (NCBI taxonomy): domain Eukaryota; kingdom Viridiplantae; phylum Streptophyta; class Magnoliopsida; order Malvales; family Malvaceae; genus Gossypium; species Gossypium sturtianum. Next base: position 164,024,232 of record CM046955.1, on the reverse strand, counting down.
AATTTATAAAATTATTCGGAAATCGTTCGTCGATGAAGCTCTTCACGGTCTCGGAGTTGACAGGACGTTGAACTTACAGAAAGTTCAGAAGATGGATTGGGAAGTTTTGGAGGTTAAAATCAGGAATTGGTTACATGCTGTTAAAGTGGCTGTTAAAACGCTGTTTCCCGGAGAGAGAATCCTCAGCAATCAAGTGTTTTCCATTTCCCCTGCTATGGGGGAATCTTGTTTCGCAGAAATTTCGAAAGAAGGAGCATTAGCTCTGTTTGAGTTCCCGGAAAATGTAGCCAAGTGCAAGAAAACACCAGAGAAAATGTTCCGTTTCTTGGATTTATATGAAGCGGTTTCCAATCTTTGGCCCGAGGTTGAATCAATGTTCAACTCCGAATCAACTTCAACCCTACGATCAACCGCCGTAAACTCCTTAATCAAGCTCGGAGACGCCGTTAAAACCATGTTAACGAGCTTCGAAACGGCAATTCAAAAGGATCCATCCAAATCGACGGTTCCCGGCGGGGGGATCCACCCTCTGACACGCTACGTCATGAATTACATCTCTTTCCTAGCCGATTACACCGAGGTTCTTTCCGACATCGTCGCAGATTGGCCGTTAACGATTCCATCACCGTTACCAGAGCCATTCTTCGGCAGCCCCGACAACGAGGAGAGCATTTCATCGCCGGTCTCAGTCCGGTTAGCTTGGCTTATCCTCCTCATGCTTTGCAAACTCGACGGGACAGCCGCGATGTACAAAGACGTCTCGCTTTCTTATTTGTTCTTAGCAAATAATCTCCAGTACGTCGTCGGGAAAGTTCGACAATCGAACTTGAAGATTCTTCTCGGTGACGAATGGGTGACGAAGCACGAACTAAAAGTGAAACAGTACTGTTCGAATTACGAGAGAATGGGATGGAGCAAAGTGCTTGCTTCACTGCCTGAAAATCCAACGGCTGAGATCCCAGTCGATCAAGTGAAAGACCATTTCAGAAATTTTAATTTGGCGTTTGAAGAAACCTATACGAAACAAACATCTTGGGTCGTACCCGACCCGAGACTCCGAGATGATATCAAAATCTCGTTGGCGAGACGGATAGTACCGATCTACAAGGAGTTTTACGAGACGTACGGAGGTATGCACCTTAGGAAAGAAATGTGGGTTGAGTCACTTGTCAGATATACCCCTGATGATTTGGGAAACTACTGGTCGGATCTGCTCAATGGAAGCGGAAGTTCAAGCCGCGGTGGACGGAGTCGTTGAACCGATCCTATTTGGGCGTGGAAAGAATCGCCGGCCACATTGGCATATACAGGCTCCTGGATTTTTGTGGATAATATGAGGACAAACAAGCTTTGAACTGAATCCGATTGACACGTGTATATAGAAAATATTAATCTAATACAGCCGATTATTTATTTATTTTTATGTGCTTGGTTTTTGTGATGTGTAGTAGATCCAATTCCAAGGGGCTATATGGCTTTGGATTGAAGGAAAAGAGAATGAGTAAATGGATTTATAAAATATAGATGTTAAATGAAACTTTTCAAGAGCTAAATGCCAAATAAATGATGCTATGTAATCATTCTGATTCATTTCCAATATGATTGATTGAACTTACTTTTACTTTTTCTTTTTAATTTTTGTAAATGTTGGTTAATTATTTTTAATTTAAATGTTTTGGGAAATACATTCTAATTTATTTTTGATGATTCATTAGTATTTATCTAATATTAGTGTATATATTTTCTCAAAAAGAAAAAAACTAGTGTATATATGAATTGAAAAACTTCTGATATGCTTGTTGCTTTGCATTGGGTGATGGGTAAGAGCTTTCACGAAGCTTATAGATTAATTCTATGCAAAACATTGGATTTGGCAAAATTAGACAATTTTTTTAAGGAAAATTATATATACTTGGTTTATACATTTTTGTCCCACCGACCAAATTGACAATTCTTGAGGTCTTTATACTTGAAGACTAAGCTTGATTATTTAAATAATAGGCTCGGTTATTATTGCAGCGTTGGGTTAATTATTTATTTTTTAATTAAATTATAGAATAAAAATTTAAAAATTATAATATAATCAAAATTTTTATACTAAAAAATAATTATAATAGCGTTAAAAGCAAGAAGCGTGATTGAAGTAGAGAAAAAGTGCCCATAGCTTCAATGAAATCCTTATCAATAATAGACCAAGCAACTTTGAAGAAGAAAGATGTATATCCATCAGGATCATGGGTCTTCTCTCATTTGTGAATATCCTCTCCAAGATTCTTGATGTTGTTGTGGCAAAAGGAATTTTTTAATTTTCATCCTAAATGTCATAGGATTGGGATGATTCGTTCATGTTTCGCAAATAATTTATTAATTTTTTGTAAGGGAACTTCGGATTTTATCATTGGAGTTCAGAGTGTGTTATCACAACTCTATTTGCTTTCTAGTTTGATGTTGAATGCAACAAACAGTGAACTGTTTGCCACTAGTATTCAGCCCATAGAGTCAGAACATATTTAGAGAATCTTTGGGTTTAAGTTAGGGAGGCTGCCTGTTAGATATTTGGGGGTCCCTTAGGGACTATGAAGTTAACTCAAAAGGGTTTTCGAGATTAGACATGAATTTGAAATTTGATATTTGAGTTCGAATTTGAGTCTTAACTCTACATTTGACCTTTTTTACCTTTGTATAGCAATTAAATTGAAACATAATCATTATAAATGAATAATTGCGAGTCTGATTGATGATTAAATTAGTTGAATGCTATGTTATGTTTCAAATTTTATGATTACAAAATGGATTATCCCGAGTTACTTCGTCAACGTAATGTGACATCACATACTCGGATTCGGCGACCGGGTCGAGTGTGAGGTGTTACATTACATCATTAAAGATGCAGATTTTTGGCAATTTGAATGCAGAAGTAAGATGAGTTGGTATTTGAGGAAGCTTTTCAAGATGAGAGCTGAAGCAACTCAATTTCAAAGCATGTTTTCTAATCCAAATAAGGCTTCAGTAAGTAAAATTTGGAATAAGGCTAGAGAGAAAAGGTGCAAAGTACAATGGCATAAACTGATTTGGTTCCCTTTACATATCCCAAAACATGCAGCTGTTACCTGGATAGTCATTTTGGAAAGAATTCCAACAAAAGACAAGCTTTTTCAGTTGGGTAGTTATCAATGATGGGCAATGCAAGTTATGTAATAGTGAGTTAGAGACCAGGAATAATCTTTTATTTGAATGCTCATGCTCAAGAAGCATATGGAAATCTATTCTTGGATTATGCAGGATTGACAGAGAGATCATGGATTGGCAAAGGGAATTACAGTAGTCAGTAGGCTTAAACAAAGCTTAAAGGCAAGGCTCTCATTACAATTATATTGAGGACTGCTTGGAGTGTGTATGTGTACTTGATTTGGGAAGAACGTAACAGAAGTCAATTTAGGGGGTAGCAAAGGAATGAGAGTGGAATCTTGTATCCTATGAAGGAATTAGTTGCAATTCGACTTAGTGGTAAAAGCATGATAGACTTGCTGTAGTTAATTTTCAATTATTTACAGTTTGGAATATACTAGAGTAGTTTGCATAGGAGTTATTGTTGTTTTTAGGTTTTTGATGTTTTAATGTAGTAGAATTATCAATTATGCTTCTTTGGATAATAAAATCACCGAAAAAAAATTATTGCACCCATCGTATATTTAGAATTTAATCTCTATACTTTTTTTAAGAATCTAATCCCTCTAATTTTTAAAATTAAAAATTTAGGTCTATTTGTTAACACTGTTATAATTCTTTTGCTAAATTTGTTATCGTGACAATTTGAAATTAAAAAGATACCTACGTGGTATCCATATAAAAAAAACAACACTATAATGGACCTGAATTTAATAGAGAATTTTAACGGCGTTAACAATCCTTAAAAATTCACATCAACTTTTAATTGGAATAAAACATTTAGATTAACTAATGACATTTTAAGAATTGAGGTGTCAAATTATGTCGAAACTAATATTTTGAGTTAAATATAAATATCATAATTGAAATTAACCATTCTAATATAATCTCAAAAAGGTAAAGGGATTACAGATGAAATCTGACCATAATCTTTTCATGTCAGAAAATAGGAAAGGACAATTGTCATGAAAAGAAGTACTTAGGGCTCTCATGTTATATATAGTTGTAGAGATCACGATATATGAAAATGAGAAAAAAAAAAAAAAAGTTACCCTAAAATAAGTTATAAATGTTAAACTTGAGATTATAAATATGTTGATGGTTATTTTTTAGGGTAAATTATATAGTTGGTTACTTAATTTTTATAAGTTTTCATTTTAAGCATAAAAAAAATGTAAATTGGGTATTGCCATTAACAACTATTTTCATTTTAGTCACCCAATTTTAATAAATTTTTGGTTGTCATTTTCATTAACTCAATGTTATTGTACACAGAGGCGAAGCCAGGGGAGCTGGCATGGGTCCCGGCCCCCCTAAAATGTAAAATTTCTATTTAGACCCTTAAATTTTTTTTAAATTTTAAATTAGTAAAGGTAAAATTACACTTTGGCCCCCCTAAAATTATAAAAATTTGATTTAATCATTTACAAATTATAAAGATATAAACTATAAAAAATTAAAATTTCATCCGCCCCCCTAAAAAATTGTTCTGGCTTCGCCCTTGATTGTACACTCATTATAATAACCTAACTTTAATAAATTTTCATTTTGATCATTAATTTTAGTTGGATAACTAAAATTAAAATAATTGTTAACAACAATGCCTAATTTGCAATTTCTTTTATTTTCGGTGCCCACGATGAAAAATAATGAAAGCATGGAAATGAATAATGATGGATTTATTAAACTAATTTTGCAACTTAACGTTAGATTAGCAAAATTTCCATCATCATTATTATTTTATCTTTTCTATTAAACTAAGTTTAAGTGTTGTCCATGCATTGACAAAATAAAAGTTGACGTAAATCAAACTGTAACGGACAACTTATGTCAGTGTGATTCACGACTTCTTAGGAGAATGATAACACCTACATCTCAACCCACCAATATAATTGATAAAATAGGTTTTAGATTGATTTAAATAAGAATAATAAATTAGTACATGCCTATAACATAGCAAGAATTTTGAGAGCAAAGGGAGAATAAGTTAATAAACTATTACTAGCATTAAAATAAAATAAGAAAATGTTATTTAATCATCAACAGGTGATAATTAGAAAACTGAAAAATAACTGATTGAGTTTTAGTTTAGTTAGTATTATTGTCAATATAAGAGAACGTGAGTTTAAGTATACTGAAACGCATTATCCTCTTATTTAATGGTTGAGGAAGGGCTATAAATAATTTTATATATTGTATCAAAAAATAAAAACTAAAAATTGTGATATTACACTCATACGAAAATGAAATAAATAAACTGAAAAGCAAAGAGGTTGTTTAGCATTTATTCCAATTCAACCCATATCCCTAAAGTTATAAGGCTAGCTTAGGTAGGAGAAAGGCCAGTCCAAAGCTCTGCTGATGGACCGTGTACCTATGTCTCAGGGTTATGGACCTCTGCTCTTTGTCCCTGCCTTGATATAGCCGGTTTTTCCTTCGCTAGGTCCATCAAACCATACAAATAGTGGCCATAAAACACCTCACTTACGAAACTGAAAAATAGGGAAATTCGAAGTTTATTTTTAATTGTTATTTTAAGATGATTGTGTGAATTAAAAAGATAATAATTTTCAAATGTAATTGCTTGAGTGTATTACATGTGTATTCACTTTTGAGTTAAATGTTTTGACTCTTCTGGTTTATTTTTGTCATTAATTAGGAAAAATATTAATAATGATAGTTTTTTTTTTAAAATAATTACGAGTCATAAATAAAAGAAGCCATTTATTTTAGAGTTCATCATTCTTAAAATGTACAACAAAAATTACTTTATGTAAAGCTCGTAAATTGCTGCTTAAACGGACAATTTCATTGTATTAGAGTTTATTCAACGATGGTTTTAATGTAGTTGTTGCCTAAATTTAAATTTAAAAGTAATGCTTATTTCTTTTTCTTTTTTTTAATAATGTGATATTGCCACTAGTATTTTAGGTAATAATATTTATTGTTAAATGTAAAATTTATTTAAAAAGAATACAATATTTTTTATAGTTATTGCAACATTATGCTGTTGTTATTTTTACTTTTTTAAATAATGATTTATTCTAATGTTGCTATTAGTGTTTTATGCAACACAACATTTATATGAAAGAAAATGCAATATTTTTTTACAATTATTGCAACGCTATGTGATCGTTGTCTAAAAGTAAAATCAATGTCTTTTTCATTTTGAATGACGATTATTTTAATGCTATCATTGGCAATAATTTTCTATAATTAAATGTAACATCTATTTAAGAAAATAACCAGCACTTTTTTATACTTATTAAAACTTTATACCATGGTTGCCTAAACTTTATAGAATAAAATTATTTTGAGTTTAAATTACAATTATTTAAAATGATAAATATATTTTAGTACATTAATTAACATTTTTTGTATTCCAACTCTATGGAACGGATTTTCTAGTTGAATCTTAATAATAGATTTTTCTTTTTCCTATTTTCTAAAGCTTGGTGTAGTGAAGTCACGTTAGATTAATCTTTTAAAATTCTGTGTCTCACCATTCATCCTAAAAATCCATTTGAAAATTAAAATATTAAGTGTCAGCAAAATTTAAGTATAATTTGAAATTAAAACAAAGTTTTTTAAATGAAAAAACAGAATTGTGTCAATTGGTTGAGCTTGCTTGCTAACTCTGTTTTGCAAAGATGGGATTCAAATTCCATCAATAGCAATATTTTATTATTTTATTGATATTTTTAACGCAACGAATCATAATTATTGAAGCGTACATTTTGATTGGGGTGAAGTTCAAAATCAAAACAATCAATCTATGGGATTTTTATGTACCAAAGAAATGAAAAAGTTGGGAAATTAATAGGGATCACGCTAGCGTAGGGTTGGCACAATTGGGAAAAGAAAATGCATGTGAAACATTCATTGCATGCCCCGTTTTAGAATCACGGACATTTTGCCATCAACGCCAACTACTACTTGCGAATTCTATTATTCAATCAACATAACCACCTATACAAGTTACAAACAATTAGAGATATATGTATATTTATTTATTTATATTAAATTATAGAGTAAAGTTTTAAATTTTAAAATATATTTTAAACAAGATTTTCAGAATCGAACTAATGGTCAAACTGATCCTGCCGCTTGGTCATATGGTTCAATTAAATAAATCATTAAAAATAATAAAAATATTTTAAAAAATAAAAAATCAGTTCAATCGTTTTTTTTTAAAACGTGGTTTAACTAGTCCATATTAATTTGTGGGTCAATTGGTCTAATGTCTCTCTTCGAACTGATATTTCGATCGATTCAAACAACCATAACTCTAAGTCTCTATATTTCGTAAATTTAGAATTTAGTCCACTTACTTTTAATTTCAAGAATTTAACCTCTCTACTTTTTTTATTTATAAACCTACTTCCAAATTATATATAACCATGTAACATTTCGATCGGTTCAGACTAAATTATGTTAGAAATTAAATTATAAGGATTAAATTTTAAATTTAAGTATATTAGAATGACCAAAACTGAAAATTAACTACTTTTATAAAATATAAAAAAAAAGCACAATAGGTGTGTGTCATGTAACACCCCCTACCGGATCTGATCGCCAAGTCCGAGCTACAAGGTGTCACATTCGTTGCCAAAGTAACTATGACCAAATTAAATACAATTCCTATCATTATACATGCAAATACGAGTAATATAAGCAAGTAATACGATAAATAATCGTTCTCGGGTCTTATATGAGCTTATGAAAGCTCTAATGCTAACCCAAAATCAATTTAGGATTGAATTGTAAAGAATTCAAATTATAGGGTTGACATTGCAACGTGAGGGAGTTCCTCGTCGCATCGTGACATACTGTTTTGGCCTCGTCGAGACGATGGAGTCTCTCGTCATGCTGTGGCATACTATTTTAGCCTCGTCAAGATGATGGCGTCTCTCGTCACACCGTGACATTATAGGTCATTTCTCGTCGCAACGACATATACTTGACGTCACGATGTCACATACTATTTTTGCAATTCCTAATTGAATTTCAACCTGCAAATATCCAAATGAACTTATGTGCATAAACATACCATACTTTTAGCCAAATAATGCAATTTACCTGAAATAATAATACTTTAGTCAACTATACACTAATGCTAAATTACATATAAGTTCATCAACTAGCCTAATTCATATAAGGTTTCAAACATGTTTCCTATCCCCAAGTACCATTGGCAAATACATCTTTTATACAATACTAAACCACAAAATAAACTTTATATAATTTTTACTTCCATGTAATTATGTCTATTGTACTGAACTTTCAAATTTAGTATCCTCGAAACATAGCAAAATATCAAAACCGACGTAACCTAGGTACATGCCATATAACCAACAAAAAGAATCTATACAAACATTGCTGAGTTTGGGATCTTGAATGGATGCTGAAGTCAATACTCAGGATCTCAATTGGGACCTAACCTACGCATGGAAAAACAAACCTACGCTGAGCGATAAAGCTCAACGTTATTTCTATAATTCAAGTCAATATAACATAAATGTTATTCAAATGCAAATAATCAATTAAAGTCTATTGTTTACCTAATTTGTATACCAAATTGTAATATAAACCTAATGATCAATTTCATATCTTACTTCCTAACACCTATCTAACCATTTTCCACATATTTCACTTCATACATAGTTGATCATTTTATATCACCATTTATAAACATATACTCATATATATATATATATATATATATACATACATACATACACACACATTCATCAATTTATATATTTAATTTCATCTCATCAATTCAATCATTTTCGAGTCTATTGGCTCATAACTACTCAGTCGACCTCTAGGGCTCATTTCTAGCCAATTCACGTGGTCATTCACATGTTATCGAATATCACAGTTCATATGTGAGCAATTATATCAAATCAATTTGCATTTCATTTCAATCTACCATATAGCCTAGCCAAATCATGTTTATATAATCCTATTGACTTGACTCAGATTTCAAGACGGATATACGAATTAGTTGATTTTCATCTGAACCTAGCACCGCAGTGCATATCGGATAACTGAAGGAAAGATACTGACACACATAGTGCATCATCGATTAAACCGAAGCAATCATATTGGCACGTAAGTGCATCATTGGATGTACTGAAGAAAATATACTGGCACGTAAGTGCATCATCGGCTAAATCGAAGTATATACTTGTACAGTTAATAGGATAATCATTTTCCAATTTCATCATATAGTTTAATTCATATCCCATCATTCTCAATTAAACATCAAATCATCATTTCATCATATAATATAACATAATTCAGCTCAATTTCATACCAATTTTCTATATCAGTTAAGTCATACAACTTTCTACTTTATTCAATTGAGTTTCTGTCTCGATATTCGATTTCAACCATAGCATTTCAATTCAACAACCATTAATAGCTCACCACAATATTATATAAGCCAAAATGTCATGAATATATAGTAATTAGATTAGTCTCGGGTCATAGAGATAAAAACTAAAAGCTCGCATGTAACAGTCTGGTTAATACCCTAGTCGGAACAGTGGTTTCGGGACCGCGAATCCGAGTCTGAATAATATTTTAATATTATTTTCTGTGTCGTTGATATGTGATTAAGCATGTGGTAAATTTCTGTGAGCTAATTCGTTTGTCTGTGTGTTTAATTTGACAAAAGGATGAAATTGCATTAAGTGTGAAAGTTGCTTGCTATTTACTAAAGTATCAAAGTGTTGTGGTTTTGTAAAAATGGAGGCCTTATATGGCAAATAAGCCATCATTGAGATAGTGGATGATAGAATGTCTTAATAACCTTAGTATTAATTTGTCTTATATGTTTAATAGATGGGCAATTTAGTAATTAAATAAATAACATTATATTAATGAAAACAAAAGATGAGTGTTCATCTTTTATTTTCTCTACTTTGGCCGAATATCACAAAGAAAAAGAAAGCTTGGAAGCTTTGAACATTCGGTTACTATCAAGCCAAAATTCAAGGTTCGTTTTGATCGATTTTCGATATTTTTTACGTTTTTGAAATCGTTGCTTTGAGAGCTATAAAACCCATGTCTTAATTTTGTGTATTGATGATGTTCGTGTAAAATGCCATTGTTGATATGTTGAGTTTTGAAATGAGTTTAGTTGATAAATGAAAGATATGAGCTAGATGAACATACTTTGTTCTTGAATTTTTGATGAATTTAGCTAATTAGGGCTAAATTGTGAAAATACCAAATTGAGGGACTAAATTGCTAATTTGATTAAAATTATGGGTTTGTATGATGTACATATATATTCGGCTAAGCTTGGTTGTGTATAGATTTTGTGAATTTGGTGTTTTGAGAAAAATAGACTAAATTGATAAAATATGCAAATATGAGGGTTAATTTGCAAATAGCCCTAAATGTATGTCTTTGGATTGAATTGAGTGAATAAGTGAATAAAAGAGTTAATTCTGAATATGTTTAGATCAAGAACCGAGGAAAACGGACTTAGATCGCGGGAAAGCGAAAGTAAATGAGTAGCCGTTTCCATTCCCGATAAATCGAATCCGAGGTAAGTCACTATGCAAATAAACGTATATGTATGCAATTATATTTGTTCGTATCACAAATGTTGATGATGGATGCTTATGAGAGGTTATGAATATGAATTCCGAGATATGGATGATATAGTGTTAAGCCCGAGAAGTCCCGTACGAACCTAGGAACAAATAGGATTAGCTATGTCATGACATAGGTATCTATTCTATTTTATCATGTAAGACCACGTCTGGGACGTTGGCGTTGATTTGAGACTTCGTGTAAGACCTCGTCATGGACGTAGGCATCGAAATGAGTTTTATGTGTAAGACCACGTCTGGGACGTTGGTATCGAGATAAGCTTTACGTGTAAGACCATGTCAGGGACATCGACATCGTATTGATACGTGTAAGACCCTGTCTGGGACAGCGGCATCAATGTCTGAGTGCATGTAAGACCTCAAATGCGGGGCGTTGGCATTATATCGACCATTCCGAGCTTTCTGAGTATCCTACTAGAATCCTTACGGTTCAACGGGCAAGTTTGTGATACGAAATAGCCATGTAAATAGTGAATCCGATTCAGGTACGTTGATTCATACACTAAGTGTGTATATAAGGTAAGTTCCTATGTAACCTTGCTATGATGGTTATGGACCTTTGAAATAGTTTTGTGCATAAGAGATTTTTGGAATTGATGAATGTGGCAAATGTGGCCAATAGTATGAACCAAAGTATATATGTGAGAAGATGTTATGTATATGAAATGTGCCTATATTTCTATATGCTTATATACTTGTCTATTAAGTTTATTTGTATATGACTTACTAAGCTTTTGGAAAGCTTACTCTGTGTGTGTTTTCTCTGTTTTATAGGTCATCGAAGCTCTTTGAAGGCTCGGGCAGTCACGGATCGTCATCACACTACTAAACTCATTTTGGTACACTTTGAAAATGTATAAAGTTAGATATGGCATGTATAGGCTAGTATTTTAGTACAAGTTGTTATGTGATCTTAGCCATGTGATTTGGCTATTTTTGAATTAAGACTTTGCTTAAATGAATGTGATATATGATGCATATCTTGGTATGATGAAAGCATGTGAAATGGCCAAGGTTTGAGTGAGCAAATGAATGAATTATGCTTGTAACGATATGAGTTTTATTCTTTGAAATTGTCATGGTTGGAAATGGTATTGAATGCATGGTTTGAATGATTATTTTGGTATGTTTTTTATGGTTATATGTGCATGAGATATGTTGGTAAATATGGCTTGTAGGTTGACCATTATGGGTGGCATTTTGGCCTTGTAAATGGCCTATAATGCCACACGATTGTGGCACACGGGTGTGCCTAAGATCGTGGTTGAATTGGCAGAATGTAGCTTAAATAGTACACGGCCTCGACATGGGCGTGTCAGGTGGCCGTGTTGGAAAAGTCAGTATATGGTCTGGTAGCACACGGTCATGGCACACGGACGTGCCTAGTGATTGTGTTGATATAGTCAGTATGTAAAAAAAGATGGACACACGGGGGTGTCTAGAAGCCGTGGAGGGCACATAGTCTCCTCCCCGGGCGTGTCTCCCCGAAAGTTAGAAAAGTTTTTAATTTTCATGAAATTTCATATGTGTTTTGATTTAGTCCCAACTCGGTTTATATGCATGCTTTGGGTCTTGATGACTCATCTAAGGGACACTATGATCGTTAATGATGAATGTAATGTATGAAATGTTGTGTAAGTTTCCGATCCATGTCGGTAATGCTCTTAACCCTAGTCCGCGCCGATTACGGGTTAGGGTGTTACATTTGGTTATATCGAGCTACGATTTAGCTTGATTCTCGGACTAACGTGGCGTGTCGAGTCTAGCTATACATGCCATATATCCGAATTGTGATAGTGTGATGAATCACGACGTATAAATGTGATTTACGTATAGTAATGGATCCCGAAAGAGCCATAGCTGACGACGTAGAAAGTAATGCGCCTGATCTCGCGCAAGGGACAGCGCCTTCTAAATCGAGACCGGCTACTAGCGGTCAAGGGGAAGAAGCTAAACAAGTTTTCTTCCAGATGATGAGTGAGTGGTTCACTCAGTTTGTAAAGAATAACCCGACTCTTTCACAACCCCCGCCCCCTGTTAATCCCCCTCAGACTACAGTTGTGCCACCAGATATGCATCCAAATCTGTTGAATAAGCCTCCTGTTGACAAGATTCGTAAGTATGGGGCCAAAGAATTCTGGGCTACTAAAGATGATGATGCGGAAAAGGTCGAGTTCTGGATTGAAAATACTATCTGGGTATTCGACGGAATATCTCTGACTCCGGATGAATGTATAAAGTGTGTTGTATTGTTACTTCGAGATGCAGCTTACCAATGGTGAAAAACTCTGATTTCTGTTGTTCTGAGAGAACGAGTTAACTGGGACTTCTTTCAGAGCGAGTTTCGAAAGAAATATATCAGTGAAAGATTCGTTGATAAAAAATGGAAGGAATTTCTGGAACTTAAACATGGCAGAATGACTGTTTCTGAGTATGAACGAGAATTCGTGAGACTGAGTTAGTATGCTCGGGAATGTGTATCATCCGAAGCTATAATGTGTAAAAGATTTGAAGACGGACTTAATGAAGACATCCATTTGCTAGTTGGTATTTTAGAAATAAAAGAGTTCGTTGTACTTGTTGACCGAGCTTGTAAAAGCGAGAGGCACTCGGGAAAGATAAAAGAAAAGTGAGTCCGATACTTGAGATATGAAAAAGAGATTTGAGTAAATCATTTCAATCTGCTCAGAAAAGATTCGGGGATAATGTGAGATATTCGAGCAGTAAATCAATCTAGACCGCAAATGAGTTCCAAAACTCAAAGAACTTGAGTAGCTAGTGTTGGTAATGTCGGATGAGAGACACGAATGTAAACATTATGGAAAAGGCATCCGGGAAAGCTGTAGATTGAGCAGCGAGCTTGCTTTAGATGTGGATCGCTTGATCATTTTATCCGTGATTGCCCTGAGCCTGTTGAGCCAGAGACGGTTCAAAATCTGAGATCTGATATTGCACCTGTGAGAGGTAGACCATCGAAGAATGTAAAGAATGCCGGTGGTAGTCGAGAACTACAAGAGACAATGTTGTCGATCTGAAGCTAGAGCGCCTGCCAGAGCGTATGCTGTACGAGCTTGAGAGGAAGCTTCATCGCCTGACGTTATAACGGGTACTTTTACTCTTTATGATACTTCTGTGATTGCTTTGATAGACCCTGGTTCTACGCATTCATATATATGTATGAATTTAGAATTCAGCAAGACTTTGCCTGTAGAGTCTATTGAGTTTACTATAAAAGTATCGAACCCCTTAGGTAAAAGTGTCCTTGTTGATAAAGTATGCAAGAACTGTCCGTTAATGTTTTGAGATATTTGTTTTCCTAGCGATCGATCTTTGTTGCCATTTGACGAGTTCGATATTATTCAGGTATGGATTGGTTGTTTTTGCATGATGCGGTTGTAAATTGTAAAAGAAAGACTGTTGATTTGACATGTCTGAATAATGAAACTGTGCGGATTGAGTCTAATGATATGAATGGATTGTCTGCTGTGATATCGGTTTTGAAAGCTCAAAGTTATGTGAAAAAGGGATATGAAGCATATTTCGCTTATGTTATTGACTCGAAGGTGTCTGAAAAGAAAGTTGAGTCAGTGCCTGTTGTCTGTGAATATTCTGATGTGTTTCCGGAAGAATTGCCGGGTTTGCCTCCGATACGTGAAGTTGAATTTGGTATTGAGTTGTTGCCGGGTACTACGCCTATTTTAATAGCTCCGTATAGAATGGCACCAATAGAGTTGAAAGAGTTGAAATCACAGTTACAAGAATTGACTGATAGAGGGTTTGCTAGACCGAGTTTCTCACATTGGGGTGCTCCCGTTCTGTTTGTGAAAAAGAAAGATGGCACGATGAGAATGTGCATCGATTATCGTCAGTTGAATAAGGTAACAATAAAGAATAAATATCTGTTGCCCAGAATTCATGATTTATTTGATCAGTTAAAAGGAGCTACTGTGTTTTCCAAAATTGGTCTGAGATCGGGATACTACCAGTTGAGAGTCAATGATTCAGATATTCCAAAAACTGCTTTCAGAACGAGGTACGGGCATTATTAGTTTTTAGTTATGCCATTTGGACTAACCAATGCTCCTGCTATTTTTATGGATCTGATGAACAGAATTTTAATATCGTATCTAGATCAATTTGTTGTAGTATTCATTGACGGCATTTTGATTTATTCACGGAATGAGACGGAGCATGCTGAACATCTGAGGATTGCGTTACAAACTCTGAGAGAAAAGCAATTGTACGCAAAATTCAGCAAATGTGAATTCTAGTTGCACGAGGTTAGTTTTCTAGGACATATTGTGTCAGCTTCCGGGATTCGAGTTGATCCAAGTAAGATTTTTGCTATTCTGGATTGGAAGCCTCCAAGAAGTGTATCTGAAGTTCACAGTTTTCTGGGTTTAGCTGGTTATTACCGCTGATTTGTAAAAGGCTTTTCAACGATAGCTACACCGTTGACCAGATTACTTCAGAAGGATGTTAGATTTGAATGGTCTGATAGATGTCAGAGAAGTTTTGATCAGTTGAAAACTCATAATGAAGCTCGGTGTTAGTACGGCGAGTAATCGGGCAAAGAATTTGTGATTTCTGATGATGCTTCATTAAACGATGCAGGATGTGTTTTGATGCGGGAAGGCAAAGTTGTAGCTTATGCTTCGAGACAATTGAAGCCGCATGAAAAGAACTATCCGACTCACGACCTTGAGCTAGCTGCGATTGTGTTCACACTTAAGATATGGCGACATTATTTGTACGGTGAGAAATGTCACGTATTTTCAGATCATAAAAGTCTGAAGTATCTAATGACTCAAAAAGATTTGAACCTGCGTCAGAGAAGATGGCTTGAGTTGTTAAAAGATTATGAGCTTGTGATAGATTATCATCCGGGTAAAGCAAACGTGGTTGCTGATGCATTGAGTCGAAAATCATTATTTGCACTATGTATTTTAAATGCTCAGTTAGATTTGTCTGATGATAGTTCTGTGATAGCTGAGTTAAAAGCGAAACCATTGTTTATGCAACAGATATGTGATGCTCAGAAATCTGATAATGAACTACTAGCGAAACGAGCTCAGTGTGATTTGAATTCTGAATCTGAATTTCAAGTTGTTGATAATTGTTTGAAATTCCGAAATCGTATCTGTGTTTCGAGAAATCCAGAGTTGATTCAGTTGATTTTGAGTGAAGCCCATAATACTCGTTTATCTGTTCATCCGGGGAGTACTAAAATGTATCACGATTTGAAGCAACACTACTGGTGGTCTGCTATGCAAAGAGATATTTCTGACTATGTGTTAAAATGTTTAATCTGTCAGCAAGTTAAAGCTGAACATCAAGTTCCGTCTGGGTTGCTTCAGCCGATTCTGATTCCTGAATGGAAATGGGATAGAGTAACAATGGACTTTGTTTCTGGTTTGCCTCAGACTTCGAGAAAGAAAGATGCAATTTGGGTCATAGTTGACCGACTGACGAAATCTGCTCATTTTGTTCCGGTAAGATCTGATTATTCACTTGATAGATTAGCCGAGCTATATATTTCTGAGATTGTTAGATTGCACAGAGTGCCACTATCCATTGTGTCAGATAGAGATCCGAGATTCACATCACGATTCTGGAAGAAACTGCAAGAAGCTTTAGGCACGAAACTGCATTTCAGTACAGCTTTTCATCCGCAAACAGATGGTCAATCTGAGCGGATTATTTAGATTCTCGAAGATATGTTAAGATATTGTATACTTGAGTTTAATGGTTCGTGGGAACAGTATCTGCCCTTGATTGAGTTTGCATACAATAACAGTTTTCAGTCGAGCATCAGAATGGCACCATATGAAGCTCTGTACGGACGTAAATGTCGTACACCTCTGTATTGGACTGAACTCAGTGAAAATAAGCTACACGGTGTTGATTTGATAAAAGATTCAGAACATAAAGTGAAACTGATCCGAGATTGTTTGAAAACAGCATCTGATCGTCAGAAGTCATATGCAGACTTGAAACGAAAAGATATAGAATTTGAGATAGGCGACAAAGTATTTCTGAAGGTGTCACCGTGGAAGAAAGTACTCCGTTTTGGACGTAAAGGCAAGTTGAGTCCGAGGTTCATCGGACCTTATGAGATCATTGAACGTGTCGGGCCTGTTGCATATAGATTAAGATTGCCCTCTGAATTAGAAAAGATCCACAATATGTTTCATGTCTCGATGCTCCGTAGATATCGATCCGATCCATCATATGTAATTGCTCCATCTGAATTTGAAATCCGATCTGATATGACATATGAAGAGGAACCGATTCGTATCTTAGCTCGTGAAGTAAAAGAGTTGAGAAACAAGAAAATCCCGTTAGTGAAAGTATTATAGAATCGACACGGAATAGAAGAGGCTACATGGGAGCCAGAAGATTTAATGAGACAGCAATATCCGACTCTGTTTAACGGTAAGATTTTCGGGGACGAAAATCCCTAAGGGGGGAGAATTGTAACAGTCTAGTTAATACCCTAGTCAGAACAGTGGTTTCGGGACCGCGAATCCGAGTCTGAATAATATTTTAATATTATTTTCTGTGCCGTTGATATGTGATTAAGCATGTGGTAAATTTCTGTGAGCTAATTCGTTTGTCTGTGTGTTTAATTTGACAAAAGGATGAAATTGCATTAAGTGTGAAAGTTGCTTGCTATTTACTAAGGTATCAAAGTGTTGTGGTTTTGTAAAAATGGAGGCCTTATATGGCAAATAAGCCATCATTGAGATAGTGGATGATATAATGTCTTAATAACCTTAGTATTAATTTGTCTTATATGTTTAATGGATGGGCAATTTAGTAATTGACTAAATAACATTATATTAATGAAAACAAAAGATGAGTGTTCATCTTTTATTTTCTCTACTTTGGCCGAATATCACAAAGAAAAAGAAAGCTTGGAAGCTTTGAACATTCGGTTACTATCAAGCCAAAATTCAAGGTTCGTTTTGATCGATTTTCGATAATTTTTACGTTTTTGCAATCTTTGCTTTGAGAGCTATAAAACCCATGTCTTAATTTTGTGTATTGATGATGTTTGTGTAAAATGCCATTGTTGATATGTTGAGTTTTGAAATGAGTTTAGTTGATAAATGAAAGATATGAGCTAGATGAACATACTTTGTTCTTGAATTTTTGATGAATTTAGCTAATTAGGGCTAAATTGTGAAAATAGCAAATTGAGGGACTAAATTGCTAATTTGATGAAAAGTATGGGTTTGTATGATGTACATATATATTCGGCTAAGCTTGGTTGTGTATAGATTTTGTGAATTTAGTGTTTTGAGAAAAATGGACTAAATTGATAAAATATGCAAATATGAGGTTAATTTGCAAATAGCCCTAAATGTATGTCTTTGGATTGAATTGAGTGAATAAGTGAATAAAAGAGTTAATTCTGAATATGTTTAGATCAAGAACCGAGGAAAGCAGACTTAGATCATGGAAAGCGAAAGTAAACGAAAGTAGTCGTTTCCATTCCCGATAAATCGAACTGAGGTAAGTCACTATGCAAATAAACGTATATGTATGCAATTATATTTGTTCGTATGACAAATGTTGGTGATGGATGCTTATGAGAGGTTATGAATATGAATTCCGAGATATGGATGATATAGTGTTAAGCCCGAGAAGTCACGTACGAACCTAGGAACAAATAGGATTAGCTATGTCATGACATAGGTATCTGTTCTGTTTTATCATGTAAGACCACGTCTGGGACGTTGGCGTTGATTTGAGACTTTGTGTAAGACCTCGTCCGGGATGTAGGCATCAAAATAAGTTTTATGTGTAAGACCACGTCTGGGACGTTGGCATCGAGATAAGCTTTACGTGTAAGACCATGTCAGGGACATCGGCATCGTATTGATACGTGTAAGACCCTGTCTGGGATAGCGGCATCAATGTCTGAGTGCATGTAAGACCTCGTCTGGGACGTTGGCATTATACGACCATTTCGAGCTTTCTGAGTATCCTACTAGAATCCTTACGGTTCAACGGGCAAGTTTGTGATACGAAATAGCCATGTAAATAGTGAATCCGATTCAAGTACATTGATTCATACACTAAGTGTGTATATAAGGTAAGTTCCTATGTAACCTTGCTATGATGGTTATGGACCTTTGAAATAGTTTTGTGCATAAGAGATTTTTGGAATTGATGAATGTGGCAAATGTGGCCAATAGTATGAACCAAAGTATATATGTGAGAAGATGTTATGTATATGAAATGTGTCTATATTTCTATATGCTTATATACTTATCTATTAAGTTTATTTGTATATGACTTACTAAGCTTTTGGAAAGCTTACTCTGTGTGTGTTTTCTCTGTTTTATAGGTCGTCAAAGCTACTGAAGGCTCGGGACCGTCACGGATCGTCATCACACTACTAAACTCATTTTGGTACACTTTGAAAATGTATAAAGTTAGATATGGTATGTATAGGCTAGTATTTTAGTACAAGTTGTTATGTGATCTTAGCCATGTGATTTGGCTATTTTTGAATTAAGACTTTGCTTAAATGAATGTGATATATGATGCATATCTTGGTATGATGAAAGCATGTGAAATGGCCAAGGTTTGAGTGAGCAAATGAATGAATTATGCTTGTAATGATATGAGTTTTATTCTTTGAAATTGTCATGGTTGGAAATGGTATTGAATGCATGGTTTGAATGATTATTTTGGTATGTTTTTTATGGTTATATGTGCATGAGATATGTTGGTAAATATGGCTTGTAGGTTGACCCTTATGGGTGGCATTTTGGCCTTGTAAATAGCCTATAATGCCACACGGTTGTGGCACACGGGCGTGCCTAAGATCGTGGTTGAATTGGCAGAATGTAGCTTAAATAGTACACGGCCTCGACATGGGCGTGTCAGGTGGCCGTGTTGGAAAAGTCAGTATATGGTCTGGTAGCACACGGTCATGGCACACGGACGTGCCTAGTGACCGTGTTGATATAGTCGCGATGTAAACACGGATGGACACACGGGGTGTCTAGAAGCCGTAGAGGGCACACGGTCTCCTCACGGGCGTGTCTCCCGAAAGTTAGAAAAGTTTTAATTTTCATGAAATTTCATATGTGTTTCAGTTTAGTCCCAACTCGGTTTATATGCATGCTTTGGGTCTTGATGACTCATCTAAGGGACACTATGATCGTTAATGATGAATGTAATGTATGAAATGTTGTGTAAGTTTCCGATCTGTCTGGTAATGCTCCTAACCCTAGTCCGGCGTCGATTACGGGTTAGGGGTGTTACATCGCATCACTCATTGTCAACTCTCGCTTTTCCTCTCCCTTTCGACGATCCTGCATCATTTTTAACTACGAGTAATAATTCAAAAATAATATAATATCAAATTCCATCAAAATCACATTTAATTACAAAGTCATACATATTTCAACTTATTCAATTTAGTCCCTAAAACCGGGACTAACATAATTTTCAATATAAAGCTTCTGATTGAAATCCGATTTCACAATTACTCATTAAGGATCCTATTTCTTATTCCTACTAATAATTTTACATTTTATTCAATGTAGTCCCTAATATACAAAACTATCAATTAAGTTTTACAATTTAGTCCTTTTCTTAAACTAAGTTTAACTTCTACCAATTTAACAAAAAATTCACCCATTTCTCAACAATGACAACTTTCTAAAACTTTAACAATTTTGCAAATTGGTATATGGACTAGCTAAATCAAACTCCCATAATCTCAAAAACATAAAAATTACAAGAAAAAGACTTAATTGAACTTACCAAATTGTTGGCCAAAGTTTACGATTTTTGAAGCTTTCCTTTGAGTCTTTCTTTCAAATATTTCAGTGGTTTTGGGGGAGGAAGATTACAACCTCCACTAGTGTTTTCTTTATATAATAAAAAAATTAAGCTTACTTAGCCATTATTTAGTTATTCATTCATTAAACTTAATTTAATTTATAATTTAATCTTAATAATCCATCAATACCCGTCTAAATGAAAACATTGGTTTAAATATCATTTTAGTCCTTGATATAATTGTCATTTAAGTACTCAAGCTTTATTCTAAATAAAAAGTTTACAGCAATTGGACTTTAGAATTTAATCCTTGGACCCTAATTAATCATAATTTTGACTAAATTGACTATCCAAAATTTAATTCACCTATATATTAACTCTGTAAATATTATTTTTTATTTAATATTTACAGACTCGATTTACGAAAATGTGATCTTAAAATCATCTTTTTCCGGCACCACTAAAAATCGGATTTTTGCATATCATATGTCAGCATGAGAAAGATATTTTGGACATACCTTAACATATAGATACAAATAAATTATAAGGTTTTATTGGTCACACGGTGTTTTATATGATTGTAACAAAAATTGTAACAGCCCGATTTTCAGTAGTGACAAAACAATGGTTTTGAGACCACAAATTTCTATCGTATCGACTCATAAATATTATTTTTAGAATATTTATAGAGTCATTATAGTCGTATTAAAATTTGGTTAAGAAATATTAATGTTTAGTTAGTTAATTAAAGAAAAAGGACTAAATTGAAAAAGGTGCAAAACTTGCTAATTATAGCAATTAGGTGATGAAATGGTGTAATTATTAATTGGAGAAGGACTTAAGTGATAATTAAGCCCTAAATAATATAGTGGGATGGCAAATTGATGGATAATGACAAAAAATGAAATTATAATGGCAAACTTGTAATTTAGTTAAAATTAAAACAAAATTAAGTAAGAAGAAATAGGTTTTCTTCTTCATTTTCTTCTTTTGTCATTGCTGAAACACCATATAAATAGCTTGGAGAATCTGTTGAGCATAGGAGCTTCCATGTGAGTTCAATTCTTACCCCTTTTTTGTAATTTTTATGTTTTTGAGATCGTTGCAACTAGGTCCAGCTAACTCGTACCTTCGTTTTTGATTCTGTTAAAATTTTTGGAAGTTTCCATTGATAAATATTATATGTTTTTGATGAATAACATGGATTTATAGCTTTGATTGTGTTGTGTGATGATTTTGTAAAGTGATTTTTTGTTAAATATTGATTTTAGGATTAAATTGTGAAAATGTCAAAATATTAGGGTTTGATAGTGAATTTTAGGTTTATTAGGGGATGTATGAGGGCCTAGAATATTTGGATAAATTATTTATTTGAGAAAATTAGTTAATTTGATAGACTAACTAATTAAGGGATTAAATTGCAAAAATTGCAAAAGTTTGGGGTAATTGCGTAAATTCAAAAAATAAAATTGTATTAATTGTAAAATGAATTGGAAATGAAATATATGCTAATAAATAAGTAATTTTATATTTTAGATTAAGATCTCGTAGATACTCGTGGAAAAAGAAAAATAGCGGAATAGTCATTGAACTTCTGTAATTACTACAATTCAGTCCAGGTAAGTTTGTACCGTTAAAATTTAACATTTGTGTAAATTGATTATTGGTATTATGCATATATTCTATTGTTGGAAATGAATTATTGTTTGAATTATAATATTGAATTTGATATTCGATTTGAATTGAACGCAGGATTTGAATACATTCGTGATTTGGTGTATGACGGGGGTTTGAAGTGGAGATGGTATTGGAGGAAGATATCAGCATTTTACCCAAGTAAACCGGGATTCAACATTTGTTGCGAACTCTCGTGTTTTACTTTCTGTTTGGCGTGATTTGGTGGATTAGCTCTTACGAGCTTTTGTTCAGCTTTCGAGCTTATGTTGGTGTATTCGGTAGGACCAGCTCTTATGAGCTTCTGTTGATGATGTACCCTTACCCGTAAGTCGTTCTTCGAATGGAAAAATCTCGGTAAGGTGATTTATTTAATGAATTTGAAAGACATATTATTTATTTTTGTATTGATTTGAATACGGATGTATTTATCGATTAAAGTTGTGAATGGCAGTGGGTTGTCTTGGATGATTTTTATTATATGATTTATTATAGTTAGTTCGGTAAGATTTTCGTTTAACTCGTCAAACTTACTAAGCTTCATTAAGCTTACTTGTGTTGTTTAATGTCATTGTAGATTTTTGGAAGGTTGGACGATCGGATCGGCACTCAAGTCACACTATCTAGTTTATCTCGGTAGTTTTTGAAATGTTAAATTCGGATTATATGGCATGTATAGGCTCTTGTGCTATTTTGGTTACTGTTTGGCTTATGTAAATGTTATGAATGATATTTTGTGCAAATAACCAATTTACAAATGGTATGAGAATGAGGTATAGTTGTTATGCTAGTATGTGTGGCTTACATATATTTGATTTGTTGTGGTTGTGGTAACTTTGTTAGGTATTTTGATTTGGTATTGCTTGAATGAGTTGATGAATTGAATTAATGTGTGTTTTGAGATTAAGTTGTACATAATTGTGGTACCAATGAGGGTACATTGGTTAGGCACATATTAGGTTGGTTTTGATGTGTTTTTGACCCGATTAATGTCATTTTGATTTTGTATTTTGGTTAGTATTTGAGTTTCTTAAGGTCCAAACAATTTAAAATGGTAAACTTGTGTTTAGAGGTTCATTTTGAGGCCACACGACCTGAGGCACGGGCGTGTGTCTCAGCCGTTTGTGACACACGGCCATGCGACACGGTCGTGTGTCCCCTGTAGGTTCAAGGCATGCAAGTCAGGTTGTTACACGGCCTGCCACACGGGCGTGTGAGATCATTTTGAAGGGTACACAGCCTGGCACACGGGTGTGTGGCTTGGTCGTGTGACCCAAGTCAATGAGTTACACGGATACAAGTTAGAGGTGTTACAAAAATATTTCAGTAGTGGCAAGTAGATGGATGGTATTGCCTTTCAAGCAACAGTGGCAATCCCAAATGTTTAATTTTTTTCTAGCTGGCTAAATGTTTAAAATTTTTATTTCATTACAATATTAAGAGTGTAATAATATCAAAAGAGAAGGTGATAGAGTTTTTAGCGGTGGTATGTAAAGAAATACAAAAGCTCTAATCAAACATGTCATAGCCAAATGTTTGAAATGAAACGTTGGTTTAGCAATTTGCCGCATATATAATTTAAGGGACCATATGAATCATTCATGGGCCCCGTTGAGTCCGAAAGATAAGTTTAATAAGCTACTACTATTAATTAGCCGACCATATTTGTGGGCTCTAGGCTTTGATACCCTGTAAATAAAAATTCATAACGTGATCATCTCTTTTTAAAAGATTTTTTAATTTTTTTATATTATGCATGTCCATTTTCTCATTCGGGATTTATGACTATCCCTCCTAATAATATTATCTTCAAAATTTGAATTTAAATTCTCTTCTTGAAATGCAATGTAGCTTACCATGTCAATTTATTATATATTATATAAGATCTAGTTGTTTACATCCCCAATTAATTGCCAGCAAAAAATTATCTATACAGTCTCTTTCGATTGTCTTTTAACTTTTTTATCCTTTTTTCTGTATAACAAATTTCGTTACCGTAAGACTTCAGCCAATTTGTATATTACTTAATATAAAAATTAGTAAAAGAAGAAGAAGAAAACTTCACTAGGAAAATTATAATATTACCATATGTATTTTAATAATATTAAAATTTTCTAAAGATTTTAAAAACATTATAAGTCTACTTATAAAATATTTTTATTCTGCACAAGAAAAGTTATCCTAATGATTGTCAAAAAAATTTATTTTTTAAACTTTACATATCTATACATAAAGATTCAAAAACTGAGACATATAGAAATGTTTAAACAAAATTAAAAAATGTTACTGCATTAATATTTGAATTGAAGAACATGGAAAATGAGGCAGGCGTGAAAAGAAGAGCTCATCCTTCTCAAATGTAAATCGTCTTTCCATGCAGACAATGATATAATTTCGTAGACTAATTAGCTCCGTCTCCCTATAATCTATGTATATCTTTATTTGCCAGACTCACCGTTTTTAAATGCGGAATTGCGGATGACCAACCGAACTGGTTAAAGCTGCTAACTGCGAACTATAATGGCATTTCCATTTGCGTGTAATGGACTTCATCAGAGATTGGAACGCTTTGCTGACTCAAATGGAATAAAATTTAATCAGCTAGAAAAATATAGTTGGCCAAGGTTGGCACTTGGCAGTGTTTTCTTTTCTTTGTTTTCTATTATCTCACATGATGCAGAGCTCGCTAAAGGGGCGGGTGACTGTGTCTCGACTTTGTAATAAAGATTGATACGGAACTACACGCAAATTCGGCTGGTGGGTGTTGACTGTTGAGTGATAGCAATGGGTCTTTAAGCATTTTCACGGGTGGAGGACGGGGTCCGGTGGGAGATTCTCCTTTATAAGGCTTTCATTATTTTGATCTCTATCGGCTCAATCGATCTTACCAAGTATAGCCTTTTTCTTTTGCCTTTTTGTCATTTCCCTTAATTAATTGTCTCTTATGGAGTTGTTCTCTTTTTTGTTGATAATTCCAATTTTCTATCTTCTCTTCAAAATATGGAATTGGATTAATAACGTGAGGGACCAACAATGTTACATTTTGGATTACCAATGCTACAAGCCCAGTGATGATAGGATGGTGGGGACTGAGTTCTGCGGGGAAGTGATAAAGAGGAACAAGAATCTCGGACTCAACGAGTACAAGTTCTTGCTGAAAGCCATTGTCAGTTCAGGCATCGGAGAACAAACCTACGCCCCGAAGATCATGTTTTCCGGGAGAGAAGAGAGCCCGAAACTGGAAGATGGGATCTTGGAAATGGAAGAGTTTTTTCACGATAGCATCGAGAAGGTGTTATCAAGGGCAGGCATATCCCCTCAAGAAATCGATCTCTTAGTCGTCAATGTCTCCATGTTATCCACAGTTCCTTCTTTGTGTTCTCGGATCATAAACCACTACAAAATGAGACCAGACATCAAGTCTTTTAACTTAACTGGAATGGGGTGTAGTGCTAGTCTGATTTCTCTTGACATTGTTCGCAATGTCTTCAAGACTTACAAGAACAAGTTCGCATTGCTTGTGACTTCGGAATCGTTGAGTCCGAACTGGTATGCTGGCAACGATAGATCGATGATTCTCTCCAATTGTTTGTTCCGTTCGGGTGGCTGCGCAGTACTTTTGACGAACAACAAGTCCTTGAAGCATCGAGCAATGTTCAAATTGAAATGCCTGGTGAGAACACATCATGGAGCCAAAGATGAGTCGTATGGTTGTTGTATCCAAAGGGAAGATGATAAAGGAAGGACGGGATTTCACCTTAGCAAAAGCCTTCCCAAAGCCGCAACTCGTTCTTTCGTCGATAATTTGAGGGTCATCACCCCAAAGATCCTGCCTGTTAGGGAACTAGTCCGGTTCATGGCAGTTTCACTCCTTAAAAAATGGAACGTCGTCCGCCATGGTTCTTCCCACAAGGGAGCTTCTCAAGGACTAACCAAAGCCGGGGTGAACTTCAAGAGTGGAGTGGACCATTTCTGCATCCACACAGGAGGGAAAGCAGTGATAGATGGGATCGGAATAAGCCTTGATTTGACCGAGTATGATTTGGAGCCGGCTAGGATGACACTGCATCGATTTGGCAACACATCGGCAAGTAGCCTGTGGTATGTTTTGGCATACATGGAAGCCAAAAAGAGGCTGAAGAAAGGGGATAAGGTGTTGATGATAAGCTTTGGTGCTGGCTTTAAATGCAACAGTTGTTTGTGGGAGGTTGTAAGGGATTTAGGAGATGGGAATGTATGGAAAGATGAAATTTACATGTACCCGCCAAAGACATTTGTTAATCCTTACATGGAAAAGTTTGGCTGGATTCAAGATGAAGATCCTAGCACCTTCAATCCCGAGATTAAAAGTCTAGAAAGGTAAAAATAAAATATCTAAATTTGATCATTGTATTTCTTTGTATACAGTCAAGTTCTTAAGATTGTTAAATCCCAAAGTGGATTCATAAACAATAAGTTGGGCGGCTTTCGGTGATGAGAAGTGTGCCCTTTTTTATTAATAATTGGTAGTCCTTAATTTATCGTTGAATTTCGAGGGAAATTAAAAAGGAATCAGGTTTATAGTTGAAGAGATTTTCAAATCAATGCTCTTGTTCTTTGAGGGACTAAGTTGTTAACATTTAAACAGATCACAAATCTTGACCTAATCTCAATCAAGAGTTGAAATGAACGAAAATATTTTGTCCTTGATTTGACTTTGTTGACTATAATAATCATATTTAAGATTTATGTTTGTTTTATTATTTATATTCAAAATTCGTTATTATTTTTTACAACAATAATACACTTTTAGAATATTTATAAGTTTAATTTCATATTAGTGTTGCAGTTGAGAAAAAACTTAATTTTAAAAATTTGTTATGAGTATTATTAAAAAAAAGAAAAGTGTTATGAGAAAATGTTGTGAAAATTAGATTATTATTTCCTATACAGTTGTCGAGTTTTTTTAATTCTATAAACAAAATTTAAAGACGATCATGTGCCTTATTTATATATTTTCAAATATATATATAAAAAAAAACAATTGTTATTTTGTTAACTCTAAGCTTAGTGAATGCATTTTTCTAATCATAAATTGGAAACAAAGTTTTCAATATATAATTTTAGAATTAATTGTACTAGATATCTTTAAACTAAGATATTAATTTTAAATTGGTTTTGAAATTTCAAGACGTTCTAATTGCATACCCAAACTATGGGTGTTAGTTATATCAATAAGGTATTTGGCGTTTGAACAAGATGAAATTCTACCATACTCATCCGGACTAAGTGTACAAAATAGAATGTGCATTGTCTGTATTGAGTTGAATGTTTTTCCTATCTTCCTCATTTCATTCATTCTTGCCTTTTGGAACTAAAAGCTCTCCTTTTTGTTTGAGTGGTATGGAAGGACCGTCCATGATAATGTCTCATACGACAAGATTATTTGTTTGGATGAACAACATCATCATTGTCTTCCAATAAGAATAGTTAGCACCATTGAAATAAGGAGGTTTACAGATAGATTAAGACTCATCAAAGAAAATTGACCCGAAAGTAGACATCATTGTTGTAGGATGAGTTAATGATAGTTTGAGCTTCTCCAAGGATCTTCTCTTGGTTGTTAAACCGTCTTTAGAGACTAGCTCTGATATCAATTATTAGCTCGATACTCGAAATCACTAAAAGGGGAATGAATTGGCCTCTTAAAAATTTGTAGTTGCTAAGAAAAAGGATAGAAACAATGAACACTTCAATTTATATTGGTTCGGCCCTAATTGTCTACTCCACTACCTTAGCTTTCCACAACTAAGAGTTTTCTCAATTTCACTAATATGATAACCTTTGAGGACAATGTTTAACCTTACAATTTCTCTTAAGAATTCTACCCAAAATCTTAAGATTGCAACTCCTAAGTTTTCTACCCAAACTTTAAGACTCAATCATCTCAAAGAGTAAATACAAATAGCAAACTAAGAAAGCAATCCTTACAATATCAGAATGCTTGTCAATAAAGCACAAATAGACAAGAATACACTGGAGCTAAAGAATAATAATGAAAGCTTACAAGTGTGTACAAGAAAAGTATGAAAGAATTAAGCACTAAGGTTGTAACGATTGGTCTTTTGGCTCCAACCGTTGTGGTTGTTAGAAACATGAATAGAGTCGTTAGGGATGAAAATACCATATCATTAAATTCACCAGCAACAAAAGGTATCGGTATTTTTTCTACGAGTATCAATACTATTAGCATTTAATGACTGATTGAGTGACCGTTAAAGATAGTTTATAGCGATACTAAACACAATTTATTGATACTTGTTAAAAAGTATCGATACTTTTTGAAAATGTATCAATACTTTTTATAATTAATTGAAAACATAATATCAATTTGGTATCAATTTTAGAATGGGTACCGATAGTTTGGAAACTATCGATACTTGGCCAAAAAGTACCGAGCAATAGTAACTTGTTTTAAAACTCTTTTAACATGATTGAAAAATATTTAACTCAATTGAAACCATTTTAACTTGATTTTATCATTTTGCTAATTTTGTTCAACTTTATCTTTTGTTAAAAAATATTTTAATTTATTATACCAAAATATATTATCAAATAAAGCTAGATATAACACTATGACATGTCAATTATATTCGAATCTGTTCGAATATTTAATAGGGTAATAACTATTTAAATGTCCAAATATAGTCAATTCATAAGCTTAACTTGAAGGTTAATTATATCCGACTTTGCCCGAACAATTAATAGGGTAATAACTATTTAAATTTCCAAATATAGTCAATTCATAATTTATCATATCCAATTCATCAACTCCATAATAATTTCATTCATATGATAGCACGAATCAATCCAATACAAATTCAATTTCACATTTTATCAATCTTTAATATTTTCAATTTAATCCCTCATTTCAAAAATCAACATTTTCATGCCAATTCAATTCATCTAATCAGTCCCAACTTACCTCAATTTCTTATCATGTTATGTAATGAATTTATGCAACAATTTAAGTAAATTGAATTGTAGAAATGCAAACCGAAAACTCTGAGCTATTCATTGATGGCTTTAGCTTTTTCCTTTCCTCTCGATAAATCTGAATCGAAGTTAGCTACGGATTAACATAAACATACAATGACATCAATATTTAATCAAATTCATAGTCAATCATCATTTTATACAAAGTTTGCATTTTATTCAATTTAGTCCCTAAAACCAAGACTAATATAACTTTCAATTTAAAATTTCAATATGAAATCTGATTTCACTATGATCGATTAGGGACCTCCTATTTCTTATTTTGATAGCAAATTTTTACAATCTATTCAGTTTGGTCCCTAATGTACGAAACTATCAATTAACTTCACCATTTAGTCCTTTTTCACAGCTTAAAATCTATCAATTTAACGCCTAAAAATTTAAGAATTCATCAATGACAACTTTCTAAACTTTAACAGTTTTACAAATTGATACATGAACTAGCTAAATTAAGCTCCCATGATATCAAAAACATAAAAATTACAATAAAATGACTAAATTGCATATACCAACTTTTGCTTTAAAGCTTCGATTCAATGGCGTGAAGCTTCTTAATTTTTCTTTCCTACAATTCGGTGGAGAAGATGATTCCTCTCTCTTCCCACCTAAACTTGTTTTTTATAATGGTATTTAACATGTTAATCCAGTAATTAGTTTTACTTTAATTAAATCAAGCTTGTTTTAGTCTAATGAATCATCACATGCACTCACGTCCACTATCTAATATTTATTTATGGTTTATTTGTTGTTTTGAACCCTTGGTTAATTGCTATTTAAGCCCTCAATCCATTTTCTAATTAAGAACCCATAACAATTGAACTTTTATCACTTATACAATTTAGTCATCATACCTTAATTAATCATTAATTCGGCAAAAATACTTATATAAAATTCACCTATATAATAACTTCGTAAATATTTCTATGAAATATTTACGGACTCGGTTTATGAAAACGGGGTCTCTAAACTGCAGATTCCAACATCAATTAGTTTCGAGTCGTTACACTTCCATTATTGAAACCATTGATTTAGCCATTAAATGACACAAGAAATCTTATGTGACGTAATTTAAAATAATAATTTTTTAAAAAAAAAGTAAAATGTTATTGCTCAATTTTTAAAATTTAAAGATAAAAATAAAGTATAATCGAAAAAAAAAAGAGAGTGAACAATAATTTTTGTAAGAGATTCGAAAACCTAAAAACAAATATTTTTTTTTACAACATTCATTTTTACAGTATTCATTTTAAATCATGTCACACAAGATCTGACATCTCATTTAATGGTTAAATTAGCAATTTTAGTAATGGAAGGACCTTACTAATATAACATCATAGTTTGAGCATGTAATTAGAATGTGTTAAAATTTAAGGACTAATTTAAAATAAAAATCATAATTTGAGGATGATTGGTGCAATTAATTCATATATTTATAGTGCGCTTTAATCATTGAAACTGCAGTTTAATTGTCCATCAACAGATCCGGTGACTATTGCTAACAGAATTTAAAACTGGGCAATTGACCCATAAATACCAAAAATAAAAAATTTACGAAAAGGGCCGAATTGGGAAAAATTACGGAAAAGGGCCGAATTCCCCAAAAACGCGGCCACGTAAGCGCGTTTTGGGGGGACGGGGACCAAAAACGCGCCCTGCTGGAAGCGTTTTTGTCCACGTCATCCAAAAACGCTCCCATGTGGACGCGCCTTGCTGACGTGGACAAAAACGCTTCCAGCAGGGCGCGTTTTTGGTCCCAACGGTCAAATTTTTTTGACCGTTGGCTCCCCCAACGGTCAGAAAAAAAAAACTATAAACCCCCCCCACCCTTTATTCTTCACATTTCAATCCTTTCTCAATATTCTCTCAATTTTCTCTCAATTTTCTCTCAATTTTCTCTCAATTTTCTCTCAAGGTCCTTGAAATTAACGCTCAAATTTCAAAATAGTCCTTTACTATTTACGAAAAAGCCCTTAATTTTTTTTAAGATATTTTTATCGGAAAATTTTAAAGCCGATTACAATGGCCGGGGAATTACTTCGCCTAGGCGAGAAGCACATTGCCGTCGAGCAAATAAAAATGGTAAGTTTTAATTTTAATTTTGAAATATTATTTAATTTTTTATCCAATTATGTAATTTTAATTAATTTTGAATTTTATGATTTTTAAACAAATTGTAGATCGGGTGTTGGAATGTTATATTCGCAACATGCATGATC
This sequence comes from Gossypium sturtianum, assembly GCA_025698515.1. Lineage (NCBI taxonomy): Eukaryota > Viridiplantae > Streptophyta > Magnoliopsida > Malvales > Malvaceae > Gossypium > Gossypium sturtianum. The sequence continues at coordinate 163,992,704 of CM046955.1, read as the reverse complement.
CCCATCGCCGTTGATCGAGAATTACTGCGTGAAGCGGGTTTTTGGCATGTGGCCACGATAGGCCGAGGGTTCAAGTTGGAGCCGCTTTGATCGGTAGCGTTGATTGAGAGGTGGAGACCGAGACGCACACTTTCCATTTGCCATGCGGAGAGTGTACCATCACCTTAGAAGATGTGCGATTCTGATTGGGATTACTGGTGACGGGCGGTAGTCACCGGGTCCGTAACATCTCTCGATTGGATGGCCGATGCTACGAGCTTCGGGTGCCATTCCGGATAGAATTCGAGGAGCTCGGATCGATATGGCGTGGTTACGAGACACATTCCCGCAGCCGAACGAGGATTCGATCAAGTAGAAAGAATACGGTATGCTCGAGCATACATTCTTCAAATAATTGGAGGCTATCTCGATGCCAGGACCTCTCTAGAAACCTCGCGCCCACCGAGATGGCTCTGAAACTTGTTGACTTGAGAGCACGTGGTGAATTGAGTTGGGGTCCGCGTGCTATCGAGGTTATACCGAGAGAGATGTGCGGCGACGACACGCCGAGTAAACAAAAATCGGAGGTTGCCTATCACTACTGCAGTCATGGGCATGGTTTCGATTTCCATTTTTACGCCCCTCGACTCGACCGACCATATTCATTCCCACCGATAACGAGGTAAATTTAATATTATATTTTACAATTATGTCGTATATTTATAGTATAATTGTATGCTAAAAGTTTATTTAATTAGGTGGAACCATCCGCGAATCATGTTGGAATACCAAATCGCTTGAGGATATACGGCCTCTGTTGGACCAAAGGTCGGAATCGTAGAAGTAAGTTTCAAATTTGTTATTATAATTTAGTATTTCGTATGTAGTGTCTAATATGAGGTATATGTCTAAAATTTTCGTAATGTGAATATAGTTTGAATGGACACCGCATTCGACGACCCGTAAATTCGTGCAAGTAATTGAGGAGTTCCTCCAAAAACTTCAACACGGTAGTAAGGACCAAAAACGCGCCTGCCGAAGCGTTTTTGTCCACGCCGACAAGCGGCCCACGTGGGAGCGTTTTTGGATGACGTGGACAAAAACGCCTGCATGGGGCGTTTTTGGTCCCCCCCCCCAAAACGCGCTTACGTGGCGCGTTTTTGGGGATTCGGCCCTTTTCCGTAATTTTTCCCAATTCCGGCCCTTTTCCGTAAATTTTTTTATTTTTTGGTATTTATGGGTCAATTGCCCATTTAAAACAAATCATTATAAAAACTCTAGGTGTGTTTTATTTTCAATGAATTTTCAAGAGGTTTGAGTAACTCACGTTCTATTTATTTTATTTTATTTGATATATATGATTTTATTTATAAAATAAGAAATTAAACTTCAAATATCATTTTTATTTAATTCTAATATTTTAGAATTCATCAATTTAAAATACTAACAATTGCAATTCTGTTGTTGAATTAAAAATATAATTATAAAAAGAACAATAATATTAAAAATATAAAAATAGCAATATGCATAACGTTTGTTTTGTAGAAAATTTTAAATATTTTTAATAATGTAAAATTTAAAATATATATTAGAATTAAATAAAAATATTTTTATTGTAGAGAATTTAAAAGAAAACCACCTATTCATATGAATTTGGAAGAAAGACTATTGAAATTATATATCAATTTATCAATTTTCATTATTTTACTCAACTTTATTTTTTAAAAATTTAAAATCTTGATATTACTTGTAAGTTAAAGCATTTCATGTTTTTCCTTTTGCTTTACGAGCAGTTCTCATAAATGACAATTCATTGAAAATAAAATTCACGAAAAAGTACTTTATGTATGGTCATATATCAAGTGCCCAAGAATTTATGAAACCGAAAAAGTACTGTATGGTCATATATGTGAATCGTCATTTAATTAATTTTAAAAAATTTTAAAATACAAAAAGTTTATAAAATTAAAAATCATTAAAATTATTAAAAAATATAAAATTATAAAAAAATATTTTTTTTTAAATTTTAAAAAATTATTTCATTGCTGACATATCATTTATGTGGCAACCCACATTGTATTTAATTTTTTAATCTATTTTAAGAGTGATTTGATAAAAATATACAAGTTCAAGAGTTAAAAGAGACGAAAAATTAAAATAATTTTTTATATAAAATTAGAAAACTAAATAAATCATTATCCCAAATTAAAAGTAAAATCCACTCTTCGAATCATTTTTAATGTGAAAAGGTTTTTATATGGCCACCATATTCCCATATTAAGAAGAAATAATCTGACAGCTGCAAGAAGCCAAGAAATTTCAAATTTCTTAATGACAGTTATAAAACATTGGTTTGGTATTGATCCAACTCATAGTGGCCCATACGAATCACCTTTTCCCCTAAACTGACACATTACCAGAAAAACCCTTCATGGGTTTCACATTGGTCATCCGCCCTTTTTGGTCACTCACTCGCTTCCCATGTTTCAAGTGAGACATAAAGGTTGAACCCTTTATCTCTCTGTTTCTATCTACAAGGGAAAACAGATGAAATAATGGATATAATTTGATGGCCTTTGCCTTGCCTTTTGTTGCTCAGACAGACAATATGAGATCAAATTTATGAAAAGAAAAACCCTCTACTTTTGTTAGCCAGGACTGCTTTAGATTCTCATGTGAAAATGTCTTGCTTGTTTAATTAGCTGTACGGAAGTTTTGGACATAAAGCAAACTCAAATTTATTGGCCTTCAATGTGGATGGGCATACAATGAATGTAGGGTCTCATGAACATGCATGTTCCCTTGCCTTTCCCTTAACGTGCGATCTTGGTTCTTAGCTTAACTTGAAGGTCAGTTCCATTTTTACTTTTTTGGTTGATGATAAGTCTAAAAAGCTGCTCCAAAATTAAACCACACCAGGTATTATTTTACATGTATATTTGATAACTCGTGTATATACTGTGTATTATATCTTTTGTGTGTGTTCTTTTTTCTCGTCACCATCATAAAATATAACATAACGTAAATTATTAAATATATTAGATTTTTAAATACGAATATGATATCTAAGTTATACACATTGTGTTTGTCGAAACCATTTTTGTTTGGAAAACGGGCCGACTTTAAAAAGAAAAACGGAGTCGCCACCAATCTTTTTTGAAGTGTGATTGGGTCACCTTATAAAACATTTGGTCTACGAATTTTAAGAAAACGGGTCCGGGAGTCGGTTACGCACGAGGAGGGATTAGCACCCTCGTAATGCCCAAAATTGGTACCTTATTGATTGATTAATATCCTAATATCGAAAATTGGAAAAGATTTTAAAATATGAATCTTTTAGAAATGTTTGGATAATTCAAGTTGGATATCGAAATTTTCTTGTTCCGAAAAGATAAAACACCACATCCAGCACGATAGGACACGATGTTTCAAACCCTCGATACCAAGATCATTTCATGATTTCCAAAATTCATGCATTGTGATTCAAAAAGGGTATTCCACTATCTGGCCAAACTAAAACCGAAACCAGCACGATTGGGCACGATTCCTCGAGTTTCCAAACGTGAAATATTGCCTTATTTAAGAAAACACAGTCAAAACCCCTAAAGGATATTTAGCCATTTGGACGAACAGAAAATCGAAACCCAGCACGATTGGGCACGATCTCTCGAACTTCCAAACTCGAAACATTGCCTTATTTACAAAATGCGATTAAAATCTTTAAAGGATATTTAGTGTAACGACCCAAAATCTGTGGGCACCGGAAAAGTACATTATCGGGCCTCCGTCTTAGTGAAACGAGTTTGTAAATAATTAATAGAAATATTTATGAGTTTAGTAGTGTGTCTAGTTAGATTTTTATTTAGTAAATTTAGCTTAATTAAGAGAAATTAGTGAAAAGGATTAAATTGAATAAAGGTAGAAGTCTAATTATAGATTAAAAGAAAGTAAAAAGGGCTAAAATGGAAATTAAGCCATTTAGCATAAGTTTAGGCCGCAAATGAAATAAAAATCTAAGATTTTACTTAGATTTTAAATTATAAAATATATATATTAGTAATAAATTATAATAAACTAATTTAAAATAATTATTTTAATTGATATTATATTAGATAAATTAAATAAATGATAAATGTATGGTAAAGATTAAAGACAAGTGTAATTGTAATAATTATATAGGTACACTTGTAATAAAAATAAGCATTGCTTAAATAATAAGTAAAATATTATTTATTATTATTATTATTATTATTAGTTAAAATAAAAGAAATAAAGTGAAGTTAGTAAAATAAAAGAAACAAAAGAAGAACAGAAAAGAACAGAGAAGCATTTCTGAAACAAGCAGGAAAGAAAGAAGAAAAAGAAGGAAAAGGAAAAACTAAAGATTCAAGGTTTTAAGCTTTAAAAGGTAAGTCAATCAAGTCCTATTCTTTTAATATTGATGTTTTAGAAGCTTTAATGCAAGATTTTGATGAAACTAAGTTGATATTTTGAGAGTTTATAGGTTTTCAAGTATAGTTGATGTTGAAGAAAAAGATGAATTAGAGATTAAATTGAATGAAATTTAAGTTAGAATTAGTAAAAGGATTAAATTGTAAAGTAAGCTATAATTTTTGTATTATAGAGATTAATTTGGAAGAAATTATAAATTATGGTTTTATTATGAATATTAGATAGTCAAGTTGAATATGGAAGGAATTTAAGTAGAAACAAAGCAGCATGAATTAAGTTAAGGAAATAAGTAAACTTAATTAGGATTTAAATTGCAAAATAAGCTACAAGAAAACAGTTTTGGGACAGCAGCAAAAGAGTAACTTTGAAAAATCACCAAAAATGGTAGAAATGGAAGTAGAAGTTGAGTGAGTTATGAAATTAAAGCTTATTGAGTCTATTTTCATATGAAAGAAACATAGAAAGAAAAGAAATTCTGTATTTTGAGATATTTAGATTTTTGTGAGACTGGTTCAGAGTGATTTCGAGATCCCCTGTTCTGATTTTGAAAAATCATTAAAAATTGTACAAAAATAATTTTAGAACATAATTTATATGGTTAGATTCCTTAATGAGTCTATTTTTAGAAGAAACAAACTAGAACATCATTTGAATTCTGTATAAAAAGATAATTAAATTTTAGTAAAGAGTGGTCGGAACTGTCAGACAACAGAATAGGGGTGATTTTAAAGAATAAACTGTACTTATTGGCTAAACCAAAAATTCTTAAAATTTTATGGCAAGAAGATATGTGATTCTAGTTTCATAGAAAATTTACGGATCTTAATTTGGAATTCTGTAACTCAAGATATAGATAATTTAGTGACAATGACTCAGGTAGACAGCCTTGAAAGAACTTATAAGTAAATAATAGAATTGTGTATAAAGAATGTGGAATGAAGAGCAAGAGTAGGAATTGAATAAAATTCAATTATTTGTTGTAATTTAATGTTGTAATTAATAATGTAAATTGTTATTATTATTTTCGTAGCTAACAAGGAAAACGAGGCATCGACATCCAAGGGAAAAGAAAAGATCGTTGAGGAGTAAACTCGTATTTCGGGTTTGTATTACTATAACTCAAACTATTTATTAAATGTTATATTGAATTTGTAATCATGGGACATTTATGATAAGGTAAGTAATAATATTTGAAATTAAGTAAGAATATGTGTGAATATTGAATTATATGTGAATTGATATAATAGATGTTTTGAATTGATTAAGTATTTGAAATTGTTGTGGAAATGAATTCGAAATTGGAAAAGTAAAATAATACCCTATTAACTTGTCGGACTAGATTTGATACAAATGGCATGCCATTGGATTTGTGATGTGATGAGGAGATTTGTAGCTCAGCCGAGAAGATGATTCTGTTATATATATGCTTCGGTTTAACCGAAGAGGCATTTAATGCCTTATTGGTGTGTTTGGGAGGATATGATATACTGGTGTGTTTGGGAGGCTATATTATACTGGTGTGTTATGGAGGATTTATATTATTTTGGTGTGATTGGGTTGGATATTCTGGTGTGTTTGGGTGGAATCCGCGTATCTATCAGAGTCCGAGCCTTGTTAATAGGGTAAATAATTGAAATGGAACTTTGAAAATGAGATTGATTGATTTGGCTCTATTGAAAGGTATGTGAAAGAATGTATGAGTTAAATTATGAATTGAATTAGTATGTGATAAATAAAATGTGAATTTAAGATTTATGATGTGATATATAATTATATGTAATTAGTTTAAATGATTTATAAAGTTTATGGTGGATGTTTTTAATTTATTAATGTTAAATAGTTTTGATTTATAGTAATACCACTGAGTATGTAATACTCAGCGTACGGTTGTTTCCGTGCGCAGGTCAATAGAGTTTCGGATCCGATCCAGCATCCAAAACAAACCCGACTCCAACAAGAAGATTTTGGTGATGAATTTCTTCCTTTTTGTTAAGTGGCATGTACTAGATAGTTATATGAATTATAAACATATATATACTTAAGTTAAATGACTTTGGTTGTATATAAATGATTATAATGTTTTGGATGAGGAAAATGATATAAAGTTATAATATGATAAATTTGGTATTGGTTGTTTCGGTTTGAATTTTGCAGGGGGATTTAGGTAAAATAAGCAGAAATATTATCGAAATTTTTATAGAAAAAGAAACTAATAAAAAAAAAATACGAAAAATTTTCTAGAGTGTTTGAACAAGTTTCATTTTACTTTTAAAATATGTTTTGGGCTTCGAGAGTCCAATATAGGAATTTAATTATTAAATTATTATTTTATTTATGAGTAATTAGTAAATTATCTGATATGTCCGGTAATACTTTGTAATCCTGTTTCGGCAACGATTTAGGGTTAGGGGGTGTTACATTTAGTGATCTAGACGAACGAAAAATCGAAGTCCAGCACGATTGGGTACGATTTTTTGAAGTTCTAAACACGAAATATTACTTTTATGAAACTCTTTTTTATAAATTTGGATAAAAGAGTAAAAACGTTAAAATATAATTCAAAACTATCGATATACATGAAATGATAAGAACAAGAATATATGAATCATAATAGCAAAATAACGAAATAAAAATAGTAGAAATAATAAAGGTAGTATAAATAATGAAAATAACCATATTAATGTTGACCAAAAAATAAAAATAATAATAGTCATCCTAATAAAAATAAAAATAATAGGTATAACAATAAAAACGATAAGTAATATTAATACATATGAATGCATAAAAATTGAAATACTAAATATTTAAAATATCTATAAATAGAAATAGGCACAAAAAAAAGTTTAAAATTAATAATAGATATATATATATAATAAATATAATAATAAAATAATAGTAACCATATAGAAAAAATAGAAAAAATAATAAATATAATAGTATGTAATAAAATATAAAAATAATAAAAGTAATAAATAAAAAATATTAGTAATAAAATAATATAATGATAAATATAATAGTAAGTATAGTATAGTAATAATAATATATATATGTAAAATAATAGCAAGGAAAAAAATAAACAAAATGAAATATTAATAATAATATTAGGTTTAACAATAATAATAGCAGAAAGAATATGACTATAATAATAGTATACATAAAAAGTAATAAAAATATTAAAAATAATTAATTTGATGGTAAAATAGCCAAAATAAACGAAAATGGACTAAATCGGATCAAAAACAGAAGCGTAGGGCTAAATTTAAAACAAAAAAGATAAAAGGGCTAAATTGTAAGGCGCGCGCAACCTAGAGGGACCAAAACAGAAATAAACCCTCCCTTTGAAATGCAGCGTTTGACTGAGGACCAAATTGAAATGAGGAGCGAACTTTTGGGCTAAATTGAAAATAAAATAAAAATTGCTTGGGAACCTCAAAAAAACTGAGGGGTTAAATGCGCAATTAGCCCTCCCTCTCGAACGCGCGGATCCTCCCCTGCGCGGGTCGGGTCATGGGTCGGCCACAAAACGGCACCGTTTTGGTGGTGCACGGGAGGCCGAATGAAACGGCCATTTATTTTGAAAGCTCTATAAGAGCTATTTTTTTTTTTAAATTTTCATTTGAAATCTGTTTTGAGAAAAAAAAAAAGGAGGGTTCCTTTTCCTCTCTGATAGCCTCTCGGTCCGGCTGAGCTCCATCTCCGCGCCGCCACTGCCATCGCCGCGCCACCATGCTGCCTGTGATTCTGGAACCCCAAAAATAGGTAAGAAAATCCTCTTTTTTTAAAAAAATGTATTTATATATATATTCCGAAAATATAAACAAAATCTATATATACACAATCCAAATTTTGAAAAGAAGAGGAATGCAAAAATAAATAAAAGAAAATGATTAAACCTTGTGGATTTGGCTTTTCTTATTCACTGTTAAAGATATATGTATTCTCTCTGCCTTTACAAGTGTGTATTTTTGCTGTGAAAAGAAAACCGTGTCAAAAAAAAAAACCCCCTTTTACAGATCTTGCTTTGGCTTTTTATAGCCTTTTGTTTACAATATTTTCCCTGTTTTGTAGGATTGAGCGTCGTGGTGGAACACGCTGCGGAGAGGAGTCGTGCGGCGTGGGGGCATGACTTTGCTGGCGAGAGACGTGCGGCGCGAGAGGACTTCCAACAGTTGACCTAGGGTTCCTTCCTTTTGGGTTTGGGCCGCTTTGTTTTGGGCTCCGTTTTATTTTATAAAAATTGGGTCTGTTGCTATAAAATTTTAGACTGTTTGTTTTTGGTTTGGGTCTTATGAGCCCGGGCGAAATTTAGGCCCAACAGTGTTCATCATGTTTTATTGTATTGTATTTTTTTATCAACATCGTATGGTAATGGTATCTTATTAATTGTGTTAATAAACCTTCTAAAAAGTTACTGCCTTTGGGCTGTTTAGTTTTTTACATGTCAGTCACTTTGTTAGTTTTCAGACCTTAATTATAGCTCAATATATTGGGCAAGGATCTGATCATTCTATTAAAGAAGTATTGATACTGAGCAAGGCCCATTTTGTACCTATTCTTAACGCCCATTTGTGGGTTGTGTGTGATTGAGACTACCTTTCCATGGATCCCATGCCATGGGAATTGGATGCAATCTTTGTTAAACATAAAAAAGGACAGAACACTGGCCGAAAGAACAGAAAAAAAAAAAAAACGACAGAAAGAAATAACATGAACGACACTAGAATAAACGTGTGCCTTGGTTTTCAAAATGTGTTGTTTTCTTCAGAAAAAATATGATATGGTATCATTACATTTGCACCTTTAAAATCAATAAACTTTCGTCTCGCATTTGGGATTATACGTGAAAAAGAAGAAAAATCAACTCCGAGGCTACCTTGACCATAGGTCAAATCGTGAATTTTCATTAAGATATCTCAAAAAATGGAGAAGGAAATGGGCAACGGGTGTTCTTCTCTTGCTTACAAGCTTTTATTCTCATGCCCTTTCGGTCTGTCTCAGCCACAGGTTTTTAACTTTCTCCAGTTTATTCTCTTTTTATGCATTTACATTTGCTTTAATGTTTCATTTATTATGCCTTTATTTGTTTGTTTGGGTGGATGAAGCTGTCCGCAGTTTTCGATGAATCATACGATAGAATTCCTCATTCAGACTCGAATTTGGAGAATTCCATTTCTCAGGTAAACTTTTAAGTTTTCGAGTTTTTTGGAAGTCGAGTTGTTCAATTTTTTTTAACCTTAAATATGTTTTTGGTTTGCTTAGATATGGGATCAGAGGGTTCAGAAAAATGGATCTTTATTCAATGGCAAGAAATTTAGGGTATGATCTGATCTAATTTAATCTTGTTTATCTCTTAAATTTGTCCCCCCACATAAACTTTTAGGGGTACTCTTTTGAGATGCAGCAAAAGAAAACTTGACCCCATTTTTGTATTGATGGGGAAAAAACCCAAGATGAGGATCTTCAACATTTGCCAAGTTATTTCATTTGAATGAATTTTGTTCAAATTAGCATTCATTATTGTTGTCACTACTGATAATTTTTACAGTATGGAGGCTATAGTCAGAAGAGTGGAGATGGATCAAAGAAAGAGTCTTATGTATGCCTCCACCTTGGGTTGACAGATTATAGGTCTCTCTCCCACTCTATTTGTTTATGCATGCATTTTTGCCTAACATACCATTTAAATTGCAATCAATATAGCATTTTTTGCCATGTTGCTTGTGTAGCATTTATCACAGTTATGGATGTTATCATGATCAATTGCCATAAATATAGGAGAACCCAAATAAAAAAAATAATGATATAAGAACATTTACTTTATCAGATCTTATTGATGTTTTTTATTATTATGTAATAATGATTCAACACCTCTACATGTTACCAGAACTTTTGTGGGGACAAACTTGAATCCTTCATGGGAAAAATTCTTGGTTGCATCAGAAGGTATCTCAATGAGAATTTACGATATTATCTGCAGATGAGATTCTTTCTCCTTCTTGTTAGCAGTTAACACAAATTTATATATACTATAGCTCGCAAATACTTTTATTTGCCCCATTATGCCTAAAACAATATAACAGTTTTAGCTCTTAAGAGTTCGCTCAGTGCCCTTTACAACACTTGGCTGAAGTTTTAACTTTAATCTTACAAACACGGTTGCAACCTTCTGATTGTTTATACATGCGAGATTCTGCATCTCTTGACCATTATCAGTACTTTTCTGCAGATGACCCAACACAGTGTCAACACACCTCGAGCCCTCTAGGTAATGGTGCAATTGTGCAGACATCTGACCAAAAAATAGTGCTGCTGCAAAGAAGTAATAATGTTGGCGAATTTCCTGGGCATTTTGTTTTCCCAGGAGGCCACCCTGAGGTAAGACATAGTGAAGGGTACACAATAGATCTTACTTTTTGATCCTAAGACCCTGCTTTTCTTTCTCAGATTAATTTAAACTACCATGTTTTATCTGCATTAATTGCTGTATCTTTTGTACTTTTGCTTTTACAGCCACAAGAAGTTGGCATAGAAACCCACGAGTACTGCGAGGGCTCGAACGATTCTGAGCTTGTTAATAAAAAGGTTTCTCAGGAGATGTTCGAAAGCATTATCCGTGAAGTTGTTGAGGAAATTGGAGTACCAGCTACATCCTTGGTAAGCGCAGTCACTTTGTTGTTGGTGCTGCTTCCTTTTGTTAATGGTTGTGACATTGGGGGTAGTTTGAATTGTCCAAAATATCTAGAATACAGAGCTCTGTTAGTCATTTTTTTGATAAAGGACACAGATCGAAGAAAATAAATATTTAAACCTCATAACTCTTTAGGTCTGAGATTCGGAATAGGCGATTTATTATCTGGTCCTTGGTATGAGACCCTTCTTTTAGATGATATACATTTTGTTACCCAGATTTGAGGTAAGTGTTGGATATGAGGATGTGTATTACACAAGTTTTAAATTTTCAGTTATAATTTATACCCCATACCCATATACGGATTTGGTTACTCTAGGGAACATGAAGAGTCCGGTTAACATAAACAATAATGACATTTTTTGAAAACATCCCGTTATAAATTCATCTTGAGATGGTTGACAAACAACTTTGTTATTTCCAGATGCTTTCATTCCAGTTTCTTCTTTTGCTTGCAGTCAGATCCTCTTTTTATCGGCATATCCCGCAGGGTCTTGAATGTTAGACCAGCTATCTTTTTCTTCATTAAATGCAGTCTTGAATCAAAAGAAATCCATCAACTGTATTCTAAGGCACAAGATGGCTATGAATCCACTCAACTTTATACAGTCTCAATGGTAAGTCTTTTCCTTCTTGCTTTTCCTTCTGGTAAATTTTGGTAGGACTGGAAGTTGATTGGATTGCTTTCTTCCCCTCTACCTAAACACAAAACGAACATGACATGTGAAGAATAACTAAAAAACGACATATAGCTAGTGAATACAACACAATTACATGAACATGTCAAAGTTTATATAACACAAATACACATACAGACCCATTTTTTTCCCCTCAAATGTTGAATACTCCGTTTTGATGATCAGATTGAAGTAGAGCATATGACATCAAAAATGCCTGGCTGTCATCAAGGTGGATTTGCTCTCTATAAGCTAATGGTTGAAGCATTGAAGAAGAACTGATGATAGTTCATTGCTGCTGCTCTCTTCGATTTCAAATTTCTACTCTTCTATATATTTCCATCTTAGATTTCAAAGCAATAACATTGAGTTCACAAACTTTGATGTAACTATAACATCATTTTAATTGCTTTCAAGGAAATTCCAGGCTAATTGTAAGCAGTGTGATATGTTGTATAGAAAATCAGAGGAGTTATTTATTGTATTGTGGGGATTTCTTTCTGTTGGACATTTTCATTCCAACTTGCATGTAATTTGAAAGTCTTGCAGCTTTAACAGAAAGAAGGTTTAGGGGCCAATTCAAGCATCATGTATTTAACAAACAATATCTTAACTTGAATAAGCAGGTTCGGTGTTTGAGTCGCAACTTCATTCATTTTCATGACCAAAAACGAAATCTGTCTCGATTAAGTTTTTGATGAACATCAGATGACAAAGTTATGGGTGAGTGAACATAATTATAATCATTATGCAATAAAATAATAACAGTAGTAAAAGAAAAGATGAAAGGAAACTAAAAGAGTAGAAGGTTAAGGTAAGTAAATAACAAAATTTTATTTCACTTGGATGGTTAAAATTAGTAAATAAAATGAAAGTAAATAATTTTAACCATCTTTAGCAGTTAAAAAGCTTAACTTCTTCATAAAAAAAATGTAAAAAAGATGATGATAAAAAAGAAATTTTACATGTTAAAAATAATTTTAAATTGAGATAAATAAAAATTGAAATAAAAATATTTAATTTCCATTATGTTCTCTTACTTGAATTAAAAAAAAAGTAATTATTCTTAATATTGGGATGAATTTTTTAAATTTTACAAACAGAATTAAAAGAATAATATGGAGATGTTTTCATATATTTAAATTTTTTTTACTATACCTCCATTTGCATGTCACCCCCTCAAATTTGCTTGAAGTCCAGTAAGAATGTATGAAATAATTTTTAAGAGAATCTAGAAAATGTTTTTCTTTTCTTCGTTACTCCAATTCAATAAAAGGGTAAAGCAAAAATGCTATGAACTAAATGGGAAGATTAAAATGGGCCTCCATCGAAGCCTAAATCAAGCAAATGAGATCCAGGAATGTTTTGTTTTATGGCCTTTTAGGCCCAAAAGCTTCAGCAGAAAAACAAAACAAAACAGAACAAAATCTTCTTAGTAATTAACTTTTACTTCCATTTCAGATCTTTAAGATTTTTGTAAAAACTCATAATAAAACCCTAAAAAAAGCTGATCTTCTTCAGTTGAGTGGAATTTGGAATAGGAAGAATGGATGATGAATTGCTGGAATTGCAGAGGCAATTCGAGTTTGCACAGCAGGCCAAATCGAGCATCCGCTTATCGGAACGGAACGTCGTTGAATTGGTCCAAAAGCTCCACGAGCTTCGTATCATTGATTTCGAACTTCTCCATACAGTTTCTGGCAAAGAATATATCACTCCCGTAATACTCTCTGTCTTTATCTCATGGTTGGTTAGGAAGAAAAGTATGAACACAATAAATGAGAAAACACTTTTTTAGGTAGTGATGATTACTTCTGGATTGTATTATGAATTTTAGCGGTTGTTTGGTTCCCATGAAAAATGATGTTAGAAAATGCACGTGATTCCTTCCTTCTGGATTGTTGTGTAAAATTTTAGTATCTTTTTGTTGTTATGCATGTATATTTGATTTATTACAAGCGGGTTATTTTGAATTTTCTGATCGTCATGATCTATTGTATTGTAGGAGCAATTGAGACATGAAATTGCTGGGGAGGTGCAGAAATTAGGACGTGTTTCATTGATTGATCTTGCGGATACTACTGGGGTGGATTTATACCATGTTGAGAAGCAAGCTCAGCATGTAGTATCGGAGGATCCAGGGCTCATGTTGATTCAGGGGGAAATTATATCACAATCTTATTGGGATTCTGTAGCTGAAGAAATCAATGAGAGACTGCAGGAATGCAGTCAAATTGCTTTAGCTGAACTGGCTGCACAGTTACATGTTGGCTCTGAGTTGGTGGCATCTGTCTTGGAGCCTCGCCTAGGGACTTTGGTAGCTTACTTTCCTTGTAAATACTTTTGGGAAACTGGAGGAAGAACTTTCTTGATAGTTTTTTTTTTCCTACTTGGTCTGCTAGGTGAAAGGTAGGCTTGAAGGTGGGCAATTGTACACACCTGCATATATAGCTCGTGTCAGTGCCATGGTTCGTGGTGCTTCCAGGGGCATCACAGTACCAACGAATTTGTCTGTTCTGTGGAGCTCTTTGCAGCAGCTGTTACAAGAAATGGAAGGAGCCACTGGTTTAGCAGTTGAAGGTTCATTCTTCCAATCCCTTTTTAATGGGCTGGTTAAGGAAGGCGAGGTTCTTGGTACACTTCGTGCAGGAATTCATTGGACTCCAACTGTATGTAATATGAGCTTTTTCTTTGATGTTTGTCTGGATTTACATTATATAATAAACAAATTCTAATGGCTTACAAAGTCCTCTGTTGATGCTACTTTCTAGCCTAGATGTGACTTTTTAACTGAAAGGTAGCTTCTTTGCAGTTTCCTCAAGGCACCAGTTTGGAAATTTACGAATTGATTGATTTAAACTGCAAGATGATTACTTTTTAATGAATATTTTCTTGCTTATGTTAAGGAGTACTACTAGTCAACATGTAAAGCTGCTTCAATTCTTTTATTTTATTTTCTATCCTAGTAAACTCTGAAAACTCACCAAAGAAATAGGGTGATAGGATTGCAGAAATAGGGGAATTTGCTGAGAGTGCAAGTTTATCTTCTGAAGAAATCCAAGCATGTTAAACATTTTCTTTTACAAGTTTTTAATACTTAAGTGTGATCATGTAACAGGTTTTCGCTATTGCTCAAAAGGAGTGTGTTGATTCTTTCTTCTCACAGGTCTGTTTCCTTACTCTTTGGATTTATTTGTAATTTTATTGGATATTTAGATGCATATATAGAGGTATTGCATGCATCTCATGTGGTGTGTCTCCTAGGGCTGTCTGTTGATGTACTTTTGTGACGGTTCTGGTTCTTCATATTAATTCTACCCCTCTTCCCCTGAAGTCTGTTATTTTTGTGATGTATGGTTCTACAGCTGTATCCAAGAAGGCTGTAGCCTGTAGTCAAACAAATGTTTAGTCCTCGGTAGTTCACTAGACTTTTGCATCCTAGGTCATTTAAAAAAAAAATGAATCTATCAATGTTGCATCACATGCATTTCATTCGAAGTTTCATTTACAGTTCCAGATTATCAAGTGTAACTGTAGATAATCTGTGGTCTATCATATTTAAAAGTGTCACTGAGTTTTATCACTAATTATGTTCTCTTTGCATGTTAGATAAACATTGATGTGTTATGTTCCTCATTGTTCCCTTTTTCTTACAGAACTCTTTTATCAGCTATGACACTCTGCATAAACTTGGAATTTCCCAGCCTATTCAGTACTTGCAGGTAATGTATTGCATACACGATAAACAGATTGTGTAGTGATTATGCCACATTTGATGATTTACTATGGTTTTTATTTAATTAAAACTTGGTTGTATGCTCCAATTTAGCCCAGATTTCCTGAAGGCATACCACTAGTTACAGCATTTGTTCACCCTTCAATGATTGAGATGTTGGATGCTGCTATTGAGGATGCAATTGAACGTGGTAGCTGGTAAGACCTACAAATAAGTGTTCATAATTTGTGACCATGTAATTTGTATGTTCAGGAATATGCATCTGAGGATGACATTTAGATTTGCATAAAGAATGTTTGTAAAGTGTTTCAACATGATCTTATTGTATTTTGTGTGTCAAGGTCCTTTTTCTTTTTGATTTCTCTATCCCTGGTCTAATTGGATTGGATACTGCAGGCTTGATTCTCTTTCTTTATTGCCCACATCTTTTGGAGCCCAAGATGCATCTAAGATTTTGTCCCTTTCCCCTTCTGTTCAGTCAGCACTCAAGGTAACGTGTTACTCCTTGTGTGTTGATCATATTCTTCCTTTTTATTATATGTGTATTTCATATAGATTTATTTCATGTTTATTTCAGGCTAATAAGGCACTCATCGTAGGGGATTCCTATTTATTTAGCAGCAGCTTTGTGAAGGTAGGACTTTTGAGTTGATTTGTGTAAGTATTTCAAATTAGTTAAAGAAATTAATCTTTACAAGCATGCCTAATATCAAAAAGTATCTATATCTGCCTACCACGTAAGTCTACCATTATTTATTCCCAACAAGTAGTTTCTGAGTGGGACTGGCATATTTGGTCAGATTGATGCAATTTGCCACCTATGATTTCAATTGAAAAGCAATGTAATGAGGAGTCAGAGATGTTAGTTTTGGTCATTAATAGTTTTAGCTGTGGTGTCTTGCATGGCAGCTGAATCTTAATAGCAGTCCAGCTGATTTGTTGCAAATTTGTGGTGGAAGAAGAAAATAGTTTTACCATTTGAATCTGACGATAGAAAAATGTCTTTTTCCAAGGGTTCATAAGTAATGGGATGCTGACTTGTTCACTTAGTCTTCAAGCTTAACTTCTTAAAATCTTTACCCTCCGCAATTTTGGGCGTTTAAATTTTTATTTGCCCCCTTTTTCTGGCTAACTTTTCTTACGCAGATTTAACACTCAACATCGTATGCCTAACATTTTTACTTCCCTATGCATGTATTTGCAGTAACCTTATAGGTTTGGATACTAGAATACTAATTGAAGTCAGTCTGCGTTTATATTATACCCTCTTTGATTCTCATAAAATTAGGTGCCCACAAGTTCTTCTTCTTGTTGGTTAGGATGTCTATGATCGTGTAGAGAAAGAGTTGGAAACCCTTAGCCATAGTGGGTCTTCCACTATCATTCTGAGTGATGATTCACACATGGTTAAGGAAGCTAAAGCCGGAAAAGATTTAAGCAAGTCTTCAGAGCCAGTTGAAACTGTTACTGAGAGTGGCAACAAAAAACGTGGTACTGAGAAAGGATCAAAGAAGAAAAAGGGAAAATCTTCGGGTGCAAGAACAGTGCCAGCTGAAGGTGATTCAGAAAACGAGGATTACATCCCCACCAAGTCTAAGAAAAACCAGAAGAAAGGCAAGGATACATCTTCCTCTCAGGTTGTAGACTCGAGAAAAGTGGCGAAGAAGGACTCAATTAAAGCACAGGAGGAAAATGTGCCTTCAGAAGAATGGTTAATGCAAAAGCTTGAGGCCCTGCTTCCTGATTTCGAAGAACAAGGTCTATAAGTTTTTATTGATATTGATGTTATTATTATTCTCTATCTATTAGCAAATTAGTTTTGGCTTTTCTATCTGAGTTTTGATATATTTGATCATGTCTATGTGTCAGGTGTTGATGATCCTCAAACAATTCTTAAATATTTGGCTGACTATTTAAGACCTATGCTAGCAAATTATTTGAAGGAGAGGAGAAAGGCATTGTTCACAGAAAATGTGGAGAAAATGAAAATTTTACTTGATAATTTGCAAAGGAAACTTGATGAGGTCTGCTTGGTTGCTGTAACTTTCATTTTTGTTTAGGTTTTGGTTCTTTTATCTAGTATTATGTATCCATTTCTCTTGGAAATGTTGTTAACTTCTCTATTGTGCACCTTAACTTAACTAATATTTCTTCTCTCTTTATCAATCTTGTCTCGTTGGCAGTCTTTCTTAAATATGCAGCTTTATGAGAAGGCATTAGATTTGTTTGAAGATGACCAGTCAACTTCTGTAAGTTCTTCTTATAGTCGTTTATTTGGAAGAGATTACTTTGAAAGGGCTTATTTTGAGTTTTTTCTGTTTTATAGGTTACTTTGCACAGGCACTTGCTTAGAACTGTTGCCACTTCAATAGCTGATATGCTTTTCCATAACCTGGTAGGACTTAAGTACAAGTTTTGTTTTAATTTGACTTGCTATGGTCCTACTCTAATGATGTGAAAGTATGTCTAATGGTTCATGATCCATCCTTTACAGGACTTGCACAACAAGTTAAAAAATGGGACTCAAGTTGAAGATTCTCAAAATTCAGAAAGCATTTCACTTAGCCCCGGTGAAAGAACTGCTATAGTATGAAATGATTCCTTACCCATTTAACGTTCTGACATGGATAATGCTGTGTTGTTATTAGTTTTGATACCTTTTGCTTGTTCAGGCTAAGAGCCTTCCTGAATCTCAGTCAAAACGAGCCCTGGCAGTGGTTGAAACTTTGGAAGGGAAGGTCAGTTCTTGTTTATTAAAACATGAAATACGAGGATTTACCTGTCTCTGATAATAATCACTACCAAAAGCCTCATATTCTTGTTTCTCTTAACTTATTTCATCTCTGATTCTGTTAAAGAGAGCAGATACTTTCCATGTATTGCTTATTACTATATATATTTTTTGAGATATACTTGAATTGTAACTTGGGATTTTGTATGCATCAGCGGGTGGAGACATTCATGACTGCACTGAGAGACTTGGCTGAGGAGAGGTTATGTCCTTTCTGTTTAATTGTCCCTGGTGTCTTTTGTGGGCTTTGGGTTTTTTTTATTTTTACCTGAAGTTAGCACTTACATTGATCATGATGTTTTATGTTCCATTTTTGCAGTGGGTTATTCCTGAAAAAGCTTGACAAAAAATTGGAAAGAACTCTCTTGCATTCATATCGCAAGGCATGCATACCCTACTTGATTATATTGATTCGTAAAACACAACACACACGCGCGCGTGTAAACTGCCTCCTTATGGTTGCAAGACCTTTATGCTGTTAAAGCTTTGCAGCAATATTAAATAAAGGGTGGGCCTCAGGTGGCATGCCAAGGCTAGTTATCCACAAGTATCTTCCATTGCTATCAAAATTCAAGATTACACTTGGACTCTGTTGCTTATTTGTTAGCTCATAGCATGATTTAATTTGTAAATATGTTTACGTTTGTTCTAATCTTGGGGGTTCTGGCATAGCATATTATGGCCAAGGTTGTGAGATGCAAATCTTTTCTCCTCGTATATGGTGAATGTAGAAGCCAGTAGAAAACTCAAGAAGGTTATATGATGGAGCTTCTCATGTGATGTCATTGTTTGTTGTTTTCAGGATTTGACTTCTCAAGTATCTGCTGAAACTGACCCAGTTTCTCTTCTGCCGAAAGTTGTTTCCCTACTTTATATACAGGTGGCTAGATAGAACACCCATTTCCTATATATCTCAATGTCTAATCATCATTGTTTTGCTAAATCCAATTGTCTGCTATTCATAGGTTCACAGTAGAGCTCTTCAAGCTCCTGGACGGGCAATTTCTGTTGCTGTAACTCGATTGAAGGTAT
This sequence comes from Gossypium sturtianum, assembly GCA_025698515.1. Classification (NCBI taxonomy): domain Eukaryota; kingdom Viridiplantae; phylum Streptophyta; class Magnoliopsida; order Malvales; family Malvaceae; genus Gossypium; species Gossypium sturtianum. The sequence goes on along the minus strand of CM046955.1, from coordinate 163,973,349 downwards.
GGTGCCATAAACATGTATTCTTTTCACTGTATTTTTCTTGAGACATCTAAATACATTTTTGTGGTATTTATGTCCGTTTTTGTTTTCAAATATGCTTTTCTCCATCAGCTTGAACAGTCTAGATATTTGAAGACCATGGTAAAATCTGAAACTTTGTGTTGGGATATTGTTGATTCAGTATACAACAAACTTGTGTATTGGGCCCAAAGTGCCCAATCTCTTTTGTATCTGATGATGGCAAATTAAAAGGTTGTTGTGACAATATAAATATCAGTGTGACTAACAGCAAGTACAATGTCTCTTCATCTGTAAGACATGCATTGGACACAAAATAGCAATTAGATCATCCATTTTAGCCAAGGCTACACGTGAACTTGTTGCATAAATCATGCTCTTTAACCTTCTTGGGCTCTACTTTAAATAGTTCAACCAAAAATATTTATATGTAATGCTTTGCTGTCTCTTATTTTAGGATAAACTAGATGATTCAGCATACAAGATCTTGACAGATTTCCAAACTGCAACAGTGACACTTTTAGCACTTATTTCTGCTGCAGCTGGTGATGTAAGTGAAGTTATATGATTATTGTTGTTATAATGTTGGTTTTTAATCAGAGTGCCATTCATACTTTGGCAATGAGCACAAATTTTCTCATTTTGGTGTTCATTAAGTTGCAAGGCTGTTTTCATGTTGAAAGATATTTAGGTCTTGATTATGCGTTCCCAGCTTACTTCTGAATTATGTCTCAAGCATCATTGTTTTGTTTTTTGGTTGTGGCAGGAAGCAGGCTGTTCATCTGATAGAATTTTGAGTAAAAAGGAGCTTTTGGAGGGCCAAATGCCGGCGCTAAAAGCTTTGGTTTTAGGCTCCTCTGGCTCTCAAGCTTGACAGAACTGAAGAGGACCACTTGGTTATGGTTTCATTGATAACTGACTCACTCTGTTGTTATAGACATTAGTGCCCCCACCTCCTTCCATTTTCTCCTCAAATCAAGCATACTAACTGGACTGAAAGTTATATTCGAAGGAAAAAAGCGAAAAGAAAATGTGACATATCTAGAGAAATGGGATGTGCCAACTTCCGTATACGTTTCTTATTTCAAGCTCCCTTGGGTATTGAATTATAGGGACTATATGTGAATTTCTTTCCTATTTTTCTCCGTTGCCTTTATGTGTCCCTAAATAAATTCATACCAAATTTCAAGCATAATTGTAATAATTGTGTCAAAACAGGTTTAATTGATGCAATGGTTTTAGTACCCAAAACGTTAATGCATGATTACAAGTAGTCGTGGCTTGAAAATTGGCATGCATTAAGTTCTAATGGGAAATAAAATTAAATACAAGGAAATAATAATCTTCAAATCGCAGAGCTTTTACTAGGCGATGTTGTAACGCAGTGTTCCATTTCGCTTCATTTAGTAGGCCGTGGAATATAATATATTGGCGATAGGCAACTTTGACTTCATATCAAATCATTTTTTATGTTTTTTAAATTAAATTATTTTTTTAAAAAAATTAAATATTTTAGTCGTTCTCTCCTTAGTTTTTATTAATGAGTGACAGGAAAGTTGAGTGAGTCTTTTATTATGATTCTAATAACAAATTTTGTTTTTTTTTGTTTACCTATTCTATCAATTTAATCTTAAATTAAAAAATTAAATAAATCTAACCCTCATTTGTCATTTTAATTCTAATTCTTAAGTTTTCAATAAATTTAACCTTCAACAATTTCAAAAAACATCGGCTTATATCCTGAATTTTTTTTTAATATATACCTCTAATTTTTTTTTCATATATTATTTATAATGTATTAAATTATTATTAACATAGATAGATATTATGATGGAAAAAATTAGAGACTTCATATTTCTTTTCATCATCTTTCTCACGCCACCTACCATTGTTGGAGAAGAAAAGTTTCTTTTCTTGCAATTTGGTCCTTATCATCAATAAAGACCCCTCCAAGCCAAAAACTATCAAGTTTTCATGGAAATCTATAGTAGACAGAAGGTACCCACAACCTAGCAAGCTTAGTTTTCAAACTGAAAATGAAATGTTCATGTTTGAAGAGAGAAAATCTAGATCATGCAAGAAACTAAGGTTTAAAGGTAAGTTTTTATGATTTAGTAGTAGTATCATGTTTATTGCAATTATTTGAGCATGAAAATGTTATGAAATAAATAAATTGATTTCTCATGTTTTATGGAATTACTATGAAATGAAGAGAAAGATAAGGAAGGAGATGGAAGGAGCGTAGACAAGGGAAAACAGGTAGATAAAATTTGAAGAAAGCATAACCTAATTAAGATTTGTAAGTACTTAGAATTTTTTCTTACCTAATTAGATTTTTGAAAATAATAAATTAACTTAATGTTAATGTCATAAATTTAATTACTATGAAATGTTAACGCATTATTTTGAACACATAGGTAAAGATTGGTTTGAAGACATCTTTTGAAGTGGTCATCTTCTTCCTCATCTCATCATCAAGTAAGGATTGAAGTGTATGGAACTTGAATTTTGGTAATTGAGTGGCACGTACATAGGATTAGAACCATGAGAATATTTGTAGTGAATTAGCTAAGTGGTTCCAAAACTATGTCATGCATGTTTAAAATCATTTTGTACCTTGGGATGATCTTTCTTAAGTGGATATATGCATGTGTTATAAGTGGTTTTTGAATGATAATTTGATATATTTTAAATTCTAAAAATGTTTAAAAATGTTGTGGAATGATTAGAGATAGTTTTGACTTAATTTTAGGTGTTTAAGTCATGTTTTGGACAATTTATCCCCGGTGTTGCGACATCCAATATTCAGTGTTGCAACATTGGGCTATGTCGTTACATCCAATATTCAGTGTTGCAACATTGGCTTTGTCGCGACATTGGAGTCATTAGAGTATTTTGTCCTCAGTGTTGCAACACTCAATTTCAATGTCGCGACATTAACCTTGTTTAGACCCGAAAAGACCCCGAATGATCCTTATTTGTAACCAAACTTTAAAGGAAGACTAGAAATGACTTGAATAGCTTCAAATAAACTTAAATATGTTAAAATGAAGTGTTTAAATTAATATTCAAGTTAGGCGTTCATCGTATTTAAATGTAATATTCTTTACCCGAGATATATGTTCAATTCAGGTAAGGGATGTTACATGATAAATGATAGATCATGGTTCAATGGCTACCAACACAACTACAGAGACGGTCCCAACGACTGGATTCTTGGGTAAGATTGACTATAGGGGAACATTTTTTTCGGTTTTAAAATGACTCCTCGAGTTTATAATCTGTCAGGTATACTGGTGGTGATACTCACAACCGTGTATGGGAACCTATGATGATTCCGTCTGGTTCGAAGGCGATAAACGCAACATTTGGCTCACTTGTTGAAACAAATGTTAATTACCCTCCAGTTATGGCTGTAATCGAAGCAGTTGAAGCTCTAAGTCCAAAACAGAACCTTGAATTGTCTTTTACATTTAGCAAAACGAACCGGCTTGACCATGTGGAACTGTACTTCACTGCTTCACTGAACCTTTGTATACGACCGCAACCTGATCATTCAACATAAATGTCAACAATGAGTTTGTATATGCAATCAGCCTTGTATATCAGAAGTGTGGTGGCGTATGGATAAATGCCATCTCTGTTCGTACTTTGAATATCGAGCTAGTTCCAACTTCCAATCGACGGTTACATACTGCCTCCTCTAGTAAGCGCCATCGAAGTATACACTGCTAGTGATCCTCTTGGCGATGTATATACGTTAAAAGTTGACTGTGAGTGTCATTTTCCTACTCTCATAGATATGTTTAAGACTTTTTTTCTTTTGGGGGGTAACTTGAGGGGCTCGTATGTATGGTTAAGCAGTGAATGGACTAGAAGTGTTGATAAGCGCGTTCCAACAGCTACAAGGGTGGAGTGGGGAACAGTGTATTCCTAATGATACCGTCTGGCAATGGTTGAATTGCAGGGGTGATAACCCTCCTAGAGTAACCTCAATGTATCTTTTCTTTTTTGTTTTAGCTATTTTGACATGCTAGCATCCGATTGCTTTGATTTGTTTCTCACTTGGTTTTGCAGATATCTCTCCGGATATGGTCTTGATGATCCACTTCCAGATTTTAGCCAAATGGATGATGCCCTGAAAACCTTGTAAGAATTGCTTTTTAGCATCAAAAGCCACACCCTCAAGAAAACGTGAAACTGTTACTATTTTATGATAAACGCAGTCTTATCGGTATTCATACATTACATGCCTAAAGTATTGTACTGTTCTGCTTCCTTCTTGGTGCAGAGATCTGCGGAACAACCACCTTGATGGTCCAATTCCAGACGTTCTTGGAAAGCTGCCTAATCTAAGGCTACTGTGAGTCAAGTTGCATGGGTATATGTACATATACGAACAAGCAACAAGGCTCGTCACTCTTTCTCTCTCTGCTGAATAAAATTTTATCTTTCTCAGTGACCTCCGGGATAACAATTTTGTAGGTGGTGTTCCGTAAAGTATAACCAGTAACAACCAAATAAAATACATGTAAGCTGCCTGCCAGGACCATAATTTGACACTAATTCAATTCCAGCCATGGAAATATCTCTGAATCAAACCTACTTTTTTGTTGTTCATATTTATCATTGTTTGCAGGATAGGTTCGAGCAATAATCAATCGGAGAGCTAAAGATTGGCTTTGATAATCGGATTGGCTGTGGGACTACCTATATTCTTCTTATTTATACTTGCCCTTGTTTTCCTCTTAGTTCGGAAACAGAAAAACATCAACTCAAGGACAAGTCACAGCAGTGGAGTTGGGCGGTAATGAAGGAGTAACCACCACTGGACAGTCCCAAGAAGGGGCTGTTTCCTCAGCAATGAGCACAGACGCATTGATTAGGCCATCACTAGCCATTGAATATAATAATTCTTGAATGTCAAACGGAGATGGTTAAGGTACCAATCCAGATATATCGCGCATACATACAAATGAGGGCCCTGGAGCCATGCCAACAGCAGAAGAAATGTCAATGGGTGCTAATGCTGGAAGCATTAATCATCATTATCCAACTACCATACAAATGATCGACGAGGTCAACCCCAAATCTTCATTTTTAATTTATATACTCGAACATGTGACGGACATCAATGCTAGACACAGATTCTTTTTAAAAAAGAAAACAAATGAAAAGTTCAAATAACCTAGACAACAGGTTAAAGCAAGTCTTCAGTGACTCGGTGGAATGTCATAGATGGAAATGTTGGTATGCATTAGATTTGTAAAGAAGCTACAATGGCTACTCATTGGGAAAAAGATAAACAGAAATGCTTAAAATCGCTAAAATTTGCAAAAACACAAACGCTGCAAACTGATGTTATAAGGAATGAGTTACATGCTTGTGCTTTACAGTGTAAATGAAGGGGAAAAATATTAATGTTGAGGTAGCGACGGTCTCTTTTCCAACAACTCGTAATGGACGACAAAATTATCCTGCAGTTGAAATATACAGTCAATATTCCTCAACTAGAGTCACCAATAACAGTAAAAATCAACATAAACAAAGTAGTAGGAATGTAATAGTTCCAACCTTGCGGATTATTTCAAATGAGTTGGGATCAAAATAGTGGTATGAACCTCTCTCGTATGTGTTTGTCTTAACTAGTGGCTCCACATTGGGGACCCTCATGAACCAGAACCGGAACTCCTTGTGGTAAAACCAGCCTCTATTATAACTGTCAATAAGAGATGTCAAGTGACAGTTGGCAAAAGAATGTGCATAAAGATTTCAAAACACTTCATTCAGTAGAGAGCATACAGTTCATTTGCAGCATATAATTGGGCTTCGTCTTTTGGCATGCTGCATTAGAAACAGAGAAGTAAAGATAGCAAAGAATAAGATCTTAAAATATACAAGAGAAGCAATAAATAAAAACACACCTGTAAAATATATAGAACAACGCATCCACTGTAAACTTCGAAAAGTAGCCTTGCTGCATGGACACAAAAATAAATCAGAACTACAGAAGAAATTCAGTAATTCACACAGTAACAACAAGCATGTTACCGAATTACAAAATGGAAAATAGCTTACATGCAAAGCAGGTGGTTGCTTAGCATAATAACATTGTGGCACGGTGAACTCTGGGTCACCCTTAGCAGGTTCATCTGACCATGGAGAACCAAAAGTCTTGTGAAGATTTTCCGATGAATTCAGATTTAAGCCAAGAGTTGTCAGATCAATTCCAAGAGCAAGGGAAGTCAGATCAGGATTAGTCATCTTTATTACACTTTGCAAACCAAGTAAACCAAAAGGGTCAGAATTAGATTGCGCAGCCTGTGTTGATTTCAAGCCTGGTTCCCTAAATGACTGATTGACAGCTGACATCTGTTGCAGACGAAACGGGGACTGGTTTTGATGTTGCTGATATTGCTGGATGAGCTGATCATAACCCATACCAGAAACCGTATTTGAGGAATTTAGAGGTCTTAGCCCAATCCCAGGTGGCCCACTGTTCTGAACCAAAAATGAAAAAAGGGGATGTTAGGAGCAATTTTATAATCCTATACAAAAAAGAAAATGATATTGATGTACAAATCAAATGCACATATGAAAGACGTCTATCGTAAGAATGTCAAACCCATTTCTTGAACTTTCAAGAATCCTTCTGTATAAGAGAAAAAAAAAGGGGCCAATTTCACAGCATTCCTATTTGACCAGCAATGAATCTCAACCCAACCCACCTACTGAAACACTCTTCAAATATGATGTTTCAATTAAAAACGAACCTCTACTTTGATTTCCTATCAGTGAAAGATACAGACCAAAAAAAAAATTCATTTCCTATTACCCCCTAATAAACCCTTAGTTACATTTGCAAGGAATACCACACCTGTGTGTGGTAGCCCGAATGCGAAGATGGGAAAATATCAGAGCCATGTAAATGAAGAGGATCTTGGTTGTTTACAGATGCAAAGGAGACACCACTACTACTGGCTGATGGAGCATGTTGCTGCTGCTGTGGGCGATGAGATGAATAGGATCCACCCAAATTAAATGCTCCAGATCTCCCCATCTGAGCAATTCACACACAAGAATTAGAGAAAATCTCATAATACATACAGCATGAAGAAGAAAAGATATACTTCTTTTTCAGCAAATGAAGAAGAAATTGAAACAAATAACTCATATAATATGTACAGCAAGCAATAATTCCAGAAATGAAAAAGAAAATAGTCCAATTTTCAGTTTTATAAGAAGAGACTCACAGAGAATTGCTGAGATTGCATCATTGAAATGGTATTGTCATGAAGTTGCTCCTTCTGGTGCAAATCCATTGCATAATCAGCATTTCCACCTGTATAATATCTAATAATATGGTCAAGAACATAATGGTTTTAAAAAAATAATTTAGCATCACAAGAACGAAAGGTAAGCTATTAAAGGCACCGATAGAACAGCTATAAAAACTCAGTAGATGGTCAATATAGTAGAATAACCGCAAAATTAAGAACTGATATAACTTAAAACTGGATTCTACAGAACGTAAAGTGATAAAGAAATACAGCATTTATTACTGTCAACCAGAATGTAAAATTAAAGCAGAACCACGTCACAGAATATCTGTGCACCTTTAAAGCCTGGTAAAGCAGGGAAATCTTCATTTTGAATGCTGAACTCTTGGTTCTGTTGAACAATGGGAGTAAGACCTTGTTTTCGTAATGAACCTGTTATAATTTTTTTAACTTAAATTGCTATAACTAAGCAACAGGAAAAAAAGCCAAAAGAAAGAATCAGAAAGCATCTTCTTCACTTACCCAATTGTCCTTGAGGCCCTCCAGAAGAATTAGGACGACTTGTCAACTGAGGGAAATCATTAGTTATGTCAAAAGGGGAATTTTCATTTGAGTTCACATCATTCAACATTCCCAGAGAGCTAAGATTGTTCACAGCTTGAACATGGCCCTGGGAAAGTGGACCCCCAGCACTAGGATAAGAATTGCCTAACATTGAAATTACCTGAGGAGATCCTGAATCCAGGAAGTGTCATTCCCATGAACAATTATGGCTAAACTAGTAAATCCACAAAACACACATTCGGTCATATAAAAGTAATAATCCCAAAAATATAAAACTGAAACATGTATTCAGGATCAACTTAGAATTAGAATGCAAGAAAAGAAATTAGAATACCAATAAAAAAGAGTGAGGAATAGGAATCTAAAATTCTGGCCATTGTACTGATTTGTACTTAAGGGCAATTATAGCCAGTACCATAACCAAATGTAGATCTTTCATACAAGTGACCAACAATTTTTCACAGTAACATACCTTGAGGAAGCATACTATTCATCAACCGATTCTGTCCCTGCAAACTTAAACTTCCTGATCCACTATTGGCACTTAAATTCAGACGAGATGCAAGACCAGGTACAGATAATCCTCCACCAGAGCTCACACTCCTCCCGATGTTGCCTCCACCAACCATGTTTCCCATAGAACTCGTGATCCTAGGACCTGCATTTCCCAAAATTGGGGATACTCCCAATCCTGGAACAGCATTACGGTTACCAATTGCAGCAGAGGTTGGTAGAATCCCAGGTATAGAACCACCAACTCCATTTGTGTTACTACTAAATCCAGGGTTTCCTACAACATTAATACCTCCTCTATTTGTCACTCCTGAATGTCCATGGGAGCCGCCATGAGATAACTGCAAAATGGTATCAATGAGAAATAGAGTACATGTTACAAGAAAGTTAGATATCATTTTCTTCCTATTATTTTTCAATTTTATGTGTGATTCCTGACCACATGTGAGAAGTGTAGAGAAAAAAATATAATCATTTCTATTGCTGAAACGCAAAAAGTCAGATCATAGTACGGTGGGAATATTAAAAGTACCTGAGAAAGAGCAATAGGGAGATTATTTGATGCAAATCTGCCACCAGAAAGGCTCCCAGTAGGTTGTTGAACCCCACCAGTTGGAACATTACTTAATGTTGAGTTTCTAGATGTGAGGGTACCAGGCATGTTGGGAATATTAAAGCTGCCATGAATATTGTGCAGGCCTTGAATAGTACCTGCAAAAAATAACAACACAATTGCATGAGTTCAGAAGAACAAAGAAGATTGAGTTCTGGTAAAATCTACCCACCAGTGTGATGGAAAACAGGGGAAGCCGCACCAGACTGACTTGAGAAAGATGTTCCAAAAGAACGTCCGCTACTGTCTGGAAGATTTGAAGCTGATCCATTAATAGAAGACTGCAATGATATGCACGTTATAGTTTCCAGTTAATAGATGAACCTACTATTATAAAAAATACAAGCAAGAAGGAAAACAATACAGGCAAGAGAAAGGAATCACATGCAAACTTGATTTTAACTTACAATTAAAAAGACAATAGACCATGAAAGGAAGAAGATTCCTATACATTATATCATTTATGATTTTGAAAGGAATTCTAACATTTCAAACCACCGAAGACCTATAACCAAAATATTTATACTCTCTAAGTTTAGAAATCAGTATGCCAGAAAATATTTATCATCAAGTACATGCACATAGACATAGACATAAGGAAGCAACAGAATCCAATATGTTGCATCTACAAACTACAAAGAACAATCTAATCATCTTCTTCTCAAAGAATTAAGTTCACCTACAGAAACCACACAAATGAGATTAACGTTCCTAAAAGATTGCAACTCTAAATAAACTGTTCAGTTACAGTAATAATACATTAAGTAACCCCGACATTGCACAAGTGTCAATGAAACATGCATAAAATCATTCGCTGTTGAGAAAGAGCCCTTCAATATCTTCAGTATCGTAGGGGTTATAGCCTGAAAAGGAAAACATAATTGTAAGAAACTAACCCCAGAACAATAAAAAGGAGGTGAAAAGCAAACATCAAGCCAATGCTGAGCCAAACCTGGTACCAACAATACACACCCAAAATACTACAGATATGTAGAAGTAAAACAACAACAATCTAAACTCTTTCCCGCTACTTAGGCTATGACATTGGCACCAAGAAAATATGTCCAGCTATGGCTCACAACATCACATTTGGCTTAAAACCACCCATTTTTACAACTTTCCACTTCCCAATGACAGTACATGATCATTAAAAAAAAATGTTCTTTAAAGAAAAGAACCTATATCGGATGCATTTGAAACCTTTTGGCTTTCATAAATTTTTTTCTGTATTGAAATTAAGGAAATTTTGCATGGCCACAAAAGAACGAATCACTAAACAAATCATCCAAAGAACATCCACAAAACGAAACCTAAATTTATAGCAGCACTACTGATCCATTGTTTCATTTTAAACCATTTTAAGTTGAAAGGAAATAAGTCAGCGTAATTGATTGCTTCATCTTAAACTAATCCATTGTTTTTAAATTAAACGCTAAATCCAAAAACGAAAAAAAGAAGAAGAAAACTAAAAACCGAACATATTTGTTGATATAGATATCATTTTTTCAAATAACATCAATATCCTGATTCAAAGAAATAAATCCTCAAAGATGCTTTTTTCCCAAATAAATGAATAAAAAGACCCTACAGTACTCTCCGGTTAGTTCAGTTCAGCATCGTAAGGCTGCTCTTTCACATTTTTTTACTGTTTCTTAGGAGCCAAACAGTGGCTTAAAAACAGTCTCTACAGTCCATTAAACTCAAGATTCAGTAAAAATAAAAATCGGAACTCACAGAAACTAATAAAAAAAATTCGGTAAGAGAAATTAAAAATCGGAATTCAAAAAACTAATAATCAGCACTAAGAAAACAAACAAAACATTTATACGAAAGAAAAATTAGCCTTGGAGATCAAACTCAGAAGACTCAAGATCGAGTGAGAAGAGAGTGAGCGACACCTGCAAGGTAGATCAACGATCGAGGTTTTGCGTTTTTGTTCTGGGTCCGGTTTTATCTTTTAATTTTTATTTTCTGCCCTAAATCGAATGAGCCCGGGATGGAAAATGGATAAAATACACAGTTGGTCACCAACTTTCATAAGTTTTCATTTTCGGCACAAAAATTAAAAATTTTCAAATTGGGCACTGTCATTAACAACGGTTTTCATTTTGGTCACCCAACTTTAATAAGTTTTCATTTTGGTCACTCATTTTAACTTTTAAATTTTTATTTTATTTTTCCTTTTTTCTTAGAATTAATTTTAATTTATTTTCAGTAAAAGGAAAACCTGGGGTTTTATATAAAAAACTTGGGTTTTTATGGGAATATCTTGGATCATTACAAGGAAAGTCATTTTATCTTTTTAATTTGTTTCTTTTTCCTTTTTAGAATTATTTTAGTTTTACTATAAAAGGGGAAAAATGAGATTTTACACGAAATTATCTGGATTATTATAGGTAATAACCCCATTTATCTTTTTAATTTCCTTTTATCTTTTTCCTTTTTAGAATTATTTTTAGTTTTTTCCCGGTAAAAGAGAAAAATCTAGGGTTTTGTGAAAAAATACTTGGGTCACCCAAAAAAACCATTTTACCTTTCTTATTTTTAGTTTTTTCAACTTTGAGGAAAAACCTAGTTTTTAGAGGAAAATCTAGTTTTTTTACAAAGAATTGAGTTAAAAAAAAAAAGGGTTTCATCTCCACAGTTAAATAATTCAATTTCTTTTAAAATTTAGGTTTTTTTGAAAAAGTTAAATTTAATTTTGAAAAAAAGAAAATGAATGACCAAAACGAAAATTTATTAAAGTTGGTGACTAAAATGAGTGTAAAATAATATTGAATTAACAACAGTGACCAAAATAAAAGCTTATTAAATTTGGATAACTAAAATGAAAAGGATTGTTAACAGTGATGCTCAATTTGCATTTTTTTTATGTCCAAAATAAAAACTTATGAACGTTAAGTGACCAATTTGTAGTTTACCCATAATATATATATTAGCTAACGGTCCATCATTTCCGAGGGAACCACAAAATATAAATTACTATGGTAAATTTATTGCCCTTTCATTATAATTTAAGAGTAAAATTCTGCTATTAGTCCTTTTATTTTGCGTTAGTTTTGGCTAAAATTGATCAATTTTAATTTTATAATTTTTGAATTTTAAAATCTCATTATTTGTCCAAATGGTAGCAATTCAATTTGTTTAGTCTTGTACTACACGTAAAGTTATAAATTTAGTTTATATTCTCCAATCATATCATTCTTAGTATTTATACTTTTTAAATTTCAAATTTTTAGTATTTATGCAAAAAATAGTCATTAAATTCATTAACTGACATTTTTTAGTGATATGTGAAAATAGTAAGTTGGCACGATACTGCACAAGTGATAATATGTTTGTTGAATCAGATTTCAAAAATAGCAAAACTTAACTTAGGGTGTGTATAATGAATTTAAAATTTAAGTGTTGAAAATTTATGTATTTTATAAGTGTTAGATTTATATTAGAAAATTGTTTGATAAAATAGTAAATATAAGTACCGAATATAATTATGTGTTTGATAAAAGTAAATCTTGATTTTTAAATATTATTTTTTAAAATTTTAATCTTTTTAATATAATATTTTATATGATTTTGGATAGTTTTGGATAAAAGATAAATATGGTAATTTAATTATCTCATTTAAAAATGATAATTATTTCAATTTTTTAATAAAATAAAATTCAACTTAATATTTTCTACATTAAGTGAAAAGTAGCTATATACCTACTTATCTTGTTCAATACTTTTTTGTTGAAAATTTTATATTAATGGTCTGTTTATTTACATGTAAAAGGTTTTACGAAAAATGTTTTCTGCATTTTCCTGTGTTTGTTTCACAGAAAATAGTTTGGTCAACGGAAAATGACTTACAGGTTAAGGTAAAATAAGCTCTTTTTCCTGTAAAATGACTTATAATTTTGAAAAGCGTAAGTCATTTTCCGGAAAAGAGCTCATCTATAGATAATTTTATTTTTATATAAAAATTAACTTAAATCAAGCTTAATATTATTATATTGATAATAAATTTTATTTTTATTTTTAAAATATTATATTTTTCAATATTATTAAACATACATATTTAATTATTTATATTTAGTCCTCTAATAAATTATTAATATAATAAATATAATTTATTATTTTAATAAATTATTTAATATTTCAATTTAACTTGAATAATAAATTTTAAAAATAATAATTTTAAATAATATTATTCACATATTATTGAAAATATTCAATATTAGTATTTTAATAATAAATATTTATTACAATTATAAATATATTAATAATAAATATTTTGTAGTATAAAGGTTAAAATATGTCACAAGTCTATGTACACTTCACAGATTTGTAATTTAGTCTTTGTACTTTTATTTTTAAGAATTTAGTCCCTTTACTTTTCAAATTTGAAAATCAAGTCCAATTGTTGACATCGTTAATTTTTTTGTCAATTTTGTTGATGTCACATTTTTAAATAAAAAATACTCACTTAGTAGTCATGTAATTAAAAAATGACATTGTAATGAATCTGAGTTTAACATAATATTTTTAATATATGCAAAAACAATGTAAAATATAAATTTATAGATAAAAATAAATTCAATTAAACAATGAAAAAATAAGAAAATCTCAAATGTATGTTTATTTAATTGAAAACAACTTTTATGAAATATTTTTAAGAAATCTACCAAACAACAGAAAATATTTTACACAGATTCCTCCAAACATCAGAAAATATTAGATTTTCCAGAAAAATAAATCATTTTCCGGAAGTCTTTTTCAGTGAAACAAATAGAGCCTAAGTAAAAAATTTAAAATGATTATCAAACACATCTAGAATATTAAATGTTAAAGATTTTCATTTTCAATAATTTATCAAACACACCCTTAATGAATTTAATATTTATTTTTTGGTTAGAACTCAAATTTTAAAATGCAAAAAAATACAATAACTAAAAATGATCTATTTAAAGTATGAGGACTCAATCAACAACTTATACATAATACAATAATTAATAGCAAAAGTTATCCTGGTTTATATGATTTATTATTAATAAACTTTTAAAAATTAATTTAATATATTATAATATTAATATAACAAAATACATATACTTAATTTTTTATAAAATATAAATCTTAAATCTTAAATTTCAAGTATCCATGATTTCAAAAGAAATCACCAAATTTTGAAGAATATTTTTTAAAGGAAAAGTTGATGCAATAGGATTTCTTTTTCATTATTATAGTAGAGTGTTCATTAATTAAATTTAGGTTCAAACTTGACTTGTTTAAACCCACCTAAATGATTGGTTTTATTATTCAAAAATAATAGCTTAAAAAAGTTCAATTACCAAAATATATAAATAATAATATAAAAGTTTTATATTATTTCTATATAGTAAAATGGATTGGGCAGAAATAAGTTAATTGAATTGGGCGGGCCGCTTGACCATGAACACTTTTAATAGTCTCGTGAGTTATATATGATTTTTACTAATTTAATATTTAAAAATTACTGAAAATTGTCAATTTAACTTTAACTCAACTTATATTATTACTATTACAACAAATAAGAGAACTTACATTCAAAAATATGATTTTAATACTTAAGGGTCAAAGATGAATTACAAGTAAAAATAAATATAGTAGCAAAAATTTTAATTTTGCGAGCCTTATATTAGGGATTTAATTAAAAATAGAAAAAAAAATCTAATTTATCTTTTTTTCTAAAAAGAAATCTTTTTTCTTTTTTTTTAAATCTCACTCAGATCATATATATTTGTCCGAAGTTTCAACGTTCCATGTTTGCTCAAAGGCCAGCGAAAGGGTAGCCATTGATCTTTTTTAGTTTACGACGAAAGCTTTTATATTTTCTCCAAACTTGAACTTTTATTTCAAACGGTTTTGTTCGTTTACAAATATTTTGCACAGAAACACACTTTTCAGAAAAAAACAAATTCAATCTAACATACAACTTGAGATGTTTAAGATTATGGTGATCTAACAATTAACTTAATTCCCTTCTTCGAGATGATTTTGTTGATCGTCGTTGTAAACAGGCTCTGGAGCCGATTGCTGCTCATGGACGTTCATTATGAAGTCATTGACTACGTTTTGAGCCATATTATTAGCTGCCATCTGCATTTGAGCTGCCTGTGGATTGCCACTAGACTTGTTAGCTCCTCCCGCTTGCCCTAAATACCATTATACATAAACAGGGTCAGAAATCGCATGAATATAGTAAAAAAAGAAAGTCAAATGTTAAAGTCAGCTCGTGAAAGATATAACAGATCTCGGGGCTTTTTTAAAAAAAAAAAAAAAAACTATACATTCGTTTGTTTGGCCTGTAAAATTTCCTTCGTTTTCCAGGAAGAGAACTCGAGGGCCAATAGTTTTTTTTTTTTTAAATTTTCCATTTGAATGTTTATCCTCATGATTCGAGGAATTCCAGTTGTAAAGGGTTGCTGGGTCAATAAGTTGCTTTTTAGAGTAAATTGGTGATTATACTAACCTACATTACCGGCAGCAATGGCTGCTGATTTTCTCTTATGATGAAGCACGGCACAAACACCACCAATAACCCAGACAAGCACAAAAATTGGAATTGTGGTTCCAAGGATTACTGGTAACTTGCTCTTTTTCCTGCCGCCGCTGCTTGAGGAACCGCCAGATCCAGATGTATCTACACTCGCTGTTTTACATGACTTACCGGAGACACACAAATTTGGATTGTCTGTCACACTGAAATTCAGACAATGAAAAAATATTGTGAATCACTGGACAAACAAAGCAGTTTTCTGGTATGATTTTATAAGCAAAATTTGTTTACTTACGTTAATTTTAACTTTTTATTCTTTGATATCGAGGAAGGAATTGTTCCTGAAGGAGGAAGAACGTTTTCAGTCGAGCTTCGAGATATTACAAAAATGGAAATTTGATAAAATGAGTGTCGACAAAACTCACAATTGTTTTAGATTAGGCAAGGTGCCAAGGAATTCTGGGATAGACCCGATTAGGCTGTTATTGTGCAAATCTCTGCAATCAAAAGAAAAGAAAATCTCAAAAACCAGATTAAACAAATTGGAATCCAAAAAATTAAATAATAAACTTGGTGCCATATATACAACTAATTACATTATCTCGAGGCTTGTCATCGAACTAAAATCAGGAAGAAAACCAGATAACCCAAAGCTACCGAGATACCTGAAAATTATTTAAACAAACCAAATGATATCATTGACCATCAAGCTTTCATGGAAAGCTATTTTTGGGTTAAAAATTAATGAACTCACAATGCTGTTACTCTGGGTGTGGAACCAGAAGTGCAATTGATCCAGTCCCATGAATATGGTGAAGGAAGACAAGGGTCGCCGCCCCAGTCTTTCAGTACGTCAAATTCATCCTGCAGTGAGGCCAGTCCTTCCACTGGAATATAAAGCATGTGAGTTAAAAAGTTTCAAATTTTCATGTCTGGAAATGAGAAAGATATCAAGTGAGTTTATGCCTTAGGTACCAACCATCATCACTGTTGGTTCCATCTGTTAGTTCATCACTGACTGTAAAAACTTCCAGGGCATTGATAAGAGGGGGCAGTGTTGAATCGGGTGAGGCTGCCAAAGAGAAGGTGGTGTCGGAATTGGCTGTCAAGTTGTACAGGGTGAATTCTCCTGCTGTTCCATAGACGGGGATAAAGGGTTTGGAGTTAATCTTTCCATCTACGAGGAGCTGGAGCGATCTTTTCTGGGTTGAATCAAGTACCGAAGCTTCCGAATAATATATGTTCATGTAAACCGGAACCTTAGTTGTGGGAAGATTAGTCCCTAATTGTATGGATGTGGAAGTGTTGTCAGTGGCAAATGCATTTTGAAACAAGGCTCTAGGAGGGCTATCGTCTAAACTAACTTCAATGAATGTTTCATCACTGGTAAGAACTGTGAAATCGTCTCCGTTGACGGCTGGAACCCATATTCTATCGTAAAAATCATCGGTAGACCTAACAACACAAGAACATACATCATGAGATTTGTTAATTATGCAAGGTGAAAGAAAATCCAACAATCACATAAGTAAAAAGGGCAAAAACAATAACGTACCTAACGATTGCTTTGGTACCATAAGCAACCCTCCTCCTTAACATCAAAGCACGATTCGAATCTGAATACCCATACATTTTGGAGTCCAAGTCCCGAACTTCAATGGCGGATATAAAGGGGAACATGTTAGGAAATGTCTGAGCTACGCATACGCTAATAGTATCCGTCTTCGTGACATAAATAGCCTCATAGTAAACAAGTTGGTCAGCTGAAGTCTCCACCGTAATCCAATGATTCCCATCAAAATGTAGATCAAATTTTGGAGGAGATGATTTCCCGTCATAGTTTCCATAAAAGAAATAGGCCCGGACAAGAACTTTAGATCCCTTTTCGGAATCAATATTGTAACAATTTTTCTTCCTGTCAGTGAATACCCTTAGAGTGGCCATCGGTTGATATATGGGTTTGCTAGATTGCAACTCTACAGATTCACCATGTTGAATGTAGAGGTCGTCTCCAACCCAACCAATAGAATAGTCATCAGAACTGTAAGATTCAGATGATCCACAATCGATGCTTACTGCAATTCACGCATGTAAACATTAATTTTAATATCAACAAAAACAACCACACAAAAACCAATAACACCATTATATATGTATATATATATATAGTTGCTTTTAGTTCATGAAAATTAATAAAGTGAAACATTATAAGAAAACAACTCACCATCAGCATTAAGTGTGGAAAATGCTGAAGCTGCTATGATGAGAAGTAAGAGATAGGTAGCCATGTCTAGAGTTGAGAGTTGACATGCAAAATTAAGGGGTTAATGGCCATTAAATAAGAGTAGTGAATGTTTAGTATAGGTTGACTATACGACCGGGTCATAAGGCTAAAATATTCCAAAAGAATAAAATAAAAATAAGGTCGTGAGATTGTAATTAGACCGGTAAACATAAGCGATTGCTTGTGCCAGCGCATGGTTTGGTTTTGGATTCGGTGGAATTCCTTCCATCCATCATTATATTATCCGAATAAAGTTTATGCACTTGATTGTGTTTTGTTTCAATAGTGTACTTAAAATTAGACGTAGGTTAAGAACTCAGAATTTAATTCAATTAGTTGGGTGTAATTATTATTATTATTGCCGTTATTTTTTTCTTATAATCCATTGAACTTCATACACATTTAAAGATTACTATGAAGAAATTAAATTAAAATATGTTTTGACGCGTGAAGTAATCATTTCTGGAAATTGCGGATTGAATTTAGAAGAGTTTATAAATTAAGCATTGACTTTGGAAGAGTTTACGATGGCAAGTCAATGCCTCGAAGTTGGGTTGTAAATGTAGAAAAGAGGCGTTGATTCCCTCCATTATTAGTAGGTAAAGGATAGCAAAGGGACAAGTTGCTATGACTCTGCTTGTATCGTTGCTTCTTGGGCAACTTCCAGCTTTGAATCAATGAAACAAAAAAAGACGAAGGTTTTATATATATGTTGATTTCTAAGGCAATTACACTGCGAACATGAAAGCAAAGTCCACAATAAATTGAATGTTGACTAGCAGCAACTTTCGAATATTAAAAATGCTGTATCGACATATTTCCGCCAATTGCGATGGGTGTTACCGACTGTTTGACAAGAGAATGAGGGCATTAAGTTTGTAATTGATTAAGCTTTTTCTTGTATCAGCATTATTATTTTTACGAATAAAAATTCTTTCTTATTCAATTTTTTTTTTTTTTTTTTGCAATGAGGTGCCTGAAAATTGATATTGTAATTGGTATTCATATTTCAAGTAGATACGACTACACAAACAACAAATATCTATATAATACAAAATATTAATATGTAAAATACTAAATATTGAACTTTCAAAAAGAAAAATAGCCAAGGAAGAGATTGAATCTTTTTAAGTTTTGAATACTTAAATTCGTGTTTTATCATGTGTAATGCATGTGTGGATCTCCAATCTCACACGGTGTATGAGATTTATTCGATTATTGTTAGTTTTACGTATGTTGTGCTTTATACTAATTGATTCTTTATTATAATTAACTGGACATATGCTTGTGTTTATATCGTACCTAAAAATATATTGTATAAATACTAAAGTCTCACGGGTCATGATGCACAATTACATTAGTTTTAACAATTTTCCCTTTAATAATTTGGGCTTCTTACTAAAAGATTCATGGGTCAAATTTGATGATGGGCCTATGCTCCTCACTCTATCCCTACTCACGAGGGAGTTTGCTTAACTATGCCTTAGTTTAACATCTAATCTTAGCCATTAGCCGATAGTTATTGGCCCAACTATCGCCCACTCAACAATTTTTTTACTGTGATGGTTTTTTTAACCGATAACTGATCAATTGTTTTTATTTGTTTTACTTTTTGCTAAAAGTTATATATGTCATTGTTATCACTGTCCTGTTAATTTAGAAAAGAATCTTTTTTTTCTTTCCAATAATTTACTCAAACAAATGAATGGTTCAACATATTATTGTTGAGAAAGCAATTTAGAGGTAGAAATTAAATATATGGGCTGAAAAAGGAGGGAAAAGGAAACGTTAATTCATCCGTGCTTTTGTGGGGTTAACCCAACACCATAGACTTATGAACAAAGGTATATAGAATTAGCTAAAGTCCACGAATGGGCAAAGAGCCCATAAAGAAAGTTGCTTCGGCCTCACCTTTTCTACGGACAAAGTTTCCACTACCCCAACAATAACACAAATCCCAACCAATATGATTTCAGTTTTGTCCCCACCGGGGATATGGCTGCGTAATGGGATTGACAAATTTGGCATTGCTCAATATGAAATACAAGTTGACGAATTAGTTCTTCCAAGTATGAAACTGAAAGGGTTTGTCAAAAGAAAGTGAAAAGGCAAATATGCAATATGCCGATATCCCATTCATACCAATTTCATATACGCTAATGAAAATTGAAATACATGGAACCTATGAGAAAGATGGGTTTTGCAGTTATGTCTTTCAGGTAATTTTCTATATAGAGTATTAATGGAGTTGACTAACATTTCTAGATTCCATTGAGTGCAATTCAAGTGAATTCAAGATTTTCTAACTTGTACCAATGTGATATTTCCAAAAAAAAACTATAAAAGATGTCTAAGAAATTTCATAGATTACTGGTATACTCTCGCTCTAAACCCTCTCGTATGATCATTCAACTGGTTACATGAAACTCGGTGAAGTGCAGCACTATATATGGCGAAACTCGGCAGTATAGCTTCGTCGGGAAAGCAATACTCTTGTGGTACAGACGCTCACTGCTTGGATCTTATTCCTCTACTTGCTAGAATATCTTTGTTTGTCGATTTGTTGAACTGAAGGCAGTAGGAAACTTATTTCTTCTGGTCCTTGAGTTTACCAAAAATGTGAACTAACTTAATTCCTTCACTGGTGCAGGTGATTGGGATGTATGTCGGGAAAGCTACAGTCGGGGTATTCATCATATGGTACGCACACCACTCCTTCATGGGCATTGATCTGAGTGGCGATTGCCATAGTCTTGTTACCAAATTGCCAACTGGAATCAATGTGGTTCCTGGAAAAATTTCTCGGTCACCATTCGCCGCTGGTTCCCAACAGTTTAAATTCGGTAGAGACCCATGCGATTACTTTCGGTCAGGAAAAATCAAAACCATTGAAATGTTCAACTCACTTAATGCCCTCTCTGAAGATGGAAGCTTATTGACAAAGCCTCCATGGCTCCTTTTAGCCATGTCAGTGTCATTTGGCCTACACTTCTTGATACTCTACATGCCATTCCTTGCTCAAGTATTTGGTATTTTCCCCTCAGCATAAACGAATGGCTCCTTATAGCGGTTCTCATTCTAATCGACGAGGTTCTCAAATTCGTAGGCAGATATACATCTGGATTGCGCTATTCTGCTCCAACTAAAACATCTAAGCAGAAAACTGAGTGATTATTCTGAATTGTAACTAACATTTACATACAATTTTCATAGACGTTCACTTGCTCTTCTTCTCACTTCATTTATCAAAAAAATTCTAGACTAGGGCAAAATCGAAAGTAAATTTTCCTGCTCTTTTCTTTCCCTAATTCCATTCCATTGGAAGGTACATTCTGGAAATAAACAACCATGCGGTTCCCAATAACACCAAATTACTTTTTAATTACAAAATTGAAAATATATTCCTTATCAATCTTAATTTAGGATTTTACCAATAGCATACCGGTTTCTGAATTAAACTCAAAGAAATCCTTGTAGCTAATCTCTAATAAACGCGGTTTGCATAAAAACACAATTTTGAAAGCGACTAGAACAGATGTTGTAACAATTGACATTTCTACTTAAAACCTACACAAACTTAGAAAAAATGCAACAAAATTAGCGAAATTAAATTCCAAATTTCATTAAAATCTGCAATTCATGGCACGAATTACAAATCACCGAAGAAAACTACACGACCAAATTATAATTTCCAATAATCCCAATAGTACCCCTTAATTACAAGCCCTATCCCTAATTCTAAACTCAAACATTCTTGATAGCATGACAAGAAGTCCAGATCCGCCAACACCGCTGAAAGATCTAATCCCTAAATCATCTAACCACCAAACCCATACAAAGTCCTGCCCTGCCTCTTCAGTGCATAAACCACATCCATAGCAGTCACAGTCTTCCTCCTCGCATGTTCGGTGTAGGTTACAGCATCACGAATCACGTTCTCCAAGAAGATCTTCAAAACCCCACGGGTTTCCTCGTAGATTAAACCGCTGATACGCTTGACGCCTCCTCTACGAGCCAAACGCCGAATTGCCGGTTTTGTGATACCCTGGATATTATCACGGAGAACCTTACGATGGCGCTTTGCTCCTCCCTTGCCCAGTCCCTTGCCTCCCTTTCCTCTTCCCGACATCTTCGAATCTTGAACTTGGATTGTAGCCTACGCTGTTTTTTGAGATTTGATTTGTTACACAGAATTCAAACAAAAGGATCTTTTATTTATAGGAGAAGTTGGTAGGGATAGTGATCCGTGATGTGTCTTAACTATGAATTATTGCCATTGATGAGTTAAAGTGGAGGGTTGAGATGAGGAGAAGCATCGACGCGGATCACTGACGTGGACTGTTTTAGCGGTTATTTTGAAGCGGACATTATGGTTTTTGTGTTTCTTTTGTATGTTGAAAAGTCGAGAAACAGTTCTTTAAGCGTAAACCAGGGAGCCATTATTAATTGTTGGCCCAATAAGAAAGTCCTTTTATTGGGCCAAGATATATTTCATGATCCAAGTGTAATTAGCAAGTTTGTACGTCATCGTTTTGGTTTTCTTCATAAAAAACCCAAAGCCGCAAAGCCCTCCTCCTCATCGTCTTCATCTTTAAACCCTACACCTTTAACTCCCACCAAAAACCCTTACCTCTAATCTCTGTCTGAGAACCTATGGGGTTTTTCGACCTTAATATTCCATACACGGATTCCACGCCGCTCAGCAAGGCGAATTCCACCGTCGCCAAATCCACCCGCATTAAAATTGTGATAAAAGCGATGGAGCTGGGCTACACGGGGATCGCCTACAACCGTACGATCAGGGGCGTCATGTCTGATCGCGACCGGTGCTCGATTCCTCTTCTTGGTCTCTCCTCTCTCCTCAATGTCGCCCCCTTTCTCTCCTCTTCCGTAAACTTCCACCGAGACCTGCTCGGGGTCCCTCGCTCCTCTCCTTTCCGCCAGTACACGCGCCTCACCGTCTGCATTGATACCGCGTCGCAGTCACAAGCTTTAAATTCGGGAAACCCGATATTGAAGACGTACGACATTGTTGCCGTTAGGCCGTTGAACCAAAATGCATTTGATCACGCTTGCGAAAAAGCCGAGGTCATTAATTGATTCAAATTTCAATGGAGAAAATTTTAAAGATATAGATTTTAACTTTTATTTCTTTTTTGTGATTTAGGTGGATATAATTTCAATTGATTTCTCAGACAAGTTGCCGTTTCGATTGAAATTGCCTATGGTTAAAGCTGCTATTAAGGTTTGTTATTGACTTGATTTCTATACTCATTCAAAATTGAAAAATTGATTTGTTTTGATGGATAATTTCATCTTGGGGTCTCGCAGCGTGGGATATATTTTGAAATAACATATTCTGATCTTATTGTGGATGTTCATCAAAGGAGGCAAATCATATCCAATGCTAAGGTGAGGAATCCAGAGCTTGTTGCATTGTTTTTGAACGGTTGTTTCTTTTTTTTGTCTTTTTTTTTTGCTGTGTTCTAATAATTCATGTGTTTTAGCGCATTAAAATATAAATTTATAGCTGATGAAATGGTGATGAACTAGGATATGAACAATTGGTGAGTATGCAATTTTGGTTGTTCTAGATAGTAGTGGATGCTGTCAATGTGAACTAATTATCTGTAGCATACTGTTCCAGTTGCTGCTGGATTGGACTCGAGGAAAAAATGTCATACTTTCTAGTGCTGCACCTTCTGTATGTGAAGTTAGAGGGCCTAATGATGTTGCAAACTTAGCATCTTTGCTTGGTCTCTCTATGGAACGAGCTAAAGCAGCTATTTCCAAAAATTGTAGGTATGCTAATTCACAGAACTTTGTATTTTTTGCGAGGGCCATAGTGAATGTCTTATTCTGTGTGGACCTCCTTTTGTTTCATCTTTCAGGAGCCTTTTGACCAATGCTTTGAGAAGAAAGCACTTTTTCAAGGAGGTTATCAGAGTTGAAGCAGCGTCTTCCAGTCGGCAATCTGACTCTGAAATACCTTTGTATGCGGACTGGCTTAAGTGGGATCCCATCTCTAGTGGTGAAGGTGATTTACTGCTGGATGACATGGCGAAATCCTTTTCTGCCTCCACTAATGCATCAAAAACTGTGAAAGCCATTGATTTTGATTCTATTATTGACAAGATGCCATCACATGGCTTCCAAGTTAAGGATTTGATAACTGGAAGTGAGGCTTCCTTCCAGCCACAGACAGAAGTAAAAAGCTTTTTGTCTACTCCTCAGCCAATTGAGTTATCTGTTAGAACTAATCAGGTGTCTGAAAATTCCATCAAGCATGATCTTTTTCCTGAAACAGATGATGCTACATTAGATAATACATGTTCAGAACCTCTGACGTCTGCATTTGGGGATCCTCAAAAGTTAGACCTGGCAAGTTATGCTACAAAAACTTCAACTGGTTCTGAAGAAGTGGTAACTGATACGGTCATGACTGAGAAAGAATTGGAGACTCGTAATGCCTCAGATGCAGCATTTGGCTCTGTTGAAGCTGAAAACCAGGGTCTGCAATCCAAAAAGTGCTATGAACAAAATTTTGTGTTACTAAATGAGAATATGTATGATGGTCTAAATGCTGTAATGCTGAATGAGGATGTGATATCTCATCAGACATCTGCCATGGACATTGAACTGGATGCAGCTGCTTTAGAGATTTCTCCTCCATCTGAGAGCAGTAGTTTACCTCCTACTCAGGGCAGGGAGTCTAAGAGTTCTAAAGGTTCTTGTGTATTTTCAGGTGTGGAGACTATTAAGGTGGATGATATAGCAGTTGATATGGATAAGGAACGCCAGGAAACTACGGCTTCGTCCTTGAATAATATGTCTTCGCTTGAAAATATTTCAGAAAGAATGACATTGAGGATTTCTGAAGATGATGCAGTTATTGCTGATCAAATTTCACTCCAGCAATCGGATGATGAGATGAGAGTTAAAGATGACTCCTTAGTGCCAAACCATGAAAACCAAGTGTTGTTAATGGAAGAGCAAAAGCTTGCTGAAGCTGATAGCAGTATGAATGATCTTGGCTCAGTCCTAAGTAATGAACCTTTGCATGAAACTGTCATCAAGAAAGAACCAACCACAATACTAAGGAATCCATTTCCAGAGTCCAATCCAAAGATGAAATTTAAAGTCCCCTCGTCAACCATGACTAAAGAGATCCAAGAGGTGGCAATGGAATTGAAAAGGCATGGAGAAGATGATAACAAAACTAATGATCCTACTTTAGGTCAGCGAATATCAGGTACTAGTATCAATGTATCAAAGTCAGATGGTTTTAGTTTTCTGTGTGTTTGCTTGATTATTTTCTCCCAATCAACAGACTTTGCTTCTCCTTATCTGACTTCAAGTTGCCTATCAAATGCCAGGAAAGTCAAGAAGAAGACATAGGAATCATCATCACGCGCCCTTGTTTCCTTTACGGCGCAACCTGTATCCTGTATCTTTCAAGAGGAAAGCAGCTCGAAAATCAGAGCGCAGGGTGAAGATGGAAGAACTTTAATTAATATGAGTTTGCATGGTTTAACCCTTTGCATTATTGAATACTATTTTTTCTTTCTTTTACGGAAAAACTTCTAATCTAGTGCTCTGTGGATGGGGCCTGAGTTAAATCCAGTTAATTGTAAGAATGGGCCTTAGACCTGTAAATTTGAGAATATGGATTTGGATGTTAATTTTTTGGGTATTAATTTTAACCACTGCTTTTCTATTGCATTTCTAATTATGTTTTATACTTCGGCCCATCATATTGTTAAAACATTCCGTGGTGATGAAAGGTAACCCAATTTGCATTGAGCCAACGACTCTCCAACCTTAAAATAAATAAGTCACCTAATTACTGCTACTCAATTCAAGGTGCAGATATGGCAATTAAGGATATTATTAAATTTATTATTACTTGGCACATTTTACTTCTTCACCCCACTCCATTATGAATGTTTAAGAATGTTTAATTTTGAAAATGGATGCATCATGCATTTGTTCCTGTCTCATCTCACTCGATTTCAATCTAATTCTTGTTACTAATCTTTGATATTTTCAATTTTTTAAAGTCAAGTAAAATATTTAAATATAATTCTTCAAAAAGATATTTAAACATAAAATATATGAGTTTTTTTCTATATTATGTTATTATATTTTTACCCCTTTAATAATTTATATATACAAGGATACAATGATAATTTTACATAGTAGAGCGGGTTGGGGCGGGGCAAATAATTATAATAACCACTCCATACTAGCTATCCAAAAAAAAAAATCTGTTTCGCCTCACTTTGCATCCACTTTTTAAATAAAAATATCCGCTTCATTTAAAACGAATCGATTCGAATTCCATCTGATGGTTCGAATTTTAATATTTCTAATATTTATGATTATTTTAAATTGTGAAAAATGTGAAAGGTTAACATCAATTTGTGAAAATAGCAGCTAAATTATGGCCAAAAAGCGGCTAATCATTACTGCTTAGACTCTAAATCAATTCCTACCATCATTATTGAGGTGGCTAGCTTCTTCCAAAGAGTATGGGGTTTCACTGTATTCGGCTCATGTTCTTGGCATCTTCCTGGACCCAGTTTATTTTTTAAAATTGCAACTTTGGTGTTTCTTTTTCTTGTAACTTGATGGGATTCATGAATCTAATTAATGTCATTTTTAAGATTATTATATGAATCAATTAAAGTGCAATTTAAAATTTTATTGTATGTGAGCAACTAGGTTTTAAATAACTTTAAAAAAAACTTTGATCAGGAAAATAAACAACTCTTTTATTTAAAAAAAAAACACTAAAAAGACAACATCCCTCGTCACTTTTTCCCCCAATTTGCAATCCCAAAAACTCTGATGTTTCCCCCTTTTTATCATTCTTTATTACTAAGATTATTGTCCATTTGCGTAGTATATTCAAAGAAGAAAACTTTGGAGACAATGATGAATCTAAAGAAAAAGAAAAAAGAAAGAAAAGGTCAGAGTCTCATAGTACTTGCTTAATTGTTTATTATAATATGGATAATGGGAACCTTGGATTCTTAATAACTTAATATTTTCAACGTCTTTTCCTAATGCAAAGGTCATATATAAACTTAGTGCGCAAACCACAGCCGCTTCCAGGGCCCGACAAAAACTAAACATCGCCGCCCTTCCCATCTCTAGGGGTTAATAGCCTTTAACTAAAGCAACATCTTGGTTCAAATTCTCATAAAACATCAACCTCGTCATTATCAACTAACACCAGCTGTGAACATGATAAGCAAAACACAGATGGTAATTTATATTACTTCTTCTTTCTTTTATTTTCCTGCTTTCTGATTACATCCCAATATTGGTAAGGTTTGAAAAAGCTAAAAGAAACAACACTCTAGAGAAGCCTGGAAAAAGACTCGGAAAAAATTGGTGAGTTAAATGATTACTAGGGTATCGTGAAAGTAAGAAAAATCTTGTATAAAGATCCTTTTTTTTTCTTCTTTATGTTTACAGTCTAGTCTGTCATGGTGATGTAGTTAAGAGTTATTCTCAATGGGAACAATATGTAAGCTGCATTTGTCTTGAGTTGGTTCTTTCTTTAAATTGACGAACTGTTTTCATCCACCTGAAATTGTCTCTATCCTTTGTACTATATCTTGTGATTCACAAGAGTGGAAGTTTCAATTCATTCCCCTTTTATTACTATTGGAGACTACTTGAGATTGAATAAAGGTAATATAGTTGACACTATATTACAAATGAGTTGAGAAGTTTGAGATGGTTAGTTGCTATTTATAAAGTTCACTCTTGGATAAGCCTTGGAATTCCATATAATAAATAATGTGATCAATCATATTTACAGACACCTATTTGAAGCTGAAAGAGATTTCTAATATTGCATC
Organism: Gossypium sturtianum; assembly: GCA_025698515.1. NCBI lineage: Eukaryota > Viridiplantae > Streptophyta > Magnoliopsida > Malvales > Malvaceae > Gossypium > Gossypium sturtianum. The sequence goes on along the minus strand of CM046955.1, from coordinate 163,945,688 downwards.
AAATATATATATATATATATATATATAAAGCAAAAGAAGAAAAAATTCTAAAATTTTCCACACTAAAATATATAGAAGAAATCAGGATCAACTGATGATCCTTTTTAAAACAATTAAGGATTAATAAGATTTGCAGAGAGTGAATCCAGAAAATTGACCCAATTCTCATCATCATCTTCTTCATGATGTCCACCAATGTGGATGTGGTGGCTCCATTCAACTTGAGCAACATTCTTTTCAATTTCTCCATTCCTTGCAAACCGTCCTCGGATTCTTGGCCTGCTGTCTGCCAATGTTTTCCTACATGTATACTGCCAAAAAAAAAAAAAAGAAGATATTCATCAGCAAATGACTGCTGAGTCAAGCAGTATATCTAACATTATTACATGATCATATCTTTGTATTAATCTTACAAAGACCGTACGTGAAAATGCATGCATGTAGGCATAAACATATATTCATTATGTTTACTTCGTTTGATGATATATGTGAGATAATTTCTCGATAGAGAAGAAAAATAACAGATGCTGGATTTGGATACTTACATAAATTAGTTTTTACAAAATCAATGGAACAATTATTTATATAGTATTTACATAGGGGATTCTTGACTTCTTTTTGTATGGATGGTACCAAAAACAAAAACAAAAAAAAAAAAGTGTTTTTTCTTTTTTTGTTCTTTCACAAAATTGAATGTGGCAGACATCAAAAGGCATCATATAACCAGGAGGAACATAGCCATCATGCTTTTAATATATTAATTAATATTACACAGTAGATTTTTGCTTTTCTAGAGGGGGCTGGGGAGGAGGGGGTGATAGTATTTTTATTATTGAAGTACTTTAGTTAAGTTGCGAGCAACATTGGGATTAGATTTTATTCAGAGAATACCAATAATAGAGAGAGTTTTAGATTATCATATATACATATTTATACACCTCTATGTTATTTTGAATATGCTAGCAAAAAGGACTCATTCAACATGCATGCTAGAAACTTAACATGATAAAACTCCAATTCAATTGACTCTAGAAACTTGGACATTCGTACACAACTAACTAGAATGGAATGCTGCACATTTTGATTTGTTAACTATATTATTATAAAGTTATACTTAAGATTAAGAGTAAAGACAGACCTTGATTTTCTTGGTGAAGTTCCTGAGGTTTCTTTTGGATCGGTATCTTTCAATCCTTTCTTTCTTTTCCTCAGGACTGTAGCGGTACGTTCTGTTCATTCCTTCAATTATGTCATTCGCACTGCTCTCATTCGACAATGGACTCTCCGACCGCCGACCGCCACTCTGCCGCCCCTATCCCCACCCATTAAACCAAGTAAAGTTAATCAATATGTTTTTGAAGGGTTAATTTGCGCCTTCAGGCTGGCTATAACATAAACTAATTACCTGCTCCAAATCACCGGTGCTAAAAGCTTTCCTAACCGGACCGGAACCAGAGTCAACAAACTCGCTTAGGCTTGAGGTAAAGTAACAAGGAAACCCTTTGTTTTGAAGGGAATGGCTACTGACGCTCCTCTGCAAGAAACCCTGTTTCTGGGTGCAGCAACTCAATTGCGAACTCGGCGAGTTGTAACTCCCGCTACTGCTGCTGCTGCTGCTGCTGCCGCTGCTGTGAAGCGCCTCGCTTACCAAGTCGTATGACTCGGCCACAGTGAGTTGATTTAGCGGACATAATGGGAAGTTTAACGGCGATGTCATGACGTCGGGAGACGTCAGGGAGTCTCTCAGAAACTCCGAGGAGGAGCGTGGGAATGTTGGGTATCCAAACATAGCGCGTGGACACGGGAAGGATTCAGATTGACTTGATTAAGTGCTTTTTTTTTAAAGCCTAAAGAAATGAAGAAAGGAGTGGACTGGAGATGGAGAGAGCAGAGGCTCCAAAGCTGTTATTTATAACGAGCCAAGAGAGATGGACATGGAAGATGACGTCAGCTTATATGCGTTCGGCGTTGACTTTGTTATTAGAAAAAATAATATATTTATTTTAGGATGGTCAAATTCTTCTATTAGTCCCTATATACTCAGTAAACTTTGATTGGTAATTTTAGTTTTTTATATTTTATGAATTGGTCATATTTAGTCTTTATACTTTTTAAATTTTAAAATTTCAATTCTGATCCTAATGGTAGCAATTAAGTCTATTTGATTGATTGCTATTCTTGTCCTATTCATAAAATTATAAATTTAATTCATGTTTACTAATTTAATCATTCTTAATCTCTTATATTTTTAGAATTTCAACCTTAATGCAAAATTTCAACATTAAGTCTAATAGAGAATAATTGATCTCCAATGAAGAGCATATTCAGCACTATCATCTAGGCAACAATAGAGTGCTTATGAACATGCAAAAGGAAACCACAATAACCCACGCCAACACACTTTTCTACCCTTCATTCTAATTTCCTCCCACAATCTTGAAGTAGCAATCTTGCTATATATATATAGGAATCCTTTAAACATTATAAGCAACTAACTCCTTCAATTTGAGCATTCTTCTCCAATTCCAGTTACTTGCAAAATAAGGAGCAACATCCCAAAAGCTTTTCCCCTTCATAACATACTCTTGGATCCAAGCAATATCCATATAGAATCTTTTTGTGCAAGAATTCTTCCAACTTGCGGCAAGATACAAGCCTTGTTCCATTCTTCTAGATTCCTCAATCCCAATCCACCTTCTCGTTCAGGTGAGCATATCAATTGCCAACAAACCCTGACTCCATATGCAACATAATCCCTTCCTCTTGAAAAGAAGCTAGTGCAAATTTGAGAAATCTTTTTAATGTAAACTTCTGGCCCGAATACTGAAAATCATAACTTTAATGAGCTAAAGCCAGCTAGCATAATTCAGATACCTAGTAGATCAACAATTAACTTTAGCCAAAATCTTGCCAATCAAAGGTCCACAATTTGAATAAGTAAGCTTCCACACAAGGGGCACTCTCAAATACCTCAAGGGCAATTTACTAATGTTGAAACTAGTGATGCTTCTCTTAAAAGAGCTCATTCTTAAAAGCATTGAGGTGAAACCCAGAAAACCAATAAAACTCCTTTACTATACACCAAATGCCCACAATAGAATCATTAGTACCCTTTAAAAGCATTGTACTCCAAGGAACTTAGGGTAATACTTAAAAATTCCATGCTTACTTGCCACCTCTAAAAGCTTAGACAATACATTCATTACTACAACAAAGAGGTAGGGAGAAAGAGGGTGTCCCTGCCTTATTCCCCTTCCCCTCTAAAGAAACCAATAAGTCCTCCATTAAGGGATATGGAAAACTTAGGGTGGTTTTGCAAACAACAATCCACTTAACAAGTTGTTCAAGGAAATATTCCATGGCTTTCAAAATAGAAATGACAATATTTCAACTCAATAAGTCAAAAGCTTTTTGTAAATCCACCTTGAGAGCACGTTTAGGAGAAATGTGCTTTCTACTATAACTCCTCATTAACTTATAAGCCAAGAGAGTGTTGTCAATTATGTTTCTACCCTTGATGAATGTACTTTGACTTTTAAAGATTAAATCAAATAGGTACTAAGTAATTTTGTTAGCTGGAACCTTAGAAATACATTTATAGACAGTGCTACAACAATAGATAAGCCTAAACTCCTTGATGTGGCTTGGATTCTCACATATTAGAACCAACAATGCTCCATACAGATTTGAAGAAATAAGCTACGTAGCCATCAGGTTCAGGAGCTTTCTCATTCCCTTGTTCAAAGATTGATACATTGAAATGCTAAAAGAATATATGTTCATTGACTAAACCGCTTAAATTGACACCCACTTTCTTTTTATTAAAAAAAACAACATTAAAAAATCTTTAATAAAATAAAACTTTAAATACCATAATAGGTGAAAACAAATTTAGATACCAAACTTAATGGACTAACTCCTGAATTAAACCTTTGATAATGGTGTAATAAATTTTTTTATTTCTACTTGTAAAAGTAAGAAATCATCATTATCATTAATTGATATCTATACTAATTATAAAGAGCTTGATTGAGTTTGGTGTCACTATAACCAGGTTGCAATTGTGAAGTTACCAAAAACCTCTTCTTTTTTTTATAAAGAAAGGAAATATTTTTTGAGGATGTTTTTATCATTTTAAATCATGTAAATACACTTGATAGGATTCAAACTCAAAACACAATAATTTACAATGTTTTAGCTTAAATTTATCATTCCACCTAAGTCTCGTTTATTTATGATATTAATTTCTAATAAATATATTTAGTACATAATTTTTTCCACTCGTATTTTGGTTTTGCCATAATTTAGTTTTATTTAACTATCTTGATTGAGTTATGCTGGTTTAAAATAAAGTAAATTGACACCTAAACTTCACTCTATTTTTTAAGTTGGTTCTTAAAGGTTTTTTTATTATCATAATGATACCTATGTAACGACCCGATAGTCACGAGTGTCGGAAAGTGCATTTCCGAGACTCCGTTACCGTAAATCGGACTCGTAAATATTTTTAGTTAGTTGTGTAGTTAATTAGGTTTTGGTTAGGTGAATTTGCATGAATTAAGAGTAATTAGGTAGAATGATTAAATTGCATAAAGGGTGAAAGTTGAATTATAGATTAAAGAAAAAAATTAAAAGGACTAAAGAAACAATTTTGCCATAGTGTATAAATGAGGCTCCATAATGGTGAAATTATTATAAAATTTTAAGTTAAAATATATATTATAATATGTTAGTTAATATTTAAGTAAATATATATAATATAATAATAAAGTATGTTAGAGTTGTGTGACCCAAATTCTAAGATATTGCTTGCAAGTCAAGTTAAACAAAATATATCTTCTTTCTAGAAGATTTAGTATTTATGAGTATAATATATTTAGCATTTATTAGCATAATATATTTTTACTTTGATTAGAATTAGGTTTTACAAGCCTATAAATAGAAATAGTCTATTCCTCTTGTAATGTGTTCGAATTCGACATAGTGAATTTTTTTCTTCTCATTTGCCCATGGTTTTTTCCCCGAAAGGGTTTCCACGTAAAATCTGTGTGTTCTTTATTTTATTTCTTTTTTCTTTACGATATATATTGTCATTACCGACATTTATATTTTTTACAAATTGGTATCAGAGCTTCCGAGTTTTTCATCTCGATCATGGTAATGGTGTCTTTGAAGTATGAAATTCCGCTGTTGGATCGCAACACCAGATTCGCGTTATGGCAGATAAAGATGCAGACAGTTCTTTCACAGATAGATTTAGAGGAAGCCCTGCTAGGGGTAGATAAGATGCCTTCGACATTGACAGAGGAAGAGAAGAAGCGCAAGGATCAAAAGGCATTAACACAGTTACATCTGCATTTGGCTAATGAAATTTTGCAGGATGTGATGAAGGAGAAGACCGCCGCTGCATTATGAAAGAGGCTAGAACAAATATGTATGTCGAAAACTCTAACCAGCAAGTTGCATATGAAGCAACATTTTTATGCTCATCGTTTGGAGGAAGGTGCGTCTGTGCACGAACACTTAATGATGTTTAAAGAAATTCTCTCAAACTTGGAGGCCATGGAGGTTGATATGATAAGGAAGATCTAGGGTTGATTCTACTTTGTTTGTTGCCCCGTCTTATTCAACCTTGAGAGACACGATTTTTTATAGCCGTGAGTCTCTCACGGTTGATGAGGTTTATGATTCTTTGACCTCGTATGATAAGATGAAGCATCTTGTGGTTAAACCCGACTCTCGAGAGAGAGGTCTCATTGTTCGTGGAAGACAAGATCGGAATGTCGATGATGATCGTGGAAGGACACGAGAACGGAATCCTCGTGGTAAATCTAAGGGTAGATCGAAGTCTTCAAACAGAGGTAAAACTTGCAACTTCGCAAGAAGAAAGGGCACATTAAATCGAGTGCTATAAGCTACAGAACAAGATTAAAAGGAGGCTACGAATTAAAAGGAAAACAACCGAGAAAATTCGGTGAAGGCGATGTTGTAGAAGACTACAACGATGGTGAACTTCTAGTCGCCACATCAACAATTCTAAAGTGAGCGAGGAGTGGATACTTGATTCATTTGCACCTTTCACATTAGTCCCAATCGGGATTGGTTTACAACTTACAAAGCAATTAATCGAAGGTGTTGTTTTGATGGGAAATAATGCTTCGTGTAAAATCGCAGTGTTGGAACAATTAAAGTTAAGATGTTTGATGGAGTTGTCGAATACTTAGTGACGCACGACATGTTCCGTAATTGAAGAGAAACTTAATTTCGTTAAGTACTCTTGATTCAAAAGGGTACAAATACACACAAGTGAAAGTGGGATTTTGAAGATTTCAAAGGTTCCTCGTTGTGATGAAAAGGCGGAGAAAGAGCGCCAAGTTATATGTTTTGCGTGGGGTTCTCTCATGTTATTGGTGATGCAAATTGCCGCTTCCTCTTCCTTGTCGATGATGATATTACTAAACTTTGGCATATGCGCCTAGGGCATATGAGTGAGAATGGCATGGCGAGAATTGAGCAAAAGAGGACTTCTTGATGGGCAAGGAATTTGCAAACTAAAGTTACGTGAGAGCGCTGCGTTTTTGGGAAGCAAAAGAGAGTTCGATTCACGGAGGAATCCATAACACGAAGGAACGTTGGAGTATATTCATTACGATATGTGGGGCCATCAAGAGTGCCTTCGAGAGGTGGAGCTAATTATATGCTAACTTTTATTAATGATTTTTCTAGAAAAGTTTGGGCATTCTTTCGAGCAGGAAAAAGCGATGTGTTTTCCGCATTTAAGTCTTGGAAAACTATGATTGAAAAAAGACGGAAAACAAATAAAATACCTCCGCATGCAGACAATGGCTTAGAGTTTTGTTCAAATGAGTTTAATAAACTATGCAAGTCGAAGGGATCGTGAGACACTTGATAGTTCGTCATACTCCACAAAGAAAAGCGGCGTTGCGAGCAGAATGAACGAGCGATCATGGAGAAGGTTCGATGTATGTTGTCAAATGCTAACTTACCAAAGTCGTTTCGGGCGAAGCGACCTCATCGCATGTTTTTAATCAACCGATCTCCATCCGTTGCCATTGAGAAAAAGACTCCACAAGAGGTATGGTGCAGTAATCCCGCTAATTATTACGATTTAAAGATCTTTGGGTGTCTGCGTATGCTCATGTTGATAATGGAAAATTGGAACCGAGATCCATTAAATGTGTTTTTCTTGGTTATAAAGTGGTGTAAAAGGGTATAAGTTATGGTGTCTGAAAATAGAAAAGTTGTGATTAGCAGAGATGTTATTTTTGATGAAACCGCTATGCTACCTAACTTATCTCTTAAAGACTCTTCCAATAAAGAAAATCAAAAGCGGTGGAGCATCAGATTAATACTGAGTCGATTCCTCAAGCCGATTACAAAAATTGAGAATAGAGTTACTTCTTCACCACAATACTCTATCGCCAAAAACATAATTAGAAGAGAAATTAAGCCTCCAAAGAAGTATGTTGAGGTGATCTAGTTGCTTATGCTTTAAATGTGGTGAAGATATAGATGCAAACTAAGAGCCGTCTAATTATTCTCGAGGCGGTTATTTGTGAAGACTCGAGAAAATTGGATGTTTGCTATGCAAGAGGAGATGGAATCACTCCACAAAAAGCAGAACATGGGATCTTGTGAAACTTCCTAAAGGTAAAAAGGTTGTTCATTTGTAAATGGGTGTTTAAAAAGAAAGAAGGGACTCAGGAGTTGAAGAACCCGATATAAAGTAAGGCTTGTTGCAAAGGATTACTGATCAAAATTCAGGAGTGGACTTCACAGATGTGTTCTCCCCATTTGTGAAGCATAGTTTTGGTTCGTGATATTATTGCTCGTGGTGATATTATTGTGAGCATAATTAGTACTCATGAAAATCTTGCATATATGATGACTAAGTCACTTCCTATAACCAAGTTTGAGCATTGCTTAGATTTGGTTGGTGTTCATTGTTGAAGTTAAACCCTTAAGGGGTTTTATGGAAGAGGTGGAGAACTTGTTCGTTGAGAGTTCGCGATGAAGAACTTGTTTGTTGAGAATTCGTGTCAAGGTGGAGATTGTTAGAGTTGTGTGACCCAAATTCTAAGATATTGCTTGCAAGTCAAGTTAAACAAAATATATCTTCTTTCTAAAAGATTTAGTATTTATGAGTATAATATATTTAGCATTTATTAGCATAATATATTTTTACTTTGATTAGAATTAGGTTTTACAAGCCTATAAATAGACATAGTCTATTCCTCTTGTAATGTGTTCGAATTCGACATAGTGAATTTTTTTCTTCTCCTCTGCCCGTGGTTTTTTTCCCGAAAGGGTTTCCACGTAAAATCTGTGTTCTTTATTTTATTTCTCTTTTCTTTGCGATATATATTGTCATTGCCGACATTTATATTTTTCACAAAGTAAATATAATAAAACAAAATAAATAAGTAAATGAATAAAGAAAGAAAACGAAACAGAAAGCAAAGAACGAAAAGAAAAAGAAAGAAAGAAAGGAGAAAGACAAGGCTAGGGTTTCAAAGTTTGTAGGTTCAATTGATTAGTCAATTTAGTCCCCTTTTCTTATAATTTTTATGTTTTTAGAATCTCGGTGTTAAATACTACCCGACTTATGTCGAAATTTTAGCAATTATTGAGTTTTTAAATGTTGTTAATGTTGAATAATTTTAGTATTAGAGACTAAATTGATAGATTTTTAAGTTAGGAATGAAAAATGATTAAATTGTAGAATAAATTGTAAATTTTGAATAATAGGGACTAAATTGTGAAAATTTTGAAATTTAGGGATTTAAGTGAAAATAGGGAGTTAAATTTAGTTTAAAGTGAAATTTGTATAAAAATATAGGATTAATTGTAAAGAAATAAAGTTAGTCTAGTTTTATGGACTAAATTGAAAATTAGGCAAATACTGAGTCAAAAATTGAAATATTCAATATGAAATTGAATTGTGTTATATTGATGAATTTTAATTGTTTTAATTCCGTAGCTAACATCGTACCGGAATCTTCGACTAAAAAGGAAAAAGAAAAAGTCGACGTAGAATAGCTCGAAATTCCTGGTTTGTATTTCTATAATCCGAAACTAGTTATTAATTGTTGTATTTTTTTTATTTAATGCATATAGTAAGTATTGAGGTGAGTATTTTGCACTTTGACATTGAATTGAATTAAAAGTTGATTGAATGGATTGAATTGATATATATTATGAATATATTGATTATTTGAATTGAAATGAATATATATGTGCAAATATGATAATTGAATATTGGTTTTATTTGGAAAGTGAATTGAAGCCCTATTAACTGTATCGGGCTGAGTCGGATATAGATGGCATGCCATAGGATTAGAAGAGTTCAGGTATTTCTTCGACTTCGAGTCGATGAGACACTGGGTGCCAATTTACTTCGGTTTAACCGATGAGACACTGGGTATCAATTTACTACTTCGGATTTATTCGATGAGATTCTGGGTGTCAATTTACCACTTCGAATTATCCGATGAGGCACTGGGTGCCAAACTGATGTGTTGGTTGGATCCATGTATCCGTCCGAGTCTAAGTCGTGTTAATAGGGTAAATAAATAATAAAGTTCTATAATTGATATTGAAATGATATTGTATGTGAAATGAAAATGAGATAGTGAATTGAAACATGAAAATGAGACACACGAATTACGTATTCATGAATTGGATATTGATTGAATAATATTATTGTATAAATAATATATATATTAAATTGTGAAAAGCTATTATATAGCAAGTGATGAGATTTGAGAATGGTATGAAATGATGTATTTATGAATTGAATATTGAATGACTAATGTCATTGTTTGAATAAATGTGGTCTTAAATATTCAAATGTGTTTATAATTAAAATATGCATATTATATTATCATGTCTTTAAATATTCGGATTATAAAAATACCACTAAGTTTTACTCAGCGTACGATTTTGTTTTCCATGCGCAGATTAGGTACAGTGATTTTGAAGAGTTGTAATTTAGGTTGTGAGCATCCATCTCATCACATCTCCAAGTGCCAAGAGGGTATGTTTCAAAATTTTGAATTGAATGGCATGTACTTAGGAAGATCAATTGTGTTCCAAGTAGTAGAGACAAAAATATAAGCTATGAAAACTTTATTTTTTTTATGTTCAAATATATTAGTGATTAGCCAAAATTACTTTGACACCAAATATAATATTCCTATATCAAGTTCTTTGGGTCGAACCGAGTATAGGGGTGTTACAACCTAACTATCAATCTTGTCCCAGTTTACTCCAAAATGATATCAATAAGAAGAACATAACATGTGGCACATTTTTATTGGATGCCATACATTTTTTTGGTAAAATGAGATAAAATTGATAATTTACATATCATTTCAAATAAAAAAAACTTTAAAGATTAATATGAAAATTCGAATAATTTAAGCCCAATTTATTAATTACAACTTAAAAAAAGGCTAATATACTAAAAAGCCCTTAAACTATTATACTTTATTTAAACAAGCCCTTAAATTATTTTTGTAGTTAAATAAGGCCTTAGCTTATGATTTTTACCTATAAAAGCTCTTGATTTTAATATTAAAGTAAATTATTTTGAATTTTAGACTTTTATCTTAATTTCTTATTGATGTAAGAGAAATTATCTACAACTTAACATCAACATAAATTTTAAAAGACTAATAAAAAATTAAGCACTTTAAAAATATTTAAAATATTATTTAATTTTACTTTCAAAAAGTATTATTTTATTTTTTATTTAATAAACTATTCTCATCAAATTTACATCATCATTTAATGCAGTGGCGTATTTAGGTGGGTTGGTAAGAGCACCGATGTCCCCTAAAATAAAAAATTATCCATTTAAACTCTTTAAAAATTTTAAAATTTTAAATTAATAAATGTAAAATTATACTTTAGCCCCCTAAAAATAAAAAAATATTAATTTAATCTTTTAAAAATTATAAAGATATAGACTATTAAAAATTAAAATTTAATTTCAGCTCCTAAAAAATTTTTTCTAGCTTCATCCTGATAGAATAGAAATTAATTTAAAATTTTAAAATGTTTTTACCTTAATATTAAAAAAATCTCTACAATAAAAATAGAAGTTTAGAAACTTATTTGATTAAAAAATTATAAATACTTATTTAAATAAAATATAGTAGGCTAAGTTTTTTAAATATATTAAACACACAACAATCGTTTATTTATAATCTCCTATTATAGCCAGGAAAATAATTAACGGACCAAATACCCTGCCATCATTTAATTATCAGGCATGAATTGTCTAGTTTTACTTAATTAGTGCCCAACTGTACTACTCTTTTGCATGAATAAAAATACCAGCTAATTATTACAGTTTTCTAACCCTTCCCCCCTTTTGGACTTTACAAAATTTGCATTTTTGTTAATGTAAAAATATCATTAATGTATCTTTTGCCTTTTTAAGTCTGAACCACACTTTAAGACAGATCTTTTATATTTATAAATTTTAATATTTAAAATAATTTATTAAAACTTAATCTTTCAATATTTATATATTCTATCAATTTAATTTTAAATTAAAAAAAATCCAAAAATAACTTCTAATATTTACAAAATTAATATTGTATTTCAATATTAAAACTAAAAAAAACCTTTTTTTTTATAAATATAATTTTAAATATGAACACTTTTTTTATAAAAATATATTAATAATATATCTGATAAATTTCAAGATATTAATAATATTTTATCATATCACAAATGTTTTTACAAAAAGTTATTTTTCTTTCATTTTGGACGGTTATTTTAAGACTTTAAGATCCTTACCTATCACCCTACACAGACAAAAAATCATTACACTTAAATGCTTTGTTACAAACCCTATAGGTATAGAGTTTAAAGTATAATATTTAGTGACTCGTAAAAGTTATCAAACCACCGAAACAATAAAATATAAGGATATTTGTTTAATTGTTAATTGTAGTATGGACTATGGATTGTTTTATAACTTTTCCTTTATTCATTGCATTATTGCATTTTTCAAATAAAAATGGTGAATTTCTCGAATGAAGTTGGCAGATATTATAAAATTGAGCCAAACACCGAAATGCAAAATATTTCTTTGACAACAATTTTTATAATATTAATAATAACAATAAGATTGCCTATGAAAAATCATGACCAACTTGAAGAGAAATGGACTTAAAGAAAAAGGGGCCGGAAAGGAGAAATACCCCACACCCACTTGAAGAGAAATGGACTTAAGTATTTTACAAGGCAAACTCCCATGTGACAAGCACATAGTTAGACAACTTGTTAATTAATTACTTTATTATAGGCTAGCTAGGGTAGATTATAGTAATTATGATTTTGTTGATCAATAAACATAATTATGATCATCATTAGAATGTCATAGAAGTACCCTTTCAATTTTGGAAAGATTGGACGAGGCTGACCATGCTCCTCTCTTTCAAATTTGTTAAATTGCTTCGTAACAACATTAATGTTCTTATTAAAGAAATAGAAATATGCATTATTACTAATTTAAACTACAAGAAAATCAAAACTACAGCATACACTGAATATTTCTCCAACTTTATTAAAATGTTAAAATCCAAAATACAAGTTATAGAAAGCTTATATATAACATTTTTTAACAGGATATAACTGCATTAAAAAACTATACAAATATATGAATTAATCTACACATGCATTTAAAATATAATGAAGGCCATGGGTTTTATATATATGGTTGTCTCATATTCTCATAGTTAGTGGAAATGCTGTTAGAACTTAGAAACACCCCATGAAGTAGGAACTCGATGTCTTGGAAGAAAGTAAAGCTTTGCCTTATGTTGCCATGGACAAACCATATCCTTATTAAGAACCAAATAAAGTCATCTACGTGCACAATTGACTTGTTCATCACTTTAGCTAGCCGAGTCAGGTCATGACTTGGTGCAGTAACTTTTTCTCATACTCAAACTTAAATTTCTTACACTCCTAGTTTGCTTTTTATAATTCAAATCCCATAGAATATTAAATTTATTATTGCTTTTTATATAAATAAGCAATTCCATTACAATAGGAAAATGGTGAAAAGGATTTACAAACACAAAGATTGAATAGAGGATTTCATATCAATCAACTTGAAATTTACGTAAATTTATCACAATACTAGTGTCATGATTGGTATATTAAAATTATTTTTATATTAATAATTATATATTTTATAATTAATCTTTTATTAAATAATTTTTTTATTTTTTTAATTTAAATTCTTAAACTCATGAACACGAGATTCGAATGGAGGAAAACAAATGAAAATTAATGTAAAAGGATGAATCCTAATGGTTGGCCAAAACCTTAGACGATGATGAAAACATTGAAAATAACTTGTGGAAATTAAGTGAGAATCCATAAGAATCACAATGAAAGAAGGTACACAACACAATAGTGGATTATCCTCTTCTCACAGTAGTAGGTCCACCGGAATCATCTCTCTCTCTCTCTCTCTCTCTCTATATATATATATATATAAGTAGTAAAAAATGGAGAAAAACATCCACTGGATCTGGGACTGGGAATTGATAGCCATGGAGACTAACTACTTTTATGCAACGTACTGGAGCTTCCAAGTAAATAAAGATTACTCGACGTTTCGATCGTTGGTTGGTCCACAATAATAAAGAGTACACTATTCGGAAGACAACGAGGAAACCCCTTCGCTATTTTCTTTAACAAATAACCATTTCCATCCACTTTGCAGCAGTTACTGCTGGCTTGATGCACCCATGTCTCAGCTCTGTAATCTTAAGCTATGAAATGATTTCAACTTATACTCCCAACTATTTTGAACGTCAATATCATGTCTTTTTTAGAATTCATAAAAACAAAAATTCCAGTTCCAATGATAGAGAATCGAAATCTGAATTACGGTCTAATCTCAAAGTTTAAAAGTACTAAAGTAGGACTTCCCACAAATTTCGAATACTAGTTCATGTTATTTTCGATATTTTAGCCAGGCTATAGAAATTAATCAATGCCTAAGCTCCATTTGATAGGCTTTATTTATTTTGAGCAACATGGGGCCAAAAAGAGGGGGAAAGAAAATAGATTGTGGGGATATTCGGTGAAGTTATGATGTAAAGATAATAAAAAAGATGGCTGTAAAAATAATAATCTCTCTGTAAGGAATGTGAAGAAATGGGGTCAACAGTGCTAAAACAGTTCACCCACTACAATGAGTGATTATAAGAGGCACGTGGAGATCAGCGTTTTGATTATAATATATAAATTAATTCATTATTTAAAAATAATTAAAATTAGAATCCATAAAGTAAAAAAAAAAAAAAATTGATTGAGTTTTAGTTCACCTGATATCATTGTTGTTGTAATAATTTGCAAGACTTAGTCATGTAAGTTAAGGGATTGAATGGTACAAGAATGGACTAAATTAATTGGTTTAGCTTTCAATTTCAAATATTAAAAATTAACAAATTTAATTAATTAACAAAGTAGCGGTGAAATAATATTAGAATAAAAAATAATATTATATAGAAAAACAAACTTGAACTATATTTATTTTCTATAGTGATGAAATTTATATTATATAATATACTTACTTTTTATAAACCTATAATGAGAGTTAAAGTGGAAAAAGGAAATCCTCACTAGAAGAATTTTACATGCAGTGCGGTGGAACTTTTTCCACTAGTGTCATTGAAAGCAATGGAAGGGAGCATTGTGATGATGTTTCAAAGTTATTTCCCATTTCCATATGAGGTAAAATTGTGGGGTGGGGGGTGATTTTTTGTTTCAAAGTAGGAACATGTCATTTTTGCTGCACTTACTAACTTGTCAAAACTTTTTTGAAGCTAAAAGAAAAATAGAGCGTGGGATGATTTAGCCAAAAAGTGCTTGTGTTTTATGATTAACATCAAAGAAAGAAAGAAAGAAATAAATCTGGTGATAGACAGAGACCTAACCATTATGTTAGTTCTTATCTTTCTTACTAGCAGGAGAAAAGTGAATGTCAAACTATCTAAACTGAAAGTTTGGTGCCTTAGATTTTTGACTTTGAAAGTTGAGCAATCCCAATCCCACATAATTAAAATGAGGAAAAAAAGACTTCGATGTTACCCTTCATAAACTCAACAAATGTCTTGCAGAATTATGAAAAATACATACGGTGGAGAGTTTCCTACATCAAAGGGTCATATATGTATAACCTTGTGGAGAGTTTCCTACATCAAGGGTCATTTCCCAATAACATAAGCAATTAAAGTTTGTCACGTTCATTGTTCTATCTTCAAAGAAGATTTGTTGGTGGGACTAATTGGGAGGTTGATGAATACTGTAATGGAGAAAAGAAGTGGCAAATATTTTGACCTTTTGAGGATAAGGTACAGCCAGAATTATAGTCCTTGTCATGTGGATATTTTCATTCTAAGTTAGGAAAATGATTTTATACAACTTCATAATTGATCCCTAGCTTAGGCAATCAGTTACATATATGGATGATAATATATCCACTGATATAGTCAACTTCATCACCTCACTCTTGTTTTAGTTGGTTAGGCTTCTAATCATGGAACATCCTTGAAAATGATCAAATTTACCCTAAAGCTAGCTGACTGGTCTTGTTTGGACTAAATTGATGATTCTTGCTGCTCTTTTGTGAAGAAGAATGGTGATTAAATATGTTTTAAAAATTAATCAAAGGAGCCATGGATCCTACATGTTTTCAACTTAGCTGAATGCTTTACTGAACACTAGTAAATTTTAACGCAATCAATATGAGAGATAACTAGGAAACGTGTAACAATGTATTGGCAATTTCTATAATAAAGTGAATTTTTTTCAGACTAGATCATATATATTAATAAAGATTTATGAAAGATTATTATAGCTAACTAGCTGTGTTGGTATGATTCAGGTTGAGCTGATAAATCAGGACAATGGTATTGTCATGAAAAATAAAAGCAATAAATATACTATGAAGTAGTTGCAAATCGTATAGATATGCTTCAGAGGCTAAAATTGAATGAACAAAAGGATGCCAATATATTATTGAGACCTCTTATTGACATTTGCAAATGTCGTTACAAAATAAATTCCTCACTTAGATCTTAACTCCACACGAAACAAGAAAACAACTTTGGACCACTGGCCAATGTCAGAAGCCAAAAAGAAAGGGTCAATAAATCAAAATAGTTGGGAAAAGAACGGAAAAGAAAAAGATTGAGGGGTATGTTTTTGGTCAAACTGGACCCGAGAAATGAGTCATATTGATCAACATTTAGGAAGATCTGCTGGTGGAGGCAGCAGTTTCTGATTAGGAAGTTCACCATCCAAGACAATCCAAGCCATCCTCAAGCCCCAGCTGGTGTGCACTTCTAGATGGCAATGCATGAACCATACCCCTGCAAGCATGTGGTTCTTGTTGTCATTGGTCATTATCATCAAATCTAAGCAAGAATTTGATGCATCTAATTTATGTTCAACATGTCACTTACCTGGATTGTCTGCTAGAAAACGAATGGCAACCCAACCTCCTGATGGCACACCAACAGTGTTCCTTTCAATAGGGTCAATCAGGTTGAACTTTGCAGGGTCCTTATTTGGATCAAAGTTACCAAAACCCTGACCGACAATGAAGAAATTGAAGCCATGTAGATGAAGAGGGTGGCTTTCCGCTCCAAGGATGCTCGTGTCCTGCATAACTAGCTCCACAGAAGTGTTAAAAGGAAGCACTACTACCATTGTTCCGTTGCTTACCATAGTATTGTTAGGTGGTGTGCCTGTATAGTTAAATGGAATTCTAGGACTGCTAGGAAAATCAGGGACATAAACCCCGTTTGATTGGCCAAAGAAATGAGCCTGGAGTAGTGCTGTAGTTGGCATTGCAAATGATACGTTATTGACTGAAGCTGCAAACTTGGTTCCATTAGGTCCTTGGCAGGTTTGGTTATGCTGGCATGGGCTGGTTCCAAGACCAACTGTGAAGAAAAAATGCTTATCAACCTTTTGGGGCACGTTGGCAGGATATTGTGCACTGGCCAGGCTACGGAGTTTATTCACGAAATTTGTAGCAAAGGAAGTGTCATTTAAAGCAGGTAGATTTGGTTTAAACAAGGGGAGCATTTTAATTGAGATGCTTGAATGAAGGTTATTGGGCGGTGACTCGTATTCTAAGATACCGGCAACAGTCGAATTATCAAATGTTCCTTGGCCTGTCACATATGGTCTAGCAGTCATGAAGAATGTGGCATTTGGATATCTTGGTTTAGTCTTAAGGATCACATTTGTGGTTTGACCAGGGGCAATGAGAAGTGTTTCAGTCTCAAATGGTTTAACATAAATGGCATCAACATCTACAACAGTTAGTGTGTGATTTGCTATGCTGAAGAAGAGCTCATCGTTGAGTGCCGCATTGATTAAACGCAGAAGGTAAGTCTTGCCAGGTTTCACCTTAAGCTTGAATGTATCTGTCAAAATTATTAGCCCCCGCGTAAATCCCATAGCTCTGTAATTTATGTGGGTGTATATTTAGTTTAACACAAAGTTTTAGCTATTTTGTACCTTTGGCAGAGCAGTTATAAAGTGGTCCAGGAAGACCGTTGATGGTAAAAGCATCAGAGACATTCGGGCCTCCACCAGTCTGGAGTGCCTGGCTAATTACAGCCTCAGGGTCTGTATTGAACCACTCTCCTAGAATTTATCATAAAGGGGTTTGATTTGAGTTCGCAAAAATAAATGTAGAATCTTAATTGATCAGTTCATTGATGATTTCATTACCGAAAATGATGGGAACTTCCTTGTACGGCTTAGCAAAAGGGTAAGGAACGCCACGCTTGGGAAGAATGATAATGGGACCATAAAGAGTGGCTCTTAACCACGATATATGGGCGTGCCAGAAGAGAGTCCCTCTTTGGCCTACAATTGTGAAGTTGTAAACGTAGCTTTGACCAGTTTGTATGGGACATTGAGTCACATATGCTGGCCCATCTGCCCACCCACTTCGAAGCTGTCGAATGCCATGCCTGTTTAACACCACCACGGCATGCAGTTTAGACCTTCCCTCATTAACCATACGAGATCATTTATTTAACTTGTAATATCTGCAGAATATCATTTTCAAAGTAAACTTCAATACCAGTGAATAGAAATATTGTTAGGCACATGGTTGACCACTTTTATTAGAAGCTGATCACCCTCCCTTGCTACAATGCGTGGCCCTGGAAATTGTCGATTCACTGAAACAATGCTCCTTGTACGGCACAAACGTGTCACATTATGCAACTTGATCTACAAAATGGTCAAGGTTCACCAAATTTAGAAGTCATAAGCAAACATATATCTGATTGATAATCATATCAAATTAAAACATACATCAAACTTGTAGTGCCTGGTGATCCCAAGTACGGGGTCAGCAAGTAGACAGAGTGTGAAAAATGAGAAGAAAACCAGAAATGGTGGTGATGAAATAAGAGGAACTGCCATTTCTTTTTCTTGGTCTGATTTCTCTTCCTTTTCCGGTGAACTTTGAACTACTCCTTGAGTATATGTATTCATTGAAGCATACAATAAAGTATATATATAGTAAATGAAAAGGTTGTTTGGTGTGTACTTCTGTTGATTAGGTGATGGAAACTCTCTCTCTGTTTAAATTGAAAAAAAAAAAAAACCGTAGCTTCAATGTTGACTTCAGTATGATCCGGAATCAGTTGTTAGAACAACTTTAGAGTGGTGTCAAAGATAAGTCAAATCTTTATATTTTAACAAAGAATTCTATACTACATGAATGTTCTGCTATTTCCCATAATGTACGTGATTTTGAGCAGTTTTCTATGTTTGTAGTAAAAACCCACATTGTCTTCATGGGTGAAACTTGGAACCAACGAAGAAATTCTGTAACATTATTATTAGCCCCAAACATGACACTGACATTTACCTACCATCTATCAGTAGTAAAAAGAGGCTAATCAAGGCAAACTTTTCAGAATGAAAAAAAGTGTGAATTTCAATATTTGGACAAACCGATTATGTCAATGTTGAGATTCGAATCTAAACTCGGGTCTAGTTTTGGATTCACCACAATGGGTTTTTAACCTGAAGAGTTTATATGGTTATAAATGATGGGTTGAAAACCTAAATCGTGGATTGACATTATCCAGAAGCCTCAACCGTTATGCTTTGTGGCAAAGCAAATTTCAGGGTTTACATCAAGCAGTCATTTCAGAGTTAGATCCCATGCTATTCTTTTTCCATTTTAATTAAGAACAGGTCATGGAGGAATAAGGAGGGAACCCCCATTGAAGCAACTGTTGTACAAGCAAAAACAGACTTAAAACTACAAAAGTTAAGCTTCTGTTTAAAGGGATATATATATAAACTGGACTGGAGATTAGCTTGATTAAAACATATGGAATATGATATCGCACTGTTATATTGTATCAATTACTGAATTGGACTTTTACATGCCAACCACTCTCTCTTTCTCCCCAAAAAAAAAAAAAAAGCAAAGATCATGCAAGCTTTCAAGTATGTCTTTTACAGTTTTATGGCTTAAAAAGAAAGCAGTTGAAAGTCTTTTTCTTTTTCTCTCCAGCATTAATTGTTTATTAAGGATTATCATGGCATATTGGTATTTTTACGTAGACATTCATGTCAAACATTCTTGAGTATTATTGCCTAAAATTTTGCATTTATTTCATATTAGAAACTTGTCGTGCTCTTGCAGTTTAAAGCAGTCTCATATGGAAATTTTCTCCTCTTAAACAGAGGAGTGAGATCAGGAAGAAGGAAAAAAGAAGGATTATTAAGTATAAAAGAAGATTCCAAAGCTGCAACTTCCATATGGATTATTTTGAACAGATTTTTAAGCTTAGTTTGACATGAAGTCTGTTGATGATTTTTGGGGTGATTGATGGTTGCCTGATGGAAAGAAGGGGCTTCCTTCGGCACGCTCCAGTCTCCACTACTTAATTCTAACATGAAATTTGAAGGCATGCAAACATAGGGCAATAGTC
This sequence comes from Gossypium sturtianum, assembly GCA_025698515.1. NCBI lineage: Eukaryota > Viridiplantae > Streptophyta > Magnoliopsida > Malvales > Malvaceae > Gossypium > Gossypium sturtianum. The sequence goes on along the minus strand of CM046955.1, from coordinate 163,925,652 downwards.
TGATGAGCCTATTGGATCTAGTTTCATGTTGGACCTTAACACAGTCCAAATAGGCAACATGTTTTTATATTATGATATTGGTACGGCCCAATACAAACTTAAATAAACTGTCATTGCCACGAGAGCCAGCCCTTTTGGGTAAATGGCCCATCAACTCCACCCTTAATGGAACATATCTGTATGAAGTGTCAGAGTATTGCAGTCAATAAAAAGTGGTGTGTTGTTGGAACTTGGCTTGCTCTGGTTTGAGCTTTGGATCCCTTTGGCTTACGAAACTTGATTGGCTCCTGCTCTTTTCGTCTTCCAGCTTCAGAGTTTTGTGTTTTTCACTTTTCAGACCAATGCTTGAGTCTCTTTTTTGGTGCTATTTTGATATGGCCAATCATTGTTATTAGCAAGCATACCGTGTTTGGCTGTTTGCATCCTCTTCTTCTGCAATCTCTCTCCCTTTGAGGGGAAAAAAACCAAATTCTGTTTTTGCGTTAAAAAAAATGTTAGCATTTGCTTCTCATTGCGTCCTATTTGACTGATTTTTAGAATCAAGGGAACTGAAAAAACATGAGAAATTGTGCCGCTGCGATTAAGTTTCATGGATACTGAATAAATGTGCTAGAAAATATTATTCTAAAAAATAGTGATATAATTCTCTAAAGGTTTTTCTTTTATGTATGCATACAAATATAACACTAATATATGCTCAGGCATGTATTCTATAGAGGAAGCGGATGTGCTGATACTCTAATTAGGTCAAGAAATATTTTTCATACTTCACTTTCCTTGGATGTTCTATTTTCTATCTACTCTAGTTTTAATGCATTTTAGTTGTGTTTGTAGTTTTCCTCCTAACTTTTTGTTACCACTGTTGCGTGATGATGCCAGTGGTGAATGGTTGTGATTCGCATTGTCTCCTAAATTTTAATATCATGTTCCTATCCCTACCAAAATAGACATTAATATCATAGAAAAATTGTCTAGGCTTCGGAAATATCCATCGCCAGGGCCTAGTTCTCGACCACCACTACTCTCCAGACTCCAAAGCTAGCCAACAATCGACATCCTAGAATTGGAATTAGTTTACACAATATGTGTCTTATGATATCTCCATTTTCTCCTCCATTTACCAAACAAACAACTGATGTTCCGATGCAGCAGCAACTTTCAACATGGGGCTGCCATCATTTACTTCGCTGGACTGTCGGAAAAGCTATGGACACTGATGATTTCTTATATCAATACTCATCGCTCACCATGGGGACCATTTCTCATTTCCCTTCCAAGCAATTACAATTACAAATTATGCTTAATCGAGATAAGTTGTAAACCCATAATAATAACACTATCCCCTAACCTTACTCTTCTTTTGTTTGACATTTTTCTCACTGTTTGGCCATGCTTTGTGAGGTAAGCAAACATGTTCCTTCCATGTTTATAATATTTCTTTTCTTTCACATAAATACTTTTATCATGTTAAACTAATGTTTTCAGAAAAATTGAGAAAAAAGAGAGTATAAATAGTATATTTATAAGCGCAGTTGGTTTGAGCTAATCTGACCCATGAAATCCAGCTTAATGGATCCAGTTCAACCATTTACACGTGCTGCCCAATTATGTAGCATAGGACCGTGAACTCTCAAGCCTCAGCTGAAAACTATGTATGTTACTTAATTACTACTTCGTGTTTACTTGGTAATGGTCCCACTTACTCAACTCTCTTACAGCTTAGAAATCTTCGCTCTGTCGCTTCAACGACAAGTACTTGGCCGACTCAAAGATTCCATTTCGAGAAACTACACATCAAATATTGTACACTAAAATCTGCATCGTAGTGGGGCTAAATATCTCGAATTGCAAACTTGTTATATATGCATTAACCTGCTGGGATAAGTTTTCTCATATTATTTCTACTTGGATTCCATTGGTATTTGGTTTGTCTTTCAGCTGCGTCCTCTTTAACCAATAAAAATCAAAAGGCACCCATCAAAACCCCAAACATGGGATTGCATCTCACCAAACTTACAGCTTTTATCAATTAAATTTATGTAAAATACTCATATGAATTTGGATAATTTAAACAGCAGCAATCAATATCCATCAAATTACTTTTGCTAAAGGATAATATATAGTTCACGGTTGAAAATACTGGGTTTGAAATGCATATCTGAGAGAGAAATAAAGAGGGAAAAAGGTTGGTTAAGAAGAAGCAGTGAAGTAAAGCATAAGAAGCAAATAAATACATACATAGAGCATGTTCCAAGTAACTAAACAGTTGTTCTACCTTACAGAATGACAGGTAACATCTGTTGCTGCTGCATTTCTCTACTTTTGCAGAGAAAAAGGGATAAATTAAGCTGTCATATTCCTTATACCCCATAGCCATGTGATACAGTTATCCTGTCCAAAGTTTGGAGCAGTTAAATGACAGATCGTAAGCTAGATACTTTGCTCTGAATTTTCATGTTTTGGAGGCACCATCACAAGAAATCTTGTAAATTATTGAAAAAAAACTTATACTTAATTGTGTCATTAGCGAGCTTTTAATATGTAAATGGACAATCCTTTCTGAAGATTAGGTGAAGGTAACTTACATGTTAATATGGAATTAATCCTTGCACGTGCTTGGATCTGATTTCGATAAAGAAGTCAAAGAATTATATTGTATTAGTTGGGATATAATATTACACATCACGCAAAAACCAACACGATATAATACACCAAAAATAATAATAATAATATATACCAAATGCCAAGTCTATAATGCCTTCAAGTTCACTGCAGCAAAGCAACTAGCTAATTAGCATTAGATCAGTGTTCTACCAACTCTATGTTCTTTATTATTTATAATTTAAGATTTTCACTTCTAATTTTTATTTTACTTTTTATTACCGTGATAATTTCCACTTGAATATAATACAATGTGTATATATATTTTCTTCTAATTAAGAAGGCATTGGGATTTATATTATTGAGTGGAGAAAAGTATATAGAAGGAAGCGATAGGCATGTGCCTCCTCACATCACTCTTTATCATGTGGGGGCGTCTTTGCCACCACATTCAAACCCCACTTTGCTTTCCTTTTTCCATTATTATCACCTTTTTTTTTCTTTTTAGTTTATCCCAAATTCCAAACCATTTTTCGAGATTTTCCCAAATCCCAAATTAGAACCTCCTGATTTAGCAAGAAAAATTATTCTCCTATTTAAATCTTGTAGGTTGCTAATTAATTAAGTTAAATATGCTTGTTTGAAGTTAAATAGTTTGCTAGAGACACTTAATTTGCATTCTAACCGTTGATCCTTTTAGGGTAAGTGTCTTAATCTTTTTAAATTGGTGTTTGGTTCACTTATTCTTTCAATTCTTAGATTTTTCGTTCATTTTCTCAAAAAAGAAGCTAAGAACATGTTGCTAAACTTGTTTAATACTACAAAACAAATACTTTGTCTAGGCAAAGGCAAGCAATCCTTTTTGAAAAAAAAAAAAAAACAAACAAAGAAATACCATTATGAGTAAACTACACTCAAAATCACTAAATTATTAGTAATATTACATTTTAATTATTTAGCTTTAAAATTTTATAAAATAATCACTGAACTATTTAAAAAATTTTATTTAAATTATTAAACTATTTAAAAGTTTTTATTTTAAGCTATTGGGTGGTTAAGTTTTCTTTTTTAAAGTCTGATTAGTCAACTAAAAGTAATGATTCAACAATCAGTACGGTGGATCCAGTGGCAGAGCCATAAATTTTTTTTGGGGGCTCAAAATTAAATTGTATTTCTCTACGATAGTAAAAATGCAATTTCACCATTTTAATAGTCTATATCTTTATAATTTTTAAAGGGTAAATCAAATTTTTATTATTTTAGAGGGGACAAAGTGTAATTTTACTATTACTAATTTAAAATTTTATAAATTATAAAAGGCCTAAATGACAAATTTTCCATTTTAGGGGGATAGGGGCCCTTGCCAGCCCCCTTGGCTTCGCCACTGGGTGGATTAGTACCATTCTACGAGTAGATAACACATTTTAGATTCAAGTCGATCTGGTGACCAATGTTGAAGATTAGAAAAGAAAGATGTTATTATTTTGGTTCGCAATTTTATGATGTTTGTTAGGAGTAACGGGTTTTCAGTTACTATTAGTTACTGTTAGTTAGTAAGCTGTTAAAATAGTTTCAGTAAGTTGTTAGTATGATCATTAAATACAGTGTACTGCCTTGGTTAATGCAAGTGAGGAAGAATTATCTTTTTTTGCATCTTCTTTATTGTTGTTAACATGGTATCAAGAGCCAAAGAATTCTTGACTTGAAGTTTTTTTTTTTCGTTTCTTCTGTTCATGGATACAGGACCAGGAGTTGACACACCTCGTAACTCTTCAAATACAGGCGAAGCAGTTCATTTGGAGGGTTTTGGTCGTACTACTTCATCAACAGTTCATTATTTTGCTAAACATGATACTATCAAGCTAGCTGAGCATAATTTTCTATTGTGGAAACATCAATTGTTGCTGATTCTTGAAGGATATGGCCTTGAAGGGTTTGTACTGGGTACGGTGTCTGTCCCTCCTTATCTTGCAGAAGTTGAAGGCCAACTTGTGGCAAATCCTGCTTTTCTTGTTCACAAAAAGCAAGATAAATTTCTAGCGTCTTGGCTCCTATCGACTGTTACTGATGAAGTCTTGGTTCATCTCACAGCATCTAAGACGAGTTTTGACATCTGGAACACTATAGAAAGAAGGTTTGGCACTACTTCTAGTCTTAAAATTTCTAGCATGCGACATGCTCTTTATTCAATTAAGAAGGGTAATCTCACCATTAAGGAGTATTTGTCCAAAGTAAAGTCTCGAGTGATAGCTTAACGGTGATTGGTAGTGTGGTTTCCGAGAAAGAACAGATTAGTGTCATCTTGGCTGGACTTTCTGTTGAATATGAATCTATCCGAGTTCTTGCCTCGGCAACTCCAATATCTCTGGACTTGCTCACTGACATGCTTCTTGATTGTGAGGCTAGACAATTGGCTTTGTTGGCAGAAATTCCATTACAAGCAAATGTGGTCATTAAACACCAAGAAAGTTCCGAGCGTTCGAAACCCGATTATTCTCATGATTCTAAGCATGGACAAAGGGGTTCCGGCCGAGGCTGGTCCTCTCGTGGGAGAAGTCGAGGATCTGGGAGAGGTTGGTCTCGATCTAGGCCGCAGTGCCAGTTATGCGGAAAGATTGGCCATTTTGTTCAAACTTGTTACCATCGATTTGATGAGAACTTCTCTGGTGTTAGTCAACAACCATCAGTCAACTATCATCAGGTCTAAAATAATGAATTTGTGTCTTCTCCTCCTGCATGCTCGTCCTTAGCTCACTGTTGCAGCTCAGTTTCTCATCAATCATCTCACCAAGCTCCTACTTCCTTCATCACTGATCAGACCTGGTACCATGATTCGGGTGCAACAAATCATGTCACATCTAATGTGTCCAATCTCACGTCTGCTTCTCCTTACACAGGTACAAGCCAGGTCATAATGGGCAATGGTGAGTCTATATCTATAGCTAATGTAGGATCGTCTACTTTCTTGGCTGGCTCCAGACTACTACGTCTTCAAAATGTTTTACATGTTCCTACAGTTTGCAAGAATTTAATGTCTGTGGGACAATTTGCTAAAGATAACGGTGTCTATTTTGAGTTTCATCCATCTTTGTGTTTTGTGAAGGACATTCAGACATAATTGGTTCTGCTGGAGGGCCACATGCATGAAGGTCTCTATAGGTTTCAATTTTCAAAGTTCACATCTCAACTGAAGCCTAGCTCACCATTGTTGAACAATGCTCAGCTCTCCTCCTCGTCTCTATGGCATAACAGACTTGGCCATCCTTGCCGTAACACACTTACTCGTGTATTGAAGTCTTGTAGTATTCCTTTTAAACACAGTAGTTTGCCTCGACTATGTACAGCCTGTCAGTTAGGCAAGGCTCATAAGCTTCCTTTTCCTTCTTCACATACAATGTATTCGTCTCCATTTGAACTTGTGGTGTCTGATGTATGGGGACCGGCACATATGCCTTCAAATGGTTTTTCTTATTACATTTCCTTTATCGACATGTATAGCAGATATGTGTGGGTTTACTTTCTCAAAAATAAATCTGAGGTGGTTCGGTATTTTTTAAATTTTCATCAGATGGTTAAAGTGCAATTTGGTCACTCTATTAAAATGCTACAAACTGACTGGGGGGGAGAATATCGAATTCTGTCAAAGGAGCTCTCTCGACTTGGAATACAACATATGATCACTTGTCCGTACACCTCTGAGCAAAACGGGGTTGCTGAAAGAAAAACACAGACAAATAGTCGATATGGGTTTATCACTTTTAGCTCAGTCTTCCATGCCTCTAACTTTTTGATTTTATGCGTTTTCACATGCAGTGCATTTAACCAACAGGCTGCCTACTCTTGGTCTGCATCAAGTGAGTCAATATGAAGTTCTTCACAAGGCTCAACCTGACTATGGTTTGCTTCGGGTTTTTGGTTGTTCTTGCTTTCCGGACCTGAGACCATTCCAACAGCACAAGTTACAGTTTTGGTCTCAGAGATGTGTGTTCCTTGGTAATGCTCCTAATCAAAAGGGTTATCGGTGCCTCTCTGAAAGTGGTCGGATTTATATATCTCGACATGTTAAGTTTGATGAAAGTAGTTTTCCATTTCGTAATGGTTTTTCTTCACGATCTCAAGTTGGTTCTACGAGGGTTTCTTGTCAGCCATCAGTGCTTCCTTTGGTAATAGCTACTAGTTCTCTTGGACACACGTCCACTACGACAACCACTAGGCCAGCTGGGGTTTCTCTTGACACTTCTCCCTTTGTACAGTCTCCTACTACTAATAGCAGCCCTTATACTGACTTTCCAGCAGTGGCCAATGTTCCTACTTCTTGTGATCAGCTTGAGTGTGCTACAGCCTCTCCTTCGACACTGGCCGATGTTCCTACTTCTTATGGTCAGATTGAATGTGCTACAGCCCCTCCTTCGAGCATGAACATTCACCCTATGAAGACTCACTCCAAAAGCGGCATTTTTAAGCCCAAAGTTTTTTCTTCTGTTTTGGCTGAACAGGAGCCGATGACTATAACCGAAGCCTTTCGAAGTCTTGCTTGGACAGCAGCAGCACAAGCTGAGTTTAATGCGTTGCTTGCTAATCATACTTGGGAGCTCGTGGTTTTACCTGAAGGTCGTCGTGCTGTCAGGTGCAAATGGATTTTTAAGGTCAAGAGACATGCAGATGGCTCCATTGCTCAATATAAGGGCAGGCTTGTAGTTAAAGGCTACTTGCAGGAATGTGGCATTGACTTCCAGGAAACTTTCAGTCTTGTGGTTAAACCGACTACAATTAGGGTGGTGCTTGCATTAGCAGTGTCCTTTGACTGGCCACTTAGACAAGTGGATATAACTAACGCTTTTTTGAATGGGGATTTGAGCGAGGAAATTTACATGATGCAGCCACCAGGGTTCGAGCAACAAGGGCCGAATGGTGAAGAACTAGTCTGTAGATTGAGGAAGGCGTTGTATAGTCTGAAACAGGCACCTCGGGCCTGGTTTCATAAGTTGAAGGATTTTTTGGTAGCCTACAAGTTTGAAGTTTCCAAAGCTGATAGCTCGCTCTTCATTCTTCGGCCAAGAACTCAGTTACTATATGTGTTAGTCTATGTTGATGATATTATCATCACTGGAAATGACTCTCGGGCTATAGATCACTTTGTGGCTTTGCTCAATGACCGGTTTTCTTTGAAAGATCTAGGGAAACTTAATTATTTCCTTTGTATTGAGGTTAACTACACCTCAGAGGGTATGTTTCTTAATCAGAAAAAATATATCCTTGACCTCCTCCAAAAAGCCTCAATGGAAAGGTCGAAGAGTTTGTCAACACTGATGGTCACTACATGTCATCTATCAGCTGGTACAGGAAGTCCTATTGAGGATGAGCGTCATTACAGGAGCATTGTTGGTGCCCTGCAGTATGTGGTAATAACTAGACCTGAAATTGCTTACTCTGTTAACAAAGTTTGCCAATTCATGCATAGACCTTTGGACTTGCATTTCAAAGCTGTGAAGAGAATATTGAGGTATTTACAAGAGACGTTGGACTATGGGTTGAGATTCACCCGATCCTCAAAATTGCTGCTTGAAGGATACTCCGACGCTAGTTGGGGTTCAGATGTCGATGATCGCAGATCTACCTTGGGGTTCTGTGTGTTTCTTGGAGGAAATCCAATTTCCTGGAGTTCAAAGAAACAATAGGTAGTCTCAAGGTCTACCGCAGAAGCAGAATATAGGAGTGTAGCACATGTCGCTGTAGAAATGGTTTGGATCGGGTCCTTACTATCCGAATTATGTGTTCCAGTAAAGAATAAGGCTTTGATATGGTGTGACAACTCAGCAGCAGTTGCGGTAGTCGGAAATCCTGTCATGCACTCGAAATTCAAGCACGTCGAGTTGGACTTATTTTTTGTCAGAGAAAAGGTTGCAGATGGAACGTTCCAAGTCGGACATGTGCCTGGCTCGGATCAAATCGCAGATATTTTGATAAAACCACTGTCAGAGGCAACGTTCACTAAGTTTCGAAGTCAGCTAAGAGTTGTTGCCATGAAATGAGAGGTCTTTGAAAAGAAGAACGTTGATAAGTAAGGGGCATGTTAGGAGTAACGGGTTTTCAGTTACTATTAGTTACTGTTAGTTAGTAAGCTGTTAAAACAGTTTCAGTAAGTTGTTAGTATGATCATTAAATACAGTGTACTGTCTTGGTTAATGCAAGTGAGGAAGAATTATCTTTTTTTGCATCTTCTTTATTGTTGTTAACAACGTTTAAAGTTGATTCATGAAAAAAAAACTAAACTATAAAAAATAAGGAAAATGAGGACTTTCGATTGGTGCAGGTAGTGCGTACCGAAAAAAATCAATAGCAATAACAATTTTACTAGACCCATAATTTAAATGAAATTTTTTAAATAATTTAATGATAATTTTATAATTTTTTAAAATTTAATGATGAAATAGATGTATTTTTTTTCTTTTAATCGTTTAAAAACAAGCAAACAAGCAAACCATCAATTTTAAACCAAAACGACTTTAATAAATAAATAATACACTCACCCTCCATAGCAGTGATTGCTTGGTGCTTTCGTTTCATGCATGAAGAAGGCGTGACGAGTGAAATTTAGGTAAGAAATCTTATATTTCCTTTTGAAATGCTAACCAAAGTAGTTACCTAATTATCCCAAGAAAGGGAAACAACACAAACAAAAGGAAATAGTGATTTTATTTTATTCATAAAAACATAACCATCTTTTTTTTTTCTATAAAACCTAAAGTTTTTTCATATTTTCCCCCTTAATTAGGTTTTCTTTTGAAAAAAAAAATAGGAATAAAATTACAAATTGATTTATAATTACAAGTACATCTAAATAATTATTATAAAACATAATTTGATAATTGAAATATATTCAAATATAGGATCTAAATATGGTGAAACTTAAACTATAATAAAGTATACAGAGAATTTACATATGATTTATTCATTTCTAAATTTCCAAAACCTTAACATTAACATTAAATCTATGTTAAATATTTTCCCTTAAATTCAAATAAAAAATAAAGCATATTAATTTATTTAGTTTTTGGCATTTTCAACAAATGTTTCTTACATAACATGGAAAATTTTTACTTATATTTTTTCAAAATTTGATATTTCAAAATTCAAAATTTCTTTCATTCAAGTTGAAAAAAAAAAAATCAAATAAACGAAGATCTCCTAATAGGTTCATGAATAAAAAGATTTAATACAAGACAAAATTAGGTATTAAAATTCAAAATTTGCCCCATTATAAAAAAAAAAAAAAACTATAATGATTGATTAAACTGACAAAAAGCTTGTAATGGGTCCATCGGTTCTTAGCGGCTCCCAGGCCCCAATAGCAATCAATATCTTCAATATTTAAATTAACATTAAAGAAAGCAAAACTTTAATTAATTGCATATTTAACTAAGTTCCTCTCAGATTTAGAATAGTGGTAATCTCGTAATATATGGAAAAGTGGGAGGCAAATTCCCGAAGCTCCGGTATCCGTTTTTCTTTTTTCGAAAATTTTCAAAATGCCTTTATTATTCCCTTTTTGCTTTTGTTTTTCCATTTATAACGGTCGGAAATTATCCTTTTAACGCCGTTAACCTCAACATTTCTCCGAACTTATTGCCGTCCCATCACAGTCAAACCATACTAACGCCGTCAAAAAGCTCCAGGCTTGAGGCTCCCTCTCTTCATTCTCAAGCTCTTTCATGCTTATTTTAAAAAGAGGAATAAAACAAATCTTCTTCTCTATCTAAATTCGTTGCCGTTTGATTGTCCATTCGACTCGCCGGCATTTCTAAACACTGTAAGTGTTCACTGAAGAATTTTCGTCGCCGATTCTCCTGTTCTTTTTATGAAAGGAAAAAACTCCAAATCTGTTAGTTCCGATCCGAATCTATACATAAATTTCAATCACATTTTGTTTGATTTTCCTTCTTCTTCTTTTTTTTTTAATCTGGAAAAGGTAATTGTTTCTTCTTTCAATTCTAATGTAAAACATTAACATTTTTGTTGCTTTTTTTATTAATAATTTTTTCTTTCTATATTTATCAAAGTGATGATCTTATATAGCTGAATAATTGATTCATTAGTGTCAACTCAATGAGTTTCAGCTTTTCTTCGATCACTGTGTACTGAAAGGTTTTCAGATTCATTAAAAGAAATGTAATAAATGCATTTATATCTTGAAGTAATACTACGTCATTTTCACTGACTCCGAGTTGGCTCTGTGTAGTTACAAAGTGCTTTGAATCGCACAATCGTTAAAGCTCTCATCAATGGAATCTTCACAGCATCAAAGGAGAGGAGGAGGATTTGTGTCGCTATCTCCATCACAAACGCCACGTTCAAACGATAAACCGGCGCGAGATCTGCGATCGGGTGATTCCAATTCAAGCTCCAAACATGATAAGGATAAGGGCGTTAACGTTCAGGTCATTTTACGTTGCAGGTCAGTTTTTCCCCATGATTTTTAATTAGTTATTTAATTTAAATAAGATTAATGATATCAATACAATTTTGATTTTTTTTTCCATAGGCCGTTGAGTGCAGAAGAAATGAGAATACATACACCAGTGGTGATATCGTGTAATGAAAGTAGACGAGAAGTTTGTGCTGTACAGAATATTGCTAATAAGCAAATTGACAGGACCTTTCTTTTTGACAAGGTTTCATTTCATTTTTTTTTCTTTTTTTGTTTGTTTTATTTGAAAGGTAGAGAAGAATTTGATATCGAGTGACGATTTATAATGTTGGAGGATTGTTTCTTTTAGGTCTTTGGTCCATCGTCTCAGCAAAAGGAGTTATTTGAATTGGCTGTCTCTCCAATTGTGAATGAAGTTCTCGAGGGTTACAATTGCACTATCTTTGCATATGGTCAGACGGGAACTGGAAAGACGTACACAATGGAAGGAGGGGCAAGGAAAAAGGTTCACTTTTTGTGTTCTATTTTAGTCCTAATTTTCCTAATTCATTTATGAATTTCATTTTTTTTGGCTAGCTTTCGATTCTACAAATCTAAGTGAAACTTCTGATTTATGCAGAACGGGGAATTTCCAAGTGACGCTGGTGTTATTCCCAGAGCTGTTAAACAAATTTTTGATATATTAGAAGCTCAAAGTGCTGAATATAGTATGAAAGTTACATTTCTAGAGCTTTACAATGAGGAAATAACAGATCTTTTGGCACCAGAGGAAACTACAAAATTCATTGATGATAAATCTAAGAAACCCATTGCCCTTATGGAAGATGGAAAAGGGGGAGTTTTTGTCAGAGGCTTGGAAGAAGAGCTAGTAACTACTGCTAATGAAATTTACAAAATCTTGGAAAAAGGTTCTGCTAAACGGCGTACGGCTGAGACTCTACTTAACAAACAAAGTAGTCGATCTCATTCTATATTTTCTATTACAATCCACATAAAGGAGTGCACTCCAGAGGGGGAAGAGATGATTAAATGTGGAAAGCTAAATCTTGTTGACCTTGCTGGTTCTGAGAATATTTCACGTTCTGGGGCGCGAGAGGTATTGCAGCAGCACCCTTATTGTATATAATTTTCTTTCTTTTCAGAGATTGTAATTTGATATTAACTGTGTTAGAATATTTAGAGCTTTCAAGTGTCGATCTCAAATAAGTTAACTCTTACAGGGCAGAGCAAGGGAAGCTGGAGAGATTAATAAAAGCTTGCTCACTCTTGGTCGTGTTATCAATGCTCTCGTTGAGCACTCAGGTCATGTTCCATATAGGTATGAATTATCAATAGGTGAAAAATTCTCATATGGACTTGCTCGTGTTTTGGATAAGATTTATAAAATAAATTTGCAAATGGCAGAGATAGCAAACTAACAAGACTGCTGAGGGATTCATTGGGAGGGAAAACCAAAACATGTATAATCGCCACAGTCTCACCATCCATCCATTGTCTGGAAGAAACACTCAGCACTCTAGATTATGCTCATCGTGCCAAGAATATCAAGAACAAACCAGAGGTCAGTGTCCTAGTCACCAGGATGACCTTTTGAGCTTTTTGTTCCTAATTTTTTTCGCATTATAAAGCTGAATTTGTCCCATTTCTCTTTTATAGCAAGTTATTGCTTTAAAAAAAAAAAAGCAAGTTATTTTTTTTTCCTACTGGCAACATGCTGAAATTAATTGAATTGTTACAGATTAACCAGAAGATGATGAAATCTGCTTTAATAAAAGATCTATATTCTGAAATTGATCGGCTAAGGCAAGGTAGTTAACTGCTCCTAAATTTTTTGTCAAGAATACTTAATTTCCCCATCCATTGGCTCTTATATGTGATGAATTTTTTCTGCCCTTTTTATGCTTAATCAGAGGTGTATGCTGCAAGAGAAAAAAATGGGATTTATATTCCACGAGATCGCTATCTCCATGACGAAGCAGAAAAGAAGGTTGGATTTCTGACAATATGATTGAGTGGTAGAATTGTTTGTCCCAATTTCATGGTGCATTAGATTTATTAGCATTACTAATAAATGTTAACTTTTACCTTAGGCTATGGCTGAAAAAATAGAGCGCATGGAACTTGTGTCAGAATCTAAGGAGAAGGTACATTTCATCAAAATCATTTATTTTATTTCTGACTATGGTTTAGAGGTCAAAGCTTATTTCTCTACCTTTGTGCAGCAAATTACTGAGCTTCAGGAACTCTACAATTCACAGCAGATGTTGACTGCAGATTTAAGTGAGAAACTTGGAAAGACAGAGGTATTACAGTTTTGCATGATCAACTTACAAATGTAGCTCTTTGCTTCTCCCATATTGTGAAAGAACTGAACTTGCCTACTTTTTCAGAAAAAACTGGAGGAAACTGAAAATGCGTTGTTTGATCTTGAAGATAAACATAGACAAGCAAATGCAACTATTAAAGAGAAGGAATTTTTAATATCTAATCTCCTTAAATCTGGTGAGTTGAAATATGACCTGCTTCTTTATTCTTGGGCACTTTATTTCTCTTTCATTTTCTTCACTCAATGGTTGTTTTTTATGACTTTTCACAAGGTAAGGTCTTCATGAGATGTAAATGTGTTCTTTCTGATGATAAATGTGTATATAATATCTTTATGGTTGTCTTTCTCTAGTTTGACTCATGTCAGCCTATGTGAAAGTTTCTGATACTAATATGCCCATTGCTAATTTTTCAGAGAAAGCGCTTGTTGAGCGTGCTTTTGAACTCCGAGAAGAGCTTGAAAACGCTGCTTCAGATGTCTCAGATTTGTTTGCCAAGATCGGTTAGTATCTTTCAGAGTGCACATTGTTTTGGCATGGTTGTTCTATGAAGTAATGGTTTCTTTTCAAATGCTGTTTGTTTTCAGAAAGGAAGGATAAAATTGAGGATGGAAATAAAGCACTTATCCAAAAGTTCCAGTCCCAGTTGACCCAGCAGCTTGAAATTTTGCATAAGACAGTGGCAGCTTCTGTGACTCAACAAGAGCAGCAACTGAAAGACATGGAGGAAGATATGCAGTCCTTTGTATCAACAAAATCAGAAGTATGGTTCCAAACATCACCTTTGAACATATTCTATGACTTGATTGATAGTTCTCTAATGGCTTTACCTGTTTATAACTGAAGGCTACGGAAGAACTTCAAGGAAGGTTGGGGAAGTTGAAGAGCACATATGGTTCGGGAATCAAAGCTTTGGACAATATAGCTCTAAAGCTTGATGGGAACTCCAAGTCAACTTTTGGTGATCTAAACTCGGAAGTTTCCAAGCACTCACATGACCTGGAAGACGTAAGTAGTCTTAAGATGGCTAGTTTTTAAGTGAACGTTCTTTTTGTACTTCTTCTGCTTATGAAGTTATTTTATAATGGTTCAGCTCTTCAAAGGAATTGCTTCCGAAGCTGATGCACTACTTAATGACCTTCAAAGTAGTCTTTACAAGCAAGAAGAGAAGCTAACTGCATTTGCACAACAGCAGCGTGAGGTTTGTAAATTATTGCTTCGTGTCTCAGCTAACCTGTAACTGAGAGCTGTTGATTGTAGATTCACTTATTTCTATGCAATATACAGGCACATTCCAGGGCCGTAGATAATGCAAGGGCAATTTCTAAAATAGCAGTGAATTTCTTTGCGACTTTAGACATGCATGCATCCAAGCTGACCAAAATCGTGGAAGAAGCACAAGCCGTAAATGACAACAAGCTGTCTGAATTTGAAAAGAAGTTTGAGGTTGGTTATTGTTCTTAGTTCGATATTATATGCATTTTACTAAAGCCTGTTGCAGTTAAATTTAATACATTGTATTATAATGTAGGAATGTGCCGCTTATGAAGAGAAGCAGTTGCTACAAAAGGTTGCAGAGCTGCTAGCAGGTTCAAGTGCTAGGAAGAAAAAACTGGTACCGACTTATATATATTGTAGGAGTGTGTTGTTGATGCTTGATAACCGTTTTGGGGGGAATAAGTTCCTTTTTTCTATCTGCTTTAGGTCCAAATGGCGGTCCATGATCTGCGGGAAAATGCATCGAGCAAAACCAGTGAACTACAGAAAGAAATGTCTACCATGCAAGAGTCCACTTCTGTTGTCAAAACAGAATGGAATGTTCACATGGAAAGCACAGAATCCCACTATGTTGAAGATACTTCTGCTGTAGAATGTGGAAAGAAGGACATGGAAGATGTTCTTCAAAACTGGTACCGGTTGTTTTTGTGATGATGACACATTAGATACATTTTTCCCTGGCATCAGATCTCTGCATTTAATGTGTTTTTTTTTTTTACTGACCATTCTACGAAATTGCCGTGCAGTTTGAATCAAGCAAAAATGAGTGCTCAGCAGTGGAGGAATGCTCAGGAATCCCTTCTGAGCCTAGAAAAGAGAAATGTCGATTCTGTGGATTCCATCGTTAGGTATGCTACCACCTCAAAAGTCAAAACTGTTATTTCAACTGTTTATTTTTCTTCAAAGCCCAGTATTTGATATCCATATCTCTGACATGTGTGCTGGGAAGGACCCTTTAACTATATAGGAAAACTTAGTAACATACCTCGTATCAGACTTAACTCATGTCTGAGTAACATAACCTCAAAATTTTCAAATCTAGATCACTGATATTCTTCTTCCTATTTATTCAACCAGTGGAGGGATGGAAGCCAATCAGATATTCCGTGATCAATTTTCTTCTGCTGTATCCACTGCTCTTGAAGACGTAGACACAGCAAACAACAGTTGCCTAACATCCATCGATCGTAAGTATCTAGATTTGTCCAAAACAAATGAAAATCAGATATTTCTAGGAATTTCCTTAAACTGATCAAACAAAAATCCTTGCAGATTCATTACAACTTGACCGTGATGCTTGTGGGAACTTGAATTCCATGATATCTCCTTGTTGTGACGATTTGAGAGACCTGAAAAGTGGTCACTACCACAAGATTGTAGAAATTACAGAGAATGCTTCACAATGCCTCGAGGACGAATACATGGTAAAGACTCTAAAACCTCATCCCCACTCAATTATGGTTGGACAAATCAGACAATTCTTTACTAAAACGTTATTATCTTGTAAACCATAGGTGGACAAGCCATCTTGTTCGACTCCAAGGAAGAGGTCATTCAACCTTCCGAGTGTTTCATCCATTGACGAACTCAGAACTCCTCCATTCGAGGAGTTATTGAAGTTGTTTTGGGAAGCAAAATCTGCAAAACTAGCGAATGGAGATGTAAAACACATGCTGGCAGCATATGAAGCAGCCCAAGCCTTGAAAGACTCCAGAGTTCCACTCACTGCTATTAACTAAAAGTGAGAGATGGAAAGGAACAAACATATTTAAGAAAACAAAGGCTGAGTATAGTATAGTGTTAAGAACAAAAGGTGTGTACAGATTCAGAACCATTCCACTCTTTTTCTTTCTTTCTTGTATTTCATTAATTGTTTGTTTGCCTGTTGGATTCAGCAAATTATCACATATACATACTAAATCAGATTTTCTTCTCTTCTTTTCTCTCTTTTGTCGTTTATGTGTGTTTTTTTTTGGACATGTATTCAAGCATGTATATGAGTTATGAAAAAGTTTTTAAAAAAATGCCGTTAAAAAACTGAATATGCTCAATACTGATTCAGATAACATAGAAAATCTAGAAGAAACAAAACCAGGATTAAAGCTTTGTATGGTAGGCAGATAGAAATTCTAAAGATACAAAATTGGATGATGAAAAAGGTTTCGGACATTCATCAATAACGTTAAAAATATAATATGATTTTAATATTTTATGCTTATAATGTAATATTTTAGCATTATATTTTTTTTATAAATTAAAAAAAAAATGGAAGAAGAGGAGGATTGGAATCTGTCTTAATCTTTGTTTTTGTGAATAAATTTATTTATTTATTTTCTTTTTCAATTTTCTTACTTTTCTAGCTTCTCTTCATCCAGACACTTTCCTAGTCCATCAGATAATAAAACCCATGTGTCTTTCTTTTCAACAAAAAATTGGAAGAAAAGGGAAGTTCGGAGAAGCAGGAAAGTAAATGTAAAAATAAGCACATAAAGCATGTAATAATTCTATCAAATTCTAGGGAATGCATAATATGGCATATTACAAGAACCAAATTAGCATGTTTTTATCAGCTCAGTGAACATATATAAGCTATATTTGAAATTACCAAAATAAGATATCAAAAAATATTTATGAAATGCAAAAATCATGGAACATCCACCTGTATGTATTGAAGCACCGTTCTTTGGGCATATCTCAGAAGATCACTTTCTAATCTACATTTTGGACTAGAAATCACTATACATGTAAACCTTTCAACGTATAACACAAAAAACTTGAATGGGATCGACAACCGCACCACCTTCTACCCTCTCGGTGGACTCTGACCTGCAAAACTGCCGGTGTTTCCCTTTGTCAGAAATTATACAAGTACAGGAAAAAAGACAGCACAGAAGAGAATCCCGTAACTATTATTAACAGGGTGAAGTGCAGCCCTCTAAAATGTCTACAAAATTCATAATTACAAATGTTCATATACTAAAATTAATAAAATATTCACAGAGGTGAAAATGGTGAGAACAGGAACATCGTTACCCTCTGAAGCATCATCTGGTTAAAGAGATTTAAAAGTTCAAACAACTAACAAACAAAAAGTTTATGCTTCATAAAAAACTACCTGAAATGTTGATCAAAATCTTCATTAGTGGAATTTTCTTGACATAGCAATTTGCTTTCTTGCATAGGATGACCATGTTGTTGGGTGTTACCTTGCTCAGACCCATGACTGGTGTCAGCATTATCCTCCACGTTTTGTCTATTATGGGAATCTGTCTCCATCTTTTTATCACAGCATGGAGGCTCGACATTAAGATCAGAGACCAAATCAAATCCTGATTGATCCCCAGTCCCATGAAAAGCCACAGTTACAGCTCCTTGATCAGGTTGCTCAGCAGCATCTTTTTTCTGCCTCTTCCATTTCTTAGTAGATGAAGTACCATCATCCTCAAAATCCTCTTCTTCTCTTTCTCTATGCAAATAAACCCACAATTTCCTCTCTCCATCAAATTGTACACAAGGATCACGTTCGTAATGCAAACGGTCTAAGGCCCCGCTAACAACCTGGTTAACTTGTGCATCAGAAACTTCTTCAACAATGTACTGAGAGTCTCTTATCAAAGTACAAACATCTGCACGGGTGCCGATACTTCCAGGCAATCTGGCAGCTGCATCTCTCACAATACAAAGAATTGTAACATGTGGTGGCCGGTCACGTTTCAGCATAAAATGATCTCGAGCCTTTGAAGTTGGTTTACCTCCACACCTTCGCAAGGGAGCAACTATAGATTTTTTGCCATCAGCAGCCGTGTAAGAGAAGGCCCTGTCAGGAATAGAATACCTAAGAAGCTCCTCCCTACGGAAATAAGCTCTCACTTCTTCAGAACTTGGACTAATGGTGCTAAGGCTCTTCTGAGCTCTTAGGTCTCTGAACCTTTCTTTCTCATCTAAATTGGCTTGCATCAATTCAAGCGGTGGTGCAGGAAGACTCCCTAATAGCTGGAGAGTCTCCTGACCATTTTTTAGCCAATTTGCAAATGAATCAACTAACTTGACAAGCATTTTCGGGGGCAGACCCCAGGCTTCGGGTGATGTTACCTCCTCAATAGTCTCATGATCATTTGAGCTATGCATAACAGGACCAACCCAAGACCAACCTTTTGTGGACTTATCATAGGCAACAAGTGCCTTCCAGCCTTTCGCTCCCAAAGGTGCTGTTTTTGATGAGAAAATTTTCAGAACTCCCCGAACTAAATCTTGAAGCGGCTCTTGTGTCTCAAGGATAAATGGATCCCCAGGATTTGCCGCCACCCGACTAACAATCTCATGAACAGTTAGAGAAAGCGCATTTGCTTGCACAGGATGGTCCAAATCATTGCAAACTGCATTTTCACAAGAAAGAACCCCATTCGCACCACCTTCCTGCTTTCCATTTTGCTCTTCTCTAGGCTTGCTAACCTCTAAGGAGTCTTCTGGAAGTGGTGTAATCATTGCCAAGCGAACTGCAGAAAGAAGATGTATAATTGAGAACGAGAAACCAGTATGAACTGTGGGGGTGATCAAAGTAAATGGCTTTTTCTGTGGTTTAGTTTCTATCTCCACGTCTATGGCTCCTAATTCTGCACAATGTGGTTCAGAAGCTTCCATATCAGAAGTACCAATATCAGCCTCCAGTTTTCGTTTTCCCTTTTTCTTCAAGAAAAGGGAATCATCGATTTGCTGCTCAAGGTTAGACTGCAGGTTACCATCTTCGCCCCTTCTATCAACATGTGCCACATAATCCTTCCCCTTCCTCTTCTTTGTCCCTTTGTTGCACCCTCGTAATGAAGCTTCGGATTTTTCACGGTGATCATATGCTTCAATGCTCTGGCCTTTCTTCCTATTTCTACCCGGGTTATTTTCATCAGCTAACGAGAGTGTCACAGGTAAAGCATCCTCCTCATCAACAAGATAATCACGCAGATAATTTGACTGAGACGTAGAATGATCATAGGCGAGTTCACCTTTCTGCCTTTTGTCAGTAGGGTAGACCCTCGATGAGGACTTGTGTAACCTGTTACCAGGTTCCCCTCGTAACTGGGCACTTTTGCCCAACTTGTAAACTTGTTTCCTATCAACCTCGCCCATTAATCTAGAAGTAGAGTTAAGCAAGGGGCTTTCACTCATCTTGCCCTTCTGTTTTCCTTTAAAATAGTAGTTTTCTACTCCTGGCACATGCACATCTTCCCTAAAGCTCTTCTTGGAGAAGTGAGTGATTCCATCAACAGTCCATCCATCCTCCATAGAATTTTTCTTCAAAGATTTGGTCTTTTTAGAATCTACACCAGACTTCAATGAAGACAACTGAGAATCTTTTATGATACCAGTAGGGTATGCCAATTTGATTCTCATTAGAGGATTGCTATCCTCGTCATTATCAAATTGCTCAGATGTGGCAGATTCTGTTTCTTCATTTCTAATAAATGCTCTACTGCCTTTGGAAACAGGGCCTCTCTTTTGCACATAGTTCCCTCTGATCTTCTCCTGCGAAGGTTTTGTTCTACTGTCAGACTGCAAGAATCGATCATTCATCAGTGGTGAAGAAACTTTATAAGATTTAAAACTGACATCTGGAGAATCTCGTCCTGTTTTCCATTTCTTGCTCCTAACATTCCAATCATCAGATCTAACTGAAGAATCCACAGAGATATCTTCTCCATGGTTCTTATTTTGACAAAACATTTCAGCACATTCAGATAAGTCAACTCGACTCCCTTTCAATGGAAATGGAGGAGTTCGGCCCTTCGAAGACTTAATTTGTTTTCCAACAGCAAATTGCAGATGGTTTTCAGAATACTTGACCTTCTTGGGCAAATCATCAGATGTCCTGTTAGGTGGCTTTGAAGTATACATTTTTGCCTCTGACAATTTATTCATATTCCTGTTCCTACCATAGGACTGCAAGTCATGCTTTGAAGACAAAGGCAAAGCCGCAGAACTATCACCAGCAAATTCTTCCGGTCTTTCATACTTTTTCCCTGCTCTCAATGAACCAGATTTTCCCATGATGCTATCACGCACAACATTTCGGTCTCTTTGAATACCTGCTCCGAACATTGGGTCTTCGGCATCATCATCTAACCTCATCCAATCCCTAGACCTGAGTACAGCCCCTGACTCATATTTCTGTCGAGGAAGAGTTCCTGGAAAACCATATGGCTCAGAGTTCATATTCAAACTAGGGTAAAAAAGCAGCTTAATCTTTTGTAAAAGGAAAATTTGACCCACCTGTCTTAAGCATACCTTTTGGATTCTGCTTCCCATATTTTGCTGGTTCCAAAGCCATCAGCTGTCCTCGGGAAATGAATTCTAAATTCGGTTCAACCCCATAGCCCGAGTAGCGTGCCTTTTTCTGTGAAGCTTTCCTGTCCTTCACCTTTTTGCTCCACAATCCATCATCCAAATCCTCCCTTTTGGAGGATTCAGAATCCTCATCTTCGAATTTGTCATACATCAAACTCTTCTGACTTCTCATAATGTTCAAAACACGAAGCCGCTCCTCAATACCGTATCCCCTACACTTAAGCCAAGCATCCCTTATTTGACAAAGATTGGCAACCATACTATTCTGATGCTTCCTCAAATGATGGTAATGCTGTTGCTTCTGAAAGAAATTCAAACCCTCCCGATAAAGTGCGACCCTTGGCTCACATAAGCCTCCTTTCAACATATCAAACAACTTCTTTATAGGACTCCCAAAATGAAAATTATCACCCTTAAGAAGGTCATTCAAAGTCCGCATAAATGTATCCTGATCCATATCGGGCAAAAATTTAGTAAGGCTAAACCGCTCCTCATCACTTAAGCACTCATTCCACACATCAAGAGACAAAATATCTTCCAATCCAGGAAGATCGTACAACTCGAAAGGAACAGAACAAGTCAAGTTCCCAACTTGGCAGAATTCAGCCCCCGTTTCTCCTAATTCCAATAAATCAAAGTCATCCGAACCTGCTCCTGAATCAGCATCATCAAATTCGTCATCATCATCATCATCGCCATCAGAATCAACAGCTGAGCTTTGACGTTGAAGCTCATCCTCATCACTCGACACAGTCGTCTCTCTACTACCATACGAGAACTCCGAATCAAACCGTGAAACTTTGGAGTTATTCTTCTCAATCGCCATCATAACATAAACCACCAAACGAACGAAAATTCTAATCCTCAATTCTACAAAACTTAAATTGAAAATTTTATTTTCCGCATTATGGAATAGAGCCCCAATTCATCGAAACCCTAACAGAAACAAATAAATAAAAGAAATTCACAAATATTGAAACTAAAAAACAGAATTGAAAACGAATACAATAAAATAAATAAGAATGAAACTAAATTGAAGAAGAAAAATACCTCGGTAGGAAGAATATCTGCTGCAAAAATTGAGAGAGTCAAGGAATTGGAGATTTGAAGGTTTGTTCTTTTATAATTTGAGAAAAATAAGGATGGAGGAAAACAGAGAATTTGGTTAAATCTGAGAAACCCTAAAGGGGGGTAAATAAAAATAGAAAGAGATGGGGAAAGGGAAAGGGAAGGGAGGATGAAGAAGACGGTGGTGACGTGGAAGGATGGGAGACGTCGGATGGGGATTAGAGGAGAAATGACGAAAAAGGGCAGAAGGGGCGGGGAGGTAGAGGAAGAAAGAAAGAAAGAAAGTGAGTGGAAAGGAAAGAGGGTGTGACTCGACTGTAATCATCAACTCAGTGAGTTGAGTTGAGTTCGTGCCAAAGGAAGACAGAAGATAGTGCCCCATGATTTAGGAAGTTTCCGGCCGTTGGATCTGCACGTCCCCCCGTCTCTTCATCTTTTTGCGCTACTACACCCTTCGACGTCGTATTTACCTTGTCTAATCCAATAAAAGTAATTGAGTAATTTTATTAAAAAATACTAAATAAGTATTAGATTGAAAAATCAACCCATAATAATTATTAATATCACAATTGTTGGAACAGAAAAATAACCAGTTAAAATCCATTAAATAATAATAGGTGGCTTTTTCTTTATGTTACTGGATATTGAAAAATAATGTTAAAAATTCTCATAAATATATATAATTACAAATGCAGCTTTAATTTATAAATGACACTGCTGTTGAAATTTATAAATCTTGGCATGAGATTTTAATGCATTGTAGGCGAGGGGCTGCTTTTTTCTTCATGAATGCATGCAATGTTGCTTGCTTGCTTGCCTCTTATATAGTAATTAAATTACATCGGCTGAAGTTATTTCCTTTTGTCCCTAAACGTGGAAATATTCCATTAACTGTTTTGCTCTTTTCAAGCTTTATTGAATTGCCTCCAATTCTCTCTCTCTCTCTTTTTCTTACGTACAAATGAGTAGTTATTCTTTTACGTGTTTTGGATAATAATATATATCTTATCTTTTCTGATTAAGATATATATTATATCTTTTAAGTTTAAACATGAATTATATTTGCAAATAAGTATAAAAACAATTTTTTTCTTATCGAACTCATTTAAACTTAACATATACAATATATATATATAGTTTATTAAAGCTGTAAAATAATGTAGATTGTTTCAACTCCAAAATAATAATAATAATAATAATGTAGATTGAATGCTCAGAACAACTGAAGAAGAAAATTTTCTGTGTTTGAAAAGTTCAAAAAAAAAAAAAAAGAGTTTGTTTTGATATATATTAAGAATACTGTATTGACTTGTCTGAAAGATCCAAGTCCACTTTTTTAAAAAAGCTGCTTTCCATGTGATTAGATGTCCATCAAGCACTGCTTTCATCTCATGCATGCCAGTTTTAAGATATACATTAGATAAGGTAAAAGAGAATGAGAGAAACAAACACCTTTTTCTAGAATTGTGATAATGATTTGGAATTCGAACTGGAAAATGGGCAAAATACTCACTGCTGATTATTATCAATAAGTAATAGTACTAGTATTATATAGCAGTAAGAAAGGAGAAGTACTAGATGTAACATTGCTCCCCAGACAATTCAGATCCTTTTCGTTCTAGGAGCCTGAAAATTACATTACAACGCATGCATTGAAAGAAACCCAAGAAAACTAAAACTAAAAAAACAAAATTAGACCCAAATTTCTTTCTTCTTTTTTTTTAGAAAAAGCTAAAACCTAGTTACAAGTTACAACCTAGGTAGCAGAGGGTTTTTACTTATTTATTTATTTTCGGGAGGGTGGGGTTAAGGGAGGCTTAGGGGTACTTTAGCTGGAGTGATGTTACAAGAAACTGAAGAAAGAGAATTGGAAGAGTTGCTGTTGTTGTTGTTGATGTTGTTGCACTCCTCCTTGAGATTTGAAGCAGTGACTGGGAAAAGTTCAAGGGTTTTAAGGGGCGGCCTGGAGATCATGGAGTAGCATGGTAATGATGATAAAGGTAGTCCCACATCAACCATCATCAACCAATCGCTGCCATACATTCTCATTATGGCCTTGTTCTTGTCCGTTTTTTCTGGGATATCAATATTCCACGTATAGTTCGTCACTTGCTTTCCTCCTTCATCATGAATCCCTGCCTGCAACATAAATAAAAGCTGAAAACTCAGCCGTTTTGGCCATACCTAATATTAATAAGCACCGGAGAAGAGAGTCAAGAAACAAAGGGGACCAGACCAGTTATATTTATTGAAATAAGAGTTCATTTTAAAATATATATATACATACATTTGTCATTCAAAATTAAAAGCTAATGATAGCAGACGATTTTGATTTTTGAGTGTCACTGAAGTATTAAAAACAAGTACATGCATGTATATATATATATATATATATATATAGAAACTCGTGTGGAGATATATCTGAACTTTGGATATTAATATTTCCTGCCTGTTAAAGGAACCCCTAAGTTTAATCTTTTAAAGTTTAATTGCAAGATCTTTCTTCAATTACTAATTTTATATCTTCCTGCATGAAACAGTATAGCTCTCATTAGTTTCATTTTATAGTAGTAAAAATATATTTTAAAAACTTAGTATTATCGGAGATTCGTTTATCGTATAAAATGAAAGGACGACCAAACTAATAAGATAATATTCTTCAGGGACAATTCTGAAGATGAAAAGCAGCTATATAAGACAGTTAACTATTCCAAAAATTTTAAAGATGGTTTTCACAGGAAAAAATGTACTATTGCTTTGTTCGATCTTCTAATTTAACCAATATTGGAAACAAAATAAAATATTAAAATAAATATTCTATTTTTTTTTTTTCATGTTATTCTCCTCTTTTTTTACCTGAGGAAAAAGATTGGCGGAGGCAGGGTTATAACAAGAAAGATGTTGAAAAGCAGGAGAGGCGGGAGAGTCTAAGTAGTGATGAAAATGGGGGTTATGTTGAAGTTGATGATAAAGCTGCTGTTGTTGTTGAAGTTGCTTGGTAAGTTTCTTTCGAAGCCTCAGTCTTTCTCTTGCCTTATGGTTTTGAAACCAATAAAAAACATTCTTGCCTTCAATCTTGCCATACAAAGAGAGCTGAGAAGTGATTTGTTGGATTTGGTTGGCATTTGGGGTTCTAATCCCACTCCTATACATCTCTTCTAACATCTTAAGTTGTTGGGGTGTTGGACACCACCTAGAAGACCCTGCTGGAGCCATTATAGAGAGACAAAACAAGAACCTATCCTCCCAAATCTGTCTTTTCTTTTCCCCTCTATTAGAGAGTTTTGTGGTTTGAGAAAAAGGGTTCTCAAAAAACATGTATAAATAGACAAAGATGCGAAGAGAAGGGAGAGACAAGCAGTGCACTCACAATGTTAGAGAATTAAAGTAAGACAGACAGTAAGGATCCATGGAGAGAGAGGGAGAGAGGGAGACAGGAAAAGGAAGAACGGTTAATAGAGTGGCAAAAGTACAAGCGCAGGATGTCATGCTGATGTTTCCCTGCTAGGGGCATTCAAGTGTTGGTTGGTTTTCAATATAATGCACAGCTGAGCTTAAACACTAAGAGAATATTAAAAATAGTGTAATTAAATGGAGAATTTATAAATATCAAAATTTATTTAAACATTAATTATAATATTTTATGGTTTTTCCGTTAATTATTAATGATGCATTATATTAACTCTAAATCAAATATTATTTTTAACTAAATTAGATCACGAATGTATCATCGTATTTATTGTTATGGTCAAAATAATAAACAAAAACAAAAAACCATAAAATAGCATTTACAATGCGAGAGAAACTTCAATGATTATGCCGATATACTACTATTCATAATGATGAAGTAGGCACACCTAAGCGTTGCAAAACTTTTAATGATTTTGGTCGGAGACAACACAATACCATCAAATAAACTTCAATATAGATCCACTGAAGCAACTGCCTTTGCTTACATGAGCTACTTCGGCCTACCATAATTGCAGCCTGCAAGTGCTGCGGCTATTGCCTACATATTTTGTAGCATTCTTTTCTTTACAATAACCCATTCTAAAATTTTCGAATTCAAGTTTAAATATTATAATTATGAAATTCGTTTCAATGCAAAAGTTGAAGGTGATTTATGGCTATAGTTGATATTGTAGGTGTCATAATAGGATGACATGTATCAACTTAAGGCATTGTCGAAGTC
Organism: Gossypium sturtianum; assembly: GCA_025698515.1. NCBI lineage: Eukaryota > Viridiplantae > Streptophyta > Magnoliopsida > Malvales > Malvaceae > Gossypium > Gossypium sturtianum. The sequence continues at coordinate 163,899,425 of CM046955.1, read as the reverse complement.
AACGTGAAAGGATTGGATGAGGTATTTTTTTAGTTGTGTTGAATCGATAAATATTACAAGAGATTATTCATATTATTCTCTAAATTGTAGGTCTACTAGCTTAGATAAAACTATGAATGAAATTATGATGAGGTTGTGCATCACTTTATCTCTATAACAACCAACTATTCTAGCAAAGAGGTCTAAGAAAATAACAGAACTTAAATCTCTGATATAAAAGGTTCATCAAAGCTACGACATTGAAATAGGTATAGATATAAATATTGATAGACATTACTTAGTATATAAAGAAAGCAAAAAAGACCAAAATTGATTTTATTTTCTAACAATTTTAAAAACTTTCTCAAGGCACTGATGCATCTAAAAAAATATTAAACCATGTTGACAGATATAGGAAAAAAAAAAAAGAGCCCCTTTTGGCCTTTTCTTCCCAACCGTCCATTCTAGTAATAATAAACAAAAATAAATTCTAGCATTGAAATACATATACAATGTATATTAGGAGTAGCAACTTATACAGGCCTGCAATGAATATAGTGTTCAATTTAGTTATGTCGATAGAGCTTCCTTGGTACCTAGATTAGGGGCATCATAGTTAATACACGTACTCTTTGATTTATTTATATTTATTCTTCTATTTCAATATGTGGGGCTATCCATATAAAAATATGTCTTACAAGTAGGGTATCCCTTATTAAAAATTGACGTCATCAGAATCTATGGCAGTACATATTATATATATATATATATATTTAGAATAAACAGATTGGGCTTCCATAAAAATCAATTTAAGTCTAAACAAAACAAAAAATTCGGCCCAATTTAAAATGGCCCGTAAAGAAGAAATATAAAAAATAATCAGAAATCGAAAAAGGAAACCTAAAAACTGAAGCACCGCCATATCGCCCAATCAGTTGTCTTCGCCAGCCTGTAATGTCGCGTCAATCATTTCGTCTTTAATGGCGATAATCGTGAACCGAGGGAGAGTAAATGCTTATCAGATCTGTTCTTTGAAATCGTTGAAGAAACCGTCCCTCTTTCTTAACCTTTCTGTTTTCCTTCAATCTGGCTCTCTCGCATAGTCAATCTTCGTCTGAAACTCAGCATAACTTGGAACGTCCTTTACCAGATAAATCCTTTCCCTCCTCCTCAATGATTCAGATGCTAGAATGTGGGCTAAGTTATTAGCAGATCTAGGAACAAACTCAAAACTGACTTTTTTAAACCTGGTTTTCAATGTATGTATATCATGGATGTATGAACCCACCTGAGATTTATCGAAATCCCTCTTATTGCATTTCTTTATTATGGACAAAGAATCTCTTTCAATGATAACATCCTCTCTGTTCATGTTGAGGGTTATCTGAGATGCTCGACGGCAGGCGATGGCTTCGGCGGCAAAAGCTGAGTCAACGTCTTTGTGAAGTTCTGTGCTTGAGAGAAGAACAGATCCACTACTGTCTCTAACAACTATCCCCGATGCTGAAAGTCGAGATCTCACTTCAAAAGCAGCATCAAAGTTAAACTTAATCGACTGACCAGGTGGGCTTTTCCATTTAACTCCATCTGTAAAAATACTCTGATTAGCTTTTCTGACTGCATCAATCTCCCTAATGTAACCATGTATAAAACTGACGATCTCCTTGCTCGTTTTGTTTGTCCTCTCATGAACACGAGAGTTCCTGCCCCCCCGAGATAGCCACAGAGGTAACACGGAAAAGCCTACGAACACTCGGGGAAGAAGAATCATAACCCCACAGTAAGCCACTCAACAAACTCGTAAATGGAAGCGCTTCGAGATGACGTCGAAAGGTCTTTCCAAATTTTGACTGAAACAGGACAATCTCGGAACAGATGATTCATCGATTCCTCTCCAGATCCACAACGAGGACATAAACTGTTCGAAGAAAGCTTTCTAAGAGACATATTTACCCGGGTGGCTAGGTAGTTCCAAGAAATTTTCCAGATAAAAATTTTAATTTTCAAGGGAATATCAATCTGCCAAAGTTTGTTGTAAAAATCTTTGTAGATATGTTGTAAAGCATAAGCTGTAGGATCGGAATTCTGTAATAGTTTATAGGAACTACGCACTGAAAACTCGCTCGACAGTTCACCATTCCAAACCATGAGATCCTTGTGAGATTCCATCGCCAAAGGGATACGGAGAATCAGTTCTACCTCGGCTTCTGGGAAGGTATTACTAATCAACTCTTTATTCCATTCACGCTCATTACTTTTGATTAAATCTGCCACTTTAACGAATTGCAAATTACCAAACTCAGACGTTAATCTAACATTTGAATAATTTGGAATCCATGCATCTTCAAAAACTAAAATGTTTTCACCCGTACCGACCTTCCATATCAACCCCATCTCTAGAGAAGCTTTAGCTGCCCAAATGCTACGCCAGACATAAGAACTAGAATTTCCCAAGTTCGATTCACGAAAAGAACAATTTAGAAAATATTTTGCTTTGAAAACACGCGCTACCAATGAATCTGGAGAAGTTAACAATCTCCATCCTTGTTTTGCTAATAGGGCAACATTAAATTGAGCCAAATTTCGGAACCCCAAGCCTTTCTCTTCTTTAGATCTGCACAAGTATTCCCATTTACACCAGTGAATACCTCTTCTACCAGCTCCTTTCTGCCACCAGAATCTAGCAAACTTATTCTCAATTGACTCGCACAATGTTTTAGGAAGGAGAAAACAAGACATAATATAAGTAGGAATGGCTTGTAAAACGGATTTTATAAAAATTTCTTTCCCCCCTTGCGACAATAATCTGGTGCTCCAACTATCAATTCTCAAAGAAATCTTATCAAGTATAGATTGAAATGCCTCTTTTTTCCGTCTACCCACCACATTAGGAAGGCCCAAGTATTTCACTGGATTTGAAGAACTCCTGACTCCTAGCAAAGCTGACACTAACTCCTTTGCATCTGCTGAGGTGTTTGAACTATAAAAAATAGTCGATTTGTTAAAATTAACACACTGGCCTGAACAGTTTTCATATTCTTCCAAAATATCTTTCATATTTCTCGCTCCTTGTTCGGTTGCTTCTCCAAACATCATGCAGTCATCAGCGAACAATAAATGAGATATCTCTGGCCCTCTTCTACTAACACTTGCACCCTTGACCAGACCTGCTTGATTTGCTGTCCTCATTAAAGAGGAAAGACCTTCGCTACAAATAAGAAAAAGAAAAGGACTTAATGGATCACCCTGCCTAAGTCCTCTTGATGGATGGAAAATTCTGCCCCTATAGTCGTTGATGTTAACAGCATAAGAGACTGAAGTGATGCATTTCATTATTAAGCCCACCCATTCATGTGCAAACCCTATCTTGATCATCACTTGCTTCATAAAATCCCATTCAACCCTGTCATATGCTTTACTCATGTCTAGCTTTACTGCTATATAACCCTTCTTCCTTGTTCTTTTCTGCCAAAATGTATGGAGAATTTCATAAGCAAGAAGTACATTGTCCGCAATCAAGCGACCTGGGACAAATGCACTTTGTACTTCGTCAATGCACATGCCACTAACATTCTGCATTCTGTTAGCGACTGTTTTTGCCACAATTTTATATAAAACTGAGCATAGACTTATTGGCCTAAAATTAACAATGGATGAAGGATTAGGAATTTTTGGAATAAGCACTATCTCTGTGACATTAGCAAGATCAAACCCTTTGTTTCCATTTAAGATACTCAAACAGAACTCTAAAACTTCCTTACCCACAATATGCGATCTTGTTGAAAGAATAAAGTAAAGGGGAAACCATCCATTCCTGGAGCCTTTGTTGGTCCCATATCTTTTTTATTTGTTCGAACTTCATCATCTACGAAAGGGGATAATAAGTTCTCATTGACTTCAAGTGAGATAGTACGTTCTATGCCCTCCAACACCTTTCGAGGATCTCCAATACCCTTGGATGCAAAAGATCTTGGAAATATCTCGAAGCAACATCAAGTATTTACGGACCATCACTTACCTCTCTACCATCTTCTAACATTAACTTTGTGATGAATTAATCCGCGCCTTGGTGATGCGCACTTGTGAAAAAGGCGATATTTTTATCTCCCGAACTTAAGCCAATTTGCTCGTGCTCTCTGCTCCCAATACACTTCATCTTTGTCAATCTTCAGATTCAAGTGAATCTTTGTATCTATAATCTTAGCCATAGTGTCATCGTCTCTATCCTTCCCCAGCAAAGATTCAAGCTCTCTTGTAAGACTCCTCTTAAGCCCATCCTTTCTACTTTTGGTTGAACCTGCCCATTTCTTCAAATGAATTTACAGCAACGATAATTTCTCTATCAACGGAACAGAAGAAGAAACCCAGAACTCTCTGATCATACCCTCAAAAGAATCTTCCATAGTCCACCATGCTTCAAAACGAAAACTACTGTGCCTTGTCAAAATAGTTGGGATATCCGTATTTAAGAGGATGGGATAATGGTCCGATGAAGAAAAGGTAAGATTTTGAATAGTCCACATTGGGAATAAAAGTAACCATTCTTCATTAGCAACCCCTCTATCAAGTCGTTCTCTAATGTTTGTCTCTGGAAGATTACCCCTTTCCCAAGTATACCACACTCCTGAGTACCCAATATCCGTCAGTTGACAATCCTCTAAAGTGTCCCTAAAAGCTTCCATTCTCTTCTGTTCTCGTGGTATTCCTCCACTTTTCTCAAAGAGTATAGAATTTCATTAAAATCTCCTGCTACAAGCCATGGATAATTGTTACCTTGACTAAGACGCTTAAGCAAGCTCCAAACTGAATTTCTGTCTTTTGAATATGGAGATCCATAGAAACCCGTAAATCTCCACTCCTTCTGAATGCGACCCTCCCATAGTAGTACGTCAATATGCCATTTAGAATAACTCCTCAACGTAACCACAATGTCATCCTTCCATGCAAGACACAACCCTCCTCGAGACCCTTCTACTTCAATATCAATCCCACCACTGAAACCACAACTTTTCCTAACCCTCTCCATACGCTTTTGATTCAGCTTAGTCTCCATCAAGAAGACTATATGGGGATTCTGCTGCTTACATAAATAACGCAGCCTTCTCACAGCCCGTGGACTCCCCAATCCACGGACATTCCAATATATGGTTTTCATTGCGTCCGGTCGGCTTGCCTATTGGCAGTCGCCGATCCTAAATTGTTGGAAGCAATCAATTGTGCCTCTTCATCAAGCATATCCTCCTCACAATCTATCGATAAATCCATTCCCTCATTTACTTTTAATCTCTTTTTTCCAACCTTATCAACTGAATCCAAGCAAATCTCACCATCTTCTTCATCGGAAAATTTCCGTTTAGCTCTATCAACATTGGACATTTACGGACTATCCTACTTATTTCGGGCCAGCCTTTTCCATCTTGCCTTTCCAGAATTTTTTGCAACTTCCTTACTGATGTAATTCTCTCCCTTCTGTACCACTTCCTCCCTCAAGCTAGAAGTCGCTTCCTGAACCTTCAATCCATCCTCCCATCTAGACAATATTTTTCCCCTATAACCTTCGCATACGAAAAGTTTGAATCGCCCCAAATTTCCTGATTAACACACACATTTGACTGACCAGTGTAAGTACACTGAACCCTCTGTTTTTTAGTAAAATTGCTAAACTTCATGCTTTCTTTACCCATCATCTTCGATTCTTCTTTTAACGCAATGGAATATGGTGGATCTTCTCTAATTTTTGTCTTCTCTGTAGGGTCTATCACCAAACAATCCTGGAGACTATGATCCAATTTACCACAACCAAAACAAAAGACAGGCAATTTTTCATATTTGAATGGAATCCAGGAACTAACAACATTTGCACTTGAGACAAAAATACCTCTCCTGAGGGGCTTCTGGACCTCCAGATTTACCCTGAGTCTGCAAAAATCATCCCTAATTTCAGATCTGAGAACCCCACCAAAAGTACTACCAATGGCATGCAGCATATCTTTCTTATCAAATTCTGGAGAACACGAGCCAATCTTAATCCAATATGGAGATGAAATAAGACAGATTTAATCTCGTTCAATTGGGTTCTTTAATCTATCAAACAAAATAATTAACTTGCGAAAAAGCCATGGTCTTCCCTCCATAATCAATTCTAAATATTCTTCTAAATCAAAAACAATTAAGAATAAATTCTGACCTACCGTCTGAATTTCAAATTTCTTCTTGGATTTCCAAATACTTTTCATTTGAGCCTTAAAACTATCTGGGTTGAAATATTTCTTCGTCCACACTGAACAAATCAAAGTAGGGTTTTCACTGGGTACCACCAAGGACCTTTTAATCGATAATTGAACAAGCTCTTCTGCCAACAATGATATCTCTTCATTGCTCTCCCTCTCCACGCCACCACCCTCTTCCATCCCAAGCTACAGCAGAGGCTGTTTTCTCTAGGACTCTACAGAGAGCACTCTTGATTTTCGAGGGAACCCCTTCTGTTTTGAGGAGAGTTATTTCAGTACATATTATATTTTAAACAATAGTATACTGTACATTTTAGCAAAAAAAAAAACAAAAAAATATAGTATATCTGAATTACTTGATTATGGCCCACATATTAGTGAAAATTATTAGGTAAAATCAAATGAGAATTTAATTAAAGATAATAATATTTTATTACAAAAGGATCATAGTTAATTTCATCGTTTGTAATTGTCCCAAATTTGTTAGATATGGTTTTGCATTTTGAGGCAGGCTGTCAATTTGTCCACCCCTCTCACCTCACTGGAATTTAATTTACTCCATTATTAAAACATAGAGAACTAAGGTATCTAATATGTCTAAATCAGACTGCTCAAAGAAAATATATGTCTGAATCAGCAGCAACAATTAGACATAAAGGAAAAGCCTCTTCAAGTTTTCGCCAATCTTATCATCATCGTCATTTTTCTCTTGATCGACTACTAGGGTGACATAAAAACCTTTTTTGTCATAATCATATAATTTCTTTTTTGGATTTAAATATATTATATTTTTAGATTTTTATGTTAAGAATATATAATTTATATATAAATATATATTTTTTCTTGGGTCATAATCATATAATATTTTTTTGGGCCAAAATTAAATTATATATTGTTTTGATATATTTGTATCTATATATAATATATAATTTATTAAGAAGCTAAAAATTAGACTATAAATATATATTGACAAATTAAATATTAGACTATAAATTAAAACTTGTAACTAATATCCATTCCTTTAATAGACTTACAAAATGCGAAAAATTAATTACTGGGTTTATTCTAATGAATACTTTTGGAAAAAAAAATAAACTATAAATATATATATATGCATTAAGAATATTTAAAAATATTCTAAAACGACAATATCAAAACATGCTGGTAAAAGTATATACCAATAAAAAAACGATACACGAACTACCTTAATAATAATATCTATATCTTTAAAAAGAAATCACTATAATCTAAAATTCTAAATGAAGTCCAAATTAAAACGATTGTTTGGTTGTCATGTGAAAGCATGGCTATATTAAACGAAATCGAAGCCTAATTAAATGGAAAAGGCAGAAAAGAAAAGACAATTTGACATTCCATTAAAGATGTGGTCTCTGTCATTAGTCATTCGTTCGTTCTGCCATTACTCATTCGTTCATTCTTTAATTTTATGGTTAGTAGTGGAGCTTTGTAGAGACTGGGGCCATGGTATATTTTTAATTTAAAATTTTTATAATTTATAAATTTTAAATTAATAATGATAAAATTATATTTTAATCTTCTAAAATGATAAAAATTTAATTTAATTCTTTAAAGATTATAAAGATATAAATTATTAAAATAATAAAATTATATTTTTTTATCATATAAATATATAATTTAATTTCGACCAAATGAATTTTCTAATTCCACTATTTATAGTGCTTTCGGTGTTTAATTATTCGACCGGACCAATAGTAACTCTCACAGTCAAATTTAGTACTAAAAAACCCAGGGAGGCTGCACACCAAGGTCGTCTTGTCATTTGTTTGATTTTTGCTTACTACTACTCTAATCGTAGGTTTCCCATAACTGTTTCTGGAACCACTTTCCAATAATACTATTGTTTATCGTATGGCCTGACAAAAATAGCACTCTCATCCCCCTTCTTCTAACCACCTTTAGCTGGTGGGTTTCTTCAACTTGAGCAAATTAGTTTTAGAGTATAGGAAACGTAAGCGGTGGACAAACCCATAAATGCAATGCATGCAGTCCAAGTCCAAGGCAGGCAGTGTCTTTTTGCTTTCTGGATCACATGGCCTTTATCTATCTCTGCTAACCTTCCAATTCAATCTCAGCCGTTCATTAACCATCGTTGGTTCGCTTACTATTTCAAGTTCCAAACATCCTTCTGAAGAAAACATCAGTTGTTCGACTCTTTGAGTCTAGTTTTTCATAAATTCTTTTTTTTTTTTTTTCTAAAAGATGCCCAATGCATGATAATTAATAACGACTGCCCTATTTTGGCCAACCTAACTACCAAGTAACTATGATACGGGTAAAATAAAATTATATATGTTACATCTCTATATCTGAACAATTGCGACAGCCAATTCAAGCGGAAAAGAGAAGTAGGTCCAACAAGTTGCAAAATTGGTAAACAAGTAAAATCTTGGATTTTTTTCCCATACCGTAATTCTTGGATTTAATAATTGGCAGGGACTAATATTATAGGATACTAGAATCGACTATAGTTTTAGATATGATATATGATGATATAATTCATAAATAATTTTAAAATTAAAATTCATCTAATATAATAAACTACACAAATTATGAAAGTATTGAGATGTTATATAAAAATAATAATATGAATATGTAAAAATCTATGAATGATTATTAATATATAAAAGATTATACACATTTTTTATATTGTACACATGAAAAATAATGTAAATACAACATGACATACAATATCAATAAAATTCTAACCAATGTCATTTGATGAAATAGTTTGTTTCTAAATTTAATAAATTCAAATTTTCTGAATATTAAATTTGAATTATCTTAACCCTAAGGGTGTATTTGGTTGAGTGAAAAATTAAAGGGATGAAAGGAGGGAATGAAAAGGTAAAAAAGAAAATAAATATTGAGTGTGCTTGATAGGGAAGATAAAGTGAGAGGAAATACAATAAGAGAGATGATAATTTTCTTTCCTAATGCATAAAAATGTTCATTTCGAATTGCAATGATAACAACAGAGAAAATAGGAGAGAAGTGTATGTTAGTTCAAAATGATACATTTTTTAAATGTTTAATTTTATTTATTCTCAGTTTTCAACTCTACCCAAAAGTGGCGGAAAAGAAATTTATTTTTTATTTCAAATTTTCCATATTTCCAATTAAAATAATTTCCATCTTTTTTACCAATCCTGATAGAGTGGGAAAGAAAATTAAAAAAATGGAAAATCAAAGGTGTGAAAAAATAGAAAGACAGAAAAATATTTTTTTTTTCTTCCATAGACATACTTAGTACTTGGTAAGGAAGATGAAAAAAAGAAAGAAAAAATAATTTTTTTTCAACCATTATTTAGTAGAGTTGAAAATGAATGAAAAAAAATATATTTGAAAAATACATAATTTTGAACTAATATCTCATTTTCTCCCCTCTTCTCATTCTAATTTGGAAGAACAGATTTTTATGCATTAGGATGAAAATTTAATCATCTCTCCTATTTTATTTTCTCTCACTTTTCTTCCTTACCAAACACACTTAATTTATCTTCTTTCCACTTTTTAATTCTCTCCTTCCATCCCTTCACTTTTTCATCCAACCAAACACACATTAATTATTTATATCATGATTCATGAATATTAAACTCGAATAATAAAAAATAACACAAACTCAATATATAATTTTAGAATTAATTAAACCACCAGTCAAATTATAACTAATGAACTTATATTCAAGAAAATCATGATGAACTAATACATTATATATATTTAAAAATTATTTTATTCTAAATATTATACTATTATATCCAAAATACCTATTTGAATTACGCATGTCAAAATATTCTACTAATTCACCATTAATTGAGACTCCCAACTAATGTAAAACGTCTTTTAGAATAATTGTACACTTCTCATACGGTAAATTAAACGTGCACAACTTTGGTCTCCATCGCCCTAACAACACATAATAATAACATATTCAAGACGAAACGTGTAATTTTAGCAATATACTCAAATTCGATAACTCTCAACAAATCTAAAATATCAGCAGGTGCGTGCTACATCGAGAGATCTCAATCGTTTCATCTGATTAATATTTCATTAAATAAAATTAGTTATTACTCATAACAATAAAAAAAATTATTACCATATCTAAACATCTCTTAGAAACGTAGATGATGACAACAATGATGTCATTTTTCAAATATACATAAAAAAATTCAAAAAAATTACAATAATAATAAAAAAATACAATAACATTATTAATAAGTCCAACATAAATGTCATCTACATTTAATTTAAAAAATAAGAATAACATTAGTGACGCAATATTTGAAATGGTCTAAAGGGAATTAAAGTAATAAATATAAACTGCACAAAAATATGAAATATAAACAAAATGTACAATTCCTAAAAAATAAAAGTTAAACTAGAAAGTTTAATAAAATTACTTACTGAATGAAGTCAACCAAGAGTTTCACAAATTTAGGTTGTACTTTTGAAATAACTTGAAAATTATTAAGGGATTGATTTTTTTATAATCCAATTTTACAATATACTATCATTTTATATTTACATATTATTACATGCTCAAAAAATTATATGCATTTAATATAAAATTAAAGTGATATATATTTTTTAAATATGTATAATTGAATTAAAATTAGAGTTGTAAATATATATTTAAATCGCAATCAAAATGTCATATTTATATCTATATATATATAATTTCTCTAAATCAAAGTTAATATATTAAGTTGTATAATTTTAATATTTATTCTTTTATAAATAATCGAAACATTATAGACCAAACAAAAATTAGTCTGAAAAGCCGAGGGCAAATACGTGAAATCATGACGGAGCATTACTTTTTTATTACATATGATGGCGAACTTAGATTGCTTTCGTCATGACTGGAATCTGAACAGATATTGATTGGACGTCCCTGTTGCTGTATCCCCTATCGTATTCAGCACATTAATGTTATCCGCTCTCCCTCATTATGGTCCTTTTTCTTTTCATAATGTCCTCCTACACATTTTCACTTTACCCATCAACGTGTTACACACTAAACTTATTGGCTACCTATTTTGCTTTTACTCCTAACCCTTTATTTTCTATATCCGTATTCAACAATATACAAATATAAATAATTATTAGGTTAAGAAATTTCTGAATCATTTTCTCTCCTACTCATCTTGCCACCTCTATCATACTAGATATAATCCCAGAAGGGTTGTTTTATCAATAATAATATTGTAGCAGCAAAATATTTATATAATATATGTTGGAATAACAAAATTTTGACGCTCCTAAGTGCAACATCCAAACTTAAGGTTTCATTCTGCTAAAAAAATATAGGGTATTGGTTTCTGAAGTTATTTTACAGTGAATTCTAAGGTTCAATAAATTTTGGCGACTTATTTTCTTTGCTTAAAATAGATTGCTTTGAAATAACAATAAAACTTGGGAGTGAAATAAAATTATGATTAGCTGATCAAGTTTTTTTATTAATTTTCGGATTGGGGTCAAATTCGAGGCAAGATAACTTTCTTTTAAGTTAAGATTGAAGCATGATGATAAATCATTGTACGTGTTAGGATTTGTGTGAGCAAAAATTCTCAACGACAACAAAAATATTTTTATCAGACACAAAACTCTCATTGTAACAGCCTAATTTAGGGGTAGTCAGACAGTGATCTCGGGGTCACTAATCCGAGGTTAGAGAAAATTATTTTTATTTATTTTATGTGTTATAACATGTCAATAAGGATGCATGGAAATTTTGGTACTTTAATTTTAGCGATTTCAGGCTTAATCGCTAAAAAGGACAAAATCGCATAAAGTGCGAAAGTTCTATTTTATTTGCTAGAGGTGCCTAATAGCCATAGAATGTTAAAGTGGAGGTATTTAAAGTGCAATTAGGCCAACAATAAAGGGTTGGCCGGCCATGTGGACAAGGGAGACAAGAGCATTTATTTTTGGTCAATAGTTGGTGATATTAGTTGACAAAATGAATAAAATAAGATGATATAAGCAAAAGTTATCATATTTTCATTTAGTTTTCTTCTCCAACCGAAAATACCAACAAAGGGAGGGCTTTGAAAGCTTGAAAATTTCAGCAACTCATTTTCTCTACAAGTAAGTTATTTTGATGGTTTTAGTTGATAATTTTTGTACTTTTGGAGTCCCCAAAGCTTAAGCTAGCTAATGAGGGGACTAATTTGCAATATGGTTGAAAGTCTAGGGACTTGCCATGAGAGAGTTTATGTTGGTTGTTGAGTTTTTATGGAAGAAAATGAATGTTAGGAAGATGAGAAACAAACTTTTGTGAAAGGTGTTGTTATGAAAACACCTAATTATTACGACTAAGATGCAAATGTTGTAATTTGTTCATTAATGCATGAAATAGTTGGAATTGTGAATAGTTATAAGAGGATTAAATGTTCAACTAGACTTGTTTAACAAGAAAATATGATGAAAAGTGATTTACGAGCCTAGGGGAAAAATCATAATTTTGCCAAAGTATAAGGGCAAAATAGTCATTTTTGCCTAAGTGTAGATTATGATGTATTATGATTAATAAGTGATTAAATGAGTAAATTCTATTGTTATAGATCAAAGAAAATGATATCTGGACGTAGAACGGGAGAAAAGAGACATATGGACAAATAGGTCCCTTTCTACCCTTTTGATATCGAGGTAAGTTCATGTGCTAAATTATGCAACTCTAAGTGAATACCTTAATATTTCGATGTTGTATAAATTGTTTATTGCCTCCATGTATACGTTAAATACGTTTTGATGGGATGTCAAGAAATGAAAGTCTTGATTTAATCAATGAATAGAGGAAATGCAAATAGCATGATACGATGGTAATTAAGGTTCCGTGTAAGACCATATTTAGAATATGACCTCGGTGTGAGAATTCGTATAAGACCATGTCCGGGACATGGCATCGATATGGTGTTTCATGTGAGACCCTATTGAGGGTGTGATATTGATAAGATTCTAAATATATGAAACTCAAAAATGTTCTTTAGTATTGAATAATTCAACAGGCATGTTGAAATGAGGAGGTATGTGATTATACCATAAGAGATATAGGTATGTGACTGAACTTATTTGGGGTGAGTTCGATATATGATGAAACCATGGTAAGTTATGTATAAATGATGCATCCTAATTGCATATGCTGTAATTATAAATGTATTGCAAGAAAGCAGTTGATTATTGTAGAAATCTAAGTAAGAATGATAATGTGTGAGGATGTTCCCAGATGAACATTTGAAATAGGGAAATGTATGTGGATAAGGTCCCGTATAAGACCATGTCCGGGGCATGGTATCGGCACCGAATTGAGATTTTCGTATAAGACCATATTGGGATATGGCTTCGGTATTGAATATGAGAATCGTATAAGACCATATCCGGGATGTGGCAACGATACTTGATGTGAAACTTCGTATAAGACCATATCCGGGATAGGGCATCGGCACTTAGAGGTGAATCCATGTGAGACCACCTTTGGGATGTGGCATTGGCCTCGTAATTATATTAATGACGATATTATGCGTCTTTGAGTATCCCTAGTGATAAATGGGATAAGTAGAAATGAGATTAGTACTAAAGTCATGTGAATGAGTGAATACAGGTACTCGTGAGTCATTCACGACGAAACACTTACGATATGTGACACGGTATGTGTTCTACAAGGGCAAGTATGAGTAAGATGGCAAGAAGCCTAATACTTTATGTATGATTAATTAATGCCATGGATGGATTTTATCATGAACATTTGGCTTGTGGTATGGTTAGAATGTGGTATGAGACGGAATGAGTAATCCTTAAGAATGATTGAGTAGGTAACCATGAGTTTAAGAGTAAAGCTCATTATAATACCTTGTGGTTGAGTATAATCAGTGAATGTCAATAGTTGATTATTATATGCATATGAACTTACTAAGCATTATTGCTTACTCCTCTTCCTTTCATATCTCTTATAGGTTAACTTAACTAGCTTGGGTTGGAGACCAGCAGAAGACATTTTCACACTATCGAAAGCGGACACTTGGTATGAGGTCTCAAGTCCTTATGAGTTATGGCATGTATAGGGATAATATTTAAAGTTGATATAGCCAAATGTGTTGGCCTAAGAGAGTTTATGGTTTGGTTGTGTATAGCCATAGATGATGGCTTAAGTCGATTGTAATTACACCAGAAATAGTTCTCCTCGTGTATGGGATGAAGACATCATTTTTATAGATTAAATGTGATAATTCAAGAGCTATAATTGATGATATGTGAAGTTTATGTGATGGTGTATGAATGTATGCAAGTGAGGGTGGCTAAATGGCTTGGAAAATAGCCTTGAATTGGTCCACTGCGGGTAGACACACGGGCATGTGTCTAGACCGTGTGTGACATATGGTCATCCCCATGGGTGTGTGACTTGGCCGTGTGTCTCCTGCATGTTAGTGTTGTAAGTCGGTGTCGACCACGGGCTAGACATACATGCGGCGTGTGCCTAGGCCGTGTGACCCTTATGAGGCTGCGGCGTCACAAGCAGAATACCCAAGTTTTTACACACGGGTGTGTCTAGGCGTGTGGAGCACACGGGCCAAGCACTGCGGGCGTGTGCTGGCGTGTGAAAACCCTGTAGGTTCGAAATGAAAATAAATCCCACACGGGGTAGGGACATGGGCGTGTGATACAAGACGGCTGCCCACACGCTGCGTGTCCCATTTCACACGGACGTGTGGCCCCATTTAGGTGAAAATTTTCTAAGTGTTTGAAAAGTTCGGTTTGGTTCCTCAACGTCCCGCGGGTGTATAGGGTCTCGTAGACCCTTGATAGGGATGTTACGTTAGTAAATGAAAAGTTTTAAATTGCAAAGAATTTTTATAGCCCAAAGTGGAGCGATCAAGCAAGTCAAGTCGGTAATACCTCGTGCCGGTCCGAGTCGAATACGGTGAGGGTGTTACACTCATCACCTAAAAATCCAAATAACATGGTGGATCACACCCATTCATTCAACCATCCAGGGGCGAAGCCAGGGGGTGGCATGGGCCCGGCCCCCCTAAAATGTAAAATTACTATTTAGGCCTTTAAATTTTTTTAAAAATTTTAAATTAGTAAAGGTAAAATTGCACTTTGGCCCCCCTAAAATTATAAAAATTCAATTTAATCCTTTACAAATTATAAAGATATAAACTATAAAAAATTAAAACTTCATCCGCCCCCCTTAAAAAATTATTCTGGCTTCGCCCCTGCAACCATCCTAAAATATATGTTTGTATGTACAAGTTTGAGAGAGGATGGAAATTGCTAGCGAGACTTTGATTGAAATGGTAAACTTGAGCTTTGAGATTCTAAGTATTAGATTTGAGTCCTACTTAATAAAAATTATGTTTGGACGGACCAATTTGAGTTGAATTAATTATTAAAATAATTATTTGGTTCAATATTTGTAATAATTTATTTTTTTTACGATAACTATTGATATGATTGTAAGTTATAACTTAAAAAAAGTGATGTAAGATATTAATACTTAATTGAGAACTTCTTTATTATAAGAAAATATTATAATTTATTGAAGTATTTTAATAAATATAATTTTTTTTTACTTTAAAAAAATATATAATTTTTACTATCAAGTGTTGGGTGTAGTGACAAGATACACTACACTTTAAAAGAGAATAAAATTCAAATATTAGAGACGATATTATTAGGAGGAATAACCACAAACCCTAAATATAAACTATGAATATGAAAAGTAAAAAATATATATAGTAAGTTATTACAGCTGTAAGCAAGACAGGGGACGTTATAAGAATTGATTCAAGGAAACTGTCTCGAAAAACATTAATTCAAATATGTCATTTCCTTTTCTCATCAAAATAAACAGCATGTATTTGAAACTGGAAAAAAAATGTATTTGAAAATATTCTAAAAATTAGGAAAAAGTTCTAAATGTTGGAATAATGATTAAAACTGGATATCATTTTTAAAAATGATGACATGAAACTATAAGCGTATATATATTTTTCTGATTTTATCAAAATGGGTAATTGGAACAATGATTAAATCAGCAAAAATGGGTAGAAGAAAATTATTGAGAGCAGAACTGTAGTTGGAGGAGTGGATGCAGTAACTGTAAATAATCATCATCTCCCACAGCCCGATATTCCAAAACGGCAGACGAATAACTATCAACTTACTAACCCTTTTTCGGAAAGTTTAATCGCCCTCTTCATCATCTCCAATCATACCACTGCACCCGCCTTTCCATACTTTTCCAAATAATCTTCATTAAGAAAAAAGCACTTGAGTCAGAGAAGTGATTGTATGAAATTGTAATTTCACATAATCTTTATCTTCTTTTAATAGGAGCATGATAAATTAAGAAAATTTAATTTGTCATGCTCTTATTAGAAAATAGATAAAAATAACGTGAAATCACGATTTCATACAATCATTTCTCCTGAGTTCGTGCCTTTAACCATCAAGTCTTGTAGATATTCAAATAGACAAAACCCTAGTCAATATTTTATATATTTGTGTAATGGATATAAATTATTATATCACCTCACTAAAACTAAAGTTATTTGTTCATATGTTGTACATTCATACACACGTTATATATTTTTCTATGGCATAAATTTCCTCTATTTTCTTTTTGTTATTTTTAAAGTTGGTTTTGTTGTTTATATTTAGAGTTTGTAGTTGCCTCTCTTAATAATATCGATATAATTATTTGAATCCAAGTTTTCTTAATGGGAGTAAAATGTGTTTTACTATTGCACCAAATACTTGTGATATGCTTGGCTACAAATGTAATAACATGAGGAAAAAACTTATTAGTTAATACATATGTGTTAAAATAGTAAAAATAAAGAAAAAATACTACAAATTTAAACTTCAAATTAGAAGGATGAGTAAAACCCTTGTAAAAAAATATACCTCTTCAAAATAAGCAAAAAAAAAAAAAAATCCTTCTTTTTGTCGTAAACAAATCATGTGAGTAACTAAAAATTACCAATTATAATTAATTTATTGCTAACTCATGCATTAAAACATGTAAAAAAATACTCCTACTAAACGTGGTAACATTATTGCTTAAATTCTTTCTATTTATTTATATATTTCTTTACCTCAGAAAAGACTGTCGTTCGAATACAATGGAAGGATTAAAAATGTCAATTAACCTTCTTTTCTTGAATAAACCAACTAAATAACCGCGCCTAACTAAACAATAGTGAAACTGAATAAGCTAAATGAAATGAATTTACATTTAAATTATTATCATACCATTTAATTTTTTAACTTCACAAATAAAATTAAAAGTTAATATTTAGTACACTACATTATACTTTTTTTATTCTACAAACAGTTTTAAAAAATTACAATGTTTATTTTTTAAATTTTTACTATACTCCTATGAGTGTGGGGGGGGGGATTTGTGGGTGGAATTTCATTGTATCGAGGTTTTAAAATTCTTAAAATAAATTTACTTTTGGTAAAATATATTAGAGAATTTCATAACTTGTGAATAATTTCAAGAGGAATTTTTAATAGCTTAAATTCCACCTAAATAGGTGCTTATTTAAAATTCATCATAATTCTATTTGTTTTAATACACATAGTTCCATTATAATATGTTAGAGTTGTGTGACCCAAATTCTAAGATATTGCTTGCAAGTCAAGTTAAACAAAATATATCTTCTTTCTAGAAGATTTAGTATTTATGAGTATAATATATTTAGCATTTATTAGCATAATATATTTTTACTTTGATTAGAATTAGGTTTTACAAGCCTATAAATAGACATAGTCTATTCCTCTTGTAATGCGTTCGAATTCGACATAGTGAATTTTCTTCTCCTCTACCCGTGGTTTTTTCCCGAAAGGGTTTCCACGTAAAATCTGTGTGTTCTTTATTTTATTTCTCTTTTCTTTGCGATATATATTGTCATTACCGACATTTATATTTTTCACATAATATAAAAACTTAAACTTCAAAAATTATTTCATTTAAATATAATATATATTTAAAATTATTTCATTAAAAATAATTATAAATTTTTACAAATATAATGATATCCATATTGAATATCTTTTATATTGTTTATTTTAATATAATTCTTCTTCTTTTATAATTATTTTGTTTTTAATTTGTAAAATTGTTTAACCTAATTTTTTCTAAATGATTACAAATCCTAATCTCTAAAATGTTAGAATTTTAAAATTTTTAAAAACTTTAAAATTCTTCATCTAAATACACTTTATGGGACACTTGTTAAAATTTTAACTCTATTTATAAAGTTTACAAATTCTAATAGTAAAAATTATTCATAAAATTAAATTAATATTTTATTTATTTATTTTTATAACATCAATTAAAGACAGTCTCACTTAAAAAAACTTAGAGTAAATAATTATTAATTAAATTTAATCGATTTAAGTAAATTTCTTAGATAAATCGACATACTATTGGGCCGACTTTGGCCATTTATGCGTGGAACATCATTACAGAAAGAAAGCAAAATAAAAGGAAAGGGCTAGTAGACCTCAACATAACAATATAGGTATTTTTATCCAACTAACCTAAAAAAATAAATATTTATCGAATTACTCAAAGTTAAAAACAATCACGGAATAATCTAAAATGAATAGTGGAGGGTGGTGCCGACACCCAAGTAAATCATTCCCCATCATTGCCTCTTGATTCTTTGGGGTTTAATAAATTTATTTTTTCGATATTTTTGGTGTTGGCATTGTGGTGTCCGACAACCATGTTAGTAAAAAAATCATCCCATGATTTTAGTGGCGACAATAGTAAAAAAATAACCTTTTTTTGTTTTTTTATGCCGACATTGTGGTGGTCGGCATCCATGGCGTGATAAAATTTTTTTGTCGTGTTTCTAGTGGTCGGCACCAATAGGCTATATATAACAAATGTGGATGCACTTTGGGTTCTAATAAAACAGAAGTGAGAAAAAATTGAGAATGTTGTGTTGAAAGAAAAAAAATGGGGAGAGGGAGATTGAAATTTTTTTATCCGTTAGGGAGTGTACCATCAACTGGAGATTTCTATTTTGTATTGGAAGTCATGCGTTAACGGGTTAAATTTTATATTGTCACAAGAACTGCAAAGGTTATGCTGTCATCCTATTATGATCGGCCACTTTACTATACCCCGTGACCACAAGTCCATTAGCCGAGAGTCCCAGTTGAACCGATACGTCTTCCAATGCTATCGTGCACTCCCCACATGAAATATGGAATATATGTGGGTCTCTGGGCGTCATCATTCAACAATGGCAGAAATTAAATACGACCTTAAGTAAAAAATCTCAATGAATGTCACTGTGCCAAACTCAGCGACATTCAAGTATGGTATAATCCTATGGTCGGGAAAATATCTCGGAGCATGGAGTCAAGGCCTCAAGACTCAAGACCCAATACCAGTCCTGTACATATTTTAAATTTCATAATTAATGAATAATTATTTTTTTTAAAGATGCTGACTTCAAAAACATCTCTTAGAAACGTAGATGATGACAACAATGATGTCATTTTTCAAATATACATAAAAAAATTCAAAAAAATTACAATAATAATAAAAAAATACAATAACATTATTAATAAGTCCAACATAAATGTCATCTACATTTAATTTAAAAAATAAGAATAACATTAGTGACGCAATATTTGAAATGGTCTAAAGGGAATTAAAGTAATAAATATAAACTGCACAAAAATATGAAATATAAACAAAATGTACAATTCCTAAAAAATAAAAGTTAAACTAGAAAGTTTAATAAAATTACTTACTGAATGAAGTCAACCAAGAGTTTCACAAATTTAGGTTGTACTTTTGAAATAACTTGAAAATTATTAAGGGATTGATTTTTTTTTTATAATCCAATTTTTACAATATACTATCATTTTATATTTACATATTATTACATGCTCAAAAAATTATATGCATTTAATATAAAATTAAAGTGATATATATTTTTTAAATATGTATAATTGAATTAAAATTAGAGTTGTAAATATATATTTAAATCGCAATCAAAATGTCATATTTATATCTATATATATATAATTTCTCTAAATCAAAGTTAATATATTAAGTTGTATAATTTTAATATTTATTCTTTTTATAAATAATCGAAACATTATAGACCAAACAAAAATTAGTCTGAAAAGCCGAGGGCAAATACGTGAAATCATGACGGAGCATTACTTTTTTATTACATATGATGGCGAACTTAGATTGCTTTCGTCATGACTGGAATCTGAACAGATATTGATTGGACGTCCCTGTTGCTGTATCCCCTATCGTATTCAGCACATTAATGTTATCCGCTCTCCCTCATTATGGTCCTTTTTCTTTTCATAATGTCCTCCTACACATTTTCACTTTACCCATCAACGTGTTACACACTAAACTTATTGGCTACCTATTTTGCTTTTACTCCTAACCCTTTATTTTCTATATCCGTATTCAACAATATACAAATATAAATAATTATTAGGTTAAGAAATTTCTGAATCATTTTCTCTCCTACTCATCTTGCCACCTCTATCATACTAGATATAATCCCAGAAGGGTTGTTTTATCAATAATAATATTGTAGCAGCAAAATATTTATATAATATATGTTGGAATAACAAAATTTTGACGCTCCTAAGTGCAACATCCAAACTTAAGGTTTCATTCTGCTAAAAAAATATAGGGTATTGGTTTCTGAAGTTATTTTACAGTGAATTCTAAGGTTCAATAAATTTTGGCGACTTATTTTCTTTGCTTAAAATAGATTGCTTTGAAATAACAATAAAACTTGGGAGTGAAATAAAATTATGATTAGCTGATCAAGTTTTTTTATTAATTTTCGGATTGGGGTCAAATTCGAGGCAAGATAACTTTCTTTTAAGTTAAGATTGAAGCATGATGATAAATCATTGTACGTGTTAGGATTTGTGTGAGCAAAAATTCTCAACGACAACAAAAATATTTTTATCAGACACAAAACTCTCATTGTAATGTGACCTAATTTAGGGGTAGTCAGACAGTGATCTCGGGGTCACTAATCCGAGGTTAGAGAAAATTATTTTTATTTATTTTATGTGTTATAACATGTCAATAAGGATGCATGGAAATTTTGGTACTTTAATTTTAGCGATTTCAGGCTTAATCGCTAAAAAGGACAAAATCGCATAAAGTGCGAAAGTTCTATTTTATTTGCTAGAGGTGCCTAATAGCCATAGAATGTTAAAGTGGAGGTATTTAAAGTGCAATTAGGCCAACAATAAAGGGTTGGCCGGCCATGTGGACAAGGGAGACAAGAGCATTTATTTTTGGTCAATAGTTGGTGATATTAGTTGACAAAATGAATAAAATAAGATGATATAAGCAAAAGTTATCATATTTTCATTTAGTTTTCTTCTCCAACCGAAAATACCAACAAAGGGAGGGCTTTGAAAGCTTGAAAATTTCAGCAACTCATTTTCTCTACAAGTAAGTTATTTTGATGGTTTTAGTTGATAATTTTTGTACTTTTGGAGTCCCCAAAGCTTAAGCTAGCTAATGAGGGGACTAATTTGCAATATGGTTGAAAGTCTAGGGACTTGCCATGAGAGAGTTTATGTTGGTTGTTGAGTTTTTATGGAAGAAAATGAATGTTAGGAAGATGAGAAACAAACTTTTGTGAAAGGTGTTGTTATGAAAACACCTAATTATTACGACTAAGATGCAAATGTTGTAATTTGTTCATTAATGCATGAAATAGTTGGAATTGTGAATAGTTATAAGAGGATTAAATGTTCAACTAGACTTGTTTAACAAGAAAATATGATGAAAAGTGATTTACGAGCCTAGGGGAAAAATCATAATTTTGCCAAAGTATAAGGGCAAAATAGTCATTTTTGCCTAAGTGTAGATTATGATGTATTATGATTAATAAGTGATTAAATGAGTAAATTCTATTGTTATAGATCAAAGAAAATGATATCTGGACGTAGAACGGGAGAAAAGAGACATATGGACAAATAGGTCCCTTCTACCCTTTTGATATCGAGGTAAGTTCATGTGCTAAATTATGCAACTCTAAGTGAATACCTTAATATTTCGATGTTGTATAAATTGTTTATTGCCTCCATGTATACGTTAAATACGTTTTGATGGGATGTCAAGAAATGAAAGTCTTGATTTAATCAATGAATAGAGGAAATGCAAATAGCATGATACGATGGTAATTAAGGTTCCGTGTAAGACCATATTTAGAATATGACCTCGGTGTGAGAATTCGTATAAGACCATGTCCGGGACATGGCATCGATATGGTGTTTCATGTGAGACCCTATTGAGGGTGTGATATTGATAAGATTCTAAATATATGAAACTCAAAAATGTTCTTTAGTATTGAATAATTCAACAGGCATGTTGAAATGAGGAGGTATGTGATTATACCATAAGAGATATAGGTATGTGACTGAACTTATTTGGGGTGAGTTCGATATATGATGAAACCATGGTAAGTTATGTATAAATGATGCATCCTAATTGCATATGCTGTAATTATAAATGTATTGCAAGAAAGCAGTTGATTATTGTAGAAATCTAAGTAAGAATGATAATGTGTGAGGATGTTCCCAGATGAACATTTGAAAATAGGAAATGTATGTGGATAAGGTCCGTATAAGACCATGTCCGGGGCATGGTATCGCAGACATAGAATTGAGATTTTCGTATAAGACCATATTGGGATATGGCTTCGGTATTGAATATGAGAATCGTATAAGACCATATCCGGGATGTGGCAACGATACTTGATGTGAAACTTCGTATAAGACCATATCCGGGATAGGGCATCGGCACTTAGAGGTGAATCCATGTGAGACCACCTCTGGGATGTGGCATTGGCCTCGTAATTATATTAATGACGATATTATGCGTCTTTGAGTATCCCTAGTGATAAATGGGATAAGTAGAAATGAGATTAGTACTAAAGTCATGTGAATGAGTGAATACAGGTACTCGTGAGTCATTCACGACGAAACACTTACGATATGTGACACGGTATGTGTTCTACAAGGGCAAGTATGAGTAAGATGGCAAGAAGCCTAATACTTTATGTATGATTAATTAATGCCATGGATGGATTTTATCATGAACATTTGGCTTGTGGTATGGTTAGAATGTGGTATGAGACGGAATGAGTAATCCTTAAGAATGATTGAGTAGGTAACCATGAGTTTAAGAGTAAAGCTCATTATAATACCTTGTGGTTGAGTATAATCAGTGAATGTCAATAGTTGATTATTATATGCATATGAACTTACTAAGCATTATTGCTTACTCCTCTTCCTTTCATATCTCTTATAGGTTAACTTAACTAGCTTGGGTTGGAGACCGCCGAAGACATTTTCACACTATCGAGCAGACACTTGGTATGAGGTCTCAAGTCCTTATGAGTTATGGCATGTATAGGGATAATATTTAAAGTTGATATAGCCAAATGTGTTGGCCTAAGAGAGTTTATGGTTTGGTTGTGTATAGCCATAGATGATGGCTTAAGTCGATTGTAATTACACCAGAAATAGTTCTCCCTCGTGTATGGGATGAAGACATCATTTTTATAGATTAAATGTGATAATTCAAGAGCTATAATTGATGATATGTGAAGTTTATGTGATGGTGTATGAATGTATGCAAGTGAGGGTGGCTAAATGGCTTGGAAAATAGCCTTGAATTGGTCCACACGGGTAGACACACGGGCATGTGTCTAGACCGTGTGTGACATATGGTCATCCCCATGGGTGTGTGACTTGGCCGTGTGTCTCCTGCATGTTAGTGTTGTAAGTCAGTGTCGACCACGGGCTAGACATACGGGCGTGTGCCTAGGCCGTGTGACCCTTATGAGGCTGCTGACGTCACAAACAGAATACCCAAGTTTTTACACACGGGTGTGTCTAGGCCGTGTGGAGCACACGGGCCAAGCACACGGGCGTGTGCCTGGCCGTGTGAAAACCCCTGTAGGTTCGAAATGAAAATAAATCCCACACGGGGTAGGGACATGGGCGTGTGATACCGCACGGCCTGCCCACACGCGCGTGTCCCATTTCACACGGACGTGTGGCCCCTGTTTAGGTGAAAATTTTCTAAGTGTTTGAAAAGTTCCGGTTTGGTTCCTCAACGTCCCGAGCGGGTGTATAGGGTCTCGTAGACCCTTGATAGGGATGTTACGTTAGTAAATGAAAAGTTTTAAATTGCAAAGAATTTTTATAGCCCAAAGTGGAACGATCAAGCAAGTCAAGTCCGGTAATACCTCGTACCCGGTTCCGGAGTCGAATACAGGTGAGGGGTGTTACACTCATCACCTAAAAATCCAAATAACATGGTGGATCACACCCATTCATTCAACCATCCAGGGGCGAAGCCAGGGGGTGGCATGGGCCCGGCCCCCCTAAAATGTAAAATTACTATTTAGGCCTTTAAATTTTTTTAAAAATTTTAAATTAGTAAAGGTAAAATTGCACTTTGGCCCCCCTAAAATTATAAAAATTCAATTTAATCCTTTACAAATTATAAAGATATAAACTATAAAAAATTAAAACTTCATCCGCCCCTTAAAAATTATTATTAAGCCTTCACCGCAACCATCCTAAAATATATGTTTGTATGTACAAGTTTGAGAGAGGATGGAAATTGCTAGTAGACTTTGATTGAAATGGTAAACTTGAGCTTTGAGATTCTAAGTATTAGATTTGAGTCCTACTTAATAAAAATTATGTTTGGACGGACCAATTTGAGTTGAATTAATTATTAAAATAATTATTTGGTTCAATATTTGTAATAATTTATTTTTTTACGATAACTATTGATATGATTGTAAGTTATAACTTAAAAAAAGTGATGTAAGATATTAATACTTAATTGAGAACTTCTTTATTATAAGAAAATATTATAATTTATTGAAGTATTTTAATAAATATAATTTTTTTACTTTAAAAAATATATAATTTTACTATCAGTGTTGGGTGTAGTGACAAGATACACTACACTTTAAAAGAGAATAAAATTCAAATATTAGAGACGATATTATTAGGAGGAATAACCACAAACCCTAAATATAAACTATGAATATGAAAAGTAAAAATATATATAGTAAGTTATTACAGCTGTAAGCAAGACAGGGACGTTATAAGAATTGATTCAAGGAAACTGTCTCGAAAAACATTAATTCAAATATGTCATTTCCTTTTCTCATCAAAATAAACAGCATGTATTTGAAACTGGAAAAAATGTATTTGAAAATATTCTAAAAATTAGAAAAAGTTCTAAATGTTGGAATAATGATTAAAACTGGATATCATTTTTAAAAATGATGACATGAAACTATAAGCGTATATATATTTTTCTGATTTTATCAAAATGGGTAATTGGAACAATGATTAAATCAGCAAAAATGGGTAGAAGAAAATTATTGAGAGCAGAACTGTAGTTGGAGGAGTGGATGCAGTAACTGTAAATAATCATCATCTCCCACAGCCCGATATTCCAAAACGGCAGACGAATAACTATCAACTTACTAACCCTTTTTCGGAAAGTTTAATCGCCCTCTTCATCATCTCCAATCATACCACTGCACCCGCCTTTCCATACTTTTCCAAATAATCTTCATTAAGAAAAAAAAGCACTTGAGTCAGAGAAGTGATTGTATGAAATTGTAATTTCACATAATCTTTATCTTCTTTTAATAGGAGCATGATAAATTAAGAAAATTTAATTTGTCATGCTCTTATTAGAAATAGATAAAAATAACGTGAAATCACAGTTTCATACAATCATTTCTCCTTGAGTTCGTGCCTTTAACCATCAAGTCTTGTAGATATTCAAATAGACAAAACCCTAGTCAATATTTTATATATTTGTGTAATGGATATAAATTATTATATCACCTCACTAAAACTAAAGTTATTTGTTCATATGTTGTACATTCATACACACGTTATATATTTTTCTATGGCATAAATTTCCTCTATTTTCTTTTTGTTATTTTTAAAGTTGGTTTTGTTGTTTATATTTAGAGTTTGTAGTTGCCTCTCTTAATAATATCGATATAATTATTTGAATCCAAGTTTTCTTAATGGGAGTAAAATGTGTTTTACTATTGCACCAAATACTTGTGATATGCTTGGCTACAAATGTAATAACATGAGGAAAAAACTTATTAGTTAATACATATGTGTTAAAATAGTAAAAATAAAGAAAAAATACTACAAATTTAAACTTCAAATTAGAAGGATGAGTAAAACCCTTGTAAAAAAATATACCTCTTCAAAATAAGCAAAAAAAAAAAAAAAATCCTTCTTTTTGTCGTAAACAAATCATGTGAGTAACTAAAAATTACCAATTATAATTAATTTATTGCTAACTCATGCATTAAAACATGTAAAAAAATACTCCTACTAAACGTGGTAACATTATTGCTTAAATTCTTTCTATTTATTTATATATTTCTTTACCTTTAAAAGACTGTCGTTCGAATACAATGGAAGGATTAAAAATGTCAATTAACCTTCTTTTCTTGAATAAACCAACTAAATAACCGCGCCTAACTAAACAATAGTGAAACTGAATAAGCTAAATGAAATGAATTTACATTTAAATTATTATCATACCATTTAATTTTTTAACTTCACAAATAAAATTAAAAGTTAATATTTAGTACACTACATTATACTTTTTTTATTCTACAAACAGTTTTAAAAAATTACAATGTTTATTTTTTAAATTTTTACTATACTCCTATGAGTGTGGGGGGGGGATTTGTGGGTGGAATTTCATTGTATCGAGGTTTTAAAATTCTTAAAATAAATTTACCTGTTTCGGTAAAATATATTAGAGAATTTCATAACTTGTGAATAATTTCAAGAGGAATTTTTAATAGCTTAAATTCCACCTAAATAGGTGCTTATTTAAAATTCATCATAATTCTATTTGTTTTAATACACATAGTTCCATTATAATATGTTAGAGTTGTGTGACCCAAATTCTAAGATATTGCTTGCAAGTCAAGTTAAACAAAATATATCTTCTTTCTAGAAGATTTAGTATTTATGAGTATAATATATTTAGCATTTATTAGCATAATATATTTTTACTTTGATTAGAATTAGGTTTTACAAGCCTATAAATAGACATAGTCTATTCCTCTTGTAATGCGTTCGAATTCGACATAGTGAATTTTTCTTCTCCTCTACCCGTGGTTTTTTCCCGAAAGGGTTTCCACGTAAAATCTGTGTGTTCTTTATTTTATTTCTCTTTTCTTTGCGATATATATTGTCATTACCGACATTTATATTTTTCACATAATATAAAAACTTAAACTTCAAAAATTATTTCATTTAAATATAATATATATTTAAAATTATTTCATTAAAAATAATTATAAATTTTTACAAATATAATGATATCCATATTGAATATCTTTTATATTGTTTATTTTAATATAATTCTTCTTCTTTTATAATTATTTTGTTTTTAATTTGTAAAATTGTTTAACCTAATTTTTTTCTAAATGATTACAAATCCTAATCTCTAAAATGTTAGAATTTTAAAATTTTTAAAAACTTTAAAATTCTTCATCTAAATACACTTTATGGGACACTTGTTAAAATTTTAACTCTATTTATAAAGTTTACAAATTCTAATAGTAAAAATTATTCATAAAATTAAATTAATATTTTATTTATTTATTTTTATAACATCAATTAAAGACAGGTCTCACTTAAAAAAAAACTTAGAGTAAATAATTATTAATTAAATTTAATCGATTTAAGTAAATTTCTTAGATAAACTGACATACGGCTGGCCGACTTTGGCCATTTATGCGTGGAACATCATTACAGAAAGAAAGCAAAATAAAAGGAAAGGGCTAGTAGACCTCAACATAACAATATAGGTATTTTTATCCAACTAACCTAAAAAAATAAATATTTATCAGAATTACTCAAAGTTAAAAACAATCACGGGAATAATCTAAAATGAATAGTGGAGGGTGGTGCCGACACCCAAGTAAATCATTCCCCCATCATTGCCTGCTGATTGCTGGGGGGTTTAATAAATTTATTTTTTTCGATATTTTTTGGTGTTGGCATTGTGGTGTCCGACAACCATGTTAGTAAAAAAAAAATCATCCCATGATTTTAGTGGCCGACAATAGTAAAAAAAATAACCTTTTTTTTGTATTTTTTTATGCCGACATTGTGGTGGTCGGCATCCATGGCAGTAAAATTTTTTTTGTCGTGTTTCTAGTGGTCGGCACCAATAGGCTATATATAACAAATGTGGATGCACTTTGGGTTCTAATAAAACAGGAAGTGAGAAAAAAATTGAGAATGTTGTGTTGAAGAGAAAAAAAAAATGGGGGGAGAGGGAGATTGAAATTTTTTTTATCCGTTAGGGGAGTGTACCATCAACTGGAGATTTCTATTTTGTATTGGAAGTCATGCGTTAACGGGGTTAAATTTTATATTGTCACAAGAACTGCAAAGGTTATGCTGTCATCCTATTATGATCGGCCACTTTACTATACCCCGTGACCACAAGTCCATTAGCCGAGAGTCCCAGTTGAACCGATACGTCTTCCAATGCTATCGTGCACTCCCCACATGAAATATGGAATATATGTGGGTCTCTGGGCGTCATCATTCAACAATGGCAGAAATTAAATACGACCTTAAGTAAAAAATCTCAATGAATGTCACTGTGCCAAACTCAGCGACATTCAAGTATGGTATAATCCTATGGTCGGGAAAATATCTCGGAGCATGGAGTCAAGGCCTCAAGACTCAAGACCCAATACCAGTCCTGTACATATTTTAAATTTCATAATTAATGAATAATTATTTTTTTTAAAGATGCTGACTTCAAAAACATTTTTAAAAAATAAATTATATTGTTTTATTTAAAATTGACTAGGACCACATTTATCGGCTCGTTTATCATAAGTGTTGTGTGGTTGGTAGCTCGGATAAGAGAACTCATTCCGATTTCTGTATAAATCAATTAAATTATCAATCATCATACAAAATAACAACAAATAATTGAACAAATCATTCAAATAAACAACATGCTAAATTACCTTAAAACTTCAATTTTAATACACGGAAAAAAATGCAAAAAAAAAAAATTCTGGTGAATGGTCGGCCGATTGGTGGTAAGTGATGGTGGATGGATGGGGGACCATTGGCGCGCACACACACATATATACAGTGGGGAAGAAAGAAGAAGAAAATGAGAAAGAAAAGGAAAAAAAAAAGTTGGATGAACACACCGTAGTGGCCTTTAGGTCAAATTGGCGTCAGGTGGCATTATTTAATTTGGTTTTTCAATTAATAGATTTTTTTAGCATTATTTAATACGATTTTTCTGTTACTTGAATATTTGTTTAGTATTATAGTTCGTAATTATAAAAAATAACAACATTTTGTATATTATTAGTTTTTTAACCATTTTTTACATTTTTAAAAACATTATATCACAGCTTCTTTTATTATTCTCGATTTTATATCGGTTCAGCTACTGATAAAATTTACGAACTTATGAACAATAAATTTTTTTATAGCTTAAAAACAACACCTTCCGTTTTTATCATACTAGCATTTACATTAAAATTTACTCAAAATTTTATTTACCTCTACTATTGTGTTGTTTTACAAAATTTGCCTAACTAATTTCATAATTTATGAAAATTCACCAGGTGCAATGATACTAACTAAATTTGGATTAATCAAACTACACAGTTTGCTAATGTATTTTGAAAAGTATTTTCTTCAGTAAATTCATCTTCTGTTTAAATCAGGTCTGCGTTGCATTTAGTAATATTAAGTTTGGCCACCTTCTATCAAGTACATCTATGTTGCTTAATTTTATTATTAATTGTGCTGAAATCGCAACGACTTCTATTATCCGAGCTTTCGACCAAACAACCCTAAGCTGATCTTCAAATGGCTCCATCGGGAATCTTGTGCCCCAAGTATGGGGTTCTTGTGATACAAGGTTCGTGTAACAGCCCGCTTTCAGTGAAATTGGAACAGTGGTTTCGGGACCACAAATCCGAAGTCAGAAAATTTATATTATTATTATTTTATGTTCTAATGTATAATAGAAATACAATATAAAAATTTCGTTAAGAAATTTTACCGTTTACATACCTAATTTGATAAAAAGGACTAAATTGCATCAAGTGCAAAAGTTGAGTTCTAATAGCTATTGGTATTAAATAGCTATAGAATTTGAAATTGGAGGTCCTTATATAGTAAATAGGCCATTTAGAGTTGTTAGTGGATAAGCATGAATAGTCATCATTGGAAATTGAATAAATTATTAAGGGTAATTTTGGAAATTATCAATTAAAGTTATAATAAATAAAATAAAATAATCTTTTATCATCATCTACCACCAAAACAAAAGAAGAGAAAACCTAGCCATGGAAGCTTGAGATATTAGCAAGCTTATTTTGCTCAATTAGGTATGTATTTTTGTCCCTTTTTGATGATTTTTATGTTTCTGAAATCATAATAGCTTAATCTAGCTAGCCCAGGGATTAATTTGCAAAACTGTTAAAGTATTAGGGTTTTTCCATTGATGAGTATGTTTGAATTTTGAAGTTTTATGATATAAAATGAAAGGTTGTTGTTAGATAAACAACTTTTGTAAAGAGAATTTTGATGAAATTATCAATTAGGGATTGAATTGAAAAATATGATAAATTTATGGTAAAATTTTGAAATTCTGAATTATGTGGGCGGCTATTAATATGTATAAAAATTGACTAGGCTTGAGTAAGTATTAAATTGCATGAAAGTCATTTTCCAAGCCTAAGGACTAAGTTGCAATGAATTAAAAGTATAAGGGCAAAATAGTAATTTTGCCAAAAATATATGTTGGACTAAATTGAATATGAATTATATTGAATTGAGTTAAATTCATTCGTATAGATCTGGTTAGACCTAGTACGGAATTAGATCGAGGCAAAGGAAAAATATCGGATTAGTCGCCTTCATATCTACGTACATTGTCGAGGTAAGTTCGTGTAATTAAATTGTACATTCATATGTGTTAAATTGAATTATTGTTTGTGAATTGTATAATTGCCATGAATAAATACCAGTTGTATATCCGATAATTACCTAGTCCTGTTTGAACTGTAGCAATTCATAAGATGCAAATGACATGTCATTAGGGTTACCGATTTGGTTGGGGTCCTGCATATGTTGCAGACACACCACAGCTCTTATGAGCTCCCTGATATTCAGCTCACATGAGCTTCCCGTTATTCAGCTCGCATGAGCTTCCCGTTATTTAGCTCGGAAGAGCTTACTGTTTATAGCTCGTATGCGTATACATGTATATGAATTGACGGGTTACAGTTCAGTACACCTTGTGTGTACTACCTGTTATCCAACGATGTTCTAAATGGTTCAACGGGCACAGTTCTGCTACAAGATTATATGAGTTCGATATGAATGATTATTGGTATTTATATGAAAAACATGAAATGTGATTATTTGGTAAATTCAAACATGTTTGTTGAATCTTATTTGAGATTTTCATGGCTAATATGTTGGTGATCATGTGTTTAGGCTTTTGGCCAAATTGGTTGAGATATGCTATGTTTACTTACCTTTTTTATGGATATATGGTAAGCTAAATTCTGTATTATACGAACTTACTAAGCTTAAATGCTTACTCTGTGTTATTTTCCGTGTCTTATTGTAATTCGAAAGCTCGTTCAGGTTGGAAGCTGGTCGAAGCTATTTCACATTATCCATCGGCTCTTTTGGGTACTTTTTGTAAATTAATTCCGGTTATAATGGCATGTATAAGTTAATTTGGCCAATGTTGGCATATAATTGTTTTGTTGAGATTAATCACTTATTTGGCTTGTGTTTGGTATATTTTGATGTGTATATATACATGTGGCCTTATCATATTTGATGTGTGTTTGATATGGTTGAATGATGGAAAACTTATAGGTATATTGATGATTGGCTTCAAATAGTATGTTTGGTACAATTATGCATATAAGTATTTGGTTATCTAGGTAAATTTGGATATTTGGTTGACATGTCTTTAAGTTGTCATTAGAGGTGCCTAAGGGCATATTGATTGTATGTAGTGATATTTCATGTTTAAGACTTGATTTTGGCTTGTTTTGAATGCATTGTTATGACTTGTTGATGTGTAAATTATTGTGTTTAGGTTGATACCAAATTGGGTGAGAAATGTGGCTTGGAAAATAGCCTATTTTCGTCCACACAGGCAGAGATAAGGGCGTGCGTCTCAGCCGTGTGTGACACACAGCCAGGTGACACGGCCGTGTGTCCCCTGTATCTTTATAATTGCGCAAGTCAGTATGCTCAACACGACCTAGCACATGGGCGTGTGACTTGGCTGTGTGACCCAAGTCAGATAGTTACACGGGCACGGACACGAGTTGGAACACGGCCGTGTGTCCCTATTTCGAATGCCCATATGGCCTGAGACACGGGCGTGTCTCCTGACCGTGTGAGTCACACGGTCTGGCCACACGGTCGTGTGTCCCCTGCAACTTTGAAAAGTTTCAAAATTTTCTGAAAAATTCTTTGAGTACCCAGTCTAGTCCCGACTTATTTCTAACGTGTATTTTTGGTCTCGAGGGCTCGTATAAGGGACAATATGTTTAATTTTGATTCGTTTCTGACATGAATGTTATATGATATTAAATGTTTATTTATTTGATCTGTAAACTTTGATAATGCTCCGTAACCTTGTTCCGACGATGGATATGGGTTAGGGGTGTTACAGTTCTATCCACGAAAACTGCCACCTACTCGTGTACACTATAAATGACACATTCGCCCCTTAACATCATGACCTTTGTGGTTCTCGTGACAGCATATAATTCAATTCCGTGAACGCATGACTACCAATATATAATAGATGTAATAACCGAAATTCTACGGGCACCGAAAAAGTGAATTTAGGGCCTCCGTCTTAGGAAAACGAGTCCGTAAATATTTATTAAAAATATTTACGAAGTTAGTATAGGTTGAATTAGATTTTTTATAAGTGAATTTAGTTTAATTAGAAGTAATTATTAGAAAGGACTAAATTGAATAGAGTATAAAAGTTTAATTATAGAATAGAGAAAGGTTAAAAGACTAAATTAGTAGTTAAACCAAATTAGTGACATGTGTAAGTTAGAGAATAAATAAATGTGTAACTAAAATATTAGTACAAATGTATATTATATATGTATTTACTTATTAGTTAAGTAAAATATTATTATTAGTATTTATTTATTATGTTTATTATATTATTTTTGTTAAATAAATTGATAGTGCCAAATGTGTGGTGATAATTATTAAATGTGTATATATATGTATCAATACACATGTAATATTCATATTGGTTATTATATAGATATTTTATGTTTAATAATAATAATAAAAAGAAAAAGAAAAAGGAAAGAAAAGAATAGAAAAGTTACAGGAACAAACGAAATTGGGGAAGAAAGAAAAGAAAGAAAAGAAAAAAGGGAAAAACTAGGGTTTTGATGCTTGGAGATTATTTGCAAACAAGGAAACCGAGACTTCTAATACGAAGGGGAAGGAAAAAGTGATCGAGGAGTAGCTCGGGAAATTATCGGTTTGTATTATCATAATTCAAGTTAATTATTATTACATGTTTAATTTTAATGCATGTGTATGGAAAATGAAATTGAGGTAAGTATTGATATTTGAATTGAATGTGATTTGGATTTAATTGATGAATATATATATGTATGTGTGAAATTAAATAGTATAGTTATAGTGTTTGAAATGAAATTGAGTAGTGAATTTGAATTGTGAATTTGAGATTGAGATTGAATTGATATTATGTATGAATTGAATTTGGATGATTTGTGATCAATTGGAAGAGAAAGAGAAATTGATATTTGAACTAATACCCTATTAACTAGTAGGGCTGAGTCGGATATAGTTGGCATGCCATAGGATTGGAAAAGTACAGGGATTCTTCGACCTTGAGTCGATGAGACACTGGGTGTCATATTATTTACTTCGGATAGATTCAATGAGGTACTGGGTACCACTTTACTTCAGCTAGGCCGATGAGACACTGGGTGTCATTATATTGCTTCGAACTATCCGATGAGGCATTGGGTGCCAGTATGGTGTGTTGGTTGGATCCGTATATCCGCCAAAGTCCGAGTCATGTTAATAGGGGTAATTATGTGAAATGAGAAAATCATATGAATTTGATTATTGATCCATTGAATGAATAGTGAAAGAGATAATGTGAAATGAAATTATGCTGTGATTGAAGGCATGAATCAAAGTCCATAAATGGTTCCTTTTGAAATGTGAATTGAGTATTTATATGTGGTTGAGAGATGAACCAAAGGTTCATGAACAATTGGAATTCTATGGATGAGATATTAATTCAAATATTGAAAATGTTACATTGGAAATATATTAACTTAGTATGAATTTATAAGTATGATTATGATATTTGATCATTGCTATTAATTGAATTATGATAATACCACTGAGTAGTTCCAATACTCAGCGTACGGTTTGTTTTCCGTGCGCAGATTAGGTCGAGGTAAATTGGACTCAGCATCTGATTCAATCCCGGCTTCAGCTCAATTTTGGTGATGTATTAAACTTTTGGTAAATGTGGCATGTACTAGGGTTAGTTTTGTCATTTGTAAATGTGGTATAAATCCTTAAGAAATTTTATGTATGATGAATGTTATATGTTCAAGATTCATAAGTAAATGGTTGTGTATGAATTAGGTGTATTTAGTATGTAAAAATAACCTAAAAATGGTGAAAATAGCAGTTTTCACACGGCCTAGACACATGGGCGTGTGCCCAGGCCGTGTGGCAAAAGTCAGAATCAAAATAAATTGCCACGGTTAGTCCCACGGCCGTGTGTAGCAAGTCAGAATCTGCCCACGGGCTGCCCACGGCCATGTGATTTCCCACGGGCAGGCCACACGGGCATGTCCCAAACCACACGGGCATGTGTCCCTATTTTCAAGAAAAAGTTTCCAAAGTTCCTAATTTAATCCCAAATCACTTCTTAATCATATTTTGGGTCTCGTAGGTCCATATTAGGGTCTTAAAGATGAATTTGAAAAGTTTTAAATCATGCCACAGAATTATGTCTCAATTTACTCGTTTATTTGTGTTTAACTCCGGTAATACCTCGTAATCCTGTTCCGACGACGGTTTAGGGTTAGGTGTGTTACAATAGAAATCTCTAGTTGATGCTACACTCCCCAAAAAGATGAAAAAAAATTCAATCTCTCTATCTCTTCCCATTTTTTTCTCTTGGTTTTTTTTCTTTAGTAGGACAATCTCAATTTTTTTCTCACTTCCCTTTCTATCAAAACCCAAAGTGTATCCACGGCTGGTATATATAACCTATTGGTGCTGGCCACTACAAACACGACACCAAGAAAAAATATTTTATATTGCCATGGGTGTCGACCACCATAGTGTCGACACTAAAAAATACAAAAAAAAAATTACTGTTGCTTGCCACTACAATCACGGGATAAAATGTTTTTTTTTTGTGACATAGATGTCGACCATTACAGTGTTGGCACCAAAAAATACCGATTATTTTTTGCGGTACTAACCACCTAATAATAAATTATTATTTTTGGACAGGAGAATACCTATCTTTTACAAAATACGGGAGAAAAAATACATATAGGTGCCGACCATTGCAGTGCCAGAATAAAAAATATATTTTTTAAATCCCCAGCTATCAGCAGACAACGATGGGAGAATGATTGACTTGGGTGCCTACCACCGCCCTCCACTGTTCATTTTAAGTAACTCTCGTTATTGTTTTTAAAGTTGAGTCATTATTGTAAATATTTATTTTTTAGGGTTAATTGAGTAAAAAACTAACAATATAGTAAGACATTAAATAAGGTTGTCTTATTATCGTCATTTACGACATCAGCAATGCCGGTATTTTGGGTCAGGTCATGGTCACCCCCTATTGTAATACCCCGAAAATTTTTACAGTAAGATATTATCTTTGATATAGTAAAATTAGGAAATAAAGCGACAAAAAGGGAAATTTTGGAGTTATGACAACATTGGGAAGTATATTATGATATATTAATTCAAGAAATGATTAAATGGTAAAAGTGAGAAAAGTTTTGTTGCCTAAGATTAAATACTCAAAACTTGAGGGTTAAAGTGTAAATATAAAAAAATTGAATGACCAATAGTGCAAATATTTTAATGGTGGAATGATCTAGAAACTAAAGAAAATGGATGAATTAGGACCAAATTGAATAGGTAAAGAATTATGAGGGACTAAATCGTAATTTTACCAAATTATGTGATGATTCAAGGATGGGATTTTAAAAGATCACAAAGGGAAAAATAGTCAATTGGAAGAGAGAGAAATCTAGAAAGTAATGATGATATTGATGATATTTTATAATTATTTAATTAGATATGTAGTGGGCCAATTTAGCCCGGGGTCTAAACAAAACCAAATAAAAAAAATTAAACCCCAAACCCAACTAAATCAGGCAGCCCAACAAAATTACCCTAGCCCAATATGGCCCAACCTACCCCAACCCATACTAATCAGAAAAAAACAAAAAAAAAACCCTAGGTGCGCCGCACCTAGGTCTTTTGACCACTGCCAGGCGCCCTCTGTGCACCTATCCTCTGCTCTCCATCGCGCTCTGACCACTTGCAAAAGGGAAGAAAACACGCAACAGCGACAACACAAAACCAACAAGCAGTAAAAACAACAGAGAAAAAGACAAAAAAAAAATAGAAACAAACAGCCTTGTAGTTTGGCTATAAAAGCCACAAACAGTATCTTTGTTTTTTTCCCCCGGAAGATTGAATAAAAAAGATCAAAGATTTGAACTTATAATTTTTTAGAAAGGTGACATTCGTTTGATATTTTCTATTTATTTTTATTGTAAGTTTTATTATATTTTATTTGTTATTTTTACCTACGAAAATAAAAAGGAAAGGGAAAGAAAATACCTGAATCGGCTCGCCGCCCCGTCATCGGAGGTCTCCCCTCCCTCGTCGGTATCGAGCTTAAAACACGGGCTAGGGACCCTTTTCTTTCGGCCTCTCGGGTTAGGAAGGCTTAACCTTTTAATAGGTTTTAAAACGGGGATTAGAAAGGCCGTCTTGTGCAACGCCGGTCACCGGTCACGGCGGTAGCACGGCCAATCGCCGATCGAACCCGCGACGGCGTCTGCTTGGGCTAAACCCTAGCAGAGAAAAAAACCCCCTTTCTTTTGTTTTTTTTTTCTAATGAAGCTGCAAAATGAAATTTTTTTTAAAAAAATAGGGCTTTTATAAGCAATCAAAACGACGCCCGTTTGAGCCTCACGGCCGTGTGTGCCAAAGCGACGCCCGTATGGCCATGACTCTGCGCGACCCGGCCGCCGGGGATCGCGTGTTCTTGATTAAAGGGTTATTTACCCTTTCAGCCCCTCCGCCTTTTTGGACTGTTCTATTTTAGTCCTTTTACTGTTTTTTAATGTGGCCACACATTTTTTATTTTGCCTCAATTTGGTCCTTGGGTATGTTTAAAGCACGAACACAAAACGGTGCGTTTTAGGAACAGGATTAAATTGCTCAGTCAGTCCCTCCTATGTGGCGCGCATTATATTTCAGTCCATGTTCCCACTTTCTATTTTAACTTATTGCAATTTTAGCCCCTGATTTTTATTCTGATTTCAATATAGTCCTCAGATTAATTTATTTTATTATTTGCTCATTAATTTGTGTAATTATTTTCCTTTTGGATTAATATTAGGTATTATTTATTTTAAATTGCTGTAGGTGTTATTTATTTCAGATTATTTCACATGTTATTATTTTGAATTGCTTTATGTAATTTGTTATTTGGGTTGCTATTTTGAATTGTTTGTTATATTATTCATTTTTAAAATTGTATTGCATATTATTTGTTTCAAATTTCCTTTATACATATTATTTATTTATTTTTCATGTATTATTTATCTAAATTTGTCTTATTATTTATTTTTACATCCACTGTCGTTTTACAATTCTTTTATATACACTATTTGATTTTAAATTTATAGATATTATTTATCACTTTTAAAACTTTTGGACATATTATCTGTTTAAATTTTTATATGAATTGCTTAGTTTAAACTTTTTCATACATTATTTATTATTTATTTTTTTTATATTTTGTTTATTTTAAATTTTTTTATTATTATCTTATCTTAATTCCTTTTATAAACTATTTATCTCAAATCGTCATTCACTTTAAATCGTTTTTGTATCATTGTTTATTTCATTCTCCTTTGATTATTAATACTAGCATTTAAATGATGTATGTCGCGAAATTTTCTCGAAATACTCCTTTAGTGTTCGTATCTTGTAATTTATCAGTGTAATGATTTTATTCATAAACTATTGTTTTCAAAAATGCATTTCATTTTTTGCTATATCCTGGTTTAAGATGTTTTCACCATGAGGCAATGCTCGGAATTTGAAAACTTCGAGAAATTGTGCCCTAACTTACAGGGTTTCGATTTTCCTCGTCGAATTCGAATAATCGAATATCCTTTCAAAAATTTAAACGCTTAAGATTTCAAATAAAAATCAAAGGCCAAATTATTCTCAAGGATTTGAAATGTCGTGTCCTAACTTACGTGATGTAACATTTTGCCTCGAGATAAGAAAATCTCCACTATATTTTCGACTTATTTAAACCTTTCAAAACAAAATATACATAATGCAAAGAAGGATCGTATTTTAAATTCTTTTCGAGTTTTCGATTTTCGACACTAAGACACTAATTAATCGATTCGGTACCAATTTTGGGTGTGACGAGGGTGCTAATCCTTCCTCGCACGTAACCGACTCCCGAACCCATTTTCTCGAATTTTGTAGACCAAAAACACCGTTTTAGTAAACTAAAACGTTTTATTAAAACAAAGGTGATTCGATCACACCTAATAAAGATCGGTGGCGACTCCCGTTTTATTTTCGTTTTCAAAACCCTAGTCGATTCCCGTTTTATAAAAAAATGGTTTCGACAAGATAAATATTATTTTATTAATATTTTAATGAGATATTTTATTATTATTTATTTAGTATATAAGGAAGGAAAGATGAAGAATTTCTATCATCTTTCCCATGCACCAACGTGAGAAGAAGAGAGAAAGAAAGTTTTACTTTCTTTACAATTTGGTCCTTTCACCAAAAATCCACCATTTTCACTTAGAATTCAAAAGGATTTACATAGCCAACAAGAGAGAAAGATGACAAGGAGACTATGGGGAGTAAGAATATCAAGTTAGATTCAAGAAATAGAAGCTGGAGGAGAGAGAAAATCAAGTTAAAGATTGAAATCAATAAGACAAGGTAAGAACATCAAGATTTCAATATATTTTTAAGTTTGATATTGTTGAAAAAGCATGGAAAGGATGTTAATGTTGAGTTTTCTTATATAAGGTTTTATGTTCTTGATATGTTAGTGAAGGAAAATAAGAGAAAGTGATGGGAAATTTTGTAGAGAAAGGATATAAAGGTGTTACAGACTTGGTAATTAACATTTTGCACTAAAACAGTTTTGGACAGCAGCAGTAGTCTAACTTTTAAAAATCACCAAAAATTGTGGAAATCGAATTAGAGGATGAATAAAATATGAAATTAAATATTTTTGAGTCTAGTTTTTCATAGAATAAGCGGTGAAAGCAATGGAATTATAAATTATGAGTTATAGTAAATTTTGTGAGACAAGGTTAGAATGATTTTGGGTTCCCCTGTTCTAACTTTGGAAAATCATTAAAATTTGTATAAAAATACTTGGGGGTTTAAATTTATATTTTTAAATTATTAATGAGTCTATTTTCAAGATAAACAAACGGTAACATTATCCAAATCCCGTACTAAGAGATAATTAATTTTTAGTAAAGAAAGGTAGAAGCTGTCAAACAGCAGAACAGAGTCAAATTTAAAGATTTTACTGTACTTATTGGCTAAACTATAAATTCTTAATTTTTTATGGTAGAAAAATATTTGAGTTTAGTTTCTAAAACATTAAGAGGATCTTAAATTGGAATTCTTTAGCTCAAGATATAAATAATTTAGTGACTATGACTCAAATGGACAACTTTGAATAAATTTATAAGTAAATAGTGAAATCATAGATAATGTTACTTATAAGCATGTTATATAAATTAAGGATGTGGAATGGAGAGGAGGAGGAGGAATATATATATATATGAACATTCAGCTAACATGGCTAATTCGCATGTTTTAGGCTCAGGGACTAAATTGAATAAAAGTAAAACTTTATAGGCAATTTTGTAAAAATGTCAAAAATGACCAAATTGCATGAAATAGATTATTTTATTATTTTAATTACAAAATTGAATGAAATTATTAATTTAGATCAAGATCGGGTGAAAACCTGTTTTAGGGGTTAAATTGAAAAGTGTTGAAATTATGGAAAATTTTGATATTTCATAGAATTCATGGGCTGTTATCAATATATATGAGAATAATTAGGCTTGAAACAAGGATTAAATTACAATAATTTTATTTTTCTGAGCCTAAAGATGAAATCGTCATTAATTAAAAGCTTAGGGGAAAAATGGTAATTTTGCCTAGAGCATTAATTGAATGTATCAGAATATGAAATGAATAAAAATGATGATCAAATTTATTTATAAAGATCCGGATGACTCAAATACAAGTCTTGAACGTGGAAAAGAAAAGACATCGGATTAGTGAAATTATAAACACGAACATGCAACGAGGAAAGTTCGTGCAACTTGAATTGAATTCTTGAATGCTTGAATTGTATATTTATGTGACATGAATGTGAATTGATTGTTTAATGTATGACAATAGATGAAATGTTGATAATACATGATAAAAAGAGAAATAAATCCCGACTGGATGGAATGGAATTCGATGGATCACTGAAAAGGATTTGACGGTAAAAAGGATCTAGCCCGGACGGGTGATCCTGGTATTAGCCCTCCCGAAGAATATGTGTGAAAAGGATCTAGCCCGGACGAGTGATCTTGATATAAGCCCTCCTGAAGAATATGTGTGGAAAGGATTTAACCCAGACGGGTAATCCGAAGTAAATGTGAGTCTGGATTTAACCTGGACTGGTAATCCTGACAAAGCTCTATATAGTATTTGTTATTACAGGGGATTTAGCCTGGACTGGTAATCCCGACAATACTCTTTGAGCATATGTTACAGGGGATTTAGCCTGGACTGGTAATCCCGCTGTAAGAAATGAGGTTCGCGGGAGTATGCTCTCTTACAAGGGATTTAGGACTGGTAATCCCGCTGTAAGAAATGAGGTTCGCGGGAGTGTGCTCTCTTACAGGGGATTTAGCCTGGACTGGTAATCCCGCTGTAAGAAATGAGGTTTACGGGAGTGTGCTCTCTGAAAATGACTTATGTATATATATATGTACGAATTGACGGTTAATGAGATTGTACATTATAAGTGTACTACTGGAAATCTATCGAAATTTCGAGAAATTTAACGGGATAAATATAGAAAATGGTAAGTACTTGAAATCATGAAATTAAACTTAAAATACATAGAAATGATAATTATTTGATATATTGAAATATGACATGGAAATTACATGTATGTGAAACTTGCCTGATAATTATGCATATTCAAGATTATGAACTGCTATTGGAATAAATATACACTAAACTCATGAAAATGATGGTACATGAAATATTGTCATAATGAATTGAATAATTTATATTTATGAAGAAACAACAAGAGAATGATATGTATCATGACATGTAAATATGAGTCTATCTTTGATACGTTGATACAAGGAAAATTATGTATATTAAGACTAGTAGTAAATTTAAGTGAGACATGTCGAGAAAATAAGTTTGTCAATATTAAAGTACGCTAACCAATGTTGTTGCTTGAAGTTTAGGCAAGTGCCAAATTACTGGTTGAATGGTAATATGTGTAATTATAAGGTGCATTGAAATGGTAAATGCTTAGATGAAAATATAATTGAGCTTATGAAAGAGTGGAAAGGTTTCAGTTATGTAATTTCTTATGAAATGATTTGTTATGTGATATGACCGTATGAATCCTGCACCTAATTTGAAAATAAAAATTAACTACACGGCCTAGGGACACGGGCGTGTGAAGCTACAAGGCCTGGAGCGAGGTAAGTCACATGGGCGTGTTAGCCACACGGCCTGACCACACAGGCATGTCCCCGAACCACATAGGCGTGCGACCTCTGTAGTTGAGAAAAATTTTAGGATTTTGCGGAAAATTCCCTATGATCCCGATTTAATCCCGGTTGGTTCCTAATGTATATTTTGGGCTTCGAGGGTCCAATAAATAGACGTTATGATTATTTTCAGAATATGAATAATAAATGACTCGGAATTATTTGAAAATGTTTAGTAAACTCCGGTAATGCCTCGTACCCTATTCCGGCAACGGATATGGGTAGGGGGTGTTACACCTATTCTGTTGTTGTAGCCACCCATTTAATTCAACCACATTTATATCTACATTTTAGCATATGTTACAATTATACTATATAATAAATTAATCTGAATATTAATTTAATCAAAAAATGATTTTTATAAATAAATTGTATTATTTTTATATAAAACTAATAAAGACTCACCTATAATTAAACATGAATTTAACTCATCATGTTTTTTTAACGTTTAATTCTCCTATTTTAATTAAAGTTTTATTTTATTTTTACTACAGGAAATTAAGATTTTAGCGGCGTTTTTAGCAACGTTTGAACGGAAAATGCCGCAATAGGTAAAGCAATAGCGACATTTGTGATAAAAACGCAACAAAAGGTAAGTAATAGCGGCGTTTGTAATAAAAACGCCACAAAAGATAAGCAAACACAAACGTCGCAAACACAAAATATATACCATTAATGGCATTTTTACCATAAACGTCGTAAAAAATAAGGTAATAGCGGCGTTTTCCCATAAATGCTGCTAATTTTTAATTTTGATTAAAACGAAGCCATTTTATTTCTCTCCCCGATTCCCATTTCTTTCCCATCCTTTCTCAACCTGTTCTTCTATTCCTCTCCCCCGATTCCCTTTTCTTTATCAGCCCTGATTAACCTCGAGATACCCTCACACTGTAAACTTGTATCCGTGTTTCACTGAATTTCAACAACTATTTCTAGTTATCAAAAAATAATACTTTCCATCCCTTCAGACCCTCTTTCTCGATATGGGATTCAATTCCCTTTTCATCACCATTTTTCTCATTTAACCTTATTTTACTGCAAACCCCTTTAAGCCTAGCTGCTACCCTCTCTCTCATTTGATCATTCACTTGAAAAAAACCAACAATGGGTCGTGGAAAAATCTAGATCAAGAAGATCGAGAACGCTACAAATAGGCAAGTCACTTATTCAAAACGAAGGAACGGTTTATTCAAGAAAGCCCAAGAGCTCACTGTTCTTTGTGACGCTAAGGTTTCATTGATCATGTTCTCCAGCACTGGCAAATTCCATGAGTTCCTTAGCCGCAACATCTCGTAATACCCTTCAAATCCCCAAACCTTTTCTTTTTCTCTCCATGAATTTATATATATATGCAGATAACAAATGATTAATTGATTTAGGGTTTTGTTTTTTTCTGAATCAGGACAAAAGGGTTTTTTTGATCTATACCAAAAGACCACAGGGATTGATCTATGGAACTCCCATTATG
The DNA here is from genome assembly GCA_025698515.1 of Gossypium sturtianum. Classification (NCBI taxonomy): domain Eukaryota; kingdom Viridiplantae; phylum Streptophyta; class Magnoliopsida; order Malvales; family Malvaceae; genus Gossypium; species Gossypium sturtianum. The sequence continues at coordinate 163,855,410 of CM046955.1, read as the reverse complement.
AGGTTTACAATTTAGTTTTTAAGCTTTGTGGGGCTCTTTTTTTTTTTGTTGTTGTTTATTCCATTTTTGTGAGTGTTTTTGTAGAGAATGGAAGAAAATTACAGGAGGTTGAAGGAGATAAACAAGAAGCTGAGAAGGGAGATTAGGTATAATGAAAATTATAGCCCTTTCCTATGGTGTATATATATATATAAACCAAAGCTAGGGTTTATTTATCAATGAAAAAAAGGGTTCATGCTTTTTGTTGTTGTTGTTGATTAAGGGAACGGGCTTTTTTTATTTATTTGCAGGCAGAGAATGGGTGGAGACTTGAATGAGCTTAACATTAAGGAACTGCAAGCTCTTGAAGCTAAAATGAATTCTTCTTTGCTAGCTATACGTGAGAGAAAGGTTTGAAATTATTGGAACTCTTTTTTTGTACCAAAAGGGTGTGTATATATATGTTGTGTGTATGTGTGCATTATTATATATATTGGGTTTTTGTTTCTTTCATAGTTTATATATATATATATATATATATATTATCTTTCTGCTAATTTTAACTCCATTTCAGCCTCCATTGAAAAGACTCCTGACAATGTTTTTGGGGTAAAAAACAAGGCTAATGGTTTTCTTTTGGCATTTCCAATTAGGGTATGATTGAACCAAGTTGAATTTGAATGATAGGAAGCTTAGTTAGCTATAAAATGTGATATAAGTGCATTAACGAACTTCGACACCACACATAGAAAGAAAAAGGAAAGAAACTCAAATGAAAGAGTGACATACTCTGCTTGGCTAAGGGTAAAACAATCCAACTCCTTTGATTAAATTTGTTTCCATTTTTTGCATGAAAGGAGGTTCAAGTTCAACCATCAGATGAGCAAAACACCTTGCATTTGCGGCAATGGTGAGTTGATCTGTAAAACAAATCGACTATAATGACATGCATCTTGCTTTTTCCACCTCCATGAAATTAGGATTGGACATATTGCTTCTATCATTTCCTTTTGTTAAGTTTATATACTTCATCATGCAAATCAATCTAGTTATTTGGTACTCCAACTGTTACTGTTGTTTAGCAATGCAAATCAATCACGAAGGCACTTGCTTCAAAGCGGCTAGAGTGTATTTGTTAGCTCCAAGAGGCTTGTTGCAGGGGATGCGTTTATATTTTTAAGGTTTGCCTGCTTCCTTGTGCCATGAATTTTGGTGTTTTAAATTGATTTCATTGTACGAGCTTGGGAAATAATGTGGAAATGGTGTTCGACTGTAGAGGTGAGAATGGAGAATTGTGTGTTGGTGTACGACGTGCAATAAGGCAGCATGACAATGTTCCTTCATCAGTAATATCAAGTCACAGCATGCATCTTGGTATGCTTGCAACAGCATGGCATTCCTTCACAACAAAAACCATTTTCACAGTTTATTACAAACCTAGGTATGTAGATCTTACTTCCTTTTTTATATGCATGTCATTTTTCCCAGATTAATATGCTAAAGCTCTTTAAATAGGCCATTGAGGAATTTCCAACTCTAATGTTGCTATTTGGTCAAAGGGTTATTTGTATCTTCTTGTATTTAAACATGGAAATGTTCTGTTGTAGGACAAGTCCGGCTAAGTTTATTGTTCCATTTGGTCAGTACATGGAGTCATTAAAGAATAATTACTCAATAGGTATGAGGTTTAAAATGAGGTTTGAAGGGGAAGAAGCTCCTGAACAGAAGTATAGCTTGTGTCTTCCTTTCTATGCGAGGATACTACATCCTTGTGTGTATAAATCAGAACAATAATTTTTGAAGTTTCTAGTATTTTACTGTATGAGCAACAGTTTTCAACTTGATATGGGAGCAAGCTGAGGGCTTTCGTTTTTTTTATTGCAGGTTTACTGGAACAGTAGTCGGGATTGAGGATGCTGATCCCAAAAGGTGGCAGGATTCCAAATGGAGATGTCTTGAGTCGGACACTGCTGAAAAGTCAGTGATGTGGCCTCCTTCTATAGATGATAAGAACAACGATGTGGTTTCTGCTTCAAGAAGATTTGCATTAGAGAATTGGATGTCCTCTGGGAGGCATGAACGAACATGCACAGATCTGCTCTCGGGGTTTGGGTCAAATGCTGAGTCCTTGCATGGTTACTGTTCATCCTTGGTTGATCAAACTTTAGTGGCTGGTAATTCAACGAGAAAACAATTATTCTATTTTTTTATTTAATTGTTTTGTTTTCAACACACGAATTGGAATTTTGACTTAGCATAGAGAATATTCATTAGCAGCTTGATCGATTTAAATAATCAATGTTGATATTTCACATGGGAATGGATATGCAAATCTTATATTTTACATGGTTATGATTTAAGTCCTTATTTCATTTAAGTTATATTTAATCCAATTTTTATTATTTATTTTAGTTTTGATTCTAATTTTTTTTTTTTATATTTAAGATAATTTGAGTTCTAAGTTTTGGATTTTAATTGTGTTATCAATTTATTATTTTAAATGCTAAATTTAAATTCATTAATTTTTATATTTAGTTTTAAAGTTAAAATTTTCATAGAAAATTTAATTTAAATAATATTTTTTATTTATCCTTAAAAGTATATAGCTTAAAGTTCAAATTTCAAAAATAAAACATAATATAATATTTATCATAGAAATAAATATTATTTAATTAAAATAAATTTTTTTAAAGGTCATATTCTATAGTGGCGTTTGTGGGGAAAGCGCCGCTAAAGGTCATGTTCTATAATGGTGTTTGTGGAAAAAGCGCCGCTAAAGGTCATGTTCTTTAGCAGCGTTGGTGAAAAAAACGTCGCTAAAAGTCATGTTCTTTAGCGACGTTTGTGGGAAAAGTGCCGCTAAAAGTCATATTCTATAGCGGCGTTTTTTCACATAAACGCCGTAAAATTTAACGGTGTTTTTTGTGGCGTTTATAAAAACGACGCAAATTGTTTTATCGATGCTTATAAGCGCCGCTATAGGATAAAAAAAGGCCGCTAAAAATCTGTTTTGCTGTAGTTTCATGTAATTTTTTAATAAATATATTTTTATATATATTTTTTACATACACATAATGTGTCATAAGTTAAACGTAAAGTAATATATAGACACAGATATATATATATAAAATTTACATTAAAATAAGGTTTTACTGCTAAGTTTTTTTTTTTTTTTTCATTTAATTTTTCTTATAATGAATTATTTAACTGCAGATCCATTTTTGTTGTAAGTAGCTAAGTGATAGGTTTTACTTTAAAATTCTGGGTCTTTTTATTGATTATAAATTGTAAATATTCTGTCCTAATTACTTTTAAAAAAAAACTAATGATTTTTATTTATATATTTTTGAAAATATTATGTTTGATAAATGTGTCGAATCCTAATAATTTCCCCCAAAAGAACAGTGTAACGAATATAGAGAAATGGTAGTGATTAGTTAATCAACTGAAAGACTTGACTACTGATAAAGATACATCAATTGAAAGAGGTTTGAAGTTACTGTAGTTTTGGGTAAAAGGTTGCTACTTCCTCAAAATATCCATTCCATTCCGTGTTTTCGTTCCTTATACAATCTGAGCATAGTTATGTTGAAGTAGAACTTATAATATATTTTTAATTTTATTAATTTATATCAAAATATTTTTTTTTTTAAAAAAAATATCATCAATGATCATTTAATTTTATGCATGGTATTGACGGGACTATGAATTTAGCTAATTAATTAAAAAATTTATATGTAACAAGCAAGATAATTATTTAGGGTAACAGAAAAAAAGAAGAAGGGTTAATGCATGACAAGTGAGTTCTTAAACTAAACATTAATTAATAATGTATGAAAAAGAAAACGTTAAAGAAAAATAAATTAACCGTGACATAACGCAGAGAAATTCCTTCACAATCATTAAATTAAAAGAAAAGAAAATTTAAAATTTATGACGAAACACAATCAGTCAATGTTATGATCTTCTTTTTTGTCTGATAGAAGTTAATTTTCTTACAGAAGATCTGAGGAACTGATTACAACACAGTTGATTAAACAAAGTCAATGACAAATACACACACAAAAAATTGCTATTATTAGTACTTTTGGTTAGGGTAGCTTCTTCTGAGTTTCAGGGGGCTCAGAAAACCCTAAAACTCTCCTTTTTGTTTAATGGAGAGTTCGTTATACTGCATTATTTAGCATCGCTTTCTTTTTTGGAAATAGAACAGCAACCTTGTTTCTTTCCGTGTCTGCTACTGCTGCTACGTTGCATTTCTTTTCTTTTTTTCTGACATTTTTTTTATTGAAAAGATCTTTTGCCATAGTTGAGTTTAGCATAATTTAGTTTTTTGTTTCAAAGGAATGAGCTGCGTTTGAAGGCAACTATCCATGGATAATCAAGGAAGATAATAAAGAGAGAAACAGGAAAAGAAAATAGAACTGTGTAATTAATGAAGATTCAGGCTTTAATTACCGAGTGGTGACTGGTGAGCAAAAAGGGCTGCTTCCGAGCAATAGTTTTTAATGCTTCTTTAAAGAAATATTATTTTGAGTCGAGCTATGTAAAATTGTTTGCATTTTGACTGCGTATCTCCAGTAGTTTCCCTAATCTGGCTTCATCTTTATATATACTCCTTATAAAATATCAGAAGCTGCTTTTTCTTTTCCATGCATGTGATCGAAATTTTTGAAAACATTTTTTGATTTCAACTGCTAAGGAATCAAACCGAACATGCATCAGAATTTCTTCTTCTTGGTAATGACTACTGTAAACCGCTTTATATGACATATAGCAATATAGGTTCTTTAGTTTTCAGAATATACGTATATATATATATATATGATACAATCATACGTTGATATATTGTCAAAAACCATAGGATGCCACTTGTTACATAATAAGTATATTTATTTTAATTTATTAATTATGTGCTTTAATCTGATTAATTCACAATATATGAATTTATTCATCATTAGTGCTTCCAATACAAATCCAAATCTAAAGATTTATACAAAATTAGACGATATGAAATAAATTTATCATCTTTGACAGTAGTCTGAACTTGTTCTAACAACCGGTCATAGCTCATTTCAATGTAGCTATAGAAGCTACAGTACTCAATTTTATTTTTAAATGCTAATGTTTCATTTTAATGCTTAAAACTGATTAATCTCTCTCTATATACATATATTAATAATTAATATATATTATATAAGCTATATCCCACTGGCTTTGATGAAATACGTAACTCAAATAATAGCAAATAGCAGGTTTACCATTCTGGTGTTGCTCTTCATCCCCTACGGCAGTTTTAGGGGCATTTCTGCGGATATTTATGATCTTCTGTCTCCATACTGAGCCTATCGGTCCTACAAGTTTGATGTATGCGTCACTACGACGGATGCTCATAAATTCAGGCTAATACTAAGAGTAAATATGAAATACATTTACGTTATGGAGCTGCAAAATGTTACTCGCCTGTGCCACACCAACAGGATTGCATGCCAGTAATAGGCTAGTTTCCGGGACCTCACAACGGAGGGTATCCATGGAAACAGACAGCTTCGGTGGGGATTGGCCTATGGATGGACAAATACGTGAAACCCAGTTTCCTGTACAGATTTTGCCCTGCCTGTGTTACTTCACCATTTTAGGCGTAAGGACCATACTTTGGGGTGACCTGCCAATTTGCCAAGCTTGACAAGGAAGTTTCCGTCATCTGTCGATGAATAATAATGAGCGAGTAGAGTGTCAAATCAACAATTTTAGTTAATACGGATACGTAAACATAAGACATTGATACATCAAATTGCAGGAGAGATTCAATTACCGATCGACAAGTGGAGGCCCAAATGTCTGCGATGCCTTACACAATAAATGGACCCTCAAATATAACTGCTCTGCCAAAAGGTGTTTTGAAATGATATGATATGATGTCGTATCCAAGAATTACATGTACATATGGATTTACTGCCTCTTAACTTATATATCTGACAGGACATACTTGTGCAGTTTAATCAATGCAGCTTCCAGCGATGAGCTTTTCTTCTGCATACCCTTACGACAGTTGAAGCTCATGCTGTTTACGTGGTTAAATATAAGGAAAATTATATTTATATATTTTATAATTAAATTAAAATTAAAATATTTTTTTTATCATTTTTAAATAGTGAAATGCAATATTTAAGTGTCAAGTGATAAGGGGTTAGTTGTTATTTGAATCCATTTCACATTTCATCTTAGTTTGTTTCGAGGTAAAATTATTAATATTTATATTGGTTTTAGGATCTTAGTATCTTGTGCTGAATGTTGGTCTATTTAGCTAGTTTTAAGTATTTTTATGTTTAACGTGGAATAAACTATTTTTTTAATAAGGTTGAAGTATTGAGAATTTTGAGATTGCAAGTTTGAGTTTTATTGTAGATGTGTGGGTTTCCTTTTAGATTTATTCTAGTTATAGTGAGTTAGTATTTTAGTTTACTAATTGTAATAATTTATTTTAATTGAAACCGTTAGATTTATTCTAATTATAGTTAGTTAACATTTTAGTTTAGTACTTGTAATAATTTATTTTAATTGAAACCGTAACTTCAATTTTTTTTACTTTAATATATATTAACATTATGATACATTCACGATTTAGATGAAAAATCTTATATAATAATTTTTTTTAAAATATTAACATACAAAACAAATGTAGTCTTGGTTGAAATGGTAAATGAGGGTTGATATATTGAGTTTAAATCCTATTATATGTACATGATTTTCTAGAGTTTATATAAAAAATAAAAAATACCCTCAAAATAATATTAGTTACTTTATAATAATATTGGATCTTTAGTAATTTCACAATTGAATTGAGACCCGATTGATGGGTGACCCTAACACAGTCAAACTCTTAAGTATAATACTAGATACTAGATTATGAATTACACTCACTATGTGAATAAAAAAACATAATAATGTAATAAACAGTGTTGTTTGAACCGGGCCAACCGAGAGACCAGTTCGAAAAGTGGCTTTGAACTGGTTAGATCGAGATTTGGTACGAATGATTGAACCAAATTTTTTTAAGAAAATTATTTTATTAAAAAAGATTATTAATATTTTAATTAGACTGGTTGGACTAATCGAACTAGTGGCCTGACTGGGGCGACCACTAATTCAGTTTAAAAAACATGAGTAATAAATACATCTATAGAAAATTTATATGAAAATTAAATGTGATTAGTTGAAATGCTGAAGTAGATATGTTAAAAACTTTAATATTCTATGGTCAGATTATATTGTGTGTGTTTTTCTAATTTTATATAAAAGATAAAATACCATGAAAATAATATAATTTATTTTGTAAAGCAATAATATTTAATATTACTACATCAACTTTCATATATAGTGACATATAGATAGATATAATTAATACAGCCAGAATGTGTCCAATGCGGTTTAGACAGGGTTTTTGGGCCTTCTAAACTTCTTTTAGCAACTTGTTTGAGGAGTTGTTGGCCCATATCCTTCTTGGCTTTTCTAGCTCTTACTTTAAATTAAAAATGGGTTGAATTTATTTATTAATTTTAATAATATTATATATATAAATATTAATATTAATATTAATCTTATAAAAAAAAATACCAACTCTTTTTACCTTTGGAGATGAGATTTAATCTAACAATTTTAAATATTAAAAAAGGATATATTCTTCAAAATTTGGAACCCATCAAGTAGCAACTTGGTACAAGAAGGAAGTTTGATTTCCTGTATTGTAATCAAGCTTTGTCTGTTGATGCTGATATCTTTGCTTCAGGCATGTTCTAAGTATCATGTTCCATAATTTTTAAAAAATATTTGTATAAACTAAATAAACTGATCTCAGTTTCTATATAAATTTAAATACATGAAATGAACTTAAACTATGCATCTTACACTTGTTGCGCTGATGTTTTAAATATTCACAAAAGCATATACTTGGAATGTATATCTGATAATTATATCAAAATTTAGCTTTCGAGGAGTTATGATTGAGATTTAAAGATGATAAGTAGCCGCAAAGATATTTATTTGCAAATATAATAATAGAAATTTCTTGTTATTCCATTTTATTTTACTTGGATTTGAGTATAAATGTCGGCTAAAAGCATGCGTTTGACAGAAATATATTTAATTTATTAAAGATCTAAATATTATTCGAAAGGTTAAAACTCTAAATATGTATTACCTGGAATTTAAGCAAGTTAATGATTTGAATGGTAAGACTTTACAGAGTCAAAATGTAACATCAACATATGGCAAACAATAACTAAAATTAGAGTTATTTAAGGAACAAAGGCCAGATATGCCTGCTTGGCGGCTAGTTTCAAGTTCAAAAGTTAGCGATGTTTGCTATATTTATTAACTGCTCTCAGAAAGTAAGTTAGGATTATTAGTTTCTACACAAAGCCGAAGTTGTGAGTTGAAAAAGAAAGGAGACCAAATAAATTGTTTATCTTTGACGGCACTCCCCCAAGTCGAAGTCTAAGCCGCCTGATCTCTGATCCATATACGTGTATCAAGCTGTAGTTTAAGCTTTAAAGTCTCTTAGACATAAATAGTATGGCTGCTGTTTATAAATCAACAGCATTTGTGGGTGTCTTTGTCTTCACATTTGTCACTTTATGTCTTTTTCCACTACCTGTAGCTGGGATCAGCAGGCATTACAAGTTTGATGTATGTATCCCATTCCCATCGACCACTTTAAAGTCATTGAACAGTATAAAAGAGAAGTCACTTTCATTTTTGTAGATCAAGCTGCAAAACGTAGCTCGTTTGTGCCATGCCAAGAGCATCGTAACGGTAAATGGGCAGTTTCCTGGTCCTTGTGTCATGGTAAGGGAAGGCAACCAGCTTTCGGTAAAAGTGGTTAACCATGTGCCCAACAACATCACCATTCACTGGTATGGAAGTTCTTCACTTAAACACGTTGTTTATATAGTCTAGGAAGTTCCTCAACTGTAAGTTACTACCCTTTTAGGCATGGCGTTCGACAGCTTCGAACTGGATGGGCGGACGGACCGGCATATGTGACTCAGTGTCCCATACAAAAAGGCCAAAGTTATGTGTACAAATTCAGAATTGTAGGCCAAAGGGGAACTCTCTTCTGGCATGCCCATATATCATGGTTAAGAGCAACTGTTTATGGTCCCTTGATCATTCTTCCTAGGCTTGGTGTTCCTTACCCATTTCCCAAGCCTTACAAAGAAATTCCCATCATTTTTGGTAATAAATTCTAAATCAAGGGACATAAAGTTCCATCTATTTGTTTCTTTAGGTGACCTTAAAGTTCCATCTATTTGTTTCTTTAAGTGACCTTACTTTTGCTGACATAAATCGTCATGGATGATGATTAAACTGCAGGTGAATGGTTCAATGCAGATACAGAAGCAATTATTAGCCAAGCTCTTCAAACAGGTGGAGGACCAAATGTCTCTGATGCTTACACCATCAATGGACATCCAGGACCATTTTACAACTGTTCTGCCAAAGGTACAAAAAGGCTAGTACTACAATATGATGAGCTAACTGAGTCATTTAACTCAGCTGGAGAACTTATTATATTCCATGACAGATACTTTCAAGCTGAAGGTGAAGCCTGGCAAGACATACCTTCTCCGCCTTATCAATGCGGCTCTCAACGATCAACTCTTCTTCGGCATAGCTAACCATACCCTTACAGTGGTTGAAGCTGATGCCGTTTACGTTAAACCATTTGAGACCGAAGCAATCCTCCTCGCCTCTGGCCAGACCACGAATGTGCTTCTTAAGACCAAACCAACATATCCAAATGCCTCATTCTTCATGGCCGCTCGACCGTATGTGACAGGGTCAGCCACATTTAATAATTCAACAGTTTCTGGCATTTTAGAATATGAATTATCACCCAATAGCTTACCTTCAAGCATCTCAGTTAAGAACCTTTCTCCGTTTAAACCAAATTTAACTGCTCTAAGTAACACTTCCTTCGTAGCAAATTTCGCGAACAAGTTGCGCGGCTTAGCTACTGTACATTCCCCGGCCAGCGTACCCCAAAACGTAGATAAGCAGTTTTTGTTCACAGTTGGCCTTGGAACTAGCCAATGTTGGCAAAACCGAACCTGCCAGGGACCTAATGGAACCAAGTTTGCAGCTGCAGTCAATAACGTATCTTTCACAATGCCAACCACAGCATTACTCCAGGCACACTTCTTCGGAAAATCACATGGGGTTTACAAAACTGATTTTCCAAGAGAACCTAAAATCCGATTTGATTATACAGGCACTCCACCCGATAACACTATGGTAAATAATGGAACAAAACTACTAGTCCTTCCTTTTAACACAAATGTGGAGCTAATCATGCAAGACACCAGCATACTGGGAGCTGAAAGCCACCCTCTTCATTTGCATGGCTACAATTTCTTTGTTGTTGGCCAAGGTTTTGGGAATTTTGATCCACAAAAGGACCCTAATAACTTTAATCTCATTGACCCTGTTGAAAGGAACACTGTTGGTGTGCCAGCAGGAGGTTGGGTAGTTATTCGTTTCGCAGCTGACAACCCAGGTGAGGAGAAATAGCAGCTTAGTGCAATTGCTTCATTTTTAGTGTATGTATATTGTACCCTAAATTGCTTATTGGTGATAACTGACGACAGGGGTATGGTTCATGCATTGCCACATTGACGCCCACCAAAGTTGGGGCCTGAAGATGGCTTGGATTGTGTTGGATGGAGATCTACCCAATCAGAAGTTGAGTCCACCCCCAGATGATCTTCCCATGTGTTAACTATCATCAATCTCTTGGACTTTATTCACTAGGCAGAGAAACATTGGTGAGGGAATATTTTTGCTAATTTCAGATTCAAGAGGCAGGTTCCATAACATATCAAATAAGGAATGTTTAGCTTTTTCTTTTTTAAATTATTAGAGATGATTAGTGTTTAAAATTAAAAATGTTAATATCATACTGATACTGATGAACGTATCATTTTTATTTTAGCAATGGTACATATCAGTATTATACTGATGGACGTATCATTTTCGTTTTAATAATGATACGCATCAGTATTGGTGTGTTTCGACCATACGTAAAATTCATTTTGTTTATATTTCCTATGTCTATAAATATAAACTTTGAAGAAACATTATAATCATCACTATTTGATTAATAAAATCTCTTTGCTCTCTATGTTTTTTTTTTTTTTTTGTTCTTTCACTTTATTTCATAACAATATACATATATACATAACCTAGCATTGATCTGGGTTATTGACTAAAGGGGCCAAGAGACCACGAGGCCCTAGAAAGAGCCCGTTTTACTGCAAAGTCTTCTTCCCTGAAGTTGGGTAGTTAGTCTAGAAACAGAGAATTAAAGCATGATCTATAAACCCACCCATTCATCAAAGGCAGTTCCTACTTCGTTCATAATCATGCATATGCATCTTTCTTTGGTGTGATGTGATGATATAAAATCGATAGAGAAGTAGAAGCAGATACTCCAAACTCCACCATTCATTATAGGCTACAAACTAAAATCTTTCCTCTGCTTTACAATGGCCAAAATTGATTGTGCATTTTTAGCCTTCTGCCATTAAAACCAACAGTCAGAATCTCGCTAAAATGCCTCAAACCAATCATTTCTCAACTTCATTTTTAGCCTCCTCCTTTTCGTGGCACTGACCAAGAGTTATTTTCACTTCATTTTCATGTAAATTTTCAATCTGTTTGCCACTTTTCTCCTTACGATCTTATGCGTCATGAAGTATTATCTTTCTTCCCCATATGTACCCTCATTCTTTTTTTTCTTCTTCTTGTTAACTTGTGGTGCAAAAAAAAAGAAAAAAAAAAAGAGAAATAAGATATAAATTTGGCATGATCCACTATCTTTAAGACTTTAATTTTGCTTCTAAGACTTGAAACAACAAAAATAGAATAGAAAAAAAATAACATTATTGAGTTAACATAATAACTTTCCATAAAAGGAAAGTCATGTTTATTAGAATAAATTTGTTCAAATGCACCACCATTTACGAAATTCTTTTGGAAAGTTATATTTATTCAAATTATTTGCACCACCAAATTCAAGCCAAAGTGTTTATCTTTTTTAAGATTTGGGGTAATTTGATTGTCATTAGTGAGTGTTTTAGGTGAGGTAGTGCCATCAAGATGTCAAATAGCTTGTGTTCATGCATTAGCATTTTTATTTGGGCTTTCCATATGGTGAAATTATGTCAGTGAGTAATGGGATTAAATTGAACAATGGTGGTTGTAAATGTTGAATTATCTGCGTTGACAATAGGAGTGGTGGCCAGTTTAAAGAAAAGGAAAAAAAAAAAAAAAAGGTTTGTTCGTGGGAAATTCTTTTAGGCATATCAATAAAGTAAATCCTAAAAGAATAGGTATATAACAAGTTAGTGCTGACCTTATGCCCCCTTACTTATGATTTTATATATGAGCATAAAATCCAATGCTAAATACCCAATTCAATTACCCAAATTACAAAAAGTTACCTATTTAATTCTTTATACTATATATTTATTAGCAATGTTAGATTACAAACATTTCAAACTAATAACACTTCCCTTTAATTATCGCCACCTCTAAATCCATTCACCTATTTCTTCTTTATATGCATGCTTCTACCACTATCATTATCTTTACGATCTGTGACTCGCCTCCTCAATTAGTAAAATAATTATGAGGTTGTCTTCTTAAAAATTGATTTATACTCAAAAGCATTTAATGATTTAGTTACTATGTGCTTAACAAAAATGTTACTTCATTATAGTGAATTTTTTTATATATTTAATATATTATACTAATTGAAATATCTTATTCAAAGCTTCTGAAGTGTGAACACTAATTAATATATTTTTATAATTTGAGTGATTAAAAAAAATCTATACTTGTAGAATAACACAAAATATACATGCAACTGCAAGCCAATCAATCTCAGAAAATATTTGTCTGTAAATCTTGTAGTTGAAGGTGTGAAAGTTGATCTTCCTTGAGAGCTCCAGGAACATCAAGCTGAGGTGGATTCTGTGGCATTAATAAATCAAAATTTATATCCTTATATAAGAAATACGAATTTGCTTAGAGGAGTTGAAGGGATTGGACATAATAAATGTACCATGCAGCGCACAAGAGCCCAATTTACACCTTTGAAGAACGGGTGTCGCTTGATTTCATTCGCACCTTCACGCCAACCTAATCTGCTTTTCGGATCTCTATCTAATAATCGATACATTAACTGCTTTGCATGCAGACTTACCTGCACTCATCCAACATATATATATATATATATGTGTGTGTCAAATCTCCCGTAATACGATGTCATATTATAGTTCTAAACATTTCTTCAATCTTACATTTTATCATATTTACTCCATATATATTACTTTGTCTCATATATCTACCAAAAGAAGCACAAGGAATGAAGTGCTTCAAGATTGATTCATGCTGTCAGCCGGGAGGTTTAAAATTTGAATCCATAACTCGCTATATTATATGCTACCCTTTTTAAGTCAAAAGGTAGTAAATGCAAAAGAGAAAGAAGAGAAGGTACTTGTGTGCTTCTTGGGAATTTAAGATCTTTCCGAAGAACATTGGCAAAAGTCTTCTGTCTTGTCCTTCCCCTGAATGGTGTATATCCATACAACATCTCATAGACAAGAATGCCTGAAAAATACACAAATAAATAAAGGCTTATTTTGCATCCTAAATGTTCCATATTTTGGATTCCCCCGTATTGATCATTAGCAAACAACCAAAATGCGTTTATTTCTAATTAGACAAAGGACATGGTTTCTGATTTTCTCTTTTATTATTTTTATCTGCAGAGGAAATGAATTTTCACAAACTTCTGGACCATGTTACTCCAACTCCTACAATATTCATAGCTTTCCGATTATGTTACTACTTTATAAGAAAATAAAATATTACCAAGTGCCCACCAGTCCACTGCACTGGTATGGCCTGCACCAGTGATAATTTCCTGCAAACACCACCATAAAAATGAGCACTCAATAGCAAAATATTACCGGGAAACACACATGCATTTGTTTAGCAATTTAAAAATTAATAAATAAGCTAACCGGGGCAATATACTCTTCAGTCCCCACAAAAGAATTCGATGCACGCATAGGTTCTGCCATAAATACTGGTTTTGGCTGACCTTTCTGGCGTTTTATCTTTTCATCTGCTGCTGGAATCAGCAGCTATAAAACAACAGTAAAATTTATCAGATCAATTTCCCAAACTTCAAATACTCTGGTGAACAGTAAGAACAACTTCCTTAAACAAAGTCAGAAAATAGCAGTTTATAAGTAAAGCTTTAGATTACCTGGGGTTTGCAAGATGTCAGGCAAGATAAGTCAAAATCGGTCAAGGCAACATGTCCATTGTCCTGGAGAAGAACATTTTCAGGCTTTAAATCTCTGTATATAATTCCTGTGAGAAGATCAATAGATTAACTCAATGACTTATTCATCACTTAAATTACATACTGATTAACAAGTTTTGGTTATCAACTTTAACCTACCTTGACAGTGAAGGTACTCCAATGCAACAACAACCTCTGCAGCATAAAATCTACATTTTAAGAGGTTTTATGTTAATTCCAACCCAGAGTTGGCAGTAAACTGAAAACCCCACAAATTTTGTCTGAAGAGTTATTAGATGATTAGAGATCTTTCCGAACAAAGTTAATGTAGAGTTCAGTTATGGTTAGAAGATAATTAATTACCTTACAGCATCTTCCGTCATGACCTTCATCGGTTGTCTGTCCAAAAGCATGAAAAGTTCTCCACCAGGACAGTAATCCGTAATCAGACAAATATGTGTTTTGGTCTGCAAAGCACCATGACAGTTAGAATTTTGATGTCTTCACATTAAGAAAGCAAGTCAAAGAATGAGGATCGAATCTGCAATGACCTTCACTATAAGAAGAAAGGCAATGCAAGTAAGTTTCTTCTGAATTCTGATTAAACATTGAAGCATTTCAAACTAATATTTAGCTAATCCTGTTAAAACAAATCTGCATTCTAGCTCATGTCAGTTTACTGACCTGAAATGATGCATACAATGCTGGAAGAAACGGATGGTCCAACATGTCAAGAATTTCTCTTTCTGCACAAGCTCTATGCACCTACAGCAATGGAAGGCATCAGCTAAGCAAAAAATGAAGATTGTGCATTGTTCATGGAACATGGAGGGAAATGAAACTATAGGCAATTCGGACAAGCTAAAAATCGAACTTTTGAGCTAAAAGGAAACTCCTCTCCTGCAGGCTCTTATCATTAAGTAGCATACAAGTAAATATCTGAGTATCTTTTTTTGGGTTTTGAAGGTTAATACTCATAATCGATGCAAAATATCATATACCTTGTTCCGGTTGAGCATAATGCCTTTATCCATAGCTTTCATCGCAAAGTACAGGCCAGTCCCACATAGTTCCACCAAATGTACACTGCCAATATAAAAAAAAACAATGGCGGATATAGAAATTTGTATGACAAAACATAGATTTATTACACTGGAAAAATGAGTGTAAAAATAGGAGAGAATAATTAGCCCAACCTGCCAGTGTCACCTGATCCCAGTGGTTTTACTGGCCTGAAATGTTTTAGGCCTATCCTTTCTCCACTGTCAAGAATCTACAGATTACAAGAGATATATGAGATGTAAAAATCACATATATATTTAGTTAAATACTCAGCATAGAGAAAGGTTTAAAACAGAGAATGACACTGAAATATCAGTTCCTTCCAATTCTTCTCTTAAACCTTTTCTTTCTCAGAACCATGCTTCATCAATCATTACAACAGCATCTAAAGCATTTCATATGAAATGTTGATCTGCTTTAAATTCTGCTCCGATACATATATTTGAAAGATAAATACCTTTTGAATAGCATTCCAAGAGGGACTATCCTTCCTGTGAGGTTTAGGGTGAACCACCTTGGAATGATTCATCCATAGATCTTTGGGATTCTGCAGGTGGTGAAACTTTTTGTAAGACAAAAGAGGGTTTCTGAAGAGGTGAATCGACATTCAAACATTACCAAATTGGCATCTGGAAGTTCCCTTGCTGCTTCATCGACATTTTCTGCAGTTTGTTTCACCTGCAAGCAGTGATTACGTTTATAAACAAACCAACACATCTATAAAAGATTTGATAGGATATACAAATATTACAGCTCTTCACTGCCTATTGTAGTTTTCTAATTACAGATTTATATTGATTTTGATAATTAATGAAAGAGGAAGATCAGCATCCAAAAGAGCTTAAGAAGGTAAAAATGGAACTTGGTTAAGACCAGTTGTTCACTCTCTTGTGCAGCAATATCTGGAATACAATTACAAAGTCGGTCAACTCTGGCACTGCCATCTAGCTGCACTCCAATGAAATACTGGACTTCACCCTGTTTCATAAAGGCCAAATAAGAAAACAAAAGCAGAGAGAAAATGCAGCTACAATTTGATTATCTGCTTCACAAAGGAGTTAAATAGGCAAGATTCAACATTCAACTCTGAATATTTGAGGATTTTACCTTCTGGTCACGCATAGGCTGCAGATGGAACAGGTTCCAGAACTTCTTGCCTGAAATTCGTAAAATTTAAAAAAGAAAAGCTTTGAATAATTATATGAAATAATGATGTATAGACTGTACTTTCAACTACTGAAAGAGAAAAATATCACATGCGTGACATGAATCTGGAAATCGAAATATTAGGGTGTCATACGAAAATCTAGAACTTGAATAGTATTAAAGCATACCACTCTTTGTGTAGTTGATGAGCTGCACAGTTACTTCTGTTTGGTTATCAATGGCCTCTCGAATCTTCCTCAAAGTAGCTGGATCAGTTTCAGGGCCTTGGAGAAATCTGTAAGGATTTAAAAATCACTTAGAATGAAATGGGAATGGAATTGCTTGAAACATACATAGAGAAACATTAAATTCAAGGAAATGTCCAGAAATACAATCATATGATCGCTGCTTTACTATACCAGCAATCCTTTTAGTTCAAACCAATGAAACCATATTGGCAATTTCAAGTTCCGATTTGAAGCTGATGTTTAAGGTTTAAGCCTTAACAATGGCGGGAATGAGCAAGTCAAAACACTTGAAACTGATAACCTCGCATACGAATATATGGAATTTGAGTCATATACCTGCAGTTTCTGCCTAAGATTTCTTCACGACTGTACTCTGTCAGCTCCAAGAAGCTATCAGATGCAAAGATCTGAAGATTAAAACAAGTGCACCATTAGTTTCTTACAAATTAACCTCTGATTGGCATGATCTAATGTTAGATATTAGAAAGTGGAAGTCTTACAATGGGATTATCAGGCAGCCTTGGATCAGTAATGACAAAGTTTTTCTCTATACGTTCAAGTGTGGTGGCAAGATCAATACCCTTTCTCATTTCCTTGTGTCTATTTTTATCGTCAACACTGTCTGGCCTCTCATCCTCATCACGTTCGTCCTCATCGGCATCCATCAGCAGACTATTATCAAAGCTGTTAGCAGCAGACTGACTTTTCCTCCTAAGCCTGAAGCATGGAAAAGTAAGCTAAGGTAAACTTGACTCAGCAATGCATGATACCAACACCATAATGAAAGTTTTCTTAATATCTCTACCCCATGAATGAAAGGCGGCTAGATCTTCGGGGTTTCTTTTCCGGCACCTCACTGATACGTTCCATTGAGATTCTAACACCCCCACTTGAGTTTCTTCCTGCACTTTCTGAACTTCGCCTTGTCATAGCTCCCGTTCCTTCTTCTTCTCCACTAACACCGGATTTTCTAATGAAAGGGTTATTTGATGATTCACTAAGGGAACGAGGTTTCCTAACAGCCTCCACAAGTTCTGTAACTGAACCGGCAGCCATGTCCTTTTGCCGGGCTGCAATAACAATATACCACAGTGTGTTGATCAAATTAATCGACTTCTGTCGTTTCAGTAGATATTTTAGTAACTGGACGACAGCCATTACATTAACAAGATTAATGATGTAATGAAGGACATTCAAAACTAGCTAGCTTTTAAGTCACAATACTGTTGAGTGATTCAAAACTATCACCGAGAAAATTTGATATGTTACTTTATTTAAATGTCATTTTAGCTGAATTGGCATGTGCAGGAAGACGTGGGATCGAGTGCGTTGAAGCACATAATTCTCCTATTTATGAGTGCACTCAACACTTGTTGGTATTTGGATTTTTATTTTAATTACTTATGTTTTTAAATAATTTAATTAGATTTGGAGAATAAGTTGAATATAGATAGATGTATAATAATAATTTTATATACTTAAAATTTAGTGATATGACAAAATTTTATTAATACCTAAAACATTAATTTTTAAGATTATCCTAATATAAATTATTCTCATTTGTTATATTCCTATTTTTTCCTATTTTTTACTGTTATCCATATTAGTGAGAGTAGCAAAAATATAAAATAAAATAAAATAAAGGACATGTTAGAAAGAACGTAAAATATATACATGCATACCATCGTAGCGAATCAAAGATTCGGGCAACCCATTGGGGCGCATCGTCTTTTCCTTGGCCCCTTCTGTATGCTTGCTTACCTCTACTTGCATTCTGCCAAATCAATCGTTCAGACAAAAAGAATAATAATAAATTCTATTCTTCAATCCAATCGACCGGTTGGAAACAGCAGGCCGACAAAAAGCCCGTTTGCTGTCTATTTATTTTATCCTACCTTTTTTGTTAGTGGTTCAAAGTTTCTTATGTTTCTCATTCATCCTATTCTTTGCTGTTTTACAAGCGTATCCTAGCATAGCAGAATTTTGTTCTCTTATTACAAGTCTTGTGATATAGTGTGATATATTGTGATATATATATAATATACGTAGAAATCTCTTGAGCAAGGAATACCTATTTGAATGATTCATAATACATATGATTACTCATATTGAAATTTACAAAGTCTTCCTTTTGAAGATCCAAGAAATTCCTGTTCGAGACTTTTAATTTAATACTTTTTCGTTTTTTTTGTTTTCATTTTTAATTGACATAGACCCAAGTCATCTAGTATTATGAGGATAATGCGTCGGTAATGGTCGGGATAGCTCAGTTGGTAGAGCAGAGGACTGAAAATCCTCGTGTCACCAGTTCAAATCTAGTTCCTGGCATATGATTAATTTGTATGAGTATCTACTCTGATCCCAGCATCACCGTTGAATCTAGTAGGTGATAAGGATATTACATTACATGTGAACCAGCCCCGGCCCACAGATTTTTCTATTTTTCTTTTGCGATTATCTGATGAGACATGTTGGGGGACAATGGCCATTTTCCATTATTTCTTGATTTTTGCTCTGCCACTTTCTTCTTCTCAATATTCTCCAAAATAAAAAAATAAAACTATAATAGTAAAAATCAAAATAATTATATGAATTAGTTGACATCACATGTTTTAGGGATCAACAAGGTGATAATTTTAAAAAATAAAATTGTGAATGGTGTATAAAATACTAAGGGCTAGTTTGAAAAGTGCTTTTGAAAAGTTTAGTTTAAAATTTGAGTGTTTAATATTGCTGTCAAAAAGTACTTTTGAGAAATAAAATATTTATTTTAGACATGTTATTATCAAGTAACAAATATGCATTTAAATAATATTTAAATTAGTCAATATTATTATATTTTGGTAAAAATATAAAAAAATTATTATAATTTGTTGTTAATATTTTAATATATGAAATATAAATTTTAAATATTTTAAGCAATAAATATTAATTATTTATAAAATTTAATTAGAATATATAAACTATATTTTAAATATTTAAATATAATCATTAAATATTTGTAATTAGTATTTTAAAAAATATTTTTTTTTATTTTTAATTAATGATTTTAACACATTTGTAATTAAGCACAAGAAAGAAAAAAGAAAAGTACTATGTTATTGGAGGGGTGAAAAAGTAATTAAATACTAAAAATTCTTTTGGAAGAGGAAAAGCTAAAAATTTTAGCTTATCCTATTCAGAAGTGCTTTTGAAAAACACTTCTAAAAAGCTAAAAGTTTTAGCCAAAAGCAACTTATTTAACACAATTTTTCTTCCAAAGATACTTTTAGAGCCAGAAATATTTTTTAAGCACTGCAGAACATGCCCTAATTCAATTAGTTGCTATCACTGCATGGTAAGTAGGAGTGTTCAGTCGGTTAACCGACCCGAAATAATAAAAATTAATCGAATTAACCGAATTAACTGAATTAACCGAATTACTCGAATTAACCGAATTATCCGAATTGAATCACTACATAATTAAAAAAATTACATAATTTTAGATTTAGTTTTAGAATTTTATTTTTATTTATTAAATTATTTGTAATTTTTATGATTGCGTTGGATTGGGTAATTGAATTGGGTTGGATATTTGGGTTTGGATTGGGTTTAGGTGAACAGTGGGCCTATTTATATATTATAATTTTATTTATTAATTTTTCTGTCAAACTGAAAAAATTCGATTAATCGACCAGTTTCGAACCGAATTAACCGTTAACCGAAAAATCACAAAATAATTAACCGACCCCCGACCGAAAAAATTCAGTTAACCGACCGATTAACCGAAATCGGTCGGTTAACCGAATTTTTTCGATTTTACCCGAATTGTGCACACCCCTAATGGTAAGTAGGGGTGTTCAGTCGGTTAACTGACCCGAAATAACATTAACCGAATTAACCGACCTTTCAAAATTTTTAACCGTTAACCGAACCGAAATTTTTTCAAAAAAATTAACCAAACCGAAACTTTTTTCGGTTAATTCGGTCGGTTAACCGAATTAACCAAAAATTATATGTTTTTTATTTTTGGTTAAAAATTAACCGAATTACTTGAATTACCCGAATTACTCGAAATGAATCACTACATAATTAAAAAGATTACAGAATTTTAGTTTTAGTTTTAGAATTTTATTTTTATTTATTAAATTATTTGTAATTTTTATGATTGGGTTTGATTGGGTAATTGGGTTGGGTTGGATATTTGGGTTTGGATTGGGTTTAGGTGAATAGTGAGCCTATTTATATATTATAATTTTATTTATTAATTTTTTCGGTTAAACCGAAAAAATTCGGTTAACCGACCGATTTCGAACCGAATTAACCGTTAACCGAAAAATCACAAAATAATTAACCGACCCCCGACCAAAAAATTCGATTAACCGACCGATTAACCGAATTCGGTCGGTTAACTAAATTTTTTCGGTTTTACCCGAATTTTGCACACCCCTAATGGTAAGAGAAGTAAGGGCTAGCCTATCGATTATATAATATGGTTGTAAAGCTATTTAAGTGAAAAATGAAAAATATTAATAAAAAGATAGGAAACTAACCCAATAAATTTTAAGACTTTTCCATTTTCGTCCTTAATGGGTGCAATAGTGAGAAGATTCCAAAAAGGAGTCCCATCTTTCTTGTAGTTCAACAATCTCCCACAATAATTTTCCCCTGCCTGCAATGCCTGCCTAATCCTCTCCACATCTTCCGGATCCGTACCCTCACCCTGTAAAAACCGACTGGATCCCCGACCCACCCACAAACAAAATGGCAATATTACCCCTCCATGACTTTAATAAAATAAAAAAGAACAGAAAAGCTTGACATATTTTACCAATTCTTGCCTATGACCTCTCTAGAAGTGTATCCGGTCATCTTAAAAAACCCGGCACTTGCATACAAAACCGGGTAATCGGGTTTGGTAGCATCCGAAACAACAAAAGTTTGTTGAAACGTTGACAAGGCATCCTTTAAGTCCTCGGACACTCTAGGCAACCCTCTGTCTTTGCTGAATTCACTATCTGAAAATTCGTCGGAGCTCCGGAGAGAATTATTCGAGTTCCTACGGGAAGTACCGGGTTTGATATTCGGGGCATCCCCACCCGAATTCCTAACAACCACTCCTTGCGGTTTGCCAGTTTCATTATCGGTTTTCAGTACTAGCCCCCATCCGGCGGCTCTCTTTGCAGCCTCTCCAGATTCCTCCGAAGGCTTCGGACTGACGGATTCGCCGCGACGTTGGTCATTATCGCTAGTGATCTCATGAAAAAGTGGTGATGGTGATGGTGGATATGGAGCAGGTGGTTCCTTGAGTGCCATCCATGTTATTTCTTCAACCCGACCTGACTTGGATGCTAGCTTGGAATGGTCATCTTCTTTTTGGCTATCAGTACCACCAACCTCTTTCAAGTTTTGATGCCATGGTGACTGCGAGCGAAATACGGGGTTAATGGGTCGGGTTGAGAAAGTGGATGGATTAAACACTTCAAGTGAGTCTCTAGAGTCCCTTGGCAATGGTGGAATCAAGTTCGATTGCTTGGCTGATTCTTTTGTTGGGTCCATATCTGCATAAGTTGAAAACCGATACTAATCCAAGTCTAGTGATCTCTAGATATAGTTTCCATTTATGTCTAGTCAAGCATCAAAGGTAAGGGCGAAACTTGAAAAAGAAAGAAACCCCACAAATCCACAATAATTCATAGCCATGCAAATATATGTTAGAAAAGAACCCAATTCTTTTTAAAACACAGTTGAAATTTATATATGATTGCTTCCCTTATGTCTCATATGCCAGTGTTTCATCAACATCAATGGTGGGACATTGAAATGAGCTGGACTAAGAGGCTGGATAGAGATGCTTCGGAACTGAATTATATTAATATACAATTCTTTAATAATAAGAAGAAGAAGAAGGTATGCATGAATGTGTGATAGAGCCAACCTCGAGTGGATTAAGCTCAGCCTTCAGAATCAGATCCTGCTGGGTTTTCTTTTTTGGGGTTGCTGAAAGAAACTCTGACGAAGAGAAGAGAGACAGAAAGGAGACAGAGAAGATAATGGATGAGAAACTACCTTTTAATGGCAAATGAAAAGGTTCTGGACCTGAATTTCACATTGCTTCTCGGATTATCAGCTCGTAACACAAGATTTGAAAACTAGTTTTCTTTTCTTCTATCAAAATACAGTGATTTTGTTGATATTTACAGTCTGGAAATGGGTTGTCCACATAAAAGAACAATAACAACAAAAGCAGATTTAAAAACAAAGGAGAAGCAAGATTTCTGAATATCACGTAATCTTGACCGTGAGTTTCTTCATCAGGCAATGCTTTTTCATGTTTTCTTGGTGTCTCTAACTCTCACAAGCAGAAGCAGGCAGCCGAAAACAACTTTAGTTCTTTGTAAGGGCAATTCATATATCTAAAAAACTTATCATCATAAAGATAAAGTAATAAAGAAAATATCTTTTTGAACTTCATTGCAATTTGTGTAGGATGATGATGAAATGGTAAGAAAGGATAACAACTGGTTTTTATATAATATGGACACGTGGCATTGTTGGATGGTATATGATTTAGTCCTTGTTTTAAAAAATAAACCACCCACATACTGTTGGTGGTGAGGATAGAATCATTTGGGCTCGTTCTGGGTCAGGATGCTTTTTCGTCTGAAGTGCTTATTAGACGTTAAAGGAAAATTCTTGGAGGCCTAAAGATGACATTTGGAAACCCATTTGGAAATATCAAGGACCTCAGAGAGTCCACCTTTTCCTTTGGCTTGTGACCAATTAAAAGCTTTTTACTAATTCAGAAAGGACCAGGAGAGGAATTGGGCAAAGTAGTGCGTGTCCACGATGTGGCCATGATTTTGAAGACATCATGCACATACTTCGGGATTGTTCAACTGCCAAGGAAGCTTGGAAGCTTGTAGTCCCTCCAGAGAAGCAATCCAGGTTCTTTTCTGATCCTTTACAAATATGGTTAACAACTAGTCTTTGTTGTCATCTTAAGTTGCAGGATAAGGGAATTACTTGGTCGTGCCTTTTCGGGATAATAGCTTGGAAAATTTGGAAGAATAGGAATCTTTTCATCTTTCAAAACATAGATTGGACGTCCTTCGATCTTATTAAGTTCTCTCTCAGTTGGGCACAACATTTTGAGGCCTTCATCATTGGATCTAAGGCTACTTCATATTCCTCGGGGATACATCATCATTGTTCAGATAATTGGGTTCATTTATTCTTTGATGGAGTAGTGGCTAGAGTATTCGAAAATGCCTCAGTGGGTGGCGTGGTTCGTGATTTGGATGGTAATTGGATATTAGAATTCACGCATTATCTGGGCAGTTGTTCACCTATGGAAGCAAAACTTTGGGGTATTCTTGATGGAGTGTTTATTTTATTAAATAAATGGTACAAGAGGGTCAAGATTCAGACTGATAATCTTGAAGTGGTTAGGGCTTTGTCCATGAAGGACATGGTGGACTCTGGCACTACACTACTCAGAAGAGTTAAAAGACTAATGCATTCTGAAGGTCAGTGGGAAATTAAGCATGTTCCTAAGGAGCGCAACTTAATTGCAGATCAATTGGCGAAGATTGGTCTCTCTTGGCAGACTTCCCTCCGGATATTTGAAGTTCCGCTTGATGTGGTGGCTACGGCTTTTCAACAAGACAAAGCTTTTAGTGTCTCATAAGAGTCCTTAAGTTGCCATTTTGTTTATCACCAAAAAATAAAAAATAAACCACCTCTTTTTTTTCTTTTTTTTAAGATATATATACCCTACTTCAATCATTAAAATAATTATTAATATTTTCTGAATAGATTAACTAAACTATTTTCATATGATATTATAATGCAAATATTCAATTAAAACTTTTTTTAACTCAAACTGTAACATACTAAACGGACTCAATTATAATTAAGGTTTGAATCACAATTATATAAAAAAAATATTAAAAATTCTAATATATTTAGATTTTTAAATAAAAAATTAAATCTCAAAATTTAACCTACATTGTCACTAAAAAGAGAGGATATAATTTGTAATTAACAGATTACTTCAACCAACACCCAAAAGAATTGAATTGTTTCTGAAGATACAACAACAATAGGGCAATTGACCCATAAATACCAAAAAAATAAAAAAATTTACGGAAAAGGGCCGGAATTGGGAAAAATTAGGTCCGAATCCCCCAAAAACGCGGCCACGTAAGCGCGTTTGGGGGGCGGGGAGACAAGCGCTCCTGCTGGAAGGCGTTTTTGTCCACGTCATCCAAAAACGCTCCCACGTGGGCGCGCGCTTGGCGGCGTGGACAAAAGCGCTTCGGGAGGCGCGTTTTTGGTAGCGGTCAAAAAAAAACTATAAACCCCCACCCTTTATTCTTCACATTTCAATCCTTTCTCAATATTCTCTCAATTTTCTCTCAATTTTCTCTCAATTTTCTCTCAAGGTCCTTGAAATTAACGCTCAAATTTCAAAATAGTCCTTTACTATTTACGAAAAAGCCCTTAATTTTTTTAAGATATTTTTATCGGAAAATTTTAAAGCCGATTACAATGGTAGGGAATTACTTAGCCTTAGCGAGAAGCACATTGTTAGTCGAGCAAATAAAAATGGTAAGTTTTAATTTTAATTTTGAAATATTATTTAATTTTTATCCAATTATGTAATTTTAATTAATTTTGAATTTTATGATTTTTAAGCGATCTGTAGATCGGGTGTTGGAATGTTATATTCGCAACATGCATGATCCCCATCGCCGTTGATCGAGAATTACTGCGTGAGGCGGGTTTTTGGCATGTGGCCACGATAGTAGGAGGTTCAAGTTGGAGCCGCCTTTGATCGGTAGCGTTGATTGAGAGGTGGAGGCAGGACGCGACACTTTCCATTTGCCATGCGGAGAGTGTACCATCACCTTAGAAGATGTGCGATTCTGATTGGGATTACGGTGGGCGGGCGGTAGTCACGGGTCCGTAACATCTCTCGATTGGATGGCCGTATGCTACGAGCTCACAGGTGCCATTCCGGATAGAATTCGAGGAGCTCGGATCGATATGGCGTGGTTACGAGACACATTCCTTGCCGAGAACGAGATTCGATGAAGTAGAAAGAATACGGTATGCTCGAGCATACATTCTTCAAATAATTAGAGGCTATCGATCTGGGACCTCTCTAGAAACCTCGTCCACGAGATGGCTCACGAAACTTGTTGACTTGAGAGCGTAGGTGAATTGAGTTGAAGGGTGCCGTCTCCATCGAGGTTATCTGAGAGAGATGCGAGGCGACACTGCCGAGTAAACAAAAAATCGGAGGTTGCCTATCACTCTCTGCGATCATGGGCATGGTTTGATTTCCATTTTTACGTCCTCGACTCGACCGACCATATTCATTCCCACCGATAACGAGGTAAATTTAATATTATATTTTACAATTATGTCGTATATTTATAGTATAATTGTATGCTAAAAGTTTATTTAATTAGGTGGAACCATCAGTGAATCATGTTGGAATACCAGAAATCGCTTGAGGATATACGGCTCTGTTGGACCAAAGGTCGGAATCGAAGTAAGTTTGAAATTTGTTATTATAATTTAGTATTTCGTATGTAGTGTCTAATATGAGGTATATGTCTAAAATTTTCGTAATGTGAATATAGTTTGAATGGACCGTCTGACGACCAGAGAAGTCGTGCGATAATTAGGAGGAGTTCCTCCAAAATCCGAGCGGTTGGCACGTAAAGGTCCCATTGATCACCTACTCGACCGTGGAGATGCACCGAGCGGATCGGGTTATGCGGCAATTTGGATTTCGACAGCGGATTCCGTACCACCGGAGGTGCTCGATGATGAGCACAAAGTAGACTTACGGCAAACACATACGAATTGGGCAAGATTTTGGTCGAGAACATATCGAGGCGTGGGAGAACCGATATGACTATATACCGACCGAGGCCGATAGTCGTTCGGAGTTAGCATGCGTCTTGGAGTACATGCCATGGTTTAGGATCCATGGCAAGCCATATATCTATTGTCGGAAGAAGAGAGGCGGCGACAACCGGAGAGCGAAGGAGCGTCGAGGCCCTTTACACCCAAGGAGAAGGGGTGATGAGGCGGGCAATCATCACCGCCAAACACGATCACCGGGCCCAACAACGGCGCTACACGATCCACCGGGCCCATCGGTTCAACCGACAACAGGGCCCATCACAAAGCATCTACCGTTCATACCAGTGCGTACCCTCCCCCTTATATGTATCCTCACAACCCATATATGTTTGATTTCCTATTCCTAGCCCAGTTGGAGTGCATGGCGGGTTCGAGCCGGTTCATCGACTACTACCAGCTGGCCATCCGATGGTGAGGCCGGCGTCGCATGTGGGTTCGAGAGGAGGCGGCATCGGGGAAGCACTTCTTTCGCGAGCTCTCGCCGTTCGGGATGCGATCACCCCGCCGTGGTTTATGCAAACACCTCGGCGTCAATATTTTTTATCGAGTGGGTCACCATCGCAACATCATCGAACGGACCCACTGCCGGGAGAATCGATTCCGCCCGAGGTTCCACAACCCCGCCGGAAGCGGAAGAAGGAGGAATCCGGTAGCGTAACCGTCGGCCGCCCTCGTGTGGCACTGGTTCCCCCGGCATCATCACTAGAATTTTTAATTAAGTTTTTTTGTAATTAATGTTTAATATATTTAATAAAATTTGAGTTTAACTTGTTGCCTTGTCATTTAATTTTTATATTTGTTTTACTTATTTTAATAAAATTTGAGTTCAAATTGTTGCCTTGTAATTTAATTTTTTTAATTTGTTTTACTTATTTTAATAAAATTTGACAAAATAGAATTGATTTTTTTGTAATTAATGTTTAATATATTTAATAAAATTTGAGTTTAACTTGTTGCCTTGTCATTTAATTTTTATATTTGTTTTACTTATTTTAATAAAATTTGAGTTCAAATTGTTGCCTTGTAATTTAATTTTTTTAATTTGTTTTACTTATTTTAATAAAATTTGACAAAATAGAATTGATTTTTTTGTAATTAATTTTTAATATATTTAATAAAA
The DNA here is from genome assembly GCA_025698515.1 of Gossypium sturtianum. Lineage (NCBI taxonomy): Eukaryota > Viridiplantae > Streptophyta > Magnoliopsida > Malvales > Malvaceae > Gossypium > Gossypium sturtianum. Next base: position 163,827,557 of record CM046955.1, on the reverse strand, counting down.
TAAAAGTTATTGTACAAAAGTTAACCGTTTTCCTCGAAAAAATAGATATTACATAGCTTCCATGAGACAAAACACCTAAGAACACGGTCAACTATTCCGACTTGGGACGAGAGATGTATGCCCGGGTTCCTACACCATCACTGCACAACCGACTTTGGTTGCTTGTTTCTCGGATATCCATATTGTTGCGTATTCTAGGCGAGCAAGGTCGACCTTTTGGTTTGCGCCTCAATTGTCTATCCGGTAATAGCTTATACGGTGCAAGCGATACCAAGGGCCACTACGTTCATGCGGGATGGTGGGAATACGTGTCTCCACACGTTGTACATGTTTTGTAATTTATACACTTCGTCGACATATCTCATTGGATCAAGACGGAGATTCTGACAAGCCGCAAGTACATACCCATATCGATCACTTGTTGTCTCTGTCTTTTAGATCGATGTTGCCCGTAGTAGTTGGATGCGACATGCCTCGGGCAATATCGATGGTGTGTGCGATGCCATACGCTTCCACTGGCGTTCTATTGCGCAAGTATTCCGGGGCCCCGATCGATATAACGCATATGTCGGGTTCGGGGCAAACATGCCTCCTTAACCTACTTAGGAAGAAGTCCCAATCATCGGTGACTCTCCGGTGTTATTGCGAATGCAATCGGAAGGATTCTCCCACATCCGTCTTGTGCCACGACTAGCAATAGCCGATGGGTATATCTACCATACATAAAGGTACCGTCAATTTGTACCAATGGCTTACAGTGATTTAAAGGCATCTCGGCATTGCTTAAATGTCGAGCAGACGGCTTGAACACTGCGCATCCACGGAGCGAGACGATCGTTGTATCACGCGAGTTCCGTTTCAAGTCCGTCATCTTTGCGGGACATATCTATCCGACTGACACCACCGCCACACTTCATTATATGAAGTGTCCCACCCACCGTGTAACTTTTCTAACGCCTGCGCTTGGCTATCCAAGCCTTTTCAGTAAGAGGCGTGTACCCCAATTGGCTACGAATCACGCCAATTAAGGTCGGCACCGTAGTATTTGGATCGGCCTTCAACATCGGGATTATCATGTCACCAACATCTACGAATCCATCCTCGGATGATCTTGTGTTACACACATGCCAGCAATCACGTTAAACAATGCAATATTACATATTATTATCTGTTATTGAAATCTTTGAACACATAGTGATGATCTGCACGGCAAGACATGTATGTCGACCTTTGTACTTTTAATCTCCCACAACCCTGTCTTTTTCTTCAACGACGCCATGATTTTCCATTGACATGTGCCATCTTGCATGCGCACACGCCGCCTCGAACTTATCGAGCTTCGATTTAACCACCGTGTAGTTAACCCCGTTCTTAATCTTTGTCTTGTTTCAATGCAACAAGAAAATTATTCTTGTTCGCAAACCGTTACCAACTTCTAATTCGTCGGAATCAAGCGATGTATCTGCATGCGGTCGCGTCCGGTGTGTTAGTTCGAGTGAAACTCCAATGCATCATCATGAGATAGATCGACATTATGCATGTGAAATTTGGGCAGGGCGATGCATACGAATAGCGGATCTTCTTCTTCTTCGTGCGAACCGCCTCAGCGTCTTCGGTACAATTGGAGCGGGCTCGGTTCGAGAAAATAATCCAACTTCGCACCGCCGGGCCCCGCCTCTCGAGGTGGATCCACATCGGATTCATCGTCCGACCCTCCATAACCTGCAACAAGCGAGGGCCTCGCCGGTGGATGTCGTCGGAGTTCATCATCCTCCTTAAACATCTTTCGTCTGATTCCAATCGTATGTGGATTGCCAACCACTAGAACTTGACGGCGTCCCCGATGACGTATTTCTATCATCGGACGTCGGTCGACGGATATGCATGTCCCATCCACCAACCGAAAGTGTCGTGCGGGGTTATGTTTTCCATACTACGACCGCGCACGGGCACTTACGTGTTTGGCCTCCCACTTTACAGTGTCGGCTTGGGGTCGTGTATTCCCCTCGAGCAGCGGTACATGTCGTCGAAGTCGCAGCAAGATCACTTAGAGATGAAAATTCTACATATACCTCCATATAGGGTGATCACTTTGGCAATATGAGTCTCCACCATTGCCTCAAAGCCCCGAGCACCTTTGATGTCGAACGACTCATATCTCACCGGATCAACCAAGCGCAAAACCTATACTTAATACACCGAACTTTCATTGGCGTTGTTCCAAATATTTTACGCCTAATTCTTTTGCGAAGTTCAACCAAATCGATGTTCGATTAAAACTCGATCGTATTTGTGTTCTCCGATAAGAAAACGCCATTTTCGGTGTCACGAACTTCACAAGTCGTAGTAAATAATAAAGATTAATCGTTCACTCATTTTCAATTTTTCCCTTTGCCTCAATTTCCCGCTTCGCCTTGGCGAGAATGAATTTTCACCGATTTATAGCCTAATTTTGCGGAGGCTCTTGTAGCAAAGCGCGTCCACGTGGGGCGTTTTCATTACGCATCTTGGCGATCGCGCCTGCTGGAAGCGTTTTTGCCACTTGTTTATTGAAACGTCCCCTCAAAATTATTTCTCCGTAGACTCATCAGAGCAAGCGCGTCCCGCTAAGCGTTTTTCGAACGCATCTTTGTTTTTGGCGGTGTTTGTTGTAAACGTCTCCTCAAAATTATTTTTGCAGGAGACTATTGGGCCAAAAACTTCAACACGGTAGTAAGGACAAAAACGCGCCTGCTGGGCGTTTTTGTCCACGTCGGCAAGCGCGCCACGTGGGAAGCGTTTTTGGATGGCGTGGACAAAAACGCTTCAAAGAGGCGTTTTTTGTCCCGCCCCCAAAACGCGCTTACGTGGCGCGTTTTGGGGATTCGCCCTTTTCCGTAATTTTCCCAATTCCGGCCCTTTTCCGTAGTAAATTTTTTATTTTTGGTATTTATGGGTCAATTGCCCACAACAATACCATCATTCAATCAATAATGCACTTTTATTGCTCTGTGTTGAAATGGCATGACAAAAGTAAAAGTGGTATTAAATTTTTACATATATCCGCACGTTGTAACATCAAATTTCATTTTTAATGCCATGAGAACTCCTTACACTGGAATTTTAGGTAATCATAATAAATGTTCACAGAAAAAAGAATGTACACATGCTAAATAGTTTAGAATTCTAATGTGTACTTTACAGTACAACTAAGAAAGGTCAAAGGTTGAAAAAAAAATTAAGGTCAATGGACCGTGATCTGATAGATTTATACATAATTTAATTATATTTTATATTGATTTAAGAATAATTCTCTGTGTTTTTTTTTTATTTAAATTAATCTTTAAATTTAATAAATTGTCATATCAAAATCTGAAATACACATTTATTCTTAGATTAAGGATTAATTTTTTTTCTTCAAATTAAGTTTTTAAATTTGATTATTGTTTTCATATTAAGACCTAAATTTGACAATTATTTTTATTTTGAGACTTAAATTTTAAAATCTTTAGAAAAATATCAAATGTTTACTTAAGAAAAATTAAATCTAATATAAAAATATTTTTCAAGTTCAAAAATTAAATTGAAAAGAATTTATGGCCAAAAAGTGATAACCATTTCGTATAAATGAAATATACTTTTTAGATATAATTATAATTGTAAATTATCGGATACAATGAAAAGAGCATAACATGCGGTAGGGCCCAAAGACATGTGCAGAAACACATTGGTAATCTAGCTTATCTACTCACGGGTGAATGGAGTGGAGACAGAGTGGGCGGTGGTCACCTTTCAAGCACCCCATCCCATCTATTGTTGCACTCTTATTGAATTGATAACCTCAAATCTTCAATAAATATCAAGATCCGCTATATCGAATCTTTGCCTTCTGCCTAGATGTGTTCATGGCCGGGCGGCCCAAAGGCCCGACCAAAATTTTGAAGAATTGGGCAAAAATATAACCCAAAAAATGAACTTGAACAAAAAATAAGACCCGTTTAAAAAATAAGCCAAGCCTCGGGTAAGGTATTTTTAACCCGGGCCCGGCCCGGCCCGAATTCACTAAATGACAAAAAAAATCTGCTATTTTTTTTATTTTTAAATGTTATTTTCTTGTTGTTTTCTCTCTATTTTGCTACCATATTACTATTATGTTGCTACTATTTTGTTGTTATTGATTGAATATTGTATAAAACTTATTTTATTTTTAATTTTGTTATTATTTTAAAGGCACTTGTTAATTTTATTATTATTTTAGAGGTATTTGCTTGTTAAGTTACATCTATCTTAATATTATTTAAGTCTACATATTTTTTTAAAATTTATTTTTAATTTGTTGGGAAATATTTATTTTAATTTTTTAGTATTTTTAATGTATTATATATATTTAAAAATTATATAAAATAATATAAAAATTTAATACGGACAAGCTAGGCCGGGCCCGGGTTTTAACATTTTTATATGAGTCGGGCTTGAGAAAAATTTAAGCCCATTTTTTGAGCCCAGCCCGGCCCATGAACACCTCTACTCCTGCCCTACTTTCTCTCATTTTGTTTGCCCCTTTTCCCTTAAAATCAAAGTTATCTCTAGTAAATCAATTGGTTGGATTAAGAATCAGTTCACTGAAAAATATATAATTTATTAATTCACGAATTGATATAAATTATTAAATTTTTTAATATTTTAATAATTTATTCTGATAAAAAATTAATGATTTGACCAATTCAATCACCAGTTCAATTCCAGAAACATTTACTAGATTTATGCCATCAAATATATTTATTAAGGTGTTGAGTTCAAATCTCTATCATTAGTATGTATTTTTTTTAATTTTATGTAAAAAATAAAAGACATCCTCAAAATTATATTGCTTTATAAAAATATTGAACTGATAATTTCACAACTCAATTAAGACTTAATAAAAAAATAATATTAATTCAATCAAAATTTTAAATAATAATCCAGATTTTGATGAAAAGACGGTTCACATCCTATAATTATTATCTAAAAAGAACTCTCCCATAATTGGTTGGGACTATTTATATTTGTATTATTTTTCTCTTAAAAATTACCCAATCCAGAAACACGTGTTATCTCCCCCCCCCCCCCCCTTTTTTTTTAATGAAAAACAGAGGGAAGATGTATCATGCTCCTCATGCAATTAAATTAAACGCTCTTTCATGGCTTATGTCCCTCACAATCACTACTTTTCACTATCTAAACGTGGTGAAGCATGTTTGGATTTCCTTTCAGTTCAATTATTTTGAGTTCAGGCCAGATTCAAATCTGGGCTAAGTCGGATATAAGTTCTAAAATCTATTGTTTGTTTTTCATGCGATATAGAAACTATGTCAACGTATTAATTCCCAAGACATACAGCCACTGCTCATCTTATGTACGCAATATTTTATAGGCATGGGAAGGGGAAAAGGGTAAAGTTAGTAATCAGCAAACCTTGCCTGTGTTATCTTAAACTATCAGAATATCTGTCTTCAGATGTGAAATTGTAACTCGAACTATCTTTTCCTCCTTCCCAATCAGAACTGAAAAACAAATAGAGAGGATCAGAGACCAGTTTAGAGTAGTAACCATGCAATGACCAATAAATCATATACATTAGACTTGGGAATATCATACATGGTTCGCCGCACAAATTGCCCCTTCACACGAGGTCGTTGTTCTGCCAACTTCTTCCTGCTCTGATACCGTACCTGACAAACAAGAACCATAGAAGAAGGCCAACTTCAAGATAAACTCTAAAGCAGAAGACGTAAGTGCCAACTTCAAGTTGTTTTATTAAAAGACAATTTGTGCAGGCCATCAGGATATGGTTACTATGCAATCCCCATTGTTCAAACAAACAAAAAAAAAAATGAAATGAACAAGTGAATTACCTTCTTTTCAAAACATCTTTCTTTCCTTTTCTGGCGAAATTTGGTCAAGGCAGCCGCTCTCTGTGCAACCCAGTCTTCATCTGCGCCACTACCACCACTTCTCCCACTCGCTGTCCCATTGCCATCTTCCATGACTGCATGTTCAGCACGTAAACCGGTTTCACTCCCATTATGTCCATTGCTACCATAGTTGCTCCCTGAGGCACTCCCATTTACACTACTGGATGATCTACATTGTTTATCAGCTATTGCCATGATCTTCAGCGAGGTATCATGACCAACCTGCAAGTGATAATGTTCATTCTCAGTAGGTGCTGTGAATGAAATACCCAGTTTGCACTTCTTAATTGTGAATGAGAAGTTTAAACTCAGTATCATTTACCGTTTCAGGTGACACTTCCTGAGATGAACAAATACAACATCCATGCATTGGTTGGAAGGAAGAAGAGTGAAGGCATTTAAATGTTGAAATGCACCCAGACTTGTCAACCAAAGGTTTTGGCTTTGGGCCGACAAATTTAGCAGTAGTAGTCATATCATTTTTGTTGTTGCTTCCTACTGATGACTGATTCAAAAGAATACCATTGGAATGAGATGGAAAAGTGCACATTATTTCAGTCTTCTTTGTGACAGAACTACGACCAAGTGGAGAACAGCTTCCTACATTCCCTGTGAGAGCCTGGAATAATGGCTACAAGAATTAGACCTACTCAAGGAGTCTTGTCCCTATGGACCTACTCTTTCTATGTTTACTGATCTCGTATCATTGGCAGCAGAATAGTGAAGTGGTGTGCAAGCCATTGAACAAGTAGAAAAGGGAAAATGTTGTGAATTTGAGTGATTAAAACAGAGGCATCCCTTATACTTGTTGCCTCAGCGCTATGGACCATACCTGCTTAGCCGAAGATGCAGTACTGTATCTGCATATCGAGTAAAGACAGCAAGTAAAAAAGAATGATTTCAAGTTTGACTCTAACAGTAAAAACGAGAAATTCAGTTTAAATTCTGCAAGTAACATTCTTACTTTGAGAAAGCTGATGAATCAGAATGTCTCAAAACATTATGCCCATCATTTGCAGCATTTCTACCATCTGATGCTCCTTGCCACCTCTTAAGAGTCAGTTCAAAGGATAGCTTTTCTTCAGATCCATGGCAAGCTCCATCTTTAAGTTGTGGGACATCAGAAGGACCGCCTGGAGCATCAGAAGCTCTACATTCAGCTCGTTGTAATGTGGTAATTATATCAGGGGTTCGATCCTTGCCAGTAATGTTCTCATCCTGGTGCTCAAACCATCCCCTGTCAAATGGCTTAGAGGCTGCTTCTGCCAGGTGAGTAGGTGAATTTTCGCATTGATTTCCACATTGCCATTCATGATTGCTTTCAACTCTTACTTCTAAGTCCTTTCCCTCAGTGGCATCAACTGGAAAATCAATTACTTACTGTAAGAAAAAGAAATTGTAAGAGAAAGATCTAAATGATCAAAACACATCATAACGCATACGAAGTTGTTCATGCTGTTCTTGGCATTCTTTTCTCTGAGTAACACATGTCCATGGGCTCCCACATTTTTCATGCTTCACATGAACCACCTGGGCACAAGTGCTATTGGGAGCATCAGGAAATCGATTTAAGGAAGACATCGGCTGAGAACTCTCACCTTCAGCTGCCCTTTTTGTCCATGAACTCTAGAAAGAACACAAACATCCTCAATCTTAGATGCTAAACAATGAAAAGATTGATAATTGCAGTAACAACCCCTCACAACCCTCTCCCTCATCTATTCGTAATTAGTTAAGTTACTTAAAATGACCTGGGTGCCACTCCCATTTTCGCTTCCATTACAACCCACCGGAACATCACTGTCATCATCATGCTCATCACTGTTGGCAGCATAATTCTCAGGCTCATCATTAACTTTCGACTTGATTGACTTTTTTGACAGTGTTCCGCTTTCACTGACACTGCCACTAGACTAAGAGAGAATAAGAAATTAATTCAAATAGAAGAGATGCTTTAAAACACATTGCTTTCAATGAACTGAATAACAAAAATAAAATCGGAGATAAGACGTACAATTCCACTACAGAAAAACTGCAATTGATACAACATCGGCTTAAAGAAGTTGAGTCAATTCCTTTTAAGAGAGTTCAACTTTACTATGAAATTTTGTGTGGCATTACTTTCTGAACTCCAATCTCAATCATAAGACAACATCACATTTGAAGCAGAGATTAGAGGAACTCACACTGTGGCATCTCCTCCAAACATGCTGCCAAAGATTTTTAAGTTCATTCTTCCGAATAGGTTTTACTAGAAAATCAACTGCACCCTTTGACAAACACTTAAACACTAGATTGATGCAATCATGAGATGACATCACTGCAAAATATAGAATGTCACCAGTGATGATAATTAAATATACCATGTATATAAATCAGAAATCATCATTAAAATTAGACCTTACATCTCAGTTAAAGCAATTTTGAAATGCCAGTGTATGAAACTTACTTATCACAGGGATATTCTTCAACATTTTGTGGTTCATAATCATGCATAAAAGATCACTTCCTGATAAAACAGGCATGTCCTCCTCTGTCAGGACAATGTCAATATGGTTAGTTGGATCTTCTAGAAGTTTCCATGCTTGAAGACCATTTGCAACAGCCACAACTGCCAGTAAAACACGTACATAAGCTAGTCTTTCAACTTCATATAGCTTATAATAACATAAATGTCAAAACAAGTACTTAGTCAATGGCACATCAAAATCTTCTACAAGTTTCCATGCTTGAAGACCAGAAAACCATTCATTTAAAATTTTAATTAAAACTAGTTACAGTGGCTCACTCATTGACCACATTTAAGGCCACCCAATTTGGCCATCCAAATTATGTAAATATTCCTAAAATTTACTTCATCAAACAAACAATAGATTATATTCATTCAGAAAGAAAGTAGAAAGAAAATTTTTGTTTCCCCATGAGATCCATCTACTATCTAAAACCTCAGGGAAACAATAGCAACATCTTTTAAGAGTTTAAGTTCTCAAAATTCAACATACCAATGAAATAAACACCAATACTCACCTTCATAACTACAATTTTGTAGTAATGCACTAACAAGATGGCGTGTCAGGTCTTCATTTTCCACAAGGAGAACTTTGATGGTCCTGAACGGAAGAAACCTCTCCCAACGTATCATGGAACCTCGAGGTTGTTGCTGAGGAATTTCTGACACGTCATGCTCCTCAATTGCTTCCAAGGACCTATTATTTACATTTAAAGTTCTCTCAACAATCCTTGATCCATTTTCCCCAATTGAGCCTGAACCTTGCCCATCTCTCACTACTCCATGCCTTGCTTCTTTCTGCTCGTGACACATACCGGTGTCCACCTTTCCTTTATCGACAAAACCATATCATTCACACGGTGAATTTCACAGACAGAGCTCCCATCAACTAATTCAAAAGCATCAACCATAAGGAATGCAAACAATTGAATAGATAAGATGCTCTCGTTTGGTCATAACTCATAACAGTAAATTAAATAAATGAACCATCTACAGTCTGCTACATCCACTACAATATGCTAAGAACCAACAAAATAATAGAATCTTTATACATCCAAAGCAGAATTTACATTAACAAAATGGCAGTCCAAGTTCTAAAATATTATATTCAAATTGCTAACCATCTCGGAAGATGAAATCAACTTAAGATATCTCTACTTTAAAATTTCAAACGTGCTTGCTACCTGCAGCAAAATCCACTGTCTAATAGCTTCTAAACAAGCAATAAACTATCCATTCCATCCCCGAATAAATCAAATGCTTTTACAAGCAAATTTCAGATCTAAGCGAAAAATTCTTAAAGTCACACTTCAAATAACCAAGTCAAAGGGAAACATTTTTAAAGAGAAAAAAATGTAGTGGAAATGAATGTGTTTTTTTATTAGGAAAAAAAGAGAGGAAATCGTAAGCAACAAACAAGTGAAGCTTCAAGCTTTCTCACATGTTTCATTCACCTTTTCCTCAGCAGCCAAACATAGCATTGAATTATATAAAAGAACAGGGTCCTAGTAGATTTACTCAAGCGGAAAAACCCCCCATTCAAATTTCTTTAGAAAAATAAAATAAAACTTCAGAAGAGAATTGGACACAAATGGATAAACCAAAAAAGAGATGGACATGAAAGTTGATACCTTTACAGCTTATCCATGGATAAGTAAGCCGCTATGAGAAACACTCGAACAAGAATTCCAGATTACTTGGTTAGTGGGGTTATCATAAAAATTATATAAAGAGTAAAGAAAAATGCTTGACTGACATTGAGAAATATTTGAAGGGGGAAGAAAAGATATTATTAGATAGGGAGGTGCTGACGTGTAAGAAATGGCGGTGTGGAGCTGCTGATCACGTGGCAAGTGGCGAAATTACACATGTCAAAATATGAGCCATGGATGGAATGATGAGTTGGATAAAATCAAAAGCTGAGAGCATAGCGGGGAAGAGCCGAATCTTAGGTCGATACTCGCAGATCTAGAGAAGGAACACGTAAGGCCCTTTTAATGGTTTTTGTTTTGCGTGTCCATGGGAGCGGATGAGACGCCCTAGGTGGAAACGATGTCGTTTTGAAGTTTTTTTAACGTAGGATATGAGAAATTAATTAATTTTAATTATATTTAAATAAACTATATAATATTTTTTTTATAAGTCCTCAAATACTTTTTCCTTTATTCATTGACGAAATATGAAATAGTTTTGATGTGATTCATTGATGATATAAGATGCAACATCAAATATTATCCCTGAAAAAAATACAAAATTAAACAAAAAATTTCCATAATCTTCTCTTTTTTCCATTTTTTTATTTCTCCCATCCAAGAGATAAAAATTTACAAATATAAAATAGTAGTAAATAAGTTCAAAAAATTTAAGATATATATTATATATCCTTAAGGTATTCTTAATCATCTTCGCTATCACTCTTTGATAGTCATTTCTACAGTATAAAGTATAAACAAAATGTTAGAAACAATATACAAATAGATCAAATACCATACAAAGAAAAAGGCTAAAACACTACTGCCTTTGACCCAAACCCGAAATAAATAAAACTCGAAGTTACTTGAACTCCAAAATTACTCAAACTTTAAAACTTCAAATGATTCTACCCAAAATAACCCGACCCGTCTAATTGACTGGTCTAATCACAATACAGATCACCCTCTTTTCAAGGTTGGTAGGATTCCATAATGACTCCAACACTCTCCCAATGAACCTAGAAACAGAAAGTCAAAAACATTTCCCACCATCTTAAATCTCAACACCTCCAGGGAGAACCTATCTCCCTATATATATTTTGTATTTTTGGGTTAGTACCCGAATAGTCTTGCCTTTATGCAAAAGCCAAGCTTCTTCATGAAACTCAACCTTTGAACCAGGACTTAATGGAGCAAAACAATATGAAAGAAGTCGTATACTTTTTTACTGACTTCATTCCGGCATCTTATCTTGATTGAAGTTCAAAGATTCCCTCCATATTAGCTCTTTTATGTCTTCTTCGTTCAAGGTCATCTGCTCAAAATCGAAGACGAAAGGAGATGGACAAGTGGGCTCTTCATTGATTTCATGAAGACTTGACAAATATGGGTGATTCAGCGCTTCCTCAACTTTACATGCATCATACAAAACAGATGTTTCTTATAAGAAAATGAACAAAGAAACCGACAAGAAAAAAACATTGTAAATTAATTCCCTTGCCAAATTTACCAGTGATACGCTTGCTTGGATCAAAAACCAGCATTTTTTCTGCAAGGTCAATTGCCACAGGAGATACGTCTGGGAACTTTTCAGCAAAAGGTTGCTTAGGGAAATGAGGAAGCTGCTTAACATACTTTCGAGCATTGTCGCTCCTAAGGAATCCGAGATCCGAATCTTCTGGCGACCCTAGTAGCTGTTTTATGAAATAATCAGAAAAGTGAGATATTTATCTAAACATGTCTTATCATCATGCATTCAATGTCCACTAAAAATTTACAACCTGCTTCATTCTTTCATTGTAACAATACCTAAAATTAGTGACTATATAATATTCAGTGCTCTTCGATGAAACTGAAGAATTGGGTTTAGGTTTGAGTAACCGAAGGATGAATACCTGAGTAATAAGCCCCAACTGCTGAACATAATCTTTACCAGAGAAAAGTGGCTCCCTTCTAATTATCTCCATTAGAATACAACCAACTGACCAGATATCGATAGCAGCAGTATACTCTGAACAATTGAGAAGCAATTCAGGGGCTCGATACCATCTGGTTACAACATACTCGGTCATGAAGTCTGTCTCTGAGGTGGTTCTTGCAAGACCAAAGTCACAAATTTTGAGATCACAGTTTGCATTGAGAAGCAGGTTGCTAGGTTTTAGGTCGCGATGCAGAACATTTGCCGAGTGTATGTACTTAAGACCCCGCAACAGTTGATATAAGAAATACTGCAAAACAATATAGTTATAGCCCAACTTCAGATAATACACAATCATATTAAACTACCATTGGTGATTCGTGATATCAAAATATGTTTATTGCAATCGACTATGGCAAAGTACACAGGCCAAGATAGACTACTGATGACACCAGTAACATCACAAACTAGGACCTTGCTAAAGGGGGAAAAAAAACTAATAAGAATGGTATATAACCCACCTGACAGTGATCATCGGTGAGAGCCTGGCTAGACCGTATTATCTGATGCAGATCAGTGTCCATTAGCTCATATGCAATGTAAACATCATTGAACTTTTCCTTCTCTGGCGGTATTATTATGTCCTTGATTTTGATAATCTGCAAAAAATGGTAATGCAAGACTTCATATCCCCTTCATAGTATAACATGAAAAGAATAAGCAAACCCAAGAAAATGTATTAACAATGAGCAAACGAGTTAAGAATCTAGTAGATTACATTATCATGATCCATATGACAAAGGAGCTTGATCTCACGGAGTGTTCTTTTAGCATCAATCCTGTTGTCGAATGCATTCGCAATCTTTTTTATTGCAACCTCTTCCTTTGTCTCGGAATTTGTGGCACAGCTGCAATTATCACAGGATCCAATTTCATTGTGACTCAAAATATGGTTTTGAAACTTTAATCTCGTGGTCTCTCTTTTAAAATTAAGGCTATCTGATCGAAGTACCAAACCCGTAAAAAATCAAAACCAAAATTATTACTGAAAAGTATAGTAAAAATAGTAACTTCTTCAAACATCAAATTGGAACGAACCCATAGCTCATTTCTGAAATTTCTGTAAAAGGGCACTAAAGATTTCCATTTTCTACACTTTTAATTTGCTCTTCTGCTTAATCACTAAAATCCCAAACAATGAAGAAAAAAATCCAAAAATTCAAGCAATTCAATGAATCTGCAGCTTAAACTCTCATCCAACGAAAACCCAAAACGGAAAAAGAAAATAATAAAAAAAAGAAAATTTTTGCATCAAAGGTAGAAGAAGGGAAAGAGAATCATACCAAACGATGCCGTAAGCGCCACGACCAACAGGCTGAATAGGAGGAACATACTTGGAAGAGACTTCGAAGATGTTACCTAAGATGTTGTAACGTACATATCTGTCATCGTAGGTTGGGGTTCCTCTGAGATCAATCGCCGTTCCTTCATTCTCCATCTTCTTTTATCACTTCCCTTGAAAAGAAAACGGTGGTGCAAAAAGAAAGGAAAAGAAAGGCGTGTTTTTATGGAAGAAGGAAAGAGAAAGCAACAGAGCGGCCAATTGAGGTTTGCTTTTGTTTGTGGATTTTGAAATTTGAATGTGGAACCAAAAGTGAATGGACTGTTGACCATACAAAGAATGGAAAAGTCATTGGGAAAGTTTTACGAAAAGTGACTTCCCAAGATAACTTGACGAGTGGTAGGATTTTGTTTGTTTACCAGGAAAATAGTTTACATATAGCACTTGTTAGAGGTGTCATGACCGGGCGGGTCTGTACTAACAAAAATTTAAACTTAGGGTGGGTTTGGATGGACGATTGAGTGCGGTGCAGTGCGTTTAGTTTACTTTTTGTCTCACGCTACAGTATTGTTACAGTATCTAATCTCACCGCCACCGTTATTTTTACACTAACCGCAGGTAAATGCACCGCCCATCCAAACTCACCCTTAATCAGGATAAAAAAGTAAAAAATTTGAGTTCGACTCGGTCTATTTATATTAATTTTATTTATATTATTTTTTAAATATAATATATTAAAAATACAATAAATATTACAATAAATATTTCATAATAAATTGAAAATAAATTTTAAAACAATTGTATACTTAAATAACATTAAGATAAGTGTAATTTAACAAACAAATGTTTCTAAAGTAGTAACAAAATTAACAATAAAACAAGCGTTATACAATATCCAAACAATAATAACAAAATAATAATAACATAATAGTGAAAATTGTAGCAAAATAGTGAAAAAATAATAAGAAGAAAATAGCAACAAAACAGTAAAAAAAAATATTAAAAAATAACACTTTTTTTTTACATATTTGGGGCGGGCCCGGGCCAAAAAACCTTACCTGAGACCCGACCCGTTTTCTAAATGAACTTTATTTTTTACCCAGACCCATTTTCTAGCCTATATTTTTACCTAAACCCTTCCGCATTTTAAGCGAGCATGAACAGGTCTAGCCTTTGTACACTTGTTTTTTTATCCCACACTCAATATGCAATTCTTAAATTTAAACACTTTTGGTCGCACTCTTCTAATTCAAATTTCGACCTTATTTGTCATTTGTTATCAAAATATGCTCTACACTTTAATTTCATTATATTTTTTTAAAATTTTAAATTTTAGTCTTTACCAAATGATAAGATTAAATTTATTAAGTTTCGGTATTTTCAAAATTTGATGCGACAAATATTTTATCATACATATAATGTCATGTCAACTTGTTATTTTTACATATTACTCACTAAAAATTCAGTTAATAGACTAACTATTATTTACGTACTAAAATTTTAAATTTTGAAAAATATAGAGACTTAAAATGACCCAATTGAAGAATATGGTAATTGTTGGAGAAGAACTAAAATTTAAAATTTTGAAAAATATAGGGACTAAAATTGATCAAATTAAAGTTTAGGGACTAAATCCACAATTTTCAAAAAGTAGAGGGACTAATAGTAACATTTAACCTACGTTGAGCCCACGTGATCATGAAGTGGGCTGCTAAATAAGCGCAAATGTGGGCTAAGGCGGATCCCAGCAAGCTGCAGAGCCCCATCTTGCAAATACGTGGATCCATCATGTATTCCTTCTTATGATTTATGAACATAACATATTTCTCGATATTTTGTCGTATTTATGGGCTTTTTTACGTTTTTTAACCTAATTTTAACCATACCCCTTCGTGATTCCACATTCCCGCTCCCAGCCCCTAATTCCCATTACCGATTACAACCCCTACTTCCCCTTTCAAATCCCTAATCATTCATTCACAGAGACGACATCTCCCCCACCAGTCTAGGTTTTATTTTTGTTTCTTCGATTCTTCATTTTTTTTTTTACTCAAAAAGAAGATTTGTTTCGGTTTCTTCTCAACATTCATACGAAGACGGAGAAGACGAAGAAGAAAAAGAACATTCCCATTCTGTTTTTTGGTCAAGCTTCAATCAGGTTCTTTTTCTTCTTCTTTTTTGCGTGTTTCAAATTCTGGGTTTTTCTTGTATTTGTGATTTTTTTGTTTATATTTTGTTATTGACCCTGAAATCTAGTCAAGACTCTTTTTTTTTTCATATGATTTGCGCATCGCATTATCGTTTTTCTGGTAATTAATTAATTGATTATCGTTAAAAGATAATTCCTTTTTGGTATATTCTTGTGCATGGGATTCAAAAACTGATGGGATTCAGATCTATATTCCTAGTAACTTGGTGTATGTTATGCATACATTTGTGCTTTCATTAATGGATGAACATTAAGGTTCATCTATGTTTGCGATTCAGGGTCTAGATAGTTTTTTTTTTTTGTGTGTGTGTGTGAAATGATCAAATTTGGAGAAGAAACTAGATTTTAGGTGATTTAATTGAGTTATATACAAGATGGATATGGGGTATGAGTGTCGGTGGTATATAACTTCATGTTATAGATCTGTTTGTGAATATATCTTCATGTTTTCGATCTGAAAAATATTTGTTGAATTTGCTTGTTATGTTATTTACCAAGCTTACTTCCACGGAGGATGTAAGTTCTTGGATCACCCACATTGCTGCAAGAATGAAACCTAGGCCTTAATTCTTTGAGATTGCTCCTATAATTACTTTGTCTTACAGTGACAAGTTTATGGCATCTGTTGGATTAATAGGGAAGGACCGCCTATGGAAGTTGTTTGCGATTTGAATTGAAACTGCAACACCAACTTTACTGGATCATTATTTTACGGTTTCAGCTTTGCTGCCGATAATATTCATAGAAATCATTCAGACAACATCTGCAATAAACACGAAATGAACATCTATCTAAATAGAGAGAAAGGACAGAGAAAAAATAATAATACAGGCTGGGCTCGGGCTTAGCAAATATAATTTGTGCTGGACTTGGACAAAAATCTAATCCTTTTTTTTGGGATGGGCCGGGTCCGGGTCTACTAATTGGGCTTAAGATTTTGGTTGGGCTTGGCCCATGGACACCTCTAGTACCATGGAGGCACTTGTAGGAGGCCGATACGATTGCATT
Source organism: Gossypium sturtianum (assembly GCA_025698515.1). NCBI lineage: Eukaryota > Viridiplantae > Streptophyta > Magnoliopsida > Malvales > Malvaceae > Gossypium > Gossypium sturtianum. The sequence goes on along the minus strand of CM046955.1, from coordinate 163,810,947 downwards.
TCGTCTCCTCCACTCAAAAAATGGGCTAACTAGTCCTTATACAATAGATCAAAGAGCAAATTGGTCATTGTTAAAAATTTCATCCATTTTTACGGGTAAACATTGATCCTGGGTGTTAGAATGAGGTACAAATGGCACACCACACAGTTATTCTATCAAGAATGTTAGTTTTTAACTGTAGAAACGGATAAAATTTTACTAGAAATGACCAATTTGCTTTTTAATTTAACATGCAGGGGGACTAATTTGTCTGTTTTTTAAGTAAACGGGGAAAATGTTATCTAACTCCTAGTACAAGAGTCTCCATGATACTTTTACTACTTTTTTGCCTCTGGACATTAAGTCAATGTTGGCTAAGTCTAAACACATTTCAATTTAATCAAATTTCTTTGCTCATAGGACTCAAGAATGGCTGGGAAAGCAGCACAATCTGTGGTGAAGGCAGTGGGAGAATTCCAATATCCATGGCGTGAAAAGTTGGCCAAGTACAAAGTAGAGTTATCAAAGGGAGTATGGGGCTATTGGGAACTTGGAGCCTGGAAGCCTCTTGGCATCAGTGCCAGGCGTCGAGCCAGACTCCGAAAAGAAATGCTTCTAGCGGGCCAAGATTGGCCATATGATCCAGAGAAGAAAGAGATGAGAAGCAAGATGAAAGGTCACAAGTGCGACAGAATAGCCGCGGAGAGAAGGGAGAATACTGCTAATTTGATGCAGAAAATGCCTGAGATGTTGCTTGCTTATAAGAAACGCAGATGGGAGAAGAAAATGAAGGAAGAAGAGAAAGCTAAAGATAAATAAATCTGCATTTTTTCCTTATTTGGGTGGATTGAGAACAAAAGAAAAATGTTGAATCTTGTACTAATGAATTCAATGTTGGGTTTTTTGTTTGAATTATTATGTATTGGCTGAATAATGTTGATACATATGTTACCAATGAGATGGAGCTATGGGTTCTCAGGGTGGACCTCAGATAATGAATTAGGGTTTGATATTCAAGCACACCATTGTTAGTGTTTTGTATAGTTCACTAGTTCAAAGAATAATATAGGATATTAGGATAACATCATTTTGGAAATGGTTAGCTGGTTTTAGCTTTTCATTCTTTTTAGAGTTAGTATATAGTTCTGACCATTTATATTTATTTGTCACCTAAGTTTTTTTTAAACTTATGAGCCCAAAAGGATTCCAGTTTTCTTCATGTTCCGCTTATAGCTCTTTTCGTTCCAGTTTCAATCCAGAAAAAACCTAATCCCTGAATTTGAATCCAATAAAGGGAGGTGTAAGGATTCAAATTTAACTTGTAATTCTTTTTCATATCGTGTCATTAAATTTCATACACTACCCAGTTGATCTCTCTTCATTTTACTTCAAACCCCATAAGAAAAAAAATATTATTTTCCCTGATTGGATTTTCTGTTTAATGGATGTTTCTTTGATTTGGTTCTCCAATGTTTTTATAATATAATGTTGATATAATGGATGTTTCTTGTAAATTGTTTGAAGAATCCTTAGATCTTGTTTTCATAGTAAAATTTTCTTAATAACATGCAGTGAACTTGTTTCTTAAAGATATTGAATGAGGAACTGCTGCTTAGATATGCCCAGTTCCATGCTATCAATTAGGGCCGCGAATGAACGAAACTTAAACAAAATGGCTTTCGTTCACCTTTTTTATTCGAATATTGTGAAATTTTTTAATCAAGACAACCCTCTTTTTTTTCTTTTTCATTAATATTTTAATTTATATTTGTCAATAAGGTATTGTGTAGTGTTAAATGAAGTTTATAAGTTGATGATACTCAGATTGAGATCAAATACAGTGAAACTCATTATCATCCCAAACTTCACTGTACGAACAAATACAAGCACATTTTGGATACAACAAAATTATCGAGGCTTATATTTATGAAAAAAGAAATAATTCCAAGGTTTTTTTTTTTTAGGATTTTAATAATTTTGTTAACAACTACCTATTCAATATTTTGAAATTTTAACATATAAAATAAAATTTTCACTCAATGCATCAAAATAAGCATTTCGAGAAGATACATACACTTTTTTTCCATTCGTGAGAATAATTTTAAGTGATTCTGATTCAATTCGAGGGAGTTTTTTTTTTTTTTTTTTTTTCTGTTCTTTGTCCTACTTAACATGTCGAATGAGATTTCTAGATGTATTTCAAATATTATTATTTTAAATAAATTTTCAATAATTTCAAACGAAACGAATGATCTTTATGATGGTCTGACCCCAAAATTTTAATAAATTTATATATATATATTTAAAAAAATTAGAAAATTTCAATTAGGCCTCTCGAATTTCTCATTATACTTTTTAAATTTTTTTGAAACTTTTAATTAAGATCTATTCAAACTTTTGAAAATTCTCATTAATCTCACAAAAATTTTAATTCGACTCCCAATTTTTATTTAAAAAAGAAAAGAAAATCTCATTACATCATAAAATTTTACTAAATCTTCTCAAAATTTAATCACAAGATCCTAGTGATCCAATAGATTTTTACATGTCTGATTTGATATCTTTTAAATCATTTTTGACGAAATTTAAATTCAAAAATCAACTCATAAATTATATTTTATATAACATTCCGTTTTTATTTGCATTTTGATTTCTGTATTTTACGACATTAAAATTAAAATGGTTGTGTTTGAAAAAAGTGGTGACAAGATTTGATAAAATAAGAAAAGTATATAAAGAAGCAAAGGCATGTAATTAGATAAAACCATTTGAGAAAAGAAAATAAAAATGTTAACGAAATCGTTGACTTTGACAATCACAATAAATAATTCGCCTTTCTTAGTGTGGAAGAATATCGAGAATAATGAACTTCACCGAGTAAAATTGTCAAATAGGAGTCCAGAAGGACAGCTGTTTTATCACTTTCACACCCACTTCCAAATTTCATAATTAACTTCATTTTTTTGTATCACATTTGGAAGGATGACATATTTAAACCATAATAAAAGCAAATGGCAGATTTTTTTTTTATTTTTTTATTTTATTTTCACTTCATTTAATTTACTTTACAATTTTTAATTTAATGGGTCCATTCCGTTCAAAAATGAATATTCTCGTTAATTTTAAAATTTTAAAAAAAAAATCATGATGAATCTAAGAAATATCCAAGAAGAATACAGACAAAACACAACACGTGGAAGAATGACATCCAAAAAAGGAGCATTCAATTTTAGAGGTTACTTAAAAAGAAGGAAATCACCATCCATAAATAAAGATGATGTAAGCAATTATGGAAGCAGCCATTAATGCAAGAAGAATGTGGAAGCAACCGCAACAATTTTGTCAGAATTAGAAGGCTACGTGGAAGCAACCATCAAGCCGATATTAAAGTAATCCTTATCAGGATACTGTTCGGACTTGAATTGTAGATAAATTAGAGTTTAGAATTTTTACTATAAATAGGCATTGTTGTAGCCTAAATAAGGCATCTTGGTTGGATCGAATCCTTATCATATTTAGTTTTCTTTTGTATACTCTCTTGCTCAAAGAGATAAAGATCTTCATTGATCATCCTTGTAAATTATCCTTGTAAATTATCTTACTTTCTTCTTGTATATTCTTTAATTTAACTTCGCCAGTTGTTTCCTATGGTCATAGCTTGTTAACAAATTACAAATGGGGGCAAATTGGCGTACACCTGTCTTTCGTTTTTAATTCATCTCTTTTCCAACAACACCTATAACCTTAATAGAAATTTTTAGAATTTGGTTTAGCTTTTTTATTTTACTCATTCAATCGTTAAATCTCTAATGGCAATTATCTTATCCACGTTACGTCATGTTTTTACTTTTTCTTTTTATTTTTGTCACTTAATTTTTTAAGTTGCATTCATTTTGGTCACTCGAAAAGTATTATTATTCTAATATTGACCAGGATAAAAAGAATTAAGAATTAAAATGAAAGAGCGATAGAAACTAAAATAATTATTTTAAATTTGTCAATTTGTACTTGTTTATCTCATTGTCAAAAGTTCTAAATTTATTTTATTGTTCAAAATTAAAAATTTAAATTTCAAAATATCAAAATTAATTAAATAAGTTATTGATTCTTTTTATTCTTTGATAGTGTCAACCGATGGCGATTTATTACTATAATATTGGAAGTAATTAAATTAATTAATTTAGTCTCCTTTTAAAACTGAAAATTTTATTTTATGTTTTCAAATTAAAACCAACTCAAATCAATCATTTTTTAAGGATTCTACATGGAACCCAAAATTTCTTTTGATTATAAGATCTCAAGTCTTTCATACTAAGCTAAAAACAAAGAAGAATCCTACCAATTAATTACATTTATCTTCTATGAAAAACAAAATTTATAATTTTTTCCTCACTTTTTCACTCAAAAAAAAAAGAATAAGCAATTAATTTAATTAATTGCAATGTTTTTTCTTTGCTATGGAAAATTCAAGATTGTATAATAAAAATAAATACAAGCTTCACAAAAAATTATTAAATTTGAGTTATTGAGTTTATTTCGTTAACAATAATATGAAAAGCATAAAATAAAATTTTAAATTTTAGAAGAAATTTAATTTATTTAATTTCAATATTATAGTAACAAAAGAGTTGCCTCTTTAATTGATATTGATAACGTGAAAATTAATATTACAATATTGAAAAAAATAAATTTAGAAATTTCGACAATGTGGTAAATAAATACAATTTGATAAATTCTTAATTCATCATTTTAGTTTCTTTTGATTTTTTACTTTAATCCTTAATTTTTTTACCCCAACTAATATGCTATAAAATATATTCTTTTTTGTGACCAAAATAAAAACGACCTAAAAATTATGTGACCAAAATAAAAATAAAAATATAATAACATTATTAGAAATTTGAAAATTAGGTAACTAAAATAAAAAGGCTAACAAAACATCCTAAAAATTGGATGTGTAACAAACTAACAGTACACTTGTAATCTTATGACAAAAAAATAACACAAATGTACATATGATATATAAATATAATACGAATACAAGAACATGACAAAACCTAGACTACATAAACTCTGACATGTATAGTTGTGTTTTTTTGTTCATATTTAAAGTCATATTTAATATATAGTTGTGTTTTTTTTTCTAACACTTTAAAAATCTATTTTTAGAGTTAGAAAAAAAATGAACGGGTAAGGAAAAGAAGAAAGATAAAACTACTTTGCTTGATTGGGTGGAAATAAAATTTTTCCTATAAATTTTATTATTTTAATTTTTTATCCCTTCAATTTTTAACCAAACAAATTTTAACCAAGAAAGAAATTATTGTTTTTGTCCTTTTTCCCTGTATTTTTATGAAACATTCGCATGAAATGAAAAATTATATTTCACAATGTTCTATTATTCCACCCAATTTCCTTTTTTCTAAAAAAAAAAAATTTACATTCTACCAAGCAAAGTTTTAATCTTGAATTTGATAATATCTTTTCATTTTAATCTTTCAACTTTTTCTTTATTCATATTTATCTTGTAACTTGACAATTTTTCTTGATTTAGTCCATGAATTTGTTCATATTTAAAGTCATAATGCTTTGTTTTTTAATAATGCATGTAAAAATAAATTAATTTCTCTTTTTCTGAAACAAGAATTTACAGCTTTTTGGAATCGTTTTTTTTTTAAATTCCAGCAGTCCAAAAATAATCTAAAGAAAAGAGAAAAAGGGCAAAAAAAGAGAGAAAGTAGTTCAAAACCCACCATAGATATTACTGGGATTAAAAGGAACATGACAAGAGATTTATGTCTGGGAAAAGTGAACATTTGTGTTAATTGGTGACATCATCAAGCAATATTAGCAGGTGGCCAACCATGAGTGTCAGCTTATGACAAGTGTCGATTCTGTTGGGTGCTTCAAAATTTAGATGCGCAAACAGAGACATTTGTAACCCCAAGGTCATTTTAGGCTCGAACATACCCTAACCACTAAATAAAGCCAAGTGATGGGTTTTGACATTCAAGCTAGTTACAGTCAAAATTCAGGCATACAGACAGCGAAAGCAAGAGTAAAACATTTAGGACGACATGTCGTGTTTCAAAACATGGTCCAATAGATTGAAATTTCGAGTATTTAGAGATTTTTATTTTATTGTCATTTCAAGAATTTAATTAAAAAGAACAATGAATTAATCATAATATTTTCCATGGATTTGGAAAAAATTGGATTCTAGCATGTTGTATACATCAAAACCAATACAGGGTCTGTAAATAAGAACTACAATCCCTTACACAAGCAAAGACTAGAAAACAACAAAACACCCAGAGGCAAAAAAGGGCAAATTATAAGATCAGCCCACTTAAAATTTGAGTTAGAGACCCTGTACAAAAGTATGGAGAATTTTATGACCATTTGAGATGAATGATCAATCAGAATTGTAGGCAGTAGGTGTTGGAGCAGGTGTAGTGGAGGTTGAGCTAAACCCTGGATCACTTGCTTTCATCCTGCTGGGCATTTTCTTGGCTACCGACGCCATTGAAGTAACTGATTTGAAGAAACCCTTGATGATTCTCATCTTAACTTGGCCTCTCCTAGGCGGGAGACTTTGTTTTTGCTTCTTGGTGGGGCTTGTAACAGTGAATTCCATTTCTGCCAAAATATGGGGGTCGCAAAGCAGAGGAGTATACCAAGGAAAAAACAAGAGTATGAAACTGTTTAATCTCTCTGCTTCTCTTACAAGGCAGAAAGAAAAAATGGAAGAGGGTTTGTTTTGTTTCAAGGACAAAAATGATTAAGGGAGTTTTGGGTGTTTGAAGAGTGTTGAGAACTGAGACAAGTGTTTTGAGTGAAGCAGGGATTTATGAAGAGAGCAAAGCCTTTCCAAAGGATCAAAAAATTCGGTTTGTTACTTGGAGACCAAGTCTGAGGCTTATGCTGAGTTGGAAATTGAACTGTGGGGAAAAATTGATCAGGTGTTCCTAACACCATTAAATCCGGTGGGGCTATGATTTCATTAGAAGCATCAGATTATGTGAAAAAAATAGTAATAAATAAATGGAGCCCTACATCAGCAAGTATCAGAGAAGTTATGTAAAGCCAAATTTGTGTCGGGAATCTCTTTGACTCTCCCTTTCTTTTTTGCCCTGCAGAGATTTGGACCATGTCACCTAATCACCTTCAACTAGAGAACCAAATTACTGCCTTTATTTATCATCCAAGATATGTTAAAAAGAGAGAAAATCATAATTCAGAGAGAAGAGAAAGAGATTGTAATTCAATTCTTACAACACCTCAATCTTTTAGTTGGTTGTCCATTAATGATTTCTTAGCTTTAAAATGATTCATTATAATTATAACAATCAAATTACGGGAGGGTCTAAAAAAATGTAAATTTGAGCCACAATACAATTAGAATTAATCTAAATTAATTAATATATGAATATAAATGTGAACTCTTTTTTAAGGCACCTAAAAAAAGCTCGACACTTTTTGTCCCCTGCTTGTTTAGTAAGGGTTCTTTTTTCAACTTGTTTCAGAAGTTCTTGGCTTCCACTTTCTCTTTTTCTAGTTTGTTGGGGCTTTTATCACTCCGAAATTCTCCATTCTCCTTTGCCTGCCCCAATGGAGGCTTCTTCCGGCTGGTTTGGGATTGCGAGTTTTATGCTCTTTTTGTTTTGTTAGGCTTTATGGTCTTCGCTTAAGGGTAAACATTGGGTCTTTTGCAGTGTCGAAGTAAGGGGCGATCCGGACCTGGACTAATTGCCATTCAATTGAAGGCAAGGTGAGGACAAGCCTAAGAGCCTGCCAAGAACTTGCAAATACGGTACGGGCTAAGCCGTGCCAAGAGCTGGGGTAATAGGGTAGGCTTGAAAATTCTGGTTTGAAAGCTGACAAGCTGTGATGGTTTACTTTTGTTCTTTTTATGAATTTTATTGCATCTGTTGTTTTTGGTCAACAACATTTCCATTACCACGGCGGCGAAGGCTTGGAAAAGGACTCTTTGCATCATAGTGACTCACATTTGTTGTTTTGGCTTGAGTTCTCCTTTATCAATAATGGAGGTCTGATTAGAGTGTTGGATTTTCCTGTATTGCTCAACTTAGAACTTTAAGGTTATTGGCTAGTTTTGGAACCATGTCCCCGACTAAATGTTGAAAAGTATGAGCAAGAAAATTGAAACCCATTTACTTGAATTGATGATTAATCCTGAAATCAAAATTATAACCACAGGTCCACAAGACTTACAAAAGCTCATAATTTCAGGCGCACCCCATAAACAATATCATTTTCCAATCCTTCGAGAACTGCAAAAATTGAAGTTTAGAGACCGACCATGCACCGTGGACCTGCCTAACTTAATTAGGCTCAGAGACAGAGTCAAGAGATAGTGGTTAGAAACAACAAGAAGAAGAAAAAAAGGGTCAGCTCATTGACAAACCAATAAAAAAGAGTACTTTGTTCATCCGGCTAAGCTAAGCTACCATTGCTAGAGCAGGGCACGACTTGACTCGAAAAGTCCATCATTACATCATTTTACCAAGCATCGTCCATGCATCAGAATGGGACCTAACTCAGATGCCATGACAGCACAAAAAAATATTGGGCACAAGTTATCTTGATCAAATCAATGTTATTTTGAGAATAAAAAAAAAAAACGGAGTGGAAAGATTTTGCTGTTCACATGTAGGAGTTTGGAGAATTTTGGGTTTCATATCTTGGCGCGTACTGCGCACCGATCAGCACTCAGCCCCCTCCAGTTCCACAGTGGATGGAAAGCGTTGTTCTTTATTTGTATTTGTACCACGATTATATTTGCTTCCTTTTTTTCTTGGAGGTTGCCAGGTAAATGGCCGACCATCTTATCTTTTTATCATTTTGTAGCTGTTAACCAGTAGCGGTAGCACCTGGTCCTGGATGTTGACCTTGTCTTTTACAAAAGCTTACATTCTGCTGCATCAGTCTCTATACATTGCATTAGTTTTTATTTTGCTTTTAAATTTTATTTTTGACCAAAAATAGCTGTTAAATTAATTATATTAGTTTATTATTTTTAAATATTACAAAAAAATAATCTGAAGGCCAAAATTTCAAAATTAAAAAATCTATAACAACTATATAATCAAACTGATCATTTTACTCATTTCAATTAATAACCTAATTTAAACTAACATAAAAAGAAAAAAGCATAATTTAATCTTTACAAAAACCCATGGCCTTCAGACCACTGTCATTTCATCTTTTACCAACTCAATTCAATTAGTGGATATATTTGAAATTAATATAATGGATATATTTTAACAAAAAATATTTGAATAGATAACTTAATTAATATTTTTAAAAGTTAAAATATGATGCAAGCTTTTATAATCTTTCTATATTTGAAATTTACTCTTTTGTTTTTAATTTAAAAAAATTAGATTCTCTATTATTTGGATATAAAAATTTAAGTTTAATTATTAACCTCCTTAAATTCTTCTGTTAAATTATGGTTTATTACGCGTAAATTTTTTTTATTACATGGCTATTAAGTTAGTTTTCTTTTTATTATTTCGAATTGTTTCTCTAGATAATTTAATAGGTTGGATAGAATTTTAAAATTAAAAAATAAATAAACTAAATTCTTGAAATAAAAAATTAAATTCTAAATATATAAAAAAATACAATATTTTTATTATTTTAATTATAATTTTTCACATTAGTATATTTGATAAAAAAAATATAAAACACGGTAAGTTGTAATAATATTATTATCCTCATTTTATTTTTATTTTTTTTTAATTGAGATACCACACAAGAAGGTTGGATCCAATAGTATAAAATGGAATAAAAATTGTCAAAATAAAAAAAAAAGTGTAACTTCACTACAACAAAACAACCCTACCGCGACACTTTTTTTGACCTAAGACGACGCAAAAAAGGTTGGCATAGGTTTCGCGACTGTAACACCCCAAACCCGGCCCATTCGTTACGACCGAATTTGAGATGCCACTGCGGAAAAATGTTTGAAGACTGATTTCACTTTTGGGAAAAACATTAAAAATTTTGTCATTTGAAAACCATGTCCAATTAAAAATTCTAAATAATATAAGCTTGATAAAAATATCCAAATTAAAACTTTATCATAAGCTTTTAAAATATAAGTTGCCAAAATTAAAAGCACTTCCAAATAATAATTTAATGGTCGTCTAGCTTAAACATAATAAAAATGTTCAATCACTTTAATGGGCCTTATTACAATAAACACTTAATCAAAATACTGAAAATATAACTACTTAATTAATTAAAATATCTTTACGCATGGAAATGCCTTACGCATGGCCACCTTTGTATCCACTCCAACCCGGTCCAAAAATCACGATCACTGCGATGTTTAATAAAAATTGGGTGAGTCATCTGGACTCGAGTGTGTAATTAGTCCACTTTGAATTCCACCCACATGTTAACCACATATTAACTCATATATCGGATATCAATTATCAAAATTCACATGTTATCACATTTAGGCTTGGCCCATATTCATATCACATTCATCTAATAGGGTAGTTAACCACATAATTTCCATCATCTTGGCTTAGCCCATTTCCACATTAATCCACATATCATATTGGGCTTGGCCCATTTCCACATATGTTCACATACGAAATCATGCAATTATGAAGCCCAACCCAAACCTAGGGTCCATCCGCTACACACCCCTTATCCGACCTACCACACACTGGGGGGATTATCAAATCACCTCTCATTTTCACTCTAAAGGCAATCAATGCCGTCCACGTGCAATTAAGCACAATAATCCACAACGCGACCTCAGTTAGCGCCAATCCACGATGTAGCCGTAGCTAACACCATAACCACGATGGGACACATAGTCACTCATCAACCACGATATGGCACATAGCCTATATCAACCACGATGAGGCACATAGCCACTAATCAAGCCACGCGAACTAAATCGCAATTAATCCACAACGTGACCTCAGTCAACGTCAATCCACGATTTAGCTCAAGGCTAACATCAAAAACCACGATGGGACACATAGTCACTCATCAATCACGATATGGCACATAGCTGATATCAACCACGATGAGGCACATAGCCACTCATCAAGCCACGCGAACTAAATCGCAATTAATCCACAGCGTGACCTCGATCCAACGTCAATCCACGATGTAGCTCAAGGCTAACATCAAAAACCACGATGGGACACATAGTCACTCATCAACCACAATATGGCACATAGCCGATATCAACCACGATGAGGCACATAGCCACTCATCAAGCCACGCGAACTAAATCGCAATTAATCCACAACGTGACCTCGATCCAACGTCAATCCACGATATAGATCAAGGCTAACATCAAACCACGTACTCGAAGTACACCGTACCTTCTTTCATATCCCAACCCATGCACATGCCAAGGACAAGTATCCTTTGCCAAGGATAGATGACTTGTTCGACCAACTGAAAGGCATTTGTGTTCTCAAAGATCGACTTAAGGTCGGGGTATCATCAGCGAAAGTGAAGGAGGCGATATTCATAAGACCGCTTTTAGGACAAGGTGCGGTCATTTTGAATTTGTGGTGATGCCGTTTGGGTTGTGAACGCGCGCGGCGCGTTCATGGATATGATGAATAGGGTTTTCCAACCCTACTTGGATAGATTCGTCGTGGTGTTCATCGGCGACATTTTGGTGTATTCCAAGGCGGAGGAGGAGCACGATGAGCATCTCAGGAGTTGTGTTAGAAGTGTTAAGGGAAAAGAAGCTTTATGCCAAATTCGGCAAGTGCGAATTTTGGCTCAAGGAAGTGGCGTTCTAGGACATGTGGTATCCGCATGAAGGAATAAGAGTGGATCCTAGGAAGATCGAAGCGATGTTGGATTGGAAATCACCTAGGTCGGTGTTTGAAATCGAAGTTTCTTAGGCTTGGCGAGCTATTACAGAAGGTTCGTGGAAGGATTCTCGTCAATAGCCGCACCTTTGACAAAGTTACTAAGGAAGGAAGTACCATTTGTGTGGACGGATAAGCAAATGGAGAGCTTTGAAAAGCTTAAAAAGTCTTGTGAAGCTCGGTGTTAATTCGAGAGGCGGTAAGGACTTCGTAGTATATTGTGATGCTTCGCATACAGGGGTTAGGTGTGTGCTAATGCAAGAAGGAAAGGTAGTCGCTTATGCATCTCGACGATTAAGGCGCATGAGGTGAACTACCCAACTCATGACTTGGAACTCGCGGCGGTGGTTTTCGCCTCAAAGTTTGGAGGCACTACCTTTATGGAGAAAGGTCGATGAATTTACACGGACCACAAAAGCCTTAAGTATTTGTTGACTCGGAAGGAGTTGAACTTGAGGCAACGAAGGTGGGTGGAGTTATTAAAAGATTATGGTATTCGATAGAATACCATCAGGGCAAGGCGAATGTGGTAGCCGACGCCTTAAGTAGGAAGGTTGTGTCGATTTAAGGGCTTTGTTCGCTCACTTAAGTTTGTATGATGCGGAAGCTTTGTTGGCGAGTTACAAGTCAAGCCAACTTTGGTGAAGGAGGTGAAAGAGGGACGGTTGGCGGATAAGGACTTAAGTACTAAGTTACTGACAAATACGGCAAGGAGGATTAAAGGATTATGGCGTCTATGATGAAGGAGTCTTGTGCTACAAGGAAAAGGTTTGTATCTTGGGGATAAGGAGTTGAGACAAAGGATTCTTGGGAAGCGCATGGTAGTCCTTATGCTATGCATCCGGAGGCATCAAGTCAGTATAGAGATCTAAGGGAACAATTTTGGTGGTCGGACACAAACTTGAGAGGTGATCTGAATTTGTGGGGAAATATTTGACATGTCGACAAGTAAAAAGGTGAACACCAAGTCCCATCGGGATTGCTTCAACCAATTGAGATTCCCCAATGGAAGTGGGAAAGAATTACCATGGACTTAGTTAGTGGGCTTCCCCTTACGCCCACTAAGAAGGACTCGGTATGGGTGATAGTGGACCGTTTGACCAAGTCCGCACATTTTATCCCTGTGAGGATCGACTATTCCTTCAAAAGTTAGCCAAGTTATATGTGGCGGAGATCGTGAGGCTACACGAGTACCGATGTCGATCATCTCTCGATAGAGACCCAAGGTTTACGTCTCGATTTTGGAAAGCACTTCATCAAGCATTAGGCACTAAGCTAGACTTCACTACGACTTTTCATCCACAATCGGGACAGGCGATCTGAGCAGGTTATACAAGTGTTGGAAGATATGCTAAGAGGTGTGTGATGGATTTCGAGGAAGTTGGGAAGATTACTTGCCTCTAGTGAGTTCGCCTACAACAACGACTATCGGGCAAGCATTCGGATGGCACCATACGAAGCATTGTATGGAAGGAAATGTAGAACACCAACTTGTTGGACCGAGTTAGAGAGAACGCGCGTTTTGGGTCCGAGTTAGTGGCGGAGGCGAGGAGAAGGTGGAATTAATTCGGAGGCACGGTTGAAAGAAGCTTCGATGGAAGCGAGAAGTCGTCACGCAGACCTTAAGAGGAAAGAAATTGAGTTTGAAGTAGGAGACCAAGTGTTTCTAAAGGTCTCACCTTGGAAGAAGGTTATGCGGTTGGTCGCAAAGGAAGCTAAGCCCAAGGTTTATAGGGCCCTATCAAATCTTTCAAGCGAGTTGGGCGGTGGCATACCAATTGGAGTTGCCACGAGTTGCATCAAATGCACGACGTATTTCATGTGTCCATGCTACGTCGCTATCGATCGGATCCGTCTCATGTGGTACTGTTGAAGAAGTGGAGTTAGGGCGGATCTATCCTACGAGGAGGAGCCGATTCGGATCTTGGGCGTGGCGTGAAAGCACTACGAAAGAAGTCGGTGCCTTTAGTCAAGGTGTTATGGCGCAATCATGGATCGGAAGAAGCGTGGGAGCCGGAAGAGACAATGCGACAAACAATACCCTCAAGCTGTTTAGTTAGGAAATTTCGAGGACGAAATTTTATTTAAGGGTAGTAAGCTGTAACATCCTAGGAAGAAGGGCCTATGCATTTTTCGGATCAATTGTATGAAATGACAAGTCTTAAGTTTTATGAATAAATTTTTGATACTTTTGGAAACCTAGAAATGAATGAAAATAGAAATGAAAATGAAAATGGAAATGAAAATGGAGATGGAAATGAAAATGGAAATGGAAATGGACATTTTGGAAACTTAGACATTTTGGAAACCTAAACATTTTTGGAAATGATCCAAAAATGGAAACTTAATTTTTCGGGAAACTTGGATATATGAGAGAAATAAAGGAGTTTTATTCACATAAATATGTGAATAATAAGAGATAAATAAAGGAGTTTTACTCACATAAATATGTGAATAATAAGAGAGAAATAAAGGAGTTTTATTCACATAAATATGTGAATAATAAGAGATAAATAAAGGAATTTTATTCACATAAATATGTGAATAATAAGAGATAAATAAAGGATTATTTTCTAATGAGATAATTGAGGAGATAATTGATGGATTAAAGGCTTTTATCTTTTAAATAAAAGAGATAATATTATCAAAAGAGGAGTGGTGGCCAAGTAAAGGACTCTAGGGTGATAACTTTGGCTATAAAAGGAGGACAGGAGGGCTACTCATCAACACTTGCTCCCTCTTCCTCTCTGTAGAAATTCTCCTAGGCAAAACCCTCTCTGCGAATTTTCATTAAGCGAAAATCCTCTCTTTTTCTTCTATTTTCTTCTCCGTTCTCTTTGTTAAAATTTGAATCTTTGTGGATTCTAAGAAAGAGGGCAATCATCCACAACATCAAAAGGGGATCTTTCGGAAATCTAAGGATCTAAGGTAAGGATTATAAATATAAATATGTGGTTAAAGATTATGATTCACGTTTTCAAAGTTAGATCTAATCTAACACGAAGTTATAGGATTTCAACGAGCTTATAAAGGAATCCTCTTGATTTGGAATCCCATCATAAGGTAAGGGATATTCGGCCAAGGCATAATTTGTTTAAGTGTTTTCCATTATTTCAAAAAACCGAACAACGACATGGTTACATACCTAGTATTAGCCGATTTCAAGGAAGAGGAATTCTAGCAAGCTGTTGGGACTTGATTAAATCAATTCGGCAACTAGGTAAGTAATTCTACTTCTAGTAGGATTTGGTTTTAAGACCAAATAGGTTTATTTATATGTTTTAATTAATGGCCGAATATAGGAGTGAAAGATCTAGATCGGTAGATCGCTCTACGGGAATTCACGGAAACTATTAAGCGAAAAAGGTGTGTACTCTTACTAACTTTCAATAAATTGCATGGCAATCATTAGATATGTAAATATGTAACAGTATGTGAATGTGGCTAAGCACCACAAATGTGGTAAGGAGTACCCAGGTACGTTTCCTACTTTTGATAGGATTGTGAATGTGATATATTTTGAACATGTGATTAGTAACATGAATGAAAATTTAGTATGTGAAATATGTTATGAAATAATTGGGGCATTCGGGATATTTGTGGAGGAAGAAAGTGAAGGTGATGACTACGGTCTCACCAACGTAAAGTGGTGACTACGGTCACATAAAGTGAAAAGTGGTAACCGGTTACATCTAGTGAATCTGATGTCTAATGACACAACATAAGTGGGCGATGAGCACGTCGATTGCAGCGATGCCTTCGATGGTGTGTAGCGGATGGAGGGTCGACTTAGTAGTCGCGGTATGCTGAGTTAGTACGGGTGGTGTGTAGCGGATGGACAAATAGGTTTGGATTTGGGTTGCATCATCCTTTATTTTGTATGAACATGATATTGATATGACTTGTATGCGATTTGTTGGAAATTAGTACTATGTACACATTGAGTCTCAGACTAGACTCACCCTGGGGAATTATTTTTCAGGTGATGAGCGGTAATGGACCAGGGTCGGGCGGGAGCTAAAGGTGGCCATGCATCGCTTGAAGAAATTATTTGGAATTTGGACTTTATGAAATTTTAGTACTTTAAACTTTATTTTGGGTTTGAATGATGTAATAAGGCCATAAGGCCCAGTTGGATTTTCTTTATTTCTGTTTATTTTTATTTAAATATGATACAAATTATGTTTGATTAAAGATAAGTAAATTTATTTCTTTTAAAATAATAAACCCAAAAATTATTTTGTCACCTTATTTAAGTTGGATTTCGAATTTATTAAATAGGTTTCAAATTAAGCCCAACCCAAAACAATTTTTTTAAAATTACACAAATTTTCTCTAAGTCATTTAGAACATTGAAAACCGATTTATTTAAGGAACATACGAGATCCGGTTCAAGCTCGTGGGCGGGTGTGGGGTGTTCGATTGATATCGAGCCCGGTTTAAAACTCTCGGCCTGTGGGCTCAGGCCAAAACGTTTTCAATTCGAGCCCCAAATGAATTTCTTTGAAATAAGCGGGTTTTATGGCATGGCACCTAAGTCTCCGACCCATGATCCACGGTAAGTACCTTTAACCATACGTGTGATTATGTGAATTATGAATTGTAAAAGGGTAGCAAAGGCATGGAGCGTAGAATAGTGTGATAGGAACTTGAACCCTAGGATTAGACTACTCAAACACTTGAAACTCATAAGACTTAATGAACTTAACAAACCTATGACTAAGTTATTAAGCTAGGGTGTGGTGGCAACCTCAGACGCATGTCTAGGATTGGATCCGGAAGAGCACGGTATTTAAGCGATCCTAGTGACTCACCTCCTCTTCGCAGTATCCCTGCAGTGCGTAGCCGGTTCGCCCTAACTCGGAAGGCTCGGTGGTGTGGCAACCTGCGTGCGCATGTCTAGAAAGGTCGGTGAGAGCTTGGTATTTAAGCGATCCGCGTGACTCACCTCCTCTTCATTCGAATCCTGCACAGTGCGTAGCTTTGGTTCACCACGACCAAGAGGGCTCGGTCATAGGCTAAACACAAAGAATAAAACCCGAAAGGGACTTAGCCATTTTCTTTTATAAAAAAATAAAAAAATGTATAACCAAAATTTAGTTTTAAAACTCTTAGAAACTTATGAGAACTATTTTACAACATTTTCTTCTAAAAAAAAAAAAATACCCTTGGTTTATAAAATGACCAAACCACCCATAGTTTTAACAAAATTTCATTACTTTATCAAATGTTCAAAAACCCTAATTTGTAAAATATCAAACTATCTTGATTTTGGAAAATTACAAAATTACTCTAACTTACAAAATTACCAAAGCGACACGATTTCCAAAATTTTTACAATATCATTGCTTTGAAAAGTGTAACTCTCAAAGGAACCCTCAATGTTTTACAATCTTGGAAAATATCCCTAACTTAATAAATTTCACAAATTTACCACGATTTTTGGAAAAATTATTAAAATACCCTGAGATCAAAAATTAAAAATACCCTGGATTTCAAAAATTCTTCCAAAATTTCCCGGAACTTTAGAAGTACCAAAATACTTTCGTCAAAATCACCAAGGAACTTTTTATTTCTGAAAATTTACGAAAATACCCTGTAGGATAAAATTACGAAAATGCCACGGGTAGTGGAAAAGCAAAATAACGAAAACAACAACAAGAATTACAACGTTTCTTTGAATGAACGAAAGTTCATATTTGTTGATGGATGAATGAATGAATGCAAGATCTGTATGCATGTATGAATACTGAAAGAACCACTCTTAAACTC
Organism: Gossypium sturtianum; assembly: GCA_025698515.1. Lineage (NCBI taxonomy): Eukaryota > Viridiplantae > Streptophyta > Magnoliopsida > Malvales > Malvaceae > Gossypium > Gossypium sturtianum. The sequence continues at coordinate 163,793,314 of CM046955.1, read as the reverse complement.
TTCTTCATAAGATATCATCGGGTAATAAGTGAAACAAGAATACTAATACATAAAATTCCTTAATCGGATCTAAATCGATAATGAGCTCAAGAGGACGTGGTCGCCGTGGGAAGAGGTAGAGGAAGGATGACTGTTAGATCGGGACAAGGTTTCGACAATGAGATACCACCACCATCATCACCCCATTTGTCAATGTTGAAGTGAGAGCTCGCATGAGGAAGATGCCGGTCGCAGCAGTGTCTTTGCGAGTTTTGGAATTGGTGGGTGGTGCAGAAACAATTCAGAAATCGTAAGTGCGTGCTGAGCGGCTCGTGCTAATGGAGTGAAATGTTTAGAGGAGTGTCGGGAGTGGCACCCAAGATCTGGTAGTCTTGGTTGGAAGCAACGGGGCGCGCATCATGGATGAGCTCGACTTGACCCCGAGGAGAAGTTGAAAGGGATGAAGGCAGCATATACGCGATGAAGCGTATCAATGGTGGTTAACCGTTCGGGACGGTGCCACCTGGCGGAAGATCGACACAGGAATATGCTAAGGAAGCATTTGGAAGAAGTATGTGGGAACCGGTATATAGATGAGCAAAGGAAGGCTTTTTGGGGTTGGTACAAGGAAGTAAGTCCATCACCGAATATGAAGCGGAATTCTTGAGGTTGAGCCGATATGCCCGAGGAGTAGTGGCGTCGAGCATGAACGCTGTGTTCGTTTTGAGGACGGACTTAGGGACGATTTGAGACTTTTGATAGCACCGCATCGGGAGCGGGAATTCTCTCGCCTTGGTGGAAAAGGCTAAAGTGGTGAGGAATTAAGGGACGCCACCAAGGGTGTGGATGGAAATAAGCCCAAAAGAGGTTTTGGGCCCATCCGAAAAGGCCACAAGAGGCCTAGAGTTGACAGCCACAAAGTCAGCAGTGTACGCAGTGGCAATTTCGCCTTGTGAACATTGTGGAAGGAAGCACGGGGAGAGTGTTGGAAAAAGGCGGGACGATGTCTCAAGTGTGGGTCCAAGGACCATATGATTAGAGATTGCCCCAAGCTATTAGATGAGAGCCAACCGGCGGCTCGGAATGCTAACCGGTGGTAGAGGCGGACAAAGTGACCTCAAAGAGGTCGTGGGTCGGCCAACAGAGGTAGTGCAGAGGCCGTGGAGCTCGGGTGGTCGAGGTGCGACTAACGCCGGAAGCAAGGCAACCGGGTTTGGTTTACGCGGTTCGTGAGAGGAAGAGGAGACGCGCGGATGTTATAACCCAGACGTTCTTTATTCATGACAAACCCTATTTTGCTCTTATTGATGTGGGCTCAACTCATTCCTATGTTGCATGTAGTGTGGTTGAAACATTAGGCCTAGACTCGAACTTTACGATAGGCGGATAAGCGTAGTAAGCCCTTTAGGCCAAGCGGTGAGGATAGATAGGATCTTTCGGAATGTACCCCTAGAGATTCAGGGAGCGAACTTTTGGGGTGACTTAATGGAATTGCCCTTCGGAGAGTTTGAGCTTATACTTGGAATGGATTGGCTAGTAGAGCATCGAGCGTGTTGGATTGTGCGGCTAAGCGTATGGAACTAAGAACCGGAAGATGAGGTAGTAGTGATGATCGGAGAAAGGAGGAACTACTTGTCTAACGTAGTTTCGCGACCAAGGCCGAGAAAATGGTTAAGAAAGGATGTAAGGCATTCTTAGCCTTCGTGAGTGCGCGTTAAGAGGAGAAGAGAAAGGTGTCAAGGGAGTTAGAGCAGTAAGGGATTTTGAGGATGTATTTCCGGAGGAGTTGCCCGGAATACCCCCAGATAGAGAAGTGGAATTTGGAATAGATTTGCTACCGTGAAGCAGCTCTCTGTGTCAATCGCTCCCCACCGAATGGTACCAAAGGAGTTAGTGGAGCTCAAGGCTCAAATCCAAGAGTTGTTGGATCGTGGGTTCATTCGACCCATGTGTGTCTCGTGGGGAGCACCGGTTCTCTTTGTGAAGAAGAAGGATGGAACTATGCGGATGTGCATAGATTATCGTCGATTGAACAAACCGACCATCAAGAACAAGTATCCTTTGCCAAGGATAGATGACTTGTTCGACCAACCGAAAAAAGGGCGTTTGTGTTCTCAAAGATCGACTTAAGGTCGGGGTATCATCAACCGAAAGTGAAGGAGGCGATATTCATAAGACCGCTTTTAGGACAAGGTACGGTCATTTTGAATTTGTGGTGATGCCGCTTTTGGGTTGAACGACGCTACGGCGCGTTCATGGATATGATGAATAGGGTTTTCCAACCCTACTTGGATAGATTCGTCGTGGTGTTCATCGGCGACATTTTGGTGTATTCCAAGACGAAGGAGGAGCACGATGAGCATCTCCGAGTTGTGTTAGAAGTGTTAAGGAAAAGAAGCTTTATGCCAAATTCAGCAAGTGCGAATTTTGGCTCAAGGAAGTGGCGTTCCTAGGACATGTGGTATCCATGAAGGAATAAGAGTGGATCCTAGGAAGATCAAGCAGTGTTGGATTGGAAATCACCTAGGTCGGTGGGTGAAATCGAGAAGTTTCTTAGGCTTGGCAGGCTATTACTGAAGGTTCGTGGAAGGATTCTCGTCAATAGCCGCACCTTTGACAAAGTTACTAAGGAAGGAAGTACCATTTGTGTGGACGGATAAGCAACGGGAGAGCTTTGAAAAGCTTAAAAGGTGCCTTGTGAAGCTCGGTGTTAATTCGAGGCGTGTAAGGACTTCGTAGTATATTGTGATGCTTCGCACACGGGGTTAGGTGTGTGCTAATGCAAGAAGGAAAGGTAGTCGCTTATGCATCTCGGCAGATTAAGGCCGCATGAGGTGAACTACCCAACTCATGACTTGGAACTCGCGGCGGTGGTTTTCGCCCTCAAAGTTTGGAGGCACTACCTTTATGGAGAAAGGTCAAGTAATTTACACGGACCACAAAAGCCTTAAGTATTTGTTGACTCGGAAGGAGTTGAACTTGAGGCAACGAAGGTGGGTGGAGTTATTAAAAGATTATGACTGTATTCGATAGAATACCATCCGGCAAGGCGAATGGTAGTGGTGACGCCTTAAGTAGGAAGGTTGTGTCGATTTAAGGGCTTTGTTCGCTCACTTAAGTTTGTATGATGACGGAAGCTTTGTTGGCGAGTTACAAGTCAAGCCAACCTGGGTGAAGGAGGTGAAAGAGGGACAGGTTGGCGGATAAGGACTTAAGTACTAAGTTACGACAAGTACGGCAAGGAGGATTAAAGGATTATGGCGTCTATGATGAAGGAGTCTTGTCTTTACAAGGAAAAGGTTTGTATGCCTTGGGGATAAGGAGTTGAGACAAAGGATTCTTCTGGGAAGCGCATGGTAGTCCTTATGCTATGCATCCCGGAGGCATCAAGTCAGTATAGAGATCTAAGGAACAATTTTGGTGGTCGGACACAAAACGAGAGGTGACCGAATTTGTGGGAAATATTTGACATGTCGCCAAGTAAAAATTTGAACACCAAGTCTCATCAGGATTGCTTCAACCAATTGAGATTCCCCAATGGAAGTGGGAAAGAATTACCATGGACTTAGTTAGTGGGCTTCCCCCCACGCCCACTAAGAAGGACTCGGTATGGGTGATAGTGGACCGTTTGACCAAGTCCGCACATTTTATCCCTGTGAGGATCGACTATTCCTTCAAAAGTTAGCCAAGTTATATGTGGCGGAGATCGTGAGGCTACACGCGGTACCGATGTCGATCATCTCCGATAGAGACCCAAGGTTTACGTCTCGATTTTGGAAAGCACTTCATCAAGCATTAGGCACTAAGCTAGACTTCACTACTGACTTTTCATCCACAATCGACAGGCGATCGAGCAGGTTATACAAGTGTTGGAAGATATGCTAAGAGGTCGTGTGATGGATTTCCGAGGAAGTTGGGAAGATTACTTGCCTCTAGGCGGAGTTCGCCTACAACAACAACTACTATCGGGCAAGCATTCGGATGGCACCATACGAAGCATTGTATGGAAGGAAATGTAGAACACCAACTTGTTGGACCGAGTTAGAGAACGCGCGCGTTTTGGGTCCGAGTTAGTGGGCGGAAGCGAGGAGAAGGTGGAATTAATTCGGGCGCGGTTGAAAGAAGCTTCGATGAAGGCGAGTCGTCGCACGCAGACCTTAAGAGGAAAGAAATTGAGTTTGAAGTAGGAGACCAAGTGTTTCTAAAGGTCTCACCTTGGAAGAAGGTTATGCGGTTCGGTCGCAAAGGGAAGCTAAGCCCAAGGTTTATAGGGCCTATCAAAATCTTGAAGCGAAGTTGGGCGGTGGCATACCAATTGGAGTTGCCACGAGTTGCATCAAATGCACGACGTATTTCATGTGTCCATGCTACGTCGCTATCGATCGGATCCGTCTCATGTGGTACTGTTGAAGAAGTGGAGTTAAGGCCGGATCTATCCTACGAGGAGGAGCCGATTCGGATCTTGGGCGTGGCGTGAAAGCACTACGAAAGAAGTCGGTGCCTTTAGTCAAGGTGTTATGGCGCAATCATGGATCGGAAGAAGCTTCGTGGGAGGCGGAAGAGACAATGCGACAAACAATACCCTCAAGCTGTTTAGTTAGGAAATTTCGAGGACGAAATTTTATTTAAGGGGTAGAAGCGTAACATCCTAGGAAGGGCCTATGCATTTTTGAGATCAATTGTATGAAATGACAAGTCTTAAGTTTTATGAATAAATTTTTGATACTTTTGGAAACCTAGAAATGAATGAAAATAGAAATGAAAATGAAAATGAAAATGGAAATGAAAATGGAGATGGAAATGAAAATGGAAATGGAAATGGACATTTTTGGAAACTTAGACATTTTTGGAAACCTAAACATTTTTGGAAATGATCCAAAAATGGAAACTTGAACATTTCGGGAAACTTGGATATATGAGAGAAATAAAGGAGTTTTATTCACATAAATATGTGAATAATAAGAGATAAATAAAGGAGTTTTACTCACATAAATATGTGAATAATAAGAGAGAAATAAAGGAGTTTTATTCACATAAATATGTGAATAATAAGAGATAAATAAAGGAGTTTTATTCACATAAATATGTGAATAATAAGAGATAAATAAAGGATTATTTTCTAATGAGATAATTGAGGAGATAATTGATGGATTAAAGGCTTTTATCTTTTAAATAAAAGAGATAATATTATCAAAGAGGAGTGGTGGCCAAGTAAAGGACTCCTAGGCTGATAACTTTGGCTATAAAAGGAGGACAGGAGGGCTACTCATCAACACTTGCTCCCTCTTCTCTCTGCCGAAATTCTCCTAGGCAAAACCCCTCTCTGCCGAATTTTCATTAAGCGAAAATCCTCTCTTTTTCTTCTATTTTCTTCTCCGTTTCTCTTTGTTAAAATTTGAATCTTTGTGGATTCTAAGAAAGAGGGCAATCATCCACAACATCAAAAGGGGATCTTTCGGGAAATCTAAGGATCTAAGGTAAGGATTATAAATATAAATATGTGGTTAAAGATTATGATTCACGTTTTCAAAGTTAGATCTAATCTAACACGAAGTTATAGGATTTCAACAGGCTTATAAAGGAATCCTCTTGATTTGGAATCCCATCATAAGGTAAGGGATATTCGGCCAAGGCATAATTTGTTTAAGTGTTTTCCATTATTTCAAAAACCGAACAACGACATGGTTACATACCTAGTATTAGCCGATTTCAAGGAAGAGGAATTCTAGCAGCTGTTGGGACTTGATTAAATCAATTCGGCAACTAGGTAAGTAATTCTACTTCTAGTAGGATTTGGTTTTAAGACCAAATAGGTTTATTTATATGTTTTAATTAATGGCCGAATATAGGAGTGAAAGATCTAGATCGGTAGATCGCTTCTACGGAATTCACGGAAACTATTAAGCGAAAAGGTGTGTACTCTTACTAACTTTCAATAAATTGCATGGCAATCATTAGATATGTAAATATGTAACAGTATGTGAATGTGGCTAAGCACCACAAATGTGGTAAGGAGTACCTGTGCACGTTTCCTACTTTTGATAGGATTGTGAATGTGATATATTTTGAACATGTGATTAGTAACATGAATGAAAATTTAGTATGTGAAATATGTTATGAAATAATTGGGGCATTCGGGATATTTGTGGAGGAAGAAAGTGAAGGTGATGACTACGGTCTCACCAACGTAAAGTGGTGACTACGGTCACATAAAGTGAAAAGTGGTAACCGGTTACATCTAGTGAATCTGATGTCTAATGACACAACATAAGTGGGCGATGAGCACGTCGATCGCAAATGCGCTTCGATGGTGTGTAGCGGATGGAGGGTCGACTTAGTAGTCCCGCGATTGTACAAGGTTGGTACGGGTGGTGTGTAGCGGATGGACAAATAGGTTTGGATTTGGGTTGCATCATCCTTTATTTTGTATGAACATGATATTGATATGACTTGTATGCCTGATTTGTTGGAAATTAGTACTATGTACACATTGAGTCTGAGACTCACTCCCGTTGGGGAATTATTTTTCGGTGATGAGCGGTAATGGACCGGGTCGGCAGGAGCTAAAGGTGGCCATGCATCGCTTGAAGAAATTATTTGGAATTTGGACTTTATGAAATTTTAGTACTTTAAACTTTATTTTGGGTTTGAATGATGTAATAAGGCCATAAGGCCCAGTTGGATTTTCTTTATTCCTGTTTATTTTTATTTAAATATGATACAAATTATGTTTGATTAAAGATAAGTAAATTTATTTCTTTTAAAATAATAAACCCAAAAATTATTTTGTCACCTTATTTAAGTTGGATTTCCAGAATTTATTAAATAGGTTTCAAATTAAGCCCAACCCAAAACAATTTTTTTAAAATTACACAAATTTTCTCTAAGTCATTTAGAACATTGAAAACCGATTTATTTAAGGAACATACCAGATCCGGTTCAAGCTCGTGGGCCGGGTGTGGGGTGTTTCAAAAATATTCGGCTAGGTTCCAACAATTACTTAATTTCGACTTGACAAAAGAAAAGAAAGAAAAGAAGAGAAGAGAGCACTAAGAATTCGGCAGAGAAAGGAGGAAGCACAAATTGATAAGTAGCCCTCCTTCCTTCCTTTTATAGCCGAAATTATCATCTAAGGAGTCCCTTACTTGGCCACCACTCCTCTATCTGATAACTTTATCCTTTAATTATCACTTAAAATAAAAGATAATTCTGCAACTATCCTTACTTAGCCGAAATTATTAAACTCAAAGTCCCTTACTTGGCCATCACTTCTCCCTTATTTTCCTCTTTATCTCTTTATTCAAATTAAAAGAATTTAATCCAACAATTATCTCTTGAAAATAATGATAAATAAATCCCTTATTTGTCCACTATTTATAAAATAATAAAAGCTCCTAATTTATAGCCATGTGCCGTCCACCTCTCTGCTCCTTGTAGCAAAATAAAATTTCTTTTATTTGCTTCCCATGTGACTCGAACTTAGGCCCATTCCTCTTGCATATGGCGCCATTTCCATAGGCCCTAATTGGCATCTTCAGACCACTTTTCCAAGCCTGTTTGTTTGTCAAATTTCACAAACTTTTTCTTTTAAGGCCACCTTGCCTTAATTTCCCCTTTTAAACCTTAAAACTCGTCATTTCTAGGTCATTTCTAAGTTTCCAAAAATTTTCGATCGGCTCTGTAAACTTGACATTTCCTTACATTTCCATGACATTTCCTTACAAGACATTTCCTTACATTTCCAAGACATTTCCTTACATTTCCAAGACATTTCCTTACATTTCCATGACATTTCCTTACAAGACATTTCCTTACATTTCCAAGGTTCTAAAAATGTTCACTTTCCTCTTTTAAACTTAACATTTCCATATATTTCCAGGTTTCCAAAAGTGTTCAAAATATATTCATAACACATAAGATATGCCATTTCGTACAATTAAACCAAAAATGCATAGGCTCTTTTCAGGATGTTACAGCGACGCTTCGTCCGACGCTTCCAAAATGGTCGTCTATAGTACAGTTGGCATATGCATGGCGACGCTTTTGAAAAAGCGTCGCCATAAGTCAACATAAGCCGACCCTTATTGAAGGGTTGTGAAAAGCTTGGTCAATGCCGACCTTTAAAAAAGGTTGGGAAAGACCTAGTCAAGGCCAACCTTTGAAAAAGGTTGTTATAGACATGTTTAAGGCAACCTTAAAAAGGTTGGTATAGTTCTTGTCTAAGGCAACTTTTAAAAACGGTTGGGATAGAGTCGTCTAAGGCAACCTTAAAAAAGTTGGGATAGACCTTGTCTAAGGCAACTTTTAAAAACGGTTGGGATAAAGCCGTCTAAGGCAACCTTAAAAAGGTTGGGATAGACCATGTCTAAGGCAACCTTTAAAAAAGATCGGGATAGACCCGTCTAAGGCAACCTTAAAAAGGTTGGGATAAACCTTGTCTAAGGCAACCTTTAAAAAAGGTTGGGATAGACCCGTTTAAAGCAACCTTAAAAAGGTTGGGATAAATCTTGTCTAAGGCAACCTTTAAAAAAAGTTAGGATAAACCCGTCTAAAGTAACCTTAAAAAGATTGGGGTAGACACGTATAATGTAATTTTTTATTATTATTTCAATATTAATATATTTTTATAAATATTTACAGTGAATAATGATAGGAATTGTGCTTTAAATACAACTTAAAAATATAAAATTAAAATTAAAATAAATATTGAATATTCACTACAAAAATCGATCCAACAATTAAAATACACTATTTTTTGTCTCTGTCAAGTTCAGTAATACTGCTTCCAATCTTGATCGATTCGTGTTTATGTTGTAGAGAAGCAGATTGTGCACTTATCCCATCAGGTCCTACTACAGCATCATCTATGATTCTTGTTCTATCATTTGCAGTTTTCAAGTCCAGTAGGAGTCACAGAATTAAGACCTCGACTTCCTCTTTAGTCTGCTGCTATATATGTTGTTTTGATGCCTGCGCATGTAGAAACCTTACTGATCATCTTAACAGATAGTAATTATAAAATCAACATATTCCAATCAATTGTAAGTTCAATGAAATAAAGCGATAATGAGGAAGTAGTACAAAGAATGGTAATCATCATTGTATCAACCCATTCTCGGGACTAAGATAAAGTTTCTAAGGCTTATTCGATGACATTTTATCAGACTTCATGTAACTGAATCAATCAATTAGCACACTTCATGTTTGTAGCTTTCCTATGTTAACATTATGATTCAAATAGCCTACTACAACTCAAAATGCTTTCATTTTTACTTCTGGACAATGATCACAATTCACAACCCATTTGATGACTAAAAGAAAAATGAGATAATAACACATAGAACAGATTTAACAAAATACATTATAACAATACGATCAGGGTTGTCAAATCAGTGTAATTAATCTTACATTTAGCATGTCCCATTTTAAGTTGTTGAGCAAAGAGACTTCAAATGCAATAGCATTCTCGCATAGCATGCTGATGATGTTAACAACTGCACCAAGATTTCGCTCCACATATGGGTGTCTAGATTTCAACAATTGACGTAACTTGTGAGCAGCTATTGGCATCTGCTTGGCTTTTAGTAGTAAGGAAAATAAAAAGTGCTTCAGGAAATATACCAACAAGCAGTATGAAAAAAGAAGATAAATATACTGGAAATTGATAAAAACAAGAAAGTTCCTACCGATTTCAAGAAGCGTTTTGTTTGGCAATACACACTACACCAAAACAGACTTTTAGCGGTGTTTTTTTGGGCTTTTAGCGGCGTTTTTAAGCGCCACTAATAGTATTTGCGGCGCTTTTGAAAGCGCCACAAAAAACGCCGCTAAAGCAAGCGCTATAAAATTTAGTGGCGTTTTTGTGAAAAAACGCCGCTAAAAGTAAAGACTTTTAGCGCGCTTTTCAAAAAACGCCGCTAAAGGTAGGGGCTTTCGCGTGCGCTCGATAAAAATGCCGCTAAAGGTAGGGGTTTTTAGCGCGCTTTTCAATAAAAACGCCGCTAAAGGTAGGGTTTTTAGTAGCGCTTTTCAACAAAACGCCGCTAAAGGTAGGGAGCTTTTAGCGGCGCAAAAAACGCCGCTAAAGGTAGGGGCTTTTAGCGGCGCTTTTCAAAAAAACGCCGCTAAAAGTCGGACTTTTAGCGGCGCTTTTCCCACAAACGCCGCTAAAAATCATAAAAATTAAAAAAAAAATTATATAAAAGAACAAAGACTATTATCACATCACCAAACAAGCTTTAATTATATAACAATTTATATACAAATCCATTCCTATCCTCTACTCGCTTAAGCAAATCCTTTAGCATTACTTTGATAACAATTCCTATATAGAGAATACAAAACGTCATGGTAGAAATTACTCATGGTGCGATTTCCAAGAATATCTGGCCTGCAATGTAGAGAATACAAAATAAACTAACATATACGGTCAAGACTCAAGACTAACTTCAATTAGGATGCATTAACTTGGATTGAGCAAAAACACAGTTGATTAAGCTGTTTGTATAGCTAACTTACTTGGATTGAGACAGAACAAACTTCCACACGACTTCACGAGTAAAAAAAAAGCACAAAATTAATCCTTTAAAAGTCAAATCAAGCAAAGGAAATACTACTAGAAATTGGTAGATAAACAACTCGGGTTGAGCATCAAGTTTGCTCTTGTCAGTCAAACTCTCGAATCTAATCTTGTCCAATGCCTAAAACTACAATTTTTAATAATTAAATTAAATGATACTAGCTTTAAATTTATCATAAAACCTAAAATTAAAAGCCACTTCTATGCTAACGATTTGCGAGTTTAATCAAACTTGAAAACCATAGATTCAAAGACTACCATTTGCATTTCAATCTTAAACTTTCATACTATAAATTCCTAAAATTATAATAAACAAATCAAATGACAGAATTACAAAGACATTCATTAACAAATGTAATTTTCAATTGAAATAAACAACCAACGAGTAATCGCCTATAAATTAAATATTCAGTAGATAAAAACCCAAATTTTGTTTCCATACAAAAAAGCAAACAAAAGCAACAAGCATTAAAGCAAAAAAGATTAGATCCAATTAAAAATAATTTGAGATAAAAACTTTCAACTAATAAATATATATTGATAAATATAATATTCTCGATTATATAAAAAAATCAGATTGATTCAAAATTGGCATGCATGATGAATGCAAATATATTACTAAATCCAATGGTTGGATAATTAAAATTTTAATAATATAGCATTTTATATATAGCATTTTATATGTATATATGTACGTGAGCAATTTCTATGGAGTAGAAAAGTGAAAACGCACCTACTTGTGAGAGATCCCCTGGTCCAAAGAATGAAGCAAATTTTGCCTAAGAAGCCATCATTTTAGTTAAAATTAAGGAATTAAACAATAATAATGTCTTAAATTCACATACTAGATAGACATGTTCATTTGCTTAATAGATAGACATGTTCACGAGTCGGGTCAAGCAGCTAAGCTATGACTTAAAATTTGTTTTTGGCCGATTCAATCCAGATTCTTGACACGAATTTACTAATCATTTAATATAAAAATAAATTTATTTTTACTTTATTTGATTGGCCAACACAGTCATCCGTTTGGATCGCTTTTTACACTGAAACGGAATAAGCTATTCCTCATTCATGGATAATTATGGAAATGGCATGAGTAACCTTTCAGTGAATCCAAATATGTTTTCGGATAAAGGGATAGATTTTGTAATCAGAAGCCATAAGCTTCAATCAGAAGCCAATTTGATAATCCAGTTTAAAATTTTAACAAAATGAAATTAAGATTTAACTAAAGATTTTTCAAAAACTACCTCTAGCATGGAAATAGCAATGACTTCAGTGCCCAGTGATCTTGATGAAAGTGTCGATTGCTTCTTGATTAGGTCTCACCATTGCAAAATTAGGGTTTCCTTGGCTTTAGCCACTAAGCGTATGTGACCATTATCATTCTCATTTAAAGTGGTTGGCTTCGCACTTCAAACAAATAGCATTAGTGCTCAAATTTTCACCCTTGTTCAATATTTTCATAGTAAAAATCTATCACAAAAATGAAGATACATTAAGTTTAATAGCTCACTGTCTAGCAATGACGCTACTCTGCATTACGAATAAAACCAACAAAGCTAAAAAAAATAAAGCTTACAGTTAGGTATTTGAGGAAGGATTTAAGTTGCACAATTCTTTTCTTTTCTTTTTTTCAATTTATTTCCATTTTGATACAAACTTAATTTCTTTAGGGAAAAAATGGAAGAAAAGAATCTTAGAATCATACTTACTTGATTGTGGGTAGCAAATATCCACTATTGCATATCGGTTCTCTGTATTTTGACAAATATGATTAGAGAACAAATAAGAGAGTAAAAAGCAAAAGTAAGAACTAAAAAGAATATGAATATGAAAGAAAAATAAAAAAATTATAAAAAATTATAAAATTAAAATATTATAAAAATATTTAAGGAAAAATAGTAAAATTAAACATTTTTCAGCCCATAACATTTAAACCAAAAAAAAAAATCAAGCTCCTTGAGGCTTGCTCTGACCTCTTCTCCGATCCTAGCCAACATTCGATCCGTTCTCTCTCCTTGTTGGTTAAACTCAGTAGTTCTTTGCTCGACATGATCATTAAGTGGCGCAAATCTCGAAAAGATTGCCGTCTGCTTCAACTCAGACACTAACTTAAGCAAAGAATCATTTGCTGGACTGCGATCGAGTATATTGGTAATGTAAGAACGGTGACAATGAAAAAGATGATAATGAAGATTCTTTAATCCGATTTTGTGGACTTTGTGAAAATGGTTGTACCAGTGGATTTATGTCATCTATCATGTCGGATATTGGAACTCAAAATGTATCATTGTCTATGTACATTTAACAAATGTTGGTAAACAAAAAGGGTTGCTCACCATTCAATTTGCCCGCATCTCCATCATGAAAGATTGTGAATTTCAAATGAATATAAATCAAATGAATATAAATCAAGAACTGGATATAAATCAAATGTGGGAACTCTACTGGTTGTTTCCAAACCCATTAACATATAATATACATCTAAGTCTAACATAGAAGAGAATTTATGCACCACATATAATAATTAATCTTTAATCACATTGGGCAGGACAGACTTCACTGGAACATGAATCAATGAACGTAAGCGATTCAAATCATCGATTTCAATGAACCGGAATTAACATGAATCACATTGTCTATTTTTCTTTTTAGTGTCTAATGCTGCCACTCGTTTAGTGTCTAATGGGTCCTAAAGAAAACATACTCATTCACTCGATTTTCATGACTTTGTTCTACAATATTACCAAGTATTACACTTTTTTGTCTATAATGAGTTAAGTAGTTGTGTGGTTCATGGTAATAGGCGTGATTGATGAGTGTGGCCGATGACCAGAGGTGCCCACCTATCAAGATTTAAAGGGTTTGATGGGAAGGTTTAAATATATAATTTTGATGTTTAATGAAATTATTTAATGAAACAAATAGATATAAATTTAAAACAAAAACATAATAAAGTAATTAATTTTAAATTAAATGTTGAGGCTTTGGATTTGAACCATGTAATGGACTAAGAACATTTCCCTTAGAATAACCTTGATTGTAACTACAATTCTAGGAATTTATCCGTCAAAATGAAAAGTGTTGCTAATTTTTTCCATGAAAACATGGAAAAAGAAACATACTTCGATTTTCCAATTTCAAAGTTAACAAGTCCCGTTAATAAAATCAACTGCTTCACTATACGAATAGGAGAACTCTGTTATTCAATTTAGGGAAGATCGGCATGAAAAACACTGTACCACCATCTCACTATCTACTTATAAAATAATTAGTAAATGAAATCAGACAAACCATTAACACGACCAACAAGACAAAATGGTTTTGAATTAGATAATTCTTTGTTTCTTTACCTTCCTTTCATTAGAAAGGACAAAACAGAAACTTATGTTTAACGAAAGAGCCAAAGAGAAGTGATATTAGTTATTTTTCTATGATATATATACAAGATATAACATGTCTAACAAACATAGAAGAGGAAAAGAAAGACTAAGGTAAGAGTAAGACTTTGCAATTCACATAAATTATGAAAATAGGGATTTAACAATAACATGAAGCTACACTTACCACGCACATAATTCACAAATTTCTCTTCTTGATCTCGATTTATGTCATCCTTTTCGGAAAGTTTTCTCTTCTGAAAAAAAAAAAGAAACAAAAGAAAAAAACATTTATGGAAAGAAAACACCACGTTTCATAATCAAACAAATGGGGAAAAATCGCGCAGTTCCATTTTAACCGAACTAAGAAAACATTGTTCGCACCTTGCAACTGGATTATCATTCGATACAAGTGCCTACTGCCAAAAAAGAAAGAAGAGGAAAACTTTTAAATATTTCGCTTTTTTTCTTGATCCTATCGCTAACTGAACTTATAAACAAAGAAATGATATGATAGATCTATAAAGTAGAATGTAGTGCAAATCTAAAAGTATAATTTAAAAAAAAAAGAAGAAGAAAAATTTAGGGTTCAAAAGAGTGAGACCTTGAAAGAAATTTAGGGGAAGAGAACTCTGTTGGGACGAAATGGAGAAGACCTAGAGGAAAAGCAGAGGAGAATTAAAAGCAGCGCGCCGTTTCAATTGAATGTAATTTATTTTTTGCGGCGTTTTGAAAAAAAAAGCCACTATTAACTCTTATTTGCGGCGTTTTTTATGTCTAGCGCCACTAAATGTTTTCAATAATTTTTGGTAATTTTTAAATTGAAATTTAATTGGTATTAAAATAATATTAAACCTTTTCAATAATTTTGAAAAAGAATATATGTTTTAAATTTTTTGAATAAAATAACTTTTAAATTATTACAATTATAAGGACTTTTTTAAAATTAATCTTATTGTTATTATTTTCATAATAAAATTCTTTTCATGTTGATTAATTATAATTATTTTACATAAATTAATTTGTTCATTAGCATAAATTTCTTCTATTTATTTTAACATTTGACATCTCTATTTATTATAATCATTTTAATTTACTATTTTCAAAGAATAAAATATATTTTTATACTACTAATATGTATTATTGATTTTTAAGTTAATAAGATTAAATTTATTTTCTTTTTTTTTAAATGATTACAATTGGCAAACACTATTAGCTTTGTATGTCATATGGGTATACAAATTAGTTATACATTTACTATAGCAATATGAAGTTACAATAAAGAAAATAAATAGTTATTATTCGATATGGTTTAAGCACTAAACCCAAAACCATATAACTCTAAAATAATAAAAACTAAACTATAAACCCACCTAAACCCTAACCTAACCTTTAATCTTTAATCTTAAACCTCAAACCCTAAAACATACATTCTAGACCCTAAACTATAAAGATTAATCCATAAACTATATGCCCTAAATTAAACCATAAACCCCAATTTATCATGAGAATTAATTCAATATTTTAAAATTAATACTATCTCTTTTACGATTATATAAGAAATTATTTAATATATAAATTAAAAGATACTAATTTAATCTAGACCCTCTTATCCTCTATCCCATAAACCCTAAATTATAAACTATAAAACCCTAACTCCAAACCCCTAACCCTTAACATATTAACCCCAAACCCTTAACCATTTATATTTAAACCCATTAACCCTAACTTGTAACCCATAAAACCCTAACACGTCCCCTTTAAACCTTAAATCGCAAATATTTTTAACAAATATTTTTCTCTTAAATAATTCAAACTAGAATCATAATTTTAATGTATTAAAATTAATGTTATCTCTTTTACAATTATATAAGAAATTATTTAATATATAAATTTAAAAACAATCAGTCATATATATCCAAAAAACCTTTAAAATATCCCAGACTTTTAGCGGCGTTTTTCAAAAAGCGCCGCTAATTCCCCGACTTTTAGCGGCGTTTTTCCAAAAGCGTCGCTAAATCCCCGACTTTTAGCGGCGTTTTTCCAAAAGCGCCGCTAATTCCCAGACTTTTAGCGGCGTTTTAGTAAAAACGCGCTATATATCTCTTTTTTAGCGGCGTTTTGTATATAAACGCCACTATTGCTCATTTTTGGCGGCGTTTTCCTCAAACGCCGCTAGTGTATAATATTTGCAGCGTTTTTCTTTAAAACGCCACTAAAAACGCCGCTAAAAGTCTGTTTTGCTGTAGTGACATAACCAGTACTTTCATCCTCTGCGCGAGCAATAATGTCTCGCCATTCACAAAGCCCCTATAAACCATTTAGGTGAGACGCAAGATTAGGGGATATCATCTATTTTTACCAAGAAGGCTATTGTATATCAAATATGTTCTCGAATTAAAATTAGACATTTCTTATGATTTACCAACCAATCCGTGTGTTATCTTAAAAGTAAACAAAGGGCCAAGTAGACATGAAATCAATAAAACTTACAAAGAACAACTACTAGTTGCTTTCAAAGATTGAAACCATCACACCGCAACCTATATTAAATAGAAGAAAAACAAAGTTATTTAGAAATTATGTAATATTTATTTAAATCATGTAGCCTTAGCAAGTAACAAACCCATGTATATGGAGATATGATTTCTCTGTCGGAGCTCTTTCTCATACTGATTGTGTACATACATCGAACTTCGCTTATAGATGCGCTAGCAAGAGAACATTTGCTACTACGATGACTGGTCAATAACAAAAAGCAGAAAGCAACAAAGTTCACAAATTCATACATCCACGTAAACTAATTTTGAAGGAAGATGAAATGGGCAAGAAAAGTAACAAAACATGTACACTTTGTATGCATTTTACTCGATGAAACCAATGAAGGTATCCAAAGAATCGCATTATATTGATATGGATAGTTGATCAACAAATACATTTTCAACACCTAGCCTCGGTTGTAGGTTATACATGAAGATCGAATAAAATAGAAGGTCGAAGCTAGTAGAATGTGGAAAGAAAGGAACACAACTCTCACATGAATGTAACTAAGATTAAGACTACCAAATCTCTAAGCTTCATTAATCTAGAAGTGTTAGCATATGATATGGCATGTTGTTATAAATGTAGAAAGTCTTTGTGAGCTATCATTTCTGACATCATGCCTCTACCAAAGGAGCATCCAAATGTTTACCTTCTTGGGGCATTGATAGCAATTTGATTCTCATTAAATCATAAATGTACAGTAAGTAGTGTGTGCCTCCTCTAGCATATCTGGCATAAAAATGGTAATAAACAGAAAAAATTAATAGACAGATAACAATCAAAGTTTCCTCTTCAATAATTGCAATCAGAGTGACAGAACCTTGAAATTTTCTTCAGAGTAATATGTTAGTTCAAAACATAAATAAAAAGCAATGTGTTTTTACTTCATATTGATTAAAAAGTCAAAATTAACGACTATTCACATCTTCGTGTTTGAATTTCTACTCATAAAAAAACATATAAAATATCAGTAATGGTGGTCTTACAGATTTTATGGTTAATTTTTTTTTTCCTTTTCTCATAAAGCAACCTGAAGGAACGACCTTGCCATTGAGTTCACCATTATTGAATTTTTTTTAAGTCTTCAACGGCAATCTCTGTTAGCAAAACAATTGAAGCATAAAGAAGAGAAGAGAAGAGAAGCGGAACCCTATGTTCTGTTGCAGCCCAGTGCCAGTTGTGGACGTTAGCACCGTCAGGTCTTTCCACCACGATCCAGCGCTTGTCGCCTTCGCCGTACTTGGCCATTGATGAAAAAAATCAAGACGAGGGTGTATTAGGGATTGAAAGAGATGTGAGGATAATCTGTGTTAGGAATTTGGGGCAAATAAAATGGAGAAAAAAAGAGAGGAATTTCGGGTATTGGTGAGGATTTTTTTTGTTTTAACATGGGCAAGTAAAAATTTATGGAGGTGAGGGGAATAAAAAAATTGTGAGGATTTGATTTTTGGGGTAAAAGGGGTGGGAAAGTAAAAAATAAAATTGAAGAGAAGAGTTGGGGGGGAGGTGGAGTGAGCGGTAGGGGTAGTTATTCGAAAATTCAATTTAATTCGAATTTGAAATTCAAAAAAGAATTTAATTAACTCGATTTGAATAATTTGGAATTTAAAATTTTTTCCGATTTTTTTAAGTTGAATCGAATTTTACTCACCCTTATTTCTATGTACCGTTAAACTGAATGATTCAAGGTGGAGTTTTGATATTTGCAAATATTATCAACAGATTTCCTTTCAAATTAATTATTAATCTATTATATTTTGTATTGAATTAATTGAATTATATATAATTTATATTTATTTTATTTTAAATCTCAAATTCGAGGATTAAATGGATTTTGAACCTGAAAAAGTTCATAATTATTCTCTTTAATTTATTACACACAAAAATTTAAAACTCTATACACATTTATAAATAAATTAGCTTAAAATGTGTTTAAAGTAAAAGCTTTCAACCAATAATTTTGTATCTACTTGGAAGATGAGATATAAAACATTGAATTAAATTTCAAATAATAATATTCTCCTCTCCCAATTAAAGACAAAAATTACATTCATCCAAATACACATTTCTTATCCTATGGTTGAATAATATATTAAGTTTTAGCATAAGATAATTATAAATTGTATACACAAAGGGTTTACTTTCTACATGAAGTCTATGCAAAAACCACGAGGTTTTGCTTAATTTAAACAAAATTAGGTAGATAAAATTTGAAATCTTGAAAATTATTTAAAATTTGAAATCAAATTATTTAATTTATAAATTAAAAAACAATCACCCATATACATAAAAAAATTTAAAATTATTCTAAATAATAGTATTTCAAATTTTTAACATATATTTTTCACACTAATTAATTTAAACCCTAAACTCCTATCCCCTATCCCTTAAACCATAAAATATAACTCTTAACCCCTAAACCCCTAAAACCAAGTACTTTCAAAATAAATATCGTATATTTTAATAAGAAAATAAATGATTAAATGGCTATAATTAATTATTAAGTTAGAATTATCCAATGTAAGCAATCAATCTCTCACATATCAAATTTCTATTAAAGATTGAGAATAAACAGTTTAAACATATCAATCTCTCATAATTAAATTTCACTCTTTTTTAAAATATTAAGAATTAGATTTAATTAAAATAAACAAATAAAAGCGAAAATGATAAAAAAATTAAACATTAAGAACTAAAATTTTCATTATGACTTTAATATTTAACTCTTAATCTTCAAGTACATACAAAGAAAATGATAAAAAAAAATTAAACATTAAGAACTAAAATTAAACATTTTTTTTAGTGTCAATATATCATTTATGAATATATTTGTTACATAAATTAATTTGCCAATTTAAGTGATGCCTTAGACATACTATTGGACAAAACCAACTCGTAAACCCTAAACCTGAGCACTAAACCCTAAATACTAACCCTAAACCCTAAACCCCTTAGGCATGCATATACTAACCCTTATACAAAGAGTTGGCCAAAGTGTATGTTAGCAATTCTATCCCAACACTTAAGGAAGTGTCGGCCCAAAAGTGTAGGCATAGTGTTGGACAGAGCTGACTCTTATTTAAGCGTTGCCTTAAGCATGCATATCCCAACCCTTATACAGAAAGTTTACCAAAGCGTATGTCGGCAAGTCTATCCCAATATTTAGGAAAATATCGTCTTAAGATTGGACAAATCCAACTTTTATTTAAGCGTTACATTAGGCATGCATATCTCAACCTTTATACAAAAAGTTTGCCAAAGCGTATGTTGACAAGTCTATCCCAACACTTAGGAAAGTGTCGCCCCAAAACTGTCGTCTTAGGACTAGACAAAAGCCAACTCTTATTCAAGTGTTGCCTTTAGGCATACATATCCCAACCCTTATACAAAGAGTTGGCTAAAGCATAGTCTATCACAACACTTAAGAAAGTGTCGCCACAAAAGTGTCGTATTAGGACTACACAAAAGCCAACTCTTATTCAAGTGTTGCCTTAGGCATACATATCCCAACCCTTATACAAAGAGTTGGCCAAAGCATAGTCTATCCCAACATTTAGGAAAGTGTCGCCACAAAAGTGTCATCTTAGGACTACACAAAAGCCAACTTTTATTCAAGTGTTGCCTTAGGCATACATATCCCAACTCTTATACAAAGAGTTGGCAAAAGTGTAGTCTATCCCAACACTTAGGAAAGTGTCGCCCCAAAACTGTCGTCTTAGGACTACACAAAAGCCAACTCTTACTCAAGCGTTGCCTTAGGCATACATATCCCAACCCTTATAAAAAGAGTTGGCCAAAGTGTATGTTGGCAAGTCTATCCCAACACTTAGGAAAGTGTTGCCACAAAACTGTCGTCTTAGGACTATACAAAAGCCAACTCTTATTCAAGCGTTGCCCTAGGCATACATATCACAACCCTTGTACAAAGAGTTGGCCAAAGTGTATGTTGGCAAGTCTATCCCAACACTTAGGAAAGTGTCGCCCCAAAAGTGTCGTCTTAGGACTAGACAAAGCCAACTCTTATTTAAGCGTTGCCTTAGGCATGCATATCTCAACCCTTATAAAAGAGTTGGCCAAAGCGTATGTTGGCCAGTCTATCCCAACACTTAGGAAAGTGTCGCCCCATAAGTGTCGTCTTAGCACTGTTTTGTTGTAGTGCTTTGAACCCCTATATTGGATTCTGACTTTTTTGTGTATGATTCATACAAAGTTTATATATGCATGCAACATGAATCTAAATTAACCAAAAAGATTGCAAATATTATATTAAAACTAGATCCTTTTACATGTCAGTTGGATGTTTAACAATATCCAAATTTTTAATATTAAAAATCGAATATTGAATTTGTTTGTTACCAACTTTGAAATGGGATTAAAATGGGGAAATATTGTTATATTATATTATTACATCAAGTTTAATTTTATTTAATGACCCAAATTTATTAATATTGAAAAAGTTATAAATATTCGAAACTTTACAAAGATGTGATGCAGTAGCGGAGCTTAGTAGAGACTTAGGGGTAAATTTTTAATTTAGGTCTTTTATCATTTATAAAATTTAAAAAAAATAATAGTAAAATTATATTTTAACCCCTTAAAAATGATAAAAAAATTAATTTAATATTTTAAAAATTATAAAATTATAGATGTAGGATTTAATTTTGATCCCAAAGAATTTTGTAATGAAGTGATGATGAGATTTGTAGAGAAGAAAGGAACGGTAAGCATTGACAAAAGCATCAAAACTCTTGCTCCAACCGTATACAATGTGAACGACCGTGGCTACAATTAATGATGCAAAGATAAATTACTATATTCCTGTTGACCCACTAAATAATGCAGATAATAGCATCGAAACTGCAGTGTTATTTTCTTTATTTTAACATTACTTTTGCAGTGCTTTTCCACCAACAAATGAAGAAAAAGTGCAACTTCACCTATTTTTTTAAATATACGATCTGACAACAATATATTATAAAAAGCATTATCAAAACCGACCGAATCCTAGTATTGGTTGTGGTGAGAAGGCCCTTTATTCCTCAGCCATCTTCACCTTAGGTCTACACTTGAACGACTTTTGTCAGTGAGGGCTTGGTGTTTGTTGTCTTAATATATGATTAGGTTGAATTTGTTAAACATAAACTTGGTTATAATCAGTAGAATCCCCCCTACTAATGTTTTTACTAATTACCACGCTTTTCATTGGTTTTCTTTTTCACTTTTCGCTCTCTCTCTCTTTTTTAAACACAAGAAAAATGATGATAACTAGCTTGACTCTTATGTCGCTTCCCAAACACCATGTGATTATGAAGAAATAATGAAATAAGAGATTGAGTTGAGTTGACCCACAGGATTTGCCTTGGCGTCTACGTAAATTTTGATAGTTCCTTGTAGTTTTATAACACACAAAGTTAAGTCAACCAGATTTCGGCGGTCGCCGTTGGTCTTTGCCCCCTCTTATCCCGCTTCTTTCTCTTTTCCCATTCTAATAAATTCACGAAATGGATTTTTTTTTTAAATTTTAAAAACGGAACAGATTATTGAAACTTTGGGTCTTTCCATGCAAGGTTACTGAGTTTCAGTTTCCAATAAAAGCACGGAGTTTCACTTTTTCTTTAGATTTGGCAATCAAAGATGGTTTAAGAGGAGACTCAAATCCCACTAAATAAAAAATGTAAGATAAAGTCATAAAGATACTAATATTTATTATTCATTTTATTTACTGCCTAGAATGTATTTTAAGAAAAGAAAACAAAAAGCTGCCAACCCATAACTTTTCAAACAATCATGGCTCCATCTCCCAAAAGAAAAACACAATCCATATCCAGAACTCAAAATTTGCAGAAAATCCAAAAGTTTATGCAAACATGAAAATCTTCAGACTACTAAGGGTGAGTTTGGATGGGCGATGATAAAAACTGCGATCGAGTGGAGATTAGACATCGGTGGCGGTGAGATTAGATCTTTGAGACAAAACGTAGCGTGAGAAACGCACCGCACCGCACTCAATCGCCCATCCAAACCCACCCTAAATCATAGATTCATAGTGCATCAACTACACAAACAACAGATGGGCAGTAGGAACAGAATGACAAATCAAACCCCGAAACAAACCAGCCTCACCATGAACATCATCTCCTCTCAAAAACTAGTAGGAAACAACTATGGAAGAGGGCTTAAACCACAAAATACAAAAACAAACAAACGAACATGGGTTTATATATATCCCCTACCTTAACTGACAAAAAACACGAGTTAATGTAGGGTTACCCTTGTTGAGAAACCAGACAGAAAGCTGTTACCTGAATCTAAAATGTCAGGTTTTGAAAAGCCTACTACAAGGATTTCAGAAGAAACCTTGTTTTATTCATGGGGTTTTCTGGATACTGCCTTTTCGGGGGTTAGAGAAATATGCAGAGAAGGGGGCTTGAGAACCATGAAACATGTTTCTCAAACTCAAGAGGATTGGGACAAGAACCACAAAATAGGATGATGATTGATTTGACCCTTGAATGAGATGGTTGTTTTCTAAGATATGTGGCCATTTCCTTCAGAGGTATAGCCACTTTGTGGTGGAGTCGAGGTTGTAGACGAAGACGAACAACTCTTTCCATCATATCCTTCACTTTTGTGCTTCCCCATTTCTTCTTTAGTCTTGGACGCTGCAGAAACAACGGTCTTCACTATGCTCTCAAAAATCTGAGCCTTCACTCGCCCTCTCCTCGGCGGGAATTGGGTTTCCTTCTTCTTCGTTTTCTCGGGACAAGTCGCCATTGATGTCGAAACGGACGATTCTGCAACCGAAACAGAGAAGAAACAGAGTAAGAGGATGGAACACAAACATGAATCGCAGAAATATAAATGATAATAAATCGAAACAACAAAATATGCAATCAAAATTCAATGAAATGAAAAGAAGGGAAGGAAAACATAGGATTCATGTAAGAAAAACAGATTGAGATAAACATTTATACTTGGGAATCGAGATACAAAACTGAACTTTAATTAAAAAGGGATCGAGCAGCGTTTGCACGTAATAGCTTACAACAACAAGGGAAAAAAAACAATAGTTTTACATATGAAGGTTAAGAAAAGGGGAGATGAAGCGGGAGTAAAAGAGAGAGGGAGGGGAATGGAGACGGTGAAATGTTGAGAGTAAGATTAAGATATGAGAGGGTGGTTGTCTGTTTATTTAATAGACCAGAAATTGAGATCAAGTTGCGGGTAATTACATTGATGTTTCCTTGCCCTATTGTATATACACGTGCATAGAAGAAAAAGTAAAAGGATTGGGGTTTAAAGGATTTGTCAAAATGGATGAGAAATGTAGTTTCTTGGCAAGTTCTTATGGTCAGAACTGATAAATAAGAAGAGTGACACTTGATTGATCTAAATGGAATCTATAAATATTCCGGTAGAAAGTTCCTTTTTCCTTTGTTTTTCCTGGTTATGTACTTGGAGAGTCAAGTATGTTCCTTTCACACCAATGTTTGGATCATTCAAGGGATGTAATACAAAAGAAATGGTTTAATTTACTTCCTTATATAATTAGGGACGAAAATAAATAAACAGCAAAGCTTGGGATGTTTGCCATTTACCCCTTCCTAGTTCCTATGTAATTCACAAAAGCAATTGTTTCCGGTTTCCCTTTGAAATTTCATTTCCATGAATTTAACAAGTTTCCCTGTGGTTTCCACAAGAGTTGGTCTCAGCCGCCATCACTGCCACATCAAGTACAAAAGCAATAAAACAAAATATGCCTCTGGGAATTGGAGGAAAACATCAAATATTATGTGGCAGAAAAGAACCTTTTTATTATTATTATTATTTATTTTTCCAAACTGATCTCTTTGTCTGGACATCATGGGAGAAAAAGTGCAGGAGGATTAAAATATTAAACCTGGATAGATTACATAATACATACCAACTAAACATTAAATATAAGGAATTGCGAATGACATTTTGGTAAAGACATATAATAATGTAATTCATGCCTCCCTTGGATAAGTTTTATGTTTGAAGTTACAATATAATGAGAATGAAAAGGGTGGAAAGCCAATGGCAAGTATAGATTGAATAGGGAGTTTTGTGTTGAAGGTTGAATGCTAACACCATTATTTATTTCTAAACACTGAATGGGTAAATCATAGCAAGATTGAATGAAAAGTGAACTGAGACCGCGTTATCTTCACTGTAAAAAATTAAAAAGGGGATAACTATACAAGGAATTTGATTGGCAAACAACGGTGCTCAAGGTACAAACAAGGAATCAAGTGGTCAAAAAAGCTAGCTTAATTAATAATAACCCATTCCCTTGAAAGCCTAAAGACTGAGCTGCACACACATGCTATCAAACTTCTTTTTAGATGCATATCAACCTACTGCTAAAAGCAACTGCAGTGAGACCTCGTTTCGTCTACTAATCTTGTCCACTTGTTGGCATATTATGTTCAAAACTTACAATAATACAAAGCTAATTTGAAGAGCTTTTTTCCTAAAAAATCAATATTTTGACTACCCAACCTAAAAACGATTTTTTTTTTTATAGTTTGAAAATTAAGTATAGCATAAAATGATTGGTTTGTCCTCGCCTTTATAGAATTTTATCATTTAAAATATATCTTTTGACATTATAAATACATGATTCAATTAAACACATTAATGTGGTCATTGGTTTTAAATGATAAAATTGCACTACACACTGAAATAGTCAGTTTTTGAGTGGAAAGCTTAATAACCTTTAAATTAAAACAAAATTTGATGAGCATGTATAAGTCGTTTTTCAATGTTTCTTTGTAAGCTCCTTTCAGCTTCGATATTTGCAGATGTTGAAGAGCAGGCTTTTTTGTAGTTTATAAACTTTCTAAACTGTTCTATGTACATCTCAGGCTCAGCTCTCTTGTGTGCAGAGATGATTATTTCTTAAGGCCCATTTTTACTTTGGGTCTCTTTCTTCTCAGGCCTGACTCTTCACCCACTTCTCCATTAAAGGTTGGGTCAATGAAAAGGCCCAAAAAAACACATTAAAATTGTCAATTTCACACTTTACTTTTAATTGCTATAAGGACTTGTTGCTTTCATTTCAAATTAACAAATTATACTAAAATTGAATCTTTTCTTTTACAGTTACGGATGCAGTTCACTTATTCTTGGTTTTTTTGGGTTAAAAATAGTGAATTTTCTTAATATGTGTCATTAAGAACAATTAATACATTGGTTATAGTAATATTTTAATATTAAATTGTATCGTTAATAGTTAATGCTATTATAATGCATGACGACGTGAATCTAAATATGCAGAGGATAGGATGTGTGTTCTCTGTGTTACCTTTGTCCACAAGTAAATTATGGGGATAATAAAGGCATCAGAAAAAAATAACTTTTATAAATTTGCTATAAATGAACATATTTATAGTATCCTGACATGGTACGTACATATAAATAAATCTGACATGACGGGTCATATACACGAATTACTAAATCTGAAAGTTGAGCCAAAAACAATTATATTTATTATAGAGTGATAGATGTTAATTTCCAAAACAAAAAGGCAAAGTCTGCTGTCATATGTTTAGTTAAAAAGCAGCAGCTTAGCTGTTTTGGTATCAGAAGATATTAGGGAGGTGGGTGCCACTGCCCATCATCAGCTGAACCTACCCTTAGATATAATGTTTTGGCTTGGGTTTAGGGTTTTATTTAATAATAAACAAAATGATATGTTAACTTCAATGGAAACATGTACTTGTGCATGAGATCTTTAGATTTTTATTCTGCATTGGAAGATGAGATTATACCCCAAAGAAGAAAAAGGGAACAGAGGTTGGTGCAACGAAACCTCTTCATTATGATTCATAAACCAGGATACATGAATGTGGAGAAAACTAAAATTATAAAGTAAAAAAAAAAAAAAAAAAAAAGTGGATCATGGGGGATGCTTCGGAATAATTAATGATGTTCAAAGACAATGACATTGTAAAACGTTTGGTATGTAACTAAACCCCAAAAAAACAATGTGAGTATGGTGTGTGATGGAGGTTTTATGTGTCTCATTTCAATTTTCTTTTATATTTACTTAATTTAATATTTATTATTTGAATTCTTATCATTTTTTAAAATTGCCTCTACAAAACTGATATTCCAATAATAAGAATTAACCTTATTTATAGAATAATATTTTATTAATTATATTTGCAAAAATTTATTTTAACAAATTCTGTCATCAGACAGAGTCTATTATTCCAAACAAGGCTGCATTATTTAGATAGAATTAATTAAAATGTGATCTCATTTATGACATGATTTTGCATATATCTGCCATCTACAATTTATTTCCAACATATATATACTTGGTTTCTGTCACTGCGGGTTTCCCGTTGAGAAATTTCAACCCTACACTGACATTCTCTTAATTTGGATTGGACACTTTTTAAGCCTTGCATGGTGATTATAACTAGGTGTGTTTTTTTTATTTTCTACCAAAACATTTGTGCTTCTTTTTCTTTAACTAGATTACCTTCAACATATGAATTTACCTTTTTCTAGAGTATAAAATATTACTACATTTGCTAGTAAGGACAGATCACACAATAAATAACAAAGGACCATAGGCCCTCCATTAAGTATTTTAGCTATAGAATTTTCATCCTCCAATGATTATTTTAGTTTTTTATTTAAAAATATTTTTGAACTTATATATTATTTATTAAAACAGATAGAAATTTTAACGTTTGTTAACTTTATTGATGTGGTATACACATAGATTGTCACGTGGACGCCACATCAATAATTAATTAATTTTTTAAAATTTAAAATTTCAAAAAAATTACAAAATTAAAATTTATTGAAAATGTAAAAAAAAATTTTAAATTTAAAAAAAAAACAATTGTTAACATATGGGTTGTGTATGTCATATTAGCAAAAGTAACAAACATTTCTATTTATTTTAGAGTGATTTATCAAATAATATAAATTCGATAGGTAAAAAAGACAAAAAGAAATGAAAAACTAAAATAACATTTTTTTTATTATAAAGAATCATTATACCTAACAAATTATAATAAAGGGATGTAATAGATAAAATAATCAAATCCAGTGTCAAAGTAAATTAAATTCAAAAAAAAAATATAAACATGATGATATGTATGATATTTGAGGTTGAGTGAAATCTGTACCAAGTATATATTGCTTACATTCTACTCCACATCAAGATTCAAGCATCTACCCTTGTGCTATCAGCTCTTAATTTTTTAATCAACCCATATCAGTAAAATACTTTTACAACTTTCTACCCATGGTTTTATTATTTATATATATATGTAAAGAAATTAAGTAGTCTACAAAACCCTTTTTTAAGGTATGGTGTTTGAATGCAGCGACCCATTAATCGTATCTATTTATTTATACAATATGATTCACTCTCTCTCTCTCTTATTTATTCCTCATGCAATTATAATTAATTTTGTTTATTTTTTAAGGCAAAAAAAAAAAAGAAAAAAAAGAAATTTGTGCTGTACGTATAGTTGGTTTGAATGGTGAATTTTCCAGTAAGCACCAAGTCAGCAACCTGACTAAAACCTAAACCAATAGTAAAAAGGGGTGATGATTCAAACCTTGTCGGATTTGTCTCTATTTTCAAAGCCAAATTGGGTTTTAATGTTTTAAAATAGTAGATACAAATCAAACACTAGTTAAGATTATGTCAACCTAATTCAATTCACTTCCATCTTTTTCTCTATTTCTTTAACCTTGGTTTCAGCATCTTAATCTCCTCGAAATTTTATTCCTTTTATTTATTTACTTCCCCATCTTTACTTTAATATTCAAACAATATCATTAACTATTCACATCGTATCTCGGGCTAATATTATATAATTTTAGAAATTATGATCACTCTCTCAAATTAAGGTATTCAAACAGTTAACTCATTAGTTATTAATAAATATATTACTAACGTTAAATGTCTAATAATAATAATAAAATATCCTTATTGAGAGTATGAATAAATAAAGTATTCATTTCAAAGCCTAAAAATGGAATTTTATTCAAATTAGAAAAAAAAAAAAACCCATTAACAGTGGGTCGTTGTAAGAATTATTTTTCATTTCATTCTCATTATTTTATTTTTGGGTGCTATCCTTTTGCTTCCTTAAACGTGTGCTTTTTAAGTATTGTTTTGATTTTAACATTTTTCTTGTTTGTTTGATTTTTTTCTATATAAAATTTTGACATTTTTAATACTGTTATTGATGTTACATATTTGGCGTGATTTACGTGACTTTGTACTTTGTAAATATATATATATTATATATCCTCAATTATTTTTGCATTATTACTTTAAAATTTTATTTTTATAATAAAATATTGTCACGTTGTTGGAGCCAACCGTTTTGTATGGATAAACAAATATGATTGAATCTGATTTAAATGTAATTAATAAAAATATATTTTTCGTATTCTTGTTTTGAAATTTTAATTAATTTAATAAATTAGAAATTTTTAAAAAAAACTATATTTAGAAACAAGTCACCAAATCCATAAACCGCCTACCACATCATCAATAATTAGTTTATTTTGCTAAGCAATATCACTCGAAATATCCTAATCTTTTAAGTACATTATAATAACATATTAGATTGAGAAAAAATACTTTGACAAATTTTAAAGCACTGTTATTCGATATATTGCAAGTGCAAAATTAAAATTATTTACAACGTGTGTTGGAATCATAACAAGTGTCTCTTAAATTATGTTTTAAAATTTTAAAATAGATATTTTTAATTTGAGATGACTATAGATCAAGTCAAATCAAGACTTGATTTAAAAAAAATTAAATTCAACTCATCCAATAACTTATATTAATAATTTAAAAAAATAAAAAAATATATTATAGTTAAATTTAAATAAAATATTTTATTTGCATTCGAACCGTAATAACTCATGAATAAATTTTTTTATCTAAGCTCAACTCGAATAAATCACTTGACTTAAGAAATTACTTTCTGCTAACCAAAACTTAAAATAACTCAAATTAAAATATAGAGCTTTTTTCTTCTTTAGAGATTGTATTATAAGATGATGGTAGTCTTCATTGTATACTTTAATTTTATATTAATATAAGTAAATTTATTTAAAAAATATTTTATGAATTTAATAGCGTGAATTAATACTAATGTATAAAGGGTCTGTTTGGATACCAAAAAGTTTGTCGTTATGTGAAATGTGTGTTTAATAAGAATTTTAACCACCGCTTAAAACATTATAATTGCAGTAATTTGAATGTATTTATCGTCATTGCAATCATAACTTTAAAAAGTACTAATAATAAGCTTACATATATTTAATTAAAAAAATGCATTATGTTTATAATGCGGTTATGTTTGAACTTAATATAATTTATATAATTTATAATTTGTACTTGAAAATCATTAAGTATAAAGATTACATTTAACAAAAACAGATATAATAACTTTTATACATTTTCTAGTTGTTGCAGTAGAAAAAAAAAACTAATTTAATTGATATAAAACCAACAAAATAAATATAATAATTAATAAGTAGTGTAGTTGTAATTGTATTTAAAATTCAATCGTTGAAAAAATATTTAAATTTATTTAATAAATATGTCTAAGATAATGAATGTATTTTTCATAAATTAAAAATTAGATATTAATAAAATCATAGAAGATTAGTGGACTTCGGGTTTGAATTAGATCTGATCATGAGTCGAATCATCCGACCCAACCCGAAGGTCCACTTGAAAATTAAGAGAGTTTGGGTAAAAATATAGGTCTGAAAAATGCGCTTGGACAAAAAAAGAGGTTCGTTTTCTAGTTGAGCCGAGTGTCAGGTAAGCTTTTTTTTACTCAGGCCCAACCTGAATTTCCAAAAAAAAAAAAAACTTATTGTTGTTTCCACTATTTTGATGTTGTTTTGTTATTGTTTTGTTGTTATTTCGCTATTATATTGCTATTATTTTATTATTATTGTTTAGGTATTGTATAACTCTTATTTAATTGTTAATTTTACTATCATTTTAGAGGCATTTGTTTGTTAAGTTATACATATCTTAATATTATTTAAACATCAATATTGAATACATTTTTTTAAATTATTTTTAATTTGTTAGGAACACTTATTTTAATATTTTAGTGTATGTGATGTATTGTATTTTTAATTCTTTTATATAAAAAATTAATATGAATGGATAAGCTGGATTCGAATTTTAACATATTTAACCTGATCAAAATTTTAAATTTATTTTTTAAACTTAATCTAAACCTAAATTTATATTGAAACCCGAGGGACCCATAATCAGAATACTTCCTCATAAAATTAAGTAGGAAAGAAAATATAAGTGGACCAAGTTTTAAAAAGGAAAAAGTAAAAAGTAAAAAAGTTTAAGTACGTATTTAGAAGTGGTAGGCGCGTGTTAAAAACCTGGAATCACGGAACAAAGGGGCAAAAGACGAGGTTTCCTTAAAAGGGGAGAAGTAGATATGAGAAGGCAGTGTTTTAAGTGAGTGGGTCCCTGTTGGATGGGGTGCGTTTGATAGACGAGTGGTTCCAGAGGCTGGGCTTCCTCACCATCACCGACTTAATATTTCCAAGGTTTTGCTCTTTGATTCTTTCCTTGCAAGAATAGCTTTAAATTATTTTCCCAATAGTTTTGAAGATCACTTCAAACTTGGGAAACCATGCTTTCACTTCACATGTAAAATTTTGTTGTTACCATCCCAAATAGAATAGGTGAGAATTATTTAAGTAAGATTTATTACTCCTTGTTAATTTATAATCAAAACATTACTCATTTAAACATTGGTTTAATAAGCATTATTTGTTTATTTCAATTAAATAATTCAATCATTTCTACACTTAATTTTACTACAAACAAACCAGAACCGTTGATCAAATAGATCATCCAACACATCATCAGCTACAATCAAAGGTGAAAGTTCGAGGAGGATAAAAGAACACGTGGCAAGTGAGAATTGGTTGGAGAGTGGATAAGGAGGATAGCTTTTGGGGACGGGCAATGGGGTATAGCCGGTGGAGCAGTCGCAATCATGGTGGTGGGTTAGGCCAAGGAAAATGATTGATTAAAATCTTTAAATTTCTAAAATTGGAAAATCAATTTTACAAAAGATTTTAAGGTAAGCCGATTACCTTAATGGGAAGGCTGTCAACGCACTAACAGCGTGACTAACAAAAGCTTTATATTGACTTCATTTATTTGTTTATCTAACTGCCACGTGTAGGTAGATTTTCTCCATCCTTCTTCCCTTTTAATTAGAGACGAGCATTCGATTGAATCGAATAAAAATATTTCAAGTTAATCGAACTGATGAGTCCTATTTTATCATACTAATTCAATTTAAATTTTTTCGAACCAATTCGAGTTGAGTCGAATCGAGTGAAATTTTTCGAGTTAAATTAAAAAATTAAACATGTCAAATTAAAATCTTATTACAATATAACTAATTCCATGTTTAAGCACATAGATTTCAAACCGTATATATTTGAAAACTTTTTCAAAGCAAAATAACAAAAAAAAAAGCTTTACTATAATAAACTTGAATAATTAATTAACTTATTTACATCTTAAAATTATTATTCTAGAGAATTTTTATTTTTTTAACTTTCTTTATAAATTTTTTAAAAAAAATTAAAAATATAAATTTGGAATTTTTATACATATTTTTAATTTTAAAAATTATTTTGAATTAT
The DNA here is from genome assembly GCA_025698515.1 of Gossypium sturtianum. Lineage (NCBI taxonomy): Eukaryota > Viridiplantae > Streptophyta > Magnoliopsida > Malvales > Malvaceae > Gossypium > Gossypium sturtianum. The sequence continues at coordinate 163,761,103 of CM046955.1, read as the reverse complement.
TTTGTAATTTTTGCTAAGAGAAAGATTAATTTACTCATTTTATATATTATAATTTTTTAAAATTATAATATATAAAATTCTAAAAAGTATTTAATTTTTTTTTTGCGATTACTTGATTTTTAAATACTTTTTTAAAATTTTTATAACATTTTTCAAATTTCATATGTTATTTTGGCTTTTTAAATTATATAAAAAAATTTAATTTTTATATATATTATATATGATTCTTTACATTTTAATCAACATAATATATAATACTAAAAAAAGGATATGTGGCGTGTTCTAATAGTGTCACGTGGCCAGTCAATACCGATCAACAGTGAAAGTTAAAAAGTATTTTTTTAATATTTAAATATTTAGTATTATATTTTTTTTATTTTTTATTTAAAATTAATGTTTTTATTTTAAATAAATTTAATTATCACGTAGCATTTTTTCATTAGTCAAAACATGTCATATAATACTTTTTTATTGGCCAAAGTTGTCTAACTATATTTTAACATCCATTAGAAAATAGACCAAAAATAAAAGAAAATAATATTTTAAGTACCAAATTAGTAAAAGAAAAATTAAATATCAAAGTAAAAAATATAATATACTAGAGCTAAATCATAAATTAAACCTTGTTTTCAAGGTAGTTGTTTTTGTATATTATGGTATTTGGAAAACACAATTTATGCATGTGGTTCTTTGAGGGAAATGACTGGAGTACCCCTTAAATGACGACAATTTATCATGATTTTCGCCTAAACTTTATCTTTTTATCAACCCCAAAAGATATGTCATTCGATTCTTCGAATCTGAAATCAATTTTTAATAATTCTTTTATCTTAGAAAAGTTAATTATTGACTAAACTTAATTGTTAAGTAGTTTTAAGCCTGTGGCACGGCAACGTATATATTTTTTTGGTAGTGATTAAGTATAAAAGTTCAATATAATATAAGTATTAAGTTTTATAAAAAAAATTAAAATTTGTATGTGAATAGAATATACCTAAAACTAACTTTTTTTTTAACAAAATAACCTCTTTTAAAAATAATTATTTTAATACATTTCTTATCTAAAATATAATATTCACATAAAATTTTGCTTAAAACTCTTTAATATTTTATAAAATTTTAAATATAGTGACAATAATAAATGATGTATCGGAGATAGCAATTTAAGTAGATTCCAATATTGTAGTATGAAGCATTATATTGATGATATACGTGTGGAATGCATTGAATAAAACAGAGGGTCTCAAGCTGGGGATAGGATACAATAGTTTCTGTGGTACATGCGAGTATCATACGGAGGATATTCTTCATGTTTGGGAGTATCATATTTGGATGCAGGTTATCTCGGATGAAATCAATGGTAGTTTTTTTCTTTTTTTCGCAGAGGACCTTCTTTAATGGTTAAAGTCTAATTTGGAGAGCCCAGATAAATCAGGTGTAAATGAGGTAAATTGATCATGTTTATTTAGTTTATTAACTTGACGAATTTGGAAAAATCAAAACTTTTTTTCTTTTTCAAAGTATATTTTATAATACAGGCAATATTATAAAGATTTCATACACTTGGGCAAAACAGTTTGCTGATTTTAACAGGGAAGACATAACTAGACGGATGGTGCATGTTGCAACTACTGAGATACCAAAGAAATGGATCAGTCTCTGCAATGATGGGGCGGTTCAACTTGCTTCTGCAAATGCTACAATGGAGGGAGTCATAAAAATTTGAGATGGGGAGTGGATCATGGGATACAACAGGTTTTTGGGTAAATATTCAGTTTTTTATTCTGAGTTGTAAGGCATTTTGGATGGCTTGGCTTTCATCCAAAATAGGAGTTTTTGATGATGGAAACAGATAGCTTAGAGGTGGTCAAGGCCATTTAGGATCCCTCTCTATCATGTTCAAACTCTGCCCTAATTAGATGTATTCACCACTTAGTGGTGAAAGCTGAATTTTGGAGCATTCAACATTTTCTTAGAGACCGTAATAAAATTGTGGATTGCTTGGCCAAAATGGCATTTGATACATATTAGGGACTGAATATATTTGAGGATATTTCAAGGGAGGAACTAACTATTTCTCATAATGCTCAAGCAATTAATGTAATCTTGTACATTTAAATATAATTATTTATGTACATAATATATAAATATAATGGAGCTATCATCATCTACCCCATAAAAAATATATTTTATTGTAAGATGTGGAATGGCAAAGAAAAAGAAGAAGAAAACCACCATGATTATCTACACCTAATCCATAGTCTCAAACGTGAAATATGGATTATAGGAGTTTCAACCCAAGAGATTAATGAAGATGAAATAAAGTAAGGTGTGGAGCCGCGTAATGATTTATTTGGTTATTTAATTTTATAAAAAAATATTTTAATATTTTATTTTTAACTTTTAAATTTATAATTTTTATCAAATCACTTTAAAACGGATAAAAAAAGTTAACATTTGTTAATTTGTTGACGTAACATACATATGAATTGCCATGTGGATAACACGTCAATATTCAATTAATTTTTAAAAATTTTAAAAAACATTTAAAAAGTGTAAAAAAAATAAGTTTTAAAAAACTAATTAAATGCTAACGTGTGAATTGCATCCACATGTGTACCATATCAATAAAGGATAAGGGATTATATGAAACTGTAATTCTACGTCATTTTATTTTTTCTCCAAAAAAAATTTAAATTCAACTAAAAATGCTAAAATTAGGAGGAAAATATGGTTTATTATTATTCTATTGAAAATAGATAAGGATGATGTAGAATCACAGTTTGATACAGTCTTTTCTCATCAATAAAGTTAAAAAATGTAAAGTTTTTTATTTATTTTAGAAAATAAAAATTAAATAAATGTTAAAATAAATTAAATAATGTAAAGTACAAAAATTAAGAAAATAAAAAAATTAAATAAAAAGTTAAAATGATTTTTTTTTTACATAAAACAAGAATGTAAAAAAAAAAAAAAAATCATTATGCTGCTGCATACTTTGACTTTAGTTGAAGGAGTTGCGTTAGCCTCACTCATGGGCTGGAGAGATGTTGATGATGTTAACGATGCCCCAAACATTCTCAATCATTTACGTTTGCCCTTTAATCAATTTATTTCAACTAACCCATTTCCTACTTACATATGCATGTCGAAGCATAGTTTAACAAAATTATTATTATTTTTTCTTTTTAAGGTTTTCTAGTAACATTACCAGCAATAACCTCAAACATTTGGACCAAACTGGAATTCATTTTTGTCTAAATAAAATTATATTCAAACAGTAAAATTAATGAAAATATTTGTGATTAACAAATAAATATTATATTTATTATTACTAATTTTAAATAATGTAGTAAAGTGTTATGTTACTGTATTAATCCTTTTCTTAAAATAAAATAATTTCACATGAACACAAATGTCGGTTTAGATGCTATATTTTCTTCGAAATTGAGTGCAATTGAGATCTTTAATTACCTAACACTCATATTATTTTTTTCAATAACATATATATTGTTCTATGTCCAAATGCATTGCACACATTGATGAACCCCAAAATCGTACCTTCGGCTTAGGACGCTTTGTAAAAAAAATAAAATTACTGTCAGATTTATTTTTTTAAAAAAAATTAATTGTTGAATAAAAATATATATAGGTTGTTAAAAATTTACACCAATAACACGTACAACTATATTAATAAATTTAATGATTGAATTGTTAAAATATTAATCAGTAAAAATAAAAATGATGTAAAATAATTCTAATTTTATATCGGTGTAAATAAATTTTCTTTATATTTTTCAAATTTTAATATAAATTATTTTGGACCGACGGGGGAGCTTTTCTAATAAATTCTCCGGTAAGATGTAAATAGTACTAATGATAGTGTTGTGCTAAAAAAAAGATGTAAGTCGTTAAAAAAGAAAACAGAGAGAAAAATGATACAATGAAGATGGAACGCACTTCTGGATCTAAAATTGAATGATTAAAAAAAGTCATTCCTTCATCTATAAAATATGATATTCTTTTAATAAAAAAATTAAAAGCATTATATAATTCATGAATTGATTATGACAAAAACTCAAATCGCATGAATCATGATTTTATGCACCGCGCTGGATTCCAAGATTAAAACAAATCCCGTTTGAGGATCTTTAAGAAAACAAATATCACGTGAATAAAACATTTTGATTTTTAAATTACTTGGTAAAACCCCTAAGGCAGGGCCGACACCAAAACCAATGTCCATATTACATAATTGTAAAAATTTCATCATACTTGAAAATCAAAATACAACAAATTCAGAAACCAATGTACATTACAATGTTAATGCCAAATATTTTTTTTCTAAAACTATAATGAGTAAATGAGATTCATTTTTAAGTAATATTTTTTTATCAAAAATTTATATTTATTTAGCGTTAATGTTCTTTTTTTTTTTAAATAAAAATTCGATTGGACTTTATTGATTAAAAGGGAAACAAAACAAACATTGGGTCAATTAATTAGGCCCAAATCCTAAAGAATAAAAACAAAGGCCCAAGACGAGGCCCGAATCAAATGATAACTGTCCAAACAAAAAAGAAAAACCGGGAAACTTAGAGGAAGTAAACCGACAGACCTAATCCCATCAAATCCATCCAATCGATAGCTGGCCTCCATTAATATCTGACATTCCGATTTCCCATACCAGCTAATCGTCGATAGCGTAATTCAAAAGACATCCAATACATGCTATCTTTTTTCTTACGGCCAAGCCGTTGTAACCATCAATCTGGAACTCGCACTTCATTTTCCTCCCCTCCTGGCTGAAGGCGTCTGAAAGCTTCATTTTCCAAATCCCGCGCTCCATTCTCCTCCCCTCCTGGCTGAAGGCGTATGAGGGCTTCATTATCCAGGTCCCGCACTTCATTTCCTTCCTCTCCTATCTATAGGCGTCTAAAAGCTTCATTTTCCAGATCCCGCACTTCATTTTCCTCCCCTCCTGGCTGAAGGCGTATGGAAGCTTCCTTTTCCATGTATATTTCCTCGTTTGTTCTTAAGGTCTCGACTGCAATATTATGGGCTTCTCCATTCTCTGTTCTGTTCACGAACCAGAAGTAGCATTGTTGGAAAAACTGTTTATATCTCTGTATATCGCTAATCATCGCTCCTAGCACTGATTTATCAATTTCTGTTGAGTTGCATTTCTTAATAACTGATTTGGAATCTCCTATTATTGTGACAGTCTGAAACCCCATTGAAATTCCTAACTTTATAGCTTGTAATCCTGCTTGTGCCTCTGCCATGAACGGGGATGAAATTGCAGAATGTAAAACTGTTTTTGAGGCGAGCCAGTCATTCATCTCCCCCCGCACCATTAAGCCCGAAGCTGATTTAGCGTGTCTACTGTCGAAAGCAGCATAAAAAAAGATGATGGCCTTTGTTTCCTTTCTTGCCTGACTTTGTTGATTCACAGCTACAGAGGTATGTTTTCTTTCATTAGCCCTATCAAGCTCTTCAATATAGTTTGTTACTCGTTGTGATAAGTCTTCTCCTGTTATTGTTTTGCCCTCATGTACGAGCTGATTCCTTGAAAACCATATCATCCATACTGCACAGCAAAATATACGACACTAATTGTTACTTCCTCTATCAAACACCCAGGTAAACCAGCTCCACAAATCTGTAATATTCAAGTTAATAACCCATGAGAGTTTAAGATTTTGCCATAACTCGATTGATGCAGGACACTGCCGGAGAACATGATTACTATCTTCTTCTATATTTCGGCACCTGGGGCATACACTGTCATGGGCTACTTTCCTAAGCTTTAAATTGCTAAGAGTTGGGATGAAGTTCCATGTAAATCGCCATATTGTAATACAGATTTTTTATGTGAGTTGTAAATTCCATAGTTTCCTATAGAATTTTTTACTTTCGGCCTGTAATAATAATTCATTAGGATCCGTAGTAGCCTCCTGTAATAGTTTATAAGCGCTCCTTACTGTGAATTCACCTGAATGCTCTCCTCGCCAAACTTGAAAGTCGTCGTGTTCAACTTCTGCTAGGGGAATTTGGAGGATCTTCTGCGCTATCTGTTCTAGAAAGATAGTCTCAATCAACCTTCTTTTCCACATTCTTGTTGTTGTATCAATTAGCTCCGAAACTGACTCTATTTACGTTTGCCTTCATTTTCGATTCCATTGATGTCAATATACGGGATCCAAAGCAATCATTTCATGCAGATACGGTCACCTTTTCCAACGCGCCAACACAAACCAGCCTTCAATAGTTTTTTTGCTGCCCATATGCTTCGCCAGGTAAGAGAATGTGAGTTGTCCAATTGTGCCTGTAGAAAATCGGAGTTTGGATAATATTTTACTTTAAGAACCTGTGCTAATAATGAATCGGGATAATTAATAAGGTGCCAACCCTGTTTGGCTAATAAAGCAATATTAAACTGACTGAGACTACGAAAACCTAATCCACCTAATTGTTTCGAATAGCATAACTCCCTCCAAGTGCACTAATGAATCCCCCTCTAACCATGACCTTTCTGCCACCAGAATCTTGCAATAATGTTTTCAAACTCAGAGCATAACGTTTTAGGTAGTAGAAAACAAGCCATTGGGTACGTTGGTATAGCCTGAAGGATAGCCTTAATGGAAACTTCTTTCCCCCCTTGAGAGAGATGTCTTATACTCCAGTTATCAATTCTTTGTCTAAATCGATCTTTCAAAATCTGGAACGCCTCCTTTTTCCTCTTGCCCACCATATTCGGTAAACCGAGATAACGTTCTGGATCATTTGAACTCCGAACACCCAGTGTGCGAGTAACCAGATCTTTTTTATCTTCTTTTGTATTCGAACTGAAAAACACTGTGGATTTATCAAAATTAACCTATTGCCCAGAACATGTCCTGTACTCGCGTAGCACCCTTTTTAATAGACCAGCCCCTCTTTCTGTTGCCTCACCAAACAAGATGCAATCATCAAAGAATAGTAAATGTGAGATCTGTGGCCCTCTTCTACTCGCTTTCACGTCTATGAAATTCTCTTCACGTTGAGCCAGTCTCATTAAGCTAGACAAGTCTTCCCCACAGATCAAAAATAGAAATGGGCTCAATGGATCGCCCTGTCTAAGTCATCGTGATGGATAAAATATATTCCCAATCTGTCCATTTAGTACGACTGCATAGGAGACTGTAGAAATGCACCGCATAATTAGATTCTCCAGCATGGTTCGAAGCCCATTCTCCTCATCATCTCTTTTAAAAAGGTCCATTCTACCCTATCATAGGCTTTACTCATATCCAGCTTAACTGCCATCAGCCCTTTCCTCCCTGTTCTTTTCTTTTTTAGAGTATTTAAAATTTCGTAAGCTATAAGTGCATTATCAGATATTAATCTGCCCGGCACGAAAGCACTTTGTGCTTTATCTATGCACTTTTCCAAGACTCCTCTAAAACGATTCGCTATTGCTTTTGCCATTATTTTATAAATGACATTGCATAAACTAATTGGCCGAAAATGTGAAAGGTTGGTTGGGCGAACCTTTTTTGGAATAAGCACTATATGAGTAGAATTCAGTCGACTAACCTCCATTCCACCATTGAGCTGTTGGAGGCAAAAAGATGAGACTTCATTGCCAAATATATGCCACAATTTCTGAAAGAAGATAGCCGGAAGCCCATCTTCTCCTGGAGCCTTTGTAGCTCCCATACCTGTCAATGCTTCCCAAATCTCCTCCTTTGTAAAAGGCGTTGCAAGACGTCTGTTGTCTTCTTCAGAAATACATCGTTCAACCCCTGATAAGATATGCTCATACTGACCCTCTCCCTCCGTCTGAAATAGGCCTTGGAAATATGTTCTAGCTACCGCCACCATCTCTTGCTGGTCCTCTGTCTCTCTACCGTCTGAATCTTGAAGCTTTTGAATGCAGTTTTGTCTCCTTTTTTGTGTAGCTATACTGTGGAAAAAAGTTGTGTTTCTGTCCCCTAGTTTTAGCCAATTAACTCTAGCTCGTTGCTCCCAATAGCTCTCATCCTTATCAATCTCAAAGTTTAATTGTAACTTCGTGTCAATCAATTTCGCTAAATTGTTATCCGTTCTCTCTGCTTCCATTAGACCTGCCAACTTTGAAGAGAGGTATTCCTTTTTCCGATTCCTAGAAAGCTTCATTTGTGCAGCCCATTTCCCCAACTCTGATTTAAGATACTCCAACTTTTGTAAAAGATTCCCTGTTGCTGTCTCCCATTTGGTTTTAACTTCTGTTTCAAAGGTCTCCTCCATTAACTACCAAGCTTCGAATCTGAAAGTTTCCCATCTTTTTTTGCTTCCTTCATTAGTTGTGCTTATTAAGAGTGGGCAGTGATCAGAGGTTGAGTGTACAAGATGTCTAATGTTGGCCTCGGGAAACCTAGACATCCAATTGACATTAGCTACTCCTCTATCTAAACGTTCCCGTATATTCATTTCTGGTAAATTCCCCCTTTCCCAAGTAAACCAATTTCCAAAATAGCCTATATCCATTAGATGACAATCTTCAAACGCATTACGGAAGGCTTCCATTCTCTTTTCCTCTCTAGGCAACCCACTTTTTTTTCTCAAATTCGTACATTATTTCATTAAAATCACCACATACCAACCACGACTGTTCTTCATTCCGTCCCAGCCTTCTCAGTAAATTCCACAAATCTTCCCTCTCTCGTGCGTAGGGAGAGCCATAGAAACCTGTAAACCTCCATTGTTGGTCTTCATTTTGATCATTAGCTAATACATCAATGTGCCTTCTAGAGAAACTCTGGAACCCAACAGACACTCCACCTTTCCATGCCAGACATAAACCTCCTTCTGATCCATCAGAATCCACCTCTATGCCATTAGTAAATCCTAATCTTCTACGAACTCGTTCAATCTATACTTTGTTAATCTTTGTCTCCATAAAGAAGACCATTTGGGGATTGTGTGTCTTCAGCGTTTGTCGAAGCCTTCGAATGGTCCGTTGGTTCCCCAAACCACGGACATTCCAGCTTAAGATTTTCATTGTGACCGGTCGGCTTGCCTTTTGGCAGCCGCCGATAATAAAAGGTTGTTTTCTATCAAACTTCTGCTCCTTACTAAACCACTTTCGTTATTCTCCCTGAGTGATTGGCTTGCGCTTTCTCCATGTTGTCTCTTTTTCCCCTCTTCCCCGATTAAAACCCTCTCCTCCAAATCATGATCCATCGTCGAGTATGCTTGTGCTTCCGTTATGTTATCCTTCCACTGTGCTATTTTGGACTGATTACCTTCAAGATTAAATCCTAAAACGGGATCTATTATGGCCTCAGTTTCTGGTATAACCCTCATGCCCCATATCCTATTATCCATTACTTGGCTAGAATTACCACTTCGATTCTGTCCATCCTCCCATTCTTCCCGTAGCTAGATGCTATTCATTGCCATTGCTCTTCTAGATTGCGCTCTTAGAGACAAGTCCCATCCCATTGTTGCCACTTCCATCCCCAATAGCATTTTTGCTTCACAATAAGAGTCATTGTGACCTAGGCGGCCGCAATAGAAACAAAACAAAGTAAGTCTTTCGTATTTGAAACTAATGTATGAACACTTTCCGGCAAAAGACACATTTTTTTCCCTTTTTAGTGGCTGTCGCACGTCCAATTGAACTCTGATCCGCATAAAATTCCTTCTTCCCTTTCCCAGATCTGATATCATATTCAAGAAATCTGCCCAAAAAATCACCTAGTTGCCTTGCCAGATTTTCCGATAAAAATCCCATTGGAATGTCATGAATTTGTGCCCATATCAGAGAGTATATTAAAGGGATTTCCAGTGGTTCTTCTCCCTGTTGAATGTTATGAAGGATTAAGAGATGATTATTAAATGTCCATAGAGAGCCTTTTAGGACCCGATCCATGTCCATGACATGAAAAAATATGAACAAAAACCTCTTTTCCCCGAGATATCGTATTTGAACACCTTTCACCGGATGCCACAGATTTGCCATTGTGCTTTTCATTGCTGGGAAATGTATAACGCTTGCAGTCAGAAAACATCCCACCAGACTTAAATTCTGCTCTATTATTCCCGGATTTTGCTCGGACGGAATCTGCAAAATTTCATCTTCCTCTTCATCTATTGTTAATCCTGCAAAATCTCTGTCCATTGTTGCAGGTTTCAGAGTAAAACCCTTCGCTTGCGTTGGGACTCCAAAAGGAGGTCTTTATCAACCACCTTGCCGCTGGAATAAAAGTGAAAAAAGAAGAATAGCAAAAACATGAAAACAAGAAAAAACCCTAGTTCGTGCCAGAGAGGCAGACTCATGTGTTAATGTTCTTAAATAAGAAGAAATCTACTTGAACATTGTTATTATTGATTGAATTAAAATTTTAGATAGGTGTAACACAACAATATACTGAAAATGTTGTTAAAATTTTAATTGGGTAATGTGATAGTTGTAGGAAAATATATGTGATAACAATTTAGATATGAATGAAAAGAGAGCAAATATTGTAGATGTTTTCAAATATGTGATGTTTCGTATGATAGGAAGAACAAAATTTCCAACTTCCTAGATTTAGATACATTTGCTCAAAAAAGTGATACCCATGGTCAAAAATTTCAACTATAATTTATCTAAACTTAACCCAAAAGTCTGCATTTATATTTCTTTTAAGGAATCTGTCCCTAATCTATAAAATTCGTTTACTAGTGTTTTGTCATCGAAGATAAAAGAGGAACGACAAACATATAAATAATTACTTTATTTCTCTTTAATATTAAGGACATTTATGACCAGTTATTTATTTACAAAAATAAAATAATTTGATTCATTAAAAAGCTCTTTTTTTATAGTTTGAAGGGAGGGTAATAATGTACACATCCATTTCTCATGAAAATCATGACTTGAAGCGTAACTATCAACCCAATAAGAGAAACTAGAAAAGGGGAAAAAAAGTAACCACGTGTTTTTTGTGCTGTTGGAAGGACGGCAAGGGGTACAAACGGAAATTGGAATTTTTAACGAGGGTATAAGAACGAAACAGAAAATGAAAAACTCCAACAATAGCTCGATGGTTGGAGGGGGGGCAGTCAGGGCAGGAAGTGATTTACAGCTGGTCAGCTACCGGCAGCCGTCGACGTGTACCCTTGCTGTCCACTCTTTCACATCAAAATTTTAGGATAATAATGTGTAGTAATTTAAGGTCTATTTATTTTATTTTTTATATATTAGAAGAAAAAAGAAATAAATAAAGGGACAACAAATAGAGTACATTTAAATGAATACAAATGGGAGGGATGATCCATGAACGTAGGATTAACTGACCCGATATGAGTAAGAGCAAAAGCTGACCGTTAGATGAAGCGACATGATTGGTATGTCAGAGAGGCAGTACGATTTGATTGGTATATCAGAGGCATAATCCTGTGGTTCCGATACTACAGAAAATTGACGGCTCAGTAGTAAGTTTGGACACGAGGCAACTGATTAATGGAAAGTAGAGTGGCTCAAATAGGGTTACGACTACTTGAATGCATCCTCATTAAAGAATTAACACGTGGAACACGAAGAAGAAAGGGCAATATTTGGTACAGTCAGAACCAGTGAAGGATATATGAAATTGGTTATTCAATTTTTAAATAACGTTTGAGGAAATAATTGGAAAAATAGTCAATTATTTATATTTTCCTACAACTGTACGATCAATGTTGGTAGAAGGTTGCTTCCATTTGTAATCCATGTATAAAATTTCCGTTTTATATTATTTTATTGAGTGCGCAAATAGAAACTACTTTATTTTGAACAAAAAATTATTAATAAAGATATTAAATGTACAAACACAATTATTATGATCGATACAAACTTTTATCACAAAAAAAAAATACAATATACCCTTATCTATGTACTTTCTATTTAATTTACAAAATAATAAAAAAATAATTTCACTTTAAAGTGCTATAAAAATAATAAATTTTGGTTTCTTTCATAAAAATATTTTATTTTAATTAACATTAAATATTTAACAATTATATTTAATTTAGTTATGAGTTAACCTTGACATAATTTTATGAAATTATTATCTTTTCATAAATTTAATTGGTTATCATTGTTTAGAAAATTCTAACTGACCAAAATATAAAAGCTAAAAAAATGAAGAAAAGGAATTTCTCTCAAAATTAATATTAAAATATGAATTTTTAAGATGTATTTGCTTGCAAATATTATAAAATAAACGAAAAAATATATAATTTTCATCAACAATAGTTATTTAAAAATAAACTTACAACTATATGAAAATAATATGTAGGTTCTTAGTCTATAATTATTTTGGTTTACATCCTACCATTTGTAGACAATTTATAAATTTATTTTGGTCTACATCTTATTATATTTTTGTTATTACTAAATCAATATAATTATGCCTTTATAATAGTTAATTTTACTATCAGTGAGTGAGGGATAGTTGATTATGACAAAAAAGTTAATTTTATAATATAATAATGAAATTATTTTGTAATTAATTATATTGATATTACTATTTTTAATTAAACTTACTGAATAAATAAATCTTACGAATTTAGTGGTTGTTTTCATCAAACTCGAAGGAGAAAATGGTGAGATTCCAAACATAATATTTACTAGTTTATGTAACATAACCAGAAAAAGGGAAATAACGAACCGCACGTAAAACAATCTTAAGATTTCTAATTTAACCAGTAATTTATAATTTAAAGAAAAATAAAATTATGTAATCTATAAATACCTGTATTGACATTGCTGTCTTCTAACAATTTTATAAAAAAATAATATATATTTTAAATTGAACTAACTCTGAATTGGAGATGTATTCATATAACATAGATGTTGAATTTTTAACAATATCAGAGAAACCGGTAACCGCAGAATCCGGTGTCCAAAAGAATGAGAAAATGTTTATATATTACGCTGCACCTGCTTAAAAATGGAGTCTCTATTCTGGAATGCTCTTTCATACGTCCCATCGCCTACTCGCTCTGTCTGTCTCTTCTTTGTCGCGGAATCAGTTAGTCGACGATCATCTCCTTCTGTTATAAGATGATCGCCGAGTAATTGAATAATGCGAGCCTCATTTTAAAATTCCTTTGCTTCCATACGACGCCGTCTGTCCTTTCTTCTTCTCATCATCCTCCGTCTAGCCCAAGGGAACCCAAGTGTTTGTTTTCTTATTTTTCATACTTTAAACTTTCTTTTTTTGAAGCTGCGAGTCCAGCGTTTTTTGTTATCGAATCGGTTTCTCCTGTAGGATTTGATTATTTTCAGTGGGGAAAATAAAGCCCTGACTCCTGACTGATTATTTGTTTTTGAAGCTCTGAAGTTAAAAGGATTTTTTATTTTTATTTTATTAAAAAAAAGAAAAGGATTTCCGAGTCAAAGCTTAATTCGACGAGGAAGCTAACACGAAATGCTAGATCTTAATCTCAATGTCGCGTCGACTGAGTCGACTCAAGACTCTGCCTGTGTGACTCTGGTTACTAATAAGCTCAATGAATATTGTGGAAACCAAATGGACGAATCCGAAACCTCGAATTCCTCAATCGTAAACGATGATGATGAGTCGTGCTCCACCCGCGCCAACGGAGACGCGTTCACTCTAAGTTTCGACATACTGAAAGTCGGGAGTGGAGAAACCGAGTACGGAAACGACGATGCACCGGTGGTGGTTACTAAGGAACTATTTCCGGTGAAGCGAGTAGGAGAGGATTTCCGAAGCCCCGAAGGGCAGAGCTCGGGAAGTAGTAACTACAACAAATGGATCGATCTTTCGTTCGAGAGAGAAGAAGTTGCTGACCCACGGGTGATGCAACAACAGCAACCGTCACAGACGACGGTGAAGAAAAGCCGTAGAGGACCTCGCTCTCGAAGCTCGCAGTACCGAGGAGTGACTTTCTATAGAAGAACTGGAAGATGGGAATCTCATATTTGGTAATTTTTCACTTTTTAATTCATCTAATTTGAAGAGGATTTTCTGATTGGCTACTATGTGTAACTGAATTTTGACTTGGTCGGTTCAGTAGTTGAATTTAAATTGAATTTTGTTTTTGAAATCTTTGCTCAGTTTTTTTTTTTTTTACTTTTTTTTTCAGGGACTGTGGAAAACAAGTATATTTGGGTATGGATATAATTAGTTAATTTTGTTTGATTGTTAGTTGATAACTATATTGTTTTGGGAATTAATTTTTTGGTTTTTATCTAACTTTTCGGTTGGATTTTAATTTTTCTAGGTGGATTTGACACAGCTCATTCTGCAGCTAGGTAAATCACTGGAAAATAATTTTTTAAATTAGATTATGAACTTTAGTATAGCTTTTTTTTTCCTTCTAAAATCTGGGCTTGTTTGTTTCAGAGCCTATGATCGAGCGGCTATTAAATTTCGAGGGGTTGATGCTGATATTAATTTCAGCCTCAGTGATTATGAGGACGATATGAAACAGGTTGGAATTTGATGAAACGTATAAGTTAAATTGTTTGAACTGTAAAAGTTAAATTGCTTGAACAGGTTGGAATTTGTTTTCTTTTGGACAGATGAAGAATCTTACTAAGGAAGAATTTGTGCACATACTTCGGCGGCAGAGTACTGGTTTTTCGAGGGGAAGCTCTAAATATCGAGGTGTCACACTGCACAAATGTGGCCGGTGGGAAGCACGGATGGGGCAATTCCTAGGCAAAAAGTGAGGACACTTGTTTATGGAAATTTCATTTTTGTATCGAACATACTATGGTTTAGGAGTAAACATGTGGAACGTTTTGAGTGTCGCCTTGGGAACTGATTTTTCTTCAAAAATTTAGTTCTCAGTGGGATTGTTTTTCGGATTTGTCTTTGAATGGAAAAACAATTCTAAGATGCCTAAAAAGAAAAAAAAGAGGAAAAATAATTGGGGATGGTGTTTCATCTTGGGGGTTACGGTGCTTGCTTGCAGGTATATTTATCTCGGGCTATTCGACAGTGAAGTAGAAGCTGCAAGGTCCTAATGATCATGAATTACAATCTTCCTGATACTGAATTTATTACCCTCAATTCTCAACCTCAATAGGGTTCCATCCAACACGTCTACCTTTTGATTTTTCTGAAAACCAGGGCTTATGACAAGGCGGCTATCAAATGTAACGGAAGGGAAGCAGTCACCAACTTCGAGCTGAGTTCATATGAAGGGGATATAATCTTGGATACCAGTAATGAAGGTATAATTTGTTACTTGTTGCTTCTTATTCTGTGACTACAATGTTTTGTATAACTATTTTCCCCTCAAATCAAGGTTATTTATTTTGTGTTTATATGCTGTTTTTCACGTAGGCAATACTCACAACCTTGATCTGAACTTGGGGATATCTCCACCTGTTGGCAACGGTTCCGTTGAAAATGAGGAGCATCCTCATTTCCATTCTGGCACTTTTGACATAAATGGCGGCAAGAGTTTAAGGGTAACTTCTTAATTGAACGAATCTAATTTACCTGTATTACTTTTAGCACATTCAGAGGATAGTTGTTCAACCTACTAGTAAATTCTGATGTCTAGTGTGAGCTTTAGGATGGAATGGTTCTAGCTAGCTTCAACCAACATACACGGCATGTGTTGAATGACAGTCAAAATCATGATTGGTCTCCATGATTTACTTTTGCAGGCAGAGAACCCTGCTGCAGCAACAGTAGGTCCAGCTTACAAAGGGTTAGCGGGGACATCAGATCAGCCAATTTTGTGGAATAGTGTATATCCTAGGTGCTTTCCTAGTGAGGTAAAAAAACCTCATTGCACTGCTTCTGGATCTTTAAACCTTGTTCAGTCCTTTCATCAGTTGGACCTTTGCATAGAAAATCAGCGAATAACCACATCCCAATCATTTAGTATTACTTACTAAACTTACCCTATGTTGTTAGTTCAGCTTAATACATCCTGCCTAAATTTGTTGCTGTAGTGAACTTATTGCTATGCTGCAAACCAGGGTGTTAATTGTATGTGTAAGTTTAAAGGCTTTAATCATAGATTGGAATGTTAATTGTGTGTGTGAGTAGTTTTAGGGACTTTATGCTTTATATGATCCATATGTTTTTGGTAAACAAGATGTGATCCTGACACTAAATAGAATCAAAACAATGGCTACCTACTTAATCTGTATTTCATGGACGTGGTGTGTTGTTGATTTAAAAAAATTTCTAGTTCAGTCTTATCTTTTTACTTCATCTTCAACAAATTTCAGGTTGATCTTATGTATAGTAACCCAAATTGCAGGAAAGGGCAATGGTGAGAAGAGTTGATATCGGTCCTCCGCAAGGCCCCCCCAACTGGACATGTCAAATGCGTAGTCAAGTCAGCGCAACAGCAACACCACTGTTCTCTACTGCAGCATCATCAGGATTCTCCTACTTGGCTACCACTCCTGCTGCACCGAAACCTATCAATCAAATGACCCAAAATCTATGCTTTACGTCGTCAACTGCAACTGCCACCAACACCGCTGAAATCAATTTTCAGATGCAGCCACCACCGTAAGCCATTTGCGGCAGAAATGCGACAATTAACAGTGATGATGATTCAAATACATTATTCTTTTTTTTATGAACGGAAAATGTATACTGTGTTGGATATACATCAAGGAAATGGTAGTTGGATTCCTATCCGTGTAGGCATTAAGGCCGGTTGAACCTTGTTTAGTGATTTTGTGAGATGCATTTTTGGTTTCATATACTTTCTATTTTAAAATCTGATTCCTTAGGAACAGGAAAGTCTTTTTCTTTTTTAAGGTTATATAAATTTGATCGCTATATTTCAAGCGACAAACACAATTCATAGGGTAGGAGCGGTGGAGAGAGTTCGGGATTAGAGTGGAGAATCGCCTTTGGGAATGTGGGGCCCGGTGACACGAGGCTGGTTTTTGAGTTTGACGTCACCCCAATTTGGTTCTGCTTCATGTGATTTTACTTGAACTACGGACAGTGCTGCATGCTTCATCTTTTGTTGTTTAGCCTTTATGGCCTTTTTCTGTAAGAGTGAGGTCTTTGCTTAAAAGGTGGGACATGTATTGTTACTGGAGATCTTTTGATGAAAAAAATGGTTTAATATGGGATGTAGAGTTGGAAAAGATATTTTGAGGATGATTGGTCCCACCCAACCGTCCCCAAATTATAATGTCTGACTGTAGCATACTTTGTGTTGGACAAGTACAGGTGCGGGGGATTGCAAGTACAACAGCAAATAGCTTTGGTAAATTTGGAAAAGCAGCCCCACCATTGTTGGAAAAGTTTGCTTTCCTTTCCTTTGTCTTGCTTCCCTTCAAGGTGGACCAGATTTCTAAATCCAAACAACCTATGAATCTTTGTAACATATTTTATAATTAGTTGTTTATTTTTTTTAAAAAAGTACCCATATGGAAGGAATTAATTTTTGTTATTAACGAAATATGTGTTTGAATAGTTTAAAGTCTCGATAGTTAGTTCTCGACTTTTCAGTCGAAAATTAACGTCAACGAAGACGTATGGATGCACTATTTCGCAATGAGAATTGTAACTTTTCATGAATTTTCTGTTTCTTACTCAACGATGAAATTTTTTTTATTTCTTATTTTGAAGATCGAAGAATCAATTGATATTTTTGTTCCAATTTTTACCTCCTCTTCTCACTATGAATTAAACTTTTCATATGGAAAAATCATATGGGGGGGTAAAATACTTATTTAAGATAAAGAAGTTCAGTCAAATAGAAAAGCATTTTAAAATGAGTTCAAATTTTGTGGTGAAACTAATTTCAAAACTGCTGTTGAGTGAAGAAGCTCCATTTTCACATTTTTTTATCTTTTATTTCTAACATCTTTTTTGGAGTTTGTAGTTGACATTGTTTTAGTTTTGTGATTTGAAGTTTGAATATTTTAGAATTAGAATCAAATGTCAATTAAGCCTTTATGTAATTTCATTTTTTTAATATTTCATATTTTTAAGTCTTTTATATAATAAATTATATATATTTTTTCAATTTTTTAAAATTATAAAATGTTTGAATTTTGACTAAATTGAAAATTGTGCAAATATCGACGGTTAAATTTGTTGAATTTTTCTAAAATTAATATCAACTTGATAGAATGAGTAAAGTGTTAAATGCTAAGTTTGTTATTATACCAAGAAAAAGACTGTCACGTCAACATTCTATTCATTGACCAAAGCATTTCAACAGTGGAGTGATTTATAATACAATTAATTTTAAGGAAGTGACTAAATTAACAAATAAGAAACCAGTGATCAAAATAGGAATGCATTAAAACTTGGGTGACTATTTGAGTAGTTTACCCTTTAAAATTTTCAAAATTATTATTAAGAAATTATTTAAAAGTGTTATTTTAGTTATAGTTCAGGGCTAAATTGGTTATTATCTTTTTAAATTAACGTGCCATATCATTTTCTTAACGAATGAATGATCGAAATGTAAATTTTTGATAACTTTAGTGACAAGTATATAACTTTTGAAAATTAAGTGATTGAAATGCAATTTTAAGGAGAATTGGTGTAGTTTATAAGGCAATCAGGCTAAGTTAATAGAAACTATTTTTTTTAATTAGTCATTTAGGTCGGGTTTTTTTTATTTAGAAAAATAAGTCATTTTTTGAGAGAGTGTGTGAAAGTGTGCTCAATTGGATTTGATTTCCTTTTTAAGTTATAATTTTTGAATTTTTTAATGTAATTAATTTCTTTGGTCATATGGTTAAATGATAGTGTTTTCATTCTTAAGTCTTAAGTTCAATTTCTCTCTCACTCACGTTAATATTTTTTATTTCATGTTGTTTTAAATTTTTTTTTATTTCCCTAAATAAAAAAAAAACGAACTTTAAAAAATTGGCCTTTTAAGGCTAATTTAGGAGGATAATTTACCAAAAAATACCCTTTTTTTTCAAAATTTACGAAAAGAACCTGTTTTCCAATTATTTCCCGGAATGGGCCATTTTCCCCGAAAGCGCGTCCACGTCAGCGCGAAGTCAGGGGATGCAGCAGGCTCAAAGTGACAACACCATTTTTTTTAAGGTGTCATCAATTAATATGGAAATATAACTTACAAAGCAAATCTTTATATAGACCCAAAGTCTCATTTCCCTTGTTTTCTTGAGCAATGTGGGATATGAGATATGTGTATATATAGACTCATGAACAATTTTGCAGCTTGTTCCTAAACAATGTGGGATTCTTTCCTCTTTCAACTAACAACATGAGATTAAAGGCTACACTATATTTGATTTTTTTACTTAAGAGTTTAATTTTTTTTTACAAAAAGTTAACATTTGTTACATTATAAATAAAACTTTTAAACTCTATAAGTAAAATATATATATATATATAAAATATAAAATGAGTATGGTAAAATATTAAAAATAAATATTTAAAAAATTACTAATAGTTGAGGGATCATTTTGTAAGTTTTTATAATTCGATAGCTAAAAAATATAGTTAAGTGACTACTAATGCAATTTAATCTAGATATAAAATATGAAAAATAATTATTATATTTTATGTATATTATATATTTCTATAAAAAAACTTATTTAACATAATTATATACTATGTTTAAATAGATTATCTATCTAGTCAAAATATATCTGAAATAAATTTATCGGCATTCATTAGGTGATAAAAATTAAATTAAAATTAGAATTAAAAAAATTAATTAGTATAGTAAAATATTAAAAATAAATAAATATTTAAAAAGATATATCAATTTTTTGAAATTACAAAAAAAATACTATTTGAGTACCAAATACTCACCATTTATTTATTAATCAAACATTCATAATATAAAATAAAATAAATAATAAAAAAATTAAAAGTGTAACTTCTAAATTTAAATAATGAAAAATTATTTTAAAAATTAGAATTGCGTTGATATTAATTTCAAACATTTAAAATTGAATAGAAGATTATTGCATGTACAAGTTTCATATGTGCAATTTGTTCTTTTTTTTTAATAGTTCTTTTGTATATGTTAACAATTCTAAAATGCAACAAGATTAAAGATCTCAAAAGATAATTTTGTAATATGAGAAAATGATAACAAAATATAAAGAAAAATAAAAATTGTTTTGTAAAAAAAATATCAAATATAGTGTAGCCTTTAATATCATGTTGTTAGTTAAAAGATGAAGGAATCCCACATTGTTTAGGAACAAGCTGCAAAACTATTCATGAGTCTATATATACACATATCTCATATCCCACATTGCTCAAGAAAACAAGGAAAATGAGACTTTGGGTCTATATAAAGATTTGCTTTGTAAGTTATATTTCCATATTAATTAATGACACCTTAAAAAAATGGTGTTGTCACTTTGAGTCTTTATAAATGTTTATTCTTGTAAATTTTTAAAAAATTTAGTCTATTTTTATAATATCTAAAAAATGACATTTTTTGAAAATTTAATTCGAGAATAGTTTTTTTTTTAAAAAAACACGGGCTAAAACGCGTCCCTAAGGGAGCATTTTTGCCACATCAGCAAAGCGCACACTCAAGGAAGCGTTTTTTACTGATGTGGCAAAAACGCTCCCCCAGGGAAGCATTTTCCTACTGCATCCCCTGACTTCGTATTGACGTGGACGCGCTTTCGAGAAAAATGACTCATTCCAATAAATAATTAGAAAATAAGTCATTTTTCGTAAATTTAAAAAAAAACAGGTAAATTACCCAATTTAGGAGGCAATCAATTGTCTTTTTTTCATGGTTTATACCACAATAATGTATGCAAAGTTTAAGACTTGGTTCTCAAAACAATCAAAGAAAACGACAAAGCAAAAACAGTACGTTTAATGCAATGGTTATTATTACGATGCTGGTTTCTGATAAAAAGTCATACGAGTTATGATGATTGAAGAGGTGGTGGACCCAAACTCCACCCTCCTTTTTCATTTACTTCAAATCTATCAATCTTTCAGTGATCTCCCCTCCACTCAATTTTAGGAGGGAGATTGTGTGGGATTGGGTTGCATTCCCAAATACCAACACAATTAATGTGTGGCAGACACCCACCTCCCAAATTGATGGGCAACCTTTCGTTTCCTCACCACAATAAAAACAGAGACGGATTTAGGGTTTCTCATGCTTCTGCTTTCTTTTTGTTCTTTCAGTTAAAGTTTCTGTTCTGTGTTGATAATAATAGTGAAACAAATGTCGCAACGAAATGGTTCTGACATCGATTTTTCTAAAAAAAAGAGAGGACCCAACTCTAACCGGACCGAATTTATGAATTATGAAAATTGAATGAAAGCAGAAACCACAATCCTTTTTAACTGGATGGATAGCCCTGCCTCAGCTCCCGAAAGTTGCAAAAGGGATTCTTACAAATTACAGTTAAACTGGTATCTCCTCTTTACCCAAATTTTGATGTGTTGTTTCCTTTGCACACCTTTCTCCTTAATATTGGACATCAGTACCAAACTGATCTTTGTTTAGCCATTCTACACATTTGGGTATTGTCTTCACTTGAGAATATCCAACAAAAAAGCCAATCTAGTATTATAGGCCCAAAGATTTATATATAAAGACATATCAAGAGTTCCTCCTTGATTTTATTATTTAGTGACAATTGTCGCCAAATAGAAAATAAATAATTTTGTAAAGCAAGAAAAAACAAAGAACAGAAACGACCATCCTATTCGATATATTGAACGGAGCCATGTTGCTTCCACAATATGCCTGTACAGACTCTTAAGAGACGGAGCAAAAAGAAAAAGGACGGAATGCTTCGGGGGAAAATGTAACCTTGTCGTTTAGACAATGACCACTTCGGCCTCAAAGCTTGGCCCACTATTATACAGAACTTCACCCCTCACAGATTAACAGGATAAAGATTGTACTTACCCGAGATTTGGGATTCCAAAGGTTGCCAACGAAACGCCACTGTAAAATACACATACCAACTCCCTATTAATTTAATTAATTAAATTCATTAATAATAATATGTAAAGAACTAATTAAGTTGTCAGAGCCAAAAGCAACCACCAAATTTTACTTCAGGAGGTATTTAGTACAAAACACTAGGCACCAGGAGTGGATCAACCTGCCTGCCAGTTAAAACCCTTTCTTTTTTTAATCTCATTCTTCTGAGGTACAATCAAACTATATATATATAGATTAGATTATAACGGAAGTTCGCTTCACCTGCAATATTCAAGAAAACCCCAATCAATTAACACAACAAGATGTAGGCCTTTACAGAAGTCAGGTGCAGACACAACAGGAATGAACAAAAAGCATTAACTTCAAATATACCCTCGATACCTGCACGTTTCTTCAGACGGAACTTTTCTGGCTTGGTCACCGGTTACAAGGATTCAGGAGATTTATCCTTCATGAGGCTGCCCAAGGAGACTCGGCATGCAGGCAAGATTGCACAAAAATTCTTATTAGCAAAGAAATGCCAATTAAGCAACAACTTCGTTCCAACTTCTGGAAGCAATCACATCCCAAATGTTCTACTATACAGATCACCCGAAGTGGGCATCCTGTACTTAGAATCTTCATAACCGGAATAAAACTTGTTAAATCCCAGTCTCTCATTTTGGAGGAGCTCAGCAACACCAATACTGTTTCCACCTTGGACCTCATTCCATCCATCCCAATGACCATTTGTATTTCTTGATTGTTGGAGCGACAGCTGAGCAAATGGGGAGATTTTGTTCACTTGTGATTGATCCATTAGCCCAGAAGAAATCCCTTCAAAATAAGGAAAGCTATCCCCACCATCATATCTCATGTTTTGGTTAGGAGAAAGGGATCTCTGCATCAATAGTTGAAATCTGGCCTCATCTTCATAGGGATCCAACTGTGGTGGAAAATTTGATCTCATGTCTAAGCCTGAACTGTTTAGTGCTCCCTGAAGTCTATCCTTACCAACTGTTAAAATAGCAGGATCCATAAACTCTATATCCCCAGGGCCACCAATCCCACCACTTGCCAGAGCCTGATAAGACTTTCTTAACAGCGATGAACAGTCCATCAAATGGTTTCCTACATAAAAAAATAGTTATCATTAATTTGCTAGAAACGAAATTCCAAATATAAATTTGAGCCAAATGATAAAAAGAAAACTTACCAGATGTGGTGTCATAGGGATGGTCAATTCTCTCATGAGAAGAAAAGCCTGGAGGCGGTGTCCTGCTAGGAACAGAGAAACCAGGAGGGGCTGAAATTTGAGGTCTTGAAACTGCTAGACAAAATCAAACAGACTACATCAATATCAAACTTGGAGATTAAAAAAAAAAAAACGACAACAAATTAAAATTTTTAAAAAGAAAAAAACAAGTCACTTGGTGTTACTCAGAAGCCAGAATAAAACAAATTTCAGGTAGAGAAGAAAACAGTGGATACAAAAAAAAATGACAAACTAACATATACATAATGCTGTTAAAGATCAAACTATCAAAAAGCTTATTGCATTATTATTAAACAACATACAGAGAAAGTAAAGTTCACCAAATTCAATAATAGAATTGAACCGAAGATAGCAAAAGTGGAGTAAATTCCTACACTTACCAGAAAGCTTGTTAGAAGAAAACACTGAAGGACCGCTGATTGCATAGTCAGATTCCACAAAGTGATGAGATGAAAAACCATTAGAAATTCCAAACTTATTTTGATAGAGATCCATGCTTTCTGCAAAATCCTGGCTAGAAGGGTTCTGTGGCATTTGCCCAAAAAGACTAAATGCGGACTCCATATCAAATGGATGATATTTGGAATCCTCCTGTCTTGCAAATGAAAATCTGGACTGACCATTATTCGGAGCTTTCCAGGAAGTAGATAATTTGAGAGTGTTTGGCTGCTTGACAGTGTCACACAACAATTTAGCCAAGTTATGAGGGGAAGCTAAGGATTCATCCCAAGTATCAAAATCTAGTGACAATATGTTAGAAATTATACTGCTCTCTCCTGTTTCTTTAGCATCATTGCCCTCAACATAACCAAGGAATGTTCCAATCTGCTTCCCTTTCCCCTCACTTGGAAGCAGATGAGAGCCATCTACGGTAATATCAGAACCGATACTACTGCTTAAGTACTTCTCAGGGTATCCATTTGATAAAGAAGAAACACTTGATCCATGAAGATGCAAACTGTCACTAACTTTATTGTCTACATTGAATGCATCAGCATCCAAATTAACAGCACCACGTTGAAACGAATGGGACCTAGATTGGTTTGATAAATGAAGTGATATTGGTGAATTTGGAATATAACTTGAACGGCTAATTAATTCTGGATCGTTGAGTCTTTGATTATCAAAAGACAATATGTCTTCCTCTACTTCAGAGCTTCTATTAGCCACTGGTTGAGTTTGTCTATCATTTATCCAATCAGACTGCTGTTTAGAAACACAAAACCCACTGGGAGACGCCACAGTTCTCCCAATGGCTAGTGAACTTAAAGATTCTCGGTAATCCTCGGTATAACATTGTTGTAAGCACTGACTACTAGGTGAGCCGCTCGATCCATGATCAGAATCTGCACTGCTTGGTCTAAGTACATCAGATGGTCCACCATAGACATTCCTATCTACTGTAAACTTCTGCATATCAGAGCACAAGCTGTGTATCTTCCCATCAGTAGAGCCAGTACATCCTGGTTTTTCACTAGAGGAAATAAAAGACTGCTCCGCATGGCAAAAGGTGGTGTTTGTAACAGTTGATGGCATATTACTTCCCTGTTCATAATTATTGAATACTGGTGGACAAGATAACTGGCAGCTCAATGACTTAGAAGCAGAAACTCCACCAAGTGTAGTTGGTTTCTCTAGTACAGTTGTTTGACAATCCAAATCAGCATTCTGCTGTCTACCCTTCATTTGCATATCATGAATCTCCTCAGATGACTTCTTTATAACATCTCCATGTATTGGGTAATTCTGATTTGTGTTTGTTAGTGCAGATGAAAATGGTAATGCGCTTCTAACCGTATCAGATTTCTGCTTAGACGGTCCATTTGATGACGCTAAACCAGATGTTTGAGGATGGTTTAAAGCACGCATTCCCCTGGGAGAATGTCAGAACTTTTAGCCACAGAAATAGACATAACAAAAGAAAACAACAATTAAATGTCATACCATGACGCTCCAGCAGGAAGAGCAACAGATCTTCCAGTGCTTCCATTTGGCGGAGAACCTTTAGGAATGCACACTGTTGTATTCTGTACCACAACAAAATCAATAACAATCATGAGCAGGAGCCAAGGACAAGTATACGTAGTGCCTTAACCTAAGCCATCTGAAACAACTCACACCATTGTGGAAAAAGTTCTTTAGTGACCCAAGATAAAACAAACTACCAACAAGCACGGAGGTCTGCTTGCATGTAGAGCAGATCATTGTTTTCCTAGTTTTTTTAATATAATAATTGAACATCCCATTTTTGTTAGGAAGGTGAAAAAATGAACTTACATTTGGAGCATTTTTAGCAATGGGTTTTGCTGCAGAAGCAGAACTGGGGGTGGGGCAATAATCATCCACCGGCGGAGGTAACATATTCCCAGCACGCCACTGCATATTGTTTGTTGCACCAGTTATCTGTTGAACCCTGCTCCTTTAAACAACTAAGTAAGTCCTAATTAAGAGAATGCATTACTCAAAATTGAAGGAGAATTTGGTTTACATGCTTGGAATTGAAAAAAAAAAAAATTCAAAGACAACAAAGGGAGTCAATTAATCCAGAATTTGATTTAGAGCTTCTATTTGGACTGCAAGGACTAAAGTAGTTAACCTATTTTTGAAGAGATTCTTTTAGAGTAGGTGATCACAAAAGAAAAGATGACGACCAATAAGTGTTAACAAAGACGACAGAAAACCAAATACCAGAGACAAATTAGGAGAAATATAAATAAAAGCTGTCAACAGTCTTTTAAAAATGTTAGGCTCTGTTATAGAAACATGTGGAAAAAACATTTGGTAAAATAAAATTTTGTTTCTATAATAGAAACATGAGAAATGAAATCCTAAAAGTTGGATGCAACAATTACAACTAGAGTAGCAAAATTAAAATGAATATACCTTGTGTATGCCGATATAATCTCATCTTTTGTGAAACTATCCTCTTGAGAACCAATCTCATGCAAATATAGACAATCAGGATTGTTGCAAGGCTGATACCACCAGAGAAAAAAAAAACACTTCAGACTACACTCTATTCCTATTTTCTGAACTTAGCAGCAATAAATGACTTTCTCCAACTTAAAAAACAAATTAGCAAAAAATCTCTTCTAAACATACCACATTTCTCAGCCATGCATGACAATACTTTGTTGTACCAAAGCAAGCCCTGAAATTAATATTCCAAGTATTATAGATTATAACCAAGACCAAGTATTCCTTCAATGATTAAGAAAATAAAAAAATTCCATAACATTCTCATACTTTAATGGTCTACCCTCCAAAACAAATCCATGTATAGACCGGATACAACGAATTGCTTCTTCTTCTTTTGAATAAGTAATATATCTGCACACAGGATAATCAAATGCAAAATAAAAGAGAAAAAACTAAATAACAGAGAACAACAGACCAGCAGGAAAACAATATCTTCAAATTAATAAGACACGATGTTCCTCTTCAAAGAACTCAGCTACATAATATAAAATACTTCTATTAAAGATCCAATATACAGACAGGTATATCTTAATATTTGAAAGATTTAAATCAAATAGATGAGATTTATGCACTTACACACTACATGTATTATTTGGAAATTGCTGAATGACACCAGCTGCAGTCCGAGACATAGATACTTTCAAAACTTTTCCATATTGACCAAAATATTCTCGCTGTTGGAGAAGCTGCAGAAAACAGTTGTATATTTAGATCATGATACAAGTAAAACAGTTAGCTTGTAAATGCAAGTATATGAAAAGTGGAAATGGCGAGTACATCTTCATCTCCCAGATTAAGTGGCAACCCAACTATGTAAACAAGATTCCTTTGAATAACCCGCACACTGCTCAGTTGCCTCCTTCCTTCAGATGATTTAGTCTTTGCCTTTGTTGACTTACTTTTTCTCTCCGAATTAATTTCAGCAACCAACCTGCTTAGAAAAAAAAAAGTACATGAGACAATGCCAGGTAAATATTGCACTATCTTTAAGGAGAACAAGATCTAGGGGAGCTTGACAACCTCTCACAATTAGCAGCCATCCCTACAATCCTGTCTTTGTCATAAGCACAACGACATGCTGGACATTTCCCCTCTGTCTCATCCTTCTCAGCCATTTCCATTATGTGATGCCAACACCAAACACATATCTATCGCAGAGAGAAATAAAAATAAGAAGAATGACCAACCAATTCTCATCCCTTTAAACTCTCTCACTTGTTTATTTACTTAGTTTTCGGATTTGAATTGCCAAACAAATTTAAAAAAAGAAAAAGAGCAATTCAAACCTCGTAACCACATTTGCAAGGCTTGAGCTGCTGATCAGTCAAATCCATCTCCTCGGCGCAAAGGGGGCAAGTCTTTTCTCCCTCATCACTCATGATTGCCTGAATCAGGAATTAGAATCAATTAAATAAACCCTAGAATTCCATATTCCCTACTTAAATAATCTAAACCAAAAAAATTTCCAAGAATTAGAATCAATTAAATAAACCCCTGCCGCTCAATAAATCAACATAAAAAGACACATTATCATATCTCCAACGAAAACAATTAACAACCGCATTCCTAACCAATACCAAACCAATAGTTACCTCCGTGCCATATAATAAATCGAGAAAAAAAACTTTAAAAATCCAGATTAATCGACTTCCTAATGCAATTTGGCAAAGAAAAAAAATCAAGGATCTTAAAAAAAATTAAAACAAAACTAAAAAGATCGAAGAGCATATATGAATATTTAGGGTTCCAGATTGCTAGAGGGAAAAGGTGGAACAACTTACAGTTGGGTGAAGATCAACAAGAGGAAAAATCTGTGAAGATGAGATAGTGTGATTAAAAAAAGAACAAGTAACACCACACCACCAAGAGAAAATCACCGTTAGGGAAATAATATAGAGAGAGAAAGAGAGCGAGAAATAAAGAGAAGAGAAGGATTTTTTTTTTTGCCTTTTTTATTAATATTTTCATCTTAAACGTCGCTGTCATTTAAATATTGTGAACTTCCTAACCTTACCCTTGGATTTTTGGTTTATTACGGGATTGTGCCATTGCCTTTTCCTGTTTTGTCGTGGTCTTTTTTGTTTTTTCCTTTTTTTCTCTTCTAGTCGGATTCTGTTTAGCAAGGATACTACTTCTAATGACTTTTGACGTGATCCTGATGTTTCCGATCTGCGCCACGTCGATATAGTATTAAATCAACGGCTCATGTTAGTCCATGAGACATCCATTTGAACCGTTTGATTTGAATCCACGGTCCCAGCTACTTTTTTTATTGGTACGTATTTCTTCTAAAAATACATGCTTTCAACGCCCCCCAGAAAAGACAAATCATATATTATATTTTTAGTAGACTTTTTAGTTAAGGCAATTTCAAGTAAAATTAATAAGGCAATGCGTATAATCGCAATCTAAATTATATCAACCTGATTATTCGATTCACTAATGTTGATTATCGTTCATTATTACTAAATAAATATTATATTATTCAGTTTATTGTCTTTATATATGCAATCTTGCCTTACCGTCTGGGAAATAGGGAATTAGAAAATTAGAAGGAAAAAAAAAAAGTTCTATGTCATGTTTAAAATAGTTTTTAATAATGTCGTTCTTCAATTAAAAAAAAAAGGAAAAATCTTATAATTTAAATATGTTTTTAGGATTCCTCGATCACCTAATTGAAAATAGGGTAAATTCCATAAGTGGTCACTGAACTATTGCTGGCATTTTATTTAGTCATTATACTTTTAATTTTTTTGATTTAGTCACTAAACTATTCAAATTCAAATTTATTTATTACCGATGTTAACAGTCGTTTGAAATTTTATGAATGTTCTGAGTGGGTTTATTTTATTAGTCTAATAATAAATTTAGCCATCTAATATTTACACATTCTATCATTTTGATCCCGATTATTTAAAAATAAAAATAAATTTAGCCCTCAATGTTTACAAAATTTGTCATGTTAGTTCAAATTCTATAAAGTTTAATAAATTTAGCCCTCAACATTTACAAAATGACAAATAATATTTTTTTAAAAATTTTTACAAAATAAAAAAAAATTACAATATTTACAAAAATTTTAAAATATAAATAGTTTATAGAAATTAACTTACAGTTAAAACTCAATAATTGAAGACTATATTATCTAAATATAAAAGGTTCAACAAATTTAGCACTCAATGTTTGTAGAATTTGTCATTTTAGTTCAAATTCTTAAAAAATTAAAAAGTTTAGCCCCCAACATTTACAAAATGACAATTTTTAAACTGCTAACACTGATTGCACGAATAATGAGAAAAAACTTCATGAATCAGTGACAAATAATAAGAAAAAATAGAATTCCCTCATACTCAGTTACACACCATTGTAGGCTCATTAAAGTAATCCCCTTTGGAAAAAAAATATCGGTTTATGAAATTATGATTTGTGCGGTAGTCAAACTTGAATTTGTTGCGAGAGGAATTCATATTTCTATTTGGTTGAACAACATTGTATGACTATTAGACTTAGGATGTGTTTAGTATTGCTTTTAAAAAGTACTTTTAGGACAAAAAAAACTTTTTGAGAGAAAAAGTGATTCTCCTAAGTCAAAAATTGACCAAAAAGCATTTTTTTTGAGAAACTGAATTTTTTAGCTTTTCCCCAAAAGTACTTTTGAAAAGCATTACGAAACTAGGCTTTAGTGTCAAAAGCTTTTATTATAAAGGAATATGCATGAATGCCAACATTTCCAGCTTCTTGACGTAGTAATATAGAAGCAAGTAAAGAAAAGGGCAGTCTTAAGAATGTAAGAAAATGAATTAGAAAATAATATTTCTAAAATCAAATTTGATAGAATGTATAAACATTAGAGGGCGGAATTTGTTATTAAATGTAACACTAAAAAAATCTCAGTGTCACTAATAGTAGTGTTTCAAAAGATAAATAACAAAATTTCCAAAAAGTAAAAGTTTATCAATTGAATAATGATAATAAAAATTAAATTGAAAATCTATGAAAGATGGACTAAAAGTGCAAATTTTACCATTTAAAAAAGGGGCAAAATTTTAAGAAATGTTTTTTTATGAATATGAAATGGATATGAATTGATAGGTAGAGTCAAAAAATTGATATACGAACTAGATTGGAAACTAGTGAAAACTATAAGGACTAAAGTGTATTTTTTTCATTTCGTGGAGGAAGCACCTAAATTTAATACAATATAAATATTTAAAATTGTCGTTTTTACCATAATTTCCACAATTTTATTTTTAATCCCTTGACTTTTAATTTATACCCAAGTAAATCCACTTATACCTACAGTAATTTGTCTAACCAGTTGGTCTGATTTGTTTAAAACCAAAGTAGTGGTCAAATTGATTCGGTCACCGATTTGTTGGTCCAACTGGTTCGATTAGTTTGACTGGTATGATCTATTTACAGATCCATCTGGTTTTATTAAATAAAACTTTAAAAAAATTGGTTCAATCGCCCAATCAACAGGTATGTACCGGTTTTTGGGTCAATCGTTCTAATTCATTTTTCCAAATTGATACATTGGTCGATTCTTGGTCCAACCAGCCAACTCAATTCGATTCAGATAACAATGTTTAAAATCCTCCTAAATAATTTAATTTTAAAAGAATATTTTTAAGGTTTAGAATTAATTGAAATCCAAATCTAAATTTAAATCATCTGCACAATGAATTTAGATCAATTTAAAATATTAAAACTAAAATTTTAAAATCTAAATTTAGATTCCAATTCCTAAAAATTACATTAAAGAATCATAATTGAAGGATGAAAAAAAATCATAATTAAAGAAAAATAGAAAAGTTGTAGTTTATGCCTATTATTATTATGGTAAAATATAATATTTATTGTTGTAAGATAAGATTAATTTATATCCAAGAGCAATGAAAAATTTTAAAATACATTACATTAATACAAGGAGCGTTGCATTGGAAGGATTTTCCTAATCACGGTAAAATCGTTAATATATTGAAAAGAAGGGGCAAAATATGAAGACCTATTAATAATCTCGTTTTCATTTTACATGATTATCAATCTTCACGAAACTTTCCACTTACTTTCCCTCCCTCCAAATCATTATCACAGCAACAGAAAAAGAAGGAATTCCATCAACCTTCTCGCAACTACGCCGTTTCCGATCCAAGAGAAGCCGGAACGGCTGATAATTATCAGTGACGGGTAATAAATAATAATTGCTCAATCAAATCCCATTATTTTTTTATATTGCGCTGTAAATGTTTGGTTACCATGGATTTTTTTTTTTTTTTTTGGTGTTAAAACCTTTATTTCTTCTTCAATTATAGTTTGCGTTTGGTTGCGGAGAAAAAATATGAAGGAAAAAGGATACTACTGTATGGATTTTGCTGTGGAGTAAGTGATTGGCGAGCTATTTGTTTGAGGGCAATCTGGATTCCATCTATTTTTCTTGCTTATCAATTGACCCATATGTTTTTATTTGGCAATTAAATTTTTTTTTTCAAATCTATAAAAGCTTTAAGGATTCATTAATTATTTTCCAAAGTTCCCTCGCAAGTTGCAACGCTTCCATTTGATCACATAGACGAAAAATTGTAGTAGTTTTGTGATCCAAAGTTGGAAGTTTTAGACGTTAAAAAGTAAGAGGTGTCAGCATTCTAGGTTGCCTCTTAGGCTAATTTCTTCTTTGCACTGAACATTTACCACTGCATTGGTTTGCTTGACAAGGGTAAAGATAGAGAAAATTTGATGTTTGAATCAGTATGGTTTCCAGCTTGAAGAAAGGGACTAAGTTTGTGTTAAATTTATGCACATGCATAACCTATATCTTTAGTGGCATTTTTTGTTGCTAAATGCTAGTTGATTTTTTTTTTTCTGAAATGAAAATTACACGTCTCGTCCATGCATGGCCTCGATGTTCTATGATATGACCTAATGTTTAAGCTGTTAAAACTGATTTTGACTTTTTCTGAAACGGAAATTGCATGTCTCGATTGACTTTCCTGTAAAAAACTCGACATTTTGTGATTTTGGATTAGTAAGAATAAATTATGATTATCAATTTATATTTATATTTTTCAAATATAATAAGAATTTTTTTTGAAGTAATTTGACTGGATCCATTTAATATAATAAAATAAATAAAGCTTTTTGGGCATTAGTCCAGAACAAAAACAGGATTAACAAGAAGAAAATAAATAAATGAAAAATAGGCCTAAAATAAAAAAACAAGCCCACAACGTCTATAATCAACTGATCACTAACAGTGCCTAATTTAAAATTCAAAATCCAGTCAAATCAATCGACAGCTGGATGCCTTATCTCTGCAAGCTTTCAATTCCCCACCGACCCAGCCATTAATGGTAGCAGATTTCTAAGACTTGATGATTACTTTTCCTGCTACCTTTTCTTTAACCTTTCTCTTTTTTCCTCCGCCTTTTCATTTCAATCTTGCTTTAGTCCATAAGCTCTGTCGCCTGCTACCTTCTTTCTTTTCATTTCTTCTTCGCCATTTTATTTCTAACCCTTTTATTCCCTAATCGCTGTCGAGAAAACTCCAAGCGCCGAACGGACGAAATAGATTTATTTGTGTCTCTCCGTTCCATCTTCCCCTTCCTTTCTCTCTAGCGATCAGTCTGGCTCCCTTAAACTTTCATTCTTCGCCTGTGTCTCAGCATAGAAAGGCACTCCCCCAACCAGGTAAATTTCTTCTTTCTTCTTTAAAGTTTCAGTCGCTAACATATGTGCTAGGGTGTTTACTGATCTAGGAATGAAATCGAACCTTATTGCTTTAAAATCTGGCATCTTCTGACGAATATAAAAAATGTATGAACCGGTCTGGATTCTATCTCACAAAACATTCCTACATTTTTGATTACTTTGTTAGTGAATCGCCTCAATAATAACTTCTTCTTTTGCATGTCAATCCCCTATTTGAACCGCTTCTCGGCAAGCCAAAGCTCTCGCCGCAAAAGCGAGGCCACCTTTCTCATGTATTCGGACTTGAGACAAGAACCGACCCTTCACTATCTCGCCACAATTCGATCTTTGATAGATGCTCCTTCATGTCAAATGCTCGTCGAAATTGATTTTCACAGTCTGATAATGTGAGCATTGCCATCTGCTTACAGCTTTTGACTGCTTTGATTTTTGCACCGTTTAATTCTTTTACATAGTTCCTCACAAAACCTGCAATCTTTTTACCCGTTTTGCTTATCTTTTCATGAATCCGAGCGTTCCTATCCCCCCAGATGGCCCATAAAGCTACACAGAAAAGTCTACACGGATCTAAAGAAAGAAGAGCAAAAGCCGAGGTGAGCCACTGTTTAAAGCCTGCATTGGTATCTTGTATCAATTTAATTTCAGTTAAATGTGACCACATTTCTACTGATATTGGGCTTTCTCTGAACAGGTGATTCAGCATTTCTGTTCCCAAACCACAACGAGGGCAAGAAACGTCTGTAGTTAACTTTTTGTGTGATAAATTTACCC
Source organism: Gossypium sturtianum (assembly GCA_025698515.1). Taxonomy (NCBI): domain Eukaryota; kingdom Viridiplantae; phylum Streptophyta; class Magnoliopsida; order Malvales; family Malvaceae; genus Gossypium; species Gossypium sturtianum. The sequence goes on along the minus strand of CM046955.1, from coordinate 163,727,505 downwards.
TTGTGGGTAGGTAGTTCCAGGAGGCTTTCCACATGTTGATTTTTATATTTGTAGGTAGATCAATACACCATAGCTTTTTGTAGAAATCAATGTAGCTAAATTGTAACGCATAAGCGCTAGGATCAAAACTCTGTAATAGTTTATATGTGCTTTTGATCGAGAAATCCCCAGTTGGTTCACCCCTTCATGCCATAAGATCATCATGCGGATACTTTGCTAAAGGGATGCGAAGGATCTTGTCCGCCTCGTCAGCTCCGAAAGTATATTCAACCACCTCCCTATTCCATTCTCTTGTTTGGCAATTAATGAGTTCAGCAACTTTATTATCAATTGACCCTGTATAAGAAGATAATAATCTGGAATTAACAAGATCTGGAACCCACGCATCATTAACAATAGAAATACTAGTGCCCGTTCCAACTTTCCAAATCAGCCCTTTTTCCAAAATACCCCTTGCAGCCCAAATACTTCGCCATGCATAAGAATTTCTATTTCCCAATTGCGAATTAAGAAAATTACTTTTTGGAAAATATTTTGCCTTAAACACCTGTGAAACTAAAGAATTTGGATTTTCTAAAAAATGCCAGCCCTGTTTAGCCAACATAGCTATATTGAATTGGGCCATATTACGAAAACCCAAGCCCCCTTCGCTTTTCGGTCTACATAAGTGACTCCATTAACTCCAGTGGATACCTTTTCTACCCTTTCCTTTCTGCCACCAGAACTTAGCGAAAATGCTTTCCATCTTTTTGCATAGAGAATTCGGTAAAAGAAAACATGACATTGCAAAAATTGGGATAGCCTGTAGAACCGATTTGATGAAAACCTCTTTACCCCCTTGTGATAACATTCTGTTACTCCACCCCTCAATGCGCATAGAAATTCTATCGAGGAGATTTTGAAACGATTCTTTTTTCATTCTACCAATCATGTTTGGGAGTCCCAAATATTTTTTTGGATTAGTTGCAACTCTGACTCCTAATAAGCTAGACACTACTGCCTTATTTTCTTCAGTAGTATTTGGACTAAAAAAGACTGTGGACTTCGAAAAATTCACACACTGACCTGAACAAATCTCATAGTCATGCAGAATGTCCTTCAGAATTTTTGCTCCTTTGTTAGATGCCTCCCCAAAAAGGATACAGTCATCTGCAAATAACAAATGCGATATCGCTGGCCCCTGCCTTCTAGCTTTAGCACATTTGATTAAACCTTGTCTTTTAGCTGTTCTCATGAGAGATAAAAGTCCCTCACTGCAAATCAGAAAAAGAAAAAGACTTAATGGGTGCCCCTGCCTAAGTCCTCTAGATGGCCGAAACAAATTCCCTCTCCTTCCATTTATGTTAACCGCATAACTGACTGTAGTAACACACCTTCGTAAAAGTTCCACCCATTCACAATCAAAACCTATTTTTTTCATAACCTCTTCGATAAACCCCCATTCCACCCTATCATACGCCTTTCTTATATCCAGTTTGACTGCCATAACACCTTTCTTTCCTGTGCATTTTTGATTAAGCGTATGAAAGATTTCGTATGCTAGAAGCACATTGTCTGTAATGAGTCGCCCTGGAACAAAAGCACTCTGAACTTTATCAATACATTTATCAATAATCTTCTGCAATCGATTAGCTATAGATTTAGCCACCACCTTATAAATAACTGTACACAAATTGATGGGCCTGAAGTTGATCAATTGCGTAGGTTTTGGAACTTTTGGAATAAGGACAATATCTGTGCTGTTGAAACCTCCAAAGTCCTGATTATTATTCAAAATACCCAAACAGAAGTCAATGACATCTCGACCTACAATGTGCCAGTACCTTTGATAGAACAGAGCTGGAAAACCATCTGCTCCTGGAGCCTTTGTGGGACCCATTCCTTCCAAGGTTGCCTGTATCTCTTCTTCTCGAAAAGGGGCTAATAATAATTCATTGTTCTCCTGCCTTATCGTTCTTTCAATGCCATCTAAAACCTTGCAAGGATCTGCCACTCTCTTTGACTTGAATAGATTCTAAAAGAATGAAGAGGCCGCAACCAAAATTTCTGATTCATCCTCAATTTCCTTACCTTCCTCTGTCACCAGTTTAGAGATTGTGTTTGCTTGCCTCCGAGCTAAAGCGCATCTGTAGAAATATGCCGTGTTTTTATCCCCGAGCTTTAACCAATTCTGTCGTGCTCACTGTTCCCAATACATCTCATTTTTGTCAATTTCCAGATTTAAATATATTTTAGTATCAATGATTTTTGCCATAGTGTCATCATTCCTTTCACCTTCTAGCAGAACTTTCAACTCCTTCATTAGTTTTCTTTTTAAACCCTCCTTATTCCTACTATTTTTGCGTGACCATTCCTCCAAACAAAGCTGCAATTTTCCTAACTTCTCCAACAACGTTCCTTCATTTACCTCCCAAGATTCTCGAATGACTTTTTCTAAAGATTCTTCCATGGTCCACCAAGCTTCGAATTGAAATTTTCTACTCCCTGTAAAAGTTATAGACTTTTTTTTATTCAAAAGAAAGGGACAATGATCTGAAGTAGAATAAGGAAGATGCTGAAGAATACTCAACGGAAAAAGCTTAAACCATTTTTCATTTGCAACCCCCTGTCTAATCTCTCTCTTATATTTGTTTCCGACAGATTTCCCCTTTCCCATGTAAAACAGACCCCCGAAAACCCAATATCAACCAGCTGACAATCCACTAGCGTCTCCCTGAAGGCCTCCATTCACTTATTATCCATTTGAATTCCTCCACATTTCTCAAAAGAATAAATAATTTTGTTGAAATCACCTTCGACAAGCCAAGGAAAATCATTCACTTGAGCAAGTCTTCTTAGTAGATTCCAAACTGTATTTTTGTCTTTTAAATAGTGAGAGCCATAAAAACCAGTATATCTCCATTCCTCTTCCACATTATCCTCCTTAATTAGAACATCAATGTGCCATCTGGAAAAACTTCTCAAATTAACACTAATTTCCTTCTTCCATGCTAGACAAAGACCTCCCCTAGAACCCTCAGCTTCAACTTCGATTCCATTTACAAAACCACATCTTTTTTGAACTTTTTCCATCATGTTCTTGTCCAATTTCGTCTTCACAGCCTCCGAATCGCCCGTGGACTCCCCAACCCACGGACGTTCCAACTTAGGCTTTTCATTGTGTTCGGTCAGCTTGCCTAATGGTAGCCGCCGATTTAAAAGTGTCTGAATCTACATAATCAACCTGGATCTCAATAATTTCACTCCCAAACAATTCTTTTTCACCATCTACTTTTCTCCTTTTCACACTTCCCGTTCCAAAGCTTCCCTCAAAATTTTTATCACCCTCATTATCAAGAAATTTCCTCTTTCCCGCCACCTGTTCACTCATACTGAATTCGCCCTTGCTTCTTGCATCCATTCTTTTCCAGCTCATTTTTTTGTGTGCTTCTTTATCTGTCTCCATCGGCTTGATTACCACTCCTGTTCCACCAAATCCACAACATCTCCCTTATGCTTTAGACCATCCTCCCAATTTGTGCTTGTCTTCCATTAATTAAGCTCTCAAATTTTGCCATAGATTCACATTTCTTTTGACACAACCAACGATCCTCTTTCAACACCCTGTGTATGAACATTGGGCTCCCTACTTTTTGTGAATGCCGTGAACTTCATACTTTCTTTCCCCACGCCTTAGATTCTCGCTTTTAGTGCAACAGAGAAAGTGGGGTCATCTTTATCTTGTTTTTCTCTTCCGGACTCATTAGCTCACGATCCGGAGGCCATGACCCAAACGCCCACATCCAAAGCAGAAAACCGGTAATTTCTCATATTTGAAAGGAACCCATGAATTAACACTAGTACCACTAGAAGCAAAGATGCCTCTCCTTAAAGGTTTCTGGACGTCTAACATAACTTTCAGTCGACAAAAATCTTCATAAATCTCAGATCTAATAACCCCACCAAAAGTACTATCGATCGCATGCAAAAGATCTTTTTGTCAAAATCAGGTAAGCAATGGCCAATTTTTATCCAATATGGTGATGAAGTAAGACAGATTGAATCTCTATCAATTGGACTAACTAATCGATCAAAAAGAATAATGTACTTACGGAATAACCAGGGACGTCCTTCCAGAATATGCTCCAAATCATCTTCTAGATCAAAAATTACTGAGAATAAATTTTGCCCTTCTAATCTGATCTCAAACTTCTTTTTTGTCTTCCAGATGCTCCTCATTTGCGCCTTAAAGCTTTCTAAATTAAACTGCTTTTTGGTCCACACCGAACAGATCAAAGTGGGTTTGTCTGCCGGTATGACCAGGGATCTCTTTATTGACAGTTGGACAAGTTCTTCCGCTAACAAAGTGATCTCTTCGCCGGAATCCCTCTCTCCGCCACCACTCTCCTCCATCCCAAGCCGCAACAGAAAACTGCTATCTCTAGAACTCTGTGGACAGTACTCTTGGTTTCAGAGGGATCAAATATAATAAAAATTAAATTAAAGTAGAGTAAAGATAAATATATATTTTTAAAATAGATTAATTTTAAAAAAAATAATATAAAAAAATTAATTTAACAATACAAATAAAATAAATAACATGTAAGAAATTATTAATACTATTGCTTAAATTATAATATACTAATATTAATATTCAAATCATGATGAATTTTTGTATTATTGTAATATTAAATATTTTTAAAATAAAATAACATTAATATAACAGATTCTAAATTAGTTAAATATTTTATAATTACATTAATATAACAGATGATGGACTTTATAGTCTAGACGACTGAGCCAAAGTTATAGCTTCTCAAAGGGGCATATGGATATCGGAAAGTAATGCATGTGAAGGCATATGAACAGATAATGCTGCCACCTACTCCAAACATCAGGCTATGAATACGCATCATAACCATGCCGCCATGGTTTGTGTCTATTCTAAAACTCAAAACACAGAGAATTATAAGACCCTTTGCATCCTGGGCTGACTCGAATGCATTCATTTGAAAGATCAATGGCAAATGTTGCAAGACCCTTGCTTGCTGGGCCCACAAAATGTTACGGGTTACTTAGCTGTCAGCTTAATGGGCCCTGACAACAGCAATAATTTGATCTAAAAGGGCAGCTTTCGGGGCATCCCCCAAAACTGTTAGTCCAATCCGAGTTATCTTTTTCATCTTCTACTTTATTTTTTTGCTTTGTTTCTCATGAGACACTGAGACAGGTATAAAAAACATAGACCAAATTTTCGAACAAAAAAAAAAGGAACAAAATTCATTGTCGTGCAAATAATGCTTTTATAATTTTAAATTTTTTTAATAAATCAAAAGTCTTGCCTTTGTAATTTTGTATGATAGAACTTGGAACTAAGAAATATTTACGTTCAGATTTTGGACTACTTTTTTGGACGATGAACCACTAATACTGTTGAGAATTTGAATAATTATTTCACTTTATTTTTAATGAATATATTTAAAGATTGGTCGTAACTTTCAATCGTACTTTGATTTAGGGTTCGCATATGATTCTATTGTTTTTTTAGATGAGATATTCAAACGGTTTAATCATATTTTCATTTTCACGTTATTTTCTTATTATGTCATGTCTTAATTTTCTCATAACATTTTTTTATTATATTTCTGCTTATCTCATATTTTTCGTATTAAAATGTAAAATTAAATTTATTTGCATATGATATGAAATATCAAATATTTAACAATATATTTAAAGAAATCTATCGTATTATTCAAATTATTTATTTATTTATTTTTAAATATTAATCTCATTATCATATCTGTTCTTTTTTTCATATAATGCCTAGGACTACTTATAGCTCCTTCTCAACTCTTAAATAGGAGAATAATGTGCTTTACCGCACTCAAACACATGTCTTCCTGCACTGGCAATAATGTCGATGCTAATTAAGGTAAGACTAAAATGGACATAATAAATTGTGTATGTTAAAATAAAAATGAATAGAACTATCAAATTTAAACACTGTAAAGCGGTAGATTTAATTTTTTACTAATCTAACTGATGTGGATTTAAAATCCCATCATATCATGTTTTTATTTTTATTGGTTTTTGTAAAAATAAAAATATTAATGTATCTTCAAATAATATAACTTATTTTAGTTACAAAAGGATATTTTTATAATTTTTTTTAATCGAGTTGATGTCTAGTTGACTCGTGACACCAACTCAATCAATAACTTAAATAATAGTATAGGTTTAAATAATATTTAATTATTTATAATTAATTTTTAAACCCAGAGCATAGTTGAAATTAAAAATAGGATGTGCAAAATTTGGGTCAAATCTACTAAACTAACCAAACTAGTCTGTTTCGATTTTTTCCATCTTTGGTTTCGGTTTTAAAAATCCAAAACTAAATCAACGGACTTTAAAATTAATATTAATTTAAAATTATATTTTAAAATATTTAAACCCAATTAAAATTTATTAATACACAATAAATTTAAAAATATAAACTCAATTGATATTTTTATTTACCAGAATGCGTACAAACTTTTTAGACTCTTATAAAAGATACATTAAACAAAATAAACAACCACCCTAAAAAAAACCCATTTGGCCACAAGCAGTCAAGACTCAAGCTTTGTTAGCAGTAACCTCCAATTTCCTTCATGCTTCTTTCTTCCACTTCCTCTAATGTTGATGTTCCTCCCCTTTTGATCTTTGTTTCAATTATTTTTGTATTTCTCTTGCTAGAGAAAATAAGTATAGAAATATTCCAAGAAAAGAAATTGCATTGCAAGTTGGTTAATTCGAATTTTTTATGGACAAAAATGAAATTGATTTATTCGGGGTTTTTTTTATATTTCAAATAGAATAAATCAAGTTTTAATTTTTTGAATTAAACAGACCCTCACCCCTAATAATATAATAAAAATTAGATGTTAAAGTGGAGGAGTGTTTTTTTAATTTAATTAATGCCGTCATGGTGATATAGTCTTACATTAAAAATAAATATTATAATAGTTTATTGATCATGAAAAGGTTTTATTTATGGATAACCAGATGAAAGAGGATGTTTAAAATAAAATAATATTCAAGTGTTTTGAATGCCGGAAAAAAAGTTGTTTAAATCCATCAATTAGAATAAATAGTGTTTTTTAATGCATAAACGTGCAAAGTGGCACAAAGTGCGTTTCGATTTGCTTGTGGTGTGAACGTGGGTTCGGTGGACACCTCGTAAAGAAAACTCCATGATGAACGCATCCCACGTGGCGAATACCAACTGGTAAGGCTCCAGTTCCTCGAGAAATGGGATTATTGCAGCTTTTGATCCAATAGGAAATATGCGGGTGATCAACATGGAGCTTCTGCGTACGCTAAAAAAAAAGAAAGTATGATTATATCGAAATCTATTATAATTCATCTTTAATTCATAAATGAAATAATAATACGTTTCAGTGTAATAAAATTCACTTATTATTATATTAATAATATTATTTATATTAATTAAATTAAGACTCAATAATTTTTATTAAATTAATTGATTAAAAGTTATTTTGTGTGTGAATCAATAAGGTAATTATATAAATAGGTTTAGTAATATATATTATAGATTTTAATGATTTTTTATATATTATAGACTTTGTTATCAATATAAAATATGAAAATTATTAACAAATTATATAAATTATTTTTTGGTATTATAAATTTTAATTTTTTTAATTAACAAATTTATTTTACAATCTTTTAATTTTTTTTATAAAATTGGGTTTTCAATAAGATTTTGAGTATTTGATTATAATATCATGTTTCCATTAGAAATTAGAATAAATAATTGATGGTTTTTGTAATTGTTATTTAAGTAGATATTTTGTTATCTATTATATAAATATTTTTTAACCATGACATATTGACTCTAATATTTATCAGTGTTGATCGGTTAACGTGTCACATAATTGGTTCAAAATCTATTTATACAATACATAAAATATTTTCTTAAATAACAATAACAACTACAAAAATCATCAACTATTTATTCAAATTTATTCCTCACAAATTTGTAACTAAATGTCAAAGTTTGTAAAAATTCTTTAAAAATTATAAAATGAGAATTATACAAATATTTATTTTATAAAGTTGAGTTTTGAATATGTACAAATTTGTGTTTTCATTGAGTAAATATAGTAATTAAAAATTTATAGGAATAATCAGTGCTTTCAGCTCATGTAAAGAAGCAGACACAAGAATTTAATCTTCTTCCCAGCGTATTCACACTGTATTACAGGTATTTTCCTTTGTTTTTAAAATTTTGGGGATAATAATTGAATCGACCAAAACACCCTGCATGCCGTTTCTATCCTATGCAGCCGTTGTAGTGAAACCAGCCATTCAGAACTTGAAATCTTTTTTATTGATTTTTCTTAAAAACATTACACCATTAATAAATCAGCTTGGGAGATATAAGATGATCCAAAAAACAACTATCTAACTACCAACTTTGTATACATATAAAAAAAAAAAAATCTATGTAACTAAACCTTTGATGAATACCAAAACCTCAAAACATTTGATTTTCTTTATCTTTTGAGAAACTTTTGCACATAAATTATACTTTGTATCTTTCTAACATTGGGTTAATTTACATTTTCTGTTTCACACTTGTGCTTTTGATTTTTTTCATTACCAGGATAACACTAAATTGGAATTGTAAATCGTAATTTGTACCAAATTTAAATTAAATTAAATTATACATATGGTAAGGAATAAGAGATTTTCGTGCTTTCAACCCAAAGATTTTATGTTAATCAATACTTGATTTTAAGATTAGTTTTTTACTATCACGCCACAAGTTTAGTTAATTAATAACTTTCAACTTAATATAAACACAAAAACACACTACTTAATTATGTTGATTTAAAAATTAAAATCCATCGTGCTTCAATTTTAAAACAATAGAGATACATCAATTTCAGTTCAAATGAGTTAGCGAGATATTGATTTTCGATATCAATTGATAATTTTGAAACCAGTATCGGGTCTAATAGATGGTTGGATTGATTTGATTGTTTCAATGTCCATTAAAACTGTAGAGATTCTAGCTTTACCATTCACGTGGCATGTTTGAGACTTAAAGGTCCCGATTGGCGAATAAGTAGTTGATTTTAAATATTATTGTGTGAATGTCATTTTTAAATTACTCATGCACTTGACATTATTTCTTTGTATACATTTTTTGATTTACTATCCTTTACCTATGTTGTTTGAAACGATAACAAAATTATGTATTATATCAAATCGATTATTTTTCTATAACAAACAATTTAAAAAACTCTAATTTATGCAAATTCGACATTTATTGCAATAGGATTGCCATTGTTAAAAGTAACATTAAGTATTAACGATAGCACAATTATTTAGGACGCAGGGCACTAAAGTTTTTTATTTAACAAATAGATTGAGATTTTTTATCCTAAAAAATATTAGGACAATTTTAAATTTGAGGATATCAAAGAACGTCGGAAAAATACGTAACTCATACTTAAGGAGGGTGTACGTAATCCGCAGCCGCAGCAAATCCCATCTCCTTTCCTCGTTGTAGGGCAAATCTGTCATTTCGAAATTCCACATATTCACTTTTCCCCGACGTTCCGACAAAATTTGACTATTTTATTTTCTTAAAATAAAAAGCACAATTTAACTTCTTTTAATCAGCTCACCAACCCCAAAGGCACAACCGCACATCATAGGTTTTCAACCCAAATCAGAGTTGTCAATTCCTAAAAGAAACACCAACCACAAGATCATAAATTAATCCAACGGTTATTAATAATATACTAGAAGTCTAGAACCTTCCCTCCCTTACCTCTCGTTTATATCTCCCCCTTCCATTCCGAGTGTGCTTGTGCTCAGCTCGTGCCATTTCTTGGTTTGAGGGATTTTTTCATTCGTTTCTTCTCACGCTCGATTACCTCACGAAAAGGTTATTTTCGATTTGAGTTCGGATCTGAATTTTGAAACTTTTTTAATTTGATTTCAATGTTCTTCTGTTAATACGAATTTACTTTCATTTTAAAAAAACCCAGAGAAAATGACCAAGTGTTACCCAACTGTGAGCGAGGAATACCAGAAGTCAGTTGAAAAGGCTAAGAGGAAGCTCAGAGGTCTCATCGCTGAGAAGAACTGTGCTCCACTCATGCTCCGTCTAGCGTAAGCTTTTCTTTTCTAATCTGTCGTCTGATCTACTTTTCTTTTACGAAGTTCTGAGATCGATTGTGTTGATGGATCGAACGTTAATGGTGGAGGACAGATGGCACTCAGCTGGAACTTTTGATGTTAAGACCAAGACCGGAGGTCCATTCGGAACCATGAAGCATCGTGCTGAGCTCGCACATGCTGCTAACAACGGCCTTGATATCGCCGTCAGACTTCTCGAGCCGATCAAGGAGCAGTTCCCTAACCTCACCTACGCTGACTTCTATCAGGTTTTAATTTTTGTCCATTTTTTTTTCCTGATTTATTTATTTTATGTATGATTTGACTGATTTTGACTGGATTGTTTTTCGCGTGTTCGAATTATTTGTAGCTTGCTGGTGTCGTCGCCGTTGAGATTACTGGTGGACCTGAAATTCCCTTCCATCCCGGAAGAGAGGTCAGTCAACTTCTACAGTTCTACTGCGTCTTTATTTCTGCGACTCTTAAATTTAAGAAATGTTTATGCAAATTTTATATGCTTACGACTTGACCATGGAATCTGGTTTGACTCTTGAATGGAATTTTAAGTTAACAGTAATTGATCTAATTGAAATTACGTGTCTATTTTGCTTTTACAGAGGGGAATTGATATTTACATCTGAAAACTTGTGGGTTTACTTTGTAAAATTTTTTTAGACAGTTTTTCACTTTGTGAAATGGTTAGATGTATAGAAACAGATATAGACGCAGTAGTTAGCTTCCATTGTTTCGAGCTAAAACTTAAGTAAAATTCAATCCTTGATGTTGTCGATGCTGCTACTCTATTTACCTACAATATTTTTTTTTGTGACAAATTCCAGGACAAGCCTCACCCACCACCCGAGGGCCGTCTTCCTGATGCTACCAAGGGTTTGTTGATACTATTTATTCTGAAATGCCTTCGTTACTATTGAGTATAGGATCAGTGGCTTTCATTTAGCGGTGATTTTGGTTTAAACTCTTTATAAATATCATGCAGGTTCTGATCACTTGAGGCAGGTGTTTAGTGTTCAAATGGGTCTCAGTGACCAGGACATTGTTGCTCTTTCTGGTGGCCACACTCTGGTATGTTGTTAACTTAAAATTCCCATGTTTCCTTCAAGCTTGATATGTTGTTTGTGTATTCGGTTAATGATATAAATGTTTCTTCCTTGTCTTTGATATAGGGAAGGTGCCACAAGGAGAGGTCCGGGTTTGAGGGACCATGGACTACCAACCCTCTCATCTTTGACAACTCTTACTTCAAGTGAGTTTTAGAATTAATGGGTTATGTATTTTTCTCCATCTTTTTGGCGAATACAGTCCCATTGAGTTGGTGCTAATTGGGATACACTTTGTAGGGAGCTTTTGTCGGGAGAGAAGGAAGGCCTTCTTCAGCTACCAACTGACAAAGTTCTCCTGTCAGATCCTGTTTTCCGTCCATTGGTTGAAAAATATGCTGCCGTATGCAACCCTTTGCTTCAGTCATCTCTTTCTGTCCATATCAATGGCTTGAGAATTTGATACAATCCCTTGCTGAGAAGTTGGATTTTATTTATTTATTTGGATGAATCTCCTGTGTTTGCAGGATGAGGATGCCTTCTTTGCTGACTACACCGAAGCTCACCTGAAGCTCTCTGAGCTAGGGTAATGTTTGAATTAAATTCCTTTTAAACTTAAATTATGTTATACATGGTTTCAGTTTTCTCGTTACAGTACTGATGGTTACCATTTTATGTTGCAGATTTGCTGATGCATAAGCTGATGGTTGCGGAATAGAATGAAGCCAACAACATTTGCCTCAACAAAATGAATGTATTGGGTTTTGTCATCTCTCAGTAGTTTATAGGCAGTTGTTGCTTGATGAATATGGGTATTTGCAGTTTTATTTTGTTGAACATGTTGAATTGAGTTTGTGGGAGATTTCGATGGACTAAAAAGCTATTTCGTAATAAATAATATACAATTTATTCCATATAAGCTTACCTATTTTGCCTCTTAATTTTTTGCTTTTCGAGTGGTTGATGCTCATATATGAATTGCTAAATTTTTGCTGCAGCCATGTGACCTTTCAGCAAATTCTCTGTTACTGCTTGACAATGCTGTTCTGTATGTAATGTTTGACCGAAAATGGATATTTAGTATTGATTAATCATCGCTCTCTTACTAATTTAAAGTGGTTTGGTCATGTATTGCAAAAAAAAAATAGTTCGAGTTTGAACAACAAAAGAAAAAGATTCTAGCTTATGGTTGCGCTTGCACTGCCAATAATAGGATTGAGCCCTTTGGGAAAATACAGCTGGATTGACTTGATACTTGTAGTCGTAGATCTTTCTCATGCTATGTATCCATAGATAATAACAAAACAATAACAATTTAAAGGAAATTAACAAAACATTCTATTCTCCTCTCTCTTTTTTTTCTTAAAATAATAAAAAAAATTATCCAAATAAGGAAAAAGGAAATTATTTTCCTTGCTTTCTTCCCTTTCCGTTCCTTATCCAAACATGGTATGACAGGCAGGCTCAGCGGTAATCGGTCTGAGTTTGGACATAAACTTTTTTCCCTAAAGTACTTGATTGATAACAGTGGCTTTGCCGCTTTGGTTTAATTTAGGCAATTACTACCCAGATGGCTAGACAGCAGGTCACCAATAAGATTGGTGTTTGATTCACTCACAATTAAGGGAAGAACACGTGACCAAGATGTTAGTACTAATAGTTTAGTATTGGTTTGGATTTGAAAACAGACAATGTGAAGTTTAGTTACTACTCAAAACAATTACTTACTGTTTTTTTATTGAATACAATAATATTAGCCCGTGAATGTAGTTTTTTTTTAATTTGGTCTCGAAATTTAGATTTAGTAAAAAATATTACGATATCGCACTTTGATATTATTACCTACAAATTTTTAAAAAAATTGAAAAAAAAAACTGCTAACCTTCGAAATTAATGTGGAAAAAAAATTTGAAGACAAAAATGGAAAAAAATGTTAAATTTCAGAATTTGTTTTAATCTTTCACAAGTTTTGACAAAAAGAAAGAGTTGTCTGAGGGAAGGGAAGGAAGTAATAACATTATGTAAATTCCGTACATCTCTTTGCTGCGTGGCACGGAAGGGATGATTCGGGGTCAAAATTTGGGGCACTGTGTAATGTCAAATGTGTATCACCATTGAGGAGAGATATGAGACGTGCAGAAAAGTCTTTTTTTCCGCAAAGGTCAGAGTTATCATGCATGCATTGTAGTTACCTTTTGATTTTTCTTGTTTAAACCTAGCTTTTTTTAAACTCCACAAAGTCTAAAAGGTAGGTGTAGTTATCAGGCGAGTAAGAGACCATTCACGCTACTCCATCAAATCCCAACCATAGATCTAGTGGCGGCTACAATCTCAGCCCTCTCGCGCTTTCCTTCCTCTTTCCTCCTAATACACACCACCCTTCTAACTCTCTCACTACACATCATTAACTTTTCTTCTCTCTCTTTTCTTTTTAAGTTATAAAAAGCCCTTGCGTTTCTTTCAATTCCTTAACACATTAAAAAAAAGCAAGTCAACAGAATACAAAATGGCCAACGTTGCTCCGGGAAATGCCGGCGGTCACTTCGGAGATTTTCCGGCGTTTCATACCTACGGCGGTCAATTTATTCAGTACAGTATTTTTGGAAACTTATTTGAGATCACGTCTAAATATCGGCCTCCCATCATGCCAATCGGTCGTGGAGCCTACGGCATCGTCTGGTATGTTGCGAAATTAATTGTACTTTTTCTTTTACTTCATTCTTTTACCTTTCGGTTTGATTATAGAACTTCTTTTTGTTTGTTTATATTTTTGGAATTTAAAGCTCGGTGTTGAATTCGGAGACGAATGAAATGGTAGCGGTAAAGAAAATCGCCAACGCTTTCGATAATCACATGGACGCTAAGCGTACGCTTCGTGAAATTAAGCTCCTCCGACATTTGGATCACGAGAATGTAAGCTTTTATCTGTTGTTTGAATCATATTACTTGTTAAGATGCTCTTGAGCTTCATAGGAAAATAATCGATACCTTAATTCAAAATTTGACTAAGTCCTTTAAAGTGAAGTTGGAACCATATACAAGAATATTGAGCTTTAGTAGATTCAAAAGTGGCTAATGGTTTTGTGCACGATAACAGGTTATTGCAATTAGAGATGTCATTCCTCCGCCTTTGCGGAGAGATTTTACTGATGTCTACATTGCCTTGGAGCTCATGGATACCGATCTTCACCAAATAATTCGCTCCAATCAGAGTTTATCTGAGGAGCATTGTCAGGTATTACTCAAAGATTTAATGATGGCGTATAACTACGTCTATTTTGATTGGATTTTGATTTTATTGTACGGTATGCAGTATTTCTTATATCAGCTTCTTCGGGGACTCAAGTACATTCATTCTGCAAATGTGATTCATAGAGATTTGAAACCCAGCAACCTCTTGCTGAATGCTAATTGCGATCTTAAGATTTGTGACTTTGGTCTCGCTCGACCTGCCTCCGAGAATGAGTTTATGACGGAATATGTTGTCACGAGATGGTATAGGGCACCAGAGATATTGCTGAACTCTTCGGACTACACGGCCGCCATAGATGTCTGGTCTGTTGGTTGCATTTTTATGGAGCTCATGAATAGAAAACCTTTGTTTCCTGGAAATGATCATGTACATCAAATGCGTTTGTTGACAGAGGTAAATTGAGATTTGAACAAGTATTGAATAGAGCGAGCTGACTTCGTAGATATGCACAATTATATGACCTTTATTTACAAGAATTGCAACAAGGGGAAAGATTAATCAATGGAGAATCCATGAAATAATCTCCAACACAAGATACATTTTACATCTAATTGTCTAATTTGGATTCTATGCTGATTATACCTTTAATTGAAGTAGCATTTTACACTTCAGACAAAATACTTATAGCTGAGGGTATCTAAGTTAGTATACGTGGTATAGAATTTAAATTTGAGCTGCTTTCTTTCCATGTTATCTTTTTTGTTGTTTGGATGACTACTTACCATTGAACTTTTTGCTTTATAGCTGCTTGGCACACCAACTGAATCTGATCTTGGGTTTCTTCAAAATGAGGACGCGAGAAGATACATCAGGCAGCTACCTGCATACCCTCGTCAACAGCTAGCTAATGTTTTCCCACATGTTAATCGGTTGGCTCTTGATCTGATTGATAGAATGTTGACATTTGATCCAACCAGAAGAATTACTGGTGAGCGGCATTCACCTTCATGTTCTTTTGGGTTGTTGAATTTAATGTATTAGCTAAAATTATATGATATTATTGAAGAATAATGTGAACCCTGTTTGGTAATCATCATGGAAAAAAAAAAAAAAATCCCCTTCCTGTTTTGTGGTAATTTAATTTAGACTAGATTTTGTACCGACTGAATTAAGCAGTTCATTTTTCTTACCTGGAAGTAATTTGTGTGTGGACAGTTGAAGAAGCATTGGCCCATCCTTATCTTGAAAGGTTACACGACATAGCTGATGAACCAGTGTGCCCTGAGCCATTTAATTTCGATTTTGAGCAGCAACCATTGGGAGAAGAGCAGATGAAGGACATGATTTACCGGGAAGCCTTAGCTCTGAATCCAGATTATGCTCGATAACAAAATAGAGTTATCTTCTAAGTGCGCCACTCCAAGTAATCTTTGATGTAAGAGTGTGGTGGCTGATGATACATACCGACCAGAATATGCCGATGGGTTGACCGCCTTGATTTTAGCTTTCACGAGGTCAGTCCCTTGCAAGCCACAAGACTCTGTGCTTTCGCCATTTCTGATGTGTTGATATGTTATTTCTTTGACCTTGATTTTCTGAATGTATCACATGCATTATTTATTTGTTATTATTATTATTATTATTTTCTGATTGACTGTAACACGGGAAAAAGATCAATCCTGTTGTAAGAAATATAAAGTGGAAGTTTACATTATTTTGTATAAATTTGTCAATCAAATAGTATTTTATATGTCAAACTGAATCCAAGTTAAAGTCGAGTCATAGTTGAATATCATTGCCAATTGCCATCCAACATCCTCCGCTGTTTGTGGATGTAGTAAAAGAACAAGGCGGCCTTTAATTTAGTCTTTTGATTATTGATAGAACATCAACATCTGAATATACAAATATAGAATAGCTAAAAAGCACTGGAATCTAATTTGAAATTGGTGTATAATTTAATGAACTCAAAGTCTGAAACCACAAATATATGACTGTGTTTGCCAGCCTACAAAGCGTTTTCTCACGTGTAGCAGATGACGTCATTGCTCGTGATTCGTGGCATGCATCATAGATTCATGAGTGCTCCACATTTGATTGTCTTGGTAATTTTAACCATAGGAAAGAGCATTTATATGATTGACTGATAAACGCCGTGGTTGGATTAGTATTAAAAAAAGAAGTGTTAAATTACATCCGAGGTCACTAAACTATTAGTAAGGTTACGTTTTGGTCACTCAACTTAAAAAAGTTACAAATGGTCCTTGAACTATTCAAAAATTTTCATTTAAGTCAATGGGCTATTAAAACTATTGTTGTATGGCCTTCTCTGTTTGCACCGATTGCACCAATTCATGAAACAACTTTGAACGTCATGAATTTGCAAACTAAAATCCAAATAGCTTACTTCTCTAATCTCTGACATTAACTGTCAGATCGACTTGGACTTAAAGTATGTTCTTCTACTCACCAATGGGTACTAATCCACCATATTAATCATTGAAACATCACTTTGAGTTTGCTAGTCGAACTTTTAAAAAAACTTAACAACCCAGTGACTTAAATGAAAACTTTTGAATAGCTCAATGATAATTTTGTAACTTTTTAAAGTTGAATGACCAAAATATAAACTTATTAATAGATTAGTAATCTTGGATGTAGTTTACCCTTAAAAAATTCCATTCTTCTTTCATCTTTACCAAACATTTAGGCTCCCTTCTATAAATAGTTAAATTGGCTCCTTTGAGATTAAAAATAATAACGATAGTGAAATTAATTATTGTAGTGATTGGTGAGATGGGTTTGAACTCAAACGCAATGGTGACAATAAAATGATAATAAAAATTTACTATTAAAGACATTAAATGAATATATACAATAAATTATCAAAAATTTTAATTAAACGATAAAATTAGTAAAGTTATAATTAAAAATTATTAAATTTTTTATATTAAAATTTTAAATTATTAAAAGAATTTGTATTACATTTATACTAAATATTATATAATAAAATCATATTATATTAAATTATATTAATATTAAAAAACAAAATAAATAATATAAGAAAAACTAAAGGGTAAAAAATAATAACTTCATTTATTGGATTTTCATGGATTCCCTCGAGGGGTATGTTAAAATAAATAGACAAAAAAAGGGTTTTTTTGGGGCTGGAGCCCTCACAATTTTTAAAGTTGACGAATTTTACTTTCTATCTTTATTCTTATTCGATTAATTAAATTTTCAAAAGATTTATTAGATTATGAAGTTTAAGATTTGATTAATATTATTCAATTTGATTCTTTCTTCAACTTAAAATGATTCAAAACAGTTATTTTTAATTTTTCATATAAATTAGTTTTGCATATAAAAAAACGAGTTCAATTCATTTTTTTGAGATAGTTTTTCATTAATATAACTATTTTTGTTTTATAAGTATATGTTAGAGCTTCGATATAAAGATTCCTTTACAAACAATCAACCGTATTTTCCATCAAATCTCGCATTTTATCAGGTGGATATTTACATATTGTGAAATTTTACTATTAGATTATTGATATGTCACACACTTACATTTATCATTCGGTCGAAAAAAATAATTTCATATTTCAACACCTTACAAGTACATTTTACACCCAGGAAGCCTAACTATTTAAATTTCTTGATTTCATATTTCGGTCACATTTTGTTATTAGGCCCTGTACTTTACGTAAGTTATGGATTTAGTACATGTACTTTAATTTGATCACTTTTAGTCCATAATTTTTAAATTTATTAAGTTAAGTTCTATTATTTTTGAAGTTTGATGTGTCAAACATATTATCGCTTGTGTAATGCTATGTTTATTTATTATTTTCATATATTACTCATAAAAAACCAGTTAATAGATTTAATGACGGTTGTTTGCATTAAGATTAAAATTTTGAAATTAAAAATATATAGCCACTAAGAATGATCTAGTTGATGAAACGTAGACTAAATCTATAACTTTACGCATAATACAGGACTGATGACATAATTTAACCAAAAGAAATTTAACTGTTATCATTGGGTCATGACTAAAATTTTAAAAATCGAAAAATACAAAAACTAAAATTGATCAATTAAAATACATATACTAAATCTATAAATTACGCAAAGTATAAATTTGACCTAATATTTCCAAGTAAATGGTTGTCATATATATATTTGCAATCACAGCTTGATTTTCAAACGTAAAATCCAAATTCCTTTTATTTTGATAAACAAGTTGCATTGTGTTAATACTTAATAGTCAACCCTATTTGTTAGGTACAATTATTTCAGCTGCCATGACACGTGAACCAAAAAACAAATGAACCAATCACATCTGGATTAAGAATCTAAATATTAAATAAAGTATAAAAGACACAAGGAAATATTGTCTTCAGGTTTCATATTAAATTGTGATTCAAATTATTTTTTCAATAAAATATTGCTAACACTTATTATGGACATATGTTGTTTATCTATTTTATGAATTCAACGATTATTTCAATTAAGAGTAAATTATACGATTAATCATAATTTCTTGGTTTTTTATTAATATAATAATATATTTAATCTTTAATACTTATATATTTTATTAATTTAATCTTAATTTTAAATAATTCAATAAATTTAATCTTTCAGATAATTTGATCTTTAAACAGAAACAAAAATTTGATTATTCATCCTAAAAACAGCTTACAGCTAAACAAAACGAAAAGCTCTATTGAGAAATATTGTGTCTCCAAAATTCTAAATTCTTCTTTGTGTTGGTTTCTGGTTTAATTTTTCCATCTTGTCATTGCTGTTTTCTAGCAAATTTTCCGAGGAAAAACAACTGGTAGTGGCAGCAAGGATATGGTACTTTTTTTTTTCTTTTTTTTTTTTTTTAATTTGAAGCTATTCCTTAAAGCATAGAATAGTCATTCTTAAGTGGGATTTTTTATAAAAATAATCCCAAAAAATAATTAATTATTTAAATAACTTTTTTTTTTGATAAAATGCGAAAATAACTCAAAATCTATAGTAAAAGTTAGTGGAGTCAAAGTGTTTGCCGCCACCCAACATGCCACATCAGCAATCTGCAATAAAAAAATTATTTTTTGGGGGAGCCATGTAAAATGACGCCACTTGTATAAATAATAGAAAAATATTGTAATTTTTAAAAGTATAGAGGGCTTAAGTAAATTTACCTTTTTCTGGTGGAGCCAAATAAATTGACGCCACCGGATTCCAAGACACTTTGCCTATTGAAACAGCCTAAATTTTTTATTTTTATTTCATTGTTACTTTTTCTTATTCTTTGTATTTTTTTCAAGTTTTTTTTATTTGTCCTTTATTTATTTGTTTATTATCGGTTTTATAAAATTTGAAATGTTTTATAATATTATTTTTAAAATTTTAAATATATATTTTTTAAAATTATTATTTTTTTAACCATTAAGTTAAAAGGCAAAACTATTTCTTTTTATAAATATTTACCCATTAAGTTAAAAGTCAAAACTATTATATTGTTTATGTAGTTAAATAATCTTGTACTTCGTCTGCTAGTTAAATAACCATTCCATGTAAAAGCAACATTGAGTATAAATAATAGGATTCGTTAACTCGACTCAACTTAACTCAAAAAATTTTAACTCGATTTGACTCAAATCGGTCGAATGCTCACCCCTAGGTGGGAGTTAGAGGTGAGCATGGGCCGGGCGGCCCGGCCCAGCCCGAAGGCTCGCCCGAAATGTGGGAGGGTTTGGGCAAAAATATAGGCCCGAAAAATGGGTTTAGACAAAAAAATAAGGCCCGTTTAAAAAATGGGCCTGGCTCGGGTAAGGCATTTTTGGCCCAGGCCCGACCCGACCCGGCCCGAATTTATTAAAGGAAAAAAAACTATTTTTTAATATTATTTTTTTATTATTTTTCTCCTTATTTTGCTACCATTTTACTATTATGTTTCTATTATTTTATTGTTATTGTTTAGATATTATATAAAACTTATTTTATTGTTAATTTTGTTATTATTTTAAAGACATTTGTTAATTTTGTTATTATTTTAGAGGCATTTGCTTGTTAAGTTGCATCTATTTTAGTGTTATTTAAGTCTACATATTTTTTAAAATTTATTTTCAATTTGTTGAAAAATATTTATTTTGATTTTTTTAATATTTTTGATGTGTTATATATATTTAAAAAGTATATAAAATAATATAAAAAATCCGGGTTTTAGCATTTTTATATGGGCCGGGCTTGGGCAAAATTTTAGACCCATTTTTTGGGCCCGGCCCGGCCCATGCCCACCTCTAGTGGGAGTATATATAAACATTTTCTAGATAAGTGTTTTTCTACATAGGTTTACTTGCATGTGTTGGAGTTCGATTCTTAGGCTACGTGTTGCTTCACGAATGTAACACCCCTATACCCGGTCCAATCGTACGGACTCGGTATAAGGCTATTACATTTGGTGCCAAAACGGTTATGGCTAGATACTGTTTAATTTAAACTTTTATATACCAACCACATTTGCAATCATATTTATAATTTCACTAATTCATTTCATATACTTACCAAAATACTTCAAGTAACCCAAAATAGATAGAATTTCAAGAGTTTACATTTTAGTCCCTAACACACAAAAAAAAAAAAACACATTTGGACTACCTATGCACATGCCATTTTAAAACAAAATATGGTACCTACTCTTGAAGCCCTTGAGGATGTGATGAGATGAGAGATCTTCTAGCCCGACTCTATCTCTTCTAGTATAACTGTACCTACGCGTTAAAAATAAACGCGTTAAGCCGGTGAAGGCTTAGTAAGCACTACAAGAATAAATAGGTAAATAATCATAACAAAATATTTTAAACTTATTCAATTATTACATATTTACTCACATATAAGTTTCTTCAACTATGCCTTACTTTAATAAAATTTAACCTTTTTTTTTCTTATGTAAGATATCAAACTTACCTTAACACATCGATGATTCACTTTTGTTCAAAACTCATATTCTTAGCCTAAAGTAGACTTTATAGAACACACTGGATATACGGAACAAATACAGAGGTGCATTATTATGCACTAATAAACAGAGAGCACTAGAGTGCTAAACAGAGAGCACTAATGTGCTAATAGTCACAGAGCACTAACGTGCTAATTATTAGAGAGCGCGCTAAAGTTCCTTAATGGCATGCCACTAATATCCTAGTAGTTCTAAATTCTGTCTACTTGGGCATTAAAGTTGAATTTCATACATTTAAATATTTTACATAAATATTTCGAAAAAGATTTCTCATTTCTCCATCATTACGATTTAGTCCCCATTTCACAATTCACAAATGTCTCACTTTTTTTCACATATATACTTTTATCACAACATTATTACTTAATGTTCAAACAATATACCATCTCATATTCTCCATCTATAATTCCCTTTACAAATTTCATAATTCCATAATCTAATGATTATTTTTATTTACAAATTTAATTATATATTTTACGTACATTTCTATTCTAAGTAATTTCATACTACAATATAAGCATTTAAATAAAGATAAATTAAAAATCTTGTAGTACTTATAACAAAAGGTTGAGATGATGTATGTTCTTCTTCTTTCACTCCTTAGCCTTCTATTTTCCTTTTTCTTCAATTAGGTCCTCTCCAATAAAAAAAAAACCAATCAAATAACTTTCCTATACTATTTAATAAAAATAAACATGTATGGTATGATATTTTCATCATTTCTTACCTTAGCTCACATTTCAATTTAATCCATTAATCAAAACTAACTTTATTTTATTTAAAACTAATTTCATATTTTCATTCAAATCCCACTTTAAACTAATTTCAACTTTCAAATTTCACTATAAACCCTAATTTCAAAATTCTCTCAATTTAGTCCCTATTAATTAAAAAAGCTATATTTTATTTTACAAATCAATCCTTTTCTCAATTCTAACTTGAAATTCTATCAATTCAAACTCTAATACTTCAATTTATTCAACATGAACAACATCTAAAAATCCATTAACTTTCAAAATTTCAACATAAATCAAGTAGTATTTTATTCTAGGATTCTAAAACTCAAAAATTACAAGAAAATGGACTAAATTGACTTACCAATCAAACTTTGAACCTTGAAACCCCAAATTTTCTTTCCCTTTTTCTTTTTCTTTCCTTTCCCCTGTTTCGTTTGCTATTCTGTTTTCTTTTTCATTCTTTTTGTTTTGTTTCTTTTATATTTTACTTTATTATATTAATATAATATTATATTAATTTCTTAAATAATAAGTAAATGTATATAATTATTACAAGTATATGTATAATATTTTTACACGTGTATTTTACAATTACCATACACTTGTATTTATTTTTTTTACTATAAAAGTGTTGTATATATGGTTTATTTACTAATTTAGTCCCTTAACTTTTCTCTATTCTATAATCCAACTTTTAACCTATATGCAATCTAGTCCTTTTACCTAATTACTCTTAATTTTAAACAAATTCACCTAACCAAAACCTAATTAACCACACAAATAATTTTGTAAATATTTTTAATAAATATTTACGATTCTGTTTTATGAAAACGGAGACCAAAAAATACATTTTCCGGTTACCCGACTATCGGGTCACTACAAGGAAAGTGTAAAATACGGGTAAAAAGATCTTTTTAGTTCCTTTCAAATTTGATATTAAAAAAATTGATCTCTTTAAGAAAAATAAAACGATTTAGTTTCTATCAATTTCAAAAGTGAACAATTATGGACAATTAATATCAACATTTACTTTTTTGGTCAATTTATTCTAATTTTGTTTGGAAAACAATAAATTTAGCCTTTAACCTTTATACATTCTGCCAATTTTTATAACTTTTAAATTTTAAAAAAAAAATAGTTGAATTTTTTAGATTTAGGATCAAATAGACAAGATATGTAACCATTGAGGGCTAAATTTATTATTATACCAATCAAAAGTAAGAAAAATTGAGGAGACAATGAACATTGTTATTAATTTGTGCTTAGTTGCTCACTTTTGAAATTGAAAGAAACTAAATTATCCCTTTTTTTTAGAGTGACCAATTTGCTCAATGAGAAGGGATTGTATGAAAATATGATGCCACGTCATTTATATCCATTTCCAATAGTTTAATTTCACATCAACTTTTTTTCTCTTGAATTTTAGCATTTCCCTCCTAAAAAAATCAAATCCAACTGAAAATACTAAAATTCGGGGGGAAAAAAATTAATGTGACATTAAACTATTGGAAATGGGTACAAATAATGTATCCTTTCTCTTTAATCAAGAGAAAATCAAATTTGAAAAAGATGGGAAAAAATAATTTTATCAAAAAAATATAAGATTAAGAAAAGAAATTCTCAAAATCAGATATATTCATATAGGAATTATTGAAATCGAAATAAAATCATTATTTTGTAAAGGAGTAGACACCCCTATAATAGTAACACTACTAAATATAAGGAATGCAATCTAATTTAATTATTGAAGTAAACCTAATTATCAATAATGATGTGAATATAAAAGAAAGTTTAATATTAAGGCTTCAAATCAAAACATTTGAATGAATGAAACCAATAATGATTTAGCAATCAAATGGAAAACAATTCATGAATTTACTGCAAATAAGTGTATTTAAAGTTAATACAAAATTTTCAACCACTAAAATTTAAAACCTCAAGTTGAAATTCATCAATGGTGGGTAGCATGGAATTTTGGAGTCCAAATTGATGTTGTGGTTTTTTATGTATTCTTTTTTATACTCATGGACATTGATTTTTTTTTTCCTTTTTCATCTCTCTTATATGTTATTATTGTTGGTGTGTGGGGATAAAAATGAATTTATGAGAAATTAATGAAAGTTTTGAAATTTGTATTAATGTCATTTTCTTTAAGATTCTATTCGCCCCACCTATATTATGATGTGCAAAAGGGTTATTAGCAAATGAAGCCCAATGATTGTCTACGTTTTGCTCTGATGCAAGCAGTCCACTGATCATTAAGCGGAGTATAATAAAGATATCAATTTTTATATAGAATTTCTACAATAATTCTTAATAGAACAATTTAGGAATATAAAAGATAGTGAAAAAATAAGAATTAGTAGTCATATATCTGATTTTGATAATCAATATGTTAGTAACAAATTAATAGAAGGCAATGTACTCTCTAAGTAGTTTGCCTAGTAGTATTATTCAAGATATTTAAAACAAATAAAAGTTCGGTTGGATCGATAAAATTAAAATTTTAGAAATTATGATAGTTTGTATTTAAATTTTATTATATGTAGATTTAAATGAATTTTTATAGATACAAAAAGACATAAAAAAAAATTTAAAATAATATTCATTACTTTATAAAAAAAGATTTTAATCATTTCTTAACTGATTTGTTGTTCGATTAACTCGTAGCACTCACCCAATCAAACAAATTATAATAAATATGTCAAAATGTAAAAGTTAAAAATTATGTTAAAAAAAAACCAACTTTAGATTCAAATATATATAAATAGACGTAATGTATATAAAAAGACTGCCAAACACAAAGCATCTCAGATCCAAAACTCCAAAGTCAAAATGTCATCCATGGAGTTGCAGCAGCCAACTGCTACTGGTAGCAACAAGAATGGTGACCATGAATCACAGTCACAGATGTTAAATCCTGGCCATAAACGTGGTGGTTGGTTCACCTTTTTCTTTGTTTCAGGTTTCTCTCTCTCTGTCTCTCTCTTAATTTCTCAATTTCAGACATGTCTAAAACAACCTTGTGATGAAAACGTGTTCGTG
The DNA here is from genome assembly GCA_025698515.1 of Gossypium sturtianum. Classification (NCBI taxonomy): domain Eukaryota; kingdom Viridiplantae; phylum Streptophyta; class Magnoliopsida; order Malvales; family Malvaceae; genus Gossypium; species Gossypium sturtianum. Next base: position 163,702,281 of record CM046955.1, on the reverse strand, counting down.
TTGTGTCATGTCGTGTGTGTGTGTTTCTCTCTCTGTCACCAGCAACTTTGACAGGATTGATGATAGCTGGTTGGGGATGGCTGACGAATTTGATTGTGTATCTGATCGAGGAATTCAATGTTAAGAGCATTGACGCTACTCAGATAAGCAATGTAGTCAACGGTTCCATCAACTTGATACCAATTATTGGTGCTGTTTTGGCTGACTCTTTCCTCGGCTCTTTCCATGTCGTTTCAATATCTTCACTTTTCTCTCTACTGGTCTGTGTACCTCACTCATCCTTAACTCACAGATCTTAATTCCCAGTTCACTAAATTCGATTTCTAACGTCCATTTTAAACTTTTCCAGGGAATAATTGCTCTAACCTTAACAGCGACACTTGGTCACTTGAGACCACAACACTGTGGAACTGGTTCAACCTTGTGCCACGCTCCATCGAAACTCCAATTAGCTGTTTTATACACGGGTATTGCTTTGGCATCAATAGGCCTGGGGGTGGTTCGTTTTACTTTAGCATCCTTGGGAGCCAATCAATTTGATAGTCCTGAAGATCAAGGAGTTTTCTTCAACTGGTTTTTCTTTATATTTTATTCTGCCTGTGTCGTAAGTTCTTTAGGCATCGTCTATGTTGAGGATAGTATTAGTTGGGGACTGGGATTTGGCATGTGTGCAGCTTTTAATTTTCTGGGCTTGGTTATTTTCTTCCTGGGAAACCGTTTCTACCGCCATGATAAGCCTCAAGGTAGCCCTTACACGAGTTTGGCTCGTGTGATTGTTGCTGCAATACGAAAGAGGAACGTCTTGGTTTCATCTGAAAGCAAGTATTATTATCATGAGATTAATGATGGAGCTAATAAAGCCATCGCTGCAACACCTAAACGCAGCTTCAGGTATGAACTTGATTATTCTTTTGCTATAAGCATATAAAATTGCAGTCTTTTTCCTGCCGACAAATCATATTATTGCTTTTGTCAGAAGTATGCTCTTTTTCTTTGAATTGGACTCAAAAACTTAAATAGCAGGGCAACCTGATATTACGATAATGCACGATAACAGTCAGCGCCGTACCAAAAACACTTTCACCTACCACCCACCGTAATTTGAGAATTTGGAATCTTACAAATTTCCTAACTTTTTATTTTCTTTGCATAAAGAAAACACAAAAATTAACTTTGGTATACTACTTTAACACTTAAAATAGCTTTTTGGATTTGAACCTCTAAAAATCCACCAAAAACAAGACAATTATCATTTACTTAACCTAATTAAAATCCCTTAATTTCATTTCTGTAGGTTCTTGAACCGTGCAGCACTGATAACTGAAGGAGACATTAGTGCAGATGGATCCATAGCCAAGCCGTGGAATATAAGCTCAGTTCAACAAGTTGAAGACTTGAAAACTCTGATTAGGATTCTCCCATTATGGGCAAGCACAGTATTTTTAGCCACCCCTATTGCAATTCAGACCAACATGACAATTCTTCAAGCTCTAGCAATGGATCGTCACCTCGGCCCAAATTTCAAGATCCCCGCTGGTTCAATCACGGTCGTGGTTTTAATCTCCTCAGCCATCTTTATCGCCCTGTTTGACCGGTTTCTTTACTCCACCTGGCAGTCCCTGACCGGCCGCTCATTAACACCCTTACAAAGAATCGGAGCAGGCCATGTTTTCAACATCCTAAGCATGGCAATCTCCGCCCTGGTGGAGTCAAAGAGGCTAAATGTAGCCCATGATAACCACCTCCAAGACCAGCAGGGCGGCGCCGCCGCCGTGGTGCCAATGCTCGCCTTATGGCTGTTTCCACAACTCATCGTAGTTGGGATGGGTGAAGCTTTCCATTTTCCGGGAAACGTTTCATTGTACTATCAAGAATTCCCTGTCTCAATGAAAAGCACAGCAACTTCCATGATTTCCATAGTCATCGGAGTCGCTTTCTATGTCAGCACTGCTGTGGTTGATCTGATAAGGAACGTTACCGGATGGTTGCCGGACGATATAAACGATGGAAGACTAGACAATGTTTATTGGACTTTCGTTGTGTTGGGATTGCTTAATTATGGCTACTTTTTACTGTGTGCTAAGTTTTACAAGTATCAAAATCTCGAACAGGAAGCGGAAGCGAACACCCAGATTTGATCAGAACCTTTAATTCAATTTAAGTTTACTGTAGTTATGGTGAATGTATGATTACGGATAAAATGGAGGTTTACCTTATTTGGTTAATAGAGGATAAAATTCTAATAACAATACGATTATATAAATTAATAAATTTATTTTTATTTACATTTCATTTTATTATATAAATTTAATGAAACAACCATTAAATATAAAAATTATGATAAATGATATCTCTTTGCTTTATTAAAAAAATTATGAGCCCAATTAATAAATACTATTTAATAAAAATAAATAAACATTAGGGTGTAAATTAAATTGAGATTATAATACTATAAGGCAATAACAGAAGAAATTATCTTAAAAGGCTTCGGTCATCCCACGCGTAATGTTTTCGTTCAATTTTTTATATAATAAGCTGAATATGATTGAAAATTTTCAACGAAGAAATTATTTGAACTAAGAAATCTATAATAAATCATTTATTTCTTTTTCTCAAAACTCAATTTATAATTATTAATTTTAAAATTTTGCATGAAGATATTCAAGGTTGATTGCAATCTTTTCGATGTGAATTCAAGTGGTTAGAAAAATATTCTAACATGATTTTTTTATTAAATTGCACATATAATTATTTAACTATTAAAATTTTCATTTTTAAATATTTAAAATAAAAAATTTATAATTTAAATATTTATGCTATATAGCAGTAAGCTCAAGTAATAATTAAAAAAATTAATATAATAATAAATTTAACTCTCAATTTTTACATATTATCAATTTAGTCATAATTATAAAAAAATAAATCTCAAAATTTAAAAATAATATTAATTTTTCCTAATTCTAAAAAATATATAAATATTATAAAAACATAATAATAAATTTAAATTATATAATAATATTAAAATAAAATAAAAATAAAATCCCTCCCCCACCGTCCCCTCTCCCTCCCCTAATTATATATCTCACTCCTTTTCACGCGAAAACACCGCACGTCTTCATTTTCCCCCAATTTTTTTTTTCTTATCTTTCATTTAGCTTTCAAATTCTTCTATTTCTCAAATTGCTTGCATTACTTTCCCATCTTCGAATTTTTGTTTATGTTTTTAGAGCTCTTTACTCTGCCTCTCCGTTTTGCGTATTAAATGTGTTTATAACTCTTTGAAGTCAATTTGAGTTTAAATTAGTCTGTGTTTAGAATTTGAATTTCTCATTTCTTGTGTTGCATGTCATTTTCTTTGAGTGGCATTTATTTATAAACCCATTTTCCAATCTGGGTTTATGTCATTTTTTTTGTTATTTACTGGGAATTAATTATTTAAAAAAAAAAAGGTATTTGTTTTCCTGGGAATTCTATGCATTCTCTCTTTGTTTGGTAGGTTTTGATTATATTAATGTTGTTTGAAAAACAAAATCCTGATGTGTATGGGTGTTTTTGGTGGGGGTGGTGATTTTTATTTTATTTAATATTAATATTATTATACAATTTAAATTATTATTATATTTTAAAAATATATATATATTTATATATATTTGAATTTTTTAGAGTTAGAATCAAATTGAGGTTATATATAAATTTTGAGAGTTAACTTTTAAAATTATAATTAAATTGATATAATATGTAAAAGTAAAAAGAAAAAGGCTAAAATTATTATCATATCTATTTTTAGTTGTTACATCAATTTACAAATTGTAAATTTTAATGGGAGTAATTAAAATAAATGAAGGAATATAAATATTTAAATTACAATTTTTTTTTATTTTAAAAGTTTAAAATGGAATTTTTAATAATTAGAATTATCTTCATTAATGGAATATTTTTGGTATAAAATGGTGAAATAGATTTATCTTCATTAATGGTCATGGATGCTAGCTACTTTACTTGAAAGTTAAAAAGACTTGATTCCTTCCCAAAATAAATTTTCGAGTTTTGAAAGCCTATGTCTACATCCCTTCTTCTTTTATTTGCAAAAACCTTTTCAATTTCTCCTCTTTATTGTCTCTTCAAAAAGATCTTTTCATAATCACTTTTAATTAAATTCCAAATATAAGCTAACAACAAAAATAAATGTAGTTAAATAATAATAATTCACCTTTCACCAACCGGATCTCATTTTGGCGGCCACAGTGGCAGGAGAGGACAGTCAGCACAAAGGCTAAAGAGGAAAGAGTAACAACAACAAATCCTTAAATTACATTAGTGGTAATTCTTTTTTCTAGTTATTGAAAAATTATAAAATAATCATTTAATTATTTAATTTTGTTATTTTTATTTATCAGACATTAAATGACTAATAGGAGAATGATGTTTTAACTTTTAAAATTAGCATAATAGTAATTTTAATTCTCAATATTTATAAACTGTGTCAATTTAATCTTAATTTTAAACTATTTAGCCCACAATATTAACACATCGTATAATTTAGTTTTTTGTTTTTGTTTCTGTGACTCTTTTACTTAAAAAGTAAAAAAAAATATATTTTCTTTTTTTATTCTTTTAAAAATAACTCTCAATGCCAAAAATATAAAATAAAACAACAAAAGAAAAATTAAATTATACAATGTGTAAATTTTGAAGATTAATATTTTTAAAATTAAGACTGAATTGACAAAATATATACATGTTGAGAGTTAAAGTTGTTATTATGTCAATTTTAAAAACTATCAAGTCATTTTCCTGTTAGTAATTTAATGTTTGGTAAAAAATATTTTAAATAGTTAAGTAATATTTTATAAGATTAAATAATCAGAAAAATAATAATTATAATTAGATAATTAATATTTTTTGTTTTGATATTTTAGTTTGGTCTCTCTCTTTTAACTTTATTTTTTTTTTTAATTCATTTGGGGTAGTTGCTTCTTAAATGTTATTCGGCCGATTTGAAGGGGAAAAAGGCTTCTTCTTTTCCCTTTTTTTTTGAGCTACCAAAATTAGTCCAAAAAGTATTTTAGAAAATCGGTTTTGTCCGTTTTTGATTGGTTTAATTGATTTATAATTTAATCATGTTTTGTAACTGGATTAGTTCTCTCTCTTATTTTAATATCGATTTAATCTAATTTTAACAATTATAATATATATCTGTTATTATAAAATTAAATTATATTTGAATTATCATTTACTTAATATATTTTAGTTTTCAAAATTGATAGAATATGAAAAGGAAAACATATATTTTTGTTTATAGTTACAATTAAAATTTTATTGTGTGAAGAAAAGGTTATACTAATTAATATAATAAAAATAAATGATAATTTTGTTATAAATTTTTAATCCCACTCGAAACCTTTGATAATTTAAGAAAGGAATGATAATGGCATTACATTTTTATATTACAATATCTTGACGATGTTTAAAAATATAAAATTAAATATTTAAAAATGTGGAGAATCGAAATATTAAAATAGGCGATAATGTAAAATTTCATCATAGTTGAACCATACCATCAATTATGTTATGAAATGGACATGAGAGTTGACAAGTACATATAGATAAAGCTGTTGAACATATTGATATTTATGAGATTTATTATTATTGATTTATTCTTTAAATAAATTAAAAAAAATGGGTGTGAATGAAGGGCATAAAGATGGGCAAACTAAGACGCCAGTTTAAGACAAAACAATGCAATTATAAGCTCCATCCAATTAAATAAATAAACAAAAAATATTTTATATAGTGTCAGTTATTAGAACTCGATTACGAGGATTGGGTATAGATATAAATATATCTAATTTCGAGTTTTTTTTTTTAAATTGAATATATTTAAAAAATATTTGAAGAACCAATCATAATTGAGTAATTATGGCATAAAAATAAGAATAATATAAATTATATGTATTGGGAACCATACCAAAATTTTTGAAAATAAAAATAAAAATTTGAGTTAATGGCATGAAAAACTAAGAGTTTGTTGTAATGTGGTATATGTATTTTTAAAATGATTAATTTAATACCTCTACTTTGTTTTCATTAACTATTCTGATTTAGGCTTCCTTTGGTTCTCCGTTTAGCATCAGTACAGTGCGTTTTTTATTGATTTTTGTGCAATCGCAGCACAAAGTTTCATTTGGATGACCAAATTTCAGTACGGTAAAAGGGAATAGATCGTGCCACACCCTAAAATTTCTACTGCTCCATTTATGTCCAGTTGAAAATTCAAAGCTGCAAACGCTTACATGCCTTTTTTGTTCTTTTTCATTTATTAATAAATTGAATAAAGAAAAGTAAAAAAACACTTTGATGGTTAAAGAAAAAATAATAAACATTTTCCCCATTATTTTATAATAAACTAATATACATTATTATCAAAAGAAATTTTAATTTACCATTCCCTGAATTAACTACTTTTAGATTATTTATTTTAATTTTTAATTATTTTGATTTAAAAAATGTTATAAATTCTCATTTTATATAATAAAATATCGGAAGATACATTTTAATATTTTATTAAATGAATTTCTAAATTCACATATTTTTAATAATTTCGCAAAAGTAAAATAATTTTAAAAACTTCTATTATATATTATTTCTAATATAATGTCCTTAATAGTCATTTTCTATTCTCACCTCACTGCTACAGCTGCGTTTGAATCCAAACACACACTCCACCGTTGTTTTTAATCTCACCGCTTCAGTAACTAATCTCACCGCCACTGTAACACCCCCTACCCGTATCTGTTGCCGGAATAGGGTACGAGGCATTACCGGAGTTTACTGAACATTTTCAAATAATTTCGAGTCATTTATTATTCATATTCTGAAAATAATCATAACGTCCATCTATTGGGCCCTCGAAGCCCAAAACATACATTAGGAACCAACCGGGATTAAATCGGGATCATAGGGAATTTTTCGCAAAATCTTAAAATTTTTCTGAACTACAGAGGTCGCACGCCTATGTGGTTCGGGGACACGCCTGTGTGGTCAAGCCGTGTAGCCAACACGCCCAAGTGACTTACCTCGCTCCAGGCCGTGTGGCTTCACACGCCCGTGTAGTTAATTTTTATTTTCGAATTAGGTGCAAGATTCATACGGCCGTATCACATAACAAATCATTTCATAAGAAATTGCATAACTGAAACCTTTCCACTCTTTCATAAGCTCAATTATATTTTCATCTAAGCACTTACCATTTCAATGCACCTTATAATTAAACATATTACCATTCAACCAGTAATTTGGCACTTGCCTAAACTTCAAGCAACAACATTGTTTAGCATACTTTAATATTGACAAACTTATTTTCTCGACATGTCTCACTTGAATTTATTACTCGTCTTAATATACATAATTTTCCTTGTATCAACCTATCAAAGATAGTTTCATATTTACATGTCATGATACATATCATTCTCTTGCTGTTTCTTCATAAATATAAATTATTCAATTCATTATGACAATATTTCATGTACCATCATTTTCATGAGTTTAGTGTATATTTATTCGATGTGATTCATAATCTTGAATATGCATAATTATCGTGCAAGTTTCACATACATGTATTTTCCATGTCATATTTCAATATATCAAATAATTATCATTTCTATGTATTTCAAGTTTAATTTCATGATTTCAAGTACTTACCATTTTCTATATTTATCCCGTTAAATTTCTCGAATTTGATGGATTTCGAGTAGTACACTTATAGTGTACAATCTCATTAATCACAATTCGTACATATATATACATAAGTCCTTTTCAGAGAGCACACTCTCGCGAACCTCATTTCTTACAATGGGATTACCACGGTCCATGCTAAATCCATTGTAACATATGCTCAAAGAGTATTGTCGGGATTACCACCCAAAGCTAAATCCTGCAATGACAAATACTCTATAGAGCTTTATGCAGATTACGATCAAAGCTAAATCCGGACTCACATTTACTTCGGATTACCCGTAGGGTTAAATCATTTTCACACATATTCTTGGGAGAGCTTATATCGGGATCACCCATCCGGGCTAGATCCTTTCACACATATTCTTGGGAGGGCTAATACCAGGATCACCCGTCGGGCTAGATCCTTTTACCGTCAAATCCTTTTCGTTGATCCATCGAATTCCATTCCATCCGGTAGGATTTATTTCTCTTTTCATCAAGTATTATCAACATTTCATCTATTATCATACATTAAACATTCAATTCACATTCATGTCACATAAATATACAATTCAAGCATTCAAGAATTCAATTCAAGTTGCACGAACTTACCTCGTTGCTTGTTCGTGTTTATAATTTCACTAATCCGATGTCTTTTCTTTTCCACGTTCAAGTCTCGTATTTGAGTCATCCGGATCTTTATAAATAAATTTGATCATCATTTTCATTCATTTCATATCCTGATACATTCAATTAATGCTCTAGGCAAAATTACCATTTTGCCCCTAAGCTTTTAATTAATGACTATTTCATCCTTAGGCTTAGAAAAATAAAATTCTTGTAATTTAATCCTTGTTTCAAGTCTAATTATTCTCATATATATTGATAACAACCCGTGAATTGTAATAACCCAAATTTCAGTGATATTAGAAATAGTGGTTCAAGACCATCAAATCTGAAAAATGAACTCGTAGATTGTATTATTTAATATTTACCAGCCAAATGTAGCTTTAAAAATATTTTTAAAATAGTAAATTGTGTTTTATAAAGATTTACTTGGTCAAGAAATCGAGAAAAAGAGGTATCGAGATCTCGGTGTTATAAACCGAGTCATAAATATTTTTATGAATATTTACAGAATGTCAATAAAGTAGTATAAAAATTTCGTTAGAAAATTTTGACGTTTGGGTGGTTAATTAAATAAAAAGGACTAAATTGAAAAAGGTATAAAAGTTGCTAGAAGGATTAAATAGCTTAATTGTTAAATGAGGGAGGACCTAAAGTGTAAATAAGCCCAAAGGAGATATTTTGGGCGGCAATAGCTGAGAAAAATCAGGAAATGGGTGAAATAAGGGTAAAATTGGAAAATTGCCAAAATTAGTTAAATAAATATGGGACCAAATTGGAATATCTAGAATTCTCTTCATTTCTCTTCAATTTCTTCAGCTGAAAAACAGCCATGGGAGAGAGTTCAAGTTGGTTTTCATACTCAAGCTTCATGTAAGTTTAATTCTTACTTTCTCCTTGAAATTTCTATGTTTTTGGACTTTTACAATTGGGTCCAACTTATTAATTCATTAGTTTTTTATTCTATGGCAAATTTTTAAAGTTGATGTGGATTATTTCTGGAAGAATATGATGAATAAATATTGAATTGAAGCTTTAATTTTGTTATATGATGATTTTATCAAGTGAAATTGATGGAAATTGGTTTAGGACTTAATTGTGAAAGAGTTGAAATTAAGTCCTATTGTTAAAATTCTGATTTTCAAAGGTTATGAAGTAGTTTAAAATGATAGATAAAAGTATTAAATGAGAAAATTAGCTCAATTGAGGGGTGAATTGAGCAAGGACTGAATTGTATGAATTGTGGAATTTGGGACAAAATAGAAATCAACATATTACACTAAAGCAGTTTTGGACAGCAGCAGTTGTCTAACTTTGAAAAATCACAAAAAATAGTATAAATTGAACTAGAAGTTTAATGAGATATAGAATTAAAGCTTGTTGAGTCTATTTTCATATAAAAGAAACAGAGCAAGCAAAGGAAGTCTACATATTGATATATTTAAATTTTTGTAAGACTGGTTTAGAATAACTTCGTGATCCCCTGTTCTTAATTTAGAAATTCACTAAAAATTTTAAAAAAATAATTATGAGTTATAATTTATATTTTTGTATTCCTTAGTGAGCCTATTTTCATTAGAAATAATCGGAAACACTATATGAAAATCGTACTATGAGATAATTGATTTTTAGTGAAGAGAGGTCAGAGCTGTCGGACTGTGTAACAGGGGAGAACTTAACTAATAAACTGTACTAATTGGCCACACCAAAAATTCTGGAAAAATTATAGTAAGAAGACATGTGAGTCTAGTTTCAAAGAAAATTAACGGATATTAATTTGGAGTTTTTTAGCTCAAGATAAAAATAATTTAGTGACTATGACACAGATGGACAGCTTGAATATTCACATAAGTAAATAGTGAAAATTATAAATAATGTTACTTACAAGTGTGTTGTTTATATTAAGGATGTGGATGGAGAGGAGGAGGAGGAAAAATAATATATGAACGACTTGTGTATAAATTGATTACATGCTCGATTATAATTGATAAATGTTGAATTAGAAATGATATAATGTTTTATTTGGAATATTTATTATGAAATTATGATTATCGTTATAATACAAAAAATTGAACTTGTGAGTTTATATGGCTAAATTTTAGTGATCATTTGTTAATTTTATGAACTTCATGATGTGTTATTTCATATGTATTGATGATAAAATCGTGAATAATGTAAAAGCATGAAAATTGAATAAATGATCAAATTGAGCACTTGATTCGATGACAAGATGAATTGTGGAAAAGACCATAGTTGAACTATGGCAACAAGTGATAAGTGAGAGCTTGGCTACACTTATCCGATCAATGACAAGTGAAAGTGATAAGTGATAGCTTCGCTACACTTATCCGATCAAGGACAAGTGAAAGTGAAAAGTGGTAGCCGGCCACCGATCAAGTGAAAAGTGGTAGCTCCGGCACCGATCGATGAAAAGTGGTAGCTCGGCACCGATCGAGTGGATAGTGGTAGCTTCGGCTACAAGTGACAAGTGATTTCGGTGTAAGACCATATCTAGGATATGGCATCGGTGTGATACGTGTTTAAGATGTAAGACCATAGTTGGGCTATGGCATTCTAGTGAAAAGTAATGAATTGACGGATAAGTTCATGGTTTCACCATGGCATAATGATAGTGAAGATGTAAGACCATGGCTGAGCTATGGCATTCTAGTGAAAAGACCATAGCTATGTTATGGCATCAGTGATTATCGGTGAAATTCGGTGCATGCACAGTGCAAGAGACCAATTCCATAAGAAGTTCACTAATTTGACAAAGCTTGGTAAGTGTTACATAGAATTATGTGATATAAGGAAGTATGAGTTGATGAGACATGAACATAGAACTTGGTTGATGAATGAGTTCATTTGTGATTATATATTTGTACACCCTTGAGTGTATTATCCGTATGAATTGGTATTCCAAATGAGTTAATGAGAAGAGTTCTAATATGACATAATCTAAATTTGAAATGAAATATTATGAAAACGTACTTGGAATACATTGATATGTCTTGTATATGTTATTTGAGTTCATAATGTGGAAAGTAAATGTATGTGAAAATATGATGTGATGATACCTGTACATGGAATTTATTGGTGGATATGTACATCTTAATAGATTTTAGTGAACATTGAAATTAGGCTCAATAAGTGATTTGTCAATTTAAATTGTGATTGGCAGGAAGAGTTAGTAAATTGCATGTTTATGAATTGTTACATGTATTTTTCAAAATACAAGAAAATGATGGTAATTGATACATGGAAATATGAGACTATAATATATAAAAACATGGAATATGTTTGATAAATGTGTTCATTTATAATTATAGAATTGTGCATCTCAAGTGCACTATATGTGTAAAGATGATGTTTCAAATGATTTGATAAGTAAAAATCAAATATGAAGTAGTTTGAAACCAAGACAATTTATTATAAAAATGTATATGAAATACAGAAGTGTGATTGTTATATGTTATATGAATACATAGTGTGAAAAAGTATAAGTACAAGAGAAATTTAATGAGAATTGAACCCATATACGTTTCTTGTTATTTATATGAAGTGTACGACTAACAAGTGGTATTAAGTATAAGGCTCAGTTGAATATCTTAAATTGGTTTTTGTATGTATTAAATGTGGGTGAAGAATAAGGATCAAATGAGAGAGAAATATGGCTTAGAAAATAGCCTAATTTGTGAAAATTAACTTTACCACACGGCCTAGCAACACGGGCGTGTACTAAGGCCGTGTGACCCAATTTCCTTCATAGATGCAAGTCAGAGAGTTATACGCCTCAGAGGCACGGCCATGTGAGCCACACGAGCGTGGGACCCTTGTAAATGAGATAAACTTAGGGATTTTACGAAAAATTTCATACGATTCTGATTTAGTCCCGACCCAATCCCAATGCATGATTTGGATTTCAAAGGTCCGTTAAAGGAACTTTTATAATCAATTTTGATATTTGAGCGATAAATGGTTTAAATCATCTGTAAGTGTTTCGTACTCTTCGGTAATGCCTCGTACCCTATTCCGGCGTCGAATTCGGGTAAGGGGTATTACATTTAGTGGTATCAGAGCTATGATTTAGTCGATTCTCGGACTAACATAGCGTGTGCAAGAGTTTAGCTATACATGCCATATGTGAACTGTGATAGTGTGATATCTCCCGGCTCTAACGAAATTGTTTTGTTAAGACAGAGATAACTTCTAACCGAACTATTGTCGATAATGCTAAAAATGATATTGAGATGATTGAAATGTGCTTACGATGTATTGAAATGTGGAAAAGTGAAATGAAACGGAAGTCTATGTTGTGATAAGCTCATTCATGTATGTTGGTATTCATATGATGTTATGTGCCTAACATGCTTGATTAAGTGAGTGTTATGAGTAAATTTACTCAAAATTCATGGAATGTATGTTTAAGTACACTTGTTTGAATAAGATAATCGAAAAGTTCGTGTAACATGACTAAGTATGAAAATTTGCTTAGAGTGAATTATGTGATTATGATGATATTACGTTGATGATGAATGCTAAGTCATATGTGTGTATTTATGTGAGTCAAGTTAGAGGCTTTACGACCTCACCCCCTTACCAGTGTTGCTTTATGATGAAAGTTCGCGAGAATTATGTTGAATAAGTTCATAAGTGGGAAACTAAAGAGTTCAGTGGTGAAAAAAAGAAAAAAGAAAAAGAAGAGTTGAGTATAGTGCGACAAATGAACTCAGTTTTAGAAGAAATATCAGATTATTTTAAAGATTACACAGATTATGCAATGTCACGGATAAAGAAGAAGCTAGTCTCGACTATTCGACTCAATTGAGTATGAAGTCTAAAGTATGTGTTTACTGAGATTCTTCCCGAATTGGTTTTCGTTGGTGAATGGAATGATGCGGGGTACATGATGATGAGAATTAGTTAGAGAAATAATAACCGAGTAGTAAAGATGTGCGTGTGTGATAGTTATAGTTGAGATGAATATGATGATCTTTCTAGGTATTCTATATATGTTCTTTTATCCTCGAGAGAATGTGTGTGATTGTTCATTACGATGGAGTTCTTATGTTATGAGAATGCTAGCTAACTATGATGTTAGACGAAAGCCACGTTGGTCGAATTCGGTTTATGATCGGTATTTCTTTATCTCTCTTGAATTCTATTTTATTATGTTGGAATAAAGTCGATGGTAAAAATTTATGTTGGACTATTCTTCCGTTTTTATTGGATATTATTCTGTCTTATATATAAATATTTGGAAATATATTATCTCTGTTATGATGGAAGTCTAGAGTCGGTAAGCAGTGTTTTTTTCTGCTGGCCTTCTCTGAGGAATCATCAGTATCTTTATTATTATTATTTTTTATGAGTTATGTTCTCGGATTTTCGGTATGGTATTGTATCTTGAATTTCCTTATCTTGATTTTCCTATCATTCATACTTCGTAAATTATTAATCATGGCTTATCTTTAAAGTGTGTTCTTCAGCTTATGATAACTATGTCTGTTATGATTATGCTTTTGGTTTGATCATAGAAACGTGGTGATTCTGGTATCTGGATTTCTCTAATTTTTGTGTAAGGAATTGACATCGGAAAATGTATAAGTAGTGAAAAATATTTGAACCTCTCCACTAAAGTAATTTTCGAGGACGAAAATTCTTAAAGAGGGGAGAGTTGTAATAACCCAAATTTCAAAGTTGATATTAGAAATAGTGGTTGAGACCATCAAATCTGACAAATGAACTCGTAGATTGTATTATTTAATATTTACCAGCCAAATGTAGCTTTAAAAATATTTTTGAAATAGTAAATTGTGTTTTATAAAGATTTATTTGGTCAAGAAATCGAGAAAAAGAGGTATCGAGATCTCGGTGTTATAAACCGAGTCATAAATATTTTTATGAATATTTACGGAATGTCAATAAAGTAGTATAAAAATTTCGGGGTATTACAGCCACCGCTGTTTTTAACCTCATTGGAGGTAAACACATAGCGCATCCAAACTAAGCCTTAGAATCCTTACGTTATCTTTTCTTACTGACATGCCATATCGTTCAATAAGAGGCCACCACGTGGTTGTTTCTTGACTTTTGACCAGCTAATTGAGATCTTTTTTAACAAATTTTCCTTTTTCTTTTTTTCATACAAAATAAACCTCAAGTTGAGATTAAGGTTTTTTTTTTACTTAGATAATAAAAAAAAAAAAAAAATTTAAGGGTAAATTGCACCAACAGTCACTTAACTTTGATACAATTGACAAAACAGTCACTCTGATTTCAATTCAGTCATTTAATTTTTAAAAAATAACAAATCAATTACTAACGTTATTGAAAAGTGACAAATCAATCACCCATTAATATCGATCTGCATCTGACACATTGCAATTAACTTTCACAGGGACTTTAAGAAATGACATCTTGTATAGTGTCCAAGATTGCAGCAATAACAAATAACTATCTATATCTTGTGCATCGTGCTTGTCGCCCAATAAAGCTTAAGATATAACATTGCTAATACTGTTGAACCCCAACTATACGAGCGGATAATTGAAAATCTACCAATATAGGCAAGTACATCATGTGGACGTTATTGTTACATGAGTCTGGTTGAGTACCCCTATCAACTCCATTATATACGTCCGAGCAACAAACATCTTCTCCCACTTAGAGACAGTATTGAGCCAAGAAAATTTTAAATTGGTAAATTTAACAGCACAATCACTCGGTGATCGTCCAAGCAACTGATAACAAAGCAACACAAGTTTGATTAGTTTACCTGAACCCGTAATCGTAACACTGTCAACCGAGAGCTCAAGTTACAATGCAACATCTTTTAAAATAATGGTGCACTCCTTATATGGTAAATGAAATGTGTGGGTCTTTAGAAGCCACCTCTCAACTAAAGTTGATATCAAGTCGGCCTTGATGCTGACTTGAGTTGGTGTATTTTGTTGTACTGTAATTATTTTAACTGCTACATGCTGCTACCTTAATTTTCGGGCTTGATGCTAAGAGGGTTGACACAAGCACAAGCAATTTATGAGGCACATTCAAAAGTTATAACAGCACCATATCTCTCTGCCTATAAATTGAGCGCCTGATAATAGCTCTTTAGCAATAGCCATTAATGGCAAAAACCACCGAGTCCAAGCTAGTCCCTGCTGATATTGAAGCTCCTGAAATGCCAGATTCCATGACCAAAAAGGGTGGTTTCATCACCTTATTCTTCATTGCAGGTCTCTCTCTCTCACTCTCTTAAGATATTCTAAGCTCCAGCCTACAGTTATGCATGTTACATAGACCTGGAGCAACATTTGGAGGGTCTTAAGCATATGATTTCTTCTCAGACTTGAAATTGCATGTTACAGATTGGGACTAACATTTGTGTATTGTCGGGCACGCAATAAGCAGGGACACTGTCGGGAGTGATGTTGTCTGGTTTCGGATGGTTAGCAAACCTGATCGTTTATCTGGTTCAGGAATTCAATGTGGAGAGCATTAATGCTTCTCAAATTGCCAACGTTGTTCATGGTTGCATAAACTTGCTTCCAATACTTGGAGCAATCATTGCTGATTCATTCTTGGGAAGTTTTCATGTTGCTGCAATTTCTAGCTTTATCTCTTTGCTGGTAAACTTAATCTTGCTTTACATTTCATTCTTCTTAATCCTTGCCGGTCAAGTTACTTCATTGATCAAATTTAAACTTTACTTTTTCAGGGGATGATTCTGCTGATTTTAACAGCAAAGCTTATCTCTTTGAAACCTCCACCATGTGAGATTGGTTCAAGCTTCTGCAGAGCTCCAACTAAACTACAATATGTAGTCCTGTATTTAAGTATAACAACGGCGTCTGCAGGGTTAGGAGGAAGTCGATATACGCTAGCAACATTGGGAGCAAACCAACTTGATAAGCTTAAAGATAAAGAAACTTTCTTCAATTGGTTCTTTTTCACTGTTAATGCATCTAGCATAATAAGTTCCACTGCAATTGTCTACGTCGAGGACAGCATTAGCTGGGCTCTTGGATATACCATATGTTTTGCTGCTAATTTCATTGCTTTAGCTGTTTTCTTGGCCGGACAACGATTCTATCGATGTGACAAGCCTCAAGGGAGCCCGTTTACTGGTCTGCTTCGTGTTGTTGTCGCTGCTGTAAGGAAAAGGAAGGTCGCGCTCTCATCAAGAAGTGAAGATTATTACCATGAACACTGTGAAACGAGTAAGGTTATGCCTGTAACAGCAAATCGGTGGTTCAGGTAAAAACTCATAATTTACAAATTCACATTTTTCATAAGCAATTATTAGATCCATTAAAGCCTATACTTTCATTTTAAAAAAAGTGAATAAAGTACAAATACTCCAATTAAAGCATTATCCCATGATATCGATGTCAACCTTAGGCAACTAAGACATTAATTGGCATGGTTTAGGAAGATTCTTCCATGATGATTTACAGAGTATATGGGCATAAAAATCATGGTCGATCCTTATCCAAGATCATCTTTTTAAGTGTAACATCAATATGGGTAAGGAGGGTTTCCCATAACTCATTGTTTGATCACTGAAATACCATATGATTCGAAGGTCATGCACAAGTGGTATGATGATCTACCTTATGTTCTTCACATCACACGTAGAGATTTCAACATTGGGCCTTTTAAGTTGTAATCATTAGATGCATGACATTTTAATATAGTGGTGAGCCCATGGCATGTGCTCTGGTCAACCCTCGTTCAAGAACTTTAACTCTTACTTTTAGTGAGTTTTGACACCACTCTTCAAAGAACTGCAGAAAGGACAAAAAATATTTTCATATGAAGAAATAAGACATGAAATGAGTGGCTTAGAATGACATTCAATAAGTTTTTTGAATTCAAATCTCAACATTTGAAACAAATTAAGCTTTGGATGTAGGTTTTTGAACCGAGCAGCGATGAAAACCGAAGGAGACATCGATTCAGATGGATTAATTGCAAGACCATGGAAGCTATGCAGTTTAGAGCAAGTAGAAAATCTGAGAACTGTAATAAGACTTGTCCCAATATGGTCAAGTGGTATATTTCTTATAACCCCGGTAGCAATCCAATCCAGCATTGCAGTTACCCAAGCTCTATCAATGGATCGTCACCTTGGTTCCAATTTCAAGATCCCTGCAGCGTCAATTATAGTTGTGATCCTAGTATCCTCATCCTTCTTCGTAGCCCTGTTTGATCGTTTCGTATTTCCCACGTGGCAGAAGCTGACTGGCCGGCCTCTGACGTTGCTACAACGAATAGGAATAGGCCACGTGATCATTGTCCTAAGCATGGCAATTTCAGCAATGGTGGAGTCAAAACGGCTCAAAACAATCCATGATAACAAGCTTGAAGCACTTCCTGGTGCCATAGTGCCTATGCAAGTCTGGTGGTTATTTCCTCAGCTTGTTGTGATTGGTATCGGTGATGCATTCCATTTTCCAGGACAAACTGCATTGTATTACCATGAATTCCCAGCCTCTTTGCGAAGCATCGCGACCGCCATGGTTTCTTTAGTTGTCGGCATTGCTTTCTATGTCAGTACAGCTCTTGTTGAACTAATCAGAAGACTTACAGGATGGTTGCCTGGAAACATAAATAGTGGAAGGCTAGATAATCTGTATTGGATCTTAGTTACAGCAGGGGCACTGAATTTTATGTACTTTTTAGTTTGTGCCAAGCTGTACAAGTGTCGAAATATTGAAAAGGAAGTGGATGCTAATTCCGGCTTTGATATATAGTGGTGATGAAGAAACAAAGCTGGAAGGCCTAGTGTGTCTTATCCCCAAATAAACCTGTTTGAAATTTAAGACTTTCAATTCAAAAAAATCTCATGGTCATGGGAATATTGGAAGGTTTGGTTTAATAGATTAGAAAGATCTATGTAGAGCCAAATACCCTTCATTTAGTGATGTTACATATTCAAAAAGAAGAAAATGACAAAAAGTCACATTAAACTCAATTGGTTCATGTAATAATTGTAGCTATCTTTAAGAGGTAACATCTTAATCCGCATTACTAACATATTTGCAATCTGTCCCTTTCTATCAGAAAAAAGAATAGGACAAAATTCCTTCCAATGGTGATAAAACAATGTAAAAATAAATAAATTAAAAAAAAATAAGAGAATCTCAAATGTATATTTGTTTTATAGAAAATAACTTTTATGAAATATTTTTAAAATATCTACCAAATATTTTACGCAGATTCATCTAAATACCAAAAAATATTAGATTTTTTAAAAAAGTAAATCATTTTCAGTGAAACAAATGAAACATAAGACTAAAAGCATTTTCCTAATTCTGGAAGAAAGATGATGATTAATTTTGCACTAGAAATCTGTAGAGAGTGGTTCACCATCCGCTAGTCAAAATGAACAAAGATGGAAAAGTACCCATGGCTGACTGGCTGGAATCACTTGATAAAGTACCCACTTTCTTAATGCATTCTGATGCAATGTACTATTATTACGATTAAAAATGGGCTGTCCTAAGTTCATTATTGGCAAATGCTTTATTCTGTAGTTTAACTGTTTTGGGATATGTAGATAAATACTGATACTTCTTTGAAATCATAATGGGATTGAAATATGGTAGGACCTATTTTCTGCTGCTGTTTCCTTGTGTTTTCCACAATAACTCTATCGAAGTCCAATATCTTAAAGTCTACATCTCAAAGTATTGCTTTGAAATTTAAGGGTGGAAAAAGTCATTTTCAGTCACCCCATTTGAATATTGCTTGTTAAAATTCACCTGTCAATATACATACATACATACATACATACATACATACATGTATATAGGAGCACACTATCCCAGTAGTTCTAATCTTTACCATAGCTGAAAATGAGATTATATTGTTCCACCTAAGAACAAAACAATAGGGAACTCTAAAAGCCTGTTCATCCAACTTCCAATTTTGTAAAGCTCTGGAATTTCCAAGGCTGAACCACAAGCAGAGACTTTAAACATCAAAGAAGCGAAGGAAATGAAGGCTTTGATATTGGGATGAGTAGCTTCCTTTCTCTGTTGATGGCAAGCCATCTTTCATTGTTTGGAGATCCTAACTTAATCCTCCACCACTGCCGGTTGAAGGTCAAAACAAAGTACCAACTATATGAAAAGTCTATCCACTCAAAAGTCCATGTTACAGATTTTTTTAACCATGTATGCCCCATCCCATGTTCATAAAAATCTCTTGTCAGGTGGGTTAACTAGGACAAGAATAACAGAAGACAGTTCCCAGCAAACTACACACTACTTGGTTAAATCACAACATCAGAATACTCTTCATTACAAAGGGAAACAGCTAGCATGCGTTATAGCAAGATTTAAGAATTTTTCATGTTTTAACAAAATCGAATAAGGTCGATGCTTTTCTAGTTAGATAATCATAAAATAACAGCATTTTGACCTTGGACTGCTTGATGAATAGCTTTCTGCCTCAGTAGGATAGATTTTAGTCTTTGCCAATATACCTCCATTTCTAATACCTATAAGCTCCTGTAGTCTATAACAGTGACTTCATCCTCAGGTGCATCTAGGTCTTGATAACTGCATAAATAAAACAAGGCAAGCTTTACAAACCTGACTGTAGAAGAGATAAAGAGAAACACTATAATACTAAAATAACATAGGAAATCTTCATCCAATTAATAGTAAATTGTTAAAACATAATGTAGTGTTCTCATGGCTTAGACTTCAAACTCACATACTACTATACAGAAAGAAGCAAAGTAAATGAAAAATCGAAATACAGAAAATTGCATCTATTTTCTATCTTCCAAAACCATAAGAAACAGGAAACTGCTCAGAAATTGTGAATTCAAAGGAAAGCGGGGCAAGGAAAGGAACTTGTGAGCATATTTCAATGTCAATATAGATTTCAGAAGGTGAGGAACAGTGTTTTATATTTTGATTAGTTACAAGGAAACTAGAGTCATTTAGATATAAGCAAGTTCCCCACTACCATATTTTGGAAAAAAAAACATTATAGGAAAAACATAGATGCCAACACTATGTATAATTAAAATATATTTTGAACTAACGAAATCACAAGTTCACAACATTTAGAAACATGAACTGCACTCTCTAATATTCAAGTAGACAAGTATTAAGGCTAAGAACTGCAAATAAAACAGCTGCAATACATCCCAATTGCTTTCAAACAGTCTCAAGCAAGCTTACCTTCTTAAACGACGAGGATCCTGTTGAAAGCCAGGAGGCAAAAGAAAGGGGGCTGGTCCACTTAAATTAGGTCCAGGACGTCCCCCTCTAGTATTGCCTTCGTAAGGAGGACCACCCCGCTCTCTGAAGACCTGCATTGCAAGTTCAGGTGGAGCTGGAACGAAGGGGCCCAAAGGACTGCAATTACACACATATGAGACCTCAAGAAAATAATAAGCTCATTACAGCTACTTGTAGAACAGCATGAGACCTACCCAGCACCAGGAACAGGCATCAATACTGGTGGAGGTGCAATATCTGAAGAAAATGGAGCTGCAACATGCATCCCTTGACCACCAAAAGCATCAAACATTGGATCATCACGATTGCCCTCATCAGGACCATCCTTGTTGGATGGAAATTCACTTGATTGAGGGTTCTCAGACCTATCATATCTATCGCTACCATTTGCTCGATTATCACGTCCTCTACGAAAGCCACGTTCATCTTTCAAGCGATTTTCTAGCATTCTACGTCTTGGGGGCTTGTCCTTCTACAACAAGAAAAAAAGAAAGGTGAAGAAATGAGGTTATAAAAGCAGAAACAGAGAACATAACATCAAAACAACAACAATTGTAGCATACCGGTAGAGATTGCTGCATAACAGGTGTCCCCCCAGGTGCATCTGGATCACTGTGAATGGAAACAGTGCATATTATACAGGAATCATTAAGATTAAAACAACAACAACAATATGTTGCATGTAAGACTACTTACTTCATGTAATTTTGGTAATAAAGCTCTTCACGAACTTTAGACGTTAGCTCCATCACAAGCTCTGGATGTTTAAGTTTAAGATGCTTGTGCACGAATTCTGCAGCATGGAAGAGCTTTGTGCAACCCTTAGCACCACATCCATACTTCCAACCATACTTTTCATCCCTAATCTTACGGACAAAAGGATTCAAAGCTTCAACAGCAGCAGCTTCTATTTTGTCTTTGGCAGTCATTAATTCCAAAGGATCTTGACCCCTCAATCTCTCTTGCCAGCGTGAGTCAAGTTTCTTTTCCCACTCAGATCCGCTATTAGTAACATCAGAACTCTTTCCCTCTGGTCTCACATGCCTAAGACCCTTAGCTTCACTTGTTTCAATCATTCCATAATAATCCAAACCATGGACACGCCACAAGTAAGTTATAAGAGTATCAAGAAGCTCAACACCCTCCAGGCCTTTCACAGAATTCGAGCCCCGTATAATAACCACTGGACCAGTCAAACTACCACGAGATTTATCTCTATTTACTTTGTCATTGTCGAACCCCCTTAATATGTTTTCCTCAATTCCTTTTTCAGAATCCAGTTTACGTACAAGGCCCTGTGCTTGTTCAATGTCAATATGAATTCTTCTGGGATCAGAACTGATCGGGTGAGCCTTAGGAGCAGCAGAAAGAATATCAGTTTCTTTTGCAGGTTCCTTACCATGCCGCCTTCTTTTGTCACCGATGTCAGTTTCATCTTCGGAATTAGGATCACTAGTTTGGCCTGATTTACTTGATGACAAGGGATTTACACCAGGATTTCTGCATCACAAATATAAATTAAAGGTTAGCTGGTGGAAATAAAATGCAGGGAGCCAGATTGAATACACAACTAAAGTCAGTGAGCATGAATTTCCATCTTACAAGTCCAGTGTTCCACTCTGCAGATCAAGCAAAAAGTCCTTTGCAACTCTGCATACAAGTTCGTTCCTCCTAAAAAGATAAGACCAAAAGCATAACATAAAAAATAAAGAAAAAATCCAACAATCACATGATAAATTGACACCAAATCATCAACACCACCACACAACAAAATGCAGGGCGGAGGGAGTCCATTGGCTTACTAACAAATTCATGAACTGAAAAATATCATGAAATATGTAAGTACAACTAACCTTTCAATAACAGTAACCAAGTTTGTTGGATGATATTTGTCTCTCAACCTACATGCATAAGCAAGTTAAATTAGAACGATGAAGTGCGCAAATAGGCAGGAATTCAGTAACCAATGTGAAGTACCATTCCTCGTCTTTGTGAGCATCAAAAAATGCTTGTTTTTGGGTTGATATATACTCTGACATGTATTCTTGGTACCTTCACAGTAATAAGTCAGAGTAACTCAATATTCCAATTTGTTTAAGCCACAAGTCACAAACAAGACAAACTAAACAGATGATATTATTTCTCATTCGTACCTACGCTCAGCTTCAGCTGGTAGTATATCATCCTCAAGCTCTTGAATGAATTGCTTGTATGACATCAATCCTTCTCTGAAAATATTACTTATCATGTCATGTTATCGTATAAGATAAATAAAGATCCAGCAATGAAATGATAAGAACAACTTTTGAAAGTCCCCTCAATTAAAAGAGTACGTGAATGGTGTCAACACTGCAACAAAAAGTACATGTCTGTAAAGAAGATAAAAAGCTAACCTTTGAGTACTCCTTGAATTGGAAGCATCACCATAACCACCAAGGCCAGAATCACAATCTGAAAAGGCAATATCACTGACAAACTAAAATAAAACAGCAAGGATAGAAAACATAGATAAAAAGTTTGTTGCTGTTGCATTATACTATAATGCATCATCACCATATGGAATTTCAGAAGGAATCAATCTACTCAACAGAAAGTCATCATTAACTGCAATTACGCATCATTTCATAGATTCCCAAAGTTACTTTGATGACATGCATTTCAATACTTTCCAAACCGACACTGTAATCTGAAAAGGCAAGAAAGGACGCCTAATGCAAAAGACTAGTTTTTAGTTTTGCCCATTCTCAACGGCCAAATATCATAACTCGCCACGTGAAAATGAGCTCTTCATAGAAGAAGAATTTGCTAGCTTCAAAAAAGAATTATATGTAAAATTTAATTCTCTATATTATCAACACTAACCATAATAATATATCAAGATTTTATATTAACAACTAAAATGAAAAATTAACCGCAATAAACGTGAGTCTATAACCGGCATATAACGTTTTAAATTAAAGTGATAATATGTGCAAAAAAGACACAAACTACAAAGTGGTCAAATCAAAACTCAAAAGTGCTTCAAGATTACTCCAAGTGCAATAATTGAAATTTGAAATACTTAAGCAGTTTCTAGAAAGGACAACCTTGATAGCCACCGGAAGAGCGACCTGAGTACCAGCCATGAGGCCTTTCTTCAGGGTAACCAGGCCTTCCCATCATCTCACGATCATATCCACCACCATAGTCATGCCCAAACCTACACCATCAAAAGTGTTTTACAGCATGAGCAGAATCTGAGTATAAACCAAAACAGCCAATTGAAAATAACTTATCATATATGAAAGCATCATAGTTGATGACTAGAATATGAACAAGGGTAGAATTCCAGAGTCAAAATAATTAGAGTCATGCACGGAAGATACACTGGATCCAGAGCAACATGAGGAAACTGAATCAATGATCCATTCATAGGTAGCACGGTTGAAAACAAAAAGTTGGTCTCAGATGTTTGTCCAGGCAGTCCAGAATTTTGCAATAACAGTGTAGCTTGCATTAGTAGGAAAAGGAAAGTCCAGTGTAACACCAAGGGATACTAGTGGCGTGTAAGCATTTACAATAAGGAAATTAAATTGAGTCTCGCAAAAATAATACAAATTTATCAAGAAAACCAGCACAAACACTTGGAACACTCTTCATCAACCATAAACTTGTCAGTCCCTTTCCAAGAAAAAGCATGCTGCTCAACTACTTACTTACTCAGTGAGTCATATTCAGTCTCCTATATTTAGGGTTCTTTTGCAGGTTCAGCAGTAGCCATTAGGATTTTGTAGCAGTGATTTGTATTCAAAATAGCCACATCATGGTCAAACAGCGTATATTTTACAAGACAATACCTAAACTACTGATTATATTCCGTCTTAATCCCATGTCTTGAATCTCAATCTTTCAGTTAAAGAATTTTCAAAGCTTAAATCAATCAACCAAAATACTAAGTTGAAAAAAATCGGAAATAAGTTCATAAGACTTGAAAACATTAAGCAAAGAAAATCCCGAAGAAGTTAAAAAAACCAAAAGTATAAATGCCTATAGCTAAATTAAGCTGTGTTATTTTACATTCTAATTGTAATTAAATCTGAAAAAAATAAAATAAAGGATCACCTTCTATCTCCAGGTCCAAATCTTCCTCTAGGGCTCCCTCTTCTCCCTTCGTATCCTCCATCCTCACGCCTAGACCTCTTATGAGGGGGCGACCTCCGCGGCGGAGGCGAGTGTCTTCTATCCCTATAACTCAACGGCGGTGGCGGGGGGCTAATGCTGCTGCGCCTCTTGTAATCTCTCTCTCTGGGAGGTGGAGGCGGAGGAGAGCGATTGCGATCGTAGTAGTCGCGGTCCCGTCGCTCACGCGAGTCCCGATCGCGGCGTCGAGGTGGAGGCGGCGATGGGGCAGTGGAGTTGGGATCGTCAGACGACGGAGGCTGTTTATTGTTATTGTTGTTGTTGTTGTCTTTACGGTCGCCACCGCGACGGCGGTCGAAGGAATCGACCGGCATGTTTATGACTTCGGCCATGACAGGCGGTAGAACGAAACCCTAGAAAGATGAAAATATAGATAAAGGAAGTGGAGAAAATTAACTTTTCGGAGATTGAGGATCGAGAGCAGACCGGAGTCACGAATGAGTAGCCAACTGTAAGCAAAATTCAGTTATAACTGCCTTAGCTGATTGAAACTGAATTTGGTCTCTAAGATTCGATTATTAAGTTCGCCGATTTTCAGTTTCACTTCCCTCCTATTTGATTTGATGGGCCATTTAATTGTAATTCTTTAAGACTTAATCCACGCTTTAGTCCTTAAAGTATATAATTTTTACATTTTAGTCTTTAAAAATTTTCTGGCACATTTCAGTTCTTAAGATTATTTGACGTTCTCAATTCAATCCCCAGTGATATTAAATATTATCGTATCAATCTTTTGGCCGTTAAAAAAACCAATTAAAATAATCCGTCATCATAAATTGCTACCTATCATGCATCATAAAAATCATTAATTTAAAAAATTGTTAGAAATTTTTAAAAAAATTGTATTGAAAATTATTAATAAATTTAGGAAGAGCTTGCGTAAGGGCATCAACAACTCTTTCTTTCTTCTTAGAGGTTTTCTTTTTAAACCCCCGAGCTCCTCCATCGCCTCTATTATCATGCGCCCTAAATCGTCGATAACTCCCACGAGCCAACCCTTAACCTGTGTGGGCCATGCCTTTAAGTTTATCTGGCCTTTATAGTTTTCAGCATCGACAATGACCAAGCTATCGGAACTTTTTTCTTTACAGGTAGTAAACCCAGATGTGGTTTAACCTTAAATCATTGACGGAAAAACATGAGCTTGCTTTTATAACGGTTGAATTGGATTACAGCAAGGTCATCCTCAAGATGGAGCTTGCCAATAAGCTTTAGAGAACTGGGTTCCTGCCATACCGTTGGGAAGAAGAAGACACCCAACTGATCTTTCACGAAAGTGTATCGGTTTTTCTATTGGTGCTAGTTATTTGGTTTGTGGTTGACAATTTACACGCCAACACTTGTGTTGTTGGAAGCAATGGAGCCTCTGCTGTCCTTGCTTGTTAGTTTTCCATTACTTTTTTAAAAAAAGCTAGAAAAAAATACTTTATCATTTTTATTTTCTATATTTTTTAAAAAATTAAAATTTCATTTTTTTTATCAATATCCTTATAAGTTTAGATCATATTTATTTTTCTTGACACAATATTTTTTTGTATCACTTGAAAATAATAACCTAGCATAATATTATATATATGATAATATATTTTTAACATAAAATTTTGAAAATAACAGAATTTAACTTAACAAACTTAATGGCTAACATTTGAGGAATATTTTCAAATTTTAAAAAATACAGAAAATAAAAATGACAAAATTAAATTACATAGATTAAATCCCTAACTTACACATAGTAAAGGGGCTAATAGAAGAAATTGACCTAAAATTTATTTATTTATTTTTAGTTAAAATTGGTTTTGGGCCATGAGAGGTAATTTTTCTTGGCCCAACCCTAGAACCTTCAGACAGGCATCGATATATTGGTTTAGGTTTTAGGGTTTCTTCGCTTGTTGTGGTGAACCAGTTGTAGCTGCCGCTGTTACTTCCCCGCTCCCATCTCACCGAAGCTCTCCCGTCGACGACAATGGTTGCCTCCAAGAAGACCGTAACTATCCCTTCCCGTTTTGTTTCTTTTGAATTTTCTGCACTTTCTTTATTCTTAATTTCCTGAAAATATGATAATAAATGGATTTGTTTTTAATGGGGGTGTTTGACGAAATGCAGAAGAAGACTCATGAGAGCATTAACAACAGATTGGCTCTCGTTATGAAGAGTGGGAAATACACTTTGGGTTACAAAACTGTTCTCAAGTCTCTTAGAAGCTCCAAAGGTATTGGATAACTCTGCGTATTGGTTTGCGATTTCTAAAATTTTGAGCTACCGTATTGATGATTTGACTATTTCCGGCGTTTTAATCCTCCTCATTTAGATGAAGAATGATTAGATTATTTTATGTTCATTGTTTGGTGGTGAATTGAAGTTGAATGCATTTCATCTTGGTTAAAAACTTAAAATGGTCTTTTTCTTGGATAAGGGCATGTGGGTTTTTGGTAGATTTATATATACATTGGACTGCTTCATTCCCGTTGCTGATATAATGTTTGATCAGTTGAGCTTTGAAAGCAGGTATTCATATGTAATTTTTCTAATGTTTTATAGGTAAGTTGATTATCATTGCCAACAACTGCCCTCCTCTTAGGAAGTCGGAGATTGAGTATTATGCCATGTTGTGCAAGGTTGGAGTTCACCACTACAATGGAAGTATGTTCCTTAACCTTTTGTTCTCGTGTTACATGCTTTAGCACATACTTGTATCATGATTTGAGTATTTGTCTCTTGGATTAATTTCCTTTTCACATTGAACTAGCAGATTATTAATAAGATTAGTTCAGCTATGTTGCTCCAACATCCATATCTAAAGACTATTTCTGCATGAGTATGGGGTATGATTTTCCACATTCAAGAAAATCTTGGGAAAAAGAGAGCTGATCTGTGTTAAGACAGATGCCCATATTCAACACTGCCCCCTGAATCTGAATAATGTAGATTTTGCCCTTCCTTGCTTCCTTCCATTCTCTAGTTATTACGAACAAAGCTTGTATTTCTACTGATGCCGATAGAAGTGGTAGGATGAACAACATTCTCGATTGATATAGCCCATTACATGTGTTCTTCATCTATGTATCTCAACTTATCTCAAGTTCTATATATAATGTTGTCGAAAGTTTTATAGCAGTCATCATTTGTTTTAAAGAGTAATCCCCTTGACAAGGTTTTTTTTTTTTTTTTTGCAGACAACGTAGACTTGGGCACTGCTTGCGGCAAATACTTTAGAGTGTGCTGCCTCAGCATTATTGACCCTGGTATATATAAGAGTGTTGATAACATGTTGAATTTACGAATACATCTGTAGTTTCTGATTGTGGTAAATATCTTGTGTTTTTACAGGTGACTCTGATATTATAAAGAGCATGCCCGGTGATCACTAAGCTATGGGGGGATAACTTCCTAGGTGCTGATTTAGTTTCAATTTTTGGGTGTCTAAAAACATTGTTGATGTTGAAGACAAACGTATTCTGAAATTCAGAACTTTCTTTGTAGTGTTTGTGGGACAGTGATGTTATTGGCCCATGTATTAGTGATTTTTTTGAGTGGATTTCGTTTAAAAATCTTTCTTTCAACATTTTTTATGGTAGATTATAAATTAATGCTCCTTTAGAAAAGCTAAGAAGTTGAGGACGACAAGGTAACTTGTGTGATGAATTGAACATTTTTATTCTGAATATGGAAATAATGATATACACAAATTTGATCCAATACCAAAAAGGAAAATATGACATTAATCAAAATTTTAAGTAAAAGTTAGAATAATGCGGTAAAGCAAAGTTATTATTGTGAAGGAAAAAAGCAAAAGAGGCGAAGGAGATGACAGTAGTGGAAGTGAATGAAGCTATAGGTTATAATTTTTCCCCATTATCGAGAAAACAATTTTCAGTTTTTACCACCATAAAATATAAACTCCGACTGTATGTTAATGGAAATTTTGAAGAGATTGGTGCGAATAGACTCCATCAATTTTCATTTCATTGTCAGATCTCTTTCTCAAAAGCTTCAGCTGACACCAAAACAACCCCCATTTCATTAATTTCTTCACCATTTCTCCACCCCCCCCCCCCCAAAAAAAAAACAAAAAATGTAAAACAAATATCAATGATGTAATGTAGTTTAAGTGCTCTTTGGATCTAATCAAATCACAGAGAATCCTGAATTCTTAAATCTCCATTCACTCTGAAACAAAAGTGTTCATGGAGAGTTTTGGCGCCGAAGATCTGTCCACAATAGGCGGCATAGCCACTGTTTCTCTTCTTCATTCTTTCATTCCCACCCATTGGCTTCCATTCTCCATCGTCGGCCGTGCCCAAAATTGGACCCTTTCTCGTACCCTTTTTGTCAGTAAGTCCCCTTGATCTAATTATTTATGCTTTCGATCTAATTCGCATATACTAATACCCAGACTAAAAAAAAAAAGGACCCCTTTATTTACAGTTGATAAATTTCTCTGTTCTTTAGTTTTCGATATCTTAATTTTACCGTAATTAATGTCACGATCGATTCTCATATGTTGATTTGCAGTTGATTTGCTTTTCTGGGTTTCTTTAATTTTAGCAAAACTAAGATTTTTTAGCAGATAGTTAAAAACAAGGGAATCGAATACTATTAAAAATTAAAACTACTTTTGGGCATTGCTTGATCCTTCTTTATCATTGTATTATTGTCTATGGCGCAGCCGCATTTGGAGCAGTTTTGCACGTAATATCCACTTCTCTTCTTGGTATAGCTGCAATAACTATGGCGACCACAATTGCTGGTGAAGAAACAGTGCATAAACTTGCTTCACTTTTGCTCATAGTTCTTGGTGGTAGCTATATATTGTTGTTTTTGTCTGGTAAGGGTGGACACAGTCATTCTCATAACCAACCCATGGAGAAAATGGCCGTCGCTGGCCTTGTCCTCGTTCCAGCATTGTCTCCTTGTGCAACCACTCTTCCTGTGTTCCTAGCTGTCGGAAATTCGTCTTCCATGATGGTACTTGCCATTATAGTGTTGCTATTCAGGTATACATGACAAACGACTTTGAAAATTTGAGAATGGCTTATTCAATTTGATTTTTATATATAAATAGTTAGTTGGCAGTTTAGTTGAAAGAGAGCTTATTTTCATGTGTTTCCAACTGGTATAGCATCTTCAGTTAACTATAGACTGGTGTTAACATACAAGTACTTTGATGTATATCTTCAACTTTTATCATGCATATTGATTTTAATCTTTTTCTTCTTTGGTAAATAAGCAAATGAGAGACAGTTTTGATCCTGTTACTATTTATGGTTTGCAGAAACCTAGAACTGCTAAGGGTATGGGGATAGAGACTGATCTGTGCTTACCATAAAGAACTGGCAGTAGAATGTTGAAAACCCTGTAGACCATTGAACTACGTTTAGACATGAATCATCTTATGTTTTTGTGCTAAGCCAGTTACTTTGTTTCTTGAAAACAAATTGCATGATTTTTGTTTCTTTTACTAGGCACCATCATTTGTCTTGGACCTGAGATATTTGCATTATACTTATCTGTGTTTACAATAATTTTCTTCGACTGACTCAAGCTTCAACCTATAATCTACACTGAAATTCATAATATTAATTGGTAGCAATACCATTGTTTGTATAGAATTTTAATATCATGAGGAACTGATTTAAGTTAGGGTTTAACACTAGCCACTAATTTGCCGGTATACTTATGTTCTGGCTAATTGGACAAGATAATGTATAGGTGCATTGCAAGTCTGCTATAAGCTTATAACCCAGGCTTTACTGTAGATGGCTTAATTAAGGTGACATTGAGTTTGCAGCACAATAGCAGTGATGACCTCGCTGGTGGCTTTATCCTTCTATGGTGCTAGCCAGCTCAAGTTTCGCTGGGTGGAGCGATATGACAAAGTTCTCGTGGGTTCGGTGCTATGCTTGGTAGGGATTCTAACACTCATTTTTCACGATCATGATGGAGAGAAGGGCTTGCATGCACATCAGGTGCACAGGAAAGTTATTGGTGTTTGAGGACTGCAACATCCTGGAAGCTTATGTTTTGATTAGAGGATCCATCCCATCGTCCAATTTAAACAGTCCATTGTGCCGTAAGTGGATTACAAGATTGTTTTCTTGGTGCTAGCCAGTCTTGTATGTGTTTATGGTTATGGCCACTTTGCCATCAATGGTCGAGGTTGTTTTGTTCTTTGTCGGTTACTTACATGGACCAATCCTATAAATAGCCTTTAAAATGCTAATTTGACTCGAACGATATGCAAATACAATGAATTCTCTTCATTTATTTTATCCTCTTTTTGTCAAGTCATTATTGGCCACTGTTTCTCAGACTTATGGTGAAGTTTCGGTGGTTTTTTTTTTTTTTTTTTTAAATTTCAACCAAATAAATGCTATATAAGAAATTTTAAGAAAAACATTCTAACCCGATATTTAAAAAAAAAAATCTAAACTATTCTATAAATCAGTTTTGAGTAAATTATTAAGTTAATGAAAGGACACGGTTTCTTCTGCTCATCAATTTGTCTGTAAGTGCAGCAGCCATGGTATCCAATGAAAAACGCACCCTCCCTTTAAGGGCATATAACAAGGGGTTTTTATTTTTTTTTCATTAAAGAGAGAGAGTCAAAAGTGTCCATTCAACAACATGGATAAAGCTGAAATAAATGAACAACAAACTTTTAATAAAATTTGCAAGGAAAAAGAATAGTAAATTATGGATATAATTAAAGCTAACCCTTGGTTTCCTTCACTAAAAGTTGTTGAAAAGCATGATTTGTTTGATAAGTTTTTAAGGTAAACATGAATTATTTCATGTTCTCAAAGAGACAAAAGAAGTGGAAGACACGACATATTTTTTTATGTTTCCTAGCTATTTCTGTACATCTGCTTCTTCAGTAATAAATTTCTTTCTAGCTTTCTTTCAACAATTAAACATGACCCATCATTTGAAAACCTGTAAAATATTAATTGGTTTTATATTAAATAAACTCTTTTATAGTTGGGTCAGGTTCATATCACTTCACTTTTTAGGCTTCAACCTTATATTTCTTTATAGTAATTCGGTTTTGTTTTTTTTTTGGATCAGACCAATTAAGACTCCCATTTTTTTGATGTTTATCAGTTTATACTCTCAATAGATAGTCAGTAGCAGCTAGTCAATACTAGCTGTTAGTTAAAGTTATTATATAGTTGGTTCAGTTGTAACTATTTGCTATTCGTTATAGTGTATTAAGGAGTTAATGTTCTTGTATAAATAGTTACAGAGACTTTATTGTAAAGAGATCATCTTTGCATATTGATGATATTTTAATATCAGATATCTTTCTTCTTGTATGTTTAGGGTGTATGTTTAGGGTGTATCTTGATATGGTATCATTTTGATCTTGTTCCTTGTTTAGGAGGAAAGAAGGAAGTTTTCAACACTGAGTTTGATGGTCGAATGTTTGATGTTTCTACTAATTGTTGTTCTTCAACTGAGAGTTGTAATCATTTTGACTTGTGGCATCGACGTCTTAGCCATCCCTCTTTAAAAGTTTTAAGAACAGCTTTGCAATCTTGTAATATTCCTTGTCAAGTGAATAAAATTGATCAGTTGTGTGTTGCTTGTCAGTTTGGAAAGTCTCACAAGTTATCATTTCCCACTTCCAACACTAGTTATCACTCTCCTTTGAACTAGTTGTGTCAAGTGAATAATACATGGTCGTTAATTCCCTTACCTGCTGGCAAAAGGCCCATTGGCTGCAAATGGTTATTCAAGATCAAAAGACACTCTGGTGGATCTATTGATAGATATAAGGCAAGGCTAGTTGGAAAAGGGCATTCACAAGTGGCAAAATTCGATTTTCAGGATACATTAAGTCCCGTGGTGAAGTCAGTTACTGTTAGAGTTATAATTTCTTTAATTGTCACGAAAGAATGGAAACTCAGACAGGTTGATGTCAATAACGCTTTTTTAAATGGAGACTTACAAGAAGATGTTTTCATGGAACAACCTCCTGGGTATGAGCATCATCAAGATGGAGCAACATTGGTTTGTAAGCTACTAAAGGCTTTTTATGGGCTTAAACAAGCGCCACGTGCTTGGTTTGAGAAGCTCAAAGTCTACTTGCTTTCAGAAGGGTTTGTTGTGATCAAATCTGATCATCTTTATTCACTAAGATTGTAGGGACTAATGTGATTTATCTTTTAGTCTACGTCGATGATATTATCATCACTAGAAGCAATGAGTCTGCTGTTGAACAGGTTATACAACAACTCAATTCTGTGTTTGCTTTGAAAGACATGGGGTTGTTGCACTATTTTTTAGGCATCGAAGTTACCTATACTTCTTAGGGATTATATCTTTCTCCGCTCAAGTATATTGTAGATTTACTGCAGAAGAGTGGTATGGATCAAGCACATAAGTCACTATTATTCGACTAGAACTAGCATTTGCTGTAAACAAAATCTGTCAATTCATGCATAAACCTTTGAATACTCATTTCAAGGCTTTAATGCATATCTTGTAATACTTATGTGCAGTGACAGAGGCTAAAACATTTTGTTAGCTGAGCCGAAATTAAATTGTAATTTTTATGATAGTAAAAATGTAATTTCATCATTTTAATAGACTAAAGTACAATTTTACTTTTATTAATTTAAAATTTTAAAAGTCCTAACCCTACGCCCCTGCTTGCGCCACTTCGCACTATGGTTTGTGTTTTAAACCTGCTCAACGCATGGCTATTACTGGTTTGGTTGATGCTAATCGGGAGTCTGATATTGATGACAGAAGTTATACAACAGGCTAATGTTTGTATCTTGGTGGTAATCCAGTCTCATGGTTGTATCTTGGTGGTAATCCAGTCTCATGGTGCTCCAAGAAACAGCAGGTTGTCTCTCGAAGTACTGCAGAGGTTGAGTATCGGAGTGTGGCCTATGCCACTGCTGATGTCTTATGGCTTGAATCTTTGCTTGGAGAATTACAAGTTCAATTTGATGATCGAATCATTCTTTGGAGTGATAATTCTAGTATCGTTGCTGTGTTTGCAAATGCTGTTCTTCATTCTAAATTCAAGCATGTTGAGCTAGACTTATTTTTTATAAGGGAAAAGGTGGTTGCAGGCAAACTTTTTGTTGGTCAAGTTCCGACTCAGGACCAAGTTGCAAACATTCTCACCAAAACCCTTATCTGCATCTTTCTTAAGTTTCGAGACAAGCTTGGTGTTTGTGTTATTCCTTCTATTTGAAGTGAGTTGTTTGGGAAGATGGGTGAATGCTAAGGATAGTCAGTAGAAGTCAGTCAAGAGTAGTTGTTAGTCAAAATTTTTATACAGTTGGTTCAATTTTAACTATTTACATATTCTTGTATAAATAGCTATAGAGACTTTATTATTAAAAAATAATCTTTGCATATTAATAATATTTTAATATCAAATATCTTTATTCTTGTATGTTTAGTGTATCTTGATACATATTGTTTTCACCTATAAATTAATTGATGAAATCAGAAACAAGGAGTAAAAAAAAAATGTATATTTATAGATCATTAATGGTGGATCAAAATTAAATGGAAGATTCTTTGGTGAAAGCAAAGCAAGCTAGCAAAGCTAGTAGTAAAATATTTCACCTACATAAAAACAAAGCAATACTGTCTTGGGATTAATCAAAAACTTTTCTAAGGTCAAAAGCAAACAACAAGGCACCAACTCAAGCAGCTATTACTTCAAACAATTCATTGCATGTTACTATGTTTTTTTTTATGATTTAATTATCTGATCTTAAGAACTATTCAACACCCAGAAGCTCAAATCATTGTTCTGTTTTCTTACTTCTTTAGTGTTCTTCATTAAATGTGTCTGCAATTTACGACCACATTAAAAACAAGACCACCTAACACTTCGTTCTCACACACACACTCTCTCTCTCTCACCTCCCTTATCTCACTCTTCAACATGGTTTTTCTTCTCTCTGTCTCTGGTTTTTTTCTGCATCTTTGACCTTCTCTTTACTTAATATAACTTCCAATCACTACTCTGTGTTGTACTTTCTTTGCAACTTCCCAACCCAAACAAAGCTCAAGATTCTCACTTTTAGCAACCCTTTTTTTTTTTCACGGTTTGTATCTTCTTTACTAGTTGCTAAGCATTATCTTCTCGCTTCTCACTCTCAGCTCCTTGGTGTGATGTAGTGTCTTGTTATGAGCTTTTGAGCTTGTTTCACTTGATTTGGGTTTCTGTTTATCTCAATGGACATGGGTTTTGAACTTCATTCATTGGCTGCTTAGATTAGTTTAAAAAGGAAGCATCTTTGTAAGTATCCCATTGCTAAATTAGTTGAATTTTTTTCAGTGTTAAAACTATATCCATGTGTAGTCCTCTAGCTCATCCAAGCATTGCAACTTGCTGTAGAAGTTTTCTATAGCTGTTGTTGGTCCCATTCTGATATATTCTGAGATTTGTTGTGGGGTGGGCTTGGGGACTTCATTTGAAGGAATGCAGAGATTCAGTTCAGTAATTTTGTTGTTTCTGGTAGTGACTGCATTAGCACAATCTGATTTTGAAGCACTCTTAGAGCTCAAAAAGGGCATAGAGAAAGACCCTTCTGGTAAAGTCCTCGATTCATGGGACTCTAAGTCCTCGGCATCTGATGGGTGTCCCCGGAATTGGTTTGGCATCACCTGTAATGAAGGCCATGTGACTGCAATCACCCTAAACGGCTTGGGTTTGGTTGGAAACTTCAGTTTCCCTGTCATTGTTGGTCTGAAATTGCTTAGAAATTTGTCCATCTCAAGCAACCAGTTGACAGGGACCATCTCAAACATAGGCTCAATTCGTTCACTCCAATTTTTGGACCTCTCGGTTAATGCTTTTCATGGGGTTATACCATCAGGCATTGCCAATTTAAAAGATTTGGTTCTTCTGAATCTTTCTTCAAATAGTTTTGATGGCACATTTCCCTCTGGGTTTAGCAATCTTAAGAGGTTGAAATACTTAGATTTACGATCTAATGTCTTTTCTGGGGATATCATGAAACTTTTGTCCCAATTGCAAAGTGTGGTGCATGTGGATTTGAGCAGCAATCAGTTATCTGGTTCACTGGACTTGGGACTTGGAACCTCGCATTTTATTTCTTCAATTCAGTATTTAAATATAAGCCAGAATTTGTTGGTTGGAGAGCTCTTTGCTCATGATGGAATGCCGTACTTTGACAGTTTAGAAGTGTTGGATGCTAGTAATAATCAGTTAGTGGGAACTATACCTTCCTTCAATTTCATAGTCTCTTTGAGGATTCTTCGGCTTGGGAGCAACCGCTTGTCAGGATCACTACCAGAAGCTCTTTTGCAAGAAAGCTCCATGATCTTATCTGAACTTGACCTCAGCCTTAATCAACTCGAAGGTATTCCCTTTTTAAACAGCCTAGTGTAACTTTAGTGGGCAATTGTATCTGTTAATGTATATTCTGCCACCCATTCCTAGTCTGCGTTGTATTTATATATTTCACCCTGCATTGCTAATTTAGTTTTGCTGTTTTTTTCATATGCTGCAATGACATTCTGAAGTGTTACATCATGCCTCTTTACATGTAGCATTTGCTCATTAAATAATATAAGACGCTCCCTTTTTTTCCAGATTTCCGAAAGTATTGTACTCTCCATAACTTTAACTAGACAGTGCTAGAAAATGCATGCTTTTTTTCTGGCTTGCCAAACCGGAAATGAAGTTTGTCTTGGATCACAAGATAAATGAAGACATTACAATAAGTGTCTGAAAATATTATTAGGTTTTGTCTATCTATCTAGGATATGCAGTTCAAAGTCAATTGTACAAGGTTTCATATGCCAATTACTTTGGTCAGTGATTGCTGAAGCTATGATTTTCGATCTGTGGCAGAACCTGCTGCCCCACTATATTATGCTTTCAAACACTCTTGATTTTTTCTTATTCATGAAAATTTTGCATCTGTGGTAGGGCCGGTGGGGAGTATAACCTCAACAACGCTAAAGAAGCTCAACATATCATCAAACAAACTCTCAGGGTCCTTGCCTTATAGGATAGGGCACTGTGCTGTCATAGATCTCAGTAACAACCTGCTCTCAGGGGACTTGTCCAGAATCCAAGGTTGGGGGAATTATGTGGAAGTTATTGAATTGAGTTCAAACTCACTGACCGGGACCTTGCCGGACAAAACTTCTGAGTTTTTAAGGCTGACTGCCTTCAAGGTGTGTAACAATTCATTACAAGGTGTTCTCCCATCAATTTTAGCTACATACCCGGAATTGAAGGTCGTCGATCTTAGCCTCAACCGCCTTAACGGATCTCTCCTTCCAAGCTTCTTCATGTCAACAAAGTTGACTGATCTCAATCTCTCAGGCAATAACTTTACTGGTTCGATACCTGTTCAGGACATAAAGAACCTGCCTTCTGTAAGTTCTGCTGGAAATTTGAGCCTGTTGACTCTTGATCTGTCTCATAACTCATTAACTGGCAACTTGCCCGCCGAAATCGCCAAGTTCCATAACCTGGAAATTCTTAACCTATCCGATAACAAACTTGAGGGCAGCATCCCTGATGGTCTTCCTAATGAACTGAAAGGATTCAATGTGTCTCTTAATAATTTATCTGGTGCTATACCCAACAACTTGAGGGGGTTTCCTGATTCATCATTCCATCCAGGAAACTCCTTCTTGAAATTTGGTTCTTTTCCATTGTCACCGAAAGGTTCTTCCGACCTGAACTTGAAGCCTCACAGGTCTCAGATAAAACCCGTCACCAGAATTGTCTTGATTGTCGGCTTGGTTGGCGGTGCTGCTATAATAGCTCTTGTGTGTGTAATGATTTACTATAGGAACAACTGGCAGGAAACTAGGAGTGAGGGTTTGAAAAGAAATGTTGGTAAAGAAACTGTATGTCAAGGAGAGCATTCCCTTTCTCATACATCAGTACCTTACAGAAGCAAGGATACATCATCTTCCTCATTTAGCTTTCGCCAAGAACTTTTGTCATCGTCCAAAAAGAGCTCTGCATTTGATCATGGGAACAGTTCATTCATCTTAAATGACCCAAAATATCTTAGTCACCTTGAGTCCACGAGAAGAGATGAAGGATTGGCTTCACCAATGTCCATCTTGTCATCTTCAAATGCATCTCCATCTAAAGCTGAATTTCCATTTGAGAGTTCCAGTGCACTAAAGGTTCGTTCTCCTGATAAACTAGCTGGGGATCTGCATCTCTTTGATGGATCTCTGGCGTTGACAGCAGACGAACTTTCACGTGCTCCGGCTGAAGTTATTGGAAGGAGTTGCCATGGGACATTGTATAAAGCCACACTTGACTCAGGTAACGTATTGGCTATCAAATGGTTAAAGGAAGGGATAGCAAAAGGTAAAAAGGAATTCGCAAGGGAGGTAAAGAAACTCGGGTACATCAAACACCCAAACTTAGTTTCTCTTCAGGGTTATTACTGGGGTCCCAAGGAGCATGAGAAGTTGATCATATCAAATTATGTAAACGCACGATGTTTGGCCTTCTATCTTCAAGGTAAGATTCTGTTCGTTGTGTGATTATAGGCTTCCAAACTAGAAATTACTGCATTTTATATCTTTTGTAGCCTCTGGAGAAGGATTATGATAATGAAAAGCCAATTTTTTGCCCCATTCTCCTGTATGCCTAGATTAGATGACAATTTCCGTGCTGGTCAAATTTTCGGGATCTGGATTTTTCATTCATACTGTGCATTGTTAATAAACAAAGAAAGAAACTGCCTCTATTATCGTAGTTTAGGTACTAGGGAGTTTGAATCAAGTAATGCTGTTATAGAAATATAATCAATGAGTCTAAAGCTGGATTAATAAGTGATATTATAAGCAATTATGAAGACAACTCCTAAATATATGCTAGATATTTGCTTATTTTATTGAAATGACTCTGTTTCAGTTAAACTAAAGCACTGTCTTGTTTTTACATTAAGGTCATTTGATCTTGTAGATTGAACTGTATGCAAGAATACCCTTACATAAGCCATTCTTTCTGCTTTTCTCATGGATAAATGATTTCTTTTAATATATACTTTTTTATCTTTGTCTCAAACTGCAGTGCGGTGCATATGTGGTGGAGTTTGTGTTTCACAATTAACTTCTTTTAAATTCTTCTGCAGAGACAGAGCCAAGAAAATTGCCACCCTTGTCCCTGGACGAACGGCTTAGGGTTGCCATAGATGTGGCTCGGTGTCTGAGCTACCTACACAATGAGAGAGCAATACCCCATGGCAACCTTAAGTCAACAAACATTTTACTAGAAACTCCTAATTTGACTGCACGCCTCACTGATTACAGTCTCCATCGGATACTGACATCAGCTGGCACAGCTGAACAAGTTCTGAATGCAGGTGCCCTTGGCTATCGGCCCCCTGAGTTTGCTAGCTCAAGTAAACCATGTCCATCCTTGAAAAGTGATGTGTATGCCTTTGGGGTCATATTGATGGAGCTTCTAACTGGAAAAAGTTCAGGAGAGATAGTTTCGGGGAGCACAGGTATGGTTGATCTAACCGATTGGGTGAGGTTGTTAGCATCGGAAAACCGTGCCGATGACTGCTTTGATCCTATGATATTGGAAAGGGATAACATGGAACAAACACATAGAACACTCGACGCCATGCTACAAGTGGCACTGAGATGCATCCTACCGGCACAAGAGAGACCCGATATGAAATCAGTTTACGAAGATCTCTCGGTAATTGTGTTACAGAAAGGTAAACAAAAGGGGTTCTAACTATGTAGTTTAACTACTAACCCCACATTGATTGGTTCATTACTATCATAAGTTGGAATTCATGTCTCGGATTGTTTTCTCTGGCTCGAAATTCGTACCGTAAATATCATTTTGGATAGGGTTAGTAGGAAGAAATAAAGTTTCATTGTAGATGGTGGGTTAACCATTCCTTTTTAACCCTTGTCTATGAATGTAACTTTAGGTATAGATTTCATTGACTCATTCTGTGAAATATAACTATAAGCCTTCATATATATATATAACCCTATGTTTCTTTACAAATTGAAAATATCCGTATCAAGCATGCATGCATCAATGTTTGGTAGTCGAATGGACAATGAACAATTGAGAGAGTGATTTTAAGCAAATCCTGGAACACCAATGTAGAAAGTGGGTGGAGATGCTTTTTGCAGCCGGTGTTTGAACTTCCTAGCCAGATTTACAGGGTCAAAAATGGCAGTCTAGATTCGGTTTCTGTGGCAGCCATTGAAGGCCTGATGAAGAACATCATTCCAGGCTATCAGGTTTGAAAATGTTTGGGGGGGGCTTTTGGATTTGTGGGACATTATTGTCCTTCAGGCTTTTCACTTTTTTAAATCCAAGGCTTCATCATCATTTAGGTCCACAAAAGGGTTTCCAAATTAATTTGATCAGTCATAAACTCTGATTTATCCTGATAACATCGTTAAATAAATCTGAACTAGATAAGTTTTAAAAATAAGCTCTTACTTTTATAATTTAAATTTATTTTTCAAAGTTAAAGAGCATTAATGTTATAAATCATGCCAAAAACAAAATAAGCATAGATTAAGTTTCTTCTAATTGTATAATTACCAACTTTCATTCAATTTCAAAAGTACTGATTGCAACAAATATTTCATTTTCCGTAAAGAAAATTGAAATAAATAAAGAGTAATTATTTCATAAATGAATTTAAGATTTTTTTAATTATTTAATTATTATTTTATTATACTCTAAAAATAAATGACATCAACCTGGATCCACTTGTAAATTTTTTTTATTAGTGTATAAGATGAATATAATGTTAAAACTATACACATTATAA
The DNA here is from genome assembly GCA_025698515.1 of Gossypium sturtianum. NCBI lineage: Eukaryota > Viridiplantae > Streptophyta > Magnoliopsida > Malvales > Malvaceae > Gossypium > Gossypium sturtianum. The sequence continues at coordinate 163,661,702 of CM046955.1, read as the reverse complement.
TTTCTATAGTTTTGGTTTCTTTTTCTTCATCTTTCAACATCAAATATTAAGAATAGACAAACCTAACCAAGCATATAAGAAATATTCTCCAACTGCTCCATTTTTATTTTTATTGTAATCCGGCATTGAAGTCTTTTTTGGGTCTTTCCTAAAATAATTAAAAGAAAATTGGCAATGAGTGTTAGCAAAATAGTTTTAAAGTGTATTAATATATTAATTATAGTAGTATTGTAATTGTCTATAATTATTGGATAAAAATATTAATTTATATGGTAACTTAAAACAAAATTTAAAACGGAATGTTGAGCTTAACCCATTAATTCGTTTTTTGAAGATAGCTTCCATCAAATTTAAATTTCATTCTCAGCATTTAATATTCCTTTAATTTTTCTTTACCAATCAAATCAAGGAATGTCCATAATTAATTAATTAATCAGATAAACCACCTCCCGACGAGGTGAATATTTGCTCCAAGTGTTTCTTCTATTGTTGTTTTTCATTGGAAAAAAATAAAATAAAATAGTGGGTGTATAATTACTTGTAAGAAGATTTCAAACATGTGTGCAATAAAAAATAGGGCAACTTGTCTAGTTTACCAAGGCATGGACATTGGACAACCACTACAATTCAAGTTATGCTTTTAAAGGTCCCAACTATTTTAGATACATTTCAAAATTACTGCTCCTAACCACTGAGGTTAAAGACCCCAACTAATCGTTAATTTAAATGTCAAATCCGCCCTTTCACGTGTGAAAAGGTGGGGGCAGTCAACTAAAATAGGCAATGTTTGATGGGATACTGATTTTCAACTCCCGCCCTGCAATTTGGCTATGAACTAAAACCATTTGTTTTTCTAGGGATGTCAAAAGAATAACACACTTTTTTGTTTTATTTGTTGGAAACTATTAACTTTTATGAATAAAATGAATTTTTTTAAAATATGAATACTTGTTTTTTTAAAGAAAGACTTAAATTTTTTTTCTGAAAATTATCTAATTTAAAAATATTTGGCTTTTTTTAAATAAAATAATAGTTGTTTTTAGATGTATATTTTTGAATAAATTAAAAGACACAAATACCCTATCATATTTATTCAATAATTTATAAAAATTTAAATCGATCAAAATTGTTTAAAAAAAATCACCAAGTTATTTAACATTAAAGGTTGTGTGATAATGTATGTATATATATATATATATATGCAAAAATTAACTATTAAAATATCTATTTTGTATCAATTACATTAATTAGGTTTACATCTAGTTAAAATAAAAACTTGAAAATTTCATATTATCAATTTCTTTTTTAAATTAATCTATCTTCAAAAAAAGTAGCAGCCCCTCCTAAAATATATCACTCTTTCAAAAATGTTAATGGTTAAACTTATTTAAAAATAAATATTTTTTCTAAGTATAAAATTAGCTCATTTTTAAAATGGATGTCATTTTCATCATATTTCACTTTCTTTTAACATAATAATTCTATTCAATCTCTCTCACTACAACTAGCTTTTTAACTCTAAATATATTTAATGTCAACAATTAACGCCATAAAATTATTATTTTGATATATATATTACAAATTGAAGGAGAAATGATAACAATTTTTTAATATCAAATTATTTTATATATTTTTATTATTCATAGAAATTAATATTTTCGAAGTTATAGTTTTTTTCCTTTTAACATTAAATAAATTAAATTAAGACGCATCTACAAACAATGTGAGTGAAAATATTAATATAATAAATTAAATACAAATTAATATAAAAATTAAACATAATTTTAATTGAAACGATGAATTTGAGATAGTCAATACTCAATTCTTATAATTTTTATTTTTTTATATATATACTATTATATTTTTCAAAATAAATAAAAATAAATACCTTCAAGACATTATTTATTATTTTATGAAATAAAAATATTTAATGTTTTTTTAACTAGATTAAAATCTAGTTGATTTGTGACACAAACTTAGCTCTTTAATATATATACTAAAAATTCTATCACATGTATATGCATGTGGAAATCACGTATTTAAAACACAGACGTGTGATTAAAAATAAAATATAATAAACAATAAAATATATGGTTTGAAAATAGTTAATAATAACATGTTAAATGTGTACAATATTAAAATAAAATATTAAATTAAATTGTAAGTAAAATGAAATTTAAACAAATAAATATATTAAATTAAGAATGCTAAATTGATACATTTTATTAAAATGGTGTTGTAATCAATCATGAGTTGGTGTCGAGTTAATTTGTGTTACCAACTCAATTTGACAACATAATTAAATATATACAATTGAAGGAGTTAATAAAATGTGCATAATAAAATTAAAATATATTTAAAAATCAAAATAAAGTTTTAGTTGAATGATAAACTTAAAGTTTTACTAGTAATATTAATTTAGAATGGAATCTCATCATTTTTATATTTTTATTGGTTTTTAAATTAAAAAAAAAAACTGAAATATCTTTAAATAATGTAATTTTTTAAAAATATAAAAAAATATTTTTATAATTTCCGCAGGAGACTTAAAAGTTTTAATAAAAAGTATAGATTATAAACAAACAAATAGAGATTATGTGACTAAAAAGAAAACATTATATTTGTCCCTCCACGATGAGAAAGAAAATTAGAAAAGGGGTCCAGTGCCAACTGGCCCACGTTCAATTCTCCCACACGGAGAAAGAATGAAAAGCAGCAGATAAAAACCAGAAATGAAGTAACACGTACGCCCCCAATCCACCCACCTGATGATTAGATGAAAATCAGACGCTGTTTCTTGACTCCTTCGCCCTCTTAATTAGCAAAAGTTAAAACCCTTTTTTTTCCTTCTTTGACATCCAAGTCTGAACTGTACTCCATCTTTTACTATTTCTTCTACCGTCCCTTAATCCATTTCATAATATATGCTTAGGTGACAAATCAAACCCCCCATTGATTTGGCTATTCTATTTGTAAACTCTTCAGACCCTTTCTGGTATTATCCCTGTATCTCCACTTCTCTATAGCCAGCCAGCAGCATTCAAGAACGAAAACAAAAGCTTGTTTTCATTTCTCTTTGATAACTGAAGAAACCCATCTTCTTGTTTTTCTGATCAAAGGTTGCTAGTTTTAGCTTTCTTTTCAGGTACGTAATATGTTCTTCCAATCTTACAGCCTTTCCTTTCCTTTTCTTGCATGCATGCATATATATCACTCTTTTAAGATCAATCTCTAGCTAGTTATTTAAAGACGTGTTTGGTTCGATGGAATACTCGTTTCATTACGAGCTGATTTAAAGCAATGTTACCGTTTAGTTTGCGCCTTCGCGGAACGTTTAATGGGAAAAATTACCATTGATTTGTTTGTTTCTTTTGTGGAAAGTGCATTGATGAATGTAGATGAATGTGAATCTTTTAAATAACATTACAGTCAATTACTCGCTTGATTAAGACAAGTGAATTTTGTTCCTCCTTTAATTAAATCCCCCATTTCCCCCCGAAACGCGTAAACGTTGGTGTTTAAATACGCGTATCCAAGCTTTTGGTTTCTCAGTCTCAGACATTCAAAACACTTAACTGCGGCTCCCGCGATTTTTTCCTTTTGTAGTAAATCACTGAGTTAAACTGCACGATGACTGAACGAGTCCACCCCGGCGATTCTCCGCCCACATCCGGCGAACACTCGGTACCAAAACCAGCAACTTCGTCCCCCGAGAAACCTGCGCCACAACCTGGAACTTACGTCATCCAAATTCCCAAGGACCAAATCTACCGCGTCCCTCCGCCAGAGAACGCACGCCGCTATGCGCATCTATCCAAACGGAAGCCTCGTCGGAGCACCTGTCGCAGCTGCTGTTGCTGCTTGTTGACTACCATCCTCGCTCTCCTCCTTGCCGCCGCCATTGCTGCCGCTGTGATTTACTTCGTTTTCAAGCCCGAGTCTCCAAATTACTCCGTCGAGAGCGTTGCCATAAAGGGATTCAACTTGACGTCACCATCGCCGCTCTCTCCTGAATTCGACGTCACCGTCCGGGCACACAATCCCAACGATAAAATCGGTATTTACTACGAGAAAGGCAGCTCCGTTAAAGTTTACTACGATGACGTTAACCTGTGCAACGGTGCGTTGCCGGCTTTTTTCCAGCAAACGAATAACGTAACGTTGTTCAAAACTGCTTTAAAGGGCTCTGGAATTGAACTAAACAACGCCGTGCTCAGGACTCTTTCGGACCAGCAAAACAAAGGAGCGGTGCCATTTAGTTTGAAGCTGAGAGCGCCAGTTAAGATTAAAGTTGGGTCCATTAAGACGTGGAAGATTACCGTTAAGGTGACGTGTAAGATAACGGTCGATAAGTTAACGGCGGCGTCCAAGGTTGTGTCAAACGATTGTGATTACGGAGTAGATCTTTGGTGATGATTGGAGTACAGTTGGTACAGTTGGAGTGTTTGGTTGCAGGGATAGTGCGTCATGAATATAATATTTTCCTTGTTTTGTGATTATTACATCATAGTAGTGGTATACATGAACATGATACAGATTTTCAAAAATATTTTTATATGATACGCTTCATTTAATCATTTTTACGGTATTTTATTAATTATTAATTAATTTCTATTAATATATTTCCTTTTAAGATTTAATTTTGTACAACAAATCCAAAATAAAATCCAAATCAATGTAAAAAAGAAAAAGAAAAAAAAGTACTCCCATCACAGTAGAAAATTGATGATTTTCATCCACAAGAAAAATCCGATTCCAAGGCCATTTATAACTTGGACTAGTTCAAACTTCAAAGGATTTGAAATAATAGGTTTGTGTTAAATAAAATGCCATTTTTTTTCTAAATGATTTAAAATATATTTTAGTGGTGGTTGATTAAATGCATTAAATCATTGACCCAATAGTTTTTCTCATATAAAAAAAAAAGTCGCAATTTAAAATATAAAATTTAAATTTATTAAAAATTGTTTCATGAATTAATTAAATTTAAATTTTATTAATCCAGTAATCATTATATATAAGATAAAATGCTTTGGATTTGGAAATAGAATTACTTTATATACACACAGACGTATATAAGATAAAGAATGGGTCGTGCATGCGGACCACTTCAAAAGATTTTCTATAATATGTTCCATGACTTAATATAATATTGAATTATTGGTATTTGAATCAGTTTTCACGTAATGTAATGGCAGGGAAAAAACAGAAAGAAGATTTCAAATAAAATGGAGGGTGAAATCATCTTCTAATATCTAACCCAAGGTTGTTATAAATGAGTTAAAAACAAATGCACTGTAATTAGAGACTTTCATTCTCAACCTTGGGTGAAATCTGGATAAGACAATGATTATTTGCCCAAATAGAGCTCCTCCCCGTCCCTACTCCGGCAACGGCAGAACCACCGTCACCTCCCAACAGTTTTAGACATGCTCTTGATTATATTAAAATGTAACTATTGAATTATTAAATATGCTTCTATAAACACATTTGAATACAAAAGCATAAGACTCCAAGAACCCTTTCAATATATGAAATAAAAAATTGAGTAATTATTATCTTCTGATTTATGGGTTAAGAGGGACTATAAATAATTTTAAGAATTGTATCAAAAATAATAAATATTATAACAACGATTTTGAGGTGTGCTTTTCATAATTCATATATATGAACAATAGGAATGAATATATAGAAAGATAAAAAGCTTGGGGGTAAAATTGGCAATAATAATGAGGATATATGTGGCAATGCAGATAAATAGTTGATATAATAATGTTGATGTCATGATGCAATCATATTGTAATAATATAATTCAAAATTGTTGTCTTTTGAATTTCAGTAGTCTTCTAAAAATTGTGAATTTCACGTGCGCCTTGAGAAATTCAAAATTAGATGTCAACATACATGTAAATGCAAGCTTATAAAAGGAAGCAACATGCTAAGAGTAACAAAACCTCGAAAGGCCTATGAACCTAATAAAACATATCTAAATTATGTTCTGACCATGTCCCATAAGTTGCATCAGATCATGTTTGAAATATTTATAAATGATTATAGCAAAATCTAATAATAACAATAATAATAATAATACTCTCAAAAAATTATTAATGCCCATGAAAGTTACATTGAAATGCTTATTTGTTTCCATGTTTGTTTTCTCTTCGAACGGAATTTGGCACTTTGCAGACTCCGAACTTGGCTAATAAATTAATAATAAATGGGTAAATTATTAAAATAAATCTCTTTTTTTGTTTATCATGTTACATTTTAGTCATTTATGTTTGAAATGTTATATTTTAGTCACTTACGATATTATTTTGTTACAAAATAGTTACTTTACAGTTAAGATCTGGTACTTCCCAAATGACAATCCGACGTGATAGTTAAACCATAATATCTACCGTTAAAGTGTTGTTGTTTTAGTCACTTACGTTATCGGTTTGAGCATATCTTTTTTGTCTGTTACATATATAGCAAAACATGAAAAGATGGATCACCTTTTTAAAAAAAAAAAAAAAAAACATAATATCTGAACCCAAAATTCAGGTAAAGAACAAAAAACTCATTATTTACTGTAATCCATGCTTGGACCCTCCATTGAATTGATGCTTTGTTCTTTCATTTTGAATAAAAAAATCCAAACTCACTTTCATTTCTACTGTTTTGATTCAACAAATATGAGTATGAAAATTGATGATTTTTTCAGTCAAAATGAAAACGAAAACTAAAAGAAAAAGGACACCAATATTTTTTTTTTCAATTCAAGGATTAAATTGATACATTAGTTTTAATTATTTCGAAAAACCAAATTAACATTTTTTCCTTTAGTTAATTTAGAAATTTCAATTAATTAATTTTATTTAATTAAAAAATCAATTAATTTATCTAGCCAGATATCTACATTGACATTTAAAACCCATTTTAAATGTCATGTTGGACTGTTGTTTTGGGAGATAATAAATCTTAACAATAGAGTAAGCATTTAGTAACAAAACAATAACATAAAAAACTAAAATGTAAATTAAAACAAATAAAAATATCTATTTTAATAGTTTACCCCTAATAAATTTACAAATAAACTGCTGGCATTTTCTTTCGAAGGAAAAGCACATATTTCTATTGTTGTTATGCTTTTTATCCTGTCTCTCTTGTCTTTTACAATTATTACATTTGGCAAATGGCCGCCACACCATGACAAAAGAATCAATCTGTTACAGATAAATTGTCTGAATAATTTCCGAAACTTTTAAATCTTATCATCAATGCACCAGAAAATGGCATTTCCATTTTCATTAACTCCAACTCTAATTTAAGAATAAAGTACAAAAACTCAATACTAAAATAAAATTCGTTACTTTTTTCCTTGAATCATATTTATGAACCTGGTTTGAATTGTAATGTATGATCCATTATTTCCTGCAATTTATCTTTTTAACATATCATAGCCGCCATATATCTCAAACTGAAAGAAATATATTTGAAAGAGAAGTCTATGAGTGTATACCTTAGATTAAAAATTAAGTCTTTATACGTACATATATGTTTATCTCTAAGTTATATTGAAATGGAGCTGCCTGCTGGGTTGCTTCAGTTCCATTTCAAGTAAAATAGATTGAGAATAATATAAATAAATTATAATAATTATTTAAGTCAAATAACCCCCCCATGTGACCTGGTCATGTATTTCCCTTGTATGCAAGGAAAGGACTAAAATCCAAAATATCAAAGGGGAGATGAATTTTGCAGATAAAAGCTCAACTGCAACATTTATAAAAATAAAAAATAAAACCCAACAATGAAAGCAACACCACACCATAGTGCCATCAAGGTTTGGATCATTATCCTTTTGCTTGATATCTTTTCTCTTTTCCATTTGGGTAAAATGAACTCTTTTTATTGTGTGGTTTTTGTTTTTCCTGAAATGGGGGCCATCGAAGTGATAAGTTCCAAACTTTTGAACAAAGCCAAGAAAACAGCTGACCCTACCACCAAACCCACACACGTGGCACACAACCACAACAGTTCCATTTCCATCTTCCATGTACGAGAAGATCCTATTCAACTTAACCATGTTCTTTGCATTAACTGCTGTGGGTCTAAAGCTCACATAAGATGAACAAGGACAGGATTGCATAAAAAGACAACCAGTTTCCATTCAACACCAATCTGTCAACTATGTACCCATTACAGGACAAAAAACACTCAGATTCCTACAAAACATGACAATGGTTGAAACTGATAAAAAGTTCAAAGAAAGAGTGAAAATGAAGGGGAGGAAAGAAGAGGAAAAAAAAACCCAGAGATAATACATATAAACTTATTTATGAGACAGTAATATTCTATGTAAATCAGTTGCAAGATTATGGGACTTTTTGTTTTTATTGAAAGCCCATATGAAGACCTGATAAAACTTGCCAACTTCTAACAACTACAAGCACGAAGAAAAATACAACCACCAAGTTAAAAAAAAAAAAAAAAAAACATAAGGTTTTTAGCTAATGCATGTGTCGGCAGGCCTTAGTGGGGGTTACCACTTGTGACCTGACCTTTTGTTACTCAAAACCAGATTGAAACATCCTGCTTTGGCATGGTATCTACCCCAACAGCTTGTAGATCTTCCTTGTAATCAAAAGAAGCCAGATCGAACGGAGAACCAAACATCAACTGGAAGCTGTTGTTATTGTGGTTGGCCTCGAACGGAGAATTCAAACCCTTAAAACGGTCAAATTGACCTTCCCCTTGCATAAACATCTGATGATTACGAGGCATGCTGGACTCCTCGAAGAAATTCCCCTCCATCATGACTCCTTGATGACCGTTGAAGAATTCATCTTGTTGAGGTTGGCTTTTCGACTGGAGGAGATTTTGACCTTCATTACCTGGATTGTTACCGGGATTCATGTTTTTGTTGCCTTGAATGTTGTTATCATATATTGACATGAGCTCACTGATCATTTTCTGCCCATCTTCTGGAACTCCGAGTCCTGATAGTTCATAGGGTGTTGGAGCAGATGTAATAGATGGTGCAGCTGGCTTGGATGGTGCAAAAGGTTGAGGGAAAATGACTGGTTTCACTTCATTCACGTTAAAATTTGAACCGCCAAACTGCGCAGAAGAGTTTCTGAAAGGACAAGTTAATTGATGATTGTCCCTGGCAGTCCTGTCATGAAAACCCAGGCGAAGTTCACTATAAGGGCACTGGAGGAACTCACAACTGTAGATCTTGTGTTCCATCATGTTTAAATCATCGGATGGCTTCCTCTTTCGCATGAAATCCAAATTATTGACAACTCCCTTAATAGGATACGATTGTTGTTGGACAGCCCTCATTGTATCCATGCTGAAATTAGATGTATTGAGATGCCCGGGTTTGAGCTCTTGTACATCAAAGTTTGGCTCATCTTCAGCCCCTTCAACATCATACTCATTGCAGTCATTTATAACAAAAGACCCACTTCCTCCACCTGAGGACAAAGGTGGGCAGGAATCAGGGTAAAGCTCTCGTGCCAAGGCCTCCTCCTGGTTAATGATAGCGAGCCAAGTTGCACTCTCCTTGGCTGTCATCTTGTCCTGCAAGCACTTAGACTGCCTTACAAGCTTGCGAATCTTGGCAATATCAGGAGACATATGCTTGATTACTGCCGTGAGAACCCCCACTTTCCAAGCCTTCTTCAAGTCATGAGGTTTCTTATAAGGAGGAGGACCTTGATCTTTGGGCAATCCCAGTTGTGGCCACCATTCCTCGTTGCCAGTAGGCCACCATGGTGGGGAAACACCTTTCTCCAAAGGAAACCGCCTCTGAGGGGGATCACAATGTTGCATCAGTGCAGACAAAAGAGAACCAAGAGTTGTATCTTGGAGTTCTTGTAAGGTGTGTGGCGTTGGCCCGATGTTGTTACAGCCATCATTCTTGCCAGGAATCGAATTATCAGCCTGGTACTTTGCAATAGCAGCAGGACCATTACGATCAAACCGGACTTTATCCTTCCACCATTCTCGAAGATTGTCAGATGCTCCAGTTACCGGCTTTCCCTTTTCCGGAATAATCCCGTAAACAAAACCTTGAGCCTTGCAAACTTCCATCATCTTCAACATGTACTTCAATATTCCATCCTGTGCCCTCGACATCTTCTTTCTCCTCGCCTGCTCTTGGGACTGACGCTGTTTCGCGATATCAATCCCCTCCTTGCCCTTATGCTGCTCTTTAAGCCGTTTGAGACGCATTTTGTCCCTCCACAACCTCCTCTCAAGTTCATCAACATCAACCTCTTCATCAGTATAATCATCCTCAACAGTGGCCTCTGCTTCAATCTGTGAGACTGCAACATCTTTTTCCCCAAGCGGAGCACTGAAGAAATCCATATCCCCACACATAGTCATCTCATCGAACATCATCATTATTCCAAGATCTGATCGGACTCCAAGATAAGTCTAAAACTTGAGGGAATCTCAGTATCAGCAACACCACCTTTCCTTCTAGAAATAACCCAATTACTAAGGCTTAAGTTAAACTGCATATAAAAACAAACTGGTTAACAAAAACCATGCTAGGACTGTAAATTTTCCCGGACAAAAAAGCAGCATTTAAAAGCTGAACTGATACAGACAGTCTAAACATAAATTCACTGACGAAAATGGATGACAATTCAGATCAGCCAAAACCACAAAAGCATAAACAAAGATGCTCAGTTCCTAAAACCTATGTAATACATAGATTATTTTTAGTAGTCCAAAACCTAAATTTCTGTAGAAAATAAGAAAATTAAACAGAACAAAATAGCCTACAAATAATATCAGCTGGTCAGCTGCATCCTTCTGCGGTTATCATGACATAGAAGAGACAAAAATACAAAATCTGATTCATAAATCTTAAATTAAGGGACAATCAGATAAAAGTCAGATCTCCAAAAAGAAGGAAGAAAACATCTTAAAATGAAGAAGTAACTGAAAAGATAGAACCCAACTCAAATTCATTGGATCTGATATAATAACCCCAAAGAGACATGCAGAACTTCAAATTGTTCAATCAATAACAACATAATTTAAAAAAGTGGCAAAACCCGAAAAACCAGACAATCAAAACCTTTGGTTTAAAAATAAAAGCTCAACTTTACCAACAAACAATGAAAACCCCAATCAGGGAAAAAAACACAACCCAGAAAATCAAACAATCTATCAATCAATAATGAGCCCAAAATAGAAATCAAGACTTCAAGTTTATAAATCAACAATAAATAAAAGCCCGTATCAGAAAAGTAGTAGAAAACTTCATAGAAGGTACTAAGATCAAGTAAGACAAACAGAGACCCACTCAAAACCAAGTCCAAATAGACTTACCAGGAAGGAAAAAAAACACACACCCAGATTTTTGCTTATTCCCCAAAGCTCAAAGAAGTTAATTTTGAAACTGAGGGAAAAAAAAAAAAAAGAAGAGAAGAAATGGATGGATAGAGAGGGGAAGAATGGGGAAGAAAGAAAAGGAATATTTATCCCTTGGAGTTCTGCAAGATGGAACTTTTTAGTACCCCAAAAGAGAGAATTATTTAAGAGAGGGGAAGAAGTGAAGGGCGAGGATGGGGGGGTGGCTGCCTGTCTCCCTGTTTGGTGATTGTGAAAGCATAGATAGATGAAAAGAGAGAGAGAAAGTGGGATGAACTGTTGGGGATTTGTAAAAGCAAAATTTTTTTCAATAAAAAAGGGGTGTAATAAAACCAAGGTATGGGGAAGTGAGACTTTGGATTAAATAGTAAAGGAAAATGGAAAGTAGAGGGAAAAAAAGAGAGGGAAATAAATGAAGTTCAGGTCAGGTTAATCCCATCTGATTCTTGGGATAGACGGTTTTTTTTTTTCCCTTTTTCTTAATAATAAATTTCCGTGTGAATTAATTAATTAAGATAATTTGAGAGGCTGGCTGGCCGTGTTGCTTTCAGCAATTATAGGAAATTCATTCATGAGTGTTTTAATATACGTTTTATAATTATTATGTATTTAATGACTATTTTTAGATTTTATTAAAATTAATATTATATTAAATTTCTGGTACATGAAAATTTTATTACATTTATAAAACTAATATTTAATTAATTTTCATAAAGATCTTAAAAAATGATACTATCTTTTTCAAATGCATTACAACATGTTTTATATCAGATTACAGCATATCCACGGAATGAAAATTTTATATAACAAATATATTTATAAAAATTGATATAAAAGATAAATGAGGCTTTTACTAAAATGATAAAATCGAGTTATTGAATATCATAGTATTTTACGTTCAAATATTATCATATGTATGTATTTTTAGATTTTATATGAAAATTTTAAAAACAAAAATATCATCACAATAATATTTGTTACTTTATACAAAGTTGAAACTCGATTAATAGTTGACACTAACTCAATTAAACACTTAAAAAAAGTATAGATAATAGTTTTAAAATTTTTTATAAAATATATCATGGATAAGTCAAAAACTATATGAATTTTGATTCAATGTACAAATCGATACATGAAGTTTGGTTTAGTGCAATTATAGACATTAAACTTTTTTTTTTTTGAAAATCTATAGACATGAAACTTTAATTGCATAACTTTGGTTTAAATGTATATATGAAACTTTTATTTTATATTTTTTGAATAAAAATTCGATTGGACTTTATTGATTAAAAGGGAAACAAAACAAATATCGGGTCAATTAATTAGGCTCAAATCCTAAAGAATAAAAACAAAGGCCTAAGACGAGGCCCGAATAAAATGATAACTGTCCAAACAAAAAAGAAAAATCGGGAAACTTAGAGGAAGTAAACCGACAGACCTAATCCCATCAAATCCATCCAATCGATAGCAGTATAGCTGGCCTCCATTAATATCTGACATTCCGATTTCTCATACCAGCTAATCGTCGATAGCGTAATTCAAAAGATATCCAGTACATGCTATCTCTTTCTTCTTTGGCTTCGTTGTAACCATCAATCTGGATCTCGCACTTCATTTTCCTCCCCTCCTGGCTGAAGGCGTCTGAAAGCTTCATTTTCCAAATCCTGCCCTCCATTCTCCCCTCCTGGCTGAAGGCGTATGAGGGCTTCATTATCCAGGTCCCGCACTTCATTTCCTTCCTCTCCTATCTGTAGGCGTCTAAAAGCTTCATTTTTCCAGATCCCGCACTTCATTTTCCTCCCCTCCTGGCTGAAGGCGTATGGAAGCTTCCTTTTCCAGGTATATTTCCTCGTTTGTTCTTAAGGTCTCAACTGCAATATTATGGGCTTCTCCATTCTCTGTTCTGTTCACGAACCGGAAGTAGCATTGTTGGAAAAAATGTTTAAATCTCTGTATATCGCTAATAATCGCTCCTAGCACCGATTTATCGATTTCTGTTGAGTTACATTTCTTAATAACTGATTTAGAATCTCCTATTATTGTGACAGTCTAAAACCCCATTGAAATTCCTAACTTTATAGCCTGTAATCCTGCTTGTGCCTCTGCCATGAACGGGGACGAAATTACAGAATGTAAAACTATTTTTGAGGTGAGCCAGTCATTCATCTCCTCCCGCACCACTAAGCCCGAAGCCGATTTAGCGTGTCTACTGTCGAAAGCAGCATCAAAAAAGATGGTGGCCTTTGTTTCCTTTCTTGCCTGACTATGTTGATTTACAGGTACAGAGGTATGTTTTCTTTCATTAGCCCTGTCAAGCTCTTCAATATAGTTTATTACTCGTTGTGATAAGTCTTCTCCTGTTATTGTTTTGCCTTCATGTACGAGCTGATTCCTTGAAAACCATATCATCCATACTGCACAGCAAAATATACGACACTGATTGTTGCTTCCTCTATCAAACACCCAGGTAAACCAGCTCCACAAATCTGTAATGTTCAAGTTAATAACCCATGAGAGTTTAAGATTTTGCCATAACTCGATTGATGCAGGACACTGCCAGAGAACATGATTACTGTCTTCTTCTGTATTTCGGCATCTGGGGCATACACTGTCATGGGCTACTTTCCTAAGCTTTAAATTGCTAAGAGTTGGGATGAAGTTCCATGTAAATCACCATATTGTAATACAGATTTTTTATGGGAGTTGTAAATTCCATAGTTTCCTATAGAATTTTTTACTTTCGGCCTGTAATAATAATTCATTAGGATCCGTAGTAGCCTCCTGTAATAGTTTATAAGCGCTCCTTACTGTGAATTCACCTGAATGCTCTCCTCGCCAAACTTGAAAGTCGTCGTGTTCAACTTCTGCTAGGGGAATTTGGAGGATCTTCTACGCTATCTGTTCTGAAAATGTAGTCTCAATCAACCCTCTTTTCCACATTCTTGTTGTTGTATCAATTAGCTCCGAAACTGACTCTATTTCTGTGTTACTGCCACTATTTTTTATTCCATTGATGTCAATACCTGGGATCCAATAATCATTCCAGACAGAGATACGGTCACATTTTCCAACGCGCCAACACAAACCAGCCTTCAATAGTTTTTTTGCTGCCCATATGCTTCGCCAGGTAAGAGAAGGTGAGTTGCCCAATTGTGCCTGTAGAAAATCAGAGTTTGGATAATATTTTGCTTTAAGAACCTGTGCTAATAATGAATCAGGATAATTAATAAGGCGCCAACCCTGTTTGGCTAATAAAGCAATATTAAACTGATCGAGATTGCGAAAACCCAATCCACCTAATTCTTTCGAATAGCATAACTCCCTCCAAGTGCACCAATGAATCCCCCTCTGACCATGACCTTTCTGCCACCAGAATCTTGTAATAATGTTTTCAAGCTCAGAGCATAACGTTTTAGGTAGTAGAAAACAAGCCATTGTGTACGTTGGTATAGCCTGAAGGATCGCCTTAATGAAAACTTCTTTCCCCCCTTGAGAAAGATGTCTTATACTCCAGTTATCAATTCTTTGTCTAAAGCGATCTTTCAAAATCTGAAACGCCTTATTTTTCCTCTTGCCCACCATATTCGGTAAACCGAGATAACGTTCTGGATCATTTGAACTCCGAACACCCAGTGTGCGAGTAACCAGATCTTTTTCATCTTCTTTTGTATTCGAACTGAAAAACACTATGGATTTATCAAAATTAACCTGTTGCCCAGAACATGTCATGTACTCGCGTAGCACCCTTTTTAATAGACCAGCCCCTCTTTCTGTTGCCTCACCAAACAAGATGCAATCATCAGCGAATAGTAAATGTGAGATTTGTGGCCCTCTTCTACTCACTTTCACGCCTCTGAAATTCTCTTCACGTTGAGCCAGTCTCATTAAGCTAGACAAGCCTTCCCCACAGATCAAAAATAGAAATGGGCTCAATGGATCGCCCTGTCTAAGTCCTCGTGATGGATAAAAATTATTCCCAATCTGTCCATTTAGTACGACTGCATAGGAGACTGTAGAAATGCACTGCATAATTAGATTAATCCAGCATGGTTCGAAGCTCATTCTCCTCATCATCTCTTTTAAAAAAGTTCATTCTACCCTATCATATGCTTTACTTATATCCAGCTTAACTGCCATCAGCCCTTTCCTCCACGTTCTTTTCTATTTTAGAGTATTTAAAATTTCGTAAGCTATAAGTGCATTATCAGATATTAATCTGCCCGGCACGAAAGCACTTTGTGCTTTATCTATGCACTTTTCCAAGACTCCTCTAAAATGATTCGCTATTGCTTTTGCCATTATTTTGTAAATGACATTGCATAAACTAATTGGCCGAAAATGTGAAAGGTTGGTTGGGCGAACCTTTTTTGGAATAAGCACTATATGAGTAGAATTCAGTTGACTAACCTCCATTCCATCATTGAGCTGTTGGAGGTAAAAATATGAGACTTCATTGCCAAATATATGCCACAATTTCTGAAAGAAGATAGCCGGAAGTCCATCTTCTCCTGGAGCCTTTGTAGCTCCCATACCTGTCAATGCTTCCCAAATCTCCTCCTTTGTAAAAGGCATTGCAAGGCGTCTGTTGTCTTCTTCAGAAATACATCGTTCAAACCCTGATAAGATATGCTCATACTGACCCTATCCCTCCGTCTAGAATAGGCCTTGGAAATATGTTCTAGCTACCGCCGCCATCTTTTGCTGGTCCTCTGTCTCTCTACCGTCCGAATCTTAAAGCTTTTGAATGCAGTTTTGTCTCCTTTTTTGTGTAGCTATACTGTGGAAAAAAGCTGTGCTTCTGTCCCCTAGTTTTAGCCAATTAACTTTAGCTCGTTGCTCCCAATAGCTCTCATCCTTATCAATCTCAAAGTTTAATTGTAGCTTTGTGTCAATCAATTCCGCTAAATTGTTATCCGTCCTCTCTGCTTCCATTAGACCTGCCAACTTTGAAGAGAGGTATTCCTTTTTCCGATTCTTAGAAAGCCTCATTTGCGCAGCCCATTTCCCCAACTCTGATTTAAGATACTCTAACTTTTGTAAAAGATTCCCTGTTGCTGTCTCCCATTTGGTTTTAACTTCTATTTCAAAGGTCTCCTCCATTAACCACCACGCTTCGAATCTGAAAGTTTCCCATCTTTTTCTGCTTCCTTCATTAGTTGTGTTTATTAAGAGTGGGCAGTGATCAGAGGTTGAGTGTACAAGATGTCTAATGTTGGCCTCGGGAAACCTAGACATCCAATTGACATTAGCTACTCCTCTATCTAAACGTTCCCGTATATTCGTTTCTGGTAAATTCCCCCTTTCCCAAGTAAACCAATTTCCAGAATAGCCTATATCCATTAGATGACAATCTTCTAATGCACTACAGAAGGCTTCCATTCTTTTTTCCTCTCTAGGCAACCCACCTTTTTTCTCAAATCCGTACATTATTTCATTAAAATCACCACATACCAACCACTCACTGTTTCTTCATTCCGTCCCAGCCTTTCTCAAGAAATTCTACGAATCTTCCTCTCTCGCATGTGTAGGAGAGCCATAGAAACCTGTAAACCTCCATTGTTGGTCTTCATTTTGATCATTAGCTAATACATCAATGTGCCTTCTAGAAAAACTCTGGAGCTCAACAGACACTCCACCTTTCCATGCCAGACATAAACCTCATTTTGATCCATTGGAATCCACCTCTATGCCATTAGTAAATCCTAATCTTCTACGAACTTGTTCCATCTGTACTTTGTTAATCTTTGTCTCCATAAAGAAGACCATTTGGGGATTGTGTGTCTTCAGCGTTTGTCGAAGCCTTCGAATGGTCCGTTGGTTCCCCAAACCATGGACATTTCAGCTTAAGATTTTCATTGTGATCGGTCGGCTTGCCTTTTGGCAGCCGCCGATAATAAAAGGTTGTTTTCTATCAAACTTCTGCTCCTTACTAAACCACTTTCGTTATTCTCCCTGAGTGATTGGCTTGCGCTTTCTCCACGTTGTCTCTTTTTCCCCTCTTCCCCGATTAAAACCCTCTCCTCCAAATCATGATCCATCGTCGAGTATGCTTGTGCTTCCGTTATGTTATCCTTCTACTGTGTTGTTTTGGACTGATTACCTTCAAGATTAAATCCTAAAACGGGATCTATTATGGCCTCAGTTTCTAGTATAGCCCTCATGCCCCATATCCTATTATCCATTACTTGGCTAGAATTACCACTTCGATTCTGTCCATCCTCCCCTTCTTCCCGTAGCCAGATGCTATTCATTGCCATTACTCTTCTAGATTGCGCTCTTAGAGACAAGTCTCATCCCATTGTTGCCACTTCCATCCCCAATAGCATTTTTGCTTCACAATAAGAGTCATTATGACCTAGGCGGCCGCAATAGAAACAAAACAAAGTAAGTCTTTCGTATTTGAAACTAATGTATAAACACTTTCCAGCAAAAGACACATTTTTTTTCCTTTTTAGTGGCTGCCGCACGTCCAATTGAACTCTGATCCGCATAAAATTCCTTCTTCCCTTTCTCAGATCTGATGTATCATATTCAAGAAATCTGTCCAAAAAATCACCTAGTTGCCTTGCCAGATTTTCCGATAAAAATCCCATTGGAATGTCATGAATTTGTGCCCATATCGGAGAGTATATTAAAGGGATTTCCAGTGGTTCTTCTCCCTGTTGAATCTTATGAAGGATTAAGAGATGATTATTAAATGTCCATGGAGAGCCTTTTAGGACCCGATCCATGTCCATGACATGAAAAAAATTGAATAAAAACCTCTTTTCCCCGAGATCTCGTATTTGAACACCTTTCACCGGATGCCACAGATTTGCCATTGTGCTTTTCATTGCCGGGAAATGTATAACGCCATAAATCGAAAACACCCCACCGGACTTAAATTTCGCTCTATTATTCGGATTTTGCTCGGACGGAATCGCAAAATTTCATCTTCCTCTTCATCTATTGTTAATCCCGCAAAATCTCTGTCCATTGTTGCAGGTTTCAGAGTAAAACCCTTCGCTTGCGTTGGGACTTCAAAAGGAGGCCTTTATCAACCACCTTGCCGCTGGAATAAAAGTGAAAAAACAAGAATAGCAAAAACAAGAAAACAAGAAAAAACCCTAGTTCGTGCCAGAGAGGCAGACTTGGATAACATATTTTTTATGATATGAAACTTTTATTTTGATTCATCTATATATATATTAAAATAAATAAAACATCAATTTATATTCATATTGGATAAGTGTAATTATTTTTTCAAAAACATTGAAGCGTAAAATTAAAGATTATGCCTAATATTCACATTCGATTAATTTATATGATTTTAAAATTTATCTCAAAATAATAAATTAGGAATGAAATATTATTTAAGGTCAGTTGTATGGAATTTGCATTTAATCTTAAGTAAAAAAGTTTACTGAAAAAAAAAAAAAAAAACCTTGAAAGCCAACATATTTAAAAACAAAAATATACATAAAGAAGATTTGGTGTGGTATTAAAAAATAAAAAAAATACAGCTTTATTTTTAAATTGAATAAAAAAAGTCGAAAATTTGAGATTTTTAACATTATGAATTAGATTAGATTTTAAACTTTAACACATGTGAATTATATACAGGATTTAGTAGTTGATTATATTGTAATTATAATGGTGAATAAAACTGTAACTTAAAAAAAGAGTAATAAAAGAAGTTGCCCATTATTCTCTCCACTTTAGGAGGAAGAGTGAATATTATATAAATTCTAAAATTAATAAACAGTTGTATGGAAGAAAGTAAGAAACATTAGTTTTTGTTTGTACTCAAAACTTAAATAAAATAATAGTAAAGAGAATAAAATGATTGGACTACAAACAAATTATCCCATATTTTAATAAACAGTGTCATTTTATTTCATCGCTTGTATAAAAAAACTAATAATCTTGTGGACTACTATTTGGACACGTAAACCATATGCGATGCTTTTAATCTATTATTTTTCATGCGCAAAACCAAGCCCAAGATGAATGCTAAGCCGATAAGATCCATTAACTAATCAATTAGACCAACAGAATTTCGATGCTTTCTTATTATTATTTTAGTATGGTTTCGGACCTACTTTTCGGGTTGGGTATTTTTTTTTTTTTTTGGATTAAATTGTTAAAACATTCAGCTTTTGAGTTTTCATATTTTCAATTTGATTTAAACTTTAATTTTAATGGTGTTAACATTTCTTAAAAAAATACATTAATATTTTAATCAAAATAAAATATTTAGACTAACTAATAACATTATAAAAAATTATATATGAAATTATGTCAATAATTGAAGCACAGTGATTAAATTTTAAATTTGAGTATAATATAATAACCAAAACTAAAATTTGACCATTGTTATATAATCCAAGCAAGGAGGTATCAAATTTAGGAATTTAATCTCTATACTTTTTAGTTTTAAAAATTCAATTCCATTTGTTAATACCATTAAAATTATTCTATTAAATTGGCTAGTCTGACATGTTGAATTAAAAAAAAAAGTCGCTTTACAATCATGTAAAATCATGTAATGAAAAATGACATTGCAATGAACTTCAATTTAACAAATAATTTTAACAATGTTAACAATTCTTAAAAATTGCATCATTATTTTAATCAAAATAAAATATTTAAACTAATTAATGATATTATAAAAATTAAGTACCATGTAAAAAG
Source organism: Gossypium sturtianum (assembly GCA_025698515.1). NCBI lineage: Eukaryota > Viridiplantae > Streptophyta > Magnoliopsida > Malvales > Malvaceae > Gossypium > Gossypium sturtianum. The sequence goes on along the minus strand of CM046955.1, from coordinate 163,641,650 downwards.
TTAAAATATAAAGATTAAATCTTAAATTCCAACCTAAAATAAATACCAAAAGTGAAAAATAACCATGAATATATAAATTAAAAACTGGAAATGGCAATGAAAGAAAAAACCAAATGACTTGACAGGTGTCACAATAAGGAATAGGGTACTATCAGGTTAATTATTAATTATTTTTAAGTTAAGTTGTAGAGTAAATATTTGAATATTAAAATACATTTCAAGATTGGTCAATGATGATACCTAAAGGAGTCTGTGCAGAAATTGAAAGATTGGTCAGACAGTTTATTTGGGGTTCTATAGAGGGTCAACTAAAAATGTCCTTAGTGGGGTGGGACTCTATTTGTCAACCCCGATCTCGAGGTGGGCTTGGTTTTTTTTTCCATTTAAATGATCAGAACATGTCATTTCTTATGAAGATTGGTTTTGGTTTAGTCTCGAAGAGTAGTGCTTTATGGGTTCGTGTCCTTAGGGCTAAGTATGGTTGGAAGGAGCTGATTCCAGACTCTATTAATAGAAGTCAATGCTCGCACTTATGGAGGTCTCTTGCTAAGATATGGCCAATACTTCGTGAAAACTTGGCTTGGGCAATTGGCGATGGTACAAGAGTTAGATGCTGGAAGGATCCTTGGATTCCAGGTATAGGTCCTCTTATTTCAAAAATTCCATCTTTCTCTAACCTTGATTTGGATTGTGTTGTTAGGGATTTGGTTAACTCTGATGGTGGCTGGAACTTGGAGCTGCTTCGGGTATGGTTGCCTGAAAATTTGATTAATAGGATTATCAGTATTCCTCCTCCTCATCCTGACGCTGGACTGGACAAGGTGATATGGGCTCAGTCGACAGCAGGAGCGTTTTTGATTCGTAGTGCTTTTTGGACTTTAAAAGAAAACACTTGGAGTTCGAAGGATGACAATTGGAAGAATATTTGGAGATATCAGGGCCCTCAAAGAGTAAGGTTTTTTCTTTGGCTTGCTTTTAAACAGAAACTTCTTACAAACGCAGAGCGTGTGAGGAGAGGTATCGGTCAGAGTAGTGTATGTTCTTTATGTGGTCATGAGTTTGAGGATACGGTTCATGTCCTTCGGGATTGCCCAGCAGCAAAGGATGTGTGGATGCACGTGATTCCAAACCAACTTATGCAAAGGTTCTTTTCTGACTCTTTCCAAGTTTGGTTTTCGTCTAACCTTAATTGTCATGAGAGATTGCAGGAAAATGGAGTCACTTGGTCGAGCCTATTTGGTCTAATTGCTTGGCGTATCTAGAAGAATAGAAATCTTTTCATTTTTCAGAATATCTATTGGTCGATAATTGAAGTGGTGAAAGTCTCTATTAGCTGGGCACGCCAATTTGAATTAAACTTTAAAGACTATAACAGCAATGCTCCCCACATAAATCATGGTAAACTTCCCGAGAACACATGGATACTTCTATCCACTGATGGTGCGGTGGCGAGAGATACCGGTCATGCAGCTATAGGAGGCGTGGTAAGAGACAATGATGGAAATTGGATTATGGGATTTGGTCGCTTTTTAGGTGTTTGCTCACCATTTGATGCCGAAGCTTGGAGTATCCTTGATGGAATACTGTTGTTACTTGGAAAAGGGTATAGACGGATCATAATTCAGACCGATAATGTAACAACCCAAAATCTGTGGGCACCGAAAAAGTAAATTATCGGGCCTCCGTCTTAGTGAAACGGGTTCGTAAATAATTAATAGAAATATTTATGAGTTTAGTAGTGTGTCTAGTTAGATTTTTATTTAGTGAATTTAGCTTAATTAGGAGAAATTAGTGAAAAGGATTAAATTGAATAAAGGTAGAAGTCTAATTATAGATTAAAAGAAAGTAAAAAGGGCTAAAATGGCAATTGAGCCATTTAGCATAAGTTTAGGCGGCAAATGAAATAAAAATCTAAGATTTTTACTTAGATTTTAAATTATAAAATATATATATTAGTAATAAATTATAATAAACTAATTTAAAATAATTATTTTAATTGATATTATATTAGATAAATTAAATAAATGACAAATGTATGGTAAAGATTAAAGACAAGTGTAATTGTAATAATTATATAGGTACACTTGTAATAAAAATAAGCATTGCTTAAATAATAAGTAAAATATTATTATTTATTATTATTATTATTATTAGTTAAAATAAAAGAAATAAAGTGAAGTTAGTAAAATAAAAGAAACAAAAGAAGAACAGAGAAGCATTTCGAAACAAGCAGGAAAGAAAGAAGAAAAAGAAGGAAAAAGGAAAAACTAAAGATTCAAGGTTTTAAGCTTTAAAAGCTAACAAGGAAAACGAGGCATCGGCATCCAAGGAAAAAGAAAAGATCGTTGAGGAGTAAACTCGTATTTTGGGTTTGTATTACTATAACTCAAATTATTTATTAAATATTATACTGAATTTGTAATCATGGGATATTTAAGATAAGGTAAGTAATAATATTTGAAATTAAGTAAGAATATGTGTGAATATTGAATTATATGTGAATTGATATAATAGATGTTTTGAATTGATTAAGTATTTGAAATTGTTGTGGAAATGAATTCGAAATTGGAAAAGTAAAATAATACCCTATTAACTTGTCGGACTAGATTTGATACAAATGGCATGCCATTGGATTTGTGATGTGATGAGGAGATTTGTAGCTCGCCGAGAAGATGATTTCTGTTATTATGCTTGGTTTAACCGAAGAGGCATTTAATGCCTTATTGGTGTGTTTGGGAGGATATGATATCTTGGTGTGTTTGGGAGGATATGATATCTTTGGTGTGTTTGGGAGGCTATATTATACTTTGGTGTGTTATGGAGGATTTATATTATTTTGGTGTGATTGGATTGGATATTCGGTGTGTTTGGGTGGAATCCAGATTCTGTCAGTCCGGGCATTATTAATAGGGTAAATAATTGAAATGGAACTTTGAAAATGAGATTGATTGATTTGGCTATATTGAAAGGTATGTGAAAGAATGTATGAGTTAAATTATGAATTGAATTAGTATGTGATAAATGAAATGTGAATTTAAGATTTATGAGGTGATATATAATTATATGTAATTAGTTTAAATGATTTATAAAGTTTATGGTGGATGTTTGTAATTTATTAATGTTAAATAGTTTTGATTTATAGTAATACCCACCGAGTATGAAATACTCAGTGTCACGGTTGTTTCCGTGCGCAGGTCAATAGAGTTTTGGATCAGTCCAAAGATCCAAAACAAACCCGACTCCAACAAGAAGATTTTGGTGATGAATTTCTTCCTTTTGTTAAGTGGCATGTACTAGATAGTTATATGAATTATAAACATATATATACTTAAGTTAAATAACTTTGGTTGTAAATAAATGATTATAATGTTTTGGATGAGGAAAATGATATAAAGTTATTATATGATAAATTTGGTATTGGTTGTTTCGGTTTGAATTTTGCAGGGGGGTTTAGGTAAAATAAGCAGAAATGCTGCCGAATTTTTTATAGAAAAAGAAACAAATAAAAAAAAATTACGAAAATTTTTCTAGAGTGTTTGAACAAGTTCCATTCTACTTTTAAAATATGCTTTGGGCTTCGAGAGTCCAATATAGGAATTTAATTATTAAATTATACTATAAATGTTATTTTATTTATGAGTAATTAGTAAATTGTCTGATATGTCCGGTAATGTCTTGTAACCCTGTTCCGGTGACGGTTTAGGGTTAGGGGGTGTTACATTTGTTGGTATCAGAGCTTATCAGGTTTAGTCGATTCTCGGGCTAAATCGAGCTCAAAAGTGAGTCTAATAGTACATGCCACTTTTGAGTTGAAATTGAGTCGGGAATTTTGGATGCTGACCTTTTTATTTGTTTTTGTTTTATAGATAAAAGATGTCAGATGAAAGAATAAACGATACTGATGAAGAAATACATACCGGAGAAGAAGAATCTTACGGGTTAAATGAAACTGAATCGGTAACACCTAGTATTAACCCGATGAGAAATCAACCTCCTAGAGTAGAAAGAAGAAATAATAGAGATGATTATGATATATTAAGAATTATTGCCGATGCTCTACAAAGAGTGGCAGAGACTGCTCCTGTTACAACTCCTGTACCAACTCAGAGACGGGCCCCGTTAAAAGAGTTAAGAAAATACGGTGCTACAGAATTTATGGGTCTGATAGGAGTTGATCCATCTACAGCAGAGAATTGGATGGAATTAACTAAACGAGTTCTGCAGCAATTAGAATGTACCCCCCGGGAATGCTTAATCTGTGTTGTTTCCTTACTTCAGGGTGAAGTTTATTTGTGGTGGGAATCTGTAATTCGACATTTGCCAGCAGAACAGGTAACATGGGAATTATTTCAGAAGGAATTTCAAAAGAAGTATGTTGGAGAGCTATATATTGAAGATAAAAAGCAGGAATTTCTAATGTTGAAGCAAGGTAATCTATCAGTAGTGGATTATGAAAGAGAATTTTCTCGATTGAGTCGATATGCTACTGAGTTCATTCCAACAGAAGCTGATAGCTGCAAAAGATTTTTACGGGGACTGCGAGATGAAATCAAGGTTCAATTGGTAAGTCTCAGAATTACTGAACTTGTTGATCTGATTGAGCGAGCGAAAATGATAGAACAAGTATTGGGCCTGGATAAAAAGTCAAAAATGGGTAAATCAGCTGGGAAACGTATGGGAACTACTAGTTCTAATCCATTACCGAAGATATCCAGAGAATCAAGAAGTGGTTGGAGGCCAAGTTTCAGATCGGATTGAGGTGACAAAAGTCGGGGTAAACAGACTACTATATCTACAGGCAGTGTAAAAGGGCCTTCACGGAACATTGAGATCCCAGACTGTGAATATTGTGGGAAGAAGCATTTAGGTGAATGTTGGAGGATAGCTCGATGATGTTTTCGATGCGGGTCCACAGATCATTTCATTCGAGACTGTCCAAAAAGTGAAAGTGTCACACCTGCAGCATCTCAGAGATCGGTATCGACTGTTAGAGGTAGAGGAATGTCCAGAGAAGGTTCTGTTTCGAGGAGAGGAGGAGCTGGTAGAGGCAGTGATATAGTTACACAACAGTCAGAAGCCAGAGCTCCAGCTAGAGCTTATGTAGTCAGAACTCGGGAAGAAGGCAATGCTCACGATGTGGTGACAGGTATATTTTTATTGTATTCTGAGCCTATTTATGCTTTAATTGATCCGGGTTCGTCACATTCATATATTAATTCAAAATTAGTTGAGTCGGGGAAGTTAGAATTTGAAATGTCTAGAGTTTTCATAGAGGTGTCTAGCCCTTTGGGACAAACAGTGTTAGTAGATAGAGTATGCCGGAGGTGCCCGTTAATAATACATGATAAAATGTTTCCTGTGGATTTGTTAATCATGCCTTTTGGCGATTTTGATATCATTTTGGGTATGGATTGGTTATATGAACATGGGGTAGTTTTGGATTACTATAAAAAGAGGTTTAGTATTCAGACAGAAAACGGGGACAAAATTGAAGTGAATGGCATTCGTACCAGTGGTTCGACACGTATCATTTCAGCAATGAAGGCTAATAAATTATTACAGCAGGGTTGTTCAGTGTATTTGGCATATGTTATTAATTCTGATTCAGTCGACAGTCAGTGCAACCAGATTAGGACTGTATGTGAGTTTCCCGATGTATTTTCAGAAGAACTACCGGGCTTACCACCTGATAGAGAGGTTGAATTTGCTATTGAGGTGTACCCAGGTACAACACCAATTTCTATACCTCCGTACCGAATGTTGCCTACTGAATTGAAAGAGTTGAAAGTGCAGTTACAAGATTTATTAGATCGAGGCTTTATCCAACCGAGTATTTCACCTTGAGGAGCTCCAGTATTGTTTGTTAAAAAGAAAGATGGTTCTATGCGGTTATGCATTGATTATCGACAGTTGAACAAAGTGACGATCAAGAACCGGTATCCTTTGCCTCGTATAGATAACTTGTTTGATCAGCTTAAGGGAGCTTCAGTATTTTTTAAAATTGATTTGAGATCAGGGTATTATCAGTTGAATGTGAAGAAAAGTGATGTGCCTAAGTCTGCCTTCCGTACTCGTTATGGCCATTATGATTTTTTGGTGATGCCGTTTGGATTGACCAACGCTCTAGCTGCTTTCATGGATCTGATGAATCGCATTTTTCAGCCATACTTAGATCAGTTTATGGTGGTCTTTATTGATGATATATTGGTATATTTAGAGACAGAGACAGAACATGATCAGCATCTTTGAATAGTTCTACAGATTCTGTGGGAAAAATAGTTGTATGGGAAATTAAGTAAATGTGAATTCTGGTTGTCAGAGGTGGTATTTTTAGGACATGTGGTATCTGCTGACGGGATTAGAGTTGGCCCGAAGAAGATCGAGTCAATTGTTCAGTGGAAAGCGCTAAAGAATGTATCTGAGGTACGCAGTTTTCTTGGTCTGGTTGGATATTATCGAAGATTTGTTAATGGATTTTTGAAGATAGCACTGCCAATGACTAAACTACTACAGAAAAATGCTTCTTTTATTTGGGATGATCAGTGTCAAAAGAGTTTTGAGACTTTGAAGCAAATGTTGTGAGGCAACCTGTGATAAAATTACCAGAGTTGGGGAAAGATTTTGTTGTGTATAGTGATGCTTCTTTGAGTGGTTTGGGTTTTGTATTGATGCAAGATGAGAAGGTCATTGCATATGCATCTAGACAGTTGAAGCCACATAAACGTAATTACCCGACGCATGACTTGGAGCTAGCTGCAGTAATTTTTGCTCTAAAGATCTGGAGACATTACTTATATGGTGAAAAATGTTATATTTACACAGATCATAAAAGTCTTAAATATCTTCTATCACAGAAGGAATTGAATTTAAGGCAAAGACGGTGGATCGAGCTTCTAAAAGATTATGATTGTGTTATAGACTATCATCCAGGAAAAGCAAATGTGGTAGCTGATGCATTGAGCAGGAAAGCTGCGATTGAATTACGAGCAATGTTTGCTCGACTCAGTGTTAATAATGATGGAAGCTTATTAGCTGAGTTAAGGGTTAAGCCGATGATGTTAGATCAGATTAGAGCAGCTCAGATGGAAGATGACAAATTATTAAAGAAAAGAGAAATGGTTCAGAATGATACAGTCGAGAGTTTTAGTATTGATGAACATGATTATTTGAGGTTTCAAAATCGGATTTGTGTTCCAACTACTTCTGAATTAAAGAAGATGATTCTTCAAGAAGCACACGATGGCACTTTTGCATTGCATCCTGGTGGAACAAAAATGTATCGTAATTTACGAGAGCTTTATTGGTGGCCAGGGATGAAGAAAGATATAGTTGAATATGTCAGTAAATGTTTAACTTGTCAACGAGTAAAGGCAGAACATCAGTGCGGCTGTGGTTACTCACCTATTAGCATTCCCGAATGGAAATGGGATAGTATTACTATGGATTTTGTTACGGGGTTGCCACCGCTTACGTGAGCAAAAAGAATGCCATTTGGGTGATAGTTGATCGGCTTACTAAGTCCGCTCATTTCATAGCGATCAGACTGATTGGTCTCTACTGAAGCTTGTTGAAGTTTATATCCGAGAAATTGTGAGACTGCATGGTATTCCAGTATCTATAATTTCCGACCGGGATCCACGATTTACATCGAGATTTTAGAGGCAATTACATGATTCTTTGGGTACTCGGCTTAATTTTAGTACTGTATTTCATCCACAAACCGACGGACAATCAGAACGGGTAATTCAGATTTTAGAAGACATGCTTCGAGCTTGCATTATTGACTTTGAATTAGGTTGGGAACGATACTTGCCATTAGTTGAATTTGTTTATAATAATAGTTTCCAATCCAGTATTCAGATGGCTCCATATGAAGCATTATATAGTCGAAGATGTCGATCCCCGGTATGTTGGACAGAGTTGAATGAGAAAAAGATAGTTGGACCGGAATTAATTCAGGAGACAGAAGAAATAGTTAAAAAGATAAGAGACAGGTTGAAAGTAGCTTTTGACAGACAAAAGTCTTATGCAGATCTGAAGCGACGGGATATAGAGTATTCTGTGGGTGATAAAGTGCTTTTAAAAGTATCGCATTGGAAGAAAGTTTTGAGATTTGGTCGCAAAGGAAAATTAAGTCCTCTTTACATTGGGCCGTATGAAGTAGTTGAAAGAATCGGACTGGTTGCCTATCGACTAGCTTTACCTCCGGAATTACAGAAAATTCATGATGTTTTTCATGTTTCCATGTTACGAAGGTATCGATCGGATCCATCTCATATTATTTCTACTGAAGACATTGAGATTAGACCGGATTTGTCATATGAAGAAGAACCAGTTCAAATACTAGCTCGAAAAGTGAAAGAATTAAGAAACAAACGAGTTCCTTTGGTAAAAGTACTGTGGAGAAGCCATAGTGTGGAAGAAGCAACTTGGGAACTGGAAGAAACTATGAGAGCACAGTATCCTCACCTATTCTCAGGTAAATTTCGAGGACGAAATTTATTAAGGGGGGAGAAATGTAACAACCCAAAATCTGTGGACACCGAAAAAGTATATTATCGGGCCTCCGTCTTAGTGAAACGGGTTCGTAAATAATTAATAGAAATATTTATGAGTTTAGTAGTGTGTCTAGTTAGATTTTTATTTAGTGAATTTAGCTTAATTAAGAGAAATTAGTGAAAAGGATTAAATTAAATAAAGGTAGAAGTCTAATTATAGATTAAAAGAAAGTAAAAAGGGCTAAAATGGCAATTAAGCCATTTAGCATAAGTTTAGGCGGCAAATGAAATAAAAATCTAAGATTTTTACTTAGATTTTAAATTATAAAATATATATATTAGTAATAAATTATAATAAACTAATTTAAAATAATTATTTTAATTGATATTATATTAGATCAATTAAATAAATGAAAAATGTATGGTAAAGATTAAAGACAAGTGTAATTGTAATAATTATATAGGTACATTTGTAATAAAAATAAGCATTGCTTAAATAATAAGTAAAATATTATTTATTATTATTATTATTATTATTAGTTAAAATAAAAGAAATAAAGTGAAGTTAGTAAAATAAAAGAAACAAAAGAAGAACAGAGAAGCATTTCGAAACAAGCAGGAAAGAAAGAAGAAAAAGAAGGAAAAAGGAAAAACTAAAGATTCAAGGTTTTAAGCTTTAAAAGCTAACAAGGAAAACGAGGCATCGGCATCCAAGGAAAAAGAAAAGATCGTTGAGGAGTAAACTCGTATTTTGGGTTTGTATTACTATAACTCAAACTATTTATTAAATATTATATTGAATTTGTAATCATGGGACATTTAAGATAAGGTAAGTAATAATATTTGAAATTAAGTAAGAATATGTGTGAATATTGAATTATATGTGAATTGATATAATAGATGTTTTGAATTGACTAAGTATTTGAAATTGTTGTGGAAATGAATTCGAAATTGGAAAAGTAAAATAATACCCTATTAACTTGTCGGACTAGATTTGATACAAATGGCATGCCATTGGATTTGTGATGTGATGAGGAGATTTGTAGCTCGGCCGAGAAGATGATTCTCATTATATATGCTTGGTTTAACCGAAGAGGCATTTAATGCCTTATTGGTGTGTTTGGGAGGATATGATATACTGGTGTGTTTGGGAGGATATGATATACTGGTGTGTTTGGGAGGCTATATTATACTGGTGTGTTATGGAGGATTTATATTATTTTGGTGTGATTGGATTGGATATTCGGTGTGTTTGGGTGGAATCTGCAGATTCTGTCGTAGAGTCAGGGCATTATTAATAGGGTAAATAATTGAAATGGAACTTTGAAAATGAGATTGATTGATTTGGCTATATTGAAAGGTATGTGAAAGAATGTATGAGTTAAATTATGAATTGAATTAGTATGTGATAAATGAAATGTGAATTTAAGATTTATGAGGTGATATATAATTATATGTAATTAGTTTAAATGATTTATAAAGTTTATGGTGGATGTTTGTAATTTATTAATGTTAAATAGTTTTGATTTATAGTAATACCACTGAGTATGAAATACTCACATGCACGGTTGTTTCCGCATGCGCAGTCAATAGAGTTTGGATCCGGTCCAAAGATCCAAAACAAACCCGACTCCAACAAGAAGATTTTGGTGATGAATTTCTTCCTTTTGTTAAGTGGCATGTACTAGATAGTTATATGAATTATAAACATATATATACTTAAGTTAAATAACTTTGGTTGTAAATAAATGATTATAATGGTTTGGACGAGGAAAATGATATAAAGTTATTATATGATAAATTTGGTATTGGTTGTTTCGGTTTGAATTTTGCAGGGGGATTTAGGTAAAATAAGCAGAAATGTTGCCGAATTTTTTATAGAAAAAGAAACAAATAAAAAAAATTACGAAAAATTTTCTAGAGTGTTTGAACAAGTTCCATTCTACTTTTAAAATATGCTTTGGGCTTCGAGAGTCCAATATAGGAATTTAATTATTAAATTATACTATAAATGTTATTTTATTTATGAGTAATTAGTAAATTGTCTGATATGTCCGGTAATGCCTTGTAACCCTGTTCTGGCGACGGTTTAGGGTTAGGGGGTGTTACAGATAACCTCGAAGTAGTCCAAGCTCTGACTGCTGCAGACATGGAGGAGTCAGGAATTACAATACTCAGAAGGATCAGACGCATAATGAATTCGGAAGGCCAATGGAGAATCCTTCATATACCGAGAGATCGGAACTCGGTGGCGGATCGGCTTGCTAAGCTTAGTTTGAATTAGAAATCAACTCTACAGGTCTTTGAGGAAGCCCCCAAAGAAATTTTAGAATTGTCACAGGAAGATAAAGTCAATAATATTTTTATGTAATTGATGTAATTCATTTTATTTTCACAAAAAAAAATACATTTCAAGTCTTTGTATTTTATGTATTTTTGAATTTTAGTATTTGTGCTAATAGTTTTAGAAATTTAGTTCCTCTATTTTTTAAATTTAAAAATTCAAATTTAATTATTAACACTATTAAAATTTTTTTATTAAATTCGTCAATGTAATGTTTTGAAATTTTTTAAAAAAAAATACTCACTTAATAGTCATATAACAAAAAAAAAATGACGTTGTAATGGACTTGAACTTAACAAATGATTTGAATAGTATTAATAACTCTTAAAAGTTACATAAGCATTTTACTCATACTAAAATATTTGAGCTAATCAATAACATTGTAATAAAATTGAGATACCAAATTATATCAAAAAGTTAAAATATAAATATTGAATCTTAAATTTGAATCTAACACAAGGATCAAAATAGAAATTTGATCATTATTATATAAATTGCATAAGGATTAAAAATTAAAATCCTATCATTTCTTATAAAATGCAAAAAGAAAAAATGATAAAGCATTCCATGTGTCAGCATGAGGAAGGTCAACCTTCCTTTTATATGTTATTAGTATGGTTGATGCTTTCCTTTGGGTTAATTATTTGTTTAGCTATTATCTTATCATGTCAAGAAAGAAAAGGAAAACATTAGGCATACGTATTGTAATTTGTAAGGAAGGCCCTATGGCTGTTGCCGTGAGTGAAAACTGAAATTTAATTATAAAAAAATAGAGGTATTAGAATTAAAATTTAGCTATTATCTTCTTATATAAAAAAAAATTGATTGAAATATAAGGATCAAACTGAAATTTAACCATAAAAAATTAAGAATTAACCGTTATCTTATCAAAAAAGAAACATTGGAAATGTGTCATTTAGGAAGGCCTAAGGCTATGGATTTGAGTGAAATATAACCAATATTATCTTCTGGTGTAAAAAGAATATTGGACATGTGTTGTGTAAAGAAAGTCTTAGTACTCAGCCTTTTATATACAGTTGTGTGGATTATTATTATATGAACAGTTCAGCTAGTTTGGTCCTTTGAAGAACATTTGCAGTGTTTGTTAACGGTGGATTATTCAAGGGTTAAATAGCCATGGATACCCATCACAACATAGGCTGAACTGGAGGATCCATTCACATTTCACACTGCTTGGATTCTATACTACCAAAATCCAAAAATATGTGCTCTTAAAAGAAATTAGAATGTAGCATTGGTTATGTATATTGGTTTGATTCTTTTGTATATGAATAGAATGCTACAGCTTTTATTGATTTTATTTTAAGTCTAGATTTTTTTTTTTACTTTTTTAATTGTAAATATATATTTAAATAATTACAAAAATAAACCAATGTAAAGCATAAATTAGAGTATAATTAATAAAATTTACACGTCACAATTATATATAATGACACTAAAAAATTCAAAATTTCTGCCTCAACCAATAATTCCAACTTCATTCTAAATTTTATAGGTTCAACTACAAATTCAATATCATTTTAGAACTTAAAATTTAGTATAAGGCAACTGATATCCCTTGTTACAACTTTATATATTCTTCTCCCTTTTGGTTGTGGGGATATTTATATATATATATATATATATATATATATTTGCCATTGCTTAACAGGAAACAAGTTACTTTGTCTTATGTACAATACATGTGTATATGTGTGGACATATGTTGAGTAATAACACTACTATTAGTCATGTTTTGCATAGATTGAATAATTCCACCTAAAGGAAAGAAATTAGAGGGAACTACAATGAGAAAGAAATGTATAATATCTACCATGTCCGCTTACAATGAAAAAAGTTTCTCATATTTACTAATATATCTTGACTACAATGGTAAAACACTGTTACATTTTAAAAAGAAGATGCAGATTCAAATTTTAAAAACATTGTTAAAAAGAATAATCGTGAATTCTGAACATAAACAATAAAATGAACACGAAATTTTAAAAATAAAAAATTTCTGTTAATTAAATATAATTCTTTTCCACAACAACCCAAGTTTAACTCAAGAAAGAACTTCATTTTCATGTTATACATACGTACATATATATATATATACATTCATATATTCTTCTATACTATATATGATAAGTGTGACTCATTCATGAGTCAAAAATACTATGCCGATTATAGAAAAACTCAAATTAAAATTACTATACTAAAATTGATTAGAAATATTTAAGTGTTTTAAATTTTAATAAAAGCAAAATCTAAATAACAGCCACTTAGTAAATTACTTTTTCTTTTCTCGAAATATGATTATTTTTTTAATTATTGATATAACATCATTTTATGTTTATATGTTACATATTTAGATAATTATATTTACCCAATATAAAAATAAATTGATATATTTACTTCTTTAAATACATATAATTAAATTAAAATTAAAGCTTCAAACTTAAATTTAAATCACAACCAAAATTTTATATGTATAATTGAACCTAATCAAAAATCATGTATCAAATGACACATTAAGTCAAGATTTTACTAGTTTGTTATAATTTATCTTTATTTTTTAAGAAAATTATTATATGTATATGAAACAGAAAAAATATATATATATTTTTTGTCAAGATACTCTAGTATATATATTCTATAGTGCCACGAAAACCAAGGATGCACACCATAAGGAAACTTGTCGCTACCGTTACATTCACCAATACTAGTCGTCTTCAACATTTTAGGAGTAGGGTAATTGAGTTACAGATGCTAATACAGTCGAGCTGGTATACAGATTTACATATTACTTCAAATCATGCGGATTCATATCTAATTCGAAGGTCGAAGCTTTATAGCGTCAACATGTCCTTTACGAGCAGTTTGTGTCATAGCTTGCAAGCCCCAGCAGCTCAGGACCTTCCAGTCGAGGGTTTTTCTCAAAGCTATATACAATGGAAAAATAATGAAGATCAGTGACTTCGCACAAGGAAAACAAAAGAAACAGAACTGCTAATAAACTTAACTCCCAGCAGGAAAGAAACAAAAGTATAGGTGAATCTAAATAATATAAATATTAGCAATGTACCCAATAAGACAAGCACAATGACAGAGTCCATCAAACTGGGCTTCCATCAAAGCCAGTTCAAGAAGAGATGACGTAGAAACCTATAGGCAGATTATCGATAATAAACACTTAAAATGATAGAAGCTATACTCGCCCAAGACTCATCCCCGTGCACTATGGTGTAAAGGATATCAGAACACATAAGATCTTTCTGCAATACTGTCCATTAACAACCAAGACTGATAGCAGAACCATAGAGAAGGGCAGAAAGTCACACCCAAGGACTATGCCTCAGCTTATCTATGCCGGTTACAAATTCACCTTAACCTTTTCCAGAGGGTTTAAATGACGCAGCTATTTAGTTTTGCTTTTTAAAGATTCCTTGAGTAACTCTTGACTGTCAAAGTCTTTATAGTTTTATCTCAACAACAAAATTAACATTAGTACCACGTGTGCATGAAAAAAGAGTTAGAAATCCGGCTTAATCTTTAAGCAGGTTTTAAGGGTTGCACATATCATGACATCCTAGTAACAGATCATGAAATTTGAACAGATTGAAAGAAATAAAGAGAGAGCGAGAGAAGGTGTAATCTTACTTGTTCAAAGGAATGTGCTCAAATGGTCCACTGGTAGGAATTGTTCCACACAAGTCATTGTTTGAGACATCACTAGAATAAAAGAGGTAACGTTTAAAAGACCATAAGTCTAAGGCTTCACAAAACAATCCATATAAGAGTCTTTTATGAAAATTAAGACTCCAAAAGTCACAATACTTACACAACTTTGAGGCTTGAAATACCGACAAGTTCCCTAGGGATAGGTCCAGTTAATTTGTTGTCATTAAGCCGTCTGTAAAATGAAAGAGTGAGAAACTAACAATTGAGGTTACAAAGATGTATAAACTAAACACCAAAAGAAAAGGGAGAGTTGAAATAACTAGAAAAAGTGTAATCACAGCTCACTCTTTGAACATTAGTACATAACAACCGTTAGTCGATGGCCATAATTTACTTAAGCCATGGTCTAATTATGCATGAAGAGATTAACATTTGGACGAGAGAACTCACAAAAATACAAGAGACTTCAATTTCCCTAGTGAAGGAGGAATGGTCCCTGAGATGTTGTTGTTATATAGGTCCAAACTAATGAGGCTCTTCAAGTTCCCAAGTTCAGTTGGGATGGTTCCCTGGATGTTATTTTTGTAAAGCTCCCTGCATGACCGAGAAATAGCTAGAAGTGAATAACAATGTCAGCATCAACAGTTTATACCAAAATACCATACACCACTTTAAGTTTTTAATGCATGGCAATGTATAATCAACAAGTGAAAAAATTATGCACAGATAATAAACACATGCAAATACGTTGGGAGCTCCAGAATCCAGATATTAGGGGCAGGATGGGACAAAGGTTAAAGGGGAAAAGAACATACAGATACTGCAAATGCTCAAGCTTCCCAAGCTCAGGTACTAAATGTCCAGACAGGTTGGAATTACCTAAATCTCTGCAAAAAGAAAGTTAAAAAATTACCAATTGAGATGACATGGCAAAATCCCATAATTCCAGAGGGAGGTAATTCTCTAAAGAAAAAACATATAAGTATGCAAACGTACATAAACCTCTTTCTAATTTGAAAACTACAACTAAAATTGTTTCATCAAAACCAGCAAAAAGTACCCACTTGTATATTTTTTATGTCACAAAGCACAAACCTGTTCTTCTCAAAGGGACATGCAGATTATACACAAAACTAGTAGATACCCTAACTTCCATAAAAACAAACACTAAAAACATCTAATGATCCAAACAGAAGAATAGAAAAAAAAAAATTAAACAACCAGGCAAGAAGAAGATCTTATGTTCCATAATAAAGGGAAAGGGAGATCAACATACATATATAGTTCTTATTCAGGCGGGCAATTGTGCTACTTCCATAGACTCAAACACGCATATGTTAAAGAAATTATGAAGTAATTCTGCTTATAACATCCTAACTCGACCATAGGCATAAAACCACTATTTTAAGATCTAAAGCATCAATTAAAAGATGATTCGTACGTTGCAATAAAGGGAACTATTGTGACAAATCTATCACTATTGCAGATAAAAATACTTTAGCATGCTCCATATTTGCCTTTTACAGTAAGTGCTGATAAGCAGAAATACAAGGTCACCCAATCCAACAGTTTTCTAGAACATTTGCCCTTTTTCCCGTTAAAAAAAAGGGGGGGGGGGGAATAAACAAAAATAAATCAATTAACTTAATCCAAACCCAATTTAAACCGAGCAAATATACCCCCAAAATTACAAGCTTCAGATAATACAACAGTTTCTCAGCATCCATTTTACAAAATAGACATTAAATTCAATTATTTTAAGTTACCAATTCGCAAACGATCAAACAGGGAAACCAACCTGTTATTACATGTCCCATAAATCAGTTTAATTTAATTCTTTTACGTAAAAAAAGATAAATAAATTAAAAAGAAAAGGAGAAAGAGAAATCAGCATACACTCGAGTGACTCGATTATTTTGGTTACAAGTGATGTGAAACCAAGTACAGGGATTAACAAGGTTCGGATCCCAGCTCTGGAGTATGTTATCTGGATCGGTCAAACTTTTTCTCAACGTGTAAAGAGCATCTCCTTCAGAGTTTCCAAAAACAGACGGAACCAGAGTTAGGGCTACAGAGAAAGCCCATAGCCAGATCGGTGCCGCCATGGATGATGATGATGTTAGGTTCAGCTGCTCTGTTAGGGCTGGTTTTTGATGATATTGGAAAAAGAGGAAAACAAAAGAGAAATTGGTGAGAAAGGAAATGAAGGGGGGGGGGGGGGGAGTACGCTTTTTAAAGATTCTTACCCACTACCACTTCTTCTACCGAATTTCCAAAGAGAATCGGCTTTGGGAATGGCAGAGCAAAACATGGGCTCTATTTTTATGTTCTTTTTTTCTTTTAAGTAGTAATAATATCAGCCTAAAAAACACTATTTGGAATTATTTTGTTTATTAATTTTGAAACTTTATATGAACATATTAATATATTTTTAATATTTTAAAAGGATATGCCATTGGTTTTCTAGTCACACTCTGTCACCAATTTTGCATTAATAAAGAATATCGAATCCATTGAAATCATTAATTTATAAAATAAAAATTAAATGCAACATTTGAATTTAGCGACGGTGGAAAAAGGAACCAAAGGAAAACGTTGGATTTGGGTTTGGGGTGAGTTGGTCTTTGGTTTGACCAAATTGATTAATTTTTGTCGTCGGCCAACTTTGCGTACATAACGTGCAACCACTAAAGTCTTGAGTTGACCGGACAATCCCGTGTCACCTTACGTCCACTTCCTTATCTTTACTTTTACTAACTTGAAACATTTGACGGAGTTTATATCACGAATAAATAGTAATTATTTAAAATAATAAATCTTATTAGAGGAACCTTTATACTTTTTAATAATTTATATATTTTAAAATTAAATGGCTTAAACTGTAGTTGTAAAAATAAATAATTCAAAGACAAAAAAAAGGAAGCGGCAGATATTCAATTTTTATTTTAAATTTATTAGATAATGTTTTATAAAAATAATTATACGAGTCACTGAGTTAAACTTTTAGCAAAAATTGATGTTTTAGTTCATGAAAAACTCCTAAATTGCATTTTGAATGGGTCTTCAACCAAAGTCTAACAAAAGGAAGACGGAAACCAAATCAAACGTCAAGTTTATAAGTAAATTTGGGGTTAAAGGATAACTTTAGGTAGGTAAGTTTCCAACTTTTAATATAGGTGGGCGTCTAAAGTCAAAATCTCATACTTAAAATACTATGGTTTTCATTACATTAGGAGATTGGCTTGAGTAAAACTTTAAGGTTATAATTTACTCTTTTTTTTCCTTTTTGTATATTTCAATTTTAATTTATTATTTTTATTTTTGAGAATTTAGTTTATCTCTTTTTCAAATTTAAAATTTTAGGTCTATTTATAATACTGTTAAATTTCTTTGGTTAATTTTGTTGATATGGTATTTTGAAATTTTAAAAAATAAATTCATTTGATATACATGTAACAAAAAAATAACATTGTAACGAGTCTAAATTTAATAAAAAAATTAACGGTGTTAATAATTCTTAAAAATTCACATAAATGTTTTAATTAGAATAAAATATTTAAACTAACTAATGATGTTATAAAAATTGAGATGCCAAATTATGTTAAAATTAAAATATATAGAAATCAAAATAAAGTTTAACCGTTCTTATAATTCAAAAAATAGAGAGATTAAAATTGTAAGAGCTTATAAAAATTATATAAAATTATAAAAATTCATACAAACTTATAAAAATTTTAAAAATTATAAAAAAAAATTATATTCTAAAATATAAAATATTAATATATATATAAATTATAAAAAATAATTTATTGATTCTTTAATTTGAAATTTAAATCTCTACAATCAGAATGAACACATGGCATCAAACCAATCATTAGAGAATGAGAATAGTTGTCAAAATATTTCATGCTGATATATACTCATTGCAATAGTAAAATATTGACATTTTTGTTTTATAGTATGTAATCGTACTGAAAATATTTACAGCGTACAACACTTAGCAAACATTTTTCAACTTTTAAAGGTCCAACTATTGCATTGTACTTCAAATATTGTAAATAAAAAAATTGTCAATAAAAAGGAGAGGACCCAACCAATAATTCTTTTTAATAACTTTTATAGTATGATATATTTTTTTAAATTCATTGGAATTTTTAATAAGCTTTTAATAATATATTTTTAAATGTTTTAATAATATTTTAATACAAATGAACAAGTACATTATAATTGTGGAAGGGAAAAATAGTTTACAAATATTTGTATCAAACATTGAACCTCATGCCAATCAATTTGAAACCCACATAAGTTTCCCATTGAGCCAGTGATGTAATTTACTATAAGTTTTAATGATTTTTTTTTTATAAATTTTAATAGTTTATATAAGTTTTTAATTTTTTTTTAAATTTTTAAGTTTTTTATGAATTTTTATAATTACTTTACAAGTTTTATATTTTTATATATTTTTTGCAATTTTATAATTTCATGTAAAAATTTATTTTAAATTATTTATGAGGACAATGTTTGTCATGTGTGGCTATTCGATTATTGATTTTAACTAGTAAAAAATAGAAATTAGTAATAAAAAAGTTTAATTATCAACAATGACTTAATTAGATGCAAAATAATTGAGGAACATAATTGGAATTTTAAAAAAGTTAATTACTTTTTATATCTATAAGTGAAAACTAAATTTAGCTACAGTGACAGAAGTTTTGAAATAATCAAGTCGAGATTAAATTTATATATCTGTGGTTTCAATTTGAAAGAAAAATACAACTTATACTATATTCAGTAATTCAAATCACAAATTACTTCTTTCAAATAGAATATCACAGTTGACTACATATTTGTTGTTGGAATGGTTTTGAGGAATCTGACCAGCTCCACCACATTTGTTCCCCTATACATATATTAATCATAATACGGTGGACCTTACCTTTCGAATATGTTCCACTCCCTTCCATAATTAGGGTCCATTTAGATAGTGGTGGGTTTATTATATTAATTAATTTAAACCTATTTGAATATTTTAGTTATTTAGTGTATAATTATATAAATTTACTATTGTAGTAAAATAAACAATTTAAAACCTTTAAATGTAAATAGTTAAAAAGTGAAATAAATATATGTTGTTACCGATGCATTGGTAATAATATATTAATTTATTTTTAAATTAAGGTGTTTAATTTTTTTAATGGTGAATGTGAGGGGACAAGATAACATACGGAGCAAGGATATAAAAGGGGAAAAACAAAAATAGCAGTGGGGGGTCTTAAATATTGACCGATGAATAAAGCTCCAGTCGGTGCGATGGAAATGAACTCCATCATGCCATCCAAACTACTTGCTGCAACACATTTGACCCATAAAGCGCCCAAATCGTGTCACTTAAAAGGAACGTTTAAATCCAAATGAAGCATAACAATTTTAGATAGATATCATATAAAAATTTTACTGTGTTTGTATATTTTATTAAATCATAAACCTTTTTTTTACATATTTTATATTTATATAAAAATTGATAAATTTTGTCTATTCATGTGAATAAATTAGTATTTCATATTATATTATTATTTAGCGTTATTATTGAGATAATGTTACTATTAATCCAGTTATGAATTTATTAAAAGCACAATATTTTTACCAAGCAATATAAAAGCACATATACATACACATAAAAAAATTCGAAATTAAAATATTATAACTTTATTCTAATTTTATCATCTCAACTAAAGTAATATTTAATCATTTTAACGTTATTATATAATTATCTTCGTGTGTAAAAAACTAATAAAGTTTAAAACATATATTTATCCTGTAAACACCCACACGTATATGTGTTATTGTTTTATAGTGTTGTGCTTTAATTTGTTTATTTTGAAAAATGAAATTTAATTAAGCAATGTTCGAATATCTATAAACTATGTAAAATGGAGGTCAAAAACCTTCTCTGCTTACACGTGGTCTCTCGCTCTAATTCTCTTTTTTTTTTTTCATTTTAGATGATTGGTTAAATTCAGTATTAATCTGACTAGACTGGTGATTTAATTTCTATAATTTAATTTTTATATTGTTATATTGTTATTTAGTCTAAATAGTTAATACACTTTTTTTATTAAAATATTATATAGTTACATATAATTTGAGTAAAGACGAATTTAGGGGGCTAGTAGGAGCCCGGCCCCCCTAAAAATAGAAAATTTTTTATTTTGACCTTTTAAATTTTTTTAAAATTTATATTAGTAAAAATAAAATTATACTTTAACCTCTTTAAAATGATAAATTTTTTATTTAATTCTTTAAAAATTGCATTTTTATTACAGTAAAAATTATAATTTAATTCCGATCCCTAAAATTTTTTTTTGGCTTCACCCCTGAATTTGAGTGCATTAAGAGTCTTAAAAAACTTCATGACTTATCATTTCATTTGAGTTTGCTTTGCTCTTTGTTTGTTTGTTTTTTTTTTTTACATTATAAGACAATGATCAAATTTTAATTTTGCTTCTTATATTATGTTGAAACTTGAGATTTAATCTATATGTTTTAATTTTTTATATAATTTAGTTCATTTATTTTATAGCATCACTAGTTAGTCTAAATAATTAATATCGTTAATTATTTCAATCAAATGTTGACGTAATTTTTCTTAAGAACACTACAACAAAACAAAATTATTATGTCACGACAAAATTGAACAGAAAAAAAAAAACATAATCAATATTTTCAACATTAGTTTTATGGTTACATAACTATATTTTTGTTTTAAAGTGTCACTTCAGGAAATTTAATATAAAATTTTAATACTAATGACAACTGGACCTAGATTTATAAATTTGAAAAGTAAAAAAACTAAGTTCCTGAAAATAAAAGTAAATGATAAATTCTAAATATACAAAGCATATAAAGACTTAAACTATAATTTAACATAAAGAAATAATTAATCCAACACAGTGAAATAAAAGAAAATCAAGTAAGAATATATACTTGATTGTATTAAGAAAAAGTGTAAATCAAAGTTAATTAGTACTTTTGATGTAATGGAAGTATAATGAATGGGTGTGGTGGGCCAATTCATAATTGGGGGAAGAACCTAAGAAAGAAAAATGAAGACAGTAAAGTTCAAATTGGTTTCAAACTTGGAACAAAATCATAGACTTCAATGAAGAATTTCCTCATTTTCCCAACACATGGAAACCAATGCAATAATCATTTCCATTCCAACTTAATAAAAATGTCTTTAAATAAGTCTATATTTTTACCACATAATCCTTTACCTTTAATTTGTCTTGATTTTTTTTTCAATGAAAAGTTTTAATAAAATAATATTACAAGTGAATAAGAGTCAAAATTCGATAGAATAAATAATTTTAAACCTGAAAGGAAATTAAAAATAATAAAATCGCACATTAGCTTTTCAAAAAATGATTAAATTTTGTTTTAATATTTTAAAGGTTATAAATATATAGACTATTAAAATAATAAAATTATATTTTTATTATCGTAAAAATGTACAATTTAATTCGGATCCTAAAAATAATTTTATTCGCTCTTGTGAACAGAACTCTATCAAACAATTAAAAATAAATAAATATATATAATAGATGGAGCAGTGAAATTTGATTTGAAAGCAGGAGGAATGAAATTTATGAAGCAGATGTAAAGGAAGAGGAAATGTGCTCCTTGTTTGGGTAGAAATTAAATAATAAAGTAGTACAGAAGAAATATAAAATGGGTTTGATTTATAAATTTGGGAGGTGTTTTTGGTAGTTTAGTTCTTTAAGTAGAAACGAAGCCGAAACGAATTCAAAGGTAATGGTAAGTGAATATGAATCACATGGGCATGGATGCATATAAGGTTCGTGAAATAATTTTCAAGGAGCCCATTTTAAGTGGTCCTGAGATAAATCGGCATTTGTAAGTTTATTTTGGTCTCGCATGTTCCAAGATTGGCATTGCAACAATTTCCGGGAAAAAAAAAAACATACAGCCAGCCTTTCAATTAATTTTTTAAAATTAGTTCACTATTAGGGCAAACACTCTTGACAAATCTTATTTTAATAATTAAATTTAATTTAATTTTTGCAATTTAAATGAAATAAACTATTAAAATAAAAATAAATTTTAAAAAATATACTATTTATTATGTGATAACTTTTTATCCACTTATCACTTTCAATGTTTTTCTATTGAAAAATATCCTATAGGTTTTAAATAATTGTTATTAAATACTGAAAATATTAATTTTAATAAAATATCAAACTGATCCAAATTGGAATTGATCATTTACTTTTTGATATCAAACTTAGTCCTTGTTTGATAAACTATGAAAATTTAAATTATTTAATTCTTTATGTACATTTGATAATCCAAAATAAAAATTATTTGATCAAATTTATTCTATAAAAAATGTAGAAAATAATAGATAGATAAAACCTACTCACTCAATAAGAATAAAAATATTTTACATTTGAAAAATGATTTATTTAGAATAAAATAAAATATTCCAAATTTAAGAATAAAATGTAGAGTAAATTAATTCATAATTTAAAATTTATATTCTTTCAAACAATTTAATTATATTTCCCACATGAATAAAAGGAAAGATCACATCACAAGAACTATCACCTGTTTTGTTTTAGATGGGTTTGTTGAAACATACCTTTCACGCATTACAACTACTCTTTTTTTTTTTGGGCCAAATACAAATACTGAGTTTAATCTCGTTTACACACAATTTTTTCTTAACCTAACCTGATAAACAACAATATCTATATCACTTAGGCCTTTCTTACAAGTCATCTAATTATGGATTATTTTCTTTTTTTCATTCAACGATAATTTTTTAAATGGCCCATCCAATTATAGATTTGTTTCTTTTTCAGTCTTCCAATCAATTGAGATTTTTCTTTTTCCATTCTCGTTAATTGTATTAACAGAAGGATGATGGGGCAGTTGAAAATCGGTATAACAACAAATTTAGTCCTAAATTATTACGTAATATATCAATTTAGTTATAATTTTAAAAAATTAACTCCCAAAATTTATAAATAATCTTAATTTGATCCTAATTCTAAAAAATTTAAAGAAATATATAAAATTACATAAATATTTTCAAAAACAATGTAATAATAAATTTAAAATATATATAAAAATAAAAAATTATTGTTGACAATAAATTATAATATATAAATTTTAAAAGTATATAAAAATACATAAATATTTTCAAAAAATAATAATAAATTTAAATTTTATATTAATAATTATATTAATATTAAATAATTAAATAAATCCTCCTCCGCTATCCTTCCGTTAATGAAATTAATGAAAATTGACCAAAAAAATTAAAACCATATAAAAATACATAAATATTATATGTAAAAATTGATGGCTAAATTTGTTATTATACCGACTTTTCAGCTGCCATGTCACCCTCTCATTAGTGCAATTAACAATAATGGACCCAAAGAATCTTGATTATTCAGGTGACCAATTTAAAAATTTTCATAATTGGGTGGCAAAAAAAAAACAAATTTATAGTTAAGTGATCAAAAAAGGAAATGGCCCATAATTGGGTGACCTGTGGTGTAGTTTACCCTTTTTTTACATGAGAAGGTGACGGCCAAATATAAATTATAATCCCTTTACCTTTTAAATGACACTTGTGCAATATCATTTGCTTCTTCTTCTTTTTTTTTTCTTTTTTTGTTTTACATGAGAAGCTAATGGCCAAACATCAATTCTAATCCCTCTACTTTTTTAGATTTATAAGAATAGTTAAATTCTAGATTTAATCCCTATTTTTCACTCAGTTTTGAAATTTAGTCTTTATACTTTAATTTTAACATAATTTGGTATCTTAACTTTTATAATGTCTTTAGTTAGTCTAAATACTTTATTCTAATAAAAATGGTGATGTAAATTTTTAAAAATTGTTAACACTGTTAAAATTTTTAATTAAATTCAAGCCCATTACAATGTCATTATTTGTTACATGTATATCAAGTGAGATTTTTTTTTTTCAAATGTCACACCAACAAATTTAATAGAAAAATTTTAACAATGTTAAGAAATGGACTTAAATTATTAGATTTGAAAAGTAGAGGGACTAAATCCTTGAAAACAGAAGTATAAGGATTAAACTCCAAATATACAAAGAGTACAAGAACTTTGACCATACTAGAACTTGTAACGACTCGATAGTCAGGGGTGTCAGAAAGTGAAGCTCGGGATTCCGTTCCCGTAAAATGCACTTGTAAATATTTTTATTAAATATTTATGAAGTTAATTTAGTAGCAAATTAAATATTGGATAAATAATTTTCATTAAATTAAGAGTTATTCAAGTACAGTGACTAAATCACGTAGGTATTAAAAGTTGAATTATAGATTCAAATAAATTAAAGGGGCTAAAGTAGCAATTGTACCGTTGCTCTTCTAAGTGGACGGTCATGATGTGGCATTCATCATATATATCATGTTAATTTTAATGCATATATATACATGTTATAAGTAATAATAGTTATAATAATAAAAGCAAAAGGAAAGACACGATTGCATGCAATTTAGAAAGAAAGAAAATAAAAAGAAGAACGCCCACGATCTAGGGGGTTTGGAGTTCAAATTTAAATTTGGTTAGTCAATTTAGTCACTATTTTTGTAAAATTTATATTTTTAGAATCTCGGTACTTAAAACTACTCGACCCATACTATAACTTTTAGTATTGTTTAAGATTTTAGATGTTGCCATTGTTGAGTAGTTGAAGTATTGGGGTTAATTTGATAGATTTTGAAGTTAGAAGTGAAAAAAGACTAAATAGTGAAGTTACAAGTCTATTACAATGTCATTATTTGTTACATGTATATCAAGTGAGTTTTTTTTTTTTAATTTTCAAATGTCACACCAACAAATTTAATAGAAAAAATTTAACAATGTTAACAAATGGACTTAAATTATTAGATTTAAAACGTGGAAGGACTAAATTCTTAAAAATAGAAGTATAATGATTAAACCCAAATATACGAATAGTACAAAAACTTTGAGCATACTACAATTTTTAAATTTTTACTCAATAATTTAGTAAAATAAATAAATAACTACCCCAACGCAAAACATGGGTAGTAACCATAATAATTTAATTTATATTTTTTGTATGCCTCTTACGAACGTGGGTAAAATACCCATAACCAATAAACCAAATATTTGTATTTTTAATATCAAATAAAATGCAAATCGGTTGCGAGCATACCAAATAAGCTTGAGGTTTTGGGTCATAAAATGCAAATGTGGAGTAAAAGCAGAAGCAGATATGAGAAGAGGATTCGGATTTGCTTGGAGGAGAGATTGAATTATCTTAACAACCAAGATATACCAGATGATATTTTATTTGAGATTCTTTGAGGTCCAAACTGGGCTCAATTTGGAGGCTGATAAGGAAGAGTTATTCTGGGAGCAACAAGCCCGAGTTAATTGGCTTAAGAATGGCGACCGAAACACTAATTTTTTTCATAAAATGGTCGGCCAGCATCAATTTCGGAGTAGGATTGCTGAGTTGGAAGATGAGTCTGGCACAAGGTATTCGGCGAATGAGGAGATGGTCAAGATTGCTTCAGATTATTTCGAAAAGCTTTTTACAGCTTCCGAGGCGGGGTTGGATGAGCATCTATTTGGTCTGGTGGAGAAAAGAGTTACTGCAAGTATGAATGAGTCCCTAATTAAGCAGTTTTCGGAGGAGGACATCTGTAATGCAGTAAAATCTATGCCATCTTTGAAGGCTCCTGAGGTTGACGGTTTTGTTGCAATTTTCTTCCAAAGATATTGGCACATAGTTGGACTGGATATTTCTAGATATTGTCTCGCTATTTTGAATGGGCAGATGGAAATTGGCGATATCAATAGGACACGCATTGTGTTGATCCCAAAGATTGATAATCCAAAAAATATGTCTTATTTTAGACCCATAAGCCTTTGTAATGTTATTTATAAAATTATTGCGAAAGTTTTGGTCAATCGCATGAACGAGATGCTGGGTGAATGTATTAACGAATCTCAAGGTGCTTTTATTCCAGGGAGGCTCATTTCTGACAACGTGTTGATTGCTTATGAAGTTCTTCATTCTCTAAAGACGAAGAAGAGTGGTAAGAGAGGGAATTTTGCTCTTAAGTTAGATATGAGTAAGGCGTATGATCGCGTGGAATGGGACTTTCTGGCAGGGATGATGAAAGCTTTGGGGTTTCATGACGACTGGATTGTTCTGATTATGAGATGTGTTTGCTCAGTGTCCTATTCGGTTTGTCTTAATGGTATGAATAGTGATTGGTTTTCTCCTTCAAGGGGTGCGAGACAAGGAGATCCTCACTTATTTGTTTACGATCGATCTTTGAAGGTTTTTCTACTCTTTTAGAAGATGCAAGACAGAGGGGATGTATGAGGGGTGCATGTATTGGGAGGGAAAAACTTTCTATTAATCATTTGTTTTTTGCAGATGATTGTATCCTCTTTGGAGATGCTACACAGGAGGGGGTTAGATCAGTTCGTGATGTCATCCGCGAGTATGAGCTGAGCGCAGGACAGAGGGTGAACTATGAGAAGTCTCTAATTTTTTTCGGAGCCAATGTTAGCGTCGAGATCAAGGAGGACATTTCAAGAGTGTTAGGGGTCCGGGTGGCCTCAAGCCCTGAGAAGTATCTAGGATTGCCGATGATGGTGGGTCGAAGGAAGGCATGGGCTTTTGCCAAATTCAAAGACAGATTTAGAAAACGTGTTGATGGGTGGAGCTTACGTTATTTATCAATGGGTGGTAAAGAGGTTTTTATAAAATCTGTTTTGCAGGCAACGCCTCTATATGCAATGCAATGTTTTCTTTTCCCGAAGAAGTTATGTACTCAGCTTGAAAATATCATGAATAGGTTTTGGTGGGCTAATAATAAAACGCAGAGAGGTATTCATTGGAGTTGTTGGGATACGCTTTGCTTTACCGAAGTTTGATGGTGGTCTTGGTTTCAAAACTTATTTATGTTCAATAAGGCCCTTTTAGCTAAACAAGTTTGGCGATTTTGACTCAAACCTCGGTGTCTTTTAGCGAGTTTTAAAAGCGCGTTATTTCTCAAGCATCGATATTTTAGCAGCTAAAGTTGGTTCTTACCCTTTTTTTACCTGGCGTAGCGTCTGTAATGCTAGAGAGCTAATCGAGGAATGAGTGCTGTGGCGAATTAGCAAGGGTGATCGTGTCAACATCTAGAACGATGCTTGGCTTCCTGGAAGAGAGAATAATAGGATATCAGGCCATGATATTAGAACAAGGTGGACAACTGTTAATCATCTAATGAAGGCTGATTCTAATACCTGGAATGAGGAGTTAATTCGTAGTCTTGTTGATGAGGTCATAGCAACCAGGATTCTTTTTATTCCGATCTCTGGAAGCAGAACGGAGGATACTTTAGTTTGAAATTTGAAGGCTCCGGGGTTTATACAGTGAAGAGTGGGTATCGATTCCTAGCTACATCTCTAATACAAACTAATCTAAACAGTCCCAGCAAGGATGAATACAAAGAGTTTTACAAGGGCCTCTGGGGGTCGAATATCTCAGGTAAAATAAAAATACATATCTGGCGTTTGTTTAATAATTTGCTTCCCCACTTTTGTAATCTGGCGAAAAGACAGTTGGCTGTTGGTACTGTTTGTCATTTGTGCAAGGGAGATTTGGAAAATTTAAACCACTTGCTTTGGTCATGTGGTACGTTGCGGAGTGTGTGGGCTTACTTCCAGATTAAGATCCCAACTCTCGATGACTCTGTGAGTTCCAAAATATGTTTTGCTCGAACCTTCTCTGCAGCTGAGGATCAACAAAAACGCATTATTGCCATTTCCTTATGGAGTCTATGGTTTCGAAGAAATAAATTAATCCACGAAGGGGTTAAATTTAAATTAGAGGAGGTGTTGGGTTTTATTCGGGGGTATGCGCAAGAACTTGTATTAATTCATACAAATCTTCAATCTCATGTCAAACCTCCATCGAAGGAACTATGGCAGCCCCCGGAGGATGGAGTTGTTAAGATTAATTTTGATGCATCATTTCAAAATAAGGACAGATTAGCAACAACAGCAGTCATAGCCAGAGATTCTACAGGAGTTGTTTTAGGGGCAGAGACTTATCTTTTAGATAATGTAGCTGATTCTTTTGTGGCGGAGGCAAGGGCGTGTGAAAGGGCTTTATCCTTCGCGAAGTCTAAGGGTTTTCAGCATTTGGTTGTGGAAGGAGATGCTCTGTCTGTCATCAAAAGTATAAAGAAGATGGGACAAGATAAATCGTTAATTAGATCGGTTACCCAGCATATCTATCAAATGGGTTTGAGTTTTGAGAAGATCTCTTACCTCTTTGTGCCACGAGCTGTCAATGGAGTGGCGCATACTCTGGCGTTGGAGGGGAGGAGAATCAGTTTCTATGGGGAATGGGTGCATGGTTTATCAAATTCGGTGTTGCTGCTTGTGTTAAAAGAGAGGTTAGAGATAAATCTGGGTATCTAAGAGGTTGTGTTTTTGCTTTGCTCTTGGGGAAGGTTCGTTGAATCCCCCGGCACTGGTAAAGGTGTCGTTCAAAGCAATCGTCGCATTAAAGGAGAGCGACCTTTGGCTGATATTTTGTTGGTTCTCAAGTTGTTGTGGCGTTGGGCTCAAGGTCTTCTGTTTTGTTTATTTTCTCAAGGACATTTATTGTTTATTGCTGCCAGCTTTTCTGTTATGTTTTGTCATGTCTTTAGTTTCTGTAATTTATTTTGGTTTTTCCTTTGTATTGTTTTGAGTCTGGCCCAATAATATCAGTCCATATTTTTCTTCAAAAAAAAAGTCATTTAGTAATTGGATTTTAATGTAATTGTTTGTATAATTTGATATTGATATAATTACTTCTAATTACACACTTGTGGCATGTGTTGGATAATCATTATAATTAGTGGGTACTGAGGAATCATCGATTATAGTAAAATCCAATTAAACAATGGCTTTCCTTCCAAACATGTCCATGGAAGATTTAAGTTTAAAAAGTTGTTTTTATATAATAATAATAGTATTTTAAATTTAGAATGTATATTATTAAATATAATTATATGTTACTTTTACTATTTTTGTTTGAATAATTTAAAATTTTATCGATGAGAGATAATTTACTATAAGCTTTACCTATTAGATAGTTAATTAAATTAGGTAATATTTATTATTAATTATTGTTATATTATAATTATTTGCGTTGTTTTTTAATTTGTTAAAAGTTACTTTAGTATTTATTTGAATTAATTGTATTTTAAATATCATATTTATTTTATTAAAAATTTCATCAGCTTTTATATTTTATTTTGTCTAACAAATTATTTATTTTATATACATGTGTGCAAGCAATAAGTTAAATTGAATTTCTTTAAGGTTGAAAATATGAAGAGTTTTATATTTTATTGTTAAACATATTAATTTAATAATTTTTAATTAGATTTTTAATGCTTTAGTTGTAAATGTTTTTTTAAGGTAATTATAAATATTTAATCTATATATCTATATATAATATATTTTCAACTCCTAAAGCAGCCGTTATGTAACACCCCTAACCCGTATCCGACGTCGGATTAGGGTTAAAGGTGTTACCGGACTGATCGGAAATTTACATAACATTTCATACGTTACATTCATCATTAACAATCATAGTGTCCATTAGATGAGTCATCAAAACCCAAAGCATGCATATAAACCGAGTTGGGACTAAATTGAAACACATATAAAATTTCATGAAAATTAAAAACTTTTCTAAAATACAGGAGAGACACGCCCGTAGGAGGAGACCGTGTGTCCTCCACGGCTTCTAGACACCCCCGTGTGTCCATCCGTGTCTATATATTGACTATATCAACACGGTCACTAGGCATGGCCGTGTGCCATGGTCGTGTGCTACTAGGCCATAAACTGACTTTCCCAACACGGCCACTAAGCACGCCTGTGTGCCATGGCCGTGTGTTCTTAGCTAGCCACTGACTTGTACACCACGGCCAGCTGACACGCCCATGTCGAGGCCGTGTGCTATTTAAGCTACATTCTGCCAATTCACCCACGATCTTAGGCACGCCCGTGTGCTACAACCGTGTGACATTATAGACCATTTACAAGGCCAAAATGCCACCCAAAAAGGGGGTCATACCTACAAGCAACCTTAACCATATTATTTCATGCATATATGACAACCAAAAACATACCAAAATGAACATTCCATCAACACATTCATTCAAGCATATTACCAACTCAAGTCTTACCAAAACACATGGCTTGGTTCACTTTATAAACATTTACACATATCTAGCTTATACATGCCATATTTAGCTATATTCATTCTCAAAAAGGTACCAAAATAAGTTTAGTAGTGTGATGATGATCCTTAACGGTCCCGAGCCTTCAGTAGCTTGACGACCTATAAAACAGAGAAAACGCACATACAGAGTAAGCTTTCCAAAGCTTAGTAAGTCATATACAAATAAACTTAATAGACTAGTATATAAGCATATATAAATATAGGCACGTTTCATATACATAACATCCTCTCACATATATACATTGGTTCATACTATTGGCCACATTTGCCACATTCATAAATTCCAAAAGCCTTTTATGCACAAAACTATTTCAAAGGTTCATAACCATCATAGCAAGGTTACATTGGAACTCACCTTATATACACTCAGTGTATAAATCAACGTACCTGAATCGAATTCACTATTTACATAGCTATTTCGTATCACAAACTTGCCCGTTGAACCGTAAGAAATCTAATAGGATACCTAGAAAGCTCAGAATGGTCATACAATGCCAAAGTCCCAGACGAGGTCTTACATGCATTCAGACATTGATGCCACTGTCCCAGACAGGGTCTTACGCGAATCATTACAATGCCAATGTCCCAGACATGGTCTTACATGTACAGATCATATCGATGCCAACGTCCCAGACATGGTTTTACACGAAAAATTCATATTGATGCCTACGTCCCAAACGAGGTCTTACACGAAGTCTCAAATCAACGCCAACATCCCAGACGTGGTCTTACATGATGTAACAGAACAGAAACCTATGTCATGACATAGCTAATCCTAACTACTCCTAGGTTCACACGGGACTTCACAGACTTAGTCACTATATAGAACTTATCTCAGAATTCATATCCATAACCTCTCATAAACATCCATTATCAACATTAGTCATATTAACAATTATAATTTCATACAAGTACGTTTATTTGCATAGTGACTTACCTCGGATTCGGTTTATCGAAATGAAAATGGCTATTCGTTTACTTTCGCTTTCCCGCGATCTAAGACTGTTTTCCTTGGTTCTTGATCTAGACATATTCAGAATTAACCTTTTTATTTACTAATTCATTCAATTCAATCCAAAGACACATATTTAAGGTAATTTGCAATTTAGCCCTATAATTACACAATTTATCAATTTAGTCCATTTTTCACAAAACATCAAATTCACATAATTTGTTCATACCCATGCATAGCCGAATCTTCCTAGGGACTATATAAGTCCATATTTTTCATCAAATTCACAAATTAATCCTCCAAAATAATATTTTCACAATTTAGACCTATTTAGCTAAATTCATCAAATCTTCAAGAACAAAACATGTTCATTTAACTCAAATCTTTCATTTAACAACTAAACTCATCTCAAAACTCAACATATCAACAATGGCATCTCACACATACATCATCAATTCACAAAATTGGTACATGGGCTTGATAGTAGACTAAGCAACAATCTCAAAAAACATAAAAATCATAAAAATCTAATTCAAAATCAGACATCAATTTGGCTTGGTAATTGCCGAAACCTAGGATAGTTTTCTTCCTTTCTTTCTTATGAATTTTCGGTGATAAAATGGATGATATAAAACCACTATCATGCTTATTTGTTATATTTACTAATAACATAATTATTTAATTACCCATTTACCCATTTAATAATCATATAAGACAAATATATATATCATGGCTATCATGACATTCCACCATCCACTATCCAAAAATTTGCATATTTACCTCATAAGGCCTCATCATGTAAAAGCCATATCACTTTGGTATTTAACGAATAACATACAACTTTCACCTCTAATACAATTCAATCCTCTGTTCAAATTAAACACACGAACAGACAAATTAGCTTACAAAACTTTACCACATGCTTAGTCACATATCAACGGCACAGAAATAATATTAAAATATTATTCAGACTCGGATTCGTGGTTCTGAAACCACTGTTCCGACTAGGGTATAAACCGGACTGTTACACGTTAAGAGTTAATAAGAGCATTGTAGATATTTATATTAACATTCTTTTAAATTAGTTCATAAAAATTATTTATTAATTTAATTCGGCTCATGCAAAAATACAAATAAAATCAATAAACGGTACTCTCAGCTTTGATGAGAACAGCAAAGCAAAATGGCTTGGTTAAAGGAGCGAGGGCTAGCAGGAGAGGGCCAGAGATATCCCATCTATTGTTCGCAGATGACTGTATGTTGTTTGGCGAAGCAACAGAAAATAGAGCCAGGATCTTGAAAGGTATACTTCAGGAGTATGAAAGGTGTTCAGGATAATGTGTTAATTTTGGCAAATCCACAATTTTCTATAGTTCGAATACAAATGAAGAGTCAAAATCAGCAGTATCAACATTGTTAGGTGTAAGATGTTCTTCAAGCCTAGAGAGATATCTGGGCCTTCCTAATATGATGGGTAGACGGAAAAAAGAAGCTTTTCAGAACCTAGTGGACAGAATTGTTACGAGGATTGACGGATGGAGCTCCAGGCTACTGTCACAAGGAGGAAAGGATTTTTTTATAAAAGCAATCTTACAGGCAATTCCTACTTATGCCATGTCAGTCTTTCTTTTTCCTAAAGCTTTATGTGAAATGATTGAAAGCAAATTAGCCAGATTTTGGTGGCAGAAAGGTCCTGGAAAACGTGGGATTCATTGGTGTCAGTGGAAGCTGTTATGCAGGAGCAAAGATGAAGGGGGTTTGGGTTTCAGAAATATGGCTCAATTTAATATTTCTCTTTTAGCTAAACAAGGGTGGAGGCTGCTTAATTATCCAGATTCTTTAGTTGCACAAGTCTTTAAAGTAAAGTATTATCCAGAAAGTAACTTTCTTAATTCTCGTTTAAGGAATTCATGTTCTTATGTGTGGCGAAGTATTTGGGCAACTAAGGACACACTAGAGAAGTGACTGATTTGGAAAATTGGTAAGGGAATGAAGATCTCAATTACCGAAGATGCATGGATTCCGAATTATGTTAATACCAGATTAAGGTCCAGAGTTGATAATTTGCAATTTGATAAAGTAACAGACTTAATCGACAGTAATGAAAGAGAATGGAAAAGAGATCTGATAGTCAATACCTTCCTAGAAGATGTGGCAGACTTGATCCTTCAAATTCCCCTGTCATTGGAACCCCACGAAGATTTCCTGGCTTGGAAGGGGGAATCGTCCGGTGATTTTTACAAAAAATTATGGCAGACTGAAATACCCACAAAAATAAAAATTTTCATCTGGAAAATTTCATGGAACTACTTAACCAACAGGGTGAATATGACTTTTCAAAGACTCGCAAACAGCAGTACGTGCCCTCGATGTAGCGGTGGAGACGAGACGATGAATCACCTCTTTCGAGAATGCCCTGTAACATTGGAAATGTGGAGAGCATTAACTAATCTTGATTTGTCAACAACCACAAGCATCGAGTTTGGTGAATGGCTTACCATGGTCTTAACATCCCTAACTTTGGAGCAAGGCAGGATCTTCTGTGTTGCTTTATGGGCCATATGGGGGGACCGAAACTCCCGTGTTCATGAAAAAAAGAGTAAATCAGGTCAACTGCTAATAAAAGAATTGAATGGAGTCACCCACCAGGTCAGGAAATCAAAATAAACTTCGATGGGGCCTTTGACGAGAGGAGCAAATATTTGGCATCTGGGGTGGTTGCTAGGGATAGCAGTGGACGAGTTCTCATCTCAAGTACAACAATCCACAAAGGGGTAGTGTCTGCTTTCGCTGCTGAAGCAGTTGCATGCCGTCAAGCAACTCAGATAGCCCTCGACATGAACAAAGAGGTTACCATCATAGAAGGAGATTCATTGTCAGTTATAAAGAAATGCAAGAACAAAACTCAAGACAAATCTCAAATAGGTCCATTTATCCACGATATTCACAGAATGAAACTCAGAGGCAGAAGTTTAAAGTTCGAATACATCCCTAGATCAGCAAACAATCTAGCACACATTCTAGCCACGGAAACCTTGAGAAGAAAGGAAGAAATTTA
This sequence comes from Gossypium sturtianum, assembly GCA_025698515.1. Classification (NCBI taxonomy): domain Eukaryota; kingdom Viridiplantae; phylum Streptophyta; class Magnoliopsida; order Malvales; family Malvaceae; genus Gossypium; species Gossypium sturtianum. Next base: position 163,606,769 of record CM046955.1, on the reverse strand, counting down.
CCTGATTAAAAGCGTCCCAGACTATGTAGCAGAACAAGCAAGAAATGAAAGCGTGAGGGAGCCAGATTGAAAGGATGAAGGAGAGAAGGAAATGAAGGAGAGGTTGTACAAAGGGTAAAGCAAAAGTCATCAGAAGCATTAAAACCCCTTTGGAAATGATGATCGCCATAAATGAAGAAATGACAGAAATGATAGGTCTGACAGGCGAAGGGTTATCTGATTGGGCGAATAGGTCGGTAGGTTTTTGAATTAAAGCATTCTAGATTCTTCTTTGTTTTTTTTCAATTTTGGGCCATGAACTTATGGGCTATTGTTATTTCATTTTTTTTAATTTGTTTAATTGATATAAAAGCCCAATCTGATTTTATGATTCAAAAAATAATAATCAATAAACGGTAATACGTCAAAATGATTTACTATAAAAAAATTAGTTTTATTTAAAAGGGATAAATACCAAAACTATACATGAATTGTGGTTTAATGTACAATTATATACATGAATTTAGGTTTTGTGTAATTTTATACATAAAATTTTGATTTGACTCAATTCTTGTAAATTATTAACACAATTATTGATATAATATCATTTTATATTTATATATTTCATACATAAATAATTATATTTATCTAAAATAAAAATAAATTGATGTATTTATTTCTTTAAATGTGTATGGTTAAATTAAAAGTAAAGTTTCAAGTATACATTTGAACTATAATTAGAGTTTCATGTGTATAATTACACCAAATGTATAAAATTACACATTAAATCCAAGTTCATGTATAAATTTAAAATTTAAAGGTTAAACTTTAAAATTTTAACTTCATTTACACAAAGTTAATTTAAATTTTAGTATTTCATTTTAATTGTTCATGGTTTACTTGTTATTTAATGTCCAAAAATTTCATTTTTTGGTCTAATTAATTATTTTTTTTTCCTTTTAATAATCTCTCTCTGTATTATATATTTTCAATTATTTTTCAAGCCATTAGAGTTAATAAGAGTACTCTCGAGATTTCAAAACATATTAAGGGTATTCTTTGATATTCCAAGTATATTAAATAATTTATGAAAATTTATTATATCACTAATTATTATTTAATTGTGTTATATATTTTAATTGATATTGTTTTATTGTTGAGTACATCAAAATAACTTTTTTAAATTATTTGAGTTACATTTTAGTCTCTTTTGATTTCTGTTGAAGGTTACAATCTCTTTATTTGTGTATACATATGTAAAGGATTTTCTTATGCTTTTGCAATATTGGTTTATATTATTGATATGTGTGTATATGTCAAGATGAATAATATGTTATTGATAAATCAGTATCTTTAAACTATTATTAAATTTTAATTATTTCGGCTTTTTTATTAAAATAACCCAAATAAATTAATTAATTATTAAAATAACCTATTTTTTTAATTAAATATCAAAATAACTCAAAAGCTACAGTAAAATTAGGTAGAGCCAAATTATATGGCTCCACCAACTTGCCACGTCAGCAAGGGGCATAAAAAAATATTTTTTTGGTGGAGCCATATTGAATGGCTCCACCTGTATAAAATACAAGGAAAATACTGCAAAATCTGAAAAATTAGAGGGCCTTTAAAATAATTTCCCATTTTTTAGTGGAGCCATTTGAAATGGCGCCACCACCCCTCCTGACACCTTTTTTTTATTTTGTTTTTTTTTTTTTTTACTTTTTTCAGGTTTTTGAAAAGTTTGGGGCCTTAAAAACAATTTTCTATTTTTTGGTGGAGCCATTTGAAATTGCGCCACCACCCACTAACACTTTTTTTTAAAGTTTTTTTAATTTGGTCTTTTTTTTTTTTACTTTTATATTATTTTCTTATTTTATTTTGTTTATTTAATTTATATTATTAATTTTAAAAAAATTCTAATGTATATTTAAAATGTTTTATAATATATTTTTTTAAAATTTTAAATATTATTTTTAAATAATTTTTTTAACTTTAGATATATATTTTTGAAATTATTTTTTATAAATTTTAAATGTATATTTTTCAAATTACTTTTGAAATTATTAGTTCTATAATATTTGAAATGTATGTTTAATATTTTATTAATTTTACATAAAATTTTTTAAATTAAGATTTTTAATTTTTTCCTATTTTATTTGAAGTTTTATATTTTTCTTATTTTTTGTTTATTTAATTTATTTATTTTTATTATTAATTTTAAAAATTTGTAATGTATATTTGAAATGTTCTATAATATATATTTTTAAAATTTTAAATATCATTTTTAGATTATTTTTTAAATTTTAGATATATATTTTTGAAATTATTATTTTATAAATTTTAAATGTATATTTTTAAATTAATTTTTTAAATATTAGATATATATATATTTGAAATTATCTTTAAAATATTTAAATGTTTTATATTATTAAAAATATGGTTAATATTTAAAAATAATATTTAAAATTTAAAAAAATTAATTTGAAAAATATACATTTAAAATTTATAAAAATAATTTCAAAAATATATATCTAAAATTTTAAAAATAATCTAAAAATGATATATATCTAAAATTTAAAAAATAATCTAAAATATATATCTAAAGTTAAAAAATTATTTAAAAATAATATTTAAAATTTTAAAAATATATTATAAAACATTTTAAATAAACATTACAAATTTTTTAAAATTAATAATATAAATTAAATAAATAAAATAAAATAAGAAAATAATATAAAAGTAAAAAAAAAGACAAAATTTAAGAAAAAAACTAAAAAAAAAAGTGTGAGGGTGGTGGCGCCATTTCAAATGGCTCCACCAAAAAATGAGAAATTATTTTTAAGGCCCCAAACTTTTTAAAATCCTGAAAAAAGCAAAGAAAAAGACAAAATTAAAAAAAAAATGTGTCAGGAGGGGGTGGTGGCGCCATTTCAAATGGCTCCACCAAAAAAATGGGAAATTATTTTAAAGGCCCCTAATTTTCCAGATTTTACAGTATTTCCCTTGTATTTTATACAGGTGGAGCCATTCAATATGGCTCCACCAAAAAATTATTTTTTTATGCCCCTTGTTGACGTGGCAAGTTGGTGGAGCCATATAATTTGGCTCCACCTAATTTTACTGTAACGTTTGGGTTATTTTGGTATTTAATTAAAAATGTAAGTTATTTTGATAATTAATTAATTTGTTTGGGTTATTTTAATAAAAAAGCCAATTGTTTCTTATTACTGTTTAAATTTTTATTTTTAATCAATTATTTATATTTAAGTTTTTATTTTATTTGAATACTAATCACTTTTTTGGTTTAGAGCTTAATTTTATAAGATATATTGCTTTTAGAATTAACTGTTTAAATTTAAACACGTTCTTATGAAATTTAGTCAACAATAAAATAACTATCGGTGTTGATTTTACCACTAAGGTACTCTAAATTGCCAACTATATTGTCACTTGTTTATTTTATTTTATTTTTATTTTTAAATTTATGTGTTTTTATATTGTATTTTAAATTTGTAAATGTTTATATTTCTTTTTCATACAAAGTTTAGTCAACAATAAAGCAACCACATGTGTTGATTTTTTCTTTTTAACCACCATAATGTCACTCTTCAAGTAGAGTTTTTTTTAAAAAAAAAATTAATTTGTATATTTGAATTTTCTTTCAAAATAAAATAATAACAAAAATAAGATACATTAGTATAATAAACTTGAATTTAGTTAGATTTTCAAAATTATTATTTTAGAAAAATTTAAAAATTTTAACTTTCTTTATATATATTATTTAATTTTTTTAAAAATTATTATAAAATTTTAAAAATATAAAATTTGGATTTTTATAAATATTTTGAATTTTAAAATTTATTTTATTTTTTATAATTTTTGTTGAAAGAGACCAATTTGCTTATTTTCAAAATTGAGAGGGACCAAAGGAGTATTTACACCGATCTATTATTTAAATTATTCGAATTGTAAAATTTAACTTTATTCGAACTCGAAACTCAAATTACTTATTCAAGTTAAATCGAATAACTCGATTCGATTAACTTAAAATTCAAAAATTTCAAATTAAATCGAATTTTATTCACCCGTACACACAACGCCTAGAGATATTCTTTGTTAAAAATAGATGTTGCATGCAGTTAAAACTGGTGCTATTTGTTTTTGATATAATCATCAATAATAAATGATAAATTCAATAAAAATAATAAATGATGACGTAGAAAAAGATACTTTTAATAATTTTAGGATTATAGAATAATTAAATATTTAAAATTTAAAACCATTAAACTCCTCTAAAAAAGCTATCGTAGTTCGTACAGGATAAATTTGGAAATAAAAAAATTCGTGTAGGATAATTACTACGTACCTAATTTCCTAAAATCCCAGAAATTATTGATTATTGATTAGAACAAACGTATAAAATTCTAATATCATCCGCACGTGTCATCCAAATTGTGTCACAGCCATATCCACTATCACGGATTTAAAATCATTTAAACTCCTCACCATAACTACGTGGTCCCCACACTACTTTTCCCTTTTTACCCCAAGTGATCGTATGCAAGCAATCTCACCAATCAACAAGATCAAATCAAAGCCGTCAATACTTGATCTAACGCTGTATGTTGGTCTAAATCCACGTCTTTGATGATACACTCACTGCAACCAAGTTCAATTTTTTATAAACAGAAATCGAAAAAAGTCGAAAATATTATATCAGATTTTCCTTCTCACATCATTGAGCATAAAAAGGCAATACATTAATTAAAAAATTATTTCTGTAACGTTTCCCCTAAAAGGTTAATGCTATTTTATCTTGCATTTTATTTTATTAAAAAAATTAATAAAGGGATTTTCTAATTTAGGAAGATTAACATATTATAAATGCAATGTTGAGAATAAATCAATAAAATACGAGATAAAAAAGAGAGATTTTTGTTTGACTTTCCTTTTAATTCATATATTTCATATGGTATGATTCCAATTATAAGATATCTAGGCATTTAATAACATATAAATTGTTTTTATAAATTTTGGTTAATGAAATTAATATGCGAGAAAAATAGGGAATAAAACTCATTAACAATGGTAAACTTAGTAGTCTTTTTCTAAAAGAAAGGGCAAAGTGTTTTTTTTTGGGTATAATATTGCTCCGATTTAATTTATCTAAATATATTTTTAATTTTATTGATCTAAAAGTGAGAGAGTGGACGGTGGAGATGTGGTAGAGTATGGTAATCGTGTAAGACCGCGAAGCAGAGGAGACGGTAACCACTAATAGAGGGACAGAAGAAGCGTTGGTCGCTTGTGTATTTTAGTCTCTCTCAGCCTTTTAGTATTTAGAGGGAGAGGGAGTGAGCTAAAAAAGAAGAGAAAGAGGGTCGTAGAATTTTGCTGTCTCTTTGAGTTCCTTAGGGTTTCTTGTTTCAAATATATATATATTTTTTTGTTTTTTCTCTCCGGATTTCAGGTATTTCCTCTGAAACCTTTTTATTTTGGGTTTTTTTTTTCGTTGCTTGTTTTTTCATGGTTCTTTGAGGTTTTTATTAGAGTTTTTTTTTGGAGATTTTTGGGCTTTGTTCTTTGCAATGCTGCTACAGTGCGTGTGATTTTTAAAGGTTTTTCTTCCATTTTAAGTATGATCTGGGTTCCTTCTTCCTGTTTTTGTTCATGGATTTTTTTTCTGTTGAAGTTTACGTTTTTTTTGGTTGATGTTTTTTGTTTTTCTTCTCTATTTTTAAAAAAAACTGTAGAATGCTGTAGTTTTTAGGCAGCGTAAGCATGTTTTGTCACTTCAGTAGCTTTTCGTTAACTTTTTTTTTATATTATTTATATATATATTTTTTTATGGTTTAAAAAAGTATTTTCTTGTCACTCTTCAGAGTTTTGACCAAACTTCTAAAAGCTGTTTAGTTTTTCCTTTATTTAGGTGGTTTTAAACCATGTTTACAAGTTCTTACTCTCTTTATTTACTCTTCCTTTGCAATTTCTAGCCTTTGCTGTCTCTTGATGTGCTAAAGGTACTAACTTTTCTGCATATCTGCTTTGAGTCCTACAATGCTGATGTATATTTGGTTAAAGTTATGATTTTTATGCAAAATATCAGTATATTTGTCCACATTGTTATAGCCTTTTATATTTGTGCATACATTAAAATGCCGTCATAGTGTACCTGGGTTCAAGTTCATATTAAACGTTTCCATATTGTGTACTCTGAAGAAGGGAATCTTTGCCCTTCTATACCATTTGTGTTTATCTATCTCTATTTTTGACTGTTGATACTCCTATATATATAAATATATAATCTTTTTGGTAATAGGTCCTCTGATTTTTCAGGTCATGTTGTATTAGTTTATCGTTTGTTTAGTACACATGCCTTTCCTGTGCATGCATGTTGTTTTTCCTTGTTGAACGTTTCGTGAGAAGAAAAAATTCTTAATACTTGCTAACATTTATTTTCATTTTGGTTAGGGTATGGATTCGTTTGAGCAAGAGGGAAATGGGGCAGCGCTGGAATCCTTGCCTCCTCCTCCACCTGTGCCTCCTGATGTTGTTCCGATCAAAGCAGAATCGGATGTAAAGAAGATTGTGAGACACCCTATGGCAAGGCGTGGTGTTGGAACTAAAGGGCAGAAGGTAACTATACTCACCAATCACTTCAAAGTGAGCGTGGGGAGTACTGATGGACACTTTTACCATTACAGCGTACGTGATTGGATTTCTTCTCTCTATGCTTTTGTTTCTAATTTTTTGTCAGTTGTTGCTTGGAAAACATTCATAATCGAGGAAGTACTTTGTATTTGGTTCAACAGGTTTCTCTTTCATATGAAGATGGTCGCCCTGTTGATGGTAAGGGTGTTGGAAGGAAAGTGATTGACAGAGTGCATGAGACCTACAAAAACGATTTGGATGGAAAGAATTTTGCCTATGATGGTGAAAAAAGTTTATTTACTATAGGTCCGCTACCAAACAACAAGCTTGAGTTTACTGTTGTACTTGAGGATGTTGCACCTACCAGGTAGAAATGCACTTTTGATTTTTAGTATCTATACTGCCCCAAGTCATTGTTATGTCAACTCTAACTTGTGAGTGCTATTATGTATAGAAACAATGGAAATGCAAGCCCTGATGGCCAGGACAGCCCAAATGGTCGTGAAAGAAAGAGATTAAGAAGACCGTATCATTCAAAGACCTTTAAAGTTGAGATTAGCTATGCTGCGAAGATACCCATGCAAGCAATTCAAAATGCTCTGCGTGGGCAGGAATCTGAAAACTCTCAAGAAGCACTGAGGGTGCTGGATATCATTTTAAGGCAGCATGCTGCGAAACAGTGAGTTCAAATATGTGTCTGCATGTTTACTTTTTTTTTTTGAAATATTGAATTTTGGTCCTAGGTATCATGTTAATCTTGACATTACCCACTCTTTCTCAGGGGATGCCTACTTGTTCGCCAATCTTTCTTTCAAGATAATCAGAACAACTTCACAGACATTGGAGGAGGTGTCCTTGGCTGTAGGGGTTTCCATTCAAGTTTCAGAGCCACTCAAGGAGGCCTTTCACTGAATATCGGTTTGGAATCTTCTCTCTCTCTCTCTCAGTACTTCTGTATTTTGTGCTGTGGTTATTGATTAATAACTCTTATATTTTATCTTTGTCAGATGTATCAACTACCATGATAATTCAACCTGGTCCGGTAGTTGATTTTTTACTTGCAAATCAGAATGCTAGAGATCCTTACTCTCTTGACTGGAACAAGGTAATAAATAACTGTTATTTTTGTAAATGTAGTTTGATTTCCTTTGCATCAATTATTAAATATTAATTTGAAATTGCTGGAAAACCCTGAATAGGCAAAACGGGTGCTGAAGAATCTGAGGATAAAAGTTAGTCCGTCTAATCAAGAGTACAAGATTACTGGCTTGAGTGAACAACTGTGCAAGGATCAGTTGTATGGGTTCCAAATTTTATTTCACTCCCTTTTGGTTGATTTATGCTAATTGACTCGTATTTTATTCTGAGCTTGCTGCTTGCATCTTGTGAGTAATTATTTGTTTTTGATGAGTTACTGTTCCCATGTTGTAGGTTCTCAATGAAGCAAAAAAATACGAAAAATGAAAATGGTGAAGCTGAGACACTGGAGATTACTATTTATGATTATTTTGTTAACCATCGCAACATACAGTTGCGTTATTCTGCTGATTTGCCATGTATTAATGTTGGGAGGCCTAAGAGGCCAACATATATTCCTATTGAGGTTATTGCCTGCACTGATTTGTTTTCAATTTGTTAAATTAGAAAAGTTTTGTAACTAATTCCTGTCTACTGTTTGCTGTTCACCTGTGGCAATAATGCAGCTTTGCTCTTTGGTGTCTTTGCAACGCTACACTAAGGCACTATCCACTTTCCAAAGAGCTTCCCTGGTTGAAAAATCGAGGCAGAAGCCTCAAGAAAGGATGAATGTTTTGTCTAATGTAGGTCTTTTGAAGCTTTTGAATTGCGTTGTTTCACTTATGCCAAAATTGAAGTGACACGAGTGTTGAAAATTTATTTGCAGGTTTTACGTACCAGTAATTATGGTGCTGAACCAATGCTGAAATCTTGTGGTGTTAATATCAACTCTAATTTCACCCAAGTGGACGGACGTATTCTGCCAGCACCAAGGGTAGGTGAATAATGTCTGTGTATTGTTCCTTGATAGAACAAACATTTGTGTTAGTTGTTTAGACTTGCATTTTATATTAGATCTTCCTGCTAATTGAGTTCTCTTGATTACAGTTAAGAGTGGGCAATGGTGAAGATTTCTTTCCAAGGAATGGGCGTTGGAATTTTAACAACAAGGTCATTGCTCTTTCTGATTTTTCAGCCTTATATCCTGTATTTGTTTTATCCATTTATTTCTTTAATAGTTTATGTATGCTTTCATAGAAATTGGTGGAGCCATCTAGGATTGAAAGATGGGCTGTTGTGAACTTCTCGGCTCCTCGTTGTGATCCAAACAACATTGCAAGGGATTTGATTCGTTGTGGAGAAATGAAAGGAATTGTAAGTCAGCATCCACTTTTTTATTTCTGTTATGGTTTGCTTGTTGGCATAGGAATAGTTATAAAATTCAACTTGTTGGCTAAAGTTCTTTCTGTTCTCTCTTTTTCAGCGTATTGATCCCCCATTTGATATATTCAATGAGATGAACCAGAATAGACGCCTTTCACCTGTGGTTAGAGTTGAAAAAATGTTTGAACAGATACAATCTAAACTTCCTGGAGCTCCGCAGTTCCTTCTTTGTCTGCTTCCTGATAGGAAAAACTCCGATCTTTATGGTTGGCGGAATCTCTCTTTTCATACATTTTGTCTGCATGTTTATCTTGAAGTGTATTACTTGCATATGAAGTTCATTAAAATTTTCTAGGGCCATGGAAGCGGAAGAATCTTTCTGAGTATGGCATTGTGACTCAGTGTATGGCACCAGCTAGGGTGAATGATCAATACCTTACAAATCTTCTTCTGAAGATCAATGCTAAGGTTTGTTTACTGTTCCTATCAAATGGGTTTTATTGCTTTAAGCTATTTTTATTGTTGCAGTTCTAACTTCTGTAATTATATCAGTAGCTGTATCTTCCTCTTACTAAGTAAATCTGGTAATGTCTTATCTTTTTATTTTCTCACAGCTTGGAGGTCTTAATTCAATGCTAACTATTGAGCAAACACCTTCAATCCCTATGATTTCAAAGGTTCCAACTATCATCCTTGGAATGGATGTATCTCATGGCTCTCCTGGGCAGTCTGATGTGCCGTCAATAGCTGCGGTAGAGATCTTGTTTCTTATTATTGTATTTCTTTTGTTTCCATCTATTGAATTAATAATGGCAGTCAAAGAGGCTTAATTCAGCAGTCTTTCTGATATCCAAATTCTGCGAGTTCTTTTAATTGCATTTAATTGTAGGTGGTTAGCTCCAGGCAATGGCCATTGATTTCCCGCTATAGGGCATCAGTCCGTACACAGTCTCCAAAGCTTGAAATGATAGATTCTCTTTTCAAACCAGTTTCTGACAAAGTGGATGAGGGTATCATGAGGTGCGTTTGAATCATATAGTTCTTTGGCTTTTGAAGGGATAAATATTGGCCAAGAAAAAACTTGAACGACTGGTTTTTATTTTTTTGCAAAACATTTATGTTTTTCTATCCTTTTCTAATCTTCAATCCTTCTCTTGTTTCCAGTTGGAGTTTGGTATGGATTGGGTTGTAATAAGAATATTGTATATGTTTGCGTAGCTAACATGCTTTTCTTTTATTTCAGGGAAGCTCTCTTAGACTTTTATACAAGTTCAGGGAAGAGAAAGCCTGATCAGATCATTATTTTCAGGTTTCTCTTTTTAAGATTTTTTGTCTCGCACTTCAAAAATGACAATATATATGCTGAAGAATGCTTTTTTAGGGATATCAAGCGTATAGATTTTGCTGTTTGTCTGGATTTTCTATTGCTTATCTTTCTTGATTTTTGTGCACTGTCATGTCTCTTGTTTGTTATTTCTTGTGGGCTAGTTTGTGGTTAATTTGCAGTTTCTGTTGAGTTTCACTGATATTCTTGTGCTGAAGTTTATTACTTGCTCATTTCATGGTTTAAATTAGGGATGGGGTTAGCGAGTCTCAGTTCAATCAAGTTTTGAACAAAGAACTTGATCAAGTTATTGAGGTATGCAGTAGTTCCTTTCAATCACTGGAACTGAAAATTTCATTGTTCTTAAATTTATTCACAGCGAAGTTATTTTGGTAGTTCTAAAATATTACCTCAAGATCTTTATCATTTGGATAATACATTTCTACTATAATAGGCTTGCAAGTTCCTTGACGAGAATTGGAACCCTAAGTTTGTGGTTATTGTTGCACAAAAAAACCATCATACCAAGTTTTTCCAGCAGGGATCTCCTGACAATGTGCTACCTGGTTAGGCTTACCCATTCTTTAATAAATGTCAGGCAGGACCACTGTTGTAGTGGTTAAAGCTTGTATTTTTTTATTGTGCAGGTACTGTCATTGACAACAAAGTATGCCATCCGAAGAACAATGATTTTTTCCTTTGTGCTCATGCTGGAATGATAGTAAGTTTACTTATTTATGTTTCTGTTAATTGATGATTGATATTACGACTGTCTCAATTTTGCAGTCATTGATAATTCATTATATGATTTGTGTTTGCTATTCAGGGGACCACAAGGCCGACCCACTATCATGTCCTCTTAGACCAGGTTGGGTTTTCAGCTGATGATCTGCAGGAGCTTGTTCATTCTCTATCCTACGTGTAAGTACAGAGACAAGCGTTCAGAAACAATTTATTTTTTTACAAATAGTTTAAGCTGTTTTCACTGACACAATCTTTGTATTCTGTCTGTTGCAGGTATCAAAGGAGCACCACAGCCATATCTGTTGGTAAGTATAAGTATTGTTTCTGATCTTTGCTTTGGGTTTTCCGATTTCGATGCATAATTTTGTAGTTTCATTTCTTAAAGTACATTGTTTCTGATCTTTGCTTTGGGTTTTCCGTTTTTGATGCAGTGGCCCCTATTTGCTACGCTCATTTGGCAGCTTCACAGTTGGGGCAATTTATGAAGTTTGAGGATGCTTCAGAGACATCATCGAGCCATGGTGGGGTGACTGCTCCGGGAGCAATTTCTGTTCCTCAGCTTCCCAGGTTGAAGGATAATGTCAGCAGCTCCATGTTCTTCTGCTGAAAACCGTTGAACCATCTTTTTGTATAGGGCTTTTTGGATTTTGGCTACCAAAAACTATTTATGCTGCTTTTTCAAAGTAGGCCTGTCTCAGACTTTTGGGTTGCAACACTCTTAGGTGTTTCGTATGTTATCTGAACTTATGAACGGTTGTCTAGCTAAAGCTCACTTCTGCAGTGGCTTTTGTGGCTTTTACCTGTTTGGTTTATACTTGGATAAATATGGTTATGGTTTGCTCTTTTGATTACTTTATAAGTTTTTTTTTTCATTCTATTTTTTTTCATTAGTTGAGTTGAAGAAACGAGCTCTGATTTCGAAGTACTGTACATTTTAAATTAAAACAAGATATAATAGAAAAGAAAAGCAATGCTTTCAAAGTAGTATACATGCAAAATTAAAACGAGGATCAACTTTGCTTTAAAATTTGAAGCAGAGTTAACATTGTTGAGCAGAGAACCATTTGTGATTGGAAATGGTTGGTAGTTTTGGACAAAGATGGCGACTTTCATTCTCTTGAAACAGTAGCCTCTGCCACTTACGAAGTAGTACGGTTTTGGCATGGTGAGATTAAAAACGTCCCTTCCACCCTTTGTTATGTTGTTGATGAAGTTTTCTTCATTGCAATTGGCGTAACTTGTCTCGTTCACTTGCAGAACGCTATATAACTGCTTGTTGAATCCAAAGTTTTCACTACGAACAAATGGAATTTTAACTTCAAACAAAGAAAATTGATGGAAGGTTGATGGTAAGAATGAACTTACAAAGCCAATCACCAACAAAGAACTGCTCATGAATTGCCCAATCAGTGAAGTTAACATTTGGTTTCCATGAATATCTTCCGCCTCCAACCCTATGTAGAACTGACTCCCTGCTCTCTGTGTTTTCAACAGTTACCATCAGCAGCACCAGGCAGGCTAATTTTATCTGAATTCTCTTCATACTTTCTCCACTCTTTCATAAGCTTGTCTCTCTTTCAATCTCTATTTGTTTGATATCAAAGGCTAATGAACTCCCAACACATGCCATTTCACATTCACATTCATATATATATGTATATATAATCATTCAACTCGTAGACAGTTATAAGAAGCACATTATGGCATGACCAGACTAACTAGCTCACAAATTTTGCATGGTTCAGTAATCACACCCATATTTGGTGAATATTGTGACTGTTTAGTAAGCAAAGGTTTTGCAGAATGATAGAAAACATAACAAGTGTTTCATACAATAACATGGATTGAATGTTATTCCACCCTTTTCTCCCAGACTCCCACAATAATTTGCACTCAGTATGAGAATCATATGGTTATTTCTTGATAATAAAGCTAATGAACAACTCACATTACAGCACCTTTATTTCACATTGATATCCCTAATCGGAGACCTTTTAAGCTTTCATTTGATTCTCCTAAATAATCTTTGGGGGTAGCAACCGATTATAAAAACGGATGCAACAGTATACTAATAACACTTATCTATATTCTGTTAAAGATAATCCGTGTTCAATACATATCCGAATGAAAACATAATTTTGTAAGGGCTTCTATTTATAGGGTTAAATTTTTTTTAAAATAAAATGATTATATATTCCTTTGAACAAGTTCACTGATTGGGTTGCGGCAATTTGACGGGGAAGTAGTTTTCGGTAGAGAAGGTGACGGAGCTGGCGGTGACTGCAAAACGAAAGCCTCCGCTGAAATAATATGGCCTCATTTTTTTCAGTTCAAACACATCTTGCCTACCTCTTGTTACATTTGTCCATCCCATTACATCTCTCATACCTGCATTTTAAAAATGAACCTACAAAGCCAATTCCCACATAGCGTTGGTGACTAGACCAATAGGAGAAGTTGACATGGAGTTCCCAGTTCCGGCAACTCCCTACAGGTATTTTACAAACTAGATTTACATTTTAATTACAATTTTTGCATTTTAAAATTGGATTACTCATCATGTTATTAAATATTATTGCATCTTTCACATTATTAGTATTTTTATAAAATAATTTAAATTCAATAATTAATATACACAATTAAATTTGAATTTTTCATAAAATTAGAAATTTAAATAATTTAAATTAATTATTTTTAATCTTTAATAATAATTTAAATACACAAATTATTTTAAATTTTCCACAAAAAATAAAAATTATAAATTCCGAAAAAAATTGTAACTATTTTGTTTAATAATCTACTTATGTTTTGTAATTAATATTGCTTTCTTAATTTAAATTCAATATTTAATATGTACAATTGAATTATATTTTTTTTTCATAAAATTAGAAATTTAGATAATCTGTTTTAGTTATTTTAATATTTAATAATAATTTAAATAGAAAACTTACATTTCATTTTCTAAACAAAATTTAAGTAAAAATTATATATACAATTTTACTTAAAATCTTAAACATGGAAAATTTTCTTTCATAAGAAATTAAAAATATGTTTAAATAGTGCTTTAAAATTTGAAATAACAGTTTTTGACTTTAATTATATCATCAAATATTTTTTTTCCCAATTTTAAACTTGTGAATGATATTTTGTCACTTATTAAGTTTGAAAAGATTGTTCCAAATTGAAACTATCGGATAAATCTAAAAATTATGAACATATATCATTGCTATTAATAAGAAAATTCAGGAATTAATACAGATAAGATGTTCATATGTTTAAAAAAAAGATAATAATTATACTAATTTTTAAATAAATATTTCAAAATTCAATAGCAAAGTTTTTAAATAAATAATAATAATGTTTAAACTTAAATCACATTCTTATTCATTTATAATTCTTTTTAAACCCGTTTATAATTTTTAAATTTAAATATATTTTTTAAATATGAATTTCAAATTTTTCAATTGTTATGTTTAAACTTATTTTATCATATTAAATAAATAAATTTAAGTAGAAAATAATATAATATGTTTTCGTTAATAAATAAAATCGACCTATCTATCACACCGGATTTAAATTATCAAATAAACTCGCTCTTCGATTAGTTCTCTAGAGTGATAAAGCAACTCCATATTTATTATTTACAAAAAAAACCTAGTTTTATTTTACCTTAACCAAACTGTTTTTCATGAAAATCATGAAACAAATCAACTCTTATTTGGAATTAAGTTCAGGATTAACTCGAAACCCAAGGTTTTGGGCCTAAGTTTTTGATGTCTTGAATTTCAAGTTCAAATCTAACACAAAAAATATCACTATAGAAGATAGAACGCCAAACCAAAATCCCATCCATCAAGAAACGAGCATCAAATAAATAATGTGAACTCTTTAGCAATTGAAGCTGTAAACTTGAGATGAAAGACAAAGAATTACAGTGTAACTTTAAAAATTTAATCTCTTATTTGTTCAATTTTCACAGTTTCTACAACTTCTAAATTTTTTTTGAAGGTTTTCCAGTTTCCCCGTATGTACATCAATGGGGGTGGGGAGTGAGCTAAAAATGATTAAAAAAAGAATTTAGGAATCAAAAATGCAGAACATCAGCAGTGAGCAGCCGCGTGGAGATGTCCGATTCCCCCAATGTACAATATACAAAAGCCATCTCTCCTCAGCAGTCAATGAAAAAGATATATATATATAGAGAGAGAGAGACCATGACCTCCTCTATGATCCAGTCATCAAAATTGGGATTCAACGGCTTAATGGCGGTCATCTCTTGTGCCAGCATTCCTTTCTTTGGCACGGAAATCTTCCAAGCCTCGGTATTCTTCCCCGAGTAACCTATCCAATTCAGGATGTTTCTTTAAGGGCTCTCCCTGGTCTCGGAAGTGATGGAAAGCCCTGTATAACATCATATTTCTAAATTCAGAAAATGGAGTGCAAATACTACTGCAGCAAGAAAATTGTAAACTAATCCTTATATTTCCTAGAGAATAATGATAATGATAAGGGGAGAAGGTAAGTACCAGTATTTTTCAAGGCCATAAAGATTGCCTTTATGATAGAAATCAAGGGTAAGTTGCTCAAAGTCCTTATAAAGATCATCTCGATATTTCTTCTCCAAACCATAGCTGCAAAAGAAGGGCAGAACTTTAAGTATTATATGTATAGGAAAGGAAGCAGTAAAATCTACGCCTCTTAAGGTTAAAAGAAAAATATGCAGTGAAAAGGACAAAACCAAAACTAAAAAGGGTTAAAACAAAAGAGAATCAAAACTTCAGATGTGCTTCCAACAGCCACGAAAGTGGGCATAATTACCAACGTTACCTATAAAATCTGAAAAGACACTCTAACCCATAATTGTAGTTAGCAGCAGCATCTTCAAGAGCAAGTTTCCGGAACTCATTGTACATTGAAGGGACAAACATGTCCCTAAGGAAATATGACCAAAACCTGTACAGCGAATTCATTTCCTGCATATGAAACCAATGGGCACCATAAGACTAACAGTTTTATTTTTATACATCTAGAGAAATGCATGTAAAGGAAACCTAGAGATCTTGAAAAAAGATAAGAATGCAAATACACACAAGCAATACACCGGATTTATATCGGTATGCAATAGAGAATGAAGAGCAAGAGATACTAGGCAAAAGAAAGACCAATAATTTTTCTGAACTACATGTGCATCTAAGGGGGCAAGCCAACATTGACAATAATAAATTCAGGGTTTCGTTCATCCTCTGTTCAGGCACATTGTATTCAGTTTTCTATTATAACTGGTCATGATCAGTACGTGAAAGTAGGAAAAGAAAACAGACAACCCTCGTAACTAAGACAACTGATAAAAAGTTACTTAATGGCTTAGAAAGTTCAAATATAAAGCGCACCTCACTGCAACCAATTCCCAGCTTCTTCCTGTCATTCAGGCAACGCTTGTGAAACTTTAGGTACCTGAATGTGACAACAACAGATTAGCCAATTTTACTTTGCAAGTGCAAGCACAAATACATAAATATATCGGAGAAAAAATCCACCACCCCTTACTTCTGTTGCTTAAAACCATTTTCTTCTAACAGCTTATGACTTGGATGCTGAAAAGGTGGAAATGACTTTGGCAGGGAACCAACTGGTGGACTGCTAGAAAGAGTTCCATGCGGAGAGCAGCTCAACTTCAAAGATGGCCTAGGTCTAGAAAAAATTGAAACTTAGAAGCATTACTTTAAAGTCTAGTAAATAGATTATTGGATTTCATTATATGTGAAACCTGTAATAACCTATATTCTAGCACTAAAAGCAAGAAAAAAACTTCATTTAGTCACGATATTCAAGATGAAGACAAGGTCACCAAGAACTAACCCATAACTATCAGGAGGAGTAGAACCAAAGAAATATCCGACTGAACTAATTGGTGGACTTTCTGATATTATCGCAATTGAATTACGACCAGTTCCATGATTCTTTGTATTGCTGGAGAAAAATCTTTGCTTATGGAATGCATGTTGCTTGGAGAAGCCTTTATTTTGCTTCCTCCGAGAACTAAGTACAACAGACTCTTCAAGACTACTGCACCCAACAGCAATTTCACCTGTCTTGGGAATTGAGACTCCTGGGGCATCCCTTGGAGACCTTGAAGTTCCATCTTTATTATCACAAATAGAGATATTCTTTCTACGACTAACTCGTTTAGTTTTTAGCTCCTGCCAACGAACAGCCATGTTCAAATAATATAAAAAAAAGGAATACCAAAAAGAAATTTATACATATGTGCCATAACATAGCGTCAAAAAATAATAAGGCAAGGCTAGTGCTTCAACCTGTTCATAGAAGTAAAGACCATCATTTATCACAGCAGCAAGCTCACTGGATATGCTCTTTGAATCTTTTGCATCAGCTTTGGATCCATCACCTGCCCCGCTATTCTGCACATCAGACAGAGTACATAGCAGTTACAAATAAGAATTAAGGACAGGAGTGGATTGCAATGTCCTCTCTTCAAACCTCTGGTTTCTCATTTCAAAAAAGGGAAAATGTTCCTAGATTCTAAATCATCGTTGAAGTCGAAGAAATGATTATCTTTAAATTTGGACTTTAGAAAGATCACTGTCCTTTTGAATCAAGTTTATTCATGCAAATGCTTCATAAATGTAATGCCCATGATGAAATAACTGATTTAAATGAAGTAAAAGTTCATATATATTTAATTGGAAAGTAAAGCCTGACATTCATACCATTTTCTCATGAAACCAAACAATCAACGTGATGCTATTGAAATATCATGATATCATACCAGCTATAATAAATTGCTAAGTTAGTACATAATGAGAGTATTACAATAGTCCAATCTTTAAATATTAAATGTAAAAAACCTAAAAATAATAAGGCAAAAAGAGAACACATGCAAAGCATAATTTCATTACCTGGGTAACAATCACAAGTCTCTGAACATCCTGATCATCGACAACCATCTCATCATCTTCATCATCCATTCTAAAATATATTTAAAAAAAGCCACTCAATATTCAAGGGAACATCAATTTATAAGTGTTTAAATATGCCTTCATACAGGAAGTAAAAAATTCTCTAGCTCAACAATAATACATCACCTGTTAAGTGCTGAATGAGTCTTTGTTTTCTGCTCAAGTTCTAGCTCTTCATCCAGCATAAATGTTTGGGTGAAATCATTTGACAGGTCAGCAACATTTTCTACCGTTGCATCAAATAGTCCCACACTTTCAGTTCCATGGTTGGTGAACCTTACAGGATCAACTCCTTGTGATTGATCCACATCTGAGAATTCAGTGTGGGAATCAGAAATTTTTTTCCTATTCAAGTCAACATTTCCACCAGAAAATGCTTGTTTCTCACTGTTTAATAGAACTTGCAGAGCTGCAAGTTTTCTGTTACTTTTTTGGGATACTTCTACTGGATAGCCCTCAAGTGAAACATTTTCTTCAGTGTACCTTGAATTATCTTCTTTCACATTACCATTTCCACAGGAATCAGTAACATCCTCTACAAGTTGGCACTGAGTAGGTAGAGCTTTCTGGGACAATGTTGTCTTTGAACTAGCAGGAACCCACTTAGACCACTCATCACGTCTCCGTATCTTATCACCCTATAATAACAATTACCAAGTAAAGACAAGGCCATACAAGCAAATAATAGCACCAGAAAACTAAATTCCTAGCCAATGTAACCACAACAATTACACCATAAAAAAGCATGATCCTATGCTCAAAATTAAACCTCTGGCCTGTTTCCAGCTTGCATGCATACAATCCAAAATCAAATTTCAAATAGTGATGCGCAAGAAAGAGATAAAAGTCTAACCTGTACTTCTATAGTAGAAGAAACCAGCAGTGCATCAAGGATAAATTGTATGTCCGTACTCATTCTTTTAACCTGCAACTCAGAATGTTAAATCACAAATAATTTAATCTAATACTTCCCAAACTGCAAAAAAAATCTAATTCAATCAGCTAATGATGCAGCAACCATTAATAAAACAGAAATTCTGTGCTATACTTCCATTAGCATTACATATGCCTTCAACATACCCTTTTAAAATCTGCAATTTTGTAGATTGGAACCCATCCTAGATCATCCATCAAGGAAATCAGGTAATGGTCGTTTCGAAGATTTGCATCGCTGCAAAATAAAGGAATGAGGTCAACAAGTAATTCAAACATACCCACATTATATATCATTGCAAAAACAAATGATTTATTACAATCGATTAGTGTAAATCAAAAGTTTATACTTTGACTTCCCAATGGATGGGGCATTTACATTATGTATGAAACTCATACCAAAAATCTAAAATATGATTTGCTATATCAAAGCTCACAATAGCATGCAATCAATACAGCTTGCAGGTTGACAAAAGTCTAAAGCGGATAGTACATAATCAATTTCTGATGAGATCTCTAGTTCTTCAAAGGCCCCATAAATAACATGTGTACACAAACAGACTCAAATATGCAAACATTTATTTAAGGGATGGACTGATCATTTTCACCAACCAAGAGATAAATTGAGATACCTAAAAATACCAACACTGGCAATGGTACATAGATCAGAAAGGAGTAAAAGAGCAATTAGTAGAGATTCTAGACAGTGGCATCAGCAGTGAAGAAACAAAAAAAAAAACACAGGAAAAATTATTAAATAATAAACAACAAAAAGATCCCTTACCTGAAATAGTATTCAATCTGTTTCACTATATTGGCCCTCAAAGTTACTGTCTCAGGAGGGAACATGGCAGTCCCTGGATTCATAGGGTATGGAACAAAGCGTGGAGGATGCGGTCCCCTTATGGAGCCTGGAGGAGCAACAGGCACGTAGTATACAGCCCCTTGAAGGTAGACATAAGAAATTTCAAACAGAATTCATTTGTCAAAGGCATAACATAGCTCAAACAAGAAGAAAGGCAGTATTAACTGGGTGGCTGACATGCAGGCCTTACCTTGCCAGCAGACATAATTGGCAGGGAATAAAACATGCTATAATATTTTAAATGAAGGCAATTTTCATGAGGATTGAGTTATTACCGGGGAAATTTGGACCAACCATGAACCCTGGAGCAGGACCAAAGAAAGGAGGTCTAGCAAAAGGCCTGGGTCCCATACCCTGTGGCATGTTAATAGGTTCCCTAGGATTAAATGTCCGTTGATGATTCCAGCCAGGATTCAAATGTCCAGTTTCTTGCATGTTGGGCCTTCTATTAGAGAAGTTGGCAGGATATGCATTGGAGTCTCCTCGTGGAGGAGGCTGCATATTTCTGCTAGCATCAATACCTTGAACTGGGGGACCAAAGGCATTCTTTGTTGTCTCAGAACCAGATTTTACCAGCTGAGGGTCAATGCCAGGAAAAGGTCCAGGGACAGGTTGGTAACCATACCCAGGAACTGCCATGTGCTGTGGAGGAGGCACCATAGGATGAAAAACAGGTGGTGGAATTGGAGGTTGATAATAAGGTAAGGTAACAGGAAACTGGGGTCCAGCATTAGGGAAGCGCTTAGACCCTGACTTCTGATGACGTGTTGATGAATGTTTATGAGAAGCATTGGTGTTTCTGGGCCCATTTGGTTTTTGTTGACCAGCTGCTCCCTGCAAGACCAAAATCAATGCGAAGACATACTTAACTTGAGCTACACTAAGATAACAACTTATTCCTTTTTTTTTTTTCCCCTTTGGTCTTAAATGCTAAGATTAAAGACAGAGACAGCTAAATTACGAGGGGATTCACTAACAGAGAAATTACATTCCATATTACAATATTTCATCTGAGATTATGTTTCAATTCTTCCTGTTATTTGAAAACAATTCCTACAATAATATTTTTAACATTGGAAAAAGGGAAGGGAAATCGGAGGTAGATGTCGCAAAATACAGCTTACTCTATCTGAAAATTTTTTATTTGCATAAATTGATCAAAGAATATAAACCAGAAAAGTATTAGGCCATTTGTTCTCAACATACATTCTGGGAAATAAAAGCATTGCTTGCTCGATAAAGAATCTAAAATAAAATAAAAACTTGGTCTTTCGAGTTGTCCATTTGAGATGAATTTTAGAAAAATCAACTCAATTTACACTATATATTTTCAACTTTATCCAATTTTTACACTCTAAAAATTGATCGATCGCCTATTAAAGAAAAACACCCCAAAAAGAAAAGCAATGACTAACCTGTTCAACTGATGGAGCTGGAGCAGACCCATCAGCAACAAGCGAAGCATTGTTATGTGGTTGTTGGGTCCCACCAAGGTCAGGCCAAGATTTGGTCCCCATAACAGGAGCATCAGCCACTTTCTGAGCATCAATCATCGGAGTCTTCCATGGTGACTTGACCTCCTTAGGATCATACCCTGCTTCATTCTCAACCATCACCATAATCTCTCAACAGCCAAAAAACAAAACTCAACAAATCAAAAACAATCCAGGGATCAAAACCCAGAGTTCTGATAGTGGTATTCGTGATAATGAAATAGGAGAAAGAAGTCGGGTATTGGAAGATCAGGGTTTTGATAGATATTTAAGAGTGAACTGTGGTGAGAGAGTGCGTGGAGGAGTTTGAGAATGATTTGGAGTTTGCAGAGAGAAGCCAAAGTTTGCAAAAGCGGGTACCAAGGAGGCAGCGTAAAGCCGTGTGTACTTGCGTTTGTTTCGCTTCTTTAACGCTTCTTTTATTTATATCAAATAAAAGACCGATTGTACCTACAATTACTATCGAAGTGGGTTTCTGATTGTTTTGGATCTGTCATGTCAAAAAACCCTAGGTTAGATCTGTAATGTCAAAAACCCTAGATTATATTTTTTATTTTTGAACTTCTTAAATGGGCCGGATTCAATGTTAGATCAGGTGCTTAATAAATTGCCCTAATTAAAAAAAAAAGATAAATTCACCAACAGTCATTCGGGTAACTAATAAAATAGTCACCTAAGTTTCATTTCAGTCACCTAACTTTTGAAAAATAACAAAACAGTCACTAACATTATAAAAAAATGACAAAACAGTCACTGACTAACAATTTTCGTTAGTGTCTTAACAGAACCGCTGAGAAGAAGAAGAAGAAGAAGAAGCAGAAAAAGAATAAACTGTAAAAAAAAAGTCGCATTTGCCTAATTTGGCGAGGTCTAATTCTTTGCCATTAAAACTCCATGTCTTTGCTCTTCTTCTTCTTCTTCTTGGCTCTCTTCCTCTGTAACCTTCCGCCATTCTAACAGAAGGATAGCCATGCATCTTTTTGTTACGAATTAGAAGGAACCATATATTAGAATCTTTGCCGCTGTTGAGAGAGCTATCATAGCATGAGATGAGTAAAAGCCAATCCTATTCTAAGGATCTTGTCTAGAGCTTTCATGTCGAGTTCACCAGCAATGTTTAAGTAAGAGTTTAGTGTCACCTTTAATGTTACTAGATCACTTAGAATGCATGAACTCCAGCTGCATGGGAACTTTTTAGTTTCTGAGAACCTCTTAGTGACCTATTCTTAAGTCACCCATTTGAGAATACTGAACTTTACATATCAAGAATCAAGCATGGAACTTTCCATCAATGTTATGCCGAAGAAAAGGCACTTACATTATAAGCATCAGAATGGGAGCATGGATTCTTATATTTGAAACAGGGGCAATGGTGTAGTTACAAAAATGTATTCCTAACCCTTGCGGTGTAACATCCCGAAATAGGGCCTAAACAGAAAAGTGGTTGCGAAACCACGAATCTGAGATAGAAAAGTTTATTACGATTAATTATTATGATTTACCGAGTGATTAAATACATGTGTTAGAGTATCGATAATAAATTTTATTGATTGCATGCTTAAATTGCCTATTAGGACTTGTTTGCAAAAGTTGCTAAATAGGGGTTCTAATTCATAGAGTACTTGATTGAATTGGGGGTTTGAAGTAGGAGTCCTTATATGGTAATTAGACCATTATATTTTCCATGGAAAAAAATGGACATACATAGAAAAAAAAAACTAAAGTTTTAATGAAGGGCATTTTAGTCATTTGGAATTAAAAAGGAATTAAAAGGGAAAAAGATGGCAAAATGTTGTCCATCTTCTTCATTAGGCCGAAATTTCAAAGGGGATACCATAGCTAGGGTTTCTTCAACTTCTCAAGCTTATAGTAAGTGCATCCAAGCCCCGTTTTTAATGTTCTTTACATTTTTGGAGTCCTGGTAACTTGATTTAGCTTAAACTAGCAATAATTTAACCTAGGGTTCATATTTGAAAAAATACCCATAGGTGAAATGTGTTTATTTTGATGTTTTATGATATAATATGAAGTTTGAAATTATGTTAAACAACTTTTGCTAAGCGATTTTAAGTGAAAACGAGTAAAACGACTTAATCGGTAAAAATACCTAATGTTCATAAGTAAATGTTAGAGTGAAAATTTGAAGTTGTCATAGAAGGGAAAAATGATCAGCATGTCATAAAACATAAGAATAAGGGATAAAGTTTAATTTTCGAGCTTTGGGGCAAATGTGTAAATATGAAAAGTTTAGGGGAAAAATCGTAATTTTGCCAAAGTTAGAGTTAATGATTGTTTTAATAAATGTGAGTATTAAATAAGCTAAATTTTCAATTACAGATCAAGAGGAACGAAATCTGGAGTTAGACCGGGGAAATAAAAAGATAGTGGACTAAATCAATATAGTTGATCGTATTTTGTTCTGAGGTAAGTTTGCGGTAAATAAATGCAATATTCTATTATTTTACATTTAATACTATTAAATTCTAGCATTTACATATTTATTCTGTAAATTTATCATTTAAAGACTCAAGCATGAATTGACGGAGAAGCAATCTCAGAAAGTCCCGGTTGAACCTTAGGAATGTGTAGGATACAAATGTCATGACATTAGGGTTTAAGGAAATCGTGTAAGACCATGTCAAGACATGGCATTGATAAGTTACTATAAGGCAAAGATCCCATTTAAGACCACGCCAAGGCATGGCATTGGTGAGTTTATAAGGCAATGATACCACGTAAGACCATGTCAAGACATGGCAATGGTAAGTTTCAAAAGGAAAGGTACCCGTGTATCCTTAGTATTCCAAGTGGTTCAACGGAAAATTCAAAGAGTATACCAAAGGAAAGGTAAGACAAGTTCTTGCTCAAAATGTACAGGTCAGAATTCAAAACTTAAGCATATTGAGTTAAAGGCTTAAATGATCTTGATAAGAAAAGAATAAGATAATTCATTAAGAATGTTGTTATTCATTTACATGCAAACTTACTAAGCTTTATGCTTACTCCCATTCCTTTCTCTCTTTTTATAGTATTGCAAGCCAACTCGGGGATCGCAAGGACGTCGGAGATCGTTTCACACTATCAAAGGATTATCTCGGTATTTTGTGACTCGAAACGTTTTAAGTTATGGCATGTATAGGGACTTAGTCATTTTGTGTGTATGTCCTTATGATATGGTTAAAGAATGGCTTGTAAATACTTGATAATGATTAGCCATTAAAATGGCTAATTAAGAACATGTTTTGGGTGTTAGGTATGGCTAAATGATAGTTATTACAAAGAAATTATGAAAGAGTAAAATTTGCAAAGGAACAGTTTTTAGACAGCAACAGTGACGTGATTTTGAAAAATCACTAAGGATAGTAGAAATGGAATTAGGGTGTGAATGAGGTATATAATTAAATCTTATTGAGTCTATTTTTATATGAAAGAAACGGTGTAGGCAAAATAATTGTATATTATGAGATAATTGATTTTTAGCGAAGAGGGGTCAGAACAGTCAGACAGTGTAGCAGGGGAGACTTTAACTAATAAACTGTACTAATTGACGAAACCAAAAATTCTGGAAAAATTATAGTAAGAAGATATATGAGTCTAGTTTCAAGGAAAATTTATAGATCTAAATTTCGAGTTTTGTAACTCGATTTATAGTCAATTTAGTGACTATGACGCAAATAGACAGTTTCATTATGAATAGGGAAATAAATTGTTTTGATTTGTTTAAGAAATCAGAAAAATGGTTAGACTTTGATATTTATATTGAATTGATGGATGATATTATGTATTTATTTATATTATTAGTTTAAAACATGGAATACTATTATATAATGAATTTAAAATGAATGTTCGGGTTAAATGAAACGCGAGATTTGAGTATCATCGTTTGTGACAAAGGATGAATTGACGGATAAGACCATGGTTGGACCATGGCAATGTTTAAATGTAAGACCACAGCTGGGCTATGGCATTTTAATGAAAAGACCATAACTAGGTTATGGCACTACGAATGTAAGACCATGGCAGGGCCATGGCAATGCATGTGTAAGACCATAGTTGGACTATGGCACAAAGAAAAAAATGTACTCATATCCGTAAGTCGTTCTCCGATTTGGAGAGACTTGGTTAGTGACATGGAAAATTTTATGTATATGAAACTTGCCTGATAATTATGTATATAAATGATTATGAATTGTTACCGAATTAAATATACATGAAATTCATAAAAATGATGGTACATGAAATATTAATTGTTGTAATTATTATTTGATGTGTATGGTAAGTGGAATGAGGTGAGTATTTGATATTATGATATTGAATTGAATTGTTGAGGATTTGTGATTATTGAATTGAAATTAATATTGGTTGAAATTGAAAAGTGATTTTAAACCCTATTAACTGTATCAGGCTGAGTCGGATATAGTTGGCATGCCATAGGATTGGAAGTGTTCAAGGACTACTTCGACTTCGAGTCGATGAGACACTGGGTGTCAAATTGTTACTTCGGATAAATTCAATGAGGTACTGGGTACCAAATTACTTCGGCATAGCCGATGAGACACTGGGTGTCAACTTATTCTTCGAATTATCCGATGAGGCACTGGGTGCCAAACTGGTGTGTTTTGGTTGGATCCGTGTATCCGTCAGAGTCCGAGTCGTGTTAATAGGGGAAATTAAATGAAAATAGATATTTCAGAGTTTGTTTCTAGATGCTTGATCTGTCAGCAGGTAAAAGCCGAACATCAGGTACCTTCAGGTTTATTGTAGCCTGTATTAGTTCCCGAGTGGAAATGGGACCGAGTTACTATGAATTTTGTGACAGGATTACCTTTGACACCGAGAAAGAAAGATGCAGTATGGGTTGTGATTGTAACACCCCTAACCCGTATCCGACGCCGGACTAGGGTTTAAGGTGTTACCGGACAGATCAGAAAACATTTACAGACATTCATACATTCAATCATCATTCTCAAGCAAAGTGTCCCTTAATACGGTCAACGAGACTTTAAACATGCTTATAAACCGAGTTGGGACTAAATTGAAACACATATGAAATTTTATGAAAATTAAAAACTTTTCTAACTTTCAGGGGAAACACGCCCGTGGGAGGAGACCGTGTGCCCTCCACGGCTTCTAGTCACCCCCGTGTGCCCATCCGTGTTTACATACTGACTATATTAACACGGTTACTTGGCACGTCCGTGTACCATGACCATGTGCTACCAAACCATATACTGACTTTTCCAACACGACCAACAAGCACGCCCGTGTGCCATGGCCGTGTACTCTTAGCTAGCTACTGACTTATACACCACGGCCAGCTGACACGCCCATGTCGAGGCCGTGTGCATTTAAAGCTACATTCTGCCAATTCAACCACGGTCTTAGGCACGCCCGTGTGCCACAACCGTGTGGCAATATAGGCCATTTTCAAGGCCAAAGTGCCACCCATAAGGGTCAACCTACAAGCCATATTTTCCAACATATCTCATGCACATATAACCATAAAAAACATACCAAATAACCAACCAAATCATGCCTATTTGTCAACTAAGTTAATTACACTACCATCCATTCAATATAACCATTCAAGCAAATTCCAAACATACCAATTTGCATGATCAAATCTCAATTATGCTCAAGCACCAATCATCTATACACTTACCATTTCAAATATCTACTAATCACACCAAAACCACTTCACATATCATAATTCTTTAAGCATATATCAAAACTTATCTAGCCAAATCACATGGCTAAGTTCACTTTACAACTTATACCAAGACTAGCCTATACATGCCATATTGAGCTATATACATTTTCAAAGTGTACCAAAAAGAGTTTTAGTAGTGTGATGACGATCCGTGATGGTCCCGAGCCCTCAGTAGCTTTGACGACCTATAAAACAGATAAAACATACATAGAGTAAGCTTTCCAAAAGCTTAGTAAGCAATATACAATCAAACTTAACATGGATTGCACATAACTAATTTAATAAGATGATCAATATGGTTCTCATGACAAGAATCACTTCATTCTTTCTCAATCTCATATGCTTATTCATAACTTACCATATATACATATAGTTCATACAATCAAGACTTTAGATATCGTATTATAAATTCCATATACATAACATCATGATATAATCACACGGATACTTACCTTATATACACAATCAGTGTATAAGCAACGTACCTGAAACGGATGTTCATTCGTTAATTTTTATCAAAGTTCGGATTTGCAATTCGTATCACAGACTTGCATGTTGATTCGTAAGGAATCTAGTAGGATACTCAGAAAGCTCGGAATGGTTGTACAATGCAAGCGCCCCGACGCAGGTGTTACATGCACTCGAACATCGATGCCCTTTGTCCCGCATGCGGTCTTACACATAATCGATATCGATGCCCTTTGTCCCGAGCGGTCTTACATGTAATCGATATTGATGCCATTGTCCCGAATAGGTCTTACACGTAATCGAGATATTGATGCCATTGTCTCGCATGCGGTCTTGCATGTAATCGATATTGATGCCACTATCCCGCACGGTCTTACACGTAATCGATATTGATTCCACTTTGTCCCGAATGGTCTTACACGTGTATCGATATTGATGCCGCCTGCATGAGTGGTCTTACACGTAATCGATATTGATGCCCTTTGTCCCCGCATGCGGTCTTACACGTAATCGATATTGATGCCTTTGTCCCGCATGTGGTCTTACACGTAATCACATAATAGATACCTTTGTATTCCTAAGTTAAATGCGAGACTTCTCGTAATTATCACTAAATGGACCTTATCCCAAAATTCATATACATAGCATCTCATAAGCATTCATTATCATTTATAGTCATGTAAATAAACTCAATTCAATACAATTACATTTATTTGCAATATGACTTACCTCGGATTCGATTCTACGGAAATGGAAACGGCTACTCGGTTACTTTCGCTTTCCCGCGATCTAAGCCCGTTTTCTTCTGTTCTTGATCTAAACATGTTCAGAATTAACCCTTTTATTCACTATTTCATTCAATTCAATCCAAAAACACACATTTGGGGTAATTTGTAAATGAACCCTCACATTTGCATAATTTATCAATTTAGTCTATTTTTCTAAAAACATCAAATTCACAAAATCTACCCATACACATGCTTAACCGAATATTCATACATCACATATAAGCCCATATTTTTCATCAAATTTACAAATTAGTCCCTCAATTTGCCATTTTCTCAATTTAGCCCTATTAAGCTAAATTCATCAAAACTTCAAGAACAAAACATGTTCATCTAGCTCATATCTTTCATTTAACACCAAAAATCATCAAAAAGCTTGACATATCATCAATGACATCTTACACAAACATCATCAATACATAAAATTGAAACATGGGTTTGATAGTAGACAAAGCAACAATCTCAAAAACATAAAAATCATCAAAATTTAAATCAAAATCATACCTTAAATTTAACTTGAAATAGCCGAAACCCTTAAGCTTATTATTTCTTTTTATTTTGGTGTTTTTCGGCAAGAACAATGATAAAATGAAGCCACTACCCTTGTTTCTTTTATTATATTATAACCTTTTAATATAAATATAAAATATCATATATCATTATTATATAAAGCAAACATATAAAAACATAGTATAAAATTGCATGTTGCCGTCCACTATAAGTAAAAATGGGCTATTTGCCCTTTAAGGACTTCACAATAATAAAGCCACAACAATTTGCCCATAAATCAAATGAAAAGCCACTTTTAAACATTATGTGATTTAGTCCTTTTATCAAATTAAGCATTCAGACGGAGAAATTAGCTTACGAAAATTTACCACATGCTCAATCACATTCCAATGACACAGAAAATAATATTAAAATATTATTCGGATTAGGATTCGTGGTCCCGAAACTACTGTTCCGACTAGGGTATAAACCGGACTGTTACAATTCTCCCCCCTTAAGGATTTTCGTCCCCAAAAATTTTACCGTTAAACAGATTCGGGTATTGCTATTTCATTGAATCTTCCGGTTCCCACGTTGCCTTTTCAATTCCGTTTCGATTCCATAATACTTTTACTAACGGAATTTTCTTGTTTCTCAACTCTTTTACTTCACGAGCTAAGATACAGATCGGTTCTTCTTCATATGACATGTCAGATTGGATCTCAATTTCAGATGGGGCAATTACATGTGACGGATCAGTTCGGTATCTACGGAGCATCGAAACATGGAACACATTGTGTATCTTTTCTAACTCAGACGGCAACTTTAATCTATATGCAACAGGCCTGACATGTTCAATGATCTCATACGGTCCGATGAACCTTGGACTCAACTTGCCTTTACGTCCGAAACGGAGTACTTTCTTCCATGGTGACACTTTCAGAAATACTTTATCGTCGATCTCAAATTCTATATCTTTTCGTTTTAAGTCCGCATAAGACTTCTGACTATCAGATGTTGATTTCAAACAATCTTGAATCAATTTTATTTTCTGTTCTGAGTCTTTTATCAAATCAACTCCAAGAAACTTCTTTCTACTGAGTTCGGTCCAATACAGAGGGGTACGACATTTACGTCCGTACAGAGCTTTATATGGTGCCATCTTGATACTCGACTGAAAATTATTATTATACGCAAATTCGATCAATGGCAGATACTGTTCCCACGAACCATGAAACTCAAGTATACTGCATCTTAACATGTCTTCGAGAATCTGAATGGTCCATTCCGACTGACTGCTTGCGGATAAAAAGCTATACTGAAATGTAATTTCGTACCCAAAGCTTCTTGCAATTTCTTCTAGAAGCTTGATGTAAACCTCGGATCTCTATCTGACACAATGGATAGTGGCACTCCGTGTAATCTAACAATCTCGAAAATATATAGCTCAGCTAATCTATCAAGTGAATAATCAGATCTTACCGGAACAAAATGGGCAGATTTCGTCAGTCGGTCAACCACGACCCATATCGCATCTTTCTTTCTCGGATTCTGAGGTAAACCAGAAACAAAGTCCATGGTCACTCTATCCCATTTCCATTCAAGAATCAGAATTGGTTGTAACAACCCAGACGGAACTTGATGTTCAGCTTTCACTTGCTGACATTAAACATTTTGAAACAAAGTCAAAAATATCCCTTTTCATGCCAGACCACCAGTAGTGTTGTTTCAAATCATGATACATTTTAGTGCTCCCCGGATGAACAGATAGACAACTGTTATGTGCTTCACTCAAAATCAGCTGAATCAACTCCGGATTTCTTGGAACATAGATACGACCTCGGAATCTCAAACAATCATCAACAACTCAAAATTCAGATTCAGAATTCAAATCACACTGAGCTCGTTTTGTTGTTAACTCATTATCAGATTTCTGAGCATCACATATCTGTTGTAAGAACAACGGTTTCGTTTTTAACTCAGCTAACACAGAACTATCATCAGATAAATCTAACTGAGCATTCAAAGTACATAGTGCAAATAATGATTTTCGACTCAAGGCATCAGCGACCACATTTGTTTTACCCGAGTGATTATCTATTACAAGCTCGTAGTCTTTCAATAACTCTAACCATATTCTCTATCACAGATTCAAATCTCTCTTTTTCACAAATAGAACAGGAGTACCCCAAGGTGAAAAACTCGGTCTAGCAAACCCTCTATCGGTTAATTCTTGCAACTGCGACTTTAACTCCTTCAACTCTGTTGGTGCCATTCTATACGGAGCTATTGAAATAGGTGTAGTACCGGGCAACAACTCAATACCAAATTCAACTTTACGAATCGAAAGCAAACCCGACAATTCTTTCAGAAACACATTAGAAAACTCACAAACAACAGGCACTGACTCAACTTTCTTTTCAGACACTTTCGAGTCAATAACATAAGCAAAATTTGCCTCATAACCCTTTTTAATTTAATTTTGAGCTTTCAACACAGATATCACAACAGGTAATCCATTCATATTATTAGACTCGATCCGTACAATTTCATTATTCAAACATCTCAAATCAATAGTCTTTCTTTTACAGTTCACCACAGCATCATGCAAAAACAACCAATCCATACCCAGAATAATATCGAACTCATCAAATGGCAAAAACATCAGATCAGCAGGGAAACAGATATCTCGAAACATTAACGGACAGTTCTTGCATACTTTGTCAACAAGAACACTTTTACCTAAGGGGTTCGATACTTTTATAGCAAACTCAGTAGATTCTACATGCAAAGTCTTACTGAATACTAAATTCACGCATATATATATGGATGAGTAGAACCAGGGTTTATCAATACATTCACAAAAGTATCATAAAGAGTAAACGTACCCGTAATAATATTTGAAGATGAGGTTTCCTCACAAGCTCGAGTAGTATACGCTTTAGTTGGCTCTCTAAATTCAGATTTTTCAACAGTATCCCTCGTAGACCTCTGACTATTACTGACATTTCTTGTATTTCGGGAAGGTCTATTTCTCTCTAGGGCATTATCTAATCTTGTATTCTGAGTAGTCTCTTGTTCAACAGACTCTGGACATTCTCGAATAAAATGATCTAACGATCCACATCTGAAACAAGTTTGATTATTCAATCTACAATTCCCCGAATGTCTTTTACCATAATGCTTACACTTGAGTCGCTCGGATCTGACATTTTCAACACTCACCATCTTTGGGCAATCTCGAATGAAGTGATTTCGTGATCCACATTTATAACAAACTCTATTGTTATACTTGCCCCAAAACTTTCCCACGTGTCGTCTTTCAACACTCAGGTTTGTTGCTTTTAGTACTTCCATCATTTGATTCAATTAGAGTTTGAGTTCTCAGACCAACAATTGGTCTCACACGATCTCTACTCGTATGTCCGATTGAAACGTTTAATCTATTGCTTGCATCTCTATATTTCTTTGTCAAAGGTTGAGAAAAATTACTCATCGATCTTTTTCTTTCATTACAAGCTTCAGAATCAGCTTTCTCAATATTATCATCATTAGTAACCCTAAACTCTCTGGTCTCATACTTACGAATTTTGTCAACCGGAAACTTGTTCATCAGATTCAGATTCATGGTCGAAAGCATAGCAGATGTCTGAGGGAGGTTAACCGGGGGCGAAGGTTGCAAAATAGTCGGGTTATTTCTCACAAATTGAGTGAACCACTCACTCATCAACTGGAAGAAAGCTTGTTGAGCTTCTCCCTCCGGACCGCTCGTAGCCGGTCTCGAATCAGAAGGCGCTGTCCCTTACGCGGGAGCAGGCGCATTACTTTCTACGTCGTCAGCTACGGCTCTTTCGGGATCCATTACTATACGAAAATCACATTTTATACATCAGGATTCATCACTCTATCATAATTCAGATATATGGCATGCATAGCTAGACTCTGACACACTACGTTAGTCTGAGAATCGACTAAACCGTAGCTCTGATACCAACCAAATGTAACACCCCTAACCTGTATCAGACGCCGGACTAGGGTTAAAGGCGTTACCGGACAGATCAAAAAACATTTACAGACATTCATATATTCAATCATCATTCTCAAGCAAAGTGTCCCTTAATACGGTCAACGAGACTTTAAACATGCTTATAAACCGAGTTGGGACTAAACTAAAACACATATGAAATTTCATGAAAATTAAAAACTTTTCTAACTTTCAGGGGACACACGTCCGTGGGAGGAGACCATGTGCCCTCCACGGCTTCTAGTCACCCCCGTGTGTCCATCCGTGTTTACATACTGACTATATCAACACGGTTACTTGGCACGTCCGTGTACCATGACCGTGTGCTACCAAACCATATACTGACTTTTCCAACACGGCCAACAAGTACACCCGTGTGCCATGGTCGTGTACTCTTAGCTAGCTACTGACTTATACACCACGGCCAGCTGACACACCCATGTCGAGGCCGTGTGAATTTAAAGCTAAATTCTACCAATTCAACCACGGTCTTAGGCACGCCCGTGTGTCACAACCGTGTGGCAATATAGGCCATTTTCAAGGCCAAAATGCCACCCATAAGGGTCAACCTACAAGCCATATTTTCCAACATATCTCATGCACATATAACCATCAAAAACATACCAAATAACCAACCAAATCATGCCTATTTGTCAACTAAGGTAATTACACTACCATCCATTCAATATAACCATTCAAGCAAATTCCAAACATACCAATTTGCATGATCAAATCTCAATTATGCTCAAGCACCAATCATCTATATACTTACCATTTCAAATATCTACTAATCACACCAAAACCACTTCACATATCATAATTCTTTAAGCATATATCAAAACTTATCTAGCCAAATCACATGGCTAAGTTCACTTTACAACTTATACCAAGACTAGCCTATACATGCCATATTGAGCTATATACATTTTCAAAGTGTACCAAAAAGAGTTTTAGTAGTGTGATGACGATCCGTGACGGTCTCGAGCCCTCGGTAGCTTTGACGACCTATAAAACAGAGAAAACATACATAGAGTAAGCTTTCCAAAAGCTTAGTAAGTCAATATACAATCAAACTTAACATGGATTGCGCATAACTAATTTAATAAGATGATCAATATGGTTCTCATGACAAGAATCACTTCATTCTTTCTCAATCTCATATGCTTATTCATAACTTACCATATATACATATAGTTCATACAATCAAGACTTTAGACATCGTATTATAAATTCCATATACATAACATCATGATATAATCACACGGATACTTACCTTATATACACGATCAGTGTATAAGCAACGTACATGAAACAGTTGTTCATTCGTTAATTTTTATCAAAGTTCGGATTTGCAATTCGTATCACAGACTTGCATGTTAATTCATAAGGAATCTAGTAGGACACTCAGAAAGCTCAGAATGGTCGTACACTGCAAACGTTCCAGACGAGGTCTTACATGCACTCAGACATCGATGCCATCGCCCCGCATGTGCTCTTTACACGTAATCGATATCGATGCCCTTTGTCCCGACGGTCTTAAATGTAATCGATATTGATGCCTTTGTCCCGCATGGTCTTACATGTAATCGATATTGATGCCTTTGTCCCGCAGCAGGTCTTACATGTAATCGATATTGATGCC
The DNA here is from genome assembly GCA_025698515.1 of Gossypium sturtianum. NCBI lineage: Eukaryota > Viridiplantae > Streptophyta > Magnoliopsida > Malvales > Malvaceae > Gossypium > Gossypium sturtianum. Next base: position 163,572,279 of record CM046955.1, on the reverse strand, counting down.
ATTGTCCCGCATGACGGTCTTACACGTAATCAGATATTAATGCCTTTGTCTGCGGGCAGGGTCTTACACATAATCACATAATAGATACCTTTGTATTCCTAAGTTCGTACGGGACTTCTCAGAATTATCACTAAATGGACCTTATCCCAAAATTCATATACATAGCATCTCATAAGCATTCATTATCATTTATAGTCATGTAAGTAAACTCAATTCAATACAATTACATTTATTTGCAATATGACTTACCTCGGATTCGATTCTACGGAAATGGAAACGGCTACTCGGTTACTTTCGCTTTCCCGCGATCTAAGCCCATTTTCTTCTGTTCTTGATTTAAACATGTTCAGAATTAACCCTTTTATTCACTATTTCATTCAATTCAATCCAAAAACACACATATAGGGTGATTTGCAAATTAACCCTCACATTTGCACAATTTATCAATTTAATCCATTTTTCTAAAAACATCAAATTCACAAAATCTACCCATACACATGCTTAACCGAATATTCATACATCACATATAAGCCCATATTTTTCATCAAATTCAAAAATTAGTCCCTCAATTTTCCATTTTCTCAATTTAGCCCTATTAAGCTAAATTCATCAAAACTTCAAGAACAAAACATGTTCATCTAGCTCATATCTTTCATTTAACACCAAAAATCATCAAAAAGCTTGACATATCATCAATGGCATCTTACACAAACATCATCAATACATAAAATTGAAACATGGGCTTGATAGTAGACAAAGCAACAATCTCAAAAACATAAAAATCATCAAAATTTAAATCAAAATCATACCTTAATTTTAACTTGAAATAGCCGAAACCCTTAAGCTTATTATTTCTTTTTCTTTTGGTATTTTTCGGCAAGAACAATGATAAAATGAAGCCACTACCCTTGTTTCTTTTATTATATTATAACCTTTTAATATAAATATAAAATATCATATATTATTATATAAAGCAAACATATAAAAACATAGTATAAATTTGCATGTTGCCGTCCACTATAAGTAAAAATGGGCTATTTGCCCTTTAATGACTTCACAATAATAAAGCCACAACAATTTGCCCATGAATCAAATGAAAAGCCACTTTCAAACATTATGCGATTTAGTCCTTTTATCAAATTAAGCATTCAGACGGACAAATTAGCTTACGGAAATTTACCACATGCTCAATCACATTCCAAAGACACAAAAAATAATATTAAAATATTATTCAAACTCGAATTCGTGGTCCCGAAACCACTATTCCGACTAGAGTATAAACTGGACTGTTACAGTAATTGATAAGCTAACGAAGTCGGCTCATTTTATCCCAGTTCGTATGGATTATTCACTTGACAAGTTGGCCAAGTTGTATATTTCAGAGATAGTCAGACTACATGGAGTACCGTTATCGATTATCTCAGATAGAGATCCGAGATTTACTTCACGGTTTTGGAAGAAATTCCAGGAAGCTTTAGGTACAAAGTTGAGTTTTACAATGTTTTTCCATCCTCGGTGATGGTCGATCGAGAGAGAGTTATTCAGGTACTTGAAGATATGCTTAGATGTTGTGTATTGGAATTTCAAGGTAGTTGGGAGAAATATTTTCCGTTAATAGAGTTTGCCTATAATAATAGTTATCAATCGAGTTTGAAGATGGCACCTTATGAAGCTTTGTATGGACGTAAATGTCGCACACCTTTGTATTGGACAGAGCTTAAGGAAAATCAGATTTACGGGGTTGATCTAGTCAAAGAAACAAAAGAGAAAGTAAAAGTCATCAGAGATTGCTTGAAAGTAGCTTCAGATAGACAGAAATCCTATGCAGATTTGAAAAGAAAAGAAATTGAGTTTCAAGTTGGTGATAGGGTATTCTTGAAAGTATCCCCGTGGAAGAAAGTTCTCAGATTTGGCAAGAAAGGCAAACTAAGTCCACATTTTATTGGACCGTTTGAGGTGATTGAGAGAGTTGGGCCATTGGCATATCGGTTAGCTTTGCCGACTTAGTTAGAGAAGATTCATGATATGTTTCATGTGTCTATGCTACGTCGTTATCGTTCAGATCCGTCGCATGTGAATTCACAGACAGAGGTTGAGATTCAGCCAGATATGACTTACGGTGAAGAACCGGTAAAAATTCTAGCTCGAGAGGTTAAGCAATTAAGGAACAAAAGTATTGCACTTGTGAAAGTATTATGGAATAGGCATGGGGTAGACAAGGCTACATGGGAGCCCGAAGAGACTATGCGAAAATAGTACCCAAATCTCTTCACAAGTAAGATTTTCGAGGACGAAAATCCCTAAAGGGGGAGAAATATAACATCCCGAAATAGGGCCTAAACGGAACAGTGGTTGCGAAACCACGAATTTGAGATAGAAAAGTTTATTACAATTAATTATTATGATTTACCGAGTGATTAAATACATGTGTTAGAGTATCGATAAGAAATTTTATTGATTGCATGCTTAAATTGCCTTTTAGGACTTGTTTGCAAAAGTTGCTAAATAGGGGTTCTAATTTATAGAGTACTTGATTGAATTGGGGGTTTGAAGTAGGAGTCCTTAAATGGTAATTAGACCATTATATTTTCCATGGACAAAAATGGACATACATAGATAAAAATAACTAAAGTTTTAATGAAGGGCATTTTAGTCATTTGGAATTAAAAAGGAAATAAAAGGGAAAAAGATGGCAAAATGTTGTCCATCTTCTTCATTTGGCCGAAATTTCAAAAGGGACACCATAGCTAGGGTTTCTTCAACTTCTCAAGCTCATAGTAAGTGCATCGAAGCCCCGTTTTTAATGTTCTTTACATTTTTGGAGTCCCGGTAACTTGATTTAGCTTAAACTAGCAATAATTTAACCTAGGGTTCATATTTGGAAAAATACCCATAGGTGAAATGTGTTTATTTTGATGTCTTATGATTGAATATGAAGTCTGAAATTATGTTAAACAACTTTTACTAAGCGATTTTAAGTGAAAACGAGTAAAATGGCTTAATCGGTAAAAATACCTAATGTTCATAAGTACATGTTAGAGTGAGAATTTGATGTTGTCATAGAAGGAAAAAATGATCAGCGTGTCATAGAACATAAGAATAAGGGATAAAGTTTAATTTCCGAGCTTTGGGGAAAATGTGTAAATATGTAAAAGTTTAGGGGCAAAAATCATAATTTTGCCAAAGTTAGAGTCAAGAACTGTTTTAATAAATGTGAGTATTAAATAAGCTAAATTTTCTATTACGGATCAAGAGGAACGAAATCCGGAGTTAGCCCGGGGAAAGAAAAAGATAGTGGACTAAATCAATATAGTTGATCGTATTTTGTTCCGAGGTAAGTTTGCGGTAAATAAATGCAATATTCTATTATTTTACATTTAATACTATTAAATTCCAGCATTTACATATTTATTCTGTAAATTTATCATTTAAAGACTCAAGCATGAATTGACGGAGAAGTAATCTCAGAAAGTCCCGGTTGAACCTTAGGAATGTGTAGGATACAAATGTCATGACATTAGGGTTTAAGGAAATCGTGTAAGACCATGTCAAGACATGGCATTGATAAGTTACTATAAGGCAAAGATCCCATTTAAGACCATGCCAAGGCATGGCATTGGTGAGTTCATAAGGCAAGGATACAACGTAAGACCATGTCAAGACATGGCAATGGTAAGTTTCAAAAGGAAAGGTACCCGTGTATCCTTAGTATTCCAAGTGGTTCAACGGAAAATTCAAAGAGTATACCAAAGGAAAGGTAAGACAAGTTCATGCTAAAAAGGTACAGGTCAGAATTCAAAACTTAAGCATATTGAGTTAAAGGCTTAAATGATCTTGATAAGAAAAGAATAAGATAATTCATTAAGAATGTTGTTATTCATTTACATGCAAACTTACTAAGCTTTATGCTTATTCCCATTCCTTTCTCTCTTTTATAGTATATCGCAAGCCAACTCGGGGATCGCAAGGACGTCGGAGATCGTTTCACACTATCAAAGGATTATCTCGGTATTTTGTGACTCGAAACGTTTTAAGTTATGGCATGTATAGGGACTTAGCCATTTTGGGTGTATGTCCTTATGATATGGCTAAAGAATGGCTTGTAAATACTTGATAATGATTAGCTATTAAAATGGCTAAATAAGAACATGTTTTTGGTGTTATGTATGCCTAAATGATAGTTATTACAAAGAAATTATGAAAGAGTAAAATTTGCAAAGGAACAGTTTTTGGACAGCAACAGTGACGTGATTTTGAAAAATCACTAAGCATAGTAGAAATGGAATTAGGGTGTGAATGAGGTATATAATTAAATCTTATTGAGTCTATTTTTATATGAAAGCAACAGTGAAGGCAAAAGAATTGTATATTATGAGATAATTGATTTTTAGTGAAGAGGGGTCAGAACCGTCGGACAGTGTAACAGGGGAGACTTTAAATAATAAAATGTACTAATTGACCACACAAAAAATTATGGAAAAATTATAGTAAGAAGATATATGAGTCTAGTTTCAAGAAAAATTTACGGATCTAAATTTCGAGTTTTTTAACTTGAGTTATAGTCAATTTAGTGAATATGACGCAAATGGACAGTTTCATTATGAATAGGGAAATAAATTGTTTTGATTTGTTTAAGAAATCAAATTTTTTTTAATGTTTCCGGTTCGGTCCCGAACCGTTTCAATTGCATGTTTTAGGGCCTCGAAGGCCCTTTTTAGGAACATATTGGATGTATGTGAATGAATTAATTTTAAAAGCAAATTTTTATGCCCGAACTAGTAAGTTAAGTCTGGTAATGCTTCGTGCTCGACTCTGGCGACGGTCTCGGGTAAGGGGTGTTAAGTGTAGCAACATACAGAATTATTGAAGCATTGCAACATGGGTTTAGAAACTGAATTAAGTAGCAGTCAAAACATCAAATGCAATGCTTGAAGAAAAGGCGCCCCAATGCACTTCTATGGTCGCCTCCTGGTCACATGGGATTCGAACAGTAAACCACATCCCAATCTGGAAAAACCATAAAACCATGCCAACAATGGCGGAAGGTTACAGGTGAAGAGAGCCAAGAAGAAGAAGAAGAAGAGCAAAGGCATGGAGTTTCAATGGCAAAGAATCAGACCCCGCCAAATTAGGCAAATAAGATTTTTTTTTTTACAGTCTATTCTTCTTCTGCTGCTGCTGCTTCTTCTTTTTTTTCTTCTTCTTCTTCTCCTCTGTTAAAGGGGTTTTTTTTAGTTTTTTTTTTCAATTTCTTCATCCAACATGGCAAGTTAAGCGCCACATCAGCTAGTTAACTTGCCACATCAGCTGATTCTGTTAAGACACTAACTAAAATCTGTTAGTCGATGATTTGTTTTGTCAATTTTTATAACGTTAGTGACTGTTTTGTTATTTTTCAAAAGTTGGGTGACTGAAATGAAACCTAGGTGACTATTTTGTTAGCTACCCTAAAGTTGAGTGACTGTTGGTGTAATTTACCCCCCAAAAAAATCCATATTTTACTTTAATTAGAGTTTTATTGTAATCGTGATGGCTTAGTAAGTTGTGTACCAAAAAAAATGCCTATTTATCTAACTCTAAATTATATATTTAATGTGTATATAAAATAATAATAAATTAACTTAATTTTTAATATAAAATAAGTAATATAAATAAAAATATACTCAAAATTTAAATAGAAGCTTCAATTACTCAAAGACAATCATGTTTAATAACAAATTAAAAATCATGCTTCCATATGTTTTAAAATATATTTTATCACAATTAAGAAAAATAAATACACATACACAGTAAATTTAATTATTTTGACTAAATAAAAAAAACACATATAATATTATTAATAATTAAAATCCTACAACATTGAAATGAATTTTAAATTAAATGAGGATGAAATTGAACTAGTTAAAACTTAATTAGTATCAAACCGCAAAAGAAATAAAATGAAAAGGATAAAAAAGGAATTACACCGTCCACCTTTTAATATAAAAGATGTTTTTTATTTTATATCTTTACGAAATAAAACTTTTAAAAAAGTTCTTTTCTCCACCTTTGCTCTTCAATCTGTAAATTCGGTGATCGGAAAATTCAAAGCCTCGTTGAAAAAGTTAAAATTTTCCATATTCCGACGAGCTTTTCTAGATTCCGACGAACTTTTTCTTTTAACAAAATTCTGATTTTTATAAAAAATCTTTTTTTTTCTCATCTCAAGTGAAAAACTCATTAAGCTTTTGGATCAAAACTCAAACTTTATTTAAAAAAAGAAAGAGAAATACCTTTTATATTTTAGAGAAAATCTGCTTCTAAATTTTGTTTTCTAAATAGTATACATGCATGTATTTTTCAAAATAAAAAAAAATAACCTTGATGAAGCTTGGATTTCTTATTTTTGGTTGAGTATTTTCTAGATTTACCCATTTCCTTTGTTTTTTTTCTTTGAATCTTTTATTTTAAAAATAAAAATATTTCATTACAATTCTTAATTAACTTGAAACTAAAAAAAAAAAAATTTATTTTTGAAATAAATTTTTAAAACTTAATATCTTTTATTGGTTTTTCATTGATACTGTTTTTAATATTGGTTACCAAATGTTTTAATGAAATAATAACTTAAAAATATTTAATAATTACAATACCTAGCAATTAAGTCAACATTAGACAAAGCACATTGCAATTTTAAGTTTCTTTTTGGTAATCCATTATTTATTTATTATTTATCTATTTAACCTTATGGTTTTTTTTAAAAGAAAATACATGACGTAACCATGGAATTAATGTTAGTTTAATTAGATAAATTAGCACGATGACTACAACCCTATTTAAAAACTCATAATCAATTTGAACCTGTAAACGAGAAAAATGAAATTCACGTAAAATTTAAAACTAACCACAAATTTCAGATATTAGGCAATAATAACTAAAACTATAGTTTATACATATTCTAAGTCGAACCCAATAAAATAATAAGATACAACTATTTTTAAATTAATAATTTATTTACCATTTTTAATTGAAGTTTATTTCAGAATTTAAAGTATTTTAAATTAAAAATTTTCATGTATTTTACTTCAAATTTATCACTTCAAACCTCAATTTTAAAATTTAAAACAATATACATTGTGATGATTATAATTATTTAAGATAAAAAAGAAATTAACTATACTATGTGTCAATAAAATAAACCTTCACGTCAATTAAAAACTTAAAACCTTGTAATATATGCTATATCTATATATAATTTAAAAGAAAAAAATTATATGTACTCACAAATACATTAAATCTTATTTTTAGTCTATTAGTTGCGGATTTTAAAGATAAACAAATTTGCTAACAATAATCACAAACCTAAAAAATCCCCAAGAAATTGTTACTTATAATCTATAAAACCAAAATGAAAATGGATTAGTTTTAAAATTGTACATTAATTCTTGATCCAATATCTTTTATTTTGATATAGTTATAAACATGAAACTTTGTATAACTTTGATTCAACTATACACATAAAAAAATATATATATCAATTTTTTTTATATAATATAAATATAATTATTTATGTATGTAATATATAAACATAAAATAATATTTATTAATAATTATATTAATTTGTGAAAATTAAATTAAATAAAAAATTCACATATAAAATTATACAAATCCTAGAAAAAACTACACGATTGACTAAAATTCATTTATCCCAAATGACTAGATACCTTAATTTCATTAATAAAAAAACACTATAAATTACAAAAATTAAATAATTAACAATTTATCTCTAGCTATCTTAGGAGAATCTCAAATTTATTTATATATAAATATAATTGCAAAGTTTTTTTTTTCCTTTAACCTCGAATGAATGAATCTCAAACTTCAAAATAAAATTCGAACCATATTTCCTCTGAAAATTTATACTAGTTATCCAAACCTTTTGTTGTAAAACTATAATTTGTAAAGAAGCTTATCATCCAGGACTCCAGTTCTAAATGCATCATGAGAGCAATAATCAGAAGCTACAATTTCAGTTGGGCAAGCAACCAAGACTAGCTTCATATCATGCCTCTAGACAGGATACATGCTTTGGCTTCCCCGGTCCCGCTGTCCCATCAACTCAAATATTGCCCCATCCAAGCTATTATAGGTAAAACAATATCTGGGACCTTCTATGTCAGCAACAACACCCTACGGGGAATCCATTTCCCATCACAATATCTTGTTTTCTACTTTTTCATGAGCGCCAAATGTTATTGAAGACAGAAAACCATTTCATGAGTCTCGACAGAACACCACCAACCATTCCATTTGTTCCCCTGCCTAAGGCAAAGGTTTCTCAACCAATGAGACCAACACAGGGATAAGGGAAAGGTATCAGAGCAGCAAGGTTAGTAGAAGCTGGAGACGTTAATGGCCATTGTGCCTGCAGTTCAGGACTACATAGCCATTGTACCTGCAGTTTGAAATCTCATATCATCCAACATTTGCGGTTAATGGCCCCATCATCTGCTATGCAAGTAAAGGAACAACAATCTATTCTATATGAAGTTAGACAGAGGGGAACTATACAAGAGGAAAAAGATTACACACAATTTAAGATAAGGTAAAAACAAATTTATAAAAGCACAAGAAATCAAGAAAAAGGTTGTCTCGCATAAAACTAAATAAGAAATAGTCACCATAAAACATCAGTCAATTTAAGAGAAAAAGTACGAAATCGTTATTGTTTAACACAGTTGAAAACCTGAAAGGCATTGTGTCCTCTGCCAGGAAATTCTAACCGTTCCCCCAACAATTTTCAAGAAACAAATCTTCATGCTGAAATAGTACATCTTTTTAAAACAAGTGGAGGGGAAAGTACTAAATAGAAACAAAAATACAGGTTTGAGGTTTCTGATCTTTATAGTAGGCAAATAGTAGCAACTTTTGGTTACAAATTTAAAGACCACGTTTGCATGAGTTCCTGAACTTCAGAATCACCAGAGTCGAAAACAAAATGATTGGTGCATCTAGGGAGAATCTGCACAATGAATAAAATCATAAAAAAAAAAAAAACAAGTTTCAAAAACAAAAGATTTATGGAAAAAGATCCATGAAAAAACCAAAATGAAACTTCATACCTTTGGCAAAACCAAATAAGATTTTTAACATAGTTTAACCAACTAAAATTCAAATTACAAAAAGTGTGATGAAGGCAAGTGGAACGTTTCAGAATAATTTTAGAAATGAGGTAACTAAAATTACAAATACAATTTAACAAAATATAGATAATAATAAAAAAATTTGTAATAAGCCTCATGTATAGTCAGAAACAATAAGATTTAAAAATATCCACCATCTTAAAAGGAATAATCTATCTCAACACCGCCACGCAGCTTGTAAAATTAGCATTAAACAGTTAACTTCAAAGTAAAACATACCGCGAGCTGTTGTCTTTCAATTGTGCTGCATGTAAACATAATATAAGCCCTAGTGGTAAATTATTTACAAGCCGTCAACAACTAAATTCTGTTGACAGTTAACAACAAACCTCCACGTCCTTCAGAAACTAAATGCAAACTTGTACTAATTTTTAAGCAATTCTTTTTCAACTCGGCAATAACCAAACCTGGTACTAGACACAGCAATCCCCACGCTGTGAGATCATGTTTAGTCATGCAGCAAAACATGTCAATTAAATTGGATTTCTCATTTGCTAGGTCTATTATGGATAAAGATCATGCAAACATATCAATTAACATGTAAAAAATTATATTCAGTTACCTTAGGGCTTACCTACTATCCCATGTAAGGAGCACCACCACCAGGTTGAGTCCTGCCAGCACCTCCCTGCCCCATCTGTGGGTTCTGATACCCACCCTGTACTCCCATCTGGTTCCCATAGCCTCCGGCAACCTGACTCCCATAACCTGCAGCAGGTGCTCCCTGGTTCACAGGGGCACCGCTAAGCCCTCCAAGCAGATTACCAAGCCCCAAACCAGCTCCCTGAGAGGCTAGCAATGCAGTCAAAGCCTGTCCAAGCACAGGGTTTAAAGCTGGTGCAGCAGCAGCCACCCCAGGGTTAAACCCAGCAGCAGCCACCCCAGGGTTAAACCCCACTCCCACTGCAGCAGGCCCAGATGGAGCCATCAAATGACCAGTCTCTGATCCACTAGACGAGTATTTCCCCTTCTTAGCGTGATGGTAACGAGACTGATTTTGATGTTGTCCTTGCTGATGATGCTGCTGGTACTGCTGATGATGCCCGGTAGAAGCACCTCCACCAAACCCGCCTTTCGTCTGTTTTGGCCCATCAATGGCCTTCTGGCAATGCAAAACATGACCTTCAAAATTCTTATGAGGCTCCTCTAAGGCCTTCCTTGCACTCTCAATTGACCTGTATACAAAAAGTGCAAAGCCTTTCGGTTTCCCTGTATGCTTATCAAGCCCCAATGGACCTTCCTCAATTTCCCCAAACTGTTTAAAAAACTCAAGCAACTTCTCTGGGACCATTTCAGCTGACACGTTACTAACAAAAATCTTCCTCTGAGTGTACTCAGACACAGGTGGAGCAGTAGGAGGCGGTGCGGGAACCGGCCCTTGCGAAGCCAACTGGCAAGAAGTAGTTCTATTCCCAATCTTCTTCTGCGGCTGTTTCAGAGCCCGGCGTGCTCCACTCCGATGTTTAAAGAGGATAAAAGCATAGCCCTTGGATTTCCCGGACACCCTATCGGTAACCGCTTTGCATTCTTCGATTTCCCCGTATTTAGAAAACTCGGCGGTGAGGGTTTCAGCAGTCGTATCCCAGCTAAGACCATGTACGAAGATCTTCCGTTGAGCCGGGTCCACATCCGCAAGCTCCCGAACCGACGAGATGAATTCCGGGTGCTTCTCGACCGCTTTCTTAATAAGGGTAATCAATTGATCTTTCCCAAAAGGTTCTAGAAGCTTCTCGAACGGCTCGTCGTCCAATTCCTCGTCTTGACTCGTTCCTTTTGTAGCTCCATTTTGAACGGCGGCGTTGGAAGAACCGACTAGGGTTTGGTTTTCGGCTTCTTCATCGTCGTCGTCTTCTTCGTTCTCCTCTTCCTCCTCTTCCTCTTCCAGTTCCACTTCCTCTTCTTCTTCAACCTCCTCTTCTACTTCCTCTTCCACTTCCTGTAGTTTCTGTTCCTCTTCTACTTTCGGTTTCGGATCTTCGGGTATGTATTCCTGATGTTGTTGTTGCTCTTCCTCTTTGATTGGTTGAGGATCCGCCGTTTCCTTAGTGGGTTCGACCGCAGAAGATCGTTGCTTTCGCTTCTTGGCCATGGAGAGAATGAAGATTCGAAAGATTGGCTTCTTAGGGAAGAACTAGGGTTTCTGGGAAAATGGCGGAACTCAGCAATCACTCACGTCATCTGACTCGTTATGGAGCTTGGTTTAAGGGTCGGATCTGCGCCCATGCTTTTATTCGGACCCAATGAAAGATGGACTGGGCTTCCTTTTGTGTTTTTATATATTTTAACGTGATTTTTATCATTTTTATTTATTATTATTAATAATGTATATATTATATAAAAACGGGTAAATTACCCATATATACCAAAAAAATAGAAAAATTACGGAATTGGGCCATTTTCTAGAAAATTTACGGAAAAGGGCGTTTCTCTCTCAAAGCGCGTCTATGTCGTAGCGTTTTGAGGAAAATCAAGAAAGCGCACTCTTGGGACGCGCAGGCTTTGTGCCACCTCAAACAAAAAGCGCCCTCGTGGGTGGCGCTTTCGAGGTGGTAACCTGCCGCGCCCCCGGCGCATTTTTAGACCTACAACGGTAAAAAAAATTTGACCGTTGGTGCCACGTCAGCAAAATCGCGCTTACATGGACGCGCTTTGCTATTGGCAAAAAGCGCTTCCACAGGGGCGCGCTTTAGGCCGAACAGTCAAATTTTTTTTTACCGTTGGCCTCCAACGGTAAAAAAAAACCCTATAAAAACCCCCAACCCTTTTATTTTTTTCACACTTTAATCCTTACTCATTCTTCTCTCAAAATCCTCTCAAATTCCTCTCAAATTTCTCTCAAATTTCTCTTAAAGTCCTTCAAACTTCCTCTGAATTTTTGAAACAGTCCTTTTTAATTTTTTTAATATAATTTTTTTGGAAAATTTTAAAATTTTCGATCGTATTACAATGGCCGGGAATTACTTCGTCTAGGCAACAAGCACATCTTCGTCGAGCAAATGAAAATGGTAAGTTTTAATTTTAATTTTTCAATATTATTTAATATTTTTTACAATTATGCAATTTTAATTAATTTTTATTTTATAATTTTTTAAATAGTCTGTAGATCGGGTGTTGGAATGTTATATTCGCAACATGCATGTTCCCCCATCGCCGTTGATCGAGAATTACCTGCGGGAAGCGGGTTTTTGGCACGTGGCCACGATAGGCCGGGGGTTTAAGATGGAGCCGCTTTTGATCAGTGCGTTGATAAAGAGGTGGAGACCCGAGACGCACACTTTCCATCTTCCATGCGGAGAGTGTACCATCACTCTGGAAGATGTGCAGTTGCAGTTGGGATTGCCGGTGAACGGGTCGATAGTCACCGGGTCCGCAACTTTTGATGATTGGGGAGCCGTATGCTACGAGCTTCTGGGTGCCATTCCGGATAAAATTCAAGGAGCTCGGATCGAGATGGCATGGTTACGAGACACATTCCCGGAGCCGGCTGAGGGTTCGACCGAAATTGAAAGAATACGGTATGCTCGGGCATACATTCTTGAGATAATTGAAGGTTATCGATGCGGACCTTTCTAGAAACCTCGTCCACTTGAGATGGTGCTGAAACTTGTTGATTTTGAGCGGTGGTGAATTGAGTTGAAGTCCGCGTGCTATCGAGGTTGTATCGGGAGATGCGGGCGGCGCGCGGCGAGTAAAGTGAAAATCGGAGGTTGCCTATCACTACCGTGATCATGGCCATGGTTTCGATTTCCATTTTTACGTCCTCGACTTCGACCAACCATATTCATTCCCACTGATAAGGAGGTAAATTTAATGTTATATTTTATAATTATTACGTAGATTTATAGTATAATTGTATGCGAAAAATTTATTTAATTAGGTGGAACCATTCGACGAGTCATGCTGGAATACCTACCTCGCTTGAAGATATACGACTTCTATTAGACCAACAGTCGGAATCACAAGTAAGTTTAATTTTCATTTATAATAATTTAGTATTTCGTATTTAGTGTTTAGTATTATGTATATAACTAATATTTTGGTAATGTTAATATAGTTTCAATGGACACCGCACGAGGATCCGGCAATCGAGGCGATAATTAGGAGGAGTTCTTGCAAAATCAAGCTGTTGCACGTGAAGGTCCCATTGATCACCTATGCGACCGTGGAGATGCACCGATCGGATCGGGTTCTGCGACAATTTGGATTTCGGCAATCGATCCCCGTGCCACACGAGGTGCTCGATGATGAGCACAAAGTGGACTTACTGGCGATTGCACATGGATTGGCCAAGACTTTGGTCGAGAACATATCGAGGCGTGGGAGAACCAGGGTATGACTACTTACCTATCGGGAACCGATCGTCGCCCCCGAGTTAAGCGTGCGTCGGAATACATGCCATGGTTTAGGATCCATGGTAAGCCGTATATGTTGTCGGAAGGAGAGAGGCGGCGGCAGCACCGTCCAACAAAGAGAACGTCGGGGCCCTTTAAATCCAAGGAGAATGGGTGATGAGGCGGGGCCATCAACAGCGCGACACGATACCGATCATCGGCCCAAGAACGAGCGCCCATACGATCCACCGGGCCCATCGATTCGATCGATGACACCGACATCACGACCTTCACCCTTTATGTCAGGTGCGTACCCTACCCCTTATATGTATCATAACCCGTATATGTTTCCTTTTCCCAGTCCCACCCTAGGTTGGAATGCATGGCCGGGTTCGAGTCCATTCCCGACTACTCCGATCGGCCACCGATCTTGAGGCCGCGTCGTCGCGTGAGGATCACGGAGGCGCGCCGTCGGGAGCACTTCTTTCTACCAGCCTCCTTCGCCCGCCATACGGATTCGGACACCCCGCCGTGGTTTATGCAAACACCTCCGGTCGTTATTTTATCAAGTGGGTCATCCTCGCAACACCCACAACTGGACCAGTCTTGAGGGGCGGAATCCCCGCCGAGGTTCCACGACCCCGTCGGAAGATAGAAGAAGGAGGAATCCAGTAGCACAGAATCGCCGACCGCCCCGTGTGGTAATCGATTCCGACCGGCGTCAACATTGATTCGGATCGGCTTTTTTATTTTTTAAATTGTAATCGTTTTTATTTTTATTAAAAAAGTTGTTTTTATTGTTTAATTATTTTATTGTAATTTAATATTAATATATGTAATAAAATAAGAAGTTGTTTTTTTATATTTTATTTTATTGTAATTTAATATTAAATATGTAATAAAATAAGAAGTTGTTTTTATATTTTATTTTATTGTAATTTAATATTAAATATGTAATAAAATAAGAAGTTGTTTTTTATATTTTATTTTATTGTAATTTAATATTAATATATGTAATAAAATAAGAAGTTGTTTTTTATATTTTATTTCATTGTAATATATTAATTAAATAAGAAGTTTTCTTTATTTTTATTTTATTATAATTTAGTTTTTAATATATTAAATAAATAAGAAGTTTTCTTTATTTTTATTTTATTGTAATTTAATATTAATATATGTAATAAAATAAGAAGTTGTTTTTAATTTTTATTTTATTATAATTTAATTTTAATATATTAAATAAATAAGAAGTTTTAGTTTTTAATTAAATTAAATTTTCCATCAAAGCGCGCCCCACGGGACGCGCTTTGTGTCCACGTCATCAAAGCGCGCCACGTGGATGCGTTTTGATGAGGTGGCACAAAGCGCGCGTCCGTGGGTGCGCTTTGTTGGCATTCCTCAAAAAGCTACCGACGTGGACGCGTTTTGAGGGGAAATGGCCCTTTTCCGTAAATTTTCTAAAAATCGGCCCAATTCCTTAAATTTTTATTTTTTTTGGTATATTTGGGTATTTTACCCATATAAAAACAGCTCCTAAAATAATTTTTAGGAGTTAATAGGGAATTTTAGACGATATCAAAAATTATTAAGGATGTTTTAGGTCTTATAAAAAATTAATAGGGATAATTTAGACATTAAAATTTAATAAGGGCAATTTTAGATATTTTGTAAAAAATTCATTTATTTATAAGTTTTAAATTGTTTTTTATTAAATGTATATAGATATATTAAATTGAATATTATTTTACTTTTTATCTAGAAACGTGTATGTATATATAACATAAAATAATTATTTTAGTTAAACATTAATTTTTTTATTGAAATAATACAGTTATTTAATAAATGTGATTAATAAATACGTTAAAATGATTTGTTCTAAATTTTATATATAATTTTCTAGTTGCATTGGTTAAAAAGTTTGACATATATAATTAAAATTAAATAAATATTTATATCTATAATTTTTATATAAATCATTTTCTATTCCCTCTTAATCCTTTAGGTTTAATGAGGTAAAACAATATTTTTAGTTTAATTCTTAAACAACAATTTTTATAGGTTACTTTTTATTATTTATTGTCACTCTCTCCTCATATACGTATAAATTATTAATTTATAATTAATAAAAAATAATTTAATTGAGAAATTATTAGATATGTGATATTTAACAATAAAAATGTTCTCAAACTTTTCGAACTTTCTAATTATTAAATATAAATGTTGAAATTGAATCTTGTTTCTTATCATAATTTTTTTAAATATTAGGTTACATTTGCAAATTACTGATTGCCTCTCTTATAAATTATTTATTCTCTTTATTTGTTATTACATCTTAGAAAGCCCTTAAATTCATGGAATTCTTTTTCCTTTTTATTAGATTCGTGTCGAAATCATTTTAAAATCGGGTTTTAAAAATGAGGATCGACTTTTAAAAACGAAAATGGGAGTCGCCACCAATCCCTTTTTATTTAGGTGTGATTGGATCACCTTATAAAACGTTTTATTTTAAAACTTTTAATTTTGGTCCACAAAAACAAAAAAAAAGGGGTTCGGGAGTCGGTTACGTATGAGGAAGGGTTAGTACCCTCATAACGCCCAAAAACTGGTACCTAATCGATAAAATCATATCCAAATGTTTGAAGTTTAAAAGTATTCAAAAATATGATTAAAAAAAACTTTAAGCCATTTAAGTTAAAACTTGAGATTCCTTTATTTCGAGGGAATATAAACATCACATCCAGTACGTTAGGACACGATATTTAAGAATCTTCGTAATCAAAATCATCTCATAATTTACAAAACTTGTAAAAAGGGTATTTAGTTATTTAGCCAAACGGAAAATCGCAACCCAGTATGTTAGGACACTATTTTTCGAATTTCTAAATACCAAAACATTGCCTTATTTTAAAAACTTTTAAAAATATAATAGTTTTGCAAAAAAAATGGATTTTTATTTTAAACAATAAACATGTAACAACATTGCGTTTATATACTATCGACATACATATTAAAGGCAATTATAATACATTAACATTTAATATAAACAATAATAATACAAAATACGACAAATAATAATTCCTATACTAATGCAATTACAAATATATGATGAAGTATAGACAAATATAATGAACAATAAAATTAACTATGAACATATTTCATGCAGATTTAAATAGATAAAAAGGATATACATATAAACAATATAAACAATGTGTTAAAAAATATATAATGATTTTAAAAAATATAAAAAAATTGCAAATGGAGTATATTATAAATAATTTTAATTAAATATATGATATAATATAATATTATATAATAAAAAATATAATATAATATGAAACACCCCACACTCGGCCCACGAGCCTGAACCGGATCTGGTATGTTCCTTAAATAAATCGGTTTTCAATGTTCTAAATGACTTAGAGAAAATTTGTGTAATTTAAAAAAAAATTGTTTTGGGTTGGGCTTAATTTGAAACCTATTTAATAAGTTCTGGAAATCCAACTTAAATAAGGTGACAAAATAATTTTTGGGTTTATTATTTTAAAAGAAATAAATTTACTTATCTTTAATCAAACATAATTTGTATCATATTTAAATAAAAATAACAGGAATAAAGAAAATCCAACTGGGCCTTATGGCCTTATTACATCATTCAAACCCAAAATAAAGTACTAAAATTTCATAAAGTCCAAATTCCAAATAATTTCTTCAAGCGATGCATGGCCACCTTTAGCTCCTGTCGACCCGGTCCATTACCGCTCATCATCACGAAAAATAATTCCCCAACGGGGTGAGTCAACAGACTCAATGTGTACATAGTACTAATTTCCAACAAATCGGGCATACAAGTCATATCAATATCATGTTCATACAAAATAAAGGATGATGCAACCCAAATCCAAACCTATTTGTCCATCCGCTACACACCACCCGCACCAACTTTGTACACGCGGGGACTACTAAGTCGACCCTCCATCCGCTACACACCATCGAAGGCGTCATTTGCAATCGGCGTGCTCATCGCCCACTTATGTTGTGTCATTAGACATTGTATTCTTTGGATGTAACCGAAGTTACCACTTTTCACTTTATGTGACCGTAGTCACCACTTTACGTTGGTGAGACCGTAGTCATCACCTTCACTTTCTTCCTCCACAAATATCCCGAATGCCCCAATTATTTCATAACATATTTCACATACTTAATTTTCATTCATGTTACTAATCACATGTTCAAAATATATCACATTCACAATCCTATCAAAAGTAGGAAGCGTGCACTGGTACTCCTTACCACATTTGTGGTGCTTAGCCACATTCACATATCTTATTACATATTTATATATCTAATGATTGCCATGCAATTTATTGAAAGTTAGTAAGAGTACACACCTTTTTCGCTTAATAGTTTCCGTGAATTCGTAGAGCGATCTACCGATCTAGATCTTTCACTCCTATATTCGGCCATTAATTAAAACATATAAATAAACCTATTTGGTCTTAAAACCAAATCCTACTAGAAGTAGAATTACTTACCTAGTTGCCGAATTGATTTAATCAAGTCCAACAGATTGCTAGAATTCCTCTTCCTTGAAATCGGCTAATACTAGGTATGTAACCATGTCGATTTTCGGTTTTGAAATAATGGAAAACACTTAAACAAATTATGCCTTGGCCGAATATCCCTTACCTTATGATGGGATTCCAAATATGAAGAGGATTCCTTTATAAGCCTGTTGAAATCCTATCACTTCGTGTTAGATTAGATCTAACTTTGAAAACGTGAATCATAATCTTTAACCACATATTTATATTTATAATCCTTACCTTAGATCCTTAGATTTCCGAAAGATCCCCTTTTGATGTTGTGGATGATTGCCCTCTTTCTTAGAATCCACAAAGATTCAACTTAACATGAAGAGAACGGAGAAGAAAATAGAAGAAAAGAGAGGGATTTTTGCTTAATGAAAATTCGCGAGAGAGGGTTTTGCCTAGGAGAATTTGTGCAGAGAGAGGAAGAGGAGCAAATGTTGATGAGTAGCCCTCCTGTCCTCCTTTTATAGCCAAAGTTATCAGCCTAGGAGTCCTTTACTTGGCCACCACTCCTCTTTTTGATAATATTATCTCTTTTATTTAAAAGATAAAAGCCTTTAATCCATCAATTATCTCCTCAATTATCTCATTAGAAAATAATCCTTTATTTATCTCTTATTATTCACATATTTATGTGAATAAAACTCCTTTATTTATCTCTTATTATTCACATATTTATGTGAATAAAACTCCTTTATTTCTCTCTTATTATTCACATATTTATGTGAATAAAACTCCTTTATTTATCTCTTATTATTCACATATTTATGTGAATAAAACTCCTTTATTTATCTCTTATTATTCACATATTTATGTGAATAAAACTCCTTTATTTATCTCTTATTATTCACATATTTATGTGAATAAAACTCCTTTATTTCTCTCATATATCCAAGTTTCCCGAAATGTTCAAGTTTCCATTTTTGGATCATTTCCAAAAATGTTTAGGTTTCCAAAATGTCTAAGTTTCCAAAAATGTCTAAGTTTCCAAAATGTCCATTTCCATTTCCATTTTCATTTCCATCTCCATTTTCATTTTCATTCATTTATAGGTTTCCAAAAGTATCAAAAATTTATTCATAAAACTTAAGACTTGTCATTTCATACAATTGATCTGAAAAATGCATAGGCCCTTCCTAGGATGTTACAGATTCTACCCTCTTAAAAAAATTTCGTCCTCGAAATTTCCTAACTAAACAGATTGAGGGTATTCTTTGTCGCATTGTCTCTTCCGGCTCCCACGAAGCTTCTTCCGATCCATGATTGCGCCATAACACCTTGACTAAAGGCACCGACTTCTTTCGTAGTGCTTTCACGCCACGTTCCAAGATCCGAATCGGCTCCTCCTCGTAGGATAGATCCGCCTTAACTCCACTTCTTCAACAGGTACCACATGAGACGGATCCGATCGATAGCGACGTAGCATGGACACATGAAATACGTCGTGCATTTGATGCAACTCTAGTGGCAACTCCAATTGGTATGCCACCGCCCAACTCGCTTCAAGAGATTTGATAGGGCCCTATAAACCTTGGGCTTAGCTTCCTTTGCGACCGAACCGCATAACCTTCTTCCAAGGTGAGACCTTTAGAAACACTTGGTCTCCTACTTCAAACTCAATTTCTTTCCTCTTAAGGTCTGCGACGACTACGTCTCATCGTAAGCTTCTTTCAACCGTGCCGAATTAATTCCACCTTCTCCTCGATTTCCGCCACTAACTCTGGACCCAAAACGCGGCGTTCTCCTAACTCGGTCCAACAAGTTGGTGTTCTACATTTCCTTCCATACAATGCTTCGTATGGTGCCATCCGAATGCTTGCTCGATAATTTGTTGTTGTAGGCGAACTCGGCAGAGGCAAGTAATCTTCCCAACTTCCTCGGAAATCCATCACACTGACCTCTTAGCATATCTTCCAACACTTGTATAACCCGCTCGCATCGCCCGTCCGATTGTGGATAAAAAGCCGTAGTGAAGTCTAGCTTAGTGCCCAATGCTTGATGAAGTGCTTTCCAAAATCGAGACGTAAACCTTGGGTCTCTATCGAGATGATCGACATCGGCACCCGTGTAGCCTCACGATCTCCGCCACATATAACTTGGCTAACTTTTGAAGGGAATAGTCGATCCTCACAGGATAAAATGTGCGGACTTGGTCAAACGGTCCACTATCACCCATACCGAGTCCTTCTTAGTGGGCGTAGTGGGAAGCCCACTAACTAAGTCCATGGTAATTCTTTCCCACTTCCATTGGGGAATCTCAATTGGTTGAAGCAATCCTGATGGGACTTGGTGTTCAGCCTTTACTTGCGACATGTCAAACATTTCCCCACAAATTCGGGCCACCTCTCGTTTGTGTCCGACCACCAAAATCTGCTCCTTAGATCTCTATCTGACTTGATGCCTCCGGGATGCATAGCATAAGGACTACCATGCGCTTCCCGAAGAATCCTTTGTCTCAACTCCTTATCCCCAAGATACAAACCTTTTCCTTGTAGCACAAGACTCCTTCATCATTGACGCCATAATCCTTTAATCCTCCTTGCCGCATTTGCAGAACTTAGTACTTAAGTCCTTATCCGCCAACTGTCCCTCTTTCACCTCCTTCACCAAAGTTGGCTTGACTTGTAACTCGCCAACAAAGGCTCCGTCTTCATACAAACTTAAGTGAGCGAACAAAGCCCTTAAATCCGACACAACCTTCCTACTTAGTAGGGCGTCGGCTACCACATTCGCCTTGCCGGATGGTATTCTATCGAAGCAGTCATAATCTTTCAATAACTCCACCCACCTTCGTTGCCTCAAGTTCAACTCCTTCTCGAGTCAACAAATACTTAAGGCTTTTGTGGTCCGTGTAAATTACTCGACCTTTCTCCATAAAGGTAGTGCCTCCAAACTTTGAGGGCGAAAACCACCGCCGCATGAGTTCCAAGTCATGAGTTGGGTAGTTCACCTCATGCGGCCTTAATCGTCGAGATGCATAGCGACTACCTTTCCTTTTTCTTGCATTAGCACACACCTAACCACGTGTGCGAAGCATCACAATATACTACGAAGTCCTTACTCGCTAGGTGAATTAACACTGAGCTTTCACAAGACCTTTTAAGCTTTTCAAAGCTCTCTGTTGCTTATCCGTCCACACAAACGGTACTTCCTTCCTTAGTAACTTTGTCAAAGGTGCGGCTATCGACGAGAATCCTTCCACGAACCTTCGTAATAGCTGCCAAGCCTAAGAAACTTCGATTTCAGCCACCGACCTAGGTGGTTTCCAATCCAACATCGCTTCGATCTTCCTAGGATCCACTCTTATTCTTCTGCGGATACCACATGTCCTAGAACGCCACTTCCTTGAGCCAAAATTCGCACTTTGCTGAATTTGGCATAAAGCTTCTTTTTCCTTAACACTTCTAACACAACTCGGAGATGCTCATCGTGCTCTTCCTCCGTCTTGGAATACACCAAAATGTCGCCGATGAACACCACGACGAATCTATCCAAGTAGGGTTGGAAAACCCTATTCATCATATCCATGAACGCGCGGCGGTGCGTTCACAACCCAAACGGCATCACCACAAATTCAAAGTGACCGCACCTTGTCCTAAAAGCGGTCTTATGAATATCAGCCTCCTTCACTTTCAGTTGATGATACCCCACCTTAAGTCGATCTTTGAGAACACAAATGCTTCTTTCGGCTTGGTCGAACAAGTCATCTATCCTTGGCAAAGGATACTTGTTCTTGATGGTCGGTTGTTCAATCGACGATAATCTATGCACATCCGCATAGTTCCATCCTTCTTCTTCACAAAGAGAACCGGTGCTCCCACGGAGACACACACCGGGTCGAATGAACCCACGATCCAACAACTCTTGGATTTGAGCCTTGAGCTCCACTAACTCCTTTGGTGCCATTCGGTAGGGAGCGATTGACACAGGAGAGCGCTCCTCTGGTAGCAAATCTATTCCAAATTCCACTTCTCTATCCGGGGTATTCGGGCAACTCCTCCGGAAATACATCCTCAAAATCCCTTAACGTTTCTAACTCCCTTAACATCTTCCTCTTCTCCTCTTAACGCACTCACGAAGGCTAAGAATGCCTTACATCCTTTCTTAACCATTTTCTCGGCCTTGGTCGCGAAACTACGTTAGACAAGTAGTTCCTCCTTCCTCCGATCATCACTACTACCTCATCTTCCGGGGTTCTTAGTTCCATACGTTTAGCCGCACAATCCAACACGGCTCGATGCTCTATTAGCCAATCCATTCCAAGTATAAGCTCAAACTCTCCGAAGGGTAATTCCATTAAGTCACCGAAAGTTCGCTCCCCGAATCTCTAGGGGTACATTCCGAAAGATCCTATCTATCCTCACCGCTTTGGCCTAAAGGGCTTACTACGATTATCCGCCTATCGAAAGTTCGAGTCTAGGCCTAGTGTTTCAACCACACTACATGCAACATAGGAATGAGTTGAGCCCACATCAATAAGAGCAAAATAGGGTTTGTCATGAATAAAGAACGTCACGGGTTATAACATCCGTAGCGTCTCCTCTTCCCTCAGGTGAACCGCGCAGATACCAAACCCGGTTGCCTTGCTTCGGCGTTAGTCGCACCTCACCCGAGCTCCACGACCCGCCACTACCTCGTTGGTCGACCCACGACCTCTTTGAGGTCGCCGTCCGCCTCTACCGGCTGGTTAGCATTCCGAGCTCTTTGGTTGGCTCTCATATAATAGCTTGGGGCAATCCTTAATCATATGGTCCTTGGACCCACACTTGAGACATCGTCCCCGCCTTTTCCAACACTCTCCCGTGCTTCCTTCCACAATGTTCACAAGTGGCGAAATTGCCGGCCGCACCCGGCTGTTGACTTTGTGGCTGTCAACTCTAGGCCTCTTGTGGCCTTTTCCGGATGGCCCAAAACCTCTTTTGGGCTTATTTCCGCCCACACCGCTTGGTGGTGGCGTCCTTAATTCCTCACCACTTTAGCCTTTTCCACCAAGGCAGAGAATTTCCGCCCCGATGCGGTGCTATCAAAAGTCTCAAATCGTCCCTAAGTCCGTCCTCAAAACGAACACAATGTTCATGCTCGATCGCCACTACTCCTCGGGCATATCGGCTCAACCTCAAGAATTCCGCTTCATATTCGGTGATGGACTTACTTCCTTGTACCAACCCCTAAAAGCCTTCCTTTGCTCATCTATATACCGGTTCCTACATACTTCTTCCGAAATGCTTCCTTAGCATATTCCCGTGTCGATCTTCCGCCGTGGCACCGTCCCGAAACGGTTAACCACCATTGATACGCTTCATCGCGAATAGTGCTGCGTCATCCCTTTCAACTTCTCCTCGGGGTCAAGTCGAGCTCATCCATGATGCGCTCGCTGCTTCCAACCGATCACCGGTATCTTTGGGTGCCACTCCCGATACTCCTCTAAACATTTCACTCCATTAACACGGGAGCCGCTTCAGTATGGACTTACGATTTCTGAATTGTTTCGCACCGACCACCAATTCCAAAACTCGCAAAGATACCGCTGCGACACGGCATCTTCCCTCATGCCCGAGCTCACGCCGCTCAACATTGACGGTGGGGTGATGGTGGTGGTGGTATCTCATTGTCGTAACCTTGTCCCGATCTAACGGTCATCCTTCCTCTACCTCTTCCACGACGACCACGTCCTCTTGAGCTCATTATCGACGAGATCCGATTAAGGAATTTTATGTATTAGTATTCTTGTTTCACTTATTACCATGATGATATCTTATGAAGAAGAGTTTAAGAGTGGTTCTTTCGTATTCATACATGCATCTGATCCTTGCATTCATTCATTCATCCATCAACAAATATGAACTTTCGTTCATTCAAAGAAACGTTGTAATTCTTGTTGTTGTTTTCGTTATTTTGCTTTTCCACTACCCAGTGGGCATTTTCGTAATTTTATCCTACTGAGGGGTATTTTCGTAAATTTTCAGAAATAAAAAGTTCCCCTGGTGATTTTGATTGAAAGTATTTTGGTACTTCTAAAGTTCCGGGAAATTTTGGAAGAATTTTGAAATCCAGGGTATTTTAATTTTTGATCTCGGGGTATTTTGATAATTTTTCCAAAAATCGGGGTAAATTTGTAAAATTTAATAAGTTAGGATATTTTCCAAGATTGTAAAACATTGAGGGTTCCTTTGAGAGTTACACTTTTCAAAGCAATGATATTGTAAAAATTTTGGAAATCGTGGTCGTTTTTTTGGTAATTTTGTAAGTTAGGAGAAATTTTGTAATTTTCCAAAATCAAGATAGTTTGATATTTTACAAATTAGGGTTTTTGAACATTTGATAAAGTAATGAAATTTTGTTAAAACTATGGGTGGTTTGGTCATTTTATAAATCAAGGGTATTTTTTTTTCTTTTTTTTTTATAAAGAAAAACGGCTAAGTCCCTTTCGGGTTTTATTCTTTGTGTTTAGCCTATGACCGAGCCCTCTTGGTCGTGGTGAACCAAAGCTACGCACCAGCAGGTTTCGAATGAAGAGGAGGTGAGTCACGCGGATCGCTTAAATACCAAGCTCTCACCGACCTTTCTAGACATGCGCACGCAGGTTGCCACACCACCGAGAGCCTTCTCGAGTTAGTGGCGAACCGAAGCTACGCACTGCAGGATACTGCGAAGAGGAGGTGAGTCACTAGGATCGCTTAAATACCTGTGCTCTTCGGATCCAATCCTAGACATGCGCATGTGGGGTTGCCACACCCTAGCTTAATAACTTAGTCATAGGTTTGTTAAGTTCATTAAGTCTTATGAGTTTCAAGTGTTTGAGTAGTCTAAACCTAGGGTTCAAGTTCCTATCACACTATTCTACGTTCCATGCCTTTTCTAATTCATAATTCACATAATCACACAGATGGTTAAAGGTACTTACTGGTGGATCATGGTCGGAGACTTAGGTGCCATGCCATAAAAACCCGCTTATTTCAAAGAAATTCATTTGGGCTCGAATTGAAAACGTTTTGGGCCTGAGCCCACAGCCGAGAGTTTTAAAACCGGGCTCGATATCAATGAAACACCCCACACCCGCCCACGAGCCCGAACCAGGATCTGGTATGTTCCTTAAATAAATCGGTTTTCAATGTTCTAAATGACTTAGAGAAAATTTGTGTAATTTAAAAAAATTGTTTTAGGTTGGGCTTAATTTGAAACCTATTTAATAAGTTCTGGAAATCCAACTTAAATAAGGTGACAAAATAATTTTTGGGTTTATTATTTTAAAAGAAATAAATTTACTTATCTTTAATCAAACATAATTTGTATCATATTTAAATAAAAATAACAGAATAAAGAAAATCCAACTGGCCTTATGGCCTTATTACATCATTCAAACCCAAAATAAAGTACTAAAATTTCATAAAGTCCAAATTCCAAATAATTTCTTCAAGCGATGCATGGCCACCTTTAGCTCCTGTCGACCCGGTCCATTACTGCTCATCACCTGAAAAATAATTCCCCAACGGGGTGAGTCAACAGACTCAATGTGTACATAGTACTAATTTCCAACAAATCAGGCATACAAGTCATATCAATATCATGTTCATACAAAATAAAGGATGATGCAACCCAAATCCAAACCTATTTGTCCATCCGCTACACACCACCCGCACCAACCTCGTATAACCGCGGGGACTACTAAGTCGACCCTCCATCCGCTACACACCATCGAAGCGATCATTGCAATCGGCGTGCTCATCGCCCACTTATGTTGTGTCATTAGACATTTGTATTCACCGGATGTAACCGGTTACCACTTTTCACTTTATGTGACCGTAGTCACCACTTTACGTTGGTGAGACCGTAGTCATCACCTTCACTTTCTTCCTCCACAAATATCCCGAATGCCCCAATTATTTCATAACATATTTCACATACTTAATTTTCATTCATGTTACTAATCACATGTTCAAAATATATCACATTCACAATCCTATCAAAAGTAGGAAACGTGCACTGGTACTCCTTACCACATTTGTGGTGCTTAGCCACATTCACATCTTGTTACATATTTATATATCTAATGATTGCCATGCAATTTATTGAAAGTTAGTAAGAGTACACACCTTTTCGCTTAATAGTTTCCGTGAATTCCGTAGAGCGATCTACCGATCTAGATCTTTCACTCCTATATTCGGCCATTAATTAAAACATATAAATAAACCTATTTGGTCTTAAAACCAAATCCTACTAGAAGTAGAATTACTTACCTAGTTGCCGAATTGATTTAATCAAGTCCAACATTTGCTAGAATTCCTCTTCCTTGAAATCGGCTAATACTAGGTATGTAACCATGTCGATTTTCGGTTTTTGAAATAATGGAAAACACTTAAACAAATTATGCCTTGGCCGAATATCCCTTACCTTATGATGGGATTCCAAATCAAGAGGATTCCTTTATAAGCTGTTGAAATCCTATCACTTCGTGTTAGATTAGATCTAACTTTGAAAACGTGAATCATAATCTTTAACCACATATTTATATTTATAATCCTTACCTTAGATCCTTAGATTTCCCGAAAGATCCCCTTTTGATGTTGTGGATGATTGCCCTCTTTCTTAGAATCCACAAAGATTCAGACTTAACAAAGAGAAACGGAGAAGAAAATAGAAGAAAAAAGAGAGGGATTTTTGCTTAATGAAAATTCGGCAGAGAGGGGTTTTGCCTAGGAGAATTTCTGCAGAGAGGAAGAGGAGCAAATGTTGATGAGTAGCCCTCCTGTCCCTCCTTTTATAGCCAAAGTTATCACCTAGGAGTCTTTTACTTGGCCACCACTCCTCTTTTTGATAATATTATCTCTTTTATTTAAAAGATAAAAGCCTTTAATCCATCAATTATCTCCTCAATTATCTCATTAGAAAATAATCCTTTATTTATCTCTTATTATTCACATATTTATGTGAATAAAACTCCTTTATTTATCTCTTATTATTCACATATTTATGTGAATAAAACTCCTTTATTTATCTCTTATTATTCACATATTTATGTGAATAAAACTCCTTTATTTATCTCTTATTATTCACATATTTATGTGAATAAAACTCCTTTATTTCTCTCATATATCCAAGTTTCCCGAAATGTTCAAGTTTCCATTTTTGGATCATTTCCAAAAATGTTTAGGTTTCCAAAAATGTCTAAGTTTCCAAAAATGTCTAAGTTTCCAAAAATGTCCATTTCCATTTCCATTTTCATTTCCATCTCCATTTTCATTTTCATTCATTTATAGGTTTCCAAAAGTATCAAAAATTTATTCATAAAACTTAAGACTTGTCATTTCATACAATTGATCTGAAAAATGCATAGGCCCTTCCTAGGATGTTACATAATATCTAATATATATAAATACTAAAATAATATGTAATAAAAAAATAATTAAAAAAAATAATAATTATTTATAATTTAATAAATTAGTATACTAAAAAAATATAAGATATATAATACATAATTTAATACCAATTTAAAATATATATATATATATAAATTTTTTTTAAAAAAAAGGTTAAATTGAAATATAAACAGATTCCCAGGGCTAATTAAAAAAATAAATTAATTAATAGGACATATTTAATAAAATAGCGGAGGGATCAAAAGGATAATTTTCCCATTTTCCAAAAAACACGCAGACCCTTGTTTGGGTCCGGGTCAACACGCGGGTCAGGCTTAGGCGAAAACGGCGCCGTTCCGTTTCGCCTATAAAAGTCAATTTTCTAAAAAAAAATCATTTAGTTTTAAATTTTTTTTAAAAAAAAATCCTCTGAGAGAGAGAGAGAGAGAGCCTCGTCCTGTTCGTCATCTTTCTGGGCCACTCGCCACATGCGCCTCCGTGGCCGGTGGCCGGAGGTCTAAATCGTTGATTTCTGTCGTCAATAGGTAATATCCTTCCCTTTTTTACTTTTTTGAAATAATGGTTATATTCGCAACATAAAAAAGAAATAAATAAATAAACAGAACGGCAGATTAAAAGAATCACCTCTGCGAAATCAATATCTTTTATTCCTCTGTGAATTTTGACAACGCTTTGAGCCTACTGACTTTGTGTAAATCTAGGTATTCGTATGCTTGTACGTTTTTTTTTGTGTTTGTGTGTTTGTATCTCTGTTTTTCTCTAGAAATAATCTTTGTATGCACCGATTTTACAAGGGGTTTTATAACCCAAAAAACAAAAATAAAAAGGAAAATATATCTTTCTATATCTGTTCTTTCCTTTTTTACTGCGATTTGTTTCCTTTCTGTTTTGGTACTTTCCTTTCTTTACAGGTTGAAGGCGGAGGACGATGGCTAAGTGCGGATCGCGGTGTGACTGGCGACGTGATCGATGAGCTACTGGCGTGGCGATCAGACTCCAGCTGTGACGATTAGGCTCCAGTCATTGCGGCGTGACGATTGGGTTTCTGACCCTTGCGGCGCGACTGGAAACCTAAGGTTTCAAGGTTTCCAGTTTCTGAAACAAATTTTGGGCCATTAGGTTTGGGCTATAGGTTGGGGTCTGTGTATCACAGGGTCAATGGGTTCCGTTTTGTAATCTGGGCTACTAGTGTTTGGTTTTGGGCCAAGTCTGTTTTGATGCTTGTAACTGGACTGTTTAATGGACATTTGGGTATTTTTATTTTTATTTTATTTTTATTTTTAGACTGTGTACGGGTCCGGGCAAAATGGGTTACTATAGCTGCCCCTCTTTGCTCATTGTTGTGAAACAAGAATAGAGCAAAGACTATAAAAGGACCAATTTTGCCCGGCCTTGGCGGAGCCTTGGCTTCTTGGTCTTCTTCAAATGGCTTCTACTCCACTGCAATTCCAGGGAAATAAAGCTTCCTGCAACTTCAGGAAGGTAAGATTTTCTTTCTTCAATCTACTCCACTGTAACTTCAGGAAGGATAACACTGAAAATGTCTTTAATTTGCTTCCTACAACTTCAGGAAGATAAGATCTTCTATTTTCAATTTACTCCACTGCAACATCAGGGAGATAAAACCTTCTATTTTTAGTCTACTCCACTGTAACTTCAGGGAGATAAGACTACAATGTCTTCGATCTGCATCCTACAACTTCAGGAAGATAAGATCTTCTATCTTCGATTTGCTTCACTTGCAACTTTAGGGAGATAAAATCTTCTTTTTTTAGTCTACTCCGCTGCAACTTCAGGGAGATAAGACTAAAACATCTTCGATCTGCTTCCTACAACTTTAAGAAGGTAAGATCTACTGTATTCAGTCTATTCCACTGCAACTTTAGGGAGATAAGGCTGAAATGTGCTTTAATCTACTTTTTGCAACTTCAAGAAGATAATATCTTCAATCTACTCCACTACAACTTCAGGGAGACAAGACTAAAAGTGATTTTGATCTGCTTCCTGCAACTTCAGGAAGATAAGATCTTCTTTCTTCAATCTACTTCACTGCAGCTTCAGGAAGATAAAATTGAAAGGGTCTTTGGTCTGCTTCCTACAACTTCAGGAAGACGAGATCTGAAAATTCACCGATATTGCTACACCATCCACTAAAAGACATGTCCTGTAGACTCGGTTCCATATGTTCATGTCACATGACTAAAATGCTATGATCAAATGTTTCTAGCTACATGTGTTATGAGTGGCATGAATGCAACATGTCATGAAAATGATTCCTTTAAAGGATTATGATTAGAATGCAATGATCCCAATGAAATTTGCTATGATACAAAAAATGTTATGAGAATGATTCATGCTCTAGGTGTTATCACTCATTTGTTCTTCATTCTTGTTCATCAATCACGTTTTTGCTTAAAAAGCTTGTCCCAATATATTTTTCGGGTCAACTTCGATTGAATCTTGAGAACGCGAGGCTTGTACCATCTTTATCATAATGAGAATCGAAACTCTTTCAATCCGACCCACATGCAATTTTCAGGGTATAAGATTTATTTCGAATTCACCACGATTCAGGGTTTCTTAGTTCATCACACCCTCCGAGTATTATGACCTAATGACATCACGTCCACTTATCAATTGGACAAAGAATTCAAAGAAATAGTCTCTATCCAGACTCTTCTTTCTCAAATATTCCTATGCACATGGAAATTCTAAACAATTGTCCTGTTTTGGCTTCCTTGTCTTATCTAGAAATTTCTAAAGTAATATGTAAAACTTCTTTTTGTGAAATTATTAGTTCGTCAATCATTATTTCAATGCAACACATTTATGAATAACGGGAAACAAATGAATTGATCTCAAAAGGAGTTTAAAATTGAACAAATTATAAAAAATACAAAGGAAATTAACTGAGAACATATCTTTGGGAAGAAAAAGAATCCCAAGATAATAAAATGAATAGGATAAGAATCAGATGCCCTAGATATCGCCGATTGAGCTTCTATATACAAACTTTATGAAGACTGCCTTAAGTTCAACATGTGTTTAGAAGACCCAAAGTACTTTATTGATACCCCAATATGCAACATTCTTCATTTCATTGTTGATTCAAGTGCAGCAAGATGACTGTGTGTCCATTCAGAATTTGAGCCGCCCTTTTCGAGTTTTCAACTCAAAACCCATTTGGTCTCAAGACGCCCTTTGCGGGTTTTCACCTTGGCCTCTTCTTTTCATTTTTTTTTTTTGAAACTCAAAGCGTCCTTTGCGGGTTTTCACTTTGGCCTCTTCTCCTTTTCACGCAAATTTTTTTTTTACTGAGTCAGAGTTCACAGGATTGGGTAAACTTTTCCCATCCATTTCGGTCAAGATCAGTGCTCCTCCAGAGAAAACCCTCTTCACCACATATGGTCCTTCCCAATTCGGCATCCATTTTCCTCTGAAATCCTTTTGTATTGGAAGGATCTTTTTCAGTACAAGGTCCTCCTCGTGGAACTCTCTTGGGCGAACTTTCTTATTGTAGGCTCGCATCATTCATTTTTGGTACATCTGACCATGACGAATAGCCCTTAGCCTCTTTTCTTCAATTAAGTTCAATTGATCATACCGAGCCTGAATCCATTTAGCTTCATCCAACTTTATTTTTGACAGCACACGAAGAGAAGGAATTTCTACTTCAATGGGTAGGACAGCCTCTATCCCATAAACCAACGAATAAGGCGTTGCCCCAGTAGAGGTTCTGACAGACGTCCGATAAGCATAGAGTGCAAACGGTAGTTTCTCATGCCAATCCTTATAAGTCTCAGTCATCTTCCCCACTATCTTCTTGATATTTTTGTTAGCCGCTTCCACTGCCCCATTCATTTTTGGACGGTGTGGAGACGAATTGTGATGTTTAATCCCAAATTGGCTACAAATTTCTGCTATCGAGCTGTTATTCAAATTCAGCGCGTTGTCTGATATGATCCTCTCAGGCATTCCATATCGACAAATAATCTATTTCTTCAAGAACCGACTAACTGCTGACTTAGTAACGTTAGCGTATGAAGCTGCTTCTACCCATTTCGTGAAGTAGTCAATTACTACGAGATGAACTGATGCCCATTCGAAGCTTTCGGTGAAATTGGTCCAATAACATCCATGCCCCACATGGAAAAAGGTCATGGAGAAGTCATAACATGCAAAGGTGACGGAGGTACATGAATTTTATCTCCGTAAATCTGACATTTATGACATCTCTTAGCATAGTTAATACAATCACCTTCCATGGTGGACCAATAATATCCAAATCTCATTATCTGCATGGCTATTGTGAATCCATTAGCGTGTGTTCCACAAACGCCCTCATGAGCTTCTTTAAGGATTTGCTTAGCTTCCACAGCATCAACACATCTCAATAGTACTTGATCTTTTCTCTTCTTGTATAAGATATCTCCATCCAAAACATATTCAGAGGCTAATCTTCTTAAAGTCCTTTTCTCATTTTCAGTAGCGTGCTCCGGGTATTCACGACTTTTCACGTATCGTAATACATCCTGATACCAAGGGTGATCATCTTTTTCCTCCTCTTCTATGTCGTAACAATGAGCTGGAGCTTCGAAGATACTCATCTGAATAGATCTCATATCTTCTGGTCTATTTACTTTGATCAAAGAATCCAAGGTTGCCAAAGCATCTGCCATCTGGTTTTCATCACGTGGAAGATATTTGAAAGTAATGTCATCGAATTCCTCGATCAGTCCCAGAACTATTTTCCGATAATCAATCAGTTTGGGATCTTGTCTCCCATTCACCCTTGAGCTGATAAATCACTAGTGCAAAATCTCCATATACTTCTAACACTCTGATTTTACGCTCTATGGCTGCTCGAAGGCCCATGATGCACGCTTCATACTCTGCCATGTTGTTTGTGCAATCAAAATCCAATTTGCATGTAAATGGATAATGATCACCACTAGGGGACACCAAAATTGCCCCAATTCCATTTCCCACAGCATTTGACGCTCCACCAAAGTTTAGCCTCCACGGACATTCTTCGGTATTTGTCGTATACATCAGCTCTTCATTTGGGAAATCAAAGCTCAAAGGTTCATAATCCTCCAAAGCTCTGCTAGCCAAAAATTCTGCTACTGCGCTCCCTTTTATAGCCTTTTGGTTCACATAGACTATATCGAACTCAGACAGTAAGATCTGCCACCTAGCCATCCTCTCATTCAAAGCAGTGGATTCCATCATATACTTTAATGGATCAAACTTCGAAATTAACCAAGTAGTATGATATAGCATATACTGCCTCAACCTCTTAGTTGCCCAAATCAAGGCACAATACAATTTCTCGATTGACGAATATCTCATTTCACAATCAGTGAACTTTTTACTGAGATAATATATTGCCCTTTCCTTTCTTCCCGACTCATCGTGTTGTCCAAGCACACATCCCATGGAGTTATTGAATACTGACAAATACAGTATCAATGGTCTATCTGGATTAGGCGGAGATAGTACTGGTGCATTTGACAGATATTGTTTGACTTTGTCAAAAGCTCTCTGCATTCATCGTCCCATACACCCTGATTGTGTTTCTTGAAAAGACGAAATATGGGATCGCATTTCTCGGTTAATTGTGAGATAAACCGAGCAATGTAATTTAACCTTCCAAGAAAACCTCAGACTTCTTTCTGAGTGCGCGGTGGAGGCAATTCTTGTATAGCTTTGACTTTACTTGAGTCAACTTCAATTCCTCTCTGGCTGACCATGAAACCTAATAATTTTCCTGACCGAGCTCCGAAAGTATACTTTGCCGGGTTGAGCTTTAACTGGAATTTTCTCAACCTCAGAAACAACTTTTTTAAAACTTCAATGTGTTCCTTTTCTGTTCGAGATTTGGCAATCATATCATCAACATATACCTCGACCTCTTTGTGCATCATATCATGAAACAATGTTACCATGGCCCTTTGATATGTTGCCTCAGCATTCTTTAATCCAAATGGCATTACCTTATAGCAGAAGGTACCCCACAATGTTATGAAGGTAGTTTTCTCCATATCTTCATGGTGCATCTTGATCTGATTGTATCCTGAAAATCCATCCATGAAGAAAAACAATGAAAATCCTGTCGTATTATCCACCAATGTATCGTTATGCGGTAAAGGGAAATTGTCCTTTGGGCTAGCTTTATTTAAGTCCCTATAGTCCACACACATCCAGACCTTTCAGTCCTTCTTAGGGACAGGAACAATATTGGCCACCCACTCTGAGTATTTGACCACTTGTAGAAAACCAGCATCAAACTGTTTCTGGACCTCTTCTTTTACTTTCAACACTACATCAGGCCTCATCCTTCGTAGCTTTTGCTGAACTGGCTTACATGCTTCTCTTATGGGAAGGCGATGCACCGCAATATCGATCTTAGCCGTGCATATCTTGGTAGGACCATGCAAAGACGTCCTTGAATTCCCGTAGCAACTCAACAAGTTCTTTCTTCGTCTCTTTGGCTATGCGCGTCCCAATTTTCACAACCTTTCCTTCTTCCAATGCTATGTTCTCTGTCTCCTCTTTATACGGTAAAATTTGTTTCTCTACTTGCTTTACCATTCTTAGAATATCTGGAGATAAATCACAATCTCGGTCATCTTCAAAATCCTGAGATTCCTCTAAACACATGTCCTGCTCAAAGTGGACTTCTGAATCTGTATTATCGTTGCTCATGTCATTGATATTTAGGGACCTGTGATGGGTACCAAAGAATGTACAAAGAACAAATGAATTCGGGGACAACTATTCACATGATATGAATGAAAAGTATAAAATTTGGAATGAAATTAGAAAGAATGAAAGAATATTTGCTCAAGTTAATTATCAAAATGTATTTTATTGAAATAACAACTTCTGAACATGGGCCTATTTCACAAAAGAAATCTTATTGTTCCTAGGCTAAAAACAACAAGAGCGTTTTTAATATTACTCTGTATAATCTCTAAAAACTACAGGAAGTTCCTCTGCAGTCCAATTGTCCAAAACGCTTCCACGTTTATAAAGGCGAATGCCCAACAGGTTTCTTTGTTCACCTCCCTCCTCATGTATGGCATTGATATGAGGACTTTCCAATAACCCTCTCTCAGGGTGAATTATCCCTCCAGATACAAAAGTCTGAGATATGTAGGGGAATGTCATCGATTCCCACTGGATTTCTTCTCCATTCAAACGTGCCCTTCTTCTCTCTTGCTTCTTCTCAATTTCCTTCCTCTTTTGTTTACCATCTGGTTTGAAACCCAAGCCAAAACGGTCTTTTTTCTCTTTCAGTGACGGCACTTGGACTTCCCCTTGGAGATTGCGGCCCAGTCCTTTTCCTGGTAAAGCTCCTTTCCCCACCATCATTTGTAGACCCATCTTCGTGGTCTTGGATAGCTTGGGCATCGGAACTTCATTCCCTTCTGAAATGAATGTTGCATTTACAAATTCCAAAGATCGAAAAGAACACTCAATGGCCTCCTCATTTATCTCCACATACGGCGCGTCATTGGTAACAATCGCTATGATGTCCTCCTCCGCGTTTATAGTGATTAGTCGACCATCCGTCACCAGTTTCAGTTTTTGATGAAGGGATGAAGGCACTGCCCCTGCTGAATGAATCCAGGGTCTTCCCAGCAAGCAATTGTATGAAGGTTTTATATCCATCACCAGAAAGTTCACCTCATACGTATTTGGCCCAATCTACAATGGTATGTCGATTCTCCCCATCACCCTTCTTTCAGTACCGTCAAACGCTCTCACTATGTTCTGACACGTCTTCATGTGAGAACTATTTATTGGCAACCTCTTCAGTGTCGAAAATGGTAGGATATTCAAGGCTGATCCATTATTGATCAACACGCTCGGTAGAGTATATCCTTTGTAATGAGTAGTTATATGCAGAGCCTTGGTTGATCCCATACCCCCAGGTGGAATTTCATCATCACTGAAGGAAATAAAATTATCCGCACTTATGTTACTAACTAATCGGTCTAGCTTATTGACAGATATGTCCTTAGTAACATAAGTCTCGTTTAGCACCTTCATCAAAGCCTCACGATGAACATCCGAACTTAAAAGTAAGGCTAGCACCGAAATACGAGCCGGTTGTTTACGCAACTGCTCTACCACACTGTATTCACTGTGCTTCAGGAATTTTAAAAATTCCTTAGCATCTTCTTCCTTCACAGGTACATTGATAAGGGTATCAAGTTCTTTTTCTAACTCAACGGGCACATCCTTTGCCTTTGCTGGTTCCATTTTGACATTTACCGAGTCATACCGCTTCCCATTTTGTGTATAGAATCCCTCTCTTTGACCTTCCTTGGAAGTATTAGCTGAGATTTCTATTCCTGGTGTCGCTACGTTGCAATTGTAAGTCCATGGTACCATCTTGCTGTCCTTATAAGGAAAGGACACGGGTCTCTGAATTATTACCTTATGCACAATTTGTGCCCCGCCTTCTACATTCCTCGGTCGGGAAATAATGATCTTCGGATAACTGACTTTTTGATTCGTCAACTCTCCTTCAGTTGCATGTATATATCCTCCGTCTGAGCCTTCTTCGTAAAATTCCAGCTCCTTGTTATCCATAAGGCTCTGTACCAACGCCCTAAACTCAGCACAATCTTGGATCTCATGTCCATCAGCCTCATGGAACTCACAGTAGTTCCTTGGTTCTTTACTTCTTCCCTCGGGACTTGATTTTATCAGTCCCTTTCTTGCTGTCTCCCTCCATATTATCTTTAACAGAGTTTTTACTTCTGAAATATCTTCCTTTATCTTTTTTCACAATGCTTTCCCCAATCGCATTTACCCTCTCATCTCCATGATTGGGCAATGAGTTTTCCGTACTGGGTGTATCATTCAACTTAACAACTCCCAACTTAAGAAGCTTCTCAACTACCTTTTTAAAGGCAGTGCAGTTTTCTATTGAATGCCCCGCTATTCCTGCATGGTAATCACATTGGGCGTTTGAGTCATACCATTTAGGATACGGGGGTTGTAATAGCTGTAGATAAAATGGGGACACCACATGTGTCTTTAATAAAGTATGATACAGCTCCTTATACGTCATTGGGATTGGCGTAAATTAGATCTTTTCAGCATTTTGTTTGGGGCCTTATTCTTGTCTTGTAGACCCCTGTTGCCCGACAGTAACTACTTTCGGCTGACTAACAGTAACTGCCTTTGAGTACCCTTTGTTGAATGTACTCGTGTTGTTTACCTCATTGTCCTTCTTTCTAAGAGCAGATCTCCTAGCACTTTCTCCTGCTTCAATCTTGCCACCCCTTATGGCATTCTCTATCATTTCCCCTGCCATCACTATATCTGCGAAGCTTTTAGTGGTGCTTCCAATCATATGGGTGATAAAAAGCGCCTTCAGAGTGTTGATAAATAACATGGTGGTTTCCTTTTCCAAGAGAGGTGGTTGAACCTGCATGGCAACTTCTCTTCATCTTTGTGCATATTGCCTGAAACTTTCGTTTGATTTCTTTTCCATGTTTTGCAACATGATCCGATCAGGCATCATGTCTGCGACATGATCGTACTGCCTCATGAAGGCTTGAGCCAAATCCCTCCAGGAGCTAATATTAGCGCGGCTGAGTTGATTGTACCACCTAGACGCTGCCCCCACTAAACTATCTTGGAAATAATGGATCAATAATTGATCATTGTTCACGTAACCAGTTATGCGCCTACAAAACATAGTGATGTGGGCCTCAGGGCAGCTAGTCCTGTTGTACTTCTCAAATTCCGGCATCTTGAATTTATGAGGAAGCACCAGTTCTTGGACCAGACTCAAATCCTTTGCATCAACACTAGGGTGATGGTCGGCATTTTCTAACGCCTTGAATTTTTCCTCCAACCATCTACAGCGATCTTCTAACTGTCTTGAAGATTCAGTTCTAATTCCTTCTCTCTCTGCTATGTCCAGATCAGGAATAACAGGATTGGTAGAATTATCCCCTGGGTTGGATCCTGTGCCAACTTGAAAATTTACGGGCACTCCAGTATCAGCTTGCCCTTGCTGAGGCCTGATTGTAACAGGTGGCCTTTTGGGATATTCTTCAGGCTGTGCTTGCACATGTGGTGGAGTAAATCCTCTAGGGAAATCCTCATTGTCCTCAGCATTGACTATGGGTCCCTTTCCCTTGTCCATTATCCCGCTCATCATCTGGGCCATTTGGGCCATCATGTTCTTTTGAGCCTCCAACATCTGATCTCTCATCTCTTGTTGGAGTTTTGCCATTTGCTCTTGCATATGGTCTTGCATATCTCTTTGGAATTGTTCCATCCTTTGGTCCATTTTCTTGGTTTTAGCACATGTACCGTAAGGGTGTTCCTCTTCCAGATTTCTTGGTCCATTTTCTTGGTTTTATAAAGTCAACTAATTAGACTCTCTCTATGGACTTAAATGCAAATGATATGATGTAATGCAAATGCATGAATGCAAAGAGGCATCGATTCTGATTTAACTTCATTTCAGAAAACTTTATTAGAAAACAAAATCCTTTACATAAAATGGACTACAAATAAGCTTTCGCCCTAAGTCCTAAAGCCTTAATTTTTCCTAATAACGAAACTAGCTCCTGACTACGATCTGACTGTAGCTCGTACTTCATGCTCAATACGTCGGCCCGCGCTGCTAAAGTCTGTATGTGATCAGCTACCTCTCGAATCTGAACTATGGCTTCCCCCATGAGATAATCCCGGTTTCTAACTTGACTGTGTGAATGATGGAGCTCTTCCCTCAAATATCCTTCTCGAAGTTCATAACTGTGCAGTGTTGATTCTAACTCTTCAATTCTACCCTTCATTTCTTCAATCTTATTCAGGCTTGACTTTAACTCGATCACGGAATTACGTCTCCGATGGTGATGAAGAGACCGTCCAAGTTCAGCCACTCTAGCTTGTAATTCTCCCTTTTCATTTAAACTTTCTGCCAAGTTCTTCTCTAAGGCCTCATTTCACTCTTGCATCTCTCGAAACTTTCTCTCCCAATAGTCAGCCTTGGTCTTTTCCTCTTAGACTTCTTGTCGCCATTGTTCTGAAGTTTTCCCCAATCCAGCATTCTTCATCTATAGACGCATCTTCTTATATTCGATCTTCAGGCAATCTCGATCTTTCTCAATCTTTCTCTTTTCCTTTCTTGCTTTCTCGGCTTCCGATTTCTGAGCATCCACATCTAGTTTCAAATACATCTTCTCTTCTTCG
This sequence comes from Gossypium sturtianum, assembly GCA_025698515.1. Taxonomy (NCBI): domain Eukaryota; kingdom Viridiplantae; phylum Streptophyta; class Magnoliopsida; order Malvales; family Malvaceae; genus Gossypium; species Gossypium sturtianum. Next base: position 163,533,568 of record CM046955.1, on the reverse strand, counting down.
AGCTTTTCTATCCTCTTTCCGAGCTCTGAACTCTGCCTTTTGAAATCCTGTTTTATCATCTTCAACTCTGATGGGACTACTCGCAAATATTCTTCCATCGATCGAGCACCTTCTAGTCTTGGTATAGGGAGAATGTCATTGACTCTTCTACTCAACCATTCACTATATTCTGGAGTTGTCATAGGTCCTCGAGTCAATATTTTCAAATGGTGAGCCTGTTGCCAAGCCTCAAAGATCTCTCGAATCCTCTTCTTATAATTATCCCCTTTATATGAGAATTCACTTTGAGCTAACCCATACGTCACTGGTACAAACTGTCCTGCTTTGTATTGCCGTAGTAATGAGCAAAGTGGTGCATACCCAATAGCTCCTGCATTTCGTGCAAAGGCACCCAATCAAGATTTCCACATCGATAAAGGACTTCATCAGGAATAAACCAAGGGGCTTTCCACTCAACATCCTCGTCTTGAAGATTACATAGAAGCGCTATCCAATTTTCCTCTGAAATATCATTTCTCCTTGTGGTAGCCGCTATCTCCCTTAATGGCGAATAATTTTCTGAGAAGACCCGATAGGAAACCTTATCCGTCTTCCAAAAATGACTGTGGAACCAAGCCAACAATAGCTGCGCACATCCTATGAATCTACCTTCGCCAACTCTCCTACATGCATTCAACGATCGGAATGTCTCAGCCAAGATTGCAGGAACAGGTGTGACTCGTTTATCAAGTCGATGAAAAATATCTGAAACAGCTTCATCCACATATCCCAATGCCCTAGGGAAAATTACCAACCCGTATATACTCAAAGCAAAAACATCTATCTTCTTCTTCATATCAGGATGTACTAAAATCAAGTCTTTCAGAGCTTTCCAAGGGATGCACTTACATTAGCCTTTCTGCTTGATTCTAGCCGTGACCCACTGCTCGCTCATCCCCGTAATACTCATCAACTTCCTCAGAAAGGTCGGAACACTAGCAGCCTTCAAGTAAACTTTATCAACTAGAATTCTAGGACATCGCAATAGAGCTGTGTACTCCTCTACCGTAGGCACCAAATCAACTTTTCCAAAAGTAAATCAACTATACGCTGGATTCCAATATTGAGTAATAGCTCGAAATAAATGTGGATCTACCTGAATGTCCAACAAGTATGGCAAGTCCCCATAGCTGCTGTAAAACAACTGCTTGGTCTCTTCGCTCCATTGATCCCATATCTCTCTCAACTCCTGAAGATCATTCTGCGTCACACTGATGCGAGTGTAGTCCCATAATTCTGATGTATGCCCCTCAGCTAGACTATCCCCTTTCTCTAGTTGTGTTTGCTCTGACCACTTACGGACGGCTGCATTATCCTCTACTTTATCAATGAATCCGTTCTCCATAACCAGCTTTCTAACTTAGAAACTGACCGTGAATCGACACCTCTTAAAAAATATGAAATGACATGCACAAAAGTAAACACAACAAATTAGTACCACAGAATAAAATATAAAACAAGTAAAATATACTAACACCTATTTGGACAGCTAAAATTTGGTATGGCTCTACCTAGGATAAGTTCTTAGGTTTTCTATATGCGTTTGGCTCTAATAGTTGAGGCACCTGAACTAGTAGATTCCTCAATCCTCACCCATTATAGGCTCATATGGATTGAGTTCGGTTCAGGGGAATACATTTCCCTATGGCTGCACGGAGGCGAAAACCTCACGAAGACATAGGTACGGATGTATCCCGGAAGCGATTCACTATCCTGCACGGAGGTGAAAACCTCACAAAGGAGTAGCTTCTCGCTCCCACTTAAGGGTGTGACCGCAACGGTCATGCAATGTAATGCAGAATTTTATTCAAACAAAATCGCATGCAAATAAAAAGGATCATAATTTTTAAACCAGATTTTTAAACTCAGACATAAGGACATGAAACTATCGATTTTACGGCTTGACTCTCTTATTGGTCCCTAGTGGAGTCGCCAAGCTGTCGAAACCATTTTAAAATCGGGTTTTAAAAATGGGGATCGACTTTTAAAAACGAAAATGGGAGTCGCCACCAATCTCTTTTTATTTAGGTATGATTGGATCACCTTATAAAACGTTTTATTTTAAAACTTTTAATTTTGGTCCACAAAAACAAAAAAGGGGTTCGGGAGTCGGTTACGTATGAGAAAGGGTTAGTACCCTCATAACGCCCAAAAATTGGTACCTAATCGATAAAATCATGTCCAAATGTTTGAAGTTTAAAAGTATTCAAAAATATGATTAAAAAAAAAAACTTTGAGCCATTTAAGTTAAGACTTGAGATTCCTTTGTTTCGAGGGAATATAAACATCACATCCAGTACGTTAGGATACGATATTTAAGAATCTTCGTAATCAAAATCATCTCATGATTTACAAAACTTGTAAAAAGGGTATTTAGTTATTTAGCCAAACGAAAAATCGCAACCCAGTACGTTAGGGCACTATTTTCCGAATTTTTAAATACCAAAACATTACTTTATTTTAAAAACTTTTAAAAATATAATAGTTTTGCAAAAAATGGATTTTTATTTTAAACAATAACTATGTAACAACATTGCGTTTATATACTATCGACATACATATTAAAGGCAATTATAATACATTAACATTTAATATAAACAATAATAATACAAAATACAACAAATAATAATTCCTATACTAAAGCAATTACAAATATATGATGAAGTATAGACAAATATAATGAACAATAAAATTAACTATGAACATATTTCATGCATATTTAAATAGATAAAAGGGTATACATATAAACAATATAAACAATGTGTTAAAAAAATATATAGTGATTTTAAAAATATAAAAAATTTGCAAATGGAGTATATTATAAATAATTTTAATTAAATATATGATATAATATAATATTATATAATAAAAAATATAATATAATATCTAATATATATAAATACTAAAATAATATGTAATAAAAAAATAATTAAACAAAATAATAATTATTTATAATTTAATAAATTAGTATACTAAAAAAATATAAGATATATAATACATAATTTAATACCAACTTAAAATATATATATATAATTTTTTTAAAAAAGAAAAAAAGGTTAAATTGAAATATAAACAGATTTCCAGGGCTAATTAAAAAAATAAATTAATTAATAGGACATATTTAATAAAATAGCGGAGGGATCAAAAGGATAATTTTCCCATTTTCCAAAAAACACGCGGACCCTTGTTCGGGTCCGGGTCAACACGCGGGTCAGGCTTAAGCGAAAACGGCGTCGTTCCGTTTCGCCTATAAAAGTTAGTTTTCTAAAAAAATTTCATTTAGTTTTAAAGTTTTTTTTTTTAAAGTTTAAAAAAATCCTCTAAGAGAGAGAGAGAGAGAGCCTCGTCCTGTTCGTCATCTTTCTGGGCCACTAGCCACACGCGCCTCCGTGGCCGGTGGCCGGAGGTCTAAATTGCCGATTTCTGTCGTCAATAGGTAATCTCCTTCCCTTTTTTTACTTTTTTGAAATAGTGGTTATATTCGCAATATAAAAAAGAAATAAATAAATAAATAAATAAACAGAACGGCAGATTAAAAGAATCACCTCTGCGAAATCAAGATCTTTTATTCCTCTGTGAATTTTGACAACGCTTTGAGCCTACTGACTTTGTGTAAATCTAGGTATTCGTATGCTTGTATGTTTTTTTTTTTGTGTTTGTGTGTTTGTATCTCTGTTTTTCTCTAAAAATAATCTCTGTATGCGCCCCTATTACCGATTTTACAAGGGGTTTTATAACCCAAAAAACAAAAATAAAAAGGAAAATATATCTTTCTATATATGTTCTTTCCTTTTTTGCTGCGATTTGTTTCCTTTTTGTTTTGGTGCTTTCCTTTCTTTGCAGGTTGAAGGCGGAGGACGATGGCTAAGCGCGGATCGCGACGTGACTGGCGACGTGATCGAGGAGCTGCTGGCGTGACGATCAGACTCCAACTGTGACGATTAGGCTCCAGTCATTGCGGCGTGACGATTGGGTTTCTGACCCTTGCGGCGCGACTGGAAATCTAGTGTTTCAAGGTTTCCAGTTTCTGAAACAAATTTTGGGCCATTAGGTTTGGGCTATAGGTTGGGGTCTGTGTATCACAGGGTAATTGGGTCAATGGGTTCCGTTTTGTAATCTGGGCTACTAGTGTTTGGTTTTGGGCCAAGTCTGTTTTGATGCTTGTAACTGGACTGTTTAATGGACATTTGGGTATTTTTATTTTTATTTTATTTTTATTTTTAGACTGTGTACGGGCCCGGGCAAAATGGGTTACTACAATTTGCATTGTGATATTTTTGGCCTCAACTTTACAAAATTGAAAATTTGTTATTACAGGAATAAATTCGAACATTAGTGCCTAAATTGAAAATTTTTTAAAATTGGGTGACCAAAACAGAAATGTGGACATAGTTGAGTGACCATTTGTATAGTTTACCTTTAATTTTATGTGATGTAAAATTGTAAATTAAATCATATATAAAAATAAAACAAAAATATATTACAAAAACATAAAAACAAGTTGGATCAGATTAGGCTCAAACTTGAATGTTGAAACTCAAACCCAACTTATATTTTAAATTGGTTCTTTTTTTGCCCAAACTAATTTTTTTAGGCATTGTACTTTTCTTTAAAGCTTAAACCCTCTCATATTTTGTGCAAACATTTGGAATTGAGCAAGTAGCCTGACTTGTGAATAGGTCTAGCTTATATATTTTTTTGGCGATGAATCAAGTTTGATAATAAACCTCGTGGAGAAGTGAGATGCGCTTAGATGCTTTCAAGTTCTTGAGTTAAGGGTGCTTAAGTTTATGCTCAGGAGCACTATCTAATTTTTAATGTTAATCCATGATCGAAGATCGAATACGGGATTAAGATCTCTAACCTTTATGCTTGGTCCAAAAACCTTTCCTAATTTGCAAAATGGTCTTGTACTAAGTTGTATTTGACAGTTGACTCTAATAATATCACACTATAATAATTGTCCCTCTTAAGTCTAAAGCATGTTAGGAAATAGCTTGACAAGCAAAATATATTACTAAACAAGCGAGTGAAGAGCATTAGAGATTTTGTAGTCAAATTTGTATATTTGCGTGATTGTATCTCATGAGAGATTTTGTGCATAACCAAGCTATGTAACTGAAGTGTTTCCGTGGAAGTCAATTCATTTTGGCGCAATAGTATCCTTCTAGGAGTTTTGATGAAAGCCAATCTATTTGGTGTAATTGTATCACATGAGAGAGTTTGTTGCTGTTAAGGAAGAGAGATTTGTTGTTAAGGAGCAGGACTTTACTATGGAGGAGCAGAAGAATGTTAGCAATAAGCGGAAGTTTATTGTTGAGTAGCAAAAGGTGTTTGCTGCTAAGGAGCGGAAGTTTACTGTCGATGAGGAAAAGTATGCTACCGAGGAGGACAAGTTCATTGTTGACGAGAGACCTCTCGTAATGAAATTAATACATCTGGCCTTTATGCTTGGTCCCTAAGGCTTTTCCCTTATTGACTAGTTTGCAAAGTAGTCCCACACTCAATGGAGAAGAGCTTGACAACTAGTTGTAACAATATATTGGTATAACTTGTTTGTATTGTTTTTGTATTAACTTATTTTGTATGTTATATGTTTATACAATATTCTACACATATATTTAAGGTATATTTGAATTATTTATATAAAATTGTTGTTTTATTACTTTCTTGTATCACAGTGTCTAAAACAAGTAGTGAGATAAATTTATTTACAAGTCAGCATTGATCAATTATTACTATTTTTTCTAAATCATTCTAATTCAGCTCAAATTATTATTAAACACACGAAAAGAAATAGAATAAAAATTATTATCAAAACATAATTTATAAAATATTTTACAAGGTCGAGGCGAAACCGCGAGTCACCTAATAGGTTAATACATCATTTGGAGAAGAAAATCGCATAACGGCTTTTTAAACTCCAAAAGTTGGGTCTCTCCAAAATTAAGCCGTCTTTCATTTCCATTTTTCATCATCATTATGTTTGTCTTTGCTTGTTCTTTTTGGTCAAGCAACGCAACTTGAGCTACAATCATCTGGATGCGAGTCTAAAGTTCATGTATCACAACGCAACTTGAGCTACAATCTTCTTCTGGGGTAAGAACATTGCTTCTCAGTTAGTTCTTGCTCACGCTCAATTCCCTATTTCAGCAACCACGTACGCAGACAAAAACACTAGAAAAGAATAACCCCCACTTCAAACGTGTTGAAACCCTGCGTTTTATACCCCCTCCGAAAAAAAAGGGGACAAAATTGATGAGAAGGTGTTTGAGTTTTTGACCCAGACAGCAAAAGAAGCCATTTTTTGCTTTTTTTCTTCTTCGTTTCTGAGTGAGAATTTCTTGGAGTGAAATGGAAGAGAATAGAACTTCGTTATTGGAGAGAGAAGCAGAGTACTGTGAAAAATGCCCAGGTTGTAAGATGGATCGTCTCAAACAAGAACAAGCCGGGGTCCCTTACAAGCTCTTGTCTTTTATCTGGATTGTCTCTCTCTGTACTGGTCAGTACTTAATATCCATAAACGTGTCAAAGACAAAGGTTCAAGCATTCTTCTAACAGTGGTTAATAATATTGTGGACACCTGCACTCGAAAATCTCACGATTTTGTCTTAATAAAAGCACTACATAGTCATTGTGGATACTCACAATGTTTCAATCTAAGATTGAGGTGTTACTGATAATTGCTTTTGGGTTGTCCTTGAATGGAAATAATCAAATCATTTCAGCTTTCCTATATTTTACTTTGCTGTACCTTGAACTCTTCTTAGGAATGTCTTATGGTTTTCTTTTTTCCTGTTGGTTTTTTTTTTTTTTTGGTTGTTGTCTCTTTTAGTTTTAACAGTCGTGTCTAATGTTATTATTTCGTTACAAATTTTCAGCCTTGCAAATATCATCACTATTCCCGTTTGTTTACTTTATGGTATGTTATCTGCCTCTGGAAAACCTATTACATACTATAACTTATTACTTCTTATTGAAGGCTGGGAAATTTGGTTTTTATTGTTAGTTTGCTATAATTGAAGATGCTACTATGGAAGCTGAAAGTGTTATTTTGTATACGGGTTTTTTGGTTGGCAGATCAGAGACTTTCATATTGCAAAAAGAGAGGAAGACATTGGTTTCTATGCAGGATTTGTGGGTAATATCTTATCCTAATATTCAATAGTTTTTACAAGCTGGTAAATTAGATTTCAGGATGGTGTATTGGTATTCAGTTACAGTAATTTTTGCCCATTCTAGGGTCTTCATTTATGGTTGGAAGAGCTTTGACATCTCTTTTCTGGGGAGTGGTTGCTGATCGATATGGTCGTAAACCTGTTATATTGATAGGGACATTTTCAGTGTCAGAATCTTTTCCATCAACTACCTTTCAAACTTATTTTATAATTAAAAAAATGAAGTCTTTTGATACAAGTGATTGTCAATTGGCAATTGTATCATCACAATTTTTTTATTTCAGGGTTGTGTTCAACACTCTCTTTGGCCTTAGCACGAACTTTTGGATGGCACTGTCCATGAGATTTTTTCTTGGGTGCTTTAATAGTCTGCTTGGCACAATAAGGGTATGTGTTCTCAGTCTGCATTTTTGAACTCATATACATTTACTTACACAACAAGCATTTCCGAGTATTACTTACTCAAGAGGACTTCAATACTTTACCTTCTTGGTTGTTCTTCCAGGCTTATGCTTCTGAAGTGTGTAGAGAAGAGTATCAGGCTTTGGCACTTTCAGTTGTAAGATGATTGATTTTGTAGTCGGTTGGGTACATCATCTGGTTTTTGCAGTATTATATTTATATCAGACTTCACATTTCAGGTTAGTACATCGCGAGGCATAGGACTGATTATTGGCCCTGCTATTGGAGGATTCTTTGCACAGGTAGAGACCTTCCATTGCTCCACTCTTTACGCAGATTGTTAAAGAAAATTTTCTTGCCTTCTAACCATATTTATTACTTCATGTATGGCCTCCTAGCCTGTAGAGAAATATCCAAATCTTTTCGCGGAAAGCTCCATTTTCGGGAGGTAGTCCACATTGCTTTTTTTATCCACATGTCATATTTTTTCCCATTTTCTCTTTATGTGGTGGTGTTTTGATGTGCATACAATTGCAGATTTCCCTACTTCCTACCATGCCTCATAATATCAGTTTATGCTGTTGGATCTCTTGTTGCCTGCAAATGGCTTCCAGTAAGTTTCAAACTCATTTTCTCATCTTTTGCATTTTCTTGTCCCCTCTCTGGCTTGGGGAATTGGTAATTACAATAGAAGTTCATGATCAATAAAGACATTGTTCTATAGGTTTGAACTTTGGATATTTGACTATTAGACACAGGTATCCATCATTCATCCCTAAGTCTGAGCAACATAGCTGCGCATTAAGATTAAGTTGACTTTCTATTTCTTTCAGTCTTCAATATGTTTTTCATTTATTGGTTGTTTACTGGTTTATATGCATGCATTTGCCTCCAGTTTGCACATTATGATTGATTCTTAGAGGAAAAAAATATTGCATTTGGCACTGAGACAAGTTTAATCCTTTTATGGGGTATGCTTCTTATATAGGCGATTTATAAGATTTCTGTTGTTTATTTCTTTCTCCTTTCTGGTGACGAACACTTATGCAGGAAACATTACACAAGCATGCTGAAAAGGCAAATGAGAGAGCTGATCTACATGATATTTCAGAACATTCTTCAAATGATTCTGGTCAGAAAGATAACATAGTAGAACTAGAAGACAAACAGATTCACAAATCAAATCTCTTAAAAAACTGGCCACTAATGTCTACAATCATCGTATACTGCGTTTTCTCACTTCAAGAGATGGCTTACTCTGAAGTAAGCCACAATTTATTGTCATGCCCTATGCCTATCTGTCTTAAGTACAAACTTCTCACATTGTCTAGGATTCATGATGATCTGATCTTCACATATTCTTGATATATATATATGTGTGTGTGTGTGTGTGCTAGAGTTGTTCATGTTTTACATAAGACCCTTGACATGTCTTTGCAGATATTTTCACTTTGGGCAGTTAGTGATAAAAAATATGGAGGATTAAGCTTTTCATCCCAAGATGTTGGTGAAGTTCTTGCTATATCTGGTATATCCATAACTTTCAATGTTGCAATAATTTCCTAGAAAGTATTTGCAATTTGATTTTTCTTTTTCAGAAAGCGTTAGTCTAATAGCATGCTTTCCATCATTTCCAGGATTTGGTCTTTTACTGTTTCAACTGCTGTTGTATCCACCAGTTGAGAGACGCCTTGGGCCTCTCATGGTTACACGCCTTTCAGCTGTAAGTTCTTACCTCCACATCACTGTATTCCTATACTTCTTTTCTTTGGGTTAATCTATAAATACACCTTTTAATTTTTAACCATTTGGCACCTAAAGAGAAAAATAAAATTTATAATCAAATTATTATATTTTATTTTCATCAAGTAAATTAAACCAAATTGACTGATGTTGTTAAATAAAATGCTGACGTGTAACTTCATTGACCAATAGTAAATCCTCACTTCTCGGATCAATGGCATATCAGCATTTAGAAAATATTTGACTTGACTTATGGCGGATCAGTATTGGTTACAATTCCACATCACCATTTTATGTGATGGATTTTTATTATTTTTTTAGTAAAATAGCTAGTTGATGTTACTTTTTTGTAATCTTCAGGTAATATCAATTCCATTGTTGTCATGTTTCCCCTATATAGCAATGCTTTCAGGGGTAGTCCTGCATTTGGTGATAAATTGTGCAGCCATATTAAGAAACACTCTATCTGTAAGTGAATCTAAATCCTAAATATGTACAAATACATGGAGAAGTTTCTGGTTATGAACTCCAGGTTCTGAATCCAATGAATACACTGAAATGAATCAGACATGTTTCTTTTAAACTGTTTTTCTTTCTTTGTTATTTTCGGTTGAAACCGTCTGATTTATGGGGCAAATTCATTGGTATCGTGTAGGTTTCACTTGTTACTGGATTATTCATATTGCTGAACAATGCAGTGGTAATGTTTTCTGCCCATATTTTGGGAAATATTTCATGTTAAATCTATGTTGAACCCTTCATTTTTCTTTTCAGACATGGGGGTGGACATACAACCCTCCAAATACATAGAAACACTGAGAAAAAACAATTGTATTAATTGACTTTGATTATACATGAATTATCATTCCTCTCTCTGGTTTCAACATTGTTTGTTTATTCTTTTTCTTGTTTCAGCCTCAAAGTCAGAGAGGGGCTGCTAATGCCATTTCAATAACTGCAATGTCTGTTTTCAAAGCATTTGGTCCAGCAGGAGGAGGAGTGCTGTAAGTATCTTTTTCTTTCCATTTTCTGTATGTATTTTAGCTTTTTATGTATGAATCACACTAGTCTATTTGAGCAGCAAAATCTGCACAGTTCAGCACTTTCAATTTTTACAAACTGACAATGCTTTTGTGCCACAATATCGTCGACATATTCGAGATTTTGAAGGAGAGGTCTTAGTTTACATTGTTGATAAAACGCTGAACTTAATTAATTCTTAAATTTCAAAGGTCTTGAAGGGCCAAATGTGAGGGCTTCTTATTATGGTTGATTATATTGTTAAAATGAAATCTATAGAACCTGAACTTGGTCAAGTTGATTCATGTGGTCACCCTTAAAAAGTGATGCAGCAGATTTAGTGTTCGATTCCTGGAATGTGCAACATCTTCCCTTAACCTCAAGCCGCAACCTTTTTTATACTCCTTGCTTTGAGAGACAAAACCAAAGATTAATTCAATCTTAAATTTAGCAAATGTTTGTTTTCTTCCTGGCCAATTTATATACCAGAACTACTATTTTTTCTTGACTCAATAAGGGTCTTATCAACCTTTTTCGTTCATGAAAATGTAGATTTTCTTGGGCACAAGAGCGACAAGTTGCCTCTTTTCTTCCAGGTTTGTAGTTGAATCCTAGTAATACAGCTTCAAAATAGGCTCGGATCGATTTACTATATATATACATGTGGGTATTTAATACAAGACATTTCTTTGATTTTTGGATTTTGGAAACAGGTGATCAAATGGTTTTCTTTGCGCTAAACGTGGTTCAATTTATTGGGTTGCTATTGACTTTCAAGCCCTTTCTTGCTGAACCGTACCAGAGAGATTACCATCAATAATTTTTTTTTTTTTAGTTCACTTCACCGGTATTCTCATCATATGAATCATTGTTGAATTGACCCGAATAAAGTCGGGATCTCACTGGATTGATCATTTCAGTTTTAATAACGATGTTAAAAGCAAATTTCGGTTCAGTCTTTCCAAATTTAAACTACAGAGATAAGTTTAAAGTATTAATAAAGAAGTCAATACATTATTGTACAAAGCCGAGTTATTTCTTTAAACAAGAATATTTTATCAAACAAGGATGACTTTGTTAAAGCTCTAAACTAAAATGAGCTAATCTACCAAAAAGAAAAAGAAAAAAAAAAAGAAGAAACTGCAAATGTGCTCAAAAAAGGTTGAAGTAACGCAATCTTTTTAGTGAAAATACAATAAAAATGGTAAAGCTCAAAATTGCCACATCGAGCACAAGAAGAAAGCTGGTTACGTGCAGATAAATACCTGATCACTTCCCCCTTCCTTGCCTTGAATACTCTATAAGGACTAGTTGTCCAGTCGTCTTGTTGGAACAAGCTATATCTGTAAGCTGCTCCATATTTATATTTTGGTGTTGAAGTAATCCGGGTCAAAATGGTGTAATCGAACATAACCATCCTCACCACCGCTCGAGAAACTACAAGTTCAAAAGACAGAGACTTGTAAAATGACTGAAGACTAGCCAAATACAAAATAGAGGGAAATAGTGCAAGTGAGCTATACATGCAAGTTGTGAAAACTTTAAAAAAGCACAATTTGCCTCTTACCTCTTCCCATCTGGGTTAAAAGCCAAGGCATTTATGGGCCCAAAATGACCTTTTACACCTCCAATTTCTTCTTGAAGAATCTACCAAGGCAACCAAACAATTCGATAAAAAGGGAAACAAAATTGCAAAAATAACAAATCTTCACCTCATAAAGAAACATTCTTTTCATAAACATAAAACTAACCTTGTCAAAGAATTTAGCTTCAAACTTCCCAGCACGATGATCTGTCGTTGTGACAGCTGATGCATCCTGACCACCTCCAAGCACCACCTAGATGGTGTAAAGGCATTCAGAAAGATTAGAGTGAGATGTAATTGTTGAGGCAAATAGAAATATTCGTGAGTTTGAATGCAGATTACTAGATCAGTTGTTCGCCCCCTTACTATAACCAACTAAATCCAGACAATTGAACATAAGCATTTGACGATAAAAAGAATAATTTTTCCATGCTTGAGGTGCATTACAATATTAGACACCTTTAAGCCTTAATGTATGAGTGTTAGAGGTTTAAATGTTTCAAGTCCGGAAATTATTACAATCCTAAGAAACAAGAAGATACTGAACTTCAAAAACTAGAAAAGGCTATGTCAGATTTTTAATGCAGCCAACTAAGGAAAGATGCAGTGCAGAGGGAATTGCATATAAGTTATGCTGCTCATATTTGTTCGTACTTACATGGTCGAGAAGTGGAGACATAGCAACAGCATTGACTGGACGTTCAGTAACATAGGTCTTGATAAGAGTCAACGTTCTTGTGTCCCATAGCTAAACATTTACAGAAAAATGTAAGAAGAATCAGGCAGAGGAAATTTTAGCCAAAGAATAAAGAATCTGGGGTTATTTCAGAAAATAGCCACAAATGCTCAAAAAACTTGTGAGGTTAATAAGATGCATCACCTTGGCAGATTTATCTAAGGAACCAGTAAGGAAGTGTGAACCGTCTGCAGATTTTGTAAGTGATGTTATTGTCTTTTTGTGTCCTGATTCCTTGTCAGCCTCCCTAAGTAGTTTTCCAGTCTAGAAGACAACATCGAAAAATTCAACCCGAAAGATAAGATCATTTCCAATGTACAGATTAATAAAGGAACATAACAGAGGATATTGAAGAAAGATAATTAAAAAATAAGAAAAGATCTAGTTTGAAGAATATCAAGAAGTGAAAACAAATTCTTACATCAGAATATTTTCAATGTTGAAGACAAACCGATCAATTGTGCAACATTATAGAACAAAAATAGCTTCCGTGCTCACAAAAAGAACTATTCATATCTGACAGCAATTTACCTCAGAATCCCATATACGGATTATGGCATCTTCTCCAGCACTAATGATAGTCCTATTGAGGGGTCCCCAAACAGCTCTGTTTATTCTACCTTGAGGGCCCTTGATGACAAGCTCAGACTCCTCAGTCTCTGCACAGTTATTTCACAATGTAATGAACCAGAATATAGACATCAAAGAAATCAGCAGACTAATACTAAGTAAAAATTTTATGTAAGAGAAAGAAAAACAAATAAGTACAATGACAGACTGTTACAAATACATTATACATTCTACTGTCAATAACTTATTACCCTGTTTCACTCCTGAACCTGATTATATTCATTACTTTAACAAATGACTTACTTGCCTAAAACCAAATAGCCCCAAATCCCAATTATTGCATAATAATTATTTTATCATTTTTGTGAGAACCACGCACAAAAAAAAGTGCATATTTTTTTCCTTTTACAATATTTGATCTTCTACATTGTAACTAGCTTCAACATCTTACTCAAAAGTTCAAAATCCCTACCTAAATGTATAAATACAAAATTTAACAAACTGAGCAGCAATCACTTAATGAGAGAGAGAGAGAGAGAGAGAGAGAGAGATCAGAACTTTAAGCTTACGTTCAGTTGGGTCTCTAGCAATGCGTTTAACGTGAATAGCGGAAGTCAATTCCATGAAAGGATCCGTAGTAATTACAGCTAGTTTATCCCCTACAGAGAAATCCACCGACCTCGCAGGGGAACCGAAATTGAAAGTATATAATTGAGCTCCCGTCTGAACATTCCACAGCTTCACAGTTTGATCGGCACTTCCCGTAATAAGCCTCATCGAATCCCCTACAAGTTTTGAGGGAAGGGGACTAAAAATTGGAACTTCAAGTTTAAAAACTTCAATAAAATAAATAAAGAACAAAAAGAACTTACTTGAGACGTCGCAAGACCAAACGGCGCCATTATGGCCACGATAAGTGCCGAGACGCTCGCCATTGTCGGCGAACCAAACGGTAGGGGTATGGTCCTTAGCGCATGAGAACAAAAGATCTCCATCTCTGTTGTACTTGAGAAACGTCAATGGCCTTTCATGACCTTTCATCAAAATCGGCCTCATCTTCTTCTTTTCTTCTTTTCTCGCCAAAAATTTAAAGAAAAAATAACTTTCGTCAACTAACTACTCTGAGATTTAGGGTTTTGAGCTTTTTCTGCTTCTACTAATTTTTGTTACCTGATTTTAACATATGGATGAGCTTAAGTTAATAACTTAATATATGGGCTTTTAGCCTACTTTTGACTCAGCTTCGGCTCTGTCAAAAAGCCCAGCTTGAGTCATAGGTAATCCTGTTCAATAACTGGGCGTAAGGCTGGAAAAATCTTTACGTATTTGATCTGAACCGTCCAAATTGTTAGATAATAAAATTATGGGATAAAGTAACAATTAGTTCTTGAACTTGTCAACTTTTCTCACTTGAGTCCCTAATTTTTTTTTGTTCATATTAGTCTCATAACTTGGTAGTTTTTTCAATTAGATCCCTAAGCATAGATTCTATTTAAGGTTTGATGATGTGGCACTCTCATATCGTGCCCATCTCACCATCGAGAAATCAATATCAAATTAATAGAATATGTAAACATCAATTGCTAAATTTGTTAAATTTTTAAAATAAATACCAATTTAACAAAGCATGTAAATTTTACGAATTAAATTATTGTTATGCCAATAAAACATCTGACATGTCAACATTCCGTTAGGGGTTTAATGGTAGAACGACTAAAATTTACAATTTTTCTAGGTGATGTTGAAATTGTAAAATATATATAATCAAAATAAATGTGCCCTTAAACTTGAGTGACAATCCTGATATTTTACCCTTCGTTATTTACATTTTAAATGTTACATAAATTTATATATGTATTATTTTTTGTCTGTTTTTATTTGATAAAAGTTACATATTTTAAAAATTAATAATAAAATTTATTTAAAAAAACCCTAAAATCGCCAAGAGTGCTCTCCAGAGAGTCCTAGAAAGAACAGCAACTGTTGTGGCTTGAGATGGCGGAGATCGGTGGTGACGATGGGGTGGAAAGGGAGGAGATCTCTCTACTTGCTGAAGAATTGGTTCAACTATCAGTGAAGGGATCGGTTGTATCCCCGAGTGATAAGCCTACTTTGATTTGTTCAGTTTGGACAGCAAAGTTGTACAATCCAAAGAGTTTTAAGGCTCAAATGAAGAGTATTTGGAAGACAAAAAAGAAGTTTGAATTCAAGGCAACAGGTCAGAATTTATTTTTAATTATTTTTTATTTGGAAGAAGATTTAGAGATGATTCTAGAGGGGAGGCCGTGGTTGTTTCGAAAGAGTTTGGTTTTGTTCAGTAGATTATTACAGCCAGTAGAAAGATCACAGATCAGATTAATTTATTCCCCATTCTGGTTAAAGATTGCAGGTTTTTCCCCTGAATTTAATAAAAAAGATTTACTTCATGCAATAGGAGTCTCTTTTGGTGGAGTTATCAGACCTGAAATCAATGAAGAAGTATGCCGTCTTAGGATTAATATTGACGTGCAAAAACCCCTTAGACGTGGCATTTTCGTGTCTACAGATAATTTAAACAAGTCATGGGTTCCCTTTAAGTATGAGAAGTTACCAATTTTCTGTTTTGGGTGTGGTAGAATGGGGCATGGTCTAGATGATTGCCAAGTATTAGACCCTGCAAGGAAGAATAATGTCAGAGCAGACCCACCTTTTTCGTTGGCTTTAAAAGCAGAATCTACCTTAACCGGGAAGGAGTGTGTAAAATTTAATGCTTTCTCTAAAATTGGAAGAACTCAGTGTTGTTATACAGGAGAAGCTGGGGAACATTCTCCTAGGGGGAAAGTAGATGGAGATATGGATATTTTAAACGGGAAAAATCAGAGTACAATTGAGTTGACAAATGTGGATGGAAAGTTTTCTGAAAGGGAAGAAGAATTGAATTTCATAGGAGATGAGCTGTCTTACGAGGAAAGTCTAAGTGAAACAAGAAATCTAATTTGTGGTAAGAAATCCCAATGGAGGAGATTGGAAAGGACACAGCCAGTGATGTTGATGGAAACACAAGGCGATGTCAAAAAGAGGAAATCCTTGGAAGTTGATTTTGAGAATCAGTCTGGTGAAAGTCTTGTTGTTGGTACAAAAAGAAGGAGGAAAGAAGGAGGAATGATTTGTGATGGGAATTTTTCGATTGATGAAGCGAAGGCCACGGAGTGTGATGATAATTTACAATCTATGAGATCGGCGGCTGCCAAATGGCAAGCCGACCGGATGCAATGAAATGCATAAGTTAGAATGTCCGTAAGTTGGGGAGTCCACGGGCTACTAGGAGGCTGCGTAATTTCTTAAAACAGTAGAATCCCCAACTGGTCTTCTTAATGGAGACAAAGATTGACAGGAAACGAATGGAGAAAGTTAGGATGAAGTGTGGTTTTTCAAATGGGATTGATATTGATGCTAATGGCACACGAGGTGGGCTGAGTCTAGCATGGAAGGAAGATCTTTTGGTTACTTTAAAAAGCTTCTCAAATAATCACATTGACGTTATGGTCAGAGATGGAAATTTAGATGCAAACTGGCGTTTTACTGGATTTTATGGTTCCCCCTATGGAAGTAACAAAGATGATTCATGGAACCTGTTAGGGAAACTGGGGGAAGATAAAAATCATCCATGGCTAGTATGTGGGGATTTTAATGAGATCTTGTATTCTACTGAGAAGAGGGGAGGGATTCCAAGGGAGGAAAGAAAGATGGAGTCATTCAGAGAAGCTCTAGAAGAATGTCAACTTGAAGATCTGGGTTTTTTGGGGGTATGGTTTACCTAGGAAAGGGGAAATTTTGCAACAACGAATATCAGAGAAAGATTAGACAGAGGAGTTGCGAATGAAGGATGGAGAACTCTTTTCCCAAAAGGTATTGTTTATCATCTTCCTCATTCGATGTCGGATCATTGTCCTATTCTTTTGAACACAATGAGTGAAAGAACCCGTTCTAGAAGTTCACAGTTTAAGTTTGAGGCATGGTGGACTACAGAAGAATCATTTGAGGCTAGCGTTAGACAATCTTGGGATTCAACTTCAGGATCAATTATGGAGAAATTAGAAAGTTTACAAAGAGATCTGAAGGAGTGGGAACGTTCAATTAAAAAGGGGAATGAGGGGTTGAATAAAAAATTGTCTAAGGATCTTGAAATGTTGTTGAAAGAAGATAGAGATAATGACATCTTGGAAAGAATTATCGACACAAGGGTTCGTTTGAACATGGAAATTGATAGGGATGAGTTATACTGGGAGCAGAGAGCTAGAGCCAATTGGCTTAAAGCAGGAGATAAAAATTCAGCATTTTTCCATAAATACGCCTCAACTCGGAAGAAAATTAACACGATTTCTCGATTGGAGCTTGATGATGGAAGGTAGGTTACTGAGGAGAATGAGATTGCAGAATCAGCATCTTCTTTTTTCAGAGATCTTTTCATGTCCAGAGGAGTTGGTGAATTTTCTCATTTACTTCAAGGCATTGAGACGAAAACATCTCCTAACATTAACGCTTCGCTTTTATCTGCCTTCACAGAAGAAGAGGTGTTCTCAGCTTTAAAAGAAATGGGACCAACTAAAGCACCAGGACCTGATAGGTTTCCAGCAATATTTTTTCAAAAGTATTGGCACATTGTGGGCAAAGATGTTACTTCCTTTTGTTTGGGGATTTTAAACAATGGTCAGAATTTTGATTATCTCAATTCTATTGATATTGTGCTTATACCTAAAATCCAAACTCCTGGTAATCTATCAAATTTTAGACCAATCAGTTTATGCACGGTCCTTTATAAAGTTGTAGCAAATGTAATTGCTAACAGACTTCAGGGAGTAATGGAGTTGTGCATTGATGAGTCACAAAGTACTTTTATTCCAGGCAGGTTAATCTATAATAATACCCTTGTGGCGTATGAGATGTTGCACACGCTTCGTAGAAAGCGAATGGGGAACAAGGGGTTCATGGCAGTGAAACTTGATATGAGTAAGGCGTATGATATGGTTGAATGGGCTTTTATTAGGGCAGTTATGCTGAAATTGGGTTTTGACATCAAATGGGTTGAGCTAATTCTCAAATGCATCAAGATCGCATCTTTTTATCGTTAACGTTAATGGGATTAGGGGAGAATCTTTCCAGGCTACTAGGGGATTGAGACAGGGGGACCCATTAAGTCCCTTTCTCTTTCTTTTTTGTAGTGATGGTTTTTCGGCTTTACTGAAGATGGCTCAGAAAGAAGGTAGTTTAAAAGGGGTGAAAGCAAATCGGAGTGGACCAACGATTACACATTTATTGTTTGCAGATGACTGCATCCTCTTCGGAGAAGCAACAAGACAGGGAGCAAGATTGTTTAAAGGGATTTTGAAGGAGTATGGTGATTGCTCAGGTCAATGTGTGAATTTTAGCAAATCCTCGGTCTTTTTCAGTTCAAATACAAAAGAAGAAACGAAAGAGAGAGTATTGGGAATTTTAGGGGTGCGCTCGTCAACAAATATGGAAAAATATCTAGGCCTCCCGAGTTTGGTTGGCAGATGTAAGAAAGACTCTTTTCAAGCACTAAAAGAAAAAGTTCTACTCAGAATTAAGGGATGGTGCAATAGATTTTTATCTCAATGAGGGAAAGAAGTGTTCATAAAATCAGTCCTTCAAGCCATTCCTACATATGCTATGTCGTGTTTTTTACTCTCAAATTATTTTTGTGATGAACTAGAGAAAATAATTGCAAGATTCTAGTGGCAGAAGAATCATGGGAAGCGAGGTTTTCACTGGTGTCAATGGAAGGATTTGTGTTGCTTAAAGGAGGATGGAGGAATGGGCTTTAGGAGTTTGGCCAAGTTCAATGTGGCTTTATTGGCAAAACAAGGTTGGCGTTTTATGAACAATCCAGATTCCTTAGTAACGAGGGTTTATAAAGCCAAATATTTTTCGAATTCAACCTTCATCAATTCAAGTTTGGGGAGTAATAGCTCATTTACATGGAAGAGTATATGGGCATCTAAGGGGGTGTTAATGGACGGGCTTTGTTGGAAAGTGGGAAGCGGTACAGAGATCTCAGTTTTAAACGATGTTTGGGTACCAGATTTACAAAATTCCAGGTTAATCTCTTATGTTAACAGCTTAAATGATTTTAAAGTGGCCGAATTGATTGATCAAAGTAATAGAATATGGAAACAAGAGGTGTTAGAGTCTACCTTTCCGGACTTCATTGTTGAGAAGATTCAGCACATCCCACTAGCGAAGGAACCGAATGATGATGTTATGGCCTGGAGTGGAGAACCCTCGAGAGAGTTCACGGTACGAAGCGCCTACAAACTATTACAACATACCGAATGGGATCCTACGGCTTATGCCTTACAAACAGTCTACAAAAATTTTTACAAAAAACTGTGGTCAATAAATCTCCCTTCTAAGCTCAAAATTCTAACATGGAAAACTTCGTGGAATTATCTTCCTACAAGGGTTAACATGCATCACAGGAGATTGTTGAACACTCAAATCATCTCTCGTTGCGGAACAGAGAGCAGAGGATTTAAGCCACTTATATCGGGAATGTCTTGTTTCACTAGAAATTTAGAAGCAGTTATCTCTTCTGGATTTTTTCCAAACTACAGAGATGGGGTTTAAGGATTGGCTTACCTGAGTTTTTGAGAAGTGCACTCCTATACAGTGTAGACTCTTTTGCTGCACCTTGTGCGCTATCTGAGGGGAAAGGAACAGGAGTGTCCATGAGAAAACCCAAAGATCTGTTGAGAAATCAGTAAAATTCATCAGAGATTATATCTTGGAATTAGATGCGACTGAGAAAGCAATAATACCAAAAAAAGTTCAGAAAGAAGTAAAATGTTGGAAACCCCCTTTAGAGCAGTTTGTCAAGTTAAACTTTGATGCAGCGTTTGACAGTTCTCTGGGTCGAGCAACAGTGGGTGTAGTGGCCAGGGACGGAGAAGGATCGGTCTTGCTCTCACTCTCTCTGATTCATGAAAAAGTTTCTTCTGCTTTTGCGGCTGAGGCATTAGCTTGTAGTGTTGCGGTGCGTACCGGAGTCGACATGCGATGGAGGAAAATAATTATTGAGGGGGATGCTTTGATAGTAATAAAGAAATGTAGAAAGCAAATGAAAGATAGATCAATGATAGGAGCTATTATTCACGACATTCAGCAGTTACAGACAAAGTTTGAGAAGTGTAGTTTCGAGCATATACCAAGAGAATCAAACAAAGATAGCCCATGTTTTGGCTCTGAGAAAATTTAAAATCATCGAAAGAAATTTACCTGGTAGGTGATGTTCCAATGTTCGCCAAGCAGCAGATCGAGAAGGATTTGGGGGGGTTTCTACCGACAGGGGTTATTGATAGAGATGAGAGGAGGTGTGCTTAGAAAATGAGGGCGTTGGAGAGAGCAAATTTCGAATTGTAACAGACAAATAGATAAGGAAATGAATCGGTAATATCAAGGAGTTACTAGAACCTGATGGTAGAAATGGGAAGCGTCTGATAGAAGCTAATCTGGAGGGGCGATGGGACGACTGAAAGGATTGACTGGGAAGATCAGTGAAAGAAAGAGTCAAAAGTGGGAAGCTGCCAGATTGTATGATGGACGGAGAAGAAGAACAGATGAAGGGTCGTCCTGTGGGCACTGTAAAAGGCAACAAATTTTTTTAAAAAAAAACCCTTTGGAAAGATAAATCGCCTTAATTGCGGAAATGACAGACAGGATAGGTCTGCATGCGATGGTGGGATTTGATTGGGCATAGTAAACAGTGGGTTTTGATTTTTTAAAGTTTTCTAGATTTTTCTGATGTGTTCCTGTGTTAGGGCTGTGATTTTCGGGTTTCTGTTTTTGTTTTTTTCTGCTTAGTTTCCTTTCTTTAGGGCCTTGAGCTTATGGGCTCTGATTTCTCAAAAAAGAAAAGTTACATATTTTAGTTTCAAAAGGTAACAATATTAACTTTTTAGTATTAGCTATTTAGGTTTTAAGGTTAATTTGATGAAAATTAATTGTTAATATTATTAGGTTTGAATTTTTCATAATTTTATTAATAGAATAAATTTAATATTAATTGTGAATTTATTTAATCTTACATTTAATTTATCAAATACAATATGATGAATATGATTTAATTTGGATTTTAAGGTTGATTTGATGAAAGTTAATTGCTAATATTATTAGCTAATTATAATTTTCCCTTAAATCATGTAACAGCCCGTTTTTTAGCGGTGTCAAAAATAGTGGTTTCGGGGCCACCAAATCCGACGAGTAAGTTCGTATATATTATTATTTAATATTTACGAGTCAAATGTGATTTTAGAAAAAAAAAAGGTTTTTGATTTGATAATTTATGTTATATAATTCAAGTGGTTTTAGAAAATGAGGTATCGGGGCCTTGTTTTTATAAACTGAGCCATAAATATTTTTATAAATATTTATAGAGTGTCATTAAGGTAGTATTAAAGTTCCGTTAAGAAATTTTAATGTTTCGATGGTTAATTAATTAAAAATGATCAAATTAAAAAAATTGTATTCCCGAGACTCGCCTCGTAAATTAAACTCCTAAATATTTATTAAAAATATTTATGAAGCTAGTTGTGTAGTTAATTAGGTTTTAGTTAGGTGAATTTGCATAAATTAAGAGTAATTAGGTATAAAGACTAAATTGCATATAGGGTGAAAGTTGAATTATAGATTAATGAAAAACTAAAAGGGACTAAATAAGCAATTATGCCATTGTTCTTTAGGTGAGGCGGCATAAGTTAAATATATGTGAATTTAATATATATTATTAAAATAAATTTACTTAATATATAGGTAAAATACCCAAATATACCAAAAAATTAAAAATTTACGAATTGGGCGGTTTCTAGAAAATTTATGGAAAAGGGTCATTTCCCATCAAAACGCCGCCCACGTCAAAGTGCGTTTTGAGGGTAAATCTCAAGCAAAGCGCGCCACTCGGGACGGCGCTTTGTGCCACCTCAACAAAGCGCCCCACGTGGACGCCGCTTTGCGACGTGGACACAAAGCTGCGTTCGAGGGCGCTTTCTGTTGAATAACCAGGAAAACGTGCTGACGTGGAACCTCAAAACAAATTACAAAAAAAATTAAATTACTGACATTTCCCCTATTGGATATTTATTTTTAAAATTAAATTTAAAAAAATTAAACAAATTCTAGTTTATAAAAGATATTAAAATTAAATTACAAAAACATATAAGTAACTATTATTTTATTTAAAAATAAAATAATTTTTATTTATTTAATATATTAAAACTAAATTACAAAAAAATAAAAAAAAAAACTTCTTACTTTATTAAATATATTAAAAATAAATTGCAAAAAATAAAAATAAAAATAACTTCTTATTTTATTACATATATTAAAATTAAATTACAATAAAATAAAAAATAAAGAAAACTTCTTATTTATTTAATATATTAAAACTAAATTACAAAAAAATAAAAAATAAAAATAACTTCTTATTTTATTACATATATTAAAATTAAATTACAAATAAAATAAAAATAAAGAAAACTTCTTATTTATTTAATATATTAAAACTAAATTACAAAAAAAATAACTTCTTATTTTATTAAAAAAAATCAAATTAAATTATATACAAAAAAATAAACAACTTCTATTTTAGTGAAGATATTAAAATTAAATTACAAACACAAATAAAAAAACAACTTTTTTTATTAAAAATAAAAAAGTATTACAATTTAAAAAATAAAAAAGCCGATCCGAATCAATGTTGATGCCGGTCGGAATCGACGCTACACACGGGGCGGTCGGCGGTTACACGCTGGATTCCTCCTTCTTCTAGCTTCCGGCAGTGGTCGTGGAACCTCGGGCGGGGATTCCGGTTCCTCCGGCACTGGGTCTGGTTGTGGGTGTTGCGAGGATGACCCACATTGATAAAATAACGACCCCGGAGGTGTTTGCATAAACCACGGTGGGGGTGTCTGAATCCCGTATGGCGAAGGAGGCTGGTAAAAAGAAGTGCTCCCCGACGGCGCCTCCTGTGATCCCTCACGCGACGACGGCCTCAAGATCAGCTGGCCAGTCGGAGTAGTCGGGAACGGACTCGAACCCGGCCATGCATTCCAACCTGGGGTGGGACTGGGAAATGGAAACATATATGGGTTAGGATACATATAAGGGGTAGGGTACGCACCTGGCATAAAGGGTAAAGGCTGTGATGTCAGTGTCGTCGGCTGAACTGATGGGCCCGGTGACTGTGTGGGCGCTGTTGATAGGCTCGGTGACTGTGTCGGCGCTGTTGATGGCCCCGTCTCATCACCCCTTCTCCTCGGATTTAAGGGGCCCCGACGTTCCCTTCGTTGACGAAGTTGTCGTCGCCTCTCTTCTTCCGACAACAGATACGGCTTACCATGGATCCTAAACCATGGCATGTATTCCGGCACGCACGCTAACTCAGGAACGACGATCGGTTCCCGGATAGGTAAATAGTCATACCGATTCTCTCACGTCTTGATATGTTCTGACCAAAATCTTGGCCAATCCATGTGCAGCTGCCGTAAGTCCACTTTGTGCTCATCATCGAGCACCTCAGGTGGCACGGGAATCGGTTGCCGGAATCCAAATTGTCGCAGAACCCGATCTGACTGCTGCATCTCCACGATCGCATAGGTGATCAATGGGACCTTTACGTGCCAATTGTTCGAATTTTAGAAGAACTCCTCCGGAATTACTGCCCGAATTTCCGGATCCTCGTACGGTGTCCATTGAAACTATATTAACATTATCAAAATATTAGTTATATACATAATACTAGACACTAAATACGAAATACTAAATTATAAATACGAAATTCGAAACTTACTTGTGATTCCGACCGTTGGTCCAATAGAAGCCGTATATCTTCAAGCGAGGTTGTAACACCCCTTACCCGAGACCGTTGCCGGAGTCGAGCACGAGGCATTACTAGACTTAACTTTTAGTTCAGGGCATAAAAATTGAAACTGTCCATCTGCGTCATGTTGACTAAATTGACTATAACTCGAGTTACGAAACTCAAAATCTAGATCCGTATTTTTTTCCTGAAACTAGACTCATATATCTTCTTACTATAATTTTTCCAAAATTTTTCATGTGGCCAATTAGTACAGTTTATTCATTAAAGTTTCCCCTGTTTCACTGACCAACGGTTCTGACCTATCTTAACCTAAATTCAAATATATCATTGTACAGTTTTCATATGTTTTTCAAACTTGTTTCTATTGAAAATAGACTCAATAAGGAATATAGACATATAAATTATAACTCATAATTCATTTTGTACAATTTTTAATGATTTTTATAAGTCAGAACAGGGGATCACGTAATCATTCTGAACCAGTCTCATTAAAATTCAAATATCACAGAATATAAAATTCCTTTGCCTATTATGTTTCTTTCACATAAAAATAGACACAATAAGATTTAATTCTATATCTCATTCACTTTATAATTCCATTTTCCCTATTTTTGGTGATTTTTCAAAATCACGTCACTGCTGTTAACCAAAAACTGTTTCATTGCAAAATATGGTTAACTAGTTTATAACATCTTTACTCCATTTCATTTAAACTCTATACATGCCATATAAATCTTTAAACATAAAACAAAAGCTACCGGAATTGATCTGGATAGTGAGCTTTGTTGTGATGATCCGATCTACCAACTTCCCTTAAATTCAATCTACATAAAAATATCAAACACACACAAGTAAGCTTATTGAATCTTAGTAAGTTCATAGGTTTAAAAGCAATGCTTACCAAACATAATTTTTTCCAAACAATAACAAAACATTTACTAAAGTTCCCTGCCATTCACAACCATTGTTATAATATTTCACATAGTTGAGCTCGACATTAACAACTACTCAATCTCTTTCGTTTGATTCACTTCTATTGTGTTACTTATTATTAAATTAGGAAACGTCTTATGAATTTGAGTACGTCGTTGCTCAGTGCCACGTTTCACAACTCAGTATGGTTTTCCTCAGTGAAATATTATACCTACATTTCACAACTCGGTATGGGAAATGCCATACCTACGTTTCTTAACTCAGTATGGTTAATACCATACCTACATTTCACAACTCAGTATGGTTAATACATGAATCTAGCAAAAGAGCACCGATTGAGAAACTCAGAAAGTTCGGAGCTAAAGAATTTCGAGGAAGATCGGACGATGATCCAGTTAAAGCAGAGTATTGGTTAAAGAGTTTGGAAAGAGTTTTTAAACAGATGATGTGTTCTCTGGAGGACTATCTGAGGTGTGCAGTTTCATTATTGAAAGAAGAAGCGTATAATTGGTGGGAAACCATTGAGGCAGTGGTACCTGCAGATAAACTTACCTAGGAATTCTTCCAAAACGAGTTTAAAAAGAAGTACGTGGGAAGGAGATATTTAGATAAAAAGAAGAGGGAATTTCTTGATCTTCGACAATGGAATAAAACAGTGGCCGAATATGAAAGAGAATTTGTGTATCTCAGTAGATATGCTCGGGATGTTGTACCGACAGAGGAAGAAATGTGCATTAGATTCGAAGAATGGCTTAATGATGAAATCAGAATGATGAATGGAGGCACATAGATTCGAGAATTTGTGGTTCTGTCTGATCGAGCTCAAAAGATGGAAGAAGTGTATAACAGAAAGATGCAAAGAGAAAGGAAAGGTAAAGAAGTATACAAAAGAAGTTTCTCTAGACCAACTTCGACTTTTCCAGCTAAAAAGTTCAGAGATGATTCTAGTCGATCTGTTACAATTCTGGAACGATTGAATAAAAGTAAAACAACTCAAAGAGATGTCGAAGTAACTAAGAAGCCAGCAGCTAGTGCTAGTAGTGTGCAAAATATTCCGAGACCTAGATGCAAAAATTGTGGTAGATTTCATGTTGGTGAATGTTGGGGAAGAACCGGAGCTTGTTATAGATGTGGTGGAACTGATCATTTTATTCGGGATTGTCCTCAATCATTAAAAGAAAATAAAGAACAAGGCGAGAAGCAAGCAAATACTCCTCAGAAAATTAGACGTTCAGGTCAAAGTAGTGCTGCTGGGACTATTCGTTCGGGAATGAGGGATACTGCAGCCCGATCCGAAACAAGGGCACCTGCACGTACATATGCTATCCGGGCAAGGGACGAAGCTTCTGCTCCAGATGTGATAGCTGGTATTTTCTATCTTTTTGATGATTCTGTGTATACTTTAATTGATCCTGGATCTACACATTCTTATATTTGCACTGCATTAGTGTCAAAAAAGAAAATGACTGTTGAGTCCATTGATCTTGATATGCAAGTCACTAATCCGTTAGGACAAAGTGTGTTAGTTAATTTAATATGTCAGAATTGTCCACTGAAAATACAAGGCTGTGAATTCTCTGCTGATTTAATGTTGTTACCTTTCCTAGAATTTGATGTTATTCTTGGAATGGATTGGTTGATTAAACACGATGCCATAGTGAATTGTAGAGAAAAACGGGTCGATTTAAAATGTCAGATAGGGGAAATAGTTTCAGCTGAGTTTGGAGATAAACAGAATGATGTCAAAACTATTTCAGCCTTTACAGCTCGGAAATTGATTCGGAAGGGTAATGAAGCATTTTTAGCTTATATTCTTGATACTCGGGGTTCTGAATTGAATATGGAACAATTGCCAGTTGTTAATGAATTTACGGATCTAGATTTTGAGTTTTGTAACTCGAGTTATAGTCAATTTAGTCAACATGACGCAGATGGAAAGTTTCAATTTTTATGCCCTGAACTAAAAGTTAAGTCTAGTAATGCCTCGTGCTCGACTCCGGCAACGGTCTCGGGTAAGGGGTGTTACAGAGGTAGGTATTCCAACATGACTCGTCGAATGGTTCCACCTAATTAAATAAATTTTTAGCATACAATTATACTATAAATCTACGTAATAATTGTAAAATATAACATTAAATTTACCTCGTTATCAGTGGGAATGAATATGGGTGGTCGAGTCGATGACGTAAAAATGGAAATTGAAACCATGCCCATGATCGCAGTAGTGATAGGCAACCTCCGATTTTCGCACTCGGTCGTGTCGCCCGCACATCTCCGATACAACCTCGATAGCACGGCGGACACTTCAACTCAATTCACCGGTGCTCTAAAATCAACAAGTTTCAGTGACCATCTCAAGTGTACGAGGTTTCGAGACAGTCCGCATCGAGATAGCCTCCAATTATCGAAGAATGTATGCCCGAGTATACCGTATTCTTTCTATTTATTTTGGTCGAACGATCATCCGGCTCGGGAATGTGTCTTGTAACCGTGCCATATCGATCCGAGCTCCTTGAATTTTATCGGAATGGCACCGTAAGCTCGTAGCATATGGCTCCCCAATCACCAGAAGTTGCGGACCCGGTGACTACCGACCCGTCCACCGGCAATCCCAACTGCAACTGCACATCTTCTAGAGTGATGGTACACTCTCTGCATGGAAGATGGAAAGTGTGCGTCTCGGGTCTCCACCTCTCTATCAACATGATCGATCAAAGGTGGCTCCAACTTGAACCCCGGCCTATCGTGGTCACGTGCCAAAAACCCGCTTCCCGTAGGTAATTCTCGATCAACGGCGATGAGGGACCATGCATGTTGCGAATATAACATTCCAACACCCGATCTATAGACTGTTTAAAAAATTATAAAATAAAAATTAATTAAAATTGCATAGACCTAAAAAATATTAAATAATATTGAAAAATTAAAATTAAAACTTACCATTTTCATTTGCTCGACGGAGATGTGCTTGCTGTCTAGACGAAGTAATTCCCCGGCCATTGTAATACGATCAAAAATTTTAAAATTTTCCAAAAAAAATATATTAAAAAAATTAAAAAAGGGCTTTTTTGTAAATAGTAAAGGACTATTTTAAAAATTGAGAGTAAATTTCAAGGACTTTGAGAGAAAATTGAGAGATGATTAAAGTGTGAAAAAAATAAAAGGGTTGGGGGTTTTATAGGAAAAAAATTGACCGTTGGCCAGTAAAGCGCGCCCTTGGGGACGCGCTTTGTGTCCACGTCAGCAAAGCGCGTCCACGTAGGAGCGCTTTGCTGAGGTGGCACAAAGCGCGTCGGCGCGCGCTTCTTGGCATTTCTCAAAATGCGCTGATGTGGACGCGTTTTGATGGGAAATGGCCCTTTTCCGTAAATTTTCTAGAAACCGCCCAATTCCGTAAATTTTTAATTTTTTAGTATATTTGGGTATTTTACCTAATATATAAGTAAATATATTATATATAATAATAATAAAACAAACAAAATAAATAAAGAATAAATAAAAAGAAAGAAAGATAGAAAACGAAACAAAAGAAAAAGAAAGAAAAGGAAAGAAATGAAGGAGAAAGCCACGGCCTTAGGCACTTCAATTGTTTAAAGTTCAATTGGTTAGTCAATTTAGTCCCTTTTTCTTTTAATTTGTATGTTTTTAGAATGCCGATATTAAATATTACCCGACCCATGTCAAAATTTTAGAAATTATTTAGTTTTTAAATGTTGTTTATGTTGAATAATTTGAGTATTATGGATTAAATTGATAGATTTTCAAGTTAGAAATGAAAAGGATTGAATTGTAGAATAAATTGTAAATTTTGAGTAATAGGGACTAAATTGTGAAAATTTTGAAATTTAGGGATTTATGTGAAAATAGGGAGTTGAATTTAGTCTAAAGTGAAATTTGCATGAAAATAAAGAATTAAATGTGAAGAATAAAAGTTAGTCTCAGTTTAGGGACTAAATTAGAAATTAGGCAAATATTGAGTAAAAGTTGAAATATTCAATATGAAATTAAATTGTATTGTACTGATAAATTTTAATTGTTTTAATTCTATAGCTAACGTCGTATTGGAATACTCGACTAAAAAGGGGAAAGATATAGTCGACGAGGAATAGCTTGGAATTTCTGGTTTGTATTTCTATAATCCGAAGCTAGTTATTAATTGTTGAAATTTTTATTTAATGTATATGGTAAGTGTTGAGGCGAGTAATTGATATTTTGATAATTAATTGAATGAATTGAATTGGTAGATAAATATATATTTTGAATGGATTGATTTTTGAATTAAAATAATTATATGTGTAATTAAGTGATTATATGAAAAATTGATATTGGATCTTGATTGTTGTGAAATTTAAACCCTATTAACTGTATCGGGCTGAGTCGGGTATAGATGGCATGCCATAGGATTGGAAGAGTTCAGGGATTTCTTCGACTTCAAGTCGATGAGACACTGGGTGTCAATTTACTACTTCGGATTAATTTAATGAGGCCTTTGGGTGCCAATTTACTTCAGTTTAGCCGATGAGACTTTCGGGTGTCAAATTATTACTTCGAATTATTCGATGAGGTACTGGGTACCAAACTGGTGTGTTTTGGTTGGATCCGTGTATCCGTCCGAGTCGTGTTAAAATGGGTAAATGAATAATAAAGTTTTATAATTGATATTGAAATGGCATGGTATGAGAAATGGAAAATAAATAGTGAATTGAAAATAGAATGTGAAATATGTTGCAAATATATGAAATATATGAGTTATATACTCATGAAATGACTATGGAATGGATATTGCAATTGTATAATGAAATGTGAAATAAATTGTGAAAAGCTATTTATATAGCAAATATGAGAATTGAGATATTTGTAAAACTGATGAAATATGATATGGTTGTTGTAATAATTAAATGTTAATATGTGTTTATATTTCAATTGTATATTTGTAATTTCTTATATTTAAATATTCGAAGGTTAGGTTTATACTCAGCGTACGGTTTGTTTCCCGTGCACAGGTTAGGTACTTATCTTTTGATCGCCGATTCAGCATCCAACAACGATCCCGAACTCAAAAGTAGTGGTGTTTATCATTTGTGTCGGCATGTACCTAGGGTGTTTAAATAATAGTTATTTTGTGGTTTGATTGTAGATGAGGTTATAAGTTAATTTTGGTTGGTTTTATACATAAATATGTGTTTGTTTTTGAAGTCATATTATGGCATGGTAAATTGAACTAAATCTAGATAGGTACATGTAAATTTAATTCTATGTTTAAGTGCTCATGAACTAGGTAAATTGATTTGGATTCGGTATGTTTATAATTTGGATTAAAATGATGTTTTGATGACTTGTTTTGATGATATGAAATGTTTGAAATTTCTGTCTGTTTGATCTGTAAACTCCGGTAATGCTCCGTAACCCGGTTCCGGCGAGGGATACGGGTTGAGGGTGTTACAAATCAACTCTAAAAGCTAAATTAAATACTAAAAGTTATTACCATTAGCTTCAGGTACCAAAATGTATATTTTTTGTCAAATATAAGTACCATATTGAAAAAGAGATTATATCGCGTTAAAAAATATTTAAACTTAGATACCAAATCATATATTAAGCCTATAAATAAAAACAGGTGCCAAAGAAAACAATGCACCACGTGTTTAGACACAAAAAGATAAAGGGGGTGTTTGATAAATAGAGTTTTTGGTATTTTTTTAGTTGATTTGGGCATAAATAGATGACTGAGTATTCTATTCAAATCCCTTAATTGTAGTGTTTGGTGTATGGAGGTTTGTAAGAGTTTGTTGAGCTATAACCTCCACAACAAAAAACGCAAGGATGGGTAAC
This sequence comes from Gossypium sturtianum, assembly GCA_025698515.1. Taxonomy (NCBI): domain Eukaryota; kingdom Viridiplantae; phylum Streptophyta; class Magnoliopsida; order Malvales; family Malvaceae; genus Gossypium; species Gossypium sturtianum. Next base: position 163,502,654 of record CM046955.1, on the reverse strand, counting down.
TTTTTTCATAGCTGATTGGGAATGAGATATGCACAAAAGTAAACACAACAAATTAGTACCACAGAATAAAATATAAAACAAGTAAAATATACTAACACCTATTTGGACAGCTAAAATTTGGTATGGCTCTACCTAGGATAAGTTCTTAGGTTTTCTATATGCGTTTGGCTCTAATAGTTGAGGCACCTGAACTAGTAGATTCCTCAATCCTCACCCATTATAGGCTCATATGGATTGAGTTCGGTTCAGGGGAATACATTTCCCTATGGCTGCACGGAGGCGAAAACCTCACGAAGACATAGGTACGGATGTATCCCGGAAGCGATTCACTATCCTGCACGGAGGTGAAAACCTCACAAAGGAGTAGCTTCTCGCTCCCACTTAAGGGTGTGACCGCAACGGTCATGCAATGTAATGCAGAATTTTATTCAAACAAAATCGCATGCAAATAAAAAGGATCATAATTTTTAAACCAGATTTTTAAACTCAGACATAAGGACATGAAACTATCGATTTTACGGCTTGACTCTCTTATTGGTCCCTAGTGGAGTCGCCAAGCTGTCGAAACCATTTTAAAATCGAGTTTTAAAAATGGGGATCGACTTTTAAAAACGAAAATGGGAGTCGCCACCAATCTCTTTTTATTTAGGTATGATTGGATCACCTTATAAAAGCGTTTTATTTTAAAACTTTTAATTTTGGTCCACAAAAACAAAAAAGGGGTTCGGGAGTCGGTTACGTATGAGAAAGGGTTAGTACCCTCATAACGCCCAAAAATTGGTACCTAATCGATAAAATCATGTCCAAATGTTTGAAGTTTAAAAGTATTCAAAAATATGATTAAAAAAAAAAACTTTGAGCCATTTAAGTTAAGACTTGAGATTCCTTTGTTTCGAGGGAATATAAACATCACATCCAGTACGTTAGGATACGATATTTAAGAATCTTCGTAATCAAAATCATCTCATGATTTACAAAACTTGTAAAAAGGGTATTTAGTTATTTAGCCAAAGCGAAAAATCGCAACTGATGACGTTAGGGCACTATTTTCCGAATTTTTAAATACCAAAACATTACTTTATTTTAAAAACTTTTAAAAATATAATAGTTTTGCAAAAAATGGATTTTTATTTTAAACAATAACTATGTAACAACATTGCGTTTATATACTATCGACATACATATTAAAGGCAATTATAATACATTAACATTTAATATAAACAATAATAATACAAAATACAACAAATAATAATTCCTATACTAAAGCAATTACAAATATATGATGAAGTATAGACAAATATAATGAACAATAAAATTAACTATGAACATATTTCATGCATATTTAAATAGATAAAAAGGGTATACATATAAACAATATAAACAATGTGTTAAAAAAATATATAGTGATTTTAAAAAATATAAAAAAATTTGCAAATGGAGTATATTATAAATAATTTTAATTAAATATATGATATAATATAATATTATATAATAAAAAATATAATATAATATCTAATATATATAAATACTAAAATAATATGTAATAAAAAAATAATTAAACAAAATAATAATTATTTATAATTTAATAAATTAGTATACTAAAAAATATAAGATATATAATACATAATTTAATACCAACTTAAAATATATATATATAATTTTTTTAAAAAAAAAAAAAAAGGTTAAATTGAAATATAAATGATTTCGGGGCTAATTAAAAAAATAAATTAATTAATAGGACATATTTAATAAAATAGCGGAGGGATCAAAAGGATAATTTTCCCATTTTCCAAAAAACACGCGGACCCTTGTTGGTCCGGGTCAACACTGTAGTCGGGCTTAATTAAGCAGCGTCGTTAGTTTCGCCTATAAAAGTTAGTTTTCTAAAAAAATTTCATTTAGTTTTAAAGTTTTTTTTTTTTAAAGTTTAAAAAATCCTCTAAGAGAGAGAGAGAGAGCCTCGTCTGTTTCGTCATCTTTCGGGCCACTAGCCACACGCGCGCCTCCGTGGTGGTGGTGGAGGAGGTCTAAATTGCCGATTTACATGTCGTCAATAGGTAATCTCCTTCCCTTTTTTTACTTTTTTGAAATAGTGGTTATATTCGCAATATAAAAAAGAAATAAATAAATAAATAAATAAACAGAACGGCAGATTAAAAGAATCACCTCTGCGAAATCAAGATCTTTTATTCCTCTGTGAATTTTGACAACGCTTTGAGCCTCGACTTTGTGTAAATCTAGGTATTCGTATGCTTGTATGCTTTTTTTTTTTTGTGTTTGTGTGTTTGTATCTCTGTTTTTCTCTAAAAATAATCTCTGTATGCGCCCCTATTACCGATTTTACAAGGGGTTTTATAACCCAAAAAACAAAAATAAAAAGGAAAATATATCTTTCTATATATGTTCTTTCCTTTTTTGTTGCGATTTGTTTCCTTTTTGTTTTGGTGCTTTCCTTTCTTTGCAGGTTGAAAGCGGAGGGCGATGGCTAAGCGCGGATCGCGGCGTGGATCGGCGGCGTGATCGAGAGCTGCTTGGCGTGGCGATCGGACTCCAAGCGTGGCGATTAGGCTCCAGTCATTGCGGCGTGACGATTGGGTTTCTGACCCTTGCGGCGCGACTGGAAATCTAGTGTTTCAAGGTTTCCAGTTTCTGAAACAAATTTTGGGCCATTAGGTTTGGGCTATAGGTTGGGGTCTGTGTATCACAGGGTAATTGGGTCAATGGGTTCCGTTTTGTAATCTGGGCTACTAGTGTTTGGTTTTGGGCCAAGTCTGTTTTGATGCTTATAATCTGGATTTATTTAATGGACATTTGGGTATTTTTATTTTTATTTTATTTTTATTTTTAGACTGTGTACGGGCCCGGGCAAAATGGGTTACTACAATTTGCATTGTGATATTTTTGGCCTCAACTTTACAAAATTGAAAATTTGTTATTACAGGAATAAATTCGAACATTAGTGCCTAAATTGAAAATTTTTTAAAATTGGGTGACCAAAACAGAAATGTGGACATAGTTGAGTGACCATTTGTATAGTTTACCTTTAATTTTATGTGATGTAAAATTGTAAATTAAATCATATATAAAAATAAAACAAAAATATATTACAAAAACATAAAAACAAGTTGGATCAGATTAGGCTCAAACTTGAATGTTGAAACTCAAACCCAACTTATATTTTAAATTGGTTCTTTTTTTGCCCAAACTAATTTTTTTAGGCATTGTACTTTTCTTTAAAGCTTAAACCCTCTCATATTTTGTGCAAACATTTGGAATTGAGCAAGTAGCCTGACTTGTGAATAGGTCTAGCTTATATATTTTTTTGGCGATGAATCAAGTTTGATAATAAACCTCGTGGAGAAGTGAGATGCGCTTAGATGCTTTCAAGTTCTTGAGTTAAGGGTGCTTAAGTTTATGCTCAGGAGCACTATCTAATTTTTAATGTTAATCCATGATCGAAGATCAGATACCGGGATTAAGATCTCTAACCTTTATGCTTGGTCCAAAAACCTTTTCCTAATTTGCAAAATGGTCTTGTACTAAGTTGTATTTGACAGTTGACTCTAATAATATCACACTATAATAATTGTCCCTCTTAAGTCTAAAGCATGTTAGGAAATAGCTTGACAAGCAAAATATATTACTAAACAAGCGAGTGAAGAGCATTAGAGATTTTGTAGTCAAATTTGTATATTTGCGTGATTGTATCTCATGAGAGATTTTGTGCATAACCAAGCTATGTAACTGAAGTGTTTCCGTGGAAGTCAATTCATTTTGGCGCAATAGTATCCTTCTAGGAGTTTTGATGAAAGCCAATCTATTTGGTGTAATTGTATCACATGAGAGAGTTTGTTGCTGTTAAGGAAGAGAGATTTGTTGTTAAGGAGCAGGACTTTACTATGGAGGAGCAGAAGAATGTTAGCAATAAGCGGAAGTTTATTGTTGAGTAGCAAAAGGTGTTTGCTGCTAAGGAGCGGAAGTTTACTGTCGATGAGGAAAAGTATGCTACCGAGGAGGACAAGTTCATTGTTGACGAGAGACCTCTCGTAATGAAATTAATACATCTGGCCTTTATGCTTGGTCCCTAAGGCTTTTCCCTTATTGACTAGTTTGCAAAGTAGTCCCACACTCAATGGAGAAGAGCTTGACAACTAGTTGTAACAATATATTGGTATAACTTGTTTGTATTGTTTTTGTATTAACTTATTTTGTATGTTATATGTTTATACAATATTCTACACATATATTTAAGGTATATTTGAATTATTTATATAAAATTGTTGTTTTATTACTTTCTTGTATCACAGTGTCTAAAACAAGTAGTGAGATAAATTTATTTACAAGTCAGCATTGATCAATTATTACTATTTTTTCTAAATCATTCTAATTCAGCTCAAATTATTATTAAACACACGAAAAGAAATAGAATAAAAATTATTATCAAAACATAATTTATAAAATATTTTACAAGGTCGAGGCGAAACCGCGAGTCACCTAATAGGTTAATACATCATTTGGAGAAGAAAATCGCATAACGGCTTTTAAACTCCAAAAGTTGGGTCTCTCCAAAATTAAGCCGTCTTTCATTTCCATTTTTTCATCATCATTATGTTTGTCTTTGCTTGTTCTTTTGGTCAAGCAACGCAACTTGAGCTACAATCATCTGGATGCGAGTCTAAAGTTCATGTATCACAACGCAACTTGAGCTACAATCTTCTTCTGGGGTAAGAACATTGCTTCTCAGTTAGTTCTTGCTCACGCTCAATTCCCTATTTCAGCAACCACGTACGCAGACAAAAACACTAGAAAAGAATAACCCCCACTTCAAACGTGTTGAAACCCTGCGTTTTATACCCCTCCGAAAAAAAGGGGACAAAATTGATGAGAAGGTGTTTGAGTTTTTGACCCAGACAGCAAAAGAAGCCATTTTTTGCTTTTTTTCTTCTTCGTTTCTGAGTGAGAATTTCTTGGAGTGAAATGGAAGAGAATAGAACTTCGTTATTGGAGAGAGAAGCAGAGTACTGTGAAAAATGCCCAGGTTGTAAGATGGATCGTCTCAAACAAGAACAAGCCGGGGTCCCTTACAAGCTCTTGTCTTTTATCTGGATTGTCTCTCTCTGTACTGGTCAGTACTTAATATCCATAAACGTGTCAAAGACAAAGGTTCAAGCATTCTTCTAACAGTGGTTAATAATATTGTGGACACCTGCACTCGAAAATCTCACGATTTTGTCTTAATAAAAGCACTACATAGTCATTGTGGATACTCACAATGTTTCAATCTAAGATTGAGGTGTTACTGATAATTGCTTTTGGGTTGTCCTTGAATGGAAATAATCAAATCATTTCAGCTTTCCTATATTTTACTTTGCTGTACCTTGAACTCTTCTTAGGAATGTCTTATGGTTTTCTTTTTTCCTGTTGGTTTTTTTTTTTTTTTGGTTGTTGTCTCTTTTAGTTTTAACAGTCGTGTCTAATGTTATTATTTCGTTACAAATTTTCAGCCTTGCAAATATCATCACTATTCCCGTTTGTTTACTTTATGGTATGTTATCTGCCTCTGGAAAACCTATTACATACTATAACTTATTACTTCTTATTGAAGGCTGGGAAATTTGGTTTTATTGTTAGTTTGCTATAATTGAAGATGCTACTATGGAAGCTGAAAGTGTTATTTTGTATACGGGTTTTTTGGTTGGCAGATCAGAGACTTTCATATTGCAAAAAGAGAGGAAGACATTGGTTTCTATGCAGGATTTGTGGGTAATATCTTATCCTAATATTCAATAGTTTTTACAAGCTGGTAAATTAGATTTCAGGATGGTGTATTGGTATTCAGTTACAGTAATTTTTGCCCATTCTAGGGTCTTCATTTATGGTTGGAAGAGCTTTGACATCTCTTTTCTGGGGAGTGGTTGCTGATCGATATGGTCGTAAACCTGTTATATTGATAGGGACATTTTCAGTGTCAGAATCTTTTCCATCAACTACCTTTCAAACTTATTTTATAATTAAAAAAATGAAGTCTTTTGATACAAGTGATTGTCAATTGGCAATTGTATCATCACAATTTTTTTATTTCAGGGTTGTGTTCAACACTCTCTTTGGCCTTAGCACGAACTTTTGGATGGCACTGTCCATGAGATTTTTCTTGGGTGCTTTAATAGTCTGCTTGGCACAATAAGGGTATGTGTTCTCAGTCTGCATTTTTGAACTCATATACATTTACTTACACAACAAGCATTTCCAGTATTACTTACTCAAGAGGACTTCAATACTTTACCTTCTTGGTTGTTCTTCCAGGCTTATGCTTCTGAAGTGTGTAGAGAAGAGTATCAGGCTTTGGCACTTTCAGTTGTAAGATGATTGATTTTGTAGTCGGTTGGGTACATCATCTGGTTTTTGCAGTATTATATTTATATCAGACTTCACATTTCAGGTTAGTACATCGCGAGGCATAGGACTGATTATTGGCCCTGCTATTGGAGGATTCTTTGCACAGGTAGAGACCTTCCATTGCTCCTCTCTTTACGCAGATTGTTAAAGAAAATTTTCTTGCCTTCTAACCATATTTATTACTTCATGTATGGCCTCCTAGCCTGTAGAGAAATATCCAAATCTTTTCATGAAAGCTCCATTTCGGGAGGTAGTCCACATTGCTTTTTATCCACATGTCATATTTTTCCCATTTCTCTTTATGTGGTGGTGTTTTGATGTGCATACAATTGCAGATTTCCCTACTTCCTACCATGCCTCATAATATCAGTTTATGCTGTTGGATCTCTTGTTGCCTGCAAATGGCTTCCAGTAAGTTTCAAACTCATTTTCTCATCTTTTGCATTTTCTTGTCCCCTCTCTGGCTTGGGGAATTGGTAATTACAATAGAAGTTCATGATCAATAAAGACATTGTTCTATAGGTTTGAACTTTGGATATTTGACTATTAGACACAGGTATCCATCATTCATCCCTAAGTCTGAGCAACATAGCTGCGCATTAAGATTAAGTTGACTTTCTATTTCTTTCAGTCTTCAATATGTTTTTCATTTATTGGTTGTTTACTGGTTTATATGCATGCATTTGCCTCCAGTTTGCACATTATGATTGATTCTTAGAGGAAAAAAATATTGCATTTGGCACTGAGACAAGTTTAATCCTTTTATGGGGTATGCTTCTTATATAGGCGATTTATAAGATTTCTGTTGTTTATTTCTTTCTCCTTTCTGGTAGTGAACACTTATGCAGGAAACATTACACAAGCATGCTGAAAAGGCAAATGAGAGAGCTGATCTACATGATATTTCAGAACATTCTTCAAATGATTCTGGTCAGAAAGATAACATAGTAGAACTAGAAGACAAACAGATTCACAAATCAAATCTCTTAAAAAACTGGCCACTAATGTCTACAATCATCGTATACTGCGTTTTCTCACTTCAAGAGATGGCTTACTCTGAAGTAAGCCACAATTTATTGTCATGCCCTATGCCTATCTGTCTTAAGTACAAACTTCTCACATTGTCTAGGATTCATGATGATCTGATCTTCACATATTCTTGATATATATATATGTGTGTGTGTGTGTGTGCTAGAGTTGTTCATGTTTTACATAAGACCCTTGACATGTCTTTGCAGATATTTTCACTTTGGGCAGTTAGTGATAAAAAATATGGAGGATTAAGCTTTTCATCCCAAGATGTTGGTGAAGTTCTTGCTATATCTGGTATATCCATAACTTTCAATGTTGCAATAATTTCCTAGAAAGTATTTGCAATTTGATTTTTTCTTTTTCAGAAAGCGTTAGTCTAATAGCATGCTTTCCATCATTTCCAGGATTTGGTCTTTTACTGTTTCAACTGCTGTTGTATCCACCAGTTGAGAGACGCCTTGGGCCTCTCATGGTTACACGCCTTTCAGCTGTAAGTTCTTACCTCCACATCACTGTATTCCTATACTTCTTTTCTTTGGGTTAATCTATAAATACACCTTTTAATTTTTAACCATTTGGCACCTAAAGAGAAAAATAAAATTTATAATCAAATTATTATATTTTATTTTCATCAAGTAAATTAAACCAAATTGACTGATGTTGTTAAATAAAATGCTGACGTGTAACTTCATTGACCAATAGTAAATCCTCACTTCTCGGATCAATGGCATATCAGCATTTAGAAAATATTTGACTTGACTTATGGCGGATCAGTATTGGTTACAATTCCACATCACCATTTTATGTGATGGATTTTTATTATTTTTTTAGTAAAATAGCTAGTTGATGTTACTTTTTTGTAATCTTCAGGTAATATCAATTCCATTGTTGTCATGTTTCCCCTATATAGCAATGCTTTCAGGGGTAGTCCTGCATTTGGTGATAAATTGTGCAGCCATATTAAGAAACACTCTATCTGTAAGTGAATCTAAATCCTAAATATGTACAAATACATGGAGAAGTTTCTGGTTATGAACTCCAGGTTCTGAATCCAATGAATACACTGAAATGAATCAGACATGTTTCTTTTAAACTGTTTTTCTTTCTTTGTTATTTTCGGTTGAAACCGTCTGATTTATGGGGCAAATTCATTGGTATCGTGTAGGTTTCACTTGTTACTGGATTATTCATATTGCTGAACAATGCAGTGGTAATGTTTTCTGCCCATATTTTGGGAAATATTTCATGTTAAATCTATGTTGAACCCTTCATTTTTCTTTTCAGACATGGGGGTGGACATACAACCCTCCAAATACATAGAAACACTGAGAAAAAACAATTGTATTAATTGACTTTGATTATACATGAATTATCATTCCTCTCTCTGGTTTCAACATTGTTTGTTTATTCTTTTTCTTGTTTCAGCCTCAAAGTCAGAGAGGGGCTGCTAATGCCATTTCAATAACTGCAATGTCTGTTTTCAAAGCATTTGGTCCAGCAGGAGGAGGAGTGCTGTAAGTATCTTTTTCTTTCCATTTTCTGTATGTATTTTAGCTTTTTATGTATGAATCACACTAGTCTATTTGAGCAGCAAAATCTGCACAGTTCAGCACTTTCAATTTTTACAAACTGACAATGCTTTTGTGCCACAATATCGTCGACATATTCGAGATTTTGAAGGAGAGGTCTTAGTTTACATTGTTGATAAAACGCTGAACTTAATTAATTCTTAAATTTCAAAGGTCTTGAAGGGCCAAATGTGAGGGCTTCTTATTATGGTTGATTATATTGTTAAAATGAAATCTATAGAACCTGAACTTGGTCAAGTTGATTCATGTGGTCACCCTTAAAAAGTGATGCAGCAGATTTAGTGTTCGATTCCTGGAATGTGCAACATCTTCCCTTAACCTCAAGCCGCAACCTTTTTTATACTCCTTGCTTTGAGAGACAAAACCAAAGATTAATTCAATCTTAAATTTAGCAAATGTTTGTTTTCTTCCTGGCCAATTTATATACCAGAACTACTATTTTTTCTTGACTCAATAAGGGTCTTATCAACCTTTTTTCGTTCATGAAAATGTAGATTTTCTTGGGCACAAGAGCGACAAGTTGCCTCTTTTCTTCCAGGTTTGTAGTTGAATCCTAGTAATACAGCTTCAAAATAGGCTCGGATCGATTTACTATATATATACATGTGGGTATTTAATACAAGACATTTCTTTGATTTTTGGATTTTGGAAACAGGTGATCAAATGGTTTTCTTTGCGCTAAACGTGGTTCAATTTATTGGGTTGCTATTGACTTTCAAGCCCTTTCTTGCTGAACCGTACCAGAGAGATTACCATCAATAATTTTTTTTTTTTTTAGTTCACTTCACCGGTATTCTCATCATATGAATCATTGTTGAATTGACCCGAATAAAGTCGGGATCTCACTGGATTGATCATTTCAGTTTTAATAACGATGTTAAAAGCAAATTTCGGTTCAGTCTTTCCAAATTTAAACTACAGAGATAAGTTTAAAGTATTAATAAAGAAGTCAATACATTATTGTACAAAGCCGAGTTATTTCTTTAAACAAGAATATTTTATCAAACAAGGATGACTTTGTTAAAGCTCTAAACTAAAATGAGCTAATCTACCAAAAAGAAAAAGAAAAAAAAAAAGAAGAAACTGCAAATGTGCTCAAAAAAGGTTGAAGTAACGCAATCTTTTTAGTGAAAATACAATAAAAATGGTAAAGCTCAAAATTGCCACATCGAGCACAAGAAGAAAGCTGGTTACGTGCAGATAAATACCTGATCACTTCCCCCTTCCTTGCCTTGAATACTCTATAAGGACTAGTTGTCCAGTCGTCTTGTTGGAACAAGCTATATCTGTAAGCTGCTCCATATTTATATTTTGGTGTTGAAGTAATCCGGGTCAAAATGGTGTAATCGAACATAACCATCCTCACCACCGCTCGAGAAACTACAAGTTCAAAAGACAGAGACTTGTAAAAATGACTGAAGACTAGCCAAATACAAAATAGAGGGAAATAGTGCAAGTGAGCTATACATGCAAGTTGTGAAAACTTTAAAAAAGCACAATTTGCCTCTTACCTCTTCCCATCTGGGTTAAAAGCCAAGGCATTTATGGGCCCAAAATGACCTTTTACACCTCCAATTTCTTCTTGAAGAATCTACCAAGGCAACCAAACAATTCGATAAAAAGGGAAACAAAATTGCAAAAATAACAAATCTTCACCTCATAAAGAAACATTCTTTTCATAAACATAAAACTAACCTTGTCAAAGAATTTAGCTTCAAACTTCCCAGCACGATGATCTGTCGTTGTGACAGCTGATGCATCCTGACCACCTCCAAGCACCACCTAGATGGTGTAAAGGCATTCAGAAAGATTAGAGTGAGATGTAATTGTTGAGGCAAATAGAAATATTCGTGAGTTTGAATGCAGATTACTAGATCAGTTGTTCGCCCCCTTACTATAACCAACTAAATCCAGACAATTGAACATAAGCATTTGACGATAAAAAGAATAATTTTTCCATGCTTGAGGTGCATTACAATATTAGACACCTTTAAGCCTTAATGTATGAGTGTTAGAGGTTTAAATGTTTCAAGTCCGGAAATTATTACAATCCTAAGAAACAAGATACTGAACTTCAAAAACTAGAAAAAGGCTATGTCAGATTTTTAATGCAGCCAACTAAGGAAAGATGCAGTGCAGAGGGAATTGCATATAAGTTATGCTGCTCATATTTGTTCGTACTTACATGGTCGAGAAGTGGAGACATAGCAACAGCATTGACTGGACGTTCAGTAACATAGGTCTTGATAAGAGTCAACGTTCTTGTGTCCCATAGCTAAACATTTACAGAAAAATGTAAGAAGAATCAGGCAGAGGAAATTTTAGCCAAAGAATAAAGAATCTGGGGTTATTTCAGAAAATAGCCACAAATGCTCAAAAAACTTGTGAGGTTAATAAGATGCATCACCTTGGCAGATTTATCTAAGGAACCAGTAAGGAAGTGTGAACCGTCTGCAGATTTTGTAAGTGATGTTATTGTCTTTTTGTGTCCTGATTCCTTGTCAGCCTCCCTAAGTAGTTTTCCAGTCTAGAAGACAACATCGAAAAATTCAACCCGAAAGATAAGATCATTTCCAATGTACAGATTAATAAAGGAACATAACAGAGGATATTGAAGAAAGATAATTAAAAAATAAGAAAAGATCTAGTTTGAAGAATATCAAGAAGTGAAAACAAATTCTTACATCAGAATATTTTCAATGTTGAAGACAAACCGATCAATTGTGCAACATTATAGAACAAAAATAGCTTCCGTGCTCACAAAAGAACTATTCATATCTGACAGCAATTTACCTCAGAATCCCATATACGGATTATGGCATCTTCTCCAGCACTAATGATAGTCCTATTGAGGGGTCCCCAAACAGCTCTGTTTATTCTACCTTGAGGGCCCTTGATGACAAGCTCAGACTCCTCAGTCTCTGCACAGTTATTTCACAATGTAATGAACCAGAATATAGACATCAAAGAAATCAGCAGACTAATACTAAGTAAAAATTTTATGTAAGAGAAAGAAAAACAAATAAGTACAATGACAGACTGTTACAAATACATTATACATTCTACTGTCAATAACTTATTACCCTGTTTCACTCCCGAACCTGATTATATTCATTACTTTAACAAATGACTTACTTGCCTAAAACCAAATAGCCCCAAATCCCAATTATTGCATAATAATTATTTTATCATTTTTGTGAGAACCACGCACAAAAAAAAGTGCATATTTTTTTCCTTTTACAATATTTGATCTTCTACATTGTAACTAGCTTCAACATCTTACTCAAAAGTTCAAAATCCCTACCTAAATGTATAAATACAAAATTTAACAAACTGAGCAGCAATCACTTAATGAGAGAGAGAGAGAGAGAGAGAGAGAGAGATCAGAACTTTAAGCTTACGTTCAGTTGGGTCTCTAGCAATGCGTTTAACGTGAATAGCGGAAGTCAATTCCATGAAAGGATCCGTAGTAATTACAGCTAGTTTATCCCCTACAGAGAAATCCACCGACCTCGCAGGGGAACCGAAATTGAAAGTATATAATTGAGCTCCCGTCTGAACATTCCACAGCTTCACAGTTTGATCGGCACTTCCGTAATAAGCCTCATCGAATCCCCTACAAGTTTTGAGGGAAGGGGACTAAAAATTGGAACTTCAAGTTTAAAAACTTCAATAAAATAAATAAAGAACAAAAAGAACTTACTTGAGACGTCGCAAGACCAAACGGCGCCATTATGGCCACGATAAGTGCCGAGACGCTCGCCATTGTCGGCGAACCAAACGGTAGGGGTATGGTCCTTAGCGCATGAGAACAAAAGATCTCCATCTCTGTTGTACTTGAGAAACGTCAATGGCCTTTCATGACCTTTCATCAAAATCGGCCTCATCTTCTTCTTTTCTTCTTTTCTCGCCAAAAATTTAAAGAAAAAATAACTTTCGTCAACTAACTACTCTGAGATTTAGGGTTTTGAGCTTTTTCTGCTTCTACTAATTTTTGTTACCTGATTTTAACATATGGATGAGCTTAAGTTAATAACTTAATATATGGGCTTTTAGCCTACTTTTGACTCAGCTTCGGCTCTGTCAAAAAGCCCAGCTTGAGTCATAGGTAATCCTGTTCAATAACTGGGCGTAAGGCTGGAAAAATCTTTACGTATTTGATCTGAACCGTCCAAATTGTTAGATAATAAAATTATGGGATAAAGTAACAATTAGTTCTTGAACTTGTCAACTTTTCTCACTTGAGTCCCTAATTTTTTTTTGTTCATATTAGTCTCATAACTTGGTAGTTTTTTCAATTAGATCCCTAAGCATAGATTCTATTTAAGGTTTGATGATGTGGCACTCTCATATCGTGCCCATCTCACCATCGAGAAATCAATATCAAATTAATAGAATATGTAAACATCAATTGCTAAATTTGTTAAATTTTTAAAATAAATACCAATTTAACAAAGCATGTAAATTTTACGAATTAAATTATTGTTATGCCAATAAAACATCGACATGTCAACATTAGTTAGGGGTTTAATGGTAGAAACGACTAAAATTTACAATTTTTCTAGGTGATGTTGAAATTGTAAAATATATATAATCAAAATAAATGTGCCCTTAAACTTGAGTGACAATCACGATATTTTACCCTTCGTTATTTACATTTTAAATGTTACATAAATTTATATATGTATTATTTTTATCATTTTTATTTGATAAAAGTTACATATTTTAAAAATTAATAATAAAATTTATTTAAAAAACCCTAAAATCGCCAAGAGTGCTCTCCGAGAGAGTCCTAGAAAGAACAAAGAAGCTGTTGTGGCTTGAGATGGCGGAGATCGGTGGTGACGATGGGGTGGAAAGGAGGAGATCTCTCTACTTCTTTGAAGAATTGGTTCAACTATCGGTGAAGGGATCGGTTGTATCCAGGAGTGATAAGCCTACTTTGATTTGTTCGGTTTGGACAGCAAAGTTGTACAATCCAAAGAGTTTTAAGGCTCAAATGAAGAGTATTTGGAAGACAAAAAAGAAGTTTGAATTCAAGGCAACAGGTCAGAATTTATTTTTAATTATTTTTTATTTGGAAGAAGATTTAGAGATGATTAGAGGGAGGCCGTGGTTGTTTTGAAAGAGTTTGGTTTTGTTGGTAGATTATTACTGACCCGTAGAAAGATCACGGATCAGATTAATTTATTCCCCATTCTGGTTAAAGATTGCAGGTTTTTCCCCTGAATTTAATAAAAAAGATTTACTTCATGCAATAGGAGTCTCTTTTGGTGGAGTTATCAGACCTGAAATCAATGAAGAAGTATGCCGTCTTAGGATTAATATTGGCGTGCAAAAACCCTTAGGCGTGGCATTTTCGTGTCTCTGAGATAATTTAAACAAGTCATGGGTTCCCTTTAAGTATGAGAAGTTACCAATTTTCTGTTTTGGGTGTGGTAGAATGGGGCATGGTCTAGATGATTGCCAAGTATTAGACCTGCAAGGAAGAATAATGTCGAGCAGACCCACCTTTTTCGTTGGCTTTAAAAGCGAGAATCTACATTAAAGGGAAGGAGTGTGTAAAATTTAATGCTTTCTCTAAAATTGGAAGAACTCGGTGTTGTTATACAGGAGAAAGTGGGAACATTCTCCTAGGGGAAAGTAGATGGAGATATGGATATTTTAAGCGGGAAAAATCAGAGTACAATTGAGTTGACAAATGTGGATGGAAAGTTTTACGAAAGGGAAGAAGAATTGAATTTCATAGGAGATGAAATGTTGTCTTACGAGGAAAGTCTAAGTGAAACAAGAAATCTAATTTGTGGTAAGAAATCCCAATGGAGGAGATTGGAAAGGACACGACCCGGTGATGTTGATGGAAACACAAAGCGATGTCAAAAGAGGAAATCCTTGGAAGTTGATTTTGAGAATCGATCTGGTGAAAGTCTTGTTGTTGGTACAAAAGAAGGAGGAAAGAAGGAGGAATGATTTGTGATGGGAATTTTTCGATTGATGAAGCGAAGGCCACGGAGTGTGATGATAATTTACAATCTATGAGAGATGGTGGTGCCAAATGGCAAGCCGCGCCAGGATGCAATGAAATGCATAAGTTAGAATGTAAAGTAAGTTGGGAGTCCACGGGCTACTAGGAGGTGCGTAATTTCTAAAAGCAAGAGAATCCCCAACCTGGTCTTCTTAATGGAGACAAAGATTGACAGGAAGCGAATGGAGAAAGTTAGGATGAAGTGTGGTTTTTCAAATGGGATTGATATTGATGCTAATGGCACACGAGGTGGTGGTGAGTCTAGCATGGAAGGAAGATCTTTTGGTTACTTTAAAAAGCTTCTCAAATAATCACATTGACGTTATGGTCAGAGATGGAAATTTAGATGCAAACTGGCGTTTTACTGGATTTTATGGTTCCCCCTATGGAAGTAACAAAGATGATTCATGGAACCTGTTAGGGAAGCTGGGGGAAGATAAAAATCATCCATGGCTAGTATGTGGGGATTTTAATGAGATCTTGTATTCTCTTTGAGAAGAGGGGAGGGATTCCAAGGGAGGAAAGAAAGATGGAGTCATTCAGAGAAGCTCTAGAAGAATGTCAACTTGAAGATCTGGGTTTTTTGGGGGTATGGTTTACCTAGGAAAGGGGAAATTTTGCAACAACGAATATCAGAGAAAGATTAGAGGCAGAGGAGTTGCGAATGAAGGATGGAGAACTCTTTTCCCAAAAGGTATTGTTTATCATCTTCCTCATTCGATGTCGGATCATTGTCCTATTCTTTTGAACACAATGAGTGAAAGAACCCGTTCTAGAAGTTTCTGATTTAAGTTTGAGGCATGGTGGACTACGGAAGAATCATTTGAGGCTAGCGTTAGACAATCTTGGGATTCAACTTCAGGATCAATTATGGAGAAATTAGAAAGTTTACAAAGAGATGCGAAGGAGTAGGAGCGTTCAATTAAAAAGGGAATGAGGGTTGAATAAAAAATTGTCTAAGGATCTTGAAATGTTGTTGAAAGAAGATAGAGATAATGACATCTTGGAAAGAATTATCGACACAAGGGTTCGTTTGAACATGGAAATTGATAGGGATGAGTTATCTTTTGAGAGAGAGCTAGAGCCAATTGGCTTAAAGCAGGAGATAAAAATTCAGCATTTTTCCATAAATCGCCTCAACTCGGAAGAAAATTAACACGATTTCTCGATTGGAGCTTGATGATGGAAGGTAGGTTTCTTGAGGAGAATGAGATTGCGAGAATCGGCATCTTCTTTTTTGAGAGATCTTTTCATGTCGAGAGGAGTTGGTGAATTTTCTCATTTACTTCAAGGCATTGAGGCGAAAACATCTCCTAACATTAACGCCGCTTTTATCCGCCTTTCAAGAAGAAGAGGTGTTCTCGACTTTAAAAGAAATGGGACCAACTAAAGCACCGGGACTGATAGGTTTCGGCAATATTTTTCAAAAGTATTGGCACATTGTGGGCAAAGATGTTACTTCCTTTTGTTTGGGGATTTTAAACAATGGTCGAATTTTGATTATCTCAATTCTATTGATATTGTGCTTATACCTAAAATCCAAACTCACAGTAATCTATCAAATTTTAGACCAATCGGTTTATGCACGGTCCTTTATAAAGTTGTAGCAAATGTAATTGCTAATGAGACTTGAGGAGTAATGGAGTTGTGCATTGATGAGTCACAAAGTACTTTTATTCGAGCGAGTTAATCTATAATAATACCCTTGTGGCGTATGAGATGTTGCTGCACGCTTCAGTAAGCGAAATGGGAACAAGGGGTTCATGGCGATGAAACTTGATATGAGTAAGGCGTATGATATGGTTGAATGGGCTTTTATTAGAGGCGATTATCTTTGAAATTGGGTTTTGACATCAAATGGGTTGAGCTAATTCTCAAATGCATCGAGATTGCATCTTTTCTCATTAACGTTAATGGGATTAGGGAGAATCTTTCCGGGCTACTAGGGGATTGAGGCAGGGGACCCATTAAGTCCCTTTCTCTTTCTTTTTGTAGTGATGGTTTTTTGGCTTTCTGCGAAGATGGCTCGAGAGAAGAAGGTAGTTTAAAGGGGTGAAAGCAAATCGGAGTGGACCAACGATTACACATTTATTGTTTGCAGATGACTGCATCCTCTTCGGAGAAGCAACAAGACAGGGAGCAAGATTGTTTAAAGGGATTTTGAAGGAGTATGGTGATTGCTCAGGTCAATGTGTGAATTTTAGCAAATCCTCGGTCTTTTTCGGTTCAAATACAAAAGAAGAAGCGAAAAAGAGAGTATTGGGAATTTTAGGGGTGCGCTCGTCAACAAATATGGAAAAATATCTAGGCCTCCCGAGTTTGGTTGGCAGATGTAAGAAAGACTCTTTTCAAGCACTAAAAGAAAAAGTTCTACTCGAGAATTAAGGGATGGTGCAATAGATTTTTATCTCAATGAGGAAAGAAGTGTTCATAAAATCAGTCCTTCAAGCCATTCCTACATATGCTATGTCGTGTTTTTACTCTCAAATTATTTTTGTGATGAACTAGAGAAAATAATTGCAAGATTCTAGTGGCAGAAGAATCATGGGAAGCGAGGTTTTCACTGGTGTCAATGGAAGGATTTGTGTTGCTTAAAGGAGGATGGAGGAATGGGCTTTAGGAGTTTGGCCAAGTTCAATGTGGCTTTATTGGCAAAACAAGGTTGGCGTTTTATGAACAATCCAGATTCCTTAGTAACGAGGGTTTATAAAGCCAAATATTTTTCGAATTCAACCTTCATCAATTCAAGTTTGGGAGTAATAGCTCATTTACATGGAAGAGTATATGGGCATCTAAGGGGGTGTTAATGGGCGGGCTTTGTTGGAAAGTGGGAAGCGATGCAGAGATCTCGATTTTAAGCGATGTTTGGGTACAGATTTACAAAATTCGAGTTAATCTCTTATGTTAATGACTTAAATGATTTTAAAGTGGCGAATTGATTGATCAAAGTAATAGAATATGGAAACAAGAGGTGTTAGAGTCTACCTTTCAGGACTTCATTGTTGAGAAGATTCAAAGCACATCCCACTAGCGAAGGCAGAATGATGATGTTATGGCACAGGTGGAGAACCCTCGAGAGAGTTCACGATGTGAAGCGCCTACAAACTATTACAACATACCGAATGGGATCCTACGGCTTATGCCTTACAAACAGTCTACAAAAATTTTTACAAAAAACTGTGGTCAATAAATCTCCCTTCTAAGCTCAAAATTCTAACATGGAAAACTTCGTGGAATTATCTTCCTACAAGGGTTAACATGCATCACAGGAGATTGTTGAACACTCAAATCTGTCCTCGTTGCGGAACAGGAGCAGAGGATTTAAGCCACTTATATCGGGAATGTCTTGTTTCACTAGAAATTTAGAAGCAGTTATCTCTTCTGGATTTTTTCCAAACTACAGAGATGGGGTTTAAGGATTGGCTTACGAGTTTTGAGAAGTGCACTCCTATACTGATGTAGACTCTTTTCTTTGCACCTTGTGCGCTATCTCGAGGGAAAAAGGAACAGGAGTGTCCATGAGAAAACCCAAAGATCTGTTGAGAAATCAGTAAAATTCATCAGAGATTATATCTTGGAATTAGATGCGACTGAGAAAGCAATAATACCAAAAAAAGTTCAGAAAGAAGTAAAATGTTGAAACCCCCTTTAGAAGCGGTTTGTCAAGTTAAACTTTGATGCGGCGTTTGTGATTCTGCAGGTGAGCAACGATGGGTGTAGTGGCGAGGGGACGGAGAAGGATCGGTCTTGCTCTCACTCTCTCGATTCATGAAAAAGTTTCTTACGCGCTGCGGTGAGGCATTAGCTTGTAGTGTTGCGGTGCGTACCGGAGTCGACATGCGATGGAGGAAAATAATTATTGAGGGGGATGCTTTGATAGTAATAAAGAAATGTAGAAAGCAAATGAAAGATAGATCAATGATAGGAGCTATTATTCACGACATTCAGCAGTTACAGACAAAGTTTGAGAAGTGTAGTTTCGAGCATATACCAAGAGAATCAAACAGCATAGCCCATGTTTTGGCTACAGAAAATTTAAAATCATCGAAAGAAATTTACAGTAGGTGATGTTCCAATGTTCGCCAAGCAAGCAGATCGAGAAGGATTTGGGGGGTTTCTGAAGCGGGGTTATTGATAGAGATGAGAGGAGGTGTGCTTAGAAAATGAGGCGTTGGAGAGCAAATTTCGAATTATAATGAGACAAATAGATAAGGAAATGAATCGGTAATATCAAGGAGTTACTAGAACTGATGGTAGAAATGGGAAGCGTCGATAGAAGCTAATGCGGAGAGGCGATGGGACGGATGAAAAGATTTGGTAGGAAGATCGGTGAAAGAAAGAGTCAAAAGTGGGAAATTTGCCAGATTGTATGATGGACGGAGAGAAAAAGCAGAGATGAAGGGTAAATCTGTGGAGCCTTTGTAAAAGGCAACAAATTTTTTTAAAAAAACCCTTTGGAAAGATAAATCGCCTTAATTGCGGAAAAATAGCCAGACGAGGATAGAGTGCATGCGATGGTGGGATTTGATTGGGCATAAATGTGATGGGTTTTGATTTTTAAAGTTTTCTAGATTTTTCGATGTGTTCTGTGTTAGAAATTTTGTGATTTTGGGTTTCATTTTTTTTTTTTCTGCTTAGTTTCCTTTCTTTAGGGCCTTGAGCTTATGGGCTCTGATTTCTCAAAAAGAAAAGTTACATATTTTAGTTTCAAAAGGTAACAATATTAACTTTTTAGTATTAGCTATTTAGGTTTTAAGGTTAATTTGATGAAAATTAATTGTTAATATTATTAGGTTTGAATTTTCATAATTTTATTAATAGAATAAATTTAATATTAATTGTGAATTTATTTAATCTTACATTTAATTTATCAAATACAATATGATGAATATGATTTAATTTGGATTTTAAGGTTGATTTGATGAAAGTTAATTGCTAATATTATTAGCTAATTATAATTTTCCTTAAATCATGTAATGACCCGTTTTTAGCGGTGTCAAAAATAGTGGTTTGGGGCCACCAAATCCGACGAGTAAGTTCGTATATATTATTATTTAATATTTACGAGTCAAATGTGATTTTAGAAAAAAAAAGGTTTTTGATTTGATAATTTATGTTATATAATTCAAGTGGTTTTAGAAAATGAGGTATCGGGGCCTTGTTTTTATAAACTGAGCCATAAATATTTTTATAAATATTTATAGAGTGTCATTAAGGTAGTATTAAAGTTCCGTTAAGAAATTTTAATGTTTCGATGGTTAATTAATTAAAAATGATCAAATTAAAAAAAATTGTATTCCCGAGACTCCGTTCCCGTAAATTAAACTCCTAAATATTTATTAAAAATATTTATGAAGCTAGTTGTGTAGTTAATTAGGTTTTAGTTAGGTGAATTTGCATAAATTAAGAGTAATTAGGTATAAAGACTAAATTGCATATAGGGTGAAAGTTGAATTATAGATTAATGAAAAACTAAAAGGGACTAAATAAGCAATTATGCCATTGTTCTTTAGGTGAGGCGGCATAAGTTAAATATATGTGAATTTAATATATATTATTAAAATAAATTTACTTAATATATAGGGTAAAATACCCAAATATACCAAAAAAATTAAAAATTTACGGAATTGGGCCGGTTTCTAGAAAATTTATGGAAAAGGGTCATTTCCCATCAAAACGCGTCCACGTCAGTGCGTTTTGAGGGTAAATGCCAGCAAAGCGCGCCACTGGGGACGCGCTTTGTGCCACCTCAGCAAAGCGCTCCTACGTGGACGCGCTTTCTTTGGCGTGAACACAAAGCGCGTTTCGAGTAAGCGCTTTCTCATTGAATAACCAGGAAAGCGTCTTGACGTGGAACCTCAAAACAAATTACAAAAAAATTAAATTACTGACATTTCCCTATTGGATATTTATTTTTAAAATTAAATTTAAAAAAATTAAACAAATTCTAGTTTATAAAAGATATTAAAATTAAATTACAAAAACATATAAGTAACTATTATTTTATTTAAAAAATAAAATAATTTTTATTTATTTAATATATTAAAACTAAATTACAAAAAATAAAAAATAAAAAACTTCTTACTTTATTAAATATATTAAAAATAAATTGCAAAAAATAAAAAATAAAAATAACTTCTTATTTTATTACATATATTAAAATTAAATTACAATAAAATAAAAAAATAAAGAAAACTTCTTATTTATTTAATATATTAAAACTAAATTACAAAAAAATAAAAAATAAAAAATAACTTCTTATTTTATTACATATATTAAAATTAAATTACAATAAAATAAAAAATAAAGAAAACTTCTTATTTATTTAATATATTAAAACTAAATTACAAAAAAAAAATAACTTCTTATTTTATTAAAAAAAATCAAATTAAATTATATACAAAAAAATAAACAACTTCTATTTTAGTGAAGATATTAAAATTAAATTACAAACACAAATAAAAAAACAACTTTTTTTATTAAAAAAAAAAAAGTATTACAATTTAAAAAATAAAAAAGCCGATCCGAATCAATGTTGATGCCGGTCGGAATCAGTGCCACACGGGGGCGGTCGGCGGTTACGCGCTGGATTCCTCCTTCTTCTAGCTTCGGCAGCGGTGGTCGTGGAACCTCGGGCGGGGATTCGGTTCCTCAAGACCGGAGTGCAGTTGTGGGTGTTGCGAGGATGACCCACCTTGATAAAATAACGACCCCGGAGGTGTTTGCATAAACCACGGCGGGGGTGTCTGAATCCCGTATGGCGAAGGAGGCTGGTAAAAAGAAGTGCTCCCCGACGGCGCCTCCTGTGATCCCTCACGCGACGACGGCCTCAAGATCGGCTGGCCAGTCGGAGTAGTCGGGAACGGACTCGAACCCGGCCATGCATTCCAACCTGGGGTGGGACCGGGAAATGGAAACATATATGGGTTAGGATACATATAAGGGGTAGAGTACGCTTTTTGGCATAAAGGGTAAAGGGTGTGATGTCGGTGTCGTCGGTAATTGAAGCCGATGGGCCCGGTGATGTGTGTGGCGCCGTTGATAGGCTCCGGTGGATCGTGTCGTATTGTTGATGGCCCCGTCTCATCACCCCTTCTCCTCGGATTTAAGGGGCCCCGACGTTCCCTTCGTTGACGAAGTTGTCGTCGCCTCTCTTCTTCCGACAACGATATCGACTTACCATGGATCCTAAACCATGGCATGTATTCCGGCATGCACGCTAACTTTCGAGAGCGGCGATCGGTTCCCGGATAGGTAAATAGTCATACCGATTCTCTCACGTCTTGATATGTTTTGACCAAAATCTTGGCCAATCCATGTGCAGCTGCCGTAAGTCCACTTTGTGCTCATCATCGAGCACCTCAGGTGGCACGGGAATCGGTTGCCGGAATCCAAATTGTCGCATAACCCGATCTGACTGGTGCATCTCCACGATCGCATAGGTGATCAATGGGACCTTTACGTGCCAATTGTTCGAATTTTAGAAGAACTCCTCCGGAATTACTGCCCGAATTTCCGGATCCTCGTACGGTGTCCATTGAAACTATATTAACATTATCAAAATATTAGTTATATACATAATACTAGACACTAAATACGAAATACTAAATTATAAATACGAAATTCGAAACTTACTTGTGATTCCGACCGTTGGTCCAATAGAAGCCGTATATCTTCAAGCGAGGTTGTAACACCCCTTACCCGAGACCGTTGCCGGAGTCGAGCACGAGGCATTACTAGACTTAACTTTTAGTTCAGGGCATAAAAATTGAAACTGTCCATCTGCGTCATGTTGACTAAATTGACTATAACTCGAGTTACGGAAACTCAAAATCTAGATCCGTATTTTTTCCTGAAACTAGACTCATATATCTTCTTACTATAATTTTTCCAAAATTTTTCATGTGGCCAATTAGTACAGTTTATTCATTAAAGTTTCCCCTGTTTCACTGACCAACGGTTCTGACCTATCTTAACCTAAATTCAAATATATCATTGTACAGTTTTCATATGTTTTTCAAACTTGTTTCTATTGAAAATAGACTCAATAAGGAATATAGACATATAAATTATAACTCATAATTCATTTTGTACAATTTTTAATGATTTTTATAAGTCAGAACAGGGGATCACGTAATCATTCTGAACCAGTCTCATTAAAATTCAAATATCACAGAATATAAAATTCCTTTGCCTATTATGTTTCTTTCACATAAAAATAGACACAATAAGATTTAATTCTATATCTCATTCACTTTATAATTCCATTTTCCCTATTTTTGGTGATTTTTCAAAATCACGTCACTGCTGTTAACCAAAAACTGTTTCATTGCAAAATATGGTTAACTAGTTTATAACATCTTTACTCCATTTCATTTAAACTCTATACATGCCATATAAATCTTTAAACATAAAACAAAAGCTACCGGAATTGATCTGGATAGTGAGCTTTGTTGTGATGATCCGATCTACCAACTTCCCTTAAATTCAATCTACATAAAAATATCAAACACACACAAGTAAGCTTATTGAAGCTTAGTAAGTTCATAGGTTTAAAAGCAATGCTTACCAAACATAATTTTTTCCAAACAATAACAAAACATTTACTAAAGTTCCCTGCCATTCACAACCATTGTTATAATATTTCACATAGTTGAGCTCGACATTAACAACTACTCAATCTCTTTCGTTTGATTCACTTCTATTGTGTTACTTATTATTAAATTAGGAAACGTCTTATGAATTTGAGTACGTCGTTGCTCGGTGCCACGTTCACAACTCAAGTATGGTTTTCCTCGGTGAAATATTATACCTACATTTCACAACTCGGTATGGGAAATGCCATACCTACGTTTCTTAACTCAGTATGGTTAATACCATACCTACATTTCACAACTCAGTATAGTTAATACATGAATCTAGCAAAAGAGCACCGATTGAGAAACTCAGAAAGTTCGGAGCTAAAGAATTTCGAGGAAGATCGGACGATGATCGATTAAAGCGAGTATTGGTTAAAGAGTTTGGAAAGAGTTTTTAAGCAGATGATGTGTTCTCCGGAGGACTATCCGAGGTGTGCAGATTTCATTATTGAAAGAAGAAGCGTATAATTGGTGGGAAACCATTGAGGCGAGTGGTACTGCAGATAAACTTACCTAGGAATTCTTCCAAAGCGAGTTTAAAAAGAAAGCACGTGGGAAGGAGATATTTAGATAAAAAGAGAGAGGAATTTCTTGATCTTCGACAATGGAATAAAACAAAGTGGCGAATATGAAAGAGAATTTGTGTATCTCATTAGATATGCTCGGGATGTTGTACCGACAGAGGAAGAAATGTGCATTAGATTCGAAGAATGGCTTAATGATGAAATCGAGAATGATGATTGGAGGCACATAGATTCGAGAATTTGTGGTTACATCGATCGAGCTCAAAAGATGGAAGAAGTGTATATGCAGAAAGATGCAAAGAGAAAGGAAAGGTAAAGAAGTATACAAAAGAAGTTTCTCTAGACCAACTCGACTTTTCCACTAAAAAGTTGAGAGATGATTCTAGTCGATCTGTTACAGTGCAGAACGATTGAATAAAAGTAAAACAACTCAAAGAGATGTCGAAGTAACTAAGAAGCAGCGACTAGTGCTAGTAGTGTGCAAAATATTCCGAGACCTAGATGCAAAAATTGTGGTAGATTTCATGTTGGTGAATGTTGGGGAAGAACAGGAGCTTGTTATAGATGTGGTGGAACTGATCATTTTATTCGGGATTGTCCTCAATCATTAAAAGAAAATAAAGAACAAGGCGAGAAGCAAGCAAATACTCCTCGAGAAAATTAGGCGTTCAGGTCAAAGTAGTAGTCTTCTTTGGGACTATTCGTTCGGGAATGAGGATACTGCGGCCGATCAGAAACAAGGGCACTGCTGCGTACATATGCTATCAGGGCAAGGGACGAAGCTTACGCTCCGGATGTGATAGCTGGTATTTTCTATCTTTTGATGATTCTGTATACTTTAATTGATCCTGGATCTACACATTCTTATATTTGCACCTCGCGCATTAGTGTCAAAAAGAAAATGATATTGAGTCCATTGATCTTGATATGCAAGTCACTAATCCGTTAGGACAAAGTGTGTTAGTTAATTTAATATGTCGAATTGTCCACTTTGAAAATACAAAGGTAATGTGAATTCTCTCATTGATTTAATGTTGTTACCTTTCCTAGAATTTGATGTTATTCTTGGAATGGATTGGTTGATTAAACACGATGCCATAGTGAATTGTAGAGAAAAGCGGGTCGATTTAAAATGTCGGATAGGGAAATAGTTTCAATTTGAGTTTGGAGATAAACAGAATGATGTCAAAACTATTTCAGCCTTTACAATTTCGGAAATTGATTCGGAAGGGTAATGAAGCATTTTTAGCTTATATTCTTGATACTCGGGGTTACGAATTGAATATGGAACAATTGCCATTGTTAATGAATTTACGGATCTAGATTTTGAGTTTTGTAACTCGAGTTATAGTCAATTTAGTCAACATGACGCAGATGGAAAGTTTCAATTTTTATGCCCTGAACTAAAAGTTAAGTCTAGTAATGCCTCGTGCTCGACTCCGGCAACGGTCTCGGGTAAGGGGTGTTACAGAGGTAGGTATTCCAACATGACTCGTCGAATGGTTCCACCTAATTAAATAAATTTTTAGCATACAATTATACTATAAATCTACGTAATAATTGTAAAATATAACATTAAATTTACCTCGTTATCAGTGGGAATGAATATGGGTGGTCGAGTCGATGACGTAAAAATGGAAATTGAAACCATGCCCATGACTGCAGTAGTGATAGGCAACCTCCGATTTTCGCTTTACTCGGTCGTGTCGCCCCGCACATCTCCCGATACAACCTCGATATAGCACGGACCCCAACTCAATTCGGTTGCTCTAAAATCAACAAGTTTCAGCAGCCATCTCAAGTGTACGAGGTTTCGAGACAGGTCCGGCATCAGATAGCCTCCAATTATCTGAAGAATGTATGCCCGAGTATACCGTATTCTTTCTATTTCGGTCGAACGATCATCCGGCTCCGGGAATGTGTCTTGTAACCAGGCCATATCGATCCGAGCTCCTTGAATTTTATCCGGAATGGCACCCAGAAGCTCGTAGCATATGGCTCCCCAATCACCAGAAGTTGCGGACCCGGTGACTACCGACCCGTCCACCGGCAATCCCAACTGCAACTGCACATCTTCTAGAGTGATGGTACACTCTCTGCATGGAAGATGGAAAGTGTGCGTCTCGGGTCTCCACCTCTCTATCAACGCACTGATCAAAGGTGGCTCCAACTTGAACCCCCGGCCTATCGTGGTCACGTGCCAAAAACCCGCTTCCCGTAGGTAATTCTCGATCAACGGCGATGAGGGACCATGCATGTTGCGAATATAACATTCCAACACCCGATCTACAGACTGTTTAAAAAATTATAAAATAAAAATTAATTAAAATTGCATAGACCTAAAAAATATTAAATAATATTGAAAAATTAAAATTAAAACTTACCATTTTCATTTGCTCGACGGAGATGTGCTTGCTGTCTAGACGAAGTAATTCCCCGGCCATTGTAATACGATCAAAAATTTTAAAATTTTCCAAAAAAAATATATTAAAAAAATTAAAAAAGGGCTTTTTTGTAAATAGTAAAGGACTATTTTAAAAATTGAGAGTAAATTTCAAGGACTTTGAGAGAAAATTGAGAGATGATTAAAGTGTGAAAAAATAAAAGGGTTGGGGTTTTATAGGAAAAAAATTGACCGTTGGTTAAGATAAAGCGCGCTTGGGGACGCGCGCTTTGTGTCATCACGTCGACAAAGCAGCGTCCACGTAGGAGCGCTTTGCTGAGGTGGCACAAAGCGCGTCCCAGGGGCGCGCTTTGCTGGCATTTCCCCTCAAAATGCGCTGATGTGGACGCGTTTTGATGGGAAATGGCCCTTTTTCCGTAAATTTTCTAGAAACCGGCCCAATTCCGTAAATTTTTAATTTTTTTAGTATATTTGGGTATTTTACCCTAATATATAAGTAAATATATTATATATAATAATAATAAAACAAACAAAATAAATAAAGAATAAATAAAAAGAAAGAAAGATAGAAACGAAACAAAAAGAAAAAGAAAGAAAAGGAAAGAAATGAAGGAGAAAGCCACGGCCTTAGGCACTTCAATTGTTTAAAGTTCAATTGGTTAGTCAATTTAGTCCCTTTTTCTTTTAATTTGTATGTTTTTAGAATGCCGATATTAAATATTACCCGACCCATGTCAAAATTTTAGAAATTATTTAGTTTTTAAATGTTGTTTATGTTGAATAATTTGAGTATTATGGATTAAATTGATAGATTTTCAAGTTAGAAATGAAAAAGGATTGAATTGTAGAATAAATTGTAAATTTTGAGTAATAGGGACTAAATTGTGAAAATTTTGAAATTTAGGGATTTATGTGAAAATAGGGAGTTGAATTTAGTCTAAAGTGAAATTTGCATGAAAATAAAGAATTAAATGTGAAGAATAAAAGTTAGTCTCAGTTTAGGGACTAAATTAGAAATTAGGCAAATATTGAGTAAAAGTTGAAATATTCAATATGAAATTAAATTGTATTGTACTGATAAATTTTAATTGTTTTAATTCTATAGCTAACGTCGTATTGGAATACTCGACTAAAAGGGGAAAGATATAGTCGACGAGGAATAGCTTGGAATTTACGGTTTGTATTTCTATAATCCAAGCTAGTTATTAATTGTTGAAATTTTTATTTAATGTATATGGTAAGTGTTGAGGCGAGTAATTGATATTTTGATAATTAATTGAATGAATTGAATTGGTAGATAAATATATATTTTGAATGGATTGATTTTTGAATTAAAATAATTATATGTGTAATTAAGTGATTATATGAAAAATTGATATTGGATCTTGATTGTTGTGAAATTTAAACCCTATTAACTGTATCGGGCTGAGTCGGGTATAGATGGCATGCCATAGGATTGGAAGAGTTCAGGGATTTCTTCGACTTCAAGTCGATGAGACACTGGGTGTCAATTTACTACTTCGGATTAATTTAATGAGGCACTGGGTGCCAATTTACTTCGGTTTAGCCGATGAGACACTGGGTGTCAAATTATTACTTCGAATTATTCGATGAGGTACTGGGTACCAAACTGGTGTGTTTTGGTTGGATCCGTGTATCCGTCCGAGTCGTGTTAAAATGGGTAAATGAATAATAAAGTTTTATAATTGATATTGAAATGGCATGGTATGAGAAATGGAAAATAAATAGTGAATTGAAAATAGAATGTGAAATATGTTGCAAATATATGAAATATATGAGTTATATACTCATGAAATGACTATGGAATGGATATTGCAATTGTATAATGAAATGTGAAATAAATTGTGAAAAGCTATTTATATAGCAAATATGAGAATTGAGATATTTGTAAAACCGATGAAATATGATATGGTTGTTGTAATAATTAAATGTTAATATGTGTTTATATTTCAATTGTATATTTGTAATTTCTTATATTTAAATATTCGAAGGTTAGGTTTATACTCACGTGTCACGGTTTGTTTCCCCAGTACAAAGTTAGGTACTTATCTTTTGATCGCGATTCAAAGATCCAACAACGATCCCGAACTCAAAAGTAGTGGTGTTTATCATTTGTGTCGGCATGTACCTAGGGTGTTTAAATAATAGTTATTTTGTGGTTTGATTGTAGATGAGGTTATAAGTTAATTTTGGTTGGTTTTATACATAAATATGTGTTTGTTTTTGAAGTCATATTATGGCATGGTAAATTGAACTAAATCTAGATAGGTACATGTAAATTTAATTCTATGTTTAAGTGCTCATGAACTAGGTAAATTGATTTGGATTCGGTATGTTTATAATTTGGATTAAAATGATGTTTTGATGACTTGTTTTGATGATATGAAATGTTTGAAATTTTCGTCTGCATTTGATCTCAGAACTCCCAGTAATGCTCGTGAAACCGGCGGTTCCGCGAGGATACGGGTTGAGGGTGTTACAAATCAACTCTAAAAGCTAAATTAAATACTAAAAGTTATTACCATTAGCTTTGTGTACCAAAATGTATATTTTTGTCAAATATAAGTACCATATTGAAAAAGAGATTATATCGCGTTAAAAATATTTAAACTTAGATACCAAATCATATATTAAGCCTATAAATAAAAACAAAGTGCAAAGAAAACAATGCACCACGTGTTTAGACACAAAAAGATAAAGGGGGTGTTTGATAAATAGAGTTTTTGGTATTTTTTTAGTTGATTTGGGCATAAATAGATGACTGAGTATTCTATTCAAATCCCTTAATTGTAGTGTTTGGTGTATGGAGGTTTGTAAGAGTTTGTTGAGCTATAACCTCCACAACAAAAAACGCAAGGATGGGTAACTTTTTTCATAGCTGATTGGGAATGAGATATGCGGAATATATCTGACCATACTTGTTCAAAATTTACTCCTTTTGCCACATGCCCTCAAACCTAATGAAATACGTGGAACGAGATATGCATCTATTTCTTGAATATTTATGTACTCTTAATTTATTTTCAATTTACCTGCGTAAAATTATTTATTATGCAACTTTATATTAATTGAAATATGTTACTTAACAAATTTATTTAGAGTGTGATATAATTATCACTAGTTTACATGCTAAGAACATGACATAATTATCACTAAGAATACAATTTACAATTATATTTATATGTTATTAATATCTATCAATTTCCACAAGGCTAATATTTGCAAATAAGACACTTAAGAAATTTGTTTATTTAAAATTTTAAAAATATTTACTTATTAATTAATTAGTAATAATGTTTTATTTCAATAATTTCACCCAATAAAGACTGAAATATTATAAATAAATAAATATTTAACAATAAAATTATTATATACTTATTTATCATTTTACACATATCAACTATCAAAATTTTTTTTATCAAACACTTAAAATAAATAATTAATAAAATTATTTAATCAAATCAGTACTATAATCAATTATCAACTAATTGCGAAACGGAACCCATTGGAAAAAAAAAAAAGCACCAAAGCGCATAAGAGGGCCGACAGTCGAAGCCCAAAGAAGTGTACTCAGGTCCAACCAAAATGAAGATGACGTCCTTCACCAAATAACCAATCCAAGCAGTTAGCAAGTTGGCGCCCGGGCAAATCAAGGACACCGAACCTTACAACATGGCGCCAGCATGGTACGAGTGAGTTATCAATCTAGTTGGATACACATGTGATCAATAAAATTTATTACTCTTTTAATCATGGCCTGACCCATCCATAAATATGGGTTGAAGGATTGACTTTGTTTGAAAAGGAAATATATATAAAAAAGAATAAATCTATTGGAATTAAATAAAAAGACTATTTTAAAACATTTTATAATATAAAAATAAATTGAGCTGGCATATATTAAATATGGGAATAAATATAACTATTTTTGTTGTTTTAATAGGGAGACCATCAGTTTTATGGTTATTATGATTAGCTTATGACAAAAGAAGAGAAAGGAGATAAGAAAAAAAAGCTGAAAAGTAAAAAGAAGATAAGTTCAACACATCTTGTAGTTGTCATCATCTGACAATTGCGACTCGCAACATTATCCCATTATTATCTAATTTAAGACTGATTCGTCGGTGAATTACATAATTAAAATAGGATTACTCATAAATAAATATTTGATTAATTTTTAATTTTACTTGAATAAAATTTTTAAAACGTACGGACACTTTAATATAGTTACCCAAGAGTCTGGTTAAGTCAATGAGCTTCCTTATCTAATCAATTAGGTAGAGATACGGTTAAAAATACATAAGTCAGGACAAGAAAACCTAAAGAATTATTAAAGAATGATAAAGAAAAAATAAAGTGATAAAAATGATGTTTTAATAAAAAAAATTAAATTTTTATATAGAAAAAAACGATTGAGTTGACCTTTTCGAGAAAAATTACGCCTTGATCAGATCAGTCTATGATTCTTAAACGTTAAATAAAGAGGATGCACGATACAAAAATAGGAATGGTTGTGTATTAACGTCCCCCTTTTAATTTATCCAAATAGCTTGTCTGCCAATGGAAGACAAATAAAATACTAAAAAGAAAAAAGAAAAAAAAAGGTTTTTGATCAGAACAACGTTTCCTGGCAGTTGCAGTCGAACACGTTCCTAGAGTCAATCTCCGTAAATAAACCGAAAACCAGTGTTCTTTAATTCCTGGCTTCACTCTATTACTGAAACAAGTTTCTCCTTGTTTTCTTTTATTTTTAATCTAATTTTTGTTTTCTTTTTGGATATCTTTGAAAAATTATATACTAAAAGACTGAAAAATATGGGGAATGCAAACGGAAGACAAGACGGAGCTAACGGCGGTGTTGACGATCTATCCGGAAGATCCAATGGCGGCGAGGCCGTTGTTCCTGGAGCCGCTGCAGTTGGAATTCGCGTGCCATCGTCTGATTCAATGGTGAATACTCCGCCGCAGAGCCCCGGGCGGTCTCGATCCCCGCTTTTATTCGCTCCTCAGGTTGGCATCTTCAAATTTTCAATGATGGTTTCAGGACTTTGAACTTATTTTAAATTTAGTAATCCAATTTACTCAAAAATATTTACAAGTAAAATAAAAGATATTTTGTTTGGGAATATGTTTGAATTAGGAAGATCTGAGTTTTGCTTGTGAATTTGAAACAACTAACTGAAGAACAGTTCTGTGTATTGAGTGACAGGTAAGGGGAATTAGAAATTGTGAAAATGAAACGTGGAAGGTAGAGTTTGAGCGTGTATTTTTTGTCACTGTTTGGGCAATTCTGCAAACGCTGGTGGATGAGTGTGTTGATATCTTTTAAAGTTTAAGCTTTGTTGCTTTTTGAGAGATTGTTAGAAGCTTGGAACGAAAAGTGACTTGTACGTAAAAAAAGAAAGCTTAAAAGCTAATACTTTTGTTGGATCCTTTTAGTATAGCATGCTTTGATTTTGTTTGGTTCATTGCTTTTTTTGAAATTTGTTTGAGAAAGTTACTGCGTTTGCACATGTTGTAATCCTTAAGAGGGGGTACTTAGATGTTAACGTCTTTATATCATCTTTTGAGCTGTTGATTGGTGAGAACTAAACTAAACACATATATGACACATGGTGAGTAGGAAGAGTGAGTGATAAGACTAACCAATGCTAATACCCCTAAAGTATTCAACTTTTGGAAACATGAAACAGAATCTTCTTTACTGTTGGAACCCCCAATCTCATTGATGTCTACATTGGTTTGGTCTATGAGAATTTTTGCCCTTTTATGCAGTGTGTGTGTGTTTAATTTTCATTCATAGATTCTTGTGGAGCTTTAGACACTTAAATTTTAGGGGTTAGATCCACATTGTTTTTCAAGTAAAAGATTGTGAAAAATATTATTTCAATTAGTTTCTTTGATTTGTTAATCTCCTGTCCTAGTTAGATAGTAACTTTTATTTCTTCAATAAAAAAAGTTGTTTTGGGGCAATAGTCATATTTTTTTGACATCTTTTCATCGGTTCAAGGTCTATTTGGATTGCCAAGTGAGGAGAGGGAGAAGAAGTTTGCTGATGGTTTACCTATGAACTAAAGAGTTTTGTCCATCTAAGTAGTGGTCTTTAAACTGATAGGTTGGTTGCTTTCGATGCAATTTCAGGTTCCTGTAGCTCCCTTACCAAGGGCTGATGGCCATTCCTTTTTCAACCAAACTTGGCGGCATGATTCTCCTGTGGTTGCTGATAGTCCGTCAGAGAAAGGAATCCCTGTCATCATTACATGGAATTATGGTGGTAATGACGTGGCCGTTGAAGGTTCTTGGGACAATTGGAGATCAAGGTAGGTCTATAGTTCATTAGTATTGTATATGCACTTTTGCATGCATAACGAAATTTGCTGTTCCTCTTTTCACCCAAAATCTGAGCACATGGACCTCATATAATATAGTCTGTTGTTTTCTCGTTTGCAGGAAGATGCTGCAGAGATCTGGTAAGGACCACTCAATTCTTTTGGTCCTTCCATCTGGCATATACCATTACAAGTTCATTGTCGATGGTGAATGGAGATATACACCTGATCTGCCTTTTATAGCTGATGAAATGGGCCGCATTTGTAATCTTCTTGATGTTCATGTATGTATCTTCTAATCATGTACCTTTGTTTTTACTTCATCTAATTCCTGGGCTGGTGTAGCATGCAAAACCCGGAATTTACAAATTTAACATATATTGTCGCTTAAAAACTAAAATTCAGAGGTTGAATGTATTGTTTCAACTTTTGAGCTGACATGGAGAAATTAGAAAGATATGTGTTACATAGGTTCTCTCTTGTCTAAGACATCTCGATAATGATTTTACTATGTCACCCTTTTTGCTTGCCCATAACTAAGATGGTGGTGATACTCGTCACTGGTTTTGTTGCCTTCATTTGTTTAATTACTTGTCACTATTTCTTGCAGGACTATGTACCTGAAAATCTGGATAGTGTAGCCGAGTTTGAGGCTCCAGCATCTCCAACTTCCAGTTACAGTCAGGCATTTCCAACGGAGGAAGATTTCGCAAAGGAGCCTGCTGTAGTTCCATCCCAGCTACATTTAACTGTCCTCGGTACAGATGACCAAGATGGAGCATCATCCTCGAAGCCTCAACATGTTGTACTTAACCATCTTTTCATAGAGAAAGGATGGGCATCACAGTCTGTTGTTGCCCTCGGATACACCCATAGGTTTGAGTCCAAATATGTGACTGTTGTACTCTATAAGCCACTCAAAAGGTAACATGTGCTTTTCCCATGCTTGACTCTGTAAAGAAATCAAAGTGACTTTCATATTCGTTTGTGAAGGTACACCTCTGTTTTATAGATGATGCTTCGACACTTTTTTAACATGAACAACATGAACTTTGTTTATAAAGTTGTGCTTTTAACATTTGTTTACCTTCAAATGTTTGGACATGGAAAGCTTTTACATCTTACTAGCACTTGAAACTAGAGGTGTTCATGGGCCGGGCGGCCCGACCGAATTTTGGGAGGGTTTGGGCAAAAATATAAGCCTAAAAAATGGGCTTGGACAAAAAGTAAGGCCCGTTTAAAAAATGGGCCGGGCCTCGGGTAAGGTATTTTTGGCCGGGGCCCGGCCCGGCCCGAATTCACTAAATGACAAAAAAATCTGCTATTTTTTTTTTGAATGTTATTTTCTTGTTGTTTTCTCCTTATTTTGCTACCATATTACTATTATGTTGTTACTATTTTGTTGTTATTGATTGAATATTGTATAAAACTTATTTTATTGTTAATTTTGTTATTATTTTAAAGGCATTTGTTAATTTTATTATTATTTTAGAGGTATTTGCTTGTTAAGTTACATCTATCTTAGTGTTATTTAAGTCTATATATTTTTTTAAAATTTATTTTCAATTTGTTGGGAAATATTTATTTTGATTTTTTTAGTATTTTTGATGTATTATATATATTTTAAAATTATATAAAATAATATAAAAATTTAATACGGACGGGCTGGGCCGGGCTCGGGTTTTAGCATTTTTATATGGGTCGGGCTTAGGAAAAAAATTAGGCCCATTTTTTGGGCCCAGCCCGAGCCCGATGAATGAACTTATTTTTTTAGTTGAGCCCGACCCAAATCCGGCCCAGCCCGGCCCGGCCCATGAACACCTGAAACTAATGCAACTGCTATACTATTTTTTGCTTCATCTGGACCTTTTAAGGCTCTATAAACCCAAAGGGAAAAGAGGAACAAAAGTCGG
This sequence comes from Gossypium sturtianum, assembly GCA_025698515.1. NCBI lineage: Eukaryota > Viridiplantae > Streptophyta > Magnoliopsida > Malvales > Malvaceae > Gossypium > Gossypium sturtianum. The sequence goes on along the minus strand of CM046955.1, from coordinate 163,467,782 downwards.
TCTAGAATTGTATTATTTGTATAAACGAGAACATTAATAGATAATGCTACCTGCAGTCATGTTTATGTAGGAATTTTTTGAACCATTTATTATATTTCAGTTTAGTTTTTGGTTTTTCAAGTTAATTTTGAATTTTAGGTTATTGGATTTTATTTTAATAAAATGGTTTTGTTTATGGCTGTTGACATTATCAGTCTTTTACATAAATATTTTTAAAGTTTTTTTTTATTATTTTAAATACAAATATTTATTATTATATCATGAAAAAGTTAAATATAATTATGAATAATAAAAAATCTGTTTTTTGAACTAATAAACTAAAATGGTCAAAACATCAATTGATTTTTTGTTTTCTCATACTTGCGATTGCCAAAACATTCGAGTGAAATCATTTTCCTCCGTTGGGCTCTTTTGGATTTACCGTAATAATTCCAAGCCCATGATCCAACCTCTCATACAAATACAATGACTTAGTGGTTGTGGTAAATCATAAAGTTTGTAACAACCGATTTGGAGTTTGGACCATTTTCTTTTTTGGAAAATTTATATTTAAGTTCAATAAACTATTAGTAAATTTATATTTTGATTATTTAATTTTAAAAAGTTACAAATAGTTATTGAACTACTCGAAAGTTTTTATTTTTAGTTATTGAACAATTAAAATTTTCTTTTAAAAAAAAAATCCAACTAACAAGCTCCAAGCAACAATTCAATAATTAGTGTAGTAGATCAAATACTTATTAACGAGTAAAAGAATATACTTTAAATCCAATTCGATTTAACGATCAATGTCAGAGACTAGAGAATAAAATTGTTTAGATTTTTGTTTGCAGATTCATGACGTTAAAAATTATCTCCTTAAAAAAATTGAATTGCAAAAAAAAAAAAAAAGAAGACAACTCTCGAGTGATATAAACAATGCAAATAAAAAAGATTTTAATAGGTTTATGACTTTGATAATAATTTTTGAATAGCTGAATAACTTTTTAAAATTAGAAAATATAAACTCGCATAATTTAACGATGTTGTCACCTTTTTCTTTTTGTAAAATCAACTCTCGAAACTCTCTGAGCTTGAAATTTTTGAGAAGCTCACTCTGTTTTTATTAAGTTATTTTCTGAAATGAATATACATGTTATGTAAATTTATTTGATTTTAAAATTTATATTTATTGAATATATTAAGTCACATCACACTAAGGGAGATGGTGGAGAGGCTCTTAAAGTCGCATCAGTTTGGATTTAGTGTTGATACAGTATTGGCACAAACGCCCCAGCCTTGCTTGCTTCATTTGCATTGCTGGCTTTTTTTCTCTCAATTTCTTTCCTGTTCACACACAAGCTCCATCATATCCCACTTTAACAAACGTCTCCTTTTCCTTTTAGGGGTTTGATTTGGAATATAAAATCACTTTTATGTAATCAGAATGTAAAACTATTTAGCATATTACATTATTTTATTGAGATAATTATTAAAGGTTTACATTAACTTTGATTTAATATGTAATTTGATATGTAAATTTTAATTTTATGTAATTATATATATAATTATGTTTGTGTTTTATGAAATTTTAATTTTGATTTAATTATAAACATTTAAAAAAATAAATATAATAGTTATATTTGTATCATATAAATATAATTATTTGCTTGTTATATGTTAACATAAAATGATGTATTTGTTTTAATAATTTATAACAATTAAATTAAATTAATATTTAATTAATAAAATTGCATAAAATTAAAATTGATGTATAATATTAGATATTAAAACAAAGTTCGTGTGTAGTTTTGTACTTTATCTATATTTTGTTTGGTTAATTTGAATATATAAGATTTGGTGTTTAGTTTATTAAATATAAGATTGTTTAAAACACATCTTACTAAATTTTCCTTACTATAATTTTTTGTCTTTTTAGTATTTTTTTTATCTGAATTTTTTTGTAAAATTATAATAATTATCAAATTCATTTTGTGAAAAATATAACGTCGGTAATGACAAATATATCGCAAAGAAAAGAGAAATAAAAAAAATAAAGAACACACAGATTTTACGTGGAAACCCTTTTGGGAAAAAACCACGGGCAGAAGAGAAGAAAATTCACTATGTCGAATTCGAATCAATTTACAAGAGGAATAGACTATGTTTATTTATAGGCTTGTAAAGCCATATTCTAATAGGAGTGTAGTAAGATTGAAACTCCTTATTCTAATCAAGATCCAATAGATGGAGTTTAATAAGGTTTAAAAAACCTTATTTAAAATAAAATAAAAGAAGTGTAGTTCTATAGGGATTCTTCTTTTATTTTATTTTACCATTGTATTTTATTTAAATAAGGATTCAGGTCACTTAATTCTAACAATCTCCACCTTGACACGAATTCTAAATAAACAAGTTCTTCATCGCGAACTCTCAACGAACAAGTTCTCCACCTCTTCCATAAAACCCCTTAAGGGTTTAACTTCAACAATGAACACCAACCAAGTCTAAGCAATGCTCAAACTTGGTTATAGGAAGTGACTTAGTCATCATATCTGCAGGATTTTCATGAGTACTAATTTTGCTCACAATAATATCACCACGAGCAATAATATCACGAACACAATGATACCGAACATCAATGTGTTTTGTTCTCTCATGAAACATTTGATCTTTTGTAAGGAAGATGGCACTGACTCGTCGCAAAATATCGTGGCTTTGATTTGAATGTCTTCATTGAGCTCACTAAAGAGTCTCTTCAACCAAATAGCTTCTTTACAAGCCTCAGTAATCGCCATGTACACAGCTTCAGTGGTAGACAAAGCTACTGTAGTTTGCAAAGTAGCTTTTCAACTGATTGCACAATCTCCGATTGTAAAGACATAACCAGTGAGAGATCTTCTTCTATCAAGGTCTCCAGCAAAATCAGTATCAACATACCCAATGACTCCATCTCTAGTTCTTCCAAACTGTAAGCAAACATCAGTAGTACCTCATAAGTATCTTAAAATCCACCGAACTGCTTTCCAATGTTCTTTACCGGGATTCGCCATGTATCTCGCTAATCTGACCGATCGCATATGATAAACGGACGTGAACAAACCATAGCATACATGAGAGATCCCATCGCACTAGAGTATAGAACATGTGACATGTACTCAATCTCATCATCCGATTGTGGAGACAAAGCCGATGAAAGTATGAAATGGGTCGCTAAAGGAGTACTAACAAAGCTTAGCATTCGCATATTGAACTCGCAAAGAACTTTCTCTTTCTCAATATACCCTTCCGACTTAGGTACAATTTACTTGCTTTTCTATCTCTAAGAATCTCCATACCAAGTATTTTCTTTGCTGGTCCCAAATCTTTCATCTCAAATTCTTCACTTAGTTGGGCTTTGACCTTTCTTATCTCTCCTTTATCTTTTGCTGCTATCAACATGTCATCAACATAAAGAAGCAGATACACAAAAGAACCATCACTATTTTTCTTAAAGTAAACACAGCTGTCAAAACTACTTCTTTTAAAATCATGAGAAGTCATAAAAGAATCAAACCTCTTGTACCACTGTCTTGGTGACTGTTTCAAACCGTAAAGGGACTTTTTCAGCAAGCAAACATTCTGAGACTGTAAAACCCTTTGGTTGTTGCATGTAAATATCTTCTTCAAGTTCTCCATACAAAAATGCAGTTTTTACATCTAACTGCTCAAGCTCCAAATCATGCATGGCCACAATACCAAGCAAAGCTCGAATCGAACTATGCTTCACAACTGGGGAGAACACATCTGTGAAGTCCACTCCTGGAATTTGACTGTAACCTTTTGCAACAAGCCTTGCTTTATATCTGGGTTCTTCAACTCCTGGAGTCCCTTCTTTCTTTTTAAACATCCATTTACAGCGAACAACATTTTTACCTTTAGGAAGTTTCACAAGATCCCATGTTCTATTTTTATGGAGTGATTCCATCTCCTATTGCATAGCAAACATCCACTTTTCTGAGTCTTCACAGCTAACCGCCTCAGAATAATTAGACGGCTCTTGGTTTGCATCTATATCTTCGGCCACATTTAAAGCATAAGCAACTAGATCAGCCTCGGCATATTTCTTTGGAGGTTTAATTTCTCTTCTAGTTCTGTTTTTGGCGATAGAGTATTGTGGTGAAGAAGTAACTCTATTCTCAATTTTTGTACTGGCTTGAGGAGTCGGCTATGTATTAATCTGATGCTCCACCTGCTTTTGATTTTCTTTATTGGAAGAGTCTTTAAGAGATAAGTAAGGTAGCATAGCAGTTTCATAAAAAACAACATCTCTGCTAATCACAACTTTTCTATTTTCAGGACACCATAACTTATACCCTTTTACACCAGCTTTATAACAAAGAAAAACACATTTAATGGATCTCGATTCCAATTTTCCATTATCAACATGAGCATACGCAGGACACCCAAATATCTTTAAATCAGAATAATTAGCAGGATTACCAGACCATACCTCTTGTGGAGTCTTTTTCTCAATAGTAATGGATGGGGATCGGTTGATCAAAAAACATGCAGTAGAGGCTGCTTCGGCCCAAAACGACTTTGGTAAGTTGGCATTTGACAACATACATCGAACTTTCTCCATGATCGTTCTGTTCATTCGTTCTGCAATGCCGTTTTGTTGTGGAGTATGACAAACTGTCAAGTGTCTCACGATCCCTTCTGACTTGCACAGTTTATTAAACTCATCAGAACAAAACTCTAAGCCATTGCCTGTGCGGAGGTGTTTTATTTGTTTTCCCGTCTATTTTTCAATCATAGTTTTCCAAGACTTAAATGCGAAAAACACATCGCTTTTCTGCTTCAGGAAGAATGCCCAAACTTTTCTGGAGAAATCATCAATAAAAGTTAGCATATAATTACCTCCACCTCTTGAAGGCACTCTTGATGGCCCCCACAGATCAGAATGAATATACTCCAATGTTTTCTTCGTGTTATGGATTCCTCTGGTGAATCGAACTCTCTTTTGCTTCCCAAAAACGCAGTGCTCACAGAACTTCAATTTGCAAATTCCTTGCCCATCAAGAAGTCCTCTTTTGCTCAATTCTGCCATACCATTCTCACTCATATGCCCTAGGCGCATATGCCAAAGTTTAGTAATATCATCATCTGACAAGAATGAGGAAGCGACAGCTGCATCACCAATAACAGTAGAACCCTGCAAAACATATAACTTGGCAGTCTTTCTTTGCCCTTTCATCACAACGAGGGAACCTTTAAAAATCTTCAAAATCCTACTTTCAGCTGTGTATTTGTACCCTTTTGAATCAAGAGTACTTAACGAAATTAAATTTCTCTTCAATTTTGGAACATGTCGTATGTCACTAAGTATTCTGACAACTCCATCAAACATCTTAACTTTAATTGTTCCAACACCTGTGATTTTACACGAAGAATTATTTTCCATCAAAACAACACATTCAGACACTATTTCGTAATTTGTAAACCAATCTCGATTGGGACACATGTGGAAGGTGCAACCCAAATCAATTATCCACTCCTCCCTCACTTTAGAATTGTTAACAGAAGCAACTAGAAGTTCACCATCGCTGTAGTCTTCTACAACATCAGCTTCACTGAAATTTTCTGGTTGTTTTCCCTTTTGATTCGCAGCCTCCCTTTTAATCTTGTTCTGTAGCTTATAGCATTCGGTTTTAATGTGTCCTTTCTTTTGCGTGAAGTTACAAGTTTTACCTCTGTTTGAAGATTTTGATCTACCCTTAGATTTACCGCGAGGATTCCGTTCCTGTGTCTTTCCACGATCATCATCAGCATTCCGATCTTGTCTCCCACGAACAATGAGACCCTCTCCTTGAGAGTCGGGTTTAACCACAAGATGCTTCATCTTATCATACGAGGTCAAAGAATCATAAACCTTATCAACTGTGAGAGACTCGCGGCTATATAAAATCGTGTCTCTGAAGGTTGAATAAGACGGGGGCAACGAACAAAGTAGAATCAACACTAGATCTTCCTTATCATACTGAACCTCCATGGCCTCCAAGTTTGAGAGAATTTCTTTAAACACTGTTAAGTGTTCGTGCACAGACGCACCTTCCTCCAAACGATGAGCATAAAGACGTTGCTTCATATGCAACTTGTTTGGTTAGAGTTTTTCGACATACATATTTGTTCTAGCCTCTTCCATAATGCCGCGGCGGTCTTCTCCTTCATCACATCTTGCAAAATTTCGTTAGACAAATGCAGATGTAACTGTGTTAACGCATTTCGATCCTTGCGCTTCTTCTCTTTCTCCGTCAATGTCGAAGGCATTTTATCTACCCCTAGCAGGGCTTCCTCTAAATTCATCTGTGCAAGAACTGCATGCATCTTTATCTGCCACAACGCAAATATGGTGTTGCGATCCAACAGCGAAATTTCATACTTCAAGGACGCCATTACCGTGATCGAGATGAAAAACTCGGAAGCTCTGATACCAATTTGTGAAAAATATAACGTCGGTAATGACAAATATATCGTAAAGAAAAGAGAAATAAAAAAATAAAGAACACACAGATTTTACGTGGAAACCCTTTTGGGAAAAAACCACGGGCAGAAGAGAAGAAAATTCACTATGTCGAATTCGAATCAATTTACAAGAGGAATAGACTATGTCTATTTATAGGCTTGTAAAGCCATATTCTAATAGGAGTGTAGTAAGATTGAAACTCCTTATTCTAATCAATATCCAATAGATGGAGTTTAATAAGGTTTAAAAAACCTTATTTAAAATAAAATAAAAGAAGTGTAGTTCTATAGGGATTCTTCTTTTATTTTATTTTACCATTGTATTTTATTTAAATAAGGATTCGGATCACTTAATTCTAACACATTTTTATTATACATTGATTTAGAAATTGATTCAATGAAAAAGCATTCATTTTTTTTTGAAAAACCAAACCTAATTATTATCAATTATTTCAATAATCAAGTGTTTTGTGTATACGGTAATAAATCGATTGGATACTAATTGACAAATTACCAAAAGTATAATATCAAAATTTGCCTATGATGTTTATATTTTTTTTGTCAATTTGGTCTCTTTTTTTTAGCTAAACTTACTCATCAACCTTTTGAAAAGAGTCAAATTTAACTATTAACCATTTAAAAAAGAGTCAAAACTATAATACTAATACTAAAATGTTAAATTTTTAAACACGACAACTTGCATGGCAGTCCACACATACTCTGCTATTTTTAAAAAAAACTATGAACTTTTTATATATATTTATTTTAATTTTGATTAATCTTTTTATTTTTATAATTTTTGAATAATTTGTTGACTTGACATATAAGACAAATGATATTATGTTAGCATGATAATTTTTATTTAAAGTTATATTTTTCTCTGCATAAAAAAATGAAATTGATTAAAATAAAAAAGCAAAAAATAAAAATCCCCAAAATTTTAATTTTCACTAATGCAAGATACCTAATTAAGGAAGAGATTTTATATTTTAAAATATTTTTTTAATATAATAAAAATATAAGATGAAAGTATTTGAAATTGAACCTAAGGTCTCATGAGTTACAATTTAATATTATAAAATACTAAATACATTTGCAGTGAACAATCCTTTTGCATCCACAAGTCATTTTCGAGAAACCAGTCATGCATGCATACCCTAACATTTAAAACTAAATCATTGTCGCCCCCAAAAAAAAAAAAAAACTTAATCCATCGAACGAAATCCGTTACACGATCAGTTGGTTGATAACAACCATTAGATCTCCACGTAACTGATCCTAATTCAGTAGTCCCACCTCCAACGATGTGAAACCGGAAATCGTGAGTCACATATTTTGACGTTGAAAAGTGGTACGAATATGGTCATTTTCATGTTTTCATCGTCATTCTTCAATTACTTTATAGTATCAATGAATAAATAATTATAAAACCCTAGCTAGTGGAGGAGGTGGCGTTTACGGTTAACACTTAGCGGCCATTAAAGACTTGTAAAGTCTTGTCAACTTTCTTCCCTCATTTCCACCCTTTTAGGGTCCCTCCAGTCCTACCCTTTGGATTGCCATAATCTTCATTGCAACATCAATCATTTAAACCCAATTAACACATCTTCCCCTTTCCTTTACACTTGACTGCACTCTTCCACTGTTATTGCAGCTAAAAATTCAACATCTAACAATTCGAACTGTTTAAATCAAAGAACTCAAGCCCTGTCAATTTGCCAAATCTGACATATAATATTTATGTTAAAATTTAAAACTCGCGTAGGTTAGTGTCTGATTAGATAGAATTAAGACTAAAGTTTAAGGGGATGAGTATGAAACAACAGTGACAGACCATTTTGGACGTAAAGCAGACGTCGTTTTTGAATAAAAAAGCAAAGGCAAAGGGTGACCCATTTTTTACTGTTAATCCGACGGTTCACTCACCTTCTTCAAACTAAGAACTTCCTTTTTTTCCTTCTCTTGTAAAGGGAAAAAGCAAAAATAATAAAGTTAGAAAACGATAAATGGTAGCTAAAGCTCAAGGACCCGAGTTTCATTTTCAACTCAGTTTTTGAGTTTTAAATGTCCAAATAGGTTTTAGGTTGGGTTAGAGGGACACTACTGTATCAAATTAATTACTTTTTACATTTTAATTAGATTGTGATGTTCGTAATGGATAGGAGGTGTCAATACATCCAACTGAGGAATTAATGTTAACCGACTTTGGAAAATTTCACTTGGTCACGCCGCTACCTTATTATTATCCATTTAATTTAGATTTAGGTGTCACAACAATAAGATTTTAATAATTTTCATTAACATTCTGTTTATAGATTTTACTACTATCTTATACTGGGTATGAATAGTTATTTAAAACACTAATAGACAGAATCTTTAACTTTATAATGGGTATCAATAAATTATATTTGAAACTAAAGATATATAATAAAATTACAATCTAATTGTGGAGCTAAAAAATTCCAGCTCTTATATACCAAATAATTAGCTTTATTTGTTTATTTTTCCAGTGGGAGTGTTATTATATGAGTAAGTTGGTAGTTATTATTAAAAAAATATATAGAGTTTTTAGAGGAATTTTCTTCTTCTAAAAAGACTATTTAAGTAGATTTTTAGATATTATATAAAAATACCTAAATAATTTTATAATAATATTTGTTGGTTTTCTAAAAAAATAAGATTTTCTTGATTTTATAATTAAGTTGATGCTTGATTATATAGAGACATGAACTCAACAATAAATGTTTAGTGCAATGATTAGATACTTTGCACTTGAAATGAGAGAGTACATGTTCGAACATTAAAAATGACATTATTTTTTTTTTTTTGTGAATATGTATAGAAAACAACTTTGAAGTTTCTAAGAGACATAAAAAACTTTGTCTTGTTGGAGAGCCATAGCCACCGCATCAGGCGGGACTTCAAATATCTGGAGGAAGTCTGCCAAGAGAGTCCAATCTTCGCCATTTGGTCTGCGATTATATTACACTCCCTGGGAACATGCTTAATTTCCCACTGTCCTTCAGAATGTAGCAATCTTTTAATTCTTCTAAGTATTGTAGTTCCAGAGTCCACAATGTCCTCCATGGATAAAACCCTAACCACTTCAAGATTATCCGTCTGGATCTTGACCTTCTTATACCCTTTATTCAATAAGATGAGTACTCCATCAAGGACACCCCATAATTCTGCTTCCAACGGTGAGCATCTTCCCAAATAATGCGTAAATCCTAATATCCAATTACCATTCTGATCACGAACCACACCACCCGCTGAAGCATTTCCGGATATTCTAGCCACTGCTCCGTCAGAGGATAAGTGAACCCAATTGTCAGAACAATGTAAAATTACTATTTAGGCTGGCATGGGCCCCCCTAAAATGTAAAATTACTATTTACGCCTTTAAATTTTTTTAAAAATTTTAAATTAGTAAAGGTAAAATTGCACTTTGGCCCCCCTAAAATTATAAAAATTTGATTTAATCCTTTACAAATTATAAAGATATAAACTATAAAAAATTTAAATTTCATCCGGCCCCCCTAAAAAATTGTTCTGGCTTCGCCCCTGGCGAGACTAACTGAATCGAAAGTTCAATATACTCGTTAGTTTATTTTTAAAATTAAGGACAGAGCTTTAAATATTAATAATTTTTTATTAAGTAATTTATTTTAAAAATAAAATTTTTACTACTAAAATAATATTTAATTAATTCATGAAATCAACTTCAGATTTATATAATAACAAAGAAAATAAATTTCTTAAGTCAGTTTTCAAGAAAAATTATCACTAGCCTTTTGTTTTATTTTTTACTTTTTTGTCATGTCGAACAAACCCAACTGTAATTATGCTCTGCAAAGGTGCAATATATATATATATATATATATATAATTTAATCAAATTATCATGTCTCTGTTCAAATGAAAGCTGCTGTAATAGGGAGAAAAAAAGGAATGGCCAAAATGCAGGACCAATGTTGCTTTGCTGCTTTCCTAAGGATACCCACCACCAACAATTGAATTTATTAAATAAAGCTAACATCATTGTTCTCAATTGAATTATTACAATCCTTAATAAATATTTGCCAATTGGTGCCAAAAGAAAACAACAGATCTTCTCCATTGATTCAGTTCATGATTCCTTTGTTTTTTTGTTTATTCAAAGACTGATACTTTAATTTCTCTAATTAAATAATAGAATGTTGTAATAATAATAAAAATATCATACATGATTACATTTAAAAAAGAAACTTTCAATTTAATGTTTTATATCAAAATACATATGAAATTTGTGTAATTATTACATGTACATAACTTCCCATTTGAAAGAATGAAACCTATTTCTTCTATAGTATTATCAAAAGGAACCGTGTATGAATCCAATAGGTTAAAAAATTGCATTAAATATAATCCTTCCAAATTTCCAATGAGTTGATATTATTAATAGCAACAAAGTTCCTATTTCTACGTAGATGTATGGTATATGAGAAAATCCTTTTTATAGGGCGAAATTCTCACGAGAAAGCGTGATGCTTATTCGAGACATAAAAACACTCTTAAAACCCAACAACAACACGCAACTTGTATTAACACCACTGATCTTCAGCTGCTTTGAACAGAAGAAGAAAAAGTGGAGCCATGGTTGCAATCTCGCAGATGTAACAAGGTCTTTGATTAAGCCAAGAGTTGAAAAAAAAAATTGGGTTTTTGTCCATAAGCACTGGGTGAATGAGATCAGACAAGTTAGTGAAGTGAAAGTTGTGGAAAATTGTGACATTTGTTGATGTTGTTGTGGTGGGGAAGAGAGAGTATGTGAGTAAGTAATCCATGCCTAGCCCACCATCTTTTTTCTTTGCCTTAAATGAGAAACATTATTCCCAACTCTAAAATTACTTAACTTCTTCATCTCCCACACTTTTCAAGATAAAACCCACCAGCCTACAACAACTCCTTTTTTCTTATCTTCATCCCTTAACTATGTTCGTATCCTTTTAAAGTTGTACAAAGATTGTTATTTTTTTTTTCTTTCAAAAGACTGTTTATTTGGGTCATTTAGTTTTTGTGGGATTTCTTTGATTTTTTTTTTCAATGAAAAAAATGGAGACTGAAGGGAAACATGTGTCTGTGGAACATGAACTTGGAGGTGGTCCAAGCCAGATAACTACTCCAGTTCAACAGGTATTTTCCAGCTTCTTTGTTTTAAGTTTTCGTTTCTACCCCCCCTTTTTTTTGTCTTTTTGGATTGAGTAGGAACTGTTATTGCAGAGGATTTAGTTTCATTCCAAAGGTTTTGAGACCTTGAAGAGAACTTTCATGGGTTCTTTTTTAATGCTACCAAATGATATTGATTGTTTATATTTTTTGGTTGTTTTCTTTTTGAACAAAAGGGCTAGCTGCAACTGAGGGTGTTAACTAGTTTAGCCATCTTTACTTTCCTTCTTTTCTGGGATCCGCATGGCTTCTGACAACCTTTTAATTTAGTTTTGTTTGTTTGGATGTTTTGAGGTGAAGTATTTGGCGGTATCTCTATGCCAGTAGAGCCCTGGTTGATGTTCTATTTGTCTTATTCCTCTGAATACGGCCTAGTTTTATAAAAAAGTAAGCTCAGAACCTGCCGGCATTAATTTACCGTGAAAATTCATAGCTGGAACTGTGGAATTGCTATGAATGAACGTGTCTGGTTTACCTAAGACGCAGATCATGCATGTTTACTTGATCTAATATTAGGCTGTTTCCATGGTCATTTCGTTTTATGAGGAAAATAGACCACCACTTTATTATAGCTTCAGAGACTGGCCAACTGAAACTGTGCTATTGATCTTTTCAACGTTTAAGAGGAATACTTGTACAGGCGAATTCGGAATTGCAGAGGAAGTAGTTAAAATATGAGCTGAAATCACCCTGTCATGTCATCTTTGGTTTCAAAGTAGTTTCTCTTGGGACACTAGCCCCTTAGATCATAGCTTGTCAATGTGCCAACTGCCAAGGGCAGTTCATTTTTGTATATTTTTCTTACACAATAAAGATAAATGGTTATCGTGTGTTTTCTTTTCAGGTTGATGATTCAACAGGAATAACCGAGGAAACAACTCGTTCTCATCATTGGAGGCGAAGCAATCTCTCTCTAGAGATACCCTCAAGAACTTTTGAAGACTCCTCTCAAGAGTCTGTCATAATAAAGATGCCCCCAACGCCGAGTCTGACTCCCAGGAAAGTGAATTTTCTCTTGACACCGAGTCCATCTGATGCAAGAATTAGTGGATCCCCAGGTCCCTCCACATCTAGAGGCAAATCATCCTTGAAGAGTCTCTTACCAAAACTAAGCTTCAAGCAGAGAAATGTTAATTCAGATATCGAAAAGGCTGCAATCTTTGCGCCTGAATCTTCTTCTACTTCACTAAGAGAGAAGCCCTCCATTGCAAGGACATTGTCACTTTCAAAGATTTTTACTCCTAGGATAAAAAGGACAGCGTCATTACCTGTAGTAACTCAAATTGCAAATGCGAACCTGGAACCTACGAGCAGTGGAAGCCTAGGTGGCTCTGTAAATTCTAGTGTAAGTTTTTGCGATATTTTGTGGATGACCATATATTATTGGGTCCGGATCATCTTTTCTAATAATGAGCATGGTGAAGTTTGGAGTATATCTTCTTGGGTTGACCTAGTTGGATGCTCTGTTCTTACTTTAGTGCATATGTCATGGTATTTAGTTGCTAGAATTATTGAATTATGTAACATACACAATCTATTGACCTGGTCAAGTGAGACGGCCTTGATGTTAAATGAAGAGCATCTAAACCTGTGTTAATGTGAAGTGGAATGAATTTGTTTATAAATACTTTTTGGGTTTCTTCTTTCTGAAGTTAATCAATTTTGTACAATTTTGTACAAGGATTTTGAGAGCATACTGTTTGAAGTTATTAGTTCTTTTGCAGAGAAAAGGTAATGTGCTGCAGATATCTCGCTCTTTTTCTGTTCCCTTAAATGACAAGGAAGGAACAACATTAAGGAGAATGGATTCATTTTTCCGAGTAGTTCCCTCAACTCCACGAGTAAAGGAAGGAGAAATAAGTTCAAATGCTTCCGTGGGACCTGATGCTGGTATTCCCTTGTCTTTATCTCTATTTTCTGTGTATGTTCAATTTTAAAAGATGTTATGATACAGTAGACAATAGATCTTGAAGTGTTACTCTATATTAATCCGTACAAGCTTGTTAGCGTTTGTAAGTCTGTCGTCAAGAACCCCTTTTTACCTCAAAAGTCCTTCTGATTTTGAAGATGCTATTGGCATCAGAAATGGAATCTTCCACCGTTAGATCAACTCTTATGATTTGACTAATAACTTATAACTTTGGTCAGTAACCGTGTTCTAAGATAATTGCACTCTGTACTTGTGGGATCTATTAACTATCATTACAAACCAAGGTCTTACTGTAAATTCATTATCCAGAAAATGGCGATCCTGATGGTGAGGACATACCAGAAGACGAGGCTGTTTGTAGGATTTGTCTGGTTGAATTGTGTGAAGGAGGTGAAACACTGAAGATGGAATGCAGCTGCAAAGGCGAACTTGCTTTGGCACACAAAGACTGCGCCGTGAAATGGTTCAGCATCAAAGGCAACAAAACTTGTGATGTGTGCAAGCAAGAGGTTCAGAATCTACCCGTCACTCTTTTAAGAATACAAAGTATTCGAGCTCGAAACGGTGCTATTCAGGCTGATGCTCAAGGGTACAGGTGACACAACCATTTGTTAATTGACAGAATTATATACCTATGATTGCTGAAACTTGTAGGATTCCGGTAAAATGTGATAACTTGCAGCTGTTTGTTTCCAACCGCAAGATTCCTTGCATTTGCTTCTCTCTTGTTAGAAGTCATCTTAAATGGAAGAGAAAAATAAATGAACACGCATGAATGGTGTAATGATAAAATCTGGAATGCTTCATCATAAAATTTGAAACAAGGAAGCGTGTCTTACGGACTTGCAAAGTCTTTCTCTAATCAGTATGCCCTGTGCTTGTTCCCTTGTGGTAACTTGTGCCATTATTTGTTGTTGATGATTGTATGTTATGTCTTTGGCTTCTCAGGGCAATCATGCCTATCTTTTTAGTACATTCGACAAGTATCCAGGTCAAATATTGTGTAAAATCTGATTTACAGGAGTGCACTATTTAATTCTATGTTATTTCTATATTTTCTTGTTCTTTTGTATTCCTAGCTTATTAGTTTGAGGTTTGCAGGGTTTGGCAGGAGGTCCCTGTTCTTGTCATTGTCAGCATGCTTGCATATTTTTGTTTTCTTGAGCAGCTTCTGGTAAGATAACTGATTTCTCATTTGGTTTGCTCTGTTTTACGACTTCATATCCTTGATATATATATTTCTTTACCTGCAGGTCGGAAAAATGGGTACCGGAGCAATTGCTATATCTCTTCCATTTTCGTGTGTGCTTGGCCTCCTTTCATCCATGACTTCATCAACAATGGGTAGGTTGCACATATTTTTGCTAACTGTGAAATTTTGGAGGAAATTATTGCTTTATAGGAAATTTTTGTGAACTGTTGTCAAGATTTTTCTAACTTCAAACCTGATCTTTCGTATTCAGTGCAGCGGAGATTTGTCTGGGTTTACGCATCGATTCAATTTGCCTTGGTGGTTTTCTTCGCTCATATATTTTATTCTTTGGTAAGTGGTTGTTTACACATTTTAGCACCGGTTTCCTTGCAATGCTGATTCGAAACTACTTGACTTGACTGTAAGATTGTAAACCGGTGAGACGGAATTTTGGAGTATGGTAATTCCTTGGAGAAGTGTTATTACCATGGCTTGATCATACAGCAAACTGATCAAACAAGAACAATCGATGCAATGTTTATCGTTGTACTGAACCCGGTTATGAAATTTCTGAAAGTACTATAATATGCCTGAAACAGGGTTGACTAAAATCAATTCACATTTAATGGTTTGTTTGCCTGCAGGTGAAAGTACAGTCAATTCTATCAATTCTCCTGGCAACATTTTCTGGATTTGGTATTGCAATGAGTGGGAGTTCGATCATTGTCGAAATCCTTCGATGGAGAAGAAGGTGGCAGGCTTGGTGGCAGCAGCGACATAGATCGCAAACGACGACTCATCCACCAATCCAATCCCCTAGGGCTGTTAATTCACCTCAGACACACAGAAGTCCTAATGTAAGCCAGCAAAATGCATAAACTTTCACCGGGAGCTGAACCGGTTGCTTACTCGAGAACCTGAAAATGGAGGCTTTCACACTATAATATATTATTTATACAAAGTTCAAGCATCGATGCTTCCTTCTGTAATGTAAATCAAATAGGCTATCATACATGAAAAAGATTGGTTCAAAGACCAGAAATCAAGGAACCTTGAAATTTTTTGTCTTTGAGGTTGATCTCCCAAGAGGCTTCCATGAATTATTAGGTTATAATGTGCTTGCGAAAGGGTATATAAATATGGAATACATGTTTGCGATTTTACATTGGTTTTATCCTTTTATACATAACTTTAAAAAGCTTAATTTTACTATTTCAATCAAAATTTCAATTAGCTCTTATATAATTTCTTGATAAATTAGATAAAAATATATTTATAAAAAATACTAAAAATTATATAAAATTTTAGTTAAAATGATAAAACTGATATTTTAAGAATCTAAGATTTTAAGTTGAAGTCTTTATAAATTTATTTTAATTTAAATTGTTTTTTATAAATTTTAAATAAAAATATTAAAAAAACAAAATATTCTCATAATAAAATTTATTATTTTTTAAATAAAAGAGCCTAAATATATTATAGATTGACTAATTACAATTACTCAAAGAATTAAATATACTATAGAAATCTTTTCATTTTTCAAAATATCTCTGGGTCGACAATTGAAGTGGTGAAAGTCTCTATTAACTGGGCTCGCCAATTTGAGTTAAACCTTAACGGATATAAGAGAAATGCTTCCCACACAAACCATGTTAATATTCCCGAGAACACATGGGTACTTCTATCCACTGATGGTGCGGTGGCAAGAGATATCGATCATGCAGCTACAGGAGGCGTGGTACGAGACAAGGATGGACATTGGATTATGGGATTTGGTCGCTTTTTAGGTGTTTGCTCACCATTTGAGGCCGAAGTTTGGAGTATCCTAGATGGGATAATGCTGTTACTTAATAAAGGGTATAGACAGATCATAATTCAGACTGATAATCTTGAAGTAGTCCAAGCTCTGTCTGCTACGGACATGGAGGAGTGAGGAATTACAATGCTCAGAAGGACAAAGCACATTATGAATTCGGAAGGCCAATGGAGAATCCTTCATATACCGAGAGATTGGAACTCGGTGGTGGACCGGCTTGCTAAGCTTAGTTTGAATTGGAAATCAACCTTACAGGTCTTTGAGGACGCTCCCAAGGAAATTTTAGAATTGTTACAGGAAGATAAAGTCAATGGTACTTTTATGTAATTGATGTAATTCATTTTCCTTTTCACCAAAAAAAAAAATTTAAATATACAATATATTTTAAAGCTACCCAAAGTTTTCACATAAAACAATAGTTTGTTCTTTCAAAAAAAAAAAAAAGTTTGAATATTTTAATATTAAAATATATTTCAATTTATTCTTTACAGGGTGAAGAGGTTGATTATAGAGGTGTCTTGCACCGTGATGGCTCAGTACTTATGTCTGTTTCCCTGGATCAATTGAAGGTAGCTTCCTTTTTCTTTTTTGGGTGAGATGTAGAGAATGTTGTTGATCCCTTTTTCCACTATTCAGGCACCGGAACTCTTGTACAAGTCACTTGCAGCAAAGCTGGTTGTTAGCATGCTATTTAAGGTCTACTCTCGGTCCATACACGTATAAGTTGGCTACATTATGTGGGCTTGCATCACAATTGAATTGCCTATCTTGATTTAGGACTTGGCGACAGTGGACTCAATCATATTGAGGGAGCTTCCACCAATAGACGACAGTGATGCTGTTAGAATCTACCTTCTTTTGCTTTGTTTTGTTGGGAGGCGAAGTCTCTGATTCCTTTCCTCCCACTCATCTCTTATCCTTTCTCTCTCTCTCTCTCTGCAAAAACAATTGAAATGAAATGATCGATATTATTCTACGTGCTCTTAAAAGGCTGATAGACATAAGCATGGGGGTCATAACTCCTCCACCGGAGCAGCTAACAAAGCCATTGCCTAATGCTATGGCTCTGGTAAAACCTGAAGGAACTACCAACCGGAGCTTACAAGCTTTTGCCAGAAGGTGCTATTCCTTAATTTTTACATTGAATTCTTAACTTATATATAGTTGCTTATATCATATTAATTCATTACCTTACAGGTACGCGATTGGTTGTATCCGCTCGTGGTGACGAGCCCTTTGAAGAGCTGGAAATCCTCAAAGACATCGATGCTACAATGCTTCTTCATAACGTACCCTACAATGAAGATAAAATCGGCAGAGTGCTTGCAGCTAGGAGGTAAAAATGTTAATGGCTTGAATTTGCTCAACTCTTATGGATTAATGGTGTAACTTGTAAATCCTGTCTTATGACTCGTTACAAATTTGTTAAGCTTGCAAATTCAATCCAGATCTAATTGATGAGAACAGTCCACGACTAAGCATATCAGAGAATGCTCTGGATTTCCCTGTAAGTAATCCACCATATTCAGTTTCTGAATGGGATTCACAGGTAATTAACCCTATAGTACTTGTTATGGAAGTGCAATGTATGAATATAATATTTTTAGTTCATAACGTTTTCCTCTACATGCAGGGATGACTTGGTCATTAATGCTGGCACCAATGCTGGAGCTCATCTGGTTGATGCAATCGGAGACGGCGTCTTGTTAGAATCCCTGGACCAGGATTTTGATTTCCTCAGAAATACTTCTTTCAACTTACTGCAGTGCTGTAGAATGAGGAATACCAAGACAGTATGAATCTTAGCTTTGAGGGGAAAAAGAAGAGTTACAACTTCACAATATTACGAAGCAACAACAGTCTTAGAAGTTTATATGTAATAATCCTGAACTCTGGTTGCAGGAGTATGTTCCATGCCCATCTTGTGACCTTCAAGAAATAAGTGCGCAAATACGAGAAAAGACGTCACACTTGCCCGGTGTTTCGGTAATTACTTATCCTCACCTCTCTGTCCTGCCTCACATTCGATGATATTCAAGTTAATCCTTGTTTTAGTTTAAATAACGAGATTAAAGAAAAATAATAATTCCTCTTCTTCTTTTAGATTGCAATCATGGGTTGCATCGTCAACGGCCCAGGGGAATGGCTGATGTAGATTTCGGATATGTTGGTGGTGCTCCTGGAAAAATCGACATTTATGTTGGCAAGGTACTGTAGCGTATTTTCGAAGATAGACATACTGCGATTGTGAACCTAACAACTAGTTTGTATTACCTTTGAGACTGTAGTGAAGCGTGGAATTGCAATGGAGCATGCCGCTGATGCGTTGATCCAATTGATAAAAGATCATGGCCGCTGGGTAGACCCTCCTGCTGAAGAATAAGTTTAGGAGGTTCGAGTTTGGAGATTGCAGCAGGCATCGGCCGTCCCCATCTTTGTATACCGGTATTCTCAACACATGAATCCACATACAAGTTAATAAGATCAGTACTTAACCAAAAAAATAACAGCAGTAGAAATACCAGCACGTTGTGTTCGTATTGATTATGGGCTTACTGTACCTCAATACGTTGCGAAATGTTAAGAAGACAGTTCTGCAGGGTATTATTCCCCAGAATATATAAAGTACGCATACCATTTTATTGGATTGATAAATTCGAGTTCTCTCAATTATTTCCATCATCTTTCTCAATTCCAAGTGCAAAGACAAATAATGAAATAAAAGATTTTCTAAAAAATGCTAAACTTTATAGAAAGAGTAGTACTAACTGTTATAAAAGTGGAAAATTACCTAAAATAAACACCAATAATTGAAATGGTGCATTGACCGATTTATAATTTCATAAACCATCAACTGAAATTAAATATAAATTATTATATATATTTTTAACTTATCAAAAACAAAATTGGAAGAGAAACAATTAACAAAGAAGTTTGGCGTAAATTCAAATGCTAAACGAATAGATAGACAATCGTTGGCTACCTGATGGTAATGCAGGGTACATACTCGACTCACTAAATTTCTTGCAAAAATGGACGACAATTCCTTACAAAGAATCAAAGATAATAAATTTCAATTGTCAAGTAATCATTTCTACAACAAATTAAAACCGAATGCAAGTAATAATGTATAACCGCTTATAATCATTTTTTTAAATCTGCAATCGTCTAATCTTCTTCACAGGATTTCTCTCCTCGCGGCGTATCCGTACTGAGATCTCCTGATATTGTCTTGTCTCTTCTTGTAAACCAATCCACCGAAGCCAACCAAACACGCCGCTGCCACCACTGCCACCAAGATTCCTGCTTTTTTTCCTCCGTTCAGTCCTCCGCCACCACCAGTCTTGTTTTCGCTTTCCTCTGCATTGATGTTGCTGTGGTTGATATCACTCGCATCGCCCGGTGAAGGAGCAGGAGAACTTGAAGGCGATGACTCTCCTTCTGCCAGATCTGATGGGGACGGCGCGATTGGCGCCGGAGGCGAAGCAGGCATCACCGGTGAGATTAATGGTGCCGAGTCCGGAGATCCCGTAACCGGAGTAGGAGCAAGTAGCGGTGATGTGTCTGCACCGAGCGAGGGAGCAGGCGCCGGCGAATCTGTGGCGAAGGTGAGTTCAAAAACTAAGAAAAAAACAATGGTGAGAAATACAAAAGTTGCCATTTCTGCAGATCTGATTTTTTTAAAAATTGATACAAGTAAAAGAAGTTTCAAAGTGGAGATGCAGAGGAATGAATTTAAGAACAAAAAATAAAAACGGGGTAGATCTAGTGGAACGGAAATTTAGGGGGTAAAATAATGCAAAATTTTGTGTACACGTCAGACGGCACGTAAAAAGATAAAGTACCGAACGAAGAGAAAAAGCCTGCATTAAAATTTAGGGGGTAAAATAATGTAAAATTTGAAATACAAATTTAAAAATATTAACTAACACTAACTCAATTATTATCTATAATAATCAGTTAAAATATGTACAGGAGGATTTAAATTTGCGTCAATTAAATTATTAAAAATTTAAATTTATTATATAATTTAAATTTTATTTTGATATGTTTTATATATTTTTATTTTAATATGTACAATTTATTATCTCAAATAATTTTATATATTAATAATATTATTTATTGAGTTGATGTTATAAATTAATTTAATATTAACTCATAATTAATGACAAAATCATAATAAATAATTATACTTAAAGTTTTCCATAGGCCGGGTCAGGCCTAACCAAATTCTAGACCGATTGATAAGCCTGGACTTGGCTCGAAAAATGGGCTTAAGTTTTTGTCCAAGCTCAACCCAGATAAAAATGTTAAAGTTCGGGTTTGACCCGCATTAAATTATATATATATATTTAAAAAATATAATACATCAAAAAAACTAAAAATATTTAAAAAAATGTTTCCTAACAAATTGAAAAAAAAAAATCTTTATACTTAAATAGCACTAAGATAGGTGCAACTTAATAAGCAAATGCCTCTAAATAGTAGCAAAATTAACAATAAAACAAGAGTTATACAATATCCAAACAATAACAACAAAATAATAGCAACATAATAATGAAATGACAGCAAAATAATAGGAAAATAGTGAGAAAATAACAGCAAAACAACAATTTTTTTTTTGCAAAGTTGGGTCGGGCCTAGACTCAAAAAACCTTACTCAAGGCTTATTTTTTTTTACCAGAGCCCATTTTTTGGGCCTATATTTTTGCCCAAATCCTCCTACTTTTCGGGTGGCCTATCTCATGGACAAGTCTAACTATACTACATTTAGTATTGTTTATCTGATGTATTTAAATTTCGTCATATTCATAATTTAATCTATTTTTATTTTAATATTATACATATTTCATAATTTATTATAATTAATTAGTTTTAATATGTTACTTTTAAATACGCATATGTATTTTAAATAGGTAGTGTATAGAATTTCTAATTTTTATCTAAACTACTTAATATATATTAGAAATTATATCACACAAAAACTACATATTTAGAATATATGTTATGTTTAAAAATAAAAAAAATAACATATAATAAATAACTAAGCATATGATTTGAAGCTAATTAATAAAAAATTATATAGAAGTATTTTTGTTTTCTTTAATATTTTGTATAAAACTTATAAAGTTAATTTAAACTCAAAATAAATATGGAAAAAAATACAGGACATTAATTTAGTAAATCACGACTTTCAAATTTTAATTTTACTATTTCAAATAAAACAATTTTTTTTTGAATAATAATCGGCTAACTTTATTAAAAATAAATAAAACGAAGTTGGGTTTTTAACATACTTTGGGCCTGCTGGTAACATATTCAGTCGGGTCAAAAATAAAACATAAGAAAAAAACTATCATAAAACTCCTAGGGAAACAAAAAGTAATTAAGTCTATGAAGAAAAAGGAAACCTAGAAAATTGAATTATAGCCGATTCATAATAGCTGGGTATCATTTCGAGATGTCTTTTCGTTTTCGTCCTGTCCCATCCATTTTCAGACGATAGCCTCTTCATATCTTCCAATTTTTGCTATCTATTCCTCTTCACCTTTCTCTGCGCCGTTTCAGTCTGGAGATCTTCTCCACCTTCCCTCCGGATTCGCTTTTGGGTTGCACAGCTCCTCTCCTCCAAGATATGCTCCTCCTTCCCTTTTAAGTGCTTATTCTGCTATTTTGTGAGCCAACATGTTTTCGGTCCTGTTAATGAACTGAAATTTGATTGTTTGAAACTGCTTCGATTTTTCCTGAATATCCCTGATTATTGCGCTTATAACTGATTTGTCTGTCGTGTTTGTTTTGCATTTCTTTATGACTGTTCGTGAGTCCCCCTTTATCTTGACTGATTGTAACCCCATTGAGATTCCAAGCTTGACTGCATGAAGTCCGGCATAGGCTTCTGCTGTAAAGGAAGATGAAACATTTGAGTTTGAAACAGATTTTGTTTTTATGATTCCTCCTGCTTGGTCCATAACCATGTAACACCCCTAACCCCGAACCATCACCGGAACAGAGTTACGAGGCATTACCGGACATATCAGACAATTTACGAATATAAATTTTGTTTAATATAAATTTCGGCAGCATTTCTACTTATTATTATATAAAACCCCCTGTAAATTAAACCATATTCATTTCAATTATAACCAATTCAACCAATTCATTCCATATATTTATTTTCTATTCTAAATATCTTCTAATCAAACTCAATCAGTATAATATCAACTTAAATTTATCAAAATATTAGTTAGATTAAAATAAATATACTTCATTCATTATAATTCTTAAATTTGTAATACTAACATTTTTAACCATTTACATTCAAAACATAATAACATTTACACACAACCTACGTACATGCCACATTATGAAAAGGAAATATACATCATCAAAAGTTTGTTGAAGTCGGGTCTGGCTTCGGATCTTTGGTTCGATGATTTGACTTCTACAACTGCGCGCACGAAAACAACCGTCGATTTGAGTATACATATACTCAGTGGTATTACCATAATTCAAATTATAAACATAATAATCATATCATTAATTCATATAACTTTAATTTAACTAAACCAATTCAAACATAACTTTCATATAAGTTTGTCCTTCTCAATATATTCATACAATTCAATTTTAGCTATTCAACAATTGAAATAATACACAATCATGTTGAGCCACTATCCATTTCTTGAACCAATGGTTCATACTTTCTATTCTCATACTCATATTCCAATCACATTTTTCAGTTCATGTTCTATTTTCGCATTTCTTCCAATGGCTCAACCATTTCATTTTATTCAATTTAACCTTTTCTTTATTTACCCCTATTAACAGACTCGGACTTTTAACGCGGATACACGGAGTCCAACCCAAACACACCGAGACGGCACATTGTGCCTAAAGCGGTACATAGTACCTGATCAAGATACGACACATAAGTGCTCGAAAGCGACACACGAGGTGCCTGATACGACACACGAGGTGCCTAAAATACGACACATAAAGTGCCTGATTTACGACACATAAAGTGCCTGATCGGCAAAGCCGATAAATCCCGTACTCTTCCAAATCCTATGGCATGCCAATTATATCCGACTCAGCCCGACTAGTTAATAGGGTATTTCAGTTCTCAATTTCATTTCATTTTCATAACAAATTCAATTTCGATATCAATTACACTTTTCCATTTCAAACCACATACAATTCAATTTCAATACATATTCATCATTCAACTCAATTTCCATTCAATTCAATAAAAACACTTACCTTATAATTTACTTACCATATTCATAAATTAATCTAACATTTAATGAATAAATAAATAGTTTGAATTATAGTAATACAAACCCGAATTTGCTTGATTATTCCTCGGTAACCTTCTCCTTTCCTTTGTGGGTTGATGTCTCGAGTTCCTTGTTAGCTACGAAAATAATAATTTACATTATTAATTACAACACTAAATTACAATAAATAATTGAATTTTATTCAATTTTTACTCTTCCTCTTCATTCCACATCCTTTATACACAATTCTATTATTTACTTATAAGTTCTTTCAAAGCTGTCTACCTGAGTCATTATCACTAAATTATCTATATCTTCAATTAAAAAATTCCAAATTAAGATCCGTA
Source organism: Gossypium sturtianum (assembly GCA_025698515.1). Taxonomy (NCBI): domain Eukaryota; kingdom Viridiplantae; phylum Streptophyta; class Magnoliopsida; order Malvales; family Malvaceae; genus Gossypium; species Gossypium sturtianum. Next base: position 163,443,527 of record CM046955.1, on the reverse strand, counting down.
AATTTTCTATGAAACTAGACTCACATATCTTCTTGCTATAAAATTTTCAGAATTTTTGATTTAGCCAATAAGTACAGTTTATTCTTTGAAATCACCCCTATTCTGTTGTCTGACAGCTCCGACCACTCTTTGCTAAAATTTAATTATCTTTTTATACAGAATTCAAATGATGTTCTAGTTTGTTTCTTATAAAAATAGACTCATTAAGGAATCTAACCATATAAATTATGTCCCCAAATTATTTTTTTACAATTTTTAATGATTTTTCCAATTCAGAACAGGGGATCTCGAAATCACCCTGAAGCAGTTTCACTAAAATTTAAATATCTCATAATACAGAACTTATTTGCTTTCTCTGTTTCTTTCATATAAAAATAGACTCAATAAGCTTTAATTTCATATCTCACTCAACTTCTACTTCCATTTCTACCATTTTTGGTGATTTTTCAAAGTTACTCTTCTGCTGCTGTCCCAAAACTATTTTTTTTTATAGCTTACTTTGCAATTAAATCCTAATTAAGTTTACTTATTTCCTTAACTTAATTCATGCTTTGTTTCTACTTAAGTTCCTTCTATATTCAACTTGACTATCTAATGTTCATAATAAAACCCTAATTTATAATTTCTTCCAAATTAATCTCTATAATACAAAACTTATAGCTTACTTTACAATTTAATCCTTTTACTAATTCTAACTTAGATTTCATCTAATTTAATCCATAATTCATCTTTTTCTTCAACATAAACTATATTTAAAAACCTAAAAACTCTCAAAATACCAACTTAGTTTCATCAAAATCTTGTATTAAAGCTTCTAAAACATCAAAATTAAGAGAAAAGGGCTAAATTTAGCTTACCAATTACACTTGAAGCTTTAAAATCCCAATTTTCCCTTCTCTTTTCTTTCCCTTTTTCTTCCCCTGATTTCGTCTTGTTCTCTGTTTCTTTTTCTGTTCTTCTTTCTTTTTACTTTTGTTTTTACTTCTTTTTAGTTTTATTTACTTTATGTTATAATAATATAATATATAATAATTATTTAATAACAAATATCTTTAGCTTAAATTATAAGTAATTATATATTTATTTTACAAGTGTACAAATGTATGCATTACACATGTATAATTTAGTCACCATATATTTGTTTTTATTTTAATTTATTTATCATATAAATATCTTATAATATAATTATTTAATAATATTAATAATATATTTTAACACAAAAAATCTCAGATTTTTTTAAAGCTTATGCCGCCTCAACTTATGCTAAATGGCATAATTGCCATTTTGGTCCTTTATAATTTCTTTTAATCTATAATTAAACTTTTACTCCTTATTCAATTTGATCCTTTTTCCTAATTACTTTAAATTAAACTAAATTCACTATATAAAAATCTAATTAAACACACTACTAGACTCATAATTACTCCTAATGATTATTTACTAACTCGATTTACTAAGACGGAGGCCCGATAACACATTTTTTTTTTCTGGTGCCCACGGATTTCGGGTCGTTACAAACCACTAGACCCGCCATCGACTTGTAATTTCTTTTGTTGAAAGTAGCATCAAAATGAATGGTTATCTCTGAAGTTGTATCTCGCTGGTTCATGCTTCTAAATGCGTTTAAGGTACTCCTTCTTTCCCTTATGCCATCAATCTCAGCTAAGTATCTTTTTGCATTTTATGATAACTCCTCTGCTGAATCAATTTTTCCTTCATGTATGAGCTTGTTTCTCGACCCCCACATTAACCATATTATACTGCAAAATAGTCGACATTGTTTGTGGCTGCTTCTTTCAAAAACCCAGGTAATCCACTCCTAGAAATTCTGAATCGTGGGATTATTGACCCAGGAAAGTTCTAAAATTTTCCATATCTCATTTATTGAAGGGCAGAATCTGAAAACGTGTCTGATATCCTCTTTCCCAGATCTACATCGAGGACAGACTGTGTTGTCAGCTATTCTCTTGGATCTTAGATTAACTAGAGTAGGTAGATAGTTCCATGATGCTCTCTACATTGTAATCAGAATCTTGGAGGGTAGTTGTAAATTCCAAAGCTTTTTGTAAAAAAAATTTAGATCAGTCTGTAATAATAGGTCATTAGAATCCACGCTAGCATTTTGTAATAGTTTGTAAGCGCTTCTGACCGAGAACTCTCCAGAAAGCTCTCCCCTCCATACCTGAAAATCTTCTCCTGGATTTTTCGCCAGAGGAATTTGCAATATTTTTTTTGGCAATGTCAACTGTGAAGGTATTTTCCACTAGATCTGTTTTCCATACATTACTTGTATCATCAATTAAATCAGAAACTAACTTTACTACATTATCGTTTCTATGACTCCATCCATCTGCATCTTTTCCTGGTATCCAATGGTCGTCCCAAACTGAAATTCTAGATCCCCGTCCTACTCTCCAACTCATCCCACTACGAAGCAATCCCTTGGCAGCCCATATACTCTTCCAGGTAAGTGAAGGTAAGTTGCCTAATTGTGCACTTAAGAAATCTGAATTTGGGTAATATTTGGCTTTAAGAACTTTCGCTAATAAAGAATTCGGATAATTAATTAGTCGCCAACCCTGTTTAGCGAGCAAAGCAATATTGAACTGGCTAATATTTCGAAAACCAAGACCACCACTTTCTTTCAAAATACATAACTTCTCCATGCACACCAGTGAATACCCTTTTTCCCATGTCCTTTTTACCACCAAAACTTGGCCATAATGTTTTCAAGCTCAATACATAGCGTTTTAGGTAAAAGGAAACATGCCATCGTGTAAGTTGGAATGGCTTGTAAGATAGACTTAATAAATACTTCCTTCTCCCCTTGCGATAAATGTCTCGTACTCCAATGATCAATTCACTGCTTCATTCTATCTTTCAGGATCTGAAATGACTCCCTTTTCTTCCTTCCCACCATGTTAGGCAACCCTAAGTAGCACTCTAGATTATTCGAACTTCTTACTCCCAATGTGTTAATCACCAATCTTCTTTCAGTTTCAGAAGTGTTTTTGCTGAAAAAAACAGTCGACTTGTCAAAGTTAACGCATTGCCCTGAACACCTTCTATACTTCTGAGAATTTCCTTTAGGACATTAGCTCCTCTACTAGATGCTTCACTAAAGAAGATGCAACCGTCTGCAAAAAGTAAATGTGAAACCTTCGGTCTACTCCTGCTAGCTTTAACCCCTTTCAATATACCTTCATTCATTGCAAGACGCATTAGGCTAGATAAACCTTCCCCGCACAAGAGAAACATAAATGGACTAAGCGAATATCCCTGGCGCAACCCACTTGTTGGATGAAAGTTCTCCCCTTTAAAACCATTAACAATCACCGAATAAGAAACAGATGTTAAACACTCCATGATAGTTTCAATCCAACTAGCAGCAAAACCCATTCGAGTCATAACTTCTTTTACAATGTTTCATTCAACTCTATCGTATGCCTTACTCATATCGAGTTTAACTGCCATGAACCCTTTCCTCCCTACCCTCTTCTGTTTCAGTGTGTGAAGAATTTCGTAAGCAAGAAGAATATTGTCCGAAATCAATCTTCCAGGTACAAAAGCACTCTGAGCCGGATCTATGCACTTCTCAATAACTCCTCTTAGCCTATTTGCGATAGCCTTTTCCATGATTTTATAAATTACATTACATAGGCTGATTGGTCTGAACTGTTTCATATTAGTGGGATTTGTAATTTTAGGGATGAGTACTATGTGTGTGGAATTTACCTGCTTGAAATCTTTTCCTTCATTCAAAATTTGTAGACAGGATCTGTTGACTTCATCTTCAACGATATACCAACACTTTTGGTAGAATAATGCCGGAAAACCATCCTCCCTGGGGCTTTTGTAGGTCCCATCCCAAATGTTGCTGCTTTGATCTCTTCCTTTGTGTAAGGTGCTGTGAGATATTGATTATCCTCTTCAGTTATACATCTCTCGATTCCTGACAGCAAATAATTACAGCTTCCCCTTTCTTCTGACCTAAACAGATTCTGAAAATAATATCTCGCAATGTTTTCTATGTCTTGAATGCTCTCTGTTTCCCTTTCATTCTCATCTTATATCTTATGGATCATGTTTCTTCTTCTTCGACATGTGGCCTGGCTATGAAAGAAAGTAGTGTTTCTGTCCCCATGTTTCAACCAGTTTATACGCGCCCTTTGTTCCCAATAACGTTCATCTTTGTCAATTTCTAGGTTCAGTTGAATTTTAGTGTCGATCAGCTCGGCCAAATTATGATCATCTCTGTCTGCTACTAGAAATTCTAAAAGTCTATCGTTAAGAAATGTCTTCCGCTTCTTCCGATCATCTTGGATCCTACAAGCCCATCTTCTCAATCCAGTCTTTAACTTGTCTAATTTCTGCATCAAATTACCTGGAGATGATTCCCAAATAAGCTTAACTTCTTCATTAAATGATTCCTCCATTGTCCACCATGCTTCGAATCTGAAATCTGCTACTTTAGTCCCTTGTTCTGCCCTTCTTGTGTTAACTAGAAGGGGGCAGTGATCAGAAAAAGAATGGGTTAAATGTTGAATTGAAACCTCAGGGAACATAACCCGCCATTCTTCATTTGCAACTCCCCTGTCAAGCCTCTCACGTATATTGGTCTCAGGTAAATTTCCCCTTTCCCATGTAAACCATCTTCCAGAAAATCCCATATCCATTAAACTACATTCTGATAGGACCTTTCGAAATAACTCTATTCTTCTTTCATCTCTAGGTACCCCTCCTTTTTTTTCAAAGCCATACATAATTTCATTGAAATCCCCATAAACGAACCATGGGAATCTCTCTCCTGTATATAAACTTCTTAATTCAGCCCATGAATTGCTTCTATCATGCTCATATGGGGACCCATAAAAACCAGTGAACCTCCATTTGCCTCTTGACTCGTCTTCATCAACCACCACATCAATATGTCTTTTTGAAAATTGTCGAAGCGTAACATTCACCTCCTATTTCCATGCCAAGCATAATCTTCCTCTAGTACCCTCTGGATCAACTTCGATCCCATTAGCATACCCACAACTGTAGTGAATTCTTCCCATTTTACTTCTACAAATTTTCGTCTCCATAAAGAAGACCATTTGGGGATTTTGTAACTTCAGCATATACCGAAGTCTCCGTACTGTTCGTGGACTCCCCAATCCACGAACATTCCAGCTTAATAGTTTCATTGTGACCGGTCGGCTTGCCTCTTGGCAGTCGCCGATACAAAGTGGTTAACTTCCAACAATCTCCTATTCCTCCCTACCGAGGCTTTCTCATCTCCTAAAACTATCATGCTCTCCATCTCCCCTCTAGCTCGCTTCTTTCCTTCTTCTCTAATCAAAACACCATCTTCCATATCTTACTCCATGTCAGCTAGAGAATGATCTACTCTTTGATTAACCTCTATATGGTTCTCCGAGATCTTTCGGCCTTCCAAGCTAAATCCCAAAACTGGAAGTATCTCCGAGATCTATATGGTTCTCCATATTTTGCTGTTTTATTTCTCCTAGTCCACGCATCAATCTCTGTTGTGGAAGTATCTTCACCATTTACTTTCAATTTCCCGTCCTCTTCCTCTCTCAGCCACACACTATTCATTGTTACAGCCCTTTTGGATTGAGCCCGTAGTGATAAATCCCATCCCATCTCATCCACTTCCACCCCTAACATCATCTTTGCTTCACAAAAGGAGTTATTATGCCCCAACCGTCCACAGAAAAAGCAGAAAAGGGATAGCCGCTCATATCGAAACTTTACATATGAGCACTTCCCACAGCACAAAATTTATTTCCTCCTTTTTAGCGGTCGTCTAACATCAATCTTGACTCTTACCCGCATATAATTTTTGTTTTCTTTACCCAAATTCGATCCATCGTATTCCATAAATTCTCCTATAAAATTGCCCAATTGAACTGCCAAATTTTCGGAATATAAGCCAATGGGTATGTCGTAAATTTGAATCCAGAAAGGTGCCTTGATTAAAGGAATTTTAAGAGGGTCTTCTCCCCACTGTAACTTATGTAGTACTAACAGATGATTGTTAAAAGTCCATGGAGATCCTTTCAACACTCTTTCCAAATCCATACTATGGTAAAATTGAAACAAAAATCTTTTTTCACCCAGATCCCGAATATAAACTCCCCTTACAGGATGACACAGATTTGCCATAGTGTTTTTCATTGCAGGAAAGTGAATAACACTAGCAGTTAAAAAACACCCTACTAACCTGAAAACTTATTCTCTTCTTTCTTCAGTCCGTTCTATTTGAATCTGTAAAACTGCATCTTCTTCTTCGTTGAGTGATAGCCCTGCTAATTCGTTCTCCATTTGTTTCAGATGTATCCCCCAATCAAAGAATCGCTGTATGACGACAAAAGATCCAGGATCTAAGAATTCGTTTTTGCCGCTCCTCTACCAGAAAGAACAAATAAAGCCAGAAACACAAAGGAAACCAGAACAAGAAACGTGCCAACTAGGGCAGACTAGAGACGTGCCAGAGAGGGCAGACTTTTAATTAAAATTAAAAATTAAAACATTTTTTTACATAGTTTTTTCACTTAAATTTTAATTTAATATGGATAATTATACAATATATTTGGGAGAGATTTTATTAGGTAAAAGGAAAAACACGAAAATTTAAGAAGAGATTAAATGAATAAAATGTTATTGTAGTTAGTGTCGAGTCAACCGGATATTAATTAAATTGAGTGATTACTAAAAGTTTATTTTTTTTATAAAGTAACATCGGTGTTTTTATATTTTTATATAAAATTTATAAAAAAAATTAATCATTCTAGAAATATTTTCTATTTTTAAAAATTCAAAAATACTTTTAATAAATAAAAGTAAAAAATATATATATATAAAAAAATAAATTATTACATTTATATGAATTCCAGATAATATATTTGATTTATATATTTCTTTTCTTTCCTTTTTTTTATTAATAAAAATACACTAGCTGGCTTTTATTAGAAGGAGAGAAAAACATCAGAATCTAGCTAACAAACTTAAATGCCCATTAGATACAAGATAAAGACCTGAAAAGTTTTGTCCTCTCCTACCCTTTAACCAGACCAGTAAACACACCCGTTCATTCCCAAAACACATATAGCAGAGTGCGGTTAAAATTCAGATCCAGGATTGAAGCTAATGAAGTTGGTTGAATCTCTAACTCGAATTTTACAATTTTTATTAATTTTCGGTTAATTTTCATTTTTTACCTTAACATTTCTCATATAAATCATATCCTTTTTTTTTCTCATAAAAATTTAATGTCTTTTTATCATTTATTCTAAAAATACTTATCTCGATTAAATTCTCATATCATACAATCTAATCACAACATTCTAACTTACTTTTTTTAAATACAAATAAAATTAATATTAAAACCTACCTCTTTTATAAAAAAATTTTCCCCTTTGCTTCTCTTCATTTTCTTCCTCAACTTTATGATTATTCTTCTTCTTCTTTTCAAATTTTTTTTCTTTACTTCCATCTACTAATTTCTTACTATTAAGTTGATGAACATACTTTTTAAAGTCTATACTTCATTTCTCTTTTTTGGTGTCTATGAAAATTTCTAAGAAATTTAAAAAAAAAAAATAGTGAAATTATATGACAAGGGATTAAATTGTAAGCAAGACAAAATTTCCTTTCTATTTATAATGATGGTGGCGTTGGATGAAAAAGCATAAAGAGAATTTTTTATATTTCTATAAAAATATCTTTATTAATTAAATAATAAATACTCTAATCAATCATATTTTGACACCATTCTCATTAATTATTATCATGATAATTATCTTGATTGAGAAATGACTATTTTATCTTTTTAGCATCTCAATATTCACTTCCGAATCATTTCTCATTTTTGGTAAAATTATTTTGAATGTGATTTTTTGAAATGTGATTTTCAAGAATATATGAAGATAACGTTTGGTACTTTCCCATGATATGATTTCAATGTAATGTGATTTCTTGAAATTTGATTGATGAGAATGTGATTCCCGAGAAAGTTATTTCATAATGTTTAGTATGCATTGGAAGATATTGATTAAAATCTCAAAAAAGTTACTTTATTATGTTTGGTTCACAAAATACTTTCTTAAAAATGTAATAATAATTCACGAATTTACTCTTATTAAATAAAAATAATATTCATATATTAAACTTTTATAATAATTTTTTTAACAACGATTTAAATTAAATATTTAATAATAAATGCGAAAGCAATCATGATAATTGCAAGATGCTCTTCAGAAAATTATTCCATTATGCAAGCTAAACATATACAAAATAAACATAAATTAGTTGATAATTTCGAAAACTATTAATTCTCCAAATAATGAAAACTAATATATATATATATATATATATATATATATATATGCACACGTGATCATTGTGAAATACAATGTTTAATTTTTATAATAAACTTTATTCTTAATAAATATTTGGATCAAATGTTTAATAATAAAAATTAATTGATAATTTTTAAATTATTTTTAATTTTTAATTTTAATTGAAAGCAATTTTTAAAAAAAAATTGTCTTGCATATGTTTTCTAAATAGAATAATGTATATATAAAAAACATTTTACAAAAAAAATACTTGAAATCACATTTTGTTTTAGCTGAAGGCTAACCCATATGAATATTGTCGAAACCATTTTTTGTTTGGAAAAACAGGCCGACTTTAAAACATGGAGTCGCCACCAATCTTTTTTTGAAGTGTGATTGGGTCACCTTATAAAACATTTTGGTCTACGAATTTTAAGAAAACAGGTTCGAGAGTCGGTTACGCACGAGGAAGGATTAGCACCCTCGTGACGCCCATAATTGGTACCTAATTGATTAATGAATGTCCTAATATCGAAAATTTGAAAGATTTTAAAATACGATTCTTTTTATTTAAAAAAAAACTTGAATAAAATATGAGCAATCAGACCTTTGACTTTCCAAAATTAATGTGTTTAAATCTAAGAAGGATACTCGGTTATTTGGGGTCTAATAAAAAATCGGAACCCAGTAAGTTAGAGCTCGATTTCCCAAAATACCAAATACAGAATATTGCCTTTGTTTTTTAAAATCCTTATCTCGAGATAACAAAACGTCCCATCCAGTGAGTTAGGACACGGCGATTTTGAATTCTCGAGGATAAGTTTTTATTCAACTTTTAAAAGAAAGTAATAGGTTCTTTGGACTCGAAAAGAGAAATCGAAATCCAGTAAGTTAGGGTACGACTCCTTTCGAACCTTAGAACACTGAGGGTTTGCTTGTTTTGAAACGAAAACTGTAATGTGATATGATTTTATGAAGAAATGTAAGGTAAATTACGATACTATTTCTTATGACAAAATAAGGGTGATGAAAATAAAAATGAAATAAACGAGTAAAATACGAGAAAATATCAGAAAACAATAGCAAAAATGGAAGCTAATGGTGCACTAATAAATAAATAAATAAATGCTATATAGCATAATAAGAAAAAAAATAATAAAATAAGGATAATAGTAACACAAACACTAATAATAGAAGATATTGATAAACAAATAGTAAAATAATAATATTATTAGTAATAATAGAAGTAATAAAAATAATAAAAATAATAGTAAAATAAAAATAGTATTAATAATGAAATAATAGTAATAATATTAAAAGAATAACCATGATAAATAAATAATAATAATAGTGAAAATAGAAATAATAAATAGCATTATTGAAAGTAATAATAATAATATTAGTAATAAAAATAACGATAATAAGTATAATAATAATAAAGTCAAACTAAAAAAAGTAGTAACAATGCCGAACTAATAATAAAAACAAGTATTAATAATAGTAAGAATTAAAGTTAATAATAAGAATGATAAAATTAGTAATAGAAATCACAAAAAAATGATGAAATTGCACTTAAAATAAAAATTTGGGGCGAAAATTAAAAAAATAAAAATAAGGGCCTATTTGAGTGCGCGAATAAAATGGAGGGGCTAAAGGGGAAAATATTCTTTCTCTCCAAAATGCGCAGCAGCATAAGGGACCTAATTGAAACTAAAACAAAACTTAAGGGCATAGTTAAAATAAAAGGAAAACTTAATTAAAAAAAAAGATAAAAAATGCGGAAGGGCCAATTTGGCAATAATACCATTTCGGGAAACACGCGGATCCGAGGGCCTAATCGGGTCAAGTCGCGGGTCGGTCTTGAAACGGCGCCGTTTTGGCCTTTAAATGGCCAAGGCAAAACGACGCCGTTTTGCCTCTTGTATAAATAACAAAAAACCTTTTAAAAAATCATTTTCAGCTTTCACCAAAAAAAAAAAAAAAATCACTCCCTCCCCTCTCTGTCTGGGCGATTTTCGGCCACCCCTCCGACGATGAGCTACGCGCGTCACCATGCATGCACGGCCACGCGCATACGGTGGCGGAACTCCAAAAATAGGTAATTTTTTTAAATGTTTAGAACTTTTGGTATATGAATAAAAGAAAAATAAGAAAGCTAAAAAAACATAATAGAATCGAAAATAAAAAAAAATATAAAAAAAAGGATAAAAACCAAAACCTTTCGTTTTTTCTTTTTTCTTTTTTTTTTGTTTTCTCCTTTGTATATTCCGTGTAAAAAATATATTCCCTATTCCTTTTTTCTCTGTAAAAAAAAAATCCCCCTGTTACAAATTTGATTTGGCTTTTTATAGCCTTTTATTACAACTGTTCTCCATTTTGCAGGTGCGTGAACAAACACGTTTCTGACGTGGCGAGGTGGAGTGGCGCACGTTGCGGAGTGCGTAGGGGCTGTTGGCGAGCGGAAGGGGTGGTTGCTGCGGAGCTTGCGGCGCCGAACAATGCTAGGGTTTTTCTGACTTCTGTTTTCTTTTTCTTTTTTAAGTTTTTGGCTAAAAATTTGGGCTAAGGTTTCTTATTTTTGGATTTTTGTTTTGTTTGGTTTATTTTATGGGCCCGGGCGAAATTTAGGCCCAATAGCTGCCCCTCTTTGCTCGTTGTCGTGTAACGAGAATAGAGCAAAGATTTTAAAAGGGCCAAATTTGCCCGGTCTAGCCGAATCTTGGTTTCTTGTAGCTTCATTCCATCCACTGCATCTTCAGGGGTATAGGAATTTCCGTTTCAATCTGCTCCGCTTCAGTCTGCTCTATTGCCGATACATGGAGATAAGACTTGCTATCTTTGATCTGCTATCCTCAGCCTGTTACCCTACTGCTTAGGGGATTAAGGCTCATCGTCTTCGATCTGCTCCACTCCTGCTCAGTAGAGATAAGATCTGCTATCTTTAGCCTGTTACCCTACTTCTTAGGGGATTAAGGCTCGTCATTTTTGATCTGTTCCACTCGGCCGGTGGGATAAGATCTGTAATCTTCACTGTTACCTACCCATCGCTTAGGGATTAAGGCTCATCACTTTCGATCTGCTCCACTCCTGCTCAGTGGAAATAAGATCTGCTTCTTCAGCCTGTTACCCTACTGCTTAGGGAATTAAGGCTCATCGTCTTCGATCTGTTCCACTCCTGCTCAGTGAGATAAGATCTGCTATCTTCAGCCTGTTACCCTACTACTTAAGGGATTAAAGCTCATCAATTTCTATCTATTCCACTCCTGCTCAGTGGGATAAGATCTGCTTCTTCAGCCTGTTACCCTACTGCTTAGGGAATTAAGGCTCATCGTATTCGATCTGTTCCACTCCTGCTTAGGGAATTAAGATATGTAATTTTTAGCCTGTTACCCTACTGCTTAAGGAATTAAGATCTGTAATTTTCAGCCTGTTACCCTACTGCTTAGGGGATTAAGACTCATCATCTTCAATCTGTTACCCTACTGCTTAGGGAATTAAGATCTGTAATTTTTGGCCTGTTATCCTACTGCTTAGGGGATTAAGGCTCATTATCTTCAGTCTGTTACCCTACTGCTTAGGGAATTAAGACTCATCATCTTCAGTTTGTTACACTAGGGAACAAAATCTGAGATTTTCAATTCTTCAGTTTGCTCCACTAGGGAACAAAATCTGAAATTTTCAATTATTCAGTTTGCTCCACTAGGGAACAAAATCTGAAAGTTTCAATTCTTCAGTTTGCTCCACTAGGGAACAAAATCTAATCTGAAATTTTCAATTCTTCAGTTTGCTCCACTGGGGAACAAAATCTGAAATTTTCAATTCTTCAGTTTGCTCCACTGGGAACAAAATCTAAAATTTTCAATTCTTGATTTGCTCCTTTGGGAACAAAATCAAATTTTCAATTCTTGATTTGATCCTTTGGGAACAAAATCTGAAATTTTCAATTTGCTTCCTTACTATCTTGAGAAGACTTCATTCTTGATTTGATCCATTGGGAACAAAATCAAATTTTCAATTTTCTTCCTTACTATCTTGAGAAGACTTCATTCTTGATTTGATCCATTTGGGAACAAAATCTGAAATTTTCAATTTGCTTCCTTACTATCTTCGAAGAAGACTTCATTCTTGATTTGATCATTTGGGAACAAAATCAAATTTTCAATTTGCTTCCTTACTATCTTCAGGAAGACTTCATTCTTCAGTTTGATCCACTGGAGAACAAAATCTGAAATTTTTAATTCTTCAGTTTGCTCCACTACCATTTCTAGGGAACAAAATCTGAAATTTTCAATTTGCTTCCTTACTATCTTCAAGAAGACTTCATTCTTCAGTTTGATCCACCGGGGAACAAAATCTGAAATTTTCATTTTGCTTCCTTACTATCTTCAGGAAGACTTCATTCTTCAGTTTGATCCACTGGGGAACAAAATCTGAAATTTTTTGTTTTGCTACACCGTCATCTGAGGGATATGTCCTGTATACTCGAATGTATTATGGATTACTTTTTGAATGAATGCAGAATGACATGAGAATGATGATTAGGACGCATGATTGGAATGAATCTAATGCTCCTAACTAAGTGATATTAGGGATGACATTAGCATGAATGCAGGATGTCATGAAAATGATTTTTTTTTGAAAAATAATTATGACGTAATGATCGGCATAAATCAAATGCTCCTAATTGGAAATGAGAAAATGATCCCTATGGGTTGTCATTGCTCATAGTTCATCAAGGTTCTATCACTGATGCGCTACCATGCTTTCTCGTTCAGCTGGTATCTTGGACAAAAACCCAAAAAACAATCATTCTACTCAGCAAGCTTGCCCCGCTATAATTCCAGAGTCCCTTTCCTTATGACATAAAAATTTATACCTCTCACTGCAACTTCTGGGGAATAACATTTGGTTTTTTCCATCCATTCAGTTATCACCTAGAGGCATGGAATTTTCAATCAACTTGGTCTACTATATCATCCCCTGAGTTTAATGACCAGATATATGTATGCAGGGTATTCCGACAATAATCCCCTTTTATACTTGGATTGACCTTGTTCGTCATTTACCGATATGGTGTTACCAACGAAATTGTCTTATCCAATTATTTTTCAATGTTTCCAATCCCCTTAGGCTTGGTGAGTTCTGAACAATAGTCATGTTTTCGATTCTCATATTATTTAGAAGCTTCCAGAGTAATATGCGAAACTCCTTTTATGAAAGTATTAGTCCAATAATCATTATTTCAATATAAAATGCTTGAAAAAGATCAATGGACAAGAAAGAAATTGATCAAGAGCATAGCTCGCAACAAATAAGTTATAAAAGATAACCAAGAAAATTGATTGGGTGTATATTGAAAAGAATAACAAATTCAAAAATGGGTAAAATAGAAGTTAGGTGCCCCAGATATCGCAGTCTGAGCTTCTCTTGTTCAAACTTCTTAAGGACCATTTTAAGCTCAATATGTGTTCAGGGGATCCAGAGTACTTTGTCAATGCCCCAAAACGTAACATTCTTCCTCATTGCTAATTCAGACATAGCAAGACTACTGTATGCCCCGCTTCTTGGTCAAAATTTGAGCTGCCCTTTTTGGGTTTTCAACTCAAATCCCCCTTTGGTCTCAAAGCGCCCTTTGCGGGTTTTCACCTTGGCCTCTCTTTTTTCTTTTCTTTTTTCTTTTTTTTGAATGAATTTGAGCTCAAGGCGCCCTTTGCGGGTTTTCACTTTGGTCTTTCCTCATTCAGGTCAAATATTTCTTGACTGAACTTGAATTCACCGGATTGGGCAAGTCTTCACCATTCGTCTCGGTCAATATCAATGCTCATCTAGAACAGGTCCTATATAAGTCATTCTCAATTTGGCACATGATTTTCTCTGAAATCATTTTGTAGAAGAAAAATCTTTTTCAACGTTAGGTTTCTTCGTAGAATTCCCTAAGATGAACTTCTTTAACATAAGCTCACATCATCTGGCCGTGGTAAATAACTTTTAACCTTTCCTTCGATTGATAAAAACACTTCAAATCTATAAACCAATATGTAAGATGTTGCCCCGACAAAGGTCCTGGCCAGCGTTCAGTAATCATAGAGAGTAGTGATAGCTTCTTATGCCAATCCTTACAGGTCTAAATCACCCTTCATAAATTTTTGTTGTTTTTTTTTGTTTTTTTTTGCAACTTTTGCTATACTGTGATACGCTGCCTGATCCTTAGACAAACTGTAGACTTTGTCTTTGTACAGTTATTTAAACGCGATCCTTTATGGCATTCTGCTAGCATATTGATCCTTTTTTTTTGGCAAATTTGATGACTTCGACCTTGTAATATTGGCATATGAAGCTACTTCCACCCTCTTAGCGAAGTAGACAATAACCATGACGGTGAATCGATGTCAACTAGAAGTGTTTGACGAGATTGGCCCCATCACATCTATGCCTCACATATGGAAAATTTGTGAAGAATTGGAGAAAGTACATAATCTTGTCTCCTTAAATTCAGCATTTGCGGTATGACTGATGCAATCCTTTTCCATGATGGATCAACAGTGCCCCATCCTCTTGTTTAGCCAGCGTCTTATTAGTCCAGGTATGTCCTGATATGATTGTGCGAAAACATCTTTAAATTCTCGAAGATAATTCAATAATATCTCGCCTCATTTCTGTGATAAGCTAGGTTACAATCTTCACCTATTTTCTAAGCTCATAATATTCGTTGACCCTTTGTTGAATAAGGTCTGACCTTCATCTTGTTAAACCATTCTTAACAAGTCAGAAGACATGTTACAATCTCTGTCATCTTCAAAGTCCTTAGATCCCCTAGACCCATATCTCGTTCAAAAAGGGAGTCAGTAACAACGTCGCTCATGTCTTTGATATCTGGGTACCCAGGTACGAAAGCAAAAAATCCAAAGAATAAATAATTCTAAGGATGATTATTGGTATGGTCATGAAAGAATATTCAAAAAAAAAAAAACAAATGAATGTACAGTATGAAATGTAAAGAATAAAAGAATATGTATTCAAAAAGATGCATTTTATTGAAATGATAATTCTGGACATAAGCCTATTTCACAAAAGAGTTCTTATTGCCTCTAGGCCTAAGGCAAAAAACATGTTTTGCACATTTCTATAGACCACCTCTAAAAATATAAGGATCTCTTCCATAATCCCATTATTCAAAACACTCACAAGTATACAAAGGCTTGGAGATTTTATTCTCCTTAAGGAGTCGCAACTTTCTTGTCTCCTCCTTCAATTATCACATTTACTGTCGCATCAAAGTGATCCGGTTTTGATGAATCGCCGATCTTCATAACTCCTATTTTAATGAACTTTTCAACCAGCTTTTTGAACGTAGTGCAGTTTTCAATTGAATGACCCTTTATTCCCGCGTGATACTCGCATTGGGCATTTTCGTTATACCATTTTGGGAACGGAGGTTGCAATGGTTTTGAATAAAATAGGGACACCACATGTGCGTCAAACAAACTTTGATATAGCTCCTTATACGTCATTAGGATTGGTGTAAATTGGAGCTTTTCAGTGTTTTGCCTTGTGCTCGACTCTTGTCTCACCGACTCTTGTTGCCCAGCAGTGATCACCTTTGGCTGGTTAACAGTAATTGCTTTTGAGTACCCTTTGTTGTATGTACTCGTATTATTCACCTCGTTATCTTTTTTCTAGGAGTAGATCTTTTAGTGGTTTCCCCTGCTTCAATCTTGCCACCTCTTATGGTATTTTCAATCATCTCTCCTGCCATCACTATATCTGTAAAGCTCTTAGTAGTACTTCCTATCATGTGAGTGATGAATGGAGCCTTCAAGGTATTGATGAAGAGCATTGTAGTCTCCTTTTCTAGGAGTGATGGCTGAACTTACATGGCGACCTCTCTCCATCTTTGCGCATACTGCCTGAAGCTTTTATTTGGTTTCTTTTCCATGTTTTGCAAAGTGATTCTATCAGGCGCTATATCAGTCACATGGCCGTAATGCTTCATGAAGGCTTGTGCCAAATCTTTCCACGATTTGACTTGAGTACGACTTAACTGGTTGTACCATTTAGCCGCGGCTCCAGTCAGACTATCCTGGAAACAGTGGATCAACAACTGGTCGTTGTTGACATATCCCGTCATTCTCCGACAGAACATTGTAATATGGGCCTCAGGGCAGCTGGTCCCGTTGTACTTTTCAAACTCTGGCATCTTGAACTTCGGAGGAAGTACCAGATCTGGGACTAGACTCAGCTTCTTAACATCTACCTCGCATTGGTAATCAGCACTTTCCAATGCTTTGAACTTCTCCTCTAACCATTTGCACAGATCCTCCAACTCTTTCGGGAGTTCTACCCTTGCCTTTTCCTCTTCTACTGCATCATCAAAATCAGGGACTATCGATTTTGCCATATTGTTTCCAAGGTTAGAGCTCGAGCCTATCGAAAAGTTTACCGGTGCTGAGGTACCAGTTTGATACTGAGATCTGATATTGACAGACACTCTTGGCGGTTGGACTTGGGAGTTTACCAGGGCTAAGCCTGGAGGATAAGCAGAATTTTTATTTTCATCTCCGACATCGCCCATAGGGCCCTTTCCTTTATCATGCCTTTCAGTCAACAAATGTGTCAACTGGCTCATCATGCTTCTCTGGGATTCTTGCATTTGATCCCTCATGTCCTGTTGGATTTTAGCCAACTGTTCTTGTATCTGAGTTTGCAGTTGGTCTTGCATCTCCTTCTGCATCTGCTCTAACTTTTCTATCCTTTGATCCATAGCTTTCGTTTTTTTCGAGTGTAATAGCGGTGTTCCAGGATAACTATAATATGATCTCTAGTTAATAGGATTCTCTTATGATATTCGATGCATATGATGATGTAATGCAAATGGATGAAATGCAATGCAAATGCATGGAATGAATGCAAAAAGAAATAGAGGCGTTGATTCTGAATTCAATTCCATTAGAAGAACTTTTCTAGAAAATAAATTTCTTTACATAAAACAGATTACATATGCGGCTTCGTCCTTATAGTCCAGGTGAAGACACCAATCTCTTTCTTCGTATCCGGATGTTACGGTCGTGTCCCATGAACTTTCTTAATAGATGCCTCCTCTAGCTCATTGTTGCTTGATCCAGGCTGTAACTCTTCACTCACTTATCCTCCGCGATGCTAATAAGCTTCTTTAAGAAAAATGAGATGTGATGGCTTTCGAGTAATCCTTGTTGGCTTGAATCTCCGGGCAACGGGAAAAAGTCATATACTATCATCTTTTCTCGTTGTGTTCACTTGGACTGTATTTCCTTATGACAAACTCTTCTATTTAGCAATCGAATATGAATTAACACCTCCTTTCTATGATGATGAAATGCAATGTAGTCAAAACAAAAGAAAACACGTTAGTGCCAGAGAAATAGACAACACAGAACACCTGTCCGAGTGACCACTCGGGTTTGGTGTGGCTCTATCTAAGGTAAGCTCATAGGGCTCTCTATATGCGGTTTGGCTCTAAAGCAAAGGTACTTGAACCAGCAGATTCCTCGATCTTCACCCATTATAGGCTCATATGGACCGAGTTCAGTTCAGGGGAATACATTTCTCTATGGCTGCACGGAGATGAAAACCTCACGAAGACATAGGTAGGGATGTATCCCGAAAGCGATTCACTATCCTGCACGGAGGTGAAAACCTCACGAAGGAGTAGCTTCTCACTCTCACTTAAAGGTGCGACCACTACGGTCATGCAATATGATGCAAATGTATCCTAGACACTTAAATCGTAACAACCATGTGACACGACCTAAACAAATGCGATGGAAGAATCAAAATCAAATTTTAATTTTCAAATAAAGGACATTAATCAATCAATTTTATGGCTTGACTCTCTTATTGGTCCCCAGTGGAGTCGCCAAGCTGTCGAAACCATTTTTTGTTTGGAAAAACGGGCCGACTTTAAAACATGGAGTCGCCACCAATCTTTTTTTGAAGTGTGATTGGGCCACCTTATAAAACATTTTGGTCTACGAATTTTAAGAAAACAGGTTCGAGAGTCGGTTACGCACGAGGAAGGATTAACACCCTCGCGACGCCCATAATTGGTACCTAATTGATTAATTAATGTCCTAATATCGAAAATTTGAAAGATTTTAAAATTCGATTCTTTTTATTTTAAAGAAAAAAAACTTGAATAAAATATGAGCAATCAGATCTTCTTATCTCGAGGAAGTAAAATGTCACGCCCAGTAAGTTAGGGTACGACATTTCAAATCCCCGAAATTGAGCTTGTCCTTTGACTTTCCAAAATTAATGTGTTTAAATCTAAGAAGGATACTCGGTTATTTGGGGTCTAATAAAAAATCGGAACCCAGTAAGTTAGGGCTCGATTTCCCAAAATACCAAATACAGAATATTGCCTTTGTTTTTTAAAATCCTTATCTCGAGATAACAAAACGTCCCATCCAGTGAGTTAGGACACGACGATTTTGAATTCTCGAGGATAAGTTTTTATTCAACTTTTAAAAGAAAGTAATAGGTTCTTTGGACTCGAAAGAGAAATCGAAACCAGTAAGTTAGGTACGACTCCTTTCGAACCTTAGAACACTGAGGGTTTGCTTGTTTTGAAACGAAAACTGTAATGTGATATGATTTTATGAAGAAATGTAAGGTAAATTACGATACTATTTCTTATGACAAAATAAGGGTGATGAAAATAAAAATGAAATAAACGAGTAAAATACGAGAAAATATCAGAAAACAATAGCAAAAATGGAAGCTAATGGTGCACTAATAAATAAATAAATGCTATATAGCATAATAATAAAAATAAAATAAAATAAGGATAATAGTAACACAAACACTAATAATAGAAGATATTGATAAACAAATAGTAAAATAATAATATTATTAGTAATAATAGAAGTAATAAAAATAATAAAAATAATAGTAAAATAAAAATAGTATTAATAATGAAATAATAGTAATAATATTAAAAGAATAACCAGGATAAATAAAAAATAATAATAGTGAAAATAGAAATAATAAATAGCACTATTGAAAGTAATAATAATATTAGTAATAAAAATAACGATAATAAGTATAATAATAATAATAAAGTCAAACTAAAAAAAGTAGTAACAATGCCGAACTAATAATAAAAATAAGTATTAATAATAGTAAGAATTAAAATTAATAATAAGAATGATAAAATTAGTAATAGAAATCACAAAAAAAAGGATGAAATTGCACTTAAAATAAAAATTTGGGGCTAAAATTAAAAAAATAAAAATAAGGGCCTATTTGAGTGCGCGAATAAAATGGAGGGGCTAAAGGGGAATATATTCTTTCTCTCCAAAACGCGCAGCAGCATAAGGAACCTAATTGAAACTAAAACAAAACTTAAGGGCAGAGTTAAAATAAAAGGAAAACTTAATTAAAAAAAGATAAAAAATGCGGAAGGGCCAATTTGGCAATAATACCATTTCCAGGAAACACGCGGATCTTGAGGGCCTAATCGGGTCAAGTCGCGGGTCGGTCTTGAAACGGCACCGTTTTGGCCTTTAAATGGCCAAGGCAAAACGACGCCGTTTTGCCTCTTGTATAAATAACAAAAAACCTTTTAAAAAATCATTTTCAGCTTTCACAAAAAAAAAAAAAAATTCACTCCCTCCCTTCTCTGTCTAGGCGATTTTCGGCCACCCCTCCGACGATGAGCCACCGCGCCGGCCACCATCGCTGGCCACCACGCACGGTGGCCGGAACTCCAAAAATAGGTAATTTTTTTAAATGTTTAGAACTTTTGGTATATGTATAAAAGAAAAATAAGAAAGCTAAAAAAACAGAATAGAATCGAAAATAAAAAATATAAAAAAAAAGGATAAAAACCAAAACCTTTCGTTTTTTTCTTTTCTTTTTTGTTTTCTCCTTTGTATATTCCGTGAAAAAAATATATTCCCTATTCCTTTTTTCTCTGTAAAAAAAAATCCCCTGTTACAGATTTGATTTGGCTTTTTATAGCCTTTTATTACAACTGTTCTCCGTTTTGCAGGTGCGTGAACAAACACGTTTCTGACGTGGCGAGGTGGAGTGGCGCACGTTGCGGAGTGCGTGAGGGCTGTTGGCGAGCGGAAGGGGTGGTTGCTGTGGAGCTTGCGGCGCCGAACAATGCTAGGGTTTTTCTGATTTCTGATTTCTTTTTTTTAGGTTTTGGGCTAAGGTTTCTTATTTTTGGATTTTTGTTTTGTTTGGTTTATTTTATGGGCCCGGGCGAAATTTAGGCCCAATAAATATAAAAAAAAATAGTTGATTTCAGGTATTGGCTTCGAGCAAAATTACAAATAATTAAATTATAAAAATGTAAAACCATAGGCAATTTAACCCACAAGTCCTACACAACTTATATTGAACAATTCTACTCATATTCTCATGGGCGAATCCATAAATTTTTTAGCAAGGGTCGGAATCTAATTATAATTTTTTCATAGATAAAAATATAAGTTTATCATGTATTAATTTATAATTTCATCATTTTTGTAGGGACTAAATAGAAATTATTTTCATTTTTAGGGGGCTAAAGTGTAATTTTACTATATATTAATTTATAATCTCTTTATTTATAAGAGGATTGAGTTGAAAATTTTTATTTGGGGGGCAAAGTGCAATTTCATTATATATTATTTTATAGTTTATCTATTTATAAGAGGACTAAATTGAAAACCTTTCCTTTTTGGGAAGGGTAAGGTAGGCCTGCCCCCCTCAAATTTGCCCCAGCATATTCTATAAAAATAATAATAAGTATTTCGTACAAATACAAGTTTTAATTCATTTTAGATGGAAAAAATAATAAAATCAGAAGAAAAAGAACTTGTGAAAAATCCTTTAAAGTAATAGAGAAAATCAAGTAGTTGGAAAAAGGAAGGAGGTAATAACTTTTTTTTATCTAAACCAATACAAAATAGGATTAATTTTGTCTTAATATTTTTTTAACTTTCCAATCTGTACGAGAAAGTAATTTTTATTGTAACACCCCTAAAATCGATATATTATAAAAGTAGTATTAATTGAGAATCGTGCAAAATAGATTCCTTAGTAAAGTAAAATAAGGAATATAAATGATAAAAGAGAAGGTTGAGCGATACCAGAAGAAGTTGAATTAAGAAGTATGTCGTGATATATTAATTTAAGAAAAAGACTGAATCGTAAATATGTGAAAAGTTTTAGGACTCAAGTATAATTATTCAAAATTTAAGGGGTTAAATTGTAAATATGAGAATAGTTGAAGTTTAAAAAGTGCAAATAACCCAAAAGTTTTGTGACACAAAATTTGTAAGTAGGGATCGAATTGAATAAGTAGAAAAATATGAGGGACTAAATCGTAATTTACCAAAGTGAATAATGATTTAAGGTAGGCATTTTAGAGAACTATGGCAAAATGGTCATTTCTCAATTTGGATAATTATCAATTGTTGAGGTATAATAATAATTAAGGATGAACGGTGTTGAAGGATGATTGGTTGAAATAATTTATGATTATTTTATTATTAGATATTTTAATTAATTAATCAATTAATTAATGGTTAAGTATTTAGAAATGATGAAGAGAAAGTCATCTT
Organism: Gossypium sturtianum; assembly: GCA_025698515.1. Taxonomy (NCBI): domain Eukaryota; kingdom Viridiplantae; phylum Streptophyta; class Magnoliopsida; order Malvales; family Malvaceae; genus Gossypium; species Gossypium sturtianum. The sequence continues at coordinate 163,421,590 of CM046955.1, read as the reverse complement.
CATCCCCCCATCATCTCACACCACTTTCCATGGAAGAAAGCAAGTTTTTTTTTCTTTGCAATTCGGTCCTTTCCTTGAAATTAAGAGAGAAATCATTGAAATTCCATTAAATTTCTAGTTAAATCTAGCTTTCAACAAACTAGAGGTGATCATGGGTTGGGCTACCCGGCCCGGCCCGACGGCCCGCCCCAAAAATGGGAGGGTTCAGGTAAAAATATAGGCCCGAAATATGGGTTTGGGCAAAAAAATGAGGCCCGTTTAGAAAATGGGCCGGGCCTCGAGTAAAACTTTTTTGGCCCGGGCCCGGCCCGGCCCGAATTATATATTAAATATATATTTTATTTTTAATCAAATATACTTTTTAAATTTACATATTTTTTATTTGTTTTTTTGTTTTAATATTTGTTTTAAAATTTTTTATTTAATGAAAAAAGCTAAAAAAAATTAATATGGGCCGAGCTGGGCCGGGCTTGAGTTTATCAATTTCCTTTCGGGTCGGGCCGGGCCGGGCTCGGGCCTAAAAAAGGGCCTAAAATTTTTTCTGGGCCCGGCCCGACCCGACCCATGATCACCTCTACAACAAACTAGTGAACTTAGATTTCAAGAAAGGAGATTGTATATTATGTTGGAGGAGAGAGAAAATCAAGCTAAGGTTTTTAAGTTTTCAAGGTAAGAATATCAAAATTCCATCATGTTTTCAAGTTTAATCTTGTTAGAAAGTAAGGAAGTGATGTTAAAATAAAGATTTTTCATGGAAAGTTTTATGTTCTTGAAATGATATTGGAGAGAGAGAGATGAAGTGATTCAAGTGGCAAAAAAAAAAAAGAAAAAAAAAAGAAAAGAGAAAAACAAGTGATTTAAGGTTGAAGAGAAGTACCCTTGAATTTTTTTGTTACCTAAGGTTTAAAATGTGAACTTTGTGAAGGTTGTGGTAAATTAATAGAATAAAGTGTAAAATAATATGATATGTGAAATAAAATATGTTAAAAGAATGCTTAATTGAAGTGAAATATGGTAACGAAATAGATATAAAATGATGTTGCACTTTGTTGCTCGTGTTCTTAGCACTTATGTGCTTCATGTATCGTGATATATGTTCCGTGTATCCATCTGGTTCAAATGTATTTAGCATTGGCTAAAAAGTCGTGGTAAATGATTTTTGATAAAAGTTTCTTCCCTGTTAATCAATCCGTGAAATGATAAAATCAGTAAATTAAAATATTAGTGAATTTTGTAAATATGAAATAATATATCAATTACTAAAATATAATCATGAATTATAATAGTAATAATGTTTATGATTATTAAGATTTTATGTGCTTAACGCGTTATTTTTCAATGCATAGGTAAAAGATTGGATTGAAGTTCTCATTCAAAGCAGCGACCTTAACACATCTTATCACATCATCAAGGCTTAGGATGACATGTTCATAGATGAATTAATGAAGTAAGAAAGAAAGTGTCTAATTGTTCTAATATTTGAGTTTGATGTGTTGTGAACAGTAAATATAAGGTATTAGATAGTATAAAGCTTTGATTATTGTTTGGAATGATCGTGGTTTGAAAATAGAATTTTTGGGTCCCTTGTTCAAAGTCTCGAGACATTTGAAATGTATCTCGAGACACAAGAACTTCAAAACTAAAAAGCTACAGTATCAAGATCATATCTTGAGACATATTGGATTTTGTCTCAAGACATACACTCATTTGACCCAAGACAGGATAATTTCGAAGTTAAAGTTCTATACTAACATGACAGTACTGTCTTGAGACATAAAAACCTAGAATTGAAATTTTTTTAGTTCAGCCAAAGGAGACTCGAAATGAGTTTGAAATGAAATGAAATTTTATTGTTAGTATAATTGAGTTTTAAAAAGGGTAATGTGATATTGATAAAGCTCTAAAATATAAATATTTTATATAAAAAAAGAATGTTCATTGCTATATGTAATATTCATTACTCGAGTTTCTCGGGTGAAGGGTGTTATATTTATCATAGGAATCACATTGATATGTTTATGGAAAAGTAACTCCCTAAATTCCAAGAAAAATAAATAAAATCCAACATATCAAATATTGGATATACTACTGAATATGCAAAGACAAAAGGAGAATGAATATACAACAAAGGAGCAAGGATACAAAAGAAATAATTAAAATTTATTATAAATAATATAAAAGTAATTAAATAAATTAATATAAGAATGCATTGAAATAGTCTTTCAAAAGTAATGACTGATGAGTTTCTAAAAAAAGAAGTGATGGGTTAAAAACAAACGAGGATAAAAATGTAAAATAGGAGCTGCGTCCAGTCGGATTTTTGGTTTTAGCTGTGGTGTCAAACACACTGGAACCATGCCATTCAAACACTATATTTCAATGCCGTTACACCAAAAAGGTGTTTAAACACACTGTACTGGTGCTAAATGATTTGACATGCTCAGCCATCCATGTTCATTTGTCAGTACTTGCAAGCTAAAACAATTTTGAAGAAAGAAGTTACAGGTTATATAGATCAAAAGAAGCCAAAGTCTCAGATAATTCCAAATTCGGCATGATATGTTTGAGAGAGATACATAGGTGGAAACCATGGCTAAAAGCCAACACACCCGTTTCGGATTCCCTCTTTGTTCTGGATTCAAAAAGATGAGGATCGCAAATTCGAAGCATGATAATTTTCGGATTCCTCGTTTCTACTCACTCTGGATTGAATCTATCTTCATAGCTATTCCCTTTCTACCTACCTATTGATAGATAACATATAAAATGGCAAATTACTTAGGATGTCATTCAAATGCTCGCCTTGAATCCATGTGAATTATCAGGTCACAACTCCTCCTTCGAACTCACACTGCTGCTCTTCTCCCTCACCTTGGAATCTGAAGTCTTGGTTGGTTTGTCTTTTGGAACTAAAACTGCTTTTTTGAGCTTAAATGGGATCGTAGCATGTTCCTTCAAGAACTTATAAAAATCCACGACAGTGCGTCCTGTGTTCACTTTCATCTGCCCAATGTCCACCATTCAATCATTTTAACTCTCTCTATATCTCAAAGGTGGACCAATACAAGCATAACTGAATATAGTTCTTACAGGATCAGAACTCTTTTTTCCCGCCGGGAAGAACAGCATCGTGGGAAACCCTGCAGACTGCAAAAATACACAACTTGTTACTACGATGTCTCATTTCAGGCTCAAGTGCAACATAGCCTTTAAATCTTATCCTTTTTCATTAAAAAGTTCGAAGCACATATTGGTTTAAACTTTACCTTTGCCTTAGGATGTTCATTTGTTGTCCCGTCCATTTTGGCAATAACCAGAGAGTTAATCCCTCGAAGATGTTGGGCAAGCTTGTTGTATGTCGGTTCCAATGATCGGCAATGGCCACACCAAGGTGCATAGATCTGGTATTTAGGGCATTCGACAGAATAAGCCCATGTCAGGAAAGATTTAAATAACCTTTATTTCCATATATCAGGCAACAACAATACCTCAAGCAGGACATCCTTGGACTCGTCTAAAACAATTTCATCGAAGTTATCGCCAACCACTTCTTTCACATCCTCGTTATTCTGTGTCAAAATTCAAAAATAGAATTTGGGAGCAGAAAAAGGAAATATAAAAGTTAGATTACAATCACCTTTGGCAAAATCAATTACAGTAGAAAGATACTTACAGTTTCAGGAATTGGGTCCGACTTATAGAACGGTTTAAGCCTGCCTGCTAAAAAGTCCTCTGCAAAAGCCTACAGAAAGGTAGAACGCTGAAGTATACTCAAACCATGGCGTCTTACAAGTTTATTGAAAGACATAAGTAGTAGCAACCGACCAAATTAAAACAGTGTGAGAGAGAGAGACCACCTTAATGTTATTGAATGTCACATCTCCATTCATGGCAAATTTCTTTGCATCATCTCCAGAGTATGCACGGATCTAGTGATAAATGAACTGTGATTATCAATTCGATAAAAATAGAGCATACAACAAATCTCCTCCCACCCACCCCACCCCACATATTCCATCTTAAAACATAAAACAAACTGGGGAGGATAAAAAAAGGATAAGAGCGGCTTACTGTGGGACCATTTCCACTGACACCGAAAAAAATTGCAACAGGTTTTCCACTTTCTTCATTATCCACTTGCACATAAATAGAGATAAGCTGCAAGTAAGTATACAAGATAACTTAGTAACAACTATTGAATTCATCATCAAAGGGAGTGTATAAGTCTTGGGATATACTGTCATCAGTTTACTAGAATCAGCACGTACAATACCTAAGTTTTTTATATTTTCGGATCTAGACAATTTGAAGTTACCTTTCCCTTGAAAAGTTTTGCTGCTTCTTGGAGTACTGGGATATACTTCTCAGAAATGTTTAATGTGGCAAACAACAACAGCTTGCAACAAAAAGATTATCAAGTATCAAAAAGATTACACATAAACTCGAGGGATGTGTTATCTAAAAATTCACAATTACGAGGAAAAGCAAAATTATAACGTGCATACGTGCATCTTAATTGAGCTTTCAAAAATTGAAGGAGCACTCTCCCTGCTAAATATCGTAACCAAAGGAAGCTTGTTGGAAGTTACGAACTCAGATATTGCAGTCTTGACAAAAAGACCATCTACCACAAGAAAATTTTGGATACTTAAGTTCTTCAAAGTAAGCCGGATCAGGATTCCAAGCAATGTTACATATGTCTAGATACTAACCAAAGTGGCATATTTTTTCAGCATCCTTTTTAAGTAAGACCAAAGCGGGGCGTTTAACTTCAGGATCAATGTGGAAAAGCTTTGCGACATCAGGATTCATAGTTTGATAGAATTTGATATCGTCTAAGAGTTTTGAAGTGGCAGCAAGCTCGTCACTCTCGGGACCCTGTTGTCATTAAAGCTGAATTAGAACATCATCAGAGAAAGGGTCTTTTTGTATACGTTAAACATTGCTATATTGGGTCAAGAGTATGATGACACAAAAGTTTGGATCCGAATCAAATAATGTTGATTGAATCAGCAGGTATAACAAGCATACAACAAACTCAAGTAAGCTTAATCTTATAAACCTACTGTTAACAAGAAAAAATTATAACATGCCAGAGATAAACCATACCACCAAAGAGTTCAAGTAGCCCAAGGCAACTTCAGATTCAGATGTTAAAATGCGTTCAGCATCGTCCAGTGTGGTAACGTTGTATATACCAGGTCCTATCTGCTTCTTAATCCAGGTCACTATCGCATCCCTGAATCGTCAGTGATAATGATTAGCCTGTTCCATTTAAAATGACACTTCGAACCTTCCATTAAACAAAGATAATACATTGTTCTCTTTTCCATGATTAACCAAAAGCAAACTGCACCAACTCAACCGACTTATTAAAAAAAATTAAGGTGCAATAGAAAATCAAGAGCCTGTGATCCTAAATCTGTTTTTGGATTCGAAACTTACTTGTTTCGAGCAGCAGGATAAAGCGTGTGCTTTCCATCGACAAGGAAATAGATAGTAGGGAAACCTTCCACGTCATACTCTTCTGCTAGCTCATCCTCCTGCGTGGCATCCACCTTGGCCAGCACAACTCCTTCTCCTTTCAACTCCGTGGCCGCCGCGGCATATTCCGGAGCCAACGACTGGCAATGCCCGCACCAAGGCGCGTAGAACTCAACCATCCCGAACTTATTATTCTTGATGAAATCGCTGAAGTTTCCTTGTGTTAAAACGACCACATCCTTGTCGTCGATTTGGGGCGCTTTGTACGGATCTGAAAGGGGGGCATCGGTCTCTTGTTCGCTTCCGGAGTCTTCATCTTCTTCGTCGTCGTCGGGGAATTGGTCATCGTCTGAGTCACTCAAATGAGGGAGTGAAGCAATGTCGACGCTTTTGCCTTCCGTTTCTTCGAGGAAACGGAGGTCCTCATCGTCTTGTTCGTCGTTTGTAGAGATGGAAGGAAGGACAGTTGACAAGAGGAGGAAGGAAACGAGGGAGAGAACTAAAAAGCACCGAAACGACGTCATTTTCCTGAAATGGAAGCTCAGGTGAGATCAGAGAAAGTGGAGAGGTTTGAGTAGAATTTATTTATAGCGCGGAATGAAAGGGAAAGGATGTCAAATTGAACAACAAGTCAACATCACATGCAACGACGTCGCTCTTTTCGAGGAGGATTTCGTTTAGACGTGAGATATTACTAAAAGTTTTAAGATTAGTTTAAGAAAATACACGTATGATTTTCTTTTTCTTTGAACACGTCATATGGTTATTCTTAATGTATTTTTTTTATAGAAAATCGGCGACCTTTATTGAGCATCGAAAACCAGGTGCTTCGGTGCCTTTTCACAGCCCTAAACCAGAGATCAGCGAAAACAAAATGCAGAAAAATAAAATCTAAAAAAATTAGGTAGCTAGCAGCAATCTTGGAGATCATCGAAATGAAGCTGAGAAAAACTCCAAGAAGAAACAACAAGAGAGAAACAGTCCATGATCAGCGAAGCATACAACAGCACAGGCCCTCCTCTAAAGTAATCGGCATCGTCATTGCTTAGACCGGCGGATCCACCCACCACCGGTCAGAGTCCACAGCCCCTCTCACTTGTTCAGGTACCTCTTCTATCCAAAACTTATCATTTTCCAACGTGAAGCCATGTTTAGCTAGATAATGAGCTGCTTGATTCCCTTTTCTGGTAATAAATTTGAACTGGCACTGCTGAAAGAAACCAGAGAGAGCTTTCCCATCCGCTATGATTGCCCCGATACTCGATCTATCAACCCCTGACCCAGATAATTTCTGAACAATTGATCGCACATCCCCTTCTAGTTCCACACAAGAGAAACCCATCTCTAGCGAATCGGAGGCCATGGATTGCAGCTCTAGCCTCGGCATTGAACGAATCTGGTATAAAATCGTTCCGAATAGTGCAAGCTCCCATCACTAGCCCTTCGTGATTTTGAATTAAAATGCCTGACACCGACTTTTGTTCATAAGCTTGCACTATTCGAAATCACGAAGGGTTAGCTCCATAGAATGAATATTTTTCTGTTATAAAAATATTACTTAACTAATGACTTTTTAACATTTTTAAATAAATAAATAAATAAAATTAAGTGAAAAGTAATTTAAAATAATTACAATACACCTATTTACTTTCAGCAAATGACCACAATACCCTTATTTAATTTGGTGGCTCTTTAAGAAGCTGGTTTTATTATATATCTATATACATATAGATGTAGATTAAATGCCATCCCTCGTATAGAAGTGTTAATGGGTAGAATTTGATTCAAAATTTTAAGAAAAGTTTCATTCTAAAGAAAAAAATCCTGAGCCTAAGCCTAGTCCACACAAATTTATCCAAATGATTGTTTCACTATTCAAGTAATTATAATTTAATTTTAATTTTAATTATACAAATATATAAATATTAATTAAAAATTCTATCACACATATTCTTATCAAAATTATTATTTAAAATACATAATACAATAAATAATAAAATATATAATTTAAAATTAATTAATAATAAAACATGCGATATAAATGATATTAAAATAAAAATAAAATAAATATTAAAACAAACTAATCTGTGCTGAAATTGAAAAATTTGAATCCAAACCCAAGTCAGTCTCTAACATTAGGTAAAAAGAAAAAAAAAACAATAAATAGTAAAATATCTACCTTGAAATTCGGGTTCTGTTGATCCACGGCCCAAAGATTATAACAGTTTCGGCCCGTCCCCTCGTTATTTACAATTTTGACCCACTTTATTTACTTATTTAATGAAAAAAACAGTATAAAACCCGTCGCCAAACCCTCTGTTTCAGTTTCACTGAATCCTCTTCCCGACTTCTCTGGATTGTCCCTCTTCTCTCCCTTCACATTGGGTAAAATTTGCTCACCTCTTGTTATTTGATTTTCTTTTCTGTTTTGAACTGATTTTGTTTTGTTTTTATTTGGATTTCAGATTTCTAATTCCATGCTGTAATTTAATTTCAGTTTTCCTTTGACTGCAAAATATCTTTTTAATTTTCATTGAATGCTGATAAATTTAAATATATCTGGGTGTTCTTGTTGTTTTGTATCGATATTCTCTTTTTGTTTTTGATGTTTTGAATTTTAATTTTTTATAAATATATCTGGGTGGTGTTGTTTTGTATCGATTTTCTCTTTTTCTTTTTGATGTTTTGAATTTTAATTTTTTATACATCCTAGCAATATCTAGGAAGCAAAAGAGAATTAAATGAACATGAGTAGCAAGTGTAACGATAAAGGGTATCGGAATCTTATTAAGTCCTGTCTTTGATTTGTGATGTTGGTTTTTGGATTTTCTTTATAGTACTCGTTGGTATCCTCTAAATGTTGAGGAGAACTTGAGTGTTTATCTTATAATTAGGGTTGTGTTATGGCTAATTAATTATCCTTCCATCGCAGTATCTAGGGAACAAAAGGGACTTTGCATTAAACGTGTATTAATAGTAACAAAAGAAGGGAATCAGGGTCTTAATAATTTTTGTTTTTGGTTTTCTGATGTTGGGTTTTTGAATTTATCTTTATATTACACTTCTTCTATTGTTTGATTCTTGTGCTTTTCTGTTTCAGATCTTGGAACAACTAGGAACGAGTTTGTGTAGCCATGGCAAAGCACCATCCTGATTTGATCATGTGCCGGAAACAGCCGGGGATTGCAATAGGACGATTATGTGAGAAGTGTGATGGCAAGTGTGTAATCTGTGACTCTTATGTCCGTCCTTGCACGCTTGTGCGAGTTTGCGATGAATGCAACTATGGGTCGTTTCAAGGTAGGTGTGTTATCTGTGGAGGGGTGGGGATATCCGATGCATATTACTGTAAGGAGTGTACTCAGCAAGAGAAAGATCGCGATGGTTGTCCAAAAATTGTTAATCTCGGGAGTGCTAAAACGGACTTATTCTATGAACGTAAAAAATATGGTTTTAAGAAAAGATGATTGATGTTTACCTGTTGTGATTAGGTCTTGCTGGTGCTTATGTTGCAGGGATGTCGGATTTTAGAATATGTTGGTATCACAGAGAGACATTAGGTCTTTAGAATATGTTGGTATCACAGAGAGACATTAGGTCTTTAGAATTATGTTATTTTAAGAACTATAGTTGATTGTACCAGGGGCCTAATTTATTTCCACAGAATCTGGTATGGAAATATCTGGTTGCATTCTTTATGGAGTTCTATTGCTGATTTACACTTATTGATTTGTAGTTTATCCTATGTATGTACATGTGTGGTTTGTGGGTGAGCTTTTGCTAGCAAATTTTTCTCAAGTCATCATTTTAGGTTTTGCATATCTCGTGCTTGTGCCTGTCGACGTTAATGATTCTCAGGTCGTTGTTTTAGGTTTTTCAAAGTTTTTAAGTACTTTATTACTTGCATTATCTACTTCTATATGCTCTACATTCTTCTTGTGTTACTTGTGCATGAAGTAAGTGAAAATTGTTATCGCACTATAAGACGATCCTGGTTTGAATAAATAAACAATAGATGGATATTGAAAAGAAAGATGACCTATCAATTGTAAAGGGCTCCCAACTAGTTAATATAAACCGCTAAGCTCTCTCATCCATGCACTTGATAAACACCCTTATCATTGCCTTCAAGTAGGCGTAGTTAGAGCCATATAATTGGGGTCTATTCCTTCCGTCTCTGATGCAATTCAACAATAGGTTCTTCACTTAATTCGTCAAGTGTCTAGCTTTGATACCCATTGAAAGTGCACTGAACCTGCCAGTTGTAACTTGTAGAAACAATTGGAACTGTAAAAGTATAAATGGAAACATAAGTTTGTTATATGGTTCTAAAAACTATCCTACGTCTATGGGGTTTTGCCTAGAGAGTAATCCTTTATTAAACTATAATACAAGTTATTTCAAATGTACAAGCTATGTCAATATTTAGATTAAAATACTTGTTTCATACATCTCATTCACTACATATTTAACTCAATTTATTGAAATACAAGTAGGGTTAGTATGGAACTTGCCCCTTTTGTTAAGAATTTCTTTCTTTTTTCTTCATTTCCCTACCTTCCTTGTTCTTCTTATTTTTTTCACTTTCATCTACTATTTTCTTGCATCTAAACTGATAAAAATATTCTCTAGAATCTCTACTTCATTTTTTCTGTTTGATGTCGAAGGAAGTTTTCAAGAATTTTTTGTGAAAAGAGAGTTTTCATTGGCAAGATTAAATTGCAAGAAAAGTAGAACTTTCTCTTCTCTAGCTATCTCTCACGTTGTTAGTGTTTTTTATAAGTTAAATTCTGTCATCAGTTCCTGTACTTTGTAAAAGTGGTGGATGCAGTCCCTATAATTTGATCATTTTTAATCTTTGTACTTTTCATAATTTAAATTTTCAGTTCTCACCAAACGATAATTGTTAAATTCATTCAGTTAAGTTTTGCTATTTTCAAAATTTGACGAGGCAAACATATTATCATGTGTATAATGTCATGTCAATTTGTTAAATATTATTTTATTAATATTTTAATTATAAATGGTGGTATAAAAGAAAGGGAAAATGAAGAGAATTCATCATCTTTTCACATTCCAATGTGAGAGATAGCTAGAGAAGAGAGTTTTATTCTTTTTTACAATTTAGTCTTTTGCCATGAAAAGTTAAAAACTCGCATTTTCACCAAAAATTCTTAAAAATTTCTTTAGACACCAAAGAAAAAAGATGAAGTAGAGAGAATATGTTCATCAGTTTAGAAACAAGAAAATAGTAGATGAAAGTGAAAAAAATGGAAGGAAAGTGATGAAGATGAGGAGCGAAAAGAAAGAAGTTATTGACAAAAGGGTTAAGTTCTATATTAACCCTACTTGATTTCAATAAATTGAGTTAAATTGTCAGTGTGTTTTGAAGTAACATAACTATGATATATTATTAGTGGTTGATCAATTACAACACTTTCAATGTAGTGGTTATTTGTCAAATTGTATTTCTTCTCTACCCATTGTTAATTTGTTTGGAAGGAATATTAACCCAAGCAAAGTTGTGAATAGTATTGTTTATTTTCTCCTTTGCTTTATTGTAGTGTAATTAATTAATGAAAGTTCATTTTATATAAGACATTTAAAATTATTTTACAAGACTTATTTTTTTAATAAATTTATTTGAAAGAATTTGGTGTCTAGAATTACAAACACAACACAATCATAAATATATTTCAATTGTAAATATATGTCTAGATAATTATAGAGTAGTTACAAATTAATAAGTATAAATGGACAAAAACTTGAATATGGTTACTAAAAAACTCAAAGGATAATTGAGTAATTTCATGAAGAAATATATCGGGTGTAATAATACAATTATACAAGGACAAAAATGGTATTTGAAAGAACTTTTACATTAGAATTTTCTTTTTCGTTTAGAAAAGACAGTTTCAATTTATTTTTCATTTTCCTTAACATTCTTCTCTTTGGCGATGTTACCAAACATAAGATGGAGTGCGGAGGTTTAAGTGCTTTTGCTTTAACTTTTATCAATTATCGCTTTATAACACCCCTTCTATCTTGTAAGTCACTGTCACTCCAGCTTAGTGACTTACACGTGCCTGTATAAATTTTAACTATGCCTTTTCACCTTCGCCATCTACTAGAACTCGATGATTTATACTGTTGTGGTCCTTATGAATCATATATTGTATTGTAAAATTTTTAGACCCATATACCATTACGTTATACTATGAAATTTCACTACATTTTGTATCAAGTTAGACCAATCACTATTAACCAATAACCTATAGAACCACCAATTGGTTCAAATCTCCACAAGGAAGTAAACTTTTATTTGGGCAAATAAATATTAACCTCTAACTATATATATATATATATATATAACCTCTAGTAGGAAAATGGGCCCTCATTGTCGTGGGTTGGAATATGTCATTGCCAAGCCAATGGCACTAAAGTTTTAGACCCTCTGAATAGATGGTGTATTTATCTGTGATTAATGTAAAAGTAATGATGACAATAAGATGATATATTGTAACATGAGACAAAGAAACCTGAATAAACTGCATAGAAGGAAAACACAAAAATTAGTTCTGGAGTGAAAGGAGCTTTTTAATAATAATGTGACAATGGAAGCAAGCTTTGCTAGAGAAAACAGAAAACCAGTTAATCAACTACTTCCATTTTGTAGTATTCCATACTATATATTTAGTATATACACTTGAATTTCAACAAGTATATGTTAAACCACACCTTTAAAAATTATTACATAAATTAATTGAATTAAATTTGGATAGGACAAATGTTGTTTGCTACACCTCTTAAGAATTTCTATTGCTCCCCCTTAACATTTACAAACCTATATAAAAAAATATATTTTAATTTATTAATTACAATCCATGCTCACATCTTCTAAGCCCTCTTCTTTTCCCTTTCTTGAAATCCAAGTACAGCATCATTGAGCTGAGAAGACATTTATTTTGGAACACCATGGAAACCAAATGGAGTAACACATCAATGTGAAAAAAAGCTTCTTTCAGATAATTACATTTTCCCTCGTAAGAACTAGAAGCTGGATAGAGTTCAAGGAACCATTATGAAGGCCGGTGATTGTATCCTCAGCATCGGCATTGTTAATTATGACTCCTATTTAGTCAAATTTGAGAAGTAATCTTCTAGTTAAACTCTGTTTATTTGTTTCAATCAAACACTGATTAGTTAGATTATTTTATTATTATTTGACCTATAAATTTAGCCTATAAATAGGCTCTTTTACAATCTTAGAATATACACCCATTAGATATTAGAACTCATAACACATTTAGAGAATTTTGTGTTTACGTTTTGAGGGTTCTTTATTTTCGGGTTTTCGGGGTTTAGTTTTTATCTCCATCTTTTGTACTCTTCGTTCTGTTGCCATTATAGTAAAATTATCTTTGCCCGTGGTTTTTTATCCTCTTTGGAGGGGTTTTTCCACGTTAAATTTGTGTGTCCAATTTCTCAATTTATTCCGCTACTATTACTTGTTCGTTGCTTAATCAGGTCGATCCTAACAAGTGGTATCAGAGCTAGTTCAATTTTCATAGATTAGCCCATTCAGATATGTCAGCAACAAGGTTTGAAATTGAGAAGTTCGATGGTGAGACAAATTTCAATCTGTGGCAAGTTCGGATGATGGCAATTCTAGTTCAAACCGGCTTGAAAAAGGTTATTCTTGGGAAAAAGCACGAGAATCTAAATCAAGCAGAATGAGAAGAGCTTGATGAAAAGGCTTTGTCTCGCAATCCGGTTGTGCCTCGCGAATCACGGTATTGCGGGAGGTATTGATGGAGAAGACCTCATCCGCCTTGTGGAAAAGGTTAGAAACTCTTTATGCGACTAAGTCTCGGCTAACCGTTTAGTGTTGAAACAACGTCTATTTACGTTTCGCATGAACGAATGTGAGCTTCTTAGAGATCACATCAGTCAATTCATTACTCTTTTAAATGATTTAAAGAATGTTGAGGTTCATATTGACGATGAAGATCAGGCTATGCTATTATTGTGCTCTTTACCCCCTTCATACAAGTCTTTTAGGAGACACGATTTATGGCAGAGACAAACTCTCGCTCGAAAATGTGAAGGGTCATTTGTTGAGTAGAGACAAACTCGACAATGAGCTTCATTTGGATAGCAAGACAGATAGGCAAGCTTCTGTTTTGATAGCATCAAAGAAACGAGACAAAAGGTGTCGCTATTGTAAAAAGTTAGGTCACGTCAAAGCGATTGTTATAAAGCTGCGAAAGAAAAGAGCTGCTGAGAGTAACGAGGAAGATGTAGCTGGTGCTAATTTGGCTGATGAAAGCGGCGATGATTTCTTGTTAGTGTCAACGAGCGATAACTCCAAGCTCACGTCCGAGTGGGTCCTAGATTCGGGATGTTCTTTCCACATGTGTCCCAATAGAGAATGGTTCTCCACATACTGATTCGGTTGAAGGTGGAGTTGTGTGCATGGGAAATGATTCATCTAGTAAGGTAATTGGTATTGGTAATCTTGTTAAAATTAGGATACACGATGGGACGATTAGGACACTCTCGGATGTCGTATGTGTACGATTTACGAAAGAATCTCATCTCCTTGAGTATTTTAGACTTGAAAGGATGTAGAATCAACATCGAGTCGAAGCGGCATTAAAGTATCTCTCGTGGAGCTCTTTTGTTAAAAGGTAAAAGAACCATCGATCTTTATATTCGGAAGGTTCTACATGGCCGGTGAAATCGGACGTCCCTAAATGCTGTTATAGAGTCGAAGTCAACTCATTCAGAGCGAAGGCAACTTGGTCATAGGAGGGAAAAAGGTATGACCGTTCGTTGAAGAGAGGTTCTCTTTTGGATGCCAGGTTTTGAAAAGTTAGGGCACTGTGTTCGTGAAAATCAAACCCGGGTTAGTTTTGATTTGGCAGTGTACAAGTCGAAGGCTAGAAGTCTTCCAGTTTCTAAGCATAGATTCGACTCAGTTAATTCCCTGCATGGTTCAAGATAGGCTCGTGGCAGGCTTTGGCAAAGATGGCATTGTGAAAATATGAGTCAAGGTGGAGATTTGTTAATTATGACTCCTATTTCAATTAAATTTGAGAAGTAATCTTCTAGTTAAACTCTGTTTACTTGTTTCAATCAAACACTGATTAGTTAGATTATTTTATTATTATTTGACCTATGAATTTAGCCTATAAATAGGCTCTTTTACAACGTTAGAAAATACACCCATTAGATATTAGAACTCATAACACATTTAGAGAATTTTGTGTTTACGTTTTGAGGGTTCTTTGTTTTCGGGTTTTCGGGGTTTAGGTTTTATCTCCATCTTTTGTACTCTTCGTTCTGTTGCCATTATAGTAAAAGTATCTTTGCTCGTGGTTTTTTATCCTCTTTGGAGGGGTTTTTCCACGTTAAATTTGTGTGTCTAATTTCTCAATTTATTCCGCTATTATTACTTGTTCGTTGCTTAATCGGGTCGATCCTAATAGGCATATCGGCTATTAGCTTCCCCACAAAAAGCAATTGCTGCCACCGGAACTGCCAATAGCATAAGGCACATCACGAACTTGAAACTTCATGCTATGTGTTCCGACATACTCCATAACTTCCAGACACTCCTGTAACTCCGAGTCACTAATCAATATTACCCATTCTTTTTCGTCCTCTAAGTTGGAATGTCCTGGTTTGAATTTTAAACCTTTTTGTAATTTTTTCATATAGTTCAAAGCACCCGACAGATGACTCGAACTTAAAATGGATTGTATTATCTTTGTAGGTAACTTTTACAGCAATTTTTGAGCTGCTATCAAATAATTCACTAGAACATATTTTGTTTCACACGTAATTTTTATGTATTTCACGTTTATTATTTCATTCATCATATTTTTTTAAGTTTAACAATTTAGTCCTTGTCATCATAAAAATTTCATATTTTTTCACAATTTTAATTTTATAATACTTTAGGCATGTTTCATCATCTCATAACAGATTCATTAAACTTGTGTCATATTGTCCTTATCCACATATTAAATTGCTTCATTTATAATTTTTCACGAGTTTACAATTTAGTCTTTAATATCATGAAAATTTAGTATTTATTAAAATTTTACCTCAGCATCAATTCACTAACACTTAACACTAACCTTTTACCCTCATACTATATTTAAATCACGAATTTTTACATTTTTTACAATTTAGTCCCATTTTCATAAATTCAACCAAACTTAGAAATTTCATCACACATTCACTTTTTATGTAATCATTATATCATCATACTTCATTTATATTCTCTTTTCAACATTCCATTCCACATATCTTTTATATATTAAAATAAAAATAAAAATAAATATTAAAACAAACTAATCTGTGCTGAAATTGAAAAATTTGAATCCAAACCCAAGTCAGTCTCTAACATGAGGTAAAAAGAAAAAAAAATAGTAAAATATCTATCTTGAAATTCGGGTTCTGTTGATCCACGGCCCAAAGATCATACAAGTTTCAGCCCGTCCTCTCGTTGTTCACAATTTTGACCCACTTTATTTACTTACTAAATGGAAAAAAGCAATATAAAACTTGTTGCCAAACCCTCTGTCTCAGTTTCACTGAATTTTCTTCCCGACTTCTCTGCATTTTCCCTCTTCCCTCCCTTCACATTGGGTAAAATTTGCTCACCTCTTGTTATTTGATTTTCTTTTCTGTTTTGGACTGATTTTGTTTTATTTTTATTTGGATTTCAGATTTCTAATTCCATGCTGTAATTTAATTTCAGTTTTCCTTTGACTGCAAAATATCTTTTTAATTTTCATTGAATGCTGATATATATTTAAATATATCTGGGTGTACTTGTTGTTCTGAATCCATTTTCTCTTTCTTTTTTATGTTTTGAATTAATTTTTTATACATTTCTTAATTTTGTTTATATCTTGGGCGCTTCCCTTGATCTTGACTATTTGTGATTTTGTTCTCTTACGTTTTATATGTTGCTCTTTGTGTACCTTTCACAATTTGAAACTCTAGTCTGATTTGATCTTAATGTTTGGTTTTATGTTTTGGTGATTAGTGTTGTTGATTTTTTTCCTAAAGTAGATTTAAGAAGGATTAATTTGGAATAATTATTATCATGTCTTAGTAGTGTTGGGGAAAACTTTGGTAGATTTATGTCTCTTTTTGGGTTCATTATACTTAAATTTTATTAAACAGAGAAACTGAACCAAAAGCCAAGAAGCAGTAGGATTGAACAAAGGAATAGAAAATATGCACTCTTTCGGGCACAGATTAAATGGTCTCTTAACCTTTTCCGTGACGATTCTGGCAATAATGTGTGCTATCGCGTCTCTCTCGGACAACCTTAATACTCCTTCTCCCACGGCAGAAATCAAGGTCCATTTTTACTCACATATGCTCATATCTGGGATAGGTGTTGAGATCAATGATTTGTTCTCTTTTTCATAAGCCCTTTCTGATTGTATTGTGTTTTAATCTCTCATTTTTATTTTGCTGGGTGTGACTGTAGATTATGAACATAAACTGGTTCCAGAAGCAGCCGCAGGGTAATGACGAGGTAGTATTGTTTATATGTATGTGTTCACTGGGTTAATTTCTCTTATTTTTCAGCCATAGTTCTAAGTAAATGCTTTTGACTTACGTAGGTCAGCCTGACGATGAATATATCTGCTGATTTGCAGTCATTGTTCACATGGAACACAAAACAGGTTTGCTTCTTCAGAGATCTTCATGGTTTACATTTTTAGAACTTCATCTCATTTTCCTTTTTGGTTGTATGTATTATCAATGGATGAGATAATCTTTT
This sequence comes from Gossypium sturtianum, assembly GCA_025698515.1. NCBI lineage: Eukaryota > Viridiplantae > Streptophyta > Magnoliopsida > Malvales > Malvaceae > Gossypium > Gossypium sturtianum. Next base: position 163,404,294 of record CM046955.1, on the reverse strand, counting down.
TCATAATTGACTTTGAAAATAATTTCATTCTGATATTTTTGAATGCTTTAGTGGTGATATTCATAGGCCTCCCTTTTTCTGTCCGCTGTTTTTTGCAATCATTCATCATCATGAAGCTGATTTTAAATACCATCTCCTTGTTGATCCACAGCTTTTCATATTTGTAGCAGCTGAGTACGAAACCCCAAAGAATTCTTTGAATCAGGTGAGGCTAAATATAGCTTGTTGCCTTATTGCCTCTTCCTTTTTGAGGCTGAGCCGGTAATATCTTAAGATCCTTGGAATGTTTCTAATATTGTATTTGTAGGTTTCACTTTGGGATGCTATAATACCTGCCAAAGAGCATGCGAAGTTTTGGATCCATACCTCAAACAAGTATCGTTTTGTTGATCAGGTATGTGCATAATGACAAAGTATCTCACCATTGTTGGTATAGATTTAGAAAAGTAATTTAGGGCTTTCCTACAATTGAGAAATTATTCTCTTTTCTTAAATCGTCATCTTCCCTTATCCAGGGAAACAATCTCCGTGGCAAAAAATTCAACTTGACATTGCATTGGCATGTCATGCCTAAGACCGGAAAGATGTTTGCTGACAAAATTGTCATGGCTGGCTATAGTTTTCCGGAGGAATATAGATAAGGCTTTCTTGGTGTATGTTTTGAGGTTACTGTAACTTAACCTTTCTCAGTATGTGGGGATATTATAGCTCAGCTGAATCGTAGAACTTGAAAGCCTCCTCCAAATTGATACATTAAACCTCAGTTGAACTTGGAAACATTGACATTTGAGTACTTCATGTTTGATAAAATGAGGAAATGGGGTATTCTTAACCCTTTTAAAACACCTTTATGCTTTTCTTTTGTCAAAGTCCCGAACCAATTTAATATTTAAGAAGGAAGGTTTCAAACAGCAAATAAGATAAAAATCAAATGTATACCAATTTGATTTGCTTAATTTCTTTCCCACAATTCTTTTACAAAATCAATTTGCTTGAAATGGGATTGGTAATTACTGTCAATAAATTTAATAAAAGAATGATTATTATACCGGGCGAGCAGAGGTCACTTAAAGAGCTCGCTCCCCAATGTTACATCTCCAATCTCCTCGCCTGCTTCAAACGGCAAACCAGCAATCTCTGTCTCTTGGATTCGTTCAAGCTCTTCAACGATGCTTCTCATCAATGGTCTTCTTGGTCTTATGTCCACACACTGCAATGCCAAATCTACTACTTGTTTTGCCCCACGCATTGATTTACCTCCCAAGGTTTTATCGACAAAACTGCTGATATCTTTCGAATCCTTGGCCTTCAAAGAAAATGAGGTTTTTGTAAGAATGGGGATTACGTATACAACAAGTAATTAGGACAACTGTATCAGAGAACCTGCATTATTAACGTTGTTTCCAAGTTTGATGGATCTCTACAAATTGCTTCACGTCCGCTAATCAACTCCAGGAGGAAGACTCCATAGCTATATATATCGCTTTGCACTGAAAATCTCTTCGATGAATGCAATCTTCAGGAAAAAGAAAAGAGGATTAATCAGCTACAGATAATGAAGTACTAACACTATCAGATCAATTATGCAATGGGTTTCAAACAAGGATTGATTTGCATACTCTGGGTCAAGAAAACAATCAAGGGCTGAAGATGACGCGTAAAACTGATCTTCAGACAACAATTTGGATAATCCATAATCAGAAACCTTGGCTGTAAAGTTTTCATCGAGAAGAACATTGCTGCTTCTGAAATGCATGTGCAGCAGAGGAGGAGCCATACTGTGAAGATGTTCAAGTCCTGCTCCAAAATTAAAAAGTACGGTTGAGGAAGCTAATATTACGATCATTATTTTGGGGTTTTGATTCTTTATGTATCGTCCTGTAATAGTTAAACTTACTATCTTGAATTACATATATATAGAATGGTGAATGTACCTTTGGCTGCCCCTAGTGCAATCAACAACCTTTGCCGCATGTTTAGTTTACCAGTCGGTGAACCTTCGTAATCTGGTAAAAAAAGGATCAGGGAACCAAAACCTTGATTAATTTGCAATGGACACAGGTAATTTGTATATATATATATAAAACAAATTATTACCATAAAGGTGATTTCCAACATTTCCATTAGGTATATAATCATATACAAGAAACTGCTGGTGGTTATCTTCACAGTAACCAACAAGCTTGACTAGATTCCTGTGTCTAACTTGAGCTATTTGCTTTATCTGCATTGAATCCAGACAAACATAATCATGATTACCCTGCACAAATCCAGTTTCTTAGATGCTGAGAAATGTCACTTCTACAGTTTTATTCAATGTTTCTTGGGTTCTAAGTTGTTGAAAATGCTACCATTTTCTCTCTTGAATTTCAGGTCACAGTAATGCAGACACAAAGATTCAAATCAACTGAAAAACAAAGCTTGAAACCAAACATCTTTAACTGCTCTCCTGCATCAGTACGGAATAGGTGTTTTACCTCATGAAGGAAAAAATGAACCTGGGTGTTCAAGTATCTTTTGATTGCCACAAGAGTTCCATCTTGAAGTAGTCCTTTATGGACTAAACCGAATCGGCCCTCACCAATGATATTACTTTGACTGAAGTTGTGTGTAGCATGTTCCAGCTCTGACATTGTTATCTGCTTTAGATTTTGTGCATAGATCGGAGACGTCGCACCAGTAGCATAAGGGGATGTGTTAGCTCTTTCCAATTCAACTGCTCAGACACAGAGAGATGAAATCATTGTAAATTTGTCATGGAAGATATAGAAAATTTCTTTTTCTGTTGCAATGTTAAGAAATATGCATGTGCAGTCTCGTCAAGAAGACTGGCTTACCAGTAGATGGCATGGAAGATTCAGTCCCGGATGTTCTCCTCATGAATCTCTTAACGCGCATCAAGCAGATATACACAAGCACCAAAATGATCAAGACAAGAAGAGCCGCACTAATACAGCCAATTATGGCAGCAAATGTCTGTTTTCTCGGTTTCTTATCAGCTGTTTGCAAAGGCGTGAGTGTTGGAACACCATTTTCCCCATCAAGAGAAGCTGCCGCTACCCTTCCATGTCTTGATTTAAAGGGCTTCTCTTGAGAGTAGGAGGGGATGAACTTTGGAGCAAAAGACAACAATTGAGTTAATCTACTTGGAAGAGATATCCGAGAGATTCCAGGAATCCTGTGTAATAATAGGCTCCCAGGATATTATTACAAATATTATGGTTGAATCAACAGTTAAGTTATATGCATGCTGACATGAAAGTATCTGGAGCCTAATTCAATGATCATATACAGGCTGGTTGGTTCTTGTCGTTTACATTACTTGTGTTGATTTGCACAATACATGGTATGAATGCACCGTGGCGTTAAGGTGCTGTATTCTAACTATTCTGATATATTCTGATATCAAAAACATCATCAGAGTGACAGAAACTTTATGTTTAAAAAGGGACCTTACAATGAAACAACATCTGCATCTTCTGGTCGATAACAATTGACATATGCCCATTGCCTCAAGCAGGGGAACTTCCCAAATCTACTGTTGGTTTGTTGAGGAGTGCAGACTGTGTTCTTGCAAATAAGTAAAGCTTCAGCTGCAATAAAACAAACAATGAAGTGTGGACAAATCTCGGTTGGTCTTAAAATCAAGAGAGGAACGAATCAAGGGTTATATATAACTGCATTAATCATTGGATAAGGAGGCAATTGCAGCAAATGAAGAGCTTGTAAGGGACAAATTTGAACTTACTGAAGAGCTTGTGACATAAACAGTTGGGTTGGAACAGTTGAATCAGCAAAAGCAGTGGCAGCCGCTGCCGCCAGAACAAAAGCATTGTCAATAACCCTTACTCCACTGACCAAACATTTTCTGCGCACTCTAAATAAGATTCACATCAAAGTCCTATCAGTTATGGTTATGGAATTACAATCACAACCTTCAGAAAATGACCTTTTCTTATCAGAAATTTGTAGAAAGAAACAGGTAAAAAAAACTACATCAATAGTAACCAAATAGATGAAGGCCATTCACATGAATATGAACAGGCTAGCTGGAAAGGGAGAGAGAGCTTAAGCTAGAGTAAATAAAAAGAACCTAGCTGCATGGTGACAAGCACAGATTTCTATGTTACTTTCTGGTTATTCAAACTTGGTATACAATGAGCTGGATGAGTACTAGAAAACCTTACTCATCCGAGAAATTTGCATCATTGAACGAAAAAAAGTGAAAGAATTGCAAAAATAATTATCTCACTGAATTGAACAGTAATGCTTCTCTTTACTGAAAATTCCAGCTAAGCTTAGTAAAAAAGAACAGTTACGAAGGTTGTCTTTATGGAAGTGGACAGATACAATTATCTCTGGTTCTTTCTTTTCATTAAGTCGATAGCCAACAATTTTCATGTCTGTAAATCTTCATTTGGCATGCCAAAAAGCCTAAAAGATTCCCTCAGAGAATCTAATAAAGTGGTCAATTGTCAGCCAAGAAAAAATGCTTGCCAGACCATCCACAGATATGATACATAAAGACATTGTTAAAACCATATATACTGAATTACTGATCTTCAAAGAATTTATGTGTTTTAGCTGAAGAAAACCATAGCATTTGGCTAAAGACAAAAAGTTACACATATGATTCTCAACATTATGCGGTTAAAGAAACGAAAAAGCCATTAACAGTGATGAATTACAGTGACATAACATTGTGTCTCTTGAAGCTGTTTTCCAGGGAAATGTCGCAAGGTGAAGTCGCCATTAACAGAATCCCTATAATCTATACCAATAACACGAAGTACCCAGAAATACCAGAAACAAAAAACAATAAAAGAATACATACCATTAAAGCTGGTCCATGCCCTGAAGAGAGAGTTTATCAAGTCAAGAACCCAAAAAAAGGATGCTTTTTGTTTTTTTGAACTTTTTACAGTTCCCAGAGGCCTTTTTTTGTAGGTATGCATCTAGGCATTGAAGAATGGAAGGGTTCTTCCAATAAACAGCAAAGGACAGGAGTAGGCTACATAATTAATTCTCTCACGCAAAATCTTCCTAAGTAGGACCCTATGTTCCTTTGAGGCAAAACAACGGTTGGTCTACTTATAAAAGGATCAACGGTTACATTACAATTACAACTAACAACCCATAAGGTTTCACTTCAAGTTAATCTCTTTTGTAATCTGCAATTTCACTCTCTCTCTTTTTTTCAACACTTGAAATGATGAGCAGAGTAAGGATTACAGAGTTCAGACAAGGGGATTTTAAAACATAGGAAAGATGTACAGTTACATAAGGAAATGGGAAAACTAATTTTTTTGTCCTCTACAGGGTTTTAATGATAAGTCTTAATCAGGAAGGGTTTAGGGACATATGGGTATAATGAGCAGGCAATGGGAGAGGGACCATTTTTTTTTTTTTTTTGCATTGCAGATATAGCAGCTGGGACAGACGATCACATGAGAGAAACTGTGATGGGGGCGCTGACAGCCGCTCACATGCAATGCAAGCACACCTTCCTTGCCATTATATTTCTTTTCCTTTTATGGGGTCCATTTCTCATATAAGCTCCAATAAGACAACTCCTTTTTCTACTTCCAATTATGGACATCATCCATCAGCCATCAATACGTTGGCATTCAAGCGGGGAGGGACCGGGCTGGATGCTATTCTTTTGCTCGACCAAATATATATTGATAATTTGAGATAAGGTTGGAATTGTTAGATATTGAATTCAAGTTTTTATGTTATATAATAAAGTATTTTTATTACTGGATTAAAAATTTTATGTTATTAGTAAAAAAACATTAGTTAAACATAAAATAAAAAATAATTAGTACAAAATAGTCTATCCTCTCTAGCACATTTCTTAGGTTTTTCTTTTGTTTTGTCGTTTGCTTGCTTGACGGCGGCGCACCTTCAAAACTCTTTTGTTTCTTGTATAGCAAAGTGGTAATCAAGATCGGGACTTTTGCCTGCAATCATGGAAACTGAATTAGCCAGATTAACGCTTAATGAAGAAGAAGAAGCAGTCCTACAAATACAAATAGAGCCGAATACGGAAAGAGAAGCGGGGGTTTTCAGGTAAGTGGGATGTTTCTTAACAGCTAGTTTTATTCACTTCCCAGCAATGAAAAGTACCATGACAAATCTATGGCATCCTGTTCGGGGTGTTCAAATTCGAGATCTGGGGGAAAAAAGATTTCTGTTTCAAATTTTTCATGTCATGGATCTGGATAGGGTTTTGAAAGGGTCACCATGGACATTTAATAACCATTTATTAGTGTTACACAAATTACAGTGGGGAGAGGATCCATTAAAAGTCCCCTTAATCCTGACACCTTTTTGGTTACAGATCCATGATGTCCCTATTGGCCTCTTTTCTGAGAACTTGGCAGTGCAATTGGGCAATTTTATAGGGAAATTTATAAAATATGATGGATCAAAACTGGGGAAAGAGAACAGGAATTATATGAGAATTCGAGTCCAGATTGATGTGCGGCGTCCTTTGAAAAGGAAAAAGCAGATTATGTTTTGTGGAAACTGCACATGTGTAAGATTTAAGTATGAAAGACTATCACTATTTTGCTTCTACTGTGGTCGTTTGGGACATAATGACTCTTTTTGCGAAGCAAAAATGACTCTAGGTGTGAAAATTACTGAAATGGGTTGGGATTTATCGTTGCGAGCTCAATCTCAAAGGGCTTTAGCAATGAAAAGTGTCTGGCTGCGAGAAGAAGGTGAAGGGAATTTGGGTGGTAAACGAAAGGATAGCCGAATAAAATGAAATAATTTGTGGGCTATTGAAAACAAATCAGGGTATGGACAGGCTTTTGATCCCGTTTTGGGATTCAATCTGGAAGGGAGGTCGGCCTTTTTAGGTTACTCGGGGGAAAAGCTTTTAATAGATCAAGCCCTAACTGATATGGAGCACGATCTAAAAGATGGAGCCTTAATCGGAGAAGAAGGGAAAAAGAGATCTAGAGGGGAGATTGAGGAGTCAATAGTAATGGAAGAGATTAACACTTTGGCGGTAAGGAATAGGAGATTGTTGGAGATTAAACATTTATCATCAGCGGCTGCCAAGAGGCAAGCCGACCTGGCGCAATGAAAATATTAAGTTGGAATGTCTGTGGATTGGGGATTCAACGGACAGTTCGAAGACTTCAGCATTTGCTGAAGATATATAATCCCCAAATGGTCTTCTTTATGGAGACAAAGTTATGTAAAAGTCAGATGAAAAGAGTTCGTTACAGTTGTGGTTATGTAAACGGGATTGAAGTTGATCCGGATGGTACTAGAGGAGGATTATGTCTGGCATGGAGAAACGATGTCTGTATTACGCTTCAAAATTATTCAAAAAGACATGTTGATGCGATGGTTGAAGATAATGAAGTAAAAGGCAAATGGAGATTCACTGGTTTCTATGGAACTCCTTATGTACAGGATAGAGATGATTCCTGGGCTGTGTTGAGAAATCTACATAATGGTTAGGAGATTCATTGGTTTGTTTGTGGAGACTATAATGAAATCATGTATGGCTTTGAAAAGAATGGAGGGTTACCTCGAGATGAAAGAAGAATGGAAATTTTCCGTAATGTTCTGGCGAATTGTCAATTAATGGATGTGGGGTTCTCCGGAAATTGGTTTACATGGGAGAGAGGAAATTTACCCGAGACAAACATTCGCGAACGACTGGATAGAGGAGTTGCAAACGATGAATGGATGACCATGTTTCCTGAGGTAACAATTCAACACCTAATTCACTCTTTCTCAGATCACTGTCCTCTTTTAATTAATACGATAAGGGTTGAAAAATGGTTGAATGATAGAGTATTTAAGTTTGAATCCTAGTGGATAATGGAGGGGTCGTTTGGTGAAGAAGTTAAAAACATTTGGGAGACATCACCTGAAAATTTGCTACAAAAATTGGATAATTTAAAGGAAGGTTTGAAAAGATGGGTTGGACGGAGTCGAAAAAATAGAAGAAGGAGAAATGAATTTCTTACAGCTAGGTTATCAGAACTTACAGGAGCTGAAAGAGATGATATTAATTTGGTTGAGATGATTGATGCGAAGATTCAACTGAATTTTGAAATTGAAAAGGATGAACGCTACTGGGAACAAAGAGCTCGAATAAACTGGCTAAAATTTGGGGACAAGAACACTGCATTTTTTTCATAGCCAAGCGACACAGCGCCGAAGGAGAAATTTTGTTCATAAATTGCAAGATGAGGAAGGGAGAGAAACGGAGATCATACAGGAAATGGAAGGTATTGCGAGATCCTATTTTCAGAATTTATTTACGTCAGAGACAAGAGGAAACTATAATCATTTGTTTTCGGGTATTGATAGATGCATCTCTGAGGAGGATAATCAAAGACTTACGGCGCTATACACAAAGGAGGAGATTAGAGAGGCGGTGTTTGAGATGGGACCCACAAAAGCACCAGAAGAAGATGAATTTCCGACTTTATTTTATCAAAAGTGTTGGCACATTATTGGGGATGATGTCATCAATTTTTGCTTACAAATCCTAAATGAAGGTATGGAGGTTAAACAGATCAACTCTACTCATATAGTATTCATTCCAAAAATTGCCAAACCCTCTAATATGAAGCATTTTCGACCTATCAATTTATGCAATGTGATTTATAAAATTTTGGCAAAAGCTATTGCGAATCGGCTTAGAAGAGTTATTGAGAAATGTATTGATATGGTTCAGAGCGCTTTTGTACCAGGCGGACTGATTTCGGATAATGTGTTGTTGGCTTATGAAATTCTACATACACTTAAACAGAAGAGGTTGGGGAAAAAAAGGTTTATGGCAGTGAAGTTAGATATGAGTAAAGCATATGATAGAATTGAATGGAACTTTATCAAGGAAATAATGGTACGGATGGGCTTTGCTATAAATTGGATTGAAACTCTTATGAAATGTTTAACCATTGTTTCCTATTCAGTAGTGGTTAATGGATATGCAAGTGAAAACTTTCGACCAACAAGGAGACTTCGACAAGGAGACCCGCTGAGTCCGTTTTTATTTCTCATATGTGGAGAAGGTTTATCTTGTTTAATGCGACTCGCAACTAGAGAAGGACTACTGAAAGGAGTAAAAGCCAGTAGGAGTGGTCCACAGGTATCGCATTTGCTATTTGCATATGACTGCATCTTATTTGGTGAGGCTACAAATAGAGGAGCTACTTTATTGAAGGGAATTCTAAGAGAATATAGAATTTGCTCGGGCCAATGTGTTAATTTCGATAAATCAACTATCTTTTTTAGTAGAAACACATCAGAGGATGACAGGCGGGCGGTTGTCAATATTTTGGGAGTACGAAGCTCAAACGATCCAGAATGCTACCTTGGATTGCCTAACATGGTTGGAAGAAAGAAAAGGGAGTCATTTCAAAATTTAAAAGATCGACTAAAGAAGCGTATTGATAATTGGAGTACTAGATATCCATCTCAAGGCAAGAAAGAAGTATTTATTAAGGCTATTCTCCAATCCATTTCAACCTACACAATGGCTTGTTTCCTATTACCTAAATCAGGCTATTCTCCAATCCATTTCAACCTACACAATGGCTTGTTTCCTATTACCTAAATCATTATGTGCTGAGTTAGAGAGTATTATTGCTAGTATTTTATGGCAGAAGGGACGTGGTAAAAGGGGAATACACTGGTGTGCATGGAGAAACCTTTGTATTTTAAAAGAGAATAGGGGTCTTGGTTTTCTAAATATTAGCCAGTTTAATATCGCATTATTAGCTAAGCTATCGCATTATTAGCTAAGCAAGGTTGGCGTCTGAGACCCGAATTCCTTATTAGCTAGGAATTCCTTATTAGCTAGAGTTCTTAAGGCTAAATATTACCCGCATTCGGATTTTTTTAATGCACAATTAGGAAACCTACCTTCACTTACTTGGAAGAGTGTTTGGGCTGCAAATGGTCTATTGCAGAGCGGACTGTGCTGGAGGGTTGGAACGGGAAATGGAATATGTGTTTGGGACGATCGATGGATTCCAGGAAAGGATACAGACGAATGGAACAACAGGAACGACAATTAAGGAATCAAGTTAGTCTCAGATTTAATTGATGCCACAAATAAAACTTGGAAGACAGATCTAGTTAATAGTAACTTTCAAGCGGATATAGCTCAAAAAATTTTACAGATCCCTCTAGCGGAAACAACTCATGATGATTTTCAAGTGTGGAAAGGAGAACCATCTGGCGAATTCTGAGTCAAAAATGCATACAAACTATTACAAGATGCTAGCTTGGGTCCTAATAATTATTTTATACAGGCCGATATAAAGGAATTCTACAAAAAGCTCTGGAATCTACAGCTACCTTTAAAAATTACAATTACAATATGGAGAATATCCTGGAACTATATCCCTACCCTAGTAAACCTAAAGCATAAACGAGTGACTAATAATGAATTATGTCCTCGCTGCAGAAATGAGGAAGAAGATAGCACTCATGTTTTTCTGCAATGTCCTACAATAATAGAGGTATGGCAAACGTTAGATCTTTCTTGGGTTATTAATAGCATGATTCAAAGTTTATGGGACTGGCTTACCTGGATCTTTAAGATGAGTACTTCTAAACAGTGCCGAATGTTCTGCTGCGGATTGTGGTTTATCTGGAGTTCGAGGAATAAACTTATTCATGAGAGGAAGTTAGAGACAAGAAGGGAGTTGTCACAAAAAATCCAAAGATACATGGCTGAACTTAAAGGCTTGGCAGAAAGGACGATTACCTTCAACACGGACAGAAGCCGCAGTCAACGAGGTGCAAATACCAGGGCGACGATTCAGTTTGACGCAGCTTTTGACAAAATAATTTTCAAATCGGCATCGGGCTTGGTGGTTTGGGGCCGGACGAGGGAACTCCTAGCAACGAAGACTGTCTTGAACACAAACGTTTCATCTTCGTTTGCAGCAGAAGCTTATGCAGGATTACAGGCTATAAAGTTAGGACTCTAGATGGATCTCCTCTCAGTAACGATAATGGGGGACTCCCGAACAGTTATCAAGAAATGCCAAACAATGAAATCAGATAAATCAGTCATAGGGGCAATCATCAGAGATATTCAAAGCAAAACGATTTGATTTCAAGAAATCAGTTTCCAGTTTATTAACAGATCAGAAAATGTCTATGCCCACAAACTTGCAGAAGAAACTTCAAGGAAGGGAGAGGAAACGCACCTGGTGAGAGCGGCTCCAGATCTTTACCATTCGAATCCGGAGGGACGATGGAGACGAAACCCAGACTGAGGCTCGTTTTGTGAAGAAAGAAAAGAACCAGATAGCAGGCAAAGGAAAATATTAGAAAGGCTATCGACAGAACAGATGGGACAAGTGATGTGAAAAGACGATAGAATAAGGCATCCAGTTGTTTGAAATCAACTAGAATAATTACATTAGGTTTCCTTTTTCTTTAGTATTAAATGCGTTGTCGTTTTTACTTAGGGTTTGTCTTTTGAATTTTGCTCTGTTTTTAAAATGGTAAGGCCGAAAGTGTGTTAATTTTTTAACAGGCCTGAACCCAGTCTTTGGATCCAGTTATGTTTTTCTACCTTTTATTATTAATAAATTTCTAGTCTATTATTATTCAAAAAAATAATTAGTACAAATTTAAACTTAAAATTAAAAAAAAAAAGTAAAAATTCTTGATAAAAAATAAGATTTTTTCAAAATAAGCCTGAAAATTTTCTTTTCTTTCTTAAAAATAAATCATGAAAGTAGCTAAATATTAACAAATGAATTAATTTATCACTAACTTTTATATTAAAATATAGGTAAAAATTAAAACTCCAATTAAAGTTATTTTTATTAACCCTAAATATCATTGAATATTAATTTTATTTATGTATTTTTGGAATCTTCGAGACTAATTTGAGTCTCAACATTTGTGCTACATAAACGGATGGTTTAAATCATAAATAAAACAAAGAGTTGAAATGAAAGACTGGCACCTTATTTATACCGCACCACTAGAGTTATTCATAGGTTAAATAAAAAAAATTATATCCGTTTTCTATGTTTGGGTCCACCTCAGATTAAGAAATGGGTTTATAATTTTGCTTAAGTCTGACCCGGTTCGTCTATATTAAATTTTTTATATTATTTTTTTATATAAAAATAAAGCTAAAAAATATAATAAATCACGTACACTGACGACATTAAAATAAATGTTTACTAACACATGAAAAATTTTTAAAATATACTTAAATAACACCAAAATAAGTGCCTCTAAAATAGTAGTAAAATTAATAATAAAACAAGAGTTATACAATATCCAAACAATAACAACAAAATATTAGCAATATAATACCGAAATAATAGTAAAATAATGAAAAAAAGTAAAAAAAACAGAAACAATTTTTTTTGAAATTCAGATCAGGCTGGGCCAAAAAACTTATTCGAGGCCCGGCCTGGTTAGAAAACGAGACTTATTTTTGTCCAAACCCATTTTTAAGTTTATATTTTTGTCTAAATCTCCACACTTTTCAAATAAGTCTTCTAACTCGATCAATAGACAACCACTATTTAGCATTAATTTGCTTTATTGGTCAATGAATAGTTTTTTTGGGACAAACTTGACTACTTAATCTATTCTTTCAAGCTTTACATGCTTGATTGTTAGTGTTGTTAATATTTTCACATAACAAATCTTTAAAAAAAACATAGAAATGAATGAATGCAATAAAAAAAATAAGAATAATAGTTAGTGTTGCCATGTTATTTTATGCTTGAATGGATAATTAAGAGTTGAGGTAAATATAGGTGTCTATGGGCTATGGCAGATTACCTTAATTAATTATTCCTAATGAGACTGCTAAAATGGTCAGAATTCTTAATTCAAGTTATTGAGGCTTCAAAATATAATGAATTCTCAATGGACCTCAGTCCATTTCAAAATTTGGGCTTTAGCATTTCATGGTTTTGGACATCCAAAAAAGAAAACCCAAAATTTATTTTTCTCAAGTTGATTATGAAATCAAAGAAAATTTCCTCCGACGCCAAATTTCTCACAATGGTCAGGTTCCCAATCCAAGAAACTGAAAATTGTCTTATCTGTTCCTAATTCTTATTTTTATTTTTAAAAAATTTGTGGTATTTGATGAAAATGCAGGAGCGTCTGCTTGGTGCCGCACTTGGAACCGCTTTGACAGGGATCGTAGTATTTGAGCAACGGAAACGTATCTATGAATCGATTTCAGATCATCAGTCTCAACTCGCTTCCCAATCTCAGGTCCTCTTTTTTTTTTTTTTTTTCTTCCTGCGTTAAATTTTCTTTTATATTTGCTAATCTGAAACCCTTGAAAAAGTAGCAGATTGAAGTTCTTATAATTACTAGGTGGATGGGGGGGGGGACTCAAGTTTTAAGCTTCTTTTCATAATTTAGTTTTTAAGAAAAGGAAATTTCTTGATTTCATTGTTAAGTTATTATTTCTATTTTGTTCTGATTCTGATGAAAGGAAAAATGCTTTGTATTTGAAGAATATTTGGACTTCTGAGGAATTTATAACCATTGAAATTACAAGGGATAAGGCCATTGGTATATATTTTATGATAACCTCTTTGTATAAAAATAATTGTGGAAGTCATTGTTAATGCTTGCTCTGGTTTCGTCTGGCTGATGGCTTTTAAGAACAAGTAACTATGTCATAGTAAATGCTGGCGCATATAGAAATCCTTGTGCTTTAGTTGAAGTGATAAAACATGTGAATTGGATTCAGGGAAGGAGTGTAAATGCAAAAATCAAATGTGTAATTAGAATTCTAGATTTTAGTTTTGTATTTGATTCTTGGAAGGAACACGTGAAATGCTTTTCTTCCTCCTTCATTTTGGGGAATTTCTTATAAACTTCTAGATTTTTCCTTTATATCGTTCTTCCCAAGAATTGAAGTTGATACGGAGAAATCTTGTGTTCCAGTATAAATTTTCTGCGGTCTTAGATGTAGAGAGATTGTTATCACAGTCTTTAACATTTGAAGTTCAAAGTCTAACTCTTAGTATCTGTCAATGTTTTAAAATTAATGATTGAACTTGGTGATTTGACTCCCTAGCTTTGCATAAGAAATGAGCAAATTTAAACTGTTTGTAGATAATTTATTGACAGTTCTAATTACAGAGCTGTATCTTTAGAACTGAAAACCAGAGTAATCTCATCTAGGACATTATTAACACTCTAGATAATCATTTAATAATAAGGAGAATGTAATTGCCTGAGATATTTTGGTTGCTTCCACAGTTTTAAAGTAGATTATTTTTACACCTCTTTAATGACCGCAGAACAATCGAATATTTTGAGCAATATTGTCACCTTACGAACAACAATTTTCTTCAGGATTCGATCTTGTAGATAATTTATGTTACCTCTAATGAAGAAAGTATAGAACCTTATGTTTAAGGCCATGTTAACTTTTTATAGATTTGAGACTTATCCATGTGGTTTTGCAGTATATCTGAAGTCGAATTATAGGTAATAGCAAAGAAACAGTTAACCTCACTGGAAAGATGAACCTATTATTATCTAAAAATTGCTATACAAGCAGATTTGGCTTTTACAAGTAAAACTCTGTTTCATCATTTGCATTACTTGGTAATAAATTCTCATAGTTTTACTTTATATTTCTTCCAGATAAAAGAGCCGATATTTGGGAAGAAATCTCGCTCGGAGTTTGCACTTCTATGGAACAAAGCTGTGGACCAGATATTTGTGCCAGTAATTGAGTCCATTAGTTCACGTCGATGGTAGAAATTTGGAGTAATTTTAAAGTCAACTATTGATGTGCCTATTACTACATATCATTGCGTGCATTAGCTTCTACTCAGCTGTATCTCTCTAAATCTTTTGAACTTAAAAAGGGGGAATGCATCCTGGGGCTATGCTATGTTGTATTACATAACATAAAATAATGGTAAATTCCACTTTCATGATATATGGCATTTAAAATATTCTTTGATATAATTTCATTTCTTTCCCTTCTTCCTTGAGACTTGAATGGCTGAGAAGTGGATTGTTTCAATCTAACCAGCATTGAATCATGAATGTTGCCTTTGGAAAAGACTTTTACTCTCCTTGATAATTAGCTCTTTCCCTTAGGATTATGGAAACTTGAATTTGAGAAAGAAGATTTAGGGCTTTAAATCAGAGTTATCGGCACAGACTATACTGGTCGGGACCTACCGGTTAGTATGAGATTGCTAAAACCTCAAAATAGGAGATAAAAAGGAATGAATTTTGTATTCGTTTTCGTGCTGTTTGAGATATGAATCTTAATTAACTTGTTGAGTAATACTATTTTTAATTTTGCTTAGAATTTAAACAGCAAGATTCTTCCATTTCCCCTCTCTTAACTACATGTTTCTGATTCTTCATGGTTCCACTCTGCTAGGACCTCAAACCCATCGTTTTCTTTAAAATTGATCTATCTACTCGTCCCAAAATGACAAATCCTTTCCCTATTGGTTTTGTTGGTATCAAACATATAAATACGCCCCCAACCGCATTATGGTTTAGTTGACCAGTTCATAAGATCCGAATATTAAAAATATTGACACTAACGTTCAAAAAGAATGTAAAGTGGTTGGCACTTGGCATAAACTATTACTAGGTAATGGAATAGTTTTATCACATGAATAATCAACTCTTATAGAAGCACTTTTGAAGTATGAAATGAGAGCACAGTAACATGTCTCATCTTTTTACCTCCTTTGTTAATGATTAAGGGCATAATCTGAATTATCTTTCTTGATTTTCAGGACCTACATTTTTTTTTACGTGCTTCCATTGCCTTGAATGATGACAAAATCCAACACACCGGAATTCTATCATGCAATTATGAAACAAATTGAATCACAGAATAAGATAACACTAAACACCAAAGAAAAGAGCAAAACAAGATGATTAAAAACATAGAGAAGAAAGTCCTAATTCTGAACTGCTCTAGCCTTAAACCTATATCATACACCGGAGAATATCAAAGATAACACGATTTAAGCATTGGATTGAACGTAATTTGCTTTATTAGCATTGGCACGACGAATGTTTAGCACGTAATAAACACCCATTGCCAAAAGCACCGCAAATGCCAAACCGAAAACAAGGCCTACGATTCCACCGGCTCCAAGTTGATGCCCGGATTCTTTTTGTGTTGATACCTTGCTTTCAAGTGCTGTAGTACCATCGTCCATTTGAGCTGCAATAGGCAATGGGGAGCAACTGGAAGCTGCACAAGGGCTTTTGGTGTCTGGCACTTGGGCTTTGGGATGGAAGAATTCATAGGCCGAGGGCGAGAAGGCCACGGGATTCTCGTAAGCAATGCCGTGGGGAGCTCTTCCTTCACCATTAGCAATACTCAAAAGAGCTAGACAAGATACGTGAAGCAAGAAAGAAAGTAATGGACTCATCTTTTTCACTCTTTTGGTGGTATTTTGATTGAGTTCAAACTTTGTGTCCCTTTACAATGGCTTATATAAGGCCTTTTAAAGTGGTTGGTGGTGGTGGTGTTGCTTGACATTTAATATTTGGTAATATAAATGATGGTTCAAAAGGTGCATGCCATTCATAAAATAAAAAAATAAAAAAAAAGAAGAAGACTTTTTTAAGTTAATACTATTTTTTTCATCTTCAGCTTTTTCTTCATGTTCACCCCTTAAGGAAGTGTGTGCTCATGGGGTCATTGTTATAGTCCGAGTAGAGATCAATCCTTAATAAAGTGTCCAAATTTTATCTTATTTTCGTACCACACAGCTAATGAAAAAAAGTTTGTACAACTACTACATAATCCCTTTTTTGTCCCCTTTTGGTACAAAAAAAAGTCAAGATAAAAGATTAAATTATAAACACTTAAGCTCGGCTTGAACGTATTGAATAAATTAACCGAAATAAATTTTGGGTTCCTTTGCCTCTTTTCAATGTCTTAATCTTCGTTGACTTACTATTGTGCTTGTCTTTCCATATACTTGCTCCCAAAGCCAAGTTTCTACCTTTAAGGCTTCCTTCTCAAACACTTCTTTTAGAGTAAAAATTGAGAACAAAAGCCATTGTAATAACTTAATTACATAATCCATTATGCACCCACATGCATTTCAAATGAGGAGAAAATCATAGGCTTATCTCAACGTTTACATGAAATTATTAAATCATATTTAATAAGAAAAAAAAAAAACACACAAACTGGCTCTGTAACAATGTTCTGATGATTTCTTATCATACATGAAAGAAAAAGTAAAGGGAAGCATGGAATTTGCGTAGCTTGAACGATTAGCAAAGGGCCTAAAAAACACACACATATATATTTTTTATGTATGTAATTATAGTGGCTTGCCTGTGTCACCAGCCTTCACCATTATTGCAAGAGGGGATAAGCATGCCTTATTTAAATATATATATATATATATCATAAATGTAAAATTTGGATATAGTAATAATTTGTATAATACATTTTGAGAAATTGTTTTTAAAACTAAATCCAATGCGGTCTTAACTTCCCTGTACATAGTAATATTTTAAATCATGCGAGTTTTGATGCTTTATTTATATCTCTTATATACTTGTGTTTTCATTTGCAGTGGTCCCCTCCAACATTTCCACAAGATTCTTGTTTTGGAATCAGTGGGGTTTTAGGGAGCAATACACCTCTCTTCTACTCTACTCACATGATTTACTCACATGTATTTAAGATTTCCCTCTGCAAATGGATCATAAAGCCTAATAAGCAAAAGCCCTTCTATCTGTGGAGGCCCATGTAAATATATTTATAGTTATGGGTATCTAACAAAATTGTTTATTTATTTAGTCATTCAGTATCTAACAAAATGCTGTTGTATTTCTTTTTTAATCTCACTTGATTTTTTTTACCCGAACACGCCAGGTGGCTTTAATATTTCCACCGATTCTTTTCCCACCTAAATCCAAAATTAATGACATTTCTACCGAGTTAAAATCGATCGAATTTTAATTCGATTAGTATGAATATTATTGCTCATGTAAGAAGATATAAGTTCGAGTGCGCTGAAACATATTATCCTCTTATGGGTTAATGAGGGGCTATGAGTAATTTTAAATATTGTATCAAAAACAACAAATATTATCAAAACCTATAATAAAATTATTCAAATAATAATAATTGTGTTTGGTATAGTGTGTTTTGGGTTTAAAATAGAATTATTTAAAAAATTTAAATCGACTTTTTAAAATATATTAAAATTAATTTTTAACATAAAAAAAAAAACATGTATTTTAAAAGCTTGTTGGATCAAATATTATAAAATAATAGAAACTCTTATATTATTTGAATTTATGTAAAATTCAAAAGTTTGGTTTTATGGAACTTAATATTGTATAAATAATACCTTATAAAATCTTTAAAATGATATGATTTTCACATATAATAAAATTATTTGATACGGAATTGAAACCGGCAACTGAAATAGTTGAATCGAAAAACATCATTATGTTGATTATCCTTCATCAACCTTTTCCCTTTTTATTACACAAATCCTAATAATGTAAGTTGTAAATTTTCTTAATTGTATTTGTGTGTAAAACTAAATAAGGGAAGATGTTTCAAAAAAAGCCAGAGAGGGATGATTAATTTATATATAATTAATTTTTAATTTGATACGTGTATTTAGTAATAGAATGAATAGACATAATTTAATTTGTTATCAAAATAAATATAATTAAATATTTTCAAATTTTATCACTTGATTTTAAACTTAATTTGACTCGTGAATTTAAGTTAAAATCTTACGATTTAATCGGATTCAATTTAATAAATAATTTTAATATAAATGTTGAAATAGAAAGAGAATTAATTTCTAAGCATAATCCAGACATTTCTTTGATAATCCAGACATTTCTTGACGTGATATTTATGTAATTAAATTACGATAAAAATAGGGAAAAAGTTTAATAAGACAAAAATAGCGTTTGTTGATTAAGTTTAAGGTCTTGGTGGGGACCTTTTATTAGTGTAGAATGCTCTGGAAGAGACAATAATCAATGTAAAGTTAATTATGCTTTGAACTAATTAAATTATAATCTAATTAAAAGATTTTTTTTTTTTAAAGAATTAATCGGATAAGACGGAGAAGTTAGTGAAGTTGTGCAGTTCACCTTGTTAAATTCAAAATGGAAAACTATGGCCAGAAAAAATTAAGATGAGACTGAAAAAGTAAAATGTAAAGATGAGGGTGGGAGGGGAGAGAGAGTCACTACACCAAAACAGACTTTTAGCGGCGTTTTTTTGGGCCTTTAGCGGCGTTTTTAAGCGCCACTAATAGTACTCGCGGCGCTTTTAAAAGCGCCGCAAAAAACGCCGCTACAGAAACCGCCGCAAAAATTAGTGGCGTTTTTTGCGAAAAAACGCCGCTATAGGTAGGGGCTTTTAGCGGCGCTTTCTAAAAAAACGCCGCAAAAGGTAGGGGCTTTTAGCGGCGCTTTCTAGAAAAACGCCGCTATAGGTAGGGGCTTTTTAGCGCTTTCTAAAAAACGCCGCAAAGGTAGGGGCTTTAGCGGCGCTTTTTAGAAAAACGCCGCTATAGGTAGGGCTTTTAGCGGCCTTTTTAGAAAAACGCCGCTATAGGTAGGGCTTTTAGCGGCGCTTTTAGAAAAACGCCGCTATAGGTAGGGCTTTTAGCGGCGCTTTTTAGAAAAACGCCGCTATAGGTAGGGCTTTTAGCGGCGCTTTTTAGAAAAACGCCGGTATAGGTAGGGGCTTTTAGCGGCGCTTTTTCGAAAAACGCCGCTATAGGTAGGGGCTTTTAGCGGCGCTTTTTAAAAAAACGCCACTAATTTGCATGATTTCTTTGTGTACTTTTTCCCAATATCCTACCCTCCTGCAGAAAAAAACCACCAATAACAAAGCAACAATTGCATATAATTACAACCCAATGCAGCAAATAAAACATTTAATTCTCAGTAAAAGCATTAAATCTAAACAAATACTTCAAATTTAATAAAAGATGATATTGATTAAAAAAATGAATCATAATTCAAACAATTCTTAGAATAATGTTTAATCAGTAACAATGTTAAAAAAATCTTACAATAAGAAAAGAAATGTCTAAGATGGCGGCCTCTGCGTCATTTCTTTGCTTGAACATATTCATCATAAACTGCAATTGTAGTGGAGTTCTTCATACTTTCGCTCGCTCGCCTCCGCACGCGCTGCGCCTCCGCTCTAAGTTGAGCAACATGCTCCGCCTCTCTCATTCTTTGCCTCCGCTCTAAGGTGAGAAATTTGCTCACGGTGTGCTCGCTTCCATCGAGGATATCTGTTCTTTGAGTCTCGAACTTCAACGAGATTGACTCGGAAGGCATGTATTGCCGGAGCGGATCAAAATATTGGGTCGGAGTAACACCGATCCTTGACATCGAACCCGACCATACCTTGTAAGACCCAAAACATTAGTGATAATTCTGTTATAAATATACTCAAGATTAACAAAACTATCAATCGAAGCGATCGTACCTTCGGGACCCAAAACATCATTAATAATCATGTTATCAACCTCGTCGAGATTAACAGAATCGCGGCCAAGCAACCGCTTCATACTCCGCCTTCTTCTCCTTTAGTTTATCCTAATAAATCAATAAAAGAGTTAGAAACGAAATATATAATAAAAATGAATGGAACATAAGTTAAAATTAGAAATTTAAAACTACAAACGATGAATTAAACCATTATAATTAAGCATTATAAATATTTATAAAAATAAGCATTTATTAAATAAATATACCAAAATTCTATGACCTCGGATGTCATCGGAGATCCATCCTTCTTCCTATGCGTAATGTCAAAAAGTTGAAGCCGTCCAACTTTTTGACCTGACGAAACTTCCTACATTATAGCAGAAAAAATATAAGTTAATAGTATAAATCATTAATATTTGAAAGAAGTAATAAATTATAATACCTCAGCCTCAGCCACACGAGCAAAACTTACGGAACTGTTGGTGTGCGTGAAATGTTGTTTTCGTCTCACGCTTGTTCCAACTCGCTCACGGTCCTACATAATGGGATTTGAATTAATTATATAGTAAATACGATAAACCGAAAAATTTCTAAGACTTTGAAAGTACGCAATACCTCTCCTTTCTTTGAATTCCAGAATCTAACTTGATCTTCCCATTGGTACCTCAACATTCCCGGCGGGACATTTCGCAGTTTTTCGTCGAGGCTGATGTCTTTTTTAAAATATTGTTTTTTTAGGGTGCTTTTATTGTCTCTCCATTTTTTGCCCAACGTCTTCTTAATATAGTCATCGGAGACCTCTAAATCAAATCTACCCTGAATTTTTTTTTAAAAAAAGTTAATATAAATTATGGTTAAATGAAAGTATTATAAATTACATTCACCTTCTATTACCTTAATATTTTCGAGAGCCTGATTTTTGTTGGCATCAGGCATGTGATGCCATGATTCATAGTTAATGGGCAACATATTCGAATTTCGTGCTATAATGCCCAAATAGCCTGCCAACAATCGAGCTTCAGATCCGATAGGTGGCCATAATCGTTTCTCCTTACTATAACACGCTGGGTAGGCTCCAAGTCATATAAATCTGTAAGCAACGTCGTCCCCCGAGCTCTGCGCGCCCCACCACCCTCACTGAAAAATGATATATTATTATATTAAAATTGAAAAATGAATCAATAATAAAATTCAACATGCATGTAAAATAAACTTAACATTACTTTGGAATTCTCCATGCTCGTCATCTATGTCCGGCAGAGTAGAAGATCCAACAAATCGTATCCCGCCCACTATTTACGTCTGCTGAATTTTCAGTATAATTGCTAATATTTAAACCTCGTAATCGTCTTCTAGGCATTTTTCTCTGCAAAACACATAAAAGAGTTCAAAATTTTAGTAACAAATAACAACAATAATAGGACATTTAAAATAGTTAAATTATATAACATGACCAACATGAAAATTATAATATTACATATAAAATAAATCATTAAATCTTACTACATCATATTTCGTAAATATCTTCGTCCACATCCTGACGAACCCATTGAAATTGTTGACTAGTACTAGGGATATTTTCAGTTAAGTCCTGTTCTGGAAAAGGCAAAGTTTCTGATCTTTCGACTATGTCATCTCTACTTCCATCGCCAATGTCGAACAAGTCTCTAGGGGTGTTTCAAGTACAACGTACCAACCCTCATCGATTGGATCTTCGGAGTAAAAAACTTGTTTAACTTGAGAAGAAAACACATACGGCTCGTCCATCACTTGTTCTCCGGTGTGAATCAATCGAGAGAAATTCACCATTGTAAAGCCATATTGATCGTTTTTAATTCCGCGAGCCGTATTCACATCAGCCCAATCACCTCGAAATAAGACAACTTTGCAATTGCCATAATAATCCAACTCAATGATGTCAGTAATAAGTCCGTAATACTCGAGATTCCCTCGACCGGATTCTCGTCCCTAGCACTAGCATAACTTGTAATCGAAGAATTAACAACAATTCCGCAATTTTGGGTTCTTCTCAATCTCTCGCGATACCTTGTATGAAATCAGATCCGTTGATGAGAAAGCCATTATATCTTTTAACTATTCTGTTTGGACCTTGTGAAAGCCATTTAACGTCGTCATTTACTTCATTAAGGCTCGAAACCTATTGATGGAAAGTAAATCGAGAAATTATGAATGTTATGAGAGAACATTATGACTTGTCAATGAAAACTTAAATTACATACCATTTGGCTTAACCATTCATGGAATGTTTCTGTGAACAACTTATTAATTTCTCGTCGATTTAATCTTCGGGATCGTGAACGAGCTCTTAATATTTGTTTGTACTCACTGTACGGTTAAAAAGGTTTTACCTTGTTAGAAGACAAATAAATTATAATTGATGAGTATTTATCAAATTCTAGAACTTACGTCAGAAATGGTTCCATTGAATCGTGATGAAAAAGAATGTATCGATGTGCTTGGACCCACGATCTATCGTCTAATTCTACAATTTCGACTTTGCCGATCGGTTCTCCGAAACTTTGAAATAAATGGGAGATTTGGGATGGGACTTTTCCAAAGTATTTTTGTCAAGTGTTAATTGGTCAAAAAAAACATTATGAGAGAGATCAAGTGAAACCAATTTTGACAAATGGGAGATTTGGGATGGGACTTTTCCTGCAAAAACGTTTCGAGATGTTAAGATACACCACCTTGTAAAAGTGACCAAACTCAGAGGGCATCTTGGAATAATTAAAATCATTGTAGGCAAGGTTGAGTTTTTGAATATGAGGAAGAAGGAAAAGAGTACTATTGAAGGGAAGTCGCCATACAACCAACCGCAACTCAAGTCAAGGGCAATAACATGAGCATTTAGGTGATCACAAGTGACCCCATCCCATGAGCGACAATCTGTACCCTCTTTCCATGAATTTGTCTTAGGATAAGATTTAAGGCCAGCAATATTATCACAAAGAAAAGAAGTAAACTCTGTTTTGATGATGGAAAACGAGTTCTTGAAATGGATCAAAGCAAAGAGCTTCGTGATGAGAGCACTGTGTGTTTATCAAGAGGCAGAAAGATGAGGGAAGAAGAAAAATAGGTAAAGGAAGTGATAGGGTGTGATTAAGGAGGCCATGTTTTGTTTTCAAATAAGGTTAACATGGTATGAATTATGAGAACCCTATTTATAGGAAGAACAAAACCGATATGAAACTAAGAATTTTAATGGTATAGTCCATTGATAATGAAGAGTCTAAGAAATTTTATGGAAATTGTGGATAACCATCATGTTTTTATTTACGATGGAGAAAAGCTAAGAGTGTGAAGAAGACCAAAACTGTCAATGTCACCCAAACCTAATCTACAAGTCACCACAATGTACAGTAATTCCACACACACACACAAAAAGACTAATAATTTTGTCCCGACATATTCAAAGCGGGAAAAGAAGTTCAAAGTTTCAGAGTAAATAACACTTGAATGATTGTATTATAGAAAACACTTCAATGATATACAATCCCTTATCACTTGTCTTCTATATATTCAAAGTTTGCTGCTTGAAAATTCAAACCATGTGTATCCTATATATGTTGAACAATGGTATCTAACAAACATATTTTCCACAAGACTAGAAAATTTGTATGCCATTTTCTATTACTTGCAAGAA
Organism: Gossypium sturtianum; assembly: GCA_025698515.1. Classification (NCBI taxonomy): domain Eukaryota; kingdom Viridiplantae; phylum Streptophyta; class Magnoliopsida; order Malvales; family Malvaceae; genus Gossypium; species Gossypium sturtianum. Next base: position 163,380,140 of record CM046955.1, on the reverse strand, counting down.
AACTACTGTGGAAATTGCATTTCTAATTCATCCATAGGCTTTAAATTGAAACAATAAAAACGAAAAAGAACAGGAAACTTTTAGGAAAGAAAACTTTATTACATCAATTTTGAGCCTTATAAAGCCTATATCCAAGAATAAGAACAAAAAGAGTGTGCTTACCTTTTTTCGGCAACTTAACCGTAATTGAAACAGAGGCCTCCTTACTTTGCGATTTCAATCGAAACAGAGAAACCCAATTCACAAACAAAATAAAAACAAAATTAAGAACGAAGAGAACAAAACAAAATAGAATTAACGATATTTTCTAATCTTTAAATTGACAGAGAAGATGAAGAGAACCCGACCTCGTACCTTTCTTTGAAGACGACGACGATCTGAGCCACGAAATCCACCAAGTTTTTTCTACCTAAATCATACTCAGCATCACAAAAATGAAGAAGTTAAAAAAAAAAAAACAAAATCCCTAAATCAAAAGCAGTTTCTATTTACAAATTCCATACCGTCGTTGTTGGTTGAATGTAGGGATATTGCGAAATATGAGCAAACAAAGGACGACAGAACGACGGATATTGCGAAATCCACCAAGTTTGAGCAGACAATTTTAGGGACGAGGGAATTTAGGGGAGATGGACTTCGGCGAGAAAAATTGAAGCAGAAAACCAAGCCAAGACAAATTTTAGGAGCAACACTTAGGGATTTCGGGAAAAAGGGGATAAACCGAAAGAAGAGCCGAACGACGCGGCGTTTTCTTTGAAAAGGCGATTTATGTTTTGCGGCGTTTGTAACAAGCGCCACTAATCATTCAGAAAACGACGTCGTCCACCTTAATGAACATTACACTGTTGATAAAACGACGACGTGAAGATAAAGTTCGCGGCGTTTTTGAAAAGCGCCACTACCATTCACAAAACGGCGTCGTCCTACTTAATGAACATTATACTCATGTCCAAAACGAGCGACGCCAAGATTAATGTATATACAAACTTGCGGCGTTTGTAAACAAGCGCCGCTACAGGTCTGACTTATAGCGGCGTTTCTAAAGAAGCGCCGCTACAGGTCCGACTTTTAGCGGCGTTTGTAAAGAAGCGCCGCTTCTGAGTCGACTTTTAGCGGCGTTTTTAAAGAAGCGCGCTACAGTCGACTTTTAGCGGCGTTTTTAAAGAAAGCGCGCTACAAGTCGACTTTTTAGCGGCGTTTTAAAAAGAAGCGCCGCGTCGACTTTTAGCGGCGTTTTAAAAAGCGCCGCTCTGGTCGACTTTTAGCGGCGTTTTAAAAAAGCGCCGCTCTGGTCGACTTTTAGCGGCGTTTTTAAAGAAGCGCCGCTATAGTCGACTTTTAGCGGCGTTTTTTAAAGAAGCGCTATAGGTCCGCTTTTAGCGGCGTTTGTTAAAAAGCGCCGCTTCATGTGTCCGCTTTTAGCGGCGTTTGTTAAGAAGCGCGCTACATGTTCGGCTTTTAGCGGCGTTTGTGTAGTAAGCGCCGCTATATATCATTTTTAGCGGCGTTTTTAAAATAAACGCCGCTATTACTCATTTTTAGCGGCGGTTTACCTCAAACGCGCGAATGTATAAAATTAGCGGCGTTTTGCTTTAAAACGCCACTAAAAACGCCGGCAAAAGTATGTTTTGGTGTAGTGAGTCTTAATTTCAACTTTAAACTTTGGGACTTTATATTTTTATCCTCAATCTCAAGATGTCATATGTTAAGTCTTTATCGCAAAATAAGAGATAGTTTCAATATAAACTTAAGTAGAAGGATATTTTAATTTACTTTCGTTATCTCGAATGAGACATGATAAGTAAAGTTTGATGTGGTAGTTAATAAATGTAGTCCTCTAAAATATTAAATAAAAAATTATAAGTTTGTATAAGCCATATATAAGTTTACTACTTAGTCCAGAACTAAAGTTCAACGCTCTCTAACAAAAAGTTTGGACCACCAAAATTGTGCTAACTTACTTTGCCTTAGAAAATGTTCACAGGACCACAAAATAAGCACTAGATAAGCTTAATTAATTCACTAATTAAGTATAATACTCTTATAGGTAGAGGATGACAAACATCTTATTTGTTTTATTTAAAAAAAAGAAGAAATAAATAAAGAATAAACCCACCTAATGAACCTAACACATTTCACTTTTGTTCATTTCTTATGTAATACTTTAATACATAAATAATCTCAATCTCTCACCGCCACAAATTCCAACTCATCTAATCTCTTTTGTGACATCATTATCTAATGAGCTAATCAATTCTTTTGGGGGCAAAATATTACTATTTGAGCTCTTTGATGAGTACTCAATGTGTAATTTAATAATTTAAAATTTTGAGGATAAGAATGCTTATACCAAACCCATTTTTTAGTCATTTAAAAGTATGGCCATGGATAAATGTTAACCTAATTCTACCAAAGTAGAAAGAGGATACATATATTGTAGAAAAGAGGACAAGGTTCCACACTATTTATGTTTTTTAAAAGTTATTATCCCTATAATGATTATTGAGCTTCTTTTTAATATTATAACGAATTTTAAAAAAATTAACTCATGAAATTAAAAATTTTAAAAGTGGTTAATAAATTAATTGGTGCATACAAAAACTTCTTATATATGGTAGTTAAAGGGTTTATTCACAATAATTGTTCCAAGTGGTGTAATAAACTAGAAGGCTCTCAAATCAACTGATCTTTCTTTTTTTCTGTTACATGACATTTTACTTGAAGTGATAATAATAAAGTTTAGGGATATGGTTAAGTGATTTTAGTTTGAAACACTTGATTAGCTTGATTTGCAAGTCAATACAATACAATGGATTGATGACAAGAGGACAAAACAGTGGTTGACACTAAAACAAACAATATACTTTACTTGTAGAATTATGCATTAAAAAATTAACATGAAAAGCACCACCGGAAAAAAAAAAAAAAAAAAAGAAGAGAGGATAAGGATGAACAAAAGATGACAAACACGAAATAAAATACATTGAAAGCAAGAAAATAAGACACCCTTGTTCATAAATATTTATTTACATTTCAATGGTCCACACTGAACTCAAGGTTCTCCATTTCTTTTTTGGTTGAAGTTCGTAAGAAAATGAAAGCTGGACTTAAGCATTGCTCCTGAAAGATCCAAGAGCCTTGATGGCTGCGGCTCTGAGGATGTATTGGTGGTAGAATGCAGCTGCGGCAGCTCCAATGAAGGGTCCAACCCAGAAGATCCACTGTATAACAACACCACATGAAATATATATGTACATTATGAGCAACAATTTATAACATCAAATGGAAAATTGTATATTTATATAGGATGGAGAAATTATTATTTACTTGGTCATCCCAGGCCTTCTCTTTGTTATAAATGACAGCAGCTCCAAAACTCCTAGCAGGGTTGATACCAGTGCCAGTGACTGGAATTGTGGCAAGGTGAACCATGAACACAGCGAATCCAATGGGGAGTGGTGCCAACACCTTTCAAAATTTTTTAATGCAAATTAGCAAAATCCCATCACTCATTTGTTAGAAAATAAGAAATCTTGAAAAAGTAATAGTAATAATATATATTTATATATATAGATGTAAATAGACACATACAGGAACATGGGAATCTCTTGCATTCCTCTTAGGATCAGTGGCGGCGAAGACAGTGTAGACAAGAACAAAGGTACCAATGATCTCAGCACCCAGTCCAGTGCCCTTGTTGAACCCTGGTTGAAGCTCGTTCGCACCACCCCCGTAGTTGTTGTAGTAGGTCTTCTGGAAAGCCTTGACCAATCCACACCCACATATGGCACCCAAGCACTGAGCCACCATGTACATCAGGGCTCGGATGAGTGACACCTTGCGTCCCACGAACAAACCGAATGTCACAGCCGGGTTGATATGCCCTCCTGCATGTGTCATGGTTTAGATTGCCGTACTTTTTTGTTTGGTTACTGAGAAAAAAAGAAGAAGAAGAAGAACTCACCAGAGATACCAGCGGTGCAGTAAACAAGAATAAAGATCATGCCACCGAAAGCCCAAGCAATACCAAGAATACCAACGCCACCGCAATCGGGGTCAACAGTGTTCTTAGCAGGGTCGGTTTGGACCTTGTAACCAATCACGGTCAACACAGTGACATACAGGAAGAGAAGTGTAGCAATGAACTCGGCAATCACAGCCCTGTAAAACGACCATTTGGTTAACTCTTCAGCATCAATCAATGGAGCAGGTGGTGGATCATGGTAGTCCTTGGCCGAGAACTCCCCTCCACGTTGCTCTGCAGTCTCAATATCCTTAGTCATTGTTTTTCTAGCTTTGCTGAAAAATGAAACAGAATTGGAGATTTGGGTTTGTGATTAAGCTGTGGGTGAAGAAAGCCGAGGGGGAGAAGAAGGGTTTATAAGGGAGAGAGAGAGAGAGTGGGAATGATCATAATGATTGAAGGGCTTGATTAAGTTAATCACATTATTATAACATTTAATTTTCGCCGTCCAATCCACCTTTGATTTCGAGTTTCTTCGTTTGCATGGACCCACCAATACAACCGCAGTTTCTCGAATTTCCTTTTCTTCAATATATTTCAGTATTTCACCACTGCTGCTACTATGCCACGTGTTCCAAATACAGACACATATTTTTCCAGTATTTAATTTTTTATTATTATATCTTATATAAAACATGTATCATGAAGTTAAAATCCCTTATGATCAAATTACCACTTCCTTTAATGCAATAAATGCCAACATTCATAAAACATTTTGCTAAGAGACTTAATTCAATATTTAGAAAACCATTATCTTATGTTATCCTGAGAATAGAAAATAGTAGCAGTGTAATTATTAATTGAGAAATATATATTAATTTAGCAAAACTGATATCGTAATGGTGAGGTGGTGACGGCTTTGCCAGATAAACTTGTGGTCTGGACATACCTAAAAGCCAATTAAATATTGCTAAATAAATGGTGGGTTTGGATGTTATTTCTGGTTTTCCTTCAATCATGAGGATCAATGTGCCGTGATCATAAACCATAACCATATAAAATTTTATGCCCAGCTAGATAAAGGAATATTGCATGTCTTAATTATTATTTCTTATTTTCCTTTTGTTTTGTTTTCATCTTGCAATGATCAATTTGCTGGTTCTCTTGACTGCTTAATGAATTACGAAGTATTTTTCTTTCAGCTTTAATTAAAAATATAAAATCTGGATATAAACTTTATTAATATTTTTTTACTAACAATCATGAGTTTTAACTCTTTTCAACAGTCCTACTTATGTGACGGTTATAGTAAAATACATGATCATATTTAGATGTTATAAATAAAAATGATTTAATTTTTATATCTAAATTTTTACCTTATAAAAAATAAATTAATATTTAAATTAATATATTCCAATATATTCATGTTTTTTAATAAAAAAAAATTAAAAGAATGATCATGAAGAAACGGGAAGAATCGAAGGTGGAATGTGTGGAAGGATACATGCAAATACATACAAAAAGTGTCTAAATTCATCTTTCTATATCTCATGTTTGAAGTAGATAAAAATATTATTAATATATAACATCTTATCTAAATTTTATTACTTTTATTTTATTTATCAATATTATTTTTATTTGATAAAATATAATTAATAAGACATACATATTTATTTTAAAATTTGAAACAAGGATTCTATAATTATAATGAAAAACTATAATGAAATATAGAAGTTGGATATTATCAATTAGATTGATTGTATATGTATTATTGGAAAGAATATTAAAAGATCATCAAAAGGGTCATTTAACAGTACAAAATAAGCAATTTCTGTTGATAATAAAATTACTAAATGCCAAAAATGTTTGTATAAAATTTTACAAATCATTTAACAAGACAAATGAATCTTTCAAATTACAATATATATTTGTATTTTTTATAAAGTGCTGACATATTTAATATTAATGCATAAATAATGGACCGACCAAGGCATGCCAATTTGAATTTTCTCAAACGTTAACCTCATAATTTCATCATCTACCATAACTCAATTATTCCCTTTCTAAAAAAATTTAATAATAACTTATCACTTATCAGCTACTTATTTTTCCCGTTGCCTTGGTTTTTCTCGTGGCTTAAGGTAAGTTTGGATCGACAATTGAGTGCGGTGCGATGCGTTTAGCTTACTTTTTGTCTCACGCTACAGTATCGCTATAGTATCTAATCTCACACTCCACCACTATTTTTACACTAACCACAGGTAAACGCACCGCCCATCCAAATCCACCTTTAATTTTTGAGGTCGCTTTCTAAAATTCGAATTGTGGCTAAAAAGATACCACGTGTCAACAATTCAAGTCAGTCATGGAATTAGATTCTCTCTCTTCTATTGAAGGTTAATAAACAGTGACCCATAGGGACGGGTGGACGGTGCCGTTTTTTTTTCTTTCTTCTTTTTAAATCCCTGCCAGCTAACCCTTTCATAATTGTTTTTAAAGGTAAACGATCATTACAATCAATCCATTAAAAGGTGATCAACTACAAAGCAGTACTACTAGCGGAAAGTAGAGGACATCAAACGTAGGATCACATTTCGATTAGCCTCAACTTCAACCCGAGCATGATAGTACATGGACTCTAAACTTTATGTTCAAATGCCTAAAGTTCGCTCGTAAGAGCGTTAAGTTCTGTTCCAGAAGATTAATTACTTGTAAACTTGTTCGGATGCAAATTCATATTAAACTTGAGAAAATGGCTTATTTAGACTTAATTTTTTTTCTTAAACATTTGAATTTGATATTTAAATACCGTTAACTTTAAAAAATAAAATAAAATTCCGATTATTTAAATCAGACCCGTGTCTCATGATTTATTTATAAATAACATGCACGTTTTAAAAATACTGATCTACAACTAGCTTGTATGGGTTTAAACCAATTACCACTCAACTTTGGTCATTCTACACAAATATTAAAAATGATTAATTAATTTTTATATATGATACAAATAGGAATTTGTTCCATATACTACGATAAATATACTATAATACATGATAATCAACATTTGAGTGCTTGATTTTACGTCTCTTATAAGCTCCATTTCCAGAACCAGGACGCCAACTCCAACCTAGCCATAACCAAAAATGCTAATCACTCTTCATTAATTCATCATCTTCATCCTCATCATCCTCGTATTCTTCCTCTACTTGCTCTTCCCTTATTGTTTCTAATTTCGGGGTATTGGAAGGCCTCAACGGGAAATCGATGAGGGATGGAGGGGGAGCCTCAATCCAAGGCTCCATCATGTAACTCTGCTCTCTAGCCATCCTTGATCAATCAAAATTTTCAAAACAACTAAACGGGACTGGAATACTGAAATTCAAGATTCTATCTTTTCTCTTCTTCCAATGGCAGCAACTGGGAAAGAGGGGAGCTAGCTAGCTAAAGGTTTACACAACACGACTCACAATGGCAATTGCAGGTTTTGTTAGTTTTGCACGGAAAGATTTGTTGAAAATGTTCGGGATTATATACTGAAAGCATGTAGGAGATGGTCATGGAAGATAATTAATTGTCGGCAAGGACCTCACCCACGTGGACGCTAATAAAGTGAGGAGACAACTTACGTTTTGAGAAAGGAGATATTTTTTCTCAAACGTATCATAAATTTGTCAGTCGGGCTCCATTATTGGAACCTAAGTTGTTCAACGAGATCTTTAAAATCTAAAGACCAATCTAAGCTAAGCAACAAAAGTTGTCCAATGTTGGTGCCGCGTAATATACATGGCATCTCCAACAGAATCCGCGTCAGGGAAATATCAACCATGAAAATGACTGTACAATAGGGTGAAACGGTGCACCAAAACAAGCCACGCAGTAGGGGAAACCAAAGCCCGGCGCCAAGTGGCAGTAGAAAGAATCTAAACAAGTAATAACAACATCCCTTTCCCTTTCCTTCAAAAAGTGAACTTTGTTTGTCATTAAAGCAATGACAAAAGATCTTAGATGCCTACCTACAGAAAGGGGAAAGTGAATAGGGAAAGACTTTTAAGAATAGGATATAGTGAGAAATATTCAGCTAATAATCCAACAAAGTGCAAATCGCAGAAGCCTTAACCAGTTAAAGAATGAATGGTCATAAACAATTGATAGCAGTTATTCCCAAAGACAACAGATTAGTTAGCTAAAGGAAATCTTCGGGTCCAAGTTAATGATGCTAAGACATCCGAATGGCCCAGAATACAAAAACAAACATACAAGGAAAGGTGGTAGAAAGGGAGTTGTTCTATGGGCAAATTCAACACAAGATCCTACAAGGTTCAATACCTTAACCAGTTTCATCATGTCAATGGACATCAACTTACAAAAAGCATCATTCTCCTGTTCTAAAGAAGAATCATACAATCATGAGAGTCTGCTAAGTCGGAATCAAGTAACAGGAACAGTTCATATCATCTTACCTATAATAAGCACTATACGATTAAATTATAAAACCATGCTAAAATGAACCACCTTAAACTCTGAAGAAAAGACAACACCCCTGTCCTTTAAAAGTGAATTTCATTGTTTTGTCATTATAACGATGACAAAGAAAGATCCACACATTTAGAAGCTACCTATGGAAAGTGGAAAGGGGAACACACAGATATATTCAGCTAAAAACCCATCTAAGTGCAAAAAGCCTTGTGTTTGTCCTGACATCAAGTGCTTAGATATCCAACAGAGATCCAGGTCCAAGTAAAAGATAACACGCATTCTGAATGACTCAGAACACAAACACACAAGGAAAGGCAGGCAGGAAGGGAGTTTGTTCTATGGGGAAAGTTAACCAAAGATCCTACTCTATCCCAAGGCTTTCACCTATTTTCAAGTCATTGAATATCTATTTAAAAATACCACCATTCTCCTATTAAAGCAGCAACATACACATCCATTTATGGTCATACAAACATGAGTCTGATTAAGCACGAATTGAGTAACAGTATCGTTCTTCCAATAACAAGCACTATACAATTAAACTACAATCTCAAGCCATAATGAAATACCTTAAACTCTGAAGTTAATAATTCTTTGGAAAAAAACTTATAACTCGTTACATGAAAGCTTGAGGCAGAAAACACCTTATGCACAATGCTGTAATTGTAATTCAATTCAAGAGTAACAGAATAAATAGAAAGCTAAGAAGGAAGCAACTAGAAACAAATGAGCCTAATTCTCAATTAAGCAATAACACAAGAGATAGACTTTCCTTGGACATGCATGTAACCATATGCTAGAATACTGAATGCATCCATCACACCACCTACATGCAACATGAATCAAGAAAAATCATATGAAAATTAAAGACAAATGCATAAAACGTTTAACAATGAAGCAAGATTTTGGCAAAGCGCTACAAGTGCAATAGCTACCCATAATATCAGAAAAGAATGGGCTAATATTAAACTTTAATGAAAAAACTATGCTGCAAAGCTACAGCAGAAAAAGTATGCATTACGCACCATCATCACAAGATGCTTGTTCTATGTTCTACAATCAAATCTAGCCAACTGATCCAACAAGTTAAGAATTCATCAGTCACCACAAAACTGACCTCTAAGCATACCACGCAAAGCACAATTCTTAGCCAAAACCAACCATTCAAAGACATCTCAATCTCAAAATATGAGCTTAGGAATATGACATATTATTTGACCAGCAGACCGATCTGATTGACTTCCTTCAACATTTAACAACTAAAACTCAAGAAATATGGAACATTTTCCATTCATTTACTTGCATTTTCGATTCACTTCACCAAACGACGGGTTTTCCATTCATTTCTTACTTACCAAGCACAAGACTAGCATTTTAAATAATCAATATAAGAAGCAAAAATAAAATGAAACAAAACAATATAAAGAATCCATAATAGTTAAAATCATCTAAATTAAACTTCAAAATAGCCTCTGAATTAAATATAAGCAAATTGTTCAAAATCTTTATATAGAACATTTTTCTAAAAGAGGCAAGCATGAGGATAGACGTAAAAAACGAGAAGAACAAGCTTTCTCACTCCAAAGGAACATCAACATCTCCATCATCGATCTCCTGCTGCAGATCCTTAGGGTCTTTTCCATCAACAGTACACCCAACGGAGACGCACGTGCCCAAAATCTCCTTCACTGTCCCTCTCAAATCCTTAGCCATCGACCTCGGCCTCATTACCTTAGCAATTTCGATGACGTCGTCGAGGTTAATGTTCCCGTTGTGCTTGATGTTCTTGGTCTTTTTCCTATCCCTCTCTGGCTCCTTTAACGCCTTGATTACAAGAGCCGCCGCCGACGGGACCACAGTGACTTTCGCCTGACGGTTCTGGACGGTGAGTTTGACAGTTACGCGGAGACCCTTCCATTCTTTGGCAGTTTCTTTGGCGATGTCTTCACCGATCTTTTTGGGAGAGAGACCCAACGGACCAATCTTCGGAGCGAGGGAACTGGCTGCTCCGACCTCACCACCGGTGACGCGGACGAAGACGTCGACGACTTGGGTTGGGTCGAACTTAGGCGGCATTGTTGGGCTTCTTCTTTGATGGAGGAGAAACCGTGTGCTAGGGTTTCCAGAGATGAAAGACTGAAAGTTGAGATAATATATCTAGGGTTTTTCCGGTTTAATGTCCGATTTAACCTTTAATCAAGTTAGGAAACATGAGAAGTGTAGATGGATGCTTTCGTAATTTCAACAAATATAATACCAACTCATGTTTTGATTACCAAAAAAAGGGGGTAAGGATGGGGAGGTAGGTTTTGTGAAATTTGTTAAGCATTGTTGGATTTCTCGGTAAAAATTTTAATTTTTTAAAGGTGAATTTGGATGAGCAGTGGGGTAATGTGATAGGTTTAGTTTATTTTTTGTTTTACACTAAAGTATCGTTATAATATTTTAATATTACCGTTATCGTTATCTTTTACACCAGCCGCAAGTAAATACATTATCTATCCAAACACACCTTCAATATGACTTTAAGTACAAATTTCTTCCATAGATAAACAAATTATATTTAGAGTCAGATTTCATTCAATTTAGAATTTAATTGAAGTTTAATGTCATTATTGTATACTAAAAGGCTTTAAAAAAATCTAATAATATGGTAATTAGTGACAAATTTTTTGAAGGGAACAAATAATATTTAAGGTGGAGCTTTATTATAGTGAAATTCTATAGGAATCTTTTTAAATTAATGATTGTAGTTAAGAAGCATAAACGGTGAGATTGTAGTTGTTTGATAGAGCCATATTAGAGATTAAAAAATTGTGTTAGTGACTAGAAATTTGTTAAATTAATTAGCGAAGACGTTGTTTTTATCTAAAAATTAATTTATCTCATTTGATGTTGAAACCAATTGAATTGGTTGGAAAGTAAACACGCATTTCTCAATTAAAATCTTATTTAACATGATTATTGATGAATCAATGTTTCTTTATATATTTTTTATTTCAATTGTTGATTTTAAAAGGATTCTATGTGATTCCACTATAATAAATTTGTTTATGGATACTATCGAGGAAATAGATTCAAGTAGATTAAAGAAATTAGTACAAAACTATAATAATATTTTGGCAGTGGGAATCAATGTAGAAGTTCATATGAAAGAGAGGTTTACAAGCAATAAAAGCCAAGCTTGGTACAAGTGAACCAAAAGCAAAGCTTTGAACAAGAGATAGCTTTTAATAAGCTTGGTGCAAATGACTAGGAGCCAATATTTCGACCAATATATTGTTGCTCTCATAATGGTAGAATGTTACTGCAAAACTTCAAATGAATCAGTCTTCATGCTTGAGCAAACGGAAAAGTTTAAAAAAAGGCCGAGCAAAAAGTCGACATCACTAAGAAAGCTTATTTCGCAGAAGGCAATGGCCTATCTCGATGCCAGACATTATTACTTTAAAAACGATCTTCATTAAGCTGGGAAAATGGTCGGTGACTAAAGAATGGAATGACACGGGCAACAAGTTGGGGTGTCGACTGACCACTCAACGATCAAATGGTTAATTACCATAAAGCTCCCAAAGAAACTCTAACCTTTTAATCCTAGTCCTATTATTCAAGAGCTATTAAAGATTCGAAGAATGAAAACCTTCAAAACGATGAGGAAGTGGCACAGTTGGAAACACTCGTCGACCTAACAATGGATTGCCAACAATTGGATTAAGGATTCACAAATCTCAAAGGCTAGATCCAAGTGAAGTTAGTCCAGAAACGAGGAAATAAAGTTGACTCAAGTGAGGAGGAGATTAAGGTAAGTCCAAGGGACCTTTCATGGCTTGAAGTAACGCCAGGAGAAGGTTTTAAGAACAAGAAGATAATGACTAAAATGGGAGAAAATATACAACACCATAAGAAAGGAGCGCTAAAAGAGGAGAAAAAATGAATATAAAAATGTAAATTACTTTTTGTCCAATTCACTTTTCATATTAATTATCAGTTCATTAATAGACTTAAGGTAAGTATATTTCATAGAAAATTATATATGAAAAATATTTTCTGCATTTTCTTATATTTGTTTGATGGAAAATGGAAAACAACTTGATTAAAAAAAATAAGCTCATTTTTCTTTTGTAAATTATCTTAATTTTTTAAAGAGCTTAAGTCATTTTCTGGAAAATAATTTATTTTACTTTTATATAAAAAATAACTTGAATCAAGCCTAATATCATTATATCAATAATATGTTTTATTTTTATTTTTTAAATATTTAAATATCGATATCAAATATTATAATGTTCAATATTTTTAATGATATATATTTAATTATTTATATTTAATAGTACAATTAGTTATTTTAATAAATTGTTTACTATTATGATTTTATTTAAATAATAAAATTTGACAACAATAATTTTAAGTTTTATGTATTATTCTGAAAAATATTTATATTAATATTTAATAATAAATATATATTACAATTTATAAGTATTCAATAATAAACGTTTTATGGTATAAAATATAATTATTTTAATTATATCAATATAAGTATTTGTTCTTAACTTTATTTACCTCTTTTACCTCTTTTAATTCTAATGTATTACTATTTACTCTCGAATATGTAATATATGTATTTGTTTAAATTCTCATTGTAAACTTAAGAAAAACAAAATCTAAATTACAATCTTAGAAAAATGTAATACAATGTGTAAAATTACACGAATAACGATTCAAATACTCAGATAATCAGATCTACGATCTACCAAGAACTTGCCATAGATGGGGCCCAATCGCCTGCGCCTCGTTGTTACGAACATTTACTTCGACTCACCAACCAGTCAATCCCCCGCCAAAAGAGAAAAAAAAAAAGAAAAAAAAGAAGGGAAGACGGCCAAAGAGAAACTAACCAAAACAAAACAGCAGCAAAACGACTGGTAGGCAGCAGTAGAGTTGAAAGCGCTATCGTACTAGTGGTAGTTTTCTTGACTAAAATAAACTCTTTCTCTCGTAATCTTTTCCCCAAATCCTAAAACCCTAGACTCCTTTAGTTTCATTTATTTTGGCAGGGTAAACCAAATCATAATGTCGTACGATTCTAGCTCATCTTCGTCTTTCTCTGATGGCTTCGCTGACCCTAATTCTGATCCCAAACTGGTCGATGAACAATTCGGTTTCTTGACATTGAATGAACCGACCGAATTAGAACGTAATCATCGTGGAAACGGGAACGAAATCGCCGATGGATTGTTGAATCCCGATAGAAACGACAACGGAGCTGAAGATGACGATCGATTGCGGGTGGAGGATCAGGAAACTTTCGGCGACGAAGGGCCTTCGAGTCCAAGCAGTAGCGGATATGCCGGTGGGAGAGGGAGTAGCAGCGCCACTAGCCCGTCGAGGATCGATGAAGCGAGTGAAACTGACGATAATGAGATTCAGGAACTGAGGAATGATGGTTCCTTTGAAGGAATCTCCGATTCCCAGGCTTCCTCCTGGGTTACCAGTAAACGCCACGTCGATGAGGTTAGCCATTTCATTTTGGTTTAGCTTGTTCTTAGTTATCGCAAATCTTCATTCATTGTCGTCCGTATAAATTAACTGAATTTCCGTTAGGAATATTTATGAAGTTCTGATTTTCCGATAACGATTTTACCGTTTTAATATTAGGATTATTTGCCTTTCATGGGCATCACTCACTTGAAAAGAAAAAAAAAAGTTGTTTTAAATTCTTTCCATATCGTGTCACGTTGGATTTATAATCGAAGTACAGGATGATGCTTCAATATCTTGGAGAAAGAGGAAGAAGCACTTCTTTATTTTGAGTAATTCTGGCAAACCAATATATTCCAGGTTTGTCACTAGTTCCTCAAAATGCCAGCAATCAAAGGTGCATTGTGGAAATTTAATATGAACTACTTGCTTATATGTATCCTATTTTGTATATTTGACTTCCAGATACGGGGATGAGCACAAGCTAGCTGGTTTTTCCGCAACACTACAAGCCATTATTTCCTTCGTGGAGAATGGGTACTTGGCTGCATTTAGCTTACTTGGTTTTTAGTGGAGATTCGTGCTTTATCGAGTGCAATTATTTGGGTTACTTTCTCCATTTTATTTCAGTCTTTGGAAGAATTTAACTATTTCATTCATTGCTTTTCAGGGGAGATCGTGTCAAATTGGTCAAGGCTGGGAAACACCAGGTATTGTTATATTTCCTATTTCTCTATACGAAAGTTATCCCTTTTTTTCTTTTTTTCTTTTTTTTTTTAGTTTTTAGCTCTACAATCAGTTTTTATTACATTTCTTGCATTTGAACTAGTGATAGAGCTTTTAAGTAGACCTTTGAATTTTCTTTTCGCATACTGAATGCTTCAGAAATAAACATTGAGAAAGCTGCAATTTAATCTGATTATTTTAGTTCATTAGATGTGGTGGAAATCTTCAAAATTATTATTGTTGTAGTTGGAAAGGCACGTTAATGTTAAGTATTTGTTTTTTTAAATAAAAGTGACTGATATGATAGCAGAATGTTTGGTGCTAGTTTAAAATAGGCACGTTTACATGAAAAGTTTCCCTCTTGACCTCATCAATAAAGCTTAGCTTCTTACAAACTGCCACTAATTTCTTATTACTTCAACTCTGACAGAATCTAGCTTATTTTTTGATCAATTGAATAAGATCTGCAATGACATATTTGTTTGTTTAGATGGTCTTTCTTGTGAAGGGACCAATCTATTTAGTTTGCATCAGCTGCACAGAGGAGCCCTTTGAATCATTAAAAGGACAATTGGAGCTTATTTACAGTCAGGTATCTCATAGTCTCCCCTGCAAATTTCCCATTATCATTTTTGGCCCCTTTTTATATTGTTTGCTTGTGGAGTAACCCAAAAGTACTTATTACTGTAACGTTTGCTTGCTTATGAAATGGTTGCAGATGATCCTTATCTTAACAAAGTCAATAAATAGGTGCTTTGAGAAGAATCCGAAGTTTGATATGACACCTTTGCTTGGAGGAACAGATGTTGTTTTCTCTTCTCTCATCCACTTGTTCAGTTGGTGCGTTTTATTGGGTTTTTTCTTGCATGTCTAATAATGTTGGATTTTCCTCAATTCACCCCACGCCTTTGTTTTCCCTTCCCTCATCCACTCCATCAGTTGGGGCATTTCATTGGGGTTTTCTTGCATGTCTAATGATGTTATATCTCCTCTTCTCACCCTCTCTGCTAACTCCTTTCTTTTGCTTTCTTGCTTAACCCTTGAAAATGAACTACTTGATTTTTTACTTATTTTATGTCAATTGCTAGATTTTTGGTTCTGGTTGTTATAACAATTTGTCACATTTTCCTGGTAGAATATAATGGCTCTGCATTCAGAACAAGGATAATATGTATTTGCTTTTTCACATTTTTGTTACTTCTATTAATTACATGTGAGTCACAATATTCCTCCTTTCATATATTTACCTGAATGGTACCTCCTAAACCCTTTTTTCCCCTTCTTTCAGGAACCCAGCTACATTTCTTCACGCATACACTTGTCTTCCGCTTGCTTTTGCAACAAGGCAAGCTGCAGGTGCTATATTGCAAGATGTTGCTGATTCTGGGGTTCTTTTTGCAATACTAATGTGTAAACACAAGGTAAAATTCTCTCATTCTCTTTTTTTCTTCCTTTCCCCTGAAATGGTTTAACCCCAAAAAATAATACTTTTACTGCTCGGCTTATTTTAATAAACTGAAGGTCAATTTCAGGTTATCAGTCTTGTTGGTGCACAAAAAGCCTCTCTTCATCCTGACGATATGTTGCTACTTTCAAACTTTGTGTTATCATCAGAGTCATTTAGGTACATAGAAATAACATTAGTAGTTCATTTAATCCTTGTTTTATTTGGTCAAATCTAAAGCATGAAAATGTGGGATATGATTGTTCTGTTCTGGTTCCTTCCTTTGCAATGTCCTCCTTACTAGGGTAATGGGAAGCGGTAATGGTGACCCTTTTGGCTTGGATGGTCAGTTGGTTTATGTGGATTTCTAGCTAAACATTGTTTGGCAAATGAACAATCTCATTACCGTTGCATCTTAACTGAAGGGTCTCCCTAACATGTTTGCCAGTTCTTTTGTTGTTTTGTGGTCATGTTAAAGGTTCTTAACAGCCCAATATTACAATTGATAGGCAGGAATTAATATCTTGATAATTGTGAACTGAAACAATCGAGTCCTGATTCTTTGCATTGTCCTCTCTTCATTTCTTTTATTCTCTTTTTCTTTCTCTTCTGTAAAGACGTAGCTGACTTAGTATTGTATTTATATTGATGATTGCACAGGCCTTTTGTTCTTATGAGATCTACATGGTTTATGCAGGACAGCAGAATCATTTTCACCAATTTGTTTACCAAGATATAATCCTATGGCATTTTTGTATGCTTATGTGCATTTTTTTGATGTGAGTGACGCTTTCAGACATTAGTTTTATGCAAATTCTACGTCATGCAATTCTATCATCTTTTTGCTCTATGTTGGTCATGCCTACAGCACCAGGTAACAAACTACTTTCTTGTGACAGGTCAATACATACTTGATGTTGCTTACTACTAGTTCAGATGCTTTCTATCACCTTAAAGATTGCAGGTAAGTGTTCCTAAGATGATCATGATATAGTGAACTTTAGGTATAACATTCTCAATTTCTACATCAATTGATTGCATATCTTTAGGCTGACCTATGTCCATCTTCAAGATGGAAATATGGCCATATCAAGTCATCCCTATGCCTTACTGGGGAAGTACAGATTAGCTCTGTACGTATCATTTTCTCCTGTTCTAGACCATCAAGAAGTTTGACTGAAATTCTATAGGATTCGCATAGAAGCGGTTCTCTTGAAGTCCAATGTTCTTAGTGAAGTTCAGAGGTCAATGATAGATGGTGGAATGCATGTTGAGGATTTGCCAGTTGGTCCATTGCCTCGATCTGGATCATCTCCTCATCTTGGCCAGCAAACACTTACATCAGAATCTCCTGAGAGGCCTAGGGAACCGTTTATTGGCATTGGTGGCCCTGCTGGACTTTGGCATTTCATTTATCGTAGTATATACCTGGATCAATATGTGTCCTCTGAGTTCTCACCACCACTTAACAGTCTCCAGCAGCAGAAAAGGTAAAAGTCTGAATCTTGTAACAACTCAATCGGAACTACTTTCAAACTGAGTGCATACTCATTATGGTTAGTAGGATAATTGGTTCTGTCGTGCAGATTATATAGAGCTTACCAGAGAGTGTATGCTTCCATGCATGATAAAGGAATTGGACCCCATAAAACTCAGTTCAGAAGAGATGAAAACTATGGTAATTCTCTCTTCCTTTCTCTAACATTAATTATAACTATTTAGAGAAAAGTTAACTTCGTCACATTTTTGTTTTCAATTTGCTGTTTGAATGTCTTTTCTGCAATCGAGATTTTTGCTTTCTTAATGTTCTCTGGTTGGTGGGCGACAGTAGCTCAACTCCACAAGCTTTTGTTTTACAGCCTTCATAGATTAATATATTACATTTTTCTGTCAGTTTTACTCTGCTGGGTCACACAGGATTTTGAATTCTATGCGGCATTTGATCCACTTGCAGACAAGGTTTGTTTTAGAATATATATCTTAGTCATTTATTGTGTCCAAAGTTCAAATCCTGACTTAAATACACACTAAATACTTTCCTATAAAGAAGTTTTGATGATTCATTTATGTTATGTGCAGGCTTTAGCCATAAAGACTTGCAACCGAGTTTGTCAATGGGTAAAAGATGTGGAAAATGAGATTTTTTTGCAGGGAGCAAGCCCCTTTTCATGGTGATAACAAACAATTCAATCATTTAATGCAGAATGTATTCTAGTTTTGTTTGTTTGCAGGATCATAGTAGTTTTTTGCCCTCCTACGTTCATGATACCCATAGGTAGCTAGCAAATGTATCATTCACCTTTTGAAGACTTTTTTCCCTTTTCATCAATACCATAAAACTTATTAGTGCTAGGAAGATGCTACATTATTCGGTACCTTACTTTGTTTGAAGTGAGGCATATTTTGTATTATTCCGGTATGGATGATAAATAAAGGTGACAAAAGTAGCTTTTTACTTGACCATTACTGTAGGACAACTTTGTTATAGTACTTTGTCATGTTTGAGCCATTCTTTATTTTCTGTTCCTCTGTAATTTTTTTGCTCTGCATCTTTCTCGTGGAAATCGTCTAAGAGTGTGCCATCTTCAGTCATGTAAAAATTTAAGAATGCTTCAACGGATGTTAGCACTTCTGCATCACAGTTATTGCATCATTATTGTTGAGGTGAGCTTGGGAGCATGTGAACCAAATGCCTGAGTTTTGGACGAGGATGAAGTCTTGCAAGAATCCATCATCTAACAGATGTAGGTAAAACTGTTGGGAGTTACGCCTTAGGTTTCCTGCTACTTATCTATGTACCTAGTCTAAGTGAGTTTGACTTACACTTCCGAATGTGGCTAGGAATTGAAATCATAATATCTGGGGTTGGTTTTAAAAGGTGAACTACGCCATGTACCTGAAGTTAATAAAGACAGCTGGTGAATGGTCAGAGAGATGTAAAAGGTTCCTTCATGGAGGAGGTGGACATAAAACCAGAGACGTTTTTAGTGAAGCAATGGTCACTCTATCAATTGAATTTATTGAAGGTCAGTAAAGTAAATACCTACTTTCTGCTACAATTCAGAACTGCCTAATATTCTGTCTCTATACCTATAAATATTTTTACTATTTATCTCCTGGCCTGACCTTCTATGAGAAAATTGTCTCCATGCCTTGCATTGCATTTATTATTATGTGGGTTTTGGGCCTTTAGGCTTCGCTTCCCCGTTATGTTTGTTCATTTTGGAAAGAAAATGGCCTAGGACGTGTTTGTCTTTTTCTTTTTAAACTACAATTCCGATAAGAATAAATTATTATAATTTATAAAGACTAAGCTACATAAGTAATTTAATAACTATAATCAAAATAAATCTGAAGGAGAGAATTCATATATATCTACGAGTAGCGCAACTAATCCACCTCTCTTCTGATGCAATAAGAGAAATGAACTTCGAAAGAAAATCAAAATTTTCTTCGCACTATGTTTTGTGCTTCTTAAATTTTCTTGCATTACTTCATCGGAGCTTGCAGTTGGGTCTTGTACATCTCTCTCCCCTAAAAGAAAACAGAGAGACGAGATGTACAAGACTGAGCGGCAAGAGCTGGCGCAGAGGAGCTGCCATAAGCTTCCTTTAGGAAGATCCAGACCACGCTCCGAAGTTCAAAAACCACCATTAACTTTTAACGGGAAACCTTTGAGAGTCCCACTACTGTTCTACACTCTCGTGCAGACCTTAATTTATTGAAGTAGTTGTATGAGCATTTATTGATGAAACCCAAAGTTTAATAAACCTCAGAAAAATGAATAAACATAATGTAAGATGCAAAAGTTTTTTAGATTTTTATGTTTAATTTTCGTATGTGGATAAAAATGGTCGTTCTGGTTCGGTTATTTAGGGTTGTCAAAGATTTCCTTTTATATTCATTTCTTGTCGAACTCCGAGAAAATGGTTATCTTCTTTAGCATATGAGTTATTTCAATCAAGCAGAAAAGACTCTGCCATGGCAGCTTGGACATCTCTAAAACAATGTCAGTCGATGTTTCAGTTGTCTTTTTCCTTTTTAATGTAGGAATGGTGAAATAGGTAATGGGTTGTGTAACTTTCCTATACCTAAATTACCAAGTCGAATGTAAGAATGTCACATTTGAGTGTCAAAGTAATTTTGACTAAATTCAATTATCTGTTTTAATTATATTTTAATTTCAATAACATGTTTTTAACATATTTTCAATGTACAACTTAAAACCGAATGAAATTTTTTAATAAAACTTTATTTTGAATATTATCAAAAGTCATTACCTTTATTTCTAATACATATGATATTTTGTAATGAACCTTATGATCATGTCATTAATTCTAAATTTATAAAATAACATAATTATCAACTTTTTACAAATAAGTCCTTTAGATGACCTACTCTAAAAATAGTTTATCATCTCTACATGTCATTATTATTATTATTTACCGATGAATTTATCAAATAGGGCCTCCTTAATTCCTTTTATATCAATAACTTACTTAATGTTTCAATAAAACATTTGTATTTCCTTTATGTATTAGCAAAACCATCTTTTGTAACAATTTCTTAATATTATAATTCTTCAATTATTTTCCTCCTCCCCCTCTACATCCCAATCATTTGTGTAAATGTGTATATATGTATATATGAACCTTTGATTTTGAGTATAGTATGCTTATAAACTCAAATTTAAGATCTGTTTTTTATTTTTGAAACTAGACTCAATAAAAATTTTACCATAAAAATTTCAGAATTTTTAATTAAGTCAAATAATATAGTTTATTCTTTAAATCTTCCTTTGTTCTACCGCTAGGCAGCTTTGACCTTTTTTCACTAAAAATCTAGTATCTTTTAGTACAAGTCTCATATTAAAAAACCCTTTGTTTCCCTTGAAAATAGACTCATTAAGATTTTATCCATATAAATTTTATCTCCTAAATATTTTTTTACATTTTATAATAATTTTTCAAAGTTAGAATAGGAGATCCCGAAATCATTCTCGCCTTGTATCACAATAATTATTATATCTCATAATCTAAAATTTCATTGGTTACACCATTTCTTGTATGTGAAACTAGACTCAATGAGCTTTAATTCTATATCTGATTCAACCTCTAATTAGATTTCTACAATATTTGGTGAATTTTCAAAGTTGAACCACTGATGTCATCCAAAAATTGTTTTGGTGGTAATATTTACTTTTTCATGGTTCTTTTAACTTTCATTTAACATACATAATCATTATGCTTTTGATAGCTATTCAATTTAATCTTTAAAGCTCACATATCTTGAACATATAATTTTATCATAATTTATCTTATTTCAATTATATACATTTCATAACTTTACAATTTAGTCCTTAACATAATGAGAATTCATCTTTTAATGTAATTTTACTTTAACATCACATTGTAATTTATCCTCTAACACATAACACATCATTTAAACTCTTCATCGTAATACTTTATTTAAGTTATAAATTTTTGTACACTTTATAATTTAGTCACCATTATCATAAATGCAAGTTAACTTGGTAATTTCATCACACCATCACCGTTGATGAAATCATTATTTTGTCACTTTATTTATGTTCTCTTTTTAACATCCAATTCCACATAACTTATTTTGTTTACTTTACAATTTAGTCAAATTTCTACTACTTCGACGCACTAATTCAATTTCATACATAATATTTGTACATTCATAATTAATTCAACTATTTAACATTCTCTACATTTAGATTAAAATTAAATAAAGTAAAGTTCTTAAAGTACATAATCTGTCTCTTTAATCTCTTCACTTTCTCCTCAACTTTCTTCACTTCCAACTTCGATTTCTTTCTTCCAAGGTGATATTTTAACTCTTTAGTATCTTTACTTCACTTCTCATTTTTGGTAACTATGAAAATTAAAAAAAAAAAAGAGAGAGAGAGAAAAAAAGTGGGGTTTCATGGTAGATGACCAAAATGTTAAAAAATGAAAACTCCTCTTCATCTATTTATAGTAGAGGTGTTCATGGGCCGAGCTGAGTTCGGGTCAGGCCCAACCAAAATTTAAACTCGTTTGCTAGGCTTGAACCCAACCCGAAAAACAGGTCTAAAATTTTGTCAAAGCCCAGCCTGAATAAAAATGTTAAAACTTGGGCTCGGCCCGGTCGTATTACATTTTTTTATATTATTTTTTTATATAATTTTAAAATATATATAATATATCAAAATTACTAAAAATATTAAAATAGATGTTCTCCAACAAATTGAAAATAAATTAAAAACTATATATGTATACTTAAATAATACTAAGATAGGTGCAACTTAACAAGTAAATGCCTCTAAAATAGTAACAAAATTAACAATAAAATAAGAGTTATACAATATCTAAACAATAACAACAAAATAGTAGCAACATAATAGTAAAATAGTAGCAGAATAGTGGAAAAAAAAAGAAAATAGCAACAAAATAGTAAAAAATAACAAGAAAACAAAAAAAATAACAACAATTTTTTTTGCATATTCGGGACAGGCCAAGCTCGGGCCAAAAAACGCTTACCTTAGGCCCAGTCAATTTTCTAAATGGGTCTTATTTTTTTGTTCATATCTATTTTTCTAGTCTATAGTTTTATCCAAACCTTCTCACTTTTCAGGTGAGCTCATGAACATATTTAATTTATAGCCAACTTGAGAAGCAATGGATGGATGGAGAAATTTCTATATTTTTCTTTAATAATATATTATATTAATTAATTAATTAAATGTTAAAATATATTATAAAATAATAAAATATTCAATCAATCAAATTTCAACACTTTTCATCCTTAATTATTATACATTAATGTTTTTTTTTTCAAAATCTCATCCTTAAGTCACTACTCACTTTTGGTAAAATTTAAATTTTAGTCCCTCTTATTTCTATACTTATTCAATTTAGTCCTTGCATGACAATTCCACATCATAACAAATTTGGTTATTTTTCTTCTTGGTCCTTTAACTTACTCATTTTTACACTTTGGCCCCTTAAATTTTGAATATTACACTTAAGCTATAAACTTTTCACATATTTACAATTTAGTCTTTGCTTTAAAATAACGTATCACAACATACTTGTTAATTCAATTTTTTTTTCTTGGCATCACTCAACCTTTCTTTTATATCTTTATATAATTTTCTCACTTTACGGGAAAAATCAATTATACATCATTCAATTTAATACTATTTTTATATTATATTGATTTTAGGGTATTACAGGTTATTTTCTTATTATAGTTTTTGTTAGACCTGTGTTCTTGCAAGTTTCAAGCTAACTATTTTCTTTATAGCAACTTTGTTTTTTTTTTTTTTTAAACTGCTTAACTCGATATTAATAATAACATTTGCGCCAAAACTGTGTAACATCTTTATTTACAATGGCAAAAGAAGCAGCTAGTTCTTCGGAGCCTAAAAACAAGGATGAGTTTGAACAGATCATAGTAGCTCGGGCATTGCTAAATTACCAAGTAAAGGAAAAGATGGGTGGCTATGCCAAACACCTCCAATTCCTCATATCGTTTACAAAGAAGTTCCCTATTCAGAATCCAAGACCAAGAAGTCCACAGCCTCCTGCTACCACCTCAAAAATCCTTTCCTTAATCCGCCCGTACTGCCATCACTGAAAGCACCTGCACTCCATCTGCAGTATCCCCTCAGCAACCAGCATCACAAGTACCTTATCAGCAATCACAATCCACGACCTCCATCCATATGTATTGCCCCCACTTGTCACCATTAGGCAAGTAGTTCCATTATTTGCTGCCATCCGTTAGAATTAGAAATGAAGATGTTCTGCCCGCCCTGCCCAACAAATTACAAATCAGATGAAGCTGCAAGCAAAACAACAAAGAAGTTGAGACGGTACAGAGTGTCAAAAATCTGATGGTAGCGAAAGAGCATATTGAGGCAATAGGACAACAGTCATAGTTTTGTCTTTATCAACCTTGTTACCTTTCTGTCATTTCATCAAATGAGTGTTTTTATCATATTCTTTCTGGGGTTTTTTTTTTTTTCCTTTTATGTTTCTCAGAAATTAAAGTTTTTACAGTTCAAGTTAGTATATATCAGCAGTTACGTACCAATGCAAGTTATACCAGGAAAAAAAATAATTGACCAAAAAGTGGCCTCTTGTGAAGACGATGTAAATAAATGATTTTTTTTTTTGGACATAGTAAATAAATGAACTGAAAAGTATTTCTTGGTTTGTTAAAGCATATTAAATATGGTTGTTTTTAGTCATCTGAAAGGAACATTCTTTAGTAGTCTTATAAAGCTGAAAAAAGAACAGGCTTTTCACTGGTTTAAACACGACCCAACATCTCCAATCACCGAAATCCATCGTCTTCGTCGCTGGTCCACTATGGGACCTCACCTATCAGATAAAAAACAGCTGCAATGTTTATCTTTAAACTTCCTTGTTGCTTGCTTTTGACCAAGAACAAAACAAGTCATAAAAGCTAAATTAGGGCTGAGTCGCAGTTCTAACATATGTCCCAAATTTGTGGTTGTAATATATTAAGTTCCATAATCACTACTATCCCACAAATGACTAAAACGTAATGGGGGAAAATAAAAAAGTTGGGTAGCCAGACTCAAACTGATCTCTTACAAATCCAGCCGTCTCTGTCTGAAAAGAAAGAACATTTAAAATTTAAAACAAACTAAAGACAAAAAGGGGTAAGAGTTTTGCTGAAAACTTCCAAACCCACACATAGTGTCCATAGTTATGGTTATAACTTCACTTGGTGAAAGCTCAAGAATGGTACTTTTTCTTTTACATCAATTGGTTAAAACAAGAGAAAATTAAAAGAAATCACCACTATGGAAAAAGAGATTTGTCATATTATATGGAGCACCATGCTTTCCAAGTTTGTTTTCTTTTTCTTTCGTCTTTTACCTATAGGCCTATATATAGATGATATAGGGGAGGGGAGGGGAGGGGGGCGGGGCGGGGCCATTGAGTATGTTATTGCTTGAGCAACACTACCCCCTAACCGCCCCTAGAATCCAAGCATGCCATTGTCATTCCCATCTTCAAGACTTTATCTATTTGTGTGTTAAAACTTTATGGTGAAAACATAACCAGAAAAGTTTTTACAACGAAAAAAATAATAAGTTTGCCAAACAAGCAAAGCAAGGGAGAGGGAGAGGGAGAGAGAAACTGACAGAATGAAAAAGGAAGGGGAGAAATATTTATTTTTATTTATTTAAATTGGGTTTGTTAGTATGGGGCCAGACAGGATGGGCCCATATGATTGGACTGAAATGGGGCCCAAAAGGGGTTAAGGAAGCAGTGGCATTATTCCTTTGCTATGATAAAAGTAAAGCAATAGCTCATGCCTAAAGAAGATAGGAACCCTCCACACCCTTTGTCATAGAGGCCCATTGCAAGAAAAGAAATAACAATGACATATAATTTAAAATAATTGTATTATATATATGAAAAGAAAACACATTTGTTGGAGGAGGGGGACAAAGTGGAAGAATGTTAATCCCATCACCTAAAGTTCACAAAAGATAAAGAAAAAAAGAATATATATGTATATAAATACCCATTTTGACTTTGGTTATATATTGCTCATCATCATATATATGCCATTGATTGTACTTCAACTTTGTGTGAGATGGGACTTTGTAATTCATTTTCATGCATGCCCCTTATATTCTCTCCTTTAATTGCAACTATCAAAATGCATCACTATTTGATGTATGATATATGACTATTACCTTTGATAAAGAAAATATTTATTTTACCATAAATTTGAGTATATAAATAAGATTAGATATTCGAGAGGGTATATAAAACTTTGGGAAGCGGTGGGATATAGAGGAGTATACAGTTGATCCAACCTTTTTGACTAAATTTTAGTTAGTACAAACACGTAAAGGAAGCCTTGTGAAGATAAACATTTGACATTCACCAATATGAAAAGATGTTATAATAGATAGGTTAATAGCCGACAGGGCAAAAGCAAAGAAAAGGCTGAGCAGTGAGATCTTTGACAAAGGAGGAGGCTGTGATGATTCCCATGAATCGTGAAGCTTATGTTTTTCAGTTCTCTATTACTGTAAAAAACGTATGTCTTAATTATAATGATTAAGAAATGTCTAAATATTAGATTAAAAAGAAGTGATCATATCTCAAAACATTATTTCGAGACCAAACATCATGGCATCATGCATCAAGAATATACAATACCCATCCATTAGATTCATCTTTACAATAAAATTACGTAATGAAATTGTAATGTAATTTTGAAAGACAGAAAAAAAGGGTTGTTTTTGTGTCTGAGGTGAAAACTTATATAGCGACAGCACCAAAGATGATGGAATGGAAAGGGGTTGGCTTTTTTGTTTGTTGCAGTGTTTGAAAGTCAAAGTCAAATGCAATTGCTTTTGTTTTACTGCAATTGAAATATGTACAGGTGGATTTAAGGCATTGGCAGATGCGCTATGCTTTGTTTTTGGAACTACAGCTTCGGTAAGAGAATGAGAGGATCACAGCAAAGCAATAGCCATAGAGGGAAGACTGGGAAAAAAAATAATCTTTTATTTTAGTAAAAATAAGAAGGTGGGGGGTGGGGTTGAATCTTAGGCTTTTCCATTAACAGATCTAAACAAAGATTTGGTTTCAATTATGTCTGGTCTGCCCTCAACTTACTCTTTTTATCTTACGCAAAGTGACATTAGTTGAGGTTAAACTGCTCTTTAGAAAAAAGGTAAATTACATTTAAAGTTACTAAACTATTAGGAAATTTACGTATTGATTACTCAACTTTAAAAAGTTACAAACTAGTCACTAAACTATTTGAAAATTTTCATTTAAGTCACCTAGCTATTAAAACCATTGTTGTATTGCCTTTTCTTTCGCACCGTCTACACTAATAGAAAGTTCTCAATCCCCTTCTCTTCTACAATTTATTTTTTTTATGAAACAACTTTAAACATCAAAGATTTGTGAACGAAAATCCAAACAGCTTTTTCTGATTTTTTGCATTGACTGTCAGATCATCTTGAATCTAAGGTATATTATTCTACTTGTCGATGGATACTAATCCACCGTATGAATTGTTGAATTATCAATTGGAACTTATTAGCTGAACCATTTTTCTAAAAAAAAAAACTTTAGCATCTAAGTGACTTAAAAAAAAACTTTCAAATAATTCAATGATTTAAATGATAGCTTTTAAATAATTTAATGACTATTTGATAATTTTTTAAAGTTAAGTAATCAAAATTGTAAACTTAAATATAATTTACTTAAAAAAGAAAAAAAAATAGAGAAGGGTACAAACATAATTTGCATAAAATGAGACTTCAAACTCCATCACTTAATAAAGATTTAACATTTAAATTTTAGTCAAACAGTTAAAATGGAATGGATATTTTGACTACAATGTATATGAAAAAAAAAATTAATTTCAAGTTTCAACCTGATTTAGAAACCCTATTTTTTTACACAGGGATTAGTAGTAAAATTGATTATGATTTCCTATTAAGAAACAATAATAACAATTATTACTATAATAATTTCATATAAAACCAATCTTACCCATAACATTTTCTTATTCACTAAAAATAAAAGGAACCGAAATGTCTCCTTAGACACCGTTACCTTGTAATACAGAAAGCAAGACCGACCAAAGGGATAGGTCAGACACCTTGTCCTAAAATATATTTTTTTGGGGTAAATTCTTAAGTAAATAAACAAAAAAATATTTTAGACTAATTATAAAGAGGTCCCTAACTTTAATTAAAAGTAAAAAATGTCACATTAACAATTCATTAGTAAATTAACAGAATTTTTAATGGCATTGACCAATTCGAGCAATTATGAGTGACTAGATTGATAAAAAATTAAAATGAACAAAATAAAAATGACAATATTTTAGAGTAACTTGATGTAATTTACCTTAACAATTTTAAATAAATAATTAAAAAACTTAAACATCTATTATTATAGGTCTTATTATAAATGTTTTGACCAACTTGATATCATGAATTAATTAAATATCAATTCCCAAAAGAGGAAGACTAATAGTTAATTTTTTAAATTAGCAGATATTACCAAAAAAAAATAAACCACTTAATTTTCAATTAAAATTAAACAATTTAATTTTTTGAAAAATCTGTTAAAAAAGCTATCCACTAATTAAACTACAAAGTAATTTCTCATTAATTTAAAAAACCCACTCTATTTCTTTTCTATACACGTATACAAAATTTAAATATGTAAAAAAAAAATATAAATAAAAAATATCAGAATTCAAATCACAGCAACAATCTTATTTGTCCTATCAATATATATATATATATATATAAACAACAAAAATGAAAACATGTATAAAAAATATATTAATTTATATGGGAAATTAAATTTACTTTTCATAGAATTCATTCATGCGCATTTTCACTTTATATAATTGTTTGTCTGGAATTAAGGAACACACACATCTATGACTATACACATTATTTAAAGCCAACGGTCCCTTTTATTTGTATTTATAGAAATTGCTTTGTTCTTGCTCCAGTATAAAAATCTCCATCCTTCCACTCAAATTCATGCATGAACAACAATAATTGAAGTCAATAATGGAAAGTTTAAAAAGGATAATTAGACAAAAAATAAATAAAAAGAAAACAACTAGTTAATATTGTTTTTTTAATTAGTTGATAATATTGTAATCAAACACCTACCTAACCATACAAAGATGAAACTAAGATAAAAGACAAAAGACAAAATTCTGTTAAATTGAATTTGGTTATGTTACTTAATAATACAGACAATTATTGGTTGAATATTTATCATATTCATGATTTAAATGATCAATATTAATGTTAATTGTGAATGTAATTTATGAGTTTTCTAAAATATGTTTTATACTGAAATGTATTTTAACCAGACAATAAAAGTGAAAATGAGGAGACTGCTGAAATATATAATTAAAGTAATCTCTTGTAATTTTGTCGGTTTGTGAGCAAATGAAACTCTTTTTTCTCTCTTTTGATTTTCCCCAACTATTGCAAAGCTCAGACTTAGATCACTCACTGTCACAACTTTTCTTTTTTCCTTCCATTTCTCTATCTTCAATTCTCTTTTGACATAATTTTTATATTTGTTGGGTTTTTCTTTTTCTTTTTAAAGAAATTATTTCTTTGTAATGCTCTTTGAGAAGAGTTGAAGATCTTTTTTTTTTTTTTTAAGGACTCTCTTCATCTTCAAATATGGTTAGCATTTTAGTTGTTCTTCACGTTTCTGTGGTGGTTTCTTGCAAAAAACCAGCTTTTCTGTGATGCTACTGTTTCTGGGCTCTCTTTTTTGAGAGAGCCTTTCAAAGCTCTTTTTTTTCCCCTTGAAAACCATTTCAGTTACATCCAGCTTGTTTCATAGCAGTGTTTTCACTTTGGTGTTGAGATCAAGTTTTCTTGGCGTTTTGCTTTTGAAGAACGTTTTGAAAGTTGGATCTTTGGGGAAGATTTTAGGCTTTTTTTTTTTAAATAATCATTTCATCGTCAGCTAAAAAGAAAACTGAAGACAAAAAACCCACACAAAAAAAAAAAAAAAAACACCACCCACTTGGCTTTTACTTGAGGCTGTCTCAAATCAAAACTCCTCATTTTAGCTTCTCTCTCTCTCTTTTTTTTTTTTTCTCTTTCTCTCTCTCACTTCAGTTTCATACATATCGTAGAAAAGGGACGGACTTTACTAAGAAACAAAATAATCTTTAGTTCTATAGGCAAATCCTCCACAACAAGGCTGTTATCTTTTATCACTCAGTTCACGGCTTTCTTTCACTCACCCTCACTGTGTTTTTTTTTTTGTCTGACAAATCCTCATATATATAAACAAAGATTGGTTCTTGCAATCTTGGTTTTAGCTAGAAATGGCTATGGCGTTGGCCCAACATAGAGAAAGCAGCAGTGACAGTAGCATCAACAAACATCTTGATGGTGGCAAGTATGTTAGATACACGGCTGAGCAAGTTGAAGCTTTGGAACGAGTCTATGCTGAGTGCCCCAAGCCCAGCTCCTTGCGTAGGCAACAGTTGATAAGGGAATGCCCCATTCTTTCAAACATCGAACCTAAACAGATCAAAGTTTGGTTTCAAAATCGCAGGTAAGTTGTTATAAACTAAAAAAAAAAGGGGTCTTTTTTTTGGAGTTAGAAAAATTTTAGTCATGGGGTTGTGAATGTGCAGGTGTAGAGAGAAGCAAAAAAAAGAGTCTTCAAGGCTGCAGACTGTGAATAGAAAATTAACAGCAATGAACAAGCTGTTGATGGAGGAGAATGATCGGTTGCAAAAACAGGTGTCTCAGCTGGTCTGCGAGAATGGGTATATGAAGCAACAACTGCATACTGTAAATGTATCTTCTTTTAGTCTCAACCTCTTTGTTTGTTTCTCTTCAATTCATATTAAAGAACTGTATCAAAATGCTTAATGTGAAAATATATGCCCTTTATTTGCATTTTAAGTTAGATTTAGCAGTTAATATAGTAAACATAATTTTTTTTATGCCTTCTTTTGGTGTTAGGCATCAGATAGATCTTTGTGGCATACCAATTATATGCAGCTTTTGTGTCTTATGCTCCCCATGTGGTGTTTCCCTTAATTTGTCTATATATATTTGTTCTTGGTTCCCCTCTATTTATGCACAATTCTAACTTTTTTTTATCCTCGCGTCTATTGTAATTGCACCACTCGCTATTTACTTTGTGTTATGGGATTTGTTTTGGCCTTTTTTCTATAAACATATATTATGCATTTTCTGTGGTCCCTTTTTAAGTATTTTGACATCATTGCTGTTTATTTTGGATGTTTTTACAGACATCAGCAGCTGATGCAAACTGTGATTCCTTGGGCACCACTCCTCAGCATTCACTCAGAGATACCAATAGCCCTGCTGGGTAAATTTCTGTTTTAACTACAATGAACCAGCTCTCCATCTGTTTGTATGTATTCTAATAAATGCTGTGAATTTTGTTATGGTGTTGGCAGACTCCTCTCCATTGCAGAGGAGACCTTGGCAGAGTTCCTTTCCAAGGCTACAGGAACTGCTGTCGATTGGGTCCAGATGCCTGGGATGAAGGTTTGTCAGTGACTTATATACCGATTATATTTTCAGTTTCTGTTGTTGATTTTATCATATGAATCTAGTGATAATTGTTTTTCTTCTTTCTTTAAAGAATTAGAAGTTTCTCTAAGCCTGTTTGTTTAAAACTGTTGTCAGCCTGGTCCGGATTCGGTTGGGATATTTACCATTTCCCAAAGTTGTAGTGGAGTGGCAGCTCGAGCCTGTGGTCTTGTAAGCTTAGAACCTATAAAGGTATGGATCCTAGTGTTGTTATAAAGAATCAAGACATTTTATTATCGTACCAGATTTATTTGATCTGATCAACATGATTAAATTGTTGTTAATAGATTGCGGAGATTCTTAAAGATCGTCCATCTTGGTCTCGAGACTGCCGAAACCTTGAAGTTTTTACCATGTTTCCAGCTGGCAACGGCGGAACAATCGAACTTGTATACGCACAGGTTAAGAAGAATGATTCCACTATATTTTTATTTTCGAGTGAATGTTTACCCTCATTTCTTGAGGAATTACTAAAATTGTATCTGTTTTAGACATTTGCTCCAACTACGCTGGCTCCTGCAAGGGACTTTTGGACTCTAAGATACACTACAACTTTAGAGAATGGCAGTCTTGTGGTATGCATGTCTTGCACTTGTTATTTATTTAAATAATGTAATAGCAGTGCTATGTAATTTCATATGCATGCTTCTTGAGAATAACATGATTAGGCTTGCTGATAGTATTTACCTTTTTTGCTCTATTTTTCCAAGGTCTGTGAGAGGTCTCTTTCTGGTTCGGGTGCTGGCCCAAGCGCAGCTGCAGTGGCTCAATTTGTGAGAGCTGAAGTGCTTCCTAGTGGCTATTTGATTAGGCCTTGTGAGGGTGGAGGGTCGATCATCCATATCGTTGACCACCTGAATCTTGAGGTAAAACTTCTGATGAGTAGGTACTTTCCTGATGTCTTTAGTTGTATCTTTTGTGGCAGTCTTCATTTCTACGATTATTGCAGGCATGGAGTGTGCCAGAGGTGCTGCGCCCGCTTTATGAATCGTCTAAAGTAATTGCACAGAAAATGACAATTGCGGTGAGTAGATAGATTGATTTATCAATATGGTTATCCTCTTGACTTTAAAACTACTGAAACATGGAGAGTTTCTTTTGTGTTGCCTCAAAAGGCATTGCTAAAAGCACTGACTGTTTGATCTCTGCAAAGGCACTACGTTACATCAGGCAGATTGCCCAGGAGACAAGTGGTGAGGTGGTTTACAGTCTCGGCAGGCAGCCGGCTGTACTCAGAACTTTTAGCCAAAGATTAAGCAGGTAGCTAAAGGGATTATATTATGCCCCGTAATTTAGATTTTGAGTACAAATGTACAGCATCTGTATTTTGGTGTCATGCGCTGTATTTCATTGTGTGTCTATCATTTAATTGTAGAGGCTTCAATGATGCAATAAATGGATTCAATGATGATGGATGGTCAATAATGAATTGTGATGGAACTGAGGATGTGATAATTGCAATTAATTCAAGCAAGAGCTTTAGCAGCACATCAAATCCTGCCAATGCTCTCTCATTCCTTGGGGGTGTTCTGTGTGCCAAGGCATCCATGTTGCTTCAAGTAAGTTCTAGACAGCCCTTAACAATCCGAAGCTGTTTTCTTATTCTATAATGCTGACTATATTACATATAGCATTTCTTTTCATTGCAATTTTAGTTGAAATGGTTTTTTTTTCTTTGTCAGAATATTGCGCCTGCTGTGCTTGTACGTTTTCTTAGGGAGCATCGGTCAGAGTGGGCTGATTTCAATGTCGACGCTTATTGTGCTGCATCGTTGAAGGCTGGAACAAATGCTTATCCTGGGATGAGACCTACAAGGTTTACGGGGAGTCAGATCATCATGCCACTTGGCCACACCATTGAACATGAGGAGGTATATCTTCTATGTGGTCATTTGATTCCTCTGCGGTATGTTTTATGGTTGCTGTGTAAGCTAATGGAGATCTACAATTCGATATTTACTTCAAATGCCTTAGTTGCCCTTATTTCAAATGATTAATCCTTTTGTTCTTTTTTTTTTCCTTAGAGAGTTCCAATAAGATGCATCTTCACCTTTCTGTTCTCTTGTTTTCAATTGCAAGTGTCATCTTTTCTCATTTGTCGATAAACTTTGCTAATGTTGTATTTATCGTGTATCAGCTACTCGAAGTGATAAGACTTGAAGGCCATTCTTTTGTGCAAGAGGATGCCTTTGTATCAAGGGATATTCATCTATTGCAGGTGCTTCTCTCATAATGCCTTGTTGAGTGTCAGTGTCTATTTACTCGTTGAATGGAAAATATAAAACCCACTTTCTGCCATTTTACTGGTTTTCTACATCTTTAGCATGAAACTTGAAACCAATGTTTTTATTGCTTAAAACCTCCGAACTGCATTTCTGGTAAAAAAAAATTGAACCTTTGATCTTTCTTTAACAACTTTTTGAGGCATTTACAATAAATTTCATCCTGATTAATTATATTGATAATCCTCATTGCTATTGTAAGTGCAACATTTAAAATCCCTTTATGTCCTTCCAGCTAATGGTTAAATCATGCTTTCAATTTATTTGAATTGCCTTCATATTTATAGCTGTATGTAATGTTCAATCTGTAATGAAGTTGATTGAATATGACCCCGACCTTATATATATACAGGCACGTTTTATCTATATTATCGTTTTTGCAGATATGTAGTGGAATCGATGAGAATGCTGTTGGAGCCTGTTCGGAGCTTGTCTTTGCCCCAATTGATGAAATGTTTCTGGATGATGCTCCCCTACTACCTTCTGGATTTCGTGTTATCCCTTTGGATTCAAAATCAGTTAGGTTTCACTGCCTTCCATCCGAACTTTTCCCACGCTTAGTCATTGTCAATATTATTATTGTTCAGATTTTTCATTGGTCTTTAGACAAAAAACAAGGTACCGATGGTGTTACTATTCAGTCTGATACACAGGACTCATTGACCACAAATCGGACTTTGGATCTGACTTCTAGTCTCGAGGTAGGACCTGCAACAAATCATGCTGCAGGAGACACTTCATCGTGTCGGAACACACGATCAGTGTTGACAATTGCCTTCCAGTTTCCCTTTGAAAGCAATCTTCGGGATAATGTTGTAACCATGGCACGCCAGTATGTCCGCAGTGTCATTTCTTCTGTCCAGAGGGTTGCCATGGCCATATCGCCGTCTGGATTGAACCCAGCTGTCGGATCAAAGCTATCTCCAGGCTCTCCAGAAGCGCTTACACTGGCTCACTGGATTTGCCGGAGCTACAGGCGAGTTGCTTCATTTCTTGTATACATAGTAGTTTTTGCTAACATACCACACTAGAAATTATATGTGCCGTCATGGTTTACCAAATCACCTCATTCATCCTTCTTCCTTTTCTAGTTGCTGATGTGGCGTTTTCTGTTTGTTTTTACTCAGTTACCATCTAGGGGCGGAGTTGTTGAGATCTGAATCACTTGGCGGTGACTCGATATTGAAGAATCTCTGGCAACATCAGGATGCGATACTGTGTTGTTCGTTGAAGGTATGGCGACAACTCCTTTGAAAAATCTAGAATGCTAGATGCTTATCATTGGACCTTGTATATCAGGTCCTTCAGGTGCATTCTTCATAATTGTTCGAATCAAGTAATGCTTTTGTTTTGGTTTTGCAGTCACAACCGGTTTTCATCTTTGCAAATCAAGCTGGGCTTGACATGCTTGAGACAACTCTAGTGGCTCTTCAAGACATCACCCTCGATAAATTGTTTGACGAGTCCGGTCGCAAGGCATTGTGCTCTGATTTTGGCAAATTAATGCAGCAGGTGAGTCCGAAACCATTTAGAGCATAGATTGGCTAAACCATTTAGGAAAGGGGTTATGTAAGTAAATGTGTGATTGGCTAAAGATGTCAACTTAAATGGCAGGGATATGCTTGCTTGCCGGCGGGAATCTGCATGTCAACAATGGGACGCCATGTTTCGTATGAACAAGCTTTTGCCTGGAAAGTCCTTGAAGCTGATGAGTCCACTGTCCATTGCCTGGCCTTCTCCTTTGTTAACTGGTCTTTTGTGTGAACAACATTTCACTGTAATTTATTTATCTGAAAACCAAGGTTTTCCCATAGCTGCTCCCGGAAAATGGAAATGATGAACAGATCAGGAAAAATGAAAGGGAAATTTTAGATGTAATGGAAAAGAACAGAAAAAATATGTTTTGTAATATTGAACAGTTCAGGTTTGCATTATATAAATTTAATCCATTTTTTTGGTGCACCAAAAAGATTGCTCACAGCCACAGGCCTGCAAATCATTTCGAAATATTGGGATTCTACCCAAAATCAACGCACTGAATATAATAAATATGGAGATATTGCACGCATTGACGTTTGTTGTATGTTTTAGAACTAACATTCCATCTATCAATTTGTATTAAATCTAAAATGGAGTACTGACAGTAAAATATAAGCGCAATAGATTGATAATAATTTATAGATTTGGAGTATAATTCATATTCTGTGTCGTCCGTTAATGCTTGGTAAAACTAAGAAATGTTGACGAGATGGTTCGATTTAAGTTCAGTTTGAACTCGATTCTCATTTCATTCAAAATCAATTTTGTAATTTCCTGGAGCAACTCAAAATTTAATTAAAAAAAATTATTAAACATATTTTAGATAAATTATATTTGTGTAAATCAACTCGGTACTAACTCTAGAAAGAACGATAATAGTGTTATAGTAAACAATTGAAATACATTTAATATTCTTAATTTGATGAGTTTATCTGTTTAAATTTCCTTTTCACTCACAATTTAAACTATTTTTTTATTTTAATTTTGTACATATTACATATATATTGTATGTTATTTTTAAACATATAAATTCTACATGCATACGCAGGGAAGGAGAACACTCATACACGGGTTTTTGTAGTTTCTCATCTAGTGTCGGAACTAAAATACGCAAATCTGGTTCAGCTTGTTACTAGAGTAACTCAAGATGACAGAGGCGAGACTCATAAAAGCTCAGCCCGATCAAGGGGAAAGGGAACTTGCACCAAAAGAACACAGGTCTGGAACTGGAATCCTGCAGTCGGTGATCAGAAGGAGAAGCTCAATGGTACATAAAGTCATAAACTTCGACCAGTAAAACACACCATCTAGTATTAAAAAATATACATGTTTTACAATAATGTGATCGAACCATTCAATCTCCAAAAGATGCAACTGGCGGTATTCATAATGTCCAATGCCCCAGATATTTTTCTCACAAGACCAATTTATAGAATACAAACTATACAACTTTAAAATCACAAAACCAAGTTCTTGCATCTTCAAGGCATCTGAGAAAGCTATGAAGGAATATACTTGGGATAATAATAAAAAAATGCTTTGGATGGCATTCTGAAATGATCTGAATTCTCCCATCGACTTCTTTTTTTCCATGTTACCTGTTTACCGGGATGCCAGCGACCAAAAGTTCAAGAGAAATGATGGTAATGTAGTAAACCAGCTAATGAAGGCCATTGCAGTAGCAGTTTCAAACTGTGAACAATGGTTATGTGCACAGCTATTTAGATCATTGTCAATAAGAACAGTAATGCCCGCAGAAGCACAAGCTGCAGCAAACGTCAGAGTGGATGTGATCTGCAACGCAAAAAACATATGATCAAGACAACAGAAACTACATAAGAAAGAGCAGACAACAAATTTCCAAAATCTCGGGAGCTTTGCATCTAACACAATGGGGAGATAAAAAGCAAGCAGTGTTGAAAAAAACTAGAATTGTTTGAGCTCTTAACTAATGCAAGTGCATGTAAAGGTTCTGCAGTTCAAATTTACTCCAGATACATGGCATATGCAGAAAGTATGCAAACAAACACTGGATTCTTCTACAGGAATTAGCAATAAGTTCTACATATTCATTGTGAACAGTGCAGGAAAACTATGGCAATCCTGAGGCTTCTTCAAACAAAGACTAGTAAAATGTAGGCTTTTCTTTTCAGTTTGAGTAAAACTTATAAAAAAGAGCCAACCAAAACTTGAATCCAGTTTTTGGCAAAGAAAAGAAAGGAACGGATCTCAAATCCATCCAGCATAACTTTGACTTGTTGATGACTACAAGTATTCTAGGGTTCTACTACTTGTTGGCCATGCTAACACCAATTTCTTATAGCAGCATACAACAGAGAACCCAAAGCAAGTCAATGAACTTTGATAGGGAAAATTGCATTGTTAATACAGTTTTATTGCTTTAAAAGCCAAATTGCTCAATGAGGAAAGGAAGTTGAAGAATATTGGAATGAGTAATGATTAACTGCACTTTTCAAAGAGGAGAGAGAAGCTTTCCATCACAGGGAGTCACAAGGTAGATCAAGCAGCTTTGAATGCAAATCATTAAGGCCATAGCAGATGCACTAAATCTATAGTTAATGGAGGTAGAATGTGGTACAACTCTGAGGAAGCTAGACATGCAGACAAAGAGGATATTACGTGTATTCCAACCATTTAGCTTCATTTGTAACTGCAAAAAATAAACAGCTTACCCCATCACCAATAGCAAACAAACTAACAACACGATAATTCTGCAATGAGCGCCTCACTAAAAGGGCATAAATGTCAATTATAGCCTGCGATATGCTCCACACACTCTGCAAGCCAGTGGCAGCTACAAGGTAGCTGATGTAAAAAATAACAAAAAGCTCAATGTTATGAAAGAGTCATGATAACATCGAATACAGACCAAAACCATTATAGGTGCTTCACACTTTGCTAATCATATCAGTGTCAATACAGAAAAGACTGCATATAAAAACATGCGGACTCCAGAAGAAGTTCAAGAAGTAATGCATATAGGAAACAAGAACTGAATAATATACATTTAAATAATCTTATTAGGACAAAATCGAGCTGTGAGAGTCAAGATCTTACAATCTCATTTCAAAGCAGAAAAGAGGTCTAAACCAAATTAGGTTCTCCCCTCCTTACATCATTACCAGCAGAAAATAGAGTACCTAAAGAGTGTGGCAGAAGACATCCTACTATCGCCACTTGCCATTTTCTCAGAACTGATGCTCTAATTGTTTAACATCTCACAGATTTATTTAATCTAAGACATCAGTTGGCATGTAAAACATGTAAAATTAGCAAATTACCCCAAGGTTTGAAACCAACCAAAAACAGAAAGCATGTGTGAAGGGAAAGACACGTATTTTCATCTTTGAAACAGATGAAAATTTGGTTTCTTTCCCTTTCTTATCCAAAAAGTTTACCCAC
Source organism: Gossypium sturtianum (assembly GCA_025698515.1). Classification (NCBI taxonomy): domain Eukaryota; kingdom Viridiplantae; phylum Streptophyta; class Magnoliopsida; order Malvales; family Malvaceae; genus Gossypium; species Gossypium sturtianum. Next base: position 163,341,654 of record CM046955.1, on the reverse strand, counting down.
ATAGAAGGCACAAAATCATACAACTTCTATGCATTTTCCAAACTGGGCTTTTAACGTTTTATTCCATTAGAAAGAAAAGAAATCTTTCCTTCACTAGATATACAAGCTAATTTACGTTTGAACTAGATGTAAATTGACAATTTAGCAGCTTTCTATATTCATTTCTTAAATAGTAAAATTTCAGCACGGATGACAAGATAAGGTTTTTGACATTAAATTTATAGCATTATTTACATACGAGTTTTAGAGCTTGCAAATAAAAAAATTCATCACTAAAAAATCCAGGCAAACATTAAGAAGAAAAGAATTACCAAAAGGCGGTAACAGATGGAAAATCACTGGTGGTTGCCATAATACAAAGTCCCATAACTGCAGAAACAAACTGACAAATCCGCAACGCGAGCCCTCCTGCCGTTCCAGGCATCCCCTGAATATCCTTCATCCTCACTCTAGGCACCTCGTTGTTGTTGTTGTCGTTGCCGCCGCCTATACCTACGCCTCCGTCCGTGGTTGGTAGATCTTCCACTGGGTGGACTGAGGCATGGCTCACATTCATCTCTTCAACTAAATCTCCTTTAATTCATACTCAAAGCTCCCAAAACTTATCAAATAACCAATCTTCTTTTTCCTTTACTTCTAGTTTTCGCTATAATCAAACGGAATTCAATCAAATTATTTAAAAAACAAAAAACAAAGAGCAAGAAAGATAAACTATCGCTTTTAAATAGTGAAATTAGTTATCACAAAATTGTCAAAAATTGAAACATCGGTCATCTAACTTATATATATAAGTGATAAATTAACTAACCAAAAGATTAACTAAACTATTATTTGCTAACAATGGATCGATGAAAAAAAAAAAATCAGAGCTTCCGAATAAAGTCTGAGATTCGGCAAGTGAAAACAAAGCAATTTGTATAGTTACCTGAAATCTTAAATAATGAATCCCGAAGAATTAGGCGAAAAATCTGGAATTAAGAAAGTGATTATTTTTGGTGATCTCTTCCGGGTTTTTTTTTTAAGTGGCAATAAAGGAAATAATAAGAATTTAAAGAACGGGAGAAGAAAAAAGTTAATGGGAGAGAGCCTTTACTCTTTTAACTCTCTCTTTTTATTTTTCTTTGTTTTCGTTGCTTTGAGCCTTTGAGTTTCCAGAACGTCAACTTCTTAACAATTTAAAACCAATATAAACCCTTTCCACCCCCCCCCCCCAAAAAAAAAAAAAAAAAAAAACCAAATATAAACGCAAAGTATCTAAGGGTAAACTTACCAATTAGTCACCCAACTTTTAGGGTATTTTCATTTTGGGTTAATTGTCCATGTCATATTATATCATTTTAGTCAAGTAATTTTAAGTCACTTTTATTTTAATCACTCAAAAAATAAATTTTTTAATATTAATAGGAATAAAAAAAATTAAAGGTTAAAATAAAAAAATAGTAGAAATTAAAATAATGCTTTAAAAAATTCTAAATTGTATTTGTTTACCTCCTTGTCAAAAGTACTAAATTTCTTTAGCTTTTCAATATCGAAATTTTATATTTCAAAATAAAGTTATTAAATATGAGTTATTTGAATTGATTTCATTAAGGATATTTTAAAAACAAATTTTAAAATATAGAAGGAAATTAATTTATTTAATTTAAGTAATTTTAATATTATAGCAATAAATAGACTAACAATATCAAGAGATAACAAAATTAATAATTTATATAATTGATTTTGATGTTTTAAAGTTTAAAATGTTAATATTTAAAATAAATTAGAATTTCGGCAAGAGGGTAAACAAGTACAATTTGATAATTTTTAATGTATTATTTTAGTTTCTACTATTTTTCACTTTAATCTTCTTTTTTATCCCGATCAATACTTAATTTTTTTTTGTGATCAAAATGAAACGACCTAGAAATTGGTCAACTAAAAAGAAAGCGTGAATATGATGTGATGTATATAGTCAACTACCGTAAGAGATTTAACATTTGAATAACTAAAATGAAAACGCCTTAAAAGATGAATGATAAAATTATAAAAAGTTCATTTTAGGTGACCAAAATGAAAGTACCCTAAAAGTTGAGTAATTAACTAAATAATTTACCCAGTATTTAATTAATCATATTAATATAACACATTTTTTTTATCCCATATCATTTTTATACTTTAATATATAATTTGCGTTGTGTTTTGATATAATTTGTATTTAAGTTACTTTTATCTATTTTGTTGGCTGGGAAAGAAATTTAGTTTAATTTTTCAAAATCAAAATCAAAATTTGAATTTTGGGGTTTGAGTCTAAAAAGCAAGCTATCACTATAATGCTGACAAATATTTTGTTGAATTGGATATATACAATTTTATTAAAGCTATCACAAGTAACATGTACAGCAAGTAGGTCTAGAAAGCACAAAAAGTAAAACAATTTAAAATAAGCGAAAATTTTTGGGTGTGGTTAAAAAGCACACACAAATATTTAAATTTTACTAAAATTTGGATTTGGTACTGCTAACCATGACTGCCCATGATCTATAAAGGAAATGAGGGAGCTTTAAATGAAACTTTTTAGTTTAGTAATTATTTTGTAATTTTTTGAAGTTAAGTGATTAAAATATAAATTTATTGATATTTTAGTGACCTCAATCTAAATTTACCTTAAAAATATTTATAAATTTGGGAAAACTACATTTCTAATCACCCTAAGTTTCTTTTTATTACTCAACTATGAAAAAATTATAAAATGATCATTTAATTACTTGATTTTTTTTCTTTTTTGGTCAGTATTTCGATGATGAAAAGATAAAGTTACAATTTTTAAAATTAGCAAAATAACAACTTTAACCATTAATATTTACTCATTGTGTAATTTAGTCTTTTTTTTTTCAATTTTACTTTTTTTTGTGGCAATTTCACCTAAAAAAAAATCTATCAACTAAATTTAATCGAAAATATACCAAAACTAGAAACACCAAAAAATCCAATATAATAATTTTAATCTTTTCTCATTATTTTAAAATTAACCCTTAATGCCATAAATAAAAGTAAAGCTGCAAAAAAAGTAAATAATGTGTAAATGTTAAGGGTTATTTTTTTTGAAAGCAAGACTAAATTGATATAATATATAAATATTGAAGGTTAAAGTTATTATTATATCAATTTAAAAGTTACCAAGTTATCTTTCGTTAATAATTTAATAGCTAGTGACAAAAAAAGTAAAATTTAAATATTTAGGTGACCACTTTATAACTTTTTTATAATTAGGTGATCAAAAAATTACTAATAATTAAGTGACTATCCTTATTCTTTACCTTATAAATTTTTTCAAATCTGATATTCACATTAAATATTTTTATATTATTTATTTTTAACATAATTATTTTTTAATTATCTTAAAACAATTATTTAAATCAAACAAAGCAATTAGCAAATTGCAATGGCTACCATTTTGAATCAACGAGTTCGGCTAACATGTTAAAATTGTTTAAAATTTTCGCCATTTGAATTCAACAATTATTTATTTTACCAAATTCAGATATTCTTTTAATAAAAAAAAGATATGGTCAATTATATTTCAAAGGGAATATTTTACAATAAATTATAATGAAAAAAAAAAATAAAAAAATTTACATTTTATACTTAAATGATTGAAGAATTTATTACATTTGAGTTTTTCTTCGACCGAAGTCAAAGTTGTGACCTTAAAGGCTTGAAATGTCAGTTTAGATTTTCATTTCTTTAAAACTTGTGGATCAGTTTCTCACAAGCAGCTCACAAAGTCCATGCATCCATCAATCCATTCAACATACTTACATGAAGATCTGACATACCCATCCCATGATTTTGTGAATTTCGGAATGCCTCTTTTCTTCATCGCCTCAGCCACTGCTACAAATTTTTTTTAGGGGCTTATCGATCTTCAGGCTTAGTGGACTTTTTTCTTTAGTTAACCACAGCAAAAGTTAGTTTTTTTTTTTTTTTTAGAAAAAAAATTGTTCTCATATTTACTCTTGAATCTCGCGGCTCCTTCGACAATTCCTAGATTCACTGGTTATTTTAGGGTTTACAGATCTATTCAGCTACTCTGCTTAATCTTTCCTCTCATTCACCATGTTCTGGCAGCTCACAGCTCTATCCGCCTCTTCTCCCGTGAGTAATTTCATTTTTGTGCTACTTAATTAATTGTATTTTAATTTTTGATTTCTGTAATCCTTACTCGAAACTTTGATTTTTTTTTTTAATCCTTTCCTTCGGTATTAATTTATTCCAGGTAATGAACTTGTTAATTTTTCATTAGGCTCGAATTAATTATTTTCTTTCAGCTTTCTTAATTTGGAATCTACTATGTTTTCGTCAATGACATATCAAAGTAATTTCAGTGACTTAGATTTGCCAGCATTGTTTTCGTTGGAAAATTAATTGTTCAATTCTATGAATTCGTTTTGATTTTTATGCTAGTTTTGGAAGTAGGAAGTGGCCGGTTCCTTTTATTCGAAGCTGAAGTATCTTATTTTGTGATAACTGCTATTGATCCTATTTCGCAGAAATCTTTTAAGCTATGTTGATATGGTGTAGTTGGTTTCTAGGTTGATGTTTGGCCACTGTTTCCGGTATTGTTGACTGATTTATTAAATTTGTGTTTACAAGGATTATGGTACTTTCATTGACTGTGATATAATTTTGTAGGTGGATTCAATATTAGACAAGGAAAACTTTACTTTGGAAGAGCTTCTTGATGAGGAAGAAATAATCCAAGAGTGCAAAGCTTTGAATAGTCGGCTCATCAATTTGTAATTTTGTCACTACATTATATTATGCTTTTCCTTTTTTTCCCTATTATTTTCTAGTCTGGTGCAATTGCTTGTACTTCAAAGTTTAAAGTTGATTTTCTGCAGCTAAAATGGCTCAGTGTTTGTATAATCTGATTGAGAGTTACTCTTGTTTGATGCTCATCATGTATTGATATTTTTAAGTGCAGTCTACGAGATAGAGCCCAAGTTGAGCAGTTGTTGCAATATATTGTCGTAGAACCACCAGAGGATGCTGACAACAAACGGTCCTTCAAGTATGTCATTTTCATAAAATCAGGAACTAGACTTCTTTCTAGTTCCTTGTAACCTTTCTGATATTAATTATTCACTTTCCTGATGATTTGTTAATTGTTATATCTAGGTTTCCATTCATTGCCTGTGAGATATTTACATGTGAGATTGATGTCATTTTGAGGACTTTAGCTGAGGAGGAAGAGGTATTAGTTTCATTTTCAATCATGATCATGCATATTTAATTATTGAAATAGCTGTCATATTTGTTTCATATGGTTTTCCGTATGATGTAGTTGATGAACTTACTTTTCTCCTTCTTGGAACCGAACCGTCCTCATAGTGCATTGCTAGCTGGTTATTTCAGTAAGGTGTGCTTGTTCACGTTCTGATAGTTTTTCTGTTCTGTTTTTTGTTATGTTTTCTTCGGATCCCCCTTTTTATTATCAACAGTTGACTGGTTTCATTTGCATGGCTATTTTAGGTTGTTGTATGCCTTATGCTACGGAAGACCGTTCCACTTATGAACTACGTTCAAGTAAGTAAGCTGTATTACATTCTTTGACTTCCTGCATATCTGTTCATATATGTCTTTGTGTTGTTGGATGATGTGTTAAATAACCTGCAAATCTGGATAACTAGTGTAGTTCAGACTGGGTATGTGAGTCTGCCCTTCATTCTTCCTTGGTTGAATTATTTGACATGGGCATGCATACTGCACTTAGAAAAGTTCTCACCTGCAAGTTTGTTAATCCTACTGAATTAGTTGTGTAATTTATTCTGTGGATTATAAGCCCTTTTCATCTGGTCAGTTTGTTATCTGTGCAGTACATGTAAAACCCCACAAGACTAGTGACTTGCATGACAAAATTGGGTTTGTCAGTGGTTTATGATCTATGAACTACAAAGTATGGATGTGTTTATTTATTCATATGAATTTACTGAGATGGACTATTAGCAGGTGCATCAAGATGTGTTCTGCCAACTGGTTGATTTGATAGGAATCACATCCATCATGGAGGTACTATAGATTTTCTTTTCATTGTTTTATTGCAATAATGGATTTAAATGGTTTGGAATTTAATATGTTTGGGTTGAACATTGATATGAGATGCACCTTTTTACAGGTTTTGGTTCGGTTAGTAGCTGCTGATGATCATGTATATCCAAATTTTTCGGATGTAATGCAATGGTTAGCTGATAGCAATTTGCTGGAAATGATTGTGGATAAATTGAGTCCATCAGTAAGTGAGAAAGTTTAGTTTTATTCTTTTTATGACATAATCCTGTATTAATATTTGCATGGCATAGCATGCTTTGTAATGAGTGTCAGACCTGTTTTTTATGATAACCAGTGTGCTCCTGAAGTTCATGCTAATGCGGCAGAAACATTATGTGCAATAACTCGGAATGTGCCATCAGCATTAGCCACAAAACTCTCTAGTCCAAGGTTTGTGAGATCTACTTCTTTCCTGTCTCCTTGCTACCTGCATCACCATTTCGATTCTCTATTGTTTATGTGATTTGACATGTAATTTTGAATATGCTCATGAACAGCTTTGTTGCAAGGATATTTGGTCATGCATTGGAAGATTCACATTCCAAATCTGGCCTTGTAAACTCACTCTCAGTTTGCATCTCATTGTTGGATCCAAAAAGATCAGCAATTAATTCTCCCTTGATGTATTCTTTCCGAAATCAACTTATGTATGAGCCTCCAATCCCTGTAAATTCAGAGACTATCAATGCAATGCTGCCTCAGCTTGGTGAGTGGATTTCCTTCGCTGCAAGTTGTATGTGATAGTTTTCAAATATCTTAGGTGCATTTAATGTGCAATTTAGCCATGGTGTCCAAGACTGCTTGTTTTTGTGCAGGTGACTTGGTCATGCTTTTGAATGTGTCATTTGATGAGAAAATTTTGCCTACCACGTATGGAGAATTGAGGCCACCTCTCGGGAAGCATCGTCTAAAGGTTCGTTTATATTCTTGTTATAAATTTTATGAGCCAACCAACATGGAATACTCGAAGCCTGTTTGACTTATTTGGTGTTTTTGCACAATATCAGATTTTGTGTGGCCTTGCCTGAATGTTTATTGGGTTATTTTTGCATTATTTTTCTATTTGTTTCAGATTGTGGAGTTCATTGCGGTGCTGTTGAGAACTGGAAATGAAGCTGCACAGAATGAATTGGTCAACTCAGGAGCTATTCGACGAGTTCTTGATCTTTTCTTTGAGTAAGCTCATGCTTAGAACTGTCATCTTGATTAAAGTGAAAGCATTTAATTGCAAGTTTGAATTTAGAAGAATGTACTTTGTTGGATCATTTTGTTAGCTGGCTAACGTTCATTCTCCTTATTTGAAATTATGCAGGTACCCATACAACAATGCATTACACCATCATGTGGAGAGTATAATATTATCTTGTTTGGAAAGCAAGAATGATGCTATAGTTGATCATCTTCTTCAAGAATGTGATTTGATTGGGAAATTTCTCCAAACTGACAAACATCAAATTCTTTCCAGTGACAGTAATCAGGTAGATGTTAATCATGTTGCTATTATTCTGTTCAGCTAACAGGCATTATAACTAGTATAATCAGAAGCCGTTTTGAGTGCTACCTGATTAAGCAGTTGGCGTAATCCTTTTTTTGGTCAAACAGCCAACTTTAGTTGCTGCTGGAAAACGTGCAACACGGGTTGGGAACATTGGGCACATTACATGTATCTCAAATAAACTTGTACAGTTGGGATGCAGCAACAGCCGCATTCAGGCATGTCTACAGGTATGGAATTTGCTATGTGTTAATGTTGTATGAGTGCTCAAGATCTTATGGCCAGTGGGTGCGTTTTTTTATTTAACAACTTTTGTTATAAATAAAATTGGGGTATGAACCTTTTTATGCTGTCTGATAGATCTTAATTAAGTTCATCACAATTATTTGTGTTATTTGGCACATTGGTGGTATCTTTCATTGGCTGGACTTGCATGGTTGGATATGTATGTTGGATTAGGCAATTTTATTGGGTTCTTTATCACTTATTTTTTGTGGATTTGTTGACACAAGTTCATACATTCTGTACAGGAAAATAGTGAATGGAATGAATGGCAAGCTAAGGTTCTGCAAGAGCGTAATGCAGTTGAAAATGTTTATAGATGGGCTTGTGGGTATGCTCTTGCTTCACTTCTGATATGCATTGCAGCCAGATGAGTAGGATACATGATTGAAGGTCAATTATCTCTAGATTCTATATGTGCTTGATATGGCATTTGTGACCGCGCTCGCACTCATGGACTCTGGTTAATGGCAGATTTGTAGCTTATAATGAAATAAATTTGACTTATAGTTCTCTCTTTTAAATTATCTATGGCTTTTTATAGCATTATTGCTGTTTGCAGAAACTGCATTGGTGGGGAGCTAACAGAAAAGTCTTTTAAAGAGTCTCATATATTTTCCCTTCTCATGTGCAGCCGCCCAACATCATTGCAAGACAGAACGAGGGATAGTGATGAAGATGATCTTCATGATAGAGATTATGATGTTGCAGCTTTAGCAAATAACCTAAGCCAGGCTTTCAGATACAGAATGCATGGGAATGATGATAATGAAGTATGTAGTTTGGCTTCTATAACAGTCTATTCATTCCACATGTTTTCTCTACTTATTGTTTTTATTTAACTGCTTTCAGGAGCAAGGTGCTCTTGATCGAGATGATGAGGTGAGAGACTGAATTCTTTTAATTAATTGGAAATTGATTCTCTATGTTTGCTTATAAGGCCAATAAGTCGTTTTTCCAATGGCTTCTCTATTTGCCTGTTAAGACACTGATGATAATATAAGCTAGGGTAGATGTTAAGATCAGCATGAGTGATGGAGAACCAAACAAATAGGAAAAAAATTTCTTCAGTTTTTGGCATCAAATCAATAGTTAATTTATGTTATCAATTTGCAGGATGTATACTTTGATGATGAATCTGCTGAGGTGGTCATATCATCCTTGAGGCTTGGTGATGAACAAGGAAGGTGAGTTTTCTTGTCATTACTCAATAGTAATGGAGTAATTGGTTGATGAGGTTCATTATGGACCAGCCGATGGGTAATGTTGTGGAAGACCATCCTATTGCCTTAGCTTTCATATCAGCACAGTTTATATTGTTTTGTTAAAGCAGCCATATTAATGGAGATTACAACCCATGTTTAATGAGCAGCCTGTTCACAAATTCCAACTGGTTTGCATTCCAAGATGACAGAACCGGTAATGCACGTGCAGCCACATCCCCCACAGAGGTGATGACTGAGATGAACTTGAATGGCACTGCAAATGGTGGTAACAGCAGTAGTGATGATGAAGTGGTAGTTGGAGAGGAAGATGAGTTGAATGAAAACAGCCAGTCAGTGAATAGCACATCTACTTCAGATGTGATGAATGAATTTAACAATTTTATGAGCGGTGGAGACTTGAGTCCACAAGGGGAGAAAGCCAATGCTACTCAAGATATGGGATTCTTCAGGTTTGAGACAACAGAAAACGAGGAGTTGTTTGGAGACAGGTCTTTACCTGAGTGGGTGAGATGGGGAGAATATTCAGACTTGCAAGTAGGTGGTTCAAGCAAGAATCCGTTTCTTGATGATGACAGCTCAGATGTCAACCTACCCAGCCAAACTGAGACAATGGTAACCGATGTTGGCCCCCCCTTAAATGGGGAATCTGTACTTCCAAGTGGTTCCTCAGATTCCATGGATTTAAGTGAAGGATCAGAGGGCAGTGATACAAATCAGAAATCTCCACCATCGGTGCCCTCTTTGTTTGAAGAGGATGTTGAATTTGTAGGTGTGGAATTAGAAGGTACAGAGAAGGCAATGGAACAAGCATTAAAAGAAGGGATAGTTGGGGAAGCAGGGCCGTTGAAGAGGAGCAGTGTTCCAAAGGTACCGGAAAAGGAGAATCCTGATGATGATGGAGCTGGAATGAAGGAGTTTAATGATTCAAACTATTGGAGGGTTGATCAAGAGGTTTCTGTTTCAGAATAATGCTTGGATGAAAGATGCTTTAAGCTGAACCTGAAAGTTGGACTTGAATCTCGGACCCAGAATCGAAGATTTGGTTGGTGAGGAGGGCTGAAGCTGTAAAGCATACTTCATATGTACATTATAATTTTGTTTCCACGTGGTATGGTAATGATTAGTACTGTTCATTAGTTATTGATGCTGCCGTTGTTGTTATTATTATTCAAGGTTTTGTTTCTTTCTTCTTGTTAGTCTGATTTTCAAGGGTTTAGGGTTTCCCTGTCACGTCAAAAATTTAAAACTTAATTAATTTCAATGGCTGGAATAACACCGCAGTTGTCCAAATCGTTGTTTTTTTTTCTTCTTCTTTAATGTTGGCATTCTTTGCTTTGCAGTTTGATTGTTTGTGTCTGTAATAGACAGGGAGGGCTGAGTCGGATCATGTACGTGTTAGATATAATATGAACATCGGGTTGCAAAACCCAAGTATGAAGATGCCACCTAAGTGGCATGTTTTAACAGCCCATGGTATTTTGTTGCTTTCATCAGTTTATTCATGTTACCAAAGAATAGACGAGTCCAGAAGTTCCGTGTAAGGTAAACCTGGCTGTATGAGCATTACCCAAACCTTCATTGCTTGTTTGAATAATGAGATACACACCAACTCTCTCTTTTCTTGCTCTTAATCATGATCGTAGTCGTGTATTTTGACTATCACCATGTCCATTAAGTGATTAATGTTCTTTTTCATTTATTTCAAAGGCTTTTCCCTGTTTCATCGACCTCCAAAATTATGTATGTATGTTTATACCCCCCGTCAGTTGTCGTTGGTCCGTCCTTTTCTTGAATGGTAGATGTCACGCAAACCTTACCTTACTGTATTTTTAGGATGATGAGGTATTCTCTCACTATTTTAATTTGAATTTTGTTAACCAGTTCCTTAAACTTACCTTTTAATATATTAAAATTAGTTTCATGAATACCTTTATCATTAATTAGTCACACGTATCTTCCACTACAAATTAAAAATATTCTTTGTTTTTGAAAGGAAATTACAGATATTCTTAATGATAGTGGCTTTTAACAATTATGTCTCTTTTTATTCTTTTTAATCTAAAAATCTAAGATTTTGGCAACGCCAAACTAATCCTTTCAAATTCTATCATCACCCATTCCTTTCAATATAGTATTGTTTTCTAATCTGTTTAAGATATTCTAATTTTTCTAATTAAAATTAAAGGAAGTTATATATAGTAATAATTGGCTTAATTATGATATGATCATTGAACTGTATCTGTTTTAGTTAAAATAGATAAAAATTATCATGGGAATTAGGTGAGATGCTAAAGGTCTCTACTTTAATAACTAGTCGAGAGTTTGATCCTCGCCTTGGGTATGGGGTAGTTTTAAAACTCGTGGCTGGTGTCCAACCCTTAATGGGTCTACAGAACGTGGATGATCAATCACTTGACTTGCTGTAGTGAATACCTTAGGAAACCAAAAAAAACGAGACAAATGATAATTGAGGTACTAAAATGTGAAGAAGATTAAGTACTAAAGTGAAAAAAATAATTTATAGGTCAAATCGTGCATAAAATCCTAAGTAGTTTTATATATAGTTTTAGTAGAATAATTAATATATAATTATAAATTTAATTTTTAATATTTACCTTTTTTTATTATTTTCACCCTAAATCTTCAATTTTTAATTAAATTATTTTTCTTTAACCTAAACAATTGACGAGATTATTAAAAATTTAATAGTAATATGATAATCTAACTGACAATTGACATGTAATTCGTAAAAATTCATAAAAATAACTTCAATAACGAATTATATGTGAAAAGTCTTGTAGGTTACAACTTTAATGCTATTAAGATTTTAGTAGTTGAGTTTAATCAATTTTTACATAAAAAAATATTTAATTAAAATTTAAAAGCTTAATTGATTATGCATATTAATTTTTTATTTTAATGATTAAAGCTGAAATTGTTTTTTAAGGCGAACGTGTCAAAAAAGTTAAACGTATGAGACTAAAAATTTACTATCATGTTTTCACCAATTATTTTTTTTACTATCATGCTAATATAAGTAAGAGCGTTGAAATATCACGAGAAGTTAAAATCTCAGCATATTTGTAATCTGTGCTTTTTTTCGACTGTGATCTTGATGAGATGAGATAATGATATCGTCTCTTTCCTATTTGAAGTTAAAACGGAGGAAATCACTCCTACATCATTGACTGTGAAATCAATCTCAGCCGCACAACATTTAGAAAATTACGGTTTTCACCTTCCATAATGACAAAAAACACTAAAATGAACCACACGAACGGGGATTTAACGCCACGTCATCATATCTCTGTCGTTTACATGCATGCTTATTTATGAGAGCGACGTTTTTTCTCCTTTTTAATGAAATTAATGAATTGTTTATTTAAATACACTTCAAAATAATTGCTATAGAATAAACAAAAATAATTTTTTAATACTTTAAAAAATAATTCTTTTAACACACTTGTACTGATGAATACTAGTATTCACAGTTTTTTCACGTCTGATATAGGTGAAGAATGAAAGAAAAAAAGAAGAAGCTGGTTTTATCTCAGAAGGGGTTATTTTGATTTGCATTAAGAAACAGAAATCCTTAACAGTTGAAGTTTGAATTGATGGATTCATAACCATCATCAACATAAACTCATAAAAACATTCAGCAAATTCTAAGACATAAATCTTCTTTTTGAACACAAATATTTGACTAAGAAACTTCTTACAGACATCCCCCCTAAGAGGAACTAAAAACACTCTTTCATGGTGTTGTGCAACTTCTAGAGCGATCCATCATCCATGTTTTTCTCAAATACTGGTGTTCTGAATCATGCAAATATGCTCAAGGGACCTCTCTTGTTTGGCCCTTCTAGTCTGTTTTCGGCAGTTCGAATCCCTGTGAGCCATGACCTGGGAAAACATGTTATCAGGATCGTCAAGAACAAGTTGAGTTACAAGCTTGTATTCAACTCGAAACTCATTGGAGGAAAAAGAAACGGAGCATTGAGAAAGTTTTTAACTCACCTTCCATCGGTATCATTGCGTGAATCCATCCTTATGTTCAATCTTTTGACCGTCTTCATAAAAGTACTACGGTACCAATGAGAAGGAAGTTTTGAAGATTTAAAATTCGTTTATTTCATACTAGCAAAGACCAAAAGACAGAAAAGGATAAACGAGGTTTTTCGAGTTGATACCTGAATGGTTCATCTCCAGTTTGTTTGACAGCACCTGTTGCATCTCGATACAAGACATGGCCCAACATCTCTGATCTTTCTCTTCCAAACATGTTAGCCAACCTCCTGTATAGCTCTTCATAAGAACCGAGAACTGTGAGGTCAAGAGTTCGTCCCACATCCTCAGATTCCAAGAATACCTTGCAATGACCAATGGCTGAGCCAGGTTCTGGGGTTTGATAGTCCTGCTGCCACAATAATCTGGTAGTAAATGACTTCTCTGGAGACAATTGATTCTCGAGAGCAGATCCTGAACTATTGGAAGAATCTTTTCTTTTGTCTTCATTCTCGAGAGCAGTTTTTACTCCAGTTGAACAGCTACGAGAAAGCTGCTGCTCGGTAAGTATTGGCTGACCAAAGAGTAAAAACTGGTGTCTCTTTCCGTTTTCAGATTTCTTCTTTGGACTAGAATTCCCTACTGTTAATAAGCACGATAGATTATCATCGTTACTGTCTGTGTGCTTTGTCATTGAGATGCCATTGGGAACTCGAGGTTGTGGATCAAACAGCTGGAAGCCAGACGGAAACAGTCCAGACTTCAGTTTATTAAGATGGGGATCTGATGAAGATAATCTGAATTGAGCATGCCTGGCTCCCTGTATGCCTGCAGGAGCATTATCAGATAAACAACATAAGGGGTTGCTTGACCTGAGGGGATGACCGGAAAATGGTGGCATCGGAAATTGTTCAACAAGGGGGAAATCGAGGTGCTCAGGAAGCCTCAACTTCTTTCTGGGGGTCACTGTTGAGAAGGATGACAGGTGGACGGGAAGCATGTTCGGTACCAATTCAACCAACCAGGGACTCACGCGTTCAACATTTTGCAGCAAATCTGGTTCATCCCAATGTACCTGCAATAGTGATTATAAATTAAGTGCAGGCTGCTAAAAGCCAAATGGAAACACGGCCCTTGTACAGAAAAATTAACTAAGCTGCATCAGATTCCTGTTTTAACGAGCATTTCATTTTATATAATGAAAGCACAAATCGAACTATTTTCATCCAAAACAAAAAAATATAGTCACAATTTAACGCATGTTGATATCTTTGTCAGAAAACAGAATACAATTGTCCTGAAATTAATTCAGCAAATGTACCAGAATCCAGAAACAACCAAATTGCAAAAAAAATTCAGGAGAAATCAATTAAATGGAGAAAAATGAAAAAAGAAGAAGATAGAGTAGCATTTTTGTTGTAACAATACATGAATCACTGACAACCGTGTTAGCAAGTGAGTCCCGCAATGGTGAAGCAAGACATACACTTGACTTGCCTAATAAGTAAGGAAAGGATTGAATTGGCCTTCATGACATGACCATAATCCAGGAAATAACATACCAGAAACAGAATATTTATGGTCACATAATGTCTGCAATTAATCGACTGAATCCATCAGAAGTAATGCAAGAGAATAAAGATGAGAGAGCTGATATAGCAAAGCTAGAAAAGGACCAGCAAAAGTTGGAAATATAATACACCAACCGTCATTATAGTTCTGCAAGCAAGAGCTAATGCTAATCTGTACTTCAATAACGCCTATATTTAATTCACCTAGTCCATTCCAAAGACACGATTTACACTAAGGGATTCCTGAGTTAAAGGTACAAGATTCAACAACACCAAATAAACATGAACAGGGTTAAAGTACCTGAAGAAGGCGCCACGGGGAATTAGGCCAACGAAGGGGGTCTGCAATATGAACAGAAGATACAGTCCCCATGAACCAACTAATCCTAGAACAATCCTCGGTCTCGAAAGCCATCTTGAACCTCATCAAAGAACACCAAGGAACCCTCATTGCCGCCCTTACTGCAGATGCCTTAACGCAAAACTCCGGTGTGCTTGCTCTCGGATAGTAAACTATCTCAAAAGGCTGGCCATTAGCGGCAAGCGCCACTGCCTCCACAACAGCCTCTGCTCTCACTTTTCCCTTCCCTCTCGGATTCCGTTTTCGGGTTATCTTACTCTCATCCTCCATCAAGAAACCTGAAAACCCTCCATAAGGACTAACGTAGTTTCCATTTCCAAGACCAGATTCAGCTCCAGTATCATTCCCACGCTTGGCCCGCCTTATCCCAACACAAAGCTCACCGTTTTCGGCTCTCAAGAACACAATGGAGTCCCCAGCAACAAGTTTCTTATGGTTAACGAAACTACTCCAGCCAGTAGTCAATAAATGTCTCCTAGGGGTTCCCCTATAGATATGCCTAAACTTCCAAATCTCACCATGGACATCCCTGGCAATCACAGTTTGAACCGGAGGATCGGCAGTGTAATCCAGTCTCGGAAATATGGTTTCAGCACAATATCTGGGAACCGAAAAACCACCTCCGTTGTTTGCATCGGATTGAGTCAATGTCTTAGCAAAAGAAGCAGGCTTTTCCACATTATCAGACCCACCACCCAAAACGGCATCGTTCTCGAGATCAGGCTCAGTGTTGGGCAATGGTACAAGCATGATCTTGGCATACACTTCATCGGTTTCAGCATCAGCCAAGAATTTGACAGAAGCCACCCGGCAAAGAACTAGAGCCGGGATTGGAGGAGAAGATGAAAAATCGACCGGAGATAAAGAGTGTTCGGCATGGCCTTGAGGAAAGTAGAAGACTTTGGAGTTCACTGGTGGAATTTGAACCATGGATCCAGCACAGGCATGCCATAGCTGAGGATCCAAACTCTTTTCTGCCTCTTTTCTCATTTCTTTCTTTCAAGTTGGGGTTTAGGTTTTAGGAACAAACAAGTCAGGGATTGGTTATTAAATTCAAGATTGAGAAACATGAACTGGGAAGTGAAAACCAGTTCATTAAATTTTAGGACATCAATTAAAAACCTCTCTCACCCTTTTATTAAAACACCCCCCAAAAAAAGAAGACACCCTTTTAATGCAAAGCTTCCTTTCCTTTTTCTCTCTCATCTTTGCATGACGATCAAATAGTATTAAGAAAAAGACAAGCGAAGGAGACAGAACATTTTTGCAGGCTTTTCAAACCAACGGGGTTTGGTTTAATTGTAGAGAGAGAAAAAGATTGAAAAGAACATTGATCCCTTATCAGAAATCAGGTATGGAGACAACCACCATAATATATTTATATCCAAAACTCCAAAGTCCAAACTCAAAGCTTCCTCTCTCCTTTTTTTTTTTCTCTCTCTCTATGAAGACCCGATTGTTTGTGGAATCTTTTGAACCTTTTAAAGATCTTTAAACCGAACTCTCTCTAGACAACAGGAACAGAACAAACAAAGAAGAGATCCCAGATCAAACAAAAAAGGTTAAAATTTTTAGAAAGTGGATTATGGGGTTAAAATCTCATGAGATGACATAAAAGGAAAAGTGAATAAAAATGAATATCGCCGCGACAGAATATGGCATAAAAGAGAGAAGAAAATTCGTCTGTTGTCACCGTACAGTAATCTGAAACAAACCTAAGAGAGACCACTAGAAGTCGGTTACCTATAGTTAATTTTCCTGATAAACTAAACTGTAGTTTAAATGATAGTTAACTTAGCTAATTGGATTGGATTGGAACTGGACTGACTGACTTGGTTCTGTTTTCTCAGCATGTTTCCACTTTTCAGGCGCGTGATTCGACAATTTCTTCACCGAATCTGGCTGATGAGCAGCAACTTTTTTTGTTTTTGTGGGGGATTTTGCGATTTTTTGGTCGGAGGTTACGAGGAAAAAGTGGATGGTTACACACTAGTTACATGAGTGTTAATATTTTACAGAATTTTTATAATATTTTTCAAATTATATAAATAAATGTCACGATAATAAATTAGGAAATGCGATTTTTTTATTACTTTTACAAAATATTAAAGGAAATGGTTACTGTTGAGACGGCATGGCAGTCCTGCGTGAGTAAGAAATGAGTTACTGTTTGTTGACTGAGTACGTAATTTTTTATATTAAGAAAATTGGTGGCCATAATTTTCTTAGGCCAACCATTTTTAATGACCTAAACCTAAAACCAAAAAAAAATCGTCACATGAAAGCAGTCCAAATAGCAAAGCAATTGGCTAAAACACAACCTTTTTTATTCTAAAACATAATCTTTTTCCTCTTAAATTTTCTATTATTGTTCCTTTTTCTCTCACAAAATAAAATTCTCTTTTTTTTTTTTTTTTTTTTTGGTTTCTCATAATAATAATGGACCTTATCGTTCTAAAGTCTGAAGAGACAGACCCAGACCCAACATAGTTAAGGCTTGTAATGACCCACGTGGCAAGATTTGGGCAATTTTTGGGTTCTGGCCCAATTCGCCTATATTACATTTAGTTTCCTACTAGATTACAAAATATCTTAGACATGTATTCTGAAAAACAAGAAAAAGGTAAAAAGATTAGATTTAACAGTTACAAGAATAAATGAATGAGGTGAGAGACCTGATACTGTCAAACACAAACTTGTTAAACCTAACTTTTGAAAAATCAACCCTTCGACCATCCTCTACTTCACTAAGATATTTCCTGCCTGCCAAACATGTCAATCATCTAACATCCTACTTATTCCATCAATGTACACACTGAGAAACAAGGAACGACACAAAAAGAACATATATGTATATAAAAAAGACACAACAATGGAGCAGCTCACTCTACTAAGCTTTTTCTGAACTAATAGTGACCAATGCATCTGCAGCTGTTACCGGAATGACATTTTGGGTGGAATCGACGACAACGGCAACTTGGCTTCTTTTCTCATCTCTACCACCTTCTTATGAGAGTTGGAATGCATCGATGCAACGAACGTCGGACTAGCCGCAGGACGATACTCTGGAAAAAGGCGGCCAGACCGGTACCGAACACCACATGCATTACAAAGGGTCTTGGGTCCCATTGGCCCTTCTCTCCATTGTGGTGTTTCTGTAACTTCGCAGTGCGTACATTTCATAATAACAATAGGCTGTAGGGAAGGGGGTTTCTTGGTCTCATTGCAACCCGAAAGCAATGTCAGGTTCTTTTTCTTCTTCTGTCTCTTTTTGGCAGGTTTCTTAGTAGGATTGTTTTCTGATTCTGATTCAGAACCAACCACATAATTAGTTCCTCTGGAGGCAGAGGATGTGGAGGATATTGAAGGAAATATGAACTGCCGGTTAAAGGTAGATGCTGGTCTGCGCTTGCTTCGACCTCGCTTCTTCACCAGGAAACTTAGTTTGGGGTCGATAGATGTGGGATTTGCAGCGGAGCAAGAGCTACTGCTTTCAAGCACGGATACTGGACTGGAAGTCTGGAACCAGGTCGAACCTTTCACATCAGTACAGTCGCTGCGTGGGGTAATGCTGGTAGTGCTTGAGAGCTGGTTTAGTTGTGAAGATCCATCACACTACAAAGGGGAAGAAGAATTTGGTAAAGAGTCAGATATGAGGTTAGGGAAGATTTAGCCTATCTTTCTCTGCAATAAAATAATGATAAGGCCAAAAAAGCCACTCAAAAGATTAGTTATTCATCTTTATGGCAGTTGTACGAGGGTTCAATTGAAAATAGTAACAGAAAGACAACCAACAATTGCATAAATTTCTTATAAAATTTAGCAGAAAAGGTACCACTCTGGTATTGAACATCAATCATATCACAATCAACAGCATTATCAGGTGGTCCCATACACTTATTGGCATCGCAAACCAGGCACTGGTTGGGCCTACTTGCTTGCTTGGACCATACAGCTGTACCACAGTGTAACAGCATGTGGTGCACCAGTGCACATGATATGCCCATGTTTCTTATTGCAAAGCAGCACAAAATTTTTGCAAAGTACAACATTTGATTATAGTCTCAATCTCTTGAACCATATTCAATTGCCACATTAAATAACCTGCTTTAGCCAAGGCTCTGGCAGAGCATCCTTCACAGAATGTGCAACTGCACTCAGGGGATGTGAAACACTGCATATCTTGGAAGCAAAGTTACTTCCACCATAACATTGCTTTTTAATGAAGCATGAATGAAAGATCTTACAGTTGTTGACTGAAAAAAAAAAAAAAACTACGAAAGCTGCTCACATGCAGTCAACTAAGCAATTGGTATGACAGCATGCACAAAGTAGATCATAAACTCTAGCCCAAACGTAATAGAGACCTCCACAAAATTAATCCATTAGAGGGTAAAATTTCAAGATAAAATCATGATATGCAAGGCACAGTTAAGTCCATGTCATGATTGATATTTTGAATGTTTCTTAGTAAAAAAGCTCCTTAAGTAGAAAAGGGTCATTACGAGCTTGTACACTAGATTTTTTCAACCAATATTTTATACTTGAGTTACAAAAGAATCGATGCACTAATACTCGCATTCACTTCAAAGACTTTCAACTCTAAAACACTTCTGAAAAACAAATTCAGGCCAATGGTAAATTAACAGCTGCACGCACATCAAATGGTATAGAAAGGGAAAACAAGTGTAACTCACAGAATCGGTAAGGTTTTGGGCCAAACTATCACTGAAGAAATCACCATAGAACCCGGAAGATAAGCTGGCCAAAACATTGGTAGGTGGCGGCTCTAAGTTTTCAAAATCACAATCCCAGTCTTCACCACCATCATTGTTCTCTTCCACAGGCAGAAGAAAATTATTTACGTCCTCTGTACTACCATTGCTATCAGGTCCTTCAACGTCTTCCAATGGCAAATCCAAATACTTTATTACGTCATCAAAGAAATCATCGTTTGTCCCAACCCCATTGTAGCCTTTGTCAAACCAAGATTTACTCATAATTTATCTTAGAATTTTTTATTCTCTATTTTTCTGCTCACAATATAGAAGAAAAAAAAAGTTAATTACTATTATACGATAATGTAAACGCGTTTAATTTAAGTAAAGAGCCATTATCTCATAAGGAAACGAGCTTATCTATCTAAAATTACGGGTTTATATCAATATATATGTTTTTTTTACAAAGCAGTAATATCTTCAGCAATAACTTCTGTATCGTATAAAATCTAAACAATTTTGAAGCAATTAAGTAAAGTAATATTTAGGCAATAATATTAATAATTGTTAATAAAGTTCCCTACCCTATTTAGGTGAAGCCCCTTTCTAAGTCGTCATTTTAGTATGAAAATTAACCAAAATAATAATAATAATAATAACACCAGTACTAACAGCCCAAAGAACTTTTTTTTTTATTACAAGAGCTTGTTTGGATACATGGAAAATGAAATGCAGCAAAAGAGAAAGTTGAACGTTAGTAAATGATAACAGAGAGAAAAAGGTGGTATCATTTTCTGAGTAAACGAACAGAAAACGTAACTGAAATGCAGAAGAGAAAGTGAAAAATGCAAATAAACGCAAACAATTTTTTTCTAAGAAAAAAAAAAAAAAAAAAAAGCGGGCAAAAAAGCAAAGAGAGAGCGAGAGAGAGAGGGGGACCTGGTTTGAAGAAGAAGGTCGAAGGCGAGTTCGTTGTTTCTTGTTTGGATCAGAGGAAAATGAGAAAGGAGGGAGGGATAGGGATTCCTTTGAATCTGTAGAACTTTTAGGGATTTTAGTGAAAAGAAGAGAGTAAAAGTTCATGTGAGAAGGCGCACATGGGAGGTGGCTGTGCGCCTACGGTTTTCCCCAGCCTTTTAAATTTAATCACAGCTCACTCCTCTCTCAATCTTCATCAAATGTTGGGAATTAGCAAATAAAACCAAACGGTAGGGACTAAGGAGGGAGTAAATGATATTTTAAATTGTAAATTTGAAATGCCTGGGTGGGAGGGAGGGGGTTACACTTAATAATGGAGTTAAAATTTAATTAAAATGAAAATGATTTGGAAGGTGGGCAACTGGCAAGGTTTTAGATCTAAAATGGGTTTAAATTATGTTAAAAAAAAAGGTCGAAGAGATCACCGACGAGTTGGAGGATTGATTTGATTTGGTATTGCAATTTGGGTCCCATTCCCAATTATTTACTTCCACCTTCTCCCCACATGCTGCTGTGGGTCCCCTGAGATGGGGGTGGGAACTTTGAACCTTATTTCTATTTGCTTTTTTTATATTATTAGATTCTGTTATCTATTTTCGTGTTAACGAAATGAAAAAAAATAAATTATTAAATATATCATATTAATTATATTTATATTAAATTGCGATTTTAGTTCCGCATCATGTGTTATACTCATGTGCAAAGTACTTCGCTCCTAGTAAAGACGTCATACATGTAGAAAAGTTATGTACGTTAGTACTACTCTATTGATTTATACTTTGTTCATGGATTGGATTGATGATCCGTCAAATCCGTAAATCTGACGCAAATCCAGCCGACTTTTGTTTTGGACAATATCTCCTAAATTTAGAATTCTAGTCTAGTGAAAAATAGATGCGACTCATAGGGAGAACTCTATCTGAATAAGAAAATAAGGCAACATATTAATAAAAATAAAATTTAAAAAACTGGGATTCTTTTTAAATACACACTAATTAAGGGTGTCATATTTCTACACAAAAACTGGTTTTCCATTTTAAATACTACGATGATACGTACAGAGCACCAAGGGTTAGGTAGATAATGACCATTTGATAAAATAATTAAAAAAGAAAAAGAAAAAGAAAGAATGCAACTCTATCTGTGGAAGCAGCAGCGGCAGCAGCAATGCCATAATGCAATAATATGATTTTTGGTATTCTTCAATTTCATCAATCATCACCCAAGCTTCTTAACCAGCCTAGTGTAGCCTAGTAAACATCAGGTTGAGAATAAATAATTATTCATACTTTTACTGTAATAGATTTTGATGCGTCAAGATGGTTCAGCCGGCATGCTCCAAGAAGATACTCTGGTAGCTCCTCTTCTGTATTTGCCTGTATATATATATATATATATATATATAAGAAAATCCACATTTCTATATTGGTTAAAAAGTGTATGATCACTCCATAAAGTGATCCAATTCCTGTTCTTCTTAGGGTTGATTTTACCTGTATCAAAAATGCCATTTCAATAACCAGATTGTTGAGGTAACCAAGCACAAGACTGACCACGCCTCTTGCCACCGTCGATGACCCAATGTCAATCCCAAGCTGAAATGACAGATAAATCAAATTTCAGTATTGCCATAAAAGATTTTCATGCTTTTTCTACTCTCCAACTTGCAAATGTGGAGAGGCTAGCTAGAAGAGAAATGAATCTAACTCGGAGAAAATTGAAGTGATTTTTCAAATGCATTCTCCAGGTTAATTGTGCTTGGACCCTGACAAATATGTAAATGTAGTTCATGAAAGCTTACCTCCAAGTAGTTCTTCCCACGGAAATAATTAATTTCCAATGCTTGGCCAATGAGACAAGCTTTCTTTCCGACACTCTGCTTGACTATCCACGACCCCTAACAAAACAAACTCAATTGTCAAAACCTTGCTTTATAACCCACTGGTGAGTTCACTTCCATCAAAGATTCTCAATGTCAACTACACAATACTGCATGCACCGACCTTTGATATGTATGGAATGAGCTTAAACCTTGAATTTCTATATGCGTCATCACCATGGATGAAGTTATACAGTAAGGGTGAATCTTCCACTGGAGTATTCATAATATAGTATAGTGCTAGGCTATATGTTGTTGAACCTGGCACCTGTTCATGGTAAATAATTCAGTTATGTTACATGCTTAAGAACCAATAAGAATACAGCTTGACAGAATTAAATGTAAAACAAAATGGCAAAGTACCTGTATGTTTACAATGAAGAAAAACTCTGGTCCACCCTGAGCAGCATATTTCTGCAGATAAACATTTTTTGTAACTTTTTTCCTCAATTTGCAGGCAACATATAGCAAATACAAGAAGTACAGTTGAGCTTATAGGTGACCCATAAGCATGACCTCTAAATCTCAATTGACAGAAAAGTAAGGGCATATATAAAAGAAAACCTGAACAATGCCCCCAGGACGCCCTCCTAGATCATCTTCGCGTTTGTCAGATCTTAGCCAATCTGCAGCGACCATTTGCATTAATGTGCCCTTTGCCTTAAACTGAAAGAAAAAAAGAACAAAGATGTAATTCTAAATTGGAGTTTAAATTTAAGGAAAACTAAAAGTTGGGCTATGCAAAAGGAAAGCCAAAGTGGATTTGATTTGGATATCCAGGACTACAGACTTCCTAGCAATTGATCACCTAAGATATCTACAAAACCCTACAACTAACTGTGTCCTAAACATTCTAGGCAAACATGGAAGGACATGTATATCATTTAGAGATCATCAGAGACAAAGCACCTGTTAATGCAAGATCATGCAACAAGGCGTACAATAAACCATCATAGAACACACCAGCTGAAGTTATGTAGTACAATTCAGCTTTGTGTCACTGAAATATTTTTCTTCATACCTTCTTACAATCTTCTAGGTAATTCTCCCCACGAATTAAAAATGTGGAGGGTTCTGCCGCTGTCCAACTGCAGGGTAATGTACAAGTTGGATCTTTGGGAAGAGTGTTTCCATAGGAGCAACATATGCCATCTTCCTTCGTCATGTCTTGTAAGTCCATGTAGCCCCTTTTCTGGACTGCAACATACAAAGAATT
Organism: Gossypium sturtianum; assembly: GCA_025698515.1. Classification (NCBI taxonomy): domain Eukaryota; kingdom Viridiplantae; phylum Streptophyta; class Magnoliopsida; order Malvales; family Malvaceae; genus Gossypium; species Gossypium sturtianum. The sequence goes on along the minus strand of CM046955.1, from coordinate 163,317,833 downwards.
GGAAGCCATCAGCAATTATCTTTCTAAAAATTCTATTGAAAAGAAAATTCTTTGTTTCTATATTATAGAAGGGAATACTGATTATCCAAATAGGAACCACCTGCAAGATCATGTAACTTTTTCACAAAAACAGCAGCAGTTGATAACTTTGTTTGGCGTGTATCCTGTAAATTTCAGTCACATAGATGTCATGTGAGAAACTTCAAGCAAAACATACACACACAAAACCTTTAGTGGAGAAAAACTCTAGAGTAATACAGCCATACTAAGAAACATAATAGGAAAAATAGAGACTCTATAGTTGGTCACATCCTCTGAGATATGAAGCCCCACTAACTGCAACTTAGTTTGCATGTAAGAATCAATGATAAATTACTTTGACTTGTACCTGAGAGTATACTTCAGGATCATAGTCAGAATCCCACCCATCTGTTGATTGATCATAGTCTGTTGGTTCTGGAACATCAAAGAATTCATCGGCAGCATCATTAAGACCTACCAGACTCGAGTGCTCTGAAGGTGCCTTTTCCATTCCTTCACTCAAATTTTCCTTTGATTTTCCAGCCTCTATCTGTGTGCACATATCAACTACACAGTCCTCTTCACTCTGTTGCAACCTAACAGCCCGTATCAACTCTCCAGATGAAATATCAGCAGAAGGATATTTTCCTTGTTTTGCTTTGAATAACTCTCTTAACGCTGCGGGTACATGAAATTAATTCCTAGCAAATTAATGCCTCAAATGATCACACAATCATTAAACATTACACACACACACACACGATATTGAACAGATAAATAAGATTATAACAGCAGTTGGGATTAAGGGTAATATATCACATGAAGTTATAACACAATATATGATTACCAGCAACTCTCTCAAGCATACGGATGGTAATAGATCGGGCTGCAGAAGTTTTAAGATAAGATTTCCAGAACTTCCAATCAATTGCAAGCATGTGTTTTACAACTGAGTGTTTTTCTTCATTCAGAGGAGAAATGACATATCCACCACCTGCAAATAAGTGTTGGACATTGACCTCATAGATTAACTTTCAATTTTTCTGCTTTTTAATATAAACATCTTCCTGTTCTTTTATAGAGAATTTCAAGAGTGCATCATATACCGCAACCTATAAATTTCTCTGTGGTATACAAGGACAAATTTATCACATCAAAATAAAGCAATGGGATAGACATTTATCTGCAGTATTCAAACTGAAGCCAAATAACGCTTCAACTTTCAATCATATAAAAAAACCAGAATAAATACATTTTTGTTTAATGCACACATGAGATGCTTAGTAAACAAGGTTAAGAATATGCTTAATTAAATCTAGAAGATTAAGACAGTTCATGCATCCTATAATGTATATATTTATGCATGAAAGGAGGTTAAAGAGAACTCAGAAAGATGTAAGAAGTTCTGTTTTACTTATGTTTCAGGCATACATTACTTTTAAGGCAGGCACGGATATAGCTTTTCTGTGGGGGGCACTTCTTGTGAAACACCGAGTGGTACAGAATAACTGTTATAAAATCAACCAAAAAGAAGTTAGTTTGTAATTTAACTAGATTTGTTGTGACTTCCGAATAGAACTTCTAAGAATCTCCTCAAAGTAATTACTACCATATGTTCCATCATCTTCTCTTCTCCAATAGCGGCGCAACAAGAGATCCCTCCTTTTCATTCCCCTGCAAGTATAATGAGTTAGTGAAACTATATAACCAGAAACCTCTATCTTGCAAAACATAATGACAAAATCAGAAGTTTGGATCTGACATAGGTAACCAATCACCATATAGCTGCTTGTGAATGATATCAGTATGACCATCAAGATGTTCAATCACACTACCCTTGTAGAAACAGAAATCCCATCTGCAAGGCAATTTGCAAATTTCCTTTGGTCTTAGAAAAAGAAAACATTTCAGGAAAAGACAAATGCATTGCTAGATGAATAGAATTCTAATTTTTTAAAACTTTAAAACATGCTAGAGAGCATCAGAGGAGTAATAATAAATGAAATATAGATTTCTAATTTTGCAAAACTTTAAAAGTTAAAGCACACTAGAGAGCATCAGAGGACTGATAGTAAATAAAATAGAGGCGTTAAAAGGGCACCAAATATAGATGTCAACTACATGCATGGTATCATCTTCAAAATGCAGATTTCTTATGGTTTTTGTGTAGCTATTAAACTAATGTATAAATAAATTCTAGGCAAATTGAAGTCTGTATCAACAAGGGCAAAGATTACATTACTGCTGTTTCTATCATGCATCAAACTTGAGTTGAGATTTCTTCTCCATTACAACCTCAGTGAGAAAAAAGCACTAACTACACACACAAAATTGTCCAATGGGAAATAATAATCACAATGCGGTCTGTTCCATTGAACTGCAATGCTAGATCCACTACAATTAATAATATACTTAGAATTAAAGTACCATTGAGATTGAAATCAATCCATGGTTCTTGCAAAAGATTTTAAGAGCTCATTTCAAGGAAAATACAGAGTACTTGGCAGCTTACTCTGATCTTGAGGGTCCAAGAGACATAAGTGTCTGGAAAATGGCTTCTGAAGTTCCATCTATGACACCCACAGCCATGATTGCAGGATGATCATCCCACTGTCAATGGAGGGAGGAGAAAAGTATCAAAATGCAATTGCATGAAATTCATTGACAGGAAAATCAAAAGCTACCAACCTTTCCATGAGAATCCCTATCTTTAGCTTCTTTAAACAGTCTAAGACCTGCATTTCATCATGGTTTTAGACAAACAATTATGGTTATCTCAAAAATCACAAATATTTGTTCCGTAATTACCATTCTGACAGCCAAAGATTGTCCAAGGTGAAGGTGCTACAACATCAGATGTCACTCTGTCCATCTTTGTGGATGAACAAACAGTCCAGTCAATAGAATTGTTATGATTTGTGTTACTGGAACCACTCGATCTGCATGCAAGGAGCCCTTCTAAGAAACTGATATATAATAATAGAGCATAAACATGAGAGAATACTTGATAGTAAAACAAGCATTAAGTCCTGTCGCTGTCATCAGTAGTAAATATTCTAAATAAATGCAAGTTAAGTTATCCAAGCAATCAGCACAGAATCAAATCACATGCCCAAGCATAGGTGAAGAGACAGAAAAAAAGCAGCAATTGGATATATGTTACATAGCAATAATGGATGGTTACTTCTTACCTGAAGGACTGCCATCTGCTCTTTGAACAAGCAACATCATTTCCAGGGTATGTACCACCCTGTATAAATACAATAAAATCTCATTCTCATCTCATATTGTGTTGGAAACTTATGATGTGCATTAACAAGAGGAAGCAGTTCATTTCAGACCTTTAAAGCTGCTTCCTGGAAGGATTGAATCCATCTTGCTGCTTCCTCAGGACTACTAGCTCCTAGCTGAAAAATTGATTCCATATGTCATACATGAAGGTGAAATTATCATACATGTTGACTAACAATTGTTTTTGTAAAATATTTGCCTCACCTTAAGTTGATCATTGTGATTAGAACTATTATAAAGAGTGAATATGAAGAATACCTACAAGCCAAACAAAGAACTGTCCTTAGAAAATCTCCAATGGGGTGAACCAATCAGAAAACACAAACCAATAAAATTACAACTGTCCAAGAAAAAAGGAAACATAATTCACATACGTTGCTGTGAATGCTCTCTCTCCCATTGTCTGTAACTCGAATGCAGGAATCAATAATAACACTTCGACCAGGTTCCTGAAAGGTAAATCAAGGTTCAGTTTTTAGGCTTATTAAAATTGTTAAGCGTCAAAAGCACAGTCTACAGCTAAGAAATATAAACAATAGAAAAATTAACTTAAAAATGAATATGAGCCCAAATACAGTCTTAGCATCGTCATTTATTAATTCATCGATATATACAAAACACTTTCGCACAGCTAAAGATGAACTGCAACAGCAACAAACAAATGCACTAGATAGCTCGACCATTGGGTATTCTTCCAAGACACTTCAGATTAAAGCGAAGATGTGCCACATTGTATAATTATGCTTAAAGTGTAGCTAACGATTTGCTTGGCTTATGATTATCATCGAATCAACTTAGCTTTCTCTAAAAGCTAAAGATTTAACAGCACAAAGACTGTGCGACGTATGAATGATAAAGTAAAATATTCCTGACCAAAAGCTGACGTTACAATTCTCCAGATTTACCTATAAAGAGTTATCTCTATCAGGCGATAACAAAAAAAAAAAAGAAAAACAGCAAAAACATGAAAGGCTTCTCGATCGAAAGAACCAATTCAATAGGGGAAAAAATAAAAAAAGGAGAAAAAGAAGTCAGCTGCATAAAAAAGCATATATGTTCTCAATCAAGCTCTCTCTCCTTACTATCAAAGTACTCTCTGAAAACGCTTTTGTCATGAAATATTAAATCATATTCAACTAATCCATTACTAAGCAACTAAAATGATTAGTAAATATACAAATAAAATAGTATAAGAAAATCAATAATAAATGAATAAATTAAAAAAAAGAAGAAGTCATACTACTAAAAACTAGTTATTCACTTATTAGAGCGGTTGCCTTGGACCGACTAATAAAAAACAAAAATTCGAAAAAACAAAAACAAAGAGATAATGATATTAAATTTTAATGCCATTATTTCTTTAGAACATTCGTATAATGAGAAACGAAACTTGCAAGATAAGCTTCTCAACAATCAAAAAAAAAAAAAAAAGAGAGAGAGAGGAAGAAACCTGGAGATTGGAAACGGGCATGGATTTGAAGCTCTTAAGCAGATGATCTTCAAGAACAAAGTAACGTTTCCTTGAGTACTGTAATCCAATCCGATTCGAACGAATTGTATGTAACCATCCTTCCATTTTTAATTCTTCGATCTGTGAACCGGCCATTTTTTTTTCTTTCTTCTTTAAGCAAAAAAAGAAAAAAAAAGAGTTATTCGTAAACTGAAAATAAACAAGGGAGTCAATATTTTTCTTTTTTGGCGGTGAAATTAGTGAAACGCCTCTTCGGAGTTTAAGATGCCAAAAAAATTCCTCTCTGCCTTTCGGTTTCTCTCTCTTTGCCTCAGTGGATTTTTATTTTTTAAACGTTTTTCTCTTTGTTTAAGAAAACAGAAACGGACTCGAACGCATATGAGACAGGTATTTGCCATGCGAATATTGGATGCTTCAAATTTACCTTATTACCCTTCTCTCCTTTCATTTGAAGTTTAAAAAGTACGCTAAAAAATTATACACCCAATCATTTACTTCCGCTTTTTGTTTTCATTTTTCAAATTATTAATTATATTAGAACACAAGTGAAAAAATTGATTTAAAAAAATATATATATATAAATTAAATCAAACTTTGATTATTATGATAAAATTGGAATCTTAAAAATTATAGCGTTTTATCTTCTAATCACTATATATATATATTATTTTATTTATTTTATATAAAAAAAACAATAACATTAGTATACTAATATAATTTACATCGCAAAAAAAATGTTTTGTTTTGATAATTTTCTAATTAATTTGATACTCCGTTAATTCATTGTAATTTACAACAATTCGATAACAAGTTTTAACTTAATATAATTATACAAATTAACGTAGTGCAATTACCAAAAACATTAAAAACTTTATACAAGGTAGTGAACTAATGTTTCATCTTTAATTTTTTAATTTTTTTTAAAAAGGTAAATGTGTTAATTTATTCAATGAATAGAATCATATAATTAAGGGGGAAAAAATAACAAACACTCGTCGTAGATGATGAAGGACAAGCTTCATCAACACAACAAATGTTTTAGCCTTAGCATCAATAAAACATCATGACACGTTGATAATTGGCTTTGTCTCAACTCAAGCACGACATATCTGGAGTGATTGCAAACACTTAATACGATAAGAAAATCAACCTCGGATGGTCCAAAGCGGCAAGCAAAAATCGACCAAAGAATCGAGCATTCACCAAACTAGAGAAGACGACAACAAAACCATCCCTAAAATCACTTGTAAAACTAAGATTACATGAATAAGTAACACTAAAAAACTTGCTATAAAAGTAAATAAAAACTTCTAAAACTGAAAAGTTATCAAGCAATGGAAAAATAAACAAAAAAAAATATATAAAACTTAAGATAATACAGGTCAAAATCGACTCGTGAAATCAGAGGCGAATCTAGGGGGGCTGACATGGGCGCGGCCCCCCTAAAATGAAAAATTGCTATTTAGGCCCTCTAAATTTTTTTAAAAATTTTAAATTAGTAAATGTAAAATTGCACTTTGGCCTCCCCTAAAATTATAAAAATTCGATTTAATCCTTTAAAAATTATAAATATATAGACTATAAAAAATTAAAATTTCATTAGGCCCCTCCTAAAAAATTGTTCTGGCTTCGTCCCTGCGTGAAATCATTTACTATTCTCAAAATACTCTCAAAACAGAAACATATTAAGAAGTTGGCGAATAGCCACTCACTTTCCAAGAAAAATTACTAGTGGCCAGTGAAGTTTTAACGAACGACAAATGCCGCCATTTGTCCATCACAACTTGTGAAGACAATAAAGATATCCACAAAATAGATATATAAACTGAAAAAGGAGAAAACATGTGGAGTGAATGATAAGAGGAAAAAAGAAGAAGAAAAGATTGATGGGAATGAGAAAAAAGCAAGCAATAGCCAACCCGGAAGCTGATACTGTCACTGGGCAAAACAAATTTATTTTTAAATATATATGTCATGTTATTTTATTTTACATCAAATAAGTAATTGAATAATTCTATTTTACTAAAACTCCATATATGTCATCAGAGGCGGGTACTCTGCCAGCCCCCTAAAATGGAAAATTTCTATTTAACCCCTTAATTTTTTTTAAAAAATTTTAAATTTGTAAAGGTAAAATTGTACTTTGGCCCCCTAAAATTATAAAAATTTGATTCAATCTTTTAAAAATTATAAAGATATAAACTATAAAAAATTAAAATTTTATTCGACCCACTAAAAATTTGTTCTGGCTTCGCCCTGTGTTATCAAACATAAACTAAAAAAATAAATTAAACAAATAAATGACGTAATAATATTAACATCTTAAAAAAAAAGTTCTATGAACATAAATAAATTATTTCTTTTGTATATTCAGTGGAGGTAAGGTTGTAGGAAAATATCACTTTCACAGATGGAACTAACAATTTGGTCGTATTTTGGTGACTTCAGAATCTGCTACTTGAGCTATATAATCCCATAAAGTATACTAAAATAAGAATAAAATACTTGGCAAATCTTGACTAAATAAACCTTAGCTTTGGAATTTTACTCGATAATTAATTACTTCACTGAATTATAAATAGTTTTTGCTATTTGCACCCTTTTATATAATAATTTCAAAAGTCTTATCTACCTTACAAACCTAAATACCTAATATTTATATATTTTATCATTATTAATTTAGAGAAAAGGATGAAATTACCATAACATGAAATTGGATCTTTAACCTCCGTTTGTTTCACTGAAAATGACTTCCGAAAAATAATTTCTGGAAAATGATTTACTTTTCTGGAAAAGTTAATATTTTTTGGTGTTTGGATGAATCTGTGTAAAATATTTTCTGTTGTTTGGTAGATTTCTTAAAAATATTTCATAAAAGTTGTTTTCAATTAAACAAACATACATTTGAGATTTTCTTATTTTTTCATTATTTAATTGAATTTATTTTTATCTATAATTTTATATTTTACATTATTTTTGCATATATTAAAAATATTATGTTAAATTCAGATTCATTACAACGCCATTTTTTAATTATATGACTACTAAATGAGTATTTTTTATTTAAAAATGTGACATCAACAAAATTGACAAAAAAAAAAATTAACGATGTCAACAATTAGACTTGATTTTCAAATTTGAAAAGTAAAGGGACTAAATTATTGAAAATAAAAGTACAAAGACTAAATTACAAATTTGTGAAGTGTACATAGACTTATGACATATTTTAACCTTTATACTACAAAACATTTATTATTAATATATTTATAATTGTAATAAATATTTATTATTAAAATATTAATATTGAATATTTTCAATAATATGTGAATAATATTATTTAAAATTATTATTTTTAAAATTTATTATTAAAATAAAATTGAAATATTAAATAATTCATTAAAATAATAAATTATATTTATTATATCAATAATTTATTATATGACTAAATATAAATAATTAAATATGTATATGTTTAATAATATTGAAAAATATAATATTTTAAATATTTTTAAAAATAAAAATAAATTTTATTATCAATATAATAATATTAAGCTTGATTTAAGTTAATTTTTATATACAAATAAAATTATCTATAGATGAGTTCTTTTCCCGAAAAAGACTTACGCTTTTCAAAATGGTAAATCATTTTACAGGAAAAATGGCTTATTTTACATTGACCTGTAACTCATTTTCCGTTGACCAAACTATTTTCTGTGAAACAAATACAGGAAAATACAGAAAATATTTTCCGTAAAACCTTTTACATGTAAACAAACGGACCCTTAATGTCAATTTACAAGTATCTAGCCACAGATAATTTTTAGAGTTAAAAAAAAGTGATTTTTGAACTCAAACATAAAATAACTTTCGCAGTTTTTTGAAATCTAATGATATTTTTAGTATATCATTATTTATAATTTAATGTATTGTATGTAATATTTATATTGGATATAAATTTAATTTTCTTTTATTTTAAATATAGATTATATATTTAATTTTGTAATGTTTATATTTTAATATTTAAAATATAGCTTATATATTCAAATATATTTTTTACTAACAAGGTGTTAAGTGTAATGGTAAGGCACATTGCACTCTCAAGAGAATGATCTAGGTTCGAACATTGGAGGCGATATTGTTGGGAAGTGTGGCCACGAAGCCTAAATATAGACCGTAAAATGGACATGAATAATATAAAAAAAATTATAAATTTTATATACCAAAATATTAATAATGAGTTACAATAATTTTTATATTTTTATTGAAATATCTTAATATTTATGAATTTAAACATTATTTGAATGTTTTTTTTAACTTTACTACATCATGTTTAAAATGAACATTTTTATTTCTCAACAGCAATATTAAATATTTAAATATTAAACTAAACTTTAGCAATGGTAAACTAGTCTTCTGTTAAAACATTAAAAGGTATTAATATTTGAGATTGTGAAGTTGATTTGGTTATGCACAAACTATTATAATTGACACGTTACAAGTTGAAACCCTTCAAAAGCTGGATTCAGAAATGGTAGATCCTGCCACGCCTTTTTCACCACTATGATTTGGAAGGACCAAGTCCAGTCATCAAGCAAACACATACATTGAAAACATCAAGAAAAGGTTATGATAGCCAACAGTACAAGATTACCGGATTTAGGAACCACACAAGTGGAGAACCATAGTGAATTACAATAGAACCAACCTTGGTGCTGCCGATAAAAAGGAATAGACTCGAGGAATTGCAGTAGTTAAACGCCAGTTGGGATAACTTTTAATTACGTGCAAGCCAACTCCATAATTCACGCAACATCAACACTACTGCTACATATTCTTACCATCTATATGCATTATTATATATGACCGGAAATGGATTCTACATGAAAAAAACAAAGCTCACTGGAAGCTGAAACCATTATAGCTAGCAAGAGACGACAAAACCTAATCATTTCGATATCTAGAGAGGTGATTCAGATGAATATAATTTTTAAAATTATGTATGTATAATGAAACAAAAGGTAGAACAAAGAACGTCTATCTCCACCATTGTTTGGTAAAAGTAACAGTCTAAAACCAGAAACATTCATTATAACAAGAATCTCAGAAGATCAAGCCCAATCATGCTGCTCTGTTTAATATTATTGTAATTGTTGTCTACCAAAAAGAAAAAGACTTTGATTTTTTATATTTTAGCAAGAGAAGTAGAAATTTCTACCAAACTACCTAACGTGAAGGGTAAGTATTAATAGAGTTGATAATTTTGAATAATGATATAATTATATAATATTTACGAAACATGTATTTATTGACATTGTATCTGTAGTTTCTTTAATGAATAACACAAAAGTGAGGTAAATACATAAATTGTGACTTGTGTTTGAAAGCATGTGGTCACCGCCAAGTTGGTTGGTAAAGCTGGCCAGCTAGTTTGGGTTCCTAACTTTTTCTTTAATTTTAGTTTCAAAGCGTTGAAATTCATATGGTCGGGAACAGTATTTGTTTCGTGAAAGTTTAAAATCTTTTGTTGCTTCTTCATGCTTCTTTCCTTCGATAATTTTTTAATATAATGATTGGTTAGTTTTTATATTTTTTAAGAAATTTAATTTTTTTATTTTTTAATTGTTAATACCTTTAAATTCTTCTTAACTTGATATCTTGATACTAACAAAAATCACTTGATCGTCATATAATAAGAAAATAATAGACTTGAAATTAATAATAATAAAAAAACTTAGCAATATTAACTGTTCCTAAAAATTTACATCAATGTTTTAATTAAAATAAAGTATTAACTGACATTATAAAAAATAAAATACCTAAATATGTTAAAAATTAAAGTATAAATAAATTCTCCAACCCCAGTCTCTAATTATACAAAAAAAAGAAAAGAAAATATAGACCTTATTTGTTTATTTTTCTCATACGATCCTATTCATAATCCCAAAAGAAATCTCATCAAAAGAATGGACATTAATTTTAATTAGCATAACACACGAGTAGCCATGCAGCTTGGAAAATGCGCAGAAGATGAAATGTGTAGGAGGCTTATTATAATTCATCCATTAAATCTTCCCATATAGACACTTGTCCATGAGATCAATTCTTTTAATTACAGGATATTCTGGTTAGGATATTTGACTATTAGATAGGAGGACACTATAAAAAACTTCTGCCATAATCCCCGACCTATACTTCAGTTACCGTCCGCAGAATCATAGTTTGAATCATCATCTAAACCCTCCATTGATTGATATACAATTAAAAGTTGTTGGATACAAATTATAAATTATGAACTTCTGTAAATTCAATACAAAACAAAAATAACAGATTTAATGATTGCAAAAAAAAGTACTGATAACAATTGAATATAAAATCACAAACCTCCAAAATTTATGTGAGATAAGTATACTAAACTGGGACTAAGTCTTGTTTTTTTGCTAAAGAAGAAAGAAAGTGGGGCTTTAATTTCATTTAAGTATATAAATTTTTACAGGCAAAGAAATAATAGTAACAAATATGAAGCTGATCAATTACAATTTGCTAATGATTCCATAACTGTTACTATGTGCTGAGAAAGAGAACATAGAGATGAACTGTGGGAATGTGTGGTTTATTTAAAGAATCAAAAACTGGTTTACGCTTGAGATACAAAATGTTTGGAAACAACACCTTAATACACAAAAGCCCTGTTTTGTTTTAGACAAGGGAATCTTTGTTCAAGTTGTTAGCTTCATGGCCTTCTTTCTGTGGACCCAGAAATGGTGCTGCATCCTTTTCTTTCATCTGAAAACACAAGACAAACATTTGTTAACAAACCATTTTTGGGAGATAAAGACAAGGAGAGAAGGTAACAATAGTGTAGTTGTAAGTATCGAGTAGGAGTATCTATTTCTTTTTTCAAATTTGTTCATGTTTTGGATGGTGCAAGGAGGGGTATATCTCAGTACTCATGTCTGGGGATATGTTAGATACGGATGTCCGACATAGATATTTAAAGAAATATATATATATATATATATATATACCTGTGACCCCAAAGGATCAGCTTGTTTCTTTTTGTTCTCTTGGGTGCAAAAATAGGAATACAAGCCCATCCCAAAAATGGCAATGAGGATTCCAACGATATTCCTGTCTGTAAAAGGGTCATGCAGCAATGTATAGCCAAAGGTAAGAACCAGGCAAGTCTTGAGGTGACCAAGAACTTGATATGTCACTGGGGATGTCTTGCCAATAACCAAAAATGTACTGAAATTGACAGATACTGAAATAATGCATGAGAGGATGATAAATGCCTGCAAAATGTTGAAAACCCAATTAGTTATCAGAAAAAAGATAATTCTCTTTTTATATCCTGTCAGTGAAAAGCTGAGGAAAAAAGAAGAAGAAGAGGTTTAGGTTGAATACCAAGACTATAGGAGAATAATTATAAGCAAACACATTTTGTTTGGTGAGTAATTGATCTACCAAAGGGCCTGAGACAAAAAGAATTGCTGCTTGAAATGGGGCTGACTGGTAGAGCAGCTGCGTTGAAGACACATTTAACATCTTCTGTATTGTGTTTGTCAGCTATATTCATCAAGTTAAAAAAATTTCATTCCTTTGGAATATGGCCTCGAAATGTAAATGTTTGATAAGTTGAGAGACTAATTATATGTAAAAGGAAGCAATGATAATCAAAGGATACAATTTGGCCAACGCAGGTGGTTATAATGGCGAGGAGAGAAAGGATTGTCCCGACAAAATTGAGTTGCAGATCAGTTATGGAAGCAATGCCAACTCCAACAAGTAAAAGTAAGAGGGACAACTTTATATTTTGGCTGCACCGATGTAGAAACACTAAGTACTCATAAGCTTTGAATTTCAAAATGCTCAACTATCACAAGAGTGAAAAAGAGAAAAAAAAAACCTGAATTGCTTTTTAAGGAAGATGGTTTCCAATAATACAGTGAATGGTATGATTGCAAGTTTGGTCATCTGCCAAGAGAAAGCACCACAAAGTTTGAGAACACAATTATGGGTTAAAAGGATAATACATGATGTTTGTTTCTAAAAATGAAGTTAACCTGATAGAATCCAATGGAGTTAAACCCAAGGCTCAAGTTGAGAAGTCCAATGGAAACGCCATTGAGGATGCCAAAGAGCACCACGGTCTTCATGTCAATGGGTTTACTTTCAAAAAGATTGAAGCGTTGTGCGGCATGAAGGGTGCAAAATGTCACCATTAGATGCCAGCTAGTGAGTGTTGTGGCTGAAGGAGAAATGGGGATTAAAGAAAAACCATAAATTAATCCCATCTTTCTGATATAATAATGGAAAGTGATGTTTGAACCAAGGAATAAAAAAAAAAAAAGATTCATTCTATGGAGAAAGAATAGAGAAATTACCAAAAGGGAATCCAAGATTGCTCATCAAAGCTTTGTTGCATATGACAATGGAGACAGATGATGCAACTGAAAGAAACAGGGCACCAATAACACCCAATTGGAAGCTTGACATCTCTCCCATCTTTGGTGAAACAAACAAAATAACAACAACAAATAAATATCAGCTAAATCGATACTAATATGTTAAGCCAATTTGAAAATTGAAAAGTTAATGTTTGTTGAAGCTTTATTATTTTCTTTGGTAGATATAGTTGCATGAATTAACCTAAGCTAAGCCCGAGTTTGAATAAAACTTATCTCTGCTGCTACAGATAAAAAATTATGGGCGTGTATGTTACTTAACAAACCTCACAGAAAAACAAGTTTGGAATTAACTACTTACAAACAAATACTTTATAAGCCGGCAAACTATGGAAATAGACTCTCTAAACATTTCTAGACTGTACATTGATGAAAGCTTTCATGGTTTGCATGTTTAAGAGAGGCAAAATGCAGTAACAAAACAAATGATTGCTTTGGAAACAAATAGAGCAAAGAGATAGCTAATGTTACCTTGCAAAGAAGTGGAAACTATGGAGTTTTATTTTATGAGCCCCTGAAAAAGATTCAAAGAAAGAAAACCAACTTGGTTTCATCAAACACATTCCCACATTTAAAAGAACAAAAAAAAAGATGATGAAAATGAACAAAGAAAGAGACCTTTTAATGAGTACAAGTAAGTTTACAGGATAACTGACAGATTTCCTATTACAACTCCATAAAAATCACCAGAAAAGTAGACCAGGTTACAAACAATCAACAACTAGCGAAAATAAAAGGTGAGAGGGATAAAGAAGAGTGTTTGAGAGATGCAAAATTAGCTTAGAGAAGAGAGATAGAAAGAGAGTTGGTTTTGGCTTGTATGAGAATGTAGGTTTTTAAGAAGGCTATATATGTATATTTTTATGTTAGATAGCTTAAATGGGTTGGTGCCTAACGCTGTTCTAATTTTTTCTAAGTACTTTACTTGTATTGTTAATGTATTTGTTCTTCCAGAAGGAAGGCTAACGATCAATTTAAGCAAGGAGACAGTGAAAGGGGTGCATTTGTGGATGTTGGTCAATGTGAATGATGGTTTAAGCTTTTCAAATTTAGTTTGACAGTCCACTGGGGTCTTCCAAATCATCTTATAATGTTAAAGCCTTTAGGGAGAAATTATTAAATGAGGCTTAGCACACAAGGCAGGAAGGTAATATGTAAGTGTGGTACCTGCCTGCTAATGCAAGCAAAACGGCTTGCCTTCCTCAAACTCAATTGGAGTTTGGCGAGACAGACACACACACAAAAGAAAGCCTTCACTTTCACTCCTCAACTGAGGCCTTTACTTGGCTTTCTTTAGGAATCAACATCACCATTACCAACCAGCCAAATCAGGAAAAACCCTTTCTCATATTGTTGATTTCTCCTCGGTTAATCTCAAGAATGACAAGGATACGTTATTTAAATAGCTATTGGAGTGAGATAAAATGATGGTTGTTTTACTATTTCAACGCTTTTAACAGCCACGTCCGTTATGGGCATTTAGTGATCATGCTGAATACAGCTTATTATTATACTGGATGATTCATTGTTAGCAGATTCTATACTATGAAAAATTGGGTGAAGTTGATCTCATGTTTTTTGAGCTGTATATGTGAGAGAGAAGAGTGAAGTTGATTAATCAATGCATTGCTATGGTCCTTCGTATCACGAGGAATATGCTGAGTAAAAGCATCAGATCCCGGGGAAACCGGTTTTACAACTTGCTTACGGGCATCACATGAAATGAAACGGAGTTTCTAAATGAAGTTTAAATGTCCATGCAGCAGTGGACAGGCAGTTACATTATAAAGCATTGTTGCCCTTCTATATATCGTACCATAAATTTAAAAGAAAAGGAAGTAGAAAAATGAGCAACTGACGAGGAAGATGGATATAAAAAAATTACTCCCCCTTTTCTATAGCTGTGGAAATCTTAACGTACAAAAAAATGTGGCTCAGGGAAATGAGTCCACCCTCGTTCAGCAAAAATAAAATAAAATGTCACCCAAACTGAACCCTAACAAACGTCAGGTGAGATAATATACATGTACAAACGGGGTTGAAAATCAGGGAGGGGTTGGGGTAAAAGAAATCAATAAAATAAAAATAGAGTAAATAATTATTCCTTTCCAAGCTGAGCAAGGTAAGCCTTGTCTGCATTTGCGAGTCGGTTCTGAAACATCGACCATTCTTTTTTGCACCTCGTTCTAACCTGTGAATTGAAAACGGAAGAAAGATATGATTTGGTTTAGAGATTTTAATCTTTCTTTTACAAAAAACAAGCTTCAAATCCATGAATAACTTTCAAAACAAGGTATATAAAATGACATGATAGTCCATGAACATGCATACCCCTTCCCATGGAGGTTTCCCATCCTCTGATTTGCCCTGAAATTCGACAAAACACATAATTCTGAGATTATAATCAGGACGGCCATGTTGAGCACAAACGAGGGAAAGAACTGCCAAAACTGATAGAATAGGTGCAATGCAATGCAATGCAAGCAAGAACATTGATACAACAAGAGATAACATCAAAGTTGAGTTAGTGAAAGACGTTCAATAATAAACTAAAAGCTATATTCATATAATTAATAATTCACATAAAACACTTATGAAAACAGTATGAAGAAATAAGCTAAAACATAGTTCAGCATTGAAACGTAGCCATAATTATCTGGCTAGCTGATGGCAACTCACCTGGCTACCAAGAGAAGGGATTACTTGATGAATAATCCACTGTGAATCTACCACACCAATTTTTTCATGTGCAGGCTGTGAAGAAGAAAATGGCAATTTAGTACCAAAAAAACAAAAGAGGCCAGGCTGAGATAGTTGTAGTACAAATGCCTTCATAAATAGAAAGAATTTCCATAAAGAGCCAGTAATTCTAAAACATTTTATGTATGCTTGGATTCTCCAGCAATTAAACACTTCCATAGGTTCTCATTGTGTTCACTAGAGAACAGTCAATAGCAAGAAGGAAATGGAAAAAGAGACAGAATCCACTAACCTCTACGCATCTTCTGAGAGCAAAATCCAATCCCCATCCATGCACCAAATCATTCTACAACAACACAAGTTTGTAAGCATTTTGGTAAGTATCAAATGGAAGGAGCTCAAGAGATTGTACCAAGTTATTAAGTAAAAGTTTGGCAAACAGTATTCTACGCTCCTAATCTGAGTCTTCATTCTTAATTCCGTCATTGGAGTAGTTGAGAATGTAGGGAACTCATCCCAAAAGGTGCTCGTGTTAGCCAATTCTAATGAACTAACAAGGAGTCCATTAATTAACAGTTATCTATATTTATAAGTTTATTTACTTGGGGAATGGAACCTCAGACAGGCAACATTTCACCCAATGGCCTGACCAAATATTAACAAGTATCTGCTTTGTGAGGCAAAGAAGAAGATAGCATGTGCTACCTATTTAGTCAGCAAATCCATGGCATGTAAACAATCTGGCTAAAGTCCAAGGAATTCTTAACCGTACTTTACCTGAATCATATACCATACACATCTCCAAGCTTCCCGAGAAAATACGGGCGCCATAATTTCCACAAAGCTGAAACAAAGCAAACAATGTTAAATGCACCAAGAGAAAAGGAGGATATCTGATTGAAGGAAACTCAACAGTGAAGTGCATTGGAGTGTTTCATTGAAAGACACATATGTGTGAATATAAGAGAGAAAGAGACAGAAAGCATACGCAGCACATGGTGGCAAATGCGGATCACTACACCAGCCTGGTTTCTCTTCAGTAAACCTGTGAACCAAGTTCAAATGCAGAGAATTTCAGATGACAAAAAAAAATGTTCCTTCTTATGATCGCTAAGCAATTGCAGTGTTTCATATGGCTGAGAGAGAGAGACAGAGCCTACTTGTGAACTTCTCTGTCACCTCTCCTCTTTGTCATCTGCCATGTCAATCCATTATTGGGCTCCAAACCTGGTTGTGAGATCTCCAGACCATGCTTCTTGACAAGTTCTATGTATCTGGTAATTTGTGCAGAGAAGATAAGAAAGAAAAATATACATGGTGAAATTAAGTAATCAAGTGAATAATGTCGCTGCTTTATAGGACAAACCTCTCAGCATTGAAGTGTTCCACTCCCAGGTCTTCATCCCAAATGAAGATATATTCATAAGCAGAGACAACATCTGGATGCAAAAACCTTTTCGCATACCACCTAATAATATATACACACACACATATTAGCAGCAAACTATCATCCACCTAACCAGGCAGCGTCTGGAATTCAAGGAAGCAAGGAACAGGGAAAGGCTTATTCTTTCTTAAAAATTCCCTCTAATTAGAAGGATCCAGACATACATAAATCTTTAACCATTGTGATCGCTATAAAGCTTACCATTTTGTCTGCTTCTTTACACTAACATGGATTGCGTTCTTTGACCACTCAAATTGGTCCCACCCAGTTGTCCGGCCATCATAATGAAAAAGCAAAATTTGGAAATCCTCAGAAAACTACCTCAACAAGCAAGAAAACAGAAGTGTCAAAAACCCTGGAAATTCAAAATTGGAAAAGGAAAAGAAATAAAAAGAAAAATGAAATGACCCCATTGTCTAACCTTTTTAACACACTTATCTATATTATTCCTCTGATCAAAGCCAACTGTAAATGTCACTAAATACTTTGGCTTCTTCTTCAGATCCTGCAGAGTTAAGGAAAACCATGATAAGAGACACCTATTAATCAAGGATATTAAGACGCATAAATGTATATTTTAGCACCCTGCAAGGTGTATGTTCCAAAACTGACAATGATAGTGATAAAGGGGCAAAATGGCCCTCATGCATCAGAACTTTTCTATTGAATTTGGAAAGAACATGATAAGCTGCATGTAACATTTCTAGTCGGTGAAGATATTAAAAGAAAAAAAAGTTCCTACTCAGTGAAGATATTGAAAGAAAAAGATAGCAGAAGGATGATGATGTTTATATGTAAATATAACCTATGGATCATACCTCACTAGGTTCACCCCATAACCTGCGCAGGTAAAGGTCAGATTCTGGAACAACAATTCCAGGAGGTAACAATTCTGCACCACGAGGATTTGTAGGAACATATATCTGGAGAACAGGGAAGCAGAAAACAATTAACAAAATGGATCAAAAACAAAGCACCGTGCAAAAACTGAGAACAAAGAGCTCTGCTTCACACAAGAACCCAGAAAAACGATATATAAGACTCAAGCTGATCTCAGACAAAATCTAATGGTTCAAAAACAGTGGTAAACAAAACTTTCACTTATAATTTGAAATATATATAATCCGGTAAGCGTCAATAAAATGTCTTCTCCTTACAAATAACAAAATGTTACAAGAGCAATGGGGGCAGAGAATAAGCAAACAGGTACCTTAGGAAGATTGTCTGCAGTTCTCTCAGGAGACCTGACCATAAAGTCTTGGTCATTAGCTATGGATGCATCAAAAGACGATCTAAGGTTTGAAGGTAAGTGAATCTGCAGGGATTGAAAACAAATCATATGGTTGATAGATTGACTGCAGCATAGCTTCATTATTAATAAAGGCAAAACATACCTTGTAAAAGGAAACTGACGGAAATGAAACACCAATAAAGAATCCAATCACAATTCCAAGAATTGTTGCGATAACGAGCCTGGCTTTATCATTTGTTTTCTTAAAAATTCCACTGTAAAGCACAGAAATATTTTAGTAAAAGGAGCCCTAAAAATCTGTCATCCTAAGCAATAAACCAGTAAAGTTGAGAAATTCAAAAATCAAAACATAATAATGTTGTAAGGTTCAAAACAGTTATCTACAAAAGAAAAAAAGAAGGAAAACAAATTAAAGAATGGATTTCCAAAGATTATGCTTTTCACCCTACCTCATCTATTTGTTTTATCTTTCTAGTGTCTGATAGTGAAAGACAAAAAATTAATAAGATCTAACCTGCGGTGTATGGTGCCCATATCTGTATTCTCTCTTGTAATTGATTTAAAAGGTCAGATGCCCACAAAAACGATTATCTTCCATAAGCACCTTTGGGAGCAAATGGGGGAACCTTCAAGAACACCAATGCGAAGCTTGATTGTTTATCAGTGCAACGTTCCAAGCTTCAGTATATATTACAAAAGGAATTAAACTAAAAACAAAAGAACTGCAACACTTGATGTTTTAAAAGGGCGCCTCACATTAGACTAATATAATAAACGTACAACATTATAGGCGGCTATAAAAGAAACCTGGAACATCGATTAGAAGTTTCATATATTTTGTAAGAAAACGCAAAAGAAAAAACAAAAACAAATCTGAAACCTCAACAAACTAAACAAGCAAGTCACCACTAATTGTTGTTTTACCTTAACCAATGATTTAAATTTCAAACGTTATAGTTCAACATGTTTTGGATTTATTTTACTCTTAGATTACAATTTACTGTAAAAAGAATTAATTAAAAATGCATGCAAAACTACCAACTCTTAAATAAAGGCTGTCATAAATTCTTCTGTTTTTGCTGTTTTATTCTCCAGAGTAACACCATTACCCTTTAACCACTTTTGGGTTCAAACCATTTCACCATCCCGGATCCATTACATCTTTTCTAAATCCCAAACTGACCGCCATATTACAAAGTAAATATGAACACCCAATTAATCAGAAACCAAAATTTGCAACTAAAATGATAACATTCGTACTATCATCTGATAAAAAAAGAAGTTCAGCCTTTTCACTCAAATTCCTGATCTGCATAATTGGAAAAGAAACTTTCCTGATCACATTCAACAAAACTCAGATGTATGAACCAACAAAAAGTTTTCAATTCAAGGCTAAAAGCACCTTTTTCTTTCAAAAAGATGACAATATTAAAATCCAAGATCAAATCCAAGAACAAGGGAAATAAGTACATAAAATTTCACACTTCAAGTAATTTTTATTTTTATTTGTAAAAATGACAAAGGACCCATCAAAGAAATTCAAATTTCGACAAGAAAATCGTAGGGTTAGAAACTTACCAGCTTTTTCCCTTTTGGTTGAAGAACAGTTGATCTTGATCTTATGCTACAACGAGAGAAACAGAGCAATAGAGTGCTTCTTCTAATAAAATTTTATGTTTGAAGACTAAGAGAGAGACGCAGAGGGAATGGGAGTAGAAAATTTTTACGACTCACTTGACCTGGTTTTTGTTATGCCTGGGTGGGCTTGGCCTTACAACCGAACTAATTAATTAGCATTAAAATTTAATTAAAAAGCTAAAAACTCTAATCTTGATATTTATTTTTCATTAAAAATGACTGCTATTCAGTTGTACTTTAAAAAAGGTCGCAATTACTTTTCTTCAATCAAATAATTCTGAGATAATCATTTTTATCTACTCCACTAAAATATTTGAGAATTTTTTTTTTAAAAAAAACCTGGTTTTTTTTTGTTCAATACTATTTGTTTTGTTGTGTAATTATATTTTAATTATTATATTCATCAGTTAACAGTTGTCAGACATCATCTTTTTTTCAAAGATTAAGCTATATTTTGGGAACATTTGACTACAGATCTGAACCTTTTTATTGTCACTGTGACTCGGGTTTTGGTACGGTCTTCTGTTTTTTTTTTTTTTTTCTTTTCCGATAAACAAATGCAGTAAATTATCTCGTAGATTTGGGTTAATAGTAACACTACAAATTCATTGCTTTTTATATAAATTTAATAGAAAACCCATCTCTTATATAAAAAATTGAAGCATAAAGATAAAATTAGCCTTTAATATTTATATCTTTTATCAATTTGGATCTTATTTTTTAAGTTAAATTTAACTCTCAATCTTTTAAAAAAAGTCAAATTTTATTATTAATTTTCAGAAAAAATTAAATTATTTTTTTATCAGAAATACTGACTAAAACGTTAAATTTTCATTTTCGTTTAAGAAAAACAAATTAACTTTAAAAAGTTAAGGGTCAAGTTTATCTATAAAAAAAAATAATTGTCAAAATAATAAAAGATATAAACATTGTGGACTAAATTAATCCTTATGTCAAAAAATAATATTACAAACTTTAGGGCTATCCGACAAAAATGTAAAATTTACTTCAAGCCCATGAAATTTGCATGGCTCACCACCAACCACTATAATACCAATGGGCATTTCCATGGGTTTTTGGTGATCAATCAAATTCCATAAAGAGATATAAACAAATAAGTGTAAATGCAGTTGACAAAATCTACCCCAAAATCTTGATTTTTAAGTTATCCTCACTAAATTTTTTATCTTCAAGCTATCCTCAAATGATTTTACAATATTGGCTGTTATAGTTATAGATCCAAGCAAGTCTAAATGCATATTTATAGAAAGAAATGCTGGTTTAATTTCATTGTTGGATACAGATTAATTACAATTTACACCACAGAAATAAAACAACGGTAAAACCTTTGTTTCCCATTGTTTTTTTCTCTCCCTTTTATGGTTCCATTGATTTTCATATCAACAAAATATAAAAAACAAACAAAAATATCAGACTTGGGTGGATGGAAGAAATAAAGAATAGAAAAAGAAGAAAGGGTTCAGTCATATGAATTTGGAGCATTGCTGTGGCAGACCTGTAATATGATCAACTGTGACAATCTCTGTAGCATTGTTGCATGGTAATACATCTTGACCCAACTTGGCTCCTGCTGCTTTGAGCCCTTTCAGTGACACAGGTTGATTGAAAAGGTTAAGTGATGGCAGCTTTGAAGCTGGAGGTAATTTCCCATTAGGCAATAGGGTTCTAAAATCTTCCGTCAACAATGGGACTTCAAAATCTGCTTTGTCGTGCCTAACCACATTGTCCTTTGCACTGACATGAGCCCCTGGTTCCATATGGTTAGTTGAAAAGCTAGCTTGGTTTGGGAAGTTGGGGTAAAGGCTAACATATCCTCTAAGGTACATCATGTCGATGAGGAATTTCTTCCATGAAGCTTGCCAACCGTTCGTTCTCGACTTTGGGATTTGAACTGGATTTGCTTTGGCGTCTTCGGTGAATCTCATGTTCATGTATACATAGAATTCTCTCCAATGCTTGGGGAAGAATACTGCACCCCAACTACAAGGTAGCTGGTGAAGGTAAGGTGTGTTCGGGTGAATGCGGTTGAAGAATTCAGTTGGGTTCCATCTCGGCCTTTCTTTCACAACTTCAACTAATCGAGGGGTGTAAAGAGAGATCGAGGAGAGCTCGGGAAGGGATACTTGAGGGTCATAGTGGTAGGCTAAGAGAGCATATTTAATCCATAGATAGTAGTAAGGAGAGACTTCGATATCGTCCTCAAGTAGTAACCCAAAGTCATCATCTGATGTTGGATACCAACTCTCACTAACTGCTCGAATCAGCCCTCCCTGAATGATTCTTCTTCTGAGGGTTTTAGGGCCATGAAGCCATTCAAATGAATCAACAAGCTTAATAGTTGCTTCATCCACCTTACTGTCCATATTGAAGCTGACAGGGATCTCATCTCCAATATAGTATGCATCACTCAGAGACTTAAGAAGCCTTGTTAAGGAAGGTGCACGGCTTTGAGTAATTATATTGACGGAGATCCGCATCCGGTTCCAATCTGCAATACAAAGGTTTTGGTTATGTAGTCTTCTACCGTTCATTTTTACTCGCGTTAATTGTTTATCTCTAGATATTCAGTTATTTATATACAGATATTAGGTGTAAAGAAGAGAGTGTTGGCATTCTTACTTTGTAATGCGGTTGATCTTAGATCAGCCATCCATAGAATCTTTGAGACTGAAGACCTCGGTAAAAGTACGAGTGCAGTACCATTTGCATTCGTCTCGGATGCCATCTTCAAAGCTTTTTTGACATTGGGATCAATGTCTGTCACCGTGATAATCACACTGGGGTTATGAATTTTGATCAATCCTTTCAAACTAGAGTATACTGCTTGCAGAACCGGGACTTCGGAGTTCGATGCTCCTGAAAGTGCCCCTATTTGCAAATCGAAAATCTTAAATCTTCGCTCTTTGCAAACTGACTTTGGCCAATTTAGAGCTGCTGCAGCATCTTCACAAGGGCAGAAATTGCCTCCAGAAACTACAATGTAAGCCTTCTTACCAACAGAAGACCTGAACTTTTCGAGTAGCGGTGCAAGTGCCCTGACCTCATCAACACTGTGAGCATAAAAGAGCGCATCAATCTTTTGAGGGTACATTGCAGCCCACTGAGTTACATAACCGGTACTTAGCGCCCTCCACCACTGGTCATCTCGGACTTGAACTATGTCCTTGAAGATGACAGTAGTTTCTGATACATAAGCAAGCCTGTGTTCGCTATCACCCCATGTTTCTTTGTCGGTCGGGTCAACGGGAAGAACAAATGAGCCTGCATTTCTATACTTCTGAAGCTGATAGCTGCACATCATAACGACAGTAGAACTTAGAATAAAAAATCAGATATCCATTTAAGTATGCAACCACAGGCAATTGAAGATTTAACCACTGCGGGATAGCGCCACTTTAACATGCCCCGTCACGTGTAAGTGAAGGCATAAGAGCTCATCACGTGATAAACTCGAAAAGGGTAATAGGTAGGAGTAACATGCAAGATTAATACTATAGAACCCGGACTCTAATATTTTCAGTAGTGGAAACAGGATACAGAGTATCCATCCTTAACTGGAACTAATAATAAAATATCCATCATTTCCCTCAATGAGATTAGAATATTCAGAAAGAAGTTGATCAAATCAGTAAAGAATTAGTTTTTCAAATGCTTTCTGAGTCAACTTTAAATACCCTCAACAATTAGTTGCATGGTCAACTTTCTATTGAATCGATCCCTCTTATTCTAACTCAAAATGTAGAGACCCCTTTGATATAATCAGTTTCCTCAAAAAATTAAATCATACTCAGCAATGAAACATTAGTCTTTATCACCACTAGATGAATATATCGTTTATATATTATTCAACAGGTGACTAAACCATGAAAATATATTACTATATTACCAATCAAAACAAGCCGATAGTAAACGTACCTAAGATGAAGATCTTCACCAGTCATGAATGTGAAAGGTGTCTCAATGAAGAGTGCCTTGACAAGCTCAGCAGATAAAAACCAAGAGCTGGAAAGAAAATCCACCTGCACAATTTTCTGGACGGTAATATCATAGGCAGGGTCAGGCAAGTAAAGCCCTGCCTCCTTCGATCGGAACTTCCTATAGCTCGGGAACGTAAAATCCTTCTGTCTGAAAGGCAAGATCCTTCCAATGCTACCCAAAACAGAGTTCTTATACTTTTCAGTTCCTGCTACATGAGATAGAATCTGTAGCATTTTCTTTCCTGGAATCATGTCATCGTCCACGATATACACAAGATCAGCTTCTGTTTGTAAAGCCATTTGAAACCTGCCATAGTACTTGAAATCATAGCTTGAACTAATGAAGCTGATCCTTGAATCATTGTAGCTCTCTACGATTCTCTTTAGAGAGTGTTCGTTTGGACTCCCGAAGGAAAGCACCCAAACCTGATGGAATGGAAGCGACTGCTGAAGCAAAGAATCGAGCTGAGAACAAAGTGTTTTTCTCTTGAAATGGTTCAAGAGCACTGTCACTTTGGGTCGGTTGGGACCGCGCATATCCCATTGGGATTTCATTGCCATTAACTCGGACAGAGTCTCTGTACCGATGGTCTTGCTTTGAAAATCCAATATCTCATCATACAACTCTCTCTTCAACTTGATCATTTGAACATCGCTGGACTTCTTCTGTACGAAATCGATCCTCTCATGCTCACAAACTTGTGAGGGGGTAATTGGAGAGAAGATTTCAGCTCTGATTAAAGAAGCAGCCTCTTGGTAGCGGCCATGAACATGTGGTGGGATGACGAACTGTTTCATGTTTCTTGCTATTCTTGTCGCCCAAGTAAACTCTGGTTTGGTTCTTAACTCCACCGATGGACTCATGTAATACAAAAGGATCGTTGCATAAACTGCAAAGGCAAGTTGCAGGCAAGTGAGAGCTGTCACAAGCCAAGAACAGCCAGTCTTAGTAGCTTTAACCTTGGCCTTCCCTCCAACATAATCACTAAGCATCCCTTCCAAGTAATCCCCACTTCTATTATTTGGATTCCGGGCAAATCTCATTTCACAAATTCAGATTCCCAGAGAACTATACCTACAAAAATAAAATATTTATCAGTAAAAAACAAAGTACAAAACACTAACACGATCAACATTAACACAGCATTAAGCTTGACACTGACCAAAACTTCAAAGTCTATATCTCTATATCTCGATAATTCGTCGCAAATGCTTTGAAGAATTCAAAGTCTGAAGATCTAACAAATGGAGGAGACAAGGTGAGGGTGTTGAAGAAGGTGGTGACGTAGAGTAATGGATCCTGCGCTATTGTATATATATAAAGGGAGAAAAAAGTGAAGGTGAAGTAGCCCATGAGAAATGCAGCAAAGGTCACATGGGGCAAAACGTTTAGATTAATAAAGTTAATTAACAATATATTGTTAATTTTGAAGCTTTACCTTCACTACACTTCTCTTTGTCTCATACTTAAAACAAGCCAGTTTTAATGGCGTAGAAAAGGGCTACCCCTGCGTTTTTGGCACTGCCCACATACTCCCATATGCCTTTTATTATTTATTTTTCCTCTCTCTAAAACCATTTAAACACTGAAACTTAATTAGATGTCCCAAAGAGATTCAAGCAAATGTACAATAAAGACAAATACATTTAAGTTTGTACTTGTATTTGTCAATTTCCTAGATAAAGATTTACTTGTCCAACCAAATCTAATACAAGAATCATATAAATAAGAGGAATTATCATAATTTCTTTAAGTGCTTATTCATATTAAATATCGATATAAAAATATCATCTTTTACATATATGAATAAATTAAAAATAAAGCATATATATTCATATTTTAATCCATTTCCATTTAAATTCGAATAACATATATAATACAGCAAAGATACATTACCTTGGTGAGAAAGAAAGTGAACCCACAGATAATGTGTTAATTACAAGGAGAGGGAGCCTTAGCAAAAGAAAAGGGTTTTTTTTTTTTAATGGATTCAACAAGAAAGTGTTGTCAATGGCTAGAAAGATGCTCGTAGATGTCCACGGGAGAGGTATATACTAGGGAGATGGAAGATTGAGTTTATAAGAGGAATATATGCGAAGGGTATTTATATTATAAGTGAAATAAATTCTGAGTAGAGAGAGAAAGGAAGGGTTGACTTTGCATGTAAATACATCGTATATGAAGATAGCAGCAAGCTCTTTGCTATAGTAATGGGTTTTAGCCAAACTTTGGAGCAAATCTGAAATAATGCAAGAAAAGCCTTGACTGGATTTGCTTCAACAATGGACAATCTCAAAATATTCAAAAGGGTTGGGTCCATCGCTTAACAAATCCAAAAGGAATCAGATCAACGCTTGTTATTCTCTTATTATCATTTTTTTGTTACTGAAAAAGGAAAAGAAATTTACTATTATTCTCAATGATGATTGAATGTTCATCTCCAAATATTATTTTGAATACACAGTTACGTGGAATGATATGAAAGAGACCTCTTCTTTTATCCTTATTAATTACAATTTTAAATCACTGACAACATGTAACTTAAATTTTAGAATGTGCAAAATTCGATTCGATTTAAAAAAATTAATAAAAAATTTAAATTTTGAATTAAATAGTTTGAGTTATTCAAATCAACTCGAATAAAAAATTTAATTTTTCGGTTTAACTCGAATATGAATTATACAATTCGAGTTATCCGAAAATCTGAATAACAAAAGACAAAACTACGTCGTTTGATATATGCTTACCATTTCTAAAATTAAAAATCAAAACCATTAAGTTAAAACATAAAACTACGTCATTTTAATAAATATTTACCCATTAAGTTAAAAGACAAAACCATTATATTGTTTATGTAGTTAAATAATCGATCCATATAAACACAACATAATAGGATTCATTAACTCCACTCGACTTAACTTGAAATTTTTTGACTTGATTCGATTTTATTCGAAAAAAATTCAAATTGAATTCGGTTGTTAAAATAGGATTTATCAACTCAACTAACTCGAAATTTTTTAACTCAATTTGACTTGACTCAATTGAATACTTACCCCAATTAGATCTCACACACACGTGTGCAAATGCCTATAACAATCATTATATATATTTGGTAATAAGGTCGATCATTATACTTGGGGAAAAAAAAACCCATGAAACAGCTAACAAAATGTTAAACATTTATCCACTTAATCATCCCTTGGTCAAAATCCAAATAATAAAACCCCAAAATATTAAGCCAAACCTTTTCCAATATCAAATCCACTAAGACGATTTTGACTGGTCGACTTTGACAGGCAGAAAAATAACGATACACAAATAAATGAAGTGGAAACCACATAAGCAAAGAAGGAAATATTTAAGCAAATTTATGGGTGCTATTGTTTTATATCACCTAACAAAAATAGAAAAATCTTTCAATTTTTAAATCAAAATTCTCCCATAAAATATTAATCTTCAATCTCCATGTGCAGCTCATCTTTATCATTTTATTTTTAAATAAATATATATATATTGAAATTGTGGGTAGTCAAGTTTAATATTTTTGGTTTTAGTTTAAAAAAAAAAATGAAGTGGAAATATGCCTAAATACAGGCAGGTCGATAAGGAAAAAAAGTTTTAAGGTTTCAATATTGACCCATTCTCAAGTTTCTTTTTGGATTCATGTAGACTTGGTGGGTTTCATGTGAGTCATGTATAGAACTGAAAATTATCAATGGGGGAAAATAGAGAAAAAGTGAAAGATTTTGTGTTCGATTTTGTTATAATTGTTGTAATAATGTTTGCATTAAATCACATGCATTATAGTAATAATGAGTGAATTATGTGTTAGACTATCTATAACTTCCAGAAATTGACCAAATTGTGAAATTATTCAAGAAATTATAGAAACAACAAACATCGCTCCAACTCTCTTAAGTAATGAAGAAAAAGAAAATAAAGTAAATGATTATTTATTTTTTATAATTGAAATTAATAAAATAATAAAATAATAATCTTTATTTAATTAAATAATGGAAAGAATTAGACTTCATGGAAAAGAAATAGAATGGAAAGGAATTTTTATTTTTTTTTTTACAATTACAATCATTATATAAATTTTAAAATGATAACATTTTTAAAAAAATCTTTGTAGTTGTTCCCAGAATTGGATAAATAAAATTGGAATAGATTTGAATAAATTAAATTGTGCTAATAAAGTAATCATGATTTTTGTAGGACGATTTTATGTTATGCCAACTACATTATTTAAAATACGAGTCCATAATTATATAATTCATATTTTGTCTTTGAATTTAATTGATAGGAGTGTTGAAATTTAAGATCAAAACTTTAAAGTTCAAATTTTAATTTATTCTAACTTTTCATTTATTTATAAGAATTTGATATTTTCCCTTCTCATTGAGATGGGCTTAAATATTGTTGCTTCCCACATTGAATTTATTGTCACAATTGTCATTTAACTTGTAATAAATAAATTTGTTAGTAGGATCTTCCTTATTAAATTCGAACATATTTGACCAAAAAAAATCCATCCAAACAAAAAAAAAAATGTTTGTTTTTTCTTTGCTTATCTCACCCTAAATAAATTAATTTGTTTTTCAATGTAGGTTTTTTTTTTGTTGGTAATTTAATCCATGATTAAGAAGTTGTAGGACCTAGGGAAAAAAAAATGGAAAACCCATAAAATTAAACAAGAAGAAGCACTTTATACAACATAATTCCAAAGCATGGGACAAATTTCTTTTTCATTTCACAGCAACTTTGCCACAAAAGGTTGAGCATTACATAATCAAAATTCAAGTTCAAAATGATAGAAAAGGTTAATGGGGGGTAGTATATAGTTTTATCAGAAAATGAGTAAATTAATTAACAATACCTATCAGGAAGAATTTTCATCTTCTAAAATTAGTTCCCATGAAATCTGCATTTCTTTCTGTTTTCTTTTTGCCAATGCCTCGGATCTCTCAATTCACCTAGAGATTTCACATTTTGCTGGATAGCTTAACTGTTCCATCTCCCAATTTAGCTTTGAAGCAACTCTTTCATGCTGTGGTTCATACTCCTAATTTTACCCCAAACAAAAGGACAATTAGGATTTTCGAGTTTCCCATCAAAATTGACTCTAAAAAGGTCTCTCTTTTTTGCTAAATAAATGGAAAATTGATAGGAGGAAAAAAGTGTAGCACCTCCATGTTTTCGACCAATTCTTTTGCAGTGGGAGCCGACACTATGATATGGCGAGCATTGGGACTGATGAAACCTTCTTCCACTGCTTTGTCAATAAATGACAACAATGAATTGTAGTATCCATCCACATTCAACAATCCCACCTTCATTTTCAACAAATAAATTATTTTACTATATATTTTTTAAGCTAATAACATGATTTTTTCGAAAATTAAATAAAAAGGAAAAAATACCGGTTTATCGTGGATTCCAAGTTGGGCCCAGGTTATGACTTCAAGAAGTTCTTCAAGAGTTCCATAGCCACCTTCATGAAAAAAAAAAACATTGATTGTAAATTAATGGGTTTTCATGTTAGCCTAATACCACATAGAGCTAAATGATTTTAGTCCAATACTCTTAGGTTCCGATTATATAGGCCCATTTACCCAATATATTTGCAAGTTCGGGTGAAATGAGAAAGGGAGTCCCTAAAAGTTGAAGATGTAATTTGTATGGCAAAAGGGCCTTTTTCCTTTTACGATTGAGAGCCAGGAGCAAGGCCTTGAAAAGCATGGGAGTGAGCCGGATGTGGTCCAGGGAAAAAGGACCATAGTCCCCAAGGTCCCCCCATTGAGGGGTTGGATCAACATCAACAACAGAAGCTATCAAACAAAGATTGGTTAAGGCCTTAAGGGTATGGTACACAATTCTGCAAAACCTATCATTATTATGTTGTAATCTGTCAAAAGATAGAGGATGGACCATTTTGATAAAGATAAATCAAGAGTTTCACAATTTATTCTCTTCTTTTTTTCTTTCTAGTTCATAATATCTGGTTAAGGGATGGTACTGTTAAACCACAGGCTGGGGACTACTGCTGCAGATGGATCATTGCATTCTCACCACGTGAAGTTTTTAGGCTAAGTGACACTGATAATTTCCGGTTCCACATGACATAAATATACAATAATTAAAATACGGACAGCCTAATTTTCAGTGACAGAAGGTTGTGATGTCAGAGATTAGGGCTTGAAGGGTAGCTCTTTGATAACATTTTCTTGGGGCTAGGGACACCAAACTCTGGTAGTTGAAGCTGAAAAGAGTTTTCTATACCCTTAAAACAGACAGTCAGCTAAAACAAACAGTTTGCTAATCCCCCCCCCCCTCTTCATTTTAATTGTCAACTGTCCTGAAATGAACATGAAACCAGGCATGTACAAGTTTTACATGAAAGAAAATCATATATATATATATATGTATGTACACGTTGTATGATGATATCAAGGAGGAGGGCTCGGGGGTTAGTATACCAACCAGGTAAGGCAATGAAGGCATCAGATTGTCTAGCCATCTCTGCTTTTCTTTGGTGCATGTCTGCTACTGCCTTAACTTCCCCCACTGTTTCTCCGGTTATCTGCAAATGTTAGCCACCAAAACCCAAGTCAATACAAAGCAATCCCAGATGCCCTCTCATCATACCAACTTTTAGTGTGAGGAAAAAAAAAAACCTTCTTCACTGGAAAAAGCAATTATGAGAGTAGCACAAGTGGTGGGCTCTATCCTAAAAATCATACTATTACTTAGGAAATTGCTTGGCAAGTCAGCACTCAATTCACAGCCCAAAAAGAAAAAAGAAAAAAGAAAATATATGCACCATATAAACCTGATATTATACTAAGAGAATGAGAATCTTGGTGTTGGGCAAATTAACACCATTGGAGAGGGGACAAAAAAATGGTGAAGACCCATATACACTCAGGTGGAATGGAATTCATTGATGATGTTTCATTAAAAACAAAGGAGACCAAGAAATGTGAAGAAAAAAAAACCGGGGAAAAGATAATTTGAGGACCAACCAAAAAGTCTAAATTGGAACCTGCATATCTTGCATGAGTGTCAAAAGAGACAAAGTCTGAAAACCCATGTTTAAAAGATAACAAAAGTGAGGTAGAAATTCATGTCATGGGAGCTACCACTAGAAAAAGAAATAATACCTATTTCATATATAATAAATAAAGAGCAGCAGATAATGTTCTTCTTCTTCATCCTCTAGAGATTATTGTTTATTGAAGGTCACTTAAATAAAATGCTTCAAAAAACATACAATACAAATGGAAGAAAATCATACCTCTCTTGGCATAAGTGTCTTGGGAATCACTCTGCAGACATTAAACATCATGAACAACAACCCAACACAATATTAGAACAAACTCAATCTATCCATTTTTAAGTTATATGTTTATTTTAATGAAAATGGAAAACACAAAAAACAGAGGAAATGCCTACCCAATGACATGGCGGCCACCATCGAAAACTGCTTGAGAAATCAAACCCATTAATCCAATACTACCTCCTCCATAGACCAGATCAATGTTTCTCGAAACCTTCATTTCGAAAAAAAATAAATAGAGTAAACGGGTAATTCAACATTTCAGTATGTTGTTTGGGATCAACTGACAAAATTCTGCTTCATCGAGTATTCTCACCATAGTACATTTTAGTTTACTTCAAACTAAAATAAATTACCAAAACCCTTCATTCAGAATCTTAAAATTAACAACTTTGATTAAAAAACCAATGAACAGTATATCATTTGATTTCTTGGCCAAGTTCAAATATTTAGCAATGGAACAAAGATTTTTGATGAAGAAATGAAGCTTTAAATCCTCAAGAATATCCACACTAGAAGGTAATCATTGAAAACAAGTTTATTGGAAAAAAAAAAAAAAAAAAAAACTAGAAAGTATTAAAAGGTAAAGACATGCAACATAAGCTTCGAAACAATACATGAAAACAGAGTAAAACAGAGCCAAAACAGAATAAGGACAGATTTTAAAGAAAAAATAAAATAGGTAAACCGCAGAGACAAAAAAAAAAAAGGCAATTCAGGAACACAAGTTGAGAACCAGTTTAACAAGAAGATAAATAAAAGCAAGAGCAAAACAGGGGTGAAACAGAACAGAAGAGGGCAGAGGCAGGACAAGTACCAGTTCCCTGCCAAGCTCAATAGTAGCTTCTTTATAACTGCTCTTCTTTCCAGGGCTGCTCCCACAGAAGACACAAATTCTCTTGAACTTGGATGGTTTCATTTCCATATCTCCCTCCATTTTTCTCACTTTTGTGTTTTTAATTTTACAAGAAACAAAGGAAATATCCTCTGCTTCAATGAACAAAGCAAAATAGAAAAAGATTGACAATTTGGGGGTGTGATTTGGTGAGCATATATAAGGGTAGGAGAGGCCACAAAGGTTGTAGTTGTAGACTAGCATGCGTAATTCCATGCTCTTAATAGTCCCCATTGCCCTTTTACGAACAAAAGGGAGATGATTACCACACCCTTTGTTTTATCCGATTGACTCACCCTCGGATCAAAATTCTACCCCTTTTTTTAAGATATATATTTAAAGAATCATATT
The DNA here is from genome assembly GCA_025698515.1 of Gossypium sturtianum. Classification (NCBI taxonomy): domain Eukaryota; kingdom Viridiplantae; phylum Streptophyta; class Magnoliopsida; order Malvales; family Malvaceae; genus Gossypium; species Gossypium sturtianum. Next base: position 163,284,964 of record CM046955.1, on the reverse strand, counting down.
CTATACATATAACTATTCTAGGATTAAATACAACTTTACAAACACATATAAGATATTCACATGCATTTTGAATAGGAATACTGCCCCATGAATTTCAAATCTCGATCCACTCTAAATTGAGTCGATTTTTTTTGTTTGAAAAGTGGATGCAGGATAGAGTAGATTTTTATTTTTAGATAGTGGGTATGAAAATGTTATGATAATTACTTATCCTATCCTGGCCCACTCCATTTTATATATATTTAAATATTTTTTGAAGAATTACATCAAAATATTTATTTAGCTTTAAAATGATTGAAAATATTAAAAATGAGTAGAAAAAATCAAATTGAAGCGAAATGGGAGGGGAGGGTGGGACAGGGATGGATGCATCCAACATCCGTTAAAGTGGTAGTAGTTTTTAAGATTATACAACCATAGTGGAGCGAGGTAGGTGGCAGAGCAAAGCATGCCAATTGTGGAACGATAGTGAACTTAGAAATATTTGCTCTCCCCCCACTTCATTGTCATCTTTAATTTTAATCAAAAGAAAAATATATTAACACGTCTCTTTTTATTATTTTATTTATATATTATAAGATCATATACTAATATTTTAAACCGGACTTTTTTCATTAATTATAGATATGATAATTATATTTCAAGAAAATAAAAGATTGTAATAAGTGACAAATCATGGTAGTTAATTTTTTTTTTCCTTTTCTAATGATAATTCTTGTCTCTTCAATAAGAAGATTAATGGAAGTTTGAAAATCTCTTTAATTAACCATTAAAAAAATGGGATCCTTAATGTCTCTAACTTCTAATGGAAGGAATAAAGATTTGTTGAACATTAGTTCAAGAACTTCTTAAAAAGATGTGTACATGAGCTTTCGGTTTTTCTTTTTAGAGAATGAGGTTTTGTTTTTCAATATATTCTTGTTTGAAGAAATGAACATGTACAATTTTATCTTTTGGTGTGTTCGAAAGAGGGGATTCTGGGTTGTGAATAGTGTAATAAATACTTGCCAAAAACAATTCCCTTCAAGATGCTTTCATATGCTTTGATGCTTATTCTCACATTTTCTAAAATTCAGGTTCTTTGGCAAATACCATTAATTGGAACAAACTTCACATAATTTGTGCTTCGGTGAAAGGAATATCACTTTCTTCAAACTATGTTTTCACATTTTGCTACTTATACTATTCATTTCATCCCTTTATATCCCCCCCCCCCATTTATACTCGAGAATGTACATTTTGCTACTTAAATTTGAAGTACTTCTTCCGTTCCATTAAATTTGTCACATTTTGACTCTTAGTTGTTAAGTTTTTAATGAAGTAATTTTTAAATATATTTTTTTAAAATTTAATTTCAAAAATGTCAACCGTAACATCTTTATTGAGACTGAAGGAATACTACCTTATCGAATATCCTCCATTAAAAAATTACTGAATAAACCAAGTTCATCTCCTAAGATTCTCTGTTTGGGTATCAAATTACCAATAAAATTTAGACACATTTTAGGGTCTCATCTCCCAGGTCATTTGCCTATCTTCCCCCAATATGGAATCCAGTGTACCAACCATTACACTACTCTTGTCCTTTGTTTCTTTTTTTTCTTCTATTTTCTGTGGTGAATGGAGAGATGCTTGAGAAAGAAGATCATGATACATACAAAGTTAAAATGAAAAGCATGAAAAAGAAAAAGAAACCCAAAAAAAAAAAAGTGAAGTGTTTGATGCTAAGATTTAGAGTGTATAGTATAGGGTCTAGAAAATTAGTAGAGATGGAGAAAGGTTGTGAGTGCATGATGAGATTAGCCAATTAGGCAATGACGCATTTCATTTGTACCCTCCACCACCTCCATTCCACATCGATGTTGTTTGCAAAGGAAACATTTATACAAGGCTAAAATACAGTCTAAGTCCCTGTACTTTTTATACATTTAGAATTTAGTTCTTTTACTTTTATTTTCAAGAATTTAGTCTCTCTACTTTTCATATTCAAAAATACAAGTCTAATTGTCAACATTGTTAAAATTCATGTCTATTACAATGCCATTTTATTAGTTATATAGTGATTATGTGAGTTTCTTTTCTTTCTTTCTTTTTAATTTCAAATGTTACACTAGCTAATTTAACAAAATAGGGGTGTCAACAATTTGACCTGAATTTATAAATTTAAAAAAATATATATTAGTAAAAGGACTAAATTCTAAATGTGTAAAGAATACAGGGATTCAGACCATATTTTAACCTTTATAAAAAATATTCATATATAAGCATCATAAAACAAAAGTATCTCCAATTCCCGCGTACTCACAGGACTGTTTGCTGGACCAATCATATATGCTGTCCTTCCAACCCCACTCCTCGATTTCCTTTTCATCTTCTACCAATTTTTTGGAGCATATTGTTTTACCATTTTTTTTCTTTCTTTTTTTTTTTGGTCTGATTTTAACAATATTTTATAAACGATTCCTTCAATTATCCTTTTTTTTTCTCCCTATAAATCAAAATAAGTGTTAAAGTTATGTGATCTGAATCCCATTTGATCCGATTTAAAAAGTTCAAGGTGCAACTCACTTGTTAAAAAACTAAAATAGAGAGTCAAAATTGAGAATATGTGGGGGTGAAAGATTGAGGGTCAAAGCCCCGCAATACGGATCATGCCGCACAAGTTGAATCCATATAGGATTATACTTCTTTTATTAGACATTAATTATAACAGGATTGTTTAACCTTTAAAACGTGTAGTCGAAAACCTTTTGTATTTTATATTCCAATATTAGTGAATTTTTCTTCTTCTACCCGTAGTTTTTTCCGATAAGAATTTTCCACATAAAATCTACTTGGTCTTATTTTATTTTTTATTACTTTGTGATAATTACTACTGCTATTGTCTATGTATAATATAACAATAAGTAAATAAATGCCTTTTTGATGCGTGATCGCCCAATAACAAATTATCTTCGAATCTTAAATTTATAACTTCTTTTCTTTAATTTTCATTCCTTTAAAACAGCTAATTTTTTTTAATTATTTATTTTGGAGATGGTGTGCTGCACTTTTGCCGTTTAATTGATAGTAACAAAACATAGCAGAAAGCAGGTAGTGTGCAGTATAAGTTGGGTGATTTTTTCAGTGCCCTCTAAATTTTCGAGAGAAGCATATCATAAGATTTTTCACGTGCAATGTTAATTGCTAGATTGAGTTAGACACTCACAAAAATTATCAAGCATAAAATATTCGTATTACAAATTATTTTAGCTTATTTAAAAAAAAGTAAATTCTATTTGATTATTGTAAGAACTGAATTTTAATATCTCAAGTTTATTTGAACAAGAATTAAGACATTTCTCCAGTTTTTTTTAACTAAAAAAGAACGTGTTACTTAAACTCGAATGACAAACTCTTTTACGATTTAAGTTGCATACAATAATTTCTACGTTAAAAAAAATTAAATAGTATAATCACTAGTGATACGTTAAAGATTGCTCCCTTGGTCGACACGTGCACCGGCCCCCCCACCCCCATCTAAACCACGGGGATAGACATGTGGATATGCCACTCCTATCCCTTGTCAGTTCTGTGGTAAGAAAATGATCATTCATTAATGAAACATGTAAGACATTTTATTATAATTCTTCTCCAAAAGAAAAAAAGAAAAAGTTCAAAACTCGCCACTCCACTTTTGACACCTATTCAAGACTTGGTCCTAAATTTGGAGAAATTGGCTTTATCCAAATTTAGTAGAACATCAACACACTTTGTTGTTGTCTATCACATCCTCTCTTTCTCTTCACACATTCAAAGTAAATTTTGAGCTCGTAGTTGAAGATGACGTTGTGCCAACAAGATTGAAAAATTAAGGCCCCTTTTCATTCATATCAGAATATGAATGGACCTTTTTTTTTTCCTTTGCCTGCCCCAAAAATAACCCAGCAAAAAATGTTGCCTTAAGAGCTTATTAGGGAATTTGTAATGAGAAGAATATGGATGGTTGCCCAATTTTAATTAGCTGAGGTGAGATGTTGAGGTGTAGATTGTGGCAAGTGCAACGCTCCCATCACTTTTTCTTGTCTTGTTGGTACCTGTTTACTTTAGATTTGATGCAAAAAAGATGAAGAAAGTGAACTTAATTAAAGTTTGATACTCAATTTCATTTATTCGAATATCGAGTTTTGGATAATGTTGTAATTCAAGCTGTAATAAATGATAGTAAGGAATGGGAAGGCTATCAAATAAAGCAAAAATTAGTGAAAAATGAGATTTAATTTGCTTAAAAAATACTCCTATATCATTTTATTTCTGAAATTTCATAATTATCATGTTTTGTTGGATAAGCTCCCATGAACAATGCATTTGATTAATAATAATAATAATTGGTTTAAAATGATATAAAAAAATATTAATGAGTTCCACTTAAAAAAAATGGTGGAATTCCTAGTCGGAGATAAGTCATTGATCTCCACTGCTTTTCCATCTCTCCCCACTTTCCGTCATCGATTGATCAAATCATGTTTTTTTATATGAAATATATAAAACAAAAACCTTTTCTCATAGGAACATGTCATTGGGTTATATGGCCATTGTCTTTTCCACTAACACAACATATGCTAACCCCATTCACATCTTGTCCCTACTCTTATCTTAGGAACATCAACATATACCCCCCAACTCATACAATTTCCTCCAATTTTCATACACCAATCAAATATTTAGAAACTTGTATTCTTTATCCTTTACTCATACAATGCCTGGTTTTAGCATCAAGCTTTTTTTACGATGAGTGATAATATTTTGCATGAATTTTCTTCCTCATATATATAAATATATTTACTTCATTCATTTATGTGCAATATTTTCTACTGATTTCGTCAAATTGATAAAAAAAAAAAATTCTGGAGACAGACAGTTCCAAAATCCAATTAATTGTAAATAGAAAGCAAGGAATACATGAGAAGGATCCAAAAGCCGCCCCAGAGCTAAAGTTTCAACGTTATTAATTCCCTTGTAGTTGGGGAATTTTGGGATGAGTTGATTAGGCACCCAAGTTGGAGGGGGAGGGAAGGCAAAGACAAAGCTTTGCTTTTTATTTATTTTTCATTTGCATCATCCTAAGGAACAAAAGATTTGGGTTGCCGTTGTACCTTTTGGGATAAGGCAAATATCTCTGTCACAATATTATTATTATTATTATTATTATAACATTAATAAATTAATAATCTTTGCCTACTTATATACCCATAGCATCCACTTAGGTTCGGGCATATTGTAGAAGACGGTTCACCTAACTAGAAAGATGATAAATTTAATTAATTTTTTTTTTTTTGTTTTCTTACTAGAATTTTCAAACTTTAAAAAGTTAAGACTTGATTCAAATTCCCTTTTGAAAAGAGTACTCTAATCTTGTTTCCTTTTGATCTTTGTTTTGTTTTTTCGGTAAAATTAAACTATTTTTTTATCATTGGGATATTCCTAATAGATTGATTACATTGCATTTACTTTTTGTTCATTATCTATTGATCCTCATGTTTGGTCTATGGTTTCATATTGATTTTAATTTCTTTTTCATTCAAAAAAAAAAAAAATTCCTTTTGTCACACCACCATTAAGAAAAAAAAAAATACTATTGGAATCTTTGTTGCTTTCTTGACTTTTCCACATTTTATTAATTCATCAAATGATGTTCCCAATAAGTCTTAATGATGGGATTTATTGCTTGTTACGAGCCACCAACACACCCATGAGGCCATGACCCATCCCTCTATCTCTACGATATTTGTTCATTAATTGATATATGTGTTTTTATTTTTAATTACGTCAGAAAGTCGCTTAGGGACAGATTCAAACATCACATGAATCATTCATTATTTCTCAATTAATCAACCCTCAACATTTTGTTTACTTAATTAATCTCATCTATTAATGATGCATTATTTGTTTTACTAATGAAAATGGATATATAAAGTTGGTAGCCTGTAGCCATCAAGGCCTCAAGGGATTATTCCCAAGGTTTTTCTATTGGGTGCATGTAGCAGGACACTTGTTACAAAATCCATCATTGAATCAATCATAACAATAATCGAAATAATTATTTGTTGTTTAGTTATTATTAAGCAGTTTAGCACCCCATAATTAAAATGTAAAGAAAACTTATGTTCTGGAAAAAAAAAGAGGTGAATAATTTATATTGTTATATTATTTGTAATAGCATATATATATATATATGGAGTACGGATCATCTGCTAATATATATCCATCTAATGTGAAGTGTACGAATCAAACGATCGGTTCGGTTAATACTCGAATCGAATTATTTTAAATATAAAAATTTTTAACTGTTAATCGGATCGAATATTTTTAAATACATTAACCAAATCGAAATATTTCGATTAATTCGGTAAAAAATACATTATTAATGTTCATTTTCTTTTTTTTTTAATAGTTTAAAAAAATTTAAATGGAGGTGAAAATAATATATAAGACATTAAAAATATTACATAAATGTTGAAAGTTAACAACCAAACAAAAAGTTAACAATTATATATAATATATATTATTTATTTCGATTAACAACAAGTTAATAATTAACTAATTTCTAATCAAACTAAATTCAATCACCGACCAATAAATCGAATTAAATCAGTTCAATCGATTAATTCGAACAAAGTAGAAATTGGTTAAACAACATTTAAAAAAGATTTTTTAAGCCGTATTCGTGGACGAATATGATTCAAACAATTAATGATTTAATAACCTGCCTCCCAAAAAAGAGTACAAGTGTGTTGATTAGAATAATTGGTACTTTGTACAAGAGTCAAACAATTAAATTAGTGGAAAGGAAAATGAAAGTGTTACATCAGATGAAGAGAGGTCTAGTGGTTTTCAACTTAAAACAAACTTACTTCTTTTAATGTGAAAAGCCAGACCAGTACCACCGACTTCTGTTTTGTCGAGTGAGACAATTCAATGTCACGTTGTTTTCCTTATGTTTTCTCATTTTTTTTTCCCATTTCAATATCATACAAAAATAAATAAATAAAAAGCTACCATCCTTCGACTATATATATGATGTCATTAATCAAAATACAGAAATAAAAAAAAAAATTGAATTGACGGAGGAGAGTTTGAGATGCAAATTTATATACGGAAATTGTATGTGTATAGCTTAAAATAGAAACGGTTAATTTAATTCGCTAATTGCATGTGACTCTTGCTTCAAATTAACATGACTTTGTTGGTCGCATTTTTGGCTACGACTTGGTACATTAAAAGACTAAATTCCCTACCCTAAAAGGGAACAAAAAACATATTAAAATAAAAAATTTGATTTTGATTAATCCATATTTAAATTAATAAGCTAAGTATGAATATTATGAAAAAAGATTATATTAAATTGTGATCCCACGTCATCTCTATCTATTTCCAATAAGAGAATGGCAAATTATATTTTTCCTCCTAATTTTCAGCATTTTCCTACTAAAAAATTCAAATCCAACTAAAAATGCTAAAAATCAGAAGTAAAAAGTTGATTTGTCATTCTCCTATTGGAAAGGGACAGGGATGGCGTGGAATCACAGTTTCTTACCATCCCTTCTCTGAATGTTATAGTCATTATTATTAGAAAGATTTTATTTAAATATTATTCCAAACTCAAACAATATTAATTTTAAACCTTAAAATGAATTAAAACACTCATAATTATTAAAAAAATATATCATTAGTGTTGATTAAACGATAAATGTTAAAGGTCAAGAGTTATATTTTAATGGGTTTAATTTAGAAGTTTTTTAGGAGAATGAAAGGTCAAGAGTCATTGGTTTATGGCTATTATTAGATTTCAATATTTTTAGTTTTTTTTTAGGGCAAACTATAGCCTATAAATAGTTTGTAAGCATTTTGATATAGAAAAGTAAGAAAGTTTAGAAGTTAAAAATCAAAAGTTTTTTTTGAAGTTGTTTTTCTCCACAAGTTTTTTGGTTCTGTCTTGAGCAATTTTAACAAATTGGTATCAGAGTCATGGAGAGTGTGACCAGTAATGTGTCGCTGCCTCGACTAACGAAGGCGAACTACGAGAATTAGAGTATCCAAATGAAAGCTCTTCTCGGGTCTCAAGATGGTTGGGAGGTGGTCCAAGAAGGTTTCGTAGAACCGACAACTACCGCGGGATATACGGTGGCTCAAAACAAGACGTTGAAAGAGATGCGATCGAAAGATAAGGCGGCATTGTACATTTTGTTCCAAGTTGTTGACGAGTCGGGCTTTGAAAAGATTGTGAGTGCGACAACTTCAAAAGAAGCGTGGGACATTTTGGCGAAGGTGTACAAATGAGCCGATCGAGTTAAACAAGTCCGCCTTCAAACCCTTCACGGCGAGTTAGAAGGCATGAAGATGAAGGAATCGGAAGGTGTCTCCGACTACATCACGCGTGTTCAAACCGTGGTGAACCAACTCAACCGAAACGGAGAAGCGTTAACCGATGCACGAGTTGTGAAAAAGATTTTGAGATCGTTAACTGACAGTTTCGAGAATGTCGTATGTGCCATAGAAGAGTCAAAGGATCTAGCAACGCTTACAGTCGACGAACTCGCCTGTTCTCTCGAGGCACATGAACAACGTAAGAAGAAGAAAAAGGAGACACTCGAGCAAGCACTTCAAACCAAGGCTTCAATCAAAGATGAAAAGGTTTTCTATTCTTAAAACTTTCGAGGTAGAGGGCGTGGCCGTGGAGGTCGAGGAAATGGTCGCGGTGGAAGAGGCCGCAGTCAAGAAGGGCATTATGAGGAGAATGAGCAATCAAACCAACAAAATTGGCGTGGAAGAGGACGCGGTCGTGGAAGAGGCGGTCGGCCGAATTATTCCAACATCGAGTGCTACAACTGTGGCAAATATGGTCACTATGCGAAGGATTGCAACTCTGATAAGTGTTACAATTGTGGCAAGGCGGGGCATTTCACGAAAGAATGTCGCGTCTTGAAAAATGTGGAAGAGACAACCAACCTAACCACGAAAGATGAGGAGACAAAAGAAGGTTTTCTATTGATGGCACACAACGAAGTCAACACCAACAACAACATGGTATGGTACCTTGACACGGGTGCAAGCAACCATATGTGCGGGCACAAGCACCTATTCAAAGAGATGCGAAAGGTTGAAACGGGACGTGTCGTTTCGAGATGCGTCGAAAGTTGAGGTAAAATGCCAAGGTACCGTTTGTTATTTACAAAAGGATGGGTTAGTTGGGTCAATCCAAGATGTGTATTACGTACCAGACCTCAAGAGCAATATTTTGAGTATGGGGCAACTCATGGAAAAAAGGTTATTCAGTACTTATGAAAGATCGGGTGTTACACTTGAAAGATAAGCAAGGGCGTTTGGTCGCTCGAGTTGAAATGGGGAGAAATCGCACGTACAAGTTGAATTTGAGAAGCGTTCGAGAAAAATATTTGTGAGTCAACGTAGAAGACAAGGCGTTGCTGTGGCATCTCCGTTTTGGTCACCTATATTATGGTGGTCTAAACGAGTTGGCGAAGAAGAACATGGTGCACGGGCTACCGGACATGGACTACGAGGGAAAATTTTGTGAAGAGTGTGTGCTCGGCAAGCATGCGAGAACTTCGTTTCAAAAGAAGGCAGAATATCGGGCTAAGCAACCTCTCGAATTGATTCATACCGACATATGTGGACCAATCACCCCCGAATCTTTTAGCGGTAAAAGGTATTTCATTTTCTTTATCGATAATTTCTCACGAAAAACTTGGGTTTATTTTCTGAAAGAAAATTTGAGGCGTTCGAGGTGTTCAACAAGTTTAAAGTGATGGTGGAAAAGGCAACCGGTAGACACATCAAATCTGTACGATCCGATAGAGGTGGCGAGTATACTTCGACGGCTTTCATGGAGTATTGTGAGGAACAAGGCATAAGACGATTCCTAACTGTATCGTACTCTCCCCAACAAAACGGTGTGGCCGAGAGGAAGAATCGGACTATTCTTGAGATGGTTCGGTCAATGCTCAAGAGCAAGAAGATGCTGAAGGAATTTTGGGCGGAAGCCGTGCAATGTGCCAACTATGTGCAAAATCGGTGTCCACATTCGAAGTTGAATGATCAAACACCACAAGAGGCATGGAGCGGACAAAAACTGACAATTTTGTATCACAAAGTATTCAGTAGTGAGGCCTATGCACACGTGCCGGATCAGCGAAGAACGAGGCTCGAATACAAAAGCAAAAGGTTTATGTTTATTGGGTATGATGAGAAAACAAAAGGATACAAGCTACTCGACCCAATAAGCAAGAAGGTTGTGGTGAGTCGTGATGTACGAGTTAATGAAACAAGCGAGTGGGATTAGAATAACTCAATGGAGGTTATCATCGAAGATGGAGGATCATCAACCGCTACACCAACAATCATACCGACAAATCCTGAAACTACCGATGATGAAGATGAACCGAAACAACCCAAAATGCGAAGTTTTCAAGATTTGTATGATTCAACAAATGAGGTACACATTGTATGTCTTTTGGCAGATTTCGAGAATATAAGTTTTGAAGAGGCGGTGCGAGACAAGAAGTGGCAAACTGCCATGGATGAGGAGATTAAAGTAATTGACTGCAACAACACATGGGAGTTAACGGAGTTACCGAAAGGAAGTCAGCCCATTGGTGTGAAGTGGGTGTTCAAGATAAAGATGAATGCTCAAGGTGAGATAGAACGGTACAAGGCGCGACTTGTTGCAAAGGGATACAAGCAAAATGAGGGAATCGATTATGACGAGGTGTTTGCTCCCGTTGCAAGAATGGAGACAATCCGATTGCTCTTTTCACAAGCGGCTCAATTCAAATGGTCGATATTTCAAATGGATGTCAAGTCGGCATTCTTGAATGGTGTGCTCGAAGAAGAAGTCTACGTCGAACAACCACCCGGGTACGTGAAAAGTAGAGAAGAGAAGAAGGTGTTGAAATTGAAGAAGGCACTTTACGGGTTGAAGCAAGCATCGCGGGCATGGAATACTCGTATCGATACATAATTCAAGGAGAACGGGTTCGAACAATGTCCCTATGAACATGCCCTTTACGTGAAGAAGAATGGAGGTAATATGTTATTTGTTGCTCTTTATGTTGATGACCTCATTTTTATGGGGAACAATGGTGAGATGATTCAAGATTTTAAAAGCACAATGACACAAGAATTCGAGATGACAGATTTAGGTTTGATGAAGTTTTTCCTTGGTTTGGAGGTAAGACAAGAAGAGACAGGTATTTTTGTGTCACGGGAGGCATATGCAAAGGAAATTTTAAAGAAGTACAAGATGGCATATTGCAAACCGTTATCAACACCAATGGAACCAGGTGTAAAACTCTCGAAATTCGATGGAGGAGAACGAGTCGACGCGAGCAAATACTGGAATTTGGTGGGAAGTCTTCGCTATCTCACTTGCACAAGGCCTGACCTTTCGCTAAGTGTTGGCATAGTAAGTCGGTTCATGGAGGAGCCGGTTTATTCACATTGGAAGGCGTTGAAGCGAATCCTACGGTACATCCAAGGAACGGTGTCACTCGGGTTATTCTATTCAAATGTGGAAGATTACAAGTTGATTGGGTACTCCGACAGTGATTGGTGCAGAGACTTAGACGATCGAAAAAGTACATCGGGATATGTGTTCTTTATGGGTAACACGTCGTTTACTTGGCTTTCAAAGAAGCAACCAATCATGACGCTCTCAACATGTGAAGCTGAATATGTGGCAGCGTCTTGGTGTGTATGTCATGCTATATGGCTCAGAAACTTGTTGGACGAGTTGGAGCAACAACAACTCGGTGCGACTGAGATACGAGTTAACAATAAATCAGCAATTGAGTTGGCAAAGAATCCAGTGAATCATGAGAGAAGCAAAGACATTGACATTCGCTTTCACTTCATCCGAGATCATGTAAAGGGAGGAAGTGTGAAATTAGTGCACGTGGCAAGCCGGGACCAAGTCGTGGATATCTTCACGAAACTGCTACCGATGGTACTTCTCGATAACTGCAAGATATTAATCAGCATGAAGGATGGCAGAAGCATTTAAGTTTACGGGGGAGTTTTGTTGATTAAACGTTAAATGTTAAAGGTCAAGAGTTATGTTTTAATAGGTTTAATTTAGAAGTTTTTTAGGAGAATGAAAGGTCAAGAGTCATTGGTTTATGGCTATTATTAGATTTTAATATTTTCAGTTTTTTTTAAGGGCAAACTATAGCCTATAAATAGTTTGTAAGCATTTTGATATAGAAACGTAAGAAAGTTTAGAAATTAAAAATCAAAAGTTTTTTTTGAAGTTGTTTTTCTCCACAAGTGTTTTGGTTCTGTCTTGAGCAATTTTAACAATTAGACTTGGTAATTCGTATGTGAAAAATATTACTGCAAACAATAATAATATAATAGTTGGTATTGCTTGCTTGCATATTGTCACATGCTGCTTAACATATCTCACCTAATGTTATGCAGCTGTGAATCCCATGAATACACAGTTATTGTTAATATAAATATTATATTAGCTATGGATCCTATAACTATGAATGTATGTTCATGAATCGTGGAAATTAAAGTGGCTTCGACGACGACTAATGACACAGGAAATTCAATCTATTATATATATATATATATTCATGAATTAATGTTATAATTATAGTGAACCAATGTTAGGGCTTTTGACTTGATTCCAATTCCCAGTCACATGCTTCAAGTACAAGTTATTGAGATACTTGATTGAAGCATGCATGCATGGAACTGAAGGTCAAAACTTCCCACTGATGCATTGCTTTTAGAAGATCTAGAATGGGGATAGGGTGCATTTCGGTGGACTAATTAATTAAAGGCTTAGCTCTTTTGACTCAAACTAAAGTATAACCTATATATATCTGCATGCATGGACTGCTTTTCGGTCGTATCATTCAAATTTCAAAATCCGCAGCACACAAATTTGGGGTATTTGACATCAATGGATCAGTCGGTTCATTAATATTTAATACTAGAGTACGGATACGAGGCAATGTTTGATCCCAATATATTTCTAGTATGGTTCATTTTAAATTGCTATTCTCTTTGTGTAATTAATTTCAGTATTAGGACTTTGTTGAATTTCTCACATGCATCGTTTGAAACAGCGTGCGGAAAGCTTTTCACAGAATATTTTGAAAATCTTTTAGATTGATAGTTTTTTAAGGAAAAAAATTTAAATAATTAATATTCAAACATGACTATAATCAAATTATAAAATAGATGAGAATATTTGTGATCTTTTAACACTTTATTTATAACAAATAAAACGTCTAAGAGAACATAACTATAAGCAAGCAAAGAGAAGGTTGTCCGATTTCAATATCTTGTCTTCCAAATAATTGCAGTGGCATTGACATGATGCTAGCTAAGACAACCCGAGAGCGTGTTTGAAAATGTTGCTCAGTCAATAGTAAAAAGGAAACGATGGTGGTTGAATCGAACAATAGCCAATCCCGATGCAGTCATATGGGGAACTGCCTGCAGCCATTTTTTTTTTGGGTGGATTCCGAAAAAACACCTGTGAAAGTTTAAATGGGCTGCATTCGAGTTGAGTCAGAATCCCATGAACATGACGCCGAAATTTTTTATTTTTTATTTTTTCAGCTGCCAAAGAAAGAAATGTTTATGTTATGGGATTACCACTCGAGTTTGTTTGTCTGTCATTGGAACAAGAAATCCAACATTATCATTCTTTGTTTGGTGGATACCTTGCTACCTTGCTCCATTGTTGTTCATTTTTGTGCTTAGCCCAACAACCCCAAAAAAAAAAAAAGTAAAATCCCCATGTTCCATAATAATTCAAACCTAGTCAGAGTCAATAAACTTTAAAAATATTTTAAATATATCTAAACATTTTTCGTTGTAGTAATCAAGCTTTAGTCTTTGATATAATTAAAGAGAATATATATATAAAATGAATTAATATTTTTGTTAAAACCGAGGGAAAATGCAAGGTTGAGGTTATTACATGGTTGGAAAAAGGTTAAATAGAAAAAGAAGTTTCCCCACTTTCAAGGGAAATAACAGTAAGAAATTTGGTTTTGTTCTACCAAAATTTCTAATTAGCTCGTTAATGTAATGATTACTACAAGCTCAGCAAATGACAGTTTTCTTAAAAAGAACAAATGATAAAGTTGAAATCAAGCATCCCTGGTCAGAAAATTCAAAAACATGTTCACTTTTTAGTTTAGATATAGGGTGAATCCAGATAATTTTTGGGTTAGAATTAAATTGCATATTATTACGATAGTAAAAATATAATTTTATTATTTTATATTCTTATAATTTTTAAAATATTAAATTAAATTTTTATTATTTTTAAAACTCAAATTATAATTTTATCATTACTAATTTAAAATTTTATAAATTAAAAAAGAATTTAAATAAAAAAATTTCTATTTTAAAGGGAGTTAAAACCCTTGTTAGTATCCCTAGTTCCGTCACCGTACAGAGAGTGACAATAAAGTGGAGCAAGTAAATATTATCAAATTATTATTATTTTATTGGTGGCATGGTTTTATTCAATCCTATCCTATTTTAATGTCGATGTTAAAATTTAAATATCAATGCTACTTTCATGCATTACGTTTCATTTATAATTATATCAATTTATTTCATATTTATTAGTTATTTTAAAGATTTCAATTAATGTACATTTAACATATATAAAAATAAGTTAAATATCTCATCTAAATATTTAATAGTTTATTTAGTGATGTATTACTATATTTTTATTCTTTTAAAAATCAAATATATAAAAATAAAATAGTAATTTTAAAATATTGAAGCAGGTGAGTTGAAGCGAGCAACCTGTCTTCCAAACCAAAAAACATGTTTTACGTTGTACTATCCCGCCCCACCTCCATTGTTAAAGGGGGAAAAAACAACTTTTAGATTCAAAATGAATATTTAACATCTTTAAATCACAGAGTTTTTATTATTATATAATTTATAAGCATATAAATATTGATCTCTTATTCAATTAAAGGAAGATTGGATTAGGTCATCAACTCTTTTTTACATCCAAAATTCAGAACTTCCCTCTTTGTCGTCAAGCTAATTTGTCAATGGTCAAAGGACATAATTAAGGATGCCTCGAGAGATTTGTTCCAATGAATTTGGCTTTAATAACTCATAGACCCCAAGTTGTCTTTTTGGAGGAACATCAAAGTGACTCAATAAAGTAAAATCACATGTATTTTTTAAAAAAATTGTCATCAGATTAAGAGATTTTATTTTAAAATTTTATTGAATTCAAAAAAAAAAAAAAAAGAGCATAGGGAATGCTTTGGTTTCTAAATCATTTTTGAAAAATTCAATTAGCTTGATAGTTTATGGGAAAACATTATTCATTTACTTGTATGTTTGTTTATTTGTGAAAATTTTGGGGCAGACTAGGCAGGGCCAATAGTCAAAGTGGGTCCATACCTAATGACTAAGCCCATAGCTAAAAGGAATGGCTTTGGGTATGATAAGGGGATTGGGCCCATAAATTTCTACCATTGGCAGAGGGAATGTGGGACTCTGACCAACTTGTTGGGGGCCATTTCTGTTTATTTGTGTGTTTACTGAATGCTACCACTTATAACTGTCCCTCTTTTTACAGCTAAACTTAACTCCATCAATGTCATGTGTCTGCTTTTAGTGTTTTATCATGTAAAAAGTTTGAGTCTTTCTTCATCCTTTCTCTCTAATTCATTGTAAAAACAAGAGTAAATGGCACTTTTTTTTCTTCCTTCATACTGTAAAAATGCGTGCTTTAGATTATATAAACATTGTCCAGCAGCAATGATAACCTAAAATCTTTTAACCATGTGAAATGGAGGCACAAAAACCCAAAAAAAGAAAATAATTTGTAGAATCAAGAAATAGTTATAGAATAATTATAACAATATTCTTAGTTTTGATGTCATGAATAGACTCCAAAGAGTTTGCTATTTTTCATTTCTTTTAAAAAGATTAATTATTACTTGTATGTTGAAAAAGAAAGGGAAAACTTAAAAGAATTGTTTTTGGTAGAATCCCATTTGGTGGGGAAAGAAATTGGTGCATTGAAGGGCTAAGCAAGTTATTTAGTCCAGTCAAAGAAAATGGGCACCTAAAGTTATATCATAATCATTCTCCTCACACTTTCACATTTATTTCTGTTTCACATTATAGTTTATTTTCCCCTCCAATTTTATAAAAAAAAAAATTATTTTTTGTTAAGTCACTTTAAAGTGAATGAAAAAATTGACATGTGTTAACTTTTGTTGATGTGGCATACACATAAATTACCACGTGGATGATCTGTTAACATTTAATTAACTTTTTAAAAACATTTTTATTTTTTAAATAATTTTAATGATTTTTAATTTTTTTAAAAATAATTTTTATATTTTTTTGAATTATTAAAGTTTTAAAAAAGTAATTAAATATTGATGTATCATCCACACGATAATCTATTTGTATGTCATATCAGTAAAGTTAAAAAAATATTAATTTTCTTTCATTTTAGAATGACTTGACAAAAAGAAACTTAAATTTAAGAGCTAAAAAATGCGAAAAGTTAAAATGGGAGTTAAATCTGTTTTTTCTAGTTTGGCTTTTTGTTTAACTTTTAAGAATTCATATGCCATCTAAAGCGAAAGATGTGTGCTACTTCAACATTGAAGGAGAAGAAGTCAAATAAAAAAAAGTTAAAAATCCAAAAATATAATTATAGAATAATATATGCTCTTTAAATTAACTTAAAAATCAATAATATATATAAGCTTTTTAAACTCTAATTTTGACATTAACAATTACAAAATTTTCATAAGGGATATTATGGGTTTATCTTTGGGCCTCCCATTTCTTTCTAAAATACGAGGAAGGTTACATGTGGGTTTACCTTTTCCCTTAAATCCAATGGCAGTGCCATGCTTTATTTATCCGAGAATTCGATGGTTATGCATGGATGATGATAATGATGGACCTATGGCCCAAATAAATTTCAACAAATTTTTTAATGTTTTTCCGTCCATGGGAACTCATTCATGGCCCAAATATATCATTTCCAGTTAAGTCCTCGTAACCTATAATGTTACCCTTAAAATGCTTTTAAAACCCATTTGTGAGGGCGCTTCAGCGAAGGGCACTGTGGTGGGGGAACCCTTGAGAGTTCAACCAAGAATGCATACATATCATGGAAGGATGTTGATTACTTGAATTGCAGAACACTGAATGAAGTTGACAAAACTAAAAATTTGTCAACTTTTTTTCCCAAAATAAATCACTAAATTATCCTGTTTATAAATTTGTAAACTATGTTTTCCACCTTGTAATGTATATATTTTTTGATAAAATATTGAGCCAATAATAATTCAATCCATTTTTTGTTTACAGGTTGGCTAGTAAAGAAATCAAAGAAAATTTACAGGCATTGCTCGGTGATATACCTACACACTACATCCCCAGTTGGGAGTGTTACCAAATTCATTCCTCGTCTACAGAAAAATCAGGCTCTGCTGGTTTGGGCAAGGAGCTGACAACCCCAGAACCAGATCCTGAATGCATCTTAACACCTATCCTAGTGCTTGCTGCTAGCCTGGCTGCATACATAGCCAAGCCTGAACCAGGTGCCGGTGGTTCAGGTTCTGCAGCCGTCACCAAGTTCTCCTTAGCTCTAAGTTCAGCCGATTCCTTTCGTTTCTTAAACCGACGCCATGCTGCTTGTATGAAACAGGCGGCCCATGTTCTCCACTGGTGTGAGTAAAACCGGAATTTGTGTCTTAGTTGTTTGCTATGTAATCTTCTGAACTGTGATGCCACAAATTTGAGGTCTTCGGCTCTAAGAGCAAAGGCCTCTACTTCTGATATTGCTTTAACTGTGCGAGTTGAGCATGGGAGAATGACACTCGGACGAGGATCCAATGCCCATGTAAGCAGTTCCTCACCGCAGAAGTCTCCCGGGCCAATCTTGCATGAATTGAAGAATCCGGTACGGCCACCATTCGTGGTATAGGAATCTAGGTGGCCTCGAATTATGAAGAGCATCTCATTGACAGGATCACCTTCGCGGACTAAGATAGTGCCTTCAGTGCACAAGGCTGGTTTAAGTCTCTCACAGATTGCATCTAACATCCTTTCATCCATTTGATCAAACAGTGGGACCTGTTGAATCCGTAAATATAGTTGCATTACATACCAAGCTTAGTTATTGCATGAAGTCTAATCTCTAGTGTAGTCAGATATTAAAAACTTACTCGCCGAACAAGGTCGAGACAGAGGTGGCGTTTGATATCTCTACGTAGATCCAAGGGAAGGCCTTTGAGTAAAGCTTCTTCATCAACTCCTCTTGTAGCTAGCCATTTATACTGATCATATTTTCTTACAGATTGCTTTAGCTCAGGAGGAAGTTGCCTGTGACGCATCCATTGCTCTGTATCAGTTCTCCTAATTCTCCATTCTTCCAACCTAACAGTTGTCGATTGGAGGTATGTCTGCCAGTGAAACATTATTAGAGTTAGAAATTGCTAACAACCATGATGTCAAACTTTTTTGGTAACTCCAAGATCATGTCAAACATTTCACTCAAGGATAGTTTTGTGATGTGTCTATATGTTATTAATCAATCATTACGAATAAAAGCTAGATGCTTGCGTTTCCATGAAAAGTTTTGGGGGAAAGGACTTACTTGCATATTCCCAATGAGCAGCGCAAAGAGAACCAGACCAAGGGTTGCAATAATGATGGCAAAAATTATTTCACCCACATAAGTGCTTGTGTCAAGATTTTGTCCCAGAGAACTGCAATGCATGTAGGAGACAGAGCATCAAAGTTTAATGTTTTATTGCAGCTCTAAAATCCCAGAGCCATACTGCAGCTGGAAATGCACTTGAAAAATAAGGTTCTTTTTCATTGATTTCTTAAACAATTCGTCTTCTTCTTCTTCTTTTTTGTTTTAATTCTTTGTTAGAAGAAATGAAAACTTTATGGGGACACAACTGACCTCAAGTTCCTTAAACCCCACCAGAGGCAATAAAAGTACTTGTTGAAGAATGGTGAAGTTGTAACATCAAATGTCAAGGCATCACCATATATACCGAACTGATAGAAGCTGGAACTTGGACTGCATAGGTTAGTAATATTGCTGGACTTGAACCAGGTATCCCTGCCAGGGTCTTTAACCCTGTGGCAATCAAAATATTTATACTGACACCAAGGATCCTCGACATCACAGGCAGTCCTCCAGCATGCTTCTTGTCGCTCTATTGCGAGAAGATACCAGCAAGCTCCTAAAACCTTTTCAAAAAAGATTGAATTAAGCTTCTTTTTTTTGAATTGGCAGTCTTTTTCGTTTTCCATACTGAATATGGTTCTTTTGAGTAGAATAACATACTGCAAGCTAAAAGCAGCCATTTTTACTTGTAGACTCGTAGTTTATAGGTTTCAGAATCACTTACATGGCTAGCCAGCATGTAGAGAATGAGGTTATAAGCAGCGCCGGCCCATGCTGTTTCTGTAACAACACCAGTGGCCTTGACAATTTGTGATGAGAGTGGAAAAATTAGAAAAAGTCTGGGAAGGTACTGGAAAATGATTATGAAGCGGAGTACGTTTTTCGTGTTTGTCATCGTTGAACCTCTAAGATTTGGAATGACAATCCAGATCAAAACCTGGGGATTATAAGATACAGCAAATTCGATGCCTTAGTTTTACACATTAAATCATTAAAATACTCTTATTAAAAGATGAAATGTTTAAATGAGTTTATACCTGAGGAAGTGGCAGGGCAGCAATTAAATCAATCCAGAAACTTTTCTGGAGGTACCTGGAAGCAATCTTCCTGGAATCTATTACAAGCTCTCCTCTCCCAAATACACGAGAAGGAGGAGCAACATAAGCTGTCCGAAACCGAATGAAAATCTGAATCAAATAAAAAGCATCAGCCAATGATCTAACTATGGTGAGGATAACTTCATGTGGTATTCCAATATCAATGCAGACTTCTTTCCAAACTACTGGCAAATAAAAGAACAAAGGATCCACAAACAAAGACACTAAGCATGATACTAGGAAAATCTTGTTCCACCGGTGAATAACCGGTCCCCGAGGATCCAAAATCTTCTTCTTCACTCTCTCAAAGTCCTCTGAGAATACCCTGGACAGTACTTTAGCTTTTAAGGATTTGCCTGTCCTACAACTACTACTACTACTAGTAGGCAACTCCTTGTCACCCTTCTTGGTCCCGGGCTCTGATATTTGGGTTCCATCAATGTTGAATTTCAGCTTTATCATATTCATACCATCTCCATTAATGGTGTTGTGGAGCTTTGCCAATTCAAGATCATCTTGAAATCTGAAAAAAAAAAAAAAACATATGTTAAGCCAGGAATATCAATTTGATTGTTCCACTGCTGGTTTGATATGCTAAAGTAAAATGAGAGGTTACTGAAACCATTAAAGAACAAAAGACGGAACAAACCTTACAGATCTCGAATTACCATACCCCATGGCTTGTCTTATAATGCTGTTGCCGTCGTTTCAGTTATTAGATTGGATCCGTAGAAGGGCGAGAGACTGCTGGTCAAAAAACAAACAGTTTATGGATATCAGGTCATGAATAAACTGAAGTTAACGTAGGCAAGTGGCAAGGACTCAAAGCCATACTAGAGCAGCAAAGGCCCTTTAATGGCTACTTGAACCAGGAATCATGTGACCTCTGGCATAAAAGATTTAACTCAGCTTGAAAATGAAGTAGCTCTAAAGGCCATCCTCCCCCTTTTTTAGGGCGAAAGAACTGGTCAAAACACGTGACCCATTTCTTTATTCAAATCCTCATAAAGGGTTTCCTCTAGACCACCATAGAAAAAATGTCTGATTTTCTATATTTGTCAGTACGAGTTGAAGCAGGAAAAATATAAGAAATATCCATGAAACTTTCTCTATATTTTATTGTATACATTGGATCAAGATCAAACACCCAATAATTTTAAATTTTTTGATACCCTTCCTTAAACCAAAATAATGAAAATAATAATAAAAGCAAATAAATGGCTTAAAGGTCATGGATTCATTGCTGACACCATTTCTTTTTAGAAATTTAGTCAGCTTGATTCCAACAGAAATATGGAAGATAGAACATTGACCATGACATTATTTTCTTGATTTATGGATTTTAAAAGGAAGAATTAGCAGTTTGGAAGAGAATAAGTCAATAAAACAAAGTTGAATGGAATATGATTCTGAATACACAATTAAAGGTTAGATCCTTAAGACTCATTCCATCAAACAGGGACATGAGAAAAAAGAGAAAACTCACAAGCATTAGGCCAAACCATGTAAAATCCTTAAGACTCAGTTTTCTTCTTCACTTCAATTCAGTTTCAAACTGATCCGACGATATTCTTCTAAGAATGAAAATGTTCGCCCAATTTTTTTTTACATGAAAAACATTCAAAATAACTGTAAAGTATCTGGAAATGGAAAGCTTAAACCAACACTTTCCACCGTTAGAACAATGAAGAATAAACCCTTCTCGATGTACACGCCTTAAATTGATGGTTTTTTTTTTTTTTTTTATATGTTAACAATTATTACAAGTTTGAGTAACTTGGAAACCAAAGAATTCCAAGAAAGTGACAAAAAGAGTTCATACCAAGTAATTAAAATGGGTATATTTAATATTAATTGTCATAACATTAAGAAAAAGAGAAAAAAATATAATATATAGTTATTATTTTGCTCAACTTTTTTAGTAATAAAATTAATAATTGAAAGTGGGAAGAAAAAGACAGAGAGACAGCATCATATGAGTGTGCCTTTATAAACTTAAAAGAAGAACCAGAAAATCGTTAGGAGAAGAGGGGTTCCATAATCTGTACTTCTGTTTATGTACTTTTATTTTTTTTATTCATAAATCCGTATATGATTTGTCATTAATTTTATAATTTTATTTTTTATTTTTATGTAAGATCCAAGGCGTTGACTACGTTAGATACGAATGCCTATGGAATCTTGAAACGTGTTTGTCCAGTAATGTACGGTAAGTTTACAGCCGCAAGATGTCGGTAATAGAAATAAAAAGTTTCCTTTTTTTTCCTTTTAAATTTTGATCCAAATTATAAGTGTTGAGTATTTAAATTTTTTTTATAAACATTTTTTAATCAATTTTATTATGAGTTCTCATCGTATCAATTCTTTTTAACATAATAGTTACAACTACCTATTATCTTTCCTCAATTTATAAATAAGAGATAATACACTTTAGCACACTCGAAATTATGTATATTGATAATAATACGCATTCCAATCAAGATAAAACTCTATCAACTTTTTCTTAAACAATTCTGAATTAGTAACAAACAAGCCAAATCAGCCATTAACTAATACTTGTTAAAGATATTTATTAATATTTCAAGCTTAATATTAACAGCCCCTTAAATGGTTAAGTGTAATGATAAACGAATTTTTATTTAGTGTAATCATATAAATAAAATTTTGATTGTAGTTTATATGTATATGTATAAAATTTTGATTTTGATTCAATTAAATAAATATAATTATTTATATATAAATGTAAAGCAATTCTATATAGATAATTATATTAGTGATTTGTAAAAATAAAATAAAATAATTAACAGTTGCAGAAAAGGAATTTGAGGATGACTTGAAATCATGTAACTTCGTCAAGGACTTGAATGAAGATAATGCCATGGGTTTTTATATTTAAAGAAAAAAAAAAAAAAAAAAAGCCTAACAAAATTGACTATTCTGACAGAGATATTACATTAGAACCTTGAAGCTTTAAGAACTGGCATCAACTGAAGTAGCTTTGGTTTCCTCACAGGGTTCTGATCCCACAATATATTGATTTAACTTACGTATCAATCATTACAGTGTTAGATTGGTAATGGAGTGAGTGCATGAACCTTTCTTTTTCACTTTTTCCATTCACATGTGTTGAATTTCTAGCTTCAACATCTGCATTTTCTTTTCTTAACTTTTTTCATATTACAAAAGGTGTTTAAAAAATTTGACCCAATCCAATTTTTTTGGAACTATGTTAAGTGTGTATTTTAAAACTATATGCTTTTATTCATTTTCATAATTCTTCCCCTGAACACTTACTATAATAAATCGAGTCCTTCCCATAAATTCAGTTATACCAATAGTGATAAGGTTGAAAAACTGAAAGAAGTAAAGAACAAGTCACAGTTGAAGTAAAAAGCGTGTTGTGATGTTGGTGGCCAGCCTGACCATGGCCTGACGGTGCAGACATTTTCCAATATCCATTCAATTTCAAACTACTCCTTTATTTGTTCACATTGCCAGCTTAACCTCACCAATTACTTATTTCAAATCATGAGGATTATTTGGATAAATAAAAGATTTGGATTCCGACAAGCCACCGAGATCTCGCTTCTTGCCAGCTTCATTTTATGACCTTCTTAAAAATGCTCCAACTCGTTTCTAAAAGGGGATAAATAATAATCTTTTTTCTTGTTCAAAAATTTATTAGGGATGAAATGATGCCTAATTCATTCATGGAATAAAAACTAAAAAATCAGAAATAAATATACCAATTAAGAAGAAAAAAAGTTAGTTACACGTGTGACGATAATTCAACTTTTCTATATGTATAGATGTAACTGATACTTAACTGCATGCCAGAATGAGGCCAGCTCAATGTTAGATGATGGTACAACAGCAGGGGAGAGAGCCAAGAAATTAAATCAGGCCCATTCATATCTTGGAAGCTAGCAATATAGTGGTCCCACCAACATCTTAAACTGCTCTGCATGGATCATGCATGTCCCACATTTCCATATATAACGTAACCGATTCTACCGTAACTACATTAAAAGTATTAGACAACCACCTGTATTTAGTATCAGACTCAAGGGCAAAGCCAGGGCCTGGCATGGCCCCGGCCCCCTCTAAAAGGTAAAATTACTATTTAGACTCTTGAAATTTTTTTAAAATTTTAAATTAGTAAAGGTAAAATTGCACTTTGCCCCCCCTAAAATTATAAAAATTTGATTTAATCCTTTACAAATTAGAAAGATATAAACTATAAAAAATTAAAATTTCATCCGGCCCCCCTAAAAATTTGTCCTGGCTTCGCCCCTGATCAGACTGTAACACCCTTAACCCTTATTTGTCGCCAGTACAGGATTACGGAATATTACTGGACTTTTCAGATCAAATACGAACATTTTATATCATTTAACATACATATCAGAAACCAATCAAAATCAATCTTATTGTCCCTTATATGAGCCTTCGAGGCACAGAATGCACATTAGAAATAAATCGGGACTAAACCGAATACTCAGAAAATTTTTCAGAAAATATCAAAAATTTTCAAAAGAGCAAGGGACACACACCAGTGTTGCCAGGCCGTGTAGGCTGTCGAAATAGGGGTACACGGCCGTGTCCTAGCCCGTGTCCAATTTAGGGTGCTTACTGACTTGGGTCACACGGCCAAGCCACACGCCCGTGTGCTAGGCCGTGTGAGCATACTGACTTGTAATATTAAGGTGCATGGGTCACACGGCTAAGCCACACACCCGTGTGCTAGTCCATGAACCTAATAATTCATTATAAAACTTAAATTGCTAGTTCAAAAATCTTTCTAAAACCACATTTGACTCATAAATACAAAATAATAAAATTTACGAGCTTACTCGTTGAATTTAGTGGCCTCAAACCACTGTTTTCGACACCACTGAAAATCAGGTTGTTACACAGACTTACTCAAAAATGAATAAATTAGTTTTTATATATTTTGAAACGTGTAAATTAATATATATGTTAAATGATGATTGAAAATTCTTTTTATAGGTGAAATATAAAAATGGTCACACAATTATGACTTTTGTTCTATTTCAATCACTATTCAACTATTAATTTTTTCGATTTAATTACTAAACTTTTCAAAATTAAATATTTTAGTCACTCTGAGCTGATGTGAGTTTTTTTTTATTGGCATATTAATAAAATTAACTATTTAATGTTTACACATTCTATCAATTTAACCATAAATATAACAAATTTAGCCCTCAAGGTGTATAAAATTTTTCATTTTAACTCTAATTCTAAAAAAATTAATAAATTTGACCCTCAACATTTGCAAAATTTGTCAATTTACTCCTAGCTCAAAAAATTAAAAAAATATTTAAAAAAAATCATTTTTAGCCCTTTATAACCCAACGGCTAACCCGTATGAGATATTAAAAAAAAAAAAGAGTACCCTCTTTCAAGTCACTTGCAACAATTCCTTTTACTATAATTTAGACTTCACACTGGATCAAACCAATTGATTTGGAACCTGTATTGAATAATTGGTTGCATTACTACTTGAACAGATAACGTTCTTAATGCATTTATTTTCTTTTGGATCTTAAATTTTTTTGTGCTTTATCCCAAATTTTTAGATTTTTTTTTTTTTGCAAGTGGCTTGAAATAGGATACTCTTTTTCTTATTTTAATATCTCACATGGGTTAGCCAATGGGTTATAAAGGGCTAAAAATGATTTTTTTTAAAAATATATTTTTAATTTTTAGAGCTTAGACTAAATTGACAGATTCTGAAAATATTGAGGGTCGAATTGATTAAACTTTTTAGAATTATAACTAAAATGACCAATTTTGTAAACATTGAGGGCTAAATTTGTTGAATTTTTTATACTTAGAATCAAATTGGTAGAATGTATAAACATTAGGGGGCTAATTTTGTTACTAAACCAATAAAAAAAAGCCCACTTCATTTTAGAATGACTAAAATATTTAATTTTGGAAAGTTGTGACTAAATCGAAAAAAATTATAGGTGTGTGACCAAAATAGAACGAAAGACATAGTTAAGTGACATTTTTATAGTTTTCTCATAAAAGAAAATTTTAGTTACCATTAAAAAAATAAAATTTATTGGAGGGTCAATTTGCATGTTTCGAAATGTATAAATATTAATTTGCTATTTTTTCAATAAAAGGACTAAAATGCAATCACCATGCTTTGTTAATACTAATTTTACCCATTTAAGATGGTGGGATATTAAATTTTTGGTCATGGTATTTTATTAGTAATATTTCATCCATTCCATCCTAATTCCTATCCAAGCATTCAAAGATTCTTGGGCATTAATAGTTATGACGAGACGATCAATGTATGCGTTTGTAATCTTTTTTTTTTCTATGTTAATCATGTAAACCTGAACATAATATCTTCTTTTGGTTATTTAATGTATTAATATAAGGAAAAGATTATTATTACATAAATATTAAAATAAATTTACATTTTTTAACTTAAAATTAGAAAGATAAATAAAACTCTAGTTAAAAAAGGTTTATTTAAATTAAGTAAAACATTTTTTTTCGTTACACTAAAAACAAGTTATGCGAGTAATTGAAATGTATCAAGCAAAATTTTATTATTAATTTATGGAATATTGTTGTTGCAATAATTAAGAGGATGTAGGTTGAACACATATTACATCTCGATTTAAGAGAATTATGGGTGGTAATAAAAATTATATAAAAGAAGAAACTGACTAAATAGTAAACTAAGGATAAATATTTTCAAATGCAAAGCAGAAATGGAATTCATATATAAAACATATTGTACAGTATCTATTTTACTATTTTAATGTTTATTTAACATATCACATTCTTGTGTTCTTGTATGGGTGTCAAAAAATATATGTATTATCCATAAATAATTTAAATTACACCCCAACCACCAGCAAAGAACATGACTGCACTCACTGCAATATATGTTGTGTTAGGGCCAGCCTGAAACTGGGACCAAGGATTCCATCAGCAGATGGTGAAGTATGAGCAGCTGCCAGGGCCCGTTCTGTAGAGAAGTTTGACCGAAACAGAACGTCGACGCTAAATTATGGAGGTGATATCAATATGTATAATTAAGCTTTCACTTGTAGTTTCTTTTTTGAGAGCACACTAGTAATTTCTTTAATAGTAAAGCCAGAGGTTGATTTTTAAGGGTAGGATAAGAAATCCGCCTGTGAAGCCAGCAGCTGCGAGGCTTTCGGAGGTTATGATTGACATTGCACATGTTAATCGGGAAGCAGGGGTGGATGAAATTGGTGGGATCCATTGAGATAGCGGAAGCTATAGCAGTCAAAGGGGCATTTTATCCTCCTCTTCCTTGAATGTTACCTGGAGATTTGCTGCGTCCTTTACAAATGTTTGCTTCTTGTTTGCGGTTAGAGAATGGCTGATAAGGTGCCAAAATGTAACATTATATGTAATAACTGTCTCCGACTTTCCTCGTCAGTTTTTGATGAACAAAAAAAGATTAACCGGCCTGAAGATTGATGGTTTGTCAGCATCTCCCTTACGATAATAGAAACAAAACCAACTGCAAAGTTTTTATTTATTTATCTATACAATTTATGGGTGAAATTCAGTAAAAGATTTAGCTTCTACTTCAAACTTCAGCTCATGCGATAGATTTTTTTTTTCTCAACTTGGAATAAAAGATGAATAATATCTGAAATGGGGGAAAATAAACTCAGTTACAAAATTCTCGTTAAAAAGGAAAGGTCAAAACGTAAAAAGAAAGAAAGATTGTATAATGAAAACAAAATTAGAAATATACATTGGTTTCTACTCTTGTGAGGCAGACGCGGCTTCCTTCAAGCATGTCCTCATCACTTTACCAAGTTTATTGCAAGCATCAAGGCAAAGCTGCATTGCCTGAACCAAACACTACAACTGTTAGCCCCATAACTATAGCAGCTTATGTTATCTAGACAATGAGCATTTTATGGGAAACAAATATTGAAGAGTCCATGGTACTTTTTAAATGACTAGCATTTTGATTTGCAGGAATCAGTTGCCTGAATTTTCAGCAAATCTTGATGAGAAGTAGATCAAAACACATACCTCATTAATATCTGGGGTTGACCATTCTCCTGTAAATGTCAGTTGAGTGACCTCATAACGAGAAGGCATACATGTAAGCATTAAGCTTCCATCTTGGTAGCTTTCCTCTTCGAGAACAGGATCAATCACAAGGTTTTTCCCTAGACAGGACTTGAAACCAAAATTTCCGCATTAAACACATGTGAAAAGATAAAGTTCTTCAAAGTGGAACTAGATCAGTATTCACTGTTCAAGTTTAGAAAGGACAAAACCATTCTATCATGGATTTGAAGAATGGTATGA
The DNA here is from genome assembly GCA_025698515.1 of Gossypium sturtianum. Taxonomy (NCBI): domain Eukaryota; kingdom Viridiplantae; phylum Streptophyta; class Magnoliopsida; order Malvales; family Malvaceae; genus Gossypium; species Gossypium sturtianum. The sequence goes on along the minus strand of CM046955.1, from coordinate 163,256,782 downwards.
TGCCATGCAGCAAGGAACAAGCTTCTGAATATCAATGTGCCTTTTTGTTTTCCAGTTTGTAGCAATTTGTTATCAATCATACTTTAATTGTCACACAATCTCAAACACCAAATACATTTACGTATAAGACCAAGTCTGTAGGCATGTAACTGATATACTTGCACTAGCATCATAATCATAATAGCATAGTCATAAGTTAGTAATGGTCTATGTTACTAGGACCCAGGGAATGAGTACCAGAAATGGGTACATGTCTGACATTGACACTGGCATGCTCTTTTTTCTTATTTTTCTAAAATTTCCATATATTTAGAGGACTATCCCTTATGTTTCAATACATGTCAGGCACATGTATTTCAATGAAAATGAAGAATTGGAGTAACGTAGCAGCCAACCTGAACTGAAGCAAAGTAAAATGAGTACAAATGAGCAGGAAGGAGGGCTCAAACCTATGCCTGCATAATGATAACAATGCTTAATGCAAACCAAAGACATTTACCACAGAAACTGCAGCAACAAGGTCATACATCATGATCCCCGCATCTGCAAGGGCAAGACTAGCACATGATATCACCACAGGAAGATCACCTGTAACCAATGTTATGAAGCTTATCAAGAAATGGCAATATAAGAGTTTAGGGCATATCCATAGCCCATAAGAATTTTGATTGATTAGATAAAACTTTTGACGCTCTACAACATTGTTAAATATTTATTTGCTAAAAAGAACATTACGTGAAACACTAGTAAGAATATGAGAACCAATTTTACAAGAGGCCATAAGAAGGTGCAAAAGAATAGATAGGTTAAGAAATGAAAGGAAAAAAAAATTAATGATAAAGGCATCTGAATCAGAAAAAATAATAGGCCAATTTCAAGCCTAATTACTAAGGATCAATGAGAAGACTTACTGCCCCCAGATTCCAACACCAATGCAAAAACATCCACGGTGGTCTTGGGGAATGTTTCCAACATTATTGCACCTTCCAAAGCTTTATGAAGCATTGACGAAAACTCTTTGTGATCCGATCCCTATGGAAAGGGAGACCAAGAAATAGAATCAACTAATTTGAAGAAAATAATTAGAAGGGAGATAAGGACACTAAATCAATTACGTTATGCATATAATCTAATAGCACCACTAAAGCTTCACACTTCCAATCATCTCATATACCTGTCCTCGAACTGGAGTGGCAAATGTTGTATAGCTGACATTACAATTTAATCTCCCAGTATCACTGTACATCATTGCTTTCTTACTTTCTCTTGGCCCAAATCTAAATAGTTAAACACAAATAACAGATGAACATGTAAAGCAGTCTCAGTATTTGAAAGAAAATTTTACTAAAGAAAGATAAGGGTTATAAAATCCCAAAAATAGTATCAAGAAGAACATGACAATTTAACATAGATATGCACTCACACAGATACAATGACCTTGGTACTCCCAAGCTCTGCATAAGCAGATCCGGAAGCAGAATTTACTGCACCTGTCCTGAAAACTACAAATCACCAACATTTTACGATTAATTTCAACTCAGCACAGCAGAATCTAAGAAAGCTTCATTTACAAGAGGATATGATGAATGATCCATAAATTTTCTATGAAAACACATTTTCCCTAGCTCCTAGGTGCCTAAAAACTATAAGAAAACCCATTATCGTGGTAGTAATGGGAAAGATGATCACACAGCATGACAACTATACCACTGTGGAAACCTAATGCTGTCTTTTATCATAAGCATGAACATTCAATTATATATAAAGTAGTCAGATGAACCAAAGATAGAACATGCTGGCACAAGTAATAACAAATCATGAAGAAGCACAATCACTTAGCTACTCATTGAAATGGTTAATCTAGAGAGCAATGGTGAACGCTAGCCTGTTCCTATACCCAGGTAATGAATCAAACTAACATACACAGAGGCACAAAAGAAAAATGAAACTTTTTTCCCCATATGGATGATTACCAAAGAATGGATAGAAAGCTTACTAATATCTAAAAGATATCAAACTTTTCAACTTTATTAGCAAAATAAAATGTAAAATTAAAACCCAAATAAAAATAACCATGATAATGTTAAAAACAAGAGAAAAATAAAAAGGAGATAGGTTTAAAAATGAAAAGAAAAAAGAAGGAAGCTTTACATGCTGGTCGGCACTGGTGGAAGCCACGGCCATCAGGTCGGACCCAATCGAGATCGTTGTCTTTGAAAATAGGGGGGCGAGTTTTTTGGCCAAGATTCGGCGAATACGTTACCGGAGCTGAACCGGGCTTTGCGGCCATGCTTTTTCTTCTTCTTGTTTCTTTTTCCTCTATTTACTATTTTGGTTTCAGTCGCAGCTCTGCTCTTCCTTTTAACTTTCAAGTTGTTCCAGGTTTTATTGCTTCTGATGCCAGGTCAAGACGCGATGCGTTTTCACTAGGAAAGGAAAAACGGTGTCGTTCAGCTGATATTCTCATGCTTACCTCCCCTTTAGAGGTGTCAATGAGCCACGTGGAGCACAACTAAAATTTTAAGTTCATTTGATAGGCCTAAACCCAGCTTAGAAATGGGCTTAAAATTTTATATAAATTTAATTAAGATAAAAATGTTAAAATTTGAACTCACCTAACTTTTTTATATAATTTTTTTATATAATTTTTAAAAAAATATATAAAACATCAAAAATATTAAAAACATTAAAAATGAATTTTTCTCAATAAATTAAAAATAAATTAAAAAATAATATGTATACTTAAATAACATTAAGATAGGTGCAACTTAAAAAGTAAATACCTCTAAAATAGTAATAAAATTAATAATAAAATAAGAATTATACAATATCCAAATAATAACAACAAAATAGTAGCAACATAATAGTGAAATGGTAGTAAAATAGTGAAAAAAAAACAATAAGAAAATAGCAGCAAAACAGTAAAAAAACATCTTTTTTTTTTGCATATTTGAGTTGGGCTCGGGCCAAAAAAGCCTTACTTGAGGCCTGACTCATTTTTTTAAGCGGGCCTTATTTTTTTGCCCGAGCTCATTTTTTGGGTCTATATTTTTACTCAAACCCTCCCACTTTTCGAGTGGTCCTTAAAGTTGGGCCGAGTGGCCCAACCCATGAACAAGTCTACAACCATTGTTGGGGATTAAAATGTAATACCCTTTAACCCTAAACCGTCGCCGAAACAGGGTTACGAGGCATTACCAGACATATCGGACAATTTACAAATAATTCTTAAATAAATAACAATCATATTATAATATAATCATAAATTCATATAATTTTTTGCTAATTGACTTCATTCATTTTTAAAAAAAAAATTAATATAACCCCTTTATAAATATTTAACCTTCCCTGCAAATTTCAAATCGCAACCCAACCAATTCTAGTATTTCAACCAATGCATTTATATACTCAAATATACTTAAATCATATTTGACATATTGACTTAACAACTTAATTAATGAAAGTTTATGAATGAATTGATATTTGAGAAATTGGATAGTTACATGCTTGGTAATTTTAATTCTTTATTGCTATTATAATTTGAATTATGGTAATACCACTGAATATGGAATACTCAGCGTATGGTTGTTTCCGTGCGCAGGTTGATAGGAGTCCAGTGTCCCGGTCCAGCATCCGAACGATCCCGACTCCAGCATAAAGATTTTGGTGATGTTTTCTTCCTTTAAGTGAAAGTGACATGTACATAGGGATTATAATGGTTATTTTGGTATGTTATATAATTTTGTTGTAAAGAAAGGTATTTGGTGTTTTGATGATTAAATTAGTGAAATGGTAGAAATTGTTTATGGCATTGGTATTGAATTGAAATGGTTTGAATAGTTTTATGAGCTAATTAGAAATGATAATAGGGTTTTCATTAATTAAGTTGTTAAGTCAATATGTCAAGTATGATTTAAGTATATTTGAGTATATAAATGCATTGGTTGAAATACTGGAATTAGTTGGGTTGCGATTTGAAATTTGCAGGGAAGGTTAAATATTTATAAATGGGTTATATTGAATTTTTTCCCCCTTAATAAATTTCGTCCTCGAAATTTACCTGAGAAAAGATGAGGATACTGTGCTCTCATCGTTTCTTCCGGTTCCCAAGTCGCTTCCTCTACATTATGATTTCTCTATAACACTTTTACTAGAGGAACTTGTTTATTTCTCAGCTCTTTTACTTCTCGAGCCAATATCTGAACCGACTCTTCTTCATAAGTCAAATCAGACTGAATTTCAATATTTTCAGTAGGAATAACATGAGAAGGATTTGATCTATATCTCCGAAGCATCGAAACATGAAAAACATTATGAATTTTCTGTAATTCTGGAGGTAAAGCTAATCAATAGGCAACAGGCCCAATTCTTTCCAAAATCTCATACGGCCCAATAAAACGTGAACTTAATTTACCCTTTCGGCCAAATCTCAAAACTTTCTTCCAAGGTGATACTTTGAGGAATACTTTATCACCAACAAAATATTCAATGTCTCGCCGTTTCAATTCTGCATATGATTTATTCCTATCAAAGGCTGCTTTCAATTTGTCTTTAATCTTCTTAACTGTTTCTTCTGTTTCTTGAATCAATTCTGGCCCAATCACTTTTCTTTCATTCAATTCTGTCCAACATATCGGTGATCGACACCTTCGACCATATAATGCTTCATACTAAGCCATCTGAATACTAGATTGGAAACTATTGTTATAAACAAATTCTGCTAGTGGCAAATATCGTTCCCAACCTGATTCAAAATCGATGATACAAGCCCGAAGCATATCTTCTAGAATTTGAATTACCCGCTTTGATTGTCCATCTGTTTGTGGATGAAAAGCTGTACTAAAATTGAGCCGAGTTCCCAGAGAATCATGTAGCTGCCTCCAAAATCTCGAAGTAAATCACGGATCCCGATCTGAGATTATCGATGTAGGAATACCATGTAATCTTACAATTTCCCGGATATAAACCTCGGCAAGCTTCTATAATGACCAATCAGTTTTGACTGCTGTGAAATGAGTTGACTTTGTAAGCCGATCAACAATTACCCAGATAGCATTCTTTTTGCTTGCTAATAACGGTAGTCCCGTAACAAAATCTATAGGGATACAATCCCATTTCCACTCAGGAATACTAATAGGTGAAGCGGACACTGCTTGCACTGATGTTCTCGCTTTTACCACGACATGTCAAACATTTACCGACAAATTCAACTATATCTTTCTTCATTCCTGGCCACCAATATAATTCTCGTAAATCACGATACATCTTCGTTCCACCAGGGTGCAAAGCGAAAGCACTATCATGTGCTTCTCAAAGAATCAACTCTTTAAGCTCAGAAATAGTTGGGATACAAATCCGATTTTGAAACCTCAAATAATCATGCTCGTCAATACTAAACTTTTCCACCGTACCATGCTGTACCATCTCTCTTTTCTTCATTAACTTCTTATCTTCCATTTGAGCTGCTCTAATCTGATCAAACATCACTGGCTTAACCCTTAATTCAGCTAGCAAGCTACCATCATCATTAATACTGAGTCGAGCAAACATTGCCCTTAATTCAACCGCGATTTTTCTGCTCAATGCATCTGCTACCACATTTGCCTTTCCTGGATGATAATCTATGACACAATCATAATCTTTCAGAAGTTCAATCCACCGTCTTTGTCTCAAGTTCAGCTCTTTTTGAGAAAGAAAATATTTTAAACTCTTATGATCGGTGTATATATAGCATTTCTCACCATAAAGATAATGCCTCCAAATTTTTAAGGCAAAAATCACAGCTGCTAGATCCAAATCATGAGTCGGATAGTTACGTTCATGTGGCTTCAATTGTCGGGATGCATAGGCTATTACCTTTCCGTATTGCATCAATACACAACCCAGACCATTCAAAGAAGTATCACTGTACACTATGAAATCTTTTCCCGACTCTGGTAATGTCAGAACTGGTGCCTTTGTCAACATCTGCTTTAGTGTCTCAAAACTCTTCTGGCATTGATCATCCCAGATGAAATGAACATTCTTGTAATAACCCAAATTTCAGTGATATTAGAAATAGTGGTTCGAGACCATCAAATCTGAAAAATGAACTCGTAGATTGTATTATTTAATATTTACCAACCAAATGTAGCTTTAAAAATATTTTTGAAATAGTAAATTGTGTTTTATAAAGATTTATTTGGTCAAGAAATCGAGAAAAAGAGGTATCGAGATCTCGGTGTTATAAACCGAGTCATAAATATTTTTATGAATATTTACGGAATGTCAATAAAGTAGTATAAAAATTTTGTTAGAAAAATTTTGACGTTTGGGTGGTTAATTAAATAAAAAGGACTAAATTGAAAAAGGTATAAAAGTTGCTAGAAGGATTAAATAGCTTAATTGTTAAATGAGGAAGGACCTAAAGTGTAAATAATCCCAAAGGAGATATTTTGGGTGGCAATAGCTGAGAAAAATCAGGAAATGGGTGAAATAAGGGTAAAATTGGAAAATTGCTAAAATTAGTTAAATAAATATGGGACCAAATTGGAATATCTAGAATACTCTTCATTTCTCTTCATTTTCTTCAGCTGAAAAACAGCCATGGGAGAGAGTTCAAGTTGGTTTTCATACTCAAGCTTCATGTAAGTTTAATTCTTGCTTTCTCCTTGAAATTTCTATGTTTTTGGATTTTTACAATTGGGTCCAACTTATTAATTCATTAGTTTTTTATTCTATGGAAAATTTTTAAAGTTGATGTGGATTATTGCTAGAAGAATATGATGAATAAATATTGAATTGAAGCTTTAATTTTGTTATATGATGATTTTATCAAGTGAAATTGATGGAAATTGGTTTAGGACTTAATTGTGAAAGAGTTGAAATTAAGGCCTAGTGTTAAAATTCTGATTTTCAAAGGTTATGAAGTAGTTTAACATGATAGATAAAAGTATTAAATGAGAAAATTATCTCAATTTAGGGGTGAATTGAGCAAGGACTGAATTGTATGAATTGTGGAATTGGGGACAAAATAGAAATCAACATGTTACACTAAAGTAGTTTTGGACAGCAACAGTTGTCTAACTTTGAAAAATCACCAAAAATAGTATAAATTGAACTAGAAGTTTAATGAGATATAGAATTAAATCTTGTTGAGTCTATTTTCATAGAAAAGAAACAGAGCAAGCAAAGGAAGTCTACATATTGAGATATTTAAATTTTTGTAAGACTGGTTTAGAATAACTTCGTGATCCCCTGTTCTTAATTTAGAAATTCACTAAAAATTGTAAAAAAATAATTATGAGTTATAATTTATATTTTTGTATTCCTTAGTGAGCCTATTTTCATTAGAAATAATCGGAAACACTATATGAAAATCGTACTATGAGATAATTGATTTTTAGTGAAGAGAGGTCAGAGCTGTCGGACTGTGTAACAGGGGAGAACTTAACTAATAAACTGTACTATTTGGACACACCAAAAATTCTGGAAAAATTATAGTAAGAAGACATGTGAGTATAGTTTCAAATAAAATTAACGGATATTAATTTGGAGTTTTGTAGCTCAAGATGAAAATAATTTAGTGACTATGACACAGATGGACAACTTGAATATTCACATAAGTAAATAGTGAAAATTATAAATAATGTTACTTACAAGTGTGTTGTTTATATTAAGGATGTGGATGGAGAGGAAGAGGAGGAAAAATAATATATGAACGACTTGTGTATAAATTGATTACATGCTCGATTATAATTGATAAATGTTGAATTAGAAATGATATAATGTTTTATTTGGAATATTTATTATGAAATTATGATTATCGTTATAATACAAAAATTGAACTTGTGAGTTTATATGGCTAAATTTTAGTGATCATTTGTTAATTTATGAACTTCATGATGTGTTATTTCATATGTATTGATGATAAAATCGTGAATAATGTAAAAGCATGAAAATTGAATAAATGATCAAATTGAGCACTTCAGTTCAGTGACAAGATGAATTGACGGAAAAGACCATAGTTGAACTATGGCAACAAGTGATAAGTGATAGCTTCGGCTACACTTATCTGATCAAGGACAAGTGAAAGTGATAAGTGGTAGCTTCGGCTACCTGATCAAGTGAAAAGTGGTAGCTTCGCCACACGATCAAGTGAAAAGTGGTAGCTCGGCTACGATCGATGAAAAGTGGTAGCTCTCGGCTACCGATCGAGTGGATAGTGGTAGCCGGCTACAAGTGAAAAGTGATTTCGGTGTAAGACCATATCTAGGATATGGCATCGGTGTGATACGTGTTTAAGATGTAAGACCATAGCTGGGCTATGGCATTCTAGTGAAAAGTGATGAATTGACGGATAAGTCCATGGTTTCACTATGGCATAATGATAGTGAAGATGTAAGACCATGTTTGAGCTATGGCATTCTAGTGAAAAGACCATAGCTATGTTATGGCATCGGTGATTATCGGTGAAATTCGGTGCATACCTGGCAAGTGCAGACCAATTCCATAAGAAGTTCACTAATTTGACAAAGCTTGGTAAGTGTTACATAGAATTATGTGATATAATGAAGTATGAGTTGATGAGACATGAACATAGAACTTGGTTGATGAATGAGTTCATTTGTGATTATATATTTGTACACCCTTGAGTGTATTATCCGTATGAATGGGTATTCCAAATGAGTTAATGAGAAGAGTTCTAATATGACATAATCTAAATTTGAAATGAAATATTATGAAAACGTACTTGGAATACATTGGTATGTCTTGTATATGTTATTTGAGTTCATAATGTGGAAAGTAAATGTATGTGAAAATATGAGGTGATGATACATGTACATGGAATTTATTGGTGGATACGTACATCCTAATAGATTTTAGTGAACATTGAAATTAGGCTCAATAAGTGATTTGTCAATTTAAATTGTGATTGGCAGGAAGAGTTAGTGAATTGCATGTTTATGAATTGTTACATGTATTTTTCAAAATACAAGGAAATGATGGTAATTGATACATGGAAATATGAGACTATAATATATAAAAACATGGAATATGTTTGATAAATGTGTTCATTCATAATTATAGAATTGTGCATCTCAAGTGCACTATATGTGTAAAGATGACGTTTCAAATGATTTGATAAGTAAAACTCAAATATGAAGTAGTTTGAAACCAAGACAATTTGTTATAAAAATGTATATGAAATACAGATGTGTGATTGTTATATGTTATATGAATACATAGTGTGAAAAGTATAAGTACAAGAGAAATTTAATGAGAATTGAACCCATATACGTTTCTTGTTATTTATATGAAGTGTACGAAGTGGTATTAAGTATAAGGCTCATTTGAATATCTTAAATTGGTTTTTGTATGTATTAAATGTGGGTGAAGAATAAGGATCAAATGAGAGAGAAATATGGCTTAGAAAATAGCCTAATTAATTTGAAAATTAACTTTACCACACGGCCTAGCAACACGGGCGTGTACTAAGGCCGTGTGACCCAATTTCCTTCATAGATGTAAGTCGAGAGTTATACGCCCTGGAGGCACACGGCCATGTGAGCCACACGAGCGTGGTACCCTTGTAAATGAGATAAACTTAGGGATTTTGCGAAAAATTTCATACGATTACGATTTAGTCCCGACCCAATCCCAATGCATGATTTGGACTTCAAGGGTCCGTTAAAGGAACTTTTATAATCAATTTTGATATTTGAGCGATAAATGGTTTAAATCATCTGTAAGTGTTCCGTACTCTTCGGTAATGCCTCGTACCCTGTTCCGGCGTCAAATACGGGTAAGGGGTGTTACAATTCTTCTGTAGTAGTTTAGTCATCGGCAAAGCTATCTTTGAGAATCAGTTTACAAATCTCCTATAATACCCGGCTAGACCGAGAAAACTACGTACCTCTGATACATTCTTGGGTGGTTTCCATTGGACAATCGCTTCAATCTTCTTTGGATCGACTCGAATTCCATCTACAGATACTACATGTCCTAGAAATACAACCTCTGATAACCAGAATTCACATTTACTGAGCTTTCCATACAACTATTTCTCCTGTAATATTTGTAGCACTATTCTAAGATGCTGATCATGTTCTGCCTCTGTCTTTAATTAGACCAGTATATCATCAATGAAGACTATCACGAACTGATCTAAATACGGCTGGAAGATACGATTCATGAGATCCATGAAAGCAGCTGGAGCATTAGTTAACTCGAATGGCATTACCAAGAATTCATAATGACCATACCTCGTACGGAAAGCTGTATTCGGTACATCACTTTCCTTTACTTTCAACTGATAGTACCCAGACCTCAAATCAATCTTTGAAAATACTGAAGCTCCTTTTAGTTGGTCAAATAAATCATCAATCCGAGGTAATGGATATTTATTCTTGATTGTTATCTTGTTCAACTACCGATAATCAATACATAGCCGCATTGACCCATCTTTCTTCTTAACAAACAATACCGGAGCTCCCCAAGGTGAAATGCTCGATCTAATAAACCCACGATCTAGTAAATCTTGTAACTGCACCTTCAATTCTTTCAATTCAGTGGGCGACACTCGGTACGGAGGTATAGAGATTGGTGCTGTACCCGGATACACTTCAATAGTAAATTCAACCTCTCTATCCAGTGGTAAGCCCGACAGTTCTTCAGGGAATACGTCTGGAAACTCACATACGGTCCTGATCTGACTACACTGACTTCCAACTGAATCAGAATTAATAACATATGCCAAAAATGCTGAACAATCCTGCTGAAGTAATTTATTAGCTTTCATCGCCGAAACAATACGTGCCAAACCACTGGTACAGATGCCATTCACCTCAATTTTGTCTCCATCATTTGTTTGAATATTGAACTTCTTTTCGTAACAGTCCAAAATCACCCCATATTCGGATAACCAATCCATACCCAATATTATATCAAAATCGCCGAAAGGAATAATCAACAAGTCAATAGAAAACATTTTATTATGTATCATCAACGAGCATCTCCGGCATACTCGATCTATAGACACAGTTTGTCCCAAAGGGCTAGACACTTCTATTAAAACTCTAGACATTTTAGATTTTAACTTTCCCAACTCAACCAATTTTGAATTAATATATGAATGTGACGAACCTGGAGCAATTAAAGCATAAACAGGCTCAGAATATAGTAAAAATATACCTGTCACGACATCGTGGGCATCACCTTCTTCTCGAGTCCGAACTACATAGGCCCTGGCTGGCGCTCTAGCCTCCGGTTGCTAGGTAACTATGTCACTTCCCCTACGAACACCTTCACCTCTAGATACAGAACTACCTCTGCCCGAACCTCTACCTCGAGCAGTAGATACTGATCTCTGTGATGCGACGGGAGTATCATTTTTCTTCTTCGGAAAGTCTTTAACAAAATGCTCCATCGACCCACAACGGAAACAACCTCTGGTCACTTTCCAGCATAAACCCAAATGTCTCTTTCCACAATGTCCACATTCCGGAATGTCCACATCTCGAGGTGGACCCCATACACTACCAGTAGATAGCGTCGTCTATTTTTCCCGACTTCTGTCTCCTCGACCAGATCTAAAACCTGGCCTCCAACCACCTCTGGATTCTCGAGATCTTTTCGGTAAAAGATTTGAACTAGTAGTGCCAGCTCGTTTCTCGGTCGATTTAGCTATCTCGGGCTTTTTATCCAAACCCAAAACCTGCTCCACCATCTTTGCTCTCTCTACTAAATCTACAAATTCCGTAATTCGGTGTGACACCAACTGTACCCTGATCTCATCTCTCAAACCCCGAAAAAACCTTTTACAACTATCGGCCTCTGTCGGTATGAACTCGGAAGCATATCGGCTGAGTCTAGAAAATTCACGTTCATAATCTACAACTGTCAGATTACCTTGTTTCAGCATCAGAAATTCTTGCCTCTTATCTTCAATATACAGCTCCCCAACATATTTCTTCTAAAATTCTTTCTGAAATAAGTCCTATGTCACTTGTTCTGTAGGCAGATGTCGTATTACAGATTCCCGCCACAGATAAGCTTCGCCTTGCAACAGAGAAACATAGATCAAGCACTCTCGGGGGGTACATTCTAATTGCTGTAGAACTCGTTTAGTTGATTCCATCCAATTCTCTGCAGTGGATGGATCAACTTCCTTCTGACCCAAAAATTCGGTGGCACCATATTTCCTTAACTCTTTTATAGGGGCCCGTCTTTGAGTTGGTGCAGAAATCGTAGCAGGAACAGTCCCCGCTACTCTTTACAAAGCATCGGCAATAACTCTTAATATATCAGAATCATCTCTATCATTTCTTCTTTCTACTCTAGGAGGTTGGTTTCTTATCGGGTTAATACTAGGTGTTACCGATTCAATTTCATCTAACCCATAAGATTCTTCATCTCCGGTATACATTTCTTCATCAGTATCATTTATTCTTTCATCTGACATATTTAATATATAAAACAAAACAAACAAATAGGTAAACATCCAAAATCCCGACTCAATTTCGACTCTACAGTGGCATGTACTTTTAGACTCACTTCCGAGCCCAATTTAGCCCGAGAATTGGCTAAACCTGATAGCTCTGATACCAACAAATGTAATACCCCTTAACCCTAAACTGTCGCCAGAACATGGTTACGAGGAATTACCGAACATATCAGACAATTTACAAATAATTCTTAAATAAATAACAATTGATCGTTGTTTTATGCGATGTTAAAGTCTTAAAATTTATAATGAGAATGATTGAACCTGGAAACTAACTATGACAACGATTTGAGGCAAGTGCACCTATCGAACAATAGTATAGTTAAGGCAAGACCGGAATGTCGAACCCAAAGGAACTAAAAGTACTAATACTAACTTTCTTTTTATTATATAGCCTAAATTAAAGGGAATTTGTTGTTTAAATCTAAATTAATTAACTACTAAATTAAAGACTCTAAGACAAAGAAGAATAAAATTGGGGAAATACTTTTGGGAAAAACCAATTGATAAGGCCTATACCCGAGGAAGAATCCACCTAGACTTCACTTGTTATCTAACTCTGAACCAGACGATTTATTCACTTGACTTGATCCGTAAGATTCCCTAATGTATATTAAACCCTCTCTCGAAGCGAATAACGTCTAACCCTAGGTTGATTAATTGAAATCTCTTTCTAATTAAAACCCCTAGAATTGCATTAACTCGATCTATTGAATCCCATATTAGGTTTCACCTTAATCCGGCAAAATCTCGTCACCCTATCTCTAGGCGTGCGATCAACTCTGCTTAACTATGCTAGATCTACTCTTAGGCAGGGACTTTTGCTCCTGCACCTAAGCACATCAAACTTGAATTAATATCTGCGGAAATATCAACACAAGAATTAAGAACACATAATTAAGAACAAGTCAAATATTTATCATATAGTTCAGCAAACGATAACAAGATTCATCTAAGTTTCATCCCCCTCAGGTATCTGAGGGTTTAGTTCATAATGATAAAAGAAAACATCTTAGAAGAAAAGATAAAACAAAACATAAGAAATCCCTAAAACCCCCTAAAGGAATTGAAAAGAAGATCCTCCGTCTTGAGTATGATTCCGGCTTCTTGAGATGAATCAACTGGCTATCTTCGAGTGAATCCCCACAAATCTGCTTTCTTTGGCCTAGCAAGACGCCCCCTGACAAAAGCCTTGGGCTCCCTTCGACAAAAGCCCTGGCAGAAGGCTTTTGCCGAACTCTCCGCTTAAGTTGCCTCCTAGGGTGTTTATATAGGCTTTGAGATGCCTTACTGGGCCCCTAAGTATCCTAATCCAAGTAGAATTCCTACTAGGGTGTTTAAATAGGCTTTGGAATGTGTTTCTTTGCCTCCAAGTATCTTATTCCGAGTGAAATTCATCTTTGTCACGGCAGGGACACACCCGTGGCACACGCCCGTGTGAATCGTGGTCAGGCCGTATTCGAGTCTATCAATGAGGCACGGCCGTGCGGTCTTGGGCCCAGGCCGTGTCGATTTCGGGATCTGGCCCATTTGGCCTGTTTTAAGCCCATTTTCCGTTCTTTTCATCCTCTTATGCTCTCCTGAATATAAAACATGAAAACAAAGGATTAAGAGCACCAAATTACATAATTTAAGGGATAAATCATCCAAAAGCATACTAAATGTGGGCTTAAAATATGTTACTATTACGGTTTATCAACAATCATATTATAATATAATCATAAATTCATATAAATTTTTGCTAATTGACTTCATTCATTTTTTTTTTTAAAAAAATTCAATATAACCCCTTTATAAATATTTAACCTTCCCTGCAAATTTCAAATCGCAACCCAACCAATTCCAGTATTTCAACCAATGCATTTATATATTCAAATATACTTAAATCATACTTGACATATTGACTTAACAACTTAATTAATGAAAACCCTATTATCATTTCTAATTAGCTCATAAAACTATTCAAACCATTTCAATTCAATACCAATGCCATAAACAATTTCTACCATTTCACTAATTTAATCATCAAAACACCAAATATCTTTCTTTACAACAAAATTATATAACATACTAAAATAACCATTATAATCCCTATGTACATGCCACTTTCACTTAAAGGAAGAAAACATCACCAAAATCTTTATGCTGGAGTCGGGATCGTTCGGATGCTGGACCGGGACACTGGACTCCTATCAACCTGCGCACGGAAACAACCGTACGCTAAGTATTCCATACTCAGTGGTATTACCATAATTCAAATTATAATAGCAATAAAGAATTATAATTACCAAGCATGTAACTATCCAATTTCTCAAATATCAATTCATTCTTAAACTTTCATTAATTAACAATAACAATACAATTTTTAGCTATTCTTCAATTTCAATCACCGCATGAACATTAAGTTCATGTCTTTCATTTTCAATCTCAATTTCAATCCACAATTTTAAAATTTTTCATATTCAATACTACAATCGATCAAATTCATTTGATTTTCTAATTTCAATTATTCACCCTATTAACAATCCGGACTTTGACAGATACACGGATTCCAACTCAAACACACCAGTATGGCACATTGTGCCTAAAACAGTACATAGTACCTGATCAGTATACGACACATAAGTGCCTGAAACGGCACACGAGGTGCCTGAAATACGACACATAAAGTGCCTGATCGGCAAAGCCGATAAATCCCGTACTCTTCCAAATCCTATGGCATGCCAATTATTTCCGATTCAGCCCGACTAGTTAATAGGGTATTCCATATTACTTTTCAATTTCAATTTCATTCTCAATTTAATTACAACTCAATTCAATATACTTTTCCATTTCAATCCACATACAATTCAATTTCAATACATATTCATCATTCAACTCAATTTTCATTCAATTCAATAAAAACACTTACCTTATAATTTACTTACCATATACATAAATTAATTTAACATTTAATGGATAAATAAATAATTTGAATTATAGTAATACAAACCCGAATTTGGCAGTTACTCCTCGACGACCTTCTCCTTCCCTTTTTGTGCCGATGCCTCGAATTCTTTATTAGCTACGAAAATTAAAATAATTATACTATTAATTACAGCATTAATTTTTTTACAATAATAATTGAATTTCTATTTAATTTCTTCCTTATTCTCAATTTGATCCTAACTAAGTTCACTTACTTTCCTAACTTAATTCATACTTTATTTCTATTCAAATTTTGACCAAACTCAAATTTAACTATTAAATTTTCAGCATAAATCCCTAATTTCAAATTTTTCTCAATTTAATCCCTACAACACAAAACTTATAGCTTCTTTTACAATTTAATCCCTTTATCAATTCTAACTTGAAATTCATTCAATTAAATCCCTAATTCAACAATTTGTCCAACATGAACCATGCTTAAAAACCTATAAACTTCCAAAAACCTCAACTTATTTTCAGCAAAACTTTGTTTTAAAGCTTCTAAAACATCAAAAGTAAATAAAAAGGGATTAATTGACTTACCAATCAAAGCTTTAAACCTTAAACCCTGAATTTTTCCTTTTTCTTTTCTTTCTTTCTTTTTCCTGCTCTGCTTCGAATGCCTCTGTTTCTTTCTTCTTTGTTTTGCTTTTGATTTTATTTCTTTTTAGTTTATTTACTTCATGTTATAATAATATAATATATAATAATTATTTAATAACAAATATCTTTTAGCTTAAATTATAAGTAATTATATATTTATTTTACATTTGTACTAATAATTTTATTACAATTGTCATTATTTAATTTGTTTATCAAACAAAAAATCTTATAATTTAATTATTTAATTAATAAATATCTTTAACTTAACAATAATAATTAATAAATATCTATTTTCCAATTTAAATATAAATATTACAAATGTATATATTTTTATTTATACACTTGTAATAAATCATCTCCATCCACTTGTCTTCATTTTATTTCATCATATAATATATCATAATTATAACAAATTAATATCTATTTAATATCAATTACATGTATTACAATTGTACACATGTATTTCATCATCACCCTACATTTGTCATGTTTTACTTTATTTATCCTATAAAAATCTCATAATATAATCAATATAAATTATAATTTAATAAATTAATAATAATAATACACTATAATAAATATCTGTAACACCCCTAACCCGTATCCGTCATTGGATTAGGGTTACAGGCATTACTAGATAGATCAGAGACTTTTACAGATAATTCATAACTTAGTCATCATTTCACATCAAAGCGTCCCTTAATTAGGTCAACAAGACCTCAAACATGCTTTATAATTGGGTCAGGACTAAACCGATCACTTAGAAAATTTTTCAAAGTTTTCAACATTTTTCAAAACTGTAAAGGTCACACGCCCGTGCAGTCAGGCCATGTGCCTTCCACGACTACCAGACACACCCATGTGTCCTGGCTGTGCCAAAACAGAGCATACCTACTGACTTGTTCCCACGACCACCAGACACGCCCGTGTGCCATGGCCGTGTGAAACTATGCTAGCTACTGACTTGATCACACGGCTATCAGGCACGCCCGTGTACCATAGCCGTGTAAAATTAGGCTAGCTACTGTCTTATTCACACGGCTACTAGGCACGCCCGTGTAAGCAAAGCAGGCCATTTGCAAGGCCATAATGCCACCCACATTAGGGTCATACTTACAAGCAATATACCAATTCATCTCATGCACAATTGACAACCAAAATCATGTCAAAAGATCAACATGCCATCTTATCCAATTTCAACTCAAATCATACAAACTTATCTATCAATTTGCACAACCAGAACACATATACATTCAAGTATGATTCATCTACATTTACCTTTCATATAACCATTTCTTTGATCAAACATACATACTCAAAATTTCATCCATATGCTTACCATAAACATGTCCATTTCATAGTCATAAAATCATGCTAAAACCAACATCATATACCATATTCACAAATGCATAATACCAACACATAACTAACCACATCACATGGCTAAATTCATATCTCAAACTTATACCGAATAACTAGCCTATACATGCCATATTTAGCTAAATACACATTTTCAAAGTACCAAAACAAGTTTGAGTAGTGTGATGACGATCCTCGACGGTCCCCGAGCCTTTAGTAGCTTTGACGATCTATAAAACAGAGTAAGCTTTCAAAAGCTTAGTAAGCCATATACAAATAAACTTAGCATAAAATGCATATAACCAAATTGAAACAATGGCATTATTGATTCACATAGCAATTTCATCACATATACTTTTTTGGTTCATATACTTAGCCATATCTTACCACATTCTTCAACTCAAATATCACATATACACATAGTTCATTTATGCATATCTTTACATATCATTCCATCATTTCATTGCACATACTTATCTTAGTAAGTACATATAAGCACTTACCTTTTATACACACTTAGTGTACATATCAAACGTACATGAAACGGATATACAAATCACATAGTCGTTCGTATCTCAGATTTACCCGTTGAACCGTTCGAAATCTAATAGGATATACAGAATACTCGGAATAGTCGTACAATGCCAACGTCCCAGACGTGGTCTTACATGTAGTCAGATGTCGATGCCACTGTCCCAGACAGGGTCTTACACGAATCATTACGATGCCAATGTCCCAGACATGGTCTTACACGTAAAATCTCATATCGATGCCAACGTCCCAGACGTGGTCTTACACAAAATCTCGAATCAATGCCAACGTCCCAGACGTGGTCTTACATGATATCACGTAACAGACTCGTATGTCATGACATAGTTAATCCTATCTATTCCTAGGTTCGTACGGGACTTCTCGAATGTTAACACTATGTCGATCTTATCTTGGAATTCATGTATACAACATCTCATAAGCATTCATCATTATCCATAGTCATATGAACGTACATAATTCAATACAAATACATTTATTTGTATATAGACTTACCTCGAGTTCGGTTTAACGAAAATGTACGGCTATTCAATGATTTTCGACTTTCCCCGATCTAAATCCGTTCTCTTCGGTTCTTGATCTATACATATACAGATTTAACCGATTCATTCATCAAATCATTCAATTCAATCAAAAACACATATTTAGGGAAATTTTGCAATTTAGCCCTCACATTTTCACATTTGAACAAATTAGTCCCTAATTCACAAAATCACAAATTACACCAAATTTGCTTGTACCCATGTTTAGCCGAATGCTTATGTATCTCATGAAAGTCCAAACATTTCATCAAATTCACAATTTAATCCCTCAAAATACTATTTTCACAATTTAGCCCTAATTAGCTAAATTCATCAAAAATTCAAGAACAAAACATGTTCATTAAACACATATCTTTCATTTAACACCAATACTCATCACAAAGCTCACCATTTCATCAATGGCACATTTCATAAACATCATTAACTCTTCAAATTACAACATGGGCTTGATAGTAGACTAAGCAACAATCTCAAAAATATATAAATTATCAAAAACCGAGTCAAAATATTACCTTAATTTTGCTTGTATATGGCTGAAACCTAGCTTGTGTTTTCTTTTCTTCTTTTATATTTTCGGTCAAAAAGATGAATGAATATGGCCATTCTTCATGTTTTATCATATTATAACATACATGTTAATCTATTTACCTTATTAACCTTTCAATTAATAACTAAAACAAACATACATTAAGGGCATTTTTGTCCTTTGTCCATCCACTATCTAAATATTGGCACAATTGCCTCATAAGGCCTCCTTATTAAAAAGCCACATCAAATAGGTGTATTTTCATAAAGCATGCAAATTTTGCCTTGTATGCAATTTAATCCTTTTATCAAATTAAGCATACAGACAGACAAATTATCTTACGGAACTTTATCACAGGCTAAATCACATATCAAAGGCTCAGAAAATAATATTAAAATATTTTACTAGCTCGGATTTATGGTCCCGAAACCACTGTTCCGACTAGGGTCTAAACCGGACTGTTACAATATCTATTTAATAACAAGTATAAATACTACAATTGTACACATATATTTTTGTACATTTGTACAATATCATCACCATCCATTTGGCAAAATTTTAATTTATTTATCATACAATTGTCTTTATTTTATTTATTTCCTATAATATAATATCTTAACTTTAATTAATATAATTTATAATGTTTTAATTAAATAATATTTTTATAATATAAATCAAGAAAAATCTAAGATTTTTCCATGTATTGCCGCCTCATCTTAAGCCATTGGCTTATTTACCTATTTAGTCCCTCTTATTTTCTTTTACTTTATAATTAAACTTTTACACCTTATTCAATTTAGTTCTTTTCACTAATTACTCTAAATTAAGCTAAATTCACCTAATTTAAACCTAATTAAACACATCACTAGACTCATAAATATTTCTAATAATTATTTTCGAACTCGATTTACTAAGACGGAGGCCCGATAATGTACTTTTCTGATGCCCGTGAATTTTGGGTCATTACATAAAATCTAGCTTAATCCACATTCAGGGTAATTCTAAAATAGAGTTTTGTTATTTTAATCATTCTATTTTCTATTAATTTAGTCAATCTGATTAATGTAATTATTCGAATTAGTTATTGCTGTTAAAAATTTTGTTAATCTATTAATAGATTAGTGATATGACACATTAGCTCATTGAGTGGCTAATATCGACTCTTATTTTTACCAATACTTAGGGACTTCTTTATAATTGTTTTCTTTTCTCCTTTTACTTTCTCATTACTTCATTACCACGTGTCAGTCACTCAACGGGCTAATATGCCACATCAACAATTCGTTGGTGGAATAACGAAAATTTTAATGACAGTAATTAATTCGAGTAAATATCTTAATTAGAGTGAATAAATTGAAAAAAAATGATAAAAAGAAAACAAATTCTATTTTAAAGTGACCATGAATTTAATTTACCATAAAATCTATTTATCTTTGTATTGTGATATGTGAATTCAATTTTTGACTATGGATTTAATATTTTTTAAAAATTGAAAATTGAGTCTCAATTTAGACTATATTCATTAAATTCATTAATTAAAACTATATGATAGCAAACCCGGATGTGGATGTAAAATTTATATAACAAAATTTAAGAAAAATTAATATGATAATTAAATATGGTTTTGGTTGAATTGATAAAGTTAAATTATAAAAAAATACGATGTTTTGGTTTCGAATCTTATCTTGTACAAATACTTTTTAAAATTTTATATGAAAAAACAAAATTGCTCTCAAAATAATATTTATTGTTTTGTAAAAGTAAGGAACTTTTAATAAATTCTCTACTATGTTGAGACCCAATTGAAGGGTGACTTTAATTCAATAAAAATATTAATAATATAGATCATATGACTATTTTGCAAGTATTATATAGAAATAAGAATCGGGTATGGCAGTATGCATATGGGAATATTTTTGTTGCATAATATTTTGGAAATATCAGTATTTAACATGATGAATTTAATCATTTAGGTTAAGATTAAATTTTGAAATTCGAAAAAGTATAAGAGTTGAAATTAAAGTATATGGATTAAATCTGTAATTTACACATACTACATTAACTAATAACAAAATTTAGCATAAATAGAATAAGAAGCTTAATTTGCTGACAGGTTTAATCAATTGATTCCATGATCATTAACATTTAAACGACATCGTTTTTCATCTTTAATATATTATTGAAGACATAAAATTACAAGAAAGCTATAAATTCATAAATTTTGCAACTCTAATCTCAGTTGCTACATAGACTAGCAGATAAGAAGACGAAGAATGACAAACCAGAACCAATCATCATGTTCCAAATGATAAAATCCTTGTAAAATACTTATACATTCCAAAAGAGAAAAAAGAATGCAGATCTACGGAGGTGGTGGCCCTGGTTCAAACAGTGGAGGGCAGCAGCTTCTGAATATTCCACAGCAACACAGAAACCACAAACTGCAAACAGATAGGGAACCAGGCAGCAGCCCTTGAAATGTCAGAAATGTTTCCCTGTTTGTTTCTTCATGCACAAGTAAAATGCAATAACAATGGAGAGAACATCTTACCATGATTCCCATAACCCTCCTTCTGGAGGTGACGGAGCTAGCAGCGGTGTCGTCGGTGGTGGAGTTGGAGGTGGAGGAGGTGGATCCATTGTTGGTTGTGGAGATAAGACTTTGGAAAGATATCTTATATCCGGTGAGATTGTTATATAAGTTGATGAATTACACCATCCTTTCTCAAAGTCATATGACAACTACCATTCAAAGGGAGATTTCAAGTCTCTGCAATAATAATAATAGATGACACCCAACTAACACAGGAACTTTGTACTGGTTAAAATTATTTTTTTAGAGCAATGGGTGGAGTGAGACACAATTTAAAACTTGGGAGTTGAATATTTGATGACAACTCATCTGGTTTAAATTAAGCTCAAATGAAGAGAAATATGACAAAATTACCAGTATATATTTGCTTAGGAACAAGCTAGTGAGGTCCATCAAGAAAGCTGAAAGAGGATCAATGCACTCTCATCTACAAACTTCATTTGATTTTTCATTTTCTGTACAAACGCATGAAATCCAATCAAGGAATAAACTGTGACCTAGCACTTACACAACCTACCTATGTTTGGCCTATTCCGCTAAAAATACTCTCCAAAACAAATAAAATAACAAATAAATATTTTCTCAAAAACCCAATGGCTAACTTGTGTATATATAGCATGTTAAACCAATCTGTAGGATTGTTCTTCTCTGAGGGACTTGATATTTGCCACATCGAACGATTCGAGTCGAGGTTCAGTTAAGTCCACTGCTTCATCATCAGGGACACCCCAACTCCTAGTATTGGAACTCAAAAGAACCAGTCTCACCAAGCACTCAGCAGAAAGGGTATCCCTTTGTTTTCCAACAGTTCCAATACCGTCTGTGCGTAATGGCAGTGAGATTTCGGTTGAGTTTGTGGATTCAGTTGGCATGTACTCATCTGTGTCGTATAAAGCCTCAATTACACTTTGATGTCTTTCTACAAGAGTTTCATTCTTCATGTTATGGGCAGATGACATCTGCAGAGTTAACAAAAATAGTGGTATTATCGGATCCATTTAGAAGGTCAGCAGATTATGTATCAGCTTCTAAAACCGATTTAAAATCATTACCTGGAGAAAGTTGACATGAACATTTCTTCTTTTAGATTTATCCGGAGCAATAGTTGAGAGGATTTGAACAACTTCACTCATTGTCGGTCGAGCATCAGGGTCCAACAGCAAGCACTCCTTTGCTAGGTAAGCCATTATCTGCATCTCTTCTTCTGGAAAATTGCCTTTCAAACGTGGGTCAGGTAACTCTCGGGTCACCTGCTTACAATCCTGTAACCTAGGGGTAGCCTGAATGGGAGACAAAGTGTAAACAAATGTTTTAAGCATCATATCAACCGACATGCTGGTATTGTAGCACATGAAAACAAGCTACTATACCCATATAACAAGACTGTCTTCTTTATTGTTTGATTTATGGATGGGTTGTCGACCAGTGATGAGTTCCAGAAGAACAACGCCGAAACTGAAAACATCCGACATAAGTGAGGCTTTTCCAACAATTGCATATTCGGGTGCAAAATAACCAAAGGTTCCCTGCATTCTTGCTGGAGAACTGGAACAGCTGGGAACTCCATCAGCTCTTAAACGTTTGGCCATACCAAGATCAGTTATCTGAACATGTTCAGTTTTTTTATGTCAGAAAAAAGAAAAAGTTTACAGTTTATGTTAGCCTCACATTATCAACGTGTTTATTTGTTTATCCTTACTTTTGCTCTCCAGTTCTTGTCAAGAAGAATGTTTGTGGATTTTATATCTCTATGCAAAATTCTGGGAGCAGCCGCTTCGTGGAGATATTCCAAGCCCTTTGCAGCATCGATAGCAATCGAAACACGAGTTTCCCAGGTCAGATTCTCCCCCCAAATCCCATTCAAACATTCCCTCAAATTACCATTATGCATGTACTCAAATACCAGCAGTCTCTCAGCATGTTTCCCGCTGAATTCCAAACAGTAGCCAAGCAAAGGTACAACATGACAATGATGTAGCCTTGACAACAGCTCAACCTAAGCACAAAAACACTGTAAAATACCTTGTTGTGCATGAACTATTTTTTTTTTAAATTGAGAGTTTCCATTAACCAAAAAGTTCTAGGAAAACAAAAAAAAAAGAAAGTTGAAATTGTACCTCTGTCGAAATGATAGAATCTGCATCAGGACCTACTTGAACTTTAAGTCGTTTTACTGCAACAATTCTTCCATCCTTGAGCTGACCTCGGTACACATAACTACTTCCTCCAACTCCTATGAGGTTGGAATCGGAGAACTTATTGGTTGCATTTTCCAGTTCAGAGTAGGCAAACTGGAAAACTGTCCCGAGTACAGTCCCCGGTTTGCTTGGACAAAGGAATGAAGCCTTCTGAAAGCAACCTGGAAATAACCAAGTTCAGAACAAGGTTTAGAAGACAACATAAATCCAGTCAGAGTGCTAATATTGCGAAAAACGATAAAATCGAATCATAGCTGAAAGTAAATCATGTTCATCAAAGAAAGGGAAGTTATAACATGTTACAGCTTACATACCTGCAACAGGCCTTGTGGGGAAGCCGATGTTAATCTTAGTTTCCGACAGCAAAGAACTCTTCTGACTTAGTAAGTTGGTAGCACTATTGCAACTAGTTTCTTTATCTGACAAGAATATTGAGGGTTGGATGGGGCATTTCGGACAGTTGTCTTTCCGATAGAAATAGCATGTTACCGAAGCAATAAATGCGAGAGTTGTGAGGATTACAGAG
This sequence comes from Gossypium sturtianum, assembly GCA_025698515.1. Taxonomy (NCBI): domain Eukaryota; kingdom Viridiplantae; phylum Streptophyta; class Magnoliopsida; order Malvales; family Malvaceae; genus Gossypium; species Gossypium sturtianum. Next base: position 163,232,435 of record CM046955.1, on the reverse strand, counting down.
ACCAATAGAACAATTACTACAACTCTGTTAGCGTAGTGCTTTCTTGAAGCTGGCACCTCTGGAAGAGACCCTATCAAAAAATACAATAAAGTTCCACTAAATAAGCTAACCCTTGATCTCAACACCGGCCAACTTCTTTGAATAACAAGCCATAGTATTTGTTCTAAAAGCTGCTTTTATCTAAATCAGATCAACTGTGAGGTTCACGGCACAAAACAGCAGCTGAACTTTGGATTCTTCAAAAATAAACATTTATATTTGGACTTCGGAGTCGGAAGAAAATACCAGCAGTGCAGTTGCAGGCTGTAAAACAGGTAGTATCATGATTGTCGACTGCTACTTCGGGAAATCCATTAGTGGCACATACACATGTCCACCTATCTCCACTTGATTCAACTGTCAGAGTGCCACACAATTTGGAGTTTTAGATACAACAAGATGGTGGTAGGACATTACATAAAGCATGGAACATTCTCATCATAAGTATTTATGCTTCGAATCTTATGCAATAATTTTCTTTTCTTTTTTCTTTTTTGCTCAGGCTTATTTAACCCAATGACCTACTTTCATCTGTCAAAATGCTACTACTTCGGCATTTTCATGAGACTGTAACTTGGCAAAGCAAAGGAATAAGCACATGGCTAAGGGTGAAGTAAAAAATGTTTATAAAAGGGGCCGGGCCTATATATTTATATAAAATAAGCTATTCGAAGTAGGCTCCGCTTAGTATTTTTAAGTTCGGGTTAATCTTGGCATCGAAATTAATATCTAGAGAACCAAATAAGGCGATTATTTAACCTTATTTTAAATTCAAGTTAATCTTGACACCCAAATTGGTATCTAGACAATAAAAAAAAAGGCTATATTTGTTTGTATTAGTTTATCAAATTAAACTAAAAATGTTATCTAATTTATCATATAAAGTTTTATATTCTATAAAAGAAATCAAATCTTTTGAAAACTTTGACAGCTAGACATAAATTATCATATTTTTAGACATTAATTAGAAGGTTAAAATAAATTTTCAAAAAAAAAAAAAAACTGAGTTCAAATGACAAATATCGTTACAAAATTTATAGGGGCAGGCCCTACTATCCCCCTAAATTCGCCCTTCCTAGCACCGGCAGAAATATATGAAAGCGGTTAGAAGGTTTCAGAATTAATCTACCAAAATAATAAAAAGACATTACCTGGATTGCAATCACAGGACCTAGAACAGTTAGATTTAAGGATATAGCTCTGATTTCCGGAAGAGCATGTGCATGTCCAGTTGCTTACACCCGATGTATTAGAAAATTCATCTGCCATTAAGTGATCCGAAAGGAAATTCAGCTAAGCAGCATTTAAATAAATAGCAAACAAACCATGAGAAGCATTTCAATTCTTCAGGTCTGCAAATGGTTTAAAGGAGAGCTAGACTTAGGTTGTCAACACATAACCCAGCAAAGGTGCAGCCAGAACCCAGTGTTTCCAATGGTAATATGGTATTAAAATTAAACAAAAAAAAAAAAAAAGAGACGAGAGAGAAAGAGATTTAAAGAGAGTTTTATTCATACTAACCACAAAGGCTTTGCTGAATCCAAATCAAACTAATGATACAAACAAGAACAACTTCCACTTCGAGCTTCATTTATCCCGATCCGAACACTAAACTGGAGAAAAAAATATCTAGTTATCCCTAGGTTATAAGTCCAGAATGAATGTGGGGTGATGCTTCAACAAGATACAAATTGACCGCAAATGTGAAAGCAATGTGACTAAGGAAGGAGGATGGAATGGGTATATCCGCATTTGAATTCTTGGCGGAAGAAATTAAAACCATAAATCTTGCTTTGCAACGAAGAGACGGGCAGATTTCCCTTAAAAATTCGTAAAACACCGTGCTAAATGCAGCACATTGGTCAAGGTATTCGTTTCTATGTGTGAACCAAATGGTAGACTCCAGTTTCACTTAGACTGTTGGAATGGCCATCATGACTCTACCTAAATTCATGCAAAACCTCAGTTTTTGCATGAAAATAGTAATTTCAACTACGAAATAGGATTTATCTGAAGTATTTCAGATGCGTAACTAACATGAAATAATAAAATCAATAACCACATAAATTTACATATAAACCTTCATTAGAAGCCAGAGGAAGGACACTGTTAAACTTCCCTGATTTTTGAATGCCTCCAATCTGCAGAAACCAAATGAGAGAAAAAAGCTTGAAAACTGATGTGACAAATGAATCAAATGATACCGTAAATTTGCAGATATGGAAACAGACACAAGTAGCAAAGATGAAGCACAGACTAAAAGATCGTATATGATATAGCATTGAAATCTCAAACTAAGTAAAAAAGATGCCCCCACATTCATACCCAGACTCTTAAATCTGATGACCAGAATACCAAAAAGAATGCAAATAAATATAGCATGATAGGTACTGCCAAGTTCATGTTTGGCCAACCAACAGCTTACGTTGATAATTCTGTTGTTTCAACCCTTGAGTAAATCAGTCAAGCAAGCAAATAACACTGAATACCGGTATTCTCTACCAAAAACTCTATAACAAACTTCACAAAATTCATTCGTATCTATCTACGGTCCCGGGGAAAGCAACACCGAAGCAAAAGAAAGTAACGAAAAGGCCTCCGTTGCACAGGTGTCCTACGGGGAAACATAAAAGCTCTACAGCTGTTATTTTAGTATGGGTTTTGCTTACGATTGCGGCACTCTTTAAGACTACCTGATATACTATTCATAATAATAATATTGTCTATATACCATTTGCAATACATTTAAGTAAAAACATTATTATATATAAAGTCCTAAGGCAGTCATTAAGAAAACCCATGTAGTTACTTCAAACATGTGGTGTTATTGATTATCAAAGTAATGGCATTGAAGGCATTACTTCCCCACTCCACCAGTCCAGCTGCAACTGCATTAATGGAGTAAAAAAGACACATACCTAGCTACAAAACTCAATTATGGCTTGTTTCCAGACCATACCAAACCATGAACTGAACATGATACTTCAAACAATAGAATCACCAAACTAAAAGAGAAAAAAAGAAGTATAAAAACTAGAATAAATTGCTTGGATGTTTAAGTTCAAACCTGGGAATATATATATAGAAAGGCAAAAGCTGAAGCAAAAAGAAAAGAAAAAAGCCAGAGTAACCTCCAGAGAGAAGCTCAAAAGAATGGAAATGCTAGCACTTACCAATCAGAATTAATATATAGTAAAGTAATTAAGTTGAAAAAAAGAACTTTGCAAATGAAGAAGAGACAGAAAACAGCTCACATAAAAAATGGACAAAGACTAATGATGTTTTGAAACCATCCAGAAAATAGAATAAGAAGAGAACAAATCCATCAACCACCTCTCCGAAAACTATCCATTTGCCAACATGAAAATGACTTCTCACCCATTTTCAGCCTTCAGGTTCAGGATAAGAAAAACTGGGTTCTTTGTAAAAATTAAAAATATTAAATAAAATTTACAACTTTGCGGAATTTTTTCAACGGATAGAAAACGGCTTAGTTTAGCTCAAAGAGATAGAATACCGACATACTCTGCTAAAGCATACGTTGGGGAGTGCAAGTAAAAGCACGTTTGTAGAGTTAAAACTTGCTTTTTGTCGAGTGTCGTCGTCCTGATTTTGCGTCATTTGTGGGGGCATAAAAGTTGAGATAGACCATTGGATCAAAGAATGTCAATCATTATGATCACGTGGTTTCGATTTCTAAAAAGATAGGATTTATGGGTAATCTAAACAAATGTCATTAAATTACTGCTGTAATTACTAAAAAGAATCAAAAGCTAAAAAGTCAAAGAAATCATGAAACTTCGGCTTACCTCTACTTTGAGAAAATAATGGCTTTATTTATGTCCTTCACTTCACCTAAAGCAAAATAAAACACTTTTGGGAAAAACCCCTTTTATTTTAATTTCTTGAATTAAACAGATAATAAATCCTGATTGAAATCTTAAATTGAACTAATTTTAATGAAAACTTAATATTGTTTTCGAACGTTGCGTGTAGCTAGAGACAACGGAAAAGAGGTCAAATTAATTGATCATGTCCCGTAGATAAATCACTTGCAAAGGTGGGGCCTTGCGACTCCTGACCGTAGGATGCAAATCTGAGTGCTTGTGAAGGATTGGTCAACTAATCCAAGGGCTTGGATTAGCCAATTGACCATGTAGTTTGCTGATATTTTACATCATTTCTTCAAAGAATTCATTCCTAGAGGAAGAACTTGAAAATGTCTCAAGACCAAAATTTGGAATCAAAGTGAATTAAACATGGCTTGCTTTCTGTTTTCAAGCAAATTCTCAAGGAGTAGTACAAAAAAGCTGTGGAAAAGAATAAAAAACAGATATACCACCACCATATCATATATATTTAAGTGAAGAATTCACCCCAAAGTATCCCACAATTACATGGCTATACCTTGTTTTGAGGACAAAGGAAACCATTGCTCCCTATGTACAATGCTCCATTATCAAAATAGGTAAACAACTAAACTCCCAGATTCTCCCTTTTTCTCACCTCCATTAATCTCCCAATCCCGAACCAGTCATTTCAATGGTCTACAAGTTTTTATTACTTCACATATCAGAACAAGAAAATATACCACCACTTGAAAAAGACACCGAGCCTCCTTTCTTTCTATTACTCCAGTTTACACCCTGCTTTCCCCAAGCCACAAAAATTAAAATGCAAATTTTCCACAATACAAAAAGGTTATTGGATATAGGAAATGATAGGTTGAGGATAATTTTCCAAGACTTCGCCAATGATTTACCTTGGCTGTGGACATGATGGGAATGGACTGAGCTGAGCTTTGTCAAAGAAGCTTACATTTACCTTGGGTGTGGACGCGCTGGGAATGACTGAGCTTGTCGAAGCTTTCGCTGCGGTGGGTTCCCAAAGAACATGGTCTGAGAACGAGTCACCATGTCTGTCATGGTAGGGGTCTGGTAAGCTTGAACAAGGCTTGTACTATCAGTGGAATCGCCTCGTGCAGTCGCTCTTTGCCAGGAATGTGAGCTCAAACCTGACAAAACATAAGCCCTTCCAGATGACTCATACACACGACGGTTTGCCGTTCTTTCTTGCATCTCCTTTAGCTCAGCACACAATGCAACACATAGCCTGTCACCAGACCGTGCAGAAATTGTTTCTGATAAAGCCCTGCGACAACTATCGAGCAGAGAGACTGCACCAGTTAGATCACCATGCTCAGCAGCGGCTCTTGCCTCAGCCATTGCCTCTGCAGCGCGGAGCCTGTTTCGCTGCCTGTCTACCTCCATTGACACTATTGGTTGTCCTATTACTGTTGCCCTCTGGATCTTTACTTCATTGTCTTCTTCCAATGACACAATTTCTTTTGATATGGGGTCTCTGTAAATACATCTAACCTTCAGCAATGACATCTCATCACATGATTCATCAACTGGAACATTGACCGTCACCAAAAAGTCTCTTTCTTCTTCAGCATACAAGTCTCCTACATCAACAGAACCTGCTTTAGCATCAGCCGTCACACTGGTTCGATAACTCCCAGCCTTTATCGAATTGATTAGCAAATTTGGGTGAGCACACTCCAGTTTAACGCATGCCTCCTGCACTACCACACTTAAAAGCCCTCCAATGCATTGAGCAAAAGCATCTTGGATGACACCCTCAGCTTCAATGAAAGAAAAGGTGCCCCCAGATATTTCAGAAATCGAATGCATTGAAGCAGCATCATGATCTGCACCAAACCCGAAGGTGTGCACAGGGACACGGAGACCTGTCCCACCATTGCGCTGAATCGAGGGAGGAATAAGTGATTTATAATCGGTCCGGGAATGAGATCCGCTAGGACTTGAGACAGTATAAGTATCCTGCCCATCTGATAACAGTATGATGCTTCCAACCGGGTTCTTCCACTTCCGATCCACTATCAACTTCGCACCTTTCCTAAGCCCTTCAGCAATATTTGTCCCACCATTTGAAGTTAGAGAGTTAACAGCCTGCAACGCTTCCTGCCGTCCAGTCTCAGTCATCCGACGAAGAGGAAAGAGGCGACGGGCTGTGGAAGAGAATGCTATTACAGACAGACGGTCGGAGGGTCCAAGGTGCTGTATCACAAAACCCATAGCTCGTTTTAGCAATGCAAGCTTGGTACCGGCCATGCTACCACTAACATCAAGGACAGTGACAAGGTCAACTGGGGCACGAGAATTTTGAGTTGAGGGGCAAAATATAGTTTGGTTTCTGCTATTTAGCCCTCCACTTGTGTGGGGAGCCTTGAGATGGATTAGTATGGCAAAATTATAGTGACTGTTAGCTCTTGGAACGGCTGAAACTTCGGGATATGTCTTAACTTCTATTGGTCCAATGGAATTATTCTTAGAAGCATCCTTTTCAAAGACATTTTGTTGAGGATTCTCTTGCTGCTGATCGAGGACTTCATCATCATCAAAGGTTCCTGGCTCAGAGGCTTGGAATAGTGAAGAAACGTGCCTAGTTGAATCTAACCTAGGGGAAGGTAGGCGTCTAACAGCCCAGGCGTCATCCCGGGGCCAATCTGCTGGATTGATTCTAGATTTTCCATTGGGAAGATGAGAAGCAGACCTCTGAAAGGGGATTTCCTTCCATTTTGCTCTGCAAACTGGACAAATCTGATTTCCATGTTTTACATTAGAAGCTATACAGTGAAAGTGGAAAGAATGGGAGCATTCTGCTGTGAAAATGGCATGGCCTTGACCTAGTTCCATCGATGTCAGGCATATCGAACAGGTTTTCTGCAGTTTGAAAGTATCAGCAGGTAAGAAGATGATACAAGCAAGGTCTAAAACGAAAGATTTAAAGCACTTACTATATCAAAATCTTTCTTTACAACATTTGCATTATTCCAAATCATTCTTTGTAACATTTAATTACTCCAAGATTACAAAAATGGCTTCACCCTAAATACAATCACAGCAGAGTAATTCGTGCTTCCTCTTTTTATAAACCATAGCAGCACCAAGCAATATACCAGACAATCATTTATCTCATGTATTCCCAGCACTATTCAAATTGTTATCAGTAAGATGTTAAATTAAGTAAAAATGGTGTATCAAATTACAACAACATTTCGCAAAACAGGATCTTAACTGATGCATAGCCCTCATTAACCATCCCCACAAGAGCCCATAGATTTTTAAAAAAGTAGAAAAGGGAGCAAGTGGGAATTCAAGGGCGTCAAAATCCACATCTAACATCTAAATACTACTTTTATATAAAATAATAATAATAATATAGTTTGGCGGAACGTGAATATTTCAAAGGTCAGTGTACTGTGCCCATCACTGGCTCTTTCTTTCTGTCATCATACAGCCCTATTATTGAGACTGACTGGCACATCAAAAGAAGAAATATAATGCAACCTTACCTATCTACATGATAAAGCCTCAGATAGGGGTTAACTTTAACTACAGTGAAATCTCAAAGAAACTAAAGCTAATAAAGTAATAAACCATATATGTAGGTCAATGGTAAATAGTCAAAGCATTGTGAAGGATATATCAGGAACTCAACAAACTAAAAACTAAAGGGGTGACTTCAAAAGGCAAAGAATAATCAGACAAAACCCTCTCAGGCTAATGATGAACCTTTCAAACAAAAAAAATAAACCCAAAAAGAGAAATAAAAAAATAATGTAAAGTTCATCAAAAGAAGTGGAAATGATGGGGTTTGCCCCAAAATTTTTAATTTCTATTTCCCGTCACTCTTTCTTTTTTTCTGAAGCTTATTAGAGCAAGAGCTCACCAATCAACGGTTCACAGGCTTTTACGAAAACGATCATCAAAAGGAGAGAGATAGAAATATTTGTGTGTGTGGATGTGGAAAAGTGGAGTTATGCTGAGCAGACACAGCACTTTTCCTTCAAGGTGGAGAGAGAGAGTACATTGTACAGAGTAGAGAGTAGAGACGCAGTAGGGTATTTTGTATTTCCTTTTTCTACTAAGGCAAAGAACAATGGTCCTTAAAGGGACTAGTCCACTTTATCCCCAATTGGCTCCATCTATGGCCTTATTGTTATTGGAGAGTTGAAAACAACACAACAACAAATACACATCCTACTGAAATTTCAGAATCACCACCATCCATCACTACCCCACATGATAATAACGCCTTCATTGTTCAAAATTATTATAGTGATAAGACAAATGCTTCTTAATAATTACTACAATATTTTATCCCACCACGAACCCTCCGAAATTGACACCAACTGTAATTTGTATTTAAATAATGTAAAAGGTAAAACCATTCAAATAAATGATAGTGCTGTGTTAGATTAAGTTAATTAAAAAAACAAATAAGCTAATCACTGACAACCAGAATCTGCTCTAAGATCTAGTTAGAGATCACAAAAACAATAAAACCACAAAACCATAATTGCATCTGCATATGAAATTAAAAAGAATCAACAAAAATTAGCCAAAAAAAACACTTTAGAGAATATAAAAAAAGATAAACAAAGCCTTATTCCTAACTCTTTTTTTTTTAATGAAGATATGAGATTGGTAATGAGAAAAAAAAATGCAAACCTTGGAAGATTTAGGGAGGGATTTGGAGAGGCGGAGGCCGGAAGAGGAAGGGGTAGGAGTAGTGGGGCGACAGTCGTTGGGTGAAGGAGACAGAGGAACAGCATCTGAAGAAAACCTTGAAGGAACATTAGCAGTATCAGGGTGATGCTTAATGGACGATGATGGTGATGAATCTTCAAGTTTTTGGTGAGGTACATACAAACACATGTTCAAGCCAAGAGCCAACTTTGCTTTCCTCCATTTACTCCCCATCATAACCCCAAAAACACACAAGTTTTTCAAGTTTCAAGATTTCTCCTTTGTTGTAGTACAAACCAGTTGTTGGTTTTTAGGATGTTTGAAAACCAGAGATGAAGATGGTAGGCAGGGGTAGCATTTTGGATGAGAATAAATGAAGAGATGGTAGTTGTAAGAAGGCAAAAATTTGTTTCAGAGGATTTGAGGTGTCAATAAAAATACTATTAAGGTTTGGAGTGAATTACAAGTGAGGCTAATTGAATTACTTAAGAGAAGAGAAGAGAAGAGTTAGGGGAAGCTTTTGACCTTTTGGCTTTGGGAGATTGGTCAGAGATTTAGCAGCCTTTCTTTTATTCGTATTTTTCCTTTTATTCATTTACTGAATTTTTTTAATCTGGTTTGGAGATGGAACCAATTTGTAGTTATAAATAGAAAAAGGCATACTTTCCAATAAGCATATTAACCTAAACTACTATTACTCACTATTATTCTATTTCAACTTCCATCAATATATTGATAATAATTTTTTTTGAAGTTAAAAACCTGTTGTCTGTTTTATTTATTTAGTTTTAAATTTTTAAAAAATCGATTAAATATTTATATATTACAACTTTTTATATCCTTGCAACCATTTCTTATGTTTATGGCTTTGAAAATTGGCCTCAGCTTTTGCTTCGTTTTCATCATTGCCACTAATTAGTGCAGGCCAGTTCATGCATTATCATATTCCTCTCTATCAGTTTATGCATCCCCCATATGTATTACAGAATTTACATTGTGCATGTCAAATACATGAAATTAACATTTTATAAATAAATAAAACTCAAATTCAACTTTAAAAAAAATACATGCAGTTACTGTTGATGTAACTTAATAGAGTAGTGATAATAACATGATATGGTTAACTCAGAATCCCATTAGTCAAAGTTGTTAATTAAGATGGTCCAGAAAATTCCAACCAGTCATTTTCTAAGCTTTATTAGATCAAGTTTATCGTGGAAGGAATTGGTGTTATCATTTTACTCTAAAAGAATGCTGCTTTGTCTTTTGTGTATATTTTGATCATAATACCAAAATAAAATTATTAAGATATAAAATTCATATAAATTAAAAGTACTTTTAAAATATGAATTTATTTCTCATTTATTTACTACTGAGATTATGATTAGTGAAAAACTCAAAGCAAAATCCAATACTTCTTCTCCTTTCTCCAAATCGCCGTTTTAAAAAGAAAAAATATTTGTTGATGACCATAGTTTTTGACTTTCAAAACCAATTGTTTAATGTTAATCTAGGTTTAATGACAGTGTTCAATATGATATTAAGCAGAAGAAATATTATTAGTCCATTATTTTATTTTTTTAAAAGATTTAATATTTCTATTTCTCTACGACTTAGATCCTTATTTTTTTCATTTTTTTTTTAAAAAAAAAAAAAGAGGAAGAAAAAAACGAAATTCGTAATGTAATACGTAAAGCCAACTAAGCAACTCAAAGTCTTACCTAATAAATCACCGTCATAAATAGATATAATTAAAGAGGGTAGATTGGCTCATCCAACTTGGAGGCATTCAAAACCAAAATGTTGGATTTGGGGAAAAGGAAATCCATCAAGTCGTAGGCTACGCATCTATTTCGGTTTTTACCCAAACTTTGGTTTGGCTTTTCGGTTATTTTGCTCCCTAACTTCACAATTCATATATTTCTATTTTAGGTCAAACTAATGCTTAATTTTTGCATTTCTTTTATATATAAGATTGTACACATACAAACACCAACTTTTGGATTCATTTGAAGATCAATGATAATATGATCATTTCAATTTTTTTTAGAAAAAGTAGCATAAACCAATAATCTAAAGGCATATATAAAGAGATAGATTTGTCTTATCTCACAACTTCTTAACCTCCTTTTTAATAACATTGGAGCTTTAAATTTCATTGATAATTAAAAAAATAAAATAAAATAAAAAACTGCTGACCCTTGAAAGTTGAAACAAAGACTTTATATTATAACAAAACTTTATGTTGGTGTCATTATGTCATATGCACTAAACTGTTGAACGCTTAATGTAGTTGTTCTGGAACCAAAAAAAAAAACCATAATGTAGTTGTTCACTGTGTTTTTTGTCCTTCCTCGTTAACTCATTTTCCCAGCTTCTTAAGCTTTTAGGTTAGATTTCAATCATCATAATTACTTGTCTTTTCTGTTAAAAGCTTTTGCCTTTTAAACGTACATTCTTTAAAGTTAATTAAGTACTATATATTTTAAATATCAGTTTTGTATTACTTGTATTACTTCATACTTACTTGGTTTTAATATATATTAGTTTAATCATAATTAAAGTTTTTTTTATTTTATTTTTTAAGAATTTAATTTTGCTGCTTATTCATTCTAAAATTTAAGTCCTATTGTTAACATTGTTAACATATTATTGTTAAATTCATTAGTGTGATATTTTGAAATTTAAAAAAAAAAACTCACTTGATAACCATGTACAAAAAATAATGTTGCAATAAATTTGAATTTAACAAAAACATTATAACGATATTAACAATAGAATTTTTATTTTTTAATTCAAAAAGTAAAAAGATTAAATTTCATGAAATATGAGTAGAAAATAATAGTAAAGAACTAAACTCCAATTGTTAAAAAAACATATTTTAGTATATATTAATTTTTTATATAAACCTAAAACTACCCATAATCCCCTCGCAACCCTTGAATGAGAGAATAAAAACGCTTTAGCGCGCTCAAATTCACGTATTCAAATATTAACAACAATCAAATATATATTAATTAGATATAAACTTTGAAATATTTTAATTGAGTCTTTAAAATATCAATATTATATCAATTAGTTTTTTTTTTGTCAACCTAACCATTAGATTGAATGTTAAATACCATCTTAAATAACATGAAGTATAATTAAAATATGTGATCCAGCTGCAAACATACATGCATTTACTAATTAAATAACTAGGATTTGACATGTTAAATAAATATATAACCTCCTAAATTTTATTTATAGTATGTTTTGAACATGTTATGTTCAAATTATCTATGCGGTAGATACACTATACGCGTGATTACAATGGTCAAAATACGTTATAACTCTTTGTACTGTTTGTAAATTTAGAATTTAGTCTCAATACTTTTATTTTTAAGAATTTCATCATTCTATTTTTCAAATTTTAAAATTTAAGTCAAACTGTTAATATTGTTAAAATTATTTTGTTAAATTCAATTTCATTACAAAGTCACATTTTTAATTACATGAGTAACAAGTACAATGACAAAATTTCAAATTTGTGAAAAAGTACAAAAGCTTATGATATATTTTAACCATTTTAAATATGTTTTAAGTTCAAATTGAGCTAACATTTAAGGCTGAAACTAATGATTTTGAAATTTCAAAGACTCAATTAGAAGGGCAATTTAGAATGTAAGAGATAGTTAGAGGATGTTTGGTAAAATAAACCACAAATTAAACGTATCCTTCCAGACATAGGAAACCTACTGCTACCTAATAAAACCATGAAGGGGAAAAAATTGGGTGATTAGGTGTAGGAGTGTATTGGTTATAGTACTAACCCTTTGAGTATAACTTCCTTTTTCATTTAAATTTGGTGAATGCGTTAGTGCGTTTAATTGAAGTCACGTTCGACCTAAAACAACATCACCGCACTGGCATTAACAGTTTCAGTGTAGGTTTAATTTTGGAACGAGAGTGGGTGCAGTGAATAAATTTTCATTAATGAACCCATCGATAATAAATTTATCATCTTTCAATACGTAAGAGATCTGATACTTACTTAATTTGATTGGAAGGGTGATTGTGATGATTGAGGACAAAAATGGGTGGTTTCCAAATAATGGCCACTCATGGTAATTGGGTTTTCACTCATTACTCCCTTTGCAAATCAAAGTGTATTCTATTTTATATCCTTTAACAATTCCTATCACCCACCTTGTCTGTGGGTGAGAAATAATTCTTTTGGGTGATGGTATTCATAATATCATAATTTTTTTTATATAATTTTGAAATTAATTATAAATTCTCAAAAATTTCAAATATGAAGATAATATGCAGTTAAATATGCACGAATAGATGTTCTTCTAGTTGTTACAATAACAATTTAATTGAGTTAAGACTTAATTGATAATTAATTAATTATTTTAAGTGAATAATAAAATGTTTGTTATTTATTATTATAGATAAAAAGACTTAGTGGGTTGGTTTTTTAAAGAGTGTATAATTCTTTAAAAGCAAATTACATATTTTATCTTTATTTGATAAATGTATTATGTTTATTGATAATTTTACTATTGAATTGGTGTCAATTAATTAAGTGACACTAAATTCAGTCAACCCTTTGTAAATAGTATTAAATTATGACATATTTGTGATGTGGGTGACAAAATTTTTTTATAATAAAACTTTAGTAAAATTTAAAAATTTAAATATTAAAAATAAGAATATCAGCTCAATCAAACATTTATTACATAAATACTTATACATCGTTTGGTTACTAATGTAATAACATAAAAGAAAATATTACTCCAACGAAATGTATCATAATATTATAGATACATACACTAAATGTAGGTTGGACATAAGTTCAATCGGATGGAATCCAAATGCCAACAATTTTTAATATTTTTTTAAATTCAAAAATCAAGTTGGTAATCTTTAAAAGTTGATTGTAGAGGCTAATATATGTGATATGTGTTAATAACATATTATATAATTCAATTGTGACATTCAATATTGAGAAATAATCAAAGTGGTGAGAATTTCTGGTCTCCACCGACACCTCGTAAGCTTAACTAAAGAAACATGTTCATCTCTTTACTATTACCCGATATACATTTACTCTAGACTTCAATTATTAATTAAAAAAATATTAGGGATTACATTTTTGAGATTTAAATTAGAAATAAATTTAAAATGTGTAAAAAAAATACAAAAACCGAGAGCACCGTTAGGTCTTATTAACAACTCATGCAAATCAGTTCATAGTATTATTTAGAAAGAAAAAAAGGTGATAACAAACCTGCTAACTCATGTGATAAAGTATAAAGTTAAGGTTATGTTACGATCTAGTTTTATAATTAATCCATAGGTCTAAAATTAAATGCAAAATTAGGGACACAATTAGGAGGCTATATTTGATTGTCTTCCCTCGGAAAAGCCTGCATTTTTTTTTTGTTGACTTTGCCTCAGAAAGTGTAGCAAATTTAGGGTTACTAAAGACCCACAAATAGGATTCGTTTTTTACTTATTAATGATTCTCTTTCTTTCTCACCCACTCACTGCATACATGGGAAACAAGTTGGAAACATAAATGGGATCTCAAAAGGAGTAAAAGGATGGATCCCACTGTCTTGGGTGCCTTGTGCATGTTCGGAGTAGCTTTATTTATACATCTACAATATACAGCCTATTATCTCTCTTTTTAAGGGCCCCAGTTCTATATACATGAAAACAATTACATAAACAACTTGGGATTAGGATTATATGAAGTAATCTTCTGCTTGTTTCCTTCTAGACCCCTTCAGACAATCTCACATGCGGTATCGTTTTTCTATGTAGTATTTTTCTTTTTCTTTTTTCCTACTTAATTATTCCTATAATTTCCTTGATTATCGTTTTGACTTTATTGATTACTTCAAAACGATAAGTATATGTAATCATTAAAATGTCAATTTTATATTCATTTAAGCTAATAAGAAAATAGTAATATGATGAATGGATGTGTGGTTATTAATAGAGCGTTCAATTTATGATTTCATTTATTGGATTTGGTTTTGAATAACTTTCATATAAAATAATATTTTAATATAATCAATGACACTGTGATATTTGTGAGGTGAATAACAATTTTTATTTTTTTTTAATACTAACATTTATTTTTAAATCCTTTAAACATTTTTAATACCTATTCAACCGTTACAAGTACGGGGCTTGCATGGGAGAGCCGAATTAATCCCTCATAGACACGTTCATTTTTGCAAATAAGTGCTAAGAAATCTCACAAGTGAGAAAATGATTAGGGACTGTTTCAAGAGCCGAATAGCACAGATAACATGTTGTAGACAAAGAAGAAGTCACCCCTTTTTGGCTAATTTGACCTTCGTGGGGATCCTCCCCCACATAAGTCTCCACATGGAAAACTCAACCTTTGGAGCAGCAATTCCAGCCCAAATAAGATCCCTAACGGGACTAGATTCATGACCCCCATAGCTACAATATCACAATAACCTTTAGGGGAGTAAGCCCCTGCATGCAACTATCTTCACAAAAGAGGATTAGATCATCAGCGAACTGAAGATGGGAAATCCTCAGTCCCCCATTACCAATCGGAGCGCTCCTAAATTCTCCAATTGACACCGCCTTCAAAAGAATGATATTAAGGGCTTCAACAACAGTATTAAAAAGAAAAAGTGATAAAGGGCACCATTGACGAAGACCCCTTTTATATGAAAAACGAAGATAGAAGTTGATGAAATGCAACTTCGAATTCAAGCACACCCCTTTAGCTCCAAACTTTGTTCTCTCAAAGATGAAATCGAGGAAATTCCAGTCGACCCTGTCATACACCTTCCTAAAATCTACCTTAAAGTCTACCCCCCTTCAATCCTCTCCTCTTCAAGTAATCAACTGTTTCATTAGCAGTGAAGAGGAAATCTAGAATCTGCCTACCAGGAATAAAAGCAAATTGGGTCTCCCCTACGACTTCATTGATGCATTTAGACAACCACTTGGCAAGCACTTTTGAAAAGATCTTGTAGGTGCCCCCAATGAGACTTATTGGGTGATAATCCTCGACCGACTCCGGGGAGGCCACCTTTGGGATTAAGGTAATAAAAGAATGGCTAATGTTATTATCCAATATTCAGATGAGCAAAAATTATTCAACAAACGCATTTATCAACTTTCAGCTTACTAATAAGGTTAGTTCTTGAGTGAACCAAAGCGAAAAGATGAAAAAATATCGTATTTTTGTGTTGCTTGGGACCTGGAAAGGGATAAGCAAAGTAAGACTTATTGGTGTTTTTGATAACTATTAAAATTTTTCATTTTATATTCAAATTTTTTTAAAAGAAAATAAATAGATAATTATTTATCATTTACTGTAAAAAAATTAAATCGATTATATTTTTAAAAAGCTACATTCAAAATAAATTATCTCTGTTAAAAAAAAAATTCCAAAACTATAAAAATAATATAAAATATTATATTAATATTATAAAAAAAGTAATTTTCAACTATCAAGATTTATTATTATTAAGTAACATAATTATATTCAATACTTAATTTTTATTGAACTAAACAAATAATTTTATGTCTTGACTTTTATGGAGTTAGGGATGGATCCAAAGGGAGGCGCGAAGGGGGGCGGTTACCCCCTTAAAATCTTCAATTTTTTTAATTTTATATATAAATTATCATGTATTTTAGATTTGATATCCACATTATATAACATTCAACCCCATTGGCCAAATTGTATTTCATATAACTCACCCCCTTAAGCCATAAGATTATACTTTATATTAACAAAATATTTTTCAGCTTTTAATTATATAACTTTAATAATAATCAAATATTAATACAGATGGGCCTTGAAAGACTAAACTTAAAGACTCAATATGGACTTTAAAATTAAATTTTATAATTAATTGATTTTGCCCATACCCATATATGATGATTCAATTGGAGCACGGAGTTGGAGTTGTGGATTCTATCATTGATGAGTTCGATCTTATGAAAAAACGGAGTGTGCAATTTAGGATGTCTAGTATTAAGAAATAGGATTAAAGCCAAATTCTTTTTTAATTTAATTTTTAGTATAGTATTAGTTATTCTTTTTTGTATATTGGAAAGAAATATTTAATTTTATATAGGATCAGTTCCTGAGGATCATTAAAACACTTGTAAATTTTTGAGTTTATAAAAAATGTTAATGTTAAATGCATTTGAAGGCGTAGGCCTTGTGAATGTAGTTGATTCATAAAAGATAGTGAAATTAAAACATTCAGAATAATATATGCATGAGATATGTTGTAATATTTTTAACTAATACATTTATTTATTGGTGGGGTTTTAGAGAGATTTTGTTGAGAGTAGGTTTAATGAAATGGAAGCGGGGGAACATGCGTATGCGATGCCTGGATATGTGGACGGAAACTTCGAATGCTCTAACACCTAACCTTTTAATTAAGTGAAGAAAAGTCGCAAAGTTTGAATGGGAATGGGATGATGAGATGACAGGTTGTCACGCATGAATGTAGTGAATACCCCCCATTCCTATTTGCTATTTCCCAACTATTGGTCGACTATGGAGGCAGCCTGCCTGCCTCTGCCACTTTGTTGCTTCCCAACCAAACCAAAACCCTAAAAGGTGGAGAAGTCAATGGCAATGGCAGCCACATTCACAAAATTCTTAATTTCTGTGACTCTGAGATTGAAGTTGATAAGATCTTATTTATTAGTTTAGATGATATTCAATCAACCTAAGTTAAAGAAACCAAAATGGTGTTCCTTCAACTCAAATATTACATCTTTGTCAGTCCAAAGTCAAATACTATCAGATTTAAACAATACCTCCCAATATTAAACTATATAGGAATTAGGATACAAGCAACACCAATTACCCACCGTGAACTATAATAGGTTAATGGTGTACTCAATTTTTTATATCCCTACAAAAACACATTGCTAGAGTTTGAATCTTATATCTTAAAAGTAGGAGTTTGAACAATTTTAATTTTAAAAATAGATATATCCAAATTTTTTTATATTTTTCTTGCATTCGAATTATAAGCATCATGTAATTTAGTTTAAACATACATGAATTATTTTGGAAGTGATGGGGTTTATTTATGGGTCGGGTCGGGTCGGGTCATGAATAAATCTGTTTTGTATGATATGATCGATAATTTTATGATGAATTGTGATTGTGTCATGATTTGAAAAAAAAATTTAACGTATAAGGATTAATTTGAAGTCATTTTTAATATGACTAAAAATGAATTTTATATTGTAGTATAAGAATTCTTGATAGACTTTAACCATTTTTGTGAGTGACACCAAACTTAGTCAAGAGAATTATATATATAAGAAATTTTAGCACACGCGTATGCATTTCAAAATTTTTTTGGTTTTTTTTTTTAAAATAAAAATACTAAATTACACTTGAATAATATAATTTATTTTAATTACAAAATGAATTTTTTTGTAATTTCTTTAATCGAGTTGTTATCTGGTTGACTTGTGACACCAACTTAATTAGGGGCTTAAATAACAGTATAGTATAAATAATATATATGATATTATAAAGTCTAAGATCAAAGTTGATGTGGATAACTTTTATGTTAAATTATTATATTTTTCATATCAATTTTAAATAAATAAAATTTGAAAGGGTTATATAAAATTTTATAATTTTTACATGAGAAAATAAAAATTATGAAGTGTTTCAAAAATATGAAAAAGAAAATAAACATAAAAAAGCGATTCTCTTTTGTAATTTTGATTTCAAATTATATATACTTTCAAGATTTTTTTGAGAAATATTAAGTAATTTTAATAGGGTATAGTAAAATATTTAAAAAAAGAGTATATGATAATTTTTAAATATTGTTTATGGAATAAAAAAGTTACCCACAAATGTGCCAAATATTAAAAAAAAACATATATGATTATTTTTTGAAATTTAACCCCAAAAAAGATACATTTTAACTCCAGAATTGTTTTCAAATGGAAATACTATTTCAAAGCAATTCTTTTGAATTTTATATTTTTTGAATTTTTAAATAATTCCAATATCTTTTATAACATTCTATAATTTTTAATAATTTGTATATGTTTTTTTTACAAGTTTTTATGTTTTTTTAATTATAACTTTTTTTAAATCTTTACAATTTTTTATATATATTTTTTAAAAATTAATTAATTGTTGATGTGGCATACACGTGTATTGCCATATGTATATCACGTCAGCGATGATTAAATTTTCCATCTAATTTAGGCTATTTTGACAATTGATACAAGTTTAAAAGCTAAAAAAAAAAAAAAAAATATGAGGGGTGCAACACTAGGACTTCCCAGAAGGTCACCCATCCTTGTAATAAAAAATAAAATCATGGAGCTACTTAGAAAAACCCTAAAAACTTTTCTCTTTTTTCTCCAAGCTGCCTCCGGGCTGACTATTGCCCACCTTTTTCTCTCTCCCACCAACCTTTTTTTTTTTTTTCTTCTTGTCATTCACTTCACATGTATTCGCTTTTTTTCAATTTGCAGATCTATTTTGTGAGTATCTTTGTTGTCTTCACAAATTGAGATGGACAGATGAAAGTGCTTGTCGTTCGTTAAAACTTCATCAACCACTAGTAATTTTTCTTGGAAAGTGGGTAGCTTTTCGTCAGCTTCTTAATCTATTTCTGTTCTAATAGTATTTCAGAATAATAAATGATTTCACTAGTCAATTTGGACTCGTGTTATCTTAAGTTTTATATGTTTTTTGTTTATTTTTCTATTGTTTAATAAGTTTTCAATTTTAGAAATTTTTGTCTGCTCTTGTAGCACGGTTTTTAGTATTGCTTATTCATGTAACCTTAGTTTTACAAGTGATTTTAAGGATGGTTTTGTTGCCGTCCTCTCTAATTTGGTGAATACTAGACTCTTTTGTCGATTTTTGCTCGCGCTTTGGACCATCTGGGCTGATTTCTTTATCGTATTAAGTGTTTGCAATCACTACAGATATGTTGTGCTTGAGTTGTAACAAAGCCAATTGTCAACGTGTCA
The DNA here is from genome assembly GCA_025698515.1 of Gossypium sturtianum. Classification (NCBI taxonomy): domain Eukaryota; kingdom Viridiplantae; phylum Streptophyta; class Magnoliopsida; order Malvales; family Malvaceae; genus Gossypium; species Gossypium sturtianum. The sequence goes on along the minus strand of CM046955.1, from coordinate 163,212,810 downwards.
TGATGTTTTATTGATGCTGATACTAAAGCATTTATTGTATTGATGGAACTTGTCCTTACCATCTATGACGAGTGTTTGTTATTTTTTTCCTGAATTGTATGGTTCAATTGAATAAATTAATGAATTTACTTCTTTTTTTTTTTTAAAGTTAGTGGGTTAGGTGTTTTGGAATGGAAAAAAAAATGCTTCTAAATTGGATACGAGTTTGGAATAACAAAAAAATATTATACACATTAACATTACTTTTTGTATTCCTATTAAAAGTATGAAGCACGTCATAGGACTGCAGACTACGGCTACAAAACCAAACGATTTTTAATTCTATTTGTCTATTATGATGATGTTTAGAACTTTCATTTTCTTCAGTTGCTTGTCAAACCGGCCTTTGATTATTCCTGATTTGAAGGTCTCTCAAGTTTTTAAGTCCACATTTACCAAGATTGCATCTTATTTTAAATACAAAGTTCGTCTTTGACATTAATATATATGTATGTATATTTTCAATAGATCAAATATTATATATTTTTATATAAAATAAACAGCCTAGCCTAGCCTTGCCTTGCCCTGCCCAAGTAAGCCGAAAATGCATTTGAAACCAGTAATCCAGCAAAGACGAAGGAATACAACTGATTTAAGAAATTCGTTTGAGCCCCCCAGAGTAATTAGCAGACACCGCTCTCTCACCCACGCAAATTCCAAACTATTTACTTATTGACAAATAACAGTAACTAAAAGAATATATATATTACAAATTGAATAACTATTCACCACAAATTCCCACTTCAATTTCTGACCTTCAACTACTACTCTTGACTCAAAATGGATCGGGCATTGCATATAACTGCATCTATGTTATACAAAATTACCTTTACCGGTTATGGTTAGTCATCATCTGATAAACAAACAACATCAGTTGCTCCTCCGCCTTGCTGTGCTGAGTTAGACCGACTACTTGGCATCTGAATTTCCAACCTTGAACTAACACCTGGCAGCAAAAAACCTGGTGGATTTGCATTGGCACCAGGTGAGAAAGAACTTGGTGGAGCTGCCAACCCTCCAACAACTTCATGTTGGATCCTACCAGATTGGCCGGTAATTGATGCCTGCCTACGTGCAAGGTGGTTAACATGAGAATGCAATGGGAGACTGCTCGGGGAAATGGATGATGAAGGCCTAAATGGCTGTAAATGTGGGGCAGGAGCACGAATCTCAGTGCCTATTTTAAGGTTTCCTGTAGAAGAGATGTTGCTGATATGGGGAGATCTAGTTGGAGTGCCTGAGAATAATGCCGAAGACTTAACAACCTGCAAATGTGGACCCATGGTTTGTGCATTGACTACAGCAGGTGAAACAGTTTGCAAACTAGAAGCTGAGCCAGTTGGAGGGATCCCTGAAGCAGTGGAAGGCTGCAAGGTTTGTGCATTGGCTGCAGCAAGTGAAACAGTTTGCACAGTAGAAGTTGAGCTAGTTGAAGGGATCCCTGAAGCAGTAGAACGCTGCAAAGTTTGTGCATTGACTACAGCAGGTGAAACAGTTTGCACAGTAGAAGCTAAGCCAGTTGAAGGGATCCCTGAAGCAGTAGAACGCTGCAAGGTTTGTGCATTGACTACAGCAGGTGAAACAGTTTGCATAGTAGAAGCTGAGCCAGTTGAAGGAATCCCTGAAGCGGTAGAACGCTGCAATGTTTGTGCATTGACTACAGCAGGTGAAACAGTTTGCATAGTAGAAGCTGAGCCAGTTGAAGGGATCCCTGAAGCAGTAGAACGCTGCAATATTTGTCCATTAACTACAGCGGGTGAAACAGTTTGCATACTAGAAGCTGAGCCAGTTGAAGGGAGACCAGAAGCAGCAGGAGGCTGTTGTACCATCTGTTGCGATGAAAGTTGAACCTGCTGCGGCATGAAATTAGAATTTGCCTCTGCCAAGGGGGAAAAAAAAGGAACTATTTAGTCCCAAGGTGTATGGTAAACATTACAGAAAGGCAAATTTTATACATGCATACATATAAGGCATACGTATTTGTATCTTTGGTTAACTTTTTAGCAATCATTTCTTGCACATGTGGACATTAGCCTATATGCCAGAACTCACGCAGAGAGAGTTAACAGGCACTCTCTTTAAACTTGCAATATAACAAGTAGTGGTAACCAAAGCAACCAAGTAACTGTAATATTCACCTTTATTTGTTCCTGCTGAACCAGATGCCCTATTATCCATACATTTAGACCTGAGAGCCTCCGCCAAGATCTTATGCAAGAGAACTTTGTTGTAATTTTCACTGAGCTCCGTTCTATGCAGAAGAAATTCTGCTTCTTTCTCTTTAAGTTTAGCTTCATACTTTTGACGAATCTGAACGATAACCTCCTTAATCTCCTTCTCACACTCCAATTTCAGCTGCAGCTTCTGCTCAAAAGAGAGGAAGTTCTCAGCAGAGAGTAAGCTATATATCGCTGTTAGTAGATAAGCAAACAGGAACTAACCATGTCTTCATGAACCTTAGCGGTTTGCTCTTTTTCTTTCAGTATTCTTTCCATTTCATTTTGAAGTGGGTCATGATAAAAAGTCGGATGCATCCGAGATGATACAGCAGGTGCAATCTGCAAGGGAAGGCCATTAGAAACAAAAGGGACTGAAGCTGTCCTCGTTTCTGAAGCCTGTCTCACAAGCCTGTCAACAGCACCATCAATGGGTGAATGCAGCGGCTGCAAGACATCTTGATTGGAGAGCTCAATATGGTTTGCCACTGGTTGCGTTGGAGCCTGAGAACTCTGGTTGGCAGTTTGGCCTTCATTGTTTGATTGATGTTCAACTGCAGTAACAGAAGGTAGATCGGGATGAGAGAGGTTGGAAGTTGATTCAGAGGATCTCAGCTGCTGCATTTGCTCTCTAAGCTCCACACCTGTGGTGTCAGGATTGGACATATTGCAGGTTGCATCAATGGTGCCATTAAATGGTGAAGTTTCAGCTAACTGAGAAGCATTTTGCATTTCATTGTTTGACATGCATCTTGCTTGCGCTTCAGAGGAAGCATATGGAAGAGGACCCACATTTGGGGATACCTGCCCAAATAAGAAATTGTCACTATATTGGCAGCTCGCCATAGCTAGGTATTGAAAGTATAATCTCTCCAAATCTCAAAACAGTCTCCTTACCACAAGTATAGATTAAATAAAACTACAATGTAGGGCAGCCATAATAACAATGCAGATATCTATTGCCTTATTACTATTTTGCTATTCTTTTTTGGTGTGAAGCTTTCAATAGAAAAAGCCCAATAGAATAGTCCAAAAGAATCTGTACTCGAACCTTAATATAATAAAAGGTACAAATAAAAATCTTACATACCAGATCTGGTGGCTGCGGACCACCTTGGTCCGAGGTAGGCACGGGCTGCATTGAAGATAGATCCGCCAGAGATGGTCCTCGGAATTCAGCTTCGCAGTTCATTGTGCATTGTATGCCATCCAGCTGGTCATTTTCGATGGGACTTGTTCCATCATTCTCTTTTTGAACACTGATTCCCTCGAGGACTTCACTAGGAACAGTTTCAGGTTCCACCAAAGAGACCTCTTTAGTGGGCATAGAACATGCAGCTGTATCAGGTATTTGTTCTTTAGATGTAGAGGAATTCGTGCAGACAATAATATCCATACCATCACAAGAAGTTGCAATCACAGCTGTGCTCCTTGGAATTTCTCCATCGGGCACATTCAACGTGGCTCCACCAGGAATCTGTTTCTCAAATGAACAGTTAGCAGACATGATATTCTCCTGATCTTCAGTAGAACCGATAGCTTCAAGTCTACTAATGGGAAGCTCCCCCTCAGCCATGTTTAACGTGGTTCCACCAGGAACTTCTTCAGATGAAGAGACAACCACCGATGGTAAATTCTCGTAACCTTCACCAGAACAGACAATCTCAGGTACTCTCAAATGAACCTCGCCATCAAAATTGCTTAATACAGCTCCATCAGTAGTTTCTTCATATGAAAGTGCTTCTGTTGAGACAAGGTTCTCCTGACCTTCACCGGAATTGACAACAACAATTTCTCTTAAGGGAACTTGCACATCAGTTTCCCTTAAATTGGATTCCTCGGGAATTTCAGCAGATGGAGACGCTTCTAATGAGACAAAGTTCTGTTGACCTTCACTAGAAATGATAGTTCCTGATTCTCTCAAGGGGGTCTCCCCATCAACCTTTCTTAATGAATTTATATCGAAATATTTTTGAGATGATGGTGCCAGCAACGAGGCAACGTTCTCCTGACCTTCCCAGAAACCAAGATTCTCAACTGATGCTACCTCAGAATTGTCCTTGAAGGGTCTAGCCTTGTTGATGGGATCACTGTATGCCATAACTTCGTCATTCACAATGTGAACAATTTTTGATGGTCTTACCTCACTTCCAGAAGCAGAATGAATAATGCCTGCAGAACTCCTTCCTTCAGAAAGATTCGCCAGACTTACAGGTGACTTCACTAACTCAACCCTAGCCCAGGACTTAACTGATTCTACCCAACGAGTCTTTCTTTCTAGAAAATTGCTTCTTGCTGCCACCTGCAGTGCCTCAAGATTCTTGAGATGTAGATCCATCTGCTGTTCGAGTTCATCAAACTTCCTTGCATATTCAGTGTCCAAATTCTTGAGCTTATCAGTCCTCATTGAGACATTACTATGCAAACGGATAACCGCAGCTTCTGTCCTTTTCTTATTTTCCAGTTGTGCCTTTTCGTCTTCATACTTCTGGTTAAATTGTTCCACTTCCTGCTTATGTTTCTCAATTAGTTTTCTCATCTGCTTATCACATTTTTTCTCAATTTCTTTTATGCTTTTCAGAAGATCTCTCTGTGCCAATTGAATTTCTGGGGCAAGTCTAGACTCTGAAATGGCCTGTATATCAGAACCTTCTCGAAAATCCGACAGATCTTCAGTCTCTGCTTTTATGTTATGCTGGTAAGAAGCTGCACTGGAATAATCTCTTCCAACAGATTTACCTGGTAATCCAGAAGCTTTAGGAGAGCTTGGGACCTTCAAATACCCTGTACGGTATAGAAACATTCTCTTCAAACACCGCAACATTGAATAAACATAGTCGGCCTCTTCTTTCTTGCAAGTAAAACCTAGATGCTGCTTTGCAAGTGCAAGTGATTCTTTGTGATCAAGTTTCTGCTTCAACAAAGAAGCAGCACTCCAACACTGAATACACAGAGACCAGAAGCATGAGATGTTAAAAAACTAGAATACCATTAATGCATGCTTACATATAAGCACCATGCAACAGAAAAGGTTTTAGAAATCTAGAATATCTAATAGCATATTACACAAAAATGCAGCAGCAGTACATAACCCCAATAGGTGCTCAATGTTCAATGAATATTTTTATGCATCAAAGTGAACTCATAGAGGGACATACATAAGCACATATAAATAATATATTAATAAATAAATCCAGACAAAGTGGTTTACATCAAAGGATGATGGGAAGGGAAAAGAGTTACAGACATACCAGCTCATTTGATTATTTTTTAGACCAAAGAAATACACAACCTGTGTAGTTCTTACCTCCCTCTCTCCCTCTCTTTCTCTCTATATATATCAGTAATTCTGCCTCAACTTAACTTTCACTTGCCTACAAATGAAATACTTGATATAAATCTAAAATAGTTCTCAAGATTGAAGCTCAATGTATCAACTCATTCCAATAAAATTATATTCTGTCTTACTTTTTTCAGTTGATCACTAGAATTCAATAGCAAAAACTTGGTAGAACATTTTGAGTGCTAGCTCTAATTAAGAAAACGACTTTCTCAAAGGTATGATAGAAGTTTCATCTACTTTATTGTGTTAGCACCATTTCACACCAAGATTAAGCAGCAAATTCTTTTCGCAGAATATTACAAAATAAAAACATTTTCACAGATTGACCACACCAATTACAAACTCATCAATTAGGAATTCCACCAGGACAATCGCCACAAAATTGAAAACAGATTCAAACATATTACCAAAACAAGGAAAAATAGCTCAATTTTCATAAAAATCTAGGCCTGAAAGATGCAAATTCTGAGTCCTAAGCAAGGGGTTCTGTATGTACAGCACTTGCAGTACAAAGACACAATTGCAAATTCTACAAAAGCTGTCTATGAGTAAGATGAGTGGACAAATTTTAGGTCAAATTGCACGAAACTTGTAGAAAAAGGTACAATTGCAAATTCTGTGGAAGCTTTCTATGAAAACTATGAGTGAACATAGAAGTCAAAGTACATGAAACTTGAAGAAACAGACAAGCATAAATAAAAGCAAAACATGATCCTCTAGTGCACACAGGACTGCCTAAAACATTCAATTAAGCATATAAAAGACACCATTATCAACAATTGCAGTATGAATTTAAGAATACAAGAGAATAAGTTTCTAACCAGAGAAATTTGAAATGCCTGTAAAATGGTTGCTGGTTCCTTATTGACCAGATGATTATTCATAACATATTCAAGAAACCTTTCAACCATAGCCTTGACATCCTCCTGCAACACAAATAAAATGTACCATAAAGCAGGCTGCTATAAATACTGCATTCACATAATAGTAAGGCATTGATGTAAAACCATGGCAGATAAAGAGAAGTGCATGCCACTGTTAAAGTAAATACAAATAAAATATCTATAATTACTAGCTCCTTGTATTATAAAATAGACAAAGATCCTTTTTTTCACCATATCTCCATGGGAAATTGACAAACAGGGTAACTTATGCACAAAACATGATGCTAAACTTTTATGTATTGCAAAACCCCGTTGAAGAACTTTTTCCATTTTTAGTCACATTAAGACAAATGAATAAATTAAAACTTGAATGATCCATTTTACTCAGCCAGGAATGTTTTGTAAGAAAATAATAGACAATAATAACTGCAGTTCAAGATAGAGAGTATTTATGAGGACTATATCTATAACCAGATTTTTGCTGCTTATTCTTGTTCTACTTTCGGTACTGAGAGGGAACTCGATCTCAGCAAAAACATATTCTGAAAACTCTAAGGAAGTTAAGTATCCCCCTCCTGCCAAAACCCTTTCCTTTGGTTTATTTTCATTCCAGTAAACAAAATAGGCTGACAAGGTAAAAAACTAACAGCAAGTTTCAAACCTATTTAAATTTAATCCTTCCAGTGGTAAATAAGGTACATACTGTGAGATGAAGGACTTCACAGAGTTTGGCTATTTGTGGCTTCAAAAGAACATGGAGATTCTTCTGTGAGTCACGCTGTTTTCTTCTCTCCCATTCAACCATTTTTAGAGCTGGTATTTTTGAGACATTATTGTCTAGATGAAGTGAGTTAGAGGTTGCGTGAATTGTACCACTCCCAGAAGCTATTGATCTACTCAAAGGAGTAAAATCATATGGTAGGGTTCCTGAGCTTCCTGCAAAAAGTAAAAGAGAGAATTGGAAAGAGTATTTGTGAAGGAGAATTCTCTTCTAGCAATACTGCACTTCATTGCATTTGCATTGCCCATTACCTTTCCTATACCCAGCAGCCAATTTCCCCTCTTGCAACACAGCTTTTGGAGAGGGATGATCATTGCCATCACTTACAACCTTCTTGCGCCTCTTTGCAACTTCAGCACTTTCAACCTCAGGTTCTTTTTGCAAATCATCAAAATAATTAACCCTTTTCCGATTCCTCTGAGATGAAGAAGTACAATACTTCCACCTTGGACTCTTTCCATCAAAAAGCTTTGTCCAAAATGTGTGAGGTGGATGTTCATTCATCACTTGAATTTTCTGCTCACCAAACAATGGCATTTCTGTCCTATACGTTCCTTGATTTTGTTTGGCTTGTAAAATTAGGGACAACTTGCTTGCATCATCATCAATCCCAGTTTGGTGCAGTATGGTAAAAAATTCTTGAATCACATATTTTAAATGTGATTGCTCTGACAAGATACTTCCATCCGGTATTGTAATACCATGAAACTTATCCAACTGACTAAATAGGTATGAAGCCCCCCATTTAAGCAGCATTTGACTACCACTGGGGGGTATGTACTCTATGTTGTTATCAATTGTCTTATCTTGTTTTGAAAGCATCAAAAGTTTTTCCTCCACAGTAAATGATGAATATAAGCGAAATACTTTTATTTGTTCGAGCTGAGAATCAAGTGTTATTCTCTGCAGGGCTCTTAGATCATTCATTGGACTCCAGTCACTTCCAAATATTATGACAGTGCCAACTGTAGATAACTTGATGCTGGAAAGACAAGCACGGGTTTCTAATAGAAAGACAAATCTCTGCTTCTCATTATTGAATCTGTTCAAAGCAGATTGCTTCTTTGAAGGGGTGACACCACCATCAACACGTTCATAAGAATCTATACCAAATCTTTGGCGCAGAAAGTCATCCAAAATATCTCCCATTAAATCCCTTCCAGAGCCTCCAATGTACTGTCAATCAAACAATCTACATGAGAAACATAAAATAGCCTAAATCTGTTCCTGCAAGAGAATTACTAAATTGTCCATATATATAGTTTGGCCAGCTGCAGTATCATCAGAAAATGCAGCTAAAAATACAACTATTCCAAGAGCTGTTATACTAGAATTTATCTAAAATCACTAAAAATATAACTTGTTCATTAAAATTCTCACAAAAATTGTCAATAAGTTTCTCATTGCAGCTTTGCTTTATTGTCAAATTGATCTCTTTAACTTTATAGCCTCTAGAAGCTCATATTTAACTTCTGCAAAATCTAAAATTCCATGCTCAAGACCTTGTTGGCCACTTCAGCTTCTTGGAGCAAGAAGCTGCTCCAAAAACAAGGTAAAAAAGGTACGAAACTTCACATTATTTTTACATGTTCGACAAGTATCAGATCCTTTTTTCCCTTTCTGCCACCTGTCAAAGCTACAAAATAGTGTGGCAGATATAGAACTTGAACATATAGAACCCAGGGTATTTAAGTCATCTGCTTTTTGCAAACTCATAAATGGTGATAAAGGTCCCGGTCAGAAATATTTACAAGCTTTTCGTGTACATTAATCACTTTATCATCATAAGCTATAGAATATCAATAATCTATCTACAGCATACATAATATAACTAAATACAATTGGTTCAAAACCAATTGTGATGAAAATGTACCTGGAAAAGAATAAGCACTTTTAACTCTCGTTTTTTGATCTCCCAAAGCATTGCATCAAGAAGTTGTAATTTGCCACTCGCTTTTATGCCAACATCCAAAAACTCAACCTCTTGGAGGCCTTTAGTGAGCAACAGTTGAAGGGATTGATCCACAGTATACGGATGATCACAACACTGTCAAGAATTACCATGGAAGGAAGATATCAACCCATAATATGATGTCATAGAAGTAATTCCTATACAACTTACTCATCCTCATTCTAATGTATCATGAAAAAAGTTCAATGAAAAAATTATCTAATTTGACAGTACGATAAAAGACAAACCAAGTGGTATTTTATGCTTTTGGACATCCAAAATAAATAAAATAATTTCAAACAACAGAATTCAAGTGGTAAGGCTGGGGTGAGTAAGGGTAAAGATCCTAGGTTTTAGCTGTCACAAACCATGGCAGTCCAAAATATAAATAAATTGAATTGCATTTCGAGATTTTCCAAAAGCATCATCAGATTAATAACTCCAAATGGACAACCTTAGTATAACGCGTGCAAAATTTCTAAGATTATAGTTGGAACATAACCTAGTCCTAGTTTCTAAAGTCCATACAGCAGGCAAACACAAAATGTCAGGAAGGCAACATGAATACTTTAATTAGATGACTTGATATTGAAGGTATAAATTAAGAAAAAGAGCCCAAATCTCACAGAATCATGTGAATGAAGCAAAAAGTTAAGTAACTCAACCTTTCGGTTGGAGATAAGAATGTTACGGAGAACTCCAACAGGATCACTCTTTGAAGGGGAACAAAGAGAGAGAGAATTTGAAAGTAGAGTAAAACAATACTTCTCTAGCTGCACATGGGATAAGAGTACAGGAACCCAGTACTCTAGAAACCTAGATGATTCTAGCTTGCGCTCATAAGCAACATATTTTGCCAATCTCTCCTTCAAAGTGTCGATATCATCACTTGAATCCGCTAGCAAGCTCTCACTACCATTTGAACCACTTTGAGAATCAAGCAAAGAAAAAAGATTAAGGTACTCAGCCACATTATCCTGCAGAAACCATGTAGCATATATAAATCAACCTGCATAAGAATATAACAGCAACAATAAGCGAAAATGTAGAAATGTCAAACCTTCAGTTGACTGCTGATTATTAGAAGCCTCTTACTGGAAGTTAAAATCTTAATTTGTTCAAAACAAGAAGCAATTCTTGGACGTTGGCACTCATCCACTATTATTGCCTCCCATCCTATACAACAAAGCAAGTTCAAGTCCTGCAAAAGCACATTAAAATTAACAGCCAAAACCAAGTCGAACAAATAAAAATTGTAACAGATTTTTTTTCCCTAATTGATAATAGGAAAACTAAAATTCAAGTAAACCCATAACCTAAATAACTCATAACCTAAAACAAGATGCACAGGCAGTACAAACTCTCACACACAAGGATACATTGTTTGATCCTTGCAAAACTTGTCTAAGTTAAACACGTGCAACAAACTTCAAAAACTTTATTTATCACAGAAGCAGGGATGTACCTCACTGATAACTTCTGGTGAGGTTATAAGTACTTGAAACATTATACAACCTCCTTCATCATAAAACTCCAGATTCCTAATACTATTCCGAACTTCTTTACTGCCACTGTAAACCACAATATCAGCAGATGGTGCTAAATGCAAGAACTCCTCATCCCATGAATATTGCGAAGCAGAGGTAGAGATAATGAGAAAAGGACTAGAGATATCACATGGAAAAGCTAGAATGGAAGAAATAACATTTGATATTCTTTCCTGCAAAAATTAGGGATAATTCAGAACCACTAAAGATGAAAATATGAAGTTTACAACCATCATGGATTTATACCAAAGAGATAATCAATATGAAGGTCTGAGCAACCATAGACATCAAATAGTTGATGTTTATTATCTTTTAAAACCAATAAATAGTATTTTGAAGATAACAGGCATTATATGACTTGTGCATCAAGAAAAAGCCTAATATAGAACATTATGTTGCTAACGTTTATGTAAACGTGCAAACTTCTTATAATAGACCATGATGATACATGAAAGCACTTATATGACCACATATACATGTATACTGTGTAATATTGATCTTGTGTGGTATTATATCTTTTTATTTCCAAGTTTGGGTACATGCATGCAACTGTGTTAGCAGGTAGGATTTTGCATTGGCAAAATGTAACATATCAGATTATGACATGATAACCTAATAACTGCACATGCATACATGTATATGAATACATAAATGTAGGCATTATAGGGTGCATTTTTCATATTTTAATTGATATGCTATGTCAGAAATTTTATAAAGTTAATGAGCGAGTGCCTAGATAAGCAGAGACCATTTTTTGGCCGTATTACCAAGCACAAATAAGATTTTCAAGCAACATATTGATGGGTCCAGGTAACTATCACGATTTAACTCCAAATGCATAACCTTATTTACAGATGCACTACAAACCTAAATAAAAAAATAGTTTCAGACATACCTGGTCATCAAAAATAATAGCATTCTGGCCCCTACGCCAATAGTTGCATAGTTTGTTAACAGGATCAAGATTAGCATCCAGTCCAGATGAAGCTGCAGCCGGTAATTGAGAAATTTTTAGGGATGCAACTGCTCTTTCCTGCACATGTTCCTAGTTTGTTAGAAACAAACCATTTAAATAAAAGTATGATATGTCTTTAGAGAGGACTACCACCATTGAGTTGCCTGCAACATACTTATTTCACTACAGAAAAAAATGGCGTGAATCCTAAGTTATTTGTTCACTAGTTCAAGCATGCAAATAGTTAACAAATAGGTTATATCAATCTTCCATGACAGATGACTCTTCAGTCTTCACTACAATAATTTACCAACTATATATGCAGGACTGAGTCTGGTAAAATTCAACATATTCCACATTTTTCTTAAGGCACCTTATCAAATTTAGAAGCTTTCTGGGCCTTCTTGCGAGTTTCATATTCTTGTATAAGGTTCTGACCTCCTGGACAACTGAAAAAGGAAGCATTCTCGAACTCCCATGAAGCATGTTCATAACCAAGACCACACCATTTCACAAGCCATTCAACATGACAGTTTAACTTATCACCATTGTGCTCTTTATTATGATGCTCATCACACTCCCTGGGAAACATCAACAATCTTTTCTGTAGCAAACGATGTGGAACCACCCACTGTTGCTTCCAAACAGAACCCTGAACAACATAGCCAATCTGAATGACTAAGTGCATTTCAAGTAATCTTTTATGTAATGATACTCTACCAAAGGAATATGACAGGTTGAAATAATCATATTCAATAACTGCAAACCTGGTTTCTCTGGTTATATTTTGCAACGAGTGATGGAGCTTCAAGCAACACCTGATCCTCTGATAGCCAACGATTATGAACGTGAGCAAGACCTTCATATTTCACAAAATATTGCTTCTGTCTTTGCAATCCTATAACACAATACCAAATGGAGGGAAATTATTATCAGCAATTACTCATTCATCCTACATGTTAGTAATACAAGGTATAGCAATCAAACAAATTAACTACATATAGCATGCTAAGAACTTTAGCAATATAATTCACAAGAGCAGTCAGTAAACAACTATGGCACAATTTATAGAAATATGTCAGCAAAGAAAAACAAGTCATGCAAATAAGCTGACTATTCATTGAGCCCATACCATCCTCTGAAGCCTCCAGTTCTCTAGAATCCCAAATTGCTTCTATTCCCTCCGAAACTGAATAAATCCCTGATTCTAATTTTTTCCTTACACATGCTAGACAGTACCAAGCTCCAAGAGGAAACTCCTCAAGGGGAGGTTCAAGACACGAAAGATGGTAGCTTCTTTGGCACCCTTTTCCACAACAACATCTAAAATAGGATGGCAGAGTGTTAGATAACAAAATACATCTAAAATACTCACAAAGGGTGGTCCAACATATGAAGACACACTGAAGACAATAAAAAACCCGCAACTGTCCAATGTCTCTTATCTAATTGAGTGAAATTCTTTTAAACATAAAGTCGGTAGTGACAAATTTAATTAACAGTATGAATCCTCTATAGCAAGGATGGACAAGAAGATACATCAATAAGAGCAACTCAAAAGATTTAGAAGCATATCGAATCCAAATATGCTACAAATAAAAGCATCTAATACAGAACAAAACAACGCACTCCGCCAATGATTGCTCATTAACATATTCACCTATCGACTATATAAAATTACAATATAGATAAAGCAATAGAAAAGAGTTACCCACAAGAGCTTTCCATCAAGTCTGCATATGATGCAAGCATTTCGATCACGGCCTGTTTGAAGATCTGCAGAGGACATATGTTGCTGTATATAGTTACAGGGCTTTTCAACATATCCTGTGCTCATACCAACATCAAGTTTCTCTCTATCCTAATGCAATGCAGCAAGACAAAGGAAACAGTTATGACAAGGTCAATGGCAGCAAGTATAAACATTTAATATTAGATAAAAACATAGTAACAATGGCAATGAAATTCATGAGACCTTAGTAGAAAACTAGATCCTTATTCCTTGGCGCAGAGATGGAAAAGAAGCATGAGAGAGAGATGTGGGTAGGGATGGGGGGAGAAGGGAGGCAGACTGGCAAAGAAGGAGAATATGTCCAAAAGATCAGCCAAGAAAGTTTACAGTAAACCTTCCTAAATCGATCATTTATAAGTTAATAATCAGATGGCTAGTTTCCACTTTCTTTAACTTCAATTATTGGACATCCAGCTTTACATTTATGAAAGATAAATCAAACACCGAGACCAACTCAGATAACCATATATACCACTTTAATCAATCAACCTGATAATTCTCTCCGTTTAAGTTAGCTTAGGTAACTCTCCAGCTGACAATATATCAATTAATCAATGGAAGAAGAAAAAAAGTGTGAACTTGGCTGTTATGTTATAATTGAGAATAAAAAAAAGACTGAAAACCCGCTCAAGTACTCTCCAATCAAGACATTTTTGGAAAAGATATAGATGTCGTAAAGAAAAGTCAAGGCTCTCCCAATTAGTACAACCAAGACAATACTTATTTCAGTTATAAGCTTCCTTTTCTTTATATTTAGTAATAGCTAACTAGAAGAGTAAAATGTTAATCCTACTTGGTTTCGAATGCGCAAAGCCATCCTTAGCCTTACATACAAACATATATAAAAAGGAAAAGGAGTTTCTAAAACAGGTGTGTGAATCCAGACACTCAAAGACAAGAAAGGTCAGAGACAAAAACTAACCTTAATATTAGACGAGCAAATCTCCTGCTTCGTCGAATTGCAGTCAACCCTGCAAAACATGGAGATATATTTTTCTAATACTTTATGCGGCCAAATACTGGGATTATAAAGGCATTCCCGAAATGTTGGAAATGTAAGCTAAGTGCTCATAAAAAAGGCTTCAGCATTATTATGAGTTCTTTTATTTGTTAACAATAAGCATGGGCAGCATTGAAAGAGACATTTAATTTACAACTGCAACTATTTGATAATCAAGTGACCAGGTATACTTTTTCCAAATTCAAAAAATTGAATTGTCAGTACCTCAATCCATGGATGATTGGTTGTAGGTGTGGTAAATTTAATTTTTTTTTTAATTAATTTTTCTAATTAGTTACAAGGAACATTACTAAATTAGCACTAAAAGTCTAAAACAGAAGCAGGTACCATACAAATCATTCACCAGAAGTCATTAAAACTTCTCAAGGTGAGTCATGTATCCATTCAAATCCTAAGATCATTGCAAGATACAACAGAATCTGTTGTATCTACTCTCTTTTTTATCATGCAAGCATAGATACAGAACAAGAAATTTGTCCAGCTCTATCAAGCCCTTCAACTTCAGCTTTTGTTTTAAATAAATCCCATCCTTAAAAAAAACACAAAAACAAACTAACAAACGGAATAAATCCCAACCAATTGTAATCAAAATTCATCAAGCAGTCGAGCACTTTTATATTGGTGTGATATGCACCAGTCACAAACACCAACAGCCCCTGAACTGAGCATTTATATGCTTCATGTTCCTAACCCAAATAATCCCCAGATTTTACAGATTAAACCTGGAAAAGTTCCAATTCCTTTCCCTCTTGCTTAGAAATAAGCATCCCCATAACCTTAAAATCAAGCTTATATGCTCCCAAATATGTATAGCAAAACATCCTATTTAGAATTTATCTCAAAGTTCAGAAAATTTAAGGCAGTTCTACCTCAAAGGTCCTCAACCAATGTATTAACCAAACTAGCATTCTCAATCAACTAGAAAAATTCTAACATGGCAGGACTCCCCCTGGAAAAGTTAAAAGAAATGTACAAAAGGCACCATTGGCAAAAAAGCACAAATCACTATACAATCTCAGCATCCATGCAGATCTTGGTTGTACTATTTTGCAATGATAAAATGATCTAAGAAAAAAGAAAAGAAAAAGAAACGCATAACAATTTATGGCAGTTTCAGATATATGTAGGGGAGCAAATAAGTACATTTCAACTAATTTGGACAATTTTGTATCATATAGGTTGTATGTGATGTAGTTCTTCAGGAGGCACTTTATCAAAATTACTCATCTGGGTGATATTCTAATGATAACTTGCCAACCATCATCTAACCCGGGTAAATGATTTAAATTTAGTAGGGATATGGTTAGGAGATTGAACAAATTTCCAAACAACTGCAGAAGATGGATGCTCAAAGCACTTAGAGATGTGTACAATTATGATATTTGTATAGGAATAACATAATTACTTACCAACGAAAGCTGTAACTACATATACAGTAGCCAATACCAAAAGCATGATGGAAGTAAAAAAAGAATTTACATGTGTACATGGCTAAACGGTATATGCATATGAATGACATCAAATCAAATTGAACTAGGAATGTATTAGTGTCCAAACACACTAATATAAAACAATAGCAAGCAAATTATCATTAATCATTTAAGTTCGATGAACTCAATGAAAAACATGTTGAATTATCATCAAACTAATAATAAATCAGTACCTTTGCCTTTTAGAACTCATTCCACAAGTCTCACTGCAATCTTTTCTTTTGCAACCAGACGATTGTGAAGGTCCAGGAGCAGTGCAGGTGGCAATATTATTACTTGAGATTTTTGAAGAAGCAACAGAATCAATGTCTATATCATGACATTTGTTTTCAGAAGGCATGACCATCTCCACACTGATATCACAACCAAGGACCCCTTCTGGCATGATGGATTTTGCCAAATGAGGACTTTGCAGATTATCCTGGGCAGCCTTTTCAGCATTATCATTCATTTCTTCTGCTATCAAACCATTCTTAGGAATTTGTAGATCATCCCCATTTGAAGAGATATCCTTGCAGCTATCCTTTTCGCTAGTGAGAAACAAGTTATGCTCATTCTTTCCTTTAAGTGCTTCCTCCGCAGGTTGACTTGTACTTGTCACCTCAGTCCTTTCATGACTTCTCTCAATGAATTCTTCTAAAAAGTCCTCCTCCCTCCTTCCACTATTAGTTCCATTCAGATCTTCGTTACGATCTACAAAAAGAAGCACAAACAACTAAGAATGATATATTTAATCAAACAAAAACCAAGTCAAAAAGAACAAAACAGGAATATCTTAAATAAACATGCAAGCAACAGAAGAAAACTTCATTTACAGAGCAAATCACAAAAAGCACAGCGCATGGTCCCATTTATATTACTCCTTTATAATAAAAAGAATGATAAAACGAATTCTGTTACCTGTTTCATCAACTTTCTTGGGTTGTTTCCTGAACAATGCTTTGTAGGCACGGGCATCCATTCTTTTCTTCTGTTTCTCATTGGCTTGCTCAACTTCTCGCTCAATTTTGTTATCTTCTACAGTTCCTGTTAATTGTTTCACGCTCTTCTTTTTTTTCTCCTTCTTCCTTTTCGTATTCAACAGATCCAGGCTCTTATCAGACCTCTTTGAACCTGAAGAAGCAGATGAGGAGGGCATCTTAACTCTGTCAGATCTCCTCAAAGGACTCGCATTCTTCTTCTTCTTTTTCTTCTCAATTCGCTCAGATTTCCTCTTACCTGAAGAAGTCGTTGAATTCAAATTTGCAGTCTGCTTCTCAAGACGTTCCGACTTCCGTGTACCAGAAGAACTTGGTGGAGTCATGTTTTTCTTAGATACGGTTTCCCTAGGTGACCTCCTAACACCAGATGCTTCTGCTATAGCAGCACCTGAATTCACTGACTTTTTACCTCTATTTTGACTTCCTTTTAAATCATTATCTCCATCATCCTTAGCTTTCCTACTAGAAGATCTAGTACCATCTCCATCATCCTTAGTTTTCCCACTAGATGATCTGGTGCCATCTCCATCATTCTTAGCTTTCCTACCAGAGGATCTGGTACCACCTCCATCATCCTCAGCTTTCCTACTAGACGATCTAATACCGTCTCCGTCATCCTTAGCTTTCCTACCAGACGATCTAGTACCATCTCCATCATCCTTAGCTTTCCTACTAGACAACCTAGTGCCATTCGCCATACCTTCAATGCAAATAAAAAGATGATCTTAAAAACAACAATGTACATTGAATGAAGCAGAAATTCACAATTATTTGACATCAAAAGTCAATCTGCTCACAAAATAAACTTGATAGTCGATAATATATTAATATAACATAAAATCTGCATAAACTCGGACGAACATATGAATAAGAACAATGTCACAGTTTGTACCTTTAAAAGTAAAAACCTAACCCAAGCCACCAATACACTAAATAAACAAAATCACCAGCAATTATACACAAATTTAGTTATTCCAATCTAATCGCACCCGGTTCAAAGTAAAACCCTGAAAAACTTGACCCAAAAAAAAATTAACGCGATTGTGATTTTCCAAATTAGAGAAGTACGGACTTACCTGCATGCGAATCCAATGACGAAAAGGTTTCCTCTAGAATTTTCTTTTTTCCTTTCTTGGTTTATTGTTTGGTTAGGTTTTCCATCCAGGCAGTCTTGATTAGCAAGTTAAACCAATTTGTTTCTCCGACAAAACGAATGAGAAAGAAGACAGGCACTTGAGGTTTTTGCAGATTCTGGAATGAGGGTTCTCCTGGGAAGTTTAATCCTTTAAGGAAGTATTCTCACATTCGGAAGACATGTAACACTGAACAAATTTTAATTCTTATAATTGCCACATTAGACAACGATGGCATTCAAATTAGGCGTGAGTTTATTTCATGAAAAATAAATTACGGAAATTATTTTTTACCTATTTGTTTCATAAAATATAATTTGATTAAGTGAAAAATTAATTAACTTTTTAATTTTGATTTACGCTTTTAAAAAATGTAAAAACTATTTATAGTAATTTTATTTTATATAAAAATTCATTTGAACCTACTCATTATTATTAAACATACCTATTTTATTATTTATATTTATTAATATTATATAATTTATTTTTAATAAATTTTAACAATAATATTTTTAATATATTAATTGAATTTTATTTATAATAATATTTTCCTAATAAATTATATTACAATTTATAAATATTTAACAATAAATATTTTATAGTATCAAATATGAATATTTTAATTATATAAATATAAATATTTTTTAAATCTTACTTAGCATTTGTTTAATTATATATTTATGTTGTGTTTGTTTCGCTAAAAACGATTTTTAAAAAATAATTTTAAGAAATTTTACTATAAAATGAAGAATATTTTACAGATAAATATCTGAATATAAAAAAAATCAATTTTTCAAAAAAAAATCAATTTATTTTCTAAAAGCTATTTTTATGAAACAAACCTTGTGAATTGTGATACTTAAATTAATATTTATTAATATATTATTTTTATTAATATATTATTTATATGCTTAAAATTGATAATGACGAATTCTATATTAACATATAAAATTTTTTTTTTTTTTTTTTTGAAAATGGCTAACATATAAAATTTGTTTTGTGTATAAATCATATCAAAATAGTATGAAACTTATTATTTTTAATATTAATGTGAAATCAAATGTAGCGAGATAAATAAAATGTAATGGAAGTTTTAATTTCTTGTATGAAAATTTATCAAAAAATATTATATGAAATAAATTTATTTACTTTTAAGGTTAATAAAAATTAACATTCTAAATAATAAAATAATTAATACAAACTTCAACTTTTTTGTTACTTATAAAATTTATATATTTAGCAATATTTTTTGATAAAATTAATATTCTTACTTGTAATTAAATAATTTTTATTATTAATAAAATTAAATTTTAGTGATCAAAAAGGTCATCACATGCTTTTATTTCTGTTTTTTTAATTTTTGAAAAAAAGTCCAGCGCATTCTTTTTTTTTTTTTGAATTTAAAAAGATTGGGTTATTCATATAATAACTAAATAAAGTCTTAACAAATAAAAATAAAAACCCAATAATATGGCCCGGGAAACAGAACAGTCTAGAATGTGAAAAATAAAACTGAAAAAAGTAGTGCCGTCGTCCTGCCCAATCAGTTCAATCCGCCTGTCTCTTCACATCTCATCATTCATTTCTTCATTAATGGCTTTCTTCATTTACCGAGAAAAGATAAAGTGCTCAGCATATCTAATGGATTATCTGTGATGAATCTTTCCTCTTCCTTGCTCTCTCACCGCCTTCTCAGTCTGGCTCTCTCGCAAAATCTTCCAACGCTTGTGGCTCGGCGTAACATGGAACTCCACTTACCAGGTAAACCCTTTCTTTCCTTTTCAATGATTCTGTTGCTAAAATATGGGCTAGCTTATTCGCTGATCTTGGAACAAACTCGAATCTAATTGTTTTAGCTCTGGATTTTAGTCCATGAATATCGTGAATATATGAACCCACTTGTGATTTGTCGAAATCTCGGTTGTTACATTTCTTTATTATGGACAATGAATCGCCTTCAATGATAACTTCTTCTCTGTTCATGTCGAGGGCTATTTGAGTTGCTCGACGACAGGCGAGTGCTTCAGCGACAAAGGCTGAGGCCACTCCTTTATGAAGTTCTGTGCTTGTGAGAAGAACAAAACCGTTGCTATCTCTGACCACTACCCCCGATGCCGACTGCTTGGACCTCTCATCAAAAGCACCATCGAAGTTGATCTTGACTGTCTGTCCAGGTGGGTTTTTCCATTCCACTGTCCTATTAGAGATGCTCTGATTTATTTTTCGAACTCCTTCAAGTTCCTTAATGTAGCTATGAATAAAACTAACAATCTCCTGACTCGATCTGTTTGTTTTTCCGTGGATACGAGAGTTCCTATCCCCCCAGATGGCCCAAAGCGAAACACAAAATAATCTGCACTTATTCAAGGAGAGATTAGCCATAACCATGGTAAGCCATTCAATAAACTCTGTATGTGGGATCACTATAGAAATGAAATCTGATAGATCTTTCCAAAATGCAACTGAAACAGAACAATCACGGAAAAGGTGATTCATCGTCTCCTCTTCAGCAGCACAACGAGGACACAAACTGCTGGATGTTAGTTTCCTGATAGCCATATTCACCCGAGTGGCTAGAAAATTCCCGGAAATTTTCCAAATAAAAGTTTTGATTTTTGTTGGAATGTCTATTTTCCAAAGTTTGTTGTAAAATCCTCTGTAGATATTTTGTAAAGCGTGAGCTGTAGGATCGGACTTCTGTAATAGTTTATAGGAACTCCTCACTGAAAACTCGCCAGACAGCTTGCCATTCCAAACAAGGAGATCCTCATGTGGTTCCAACGCCAAAGGGATTCGGAGAATGAGTTCAGCTTCAGCTTCTGGGAAGGTATTGCCAATCAAATCTCTATTCCACTCACGCTCATTGCTATTTATTAATTCTGCTACTTTAACAAAATGTGAATTACCAACTCCTGTTGTTAAACGAGCATTATCATAATTTGGAATCCATGTATCTTCGAAAACTGAAATATTTTCTCCCGTACCGACTTTCCAAATCAGACCCTTCTCCAAAGCGTCTTTAGTTGCCCATATGGTGCGCCATACAAAAGAACTGGACCTACCCAAACTTGAAAAATGAAAGTTACAATCTGGAAAGTACTTTGCTTTGAAAACATGCGCTACTAAAGAATTTGTAGAGTTTAGCAGTCTCCAGCCTTGTTTTGCTAGCAAGGCGATATTAAATTGGGCCATGCTTCTAAATCCCAAACCTCATTCTTCTTTAGAACTATATAAATATCTCCATTTACACCAGTGTATACCTCGTTTACCAACTCCTTTTTGCCACCAGAATCTAGCAAACTTACTCTCAATCATCTCACATAATGTTTTAGGGAAGAGAAAACAGGACATAGCATAAGTAGGAAGAGCTTGTAAAACTGATTTAATAAAAACTTCTTTCCCTCCTTGCGACAGCAACCTATTACTCCAACTTTCAATTCGCAAAGTAATTTTATCGAGAATACTTTGGAAAGCTTCTTTTTTCCGCTTACCCACCACATTAGGAAGACCCAAATATTTCTCTGGACTTGAAGAACTCCTTACACCTAACATTGATGGGACCAATTCTTTTGCTTCTGCAGTAGTATTTGAACTATAAAAAATGGTCGATTTATTGAAGTTCACACACTGACCTGAACAACTTTCGTATTCCTTCAAAATGTCTTTCATATTCCTAGCCCCCTGTTTTGTTGCTTCTCCAAACATCATACAATCGTCGGCGAACAATAGGTGAGATATCTCTGACCCTCTTCTGCTTGCCTTTGTACCTTTAACCAAACCTTCTTGCTTTGCTGATCTCATTAAAGAAGAAAGTCCTTCACTGCAAATGAGAAAAAGAAACGGACTTAATGGGTCGCCCTGCCTGAGTCCCCTTATTGGTTGAAAAATTCTGCCCCTACTACCATTGATGTTAACTGCATAAGAGTCTGAAGAAATACATTTCATTATCAAACCCACACATTCATGCGCAAACCCCATCCTGATCATCATTTTCTTAACAAAATCCCACTCTACCCTGTCATACGCTTTGCTCATATCTAACTTTACCGCCATATACCTTTCTTCCCTATTCGTTTCTGTCGAAATGTATGAAGAATTTCATATGCTAGGAGTACATTATCAGTTATCAATCGACCTGGAACAAAAGCACTCTGAACCTCATCAATACACGTGCTGTAACAACCCAAACCCGGCCCAAACACTATGGCCGAATCTAGTTGTTACAGTGGAAGATATTTTGGAAAACACTTTTGGAAAGTAAAAATTCTTAGTTGCCGAAAACCTTTTCAATTGATTGTTTCGTTAAACCTTACTTAGAATTTATTTAAAATTAATTCAACCAAGTTATTATAAAATATCGAGTGCGCCCGATGGCACGATGAAAACATTTTCGTGTTAATTTGGGAAAACATGTGACTTTAATTTAATATTGATAATCATAGTCTAAAACAATTATTCGACATATGAAAAATAACAAAAAAAAATATCAGGAGGCCTTATTACATCCAAATAAACTAAAAACCGGAAATAAAAGTTATCATAACTAAAATTAAGGTTCATTTAATTTAAATCCACCGCATGGCCACCTCGAGTCCAACCGGCTCCTCAACCGCCATCTACGAGTCACCTGAAAAATGTTAAAGGAGAAGGTGAGTCACCAAGACTCAGTATGTAACCCTTCCCCCGTTTTAAAGACATTTCCATACACAACATATAACAATTAATATGCAGAATATTATGTACCCCAACCTAGCCAACCAAACGCCACATTGTCTACCCCATTGTGGTACCAAAACCTTTGGTGGTGCCAAACCACTGGTGACATATAGTCACGATGTGTTACCAAAACATCGGTGTCCGTGAGACACGAATCGCTTGATGGGGCCAACCCATCGTGTGATACCAAATCACCGCGACGATCCCATATCTCAAGTGGGGCCAACCACGCGGTGGTGTTAACCACGGGGACGAGTCGCTATGGGGTACCAAACCTCTGGAGGTACCAAACCTCGGTGACCGTAGTCACGGTGTGTTACCAAAACATCTTTGGTGCCCGTCGGCACGATTAACACGCCCTCCTCTCATCAACCCATATCAAGCGCTTATAAACAGAGTTTATGTCAACATACATTTATCACATGTATCAAATAAGTCATGCTTCCCAAAAGCATTATTATCAATCTCATCTTGAGAGACTTACGGGTTTCTCGCTTGTACCATTAAGGCACCAAATCCATATCTACATAAAGCGATTTACATACAACATGTATTTAATTCGGTTCATTAATGGTTATAAGTGTGTATGTACACACCTGTCGCCAACGAGAAGTCTAAATCCCGAAAAGAGATGTCGGCCACCCTAGATCTACTTGTCCCTATATTCGGCCATAATAGTGTTAGTGATATGGGCCATTCGGCCAAACCAAATAATTCTTTTAAGCTATTGCTTGAACCCGAATCTTTACCTTTATTCTTTGATTTACTAACCACGAGTACTCAATTTCCCGAATCTGCTTAATCAATTACCACCGATTAGTAAATAAGACTAAAAGCCTTCGGCTTAATCAAATGTCAAAATAAAGAGGTTAATCTTACCACTTTACTTCCAAAACCGATTGCTAGAGATTGGGGCTTAGATTGCCTGTTTCCAAATATCCCGGGGTTCCTAGGAAAAATCGCTTACAAGAACGTTTAGAAGCCTTATTAACCATTGCCGAAATCGGCACTTACCCCCTTCCCTAATGGAAATCGGCTAAGAACAACAGGAGGAAAAACCATGAAGTTTCGCACACCTACCTTCTCTCGGGGACCGATTGAAGAAGAAATTGAAGGAGATCTCCCTTGCTTAAGATTCGGCTAAAGTTTAACAAAGGAGGAAAAAGAATTCGGCTAGTGTGGGAAAAAAAAAAAAAAAAAAAGATGGTGAAAGTGGGAGAGGGATTCGGCAAAGGAGAGAGTAGAGAAGAGTTTCAAGGAAAAGAAAAGAAAGAAAATAGGTTGAAGGTGGTGTAGGAGATTCGGCCAAAAGTGTGAGAGAAAGAAAAATAAAAGGTGAAATAGGGATTAATGAGGCTATGAAAATTATGAGAAGAACTAAGGAATTCGGCACTAAACTCCCTTTACTTGCCGTCCACTCCACTTGAGGAGTTCCAATTTCTGCAAACACCTATCTCTTCTCCTTGCCACTAATTTAAAACTCATTCAAAACAATTTGAATTGTTCCCATAATAATCAATTAATAATCCATTTACTAATATCCCTTATTATCTCCAGATTTAAGCAAATTAAAACCAATTTAAAGTGCTCAAATTATCCCTTAATGATAATTAATAAAAGAGTTTAAACCGAGGAAAAACTCCCCCTTGTGCCGTCCCATTAATGAGTAAAATGAGGATTTCCGCGACTCGAACACAAGCTCCCTTGTTCCCCTTGTGGCGTCATCTATAGCCCTTAAGTGACCTTCTTTTGCCACTTTTCCAAGCTGATTTTTGTGTCAAATTATCCACATTTATTCTTATAACACCCTCCTGCTAAGGCTCCCTGCCTTTAAAGTTAAAAACTGGAATTTTCTACCAACCCTTGCCAACTCAAAGCCTTAATTAAGCTCTATTATTCCATAAATAATATCACAAAGTTCATACATAAGAAAAATAATTTAATTCCAAATAGCCCCATCTTTGGGATGTTACAGTTCTACCCCCTTAAAATAAATTTCGTCCTCGAAATTACCTAGCTAAAACAGATGGGGGTATTGCTGCCGTATCACATCCTCGATTCCCACGTAGCTTCTTCCACACCATGGTTCCGCCAAAGCACTTTCACTAAGGGCACTGACTTTCTACGTAGAACCTTTACATCTCGATCTAAGATCTGAACCGGTCTTCTTCAAAAGATAAATCCGAGTTCACCTCAATCTGCGCATCGGCACAACGTGCGAAGGATCTCGACCGATACCATCTCAAAGATTGATACATGAAATACGTCATGGATCCGATTCGGCTTCTGCAAAGAACTCTAGCCGATAAGCTACCGGTCCTACTCGCTTTACAATCAGATATGGCCCGATGAACCTTGGGCTTAGCTTCCTTTTCGTCCAAATCTCAACACCTTTTTCCAAGGCGACACTTTCGTAAAGACCTTGTCTCCCACAAAGATACTCCATTTCCTTGCGTTTGAGATCGGCATAAGACTTCGCCTATCTCGATGCTTCCTTGAGACGAGACCGAATCACCTTGACTTTGTCTTCGTCTGCTACCAATTCTCGGACCCAGAACTTGTCGTTCCCCAACTCCGTCCAACATGTAGGAGTACGGCATTTTCGTCCATATAGGGCTTCATATGGAGCCATCCGAATACTCCCTTGATAACTATTGTTATAAGCGAATTCCGCTAATGGTAGGTACTCTTCCCAACTACCACTAAAATCCAAGACACAACCTCTTAACATGTCTTCTAAGATCGTATCACCCTTTCCGATTGTCCGTCGATTTGTGGATGGAAAGCCGCATCGAAAAATCTAAGTGTACCCAAAGCTTGATGTAACGCTTTCCGTAACCTTGACGTGAATCGGGATCCCTATCCGAGATAATCGATCATCGCACACCATGCAACCTCACTATTTCACCCACATACAACTTCGCTAGCTTACGGAGTGAGTAATCCATTCTCACCGGCATGAAGTGAGCTGATTTAGTCAAGCGATCCACAATTACCCAAATCGCATCCTTCTTGTTGGGCGTAAGGGGTAGCCCACTAACGAAATCCATGGTGATCCTCTCCCATTTCCATTGAGGATCTTTATCGGTTGAAGTAGTCCCGATGGTAATCGATGTTCCGCCTTAACTCGCTTTGGCATGTCGACACTTTCCTACGAACTCGGTTATCTCACGCTTCAACCCCGCCACGTAATCTGTTTTCGCAAATCTCCATACATCTTGCTTCCTCCGGATGCATAGCATATGGGCGCTATGTGCATCATGGAGAATTTTCTCGCCTCAACTCTTCATCCTCTCGGCATGCATGCTCGCCCTTGAAAACATAGCACTCCATCACTAGACATGCACGTGCCCTTCTAAACCACCATCCCGAACTTGTACCCTCTTAGCGTTCAAGCCTTCATCCACTAATCGCTTTTCCTTAATCTCCTCAATCCATGTTGGCTTAACTCGGAGTTCGCCAAAAGACTCCCATCATCATATAGACTCAACCGAGCGAACATTGCTCTTAAGTCCGTCACAACCTTTAGGCTCAACGCGTCGCCTACCACGTTAGCCTTACGGGTGGTACTCGATTGAACAATCGTAGTCCTTTAGTAGCTCAATCCACCGACGACTGCCTCAGATCGAGATCCTTCGAGTCGGAAGATACCTCAAGCTTTTGTGATCCGTGTAGACTATCGACTTCTCCCATACGGTAATGTCTCCATATCTTTGAGCAAAGACGATCGCCGCTAACTCCAAGTCGGCGTTGGGTAGTTAACCTCATGCGGTCTTTAATCGACGGGATGCATAGGCTACTACCTTCCCATCTCTGCATCAACACACATCCCAAACCCATGTGGGATGCATCACAATAGATCGTGAATAACTTTTTCGCTTGGTGTACCAAAACCGAGCTTTCGTCAAAATTTTCCTTAGCTTATCAAAGCTTCCTTCACGCTTCTCCGTCCATACAAATGGAACACCTTTCCTTAGTAACTTAGTTAACGGTATTTGCTATTAGAGAGAATCCTTCCACGAATCTCCGATAGTACCCCGCTAAACCCAAAAACTTCAGTATTTCAAACCCACCGACCTAGGTGGCTTCCAATCCAATATCGCTTCAATCTTGCGAGGGTCTACTCTAATTCCTTCCGCCGACACCACGTGCCCTAAGAAAGCCACTTCCTCAGCCAAAATTCGCGACTTATCGAATTTGGCATATAATCGCTTCTCCTCAATACTTGCGTAACTATCCGTAAATGCTTGTCATGCTCCTCCTCTGTCTTTGAATAAACCAATATGTCGTCTATGAACACCACGACGAATTGGTCCAAGTCTTGTTGAAATACCCTATTCATTAAGTCCATAAATGCCGCGGTGCATTGGTCAACCCGAATGGCATCACCAAGAACTCGTAATGCCCATACCGAGTTCGGAATGCGAAATCTTGTGAACATCAGCCTCCTTCACCCTTAATTGATGATAACTCGACCTAAGGTCAATCTTTGAGAATACCGACGCACTTTTTGGGTTGGTCAAACAAATCATCGATCCGAGGCAAGCGGGTATTTTTTTTTATCGTTAACTTGTTTAAGCGGCGGTAGTCGATGCACATCCGCATAGAACCGTCCTTCTTCTTGACAAACAACACAGTGCTCCCACGAGAGATATACTTGGTCGAATAAACCTCTATCCAAGAGCTCCACGAATTTGAGCCTTTAGCTCCACCAATTCCTTTGGTGCCATTCGGTATGGTGCTATAGACACAGTGCCGTTCCGGATAGCAAGTCTATACCGAATTCGACTTCCCGATCTAGAGGCGGACCTTAAGCTCTTCTCGGGAACACATCAACAAATTTCTCAACCGTTTGGACCTTTCCAACTCATCGACCCATTAGCTTCCAAAGCACGATTCGAACTTAATACGCCTCACAACCCTTCTTGACCATCTTTTCAGCCTTCAAGGCGCAGATACTACTACATTGGATAGGTAATTCCTTCTATCCCCTATCATAACCACTTCATCACCTTCGGTGTCTTAAGAACCATGCGCTTAGCGCGCAATCCAAATTCGCTTGATACTTAACCAACCGGTCCATTCCAAGGATCAAATCGAACTCCCAAACGGTAGTTCCATCAGATCACCCACAAATACTACCCCTGAAGTTCTAGTGGGTACGCCTCTATAAAGTTTGTCTACCACTACAGAGTGACCTAAAGGGCTAACTACGATCATCTCCTAGAAGCGGTTTGAGTTTAGGTCCATAGTTCCTACCACACTACTAGCAATGTACGAGTGCGTCGAACCCACATCAATTAATGCAACATAAGGAAGATCAAAAATTAGAAAAGTACACAGGTTATGACATCCGGTGCGTCACCTTCCTCGCGACACCTCGCTGCGTAAACTAAGCCAGCCGCCTAGCCTCTGTGTTGCCTGAACCTGCGCCTCGAGTTCCACGACCTCGGTTAGGACCGTTGTTTCCTCTGCCATTACCACGACCCTCCGTGGTCCCACATTTCTATCTTGAGTACGATTTCGCCCTCTGGCCGATTCTTAGCTAGTTTCAGGGGACAATCGACACGATGCTCCAAAGACCCACACTCAAAACATCCTCTATCACAGGTCCAACAACCTCCCCAATGGGTCTTTCCACGCGATTTACACCGAGTCGGCCTCACGATTAGTAGTCGTGGGCCTTGCCGCTTTGATTTGGCCCACTTGGCCTAGCCTTTTCTCGAACACTACCGCTTGATCCGGTGACCCAAATCCTCTCTTACGATTATTCCTACTATAACTTTGCCTCACGGCCTCCTTGATCCCTTCCGGCTACCTTAGCCTTTTCCACTAGAGATGAGAACTCACGAACTGCTGCGGGGCAATCAAGAACCTCAAATCATCTCGAGTCCGTCCTCAAAGCGGACACGGTAGCTCATACTCGGTGAGACACGATGCCTCTAGCATACCTACTCACCTTAAAAACTCCGCCTCATACTCCGACATCGACTTAGTTCCTTGTACTAATCCCGAAAAGCCTTTCTCTACGCGTCGGTGTAGCTGGTGCCCACATACTTCTTCCGATAGGTGGTTTTGAAATACTCCCAAGTCGATCATCCGTGTAGCCCCGTCTCGAACCGTAAGCCACCACCGAGCACGCTTCATCCTTTAGAAGCGACACGCGCCCTTTCAGCCTTTTTCTTCCTCGGTCAAAGTCAAGATCATCCATGATCCTTTCGGTTGACTACAGCGAAGATTCTCACAGACTGGTGCCACTCTCGACACACCGGAATACCTCCGCTCCGTTAGATCGGAGTCGCCGGGGACAGATTTCCGAGCTCTCAAATTTCCACCAGCCCCACCCACCATCTCCAAGACTCGCAAAACGACTTGCGATACCGCCTCACCACCGGATCCCGATCCGGCCTCACTCTAAAAGTAGGAGGTGGTGGTGGCGAGTGGTACCTCATTTTCGTAACCTTGTCCCGATTCAGCGGGTTCGATACACCGTCATCCTACCCCCTACCGCGTCCACGGCGCCCACGTCCTCTAGAACTCATTCTATCTACCGCGCTTTTTATCTGATTAAGAAAAATTTTATGCGTTAGCATTTGTTCCACTTTCTTATTCACGAAGAAATTTTATGGATAGAGTTTTAATCAGAGATTCTTTCGAGCAACCAAGGTTTCAGTTTCCTATCCTAGTTCGCACAAAGAAGTTCATGCATCCATTCCTTAATACTTTCCATACCTATTCGCTCATCGGACATTTTCGCCCATTTCTAACCTGGGGGTATTTTCGTCTTTTTCCTACTGTGGGTATTTTCGTAATTTTCCAGAACCAAAATATTTTGCTGATGATTTCCAAAGCTAAGTTGTTGAATATTTGTAAAATAGTTGAAATTTTTGAGCAAAACCATTGAACTGATATTTTATGAACCGAGGGCATTTTAGTAATTTTACCCCCTAAGGGCATTTCTGTAATTTTCCCCAATCAAGTTTTTCGAGGAATAACGTTGTAAAAATAATGTTCTCGGATTTGAAAAAAAAGTTATTGCACAAGTTTTGAAAACATTAGGGTTTGTTGTTTCATTCTTTTTCGAAAACATGGCTAATTCCCTTTTCGGGTTTTAATCATTGTGTTTAGCCTATGACCGAGCCCTCCTGGTCAGGGTGAACCAAAGCTACGCACCAGGCAGAATTCGAGTGAAGAGGAGGTGGGTCACGCGGACCGCTTAAATACCAAGCTCTCACCGAACCTTTCTAGACATGCGCACAGAGGTTACCACACCACTGAGCCCCTGCGAGTTAGGGTGAACCAGAAGCTACGCACTGCAGGATACTGCGAAGAGGAGGTGAGTCACGAGGACTGCTTAAATACCAGGCTCTTCCGGATCCACTCCTAGACATGCGTACAGGGGTTACCACACCCTAGCTCAGTGACTAAGTCATAGGTTGGTTTAGTTCCTTAAGTCTTATGCTTCGTTTGTGTGTTTGAGTAGCCTAATCCTAGGGTTCAAGTTCCTATAAGTCTATCTACGTTCCATGCTTCCTACCCTTCTACAGAATATAATTCACCAAGAGGTTTAGATGTACTTACCTGGGCGGATAGTTGCCGGAGACTCGGGCCATGCCGTTCAAAAACCAAAAATCATTCCATAAGGCCTACCAAAACATTTTTGGGCCTTGGGCCCCCACAGCCGAGCTTTGAACCGGGCTCTGATACCAATTTTGTAACAACCCAAACCCGGCCCAAACACTATGGCCGAATCTAGTTGTTACAGTGCAAGATATTTTGGAAAACACTTTTGGAAAGTAAAATTTTAGTTGCGAAAACCTTTTCAATTGATTGTTTCGTTAAACCTTACTTAGAATTTATTTAAAATTAATTCAACCAAGTTATTATAAAATATCGAGTGCGCCCGATGGCACGATGAAAACATTTTCGTGTTAATTTGGGAAAACATGTGACTTTAATTTAATATTGATAATCATAGTCTAAAACAATTATTCGACATATGAAAAATAACAAAAAAAAATATCAGGAGGCCTTATTACATCCAAATAAACTAAAAACCGGAAATAAAAGTTATCATAACTAAAATTAAGGTTCATTTAATTTAAATCCACCGCATGGCCACCTCGAGTCCAACCGGCTCCTCAACCGCCATCTACGAGTCACCTGAAAAATGTTAAAGGAGAAGGTGAGTCACCAAGACTCGAGATGTAACCCTTCCCCGTTTTAAAGACATTTCCATACACAACATATAACAATTAATATGCAGAATATTATGTACCCCCAACCTAGCCAACCAAACGCCACTGTCTACCCCGCTGTGGTACCAAACCACTGGTGGTGCCAAACCACTGGTGACATATAGTCACGATGTGTTACCAAAACGGTGGTGTCCGTGAGACACGAATCGCTTGATGGGGCCAACCCATCGTGTGATACCAAATCACCGCGACGATCCCATATCTCAAGTGGGGCCAACCAGCCCGGTGGTGTTAACCACGGGGACGAGTCGCTATGAGGTACCAAACCTCTGGAGGTACCAAACCTCTGGTGACCGTGAGTCACGGTGTGTTACCAAAACACTCTTGGTGCCCGTCGGCACGATTAATCGCCTCCTCCTCTCATCAACCCATATCAAGCGCTTATAAGCGAGTTTATGTCAACATACATTTATCACATGTATCAAATAAGCCATGCTTCCCAAAAGCATTATTATCAATCTCATACTGACAGAGACTTACCGGGTTCCTCGCTTGTACCATTAAGGCACCAAATCCATATCTACATAAAGCGATTTACATACAACATGTATTTAATTCAGTTCATTAATGGTTATAAGTGTGTTTTGTACACACCTGTCGCCAACGAGAAGTCTAAATCCCGAAAAGAGATGTCGGCCACCCTAGATCTACTTGTCCCTATATTCGGCCATAATAGTGTTAGTGATATGGGCCATTCGGCCAAACCAAATAATTCTTTTAAGCTATTGCTTGAACCCGAATCTTTACCTTTATTCTTTCGGTTACTAACCACAGTACTCAATTTCCCGAATCTGCTTAATCAATTACCACTGATTAGTAAATAAGACTAAAAGCCTTCGGCTTAATCAAATGTCAAAATAAAGAGGTTAATCTTACCACTTTACTTCCAAAACCGATTGCTAGAGATTGGGGCTTAGATTGCCTGTTTCTAAATATCCCGGGGTTCCTAGGAAAAATCGCTTACAAGAACGTTTAGAAGCCTTATTAACCATTACCGAAATCGGCACTTACCCCTTCCCCTAATGGAAATCGGCTAAGAACAGGAGAGGAAAAACCATGAAGTTTGGCACACCTACCTTCTCTCTCAGACCGATTGAAGAAGAAATTGAAGGAGATCTCCCCTTGCTTAAGATTCGGCTAAAGTTTAACAAAGGAGGAAAAAGAATTCGGCTAGTGTGGGAAAAAAAAAAGAAAAGATGGTGAAAGTGGGAGAGGGATTCGGCAAAGGAGAGAGTAGAGAAGAGTTTCAAGGAAAAGAAAAGAAAGAAAATAGGTTAAAGGTGGTGTAGGAGATTGGCCAAAAGTGTGAGAGAAAGAAAAATAAAAGGTGAAATAGGGATTAATGAGGCTAATGAAAATTATGAGAAGAACTAAAGGGAATTCGGCACTAAACTCCCTTTACTTGCCGTCCACTCCACTTGAGGAGTTCCAATTTCGGCAAACACCTATCTCTTCTCCTTGCCACTAATTTAAAACTCATTCAAAACAATTTGAATTGTTCCCATAATAATCAATTAATAATCCATTTACTAATATCCCTTATTATCTCCAGATTTAAGCAAATTAAAACCAATTTAAAGTGCTCAAATTATCCCTTAATGATAATTAATAAAAGAGTTTAAAGCGAGGAAAAACTCCCCTTGTGCCGCCCCATTAATGAGCAAAATGAGGATTTCGCATGACTCGAACACAAGCTCCCTTGTTCCCTTTGTGGCGTCATCTATAGCCCTTAAGTGACCTTCTTTTGCCACTTTTCCAAGTTGATTTTTGTGTCAAATTATCCACATTTATTCTTATAACACCCTCTTGCTAAGGCTCCCTGCCTTTAAAGTTAAAAACTGGAATTTTCTACCAACCCGTGCCAACTCAAAGCCTTAATTAAGCTCTATTATTCCATAAATAATATCACAGCAGTTCATACATAAGAAAAATAATTTAATTCCAAATAGCCCCATCTTTGGGATGTTACACGTGCCTATAACATTCTGCAATCTGTTAGCAACTGTCTTTGCCACTATCTTATAAATAACTGAACACAGGCTAATTGGCCTAAAGTTAACTAAAGATGATGGGTTTGGAATTTTTGGGATAAGCACTATCTCCATAACATTAATAAGATCAACCCCTTCATTTCCATTTAGAATACTCAAGCAATACTCTAATACCTCCTTACCCACAATATGCCAATATTGTTGAAAGAATAGAGCTAGGAATCCGTTCGGTCCAGGAGCCTTCGTAGGTCTCATTCCTTTTAATGCTGCCCACACTTCATCTTCCCTGAAAGGAGATAATAAGACTTCATTACTCTCATGCGAGATAGTCTTTCGTATGCCCTCCAAAGCCTTCCGATCATTTCCAATTCCCTTCGAAGCAAAGAGGTCTTCGAATTATTCCGTAGTTGTTTCAATTATTTCTGATCCATCGGTTATCTCCCTACCGTCATCTGCAACTAACTTTGTGATTGAATTGGACCGTTTTCAAACTGTTGCACATTTATGAAAATAGGCCGTGTTTTTATCTCCTAGTTGAAGTCAATTAGCTCGAGCTCTCTGTTCCCAGTAGACTTCATCTTTATCAATCTCCATATTCAGGTGTATTTTAGTATCTATAATCCTTGCCAGCGTTTCATCATCTCTTTCCTTCCCTAACAAGGTTTCAATCTCTTTTGTAAGCCGTTTTTTCAGTCTTTTTCTTCTTTCTAGTTAAAGAACATGCCCATTCCTTCAACCGAACCTGCAATAAAATACAAGGATATTATCCCAATAATATATACTTAAAAAGCTGTTGTAACTTTTAAAAGAAATTTCTAAGATATTTTGAACATGTTTTAGAAACTGGTCAAACCCTTGTATACTTTTGAGTCAAAATATTGAAGATGCAAAGTCCCAGCCGGGTACCATTATTTTAAACAAGAAATGGTGAAGTTTGAAGCGGAATTAACTGCAGTTCGGTGAAAATAATGATCTACCTAAAAAGCAAAGCGGCTGAGCTTTTTCCTAAAGAAAAACAAAATTGGATGGATGATCAATAAATGACAAGAAGAGAAGTTCCAAAATTTGTTATTGAATCATATTTTTCAATGAACATCCAGTTGGCCACTAGTTCTTAGGCCGGCAGTTGATTCTGATTCGAAATTTGGTCACTGGGTTTTTCTTTTTAAGTTTGGTTTTATGTAAAACCATTGATTTTGACAACACCCTACACGATAAAATAAAGTAACCATTCCTTGATCACCACTGTTCTTTGCTTTAATCATATGAAGTGTCTTTTTTCGAGTATTAGGTCTGGTTTTCCTTGTTGCTTTGAACACCTGACGGAAATGTCACATATTTTTTACCCGCAAGAATGATTTATGCCTTGTTTCTCATCTGGGTTGCTGTCAGTTCAAGCTCTGCTCAACAGTTTTATGACCCATCTGATTGTTCTTCCGATACCAGTAATCAAGGTTCAAGGTACACCTGCGATTCTGCCCAACAGCCATGCAGAACATTCTTAGTTTACAGGGCCAACCAACATTTCGGACACCAGAACCTGCTGAATATCTCTGCCTTGTTTCAGGTCGAATCTGACGAGTTGCTAGACTTGAACAACATAGCTTCGCCTTTAGAAACTCTGAAACGAGGTAGAGAAGTTCTTGTCCCTATAAACTGTTCGTGTTCTGGAGAATACTTTCAGGCTAGTTTAAGCTACATAGTCTCTGAAAGAACATCATTTCCAGAGATTGCTTGTGGAGTTTTCGAAGGGTTATTGAAATCCTTAACGCTGCTCCAGGAAAACCCATCTCAAGGGACTGATGTTGAGACTGGTGTTAAGCTTGATGTTCCTTTGAGATGTGCCTGTCCTGGTGGTTTTGCTCGTTTTAATGGAGTGAAATATCTTGTAACATACCCTATCCTGGAAGGAGATGGAATAACCCCATTAAGCATGAAGTTTAGCATCACTCCTGAAGATTTATTGGCGGCTAACCATTTGGAACCCAAGTCGACTGTTTATCCCAACACAACTGTTTTAGTTCCTTTGAAATCAGATCCTGTAATAAACCTCAACGTACCAGATTCTCCACCTCCAACTCCAGGTTTTCTTCCCACCATCACAGTTGAAAAAACAAAGAATACAAAATTGAGGAAATTGTATATTGCAGGATCAGTTGTTGGGTTTTTCCTGATTGTTGTAGCATTGCTTGCTTGTGGGTTTTATGTGAAGGCCGTAAAGAAATGGAAGGGAGAGAGACTACAGTCTTTTACAGATAGAAACTCTGTACTCTCTTGCTCAACAACCCGAAGCTCTCCTCGATCCGGACAAACTGGTAGAAGCTCTACAAATTCTTGTTTATCACCTGATCTTCTAGCCGGGATTAAATTTTCTTTGTACAACTATGGCATAGAAGATATAAAAAGAGCTACAAATGACTTCAATGAAGATACCAATAAGATTGGAGAGCAAGTCTACAAGGGATTGATTGACAATGAAAGTGTAATGATCAAGCAGATGAGATTTGAAGACACTCGCCAGGTTATAGATATGCATTCTAAGATAAATCACGTTAATATTGTGAGCCTCCATGGTGTTTGTTATGGTGAAAATGACTTTGCCTGGTCATATCTGATTTTTGAACTACCTACCAATGGCTGCTTAAGGAACTGTTTGTCGAATCAGGCTAATCGTCTTAGCTGGCGTCGAAGGACTCAAATAGCTTTTGATGTAGCAACCATTTTACATTACTTACATTACTGTATTTTCCCTTCGTACGCTCATATGAGTGTAAATAGCAGGAATATTTACGTGACATCGAAATGGAGGGCAAAGCTAGCAAATATCGGATCGACTCTTGCTGTCAGCGCATCGACAATGAATGACAAGGTTGTTACTGTCAATGGGTTGGTTGCACCACAGAATCCCATGAATGAAGCAGCATCAGTGAAAGTGGATGTTTTTGCATTTGGGGTTGTTTTGCTTGAGCTCATCTCAGGGAAAGAGGCCGCTCAAGGAACTTTCCTTAAAGATTCAATTCGATTTTTGGGAGGGGAAGCAAATGAAGGAGGTTGTTTTGAGCAATTGAGGAGTTTCATCGATCCATGTCTGAAAAATGAATATCTGATAGCTGAAGCTTTATGTTTAGCAGTTTTAGCCAAGGCTTGCATAGAGGATGACCCTCTCAGAAGGCCATCCATGGATGATATCCTCAAAGTTCTTGGAAGAATGGTGTAATAATTTGTAAGCAAATATGGTAGAAAACATCAGAAATATTATGTTTTCTACCAGGAATTTAATTTTGACTTAGTCTTCTTGATGGTAGCTTGTATATGGGATAATTAAAATTTTCCCCCAAACAGCTTAATTGGCGAATGAAATCCTGAAATGTTGAGCATCTTTCTATTTTAGCTAAGATTCTTTTATTACATTTACATCTAGAAATCTTATATATATACATGTATATGTATTCCTAAAATTATTTCAACACTTTGTACTTTTGAACTTGGTTACTGTCCTCAGCAGGAAGCATATATCTTGTAGATGTATTATCGTGAACATACAGTTACCGTAAATTATTATTAATGACCTTACAAGTTACAATAAGAAGAAATACAGAAAACAATAGATAAAGAAGAAATAAAAATCTTTTAAAAAAAGAGTTGGGAAACTCAGATTATTTACCCCTAAACATATAATCTGCATAGTTCCTCAAAATCATCAAACGGTGATATGCACATATGTTTGTTTAATATAAGATTGATCTTCTAATTCTCAACCTTATCGTCTGGTCTAAAGAGTTGAATTGATCGTTTATTTATTGATTGAAGCGGTCTTGCATTACTATCCGACTCCTGCAAAACCAAGATTGAATACATCAGAACCGGCTTCTCCATAAATATTATTGATGCAGATCATATAAAATTTGTTCTGACAATTTATCTGGGAAATTCAAGTAGATTAAATGGAAATAAACTCACATCATGAACAGCCACACGAAGAAATCTCACTTGCTCCCTGGTTACAGTCCTCACCTGATAAAGGATGGTTAACGTATAGCTACACACTTCATATTGAAATTAAGAAAGATCACGTAGAGAGCAGGTTAATCGAACAAACCTTTCTGACAATGCTCCACACCACGTTTTCAGTACAAGGAGGAATTGTAAGAGAGCCGATGTATCTGTAATATTTTCTACTGCCAAATTTAATGTGCCTTGGATCGATCACCCCCACCGCTCTCTCTCCGTCTGTTATATCAGTAATGGCTTCTAAATGATCCATCAACTGGTAATCCACAAGTCCATAAGCAATTAGTCTTACAGTATTAGATTAAACTAGGAAAAAAGAAGTTCAGATATCAAAGCACCCAAACTCCTTTTCGTTTCAACTTACTAGTGACAGGAAAGAATCTTGTCTTCCAATTTTGTACATGATACCTATTACAGCAACCTTGCCATCTGCACTTTCATGAACCATGTGTAGCTCTAAATCATACCTGAAAATATTATAATAGATGCCTATAGCATATATCATTAAGACAAAATACAGTTTTCTCATTATAGATTTGGGATCGATGCACAACATGCATGATTATGTTCTTAGCTTAATGTACATCACCCCCCCCCCCCCCAAAAAAAAAGTGTAACTTGATCCTCGTCTATATTATTACCTCCTTCCGTTGATAGTGTGCTCGGAAGGTGAGTGCCAATGGCACTGGTGGAGTACATACTCTGTACCCTTTATCTCTATAGCTCCTGCTTCATCTTCCCATCTCAACTGCATACACAAATTGGGTTCAGATCATTGGAAAACTTCGATAATTTAGTAATATGATCTTTAGCTGTAAATGACAGAGAAAATAGGCAGATTTTGCACCATGAAACATCATCTCACCTAATACAACTTTTTTCAAGTCATACTTAACATTGATTATATATGAAAAGAGAACCATAGCCTTTTAACAATATCTGATTAAACAACGACTATGGGAAGAGAAAGGGAGTAGTTGAAAATTTTGAGAGTTCAATTACCATCATATCATGGCCCCTGTTTCGTAAAGTGGCATTGCTGGGCTTGTAGCTTTTCTTAAGCCTCCCTAAATGGGAAACAATGTTAACTCTTTCATCGGACATATCAATGGGAGATTGCATGGTCCCATTGCTACAAGCACCCCATTCTGCATGAATCTCTCCCCATCTTGCTGGCCCTTTTGTACTATTTGCTCCATAATCAAACTCACTTTCATCCTCTGCAACAACAACAACAGTTCAAATGAAAACTTAGTCTGGTTCTGATGTAAATGTGGGAATCAGAAACGAAACGCCAAAGTTGCCTCACGTACCGACTTCTTGAGATCTTACCGAGAATGAATGCAAGGCAAGAAGAATGAAGAATCTGCAAACCAAGAACTGGGTTGGTAGCTTTTCCATCACCCAAGAGAAATTATTTGTGGTTAAAGAATAAAGGGGGGGAGACTGCTTTATAGAGGTTGAAGTTAATTCATATCGTTTGGGGGGATTAATTTAGATTTAAATTTCATCCAACATGAAACTTGTTACAATTATATTTTGATTTTCATTTCATATTTTAAGTGCAAGTATAATATTTGCTGCTTCTTTTTTAATAATAATTACTACTTTTTAATCGTACTAGTATTACGCATAAAAAAAGAAGTTGGAGCTGCCAATTGCCAAAGTAAAGCACGCCAATTCCCGACTCCGATACTTAAATTACACTATAATTAATACGACAGACACATGTAGTCACAATAATTTTTTTAAAGTATTAACAAGTCTTGGATTCCACAAAAACAGATGTTACCAAGTCTTGATTTTAACATTTACATCTTTGTAATATTTTATAACCAATGTGATTATCAACTACCGCCATCGCATCCGATATCTCTCCCTCTCTCTCCTAACATTTAAATTATTTTAGATTTTTATTTAATTTTTTCATCTATTTTAATTTTTAAACTTTATATTTTTTATTAAATCATCTTACAATAGTTAAAGAGTTAATATTTTTTAACTTTGCTGATATGACATACACGTAAATGACATATCAACATTTAATGAAATTTTAAAATTTTAAAATTTTCAAAAAAGTTATAAAAAATATTTCAAAATAAAAAATTAAAATTATTAAATAATTATAAATTATAAAAAATATTTCTTTAATATTTTAAAAATTTTAAGTAAATGTTTATGTGGCAATCCACGTGTATGCCATATCAGTAATGTTAAAAAACATTAATTTTTCGTCTATTTTAAAGTAATATGATAACAAATACAAATTTAATAATTAAAATAAATACAAAATTAAATAAAAGACTAAAATAATATTTTTATAAAACTGAAGAATCAAATAAATTATTATACCAATAATTAATGATGCATTTATTTAATCTAATTGGATACAATGATATAGATTAGAAACTATGCATCGATGTATAAAAGACAAATTCCGCACATTTATTTTTGAAGTCTAACATAGGTGTTTCTTAAAAATGATTATTATTTGGTAAGTTGAAAGTGTCAAGAACAGAGTAAAAACATTACCTATATTTATATATTTATTTTTTAAAATTTTTAAATATATCTTCATAAAGACACGTCAAGTATGAAATTTTATATTTTCGCTTATAATGTATTTGATAATAATCCTTAAATATTAAATAATTAAAAAAATGTTTTAGTGATTTTCTTTCTATTCACATAATAACAAATTTTATCTTCCAACATTTATATATTTTATAAATTTTATTTTAATTCTAAAAAATTTAACACTTTATATATCCTATTAATTTAATAACAAATCTAAAAAATTAAAATAAAAGTACCCCTACCGCATGTTAATATTTTATTGTGGTTAGAATTCTTACAGCATAATTTATGTATTTTTATCAAAAAGGAAGTTTTAAATATTTTCTTTTATTTTCATCTATTTTTAAAATTTTAAAAATTATGACTAATTTGATAGAATATACAAATATTGGAGAGCCAAATTTATTATTATGTCAATAAAAAAGGCCACATCAGCAGTCCATTAATAATTTAGCGAAGGAGTGACCAAAATATCAAATATCGATAACATTATTTAACCGGTCATGTTTTATTTATACATTAAGTATTTAACTAAATTGATATCACGAGTCACTCGAGTACCAAATTTAGTTGGTTACGTAATAATAAAAATACTCTTATTTTACAAAGTAATTTGTATTATTTTGAATACTTTCAAAAAAATTATATTATTATGAGGGTTTTTTATTTTGTGCATCTTTCAAATAGAAAAACAGAAAATATACACACAAAATAATATTTAAACCTAAACCTCTGTAACCTTATAATATTTATACATTATTGTTTCGACCAAAGCTTAATTTTATATAATTGTTACATAAATTTGTTTTTCACTCATATTGTGAGTGCGCTGCAATCTAATATTATATTACTTATTTGGAACAAATTAAAGCTACTATTAAAATATACTTCAAGTTCTTGTACTTTTTCATATGTTTAAAATTTAATCCTCTTGTTTTTATTTTAAGGAATCTAGTCATTTTACTTTTCAGATTTAAAAATAAAAGTCTAATTATTAACACCATTAAATTTATTTTGTTCAATTTAAGTTTATTACAATATAATTTTTTTTAGAATACAATGTTAATTTTTTAATAATTAAACTCAAATTTTAAAATATGAAAAATAAATAACCTAAATTTTTAAATATAGAAAGGTGCTCTAAAATATTATAAAGCTATAAGTCAATGCGGGATAGATGGTATGAAGGAAGCAACGGTGGAAAGAGACCTTACCATATATAATTTATTGTGTAGAATTATTAGAATTAGGAAATAGAACAATACAAGTATTTTAAGGTTTATCCACTGCTGACTTATCTACAAATACGACAGATGTTTATTTTAGGCCAAATACATAGGCCAAGTATTTTTTTTTTTGAAGGAATATAATTTTATTTAATGTTCATTTACTTAATTTTTTTATTTTATACTTATTTATTAATTTTTAAAAGTACATATTTACGTGTACATATTAATGGCCGCGCACGCCAGCCCCACACGCGCACCATCTAGGGGTGAGCAAAATCTGATTCGATTCGAAAAACTCGATAAAAATTTCAAATTTTGAATTAAATAGTTCGAGTTATTTGAGTTAATCAAGTTATTCGGATCAACTCGAATAAAAAATTAAGTTTTTCGGTTTAACTCGAATATGAATTACACAATTCAAGTTATCCGAAAATCCGAATATAAAAAGACAAAACTACGTCGTTTTGATAAATGTTTACTTTTTTAAAACTTAAAATTCAAAATAATAAAGTTAAAAGGCAAAACTACGTCGTTGTGATAAATGTTTACCCATTACGTTAAGAGGCAGAATCATTATATTGTTCATGTAGTTAAATAATCTTGTACTTCGTCTACTAGTTAAATAATCGGTCCATCTAATCGCAACATTAAGTATAAATAATAAGATTCGTTAACTCGACTTGATTTGACTCGAAATTTTTTGACTCGATTCGATTCGAATCAAAAAAATTAAATTGAGTTCGGTTGCTAAAATAGGATTTGTTAACTCGACTAACTCGAAAATTTTTTACTCGATTCGACTCGACTCGATCGAATACTCACCCCTAGCACCACCACGTCGGCACCTCCTCCGTACTCCATCACGTCACTCCGTACCTGCAAAAAAATGACAAGACGACAGCAAACAGAAAACAACAAAGAAGGAAAACGTTGTAATTTTTTTTTCATCTTCAATATTCGACTATAAAAAGCCAGAGAGAATGATTGTATATTTTTTTACAGACGATTGAATACAAAAAACAGAGAGAAATATTGACAAAAAAAACCTTATTCATCGATCGAAAAAATGATAGTTTTTTTTTTTTTTTTCTTTTTCTCCTTTATTTTCATTTTTTTCGAAACCATTTACATACTCATATATTTCCTTATTTTCATTTTTTTTTCATTGAAAAGAGTTTTAAAAAAGGGAAGAAAATTTACATTTTTAACTCCGCCGGAAAAGGGGCGACTTTTGGTCTTCCCGCCGCCGTAGACGGCGGCGCCGGCGCTGACGACCGGCGGCCGGCGCGGTGGTTGGTGGCCGGACCCCTGGCCGGAAATCGGGGAGGGAGAGAGAGCTTTGAGGGTTTGAAAGTTTTTTTTTTTTAATGAATGAGAGAATGATTTTTTTAAAAAAAAATTGGTTTATTTGACCCGTGACTCGACCCGATTAAGCCCTCAGGATCCGCGTGTTTTTAAGCAATGGTCTTATTGCGCTTTTGGTCCCTCCGCATTTTCTATCCTTTTAATATAGCTTATTTTTGTTTTCAATTTTACCCTATAATTTTTCTTCTGTTTTAATTTAGTCCCCCGCAAAACGCTGCGTTTTGGAGGGCGAGGATATTTTCCCTTTTAGCCCCTCATTGTTATTCGCGTGTTCGGATTAGTCCTTTTTTTACTTTTATTTCTAGTTTGCCCCAAATTCTTGTTTTAAAGTTTAATTTAGTTCTTTTTTTATTTCTTTTGTTATTTTTGCTATTTTATTATT
This sequence comes from Gossypium sturtianum, assembly GCA_025698515.1. Lineage (NCBI taxonomy): Eukaryota > Viridiplantae > Streptophyta > Magnoliopsida > Malvales > Malvaceae > Gossypium > Gossypium sturtianum. The sequence continues at coordinate 163,170,149 of CM046955.1, read as the reverse complement.
AATTTAATATTGTTATTATTAATTATCTTTAATATTATTATTATTATTTATCATTATTATTACTTTTATTATTATTATTATTATTATTAAATTGATATATTTTAATGTTGAATATTTATTTTTATTTTTATTTACGTTTTTTAAAATAAACTCTACTTATGTTTTATTTTATTATCATTATTTTCATTATGATTATTTTATTCATTATTTATTTATTTATCTTCTCCTAATATTTAAATTGTTATTATTTTCCTTTTATCCACATTTGGTATTTTCATTTCCTCTATTATTACTACTAATTATTTTTATTTTTTGTGTGTGTTGATTTTATTTGTTATCATAATTATATTATTAATTTCACATTATTATTGCTATAAATATTATATTTCCTTTCGTATTTATTTACCTAATAGTTTTTCTAAATAATACATTTATTTTATTTTATCGTTTTATCGTCCATTTATTTGTTTTCTTTTATATGCTTACAAACTTTAGACCATCTATCATTCTTATTATCATTGATATTATTTTTAAAATTGTTTTATACGCTTTTATTTATTTGTTTGTTTTATGTTAGCTTTTTTTAGCTTAGAATTTTAATTTCTGTTTCCTTATTATTTTTCTTTTTGGCTTGTTTATTTTACTTTATCTTCAATCTTCACATTGTCATCATTATTATTCTGTTACGCATATTAACACCGTAATTCATTTTTCACTTTTCTATAAAATCGTGTTACATTTCATCCGATACATCAAAAAGGTTATTTTTAGTAAGCAATTTTTCGTAATTTGAGATTCGAGAAATCGTACCCTAACTTACTAGGTTTCAATTTTTCTCGTCGAGTCTAAAGAACCAATTTTTTTTTATCAAAACATATAAGTTAAATAAAAACTTATTTTCGGGAATTCAAAAATGTTGTGTCCTAACTCACTGGATGTGACATTTTGTTATCTCGAGGTAAGGATTTCTAAAAACAAAGGCAATATTCTGTATTTGAAATTTTGAGAAATTGTGCCCTAACTTACTGGGTTCCGATTTTTCAATTGACCCAAATAACCGAATATCCTTCTTAAATTTAAATGCATAAATTTTAAGAGTCAAAAGACAAGTTTAGTTTTGAGGATTTAAAATGTCGTATCCTAACTCACTGGGCATGACATTTTACTTATTCGAAATAAGCAGGTCTCAGCATCCAATTTAATTTATTCAAGTTTTTTTTTCTTTAAACAAAGAGGATCGTATTTTAAAATCTTTTCAAATTTTCGACATTAAGACGTTAATCAATCAATTCGGTACCAATTTTGGGCGTTACGAGGGTGTTAATCCTTCCTCGTGCGTAACCGACTCCCGAACCTGTTTTCTCGAATTTTGTAGGCCAAAATCATCGTTTTAATAAATTAAAATGTTTTAACGATCAATCTCAAGGTGACCCGATCACACCTCAAAAAAAAGATTGGTGGCGACTCCATTTTCATTTCGTTTTAAAGTCGATCCCGTTTTCCAAATACGAAAAGAATGGTTTCGACAGCTTGACGACTCCACCGTAAAATTGATTATTTTCTGTCTTGTTGTCGAAAAATTGAAAATCTGATTTGAAAAATTACGATCCTTTTATTGCATTTGTTCGTATTGTTTCATATGATTGATTTGGTTCGAGTCTCGTAGAATATTTTCGCATCATATTGCATAAGGACCGTCTGGTCTTACCTTTTTAAGTGGGAGTGAGAAGCTACTCCTTCGTGAGGTTTTCACCTCCGTGCAGTATAGTGGATCGCTTTCGGGATACATCCGTACCTATGTCTTCGTGAGATTTTCATCTCCGTGCAGATATAGGGAAATGTATTCCCCTGAACTGAACTCGGTCCGTATGAGCCTATAATGGGTGAGGATCGAAGAATCTGTTGGTTCGTGTACCTCAACTTTAGAACCAAACCGCATATAGAAGACCCTAGGAGCCCACCCTAGATAGTACTGCAAGAAACCCTAGCGGTTACCCAGATAGGTGTTTGATGCTCTTTTATTTACTTTGTGTTTTGTTTTTGTACGTTCTACTGACTTATCGTGTTTTTGCTATGTTTGCATGTCATTTCATATTCAAAAGAGTGTCGATTCAAGTTCGATTACTAAATTAGAGAGCTTATCATGGAGAACGAATTTCTTGATAAAGTGGAAGATAACGCGGCTGTCCGCATTTAGTCAGAGAAAATTCAATTAGAGAAAGGAGATAGTCTAGCCGAGGGGTACACGTCAGAATTATGGGACTACACCTGTATCAGTGTGACGCAAAATAGCCTTCAGGAATTAAAAGAAATATGGGATCAGTGGAACAATGAGACCAAGCAATTGTTCTACTATAATTATAGGGATTTACCATATCTACTCGACATCAAAGTAGACGAGCATTTATTCCGGGTGTTCGTTCAGTATTGGAACCCTGCATACAGTTACTTTACCTTTGGGAGGGTCGATTTAGTGCCCACTGTGGAAGAATATACAGCCCTACTACGTTGTCCAAAGATTCTAGTCGATAAAGCTTATTCTAGAGCCACTTATGTCTTGACCTTTTGGAAGAAATTGATGAACATTACCGGAATGAGTGAACAGTTGATTACAGCTAGGATCAAGCAAAAAGGAGAATGTAAGTGCATCCCGTGGAAGAATTTGAGAGATTTGATTCTAGCGCATCCTGATACGAAGAAGAGAGTCGATGTGTTTACTTTGAGCATTTACGGATTAATAATTTTCCTTAGGGCATTAGGGTATGTAGATGAGGCGGTCCCGGATCTCTTTGACCGACTCGATAAAGGGGTCACACCTGTTCCTGCAATCTTGGCCGAGACATTTAGATCTTTGAATGCATGTAGGAGGTCCGGTGAAGGCAAATTTATAGGATGCGCGCAGTTGTTGTTAGCTTGGTTCCACAGTCATTTCTGGAAGGTGGATAAGGTTTCTTATCGGGTTTTCTCCGGGAATTACTCCCCATTAAAGGAGATAGTAGCCACGCCAAAGAAGGGATGTCATATCAGAAGAAAATTGGACAGCGCTCCTCCAAAATCTCTAGGAAGAAGACGTCGAATGGAGAGCTCCTTGGTTGATTCCTGACGAAATTCTTTACCGATGTGGGAATTTTGACTGGGTCCCTTTGCTTGGGATTTGGGGAGCAGTTGGATATGCTCTTTTGCTCGTATTAAGGTAGTATAGATCAAGACAGTTCATACCAGTGATGCACGGGCTAGCTCAATGTGAGTTTTCGTACCGGGGAGATAATTACAAGAAAATGGTAAAGGAGATTCCTAACGCTTGGAACCAGACTCATCGAATGAAAAGGCTAGCCGTAGGTTCAATGAAGACCCCCGAGTACAGTGGATGGTGGGGTAAAAGAGTTAACGATAATATCCCCGGGTCGAATTTAGAAGGCATTCGACCGATGGAAGAGTACTTACAAGTGATCTCGTCAGAACTAGAAATCATAAAGCAAGACTTCGAGATGAAGAACTTGGAACTTGAAAAGAAGATAGAACAATTGGAGGAAGAAAAGATGCATTTAAGGTTAGATGCTAATGTTCAAAAGCTAGAGGTCGAGAAATCAAGAAAAGGAAAGAATAAAGTCGAGGAAGACTTGGATAGTTTGAAGACGGATTACAAGAAATTGCGTTTATCAATGAGAACCGCCAGGTTGGGAAAAACGTCGGAGCAATGGCGACAAGAGATCCAAGAAGAAAGAACCAAAGCCGATCGGTGGGAGAGAAAATTTCAAGAGGCTCGGGCACAAAAAAGAGGCCCTGGAAAGGAGTTTGTTAGAAGCCCAAAGTGACAAAAGGGAATTAAAGGCGAGAGTAGCAGAACTTGAAAAATCACTTCATCAGCATAGAAATCGTAATTCTGCAGTTGAATTGAGGGAAAGTTTGAGCAAGATTGAAGAAATGAAACGAAAGATAGAAGAACTAGAGTCTGCATTACAAAGCTGTGAGCTCCGGGTAGAGTTTTTGGAGGTAAATGAAGAAAGTTTGAAGGAACAACTTCACCATTCTCAGAATCAAGTTAGGAACAGAGATTACATTATGTGCGAAGCCGTGGCTCAGATTCGGGAGGTAGCCGATCATTTACAGACTTTGGCGATTCAAGCCGACATGCTAAGTGTGAAGTATGAGCTAGAATCGGATCGGGGTCGAGAGTTGGCTTCGTTGCTTAAGAAAGTTAAAACTTTGGGCATTAGGGCAAAACCATATTTGTAATCCGTTTTATGTAAAAAAAATTGTTTTTTAGTAAAGTTTTCTAAATGAAATTGAATCAGAATCGACGCTTTTTTGCATTCATTTCATGCATTCGCATTACATCACATCATGTGCACTAAATTTCATGGAAAGACCCTAATTGGTTAAAATCATTTCAGAGTTAATCTGGAAATCAACAAAAACTTATCAACCAAACATCATTACGGTACCCGAGCAAAGACTAAAAATGGACCAAAGGTTGGAGATATTATAGCAAATGCAAATACAGATACTAGAGCAAGTGGCCAAAATTCAACAAGATATAAAAAATCAGATGCTAGAATTTCAAAGAAACATGATGAGCCGGTTAACCCAGATGCTAGCTGGAGGGTTAGAAAAAGAAAAAAACCATATGGTTGATTCCAGGGACATTAACGAGGACTCCGCTTATCATTCAGGCTTTACCCCAACAAACGCCCAAGCACAACCAAACGCGTATCCACAAAGGGTGTCTATTAACATCAGACCCCAATACCAGACCGGTACCTCGACACCGGTGAACTTCCCGACAGGTTCAGGTTCTAGTCCAGGGGATAACCCAATCAACCCTATTGTCCATGATATGGGTGATCTAACGGAAACAAAAAAGGCGAGAGTGGAGCTCCCAAAATAATTTGAAGATCGTTGCAAACGGAAAAGGCAAGAGAGGAACTCCCTAATCAATACTTTAAAGGCCCCGAAGAAGAGGGAAAATGAAGTGAATAATGCGCGTATGTATAACAAGGGCTATTCAAAGCCGAATACTGTAAGCCAGCCAATGACGACAACTACTAGCCATCAAGTCCCTCCAAGGCAAGATTCTAATCCAAGACCGAACACAGAAAAACTCTGGTTTACGCCCATTCCGATCATGTATGGGGAGTTGTACCAAAGTTTGCTTGATGCACATATAGTATCCCATTTCTACCTAAAACCTATACAGTCTCCATTTCCCAAATGGTACGACGCGAACGCCCAATGCGAGTACCACGCGAGAATCACATGACACTCGATTGAGAACTGCACCGCTTTTAAAAAGATAATCGAAAGAATCATCAAAATGGGTATTGTGAAATTCGATACAAAAAATCCGTTACCCAACCATTCTGACAAAGGGGTAAACGCGATAATCGGGAGTGCAGGAAAGTGAATCAAGACAGATGTAGCAGAAGTGAAAACCTCGCTGAGGGAGATTTAGAAGAAAATGGTAGAAGAAAGATTAATCACCCAGGATTTAGGGGAGAAACCCGGAGAAGCAAGGAACTACTGTGAGTTCCATGATGAAGAGGGTCACGTGATTCAAAAGTGCAATGAATTTAGAGCCTTAGTGCAAGGCGTGATGGATAATAAGGAACTGAAATTCTATGAAAATACTGAAGGCTCGGATGAAATGGTCAGAAATGGGAGCATCAATGCTATATCTGTAGAAGGAATCGGAAGAGAAAACTTATCAGGCATTCGCCCTTATGAGCCTGAGAGTGTTTTGAACAATGGGACTGTGGAAGAGATCCCTGTATTTTTTAGAGCTAATTTAGAGTAATATTTAAAACACGCTTGTTGGTTTAAGCCTAGAAGCAATAAGAATCCTTTTGTGAGATAGGCTCATGTCCAACATCTTTATTTCAATACAAAAATGCATTTTTGTATCATTTTGAGTAAATATTCTTTCTTTTAGATTCTTTCATTCTTTTTATACAAGTAATTATGTTAGATTCTTTCATTCCTTGGACCTTTTACCAAATCATTCTTTCATTTCATTCATAATCATACCATAAATAATTATTCTTAAATTCATTTGTTCTTTGAATATTCCTTCATACCTACAACAGGTCCCTAGATATCAACGACATGAGCGACGCTGCTACTGACTCAGAATCTACTTTTGAGCAAGATATATGTCTAGAGGGATCTCAGGATTTTGAAGACGACAAAAATTGTAATCTATCTCCTGGTTTGTTAAGGATGGTAGAAAAAGATAAAAAATAGATCCTACCTTACAAAAAGTCATTGTGAGCCTAGGAGAAGAGAAAGAGGTGAAGATCAGAGCCTGTATCACCACAGAGACAACGCGAGACGTCATTAAAGTTATTTAAAAAAATTAAAAGATGTTTTCGCATGATCATATCAAGAGATGTCTGGGCTACTAAGACGTGTGGATGCTGTTAAGGCTAAAAAATCTTAGAAGAGGTCCATAAGGGTGCCTGAAGAACACATGCTAATGGTTTTACAATGGCCAGGCAAATCATGAGGTTCGGGTACTGTTGGTCCACCATGGAAGGGGATTGCATCAGTTATACCAAGAAATGCCATAAGTGCCAATTTTATGGATACAAGATTCCTATGCCTCATTCATCTCTTCACGTATGACATCTCCATGGACTTTTTCTATTTGGGGCATGAATGTCAGTAGGCCAGTCTCACCAAAGGCTTCTAGCAGGTATCGATTCATCTTTATGGTCGTCCATTACTTCACTAAGTAGGTGGAAGCTGCTTCATATGCTGATGTCACAAAGTTGACAGTCAGTAAATTATTAAGAAAAAAAATCATACGCCGGTATGGAATGCAAAAAATGGATCATATCTAGTAATGCACTAAAATTGAACAACAGCACGGTATCAGAAGTTTGCAGTCTGTTCAAGATTAAACACCATATCGCCTCAAAATGAATGGTGCAGTGGGGGCAACAAAAAAAAAACAAAAAAACAAAAAGGGGTCGCGGGGAAAATGATTAAGATTCATAAAGATTGGCATGAGAAATTACCATCTATGCTTATCGAACGTCTGTCAGAACCTCCACTGGGGCAACGCTTTTCTCATTGATTTATAGAATGGAAACAGTTTTACCTATCGAAGTTGAGATTCCCTCCCTCTGAATCTTGTCAGAGCTGAAGTTGGACGAAGCAGAATGGATCCAATCCCGATATGATCAGTTGAATCTGATCGAAGAGAAAAAGGGCTAATGGCTATTCATCAGGGTCAGATGTACCAAAAATGAATTATGCGAGCTTATGAAAAAAAAGGGTTCGCCCAAGAAAATTTCACGAGGGGGACCTAGTATTGAAAAAGATCCTCCCCGTACGAAAGGATTTCAGAGGGAAATGGATGCCAAACTAGGAAGGACCTTATGTGGTAAAGAAGGCCTTCTCTGGAGGAGCGTCAATGTTGACCGAAATGGATGGCAAGAGCTTGCCTAATCCTGCGAATTCAGATTCAATCAAGAAATACTTCACTTTTGAAAAAAAAAAGAGAAAGAAAATAAAATAAAATAAAATAAAAATGAGAGGCCAAGGCGAAAACCCGCAAAGGACGCTTTGAGACCAAAGGGATTTTGAATTGAAAACCCGCGAAAGGGCAATTCAATTTTTGATCAAAATATGGGGCATGTGATAGTCTCACTTTCTCTGAATTAACAAGAATGAGAGATATTACGCCTTGAGATCAAAGGGGTTTTGAATCGAAAACCCGTAAAAGGCAATTCAAATTTTGATTAAAGGAGGGCATGCGGTAGTCTTACGATGCCTAAATTAACAAAGAAGAAGTATGCTACATCTTGGGGCATCGAAAAAGTACTATTGATCTTCTAAACACATATTGAGCTTAAAGTGGTCTTCAGAAAGTTCGTACAGAGAAGCTCAGGTTGCGATATCTAGGGCACCTATTTTTTCCCTCACCATTTTGTATTCCAGCAATGTTTGCTTTCTTTAATTAACCTATTCTTTTCAGATTTCGTTCCTGATAAATTTCAATTTTGTCCATAATTATGATCATTTTCAAGCATTTTGCATTAAAATAACGATTAATGGACTAATAATACTTTCACAAAAGAAGTTTTGCATATTGCTCTGGAAGTTTCTAAATAGTACAAGAACCTAAAACAGGACTATTATTTAGAACTCACCAAACCTAAGGGTTAGAAATATTTGAGAAAAAAAAGTCTAAATTGTGACTATCTCTTCGAATTTTCTGTCAAGGATATCAGCTGAACAAGAAGACAGGATATTGCGTCAGTGATACAACCTTGATGAACAGCGAGCAATGACAACCTAAGCATTAAAAATGGATCCTTCTCGCAAAATGATATTCTACATTCATGCAAATATTATTCATACATAGCCAATTAGGAGCATTTGATTAATTCTGATCATGACGTCCTAATCATTTGGCATAAGTATAGGCCCATGAAATCGATTCTACCCGTCATGTCCCACAGAGGACAGTGTAGCAAGATGGGTGAATCCACAAATCTCATCTCCCTGAAGTAGCAGTGGAGCAGATTGAAGTTCTAGATCTTACCTCCTTGAAGTTGCAGTGGAGTATATCGAAGATGGCGAATCTTATCCTCCTTGAAGTTGTAGTGGAGTAGATTGAAGATGGTGAATCTTATCTTCCTGAAGTTGCAGCGGAGTAGATTGAAGCCACCAGCCTTATCTCTCCGAAGTTACAGCGAAGCAGACTGAAGACAGCGGATCTCATTTCCCTGGCGTTGCGGTGGAACAGATAGAAGCTACAAATTAGCGGATCTTATCTTCTTGAAATTGTAGTGGAGTAGATTGAAGCCACCAACCTTATCTCCCTGAAGTTGCAGCGGAGCAGACTGAAGACAGCGAATCTCATTTCCCTGGCATTGCAGTGGAACAGATTGAAGCTACGAATTGGTGGATCTTATCTTCCTGAAGTTGCAGTAGAGCAGATTGAAGCCACCAGCCTTATCTCCCTGAAGTTGTAGCGGAGCAGACTGAAGACAGCAGGTCTCATTTCCCTGGCGTTGCAGTGGACCAGATTGAAGCTACGAGTTACAAGTCCTATACCTCTGAAGTTGCAGTAGGTCGGATCAAATTTACCAAAACCAAACCTTATCTCCCTGAAGTTGCAGCGGAGCAGACTGAAGATAGCAAATCTTATCTCTCTGAAGTTGCGGCGGAGCAGATTGACGCTACAAGTCTAATCTCCTTAAATGGGATCGAAGCGCTAGTTCCTATGCCCCTGAAGATGCAGTGGGATAGAATGAAGCTATTCGAAGAAGAAAGGCACCCAAAACAAGTAGAGACTCAGCGAAGTCGGGCAAAATTGGCCCTTTTTAAGTCTTTGCTCCATTTTTGTTACACGACAATGAGCAAAGAGGGGCAGCTGTAATAGGCCAATTTTGGCCTGGCCCAACATTAACCAAAATGAAAAAAAAAAACCAAATAAAAACATTAAAAGTCCACAGTCCCTTTACAACTACCCAATGCCCAAATGGCCCAAAACTTAAACCAAAAACAAAAAAAACCCTAACCCTAAACAAGCTTCAGCCGCCGCCGCCGCGTACGCCAGCCCCACACGCATACCACCACGTCGGCACCTCATTCGTACTCCACCACGTCACTCTGTACCTGCAAAAAAATGACAAAACGACAGCAAACAGAAAATAACAAAGAAGGAAAACGTTTTATTTTTTTTTCATCTTCAATATTCGACTATAAAAAGCCAGAGAGAATGATTGTATATTTTTTTACAGACGATTAAATACAAAAAATAGAGAGAAATATTGACAAAAAAAACCTTATTCATCAGTCGAAAAAACGGTAGTTTTTTCTATTTTGTTTTTTTTTTATTTTTCTCATTTATTTTCATTTTTTTCGAAACCATTTACATACTCATATATTTCCTTATTTTCATTTTTTTTCATTGAAAAGAGTTTTAAAAAAGGGAAGAAAACTTACATTTTTAACTCCACCGAAAAAGGGGCGACTTTTGGTCTCCCACCAGACGGCAAACAGCGTGGACGTGTGATGGTTGGTGGCTGGACCCCTGGCCAAAAATCGGGGAGGGAGAGAGAGATTTGAGGGTTTGAAAGTTTTTTTTTTTTAAATGAATGAGAGAATGATTTTTTTTTTAAAAAAATTGGTTTATAAAGACCATCCAAATGGCGCCGTTTTGGAGTTTGAGGCTAGAGACCAAAACGACGTCGTTTTGGTCTTTGACCCGCGACTCGACCCGATTAAGCCCTCAGGATCCGCGTATTTTTAAGCAATGGTCTTATTGCGCTTTTGGTCCCTCCGCATTTTTTGTCCTATAATTTTTCTTCTATTTTAATTTAGTCCCGCGCAAAAATGCTGCGTTTTGGAGGGCGGGGATATTTTCCCTTTTAGCCCCTCCTTGTTATTCGCGTGTTCGCCCCTCCTTGTTATTCGCGTGTTCGGGTTAGTCATTTTTTTACTTTTATTTCTAATTTGCCTCAAATTCTTGTTTTAAAGTTTAATTTAGTCATTTTTTTATTTCTTTTGTTATTTTTGCTATTTTATCATTAATTTAATAATAATTATCTTTAATATTATTATTATTTATTATTATTACTTTTCTTATTATTATTACTACTATTATTATTATTATTATTATTATTATTAAATTGATATATTTTAATGTTGAATATTTATTTTTATTTTTATTTACGTTTTTTAAAATAGACTCTACTTATGTTTTATTTTATTATCATTATTTTCATTATGATTATTTTATTCATTATTTATTTATTTATCTTCTCCTAATATTTAAATTGTTATTATTTTCCTTTTATCCACATTTTGTATTTTCATTTCCTCTATTATTACTACTAATTATTTTTTATTTTTTTGTGTGTTGATTTTATTTGTTATCATAATTATATTATTAATTTTGCATTATTATTGCTATAATTATTATATTTCCTTTCGTATTTATTTACCTAATAGTTTTTTTCTAAATAATACATTTATTTTATTTTATCGTTTTCTCGTCCATTTATTTGTTTTCTTTTATATGCTTAACAACTTTAGACCATCTATCATTCTTATTATCATTGTAACATCCTGAATTTTTGGGCCTATGCGTTTAATGGGTGGATATGTTTAATGTGTTAATTTAAGTGTTAGGGGTCCAAATTGGGCTCAGGCTTAGGTAGAGGCCTTGATTAAAATTATCTGTTTGGGCATTATAGGGTTTAAAAGGTAGTATCTATGTTTAAAATACCAAAGTGGGCTTGTGACCCAATCTTAGGAGCTGACGCCACACAAGGGAGTAAGGGGCCCAAATTTAAGTTTCATGGAGCCCAATTCTTTTCATTTAAGTTAGCTAAATTTTGGGCATTAGGATTAGGTGGAGCGGATGGCAACAAGGCTAAAATTTAGGGGTTTTAATGTTTAAAATATGTGGATAATAAGCAGATAAAGGCTATTATTTAGGAATTTATTTTATGTAGATAATAAGCAGATAAAGGCTAAAATTTAGAGATTTTAATGATTAAAATATTTGGATAATATGCTGATAAAGGAGGGAGGAGTTAGAGATAATTAAGTCTCTTTTAGATGAGCTAGTAGATTAAGATAAAGGAGAAAAGATAGGACTTATCTGCAATGTTAGGTAAGTGCCGAAATTTCTATAAATAGGGGGAATATCTCTTCAATTTTGGCATTTGGGTTTTTCTCTCATTCTTTTCTCTTCTTCTCAGAGTAAAAGCCGAAAACTCCTAAAGTTCCATCTTCTTCTTCATTCTCTGCAAAAGCCAAAATTTCTAAGCCTATTCCCTCATCTTCACTTTGATTCAAAAGCCGAAACTCTTTCCATTCTTTTTCTTCCTAGCCGAAATCTTCAAGTCTCTTCCTTGTTTTCTTTTCTTCTTCTCTTTTCCTGTCAGAAACCGAAACTCCTCACTCAAGTATTTTAAAAGCCAAAGACACATCAGCCTTCTCTTGTTCATACTTTTTCCGGGATTTTCCTAAAAGCCAAAATCCCTAGATCTCATCTCCGTGATTGCCGAATTACTTACGTGGTGCCTACTTGTGCCGAAATCTGAAGGAACTTTAGTGGAGTCAATCGCATAGATCTCTAAGTTATAGAATCGTGTTACTTTCGGGATTTCAAGGTAAGGGATCTATTAGTTTAACGTATAATTTGGGATTTATTAACCTTGGCCGATTGTTGAAGGGGCTAAATCTTTGTGTGTTTTTCGGCTTTTGAGCAAGGCTTTACATTGAGGATAATAGATCCAGGATAGCAAGGACATCGAATAAGAATATTGGATTTCGCGATATCGGTGTGTAATACTTCCCCACCATCTAGATCGATTATTAATGTATGCTCATAAGTTTATATGTTGTGATAAATACCGATATCTCGGTTTAATGTTGGAAACCCGAAAAGGGTGAAGCAAATCACCAGTCGGTGAATGTTTGACTTTATATGATAAAAGCATATTGATTTTATGATTTGCATGGGTTGGGTTGATGAAAGGAGGAAGTTATACGTTATATGTGTAGCGGTTTATACCGTGATCGTTATATGTTGTAGCGGCTAATGCCGTGATCATTATAAGGGCTTCGGCCATAATATGTTGATGAGCGCATGATCGCCATCTTGGCGTGTAGCGGTGTGGGTCGATTGTAGAAATCCCCAATGGTGTGAATGGCTGGTACGGGGGCGTGTAGCGGATGGAAACCTAGGCAAATGGGTTGGGCCTTGCATATTATTTGTTATTTTATTATTAATCTGTTTTATGGGCTTAAGGCCAAAATCTAGTGGTGCATGAGGGTTGCACACTGAGTCTCGCGACTCACCCTATTAATTAACCTTTCAGGTGATACCTAGTGCTTCGGACCGGGTGGAAATGAACGCAAGGTGGCCATGCAAAAGACCCAATGGATTCCAGCAAAAAGTCTCAAGTTAATACTTTATATTTTTAATTAATGGATTTTAAATCTCGTTGTAATAAGGCTATGAGCCACTAGTTTATGTTTTGTTTTATTTTGGGCTTTAATTACTTTTAGTTATTTAAATTCTTATTGAACTAATGTATCTATTTAAATTTGGGTTTTTAATTTATAAAGGCATATTTTATTTAAACTATCAACTATTAAATTTCTCTCGAATAAGAAGATAAGCTTTAGAAAAATATTTTTCTGAAAATACGACATGTTCTTCCAAAATTTTCTTAGTGACATACCAGATCCGGTCGTGGTGTTTGGGCCGGGTTTGGGGTGTTACAAATTGGTATCGAGCCCGGTTCAAAAACTCGGCTCTGAGGGTTTTGGGCTCAAAACGTTTTCTAAAGTTAGGCTTTTGAAACATGCATGTTTTTAAATAATAACAGTGCATTAGCTCAAAGCATGGCACTGCGTCTCGCCCAAGTCCGCTGTAAGTATTCGAACCATTGTGTGATATAATATATGTGGGCTTGATGGGCTTTATGGGACGTAGACTATCTAGATTAGAACTTGATGGACTCTAGGCTTATTGGAACAACTCCTTAAATCTCATAAGACTTAATTTCACTAAACAAACCCGTGAACCGATCGCAAGACTAGGGTGTGGCAACAGCATGCGCATGTCTAGGATTGGATCCGGAAGAGCACGGTATTTAAGCGATCCTAGTGACTCACCTCCTCTTCATTTGGAATCCTACAGTGCGTAGTGACTGTTCACCTTAGCCAAGTTAGGGTGTGGCAATGGACATACGCATGTCTAGGAGTGGATTCAGGAGAGCTTGGTACTTAGCGATCCTAGCGACTCACCTCCTCTTATTTGGAATCCTACCAGTGCGTAGTGGACTGTTCACCCTAGCCACGAGGACTTGTTGACGGGCCAAAATCTATAATTAAAACCCGAAAGGGACCAGCTACCTTATCTTTACAAAATTGCTAGAAACCCTTGTTTTGGAAAAAAAACCCAAGATACCCATGATTTGCAAATATACCCGATTTACATAGTCAACGAAATTTTTCCGTAAAAAAAACAACACAACACATGACAACAAGCAAATCCACAACCACACGAACACTATTATTTTCTTTTGAAATCAAATCCTTCAAGATACCCCTGTTTGTTTTAAAAATAAAAAAAAATATTTTGAAAATATTCCTGATTTATAAAAATTACTAAATTGCCCCTAATGTGTAAAATGACCAAAGTACCCTTGATTGCAAAATTACCAAAATACCCTTCTTTCACAAAATTACCAAGGAACCCTATTTCAGAAAATTATGAAAATACCCCTGTAGGATAAAATTATGAAAAATACCCATGGGTAGTGGAATAACGAAAATACCCCTATGTGTTGAATGTGGGTGCATGGATGTTGTCTGTATATTGATGGTTGAATGTATGTAGTTCTTAGAACTAGGAAATGTGAACTTGAGACTGAATTGCGAATTCGAAAGAACTACTCTTAAAACTACTAATCATAAGACTGTTCGTGGATAATCAGTGGAAGAAAACCAATAATTCATAAAATTTTTAATCAGATAAACACGAACCGATAGCATGAGTACAAGGGGACGAGGACACTTTAGATGCGAATACCGGTGCGTACCCTACCATAGTATACTAAGTGTTTATTTTGACTTTAGAATTAGAGTGCGCAGCGAAAGCATAGTGGTGAGACTTGGGTAGTACGATTAATAGTTAGTTGGAAATTTCGAGGACGAAATTTCTTTAAGGGGGGTAGAACTGTAACATCCTGAATTTTTGGGCCTATGCGTTTAATGGGTGAATATGTTTAATGTGTTAATTTAAGTGTTAGGGGTCCAAATTGGGCTCAGGCTTAGGTAGAGGCCTTGATTAAAATTATCTGTTTGGGCATTATAGGGTTTAAAAGGTAGTATCTATGTTTAAAATACCAAAGTGGGCTTGTGGCCCAATCTTAGGAGGTGACGCCACACAAGGGAGTAAGGGGCCCAAATTTAAGTTTCATGGAGCCCAATTCTTTTCATTTAAGTTAGCTAAATTTTGGGCATTAGGATTAGGTGGAGTGGATGGCAACAAGGCTAAAATTGAGGGGTTTTAATGTTTAAAATATATGGATAATAAGCAGATAAAGGCTATTATTTAGGAATTTATTTTATGTAGATAATAAGCAGATAAAGGCTAAAATTTAGGGATTTTAATGATTAAAATATGTGGATAATATGCTGATAAAGGAGGGATGAGTTAGAGATAATTAAATCTCTTTTAGATGAGCTAGTAGATTAAGATAAATGAGAAAAGATAGGACTTATCTGCAATGTTAGGTAAGTGCCGAAATTTCTATAAATAGGGGGAATATCTCTTCAATTTTGGCATTTGGGTTTTTCTCTCATTCTTTTCTCTTCTTCTCTGAGTAAAAGCCGAAAACTCCTAAAGTTCCATCTTCTTCTTCATTCTCTGCAAAAGTTGAAATTTCTAAGCCTATTCCTTCATCTTCACTTTGATTCAAAAGCCGAAACTCTTTCCATTCTTTTTCTTCCTAGCCGAAATCTTCAAGTCTCTTCCTTGTTTTCTTTTCTTCTTCTCTTTTCCTGTCAGAAACCAAAACTCCTCACTAAAGTATTTTAAAAGCCAAAGACACATCAGCCTTCTCTTGTTCATACTTTTTTCGGGATTTTCCTAAAAGCCGAAATCCCTAGATCTCATCTCCTGTGATTGCCGAATTACTTCTGTGGTGCCTACTTGTGCCGAAATCTGAAGGGAACTTTAGTGGAGTCAATCGCATAGATCTCTAAGTTATAGAATCGTGTTACTTTCGGGATTTCAAGGTAAGGGATCTATTAGTTTTAACGTATAATTTGGGATTTATTAACCTTGGCCGATTGTTGAAGGGGCTAAATCTTTGTGTGTTTTTCCGGCTTTTGAGCAAGGCTTTACATTGAGGATAATAGATCCGGATAGCAAGGACATCGACTAAGAATATTGGATTTCGCGATATCAGGTGTGTAATACTTCCCACCATCTAGATCTGATTATTAATGTATGCTCATAAGTTTATATGTTGTGATAAATACCGATATCTCGGTTTAATGTTGGAAACCCGAAAAGGGTGAAGCAAATCACCAGGTCAGTGAATGTTTGACTTTATATGATAAAAGCATATTGATTTTATGACTGCATGGGTTGGGTTGATGAAAGGAGGAAGTTATACGTTATATGTGTAGCGGTTTATACCGTGATCTATTATATGTTGTAGCGGCTAATGCCGTGTGATCTCATTATAAGGGCCCGGCCATAATATGTTGATGAGCGAGCATGACCGCCATCTTGGCGTAGCGGTGTGGGTCGATTGTAGAAATCCCCAATGGTGTGAATGGTCGTGATGCGGGCGTGTAGCGGATGGAAACCTAGGCAAATGGGTTGGGCCTTGCATATTATTTGTTATTTTATTATTAATCTGTTTTATGGGCTTAAGGCCAAAATCTAGTGGTGCATGAGGGTCTTGCACATCGAGTCTCGCGACTCACCCTATTAATTAACCTTTCGGGTGATACCTAGTGCTTGGACAGGGTGGAAATGAACGCAAGGTGGCCATGCAAAAGACCAACTGGATCCAGCAAAAAGTCTCAAGTTAATACTTTATATTTTTAATTAATGGATTTTAAATCTCGTTGTAATAAGGCTATGAGCCACTAGTTTATGTTTTGTTTTATTTTGGGCTTTAATTACTTTTAGTTATTTAAATTCTTATTGAACTAATGTATCTATTTAAATTTGGGTTTTTAATTTATAAAGGCATATTTTATTTAAACTATCAACTATTAAATTTCTCTCGAATAAGAAGATAAGCTTTAGAAAAATATTTTTCTGAAAATACGACATGTTCTTCCAAAATTTTCTTAGTGACATACCAGATCCGGTCGTGGTGTTTGGGCCGGGTTTGGGGTGTTACAAATTGGTATCCGAGCCCGGTTCAAAACTCGGCTCTGAGGGTTTTTGGGCTCAAAACGTTTTCTAAAGTTAGGCTTTTGAAACATGCATGTTTTTAAATAATAACAGGTCTGTTAGCTCAGCATGGCACCTGCGTCTCTGGCCCAAGTCCGCCAGGTAAGTATTCTGAACCATTGTGTGATATAATATATGTGGGCTTGATGGGCTTTATGGGACGTAGACTATCTAGATTAGAACTTGATGGACTCTAGGCTTAGCTGGAACAACTCCTTAAATCTCATAAGACTTAATTTCACTAAACAAACCCGTGAACCAGTCGCAAGACTAGGGTGTGGCAACAGGCATGCGCATGTCTAGGATTGGATCCGGAAGAGCCTGGTATTTAAGCAGTCCTAGTGACTCACCTCCTCTTCGCTGGAATCCTACCTGGTGCGTAGTGACTGTTCACCTTAGCCAAGTTAGGGTGTGGCAATGGACATACGCATGTCTAGGAGTGGATTCAGGGAGAGCTTGGTACTTAAGCAGTCCTAGCGACTCACCTCCTCTTTCTGGAATCCTGCAGTGCGTAGAGGACTGTTCACCCTAGCCACGAGGACTTGTTGTGGGCCAAAATCTATAATTAAAACCCGAAAGGACCAGCTACCTTATCTTTACAAAATTGCTAGAAACCCTTGTTTTGGAAAAAAAAACCCAAGATACCCATGATTTGCAAATATACCCCGATTTACATAGTCAACGAAATTTTTCCGTAAAAAAAAAACAACACAACACATGACAACAAACAGAAATCCACAACCACCTGAACACTATTATTTTTTTGAAATCAAATCCTTCAAGATACCCCTGTTTGTTTTAAAAATAAAAAAAAAATTATTTTGAAAATATTCCTGATTTATAAAAATTACTAAATTGCCCCTAATGTGTAAAATGACCAAAGTACCCTTGATTGCAAAATTACCAAAATACCCTTCTTTCACAAAATTACCAAGGAACCCTATTTCAGAAAATTATGAAAATACCCCTGTAGGATAAAATTATGAAAAATACCCATGGGTAGTGGAATAACGAAAATACCCCTATGTGTTGAATGTGGGTGCATGGATGTTGTCTGTATATTGATGGTTGAATGTATGTAGTTCTTAGAACTAGGAAATGTGAACTTGAGACTGAATTGCGAATTCGAAAGAACTACTCTTAAAACTACTAATCATAAGACTGTTCGTGGATAATCAGTGGAAGAAAACCAATAATTCATAAAATTTTTAATCGGATAAACACGAACCGATAGCATGAGTACAAGGGACGAGGACACTTTAGATGCGAATACCGGCAAGTGCACCTACCATAGTATACTAAGTGTTTATTTTGACTTTAGAATTAGAGTGCTTGCTGTGAAAGCATAGTGGTGAGACTTGGGTAGTACGATTAATAGTTAGTTGGAAATTTCGAGGACGAAATTTCTTTAAGGGGGGTAGAACTGTAACATCCTGAATTTTTGGGCCTATGCGTTTAATGGGTGAATATGTTTAATGTGTTAATTTAAGTGTTAGGGGTCCAAATTGGGCTCAGGCTTAGGTAGAGGCCTTGATTAAAATTATCTGTTTGGGCATTATAGGGTTTAAAAGGTAGTATCTATGTTTAAAATACCAAAGTGGGCTTGTGGCCCAATCTTAGGAGAGGTGACGCCACACAAGGAGTAAGGGGCCCAAATTTAAGTTTCATGGAGCCCAATTCTTTTCATTTAAGTTAGCTAAATTTTGGGCATTAGGATTAGGTGGAGTGGATGGCAACAAGGCTAAAATTGAGGGGTTTTAATGTTTAAAATATATGGATAATAAGCAGATAAAGGCTATTATTTAGGAATTTATTTTATGTAGATAATAAGCAGATAAAGGCTAAAATTTAGGGATTTTAATGATTAAAATATGTGGATAATATGCTGATAAAGGAGGGAGGAGTTAGAGATAATTAAATCTCTTTTAGATGAGCTAGTAGATTAAGATAAAGGAGAAAAGATAGGACTTATCTGCAATGTTAGGTAAGTGCCGAAATTTCTATAAATAGGGGGAATATCTCTTCAATTTTGGCATTTGGGTTTTCTCTCATTCTTTCTCTTCTTCTCTCGAGAGTAAAAGCGAAAACTCCTAAAGTTCCATCTTCTTCTTCATTCTCTGCAAAAGTTGAAATTTCTAAGCCTATTCCTTCATCTTCACTTTGATTCAAAAGCCGAAACTCTTTCCATTCTTTTTCTTCCTAGCCGAAATCTTCAAGTCTCTTCCTTGTTTTCTTTTCTTCTTCTCTTTTCCTGTCAGAAACCAAAACTCCTCACTAAAGTATTTTAAAAGCCAAAGACACATCAGCCTTCTCTTGTTCATACTTTTTTGGGATTTTCCTAAAAGCCGAAATCCCTAGATCTCATCTCCTGTGATTGCCGAATTACTTCTGTGGTGCCTACTTGTGTCGAAATCTGAAGGGAACTTTAGTGGAGTCAATCGCATAGATCTCTAAGTTATAGAATCGTGTTACTTTCGGGATTTCAAGGTAAGGGATCTATTAGTTTTAACGTATAATTTGGGATTTATTAACCTTGGCCGATTGTTGAAGGGGCTAAATCTTTGTGTGTTTTTTTCGGCTTTTGAGCAAGGCTTTACATTGAGGATAATAGATCCGGATAGCAAGGACATCGACTAAGAATATTGGATTTCGCGATATCAGGTGTGTAATACTTCCCCACCATCTAGATCTGATTATTAATGTATGCTCATAAGTTTATATGTTGTGATAAATACCGATATCTCGGTTTAATGTTGGAAACCGAAAAGGGTGAAGCAAATCACCAGTCGATGAATGTTTGACTTTATATGATAAAAGCATATTGATTTTATGATTGCATGGGTTGGGTTGATGAAAGGAGGAAGTTATACGTTATATGTGTAGCGGTTTATACCGTGATCTATTATATGTTGTAGCGGCTAATGCCGTGATTCATTATAAGGGCTTCGGCCATAATATGTTGATGAGCAAAGCATGACCGCCATCTTGGCGTGTAGCGGTGTGGGTCGATTGTAGAAATCCCCAATGGTGTGAATGGTCGTGATGCGGGGCGTGTAGCTGATGGAAACCTAGGCAAATGGGTTGGGCATTGCATATTATTTGTTATTTTATTATTAATTTTTATGGGCTTAAGGCCAAAATCTAGTGGTGCATGAGGGTTGCACACTGAGTCTCGCGACTCACCCTATTAATTAACCTTTCAGGTGATACCTAGTGCTTCGGACCGGGCTGGAGAGGAACGCAAGGTGGCCATGCAAAAGACCAACTGGATCCAGCAAAAAGTCTCAAGTTAATACTTTATATTTTTAATTAATGGATTTTAAATCTCGTTGTAATAAGGCTATGGGCCACTAGTTTATGTTTTGTTTTATTTTGGGCTTTAATTACTTTTAGTTATTTAAATTCTTATTGAACTAATGTATCTATTTAAATTTGGGTTTTTAATTTATAAATGCATATTTTATTTAAACTATCAACTATTAAATTTCTCTCGAATAAAATTTCTCTCGAATAAGAAGATAAACTTTATAAAAATATTTTTCTGAAAATACGACATGTTCTTCCAAAATTTTCTTAGTGACATACTAGATCCGGTCGTGGTGTTTGGGCCGGGTTTGGGGTGTTACAATCATTGATATTATTTTTAAAATTGTTTTATACGCTTTTATTTATTTATTTGTTTTATGTTAGTTTTTTTTAGCTTAGAATTTTAATTTATGTTTCCTTATTATTTTTCTTTTTGGCTTGTTTATTTTACTTTATCTTCAATCTTCACATTGTCATCATTATTATTCTATTACGCATATTAACACCGTAATTCATTTTTCACTTTTCTATAAAATCGTGTTACATTTCATCCGATACATCAAAAAGGTTGTTTTTAGTAAGCAATTTTTCGTAATTCGAGATTCGAGAAATCATACCCTAACTTACTGGGTTACGATTTTTCTCGTCGAGTCTAAAGAACCAATTATTTTTTTATCAAAACATATAAGTTAAATAAAAACTTATTCTCGGGAATTCAAAAATGTTGTGTCCTAACTCACTGGATGTGACATTTTGTTATCTCGAGGTAAGGATTTCTAAAAACAAAGGCAATATTCTGTATTTGGAATTTTGAGAAATTGTGCCCTAACTTACTGGGTTCCGATTTTTCAATTGACCCAAATAACCAAATATCCTTCTTAAATTTAAATGCATGAATTTTAAGAGTCAAAAGACAAGTTTAGTTTCGAGGATTTAAAATATCGTATCCTAACTCACTGGGCATGACATTTTACTTCTTCGAAATAAGCGGGTCTCAGCATCCAATTTAATTTATTCAAGTTTTTTTTTCTTTAAACAAAGAGGATTGTATTTTAAA
Source organism: Gossypium sturtianum (assembly GCA_025698515.1). Taxonomy (NCBI): domain Eukaryota; kingdom Viridiplantae; phylum Streptophyta; class Magnoliopsida; order Malvales; family Malvaceae; genus Gossypium; species Gossypium sturtianum. Next base: position 163,148,832 of record CM046955.1, on the reverse strand, counting down.
ATCTTTTCAAATTTTCGACATTAAGACGTCAATCAATCAATTCGGTACCAATTTTTGGCGTTACGAGGGTGTTAATCCTTCCTCGTGCGTAACCGACTCCCGAACCTGTTTTCTCGAATTTTGTAGGCCAAAATCATCGTTTTAATAAATCAAAATGTTTTAACGATCAATCTCAAGGTGACCCGATCACACCTCAAAAAAAAGATTGGTGGCGACTCCATTTTCATTTCGTTTTAAAGTCGATCCCGTTTTCAAATACGAAAAAAATGGTTTCGACACGAGGTATTTGGGAATTTGTGAAGTTATTGATTCAAAATTATGGGGCATTCTAGATGGGTTGCAAATTGCCCTTGATCGTGGCTTTCGGAAAGTTCTCATCCGGACGGACAATCTTGAAGTGGTAAACCTCATTCAAAAAGGTGTTCGTGAAGGTTCTAATTCTGCTTTAATTATGAGAATTCTTTTGCTGTTAAAACAGTTGAGTCATTGGAATCTTCAACATATTCCAAGAGAAGAAAATGGAATTGCAGATAAGATAGTCAAGCTTAGGAGAGATAGGGTACGAGGGTTGCGGTTATTAGACCAGAATAATGTATTGAGTTTTCTGAATGTTTGATTTTTGAGTTGTAATTTTTTACTAAAAAAAAAATAGGATTTGTGTAGAGATGATGAAATGCAATAAAGAATTATAATAGTCTAAATATTGTTATTCATGATATTGATCCGATTTAAATCTTATTTTTAAAAGATTATCTTATTTTACTTCATACCTTTTAACTCTATTTTGCATAATTAATTTTAACATTATTTATTCTCTAATTTTTTTAGATTAAGGACATGGATGGGAATCTTCCACCAAGGATTTGAATAATGAATTCAACGAGAGAGTGATTGAACAACTACATGACTAGGTTGAGATCTACAAGACATTATACACAAGCAACTTAAAGTTAATTAATGAAAAAAAATGTTAAAGAGCTTGAAATGAACAAGAACATTATGGAAATTTATCAAGAAGATTTCATTGATTCAACCAACTGGTGGATTGAACAATATACAATATTTATACTATATTATTTCATATTATTTTTTAAAATTTTAAAATAAATTGAATGTATTGTATTTTTTTTTAGAATTAATACATATAACTAACTCATGCATTACATGAAATAAGAAACTAATTCATAAATATAAATTAATTAAAAATGTCTTATTTATGATTGATTCATTTAATAAACGAGTATGAAAATCTTATTATTTTTTTAACAAATAAATGATATGGCGAAAAATTGAACATTGTTTTCATTTACTATCCAAATATTTGTTGATTTTTCTACTCGAGCCCATATTAGTGAGGATCTAATTGGAAAGAAACTCCATGTTTATCTGTTTTTAAAATTAAATTATTTATTAATTTATTACCTAAAATTCAAACAAAACATAATTTATAAATGAAAAATAAAATAACTTTACAATTAAATACAAAAAATGAATTATAAATGTTCAACAAATAAATTTCATAGAAGAATAATGAAAAGACAATTTTCTCTATAATCTTTATAATTTTTTATTTCATAGTTGAGAATTTATGTTATTTACATAATCGAACATTGCCACTTGTTTTATTTAACTCATCATTTTATTATTAATGATAATTCTAAAAAAAAAAAAAAGGAAAATTGCTAGCTTAGGGTATAGTTAATGGATTGAATGATAACTTAAATGTGTTTTGTGTTGTTGTTGGCCATGGGGTTGAAAGTTGTGGGTGCTTGAAGCTGAAATTTTGACTCTGCCCAAAAGTATTGACAAACAACTTAGTTTGGCTCTTTCCATATTAATATGTTTTAATGATATTGGATAATGTTCATATATAGTGGCAGAGTCAGGAAAAATATTTTAGGTTAAAATTAAAATTTATATTTTTTATGATAATTAAAATGTAATTTTATTATTTTAATAATTTATATTTTATAATTTTTTATCATTTTTGAGAAGCAAAAATAAAATTCTACCATCATTAATTATAAATAACTTAAATAGAAAATTTTTCATTTAAGTATACAAGCCCCTACTAGTCCTGGGCCAGCCACTGTTTAAATGTTAATGTATATGCCTCTATCGTTGATGTTTTATATATATCATTATGAATACATTTTCTTATTAACTCATTATATTTATATAACTAAATATATTATTAGGCTAATTTAATTTTTATGTTATATTAATTTAATTTATTTTATTTAGGGTTTAGAGTTTACTTCTTATGATAACTCTTTTAATATTTAAAAAGATATTAAATATGCAATTAAAATAATATACATCAAAATCGCGATAACTATTTTTCGCTGTTTAGCATTAAATAACAATTATTTGCTTCTTTTAATTATCTATAAATTTGTCAAAGTCAATGGAATGAGATTCAAAATGAAATTTCAATATCAATATAACTATATATATAAAAGGATGGTGAAAACAACCTTCCTCATACACCCATGCTCTTTTGTTTTTCATTTTTAAAAAATAGTTTAATTTTAGTTTTTTTATTATATTTAAATTTGAAACTTTTTTTTTTCACATTATGAGACAATGGTAATTTTTTAATTTTGGCCCTTATACTATGCTAAAACTTGGATTAAATCTATATACTTTAAATTTTGACATCATTTAGTCCTTCTATTTTTATAATGTCATTACTTAGTCTAAATAGCTAATATTGTTAACTATTTCAGTTACACTGCTATAGTCTTTTTCTAAGAACACTATTCTAATAAAAAATATTCTATCATGACGAGTTCAAATGCGTGTTTTTAAGAAAAAAAATTCACATAAGCATTTTCGACATAAATTTTATATTACATCACTATTGAGTGAATTTTTTTTTAAATTTTAAAATGTGACACTATTGAATTTAACTGAAGGGCTTTAATGGTAGTAACAACTGAACTTGAATTTTTAATTTTGAAAAGTAGATGAACTAAATTCATGAAGAATAAAGTAAGGAGACTAAATTTCAAATGTATGAAGTGTATAAGGACTTAAATCATATTTTAACCTTCAAAATTTTACTCCATAATTTGATACAAACAAATAATCAACCTATTTTAAAATATCACACGAGTGAATTTAATAGAAGAATTTTAACAGTGACAATAATTGAACCTAAATTTTAAAATCCAAAAACTAAATCTTTAAAAATAAAAGTACGATTAGAATATATTGTAACTTTTTAAATTTTCACTTCATAATTTAATACAAATATATAATCAACCCAACACAAAAAGAAAAATCATACTATACCTATATATTTTGACCTTCCTTCTGCTGACTAGTGGCTCTCTTACCATACTTCTTTCTCTTTTTTTTTTTCATTTTAAAAGAATTGATTAAATTTTACATTTGGTCCCTCTAATATCTATATAAAAGGATGGTCATCTCACGGCTCTCTTTTTTATTTATAAAAATAATTAATTTTCAGTTTTACTCCCTCTAATATATTTAAAATTCATATTTAATATATATATACTTTAATTTTTAATATAATTTAATCTTTATATTTTTATAATATTATTAATTAGTCTAAATAGTTAATATCGTTAATTTTTTAGTTAAAACATTACGTGGTTATATATAATTTGAATACCTTAAAAATCTTAGAGACTAACAAGTGACTTTCTTTTTTTTAGATTTTTGCCGGTGCTTATAGTTCTGTTTTTGCAGTTTTAGAAAAATAATTAAATTTCAATTTTGGTCCTTCTATTATGCCTAAATTTGAGATTTAACTACTAAACTTTAATTTCTAATTTAATTTGGTTATTGTAGTTCTATAATGTTATTAATTAGTCTGAATAGTTAATATCATTAATTTTTTAATTAAAACATTACATGGTTATATATAATTTGAATGCCCTAAAAGTTTTAGAGACGGGTACATGGCTTTTTATTTCTTTTAGGTTTGCCTTGCTTTTTTTGTTTGTTTGTATATTGTAAGACAATGATCAAACTTCAGTTTTAGCCCTTATATTATGCTGAAATTTTGGATTTAATCTATATACCTTATTTTTGACATAATTTGATATTTCTACTTTTATAATTTCATTAGTTAGTCTAATTATTTAATATTGTTAACTATTTTAATCAAAACGTTGATGCCAATTTTTTTTTACGAACACTATTTCAACAAAAAAAATTTATCATTAATTTTACGAACACTATTTCAACAAAAAAAAATTTATCATTACGAGTTTGAATGAATTTTTTAAGAAAAAAATCTATAAACATTTTCAATGTTGTTTTTATGTTCATGATTATCAAATGATTTTTTTTTAATTTTAAAATATCACGCAAATGAAATAAAAAAATTAATAGTGGTAATGATTGAACCTAAATATTTGAATCTAAAAAAGTAAAGGGTCTAAATTTTTTTAAATAAAAGTAGACATAGAATATATTTAACCTTTAAATTTGTACTCCATGATTTAACATAAATAAATAATCAATTTAATACGAAACATCAACTCATATTAATTTTAGTATAATAAGAAAATCGAAAAGCAGTTAAAATGATTGTATTGAAAAATCAAATATATGAAAACAAATTTATAATAGTAACTTAAATTTAATATTATCGGTCATATTTTGATATCTATATAAAACCATAAGTCAATTAACTATAAAAGTAACTTAATTTAATGTTATCGGTCATATTTTGATTTGTGGATAAACCCAAAAGTCAATTAACGAAAAATACATTGTAACAAATTTCTTTTTAAATAATAGTTTTATTTTATTGAAAATCATTGGTATGACGATTAATCTTATAAAATTTATCCTAATTCGAGTCTTCCAGGGAATAAATGGTAAATTTATATTTGAATAATTCTTTTTGAAATAAATATATACGTGTGTGGTATTAACTTTTAAATTATATCCTAAAAAATTAATATTTATGATTTTCCATTGAAAATTAATTTCAATAGTGTCACCACAAAAAATTAATTTTAATAGTCATTTTAATTGTTACGTGCATGCCATATTTTTTGACACATCGTATTTTTTTTATTATATAAAATCATGTTTTTTTTTTCATGTGTGTATTAAGGTTACATAGTGTAAGTTAATTCTTTTTATAAAAAAATAAGTTAATTTTGTTTTTGAAATTTCAATTTTTTTTACATGTGTAATGATTTTAATGCATTATAATGGCTTCGATTTCAAACGTTTACTTAATTTAGTATAAATTATAACCTTAAATTTAACCTAATTTTAGGTTCAATATTATCTCCTGAAATCTTTATATATTACTTTGAATTTAATTTTTTTAAAACTATTTTAAGTTTAAAACTGAAAGTCTTATTTGTTTAAATAAATATTAAAATTACACATGAATTTTAGTTGAATGTTTAATTTCATACATGAATTTTATTTTGGCCTAATTATTATTAATTATTTATAAATTGTAATATATATTTATTGTTAAAATATTAAATATAGTTTTTTTTCAATAATATATTAAGAAAATTTAAACTTTAAACTTAAAAATTATTATTGTTAAAATAAAACTGTATTATTAAATAATTTATATTAATTATATTAATAATTTGTAATATTATTAAATATAAACAATTAAACATGTATGTTTAATATTATTGAACATTATAATATGTGATATTAATATTTAATATTATTAAAATTAAAATTAAAATTTTATTATTAATATAATAATATTAAGCTAATTTCAAATTAATTTCTACATAAAAATAAAATTATTCATAAATGAACTATTTTATGAAAAATGGCTTAATACTTTTATGAAAAATGTTTAATACTATTTTCCGTTGACTAAATTATTTTCATGAAACAAATCACACAAAAAAAAACATTTTTTATGAATTATTTTTCGCAAAACAAACACATTAATTTTATATTAATTTCTTCATATATAATTTTACTTGGCAATATTTTTTATCTTAATTTAATCTATGCTTATTATGCTTGATTTAGATAATTATTTTATTTCCAGGGGTATGTTAGTCAAATCTTAATACTTTAATATTAATTTCTATTATGTCAGTTATTCTAGATTGTTTGATTTTTATTATAATAGTTTTGGGGTTTTGAGATATTGTATTATAATAAATTAATAATTGATGGTTCTACTTAGGTTGAGAAAACACAAATTAAAATGGAGGGGAAATCTTAGGGAACCTGCTTTATTGTTAAACTTGGACTTTTTTTAAATTAAATTATGTCTTTTTGTTTCAATCATCAATTTTTTTAGTTTTGTTTGAAAGTTTTTTTACCATTAAACCTCAATCTGATTATTTAGTGTTTGGGAGCACTATTAAAATTATTTTAAAATATATTAACATTAATATTTTATATTTAGAAAATTTAGAAAATATTAACTATACTAAAAATTCTATCACACGTGGAAACTATGTACTTAGAACACATATGCTAGTTTAACAATAAAAATGAAACGTAGGGTTTGAATCTAATTAATAATAACACATAAAATATATACGATATTAATATAAAAAATAGATTAAATTGGGAATAAAATGAAATTTAACTATGTAAATGTATCATATTAAGAATGCTAAATACACTATAATAGTTTATCATGGTGTAGTCGTTAATCTTGAGTTAATGTCGAATTCACTTATAGCATAAACTCAATAAAACAATATTATCGATACATACAATTAATGGAGGTAATAAAGTGTGTATAATAAAATTAAAATGTACAAAACATTTCAATATAAAACATTGGTTGAGTGGTAAAATTAAAATTTTATTATCAATGCAAATGTCATGGGTTCAAATCTTTTTAGGGAAAATATAAATTTTTTTAAAAATAAAATATAGTTTTGGTTTAGTGGTAAAACTAATGTTTTATTGATGTAAATAGCATGGATTCAAATCTCACCCATGCAAATTTTTATTAGTTTTTTTAAATAAAAAATTTATAGTACCCCAAATAATATAACTTATTTTAATTATAGAAAGATATTTTTATAATTTTCCTAATTAAGTTGATGCCCGATTGACTTGTGACACCAACTCAGTTAGGAGTTTAATAATAGTAAGTATATAGAATTAATGGAGACAATTAAGTATGCATAATACAATTAAAATGTATGTATATAATAAAATAGAGCTTTGGTTTAGTGGTAAAATTAATGTTTTATCGATGTAATACCACATGCAAATTTTTTATTAGCTTTTTTTAAAAAAATAAAATAAAAAGGCTAAACAACCCTCAAATAATATAACATATTTTAATTATGGAGGAATATTTTCGTAACTTTTCTAACTAAGTTGATGCTCGACTGACTCATGATACTAACTTGTTATTAGGACTTAAATAATAATAATATATTAATTTAATATATCTCAAATTAACTAACATTATTATAAAATCTATCAATTTAATTATATTTAACATAATTTTATACTTTTACCTCTTATATAAAAATATAAAAGTTAAAATCAATAGCAAATAGGAAAAATATACAATATATCTATCGTTCTATACTATTATATAAATTCCTAATTGAGTTGGTTTCACAAATTAATCGGTTACCAACTCGATTAAGAAAATGACGAAAAATGACATTCCATAATTAAAATATTAGATTATTTGAGGGTATTTTAATTTTTTTTTTATTTTTAAAAAATCCAATGAAAATTTACATATGATACACAATTGTAACAGATACTAGCCCTTAGATTATTCAATGGTATCTTAGTTTTTTTTCTTAATACATTGGGTTGACAAGTGTCTTATAAGGATATAGTAAAATATTTTTAAAAAAGACACATGTCAATTTTTTATAATAAAAATATATACTAATCCTTATACTATATTCATATATAAGGCACTATGACGTATTTATAGAGTTTAAAAGCTACACGTAGACAACAACTTTATGCTTGGCAGTTTTAACCAAGGCTTGCATTGAGGGTGACCCTCTCAGAAGACCATCCTCAAAGTTCTTGGAAGAATGGTGTAATAACTGTAAGCAGATATGGTAGCTTGTATATGGGATAATTAAAATATTCCCCAAAAAGCTTAATTGGCGAGTTGAAATCTTGAAAAACCGACCATCATTCTAGTTTAACTGAGATTCATTTTTTCTCCAGACAATGGAATTTGGTTGGGTTGCTATCCAATTTAATTTAATCAAAAGCAACCTTACAATTTGGTTGTCTCTACATGTAGGACAGCTAACAAACATATCATTTTGCTAGTTTTTCTGATCGTATTATAAAGTGGTTATGTACCCATAATTTCTTTATTAATTGAATGATTATGTAAATTTAAAAAGAAAAAAACAGAGAAGAAGAAATATCATTAACATTCAGAACCACGATACAATTAAACCTAAAAAAAAAGTTGGGAAACTCGGAACACATGCTCCTAAAATATAAATTGAAGTGTATGAATACAATATATGGTACCGATTGGATTACCTCAGCCTAAGCTTATTATTAATCCCTCTTCCTCAAAATAATCAAATGGTGACATGCACCTATGTTTGTTTAATACATGATTCATCTTTTAATTCTCTTCTTTGTCATCTGGTCTATAAAGTTGAATAGATCGATTATTTATTGACTGAAGTGGTCTTGCATTCGTATCCGAATCCTGCAAAATGAAGATTGAATACGTGAGATCATATAAAATTTCTGTTGTGATAATTTATCTAGAAAATTCAAGTAGATTAAATGGAAATAAACTCACATCATGAACAGCCACACGAAGAATTCTCACTTGCTCCCTGGTTACAGTCCTCACCTGATAAAGGATGGTTAATTAACGAACATTAGCCAAGTTATAACGTATATCTACACACATCATATTTAAATTAAGAAAACTCACGTAGAGAGCAGGATAATCGAACAAACCTTTCTGACAATGCTCCACACCACATTTTCAGTACAAGGAGGAACAGTAAGAGAGCCGATGTATCTGTAATATTTTCTACTGCCAAATTTAATGTGCCTTGGATCGATCACCCCCACCGCTCTCTCTCCGTCTGTGATATCAGTAATGGCTTCTAAATGATCCATCAGCTGGTAATCCACAAGTCCATAAGCAATTAGTCTTACAGTATTAGATTAAATTAGGAAAAAAAAAAGTTCAGATATCAAAGCACCAAAACTCCTTTTCGTTTCAACTTACCGATGATAGGAAAGAATCTGGTCTTCCAATCTTGTACATGATACCTATTACAGCAACCTTGCCATCTGCACTTTCATGAACCATGTGTAGCTCTAAATCATACCTGAAAATATTATAATTGATGCCTATATCATATATCATCAAGACAAAAATACAGTTTTCTCATTATAGATATGGGATCGATGCACAACATGCATGATTATGTTCTTAGCTTAACGTACATCCCCGAAAAAAAAAAAAAAAAAAAAAAAAAGTGTAACTTGATCCTCGTCTGTATTATTACCTCCTTCCGTTGATAGTGTGCTCGGAAGGTGAGTGCCAATGGCACTGGTGGAGTACATACTCCGTACCATTTATCTCTATAGCTCCTGCTTCATCTTCCCATCTCAACTGCATACACAAATTGGGTTCAGATCATTGGAAAACTTTGATAATTTAGTAATATGATCTATAGCTGTAAATGACGGAGAAAATAGGCAGATTTTGCACCATATAACATCAACATCTCACCTAATACAACTTTTTTCAAGTCATACTTAACAATGATTAAATATGAAAAGTGAACCATAGCCTTTTAACAGCATCTGATTAAACAACGACTATGGGAAGAGAAAGGGAGTTGTTGAAAATTTTGAGAGTTCAATTACCATCATATCATGGCCCCTGTTTCGTAAAGTGGCATTGCTGGGCTTGTAGCTTTTCTTAAGCCTCCCTAAATGGGAAACAATGTTAACTCTTTCATTGGACATATCAATGGGAGATTGCATGGTCCCATTGCTACAAGCACCCCATTCTGCATGAATCTCTCCCCATCTTGCTGGCCCTTTTGTACTATTTGCTCCATAATCAAATTCACTTTCATCCTCTGCAGCAACAACAAGAGTTCAAATGAAAACTTAGTCTGGTTTCTGATGTAAATATGGGAATCGGAAACCAAACGCCAAAGTTGCCTCACGTACCGACTTCCTGGGATCTTACCGAGAACGAATGCAAGGCAAGAAGAATGAAGAAACTGCAAACCAAGAACTGGGTTGGTAGCTTTACCATCTTTGTGAAGGTACGTAGCTTACAATGTCCAAGAGAAATTATTTGTGGTTAAAGAATGAAAGTGGGGAGACTGCTTTATATAGGTTGAAGTTAATTCATAGCGTTTGAAAATGTTGAAAAAAGGGGGTTTCTTGGGGGTTTAATTTCTTTCTAGAATTGTGCCGTATGAACACAAGAAATCAACAAGCTGATAGCAAGGCCACCCTTTTTACATTAGACAGTCATACTACAAAATGGAATTCAATTTTGAAGTAAACTCAGGTGGTCTTTGGCTCTTTGCGTAGTACCTGCCCTTTTCTTCTGTTTTGGCTTTAAAAAAATATTATATCTTTCGGTTGACGTGTTGGGTGACGGTTGAACCCACATGGGTTTTTTAATCCATAAAAGTAGGCATATTTCCATTTTCAGACCTTTCTAATTCATTTCTTGGTCGTTTAAAATTAAAGGATGTACAAAATTAAGGGCCTAACAAGTACAAAATTTAAGCAAAACTTTTGATTTGAGGTGGAAGTTTCATCCTATACAAATATCATATATCAAATTTTCTTTTAGATTATTTTTTATTTAAATTTTATTATGGTTTGAATTCAAATATATTTTAATTTTCTTGTTTTATTTTTTAATTGTAGTAACTAGGAGGTGCCAATTGGGAAAGTAAAGTGCTGTTTTTAATGCGAATTTCCAACTATAAAAAATATCATCAGATATAAGAAATTTAATTTAATTTCAACAATCTCTGGATCTTAACCTTTTGAGATGTTTTGATTGCTAAAGTCATTACCTACTGCAATTATCGCATTATTTTAATCTAATTGTATACCATAATATAGATTAGAAACATTCACCTTCTATCAATTAATATATTAATTAGACATGGAGAAATATTACATCGATGTATCAAAGACGGATTCGTTGTATTTATTTTTAAAGTCTTTCTATATTTGATTTTAAAATCAAGTAATATCTGGTGAGCTGCAAGTAAAATAAAAGATTGAACACGTGTTTTAGATATTTAGTCCTTGTGAAGCTTTTTATTTACGTTTGCAATGCATCTTATACCAATCTTTTGGGTCAAATATAGCTCTTTCAACACCGGATGCTGCAAATTATTTACCTATTATAACAATTTGAATGAATCCGATTAATGAATTCTTCTTGTGTGTGCAGGTACATGACATCAGGTTTGAACAAATATAGCTCTTTTAGATGATGAACAAATCCGATTATTTATGACAAAAATGGTGGATTCATTTGAAAATAAAGTGGTGATGATGTTATAGTTGACGAGAAGAAGGGAAAATGTGTTAATATTTAAATACCTCATTAATGAATTCTTCTTGTGAGTGCAGGTACATGACATCAGGTTTGAAAGCAAAATGGGATTCGCCTTTGACGTTAATCCAGTCATTGCACACGTTTCCAACATTGGGGTTGGAGCATTAACCTTCAAAGTTTCTGAAATCATTACTCCACTTTTTCTCTCTCTAAACAGGAAAATAGTTTATCTATATTTCTAATAAAACCTCTAGCCTTCGACTAAGTCTGCTTCAAATCCCTTCATTCATATACAATATTCCAAGTTTACAGCAAAGAAACTACAACTTTATCTACCAAAAGCTACTACTTCTTTTTTTTGGATTATAATGGTGACAATGTCGCAAGTTTATATTTTTTAAAAAAAAATGACTGGTTAAAAATAATTAAAAAAAAATTAACTAGTTGTCTTCAACAACCGCCTTAACCAAACAATTGCTGAGACAGTAAAAGAAAAATAAAATATTACGTTGAAAATTACAACATTGCCTTCCTCATACTTTTGACTTTTATATATAGACATACTCTATCATGTAATATTGAGTTCTTGTATGATGATTGTGTTATAACTGTCTTAACCATTTTTTTGATAAAACAGTAAACGACGCGGTCGACTCGTGGTTTTAAAAAAATGAAAAGGAAGGGAGTCGCCACCGATCTTTATTTGGGTAAGATCGGATCACCTTTGTTTTAATAAATATTTCAATTTACTAAAACAATGTTTTTGGTCTGCGAATTTTGAGAAAATGGGCTCGGGAGTCGGTTACGTGCGAGGAAGGATTAGCACCTAAATCACGCCCGAAATTGGTACTAAACTGATTGATTGATGTCCTAATGTTGAAAACTTTGAAATGGTTTGAAAATAGATACTTTTATTTCCAAAACTTGGAGGAATTGGAAGAGAGCGTTAAGGCTCTCTTATTTTCGAAGAGATAAAGTATCATGTCCAGTAAGTTTAGGTCGCGACACTTTAGACTCTTGAAACTAAGCTAGCCTTTTAAAACTTGGTTTTATTTTTGGAGAGGATCTCCCGTCATTTGTCAAACGAGAAATCAGAACCCAGTAAGTTAGGGCTCGTTTTCTCGAAGGTCCAAATTAGGAACATTGCCTCCATTTTAGAAGAAAGAAAAGAAACTTATCTCGAAGTGTCTAGATGTCGAGTCCAGTAAGTTAGGGCGCGACATTTCGAATATCCGAGATTAAGTGTTTTGTTTAAAATTTAAATTGCGATTTCAAAAGGGATATCCCGTCGTTTAACTTTAAACGAGAAGAAACCGGAACCCAGTAAGTTAGGGCTCGAATTGCTAATACGGAATGTCGATTTAAAACTGAAATTTATGATTTTGGAAAGGATCTTCCGTTGTTTAGCTTGAACGAGAAAAATCAGAACCCAGTAAGTTAGGGCTCGATTTCTCCCGAACTGCTAATACGGATATATTGGTCGTTTGAAAACTTGATAAATCGGGTAAAGGTGAATGCGACAAGTTTATAATGAAATGTAAAAACAAATTACGATACGGATATGCGTAGCAAAATGGAAATAAATGCGTTTAGTACGAATGATAATATAAAGAACGAAAATGAAATAGAATAAAATGAACGAGTCAAAAATGAAGATAATGAAAAATAAAGTAAGAAAATAATAATAATAATAAAATAATCATTATAGGTATAAATACAAAAAGAAAATATAATTATAATAGTAATAATAATAAAAATAATAACAGTAACGAAACAATAGTATAATAACGGAAGTAATAATTACATAATAATAATAATAATAAATATGACAAAAGTAAAATGTTAATAAGGATAATAATAGTAAAAAGCAAATGATAATAATATGTTAATAATATAATAGTGACGATAATAATAATAATAAAATGATAACAAAAATATTAATAATAGTAAGATAACACTAATAAAATAAAGAATAATAGCATATAAAATAATAATGAAAATAAATAGTAATAATAATAATAATAATAATAATAATAATAATAATAATAATAATATGGTGAAAATAGGAAATGATGATAACAAAATAATAATGCTATTGGAAAGAGAGAATAAAATAATAATAGTAATGGTAATGGTAATTAGTAAATAAATAATAAAAAATATATATAAATAATATGATAATAGTAATAATAATAATATAAATAAAATAATAGTAGTGATGATAATAAAAATGGTAATAATAATAATAAAAACAAAAATAGTAATACAAATAATAGTATCATAGTATAGTAATAATAAAATAATAATAATAAATAATTAATAGTAATAAAAATGAAAATATTAAATAATGGTAATAATAATAAAAATTGCAGAATAATTGAAAAACGGGCTAAATTGCATTAAAAATGGGAGTTTCGGGTCAAATTATACGAAATAAATAATATGGGGAGTGAACTGAAACGCGCGCGAAATAGTGAGGGACGAGGGGCGCAATTTTACCCAAGTCCTTTAAACACAGCGTTTAAATGGATTAAATTGAAAATTGCGTGAAAGTTTCGGGCGAAATTAAAATAAAAGAAAGTCTTATTTAAAATAAACTGAAAACGCGGAAGGACCAAAAGGGCAATTAGCCCAATCAACGAAAACGCGCGGATCCTCTGGTCGGGTCGGGTCGCGCTCGCGGATCCTAGGCCAAACGACGTCGTTTTGGGTGTTTAAGGCCAGCCCCAAAACGGCGTCATTTTGGAAGGCTATTTAAGGGCCAAAATTCTAAAAAAAAATTCATTTCATCACTTTTTTTTTTAAAAAAAAACTCTAACTCTCTCTTTTTTTCTCTGCAGGGCTGGGGGCTGGTGCGATTTCCGGCCGTCGGACCGCCGTTCCCCGTCGCCGACGCCGCCGCGCCGGCCACCGCGCACGGTGGCCGGAAAAGGTAAAAAATTATATTTTTTATTTTTTTGCTATATACATACGTATATGTATGTGTACGTTAAAAAAAGAAACAAAAAAAAACTTCGAAAATGAAAAAAGGAAAAAAAAATCACCTCCTCGTTGATCCGATTTGTTATTCTTTTGGGTTTTTGATGTCTATTACTCCTGATTTGGTAACGTTTTTTAAAAAACTGAATGCTGATAAAAATTGTTTCTTGTATTTGATCCAAAAAATCCCACCCTACATAGGTTTTTTGCTTGGCTTTATATAGCCTTTCTTTACAATTGCTTTCTGTCATTTCTCTTTATTGTCTGCAGGCGCAAGTGGTAAGGGCGGTGGAGATGTGACGTGGGCGGTGCAAGTGGAGGTGCGGACGGGACGGTGGTCGGTGGCTGCAGGTGGCGTCAGAATGTCAGGGGTCAGAAGACCCTAGGTGCGGCGCACCTAGGGTTTGCTCACTTTGTTTTTCTAATTGTTTTTTTTCTGATTGGGCTGGTTGGTTTGGTAATTGGGTTTGATATTGGGCCATTCGGGTTTGGGCTTGGTGATTTGGGTATTTAATTTGGGCTAAGTGGGATTGTGTACCCCGGGTAAAATTGGGCTACAACAACAACGATAAAACATTGATATAAAATTTAATAAATTAAAATCTATCAAATCATTAATAACAAAATTAAATGTGGAAGCGTACTTGAATTCATAAATATTCAAAATTAACACACAAGTATTTTAGAGTCGTTGACTCTCTTTTCTGAAGATGAGATGTTAGAAAAAGTTACTTATGTGTACTTTAGAGACCATATGTAATCCGAGCAAGAGATGTTACATTTAAGCACAATTATCTTTTGAAATCACATTCATACATTTGCTTTATAACATTTCTAATATATACATTTAAAGGTCATATTTACACTACCAACCTAAGTACATATCATCTCTAAAGTCCAAAATCATATATCAAAAGATTTTGAGACTTTGAGAGTTGATGTGATTCTTGTGAAGCACTTCTCGTATCTTCGACATACTTTCTCGTACAATTAAAATTTGGTTTGTACTTTTATGTCATCCCGGATTGCCCGACAATGATGACTTCTAATCATTATATCGGTGACCCTATGGTATACCAACTATATCTAACTCTGCCCGAGACACTTAATAGGATAACCAATGAATCAATACACACCATAATCACATAACATAGTTCATATCATGCTCGTTTTTAACTATATTCAATTCAATTCTCAACACTTGATATCATCATGTATAAACCGAGACATGCATTACTAATATGCTTACCTTGGTAGGTAGTTTTGCAACAATTATATATGTATGTATACATATGTATATGTATTAATGTATTGAACTTGAATCAAAAAAATACATTTCGAATTTTTTCGTTAATCGTTTACAACTCTAGTTTTTCCTTTCTCTCGAGACGACCCAATGTCGTATTTAGCTACGTTCGATAATTCAATCATAAAAACGATATTAGTTCATATTCAATACATAATCACATATTTTACATTTTATTCATTTTAGCCCCTATACTCGGGATACACACATTTTTCCATATCTAACATCAGATTAAAATTCGATTTCACATCTTTTCATTAGGGACCTCATACTTTCTATCTATACTATTATTTCATGACAATTTTTAATTTATTCAATTTAATCCCTAATGTCTCAAAATATTTCAACAAGTTTAACTTAATCCTTAACATAATTTAAGTTTACTATCTAATAATCTCTTCAATTTCATTCTAATGGTTACATGTTAAAAACTTAACAATTCAAGAAATTGATGCATGGATTAGCTAAATCAAACTTCCATGATCAAGAATCTATAAAAATTTCAAAGAAATTGGTCATTTACCTTAGCTAATGTTGAACCTAAAATTGAAACGGAGACATTTTTCTTCTTTAGCTTGGACGGTTGGAAGGAAGAAAATGATATATTTTCATATTTCATTCCACTAATTTTTCTATTTACATTATAATTAAGAGAATTGATTAACTTAATTAATCATAGTTTATTCTTTAATTAATCATCTTTATATTTCTTAATTGCAATTACATCCACTAATTGACTTTCATAATCATTTCCCAATAACTCATAAAAGAAAAATAGTTTAATAACCATTTTGGCCCTTTGAATAATTGTTAACTAAGCCCTCAAGCATTTACTAAATTAAAACTTAATAGCGATTGGACTTTTACAATTTAGTCATTGAGCTTTAATTAACGATTTTCTCGGTTAAATTACTTAAACGATCATCAATATATTTTCATATGAACTTCGTTCATCTTCCTATTTTATCTTTACGGGCTCGGTTTACGAAAATGAGATTCCAAAATCACATTTTTTGGTCTCTATACTACAATTTTTCGTCTTTTCGATTTTCTTGTCACTCTAACAAAGCCTTAAAGTCTTGACATTCTTGTTTATATAAATATATTATTATAATAAAAGCCCTTCTATTATGTAACACTTCGCGCTGAGTTGATTATTTCACTACAACAAAACAGTCCTATAGCGACACTTTTTTTGACATAAGACGACGCAAAAAAGGTTGGCATAGGTTTCGCGACGCTTCGTCCGACGCTTCCAAAATGGTTGTATATAGTGGGGTTGGTATATGCATGGCGACGCTTTTGAAAAAACGTCGCCATAAGTCAACAAAAGCCGGCCCTTATTGAAGGGTTGTTAAAAGTTTAGTCAATGCCGACCTTTAAAAAAGGTTGGGAAAGACCTAGTCAAGTCCAACCTTTGAAAAAGGTTGCGATAGACCTGTTTAAGACAACCTTAAAAAGGTTGGTATAATTCTTGTCTAAGGCAACTTTTAAAAACGGTTGGGATAGAGCCGTATAAGGCAACCTTAAAAAGGTTGAGATAGACCTTGTCTAAGACAACCTATAAAAAAAGGTTGGGATAGACCTATCTAAGGCAACTTTAAATAGGTTGGGATAGACCATGTCTAAGGCAACCTTTAAAAAAAGGTTAGAATAAACCCGTTTAAGGCAACCTTAAAAAGGTTGGGATAGACCATGTCTAAGGCAACCTTTAAAAAAAGTTGGGATAGACCCGTCTAAAGCAACCTTAAAATGGTTGGGATAGACATTATCTAAGGCAATTTTTAAAAAAGGTTGGGATAGACCCGTTTAAAGCAACCTTAAAAAGGTTGAGATAAATCTTGTCTAAGACAACCTTTAAAAAATGTTAAGATAAACCCGTCTAAGATAACCTGAAAAAGATTGGAATAGACACGTACAATGTAATTTTTTTCTATTTTTTATTATTTCAATATTAATATATTTTTATAAATATTTACAGTGAATAATGATAGGAATTTTGCTTTAAATACAAGTAAAAAAATATAAAATTAAAATTAAAATTAAAATAAAGATTGAATATTCACTACAAAAATCGATCCAACAATCAAAATACACTAACATTTAGCTGAAATGTATACCACTAACATTCAACTCAATGTACAAAAGTAAACAAATAAAAAAGTACCTAAGTGTATGGACATTGATATTGATGTTGTACTACAAAAAAACTAATACAGTTTGAAACTGCAACTTTAATTCCAAGAAACTCTGTTGATCTCTTATTTCTACAAAGGTAGCCCCAAGTAGTGAAATATATCCAGATCCAAGTATACCATATACCCTAACAATCCATTTTGTTTACTACCTACTTGTAACATATGCAGTTTTCTCCCTTTTCACCTTTTATTGCTTCTCGACTCTTGGCTATATTTAGCTATTGGCAGGACTCACTGAATGGCCGATGCCTAGGAAAAGTAATGGAGCCCGCAGCAAGTTTAATGAAAACTAATCAGAAATATCGATGTAATCTAATAAGTCCATAATATGCAATGAGCTTAAAAAATATATCAAATTCTGTTGGCTCATAAAATATACAGCTATAGTAAAAATAATCAAAGGTCATCATGCCCTTAAATTTTGAAATAATATTGAAATTATTATAGAAATTTTAAAATTTAATAAAAGTAGTATTTTAGCCCCCACAAATCGAAAATTTTAAAACTTCTAATGAAAATAATACTTTCCCCACTAATCTTTATCAAAATTTAGCATTTGGAGCATATGAATATTCACAGGTTAATGAGTCAACAATATATATATCAATTGTGTTCCCTTAAATTGAAAACTAAATCTCTAACAACTATCATAAGTGATTAAAAGTTTCATTTCTTTTAATCTTCATTTATGAGTAGAATCAGGTAAAAGTTTCGATACTTCATTTCTTCTTTACAACTTAAACTAAATCTAAGCAAATGATTCAAGAATTTTGCTTGTACAAATTAATATAAAATTATTCAGAGTTCTTCCGATAAATTTGCCCCATTGATTCACATCCTGCATCCATCCTAGAAGATAATCAGCAAGTGGCTCTAGAACCCCAGTATAACAAACTAGAAAACATCTTAAGAAAGGTGCACTAGCATATAACATTTTATCATTATCATAATCGGAACAACCCCAAAACTTACTTGGTCATAAAAGTATCCAGAACATAATAAGAGGATAAGAGTAACAATGCTGGCTGACATTTATACTTCAATTTTTTTGCCTCCTAAGATCACATTAGACTTAATAAAATCATCTCTGGCAATCAATGTACAACAGAAAAGAACATGAAAACAGTAATCCATGAAAATGTTCCTTTCCTGTCTGCTACCATTTAATGACAAAGTACAATAGTTGATCCTTTTTCTCTTAGAATAAAACAAGCAATTAATAAAAGTCCAATCAAAAAATTATCAACCTCTTAAAATTTTGTTATTACTGGAAAAATGTCCTTTGTATTGTTAAAAACTAACATGGCTGTCGGAATAACCAAACAATGACATGAGGCGTGCAACGTGTATCTCATACTGATGTAAAGGGGCAAGTTTTTAATAGTAGAAATGGATAAAACTTTGAACAGAAAACCAATTTGCTCTTTGATCTAACGTACAAGGACTAATCTGTCTATTTTTTTGATAGAGGGAGAAATGCAATCCGACTCCTACTCTAATGGCCTCTATGATACTTATACCAAATAAAGGAAAAAGTAGGGTTGTAGGGAGTACCTCTGTTAGTTCCGCAAGATGGTGAGACCTAAATTCGTTGATTGTTCTTTGCAATCTCGGATGTTGGGAGTTTAGCTGCAGAAAGAAAGGGGAAAAGAAACAATATGGATTGTTTAAGATATCAATATAAGTAAAAAAAATAGAATAGAAGTGGAAGCATCGGATTAACAGATGAATATAAGACATCTGCACGGTTTAACGCAGGATTAATCATATTAATAAGTGACCGATGCAAGTGGTGCACATCCAAATCATGATCTCTAGCTCAGAGACTATGTTAAAACCACTATGGCCGAGGAAAGCATAAGGGAAACAAGGTGCTCGGGATTCAAAAATGTAATCCATCATACCGAGCTAGGAGATGAAGCGACCAGCTGCAGACTTGGTTCCAAGGTTTCTGGCACAACCTATGCTCAACAAGGAAGAAGAGAATAAGGAAAAACCAGAAGAAGAAAAATCACAGGAGGGAAGGGTTAAGTGCCTCAATTTAATTTCTTTCCTCTTCCATAAATATAAAAAATTTAAGAGGCTAAATTAATACAAATACAACTTACATAATCATAACAAGTGACCATTCAAACAGATTAGATTTTTCTCAAAAAGGGAGGCAAAAATATAACCAAAACTCAAAACCAATTCAGTTCATTTCAACGTAATCATCATAAAATCTAGGTTTAAGAAACAACCATTCTCCCAAATCGCAAGTCTCGATATACGAATACCCACTAAACGTAATTTAAAAGCAATACGGTTGACAATTCAAAACAAGCATAAACCCCAAAAAGTATAAAAATAACCCTTCAACGAAGCCTCCTAGCTTCTCTCTCAGACTCCAGCAATGTGAGGATATCTCCCTCACGAACCGATCCCTTCACGTTCCTCATAATGAACCGGTTCTGATCGTCCAAGAACTTCACTCTCACTTGCGTTACTTGACCTCTTGAACCATTCTGCAACAGCAAACTTAATTTGTGAATCCATTCTGCAACAACAACAAAAACAAGTCGAATCTTAGATCTGTAACCTGTAAACGAAGATTACTGACCATAAATTTGAAAACCCATTTTGCAAAGAACAACAAAAATATCCTAGAAAACAGCTTGAAAAGAACGGTTCCACGTATAATCGGCTAACATATTCCTAAAACTAACTCAACGGCAACAAATCTACAGCTAAATACAACTAAAAACGACAACAGAAACTGCGAGAGAAGAAGAGAATACATGGCTGAACCTTGTTTAGGAGATGGAAGGAGGAGCGGCTGCTTCTCTTGTGAGTTTTGAAGAGGGCGTGCGTAAATAAACAAATCTTTTTGATTGACTATTATGCCCAAGGGATTTGAGGTTTCTAATCTGGGTGTTTTGGTCATTTCCTGATTCAATTTAGGGCTTTTGGGATTTATCCGTGGGTGTAGGTGAGGCGCATGGTTATTAATTAGTAGATCATTGATTTAGAGTGTTGAGACCGTCTGATCAGCATACTTTTTTTAGTTTTAAATTATTTATATTTTTAATTCTTAGCTTGTATTTAAATGTTTTTATGATTTTACACCTTTTTACTATCACTAGCAAGTTTATCACGTATAACGTATTTAGAAGATAAAAGTACGTGTAAAAATAATATATAATAAATAATATTTATTGGTGAGAGAAATTTTTTATGTTAAATTGGCATACACAAAGGATCTATACCCTAGATTAAGATGGAATCAGATGTTTGCAAAATCATAAGCATTATAATCGATGATTATTTGACTTCTCTTTAAAAAGAATTATTTGATTTCTAGTTTTTCTTTTTAATTTCTAAATCGAATAACTAAACAAACCAACACTAATGTTTTTTAAACCGAACCAGTTCAGCCACCAATTCACCAATCCGACCGGTTCGATTAAAAAAATGTTAAAAATTTAAAAATAAAAACCCCAATTCAACTGTCAATTTAATCGGTCCATGCCAGTTACTGGTCTAACCGAATCAAAGCCATTCTTCAGACTAGTAACCCTGCTAGCTCCCAATCCGACCAGCCAATATTGTCCGGTTCAAACATCATTGACCAACACTTAAATAGTAAATTGATTTCTAGAATGGTATCATTATCCAGCCTAACAATGAATGAGAAACCAAAAAACCTGGTCAAACTGAACTGATTAATTCTAATTAGTTTAGTTCGATTTCTAACACGAGCACGAACATATGACATTCTAAGAACCCTACAAGTAAGGGTGAAAAAGGCTTGATTAAAAATAGCTCAGTTCCGATTGACATCGGTTAACTGATTTACAGACCAAACCATTTTTTAGTAGCATTGGCCTCTCGTTCACTCACGTCTTCATTTGATCTACCCTAAACCCTAAACCTTATAATTCTAACCCCTAAATTCTAAAACACTCACACTAAACCATAAACCATAACCCTTAAATATTGGAACCCTAAACTCAAAACCATATCCCATAAACTACAAACCCCTAAACCCTTAACTCCAAACCTTAAACCCTAAATTAATTAGATAAAATGTTAATATTATATATTCTTTCAATATTTTAGGAAATTTAAATAGCATTTTCAATTTACTAATTAATTTTGTTTCTCTAGAGATGCATAGGTTACCAATTTTTTTAATTTTAATATATATAAAGTTTATCTATTATTTCTTAAATAATTTCAACTATAATTATAATTTTAATATATTCATATTAATATTATCCCTAAACCTAAACCCTAAACCCATAATCACAAAATCCTAAAATCTTAAACCCCAAACCCATAAACACAAAACCCTAAAACCTTAAACAATAAACTATAATCCATAAACCTTAAACTCTAAACTCTAAACCTTAAACCCTAAATTAAATTGATTTTTTTGCTGCATTTTTATTAAAAACCTTATTCACACTCGAAGCTATTAAGTTATTTTTAGTTTGAATATATATAATTATTCACAAACTAATGATGTAAAATTTTAAGAATATTCATATTTTAAATCCAATTTTTTGGTGCTACACATTCCAAAAAAGTCGGAATTAAGGAAATTTAGGACGTTACACATTTATACAAAGAGTTAGCCAGAGCGTATGTTGACAAGTCTATCCCAACACTTAGGAAAGTGTCGCCCCAAAACTGTCGTCTTAGGACTAGACAAAAGTCAACTCTTATTCAAGCGTTGCCTTAGGCATACATATCCCAACCCTTATACAAAGAGTTGGCTAAAGCGTAGTCTATCACAACACTTAGGAAAGTGTCACCACAAAAGTGTCGTCTTAGGACTACACAAAAGCCAACTCTTATTCAAGCGTTGCCTTAAGCATACATATCCCAACCCTTATACAAAGAGTTGGCCAAAGCATAGTCTATCCTAACACTTAGGAAAGTGTCGCGACAAAAGTGTCATCTTAGGACTACACAAAAGCCAACTCTTATTCAAGCGTTGCCTTAGGCATACATATCCCAACCCTTTTACAAAGAGTTGGCCAAAGCGTAGTCTATCCCAACACTTAGGAAAGTGTTGCCACAAAACTGTCGTCTTAGGACTACACAAAAGCCAACTCTTATTGTAACACCCCTTACCCGAGGCCGTTACCGGAGTCGAGCACGAGGCATTATTAGACTTTACTACTAATTCAGCATAATAATTTAAAACTGTCCATCTGCGTGATAGTCACTAAATTATTTATATCTGGAGCTACAGAACTCCAAATTAAGATCCGTAAATTTTCCTTGAAACTAGACTCATATATCTTATTACTATAAAATTTTCAGAATTTTTGGATTAACCAATTAGTACAGTTTATTCATTAACGTTTCCCCTGTTTTACTATTCAACTATTCTGACCTCTCTTCACTACGAATCAAATTACTCTTCGTACAGAACTCATATGACCTTTCTATTTATTTCATTTGAAAATAGACTCATTCAGGATTCCATGCATATAAACTATATCCCTCAATTATTATTATACAATTTCTAATGATTTTTCAAAAACAGAACAGGGGATCACGTAACCATTCTGAACTAGTCTCACAAAAATTCAAATATCTCCAAACATAAGAATAATTTGATTGTTATGTTTCTTTTATGTGAAAATAGACTCAATAAGCTTCAATTATATATCTTATTCACTTCCTAATTCCATTTCTCCTATTTTTGGTGATTTTTCACAATCACGTCAATGCTGTAATTCAAAAACTGTTTCATTGCAAAATATTGTTAACTAGTTTATAACATCTTTACTCCATCTCATTTAAACTCTATACATGCCATATAAATCTTTAAACATAAAACAAAAGCTACCGGAATTGATCTGGATAGTGAGCTTTGCTGTGATGATCCGATCTACCAACTTCTCTTTAATTCAATCTACATAAAAATATTAAACAGACACAAGTAAGCTTAATGAAGCTTAGTAAGTTCATAGGTTTAAAAGCAATGCTTACCAAACATAATATTTCCAAACAATAGCAAAACATTTACTAAAGTTCCCTGCCATTCACAACCATTGTTATAATATTTCACATAGTTGAACTCAACATTAACAACTACTCAACTCTTTCGTTTGATTCACTTCTATTGTGTTACTTATTATCAAATTAGGAAACGTCTTATGAATTTGAGTACGTCGTTGCTCAGTGCCACGTTTCACAACTCAGTATGGTTTTCCTCAGTGAAATACCATACCTACATTTCACAACTCGGTATGGGAAATGCCATACCTACGTTTCTTAACTCAGTATGGTTAATACCATACCTACATTTCACAACTCAGTATGGATGATACCATACCTACATTTCACAACTCAGTATGGTTAATACCATACCTACGTTTCATACTTTGCCATGGATTAACCATGGACTTTTCCATCAATTCATCACATGTCACGATACGAACGTACTCAATCCTGCGTTTTTCCTTATTTGAATTATCACATTTATTCTTTTATTTTATCATAGTTTTCACAATCCAACAACAAATTCATATTCAATGACACATTATATCATTCAACCATTCACAATAAAACATATAAATTCAACCATATGAACTTACCCGGCTGATTTGTAGATGATATTGAAATTTAGGGACTATTCTGCAACTTTTTCTTTTCCTCGTTCTTCTTTGGATTCTTGATCTATAATGTAAAATATTTCCACTCATTAGCATTTATTTCATTTCTATTTCACTTCATAATTTATGCTCTTCAATTTTTGAAATTGCACTTTTACCCCAAATTTTACAGTTTTTACAATTTAGTCCCTACTCAATTCAGCCATCAATTAAACTATTTTTTCTCAATTAACACTTTATTCTATCATTACAAACTATTTCACCACCTTTAATATTCTGAATTTTAACACCAACCCCTAATTCACAACTTTTTCACATTTAGGTCCTAAATACCATTTCCCATCAAAATCACTTAATAAAACCACCTTAATATGAAATTAGAATTTAAATTTCATAATAATTCATCATAAACTTCCATTTCTCAACCAGGGTAACTTTTAATTTTACCCACCAAATCAAAAACTAATGAATTCTATAAGTGGATCTAGTTGTAAAAGTCATAAAAACATAAAAATTATCAAGAAAAAGCAAGAAATAAACTCACATGATGATGAAAATATGAAAAACCAGCTTTCTCCAGACCTTTCTATGGCGTTTTGGCTGAGAAAATATGAAGATATCTCTAGATCTTTCAATTTTATCTTTATTATACATGTTAAAATTATTAAATTTCCAATTATGCCCTTATTTCCCTTATCTTCTGATGATTTTCTTCCCTTACCGTCCAACCTTTTCACCTTTAGGTTTAATTGTCCTTTAAACCCTCCTTCTTTTAACACTTGAGCTATTTAATTCTTGTAGCAATTTTGCATTTGTTACAATTTAGTCCTTTTTATTTAATTGACTACCCAAACATTTAAATTTCTCAACCAAACTTTAATATTAACTTAATAACACTCCATAAATATTTATAAAAATATTTATGCCTCGATTTTCAAATTCGAGATCTTGATACCTCGTTTTTGACCCATTTGACTTACTAAATTCTTTTAATTTACCAAATTTACCAATCCACAAATTCTTCTAAATTCTCACTTGACTCATAAATATTAAATTACTATCTTATTCAATCTTACCTGCCAGATTTAGTGATCTCATATCACTATTTCCGACACCACTGAAAATTAGGCCGTTACACTTATTCAAGCGTCGCCTTAGGCATACATATCCCAACCCTTATAAAAAGAGTTGGCCAAAGCGTATGTTCACAACTCTATCCCAACACTTAGGAAAGTGTTGCCACAAAAGTGTCGTCTTAGGACTATACAAAAGCCAACTCTTATTCAAGCGTTGCCTTAGGCATACATATCCCAACCTTTATACAAAGAGTTGCCCAAAGCGTATGTTGGCAAGTCTATCCCAACACTTAGGAAAGTGTCGTCTTAGGACTAGACAAAGCCAACTCTTATTTAAGCGTTGCCTTAGGCATGCATATCCCAGCCCTTATAAAAGAGTTGGCCAAAGCTTATGTTGGCCAGTCTATCCCAACACTTAGGAAAGTGTTGCCCCATAAGTGTCGCCTTAGCACTGTTTTGTTGTAGTGTTTGTTTGCATCAAATTATAGAGTACTCTAAGCAAGGTTTTCAGAATCGGACTAACAGATCAATCTAACCATCGATTCGTACGGTTCAATTAAATTATTCATTAAAAAAACTCGATTCAATTGGTTTTTGCCCCGATTCAAACGGTTCGTACTAGTTCACGAGTCAATCGGATTGATGCCTCTCCGGATCGACACCCTGACGGATTCTCAATCCAAATGTTCCAATCGTCTGATTCGATCCAGTCGGATTGAAACAATTCTCTATACACTTCATACAATTAAAATATAGTCCTACTTTTAATTTCAAAAATGGAATCCCTCTTCTTTTCATATTTGAAATTATGCTTTCAAATTATATATAACCACATAATATTTTAATCGAAAAGTTAATGATATCAACTATTTCGGCTAATTAATAACATTATAAAAATATAAAGATCAAATTACGTTAGAAATTAGAGTATAAATATTAAATCACAAATTTAGGCATAATAGAAGGACCAAAATTGAAATTAACCACTATGAAAAAAAAAAAAAGCGCACCATGAGGTGCCATGTATTGAGATAATTCTTGGGTTTAAAGTATGGGTTATGTAAATTGTGTTAGACCCAAAAATATGGTCTGATCTCCCTCTATTTAATACCAATACACGATTGGCGCAAGGCTAGGAATGAGGGCGGGTTAGAGCCTGCATTGCCCCTTCGGCTGAGTTCAGCCGAAAAGTTTGGGCTAGGCCTAGATTTAGATTTTGATCCTCAATCCACTCATCTAATCATAAACATCTTTCTCGATAGAAGATTTTACAAAGTTCATAACTTCCAATCAAGTTGTTTTCTTATTTATAGGATTTTAGTTATGTTTTCAACTATTAAGATTATAGAAAGATTAGAAATTTGGTGGACTAACTTGTTCTTTAGCTTAATTATTTGGTTAATGAGTCCATATTTTATAACAAGAACAATATAGTAAAATTTACTTTTAGGTAATCTTATATTATGTCACCATAATACTTGTAACACCCCTTACCCGTATTCGACGCCGGAACAGGGTACGAGGCATTACCGAAGAGTATGGAACACTTACAGATGATTTAAACCATTTATCGCTCAAATATCAAAATTGATTATAAAAGTTCCTTTAACGGACCCTTGAAGTCCAAATCATGCATTAGGATTGGGTCGGGACTAAATCAGAATCGTATGAAATTTTTCACAAAATTCCTAAGTTTATCTCATTTACAAGGGTCCCACGCTCGTGTGGCTCACATGGCCGTGCCTCTGGGGCGTATAACTCTCTGACTTGCATCTATGAAGGAAATTGGGTCACACGGCCTTAGTACACGCCCGTGTTGCTAGGCCGTGTGGTAAAGTTAATTTTCACAAATTAGGCTATTTTCTAAGCCATATTTCTCTCTCATTTGATCCTTATTCTTCACCCACATTTAATACATACAAAAACCAATTTAAGATATTCAACTGAGCCTTATACTTAATACCACTTGTTAGTCAGACACTTCATATAAATAACAAGAAACGTATATGGGTTCAATTCTCATTAAATTTCTCTTGTACTTATACTTTTTCACACTATGTATTCATATAACATATAACAATCACACCTCTGTATTTCATATACATTTTTATAACAAATTGTCTTGGTTTCAAACTACTTCATATTTGAGTTTTACTTATCAAATTATTTGAAACATCATCTTTACACATATAGTGCACTTGAGATGCACAATTCTATAATTATGAATGAACACATTTATCAAACTTATTCCATGTTTTTATATATTATAGTCTCATATTTCCATGTATCAATTACCATCATTTCCTTGTATTTTGAAAAATACATGTAACAATTCATAAACATGCAATTCACTAACTCTTCCTGCCAATCACAATTTAAATTGACAAATCACTTATTGAGCCTAATTTCAATGTTCACTAAAATCTATTAGGATGTACATATCCACCAATAAATTCCATGTACTGATTATCATCACCTCATATTTTCACATACATTTACTTTCCACATTATGAACTCAAATAACATATACAAGACATACCAATGTATTCCAAGTACGTTTTCATAATATTTCATTTCAAATTTAGATTATATCATATTAGAACTCTTCTCATTAACTCATTTGGAATACCAATTCATACGGATAATACACTCAAGGGTGTACAAATATATAATCACAAATGAACTCATTCATCAACCAAGTTCTATGTTCATGTCTCATCAACTCATACTTCCTTATATCACATAATTCTATGTAACACTTACCAAGCTTTGTCAAATTAGTGAACTTCTTATGGAATTGGTCTGCACCGGTATGCACTAAATTTCACTGATAATCACTGATGCCATAACATAGCTATGGTCTTTTCACTAGAATGCCATAACTCAGCCATGGTCTTACATCTTCACTATCATTATGCCATAGTGAAACCATGGACTTATCCGTCAATTCATCACTTTTCACTAGAATGCCATAGCCCAGCTATGGTCTTACATCTTAAACACGTATCACACCGATGCCATATCCTAGATATGGTCTTACACCGAAATCACTTGTCACTTATAGCCGAAGCAACCACTATCCACTGATCAGGTAGCCAGAGCTACCACTTTTCATCGATCGGTAGCCGAGCTACCACTTTTCACTTGATCGGTGCAGAAAGCTACCACTTTTCACTTTCACTTGTTCTGATCGGATAAGTGTAGCGAAGCTATCACTTATCACTTTCACTTGTCATTGATCAGATAAGTGTAGCCGAAGCTATCACTTATCACTTGTTGCCATAGTTCAACTATGGTCTTTTCTGTCAATTCATCTTGTCACTGAACTGAAGTACTCAATTTGATAATTTATTCAATTTTCATGCTTTTACATTATTCACGATTTTATCATCAATACATATGAAATAACACATCATGAAGTTCATAAAATTAACAAATGATCACTAAAATTTAGCCATATAAACTCACAAGTTCAATTTTTGTATTATAACGATAATCATAATTTCATAATAAATATTCCAAATAAAACATTATATCATTTCTAATTCAACATTTATCAATTATAATCGAGCATGTAATGAATTTATATACAAGTCGTTCATATATTATTTTTCCTCCTCCTCCTCTCCATCCACATCCTTAATATAAACAACACACTTGTAAGTAACATTATTTATAATTTTCACTATTTACTTATGTGAATATTCAAGCTGTCCATCTGTGTCATAGTCACTAAATTATTTTTATCTTGAGCTACAAAACTCCAAATTAATATCCGTTAATTTTATTTGAAACTAGACTCACATGTATTCTTACTATAATTTTTCCAGAATTTTTGGTGTGGCCAATTAGTACAGTTTATTAGTTAAGTTCTCCCCTGTTACACAGTCCGACAGCTCTGACCTCTCTTCACTAAAAATCAATTATCTCATAGTACGATTTTCATATAGTGTTTCTGATTATTTCTAATAAAAATAGGCTCACTAAAGAATACAAAAATATAAATTATAACTCATAATTATTTTTGTAAAATTTTTAGTGAATTTCTAAATTAAGAACAGGGGATCACGAAAATATTCTAAACCAGTCTTACAAAAATTTAAATATCTCAATATGTAGACTTCCTTTGCTTGCTCTGTTTCTTTTATATGAAAATAGACTCAACAAGCTTTAATTCTATATCTCATTCAACTTCTAGTTCTATTTATACTATTTTTGGTGATTTTTCAAAGTTAGACAACTGCTGCTGTCCAAAACTGCTTTAGTGTAACATGTTGATTTCTATTTTGTCCCAAATTCCACAATTCATACAATTCAGTCCTTGCTCAATTCACCCCTCAATTGAGCTAATTTTCTCATTTAATACTTTTATCTATCATTTTAAACTACTTCATAACCTTTGAAAATCAGAATTTTAACACTAGGCCTTAATTTCAACTCTTTCACAATTAAGTCCTAAACCAATTTCCATCAATTTCACTTGATAAAATCATCATATAACAAAATTAAAGCTTCAATTCAATATTTATTCATCATATTATTCCAGCAATAATCCACATCAACTTTAAAAATTTGCCATAGAATAAAAAACTAATGAATTAATAAGTTGGACCCAATTGTAAAAGTCCAAAAACATAGAAATTTTAAGGAGAAAGCAAGAATTAAACTTACATGAAGCTTGAGTATGAAAACCAACTTGAACTCTCTCCCATGGTTGTTTTTCAGCTGAAGAAAATGAAGAGAAATGAAGAGAATTCTAGATATTCCAATTTGGTCCTATATTTATTTAACTAATTTTAGCAATTTTCCAATTTTACCCTTATTTCACCCATTTCCTGATTTTTCTCAGCTATTGCCGCCCAAAATATCTCCTTTGGGCTTATTTACACTTTAGGTCCTTCCTCATTTAACAATTAAGCTATTTAATCCTTCTAGCAACTTTTATACCTTTTTAATTTAGTCCTTTTTATTTAATTAACCACCCAAACGTCAAAATTTTCTAACGAAATTTTTATACTACTTTATTGACATTCCGTAAATATTCATAAAAATATTTATGACTCGGTTTATAACACCGAGATCTAGATACCTCTTTTTCTCGATTTCTTGACCAAATAAATCTTTATAAAACACAATTTACTATTTCAAAAATATTTTTAAAGCTACATTTGGCTGGTAAATATTAAATAATACAATCTACGAGTTCATTTGTCAGATTTGATGGTCTCGAACCACTATTTCTAATATCACTGAAATTTGGGTTATTACAATACTTGAATATTACATTATAACCAAATGAACCAAACAATATTATCTCACATTCCATCCGTAATCTTATATTCTCATAATATTATAATGGAATATAATCTAAAATTCAGTGAATCAAATGCCCTTTAATGTTTACAGTTTAAAGTGAATTCATTAAACTATAAGCTATGACATCCTTACTAATTCTATTTCATAATCAAATAAATTGATTAATTCTCCTTATCACATTTTTTCATTATTCACCTCATCTTCTTTTTCATTATTTTTATATTACATACAATCTACTACTTAACAAATACAAACCCAAATATGTTGAAAGAAATGAAAAAAAAAATTGGTTAAACGTATTTTTTTACTTAAAAAATGTAGATCTATGCACCTTTGAAGAGGGGAAAGTGGTGTCCAGTATAGTCATTAAATAAGGATAAATGATTAAATTTGAGCTTTAATGGTTTGCGTTTGTTTGAAGAAGTAAACATTTAACATTAAAAATGATGTATTTAGTATTATTTATTAACTTTAAAAAAAATTCAAAGGCAAAGTTAAATTTGGTGATTCAACTACTACCACATTACCAGAGTCATTCTTGCTAGTGCATATCAACATTGGAGAAGAAGTAATCCATTCTGATCAACAAAAATCAAAATCGATCCAGTCCCAAGAAATTCAATGGATACATTATTATTCCCTGGAACACGAAATGGAGGGTACATGGTTTTGGGAACAATCTTATTGGGAGCTGCATCACAACAAATAAAGGCAATCTAATTAGCCTACTAGTGGTAAGAGTAGAGGTATAATAATTGCCCGAGGATAGAATCAACATTGTCGATCATTATTACAGGAGTGATATAACAGTAGTTCACTTTAATTAATTACTGGAATTGCCATTCACCAATCCTTGGATTTGATGATGTATCCATGGCCAGCTAAGGGCAACTAGGTAACATCAACTCTACCAATACACAAGTGGAAAAGGTGCTGCTTAGCGGATCCGGCCACGTGTCAGAACCACATACCCCCACACACCACAGAAAACAAGCTAATCTTTCTTGCTTCTTGATTATGCAGTTTTCTCCTATTGGTGCAAATCATGAAAGATAGATTCTTACTTCCTGAGGTGTCCCTAATTGAAAGATAAAAAGTTTAATGACAATAGAATGATGGAGAGCTGAGAATGTTTGGTTAGTTTTTGCGCTGTCTTTTTTTTTTAATTTTAAGTCAACAGTATCAAATCTTCCAAAGTTCTTAAAGGTCATTGATTGGCTGCAATAATTCAGCCCATTTCACTTTATAGAATGATCTTTTATGACTTTAAAGTGATAATTTTCTTTAATATATCAGTTGTGGATGATATTAATAAAATGAAAACTTCGAGAACTAACTTATGATATGATCCCGCCATGCTTGCAGTGAGCACTGAACTTCAGCACAATTTGCAGATAACATTTTTTTTTCTTTTAATTTAATTTGGGGAATGGAAGTCGAACCCTACTATTTTATCTGGGTGATACATAAAACTAGCTCATGTAATTTCTCAGATGAAGCCTGGAAATAAGAGAAGATTGTAGTTACAGGCAATATTGATGATGAGGAAAGCTATATATATATATATATGTTGCACATAAGGCTGCCTGATGGTCAGATTGATACTCAGATATGTAAATAATAGATGGTTTTGAAACCGACTAATTATCAAGTTTAATCCAAGCTTCTCTCCCGAATTAGACCTAGGCTCAACTTTTTCAAGCTTCAAGAAACTTCAGTGTTACTGTTTTTTAGGTCGCTATGCTAAATTTGACATCACCATTCAGCGGGCAATAGAACACCCACTGCTTATCGTGCTTCATTGACTTTTTGCAACCAAATAAATCCACTCCTAATGTGGAATTTTCCTATTTATGGCTAGTGCCAATGTGGACAAAAAGTTTCTTTCAATCTCATCATTTTCATCTATTTTTCTAAAAACTAGAATGAGACAATAGGGTCATCCCACTTAATGTTGCCTCATCTGGTGGACATCCCATCACCAAATTTATATTAATTCTCTCAAATATCAATGACATGAACCTACCTTGTCTCCATATATAAAGCTTAGCTTTTCTCCCCTCCTCCAGGCTCTCCCCAAGCTGATCAACTAAATTCTTCTTTCATTTTCTCTACTTGGGTAAGTAATCGTCTCTCTAAATTAATCGATCTCATTTTGATATATATATATATAGATAGCTGATTTGGATATCTCAGTTGAATTTAATTTGTAGGCAGGAAAACAGCAATGGCAAGAATGAAACTTATGGCACTTGCTTTAGTAATTTTGATGATGGGGAATTGCTGCTTGGCAACAAATAGAAAAGTTATAAAAGTAGAAGGTGATGGGCTCAAGCATGAACAAATCAGTGTCCATGGCCGTCAGCTGCTTGATGACAGTGGCAGTGACGGAGCTAGCTATCCATCGAGCAGTATAAACAACCATCATTTTAGGCCTAGGCAGGATTTCCCCGGTGGTGGTACTGGAGATGGAAGCGGTTCAAATAATTAGATCAGTATTGGTACACCTATATGGTCATGTTATATGGAATAATTATCGACAATGATACTACGACGCTGTTTCATGTTTAATTAGGTTTTCTATATATATGTGTGTGTGATCTAATTAGCTTCTCTTTGTAGCTTTGTACTATTGTTCTCTTTTGCTATTATATACGAGTTGTTATAGTAAGTAGAATTTGCTAAATATTGCATGCATGCATGGCTAGCTGCACTGCATTGCAATTTGCATGACATGACCAAATTTACATCAACTACCAAAAAAGGGTCGGAGAAAGACGGGTTTGCTAGGGCCGCTTTCATGCTTGGGCCTCATAACTTCGATGATCTGCCATATGTGATTGGATAGGTTTTCCACAAGATTGCTTCAATTACAAGCCATTTTGTCAGGCCCATAATATCAAGCAGCAACAAGAAGCCTAAATATCAGCTGGTCTAAAAGCCTAAGAAAATCCCCCCGCCCTCAAAATGTTCGTCTAAAAATAACTGATTTATATATATATATATATATATCAAAGGCAATTTCCCACACCTTTTACAAGTTTACATGCAGCGAAAACCACAATTTCTTCACCCAAAAATAAACCACAGTTTCGGCTCAAAAATCGAATTTCAGGTCACTTTTGTTAGCAACAGTTCTTTTCAGGGCGTCTGGTTTACCAGGCAAAAGACAAGTCCAAGTTGATTGCCAGTAAAATCATAATTTCTAGAGTGCAACTTATTGATGACGAATCAGGGAAGTCGAAACCATATGACCCTGGAAATAAAAATTCTATACATTTGTGCTTTAACTAAATCCTACCAACACAAATCCAAACAGAATCTCACAAAAAATCACCACCATACGTTTATTCCATATTACTCTTGCCATGTCAATACCAAGCAGTAACGATGGTGTTGTGCCATCACTTTAATTTGACATTGAACCTGACAAAGAAAATCTGTTAAGGTGACCCGCATAGCAGGATTTTTTGTCTAAAACATTGTCACAAAGAACAGCTACCTCATCACATGCTCATTTCAACTTCAATAAAATCAATATAATCTCAACCGGCAAAGTCATGAATCAAATGACCTCCAAATTGCCGCCTCGAATGATGCTCCTGCTGTTGATATTGTTGTTGCTGTTGTCGCTGCTGCTGCTGTGCACTTTCTACACCATGCATAAGTCCTAAGGTCAGTGAGACGGCTCCAAGCCCCCCATTCTCAAGCCTGCTTTGCTGGTAGGGTGCAAATCCCATCAACGAACCCTCCATACTAGTTGGGATATGAAAATCCATGCTTGAACGTTTCTCATGATTCCAGTGTTCCAAATCATGTGCATCAGCTACGAGCATATCAGCGCAGGCCAATTGTTTGTCAGACAATGCATTTACACATGACCTGTTGATAGATTGGCCATCGTTAGGCCAACTAATACGTCCTTCACTAGTAGGCTTTCCCTCGCTTTTGCTCGAGTTTTGGTTGCCTTCTGCCAAGCATTTGCTTTCGAGCATATGTATTTCTTCCACCATCGGTTTCCAAACCCGAACACGTGCATTTATGAACCAGTTAGACACCTACGTTAACAAATAAAAAATGATCACATAAACTTGATATTTGCAAGATATATTAATTGCAAATTTAAGGAAAGATGCTTCAATCAAGGCATTAACTGTACTACATTCGAGTCGAATCACATAAACAGTGTTGATCTAAATAATTAGACAACAATCAAAGAATTAGATAGAGATAGCTCACCTGATTTCGAGAGAGACCAGTTTGAGTGGCCAACATGTGCTTATCCGTGTCTGTCGGGTACCTATACAGAAAAAATCACATCAGATTACACTTAATGAAAGGAAACAAAAATAGAAAGAAGGCCAGGAGACTTACGGATGAAGAAAATGCTCAAACAGCCAAGCTCTAAGAATAGCCACCGAACGTTCTGGTAGGCCTCTCTGGGGCCTCCAGCTATGTTGTTGGGGTTCAAGGAAGCCCATGTTAATCCCACCAGATTTCTGACCAAAACACTTTAGCCTAGACATATTTATATCACCTTTACTGCCGCTAGTACCGGTAGTTGGGGACAGTAAGTCCTGCCCAAGAGCTCTAGATACGTGCTTAATCTGGTCTAGTATAGCATTCCGTAGGCACCGAAAGTCCCTAGCCACTGTCTTGAGAGCCAAGGGAACGTAGGGAGTCGCAGCTCCAAGTCCAGCTACCGACTCAAATGAAGAAACCACCATTTGCATCTGCTGATGGTATAGCTTGTATCTTCTGCAAACCTTTCCATGGCAAGACCCAGACAAGTCAATCCTCAGTTTGGACTTAAAATAATATTACCCATCAACAAAAAATACAACACACATAGGCAACTTTCTGATAATTGAGAAGATTATTCACAAATTTTAATTTACCATGATGAAAACTGATGCTTTTTGGAGTAAGACCAATAACAATAATGATTCAGAACAAGGAAAACATGGTGGGAGTTATTGGAGAACAGCAACATTACTGTAGTCTTCATTATCTGATCATGCAGCTTGGCCAAATTAGGTAAATCAATAGTAACAAAGATACAAAACATGAGTGTCTCGGCAACTGCGCAACTTATTGTTTAGACCTATGATTGGGACCCTCGGGCAAAGCAAGAGAACAACCTATTGGTGCTGAAACTTTTTAATAAAGTAGCTTTGAAAGAGTGGTCTGCACTGTTAACTGAAATGTAACTTGATTTGAAATGGCAAGTTGATTATTGTATTGACATCCAACAATTAACTGTCGTTCCTAAATTAGGACAAACATCCTTGGAATTTATTGGACAGTAAATGAAAGCATAGGCTCCCGCATTCATTGTCTGGCCTTGCCTGCGGCTAAACTCCAACTTCCAAGTTGTTCTTTGGAAAAAATAAAACTGTAAGTTATTCAATGCGGACTACTTTTATTGTTTCAAATTCCAACCCTTGTATAGCAGCCTGACACAAGAAATTTAAGAAAACAGCGGCACTATGCCAACAACTGACAGCAGTAGCAACACCAATCCTCTTCACTATTCTAGTGCGGATTAGAGGTTAGATAATTTGCACATATCATCAACTCTTATTTGCATGAACTAAATTTCCTACCAGAAAGGGAAAAAAACTGATAGCAAGCTAGAAAACACCCTTAAAAAATATAAGCACAAAAGGTGAACTTTTTTGATAAAAGTAGCAGCATTTGAGATTGCATTAGAAAAACCTAACAAGCAAATCACCAAAATGGAGAAGAAAAGAACATAACATTTATGCACCAGACAGCAGAAGTAAAACTATGTAAAGGAGTAGCATGTAGCTTTGACCATTTCACTTCCCAAATATCAGTTAGCATTACATTGCACAAGTATTATTAGTTTATGCGGGCAAACATCAGAAGCATGAATTATTTACATACTTTTGGCACCAAATCCAAAAAAAGTTTGACACTCATTACCAGGCGACATTCGTCAATCAAGAAACAAACAAAAAAAAAACAATATTTCAAAGAAAATTCTATTAAGGAGTTGATCAATAAATTTTCGTGGGCAAATAGAAGCATGACTCACTAATCCTTAAATAATTAGACATTACACGAAGGCTTTCCTATATCAAGTTCTTGGTCTGTACCGTGTTTGCATTCTGAACTTGCTTCTAATTAATTGAAGTTATATCGAAAAGAGGATACAATACAATTTGTTTACTCTGGTTACAAAAGTAGAGGATAGGTATATACCTAGAGATCTTCAAATACAAGGACCAATACTCGCCTAAAACAAAATAACACCAATCTTGACAAACACCTAATTGGACAACACCGATACTCGCCTAGCCACTTCATTTGTATATACATATATCTGCACGTATTTTGTTCTCATATCGATAAGATTCACCTTTCCATATATAGAGGGAGTGAGAAAGAAAGAATAATGAGTCAATTCAACTTCCAAATTCATGATGCATTTTCTTTTTACAGACATTTACACGAAGTATAAGCAAACATGCATTTTATATATCATATCCCATCAAAATACAAAATACATATCTAACCATGCTTAGGGACATATTTTCCAAAACAAGAAAAACTAAATACTATCTCTAAGTGATAATTGCGTAAACTTGCACGAATACAAATCCTTAGCAAGTAGAAGAGGCAACTACAGTGCTTGGGGGTAGGGGTCAAACTACATGCAATATCAGCAACTTCACTGAAAAGGCAACAAGCTATGCACAGCCCTATACGTGTTTGAAAAGACAATGCCTAGCTATATGAGATTTATACAAATCCCAAGACCCTACTTGCTTTATTAGTGGACAAAACTTTGTGATCAAATCTTAGCGAAATGTGAATCAAATACAATTATAAAAAACCATTCATTTCAAACAAGCTTGGAAAAAAAAATGCAATATGTTTTGACAAGGTTTTTGACAGGACTTGTAGTTAGACAAACAAACGATACAAAAGAGAAATGGAAGGAAATAGATATCATGGAACAACAGAAATTCAAACTTCATAGCAGAGGAAATTAGAGAAAAAACAAATATGGGAGAGCTAAAGGTTCATAATAAACAATGTTAATTGCTAGTGGGACAGCACTACACCAATAAAAGGACATTATAACCTGTCCACAACAAATTGAAAAGATAATTGCGGATTAGACAAATAAATATTGTGGGAAATGACTAATGTGGTTATTTTAAAGACCCATTCATAGGTAAGAAGTTAACGGTTCACCCAATTATGGCACCCTACAATTCTCTCTCTATGATCTCCACCATACCAATCTCGAAACATGAGTTATGATTTCATTTACTACATCATTAAGTTTAAAGTTTTTTTTATTTTTGAAGGTATTGAGTTTAAAGTTTTACTAAAGTAAAATCATTTATTTGTGATGATTTACTTCTATCATTTCACTTGGCCGGTGAAATCATCAAACATTTAAGGTTTTTCACCTTCCACATGAATTTTTAGTGGTATGTATGTAGGCATTGTAATCAATACAAACAAAGACCTTACCTTATGTTGAAGACAAAATGGAAGAATATAGTAAGAAAGTAAAAACAAAATGAAAAGGAAAAGAAATCTATTATAAAATTATACATTTCAAATTAAAATGATGAGAAAATAATACGAGAGATAAGTTAGCTCAACATTATGCAACTTTATAAAAATTCCATTTTCTTTATTCTTATTTTCTAAATCTATAAAAAAAATGGAAAGAAAATTACTCATCTTTTCTAAGTTAAATTAGTCAACATTTTGTTCCAATCTACAAAGCTTTAAGTTAAATTGCGTATAATAAACCTAAGTCATAGCATCCCTAATTAACATTCATTAAAATGCACATAAAATTAACTGCAATACAAATTAATTAGAAATGGAAAAAGAGATACAATTACCAACCTCCTCATGCATGTATACAAGCTTTGCCTTCTTTTGTTGGTACTCGTGCTTACAAGATTCATTAGAACTGTAAAAAGTAGCCGAAGCCCCTGAATTACTTTCCTTGCAAGCACTGACTTCGCCGGGGATCCCCTCGGATATGTCACAAACTTTAACAGGCTTTGAGTTGGATAAAGGGCAGAATTCATCCAAAAGTTCTTGTGCAGGCTTCAGGAATCTTGAATTCTTAAGAATAGTTGCATATCCAGTAAAAGGGCCAAGGGGAATCGTTTGACGATGAACGTAAGCTGAAGTTCCACCCGCATCCTGAAGGGACTTTCCGTCAGCCTTACTTGTTGAAGATGATTTTTGCATCGAAAAGAAATGACCCAGATTTGAAGTTTTAGAATCTCGAAGTTCCTTGAATTCACCAGGCTTAGAGTGAAAGCCATCAGAACCATACTGATTCCCCGTGAATTGAACTGGATCTGCACCAAAAATTTTTGGTGTTGGGTGCGATGAAAGAGAAAGAGAGAGCCCGTGAGTAGTTGCATCACTCGCAGCGGCACCTAGTTCTACGCTACTCTTACTAGCCAAAAACCCCAACTCAGCACCCCACTGTTGAGAATGCTCCCCCAGTGGCGTATTCATCCAAGTACCGGCGTTACCAAAATGCAAAGGGTTTGCTTCATTCCCGCAGTAATCAATCCTTGAACCTCTGGCAGCCTCTCTAACATTTTGCGGTTCATGAGAACCAACTTCAAGTCCCTGAGCTGTAGTAACAACATCCTGTAGAGAATTCTGATAAAGTGAAGGTGACACAAAATGCAAATTCCTCTCCATACTATAAATTTCACTCCCTGGATTGGGGTGAGTAGACTGAACATCTTGGTACGCACTGTTGAGAATCCTTGCATTATTTGACATGACTTCCCCAACAAACCTAGGGTCCTGATTACTCTCCCTACCAGCTAATCCACTTGCATAACCCACCATCCAATCACAATTATGCTGTGAATCAACACCCCTCCAATTACCACAATCATGTGGATCACCGGAGACCTTAGATGAAGCATCGAATTTAGATAAATTTGATTGTGACATACCGGGAAACGAGGACTCCTCGGCAAGCAATTGCCTATTTTCTGGAGCTGTTTGCATTTCCTGATGTAGCATTGTATCTCTTTGCGAAGGTAAAACAGAAGAGTTTGATGAGACATGGATGATGTCTGAAGAGAAAACATCTGGATCGTATAACAAATTATCGTTTCGAACATTTCGAACATGAACAAGACCTGGGTTTAGGGCCGGATGAACTGAGGAACACCCGTCTTCCAAATTGTTAGGAAAGTCTTCCAACTGCTGAACCAGTTTGGAGCTTTGCTGAACCCTCAACTTATCTCGTAGGCGTTGCTGGGCTACATGCGATTCAGGTCTGAACTTACTCATATCCATAACGAAGATAACAATTGCTCCTTTGATTTAACTAAGATAACAAGGAGCACACAGTAAGCATCTCTCAAATCATCAGACAAGTAGATGAGGCCTTTTCAAGGATTTGCCTACCCTAGAAATTAACTTGGGCAACGCTAGCTTTCAGGAGAAAAACGACGCAATTCATCGAGCTTAATAATATTCCATTTCAAGATCAATGACCTGCGAAAGAATGACAGAGTTTTTATACGTACAAATAATTGTCAAAGCAGAAGGCCACACATTTCAGACAAAAAACTAAGCTAGCCCTCGACGCTATGGGGGGGAGAGAGAGCTTGGATGCTCGAAAAGAAGTACCCGCAACATGAACAGAAATTCATGTGAAGTTGTAGAAACAGTGCTTACAAAGTTTTACTGACGAAGCCAGAAAATAAATAGTTACAACAAAAGGCATTGAAAGCGAAATCTATGGATTAGCTATCAAATTTACTTCACTTCTCTACAATTCCTCAGATTTTAACATACTTACATTTCTTTGGTTGATTATGCTTTTTGAAAGCAATCTTCAGAATTAAAGAAGCCAACGCTTAATTGTTTCCATTGCTTCACATAAAGCAACTAAACAAAACTTAGCCATCCCGAAATAGGAGAAAAAGACAAAGTAAATACTTTAATAAATAAATAAAACACAAACAAAGCGAACTCAGAGACTAGATCGGAGACTTACGGAGAAGCACAGTAATCAAAGCAAGCTATATATGCTTTTTTTACAAAACCAGCTAAAGCTTACACCCCAAAAGTACATGTTTATAGCAATCATAAGCTTCACGTCAACCTCACTGGAAACCCTAAAATTTCAAAGTTGACGAACCCAGAACCCTAGCCTCCTGTCAGTGTCAACTTTAAAGCTACTTAAAACACCCAACTTATAAAACTTAGCTTTGATAAAATAAGATCAAGAGAAGCTTCCTACATGGCATATTTCAGTTCTGTATGATTTTTTTTTGGTAGGAAGGAACTGTCTCATGTGGGACAATAACAAAAGTTTAAGAAACACTAATAATAATGTTTGTTTATATAAAAATAATGAAAAACATTAATTCATATTGTTAAAGGTTTCGATATATGTCATG
The DNA here is from genome assembly GCA_025698515.1 of Gossypium sturtianum. Classification (NCBI taxonomy): domain Eukaryota; kingdom Viridiplantae; phylum Streptophyta; class Magnoliopsida; order Malvales; family Malvaceae; genus Gossypium; species Gossypium sturtianum. The sequence goes on along the minus strand of CM046955.1, from coordinate 163,107,392 downwards.
ATTCTGTAGGTTCAACTTAAAAAAAAAGTTTAACTCAAGCTTCACCAACCAAGAAAAAGAACCAACAGCTCCCCTAACTTGAAAGTATTAAAATAAAAACTATATAAATTTTTTGATTCTGTTCATAAAAAAATTAGGTTACCTCTTATAAAATATCTTTTTGAGTAGCTGTACAAAGATAGATCTCAAATATGAAACGAAAATTTCTCAAAGTTTGGAGAGTATTACAGCAAGAGAATGGTGAACATGGGTAGTCTTAAGCATGGCTTTTTAGGGTTTATAAGGGAAGGTTAGATTTAACAGAGAAAGGTGAAGGTGATAAATTGTATGTCCCCTCACAGGGTCCCTTTGAACCTAATTTTCCCAGCTTAAAGCTAAATACGTGGGGGCGGGTTTTGAAGGAACAGCCTTGACTTAATCAGTTAAATTACCAATCAAATCATTGTTTCAAGAGTCAGATCTCACCTTCAATAATGCATGCAACCTTATACAACTTTTTCTTTTTTACCAATTTTTTTTTTTTGATTTAGTGAAAAGATACATAAAACACATTAAAAATACCCCACCCGCTGCAGTTGCAAGTCGTCCTCCTTCCCATTGTTTTTTTTTTTTTTTTTTTTGTTATAAACACTGAACTGTAATCACCATGGATTATATGAACCGGTAAAAAGCTCTTCACAGTGTGTATACAAATTTCTCTATATAGCAAACTTAACAGCCAATGGTTGTGTCTATAATGAGTCAATGACAGCCACTAAACTAGAAGAAAAGCACAAACAACACTTTCCTCCTCATAAATGGACTGGACTATTTGTAGACTTCTTTTCAATGAATTCATATTCTAAAATAGCCCATATTGAAACTCTTACTTTCCACACTTAAACATTAGGTTACATATACATATGAAATTTTGTTAGAATTAAACATTCAACATACTCACGGAAAGGTTTGATATTCTGAAGGTTATCATTTTTCCTATTAGGCTTATTTTTCTCATTCAAAATGTAGTGGCATTTTAAGTTGAAATCTCCCATTCATCGTGGTCCATGCATGGTAAAGCATAAAAATTGATACATGAAATAAGAAAATTTTCTTTCTTTAAAAGATTCAAGGTTACCCTACCTCGAGGAACAGCTAACATTAAGTTATGAGCATTTATGTAAATTTATTCGTAACACGTACGTAAAACAGTCATGTATTACCCAAAAATTAATAAATTGGATATATTGATACATCAATTTTATATATATTTAAAATAAAATATTTTTATTAAATTTAATTTCATAACCTTCACATAACATTAGTCTTAGATTTTATCCCGAGCTTCATTAAAAAATAAACAAAATAGTCGGAAAAGAAGCCACTGATTGGATAGGAATTCATTGAATAGAGTTCAATTATCTGTACGGAATACTGGAGATGACATCAGCAACCGGTGTTTCTCCTAGGAATTGCCGCCACTGTCCGCCCTTTTTCCCTCTCCCCTCCCGCTTTCGATGCCGACCACTACACATATCTTTTGCTTATAAACTCTTCCCTCTTACCGATTACCGATAAAAGCAGTCAGTAATTGAAGGGAGGAAAAAAAAGCCCGACCCTTTCAGTCTACTCTCTCTGTTGCACATGCGTCAGCATTCTAACCAGATTATAGAAGCCATATCTGCCGTCTGATTTTCATGCCGATATTGAGAAATATCAGTGGACGGTCGTGATGCCATTGTTGATTGAAGTTTACGGCCCATAGCTTTTCTCTGGATAACGGTCTAATCAAAATCAAAGAGATTAACAGGGTTGCCCATTTTGGGTCTAAATTATTTATTTAATTTGGCAGCAACACCTTTTTAAAGGACTGCTTCACAAATTGACATCCCAAGGATAGAACCGTCATTTCGAGTGGAACCCTCAAGAAAAACAATTTTTACGAATAAGAATTAACCACTAATAAATTTATTCATATTAAAATATATGTATACAATTGGACAAAGTAAGCCTAAGATTTCACGTCATGTAATCTAAACTGCAAACATTACTGCATTGGTGTTCATGAAGTGATATATAATGTATTTACTCAAATATGGAATATACCTATCGACTTGCAACTGATCCATATAATGAAAAACACAAAAGGCAGAAAGAGTTAAATCATAAAAAGAAAAGAAAATACAAGAAGAAAAACTTACGACATTGAAGGAAATATATCTGTGATTTGATTTATAATTAAAAATCCCAATCAAATCTTCTGCCATTTCTGTCTGGTATTTAGACACTCTCAGCAGAACAGGGACACTTCATATTATGGTTTATCATATGAAGTATAAACAGTTGAGTTACATAAAATCTTTCTCATTTAGAAACAATTGTCATGTTTTTGTTTCCAAGTTTTCCACCATATATACATATTGGAACCAAACAGTACTCCGGCGACCTCGAAGCCCGTGTTACGGCTCGATTCTCCATAAATATCTTTAAGTTTTTTAGTGAATGAAATATAATATCAAAATAATAATATAAGGATAGAGAAAAAGCAAGTGCGAAAGGAACAATCGGCAGCTTGACGATAGCCCTTGAAGTTTGACATCAGCCTGACCTAGGTGGTCAGTGCACAGAAACTGGTTTTTAGGGTCCCAAGGTTTCTTTTCCTTGTTGCTTTTTTTCTGTTGTAAGGGTTGTCTCCTCTTCATTTATGGCGGTCACATCATTTGATGCCCTACAGCTTTGTTTTTATCTTTGTGGGGGAATAATAACGTAGCTGCCCTGCCCCTTCTCTCTTGTTCCTCAGTAAAACTCAGTTGCCCACTATTTTCTCGGACTGCTTTCAATTGACTCAACTGCCCTCTACGTGCGACTCTCTGCCTTTCATGGGAACTACTCAACTACCACTGTGTTGCCCCTGTGTGATCATGTGCCTCCTCTGTGTAAATCATTCAACCATATATCTAATTCAATTGCTGGCCCGCTAACCTATTTCTTTTCTTTTCTGTTTTTTACCTTGATATGAAGATTCATTGTCCAATCTAGCTGAAAATTCAGTGCAGTTGCTCAGTCGCAAGAGACAATACTAATTGCGGGGATGCAACGAAGAAAATGATGAGGTCTAAGTACATGATTTATTTCAATGTTCAGAACAATGAAAAATATGTAAAAATTAATTAAATAGCCTAAGTACCATGAAATTAGGAGAGTTCAGATTCAAAATTTAACGCTGGCTTTTTCTTTTCCTTTTTTTTGGGGGGGGCGCTACTTTTCAGTCATCATTTTAGGTTTTGTACATTAGTCCAAAGGAGTAATATATTGATATTACAGATCAATCATAGTTTATCTTTTTATCATCAGAAAAAGGAATGTTTAGTGTTCCCCTTTTCTTGGTACAGATCAATAATAGTTAATTTATCTATGAACAGTGATGAATAAATTACCTTGAATAATCATAATTGTCCTTGAGGAGCATCTAAGCTGATCATGATGATAGTTATTTCATTTCATTGTATGGTTTGGGGAATCAAATACTATTCTGATTCAAGCATTTTGTCACTGTGCTTTCGACTTTTTTACTGGTTTCCCCGTGAAAGGAAAAAAGATTTGATTCCATAATCACATGATAGAAATCTGTTAACTTTGTAACCACAAAGATATGTCAACTTGAAATTTCTTTTTTTCAATGATTGATTCTAAACTTTAATTATAGCATAATTCAATTTCTGCAACCACCTGGGTTACTATAGGAAGTTAAATTGCTGGTTTTAGTTTTAAAAGAAGTAGAATATTCTATGTTGTGAAAGTATAATTTCAGTTGCAATTATAGGGCATTAAGAGGTCACAAGTCAGATTGACCATTCATGTGCTTGATGATATTGATATGGGAGGATCACAAAAAGGAAATGAAAAAGTCCCTAAAAAATGCCTAACAAATTAAAAATGGACAACCACATACTAAATTCAGCAAAGTGATGATATAAAATCCAAGAGGGATAGTGAAAGTGTGGGTTTGGGGAGGAATGAGGCACACATTTGGTAGTTAAAGAGAGAAAGAGGATGAAAATACAGGTCCTATCCCATCTTGGTCTGCGTGGGGAACAAGATGGAGAATCAAATATATAATGAAGAAATTTGCATTTGCACGCTCCAAATGAAGGGAAAGGGTGGGCTATGGCCCCACCCTAATCCCCTTTTTTTCTTATTAATGGAATGACAAAATAATGAGGTGCTGGTTGTGGGGCAAAGCTAAGGGGGTTGGGCTGACTGGCTGGCAAGCGTGAAGTGAAATAGGATGTGATGATAGTTTTCATTGGCTATAAGGTTTTGCCCCGGAATTATGATATGTGCATCTAACGGGAGAAACAAAAAGAATAGGAGTAGAAGGTAACGAAGCCAAGTAATAATTGTTATTTTATTTATATATATATATATATATATAAAAACACTACATATAGAATAAGTAGTGAAGGATTGGAGACGACCAATAATTATCATTAAACGGATTCATTAGTTTAATTTAAATATTATAACACCTGTTGGTTTAAACCTCAGGAGGAATCTCATGTTTGTAGTTCCAATGTTAATAGTTGACTGTAAAATTCATCAACCTCCCATCCATTACTTTTGTCTCCATTATAGATTAATATAATTTTAATCATCATTTATAAGTTTGATTTTAACATTTCATAAATGAGTCATGCGCATTTAAATGTGTTGGAAAGCAATGAATAATTAGTATTAAATAATATTTCATCTTGCTTGAAATTTAATTAAAATATTATGTTTGTATTATGATCATAATCAATGCGTCTCACTTTATGTTGTTTTACCTTATTTCAAGTTGTAATACTAAAAAATGCACTAAAATTTAGATACATTTTTCAGAAGGCCAAATTTTTTTCTATATATAGAGAAACTTTTGAATTATTGATTTATCATCTTTGTCGAAACCATTTTTAAGGTTGATTTTAAAAACGGGGATCGACTTTAAAAAACGGAAATGGAGTCGCCACAAATCCTTTTTACTTAGGTGTGATTGGATCATCTTGTAAACTGTTTTATTTCAAAACATTGATTTTTGGTCCACAAAATACCAGAAAACAGGTTCGGGAGTCGGTTACGTACGAGGAAGGGTTAGCACCCTCGTAACGCCCAAAAATTGGTACCTAATTGATTAATTAATGTCCTTATGTCGAGAATTTGAAAAAGATTTGGGAAAATGATTTCTTTAAAAATTTGAACAATTTGAGTTGAAATTGGAGATTCCTTTGTTCCGAAAGCATACAAACATCACATCCAGCACGTTAGGACATGATGTTTTAAACCTTCGTAGCCAAAATCATCTCATGATTTACAAAATTCATTAAAAGGATATTTAGTCATTTGGACGAACGAAAAACCGAAACCCAGCACGTTAGGGCACAATTTCTCGAGCTTCCTAACACGAAACATTGCCTTGTTTTCTGAAATTCTTATCCCGAAATAACAAATCGTCATATCCAGTGAGTTAGGACACGACAATTTTGAATTCTCGCAAATAAGTTTTCTTTAACCCATGCTTTGATTTTAAAAAAGAAAATAATAGGTTCTTTAGATTCGATGAGAAAAATCGAAATCCAGTAAGTTAGGATACGATTTCTTTCGAATCCTTAGAACGAGGAATGTTTATTTTGAAAAATCGGATAAAATGTGATGTGATTTTATAATAAAATGGGGAATGAATTACAATACACATGCATAATAGAGTGAAACGAGGGAAACGATATAAATTACAATAATAAATAAAAATTAAAATGAATAAAATAATAATTAAAAAGGTGACAAAATAAAAACAAAGGTTAATAATAAATCAATAAACAAATAGATATTATGTACAATAATAATAAAATAATAATAATAATAATGACAAAAAAAATATATAATAATAATAAAATAATAAATATAGCTATAATAATAATATATAAAAAATAATTATAAAGTTAATTGAAAATAAAATGATGATAATAATAATATCAAAAATAAAAATATACGCAATAATAATAAATAATGAAGAAAGATAAATAAATAATAAAGTAAAATTAATAATTAAATAACAAAAATTACAAAAGAAATAAAAAAAGTATGAAATTGAACTTAAAATAAAAATTTGGGGCGAATTTTGAAGAAAATAAAAGGAAAATGGCCTTATTGAACACGCGCACCACAAGGGAGGACCAAAACAGAAAATAACCCCACCCTCTGAAACGGTGCCATTCGAATGTGGACAAAATTGAAACAGAGGGAAATTTAAGGGCTGAATTAAAAATAAAATAAAACTTAATTAAAAAACTAAAAAATGCGGAAGGGCCAAATGCGCAAATAGTCCCTTCCTGCAAAACACACATGGATCCTAAGGTCGGGTCGGGTCGATTTTTGGTCTTTAAACTAAACGCGGCGTGCGTTTTGGCAAGAGAGCTTAAGTCCAAAACGGCGCTGTTTTAAACCCTATATAAATAGCCCAATTTAGAAAAAAAAAACATTTCCCCTTTGTGTTTTAAAAAAAAAATTCTGAGAAAGCTCTCAGCTTCTCTGCCAAGCGATTTCGTGAGACTCAAAGAAGGCTCAGACTGCCGTCCGCCACTGTCATTGCCACCGCAAGACGATGGCGAAACTCCAAAAAAGGGTAAAATTTTTCCTTTTTTATTTAATATATATTATACTATTTTTTAAAAAAATAAGATAGAGAAAAAAAATATTAGAAAGTAAAAAAAAAAAAAAAGAAAATGAATCGCCAAAAATCACCTCTGATTTTTATTTCTGTATTTTGTGTATTTTTTGTGTGTATATTCTCGTATCTCCGTGTCCATGATTTACAGGTTTTTAGGGTTTATATAAACCCGAAATAAATCGCAATAAAAGGAACAAAAAATCTGTCCTGCTAATTTTCTATTATTTCTTTCCTTTTCCAGCAAAATGGCGAGGAATCTGGCGACAGTAGGGCACGATTCGCTGACTGTGGCATGACTGGTGGAGTTGCTGGGCGCGAGGAGCTGGGCGCTTGTGGCGCAGTGGAAACCTAGGGTTTCCTGCGTCCGCAAGCCATGTAGGTCACTGGGCCGGCTTAGATTGGGTCTGGGTAGGTAATTGGGTATGGTTTTGGGTCAGTTTAGGTATTGTGTCTGTGTGTAGGCTGTTTTAGGCTAATTTGTAATTGGGCTTCTGAAATCAAATTCTCTGGTAGAATTCCAGTAGGAGTGTAACTTTTCCACTGCTCAACTACCAACAACTAACCACCACCGGCCACAAGGACACCATTGTCGCAGCCACCAGCACCGCCATGTCTGGTGATGCAGGTGCAACACCCTTACGGCACCCCGAGCCGGTTTGGCTGCTGCAAATTTGGTCCTGGTCAATGACGACCCGACCGATTTGATTTAGCCACCGGTTGGACCGTCAGCTCGGTTTCACATATCGGGTCTGGTACGACTAGTTTTTGGGTCTTGGTCTCAGTTTTGGGCTTCCTGACCCAATTTACAATCTCAAGTCCAATTTTCAAGTAAAATTACCCATTGGGCCAATTGTCTGACTTGAAAATTAACTTTCAAAAATATCATATTAATTTTAATTAATTTGATTTTACTTGAACAAAATTATTTTTTTCCAAAAATCACTTAGATTTTCCAAATTAATTTTTTAAGAAAATTCTTTAATCAAATTCTCTAGTTGAACAATTCTCAAGACCACTTAATTTATTTCCACATGAATTAGGGTATAATTGGGCTTGTAATTAGTCTTGTACTGGACTGTAAAAAAAAATGGACATTATTTTTATTTTTTATTTATTTTGTTTTTCTTTTTGTTCTGTGTGGGCCTGGGCAAAATGGGCTATTACAATCTTTATAAATAAGATTTTTAATTTTATGAAAATACTTTAAATAAATTTATATCACAAGTTCATAACACATAAATGGGTTAAATTTGATATTAAATTATTTTTTTATATAAAATGTTGGTTTCATTTACAAGTAAGAAAAAGGATATTGTTATAGTTTTAAATATCAAATTTTATTTATATAATAACATTATATTTGGTGTGTAAAACTTTATAGATAATTCATTTATCTAATTCAGTATAATATATTATTTTTTGAAGGAACCGATATAATATAATATAATATAATATACTATATTATATTATTCAAGCTTAAATTTAAAAATTACACATGAACTTTGGTTTAATGTGCCAAGCTATACATGAACTTTTATTTTGTGCAATTATAAATATGAAATGTTAATTTAATTCAATTTTTACAAATTACTAACACAATAACGTTATGGCACCATTTCTAAGCATACATATTACAATATAAATAATTATATATATATCTTATATAAAAATATTTGATGTATTTATTTAAATGTGTACAATTGAATCAAAATTAAAGTTTCGTGTATATGTTTGAACCACAATCAAAATTCTATGTGTATTAATTGCACCAAATCAAGTGTGACTTAGGTTCGAGTTACGCTAGTCACGCTTGTTGTTCGGGCTTTTCCCTGTTATTGTAATTCACCATAAACAAAAGGAAAGAAAAATGAAATTGATGAACAAGAAGTATAAATTTATGATATGTAATAAAATGGTATTGTAAAAATATTTTTTTTGATACAATATTTAGAACTATCCATAACTTCTCTCAAACCTTTAAATAGGAAGATAGATACACTTTAGCGTGCTTAAACTCACGTCCTTTTAAAATATAATTGTACTATAGAAATATTTTAATTAACAATTAGGAGTACTTTTGTTACTATAATATTTAAATTATTAAAATAATTGATTTTTTTAATTGTGTTTATTAATTATTTTGTAAATAATAATCTTTTATATTAACTACTAAACTTAAACAAATCAAAATGCGTGTGACACTAAAAGCTGGTTGTAACAAAATAAAATTAGTAGCAGCAAAAGACCTGAGTTGAAATCATAATTCTGATTAGAACCAAATTCATGGTTGACTTTTATTCCTCTCGATTTTATTGCTTACACATGATGGGTTTGTTAGGACCCAAAAGTAAATCTAAGTCCACTTATTATCTATAATCCAATTGGGTTTGGGCTGTTTCAGTTCTGCCTAGGTTTGAAAAGTTTGTTTTTACCTTTTTCTTATTTTCTCCATCATAAATCACCCATTCCCTATTCAACCTAAATTTTAGCCTACGATAGAATAGATTAGGTAGTTTCATCAAAAAGGCCACTTCTAGCTACTTGGTCAAAGGTTTCGGCTGCCAAACAGTCTTACATTTATCACAAATAATGGCCTAATGCTTGAGCCTTCTAGATGGAATTGAATGAAAATTCAGTCTAAACAAGGTGTCAAAAGAATTCATAAGAAAGGCAATTAATGATATAAAATTACGCGGTTTGCAGCAACATTTTTGCATCCCAAGTTCACTTAAGAGTGGGGAGACTTGAAGAACTAGGCGTGAGTCAACCATTTTAATTTTGTCCAACTTGAAATTTCCATTCTGTTTCAAAGTAGTTTGTTCAAATCCCTTTATTCCAAACCCTCTATATAACACAAAATTAGCCAATTTGTCTTCCATGTAAATCAACAATAAACTATTTAGCTTTCTTAATTTACATGGCAAACATTTTACGTTTAGCCTCTCTTTCTGTTTTCTTCTTTTTTATAATTTTTTCTCCCTTATTTTCTAATGCTCTCTCCGATTGCAATGGTCCATGTCGAGACTTGAACGATTGCTCTGGTCAGCTCATTTGCATCAACGGCAAATGCAATGATGACCCTGATGTGGGGACTCATATCTGTCGAGGAAGTAGCCCCTCACCTCCGACTGGGAACTGCCGGCCCTCTGGTTCACTTCAATGCCAAGGCCAAATTTATCCTACTTATAAATGCTCACCTCCAATCACATCCTCCACCAAAGCTAAATTAACAAACAATGATTTTAGTCAAGGTGGTTCTGGAGGGGGTCCTTCTGAATGTGATGAGCAATACCATAACAACTCCGAGCGTATAGTGGCGCTTTCCACTGGGTGGTATAATGGTGGGTCAAGGTGCGAGAAGGTGATAAGGATCAAAGCGAGCAATGGGAAAAGTGTGACAGCTAAGGTGGTTGACGAATGTGACTCCATGCGTGGTTGTGATGAAGAACATGCATACCAACCTCCTTGTAAGAATAACATTGTTGATGCGTCTGATGCAGTGTGGAGTGCTTTGGAGCTCAATAAAGATGTGGGAATTGTAGATGTTACATGGTCCATGGCCTAAGGTTTAAAATAATGTTCTTGAAGAATTTCTTGAACTTTGAAATACTACTATTATTACGGTAAAAAACTAACGGGTTAGATTGAGAAAAATAGGGTGGCATATGGTCCTTGGCCATGGCATCTGTATGACATGAATCTTTCTCTTTGATCCGATAAAATATATCAATAAACAATGATGATAAAATTTCCAAATATGCTAATCCAATTTATTTGTAAAACATTAAATTTTAAAAATTCAAAAAAAAAAAAACTTCATAAATAATAAAAAGCCATGGTCCTGCCTAACCCTATCGCAAGTCGTTTAGATCCCCCAAAAGATGGCACAAAAGTTAACGAACTGGTACAAAAAACAAACACAAAATAGCACCACCCTCCCAATCCTGATCAAGTCTGTATAAACCTAAAATTCCTTAATATTCGTTAAAACCCTAACCCAGATTAACATAAACAATGAAACTATGTCAACTTATATTACACATAGTATGATTCATCATATTTGAGATTTTATTTTTCTAGAATTTTTATATAGAAATTTCCATTCTTTAAATAATTTTGATTTTTAAAATTTTTATAAAAAATATAAAAATTGAGGATTAAATTATTGTTATTATACCAAATAAAAAACTACAACTGTTGGTAAGTAACCTTACACATGACTAAAGATAACTTTATAGAAAAAAGTTGATTTGTGAGGCACTAATGGGAGCACCTAGTGGGGCACGTCCAAAGACTTTGTTGCTCCAAAAAGGACATTGAATTACCCCCCTCAAAAAAAAAAAAAAAAAAAAAAAAACTTATTTGTGCTTAGCAGAAAAAAGGACTTCGTTTAGTTTAAAAAAAAGGTCTTCATTTAAATCTCCTATAGCATCTTTTCTTCGCAACCCTCTATATATACCAATTGCCAATTTGTTTTATTCATACCATCTCCAACAAGCAGGTCTTTGGCTTTGCTAATTAGCATGGAAAACATTTTGTTATCAGTCTCTCTTTCCTTTCTCTTCTCTATAATCTCCTTTACTTTCTGATGCTCTCTCCGGCAGCAAACGGTCCATGTCAAAACCTGAATGATTGCTCTGGTCAGCTCATTTGCACCAATAGCAAGTGCAATGATGATCCCGATGTTGGGGACTCATATCCGCCGAAGAAGTAGCCCTGCACCTCTACGAGGAAACTGCCAACCCTCATGCCCTATTCGGTGTGAAGTCAAAACTTATACCACTTACAAATACTCACCCCCAGTCATATCCTCAACGAAAGCTAAATTAATAATCAATGATTTCAGCCAAGGTGGCGATGGAGGAGATCGATCTAAATGTGATGAGCAATCCCGTGACAACTCTGAGCGTATAGTGGCACTTTCCACTGGGTGGTATAATTGTAACATCCCTAACCCGTATCCATCGTCGGGACAGGGTTTCGGAGCATTACCAGAATTTACAGATCATTTAACAGAATTTTCACTTCATAAAACATCCATACCTGAAATCAATCAAATTTAATCATAATGTCCCTTATGTGAGCCATCGAGGCCCAAAATATATATCAGGACTAAACCGAAAACTCAAAAAAAAATTTGAAAATATTTATAATTTTTCAACACTGCAGGGGTCACACGGTTGTGTGGCCAGGCTGTGTGGCTCACACGGCCAAGAGACACGCCTGTGTCTTAGGCCATGTGGATGAAATAGGCCATTTTTCCTAGCCTCATTTCTTACCCAACTTGTCATCAAACTAATCAAACATTTTAGAACCTGAACATTATAAAGCAAATTGTGCATATATCAATATGCCAAATCACATATAGTCGAATATCTAATCAAAATAACCTATACATGCCATTATGACCAAAATTAGATTATCCAAAATTACTAATAAAACGATGGATAGTGTGAAATAGTTCCGACAAGCTTCCAACCCATTCGAGCTTCCGATAATTGATTCAATGCATCATATAAATAAACATATTACCATTCAATCAATAGCTTGGCACTTGCCTAAGCATCAAACAACAACACTTATTAGTGTACTTGCACATATTTCATATAAATTCAACATTAATATACTTATTTTCTCGACATATCATACTTGAGTTTAATACTCATCTTAACTTACATAATTTTCTTGTATCAACATACTAAAGATAATCATATATGTACATGTCATGATACATATCATTCTCTTACAATTTCTTCATAAACATATATCATTCATTTCAATATTTCATGAACCATAATTTCCATGTATTTCATATGTATTTATTTCGGTAATAATTCATATCGAACTTAACGTTAATCAAATTCCATGTACGTATACTTTCCACACCATGTGTCCATATACATGTACAAATCATTATATATATATTAGGCATATATAGGTAATAATTCATTTCGTACTCATATTGTTTCATGTCTCGTTTTACTATCTCATCCGTTGAATCATTGGAATTATCGATGGATTTTCCAGTAGTACACTCAAAGTGTACAATTCCATATTTCGTCAATTCATATTCAGGATTTAGCCCTTAGGATGTTAAATCATCAAGCACTCTCTCGAGTTACATATCACGTAACCGTAGTGAATCAGGATTACCATTTTAGGGAAAATCCTGTCCACCTTAAGTTACCTTAGTGAATCAGGAATAAATCCTATCCACTTTATATATTTATAGTGAATCAGGAATAAATCCTATTCACTTAAAGTTCTTTTAGTGAATCAGGAATAAATCCTATTCACTTTTAATTTTCGAGAAGGCTTTTGTCAGATTTTCCATCCGAGCTCAATCCACTTCTGCAACACATGCAGAACCTCATTTATTTCGGGAAATTTTCATTTATCCATCGATCACCAATATTCAAACGGAATTTCACCCATTTATTAATTTCTGAACATGTATCATTTCTTTCATTTCACATCTATATAATTCATATATTCAATTTCATACATCATATACAATACAATACAACATTTAAATTAACATATTTACATAATCATTCAAGTTATGCGAACTTACCAGGCTAAATTGCAGAAATATCGAGATTCAAGGGCATTTTGGTAATTTTTATTTTTCTTATTTTCCACCCGATCTTGATCTAAATTAATAATTTCATTCAATTTAATAATTTAAACAATAAACAATTCATTTCACTCAATTTGATCATTTTTGTTATTTTACAAAATTGCCCCCTAAAGTTTTACTTTTATCAATTTAGTCCCTGAGCCTAAAACATACAAATTAGCCATTTTTAATATAAACTCATGCTAGCTGAATTTTCATATATTTTTCCTCCTCCTCCTCTCCATTCCACATCCTTAATGTATATACCATGCTTATAAGTAACATTATCTATAATTCCACTATTTATTAAAAAGTTCATTCAAAGCTGTTCACATGAGTCATAGTCACTAAATTATTTATATATTGAGCTACAGAATTCCAAATTAAGATCTTCTTGATGTTTTTGAAATTAGACTCAAATATATTTCTACCATAAAAAATTAATAATTTATAGTTTAGCCAATAAGTAGAGTAAAATCTTCAAATTTGACTCTGTTCCGCTGTTTGGCAGCTTCTACCTTTCTGTACTAAAAATTAATTATCTCTTAGTACGGGATTTAGATGATGTTCCCGTTTTTTTAATTGAAAACAGACTCATTAAGAATTTAAAAATATAAATTTAAACCCCCAAATATTTTTATACAATTTTTAATGATTTTCTAAAGTCAGAACAAGGAAACCCGAAATCATTCTGACCTTGTCTCACAAAATTTACTATAACTCATAATTTTCAAGTCCATTGCTTACACAACTTCTTCTATGATAAACTAGACTCAAAAATATTTAATTTCATATTTTATTCATCCTCTAATTCGATTTCCACATTTTTTGGTGATTTTTCAAAGTTAGACTATTGCTGCTGTCCAAAACTATTTTAGTGTAAAATGTTAATTACCAAGTTTGTAACACCTTTATTTCCTTTCTCTACAATATTTCCCATCACTTTCTCTTATTTTCCTTCACTAACATATCAAGAACATAAAACCTTAGATAAGAAAACTCTACATTAACATCATTTCCATGCTTTTTCAACAATATCAAACTTAAAAATATATTGAAATCTTGATGTTCTTACCTTGTCTTATTGATTTCAATCTTTAACTTGATTTTCTCTGTAACACCCCAAACCCAGCCCAAACGTTACGACCAGATTTGGTATGCTACGATTTTAAGGTTAAAAACTTTACTTGGAATGATTCTGAAAAACTTAGTCGTTTTTGTAGATAATCTTTAAATAGGTGGCACTGGTAAAAAATCTTTGAAATTTTATTTTTTTCCAAAACAAGTGTTATTTTAAATAATGTGTGAAAATCTCATTTTTATTTCTTTTAATCATAAGTCCTTGATCATGAATGAAAAAAAAATAAACATTGACAAGTATCAACTGATAACCTAAGCGATGGAGGCCTTATTACATCAAATAATTCCAAAATTTAAACTTAAAATAAAATGGAAATTTATTAAATAAAAGACTTGTTGGCCCCACGAGTCCGCCTCGGCTCCCTTGTCCACGATCTACTGCTCATCTAAAAGGTTAGGAAAAAATGATAGGGTGAGTCACCAAGACTCAGTGTATAAATCCCGAAAACACTGACCTGAGGCCCACAAACACATTATGGGCCTTGGCCCATACATAGAGGCAACAATCGTAATTACATGATCAACAATAAATGATGAATAGCCCAACCCCTCCTAGAATTCCATCCTCTACACACCAGCCCATACCAACCATCACACCTCGGGGATTTCTACAATCAACCATCCATCCACTACACACCATAACGACAGCCGTACTGCCTATTCCTGTTAGTCAGGAATCATTAAATGTGGCATAGCCACCGATCACTATGTGACCTAACATTTATATAACGTGGGATTTCTACCACCGATCACTATTGTGACCTATCATGCACTTCCCCTTCATTATCATAATCCCACCCCATGCATACACACATAAAGAAAACATTATACAGGCTTTCATATATTTCGATACACATAGAGATTTCTATGATTACGTACCTGGCATCCTTGCCTAACCCTTTTAGGGTTTTATTCGACTGTCTACACAGCCTATTATCCGACTTTTAGCCCATAACATAAACATATATATACATTCATACAGATTATTTGTGTGTTAGAGATCTACACACCTGATTACCGTTAGAACGAGACCCTCTAAGTCGACGCTATCCGTAGCCAACACTACCGCTATCTGCCTTGAAATCCCGAAAAGTGATATGAGATTCAGGAACTAGTGTTTCTGGCTTTTAGATCTAAGAGATCTTACTAGAGAAGATTCGGCTACTCCCAGAGGATTCCGGCTTTTTGCGAAAAATCAGGAAGAGAAGATGATTCGAAGAAATCTATAGAGATTCGACTTTTAGAAGAAAGAAGAGAAAATAATAATGGAGTTTTCAGCTTTCGGCTTTTTAGAAGAAAGAAGAGAAGAGAATAATGAAGTTTTTGGCTTTTAGAAGAAAGAAGAGAATAATGGAGTTTTCGGCTTTTAGGAGAAAGAAGAGAAAATAATAATGGGGTTTTCGGCTTTTAGAAGAAAGAAGAGAAAGAAAAGGTGGAAACCCTAAATGCTTAAAAAAATAGAAGAGAACCCTCCTATTTATAGAAATTTCTGCACTTACCTATGAAAACCGAAAGTGCCCTTCCCGATAACTAAAAATTAATCAAATAAAAAAGGAAAATTCGCACCCCATTTGCCATAAAGAAACCGATTTCTTCACTTCTCTAGGTGATGGAATTTCGCCAACTCCTAGCCTTGTAGATAGCTCCTATCTTTTCTCCTTTTTTTTCCTTCCATATTATCAACTATATTATCTACATTATCCCATTCACATAAATCCTCCTATTTTTGAGCCTTGTTGTCGTCCACTCTACCTAACCCTAATGCCGAAATTTAGCTAACTTAAATTAAAAGAGTTGGGCTCCATGTAACTTAAATTTGGGCCCCTTACTCCCTTGTGTGGCGTCACCTCCTTGCTCCCTAAGTGGCGCCACTGACCACTGGGCCACAAGCCCATTTTGATATTTTAAACTCAGATACCACCTTTTAAACCCTATAGTGCCCAAACAAAAAATTAACTAATAGTGCCCAAACAAAAATTTAACTAAGGCTTCAACCCAATCCTGAGCCCAATTTGGACCCCTAATGCTCAAATTAACTCATTACACATAATCACTCATTAAATGTATAGGCCCAAAAATTCAGGATGTTACAGTTCTACCCCCCTTAAAGAAATTTCGTCCTCGAAATTTCCTACTAACTATTAATCATACTACCCAAGTCTCACCACTATGCTTTCGCTGCGAACTCTAATTCTAAAGCCAAAAGAAACACTTAGGATAATATGATAGAGTACGCACCGGTACTCGCATCTAGAGCGTCCTCGTCCCCTTGTACTCATTCTACCGATTCACATTTATCTGATTAGAAATTTTATGAATTATTAGTTTTCTTCCACTGATTAACCACGAACAGTCTTATGAATAGTAGTTTTAGGAGTAGTTCTGTCGAATTCGCGATTATATCTACGATTCAGTCTCAAGTTTGTGTTTCCTAATTCCAGTGAGCACATACATTCATTCATCAATGTACAAGTGGCATCACAGTCATCATGTAAGGGTATTTTCGTCATTTCACTACCCAGGGGTATTTTCATAATTTTATCCTACAGGGGTATTTTCGTAATTTTCTAAAATAGAGTTTCTTGGTGATTTTGCGAAATAAGGGTATTTTGGTAATTTTGCAATCTGAGGGTATTTCAGTAATTTTGCAATCTGGGGGTATTTTGGTAATTTTACAATCCGGGGTATTTCGGTAATTTTATAAATAAGGGATAGTTTGGTCATTTATAAATCAGGGGTAATTTAGTAATTTTACAAAATAGGATGGCTGGTCCCTTTTCGGGTTTTAGTTATAAATTTTGGCGATCAACAAGTCCTTATGACTAAGGTGAAGCAATACTACGCACGGGTAGGATTCCAATGGAAAGGAGGTGAGTCACTAGGATCGCTTAAATACTAAGCTCTCATCGAATCCAATCCTAGACATGCGTATGCTGTTGCCACACCCTAATGTCGCGACTTGTTCACTGTGTTTGTTTGGTTGGATTAAATCTTATGAATTTAGAGAGTTGTTTAAACTAAGCCTAAAGTCCATCAATGTCTAATATACTAGCCTACGCCCATCAAGCCCATCAAGCCCAACATACATATCACATCCAAAAGTTCAGAATACTTACTGCGTGGATCTGGTGCCAGAGACTCAAGGCCATTTCTCAACCCAAACTTTTCCAAATTCTTATCAACTTTAAAACAAGATTAGACCCATTTCACACTCGAGTTTTGAATCTGGCTCGATACCAAAATGTAACACCCCAAACCCAAATTTCAAACGTTACGACCACGATCGGTATGCTACGATTTTAAGGTTAAAAACTTTACTTGAATGATTCTAAAAACTTAGTCGTTTTTGTAGATAATCTTTAAATAGGTGGCAATCGGTAGAAAATTTTTGAAATTTTATTTTTTCCAAAACAAGTGTTATTTTAAATAATGTGTGAAAATCCCATTTTTATTTCTTTTAATCATAAGTCCTTGATCATGAATGAAAAAAAATAAACATTGACAAGTATCAACTGATAACCTAAGCGATGGAGGCCTTATTATATCAAATAATTCCAAAATTTAAACTTAAAATAAAATGGAAATTTATTAAATAAAAGACTTGTTGGCCCCACGAGTCCGCCTCGGCTCCCTTGTCCACGATCTACTGCTCATCTGAAAGGTGAGTCACCAAGACTCAGTGTATAAATCCCGAAAACACTGACCTGAGGTCCACAAACACATTATGGGCCTTGGCCCATACAAAGAGGCAACAATCGTAATTACATGATCAACAGTAAATGATGAATAGCCCAACCCCTCCTAGAATTTCATCATCTACACACCAGCCCATACCAACCATCACACCTCGGGGATTTCTACAATCAACCCTTCATCCGCTACACACCATAATAACGGTACCAGATCGCCTATTCCTCGTTAGTCAGAATCATTAAACGTGGTATAGCCACCGATCACTATGTGACCTAACATTTATATAACGTGGGATTTCTACCACCGATCACTATTGTGACCTATCATGCACTTCCCCTTCATTATCATAATCCCACCCCATGCATACACACATAAAGAAAACATCATATAAGCTTTCATATATTTCGATACACATAGAGATTTCTATGATTACGTACCTGGCATCCTTGCCTAACCCTTTTAGGGTTTTATTCGACTGCCTACACATGACCTATTATCCGACTTTTAGCCCATAACATAAACATATATATACATTCATACAGATTATTTGTGTGTTAGAGATCTACACACTGATTACCGTTAGAACGAGACCTCTAAGTCGACGCTATCCGTAGCCAACACCACCGCTTATCCGCCTTGAAATCCCGGAAAAGTGATATGAGATTCGGGAACTAGTGTTTCGGCTTTTAGATCTAAGAGATCTTACTAGAGAAGATTCGGCATACTCCCTGAGGATTCCGGCTTTTTGCAAAAATCGGAAGAGAAGATGATTCAAGAAATCTATAGAGATTCGGCTTTTAGAAGAAAGAAGAGAAAAGAATAATGGAGTTTTCGGCTTTCGACTTTTTAGAAGAAAGAAGAGAAGAGAAGAGAATAATAGAGTTTTTGGCTTTTAGAAGAAAGAAGAGAATAATGGAGTTTTCGGCTTTTAGGAGAAAGAAGAGAAAATAATAATGGGGTTTTCGGCTTTTAGAAGAAAGAAGAGAAAGAAAAGGTGGAAACCCTAAATGCCGAAAAAATAAAGAAGAGAACCCTCCCTATTTATAGAAATTTGTGCACTTACCTATGAAAACCAAAAGTGCCCTTCCCGATAACTAAAAATTAATCAAATAAAAGGAAAATTTAAGCACCCCTTTGCCATAAAGAAACCGATTTCTTCACTTCTCTAGGTGATGGAATTTCGGCCAACTCCTAGCCTTGTAGATAGCTCCTATCTTTTCTCCTTTTTTTCCTTCCATATTATCAACTATATTATCTACATTATCCCATTCACATAAATCCTCCTATTTTTGAGCCTTGTTGTCGTCCACTCTACCTAACCCTAATGCCGAAATTTAGCTAACTTAAATTAAAAGAGTTGGGCTCCATGTAACTTAAATTTGGGCCCCTTACTCCCTTGTGTGGCGTCACCTCCTTGCTCCCTAAGTGGCGCCACTGACCACTGGGCCACAAGCCCATTTTGATATTTTAAACTCAGATACCACCTTTTAAACCCTATAGTGCCCAAACAAAAATTTAACTAATAGTGCCCAAACAAAAATTTAACTAAGGCTTCAGCCCAATCCTGAGCCCAATTTGGACCCCTAATGCTCAAATTAACCCATTACACATAATCACCCATTAAATGTATAGGCCCAAAAATTCAGGATGTTACATTCTCTCTCCTCCAGCTTCTATTTCTTGAATCTAACTTGCTATTCTAGCTCCCCATAGTTTCCTTGTCATCTTTCTCTCTTGATGGCTATGGAAATTCTTTTGATTTCTAAGTGAAAATGGTGGATTTTTTATAAAAGGACCAAATTGTGAAGAGATGATGAAAGGACCAAATTCTTTCTCTTCTTCTCACGTTGGTTTGCATGGGAAAGATGAAGAATGATGAAAATTCTTCATCTTTCCTTCCTTATATACTAAATAAATAATAATAAAATAATAAAATATCTCATCAAAATATTAATAAACAATATTTATCTAATTAAATAATTATAAAATATCATCAACATCATCATTGCCTTCTAGATTTCTCTCTCCTTCTAATTGACCATTTTGCCCTTTATGATCTTTTAAAATTCCATCATTGAATTATCATTTAATTTGGTAAAATTGCAATTTAGTCTCTCATAATTCTTCACCTATTCAAATTGGTCCTAATTCATCCATTTTTCTTAGTTTCTAGATCATTCCACCCTTAAAATATTTTCACTATTGGTCCTTCAACTTTTTCATACGTACACTTTAATCCCTCAAGTTTTGAGTATTTACTCTTAGGCAACAAAACTTTTCTCACTTTTACCATTTAGTCCTTTCTTGAATTAATATATCATAATATACTTCCCAATGTTGTCATAACTCCAAAATTTTCATTTTTATCGCTTTATTTCCTTATTTTACTATATCAAAAATAATATCTTACTGTAAAAATTTTCGGGGTATTACAATGATGGCGGGTCAAGGTGTGGAAAGATGATAAGGATAATGGCGAGCAATGGGAAAAGTGTTACAGCTAAGGTGGTTGACGAGTGTGACTCCATGCATGGTTGTGATGAAGCACATGCGTACCAACGACCTTGTAATAATAAAATTATTGATGGATCTAATGCAGTATGGAGCGCTTTGGAGCTCAATAAAGAGAAAGGGATTGAAGATGTTACCTGGTCAATGGCATAAGGTTTAAGAAAACTTGAACAACTTAAACTTTTAAAATACTACCATTATTATGATAATAAAGTAGGGGGTTAGATTAAGGTCTAAGAATTTGGTAGGCATATGGTCCTTGTTTGTGGCCTTGATTTGTAATCTGTAGGACATTAATCTTGCGGTTTGATCTGATTAATGAAAAATATATCAAGGAATGATGATGATAAAATTTGCATATATGCTTAATGCATCTCTTTTATTCCAGCGTAGGAATGAGGTATGTTAATTCTTCATTCATTAAAACGGAAAATATCAGCGCAATGTTTTATTCCAAGCACGAAGGGGGCAATGGCAACCCAAGCCATGAAGCCATAAACAAAGTGTAGTTTACAAGTCAACAGATCAACCATTGAGTGATATAGAATACAAAAAGTCTCCCGTGTAGAAAAAAAAGAAAAAGTATATAAAATCAATGTAAAAAAATACCTTGAAACAAGATTGATTTGTTCAAAAATTGAAATTATCCAAAGCCATTAAAAATTTTATCCTGCATGAACTCCATATAACTGAGGCATTAAGGGTAAAATTAATCAAAGGGATTAAATTTTAAAAAAATGAAAATAATAAATGCTTGGAATATGGTGATATTTATTCAAGTAATTAATGAAAAGCTGTGTTCCTGTCTAACTGTTCTACGAAACAAATTAATGACCAATTTAGCATTTCTTTTAAGAAATATCTTTTGAAAGAAAATTTTTTTTTTTAAGGAAAGTTAAAATTTTATGTTTATGTAAAAATCACTTTTGAGTTAATTTTTGAGGTTTGAAAAACACATTTTTTTTAAAAAAATAATCTTATTTAATAATACTTTTATCTTAAAAATATTTTTTATCTCAAAAATACTTTTTAGAAGCAATGTTAAATTCATCCTCCAACATTTGAAAATAAAACAACAGGCAATTGCAAAGACTAGACAAGTCAACAACCTGGTACAAATAATAAAAAAGGACCACCATAGTTTGCATTAATTTCCTAGCTATGAGTTGTGTGGCCCGGGTCTGTGACTTAAAATTCCTTAAAACCCAACCCAAACCAAGGTGATCTACCCATATGAAGCGTTGTTACGAACATGACGAAGATGGAGAAATATCTCTTCAAATACAGTTGTTGAGATTGAGATCGATTTTCGTCCAGGGCGTTGTGGCAATTTACTCTCTTGGGAACCTTATTAATGGTTATATAGTATATAGCTACGGTAAAATGTACTAAAGAGCATTCTTACCTGCCATCTTATCTTGTAAGAACATTGATGCTGATGGGTCTGATGTAGTGCGGACAGTTCTGGGATTAGATAAAAAATGCAAGGATTGCGAATGTTACTCGGGCCATGGTCTCAGGTTTAATTTTAGCCTGAAAAAGTGACTTGTGTTATGCCAGTGAAAAGTTTTCTGTAACACTTATTCATGTATCTTGTGTAAGTTTTCTTACAATACAATTATAAATATATGTTTGAACAGTTATAATATAAGATCAAATTAATATAGAGCACAAATAAATAAAAAATCTGACAAAATTCACTCATAATAATTACTCATGGTGAGATTAAATACACATGACAATTATAAATTATAAAACTTGAGCAATAATTGCCAAACAAATGCTGCAGAATCATACTCTCCAAACTCACTTTACTAGATTAACATAATACAACATGACATGACTTTATAGAAGGGCAGGGACAGGGCAGAAGATTTGCGTTCTATTTTGTGTCTTTCAAAAAAGGTGTTGTGGGAGAATCACATATTTGTAGTGGAAATATCAAGTATTATTTGAATGGGATAAGAATAAAATGAAAGATCACATATTAGATTAGCGTATGAGCAGAAACAGAGATGCGTTATTGTTAGAGCCTGCAATGGGCAGGAAAAGCCCACTTAATTGAAAATTGAGGGAGATTGAAAATGATTTGGGTTGTGGCATCGAGAGCCTATCTTTTGCAAAATTGTTTTCCAACATTCCAAGGCGAGAGTTTAGCGTCCCCACTCAAGCAAAGAGCATAAAATTGCAGCTACTGTGTGTCGCATGTAACAAAAAATGCCTTTCTCCATTTATTGACCTCCATGTATGAAAGCACTGCATGGGAGTTAACTGTCACATTGAAACAAGTTGCAACCCATTTGTCAAAAGGATCATCGGTAGCTACAGTTTCTTCGCATAAATGATTGGTCAAACTAGTCACTTCTAGGCTTCTAGCTCATGCCGCCTCCTGTCTTGTCCACACACTTGCGCATTCAAACCGATTTAGTTTAGTTGGCGATTTTACCTTTTCAGATTGTGATTAGCGCAACAAAAATTGTAATGATGTAAAGTAAGACACTTGTGATTTTACAATATAAGGTTGGGTCATAAACCTAACCAAATCATTGTCAAGTTGCTTCTAAGGTTCAAATAAACATACTGCCTCAATTTTTTGTTCAGGAAACCCGTCAAATAATTTTTATGCATTCAAACTTTTGTTCTTAATGTCCTTATTCCCATTTCCCTCATTTGCAATATATATATATATATATATATATAAAAATCAACTTTACTTTCTGACCACAGAGTTCTAAATGCTGAAACTAATCTCCTTCTAAACAATATCAGACTTTGATTAATATGGCCTTAAAAATATACTGAAATAGTAATAGCCATTTTCGAAGCTTTTGAATTCGCTTACTAAAAGCCCCAACTGCATTTTCTAACCAACTCGACATTAAATGAGACCATGATTGGCGGTAAAAATATCATAAAAGTTTTTGTACTAGATTTTAGATTGTATTTTGCATTTTCTATTAGAAAATTAGGTAAATTAGTCACTATACAATAGATCATAGAGTAAACTGGTCTTTTTTAAAAATTAATCCATTTTTACTGTTAAAAACTAACATAACTGACAGAATAATCAAACAATAACACGTGACATGCCCACGTGCCTTATGTTGGCTTATAGGGACCAATTTTTAATAGTAAAAATAGATTTTTTTAGCAAAAAGGCCAATTTATTTTTTAATCTAGTGCATAGAGACTAATTTATCTATTTTTAATAAAATGAGCAGATGATAATTTGACTTTTAGTATAAGCCAAGGGTCTCTATAATATTTTTATTGTAATATGGCATATTTATTGAAAGAGAACAAAAAAAAAAGGGGGGGGGGGGATGTTCCTTCATTCGGGAAGTAGAATCCAGAGGTGCTCATGGGTCAAGTTCAGGTAATATATTTAAATCAATTTTTTAAGCCCCTGCTCAATCCAATTCAATTTAAGAAAGGTAAACTTGTACCGGACCCAACCTACCCCGCCCATTGATTTTTTAGATTAATTTTTATTTAAAAATAATTTTTTTTAAATATATAATGCAATAAATAAACGCTAAAATAAATATTTTCTAACACATTAAAAGTTTTTATATTAAAAAAATAATACCATAAATATAATAAATATTTTATTATATTAAAATGCACAAATAACTATAATAAATATTTTAATGTACTAAATATAATATTTAAAATTTTATATTTTGAGTTGAGTTATTTAAATGTATAAAAGTTTTTAGCAATAGTTTAATTATTATAAAGTTAATAATTTAATATAAATATATAATTATTATTTAATATATATAATTAATATAATTATGTTTTATAACATAATATATTTAAACTGAATTAAGTTTAAACAAAAAATTATTGTCTAAGATTTGACCCATATAAAACGGGCCTTAAATTTTATTTAAACTCATTTTCTATAAACTTAGTATTTGGCCTTTTTATTAAACTAACCCCAAAAAATTAATTAATTGTCAAAATAACTCACCTTTTTAATTAAATACCAAAATGACTCAAAAGCTACAGTAAATTTAGGTGGAGCCAAATTAAATGGCTCCACCAAGTTGCCACATCAGCATAGGGGATTAAAAAATAATTTTTTGGTGGAGCCATTTTGAATGGCTCTACCTGTATAAAATACAAGGGAAATATTGTAAAATCTAAAAAATTAGGGGCCTTTAAAACAATTTTCTAATTTTTGGTGGAGCCATTTGAAATGGCGCCACCACCTTTACAGCTTGTTTTTTTTTTTAATTTTGTCTTCTTTTTTTTTTTACTTTTTCATGTATTTAAAAAATTAAAGGCCTAAAAAGCAATTTTCCCTTTTTTGGTGGTGCCATTTGAAATGGCGCCACCACCCTCCTAATTTTTTTTTTTTACTTTTATATTAATTTCTTATTTTATTTTATTTATTTATTTTATATTATTAATTTTAAAAAATTTGTAATGTGTATTTAAAATGTTTTATAATATATTTTTAAAAATTTTAAATAGCATTTTAAATAAATTTTTTTAACTTTAGATATATTTTAGTAATTATTTTAAATATTATATTTTTTACTTTTTTCAAGTTTTTGAAAAGTTTGGGGACTTAAAAGTAATTTTTCCTTTTTTTGGTGGTGCCATTCAAATGGCGCCACCACCCTCTTACTTTTTTTTTTTTTTTTACTTTTTCATTATTTTATTATTTTATTTTATTTAGTTATTTTATATTATTAATTTTAAAATATTTGTAATGTGTATTTACAATGTTTTATAATATATTTTTAAAAATTTTAAATAGTATTTTAAATAAATTTTTTAACTTTAGATATATTTTAGTAATTATTTTAAATATTATATTTTTTACTTTTTTCAAGTTTTTAAAAGTTTGGGGACTTAAAAGTAATTTTTCCTTTTTTTGGTGGTGCCATTTGCAATGGCGCCACCCCTACTGACACTACTGACACTACTTTATTGTTTTAATTTAGTTATTTATTTTATTTTATTTTATTAATTTTAAAAAATTTGTAATGTATATTTAAAATGTTGTATAATATATTATTTAAAATTTTAAATAATTTTTTTAACTTTAGATATATATATTTGAAATTATTTCTTTATAAATTTTAAATTTATTGTTCAAATTGCTTTTGAAATTATTAGTTTTATAATAATTAAAATGTATGTTTAATCTTATATTAAATTTACATAGAATTTTTTAAATTAATTTTTTTAAATTTTTCTTAATTTATTTGAAGTTTTATATATTTTCTTATTTTAGTTGTTTATTTAACTTGGTAAAATTACTATAGGGCCCCTTATAATCTCAAAATCACAGCTTTTGGTGGAGCCATTCTTTATGGCTCCACCTCTTGGTTCTCTTCTATATATATAGAGTGGTGTAACTGATGTGCTAAGTAAGGAAGTTAAAAATATCTATTAAAAATGAGTAATGAGGTGTTTTTGGTGTATGTTGTTTTTGATAGTGAAATTGTAGAAGGTGATATTAGCTGTGTATTTCAAGGTGGGCAAAAAGTAGGTTTGCGATTCAAAAAAATGTGAAGCTAGTAGAAATGAAAAGGAAGATCGGCATGAAAATAGCTATCCGTTGTGGAAGGCCAATGTCCAAATTATTTTACAAGTTCCCAATCTCTACAGATCCGTTTCAAATTTTGTGCGATGCAAATTGTTAGATGATGATGACTTGTGCACTATGATGGAAACATGGTGGTCGAGTGAGAGTGAGAACCCCAACCGGTTGAATTATTTTATGAGCTAGCGCACTTTGAGCCTATTGAGAATGTTAGTCCAATAAGTCAACATCATGGATTTGACTTTGATCTTAATGTTGGATGGACAAACCAATTAGAATGCGGTGGAACCTCACAGATACCCGAAATTCCTAATTATGGTGGGAGTTCATACAAAGAACCCTACCTCTCACCCCCGTCTACAAATACATCAGGAGGTGATAATAAGCACAGAGGCAAATGTCAGAGAAATGACCAATAATGGTAAAGATTCTGATCAAGACGTTGAAGATTTTAGTGACCCCGATGTTGATGAAGTTCCGGACGATATCGATAATGAAGGCCCGGAAGAGGTTGAAGATGTTCACGGCCCTTCATTAAGTAACCCAAGTCATGCCATTATCTTACGAAAATGAACTCGGGGCGACATGTTGAATGTAGATCCGGATGCGCACATGCATCCAAGTTTCTCGAGTATGCCGATATAGTACCTGCTCATAGATTGGCGATAAATTCACAGTTCGAGGAGTTATTCGTTGGGCAATCGTTCGAGAACAAGGCGGATCGTGTGTTTGCCATCAAACAATACACTCTGAAGTTGTCGATTGATTACAAGGTTGTCAAATCTACACCGACATTATATGTTGGGGAATGTTGGAGAGCCGCGATGGGTGTGGTTGGCGAGTTCGAAATGCATTTATACTGAGAGGACTCAACAATGGCAAATACGTAAACTAGAAGGGCATCATACATGTAGCGCCGCACGTATGTCTCAAGACCACCGGAAATTGGATGCCAAAAGTATTTGCAATCGCATCATACCACTAGTGAAAGATAGTCCAATCATTCCCTGTGTCAACATTGATTGCGTATATACAAGCTCGATTTCAATCTGAGTTTCTTATAGGAAAGCGTGGTTGGCGAAACAAATGGCCATGCAACAATTGTAACGGACCGGGATGAGTCATACAATGAACTTCGTGGTTGGATTTCAGCGATGGTTGAATACATCCCGGGAATTATCGTGGACTTGCAAACATTGCCTTATAGAGGCCGTCTTGGACAATTGGAACCGGGAGAAGAGTTTTTCGCCGATCGATCGCTCGACTTTCGATCCATGTGTGTTAGAGCTTTCCCCCCACCGCAAACCACTAGTGCAAGTTGATGGAACATGGCTTTATGGAAAATACACACAAATACTTTTGATTGCGGTTGCACAAGACGGTAATGGAAATGTACTACCGATCGCTTTTGCCATCGTAGAGTCGAGAACTCGAATCGTGGGCGATTTCATTGAGACTTACGGAGACATGTTGTCGTGCAAGACAACATTTGCATTATATCCGGACGGATCAAAGGGTCTTGTTCTTCGCGATTCGACAACTGAGGTTCCATGGAGGTCCGTCTATTGTATTCGTCACATCATTGTCAACTTCCACAATCGAAGACAAGAATAAAGATCAAGCGCAAACGAATTGTGAACATGGGTAAATATATCGTATTTAAATTGTATTTCTAATTATTTTGAGTCCATTTCCTAATTTGAATAGTAAAATAACTTAAAATTAGAATATACACAGGATACGAGCTGGAAGCACACCGTTTCAGACATAAGCTCGCGAGGTTAGAGACTGATATGGAGGGGTCCAATCCTACTCTCAGACAGTGGTTAGGTAGCATGGAGCCGTGGCAATGGGCCCAATGTTTTGACGAGGGGTATCGATATGGTCAAATGACAACTAACCTCGTTGAGGCCATTAACTCCGTCTTGAGGCGTACACGTCACTTGCCGATTTCAGCCATAAATTATATAAAAACAAGACTAATATATAAGTTGTGGAACTCTTGAGTAATACAAGAAATATGACATAACACTTAAAAATTAACATAACTTAAAATTGGAAAGAGCCGGGAGTGGTATCGTCGTTCGGGGTATAGCGATTCACGGGTCTTCGTTGACGAGGTGGACGTTGGGGTGTACGGTACACATCAGGAATATCGGCAGCTGGATCAAACGTGGCCTGAGGCGGAGTGGAGTTCATGTTATTACCAAACATATCAAATGATATCGGTGGTTGCTCTGGGTGAAATGAACTCGAACCGTCTATGTCTTGGTGAAATAAACTCAAACTGCCTATGTCTGGGTGAAATGAACTCGAACCGCCTATGTCTGGGTGATATGAACTTGAACCACTTATGTCTGGGTGATATGAACTTGAACCGGCAATGTTCGAGTGATATGAACTGCTATGCGACTCATCACAAAAAGCGTCAACCCATTGGTCCGATGTGTTCAAAGGTTGGTTCTCCGAGTTGGGCTCCACCATATGTTGATCCTCTAGCTCCCCCATAGGTTGATTTCCACGTCTGTAGCCATGACCTGGTACTATCATAAACTGTCCACCATATAAATAAACACGCCATCGAGTCATGTACCATTGCATGTATTCAGTCGAGGGACTAAAGTCAAACATGCACGAGTGCATCTCAGGCCGTCTGTCGTACCGGGTATTCCATAGTGCTATAAAAGATTGATGTTCCACGCGCCAATCTGTTGTATGTTTCCCCCTCATGGTCTTACCGTGGACCTCATCAAATTGTTCTAGCTCGACCGGCACAAATTATCTACACCCAAATTGTCGCATAACTCGATCACCGTTGTACCACTCAACGGTTGAGAAGTTGAGCACCAGCGTGTTAATGCACCACGCATGGGCTTCAGCGTGAACCCTCTGAGGAATAAGGGTTGCAACGTTCAGTGCAGAATACGGCATCCACAAGAACTGCACAATATAACATAATGAGTCAATTCACATAACATACTATAACTGGATAAGTTAAATAAAGGTTACTTAAACTATATTAATATATATTACTTTCTCTCCAGCGTACGCCTCTATCATTTGACGGTAAATGATTAATGTTTGGCTCGCACCAATTCCCGGAGACGTCGCCCATCTGAAATCGCAACAAACATGTTGGCAGTTAAACTTTGAAAAATGTTATCCACACTTATAAGTCGTTAAATGGTAAGTATAATTCTATTTTTACCTATTCATAAGTGGCCACGAATATGGTTGGTGCCTAACAGCTGCTAGAAACGGCATCCTGTATAAAGCCCAAGACTGCAGTAGACCCAGACAACCAGCCATATTACTAACCCCATGTTTTGTTGCTCGACAAAGCTCATAGTATAATGCAGCCAACATCACTGATCCTCAGTTTGTAACTACACAAAGACGAGAAAATCCTCCAATAGAGGCAAATACTTTAAGTGGACTTTATTAGACGTGTTGTTCGGCATAAGCACCCCCCCAATCAGCTGCATAATATAGGCTCGAGCAGCATACATCACCTCCTGCTCAGTGGCAGTGCTCGATAACCGCTTAAAATTTGCTCTTAACCATGACAATCTCAAGCATGTGAAATTTTCTTTCTCATCAGTAGGGAACCGTCCAAGCAGTCTGTGGCATACTACTGAAGGTTCTAACACTTTGCTTCGACCCGAGACCACATCACCGTCAATTTTTAACCCAAGTTGCATAGCGACGTCTTCTAATGTGATAGTGCACTCCCCACACGGCATAATGAAGGTGTGGGTCTCCGTACACCACCGCTCAACTAAGGCGGATA
The DNA here is from genome assembly GCA_025698515.1 of Gossypium sturtianum. NCBI lineage: Eukaryota > Viridiplantae > Streptophyta > Magnoliopsida > Malvales > Malvaceae > Gossypium > Gossypium sturtianum. The sequence continues at coordinate 163,077,394 of CM046955.1, read as the reverse complement.
TTAAGTTTGCCCTCAGGTCAAACCTCCGGATCAATGCGACGTCCCCAAATCCTGCCATCTGTAAGTATGGCATGATCCGCTCGTCCGGATCATACTTGGGAAAATGAAACCGCGACCTCAAAACCCGATAACCATCCTGTATGGTAATTTTTTTTTTAAATTTGATAAATCAATTATCTATATAATTTAAACATAAAAAAAATATATTGAAGAGTAAAATTGAAAGGTTGAAAAAACAAAAACATCATACTTATACTATACCAACATAGCCATTCTAAATATTTTTTATTTCACTTAAATTAAATAAGTAATAATATATTAATAATAGAAACATAAGAAAGACCCTCAACATCATGACCACCACTTGAATCTTAAGTTAACTTTCAATAGGATATTTATTTAGTTCTAAAGGTTTAAGTTGTGGAATTTAACAACATTTTTTTCGGATATTTATGCTCTTTGTACTTAGATTGTTATTTGGATTATTATAAAGTTAAGTGTCTTCAGGTTTTTTTTTTCTTATTTAAGGTTAAAATTTAAGAGGAATTATAAATAATTTTAGATATTGAATATACTAACATTATAACCCTACTACATCGTGATTTTTAAAATTTTTATTTCATTATGTTAAAATTTTAATTTTAAAATAAATTTTATTAAATTATAATATTATTTTACTATAAATAATTAAACATATTATAATTATTTCAGATTTGTGAAGTTGCGCACTCCTTTTTCCTTTTAAAATTTTAAAGCAGTTAAAAAGGAATAATAACAACTAAATAGAGATTAATATCATGCAATAAAATAGTTAAAAATGAATAATAACACCTAAATAGAGATTAATATCATGCAAGAAAATAGTTAAAAATGAATAATAACAACTAATTAGAGAATAATATCATGTAAGAAAATAGTTAAAAATGAATAATAACAACTAAATAGAGATAAATATTTTAAAGCGGTCAAAATACGTTCAACAGAGTAGCGATTAGCAAGAAAAATAAATAACTAAAACGATTTTTTATTTCAATTATAAATAATTTTATTGTTTTCGTCGATCATCGATGATGTGTGATCCGTATTTGCTCCGTAAGACATTTTAATATCGTACAGATAAAAAAAAAAACATAAATACAACAATTATTTTTAATATAACATTAACTATAAAAATACAAATAAAACAATAAAATACATAACTTTAATTTCTCTCAATTAGTAATTTCAATCGGTGGGGGACCAAGCCCCACCCTATATATAATACAAGATTTTAATTACTTATTTTTTGTTTATTAATAATCACATCACCGACATGATGTGACTAGTTATAATATATATATATATATTTATTTATTTTTAATTCATTCTTTAAATAAAATAAGAATAAAATTAAAATTTTTCATTTAAACAATTCTATGTAAAATTAATATAATATTTAAAATAATTACAAAAATATATCTAAAGTTAAAAAAATTTATTGAAAATAATATTTAAAATTTTTAAAAATATATTATAAAACGTTTTAAATACATATTACAAATTTTTTAAATTTAATAATATAAATTAAATAAATAAAATAAAATAATAAAATAATAAAAAAGGAAAAAAAAAGAAAAAGGGGTAAGAGGGTGGTGGCGCCATTTCAAATGGCACCACCAAAAAAGGAAAAATTACTTTTAAGTCCCCCGAACTTTTCAAAAACTTGAAAAAAATAAAAAATATAATATTTAAAATAATTATTAAAATATATCTAAAGTTAAAAAAATTTATTGAAAATAATATTTAAAATTTTTAAAAATATATTATAAAACGTTTTAAATACACATTACAAATTTTTTAAATTTAATAAAATAAATTAAATAAATAAAATAAAATAATAAAATAATAAAAAAGGAAAAAAAAAAGAAAAAGGGGTAAGAGGGTGGTGGCGCCATTTCAAATTGCACCACCAAAAAAGGAAAAATTGCTTTTAAGTCCCTAAACTTTTCAAAAACTTGAAAAAGTAAAAATATAATATTTAAAATAATTATTAAAATATATCTAAAGTTAAAAATTTATTTAAAATACTATTTAAATTTTTTTAAAAATATATTATAAAACATTTTAAATACACATTACAAATATTTTAAAATTAATAATATAAAATAACTAAATAAAATAAAATAATAAAATAATAAAAAAAAAAAAAAAAAAAAAAAAAGGGGTAGAGGGTGGTGGCGCCATTTCAAATAGCACCACCAAAAAAGAAAAATTGCTTTTAAGTCCCCAAACTTTTCAAAACTTAAAAAAGTAAAAATATAATATTTAAAATAATTACTAAAATATATCTAAAGTTAAAAATTTATTTAAAATACTATTTAAATTTTTAAAAATATATTATAAAACATTTTAAATACACATTACAAATATTTTAAAATTAATAATATAAAATAACTAAATAAAATAAAATAATAAAATAATAAAAAGTAAAAAAAAAAAAAAAAAGGGGTAAGAGGGTGGTGGCGCCATTTCAAATGGCACCACCAAAAAAGAAAAATTACTTTTAAGTCCTCAAACTTTTCAAAAATTTGAAAAAGTAAAAATATAATATTTAAAATAATTACTAAAATATATCTAAAGTTAAAAATTTATTTAAAATACTATTTACAATTTTTAAAAATATATTATAAAACATTTTAAATACACATTACAAAGGGCAATTGACCCATAAATACCAAAAAATTAAAAAATTTACGGAAAAGGGCCGGAATTGGGAAAAATTACGGAAAAGGGCGAATCCCAAAAACGCGCCACGTAAGCGCGTTTTTGGGAAGGGACAAGGCAGCGCATACTCTTGGAAGCGTTTTTGTCCACGTCATCCAAAAACGCTCCCACGTGGACGCGCGCTGGCGGCGTGGACAAAAACGCGCTTCAAGCAGGCGTTTTTGGTCCTAACGATCAAATTTTTTTGACCGTTGGCTCCCCAACGGTCAAAAAAAAAAACTATAAAACCCCACCCTTTATTCTTCACATTTCAATCCTTTCTCAATATTCTCTCAATTTTCTCTCAATTTTCTCTCAATTTTCTCTCAAGGTCCTTGAAATTAACGCTCAAATTTCAAAATAGTCCTTTACTATTTACGAAAAAGCCCTTTTTTTTTTTAAGATATTTTTATCGGAAAATTTTAAAGCCGATTACAATGGTAGGGAATTACTTCGCTTAGGCGAGAAGCACATGCCGTCGAGCAAATAAAAATGGTAAGTTTTAATTTTAATTTTGAAATATTATTTAATTTTTATCCAATTATGTAATTTTAATTAATTTTGAATTTTATGATTTTTAAAGCGATGTAGATCGGGTGTTGGAATGTTATATTCGCAACATGCATGATCCCCATCGCCGTTGATCGAGAATTACCGCGTGAAGCGGGTTTTTGGCATGTGGCCCACACATAGGCCGAGGGTTCAAGTTGGAGCCGCCTTTGATCGGCCAGCGTTGATTGAGAGGTGGAGACCGAGACGACACTTTCCATTTGCCATGCGGAGAGTGTACCATCACCTTAGAAGATGTGCGATTACGGTTGGGATTACCGGTGGGCCGGGCGGTAGTCACCGGGTCCGTAACATCTCTCGATTGGATGGCCGTATGCTCACGAGCTTCGGGTGCCATTCGGATAGAATTCGAGGAGCTCGGATCGATATGGCGTGGTTACGAGACACATTCCGCGCCGAACGAGGATTCGATCAAGTAGAAAGAATACGGTATGCTCGAGCATACATTCTTCAAATAATTGGAGGCTATCTCGATGCCTGGGACCTCTCTAGAAACCTCGTCCACCGAGATGGCTCTCGAAACTTGTTGACTTCAGAGCAGCCGGTGAATTGAAGTTGAGAGTGGGGTCCGTCGTGCTATCGAGGTTATACCGAGAGATGTGCGCGACACACGAGTAAACAAAAAATCGGAGGTTGCCTATCACTACCTGCAATCATGGGCATGGTTTCGATTTCCATTTTTACGTCCTCGACTCGACTGACCATATTCATTCCCATCGATAACGAGGTAAATTTAATATTATATTTTACAATTATATCGTATATTTATAGTATAATTGTATGCTAAAAGTTTATTTAATTAGGTGGAACCATCCGCGAATCATGTTGGAATACCGAAATCGCTTGAGGATATACTGATCACAAGGCCCAAAGACAGCGCTACACGATCCACCGGCCCATCAGTTCAACCGACAACACCGGGCCCATCACAAAGATCTACCGTTCATGCCAAAGCGCACTCTTCCCCTTATATGTATCCTCCTAACCCATATATGTTTGATTTCCTATTCCTAGCCCAGTTGGAGTGCATGGCCGAGTTCGAGCCGTTCATCGACTACTTCACTGGCCATCCGATGGTGAGGCCGACGTCGCATGTGGGTTCGAGGAGGCGGCATCGGAAGCACTTCTTTTTCGCGCCGAGCTCCACCGTTCGGGATGCGATCACCCCGCCGTGGTTTATGCAAACACCTCCGGCGTCAATATTTTATCAGAGTGGGTCACCATCGCAACATCCAGAACCAGACCCACTGTCGGAGGAATCTGATTCCCCGCCCGAGGTTCCACAACCCCCGCCGGAAGCCAGAAGAAGGAGGAATCCAGTAGCAGAATCGTCGACCGCCCTCTCGTGGCTTTGGTTCCCACCGGCATCATCACTAGAATTTTTAATTAAGTTTTTTTGTAATTAATGTTTAATATATTTAGTAAAATTTGAGTTTAACTTGTTGCCTTGTCATTTAATTTTTATATTTGTTTTACTTATTTTAATAAAATTTGAGTTCAAATTGTTGCCTTGTAATTTAATTTTTTAATTTGTTTTACTTATTTTAATAAAATTTGACAAAATAGAATTGATTTTTTTGTAATTAATGTTTAATATATTTAATAAAATTTGAGTTTAACTTGTTGCCTTGTCATTTAATTTTTATATTTGTTTTACTTATTTTAATAAAATTTGAGTTCAAATTGTTGCCTTGTAATTTAATTTTTTTAATTTGTTTTACTTATTTTAATAAAATTTGACAAAATAGAATTGATTTTTTTGTAATTAATTTTTAATATATTTAATAAAATAAAAGTTATTGTACAAAAGTTAACCGTTTTCCTCCGAAAAAATAGATATTACATAGCTTCCATGAGACAAAACACCTAAGAACACGGTCAACTATTCCGACTTGGACACGAGCGAGATGTATGCCCCGGGTTCCTACACCATCCGCACAACCGACTTTGGTTGCTTGTTTCTCGGATATCCATATTGTTGCGTATTCTAGACGAGCAAGGTCGACCTTTTGGTTTGCGCCTCAATTGTCTATCGGTAATAGCTTATACGGTGCAAGCGATACCAAGGGCCACTTACGTTCATCTGGGACTGGTGGGAATACGTGTCCCACTTCATTATATGAAGTGTCCCACCCACCGTGTAACTTTTCTAACGCCTTCGCTTGGCTATCCAAGCCTTTCTCGAAGAGGCGTGTACCCCAATTGGCTACTTAATATCGCCAATTAAGGTCGGCACCGTAGTATTTGGATCGGCCTTCAACATCGGGATTATCATGTCACCCAACATCTCCGAATCCATCCTCGGATGATCTTGTGTTACACCACAACGCGAAATACGTTAAACAATGCAATATTACATATTATTATCGTTATTGAAATCACCGAACACATAGTGATACTGCATCAAGCAAGACATGTATGTCGACCTTTGTACTTTTAATCTCCCACAACCCTGTCTTTTTCTTCAACGACGCCATGATTTTCCATTGACATGTGCCATCTTGCATCGCACACTTCTCGAACTTATCGAGCTTCGATTTAACCACCGTGTAGTTAACCCCGTTCTTAATCTTTGTCAGATTGTTTCAATGCAACAAGAAAATTATTCTTGTTCGCAAACCTGTTACCAACTTCTAATTCGTCGGAATCAAACGATGTATCTGCACGGTCGGCCACGCGTCCGGTGTGTTAGTTCAGAAACTCCAATGCATCATCATGAGATAGATCGACATTATGCATGTGGCCGGAGGCGTAGTACGCCCGAATAGCGGATCTTCTTCTTCTTCGCCCAACCGCCTCAACGTCTTCAGTACAATTGGAACGGGCTCCGGTTGAGAAAATAATCCAACTTCACGCACCGTCGCCCCGCTCTCGAGGTGGATCCACATCGGATTCATCGTCCGACCCTCCATAACACCGCAACAAACGAGGGCCCTCGCCGGTGGATGTCGTCGGGAGTTCATCATCCCTCCTTAAACATCTTTCGCATGATTCCAATCGTATGTGGATTGCCAACCACTAGAACTTGCCGACGCCCCCAAGACGTATTTCTATCATCGGACGTCGATCGACGGATATGCATGTCCCATCCACCAACCGAGTGTCGTGCGGGGTTATGTTTTCCATACTACGACCGCACACCGCACTTACGTGTTTGGCCTCCCACTTACAGAGTGTCGGCTTGGGGTCGTGTATTCTCCTCGAGCAAAGACATGTCGAGGTCGCAGCAAGATCACTTAGAGATGAAAATTCTACATATACCTCCATATAGGGTGATCCATCGGCAATATGAGTCTCCACCATTGCCTCAAAGCCCCGAGCACACTTTGATGTCGAACGACTCATATCTCACCGGATCAACCAAGCGCAAAACCTATACTTAATAATACATCGAACTTTCATTGGCGTTGTTCCAAATATTTTACGCCTAATTCTTTTGCGAAGTTCAACCAAATCGATGTTCCGATTAAAACTCGATGCCGCTATTGTGTTCTCCGATAAGAAAACAACGCCATTTTCGGTGTCACGAACTTCACCGTCGTAGTAAATAACAAAGATTAATACGTTCACTCATTTTCAATTTTTTTCCTTTGCCTCAATTTCCCTTCTCGCCAACCGAGAATGAATTTTCACCGATTTATAGCCTAATTTTGCCGGAGGCTATCAGAGCAAAGGCGCGCCCACGTGGGAGCGTTTTTCATTACGCATCGCGACGGATGCGCCTGCTTTGAAGCGTTTTTGGCCATCGTTTATTGAAACGCCCTCAAAATTATTTCTCCGTAGACTCATCAGAGCAAAAACGCGCCCCACGCTAAGCGTTTTTCCGTAACGCATGCCGTTTTTGGCGGTGTTTGTTCGTAAACGTCCCTCAAAATTATTTCTCCGTAGATCATCAGAGCAAAAACGCGCCCACGCTAAGCGTTTTTCCGTAACGCATTTGTTTTTGGCGGTGTTTGTTCGTAAACGTCTCTCAAAATTATTTTGCCGAGACTATTGGGCCAAAAACTCAACACGGGTAGTAAGGACCAAAACGCGCGCCTGTTGGAAGCGTTTTTGTCCACGCCGCCAAAGCGCGCCCACGTGGGAGCGTTTTTGGATGACGTGGACAAAAACGCCTTCGGCAGGCGCGTTTTGTCCCTTCCCCAAAACGCGCTTTACGTGGCGCGTTTTTGGGGATTCGCCTTTTCCGTAATTTTTCCCACCCGCCCTTTTTCCGTAAATTTTTTATTTTTGGTATTTATGGGTCAATTGCCCCATTACAAATTTTTTAAAATTAATAATATAAAATAAATGAATAAAATAAAATAAAATAAGAAATTAATATAAAAGTAAAAAAAAAAATTCAGTAGGGTGGTGGCGCCATTTCAAATGGCACCACCAAAAAAGGGAAAATTACTTTTTAGGCCTTTAATTTTTTAAATACATAAAAAAGTAAAAAAAAAAAGACAAAATTAAAAAAAAAAACAAGCTGTAAAGGTGGTGGCGCCATTTCAAATGGCTCCACTAAAAATTGGAAAATTGTTTTAAAGACCCCTAATTTTTTAGATTTTACAGTATTTCTCTTATATTTTATACAGGTAGAGCCATTCAAAATGGCTCCACCAAAAAATTATTTTTTAATCCCCTATGCTGATGTGGTAACTTGGTGGAGCCATTTAATTTGGCTCCACCTAAATTTACTGTAACTTTTAGGTCATTTTGGTATTTAATTAAAAAGGTGGGTTATTTTGACAATTAATTAATTTTTTTAGGTTAGTTTAATAAAAAAGCCTTAATATTTTTATCTAAACTCTATATTTTTTAGGTGAGCCATCGGATCTGATCAGGTAGTCGAATAGAATCTACAAGCTATCATGCGCTTTTTGCACATGCGTAGGTTAGCAGCTGGCCGACCTCATTCACGCCTTTTGGTCTGGCTGATATCACAAATAACCATAGTCCATTCTGCTTGCTTTTGGCCAAATTTCCATTTATTATTATCCAAGAACGAACCCCTTTTTTGCTTTGTTGAATTTTCAAGTTCGTCCTCTTCTCTTTAGAAGCAGAACCAAATATGGGAGCCAACACGTCGGAACCTACCTCATTCCGAACTCCACGAACTCGCTCGACTCAGTCCCCTCGAACTCCAGCGAGTCACCTGAGCCCATCTCCCTCCACTTCTGAATCTAATCCCACCACCGCAGCTTACACTAACACTTCATCTTACACGAAAGATACGTCGTGGAATACCTCGCTGTCATGTCAATCTTCTCTTTCAAGCCTCCGCGAATCCCTCTCCGAAAATCCTCACATCTACGACATAACCGAAATCCGAACTGCCACCAACAACTTCTTAGCCAAGCGCTACTCCTCCACTTCCTCCTCTGCCGTCTCTGCTGCTGCTTGCTGGCGCTGCAACCTCAGGGGCCGTGATACTGTCGTTTTCCAACGCAAGTTTCACCGTAAAATCCAGACGTCTCAACTGAAAGAACGACTGTCCATCATTTGTAGAAGCAATCACATGAGTATAATCAAACTCCTCGGCGCTTCCATATCCGGCGATCATATTTACCTTGTTTATGAGTTCATACAAGGATCAAATCTCGTTGAGTGCTTGAGAAACCCTAGAAACCCGAGCTATACTGTTCTCTCGACTTGGATTTCGCGAATGCAAATCGCTACTGACCTTGCTCACGGTCTCGACTATGTTCACAATAACACCGGATTAAATCTCAGCATCGTTCATAATCACATTAAGAGCAGTAGCATTATTGTCACAGAGCCTTCTTTCAATGCCAAGATTTGCCATTTTGGAACGGCACAGCTTCGTGGCGAAACGGACGACATCGAAACGCTAGAAACCGGCTCTTCGAAACGAGAAACAGAAATCGAAGAAGGTAACGCGAGTTTTAGGGAATTGAAGAGATATGATAGTGGAGATAGGCATTTCGAAGGGTTGAGAGATTACATGTCGCCAGAATTCAGATCCAGCGGCAGCGTGACACAGAAATCTGATGTTTTCGCCTTCGGAGTAGTGATTTTGGAGCTACTATCCGGGGAGGAACCGTTGAAATACCGATACGACAAAGAAACCGGTGATTTTCTAAGGACATCTGTGATAGATACTGCTACGGCAGCCACGGTGGAGGGAAGCGAAGGGTTGAGGCAGTGGGTTGATAGGAGGATGAATGATTCGTTTCCAGTTGAGGTGGCGGAGAAGTTGATACAACTAGCGTTGGATTGCGTACACGTGGATCCTGATAACCGGCCTGATATGGGACGCGTGGCAGGGAAGATATCCAAACTTTATCTTGAGTCGAGGATTTGGTTGGAAAATGTAAAAGTTCCAACAGGCATTTCGGTCTCCTTGGCACCCAGATGAGTTGGATATATGGCGCCTCATTTTTTTAATTCATACTCTTTTTCTAATGGCATAAGGATTATTTTTTTAAAAAAAAATTTAGAGTGCGAAAAGATTCATTACGACTTTGTTAATGATTCGCCTTAGATATTGACAGAAGTGGGAGAAAACGAAGATACAGATTTTGATTTGCTTGTTGGGTTGAAAATTGAAATCTCAATATTTTAATATTAGGAAAACAGAATAATTGTCCTGTAGGCAGCACGTAACTGCAAATTTGGTCAATCTTAGAAAATGTGACTGCGAATTTGCTTTGTTAAAGAGAAAAATGGATCTACAAGTATGGGAAGATGTAAAGAAATTGATTCTCTTTTTTCTTATTATTTAAGCTGTTTGTTCATTTTCTCTTATTTAATTTCATATTTTCTTTCATGACAAACAAAGGAAAATTGGAAAACAATCTTGTTTACATTGCCAACAGATATTGGAATTCGAAGTCATATGGTATTTTCTCCACAGTGATGGATACCTTGCCACTATTGTGGCTCCTGAAGCAGTCCACCATTGATTTCCTTAGTGAACCAGATGTGGGTAACTGCTGACAAACCCACTGGACCAATGAGGTCATATCAACTGAAAAATCAAACATGTTTCGAAGCAGAAGCTCAGGGAGTGCAATCTTTTTTGTGTTGGTCACCGCAATTGAAGCTTGCAAGTATTCTAATTTTGATTTCTCCAGTTCAGCTGCAACTCCATCAGCCGTGTATATTCTCACCTGCCACGGAAATTTATTCAAGAGTTTCTTTGGATCAGGTACATCTGCCATAGAAAGAGTTACAAAATTAATACCCAAACTTACTGCAGGAGAAGACCGAGTTCCGCAGCTCAGGGCAAATGTGACATTCGGATCCATCAATTGGAGTCCATAAAGTTTGCGGACAATGGCTTCTTGATCATCCTTGTCATCCTTCTGATAAGCCTTAGAGAAATCATGGTTTTAGTATAACTTGGACAAACTCTCAAGCAGAAGCAGAAACAGTGTTAAAATGTACCTCTTTCATGTTTGAAGATGCTGGTTTCCTCAGAATATAGTGCTCCATTGCTTGCGCACTTATTGTGTTGCCTCCAACGTTGAGAGTTGCCTGAAACTCATTGTCATGTTCCTATTTTGGCGAAAGATTTGATATACATGCAGAAGCACTTAGGAAACTAACTAGGAATGTACCTTGTTCATCAGTGTCAAAAACTTTTCTGGGGTATTAGGCACACCATATTGGAGATATCCCTGTAACTAGTAATGTCAACCCACAGATACAAAAGGAGGGGGCTTAAATAAAAAGAAAGCAGCACAACATTTAATGTAAGGTTAAGCACAAATCAAGCAAAGACCCCCACTCAAGAGAAATAAACAAAAGGAAATGTAAATTCTTTTCCATACTATACATGCATGATGCAGGCATTGTACATGTTGATCCAGAATGCTAATTTTTGCTGGTAAGTCAACGATCTCAGGTCCACTTTCTGGAGATTGCTCATCAGCACCCTGAAGATGGAAAACAGAGAAATGGATCAGAAATTGCCTTTCTTCATTCTGTTGCTTCTGAAAATTTTATAATAATTTCTATAAGAACTTGACTTGTATCCAGATTATGCAGCAGACCTTAGCTTTTTAAGTAAAGGAATAGAACTTGAAATGCATTTGGGGTCCATAGAGTTTGATGCGAATATGACCAGGTTCTTGTAAGGGCCAATGTCCCTTGGAATAGACTCTTCCATGTCGAAGATACCATAGGGGTCTTGTTGCCTCGATTCTTTCTGTGACCCAAGGCTTGACTTTGGATTTAGATTACTTTCCACCCTAAAGCTTCTTGAGCTTAAGGGAGTGCTCATAAACCTGGTAATAGGGCCTGATTTCTCCAGTTCCATTGCTCTTGATGTTCTAAGTAGCCTGACAAAAATAAAGTTCAAACATTTCATGATATTCTCAGATAGCTTGTTGGGATGCCAATTCTGGCTGCTCTCTTCTGAAAGCAGTGTACTCGATAGAGATTTCGGCGGGAGGTCCCAGTTCGACTCTGGAATACGTTCCCTTAGCTGGAAATTGAAAAAAAAAAATTCTCAGTATGAACAAAATATAATTCAAAAACCTTCATATCAGGTTCAGCGGAATCTGTGGGAAACAGAATAACTAGGGCCATACCTTGGGCGATGGATGCCGAGGGTCTCGTAAAGGCGAAGCTGCCTTCAACAAACTGCTTTTCCTAGGAACCCTCTCTTGAAATTTAACCTCTCCCTGGAACTGGTTTTCTTTCTGCTCAGAAAGTAATCTTGAGTCCATTCTCTCGTTCAGACTGAAGTCGCTAAGAGTGTAATCCCCTTTAATAGCTTTGCTAATGAAATGCAAAGCTTTTGTCTCAAAAACCACCTTTTCCTGACCACCTTGCTTAATGGGGTTTGGGTTAGATGTAGTGGATGGATGGCCTTGAAGGTAAGACATTAGACTCCCAGGTTGCCATTGTTTTGCCTTGGTAGCTTCCTTTTCCTGTTTTAGATCAAGTTGAAGTTGGCTTATTTGGCTTTCTAAACGAGCTATCTCACCCTCAACCATAGCCAGCTCTGCTAACAGCTCCTTCGTCTGTAAAATTTTAAACGACATGGATAATGGATTTGATCGCTCAGCTGTTTACTACATGCTTCTTTTGTCAAATGTTTCTTCCTACCATACATTAATGATATGAAGAGAACTTAAGAAGTCAAGTCAAATATGCCCTCAAAGCATGCATGCAAGGAAAAGGGAAAGAACAGCCTTGCCTTTGGAGGGAGGAAATTGGGGATGGAGATGGAAGAGCCAGCCTCTTGATGATGTACTCGTGTTAGAATCTCATGCATCTTTTCTTCTTGATTTAGCATTTTCTGAAGCATGGAGACCTGTAAATATAAAAGAAACATCATTTACATTAGCATTTCATTCATATTTTAGATGTGCCAACCGAAAGAAAACTTGACACCAACGATAAGTATTCTATACATCTTTAAATCATAACATGTCATGATTTGCGTTAACAACCATGCACTTCTAATTACTCAACTAAATATATCGAATCATTTGCAGCGCTGTAAAGTAATTGAAAATACCATTTCTTGGATAGTTAAATAAAAGTTACCTGCAGCTGAAACTGGTCTAAAACCATATCTTCAAAATTTATAGGCCATACGCAAGGGCATAAAAAAGGGTATAGAATAGTTGATCCTCCCTTACAACTGCCCTTTCTGGACAAGAGACAAAGCCACTCTGATCCGGTGCTTGCTAATTGCAATCCAGATGTTGGCAAATGGGTTTTGCCCGTGCATACTCAAATATAGTAATGTGGTGTGACTGGTGTCTCACATTTTCTTTTTTAGTGTATAAATTTCATACTTTAACTACATGAAAATACTTGGTGTTAAATATTTCATATTAATTATATCATGTTTATCATATTATTTTCTGTATTTATTTTTGGCATCATGTGCAAAATTGGTAAGTGTACTCAACATCCACATTCTGGTGTGTAACCTTGTTAATTAAGTGAAAGCCTAATTCTGAAAATAAATCCGTAAGCTAATATTGCTTTTTAGGAGAAAGGAATGATAATGCCTGCAATACCTTTGAGTATTTGAGAAGAAACTCATTATAGGGAGTTCCCAGAGAAAACTGGTTGTTTAAAAGTGAAAAATTAATAAACCATGATTCTCTCTCTCTCTCTCATATTCATTAATCAAGTAAAGGAAAATGATCAACGTGTTGTGCTATCAATAATGATGTATTTATTGCACACAGTTACAGTGAAACATTTATGGAAATGGATGTCTGTCTTTTAAACATGGATGATGATGGATCAGAATCATATCGATTCATTTTTATTGTTGAAAATGCATGGTAATCATAGAATGACAGATGATTTATTCCCATACCTCTCTTTCAAGCGCCTCTTTCTTTTGCTGTCCACTGAGCTTCATTTTCCTCTGGATTCCAAGGTAAAATCAAATGAAGCAGCAGGCAAAATGAATGAACAATTTTTTTTAAAAAAAAAAAGGCCAAAAATCATACCCCATAAGTAACATGAAGGAGATCGCCAAAACATGTTATATAAAGTGGTTGAATAAAAGTGTATATTTCCACATTCAAGAATCATAGATATAGTAGTATTATACCGAACCAACGAAAGAGGCATTAAATTAAGAAGCCAAACTTACAATCTCCAAGGACATGTTATTAACAGACAAGTCTGCTTGACTGGCCATGAATACCTTCAATTTTCAACCCTACCAGCCAATGGGTGGATACGAAACATTAATTACAAACAAGAAAGGGGTGAGCAGGTTTTGATGAAGGCAGGGGGGTTGGGGGGAAGACCAAAGCTTAAACTAAAAGAAAGAGTGGCTGGTTGGTGTTGAGGTATTATTATTTGAAATATAGAATCAAGAGAAGTATGGAAAGAACTGTGGAGGTGAAGATGAACTGGAGTTTTCAGGAATTGGGCTAACCGTCTCACTTGTGAGTGGGACATCGTGCAGATTGTAAAGCACACAATGGCGGTAAGTGGGTTTTTTTTTTTTTTTAACTTGCTTTGACGTAGCTTGCAATCGTGGTCTTTTCGAGGATAACTTCGTTGTTATACCTTCTATTTGTGATTTTCCTTTTTAGGGTCTACAAGTAATGTAGTAGAATATTGAATATAAATTTTTTATGATAAAACTAAAATATAAAATTATTTAAAATTTAAATTATTAAAATAATTTGTCAACTTAATATATTTATTTTCTATCAATCATATGAAATGTCACATGAGGACAACATAATCAATATGTCAAAATAACACATTTTAACAAAAAAATATTTACGATTTTAATTATTAGATTAAAATTTTTAAATCAAAACAATTTCTAACCTTTTTAAATATAAAAATTAAATCTTAAATTTTATCAAAATAAAATCACTAACCATACATTTTAATTTTTTTTATTTAACTGGGGTTATTCTTCTTGTCGTTTTCATTTTCTTTTGGTTTCAACTTTAAATGGGAATTACATCTTTTCAAATTAGTGGAACAGCAGCTATCAAAAGCTTAATTAATTTCGTGCTTTGTTTAAATATAGGATTAAAAATTACTAAATTTTATTAGTACGAAAATATTTTATATTAAAAATATATTTATAAAATTATTTTAATATATAATTAATAATAGAGTGGTAAGAGATTATTAATATATGAATTTATTACTCATGTGTTGAATTCTCAAATGTTTTTTTTTTCTGAGATTATATAAAATATGAAAAGATAAAAAAAATATCGTATAATAATATTAAATACCTTTAAAAGTAAGAATATTTAATAATTTCATAACTAGATTTATCTCAATTTGATTCATTACGTCAATTTAGTCAATTATTTATATGTAATATAAATGTGGTGTTGCTAACTATGTACAAAAATTATTTGATACTAAATTATTGTATACTAATTATGTGAGTGAAAAAAAATTGTATAATAATTATATTTATAAATTTGAGTTAATTGTATTCAACATCCCCAAGTTATGACACTTATTCTAAATGTTCTAATTATATCTTAAATTATCAATCATGTCATTCCATTATTGAAATCGTTAATTTACCCGTTAATGATGCATAAAATCTTATATGACATAATTTAAAATGAAAATATTAAAGAAAAATAAAATGTTGTTACATAACTTTTAAAACTAAAAACTAAAGATAAAGTAAGACCGAAAAAAAGAAGAGAGTGAACAATAGTTTTTGTATCCGTTCCGAAAACCTCAAAACCATTATTTTTACAACATCATTTCTACAATATTCATTTATTTTAAAAAATTCATTTAAATTATGTCAAATAAGATTTGACGTTTCATTTAATGGTTAAATTAATTATTTTAGTAATGGAAGGACCTTATTGATATAACATTGACAATTTAATGATGTAATTAAAATGTTTTAAAGTTTGAAAATCAATTTAAAATGAGTGTCATAACTTGGGATGTTGAGTGCAATTAATTCTAAAAACAAATGAGAGTTTAGCTAAATTGGTTAAGTTAGGCTATAGTAATTATGATGGTTTGTGTTCAAATTCCATTATTTTTCATGTTAGTTTAATTTTTTTTAAATTTTATATAAAATATAAAATGAGTGTCCAATCAAAATTTAAATTGATTTTTTATATATTTTATATAAACATAACAATAAATTTAGCCCTCAACATTTAATTTTTTTATCAAATCAACCTTTAATTTTTCTTTGAGTTAATTTTGGCCATTAATCTTTCAAAAATAGTCAAATAAAATTTTAAATGAAAATGTTAATTAAAACATTAAATTTTTAACAATGTTGGCCTGTCAACCTGCATGATAGTCCATAAGAATTTCATATTCACATGACACTATTTATCTTTTATGTTGTGTTAATGGCTAATTTAAATTTTATAAAATATTTAAAAAAAAGTAAATTCAAAATTCAAAAAAAATATAAAAAAAGAAGAAGAATGAAGTACATGTGAATTGCGATGCATGTTGTAATATTTAATATTTAACATTTTAGTTGGTATTTTTATTAAAAAATAACAATTTGATACTTTTTGAAAGATTGAAGGTAAAATTTAAATTTTTTTTCTTAAATTAACAGCCAAATTTAATTTAAAAAAAAGTAAGAAAATGTAAAACTTTATAAATTTTTTATAAATTTAAAAGATGTAAAACTTTATAAATTTTATATAAAAGGAAGAAAATTTTAGCTGACATCAACTTTTAAAAATATAGAAATCACTATATATGGTAAAAATCCACAGAAGTACATTTAGTGGCCCAAAATAGATTTATCTAATTTAGGCCTTATAATGAAGTACGTGGGTTTACGCTTTCGACATGTGGCGATTTCTGTCTAATGGCGTGGCGATTCCTTAAACCCAAATAAAACCCTTACAAGTTACTACCGTATTGTTGCCGCCCCTGGCATTGTCTCCTCTGCATCATCACACTCAGGGCGCAGTGCAGTCAAATTAAACTTCCAATTGAACTCGTATATTTTCCCAGGTTTTTGTGGTACCCATATTCAGCTCTAAGATGTTATCTTGTTGTCTTCGTTCTATTTCACGTATTCCAGGAAACTTGATTCCCATCACGCTGTCTCATTACATACCCAAACCTCAAAACAACATCCCTTGTCATAGAATCACAGCAAGTTTGACTTCTGTTTCAGTTCTAACATGTAAAAGACCAAATACTGTACCTTTCCAAGGTAACCCATCTTCTCATCTATACTACTGTATATTTTGTTTGCCCAATTGATCATAAGTGATCAGCTTGGTGATTGATTGTAGTGGTTGTTTTCCCTATTGACAAAATGGGAAACGCTTCCAAGTTTCACTGTATTCATAGTTTCAAACATTCTTGGGCAATTAGAAATTTGTTGTGTTACTACTCCAGAGCATAAACAAGGGATCTTTA
This sequence comes from Gossypium sturtianum, assembly GCA_025698515.1. NCBI lineage: Eukaryota > Viridiplantae > Streptophyta > Magnoliopsida > Malvales > Malvaceae > Gossypium > Gossypium sturtianum. The sequence continues at coordinate 163,060,243 of CM046955.1, read as the reverse complement.
CTGTGATAAATTCTATATATACTTATACCGCTAGCGTGTGTGGACCATTAATGGATAGTTCAGTTCAAGCAGGATTCTTTGTTAGTTAAGCTCATTTGGTATTCTTGCAAATCACACTGCAAATTTAAGGCAAAATGAAGTTTAAGTAAAATTGCCTTAGAACGAGTATGCTGACATTTGTTTATATGTTGTTGGTTGCAGTGAGATCTGTAGCAACTATTGTTGATCCAGCTGCTAGGTTTGATGAGATGGTCATTGGACCACAGCGTAAGTATTACTTCCTAGGTGGGAAAGGAGGTGTTGGGAAAACAAGCTGTGCTGCTTCCCTTGCTGTAAAATTTGCAGACCATGGGCACCCTACCATTGTCGTCTCAACTGATCCTGCTCACTCCTTAAGTGACTCTTTTGCCCAGGCAAATATGCTTCTGTTCTTTTAACTCTAAATAGAAAATGCTCGATAATGGAAGTTTATAGGACCCTTCTTTAACAATCTGCTTTCTTCATTATCTCAAGGATTTGGCAGGAGGGGATCTTGTTCCTATTGAAGGATTGAATTCTCCTTTGTTTGCTCTAGAGGTATATGGTTTTAGGTTGAATTTTGTTCACATTAGCTCATTATTTGTTGCATATTTTTAAACCTTAGAATTATGACAGATAAATCCCGAGAAAGCTAAAGAGGATTTCCGAACCGCAAGTCAAAAGAATGTTGGGAGTGCTGTCAAAGATTTTATGAATAACATGGGCCTTGGGATGCTTGCTGATCAGGTGGATACAAGTCTTGCACGTTATTACATTTATAAGCTGTGACTATCATTATGTATATCATCATTATAATGGAAGAAGGATATGTTACAACTTAATTTATGTTTTGCATGAGATTTTGATAATTCGAGTAGCTACTGGCTAGCGAACAAAATAATGTTCCAAGTAAATGGACTTGTGTCATAATGGTGATTTAATTAACATTTTTGCTCATAGTTTTCTATTCTAACCAGGATTCTGGGAGTGGAGTTTGTTTTGGCTCCTGAAGTAGATTAAAGAAGAGAAAAAGTAAAGCTCTTTTGATTCCTTTAAACCAATTTGAAGATGATGAACAATAGTGAAACATTTGTTATTACTCTGGGCAGCATTCTGGCCCATGTATAGCCCCTTGTGCCTAGTTCTGATCCTTTCTCCCAAATTTTTACCTTTAACCTACCAGTGGTATCTCAATTTTGTTTGAGATTTGTTCCTTCATTGTTGCACCTGACATTTTTTTGGTTGCTCCTTTGAAGTTTGGGGATCTGAAACTAGCAGAGCTGTTGGATACCCCTCCGCCAGGTTTAGATGAAGCTGTAGCAATTTCCAAGGCATGTATATACCTTGATCCATTTCTAATTACTTTTTTATGTTATTTTCCTTCATTTGGGACTTTTTTTCATCCTAACCCTGCAGCCGCTTTGTAGGTGATGCAATTTGTTGAATCACCACAGTACAGTATGTTTAGCCGGATAGTGTTTGATACTGCACCCACGGTCAGTGGACACTAAATTGCTTTCAACCTTTTAGCATATTCAACTGCTTTTGAAGTTGGTGAATAATTTTATTTTCTATTGAATATTTTACAGGGCCATACGCTTCGGCTTTTGTCCTTGCCTGACTTCTTGGATGCATCCATTGGGAAAATTATGAAGGTATAATAAAATGACACTTATGCTTGAATTGGAAGCTTCAGTACTGTTACTCTCGAGTCATTACTGTATGGATCCCACTGATCAGATCAACTTATCTGTTTCTACCTTGCTCGAAACCTAGTAGATATAATCAGCTTCTGATGTATTTTGTGAAACTCAGTTCAAGCAGAAGTTAGCTTCAGCAGCTTCAGCCTTCAAATCTGTTCTTGGGAAAGCAGCAGAACAGCAGGATGTGGTAAGCACAAATGTCTCCTTGGAAGGTTTTGGTATGTATTTAAGTCCTAACCATTATCTTTTGGAGTATGTAGCCTGACAAACTACAGCAACTGAGGGAGAGGATGACCAAAGTGCGAGACCTTTTCCGGGATTCCAATTCCACAGAGTTTGTTATAGTAACCATACCATCAGTAAGACCTTGATTTCACTTTCTTGTCGACACGATGCAACTTTTAACGTTGTGACTACCTTTCTCTGTGTACTGATAAATCAATTATTCGTGCCATTTTTAGAATAAAATATCTGCTTAGCTTGTTGACTAGGTACTGTACTTGTAGCTGAGTTGGAAGATAGTTAGCTAGACTCTTTGGCAGCTATTTTGCCTGTAGAACTACTAACAATGCATTATTTTTTTTTTTGCATAATTCTCCAAAACACTTTAACGACCTCCATGTTGGGCTGGCTTTATCAAACAAAACCAAGTAGAATGAAGTTTAATTTTTAATTATGCAAATGAGGTATGTGAATCTCTAATTGGTTCATTTATGTAGGTAATGGCAATAAATGAGTCATCTAGGCTGCATGCATCATTGAGGAAAGAATGTGTACCTGTTCACAGGCTTATTGTCAACCAGATTTTACCTCCATCCGTATCTGGTTGCAAGTTTTGCACTACCAAAAGGAAGGTAAAATTAATTTCTTCTTCAGCATACTAGTTGTAATCCATGAAAATCATGATCCAAAAATTGCCGCCTTGTTTGCATATTGTACGAGCTGTGCATTTGGCTTAAGTGTGTGAGTGTTATGATACAGGACCAAATGCGTGCCATTGACATGATCCGCAATGACCCAGAACTTGGCAACTTGAGGATAATTGAAGCAGATTTAGTTGATTTAGAGATAAGAGGTGTTCCAGCTCTCAAGTTTATGGGTGATATCGTTTGGAGATGATTTTATTTTGTTTTTTGGGTCGTTATTTTAGAATCTTATTTGTAACACTAATTTTGTCCTACCTTATGGTATCTAAACAGATTCAAATTAAATCCAAGTAAGAACAATTGTATCAGTAAATATAATAAATAAAAAAGTATTAAGTATTAAGAAAAATTGCATGGTGATGCTGGAAACTGTTTTGCTAGTGGTTTTCTTTGTCGTGTGGTTTGAAATATTTAATCCTACTTGATTTTCATATTTTCTTCTTATAATTAAACAAAAAGAAATTAACTTTTCTAAAATAAAATTGCAAACTTTGATTTTGAAAGCAAGAATTTGAATTGTTGGTTTTTTTTCTTCTAATTTGTTAGTAGATTAAAATTAATAATGTTAATTAAATTAAAATACTGAAATTCTTTACTACAAAGACTAACAAATTTTGAATTGAAGAAAAAAATTCAAAATATGAGTTTGGTCGCTCTACTACGTTGTGGCCCAATCAAAGACGAGGGCGGCAAGAAATGGAAGGAGGTTCTAGAAGCATTTCTTTCTTCTTTAAAAATAATAAATAAATAAAAAGAAGGAAGAAAGAAAGCTAAACCCTACCGGAAGAGGCTCTACGTACTTGCAACTTATTAATTTCCTACCTGCCTCCCTGTTCACCTTCTCTCAAAACTAGCAAGAAAAATAACGCCTTTTTTTTTTCTTTGTGATCTTAGTTAGCCTTTTTGGTCTTCGAAAATGGCCTCAGCTAATGCTCTTTCTTCTGCTTCTGTTCTTTGCACCTCAAAACAGGTATTTCCTTTCATTCCTTCATTTCATTTTCCCTACTGTTAACTGCTACAACACTGGTTTCTGAGAGGCGCAGTGTTACCTTATGCCTTTGGAACTTTTCTTCTTTTTTTTTTTTTTTTTTTTTTGTATCTGGGTATTGGAGAAGTGATGAAACATGTGTGTTCTTTAGAGTTTCTAATGGGGTTGTTGTTTATGATTGCAGGGGAGTCTGGGTAGGAGGGGAAATCAGCGCCAGAACCAGAGAGTAAACTATAGGCAAGGAAATAGCCGATTTGGTGTGAGAGCTTGTGCAAAGGAAATTGCTTTTGACCAGAGCTCGAGGGCTGCTATGCAAGCTGGCATTGATAAGCTTGCTGATGCTGTTGGCCTTACTCTTGGTCCTAGGGGTAACTTTCTTTTTCCCCATCATTAGTTCATTATTCATTGTTTCTTTAAATAATCTTGTTATTTTTTTTAATATTTTAAAATATTATCCCGAGTCTACTCTATTTCTGGCTAAAGGAATAAAAAGCTGATCCGCTCATTCGAATAGGATTGCAAATTCCGAACTGCTCGATGGATTCCGAACCGATCCGTCCCTGATAGATTTTTTTTTTTTTTTTTTTGAAAAGTGGATGTGGGATGGGTCTGGGTGGACTTTTTCTTTTACATAGTGGGTATGGAACGATTATGATAATTGCACGTTCCTCCTTGAATTGTAATAACATAATATAGAAAAAATCATTTTTTAAAGAATTATGTGTAAATATTTACGTACAGTTTAAATGATTGAAAATTTTGAAAAACTAAAAGATAAATAGAAAAAAAATTAAATTGAAGCTGAGTGGGATGGGGTGGGGTGGGGCAGGGATGGATGCATCCAAACATCCATGAAAATGATAGTGATTTTCAAGATTATGTATCCATAGTGGAATGGGGCGGGTGGGGGAGTAGAGCATGCCAATTGTGGAGCGGTAGTGGATTCAGAAATATCTGCCCCGCCCCCTCCATTTCTATCCCTACATTTGAATAGAATAAAATGTCAGAAATGTTGTGATTTGCATGTTTTAGAGAGTGCAGTTCAGCCTCATAATCGTTTCATGTATATATGTATTGCTAGGGTATCTGTCAAGAAACAGTGACTGTGGTCAAAGCAGGTGAGATCAGTTGTTACCATATTTGTTAGATTCATGACTAACTCAGTAGGTGGATTTTGTGCATGTGTACTTTAGCTCATTGATGTATAAATAGCTCACTTCTTGGTTAATGAAGGTATGCTGATTTGATCCTTCTCATCAGATCAAGTCTATTGCTTCCTCAATTCTGTTTCAACTTTCATTTTCTTGTCTTGATAATTCAATTTAGTGGTTTTTTGTCATGTACATGCCTTTAACTAATGCGTTATTTTCCAACTTAGAAGTTAGAAAGTTTGTAGTTGCTTTTGTATTATCTTTAAATGATTGCTAGTATCAGTTGTATTAACTGTAACATGTTTGGGTATTCTAAAGGGAGGAATGTTGTCTTGGATGAATATGGAAGTCCAAAGGTAGTCAATGATGGAGTGACTATAGCCAGAGCAATTGAGCTTCCTAATGCCATGGAAAATGCTGGTGCAGCTCTTATTAGAGAGGTGCCATAATCATTTTAGTGTTCTCCTGATTATATTTGTTGATAAGTCTTGAATCTCACCTTGACAGTGGTCATTGGAACTGACATCTTTTGTTGCCCTTTGGCTGTGGGATGAAGGTTGCTAGTAAAACTAATGACTCTGCTGGTGATGGGACAACTACGGCAGCCATACTTGCACGGGAAATAATCAAACTAGGACTTCTGAGTGTTACCTCTGGTGCTAATCCAGTCTCAGTAAAGAGGGGTATTGATAAAACTGTACAAGGGTTGGTAGAAGAACTCAAAAAGAAGGCCAGGCCTGTTAAAGGTCGTGATGATATCAAAGGTATTTTGCACAATTATAAATCGTATTTTCACACCAAAACAATGTGCCACTAGGCACTAAGGAACAAGCTTCTCTTTATTATTTGTTGTATAATGCAATACTTATGCTTTTTTCTTTTCAGCTGTGGCTTCTGTTTCTTCTGGAAATGATGACCTTATTGGAACAATGATTGCTGATGCAATTGAAAAAGTTGGACCTGATGGTGTTTTGTCCATTGAGTCATCATCCTCATTTGAGACAACAGTTGATGTTGAGGAAGGAATGGAGGTATGTCTTGTTTTAGATATGTAACCCACTGATATTATTTCTGTTTCACTTGATATAAGTAACCTGGATATTTTGGTGGCAGTTGGAAGTCTGGTTTAGTTCGAATTATCTTTGTTTCTTTTTCTTTGGACTTGCAGATTGACAGAGGTTACATCTCCCCACAATTTGTAACAAACCCTGAGAAATTGGTTTGTGAGTTTGAGAATGCAAGAGTGTTGGTAACTGATCAAAAGATTTCAGCTATAAAAGACATCATTCCCCTGTTAGAAAAGACCACTCAATTAAGATCTCCTTTGCTTATAATTGCTGAGGATGTGAGTGGAGAGGCTCTGGCCACACTTGTGGTGAACAAGCTGCGTGGCATTCTCAATGTTGCAGCCATTAAAGCTCCTGGTTTTGGTGAAAGGAGAAAAGCTCTCCTTCAAGATATTGCCATTCTGACTGGTATCTTAGTTACAATATCTTTTCTTTCTGATGGAACATTATGCCATGATTTATAGTGTTTATTTCATTATCTAAACTGTAGGTGCTGAGTTCCAAGCTAGTGATTTGGGTTTGCTCGTTGAGAATACCTCAGTTGAGCAGCTTGGTATAGCCAGAAAGGTGATCATTACCAAGGATTCGACTCAACTAATTGCTGAGGCAGCCTCAAAGGATGAGATACAAACTAGGGTGGCACAACTAAAAAAAGAGCTAGCTCAGACAGATTCTGTCTATGATTCAGAAAAATTGGCAGAAAGGATTGCCAAACTATCTGGTGGTGTTGCAGTCATTAAGGTGGGGGCTGCAACAGAGACTGAACTTGAGGATCGTAAGCTACGGATTGAAGATGCGAAGAATGCTACATTTGCTGCCATAGAGGAAGGAATTGTGCCTGGTGGTGGTGGTGCATTAGTTCATCTCTCAAGTTGTGTTCCTGCAATTAAGGAGAAGCTTGAAGACGCAGGTGAGCGCTTAGGAGCTGACATTGTGCAGAAGGTAAACTTGCTGAAGCTTTGGTGTCAAAATGAAAATTCTATTTAGTGTGACCGTTTTAAGGACCATGTTCAATAAATGTGAACTTGCAGTCAGTGAGACTTGGTACTCGTGATATACCATATGCTTTTAACCTGATGAACATTAATGCTCCAAATATAAAACTATATCGATTCATTTTCTTGCATGCAGGCTCTGGTTGCACCAGCTTCGTTGATAGCTCAAAATGCAGGAATGGAAGGTGAGGTGGTGGTGGAGAAGGTGAAGAGTAGTGAATGGGAGGTTGGTTACAATGCTATGACAGACAAATTTGAGAACTTGCTGGAGGCTGGAGTTATTGACCCAGCAAAGGTAACAAGATGTGCTCTGCAGAATGCTTCTTCAGTTGCAGGAATGGTCCTTACCACTCAGGCCATTGTTGTTGAGAAGCCCAAGCCAAAGGCCTCCGCTGCTGCTGCTCCATCAGGTCTTGCTGTATAATGAGGAGGATATATGCGCTTATTAGGTTTTCTGAAGATGAAGAGCAGTATTCTTGCCGTGAATCACAAGAAAATGCCAAATAAATAGAGATTGTCCTCGTAAGAAAATTTTCCTTCTATTTTTGTTTTTCTCTTGTATGGACTAATAACGAAACAGCTTTATCTTGGGATTGCGAAAATATAGAGCTTACGATTCATGCTTACAAACATACAACTCAACCACTGATTTTGCTTTAGAAGTTTTCCTAGGAAATGAAAGAGTATGATTAGGTTTGCTTGCCTGCATCATTTTCAAGTTAACAAACGTTGCAACATGAAAGCTACTTGTACTTTGGTGGTAGAACCTAAAGACACAGAGAACACCATCAAAGTATTTGGTTAGCGGCAAAGTTGTAGGAAGCTACAATCCGTTTCCTATGTTTTGTTTTTTTTCAATCCAGTGGTAAGTAGGCTTCTACTTTCACCCCCTTATTTCCTAGTGGTGGACCATTGATCAGTTCTACCAGACACAATGAGCAAGTTAACATAGGGTAGGGCTACTCAATTTTGTTGGACCCTTAAAAGCATTTTAGATGTAGGGTAATTAAAAACAACGTCTCTGACTCAACGTAATTCTCAGTAATTTACAAGTGCACGTCAAACTTTTTTTCAGACATTAATTGATGGTACATGATAACCATCAATGATAACATCATATCTCCAACTATTCAAGATTTTAATTTCTTGAGAGGTAAATGTTCATGAAAATCACGCGTCGTCTCAATTATGTTTTTCCTTCTTTCTTTTTTTTTTTTTTTTTCAAAATTTGCTCGATTTATCTATGTAGGCTATTTTCTCCAACGTTGGTCTCACGTGGTGAATATCCTCTAAAGCAAGTCGATATCAAGAGGTTCGAAGATAAGAATCTATTAGATATCACATGATTGGTGTTTTATGAAAGCTATGGTGCGGCTGGCCATGGTCCCCTTCCCTTTCCAGATTCCAATTCAATGCGTTTATAAAACTCTCTGTTTGGGCATTTTCTATCACGACAAGCAGATCTGGTGGGTAATAACTGCTCCACCATGCTTCACATTGAACAGTCAAAACTAGATTGACAATGACTCTTAACCTCTTCGTTTAGATTTGGATACACGTGAACTTGAGAAACAAATGGGGATGTGTGCAAATGTAAGTTTGATAGATGGGATGGGATAGGCTTTATTCACACATTGTCAACATTGATAGTTCGAGTTCAAGAGCGTGTGGTATTTTGCAGTAAGCATGCATTCTAATAGTTCAACAACCACAAGACAGGCGGATTCACGTGCCTCAACTCCCTCTCGCTTATAATGGAGAAGAAGGGCCTACATGAATCACATACCACCTTCTTTCAATTTGTTACTTCTATTATTTTTCTCTGGTTTGGTACTTTTCTCTAACGTATGTAACATCTCCATTATTTTGGTAATTTCTTGTAATATTGTTAAGGCTAAAATATATCACATTTTTTCATATGAATTTCTTTTAAATATTGTATATATATTTTTTAAAATAAATTCAAATTTTCAAAAATATATACAAAGATTATACAAAATTATAAAAAGAAAATTAGATTTCATATAAATTTGAACCCAGCGTTGGCTAAGGATGTTCATCCTGTACTCATATCATGAGATTGAGTTACTGGAATTGTATGCTAGTGGTGTGTGCATATGTGGTTATTATTTACTCCTATTAGTGGTATGTGAGTTCTACCAAATATAATGCTCGATTTTCTAATAAAAATATTATAATTTTGGTATTTAATTAGTTGTGTATGTATTTTTTTTAGATTTTATATGAAATATAAAAAGGAAAAATAATATCTTCAAAATAATATTTATTACTTTATAAAAGTCATAGGATTTTAATAATTTCACGACTAAGTTGGAATTTAGTTGATGAGTGACACTAATTTAATCAAGCTTTTAAATAATAACTAGATTAGATTACAATACAACGTAGGGATAAAGTAAAAGTATACAATAAATATATTTATAAAAGTAGATACCCACTTTCAATAAACTGTTTTATGATTCAATCTCAACACAAAATTATATAACAAATGTATTTATAAAAGTTGATAAAAAATAATTTTTTTTTTATACAACACACCACTAACAAGTAATACCCGGAGATTTAGTACTAAATCGTGAATGTGTGATAAACAACTTTGGCCAATAAATTAAACACTAGAGTCCAAATACCCGCTTCCTCTAATTGTGTAATTAAGTGAAAAAATCTAAATTAATAAATATTTATTTTTCAAATACTTCAACAATTCGGACACAAATTATTTTTGAAATTTAAGGTTTTATTGCTTTTGGTTAAAATTAACCTAATCCTATTCATCTCTTTTTCTTAAGAAAATGGAGTTAAATTAAATTAGTTGTGAGATTATATCACATATCGTCCCGGTTTTAAATTGGAAGGGTATTCTTTTAATAAAATACTGTTGCTAATAGGAATCGTGAGAAAGACATAACATATAATACATATATCATATCAGTAAAGTTATCTAAAAAAAATAGACAAATAGAAGTAAATGCAATACTGGATTAATTTAAAAAAAATAAACTAAAAATACATCAACTTGATTAAATTGTGAAAAATTTGCATCCTAACCTCGCCATCATCAAATCAATCTGACGATGAATATCGATCTAATAAGAAAAAACTGTAAAAAGCCCCAAAGAGCCACCACATCAGCAGCGATGCATGAAAGACCAAGTTTTAAATGACCTATCATTTTCATAATCTTGAATCTATCACCATCACTATTATCTATCATAATAAAACTCTCCGAGATCGGTTCCTAATATATTTGACGTCACCCTTATATTGGTAAATCTCACATTTACATCAGAACATGACTAAAAGTAAACAATAAAAAAACTAAAATTACCTCTACTTTCAAAGACAACAAAAGTGAAGTAAACAAAAGTTACACAAAAAAAAAATGGGGACAAAATAAAACCACCGAATTATGAATAAAACAAATGAAATTAAACATAAAATAAAATAATGAAAAACATGGTGGAGAAATTGCGACGAACAAATAACTCGAAGCAAAAAATTAAACTTAAAAAGGGTGAACGGTTAGGAATTTTTGTATGACAAATTGGAAGGTTATTTAAATTAGGGTGTGAAAGAAAAAAAGGAAAGTGTTCATATGCGAGGCTCCTATAGTAATAAAGTATATATTCCCTTTGGATGTGATTGATTCCCGAGAAAATTTAAATTTTGGTTGCCCAACAGCTCAAAAAAACTTTTGCTTTTTCTGATTCAAAATCGTATAAACACGCCTAATTCCGAACCCTGTTTATATTACCTTTTTGAATTTCATGGTCTAATTCTGGTATGTTCATTTTGGTAGGAACCAAATCTCTCACTTATATTCCTTTATGCATCATGTTCATTTTTATTTATGTTTATATTTTTTTTTCCTTGTTAAAACATATTGTGCAGGTTTTTCATTCAATATTCTTCAAGCTAAAAGCAAAATGTTTTTTTGCTAAAATGTTGAAAACGCAGATTAAAGCAACGATTCTCTCCACCACCGATGCTTTCTTTGCAATCCATTTTCAACCAAGGAAAATTATATATATTGTAGATAGTGAACTTTCGTATAATGGAGAATCTAACAGAATATATTCTTTTCATATATTAATTATAATTTTATATAAAAAGTTGAGAGAAGAAAAATCATGATATCATAAATTCGAATTTTATTGTTTTTATTATGGGATATGCAATTTATCAAAATGTAAAAATATAAATACATGAAAAATATAGAAATACCTTATCTAGAGAGGTAGTATACATTTTGGACTTAAAGATATTTTCTCTCTCTTTAAACTTGTTAGAAGAGAAAAAGAAAATCACATAATTGATAATTTTTTGGTTAAACTGATAAAAAATATAAAAGCGTGTTTTTAAATAAATAGATTGAATTTCATTTAAATTCAAGATTTAATGTATACCTTGCGTGTATCTTCTGCTTAGCTTTGCTATAATTACAACACTGTTTAGTAGACATTTTAAAGCTTTATTATATATTCCTTTGATTCTATTTCTATCTCAGATTGTCCCTTGTTCTGGGTATGGAATATATGACTTTGTTGGAAGTCAAGACCTGTCGAATTGACGATGTCAATATTCTTCAAAACCACAATCAATAATTTTATTATTATTGGCATCCATCGTAAATGTGTATCCATTTCAATTCAATTATAATACGAGTTTTTAAACATATTACTCATATTTTTTTCTTACAATTTTAAACATGCGTTCATTGTTATATGTTTATAAGAATTGTAATGAAAATAATCACATGAAATGCACAGGCGCAGACTCATGGATGGGGGCGCCAACACCGCTGTAATATTTGGAAAATTTTCCCAGTGGATCCATCGCATTGGATTTGGTACCCATACCCATTCTGTTTTCCTCCTTTGGTTTATTTGGAGTTTAGTCCTGTTACCTACCTCGTCAAAGGTTTTTGCCAATCGCACTATTCCCACTTGCAAATTCAAACCACCTTTCTTATTTCTTTAAAGGGTAGATATATTTATCCATACCTAATTTTAGTTTCAATTTTTAAACAGATTTTAATTTTTTTTTATTTAAATTTGACTTTCTATTAAGTTGCAATGATACCAATTAATCACGATTGACTTACTCGTGCCACACATTACATATCATCAGTTGAATCTAAATTTTTAAAAACTCCGAAACTTAAAAAAATAAAAAATATATATATATAAATTTCAAAAAATTATAAAAAAAAAATTACTGAATTTGAAAGGCTTTGACTAACATTCAAAACTGTTAAATATTTATTTTTCATTTTATATTTTTATATCTTTTTTAATTTTTCACATTTTAATTATTTTTATATAAAAACTGATTATATATACTTTTATTATTATTTAACTTAGCATGTTTGGTATGTATAACAATCTGATTGGTTTAAATCATTTTATTTTAACAGTGTTAGAAAAATAGACTTAAATGTTTGATAAAAGATAAATTTGAGTATCAATTTGGACATTATAACCAAATTTAAGTATAGCAAATTACATTTGTAATCATTAAAATTTCAAATATTTTGAGGTAAAAGTATATGTGAGGTCACTTTAGGGCTTGTTCAAACTAGTCTCTCCACTATTAAATGGTTTTATTTAAATTTAATAAAGTTAACATTTATTATCTAAAAATTTATATGAAATATATTTTTTATTTGTAATTCAACTCCAAAAAATTTCATTTATACAATCATAAAATATTAAATATTAATTTTATCTAATAATGAATGACATATTTAAACAATAAATATTAAATTTAACCTTATTTACTTCTTTTTACTTGTACAAATACAAAATTTATCTATTTAATAATATAACTAATCTTTATAATAAAGGAACTTACCAAATACTTTCACCATAAAAGGGAACAAAAATCTACTAGTTTTCTATCCATACCTCATTTTAAACGATCATCGTAACAAAGAATTTTCAATGAAAATCGAAGTTAAAATTATTTTAATTTTAATTATTGTGTATATATATAAAATACTACGAGGTATCTACGTGTTTTTTTGAAATGACACAACGTTTCCTTTAGAAGTGACGACCTTTTCTATGAATAGTTGTGTCCATTGAAATAAAAACACTTCTATTTAATTTTATATCATATTTTTTCTTTCTTTTCCATTGTATATATATGTGATTGTTGTATATATATATTATAAATAACATAAAACTTTAATAATATATATTTTATTTGAAAATTCTTTATATAATATATAATATAATATCTATATAAATATTATTTACAACACCATTCACTGTCAATGAAAAATTTTCAAAAATTAATTTTAATTTTAATTTTAATTATGTGGTATTATCACAACATTGATAATATATATATATATATATATTGGGAAGTTGATAGGAAATCAAAGGATACCAACCATCCACTATCTCGAACAGCTTATAAAGTCTACTACTCAACGTGGGAGCTAGGAATGTTGCATAACTTAAGGCGACAAAGTCCATAAACTCCATCGCCCTATCCTATCGAATCATCTGCAGAGTCAGACGGAGAGAACTGCAAATTAATATATATTTTTGTTGGGAGTTAGGGCAGTGTGAAGTCGGAAATTTTATTTAGGGGGTAAAATTTCTTAAATTAAATTTTTATAATTTTAGAGAAGGTTAAAGTATAATTTTATCTTTATTAAATTAAAATTTTAAAATTTTTTAAAGAGTTAAAATAATAATTTTTTATTTTAGAGGACCGAGACACCTGCGAGCACCTGAATTCCCCTCTGAGTTAGGGAAAAGAAAATCCAGTTTAACTCTCTCAAGTGGACTTTAGTATTAAGACAGGTCATATCGATGGGCGGTTGATAACGTAGCTTGTTTATTTATAAAGTGGGATTAGTTAAAGTCGTTAAGGTAAAGCCAAGAGCAATGAGGTAGCCTTGAAATTCTCCCCTACTGCATTAGACCGTGAGCGTGTTCAAACCGTGTTTTACACTTTCCAAGTTATGTCGCACCAAAGTTGGCATTATAATATGAAAAAGCACAGATTGACAACTCAAAGCACAACGACAAGGTGCCTGGTCATTGTCCATGACTGATAACAATATCCAATTGTTCTAATTATAACGTTAACGAGTATTTTAAGAGCTTATGCGATATTAATATAGATGCCTCGTCATTTTAGTTTTTTTTTTAATGCATTGGATTATTTTATAAATATTTGATAGTTTTGTTCAAGATAGGTTTTCTTTTGATTATTGTTGAAGATACACTACACCAAAACAGACTTTTAACGGCGTTTTTAGTGGCGTTCTAAAGAAAAACGCCAAAACGCCACTAATATTACACATTAGCGGCGTTTGAAGGAAAACACCGCAAAAAAATGAGCAATAGCGGCGTTTATTTCAAAAACACCGCTAAAAAGGATAAACAGCGACGTTTTTTCCACAAACGCCGCTATAAATCAGAGCATTAGCGGCGCTTTTAAAAAAACGCCACTAAAGGTATGAGAATTAGCGGCGATTTTGGAAAAACGCCGCTAAAGGTATGAGCATTAGCGACGCTTTTCAAACAACGCCGCTAAAGGTATGAGCATTAGCGGCGCTTTTCAAAAAACACCGCTAAAGGTATGAGCATTAGCGGCGCTTTTAGAAAAACGCCGCTAAAGGTATGAGTATTAACGGCGCTTTTGAAAAAGCACCGCTAAAGGTATGAGCATTAGCGGCGTTTTTTCACAAACGCCGCTAATAGTATTTCGAATCAAACATTACGCCGTTTTAATTACAATGTAAAAATGGGATAAAACTAGCGGCGTTAATGTTTAGGGTTAAGCTTTAGCATTTAGGGTATAAGGTGTGGGTCGTATGGTTTAGGGGTTAATGTTTATAGTTTAGTGTTTTAGTGGTTTAGAGTTTTTGATTTAAGGTTTAGTATTTATGGTTACAGGGTTTATATGTTTGTAAGGGTTTATGATTTAGGGTTTTATGGTTTACGATGTTTAGGGTTTAGGAAAGGTTTATGGTTTATGGTTTTGGGGTTTATAATGTTTTAAGGTTTAAAGTTTGGGGTTATGTGTTTAGATCATTATAGGGTTTAGGGGTTTAAGGCTTACGATTTAGGGTTTATAGTCAAGAGTTAAGGATTGATAGTTCAAGAGCTATGATTTAGGGTTTTAGGGTTTAGGGTTTAAGGTATATGTATCCATTACCCCAATGTTTATTTCTTTAAAATAGGTTCAAATTTTTATCTTTAATTTATATATGAAATAATTTATTATATAATTGTAAAATATATAATATGAATTATAATATTAAATTTATTATATAGTTTGGGGTTTGAGATTATGTGTTAGAGATTAGGGTTTGAAGTTTGGATTTTGGGTTATATATATACTGGGATTTGGGGTTAAGTGTTTTAATTTATATATTAAATAATATATTATATAACCGTAAAAGAGGTCTCTTTTATGAAATTTTTTATATAAAATTTATTTTATTATTAACACTAATACTATTATTTAAAATAATTTTAAAGATTTATGGGTAATTAATAATAATTATAAATATTAAAAATAAGTAATTGGATTAATTAATAATAGTATAAAAAAATGATATTAAAAATTACCGGCGTTTTATACAAAAACGCCACAAAACCCATCAATAGATTCGAAGACGGCGTCGTTTGAAAATTTGTTGTATGAATTAGTGGCGTTTATGAATAAAAATATATTGATGTATGAAAATGGTAATCTCAACACAAAAATTTTGAAAAAAAAATATAGGATAAAAATAGAAAAAAAAATTAAAATTGCATAATAGTGGCGTTTAACGCCACAAAAAACGGAGCTATAGTGGTACAAAAAATGGATCTATAGTGGCGCCACAAAAAACGGATCTATAGTGGTATTGACTGTATTTGGATTGACTGTATTTGACATATTTAGCCATCAGTTGTAGTTCTCTCTTATATGCATGTGAACTTATATTTGTGGCTAAGTGGACAATAGTTATGAACTTGCACCTATATATGTTGTTGTTGCATGGATCAAAATCTTAGAATGACTCTCTTGATGGCATGTTGGCTACTATGTAATTAAAGCAATATAATATCTATATTCAGTCCATCAGAAATAAAGTTAGATAAGTGTGTGCCTATATATATATCTCTAAGGTATTTGTATCTTTTTATGTTATGCCATCATTTAGAGACAACAAATGCATGTTGTGTAACCCCCCTATATGTAAATTTATTATGAGCAGTGGCTGAAAAAATGGCAACTAAATTCCTTCATAGTTTTTAGTGAAAATGACTCTCTTGAACGTCTGAATTTTCCTTTGTTTTGCTGCATTGAATGTCTGATCGGGTGGTTTTTGTGTGCTTGAATATGAAGTTTTGTTTTGGATGATCATGTTATCTATCAGAGTGGTGGTGTTTAGGCATATGGCTGTATTATGTTTATTAATGCTCATTTGTTTATAAATTTACAATTAATTATTAAATCTTGCAAATTATAGTGTGTTCCTTTTTGTATAAAATAATGTGTAAAATCTTAAATACGTGTATAAATGGGCTAACCCGCAGGGTCGTTGTCTACTTGTCTGTATTGGGACTGATTAGTAGCAGACCAGTCAGATTACGATAACAATTGTTGAAGGAAACGAAACTGCACGGAAACTTCTTCGCTGTAGATTTATATAATTTGGGTAGTGGCTTTATCTTTTCATCCGAGGTGAGTTGATTGAGTTGAAATTATTTCAACCGATTTTAGTTTCTAAACCTGATTTTTCTACATTTGAACCCTTGTTATAGATACGCATTATACGGTATGTCAATTTTTGTAGCATTGGTTTGAACTTAAGTTGTATGTTTTGGAGTAGGCATGCTGCATTTTTGCCTAAAATTTTGGATATCTTGAATGAGGTATTATATTGGTCTCATAGTAAGTATCAGTACTCTTACTCCTAAGTACTCCTAAGTACCAGTGAGAAAAATGCGACTGATTCTCTTATTGATATTCATCCGGCTGTTAATCATCGATGAAGGTAGAAAATTTGGGTCTTTTTTTTTTCTAACTTTTTGTAGCTTTAAACTTCTAGCTTTCATTGATTTTGGAATGTGGGTTGACTTATTCTTTATTTTGATATATCATATACCTCAGCTATTGCTTAAGATTGTTAAAAGTTTAAAAGTTTAAATTTTGATTGAGTTCAGAATGTGAAATGAGGGGCGGGCGAGTTTTCGATTTATTTTTATCGTGTTATTATTGCCGTTGTGCTTGGAAGGTCGTAATTTATGAGTGTGAGCAAAAGTAAATGTCAATCGTTTCATAAAGTTAGTTTGTATATTTGGATAAATATTGAGTTTTTTGTTCTTTTCCCTGTTTTTTTGGTGCTACTGCTTGAAGTTTGTTTTTTAGGTTGTGAATTTCTTTTTTGCCAATGTGCTATGTTAGCTTGGTTTTGAGGGTTTATTTTCCCTGGCTTTTAAGTTATTTTGCTGAATTTGGATTGTAGTGTTGCTGTCTTGAAGAATCTAAAATGTTGTGAAGAAATTGTACAATTTCAGTTTTTTGCCAATATGCCATGCTAAATAAGTAATTTATTATATTTGTTTTTGTAGGTTATGTTGTTTTAATATGGTATTATACCAATAAAGGTCTTTAATTCTGGTGTTTTAATATGGCTTGATCATTTATCTTTCACTCTTTGTGGTTTTAGTTTTCTTCTCTAAAGAGGGCAACTTAAATCTGTTCTGTTGTTAATTATTAATGGGTTTTAAATGCTGTGTTTGAATTCATTTTAGGTGGATTTTGATCTTGTGGTGTTTTGGGTTATAGGAAGGTGAGACCATTCGGATTAATATTCAGCCCAAGCCATCTAGTGGAACTGGCATGCTCTCATAGTAAATATTTATTATCCTATCCGCTATTAATGAAGTAAAAAAAAAAAAATTTACTAGTGATTTAAAATAATGTCACCTGTTATTATATATCGTATTATTTATTAATTATCTTAAGTATTTTCTGCTTCAGTTTTTGGTTAAATTTTTTTTTCTGCTTCAGTTTTTGATTAAAACAGTGCTTTTATAAAACATTTTTTTGTACCAAAAACACTTTGAAAAACTCAAAAGTATCATATTTAGTAATTTTTGAATTTTTGTTTAAATTTTTGAACTCCTCGGATAGGCTAAAAAGGATTCGAAAATGAAATACAAGTACATGATTCCATCGTATTAAATATTTTTAAAAATATACAACACATTACTACTCTATATAAATAAAATTTTTATATTTTCTTTATACCTATAAAATTGTAACACATTAATTTCTGTACAATAAAACTGTGACACATTAATTTATGTACAATAAAAAAATATCACATTAAAACTGTAACATAAAATGTGGAATTTTAGCACCAAATACTATATTAAACCTTTTTAGCTTAAACTAAAAAATAATATCAACATCACTATTCAAAACCATTTTCGATTTTTTTTCGTCAGTCCTACTTTTAAGTTAGTTCAGATATATAGCATAGTACTATCGTTTTCATGTGGCAACGGACAAAGAATTATGTATATTTAATTTGCTAAATTTTTTATGTTGTTTGTATTTCAGTTATTGCTTACTACTGCTCCTGCAACTGTCGGATTGGATTTGCTGGTAATAACTTAACAGGTATGAAATCAGTATTATTCTTATTTATATTCATTTTGTTGATTTATATTCATTTGATAGAAAAATATTAGATATCCAATTGTTAGTCAAGATTATTAATCTTTTGTATTTCTGACTGCAGCCCCTGTTTCTTGGTGAGAGTGGAGTAGACCATCTTCTTCAAATTATTAAGGTACGTTTTAGTGCAAAATTTAGATCATTAACAGTTATATCATGATGAATTTGTCCAAATTGCGGTTTATTATCTTGCTTGGTTGGTATATATGCTGTTTGCTCTATTGCTGTCCAAAAAAAAAGATTCAAAGTATATAGGCTGGAAACCTAACGGGTTGCCTTATATCTCACTGTAAGATATAACGGATCCTCCCCAGGTGTAACAATGCCACGCATGATGAATATTAAAGAATTTATGTCTAAATTGCGGTTTATTAATGTTGTTTATTATTAATAATGTTTGAACAACCTCCAAATTGCTATCTAATCATGCCGCTTAGATTTTTTAGAAGCTCCCGTCTAAAATCATGCATATAAGATGATATGAAATGATAATACAAAGTTGAGTTTTGCAAGTTAAGATAAGAGATTAACATAAATTTTATATTTTAATAAATATTTTAACATAAATTTCATATTTTAGTGAGTATTTGCAAGTTCAGAAGAGATTAACATATTTTAATACAAACCTGTCACTACATATAACATATATTATATTAAATAATTTTTTATATGAATAATGTTTGATTTTAATATTTAATAATTTTAATGTTTTACAAAATGGTTTTATTATAAAAAATAAATTATTTTTTCAATATTTTCAATATTTTCAGCCAACCTCAAACGAAAAACTAAAACCAATTAATATTTAAAAAAACTACAATGTAATGCATGCCATATATGCTCACACCTCAACTGATTCTCGATTTGAAATTTTAATTTAACTTACATAATACATAATACATAACTTACATAAAATTATTTAACTTACATAATACATAACTTACATAACTTACATAGCTTTCATCAAATTATTTAACTTACATAATTTTAAGATCAAACTTACATAACTTACATAATACATAACTTACATAATACTTGTATAGATAAAAAAATTCAAAGTATATAGGTTTGGAAACTCGATTTGGGTTGCCTTATATCTCACTGTTAGATATAATGGACCCTCCCTAGGTGCAACAATGCCACGTATGATGAATCTTAAAGAATACATAAATTACCTAATTTTAAGATGAAATTTCATAACTTACATAAGTTTAAGATCAAACTTCATAACTTACATAATTTTAAGATCAAACTTACATAACTTACATAATTTTAAGATCAAACTTACATAACTTACATAATACTTGTATAGATAAAAAAAAAAGATTCAAAGTATATAGGCTGGAAACCTGACGGGTTGCCTTATATCTCACTGTTAGATATAATGGATCCTCCCTAGGTGTAACAATGCCATGTATGATGAATCTTAAAGAATACATAACTTACTTAATTTTAAGATCAAATTTCATAACTTACATAATTTTAAGATCAAATTTCATAACTTACATAATTTTAAGGTCAAACTTCATAACTTACATAATTTTAAGATCAAACTTCATAACTTACATAATCTACATAACTTACATAGTACTCAGTTATATATGTGATCATATCAGTACTTACATAAATTATAAATTAACAATTTAGCCCTGTAATTTATTGTAAACTTTAGACTTCAACAACTACGAAATGGATAGGAGTTGGATGAAATTGTCAAGGGTAAGCAACGGCTATCGAAATGGTGTAGAAACTTTTCTGAATTTCGCATTTCAAAATGCAAGCCAAGAGAATATGATTCTTTGTCCGTGTAAGAAGTGTTGCAATATCAATTGGCATTATCGTGAAGTTGTCTATGAACATCTTGTTGTTGATGGCTTTGTCCGGGGGTACAAAAAATGGTTTTTTCATGGAGAGTGTACATCTAGTGGAGCATCTTCATCGATGAATCTGGGTTATCCTCATACTGCTTACAATCAGAATGTTAGAGATGATAACATGGAAGGCATGTTGCGGGATGCTTTTAATATGCTTGTGATGATGGTTTGGGTCATTTCCACCTGAATTGGGTGCAACCGATGATTATAATTTCAGTGGAAATACTTTCACTGAAGGGGGAAGAAGTGTAACTGATGAACAGCCAAATGAAGAAGCGGCAAGGTTCTACACGTTACTTGGTGAAATGAATGAAGAATCGTATGAGGATCAAAATTTTCCAAACCGCTCTTTTCAGTATTCGCGTCTTTTCACTTGAAATGTTTGGGAGGATGGACCGGAAACTCGTTGACAATGTTGTTAGAGTTTCTGCAAGAAATGTTCCCGTTTGTGAAAATTCCTCAATCTTCTAAAGACATGAAAAAACTGATAAAGGATTTGGGCCTTGGCTACAACAAAATTCATAGTTGCCCAAATGACTGCATGTTGTATTGGGGCGACCGGATAAACCAACAGTGCTGTCATGTATGCGGTCAATCCCGTTGGATTAATAGAAATACAGAGGATGGTAACGAGGAAGATCACGATACACAGTCAAGGAAGTAGCCAGTTAAGATTTTGCGGTATTTTCCGCTAATACCAAGGCTTCAACGGCTTTTCATATCGTCGAAGACAGTATGAGTCAATGACGTGGCACCATGATGGACGAACCGATGATGGATTGTTAAGGCATCCCGCAGATTCTTTAGCTTGAAATCTTTTACTCCAAATTTCCAAGCTTTGCAAGCGATCTTGGAGTGTGAGGCTTGGGCTAGCATCCGATGGATTTAACCCTTACAAACTCATGAGCACAACTGTCTGATGACTTGGCTGTGGTGCTTGTTCCCTACAATTTGCCTCCATGGGTTTGCATGAAATAATCATCCTTTATCTTGTCTATGATTATACCGGAGAGAAAGGGCCCGGAATGATATTGGCGTATATTTGCGACCACTTGTTGAAGAGTTAAAACAACTATGGGCTGGTGTTGAGACATACGATGCAATGAGAAAAGAGAACTTTAATTTACGTGCGGCTTTGATGTGGACTATTAATGACTTCCGGCTTATGCTAATTTATCGGGTTGGAGTACCGGGGACGTTATGCTTATGCGTGTTGTCTTTGCCGCGCAGACATGTTCGCAATGGTTATATAATGGGAAGAAGTTCTCTTACATGGGGCATCGTCGGTGGTTACCAAAAATCATAGATTTAGATTTTAGACTACTCGGTTTGACGGCATCAAGAGTTCGAGAAGCTCCTTCGTGAGGACCGGTGGATCCGAAATATTGTTAATGTTGAAAGATATGAATTTCATTTATGGGAAGATAAATCAACCGGCCAACCCGCGAAGAAATAGAAGATCTAGGGATGATTCTGATGATGAATCTGATGAAGAGGACGATCCTAATGAGGCGGACTTGTGGAAAAAGAAGTATTTTTTGAGTTGCCTTATTGGGAGCATCGATTTTACGCCATAATCTTGATGTCATGCATATTGAGAAAAATGTCTGCGAGAACATCATTGGGACTATTTTGAATGTCGATGGAAAATCGAAAGACAATCTTCAAAGTCGACTTGATTTAGTCCACATGGGAATTCGGCGTGAGCTTCATCCCCAAGCACTTCCGAATATGAAATATCGGTTGCCGCCTGCTATTTTTTCAATGACGAAGGCGGAGAAAGAAGTGTTCTGTATGGTGTTGAAGGATATAAAGGTCCCGGATGCGTATGCATCAAATATATCTCGATGTGTGAGTCTTAAAGATCGAAGACTATATGGCTTAAAATCGCATGACTATCACATCTTGATGCAAGACTTCTCGCGCGTTGCTATGCGGTGTTGTATGTCGAAAAAGGTGACGTCTTGTGTAATTGAACTGTCAAATATAATGAAAGGCATTTGTGGTAAAGTTTTGAATGTTCAAGAACTTGAGACACTACAAGATCGAGCCGCATTGACTTTATGCAATCTGGAGAAGATCTTTCTGCCTTCCTTCTTCACTATTATAGTGCACTTGTTAATTCATCTCCCGCGTGAAGCAATACTTGGTGGACCCGTTTTCTATCGATGGATGTATCCCATTGAAAGGTCTTGCTTTATTTGCAAATTATTCCTTCATTCACCTCAATGCCTTTAGTTGCAACTTTTGATAATGTTATATATCGTGTTTAGGTTCCTATCCAAATTGAAGTCTTACTGCCGCAATAAGCGTTATCCGGAAGGATCAATTGCTAAGGGCTACTTGGCGAGGAGGAATGTATGACTTTACTCGAGGTATTTGGAAGATGTTGAAACAAGAATGAATGCAGACCAAGTAGAAATGTTGGGCTCCTGAGATCATAACTCATTTGAAACTTATTTATTTCAAAGATTCGGAGAACCGATCGGGAAAGTCGAAATCGCAGAATTAGACGATAGATCGTGGGTCCAAGCACATCGATACGTTCTTTTTCATCACGATTCAATGGAACCATTTCGGAAGTAAGTTCTAGAATTTGATAAATACTCATCAATTATAATTTGTTTGTCTTCTAACAAAGTAAACCTTTTTAAACGTAGTGAGTACAAACAAATATTGAGAGCTCGTTCACGATCCCGAAGATTAAATCGGCGAGAAATTAATAAGTTGTTCACAGAATCATTCCATGAATGGTTAAGCTAAATGGTATGCAATTTAAGTTTTCGTTGACAAGTAATAATGTTTTCTCATAACATTTATAATTACTCGATTTACTTTCAATTCAATAGGTTTGGAGTCGAAATGAAGTTAATGACGAAGTTAAATGGCTTTCACAAGGTCCAAACAGAATAGTGAAAAGATATAGTGCCTTCCTCATCAACGGATACCGATTTCATACAAGGTATCGCGAGAGATTGAGGAGAACCCAAAATTGTGGAATCGTTGTTAATTCTTCAATTACAAGTTATGCTAGTGCTAGGGACAGTAATCCTGTCGAGGGGAATCTGGAGTATTACGGACTTATTACTGACATCATTGAGTTGGATTATTACGGAAAATGCAAAGTTGTCTTATTTCGAGGTGATTGGGCTGATGTGAATACGGCTCGCGGAATTAAAAACGATCAATATGGCTTTACAATGGTAAATTTCTCTCGATTGATTCACACCGGAGAACAACTGATAGACGAGCCGTATGTGTTTTCTTCTCAAGTTAAACAAGTTTTTTACTCGGAAGATCCAACTGATGAGGTTAGTACGTTGTACTTCGAAACACCCCTAGAGACTTCTTCGACATTGGCGGTGGAAGTAGAGATGACATAGTCGAAAGATCGTAAACATTGCCTTTTTCGAACAAAACTTAAATGAAAATATCCTAGTACTAGTCAACAATTTCAATGGGTTCGTCGGGATGTGGGACGAAGATATTTACGAAATATGATTTAGTAAGATTTTACGATTTCTTATTTATATGTAATCTTATAATTTTAATGTTGGGCATGTTATATAATTTAACTATTTTAAATGTACTATTATTATTGTTATTTGTTACTAAAATGTTGAACTTTTTCATCTCAGATTGCAGGGAAAAATGCCTAGAAGACGATCACGAGATTTAAACATTGTCCACACTACTCCAAATTTAGAAGAAGCAAATAGTGAACAACAAAGCGGTTGTTGGATCTTCTAGTCTGCCAGGACATAGATGACGAGCTGGAGAATTTGAAAGTAATGTTAAGTTTATTTTACATGCATGTTGAATTTTATTATTGATTCATTTTTCAATTTTAATATAATAATATATCATTTTTCATTTGAAGGTGGTGGGGACGCGCAGAGGTCGGGGACGTACATTACTTAAAGATTTATACGACTTAGAGCCTACCGATCGTGTTAAAGTAAGGAGAAACAATCATGGCCACCTATTGGATTTGAAGCTCGATCGTTAGCGTGCTATTTTGGGCATTATAGCACGAAATGCCAATATGTTGCCCATTAACTACGAATCATGGCATCACATGCCCGATGCCAACAAAAATCAGTGCTCTCGATAATATTAAGGTAACAAAACGTGAATGTAATTTATAATAATTTAATTTAACTTTCATTTATATTAACTTTTAAACTTTTTTTCTTGAGGTAGATTTACTTTAGAGGTATCCGATGACTATGTTAAGAAGACATTAGGTAAAAAATAGAGAGATAATAAAAGCACGCTAAAAAAACAATATTTTAAGAAAGACATAAGCCTCGATTTAAAAATTACGAAATGTCCTGCCGGAATGTTGAGGTACCAATGGGAAGATCAAGTTAGATTCTGGAATTCAAAGAAAGGAGAGGTATTACGACTTGTAAAGTCTTATAAAATTTTCGGTTTATCGTATTTACTATATACATAATTCAAATTCCATTATTTAGGACCGTGAGCGAGTTGGAACAAGCGTGATGAAACAAAAATTTACGCACACAGCGGAGTTCCGAGAAGTTTTGCTTGTGTAGTGAGGCCGAGGTATTATAATTTATTATTTCTTTCAAATATTAATGACTTTATACTACTAAATTATATTTTTCTCGCTATAATGTAGGAAGCTTCGTCTGGTCAAAAGTTGGGCGCTTTGACTTTTGACATTACGCATAGGAAGAATGACGGATCTCCGATGACATCCAAGCTGCAGAAATTTTGGTATATTTACTTAATAATTGATTTATTATAAATATTTATAATGTTTAATTATAGTACTTTAATTTATCATTTGTAGTTTTAATTTTATAATTTTAAGTTATGTTGCATTCCTTTTTATTATATATTTCGTTTCTAACTCTTTCGTTGATTTATTAGGATAAACTAAAGGAAAAGAAGGCGGAGTATGAAACGGTTGCTTCGAGTGATAGTTCTGTTAATTTCGAGGAGATTGATAACATAATTATTACTGATGTTTTGGGTCCTGAAAGGTACGACTACTTCGATTGATAGTTCTGTTAATCTTGAGTATATTTATAACAAAATTATCACTAATGTTTTGGGTCTTAAAAGGTATGGTCGGGTTCGATGTCAAGGATCTGGGGTTACCCCGACCCAATATTTTGGATCCGGCTCCCAGCAGTACATGCCTTCCGGGAGTCAATCTCGTGCTGAAGTTCAGAGACTAAAAGACCAGATAGCTCAGATGGAAGCGAGCACAGCTGAGCAAATTTCTCAACTTAGAGCGGAGGCAGCAGCGAGGGAGGCAGAGCAGAACATAAAGTATGAAGAACTCCAGCTACAGCTTCAGGCTATGATGAAGATGTTCCAGCAGTCGCAGAGGCCGCCTTCTTAGACATTTGTTTTCTTGTTGTAAGATGATTTTTAACATTATTACATTTAACATTATTGTAAGAATTGTTTGAATTATACTTCATTTATTAATGTATATCATATATCTTTTATTAAATTTGAAGTATCGTTTAGATTTAATGCTTTTAGTGAGATTTAAATGTTTTATTTGCTGTATTGAGTTGAAATTATATGCAATTTCTTTGCTTTGTTTTTGGTTTGTTTTAATGCAGGAGGGTAGGATATTGGAGAAAATGAGCATTGCAAATCTGTGCAAATTAGCAGCGTTTGTGTTAAAAGCTACCGCTAAAAGTCCTCACCTTTAGCGGCGTTTTTTCAATAAGCGTCGCTAAAAGTCCATACATTTTGCGGCGCTTTTTAAGCTAAAAGCCCATACCTTTTGCGGCGTTTTTGGAAAAGCGCCGCTAAAAGCCCCTACCTTTAGCGGCGTTTTTTGAAAAGCGCCGCTAAAGCTCCCTACCTTTAGCGGTTTTTTTTTGAAAGCGCTTAAAAGCCCCTACCTTTGGGCGTTTTTGAAAAGCGCCGCTAAAAGCCCATACCTTTTGCGGCGTTTTTTTACAAGCGCCGCTAAAAGCCCATACCTTTTGCGGTGTTTTTTTGAAAAGCGCCGCTAAAAGTCTTGACTTTTAGCGGCGTTTTTTCACAAAAAACGCCACTAATTTTTGCGGCGTTTTCTTTAGCGGCATTTTTTGCAGCGCTTTCGAAAGCACCGCAAATACTATTAGTGGCGCTTAAAAACGCCGCTAAAAGCCTGTTTTGGTGTAGTGATAAGTTGATTAAGCCAAGTGGGGGCACTTGTTGTCGCCATTTTACTCAAATTTTACAAAACCAACCATGGAACTTCAAATAAATTAAAAAGATAATTACGAGCATATTATTTATCTATGTATTTTTTATTTTGTTTATTATTTTTTGTTTTAATTAATTAAATATATGGTTTTTATAAAAATATTTTTATTTTCAACTAAATATTTAATTCAAATATATTAATATTGAGATGTATTTTTATGTAAAGGAATAAAGAAAAAAAGAATGTCTCAAAATTAATATATATAATTAAATTTAAATTTAAATAGTTAACATATATTTTGCATAAAAATATTAAAAAATAAACAAAAATAGATTAGAAGACAAAAATAAAATATAATTATCATCAATAACATTTTTTTTAAAAATAAACTTACAACCAATGATATTTTTTTTTTGTGATTAAAAACTAGATAAGTTAAGTACAATTATCTAGTAAAATTTAATGGATTTTTTGTAAATAGCTACAAGCCTTCATTCCTTTTGAACGCCATCTTGGTGATGGAGTCAGCTTTTGAGTTCTCTTCTCTAGGAATATACTCAAGTTCCTATTGACTAACTTCCCGCAACAGTTGATGAATAGTCTGATAAGAGCTTAGGTAGATGTCGATATGAAAGTTTCCTGAATGGCCTGAAGAACCTCCATGCTATTCGTTTTGATCAACATTTTATTACAGTGCCTATTTTGTAAAAGAAGTAGACCATCTAGAATACCCCAAAGTTCAGTATTGAAAACAAAGCATTGACCCAACCTTTTGTTAAATCCAAGAGTCTACCTCCCTTGATTGTCTTTGATCACTCCACCGACAGCAACATCATCTTGAGACAACTTTAATCGCACCATATGAGTAAAGATGAATCGATCTTTTAATGTTTATTTTGTGAGTGGAATTTAATGGCAAGATTAAAACCTTGAAAACTCTATGATCTTAAATTCTAGTCTCACTATTTGTAAATCATATTTAGGATACTAGTGCATATTTATTCTCGTTTGTCTCTTACCATACTTGAGTTTGAATGTCTTATAGTTATTGGTTTGATCATATTTTGTAAAGATTAATTTTGGTTATATAGTTATGTGCATGTACTTGTTGTAATTGCAATATGGTTGTACTTGTAATTTCAACAAAAAGTTTATATATACTAATTGAAAAATGTATGATATTTAACATATGATTATATTAGAACATGATGTAGCTTATAAATTAATTTAATAATAATTAAAATATTATTTTTTTAAATTTAAAATGATTGAATACAAAAAATTGAAGAATAATAAGTAATTAATAAAATTCATTAAAAAAAGCAGCTTTAAACAAATAAAATAAATAAACATTAAAGGTTAATTTATTTTCATTAAACCTTAAAGGGTAAGTAAGTGGGTTTAGATACTTCATTAATTTATTGTTTTGGTTTGACTGGTTTTCCTCTTCATGGCCGGTTTGCCCAGAGCCACGTAACACAATCCGATACTGTTTTGGTAATATTTTCACGATTTTGGTCAATTTCTCAATGGTTGATAATTCTTCAAACACATTAATCATCATGGATTCACCATTGGCTATGTTTCAAAAATTACAATAAAAGGGAAGAGGATTATTTTGCGACTCAATCATGTTTTGAATAATATCATATTTTGCTTTACACCTATTCTAAACTTCATGCAAATAAAACTCCACTGAAAATATCGTAACATTTTTCACCATATAAAATACTGGGCTTATAAGTAATATGTACCGAATTAAAATAAAAACTAATTTAGATTTTAAAGGGACTAAAACATAAATTTTCCATTTTAAGGTGAGAACCCCTACTTGTCTCCTCCCTGATTAATAATATATTATTTTTTTTGAAAGAATTACCGACTAAATTTTATTGAATTTGAACTAAATTTAAAAACAAAACAGAATTTAAACAGAAATTATAGGCCTATAAAATTGGTCCAAGAACCCAAAAGCAATCGAACGCCCAAACATAAATACCTAAAGGAATTAAAAAAGGAATTCAAAATTCAAAAAAACCCCATCAATCCAGTCGGTGTAGTAGCTGGCAACCACTTAAAAATCAGACGCTTCAAATTCCAATGGTCTTTACCAGTCATCAAAGCAGTAACAGTTCCCCAAAACAGATTCATTTCTGCTACCATATCATCTGTAATGTCTCTTACTCCTTTCACGCCAAATGGTTCCTGACGTTCCGTGTTCCAGTAGTTTCTACCAGGGTCTGATATCTTTTGCTTGACGCTTTGAGCAAACCCTTCCCCTTTTCATTTCTCCTTTTATCCCATCAATCTGGCTCCCACTCTCCTTCATTTCTTGCCTGCTCCTCTGCGTAATCAAGGACTCCATTAACCAGGTAAAACTCATCTTTTTTCCTGATGGTTTCCTTAGCTAGCAGATGCGCTAGCATATTTGCAGATCTAGGAATATATTCAAACTTAAGATTTCTTCCTCTAAGTTTCATCCTGTGAATATCGTTTATAAATGAGCCTATTTGAGATTTATCTTGAGTCGTATTTTTGCATTTCTTTATCACTGATAAAGCGTCTCCTTCTATGACAATCTCTTCTGCATTAATGCCGAGAGCGACCTGAGTTGCATGACGACAAGCTATCGCTTCAAAGAAATAAAACCGCATGTAATCCTCTATGAACTTTTGTGCTTGAAATAAGAATTCTTCCGCTGCTATTTCTCACAACCACCCCAGATGCCGATACTTTGCTTCTTTCATCAAAGGCGCCATCGAAGTTTACTTTGATCGTCTGAGCAGGTGGGTGTCTCCATTTAGTATCTATAATAGCATTTTTTTGAGTTACTTCTCTAACCCCATCTAATTCTTTTAGATAACTCAAAATAAATCTAGCAATTTGTTGACCTGACTTGCTTATTTTTTTCATGAATTCGGGAGTTTCGGTCCCCCTATACAGCCAATAATGCAACACAGAAAATTCTGCCCTTCTCCAAATTAAGGGATGTTAGAACCATGGTAAGCCATTCACTAAATTCGTTACTGATACATGTTGACAGATCAAGAGTACTTAATGCTCTCCACATCTCCAATGATACAGGGCACTCTCGAAACAGATGATTCATTGTCTCATCTCCCCCACCACACCGAGGGCAACTGCTACAGCTTGCTAATCTTCGACAGACCATATTTACCCTGTTTGTTAGGAAGTTCCAGGAAATTTTCCAGATGAAAATTTTAATTTTTGTAGGAACTTCAATCTGCCATAATTTCCTATAAAAGTCATTGTAGAAATTTCGTAAAGCATAAGCTGTAGGGTCAAGGCTTTGTAATAGTTTATAGGAACTTCTTACCGAAAACTCGCCAGACGCCTTCTCCCCTCCACGCCAAAAAATCGTCGTGAGATTCACAAGATAGGGGAATTCGGAGGATCAGGTCTGCCACATCTTCCGAGAAGGTATTCTCAATCAATTCCCTATTCCACTCTCTTTTATTATTGTCAATTAAATCCGCTACTTTATCCAAATGCATATTTTCAATGTTGGACCTTAAACTGAAATTAACATAATTCGGTATCCATGCATCTTCTGTAATTGAAATTTTCGCCCCCGTACCAACTTTCCAAATCAACCCTTTCTCCAATATGCCATTAGCTGCCCAGATACTTTGCCATACATATGAACATGAGTGACCTAAACGGGAATTAAGGAAACTGCTTGCTGGAAAATACTTCGCTTTAAAAACCTGTGCAACCAATGAATCTGGAAAATTTAGCAATCTCCACCCCTGTTTTGCTAAAAGGGAGACATTAAACTGAGCCATATTTCGGAAACCCAGACCGCCTTCATCTTTGCTCCTGCATAACCACTTCCACTGGCACCAGTGAATTTCATGTCTTCCAGCACCTTTCTGCCACCAATACCTAGCTAATTTGCTTTCTATCATCTCAAATAAAACTTTAGGAAAGAGAAAGACTGACATGGCATAAGTAGGTATGGCTTGAAGAATTGCTTTAATGAAAATCTCCTTCCCTCCTTGAGACAGTAGCCTAGAACTCCATCCATCAATCTTTATCGCAATTCTGTCAACTAGATTTTGGAAAGCCTCTTTTTTGCGTCTACCCACCATATTTGGAAGGCCCAAATATCTTTCCGGGTTTGAAGAACCTCTCACCCCTAACTGTACTAAAACTGCTGCTCTTGACTCGTCATTTGTATTCGAGCTATAAAAAATTACTGATTTGCCAAAATTAACACACTGTCTTGAGCACCGTTCATATTCCTGAATTATTTCCTTCAGAATCCTGGCTCATTCTTCAGTTGCTTCTCCGAACAACATACAATCATTTGCAAATAATAAGTGGGATATCGCTGGTCCTCCTCTACTAGCCCTCGCTCCCTTAACCAGCCCATTATTTTTTGCTACTCTCATCAAAGCTGAAAAACCTTCACTACAGATAAGAAAAAGAAAAGGGCTTAGTGGGTCACCTTGTCTGAGTCCCCTAGATGGTTGGAAAGTTCTTCCTCTACCTCCATTAACAATAACTGTGTAAGAGACTGTAGATATACACTTCATTATCAATGACACCCAATTCTGTTCGAAACCCATCTTTAACATCACCTCCTTAATGAAATCCCACTCCACCCTATCGTATGCTTTGCTCATATCTAACTTTACAGCCATAAGCCCTTTTTTCCCCGTACGCTTGAGTCGGAAAGTATGTAGCAATTCATAAGCTAGAAGCACATTATCCGTAATTAATCTACCAGGTACAAAAGCACTCTGGGCCTTATCAATACACTGTCCCATAACATCCTGCAGTCTGTTAGCAATTATTTTTGCTACTACTTTGTATAAAACTAAACAAAGACTAATGGGCCTAAATTCCACCAGATTTGTGGGTTTCTGAACTTTAGGAATAAGCACAATGTCCGTCGTATTTGTCAATTCAATCCCTTCCCCTTCATTCAGAATTTTTAGACAAAACTCTGAAACCTCTTTTCCCACAATATGCCAGTATTTTTGAAAAAATAAAGCTGGAAAGCCATCTGGCCCTGATGCCTTGGTCGATCCAATCCCTTTCAATGCCAATCAAACTTCTTCTTCCTTAAAAGGAGACTGGAGTCCCTCATTGATCTCGTGGGAAATACTCTTGTTAATACCTTCCAAAACCTTCCATGGATTGGCAACCCCTTTTGAAGTAAATAAAGTTTCAAAGTACCTCGTAGCCTCTTCTTTTAAACTGGAATCATCCGTAATCTCCCTACCATCATCCAACACAAGTTTGTTAATACAATTTGCCCGTCTTCAAATGGAAGAGCATTTGTGGAAATAAGACGTATTTCTGTCTCCAAATTGAAGCCAATTTGTTCGCGCTCTTTGCTCCCAATATTTTTCTTCTTTATCAATCTCCAAGTTCAAATGAATTTTCTTATCAATAATTTCTGCAAGCATCTCATCATCCCTGTCAGCC
This sequence comes from Gossypium sturtianum, assembly GCA_025698515.1. Classification (NCBI taxonomy): domain Eukaryota; kingdom Viridiplantae; phylum Streptophyta; class Magnoliopsida; order Malvales; family Malvaceae; genus Gossypium; species Gossypium sturtianum. Next base: position 163,028,156 of record CM046955.1, on the reverse strand, counting down.
ATCATCAACGATTCTAACTCTTTTGTCAACTTTTCCTTCAATTTCCCTTTATTACCTTTCAGCTCTTTCGCCCAGTTCTTCAAACGGATCTGCACTGTTCTTAGCTTATCTACCAGTGTACCTGTTGACGACTCCCAAATATCTTTTAGGACTCCCTCAAATGAAGCTTCCATAGTCACCAGGCTTCAAAATGAAATCTTTGTCCCCCTAAAAAAATATTATTATTGCTAGCAGTGTCGACCAGCAAAGGACAATGATCTAAAAATGAATGTGGAAGATGCTGGACCCTTCCCATAGGAAACAAAGAAAACCATTCCTCATTTGCAACCCCCCTGTCCAATCTTTCTCTTATATTAGTTTCTGGAAGATTGCCCCTTTCCCATGTAAACCATGCTCCCGAGTATCCAACATCCATTAGATGACACTCTGCTAATGTATCCCTGAACATTTCCATTCTGTGCTGATCCCTTGGCAACCCACCCTTTTTTTTCAAATGAATACATAATTTCGTTAAAATCACCCGCCACCAACCATGGACAACTGCAATCTCTACTTAAACTTTTTAGCAAAGTCCACACCAAATCTTGGTCTTTCAAATATGGTGAGCCATACAAGCCTGTAAACTGCCACTCTTCTTTCCTACTATCCTCCTTCACCATAACATCGATATGCCATTTAGAGTAGCTTTTCAATGTGACCTCAATACTATCTTTCCACGCCAAACACAGCCCACCTCGAGTTCCTTCCGCTGCAACATCAATCCCATTAGTAAAACCACCTCTATTTCTGACCCTTTCCATTCTTTTTTGATCCAGTTTGGTCTCCATAAAGAAAACCATGCGGGGATTATACTGCTTAATTAAATTCAGCAGTTTACGGACTGCTCGTGAGCTCTCCAACCCACGAACATTCCAACATATGCTTTTCATTGAGTCCGGTCAGCTAGCCCAAAGCTAGCTGCCGATCCTGAGTTATTATGAATAGAATTTTGATTCCTATCAACAACCATGGTTTCTATACTTTCATCTATTTTCTCCAGCAAAATTATTTTTTTAATTTTTTCACTCCACCTGCTTTTACGACCTCCGTCGCTCCCTCTTCATTCCTCTCTTCTGGGTACTTTCTTTTAAATCCAGCATTGCCGATCGTTGAATAATCAATCTGGTTCGACCGAGCTAACCTCTTCCATCTTGGTTTCGATTCTAATAAAGACCTGTCCCCGTTGAGAATAACCTCCTTCAGCATGCCACTCTTCATCTCCCCACTAACACTTTCATGCACCTTTAACCCTTCCTCCCAACTAGAGAGTCTTTTCCCGCCTAAAACAGAACCTGCCATACCCGTTTTCTCAATCTCCTCATCTTGCCTAATCTGCTCCACTGAATTTCCTATGTACACACGCTGAGATCTCATCTTTTTAGTAAAAGCATTAAATATGATACTTTCTCTTCCCACTACTTTAGATTCTGCTTTTAATGCAATCGTATAAGGAGGGTTTTCTCTAATATTTTCTATTTCTGCAGGGTTTATCAGCAAGCAATCCTTGAGCCCATGATCTAACTTTCCACATCCAAAACAGAACATCGGTAATTTTTCGTATTTAAAAGAGATCCATGAGTTAACACTATTTCCACTGGAAACAAAAATACCCCTTCTAAGAGGGTTTTAAACATCCAAATTAACTAACAATCGACAAAAACCATCATTAATCTCAGATCTAAGAATACCTCCAAATGTACTCCCAATCGCATGCAACAAATCCTTCCTATCATATTCTGGAGGGCATGGCCCAATCTGTATCCAGTATGGTGAAGACGTCAGTTTGATCTGCTCCCTCTCTATTGGGTCCCTTAATCTTTCAAATAAGATGAGATACTTCCGAAAAAGCCATGGTCGGCCTTCCATAATGAACTCCAAATCATCCTCCAAATCAAAGATAATTGAGAATAGATTTTGCCCGACCACATGAAAATTTTTTCTTGGTTTTCCAGATACTTTTTAGTTGTGCCCGTAAACTCTCCGTGTTGAAGGATTTCTTCGTCCAAACAGAACATATCAGTGTAGGTTTGGTGCTTGGCACAACCAATGATTTTTTAATGGACAACTGTATAAGTTCCTCTGCCAACAGTGAAATCTCCTCCCTGCACTCCCTCTCTACACCACTACTCTCTTCCATCCCAATCCACAGGAGTTACTGTTCTCTCTGGGATTCTTCAAAGAGCACTCTTGGTTTTTGGGGGCTCTCAAATCCCCTGATTAATAATATTAAATGCATTTCAATTATTTATAATGTTATTATCCTTTCCATTGACTTGGTATTGAGTTAATTTTTGACACCAACTTTATTAATGATTTTATCAATACACAAAGGCGAAGTCCAAAGATTTTTGAGGGGCGTTGAGATTAAATTGTAATTTTTACGATAATAAAAATATAATTTCACCATTTTAATAAGCTATATCTTTATAATTTTTAAAGGATTAAATAAAAAAAATTAACATTTTTAGGGGACCAAAGTGTAATTTTAACTTTATTAATTTAAAATTTTAAAAAATTTAAAGGAACTAAATAAAAAAAAATCATTTTAGAGATGGTCGGGGTCTCTACCAACCCCTAACTATGCCACTGTCAATACATATACAAATAATGTGAGCAAAATAATTTGTATAATAACATCAAAAGGTATAATAAAATATTGATTAAAGTGGCAAACAAATTATAGATGGTAGTGGATGGGTTAAATCTTAAGATTTTTTTTATTTTATTTTTGGTTCTTTTTCGAAATAAGAGGACAACAAAATACTTTGTAATATTATAATTTATTTAAAATATACAAGGCTATTTTATTCCACCACTTTACATTATCAATCTCAATGCTGCATTGGATTGAAATTGACTCGATTCTATGAAAAAAAAAATAAAAGAATGTCACTTGATGTTTTTAACTAATTTAAAAAGAGAAAGCAAAATTATTTCCCTTAATTATGGGCCGTTAAAGTGAATCATGTAAATTTCAAAAAAAACAAGTATGTAATTGCAGGAATTAATTATGTCTAACTGCATTTGATTAGTATATTTCCTTAGCAGCTGGCTGAATTAGATGAAGAGTAGTCAATTTCTCTACTTTTAGTATTTTAACTTTTTATCTGATATTTGAATTTAAAATCGGATAATTTAACACTCTCAAATCATCAATTAGAAATTTTAAAATATTTAAGATGATGTGAAATTCAAAAATGGTTGTGAAGCAAAAAAAATATTGAAGAATTACTTGAAGTCAGAGGAGGAGAGCGAAGATTTTCGTCTTTACGCCCTATACTATTTAGAATTTACTTCAATTGCCGCTCATCTCACACGTGCCAATAGAAAGGAAGGGCCCGCACTCCTGCCCGTTTCAGTTTACAAATTATAAATACTCTTCTTCCCGATGCTTGCTTCCCTCAAAACCAAAAGTAATTCCTTCTCCCACAGAAGGTGATATCAGTCTTTTTCGTTCCTCCGATCGGGTTTTGCATTGAAGACAAGGAAAGAAGTAAAAGGAAATAAGGGACTCGTGGAAGGCTCGCGTGATTCGTGGCATAGTGATGACTCCATCAACACATTGCTACCGATAATTTCCCTCTGATTTTCTTCGCTTCTACTTCAGATTGGCTTTTCTCCTATTTCATGATTCATAGACAAAATAAACCCTAAAGGTCCCCCTTTTTTTCTTCTCTCTTCCCCATTCGGGCAACTGTCTCTTGTTTTTCTTTTCAGGTGATTTCGCTGTATATAATTTCAGGTTGGATTTCTCTACTGCTCTTCATCTATTATCCTGCATTGCGTTATTTCACAACGTTGACGTTCTGATTTGATTTATTTTTTTCTTTTTTCATTTTGGTGCGCAGAGATACAGAAGATGGGAGAGTTAGCGAAGGTGTTGTATATAGTGGTGGTCGACGAAGGTGAGAAGAGGGACAAGGAGACGTCGTCGTTCCGATACACGCGTCCTGTTCTTCAAAGCACCCTCCAACTCATGGGCTGCAAAGCTCGTCATGCCTTCAAGGTTTTTTTTTTTTTTTTTTTTTTTTTTTAAAATTTCAGCGAATTATGGTTTTTTCGTTTGACAAAACTTTTTTTTTCCTTTTTGATCGATTGTTAAACTATACTTATGAAATTATAAAATTAAAATGTGGATGCTGAGTTGTTAGATCTGTATTTCTGATAACGTGTCCATAAAATTCCTTTCCAATTTTATATGCTTTTTAGTTTTAATGCCGAGTCAAAACTATCATATTTTAAGAATTTGATAGTAGCAGCGATTTTATTTTATTTTTGCTTCAGTTTGTCAAAGAATCATCTTTCTGTCGTTGTCATAGAATTTCGACTGAATATAACTTCTCATTCTACCTTTAAAAACGAGATGTTCCTATTTATTTCTGGAAATTTTTTTGGGACTTCTGCAAATGAACGAAATCAATTATGACGGAATTAGTTCTGATCTGTTTCCATTTAGCTGTCATCGCCGGGTTCTGGATCTTGTTCTACCATGTCATGATGTGGGCCCTAGTGATTTTATTGCCTAATAATATTCATGTTATCTGTTTAATTTTCTATTTATAAATTGCTTTCTGCTTCCAATTGGGAGATAGAAATCTTCCTTATCATCTTCAGTGAGAGGTTGAGACTAGAATCAGTTGCTTTATGTATGTATGCATGTTGAGATTGAGGCTTGGTCATTTCCTCAATCAGAATTCTTGTCTGCTTTTACGCTGGAGTTGTTGAGATATGTCGTTTCATATTTAATTTTCTAGTTTGACATAAGTGTTTTTTTCTCTTGTTCCTTAGTTGTTATGGAAAGTGGATCCTCTTGCTGAATGCATTCTCTGTATTTCTTACCAGATTAGCCGCCGGGTTTTTGAGTTGGTAAGAAGTGAAGCTTCTTACAGTTCACTTCTTCAACAGGGAAGTGAGACATTGAATTCTGATGGTTTGAGATGGAACTCTGAAAAGGAAGATGCCTATTCTAACTTTAATGACTTCCAAAGAGCAGAGGCAGGCAGCCGTTTAGCTTCAAACGAAGATGATAGAAATAAGGGTATACCATTTGAGCTGTACAAAAGACGTACATCTGTAGTTGTTAAAAGAGAAGCTTTCTTAGATGTTGTCTGTGATGCTCTGGCTGAATACAAGTATGTTGGTCCTAACCAGAGGGCTGACTTGGTTCTGGCATGCAGGTATTGTATGATCACTTATACTTGCAATAAGAAATTGCTATAATGTATGTCATAAATTCATTTCTTGCATGGGGAATATGCCCTGATTCGCTTAAATTTCCTCTTCTCTTGCAAATTTCTAGAGGTGATTGTGTTGTGATAGCATGGAGATTTGTAATTCACACTTTTTTATTGTGTCTTATTTGACATGACAAAACATTCCTAGAATATATTTCAATAGATAGACTATTCAAGCATGATTTTCTTTATTATCACAAGTACCAAGTAAATTTTTAATGTAAGGTGTATTGTCTCCCATTGTAATTGTATTTGGTCTTCATTGCAGAATCCGAGAGAAGAAGGAATCTGTTACTGTGCTGTTGTGTGGCACTAGTGGCTGTGGCAAATCTACTTTGTCTGCTTTGCTGGTATCTTTATTTTACATATCTACAATTTGTGTGGTGCTAGTAACTACATTCTCTTACTTCGCTAATCTTTGTGCTTTTGATAATGACATGCAGGGTAGTAGGTTGGGAATTACAACTGTGATTTCAACAGACTCTATTCGTCACATGATGCGAAGTTTTGTAAATGAGAAGGAAAATCCTTTACTCTGGGCTTCAACCTACCATGCTGGGGAGTGCTTGGATCCTGTGGCTGTTACAGAAGCTAAGGCTAAAAAAAGAGCAAAAAAGTTGGCTGGCATTTCTCAATCACTGTCGAAGGGTGAGCTGGCTGATCGTACTTCAGCTGGCAAGTCTGATGCCCGGCCAGGGGAGAGTAGTTCTACTGGTACTGAATTGATCGGTCCCAGACAGATGGCAGTCGAAGGATTCAAGGCACAAAGTGAGATGGTCATTGACAGTCTAGACAGACTAATTACTGCATGGGAAGAGAGGAAAGAGTCTGTAGTAGTCGAGGGTGTTCACCTAAGCCTTAATTTTGTTGTAAGTAGACATTTGGTTGTTTCCCTGCCATCGGATCGCATTGCCTCTTTTATTTTTTATATTTATTCTTTATCTTCATGTGCAGATGGGGCTTATGAAGAAACACCCCTCAATCATACCATTCATGATATACATTACAAATGAAGACAAACACTTGGAAAGATTTGCAGTTCGTGCGAAGTACATGACATTGGACCCTGCTAAAAATAAGTACGTGAAGTATATAAGGAATATCAGGACAATACAAGATTATCTATGTAAACGAGCTGACAAGCATTTTGTCCCCAAAATAAACAACACAAATGTTGACAAAAGTGTGGCGGCCATACATGCAACAGTTTTCAGTTGCCTCCGTAGGCGCGAAGCTGGGGAGACACTGTATGATCCTATAACAAATACAGTCACTGTCATTGATGAGGAATACCGGAATCAGTGTGCTGCCAATTCACTGAGCTCCAAGGGTATGTTTCAATTGATCCACAGGAGTGGTTCTTCTAGGCAACTAATGGCTCTTCTTAACAAAGATGGATCTGTGGCGAAGGCTTGGTCAGTTGAATCCATTGATAGTAATGGGAGGCCCATCTCTGGCCATGGAACTGAGGGTTTGAGTGGCATGCCCTTGTATGGACCTTTAACAATCGGCAAGGCTGAACCTGTTAATCTTCAATTTGGCCACTATGGAATTAGTGCCTGGCCTAGTGATGGAGGCACAAGTCATGCTGGAAGTGTAGATGAGTCGAGATTTGATGGGACTGATAATGGCAGTAGATACCAATCTTCCTGCTGCAGCTCACCAAGAATGTCTGATGGTCCTTCAAAGGAGGTAGTATCTTACAGTTTTTTTCTTTTCCTTTTAGAAATTTCTTTATCAATGCTTGTAGTTATCTTTGATGTGCAAATGTCAAATGAGATGAACAAAAAAAACTGAATTTACTTTTAATGCTACTAGTCTTAATTAGTATTGCTTTATTATATTAGGCTCAGTCTATTGATTCTATTTCTGTCTGACAGCTAATGGAGGAAAACTCAGTGTTCGGCAGTGATGAAGAAGTTGACGATCCACCTGAGGTGGACAGTGATGAGGATTTTAGTGATGACGGTGACAAACAAGACCTTGAAGAGGTATGACAATGAACTTGTATTAGATTGTCCAAGAGTTGAAAAATGTAGATCATTATGACATTGGTTTTAGAGAGAATTTGCAAGCTACGCAATTATACCTAGAGGAGTTATTATTAGTTCGTTATATATGTTGTTTTATGACATACATTTTGTGAAAGTTGAATGATTGAAATGGCATTAAGTTCCTACAGCTTTAAGATTGGGAATGAATGCTACTAAAAATTTTATTGATTTCTGTTGTATAGGTAGGTTCTGTTGATGAAGGGTCAACAAAGTCGGATGAAGAGTATGATGACCTGGCAATGCAGGATGTGTGGGACCAAGCAATCCACACAAGAGAGGATCAATATAACAACAATTTGAATGCCTACCATAAAAGCGGAGGAGAGCAGTTGTCTGAGCCACTCTGCTATTACCACCCTTCGGTGTTATGGGGAAGGATGAGAGGGGATTGTCATTAGGTAATATGCAGACAACAAAACTCTCCCTCGGCATTCCGCCCTTGGGGAATAATAGTGGATCCATAATTAGTGATCCCATTCTTTCTGGGGCTCCTTAGAATTAGCGGAACAAATTTTGTTCATCGCATTTTAGTTTTCTAACTAATCTTTTCCTGGCTTTGTGTAATTTAGCGGGTCATTTAATTAACTCTCATGTAGGAAGAAATATTCAAATACGCCATTATCTTATTTAAAAGAAACAAAGACAACATAAAATAACATAGTTTGAAAATTTAGAACACATATAAAAAGAAACACAAAGACAAAGCAAAATAAAATAGTTTGAAACAACACAAAAAAGACAAACCAAAATCAAGAAAAAACCAAACCCAACTAGTTCATCGCACCTAAATCCTCACAACGCAGTGATGATGGAAGATTTCAACATGTATATAAATGGAGCAAAGAAAACTACTCTCCATTCATGTTTCAGAGTAGCACCATTGGTGGAGCTTCTTCCGTATTGTTCATTTTAAACCCTCTTTTGTCAATAAATGAGCTACTCTATAACCTAATCTATGAGCATGAATGAGCCTACACTATCTGAAATGTTCGATTAGAACTTTCCATCTTCAATATGGGCATTGATTAAAGATCAATGCCTTTCTTATGTGCTGAGCTTTTTAATTATTGAGAGAGAATCTCTTTCAATTTCGATCTGACGCAAATAGTAAAGCCTAATTACATGCCAATGCATTTACTACAAAAACGTCAAGTACGTTTTTATTGTTATAAACGCATGCTGCCATTATTTGTTTCTCATGATTTCTGCGAATCACTCCTGCACTTGCTTGGTTCAATGTTTACAGAAACCCCACATTGAAATTGAGTTTGACCAAGGGGCAATAAGCGGTGACCAGGTTATTGTAATAAGAACCAGTGATGAAGCTATCATGGAAATCAAATTAAGCTCACAGAAAAAAGAGACAGTGAAGGTATGAGTCTCTTTAGCACCTTCATGGATATGTGCTCTAACCATTCTGTCAAGTTAAAAGCGAACAAAAAAATATAGAGATAAAAACACTATATATACATTTTTTTTTGGTTGACGTTCTAGGTAGGAAAAATGTAAAATCTAAAAAAAAAAAAAAATTGTCTGTTCATTACTCGGAAGAGTTGAAAAAAAATGAAAGACAAATAAATAAAACATATTAAAATTTGCATAAATTTGAACTTACATCTCTCAATTTCTCTCCTCTTATAATTTGTTATTATGTATTAAAATGAAAAATAGTCAACTCTTTTATTTTCTTGAATACCAAACACACTCAAATTTTATTTTCTTTTCACTTTTCCTTCCAGTTTTTCACTCAACCTTAGCATGAAGGGTGAACAACAAGAAAGAAGAGAGAAAACATGCAGGAAAAAAGCAATAATTCTTTACAAGTGGAAATGCTAATTGTCTAGGAGGAAATTGGAATACAAATCTTATTGCATAAATAATTAGGCAGGAGTACTACATCATCTAGGATGTCAATTCAAGACACGAATCCTACGTTAACATTGTATATATTGGCGTTGGAGCACTTAGATGCATCTGATACAAAAATGCTCAACCAAATCAAATAAGTTCCAAGTCACTGAGTAACATTATGCGTCTCATGACGCAGCATCCCCACTCCTGCAATATTAGCTGATTGCAGATGTGAAGCTTACCATCTTCGGGCAAATACCCCTTTTAATCATTATGTTCATAAGCATCTTTGCTTTCTCAGTCTGATAGGTTTCACACAATAATTCCCCCATCTGATTAAATACAGCTATATCAGCTTGAAATCCTTTCCTCTCCATATCGATTCGCAACTCAAACGCTTCATCAGCCATTCCATTCTGGCAAAATCTATCAATCAACATGTCATACATAACCTTGTCCAACTCAAATCCCATCTTTTGCATCTCCTTCACATACTTCATTGCCACTTCCATTCCTCCAACCTTAGAGTACCAATTTATTATAGGGCAATATGTATCAGCATTTGGCTTTACACCTCTATCCCTCATTCTGCCTAACAACAATAACACACTCTCTATCGCTCCTAATTTACAATACCCATTTATCATCAAATTATACAAATAAGTATCAACTCGCAAGCCCTTATCATGCATCTCCATAACCAACCTTTCAGCTGCTTCAATTTTCCCATAGCTTGAATACCCATCAATCAGAAATTTATATGTCTCCACATTAAATCCTACTCCCCCTTTTCTCATCAAACCTAACACCAAATCCAACTCCTCAAAGTCCCATCTTTTTACACACGAATCTATCAATATATTAAAAGTTATTACATTAGGTTTAATCCCTCTGCCAGACATCTCCTCCATTATCTCTCTAGCTTTCTTTATATCCCCATTTCTACACATTCCATCAATCACACATGTCAATGAATAAACAGAAATTTCAAGACCTGATTGTACCATTTGACCAAAGAAATCTAAAACCAACCCCAATTCATCCGCTTTCTTAAGAGTATTTAAATGAACAGTACAAGTTCTCTCATTGATCTTAATCCCATTATCCTTCATATAATCAAATGTCTTGGATGCCTCACTAAAATTCCCATTATCAGAGTAAACTTTAAGCATGAAATTAAACAACTTTGTGGTAACTTTAGACTCAAAACAGCAATTCTCAACAGCGGAAGCTATAACAAGAAAAGGGTACCTGAGATTCTCATCAACAGACAGACTTTTCAACATGGCTTCAGCATCAGCAAACAGCCTGGCTTTCAGGAGCCTAGAAATAAGGGTCAAGTGATCCTGAATATGGGGTTTGAAGGAAAGCAAAGATTGGTTATTGGCAACAAAGTTAAAGAAACGAAAGCACTTGGAGGCTTTGAGATCTGGGTTAGAGAGGATATCACGAAAAGTGGTGGGGGTGAGAGAGGGGAGAGCAGAGGCATCGAGGGGGAAGGTTTTAGGAAGTGGGAGATAAAGTCGGGAAGGTGTTGAAAGTGTTTGGGGGAAAGGGTTGAAGCCGAGGATTTCTTAACAGTTTTGAGGGTGTTGAGAAAGTTTTGGAGAGTCATTTGGAGTTGGGGACCCAACTGGACTGCCTATACCTCTAAATCAATCCTTCTTTTCTTTTTTCACAAATCACCTCTCAAGAGTCTTACATAAATATTCATCTAAATTATACTTTTAAATATTTATAAATAAATCATTGATTTAGAAGAAAAAAAGCACAATTTCCTTCTCTGAATTTGAGGGATAAATTGTTTATTTAAATTCTTAAAATCCATTAAGGATGAATCATTCTCAACTATTTATATGTTTGTATTCAGGATTTCAATCTCTTCTCTAAATCATATTACTGTAAAATTGAATTCAGGTGTCCTCTCAGCTTGGATTTCGCTTCTGCTTCACCGCAAACTGGGCCTAATCTGTTGGTTTCATGTTGAAGCGACTTCCCTTTTTGTTTTGCTTGCTTTTTAATTTTTATTTATTTATAGAATAAATAATTATTATCTTAATTATAATTTGTAAATTTTATTATTATTTGGTTTCAGTCTTTACTCCTGCTATATATATAGTTGTTAGTCTTTAGGAATGTTATCTGAATCGATTGATTAAGGTATTAATTGAATAAGAGACTAGTATAAACCAATTCAATCAAATTGACAGTTAAATTGATTTTAATATTTTTCATTAATGTATTTAATCCAATCGTTGACTCATTAATCGCTTGGTCCAACTTGTATTGCACTGTGCACTAGGATGTGGTTCTGCACAAAACTTCTCTCTTTTCTGTAAGATTTAAAAATATTTTCTTTATTGAAGATAATCGGTTTTAATATCTAGATTTAAAGGCTTTTTAAATTAATTAATTTTTAATTATTTTTAAGTGGTCGATTAGTATGAGTATTGTTGTTAATATAGAAAGACCTGAATTCGAATACGCTAAAATGCATTATTCTCTAATTTATAAGTTGAGAAGAAACTTTTAATTTTATGTTGTGAATGATTTACAGTCGATTTACTCGATTTAAAAATTCAAAACTGAAATCTCATATCCAATAAATCAATTTATCGATTTGAAGAAACTAAATTGCGAGCACAGTGGGTGAGTGGTTGAGAGTAAGCACAAGACCATCTGTTCTCAGAGAAAGGATTGTATGAAACAGTGACGCCATGTCATCTGTATCCCTTTCCAATAGTTTTATGCCACATCAGTATTTTCATCCTGAAAAAAATCAAATCCAAATTAAAATCTTGATTTTCATCCTGAAAAAATCAAAATCAAATTAAAATCTTGAAATTCGGGATGAAAATGCGATGTGGCATAAAACTATTGGAAGGGATACTGATTTATACGTCATCCTTATTCATACAATCCTTTCTCCTGTTCTCAAACACCAAGCAGTAAGTCTACCTTTGGTAGGTCGCTTCTACTGAATTGCCATTCAAAGCCACTAGAAGATGTTTAGGGATATGGGGGACGAACAGATTAGCTTTGCCCCACTCAACCTTATCCTCCTTTATTCTCAATGCATTTTTGCTATCAAATTCAACAGCGCCTGCCGCTTCTCTAAGATGCAAAAGTTTAATCCTCCATCTCCACCTGGGAATACTCCATACACATCTGCCTTATTTACAGCTTTGAGTTTTTGACCCACTAGCGTCTTCATAACAACAACGTTGCATGAATTACTGCACCCTTTCAGCTTCATTACATTATGATGGGCACGGCTGCCCTTTTTTTTTTTCAGTGAAAGATCTCATTCCATAGACCCATCTGCTGGTCCTTCACTTGCATGCCTGCCACGTGCACGCCCACTGATCAGATGGACCATAATCACAACATTTTAGGGACCATTCTAGCTTTTGGAGCCCATTCAACAAACATTCTATCACCATTTGACAAAATTTTGCAGAGGACCAGCTTGCTTGAAATGGCTAATCCCATTTTTCATACGCACGCACATGCATCACGCATGGCATGAACCAGTCTAACGAAAACCTATACGATAATATATCAATATCATTTTTCCTTCATGGGGTGCCGAAGCATATAGACATAATTTCATCAATACTTGTAAACTAAGAAGGAAAAGCTTCTTTTTTTTTTTTAAAGTATTACTTCATCAAATTTCTTTTCCCCATTTCTGTATTTCCCATGTGTAGTTTAGTTGTTGTATGTGCGCCGCATCGAGATGAGTTGGAAACCAACCATCACCTATCATTCGTTCAAGCAACAGCTAGCATCTCAAATATTTGAATTCTTCTTTTGATATTCACACTGTACCACATGCACTTCAACTTTCGTTATCAGTAACTAATGTGCACTACCTCTAATTTCCAGAAGAAGAATACAAATATCAGAGAGAATTCACACTTCACAGTTATCTTGTATTTTGCCTAAGACCAAGATCAATTGTCGACATATATATTTGCTCTGAAAATTTTATTGATATTATTGAAGGTAAAAAGGTATTACAGCAAACAACATTACCACGCAAGCAGGTCCTACAGTCCTGTGAATAACATCAACAACAACAAAATAGTCCACCGAAGACGAAGACAATTCAAATAACCCCGAAAGCTGGAACGGCAGCGCAAACCAGCAAAGCAATACCATCCAACCAGCATAAACACAGCAACAAGAACATGAAGATATTGGAGCCATCCACTCCACCTTTTGCTAAAGCATCAGCAAAGCAGTTCGATTCTCTATGACCCATCCAGCATTTGAAAAAGTTTGAGAAACAGTGAAGATGTCAAATCCAGTAGCTCCAACCAAGCATTGCCTCTCTTTTAATTGATTTGCCATGGAAAAGATGGAATCATAGAGAAATCATACATAAGTGAGTTTTTTCTTAACCCCGTTCCCAACCTCGGAAAACAATAAAAAACTAACAAAAATAATTTGATGAAAAAACATCTAAATGACAACTTAACTAGATCGCAGCATAACTAACATTACAGCATTAGTTCTGCAAAAGAACTGAAAATCATCATAATCCAAGTGTACCAGCAGACAGCCTATAACACGACATGACATGTAATCTCACCACAAGAATATGTTTTACAAAGTAGTAGGACCACTTATAGAAATCATTACTGCGAAATATTTTGTTGACAAAATACTAATTTACCTCTGAGTCTCAGCTGGTGAATCCTACAATTAGATGTCTTTCTTCTATCACAGCTGCAGTACTGATGTTTTTATTAGACATGGTTCCTATAGCTAAGATGCCCTAGGCATATGTAGTGCTTGATTATAACCAGTACTTTAGATTATTAGATGTGCATTAAGAATAACTGAAAGGAGAATGAATCATATCGATGAATCATATCGATATATACTCGGTCATGTCTCAAAAAATGACCGATAGATAAGAGCTACAAGTATAAGAACGAACAAGTTTATTGATTAAGCACAGTCTTAGACTTTAGGATGCCAACTCATTTATATATACACAATTAACACTGCAAGAGATGACAATACAAAGTAAAATTATCATACACGTGTACTAAAACATGTTACAGTAGACAAGGGGAAAATTGGGTTGTAATTTGATTAGATAAACTGTTGTATTTCATAGTCAACAATGTTTGCTGAAAGGGGAAAATATTAAGTCATTTTGGACTGGAGTATTACTAAGCTTACAGTTTGTGAACCAACATATAAGGCGGTGAGAAATAAGAGAAGATCTCAAATAGAGTAACAAGTATGATAAAAACCACAATATCATAAGCTAATGCTTTAGGCTAAGCTTGAAAATATTCCAGCCTTATAACTGGCTTCTTGTTTTAGCAGATATATATGAGAAAAAGAAATATATATATATATATATATATAGTGATTCCTGTTACTGCATATGTGTACTAGCTGCAGCCATTGTACGATATCAATGCATCCTTGCCCTTCTTTTGGAGAACCAGAGAAAAATTAAAATGGGGCCACCATTAACTAATGATAGGATGAGACTTCAATTTTCTAATCCATGAGCATCTGTAATTCTGATGATTATTAAGATTAAAGCAGATGGTAAGGGTAATGTTTCATATGAGTACTAGTCAAAGTTGATGAACAAGAATTTCAGAATAATTTCTCTCAAACAAGCATTTGCAATGCTTTTAAGGAAGAATATACGATATTTACCAGCTAACTATTATAAAAGTTTGAAATAAGCATGATTTCAAGTTTATTAGGTTTAAAATTATTCAGTGAGTTTTGTAAAAAGCATTCTAAGCAAATATGAAGGAACTAACGATTGAAGTTTACTTGGTTTAGCTATTGATCATTGAGTTTGGGAGAAATATTCTTTCACAACTACTCAAGTATAATATCCCAAAAGTCAAACTGAAAAGATAGCACAAAGTATATTTTGTAAGCTAGCTTGTTAATCAACTTCTGAACATGAAATATAAGAACATTTAAGTTGTTGATTTGACTGTCATAAATGAATAAACAGAAGTCGATAAGAAACTGTGTAAGTATATAATGTTCAAATAACTGCCATAAAAATAGGAGAGACGGATATAATCCAAGGTATAATGATGAGTGGATGACTACACACACTCACGGGAGAGAAATAAACGCATCAAAATAAAGGTTGGAGAAGAAAACAAAGCTAAAGGCCCAAGTTCCAATGCCCACTCATTACAAATTTCCATATGTAATACTTGCTAGACGACTATATATACACAGAAAACCCTGAAATATTTTTTCTTCTAAGAAACTCACTCTAAGAACTTGTTTAACATATAATATATATAAATTCTAAATGCTTTTCGAACCAAAGTAAAATTAAGAGCTTCATAAGACCTATAAGCCAAATCTAGAGAAGAACCCCATTTCTAACAGATGGAAACATTGAAATTACAACATGCAAAAGGAAAGTTGATTCCACTACGCATGCTAACGACGTAGTACTGCTACTTTCTTCGCTTAACGCTTTATTTCTCTTTAAAGTAGAACAGACTGTAAAAAAAGGATTTCCCAGAATTAGTAACTTATAATAAGGTTATATGGTATATATTTGTTAGAGTTGATAATTAGTGGGCCAAACTTTTCGTGTCAGTTTTGGCTTAGAATTAATGCAGCTGTAAGGAACTAAGCTGAGAGAAACTATGGGCATATACCTTTAACATATACATATATATGATTACCAAAGCTTGGAAAGTGATAGAGGCACACGGATATCCATAATTTTATTCACACTGAATTATCCCTTTCATGACTGAAGAAGCAAATTTAGAGACTCTTATGAAGCAAGTTAGTGTGTTACGTGTATTATTGAAAGGGATGACATATAGGTGGGGCTGGATAGTCCGAGAGAGAAAGAGAGAACATGTTTCAGGGTCCAAGTTGCAAAGATGCGCCTCTGGTGGATGGTCCACCAACAAAGGGAGATGGCTGATTAATGCAAAAGCCCATATCAAACTCAAAACAATGGCAATGGCAATGGCAATGGCAATGTGACATGTTCCCACCATCATCTCTCCTCCACATATGAAGTTCCGGACAGCAGTTCCATTTTTCAACGATCTACTGATTCTACAGTTATAATCCACTTGGAAGAATGTCCACAATGTTTTGTTTTTATAAAGTATGTAATCAAATTTCTTTTGAATCTTTTTCCCTAGTGAAGACAAAGGTGGTGGGAAGAACCAAAATTTTTGCAGTAAGCTATTTAGCTGATATCATCAAATCCCATAAACAAACAAATCTAGTATATACCTCATTTCTCTAACCCTTCTTTCCACAGTTTCTGCTTGAACCACTCCTGGAGCCGACCATTCCCTAGCTTGTTTAGCTTTCATCGAAGCTCATTAGACCAGAAAGATTGTTCCTTTGCCTGTATATCTGCAAATAACTTGAGTATGAGATAATCAAAATCAAAGATCTGCAGAGTATAGGAATGGATCTAATTTCTTTTAATAGAAGATAACACAAGAGAGGAAAAGAAATGGATCAATGATTAAAGTTCACCTTTTTGACATATTCTCTCAAGAGCTTCTTATTTCAAGGCTCCCATCTTTTTGAGTTGCAGGGCAAAGTCTGTTCTCCATGAAAAGGTACCCATTTCCACTGTAGCAGTTTATTTGGCTCAGAAGAATAATCATAGATCTACAAGTCAAAGTCCTTTAGAAACACCCATTCACTATTCGTTAGGCTTAACATACCCTGCAAAGCGAAAAAAATAAAAAGA
The DNA here is from genome assembly GCA_025698515.1 of Gossypium sturtianum. NCBI lineage: Eukaryota > Viridiplantae > Streptophyta > Magnoliopsida > Malvales > Malvaceae > Gossypium > Gossypium sturtianum. Next base: position 163,011,234 of record CM046955.1, on the reverse strand, counting down.
AAAAGGCCGTGTAATAAAAGCATCAAATCCATTTAATGGAGAAACCCTCCATTAGTACTTAAAGATTAGCCCGTGAAATCAAGACTGGTACAAAAGAAAAATACTAAACCCACCTGACAACAACAGAAAACAATAGAAGATGGGGGAAGTTGCAAAGAAAGAATCAACTTCTTTTTATTGACAAGTGCAAAACTGTACATTTGCAACTGAGATATCTCGAAAGACTCGTATAATTTTTTTTCCTTGTTTTGTATAGTCATTTATTGCCGATGCAGCATCATCAAGATTCTCACTTTCAAAGATGTTTGGCAATAAAATTTAGGACAGGGAGGGAAGAAAGGAGAAAGAGGAAAGAGAGTTAGTATTATTATCATCGCCACCGTGCAGTTGCATGTGAATCTTGATGATGCTACTCCCGCAAACAACGACTGTTAATCCATCCATCTATTCATCTCTCTCTCCCATATCCATGCACAAATATATAGAAAGAGAGACCGCTTTTGCTAAAACTCGATATCTATCTATCTATATATACACATGAGCTTTATATAAAAGGAGACGAGGAGAAAGATCAAGGAGAGTTGAGACGTCGAGTTTGACCCAAAGGACCCAAGAACATCGAAATTTTAGGATGAAAAAAAAAAGGAAAATTAAAGAAAAAAAACTTAATGTCCATTATTTATTCTTTTATTATATTTTTGTATAGCATCAAAGGAGGAGGGGGGCACGAGGGCCAGCTGATGTGGACTGTTACCACTGGTTGAAAAATAAAGTGATTACGTGAGAGCTACCCAAGAAGAATCTAACAAGTTGAAGCCTTGAAGTAAAGTTGGATATCTTCTTATTATTTCAACTCAAATATGTTTGATTTTTCTTAAAAAAATGTATTAGTTAATTTTACCACATTTGGATTTGTTCATCTCCGCCACTAAATAAACTAAACACTTTTATCCACTAACGTTGAACGTTCAATCAAATTTAGTGAAATTTTTTTGAATTATTCGAGTTTACAGATCTTATTTTATCATTTTAATTTAATTTAAATGTTTTCGAATGGAGTTGAGTGAAATGACATTTAAGTCATGTCATGTCGAATTGAATGAAATTATTCGAGTTAAATTTAAAATTTTAAACATGTCAAATTAAAATCTCGTTATAGTTTAACTAATCCCATGTTAATCCACTAATTGTACGTAGGGGTGAGCGTTCGTTCGAATCGAGTAGAAAATTTTCAAGATAACCGAGTTGAAAAATCATATTTGATCATCCTAACTCGATTTGAATTTTTTTCGAATCGAGTCGAGTGAAATAAAATTCAAGTCAAGTCAAATCGAATCGAACTGAGTGAAATTGTTCGAGTTAAATTAAAAAAAATTAAATATGACAAATTAAAATCTTGTTATAGTATAATTAATTTCATGTTAGAGTACATAAATTTGAAACCATATATATTTGAAAACTTTTTCAAAGCAAAATAATAAAAATAAAAACCTTGTTAGTATATTATTTAGATTTTTTTTAATTTTAATTTTTTTTGAAAAAGGATATAAATTTTAGAATTTTTATAAATATTTTGAATTTTTTGAAAATTATTTTGAATTTTTTTTTTGTAAATTTTGTTGAGAGAGAATAATTTACTCATTTTCAAAATTGGTAGTGACTAAATAAGTATTTACATCAATCTATTATTCAAATTATTTGAATTATTCGAGTTATTTGAATTATTCAAGTTATTCGAATTGTAAAATTCAACTCGAACTCGAAATTTGAACTACATATTTGAGTTTACTCAAATAACTCAATTTTTTTTTAAAAAATTTCGAATCGAATTGAGTTTTGCTCACCCCTAATTATACATAATGAATCATAACCTACAATATGTTAGAAAATATTATAGTTATATTTGTTTTTAATGATTTTTAAAATTATTTTATTAATGTATTTTAATATGATTATTGAAAAATATTATCTTAATATAGTTCACTTATCATATAGAATAATTAATACATTAAATATAAAATCCTTATTACAAAAAATATATAAAACCATTGGTTTTTTTTTCATTATTTTTAATATATTAATCATTATCATTTTCACGTAGAAATCAACTTATTAATATGATAAAGAAAAAATAACTTATTAATTGTGAATGTCATATTCATAATAAAATCTTAAAATAAATGAAAATTGAAAGTTAAATATAAAAAAACTTTTTTAATACAATAGAATCTTAAACTTACATGCGTATCTGATAATACTTTAGAATGTCATATTTTTATGTATTAATTACACATTTATTTTGAGTATGATCCTACTAATTTGAGCTATTTATGGTTTTTTATCTTGTAGGGACTAAATCGAAGGCAAAAGGAAATTTGGGGGCTAAAAACGTGAATTTAAAGATAAAATGGGCCAACATGCAAAGTAGGAGAGAAGTGGTGCCAGAAATACAAAGTATGGAAGACTTGGAGGGCAAAAGTACAAAGAAGAGATTTTTATAAACACAACACTCTATTTAATTTTTAATTATATTAGGATAATTATTAAAAATTATTATTTAGATTTAATTTTAGCATTTATCTTTATTTATTTGTATTTATCTTTTAGAATTTAAGTAGGAATAGACTAGGTTTCCTAGTATTATAAATAGGGGATGGAGTGACACAAAGTTCACTCATCTTTTCTGTAAACACTCTTTCTCCCAAAAAGCTTAGCCTTATTTCCCTTCATATTATTCAATAAAAATTCTATTTCCATTACATTTATTTCTTTTTCCCCTGAAATCATGAGCCACTAAACTTATCTAGCCAAAGGTTGTCGAAATTCCCCAAAAGGGTTTATGAGGCTTAGAATCCGCTCTTAGCCTTCTCAACGAGTATTCATCGTTTCTCCGCATTACGGGGCTGACGCTTCTGTCCATGCCCCTTAAAAGGTGATCTCTTCAACTTATGCAAGGAACAGCCGCTTTGTATGTTTTAGGAAGGTTGCACAGTCGATTCGTTAGCTTATTGCGTCAGAGGTTGGAGAGCCCAAGAGACAAAGTGGCGTGGCATTCGCCATTGAGAAGTGATGATCTAGTATAAGATGGTCCCACAAAAGCGATTGTTGGCTAGAGACAGGTTCCTCTAAATCGTAATTCTAAAATCTTGGAGCTGGTGGTCGTAGGCGTCCTCTTCCACTATAACTGGCTTATTCTGTTTGAGAAGGATCACCTAAAAGTCGAGGATTGAACCCAAGGCGGATCGAGACAACCGGAGGCTGGAATCTATCCATAAGAAACTCATTTTCCTCAAGTCTATTTATCTCTACTATTTTAATTTTAATTTTCGCAATTTCAATTCAACCAGAACTTTTAATTCTGTTTTTATTTTATTTTTTTCAGATTAAAACTTTTAATTCTATTTTTTTATTTTTTTCCAGGTACGCAGGTTTTCTTGGGCACGACTCTGTCCGGGATTTTAAGGAACAAGCATTTGCGCAAATCCGGTTCCTAAGGATTTGACCCTACTTCCCTTATACTATTCTTTTTCATTGTTTTATAGGGATAGGATATTTTTGGTGCTCTCAACGACCGCATCAATATCTAATTAAATTATCATACAGACATAACATGTAGGTCCACAATCTGAAGAATATGGTGAACACCCTTAATTAATATGTTAAGTGCCGGAAAAAACTTAAATAGGAGGCTTGCAAATTTTATTTATAAGACTAAAAGAAAAGAATAGTAATTTATAAGATTGAAGAAAATAATTCATTGAGGTTGTAAATAGTTTTTTAATCTAAATATGATTTCAAATCAAAACTAATGATAAACATCGAGCTTTTCAAGTAAAATCGTGTTTTCAAACTTGGATATTAACAGTAAAAGTACTATGAAAGTCCCTGTACAAAGAGTCGGATTGTATTTTATCCCATTTATTTGATCAGCCACATCAATTTTCAGCAGTGAAAATGGATGAAAATTTTATGAGAAAGGATCAGTTTGCTCTTTAATCTAACGTTTAGGGACGAATTTGCCCATTTTTTAGGTAAATGGGGTAAAGTACAATCTACCTTCTAATATTTGAAATTACTTTCTTATCCTCGTTGAAGAAGTTCAACATATTTTTTACTTTACAAGATCATGCCTAAAATAGATTTTTTTTTCAAAAATACTTTTTAACAGCAATAACAAACATGATCAAACTTTTCAAAATTACTTTCCCATGAGTATTTTCTAAAATATGTTTTAACTTCAAAAGTGTAGGAGAGACTAGTGACAAAGAGTTTTTTTTTTTTAATAGATAAAGAAGTAATTATTACTTTGAGTTAATTGCGTCATACATTTCAAATTATAACCTTCATTTTAAATTGACCTCAACCTTTAAAACATTCTAATTATATTCTCAAACTATTGAGGTTATATCAATACAGTCATTTCATTACTAAAGTCATTAATTTAATCGTTAAATCATATGCTAAATCTCATGTGACATAGTTTAAAATGAAAATTACAAAAATGAATGTTTTAAAAGTTTTAAAATGAAAATTACATAAATCACTACACCAAAACAGACTTTTAGCGGCGTTTTTTTGGGCCTTTAGCGGCGTTTTTAAGCGCCACTACTAATACTTTGCGCGCTTTCAAAGCGCCGCAAAAACGCCGCTAGAAAAACCGCCGCAAAAATTAGTGGCGTTTTTGTATAAACGCGCCGCTACTGTAAAGACTTTTAGCGCTTTTAAAAAAACGCCGCTAAAGTGCTGAGCCTTTAGCGGCGCTTTTTAAAAACGCCGCTAAAGACGGACCTTTAGCGGCGCTTTTAAAAAAACGCCGCTAAAGGTAGGGGCCTTTAGCGGCGCTTTTTAAAAAAACGCCGCTAAAAGTACGGGCCTTTAGCGGCGCTTTTTAAAAACGCCGCTTCTGTGTAGGGCTTTAGCGGCGCTTTTAAAAAAAACGCCGCTACTGGTAGGGGCTTTTAACGGCGCTTTTAAAAAAAACGCTTCTACAGGTAGGGCTTTTAGCGGCGCTTTTAAAACAAACGCCGCTAAAAGTCATGAAAAATTAAAAAAAATTATAATATTATAAAAACACCAAAAATTCAATTTAAAATGTATAATTTAATTTAAAGACATTAAAATGAAAATTATAGAAGAATACATATTTCTATAATTGAATCTCAATATTTGAGACCCTTTCCACTATCCTTTTTAAGTGAAGGCTACAAAATTCATCAAAATGTGGTAGGCACAAGCGACCAAACTACATAGTTCTAACAATTCACTTTCCCTTGAGCATCATCTCACCAACATCAAGAGTATTTTATTTATTTGTTTATTGACCAACTCGACTAAAGATCTTGTGGTAGATCAAGTGTGAAGCATAATTAAAGCGACATCAAACATTACTTCAATTTTAATAATAAAAACAAATTGGTATTACATGGTTCCAAGTTGCATAATGCAATACACCCACTAATAAGTATATTAAACATGAATTAAAAAAGGTAAACAAGATAACTTGATAAACAAGCATATGCCGTGCAATGTTCTTGCCTTGAAAAGAACATAAATTATAGACAAAATTGCCAAAAACGCTAATCGAGAAAACTCCTATGAAACTTATAAACAAACAAATGAAAGAAAACATATATTCTCTTTCTCCACTTTCAAACTTGCATCAGAATCAATATATTTTTTTATTTTAACTCCTAAAAAAAAAAAAAAAAAAAGAGTAAGAACTATAGATAAAACAAAGGTTTAAACTAGAGATAGCATCCAAAGCAATTACTGAGTTTTGGGAGTGAAAGAACAGAAACCAAAGGGTGCATTTGGAATGTTGCAATTGATAGCATAGCAACAAGGAGAAGGTAAGCAAGCACCTTTTGCTCCACCACAGCATGTACAAACAGCACATATCTGGAAACTCTGCTTTCATTGAACAACAACATCTTCTCTTCCACCAATGGGAACATTTCTTAAGACCCATTTACCTTCAAACAAACAAACCAACTATGAATCCACAAAAAAAAAAGTTCAAAATCTTTGAGATGGAAAGGAAAAGGGATCTATGCATTCAAATGCAAGGTTTTTTGTAACTTACTTGGGCCATGCTTGTAGCTTCATTGTAATTGAAGACAAAAGCTGAAAAGAAGAGAAACAAGAGAAAAAGAGTGACTCCATAACCAGATATCAATGTACAGAAGTTAGAAACAAGAGCAAGATAAATCAGCCTTAAGAAATTCTCATTTGCCAAACAATTTCAACATACCCAATTAAATAACAAAGAAAACTTACATATCTCCACCTTCACAGAATCCTATAATTATGCAAACATAGCAACCCTGCAAAATAAAAAAGCAAAACAACATTTAGTGGGAAAATTCATTATTAATGTAAACTTTGAAATAAAGAAGCATCACGCAGAAGAAAAAAGAGAAGAACAACACTATCTACTAACCCTCTCTACCCAGGAATCTTTGTATTCCACAATAAAAGGATTCTTCACCTTAGAAATAAGCTCCATCTGCATCAAGGGAACCAAAGGGGCATTCAAACAACAGAAATATTTCTTTGATCAATGGGGCAAATTTTTGGAGCATAAAAGATGCCAATCTTTCCTTTTGAATTTGCTCTCAATTTTCAATAAATTCTCCACATTGAGAAAGAAAATTTAAGTATATATCAACTGCCTTTTTAGAAGCCAATGTGACATTTCACATTATTAGAATAAGAATAAAAGGAGCACATAAAAAGAGTGACCTCTTGATGGGCGGATCTACGAGCCCTATCGATCTGTAGAGCAAGGCGAATCTTTTTAGGACATACTGCGGATAAAGAAGAATTAAGGCAATGTTGATATAATAAATGGGAAAGAAATCACCTCATTCCACACATTCCCACAATGAAAATCAACTATGCAAAACAAATATAGCATGATTCAATACATGCATTTAGTCACACACGAAAGAGCACATGCAAATGCATGTGTGAGCGTTGAAATTTGAACTATAGAGAGAGCAAAACTGAAGTGCAAGCAAACTCACTTCTTCTTTTCATGTTTATGTCTCACAAGCAGGGCAGAGCCAAAAGATCCTTTCCCAATCTGCTCTAGAATTTCATACTGCTCCATATTGAAGATTCTCTCCCCAACTTGAGGCAAAGTCGAAGAGACTCCAAGCTATATCTTTGTAACAAGTTTTAAGAAAAACCCCATAACCATAACTTGAGCATGGAGAAAGAATCTCCATTAATTCCACCTACAAAATTTAGGGTGATCAAGTCATCAATAAGTCGTGAATATATTTTTTTATCATGTTAAATTCTTTAAATGAGTTTATTTCTTTTCTTGAGATAAAGAGCAGCCAATAGAAGAAACATTTTAATAATTGAGCAGAAATAAATTCCTTACGGTGCGGCAGAAAAGCACCAATGGCTTGTACTACGATGCACGCATAAACAACAAAGGAAGAGGAATCTGCTCAACCTATTGGGAAAAACATTCATCATCTATATTGAGACAGAGACAAGAGCAAATTTGGTGATTAAAACATAAAGAAGTGGTATAGTATGCAGACCAACCTGCTTTATTAAAGAAGAATCACAATAATATAAAATGTGTAGAATGTAAATAGTGAAAAGCGGGATCGTAATTACTGCCCACCAATAAGAGAGAGCACACATGAGGTAACAGACTGCATTAATAACTCCAAAGGTGCCTAGGAATATATATGAGATCAAAAGACCTTCAATCTAGTCCACGTAAATCACATACAAGTTTGATCATCCTATCTGTCTCTACATGTGGACAACAATTGCCTAGGAATATATACGAGTTCAAAAGTCCTTCAATGAAGCTTTACTCTTTAGGATATGATAGTAGAAAAACTAAAAACCAAGAGGCATATCAACTTAATAAAATCATGTGACTGCAAAATTAGTAATAAAACCACAGATTGACATGGCACACATGGATATATTTAAGATGCTTTTTTTATGCATTTCCAAGGACACACCGCAACAAATGACACGACAAAATCAAGCAGGTAAGAAAAACAAAATTACGACAAACTTGAACTAATTGATAGTATGCAATAACACCAACGCTCATTTTAATCTTCCCAACTTCCTTAATCGCACGATATCTCTTTATGGTTGCCGCAATGTACATTCTCAAACCTCTCCAACCAAAATTTTATCAATATCCAACGACTCTAAGTTAAATGAAATGAATCCGCTTCCAATTCCAAATTCAATTGAAATTCACCTACAACAATATAATAATTCCTTATTAAATATGACATAAAAGACAATGCACATTAGGATTTAAACTACATTTTTATTCAAACAAATTTATAACATAAGCAATTAATCGTCACCCCAACCGAATTATAACAAGTGGAATTAAAATTCATAGAAGTTCTAGATTCACAAAACTTACCCAAAATAAATTACGAGTATGATAAGAAAGAAAACAACCATTCGAACACGATAAACCAAAGACCACGGCATTTTGTTTATCTTGATTCAACCCCAAACTGATTAATAAATTCTAGCACGCAACCAAAAAAAAAAAGAATTAGCACTAATTTAAAAATATCGAAATAGCATTTAAATCAAGGATCTTCAATAAAATTAAATCAACTAAACAAAGGGCTCAATAATAATTCAAGCTCAGTGGATCTAAGAATCATAAAGGAAAAGACAATGAATGAAGTTCTATTTAGTAGCTGATACAAATCTAAGAGAAATCAAAAGAAAAATAAACATTAAAAATAGCTGAATTTAAAAAGAAAAAGAAGCTCACTTTCCATCAAAAGAAAACATTATTTTTTCAAAAAATAGTAAATTCCTCAGTAAAACTAAAAAATAAATTGCAAAGGGAATGGAAGAAAGAACACGGAGAGAAGCATACAAACTAGCCAAAAAAAAAGAAGCTATATTACTTAAGCGACAATATTATGATAGCTCAAAATAAGGGAAAAAATCTGGCAAAAACATAAGATTAAAATCCTTACAAAATAAATCGAAGGATTGGAGTGGAAGCGACCAAAAAGAAGGGATAGGGGAAATGACTTCTACAATTCATAGTATTCCACTTATTGTTCAAGCATTGGCAAGGAATGAGAACATTCACAAATAAAACCTAGAAATTTTATACTTGAGAAAGTATTGAAAAATCAAAAGAAGTTTTAAATATATAAGGAAACGATGAATAAATTTTAAATCGATCAAGGGAATCGTTAATCAAATTTTGGTTTCTGGAATTTTTAGAAAATAGACGGAGAATCGGGAAAAAAAGAAAGAAGAAGAAGGTTACGCGTCGCCATGATCGATCCAGATGAAGCGAGCAACGGCGAAACGATTTTGATCTTTGATGGGCGACTTTAAAATAGGCTTAAAAAGCAATGACCGATTATTTCTCTCGATTCGTTCCATTACCAATAAGAAGCTCCTCTGTTATTATTATTATTAACCGAAAAAAATGAAAGAAGATGATACATAAAAAAAAAAAAGTAGAATGAATTAAGAATATACAGTTCCAAAATCGCAGATGAAGCTTCCTTGATGCTTTCCTCTTTCCTTTCGCTGGGGAAAGTTTTAGTAATTGGGGGGAAATTTTGGGGGGAAAAAATTAAGAATTTTAGGGTATATAGGACGGGGAAGGTTGAGAGTAAAATGTCTATCCTACTGTGGCGTTTATAAAAAAAACGCCACTAAAAAGCTAACAAGGCAAACTCATTTTAATTAAAGTAAAATATTTTTTGTGGCGTTTAAAAAAACGCCGCTAATATTTTTTGATACTTTTAGCGGCGTTTTTCTAGAAGCGCCGCTATAGGTCGGACTTTGTGGCGTTTTCAGGCGCGCGCTGAGTCGGACTTTTAGCGGCGTTTTCGGAAAAAGCGCGCTACAAAGTCGGACTTTTAGCGGCGTTTTCGAAGCGCCGCTACTGGTCGGACTTTTAGCGGCGTTTTCGAAGCGCGCTCTGAGTCGGACTTTTAGCGGCGTTTTTACGAAGCGCGCTAAAGGTCGACTTTTAGCGGCGTTTTAGCAATAAGCGCCGCTATATATCATTTTTAGCGGCGTTTTTTGAATAAACGCCGCTATTACTCATTTTTTAGCGGCGGTTTCCTTCAAACGCCGCTAATGTATAATATTTGCGGCGTTTTTCTCTAAAACGCCACTAAAAACGCCGCTAAAAGTCTGTTTTGCTGTAGTGAATGAATGTTTTAAAAGTCTTGATTTCGAGGTTTTTGAAGATTTTACAAAAGTTTAATCTTCCATTCCCCAATTTTCAGTGGTGTCAGAAACAGTGGTTCGAGACCACTAAATCCGACGAGTGAGTTTTAAAATTTTATTAATTATTATTTACGAGTCAAGTGTGATCTTAGGAAGACTTTTGAATTAGTGATTTAAGTTTTAGAAGAATTTATTAGGTAAATTGGTTGTGAAAACGGGGTATCGAGACCTCGATTTTATAAACCAAGCCGTAAATATTTTTATAAATATTTATGGAGTTTCATTAAGTTAGTATTAAAGTTTCGTTAGAAAATTTTAACGTTTTGATAGTTAATTAATTAAAAAGGACTAGATTGAAAAAGGTGCAAAACTTGTTAATTAAAGAAATAGTGATTAAATAGCTTAAGTGGTGAATAAAGGAGGACCAAAAAGGCAATTAGACACCTATTAAAAGGCTGAGGCGGCATAAGCAGAGAAAAATCTTGAAATTAGGTGATTGAGGGACAAAATGGTCATTTGAGAAATTAAGGTAAAAATAAAACAATGACCAAATTGAATTTCTAGACATTTCTTCATCAATCTTCAGCCAAAAACAGCCATAAGAGAGCTCCTAAAGCTGGTTTTTCATAGTTTTACTCCATGTGAGTTCAATTCTTGTTTATTTCTTGTAATTTTTATGTTTTTGAGACTTTTACAATTAGGTCCAATTGTCTATTTCATTAGTTTTTAATTTTATGGGTAATTTTGAAAGTTACCATTGATGAGTGATGGATGTTTGTGATGAATTAACATGGATTTAGAGCTTTAATTTTGTTATATGATGATTTTATCAAGTGATTTCAATAGAAATTGATTTTAGGACCAAATTGTGAAAGGATTAATTATTAGGGTTTGATACTAAAATTATGTTGATTAAAGGTTGTATAATAGTTTAGAATATTTAGATAAATTTTCAATTAAGAAAAATTAGCTCATTTGATAGACTAATTTGTGAGGGACTAAATTGTAAAAACTATAAAAAAATTAGGATAATTGTGTACTTTCAAAAATTGAAGGGTATTAATTGTGAAGTGAATTATAATTTAAATATATGCTAATGAATGAATAATTTTATATTTTAGATTAAGAGCCCGTAGATAATCATGAAAAAGGGAAATTAGCAGAATAGTCCCTGAACTTCTACAAATTCCACAACTTAACCCAGGTAAGTTCGTGTGGTTAAAATTTAATGTTATATGATAATATGATAAATTGTATTATGTATTTATTCATATCATTTGTTGAAAATAAAATTATTGTTAAAGTTATGAAATTGAATTGAATGTTCGAAACGAACGGAACGCGGGATTGAGTACAGTCGTTCAGTGCAAAGGAGGAATTGACAACAAATTACCCAAGTAAATCGAGGTTCAACATTTGTTGCGAACTTTTTTGTTTACCTTCCGTTTAGCTCTCATGAGCTTCAGGTAACTCAAATGAGTTTCAGTTTAACCCTAATGGTTTCCGTTTAGCTCTTTTGAGCTTCAGTTTAACCCCTATGGGTTTCCGTTCAGCTCTTATGAGCTTCCGTTTAACCCTTATGGGTTTCTGTTTAGCACTTATGTGCTTCTAAGCAGTTGATGTGTCTCTAACTAACTATGACCACAATAAAGGCAAGCGCACATATCATTATATAGTATAGTTATGGTAAGACCGATAATATCGCATCCACAAGGACCAAGAGTACTAGTAATTACTATCTTCTTATTATCTAGCCTAAAAATTGGAGTGATTTCTTTTTAAACTAAAACTAATTAAATAAAACACGACAAAGAATGAATTAGGAAAATACTTTTAGACAACTTATGTGATAGAGGCAATACCTAAGGAAGAAACCACCTAGACTTCACTTATTACTTTTGATTCATATGATTTATTCACTTGGCTTAATCCGTAGAAATCTCTGATTTATGTTAATATCTCTCTCGAGACTAAAAACAACTGACTCTAGGTTGATTAATTGAAATCTCTTTCTAATTAAAATGCCTATTGTCGTATGAACTCGATCTATGGATTCCCTTATTAGATTTAACTCTAATCCGACAGATTTTTGTCGCCCTATTTCTAGTGTTGCAATCAACTCCGCTTAATTGTGTTGATCTACTCTTAAACAGGGACTTTTGCTCATCTGAATAAGCACATTCGACTTGAATTAATAACCTGAATTATCAAAACAAGAATAAGAACTCACAATTAAGAATAAGAACAAGTATTTATCTTATAAATCAAATAATAATAAGATCTGTCATAGGTTTCATCCCCTCAGGTATTTAGGGGATTTAGTTCATACTGATAGAGGGAAACATCATAGAATAGGAAAAACAACAAAACATAATAAAACCCAAAAACTTCTAAAGAACTTGATGGGAGATCTTCAGTCTTGATGGAGATCCTTCCTCCGAGCTGATTTCGATGGCTGTCTTCGAGTATTTTCTGCGTTCTATTCAGCGTCCCCCTTTAGGTCACCCCCTGGGGTGTTTATATAGGCTTTGGAACGTCTTTCTTTGCCCACAAGTAACCTTTTCTGGATAGAGTTAAACCTTGATACGGCAGGGACACGCCCGTGTGACACACCTGTGTTTGATTGCCTTAGGCCGTGCTCGCTCTTGCTCACCACACACGACCGTGTGGTCTGCCCGTGTACGTTGATCCAGGCCGTGTTCGATTCTGCTCGTAACGCATGGCGTGTTTGATAGCCCAGGCCGTGTTGAATTCTAAGATAGACCCATTTTGTCCCTTTTTGGCCCGTTTCTCGTTCTTTTCGACTCCCTAAGCTCTCCTGAGTATAAAACATGAAATTAAAGGATTAGGAGCATCGAATTCATCAAATCTAATGAAAATTCATCCAAAAGTAAGCCAAGCATGGGGTCAAAATATGTATAAATTATGGTTTATCAAATATCCCCACACTTAAGCCTTTGCTTGTCCTCAAGCAAAATCCTCAACTCACAATTAAAATTAACTTCCTCAATTCATAATTTTCATCAATAATGTCTCATCATAATTCATAGATAATTCATACATTGATAACTTTACTAAAAGAGTTCTAAAGATTCAAACAATCCAAGTTAAAAAAGTTATAGCACGAAGACATAGGTGTTTCCCCTTACCTAAATAATCACCTTTAATTCAAAATCGACAAGAATTGACATCCTCACTAAAGATTGACTCAAATCACTCAAAGTGTTTAAGGTTCAATTTAAGCACTCAAAAGTTAAAAATGAAAAGTTAATCCCATAGGCTTGCATGGAAATCAAATCTCCACCACTATAAAATGAGATGATACACAAATCAAAAGGTCTTAAAAAAGGGTTGTAATGGGGCTTGGGTTACAGGTGTGGATAAAGGCTGAATTAGAGGGTTAGAATCGAGATTGAATTGAGAATTTACCTAACTAGAAAAATTGGACTAATACTGAATAATTACATCATTTGAAAACTTATCACTAATAACACGAGCTTATTCTCAAAATGTAAAATTAACTGCTTAAGCTCAAATAACAAATAACTAATAATGAATAAATTTCCAACTTTTTTTTAAAAGTAAGAACAAGTATATGATATAAGGTGAATTTAACTACTGAAATAAAGAATGTAGTTGGGCAACTGATCAAATCAAATCTCGACAAAAGGGGAGTCAAGAAAAATGGGGATAACAAATCAAATAACTGGGTTTCGGTTTAATATTAGTGATATATCAAGAAACGGTTGATTAGGATCAAAGGGGTTCACTAGGTGTTAATTATGAAGGTAGGCTTTTTATGGAGTAAGTGGGTTAAATCCTAAGTTCCTTTATCATCTCAGTATATCAAATCAAATGTGTGGTCTCGACATGTATAATCGAAGCAAGTTCTAGAATAACAAATCAATATTGACACACTCATAATCAATAAAGTGAGCACGAAAAGAATATGCTCTAAAAGGCTCAAAAATCTCACAAAAATTTATGGTTTTTGATGTCAACCTTGCAAATTTCAAACTTCAAAGTAATATTTAAATTTAGGAAAAAAACCTAGAAATTTTTAATTCAGAAAATAGACTTATCATGCTTGATTCTCTAATGTCTTAAAGTTTAAACCATCAATACACAATTACCTATGACTTAATCCGAAACATATCAATGACAATCATAAATCAATAGAAGTTTCATTTTAATAGTAATATGAGAAAATTACTTAAGAACAAGGCATAATTCAGTATTGTTGACACCTTCCCACACTTAAGATGTACATTGTCCTCAATGTACAAAGATAAATAATGACAACATAGTAAGAAAATCATAAGAGCGGGAGAGAAGTGAAACTTCCTAAATTTTGGATGGAGTCAAAGAAAAGAAACGGTGTAAAGTTGGGCAGGGGTGGTGGATACTCCGGTGGTGGTGTGGTCGTTCCTTAATAGCCCCTTGAACCTAAATTAAAGAAATCAAAATTTAATAATATAACTTAAAGACAAGAAAGATAAAAGGAAAGAATTTAAAAATGAAAATAAAAGAAAAAGAAAAAATAAATGGACTCTGTAACGCCCCGAAATTTGGGCCTAGTTAAATTGGGCTATGGGCTTTGGGTCTCATAATTTTTTTTTAAAGCAAGAAAATGACTAATGACATGTTGACTTTAAGGGTTTAATAAACTTGGAGTGTCTAGGGGTGTTGGAGAATTTCTGGGTTCGAACTTGGAGGAGAAGGAATTTTTAGTAAATTATTAAAGGAACCAGGGCGGTGAGTAGTTGGGCTTTTAAATAAAAATAGGGAAAAATGGCATCAAAGAGTCTTGTGGTGGAGTGGCTAACTGACGCCACTTAAGGTATAAGAAGGTGGCGTTATGGGCTAGCAATGAGATCTTAGGTTCGAATCCTAGCTTAGTATTTTTTTTAGGAGTTTAATTTTGGCCTTCTAGAAGGTTGGAAGTGGTGTGGTGATGGACTCTAAGGAGAGTGATCAGAAGAGAAAATTTAGGAAAAGGATTGGGGAGTTAGCAGGGAGAAAAACGAGGAGATGAGATGGGGAAGAGTTGGAGCCGATTGGGACTTTGCAGAGTTTCGGTTTTGTGTATAAATAGGGGATGCCGAATTCCCTCTGTGCTATTTCAGAAATTGGAATTCCCTTTATGCTATTTCGGCAACTATAGTGTTCTGCCGAATTCTTATTCACTTTTTCTGTTCTAAACCTCGCCTCTTCCTTATGTGTTTTCTTTTCTTCTCTCCTAAAGCCTTAAATCGAATATCATTCTCTTCTTTCTCCATTGCTTGTGCCGTCCCACCTTCATCTCAATTGTTGGGGACCAAATATTCGTGACTTCAAAAGCCGAAAACCTTTGCTCTTGAAGCTGATTTCCTCATCGCCCCAAACCTTGTGCCGAATACTCTAGTGACCAAATCTCTTTCATGCTGTCATCATTCCTTTGATTTTTGGTTGACCGGATCTTGGAAAAATCAGAATTAAGGTAGGATCTACAAGTCTCTGCCGAAAACCTATTCCATACGTTTCGGCTTTTGGGTAAGTGTTCTTGATTTTGGGATTAGTTGGCCGAATAGTCTATAGTAAGGGAAAGGGTGACTTAAGTGGATACAAGTCGCCTATTATTTTTTATTTAACGATTAAGATTGATGTAGATCTAGGGGATATTCGTGAGTGGCAGCTAAGAAAGGGCTATTAGGATTGGTGGCACACGGTAAGGTTATGGTAAGGCTTCGGTTTTTAGTAAATATTTTGGTTAAGTGTGTGAGTGATTGGAGGTTGGTATTGGTTATAGGTTCAAGGCTGATGATAGTGTAACACGTCTCATTTACCAGGTGTGTACATACACTTCACACACGACAAATCGGCAAAAGCCGAAATCTCGAAAACCCAATGTGTCGAAAAGCCGAAAAGCTGAAAGGTTGGCGTCGACAACCACACGAGCGTGCAAACATTCGTGTGGGAACACCGATACGATTACTAGGACCAAGAGAGCGATCTCATGGTCTCAGGCCACTATTTGGCCAACCGGTCCAGAATGGGCTAAATGGGCTTGCCGAACTCGTAGGCCCAATTCAGCAAGAGTTGATATGTAAAATTGAATGATGGATTGATATGGATGGTTGTATGATTTGATTATGATCGGGCCTAATGGGCTACATATACATGATTGCGCTTGATGGGCTATATGGACATGATTGGGCTTAGTGGGTCTTATGGGATTTTAGAAATGCATGCTAGGGTTTTAATGGACTCCGGGTTTAGTTCTGATGAATTCTTATACAGCATGAAACTCAACTTAATAATCAAACATGTCTGTGGACAAGTCGCTAGGGTAGAGTGTGGCAATGGACTAGGATTGCCCACCTAGGGAGAGCTTGGTATTTAAGCGGTCCTAGTGACCCACCTCCTCTTCTCTGGAATCCTACCTGGTGCGTAGTGTCTGTTCACTTTAGCCGCGAGGACTTTTTGACGGGCCAAGGTTCGTAATTAAGACCCATACTGTTAAGAATTACTGAAATACCCCTGTAGGGTAGAATTATCGAAATATCCTTAATTTTTGAAATGACTAAAATACCCTTATGTGTTGATTGTAAGATTTATGGGTGTTACATGTACATTTGCTGCATTCATATGATATTCTGTTTAGGTTGCATATGGGGTGGGAATTATGGAACGGAGGAAGTATATGAGGACCGCATGGTTGCTTGGCAACTGTGGATCCATTGATGGCTTTCTAAGCCTATTATATGATTGGCAGCTTTGCTGCAACGTTTGGTAGTACCGCAACCGGGCTACCCTTGATGTGTATCGGATGGGTGGGTCGATTTAGAAATCCCCACAGATGTGTTTCAGTTGGATGGAGACGATGTGTATCGGATGGATTATTTGGGGAGGGTTTGCATTGCATTGCATGTATGATACTATTATGTTATTATTATGATATGTATGCTATTTGTTTGACGGGGGTCGTACACTCTGAGTTTTCGAAAACTCACTCCCTCTTTTATTTTTCTCAGGGGATCCTCAGTAGGCGGTTCAACGGATGGAGGGACTCAGAGGTGGCCAACTAGCAAGACGATTAGACTTGTTTTCCTTAATATCTAAATCCTGGATTTTAAGTTGTTATTTTAAGTTATTTCAGATTGTAATAAGGTTTTCCCTTTAGTTATTATTCCATTACTTCCACTAGGCTTTGTAATTTTGAAACAGAACTTGTATTTATTTCTTTTAAGCATATTTCAAGTTTTTTTTGAAAATAATTATGTTTTAAGAACGAGCTTCCGCCGTCAAAGGAAATTTTTACATAGTAACAAGGAAATTGTTTTTTTGGCTGCACCTCGTTTTGAAAGCAAACTGGATTTTACTTAACTTTTCTCTAGAAGGGTTTTTAATGAAAACAAGGTTTTCGCAAAAAACACTTCAATATGACACGCTAAATTCGGAACTAACTGCTAGGTCAGGTTTGGGGTGTTACATTTAGTGGTATCAGAGCCCGATTGTAAAGCTCGGGCTGTGAAATGGGCCTTATTACTTGGGTTAAAAAAACTATTTTTGGATTGGATCGAAATGTTTTAGAAATTCTTGTGATGTGGCACACCGAGTCTCCGACGTCGAACCAAGTAAGTTCTCTTACTATTAAGCTTGTTTAACTTGATATACTATAGATAGTTAGTGGGCTACTTTAGATGATTATACTAAAGCTTTTTAGTTAGAGTGAAACTAAAGCCCGTGGGAACTTGAAACTGTTGAGGATTTACGAAAACAACCTCTTTACTTAATACTATCATAAAACATCGGCTTAATTTCTGAAACTAACAAAAATTTCATAAAATTCCTAATTCAGATAATACGAGAATCAACGATGAGCGCTAAAAGAGGTGCAAGGGGTCGCGGCAGAGGCCGTGGAAGTGTTAGGGCTGGATCGTCGGTATCGGGCCATATGCCCAAATGTGATAACGGGTATGTTTTGTGTGGATGCGATATTTTGGGTATAAAAACTGTACGCGTGCAATGTTTATTGATAAACCGTAAAAGTAACATATTTTAATCCCACATTTAGCATGCTTTTGGATGAATTATCCCTTATTTTATAGAATTTAGTGCTCTTAATCTTTTATTTTTATGTTTTATATTCAGGAAAGCACCGGGGGATGAAAAGAATAAGAAACGGGCTTAAAATGGGCCAAATGGGCCACATTACGAAATCAAAACGGCCTGGACCCAAGACCACACGGTCGTGCCTCCTTAATAATCTCGAACACGGCCTGAGCCCAAGACCACACGGCCGTGCCTCATTAGTCGACCCAACACGGCTTGGCCACGACTCACACGGGCGTGTGCCATGGCCGTGTCCCTACCGTGGCAAAGAGAAGTTTCATTCGGATTGGGATACTTAGGGGCAAAGAAACACATTCCAAAAGCCTATATATACACCCTAAGTATGACCTAAAAGGGGAGCCCAGTACCTTTTGTGGGCGTCTTGCTAGGCCGAGGAGAAAGCGATTTGTGGGGATTCGCTCGAGGATAGCCAGTTGATTCATCTCTAGAAGCCGGAATTATACTCAAGATGGGGGATCTCTCATTCAATTCCTCCAGGGGGTTTTAGGGATTTCTTATGTTTTGTTTTATCTTTTCTTACGAGATGTTTTCTTTTATTGTTATGAACTAAACCTCGGATACGAGGGGATGAAACTTAGATGAATCTTGTTATCGTTTACTGAACTATATGATAAATATTTGACTTGTTCTTAATTATGTGTTCTTAATTCTTGTGTTGATATTTCGCGGATATTAATTCAAGTTTAATGTGCTTAGGTAGAGGAGCAAAAGTCCCTGCCTAAGAGTATCTCTAGCATAGTTAAGTGGATTTGATCGCGCGCCTAGAGATAGGGTGACGAGATTTTTTCGGATTAGGGTAAAACCTAATATGAGATTCCATAGATCGAGTTAATGCGATTCTAGGGGTTTTAATTAGAAAGAGATTTCAATTAATCAACTTAGGGTTAGAAGTTATTCGCCTCGAGAGAGGGTTTAATATACATTAGGGAATATTACGGATCAAGTCAAGTGAATAAATCGTCTGTTCAGAGTTAGATAACAAGTGAAGTCTAGGTGGATTTGTAATGGCCCGATTTAGGGGCTAGTCGGAATAGTGGTCTCGAAACCATTAATTTGAGGTTGAAGAAAAATATTTTGATATTATTTTATGTGTTATAAAATGTTTATAAAGAGGCATGAGAATTTTGGTTCTTTAATTTTAGCGATTGAGGGCTTAATTGTGAAAAAGGACTAAATCGCATAAAGTGCGAAAGTTCTATTTTATTTGTTAGAAGTGAAAAATAGATATAAAAAGTGAATTAGAGGACTTTAAAGTGAAATTATGCCTTCCTATAAGTGATGGACGGTCAAGGGGACAAGAAATTAAAATTTGACAAGGGTTGGTGACATTAGTTGACTAAAGGAATAAAATAAGGGGAAAAAATAAAGAAAAGAAAGCTATCATCTTTTCTCCATCTTCTCTGCACCGAAAATGAGCAGCAACAAGGGGGTTTTTGAAGCTTAAAATTTCAGCAAGCAATTCTCCTCTCTAGTAAGTGATTTTGATGATTTTTCTTAATAAAAATTTTACTTTTGGAGTCCCCAAAGCTTAAGCTTTCTAAAGAGGGGACTAGTTTTCATTATGGTTGAAAGTCTAGGGACTTGCCATGATAGAGTTCATGTTGTTTGATGAGTTTTTATGGAAGAAAATGAATGATAGGATGTTGATAAACAACTTTTGTGAAAGGTGTTGTTGTGAAAACACCTAATTAGGACTAAAATAGATGGAATGGTGGATAGTTGTAAGAGGATTTAATGTTCAGCTAGGCTTGTTTAACAAGAAAATGTGATAAAAATTCATTTACGAGCCTAGGGGCAAAATCGTAATTTTGCCAAAGTGTAGGGGCAAAATAGTCATTTTGCCTAAAGTGTAGATTATAATGTTTTATGATTTATAAGTGATTAAATCAGTAAATTTCATTGTTCTAGATCAAAGAAAATGAGTTTCAGACCTAGAACGGATGAAAATAGAAATGTAGGCAAAAAGTCATTTTCGACTCTTTCGACATCGAGGTAAGTTCATGTGCGATTGTTGCAACTATGTACGAGTTAATTTAATATTCCAATTCTGTATGGAAAGTAGATTTACACTATAAAACGTAGGAAATATCCTTGATGAGATGTCAAGAGAATTGGATCTAAGAGTAGTGGAAAATGTATATAGACTGACATGATGATGGTTAAAGTCTCGAGTAAGACCATATTTGATTATGGCCTCAGTGTAAGAGTTCGTATAAGACCATGTCAAGGACATGGCATCGATATGTTAGTATGTGTAAGACCCTATTGGGGTATGACGTCAATGAGAACTATGTGTATGAGACTTAAGAGAGTTAGTTAACGATTTGAATGTAGGTGGTTGTACCACGAGAAGTACAAGTGAGTGTTAGAACCGAATTGAGATGAATTCAATATCATTTAACCCCTAGTGGGATATGTGTTGTTATTGCACCTTAGTTGCATGAGATAGATTTGTTAATGTATTGTGTGAACGCGAATGAGAATCGTAGAAAGTTAAGTGAGAATGATAATGAGTGAGGATGTTTATGGATGAACGTTTGAATTAGAGAAAATGTGTGTGGATAAGTATTTGCGAATGTATAATATCGGTGAATTTGTATGCGTTACCACGATATATTATTAATTGATGGGTCGTATGCGATACCATCAACTATCTTATTATCGGTTGTGTGTGTGCGTTACCACCTGATATATTATTACTTGATGGGCTATGTGTGATACCATCAACTATATTATTATCGGTGGGCTGTGTGTGTTACCACCTGATAAATTGGTAATCGATGGGCTGTGTGCGAAACCGTCGCTTATAAATGATTGGTGAGCTAGGTGCGAAATCACCATTAGTATAAATGATTGGTGGGCTGTGTGCGATACCACCCTATAAGAGATTCAATGGTGGGCTAAGTGCGTAACCACCGAGAGATTGGTAGTATGAGTGGTTTATTGAGAATGTGTGATGTGTTGTTCTATATGATCCCGTGATAATCAGTGCAGGAATGTATGCTAATTAAACGAGCGAATTGGCTGGTGGCATGGTAAGTTAATGAACTCGAGCATTAAGCCCGAGATATGGTTAGAATGTGGTAAGAGATGAAATGAGGAAGCATTATGAATGATTGAATAGGTAACTGTGAGTTCAAGAGTAAAACTCATTCTAATACCTTGTGATTGAGTATAATCATATGGATATTAATAGTTGATTCTTATAAGCATATAAACTTACTAAGCATTATTGCTTACTCCTCTACTTTTCTCATCTCTTACAGGTTATTTTAACTAGCTCGGGTTGGAGACCGCCGGAGATGTTTTCACACTATCGAGCAGACACTTGGTATGATGTGTCAAATCTCTATAAGTTATGGCATGTATAGGGCTAGTACTTAAGGTTGATTGAGTCATTGTTGATGTAGCCAAATTATGTTGGCAGAAGAGAACTTACGTTGTTTGTGTATAGCCATAGATGATGGCCTAAGTTGTTTGTAATTATATGGGAATTAGCTCTCCCTAGTGTATGGGATAAAGACCTTATTATTTTATAATCAAATGTCTTTAATTCAAGAGTAATGTTGATACTATGTATAGTTATGTGATAAGGTATGTATGTATGCAAATGTGGGTGGAAAAAAGGCTTGGTAGATAGCCTCTACGTGCTTGCACGGTTAGACACACGGGCGTGTGTCTAGGCCGTGTGTCTCCTGCACCTTAGTGTATTAAGTCAGATTAGACCACGGGCTGGTCACACGGCCGTTTGTTCAGGCCGTGTGATACACACGGTTGGCACACAGGCGTGTGCCAAGGCCATGTGAAGTCTGCACTTGACACTTAGAAATTTAATTGTCACACGGGCTAGTCACACGGGCGTGTGACTAAACTTTGAGGCCGTGTGGGTAAAGTCAGTGTTCACCATGGTTAGGAGGCACAGGCGTGTGCCTTAGCCGTGTGGCATTGGCAGAATGCTTGGGTTTTCAGACACGGGGTGAAGGCATGGGCGTGTGTGTCTACACACGGGCGTGTCTCATTCTACACGGGCGTGTGAGCCCTGTATAAAGGAGAATTTTTTTTTAAGATTCGAAAAAGTTCCGATATAATCTCGAGAGCTCTTAAGGGTATGAGCGAGGCCTCGTAAGTCGAGAATGAGGTTGATGATGTGACTTAAGATAGTAGTCATGATGATCCTAAGTGGTGATCATGAGATTTTATTACAGTGACGCCTCGGGCTCGGTTCCAGCGTAGAATCCGGGTAAGGGGTGTTACAGGATTCTTCCTTGGGTGTCGTCTTAATCAATTGGTTTTTCCTCAAGTTATTTTCCCAAATTCATTCTTCTTTGTCTTAGAGTCTTTAATTTAGTAGTTAATTAATTTAGATCTAAAGCAACAAATTCCCTTTGTTTTAGGCTAAATAATAAAAAAAAAGTTAGTATTAGTACTTTTAGTTCCTTTGGGTTCGACAATCCGGTCTTGCCTAAGCTATACTACTATTCGATAGGTGCACTTGCCTCAATCGTTGTCATAGTTAGTTTCCAGGTTCGATCATTCTCGTTATTTAAATTTTTAAAACTCTGACACACGATCAAGTTTTTGGCGCCGTTGCCGGGGAACTAAAATATTAAGAAAGCTCAATTTTTATTACTTTAACCATTATTATTATTATTATTTTATTTTTTTTACTTTGCTAAATTTTCTTTTATTTTATTTTGGCAGATAGAGGAGATGGCTTTGAATAACTATCGGTGGCAAGTTATGAGGACAAAGCCAACAAAAGCGTACCGATATCTACAACCTCGACCCAATAACCGAGGCTATCAAACCGATTAGAGATGTTAAATAAAAGTTTGATGATTTGTGTTTTTCGCGAGATACATCCGGTTATGCGATCTGAAACAAGCGGGCGTGGCGAATCTTGAGTACCCACCCTACGGATATGGCATAGAGAATGAACAAGTCCACTATATGGGTAACTATTCTAGACCTCAAAATAATTTTTATAGTGACACTTATAATGCAGGTTGGAGGTACCATCGTAATTTCTCGTGGGATGATCAAAGTAGCCAAGGACTGGAACTTCCTCCAAATTTTCAACAACCACCTTACTAACGGGAAGAGAGTCGAACCTCGAGGGATCTTGACAAAATTCATGGCACCCACGAGATACCCGTCTCCAAAAAGCGAGACAACGCTTAATAATCAACAAGCATCGATCAAAGGGATCGAGAACCAAATTGGGGAACTTACTAAGTCAGTTGGACAACTTGCAAAGTTAATTTCCGAACGACCGCAAGGGCGTCTACCAAGCAACACTTGAAACTAACCCAAAAGAGTAAATTCAAGCCGTAAATGACTCATGACAAGAAAAGGTTAGTGGAATCGACCCAAGGCAAGAGCCTGTAGTAAGTGAAGGTAAGATTGAGGTAAGCCATGATTTACCAAACCCGGTAATTACAGAGTACCAAGCTCATATGCCATACCCCATTGCGATAAAGAAAGACCACACAGAGGAACAATTTGGTAAATTTCTTAAACCTCCAAATAAGTTTCTTATTAACTTGTCGTTTCTTGAAGCTCTTTCGCAGATGCCAGATCCTAGACCTCGTGTCAATAAAGAAGAAATGCATCAGGAACGAAGGCTTCGGGCCGAAGGACTAGACGAGTGGAAGACACACTTCAAAGAGAAATTAAAAATACACGAAGCATAAACGATGCAACTCCACGACAAACTTGACGATGGGACAACCCAGCTTAAGATAGGAGATCAGGTACTCAAAATCTTCCCAGATGGAACAGTTGAGGTAACTAATCCTAAATTTAGCACTTCTAAGGTAAACACTACTCGACTTAAACTTTATATCCACAACCGAATTGATCGCATGAGAAAGGATTTTCACCTCCTCAAACCACCATGACCATACGAATGAGAGGTAAAGTCTAGCTTAAGACTATAAACGAGCGCTTCTCGGAAGGCAACCCGAGCACTAACCCCATAAATTTTTACATTTTTAATTCTTCTTTTACTTTTATTCTTTCTTTTTAGCACCTAACTATAAACTAACCAAAGTGCTGATTTCCGGACCACACTGCAGTGTGGCGTGGCGTGTGTAACCACCACGAGGAAGGTACAAGTGGGCAACCACCGGATCCATAATCTCTATTTAGACCCCCTTCTTCCTTTTTCTTTTTCAGTTGTCTTTCTTCTTTCATTTTCCATTATTTACTTTTATTTTTATTTTTATTTTCCATTATTTACTTTTATTTTTATTTTTTATTTTCTTTATTATTTTCTTCTTATTCTTCATACCATTTAGATTTAGCTTAGGATACAATAAAATCCGGGCCGGTTGCTTGAGGATTCAATTTCAAGCAGTTCAAGACGCTCCCCACGTTCACCTCTCGCCAATCCTATCCAGTTTCTTTTCATTAAAAATTCAGGAAGTTTCACTTCTCTCCCTATCTTATGATTTTATTTTGCTATTATCTATCTTTGTACATTGAGGACAATGTACATCTTAAGTGTGGGGGTGAATCTTAAGGATTCCAAACTTTTTGCATTATTCTCAAATCCCTGAATTATGCCTTGTCTTAAAGTAAGTTTCTCATATTATGATTAAAATGAAAATTTCCATGATTTATGATTTTTATCGATATGTTTTAGATTAAGTCATTGATAATTGTGCATTGATGATTAAATTCTAAGAATATTAGAGAATCAAGCATGATAAGTCTATTTTTCAGAATTAAAAATTTTCTAGGTTGTCTACTTGAATTTAAATATTACTTTGAAGTTTGAAATTTACGAGGATGACATCAAAATACCCATAATTTTTGTGAGATTTTGAGCCTTATAAAGCATATATTCTTTTTCTTGCTCACTTTTTGATTATGAGTGTGTCAACATTGATTAGTTATTCTAGAACTTGCATCGATTATATATGTCGAGACCACACCTTTGATTTGATATACAGAGATGATGAAGGCACCTATGATTTAACCCACTCACTCCACTAAAAAGCCTACCTTCATAATTAACCCTTAATGAACCCCTTCTAATCCTAACAACCCTATTTATTGACTCACCCACTAATATTAACCCAAAACCCAGTCTGTATTTGTTATCACCATTCCTCTTGACTACCATTTTTGTCGAGATTTGATTTTGAGCAGTTACCTAACTATGTTCTATATTTCAGTTGTTAAAGTTCTTTATTATTATTTGTGACTTGTTCTAAAAAAAAAATCGAAGTGTATTCATTATTAGTTTTGTGATTAAGTGAGCTTATACGTTTAAATTCCAATTACTGAAGAAGAAGCTCGTATTAGAGTATTATTAGTACAAGTTTTCAATTGATGTAATTATTTATCAGTTTATTTTTTCTAGTTAGGTAATTTGTCAATTCAATCTCGATTCTAACCCTCTAATTCAGCCTTTATCCACACCTTTAACCCAAGCCCCGTTACAACCCTATTAAAGACCTTTTGATTTGTGTATCATCTCATATTATAGTGATGGAGATTTTATTTTCATGCAAGCCTATGGGATTAACTCTTCATGTTTGACTTTTGAGTGCTTAATTCTGAACCTTAAACACTTCGAGTGATTTGAGTGAATCTTTAGTGAGGATGTCAATTCTTGTCGATTTTGAACCAGAGGTAATTATTTAGATGAGGGGAAACACATATGTTTTATGCTACAAATGTATGACTTAGATTGTTTGAATCTTTAGGACCCTTTGAGTTGAATTATTCATGTATAAATATCCTTGAATTATGATGAAACACTATCAATGACTATTATGAATTGAGGGAAGTTTGTTTTAATTATGAGTTGAGAATTTTGCTTGAAGACAAGTAAAAGCTTAAGTGTGGGGGTATTTGATAAACCGTAAAAGTAACATATTTTAATCCCATATTTAGCATGCTTTTGGATGAATTATCCCTTATTTTATGTAATTTGGTGCTCTTAATCCTTTATTTTCATGTTTTATACTCAGGAAAGCACCGGAGGATGAAAAGAACAAGACACGGGCTTAAAACGGGCCAAATGGGCCACATCACGAAATTGACACGGCCTGGACCCAAGACCACACGGTCGTGCCTCCTTAATAATCTCGAACACGGCCTGAGCCCAAGACCACACGGCCGTGCCTCATTAGTCGATCCAACACGGCCTGGCCACGATTCACACGGGCGTATGCCATGGTCGTGCCCCTGCCGTGGCTAAGAGAAGTTTCATTCGGATTAGGATACTTAGGGGAAAAGAAACACATTCCAAAAGCCTATATATACACCCTAAGTATGACCTAAAAGGGGGAGCCCAGTACCTTTGACAGGGGGCATCTTGCTAGGCCAGAGAAGGCAGATTTGTGGGGATTCGCTCGAGGATAGCCAGTTGATTCATCTCTAGAAGCCGGAATTATACTCAAGATGGGGGATCTCTCCTTCAATTCCTTCAGGGGGTTTTAGGGATTTCTTATGTTTTGTTTTATCTTTTTTTCTGAGATGTTTTCTTTTATTGTTATGAACTAAACCCTAAGATACCTGAGGGGGATGAAACTTAGATGAATCTTGTTATCGTTTACTGAACTATATGATAAATATTTGACTTGTTCTTAATTATGTGTTCTTAATTCTTGTGTTGATATTTCGCGGATATTAATTCAAGTTTGATGTGCTTAGGTGGAGGAGCAAAAGTCCTTGCCTAAGAGTAGATCTAGCATAGTTAAGCGGAGTTTATCGTGCGCCTAGAGATAGGGTGACGAGATTTTGCCGGATTAGGGTGAATCCTAATATGAGATTCCATAGATCGAGTTAATGCGATTCTAGGAGTTTTAATTAGAAAGAGATTTCAATTAATCAACCTAGGGTTAGACGTTATTCGCCTCGAGAGAGGGTTTAATATAAATTAGGGAATCTTACGGATCAAGTCAAGTGAATAAATCGTCTGGTTCAGAGTTAGATAACAAGTGAAGTCTAGGTGGATTTTTCCTTGGGTGTCGTCTTAATCAATTGGTTTTTCCTCAAGTTATTTTCCCATATTCATTCTTCTTTGTCTTAGAGTCTTTAATTTAGTAGTTAATTAATTTAGATCTAAAGCAACAAATTCCCTTTATTTTAGGCTAAATAATAAAAAGAAAGTTAGTATTAGTACTTTTAGTTCCTTTGGGTTCGACAATCTGGTCTTGCCTAAGCAATACTACTATTCGATAGGTGCACTTGCCTCAATCGTTGTCATAGTTAGTTTCCAGGTTCGATCATTCTCGTTATTAAAATTTTTAAAACTCTGACACACGATCATTTATCTACTCTAGTGTGTAGGTTTTTTTTTGTAAGTGTGAGAGGGTTCAATTAGAGCTAAAGTGTGTTAGTGTTATTAAAATCAGAGTGCGCAGCGAAAGCATAGTGGTGTGATTTTAGCGGTGCGACTAATAGTTAGTTGAAAATTTTGAGGACGAAATTTCTTTAAGGGGTAGAATTGTAACGCCCCGAATTTTGGGCCTAGATGAATTGGGCTTTGGGCTTTGGGTCTCATAATTTTTTTTAAAGCAAGAAAACGACAAATGACATGTTGGCTTTGAGGGTTTAATAAACTTGGAGTGTCTAGGGGTGTTGGAGAAGTTCTGGGTTCGAACTTGGAGGTTAGGTGCTAAAAATCGAAAATATGAAAATTAATGGGGTCAGTGCTCGGGTTGCCTCCCGAGAAGTGCTCGTTTAAAGTCTTAAGCTAGACTTACCTTTCATTCGCATAATCATAGTGGTTTGAGGAGTTAAAACTCCTCATTCTTGCTATCAATTGTATTGAAATAAGGTTTTAGACGAGTACGATTTACCTTGAAGGTGCCAAATTGAGAATGAGTACCTCAACTGTACCGTATGGGAAAGTATTAAGTACCGTGAAAGGAGTTATTCCATTAGGTTCAGAAGTGCCAACACGAGGATCTATATTATCCATTAGAACTCGGTCTCCAACCTTGAAGTAGTTTGCTTCATCTTTAATTTCGTTATGGAGTTGCCTCGGTTTTGCTTCGTGTGTTCTTGGTTTCTCCTTAACATGTGTGTTCCACTCGTCTAGTTAATCGATCTGAAGCCTTCGCTCCTCATG
The DNA here is from genome assembly GCA_025698515.1 of Gossypium sturtianum. Lineage (NCBI taxonomy): Eukaryota > Viridiplantae > Streptophyta > Magnoliopsida > Malvales > Malvaceae > Gossypium > Gossypium sturtianum. The sequence goes on along the minus strand of CM046955.1, from coordinate 162,982,811 downwards.
AGTTATTTCTTTGTTGGCTCGAGGTCTAGAATATGGCTCAGTTGTGTAATTTTTTGGTGCTTCTTGAAAAAAAGGTTGAACCAAATGGTCATTAATAGAATTTATGTTCTCACCTTTATTACTTGATGTCTTAGCCGAGTCAAGAGCCTGAAGAGTGATCGTGTCATCACCTACACGAAGTGTGAGTTCACCTGTACCAACCTCAATTCTAGTTTTAGCAGTTGCTAAAAAGGGTCTTCCAAAAATTAAAGAAACATTATTTTCCTCATCCATGTCTAAAACAACAAAGTCTACTGGGAATATGAATTTATCAATTTTTACTAGTACATCTTCGATTATACCCCTAGGAACTCTAATAGTTTTATCAGCCAATTGAATGCTCATCCTAGTTTGTTTGGGTTTCCCTAGACCTAGCTGTTTAAACATTTTATAAAGCATAACATTTATGCTTGCCCCAAAATCTGCTAAAGCATTATTAATAGATAAACCACCAATTAAGCAAGGAATCGTAAAACTCCCTGGATCTTTTAATTTGTGGGGTAGTTTATTCTATAGAATTACTGAGCACACTGTATTTAGCTCCACATGCGACGCTTCGTCTAGCTTCCGTTTGTTTGATAAGAGCTCTTTTAGAAATTTTGCTGAATTGGGCATCTGCGAAAGAGCTTCAATAAACGGTAAGTTAATATGTAATTTCTTTAGAAGTTTAAGAAATTTACCGAATTGTTCATCTGTGCAGTCTTTCTTCGTCGCATTGGGGTATGGTACACGAGGTTTGTACTCTGTACTTACTGATTTCAGTTTATCATGGCTTACCTCAACCTTACCTTTATCTACCACGTTCTCTTGCCTCTGTTTTGGTTCGTCTAACCCTTCACTATCGTGAACAGTAATGGCGTGAATTTGCTCTTTTGGGTTAGTTTCAGTGTTGCTTGGCAAGATACCTTGTGGTCGTTCTGAGATCAACTTGGCAAGCTGACCTAATTGGTTCTCGAGCCCTTGAATCGATGCTTGCTGATTTTTGAGTACTATTTCGGTGTTTTGGAAACGGGTTTCTGACACCGCGATAAATTTTGTTAGCATCTCTTTGAGGTTCGGCTTCTTCTCTTATGGGTAGGGTTGCTGTTGAAAACCTGGAAGGGGTTGCTGTCTATGATTTCTTTGGCCACCCCATGAAAAGTTTGGGTGGTTCCTCCAACCTGGATTGTAAGTGTTACTATAAGGGTTATTTTGAGGGCTGGAATTGTTACCCATATAGTTCATCTGTTCATTTTCTATGCCAGGGTTGTAGGCTGGGTATTCTGTATTGTTTGTACCTTCTCTATTTGTATCGCACTGCATCACTGGATGTACCTGCGAACCACACAAACCATCAATCTTTTTTATTTAACAGTTCTACCTGGTTTGATAGCATGGTTACTGCGTCGAGGTTGAAAACACTGGCAGCTTTTGTTAGCTTTGTCCTCATAACTTGCCACTAATAGTTATTCAGTGCCATCTCCTCTATTAACTCATAAGCCGCTTCAGGGGTTTTATTATTTAGGGTTCCACCAGTGGTTGAATCAATCAACTGTCTAGTTGAGGGGTTCACACCATTGTAAAAGGTTTAAACCTGTAGCCACAAAGGTAACCCATGGTGAGGGCACCTTCTTAGTAAATCCTTGTATCTCTCTCATGCATCGTAAAGTGTCTCTAAATCCATCTGCACAAAAGAAGAGATATCATTCCTCAACTTAGCCATTTTAGCCGACGGAAAATATTTTTTACTTAAATATTTACCACGAGGATCAATCACTACGACGGAAAATTTCCGGTCATTTGTTCCCACGTAGTGATTGATCCTCGTGGTAACGAGTTCAACCACTGTTTAGCTTTGTTCCTCAACAAAAAGGGAAACAACCAAAGGCGAATGACATCATCAGAAAAGCCATTAATTTTGAAAGTGTCGCAAAACTCTAGAAAATTTGTCAATTGATTGTTTGGATCCTCTTCCTGCAAACCATCAAACTGAACAAACTGCTGAATCATCTGAATAGTGTTAGGTTTCAGTTTAAAATTATCTGCAGCAATAGCAGGTCTAACAATACTTGATTCAGTTCCTATTAGGTTTCTGCGAGCGGTATGTTCTATCTCACTATCAAAAATCAAGGGTCCTGACGGGTTTCTTCTAGTCATAAACTAAAATTACCCGCCAGAAGCAAATAAAAGAAAAAATAGCAAGTTAAAATAAAATAAAAAAATAAATTGCAATAAAATAAAAATAATGGCTAAAGTAATAAAAATTTAGTGTTCCTAATATCTTAGTCCCCGGCAACGGCGCCAAAAACTTGATGTGTCTCTAACTAAATATGACCACAATAAAGGCAAGCGCACCTATCGTTATATAGTATAGTTATGGTAAGACCGGTAATATCGTATCCACAAGGACCAAGAGTACTAGTAATTACTATCTTCTTATTATCTAGCCTAAAAATTGGAGTGATTTCTTTTTAAACTAAAACTGATTAATTAAAACACGACAAAGAATAAATTAGGAAAATACTTTTAGACAACTTATGTGATGGAGGCAATACCTAAGGAAGAATCCACCTAGACTTCACTTATTACTTTTGATTCATATGATTTATTCAGTTGACTTAATCCGTAGAAATCCCTGATTTATGTTAATATCTCTCTCGAGACTAAAAACAACTGACTCTAGGTTGATTAATTGAAATATCTTTCTAATTAAAACCCCTACTGTCACATGAACTCGATCTATGGATTCCCTTATTAGATTTGACTCGAATCCGGTAGATTTTCGTTGTCCTATTTCTAGGGTTGCAATCAACTCCGCTTAATTGTGTTGATCTACTCTTAAACAAGGACTTTTGCTCCTCTGAATAAGCACATTCGACTTGAATTAATAACCTGAATTATCAAAACAAGAATAAGAACTCACAATTAAGAATAAGAACAAGTATTTATCTTATAAATCAAATAATAATAAGATCTGTCATAGGTTTCATCCCCTCAGGTATTTAGGGGATTTAGTTCATACTGATAGAGGGAAACATCATAGAATGGGAAAAACAACAAAACATAAGAAAACCCAAAAACTTCTAAAGAACTTAATGGGAGATCTTCAGTCTTGATGGAGATCCTTCATCCGAGCTGCTTCCGATAGCTGTCTTCGAGTATTTTCTGTGTTCTATTCAGCGTCCCCCTTTAGGTCACCCCCTAGGGTGTTTATATAGGCTTTGGAACGTCTTTCTTTGCCCACAAGTAACCTTTTCCGGATAGAATTAATCCTTGATACGGCAGGGACACGCCCGTGTGACACACCCGTGTTCGATTACCTTAGGCCGTGCTCGCTCCTGCTCACCACACACGGTCGTGTGGTCTACCCGTGTACGTTTATCTAGGCCGTGTTCAATTCTGCTCGTAATGCACGGCCGTGTTTGATAGCCCAGGCCGTGTTGAATTCTAAGATAGGCCCATTTTGTCCCTTTTTGGCCCGTTTCTCGTTCTTTTCGACTCTCTAAGCTTTCTTGAGCATAAAACATGAAATTAGAGGATTAGGAGCATCGAATTCATCAAATCTAATGAAAATTCATCCAAAAGTAAGCCATGCATAGGGTCAAAATATGTATAAATTATGGTTTATCAGCAGTCTTTAGGCTTTTGTATACGATGTACTCATATCCGTAAGACGTTCTCCGATTTGACAAGGGTTGGTAAGTGACATATGGAATTAATGTTTGAAGATTTAAAGTTATTATTGATATTGATCTGAAATATGTGAATTCATCGATGGAAGTTGTGTTTGGCAGGAATTGTATATTGAATAATTTATTTAAATGACTTGTTATAGTATGTTCATTTGTTCGGTAAGATTTATGTTTTAAACCAACGAACTTACTAAGCTTTATTAAGCTTACTTGTGTTGTTTAATGTTCTCTGTAGATTTTCGAGAAATCGGGAGGTCGGATCAACACTTTGGATCACACTATCCAACTTGCTCCGGTAGATTTTGCTATATATATTATGGTTTATATGGCATGTATAGGGATTGAAATGGTTTTATCATGTTTAGTATAAGTACTAGTGTGATTAATGGATGGATTGTAACACTCCTAACCCGTGTCCGTCGCCGGAACAGGATTACTGAGTATTACCGGAACATTCAGAACATTTTCATATAAATTATGTCAATCACTATTCATTAACCGAGATTATTTGTAACGTCCTTTAGATGGACCCTCGAGGTCCAGTACGAGCATTAGAATCGATTCAGGACTTAATCTGAAACTCTAAGAATTTTTCGTGACATTTCAAAAATTTTCCAAGGTTCAGGGCTCACAAGCCCGTGTGGTCCAAGGGACACGCCCGTGTGACCCTTAGACACGCCCATGCCTCAGGCTGTGTTCAATTTAGGTTGCTCTCTGACTTGTGCCACACGGCCATACCACACGCCCGTGTGCTAGGCCGTATGGTTATTTAATTCAATTCGAATTAGGTACAGGTTTCACACGACCAAGACATACGCCCGTGTTCAAGGCCGTGTCACCCACACGGCTAAGACACACGTCCGTGTCTCTGCCTGTGTGCTTAATTCTGAGCATTCTATTTTCTCAATTTTAAGGTGCAGAGGACACACGGCCTGGCTACACGCCCATGGGGTAGGCCGTGGGTCACACACGGTCTAGACACACGCCCGTGTGTCTGCCCGTGTGGACAAAATAAAGCCATTCCTAGCTTCATTTCTCACCCAGAATCACAACCATGACCTGCACTTGAATCACACATCCAAATACTAACCATTTCAAGCATTCAAATCAAACAAATTCTATCATTCAACATGGTATACTATTATATGCATACATGTTCATAATCTTGTCTTGATTTATTCCATATGATAGGCATATTTTGATCAATTACTTAACATATATGTGGCTAACATAATATGGCATTACAAGTATATCCAAACAATCATTACTAGCCATTCCAATGGCTAGATTACAAGCATCGTTTATGCTTACATGCCAATATGGCCAACATATCCTATACATGCCATTACAACCATAATTGATTTACCATATTGTACCGACATGGGCCAATAGATAGTGTAAGTGATCTCCGTTGAGCTTCCAATCCAACGAGCTTCCGATTTACTCTAAAACAGGGGAAAATAAAACGAGGTAAGCATTGTATGCTTAGTAAGTTCATATAACATGGTACTTAACTTACCATTCATTCTATTTTGAGGTAACTATGTAAGGCACATTCATTCAATTTGACTTCAAGCCCTACACATATCCTCATTGCCTTTGTTAGTCATATATTCCATAATAACCTCAAAACATGTTTGAGCTCAACAACAATCAAGTTTCCATGCACATTTGCATTCCATAACATTTGTTCATTTAACATACATAAATCATCTCTTTATATTACAAGTATAATTTCATAATAGTTCATCACAAGTTCAGATTATTTCATATCTAAACTTTATTCATATTTCTCGAAATATCAATGTCACACGAGTCGTAGTTCACTCAAAGTATACAAGTCTATAATCAAGGATGACATATTCATCAAATGAATTTCATGTACAAGTATCATCATCTCATGTTTTCTTATATTAATCGTCACGTATTGATCGTATGTCTTGTCGAGTTTTAAAATTTATAAAGAGAATGATCGAACCTGGAAACTAACTCTGACAACGATTGAGGCAAGTGCACCTATCGAACAGTAGTATAGCTTAGGCAAGACCGGATTGTCAAACCCAAAGGAACTAAAAGTACTAATACTAACTTTCTTTCTATTATTTAGCCTAAAATAAGTGAAGTTGTTTATTAATCTAAATTAACTAATTACTAAGCTAAAGACGCAAAGACAAAAAGAATGAATTGGGGAAATACTTGGGAAAAACTCAGTTGATTAAGACGATACCCTTAGGAAGAATCCATCTAGACTTCACTTGTTATCTAACACTGAACCAGACGATTTATTCACTTGACTTGATCCGTAGGACTCCCTAATTTATTTTAAACCCTCTCTCGAGGCGAATAACCTCTAACCCTAGGTTGATTAATTGAAATCTCTTTCTAATTAAAACCCCTAGAATAGCAGTAAATCGATCTATGGACTCCCATATTAGGTTTCACCCTAATCCGGCAAAATCTCGTCACCCTATCTCTAGGCGCACGATCAACTCCGCTTAATTATGCTATATCTACTCTTAAGCAGGGACTTTTGCTCCACCACCTAAGCACATTCAACTTGAATTAATATTCACGAAATATCAACACAAGAATTAAGCACACATAATCAAGAATAAATCAAGTATTTATCATATAGTTCAGAAAACAATAACAAGATTCATCTAGGTTTCATCCCCCTTCAGGTATCTAAAGGGTTTAGTTCATAATAATAATGAAAAACATCTCAGAAGAAAAGATAAAACAAAACATAAGAAATCTCTAAAACTCCCTGAAGGAATTGAAGGAGAGATCCTCCGTCTTGAGTAGAATTCCGACTTCTGGAGATGGATCAACTGGCTATCCCTTGAGAGTTTCCCACAAATCTGACCTTTTCGGCTCGGCTCCTTGGCCTAGCTAACCGCCCCTTTCTAGGTTATACTTAGGGTCTTTATATAGGCTTTTGAAATAGGTTTCTTTGCCCCTAAGTATCCTTTTCCGAGTGAAATTACTCTCCTCCCAGGGCAGGGGCATTTGCCATGCTTTGCGCCGTGTGAATCGTGGCGGCCGTGTTGGACTCGTTAGTGAGGCACGCGGCCGCTGTAGATTGACTTCAGGCCGTGTTCTAGTATATTCAGGAGGCACGACCGTGTGAGCTTTAGTCCAGGCCGTGTCGATTTCTTCTTTAGCCCATTTTGGTCCGTTTTGAGCCCGTTTCTCATTCTTTTTATTCTTGGGTGCTTTCCTGAGTATAAGACATGAAAAGAAAGGATTAAGAGCACCTTTTTACATAAATAAAGGGATAAATCATCCAAAAGTATGCTAAATGTGGGATTAAAATATGTTCCTATTTTGGTTTATCACGTATCATCATTTTCGTGTATTTAAGACATATAAGTGCAATAACTCATTTCTTATTCATATTCATCTCATGTCAAGAGTTTTACCCGTTGAATTTATTTGGAATATCGATGGATACACCGGTAGTACACTCGAAGTATACAAATCAGAATCGGTCAATTCATACTCAATAGTACCTTGTAGGTACACTCTCGAGCCACGTATCATACAGCAAAATTACCAGTCCGGGCTAAATTCTAGCTGTAACATATACTCTAAGGGCTTTGTCGGATTACCAGTCCAAGCTAAATCCTTTATATGACAAAGAATTCCCTATAGAGTCCGATCTAGATTACTAGTCCAAGCTAAATCTAGTCAATTAGGATTACCAGTCCAGGCTAAATCCTAATTGAAACATATACTCGAGAGACTCATTTCGGATTACCCATCTAGGCTAAATCTATTCTGTAACACATGCAGTTTTATCAGGGAAATCACATTTATCCATCGACTTCCATTTATTCAAACGAGATTTAAAATTTTTCAGGCAATTTTCGGGTATATGTTCAATCTAATAAATTTATGCATTCATACAATTCAAGTGTTCACATTCAACTCAAGTATAAAATTTACATTTTTATCATTTATCATTTATCGAGCATTTTTGCTGATCGGGCACATTTCATTTATCGGGTTTTGACGAATATGTGATCATTTCACAAAATTAAGGTATTTATACAATTCACAGCACAACATTTAATTCAATCATAAAAATATATATAATTTAGTTACACGAACTTACCTCGACAAAGGTTCGTGTACAAACATCTACTAATCCGACATTTTCCTCTTTTTCCTTATTCTAACTCTAAATTTGGTCTATCCGGATCTATACGAGTAAATTTTACATCAATCTCACATATCTCATATTTATTTGGACTCAATTTACATTCTAGGCAAAATTACCATTTTGCCCCTAACTTTTCCATAAATTCCATTTTCGTCCCTAGGCTCGGAAAATGAAACTTGTGCAAATTACTCCCTATTCCAAGCCTAACCAAAGCCCCATTATAAATTTTACAGCACATGTATTCATAAAATTTCAGAATTTTTTCATCAATTTTTATAAATTTTCATTTTAGTCCCTAAATCATGTTTTCATCAAAAATCACTTTGTAAAAGTTGTTTATCTATCAATAATCTTTCATTTTCTACCATAAATTTCTAATTTCCAGCATATACTTCCATGCCCCATTTTCATACTTTGATAAATTTTCAAATTAATCTCCCAAATAGAGAGATTAAGCTATCCCGATTCAAAAAATATCAAAATTACTAAAAACGGGACAAGGAAACTTACCCAATTTGGCCATGAAAGTCTCTTTTCTCTCTCCTAGGGTTTCCAAGTTTATTTTGGGGAAGAAGATGGCATAAAATAAGATGATATCTATTTTATCATCTTTTAATTAATTAAAATTTTCACTTTCCAATTTAGCCCCTAGCCTTTTTTCTCATTTTCCATGGATGAGTCACCAAGAAAAATCTACATACTTTTCTTAATGGTCTAATTACCATATAAGGACCTTTATCTTTGAATTCCATAGCTATTTAATCCTTATAGCAACTGGAATTCAACTTTCACATTTTATGCGATTTAGTCCTTCTAGTAATTAGGCACCAAATCGATAAAATTTTCATGTCAAAATTTTCACATGTCACGTCTATTATATTATGGACCATATAATAAAATAAAAATAAATTTTATTTTCGGCTCGGATTTATGGTCCCGTAACCACTGTTTTGATTTCATCGAAATTGGGCTGTTACAACTCTCCCCCTCTTAAGAAATTTTCGTCCTCAAAAATTTTACCAGTAAGAAGATTCAGCCATTACTTTCTCATGTTTCTATTCGGTTCCCAAATAGCTTTCTATATATCATATCATTGTCCAAGAACTTTCACTAAAGATACCTTTATACTTTTCGTTTCTTTCACTTCACATGCCAGAATTTCAACCAGTCACTCGTTGTAAGTCATGCTAAGTTGAATTTAACATTTATCAAAGCAATAACCGTTGATGGGTCTGATCGATTCTGTCGTAACACATATACTCATAAAAACATTATGAATTCTGTAGAACTCTAATAATAATATTAATCAGTACGCAACAAGTCTAATTCTTTTCAATGATCTCATATGACTCAGTAAGCCACAGCCTTAATTTTGCCTAAACAACCAATCTGTAGAAATACCTTGTCACTATCAGAAACTATTTCTTTTCATTTTAGATCCACATCGGATTCCTGACGATCAAAGATTACTTTTAAACTGTTTCACGTCATTTTCATCTTTCTTCGGTCTCAAATAATCAAACTTACTACATGTATCCTTTCTCACTGAACTCCGTCCAAGACACCGGAGTTTTACATTTGTGATCATATAAAACCTCGTACAGTATAATTTTGTACTTGACTGTTAACCGTTATAAGTAATTTCAACCCAAGAAAAATACTTTTCTCAGTTACTTTCAAATTCAAGTACACAACATTGAAGCATATCTTCCAAAATCTGAATCATATGTTCAGATTGATCATCCATCTGATGATGAAATACCGTACTAAAATATAACCATGTACCCAGGATTTCTTGTAACTTGTTTCAGAATCAGAATATGAACTGTAGATCTCTATCAGAAATAACAGAAGCTAGCACATCATAAAATCTGACAATCTCTAAAACAAATTTTTCAAGCAATCTATCAAGTGGAGAATTGTAACGCCCCGAATTTGGGCCTAGTAGAATTGGGCCTATTGGGCTTTGGGCTTTGGGTCTCAGAAAATTTTTAAGTGAGCAAGAAAATGACAAACGACATGTTGGCTTTAAGGGTGTAATAAACTTGGAGTGTCTAGGGGTGCTGGAGAAGTTCTGGGTTCAGACTTTGAGGAGAAGGAATTTTTAATTAATTATTAAAGGAACCAGGGCGGTGAGTAGTTGGGCTTTTAGATAAAAATAGGGAAAGATGGCATCAAAGAGCCTTGTGGTGGAGTGGCTAAGTGACGCCACTAAGGGTATAGGAAGGTGGCGTTATGGGCCAGCAATGAGATCATAGGTTCGAATCCTAGCTTAGTATTTTTTTAGGAGTTTAATTTTGGCCTTCTAGAAGGTTGGAAGTGGTGTGGTGATGGACTCTAAGGAGAGTGATCAGAAGAGAAAATTTAGGAAAAAGATTGGGGAGTTAGCAGGGAGAAAAACGAGGAGATGAGATGGGGAAGAGTTGGAGCCGATTGGGACTTTGCAGGGTTTCGGTTTTGTGTATAAATAGGGGTTGCCGAATTCCCTCTGTGCTATTTCGGCAATTGGAATTCCCTTTGTGCTATTTCGGCAAATATAGTGCTCTGCCGAATTCTCCTTCACTTTTTCTGTTCTAAACCTCGCCTCTTCCTTATGTGTTTTCTTTTCTTCTCTCCTAAAGCCTTAAATCGAATATCATTCTCTTCTTTCTCTATTGCTTGTGCCGTCCCACCTTCATTTCAATTGTTGGGAACCAAATATTTGTGACTTCAAAAGCCAAAAACCTTTGCTCTTGAAGTCGATTTCTTCATCGCCCCAAACCTTGTGCCGAATACTCTAGTGACCAAATCTCTGTCGTGCTGGCATCATTCCTTTGATTTTTGGTGGACCAGATCTTGGAAAAAATCAGAATTAAGCATGGATCTACAAGTCTCTGTCGAAAAGCTATCCATGCGTTTTGGCTTTTGGGTAAGTGTTCTTGATTTTGGGATAAGTTGGCCGAATAGTCTATAGTAAGGGAAAGGGTGACTTAAGTGGATACAAGTCACCTATTATTTTGTCTTTAATGATTAAGATTGATGCAGATCTAGGGGATATTCGTGAGTGGTAGCTAAGAAAGGGCTATTAGGACTGGTGGCACACGGTTCAAGGCTGAGGATAGTGTAACACGTCTCATTTACCAGGTGTGTACATACACTTCACACACGACAAATCGGCAAAAGCTGAAATATCGAAATCCTGAAAAGCCGAAAAGCCGAAAGGTTGGCGCCGGCAACCACACGAGCGTGCGAACATTCGTGTGGGAACACCGATATGATTACCAGGACATAGAGAGCGATGTCATGGTCTCCGGCCACTGTTTGGCCAACCGGGCCAGAAGGGGCTAAATGGGCTTACCGAGCTCGTGGGCTCAATTCGGCAATAGTTGATATGTGAAATTGAATGATGGATTGATATGGATGGTTGTATGATTTGATTATGATCGGGCTTAATGGGCCATATGAATGTGATTTGGGCCAGATGGGCCATACGAATGTGATTTGGGCCTAGTGGGCCATACGAAAGAGATTAGGCCTGATGGGCCATATGAAAGTATGTGAATTTGTATGGGCTTTGTAAGGGGTCTTGGGCTTTTTAATTGGTAAATTGCTTAACCTTACGTATAACTTTAATTATTAACTAATTGTGACCGTGGACAAGTCATAAGGCTAGGGTGTGGCAATGGTATATGCATGTCTAGGATTGGATCTAGGGAGAGCTTGGTACTTAAGCGGTCTTAATGACTCACCTCCTCTTCTCTGGAATCCTACCTGGTGCATAGTATCTGTTCACTTTAGCCAGCGAGGACTTGATAACGGACCAAGGTAAGTAATAGACCCATAATAATAAGAAAAGACCGAAATGCCCCTAAGGGCAAAAATGACTAAAATGCCCCTATGTGTTGAATGTAAGATTTATGGATGTTACATGTACATTTGATGCATTCATATGATATTCTGTTTAGGATGCATATGGGTGGGAATTATGGAACGGAGGAAGTATATGAGGATCGCATGGTTGCTTGACAACTGTGGATCCACCGATGGCTTTTTAAGCCCATTATATGCTTAGCGATCTTATCGCAACGTTTGGTAGTACTGCAATGGCAGGCTACCCTTGATGTGTATCGGATGGGTGGGTCGATTTAGAAATCCCCACAGGAGTGTAGGGTTGGAAGGGAAATGTTGTGTAGCGGATGAATTATTTGGGGAGGGTTTGCATTACATTGCATGTATGATATTATTATGTTATTATTATGATATGTATGCTATTTGTTTGACGAGGGTCGTATACGCAATCTTTCAACAATTCAAGCCATATACGCAATCTCAAGGTTAAACCTTTTAGCAACATCAGATACTTCAAATTTTTATGATCAGTACTTATATGATATTTTCACCATACATATATTGTTACCAACTTTTCAGTGCAAACACAATAATTGTCAACTCAATATCATATTTCGGGTAATTCTTTTCCCGTAGTTTTTTCCGGTTGGAAGTATAGACCATTTCTTTTACCCTTCTTCATCAAAACACAGTTTAATCCATTCAATGATGTATCACTGTAATAATAATTTCCTTACCCAATTCAGACTGAACTAGAACTCAGGCTTTGATCATCAGGGCTCGCAACTGATCAAAACTTTACTAATATTTGTCAGTCCATTCAAATCTTACATCTTTCTGTAATATACATATCATTGATGTTGCTATCATAGAAAACACTTTCACAAAACTTAAAAAGAATATCGAAGCTTTTAATTATTCCGAGGTCACAATCATCAGATAGGTTAAAACCATAATACTATAATAAATCTGACTTTTCCACAATATAAATGGAACAATGCCTCAACTTCAATACTATTTTTCAAATAAAAGAGGAATACCAAGGTGGCTCCAGTATCATCTAGTGCAATAATACAGTTTCTATAATCTATGTTCCATATTATCAAATTCCTATGATCAAGTCAAAATTCATAACAGTAATAATTATAATTACCACTGACCAATGAATATCTTTCACAAATAAACCATGCTTGAATAATAAAGAGATTGGTGACATCTCAGAGAAAATTCAGAAGAGTAATATCACACATACTCAGTAGAAACAACTGTGACAAAGATAATATAATTTTGTATATTCGTAATTCAGGGCTTCAATCAGTAGCAGTAGAAAATAAAATCACATGAACCTTATCATCAGATCTTACATCAATCATGATGAATTAACAACCCAAGTAAAATAGAGCAATACTGCTCATGAATCAACCAGAGTTACAGTAATTTCATCTATCATGATTTACTAGCTTTTCAATACGACAAATATTGCATCTGTACATGCACAATTTCATATGCCTCTGAGAATAACAGAACTTATAAAGTACTCAGGAGATGTTGCTGTAATATACCCAATCATCACAGCTGTATTCAAATATCTTTACAGTTTTATCACTATCCCACTGACCCATAAAGTCATCAATAATATTATGTTATTCAGGTAACTGAAAGAGTCAATTCAGAAGAATTTTTGGCTAATCCATTCTGTAATTATCATATCTGGATAAGTCAATTACTCATGAATAACTTCTTCCTTAACAATGACATCACATATTCAGAATAATCTAGCATTATCAGAATTTACAAATTAATTAACAGACATTTTATATCATCTAGCATACATATCAGAAACCAATTAAAATCAATTATATTGTCCTTTCGAGCCCTCGAGGCTCAAAATACACATTGGGAATAAGTCGGGACTAAATCGGTTACTCAAAGAATTTTTCAGAAAACATCAAAAATTTTCAAAGGTGCAGGGGACACACACCCGTGTGGCCAGGCTTTGTGTCTAACACGGTCAAGAGACACGCCCGTGCCTCAGGCCATGTGGGTATTCGAAATTGGGACACATAGTCGTGTCCAAACTTGTGAGCTCTCTGACTTGGGTCATAAGGCCAAGCCACACACCCGTGTGCTAGGCCGTTTGAGCATTCTATTTTGTGCAAATTTAAGTTACAGGGGACACACGACCGTGTGTCACACATGACTGAGACACACGCCCATGTCTCTGCCCGTGTGGACAAAAATAGGCCATTTTCCTAGCCATATTTCCTACCCAATTTGTCATCAACCTAAATCAACATTTTTGGACATCAACAAGCCATAACAAGGCATTCAAATCAAGCCAAAATCAATACTTAAACATGTAATACTATCACATACCAACAATATGCCCTTAGGCTCTTTAAATGACAACATAACTCATATCAACCAAATAACCAATTTCACCTACATGACCTAATATATATATGCATAATGTACCAAATATACCAATTCAACCCAACCATCAATATACCTATAAGATTTTCATCATTCAACCATTTCAAACACATTTCAAACATGATAAGGCCACTTATATACACATCAAAATTTATCCATCACAAGCCTTTCAAATGGCTAGTTCCATCAAAACATTTATATGCCATCAATGGTCAAGTTAACCTATACATGCCATTATAACCAAAATTAATTTACTAATTATACCAAAAAGGCCGATGGATAGTGTGAAGTTACTCCGACCAGCTTCCAACCAAAATGAGCTTCCGAATTACTATAAAACACCGAATTACTATAAAACATGGAAAATAACACAGAGTAAGTATTTAAGCTTAGTAAGTTCGTATAACAAGAAAATTAACTTACCATTTAATCACATTTAATGTAAGCATGCTAATATAAACAAACCAATTTGTCCAAAAGCCTAAACACATATCCTCAACATGTTAGCCATGTAACACTTTCCATAACCAATAAACATGGATGTACATAATCACTAGGTAAGATTCACATACATGTATCATCCATTTCATATTTCAATATATCATGTAATATCATTTCCATGTAATTCAAGTTTGTACCCGTAATTTTTCATTTCGAACTCATATTGTTTCATATTAGAACTTTATCCGTTGAACCATTTAAAATATCGTTGGATACACGGGTAGTACACATGAAGTGTACAAATCTGTAATCCGTCAATTCATGTACTTATATGCTTATACAAGCATGTAAACGGGAAGCTCTTCCGAGCCATATAACGGGAAGCTCATGTGAGCTAAGTAACAGGAAGCTCATACGAGCTGTATATCGAGAAGCTCTTGTGAGCCAAATATCGGGAAGCTCAAGAGAGCTGTGGTGTATCCGCAACACATGCAGGATTAAAACCATATCGAGAACCCTAACGACATGTCATTTGTATCCTTCAAATTTCTAAGGTTCAAACGGGACTCGATAATTATCAGATATGTGATTATAATTACATATGAAAATTTGTACAAATCACACACAACAATATTCAATTTAAAACATTTAAATATACAATTTAGTTACACGAACTTACCTCGATAAGTATATGTAGATACGAAGGATACTAATCTGATACTTTTTCTTTGCCTCGATCTAATTCTGTATTAGGTCTATCCAGATCTATACGAATGAATTTTAACTCAATTTAATATAATTCATATTCAATTTAATCCAAAACACACCTTTAGCAAATTTACTTGTAACACCCACTGCCCGTATCCGTCGCTGAAATAAGGTACGAGGCATTACAGGAGTTTACAGAACCATTTTTCATTAAACCGAGTCAAATTACTATTCATATTCCGAACGTAATTATAATGTCCCTCTATTGGGCTCTCGAAGCCCAAAACATACATTAGAAACGATTCAGGACTAAATCGGGATCATAGGGAATTTTTCGCATAATCCCAATTTTTTTCTCTATTACAGGGGTCACACGCCCATGTGCTATAGGGACACGCCAGTGTGGTTCAGGCCGTGTGACCAACACACCCATGTGACTTACCTCGCTCCAGGCCGTGTGGCTTCACACGCTCATGTCCTAAATCGTGTAACTCTCTGACTTGCAACTGATAAATCGTAATAGTAACATATTTTAATCCCACATTTAGTATGCTTTTGGATGGTTTATCCCTTGAATTATGGAATTTGGTACTCTTAATCCTTTAATTTCATGTTTTATACTCAGGAGAGCATAAGAGGATGAAAAGAACGAGAAACGAGTTTAAAACGGGCCAAATGGGCCAAAGTGAGAAATCGACACGGCCTGGGGTTTCACCACACGGTCGTGCCCCTTTAGCAGGCTCGAACACGGCCTACAACTCGACTTATACGGGCGTGTGCCATGGGCGTGTCCCTACCGTGGAAAAGAAGA
Source organism: Gossypium sturtianum (assembly GCA_025698515.1). Taxonomy (NCBI): domain Eukaryota; kingdom Viridiplantae; phylum Streptophyta; class Magnoliopsida; order Malvales; family Malvaceae; genus Gossypium; species Gossypium sturtianum. The sequence continues at coordinate 162,966,715 of CM046955.1, read as the reverse complement.
AATTTATTCGGATTAGGGTACTTAGAGGCAAAGAAACACATTCCAAAAGCCTATATAAACACCCTAAAGGCCAACCTTTTTGGGGGCGTCCAGCTAGGCCAAGGAGCCAAGTCAGAGAGGTTAGAATCGTGGGGTTTACTCGAAGAAAGCTAGTTGATTCATCTAAAGAAGCCAGAGTCATACTCAAGACGGAAGATCTTCTCTTCAATTTCTTAAGGGGGCTTTAGGGTTTTTCTTATGTTTTGTTTTATCTTTTCTTCTGAGATGTATTCTTTTATTAGTATGAACTAAACCCTCAGATACCTGAGGGGGATGAAACCTAAGACGGATCTTGTTATTGTTTTCTAAGCTATATGATAAATATTTGATTTGTTCTTAATTATGTGTTCTTAATTCTTGTTTTGATATTTCAGGATATTGATTCAAGTATTGATGTGCTTAGGCAGAGGAGGAATAGACCCTGCCTAAGAGTAGATCTAGCATAGTTAAGCGGAGTTGCTCGCGCGCCTAGAGATAGGGTGACAAAAATCTGCCGGATTAGGGTCAAACCTAATATGGGAGTCCATAGATCGAGTTAATGCAATTCTAGGGGTTTTAATTAGAAAGAGATTTCAATTAATCAACCTAGGGTTAGACGTTAGTAGCCTCGAGAGAGGTATTAATATACATTAGGGAATCCTACGGATCAAGTCAAGTGAATAAATCGTCTGGTTCAGAGTTAGATAACAAGTGAAGTCTAGATGGATTCTTCCTTGGGTATTGTCTTAATAAATTGGTTTTTCCCACAAGTATTTCCCTAATTCATTCTCTGTGTCTTAGCATCTTTAGCTTAGTAGTTAGTTAATTTTAGATTAAATAACAATTCCCTTAATTCTTAGGCTAAATAATAAAAAGAAAGTTAGTATTAGTACTTTTGGTTCCTTTGGGTTCGATATTCCGGTCTTGCCACTAAACTATACTACTGTTCGGTAGGTGCGCTTGCCTCAATCGTTGTCACAGTTAGTTTCTAGGCTAGATCATTCATTATATAAATTTTAAGACTCTGACATAACGATCAAGTCTTTGGCGCTGTTTCCGGGGAACTAAAATATTAAGAATACTTGATTTTTATTACTTTAGCCATTTTATTTATTTACAATTTATTTTTATTTTATTTTAACTTTGCTAATTTTTCTCTTTCTTTGCTTCCTAGCAGTATTTCTAGTTTATGACTAGAAGAAACCCGTCAGACCATTGATTTTTGATGATGAAATAAAACATACCACTCGCAGAAACCAGAAGAGATGACATCGAATAATTATCAATGGCAAGACATGAGGACAATGCCTAATAAAGCGGTGGTGTTTTCAACCTTGACTTGATCACCGTGTTATCTAACCGGTAGAGCTTTTAAATAAAAATTTGATGGTTGGTATGGTTTTACGCATGTACATCCAGTAATCTGAGACGATACAAATGGAGGAGGGTGAACAACAAAGAATATCTATCCTACAACCCTAGCACAGAGAACGAACAAGTCAACTATATGGGTAACTATTCTAGACCTAAAAATAATCCCTATAGTAACACTTATAATGCAGGTTGGTGGAACCATTCCAATTTCTCGTGGGATGGCCAAGGACATCGAAGACAACAACCCCTCCCAGGCTTTCAACAACTACCTTACCAGCAGGAAAAGAAGCAGAACCTTGAGGAGATGCTAACAAAATTTATCGCGGTGTCAGAAACTCGTTTTCAAAACAACGAGACAATGCTCAAAAATCAGCATGTATCAGTTCAAGAGATCGAGAACCAAATAGGTCAGCTTGCTAAGCTGATCTCAGAAAGACCACAAGGTATCTTGCCTAGCAACACCGAAACTAACCCAAGAGAGCAATCGCAAGCAATAACTGCTCACGATAGTGAAGGGTTAGATGAACCAAAATTGAAGCAAGAGAATGTGGTAGAGGAAGGTAAGGTTGAGGTAAGCCATGATAAACCAAACCCGGTAATTGCAGAGTACCAACCTCATGTGTCATACCACAATGTGATAAAGAGAGACCACACAGAGGAACAATTCGGTAAATTTCTTAAACTTCCAAAGAAATTACATATTAAGTTGCCGTTTCTTGAAGCTCTTTCGCAGATGCCAGATTCAAGGAAATTTTTAAAAGAGTTTTTGACGAACAAACGGAAGTTAGACGATACGTCGCATTTAGAGCTAAACGCAGTGTGCCCAGCCATTCTACGAAATAAACTACCACGTGAGCTCACATTTCGTGTAAGTGACGAAACGATCACTCTTCAGGTTCTTGACACGGCTAGGACATCGAGTATTAAAGGTGGAACCAATCACGTCAAAGTTGGGGACCAGGTACTGTCAGATACAACCGACCCTTGAATAGCCACTTCAGAGTTTAATACAAACGGTGCGACTCCTTTTACGGTACTTAAGGTCTTTCCATACGGAACGGTCGAGGTAACACATTCTAATTTTGACAATTTCGAGGTAAATATTACCCGACTCAAACCATATGTTGATAGAATTGATAGTAAGAAAAAGGAGTTTCGAATCCGTAATCCACCATAACCATACGAATAACAGGTAAGTCTAGCTTAAGACTTTAAACAAGCGCTTCTCGGGAGGCACCCCGAGCACTAACCCCACTAACGTCCATATTTTCAAATTTTAGCATCTAACTAAAAACTAACCAAATTTTTAGGCGTAAGTTTCCATACCATACGGCCTTACACACGAGCGTGGCTGTGGTCGTGTGGACACCACGAGTATGTATATCGGCATGGCAGATATCGTGCAGAAACAGGACAAAAATTTTCCCCAAGACACGGGCCCCGACTAAATGCCACAGTCGTGCAACGCAGCCGTGGTCGATATTATCAGCTTTTTCACATATCACCGCCACCACCACCTCGCGACCCAGCCGATGACGAGGACCTTTGAGTCCTTTTATTTTCTTTATTTTTCATGTTTAAAATTTATTTTTCATTTTTATTAGTCTATTTTCGTTCTTAATTAAACTTTTTGCCTTTCTTATTTAAAACTTTTATTAGTACAGTTTAATTCCTTTTATCACTGGCTGTCTAAATCTCGAGTATCTCTAACAACATCTATTAAATAGTACTCCCTGAACATTTAACTGATGACTTCGCAGTTTAAACAGGTTTAATTTGTAACTCCAACAACGAATACATCACCGGAGTATTCACCACCACTTCACCTATGCCTATTCATCATGTTTATCATTGATCATCCTCCAAGGATTTCATCCATAATTCAGGAAGTTTCACTTCTCCCTCTCTTTTGATTTTCTTAAAATATTGTTCATATATATCTTTGTACATTGAGGACAATGTACATCTGAAGTGTGGGGGGTGAATTTCATCGTGAAAAAGTGCCTAACTTTTTGCATTATTCTCAAATTCCTGAATTATGTCTTGTTCTTAAGTAAAATTTCTCATATTACTGTTAAAATAAATTTTCCTTTGATTTATGATTTTTATTGATATGGTTTGGATTAAGTCATTGATAATTGTGTAGTGATGATTTAAACTGTATGAAACTAGAGAATCAAGCAGGATAAGTCTATTTTTCAGAAGTAAAAATTTTGTTAGGTTGTCTACCCGAATCTAATTATTACTTTGAAGTTTGAAATTTACAAGGTTGATATAAAAAAACCCATAATTTTTGTGAGATTTTGAGCCTTTTAGAGCATATTCTTTTTCTTGCTCACTTTATTGATTATAGGGTGTGTCAACATTGATCTGTTATTCTAGAACTTGCATCGATTATACATGTCGAGACCACACTCTTGATTTGATATACTAAGATGATAAAGGCACCTAGGATTTAACCCACTTACTCCATAAAAAAACCTACCCTCATAATTAACCCCTAGTGAACCCCTTTAATCCTAACAACCCATTTTATTGACTCACCCACTAATATTAACCCAAAACCCTTTGTATTTGTTATCACCATTCTTCTTAACTACCCCTATATTGAGATTTGATTTGATCGTTTACTTAACTATTTTCTTTATATCAGTTGTTAAATTCTATCTTATTATTCTTATTTGATTTGTTCTTAAAAAAAACGAAGTATATTCATTATTAGTTCTATGTTATTTGAGCTCAAATTGTTAATTTCATTATCTCTAGAAGAAGCTCATGTTATTAGTATTAAGTTTCCGTGATGTAATTATTTAGTATTAGTACAAATTTTTAGTTAGGTAATTTGTCAATTCAATCTTGATTTCTAACCCTCTAATTCAAGCCTTTATCCACACCTTTAACCCAAGCCCCGTTACAACCCATAAAAGACCTTTTGATTTGTGTATCATATCATTTTACAGTGGTGGAGATTTGATTTTCATGCAAGCCTATGGGATTAACTTTTCATGTTCGACTTCTGAGTGCTTATTTTTAAACCTTAAACACTTCGAGTGATTTGAATGAATCTTTAGTGAGGATGTCAATTTTTTTCGATTTTGAATCAGAGGTAATTATTTAGGTAAGGGGAAACACCTATTTTTTGTATTATAAAAACTATGACTTTGATTGTTTGAATCTTTAGGAACCTTCCGGTTGAATTATCCATGTATAAATTATCTATGAATTATGATGAAACACTATTGATGAATATTATGAATTAAGAAAGTTTGTCTTAATTGTGAGTTGAGATTTTTGCTTGAGGACAAGCAAAAGCTTAAGTGTGGGGGTATTTGATAAACCGTAATAGTAACATATTTTAATCCCGCATTTAGCATGCTTTTGGATGGTTTATCCCTTGAATTATGGAATTTGGTGCTCTTAATCCTTTAATTTCATGTTTTATACTCAGGAGAGCATAGGAGGATGAAAAGAACGAGAAACGGGATTAAAACAGGCCAAATAGGCCAAAGTGAGAAATCGACACGGCCTGGGGTTTCACCATACGGCCGTGCCCCTTTAGTAGGCTCGAACACGACCTACAACTCGACTTACACGGGCGTGTGCCATGGGCGTGTCCCTACCGTGGAAAAGAAGAATTTTATTCGGATTAGGGTACTTAGAGGCAAAGAAACACATTCCAAAAGCCTATATAAACACCCTAAAGGCCAACCTTTTTGGGGGCGTCCAGCTAGGCCAAGGAGCCAAGCCGGAGAGGTTAGAATCGTGGGATTTACTCGAAGAAAGCCAGTTGATTCATCTCAAGATGCCGGAGTCATACTCAAGACGGAAGATCTTCTCTTAAATTCCTTCAGGGGGTTTTAGGGTTTTTCTTATGTTTTGTTTTATCTTTTCTTCTGAGATGTATTCTTTTATTAGTATGAACTAAACCATCAGATACCTGAGGGGGATGAAACCTAAGACGGATCTTGTTATTATTTTCTGAGCTATATGATAAATATTTGATTTGTTCTTAATTATGTGTTCTTAATTCTTGTTTTGATATTTCAGGATATTGATTCAAGTATTGATGTGCTTAGGCAGAGGAGGAATAGACCCTGCCTAAGAGTAGATCTAGCATAGTTAAGCGGAGTTGTTGCGCGCGCCTAGAGATAGGGTGACAAAATCACAGCCGGATTAGGGTCAAACCTAAAATGGGAGTCCATAGATCGAGTTAATGCAATTCTAGGGGTTTTAATTAGAAAGAGATTTCAATTAATCAACCTAGGGTTAGACGTTAGTAGCCTCGAGAGAGGTATTAATATACATTAGAGAATCCTACGGATCAAGTCAAGTAAATAAATCGTCTGGTTCAGAGTTAGATAACAAGTGAAGTCTAGGTGGATTCTTCCTTGGGTATTGTCTTAATCATTTGGTTTTTCCCACAAGTATTTCCTCAATTCATTCTCTTTGTCTTAGCATCTTTAGCTTAGTAGTTAGTTAATTTTAGATTAAATAACAATTCCCTTAATTTTTAGGCTAAATAATAAAAAGAAAGTTAGTATTAGTACTTTTGGTTCCTTTGGGTTCGATATTCCGGTCTTGCCACTAAACTATACTACTGTTCGATAGGTGCGCTTGCCTCAATCGTTGTCACAGTTAGTTTCTAGGCTAGATCATTCATTATATAAATTTTAAGACTCTGACATAACGATCAGCAACTCATGAACAAATTGATCTCATACAGCCAAGGCACACGCCCATGTTGCTAGGTCGTGTGGTTAATTTTTATTTTTGAATTACGTGCAGAATTCACACGGCCGTATCACAAGCCCGTGTATCCAGGCCGTGTACCTCACACGGGCAAGGCACACGCCCGTGTGAGAGCCCGTGTGCTCAATCCTGGGCATTCTATTTTACAATTTCTGGATACAGGGGACACACGGCCTTGACACACGCCCATGTACTAGATCAGAAGTGTGTCACACACTACCTAGACACTGCGCCCGTGTGTCTACCGTGTGGACAAAAACAAGGCTATATCCAAACCTCATTTCTCACCTAATTGGTCTTTTACTTACATCAACATTTAAATATGTTCAAGATTCAATTTATATGGTTAAATATCTAAATTTATCAATCAACTATTTATATATATATATATATAGACATATTCATAAATTTTTAGAGCATTCTTAACCATCATCTTTGTAATAGCCTAAATTTTAGCGATGTAGGAAATATTGGTTTGAGACCACCAAATCCGGAAAATGAACTCGTACATTATATTATTTAATATTTACGAGCCAAATGTAGCTTTTAAAGATTTTTGAAATAGTAAACTGTGTTTTATAAAGATTTATTTGGTTAAGAAATTGAGAAAAAGAGGTATTGAGCTCTCGGTCTTATAAACCTAGCCATAAATATTTTTATGAATATTTGTGGAGTGTCGATAAGGTAGTTTAAAATTTCGTCAGCAAATTTTAACGTTTCGGTAGTCAATTAGATAAAAAGGACTAAATAGAAAAAGTGCAAAACTTGCTAAAGTGATTAAATAGCTAAACCATTGAATAAGGAAGGACTAAAAGGGAAAATGCACCATTTTAAAATGGCTAAGGCAGCATGGCGTGAAAAAAAACCATAGATTTTTATGTGAAAAGGACAAAATAGGAATTTTAACAAAAGTTACATGGCCAAAGTTGATTTTAATGATTTCTAGGCCATTTCTTCAACAACTTTCTGTCAAAAACAGCCATGGAAGAGGGTTTTGAGCTGGTCTTTCATATTTTAGCTTCAAGTAAGTTCAATTCTTGCTTTTTCCTTGAAATTTTTAAATTTTTGGACTTTTACAATTAGGTCAAACTTAGTATTCTATTAGTTTTTGATTTTGTTGAAAATTTTGGAAGTTGCCATTGATAATTTCATATGATTTTTGTTATTTTATGATGATTTTGAGATGTTATTGGATGTTTAAAGGTGTTTTATTAAAGAATTTTGGATGAAAACATGTTTTAGGAGTTAAATTGAAAAGTGTTGAATTTATGGAAAATTCTGAAATTTCATGGAATTCATGGGCTGTTATTGGTATGTATGAGAATAATTAGGCTTGGAATAAGGATTAAATTGCAAGAATTTCATTTTCCGAGCCTAGGGACGAAATTGTCATGTATTAAAAGTTTCGGGGAAAAATGGTAATCAACATTTTGCACTAAAATAGTTTTGGACAGCAGCAGTAGTCTAAATTTGAAAAATCACCAAAAATTTTGGGAATCAAACTAGAGGATGAATAAAATATGAAATTAAAGCTAATTGAGTCTAGTTTCTCATAGAAGAAACGATGTAAGCAAAGGAATTTTAAATCATGAGATATAATAAATTTTGTGAGACAACATCAGAATGATTTCGGGTTCCCCTGTTTTTACTTTGGAAAATCATCAAAAATTGGAGAAAAATAATTAGGAGATTAAATTTATATTTTTAAATTTTTAATGAGTTTATTTTCAAGAGAAACAAACGGGACTATCATCCAAATTCTGTGTTAAGAGATAATTAATTTTTAGTAACAAAGGTTAAAGCTATCAAACAGCAAAACAGGGATAAATTTGAATATTTTACTGTACTAATTGGCTAAACTATAAATTCTGAAACTTTTATGGTAGAATGATATATGAATCTAGTTTCAAAAACATTAAGCGGATCTTAATTTGGAGTTCTGTAGCTCAATATAAAAATAATTTAGTGACTATGACACAGATGGACAGCTTTGAATATATATATAAGTAAATAGTGAAATTATAGATAATGTTACTTATAAGCGTGATATATACATTAAGGATGTGGAATGGAGAGGAGGAGGAGGAAAATATATGAATGACTTATGTATAAATTGATCACATGCTCGATTATAATCGATAAACGTTGAATTAGAAATGATATAATGTTTTATTTCAAATATTTATTACGAAACTAAGATTATCGTTATGGTGTAAAAATCGAATTGTAAGTTTGTGTAACTTGAATTGTATTCTTAAATGTTTGAAATGTATGTTTATGTGATGAAAATGTGATTTGAATGCTCAATGTTTGATTATTGATGAAATGTTGATAATATCCAATAAAAAGGGAAATAAATCTCGGTTGAATGGAATGGAATTCGATGGATCACTGAAAAGGATTTGACGGTAAAAAAGATCTATCCCGGACGGGTGATCCTGATATAAGCCCTACCGAATAATATGTGTGAAAAGGATCTAGCCCAGACGGGTGATCCTGATATAAGCCCTCCCGAAGAATATGTGTGAAAAGGATCTAGCCCGGACGGGTGATCCTGATATAAGCACTCCCGAAGAATATGTGTGAAATAGATTTAGCCCAGACGGGTAATCCAAAGTAAATGTGAGTCTAGATTTAGCCTGGACTGGTAATCCAGACAAAGCACTATAGAGTATTTGTCATTGCAGGGGATTTAGCCTGGACTGGTAATCCCAACAATACTCTTTGAGCATATGTTACAGGGGATTTAGCCTGGACTAGTAATCCCGCTGTAAGAAATAAGGTTCGCGGAAGTGTGCTGTCTTACAGGGGATTTAGCTTGGGCTGGTAATCATACTGTAAGAAATGAGGTTCACGAGAGTGTGCTCTCTGAAAAGGACTTATGTGTATATGTGTACGAATTGACGGTTAATGAGATTGTACACCATGAGTGTACTACAGGAAATCTATCAAAATTCCGAAGAATTCAATGGGATAAATATGGAAAACGGTAAATACATGGGATTATGAAATTGGTGAGCGTATTCACAAGAAATTGTCATTTGAAATTGTGATTGACAGGAAGAAATAGCGAATTGCATACTTATGTATGGTTACAAGTATTTATCTGAAATACAAGAAAATGATGGTTATTGATATATGGTGACATGATATTATGATATATGAACATGGAATATGTTTGATAAATATGTTCATTCATAATTATGGAATTATGTACCTCATGTTACTATTTGCGTAAAGATGATATTTCAAATACTTTGATGTGTAAAGCTCAAATATAAAATAGTATGAAATCAAGACAAGTTTTTATGAAAATGTATTTAAAATACAAAGATATGGTTGTTATACGTTATATGATTTCATAATGTGAAATTATCTATATATATGAGAAATTTAATGAGAATTGAGCCCATACATGTTTCTTGGTATTTATCTGAAGTGTGCGACTAACAAGAGTAATGAGGTTATTTGTTAGGGCTCGTGATCAAGATGATTGAATATACCTTGTATGTTTATATTAAATTTAAATGAGTGAGTTTCCGGAAGCTCTTTGGTTAGAAAGCTCGACGGAGATCACTCACACTATCCATCGGCCTATTTTGGTATGTATGGTAAATGAATTATGGTTATAATGGCATGTATAGGTTAATTAGTAAATGTTGGCTTATAAATAATCTAACTATAACTAGCCATTGGTATGGCTTGTATTTAGTAAGTTTTGAGATACATATAATTATGATTTTATCATGTTTGATATGGGTTTAAAATGAACAAATGATGAGATGGTATAAGTATAGGGATGAAGATGATGGTTAAGAATGCTATAAAAATTTATGAATATGTCTATATATATATATGAATAGTTGATTGATAAATTTATTTATTTAACCATATAAATTGAATCTTGAACATATTTAAATGTTGGTGTAAGTAAAAGACCAATTAGGTGAGAAAGGAGGCTTGGATATAGCCTTGTTTTTGTCTACATGGGTAGACACACGGGCGTGTGTCTACGCCGTGTGTCTACGCCGTGTGTGACTCACGATCTAGTACATGGTCGTGTGCCCCCTATATCCAGAAATTGCAAAATAGAATGCCCAAAATCGAACACATGGGTTCCCACATGGGCGTGTGCCTTGCCCGTGTGAGGTACACGGCCTGGATACACGGGCGTGTGATACGGCCGTGTGAATCCTGCACCTAATTCAAAAATAAAAATTAACCACACGGCCTAGCAACACGGGCGTGTGCCTTGGCCGTGTGAGATCAATTTGTTCATGAGTTGCAAGTTAGTGAGTTACACGGCCTAGGGACACGGGCGTGTGAAGCCACACGGCCTGGAGCAAGGTAAGTCACATGGGTGTGTTGGTCACACGGCCTGAACCACATGGGCGTGTCCCTATAGCACATGGGCGTATGACCCCTGTAATAGAGAAAAAAAATTTTGGGATTATGCGAAAAAATCCCTATGATCCTGATTTAGTCCCGAATCGTTTCTAATGTATGTTTTGGGCTTCGAGAGCCCAATAGAGGGATATTATAATTACGTTCGGAATATGAATAGTAAAATGACTCGGTTTAATGAAAAATGGTTCTATAAACTCCTGTAATGCCTCGTACCTTATTTCGGCGATGGATACAGGTAGGGGGTGTTACAATCTTCATCCCTATACTTATACCATCTCATCATTTGTTCATTTTAAACCCATATCAAACATGATAAAATCATAATTATATGTAACTCAAAACTTACTAAATACAAGCAATACCAATGGCTAGTTACAGTTAGATCATTTATAAGCCAACATTAACTAATTAACCTATACATGCCATTATAACCATAATTCATTTACCATACATACCAAAATAGGCCGATGGATAGTGTGAGTGATCTACGTCGAGCTTCCAAAAACTCACTCATTTAAATTTAATATAAATATACAAGACATATTCAATCATCTTGATCACGAGCCTTAACACATAACCTCATCACCCTTGTTAGTCTTACACTTCATATAAATACTAAGAAACATGTATGGGCTTAATTCTCATTAAATTTCACATATATATACAATTTCACATTATGTAATCATATAACATATAGCAACCATATCTCTATATTTTAAATACATTTTCATAACAACTTGTCTTGATTTCATACTATTTTATATTTGAGCTTTACTCATCAAAGTATTTGAAATATCATCTTTATGCAAATAGTACACATGAGGTACATATTTCCATAATTATGAATGAACATATTTATCAAACATATTCCATGTTCATATATCATAGTCTCATGTCTCCATATATCAATAACCATCATTTTCTTGTATTTCAGATAAATACTTGTAACCATACATAGGTATGCAATTCGCTATTTCTTCCTTTCAATCACAATTTCAAATGACAAATTCTTGTAAATACGCTCACCAATTTCATAATTCCATGTATTTACCATTTTCCATATTTATCCCGTTGAATCCCTCGGAATTTCGATGGATTTCCTGTAGTACACTCATGATGTACAATCTCATTAACCGTCAATTCGTACACATATATACATAAGTCCTTTTCAGAGAGCACACTCCCGCGAATCTCATTTCTTACAGCAGGATTACCAGTCCAGGCTAAATCCCCTGTAAGAGGGCACACTCCCGCGAACCTCATTTCTTACAGCGGGATTACCAGTCCAGGCTAAATCCCCTGTAACATATGCTCAAAGATTATTGTCGGGATTACTAGTCCAGGCTAAATCCCCTGCAATGACAAATACTCTATAGAGCTTTGTCTGGATTACCAGTCCTGTAACACCCCTAACCCGTATCCGTCGCCGGACTAGGGTTAACGGTGTTACCGAACAAATCGGAAACATTTACAGAAATTTGATGCAATTGTAAATCAACCTCAAACATAGTGTCCCCTTAGTAGGTCATCGAGACCTAAAACATGTTTATAAACCGGGTCGGGACTAAATCGGAACATATAAAAAATTTCACGGAAATTTAAAACTTTTCTAAGTTTCGGGGTTACACGCCCGTAGGCAAAGGCCGTGTGCCTCCCATTTCTTTGGACACACCCGTGTGTCCTCCCGTGGTCGAATCGACTTAACTCCACGGCAACCAAGCACGCCGTGTACCTTGGCGTGGTCGAATCGACTTTACATCCACGGCCACCAAGCACGCCCGTGTACCTTGGCCGTGGTTGAATCGACTTTACACCCATGGTCACCCAAAGACACCCGTGTGCTAAGGCCGTGTACTCTTAGGCCATATATCGACTTTTCACACGGCTACTAGACACGCCGCGTGTGCTCCTAGGCTAGCTGCGACTTAGCCCAAGCGGTCACTAGGCACGCCTGTGTTACAAACCGTGTGACATTATAGGCCATTTGCAAGGCCAAAATGCCACCCAATGGGTCTTACCTACAAGCAAAATCATCAAAATCTAAAACCAAAATATACCTTAATTTTGCTTGTATATGGCCGAAACCTAGCTTGTGTTTTTTTTTCTTCTTCTTTTATATTTTCGGTCAAAAGATGAATGAATATGGCCATTTTTCATGTTTTATCATATTATAACATACATATTAATCTATTTACCTTATTAACCTTTCAATTAATAACTAAAACAAACATACATTAAGGGCATTTTTGTCCTTTGTCCATCCACTATCTAAATATTGGCACAATTGCCTCATAAGGCCTCCTTATTAAAAAGCCACATCAAATAGGTATATTTTCATAAAGCATGCAAATTTTGCCTTCAATGAAATTTAATCCTTTTATCAAATTAAGCATACAGATGGACAAATTATCTTACGGAACTTTAGCACATGCATAATCACTTATCAGAGACACAGAAAATACTATTAAAATATTATTCGGACTCGGATTCATGGTCCCGAAACCACTGTTCCGACTAGGGTATAAATCGGACTGTTACAATTCTCCCCCTTAGGGATTTTCGTCCCCGAAAATCTTACCGTTAAACAAAGTCGGATATTGCTCTCTCATTGAATCTTCCAGCTCCCACGTTGCCTCTTCAATTCCGTGTCGATTCCATAATACTTTCACTAACGGAATTTTCTTATTTCTCAACTCTTTTACTTCACGAGCTAAGATACGGATCGGTTCCTCTTCGTATGACATATCAGATCAGATTTCAATTTCAGATAGGGCAATCACATGTGACAGATCGGATTGATATCTACGGAGCATTGAGACATGAAATACATTATGTATCTTTTCTAGCTCGGAAGGCAATAACAATCGATATGCAACAGGTCCAACTCACTCAATGATTTCATACGGCCCGATGAATCTCGGACTCAACTTGCCTTTACGTCCGAAACGAAGTACTTTCTTCCATGGTGACACTTTCAGAAATACTGTCGCCGATCTTAAATTCTATATCTTTTCGTTTTCAGTCCGCATAAGACTTTTGGCGATCAGATGCTGCTTTCAAACAATCTCGGATCAATTTCACTTTTCTGCATTCGAATCTTTTACCAAATCGACCCCATGTAGCTTACTTTCACCGAGCTCGGTCAATACGAGAGGTGTACGACATTTACGACCGTACAAAGCTTCATATGGTGTCATTTTAATGCTCGACTGAAAACTATTATTGTATGCAAATTCAATCAATGGCAAATACTGTTCCCACGAACCATTAAACTCAAGTATACAACATCTTAACATATCTTCAAGAATCTGAATAATCCGCTCAGATTGACCATCTGCTTTGCGGATGAAAAGTCAGATCGCAATGCGATTTCGTGCCCAAAGCTTCTTGCAATTTCTTCCGAGAACCTCGATGTAAACCTCGGGTCCCTATCTCGACACAATAGATAGTGGCACCCGTGCAATCTAACAATCTCGAAATATAAAGCTCGGCTAATCTATCAAGTGAATAGTCGGATCTCACAGAAATAAAATGGGCGATTTAGTCAATCGATCAACTACGACCCATATCGCATCTTTCTTTCTGAGTCCGAGGTAAACCGAAACAAAATCCATTGTCACTCTATCCCATTTCCACTCGGGAATCGAGAATCGGTTGTAGCAACCCAGACGGAACTTGATGTTCAGCTTTGACTTACTGACAGATTAAACATTTTGAAACAAAGTCAGAAATATCACGCTTCATACCAGACCACCAATAATGTCGCCTCAAATCATGGTACATTTTAGTACTCCCTGGATGAACAGATAGATGACTATTATGTGCTTCACTCAAAATCAACTGAATCAATTCTGGATTTCTTGGAACACAGATACGATCTCGAAATCTCAAACAATCATCAATCACTCGAAATTCAGATTCATAATTTGAATCACACTGAGCTCGATTCGCTAATAACTCATTATCAGATTTTTGAGCATCACACATTTGCTGTATAAACAATGGTTTCAGTTTTAATTCAGCTACCACAGAGCTATCATCAGACATATCTAACTGAACATTCAAAGCACATAGTGCAAACAATGATTTTCTACTCAATGCATCAGCAACAACGTTTGCTTTACCCGGATGATAATCTATTACAAGTTCATAATCTTTTAACAGCTCTAGCCATCTTCTTTGACGCGGGTTCAAATCTTTCTGAGTCATCAGATATTTCAGACTTTTATGATCTAAAAATACGTGACATTTTTCACCGAACAGATAATGACGCCAAATCTTTAGTGCGAACACAATCGCAGCTAACTCAAGGTCGTGTGTTGGGTAGTTCTTCTCATGTAACTTAAGTTGTCTCGAGGTATAAGCTATTACTTTGCCTTCCTGCATCAATACACATCCCAGACCATTCAACGAAGCATCACTGTATATCACAAATTTTTTACCCAATTCTGGCTGTACTAGAACCGGAGCTTCAGTCAACAGAGTTTTCAACTGATCAAAGCTTTTCTGACATTTATCAGACCATTCAAATCTAACATCTTTCTGAAGTAATCTAGTCAATGGAGTAGCTATCGTCGAAAAGCCTTTTAAGAATCTGCGGTAATACCTAGCAAGTCCCAGAAAACTACGAATTTCAGATACATTCTTTGGAGGTTTCCAATCCAATATAGCAGAAATCTTGCTCGGATCAACTCGAATCCCAGAAGCTGACACAATATGTCCCAGAAAACTAACTTCACGCAACCAGAATTCACATTTGCTAAATTTCGCATACAGTTTCTTTTCTCGCAGAGTTTGCAATACAATTCTCAAATGCTCAACAGGTTCAGCCTCATCACGTGAATAAATCAAAATGTCATCAATGAATACAACAACAAATCGATCTAGGTACGGTCTGAAAATTCTGTTCATCAAATCCATAAAAATAGCAGGAGCATTGGTTAGTCCAAATGGCATAACTAGAAACTCATAATGCCCGTACCTTGTTCTGAAAGCAATTTTCGATATATCTGAATCTTTCACTCTCAACTGATAATAACCCGATCTTAGATCTATCTTCGAAAACACAGTAGCTCATTTTAACTGATCAAACAAATTGTCAATTCTAGGCAACGGATATTTGTTCTTTATGGTCACTTTATTCAACTGACGGTAGTCAATGCACATTCTCATCGCGCCATCTTTCTTTTTCACAAACAGAACAGGTAGTGAACCCTCTGTCAGTCAACTCTCGCAACTGTGACTTTAACTCTTTCAACTCTGTTGGTGTCATTCTATACGGAGCTATCGAAATAGGTGTAGTACTAGGCAACAATTCAATACCAAATTCAACTTCACGTATCGAAGGCAAACCCGGTAGTTCTTCAGGGAATACATCAGAAAACTCACAGAAGACTGGCACTGAATCAACTTTCTTTTCAGACACTTTCGAATCAATTACATAAGAAAAGTATGCTTTGTAACCCTTTTTCATATAACTCTGAGCTTTCAATACAGATATCACAGCAGGTAATCCATTCAGGTCATTAGACTCAGCTCTGACTATTTCATTATTTGGACATCTCAAATCAACAGTCTTTCTTTTACAATTTACAACTGCGTCATGAAATGTCAACTAGTCCATACCCAGAATGATATCGAACTCATCAAATGGCAAAAGCATCAAATCAGCAGGGAAACAAATATCTTGAAACATTAACGGGCAGTTCTTGCGTACTTTGTTAACCAGGACACTTTTACCTAAGGGGTTCGATACTTTTATAATAAACTCAGTAGACTCTACAAGCAAAGTCTTACTGAACACTAAATTCATACATATATACGAATGCGTAGAACCAGGGTCTATCAATGCAATCACAGAAGTATCATAAACTGTAAAAGTACCCGTTATAACATCTGGTGATGAAGCTTCCTCACGAGCTCGAATAGCATATGCTCGCAGCGCCTAGCTAACCGGATCGCATAGCAGATCTCTCTCTCGTAGTTATCTGACTACCACTGACATTTCTTACATTCTTCGAATGTCTACCTCTCACAAGTGCATTATCAGATCTAAGATTCTGAACAGTCTTTGGCTCGACAGACTCAGGGCAATCACGGATAAAATGATCAAGTGATCCACATCTGAAACAAGTTATGTCATTCATTCTGCAGTTTCCCGGATGTCTTTTCCCATAATTCTTACATTCTGGTTTCTCCGATCGTACATTTCCAACACTTGCCACTGAAGTTGCTGGAGCTTTGGAGTTCATTTGTGATCTATCTCAGTTTCTATTTGAATATCCCATATTAACTCTCGAACGGCTTTGATCATCTCTAAATTTCTTTGAAGCAGATTGAAATGATCTACTCTGAAATCTCTTTCTCACTTCTTGGCCTTCTGACTCAGCTTTCTTTTTATCTTTCCCAAGTGCCTCAGCTTTGCATGCTCGATCAACAAGTACAACAAACTCTTTTATCTCTAAAATGCCGACTAATAAATGGATGTCTTCATTAAGCTCATCTTCGAAAATTTTGCACATTATTGCTTCAGCTGATACACATTCACGAGCATATTGACTCAATCTGACAAACTCATGTTCATATTCCGTAACAGACATACGGCCCTGTTTCAAGTCCAGAAATTCATTTCGTTTCTGATCAATGAACCTCTCACTAATATATTTCTTCCGGAACTCAATCTGAAAGAAGTCTCATGTCACCCGTTCTTTTGGAATAGCAGATATCAGATTTTTCCACCATTGATAAGCTGCATCTCGGAGCAAAGATACAACACACTTTATGCATTCTTCTGGAGTCAAAGACATCTCATCGAATACCCGGATAGTGTTTTCTAACCAAAACTCTGCCTTCTCAGCATCATCATCATTAGTAGTCCGGAACTCTTCAGCCCCATACTTACGGATTTTGTCAACCGGAGGCTTATTCAACAGACTCGGATACATAACTGGTGGCACAACTATAGTCTAAGGGGGATTAACCGGGGGCGGGGATTGTGAAACAGTCGGGTTATTTTTTACGAATTGAGTGAACCATTCACTCAACATCTGGAAGAAAGCTTGTTTAGCTTCTCCCTCATGACAGCTCGTAGCCGGTCTTGGATCGTGAGGCGCTGTCCCTTGCGAGAGCAGCGCATTACTTTCTACGTCGTCGACTCACGGCTCTTTCGGGATCCATTACTATACGAAATCACATTTTATACTTCAGGATTCATCACACTATCACAATTCAGAAATATGGCATGTATAGCTAGACTCTGACATGCTACGTTAGTCCGAGAATCGGCTAAATCGTAGCTCTGATACCAACCAAATGTAACACCCCTAACCAGTATCCGTCGCCAGACTAGGGTTAACGGCGTTACCGGACAGATCGAAAACATTTACAGAAATGTCATACAATTGTAAATCAACCTCAAACATAGTTTCCCCTTAGTAGGTCATCGAGACCTAAAACATGTTTATAAACCGGGTCGGGACTAAACCGAACACATACAAAATTTCACAAAAAATTAAAACTTTTCTAAGTTTCAGGGGTTACACGCCCGTGTAGGCAGGCCGTGTGCCTCCCACGACTGCTGGACACACCCGTGTATCCTCCCCGTGGTCGAATCTGACTTAACTCCATGGCCACCAAGCACGCCCGTGTACCTTGGCCGGGTCGAATCTGACTTTACATCCACGGCCACCAAGCACGCCCGTGTACCTTGGCCGTGGTTGAATCTGACTTTACACCCACGGTCACCCAGCACCCCGTGTGCTAAGGCCGTGTACTCTTAGGCCATATACTGACTTTTTCACACGGCTACTAGACACGCCCGTGTGCTCCTAGGCTAGCTACTGATTTAGCCCCACGGTCACTAGGCACGCCCGTGTGCCACAACCGTGTGACATTATAGGCCATTTGCAAGGCCAAAATGCCACCCAATGGGTCTTACCTACAAGCAAAATCATCAAAATCTAAAACCAAAATATACCTTAATTTTGCTTGTATATGGCCGAAACCTAGCTTGTGTTTTCTTTTCTTCTTCTTTTATATTTTCGGTCAAAAGATGAATGAATATGGCCATTTTTCATGTTTTATCATATTATAACATACATATTAATCTATTTACCTTATTAACCTTTCAATTAATAACTAAAACAAACATACATTAAGGGCATTTTTGTCCTTTGTCCATCCACTATCTAAATATTGGCACAATTGCCTCATAAGGCCTCCTTATTAAAAAGCCACATCAAATAGGTATATTTTCATAAAGCATGCAAATTTTGCCTTCAATGCAATTTAATCCTTTTATCAAATTAAGCATACAGACGGACAAATTATCTTACGGAACTTTAGCACATGCATAATCACTTATCAGAGACACAAAAAATACTATTAAAATATTATTCAGACTCGGATTCATGGTCCCGAAACCACTGTTCCGACTAGGGTATAAACCAGACTGTTACAAGTCCAAGTTAAATCCAGACTCACATTTACTTTGGATTACCCGTCCGGGCTAAATCCATTTCACACATATTCTTCGGGAGGGCTTATATCAGGATCACACATCTGGGCTAGATCCTTTTTACTGTCAAATCCTTTTCAGTGATCCATCGAATTTCATTCCATTAAACCGAGATTTATTTCCCTTTTTATTGAATATTATCAACATTTAATCAATAATCATACATTAAGCATTCAAATCACATTTTCATCACATAAACATACATTTCAAACATTTAAGAATACAATTCAAGTTACACAAACTTACAATTCGATTTTTATACCATAACGATAATCTTAATTTCATAATAAATATTTGAAATAAAACATTATATCATTTCTAATTCAACGTTTATCAATTATAATCGGGCATGTGATCAATTTATACACAAGTCATTCATATATTTTCCTCCTCCTCCTCCTCTCCATTCCACATCCTTAATGTATATATCACGCTTATAAGTAACATTACCTATAATTTCACTTTTTACTTATATGTATATTCAAAGCTGTCCATCCGTGTCATAGTCACTAAATTATTTTTATCTTGAGCCACAGAACTCCAAATTAAGATCCGCTTGATGTTTTTTAAACTAGATTCATAAATACTTCTACCATAAAAATTTCAAAATTTATAGTTTAGCCAATTAGTACAGTGAAATCTTCAAATTTATCCCTGTTCTGCTGTTTGACAGCTTTGACATTTGCTTACTAAAAATTAATTCTCTCTTAATACAGAATTTGGATGATGTTTCCGTTTGTTTCTCTTGAAAATAGACTCATTAAGAATTTAAACATATAAATTTAAGCCCATAATTATTTTTCTCCAATTTTTTGATAATTTTACAAAGTCAGAACAGGGGAACTCGAAATCATTCTGACATTGTCTCAAAAAATTATTATATCTCATGATTTACAATTCCATTGCTTACACCGTTTCTTCTATGAGAAACTAGACTCAATAAGCTTTAATTTCATATTTTATTCATCCTTTAATTTGATTCCAACAATTTTTGGTGATTTTTCAAAGTTAGACTACTGTTGCTGTCCAAAACTATTTTAGTGCAAAAATGTTGATTACCATTTTTCCCTAAACTTTTAATACATGACAATTTCGTCCCTAGGCTCAGAAAATGAAATTATTGCAATTTAATCCTTATTCCAAGCCTAATTATTCTCATACATACCAATCACAGCCCATGAATTACATGAAATTTCAGAATTTTTCATAAATTCAACACTTTTCAATTTAACCCCTAAAACATGTTTTCATCCAAAATTCTTTAATAAAACACCTTTAAACATCCATTAACATCTCAATTTCATCATCAAATAACAAAAATAATATGAACTTATCAATGGTAACTTCCAAAATTTTCAACAAAATCAAAAACTAATAGAATACTAAGTTGGACCTAATTGTAAAAGTCTAAAAATATAAAAATTTCAAGGAAAAAACAAGAATTGAACTTACTTGAAGCTAAAATATGAAAGACCAGCTCAAAACCCTCTTCCATGACTGTTTTTGACAGAAAGTTATTGAAGAAATGGCCTAGAAATCATTAAAATCAACTTTGGCATTTGTTTTGAAATTATATAAGTATGGTGGATATTAATTAAAAATCTAGTGATTGGTTTGAAAGTGAAGACATGGACTGCACACTAGAAGTTAGTCAGTCCATGGTTTTGTATCACGTTCATCCACATGACAAGAAAGTCGACAAACATCCCAATTATATAGGCTTTTATTCCATCCGCGTTTAATTTTGAAATTTAAACAGCCTGCCAATCCCATTGCCTTAAAAAAGGTGGGATCAAATAGCATTTATTTTTGGCCCAACTACCTAATGATATTTACTAAAATCATTTTGCGATTGTTAGTCATATAGATAAGGTGCAGGGAAGGATGATGATATTGAGGAAAGAGAACCCAAAAATCCTTTTCCACCTGTGTGTTGCAGAGTGATGTTTTTGGCACAGGAAAAAGTAGATAAAATAATAATAAATAATATTAGTGAATTGATAGATTCTTTCAATCAAGCCTCCACCTGAACCCTGGCCCAGATTCGAACAATCTGATGTGGCTGGTGCTCGTTTTTCTTCTCATTTTGTTCGCCACTTGGCCTCTTTTTCTTTTCAATCACCATGATTGAGAAATATATAATTGTATATTACTTTTTCCTATTTATCATATTTAGATGCTCTCTTCTTCTTCTTCTTCTTCCTTTTACAAATTTGATGCAGATATTAATATAACTTGGATTCAGCTCAATTACATATTTTTTTTGGGTATTTTATTTTTTACGTTTAATATAACAGATGGTCCTGCAATATATTTTAATGATCACATAAATAAAAGCCATCCATTAACGAGTAAAATGAATGGTTGTCATAAAATCAAAATCCTGAAGCATAGACGCGTAGTGGTTAACACCGAAATTCACTTTACTTATGCTAATAAAATTCCTGTTTCATGTGAAAAATATATTTATAAATAAATCCAAAGACTGTACTCTGTATGTCAGAGATTCAGTATATATATTATTAATTAAATTAAAGGAAAAAAAAAAAACTGTATGTATTGCGTTTGTAAGAGATTCAGTCCGCAGGTCTATATATTATTTAATAATCTTTAATGTCTTTTTTTAATAGAATAAATTGCTTTGATAAAATATGTTCTGATGTGATCAGATACCCAAGCAATGATTCCACAGTAACACTTGGAGAAATGCCAAAACCCTCGATGGAAGATTAGGAGTTTAGTGTCTGCACCAAGGACAATGACAGCTAAGCCCAAATGCTCTTTCTTTCAACAATGTTGAATTTTCTTTGCAATTCAATCTTTAATTAATTAGTACAATGGTATATGTGGAATTTGAGATCAGATCTTGCACACGTTGCATGTTCCAACCAACGTAATCATGATAACGATGTAACATCAAGAACAAAAGGCCGTTGCTTCTTTTTGTCAATGTAAGATTTATATTTATTTAGAACATGTTACCTGAAGGCTTAGATATGCTTAAGCAAATTTAAGTAGTAGTTTGAACCAAACAAGTAATACAATGTTTGATTAAGACGGATGGTGGAGCACATGAGGGATAAGAAAGAGTAAAGAGGAGAGGTAATGAAAAAGGGATTGAAATTGAAGTGACAAGTAAGGAGGGCTTTTTGCAAATGAAAATGAATCGTAGCTGCTAAGTATAGGGTTAGCTATAAATGGATGGTGATTGGGATAGAGATAGAAGGTAGGCGGTTCGCCATAAAATGATGATTGGCCTTTTGAGAGTCAAAAACGTGCCACGCCTTTCACCTTTTAGCCACTTCATCCTTCCACGCTTTTCCCATTTTCTATTTCACACTAAATAAATAAGTCATCTTAGAGTTGTTTACTTGTGTCACAACTTAATATATGATCTTTGTACGAGAAAAGATTATATGAAATAGTAATGTCACGTTGTCTGTATTATTTTCTAATAGTTTTATGCCACATCAGTATTTTTTCCTGAATTTCAGGATTTTAATTTTGATTTGACTTTTTTCAGGATAAAAATATTGAAATTCAGGATGAAAATGCTGATGTGGCATAAAACTATTAGAAAGGGATACAGATGACGTGGCGTTACTGTTTTATACAATCATTTCCCTCTTTGTATTTTCTATTTTACCCTAAATAAATAAATGATTTTTTTAGTTCTTTATTATGGTTTTTCTAATTACAAATTTGGAGATGAGTGGCACGAGACAAAATTTATATTTTATGAATTCAGTTAATAAATAAGATCAACTTTAATATGTTTGTCGCATTAAATTTTAAAAATATCATAATTTAATTTAATAATTATCATTTTGTAATGACTAAATCTTTAAAATTTGAAAATATAAAAACTAAAACTAACCGAATTAAAATATTAAAAAATAAATCCATAATTTAACTAAATTTTATTCAAACTAACAACAGAAGAGAAACTAATAAGAGACAAAGAAGATACACATGTGCGCGTGTGTGTGAACGGAGATGAAAGAGTTTTAATTTTTAATGATATTTGTTGTGTAGTTTAATCTAGTAAGTCTTTTATTCGACTTCTTCTCTCTCCATATGATTAATCTCTCAAATGAAACTTAATAAAAACTTCCCATTTGAAGTTGAAAATAGGTTTGAAAGAAGTGGCAGAATCAAAAGCTTCATCTACGTGTTGCATGCATCACGTGTGCATTACGTTTTACTGACTTCAAAAACAATATAATTAATCATTTTATTAGATGTGATCAAATCATAATTATGTATGTTCACACGTATTTAATTTAGAAAAAAGGATGGTAAAAATGGAATTGACAAAACAAGTTGGAGAAAAAGGGGGGTTGATGAGAAACTTGTGGTTCCAATATTGCTGAGTTGGAGGAAAAATAAATAACGAGAAGAGTATGGTGATGGGTGGTGGTGGGGAAGGGAGTTTCACGTGGGAAGCACGGTGGTTCCAATGGTGAAAACTGAGAAAGGGGCATGGATATCGTACGGACGGGGCCACTACTCCACGTGACAATGGGGCTGCTCCAAAGGACAACGTGCCGCCGACACCCTCTGTCTTTAGGCTCCTTTTTAAGAGCGAGGAGCGACCAGGCACCTATTCGCCCCCTCCGCACTCAGTCCCATCATAAATATATGAATATCTAATATAACACATATAAAGAATTTTATAATGAAACCTTTGAAAGAGGATTGTGCACGGATTTTGTTGTCATGAGTATTTGAGGCGTAATCTGTTATAATCCATCATCGCCTTTTACAAACCCAAGTATATGTCCAGATGTACTCCTTCTGTTTAAAGGAGTTTTTTTTTTTTTTTTAAATATTTTTAATTATAATCTGATTTTTATGTAAAGTAGTATTAAAATATTGTGGCTTTTTTAGTCATAAAATTTAAAAATTCCTAAATTATATTTTTAATTATAATCTGTTTAAAAGTATTATTAAAATATTGTGGCTTATTTATTCAAAACTCAGAATTTTCAGAAAGTAAAACACAACAAAATTTCATGAATCCAATATTTTAATTAGTCTTTTATAACATACCAAAGCCACCTTTAACCTTTTATGACAAAGATATAAAAATCATAATTAATCATAGTGACAATGTCCCGAAGTAAAAAAATTACTTATGGCTGAACATAAAAGCATATCTAAAAGTAAAAAATTCATATTCTAAAGTTTATAATATGATTGACTTGAAAATACAATTTCAAAATAAAATTACAATTTTAAAATTCATATAAAAAAACTATCATTATGTAAATTGCAGGCTTAATTAAATGACAGAATATATGTATGTATACAGATATAAAATCTATGAAACATCAGTCTCATTTTTAGGCACTTACATCTTAAAATTCCTTCTAACATGAGTTCTCTTCCCAAAAATTATTTTAAATTTTATGACTATTTTTCTTATCTTTTAAAATTTTAACTCTATTAATTTTCATAAAATATAATTATATTTAACATTTATTTAATTATTTTCCAAAAGCGTATACATCAATCAGGATATAACATCTTTTCGTGAACTCAAACATATAGGCAATCTAGTTGCCTATATATAATAATAATATCCAAGTTATATCACATCATTTAAAAACTGTAGTTTGAAGTATAATGAATGAAGATGGTACCTTTTCTTTTCTACTTTTGATTTTAATAATTGGACTCTTCGTAACTATGATATGAACCCTAGGCGTAGAATGCGGTATTTACTACCCGTTTGTTCTTTTTTGTACTTTACACCAGTGTTGTGGTTGAAAGAAAATAGTTGAAGTTGTTCATCAGGTGGATCTACCGGTGGCTAATTCTGAGCATTTCGTTGTATATCCGGCGGAGAGTGACTGATTTATGATATGATCTGATCCTCCTGCTGTTGCCTCTGACAAATCAGCTGTTTCAAGTTTTGGCAAACAGCAACTTGAAATACACTAGGAATAAAAAGGCCGACCTCACGCTTTTCAGTATAGCAACGCCTACAGGGAAAACACTCAATTATTTGTTAGCGGAGGATATAGAGCTGTTCATTGTAGACTTCCAAACAAAAGAGTTGAGATGATATAATTATGTTTCTTCTTTCTTTACAATCCATCCGTATTCAAGGCAGAAGACAAACACCATATACAATATATCATTTTTAGATAGGGAAATATCATGAAACTGAAATCATGGGAAATCCATCGATTTACATTTGAGGCTTACAACGCAGTTCAAATAATATCCTTTCTTTACAATTCATCATTTGTATTCAAGGCAGAAGACAACATATATATATATCGATGATAGTAATAAAATCTTAAGCTAATGTGGATGATTGGATTGTCCTAAAACTAGTCTGTGGTATGAATGGGGGTGGGTTGTGACTATATAGTATAAAATCATTAAATTTTTAATTTCCTCCGGGGATGGGGAGGGCATGACCAAAAAAATTATGACATCCATTGAGGTGAAATTATTAGTTTTCAGAAATAGGATAAACCAAAGTAATAAGTTTCAATATAATATTCTTTTTAAATTCAACGTTAATGTATAATAATTTATGGCAGTGAATTAAAATAGTCATTATGGTCGGTGTTTTTTTTACTTTGGTAAATTTTTTTTAAAATTTTTATTTTTAATTGTGCTACATAAAATTTAACATGTCATTTAATGATTTTAATAATTGAAGGATATAATTGATATAATTAATATTGATAGTTTGATCCTAAGAAAATCTTTAATTCCGCATGCATGCGATGGTGTAGTTAATTAATTCATGGCTAATCTTTTGTTTTGGACGGTGACCCACTCTGGTTAACCCAAAATCATATTTTATGGGGAAAATCAATTATTTCCAAGGTATAATAATAAAGCCCTTGATCAACATGACTGACGGTGACACCCAAGAAAAACAAAAACAATTCATGAGGGCTCCATTAGAATAATTAACCTTAATTTGTTTCATTCACCTTTAAGGTTTAGCTTTGGAAGGCCAATCAAAACAGTAGACATTCACCTTTAATTCTTGAGCGTTGGTAATAGTAATAGAGGATGCCTTTATTGTTTCATATATTTTAGAATATGAAGATGATGCCATCTGGAATTAAATCATTTTATCATTATGTAAATTGAATTACAGAAGTTGCTACATAATCAGAAGAGTGTTGGATTTCTTACATGTGAAACACAGAATTTGTCCTTACACCTATCTTGTTTTGTGTAAATGGGAACGCTGTTTTCCCTTGAATTTTATTTATTTTTTCATTTTCATATTTTTTTTATTGTTTCATTTTTTTTTTTGACCCCTGCTGTTCATGCTGTTAAAAGAAAGTCTCATTGACCGCTAATGTGGATGATGACGTGGTCATCAACCACGTTAATTGTGTATTGACCATATCAAAATATTGTAAAAAAATATTAAAAATAGTAAAAAAAATATATTTAAAAATATATAAATATTGTAAAAAATATTTAAATTATAAAAACATTAAAAATTGTAAAAAAAAAATATTGTTAAAAATTGTAAAAAAAAGTTATTAAAAATGATAAAAACATTATTTAAAATTAAAAAAAATTAAAAATTGTAAATAATTAACAAATCGATTTCTTCTTCTTCTTCAACTTTCTCTATAAATTCCAAAATAATACAAGGAGATTTTTTTTATGTTATCTTCTACTTTCTTTTCTTGCTTTATTATGGCATTACTGTTCTCATATTCACAGTCGTCAAACAATAACAACATATGATCTGATTAAAAAATTATAAAAATTATTTAAAAATTGTGAACTAGCCAATTAAATGTTTAAATGCCACTTATTCACAATTTTTAATAATTATTATTTTTAATAAATTTCACAATTTTTGACGATCTTTACAAATTTTAAATAGTGTTTTATAATTTTTAATAACTTTTTTATAATTTTAAAATATTTTTAACAATATTTATTTTTCTAAAAGTTTTAATATTTTTTTACAATTTTTTATATATTTTTAAATATTCTTTTATGATTTTTAATAAACTTTACAATCTTTTGGTCTAATCAACACGACCAATGGCCACATCATCGTCCACATTAGTGGTTCATGGGGACACATGATGTGTTTTGGTTGGTTTCTTTTTCTTTTTAACACCATTAACGGCAGGGGCCAAAAAGTGTAATAGAATTATAGTTTAAGTACCAAAATGAAACAAAAACAAGTTTAAGTAACAAAATGAGTAAATGGGTATAGTTCAGGGGCCAAACAGTCAATAAAGCCGAATGGGAATGGGGAGCTGTGTTAAAGTACTTGGGCTGAAGGAGGGCGGTGAAGTCCATCGACGTAACAGCCTATCAGTGGTTGAAGCTGGGCTAACCCCAACTTCTTATAGTCTTGGGTTAAGGCTAAAAGCCGAAATAAATAATCTATATGATCTAAAACTTGTAGTAGTAGTTTGGGCCTATTACACCATACCTAAAACCCCAGAAGATTAGGTGCAGTGGTTTTGTTGAGGATGAAGCAACCCTTGGTTTGGACTTGGAGTGCCAAGATCACCTGATTCAAGTTATAGTAGTTAATGCGTAGCCTGGGAATGAAAATGACGCCCATTGTCCCTCCACACCTGCATTGTGCCTTGCTTAGCTACCCTCCAAGCATACCATGATTGTTATTCTAAACCATCTTTACATTGATCCAAGACCAAGAGTGAGGCACCAACATCCGTATCGGCATTTGCGTTCGCTCAGGGCATCCATTCCAAGCATGTTACTGCGCTGCTGTACAAATCAGTTCCAAGATTTACGTTGGGTTGCTTGCTTGGTTTGTCCTTGTGATGTTATTAGTTGCAATGGACTCAAACACTACTTAATTAGCATTTAGCACAAACAATATTTATTGGTTGGTTCACCATTTAACCTCACTAGGAGCTGGTTTTATATATTTTAGATTTTGACATATCAGTTATGTTGTGAAGTTGCTAATAGATCTGATAGCCATACTGGCCATCAAATAGTGTTCTATCACAGGCGTAGACTTTTGTGCTGCTAACACCTCGATCATCCGATCACCATTGTTGATAGAAACAGGTGCTTTGAAATGAGCCAACTACCATCAAGCTTATCTTCAATCTTCAACCCCTTTTTTAATGAAGAAAAATTATTTTGAGATTAATCAAAACATATGAAAAAGATTGGTTTATCATGTGATAATAAGCATTTCTGGATTAGTACGGTGCATGAATTCTAAAAAATATTTTGAACAATGTACTTGTGTACGGTGGGTATTTTATCAAGCATTTCAATGTTTTTCCACGTTTATATATATATGTATTAGTTTTAGCAATGCAGAAGTCAATGCTCCTGATGATGTATTAATCATAGTTCACGCTTTATGGCCCCTCGAGATAATGTTGAGGTGGATTCTTATGGTCAACGTTCATTACTTTAATTGTAGTTGCCTTGGCTAGCTAACTTGATGAAATCTTGTCATCAAACTTAAACAGTTTTGATTAGTATAACTAAACTTTGGTTCTTTTCCTTTTGTATGGTCGGCTATGATTGATAGATCAATTAAAAGTTATCATATAGTGAATAAGAGCTGGCATTTATCTTTAAATGCTTTACGACATTTCTGAATTTAATCATTCCACGATTCTTATATATTATTGTAGTCAAAGTGTATGAAATGCATCAGTTGACATATAAAGAAAAAGGAATTGTTAATTCAGTGCAGATTTTCGCTTCTAAAAGCTGGTAAGCTTTATCCATTGCCTAGTAAGCAATGTGATGAGGGATGAATTAAACATGTTATAATGGAGTTTTTATTAATATTACACAACATTATCCTCCATCTTTTTTTCCTTTTTTCAACTTCTAGATGCCTTAACTATCAGACTCTCGCTATTGAAAGATGCAAACAAATTCAAGCGGAGTTACTTTCCTCTTCATCTCCATAAAATTCCAACCATAGGGTACACTTCCAAAAGCTCTCGGAGCCTGTGAAAGGGTAAGACTGAGATATATCATATAGTTTCTGTCTGCATCAATAAACTGGTAGGCAAAAGTAGCAAACTATGGGGAAGAAAGAAAAACAAAACTCTAGTTTATGCATTAATAAGAAATAATGAATCATTTGACTTATGAATAAGTATGAAATTGTGGGCATTATTTTTATGTTTTTTATTATTAATATTTCAACTTAGGAGACTGAATTAAATTTCATCGAAATTATTTGCTATATGTGAATTTTGCTCAAGTTAACGAGGGGTTTGAGTTGCCAAACTAGCCCAAGTAGGGATGGACATGTATATTTTATTAATTTTATCCTGTTTTTGAGAATGTAAGTATAGGTAATTAAGTAAGTTTGTCAAACATTGATCTGTACGTCAAGGCTTCTCCTTTAGTTTAGGTTAACATAATAAACAAGTGTGATTTCAGAAACCTTTAGCAACATGTAGAGGATGAGATCACGAGGTTAGCATGTGTACTTCCACTTGTTCCAGGAGATTGCTATTACCATTTGTCAAGCTGTATGTATCTGACCTCATCAAATGCAATAATAATAAACTAAAATATAGGAAACAAAATACTAAAAGTAACTAAAGCAATACATACATCCAAATTTATACTGGCTTGGACCTTTTGAAACACATATATCTATATCTATATATATATATTTCTAGTTTTGCCGACCTATTAAATTATATTTAATATCTATCAACAAAAAAATCGTAAGGGCCTGCTGGACTACTATTTGCATTTTAAAGATGGAAAGCTAGGATTTGCCTTTCTTTTTCCTTGCTTTGATTTAGAGAAACAGAAATTGATATCAAGCTGCACATGAATGTTTTTGGATGGAGGATTATCCTACTTCACCACAACACTAAATTATGATTGATGCCATTAATACTTACTTCAATAAAATATTTATTTTCAAAAAAGAAAAAGAAAGTGAGATTGATCACTGGCTTTATAATTGACATACCATTGGAAGAATTACAGCTTCAATGAAACATAGAAAATCACAAAAGCCCTATATTAATCAAGGTCTTATTTATTAGGGTAAGCATTGGTAGCTGGACCACAAACGTCATTAGCTTGGTTAAATCTCTGTAATCAACTTAATTAATTACTTGTAGCTACTCGGCCGTCGAGTCCGAAGCACTCCATCTCTGCCAGGGAAAATTTAATGCCCTATAGTGCCCTTATTTCTCAAGTGCCATTGATTATTCATGTTGATAATATGAGGTTAGTTTGGTAGTTTAAGCAGCTGGTGGACCCCTCTACAGAGTACTAATTGATCCCTTGAATATATGATGAGACATTTTCCCTTTAGCTTGATGCGGCGAAGTGGATTAATCTTTTTATATACTAATTTTTAATTATCTTCTTAACTGTTGGGAATCTCCATTAGCTCTTTAAACAGCTCTTAAATGTCAAAGGCATTCTCATATAAATACCAATCAAGTTTTCTTTAGTCTAAACAACAATAAAGGAACTTCCTTTCTACACTTTTCCTGCTTTGACATATAGAGAGGGAAAGGACCAATTTAGAAAAGAGAGACAATGAGTGACATTGAGGGATCTCCAGGAAGCTCCATGCATGGAGTCACCGGAAGGGAACCGGCTTTTGCCTTATCAGTAGCTTCACCAATGGTCCCAACTGATACAACAGCTAAGTTTGACTTGCCTGTGGATTCGGAGCACAAAGCCAAAGTCTTCAAGCTTTTTTCTTTTGCTAATCCCCACATGAGAACTTTTCACTTGTCATGGATCTCCTTCTTCACTTGCTTCGTCTCCACCTTTGCTGCCGCACCCCTTGTTCCCATTATTCGTGACAACCTCAATTTAACGAAGCAAGATATTGGGAACGCTGGGGTTGCTTCTGTTTCCGGCAGTATATTTTCAAGGCTAGTGATGGGTGCTGTTTGTGACCTTTTGGGACCTCGTTATGGTTGCGCATTTTTGGTCATGTTATCAGCTCCAACCGTCTTTTGCATGTCGTTTGTTTCGGACGCTGGAGGGTATATAGCTGTTCGGTTCATGATCGGCTTCTCCCTAGCTACATTTGTGTCTTGCCAGTACTGGATGAGCACGATGTTTAATAGCAAGATCATTGGGCTGGTCAATGGAACTGCAGCCGGATGGGGTAACATGGGAGGAGGTGCAACTCAGTTGTTGATGCCCTTAGTTTATGACATTATTCGTCATGCTGGAGCAACTCCATTCACTGCTTGGAGAATCGCTTTCTTCATTCCTGGATGTCTTCATATCATAATGGGGATCCTGGTCTTAACACTTGGCCAGGACTTGCCCGATGGGAACCTAAGCAGTCTACAAAAGAAGGGTGATGTTGCTAAGGACAAATTCGGCAAGGCAAGTATTTTTATTTAATTTCCCAGCAAAATTTCCATGATGTCAATTGCTTGCGATTGCTAAAAAGGAAATGGTGTTTATCATTTCAGGTGCTATGGTATGCCATCACAAATTACAGGACCTGGATTTTTGTCCTTCTTTATGGCTACTCTATGGGAGTTGAACTATCAACAGATAATGTCATTGCTGAATATTTCTTTGACAGGTAAGTCTCCCTGCAAAAACTATACTTATTTATTTTTTTAATTCCAAAAAAAAAAAAAAAACACTAACAAAAAAAATCTAATGTAATTAAACCAACAGGTTCGATCTCAAACTCCACACAGCCGGAATTATTGCTGCTACCTTTGGTATGGCAAACATTGTTGCTCGACCCTTCGGTGGTTATGCTTCGGACAAAGCAGCCCAGTTGTTTGGGATGAGAGGCAGGCTGTGGGTCCTATGGATCCTGCAAACATGTGGAGGTGTCTTCTGCATCTGGCTAGGCCGTGCCAATACACTTCCCGTTGCTGTCTTGGCAATGATCCTCTTCTCCATTGGAGCTCAAGCTGCGTGCGGAGCCACTTTTGGGATCATCCCATTCATTTCACGACGATCTTTGGGAATCATTTCAGGTCTAACAGGTGCAGGTGGAAACTTCGGGTCCGGACTGACGCAGCTAATATTCTTCTCAACCTCAAGATTTTCCACAGCGGCAGGTCTTACTTGGATGGGAGTCATGATCGTGGCTTGCACTCTTCCCGTGAGCCTAATTCATTTCCCCCAGTGGGGTAGCATGTTCCTTCCGCCTTCAAAAGATGAAAACAAATCCACTGAAGAACATTACTACTCCTCAGAGTGGAACGAGGACGAAAAGAAACAGGGCAAGCACTCCGCAAGTCTCAAGTTTGCCGAGAACAGCCGGTCTGAGCGTGGAAAGCGCGTGGCCTCAGCACCAACCCCGCCCAATGCAACACCGTCCCAGGTTTAACCTATCCAGGCGTGAAACACTAGATATTACAATTTACAAATTAATCTTTCTTGTTGAATAATGGGAAGGGTTATTGTACCGTGTTGTATTCTTGGGAAGCCCTTCTTGTTTCATTTTTAAAAATGAAGCTTAGTTGTTTAGATGCAACATTAATACTATTATAATATCCATAAATAGGATTCCAAGTTAATGAAGAAAAGAATCTAAATGGGAATTGTTTATTGATGTGCGTGGCAGTGGCAATCTTAATTTTTTAATATCAAGGGAAAGTTGACTTGTCTTTCATTGTGAAACACAACTAGAGTTTTGTCCATGCATACATAAGCACAACATATTAAAAAGGATGTAGGGCTGGGCTAGTTGGGAAAAGTGAAACAAAAGAGTCCTGATTCATACTCTCGACACTGGTCACAACATTAGTGAAATGGGATATTTGGTTTTTATTTTACAACATTGCAACCACAATTCCATTTAAATCAACAAATCGATGTGAGGGTAAAATTTTCACAGTAAGAAAATGGTGAAATCCAGCATTTACTGCGCCCCAACTTCCAACTTCTTTTGGACCGTAAATCCAGCATTTACTGCGCCCCAACAAATCAATGTTTTATATATAAATTATCTATTTATCTATTTATCTTATTTAACACTTTTTTTTTGTTTCATTTTTTATATTAAGTAAAAATTCAAATGATTATCAAACACATTTCAAATCTTAAATGTAATGAAAATTTCAATGATTTATCAAACACCCTCAACTTTTTCTATTTATTATTATTTCTTGGAGCTTTATAAACTTTTTGAAATTACATATTTTTAGACTTTTTTAAGAATTTAGAATTTTTTAAAATTTTATCTTTTATTTTTTATATTTTTTATATATTTTTTACTTTTTATTTTTGAATTATTTATAATTTATATAATTTTTTGACCATTTATATTTTATACAAATTTTTTTACAGTTATTTCATAGAAATGACGAAATAGCTCTATTATATGACATGTTGTGTCCATGATATGGATAAAACAATGCCACATGGTGCTTTGTTATAGATAAAAAATTTCATGTTGTGTCCAACTTGTTTTTCAAGTTTGTAATGTTTATATTATATTATTTTTATATATTATATAATCTATAACACATTAAAATTAAACCAATAGCAATATATAGTAATATTATAATGTAAACATTAACAAAATTTAAGATCACTATATATAAAACTATAATAGATAAAATATATATAAAACTATTAAATATTAAATTAAAATAAATATTTTAAAAATTTTAAAAAAATTAAAC
Organism: Gossypium sturtianum; assembly: GCA_025698515.1. Lineage (NCBI taxonomy): Eukaryota > Viridiplantae > Streptophyta > Magnoliopsida > Malvales > Malvaceae > Gossypium > Gossypium sturtianum. The sequence goes on along the minus strand of CM046955.1, from coordinate 162,933,040 downwards.
AAACCTAAAATGAGCTTGTATTAACTATTTACAAATATTTACAAATATGGACGTGTTTAGGTAAAATTTTACACTCATATATTGGGTTGAACCAAGTTTGAGTAAGCTGACCCGACTCGACCCATGAACACTTCTAATTGTGATAGAATGTAAATTTAGATACTAATATATATATATATATATATATATATAAGAATGAAAAGGAAATATTGTTGCGAGACTAAACCACGGGCTTTTAAAAGCATTAAAAAGATAACTTCTAATTTTCACCTAAAAAAAAAAAAAAGACAACTTCTAATTTTAACTCTACTCAGTGATTAAGGCACACTATTTTGGCTATAAAAAATGGTATATTCAGCAAAGGATGTTCCAACTATCACGGCTCTCTATTTGAAAATAGAGCTCCTGCTACAATAATTTATATATATATGGCCTTTTCATATAAATCAAATGGCAATTAGGTTATTCAAAGTCCACTTTTGATTTAGATATTATGAGGATGGTAGGCAAATATTATAATTAACCTGACCTTCTGTAATATAGTGCACCACAGGTCGATAGTCAAACATGTTTACAACCACGTCCATCTAGCACCAACAGAATAGTGGGAACCCTGTTTTATTGGGAAAATCATAAAACTATGATTGGTTCTTAGTAGTTCACAAGTTGATGGGATATCATATTGTGAAAAAACAAACTGACCCTTTGGGATATACGATAAGGCCCACCCCCGGGCCCCAAGTTCAAACAATCACAATAACTAGGAATCTCTGCTGCTACCCTCCCAGGGCTTTTACAAAGTTAACGACCAATTCCTTGTTATACAACATCAGCACTTCCTACCACACTTTGTCTACCTCCTTTCCTGTTGCCTACTAATTATCTCTCTGGAAGGGCAGAAATGGCAGAACTTGAAGGTCACCAGAAAGCTCCATGTATGGAGTGAAGCTTATCAAGTACTTTAGGTACATGCATGAAACAAGGTATCTTACATCATCTCTGAAACACAAAAAATTAATTTACTTCTATTCCTTAGCTGAAACATGATTCTCGCCTTCCATGGGGCAGCAACATTTTGGGCAAAAACACAACATTGCTGTTCGAGAAAAACTAGCTTAACTTTCCACTCCCTCCACAAGTAGTACAAGATCGAGAAGAAGAACATTTTGTGCAGTAGCTCCATTTCTTGGGAAGTCTGAAATGATTCAGCTCCAATGCTCAACATTTATAGCATCAATTAATATACAGGGGAAGAATGAATGAGGAAATATATATATATATATATAGAGAGAGAGAGAGAGAGAATACCCAGCTGTGTATCGAGTGGCCATATTCTTTGCAGTCAGTCTTGCCCTTTCTGCACTTTCTTCTGACATTTTTTTCAACACAAATCCTTCACCTCTACATTCTGAACATATCCCAGAACCCTCACAATCTTCACACGTTCTCAAAGGAACCTTCAATCTCAAAGGAAAGAACAAAGGTCAAGGCTTCGGCAACATGCCAAACCAAATGCACTTGAGGAACGCACAAGGAAAATTTTACTTGCTTCAATGTTTATGAAATCAACATTTTTAAAATCAAAGGAGGAAACATAAAGAGTACTAACCTCAGTTGCATCAGAAGCTTTAGTTCTCCTAACAATAAATGTTGCTGCCACTCCCACAACTGTTGCAGCGAGTGCAACTGAAGCAGCCGTTTCCGGCAGTGCCAAAGATGGCGTGGCTAATTTTCGTCTATGTTCTTTTGGTTTTGAAGTAATCAAGGAAAAGGCTCTATGATCTAGTGCACTCTGGACTTTTGGCCACGAATGTCCTAGTGCTTCACAACATCATAAGGAAATATCAGCAAAAGCAACCTCCAACTTAACAAAACAGTATCATCATCTATAAATTGCTAAAGGATCACAGCTTACTTGACCGACGCCCTTTTACCTTTTTTTATATTATCCAGGGTCAATCAAATTAGCTCGCAAAGCTCAAGCAAACTGACAATTTTCCACAATCTATCAATCAAATAACACTCCAACAACGCAGATAAACTGCATTCTGTCAGGTTAAATGAAATGAAAATCCAAAATCCAACTTAAAGAACAGAACAGACAGGAAACAAGGGCCCAATTCCCAGGGGAAAGGAATCTAGTTTCTATCTTACTCAAAGCATCTAAGTTATTTGTGGAAAGAAATTAGGGCATATCAAAGGTTTGCCTTTAGTAATCTATTAATTCTTTGATTCAATCTCAATTTTTATGGAACTAACACCATCGGTTGAATGGGAGAAAAGACTTGTAAGATGGCCAAATTGAGAGAATCATATGATAGCCCAGAGCAATGAAATCAGATTAACAAACACAGGGATTTGCTCCTCCAAAAATCATTAGCAGTAATGAAACCAATCAAGTACTACACTGACATGGGCCATGACTTTCAGCTTCTATAATCCAGCAGACCTAAAGCCTTAATAATAACAATTAATCATAGATATAAAGATCTAAACCAGAAAGATTAAAACCAAAGCATTTAATCCACCCAGAACTCTCACTGAAACAACAATCTCCAACTAACATTTAACTCTAGTGTCTCCCCCCACAGCGCAACCAACCCTATTCTAATGTTCCGTTCACCCGCCACGACCATCAATAGCTTGAAAAAACAAGTTCAAGCAACCATCTTTAGCTTAAATGATTGCACCGTTAAATCACAAACCTTTCTTGATAAATATTACAATAAAGGAATACAATAAAACAACCACCCATATAGCTTCATATATTCAGAAAAAACAACCACCCCGTGGAGACCAAGGCCTAATCTTTAATGGTTAATTGTCGGTTTCTCATTACAAGGACTCTCATTGTTTCAAATTTAGGTGCATCTATTACAGCCAACTACTTCCAGTTATTTTCATAAAGCTTGAGTGGTTAAGCTCGTAATAAAGAGAGAGAATGAAAATTAACAAAGTCTACCTCAAATTTCTTATGTGTCTATATATATATATATATATATCAAAATAAATGAGAGTTCATAGTTTGTTGAGACTTACTCCTGCAGTAGGATGTAAAGGTTAAAGTCTGAAGCGAGAGCTCCATGGGTCTTTTATTTTAGCTAACAGAACAACTGGTTTTTTGGAGTCTCAAGTCTCTTATCTACGCTGTCGTGTAAAATAACAAGTTAGCCCTCATTCAGCAATAAAATTACGTAAATACCACCCACATCTACAATTGACAACATATCCAACTATTAATCCTCTGGACATCAACATGTTGACATTTTAGTTTTACAGCATTAACCAACACTAAACCCGAATTTTAACAACAGAACCCCCCATAGCCATAGGTAACCCTGAAGTGTATCAACTTTGCTTGCTGTTTGATAAAGTTCATACTTCTTTGGTTTCAGTTTCTAGGCAAGGATAGCAATAACTCTATACTAAGCTGTTGCTGAATATTGCTTTTATGTTTCAACCAGTTCAAAACTTAATGTGCATTTAAGTGAAGGGCCACAAATTCTAGACAGCTATTCAATATATAACGGCACAAAGCTTCAAGATGCATAGACAAAACGTGAAACTAGTCCCCGATTTGCACCCTGGAAAAATTGCAGGACTGGTTGAGAATCACTCTACGAAGTTAATGCATCTAAATTTAATAAATGTCAACACCTCTAGACATAAATCGTTTTTAATTTTGACATTAACGGTGCACCTTTCTCTCACCTACTGCTAAACTCCTATAGATTAAAATACTTATTCTGCCAGTAACATTGCCAACCAGCCCTTAATTGATTACAGGCGACTAATTTTAAGCATAACCCTTATGTGGGTTAGCTTCCATTCACCTACATTGGACAAGTGGCTTATATATTTAATGCATCCATGTTGGCAGAGAAAAAGGAGACTGGGCCTTGTTATGAAAATGTCGACCTACATTTGAATAGTAATATCACACATTTGGGAGGAGTTTGTTTTGATGCTTCAGTTCTGAGTTCTATTCTATTGCAAAAATGAGTAGATTGCAGGACAGGATTTATGTTATCCGGTTGAACTGATAAATGCCCTGATGACAAATAATATTACACAGCGATCGATATTATTGGTATTAATGCAAGAGGCAAGCAACAATGAATACCAGAAGTTGGGAAGAAGCTTGAGGCAAACCCTGCCACCTATCACCGACAAAAACCAATAAAATCAGTGGTCTGTTTCTGAATATTTGAAAAATGATTTCCAGAAAATCATTAATTTAAAAAAAAGAAAAAGAAAATTGATATCTTTAAGTATTTAGATGATTCTAATAAATGTTTTGCATTTTTTGACAAAATTTCTTAAAATCATTTTCTAAAAGTTGATTTTATTAAAACAAACACAACATAAATATATTTGGTACAAAATATTCTAGTATCATTTCTTTTTTACATTCAAATTTAATTTCATAATAATTAATATCATATATATAAACTTAATAACAAAAAATATCTAATTAAAATTTAATTTAAATTAAGTATATTATATATAATATTATATATACAAGAGTGGATAGTGACATGTTAATTTAAACAAATATTCATATTTTATACTATAAAATATTTGTTATTAAATATTTATAAATAGTATTATATAATAATTATTAAAATATTAATGTTAAATTTTTTGATAATATATAATAGCCCAAATTTCAGCGAGGTAGGAAATAGTGGTTCGAGACCACCAAATTCAGCAAATGAACTCGTAAATTATATTATTTAATATTTACCAGCTAAATGTAGCTTTTAAAATATTTTTAAAATAGTAAACTGTGTTTTATAAAGATTTATTTGGTTAAGAAATTGAGAAAAAGAGGTATTAAGATCTCGGTGTTATAAACTGAGCCATAAATATTTTTATGAATATTTAAGGAGTGTCAATAAGGTAGTATTAAAATTTCGTTAGAAAATTTTAACGTTTCGGTAGTCAATTAGATAAAAAGGACTAAATTGAAAAGGTGCAAAACTTGCTAAAGTGATTAAATAGCTTAACCATTAAATAAGTAAGGACTAAAAGGGAAAATGGACCATTTTAAAATGGCTGAGGCGGCATAGCGTGAAAAAAATCAAAGAATTTTATGTGAAAAGGACAAAATTGGAATTTTAACAAAAGTTACATGGCCAAAGTTGATTTTAATGATTTCTAGGCCATTTCTTCTTCAACTTTCTGTCAAAAACAGCCATGGAAGAGGGTTTTGAGCTGGTATTTCATATTTTAGCTTCAAGTAAGTTCAATGCTTGTTTTTTCCTTGAAATTTTTATATTTTGGGACTTTTACAATTAGGTCCAACTTAGTATTCTATTAGTTTTTGATTTTTTTGAAAATTTTGGAAATTACCATTGATAATTTCATATGATTTTTGTTATTTGATGATGAAATTGAGATGTTATTGGATGTTTAAAGGTGTTTTATTAAAGAATTTTGGATGAAAACATGTTTTAGGGGTTAAATTGAAAACTGTTGAATTTATGAAAAATTTTGAAATTTCATGGAATTCATGGGATGTTATTGGTATGTATGAGAATAATTAGGCTTGGAATAAGGATTAAATTTCAATAATTTTATTTTCCGAGCCTAGGAACGAAATTGTCATGTATTAAAAGTTTATGAGAAAAATGGTAATCAACATTTTGCACTAAAATAGTTTTGGACAGCAGCAGTAGTCTAATTTTGAAAAATCACCAAAAATTGTGGGAATCAAATTAGAGGATGAATAAAATATGAAATTAAAGCTTATTTAGTCTAGTTTCTCATAGAAGAAACGGTGTAAGCAATGGAATTGTAAATCATGAGATATAATAAATTTTGTGAGACAAGATTATAATGATTTCAGGTTCCCCTGTTCTGACTTTGGAAAATCATCAAAAATTGGAGAAAATAATTAGAGGCTTAAATTTATATGTTTAAATTATTAATGAGTCTATTTTCAAGAGAAATAAACGGGAATATCATCCAAATTTTGTATTAAGAGATAATTAATTTTTAGTAAGAAAAGGTCAAAGCTGTCAAACAGCAGAACAGGGATAAATTTGAAGATTTTACTGTACTAATTGGCTAAACTATAAATTCTGAAATTTTTATGGTAGAAGGATATATTAATCTAGTTTCAAAAACATCAATAAGATCTTAATTTGGAGTTTTTTATCTCAAGATAAAAATAATTTAGTGACTATGACACGGATGGACAGCTTTGAATATACATATAAGTAAATAGTGAAATTATAGATAATGTTACTTATAAGCGTGATATATACATTAAGGATGTGGAATAGAGAGGAGGATGAGGAAAATATATGAATGACTTATGTATAAATTGATCACATGCCCGATTATAATAGATAAACGTTGAATTAGAAATGATATAATGTTTTATTTCAAATATTTATTATGAAACTAAGATTACCGTTATGGTATAAAAATCGAATTGTAAGTTTGTGTAACTTGAATTGTATTCTTAAATGTTTGAAATGAATGTTTATGTGATGAAAATGTGATTTGAATGCTCAATGTATGATTATTGATGAAATGTTGATAATATTCAATAAAAAGGGAAATAAATCCCGGTTGAATGGAATGGAATTTGATGGATCACTGAAAAGGATTTGACGGTAAAAAGGATCTAGCCTGGACGGGTGATCCTGATATAAGCCCTCCCGAAGAATATGTGTGAAAAGGATCTAGCCGGACGGTGATGATCGATATATAAGCCCTCTGAAGAATATGTGTGAAAAGGATCTAGCCCGGACAGGTGATCCTAATATAAGCCCTCCCGAAGAATATGTGTGAAATGGATTTAGCCTGGACGGTTAATCCAAAATAAATGTGAGTCTGGATTTAGCCTGGACTGGTAATCCAGACAAAGATTTATAGAGTATTTGTCATTGCAGGGATTTAGCTTTGGATGGTAATCCAGACAATACTCTTTGAGCATATGTTACTGTGATTTAACTGAATCAGTAATCATTGTAAGAAATGAAGTTCGCGGGAGTGTGCTCTCTTATAGAGGATTTAGCCTGGACTAGTAATCCCGTTATAAGAAATGAGGTTCGCGGGAGTGTGCTCTCTTACAAGGGATTTAGCCTGGACTGGTAATCTTGCTGTAAGAAATGAGGTTCGCAGGAATCTGCTCTCTGAAAAGGACTTGTAACATCCATTACCCGTGTTCAAGGCCGGAACCAGATAATGAGGCATTACCGAACTCAACTTGCTTAAACATACAACATCGGGCCATAAAATTTCGTTTCTAATTTAAAACTTTTATTTCAAGACCTTATTGTCCTTATTATAGGTCTACGGGACCCTAAACTTGTACCAGGATGATTCAGGACCAAACTTGAAACTTTTGAACACTTAGACAAATTTGACATAAACCAGGGCCACATGCCCGTGTAAAGAAGGGAACAGGGCCGTGTGGAAAATTCACATGCCTGTGTTCCACACCCTTGTGGAACTATTTTCAACTTCGAACCTACAGGGGTTTTCACACGGCCGGACACATGCTCGTGTCCCTGGCCCGTGTCTCTCACACGGCCTAGACACGCCCGTGTCTTAGCTCGTGTGCCAAAACCTTGGCATTCTGTTTATGACGTCATCACCTTACTAAGGTCACACGGCCAAGGCACACGCCCGTGTCCTTAGACCTTGTGTCGAATTAAATTCCAATTTTCAGGTGCAGACTTCACACGGCCTGGGCACATGCCCATGTCCATGGACGTGCCTCCCACACGGCTGAGACACACGACCGTGTCTCTGCCCATGTGTTTACTACTGAGCATACTGACTTGTAAACCTAGCATGCAAGGGGACACACGGCCAATCAACATGCCCATGGGGCTGGCCGTGTGTCACACACGGCCTAGACATACGCCCGTGTGGACATTTGAAAGGCTATCTACCAAGCCAAATGCCACCCTACACAACAACCATTCTTATATCAGTTCAATCCAACATGTATCATGATTATAAAGCACTTCTAGAGACTCAAAATCAAGACAACCATATAATCATACACTTAATAAATTTCATCGTCATTAAATATATATAAACTTATCAAATATTGGTCCATTTCCAATGATCTCTTACAAAAAGAATTGAACAACATTCATAGCCAACACTTTGGCTAACAAATATGACATAACAAAATGACCAAGTCCTATACATGTCATACTCAAAATGAATCTAACTTGGCTATACCAAAGAGTAGTCGATAGTGTGATTTCCGAACTCCGACGTCCCACGATCCCAAAGTTAGCTCGGCAATACTACAAGGAAAAGGGAAATGAGAGGGGTAAGCATAAAGCTTAGTAAGTTTGCATGAATAAATAGCAACATAAAGGCTCATAATGCCATCCAACCATTATATTGAATAATCACAAAGTCTCAAGCACATTTGTCATAACTTACTCATGCTTACTCTTACCATTTACATATCAAGTCTCATAACGTAAAATTTCTCGTGAATTATTCATATGCACCTGTATCACTTCACCACAAAACTTTAGTACTAATTTCGTTTCTATTTTAATCTTAATTACTTATCCCATTGAATCACTTGGGATACTTACCGATACATAATCATCATTTTACACACAAACACGACGCCGTTGCCACATCCCGGATGCGGTCTTACATGGGATCACATTTCAATACCGATGCCATATCCCGGATATGGTCTTATACGGGATCTCATTTTGATGTCGATGCCATATCCCGGATATGGTCTTATACGATTTTCATATTCAGTACCGATGCCATATCCCAGATATGGTCTTACACGGGGTTTCATTTCATTTTCGAGGCCATGTCCCAAACATGATCTTATACGGGGCCTTACTCATCTCAAGTCCTGATGATAATATTCTCTCATTTATTTAAGTCCAACCAGGACTTCAACTTCATAGATTTTTATTACTTCATTATTGAACATCATTACTCAAATTCATAGAAACAATATACATCATCATCATTATCAAACATTTTAAAGCTTAATAATACGATGTTGAATTTATTACACACAAACTTACTTCGATTTCAAAATAGGCTAAATTGCCGATCTAGTCCGATACCTTGCCCTTTCCTCGGTCGAGGCTAATTCTTTGTTCTTCTATAATAACAATTTAGCTCATTTAATAATCACATTAATCAACACATTTCAAAATTCATACTTTGGCAAAATTACCATTTTACCCTCATATTTTCACCAAATGACTATTTTACCCTTAGGCTCGTGATTCGATTCTAATCGAATTTCCTCCTTTTACAAGCCTAGATGAACATTTATTTCTCTTATGGAAACTCTCAATACTCATCATTTCACACATTTATCACATATTTTGCAACCTTTACAAAAAGGTCCTTTGAGGTGTTTTCTTGATAACACATTTCACAAAAGTTGTTTATCTAACAACTAGGACTCATATTCTTCCATAAAAATGCAGAAAAAAACATAAATGCTCACATGGGAAAACCCTAGGTTTTCAACCATTTTGCAAAATAGTCCCCTCATTAGCTAGCTTAAGCTTTAGGGGTTCAAAAAGTACAAATATTATCAAGAAAAATCACCAAAGTCAATTACTTTCAAAGGTGAGAAGTTGTTGAAAATTTTGATCTCTCAAACCCCTATTTTGCTTGTATTTTTTGGAGGAGAAGATGGAGAGAAAATATGATATTTTTCTTTTCTTTATTATAATATAAACCATCAATTTAGTCACCAAATTTCTACCAACTTTGACTTGTTTTTCAATTTTTTGTCCCCTATGGCCGGCCACCCTATTTCTAAGGGTCTAATTGCACATTAAAAGCCTCCAATTAATATTCTATGGCTTTTAGACACCTTTAGCTTATAAAATGGAACTTTCGCACTTTATGCGATTTAGTCCTTTTCGCGATTAAGCATGCAATCGCTAAAATTAAAGCACCAAAATTCTCATGCACCTATATAATCATACTATAACTCATAAAATAATATAAAAATAATTTTCTTCAACCTCGGATTAGTGATTTCGAAACTATTGTTCTGACTAGCCCCTAAATCGGGCTGTTACATGAGTTATGTATATATGTGTACGAATTGACGGATTATGAGACTGTACACCATGAGTGTACTACAGGAAATCCATCAAAATTTTGAGGAATTCAACGAGATAAATATGGAAAACGGTAAATACATGGGATTATGAAATTGTTGAGTGTATTCACAAGAACTTGTCATTTGAAATTGTGATTGATAGGAAGAAATAGCGAATTGCATACTTATGTATGGTTACAAGTATTTATCTGAAATACAAGAAAATGATGGTTATTGATATATGGAGACATGAGACTATGATATATGAACATGGAATATGTTTGATAAATATGTTCATTCATAATTATGGAATTATGTACCTCATGTTACTATTTGCATAAAGATGATATTTCAAATACTTTGATGAGTAAAGCTCAAATATAAAATAGTATGAAATCAAGACAAGTTGTTATGAAAATGTATTTAAAATACAAAGATATGGTTGCTATACGTTATATGATTACATAATGTGAAATTGTCTATATATATGAGAAATTTAATGAGAATGGAGCCCATACATGTTTCTTGGTATTTATATAAAGTGTGCGACTAGCAAGGGTGATGAGGTTATGTGTTAGGGCTCGTGATCAAGATGATTGAATATACCTTGTATGTTTATATTAAATTTAAATGAGTGAGTTTTCGGAAGCTCGTTGGTTAGGAAGCTCGACAGAGATCACTCACACTATCCATCGGCCTATTTTGGTATGTATGGTAAATGAATTATGGTTATAATGCCATGTATAGGTTAATTAGTAAATGTTGGCTTATAAATGATCTAACTATAACTAGCCATTGGTATGGCTTGTATTTAGTAAGTTTTGAGTTACATATAATTATGACTTTATCATGTTTGATATGGATTTAAAATGAACAAATGATGAGATGGTATAAGTATAGGGATGAAGATGATGGTTAAGAATGCTATAAAAATTTATGAATATGTCTATATATATATATGAATAGTTGATTGATAAATTTAGATATTTAACCATATAAATTGAATCTTGAACATATTTAAATGTTGGTGTAAGTAAAAGACCAATTGGGTGAGAAATGAGGCTTGGATATAGCCTTGTTTTTGTCTACACGGGTAGACACGGGCGTGTGTCTAGGCCGTGTGTGACACACGGTCTAGTACATGGGCGTGTGTCAAGGCCGTGTGTCCCCTGTATCCAGAAATTGCAAAACAGAATACCCAGGATCGAGCACACGGGTTCCCAAACGGGCGTGTGCCTTGCCCGTGTGAGGTACACGGCCTGGATACACGGGCGTGTAATACGACCGTGTGAATCCTGCACCTAATTCAAAAATAAAAATTAACCACACGGCCTACCAACACGGGCGTGTGCCTTGGCCGTGTGAGATCAATTTGTTCATGAGTTGCAAGTAAGAGAGTTACACGGCCTAGGGACACGGGCGTGCGAAGCCACACGGCCTGGAGCGAGGTAAGTCACATGGGTGTGTTGGTCACAAGGCCTGAACCACACAGGCGTGTCCCTATAGCACATGGGCGTGTGACCCCTATAATAGAGAAAAAAAATTTGGGATTATGCGAAAAATTCCCTATGATCCCGATTTAGTCCCGAATCATTTCTAATGTATGTTTTGGGCTTCGAGAGCCCAATAGAGGGACATTATAATTACGTTCGAAATATGAATAGTAAAATGACTCGGTTTAAAAAAAATGGTTCTGTAAACTCCGGTAATGCCTCGTACCTTATTTCGGCGACGGATACGGGTAGGGGTGTTACATAATATATTAAGAATATTATTTAAATTTCAAAATTATTATTAAATTAAAATTATTATATTAAAATAATAAATTATATTAATAATTAAATATGTATGTTTAATAATATTAAACATTATAGCCAACAACTTTTTGACCCAATAACAAGAGTATTATGTTTAATAATAATGAATATTATAATATTTGATATTAATATTTAAATATTTTTAAAATTTTTAAGTAAAAAACTTATTATTAATATATAATAACAGGCTTCATTTAAATTAATTTTTATATAAAGTTAAAATGATTTATAAACGAGTTATTTTTCAAAAAATAATTTAGAATTTTTAAAATCATAAATCATTTTTGGTAAAATAAACACATTTATTTATGGCTACTTAATGGGGTTGTAGTAATAATTGATTATTTGCATGCAATGAGCGTATATTGTCTAAGCCAAAGGAACTGACTGAATTAAAATATATTACTGTCCTAAGTAAGAGCGGTCCCTATGGAGATTAAAAAAATAAAAAGTTTGAAGTAATGAAACAGTCTACATTTTGGTTTGATTATGTAATAAAAGAATCTCACGGACATCCCAATTTCTAAAGTAAAAAAAAAAGAAAAAAAAAAAAGTACCCAACCAAACCCACCTCACCAACTCACCATCACACCTCAATCTTCGAAACTAATGCAACGCCATAGCTGTGATGTCATTACCCTTCTTTATTTTGAGCTGCTCACGAGCCTATTTAATAAGATCACCCTTTGCCACTTTGTTTGCAACCATCTTTCGAAGGCCTTTTGCCATCATAAAAACACCCTGTCGAAACCTCTCCAACTCACCCAAGGAAACCGAAGCATTACGAGGAGAACACAAAAGAACAGGAGAAACATTACGATCCCTCCTAATTCCAATAATGCCTGCCACAAAATGTTGCATCGTTTTCATCTGTCTCCTCTTGATGTTTTCTTCTTCTTGGGATGTTGCAATGGGTGGTCGGTACATCCCATCGAGTGTTCCGAGCACAATGAGGCCTGCATCCGTGGATTACGTGAAGATGAACCCTCAAGTACTACTGAATCACAAGCACAAGGTTTCCCATGAGAAGGAAGTAAAGGGTTGCATGCCAAAAGGGTTTCGCCGTTCATCAGCTCCAAGCCGCTATGTTAACTATCAAACTCTTGGTTCTTCTTGTGCTACAAAAGCGCACTGAGCTGATCAGAAGCCTTTATCATGCCATATACTTTTGTCTGACTTTAAGAGAAATATGTATGTATAATAAGAGTTCGACTTGCATCATTATTATTATTAATTTTTGAGGGGACATAATGCTTTTGTTGGGGAGGCATAATGCCTAAGTGTTTGAGCATATATGTATGTTGCCAACATATATATATTTTTGGCCGTCCTAGTTTTCTGCTTAAAGTAAATATTGGAGTGAGCTTATATGTACAAGGAGGTAGGTGTTTTAGTAATAAGATGATTAAAGAATCTAAAACATATCAATTATGAGATTAATTAGTTCGGTTTTCTATCCATTTTTAATGATTCACTAAAAACTATTCGATTTATTTATACACCTGTTAAGATCATACATGTAGCAATCTTAGAGAGAGAGAGCTTAACTAATAAAGAATGGTAGTTGGAAATAATTGAAGGGTAAAACATAACCAATAACCGCATTCTAGTAATAGGACTATAGTCTCTAAATTGAAGTGGTAAAATGCAATAACTAGAAATAAGGAAAGTTGTTAGGTTGGAAACTCTGGAAAATGAAAGAATTTAGACAAAGATATGAGGCTTGAAAAAATAAGTTCGAGTAAAATTTAAGGTCCGTTTTTTATATGAGTCAGACATTGGGTATGAGTTTTTTGTTCGAGGTTGGCTCGACTTAAATTATTATGTTATAAAAAATAATTATAATAATTGTATATGTTTATATTTATATTAAATCACTAACACAACAACAATTAAATCAATTACTCAAAATCTAAAAAAAAGTTACCCAATTAAATAATTCAACCCAAAATATAAAATTTTAAAAATTATATTTAATACAATAAAATATTTATTTGTGTTTTTAATATAAATAAAACATTTATTATATTTATGGTAGTGTTTTTCAATGTAAATAGTTTTAAATTATATTTTCAACGTGTTAGAAACTTTTTATTTTAGTCTTTTTTTAGTGCATTTAATGTATTATATTTTAAAAAAATTAATTTTAAAAAATCAAATATGATCGGGCCGGGTGAAATTAAGTTTACCCTTCTTAAAATGGATCAAACTTGGGCTAAAATAAACTCATATTTAAAGTTGAGCCAGGCCCAAATTTAAAAAATTGATCTAGATATTTTGTATAGGCCTGACCCAAACCTGATCAAATTTCACCCATGAGTACTTCTAAATTAGTTTCGAAAAGCCTGTTGCAAAGTCTGAGCAAATGCTTGCTATTTGCGGATCATGGTCCTAGCTTAGGGGTGACAGCGCTCGGCCCTCTCAATTTTTAAAAATTTTAAATATATATATATATATATATATATGAAGAAAATAGTAGTGCTTGAGAGTGATGCGTTTGAAGCTGTTAAACGATGATGTTGAGGTTGAGAACGGTAGTAGTTATTAAACGATGATTTATATCACTCTAAATAATATTCCCAGCTTCGACTTGCGCAGCACTAACACTCGTTGGAGCGAACTTCATTAATTGACTCCTCAAAATGTGCAGCCTTAATCTCTGCTACTTCTTCCAAGGTCTTAGCCTTCTCTCTTCTTCTTCCTCTTTTCCGTCTCTATGTCCTGCAAATATTTCCAAATTAATTAAAAATGTTTATAGTTATAAAAAAAGTTATCGATAAGCCAAATATCATATTTACTGGACACTGTGCCGAAAGCCTGCAATGGAAGCACAGTAGCAGCATTTTAAAAGACACGAGGAAAGGAGGCAGCAATCATAAATTTTAGAACTTATGCACAACAATAACACAGTTTTATGTGTTAACCTTTTCAATCTTCTCTCTCATCACATCATTTTATTTATTTTCGTTTTCTACTGTGTCCATCATGGTACAATTACTATAATGTAACAAATTAAGCAAACTAAAACCTTAAAATAAACTTTTACCTACACACAAACAACACCAGATGAACATTTCATTTGAAGGCGATTGAAGTTTTGCACTTCAATTCTTACTTCTCAACTTCTCTATCTTTTATAAGTTTTTTTTTTTTTCCTTTTTTGGCAATGTTTTAAAAAAGTAAAACCATTATTTTTCCAAATTTTAAATCTGGGATATGGTTAAACTTTGGGCATTTGACAATTGAGAAATCCCTTAACTTCAAGGGCTTGAGTTTTTACCATCAGGAGCCCATTTTGAAGCCCAAACTAGTAAGGGGAATTTGAATTTCAAGACCTTTTTTTCTTAGAATTATTCAAGGAGGGATTTTTCTTTTTGGAACAATCTCATAATAAGTTATTGCTTTTTTTGATAAAATACTTAACAATTACTTATAGTCTCTCTCAACCCATAAATAGAAGGATAATGTGATTCAACGTACTTAAACCCACGTCCTCTTATATTGTCAAGAATGTCCATGCAAATCGACATTTGATATCCAAATTTAAAAGAAAACATACTTTTTTTTTTTAATATTTAAATGTAAAAAACGTATAAATTATTGAATTAATACGATTAACTTAGCCGAATCAATATAATCTTTTAAATATTCGATATTTGTTTTATTGATTAAAGTTGATGTTATTAATTAGATGGATTAAGGTTAGGAAGAGAAGGTATCGAAATCATGAGGCATGATGGTTACCTTTCAATTGCTAAAACTAAAAGAGCAAAACGGGGTATCATTTATCTTTACCATGAGTATTCATTACAGCGCAAGGGTATGAATCAAGTTTTGCCATGCCAACGCTCTCACCTCATTATTTCATTGTTACACTTCTATGCTTGGCTCAATTCCTATATTTATATTTACTTATTTGAATATGGTATTTAAATTTATATGCTGTCTATAAATCACTTAATATTTTTACCATTGACGTCAAAATTAAATCATTCAACACAAATTTGTGTTTCTCTAAGAAATTTGAATATCAAAATATATTTGAATAAAAATATCAGTTCAATTGTTTGGAAAATAAAAGCATTCAATTCAATTTATCGAACAAAAAAAATCTAAAAATATACAGTGGTTTAAAAATCTTGTTAATGTCTATATTTAAAACGAGGTAAATGTAGTTAACTGAGTCTTAACTTGATTGATATGTGTATTGTTGTCAATTGAGAAAAATATGGGTTTAAGTGCACTGAAACGTATTATTTTCCTATTTATAACCTATAATGAAATTATTAAAAAAGATATATACTGAGTAAATGCATTATATTTTTTTTATTTTTTGTTATAAAAGTAGGCCCTGGGCATGCATTTTTTTCTTTTTGATTAAACAGGCTATGTTAACCGAGTTGTTTGGATAAAATTAGAGAAAGTATGTGATTAAGAAAACAATAATTAAGTGGCAATGATTTGTTGTATCAAACAAGTTAAAGGAAATGCATATGGTTCATCATTACTCTTTTGTGTTTAAAATCAATTCCCAATGGAATCATGAGGGGACACAACAAGGAATTGCTATTTCCTTGAATCACAAGCCAAATAATATTATTAGTAACATGGACATTGGTTCCTTGTATTTTGTAAAAAATGTAGATTTAATATTTGTACTTTTCGAATCAGTCACTTTAGTTTTTATGTTTTTTTAAAATTTAAAATTTTAGTCCTAACCTAAATAGTAGCAATTAAATATCTTTGGTTAAATTTAATTACTAGTTTTGTACTATGTGTACAATTATCAATTTAGTCCATTTTCTCCAATTGGATCATTCTAAGTCCCTGTACTTTTTGAATTTAAAAATTTTAGTCTTGATGTAAATGACAATAGTTAATTCACTAATTAAATTTTTAACGAGTAATATTTTATAAACAATATAATTTTACGTAAAAAAAAAAATTACATCGTTGAATCAGGGCATGAACCGTGACATAAAAAGGTTGATTTGGGCCCAAAGTAAAACAATTAATATATGTTTTATATGTGGTGGGATGTAAATTTAAAAAATCGAAAAATAATAAAAATAAACATAGTGTGGTGATGGCCACCACATGTTGTGTATATCTCATTTAATATAGGCACTATCTTATCAACCTTATTAGTCAACATAAAGTATTAATGAATAGTTGACATCCAGTTCATTATCCCGCCAAAAGAGTGGAATCCAAATATCTGATGGATACATCATACGAAAGTATTCACAAAATTTACTCACTAAATTGAAGTGTTTACAGTCTCTTCTCATATTTCATCAATAAAAATATACAACTGTTATATTAGAACATAGATGACCAATTAAAACTGGATTCCATTTTAAAAAGAAAAATGAGAAAGGGACAATATATGATGGAAGCGTATTCAAATGGCACAAACCAACATAATTGATTTCTTTTCTTCTTCAGAATAATAATAATAAAAGCGACGCTCGGAGAAAAAGAGTTCAGAGTTGACAGAGAGATGCCATGCAATGATTAACAAAGCAAAACCAGAAAATATTATATATCGATGTATCCTTGTATATAAAGATAACAAACTTGGGTCAAGTCATCTAGCAAACATTTGCCCAGTTTTTAGATTCTTTGTTATTCAGGACCGAGGCCTTTTCCTTTTTATCTCACTCTCATCAGCGTCTTCACTATTTTCACATTCAACTCTCTCTCTCTCTCTCTCTCTCATATTGAAGTTCTTTCTCTTACTCAGATCCAGGTTTGTCTCTTTCTTTCACTCCTCTTTAGCTTTTGCCCCCCCCCCCCCCCATTATTAATTTCTAATTTAGTTTGTTTGACATGGGAGCTTAGCTTATTTTGTCTGCTGTGTTTAAGTTACTAAGAAGAGACAATAAATTTAAAGCTTTAAGGTCGTTTTTTAGTTGCTTATATGTAGTTCTGCATTAGTTTCATCAATAATCAGTAATTGTACGAAGAAATGATGGTTTCTGTTCAAAGTTTTGATTTTTTTTTTCCTAAAGCAGACAAAGTTATGGGTTTCCTTTAGTAAGTAGAAAGGTTTTTTTTTTTATGTTGAAGTTTTATTTTTTTTGGAGTATTTTCCTGCTTTATTTTGTTTTGTCAATGAAATGGAGCACCGGGTAGTTTGAGTTGCATCAGTGGACTGTATTTTACTTTGATTTCCTGGCGAATAGATAAGGTTGATGTGGATTGGTGGGTTATCTGTAATTATATGATGTTGGGTATTTTTGGTTTTATTTGTGTGCTTCATTGATTGCGTTTCATTTATTATCTCCATGAAAGTTCATATCCTGATTTTGTTTGACAGGATATGGACAATCCTTTGTTTTATTAATCCCGGAATAATGAATACATGGTGTTTTAACTAGGAGTCGTGAAAGCATTCAAAGTGTGGATGGTTAAATATTGCCTGCAGTTTCAGATTGATGTGATCCCTTAATTTCCTAAGTGAGGTTGTAGGAAGTTTCCAGTTCAATTGCAATTGCTTTTTCTACAATCTGAACTTCTGGAAATCACTAGTGGTGTAAATGGAAGAAATACAGTCTCAATCAGACCATTATAGGTCTTCATCTTCTTCAGCCAGTAGTCCTGCAGGTAGGGTGCCTGCATTTAATTTTTTCTATTTACGGAAACCTGGTTCTCTCGGACAACCTATCTCATTTGAGGATTCACCTGAGTGGGAGGATACTGATGCTGATGTGAGAGTGGAGGAAGGAGGTGGTGACTCCATCAATGCTGCAACCACATCAGTGTCGCCATCTCTCTCAAAGCTCAATAGTGGGTCCTTGCCTTCACCACAACCGCCTGAGGGTGCAGCTGTTGCAAGAAAAATTGCTGGTGCGTCGGTTGCATGGAAAGACTTGACTGTTACTATAGAGGGGAAAAGGAAATATTCTGATAATGTTGTGAAGGGTTCAAATGGTTATGCATTACCTGGTACAATGACTGTAATCATGGGTCCTGCAAAATCTGGGAAGTCCACACTCCTGAGGGCTATTGCAGGTCATGTCTCTTATGTTGGCTACTCACTGAATGATGAGTTTTATCTTTTTATGTTGTTACCCCTGCTCTATTTCAGATGTTTATGACTGAAATTCTATTTTCTGTTGAGTTTAGGAAGATTACCTCCTGCAGCTAAAATGTATGGCGAAATATTCGTGAATGGGGCGAAAATGCACATGCCTTATGGTTCATATGTGAGTTTTAGTTGCATTTTCATGAAGGGTGAAACTTTTTCATGTTACTTTCGTTGCTTCCTATCGTCCTTAGGTTGACAGCGGTCAGTCTTTGCTGGTAAAAGTGACTACATAACATCTTTCTTGTCAAAATTGATGTTCATTATTTATTTAGTTTGCCTCTAGTAAAAAATTGCATTTGGCATTTTGGAATTATATTATGCCCAACTGGCCATACAGAAGTTGAAATATACCTGAAATTTCTAGACAAGTCTCAGTCCACTTTTGTATCATAGATTATAGGAAAATCTCATTGTGTAAATACTCTTAACTCTTAAGTGATTAATCACTCCTACTCAAGCCTCATGAGTTTGGATTCTATGATTTCCCTGCTTTTGAGCTGTGCTAGTTTTAATTCTTTTCCTTCTAAAAGTTTATTCAATTTTAGTTGAACAGAAATTGCAAGGAACCATTCTGGGTTAGGTTTTTTTTTTTTAAAAAAAAATTGAAACATCCAATCTACAGGGATTTGTTGACTTGGAAACCACTCTAATTGGTTCACTCACAGTCCGGGAGTATCTATACTACTCTGCTGTGCTCCAACTTCCCGGAGTTTTCAGTCAGAAAAAGAGTGTTGTAGAGGAAGCCATCCATGCCATGTCATTGGGTGACTTTGCGAACAAACTGATTGGTGGTCATTGTTTTATGAAAGGACTTCCTAGTGGTGAAAGAAGGCGTGTTGCTATTGCTCGGGAGCTTGTGATGAGGCCACATATCTTATTTATAGATGAGCCTCTTTATCATCTTGATAGGTAGCTTATTTATTTATTGGTATTCTTAATTCAACTCTTAACAGTGTTTTTTTTTTTCCCCTGTCTCTTGCATGCCCTACAATGTTTTATTCTCTGATTGGCTTGCCATCTACTTTCCAGAAAATCAACATTATTTATTTTGTTATAGATAATATTCTGTTTTATTCAGTGTCTCTGCCCTGTTGATGATGGTAACACTGAAGAAACTTACAAGCACAGGATGTACTCTCATTTTCACGCTTAATCAGAGCAGTACAGAAGTTTTTGGTCTCTTTGATCGTATCTGTCTGCTTTCAAATGGAAACACCTTGTTTTTTGGGGAAACATTAGCTTGCTTGCAGGTAATTAATAATATAATCTGATTATTTTTGCTAATCCTGTCATTGTTTTGATGCTTATCAGTTGTGACTTCATCATGTAGGCATCATTTGATGAGGAAGAAAAGAAAGTCCATTTAAAGATAACATATAGCAAGTAAAATAAGATAGAATACGTTTATAAAGATTTGAATATATTTTATATATATTTAAACTTTTCATTTGAGTACCTGCTGTGGCTTCTGTTTATTCTAATTTATCTCCCTTTTCTCAATGAAGCACTTCTCAAATGCTGGATTCCCTTGCCCAATAATGCAAAGTCCTTCTGATCACTTTCTCCGTGCCATAAATACAGATTTTGACAGGATCATTGCGATGTGCAAAAATTGGCAGGTATTTAATGATTCTCATTCTTCATATTGTAGTTCAAAGCCTTACTGCACTTGGAACAAGTAAAGCCCCAAAATAAAAGAGTACGAAAAATGCCTCAAACTTGGATCAGATCTCAAAAGCTGTTGGTCCATGTTGGCTAGATGATAAATTAAGAGGATTAAAGTGCTTGTGAAGTGCATCATATTATTTTGTTTTACAACTATACTATATTTGGTACTACCACGAACTTGACCTTGCCCATTATTTGTGGCTGCACCTTTTATGTCTTCTAAATTAGAAAAATTGCCAATGGCGAATTTGATTCTACCAAAATGGAGGCCTTATCGATCTTGACTGTTTCTATGGTTTAATATTTTACATTTATCAATGGCTTCTAGTCCTTAATGTTGCTACTTTGGAGTAATTTACTAATAATATGAGCTGCTACATTGTGACAGGATGATAATGGAGACTTCTCAGCTGTGAACATGGATACTGCCGTTGCAATATGTACTCTTGAGTCAACATATAAATCGTCAGCTGATGCTGCTGCAGTTGAAACTATGATACTGAGACTCACTGAGAAGGTACAATTTGTAGTCTTATATGTGTTGAACCACTTACAATTTCTCGGCCTTGACTAATAGGAAGCTTTAATTACCTGTATGACTACTTCTTATATGAGGCATTTGTTAGATTTGAAACTAATGATGCTCCCAAATCTTACTGTTTTGGTATACATTAGAAGAAACAGTTTAATATACCTCATGTCCTCAAATTAAAGGTTAGCATGAGCAAAGGTAAGTGGATGACGGAGTGTAGCTGGCTGACATACATTTACTTTGTATCTTAGCATTTTTCATGCATGACTTCCTCAAAGTTTTGTGGTGGCTATAGGCTAGCCTTTGCAATTTCCATTCACTTTTGTTGCATTCCACAGGAAGGGCCACTTCTCAAGAGCAAGGGCAAAGCTAGCAATGCCACACGAATTGCAGTATTGACTTGGAGATCATTATTAATCATGTCAAGGGAATTCAAATACTACTGGCTTCGTCTAATTCTTTATATGCTTCTTACATTGTGTATTGGAACTATATTTTCTGGCTTGGGCCATTCTTTGTCCTCAGTTGTGGTGAGTAAATCCATTGTATAAGATTCAAAATATCTTTGCTGTTATGTTTTTGGTAAATTTGACAAGCATTTATACGGATATTATGCGGTATGCACATATCTATAGTTGTTATAGTTGCATCTTGTTTATTCTCTTAGGATATTTCTTCTTATTGTTATATGCTTACTTTGTCTATAGTTGGTTTGCCATAGTCATTATGTGCTAATGTCATGCTTTTGTGGTAAGTTGCTGATAGTTATGAGCTGCTCAGTTCTTCTACTACTTTCTTCTGCGAACTTGGAATTTTCTCAAGTAATAATTTAAAAACTGTAATTTTTCTGGTACCAAACATTTTTGTCAATTCGCTTTATCCATTGATGTAATGATAGTCATAGAGATGCATTTCATGGGCATGCTTGTAGCAAATTAGGGTATGAACTTTTTGTGATAAGAAAGTAGAAAATGTAGATTGATTCACACACGAGAGCTCATCATAATGATTCTTGCCTCACCTCTTTGATCCATGGATGAGTGCTTCCCCTATCATGCTTTTTGAATTTTAACAGTTTGGATTTGTATTCTGAACGATAACTAAATCACTTATGAAGCATGACTGCATTTCTAAATTTTATTTATTTTTTCTTATTGCAGACAAGAGTTGCTGCTATTTTTGTATTTGTATCATTTACTTCACTTTTAAGCATTGCTGGAGTACCTGTGCTAATGAAAGAAATCAAGGTGATCCTTATCATTTTTTGTTCGATTATGATGGCTATTTGCAAAGTTGCATGATTGGTCCTTTCTTTCATGCTCAAATTGTGCTTTCTTTTATATGAACAAAAAAAAAATGTACTTACTTTTTTATTTTGCAGATATATGCAAGTGAGGAATCAAACCAACATTCAGGAGCTTTAGCCTTTCTGTTTGGGCAACTACTCTCAAGCATTCCCTTCCTATTCCTCATCTCAATATCATCAAGTCTTGTATTCTATTTCTTAATAGGACTACGAGATGAATTCAGCTTGTTGATGTACTTTGTGCTGAATTTCTTCATGTGCCTCTTAGTAAATGAAGGATTGATGCTGGCTGTTGTTTCTTTGTGGAAAAATATTTTCCAGAGTGTCTTAACACTTGTAACCATACATGTAAGCTTTCACTATATAAAAGACAAGTAATCTTTTCATGCCTTTATAATTATTTTCATTTCCAGCCTTTAGCTTTTACAAAGCCTTGGAACCTTATGATCAAAATGCATGATGTTTCAGGTGGTACTGATGCTCGCAGCGGGCTATTTCAGAATCCGAAGCGAGTTGCCCAGACCTGTGTGGACGCATCCATTATCATACATTGCTTTTCACACTTACTCCATCCAGGTGTGTGCTTGATTTTAACATTAGTTCTTTTATTCATTATTACAAACCACATAGTTCAGCATCATGTATTTTTCACTATATCAAACTGCATTTGCAATACTCTGTCCCTGTAGGCATTGGAGAATCCATTCTAGGCAATCTTATCATTACTGAATGAATCTTTAAAACTTGTGACCTGTGTTTCTGCCATAGGGACTTTTGGAGAACGAGTATCTAGGAGTGAATTTTGCCATTGGGCAAGTGAGGAGCATATCGGGTTTTCAGGCACTGCATAGTGCTTATGATATTTCTCCTAGAAGTAACGCCAAGTGGGAGAATGTACTGGTATTGTTCCTCATGGCAGTCGGATATAGAATCCTTGTGTTTGTTTTGCTACATTTTTATGCAAGGAAAAATGTATCCCTACATAGACTTTTCCTGGGCAAACACAATTCAACAGCCTGAGATGAATGGAAGTGGTACTATCATCTTTGTCAGCCATTCAAATTGTATAATCTTCTTTTATATTTGCTTTGTTCAATCCAATGCTATCATTCATAAATTAGACTTTGAATGTGACCCAGGAAAGGAGTGCCAAACTTTGATGCATCATTCATTGGTACATGAAAATTTTGGAATGTTGGGGTTTTGGCTGACACCGGAAGAAGGTAGCTTTGATTAGAGATCATTCATAACAATGCTCAATGGATATGTTGCTCACAGTTGCAGATTGAATCTTAGTTATGTTTTATAAAGTAGGGTCTTAGCCATTTCATTAGCTTTGCTAGACATCTTAGAATTAAATTACCGAAAAGAAAGAACCTTTAGCATTTTTTTTTTCTTGTTTTTCTCTCGTTTTCTCCTTTTCCCTTGTCTTGGCAAAATCCACACGCAGACGCATCAAAAAGGAGTATTTGTTGAATCCACTTTCTTGATAGGGTCTACTTCCACTCGCATGGACTGCTTTGCTGCATAAATGTCACATTGAGGCATCGTAATGATGGCAAATTCATGTACATGTGCACCAGCCATATCATCATACAAAAAGGATGGGTTCTTATTGTTTGTTTTTATGCTCGAGGAAAATGGTAAACTATACATGAAAATGAATGATGAGTCACTGAAAATGAAGGAAACCATTTTGGAATATGGAAACAATGACTGAAAGAATAGAAACAAATATCAAGGGCAAAAACGTAGTTTCTGTATTCACAGAGAGAGGGGTTTTGAACTAATAATTATCCCTTTTTCCCTTGGACAGAGATAGATTAGAATATTACAAGTGACACATAGGATTAAACTCAATTAATTACAGCTTTCAATGACTTGAGTTCTATTTTCATATCTGAAAAAAATGCAAGTATAATTAAAAGAACAGGATCTGGATTCTGGAATATGACGATCACAATCATGTTCAGGATATCAAACTTGAGAGAGACAATTCTTCAAAGCAGCATGATAAGAATTTAAAAGAACCCAAGTATTTGCTCATCAAGTTATAGAGATGTGACGCTCCAGATTGTTGCTCATTCCCATTCCTGAACTTGTCTCTCTCTCATATTTTGTACCAAAGCTTGCAACAAGGTGATGACAACATCTAAACATGAAGCTTTGGTTTATTATTGCACACTGTCCTTGTGGTTGGTATGTCCCCCCCTTTATACCGGGTGTAAAACTTGAGCACAGGGAGTGGCACGAGCCTGCCCTGTGTACCTTCCAGGAAATGCTGCATATCGCTCACCCATTTCCAGTCTAGATAAAAGGACAATAACAGAGGCCTATTCGTACTTGCAGACCAGGACAAACAAAGAAATTGATTCTCCCAATCCCAAATAAGGACAAACAAAAAGTAAAGGCGTGAAGTCGCAGGTTTATACACCATTTTTGTCAAATATCCCCCCTTTATGATTCAAACTCTTCTTTATGTATTTTATACAAAAATGACTTCCTTCAGCAAAGATACATAATTATTCATTTGCCTGTGCTGTGCCATTATTTTTGTTGATTCCACCACCATAGTGAGCAAAGCTTTTGCACGTTCATAAAATCCTGCAGGCAAACAGCATTTATCTCCTCCTCCTTGCTTTGAGAGTTTTCCTTTACATTCTTTTTTGGACAGTGGTTGTGCAATCTTGGCGTTTCACATTTCACGGGAACTGAAGATAATGCTTCACTTGTATTGGCAAACATGTATGCTCTTGGGATTTGGGAGAATACAGTTTTTCATATCAGATGTATGCTATTGCTTATCAACAAAGTTATAAATCGTGAAGCTGTTATGATATCAAAGAAAAGGAAGACCCTTAAATAGTTCAACACTTTGGATGGGGTGAAGGGTAGATGAGATATGACCAGATTTTTTAAAAACAAAGAATCCTTCATGTCAAACATTCAGTCAAAAGTATAATTACTAAATCGTTTTGTGTAAAGCATTTTCTTTCTCCTTTCCTTTTTCCTTTGGGGTTACATAGAGAAAAAGAACTAGTAAATAGCAAATGTCCACATCCTTGGGGCTTCGGGTCATTTTTCTTCATATTTATGGAGTGGCACCAGCCTGTATTTTTTTTTTCACTTTAATCGTCACACCAAAAGTAGAAATTTCCAGCTGTGCAAATTAAAACATGACAAGTCCTACAAACCCCACATCACTAAAGGTTATAGTACTAAGTAGTAGAAACAGCTTAGAGAACAAAATAAAACACATAGGCCACATAGCAAAATACTACTATTAATCACATTAAAAATGCCAATATTCAACCTTTTTAACAACAAAGAAGATCAAAACCCTAGAGACCAACGTAATGGGAACTCAGAGGTTTTAAAGCTCCAAGTTTAACACAAAATTTTCGTTTCCAAGTGAGCTCTTCCCATTTGTTTCTGGTGGTGAGTGAATGAACAGTCTATCGATGGGCATAGAGAGTGCTAGTAGATCTTCCCACTTAGCCGATAAACTATATCATAAACCCCATTTATCCTCACAAAATGGCACAAGCATTAGGATTCTCATCATTAAACATCTGGTGAGGTGGGTGAACAAACACTGGATAGTTCGGAACATAGGCCGGGTAACAATGCCCATGTCCATGCGGGTGTGGGTGCCCGTATCCGTACCCATAACCCGGGTATCCATATCCAGGATAACTTGGCATGTAGCCAGGGTAACCTGGCATGTATCCATATCCATATTCAGGTTGAACCATAAACTCCATCCTGTTGCATTCCACCTTAGCACCGCCGCCGCCAGAAGGAACAGCATTAGCCTCATTTCCACCATCTCCACCAGCATTGCCACCTTTGTTCTTCTTCTTCCCGCCACCACCCACACCACCACCACCACCAGCAGTTCCACTACCAGCACCATTGTCGCCACCCTCCTTGTTGCCATCTTTCTCTTTCTTAGGTAGCACAATCTCAACATTCTTCTTGAGTTTGTCTTTCAAAACCTCGGCCAAGGCCTTAACATCCATAGTCCCCTTAACTGTGACCAGCTCCTTCTGCGTGTCTACTTTCAACTCCTGCACCCCTGTATCGCCGTCACAAATCAAACGTCAGAAACTAAAACAAGATTCCGACGACGTTATAGTAAAGGTATGGTAAATAAAAATCTTGCTATCTACAGTCCAAAACCAGTGATAAAGTCACCACCTTTGGTCTCAGAGACAATTTTGCGAATCTTTAGAATGCATCCCTGGCACTGGCATTTTAGTTGCACCTTCAAATCCGCCGTCGTTAACGGAGCCTAAGCAAAATTAATAAATAACCAACTTAAATTCAAAATATAAAAAGATTATTAATTTGTTTTACTTAAACAGCAGGAAGTAATAAATTTTTGACAGGGATGTGGATTTGAATGCACTTCAATTCAAAACCAAATGAAAATGCAGCAATTTGATTGCCGAAAATTAAAATTGAGAATGACAGCAAAAAAAAAGATAATACCTCTTTGGGTTTTTTCTCTTGTTTACTATTATCAGAAGGCTGGTTTTTGTCTTTCTCGGGTTTTTTCTCTTTTTTGTCTTCTTTGTTATCATCTTTCTTAGGCTGAGGAGCAATGACGTCAACCTTCTTCTTAGACTTCTTCACGATGTTCTCTTTAATGGCTGTTGGATCCACAGCTCCTGTCACTGTTACTTTGTTTGAGTTGCTCTCCGTTTTCACTGTCTCCACCCCTGCAAAAAGATGAAAAAAAAAACAGAAGAAATGTTTCAAAAACCTGAGAGAAAAAGAAAAAGGTAAAACCCATGAACAAACTGGAAATATTCAAACTTCGTTGTTGTTGTTGTTGTTATCGGAAAAAGAAGGGAATATATTTATACCTTCAAATTCACGAACGCATTTGAGGATTTTGGAAGCACAACCTTCACAAAGACAGTCAACTTTGAAAACAACAGTTAAGGAACCCTTTTCCTTCTTATCTCCATCTCCTCCTTTCTTGTTACCACTCTTTTTCTGCAACATAGACAAAGAACAACCCATATAATATTATCAATAATGATAAAAAAAAGAAAAAGAAAAGGAAAAGCCAAAAAAAAAAAGGAGATATGGTATTTGCAAACCAACCTCTCCCATCGTGAGTCAAAATCCGTTATGCTAAGTGGTTTTGTTATGAGTGGAAATAGGAGGAAACAAAGGGAGTGAGAGAAGTTGGGAGTGTATATATATATAGATAGTGGAGGAGATGACATGGTGGAGTAAAATGCTGATGATGTATGTATGTATGTATGTTGCATGGATGGTTTTAAATGAGAAGGGGGAGGGGGGTGGCTTAGGTAAGGTACTAAAGTGGCGGGGTTTAAAAAAGGGTGTGATTTGTGGGATTGGAAGTTGTTCGCTGTTTCTTTCTTTCTGTCTGTTTATGCAGCAGTTGCTTTTTATAACAGTAATTTAATCCGCCACCTGCCCTCTTTAACAACACTGTACCCTTCATTTATTTTCATTTTAATACCACCGTTCCATTAAAATGTCCCTAAACCATAGGTATGCGATTCATCCCTTAACTAGCTAACTTTGTACTCCATATGTGCCACTGTCCACTTTTAAAACTATTGATTGCGACTTGATTTTTTACAAGTGAAACTAAAAAATCATGCACCACTTCTCCGTTATTTTCAATTAGGATTTAATTTTAAGAGAAACCAACCACGTTTTTGATTAGTGGATGGGCCTTCGTTGTTGTGGAAACCCATTTGGACTAATGACTCAACCCACTACAATTATCATTCAAGCATTGCCCAACACCTGGGCTCAACATTTGTTTAAGCCACTTGTGTGATGGCCTCCAGTTTTTACAGGAGTGCTAACTCAAATTTTATTATTAGTCTTTACCTTATTCTTAAATTTTATATTCTAAATTAGTTAGTTTTAGTTTATAGGTTTTTTATAATTTGAACTTTCATTCATGTAGGGTTGAGCATTTGATCAAATCGAGTGAAAAATTTTGAGTTAATCGAGTTGACGAATCCTATTTTATCATCCTAACTTGATTTAATTTTTTTTTAATCGAGTCGAGTGAAATGAAATTTGAGTCTAGCTGAATCAAGTGAAATTGTTTGAGTTAAATTAAAAAAATTAAACATGTCAAATTAAATTTTGTTACGTATAACTAATTTTATGTTAGAGTGCATAAATTTGAAACCATATATATTTAAAAACTTTTTGAAAGCAAAATAATAATAATAAAATATTTTAATATGATAAACTTTTTTTTTTTTGAAATTTTTAATATGATAAACTTAGAATCATTAATTAACTTATTTAGGTCGCCAAAATTATTATTCTAGAAAATTTTAAATTTTTTAACTTTCTTTATATATTTTTTAGAATACTTTCAAAATTTTTATAAATATTTTTAATTTTTTAAAATTATTTTATATTTTTTTGTTGAGAGAGACCAATTTACTTATTTTCAAACTTGATAGGGACCAAAAAAATAATTACACCAATATGTTATTCAAATTATTCGAGTTATTTGGATTGTAAAATTTAACTAGATTTGAACTCGAAACTTAAATTACTTATTCGAGTTGACTCGAATAACTCAAATAACTCGATTCGATTGACTCGAAATTCTAATTTTTTTTCCAATTTTTTTCAAATTGAATTGAGTTTTGCTCACCCCTACATTTATGTCAATTTATTATTTATATTTACATTAAAACCACTTAGTTAATAATTGAAGGGCTACCATTTTGAGCTTAGATTGAAATTTTAAAATCTAAAAAATATAAAAAAAAAATGGTCAACTTGAAGAATTGTGATTAAATCCAAAAATACAAAATAGAAGATGAATAATGGCAGAATTCGATCTAACGCACGTCAAGAGTTAGAATTAGAACTTTAAAATTAAAAAAGAATACAAATTAAAAATAATCATAATAACTAAAATCTATAATTCCCACATAATAGGAGATTAATAACAAATTTTAATTTAACAAACGTAAGTGTTATAGTTTGAATGAAAATAGACATTCTAAAACTTAATAAAACAAAAATGATATTAAAATGCATAAACGAAATCTACCATTGACTCATAATAGCAAACAGTTATCAGAGTTTTACTTATACTAAACCATAGTACCCTATTTATTTCTTTTGCCAAATCTAAATCTAGTTTAATATTGCTTATATATTGTATATTCAAAATGCTTCAGAAATTTGTTGTAAAAATGATCACTAAAACTACGAGACAATCTTCTACAAGGTTAATTAAAGAATATTAAGATAATTAGTTTTTTTTATCTGCGGATTAATTTGTAAATATCAATTTTAATGTTCTATATTTATCTCTATCAGATAAAAATAAAATAACATAAATGTACTTTTATATAATTTTTAAGTTTAAAAGATTAAAAACCATAAAGATGATTAATAAAATTTATATACAAAAATTTGTACCACTCTAACTATAATTATTGTTAAATAAATTTTAGAAGAAAACAATTTCTTGTACCTGACATATAATTTAATATAGTTTATACCCGTAACAATTTTATTAGTTTATAAGCTAATGTGCACCCGTAAATGCTCCTCGCAAGAGGCTTCTTCCTTATCTTGTTTTCGACTGCATAAAACAACTTGTACGTACCCAGGAACATAACATTGTTCATTATAAACGAAGCCCAAATAGATTACCTTAACAAGTTTGATGTTTGTCTTTCAAGAAAAAAAAAGGTTCATTACATTTTTATTTATTTTTTTGCAGGTGTTTATGAGTAAATTTTAATAAAGTTATGACTTGATCTAAAATGAATTCTAAGCTCAAGTATGATTTCATCTAATTTGCCTAAATAGTTCATTTTATTATTTTAAAAAACAAAAAACTAATTTTATAATAATATTATATAAACTTATAATTAAATTTAAATAAAAAAGAATTTCAAGTTATTTACCCAAAAACAAAAAGTAACTTTGACTAACAATATAAAGTAATTCAAAAAATAAAATAAAATTGGGGGAATAGAAATATATCATTTTTTTTTAATAATATGCATGACATCAGTGGAGCATTGAGGTTACCCTTGCTATTTGGGTTTGTAACTGTCTTGTTTTGACACATATCTATAGGTTGTTTCCACAATTCTGAAATCTGGTTCCAGGTTTCAAGCGGGGGCCCATGAACTTTTATCACCCATGGAAAATTCGTCTTGGTGCTCAAAGCTGTCAGTGTTGTGGTTGGTTTCCAGGATTTGGAGCTCCTTATCCAGATTTCATGTTGAGCAGTGGCTAGTTAGGATGATGAATGGCAAATCTGCACGTGCAAGGCTTGGGGGAGCTAGCTGGAATTATTTGATAATCCAGGTCCCATATGTGGTAGATGCACTATGCCAAAATTTAA
The DNA here is from genome assembly GCA_025698515.1 of Gossypium sturtianum. Taxonomy (NCBI): domain Eukaryota; kingdom Viridiplantae; phylum Streptophyta; class Magnoliopsida; order Malvales; family Malvaceae; genus Gossypium; species Gossypium sturtianum. Next base: position 162,902,151 of record CM046955.1, on the reverse strand, counting down.
TTTTATTCAACAAAAATCTCCACTATCATCAGTATTTTAAACCTGTTTGATTCCCTCAATTGGCGTGTGTTGGGGGGGCACCACACACCTTGAAATACAAGGTCACGACACCCACCACTCTGCTTTTTCTCTTTATTTCATCTCAACAAACGTTAGGCCACTTCATTTACAATGAAGATTATTATTATTATTATTATTATTATTATTTTCTTTTTCTTGACTTATTGGTTAATTCTGTTGCAAAATGGTAATCCCCAGCCAGTTTGCAGTTATTATTATTTAGATCAACTACATCTAAACTCAAAATCCCCGTTTCGAACTAAAAGCCGATATTCACCAAGCCAAGTTAAATTGAGGTATTTATGAAGAAAACCACAAGCAGTTTCGGAGTTTATAGACCAAAATCAACAATATAAACATCTAAATTCACTATATTTATGCATGATTATTACTACTTCAAAATAGTAAAGCTGGATGTGTTACCAAATTAGGCGGTATGCGTCTCATCGCACATTCAATCCAAAAAGCAAGTTGTATGGATAAATCAAGCATTTCTATTTTAGTAAGTAGATACAAAGCAAACCATGCATGCTATCATTTGAAAGCCCGACTCAACGTCTTGCTCAATTTTTCGTTGTTTTTCCATATACAATTTTATACTGTATTAATGAATAAAATATAAAGAATGTCATGGAAAACAATATGGAGATTAAAAAAGAAAAAAAGCCACATAGATAATATTGGCAGAAACAAACCTTGGGTTGGCTTGGCTCCCACAGATTTAGGATAGTTGAGGAAGAAAAAGGAAGAGAAGGGTTCCCTACCAGACAAAGAAGACAAAAGAAAAAGAGAAAAGGGCCCTACTGACAGCCTATTATTATTTATAGCCAATATCTGGCATCTTCTACTACTAGTACTAGTCATAGTTTGGATGATCCATTTACACTTGCAAGGGAGACAATACTTGTTGAAGGTCTCCACTTTCTCTCTTACCAAAATGCCTGTTACTATTATTATTATTTTTTTTTTTTTTTTGTGAAACCTGTTACTATTATTTAATCTTATTATTAACTACAATTTTTATCCCAGCTGAGCTGGGTCGCCCACGAGGCAGCGCTTCCCATTCAAGTGAACTAGCAGATATGGTAGACACGTGGCATTTCGTGATTAGAAAGTATCCAAAATACCCACGTGCTATCGTGGGTTGGGTCACGCGGCCTTGGAGGAAGGCGGCCCCGACCCCAGTTGGTTCATTGGACAGACATAAATATATAGTTTGCCTCACATAAAGACATTAAATAATGGAGGCTTGTCTTGTCAAAATCTTTATTTACCACTTCTCTTTTTGGCTTAACAAATAGTAACAGATTGAATTCTAGAGCCTTGCCTTCTATCTCTCTCCCCCTCCCCTAAAACTGGACTTTGAAGACACCTCCCAACTTCTCTTTATAAATAAATAGACTTGATAAAAGAAATTTGTGAGAGAGGTGGTAGATGGGCTTAAGCTTTTTCAAGCAACCAAGACTTGCTAAGATGTAGCCTTTATCTGCATTTGCACCTGCACCTTCTTGTTTTTAATTATCTGCTTCTGCTTCAGAAACCAAATGTGTTTGTTTGTGATGTTGATGAAAATAGAATAGGACCAAAACAAAAAATAATAATAAGGTGCAGGTGCAGGCGCAGCTGAATGCCATTTTGGCCTTTTTTCTTTTGGACACAGCGTGTACTTATCCATTTCACATTAACCATGGTAAGTAGCTTCACCTTCTGAATTCTGTTATACGTGTTTTCCTGTTTACCTTTCCATCTCTTTGGTTTATTAACAAGGTCCAAGAGGGCTTGCAGTTCCAGGTTTCGTTAAAGATCCCGCGGCCATCGTTATACTGTTGAAGCTTTGAAGACGTTTTGTTACTCATCACTAGGGCTTCTCAAGGTAACAAGTTTAATGTTACTCTCCTTTTATATATATTTCTCTTTCTTTTCTACAACAGCAATAATTTTGATTTAATTTTACCGGCAATGGCTAAAAGCTTGATTTCCTGGCAAGATACATACTGGATTTCCAAAGATCATAAATATCTGAAAGGGGGGACTATTTTTCTTTTTGTTCAAACCTGAAAGGGAAATACTGAAATGCAGTGCATTGGGGATATATGGTATTATTCCTTGGGGGAAATTCATCTAATGCCACATCGTGTCGTCAATCATTTCTCGTGCTTGGTGAGTACATCAGACAGATTTTGTTTCTTCTTCTCCGGAGGGTGAAAAGCTGTTGTGCACCTCAAGAACCCTAGAATAGATAAGACGTCCTTCAGCAGCGTAACTTAAAAACTTTTTTTCAGGATGGATCGAATTCAATCAAACTATCTTCGAAATTCTGTTATATATAAAATAAATCACACTACCAGATTGAACAAACATGTCTTTTTGTGTAAGTATCCGATTTAATGCAGGTTTTAGCCGGTTCTACTAAATTGCTAAACCTTTTTTTTTTCTGGGAAACCCCTTCAACAAACTTTGAGCCTTTCTCTCTCAACTTTACTGCATTTGAAAAGTTGTCACATTCCATAGCACTAATAAACCTTTGCTTGTTTGATAGATCTTCTAAGTACTACAGTAGTTTTGCTCAGCCTTTTTCTTTTCTTTTGCAAAGTGAGTTATATGAGCTTTAAATATTTGCACGAGTTGGTGAACTAGTAAAGGATGGGACCGTGAAAGGCGATCAGCCGCTGCCCTATTAGAGTTGCCTTATTTAACTGGTACATATTAGTAAGTCCCAGCCAATTTATTTTTTGTTCCAAGTTTTAAATGACAATTAATAGGATCTTAATTGAGAGAAATTCATAATTAAGCTTCTCCCCTTGCTTAAGAAATAATATATATATATATATATATATAAAGATTTCTGCAAACAATTCTGATTGCAAAAAATAAGCTTTAGGGAGAATGTTCTCTTGTTCGGCTAAACATGGCTTTTTACAAGTTTCCTGAAACTCAGGAAAAGAATAAAATATAAATATAAAAGAGAGAGAGGCAGCAAAATCAAACGTGCGGGAAGGTTTTAAGTGATCGGTTTAATTTACCCTATGAATATGTTTATGAGTAAGAGAAAGAAAGAATGAATGTGTTTATAAACTAGCAGTAACTAGGTGTAATCAAAAGAAGTGTGCGAGTGAAGAGACGTGGAGTGTGAGTTGAGGAGCAAAGCAAAAGTGAAAGAAACGAGAAAAAGTAATTGTGAGAAAGGACAATATATTTGTATTTTGTGTTCTTGTATTTAGTATTTACGCTTGATTAACTGGAAGACGCAAGACCTTTTGACTGTAGACACCCAGAAGCAATATGTATACTTTGCCATATACTTAATTATTCCAAATATATATATATATATATATATTTTTTTATTGTGTTAATTATTTAAATAGAACGATGGTTAAAACTTTTGTCATACATCTGTTTGGTAGAGTTTGAATTGTGCTACTCTCATTCTCACTTTTAATATTGTATAAAAAGCAATTGTATTTGATGTAACACTTTTTCATGAAATATGAAATTTTTATCTTGTTAATGATTATGTTATGGCACGCCGTACGGACATTTGTTGAACTAGAAATGGAAACAATATGATTGCTACCATCCCTAATCTTGCTTACCATATTGCATGGCTTGGCACAAGCTGCCTGTGGAAATTAAAGCCGTGAAGCTCATGAATATGTTATTGTTAGCTTCCTTTAACAATTAAATTTACTGCCAAAAAAAAAAAAAAAAGGTGAGCGCAGCAGATATCCGAATCAGTTTGGTGGATGATCCATTGAATTGTGTACTAGTGGTGAATGATGGGAGTATGGCTGTTTTGACTTTTGAGAAGGAAAAGAAAATTGTAACGTGGACTGCTGTTTTGGTTGCGGCTAAAACTGCTTTACAAGTATTTACCAAGACTGAATGGCTTCACAAGATTAGCTTATTCATTGAATATGATCCTATGAATGCTGCGCATTGCCCTTGGGTGTTCCGAAGAGCAGGTTGCAGCCAGTGATTGGTAGTCAAACTCTCATGTAATTCTGGTTTTGTTGCTTTTTGTCTGTTTTCATTTGAGTGTATTGGTCTTACTTCTGACTGTTGTTTCTTTTGATCCCCTTCAGTGGAGTTTTTCTTGTATCATCATACTCATGTTCTCTGATTTCCATTATGGAATAATAGATATTCTGGTATACCAAGAAACAGCTTTTTTTGTTTTGGCGAAGAGATTTTCTATAGTTATAGTAGACGATGAGATATCGTGATGTATGAATCACTTATATGAGAAAAATTAAGAAATTGATGCTGTATAATTGTGAGTCGTCACTGCCACTTGTTGGCATGTTGCTATCATGGAATATGATCATACTGTACTGGATTATAATTCAGAATAGCAGTTCTGTTTTTCTTTTTAACTACAATATATATACTAATATATGCGGTGTAAGATAGAGGCAAATGTACGAGATGCAGAATACCAATAATCTATTACATTTTTCCTATATTTAATTTTATCCTAATCATACTAAAGAAGAAACATTGAAGTTGTATGTAAGCGGTCCAGTTTGGACCAGACTCATCCCATGCATCTCCCAAATTTTCAGTAAAACTGGATGCTTTTTGTGGTCTGTAGATTTTTGCTGGAAAGGGAATTTTGAATTTCGATTGAGAAGTCTTAGAATATATTAAAATCATCTTATTTATTTTGCGTTTTAATAAATAATGCACTCTTAAAACTTGATTTATGACGCACTAACTCAGCCGTTTTGTATTTTTTAATCCAATCATTTCTCAATTTACCATTTATTCCATGTTTTCAAAAAAGGGAATGGCCAAACAGACGAGGTCTTTACTTGATAAGGGGGAAGGGAAGAAATTTTAGGAATTTTGACGTTGTTCAGTTTTCGTTTAATGGATCATTGAATTTTGTACCATTATAATGTATTTTTTTTTAAATGTTATTTATTTTAGGCTTTATCGGTTATTAATGTTTACATGTTTTGTCAAAATAATCTTTGTCGAAACTTTTTTTTTTATTCAACTGATATTGTATATTGGTATCTCTGAAATATTGTGGGTATATATATTCCTTTCCATCCCCCATTTTACATGCTTTTATGTGGCTTTTATAGCCGAAAAAAAATCATAACATAAAAAAAAACACAATCCCTTGTTTCTAGCTTTGCTGTGCTATGTCTTCCTTCTTTTCCGCAGGTACGGCGACGACGTGCATGGGCGCAAGATGCGGAGACGTGCGGGTGCGTGGTGTGCGGTGGCTGCGGCACATGTGGGGGAGCGACGGCACAAAGGTTGCTGCTAGGGTTTTTTTTGTTTCTGATTTTTGTTTTGTTTTGGGCTTAGTGGGCCTGCTGTAATTTTTAGTAAATGGACTCTTTTTTAATTTTTTGGACTTTGGTTTATTTTGGGCCCGGGCTAAAATTGGGCCTTACAATCTTAATTGTATTTTTAAATTTTTTTTGTCTATAAATCTATGTTCTTTCTTTCAAACTGCTTTTTTCTAACAGATTTGATGAAAGTACCATTAAAAACTTAACGGGGATGATATGGAATATTTTTAATGAGATATAATTTATTACTAGGTAACCCAATAAGATAATTACATATGAAAAATAATAAAATAAATAAATCATACGTGAAATTAAAAAAAAATAACTCTTAATTTAAAGAAAATAAACATAATTATAAAAAAAAAAAGAATGCATAAGTTTGTTTACTGAAAGCTTTCAAAAAGATAACTAATAAATCAAACCGAAAATACTTCATTTTGAAACTTTTTTTAGATAATTATGTTTATTTTCTTTAAATTAAAACTTATTTTTTTAACTTCATGAATTATTTATTATTATTTTCACATGTAATTATTTTATTAATTTATCTAAATAATAAATTACATCTCATTAAAAATATTTCACATATGAATTTCCACATCATCCTGTTAGCTTTTCTAATGGTACTTTTATAAAAAAATTGTTAGAAAAAACAATTAAAAAAATTGATGGCCAAAAAAGACTCAAAAATATAATTAAGACCATTTTATAAAACATATAAATTTTAGTGACCAAATTTGGGTAAATATCCCATATATACCAAAAAAATTGAATTATTTACGGAAATGGGCCAGTTTGAAGAATATTTACGGAAAATGGCCGTTTTCCCCAAAAACGCGTCCACGTCAGGTAGCGTTTTGGGGAAACTCTATGAAAGCGCGTCCTCGTGGGCGTGCTTTAGCCTACAGCAGTCAAACCCAACGGCCAATTTTTTTGACCGTTGGGGCCCAACGGTCAAAAAAAAGTATAAACCCCCCCCAACCCTTTATTTTTTTCACACTTCAATCCTTTCTCAATTTTCTCTCAAAGTCCTTGAAATTTACGCTCAAATTTCAAAATAGTCCTTTACTATTTACGAAAAAGCCCTTTATAATTTTTGTAATATATTTTTTTTGGAAAATTTATTAAATTTTTTATCGGATTACAATGGACGGGGAATTACTTCGCCTAGACAACAACCACATCTCCGTCGAGCAAATGAAAATGGTAAGTTTTAATTTTTAATTTTTCAATATGATTAAATTTTTTTTCAATTATGCAATTTTAATTAATTTTTAATTTTATAATTTTTTAAATAGTCTGTAGATCGGGTGTTGGAATGTTATATTCACAACATGCATAGTCCCCCATCGCCGTTGATCGAGAATTACCTACGGGAAGCGGGTTTTTGGCACGTGGCCACGATAGGCCGGGGGTTCAAGTTGGAGCCGCCTTTGATCAGCGTGTTGATAGAGAGGTGGAGACCCGAGACGCACACTATCCATCTGCCATGCGGAGAGTGTACCATCACTCTAGAAGATGTGCAGTTGCAGTTGGGATTACCGGTGGACGGGTCGGTAGTCACCGGGTCCGCAACATGTACCGATTGGATGGCTGTATGCTACGAGCTTCTGGGTGTCATTTCGGATAAAATTCAAGGAGCTCGGATCGATATGGCCTGGTTACGAGACACATTCCCGGAGCCGAACGAGGGTTCGACCGAAGTAGAAAGAATACGGTATGCTCGGGCATACATTCTTCAGATAATTGGAGGCTATCTGATGCCGGACCTCTCTAGAAACCTCGTCCACGAGATGGCTCACGAAACTTGTTGATTTCAGAGCGGTGCGGTGAATTGAGTTGAAGTTCTTTGTAACACCCCAAACCCGGCCCAAACACCACGGCCGGATCGGTATGTCACTAAGAAAATTTTGGAAGAACATGTCGTATTTTGAGAAAAATATTTTTTCTAAAGTTTATCTTCTTATTCGAGAGAAATTTAATAGTTGATAGTTTAAATAAAATATGCCTTTATAAATTAAAAACCCAAATTTAAATAGATACATTAGTTCAATAAGAATTTAAATAACTAAAAGTAATTAAAGCCCAAAATAAAACAAAACATAAACTAGTGGCCCATAGCCTTATTACAACGAGATTTAAAATCTATTAATTAAAAATATAAAGTATTAACTTGAGACTTTTTCTTTGGATCCAGTTGGTCTTTTGCATGGCCACCTATGCGTTCCTCTCATTGATCGAAGCACTAGGTATCACACGAAAGGTTAATTAATAGGGTGAGTCGCGAGACTCGGTGTGCAACCCTCATGCACCACTAGATTTTGGCCTTAGGCCCATAAAGCAGATTAATAATTCCATTTTTTTAAAATAACAAATAATATGCAAGGCCCAACCCGTTTGCCTAGGTTTCCATCCGCTTCACACGCCCCGTACCAGACCATTCACACCATTGGGGATTTCTACAATCGACCCACACCGCTACACACCAAGATGGCGGTCATGCGCTGCTCATCAACATATTATGGCGAAGCCCTTATAATGTGAATCACGGCATTAACCGCTACAACATATAACGAGATCACGGTATAAACGGCTACACATATAATGTATAACTTCCTCCTTTCATCAACCCAACCCATGCGATCATAAAATCAATATGCTTTTATCATATAAAGTCAAACATTCATCGACTGGTGATTTGCTTCACCCTTTCGGGTTTCCAACATTAAACCGAGATATCGGTATTTATCACAACATATAAACTTATGAGCATACATTAATAATCAGATCTAAATGGTGGGAAGTATTACACACACGATATCGCGAAATCCAATATTCTTAGTCGATGTCCTTGCTATCCGGATCTATTATCCTCAATGTAAAGCCTTGCTCAAAAGTCTGGAAAAACACACAAAGATTTAGCCCCTTCAACAATCGGCCAAGGTTAATAAATCCCAAATTATACGTTAAAACTAATAGATCCCTTACCTTGAAATCCCGAAAGTAACACGATTCTATAACTTAGAGATCTATGCGATTGACTCCACTAAAGTTCCCTTGATTTCGGCACAACTAGGCACCCACGAAGTAATTCGGCAATCACATGAGATGAAATCTAGGGATTTCGGCTTTTAGGAAAATCTGGAAAAGTATGAACAAGAGAAGGCTGATGTGTCTTTGGCTTTTAAAATATTTGAGTGAAGAGTTTGGTTTACACGGGAAAAGAGAAGAAGAAAAGAAAACAAGGAAGAGACATGAAGATTTGGCTAGGAAGAAAAAGAATGGAAAGAGTTTTGACTTTTGAATCAAAGTGAAGATGAGGAATAGGCTTAGAGATTTGGCTTTTGCAGAGAATGAAGAAGAAGATGGAACTTTAGGAGTTTTCGGCTTTTACTCAGAGAAGAAGAGAAAAGAATGAGAAAAACCCAAATCTTTGAAATTGAAGAGATATTCCCCTATTTATAGAAATTTTAGCACTTACCTAACCTTGCAGATAAATCCTATCTTTTCTCCTTTATCTTAATCTACTAGCTCATCTAAAAGAGACTTAATTATCTCTAACTCCTCGCTCCTTTATCAGCATATTATCCATATATTTTAATCATTAAAATCCCTAAATTTTAGCCTTTATCTGCTTATTATCCACATAAAATAAATTCTTAAATAATAGCCTTTATCTGCTTATTATCTACATATTTTAAACATTAAAACCCCTAAATTTTAGCCTTGTTGCCATCCACTCCACCTAATCCTAATGCCCAAAATTTAGCTAACTTAAATTAAAAGAATTGGGCTCCATGAAACTTAAATTTGGGCCCCTTACTTAATTGTGTGGCGTCACCTCCTAAGATTGGGCCACAAGCCCACTTTGGTATTTTAAACATAGATACTACCTTTTAAACCCTATAATGCCCAAACAGAAAATTTTAATCAAGGCCTCTACCTAAGCCTGAGCCCAATTTGGACCCCTAACACTTAAATTAACACATTAAACATATCCACCCATTAAACACATAGGCCCAAAAATTCAGGATGTTACATCTGCCGTGCTATCGAGGTTGTACCGGGAGATGTGCGGGGCGACGCGGCCGAGTAAAGCAAAAATCGGAGGTTGCCTATCACTACTGCAGTCATGGGCATGGTTTCGATTTCCATTTTACGTCCTCGACTCGACCCGACCATATTCATTCCCAGCGATAACGAGGTAAATTTAATATTATATTTTACAATTATTTCGTAGATTTATAATATAATTGCATGCTAAAATTTTATTTAATTAGGTGGAACCATTTGGCGAGTCATATTGGAATACCTAACTCGCTTGAGGATATACCCTACTGGAAGCGTTTTTGGCCACTGTTTGTTCAGAAACGTCTTCTCAAAATTATTTTGACGGAGACTACTGTCACAAAAATTCAATTAATTTTTTCCCTAGCCCAAAAATTTAATTAATTTTTCATACTGTAAGTGGACGGGAAAGGGAGGGCAAAAACGCGTCCACGTCGGTAGCGTTTTCTGGTTATTCGTGACAAAGCGCGCCCACGAGGGCGCGTTTTGTGCCACCACCTCAAGAACGCAGCGCTTACGCTGCGCGCGCTTTGTCGAGGTGGCACAAAGCGCGTCCTCAGGGGCGCGCTTTGCTGTTGTTTCCCCCAAAAGCGCGCTGACTTGGACGCGTTTTTGGGGGAAACGACCCTTTTCCGTAAATATTCTTCAAACTGGCCCATTTCCGTAAATAATTCAATTTTTTAGTATATATGGGATATTTACCCACCAAATTTATCATTAAACCTTAATTCTAACATATTAAAGGTGTAATTGGTTACGAGTTCTGCATAAACATTCAAAGTTTTTATGTAAACATTCATAATGGGACAAGTGTGGGCCTCATTGGTTCACACATTAACATTTTAATAATATTAAAATAATAATTAAAACTCACTATTAAATTAATCATAATAAATAATATTTTAATTTTACAACCAATTCTATTAGTTTTTTTTCTTTTACATTATTATAAATAGATGTTTCATTTTTAGTGATTATTTTTCTAATATTTGATGTACTATTTTTATTTTTATTTTTCATTGTAATAATTTAGGCTCTATTAGATTTTTGAAATATTTTTATTTTCTATTTTTTAAAATTTAAAAAATGTTTAGTAAATATATATAAAAATATTTTTAATAATGAAAACATGTTTGATAACTTATTTTATTTAACAGAAATAAAAAAAAAATTATACGGACTTCAACCAAGATACCATATTAACTATTAGAAAACTGTTGAAAAGAGAAAGGAACATTTTTGCAATTATATGTGTGTGAACGAAGGTAAATTCATATAAAGTTAAAAATATTTATTTTTACAAAATATTTTTAGTGGGAAAATGAAAAATATGTTTTAAATTTTTTTAATTTTTCACATATTTTCCGAAAATTAATTCTAAAAAAGTTCAACTAAACATGTTTATTCAATGCTTTCCAATTTCTAAAAAAATAAAACAAAAATAATATTATTATTTCTTGAAATTAATCAAATGCAACCTTAAATTCTGGTAGAATGAAAACCATTCTAATATCAACTAGCAAGATTTTAAAACAAAACATATTTAAGAATATGATATGTGATTTAAGGTATATGAAATAATCATCGAAGTTGGTTCTTGAAATTGAAAATTAAATTTAGATTAAAAAATATAACTTTGAAAAATTTAATTGTTTAATCAATAATTATATAAGAAAAAACTATAAATATTTAATTTTTCATAAGAAAAAAAGTGAAAATTTAATTGAATTTCCTTTTGTTACATTGATAATGATTATTTTATTTTATAAATTAATTAAGAGATTATTATGTGCTCTATTTATTTTAAATTATTTGTTTTAAATTTTAAATCCACAATAAGCAATTTGTATCACTAATAATATGATTTAGTGTCAAATTATTTACCAATTTAATTAAAAACGAAAATTATGCTAGTAGGAGTAAAAAAATTGTTTTTATAAATATTAAATTATTTATATAATTTTATTGTATGTTATATTTTTAAAGTTTTTATTTTCTATTATTTTTAATGGTGTTTAGGTAATTTCTAACACTGAATTTTTAAAAATATAAACAAAAAAAAGTTAGTACCGAATTGGATAATTTCAACCATAAATAAAACAATTAATAGACGTGGAATGCCTCTATTTTAAAACTTGAAAGCTTTGGTTAGGAAGTTTGAGGATCAAATTGATAAAATTTATAAATGTGAAGGGTTAAATTTAAAATATTATTTAGAATCAGAATTAAATTGATAGAACATGTAAGTATTGAGGACTAAATGTGTTATTATACTAGTTAAAAAAAAAGCTTTTTGTTATCAATTTAACATGGGTGACAAAAACGGGAACAAATTTAAACGTTAATGTCTAAATTTAAAAATATTAAAGTTAGATGACCAAAACAGGAACATTGACATAATTAAATGACCATTTGTATAGTAGATTGGATCATGGGCTGAGCCATCCACCCAGACCCGAAGGTTCGCCCGAAAAATGAGAGAATTTAGAAAAATATATAAGCCCAAAAAATGAGATTAGACAAAAAAAAAAATAAGAGCTGTTTTCTAAATAGGTCAGGCCTTGGATAGAAAGTTTTTTTGCTTGGCCCTGACCCAGATCATGTGTCTATACTATTTTTTTTTTTGTATTTTTAATTTGTTGGAGAATATTTGTTTTAATAATTTTAGTGTATATGATGTATTATATTTTATAAAATTTAATTTATATAAAAAGATAATCTAAAATAATATTACAATTGGTTCAGACTCAGATTTAACCTTTTTAATATGAGTGGGGTTTAGACAAAATTTTATAAATTTTTTAAGCTGGGTCGAGCCCAAACTTAAAAAAGAAGCTTAAAAATTCTACATTGTTGTGGCCCATGATGAGGTATATTACATACATATTTTCACCCATGTGCCATAATAATGTATTGTGATTGGTAGTTTACTGGAACCGATGATCAATTTGGCCATTTTGTATGAATTTACAAACGCTATTAAGCTAAAGCTTTGGCCAATCTCTGGAGGCCTTTTAGAAATTTTTGAACGAAATGAGAATGGCAGCAATTGTGACACAGTAAAAAATTAGAAGTTAAGTCAATGCATAGTGGGGAAAGTAAACATAAAAACATCAAGGTAGGATTGAATCGTGGATAAGGAAGGGTGTTGAAGATTAGTGATGAAAGATGAGTTACAAATATCGAGAGAATGGAAGGGTGGATGGGTTAATTAGTTTGGATGTAAACATCAAGTCAGTAACATTTTTCAACCAGAGTTGGTTCTTTTGCATTCAATAAATTATTCCACTCAGTTAAACAGGCAAACTTAGTTGTTAAGCCATCAAAATTGGAATTGATTCTGCTCCTATTTCCCTCCTTTGATATTTAAACATCTCCTAAAAGTGGGTTGTAATTTATAAACCACTCTTTCAAGGCAACAAATATATTTTGATTAATTATTTTAAGAAAGTATTGTTGTTTGTCAGTAGGTATCAGACTCGTTTGACCTTCACTACAAAGACATTCCTACAGATGCTTTAAAACTAATACCAAAACATTAAGCAAAATAAGAGGCAACCCAATTATTCATATCTGTAGTTATTTTTTTCCAAATATTAGGCTTATCAGAAAACAAGGCTGGATCTCACGAAACAGTGATGCAGCCTGACAGAGATCTTGTGATCATGCAATTTTGGAGCCCTGTGGAGTGTTTCCCAATGGGGATTCGGTGTCAATCAATTGCAATGTTTAAAACTCTCTCTCTCTATACCTATAAACTTCAATCTTTCCTCATTTCATACCTTTTCAATTTTCCATCCTAAATTTTTATTACATTAATTGATGTTTGTCAAATGATTTCTTTTTATTGAACTAATAATTGATGGATTCGGAGTAAACGAGTGTTAACCACCACCAAATTATTGTAATATATATATATATATATTAATTATAAAATATAATTGAAAAAAAAAAAGATAGATACATTCGAAAAAATCCGGTTTAGAAAATGATTTTCAATCTTAATAGAAATTTGAAATTTTGAAAATCAAGTCGGCTCGTGGTATTTACAATATATAACTTTTTTTTCAAAAAGTACTTGTGTTTTGTATAAGACGGATGTGTATCGTTCTCAGTTTTCAACTGAATGAAAGTAGAAAAGTAATCATCTCATTTATTCTTAGAAAATAAATTCAATAAATTCTTACTACTTTTTGACAAAATAACATTATATGAAACTTGTGTGTAAAACTTATTTAAGTAGTTCTAGTAGCGTCATCTATTTATAGAGAGAAATACTATAATCATATTTGAATAAAAATAATATAAATTATATTTATTTAATAGAAAACACTCTTTCAATCTAACCGAGAGAAGGGTGAGTGCACACCTAGTAAATATTACTAAGGTTGCCACCCCTTCATATTCAAGTGGGATAATATTGGACATCTCATGTATTGGGTCCAATTATATATGCTTATTGTACTTTTGACATCTCAATTATAAATTAATCCAACTTAATATTTATTTGTTATTTCTCAAAGTAAACATTATTTATTTAATTAATTTAACTAATCAAACTAACTAAAATAATTTCTGGATTAAATAAATTTTTAAATCCAATTTTAAGTTAAAGTAATGACAATCTTATCATAAAAGAATCTATGAGGAAATATATTTAATTTTCATATTCAACGGATCCATAATAATTAATTTAATTCAATTTTTGAACATTCAATTATTTAATTATAATTAATTAAATAATAATTCGATAATTTTAAATTAATTATCAAGTCATTTCTATAAACAGTGAGAAAACACATTCATTTGCGGAAAGCGGCTCATTTATCTAACTTCATAATTTTCATTCATTTTTGTTCATTTAGGTTTACATGTAATTTATTTATGGTTTCAACAAGCTAGCAGATGAACCGATTAGACATATATAATTATGACTCAAATAATTTATAATTAAGTTTTAACTTTTCGCCTATTAGTTATAAACATATTTAGTCACGATGTCATTCCACTATAGTATCGTGCTTGAGCTCTCCCTAATTACACACCATTACGAAAGTAAATTACTATTAAATAGTAATCAAGTCATTTATCACAAAGACAAACGACCAATGACCACATTTAGTTTTCATCTATCATATAATGCCGATGAGAGAGTATGATTTACCCATTAGTTGGGTTATGAATTCCACTATTGTAAATGATGCTACACAGTACAGAAGTCATTTGCCCAATGCACCAACTTTTAGTTCCCTTATCTATTTGAATCAGGTTTTTACTTACATAAAAGTATACAAGTCATGCATACATAGTCCATCATCCACTCAGGATTAAGGTATGCCACACTTTGATTGCTACAAGTGAATAAATCCATAAACGGATCTATTTTACTTGGATCTTGTCCAATGCATTGCCAGTCCATTCAGTCACATCTATATCTCTATCTTTTGAGAGTCATCTGCTTCAATGCTCAAAACAAAACATCTCCCCAATTGGACTTGATAGACGGCACATTAGTTTTTCAATAAGTTTGCTCATTTTCGATTAGACTAAGAACATATTTAGATTCATCTATTAGTACAAATTATTTTTTTTTTGAATTACGATCCGACTACGTAATATTGCTCAGTATTAATTAAACATTAGATAACCAGTGAGCCAATATTTGCTTCTATTTTTATTTGCATGCAAAAACATCGAATATAATATATAAAGAATATTAATTTAATTAATGAATATTTTATTAAGCCAATTTATTTGAAACATGCAAATATACTTAGACGAAAATACTACGATAAGAGAATTAGATCCCAACAAAAACTCTAATAGCTATTGTTATTAGTTGTTGCTTAACTCTAGCATGCATGTTGGTGTTGTTTCATTAAATGAAGCTATTGTTATCCAACAAGAGATAAAAGAATGGCCAAATTTAGCAAACTAATAACTTAGTCAATAGGAGCGAAGCAAGAAAATCTTTTTAGGTGGGGTCGAAATTAAATTGTAATTTTTACGATAGTAAAAATGTAATTTCAGCATTTTAATAGCCTATATTTTTATAAATTTTAAAGGTTTAAATAAAAAAAATTATCATTTTTAGAGGGGGTAAAGTGCAATTTTACCATTATTAATTTAAAATTTAAAAGAAAAAACTAAAGGGCCCAAATAGAAAATTTTTCATTTTAGGGGGCCGGGGACTTACCAACCCCCTAACTAGGCTCCTGTTAGTCAACGGCATAAGGGACTTGAAACCTTAATAATTAATATTCAAATTTTGTTGATGTAATTCCTTCTCTTTTGATTTTGTACAAAGAAATACCATGGTATTAAGTGAATTTCTCCTAACAACAATGACTCTACAATTCAAACTCAATGTAAATGCTTAAAAGAAAAGAGAGTCTATCAGATCACTTCTTCCAGTATATTAAAAAGTGGACTACAATGCTAATGAGAAATGAAATGAAGTAGTGAAAAAAGTGGGTTGTGATATATGTATGTATCCTTATAGCAATAGTCAGACTTATGTCCTGTCTCGAATCCAAACTGCTACCAATGAAAAAAAACTCAAATGCTGATTGATCAAACCAACTAATTCCAAACAAACATTTCAATTGTTTGTTGTAATCACAATGAACACATGTGCGTAGAGTTGGCGACCTGTTCAACTCTTTAAGATAGGTAGATTTATATATATTATATAATTAATAAATAGGATTGTGTAAAAAATATTTGGGAGGGATATTGCTGCAAAAGTCATTTTTAAAAGCTTCGCTTCCTCCATAAAATTCCAAAACGTCCACCATCACAAATACATGGGAAACAAGTTTCCAGCTTTAAAGTCTGACTTAGTTCAATAAAATAAGGTTCTTGGGCTTTCAATACTTTGGACAAACAGTGCCAGCAGAGAACCTAAAAAGATCCTACTGCCCTTCGTTGGAAGGATACAATTATTTTCTTTTTCAAGGATAATTAAATCACTGGCTAATGTCTTGAAAATCCACTAACAACATTGAATAAATTAAATTAAAAGCAGGAAACACAAAACAGTGCATGCTTGCGTTTATCTTGATATCAGAGATTTTGTGTGCTTCAACGATGATGCTTGCTTTTCTAGCTTTCATAAACATTGATTTTCAATTGGGGGTTCCACTGACCGTACAACATTAACATCATCATCATCGCTTGTCTAAAAGAAAATTGCACAAAATAAAAAAGCTTAGTGCTTTACCATGTACTGTCAAAAGTAGAAATGTTTCATTTCATCAGAACACAAAACCCCAGAAACTGAAAGTCTTAAATCTGAATCTCTACACTGTCAATCCATCTCCCTCAGCTTTGCCCCTTACCCCATCAAAATCTTTCTGATTTTACACCTGCAGTCAGTCCATTCAGTAGTAGAAGTACATGACTTTCTCTTGTGTCTTGTTTTCATCAATGAAGTTGTTGTTGCAGCAATTATTACCGCTAGAGCTAATCAGTCTCTTGAAATCTTCAATATCATTTTCTAAATTGTACTCCCTTTGCTTCTCAGCCCATTGGTTAACATTTTTACCTCCATTATTGGTGCCAGGATTCAGCATGAAGTTGTGATTATCTTCATACCCATTAGTGGCACAAAAACCCTGAAAATGACTCATGTTTTCTTGCTTCATCTCTCTGCCAAAGCTGATGTGGCCGGAGCTACCATCAGACGAGGTGCAGCTTGGTTCGCTCCCAAACATGAGAAAATTTTCTTTCACCGGATAATACTGCATGTAATTCACCAAAGCCTCCGGGGTGTGAATAAGAGAAGAATTGGTAGCCAAGGTAGTGTTGCCATTGTTCAATAGATCAGCTTGAACCGATGACATTGGTTCAAAGGCTGTGAAAGATCTGGTTGGATCCTGATAAGTAGTGCAGTACAGAGATGATAAACATGGAAATGAAACAGATGGAGTGTGATGAGAAGATGGGAATGGTGGTGGTTTTCTATGGGGTTGAGAAGTCATGCTCATGGCCATGAGTTTCTTCTTAAGCTTGGTGTTCCAGTAGTTTTTGATATCGTTGTCTGTCCTTCCTGGTAACTGAGCAGCTATTATTGACCATCTGCAAGTTGCATGTTAGAAAAGAAAAAGTTCCATAAGAAGTAAATAGAATCCATGCTTTTTTGCTACAGTTGTAAGTAGATGATGGTGTTGAATCCGAACTTGGCATGCAAGCAGAAGAATAAAGAATTATCTGCAAATGGCAAATTCTTGATGTAAAATGGTTCTTCAGTTTAAGTTTTTTCCTATAAAAACCCTTTAAAAAAATCTCTCTCTTTCTTTTATTTGTTACCCTTTCAGGTAAATTTCATTAATCATCGCTCATCAAGGCAGCTGATAGTTTTGGTTAAAAGGAAATGAATAAACACCCTTACAAATTTGGAGTGTTTCTATAGTACTTAAAATATTTTCCTTTGATATCATGACAAGTTAAGGAAAACCTACCTGCTTCCAATGCTGGCAAACAGGCTGCAGATAATCCTATCTTCCTCATCAGTGAATTCACCATGTTTAATGTTGGGCCTGAGATAGTTTAACCATCTCAGTCTGCAGCTCTTCCCACATCTTTTCAGACCTAATTTAAAGACAACAAAATTAACTAACAAGAAACTACAAGAAAAAGAGAAAGAGGCGTATAGATCTGTGTTTGTGATTCTATATATATAGTTACCAGCTTTCTGTGGGAGAGCAATCCAATTCCCACCAGTTCCATATTTCTCTATGTACTCCCTGAGCTTTGAGTCTTCTTCAGTGGACCATGGCCCTTTCTTCACGTTTGCCTTGTCGCAGCAAG
Source organism: Gossypium sturtianum (assembly GCA_025698515.1). Classification (NCBI taxonomy): domain Eukaryota; kingdom Viridiplantae; phylum Streptophyta; class Magnoliopsida; order Malvales; family Malvaceae; genus Gossypium; species Gossypium sturtianum. Next base: position 162,883,906 of record CM046955.1, on the reverse strand, counting down.
GAGCTCTCCCCATCTCTCTCTCTCTCTTTCAGTCTTCCTTATCTCTCTCCAACACGATCTCTTGGATATATACGCTGACCTCTTTAAGAAACCAAAGGATCTCTCTTTCTAAGTAAATTTTGGTGCATGGGAGATCTGGTGTGGTGCCTGCTGCCTTTTAATAACAAAGACTGGTTACAGTAGAAAAAATATATATATAAATGATTAAGTTATTGAGGGGTACATCTAAAGTCAAAATGATAGGCACCTTTTAATTAGCTAAGCTAATAGAACTTTCAATCTCAAATTTTTGGTTCCCAATAAGTTAGAACTTTTTTTTTTTTTTAAAGTCTTGCTTTTCATTCTTTTCCTCAAAGTATAATGCAAATCCCATGAAATAAAAGGTTTAGTATTAAGGCTAACTATTAGCAGTGGAGCAAATATAGTATTAAACTTCGACTACATACGTCAATCATTCATATTCTTTTCTTGAAATCAGACCAGATAAAAGAATAAAAACTAGGATAAGTAATTAGACCTTCCGATAAAAGTGGGGTTATTATCGTTAATTACCTTCTCTTAATTGTTTTATTCATTTATTAAATCCAATACCTTCGGGTTGAAATCATGTTTATTGCTGCAAATCTTATCAATGTAACCCATCAAACTACAAGATGAAACCTGTTTGTGGGAGGTTCATTAAATCCATTCACATATGCCCAGTGACTTGAGGAGTTGAAAAAATTGCCCAAAAAGGAGTTGATAATGAGCACAACAGTGAAACGAAGGGTCCCCATGGATCAGATTAATTGTCCGGAATTTCATCTCATCTGATCAGGTGTCTCCGACTGATTCATCGATGCTACATTTCCAACTATTGAAGCATCATAAGCTATTGCTATAGCCGAGAAAGTAAATAAAAGTAGGGCCAACACTACTGATTTCCAAACTAGTTAGCCCATCTTGGTTGGAATAGAGCCCTTCCCCCTGGGAATTAATGATGACCCTGCAACTCGATATTTTGTAGGTCATAATAAAAATTCAACTTAATTTTCCAATTGTGTAGTGCGGTAATTAGACTTCCTTGGGGATATGTTCTAAAACCATAATTACGTCTATACATTTTTAAAAATGTTAGAAAAAAAATAAAGGCGGCTGGCTGAAACATTGTTTCTTTAATAACTTACGAGTTAATAATTGTTGTCGAATATATGCTTTAACATGATAATCTTGTCTTATTATGTTTGCATTCATACTTTTAAATTTTTTTTATTAATATACAACATAGTTAGTGCCTTCACATTACAACGTACGTACTGTTATGTTTGTTTGTATGTATAAGCGTATATGCATGCAGATAACTAAAAAGCATATGATTGAAAAACACCTAACCCCCCAATCTTACTTGTAAAAGGCTACCACACACAAAAAAATTGGAAGTAATAAGATTCTAATTGATCTTAAATGAATTCTGTAGAAAAGCTTTTAGCTTTGTCTCTTGTTGTCAATATGGAATCTTTGAATTTGTTTAAGAAACTGTAAAATGTTAGTATTCAATTTAAAAGAGATGGTTAATTAGTCAAATCAATATATGATTGGGTTAGTTAGAAAGTAAGCATCGAAAAAAATAAACCCTAAACAATGTGGTGTGTCATCAACTCATCATCTGCATTGACTCTTGGAAAACATCACTCTCCTTTTTCTTGCCTTTCTCAACGGTTGGCAAACTATGGTAGAAAATTTTGCATGCTTTACCTGCTTCTTTATTATAATAATTTGGTTACTATATATCATCAATATTGTGAACTAGTTATTGACTTTAATTTTTACATTTCATCATTTTCAACTTTTGCACCGTTTGCCTCTTTGCTTCTAGAAGTTCCATACTTAGTATGCCCTATACGAAAGAGTAACTACGTCGTGCATATCTCAGATATTGTCTTCATAATCAAATTTAATGGTCAAAGGTCTATAGACTTTGCTTAACATTTATTGTTTAATCCTAGGATTTTGTAAATGAAACTTTTTGTTTGGTGTTCAGGACATTTTTAATACATTAAATGTTAATTCTATTACAATTTAGATTTATTTAATTCTTTTTAATTGTATAGGGACTAAATTGATCCGTTTATTCATTTGAAGGAATATTATTTATTTATTTATTCATTTATTATACATGGAGATTTCTCATGTGATGTTAAAAATTTCCATTACTAATTTATCAAATATTAATCCATGTGTTTTGATCGCAAAAGATTAAATTTATTAATATATTATGAGTCATTCATAACTTAATATGCATTTCTAAAAATAATTTTTATTCAATAAAAAATTTAAAATTTAAATGCACGTAAGTTGAAAACAATTGTAAATTAACTATTAATAATCTATATAAGAAATGTACCTAAATCTTTTTTTTTTTTTTCCTAAATTTCATTCCAGATTGAAAATAAAAGGAATAGTTAATACTAAGAATCTGACATTCAACCATTCAAAATTTGTAATCAAATCATGGTAGAACGAATTAGAAAAGACTTGAAATAAGCATCCGTTTTATTCTTTTTGGGGACATGAAATATGATCCCTTGGATTGCGTATACAGACGCAGCTGGAAAAGACTGGTGAAATCATGAAAATCTTGATTAAATGATATAGCTTGAAGGAAATGTTTTACTTTTTGTGGCCCAAAATGCAAAAAATATATACGCAGAAATTCGACCAAATATTGGCATTACTTGACGATTTATCCTTTCCCCACATGGGACCTTAAGGATGAATTTTTTTATTAAAAAGTGGAATCTTCCCTTTTTGGGCTTCAAACCCTTAAAACGATAACCGAAAGTTCTTGCTTTATTGGGCTTAATATAAGTTCAATAGAAATGAAAACTTTATAAAGAGGTTAAAGCGGCAGCGCATTACGAGCTAATGATGACTTAAATCATTGTTGTACCAGAAAACTATTACTTTTATCATCCAAGTTGTTTTCCCAGAACTGAACCCCTTTCATTTCATCATTTCAGCCACTAGTTTTTTCAAATGTCCCCAACCTCTTTCACTTCCTCCATACAAACACAATCAAAGAAAATGAACTTACCTTCCCTTTTACCAAAAAAAAAAAAAAAAAAAAATCAAATTTTCCCTGTCTTCTTTTTCACTGATACCAAAACAGAGAAGTAAGTAGATTGTAAATTATTATGTACATGATAAGAATAAAAAATGTACATATATATTTTTAAAATCTTAATTTTCAAACACTACCTTATCTACTTCAGCAATAACAAGTTGGGATTGGAAGTTTGGAGCAGGGTTGATTTGGTTTTAAAGCCAAATCCTGTATTAAGGTGCTGGATTTGTTCGGCATACATAAATTTCAAACGTTTTAGGGTTTAGATTAGGTTGTTGGTTTGTCGGCGATGGAAGTAGGCCACAGCCGTCCTAGCACTCGAACTAGACAGTTTTGTCAACTTCTTCATGGTATTATAGTCTGAGAAAGAGGGCAATCTCATATACGTGCCGAAAATTATTAGATACCCAAATTAATGTATGAAATTGATATGATGTATCAATTAAAACAGTCGTAGAATTTACTGCACAAAATGTAAATGCTTGTATTGAAAGTTTCATGTAACTTTCATTTTGATTTTGAGCGATGTAAAACACCTGTCAATTTATTGATTCCTGGGAAATTTTTAACTACTATATCTTTGCCTTTAATTATTACCCTTTTCCCTTTCAATTATTTGTTTATGTCAAATTATAAATTAAATAATTTAAATGTTAAGATATATTTCAAGTCTCTATACACTTTGTATATTTAGAATTTAGTTCTTTATTTTTATTTTTAGAATATAATCCTTTATTTTTTGGATTTAAAAATTTAGATCTAGTTGATACCACTATTAAAATTCTTTTATTAAATTATCCAGCGTGACATTTTGAAAATTTAAAAAAATTCATTTGGTAGCCATGTGATAAAAGAAAATAACATTAAAATACCTATTATAATTTTTTCTTAAAATACCCATTCGATATCATCATGATGATTTCTTTTTTATTAGAATATTGTTCTTAACAGAAACTGACGTTAGCATTTTGATTGAAATAGTTAGCAATATTGACTATTTAGAATATTCTTCTTAAGAGAAATTTGACCATTGTCTTATAATATAAAAAAAGCAATGCAAATGTAAAAGAAATGGAAAGCCACGTGTTAGTCTCTAAGACTTAGGATATTCAAAATACATATAACCACCTAATGTTTTAATCGAAAAGTTAATAATATTAACTATTTGGACTAATTAATAACATTATAAAATTATAAAGACCAAATTATGTTAGAAATTAAAGTATATAGATTAAATTTTAAATTAAGCATATTAGAGGGATCAAATCTAAAATTTAACCATATTGATCTGCCACGTGTAAGAAAGAAGAAAGTAGCGTCGTTTTATATATAGATGAGGGGACAGGGGTGATGGAAAAGGATTTTTACCCATACCAAAGCATGTATAGTTTTGGCTCCATTGGAAACCCAAGTTAAAACTAGAAAAAGAAAATGGAGATATCCATACATCATCGAGGCCCGAGGGTGCTGTTACTTTTATTCCCCTAGCCTTGGCAAGGAGACATGAGTTTTAAATTTATTAGGTGACTTAATTAAGGTTGTTTTGTTATAATCGGTGTTTATTTCCTCTCATTATATGTTTTTGAGTGGTTGATGCTTCCAAGCAACCATGGTTATGGTTATGGTTATGGTTTTGCTTTCGCCGTCCAACCCATCTTTTCGGGTAACATCGATCCCCTGGTGTACTCATCATATTTCGTTTATCTGTCAAACTTGACACTGCCGTTTTTATAGGGTAGGTTAGGTACTCTAATTACTTACATCTCTCTGTATATAATTAAGTATGAAAATAATACCCCTGTAGGAATAATCAAGACCGCCTAGCCATTCACACATGTAGCTCAACAAGTTTTAATTTTTTACATCAAAATATTGACAACCACTTTGTCCCCCGATATGTCCCCCCACAAAATCAACTTCCACTTATTTTTCTTAATTTCAATGAACCTCCACTTGCATCGCAAACTCACAACTTCTGCTTCAGCAACCCCAAAACTTAAATTGACGGGGTTTTTCCTCACTGATAACACCTAGTGTCGGTACGGGACTTTTTGATCAACCGATATGTGATAGAAAATTAGGATGCGGCCAAGTCAATCTTCTTGCCAATGGAAAGTTGAAGCCATAATTAATCTAAAAACTAGCCAACAAATCAGACAAGGGTGGGAAAATATGATACATAGGGCTGTAGCAGATAAGGGAGTTTGATGAAAACCTATCCAACCCTTCAGTTTTGCACTAAAATGTTGACTATTTATGTATCAAGCTTCAAATTACAAAGCAAAGATTTAATATAACTCCAACGTGCTTTGTTGCTTCATCTTAATAAATAAAATTCTACTTTTCATGAGTGAAAATGTTGGTCATCGCAAATTTATATAATACAAAGTTTTCCACTGCGTAGGATAATTCTTTATTTAATTATCAAAAGTTAATCGCTCTGTTTTTCGAGTGACCAATTGGTATAATAGATTTGCTCTTTCTTGTAGGCCATAAAAAGTTACTTAAGTCAGCTTCACACCAACATGATTATATAATATTACCAAGAATTCGGTAATTGAATCACTCCTTTAATATGAGTAATATAACATGAATAATCAGAGAATCAACCTCATCATACCAACAATTCTACTACAGTTACAGATAACACTACAAGCGAAACGTTCAAATTCGACTGTATTCGTAATATAGTCCAAGAATTCATTGATCATACGTCCTCTGCATTTTTGTGAGGTTTATTAAACATAGCAAACCAAGACTGCTCTGCCCCGTGAAACTTTCCAATAATTTCTCTCTTTTACATTTGTTTACTTTACTTTCTACCTGAGCAAACAGACGTAGCAAATTTTCTCAGAAAAGCAAAAAGTAAAATGTCACAAGATCAACGACGCACCTTAATTTCCTCATATTTTATCATCAGTTCCCCCCTCCCCCCTTTTATTTTCACTATGTATAACTTCCCCATCAGGCATCAACCGACTTGTCACCTTACCTCTATGTTGGGTCCTTCAATCTGCTTATTTATACCAACATTATAGCCACATTTTTCCATACACAAACCTAATTTCAAAACCATCAACTTTTGGTCCCAATCTGCATTTAACCATACAGTCCTTTCTGCTTCATTACTGGTATAGACTGGTACCCAATGCCATCTCTTTTCTGTCTCCCCTTTATGGCTCCAGTTTTCTGTCTGCTTTTAGCTTTTTTCATGATTGCCTCAGGCAATGCTCAGGGTCCACCTTCCCCTGGATACTCCCCCAGCTCCAGGATTAGTTCTGTGACCTTTAACCAAGGGTTTAGAAATCTATGGGGTCCTCAGCATCAGAGAGTAGACCAGGGCTCATTAACAATCTGGCTTGATAAAACCTCAGGTTTGTCTGCCACACTCCATTGTCCTTCTTCTCTTCTTTTTCATGATGTTCTTCTCATGGTCCTGGACATGATCACTCATTAGAATTATGTGCTTATTCTTTGCATTCATGGTGAAAACAGGAAGTGGATTCAAGTCACTTGAGCCGTATCAATCTGGTTACTTTGGCGCTGCCATGAAGCTCCAACCCGGTTATACAGCAGGAGTTATTACATCTCTCTATGTATGATGTTCTAAAATTAATGAGCTAAAAATTGCTTTAACTAATAAATATGATGTTCTAAATTTTGAAAATTTGGCAGCTTTCAAACAATGAAGATCATCCTGGAAACCATGATGAAATTGATATAGAGTTCCTTGGAACAACACCAGATAAGCCCTATACTCTGCAGACCAATGTGTATATCAGAGGAAGTGGGGATGGAAATTTAATTGGGAGGGAAATGAAGTTTCATCTATGGTTTGATCCTACACAAGACTACCATAACTATGCAATTCTGTGGACACCAAGTGAGATTATGTAAGTATATCACCTATTTTTCGATATTCTTCTCAACACTTTAGCGGTAAATTTCCATTATTTACACACACGCAAAAAAAAAAAAAAAAAAAACACTTCTTTTTTCCTTCTAGCTTTTCATTAGCTTCTTCATTGGCAGTTTGGTGCAAAAGATTGAAGATATATATATTTTTTGATAATTTCGATTATATAAAAATTAAAATTTTAATGTAGATTCATATTTTGTAATGATAAAAAAAAATTGTACTGTTTATAAGCTTATGAGCAAAATTGATATTTCTAAATTATGTGCTTTAGGTAGTTGGGTCGCAACTTATTATTTATGTTACTGTTGCTTACGCATTTGTATAATTATGAAAAGCGATGTGCACATTTTGTAAGTTTCCCTAATAAAAATATATCCTAATAACGTAACCCACTAACACTGCCTATAAACATTTGGAACAAACTTGTAATTTTGGTTATACCCTGCAAATCGTTTCATGAAGTTTTTATATGGTTTATGACACAATGAACAGATTTTTGGTAGATGATGTGCCCATTAGGAGGTACACAAGGAAGAGTGACGCCACGTTTCCGACGAGACCGATGTGGGTGTACGGATCAGTATGGGATGCATCATCATGGGCCACCGAGAATGGAAGATACAAAGCGGATTATAGCTACCAACCTTTTGTTGGTAGGTATACAAACTTCAAAATAAGTGGTTGCACCGCCAATAGCCCAGCCTCATGCCGCCCGCCCTCTGCCTCTCCATCTGGCTCCGGCAGCCTCAGTCGACAGCAAGTGTCGGCCATGAATTGGGTGCAAAGGAACTATTTGGTGTATGACTATTGCCATGACCCTAAGAGGGATCATACTCAGACGCCTGAGTGCTAGTTAAGATTGCCATAAACTAGTCCACGAATTGGGGGAGGGGAGTTTCTTGAGATGGGCCCTGCTTAGCGGCTGAAGCCTCTATGATTTGCTTCTCTGGTTGTGTTGTTTAATTTGTATTGTTTGCATTGTTTGTTGGGTTAAAATGATAAAAAAAAAATGTGCTTTTTAATTTTATATTAGGAAAGAAAAGTGCGTGGGAGAAATTGAGATTGATATTAAAAGAACAAAAAAAAGGCCAAAAGGGGCCTTCAATGAATGAATGTTGTTTGTATTATGTTTGCTACTAAGTTTTTCACCTATAAGTTTGCTACTCCTAATGGCAATGGCAAGGGCTGTTTTTTTTTTTTTTTTTGTAGTATAGAAAGAATGTGAATTTGCTACCCTTTTTGCCAAATCTGAAACAGTGAGGATAATAGTTTGTGTACCTTGAATTTTATCTTTTAAGTAATTTTAATGGGATAATGTGATATTTGGTACATTTACTTTCATAAAATATCTAATGTAATATTAGTACTTTGAAAATGTTCAATATGATATTTGAACTATTAATGTATCTTTTTTTTATGATACCTAATTAATACTGTTAGTGAATTACTGAACTGATAAATAAAAATTCGAGACGTAAAATTTTGTTTATTCAAATAATCAAGTACACAAAAACAATATAACATTAGGTGAAAAATTAAATTAAATTAAAACACAAATATCTTATTAATAAAAAAATAAATATTAAACTTACCAATTTGAAATCAAAAGGAATATTTTGAAATCTAAGATATCAATAAATTTGAAATAAGTGAAGGTTACTGGGTAAGAATATTTTTTAATTAAGAACTTGAACACAAATTTTTTATTAGTTTCTTTTTGAGTCGGTCAACAAAATAAAAAGCTTTTTGTAATTTGAAATATAATAAATAAATAAAAAAGAGAAAATCAACTTCATGCAAGTGGATTTTGTTTGTCTGAACTTGGAAGGCCTGATTGCCATTACAAGTTTACAGCCTACTCTTTTCTTTGAAAGAGTTCACAGCCCACTCATTTCTGTTTGGGCCATTATATACAAGTTAAATGCTAATCCTCCCTTATATATACTATTAATAAAACTCTTAAAAGTTGATATCACCAATTAATTGAGTATTAATTTGATTACAAAATAATTAATATATTATTTGAGGATATTTTAATCATTTTAAAAAAAATTAATAATATATATGGCAATATTTGAACCTATATTAATTATAATGGTAAAATCTTAAATTTATTACTCGAACAAAAATTTATTATATTATTTGAGAGTTTTTTTTTTTTTTTTTTTTTAAATTTTAACAACAATTTACTAACAGGTTTTAATCCATTTCCCTCCCTCTTCATATTCATGAACTGTTTGAGAAACATTTTCTTAACAAGACAAATAAAATTCTCAGGCTTGAATGTATGAAGGTAGTTTGAAAGAATTATAATTTTTGGTGATTATAAATAAAATGAATGATGTGCTTGAGAGTGAAGAGCTACTTGGGTTGCAAAACCAAATGTCAAATATTGAGTCTAGTTTTGGTCGGATGGTTCCATGCATGTTTCAAACTAAGCAAAGTCCTTGGATGCTTTTTCAAAGAAACCCAGCATGGGAGTCAGCAACTTCATTAGATCATAAATAGAAAAATGAACGACTTGTCTCAGACCCGACCTTAGCTCAGTTGGTAGAGCGGAGGACTGTAGTGGGCTATACCCAGCTGATTATCCTTAGGTCACTGGTTCGAATCCGGTAGGTCGGAAGTATTTTTTTCCCCCACACTTGCTCTGAAAAGAATCTTTTAACATTCTCCAATTGCCAATTAGGATTTGGTTGCATCATCATCGCTCCCAGTATTTCCAATATGAATGAGACACAGCAAACAAAAACAAGCGCCTTTACCCTGTGTGTGTTGTGAGCCACACTGTTTTTTTACCACCAAATATAGTAGTAACTTGATTGGAGTCCAATGCCCGTCGTTCACTCAACAATAACATATTAATACAAGTGAAAGAGGAACCGTTGCAGCTGATATAGAAAGCCGCAAAGAAAGAAATCCGAAATTCAAAGACTCATCTGCTGCTAAGTGCTAACAACGGGGTGTTGGCCCCACTAACCCCTCCATGGTTCTGTTGGATTGTTTTAGTGACACCCTCACCTCTGACTCCCCATCCCCTCATTATTCCATTTTAGTTCCCTCTCCAACAAATTCTGTTATCTACCCCCTTCTTTTCCCCATGACGTTTTCAATCATGTTCTTCGATTCAAGGTATATATACTCTCTTTTTTAATTTCCAAACATTACAGGATTTGAGCAGCTCAAAACTTGAACATGGATTCAAATTTAAATCACTTTTTCAAAAAAAAGAAAAGAAAAGTACAGAATACCAAGTAAATGGTCATACAGATTGCCTTAACCAAAAATTATTCCATGTGTGTGTTATTTATCACGAATATTTGTTTCTCTTTCTCCGTTACGTTAGGTCATCTTGTATTAACCACATTAGTTTGGGCAAATATTTAAAAAATAAACAAAAAAAATTCTCATGCTTTTATGTAGGTCCAATGACCCACCGTATAGGATATAATTTCATCAAGCTTTCATTATATGACACCGGCGATCCAAGCAACCTCCACAGCCAGCTGTCCTCCATTCATGCACGGATGCACCCACATCCACGTTGCCAATTTTACCTCTATAGCTGGCTACTCATCCGACGTGTTTTCTTCCTATTGGCTTGGAACCCCTGACCTCCTGTACGACCGGTTCAGTTTTTTATAGAGCGAAGTTAAAATCTGCCACGTAGCATCCCCTCTTTGCATGTGATCATTGAACAGTAGGGCTCGCCTGACAGCGGGGTCCCACAAGTTATTCTGAATGGTAGACAAATTGGTCGCGGCTACGTGCTCCAGGATCTGCCCCAACTTCCCAACCTCCCTTTCCGCTACCGTGAGGGAAATCTCTGACCACTTCACAGCGGAGGAGAACGGCAACCTGATACCGTCTGCTATGATCACCGGGACACAGCCCAAAGCCACGGACTCAACAAGCCTTGGACTCCAGGGGGCCCATCCAAGTGGACACAAACAAAAAACAGACCGTGTAATTTCTGACTGGTAACCGGTAAATCTATGTCTTTGCAAGTAAAACCTCCTATCTCCTTTATACCTTCGCCAAATTTCCGTCCTCACCCTCCTAAAAGCAAAACAAAATGACATTAAACATGAATAAACACGTAATTCTACATGCAATGAACTTTGATTTTGGAGCTTACTTGCTGTAAAATTTTCCACTAACGTTTTTGGGGTGGACTTCCATTTTTCCCCTGAAAAAGACCATGATGTCTCGATTCCCAGTCAACGGAGCCTTCTCGAGGGTCTTCCGTATACTTTCCGGCGATATATAAGGCGGTATAAGAACATTTTCAACGTCCTGACAAGGGTGCTTGTAATTAACCCCGAATGTTTGTAATAGTATCGAGTTCATCAAAAACTCCGGAATCCCGTTATCGATAGCTCTATCCTCCTACAAAAAGAAACAAAATATAATATAAGACAGGTTAGAGATATTAATAAGGATTTTTGTTTTTTGGAGGAACAATTTTTGCTTACCATGGCGTGAAAGCAGGCTCCATAATCATGGGAAGCAACGAAGATGTGGTCAAAACCTTGGGAGCGGTTCCAGAATGGGTAGTTTTTGGTGATAAATTGGATAGCCGAGAATAAAAGAGAGCGAGCATGGACAATGGTAGGGAAACCATTAACGGTACTGAAGTTGCAGGAGACATAAACAGGCACGAAAAAGAAATCAGCTTCGTTAGGGTCAAATGTTCTAAAGTCGTCGGCGTTCAACAAGGCTCTATGAATGGCCACTTCCGAGGCAAACAAGCGGTTGCTGCATCGCTTGTTGGAAAGCCAGTTTTCATTGTATTCCGATGGTAACTCATAGATGAATATCTTCAAATCTTTGAACATCGCTGCAAAATAAACCATTAATAACATTGGTTTTCAAAAGAAAAAAAGAAAAGCTTGATGAAAGAGGCAAAGAAAAACCTGGGTTTTTGAGATAAGGTTGTTGACTAGTTTTGTTAACAGATTCAAACAGGACACGAGAAGGTAAGGATAATTTGGAACCAGAAGCACGAGGTTTAGACAATGGGATTGGCTTGTTAGTAATGAAGAAAGAGGTGAGAAAATAGAGGGTAAAAGAAAACCAAAGAATCCATTGGTAGTATCTAAAAAAGAGGCTTTTCTCAGGTTGTCTGCCTTTGTGTAATATCCTCATCTTAACATAGAATCCTCTGTTTTTCTTGATGGGTTTTTGCAGTTCTGAAGCCATCATCTCATTTGAAATACATCGAAGAAACCAGTAGCTGCAAGCAGAAGTGTTTTTATTCCCTGATAAAGATCAAAGGACTTAGCTTGGTCCAAAACTAAAGCAGTTGAGATGGGGTTCTCAGTTTCTGGTTTTGACTAGGAAGTGGAATTTAAGATTTTCTGTTAGAAGATAGATGCATACAGGTTGGTTCACACTTCGCTTTTGCACCAAAAACAATTGAACGACTTTGTTGTTTATCTTAATAAATAACAATTCTGGTTAGTTCAGTTTTCATCACTGGAAAATTTTATAGAAATGGAGAAAAACAAAAACTTTTACACACACACACACACAGAAAAAGATCACATGGCGGTGAAGAAGTATGGAACTCCGCTATGCTCTGTTTTTGGTCCCGTGAGGATTTTGACGTGTTTAATGACATGAATGGCCTTGGTCAGCTAGTATGAAAGTAGCATGTTGGGCCTGTTTTTTGGTAAAACAAAATGGTGGCCTTGAGAAGAAAATTAAACCTCTGGCTGCTTGGTTTTAATGAAATGCTAATTTAGGTATGGTCAAGTTCTGTGGTGTTAGATTTTGCTTTTGATCAACGGTTGTGATGTTTTTTACTCAAGGTTGCCACTGCCAAGTTGGAGAGGGATGGCTTTGTGGTATTTATTAGGTTCTTAAATTTGGGAATTATAGTAGTCCTACAATTTGTCTTATTGGTATCCCAAACGACCCAAAATTTATTAATTTTTATCTCTTTATTCTCCAAGAATATATAAAATTAAGGAAGGAGAAGGGGTTTTATATGATTTGAAGTTATAGAAAATATGTTTAAAAATCATCCAGTGAATACAAGCACAGGTATGTTTATAACCAACCATTCAAAGAAAGAGAACCTTTAGAACTAAAAATTAAAACTGGAATCACAAATCCCAAAGCATTCAAAAGACGAGATCTTAAGCTTCATCAATTCTTCACCTGTTACAAATGAGAGACTCTACAATTTATGCCATCTTACCTACTGCATGTTTGAAGCTTAAGTTTTTGCTCTTTACCAAATGTTAATATAATGTTTCATCATATCATACCTAAATATTTTGGGCATAAAGTTCAGCAGCATGACCAATGCCATTGGGGAAGTTTTAAATGTTCTTATTTTCTTTTTTCTCATCTTCGTTTTGAAAGGTTTTTTATTTAATAAAATACTACTTTCATAATTACATAATTAACCTATGCTTTGACATATATATACAGGGGAGGGAATTGGTCCCTCTTGAGGATTAGATGCAAGAAAAGAAAATTTTGTTGAGTTTGAACAGTGTAGAAGTTTGCAGAAATTGTCCACACACTATTTTACCTTATATTATGGGCAGCGCCCGCGGCCTGACTTGTGCTTCTTCATAGTCTGCGGGTCCTTTGTTCTTTTTAGTAACCTATACTAAGAAATCATGATGATCAACCAAATACTTCCTCCACAGGAAGACTATGAGAATGGGGCGGCTTTGATTTTCTTTTTTCCCCCTTTTTTAAAATATACAAACAAAAACTAGTTGACAAAAATGAAGATCCTACCTTATCAACTTAACTAACATTCATAGTTATTATCATTCTTCTTTTTAATTTTATAACCAAAGTAAATGGTAGTTAATGCATTAGTTTCAATAGTCTCGCTCTAGGTGTGGCATCTAACTTCAAATTTTGTATCCCACAAATTGATTATATAAGTTTTAGTTAAAGCAGATGGTTGTGAACTGAATTTGACCGAAACAAGTCATACAAATTCCCTAATTAACTTTGAATAAAAAGAAATGGTAATTTAATTGTGGGAGTGTCCAAAGCAAGTTCTTCCACAAATGGGTCGGCGTTAGCATGGAGTTCGGGGCGATTCCGCAGCTGGATAAACTGGAACTTGGGGGACCCAAAATGTTTTCAGATTGCGTTTCTTAATGTTAGTCAACCATTCCTTATCTCCACGCTCAAGTGAGGAGTAATCAGGATCATATTGTCTCTTTTCTATCTCTTGCTGCCAAACCAATGCCCGATGTCCATATTTCACAATGCCTTCCTTTACTTTTTCATATTTCTTTTTTAATTAAAGAAGCTGGCACCCATACTTTCTTCTGTCACAAAAGAAGAAATATCGAGAATTGGAATCTTAAACCTTGGAATTAAAAATTATACATTCAACTAACATAGCATATAGTTGTTGGGTATATTAATAAAGATTTGAATAGTATAACCCCATAACCAATAATCGGGAAGCAGTATGTCAAACATATATACATTTTTAAGGGTGTGTAATATCAAAAACAATTCAATGAACCCTGGAGGTAGGAAGCAATCACTTCAACTTGAAAGTTGAGATTCCAAATACAAGTCAAGGAATTACTTTAGCATACACCTAAATAATGCCCTGACCCCTCCCCCACCCCCAAATATATTCAGTCTTGATGAAGTTATGCCAATATATCAGTTTCATTTCATCATCAAGAGTGTAATTATGGAGCTTTTGATTTAGACATATCATTATCATTGTGGTGGTCTTGAGTTAAATTTTGCTGGCATATATAAAGGTCTTTGAAAGTAAACTACAAAAGAATGGATTCTCAATGAGTTTTATTTTTGTTTTGATAAAATTACAGTATTAAATTCTTAACCATCTATTTTCAAACATTAGTCACATTACAATAAACCATTTGAAGATGATGAGCACAATATGAAGCAGTGAAAAGGAAAGAAAGAAGAAAGACCAAAGCTTAAGGTGATTCGATCCAGGAGAAAAAGTAGACATGGAACAAGAGGTTGCATTGCGACGAGTGGTCGTTGTGAACTTGTAAAGCCAGTGGTGACACTTTTTAAAGTAATTAGTGATGACACTTCTAAAGTTGAAGATTTTCCATTCAAAAAATTATTCTTAAACAGAAGTTGATACACTTCAACAAAGCTTAATTGACCTACAGCTAGCACAACGTGGAAATGGTAGTTTATTGTATATTCATAATATAAACAAAATTTCCCTATCTTACATGATAAGATAGATGGATTGTTGTAGATTTCAGTCTTTTGCTCTGACATGATGGAGTTAGAACAGAGATGAATGGAGCTTCTGGTATATATGTAAATATATTATATATTTGTGCAACAGAAAATAAAAGAAAATTATGAAACAGATGAATTACCTTCTGAAGTGTGAAGGGCTAAAACCTAAAAGCCGTCATAGTATATTTGTATGAACCAAACTGTAATATCAAGGCAGATAGAGCAGTTCTGAGCTTGGATCTTTTCATATTATTGCTCTCACTGGACCCATCTTGGGAGTTGGGACCATTGCTATTAACCTTAAAAAAGGTGGAAACATGGAGGCCCCCTCTACTGTTTATTTGGATCATATTCCTTTGTCGAATACTCTACAACTTGCATCCATCAAACAGCTTGAAATAGTTAGCCAATAATAACCTGTCAAATGCAGGGCTGCTCCCTGCCCTAAAAGTTATCAAGGCATTGGAGAAAGAGGCTTGAAAGGGTCCCCATTGGAAGACCATGAATATAAAGAGCTGAAACATTTTTGCGGGCACTGACCATGAATCCTAAGCTTTGAAGTGTGAGTTGTCCATGCACATGCTAGGCCAAATGTTTGTATGGGAAACTGACAAAGGAATGTAGTAAATTATTGGTAACGGGGGCAAACTATAAGCATATTATCATGTTTCCGTGTGCTAGTGTTAGGTAACAGTAAGGCTTGAAAATTTAAATGAAACAAGGAACTTGATCATCCATCCATGGCCCAATCTTTTGTTATGTTTGCCATTCTTTTCCTTCTCGACTTTGATGAATGAGTATGAGTGGGTTGTCTGCCGGTCTGGTATTTATTCATAGGCCCAACAGACCGTGCAGAAAGGCCGGGAGAATAGAACAAAGCCAACTCCTTTACCAACATCCATTAAACCACGAATCTTTATCAGAATCGGTATGAATAGAAATGATGGGCTCAATTTTATGGACCTTTGCACCTTTCTACACAACTAATTAATGGATCACCTTCCTCCTTAGCTCATACATACCCATGACCTACTGGAATTGCTAATATCCTTTTATGTGATTCAGCAGGAATCACAGTTGATAGAAATGGACTTGATTAAATTTCTTTCTTAGTCTTTTTGACTACTATGTCATACCAAAAAGAAAAGAAAAAATTAATTTCTGATAATCTCAAGTAGCATTATTAAAAATAATGTGCCATCTTATGCTTTATTATTATAATACTCGAATTTCAATCGCAGGAAAAGAGAAGTTCAATCCTTAAAATCTAGGATTGGATATTAAGGTAACATCATAACTCAAACCTTTTATTCTATTATAACATTTTTTTTTTTTGAAATAAAAGGACTGATAAATTTATTGATGTAACTGGCTCAATCAGAAAAGCAAACATAATTAAAGTCTGTAACTGAAAAAACAAAGCATAATAAAAAGAAACAGCTGGCATGCAACAAAACCAAAAAAGAAAACGTCAAAACCAAACAGACTTCTGGAAGCCAGCTACCACACCGATTCATCTGCCAAAATATCAGCCCCAAAAATGCTCTCCATTAGCAGAACCAAAACAAGAGGATGAGCAAACTGCTTAGAAACAGATTTAGAGATTCAAAGAACCTTCTCCAAATTCCAAGCCAAAAAACTTCAGCGGTTCAGACTCCAAGCCAAACGATCCTTTCTTGCCAACATCATCACGGATTCTGGTACTCCGATCACCCAGCAACCATAGAACTTAGTTCGTCTACCTTCCAGTGCCAAAGTATGAGCCACTCCGTTTATCGTTCGAGGCGCAAAAAGGTATGAAATCTCCTCAAAGCATATTATAACATCTTTTTAGAAATATATATATATATATAGACATATAGTTAGTTACATGTCTTTACAAAAATAAAAACAAAAGCATAGACTGAAGTAAATGTCCATAAGAATAGGGCATCCGTCTGAAACTAGAACCGAAATCAAATGCTAGGAACTCGGAATGGAAAAAGTTTCTACCCATGTCAATTTTACAGAATGCGGCCTTCCAAATATTATTGCAGCACACAACAGACATTTTCTTATTTGTATTCCTTTTCTATACAAAAAAAAAAAAAAACCCTCTGTATGTATATATACATATATATATCAATTTCCATAACCATAGCCTCAACAAATACATAAATTGGAAAATATGGATGACGATAAGAAGGGGAGCATGTCGAACAGACAAGGGCCTGAAGGCAATGAATTGCTGCCTTTTACGGTACAGTTCCTGAGAGGCCGATGGTTTCAACTTTTTGCTTCTTTTCTAATCATGGCTGGAGCTGGTGCAACGTACTTATTTGGCACCTACTCCAGCGAGATCAAGACTACTCTTGGTTATGATCAGACAACAATCAATCTGTTAGGCTTCTCCAAGGATCTTGGTGGTAATATCGGGGTTCTTTCCGGGCTTGTTGCGGAGGTAACACCCACCTGGTTTGTGCTCCTACTTGGAGCTGCTCTCAACTTTGGAGGCTATTTCATGATATGGTTAGCTGTGACAGAAAAAATCCCCAAGCCCAAGGTTTGGCAAATGTGCATTTACATCATTATAGGAGCTAATTCTCAAAACTTTGCCAACACAGGAGCACTCGTTGTCAGTGTTAAGAACTTTCCTGAAAGCAGGGGTTCATTGATAGGTCTGTTAAAGGGCTATGCAGGCTTAAGCGGAGCTATTGTGACACAAATTTACTTGGCTGTATATGGAAACGATTCCAAATCTCTTATACTTCTTATAGGATGGTTGCCAGCCGCGATTTCAATAGTATTTGTGTACACAATTCGACCACTGAGGCCTGTTAAGCACCCCAATGAAGGGCGAGTGTTTCACCATTTCCTCCTCATCTCAATTGTTCTAGCAGTTTTTCTCATGGCAATCACTTTGACTGAGAAAGTCATTACTTTCTCCAAAGCAGCTTATGCTGGCGTTACCACCGTGGCTTGTGTTCTTCTCTTCGCTCCTCTCTTTATTGCAATTAGAGAAGAACTACTGGTTTGGAAGCTTAAGAAACAACCAATCATTCCGCCAACCAAGACAACAATTAGTACACCAAAAGGAGAAGTAGATAAATCAAAACAAGAGGCCATGTTTGATGATAAATCCTGTTTCCTTACCTTGTGTGATAAGCCCAAGAGAGGAGAGGACTACACAATTTTGCAAGCACTAACAAGCATAGACATGTGCATTCTGTTTTTTGCAACATTTTGTGGACTCGGCTCAAGCTTAACTGCGGTAGACAACCTGGGCCAAATTGGTGAGTCGCTTGGATATCCAAATAAAACAGTAACTAGCTTTGTGTCGCTTGTTAGCATCTGGAATTTCCTTGGGAGGGTTTTTTCTGGATTTGTTTCCGAAATCCTGATTGTGAAGTACAAGCTTCCACGCCCACTCATGATGGCAATAGTGCTTCTAATTTCATGCGTAGGCTACCTGTTGGTTGCCTTTCCAGCCCCAGGTACACTCTATGTAGCATCCATCATAATTGGATTCTCGTTTGGTGCACAGCTGCCATTAATTTTCGCCATTATTTCTGAACTTTTTGGCCTCAAGTTCTTCTCTACATTGTTCAATTGTGGGCAAATGGCTAGTCCCCTTGGATCATACATATTGAATGTGAAACTTACAGGGCCTCTATACGACAGAGAGGCAATGAAAGATCTTAGAGCAAAAGGTCTAACACGGTCGCAAGTGAAAGAGTTAACTTGCATTGGTCCTCGGTGTTACAGGCTACCTTTTATAATTTTGACTTCTGTTACATTCATTGGTGCCTTGAGTTCTCTAGTTTTAGTGGCCAGAACCCGCAAGTTCTACAAAAGTGACATATACAAGAAGTTCAAAGAAAATACTGATAATATATAGCCAAGTTTTTATTTCAATTATAAAAAATCAACCCATCATCTCATGTAATATTAATATATTTTGAATATTTTTTCATTCTATTGATTTTTCCAAGAAGAATTGCTCATGTTGCTCAAACAACAAGCTAGCCATTTCAAATCCATCCATCACGTTTGTATTGCACAATTGCAAAATCAACTGCCCTTGCATATATCAACCCTCAATTTTCAGACCCACACTTTTTCTTTTCCTCCTACCAACCTACATTATAATTTTATTTATATTCTTAAGCACTAATTTATCGGATATTATTCGTGCAAACCATTTCTATATATATAACCCTAAATTAGAGTTACTACCATTTTTTTTTTGTAAGTAGTGCTACTACCAATATATAGGGTATATTGCATAAATAATTATTCAACTATAAAATAATTCTCATTTTCTGTATTTAAAATAAAAAGTTTGTGATTTAGACATCTACGTTACATAATATGTTCATTTTGGTCATTCTTGTTAAAAATTCTAACGGAAATTTAATGTGAAAATATTTCTTCAATTTTGATTTTCTTAAAATAAAAAATTATCATTTTAATTCTCAATCTTTTAATATAAATGGGGTTCGATCCTCACCCTGAGTGCAGAGTAACATTAAAACTCATGACTAGCGTTTACCCCTTAATGGGCTTCCCGAACGTGAAAGATTAGTCATTGGGCTTGCTCCAATGGATACTTTGGGCAACCAAAAAAAAATATACATGAGATTTAACCTTAATTTTTTTTTAAAAATATCACATTCCCCATTTTCCATCACCAAGAACAAAAAAAAAAAAACCTCAAATCCATAGATTTTTCTTTTGTGATCTGTTTTAATCTACTTAGCTAATACTATTGATTCATTTTTTTCTCCCTTTCAAGTTTCAATCTTGTTTGATTCGTAA
Organism: Gossypium sturtianum; assembly: GCA_025698515.1. Lineage (NCBI taxonomy): Eukaryota > Viridiplantae > Streptophyta > Magnoliopsida > Malvales > Malvaceae > Gossypium > Gossypium sturtianum. Next base: position 162,863,861 of record CM046955.1, on the reverse strand, counting down.
ACTATTTGAAAAAATTTCTCTTTCAAACATAAAATAAAGTGTCATTTTTTGTCGGCAAAAAGATTGTTTTTTCGAAATAAAACTCTAGGTTTTCTTTTGGTTTGTTTCTTTAAACATTTGTTGTTGGAGAAAAAAATGGGTTTAGAGAATTGAATTTGAATTTGAATTCTTAAAAAAATGAGGCCTAAAATTTCAATTGCAAATCTCTAATGGGTATTTTTTTTTCTTTAAATTTAAAGCAAAAACAAAAATTGATGTAAAAAAAAAACGAATCAAGAAAAATTAAAGGAAAAAAATGAATGCTTCTTTTGGTCTGATCTAATTTCTGCATAGCTTGTTGTGGATGAAGGTCATGTTTGAGATCACTATTTGTTGGTTTATCCTATCGTTCTTCTTAATTTTTTTATTTTTTTTTTCAAATTCTAAGTTAAATTTTGAGGAAGAAGATGGCATTTGAATTTAGGGAGTTTTTCAACTATTTAATTATTATTTTTTATTTTGATTAATAATTAGTATTGGGTAAATTATATTTTAATCCTTTAAAGTGGCATGCAACACTTATTGTAACAATCCGATTTTGACCCTAATCGGAACAGTGGTTTTGAGACCACAAATTCGAGTCCGAAAAGTATTTTAAAATTATTTTTAGTGTTTATTATGTGTGAATTTGCTTGTGTTAAATTTTCGTGTTTTAATTTCGTCGTTTGAGTGTCTGATTAAGAAAAAGGGCTTAATCGCGTAAAATAAAAAATTGATGGTTAGTTGTGAAAGTGCCTAATTGTTGTTGTCTTTTTAATATGGAGGATTTATGTTGTAATTAGGCCATTTTTTAATATATAGTGGACGGCAACATGTGGTTTTTATATGTTTTTATATGTTAAATTTTATATAAAATTTAAAGTTTATATTAATATAATATATAGTTATAATATAATAAACTTAACATAATTAAAAAGCCAAAGTTTATTTTTGCTTTCATAACCGAATAACAAAAACAAAAAGAAAAGAGAAAAGAGTTAGGCATCTATCTTTGGATTTGATTAAGGTATGTATCTAGCTCGATTTTTTATAATTTTTACGTTTTTGAGATCGTTGCTATGAAATGTACAAAGCCCGTGTTTCAATTTTTAATTTTGATGAATATTTTGAGTTGAGCCATTGATGATAGCTTGTTGTTTGTGTTGTTTGATGATGAAATATGAAATATATGTATTAGATTAACATGTTTTGTCTTTGAATTTTTGATGAATTTGAGTAATTTGGAATAAATTGTAAAAATAAATTTTTGAGGGACTAAAATGTGAAATAAATAAAATGTGTGGATTTGTATGAAGACTATGAATATTCGGCCCTAGCATAGTGTGTTCAAATTTTGTGTATTTTGTGTTTTGTGCAAAAAGGACTAAATTGTAAAAAGTGTGAAATGTTAGGGGCAAAATTGTAATTTGCCCATTTATGTGTTTTTAGACTAAATTGAATAGAATGGTGTTTAAATAAGCTTAATTTGAATATGTTTAGATCAAGAACCAAAGAAATCGAATTTGGATCGGGAAAAACGAAAGTAGTCGATTAGTCGATTTTACCGATTGTCGACGTCCGAGGTAAGTCAATAAGCCTATAAATGTTGTTAAATTTGCTAGTACATATAATTACATGATGAATGGAATTTTTTGTGAATTTTTCTGTGTATGGCCGAATATATATTGTGCTAAGGTTCTATGTTCTGAGTTTGATTCGATCGAAATTCGATGTTCGAAAGCCCCGTACGAACCCTAGGAATAGTTAGGATACATATGTCATGACATAGGATATCCGATATGTGTTATCGTGTAAGACCACGTCTAGGACATTGGCACCGACTTGTGTTTACGTGTAAGACCATGTCTGGGACATTGGCATCGTATTTGATTCGTGTAAGACCCTGTCTGGGACAGTGGCATCGATATGTGATTACATGTAAGACCACGTCTGGGACGTTGGCATTGTACGAGCTTCCGACTATCCGCGTATCCTTTTTAATTCCGAACGGTTCAACGGGCATTGTTAAGAGAAGACCTAATGTGAAAATCGAATTAAAAGGGCTCAGGTATGTATTTAAACTATGTTATGTAAGTAAGGTAAGTTAATTGCTTATTCGATTGTATAAATGCTAAAGTTATGAATGTGTTCCATGTGTAAGCATTTTGAATTAGTATATTCGGTCAAGTGAGCTATATGAGATCTTAATATTGAGAATTGTATAAGTTCTTATGTTTATGTATAATTTACCTTATGATATGTGTATGGAAGATTTTAATGCTAAGTTGTGCTTGTGACTTTGTTTATTTGGTTTTGTTAATTTGATTAATATTTACTTGCTTATGACTTACTAAGCTTAAATAGCTTACTATGTGTGTTTCCGTTTACCTCTGTTTTATAGATTTTGGATTCACGTTACGAGCTCGGGGATCGTCAGCAAAGCCTATCACACTATCGTCTCTTTTCGGTATTTTGTAAAGTTTGAATCTGAATTTATGGCATGTATAGTCTAGCCTAAATATTTGACTTTGAGATATGTATATGTATAAAGCCATGCGAAAATGGCTTGTTCATTATGTTTAAATCTGTTTTTTTTTTATGTTCTTGATTCAGTGTTTGATGTGCTTGGATTGTGATTTCGGTCATGGCATTAGTTTATTATGGAAGTGTATTTCATAGGTATTTATGTTAGGTGTTTTGTTATGTGGTTCGATTGTTAATTGAGTTAGTTGATAGTTGTGTAGTAATGATCATGATATTTGTGTGATTTGGTAAGTAAGTTTCATGATATGTATGAATGGAGTATTGGGTTATATATCTTGGTTGTGAAAAGATATGTATGATTTATAAATGAAATAAGTGATTGGATACATATATATTGATGTTAAAATGGTTAATTGGGTTGGTTGGAAACGGTAAGTTTCATAGGTTTTGAATTAGAAATTGAGAATAAATGTGTATGAATGTGTACGGCTTTGTTAAATGGTAAAAAAATTAGGTATAACTTGACTTAGTAATGAAGTATAAAAGATGAAATGTGTTTGATTACATATTGGCCTTATTGGTGTGGTTGTTAGTCGATAGATAAAGATCATGCTTTATGATTGGTTTTGGTTAATTTGAGAGACATGACTTGGGTTATAATGCATGTTTATGTTTGGTTACTTATATGTGAAATAAATGCATATATGTTTATGATGTGTTCATTGTTTGGTTAATGGGATTGAATAATTTCATTATTATTGAATGGAGAATTTGTACGAAATTTTAAATCTTATGTAATCGAATAAATAGTTAATTCATTAGCTAAGTGTATGTATTTTGACTATGGTATTTGGACATGTGAGATAAGTGAAATATTAGTTGTAATTTATGTTCAAGATGTTTTAGATTGATAAAGTTTATGCGCATGTGATGAACTAAATTGGCTAAGTATTTGGTAAATTTGGTAATTGTAAAATAAACGAAATAGAATCAATGGATGTATTAGTGCATAATAGGCATGAGATGATTATATGTTTGAACATACTTAGGTTATTATGATTCAAATTGTAATGGCAAAATATACAACTCTACTTTGTTTGAATGATACAATATACATGATACTGAACCTTAGTTTGATTATAAAGCATGTGAATTTGTATACTATGAATTGTTCTTTTTGTTCATGAATGTTATATGTGAGTACAGTGACATACGTACGTTATTATAATATTCAGGTTATGTACAGCTTTGATGTGATATATTTAAAAAAAAAAAACAATATGCCTGTTCTGAGCTGTGTTTTGTTTGGTAGTACCTCGTAACCCTAATCCGGTGACAGATACAGGTTAGGGGTGTTACATTTGATTGGTATCAGAGCTACGGTTTAGTCGATTCTAGGACTAACGTAGCGCGTGTGAGTCTAGCTATACATGCCATATTTTATACTGCGATAGTGTGATGACTTCTGACATCTAAAAATGTGTTTTCGTATAGTAATAGATCCTGATCGAGCCGTAGCTGATGATGTCGAGAGTATAGCGCCTGCTCCCGCGCAAGAGACAGCGCCGGTTGATTCTCGACCGACTTCGAGCAACCAGGAGGGGGAGGCTAGACAAGCCTTCTATCAAATGATGAATGACTGGTTTACTCAATATATCCGGACTAATCCGGCTGCACAACAACCTCCACCCCCGATTATCCATCTTCGATACCTGTTATGCCTCAAGTGAGTGATCCGTTGAGATTGCCTAAGCCTCTTGTTGATAAAATTAGAAAACACGAAGCTAAAGAATTCAGAGCCACTGATGATGATGATCTTTGAGCGAAGTGAGAAGTTCTGGCTCGATAATACTATTCGAGTGTTTGATGAATTATCCCGCACACCTGATGAATGTTTAAAATGTGCCATATCTCTCGCTCACGGGACATCGTGCATATCACTGGTGGAATACACTAGTATTGGTGGTTCCGAAAGAACGAGTGACCTGGGAATTCTTTCAGACTGAGTTCCGTAAGAAATACATCAGTCAGAGATTTATCGACCAGAAACGTAAAAAATTTCTTGAATTGAAACAGGGTCGGATGACAGTGACCGAGTATGAGCGAAAATTTGTGAGACTCAGACGGTATGCCCGAGAGTGTGTTTTGACAGAGGCTATTATGTGTAAAAGATTTGAAGATGGGCTGAACAAAGACATTAAACTGTTAGTTAGCATACTTGAGATAAAAGAGTTCGTGGTACTTGTTGAGCGAGCTTGTAAAGTCGAAGAGCTTGGGAAAGAGAAAAAAAAAGCTGATTCTGAAGCTAGAGATTCATGTAAGAGACCATTCAGTAAGTCATTTCAGTCGACCTCGAAGAACTTTCGAGATGATGCTAGCCGTTTGAAGATTACTGCGGGTTATTCTAGACTTGATCGAGATAGACCACCTGTGAGCTCGAGAGCTACCTCAGTAGCTAGTGTGGGTAATGTCAGATCAAATCGACCCGAGTGTGAACATTGTGGTAAAAGACATTTCGACAATTGCAGATTGTATGACAGAGCCTTTTTTAAATGTGGATCTAGAGATCATATCATTCGAGAGTGTCCAGAGTTGGCGGATCAAAATTCGATTCAGAATACTAGATCGGGTAACACTGCAGCTCGAGGTAGACCACTCAGAAATACGAGTAATGTGAGTGGCAGTCAGAGAGGGACCAAAGATACCGCTGTTAGATTCGAGGCTCGCACACCTGCCAGAGCCTATGCTATTCGCGCACGCGAGGAGGCCTCATCCCCGGATGTTATTACTGGTATTTTAACTCTCCATGATACTAGTGTTGTTGCATTGATTGATCCTGGTCCGACTCATTCTTATGTGTGTGAGACTTTAGTATCCAGTAAGACTTTGTGTAACAGTCCAAATTTGACCCTAATCGGAATGGTGGTTTTGGGACCACGAATCCGAGTCTGAAATATATTAAATGATATATTCTGTGCTTATTATATGTGATTTAATGTGTGTGAAAGTTTCGTAGAAAAATTTAATCGTTTGTGTGTTCAATTTAACAAAAAGGACTAAATCGCGTAAAGTGTAAAAGTTGCATACTATAGTGAAAAGTGCTAGAATGATAATGGCTTTTTAATATGAGGTATTAAATGGGTAAATAGCCCATTTTTAAGTTAGTGGGTGGCATATGACAAGATTAACCTTAATTTTTATATTATATAATTTTATATAATAAGGTTATATAAGTAAATGATTAAATGTCATAATATATGTTAAATAAAACATAATAAAACCATTATCATCTTTTTAGTTGATGAAAGCCGAATGTTCTAAGGAAGAAAAAGGGGGTTTTTAAGTTTCAGAATTCAGCACTTGTAAGCTCAATCCAAGGTTAGTTTGATTTCGGTTTTCGATAATTTTTATGTTTTTGAGATCGTTGCTTCGAATAGTAGCTGACCCATGTTGGAATTTTTAAATTTAAGCATGTTTGGTATTCGGCTATTGACATGTTCTTGGGGTTTTTGATGTTTAATGATTTTATATTAAAGATATGTTAAAGATTAGCATGTTTTGTATTTGAGATTTTAGTGAATTTGAGTATTTTGGGCTAAATTGCAAAAATGAATTTTTGAGGGGACCAAATGCAAAATAAATGAAAGAAATGGACTTGTATAGTCCCTATGAAAATTCGGCTCTCAGGTATTATAGTGAAATTTTGTGTATTTTGTGTTTTGTGCAAATAGGACTAAATTGTAAAAATGTGAAACATTAGGGGTAAAATGGTAATTTGCCCATTTATGTGTTTTGGGACTAAATTGAGATGAAATGTGCTTGAATGAGCTAAATTTTAATGTGTCTAGATCAAGAACAAAGAAAAACGGATTTGGATCGGGGAAAGGCGAAGGTTACCGAATAGCCGGCCTACGTTGTCCGTCGACAGTCGAGGTAAGTCCTTAAGCAAATATATATTAAAGAGTTAATTATGAACATGTTAAATGATGATATTTGATAAATTTTGAGTATAAATTTATGTGTTAGCCTAATGTAAAGGTGTTAAATTGGATTGAATATATTTTTGTTAATGTGATATGAATAAGTATATCCGATATGATATGTGGATGTAATATAATGTATATGATTTTTTTGTGATGTTAGCATTAAGAAATGTGTATTGAAGGATAAATTATGTTGTTATTCGGGCTTCGAGCCTAGCAGGCCTTGTGCCGGTGATTTATTTCGGCCTTCGAGCCTAGCAGGCCTTGTGCCGGTGATTTATTTCGGGCTTCGAGCCTAGCAGGCTAAATGCTGGTGTTTAAATCTCAGACCTTGAGTCTAGCAGGCCTAGTACCGGTGTGTGCAATTCGGGTTAAAGCCTAGCAGGTGCTATACCGATGAGTTTTAATTTTGAACTTCATTTATATAGTAATAAGGTCATGAAGCAAATCTAGTAAGCTTGAGCTTTGAAAATGAATTTGTTAATTCGGCAACAAGGTATGTACTTCATACATTAATGTCATATATATATATATGTGCTATAATAGTGAGCAAATGAAACTATGAAAGAAAAATGTGTTGTGCACTTGGTTGTGAAGTTTATATAAATATAATAAAATTTGCCATATAGTTATTAGAAATGCGAAAGTTTGAGTATGGTTAAAAGGTTCTTGTAAGTATATTTATTCATCCAGTTATGTAATTGTCTATGTGTATTCGGCAATTGATGTATTTGGTAAAGAATTGGAAGTTACCAAGTTAAGTAAGGTAGTGATATCTTGTTATGGTGAGCCTATGAGTAAGACATGTATGTTTTATGTCATGAATTGATTTAAATCATGTTTAACTAGTTGAGTGACTTAAATCAATGCTTAAGACTTACTAAGCTAGTAAGCTTACTCTGTTTATGTTTAATGTTTTGATTTATAGATTTTGATCAAGCTACGGGCTAGGGAAAATCGTCAGCAAGTCAATCGCACTATCAACTTTTTGGTACTCTTTTGGTTTAGTTTATTTTGGATAAAGGCATGTATAGGATGGATAATGTCTACGTTTGAGTTGGAAACTTTTGTTATGTATCTATATTAAAGCCATGCGAATATGGCTTACTTTCAATATATTGAGTTTTCAATGTTTCATGTTTTAATTATAGTATATGTGATTTTAAATGAATTAGAAGTATAGTAACTTGTTTGTTCGTACATGCATTAGTATATTTATATATGAGATGAATTTATAATTGATGGTATAATGGATATGTTGATTTAGTTTGTATTGGTTTAGTATGCATATGCTTTAGGCTTGTTTTGGGTGATAATTTGTGTTTGGATTAAAATTTAATATAAGGTGTATTTGTATATTCGGCTAAGGCTTGGACTCAATATAATATAAATGTATTATATATTGGATGTTTTCATTAATGACAGAATGTATATTCTATGATTGTTTTGGTTTGTTCATAAGAGAATTGATTTGTGCACGAATATTTGTTTAAGGAACCAAAGGTGCATTTGTTCTTTTAGTAGATATAGACCAAGCGCATTTTATATATTTGTGATGTGATCGTTTGAGGCTTGGTTACTTTGATTCTGTATGTAGTGGTAAATATACTTATATGTTAGGCATGATTAGACAGATTATTAATATCTAGTAAATATGAATGATGAGTTTGTTACATTATTCGGCCGAATTCATGAGGTACATATTTAGCATGTGATTAAACGATGGTATGTGAGATATTAAATTCGATTAAGACATTGTGCATATGGTTAAGATTTGTTTAATCTATGCTTGATGGTTTAATGAAATAATTTGATAAAGGATCTTTAGTAATGTGATGTGAAGTGATTGAGTGGATATGCTCATGTATTTAGCTATGCTAGAAATTAAGTCTAAAACGTTGAAATGTTATAATTATAGTAATGATCGCACTGTGTATGCTTGAATTCAATGGAATGTTTATTCGGAATTGAGTTTAGTTAGGTAATGCCTCATAACCCTAATCCGGTGACGGGTACGGGTTAGGGGTGTTACACTTTGCCTGTAGAGTCTACTGAGTTTGTGATTAAAGTATCGAACCCCTTAAGCCGGTGTGTTTTGGTTGATAAAGTGTGCACGAATTGTCCGTTGATGATTCGAGATTCATGTTTTCCGGCTGATTTAATGTTGTTGCCATTCGACGAGTTTGATATAATTCTAGGTATGGATTGGTTAACTCTACATGATGCTATTGTGGACTGCAAACGGAAGACTATTGATTTACGATGTCAGAATGATGAGATTATTCGGATTGAATCTAATGATCTGAATGGTTTACCAGCAGTGATATCTTCGATGTTAGCTTTGAAATACGTAAGAAAGGTTGCGAAGCTTATTTTGCATATGTGCTTGATAGTAAAGTAATCAAAAGAAAGATTGAATCAGTACCTATTGTGAGTGAGTATCCAGATGTGTTTCCTGAAGAGTTACCGGGTTTGCCACCTATTCGAGAAGTTGAATTTGGTATTGAGTTAGTGCTGGGGACAACTCCGATTTCGATAGCTCCGTACAGAATGGCACCTACAGAATTAAAAGAATTGAAAGCACAGTTGCAAGAGTTGACAGATAGAGGTTTTGCACGACCGAGTTTCTCTCCTTGGGGCGCACCAATTTTATTTGTGAAAAAGAAAGAGAGAACCATGAGAATATGTATCGACTACAGACAGCTTAATAAAGTGACTATAAAAAATAAGTATCCGTTGCCACGGATTGACGATCTGTTTGATCAGTTGAAAGGGGCTACAATATTTTTAAAGATAGATTTGAGATTAGACTACTATCAGTTGCGAGTTAAAGACTCTGATGTGCCAAAGACTGCTTTCCAAACGAGGTACGGACACTACGAGTTTCTGGTTATGCCTTTCGGACTCACTAATGCACCTGCTGTTTTCATGGATTTGATGAATCAAATTTTCAGACAGTATCTGGATCGGTTTGTGGTAGTATTCATAGATGATATTCTCATCTACTCCCGTGATGAAACCGAGCATGTTGAACATCTGAGACTTGTATTACAGACTTTTCGAGATAAACAGTTGTATGCAAAGTTCAGTAAATGTGAGTTCCGTTACTGAAGTCGATTTTTAGGCCATGTTGTATCAAAGATCGTATTCGAGTTGATCCGAATAAAATTTCAGCTATACTTGATTGGAAACCTCCGAGAAATGTCTCTGAAGTTTAAAGCTTTCTAGGACTTGCTGGTTATTACAGACGGTTCGTGAAAGGTTTCTCTATGATCGCGACACCGATGACGAAGCTGTTACAGAAAGATGTTAAGTTTGAGTGGTCAGAAAAGTGCTAGAAAAGTTTCGATCAGTTGAAAGCTCTTTTGACCGAAGCTCCAGTGTTAATTCAGCCAGAACCGAGTAAAGAATTTGTCATTTACAGTGATGCATCTTTGAGTAGTCTGGGTTGTTTTTTGATGCAAGAAGGCAAAGTCATAGCTTATGCCTCGAGACAACTGAAGCCGTACGAAAAGAACTATCCGACACATGATTTGGAATTAGCAGCTATTGTGTTCGCATTGAAGATTTGGCGTCACTATCTGTTTGGTGAGAAATGTCATGTTTATTCTGATCATAAAAGCCTGAAGTATTTGATGACTCAGAAAGATTTGAATTTGAGACAACGTCGATGGTTAGAGTTGTTAAAAGAATACGAACTTATAATTGACTATCATCTAGGAAAAGCTAATGTTGTAGCTGATGCTTTAAGTCAAAAATCATTATTTGCTTTGCGTGCAATGAATGCGTATACAGTTATATCTGATGATGGTTCGATAATAGCCGAATTAAAAGTAAGACCGCTATTTGTTCAACAAATTTGTGATGCTCAAAAAGTTGATAACGATCTGATAGCAAAGCGAGTTCAGTGTGAAACGAATGTTGAATCTGAATTCCGAGTTTATGAAAATGGTTGTTTGAGGTTCAGAAACCGAATATGTGTTCCAAGAAACTCAGAATTGATTTAGATGATTTTGAACGAAGCTCACAACAGTCGGTTATCTGTTCATCTGGGTAGCACGAAAATGTATAATGATCTGAAACAGTTCTATTGGTGGCCTGGTATGAAACGAGACATATCTGACTTTGTTTCAAAATGCTTAGTCTGTCAACAAGTAAAAGCAGAGCATCAGGTACCTTCTGGGTTACTTCAGCCGATTATGATACCCTAGTGGAAATGGGACAGAGTCACGATGGATTTTGTATCTGGTTTACCGTTGACACCGAGCAAGAAAGATGCAATCTGGGTTATTGTGGATAGATTGACTAAATCTGCTCATTTTGTTCCAGTTCGCACAAATTATTCGCTTGATAAATTGGCTGAATTATATGTTTCTCAGATTGTGAGATTACATGGTGTGCCTATTTCTATTGTTTTGGACCGAGACTCGAGGTTCACATCGCGGTTTTGGAAGAAATTGCAAGATACTTTAGGTACGAAACTACACTTTAACACGGCTTTTCATCTGCAAACAGATGGTTAGTCCAAACGAATCATTCAGGTACTTGAGGATATGTTGAGATGTTGCATTCTCGAGTTCGAAGGTACGTGGGAACGATACTTACCTTTGATTGAATTTTCTTATAATAATAGTTTTCAATCTAGTATCAAAATAGCACCTTACGAGGCTTTGTACGGTCGAAAATGTCGTACACCTTTGTATTGGACTGAGCTTAATGAAAATAAGATACACGGGGTTGACTTGATCAAAGAGACTGAACAGAAAGTGATAGTGATTCGAGACAGTTTGGAAGCTGCATCAGATCGTCAAAAGTCATATGCAGATTTAAAACGTAAGGATATTGAGTTTCAGACCGGAGATCAAGTGTTTTTGAAAGTCTCACCGTGGAAGAAAATACTTAGATTTGGTCGTAAAGGCAAATTGAGTTTGAGATTTATTGGGCCATATGAGATTATAGAGTGTATCAGGCCGGTTGCTTATAGACTGTTGTTGCCACCTGAGTTAGAAAAGATTCATAATGTATTCTATGTTTCGATGCTTCGTAGATACCGATCCGATCCTTCATATGTGATTAGTCCGACAGAGGTTGAGATTAAGTCCGATATGACATATGAAGAAGAACCAATTCGTATTTTGGCTCGTGAGATTAAACAATTGCGAAATAAGAAAATTCCGTTAGTTAAAGTACTGTGGCATAAGCACAGAGTTGAGGAAGCAACTTGGGAGTCAGAGGATACAATGAAAGAGCGTTATTCAAACCTATTCATCGGTAAGATTTTCGGGGATGAAAATCCCTAAGGGGGGAGAGTTGTAACAACCCGATTTTGACCCTAATCAGAACAGTGGTTTTGGGACCACAAATCTGAGTCCGAAAAGTATTTTAAAATTATTTTTAGTGTTTATTATGTGTGAATTTGCTTGTGTTAAATTTTCGTGTTTTAATTTCGTCGTTTGAGTGTCTGATTAAGAAAAATGGCTTAATCGCGTAAAATGAAAATTTGATGGTTAGTTGTGAAAGTGCCTAATTGTTGTTGTCTTTTTAATATGGAGGATTTATGTTGCAATTAGGCCATTTTTTAATATATAGTGGACGGCAACATGTGGTTATTATATGTTATTATATGTTAAATTTTATATAAAATTTAAAGTTTATATTAATATGATATATAGTTATAATATAATAAACTTAACATAATTAAAAAGCCAAAGTTTATTTTTGCTTTCATAACCGAATAACAAAAACAAAAAGAAAAGAGAAAAGAGTTAGGCATTCGGCTATCTTTGGGTTTGATTAAGGTATGTATCTAGCTCGATTTTTTATAATTTTTACGTTTTTGAGATCGTTGCTATGAAATGTACAAAGCCCGTGTTTCAATTTTTAATTTTGATGAATATTTTGAGTTGAGCCATTAATGATAGCTTGTTGTTTGTGTTGTTTGATGATGAAATATGAAGTATATGTATTAGATTAACATGTTTTGTCTTTAAATTTTTGATGAATTTGAGTAATTTGGAATAAATTGCAAAAATAAATTTTTGAGGGACTAAAATGTGAAATAAATGAAATGTGTGGATTTGTATGAAGACTATGAATATTCGGCCCTAGCATAGTGTGTTCAAATTTTGTGTATTTTGTGTTTTGTGCAAAAAGGACTAAATTGTAAAAAGTGTGAAATGTTAGGTGCAAAATTGTAATTTGCCTATTTATGTGTTTTTAGACTAAATTGAATAGAATGGTGTTTAAATAAGCTTAATTTGAATATGTTTAGATCAAGAACCAAAGAAATCGGATTTGGACCGGGGAAAAACGAAAGTAGTCGATTAGTCGATTTTATCGATCGTCGACGTCCGAGGTAAGTCAATAAGCCTATAAATGTTGTTAAATTTGCTAGTACATATAATTACATGATGAATGGAATTTTTTGTGAATTTTTCTGTGTATGGCCGAATATATATTGTGCTAATGAGCTATGTTCTGAGTTTGATTCGATCGAAATCCGATGTCTGAAAGCCCCGTACGAACCCTAGGAATAGTTAGGATACATATGTCATGACATAGGATATCCGATATGTGTTATCGTGTAAGACCACGTCTGGGACGTTGGCATCGACTTGTGTTTACGTGTAAGACCATGTCTGGGACATTGGCATCGTATTTGATTCGTGTAAGACCCTGTCTGGGATAGTGGCATCGATATGTGATTACATGTAAGACCACGTCTGGGACGTTGGCATTGTACGAACTTCCAACTATCCGCGTATCCTTTTTAATTCCGAACGGTTCAACGGGCATTGTTAAGAGAAGACCTAATGTGAAAATCGAATTAAAAGGGCTCAGGTATGTATTTAAACTATGTTATGTAAGTAAGGTAAGTTAATTGCTTATTCGATTGTATAAATGCTAAAGTTATGAATGTGTTCCATGTGTAAGCATTTTGAATTAGTATATTCGGTCAAGTGAGCTATATGAGATCTTAATATTGAGAATTGTATAAGTTCTTATGTATATGTATAATTTACCTTATGATATGTGTATGGAAGATTTTAATGCTAAGTTGTGCTTGTGACTTTGTTTATTTGGTTTTGTTAATTTGATTAATATTTACTTGCTTATGACTTACTAAGCTTAAATAGCTTACTATGTGTGTTTTAGTTTACCACTGTTTTATAGATTTTGGATTCACGTTACGAGCTCGGGATCGTCAAAGAAAGCCTATCACACTATCGTCTCTTTTCGGTATTTTGTAAAGTTTGAATCTGAATTTATGGCATGTATAGTCTAGCCTAAATATTTGACTTTGAGATATGTATATGTATAAAGCCATGCGAAAATGGCTTGTTCATTATGTTTAAATCTGTTTTTTTTTTTATGTTCTTGATTCAGTGTTTGATGTGCTTGGATTGTGATTTCGGTCATGGCATTAGTTTATTATGGAAGTGTATTTCATAGGTATTTATGTTAGGTGTTTTGTTATGTGGTTCGATTGTTAATTGAGTTAGTTGATAGTTGTGTAGTAATGATCATGATATTTGTGTGATTTGGTAAGTAAGTTTCATGATATGTATGAATGGAGTATTGGGTTATATATCTTGGTTGTGAAAAGATATGTATGATTTATAAATGAAATAAGTGAATGGATACATATATATTGATGTTAAAATGGTTAATTGGGTTGGTTGGAAACGGTAAGTTTCATGGGTTTTGAATTAGAAATTGAGAATAAATGTGTATGAATGTGTACGGCTTTGTTAAATGGTAAAAATATTAGGTATAACTTGACTTAGTAATGAAGTATAAAAGATGAAATGTGTTTGATTACATATTGGCCTTATTGGTGTGGTTGTTAGTCGATAGATAAAGATCATGCTTTATGATTGGTTTTGGTTAATTTGAGAGACATGACTTGGGTTATAATGCATGTTTATGTTTGGTTACTTATATGTGAAATAAATGCGTATATGTTTATGATGTGTTCATTGTTTGGTTAATGGGATTGAATAATTTCATTATTATTGAATGGAGAATTTGTACGAAATTTTAAATCTTATGTAATCGAATAAATAGTTAATTCATTAGCTAAGTGTATGCATTTTGACTATGGTATTTGGACATGTGAGATAAGTGAAATATTAGTTGTAATTTATGTTCAAGATGTTTTAGATTGATAAAGTTTATGCGCATAGCCTTGTGATGAACTAAATTGGCTAAGTATTTGGTAAATTTGGTAATTGTAAAATAAACGAAATAGAATCAATGGATGTATTAGTGCATAATAGGCATGAGATGATTATATGTTTGAACATACTTAGGTTATTATGATTCGGTTGTAATGGCAAAATATACAACTCTACTTTGTTTGAATTATTCAATATACGTATACGAACCTTAGTTTGATTATAAAGCATGTGAATTTGTATACTATGAATTGTTCTTTTTGTTCATGAATGTTATATGTGAGTACAGTGACATACGTACGTTATTATAATATTCAGGTTATGTACAGCTTTGATGTGATATATTTAAAAAAAAACAATATGCCACATTCCGAAATGTGTGTTTTGTTTGGTAGTACCTCGTAACCCTAATCCGGCGACGGATACGGGTTAGGGGTGTTACACTTATAATATGGTAAAATTGCCATGTGGCATCCAATGATTAGTCCATATATCAAAAAAATGCCATGTCAAATTTTCTTAGAGTTTTAATGGTAGTAACCAAAATAAACGAACTATGTAATGTGGGCACTCAAATTGTAAAAATTTTATTTTAAAAATCTAAAATGAGAATTATTTTATAGTTGAGTGATTATATGTGTAATTTACCCTTTTGGATATTATAAATTTATCTTTAAAAAATATTATTATAATAAGTTCATAATTTTTTTAAATTTATTAGCATGCTAATAATAAAAATAAAGTTATCAGTTATGTATTAAATTATATTAAAATTCGTATTACATAAATAAATAAATAAAATTAGCTTATGAATAGTAGAAATCACAAACTAGCATATAGTATAACATTGCATGTAATATGCTTAAGCTACAAATATTTCTGACCTGGAGATTGACATTGACATACATGCCTCCTGTTTTTGCAATATTTGGGACAAAAGTTTTAAGTATAGCTCAGTTAATATTTGGGACAAGAATTTTGTAGAGTAATATGTAAAAATATGTAGGTGACATAATTTATTGAATTTGTAAGTAAATTTAAAAAAAAAAAATCTTTTGAAACAAAATATTTATCCAAACTTTAAATATTTTAAATTATAAAAATATTTATCCAATTTATCTAATTTTAATTTTATTTCGAACCTATAAATATTGACTATGCTATCTAGTATTAGTATCGGATAAAAATATGTTTAATATTATATTATTTTTATTCATATATATATATATATACCCAAATATATTTTATTTAAATATTAAATTACTACTTAAATTTTTTTTATCAAAATCCAATATTAATTAAAAAAATATGCCGCTTACTAAATTATGTTAAACATCCATCTATTATTATAATAATGGATGTACAAGTTAAAAGAAAATATAATTTTTTTAAAAAGGTTTAATATTATCAATAATTTATCTCAACCAAAGGATAAACACCAATTTAAATATATCTAAAACACTGTATTTTTTACAAAAAAATCTCTTAAACTTACTCTTCCATAATTAATCTAATATAAAACATTTCACCAATAAGTTTGTCTTGCATAAAATTACTCTCTCATAAACAAACTCTTTAATAAGAAATTGAACTTTGCTTTATATAAAATTCTTATGAACTAAAACTTTAACCAGAAACTTTAATTTGTGACTTCTTCTCCCTTTATAATTTTCTCTTTGCTTTATGAATTTTTCTTCACTCATAATTTTCTCTAAGAAAGCATCGAGAAGTAGGTATGACTGAAGAAGCAAAAGAAAGCATCTCTACAAAAAGAGGACTCAAACGCAACGAAATATTACCTTTTACATTAGAATTCCTCCGTGGTCGATGGTTTGCACTTTTTGCCTCTTTTCTAATCATGGCGAGTTCTGGTTCAGTCTATTTATTCGGAACCTACTCCAACGAGATCAAAACCACTCTTGGTTATGATCAGACAACCATCAATCTCTTAGGCTTCTCCAAGGATGTTGGTGCTAATGTTGGGATTCTTACTGGCCTTATTGCCGAGATCACACCCACTTGGTTTGTACTACTACTTGGGGCTGCACTCAACTTTGGCGGCTATTTCATGATATGGTTAGCCGTGACAGGAAAAATAGCCAAACCCATGGTTTGGCAAATGTGCGTTTACATGGCTATTGGAGCCAATTCCCAGAATTTTGCCAATACAGGAGGCGTCGTTACCGCTGTCAAGAACTTCCCTGAAAGCAGGGGTTCTTTGATAGGTCTCTTGAAGGGCTACGCAGGGTTAAGCGGTGCTATTATAACACAGGTCTACTTGGCTGTATACGGTAACGATTCAAAGTCTCTCATCTTTCTTATTGCATGTCTTCCCACTGCACTTTCACTAATATTTATTTACACAGTTCGGACAATGGGGCCCGTTAAGCATCCTAATGAACATCGAGTCTTCAACCAATTCCTGCTTCTCTCAATTGTTTTAGCACTTCTTCTTATGGTAAAAACTTTAATAGAGAGAAAAATCACATTCTCTGAAGGAACAAATGCTGTCGTTACCACAGTGCTCTGTTTACTTCTCTTTGCCTCTCTTTATATTTCGATTAGAGAAGCGTTAGTAGTTTGGAAAATCAAGAAACAGCCTCCAACTGCCATAACAATTGAGCAGTCTAAATCACAAGTAGTTGAATCAAGTGAAGAAACTTCAACGAAGCCTACTTCTTCAGAACAGGTTGATGAAAAGATAGAAAAGTCATGTTTCCTTACCGTTTTCGATAAGCCGGAGAGAGGAATGGATTACACAATTTTGCAAGCACTCACCAGCATTGATATGTTGATTCTCCTTGTTACCACAATTTTCGGACTTGGGGCAAGCTTAACTGCAGTAGACAATTTGGGTCAAATTGGTGAGTCGCTTGGATATGACAATAGAACAGTGACTACTTTTGTATCAATTATTAGCATCTGGAATTTTTTCGGGAGAGTTTTTTCTGGATTTGTTTCCGAAATTCTGATGGTAAAGTACAAGCTTCCACGGCCACTCATGATGACGATGGTGCTTCTTTTTTCATGCATTGGCTATCTCTTGATTGCCTTTCCATTCCCAGGTGCAATGTATATAGCATCAGTTATAATTGGATTCACGTTCGGGGCACAACTACCATTAATATTTGCCATTATATCTGAGCTGTTTGGCTTGAAGTACTATGCTACATTGTTTAACTGTGCCCAAATTGCAAGTCCTCTTGGGTCATACATATTTAAAGTGAAGGTTACGGGGGCCATCTACGACGCAGAAGCATTGAAGGATGTTGCAGCCAAAGGCTTAGCAGGGAAACAATTGACATGCATTGGCAGTCATTGTTACAGACTGTCGTTTATAATACTGGCTTCTGTTAGCTGCTTTGGAGCCTTGTGTTCTCTAATTCTGGTGATGAGAACCCGAAAGTTCTACCAAAGCGATATTTACCAGAAGTTTAGAGAAAATGCTGATACCTTATGAAACAAATGGTTGGAGTCTTTTCATAGTCATTATGTTTTTTCTTTTATTATCATTGTATTTAATCAAAATAGTTATAACATGTTTCATGGATCCTTAATTTGTTGATATGGATATGAAACCATTCAATTTTTATTTTTTTTTATTAGATTAAAAAATTTTACTTACCTGGTTCAATGATTTGACATTCCATCATTGAGTTTAGATTTATGGCCAATGATTTTATAGCATTCAATCTATCTTTTAGATTTAAATTTTGGTAGAATGATTTTATCTTATCGCAATTAATCTTTCTACTAGTTGTGTCAACTACAATTTTTTTTCATATATAAAAATAAATTATTGGAAAAATTCATAAAAAATACAAAAAAAAATTACTTTTTTTTTATTTTAATAGATTTTTTAATTGGGAATGTCAACAAAAAAACAATTTTACATTTTTTTCATATTTTTATATTCCCTTCATATATAGTATTTATACTTTTAAATTTTGTATACAAGGATAAATATCAAAATTATACATGAACTTTAGTCCAATGTACAATGTCATACATAAATTTTGATTTTGTATAACTTTATACATGAAAATTTAATTCAATATTCACAAACCACCAACAACATTGATTTTGTACAATTTTTTACATTAAATTTTAATTTGATTCAATTTTTACAAACTATTGACAATATTATTAATGTAATACGAAAATAAATTGATGTCTTTATTTCTTTAAATGTATACAATTGAATCAAAATTAAAATTCGATGTGTACATATGAACCGCGATCAAAATTTCATGTGTATAATTACATGAAATCAAAGGTTCATGTATAATTTTAATATTTATTCCTATTTTTAATTATACATTATCATAATTGTATAGGTATAGATAACTATATCATAATTCGAAAATTTTTTTCCTCATAATTTATGAAAAAAAGAAAGAAAAGAAAAGGGAAGTGTCAGTGGTAGTTATTGAAAAGGGTTTTTATATTTGGTTAGCTGCTAAAAATCATTTTTATGTTCTATTTTCTAAGGTTATTGGAGTAGTGAATCTAATTATGTATGTCTTGAATACAGATTAATTATGAGAATGAAAAATATGGAATACAGAGAAAATTTAGATCCCACATACACAATTAGGATGATAACAAATGTGGATTAGAGTAAAATAAATTTATAAAAAAAAATGACAATTTTTTAACTACTAACCCATGTTTCAAATCTTAAACTACAACCAAAATTAATCATTATAAATATTAAATTAAATAATTAACTTCTGATTTAACCTCGTAGAAACTTAGAACATCAGTGCTCCCGATTGCCATTCGATTCAAATCTTTGTTAGTTGAAAAGGTAGGCAAGAGAATAAGGTTCGGAAATTTAAAATTAGGTTCGGAGGAATGGGGAGCCACTAAACAGCCTTTCTAGGCTTTTTGGCGCTTTGCTTTGGGAAGCCGTTAGAGTTCTCATGCCGTCTATCTTATCTTCTTTTACTTAACCACTTTGCCTTTGCTTCTATGCTTTTTCTTTTGTTTTTCTCTTTATTTCCCTCTCCGTTCGTTTCATTTAATCTTTCCCTTATTCTCTGGGAATCCAATCTTTTGTCTCTCATTCAAACTAGACTTCAAATTTTGCTTCTTTATCTTCATTCTAAAGAATAAAGTTGAGATCTTTATATACCAGCCCGCTTCCTGGTTAAAACCCCCTTTTTCGTTAAATTGGTCTTGTTTAACATAGCGAGTTTTAGGGGTTTCTGGGTTGCAGGATGGGGGGCGAAAGAATGGCGAAAAGATCATCTTTAGGGAGCTTAATGAGGAAGAGATTGTCTGATATCACCAATACACAGTCACAGCCAAAGCCTTCAAACCAAGAGGAAAAGCCTCAACAAATTCCCCCTGCTGCTGAAGACTACATTAATCAGTTAATTAAAGTATTTTCTTATCCGGGTCTTGTTTACTTTTTTATCTTCTTTTTACTCATTGTGTAACGTTCGCTTAACTTTGGGTTACTCTTTTCTTTTATTCTTTAATGGAGTTGTTTACATTTGAACCAGGAAAAGATGACACTGATTGAACTCGTTGAGGAGAGAAAGTATCCTTTTTTATGTTCTACCAAGTCCTAAAGTTTTTTTCCCCAGTTTTCTGACATTAAATGAATGGTAGAAAACTTTTGTTTTCCTTCATTTTAATTTAACAGTAAGATTATTGAGCTAAGTGGAACTGAGTTGCAGAATCTGAGAACTAGTTTGCAAAAATTACAGCTACAGAATTGGAACCTTGCTCAATCCAATAGTCAAATATTAGCGGTCTGTTGCCTCTCTTGATTTTTCCAAGTATGATTTCGTTTATCAAGTGTTTAGTTGCTATATTATCAATATTGATTTCCTTTTTCTGGTTTTTCAGGAGCTTAATTTAGGGAGAGATCGGGTACATTTGTTGGGAAAAAAAAACTGCTTTATGACTTGCAGGAGTATTGAACCTATTCATTTCAATCTGGATAATTGGGTTTCAATCTTTTTCAGGTGAAAGCGCTACAACATGAACTTGTATGCAAGGATGCTTTCCTTAAAGCTAAGAACCTGGAAAGAAAGGTGAAATTTAATCTTGCTATTATTTGTTAGAATTTGAGCCATTTTAGGCTCTAAAGAAATTTACCCTTTTGTGAGAACAGGGGAAAGCGGATATCAACGATCAAAATACTGACCACGCAGCTGAGGACGATGACAAGGCTTGTACCCGAAACAGAAGGCGCAATGCTAGAAGTCAATGTAATCTTTTAGCATTCTTAGATGATCGATCGGCTTGAAATTTCCCAATACTTGCATTTTTAATTTTAATCTAAAATCTGTTGGATTGTAGCTATGGGCCCTTCAACCACAAGCAGAAGAAGTGGAGATAAAGAGAAGGCTGAAAATAAAAGGTCAGCTAATAGTATTCACATGATGGATTAGGTTCCTACTTCAAACATAGAAAACCAAGTTTTGCTTAATCAATCTCATTTTCTACTTCATACGATGTAGGCGTTGTTTGAGACGGTGAACTGCTAGGTTTAAATCCCAAGAGGCAGAGAATCTATTTGAGATTGATGACCTCGACTATGTGGGCGCTCAACCTGATACTCCGATGCATGAATTAGCAGCTTCATCTCTTAGCATGGAAGAAGCTTGTAGTAACCCAAGAGCTGAAACCAGAAGTTCGATCGCTGCAAGGCCATTACCATTACGCAAAGCAGTCGAGAAAGTGCAGTCATACAAGGAAGTTCCACTTAATATCAAAATGCGGAGAAATGAGTGAACATCAACAACCAACCGCTTCATCCTTCTGATTTAATACTCGTAACCTATGTAGTGTTATTTGTGGAACTTAATTCTGTCGTAATATATCTATCCCTACATGCTGTTGTTTATTCCAAACATCTAGTTGACTGCAGGATTGTAAAAGAAACAAAATGTGGCATTTTGAAGCAAGTTTTTGTAATCAATTTCTCCAAGGATCCGACAAATCCTTTTTCACTCCATTTGGGATTTATTTGCGTTTTTCCATTTTTGGATTTGATTAGCCCAGTTAGAAATCTAGGCCTTTGCATTCCCCATTCTCCATTGGGCTTCTGTTCAAATGCTGCTGGCTCCAATCAATTGCATTTTCTATATCAGATCAAGTTCAAATGAAATTTGGTTTTACTTCAATCTTTTTTCTTTAATATGTTGAATTTTTTTAGCGAGTAATAATTTGAAGTAGTAAAAATATTGGCAAGTGATGTATATAGGTATAGTAAAATATTAAAAAAATTAAGTATTTTAGAAAAAAAAAGATATATAATAATATTTTAAAATTGTTTGTGGAATAAAAAAAATATAAGTAATAATTATTTTAGTTATCGGTGGTTTTATTTATTTATTAAGTGCAAAAGTATTTTTGGTGGGAGTGTGTAATTATTTAAAAAAGAGTGAAATTTTTAGAATAAAAATGATTTAGCTTCTTTATAAATTATATAAAATATTAAAATAGCATTATTAATTGATGATGTTATATAAAATTAACTTTCAATTATATCAAATTAATCAATATTGTTATACATGAGACAGACACAATATAAAATATTAAACACAAATATAATAATATAGTATATGTTTGTTGGGGCAATTTACCTAAAAAAACCGAAAAAATAATAAATTTACAGAAAAGGGTCGAAATCTAGAACATTTACGGAAAATGGCCATTTCCCCACAAAGCGCGTCCACGTCAGCGCATTTTGTAGGGAAAAAGCAGGAAAGCGCACCCTTGAGGGAGCGCTTTTGCCCTCCTTCCCCGTTTAATTTTCAGCTATTTTTAGTGTTAGGGTATGCAATTTTAAGGTTTCAGGGCTAGGGTTTATGATTTTTTAGGGTCGTTAGATTTAGGATTTTTAGGAGAAAATTAATGGAGTAGATTATAAGGTTAATTAGGGTTTAGTAAAAATATGTTTAGGGTTTTGGGCAAAATATATTAGCAAAATAAAAATTGTTTGAATTTTTTTGACAGTTGTATCTGGCAAAATAATTTTGAGAAGACGTTTCTGAACAAATAGTGCCCAAAACGCTTCAAGCAGGATGCATTGTCAAGAAAGTCTTGAAAAGAGCTCCCATGTGGGCGCTCTTTTGCTCTGATAGTCTCCGGTAAAATAATTTTGAGAAGATGTTTCGAACAAATAGTGCCCAAAACGCTTCAAGCGGATGATGCCTTCATCGAAGAATCTTGAAAAAGCTCCCACGCGTGGACGCTCTTTTCTCTGATGATCACCGGTAAAATAATTTTGAAAAGGCGTTTACGAACAAATAGTGCCCAAAACGCGAACAAATAGTGCCCAAAGCGCTTCAAGCGGGATGCACTATCGCAAGAAATCTTGAAAAGAGCTCCCACGTGGGCGCTCTTTTGCTCTGATAGTCTCGGTAAAATAATTTTGAGAATCGTTTACGAACAAATAGTGCCCAAAACGCTTCAAGCAGGATGCCTTTGTCGGCAAAATCTTGAAAAGAGCTCCCATGTGGGCGCTCTTTTGCTCTGATAGTCTCGGTAAAATTATGACTATAAATTAGCCAAATTTCATTCTCAGGTTGCATAACAGAAATTGAGGCAAAAGAAAAATAGAAACTGAAAATGAGTGAACGTATTAATGCTGTTATTTACTACGATGGTGAGGTTTGTGACATCAAAAATGGTGTTGTTTTTTTATCGAAGAACACAGCGCGACTGAGTTTTAATCGGAACATAGATTTGTTAGAACTTCGCAAAAGAATTAGGCGTAAAATCTTCGGAACAACGCCAATGAAAGTTCAGTCTATTAAGTATAGATTTTGCGCTTCGATTGATCCGGTGAGATATGACTCATTCGACATCAAAAGTCCTCGGAGCTTTGAGGCAATGGTGGAGACTCATCTTGCCAGTGGATCACCCTATCTTGAGGTATATGTACAATTTTCATCTCCAAGTGATCTTCCTTCGACCTCAACATCTACTTCTGTTCGAGGAGAATACATGACCCCAAGCCGACACTCTGTTAGTGGGAGGCAGAATACGGAAGTGCCCGTGTTTGGTGGTAGTATAGAAAACATAACCCCTGCACGACTTGGTTGGTGGATGGGACATGCATATCCTTCCTTCGACGTCCGATGATAGAAATACGTATTGGGGAACGTCATCAACTTCTAGTGGTTGACAATCTACATATGATTGGAAACGTTACGAAAGATGTTTAAGGAGGGATAATGTACTCCCCACGACATCCACCGGCGAGGGGCCTTCGTTTGTTGCAGATTATGGTGGGTCGGATGGTGAGTCCGATGTGGATCCACCTCGAGAGCCCGGGCCCAATGGTGCAGAAGTTGGATTATTTTTTGAACCGGAGCCTGTTCCAATAGTACCTGAAGATGTTGAGGGCGGTTCAGATGAAGAAGAAGAAGATCCGCTATTCAGGGCGTACTCGCTTTCAGCCCACATGCATAATGTCGATCTATCTCAAGATGATGCATTGGAGTTTCCTAAACTACCACACCGGACGCGTGACCGTACAAGTTCGTCGTTGGATTCGGGCGAATTAGAAGTTGGTAAAGAGTTTTCCAACAAGGATGCTTTTTCTTTGTGCATTGAAACAATACAGCATCAAGAACGGGGTTAACTACAACATGGTTAAATCCAAGCTCGATAAGTACGAGGCGAAGTGTGCAGTGCAAGACGGTACATGTTCATTAAGGAAAAGGACTGGCTTGTGGGAGATCAAAAAGTACAAAGGTCCACATACATGTCTTGCCGGTACAGTATCACTATGTATTCAATGTTTTTGAATAATACAAATATTACGCAATATTGCGTTATTTAATGTACTTCGTTGACAGGTGTTACACAAGATCATCCGAAGATGGATTCAGAGATGTTGGCTGACTTAATAATATCGACGGTGAAGGCCGATCCGAAGACTACAGTGCCAGCCTTAATTGGCAATATTCGTAGCCAATTGGGGTACACACCTCTTCTGAGGAAGACTTGGATAGCGAAAGCGAAGGCGTTGGAAAAGTTGCATGGTCGGTGGGGACGCTTCATATAATGAAGTGTGACGGTGGTGTCAGTCTTTGGAGAGATATGTCTCGAGCAAAGATAACGGACTTGAAAGCGGAATCGGCGTACTACAACGATCGTTTGCTCCGTGGATGCCACGGTGTTCAAGCGTCTTTTACGGACATTTAAGTAATGCCGAGATGCATTTATATCGCAAGCCATTGGTACAAATTGACGGTACCTTTATGTATGGTAGATATACGCATCGGCTATTGCTAGTTATGGCACAGGACGGCAGTGGGAGAATCCTTTCGATTGTGTTTGCAATAACACCGGGGGAGTCAGCTGATGAGTGGGATTTCTTCCTATCTAGGTTAAGGAGGCATATCGCCCTAACCCGATATATGCGTTATATCGGATCGGGGGACTGGAATACTAGCCGCAATATAGAGTGGGGCTTTGTGGCATCGCACACACCATCGATATTGCCTAAGGCATGTTGCGTCCAACTACTACGGGCAACATCGATCTAGAAGGCAGCGACAGCAAGTGACCAATATGGGTATGTAATATCTATTAATATAATTTTGTTTGTAATATTCAATTTATTCTTAATTGAAGAGTGGTGTGTAATATTCACTATCAACTTATATTGGCAGGGTACAAGATCAATAAGGACCGTTTTCAGGAGATGTTAGCGAGTTTGCGATCAGATAACGAAGAAGGCGTAAACTACCTATGCAATATTCCTTTCGAACAGTGGACACAAGCATACGACGGCGGCCTACGATATGGTCATATGACCTCAAACCTAGCCGAATGCATAAATCCTGTTCTAAAAGGAACGCGTCATTTGCCGATAACATCGGTTGTGCGAGAGACATATTTTCATTTAGCGGTACTATTTTCGAAGCGAGCAGCAAGTTATAAAGGCCAAATGTAAGGAGGCCATGTATGGTGCGCGAAGGTCTTGCAAGAAATTAATAGGGGGAAGGCACGGGCCAACACCATGCACACAGTGTGCCACGGTTGCGACAACCTATGGTTTCATGTGACGGAGTTTAACAGACCGAACCAAGGTATTGTTGGCGGGCAGTATCGTGTACACTTGATAAACAGGACCTGCGACTATGGGATATTTGATGCACTTCGTTACCCATGCGCTCATGTACTTGCGGCTTGTCAGAATCTTCGTCTTGATCCCATGAGCTATGTCGACGAAGTGTATAAAATAGAAAACATGTACAACGTATGGAGACACGTATTCCCACCAGTCTTAGATGAACGTAAGTGGCCGTCGGTATCGCTTGCACTGTATAAGCTATTGCCGAATAGACAACTGTGGCGCAAACCAAAAGGTCGACCTTGCTCGACTAGAATACGCAACAATATGGATATCCGAGAAACAGCCAACCAACGTAGGTTGTGCGGATGGTGTAGGAACCAGGCCATACATCTCGCTTCGTGTCCAAATCGGAATAGTTGTGATCTTCTTAACTTTTTGTCTCTTGGTGTCTATGTAAATTCTATTTATTTGTTGATGAAAGCGGTGAACTTTTGTAGAATGACTAATTTGGAAAAAAAACTTTAAGTTACAATAAAAACAAATATTGGACTTTTATTTTTATAATTAAATTACAATAAAATAAAATTAAACAAATTCTATTTTATTAAAGATATTAAAATTAAATTACAAAAAAAAATTAAACAACTATTATTTTATTAAATATATTAAAACTAAATTACAAAAAATAAAAAATAAAAAACAACTTTTTATTTTATTAAATATATTAAAATTAAATTACATATATAAAATAAATAACTTCTATTTTATTGAAGATATTAAAATTAAATTACAAAAAAATTTAAACAACTATTATTTTATTACATATATTAAAACTAAATTACAAAAAATAAAAATAAAAACAACTTTTTATTTTATTAAATATATTAAAATTAAATTACATACAAAAATAAATAATTTCTATTTTATTAAAGATATTAAAATTAAATTACAAAAAAATTTAAACAACTATTATTTTATTAAATATATTAAAAGTAAATTACAAAAAATAAAAAATAAAAAACAACTTTTTATTTTATTAAATATATTAAAATTAAATTACATGCAAAAAAATAAACAATTTTTATTTTATTAAAGATATTAAAATTAAATTACAAAAAAAAATTAAACAACTATTATTTTTTTAAATATATTAAAAGTAAATTACAAAAAATAAAAAATAACTTTTTATTTTATTAAATATATTAAAATTAAATTACATATAAAAAAATAAACAACTTCTATTTTATTGAAGATATTAAAATTAAATTACAAACACAAATAAAAAATAACTTTTATTTTATTAAAAAAATAAAAAATTTATATTACAATTAAAAAATAAAAAAGCCGGTCTGAATCAATGTTGATACCGATCGAAATCAGTGCCACGCGGGGGTGGTCGGCGATTACGCGCTGGATTCCTCCTTCTTCTAGCTTAGTGAAGGGTCGTGGAACCTCGGGCGGGGATTCAGTTCCTCCGGCGGTGGGTGCGGTTGTGGGTGTTGGGATTACGGTAGCTCGGCCACGATCGATGAAAAGTGGTAGCTCCCGCTACCGATCGATGAATAGTGGTAGCCGGCTACAAGTGACAAGTGATTTCCGTGTAAAACCATATCCGGGATATGACATCGGTGTGATACGTGTTTAAGATGTAAGACCATAGCTGGGCTATGGCATTCTAGTGAAAAGTGATGAATTGACAGATAAGACCATGGGTGATGTAACACCCCAAACCCGGCCCAATTGGTACGACCGAATCTGGTATGTCACTAAGAAAATTTTGGAAGAACATGTCGTATTTTTTCGAAAAGCCCATATATATTTCATATAGAATATGCCTTTGTAAAATAAAACCAAACTTAATTACATGCCTTAGTTTAATTAGTAATATAAAAAAAAATTAGACTAACTAAAAGTAATTAAAGCCCAAAATAAAACAAAATATAAACTAGTGGCCCATCGCCTTATTACAACGAAATTTTAAAATCCACCAAATAAAAATATAAAATAATGACTTGAGTCTTTTTGCTAAATCCACATATTCTTCTGCATGGCCACCTTGAGTGCCTCTCCGGCCCGGTCCGAAGCACTAGGTATCACCTGAAATGTTAATTAAAAGGGTGAGTCGCGAGACTCAGTGTGCAACCTCATGCATCACTAGATTTTGGGCCTTAAGCCCGTTAAACAAAGTAATGTGATTTAATACTCATAATAGAAATTAATAACAAATAATATGCAAGGCCCAACCCGTTTGCCTAGGTTTCCATCCGCTACACGCCCCCGTACCAACCGTACACACCATTGGGGATTTCTACAATCGACCCATACCGCTACACACCATGATGGCAGTCATGCTGCTCATCCACATATGATGGCCGAAGCCCTTATAACATATAAACATTTAATGGCCGAAGCCCGTATAACAGTTCACGGCATTAGCGGCTACATCAGATCACGGTAAAAACCGCTACACATATAACGTATAACTTCCTCCTTTCATCAACCCAACCCATGCAATCACATACAAGCATTTTACTTATAACATTTAAACAAATTATTTACTAACCTGGTGATCCGCTTTTACCCTCATTGGGCTTTCATCAATAAACCGAGATGTCGGCAATTATCAAAACATATAAATCTTATGATTATGCATTTTATGATTAGATCTAGATGGTGGGGAAGTATTACACACCTGATTAATGTAGATACCCTTGCTAAACCGATCTACGCTTTGCTTCAAAAAGCCGGAAAGATGCGAAAATTGACCTCCCCTATAATCGGCCAAAGGTTAGTAAATCCCGAATTTTCACACTAAAATCAATAGATCTCCTTACCTTGAAATCCTGAAATTAGAGACTAACGATTTTTGGCTTTTAGATCTAGACGACCAAGTTTCCTTCAAATCCCGGAATGCCGCCCAACATAGAACCATTAAACTATTAGCTTTTCGGCTTTTGCCTTTTAAAAACCGAAATAGAACGTGAGAGCTTAACAGAAGTCGACGCTTACCTTAACATGGGGATTCGGCTAGCACTAGAGAGAAGATTCAGCAATGCCAAAGGAAAAGATTAAATGCCGGAAGAATAGAACTATTCTCACAAATGGGATGAGTAGAGAAAAACTATGGAGATTTTGGCTTTATAGAGAAATCGGCTCAAGAGAAAAAAAATGGAGAAGAGAGTGAAAGGAGAGGTTTCGGCTTTTGAAGAAATTGTAGAGGGAAAGGCTAAGAATTTTGGCACAAAGAATGAAGAGGAAATTAGGGTTTAAATGCCAGAATCAATGAGATATCCCCCCTATTTATAGAAATTTCGGCACTTACCTAACCTTGCAGATAAATCCTATCTTTTCTCCTTTATCTTAATCTACTAGCTCATCTAAAAGAGACTTAATTATCTCTAACTCCTCCCTCCTTTATCAGCATATTATCCACATATTTTAATCATTAAAATCCCTAAATTTTAGCCTTTATATGCTTATTATCCACATAAAATAAATTCCTAAATAATAGCCTTTATCTGCTTATTATCCACATATTTTAAACATTAAAACCCTTAAATTTTAGCCTTGTTTCCATCCACTCCACCTAATCCTAATGCCCAAAATTTAGCTAACTTAAATTAAAAGAATTGGGCTCCATAAAACTTAAATTTGGGCCCCTTACTCCCTTGTGTGGCGTCACCTCCTAAGATTGGGCCACAAGCCCACTTTGGTATTTTAAACATAGATACTACCTTTTAAACCCTATAATGCCCAAACAGATAATTTTAATCAAGGCCTCTACCTAAGCCTGAGCCCAATTTGGACCCCTGACACTTAAATTAACACATTAAACATATCCACCCATTAAACGCATAGGCCCAAAAATTCAGGATGTTACAGTTCTACCCCCTTAAAGAAATTTCGTCCTCGAAATTTCCAACTAACTATTAATCATACTACCTAAGTCTCACTACCATGCTTTCGCTGTGCACTCCAATACTAAACCCAAAATAAACACTTAGTCTTCTATGGTAGAGTACGCACCGGTATTCACATCTAGAGCGTCCTCGTACCCTTGTACTCATGCTATCGGTTCACGTTTATCTGATTAAGAATTTTATGAATTAATAAGTTTCTTCCACTGTTTAACCACGAAGCAGTCTTATGAAGAAATGATAGTTTAAGAGTAGTTCTTTCGAATTTGAATTACATCTACAAGTTTCAGTCTCAAGTTTGTCTCCTAGTTCCATATACACATACATGTAATCACCAATCATACAAATAGAACTTACATTCATCACCTAAGGGTATTTTCGTCATTTCACTACCCAGGGGTATTTTTGTAATTTATCCTACAGGGGTATTTTCATAATTTTCTGAAATAGGGTTCCTTGTTGATTTCGTGAAATAAGGGTATTTTGGTAATTTTACAATCTGAGGGCATTTTGGTAATTTTGAAATCTGGGGGTATTTCGCTCATTTTGCAAAACAATGGTAGTTTGGTAAAAAATTTTCAAACTTTGATATTGTTGTTGTTTTTTTTCAAACAGGGGTACTTTTGGAAAAATACAGTTTTATGGTCCGGGTTATTCTTGTAAACGTAAGATTTTCGGGTAAATTTTCAAAACACAGGTATTTTACAAAATCATGGTTAGTTGGTAGTTTTCACAAATCAAACGTATTTTTAAAAATTTTGCAAAACTTGAGAAATTTTCTTTCTTTTTTTTTTTCAAACTAGGGTGCATTTGGTCCTTTCGGGTTTTAATTATAAGGTTTAGCCCATCAACAAGTCCTCGTAACTAGGGTGAATAGTCACCACGCACTGTAGGATTCTAGTGAAGAGGAGGTGAGTCGCTAGAACTGCTTAAGTACCAAGCTCTCCCTGAATCTACTCCTAGACATACGTATGCCCATTGCCACACCCTAACTTGGCTAAGTGAACAGTCACTACGCACGTGTAGGAGTCCAAGCGAAGAGGAGGTGAGTCACTGGGATCGCTTAAATACTGTGCTCTTAGGATCCAATCCTAGACATGCATATGCCTGTTACCACACCCTAGTCTTGTGGCTCGTTCACGGGTTTGCTTAGTGAAATTAAGTCTTATGAAAATTTAAGAAGTGGTTTAAACTAAGCCTATAGTCCATCAGAGTCTATTTAAACTAGTCTACGTCCCATAAAGCCCATAAAGCCCACATGTATATCACACAATGGTTTAGGGTACTTACAGCGGACTTGGTAGGAGGACGCAGTGCCATGCCGAGCTAATGGACTGTTATCATTTAAAAACATGTATGTTTCAAAAGCCCATTTTTAGAAAACGTTTTGAGCCTAAAAACTCTAGAGCCGAGTTTTGAACCGGGCTCGATACCAATTGTAACACCCCAAACCCGGCCCCAAACACCACGCCAGGATCGGTAGGTCACTAAGAAAATTTTAGAAGAACATGTCGTATTTTGAGAAAAATATTTTTTCTAAAGTTTATCTTCTTATTCGAGAGAAATTTAATAGTTGATAGTTTAAATAAAATATGCCTTTATAAATTAAAAACCCAAATTTAAATAGATACATTAGTTTAATAAGAATTTAAATAACTAAAAGTAATTAAAGCCCAAAATAAAACAAAACATAAACCAGTGGCCCATAGCCTTATTACAACGAGATTTAAAATCTATTAATTAAAAATATAAAGTATTAACTTGAGACTTTTTCTTTGGATCCAGTTGGTCTTTTGCATAGCCACCTTGCGTTCTCTCTCGGCCGGTCCGAAGCACTAGGTATCACTGAAAGGTTAATTAATAGGGTGAGTCGCGAGACTCGATGTGTGCAACCCTCATGCACCACTAGATTTTGGCCTTAGGCCCATAAAGCAGATTAATAATTCCATTTATAAAAAAAAAGAAATAACAAATAATATGCAAGGCCCAACCCATTTGCCTAGGTTTCCATCCGCTACACGCCCCGTACCAACCATTCACACCATTGGGGATTTCTACAATCGACCCACACCGCTACACGCCAAGATGGCGGTCATCTTCGCTCATCAACATATTATGGCCAAGCCCTTATAATGAATCACGGCATTAGCCGCTACAACATATAACGAGATCACGGTATAAACCGCTACACATATAACGTATAACTTCCTCCTTTCATCAACCCAACCCATGCGGTCATAAAATCAATATGCTTTTATCATATAAAGTCAAACATTCACCGACACTGGTGATTTGCTTCACCCTTTTCGGTTTCCAACATTAAACCGAGATATCGGTATTTATTATCACAACATATAAACTTATGAGCATACATTAATAATCAGATCTAGATGGTGGGGAAGTATTACACACTTGTTATCGCGAAGTCCTAAACTCTTAGTCGGTATTCTTGCTATCCGGATTTTTTAATGATCCATGGCAGCGTGTGAAATGTAGGTATGGTATTAACCATACTTGAGTTGTGAAATGTGGCACTCGAGCAACACCGTGTAGCTCGTCATGATCGGCGACTTGTGAAAGCGGACCAATTCTATAAGACGCGTTCACTAATCGACAAAGTTTGGTAAGTGTTACATGGAATTATGTGATATAAGGAAATACGAGTTGATGAGACATGGACATAGAACTTGGTTGATGAATGAGTTCATTTGTGATTATATATTTGTACACCCTTGAGTGTATTATCCGTATGAATTGGTATTCCAAATGAGTTAATGAGAAAAGTTCTAATATGAAATAATCTGAAATTTGAAATGAAATATTATGAAAACGTACTTAAAATACATTGGTATATCTTGTATATGTTATTTGAGTTCATAATGTGGAAAGTAAATGCATGTGGAAATTTGAGATGATGATATCGGTACATGGAATCTATTAGTGGATATGTACATCCAAATTTATATGATAGATTTTAATGAACATTGAAATTGGACTCAATAAGTGATTTGTCAATTTAAATTGTGATTGGCAGGAAAAGTAAGTGAATTGTGTGTCTATGAACTGTTACACATATTTGTCTTAAATACGAGGAAATGGTGGTACTTGATACATGGAAATATGAGATTGTGATATATAAAAAAAACATGGAATATGTTTGATAAATGTGTTTATTCATGATTATAGAACTGTACACCTCAAGTGTACTATTTGTGTAAAGATAATGATTTCAAATTATCTGTAAGTGTTATGTACTATTTGGTAATGCCTCGTAACCCTGTTTTGGCGACGGATACGGGTTAGGGGTGTTTCATCTTGTGGTATCAGAGCTATGGTTTAGTCGATTCTCAGACTAACATAGCGTGTGCAAGAGTCTAGCTATACATGCCATATGTGATCTGTGATAGTGTGACATCTCCCGGCTCTAACAAAATTGTTTTGTTAAGATAGAGATGACTTCCAACCGAGCTATTGTCGATAATGCTAAAAATGATATTGAGATGATTGAAAAGTGCTTACAATGTGTTGAAATGTGGAAAGGTATGAATAGAAGTTCATGATATGCATGTGTTAATGTGCTTAATGAGATAACCATAAGTTGAGAAATGTGGAAAAGTGAAATGAAACGAAAGTCTATGTTGTGATAAACTCATCCATGTATGTTGGTATTCATATGATATCATGTGCCTAACATGCTTGATTAAGTGAGTGTTATGAGTAAATTTACTCAAAATTCATGGAATGTATGTTTAAGTACACTTGTTTGAATAAGATAATCGAAAAGTTCATGTAACATGACTAAGTATGAAAATTTGCTTAGAGTGAATTATGTGATTATGATGATA
Source organism: Gossypium sturtianum (assembly GCA_025698515.1). Taxonomy (NCBI): domain Eukaryota; kingdom Viridiplantae; phylum Streptophyta; class Magnoliopsida; order Malvales; family Malvaceae; genus Gossypium; species Gossypium sturtianum. The sequence continues at coordinate 162,830,384 of CM046955.1, read as the reverse complement.
TTGTGTTGATGATGAATGCTAAGTCATATGTGTGTATTTATGAGAGTCAAGTTAGAGGCTTTATGACCTCACTCCCTTACCAGTGTTGCTTTATGATGAAAGTTCACGAGAATTATGTTGAATAAGTTCATAAATGGGAAACTAAAGAGTTCAGTGGTGAAATAATTAGTAATGCAAAAAGAGTTGAGTATAATGTGACAAATGAACTTAGTTTTAGAAGAAAAATCAGATTATTTTAAAGATTACACAGATTATGCAATATCACGGATAAAGAAGAAGCTAGTCTCGACTATTCGATTCAATTGAGTATGAAGTCTAAAGTATGTATTTGATGAGAATCTTCCCGAATTGGTTTTCGTTAATGAATGGAATGATGCGGGGTACATGATGACAGAATTAGTTAGAGAAATAATATTGAGTAGTAAAAATGTCTGTGTATGATAGTTATAGTTGAGATGAATATGATAATCTTTTTGGGTATTCTATATATATTCTTTTATCCTCAGAGATATGTGTGTGATTGTTCAACTCTGATGGAGTTCTTATGTTATGAGAATGCTAGCTAACTATGATGTTAGACAAAAGCCCTGTTGGTCGAATTCGGTTTATGATCGGTATTTCTTGATCTCTTGAATTCTATTTTATTATGTTGGAATAAAGTCAATGGTAAAAATTTATGTTGGACTATTCTTCCGTTTTTACTGGATATTATTATGTCTTATATATAAATATTTGGAAATATATTATCTCTGTTATTATGGAAGTCCATAGTCCTGGTAGTGATGTTTTTCTTCTGGCTTTCTCTGAGGAATCATAAGTATCTTTATTATTTTTTTTTATGAGTTATGTTCTCGGATTTCCGGTATGGTATTGTATCTTGAATTTCCTTATCTTGGTTTACCTATCACTCATACTTCGTAAATTATTAATCATGGCTTATCTTTAAAGTGTGTTCTTCAGCTTGTGATAATTATGTCTGCTATGATTATGCTTTTGGTTTGATTATAGAAATGTGGTGATTCTAGTATCTGGATTTCTCTAATTTTCGTGTAAGGAATTGACATCGGAAAAGGTATAAGTAGTGAAAAATATTTGAACCTCTCCACTGAAGGAATTTTCGAGGACGAAAATTTTTAAAGAGGGGGAGAGTTGTAATAGCCGAAATTTCAGTGATATCAGAAATAGTGGTTCGAGACCACCAAATCTGACAAATGAACTCGTAGATTATATTATTTAATATTTACGAGCCAAATGTAGCTTTTAAAATATTTTTGAAATAGTAAATTTTATTTTATAAAGATTTATTTGGTCAAAAAATCGAGAAAAAGAGGTATCGAGATCTCGGTGTTATAAACTGAGTCATAAATATTTTTATGAATATTTACGGAATGTCAATAAGGTAGTATAACAATTTCGTAAGAAAATTTTGATGTTTGGGTGATTAATTAAATAAAAAGGACTAAATTGAAAAGGGTGTAAAAGTTGCTAAAAGGATTAAATAACTTAATTGTTAAATGAGGAAGGACCTAAAGTGCAAATAAGCCCAAAGGAGATATTTTGGGCGGCAATAGCTGAGAAAAATCAGGAAATGGGTGAAATAAGGGCAAAATTGTCAAAATTAGCTAAATAAAAATGGGACCAAATTAGAATATCTAGAATTCTCTTCATTTCTCTTCATTTTCTTCAGCTGAAAAACAGCCATGGGAGAGAGTTTCAAGCTGGTTTTCATACTCAAGCTTCATGTAAGTTTAATTCTTGCTTTCTCCTTGAAATTTCTATATTTTTGGACTTTTACAATTGGGTCCAACTTATTAATTCATTAGTTTTTGATTCTATGGCTAATTTTTAAAGTTGATGTGGATTAGTTCTGGAATAATATGATGAATAAATATTGAATTGAAGCTTTAATTTTGTTATATGATGATTTTATCAAGTAAAATTGATGGAAATTGGTTTTAGGACCTAATTGTGAAGGAGTTAAAATTAAGGCCTAGTGTTAAAATTCTGATTTTCAAAGGTTATGAAGTAGTTTAAAATGATATAGAAAAGTATTAAATGAGAAAATTAGCTCAATTGAGGGGTTAATTGAGCAAGGATTGAATTGTATGAAATGTGGAATTTGAGACAAAATAGAAATCAACATGTTATACTAAAGCAGTTTTGGACAGCAGCAGTTGTCTAACTTTGAAAAATCACCAAAAATGGTATAAATTGAATTAGAAGTTGAGTGAGATATAGAATTAAATCTTGTTGAGTCTATTTTCATATAAAAGAAACAGATAAAGCAAAGGAAGTCTACAAATTGAGATATTTAAATTTTTGTAAGACTAGTTTAGAATAACTTCGTGATCCCCTGTTCTTACTTTAGAAATTCACTAAAAATTTTAAAAAAATAATTATGATTTATAATTTATATTTTTGTATTCCTTAGTGAGCCTATTTTCATTAGAAATAATCGGAAACACTATATGAAAATCGTACTATGAGATAATTGATTTTTAGTGAAGAGAGGTCAGAGCCGTCGGACTGTGTAACAGGGGAGAACTTAACTAATAAACTGTACTAATTGGCTAGACCAAAAATTCTGGAAAAATTATATTAATAGTATATGTGAGTCTAGTTTCAAATAAAATTAACGGATCTTAATTTGGAGTTTTGTAGCTCAAGATAAAAATAATTTAGTGACTATGACATAGATGGACAGCTTGAATATTCACATGAGTAAATAGTGAAAATTATAGATAATGTTACTTACAAGTGTGTTGTTTATACTAAGGATGTGGATGGAGAGGAGGAGGAGGAAAAAGAATATATGAACGACTTGTGTATAAATTGATCACATGCCCTATTATAATTGATAAATGTTGAATTAGAAATGATATAATGTTTTATTTGGAATATTTATTATGAAATTATGATTATCGTTATAATATAAAAATTGAACTTGCGAGTTTATATGGCTAAATTTTAGTGATCATTTGTTAATTTTATGAACTTCATGATGTGTTATTTCATATGTATTGATGATAAAATCGTGAATAATGTAAAAGCATGAAAATTGAATAAATGATCGAATTGAGCACTTCAGTTCAGTGACAAGATGAATTGACGGAAAAGACCATGGTTGAACCATGGCAACAAGTGATAAGTGATAGCTTCGGCTATACTTATCTGATCAAGAACAAGTGAAAGTGATAAGTAATAGCCTCGGCTACACTTATCTGATCAAGGACAAGTGAAAGTGAAAAATGGTAGCTCCGGCTACCTGATCAGTGAAAAATGATAGCTCCGGCTACCTGATCAGTGAAAAGTGGTAGCTCCGGCACCGATCGAGTGAAAAGTGGTAGCTCGGCCACGATCGGTGAAAAGTGGCAGCTCCGCTACGATCGGTGAATAGTGGTAGCCGGCTACAAGTGACAAGTGATTTCCGTGTAAAACCATATCCGGGATATGACATCGGTGTGATACGTGTTTAAGATGTAAGACCGCCATTTGGGCTATGGCATTCTAGTGAAAAGTGATGAATTGTGAGATAAGACCATGGGTGATCCATGGCAAAGTGTGAAATGTAGGTATGGTATTAACCATGCTTGAGTTGTGAGTTGTGAAATGTGGCACCGAGCAACACCGTGTAGCTCGTCATGATCGGCGACTTGTGTGAGCGGACCAATTCTATAAGACGTTCACTAATCTGACAAAGTTTGGTAAGTGTTACATGGAATTATGTGATATAAGGAAATACGAGTTGATGAGACATGGACATAGAACTTGGTTGATGAATGAGTTCATTTGTGATTATATATTTGTACACCCTTGAGTGTATTATCCGTATGAATTGGTATTCCAAATGAGTTAATGAGAAAAGTTCTAATATGAAATAATTTGAAATTTGAAATGAAATATTATGAAAACGTACTTAAAATATATTGGTATATCTTGTATATGTTATTTGAGTTCATAATGTGGAAAGTAAATGCATGTGGAAATTTGAGATGATGATATCGGTACATGGAATCTATTAGTGGATACGTACATCTAAATTTATATGATAGATTTTAATGAACATTGAAATTGGACTCAATAAGTGATTTGTCAATTTAAATTGTGATTGGCAGGAAAAGTAAGTGAATTGTGTGTCTATGAACTGTTACACATATTTGTCTTAAATACGAGGAAATTGTGGTACTTGATACATGGAAATATGAGATTGTGATATATAAAAAAAACATGGAATATGTTTGATAAATGTGTTTATTCATAATTATAGAACTGTACACCTCAAGTGTACTATTTGTGTAAAGATAATGATTTAAATTATCTGTAAGTGTTATGTACTATTTGGTAATGCCTCGTAACCCTATTTTGGCGACGGATACGGGTTAGGGGTGTTACAATTCCGGCACGCACGCTAACTCAGGAATGACGATCGGTTCCCGACTACGTAAATAATCATACTGGTTCTCCCACATCTCGATATATGCTGACCAAAATCTTGGCCAATTCGTGTGCAACTGCCGTAAGTCGACTTTGTGCTCATCATCGAGCACCTCAGGTGGCACGGGAATTGGTTGTCAGAATCCAAATTGTCGCAGAACCCGATCTGACTGGTGCATCTCCACGGTGGCATAGTTGATCAATGGGACCTTCACATGCCAAATGTTTGGATTTTGCAAGAACTCCTCCGGAATTACTGCCCAAATTGTCGGATCCTCGTACGGTGTCCATTGAAACTATATTAACATGACCAAAATATTAGTTATATACATAATACTAAACACTAAATACGAAATACTAAATTATAAATACGAAATTCGAAACTTACTTGTGATTCCGACCGTTGGTCTAATAGAAGCCGTATATCTTCAAGTGAGGTTGGTATTCCAACATAACCCACCGAATGGTTCCACCTAATTAAATAAATTTTTAGCATACAATTGTACTATACATCTACGTAATAATTGTAAAATATAATATTAAATTTACCTCGTTACGAGTGAGAATGTATATGGGTGGTCGAGTCGAGGACATAAAAATGGAAATCGAAACCGTACCCATGACTGCAGTAGTGATAGGCAACCTCCGATTTTTGCTTTACTCGGCCGCGTCGCCCCGCACATCTCCCGATACAATTTTTGATAGCACGACAGACCCCCAACTCAATTCACCGGCTGCTCTAAAATCAACAAGTTTCAGCAGCCATCTCAGGTGTACGAGGTTTCTAGACAGGTCCGGCATCAGATAGCCTCCAATTATCTCAAGAATGTATGCCCGAGCATACCGTATTCTTTCTATTTCGGTCGAACCATTATTCGGCTCTGGGAATGTGTCTCGTAACCAGGCCATCTCGATCCGACCTCCATAAATGTTATCCGGAATGGCACCCTGAAGCTCGTAGCATACGGCGGTCCAATCGGTAGAAGTTGCGGACCCGGTGACTACGGACCCATCCACCGGCAATCCCAATTGCAACTGTACATCTTCCAGAGTGATAGTACACTCTCCGCATGAAAGATGGAAAGTGTGCGTCTCGGGTCTCCACCTCTCTATCAACGCACTGATTAAGTTCGGCTCCAACTTGAACCCCCGGCCTATCGTGGCTACGTGCCAAAAACCCGCTTCCCGCAGGTAATTCTCGATCAACGGCGATGGGGGACCATACATATTGCGAATATAACATTGCAACACCCGATCTACAGACTGTTTAAAAAATTATAAAATAAAAATTAATTAAAATTGCATAAACCTAAAAAATATTAAATAGTATTGAAAAATTAAAATTAAAACTTACCATTTGCATTTGATCGACGGAGATGTGCTTATCGTCCAGACGAATTAATTCCCCGGCCATTGATAATACGATCGAAAATTTTATAATTTATCAAAAAAATATATTAAAAAAATTTAAAAAAAGGCTTTTTTGTAAATATTAAAGGACTATTTTGAAATTTGAGAGTAAGTTTCAAGGACTTTAAGAGAATTTTGAGAGGAATTTGAGAGAAAGTTGAGAGAAAGATGATAGAGGACTAATGTGTGAAAAAAATAAAAGGGTTGGGGGTTTTTATAGGTTTTTTTTTTGACCGTCGGGCTCTAACGGTCAAAAATATTTTGACTGTTGCAGCAGGAAAGCGTGCATTTGAGGAAGCGCTTTCTGCCACATCAGCAAAGTGCGCTGATGAGGACGCGCTTTGATGATGTGGCAGAAAGTGCTCCCTCAAGGGCGCGCTTTCCTGTTTTTCCCCCACAAAACGTGCTGACGTGGACGCGCTTTGTGGGGAAATGACCATTTTCCATGAATATTCCAAATTTCGGCCCTTTTCTGTAAATTTATTATTTTTTCGGTATTTTTAGGTAAATTACCTTGTTTGTTGTACTACTTTATATTAAATTCGTGACCATATCATTTTTTTTAAAAAATATTATAAGCAGAAAATTAGTGGGTAGTTACCAAATTTGTAATTGTGTATGGCATGTGAGCTCTTAGTCTTAGACCATCAAATTCTTCATTACATCACACACTAATACTTGATACGACATTATAGAATAATAACAAAACCGTGTGGGACCAACACCTTTCTCCTTTTTTTTTAATATGAAGAAAAGTAAATATTTTCTATTCTATTTAAACGTATGATGGATCCCAATTTTGTTGATGGAACAATTCAATATAACCGTGGAAATTAAACGTAGATTAATGGAAAAATATGTCCTTTAAGAAGATCTTAATAGATATTTTAACAATAATAAATAAAAGTAACATACCACGTGGCAGATTCCCATTTCTTATGCTTTTATTAACCCTACTTTGAAATGACATTCAGGTAAGGGGACAAAATGGGCCGTCGTTTTATTTAGACTTTTGAGACCCAAACCGCGTTACTTTACCCGACCGTTCGGACTTGTTTTTAATATTTAAAAAACAATGAAATAAAATATGAGAAAATATTTAATATGTTGTGAATAGAATTTTGAGAAAGTGTGCAAGGAATAATATTTGATACAGTGTAATTTTTAAATTTTATAAGTGATTAGGAGATTGATAAGTATTTTATAGGGTATAATAAAATATTTTTTTTAAATAAGATAGATGATAATTTTATAAGATTACTTGTGAAATAAAATATTTAAAATAATAAAAAATATTTAATAAACTGCCAATAAAGTTTTTAGAATTCACAAGCAGAGTTAGGAGTTTACAAGTACCTTATAAAGATATAATAAAATATAAAATAATAATTAAAAAACACATAAAATCTTTTTAAAACAACTTAAGAATAAAATAAAATACGTGATTAATGTATCAAATATTAACTGTAAAAATAAATATATATATATATATATAAAACACATAATATTTTTTTAAATTTACTTGTGAAATTAAAAAATTATACTATTAATTTAAATAAATCCTCAAAAAATTTATTTGTGCAACTTCTCTTGCTTTGGAAATTCGATATATTTAATACTTTACGCGATTTAATTTTCACTTGTTATTGTTTGATAACATGAATCAACTAGTATAAGTGGAATTTTAAAGAATTCTCTAGCTTTTTTTTTTTTTATAAGGGAGGAGGTTATTTAGATTTAATTTTTTAATATTAATCTCATTATAGATTGTTATTATATCTATTCTTTTTTATACAAAAAGTAGAACGAACTACCAATATCCTCTCCCTAATCCTTAAATAGGAGGATAATGTGTTTCAACGCACTCGAACCCACATCCTACACTGGCAACAATGTCAATGCCAATCGAGCTAAGACTCAAATATTTAGGTTTAAATCTCTAATTTGGTTTCAATTGATTTAGATGAAGAATTCAATAGAATAACAGAAGATGAAGTAGGATATAGTTACGTGCATAAATGGTGTTGTAATATGAGTTGACTTCCTAATTCTGGTATAACTCTACTAGGCTACTCCTACTTTTGACTCTTGGCCCAACATAGTGGCTACCGCTCACCAGGCTCACTGGCGAACCCCCAGTTCGCCAGGCCCATTGGTGATTACAGTTTGCTTAGTCTTCTAACGAATACCAGCTCGCCCAACCTTTTACCAAACACCAGCTCACCACGTCTCCTGGCGAACTCCAACTCGCCAACCTTACTAGTGTACACTAGGTTTGCCAAGCCCAAACTTCTAAGCCCTACTGTAGGATGTTACAAAAATACACTGCAGATCACTCTAAAATAGCATTATTTTTTTAGCACTCTAATTTTTTTTTATCAATTTAATTACTCTTATTAATATAATTGCTCAAATTAGTCATTATCGTTAAAAATCATGATAATCCACTAATAGATTGCTAATGTGATATTTTATTTTTATTTATTTATTAAAGCTAAGACATTTCTATAATTAATCCAAAATATTTTTTTTTATTTGTAATATAAAAACCACCGATATTCTAACATTATAAGTTTGTGAAACATCAAACTTTGATTTAAGTTTGTTTTTCCAATAAGTTGTTCTTTTATTTTTATTTTTGTAGTTTTTCTTGAAGAATGGCTGCAAATTTTTTTTTTTTTTTTCTGAATACAATCCTCCCAGCCTAACCCCTAAGTACACCATGGTCGGATAGTTGTTAAATAGATATAGATTGATTTTACAATTTTTTTTTTTTGAAATCTCACAATTGACAATACCCTTAATAATTCCCAAACACCATCGATCTCTTGTTCTTTTTGAAGATCCTCTCTGTGCGAATAAAATGAATTTATTTAATTAACATCACAATCTTTACGAGTTTTAGATTTAAAAATTACATCTTCTGAAAAATTTCAAAATTAACCTTTAAATATCATGTCAACACCAAATTCCTCTTCAATCACAACTACGTATTACTAATTTTCAAGGACGCACAAAACTCTCAAGTTTCAAATCATCACATTCAACTTTGTACTTACGGTTAGCTAGTTATGAAACTTTCGATTTTCAAACAAAGAATTTTCAAACAACCATGTTAGGATAGATTTTTATTTTTATTTTACTTTTGATTTTTAAATGTGGAAAAAGTTTACGACATGTTTTTAACGACAGTGATTAATTTAAAAAATTATATTAATTAAAATACCTAAATTGATAAAAAAATTTAAAGTGACCAAAATAAAAACGATATTATTTTAAAATAATTTAGAGTGTAATTTACAAACATACAATTTTTTCAATATACGTTAACGTCTAAACCAAGCAAGTCAACAACTAACAAATTAATATATAAGTGAAGGAAGTGATATCAAATTTGAAATACAAAGTTAAATATTTGAAGGTTTCTTTATTATGATTAAAATAATGTTTTGCTAGCAAATTTCTCCTTCTTTAGAAAAAAATGTTTCTCAAGAGTCAAAATATGAAATAATGAAATTAAGCATGTTCCATAAAATATAGCGCAAAACGAAAAAGGAGACATGTTTCTTGACACAAAACAGAAGCTAGATAACTTTTGGAAAACTCTTAATATTTATGTAGGGAATTATACTCAATAGTTCAGGTAGCGTATTAAAATATGAGTTATTACCTTTAATGTGGTGGCAAGTCACATTTTATGTCTAACAAAAAAAAAAAATGAGTTTAAATTTTAGATATAATATTATTAAGATTCTTTTTTTTTGAATTATAAGAGGAGGGTAAAATCCTAACAGTAACATGACTAGCGCGACTCAAACTTAAATCACATTTAGAGTAGTGAACATTCTGACGATCAAATCAACACACGGGATTTAAGTAACCATAAATTTAAAAAAAAAATCAAATTCAAATTTTAAAGATAATTTTATTAAAAAAATAGTCATAAATTTCAAAAAAAAAATAATTTTTTAAACCGTAAATTAGACCCAAAGAGTTGATTAATTCTTCTAAAGGAAATAGGTGTTATATTTCAAATTTGTTTAACAACTTTATTGAATAAAAAATGTTAAAATGCTATTATACTAACAGTAAAAGTGAAGGAGAGTAAAATAGGCATAATAATTACAACAACATAAACTTGGGTTAGAGAGGTGGTTTTACTTTATAGCTTTTGCATAACGACCACTTGGGATTCCAAATATCCAGAGCAATGATATGATTTGAGATGGGATTGACGACCCACCTAAAGATTAAAGGGGCAAATCGCAAATGCAATCCCCCTATATATTATTTTATTCATGTTTTATGTTTTTCCATAATATTCCTTTACAATCTTCCTGTTTGGCTAATGGGACCCCACACGTTTTAATCAAAAGGGTTGGCAACCATGATGTCCCCTGTGGCTCCCACCCGACAGGTAGTAGCCGTTGAGACCCCACTTCGGTATACCACCATCATCCATTTCAGACTATTCACAGGATGGATGATTATTTTATACATTGATAGGTGGAATTTTTTAATTTTATAAGTCACATTAAAAATAAAAAATTAATAAGAGTATCAAATTATAATTATACATTAATATTCCACACCTTTTGATGTAATGAAACTCTCCTCTCTTTATTTTGTATTAGAAATATATAAGTGTAGATTACATTTTTATAAAAAAAATTAAAATTAAAATTTTAAAAAATAAAATTATTGAAAAAAATAATCACAAATTTAAAAAAAAAAAAAGTTCACGAATATCTTAGATTCTAAAATATAAATTCCCAAGTTTTCTTTGGTTGGTGTTGCTACAATCATATACTATCAAATTGATTTGATATGAAAAATAAATAAAATGTAGGTCATATGTCATGACACTTATTATAAATTCTCCATGTATTATGGCATGGAATAAAATCTAGTGTCACATGCAAATATACAGAGCTTTAGTAGGAAGATAGATATAGCAACTGAGGCCGAACAGCTTCATACGTAAACAGTACTTTTGGTTGTCACACTTCCGAAACAAGAAATCAGGGCATCTGCTAATATACTTGGAAACTCCAGTATACGTAAATAGTAATTGAAATGAAAAAACAGAGCATAACAAGGGATGAAAGGTTAAAACGGAACTTATTGCACACTCTTGGAACAATCCAAGATGAAGGTTTTATTTTGTTGTATAAAAATCATGCCTGAAAAAGTGACAGTCAAAGAAACATGAGTAACCTTTTGTTACTTTAAGATGATTAACAAAGTGATGGCCAAAGGAATAGCGTATATTTTAACAACTTAACTTTCCGTATAATTGATTCCTTCAACTGTCCCAAAAGGAATTCGTTATTCATTTTTCAAACTACCATACCCTTGGCCTTGATGAGTTCATTATAGCTTTATACTCACCTTGGTTGTGTAAAATGCACGCTTCTTTGTTTTGCTATTACATACAATGATACGGGTTTAGTTTATTATTATTGATAATGAAACCCCAATTTGGCAGACCAAATGTTTTTGCTTTGGTTTAGGCGATATTGTGGGGGCGAATGGCATATATATGGTGTAAAAAAATGGGTCCCTCGGATTAGATTACATGGTAAGTATTGTGTATGAAAATTAATAATGGTATAAAGCATCATATTCTGTTGGTAAAGGTGATCCTATAATGATAAATCTGGTCTCCTCTTTGTGTATTTGAGTAAGACCTCTTTTTTTACATATCCTAGGAGCAACTAAAGGGGTAGGGTTTATTTAAGGATATATAACCATATCTTTCAAATTTATTCGGTTTATTAAAACAATAATTATGACTATCATGATTATTGGTATCTCATAACAAAGCACATGCCATAAGCAAAATGATACTTGGGAAGACATTTATGCAATTGGTGTGTGTTTAGGGGATTCCCTTTTGCATATAATGAATCATCACAAGAAACAAGCTCCATTTTCAACTCCACTTTTCTATCTAAACCCCACTAAACATTGTTCGCTTGAATGTTGAAATGAAATCAGAATAATGCAAATCATAGATTCCTATATTAAAGAAAACCTCAAAGGCTAGCTATACCAGTTTAACCCAGTGATTGTTGTTTACCTTACAAAAAGGTTAAAATAATAATGGGCTTAGCTGACTTTATTTATCCAATTTTTTTAAATGAAAGTTACAATCAAGTCTAGTCTTAAATCTATACAAATCAAATACGCAACTAAGACATATTTTCTGGAATCAGCCTTTGTTAGACACATCCAAAAGGGTACAGTTAGAAGTTAAAACTGTTGGAGCATTAAATAATCAAGTTCCAGCTACTTTACATGCATATGGAGTCAACTTATTAATTATATATTTGCTAATGCATGATTGAAAGTTAAGGTATATGTATCGAGGATTGAGCCAATGTAACACACAGTATATTGTAATAATTAAAAATGTATACATACATGGAGAGAGAGAGATAACTATATAAGTCAAGTTCTCTTTCTTAAAAAAAAAAAAAAAAATCATCAATTACTATCCTATACAAGTTGATCAGCGTATAATTAATAAGTAAATCTTAAGGGCCAAAATTAAGAAAATGGAAGACAGAATCAGTGAGAAATAAAAGAAATAAGGGTAATGATTCACACACAAAAAACACAGTATTTGTGTGTCAAAGGAGGCAAAGGTGGTACGTGAATTGTGTTGTTGTGTCTGATGCTTGAGTTTGCCGTTTCCTAGGGCAAGCCCACATATGCAGGTTGATTTTCATAAAGTTAAAACCATCCAATAATGCTCATTCATAAAGAGAATCGCTCACCTTTAGATCATTAGATGGGACATAAAGGCAGCCGCGGCGCTCGTTTTATTCCCTAACCCCTTCTCATTTGGATTTTACTCCCTTGGATTTTCTCTTTCACCATTCTTTTTTCTCCTCCTTCAATTATTTACTTAATGCAAAACCATTTTAAGGCTTGTTTTTACTAATTTACATTGCATCCTCTTTTAAGACTTTGTACCCAACATGTGTCTCCGATTACGACTGGTTTTTGCAATTAATAATTCATTATCAAGTGGCATGTTTATAAGAAATTCAAATGCTAATACCTATAACTTATCTTATCCCTAGCTTACAACTTCCTTTCTTTTTTTTGTAAAAAAAAAAAACTTAAATTTGTTTCCTGGCAAAAGGGTCATGAATTAGTCAAATGGAAGGCTTTCCACTTTACAACAATGACGACTTTTATCGTTCAAAATTGGGTCCATTAGCTTTCTCGGGAAAATATTGGTGAGAAAGTTTGGTTACCAGCTCCTTTTATAGACCATTGAAACAATGAACCATTGACTCCAAGTATATGAACATGATTGAGGGACAAAGACACAGGAAGAAAGATAAATTTTAAGATAGGAATTGTCTACATTTATAGTCTTCCAAAAATTGTAATCTATTCCCCCCCCCCCCCCCAAAAAAAAAAAAAAGAAAAAAGAAAATATGCACATGCAAATATTCTTTGTTTGTTAATAAAGCCATACTGATTATGGTTTCCTAAGTTTAGAAGAAAAAAAAAATCATGCTCCATCTTCACATTACAACTCTTTTTTCTATTTGTCTTTCTATAACTCGCCTATATGATTGGAATTTACAAAAAAAAAAACAAACTCAGAAGGCATGCCCAGAAATTATTCCGCCACACAGATTATTTATTTCAAGCCACATTCCAATTTCCTAAATTTGACTTACTAATAAAATAAATGAATTTATAAACATAGAATTGAAAACAAACCTGGTGTATTTACTAACACCAAAAAGTAATGTTAAACAGAGGGCCATTACTACCTCTTATTCTAACTATATTCAACTGCTTCTGACCTTTGGTAGATTTTATAATCTCTACACGTGTCAAACTATTACCCTCATGGTAAAAAGAATGATTTTTATTGACTTTACTCTTGGTTTTCAAAATCTAATCAAGAAAACATATAATTTACTTCGTCATTTCAAAAAACTCTCAACTTAATCACCCAAATTAAGGGAACAATATTCTACATTTAATCTGAACATTCAAAATTGCATTTTTCCATGACCATGTACTAGTATATCTCAGAAGCTAGTACAAGAGTGTGTGTATTATGTCAAACCTTTTTTAATTTATCCGGGAAGGCAGAAGCCCCAAACAGAGAATCTCCCATGCTCTCAACCTGATTTGTCAAATCAAGGTTCAAAAGTAAAGATAAATTAACAAATTGCTTTCATTCATACAATTTTTAAGGTAACAAATTCGGTGGATTTTCCCCCCCCTAGGTAAATTCATCTAGGTAAGGTTGCTAAAAGAGTAAAAAGCGACATGGAAATGGTGATAGAACCAAAAGATATGAGGTGTTATTGGTTAAAGTTAAAAATGGCAAGTTGTCAGTAAAAAGCACAGAGAGGAAGAGGGGACTGGCTTTTCTCGTATATGATGGTGATATATGATTGTTCACGCTACTTGGCGTTGGGTGCATGCCATGGTTTAACTGGACTGGAGTGACTTCAAAAGAACTGACCAACAATGGGAGAGGATATTAGAATTGGGTAATTGGTAGGCTTTTGGCCTTTTCTGCTTTTGTCCAACCCCTAGTTATTAAAATTAATAAATAAATAAAAAGCAACCGCAAAAGGGGCAGCAAGAAAAAGAAAACAACAGTTGCTGTTGCTGCCCCTTCTTATAAGACTGGGAGAAACCACTCATAAACCCCACCTTTGTTTATCCTCTCTTATTCTCTTGTTATTCTCAATTCTCACACTTGAACAGCAAAAGAAATCACTTTCACTTTCAGTTCAGTTCTACTGAGGTTTCCATCTCTGAGGACATGGAGAGTCAGAGAGGTCCTCTTCTTAGCTGGGCTTACTTCTGTCAAGGAAAGGTAGGTAACACACACATTTCTTGTTTCTTTTCTTCAGCTTCATTTGGTTTTGTTTGAAATTTTCTTCCGCTTGATTATACAGAATGGGCTCTCTTTTTCTTTTCTTTTTTTTTTTCAAGAAAAAAAAAGGGACTTTTGGGCTAAATTGGGTGTTCTAACTACGCAGACAATGGAAGAGCTTAGGTATTCTCTTTTCTATACGACTATGGAGCTGGAACAGACAAGGATGGCAGTTCAGGAAGAGCTAAGAAAGAGAGATGATCAATTAATTCAACTCAAGGAGTTGCTAAGCAAGGCAATAAGAGAGAGGGATGAAGCACAGGAGAAATGCCAAAGACTTTTTCTTGAGAAACTCCTGCTTCATCAACTGCAGCAGCAACAACAACAAAAACAGCAAGTTTCTCCTCTCTCTGGAGTTTCTGGCGTTGAGGATGAACGCATAAAAGGAATAGACTCCAACAATGGCTTCTCATCATCTGACTGTGAGGGAAGCATCGTTTCATCCCCTGTTCTTGACCCAACTCAACCACCCCAACTGCCACCAGAAGGACCACCACCTCAATCCATGCCACAAACAACCATGGAGCTTGTGCCTGATAAGCCATTGCCTGAAAAGGGAAAGCTTTTACAGGCAGTGATGAAAGCTGGTCCGCTCTTGCAAACCCTTCTTTTAGCTGGACCACTGCCTCAATGGCGACACCCACCACCACCACTGGAGTCCTTTGAGATCCCACCTGTGACCATTCCTTCACCACCACCACCCCCACAACTCCTCCACCAAGACTCCTTCCCCAGCATTAACGCTTGCAACTCTCTAAACACCTGTGGTAAAGTAAACAGGAAAAGGGGTCTCTATGATGGCCCTGATTCTCCTACAGAAACCAAGTACCAACGATTAGTTCTCGATTGACTGCGACTACAAACACGATAGTCTGAATGGTGCTACTAATTCCATAAAATTTACCATTTTTAAGCTTCTTAATTATAGGGTTAGTGAGGGTGAAGAATATCAGCCTATCAGGGAAAGATGACTGATCTCAGCATTTTTGTACAGTGGTTTGCTTCACAGAAGCAATCATCCAACTTCTAGTTTAACTCTTTGGAGAGAGCAAAAAGAAAAGCTTTGTTTCTTGGCTTTTTGCCAATGTTTTTAGGGTGAAGAATTTTGTTTCTCTCCTGTTTCCCTCCCTTTATTAGTTTCCTTGATTTCTTCACATGTGGTTTTTGCTCCATGATGTGAAAGGGAGCTTTGAAATTGATTTGTCCAAAATAGCAATTGTTGTGGCATGTGAAATTTCAGTACTAGTGTTATAACTTTAGCTTCTATAATGTAGTCTTAACTAAGAAGTGTGCTGTGCTGGTTTGTTAAGTGTGGAGTGTTTGAGAAAGGAAGAGATTGGATTAAAAAATAGAAGGATTTTTAAGCACAAGGGATTGGGTGTGGAGTTGTTGAAATGGGGAAGATGGGTATGGCCAACAGCCAAGAAGGTTTAAGGGGTTTGCTTGTCGGATGAGTGGATCCCACGAAATCAGAATCAGGATCTGCTACTTGTGTAATGATGTGTGATCATATTTATATTACTCTTTGTTTCTTTTTTGGTTGAGGGAAGCATCATCATTATTATTGTTTACATCTTATGGTTCGTTTCTCTCTCTCTCTCTCTCTCTCTCTCTCTCGATCTCGATATACATATATATACATATATATATATATATTTCTATGCTAATTGCTAATATATTCATTAAAGCTTCTTTTATTTATCTATCTGCTCCCACTTAAACTTGTTTATTGCTATTTCATCTAAAAGCAAAACTAATGATGGTTTTGTCCCTTTCCAAGCCCCTCCACATTGCAAGGATCTGGGAAACATTTTCCATTCGCCATTACTTGTTAAAAAAGCAACCTGAATGAGCCTTCTGCTTTAAATTAAATGGCAAATTCACAGGAGTAAATTGAAAGGCTACCAGAAATCATTTTCACAAGTCACATAATTTTAGCGGGCCTCAAAGCCCAATTATAAAATTCAAACTCTGCTCAGGTCCATCAACTCGTGATTAGTTGAAAATGTATATATTGTAATCAAGTTCACATGAGTGAAGTCAAGTCAAAAATTTATACTGGGGTTGGCATAATTAAAACAAGAAATTGGTCATAATAATATATTTACTATTTTTTAAATTGTAATTATAAAAATATTAAAAAAATGGTTTCTAGAAGCTAGATGGGTGGACTTAATCGGTTAAGCCCCCGCATAAGCAATCGAATTGTTCGAATTGTTTCTAATCTAGCTTGACAAATCAACAGGTAAATTAAAGCAGCTCAAATTCTGGATGGATGATAAACCGAAATAGTAACATATTTTAGACCCACATTTAGCATGCTTTTGGGTGATTTAAGCCTTGAATTGTGTAATTTGGTGCTCTTAACCCTTTGTTTTCATGTTTTATACTCAGAAAAGCACCAGAGGATGAAAAGAACGATAAACGGGCTTAAAACGGACCAAATAGGCCAAATCACGAAATCGACATGGCCTGGGCCCAAGCAACACTGCCGTGCCTCCCTAATCGGACACGAACACGGCCGCCACGATTCACACACTGCGGCAGTGCCTCCCTAACTGGACCCAAACACTACTGGCCACGATTCACTGCAGGCGTGTGCCAAGGGCGTGTCCCTGCCGTGGAGAAGGGGAATTTTACTCGGATTTGGATACTTAGGGTAAAGAAACACATTCCAAAAGCCTATATAAACACCCTAGAGGTCAACTTTCAAGGGGGCGTCCACCTAGGCCAAGGAGCTGAGCCAGAAAGGTCAGAATTGTGGAAATTACTCGAAGAAAGCCAGTTGATTCATCTCAAGAAGGCGGAGTCATACTCAAGACGGAAGATCTCTTTTCAATTCCTTTGGGGGGTTTTAGAGTTTTTCTTATATTTTGTTTTACCTTTTCTTTTGAGATGTATTTTGTTATCATTATGAACTAAACCCTCAAATACCTGAGGGGGATGAAACTTAGATGAATCTTGTTATTATTTGCTGAACTATATGATAAATATTTGACTTGTTCTTAATTATGTGTTCTTAATTCTTGTGTTGATATTTTCGCGGATATTAATTCAAGTTTAATGTGTTTAGGTGGAGGAGCAAAAGTCCCTGCCTAAGAGTAGATCTAGCATAATTAAGCGGAGTTGATCGCACGCCTAGACATAGGGTGACGAGATTTTGCCGGATTAGGGTGAAACCTAATATGGGAGTCCATAGATCGAGTTAATGCAATCTAAGGGTTTTTAATTAGAAAGAGATTTCAATTAATCAACCTAGGATTAGACGTTAGTAGCCTCGACGGAGGTATTAATATAACTTAGGGAATCTTACGGATCAAGTCAAATGAATAAATCGTCTGGTTCAGAGTTAGATAACAAGTGAAGTCTAGGTGGATTCTTCCTTGGGTATTGTTTTAATCAATTGGTTTTTCCCACAAGTATTTCCCTTTATTCTTTTTGTCTTATTGTCTTTAGCTTAGTAGTTAGTTAATTCTCTAGATTAAACCGATTCACTTCAATTTTAAGACTAAATAATAAAAAGAAGGTTAGTATTAGTACTTTCAGTTCCTTTGGGTTCGACAATCCGGTCTTGCCACTAAGCTATACTACTGTTCGATAGATACACTTGCCTCAATCGTTGTCATAGTTAGTTTTTAGGCTCGATCATTCTCATTATAAATTTTAAGACTTTGACATCGCATAAAACAACGATCAATGGATCACTTGAGGAAGAGGATATCAGAGAAATCATCAACACTGAACTTAGCAAAGCAAACTACTAGAAGCAGATTGGTTTTTTATGTGTTACAATCACTACTGACGAGGCCTAAAACAGAGGCAGATAACGATACATTTCAGTTGTTAAATCCGTGAGAGCAAAACAAACAGGAGAAGCCATGATTTTTTAGGGCAACATATTCCAGCGACCAAGTGCAGTAGATGAAAGACTTTGGTTGAAAAGTTAGGCGGCAATGAGGAAGGTGTTGCAGTCCACACGGGAGACAGTACTGGCTAGGAACTGAACAAAGCTAGCAGCTTTACTTGACCAAAGACCTTCTTCCCACCTTCAATGAGTCGCACTTTGCTTTGACTCAGATTCTTTGCTTCCTGTTCTACTTCTATATATGGACTACTACACACTTGTAGGGTAGAGGCTATGAAAGGTTTTCACATTCGCAGCCCAAGAATAAGTAGTACAAGTCTCTAGATTTTCTGTTGCGTGTCAATTTTGGGTCAAGACTCGTGCCCCAGAAATTTGATAATTAGTACGCAATGATTCCCCATCCAATACACAATTTTCAGCTGCTGAAGAAATTAGTGCACTGCTTCCCTTCCTTGAAAAACAAAAATCAAAAGCAAACTTAATAAACAATTTAAAGCATCAATTCCTTTCCTGATTTTCAATGGTATAGGCAGGCAGCAAGCAATTTGCACGAATCATTTGTCAGCTTTTTAGTTGAGAAATTGACGCACAAATGAGGCCATCCGACTGAGTTAGACATCAGTCCTCTTCACATTTGGCATTAATCTTATTCACCAAGGAAAAGTACTCACACCCATAACCAGAATTCCTCAATCATCGCCACCACCATGCCAATAATTTGCTTCTCTTGGTTTAACTTTTCCCCCAATATAAGTACAGTAGTACACTGGCTCACCCATATACTACCCGGGTTGTGTTCATAAATGATGTGAGTGGCTTTATGGGACAACTTATTTGTTCTTCACCCGCTCAGACGAGGTGATGAAGCTCGCATCGCATGCTCTGCAATCTTATCTTCTCCTTCACCAACTAAACGTGGTAATCGGAGAGATACGCCCCTCTTTATTTTAACAATAACAACAAGGAACAGCAGTTGCAGCTGAGCTTCTAAACTGACGAGTCGGTGTAGAGAGAACAAGTGAAACCCAAACACACTCTTTAAACACTGTATGGCATGTAATACGTGTTTCTTCTTTGTATGGCTTTTTGGTCACTCCAATTCCTTTTTTGCCCTTCTGGCTCTTATTCAACCACTCTTTTGGCCTAATTATTTAATATTCAGATGTCAAAAAATAGGGATGAGAGTATTTCATTACATATAAGATCATTAATTAAATTGTTTATTTATCCAATAATTCATTAGGTAGTCAAATATAGCGTTCCATTTTTATTCTTTCTATTTAACACGCTTCTTCTTTTTTAAGTTAAATTTATTCTTAGTTATTACCACTTATTGGACGTAAAATAATTATATTTAGTCTAATTTAAAAGAATATTCTAAACAAAACCAAAATCTCCAAATGTAGCTGCGGAAGAATGGGGGTAACCTTGACTTTCAACGCATTAAAGGTCTGCCACAAAGAGTCAAAGTCTGCGGTCAAAATTTCTAAAGTGTAGCCATTAATACCAGAAGCCCTTTATATTCCCTCCTCCTCTCTCGCAGGCACAGCCAAACCTTAGCAAAAAAAGAAAGAAAAAAAAAGAAATTCGATCCCAGCGTTGTACAAAGAAAGTAGGAAATATAAGCTGCAAGACATAAACGCCATGTCCTGTTCCCTTGCCCTATCCAACTCTCCGGCGCTTTCTCCGCCCATGTCTCTTTTCCGTAACAATACTCCGATCATCTCTCCGTCGCCCGAAGCTTTGAATTTATCGTTGACTCACCTCAAACCTTCGTCGTCTCCTTCTTCCCCTTGTTCGCCTTTTAGGCTTCGCCTTCAAAAACCTCCGTCCGGGTCTCTATTATCTTCTTCTGTTTCAACGTCAGCGTCTTCATCGGATTCGGGTTCAACTGCGGGTCTTGGTCCGCGATCGGCGTCGGCGATATTGAAGAGGAAGAGGCCAACGAGGCTGGATATACCAATGGCCACGACGGCGTTGCATTTTGGGGTTCCGGCGACGCCGTGTGAAGTTATGAGAGAGGTGGAGAGAGAGGGATGTGGATATTCTGTTTATTGTAAAAGGGGAAGGAGAGAGGTTATGGAAGATAGGTTTTCAGCTTCTGTTAAACTTCAAGGAGATTGCAAACAGGTAATTTTATGGTTCTTGATTGGTTCATATTTAAATTTTAGGACGTTAGAGTTGTTTTATGTTTGGATGAAAGAAACGATATATAGCACAGTTTGAGAATTCGAAATTTTGCGAAGAAACTTAGGCTTGGGGTGAATTTATTAGAATAAAAAGAAAAAGCGGTTCTCTTTTTAGAGAAGGGGAGGGCTGAGAATAGTTCGAAGGAAAAAATTCTCATGTTTGTTCATTCTACTTGATTGGTACGAATGTTCCCTTAGTATAATAAGGTTTTAAATAATGAAAAAGAAGGAAGATGGATAGTGTAATTGATTTATTTGGTTTTATATGATAATTGCAGGCATTTTTTGGTGTTTTTGATGGACATGGAGGTGCTAAAGCTGCTGAATTTGCAGCCCTGAAATTGGAGAAGAACATTTTAGATGAAGTTGTTGGGAGAAAAGATGAAACCATGGTAGAGGAAGCTGTCAAAGCAGGTTATTTGAAGACAGATGCTGAGTTTCTAAAGGAAGATGTCACCGGTGGAGCATGCTGTGTGACAGCTTTGATCCAAAATGGAAGCCTTGTTGTATCAAATGCTGGTGATTGTCGCGCTGTTTTGAGCAGGGATGGTGCTGCTGAAGCTCTCACCTCTGATCACCGACCTTCAAGGCAGGATGAAAGAAACAGAATTGAGACTTTGGTGAGTGGTTTCTCAAGTAAATCACTCTTGACCTTTTCTTGGTGTATATTGGGACTGTGACTGATGTATTATGTGATGTGTGTTTTTTCAGGGTGGCTATGTGGACTTATGCCGCGGTGTTTGGAGGATTCAGAGTTGCCTAGCCGTCTCCAGAGGGATTGGAGACCATCACCTTAAACAGTGGGTAATAGCTGAGCCAGAGACAAAGATCATTACTATCAAACCTGAATACGAGTTCTTAATATTAGCCTCTGACGGCTTGTGGGATAAGGTAGCTATTGAATTTTACTTTATGCATCTTTCTTTAATATACTTCATATCTTTACTGTCTTTAAGCTGGATGGTTATTCATGTTAATTTAAACAGCTTCTTCCTTTTCCTTTTCCAGGTTAGTAATCAAGAAGCAGTTGACATTGCTCGTCCTTCATGTGTTGGCATCAATAAGCAAAATCCATTGTCTGCATGTAAAAAGCTTGTCGACCTTTCTGTTTCACGAGGCTCATCTGATGATATTAGTGTGATGCTGATTCAGCTGGGGCAGTATTGATTTTGCTAGTATCTAAATGGTGGGCAACCAATTCAATTAACTCATAGAATTGACTCTGCCTCCTAGTTTACTGATCGTTTTAGGAGAAGACAGTTTCTCAATACAAGAGTTATTTGTTTAGAGCTAGTTATTGGAGGTGTTTTGAGACTCTAAAGCGATACCAGATGCAGTCAAGGTGGAAGTTGGGATATTTTTTGGTATGATTTAGACTTTACTGACCATTCTTTGTGGGGAATTTTTGTACCCACGGCAGTGACTCTGTTGTAACTTGTTTATATATTTGATATTTGTTGACCTTAGAGTTGTAAATTCAGGATATACTTTATAAACAATTCTCTGATAATTGTTCCTTCTAATGTTATTTGAACTAGTTTGTATCCATTGGGTAAGAACTAGTTCATTAGTTGGAATGATTCTGGGTAATTAGTTGTTGCCAAGCTTGATTCTGAGATTAACTTATAATCTACATTGCCTTCTTCCTGGCCTGTTTTGAAGATCTGACACCGAAGGTGAAAATACTAAGCATTTCAAAGAAGGGCATCATCTATTTTTATATTAGTGAAGCAATAGTAGATAAAGTTGGAAATTGAGCAAACTCAAAACTTGCCTAGTGAGGATATTAGCTTGGATGGCATGCGTGCTAGCCAATTTCTTACGGGTTATAGATTCGAGTATAATGTACTGTTGCTGATGCAGTGGTAATAATGAAGGTTGGTTGGGGAATTAAGGGTAGAAAGTCAAAAACAAAATCATTTGTCAACCAACTGCATTCTATTATGCTTTTAAGCGTTGAATTCATATTCAGAACCGCAATCATGAAGCATCAGAAAATTTAACATGCCAAAAAACCCCACTACACGATGACCAAATCTTCATCACAAAACGGAAAGCAAATGTCCTGATGCCATACAGAATTTTACTAATTATTTCCCCCACTTAAGTTGGTTGGCGTTGGAGAAAGAATCATATTTTCATGTTTTGCGATCAGCTGTCTAAATAGGACCACCTTTCCCTAAATCTGACCCACAAAGAGCACATGAGAAAAAGACCAAATTTACAATTGCTTTTGTTTCTTTTTTAATTTTCATGCACCACGCATGTTCGCAGTCTTTCGCGCAACTTGGGTTGTTTGTTTGTTGGCTTGCATCATGTATCCATGTTCTTTGTTTTGAGCCTTCAAAACATATTGATGTGTGTCTACGCCAAATCACATGCAATGTGTTTGACCAGTTCTGCTACATTTTTCTCCTTGTCCTCGAGGATTCTTAATCTCTGCTCATGGTCGACCAAAGTAGCTAAATCCTAAGGATCAAAGGATAACAAAATCCATTACTGCTTTGACTTTGATAGAACTAGAAACAAGCTCACATTACAACAGTGAGCACCATGAATTAACCAAACTCCCCCAATCGCATGAGAAGCTTAACAATGAATATGAACATGAAGGAAAGTATCTGTTTATGTGATGTGTAACAACTGGCGATTGGAATTTGTATTTGGTTATGCATGAATCTCAAGGAAAAAGAGGGGCGAGGGGACATCAAATTGGGGGAAATGAGATTTGCAAGTTGGTCGCACAGAATGGAAGAGTTAGGTGTTCATTCACGTCGAGACTGTCGACCACCCAATATAATGTTTTGCCCTTTTTTTCTTTTTTTGTCTTGCTTTGTCACGACAAATATTAACAGCCTTGCAACAAACCCCGCGCCTTTTCTGACTAGACAACAAACTTAGTCGGCTATTTGTTTCATAAGTAGTGCTGCAGACATTCAACTTTTCATCAAATGAATTTAACATTAGGTATTTCATTGCTACCTGGTAAACAGTAACGTTGTATTAATTGGAGTACAGGTTCTCACGACTTTGATTGATTAATAAGGGGTGTCTAACTTAGCATTAGAGTCAGTAAGTAGAAATAAAAATTTACCCAAAATGTTGCAAATTTAAAAAAAGTTTTGGTAATATTATGAACATGAATGATGAAGATACAGGATGCTATCTAGTTCTCCCAATACACCATTGAACCACAAAATTAAAGGCCCTGTTGTAAATATTGTTTTTTTTTTTTTAGGGGGATAATGGTGGCCAACCCTTTCTTTCTTCCATTCCTTGAGTTTTTTTGTAGATTCAGATTTACGTGGACAACAATTGCTGGCTTTTTCCCTTCAAGTAAGGAAATTGTTCTAGCTTATCCAAAATTCGATGCCCTTGTTTATAGCCGGATTATAGTGGAATATTACTGTGCAGCCTTTTTGTATGCGATGGTCGATGACAGATATAAACTGTTAATTAACTAACAAGCATCAGAAGACATGGCATATCCTCAGGCCCACTGGCTTTGACAATTAAGTCAAGAGAATCAAAAAGAAAAAGGAAGAGGCACCTCCCTTGATGGCTGGCAGATGCTATTCATTTACATACACTTGGAAACATGAAATCAACACGGCAGGAAACAAACATGATCTACCGATGAGATCGCTTCTCACTACCATGAAAAATAGTCTGAAAGCTAAGACTTTACTAAACCATCTAATTAGTGGGAAGACAACGCGTATCCGCAATTTTGAGCGTGATTGTCTACTAAAATGACCTGAATCAGTATTAGTAGAAAGAAAGAGTTGAGCTTCATTGCCTAGACATAGAGGTTATCCCTTTTATTGTAATAATGATAATAATATGGTCATAAAATCTTATCCTATCCCACTTGATCCTTTATTTATCCAACTGATTCATTTATTGGAGGCTGGTGGTTTACGCACGCACGTCAAGTCAACATAATTCTACTCAAACTCTCCCTGCAACACAACAGCCTCTTTCTGACTGTGACGTGTACCTTCTGGCCACCAACTTGGCACCTCTCTAAAAAATAATTCCATTGTTTTTTCACCCTTCTAAATTCTACTCCCTTACTTCTCAACCACGTCTAACTTGGTCCATACTCTTCCATCTTTTTTAGCTTAGCTACTCGATTTCTTAGGTAGAGATAATGTAGTGGCAATAGTACCCTGTTTTAGGCAAATTGAATGGTATGCTGAAGTTTCTTATTACAATTTGTAAATCCATTACGTTGATGTTTGTGGATTTTGTTAACCAACCCTTTTAAATACAAAATACTTGGACATAAATACTAGGGAGACCTTTTAAGTGAGTGACTTTGGGTTTGGAAATATTCTATTGCTCACCTACAATTTTGCTCTCCATGAACCGTGTAAGCTATAACCATGACAACCACATGTCAAAAAACACCAAACCCCGACAGCACGACCAATCAAATGGCATTGGCAAGAACCAATCTTGCAAGTAAAAAACCCATTCCCAATCAGATCAACGGTTTTCATCAAATCCACGTGGCCGAGGTTAAGCATAAAACCCAGGATCTTCCTCCACGCCTCCATTCTTCCCTCTTTTTCTTTTACGTCAAATAGCATGCCTTTCTTGTTTCTAGCTCTAAAAAATAAATCGTGCCATTATCAAACCGTTTTCCGAATTATCCATTGACAATATCCACGTAAGACTAAATATAAGACGTATATAAATACCCATTTGGGCCCTCAAGAAACACACGCCAAAAAGGAACATAAACGGAAGAAAGAAAAAAAAAAAAGAAAAAGAGAGAGAGAGAGAGAGCGCTTTGAGTTTCAGAGATGGAGAGAAAGAGAAATAACCAGAAAGTTTCTTGGACTAGAGGGAAGTGTTTAGGCAAAGGCTCCTTTGGAACTGCAACATTGGCAACCAATGAATCCAACGGTGCCGTTTTCGCGGTTAAGTCCGTCAATTTGGCAACGTGTCTTCCTAGCCAGTTGGAGTCTTTGGAGAACGAAATTAGGATCCTCCGTTCGCTTTCCTCTCCATATGTCGTTGAGTATCTCGGCGATGATGTGACCAGGCATGAGTCCCCGACGACGTCTTACCGGAATCTTCACATGGAGTACATGGCAGGTGGTACCGTTGCGGACGAAGCGATTGTTAAGTCCCGGTTGGCTGACGTGGAGGAGAAGATTTTGCGGTGGCACACGCGGTGCTTAGTTTCGGCTTTGAAGTACGTACACAGTGAAGGCATTGTTCACTGCGATGTAAAAGGGAAAAATGTTCTGGTGGGCCATGATTTAACATCCGTAAAGCTCGCGGATTTCGGCTCAGCAATGGTTGAGATTAAAAATGAAAGCTCGGGTGACAGGTGTAGGTCCGTGATATGGCCACGTGGAAGTCCTCTCTGGATGGCTCCGGAGGTGATTCGCGGTGAGTATCAAGGACAGGAGAGTGATGTTTGGTCTTTAGGCTGCACCATCATCGAGATGGTCACCGGGAAGCCGGCTTGGAAGGATCAAGGCTTCAATTCACTGAATCGAATTGCTAATTCAGAGGAATTGCCGGAGTTTCCAGCTCAGCTATCTGAACTAGGTAAGGATTTCGTGGAGAAGTGTTTGAGAAGGGATCAGAATCAAAGGTGGAGTTGCGATCAGCTGCTGCAGCATCCATTTGTAGCATCAGCTTCAGCGCCTATTATGATCGGGGAATCATCTCCCCGCTGTGTGCTCGATTTCACCAGCACCCATTTCGAAAAGGCCGAAGATACGGAGAGTTTTGAAGCTTCGGCGAGGGAAAGGGTTGGTGAATTAGCGACGGAAGGAGGGGCAATTTGGGAATCAGATGGATGGGTGGCGATAAGGGGTTACGCTCCTGAATCAGGTGCAAACTGTGATGAAGGGACAATCACGGAATATCCGGAATCGATGAGAACAGAGAAGGAAACGGAAGAGACTAGTTCGGTATATTCGGGTTCGATGGGGATTACTCAAGGAATTGGAAGTACGGGATTGGTATTGTTCGATTGTTTTGACAACACCGTTGTGTGGCAAAGTGGTAATTACGAGAGTGTGAAAGGGCTAAAATGGTCGTCAAGTGGTGCACCATGTTGCGAGTCTTTGGCTGGTTCGTGCTATCGGGATACGTCAGAAAAAGTGGAGTTAACGGCGGAGAAGGAAAAGTTGAGAGTCCACAGATTTTGTAATTTATTCTTACAACTATTCTTGTGTATTTTAAGAATATTCAGATACAGCTTATGGATGTTTTCTAATTACTCCTTCGCTACTATATTCTTTACATTTCATTCTCAGCCTCAATTTTTTTTTTGGTCATGCGATCCCCATCGTTTCTTTTTCACCATCACATCAAACCTTATTCGAAAGTAAAAAGTTATTCTAAAATTTCTCGGTCAGTCATCACAAAGAAAGGCATTGAACAAAATGGAAAGCTTTGTCATAGGCCACTAATATCAGTGATGCCACACATTCTTTGAACAACATTAAGGGTGTTGGAAGCTTGAAATTTTAGTCTCAATTTCTACTTTCGTTGGGACTTCGTTTATCAAGAAATAGAAATATACTAGTACTATTTTGCTTTTGGAAAGGATAAGTATAATAAGATAGCAATTTGAGGATATTGTTGGAGACTATTATCTTTTTTGCACCAAAAGGGGCATCCAAGTCCTCTCCCTCTTCTACTTGTCTCCTAGTATTAACTATTATGGTGCTGATTTGTTGACCATTGGCCGTAGGGAAAAGGCACACCACAAGATTGGGTCGGTTCAACGCACAAGTTGCTGTGTGAGTGTGGGAATGGATAAACTTTCTATTTAACCTCAATCTACACTTCTTATCCTTTTAAGTTATACATGCTTGGATGACAGGAAACAGAGATTAATAGAAACCATATAAAGTTAAGACCTATTAGTCGATTGAAAAATGAAAGAGACTGATTCCCTGCTCTTCCCCACTTAGAGCGGTAAAATGAAAATTTTATGTTTTAACTCCTTTAAAATTCAAATATTTATAAATTAAAAGTTATAAAATTTTAGACTTACGATGATATTTACATTTTGAGTTTTTTTTTTTAAAAAAAAAGAATAATTTGTTTTTTATTCTTCCAAAAAAACAAATTTGTCTTCTCGATCATGAATCTGGGTTCATGGTACCTGTCAAGTCTTTGAGTAGTTTTGGGACTCCAATATTATGCTTTGTCAACAAACAACAAGGGAACTTCCAGATATGAAATGGCAACTAGTTTACTATCGTACCATGTTTGATTCTTTTCCTTTCTTGTTCTGATGTTTTGTTGGCATTCAAATTTGAAGCTTCCCAAGAATTTCGTCTATATACACCTTTAAATTCACAATGAAATAAGATCCATTAAATACGAACAAAATTTAGAGAGCCATCTAATAATGTCAGGGAAGCCTATTTTACAAAAGCCCAATTCGGTCCATATTGTTCTGTAAGTCCGATTAACTGTAGGGACTCTATGTTGATATTATTTGGCTTAGTTTAATAACCATATACAATTTTTCTAATTAGGTATTTAAATTTATTTTTGTCAAGCCATATACTTAATCTATAATTTTGTAACCAATACTGTTATCTTTGTTAAAAAAACACTTCAATTAAAACTCCCCACGTGTAATTTTTTTCGATATAATCATTTACATGAAATTAAAAACATATATTAAAATTAAATTGTTTTTTTTATTTTTGTTCTCTCTCTCCAATCCATCACTCTTCTTCAAACACACATGTCTTTTTTCATTATTTCTTTTTCATTTCTACTCTCTTCCCCCAATTTTTCATATTCTTTTCATCAAATTCAAGGTTTTTCACATTCTTCTTCAGCAACAAATTTAATTTTGTTATTTTTTTCTATTTTTACATTTACTCTAAATCCCCTCCACTTCTATTTTTACTTATGTGAATAAAGAGAGAAGTGAACATGAAAGGATGGAGGAGGGAGATGGAAGATGGAAAAATATAATATTAAATAATAATTTAATATTATTATTCCTAATAAAAATAATATATATGTCCGCATTTGTAAATTTGACTCTTGCAAGTATCCTCAAAAAATTTCCTTCTTCATTTTAATTGGGAATTGATTTGTTTAAATAGTGTATTAAGTATTCATATGTTTGGGAAAAAAATATGAATACCAGATATTCTTATCACATTTGGGTGTTTGTAAAAATCACGGATTTAGAAATTAAATGTGTGTTTAAAAATAATAGATAATATTATTCAAAAAATAACATACAAAAAATAATAAAACGTATGGTTTGAAACTAATTAATCATAACAACACATAAAATAATATATAAAACAAATTAAAATGAATTTTTAGTTGAGTAATAAAATTAAGATATCATCAATATAATAATTGGGGTGTGTTCAAATTTCACTTTATGCATATTTTTAATAGTCTTTTTAAAAGTAAAAAAAAAAAAAACTAAAATACGATTGAATAATGTAATTTATTCTAATTACAAAAATATATTTTTGTAATTTTTTTAACTTATGACACCAACTTAATTAAAACCTTTATTAATAATATATATTTTTAAATATTTGAACCAAATTAAATTCCAATATAAAAAATCTATCGTTTATTTTCATTAGGTTAGCTAAAAACTATTCTTTCCTATATCAACCACTGAAATACATGTTTTGATATATCCATTGACTCAAAATAACTTATGAAAGCTAGTCAAGTTTGTATTAATTATTAAAATTATATACATTTACCATATTTATATGTATGCTGTCATAATAATTTGTGTATGATTTGAAAAGAAGGTGACAATGAGTATAACAAAACAAATATAATTTTTTTTTTAAATATATTTTTCCTTGGTTTTTTTTTTTTACATTTTTTTATTGATGAATTCAATTGAACTGAGTCAACTGACTCCTTTTCTATCATTTATTTATAATTTATTTATGTTGTTTCTCGATTTTTTTCAATAATTTTAAAATGCTATTTTTTCTTTCAACTATTTTCAAATTAAATTAATTATTATTATAAATTAGATTAATTCCCATTTGCTTAATAAATCAATCATGTAAATTTATAAATTAAGTAGTCGTAACAACCCTGACTAATGTACATTCTGCGTAAACCTCACGCCTCCAACAGATAAAACAAGCACTACTTCTCTCACACTCGCTCTTCCGTACTCCTCGTTTTATAAAAACCCTAAACCGCCTGATATTTATCTCTTAGAACGAAAAATCCCAAACGCCTCACTCTAAGAAAAAAACAGTTATGGCAAGCAAAGAACCCGAACACGAGCACAGAGAAGATGAAGAAGCTCCTGCCGCCGAGGATGAAGACACTGGAGCTCAAGTCGCCCCTATTGTCAAGTTAGAGGAAGTCGCTGTCAGTACAGGCGAGGAAAACGAAGATCCGATCCTCGATCTGTAAGTATTCTATTTTTTTTTATTTCCGATTCAAATATTCGTTGTTTTATCTAGATATCCGAATGATACGAATACGTATAATTTTATTTACTAGGAAGTCGAAGCTGTATCGATTTGATAAAGAAGGGAATCAATGGAAAGAGAGAGGTGCTGGTACTGTGAAGCTGTTGAAGCACAAAGAGACAGGAAAAGTTCGCCTTGTCATGAGGCAATCTAAGACTCTCAAGATCTGCGCCAATCATCTAGGTATATTCCATTCTTTCTTTTTCTCCTCAGTTCCATTTATGCTTACTTATTTTATTTTAATTTCTGATTTCATAATTTGTAAATTATATATATGTTTCTGCAGTGTTGCCGACAATGACGGTGCAGGAGCACGCTGGGAATGATAAATCGTGCTTATGGCACGCCTCTGACTATGCAGATGGTGAATTGAAAGATGAACTTTTCTGCATTCGTTTTGCATCAGTGGAAAGTAAGTATATTTTACTTTCGATCACTTTGCTACTTCTCTATATGAAATTGAATCAATGTTATTTCAATTCTTTATTTAAACTGCGATCTGGACCGGCACATTAGGGCTTAGTATCTAAACAGAATTTCATAGAGTGGACTAGTCGAGCATTGGTATTTTCTTTAAGTAGTTATTGACTAGCATTTCATTTTCTAGTTCTGACATTTTACTTAAATTTTCTTCTGCTAGGAACTGTTTGAACTGAAATTTCAATTTTTGTCATTCTGTATGAGCTACTATCAGTTTCAAATAAGTGTTAGGTTGAAAATGATTATATTTACTAAATTATAGCATGAAGTGGCAAACAACTTCCGCACTTAAATATTGAGTATGGCTATAGTCCTCTTTCCTTAAAGCTTTGCAATTGAGGGGTGGAAAACTAGAAGGATGGAAAATATAAAATTTCTTTCCATAGGTGTGCTTGGTAGGAAAGATGGAAAAATAGAAGAAAAAGCAATTTTCATTCCATCCATTGCTTAGTAGAGTTGAAAAGTGAAAGGAAAGAAAAGAAAACAATTGAAAAATATATAATTTGAACTAACATACACTTATCTCCCATTTTCTCTCCTCTCATTCCAATTTGGAAGGATTGGTTTTTATCCATTAGGATGGAAAATGATCACCCTCTATCTTCTTTCCTCTCACTTTTCTTCCCAACCAAGCACACTCAAAATTTATGTTCTTTCCACTTTTCCACCCAAGCAAGCACGCCCTAAAAGTTGCAGTTGACTTCAGTTTTTTTCTTTTCACCCTGCTTAGCCCATGATGACTTTGAAGGAAACGTGTTAACTTCAGTGTTTTTCTTGGGTTTGATATTTCCATTCTTGGAGAACAAATAAGATGTTATGAGGTTAAATTTAAATTCATATTGCTGACAATTGTCATTTGAATAAGATATATTCTCTAGGATGTCCAATTGAATAAATTTAAAATTTAACTGTTGCTTGTGTATGAGTGATATGTTTTGAATTATTTTTTTTAAACTCTTGAACTCTTGCTGTAATTCTGCATGATTGAATGCTTGAGCCGAATTTATAAGTCTTTTAGTCATGTTAAAATTAGTTATATGTATTATTTGTTTCTTTAATGTAATAACTAGGCTTGAGAGTTTGCGATATGCCATGAAAAATGTTTGGTTGGAAATATTAGAATCGTCTTTTATTGGTTCTTTTGTGTGGAAAGTGTTCAGAGAATATCAGTTACAGTTAAAAGAGATGGGTTTAGATTGTGGTTATATATATGACTTGCGATGGTTTTTTAATCTGGCTTCTTTTTTGTTTTATGAGGGAATAAAGTTTTCTGGTTTTTACTGATTTTACATTTTAAAAAAAATAGATTGCAAAACCTTTATGCAAATGTTCCAAGAAGTTGCTGAATCACAAAAACCAAAAGAGGAAAACAAGGATGCATCTGATGCTGCTGGACAACTTGAGAAGTTGAGCTTTCAAGAGAAAGCTGGAGAGGAGAAAGCTGTTGCTAAGAAGGAAGAGAAGGAAACAAAAGTGGATACAGAAAAAGCAGATACAGAGAAGAAAGATGGGGAGCCAGCTTCCTCTACTTGAAAAGAGTTTGGCTCTGTTCTTCATGCCATTGGCTTTTGGCGAATATGGTGAGATTAGTCAGCTGATCAACCTCCTCACCCATGTCTAGGATATTCCTACGGGTGAAACTAGATGGGTAGTTTATGGGTTGGAATGGTCGAGGTCGTTTGTGTCCTTAGGTTTGGGTGTTTGTCAAGGGTTGGTCTACCCCGAGTCATGTCAGTTATGTTTGCATGGTTAGAGTTGCGTTTGGGATTTAAGTAGTGTCAGACATGGTTCATTTGATTACGTTTTTCCTGGCAGTAACCACTGTGTTGAAGTTATCTTGCTGCTCAGCCAATGCATTGAAAGAGTTCTTGTTATAGACAAGTTTTTTTTTTTTTTACTTGGGGTTTAAATTTTTTTGAATTTGGTATCTTTGTGTTTCAAGGGAAGAAGGTTTGGGTGAAAAGGAATTTGGTTTTGCCAGATTTGGCTATATAATTCAGATATGCTAGTTTTAACTGAACGCCCATTCTATTTCTATGGTAGTAAGAAATGATTCCATAAAGGCAAAATTTTTAATGAAAGCAATTATCTGTTTTATGTGGTATGATCGTTGATGCTTGTAAAAGCGATGTAGGTAAGGGACTTGGCTTATACGTTGTTAGAAAATCGCATGCCCTGTGTAGACGTGGCAACATCATAAAGGCAAGGCGAGGGAAAAGCAGGGAAAGCATGGCGCATTTCTGGGAGCAAATGCCTGTGCGTTTGGAAACAAGGTGAGAGATTGCAATTTAAATATTCGAGTGAAGGGAGGGAATGACAGGGAGAACTAAACTAAGAAAATAACATAAACCCCGAGATTTACAGATTTTGTGCAAATTTTAGTTACATTTTTTAGTTTCAATAACAATTAATAGAGGGACATATTCTTGTGAAAAAACTTCTCATCGCGACTTTATTCCACGATCTTTAAATATATATTTTCTTTTGTTCCATTTTACCCCGAGATTGATAAAAGAATCCATCCAGTTAATTATTTCATGCATTTGGTATTTAATCTTTTTAGATAGTTCATTGAGATTGTTTCCAATTTCCAAATTGAGAATTGCTTCGACTTCATTATCAAATTGATTTTAATTTTTGAGTACACATGATTCCTTAAGAATCTGCGAAATCTGCCACATCACACTCACATTAAGCTTGGTTAGATGGAAAGAAGTCGGAAAAAAAATTGAAGGCGTAAGAAATTAGAAAGTAAAAAATGAATTTTCGTTTGGTGTGTTGTCCGGAAAGATGAAAAGATTGAATGAAATCTTTATTTGTTTTCTCATTCACTCCTTGACATGGTTGAAAAGGAGAGGAAGAAAACGAAAAGTTAAAAATATATCTGATTTTGAATATTTATGCTACAAAAAAACATACCCATCTTTTCTATTTAAATTTTCAATATTGCTTATACAAAAGCAACTTTATTTAATGTGTTCATGCATTTTTATTTTATTTCATAGTATAAAATCACATGGATGTTTATGTTTTGAAATAAAATACATAGTAAATAAGATAATATTTTTAAAAATAAAAACATAAAATTTTGGAAAAGCTTTGATTTAAGCTCTCTCAAAAAAGTTTATTCCGTATATAATTAGGTTTAAAAGTTTGTGTTTTATATAAGCAATCCATAAAAGATATTGATTCTAATTTAGCCCGTACATATATATATATATATATATATATATCTTCTTTTTCATTCTCCACTGTTACAACTAACACGTATTCATAGCAACAAGCCATATATGAATAGGATAAAACTATATGTAGGGGCGAAAGGAGTGCCCTTGACCCTTGAAAAAAAAAAATTGTTTTAAATAATTTTTTTAGTTTTGAAGAAGTCAGAAGTTAATATAATATTAAAATTACACTTTGGTTTACAATATTCCTTTTGGCCCTAAACTAATTTTCTTGATTTTGTCCTTCACTATATGTACCTGAATAAACCAAAAATCTACCTTCAACTAATAATTGATATTTTTATTAAATAAAATATAACAATCCTTCCACATGGTTCTGTCGAAACATATCCCAACAGTAGAGAACCTTTTGGGAAAAACTGGAAATACAGTGGTAGAGAAACCAGTTAGAAACAATGGCCAAAAACTGGGCAAGTAAATGATGGGACAGATTAAAAAGCAAAATGAAGAAGGGTGAAGGTTTGAAGCTACAGAGAATGGTGGTGAAATGGAAATGAGTTGGTGATAAGAGGGAGGGTTATTTTTGAATTGATCAGCCTCCACCGCATCTCACTTATTTGTTGGGCATGGGAAGTAAAATCGCAGACTCCGACTTCACTATATACAGAACTTTTGAGATAACTCGGTAAGTCATGTATATATGGCACAAGTTTGTTGTGATCATGTTAGTCGCGTGGCCAGGGGAAGGCAATAGTTGGAAATATCTTTTTCAACCCAAAGATGTGGCGCTGCTTTAATTCTAGGCTGGGGAACTGGACAGAAATGATAAAAGCTATTTCATAAAGGTATACAATTAATATTTATCACAACTTAAAGCTGCTTTTTTTTTTTTATTATAATTCAAACTCTAAATATAATTAATGCTATATTAGATAGAATTTCGGGCCACAGAATATATATATACGGTGATTTGTTGGGTGACAAGTCTAATTAATTAAAATGATATCTAGTTGGCACGGGCTGAATCATAAACATACAAGTAATTTCTTTATGGGTTTGTGAATACTTTAATGGTTTGCAATGCATAAAATGGGGGAAGGGAGAAGCAAAAGGGTGGTCGTTGATCTTAGCAAATCCCAGTAAGAATAAACAATGATTTTAAAAGGTTGTTGATATTTATGCTTTTCCAAATTGTGAATAATAATAATTTATTTAAAAAACCATCATCCATCAACTAATTCAAGCCGCACCGCCATGGTAAGTTAGAAAGCTACTACAAACCTTATGTTTCTGCTGTTTCTCATGTTTTGACTCTCTTTCATTGCAGTTTCTCGACGGCATTAGTTTTTGGCTAATACGTGCCATTTGTCTGGTTAGATGGCACTGCCATAGTCATCCGGCACATAATTCAACGCCTCCTTGATTATTATTTTTAACTCATTTGTTCAATTATAATCTCAATTTATCATACAATATAATACAGTTTGAAAATGTCCCCTATTATATATTGGCTTCCCATTAATTGGGGTCAATTTTTTATATAAAAATATTATTCTTTTGATTAAAAAATGGTGATCGTAAATTAAATAATAATTAATTAAGAATAATAAATTAATAATGAGGTAAGAAGAAGGATGTGAGTTTTGACTTTGTTGCATGCCCATGTGAACATTGATGGATATTAAAAACAGCTGCTTTGCCCATTCCATTCCCAGGTCTCTTGACAGCTCCACAGTCTCTCTCTCTCATTCTCTTTCATGGAAAATTAAGCAACAAACACATAAAAGAGATTCAGGGAGTTGCCCAAAGCTCTCTGCCCTTTTTCTCTGTAAGTTGTTTCCTTCCATTTTCCTGCAAATCTTCTTCTTTTAACTTCTGCTACTAGTACTTTTGTTCCTCAAACATTCGATTACCGATTTGGAATTATTTTCTGGGTTTTGGGATTTGAGATCGGCCTCCTTTTTTTTTTTTTTTTGAAATTTCTACCCGCATTTTTTGTCTA
Source organism: Gossypium sturtianum (assembly GCA_025698515.1). NCBI lineage: Eukaryota > Viridiplantae > Streptophyta > Magnoliopsida > Malvales > Malvaceae > Gossypium > Gossypium sturtianum. The sequence goes on along the minus strand of CM046955.1, from coordinate 162,794,420 downwards.
ATGATTTAGAGATTTGTGCTCCTTCATTATATTATGATTTAGAAATCTATCAGATTTTCTTCTATTCTATTATTTCTATCGACTTCTTTGATTAAAGGTATAAAATCAATACGTTTTGGATGGAACTCTTTCTATTTGATTTTGGGTTTCTTCTGGTTACCCATTTCTGTTCCAAAAAATTGTCTTTCTTTGCGTGTAAAGTTTTTTTTGGTTTTTTGCGAGTAAATTAGTCTTAGAATGACGAAACGCGTCAGAATAGCTGGATGTCTGGTTCTGCAAGTTGTATTAATAATGGAATTATTAATAGTAACAGTGTTAGTTTTGTCTTTGAAGTCCGGGTACAGCTTAGGTCATGCTAATAATCCCCGTTGCCTCACCTTCTCATATAGTAAGGGCTATAGCTAGAGTGTCATGGAACAAATCGATTGAACCTTCCATTTTTCCTGCTATATGTGCATATGTACAAGTACAAATACATTGTTATGTAGGTTGAATATGCTGAGGTTATGCTACTGATTTGCACTGTTTCTTTGAACCCAGGTTTTTATACCTGATCCTGATCACCTTTCTTCAACAAGCTTCCAAGATGGCAAATTCTTCAGTAAGAAATTAGCCCGTTCCTTTATCTAAACATACTTCTTTCATTAGCTTACATTACTATATCCACAACTATATATGTCTACGTTCTTTTACCCTTTGTTTGATTGCAAGCTTTTTCCACTACTGAAATTTCTAGTTACACCGTGTATACTTTCCTGTGCTTTTAGGCTAATAACCCAAAATCAATTTAAGTATCTACTTAATTCATGTTATGTATCTAGTCAAGCATTGTTGTAGGAATCAATAATACAAAATGTGCTTGCATTGCATTCTGAAGTCACCAATGAATTCATTTTTGTTTATCAAATATGTACTACAGTATATATCTGAAGCAGTAGAGAGATTTTTCTGGAGTTTTTCTGTTTGAATAACTATTGAAATAGAGCACAGTGAACCAAACTACTTTCATGGTTAACACTTATTCAACCAAATATATTTATATTGAAGAACTAACGACTTCATTCTACCAGCTTATGTTATAGCATTATCAGTTGTGCAGTGAAGATCTATATTTCTTAATTTTGTTTTCTTCTCATTTTAGGGTCAATTAACTAAAAGTGTGAAGAGACTAGAATCCAGAAAGTCACATTCATGGTGGTGGGATAGCCACATCAGTCCCAAGAATTCAAGATGGCTAGCAGAAAATCTCGAGGGTAAGCTTTCTCTCTCTCTCCACTTACAAAGGATTTTGATCAAAGAACATACTTTCAACATGCCTTTTCTTGTTTAGTTTGTTGCATATGAAATCAGATGTGATGTTATAGGCGGTTCAAATCTTATTTTTCTCCTGTGTTTGCCAAGTGGTGTTTCCTTTCCTTTCTTGTATGCACACAAAAGCTATATGTCCTAATAGTATACGTCTTGTCGAGCTGAACGGTTTGTTACAAGGTTTTGGGACTTGATCTTTCTTTTGATTGAAGTGACATGCTTACGTTCTAGAAGAAGCAAAAGTAATGCATGAGAAAGCAGGGTAGTATACTATTAGCTGCTTCTGCTGCCGTTCCTCTTGTCACACTTCTGGTGCCATAGATATTACCGAACCCTACCTGTCTAGCTTCTAAGAGGGGACTAGACTTCTCTATTGCATCTTTACTGAATCAAGAATTTTGTTTCTGAAATCATTTAAATTCTTAAAATGTCAAACAAGAAAATAACATTAAGATTGTTGACTGCAGAAATGGATCGTAGTGTCAAGCACATGCTGAAGCTCATTGAAGAAGATGGAGATTCATTTATGAAAAAGGCTGAGATGTATTATCAGAAGAGGCCAGAACTTGTATCTCATGTTGAGGAGTTCTACCGTGTGTATCGTTCTTTGGCAGAGCGTTACGACCACCTGACAGGAGAATTGAGGAAGAATATTCCATCAGACCTCCAATCTCAGGGTTCTGACGTCTCTGACATTGCCTCTGATCTACCCCCTATTTGGCCGTCCTCAGACCAAAGGCCGAGTCGTCGTAAATCTGGCCCCCGAGCTGCTGGCTTCAGTGTCTTCCTTGGTTCTGGTGGTAGTGGCTCTGATGTGTACCAGAAAGAAGAGGATGAGTCATCTACTCGAACGGATTATGAATCAGAATCTGATGATTCTTCAGTCAATAATTACTCGGTTTTGTCAGGGAATGGGAGTGATCAAGGGGTTAGCAGGAAAATGGTTGAGTTGGAGCTTGAACTTCATGAAATGAAACAGAAGCTACGGATGCAAGAGGAAGAAAATACAGATGGTTCAGTAAGAGGGGCAAAAAGTAATAATTCCGAACTTCTTGCTAGAATTAGGGAGTATGAGGAAAAACTTGAATTTTCCAACAGAAGAATACAGCTCTCTGAAGAAAAAATCACCTGGTTGAGGACCGAGCTCCAAAAATATAAACCACTAGAGGCAGCTGACCTGGAATCGTCTGAAGAAGAAAGTGTCAAAATGCACAAGACTGAGCAGATTGAGGTAAATCAGGCTTTGGATCTTCAAAACAAGATTGGTATAATGGAGAAAGAAAATGAACATGCAGATGGCAAGATGCAGGCGCTGGTGGAAGAATTAAGTATTACCAAAGAAATGCTCCAGGCTTCTGAGAAAGAAATTGCTAGTTTGAAGTTTGAGAAGAAGCAGTCTTCTGAAAAAGTTCAAAAGTTGCAGGGTCAGCTTGATACGGCTCAAAGAGAGATAATCACATGGAAATCCAAACTGAATACAGAGAGAAGAGAGGTCTCCAAGCTGCAGGAAAGAATTGCAATGTTGAAGAATAGTTTATCAGACAGGGATCATGAGATCCGGGATTTAAAGATAGCTGTATCTGATGCTGAGCAGAAGATTTTTCCTGAAAAAGCTCATATCAAAGCTGAAATATCAAAATTGTTGGAGGGACGAATTTTTTTGGAACAACAGCTCAGGGACTGGGAAGCACGTGGCCGGTCCTTGGAGGAGGAGATCAGAAAAGCTGTGAATGAAAAAAGAGAATCAGAGGAGAGGCTTCATAGCGAAATTGAGCATTTGAGGTTGGAGATTGCTGAGAGAAGTGATTGCATTAAAGTTTTAAATGAGAACCTTGAGACTTTAAAATCGGAAAGGGATGAGCTTAAGATCAAAATCAATTCACTCAAAGCAGAGATTAGTTGTAGGGGTAATCAGATTGTTCAAATGGAAAAGCATCTCCAGGACTTACATATGGAGCATGTGAAGCTAATTGCTAGTGCTGAAGAAGCTCATAAATCGGTGGAGGAACTCCAATCAAAAGCTAAGGAACTAGAGGATGTGATTGAGAGGCAAAGAATCATGATACTGGAGGGAGCAGAAGAGAAACGAGAAGCTATAAGGCAGCTTTGCTTCTCCCTGGATCATTACCGAGATGGCTATCACTGGCTTCGGCAAGCATTTATGGGGCAAAAGAGAGTTCCAGTTTTGACTACATGAATATGCGATGCTACATAATGTCTCCTTTTACTTGGTTGCTTGGATATTTTGTGTTGAGTCCCCATATTATCTCAGTAGTCCCTGCAGGTGGCTTTTGTCATCTCCTGCTTGTTTAATGAGAATACAGAAAACAGAAGTTGCATTTTAGACAGAATATGATAGTTTTGCTCACAAATGCTAGCGCCAAGATGATGCGCTTGGAATGTTGGGATCCAGGTGCATTTTAGACAGAGAATATGACAGTTTTGCATTTTAACATTTGGTTGTCCAATATGCTTTGAGACTTCCCGGTCAATCAATCTGCTCCTCGCTTGCCATGCTCAAACTTATACCCCTGTGGTTTGGTTGATGAATGGTTGAAGAGGAACAAGTCGGTTAAGCTTGGTAGTCCTTGGTCTCAGTTTCATCCTGTTTGTCTGTAATTCTGTTGACGTGAGTGTGCTACCTTGTCTTGTTTATGCGCCCCCTACTGTCGAGTTTGAATGGTATGTGTTGGCTTAAGTTTCTCTTTGTTGTTGTATACTGCTGCTCGTATTATGTGCTGAGTCAAAATAATTAATTGAATAATATATATATATATATAGTGGTGAGAGAGTTAATTTTCATTGGTGTAGTACTCCATCCACCATCACTTAGCATCTACAGGGATATGTTTCCAGAAATTGTTGGGACTGCTAAACATGTTTTACCAAATGATGTCTATTTTTTCATACAGAAATTTCGGCTGATTCTCCATTTATTTCTGTTGTATACATAGATAATAATCTAAATGCGTAAATGTGTATGTCATCGTTCATCAGTTTGGACCCAAGACTTGTGTTAGTTATGTCATCGTTCATCAGTTTGGACCCAAGACTTGTGTTAGTTCTTGTTCCATACTATTTGACCAGAATATATCCCTAGTATTTATTTTTCTTTGCTATCTTAATTCCCCACTATAGATTAAAAAATAATTGAAGAATAATATAATAAACTATTCTTTAGAAACAAGTCTTTTTTTACTTACAGATGGTAGGGTATATTTGTGCCACGTCTAAAGGGAACTATCTAAATAAAGGTCTTTCACTTGCTCTCTTAATGTTCGAACTCGGATAAATTTTATGATTGAACATCCCTTGATCACTAAGCCAATTACGAGAGATCTTTAAAAATAAGTCTTAAATGTACCATTCTCTTATAACTACGGTATGATTAATTAAAAATAAGTCTTAAATGTACTATTCTGCATAATGTAGTTTTATCTTTTTTCTTCAAGGCAGTATTAAATGATTTGGTTAAAATTGTTTACAGGCATAACTAAATTACGCACCGAAATTGGTGGTTTTTTCATTTAAAAAATATATTTAACCATACATTACTTATATTAAATTAAAGAAATTATATGTTAATTCAATTCTTTTGTGTAAATGTCATTTTGATTAATAATTAGTGATATGACATGGTAATATAAAGGTACAATACTTCATTATTAGAATCTAAACACATTCAAAATTCACTGATTTACCATTTTTGTCCATCAAATCCAAGGAGTGAGTGAAATTTAGAACATGTTTTGTACACAATATATGTATGTTATCTTTCACTTTAGATAGATTTGGGAGTCATAACAGTCACCATATTCAGTTTCCAATGCCTTTAAACTCTATGAAGAAATATCCTCAACTGCAAGAAGAAGGGTTCAACTAGTACCAATGCCCTGAACTCTGAAGTTAAAAGCATTGGACCCTCCACTCTCATCAGTTACATCATGTGATATGCTTTTTTGTTACCAATATGGGCCGTTGGATCCTATAATATTATTCTCATCCGGTGGACCCCCACCTGCCACATATAGGCTCCATCTGCTTTGGGATTTTTGCCAACATCACGATTCTGTTATGATCTTAGTTTCTTTGGTAAAAATCATGATTTTTACATGTAAACAAACAAAAAAACACAGTACGCAGGACACGCACACGAGCTTGAAGTTGGCCAACCGGTAACTCTTAAAGAAAAAGGTTATGTTGGAGGGTCTTTGTCTCAAAGCATTTTTTGTTTGCTTACTCAATCCTCTTTAGTTTAGCCTTAGCTATTACAGTTAGCTCAAACTTATACCTCTCTCTCAACCAACTTCACCTTTTACTTTTTTTTTTTCTTTTTTTTTTGTGTGTGTGTACTGAGTTCATTTTCTGACTATGAAAAGATTATCATCTTCAAAAAGGGTAGTGAGCAATGAGGTTAAAGGGGACATAGAGTGGGAGCTTAGGCCTGGTGGCATGCTTGTTCAGAAGAGGAACATGGCGGATGCTGCTTCTGCTCCAATGATTAAGATCAAAGTTTCTCATGGTTCTTATCACCGTGATATAGCTGTCCCTGCTCAATCCACTTTTGGTAACCATTTCAATATATTTTTCTTGCCTGATGCCTATCTTTGTTGAAATTTTGCGGAAGATTAGTAATTGGTTTTTGTTTTGCGAAGGGTTAAATATCAGCAGTTTGCATGTTACTTTTCTGTTTTTAGCAACATTTGATTTCCATTTTCAGTATTTCATTAAAGTGGATTATTGTCATCTCCACTCCATTGCGTCGGTTTCTGAAATTTAATTTCTTCATTATAAAGTGGTATATTAATTTGAGGATAAGTATTCATCTTTGTTCCCGTACATATGCTTTTTGGCCTTGACATTCGCAGTTCATCATATGATTTACTGTATGTCATGTTTAGTGTTTAACCACAGTTACTGCTCTGTCATTATGTGTCTGTGTTTCTATATTTCCTCTTTCTATCTCTTGTGTATGCTTTGGTTCTTCCCTGGATTATTGTACATAGGTAACTGTTTTGGTGGCAACTGGAATGTACAAAGTCTGATATGGTTACATTGTTGTCCAATATGCAATCGGTAATAAATGACCGAGTTTGGTTCCAATTTAAGGGGATTTGAAAAGGGTTCTTGCACAAGAAACCGGTTTGGAGCCAAAGGAGCAGAGACTATTGTTCCAAGGGAAAGAGAAGGATGATGAAGAATGTTTGCATATGGTAGGAGTAAAAGACATGTCAAAGGTGGTACTTTTAGAGGACCCAGCTAGCAAAGAGAGGAAGCTTGTGGAGATAAATAGCAACCAAAGTGTATTAAAAGCCTGTGAAGAGGTTGCTAAGGTCAGGTCAGAGGTTGATAAACTCTCTGAGAAGGTTAGCATCCACTCAACACAGAATTTAAAATTCATTTTTCATGTGACCACGTGAACACTTTTCAACCTACAAAAATTTTGTAGGTTATTGCTGTGGAGGCAAATGTTCGAGCAGGTACCAAGGTTGCAGAAAACGAATTCCTTGTCTTGACGGAGTTACTTATGGTGCAATTGCTCCAATTAGATACAATTGAGGCTGATGGTGAAGCCAAAGTCCAGAGGCGGGTTGAGGTTAGTGATTATTTGGCTATGCTTGCTTTCTTACTACTTTTGTAAATATATTACTGTGTGTTGGACATGGTATACTCAAATTCTTTTCTATGATTTTTCTACTCACAAAGTTAGGAAGTTTCTGTTGGCTTAGAGGAGATTGTTTGCTTTCTACGTGTTGCAAAAGTTCAACTTAGCTACTGTACGTTTTAAAGTTGCATACCAACAAAATGTTGCTGGAAAGTGAGATCCTTTTTGTTTGAAATGATTGAGAACTTGACATCAATGACATGCATATATGAGTTGGAGCCCACACCAGCCATCGGTGACCTGGAAATTTTCAGTGAGTTGTGCACAGGAATCCAGCAAAGATGGATTCTTTATCCTTCTATGCTCTAATTATATACCCTTTTTCTTTTGGTACAAATAATTGTGCTTGGTCCTGTTGATTACATATTTGGTGGCTTTCTGCTTAAGAAAAGAAGTGGAGTGCGATGTCCTCAGCACGGTGGTGTTAATTCTGGAGGTGGTTGAGATGAAAAAAGAGAACCCATTTTGCTTGGAAATTGAAACAGTTGGTTAATTATGTCACATGCGCACCTCCTTGTATTAGACCCGACCTGATAGTAACAAAGAAAAGAAGGGGCAAAGTAAGTAATTAAAGTAGCGAAAAAACAGGTGGAACTTATCATTGATCCATCTGGTTGCTTTCAACCATTCTTCTGCTTGAATTACAGGAGAGATCACAGATGTGTTTTATGTTAGGAGTATAATGTGGTTACTAGAATGATAATAAAAAAGATTGGATTTTGAAATATGGGTATGGTGCACAGGTTCGTCGAGTTCAAGGTCTAGTGGACACCCTAGACCACTTGAAGGCTAGAAACTCCAATCCCTTCAGCAGTAGTTGCAATGCAGTGCCAATGAGTACCAAATGGGAGGCATTTGAGTTATCATCTACAAGAATAACTCAAGATTGGGAGGTATTTGATTAAGCTCAACTTCACATCTATCGCTAGGTAATGTACTAGACTAGTAGTTTACAACAAAGCCTGTCTGCTCTGCTGTAGTCGGATTGAAACTTCATTTATCTAATAGGGAACTGTTCATTTTGCTGGTTCTGATTTGCAGTCAAATGGAATCTTACTTCAGTTTGCTTCATTGTTGGCTGGCATCTGTAATCAAAGCGTTAGGTGAAGCAAGATATGTATACAGGATCAGAACTTTGCAAGTGTCTTTTTTCTTTGTTATTGTTGACTTTTTGGAACCTTCTACCACAAGGAAATGCACAACTCCATTAATTACAACCTTTTCCTCTTAATTTTTGTTTAAAAAAAGCAACTGTATGTACATGAATATATATAAATTATCGTAAGATATAAGCAGTAAAACTATCTAATGATAACCGTGGAAGTGGAAGAAACCTAATTTTACTATGTTTTAGAAGTATACATACATACATACTAGTTTTCTATGATGGTAAAAAGATAAAACAATCAACGATTTAACTCTCAACTCGTTTGTCAAAAACTCATAAAACTGTTTTCAAGTTAAAAAACTCAAGCACTAATTTCCACATCTGGAAGATTAATATAAATATTTTCCAGAAAAAACGAAGTCAAGTATCACTAAATCAAAACAACCCAAATGATATTGTTCATCATGATAAATGGGTGGATGACAACTTCAAGGCTCGCCATATTGTCCTAAGAACTCTCAATGACAACTTCTACATAGATTACAACTTCAAGGCTCGCCACATTGTCCTAAGAACTCTCAATGACAACCTCTACATAACATATCATCAGCACTTGGTATTTAGATGTGCTAGGTATGATACAAAACTAAAATTAAGTTCTTAGCTCCTTCAAAAGCATGGGGCAACAAAATTTCATCTATAATCCAACACTCTTTGATTTTTCAATATTTTTATAAAGTTAGAATATAAAATGTAATTTATTAAAATATGTTGTTAGCTCCTTCAAAAGCTTGGGGCAACAAAATCCATACATAATCCAACACTCTTAGATTTTCTAATATTTAAATGAAGTTAGAATATAAAAGGTAATTTGTTAAAATATTTTATATTTTGACAAAATTTGAAATTTAAAAAGATAAAAATTAAAATTTATTTTTATTATTTAAAAATCTCAATCTAATAATTAAAATTATTAATATTATCCATCAATCGTAGATTCATTAGACTATCATCATATAAAGTTGCATATGATTAACAAAAAAATAAACATACTGTATTATCAAATTTTGATAAAAAACTATGATTAGACTAAAATCTTTAAAACAGACTAATTTTCATATTCTGAATTTAAAATTTTAAAATATAGGACTAAGTTTTAATTTTTAAAATCTGTCATAAACGGTAATTTTCATCATCAATGTCAATTTTGTTGTAGTCTAGATGGTTAGGATATTCGGCTCTCCCCCGAAATTAAAAGCTATTTTTTCCCTTCCCCCTCCCGTCGTTATTTCTTCTTACATTCAGGCCTCACTTCCCCCCCTCTCGTCACTATTTCTTCTTACATTCTGGCCTCTGATTTCCACTCAAGTACGGACTATCCGTATCCCAATTTAACGACCCAGTTCACCTAGACAATGTTAAAATATTCCCATCCCATTCTGAAACTGATGTGGAGAAAGCTAGAAACCTATTTTAACCAAGCGAAAAATACAGGTTGCTCATGCTGAAGTCCATGACATGTTTACTGCCTTTGCTCAAGTTTGTTTCATGGCTCCTCCTTTGTTCCATTTGAATATTCCTCACCGCCGACACCACCTGTACCATTTGGTAACTGATTCATGCTGGTAGAATTCAAAAATGAAGAATACGTGCAAACAGGGCTGCCTCGTGAATACCGGTTTTGCATAGCTGTGCTACTCCTAGTAACCTTTCGACGAGCCTTTCTACCCTGTTGCAGAATATATATAAGGAACATTAACGAGGTTAATGGAATGGTACATAAAAGATCCCTGCACTAATCGCCATCAGAACTTATCCTCATGGATATGACCAGAAAATCAGATTATATTAAAGTAAGAAAGATCCATAGGACAGGATATTTAGGATAACAATCACCTTTCCCATGCATTTCTCCGAGTGAGGAGCAAACCTGCCAGCAGCAATTGATCTCCCACAGTTCATGCAGTCAAATATCTCACTGGCTACAGAAGGGTGACTCTGTCCAAATATGTCCACAACATACTTGTTATTTGTTTCTCCACTGTTACTAGGATTGGCTAAACTCACTCATGCTTGTGCTGACAATTTGACTTCTTCCTCCTCTTCCTCCAATTTAGGATCAAGGCCCAACTTTGCTATCCGGTGAGACTCAGATGCAACATCAACAATTATAGAATCCAGGAGATCCCCAAAAATAAGCAATGAAAGCTGCAAAGACGATCCATCCAAACTAAGTTGGACTATAATCAAGCATCTTCAATCTTCTAATTGAACTCAGGGAATAGAAAAAAATACATTCCATAAGTCTTGTTCATCTCCTGTTAATTGTGATAAATAAAATCATGAATTAACGATTTTTTACGGATAGGTTCTTCAGTTCTTCGTTTAAAAGAGGAAAAGAGTTAACTGAGTGAACGGAGGCACCTGAGTACTCTCTTCATTTGGTCCAGACATGAATGACTTATAAAAGATAACTTCAGCTCAATAATAGCTTCCAGTTCTAGCTTGACCAGTTGGTCACACTGCAAACTGATATCATACATGAATTAGTGAAAAATGAAGTGATAAAATTAATGACAAATTTCATAAATAAAGGAATATCAAATATACTATATCAATTGCTATAATTAAAATGAATCGACATAAACACAAAATCATAACAAGAGAATCATCAAGCAACAATGATAGTTAAACTTAATAAATCATCGGCAATCATTCATCAAAGTTCATCCGCCGGTTATTGATCACAAATATAAACTCTCCAAGCTTGATAAATGCAGATTGAATTCGAAAATATTCAAGTACATTCAGATTAATTTTACTAAATAATTACTTGATTGTACAAATGGTAAATCGCTGAAGAAATTAGGCTCCCAAATTTGTTCTTCGACCAATCCACAGTACAAAATCACATTAATTCGCAGATTAAAGCATTCGCGCTTAATCATGAATGAAAATTCTCCGCTTAATATTTGAGAGAGAGAGAGAGAGAGCGCTTACCTGATGGAAATCGATTCTACTCGAAGGAGAGGTTATTTTTTTCTTGTGAATAGAGAGCCCCTTGGTGAAGGAGGAGAGAGGTTAGAATCCAGTGACCAGTGCATCTTTTTATTTTTGTGCGCATCGGCGTGGAGGAAATCAGGTTTTGATACACGAATATTTACAATTACAGCCCAAAGGGAGTGGGCTGTATGAAGAAAGAGATTGTCTGTTTAGTAGGCCATTGAAGGCCTACTTTTTCATTTTACTTTCAGGACTGATGGTAGACATAATATTATTTCTCGAAAGTTGTTGGTCAAATACAAAAGGAACAAGTCTTCTAACAAATGATAAAGTCAGGCCCATGGAAGAATTGTTTTCTAGGCTTGCTAAAAAATTTGGCAGTAAAAAAGAACACAAAAGGAATAGCAGTGTAGAGTTTGAGAGTTTTTGGCTCACATTATGCAATTAAAGGCATCTGTTACGATGAAGGAAGGTGTAAAATCATGGAGCCAGATGGAGTCGATTTCACCATCAATGGAGCCTTCAAGCTCACCACCACCAGCTGAGCTTATTTTCTTGCACGACACCCACTTTGCTTTGCATGGCGAAATATGGTTAGTCACGGTCGTTCTTATTTTTGCTCTCTTCTTTGCGTTCGTCGTTTTTCTTCTTCGCCTTGGACTGGGTCGAAGAAGCTGGGAGTCACAAGCTTCAGATTCTGATGATAACATTACACGGAGGAGGAACTGTACTTTGACGTCTTCCAGGAAGCCGAGGAGATTCGATGACGATGAAGCAGATCAAGAGCAACAATACTGGAATCGAATCAACCACAAATTTCCGTTGTAACCAGCGTGTTCGCTGTTGACGAGTTTTGAAGAAGATTGCTAACTTGTGGCTGTGATGTGAGTTCCTCCTTGCTTTCTTTCTTTGTCCTATTAATCAATTTCTTCTGGTATTTTCCCCATGTAAAATATACTTGATCTAATACTAACATATAGTCTCGCTTACTATAATTAAGAAATTTAACACAATTTTTAATATTATCTGAGATTAGAATTTAGAACTTATTAGTAGAAGATTATTAATAGATATGTGATTCTACTTGGTAAATCGCAGAGGATTGGATTGAGAATTGATTAGGATATTAGTTTAGAGAAGGGTATTGATTTGGAATTGATTTAGTAATTGGTAGTTAAACTAAACAAAAAATCAGTTAAATCGGAGGTTAACCAGATTTTGAATATATATTTTTTATTTTTATGAACTTTTTAATGATATAATTGAATCAATTGAACTGGTGAATTAATCAAACGACCGGTTCAAACCTACTAAATGAATGTCAACGTGGTAGAGAAAAATGTATGATTTGAGTGTCTAGAATTTAACAAATTTTTTTCTTTAATGTTACACATTGTAAAGTAAAGCTTTGTTTAGTATTGTTTCTACGAGACAAAAAATATTTTTAAACAAAATTTTTTTAGAAAAAAAATGTTTTTGCCAAATTAAAAATAGGCCTAAAAACACTTTTTTAAATGTTAAAAATTTTATCTTCTTTTTAGACAAAAATACTTTTGAAAAACATTTTTAAACTATGCCAAAGTGGGTGTGGCTATGAGATATTTAGAACTTGATAATGAAATAAGTGGATGTGCCTATGAGATAAGAAATTAGAACTCGTGCAACAATATTGTGAAAGTAGAGTCTGCACACAACCCAACCGATCTCATACGGAATGGAAGGTAGAGTGTGTCACCATGTAAGGCAAAAACATTAAGCACCCTGTCCACCAATTGAGGCCATTCATGTTGACTTATCACTTTAAAATATGTTTCCGGACGACCGTATGACACAAAAGACAAAAGTCTTCACTGCAACCACTGAATTCTAAGCAATTACGACCTCGAGAACGACAGTTTACCGCAAAAGGCGAGCCAAAATATTAGTGGATAAGAATGATACCCAAGGATGTAACGCTGTTGCCATTATAAACACCGCTTAGTTTACAATGCCGTTTGCCTGCATCCCAAGCATATCGTGTTACACTGATTTATAACATTTGTTTATGGTAATTTTGGCTGCCCCTTAAATAAACAATTCTCCTAAAACTCGTCTTGAAAATTTGGACATCACATATGTAATAATGATAAATTACATGTTATTATTTACTATCATGATAGGTTAACTCAAATTAAAAGTGATCTAATTTGGTTAAAATTTTATTAGATTTTAATTATTAAATAAAGTATGGGTCAAATATGTGTAGATACTCTTCTAATCAAATTCTAATTAATGATGGGCTAATTAGATTTTAATTAGAACTAATATGCCAAGGTTATAAATATTAGGGTTATTGTCCCCAAATTATACACAAGATATCTTTTCTAATATCCCATCATTAGGAAAGAGAGAGCATATATTCTCTGAATTTCTTGTGTGCTAATTTGGAAAATCAAATCCCCAAAATCCGATAAAACTCCAAAGGAATTCATGGATTCAGGTACGCTTCCGCATCTAGTTTTGTTCTTGATTTATTCTTGATGATTTGACATGATATATCATGGTTTATTAAGTTTTATTTTAGATTTATTTTACAAATCTAACAAGTGGTATCAAAGCTTTGTCATGTTGAATCATTGAGAATGAATTGATTCTTTATTATTTTTAGATTGATTCATTTTTCTTTTTAAATTTTATGGATTTGATAGTTTAATTATATATTATGTTTAATCTTTGAGATTCCTGATAAATTTTTGAGTTTTGATTCTTTAAATAAAGTTTTAGGATTTTATAAATATAATCTAGTTTAATAGTTGCATATGCTATTCGAAAGATGAAGGTTTATTTATTTATTTGATAAAAAATTATTTGTGAGATTTCTTTATCTTCTTTTTACACAATTATTTTATAAATTTTGGTTAAAGTCATTATTAAATTAAAGTTACAGACTTGCAATTTTTTGCAATTGAAGAATTCCAATTGGGTTGTATAATTGGTTTTAAAAGTTAATTCACTTGATAATCGAATAAATGAATGTTGGTAAGATTTTTTTTTCGCACTATTTGTTTTAAATTTTCTGTTTGTGGTTGAATATATATGGAATTGTCATCTTTTGTCTTTATTCATAATGAATTTTATTCACCATTATATACGAATGATTACTTTTGGTTTCTATTATAATTATTTTATATAAGTTTTAGTCCTTATGGAACTTGACTAAAATTAAAATATTTGGAATTTTTTTTTAAAAAAAATATGGTGGTTAAAAATTTTCATAAGTAGTTGCGCATATAAAAACTTTTATATAATTTGGGATTCTTTTTATATTTAGTGGTTATGGTTTTTTTTTTAAGTATTTGTGCGTATAAAAGAGGTTTTATGACAATGTCTTTAGTCATGAATATAAATTTGAGTTTACATGAAATATGTAAGGCAAGCCAGTATTATTTTTATATTATTATAATTGTGTGTATATATTATGTGTGTATATATATTATATGCATATCAATGATTTTGAGGATTAATGCATGATTATAGTTTGTGTGAATATGTGTTTATAACCATTATTCAATAAGATATTTTTTATAGTTTAATTGGTGAAATTAAGTTTTGATGAATATCGTTGAAGTTATTATTTTTTTTTATGGTTATATATTCAATTTTATGGGTGTTTTGGTGCAAATTCATGTCAACTATATACATATTTAGATATTTTGGTTTTAAGTTTGGTTCTATAATCTTAGTTTTGGTAACTTATGGTTCCAAATATTTGGTTAAATTATGATGATATGGTTTATTGTATGAATTGTGGGATATGCCAACTATTATGATTTTATTTTTTTGAGATTTATTGGCTTGAAAATATTTTTCAAGTATTCATGTGAATATTTGTTTAATCATAAATACAACTTTGGATTTAAATGGTAAATTCAGGGTAAGTTTTTCTATTTGATTATGAATACATGTATAAGTTTTTCTATTTGATTATGAATACATGTATATGCGTGAATTGCTTTAGTGTTTTTATCCATGCCAAAATTATGAATATATATGCTTTTTAATTATTTGGCTTTGAACCACTACATTATTTCTGTTTGGTTTTGATATATATGGTTTTGGAACAAAAAAAAAGTCAAAAATTAAGGTTTTCGATTTTTTATTGCATTATTAAGACAACCTTATTTCGGGTTATTTTGGAGTCTATAAAGCAATAAAAAAAAATAGTTTTGACATTTGACTATTGGAGAATTTTTAAATTTGAATATTGGTATGTTTATATATATTTTAAAATAACTTAATTGAAGCAAAAAGTCACTGATTTTTTTTTGTATAAATTATTTTGTTTTAAAATATAAAAGGTTGTGTGCATATAACTTAAGTTATGTTAATAGTGATTGGCCCAAATGAAAGTTAATAACATTACATGTGCAACTATGGTAATAAACATGTGACAATTATTCGGTTTTACATCTGAGTAATAAATTGGCCCAAAGGAAGATTTATTATTCGACATGTTCTTATTGTCAATGTTTGATTACTATACCAAGATATCACTTACAAGTTAATATTTTGTCCAAAAAATAAAATCTTAATGGAGTGTCCGATATCTTGAGATGAAGTTTACCTTTATTCAAATTATTTTGGTTTAAATTTGAAGTCTTATGTGAGGTTGTTTATGATTTATTCAACTATTATTATATTTGTCAACATCATTGTATGTTGTTTTGGGATAAATATATATACATATATATACTATTATCTTTTAATTTGATTGAAAGATGAAATTAAGAAAAATATTTAGAAACAAATAAATTCAGATTTTGGCTTTGGATTTTAATTAAGGATGTCTAATATTTTAAATAGATTAGTTGAAACAAAATGCCACCAAAGTGACTTCTTTTGTGTAGATTAGTTTATTTAAAATATTAAGATGATTATATGTTTTTGTGATTCATGCGTTTATTAATTGACCCAAAGGTAAGTTAATATTTGATAGAATTTCAACGACAATTGTGGTGATAAATGTGTGACAATTATAAGGCACTTTATGTGAACAATATGTTAGTCCAAAGATTAATTCATTGTTTGACATAATTTATTGTCAATGTTTGATTGCTACAACAAGAGTACCGCTTACTGTTAATATTACTGTCCAAAGACTTGATATTAATGTTGTGTTTGGTATCTTGAGATGGGATTAGCCATTATCTTGAATTTATTGTTTACTTATGAATATTGATGTGAGCGTATTTTTTGTTCTATATTCAGCTAATTCATCTTCTACTGTCACAATATCCGCTAATATAAATTATATACCCATGCTTAATGAGACTAATTTCAATGAATGGAAAAGGCACTTACTTATAGTGTTTGGTTGTATGAACATAGACATTGCACTAAGGGAAGAACAACCTGCACCTCTCACTACGGAAAACACCCCTTATGTTGAAAGGGATTTTGAGAGGTGGGATCATTCAAATTGCATGAGTCTAATGATCATGAAGTACAACATTTCAGAAGCCTTTAGGGGCAAAGAATCTAAAAAGATTACTCAGGCCAAAGTTTCCTTGACGAAATTGAGAAACATTTTGCTAAAAACGATAATGTTGAAATGACATCACTTTTGACTTCTTTGATGTCTATAAAGTATAAGGGTCAAGAAATTTCTGAGCGATCTAAGGGCTATAAATTTTATGATCCCATAATAAGGAATATTTTTGAGACGGGAACTGCAACATTTTTTGAAGATGTTGAGTTTGGTGGGAGAAATAAGGTTAGAGACATTGCTTTTGAGGAGGAATTAGATTCTAACTCAGTTCCTACATCACTTTTGATGATGTTTAGATTCTCATACCTATTATTGATTAAGAAGTGAATCTAGAACCTCAATAAGATAATGTTGAACAACTCCTTATTCAAGATGAGGTAATTGTTCTAGAAGAACAAACTCAACAACCTCAAGAATGAATGTCATTAAAAAGGTCCACTAGAGAAATGGTTATAATGGCTTTAGTGGAATATTTTGACATTAAGCTACATCAGATGAATATTAAGTTAATGGCTTCTCAATGGTAACATTGATCATACATTTATATGGTGCAATTAGAAAGCTTTGTGTCTAATGATGCAAAGTTAATGATTTGCAAAGAACTTCATCTATGGGCTTAAGCAAACTTCTCGTCAATAATATTACAAATTTTACCAAATGATTATCTCATTCGGTTTAGAGATGAATTTTATTGATAATCGTATATACCATAAGTTTAGTGGGAGTAAGGTTCTATATTTGGTTTTATATGTTAATAACATATTACTTGTCAATAATAAGTATAGTCTCAATCAATGCCCTAAGAATGATTTTGAGATTACAAAAAAAAATGCATTTGATTTTTTACATTTTAGCAGTAGAAAGTCTAATGTATGTTCAGGTTTGTATATATTGGAATATTGTATACACTATTGGGATGTTAGGCAGATATTTTAAGCAACCCCGGTTTGGACCATTAGATAGCATCCAAGAGGGTTATAAGGTATTTTCAGAGAACAAAAGATTACATGCTCACATATCGGAGGTCTAATCAGTTAGAGATCATCAGGTATATAGACTCCGATTTTAATGGAATATGGATATAAGATTTTTTTCACTAAGGTGCAAATTGTGAAAACAAATTGCAATCTTTTATTCCAATAGCAACATGAGCACATCAAAGTAAAAACACATAGACTTTAAGTTCCTGGTTGTTAAAGTAAAAGTTCAGAGTGGTTAGGTGCTTATAAAGCATATTAGGACAAACTTCATGATTGCGGATCCGCTTACTAAGGAATTACACCTAAGGTTTTATAAGAGCACACTGCTCATATGGGTGTAATGTCATTTAAAGGATATTTGGTTTTAGTGGGAGTTTGTATTTTTAAATGCTTTTATGTTATAGACACATTTTCAGTTATTTCAGTTTAAAGATATTAAATTTATTTTCTGCAGAAATAAAGTTTATTTGGTTTATTCACACTCTGATTGTGGTAAGGTTTGATCTCACTAAGGAGGACCAGTTGGAAATAAACATGTTTAGATCATATTGCATGTAATTTCCGTGCTACACATCCATACTTGATCTATGTCATTTGGTTGTGTTAATATACGTGATCATGGATGGATTTAGTTACGATATATGTAACGAAAGTCGTCTTGGTTCTATGTTAACATAATTAATGGACAAGATTGTTCGGAATACCTTTTGGATATGATGGTAAAATTTTGAGCTCATAAGGTTATATAATGACATGTAATTATAGAGTAATTAGTATATATATGTGGTCCAAGTGGGGGATTGTTGGAAAATATGGACATCACATATGTAATAATAGTAAATTACATGTTATTATTTACTATCATGTTAGGTTAGCCCAAATTAAAAGTGATCTAATTTGGTTAAAATTTTATTGGGTTTTAATTATTAAATAAAGTATGGGTCAAATATGTGTAGGTACTCTTCTAATCAAATTCTAATTAATGATGGGCTAATTAGAATTTGATTAGAACTAATATGCCAAGGTTATAAATATTAGGGTTATGGTTCCCAAATTATACACAAGATATCTTTTCTAATATCCCATCATTAGGAAAGAGAGAGCAGATATTCTCTGAATTTCTTGTGTGCTAATTCGGAAGATCAAATCCCCAAAATCTGGTAAAACTCCAAAGGAATTCATGGATTCAGGTACGCTTCCGCATCTAGTTTTGTTCTTGATTTATTCTTAATGATTTGACATGATAGATCCTGATTTATTAAGTTTTATTTCAGATTTATTTTACAAATCTAACATCCCATGCCAATGCCCATGCCCATGCCCATGCCCCTGTTTACAACAAGTAACTGGAATGTTCGTCTCCAGCACCTTTAATTTCAGACAACCAGAAAAGAAAATGATAAAATCCAAAAACACTTCATTACAATATAATTCTACCCCTGCCCTGCCTTGTTCCAAAGCCGCCTATCATCTGATATCTAGAATGGTACACAAATTCACTTTTCAGACGGTCGGATAACAGGACCTTATTTGGAAACTTGTTTTTTAGAGTTCAGATTTGAATTTTAAAAATAGTGTAGTAGTAAATTATTTATAAATGTAATATTGATGATAACTTCTTAAATTTAAGGATTTGTTAGATACTTGTTTATTAATGAATTAATATTTCTTAAAATATTATTTTATTTGATAAATCAACGTTTTTACCTTTTCCTAAAATATATGATATTGAATGTCAACTAATTTGCTCATAGCATATACATTTTATTTTTACCATTTATTCTTAGGATGTTGGTTGTTAAAACCGTTATTATTATCGATCATTAAAACTTACATATTTAGATTAATCAATTGTTTAAATAAATTCACAATGATATTTTAATTGACCGTTAAAACAAACTAAATTTATGATATAAATGCATAATCATATTTTAACGACCATTATCAATCACTAAAAAAATATTTTTTTTATCGATAACTAAAGTTATTTACAAAAAAATCTACGGTGATAAATTAATTAACCATTAAAACCGTTATTATCGTCGATCACTAAAACTAACATATATTTTGATTAATTGATTGTTTAAATAAATTCACAATAATATTCTACTTGAACGTTAAAATAGTTATTTTTTTCAATCATAAAATGTACATCTTTAAATAACAATAGTTAACAATTACTATTATTATCCATAATTAAAACCAGCATTTTCAAATATTTTTAATATTTTAAAAATAAACTATATATATATATTGATCCATTTTTAAATCCAAAATATAACTTCAAAATATTCATCAATCTTTTCCATAAAGGATCAGTAGTGCCATAAAGTTCACTACCCTTCATGATTTCACAAACAAAATTTCATTCGCTTTTAACACATCAAATTCCAATTTCTTTGAGAAAATGAAGCATGCATCTCATCAATGTTTGGCGTTTTCGATGATCACATGTCAAATATGTAACACCTCTAACCCGTATTTGTCGCCGAAATAGGGTTACTGAGCATTACCAGGAAACCGTAACTTAAAAACTTTCATTCTTAAGCATTTCATATTTCATAGCATAATTTATTCAAACACATGCATAACGTCCCTTATTCAAGCCCTCGGGGCCTTAGAATCACTTTAGAAACAATTCGGGACTAAATCAGAAACATTTATAATTTCATAGAAAAAGATAGAATTTCCTTCAAACTATAGGGTTCACACGGCAATGTGCTAGGCCGTGTAACTAGCTTACTTGAAACCTTTATAAATTACAGGGGACACATGACCGTGTCACATGGCCATGTGTCACACACGACTGAGACACACGCCTGTGTCTTAGGCCGTGTGGACAAGAAAATGACCACTTCCAAGCCATTTCTTTCACCCTTTCAAGCATAAACCTACAAGAAATTTGTACATGTATACAAAGCCTTTAAACATACTCAAATTATGCAAAGAATGACTAATCTCCATACCAAATGTTCATACAACCAATATGCCAAAAAGCACCTCAATCGTCAAGCATCAAACTTATATATTTATACATGAGCATATTTGTTCAAACCTTAACCATACATACCTAATTAATCTCAATACTCTTTCCATGCTATATCAAAAATAATCTCACCACATTTTGACCACATTTATACCATTTACCAACTGACTTATTTCCATACCAATACATAACACAATTGACACATACCAACCTTACCTTATTAGGCATACCATATTACAATCATGTACATCTATTCAAGACTTTTCCAAAACATACCATGTCTTGGCCATATTGAGATCGATACAACATATACCAACTTTGGTTATTTCTAAACATGCATCAAATTGACCATATTAACCATAACCAACAAGATATCAATAGTACCTTAAGTACCTCAAATTCAAGGCAACATTTCATGCCATAATTATCAACCAAAATGACATATATGTATATCAAACTCATCAATTAAACATTAGACATAACCCACCTATACATGCCATTATAACCTTAACCAAGATATCAAAATCTATCGGTATAATCGCTGGATAGTGTGATAGATCTCCGACGAGCTTCCAACCCGATCAAGCTTCCGATAATTTGTAAAGTAAGGGATAAACAACTACGTAAGCAATGAATGCTTAGTAAGCTCATATAAACTTTAAACATAATATTCCAATTCAATAATAAACTTTATATGATAAATATAAAGCTATACCAATGCCTCAAGATTTATCAACTACATAACCACCAACTCATAAATGAGTAAGTCTATCAACACCATGTAACACCCCAAACCTCGCCCAAACGCTACAACCGGATCTGGTATGTCACTTAAGTGTTTTTACAAAACATGACGCGTTTTGGAAAACAATTACTAGGTTTAATCGTAAATACCGGAAATTTAGTAATTTATTAAGTTATATAAGATATAAAGTTATAAATTGCCTTGATGAATTTTAAATAAAGACCGAAATCTCGTACATGTCTTAGTTTAATTTTCAAAACATAATTAAAAATGTCTAATAATAAAACCCAACATAAACCCAAAAACATAAACAAAAATCTAGTGGCCCATGGCCTTATTACCATGAGATTTAAAATCCATTAAATACAAATATAAAATAATAAACTAAAGTCTTTTTCGCTGAATCCAAATGTTCTTTTGCATGGCCACCTTGCTCTCCTCTCCGGCCGATCGATGCACTAAGTGTCACTGAAATTGTTAAATAATTGGTTGAGTCGCGAGACTCGATGTGTAACCTCATGCACCATTAGATTTGGGCTTTAGCCCCATAAAACAGAATAATCAAAATTGATATACATAACAAAAATAGTATGCAAAGCCCAACCCATTTGCCTAGGTTTCCATCGCTACACGCCCGCACCGACCATTCACACTATTGGGGATTTCTACAATCGACCCACATCAAGCTACACGCCAAGATGGCGGTCATGCGCTCATCAACATATTATGGCCGAAGCCCTTATAATGAATCACGGCATTAGCCGCTACAACATATAATGAGATCACGGTATAAACCGCTACACATATAACGTATAACTTCCTCCTTTCATCAACCCAACCCATGCGAGTCATAAAATCAATATGCTTTTATCATATAAAGTCAAACATTCATCGACTGGTGATTTGCTTCACCCTTACCGGGTTTCCAACATTAAACCGAGATATATCGGTATTTATCACAACATATAAACTTATGAGCATACATTAACAATCAGATCTAGATGGTGGGGAAGTATTACACACACGATATCGCGAAATCCAATATTCTTAGTCGATGTCCTTGCTATCCGGATCTATTATCCTCAATGTAAAGTCGTGCTCAAAAGCCGAAAAAACACACAAAGATTTAGCCCCTTCAACAATCGGCCAAGGTTAATAAATCCCAAGTTACACGTTAAAACTAATAGATCCCTTACCTTGAAATCCCGAAAGTAACACGATTCTATAACTTAGAGATCTATGCGATTGACTCCACTGAAGTTCCCTTCAGATTTCGGCACAAATAGGCACCACAGAAGTAATTCGGCAATCACAGGAGATGAGATCTAGGGATTTCGGCTTTTAGGAAAATCCCAGAAAAAGTATGAACAAGAGAAGGCTGATGTGTCTTTGGCTTTTAAAATACTTGAGTGAAGAGTTTTGGTTTCTGACAGGAAAAGAGAAGAAGAAAAGAAAACAAGGAAGAGACATGAAGATTTCGACTAGGAAGAAAAAGAATGGAAAGAGTTTCGGCTTTTGAATCAAAGTGAAGA
Source organism: Gossypium sturtianum (assembly GCA_025698515.1). Classification (NCBI taxonomy): domain Eukaryota; kingdom Viridiplantae; phylum Streptophyta; class Magnoliopsida; order Malvales; family Malvaceae; genus Gossypium; species Gossypium sturtianum. The sequence continues at coordinate 162,771,566 of CM046955.1, read as the reverse complement.
TGAGGGAATAGGCTTAGAGATTTTGGCTTTTGCAGAGAATGAAGAAGAAGATGGAACTTTAGGAGTTTTCGGCTTTTACTCAGAGAAGAAGAGAAAAGAATGAGAGAAAAACCCAAATGCTGAAATTGAAGAGATATTCCCCCTATTTATAGAAATTTCGGCACTTACCTAACTTTGAAGATAAATCCTATCTTTTCTCCTTTATCTTAATCTACTAGCTCATCTAAAAGAGACTTAATTATCTCTAACTCCTCCCTCCTTTATCAGCATATTATCCACATATTTTAATCATTAAAATCCCTAAATTTTAGCCTTTATCTGCTTATTATCCACATAAAATAAATTCCTAAATAATAGCCTTTATCTGCCTATTATCCACATATTTTAAACATTAAAACCCCTAAATTTTAGCCTTGTTGCCATCCACTCCACCTAATCCTAATGCCCAAAATTTAGCTAACTTAAATTAAAAGAATTGGGCTCCATGAAACTTAAATTTGGGCCCCTTACTCCCTTGTGGGGCGTCACCTCCTAAGATTGGGCCACAAGCCCACTTTGGTATTTTAAGCATAGATACTACCTTTTAAACCCTATAATGCCCAAACAGATAATTTTAATCAAGGCCTCTACCTAAGCCTGAGCCCAATTTGGACCCCTAACACTTAAATTAATTCATTAAACATATCCACCCATTAAACGCATAGGCCCAAAAATTCAGGATGTTACAGTTCTACCCCCCTTAAAGAAATTTCGCCCTCAAAATTTCCAACTAACTATTAATCGTACTACCCAAGTCTCACCACTATGCTTTCATTTGCGCACTCTAATTCTAAAGTCAAAATAAACACTTAGTATACTATGGTAGAGGTGCATGCAGAGTATTCGCATCTAAAGTGTCCTCGTCCTTGTACTCATGCTATCGGTTCGCGTTTATCTGATTAAAAATTTTATGAATTATTGGTTTTCTTCCACTGATTATCCACGAACAGTCTTATGATTATTAGTTTTAAGAGTAGTTCTTTCGAATTCGTAATTCAGTCTCAAGTTCACCTTTCCTAGTTCTAAGAACTACATACATTCAACCATCAATATACAGACAACATCCATGCACCCACATTCAACACATAGGGGTATTTTCGTTATTCCACTACCCATGGGTATTTTCATAATTTCATCCTACAGGGGTATTTTCGTAATTTTACATAATAAAGTTCCTTGTTGATTTCGTGAAGTGAGGGTATCCTGGTAATTTTATAATCTGGGGGTATTTTGGTAATTTTGAAATCCGGGGGTATTTCGATAATTTTGAAATCTGAGGGTATTTCGATAATTTTGCAATCATGGGCAATTTAGTAATTTTGCAAATCAGGGGTAGTTTGGTAATTGTACAAACCAGGGGTATTTTGGTCATTTGACAAAACGAGGGTAGGTTGATAATTTTTTCTAACCAGGGATATTTTGATGTTGTTGTTGTTGTTTTTTTTTTCTTTTCAAACAGGGTACTTTGGGGAAAAATCTAGTTTCATGGTCCGGGTTACTCTTATAAACATGAGATTTTCGGGTAAATTTTCAAAACATAGGTATTTTACAAATTCATGGCTGGTTGGTAGTTTTCACAAATCAAACGTATTTTGAAAATTTTACAAAACTTGAGAAATTTTTTTTCTTTTTTTTTTCAAACTAGAGTGGCTGGTCCCTTTCGGGTTTTAATTATAAGGTTTAGCCTATCAACAAGTCCTCGTAACTAGGGTGAATAGTCACCACGCACCAGGTAGGATTCTAGTGAAGAGGAAGTGAGTCGCTAGACTGCTTAAGTACCAAGCTCTCCCGAATCCACTCCTAGACATGCGTATGCCCATTGCCACACCCTAACTTGGCTAAGGTGAGCGAAATACTACGCACGGGTAGGATTCAGTGAAGAGGAGGTGAGTCACTAGGACCGCTTAAATACTGTGCTCTTGGGATCCAATCCTAGACATGCGTATGCTGTTACCACACCCTAGTCTTGTGCCTCGTTCACGGGTTTGTTTAGTGAAGTTAAGTCTTATGAGATTTTAAGAGTTGTTTCAGCTAGGCCTAAAGTCCATCAAGTTCTAATCTAACTAATCTACGTCCCATAAAGCCCATCAAGCCCACATATATTATATCACAAAATGGTTCGAGAATACTTACAGCGGACTTGGGTAGGAGACAGTGCCATCTTTGAGCTAATGCACTGTATAAATATGCATGTTTCGAAAACCCAACTTTAGAAAACGTTTTTGAGCCCAAAAAACCCCTAGAGCCGAGTTTTGAACCGGGCTCTGATACCAATTTGTAGCACCCCAAACCCGGCCCAAACGCTACAACCGGATCTGGTATGTCACTTAAGTGTTTTTACAAAACATGACGCGTTTTGGAAAACAATTACTAGGTTTAATCGTAAATACCAGAAATTTAGTAATTTATTAAGTTATATAAGATATAAAGTTATAAATTGCCTTGATGAATTTTAAATAAAGACCGAAATCTTGTACATGTCTTAGTTTAATTTTCAAAACATAATTAAAAATGTCTAATAATAAAACCCAACATAAACCCAAAAACATAAACAAAAATCTAGTGGCCCATGGCCTTATTACCATGAGATTTAAAATCCATTAAATACAAATATAAAATAATAAACTAAAGTCTTTTATTTGAATCCAAATGTTCTTTTGCATGGCCACCTTGCTCTCCTCTCCAGCCCGGTCCGATGCACTAAAGGGTCACTGAAATTGTTAAATAATTGGTTGAGTCGCGAGACTCAGTGTGTAACCCTCATGCACCATTAGATTTGGGCTTTAGCCCCATAAAATCAGAATAATCAAAATTGATATACATAACAAAAATAGTATGCAAAGCCCAACCCATTTGCCTAGGTTTCCATCCGCTACACGCCCCCGTACCAGCCATTCACACTATTGGGGATTTCTACAATCGACCCACACCGCTACACGCCAAGATGGCGATCATCTTCGCTCATCAACATATTATGGCCGAAGCCCTTATAACAGATCACGGCATTAGCTGCTACAACATATAACAGATCACGATATAAACCGCTACACATATAACGTATAACTTCCTCATTTCATCAACCCAACCCATGCAGTCATAAAATAAATATGCTTTTATCATATAAAGTCAAACATTCACTGACCTGGTGATTTGCTTCACCCTTTTCGGGTTTCCAACATTAAACCAAGATATCGGTATTTATCACAACATATAAACTTATGAGCATACATTAACAATCAGATCTAGATGGTGGGGAAGTATTACACACCTGATATCACGAAATCCAATATTCTTAGTCGATGTCCTTGCTATCCAGATCTATTATCCTCAATGTAAAGCCTTGCTCAAAAGCCGGAAAAACACATAAAGATTTAGCCCCTTCAACAATCGGCCAAGGTTAATAAATCCCAAATTACACGTTAAAACTAATAGATCCCTTACCTTGAAATCCTGAAAGTAACACGATTCTATAACTTAGAGATCTATGCGATTGACTCCACTAAAGTTCCCTTCAGATTTCGGCACAAGTAGGCACCACAGAAGTAATTCGGCAATCATAGGAGATGAGATCTAGGGATTTCGGCTTTTAGGAAAATCCCGAAAAAAGTATGAACAAGAGAAGGCTGATGTGTCTTTGGCTTTTAAAATACTTGAGTGAAGAGTTTTGGTTTCTGACAGGAAAAGAGAAGAAGAAAAGAAAACAAGGAAGAGACATGAAGATTTTGGCTAGGAAGAAAAAGAATGGAAAGAGTTTGACTTTTGAATCAAAGTGAAGATGAGGAATAGGCTTAGAGATTTCGGCTTTTGCAGAGAATGAAGAAGAATATGGAACTTTAGGAGTTTTTGGCTTTTATTCAGAGAAGAAGAGAAAAGAATGAGAGAAAAACCCAAATGCTTTGAAATTGAAGAGATATTCCCCTATTTATAGAAATTTCTAAGCACTTACCTAACAATTGCAGATAAATCCTATCTTTTCTCCTTTATCTTAATCTACTAGCTCATCTAAAAGAGACTTAATTATCTCTAACTCCTCCCTCCTTTATCAGCATATTATCCAAATATTTTAATCATTAAAATCCCTAAATTTTAGCCTTTATCCGCTTATTATCCACATAAAATAAATTCCTAAATAATAGCCTTTATCTGCTTATTATCCACATATTTTAAACATTAAAACCCCTAAATTTTAGCCTTGTTGCCATCCACTCCACCTAATCCTAATGCCCAAAATTTAGCTAACTTAAATTAAAAGAATTGGGCTCCATGAAACTTAAATTTGGGCCCCTTACTCCCTTGTGTGGCGTCACCTCCTAAGATTGGGCCACAAGCCCACTTTGGTATTTTAAACATAGATACTACCTTTTAAACCCTATAATGCCCAAACAGATAATTTTAATCAAGGCCTCTACCTAAGCCTGAGCCCAATTTGGACCCCTAACACTTAAATTAATTCATTAAACATATCCACCCATTAAACGCATAGGCCCAAAAATTCAGGATGTTACAGTTCTACCCCCCTTAAAGAAATTTCGTCCTCAAAATTTCCAACTAACTATTAATCGTACTACCCAAGTCTCACCACTATGCTTTCGCTGCGCACTCTAATTCTAAACAATGGGGTAAAATTGAACTTACATGGACCATCAAAAGAATGGCCGAAGCTTGAAGCTTCCATGGTTTCTTTTATCTTTTCATTCGTGAAGAAGAAGACACCAAAATAAATACAAAACATTTTGGTTTTAATTTAATTTAATTTAATTATCAAATTACCATTTTGCCATTGGTTAAATAAATAAATAAAACACCAAAGTCATGTCCATATTTGTCTATCACATAAATATATGGCATAATTACCATCAAAGGAAGGTTTAATTTCACAATTGGTCCTTCAATTTAGTTAAATTCTAACTAAACTTATATACAATTTAATCCCAAACTAATTAGGACTAAAAGAACAATTAATCCAAAAGCTAGTGGATTCAATTATAACACCTCCGCTTGGAAACTTTTACCATGGTTTAATTGTAACACCCCAAACTCGACCTAGACGTGATGGCCGAATCTGGCGATGTCACATGGGATGGAATTTTGAAATCGCATTTATCAAGTTAAACCGTTTCCATTTATTAGCTTTCATTTATCTTTCGTTACTTTCTAAACTATTTCCTCGTTAATGGATTTTTTTAAAACACACTTCATAGCGGAAGCTTTTAAAAACGTGTCATTTAGAGAAAATCATTCGCGTTTAGGAAAACGTCGTTTTGAATTAAACCGAGCTTTTATTGAGTTACCAGTTTAAAAATTCATGAAAATAGTGAAAATCCAAAGTAAAAGCAACAGTCCCAAAAGTCCAATTTACATCAAGAATAACTCAGAAAAATAATTAGGAAATAAATACCATAACTGAAATTAAAACAGTTTAGAATATGTGTGGCCATCATCGAGTCCTCCGCTGTATCAATCCGTCAGGTCTGGGGATTACCTGTATACATTAAACAGAAAAGGTGGGTTTACGTAAACTCAGTGTGTAATCCCCACAGAAAACATGCATACAGTCAATTAGTAGTACACAGTCAAATGCAGTCTGGGGCCTAAGCCCATTACAGTTTCAGTAGTAGTTTGGGCCTTGGCCCATTCAGTCCAGTATCAGATATGCATTACGGCTGTAACCCATCACAGCATCAGTAATGCAAACAGTAATCAGTAACAGAGTCCTACCCACCAGCCTCTACACACTATCTCCGTCCATCCTTACACTCCATGTGGGGTTTAAAACACCCACCCATCCCTACACTCTAAGTAGTACCGAATGCGGCACATGATCATTATATTGCAGCTGAGCTACCAAATAATAGACTTAAAGCTTTTCAATACACTTCCTCCAAATATCATCATCCCAACCCAATTCAATGCAAACATACAATATGTCATGCTGTTATACAACTATCAGTCATACGTATACATATATATATCAGTAATCATGCATAATTTATCATGCATCACATACACTCAGATCATACATTTAGGGGTCTAGATAATGCTTACTGACCCTACAGTAGATTCACAGTCGACTTGGGCGACCCGTGCAACCCTAGGAATCATTTCAGATAAATGGGCTCACACGCCCATGCGGCTTGTCCGTATGGGCCCACACATCCAGATTGGCATTAGCCCGTGTGGATCACACGACCTGGCCCAAATTTCCACACGCTCGTGTGGACTACCCGTGTGGGCCCACAAGCTCATGTGGCCCACACGGCCCAAATCAGTCTAGCTCTTGTGTCGCACACGGCCTACCTGGCCATCACACGATCGTGTCTCGTGCGCACAGCCTGGCCTCGTCGATCACACACCCGTGTTATGACACACGGCCTACCACACGGCCTACCACACGTCTGTGTGGCGTTGACAGTGAGGTTTTTGGCTTTTGCCAAAAACGCGTTTTCTTGCGACTCGGGTACACACTTGGTACTATTTCGATGCGAAAACTATCTCGAGCCTTTCAGAACCTAAAAACTGACATAGCAACGCTCAATTTCAGTCTTTACACCCGAATAAACCGAAACCCAAAATCAACCACAACCTAAAACAATCACTTACCGCTTACTCTAGTACTCCAAACGATTGACTAAAACTCCGCAAGCGTAGAAACACGATCTTCTCAATTCGTTGCTGCCAATTACCAACATATTACCAAATTGAAAGAAAAAGATAACCAATTTAACGATTCTAAAACCTAAATCGAAAACACACCTACCAAACTTACCAAAAACGACGGAATGCGAAAATCAAATAGCAATTAAAAAGTAGAAAAGAACGACGGCAAGCAGGAGTAGAGAGGGAAAAGATGAAGAAGAAACGAATGAGTGGTTTAGGAAATTTCAGCAGAGAGAGAAAAGAGGGGAAAATTTCAAAAAGAAAAGAAATAAAACAAAACCATGAATATACCCGCATCTCTAATTTCACTCTCCCTCTAACCCACTTCTCAGAATCCCTGCATAAACGTGGGAGTTTATTTTTACTCGTTTGACTGAGAGAGTTTCGGTCAAACAGGAATTCTGAGAAGTGGGTTAGAGGAAGAGTGAAATTAGGGATGTGGGTATATTCATGATTTTGTTTTATTTCTTTTCTTTTTGAAATTTTCCCCTCTTTTATCTCTCTGCTAAAATTTCCTAAACCACTCGATGCTTCTTCTTCATTTTTCCTTCTGCGCTCTCCGCTGCGCGTCTTTTTTTCTCGCTTTTTAATTGCTATTCAATTCTCGCATTCCAGTGCGTTCTAAAGTTTGGTATGTGTGTTTTCTGTTTGGGTTTTAGAATCATTAAATCAGTTATCTTTTTCTTTCGATTTGGTAATATATTGGTATTTGGCAGCAACGAATCGAGAAGATCGTGTCTCTATGTAACAACCCGATTTTGGGGCCAGTCGGAATAGTGGTTTCGGAACCACTAATTCGAGGCTGGATAAATTATTTTTAATATTATTTTATGTGTTATAGCCTAATTATATGAGTACATGAAAATTTTGGTGAATTAATTTTAGTGATTTCTAGCTTAATTTCAAAAAAAAAAAGGCTAAATCGCATAAAGTGCGAAAGTTTTGTTCTACAAGCTAAAGGTGTTAAATAGCTATGGAACACTAAAGTAGAGGTCCTTATTGAGTAAAAAGACAAATAAAAATGTGGTGGCTGGACATGGAATTTTTAATTGTGAAATTGGTCAAGGTTAGGTGGTTTGGTGACTTAATAGATAAAATAAAATAAAACAAAAAGAAAAGGGCTATCATCTTTTCTTTCTCCACTGATTTTTCTCCAAGAAAACAGCCATGGAAGCTTGAAAATTTTCAGCAACTTACAACCCTTGCAAGTAAGTCATTTTGATGATCATTTTTGTTGATTTTTGTATTTTTGTGACCCTTGTAGCTTAAGCTAACTAATGGATGGACTATTTTGCAAAATGGTTGAGAGTCTAGGGTTTTTCCATGTGAGTATTCATGTTTTTTGCTAAAATTTTATGGAAGAAAATGAATATTGGTTGTTAAATAAACAACTTTTCTGAAAGGGGTTTTCATGAAAACACCTAAAATGACCATTTTGTGAAGTTTATAAAATAGGTTGTAAATGTGTGAAATAATTGGAAATTGTGAGTTGCTATAAGAGTAATAAAGGTTCGGCTAGGCTTGATAAAGGAGGAAATTTGATTAAAATCGTTTTACGATCCTAGGGGTAAAATCGTAATTATGTAAAAGTCTTAGGGCAAAACGATAATTTTTCCAAAGTAGGAATTTTGGAATGTCTTGATTAATTTGGTGATTAAATAAGTAATTTTTTCATTATAGATTAAGAAAAACGGAGTCCAGACCCAGACCGGGGAAAAACTAAACTATTGGACTAAATCGAACTAGTCGCCCATATTTTGTATACCGAGGTAAGTTGTACATAAATAATACAAATTTATTGTTATTATGTATTGAACAATTAATATGGCATAAAGTGTATGATTATTGTTGTGAATATGCATGATGAGAATTGATGTAGTAAAAACTCCCGGTTAAACATTAGGAATAGATTGGATATCCATGCCATGACATTTGGGTGACATGTGTGCTAGTGTAAGACCATGTCTGGGACATGGCATCAGCGAGAGCCAGTGTAAGACCATGTTTGGGACATGGCATCGGCGTTGATTTGTGTGCTAGTGTAAGACCATGTCTGGGACATGACATCAGCCACATTATGAGAGCCAGTGTAAGACCATGTCTGAGACATGGCATCGATATTGAGATGAGAACTAGTGTAAGACCGTGACTGGGACATGGCATCGGCCTCGACATGTGAGCCAGTGTAAGACCATGTCTGGAACATGGCATTGGCATTTTACCCTCTTGTGTGAGGCTTATTGGATATCCTTTAGTATTCCAAATGGTTTAACGGGTTATTTAAAACTTATGACAAAGATATGAAAGGATATAATCATATTGTGAGTGGTACAGGTTCTTATACGAAACTCATTAGTTATGATGCCTTAATGGTAAGGATGAAATTGAGTAAGTTCTATCTATGAGAATGATTTTAATCTAGTAATCTTTGGCTTATACTTGTGATGTGTAAATATGTAATAAAATCTACCATTGTTAAATCAAGAATGTTGTGCTGGTATATAATATGCTATGTGTTTAAAGATGCATGGTAGATGTTGTCACTTATTTACATGCAACTTATTAAGTTTTATGCTTACCCCTTTTCTTTCCATTTTCTTATAGTATCGCCAAGCTAGCTCGAGGATCAAAGGACGTCGGAGGCTCGATCACACTATCAATCTGAACATTTGGTATAGTTAGATTCATCATTTTGAGTATGGCATGTATAGGGATTTGGTCTTTTGTCAAGTGTCATATTATTTTGGCCAAATGTGTTGGCTTGTCTTGAAGATTGATTTATTTTGTATAAGGCCATGGATGATGGCTAATACTTGATATTGATATATGTAAATGATGATGTTTTTCATGAATGTGCAATTTCTATGGTGAAATATGTGATAAGTTTTGCATGTGAATGGAGTGTAGTGGTCTTGATGTGTGTATGTCTTGGTTGTGGCTTATGTTACTGCAAGTGAGGGTGGCAAAAGGGCTTGATAAATAGCCTTGTTTTTGTCTACACGGGTAGACACACGGGCATGTGTCTAGGCCGTGTGTGACACAAGGTCTGCCCCGTGGGCATGTAGTCTGGCCGTGTGTCCCCTGCACCTTAGTTTGGTAAAACAGAATGCCCAGTAGTAACCACACGGGCTGAGGTACGACCGTGTGTCTCAACCGTGTGGATGACACAACCATAATACATGGGCATGTGCCCAGGCCGTTTGAAGTCTGCACCTTAAATGCGAAATTAAATTCGCCACGTGGCCTAGCACACGGGGGTGTGCCTTGGCCGTGTGACCCTAAAATGTTGCTGACGTCAGAAATAGAATGTCAATGTTTTAACACACGGGCTGAGACACGGACGTGTCATGGCCGTGTGAGGGACACGGACGTGTCATGGCCGTGTGAGGGACACGGACGTGTCATGGCCGTGTGAGGGACACGGGCGTGTGCCAGGCCGTGTTAAAACCCCTGTAGGTTTGAAGTGAGAAATAAATCCACACGGGCAAGGGACACGGGCGTGTCCCTATATGCATAAGCCGTGTGAGTTACACTGTGATAAACCGTAATAGTAATATATTTTAAGCCCACATTTAGCATGCTTTTGGATGATTTAAACCTTGAATTATGTAATTTGGTGCTCTTAATCCTTTGTTTTCATGTTTTATACTCAGGAAAGCACCGGAGAATGAAAAGAACGAGAAACGGGCCAAATAGGCCAAAGAAAGAAATCGACACGGCCTGGGCCCAAGCAACACGGCCGTACCTCCCTAATCAGACCCGAACACGACCTGGCCACGATTCACACGAGCGTGTGCCAAGGGCGTGTCCCTGCCGTGGAGAAGAGGAATTTCACTCGAATTAGGATACTTAGGGGTAAAGAAACACATTCCAAAAGCCTATATAAACACCATAGAGGCCAACTTTCAGGGGGTCCAGCTAGGCCAAGGAGTCGAGCCAGAAAGGGCAGATTTGTGGGAATTTACTCGAAGAAAGCCAGTTGATTCATCTCAAGAAGCAGAAATCATACTCAAGACGGAGGATCTCTCTTCAATTCCTTCAGGGGGTTTTAGGGTTTTTCTTATGTTTTGTTTTATCTTTTCTTCTGAGATGTTTTCTTTTATCATTATGAACTAAACCCTCAGATACCTGAGGGGGATGAAACCTAAGATGAATCTTGTTATTGTTTTCTGAACTATTTGATAAATACTTGATTTGTTCTTAATTATGTGTTCTTAATTCTTGTTTTAATATTTCAAGATATTGATTCAAGTACTGATGTGCTTAGGCAGAGGAGAAATAGACCCTGTCTAAGAGTAGATCTAGCATAATTAAGCGGAGTTGATCGCAACCATAGAGATAGGATAACAAAAATCTACTGGATTAGGGTCAAACCTAATATGGGAGTCCATAGATCGAGTTAATGCAATTCTAGGGGTTTTAATTAGAAAGAGATTTCAATTAATCAACCTAGGGTTAGACGTTAGTAGCCTCGAGAGATGTATTAATATAAATTAGGGAATCCTACGGATCAAGTCAAGTGAATAAATCATCTAGTTCAGAGTTAAATAATAAGTGAAGTCTAGGTGAATTCTTCCTCGGGTATTGTCTTAATCAATTGGTTTTTCCCACAAGTATTTCCCCAATTTCGTTCTCTTTGTCTTCGCATCTTTAGCTTAGTAGTCAGTTAATTTTAGATTTAAAAAATTCACTTCAATTTTAAGGCTAAATAATAAAAAGAAAGTTAGTATTAGTACTTTTGGTTCCTTTGGGTTCGACAATCCGGTCTTGCCTTAACTATACTACTGTTCGATAGGTGCGCTTGCCTCAAATCGTTGTCATAGTTAGTTTCCAGGTTCGATCATTCTCTTTATAAATTTTAAAACTTTGACAAATCATACAGCGATCACTGTCCTTCAACATGGCCATGTTATGAGATCACACGGGTGTGTTGCCCTTCCGCACGGGCGTGTGCTCCTGTTTTTAGTGACATTTTCCAAAGTTTTTCTAAAGAACTCGGTTTGGTCCCGAACCGTTTCTAAAGTGTGTTTTGGGCCTCGTAGGATCATATTAGAGATATTAAGACAAAGTTTGAAAAGTTTTAAATTTGAACGAACTTTTACGACTCAGAATTGTATGTTTGTATGCGTTTAAGTTAGGTAACGCCTCGTACCCTATACTTGCATCAGATACGGGTAAGGGGTGTTACACTCTACGCTTGCGGAGTTGTAGTCAGTTGTTTGGAGTACTGGTGTAAGCGGTAAGTGATTGTTTTAGGTTGTGGTTGATTTCGGGTTTCGGTTTATTCGGGTGTAAAGACTGAAATTGAGCGTTGCTATGTCAATTTTTAGGTTTTGGAAGGCTCGGGATAATTTTCGCATTGAAACAGTACCAGGTGTGTACCCGAATTGCAAGAAAACGCGTTTTCGGCAAAAGCTGAAAACCTCACTGTCAACGCCACACGGGCGTGTAGTTGCCCGTGTGGTAGGCCGTGTGCCATAACACGGGCGTGTGATCGACGAGGCCAGGTCATGCACACGAGACACGGCCGTGTGATGGCCAGGTAGGCCGTGTGCGACACACGGGCTAGACTGATTTGGGCCGTGCAGGCCACACAGGCGTGTGGAAATTTGGGTCAGGCCGTGTGATCCACACGGACCAAGGCCAATATGGGCGTGTGGGCCTACACGGGCAAGCCACATGGACGTGTGAGCCCATTTATCTGAAATGATTCTTAGGGTTGCACGGGTCGCCCAAGTCGACTGTGAACCTATAGTAGGGTCGGTAAGCATTACCTAGACCCCTAAATGTATGATCTGGGTGTATGTGATGCATGATAAATTATGCATGATTACTGATATATATATGTATACGTATGACTGATGGTTGTATAACAACATGACATATTGTATGTTTGCATTGCATTGGGTTGGGATGATGATATTTGGAGGAAGTGTACTGAAAGGATTTAAGCATATTATCTGGCAGCTCAGTTGCAATATACTGATTATGTGTCGCATTCGGTACTACTTGGAGTGTAGGGATGGGTGGGTGTTTTAAACCCCACATGGAGTGTAGGGATGTACGGAGATGGTGTGTAGAGGCTGGTGGATAGGACTGCATTCGCGATTCTTGTTTGCATTCATCGATCTTTGTGATGGGTTAAAGCCCTAATGTATATCTGATACTGGACTGAAATGGGCCAAGGCCCAAACTACTACTGAAACTGTAATGGGCTTAGGCCCCAGACTGCATTTGATTGTGTACTGCTAATTGACTGTATGCATGTTTTCTGTGGGGATTACACACTGAGTTTATATAAACCCACCCCTTCTGTTTAATGTATACAGGTAATCCCCAGACCTGACGGATTGGTGCAGCGGAGGACTCGACGGTGGCCACACATATTCTAAACTGTTTTAATTTCAGTTATGGTATTTATTTCCTAATTATTTTTCTGGGTTATTCTTGATATAAATTGGACTTTTGGGACTGTTGCTTTTACTTTGGATTTTCACTGTTTTCATGGATTTTTAAACTGCTAACTCAACAAAAGCTCGGTTTAATTCAAAACGATGTTTTGCTGGCATTCAGATGGCACCTTACGAGGCTCTATATGGTCGTAAGTGTCGCACTCCTTTATGCTGGACTGAGTTGGGTGAACGACGTGTTCTGGGTCCTAAATTGGTTTCTGAGACAGAGGATAAGGTTAGACTGATTCGGGATCGTCTGAAAGTGGCTTCTGATAGACAAAAGTTTTATGCTGACCTGAGGAGATGCGAGATTGAGTATTCTGTGGGGAACTTCGTATTTCTAAAGGTCTCGCCATGAAAAAAGATTCTGAGGTTCGATCGTAAGGGCAAGCTGAGCCCTAGGTTTATTGGACCGTATCGGATTCTAAAGCGAGTGGGACTGGTTGCGTATCAGTTGGAGTTACCTCCAGAGTTAGACTGCATTCATGACGTTTTTCACGTCTCGATGTTGAGGCGCTACCGCTCTGATCCTACACATATCGTTCCTATTGAGGAAATTGAGGTTAGGCCAGATCTGACCTTCGAGGAGGAGCCGATTTAGATTTTGGATCGCTACGTAAAGGTTCTGAGGAGGAAATCTATTCCTTTGGTAAAGGTTTTGTGGTGGAATCATAGCACTGGGGAGGCCACGTGGGAGCCTGAGAATGCGATGCGTCAGCAGTATCCTCATCTGTTCTGATCAGGTAAATTTCGAGGCCAAAATTTTCTTTTAGGGGGTAAAATTGTAACGCCCCAAAATTTTAATTTTTGTTTTGGGTATATGTGACAAATGTGTATCTGCTACAGTGGTTAAATGTTCTGGGAGTGTGTAAGAGGTCCCAAGTTCAAGCCATGCCTTTGGCAAATTTTGAAATTTTTCTAAGTTAAGCCTCACTCTTGTTCAGTAGGCTTTTATTTGATTGTTTGTAAAATCATATCAGGATGGGCCTACTGGTCTGGTGGTTAAGTGGAGTGCCAGTCTGCTGAAGGTCGTGTGTTCGAATCCCATGTGACATCGCCAGATTTGGCCATCACGTTTAGGCCCATTTTCCTTTAGTCAATTAACCAGTTAATCACTGAAATCAAATAGCGATTAAATTTTACATCTTTTACAATTTAGTCCTTTTTAATTAATTAACTATTGAAACAAAATTTTTCAACGAAACTTTAATACAAGCTTAATGACACTTCGTAAATTACGGCTCGGTTTATAGAAATGAGGTCCCGATACCTCATTTTCTAAAACCACTTGACCTTAGGGTCATACAACTTGAATTTAATAAATCACTTATAAAACAAAATCATTATATCAAAAACCTTTTTAAAGTCACAATTAACTCGTAAATATTAAATAATAATATTTACGAATTTACTCGTCGAATTTGGTGACCCTGAAACCACTGTTTCCGACACCACTAAAAAATATTCTATTTCCTTATATGATCAAAAACATCTTTGTTTGAAACCTTTTGGTAGCAACATCCCTATCTGCCTTTCAAATAGATTTAAGTAACTCAACAAACTTTGGGTGATTTTGCCAAGCAGCAGTAAACCTAAAAGGGTGGGGGACTTACTCCATTTTTATTTCGAGCACCCCCTTACACTCTTCTCGTCACATAGCTCAATTATTGAGTTGATCCCAGAATTGTCTAATTTGACAGCATTTGGATTATCGAGAACAATCATAATATTTCTTTTTATTCTATAATGAACATGCACATATTAACTTGCAACATCGAGTATCTTAATTTCTACATCAATATTCCATAATACCTAAATTTCACTGGAGAATTCTTAAGTCTCTACTCTAAATGAATTGTCAAAGCTTTCCAACAAAGTACCCGCAATGGGCTTATTAGACAACAAAAGATTCTTCAAAATTCTCCCAAGTTTAGGACTAATCTCTCCTTGGCAATTTCAAAACAAAAATATATACATGGATAAAAAAATAGATAAAGAATCAATATGCTTATTGGTCATCCTCCATTATGTTATGTCAGTAACCAGGTATTGTTAGCAGACACCTCATTTCCAACCTTTGCTTCCCCTAAAGAACAGACTTTAACTGCACTCTTTTTTCCTTGTCACTTGCATGTACTTCACTAGCATCAACTAATGATACTATATTTTAATTTCATACTTTGATCCCTTGCATCTGGGATTTAATCTGTATATTTAATTCAATAGATTTTGGTCCTGGCATTAGTTAGTTCAAATAATTAATATATTTTTTTAATAAAACTAGTCTTGTTTAGAATAAAATGTTGGAAAATTTGGACATCACATATATAATAAGGATAATTACATGTTATTATTTACTATCATGATAGGTTAGCCCAAATTAAAAGTGATCTAATTTGGTTAGAATTTTATTGGGCTTTTAATTATTAAATAAAGTATTGGTCAAATATGTATAGATACTCTTCTAATCAAATTCTAATTAATGATGGGCTAATTAGAATTTGATTAGAACTAATATGCCAAGGTTATAAATATTAGGGTTATGGTCCCCAAATTATACACATGATATCTTTTCTAATATCCCATCATTAGGAAAGAGAGAGAGAGCAAATATTCTCTAAATTTCTTGTGTGCTAATTTGGAAGATCAAATCTCCAAATCCGGTAAAACTACAAGGAATTCATGGATTCAGGTACGCTTCCGCATCTAGTTTTATTCTTCATTTATTCTTGATGATTTGACATGATAGATCCTGGTTTATTAAGTTTTATTTCAGATTTATTTTACAAATCTAACAAGTGGCATCCGAGCTTTGTCATGTTGAATAATTGAGAATGAATTGATTCTTTATTATTTTTGGATTGATTCGTTTTTCTTTTTTCTTTTTAATTTTATGGATTTGATATTTTAATTATATATTATGTTGAACCTTTGAGATTCTTGATAAATTTTTGGGTTTTGATTCTTTAAATAAAATTTTAAAGTTTTAAATAAAGTTTTAAGGTTTTAATTTTCGTATAACTGGAAAGATTTACAGTTTTAATTGGGAATTAAAAAAATTTTTTTGAGGATTTTATGTTGTTTATACAGTTTTAATAAATATTTAAAAAGCTGTGTAGGTTTGGGTTCATTAGAAACTTTTTATGATATATATTTGATTATATCAATGATGGATTGTTAATCGCTAATCGCTTATTTTTTGGTTTTACGGTTATATATATATACATATTTATATATATTGTTTTGGAGACACTTTAGTAATTATGTTCAGGATTTTACATGATGATATATGGTTGGTAAAAGAAATTGCTTCAGGTAAAGTGTCTCTTATATATCAATTGTTTATCAATGAATTCATTATATATGTTGAATCTTTAAGATTGATGGTAATATTTGTTAGTTTTAATTTTCTTTTTATCGATTCAATTTTAGGGTTTCATTATAATCGTTTTTTAATTCAAATCCGGTTCAACAATTGTACAATTGAATTCAATTTTTATAATCATTAATTCTTGAATTCAATATATAGTTGATAGAATATATTATTGAGTTTATATGCTTATTCTTCTCATACTATTCAGTTTAAGCATATATTTTGAATTTGGATTTACTTGGGATATGTAAGGCATGTCGATCAAGGTTATATTTTTATGGTTTAATTATGATAAAATTAGATTTTGATGCAAATTGATGTTAATCATAATATGTGTTTAAATATTTTGGTTTTAAGTTTGACTCTATAATCCTAAGTTTTGGAATCTTATGGTTCCAAATATTTGGTTAAATTATGATGATATGGTCTATGGTATGATTTATGGGGTATGTCAACTATTATAATTTTATTTCCGAGATATATTGACTTGAAGTTTTATTTTTCAAGTATTCATGTGAATATCTGTTTAGTCATAAATACAAATTTGAATTTACATGGTAAATTCAAGGTAAGTTTTTCTATTTGATTATGAATACATGTATATGCGTGAATTGCTTTGGTATTTTTTATCCATGCCAAAATTATGAATACATGTGTTTGCTAATTATTTGGCTTTGAACCACTATATTATTTCTGTTTGGTTTTGATATATATGGTTTTGAAAAAAAAAAATAGTTTTCACATTTGACTATTGGGTAATTTTGAATATTGGTATGTTTATATATATATTAAAACAACTTAATTGAAGCAATAAGTCACCAAAGTGATTTTTTTTGTATAAATTATTTTGTTTTAAAATATAAAAGGTTGTGTGCATGTAAATTAAGTTATGTTAATATTGATCGGCCCAAATGAAGGTTAATAATATTACATGTGCAATTATGGTAATAAACATGTGACGATTATTCGGTTTTACATGTGAGTAATAAATCGGCCCAAAGGAAGATTTATGGTTCGACATGTTCTTATTGTCAATGTTTGATTACTACACCAAGATATCACTTACAAGTTAATATTTTGTCGAAAGATAAAATATTAATGGAGTGTCCGATATCTTAAGATGAGGTTTACCTTTATTCAAATTATTTTTGTTTAAATTTGAAGTCTGATGTGAGGTTATTTATGGTTTATGATTTATTCAACTATTATTTTTGCCAACATCATTGCATGTTGTTTTGGGATAAATAAATATACATATATATATATATACTATTATCTTTTAATTTGATTGAAAGATGAAATTAAAAGAGATATTTTGAAACAAATAAATTCAGATTTTGGCTTTTAATTAAGGATGTCTAATATTTTAAATAAATTAGTTGAAACAAAATGCCGCCAAAGTGACCTCTTTTGTGTAGATTAGTTTATTTGAAATATTAAGATGATTATATGTTTTTGTGATTCATGCGTTTATTAATTGACCCAAAGGTAAGTTAATATTTGGCAGAATTTCAACGACATCTGTGGTGATAAATGTGTGACAATTATAAGGTATTTTATGTGAGCAATAAGTTAGTCCAAAGATTAATTAATTGTTTGACATAATTTATTGTCAATGTTTGATTGCTACAACAAGAGTACCGCTTACTGTTAATATTACTGTCCAAAGACTTGAAATTAATGTTGTGTTTGGTATCTTGAGATGGGATTAGCCATTATCCTGAATTTATTGTTTACTTATGAATATTGATGTGAGCTTATTTTTATTTATTTTTTGTTCTATATTCAGCTAATTCATATTCTACTGCCACAATATCTGCTAATATAAATTCTATACCCATGCTTAATGGGACTAAATGAATGGAAAAGACACTTATTTATAGTGCTTGGTTGTATGAGCATAGACATTGCACTAAGGGAAGAACTAATCGCACCTCTCACGGCAGAAAGCACCCCTTGTATTAAAAGGGATTTTGAGAGGTGGGATTGTTCAATTTGCAAGAGTCTAATGATCATGAGGCACATCATTTCAAAAGCCTTTAGGGGCATAGAATTTGAAAAGATTACTCAGGCCAACTGTAACACCCCAAACCCGGCCCACAAGCCCTGACCGGATCTGGTATGTCACTGCGGAAACCGTTCGAAAAATATTTTAACTTAAGGTAAAAACATAGAAATTCATTGTCTTTAGAACAACATTTTATAATTAAAATGCAAAGTAAAAATTTGATTAGTACAAAATATCCGGGTTAAAACTTTAATAAATATTTTAAAAATATAAATTTCCGAAAATAAAAACATTTCCAAATAATAATTTAATCGTCATCTAGCTTAAACATAATAAAATGCTCAAATACTTTAACTGGGCCTTATTACAATAAATAATTTAACAAAAATACTTAATAATATATTGTTTTAAATAAATAAAACGTCTTCTGCATGGACCACCTCGTATCCACTCCAACCGGTCCGATCAACATTTCTCACTGCGATGTTGGTAAAAATTAGGTGAGTCATGGACTCGGTGTGTAATTAATCCACCGAACTCCACCCACATAACAAACCACATGTGAACCCACATACCGGATATCAATGCACTTATTCACATTATTTCACTTATTGGGCTTGGCCCATATCCACATTAATCCATATAACATACGGGCTTGGCCCATTTCATCATCAACCCATATGACGAGATAATGAGTTTATGCAAAGTGCACCCAACCCAACCTAGGGTCCATCCGTTACACCTACCTTGGCGGACCTGCTTTGCCCAAGGCCGTGGCTAATCCACCGATCAACTAAGTGATCCCACATATCTTACCTTGACGGACACTGCTTTGCTCAAGGCCGTGGCTAAGCCACCGATCACTGAGTGACCCCACATGTCAATATCCACGAGGTGACTCGAGGTCATCCTCAATCCACGGTGATGCACACAGCTATCATCCGCCGAGATGTGGCACCTAGCCAACACCTCCCTTGATGAAGCACATAGCTAACATCAAGCGCTAATGTAGCACAAGGCTAACATTAGACCACGTACATAAAGTACACCCTTTCCTTCGATAGTCACATTCATATCCCATCCCATGTACATGCAACATATGATAATGTCATAACATAGTAAAATAATGCATGCACATGCTATTCGACATACAAACATATTCTCATTGGCATATTCACATTCTTAATAATTAACACTGACCTGATTTCTGATATACCCCTTAAGGGTAACCATTCACAATCGCCACTGCATATATTAGCATTTACACAACACATACAATATACCATAAACCCGGAAAACAATGGGTTAATCACACACTGAGTCTGTATGACTCACCCAATTTTTACCAACATCGTAGGTGAGAAATGTTGATCGGACCGGGTTGGAGTGGATACGAGGTGGCCCATGCAGAAGATGTTTTATTTATTTAAAAAGTATATTATTAAGTATTTTTGTTAAATTATTTATTGTAATAAGGCCCAGTTAAAGTATTTGAGCATTTTATTATGTTTAAGCTAGATGACGATTAAATTATTATTTGGAAATGTTTTTATTTTGGAAATTTATATTTTAAAATATTTATTAAAGTTTTAACTTAGGATATTTTGTACTAATTAAATTTTTACTTTGCATTTTAATTATAAAATGTTGTTCTAAAGACAATGAATTTCTATGTTTTTACCTTAAGTTAAAATATTTTTTGAACAGTTTCATGAGTTGACATAGTTCAGTCGAGGGCTTGTGGGTCGGGTTTGGGGTTTACTGATTGAGTATCGAGCCGGTTCAAAACTCGACTTTGTGGATTTTGGGTCTAAAAACATATTTTTTTAAAATGGGCTTTATGGGACGTAGACTAGTTTAAATAGACTCGATGGACTATAGGCTTAGTTTAAACCACTTCTTAAACTTTCATAAGACTTAATTTCACTAAACAAACCCGTTAACGAGCCACAAGACTAGGGTGTGGTAACCGTCAAACACGCATGTCTAGGATTGGATCCGGAAGAGCTTGGTATTTAAGCGGTCCTAGTGACTCACCTCCTCTTCACTGTTGGAATCCTACACCAGTGCGTAGTGACTTATTCACCTTAGTCGAGTTAGGGTGTGGCAATAAGCGACGCATGCCTAGGAGTGGATTCGAGGGGAGAGCTTGGTATTTAAGCGATCCTAACGACTCACCTCCTCTTGCTGGAATCCTACAGTGCGTGGTGACTATTCACCCTAGTTATGAGGACTCGTTGATGGGCTAAACCCTATAATTAAAACCAGAAAGGACCACCACCCTAGTTTGAATTTTACTGAAATACCCCGAATTTCAAAATTACCGAAATACCCTTATTTCATAAAATCACCAAGGAACCTGAATTGAAAATTTTGTGAAATTACCCCTGATTTACAAAATTTTTAAATTGACCCGATTTATTACCAAAATACCCTCAGTAGGTGAAATGACGAAAATACCCCCTAGGATAGGAATAAGGCGAAAATGTTTGAATGATGAATGTGTGTTGAATGAATGTGCTACTTTAAATTAGGATAGAAGACTTGAAACTTTGATCGATCGAAAGAACCACTATTAAACTTCTTGCATAAAATTTCTTTGCAAATAATAAGTGAAACAATGACTAATTCATAAAACTTTTTAATCAGATCACGATGATAGAAATGAGTTTTAGAGGACGTAGACGTAACGTACGAGGACGCGATAGAGGTAGAACGACCGTGTCGGAACCCGTTAGATCGGGTCAAGGGTCTGACAATGAGATACCACCGCCACCACCACCCCTAGCTGTTGGTGTTGAGCAGCAAGATCAGACGGGGATGATGCAGTGTCGCAGGCAATGCTGCGAGTGCTTGAGATGGTGGCTGGAGCAGGTGGAGGTATGGGAGCTCGAAAATCTGTACCCAAGCGACTCCGAGCCAATGGGGCTGAGGTGTTTCGTGGTGTATCTGGTGTGGCATCCGATGACGTGGTGAGTATTGGTTGGAGGCAACCGAGCAAATTATGGACGAGCTCGATTTAGCTGCCGAGGAGAAACAGAAAGGAATGGTGGCACTACTTCGCGACGAAGCCTATCAATAGTGGCTCGCGATTCGGGATGGTGCCACGGTGAGGAGATCTCACTTGGGAATATGTTAAGGCGGCGATCGAAGAAGTATGTTGGTACCGATTATATTGATGCGCAAGAGAAAACATTTACGAGGTGGTTCAAGGAACAAATCCGTAGCGGAGTATGAAGTCGAGTTTACGAGGTTGAGCCGATATGCTCGGGAGTAGTGGCTACGGAGCATGAAGCGGTGTGTTCGGTTTGAGGACGGACTAAGGGATGATCTCGAGGTTGTTGATAGCCCCGCATCGGGAATGGGAGTTTTACGCTTTAGTAGAGAAAGCTAAAGTAGTGAAGGATTAAGGACTCTACAAAGCGTAACTTCAGCCGAACAGCGAGAAAAGAGGCTTTGGATCATCGGGAACATTTGGGAATAAAAGGCCTAGAGTTGATGAGCCGCGAGGTCACAAGCTGCATGCAGGAGGCGCGATCGTACTTGTGATCGGTGTGGGAAGAAGCACCTAGGAGAGTGTTGGAAGAGGACGGGGATGTTTCAAGTGTGGGTCCAAGGATCATATGATCAAGGATTGTCCTATGAAACCGGATGGAAATCGGCCAGAGCTCGAATGTTGATCAAGCGGTAGAGGTGGACAAAGACCTCCGCCGAGGTCGTGGTCCGAATAATAGAGGTAATGGTCTTTGGGCAGAGGACGTGGAACACCGCAGAGGTCGCTGCTATCTTTGAGGCAAGGCAACCGGGTTTGGTTTATGCGATTCACGGAGGGAGGATGGAGACACGCCGGACGTTATAATCCAAGACGCGTTTCTTGTATTTGGAAAACCGTATTATGCTCACGATTGATGTGGGCTCGACTCACTCCTATGTTGCATGTAGTGTAGTGGAAACACTAGGCCTAGACTCTAAACTTTTCGATAGGGAGATGGTCAGTAGTAAGCCCACTAGGTCAAAGCTGTAGTGATGAATGAGATCTTCGGAGTGTACCCTTGGAAATCCAAGGCGTAGTATTTCACGACTTAATGGAACTACCCTTCTGAGAATTCGATCTCATACTTGGCATGGGTGGCTAGTAGAGCATCGAGCCGTGTTGGATTGTGCGACTAAGCGAATGGAGTTAAGGACCCGGAGGATGAGGTGGTCATTATGATAGGAGAAAGGAGAAATTACTGTCTAATGTAGTTTCGGCGTTAAAGGCGAGAAAATGGTCTAGGAAGGGTGCAAGGCATTTTCGCGCCGTTAGTCTTTGTGGACGCAAAAGAAGGGGGAATTAGTGGAGTTAGAACGGTAAGGGACTTCGTGGATGTTTTTCCAGAGGAGCTACCAGGAATACCCTCAGATAGGGAGGTGGAATTTGGAATAGACTTGCTACCAGGAACAGCTCCGGTGTCAATCGCTCCATACCGAATGGCGCCAAAGGAGTTGGTGGAGCTCAAGGCTCAGATCCAAGAGTTGTTAGATCGTGGGTTTATTCAACCCAGTGTGTCTCCGTGGGGAGCACCGGTCCTGTTTGTGAAGAAGAAGGACAGAACTATGCAAATGTGCATAGATTATCGTCAGTTAAATAAGCTGACCATCAAGAACAAGTATCCTTTGCCACGGATAGACGACTTGTTCGATCAGCTTAAGGGGGCCGTCGTATTTTCAAAGATCGATCTAAGGTCTGGATATCATCAGTTGAAGGTGAAGGAAGCATCTGATAGACAAAAGTCGTACGCGGACCTCAAACGGAAGGAAATAGAGTTTGAAGTGGGGGACCAAGTGTTTCTGAAAGTCTCGCCTTGGAAGAAGGTGATGAGGTTTGGTCGCAAAGGGAAGTTAAGCCCAAGGTTTATAGGGCCCTATCGAGTGTTGAAGCGAGTTGGACGATGGCATATCGATTAGAGTTGCCACGGAGTTGAAGCAGATGCACGGCGTATTCCATGTTTCTATGCTACGTCGATATCGATCGGATCCATCTCACGTAGTACCGGTTGAAGAGGTGGAGCTAAGGCCAGACTTATCCTACGAGGAAGAGCCGATTCAGATCTTGGAACGAGACGTGAAAATGTTACGGAGGAAGTCAGTTCCTCTAGTCAAAGTGTTATGGCGTAACCATGGATCGGAGGAAGCTTCGTGGGAGCTAGAAGAGGCAATGCGACAACAATACCCTCAATTATTTTAGCTAGGAAATTTCGAGGACGAAATTATTTTAAGGGGGGTAGAACTGTAACATCCTGAAAAGGGCCTATGCATTTTTTATTTAATTATACGAAATGGCATGTCTTATGTGTTATGAATGTATTGTGAACATTTTTGGAAACTTGGAAATGTAAGGAAATGCTTTGGAAATGTTAAGTTTAAAGTGGACATTTTTGGAAACTAGAAAATGTAAGGAAATGATTTAGAAATGATTCAAAAGAGGGAAGCGAACATTTTTGGAAACTTGGAAATGTAAGGAAATGTTAGGTTAAAGGAGGGAAACGAACGTTTTTGGAAACTTGGAAATATAAGGAAATGACTTAGAAAATGTTGAGTTTTCAAGTCTAAAAGAGGAAACTAAGGCAAGGTGGCCTTAAGAGAAAATGTATGTGAAATATGACACACAAATGGGCTTGGAAAAGTGGCTGAAGATGCCACTTAGGGCCTCTGAAATGGCGCCACATACAGAGTATTGGGCCAAGGTTCGAAGTTGCAGGGGAAGCAAAATAAAAGAGTTTTATTTTGCTACAAGGAGCAAGGGAGTTGGACGGCAACAAGGCTTTTAAAAGAGGAGTTTTATTCTCTTTAAATTTCGGCTAAGGGTGGATAAATAATGGATTTATTTAAGATTATTTTTAAGAGAGATAAATGAGGATTTATTCTTTAATTTTTAAAAATTAAAGAGATAAAGCTATCAAAATAAGGGAGAGTGGTGGCCAAGTAAGGGACTCTAGCTAGTAATTTTGGCTACTAGAGGAAAATAGGCCATTCATTCATTCACTCTTCCTTTTTGCCGAATTTCCTAAGCAAATTCTCTCTCTCTCACGAAATTCCTAGAGCCTCGTTCTTCTTCTTTTTGTTAGCCAAAGCCGAAAATTTAAGATACCACCATAGCCGATTTCTTTTCTTTCCAATCCATCAAAAGCCGAAACCTCTTTGATCACTATCTAGTCTCCATAGCCGAATCTTTGTGGAGCTTCAAGCAAGAATGGGTCGACTTCTGTAGTAAGGGTAAGGATCTATCCTTATATTTCTTTTCTTCAAGCCCAAGATTAAGATTCTAATGCCATTTGTATCTCTTGGCCGAAACTACAACAGATCTTTCGGGATTTTGTATATTGTCGACTACCAGGGAGAAGAGACTACTTTTCGGGATTTAAAGATTCAAGGTAAGATATATGAATATTCGGCCAAAGGCCATTTATTATGTTTAAGGATGAAATCGAATCTAATATAAGCCTATAGGTATTTCGACAACTCCCTAAGCAAGTGATTCTTTTCAGGATTTTAGAATCCACAAGGTAAGCATATGAGGAATTCGGCCAAGGCCTATTTTTGGTATTTAGAACTGTTTCTTATTTATTCAAAAGCCGAAAACTAACATAGCTAAGTGATTTGGTGGCTAGCCGATTTCAAGAAGGAACTCAGCAAGGTTTCGGGATTTGATTTTTAATCCAACCGGCACAAGGTAAGTTTTGGTTACAATAATCCTTCGGGATTTAGTCTTATGGCCGAATAAGCTTTTACTAAATAGTAAGTGATTGATCAAATGTAGGAACTTAAGATCTAAAAAGCAGTAGATCGGTTTCGGGATTTCAAGGAATTCGTTAAGCATATCGTGTGTGTACCTCACACTATTTCTTAATATAGTTATGGCAATAATTAATCTATGTGATTATAAGAATGTGCAAGAATATGGCTAAGGTACCATGTTATGGTACAAAGTACTCAGGTACGTTTCCTACTCCTACTAGGATTATGAAATATGTTATATTTAACATGTGATAAGTTATAAGAATGTGAAAGTTGGCATGATTAATGCATAATAAGTATGATATGGGGCATATGGGTTATTGAAAAGGAGAAGTGAATGTGGTGACCTAAGACCACGATATTTGAATATGGTGACCTAAGATCACGGTATTTGAATGTGGTGACCTAAGACCACGGTATTTGAATGTGGTGACCTAAGACCACGATATCTGAATGTGGTGACCTAAGACCACGATGCACGAATGTGGTGACCTAAGACCACAAATATTTATAAGAGGCGATGAGCACGTCGATCGCAGCTGATCGCGCTTCGATGGTGTGTAGCGGATGGAGGGTCGACTTAGTAGTCCCCACGGTGTGCGAGTTGGTACGGGGATGTGTAGCGGATGGCATATAGGTTTGGGTTTGGGATTGTATCATTATTTTGATCTGTTATAAGAATTGATATGTGATATGATTATGTATGCCTAAGTTGTTAAGATTTAGTATTGTAGTACACATTGAGTCTGTTGACTCACCCCGTTAATGGGATCATGTTTGGTGACGATCGAAGAACGGACCGGATCGCGAAGCTTAGGGATGGCCATGCTCAGCAAGGAATTTCTTTTATTTCATTTAAGTACTTTAAATTATTTGGGTTTGTTTTGATGTAATAAGGCCGTTAATATGAACTATTTTATGCATGCTTTTTATTGGAGTTTATTACTATACGGTTAAGTTTAAATCAAGTTTAAATGGTTTTTCTTAAAAAAAATATATATACAAGGTTTTCAATTGAACCCAACACAAGCAAATCCATCTTCGAACCACACGAATTTTTCCTAAGTAACAAACGGACTTTCAAATGTTTACTCGAGGAACATACCAGATCCGGTCAGGACTCGTGGGCCGGGTTTGGGGTGTTTCACCAAGGTTTCCTTGACGAAATTAAGAAACGTTTTGCTAAAAACGATAAGGTTGAAATGACATCACTTCTGACTTCTTTGATGTCTATAAGGTTAAGGGTTAAGGAAATTCTAAGCGATCTAAGGGCTATGAGTTTTATGATCCCATAATAAGGAATATTTTTTAGACGGGAATTGCAACATTTTTTTGAGGATGTTGAGTTTGGGGGGAGAAATAAGGTTAGAGACATTGCTTTTAAAGAGGAATTGGATTCTAACTCAGTTCCTACTATCACTTTTGACGATGTTCAGGTTCTTATACCTATCATTGATCAAGAAGTGAATCCAGAACCTCTGCAAGACAATGTTGAACAACTCCCCATTCAAAATGAGATAATTGTTCCAGAAGAACAAACTCAACAACCTCAAGAACAAGTGCCATTAAGTAGGTCCACAAGAGAAAGGAGAAATGCTGTTCTAGATGATTATGTTGTATTTCTCCAAGAACATGAGGATGATAATGGAATGATGGAAGATGATCTAATCAACTTTCGTCAGGCCATAAAAAGTTCTAATTCTCAAAAGTGGATTGATGCCATGGAAGATGAGTATAAGTCTATGCGAGACAATAAAGTTTGGGAACTTGTCCCATTACCTGAAGGTGCAAAACCAATTGGTTGTAAATGGATATTTAAAACTAAGAGGGATGCAAATAGTAATAAAGCGCGTCTTGTAGCTAAAGGATATACTCAGACTGAAGGTATTGATTTTACAGAGACTTTCTCTCCAGTTTCATCGAAAGACTCATTTAGGATAATCATGGCACTTGTTGCTTATTTTGATCTTGAGTTACATCAAATGGATGTTAAGACTGTGTTTCTTAACGGCGACATTGAAGAAACAATTTATATGGTGCAACCAGAAAATTTTGAGTCGGAAGACTCAAAGAATATGGTTTGCAAATTGACAAAATCCATCTGTGTACTCAAACAAGCTTCCCTTCAATGGTACCATAATTTTCATCAAATAATTGTTTCGTTTGGTTTTGAGATGAATATTGTTGATGATTGTGTGTATCACAAATACAATGGGAGTAAGTACATATTTTTGGTTTTATATGTTAATGACATACTGCTTGTTAATAATAAGTATAGCCTCAATCAATACCCTAAGAATGATTTTGAAATTACAAAAATGCATTAGATTTTTTTTTTACATTTTAGTAGTGGAAAGTCTAATGTATGTTCAGGTTTGTATACATTGGAATATTGTGTACACTATTGGGATGTTAGGCAGATATTTTAAGCAACCCTGATTTAGACCATTGGATAGCATCCAAGAGGGTTATAAGGTATTTTCAGAGAACAAAAGATTACATGCTCACATATCGGAGGTCTAATCAGTTAGAGATCATCAGGTATATAGACTCCGATTTTGATGGAATATGGATATAAGATTTTTTTCAATAAAGTGCAAATTGTGAAAACAAATTGCAGTCTTTTATTCCAATAACAACAGGAGCACATCAAAGTAAAAACACAAACTTTAAGTTTCTGGTTGTTAAATTAAAAGTTCAGAGTGGTTAGGTGCTTATAAAGCATATTAGGACAATCTCCATGATTGCGGACCCGCTTACTAAGGAATTACACCTAAGGTTTTATAAGAGCACACTGCTCATATGGGTGTAATGTCATTTAAAGGATATTTGGTTTTAGTGGGAGTTTGTATTTTTAAATGCTTTTATGTTAGACACATTTCAGATTATTTTAGTTTAAAGATATTAAGTTTATTTTCTGCGAGAAATAAAGTTTATTTGGTCTATTCACACTCTGATTGTGGTAATGTTTGATCTCACTAAGGAGGACCCGGTTGGAAATAGCATGTTTAGATCATATTGCATGTAATTTCCATGCTACACATCCATACTTGATCTATGTCATTTGGTTGTGTTAATATACGTGATCATGGATGGATTTAGTTACGATATATGTAACGAAAGTCGCCTTGGTTCTATGTTAACATAATTAATGGACGAGATTGTTGAATACCTTTTGGATATGATAGTAAAATTTTGAGCTCATAAGGTTATATAATGACATGTAATTATAAAGTAATTAGTATATATATGTGGTCCAAGTGGGAGATTGTTGGAAAATTTGGACATCACATATATAATAAGGATAATTACATGTTATTATTTACTATCATGATAGGTTAGCCCAAATTAAAAGTGATCTAATTTGGTTAGAATTTTATTGGGCTTTTAATTATTAAATAAAGTATGGGTCAAATATGTGTAGATACTCTTCTAATCAAATTCTAATTAATGATGGGCTAATTAGAATTTGATTAGAACTAATATGCCAAGGTTATAAATATTAGGGTTATGGTCCCCAAATTATACACATGATATCTTTTTAATATCCCATCATTAGGAAAGAGAGAGAGCAAATATTCTCTAAATTTCTTGTGTGCTAATTTGGAAGATCAAATCCCCAAACCGTAAAACTACAAGGAATTCATGGATTCAGGTACGCTTCCGCATCTAGTTTTATTCTTCATTTATTCTTGATGATTTGACATGATAGATCCTGGTTTATTAAGTTTTATTTCAGATTTATTTTACAAATCTAACATAAAAAAGTTGATATTCTTAACTATTTCGGTCAAAATATTAATGTGAATTTTTCTTTAATACACCTTTCTAATGCATTGAAAAAATCTATTTTAACATAATAAGTTGGCACAGATATATGAAGAAAAATTCCGCCTCTACATTTTAACTAGAGTCATTGAGAGTTTGACCATTTTGAATAAATAATGATCTTATAAAAGTCATGAATTATATTATATTACATTAAAGAAAGGATATAAATTTAAACATAGTAATAATAATTTAAGATAAAATTTATTATTTTATTTAATAAAAAATTAATGATTTCCTTTTGTTTTTAACTGGATTTTTAATCAATAAAAAATGTCAATTATTATAATTACTTCAAAAAATGTATTAAAATTTTAATAAATAATTATAATAATATTAAAGTTATATATATAAGAAAAATTGAAATCCTGCTTGTGAATAAAAGTTTGGGCTGTCACCTGCAGGTGCACTTGTGATTCCATTACTAGCTTTAATGTCCCTTCACTACTTTGTTGGTGCTTTGGTTCAGTGGTGAAGAAGGGAGTTGATGGTTCTTCATTGTTGGTTTAGAAGGAGCTTCTTCTATTCTGTATTAAGGAATGCAAAACTCTTGTTTTGGTGTTTTGTATTGTTGGGTTTGTTAGTAGAAGTCGTATTTAGGCGACGTTGTGCATTTCCTTTTTGTTTGACTGACCTTCTGGTTAGGTTTTCTTTTTGGTTTAATGAATTTGAACTTGGCTGAGAAAAAAATAATCATCTCAAGCTTAGAAACAAATGAATTTCATGGCGTAGCAACTTAATAAAATTCATTTCCCATTTTCAAAAAATAAAAATAAAAAATAAAATTCATTTCTCTATAATTCCATAACTCATGCAGTATTTTGGTAATAGATTGGCACTAATAATTAATTATACAAATGCTTTGCAATTTCGAAAATATAAACTTTGAAGATCGCAATTTTTGGGAGGAATAATAAAAAATTCTGAACACAAAATCAACTTGAAAAGTACCAAAAAATATAAAAAAAAAATTGTAAACCGAGAAATGGCTAAATAAAATTAGATTTATGATATATATTATTATCTATCACTAAAAATAATATATATTTAGTCACGGTAATTAAAATTATCTACAACAAAATATACAAGGATATTTTAGTTGGCCGTTAAAACCGTTATCACTTTCACTCACTGAAATAAACACATATTTTGATTGATAAATTGTTTGAATAAATTCACAATTATATTTTAATTGTCCGTTAAAATAAATTAGATTTACAACATAAATGCATAATGATATTTTAACGATCATTAAAATTATTATTATTATCTATCACTAAAAATAATATATATTTGGCAACAATAATTAAAATTATCTATAACAAAATATATATAAGGATATTTTAGTTAGCCGTTAAAACCGTTATTACTCTCACTCACTAAGATAAACACATATTTTGATTGATAAATTGTTTAAATAAATTCACAATTATATTTTAATTAACCGTTAAAACAAATAAGATAAATGCATAATGACATTTTAACGATCATTAAAATCATTATTATTATCGATCACTAAAAATAATATATATCTACAAAAAAATATATAAAAATATTTTAGTTGGCCGTTAAAACTGTTATTACTATCTATCACTAAAATAAACACATATTTTTATCGATGAATTTTTTAAATAAGTTCACAATTATATTTTAATTGAAAATGCATAATGTTATTTTAACGACCATTAAAATCATTATTATTTTCAATAAAAAAATATTTTTTATACATAATTATTTACAACAAAATCTATAATAATATTTTAATTGACCGTTAAAACCGTTATTATCATTGATCACTAAAACTAACATATATTTTTATTGACAGATTGTTTAAATAAATTCAAAATGATATTCTACTTGACCGTTAAAATAGTTATTTTTTTTCAACCATACATATTTAAATAACGATAGTTAACCGCTATTATTATTATCATTTTCAAGTATTTTTAATATTTTAAAACTAAAAAATTTATATTTTGATACATTTCTAAATCCAAACAACAATAAAACTTCAAATTATTCAATAAAAAAATTAAGTATAGCTTATAAGGAAGTATCCGTGGCATGATTTAGGTAACTAATTGCTTTAGTTATTAGGGTTTGAGGAGTTTCAAGTGACAGAACATTGTTTTTCCATTTATGGACTGTGCCTTTTATTACATTAAATTAGAAATGTATTATTTACCTTTTTTAGAGATATGAATGACTCAACTTCATGAATTGAAAGTCTTTTGGAATTACCAAATTATCCAATAGTCGACTGGTTTTATGGGGGTAATTTGGTGTTTTCAGTGGGTTAAGGTTAAGCAAAGGGCATATTAAACTTGAGTTTTGCTTAAAACTACCAAAAAGCCAGTAACGGCTGGAACAACAATGTGAACTCCATATATGGTAATTAATATGGTTTTTCAGTATAAATAGACAGCTAAAAAAGCCTCTTAATGACACACAAATTAAATCATTACAGGGTTAGTTTGAGTAGGTATTAGTGCAAGTCTTCTTGTAAGGTTTCAATTCCCCACTAATAAACTGATAGGTTTTTTGTTTTGCAGGTGGATAGTAACCTTAGCGTGTTGAAAGCATGAACGGAAAGAACAAAATGATTGAACAGCAAAAACCTGCTGCTGGCTCTGGCTCTGGCTCAAGCTCAGCCTCAGCCTCAGCATGGCCAAAATATTCCATCGGTGCCAGTGCCATTCCTACCCGTTTCAGCTTCATGAAGCCAGCAAATCTTCCTATCTGCCCTACTTCATTTAACGGTGTGAACCCAAAACCCTATTCCATGAATCAGGTTGGTGGTGCAGGTTCCAGTGCTGGGGCAAGTAGCAGTGCAACTGAGACCAGTTTCTTCCAAGGGTGCCATTCCTTTGCCATGAGAGGTGAAAAAAACAACACAGATAAACCCCCAATGCCTCCAGTGGAGAACTCTGCCAGAACTGAGGCGGCCAATGTGGATGTTGTTCAGGTTCGTGGGGGTCATCACCCGGAACAAAACATGGACCCCAAAAAGCTTAAACGGTCAGTTCTTTTCTTTAACCTTCCTATATACTTCCTTTTACTCTTAATTTTTGTCGAACAAGCATTTACTACTCCTCTTTTGTTTTGTTGTATAGGGTCATTTCAAATCGTCTCTCTGCTCAGAGATCAAGAATCAGGAAGATTCAGCGTCTCTGTGACATGGAAAAGAAGATACAGTCTTTAGAGGTAAACTCCATCTCTCTCTACCTTCCCTCCATATCTAATTATTTTCTTCCATCCATCAACATCTTAAACTTTTTCAGACACTAGTTGCTGTGCTCTCCTCTAAAGTTCAACGAGAAAAAGACAAGCAATTCTTGCTGCGAATCGAGCAACGAGAATTGCGGGAACGTATTGAAGCTTTCGCTAACCGCGAAACTATGGTGGATGGTAAAGCACTTTAATTCAAGTCTCCTCATTTCACTGTCAAAACTTTTGTATCTTCAACTAAAAAAAGATGGAACAACATCAATTGTTAAAGAAATAATAATTGAATACAATGATTAAATTAAATAAATATAAACCGTATACAATTGTATCCTATGAAACTAAATTGATTTTATGTTGGTGTAATTGGATCTGTCTTCCTACATATAAAAATCACTCTTATATGCATATGATATAAGTATTGGTTTTTTTTTTTTTTTTTTTTGGGGGGGGAATGCAGCTCGAATCGAAAAGAGAAGAGCGGAAATGGAAAGCCTGAGGCAACCGCAGTTCACTTCACAACAACAACAAATGCAGGTGCAGACAAGGCTTGTTTGGGAACAAGGACTGCCGACTGAGCAGAAGATGAATCCTTGTCCGAATAACTCCGGATTCGGACAAGCCGTGTATGCTAATTCAAATCAAGGTAAAAAAGAATTCGGCTGACAATATAAACCCACGTATTATTTTCACCATCAATATATTAAAAAACAATAAAATTTAACATGGTTAAAAAAAAAAAATAACCGAAGGCGAAATGAAAACCTTAAAAGCATCGCTGGCCAATATATTAGCTTCGTAAACATTTGAGGAGTCAAAGTGTCACGCATGCTTGGAGGTATTTGTCAGAGGAAATGATTGATATATCTTTCCATGCAGTTACCTCCGTTTTGTTTGTTTCTCTTCAAATTATTTTAAAATCTTAATTCCTACATTTTTTCCCTTTAATTTTTAATTTACATTTAATCTCAATTCCTATCTGCCTAATTCACATATATTAAGATCGTTTAAAATCTTGAATCAGTCATTTTTACAAATTATTTTTATCATATATACCATCTAAATAATTATCTCTGTCAATTATAATTTTACTTTCATACTTTATATCAATTTTTCATCCCTAAATTTCATGTAGAATCCATAATTGTTTTTCTCTCCACTTTATCAACACATTTTCATATTTAATTGTATAATCATACTTAACTTTTTGATTAGTTTTTAGGGATTGATTCCAAAACTACATTATAATTTTGATCTTATATAATTTTATATATAATATTTTAATTTAATTTAATTTTTACAAATTATTAACATAATTTTTGATATATCATCATTTTGACATACACAAATAATCATTCCTATTTAATATAACTTATCTAATATAAAAATAAGTGAACCTGTTCATTTTTGTAATGCGAAGGCAAATATATACATGCAAATGGAGAGCTATATTTTAACATGAACAAATATGTATGTATATATATTTGTTGTGCAGGTGGTGGTGGAGACGGAGACTACATGGGGAAGGAGATCAGCAGGCTGAACCAACTTAGGTTGCATCAGAAAAATCCTGGGGATGTTTTGATGCCTGATCGGCAAACCAGCGGAGGACAGCTCCCAAATGTGGGGTTGGACCAATATGGAGTGGGAGAGCTGCAAAATCCATCCCTCTGTGAACCAAACCCACAGCAGGATGGAAGCTTTGACTCGGACATAGAAGAGATACAGCAGATCCTCAACTTCGATCCTCGCGATGGCCTCTTGTGAACTCATGCTTCTTTCAATTGCATGCCAGCCCTTTTCTCCGCAATCCTTTCGTTAATTTCCTGTTGCATGTCTGTCTGTTTTTCTTTATTTCAATAATCTCCTGGTCTTCTGTTGTTGTTTTTGTTTTGTTAGGAGAAAAAAATCTCATGAACTTTTATATGATTTTAATAGTGAATACCTATATCATCGTTGATTTCCTTTAAATTTTGCTTCTAAGTATTAATCTTGAATGTCAATCTAGGATGTACAAGAAATTATTTTATAAACTCTTCCCATCACATCATTCATGACCCCTTTCCAATTATTTATTGACATTTCAGTAATTTTTTTCATGCCATTGACATATAATTTTGATATTTTTTTTTTCACTTTGAACCCCAAACTTAAATACTAAACCTCAAACTTTAAATCCCAAACCTAAACCTGAATCCTAAATTTCAAACCTTGAACTTGAATTTTAAACCCTAAATTTGGAGTTCGGGGTTAAAAGTTTAGAGCTTAGGTTGTTTGTTTATTTATTTTCTGCTCTAGAGAATAACTTATATTAAGATAATTTTAAAAGTTTTAATTTTTAGATATCAATAAAATAATGACACCTCATTAATTTTTTAAAATATAAAATTAGTATTATTCACTTGCCTATATTTAATATATTCTCCAATCCAATTTAATTTTAGTTAAAACAACTAATTCAAATTATTAAAAAAAACGTTGAATGTTAGTAGCATTTGTTTTTATTTTAAGTTTCTTGATCTATTTTATAATTTTTTTTCCATCATATCAAGGTTGTAATGTAAAAAAAAAAACCAAATCTATCGAAATTGAAAGAGAAGAAACTGAAGCTCTTAGTAGCCGTTTTACCACTAGTTTCTTCTTTTCCAATTTTAATAGATTTGTTTTAGTTTTTTTTCAAAAAAAAAAAAAAAACCAAAAGTGAAAAGAAGTACTGCTAATGCCTTTTTGTTTCAATACATTCAAAATTTTTTAAAAATAATTTGGATTACTTGTTTTAATAAAAATTAAATTGAATTAGAGAAATATATTAAATACGGAGCAACTTATTGTCTGTTAAATATGACTAATTGTATAAATTTCAAAAATTAATGATTATTTTATTTCCTATAATTGTGTTCCTTCTTGTTTCAGCTTCCAATCTTTATTTATTATACGAAGACATCCACATGACCATTCTAGGGTTTTGGAAGTCAATATTGTAAAGATAGAGACCAGCTGGGGCTTTTACTTTTATATATCTGATTGCTCTACTTTTCTTCCAAGCCATAATTTACTAAATAACCAAAAGGTTACTAGCTAGACGAGTAATTAGTAAATGTGTTGTTTTTTCCTCCCATAACTCTCCAACTATCAAATATAGCTGGGAAAGGACAAAGACTTATACGGTATACTATAATACTTACAGCTGATATCATGGAAAACAGAGAACAATAAAATACTTTGATAAAACTTGGCCTCCGAGTAAAGGCAATTCAAATTTTATTGCAAAATTTTAATGAGCATGGAAAATAGACAGCATAAATCATGAATATTATATTAACCTTTCGCATTACCTCTTACTCTTACTGTCAGACACCAATCTAATTAAGCCTTAATTTAGATATATATGCAGTGTGTTTTTTTCGGTCTCCTTAAAAGTAGTAGTCATAATAAAATTAATTATTGTAGTGGTGAGATTAGAAACAATGATTAGGTGTGTGTTTGGATTCAAATGCAATTGTACTGATGAGAATAAAAAATAACTATTAATAATATAATAAAATTTTTAAAATTATTTTACTTTTATGAATTTATTAAAAATATATATAACTTCATTTAATAAAATATTAAAATTATTTACCATGTTTATTAAAATATTTATTTTTAATTAATTAATATTAATTATAATCATAAAATATATATAAATACTATTTTATAATAATAATAATAAAACAATCCATGTCTTTCCTGTGTATATATCATCAACACAAAATAAAAGATCAAAATTGTAAAAAAAAATAAAAACAGTTTGACTGGGGTAGTTTTCTTTCATTCCAGTAGAAAATTGGAGTTGCTGTGAGGTGAGGTTTTCCAAAGGTGCCTTTTTGAGTGTTTTTGTGTCGTTTAGATGGATGAAACTATATATTTATATGATATAGTTATTGCTAATAGATGTGATATCGTAGGTAAGTTTTATGCATGTTGACACGTACCTTATTTTAGATTTAATATGTGTTTATACGATATGGGTTCGCCTAATTCGCCTATGTGATGATGTGCAAACCCATATAATATAGTCTCATAAAAAGGCGCGAGTGTTTTACACACGAACTCATAGTACTACGCAAACTTAAAATGTGAATTGTGTAGAACATGACCTATAGACTCAATTGAATTACGAATCGATATATTCCAAACACTCAAAAACTCCACTAAAAAGGTATTATTCCTTTTAACATTCACACTTATATTAATTGGTGATCAAAGGGAGCTAAGAAGAAGATAAAATATTTTCCTGTACAAGTACCAACAAGATCTGACTAGAATTCTCCGGAGCTCATGATATAGTCAGATCAAGGGTACTCGCCAGTTTAAGATACCTTGTAGAATCATGACCTTCCTTCAAGTTGCTCCTCTTTGAGACCATGTTTACATTCAAAGAATACATTTCAGTCTTTGAAGGAGAAGATAAAGACAAAGACAAATTGCTATTTGCAGCTTCTTCCTCATTGCAAGTCTTTCTCCTAACTTCTTGCCCCATCTTTGTGCTCAGTGACAGGCTCAAATCAAGGTCCTCATCATCGACTGCTTTTCTTTTGGCTACCTTAACTTGTCTTTCTGCTCCTCTTCCGAGCCATTTGTTTGAAAAAGAGGGAAGAATCAGTATTGGCTGCACTTCTGCACAATCATCAATTATATCTTGAAACCCTTCTATTTCCCTAACAGGTTGCTGACTGAAGATGGGGTTATTATTCATGTAGAAAACCTCATTCCTTGCTTTTGAACCAACTTCTTTAGTCATGTCTGAACGGCAGAAACCGGCTCTCCTACAATTTATGCGATTTCCAGTAAATGCACTCCATGAAATATCACTATATATGGATATTAATGACAGAGATGTTAGCCATTAGGCTTACAAAAGAGCTAAAAGCTCAATCTCTCGAAGCAACACTAGTCAGGTAATTTAATACATTCTATACCTGATCACTCTTTGATCTTGAAGCATGGACTGGTACAGAAGATTTTGAGAACAGTAATTTACACTTCCCAAAAGATGCCTGTTGTTTACAACTGTCATACTCATACATACAATGGAAGATAGGTCAAGTATTAGAAATTGAAGAAATTAACCCAAAATATAAATTTTGCATTTTGTATGACCAAGACTGGTACCTTGACCCTTATCATCAATCTTCTTGCTCCGATACATCTATATGCTCAGTCACCAAAATTGTAGAACAGTTAGAATTATTTACTATCTTCTGTTAATGAATTTAATGTTTTATGTTTTAACACATACCTGCAAATGACTCTTGACATGAGCAATACTAAGACCCTCGATGTTCATTAGTTGCAAGACCAGTTTTGGAGTTGCTCCTACACCAAAGATCATATCAGAAAAATTAATGGGTAAGTAGGATCTTAACTAAAGGTATGAAATCAATCTCCCCAACCCCAAAAAAAAAAAAACAGAGAAATTCAATGATCTTACTCTCTTGACCGCCAAGTCTCTCCACGGCTCGAACAAAACAAAGATGAAGTTCAGGGGTCCATCGCAGCCTAGGCGTCTTTGATCTTACATATGGCCGCACCCCACTTGAAGCAGTTGCCTTCTTCTCACTGCTGTTGCTTGGGCTTGCACTATTTATGGTCTTACTTATTCCATCATCAGCTTCCTCATCTTCATCCAAGTTTAGTGGATTAATCTTGTGCATGATTGATCTTTCAAGATGGATGCCTTGTGAAAGAAATACTAAGACAATTCAAGTACAAGTGATCAAACAGGTTTTAGTAATTCCTCCACTTGTTTTCGTCTCCAAACGGCCGTATTCTGAAAAAGAAGGTTCCATAGCGTTGAAGAGTGTAGAGCTGGTTTTCCAAACTCATCCAAATAGAAAGTACAAACCCTAACACTCAGCCTCGGTGGAAATGTATTTTTCTATATACACAGTGGACCCATATCTTATTCTCTGGATGATTATGACCCATATATGCATGCCATGTCATGCATATCCATGGATGCGGTCATGACCGAGAGTAGTACTAGGCTACTAGCTAGATGAAATTATATGGGGGTAAAGCAAAAGTTTTTAAAATCAGGCAAACAAGAAGA
Source organism: Gossypium sturtianum (assembly GCA_025698515.1). Classification (NCBI taxonomy): domain Eukaryota; kingdom Viridiplantae; phylum Streptophyta; class Magnoliopsida; order Malvales; family Malvaceae; genus Gossypium; species Gossypium sturtianum. The sequence goes on along the minus strand of CM046955.1, from coordinate 162,733,113 downwards.
AAAATATTCATGAAGTAATTATATAGTAACTAGTAAATGCAAGATAAACTACATATAATTTTTATCTGTAGAAAACTATTGCTAGTGTGACAGGAAATTTATTTATTTTTGCTTTATTTTTTCAATTCCTTGATGAAAGGTAAAGCTTTGTTTTTGTGACAGATTTAGGCACTGTAGTTTGGTGTTTCTTAGCTTTGTAGTAGCAGCCAGTTCTCTCCCTCTTTTATCTTTAATAAAACCTCTTAAGCCGAGCTAAAAGAACCCTGTATAGAGACTAGAAATGGTAAGGGTGTTAAGGAAGACTGTGCTGTTGATTCTTGCTGTCGGTGGTCACGGATCTGTGTTTGTCCCTTACCGATGACCGCTCCTAATAAGAACAAATTAAGTTTGTATATTTTTATATTTTTGTCTTCTCCAGAGATTCTTTAGTCTTTCCTAGAAGATAATAATTTGTAGTATATGATATATGATGGTTTTCGCTCTACATTGGATTCAATGCTTTTCAATATTCTTATCAATTGTATTGGAGGACATCACAGCTTCCATGATCGCTCTTCTATGACCACCACGAAACTTTTGATGGTTTTTATGTGACGATTCTGTTTCTCTTTTTTCTTTTTAACTTCTTCCATGAAGAATTCTGATTTTTGAGGAGATTCTTCTTCAAAATTTTTCACATGGCATAATGGCCAACAGATACCGGAGGAGACAAGATAACCAACTGGAAGCTGACTATGATTCGATGAGCAACTATACTAAAAAATATATATATATAAATGAAATTGCATAAAGTTATGCAAAAAATATTATTGCAAATGATGCATATAATATATATATATATATATATCCATAGATAAGAAATGAAAGATGTTTTGCTTGGATTAAAAAAAAATTCCAGAAAACGTTCAAAGTTGAGAGGGTCTGTTTTTAGGGGGTGGGGAGACAAATGGAGGTCTCCAGACCTGCATGTGAAGATCAAAACAGGACAAGCCAGAAATCATAGTTTGATGTGCTTATATTGAGATTGAGAAGCTTAGATCAGCAGAACTGTAGCAAGCAAGGGTCAACTCCTACTAATCTCTCCCCTTATTTTAATCCATGGGGCATGGCAGGCAGGATGTCAGCTACAGTACACATAATATAATATACTACATGGGAATACATAACTCTTTTTATGCGGATCGAACCAATATCATGGCATGATTATGTTTGTCTTTTCTCTACCCATCACCTTCCCATGCATGCCATGTATGGAACCATGACCATGATTAATGCACAAAATTTTTGCTGGACCCAGCCTAAAATGCTTTAAATACCCAGCTCAAGTTTTTTTGCTTTGTAAATCCTGTCCAACAGGTAGCATGCAAAGACCCAAAATCCATTTTTGTGAGGGGAGAGTCAAAATCAGCCTAACAAGTGACCCAAAAAAATCAGGCTAAAAGAGATAAATAAGCGAAAAGGACTATCGGCCTCTAATCCAAACCTAGAGGCAAATCCATAAAAATTGAAAATTGAAGTGATGATTACAAAATTCGCTGATAAGTCGATGTTCGGAGTTGGGACACGTCTCCCGCTGTAAACACTAAAAAATTCGACCACAGTCACTTCCTTTGTAGCGTTCTGCCCTTCTCTGCTGGAGTTGGTGAGTCGAGTTGCGGCCTTGAAAAAGAAAAACACTATTGCCCTTTTCACACACCAACACCACCCAATTCCCACACCTCTTTTCTTCATCACAATTTCTTTCCCCCTTCAATTGAGCTCCACACCGTCTTTCCCCCTTTAATGGATTCCTCTTTGGTTTTCGTTTTCCCTTCAGCTTCTCCGTCTGTAACTACCCTGGGTTTCTGCTTGGATACCGAGAAAGCGTAGGAAAATATAAGAAAAGAGGAATCTTTTGACTCCGACAGTTTGAAAAGTTTTGTGTCTCTACCACTTTCTTCAATTCAATTATCTACGCAACCTGACGCTTCGCATACCCCACCGATGGCTTTTGCTCGTGGGTTCACCTCGTTGACTGAATTATCTCTACCTTTTCATCGGCACCGCTTTCTGCCTCCTCAATTTTATCAAACTTTCTTTTCTAAACATAGTCTTGGAAGAATTTCAACTAGGATCTGTAACCACCAAAACCCGAACTTTGTTCTTAGAAAAAGACAACCAAAATTTAGGAATTTCACGTCGGTGGAGTTGGACCAATATGTAACGAGTGATGATGAAGATGAAATGAGTGAAGGCTTCTTTGAGGCAATTGAAGAATTAGAGAGGATGACAAGGGAGCCCTCTGATATTCTTGAAGAAATGAACGATAAGTTGTCGTCAAGAGAGTTGCAGTTAGTTCTAGTTTACTTTTCTCAAGAAGGGAGAGATTCTTGGTGTGCACTTGAAGTATTTGAGTGGCTCAAAAAGGAGAATAAGGTTGATAATGAAACAATGGAACTCATGGTTTCAATTATGTGCAGTTGGGTCAAGAAGCTGATTGAAGGAGAGGGTGATGTGGATGATGTGGTTGATCTCCTTGTGGACATGGACTGCGTGGGGTTGAAACCGGGTTTTAGTATGATTGAGAAGGTGATTTCGATGTACTGGGAGATGGATAAAAGGGAGGGGGCTGTTGTGTTTGTGGAGGAAGTTTTGAAACGGGGAATTTCATATGAAGATGATGATGGTGAAGGACAGAAGGGAGGGCCGGCTGGTTATCTTGCTTGGAAGATGATGGTATGCTATCTTAAGCTTTGATTATTAGTATTTAGTTATACTAGTTTGTAAGTTAGAGATTGAATTTGCTGTTCCTTTAGTGTAATAGGCAAATGATTGAATCAAATTTGCTTGTTGTTTGCTGATTGAATTGTTTTTCTTCGTTGCTACTATTGTTGTTAGCTTGTTTATTTTCCCTTCTTATTCTTGTCAATAATGGTCACGGCTGTTTATGCTTAATTATTTGTTAGTATTTCTAGTTCTTGTTGGTTGCCTGTATGTATGGTTTACAATCGGGTTGGAAAGCAAAACTATACTTTAACCACCATGTTATTTGGTCGGGGCATTATTCTTTTTGTGTGCTGAAATCATACAGCTGAATGTTGTGGTTTCTTAATTGGGCACCATCGTTCTTCATTTTACCCTGCACTGAAAGAAAATTCTCAATTTCTCACGGTTTTTTGCCATTCCATATGTATCTCTTACTGTAGTTTTTTTTTTTTTTTTTTTGGATTCTATGTCAATAATCAATTTACCTCTGTTCTGCCAGGTTGAGGGTAACTACGTGGATGCCATCAAATTGGTGATCAACCTTAGAGAATCTGGGTTAAAGCCTGAGGTTTACAGCTACCTCATTGCAATGACAGCAATAGTCAAAGAGCTTAATGAATTCACAAAAGCCCTGCGGAAGTTGAAGGGTTTTGCAAGGTCTGGCTTGGTTGCTGAACTTGATGTGGAAAATATAGAGCTTATAGAAAAGTATCAATCTGATCTTCTTGCTGATGGAATAAAATTGTCTAATTGGGCAATTCAAGAAGGAAGTTCTTCAATTAATGGGTTGATTCATGAGAGGCTTCTTGCTATGTATATTTGCGCCGGTCGTGGACTTGAAGCCGAAAGACAGCTGTGGGAAATGAAGCTTGTTGGTAAAGAAGCTGATGGGGACCTTTATGACATTGTTTTAGCTATATGCGCTTCGCAAAAGGAGACTAGCGCGATATCGCGGTTGCTTACTAGAATGGAAGTTTCAAGCTCTCTGCGTAGGAGGAAAACTTTATCCTGGTTATTAAGAGGTTATATTAAAGGAGGGCACGTTGGCGATGCTGCAGAAACAGTGGTTAAAATGCTTGATTTGGGTTTATATCCAGAGTATTTAGACAGGGTAGCTGTTCTGCAGGAACTGAGGAAAAGGATCCACCTGCCTGGAAACATTGGAACTTATATTAATCTCAGCAAACGACTATATGATGCGAGTTTGATTGGACCTTGCCTTCTATATCTGTATATAAAGAAATATAAGCTTTGGGTTATGAGAATGCTTTGAAAGCTGAGGAATGGAATTTTTATTATACTTTGAGTGTCATGTATTTACTGGAAAAGCATAGGAGTTTTATGAATCTGAATTTTAGATAGCAGACCAACTTTGAACACTAGAAATACATGGTGAGCATTTTGTTCTTTGGGTCATTTAAATACTTGTATAGATTGTGCCTACTGTTTGCGTAATGAATTATTTCCTCTTAATGTAAGTAATGAGACCGCCTAGTGCTACAAGTATGTTCTTGTATTAAGCTTCTCCCTTTTATCCCTTGAATGTACACGTACATATTCGCTATTACATTACCCTACATGTTATTTATCATCAGCTTATGATCTGTTCTGTTGTAGTCTAACCATTTTATCTTTACCTTAATTCTTTGGTAGTTGTTACAGCTCTTGCTAGAACAAGCTGTGTTTCACGTTAAAACAGCTACGTCCATAGCATTCTAATGGAACTATTTTACCACAACCACGCCCTCGGGAGCTTCTCGTTATTTATTTAATAATGTTTTGTTTGGTTATTAAATGTTCTTCTAGTAGAGATTACTGCTGTGGCGTGAAATTTGCCGTCAGCTAAGCTCCAACTTAAGCGATGCAATAAGTGGGGTTGTTCAGGATTATTGACAGTGTGGTCTCACCTACATGAATATGTTACTCTTTCTATCTTTGGCGTATGAGATCCTTTTTTTTCACCGTACAAGCAGTTCTGGAATCTAGAGTTGTGGATTTACTAATTTTTCTCTTCTGAAGATTAGACTGAATCAACCAGACAACTGGTTGGCAGGTGTGTTAGCCTGAGACAGCGATGGCTGAAATTACAGTAAAACATTGAACTGGTAACATCATCGTGTGGCTTCACTTTGGAATTTATCAACCATGTTGCTAAGAGGGGAGGTTTGGTTTCAGGCTTTCCTCTACAGAACTTAACAAGTTCTATACCAAGGTTCCTATCACATCTTAATTTAACAGTTCAGGCTTGACGCAGATATCTCAGATTGGGAATACAGGAGACAGAGGGTAGATCAATCTTTATTCATCTCCCAAGTTGCTACTGGAAATTATACAGCCCACTTTAGCATATGAATGAACCAATGAGGAAAACGAAAGAACAAAAAGAATGGGGAAGTAGCAACAAACCAAGGCTCACTCGCAACTCTTCATCTCTCTCAATTATATACAAGGAAAAAAAATCATTTCTCTTACCAGGCATTGGATTAGAGAAAGTTGAACCTACTCGAAACTCCACTGCTTCGAAGCCCAACAACTAAAAGGGAAGAGGAAAAATTAACTTTATTCAGGTTTCAACTTGCTTCTGTCGACAGGATTTCAAGCTCAGCCCACCAAAGGGGAGATAGTTTTGGCGTTGCTCCCTCAGGTCCCACTGCTGTTATCTCTTTTAAATTAGCTGCGATTTCTCTCATTGTTGGTCTCTCTTTTGGATCAGGATTAACACAAGTTTTAATCACTTCAAACAATTTCTCCACCTCATCTTCCTGGAAATATTTAAGAGTTGGATCCACCATTTCTTTCAAGGGTTTATCCCTTTTCAAGTAGTCTGAGGCCCAATCTGCAATACAGCCATTGTCTACTGAATATGGGATCCTACCGGTTATCATTTCAAACAATATTACCCCAAAGCTGTAAATGTTGCTTTCTGCATCTGCTGATTGGGATTCTAAGAGCTCCATGGTAGCCAATCCCGCCTTGGCTGCGGTAGCATTACTCAAGAAGCTGAAATCAGATATTTTGACAGCATAGTCTTCAGTCAGATACATAGAGCTAGACTGCAGGTTTCTATGGGCAATAGGAGGAGTTAGCTGATGCATGTGCTCGAGGCAGTATGCTATTCCCATGGCTATTCTTAGTCGCATCCCCCAGTCCAAGTGCTCGGCTTCTTGTACTGCATGAAATCCAAAATTCAGCATCATCCTGGCCATACCTCATTTGGAGCATAGTCGTCTTATGATATAGATTTAAGTTAAAAGTACTTACTGTGTAGATGCTCAAAGAGTGTTCCATTAGGAGCATATTCAAAAACCATCATCCTTGTGAAAGGCACATTTTCTTCGCAATAGCCTATGAGGTTCACAAAATTCTTGTGGTTCACTTTAGACAAAGCGTCTATCTGAAAGAATGAAAATGAATTTGACATTCAGAAATGATCTAAAAGATGTTCAACACTAGAGTGATTAACAATACTGCAGTACCTTGTTTCTAAAGTGTGTTTCTAAATTCTTTGACCAATCTTCACGAGATGCAACTGCTGTCGATGTTACGGCTATTTCAACCGCACTTGATAAAGTCCCCTTGTAGACTGTACCGTCAGAAAAGGTACCAATTATATTGCTAAAATCCTCACAAGCTGCTTCAAGTTCTGATCGCTTCAGTTTCGGTACTCCTGAAATACAGACGTTAATACAAGAGAAATGCAAATCTATAGACTATGCTGATAGAGAGATATTGGAAAACTCCAACCTTGTTTCACCAAAGGAGAAGTCCAATCCAAAATTTTGTACCAAAAGGTGAAAATAGTAGTTTCCTTTTGCATAAGATTTCAATATAAATTGCTTACAAGAATGCTATGTTGATCTACAGAAAGCTTCAGCAATTTTTACTAGGTCCACAGACACTTAGAAAGCATGGAGAGAGATTATAGAAGAAAGAAAAAAGAAATGCATGGAGAGTACTCTGCTAAAAAGGAAAGATACCTGTGACAAATGCCTTCCGCAGCTGACCACTCAATCCTGTGGCCCAAGGTTTGACAGTAACCACCTTACTGCTTCGGAAGAGGAATATGCCAAGGACCAAAACCAAAACAAACAAGGATCCCCCAATGCTTGCAATCAACATTATAACCATATGATGTTCTGAATCAGACCTCTCATCTTCTATTTGGCTTGGAGTTGAAGCAGGGGAATTGGCTGGGGCACTGTGTGATTGTGGTGGTTCTGAGATAAATACTGGTGGTTCTGCTGGAAGTGGTAAAGCTGGAGTCGGTGCTACAGCAGGTGAGAGTGATGGTGAAGGTGAAGGTGAAGGTGAAGGTGAAGGTGGAGTAATAAAGTCACTGGAGGGTGATGCTGATGGAGGCAAAAATGGTGCCCCCAAAGGAGATAGAAATGGAGACAATGGTGATGGTGAAGGGGACGTTGAAGGCAAAGAGACATGATTATGTGCAAGTGAAGGTGGCACTGACGGCCGGGAACCTCTTTTGTTGGCCTTCTGTGCCTTGGAGGGATCTAGCAACTGCTGCAGCCGCCTCCAGAGAGCTACATGTCTTGGCTGGGCGATGTTCCTAAGAATGAGAAGATATCATGAAGCAAATGGGTAATAATATATAAGGAAATGAGAGTTTGCTTAAACTTGAGAATTGGAGCCATGAAAGGTATAAAGAAATACAAAGAGACAGATCCTATAAACCTCAAAAAACTCTTAGACTTCTTTCTCTGCATATAGTTCTTCAAAACTAGAGAATCTTAATTGAGATTGATTGTTTTCATGTAACATGTAAAATGAATTATGGTTAGCTTTGAATAGTTCCACGGATGAAGGGATATTTTTATAAATACGCATTTTTCAGGAAAGCATTCTTTGCCTGGATACCTGTTGTTTTTGGCCTTGTAAAAAGAATGAGACAAGTCTAGACAAGACCCAAGGTAATTTTCTTCCAAAGGTTAATAAAGATGCAATGTCGTTTGAAAATAATTTTCTTGAGTTAGATCTCTAAGCTTCTGAATAGTTGCACTTATTTAGAACACTAATAACTTGTTTCTCTTACAAAGTTTTAAGATGGATGATGATGCATCACACGCTTACTCAAAGGAAATGGAAAATTTTATGTCAATGTTTAATTGCTCACCGGTGAGGAAAATCTCTGCTTTCACAAGACGGTCTAGCAGCTGCATTATTAATTAGCTGATTCTCATCTACTTGAAATTTAGAAAGAATCTTAACCTCGGGTGCCAGGCTGCCAAGAAACTCATTGTTGTCGAGTAAGCTGCAAGAAATTGGAGAAATGAGGAGTAAATAAAAGCTCCAATAAATAAAATCTGAATGGAAACAACCTGAAAAGAGGATCTTACAGTGTTGTCAAGGAAAGGTTATTGCCAAAATCAGGTGGAAATGGTCCACTAAAGTTATTGCATCCTAAATCCAACACCTCCAGCTCCTTCAATTCCCCAACTTCTTTAGGAATGCTTCCAGAGAAAGAATTGTTGCGCAATATACTGCAATAGAAAGTAGAACTAAGAAAATGAGCGTGATAAAGGTGATTTATCCAACTATATATTGATCAACGAGGGAGGCTTACATAGATTTTAAGTACACAAGCTTCCCAACTTCGGGTCCCAGGCTCCCAACAAGGCAAAGATCTTTCAAATTTCTGCAAGAAGCATAGATCCGAGTTCAGGACAGAAATCATTCATAGTTTACAAATTTCAGTGGTGACAATTATCCAGAACATTAACAAGGGAGACAAAGAAAGAGCCCTCTCATTTGTGATTATATGACAAATGTGAACCTATTGCTTTCTGGATTTGCAGCACAACACTTTGAACAAACGAAAACAAATGAGGAAATGTGAGAGAGAAGAGAATAACTGATTAACTCACAAAATGACTACTTTTCCATGGGAGCACTTCACCCCGAACCAAGAACACGGATCAATTTCTCCATCATTTTCCTTCCAGTTTGATAAAGCACCAAAAGGGTCGCTCACCACTCTCTCTCTCAACCTCAGCAGAGCCAGGCCTACAAATTAGTATAAAGATGAAACTCTGTTTAAGGCTTTAAGGAACTGTGCTTACAGGCAAAGCTCTAGCCATGGGATATACTCTCTATATATAAATATATACCTTCACCGTTCAAAGACGAGGAAACGCTCATATTCTGATCAAACAGTGACAAAAACAGCATGAACATCATCCTGAACTTGAGCCTCTTAAACCCCCACTGTCCGTCCATGTCCAAAAGATTCTTCGAGCTTTTTCTGTCAATCTTCGACAGGGAAAAAGGAATATAAGACATAAGATAAGAGGGCATCTTGGAGTCTGCTGGCTGCTAGCAAATTTGGACAAGAACAGAAGAAAGCGCGTATACATACATAGCGGTGATCAATTAATAAATTTTATTAAAGCCGGGCAAGTAGTTTTTGTAAGTTAAAACCGACATCACTTTTTGTTGTTTTTCCCCCACGTATATGAAAAGAAAGAACAGAAGAACAATTTATGGAGATCAAAGTCACGGTTCTAACAGCGAGAGAGAAAAAAAGAAGAAAGAAAATGGAAGTTTGGAATTCACTGAATTGTCGTCTTGTTGGTGGATTGACTCTCCATGCGTTCTATATTTATAATGCCGTCCTACGAAACCTTAATCTTCCCATGTGCCATGTGCTTCACACATGCTCAATATTCTTCTTTTTTCCTTTTCTTACTCCTACACCTAAACCTTCTCGTGGTTTGTTTTATAACTTACAAGTCTCTGAAAGATATTGATACTGAGACAAGAAAAGAATTGACAGCCATAAAATTTAGGAAATGTTAGAAGCCATGATCTCCTCCTCTGTCTGCGCTGCTGTCTGAAATCTGAACCAACTTCATTCACCCTGATCTCAGGACTGGTGGTACAAAAAGGGCCAACCTTAATGGATCAATTTTCATCGTGTCTGTCAGCTGTTGACATGGTCATTTTCATTACAAGCGTAACACCATTTCAAATTTCAATATCCGGCCTGCACGGCACAAACCGTTCGAACATAATATAAAAATCAATAATTCAACCAAAAGTTCCTCAAGTATTGCAAGGTGGTGCGTCACCATATAATAGTTATGTATACAATATATTTATACCCCACTTGTATATATACTGCCAGATAGATCAAATAAAGTAGTCAACTCCCAAGATATTAGATGAAAAAGAGTAGTAAACAGTTAGATATGCACATGTGAAACACTAATTTAATGCACCATGATGGGAGTCGTGATTGGAGTGTGGAGAACATGACTTTGAAGCCAAGTTCCAAGGGGCGTGAAGGGGTATTGTCTTCCTAGTATGAAAGATGAGAGACAGAAAATGATGTTTAAGCTTCTATGAAGATGAAATTTGATTTTTCAAAGGCTAAGTTTTACTTTTGCGATTGTCATTAACGTGCTTTTCTTCTGATGATGATTGTAACTTTTAATTTGTTTGATAATGATGAGGAGATCATAGATCACAAGCATGCTTCTTAAGGACAATGACCCTTCATCTCTACATTTTGTTTGGAATTTGAAAAAAAAAAAAAAAAAAAAAAAAAAAACAGCTATCTTTGGGCTGTAGCAATTTTGTTTCTTTCTATACGGTCAAGTTTGAACCAGAACGTCAACTTAGTATTTGAGCTTTAAAAATCATTTTACCACTAACACAGTAGTTTAGTTTCGAGTTCGACTATGATAAATGCTAAATGCAGTAAGAAAACCAAATCAGGAAATTGATTTTTTTTGGTTAGGTTTTTTAGCTTTGTTTGTTCTAAGATTTGGAATGTTTCTTTAATACTCTGTGGTTAGTACTAAAAAGAGGTTTTAAAATGGTTACTTTATGAGATGTAATTTGGAAATTTAAAGGCAAAATACCCTTTAAGAAGCATTTGGTGCACCACCCACTGTGGAGGACACTTAAACGAGGCAAGAAACTGACATTCCACCGTACAAAAACTAAGAATGATGTTTTTGTTTAGTTAGGGAGGAGGGGCTGAGGGAGTAGCATACATTTGCAAAGGGCTTGTAGCATGATCTGAATGGTGGACCATAATAACATTAATTACTTAAACTTGAATGCTGCTTCTAGTCCTAGGTGTTGGCTTACGAGTAGAGTCGGAGGCATCATCCTTTTTGTTTACCTTCTAAAAGAGACCCTGGACCAAAAGAATACCCAACTACCTTTCAAGCTCTGACCCTTCCTGTTTCACGTGAAATTGAATTTGTGATGACAATTTTTTACAGTTTCCTAATAGGCAAGCATTAATAATTAGCAAAAGACCAAGACGACTGGAAGGCCTGACCCAAATTTTAAGCAGATACGAAATGGGCTTTCTTAACACACTTGAAGTAATTTCCAACACCACAAGTCATGATAATTTTGGTTTGGAGGCAATTCAGCCAGCCATTGGCACTTGCGGGTAAATCTAGTCCATTCGCTCTCTGTGCCCAGGGAACAAGCTATTATACGGAAAGCAACTTCCATGATTCATTCTGTAAGCATTCAACCCCTTTTCCTCTGGGTATTTATGAACCAAAGCCTTGGACTATTCCTTGGAAAAGTCCATTTGAGGATGTCAGGTCAAGACTATTCTTTAGCTTTGCCAACTGCATACACTTGTGCATATGGTCTACATGCCTTTATATTTTTTTATGGCAAATTGGTGGTTATTTTATCCCAATAATACAAAAATATTTACCAAACAAATATAGGTAAAATACCCAAATATACCAAAAAAAATAAAAAATTACGGAATTAGGCCGATTTTTAGAAAATTTACGGAAAAGAGCCATTTTCCCTCAAAAGCGCGTCCACGTCGGTAGCGTTTTGAGGAAATATCAAAGAAAGCGCGCCATCGGGACGCGCTTTAGACCGCCTGCAGCTGTAAATTTTTTTGATCGTTGGTAGTGCCACGTCAAAAAAAGCGCCACGTGGACGCGCTTTGTCGACGTGGAAAAAGCGCTTCCATTGTAGCGCGCTTTAGGCCGAACGGTCAAATTTTTTTTGACCATTGGGCCTCCAACGGTAACAAAAAAACCTATAAAAACCGCCCAACCCTTTTATTTTTTTCACACTTTAATCCTTACTCATTCTTCTCTCAAATTCCTCTCAAATTTCTCTCAAATTTCTCTTAAAGTCGTTCAAACTTCCTCTGAATTTTTGAAATAGTCTTTTTTTAATTTTTTTTAATATACTTTTTTTGGAAAATTTTAAAATTTTCGATCGTATTACAATGGCCGGGGAATTACTTCGTCTAGGCAACAAGTACATCTCCGTCGAGCAAATGAAAATGGTAAGTTTTAATTTTAATTTTTCAATATTATTTAATATTTTTTACAATTATGCAATTTTAATTAATTTTTATTTTATGATTTTTTAAACAGTCTGTAGATCGGGTGTTGGAATGTTATATTTGCAACATGCATGTTCCCCCATCGCCGTTGATCGATAATTACCTGCGGGAAGCGGGTTTTTGGCACGTGGCCACGATAGGCCGGGGGTTTAAGATGGAGCCGCTTTTGATCAGTGCGTTGATAGAGAGGTGGAGACCCGAGACGCACACTTTCCATCTTCCATGAGAGTGTACCATCACTCTGGAAGATGTGCGATTGCGAGCTGGGATTGCTTAGGTGGGCGGTTCGGTAGTCACCGTGTCCGCAACACGGTGATTGGGGAGCCATATGCTACGAGCTTCAGGTGCCATTCGAATAAAATTCAAAGAGCTCGGATCGAGATGGCATGGTTACGAGACACATTCTCGGAGCCGGCTGAGGGTTCGACCGAAATTGAAAGAATATGGTATGCTCGAGCATACATTCTTGAGATAATTAGAGGCTATCGATGCCGGACCTTTCTAGAAACCTCGTCCACTTGAGATGGTCTCTTTGAAACTTGTTGATTTCAGAGCACCGGTGAATTGAGTTTGGGGTCCGCGTGCTATCGAGGTTGTATCGAGATGTGCGGGCGACGCGCGGTGAGTAAAGCGAAAATCGGAGGTTGCCTATCACTCTCTGCGATCATATGGGCATGGTTTCGATTTTCATTTTTACGTCCTCGACTCGACCAACCATATTCATTCCCACTGATAAGGAGGTAAATTTAATGTTATATTTTACAATTATTACGTAGATTTATAGTATAATTGTATGCTAAAAAATTATTTAATTAGGTGGAACCATTCGGCGTGTCATGCTGGAATACCTATCTCGCTTAAAGATATACGGCTTCTATTGGACCAACGGTTGGAATCACAAGTAAGTTTCGAATTTCGTATTTATAATTTAGTATTTCGTATTTAGTGTTTAGTATTATGTATATAACTAATATTTTGGTAATGTTAATATAGTTTCAATGGACACCGTACGAGGATCCGGCAATTCGGGCAGTAATTCCGGAGGAGTTCTTGCAAAACCCAAACTGTTGGCACGTGAAGGTCTCATTGATCACCTATGCGACCGTGGAGATGCACCGATCGGATCGGGTTCTGCGACAATTTGGATTTAAACAACCGATCCCCCGTGCACCGAGGTGCTCGATGATGAGCACAAAGTGGACTTACGGCAGATTGCACATGGATTGGCCAAGATTTTGGTCGAACATATCAAGACGTGGGAGAACCGGTATGACTACTTACCTATCCAGGGAACCGATCGTCGCCCCCGAGTTAGCGTGCGTGTCGGAATACATGCCATGGTTTAGGATCCATGGTAAGCGTATATGTTGTTCGGAAGGAGAGAGGCGGCGGCAACTTCAACAACAAAGGAACGTCGGGCCCTTTAAATCCAAGGAGAATGGGTGATGAGGCGGGGCCATCAATGGCGGCCACGACACGATCACCGGGCCCGAAGAACGGCTCCCACACGATCCACCGGGCCCATCAGTTCGGTACCGACGACACCGACATCACAGCCTTCACCCTTTATATGTGCGTACCCTACCCCTTATATGTATCATAACCCGTATATGTTTCCTTTTCCCATCCCACCCGAGTTGGAATGCATGGTCGGGTTCGAGTCCGTTCGACTACTCCGATCGCGATCGATCTTGAGGCCGTCGTCGCGTGAGGATCACGAGGAGGCGCCGTCGGGAGCACTTCTTTCTACCAGCCTCCTTCGCCATACGGATTGGCACACCCGCCGTGGTTTATGCAAACACCTGTGGTCGTTATTTTATCAAGGTGGGTCATCCTCGCAACACCCACAACTGCACTCAAGGCTTGGAGGAACGGAATCCCCGCCCGAGGTTCCACGACTCCGTAGGAAGATAGAAGAAGGAGGAATCCAGCCACAGTAATCACGACCGCCCCGTGTGAGCATCGATTCCGACCGGCATCAACATTGATTCGGATCGGCTTTTTTATTTTTTAAATTGTAATCATTTTTTTATTTTTTATTAAAAAAGTTGTTTTTATTGTTTAATTATTTTATTGTAATTTAATATTAATATATGTAATAAAATAAGAAGTTGTTTTTATATTTTATTTTATTGTAATTTAATATTAAATATGTAATAAAATAAGAAGTTGTTTTTTATATTTTATTTTATTGTAATTTAATATTAAATATGTAATAAAATAAGAAGTTGTTTTTTATATTTTATTTTATTGTAATTTAATATTAATATATGTAATAAAATAAGAAGTTATTTTTTATATTTTATTTCATTGTAATATATTAATTAAATAAGAAGTTTTCTTTATTTTTTTATTTTATTATAATTTAGTTTTTAATATATTAAATAAATAAGAAATTTTCTTTATTTTTTATTTTATTGTAATTTAATATTAATATATGTAATAAAATAAGAAGTTTTTTTTAATTTTTATTTTATTATAATTTAATTTTAATATATTAAATAAATAAGAAGTTTTAGTTTTTAATTAAATTAAATTTTTCATCAAAGCGCATCCCCAGGGGTTTGTTGGTATTTCCCCTCAAAACGCGCTGACGTGGACGCATTTTGAGGGGAAATAGTCATTTTCCGTAAATTTTCTAAAAATCGGCCCAATTTCATAAATTTTTATTTTTTTGATATATTTGAATATTTTACCCAACTAATATATGTTTTACAATACATACCAAATTAGTATAAATTTTATTGGAGGAGAGAGAAATTGGTTTGGTCAAACCGATTTTGACTTTTCACATTTTTTTAATACAATAAAAAATAGATTTTTTTTATGAATGTGATAGATAGACTGATTGATGGATGTGTCCAATTTTTATTTTTTTTACAAAAGCTTTTTAATATTTTTATAAAACTTTTATTTCTAATATTATAATATTATCTATAAATAACTTATAATTTAGAACGTTATGTATTTAAGACAATATAATTTAATTCAATAATATTACAAATTTTAAAAATTATAAATTTAGAATATTAAATTTACTTAAATAATTAAAAATAAAACATACTCCAATAATATTATGAACGAAAATATCAATATAAATCAATATTTTAAAATAACTAAAACATGATAAGTAAATATAAACTAACATTAAATAATATTATAAAAAGAATATCATTTTAAACAAAAAAACCATACTTCAATTTATAAAAATTATAATACTAAACGTCTATATTTTGTTTATAGTATCTTAATTTAAACAAAAAAAAAAAAAATATAACAACCGTGGTTACGACTTCCGAGCAATTAATTCATGTAAGTTCGTATTTTCTTATCATGTTTTAGTTATTTAAAATATTTAATATTTTTATTTATAACGATATCTTTGTTCATAATATTGTTGAAGTATGTGTTATTCTTAATTTTATAACGTTATTTAAGTAAATTTAATATTCTAAATTTATAATTTTTAAATTTTATAATATTATTGAATTAAATTATATTGTCTTAAATACATAATGTTATAAATTATAAGTTATTTATAAAAATATTAAAAAGCTATTGGGTGAAAAAGGAAAAAAGATGGACATATCCATCAGTTACTCCATCTATCACATTCAGCAAAAAATCTATTTTTTATTGAATTAAAAAAAGTTCCTCCAACAAAATTTGTATTAATTTGGTAATTATTGTAAAATATATATTAGTTTGATCATTTTTAAAAATTGTTGGGATAAAATAACCCAGATTGGTTTGAGAATAATTTTTACTGGAATGGTCAGGATTTCAGGTTTGGGTTGGATGATTGATGAAACAGCTTGAAAATGCAGTAACGATGAAAAACATTTGGAATGGATGGGATAGCTTGTCATGTCTCTTTTCCTTTACTCTGCAAATCATGCGAGTTACACAATCGTTTTATTTGTTTATTCGTATTTTTGTCAAAAAAGCCTACTCTCCCATACCATCCATCCAAGAATTTGTTTTATTAAGATGGGATTTTATTCTTTAGAAATAGGTCTATCTAGGGTATAGCACTATAGAAATTTAAAACTCAACCATTAAAAGTGCCATAACAATTGATTCTATTTATCTTCTCCTGCTTTGTCATTAGGAAGTAGGGTCTTTCTTTTAAGAAAATAGTGATTTTAGTTTAATTTCACATATTGGTATTTTTAATAAGAGGTTAACATCCTTAACTTTTACATTGCTAATTATGGATAACCATTTTCAAGTTTAGTGATTTTGACGATTTCTTTAACCATTTTCAAATTTCTAAGTTTACAGATCAAACCTTTTTTCGTCACTGACAACCCTTACATCAATCATCATTTCCATCCTTTTATTCTTCATTAATGTTTTGGAGTTCTTGTTTTCCTCAACCATATTTGGGATTTGTTCCTTTTTTCTATTAGTATTTGTCGGCTCTCTTGCTTTGTAGCTTCTATTAAACGGTGTAGCGTATATCCAGTTGTCATAGATCGGATGTTGATTTTTCTCCCTTATGGCCCAACAGTTCGCCATAGTCTACCCTAAGCTTCCGTGATCGCATAACATAAATCTGGCAACTATTCATCATTCAACCCCACAATAATTAGCCTTTTCTCATGTCTTTTAAGTTTATATCATTATTTAATACATAAATAATCAAAATTCAAATGTATAGGATCTCAATTTTTGAATGGTGATTAAATATGCATTGGATAATCGTACATTAAAAAAATAGTGGATGTGGATGGGAGCCAAACCCTTTGAGTTTCAACCTTCATGGCGAAGGATTCTCCACTCTCACAATGACTTTAAGTCTGGTAACTCCCCCCCGCCCCCCCAGCTTATATTGTCATTTTTTTGGCTACTGAATCAATAATGATGGGCTTTTTGAGCAATCATCAACATATTCTCATTTGTTCTTTGATAGATCAACATGTTATAAACTTGGACACAAAATTTATAAAATGAAATCGATGTCCTCTGAATTCCCATTAAGTGATTGTTCTTTCAACATAAGGTGACAAATCACTATTGACCATGAAGAGTTGCTAAGGACCTCTATCTTATCCTTCTCATCCGTGAAAATTGTGCACTTTCGAGCTCTTTTCCAATCGGCTATGCCCTTTTAACAATGGCATAAAGAAGGCCGGAAGAAATTACCTTAACGAAAATAACCTTCCCCATTAAGGAGAATTCACATAATCTTTCGTTGATAACAACATAAGTCTCGAAGTCCAACATTTCAAGTTCAAGTTCTCTATTACCCTTCGACAACATGTTTTTATCCAACTCATCCTCATCTTTGATAAATCCTAAACGTTAATCATAAAACGTAAAAAATACTAACTCTAACTTACTAAAACATAGTAAATAACCAACTTAAATGGTCCAATCAACATAAATGCATGTGAAAATCAATAAAAACAAATTTGAGGAAACGAAAGCACACAAAAACAATACTTTAATGTTATGTATGGTAGGAGTATTATTTTTTATGCATGTTTTAATATATGAGTTAGCAATAAACTAATTCAATTGGTAATATTTAGTCATTTCCATGACTAGTAATGTTTGTGGGTTCGGGTCGGGCCTAAGCATGATATTAACATATTTTATGCTTGTCCAAACCCCGACACGATCCGATATATGGGCTTAAAATCTTGCCCAAGCCCGCCCTATTTGTAAATAGCTAACCCAAGCCCATTTTAGACCCGCCAATATTATCCTTAAAAATTTTAAATATATATTTATATTATTTTTAATTTAATATTTAATGATTTTATGTTTATTTATTAAAAAAATATATCTAGTTATCTTAACATTTTTTTAATTTTTACATTATAGTAGTATTATATGTTACTATATATTTAATTTTTATGTGTTATAAATTATATAATATATAAAAAATAATATAATATAATATAAAACATTACAAACTTAAAAGCAGGTCGAGCTGAGTTCGGGCCTTGAATGTTCAAGCCCGAGCTTGGCTCATATTTTAAACAGGCCTAATTTTTTTGACCAAACTCATTTTTGGGGCCTAATATTTTTGTCGAAACCCTATCAAATTTCGGTCGAGCTTTCGGGCTTGGACGGATAGCCCGACCCATGAATAAGTCTACCCATGACTTATTTTTAGCAAAGAGTGAATTTTTTTATAAAAAAAATTTACTGCACCTTTTAAGTGCAAGTATAAAATTGTACTAACTATTATTTATTTTTTATCTAATTATTGTAATACAAATGTAATTAATAATTTTGTTTCCAACGAAATGAGTATTAATTGTAGAAGCTCTTACTTGAGGGAAAGTAAATTTATTCGACTTTATTGAGAAAGATGAAGAAGAATATAGTGAATTAATTGTTTGGAAATGATGGATGATTATGCAATAATAGGCTTTGTTTAGCGCATTCTTAATAAAAACAATTAAGTTTAATCAACATATCTTGATTTTGATTTTATTTATTTAGGTTTAATGGTTACATGAAATTGACAAATTGGTGTCAGAAGTATCCACTCCTTTACTCACCAAATTTGTATGGAGACAATTTCTATATTAAGGTGTTGACAATTTATTAAATCGATTGTTTGGGCTAAACTAATTATATGGATGATATGAAAAATTATATGATTTGGAGAATCATATATTGGTAATTGGATTTAATAAGATTATCTTTATCTTATCCCTTGAATCAAGGAATCATATATTAGGGTAAGGAAAATCGTCACGAATTGTGTGATAGATTAGAGTCACTTATTATAATTGTTGAAGAGAGTGATATTTCTTACTGAGCTGAGCACTGTAGATGTAGAAAAATAAGAAAATCGAACTGTATAAACAATCTTCTCTATGTTTTGTTTATTTATTATTTGTCATTTGGTGCTTGAAAAAATACCCACCATCTCAACATAACACCAATTCAATTGTAGAAATTACATTTTGTGATAACATATTACATGAGATATGATCTCACTAATCTCTCGTCATTAGAACATATGTATATATATATACAGATTTTAATTTGATTCTTGCATATCAAAATCTTCCCGAGTTTCTTTCAATTCATAATTATTAAGAATAAATGATAGGATTTAATATAGTTAGTTTCTTTTGTATGCACTCAAGGATTTATCAAGTATTCTGAACCCTTTTTTATGGTTAAAGTTATTGTTGCTGACGAGGCCCTTTCATGGTTTTGTTCTTGGCGTGCGAATGATTTTATTCTTGATACTGATAATCGTTCTCAGCTCATAGTTTTTAAGATTTGGGGTTGGATTGTATTTACTTTAGTATTTATTTTAATTTTTTTTTCTTTTGTTAGACTAATAAAATTATCAATTCTTTAATAAATACAATTTTGTCTCAAATAAATTATTCTAAATCTGTCCTATTACGGATATTTTAATTTCGGATTATATCAAGTTTATTAACTTGGAATTAGTTTCTTTACTTTATTGTCTGGACTAATATTTTGATAAAAAAACTTTTGGGTCAACATCAGGAGAAAATAGACCCTACATCAGAATCGGAATACTATAGGTATGATTGTGGGTGGTGGATAATAAATAAAGCCAAGGCCTCTCTCTTTGCCCCCCCAAGCTCAGTATAATGTTGATACATTTATTCATAACCATCAATGCTTTCGATCACTACAGTGGAGGTTTGTCTGCCTCACTCTTCTTCTAATCGAATTTAAACAAATATTTTTTTTATTGCACTAGTTTGAATTGAAATTATATTTAAATTTAATTATAAATATTTTTTTTAACTAGTGAAATTCGGTATTTGAATGGTCAGGGGACCTAATTTTTTTTTTCCTAAAAAAAATGAAACCGGGACCTAGTCAGTATTCACTAATGAACACTTCTACTATTAACCAGCGATGAAGCTGGTGATTTAAAATGGATTTTTTTTTTTATAATTTATAAAATTTTAAATTATTTATAATAAAATTACATTTTAACTCCCAAAAATAATAAAAAATTAATTTAATTTTTTTAAAAATTATAAAGATATAAACTATAAAAATAATATTTATTATTGTAAAAATATACAATTTAATTATAATTCTTTGACTTCACCTGATAATAACAAAGACCATATGGTACGTGTAAAATTTGTAGCGCCAATCAGTCTGCCATGTGAGTGGTAGAGCAGTATAACTTTTTTTCTCATCATCCACCGAAAAGCACATATACAGTTGGAATAAGGGAAATTTAAAAATCACTATTAGATTAATACATAATACAGGTTTCTTGTTCTTTATTTTGTAGGGAAAATAAATGGATAACGTGGGCAAACAAATTGTGATATTAAAACTAAACTCATCAGATAAGAAAGCATTTTAGGTGTAAGAAACAAAGAAATAAATTTATATAGGATATTGATATATAATGGAGTTATTCCTAACAGAAGAAGTTCAACTAAAGAAAATACTAATATGTACAATCTATATCAATTATCAACTAGTAATAGTTTATGAATTAGTGTCAGTTATTGGCTGAGCATCTTAAAAAAGAGATACATTCTATGTGACACCAGCACCACGCAAGCAGCAAAAGAAGTGGAAATTATGATAATATATTCAAGAGGAGTAGCGAGTAGGATTTAATATTTAAGGATATGATTGAGATCATTAGGTAGCTAAGTAGCTTGCTTGAGAATGGAATGTGATTGCAATTTTATAAACAAGTGCTGATGGCCTCAATCTACGTATTAATAGAATCTAGAGCTCCCCACAATTACAATGATTGGAAAGCTAAATTTTCAAAACAAGGTTGATTATTTGGTGTTAAATTTTGAATAATATATTATTTACACATACATACCACTACCTTTTTAGCATAAAATACTATATCGTCTTCACTTAAATTTTCAAAACACCTTTTACCATTAAAAAGAAGGGAAAAAAGTGCTTTAGAGAGTAGTTTGCTTTAGACTTAAATTTATTATTTATATCATAAGTGCAAATTCAAATAAAAAATCAAAAACCTGTTTCAGGGATTCACTACTTGTCACCTGTTTTAAGACTTGAATTCATGGGTGCCATGTGGGTTGCCTGCCAAGGGCCTCTATAGACGTGAGCTTATTTTTTCGAGTTCTGTGGTCTGTGTAGCAGCATTGTAGCTTCTTCAACTTTGCTTATACTCAGATTCTTGTGTCAAACCAATGTGGCTTATTTGAATGAAAGTTTCCTCCCATTGATTTTTTTTTTATATTTTTTCTTTAAAAAAAAAATATCAAAATCTAAGTTCAAATGTTGAATGCATTAATGGGTGTATAATTCTATGCATTGTAAACAAATAAGATAATGACATATAATTTAAAAAATTCATATTCATGCATCATCTTTTAAATATTAACTTTTTTTTTTTTATTTTTTTAGATTAAATTAAAAGCAAAAAATTGACATATGCTCTCTCTCTATATTTTATATATAAATGAAAAGGCAAGAAAAGATCGCACATTCTTTTCTTGGGAAAGGATTGTATGAAACAGTTACGCCATGTCATCTGTATCCCTTTCCAATAGTTTTATGCCACATCAGTATTTTCATCCTAAATTTCAGTATTTTCATCCTGAAAAAAATCAAATTCAAAATTAAATCCTGATTTTCATCCTGAAAAAAATCAAATCCAAATTAAAATCCTGAAATTCAGGATGAAAATACTGATGTGGCATAAAGCTATTGGAAAGGGATACAGATGATATGGCGTAACTGTTTCATACAATCCTTTCTCTTCTTTTCTTTATGGGTAAACAAGGTAACTTTCTTAATATTAGCATTTAATTTTTTCTTTCTTTTACGTGTTTTTGATTGGAGAATGGTGACAAGAGTTCTTGGTGGTGGTGTAGGACGACTATATATCTGCCACGATTCATGACGGTACAAAGTTAATTCGGGAGTCAATTTCTGTGATATATATATAGCTCATAGTTGCATGTGCTACTGCTTATTTACTGTTGACATTTCAAGCTTACATATTTTATTATTTATGTCTCTTTGTAAATCTTCATTTTTAGCGCATAATGATCTCATCTTCCATTTTTTTTTCTTTTTGTGTTGGATTAGCTAACCAACAATTAATGATTGGGTTATACTTCAGCATATCCTAATAATAAAATCCAATATGTCATCATTGAAACCATCATCGCAGAATATGAAACCTTCAATAATGTTTCAGTGGAATTACCATATTTTTCTCATAAAGATATAATAAAAAAAAAAAACAAAAGTAATCTGAAAGTTTAGTTAATTTTGAAAATTGTAATGAAGCTAAGCGATCATGCACAGAAGACGGTAAAATTAACGGGGAAAAAGACTTTGTCCCTTGCCTTCCCCACCACATTAACTTACCTCTGATAACATTTTCATTTCTACTGAATCTGACATGACATCTAGAATCCCACTGCCACCCTCTCAACCACCCCTTACCCAGCCAATCAATGAACCCCTGGCCCCCACTCTTTTATTTTTCACCTCATCACACCCCTTCTACATTATATAGCCATTATTAATGTTGATTTTAACTTGAAAGATTTAAACATGCAAATGGATTAGCAAGTGTACGTAAACTGATTTTTTCCTTATTTTGGACGAATTAACAACTATATCTTGTCTAGTTGAGGTGTAGGGTTTTCATATCGTGAGTAAATTATGTATGTATCACGAGACTTGATAAACTTAAGCAGCAGTTCACTTGTTTCTTTGTCTTTTCTCGGTTTTCATGTTGTGTAACTTGTGTTTTGTGTCTCTGTTTTGTGGAAAACAAAAAAGAAAAAAGAAAAAAAGAATCACGGGAATAATTAAGCACCTCACTCCTCAAGCAACCCAATCTTTCCTTGTTTTTAAATATATATAATAATAAATAAAAAAACTTATAGGTCATGGAACAGTATCGCTACTTAATCAAAATTGGTAGTAATGATAATATGTTTATTTTAATGAAATTCAATAATGGATTTTGTTATTATATCTCTGCTTAATATATTAGAAATGTCGAGTATTTCTGTGTATCCTTTAGGTGGGTAGAGCTGTGCATTTATATGATGTAAATATTGTTCATTGATATGATATTTAGGTAGGTTCTATGTATGCTAGCACGTATCCTACTCTAAACTTAACACATGTTTATATGGTCCCATGTGCGATCTTACATGTGATATCGTAGGAGAGTGTAAGTGCCCCTCCTACGAACACTCAATATCATGCACATCATACTCTAGTCTTAATACGTATTTATGCGGTCCCATGTGTGGTCTCGTAGGAGGGTATAAGTGCCCCTCCTGTGAACACTCAATATTATGCGAGCTCGATATACAAACCGTATATAAATCGACTTGGATCCATTCAGGTTGTGAGTCAGTAATAATAAAGATCATAGCAAGAAATGTGATGAATAAAGTTTTTAATTATTGTATTTAATGAAATGTTATTGGTATAAATAAAGACTAACTAACTTTAAAGAATAATTTAAATAAGCATGTTAACATAATCAATAATTATATAAGATAGGCAAAGACCTACGTCTACGAGAAAAAGAGGACTAAATTTCGTTTGTTGATGAACTTGAATTAAAATGATTTTCTAGGATTAATTTCCCATTTTAATTGATAAGTTTATTTTCACATCTCCCTTGTTTAATTATGACCACCTAGTTGAAAGAAGAAATTACACATTAATAAGTTATATAATTCCCAGGATAATTAAAAAAAAGTAGACATGACAAGAAAAATGACCTCATGTTTTAAATTTCATCGAATAATGATTTTCCAAATATTTTAAACAGACCTTCCATCATCTGTAAAAGGAAAAAAAAAAAAATTAAAACTTAACTATTGTGAAGTTGATTTGTGACTAACCTGTATTAATTCATATTGCTGAATCATGGTTTTCCCCTTAACTCATCAGTAATTTTCAGAAATGAAATGTGCATACATCCCCCAAATTATTTCAAAAGAATGTTGTAAAATGTCTGTATTGTCAACAGTTTATTCACATCACGGAATGAAAAACCTGCCATTCATAGTCTTATTCCTTTATAATTATCTCTTTCCTTTGGACCCAAGGTCTATATTGTGGGTAAATTTTGTCCATAACTTGCACAAAGGGAAACAAGACAAAACTACCATTTCTCCACAACAGTAAAAAAATGAAACATTATTAATTGGACCCACCTTGTCTTAAAAATGTAGAAATCCAATAATCCAAAAGGAAATGTGTATATCCCACCCATTCCAATGAAGAGTTTCTTTCTCAGCATTGCTGCTCCCAAAAGTACAAACGCTAGGAGGGGAATATTATAGCCCAGTCGCCGTGGCCTTCACGAATACATGTCTCTTGACATTTTTATTTTTCATATTTACATTTACCGATTTGCTATATTTATGTCGCAAACTAAATGTCTCTATATTTAACCTTGGTCAATACAATCGAGTATTAGTAGGAGACACTTTAATGTTTTTCTACTCAGAATATTGAAAAGGTTATTTAATTAAATTTAAATTCAACCTAGAATCAGACAAAAAATTTATACCTACTTTACTCGTTTTATCATAATTTCTTATGTAAAAGATAAATATGAGAAATAATTTTTAAATAAATAATAAATTAAAATTAAATTAAAGGTGAATTTAAATAGATAATGTATTTATCTATATTTAGCATAGAAAACAATAACAATAAAATTAAATACTATAATAATATTATAACATTAAATAAAAAATAAAATAAATGCACTACCTTAAAACCCACCCATGTTAAGTAATAATCAGATATCTAATTAACTATTACCTTTTTTACGGTCATCATTTCATCAAGTCAAATCTGTCAATCAAAGAAAGGACATTTATTGGAATATTATACAATGCAAACTTTCCTGATATGGTATGCTCCAGACCTCTTTTGTTTAATGGATTTTTCATACTTGCGGCCAACGTTTATTTTAATGCCTCTACTCTAGCTGAGACAGCCTAGACTAGATGTGCAATTATTTGCAACAATTTTTAATAAAAATAAATGACGTAAGTCAGTCAGACAAATCTTTTGATATATATGAAAATGCTATTGTTTTAAGTACATGTTTATTTTTAATTCAAATTATTGTAAAGCATCTCAAGACTAGTTTTCAGTAAGTAGTTGAACATTGTTACACGGTTGAAATTCGATGTTGTTAAAGTTGTAAACTCATATGTAAGTGGAGCGGGGCAAAATGGAACTAGGCTCAGACAAGTATGTTAATGAACCGGAATTACTAACTTCTCAAATTCACTATTTCATCCTTCTTCGAAATCAAACTCATTGACAGAGGCGAAGCCATAGGGAGCTGGCATGGGCCCCGGCCCCCTCTAAAATATAAAATTATTATTTAGGTCCTTAATTTTTTTAAAAAAATTTTAAATTAATAAAGGTAAAATTATACTTTAGCCCCTTAAAATTATAAAAATTCAATTTAATCATTTACAAATTATAAAGATATAAACTATAAAAAAATTAAAATTTCATCTGACCCCCCTTAAAAAATTATTCTGACTTCGCCCCTGCTCATTGATATTCGTAATTTTGTAAATATATTTTAATACACTGGTAAATTTGTATAATACAAAGTTAAGGGGATAGAGATGAAGATTGTGAGTAAAATATGTGAGCTTTCATTTTGGAGACGTCGCAATTCAGAAATAAAGGCTTTGAGGGAGAACAGATGCACTACACTCCTAGCATGTGGAAAAAAACAAGCAGCCACCTTAAACCGGCAACTGTGAATGCCCAGCGGGAACCTATTAACTGCACCCCGACCATCGCGCACTCTCAAAACCCCCTCGTGCTTCACACGCTAACCCTTTTGTTTTGTTTGTACGGACGAGTAGAGTCAGGTATCGTGGAATTGGCGTTCATATTAACCCTTTTTCCCCATTACCGATGTTACACATTTTTAACTATATAATATTTAGGTTGATAAATTCGACTATCCGTATAATATATTATTTATTTGTATCATATGATGGTATGAACCTCCAAAATAAATCTCATTCCCATGATGAATAAAAAGAAGAGTGGCGGGGCCGGCCGGGGAAGTGAATTGTGAATAGTGAATCATTGAGTGCCGGGCCACCACAGTGATATATCATATATTCCCATTTTCTCTGTATGAAACCAAATAATACTCTACTCAACATTACATTTCTCAATCCAATTCTTAATCTACAGTAGAATACAATAGACTCCACCCCCCCCCAATTTTTTTTCCTAGTGTAATTTCTTGTATTTGGACGTCCCATCATCCATTTGATTTTGATTTTCCTTTGTCTTTTTGGTTCTTTTTCTTCCTTCAAAATCTTCTATCTTGACTCTGACGATCACAAATAAAGGAAAACAGAAGCAAATCTTTTCCGTGAAAAGATTCACAGGGCCGGGGACGGGGAAGAGAGCCAGCAGTTCTTGGGATGAACCCTAAACACCTTCCACCGTAGTACTATTACTGTTTACCTGATCAAACACAAGCCATGGCTACAAAGAGATTGTAATCTGTTAGTGAAAGATATAGATAGCTTAGAATTTAGATAGTTTAGGCAGAGCCCTCCCTTCAGCCTTGTCTCTACTCTCCGGCACTTGAAATCCAGACAAAAACAAAGTCCAAGTTGAAAAAAAAAATCCCACAGAGATAACCAAAACACCAACCCTTGTTTTCATTTTTGTTTTGTTAATGGATTCTGCTTCTGTAGGGGGTGCTGCAACCGATCCGAATAGCATCAACGAGGGTCCATCATCTGCTGTAGTTACAGCTTCAGCAACGCCGCCCACGGTTTCACAACAAGGTGGAGCTGGTGAGTCGTCTTCTTCCCCAGCTCCACCGAGTCGCTACGAGTCACAAAAGCGTCGAGACTGGAACACTTTCTTGCAGTACTTGAAGAACCATAAGCCCCCATTAACACTAGCTCGTTGCAGTGGTGCCCACGTCATTGAGTTCTTGAAATACCTTGACCAGTTTGGCAAAACTAAGGTTCACATAACGGGTTGTCCTTATTTCGGACATCCAAACCCACCTGCTCCTTGCTCTTGCCCACTCAAGCAAGCATGGGGTAGCCTCGACGCGCTGATCGGACGGCTTAGAGCTGCTTATGAAGAAAACGGTGGACGTCCAGAATCAAACCCTTTTGCCGCGAGGGCTGTGAGGATTTATTTGAGGGAAGTGAGAGAAGGGCAGGCTAAAGCTAGAGGGATTCCTTACGAGAAGAAGAAGCGAAAAAGGTCTACAGTCAACACTACCGCTGTTGGGGTCAATTTCTCGGTGGCTGCCACTCAATCTATTGATGGTGGTGGGGGTAGCGGCGATGGCGGAGATGATATTGCCGGTGGAACTGCTGCTAATGTTGCTACTGCCACCACCGCTGCTGCTACTGCTACCACAACTAACGTATAGTTTTTGTTTTTATTTACGTTTTACTGATTTTATTCTTTTCCTTTTCTTCTTTTAATATCTCCTTTATATATATGATTATGAGGTATATATCTGGCGGTTCTCTCTGAATAGTGGATTGATATCCCATGAACCAAATTTAGTTGAAAATCTAGTTTTCAATCTCTTGCAAACGATACTCTCATATTTTATTTCCCTGTTTGATAAGACCTTTTATCTTCTTTAATTTCTTGTTATGCATGAACTTTACTACTTCTGCAACTAGTTACAAAAGCATACATATGAAAGGTGAAATACAACACATGAAGTTCTAATCCATTTGGTATGTTTCGTCTGAGCTGTTTTGATGGATTGAATTTAGGAAGAACTGCAAGTAGCCTTGAAAAAGAAAAGAAAAGAAAAGGCCTTTTTTATTATATTTCTGTCTGTGTATCTATCTTCTCTCTCAACAAGAAGCAAATGGGTAACTTTGCATTCCTACCATGCCTCCTGGTAAGCTCCAATTACTTGCATGCATTTGTATGGAATTCAATACAAAGAAGAAATCTATATTTTTTAAAGCAAAAAAAATTGGTTTATTCTTCTCCCTTCCCATTATGGCCATACATTACACAATGTAGAAGGAATCCACCATTAAATCTTCAACAATTGCGTATCTTTTTTTTTAACAAAAAAAAAAAAATAATTGGGCATGTTTTTGTTGTTTGGGTTTACCACGAGTGTAGGGCTAAGATTGGATTGTAGCAAAGGCAAACTTCAAAGTGCGGGGACGGGAGAGTGGAAGCAAGAAGAGGAGGGTTGTTGGGAAGGAAGGTAACACTCACAACACAAACACTTGTAGGCTTTTGCTACAAAAAAAATTCTACTTCAGCTGGGCTCCCCCAGCCCCAGCTCAAAGGCCAATTTCAGTGCTGTTGTAAATGTAACATATAAACCACACGTGCTCCTCACTGAAATATTTACATCTTTGCACTTTCAGTTTCAGTGTCAGGTGCTGGAGCCTTTATATCTTGATCTAAGATTTTGGGTGGGCATTGAGTTCTGTTTTCTTTTTCTCTTGATTTACCCGTTTTTCTCTCGGGTCCTCTCAAGCTCGATTTCTCACATTCTGGTTCTCTCTCTCTCTCTCTGATACCTATGAAAACAACATTTCTTTCTGTGATAACAACAACAACAAAAAGATATATGGCTGAAAGCATCAATGAATATTTAAAATAATCCTAGTGATTGCTGCCCTTATTATTTTATTTGGGTAACCACCACTCAGGCTCAGTGTGAAAAGGACCTCTAGCCAACCATTTTTTCTTTCTTCCACCCTATTGCGTTGCTTAACCATATATCATCTTTTTATTAATTATTATATGATTTCACACCCAATTTGTATAATATTCTGCTTTGCTATAATAACCTAGACAGACCCACCAGTCACTCTCCAACATAAACCCCATTTCTGGACTCCATCTTATCCAATTAGATTATTGCTACATTTATTGCTCTTTTCTCATCATCATATCTTTATTTCAAATTGAATTCTATTGTTGATTTGTTTTTGGTTCTTGTTCATCCTTTTTCTTTTTGGCTCTTTTTCTTTTTCTTCTTTTCATCAACCATTTTGATCCCTCCCTCTTCAAATAATTGAAGGGAACTTTCTAATTTCTTTCTTTCCATGGCTTAAGCTATTTATTTGTAGTATTATTTTGTATATAGTAAATCTCTCTTTCTTTCTTTTTTTTTTTTTAAAAAAAACAAAATAAGTTTCTGTATTAACTTTAAGTACCCTATTGGTTCCACATATGAAGTCAAAAAGGAAGCTAGTAGATCCCTTTTGTCTTTAAATCTAATCATCTAAATGCCTCCTCATTCTTCTTCTTCTCCTAGCCTCCGCTCCATCCTCATCGGATACAGAGTACAGCTAATTCAAATTCTTATGATTTACATAATATACTGAACCAAGAATTTCGAAAACACGTCCAATTAAATCCCTTTGTGGTTATGTATCTTACATGTTACTAGGGTACCAAGTAGGATAGGAGTTTTCTGAGTTAAAGTGCTAAAAGGGCAATGTCACTGAGTTCATTGTATGAAAGGGAAAGCCCTTCATGGCTCTGCTAAAGTACTTGTTTCAGTTGCCGCTACTAAAGGGTTTTTCATAGTTAGTTTGGTTGGGGACAACGCCCGAGGGTCCTTGATTTAATTTTAAGAGAGAAAGTGGGTGGGCCGTGGGGTTGTCTAGAGGCACCTGCCTCGACTAGTCTTGTCTACCGCCACCGCCAAGTGTTATTATTGAGGAATGGATCATTGAAAGGAATATACATAGTTAATTTATTTTATGGCTCACCATTTGCATCCAAAGAAGGAACCGAATGCCCCGTTTTATATGCACAAAATTGAACGGACAACACCTTAACACGTGGGGGGTTAATGCCAATGGCTTGATCATGATTTAGCTGACAGACCAAAGAGGGCCCCAACGAACCCCTTCCTGCGCTTTGCAGTTTGCTGTTACCGGCTCTTCAATTCATGTATTTGGTTTGGCGATCTAACTAGGAGAGTGTGTTCGTCGCAGATCATCTCTGTAGCATTGGGATACAGTAGAGAGCCTGAAAACCTTGCCCGGGTTTCTGTACACAAGTTACACGGTAATGTTTCGGGACAGCGATAATTTGTCTTCCAGTTAAATAAGTTTGTCGAGTTCCAAATATGGTGCAATTGACATGCTTTGAAGCGAAGCATGTAAGAAATCAAAGTAATGGAGTAATAAAGGCATGAAAAAGCATGCATGTGAAACATCCAAGTGCCACTGGGATAAAGTTGACTGGGCACTTGGTCGGCACCAAATGGATGGAGCAACCTTGAGAAAAGGTATAATCCATTAACTAAGTAGTGTTGATGATTTCAATTTGGTACCAAATTGAATTAATAATACACATATATGATGCTGGCATGTTGTTAAATTAAAATAAATAGAATACTGGTGAAATTTCAGCTGCCAATCGAGGTGGTCATTTCAATAATTCTTGTCATTTTTGTTTCTGTCTTGTATAATAATATATGTTAATATAAATTTGTTTTCTACCTCTTATAGTACATCAGAATCACATGCTTGTTCATTTGAAAGGAGTAAACCATTTAGATTCTAACACATGGAATTTGTAAATACATATTATATATAAAGGCTTTTTTCAAATATATTCAAAAAGATAATGTTACTCTTTAATTAATCTTTATTATAGCTATTAGATATATATTGAGTTTCAACATACACCTGCAGGATTAATGGCTTGCTTGCATACTATTTTTATGTCATGGACCTCACTCTCTCTGGTGCAGCCATTACAAACAATATAATGCTCTACTTAGTTCGTTTTTAAGTATGAAGAAACTGCCCATGGGATTTTTATGTTTTTTTTCCTTTCTTTTGGGGATCAAAATTAAATTATAATTTTTACGATAATAAAAATATAATTTTACTATTTTAATAGTCTATATTTTTATAATTTTTTAAGGATTAAATCAAATTTTTAATTTTTTTAGAGAGTTAAATGTACAATTTTACTTTTATTAATTTAAAATTTTAAAATACCTAAATAAAAAATTTTCTCTCTTGCTTTCTTTTTCTTTATTTTTTCATTTATAAGGGAAAAAAGCAGGAAAAACTAGATTGAGCAGAAGAAACTAAACTATTTAGCTACACAACCGATTTTGGAAAAAGAAAAATTGAAGATTAAGGCTGGTTTCTGTGGAGTAGGCGGATTTTTATGAGGTAACTATGGATTATGGAGTTGAAAGTGCGCATTATAGCATTTTTTTTTTTTAATCTTAAACATTTAACTCTTAGAATTTTTTAAATTCGGATAGTTGGATTGACACATGAATAAATTTTAGATGAATATGGTGATTTTAAAAGGTTGTATTTTGCAATTATTTCGAGAATCTTGGACATAACTTCTCAGTAAGACATTTTCAACAGGAAGTATTTTTAAAATTTGTGAAGTTATGTCTGATTTTATTTGTCAAAAGAAAATGTTTGAATTATTTTCCCAACATTTCTAAATGTGTTTTATGTCTGGTAGTAGAGGCTTGTTATAGAATATAGAAGCATTTTTTAAATTCATATCCTGTAGTAAAACGAAGATGATATTGAGAGAGTTTAAATAGATTTTATGGAGAAAATTTGCATGTTGATGAGAAGAGCGTTGATGTTAGTTGTTTTTAAGTCAATTAATTGTTCAAGATTTATTTAGCATTAAAAGAACCTAATCAACCTCGGTATATATGTTCGTGCGAATTGCTGCCTTTCCAACTCAATAGAATGTTTATTGAAGTGCTTGAAATTTTCTTCTCTTATCCGACTACCACTAAATTTGTTGAGCACATTCGTAACGACTGATCCATCCATTGAAAAGTCGAGTTATAACACCACATCTTCAAGTGTAATCGTACACTTACCACATGATAAAAGCGATGGATTTTAACTCGACAAAAACGAACTATTTCTCTAATTAATCGAATAATTGGTCTATTTTTAATTTAATTTTTCAAAATCAACCTTTTTCACTAATTTTGTCAAAATGTGGCGATGAATTTGAAGTTGAATCTCAACGGGAGGACTAACTGAAACAATTTGTACCAAATAAATTTCTCTCGTGATAAATGTAATGTATTAACTTTACATGAAATTAGTAAAAAATAATAATTTATACCTAACCTACAAATTGACACTTAATTAATATCAATTTTTCATCTTGATATCTTGTCAAGTTTTTATTATCTACTTGCATTGATTATACTATAAGGAGTTGGTAGACTTTTTACATTTTATCTATTATGACCGTTTAGCGGTAGAAATTACGACACAAGAAGAGAATTTAAGCCTATCAAATAGATGACTGATAGGATCCAAAGAAATTTGTCAGCATGCATGTCAATGGCTTTTTTTTTTTCGTAAGTAAATATTAAATAGTGTAAAAATTCATATAACATTATGTATAATATTAATAAATATTAGATGCAATGATAAATTATATTGTATTTTAAAAATGAAGAAATCAAGAAAGATATATTAATTCTAAAAGAAAAGAAAAGGGGAAGGGATGATGATGACTGGACCCATAATAATTGGCGAGAGAGAGAGAGGAGAAATACAAGCAATAAAGCGAAAGTCCAAGAAAGACTGAAAAAAATAAAGAAAAAGGAAGTAGAAATGAGATGAAAATGGGGGTGGGAGTGGAGTGGGTCCTTTCCTGCTTTGGACAGCATATCTTGGGGGTAGATTTCTCTAACAAACGCAAAGGTGCATTCATCATCACTATATATGTAATGTATGTACGTATAATATGCTTTTGCTCGCTTTTTATTATTATTATTATCTCCTTTCAAATGTAGACGTACTTTTTTGACATGGGATTCCACTCGTGCTGTTGAGGTAACTCATTATTTTTAAGGTGAAATTATAACGATATGGATATTTTTCTTAGTAAAAATTATTGTAGTAAAATAATGACTAGGAGAATTTAAAAGGTATTATGACATTAAAATTTTTAAGGTTTAGTCAAGGATTAGCTTAAGACCCCACTATTCATCTTATTTGATTTGCTACCGTGCATGTAGGCACTTGAGAATCGAGGATACATGTGGGATGTACTGGGCTTGAGCCTTGGCCTAGGCTTGGGGTAGCCATAATAGCATGAGGTCTGTATTTTATTTCAAGAAATACCCAAACCTAAAGCCCCAAAAGCAATGCCTTGGGCTTCAAACTAAACTGTTGATGCAATTGTACTGTTTATATGCCAGCAGTGGTAGAAATAAGCGGAAAGACGGCCTTTATTTATATATTTTTCACTTCACACATACTAAATATCATTGCACCGTAGTTCTGTTTCGCTCCGTGAGGCATAAGATTAAGAATACCAAAAAGCCCTACTTACATCTTTAAAGGATATTATGTACGGTCAGGACGGAGGTCAAGTTGCCCATCCTTACGGTGGTGGTGGTGGTGGAAATGGCGGTTATGTTGGCGGCCGAGGAGGAGGTGGGGGATACGGTCCTATTTCTAAAAATCGCGGTAAATTTCTTTGTGCTTATTAATTTTATTCTGTTGATTTATGGGTTAGTGTTGTTAACCCTAATTTTCTAGCACTTGTCTTGTCGGGTCATACAAGATCGATCCGGTTTTCACCGTTCTTATTTTCAATACAATGTACACGGATTATACAGGAGGTGCTGGAGGTTATCAAGGAGGAGACAGTGGAAGAGGTGGTGGCCGTGGTGGAGGAGGCAGAGACGGTGATTGGCTTTGCCCGAATCCCAGGTAAATTTATCTGTTCTCTGCTTTTGATTTTTAGTCGAGGAGGCAGGGTACTTGTAGGTTTGTCTTAAACAGCCAAATTTTGGTTTGTTGATATTTCAATGTTACTATTAGTTGCCTGGATTTGTGAAATTTAAACTGGTATGTCTATGAAGTTGTGGAAATTTGAACTTTACAAGAAGAGTTGAGTGTAACAAATGCGGTGCATCCTCTCCTGTGGGTTCTGGTGATCGTGGTAGTAGTGGTTATAACAGAGGTAGCACTGGGGGATATGGTGGTAACTGTGGAGGTAGAGGAGATGGGGCTAGAGGTGGATATGATAGTGGGAGGAATAACAACTATGCAGGCAGAGGTGGAAATTATGGTAATAGAAGTGGTGGGTATGGTCATGTTCCTCCTCCATCACCCAGTGCTTATAGTGGCAGTGCTGGTGGAAATTATCCACCTGCTCCTAATGCATATGATGGGAATACAAATTATGGAATGGATGCAGTTCCTCCTCCTACAAGCTATACTGGTGGACCCACATCATACCCTCCGTCTTATGGTGGCCCTGCAGGTGGTTATGGTGGCGAGGGTTTGAGTGATGTGAGAAGTGGTGGCCGGGGTGGTCATGATAGTGGATATGACAGTGGGTATGGGCCTGGTGGTCCTTGTCATCAGGGAGGTGGTTATGGAGTTCATTCTGCAGATGCACCAGTTAAGATCAAGCAGTGTGATGACACCTGTGGGGATTCTTGTGACAACACAAGAATCTACATATCAAATTTGCCGACTGATATTACTATTGAAGAATTAAGGGACCTTTTTGGCGGCATTGGACAAGTAATGGTCATTTCTTATATTTTAAATCAATGTGTTGTCTGATGGGTATTATGTCATCTACTTCGTTTTTTATTATTATTATTTCCGGAGCTGGTATCATGTTTGTTTAATGTAATTGTTCTTTTGATATTTGTTTTATTCTCTGGTTCCATGTTTTGATGGAGTCTCTTCTTGTTTAGGTAGGAAGAATTAAACAGAAGCGCGGCTATAAAGATCAGTGGCCATGGAATATTAAAATATACGAGGATGAGAAAGGAAACCAGAAAGGTGATGCAGTTTTGACATATGAAGATCCTCAAGCGGCACACTCTGCTGGCAGTTTCTTTAACAGTACGCAGCTGAACTTCTCTTCATTTAGTTTTTCACCTTCAATGTTTGTCCTCACCCTTGTGGAATTTTTTCTCTCAGATCATGTCATGAGAGGCTATACAATTAATGTGGCTATGGCAGAGAAGACTGCACCTAAAGTATATGATCATGGGTATCATTTTAACCCTTAGATGAACTTACTTATAACATGTTCCATTTAGATGCTCTTTCCTGACAGGAAGTAATTCAGATGTCCCCTTGGCCTTTTCTTCAGTTCATATGTATATATTTGATTTAGATGATTTGTTTCAACATGCAGTTTATTTAACTTATGATGCTTAGCTAGCATTTTTCTCATTCTATTGTATTGTATTTTGCCATGTTGAGTTCCTTCTTTTAGGCTTTGCTTTGTTTAATTTACTTTTGAAACCAAATTCTCAAATGATCACCTTTATCTACTGTTAACAGCTTTCCTTAACAACTTCTGTATGATTTGCATGTGATAGTATATGTTCTCAAATGATCCCTTATTACTTTGTCACTGTGGAGTAAACAATAGAAAGATCACCCAAACTTATCTTCATTTTTTTTTTTTTTTTTTCAAAGTGAAATTGTTCTTGGCTTAACTAAATTGTTTTGATTGAAACTGCATTATTGAATGTTGTTATGTGACAGAGGCAGGAAAGGTGGCTATGGGGACAGGCACAGAGATAATTACAGAGGTGGAGGATCTGGGCCAGATAGACATCACTATGGTGGAAACCGTTCACGCCCATACTGAGGGATATTCAGCTTCAACTATTTTATGTACTAAGGATTAGGAACTGAGGGATGTAGTTGTGTTCATTCACTGAGTTATTCTTGAACAGGAGACTGAGAGGTAGGTTGTTCACTTATTTGGGCAATACCCTTTTGTCCTTCCTCCTCTATCCTCTATTAGCTGGGGGGTGGGGTATGCTAAGCGTTGGATTGATTAGATATGTGAATCTTTTTATAGACGCAAGTGGATCAACTTCAAATTGCTTGTTACCAAGGTAGGTTGATAATTTCAGGTGGGTGCTGCTTTTTCAAATCACAAACTTATACCCTTTTATTTGGGAATAACCCCTTGGCGGGGGACTTAATTTTGTTGCTCATCGTTTAATGTGGTGGAACAATCTTGTAAATTATATGCATGCATGGGTACCCTTTAGAGTTTAAATTGAAAAATGTGCTTGCTATTAAAGACGATGGGATTTAGCCTCCCATCCTAGAACTAGATTCCATTAGTGAGTCTCCAAGTAGTTAAGAAAATTCAATTTTGATTCTGATCCTTGTATGGCTCCATATCTATATTGTTCACAATTCTTTAATGTTGGCTAGTAGGTATCTGTTTCGGCCTTGAATTGTAGTAAAAATGATAATAGTTTTATATGCTGAATGCAATTGTATGTCGGTGTGTGTAGTGTTATTTTTTTTTTAACTAAATAAATAGTTGGTTGGGCACGGTAAGTTGTCGGCATTTGATGACACGATGAATTTATGCATGGCGTGGCTGCTGTCACTTTCCTCAAGTATGAGAAGAAAGTTGCAGAACAGTGGGTGGCGAGTTTCAAGAGCTTTGTTTCTTTATGATCTTATTGTGGCTGGGAGTTGGACGTCACCTTCGGTTTTTCTTTCAAGGAGTGATGTGAATTGAAATTCAATCCTGCCTGGTGCGCTAATAATTATTTGTAACGCCCATGGTAATATGGTTTAGGCAGCACCATAGCAGATGCTAAGAAAAAAATACCTTGAATATTTCTTGATCGATAATTCATTTAAACCCATTCCTTGTTCCAATGATTTCATTTGATATATGCCTGTTATTTTTACTTAATTATTTATATATATTTACATACATTTTAGAAGGTGATTTAAATTCTACATATGAATTAGTTGATCTCACGACTAGTTATATATATTATACAATCTGCGGTTGTGAAAGCACTGGCAAATGCACGTTTTTCCAGGTTATTGCAGTTGCAAAGAAATATAAGCCCATTTGGGTTGGAAAAAATTCCAAATTCAGGACTAGAATTTTATATACGAGTTTAAAATGGCTATAGC
Source organism: Gossypium sturtianum (assembly GCA_025698515.1). NCBI lineage: Eukaryota > Viridiplantae > Streptophyta > Magnoliopsida > Malvales > Malvaceae > Gossypium > Gossypium sturtianum. The sequence goes on along the minus strand of CM046955.1, from coordinate 162,696,078 downwards.
TGAACTACTTGGTTTTCAAAGGGGACATTAGACACGGATTGTAAACCAGTTTGATTGACATTAGTTGTATGAGACCCTTGACCCTCTAAAGTAACAGGGGGCATCGTCCCAGCCCCAGCTCCAGGCACAAATTGCGGGCATGTCACACCAGCCTGAAATCAATTATTAAGCATTTCTCAGTTACCGACTCTTGAACACGAATAAATTACAAGTAGAAATCAATCAGACAATCATCCTTCCAAATTTTAAATAAAATTAAACCCATGTTCGGTTGCTTTCTTAAATTCCATCTTGTCTACCATCTCCACGACTCCACCTAAGTACCGATTGCAAGTCTAATGTGAAATAGGAAATGGCTTTTTGTATTTGTATACACGAAACATACCTGAGGCATGGAATAGCTTCCTCCATACTTGGCATCAATATTTCCATAGTTTCCATTGTATGTGGGGACTAAACGCAAAACAATATTAAAGGTCAAGGATTGATCTAAGGAAGTAAAAGATTATACTTGGGAGAGAACAAGACAAGAACAGATCATTACTTGGGTTGGCTGTTGCTGTCGCTGTTGTTGGTGCAGCTGCCTCCCTTGCTCTCTTCTCTGCATTAGGAAGTTCAAGTTGTGCTTGAAGTTTTTCTAATTCCCGAGCCACAAGGACCATATTTTTCTCCAAGATTTGACGTTGTTCAAGGTTACTAGCACGTGTCTTCTTTTCAAGTTCAATAGCAGTCCTATTACAAACAAACAAAAACATAGTTTCACAAGGTAACATCGATTGGCGCATTACTACCAACTTACTAGTTGATTATCTCTTGCATCAACTACATCCATATATAAAAACCACTACTTAATATGTAGGGAAGATATAATCTCTCAACAGTGAGTTCTTATTTGCCATCTTGTGCTTAAATTTAAATGGAGGTTCTCATTGACACAGATTAAACACCTTCATTGAAATAAATGGGAGCCAGCAGTTGGTTGAATTCAAATTAGGAAATAGGTATATGAGCATCCACTCCAAGGCAAATACTGCATTTTGAGGTAATACTAGTCATCCTCATCAGTTACCATGCGTAATGATAGGATAGGGGTTAAATGGAGCTAGAACTCCCTTATTCTCAAATCTCAACACACTTTTTAGGGCCAATTGTATATCTAATACTAATGATTTCAATCTTGAACTAGTGCATAATCAAACATACTCGTTCGTTTACTTTATTTGAACTTAGCCTCTCGACCCATGTATCAAATTACAATAGCATTTATAGTAGACGTGAAATTGATGACTTGCTTTCCAATCCCCTGCATTCCCAATCTTGTAATTACTAAACCAATTTCCTCACTATTCTTTCCATTAGGAGCATAAAAGAAATGGTATTCAATAATTCACGAATTTCCATTCGAAATCCGGAGAAAAGCCATCAACTTCTTGTCCAAAAAGGAGAAAGTTTGCAGAGCATTACCTTCCTTTATGGATTTCTTTCCGTACAGCTTCCATATCCGCCATAAGTACGGGAATTTGCTTCACCTCCATTCTTGCCTTGGCTAGCTCATCATTAACAGCCTCCAATTCCGCAGTTAGCTCCCTGTTATCCGCCATAAACTTCTTCACATCAGCCCGTACACAAGCCAGCTCAGCGGTCATAGCATCCACGGCGCGCGCTTCGGCGTCCATCTTCAATGACCTCTCGTAGACCTCCCTCACCTCCGCGTCCCTCTCGGATTTGACGTTGGCAGAGGCTGCCGTTAAATGACGAATTTCTTGCTGGGCGAGTGCAAGATCCTGCTTAAGAGCCACATGGGCGGCGGCGAGGCGTTGGTTGTCGAGGAGGAGGGTTTGGATCTCGCGGTGTTGGATGGCGATTCGGTCTTCGAGGTGGTGGTGCTGATGAATGATGTGGCGTTCGGTGACGGAGCGGGTTAATGATGACGGCGGAGTAAGGTGGTTACGACCGGCCATATTCGCCGCCGATTCAACAATCCTTGTTGCTCTTTGTTTAATATGCTGTCAAACTTCCTTATGCATCGTGTAATTCATTATCCTTTTTCAACATTTTCCCTTTGTGGGCTTTCAGGCCCAAATAAATGTCATTTAAAGCAATCCCTTACCCGCCCAATTCCCTCCTCCATTCTGCAATGACATTTGCGGGTATGATTCTTATCAGGCTTTTTTTTAACTAATCAATATGGTAAATTTTGAAGGTTACAATATACTTTTAAGATTTGTATTCTTTGGGATTTAATTTTCATATTTTTATTTTAATAATTTTTTGAATTTTAAAATAATTTCAGTCTTTGTCACCATTACAGTAGACTTGAATTTAACATATAAAATTATTTGTGTTAACAACTCTTAAAAATTACATTAAAATTTTGAATAAAAAAAAAAAGGTATTTGGCTTACGTAATGACATTGAAAAAGTTGAAGTTGAAAAATTAAATCTTAAATTTAAGCATAATACAAAGACCAAAATTGAAGTTCCATCATTATTATATAATTTATAAAAAAATACAATGCCATACCACTTTGCCATGTTTATAATTTATTTCTTTTTTTTTTAAATCTACAAATAACCTCTCTTTTTTTTTTTTTTTATTCTTAAACACTTATCAACATATAAAATCACAGACAACCTTAAAATTAAAACATACATTAAACAATAGAAATTAAATGTATTTCTTAGAATCCCAAAATTTGGTCCATTGCTCAAGGGCATTCATGTAGTGGGATTGAGTTGCAAAAATTGCATGCTACTGGTAGTGATTTGCTTTTTCACTAGTAATGTGATTCATATAAATAATATAATTTATAATGCATAAAATATAAATAAATAATTATAATATAGCATAATTATTTAGCATGTAGGCATTGAAAAATTTTAACTCCACAAGCGGAGTTGAAATTTTGTTAGTGTACTAAATAATTATATTAATAAAAATAAGAATAAACTTAAAAAATCCTATTTTAAACGGATTTAAAGTTTATGTAAAATTGTAAATTAAATTATTTGATATAACTTACAAACACTAATAAAAATGGTACAAAAGACAGAGGGTCTATGTTACAATATTTCTCTCCACAACGGCTTGTTTACTTTCCTTGCCATATGTAAAATTTTTAGAATGTAATAAACTTACCATGTATAAAGAGAATCTTGTTATACACAATATATACTAATTTTTTTTTCTCATCCGATCTATATATCTATTAAAATATTTTTATTTAAAATAAAATGACTAAAAATAAAATTTGCGTTCTTGATTTATGATATTATAATAATTTAACAAAAAAATAATATTTAAGTATGTATTTATTTTAATATTTTTAATGTAATTCCATATAAATTACTACTAATAAATACTAAATAGGTATATATTTAAGTTAAAAATTATCGTAACTATTGTAGAATTTTAAATAATTTAATTAATTAATATATAAATCAATATAGAAAAATAAAATAAAAATATGCGCATTATATATGTATTTATTTTGATATTTTGTTTAAGATATTATATCTTACATACTTTATATGACTTTTTTTTTTTTTTTTGGAGAATAGTAAAATGACAACTTAAAACCTCCTAAGAGACATTAAAAGATTTATCTTGTTGGAAGGCCGTAGCCACCACATCAGGCGGTACTTCAAATATCCGTAGAGAAGTTTGCCAAGAGAGCCCAATCTTCGCCATTTGATCTGCGATTAAATTACACTCCCTGGAAACATGCTTAATTTCCCATTGACCTTCAGAATGTACAAGTCTTTTAACTCTTCTGAGCAGTGTAGCGCCAGAGTCCACAATATCATCCATGGACAAAGCCCTAACCACTTCAAGATTATCAGTCTGGATCTTGACCCTCTTGTACCCTTTATTCAATAAAATGAATACTCCATCAAGGATACCCCAAAGTTCTGCTTCCAGAGGTGAGCAACTGCCCAGATAATGCGTGAATCCTAATATCCAATTACCATCCTGATCACGAACCACACCACCCGCTGAAGCATTTCCGGATATTCTAGCCACTGCTCCATCGGAGAATAGATGAACCCAGTTATCAGAGCAATGTTGTTGATTCCTTGAATAGATAGCAATAGCCTTAGAACCAATGATGACGGCCTCAAAATTTTGTGCCCAGCTGAGAGATGATTTAATGAGCTCGAGAGACGTCCAATCAATGTTTTGAAAGATGAAGAGATTCCTGTTTTTCCAAATTCTCCAAGCTATAATCCCGAAAAGGCACGACCAAGTAATTCCCTTATCATGCAATTTAAGATGACAGCAAAGGTTAGAAGTTAACCAATTTTGTAGAGGTTCAGAAAAAAACCTGGGTTGTTTCTCTGGAGGGACTACAAGCATCCAAGCAGCTTTGGCAGTTGCACAATCACGAAGTACGTGCATGATGTCTTCAAACTCATGGCCACATCTTGGACACGCACTACTTTGCCCAATTCCTCTCCTGGTCCTCTCTGAATTGGTTAAGAGTCTCTGATTGGCCACAAGCCAAAGAAAGAGGCGGACTCTCTGAGGTCCTTGATATCTCCAAATGTGCTTCCAAATATCATTTTTAGGGCTCTAAGAATTCTCCTTTAAAGCCCAATAAGCACTGCGGATAGAGAAGGACCCTGAACCAGAACGCGCCCAAATGACTCTATCTTCACCACCAACAGGGTGAGGCGGGGGAATGCTTACAACACGCTTTATCATGTCATCGGGTAACCAAATACGAAGCATGTCTATATTCCATGATCCATCCGGAAGTACCCAATCCTTCAAAGTGCTATCCAAGTTGAGTCTCTTATGAGCGAAAACATAAAAGAACAAAGGCCCAACATCAGGTACCCAATTATCTTTCCATCCACGGATTGTAGATCCATCCCCAACAGACCACATAAGATTCTCACGTAATAGGGGCCACACCTTAGAGAGAGATCTCCAAAGATGAGAGTAGTGACTTTTGTGAATAGACTCAGGAAGCTGATTCTTCCAACCATATTTCAATTGAAGAACTCGAACCCATAAGGCGTCCTTCCGAGAGACAAGATTAAAGCCAATTTTCATAAGAAAAGAGTTGTTGTGGTCTTGAAGATGCCTAAAACCAAGCCCTCCACAAGTCCTGGGCTGACAAATGGACTCCCATCCAACTAAGGCTAATTTTGGGTTACCAACTGATTTTTCCCAAATAAACTGTCTGACTATCCTCTCTATCTCATCACATACCCCTTTCGGAATTGCTAAGGACTGCATGAAATAACTAGGAATAGCCAGTAGAACCGATTGAGCAAGAGTAACACGCCCTGCTAGAGAGAGTTTCCGAGCGTCCCAATTTTGAAGTTTGCTTCTCACTTTTTCGATCACAAATTTCAAAGTGCTTTTGGTAACACGATCATGGAGAAGAGGCACCCCCAAGTAACTCCCTAGATTACGAACTTTCTGAAAACCAAAAAGCTGACTAATCTGATCACTTAAGCTGGTATCCACTCCCTTTGAGAACAACATGTTGCTCTTCCTTGCGCTAATTTTATGGCCCGAAAGATCACAGAAACGCCTAAGAATATCCTTTAACAGATGAGCTTAATCCATCTCCGCTTTGCTAAAGATAACAAGATCATCAGCAAAAAAGAGATGGGATAAAGCCGGTCCCGATCTAGAAAGCCGAATAGGATTCCACCTACCGATTTCCATCTCTGAGCTGATAAGATGCTCTAACCATTCCATACAAAGGACGAAAAGATAAGGCGATAATGGACATCCCTGTCTAATTCCTCTTACAGGCTTAAAGGATCTCGACAGGACTCTATTCCAAAGGATCTGCATAGTGGAAGAGGAGATAGCATTCATAATAACCTTTCTAAGTCCCTCAGGAATCCCGGCTGCAACAAGGGACACATCTATAAATTTCTAGCTGACTCTGTCATATGCTTTCTCCAAGTCAAGCTTAATGGCCATCCAATTTTTGCCCACTTTCCTGCTACGCATAGAGTGGATGACTTCCTGTGCAATAATGACATTGTCCGATATGTTCCTCCCCGCAATAAATCCAGCTTGCTCTGGAGAAATGAAATTCGGAAACACCACTTTGAACCTATTAGCGATTACCTTCATCACCAACTTATACATAACCGAGCAAAGACTGATTGGCCGAAATTGACTGAAGTCTTCCGGTTGGTTCTTCTTTGGGATAAGCAGAATAAGAGTGTTATTAAGCTCCCTCTCAATTCTTTTACAAGCAAAAATACCCTTAACCCACTCGTAAACTGCCCCTCCAACTAGGTCCCAGTGGCTCTGAAAGAAATACGCATGATAACCATCACTTCTCGGAGCTTTTAGCGGAGCCATATCAAACAGGGCCTTCTTGATCTCATCATTCGACACCGGCTTTTTGAGAAAATCAATGTCTTGCTCCTTAAGACTAGGAAAGATATCAGAAGGAATATCAGGCATGGGATTTGGATTTTCGCCATATAGCTTCTCAAAATACTTGACAGCTTCTTCACTGAGAGTAGACTGCTCTTAACACCACTCCTCATTCCTGATACGTAAAGCCAAAATACGATTGAATTTTCTTCTTTGCATCGTGCGACTGTGGAAGAACTTGGTATTCCTGTCCCCAAACTGAAGCCAGTCACACCTAGCCTTTTGCCTCCATAAAAGTTCCTCATGGTTAAGCACACTCTCCAATTCATCTCAAATCTCCATTTCCAAATTAGCTAATCTTCTGGAAGTCGACTGCTCCATTGCCTTTTGAATGGTTTCAAGTGATTTCAAAAGTTGTCTTTTACGAGTGCCTATATAGCCATAGGTGGACCTGTTCTAATCTTTTACATGAGAGGTAAATTCAGATAACGAATTAGCCATATTACCTGAATATCTCCATCTATTTGAAACCAGATCCTTAAAATTTGCATGCTCCGTCCATCCTGCAAGAAATCGAAATGGTCTCCCTCTTGGAACACTGATCTTAGGGTTCGTTTTGAGAAGAATAGGCCTATGATCTGATTTGATACGAGGAAGATGGTAAACTAGAGGATGTGGAAAAGCAGAGACCCAAGCCTTTATATGACTTTTTAAAACTCGTATTACCATATTTTAATCATAATTAATTGTATTCATTTAAAAACGTTTAAACCAACTATAACTAAGTATTTTTAAAATTAAAAAACTAAATATTACATTTACATTGTCAATATATATGAGTAGAGATAAATTCAATCAATTTTATTCAAAATGTAATTAGACAATATTTAATTTATTAAATATTTTTTAAAAAATATTTTCATTCGGTTATTTTAAAACTAAATGTGACAATTACAATTTAATAAGGACTAATATTGTAATCTTAACAAAGGTTATTAAGTATATTGATTTCAATAATATTTGGAAGAGGGATTAAATTGTGAAACTATCAATATACAAAGAATTTATGAAGCAAATAAGCAAGGACAAAGGCAACAATTCATTATTGCAGGGGGCCAAAATAAAATTTTAGATTTTGGGGGTCAAAGTTTAAATTTTTGTTTAAAAAGAGCTTAAATTGAATACTTCATAACTAAAAGGGATATATTATGCCCTTTAGTTAAGGGAGTACCAAGGCGACTTCCTACCCCCTCTGGCTACACCCCTGAAAATAAGTCCAAAAGGGTATGAACATATGTCAAGATTATGTTTGATAAACTAAAAAATTATGTGTCGAAAAATAAATAGTAAAAAAAATCAAGTGCTGAATTTATGTTATAAAAGTTGTTTAGTATATTACTTAAAATTAAATATTGAGTATAATTAGATTGTTTGATAAAGGATAATATAATCATAAAATAAATAAAACAAAACTTTTTTTAAAAAAAATTTGGAATAATATTTTATTTAGTGTCAGTGTATAAATCTTATACACCATTAGTGAATAATAATATGATACATTATTATTAAATTAAACAAAAAATATGGAGGACCAATGTAACACCCCTTACTCGTGTTCGACGCCGGAACAGAGTATGAGGCATTACCGAAGAGTACGAAACACTTACAGATTATTTAAACCATTTATCACTCAAATATCAAAATTGATTATAAAAGTTCCTTTAACGAACCCTTGAAGTCCAAATCATGCATTGGGATTGGGTCGGGACTAAATTTGAATCGTATAATTTTTTTTTAAATCCTTAAGTTTATCTCATTTACAAGAGTCCCACGCCCGTGTGGCTCACATAGCCGTGCCTATAGGGCGTATAACTCTCTGACTTGCATCTGTGGAGAAACTTGAGTCACACGGCCTTAGTACACGCCCGTGTTGCTTGGCCGTGTGGTAAAGTTAATTTTCATAATTTATGATATTTTTCAAGCCATATTTCTCACTCATTTGATCCTTATTCTTCACCCACATTTAATACATACAAAAACCAATTTAAGATATTCAACTGAGCCTTATACTTAATACGATTTGTTAGTCGTACACTTCATATAAATAACAAGAAACGTATATGGGCTCAATTCTCATTAAATTTCTCTTGTACTTGTACTTTTTCATCCTATGTATTCATATAGCATATAACAATCGCACCTCTGCTTTTTCATATACATTTTTTTATAACAATTTGTCTTGGTTTCAAACTACTTCATATTTAAGTTTTACTTATCCAATCATTTGAAACATCATCTTTATACATATAGTGCACTTGAGATGCAAAAATTCTATAATTATGAATGAACACATTTATCAAACACATTCCATGTTTGTATATATTATAGTCTCATATTTCCATGTATCATTTACCATCATTTCCTCGTATTTTTGACAAATACATGTAACAACTCATAATCATGTAATTCACTAACTTTTCCTCGCCAATTACAATTTAAATTGGCAACTCACTTATTGAGCCCAATTTCAATGTTCTCTAAAATCCATTAGGATGTATGCTTCCATCAATAAATTCTATGTATGAGATATCATCACCTCATTTTTTCACATACATTTACTTTCCATATTATGAACTCAAATAACATACACAAGACATACCAATACATTCCAAGTACATTTTCATAATATTTCATTTCGAATTTAGATTATGTCATTTTAGAACTCTTTTCATTAACTCATTCGGAATACCATTTCATACGGATAATACACTCAAGGTTGTACAAATATATAATCACAAATGAGCTCATTCACCAACCAAGTTCTATATTCATGTATCATCAACTCATATTTCCTTATATCACATAATTCTATATAACACTTACCAACTTCGTCAAATTAGTGAAGGTCTTACGGAATTGTTCTGCACCAGTATGCATTAAATTTCACTGATAATCACTGATGCCATAACATAGCTATGGTCTTTCATCTTAAACACGTACCACACCGATGCCATATTCCAGATATGGTCTTACACGGAAATCACTTGTCACTTGTAGCCGAAGCTACCTCTTTTCACTGATCAGGTAGCCGGAGCTACCACTTTTCACTGATCAGGTAGCTGAAACTACCACTTTTCACTGATCAGATAGCCAGAGCTACCACTTTTCACTGATCAGGTAGCTGAAACTACCACTGTTATAATACTTCACATAGTTGAGATCAACATTAACAACTACTCAATCTCTTTCAATAGGTTCACTCCTCTTGTATTACTTATTATCAAATTAGGAAACATCTTACGAAATTGAGTACGTCGTTGCTCAGTGCCACGTTTCACAACTCAATATGGTTTTCCTCATTGAAATACCATACCTATATTTCACAACTCGGTATGGGAAATGCCATACCTACGTTTCTTAACTCAGTATGGTTAATACCATACCTACGTTTCACAGTTCAGTATGGATGATATCATACCTACATTTCACAACTCAGTATGGATGATACCATACCTACATTTCACAACTCGGTATGGGAAATACCATACCTACATTTCTTAGCTCGGTATGGTTAATACCCATACCTACATTTCACAACTCGGTATGGATGATACCATACCCTCGTTTTCACACTCAAGTATGGATGATACCATACCTACATTTCACAACTTCGGTATGGGAAATACCATACCTACATTTCTTAGCTCGGTATGGTTAATACCATACCTACATTTCACAACTTCGGTATGGATGATACCATACCCACGTTTCACACATTTCAGTATGGATGATACCATACCTACATTTCACAACTTCGGTATGGGAAATACCATACCTACATTTCTTAGCTCGGTATGGTTAATACCATACCTACATTTCACAACTCGGTATGGATGATACCATACCCACGTTTCATGACTCGGTATGGATGATACCATACCTACATTTCACAACTTCGGTATGGGAAATACCATACCTACATTTCTTAGCTCGGTATGGTTAATACCATACCTACATTTCACAACTCGGTATGGATGATACCATACCCACGTTTCACACTTTGCCATGGATTAACCATGGTCTTATCAAATCAATTCATCACATATCACGATACGAACGTACTCAATTCTGCATTTTTCCTAATTTGAATTACCGCCTTTATTCTTTCATTTTATCATAATTTTCATAATTCTACAACAAATTCATATTTAACAAATGATCACTAAAATTTAGCCATATAAACTCACAAGTTTAATTTTTTGTATTATAACGATAATCATAATTTCATAATAATTATTCCAAATAAAACATTATATCAATTATAATCGAGCATGTAATCAATTTATACACAAGTCATTCATATATTATTTTCCCTCCTCCTCCTCTCCATCCACATCCTTAGTATAAACAACACACTTGTAAGTAACATTTTCTATAATTTTCACTCTTTACTCATGTGAATGTTCAAGCTGTCCATCTGTGTTATATTCACTAAATTATTTTTATCTCGAGCTACAGAGCTCTAAATTTCAAACCGTTAATTTTATTTGAAACTAGACTCACATATCTTCTTACCATAATTTTTCCAGAATTTTTGGTGTGGCCAATTAGTACAGTTTATTAGTTAAGTTCTCCCCTGTTACACAGTTCTACTGCTCTAACCTCTCTTCACTAAAAATCAATTATCTCATAGTACGGTTTTCATATAGTGTTTCTGATTATTTATAATGAAAATAGACTCACTAAGGAATACAAACATATAAATTATAACTCATAATTATTTTTGTAAAATTTTTAGTGAATTTCTAAAGTAAGAACAGGGGATCACGAAGTTGTTCTAAACCAGTCTTACAAAAATTTAAATATCTCAATATGTAGACTTCCTTTACCTGATTTGTTTCTTTTATATGAAAATAGACTCAACAAGCTTTAATTCTATATCTTACTCAGCTTCTAATTCTATTTATACAATTTTTGGTGATTTTTCAAAATTAGACAACTGCTGCTGTCCAAAACTGCTTTAGTATAACATGTTGATTTCTATTTTGTCCCAAATTCCACATTTCATACAATTCAATCCTTGCTCAATTAACCCCTCAACTTAGCTAATTTTCTCATTTAATACTTTTCTCTATCATTTTAAACTACTTCATAACCTTTGAAAATCAGAATTTTAACTCTAGGCCTTAATTTCAACTCTTTCACAATTAGGTCCTAAAATCAATTTCCATCAATTTTACTTAATAAAATCATCATATAACAAAATTAAAGCTTCAATTCAATATTTATTCATCATATTCTTCCAGCACTAATCCACATCAACTTTAAAATTTCGCTATAGAATCAAAAACTAATGACATAGTAAGTAGGATCCAATTGTAAAAGTCCAAAAACATAGAAATTTCAAGGGAAAGTAAGAATTAAACTTACATGAAGCTTGAGTATGAAAACCAGCTTGAAACTCTCTCCCATGGCTGTTTTTCAGCTGAAGAAAATGAAGAGAAATCTAGATAATTCCAATTTGGTCCCATACTTATTTAACTAATTTTGGCAATTTTCCAATTTTACCCTTATTTCATCCATTTCCTGATTTTTCTCAGCTATTGCCGCCCAAAATATCTCCTTTGGGCTTATTTTCACTTTAGGTCCTTCCTCATTTGACAATTAGGCTATTTAATCCTTTTAGCAACTTTTATACACTTTTCATTTTAGTCCTTTTATTTAATTAACCACCCAAACGTCAAAATTTTCTAACGAAATTTTAATACTACCTTATTGACATTCCTTAAATATTCATAAAAATATTTATGACTCGGTTTATAACACCGAGATCTCGATACCTCTTTTTCTCGATTTCTTGACCAAATAAATCTTTATAAAACATAATTTACTATTTTAAAAACATTTTAAAAGCTACATTTGACTCGTAAATATTAAATAAATATAATCTACGAGTCCATTTCTCAGATTTGGTGGTCTCGAACCATTATTTTTGACATCACTGAAATTTGGGCTATTACAACCAAAGGCAAAGTCAAAAAAAATTGAGGAGGGGCCGAAATGAAATTATATTTTTTTATGAGATCTAAAATTCAATTTTACTATTTTAATACCTTATATATTTCTAATTTTTAAAGGATTAAATTAAGATTTTATCATTTTTTAGAGGGTCAAAGTACAATTTTACCATTTATTAACTTAAAATTATATAAAATTTAAGGAGCTAAAAATTACATTTTACACTTTAGGGGGACAGAACCCCTGCGAGTCCCCCTCCCTCCGCTCTTGTGGAGGACTTATAGATAAATACTAGTAATTTTATTTAGACATTAATAGTAACTATTATAAAGAAATATTAATAAGTCTCAGATTTATGATCTTGAGTTTAAGGGTTTATGATTTAGGGTCTTAAGTTTAGGTTTCAAGGTTTTAATATTTATTTATAATTAATTGTTATTTAATTATGTTTAAATAAAGTTATTAGTATTTATTTATAAGTTCACTATTTTTTTTTGTTTTATTTAATGATGAGATGCCATGTTTTTATTCAGTGATGGTGCATTGGCAATTGGTAATGTATCAAATATTGTCTTAAAAAATTTTATCCACTGTGGATTATCAAATGTATTATGAATAAATTATTAATTATTAGTGCTGGATAGAAATTATAAGAAACTCAAAAAATAACCTAAAACTTAATATTTTACTATACTTAGTTGGATACAACGTTTAAAAGATGTATGTATAATAAGGAAACATCAAACATGTGCATTCATTCATTCATTCCACATTAGGCGAGCACCGCAACTGAACCATTATAAATAACCATTTTAATCTCCGTTCTCCCCAACACTAATTCCTATTCCCAAGCAATAATTCTGTACGTCAAACAAAAGATTCGTGTGTACGATTGGATAGTTTGGTTATTTATTTCGGTTTAGAGATAAAAGAGTCATGAGAAGTTGTTCACCATGCGCAGCCTGCAAACTCCTCAGGCGTCGCTGCGCCGAAGATTGCATCTTTGCCCCTTACTTCCCTTCTCAGGACCCTCACAGGTTTGCTATTGTTCACAAAGTCTTCGGCGCTAGCAATGTCAGCAGAGCGTTGCAGGCTAGTTCCTTTCTTCATTTACACCTCATTTGATTTTTATTTTTTTTAATTTGGGAGCATGCACAAATGTTTCTATTGCATCTCAATTGGGTAATTTGCAGGTATCATTGATAATCAATATCAAATACATATAACTAAGAAAAAGTCTTTTAATTTGTTTGAAATAATCTTGTAGGAGCTTCCTGTAGACCAGAGAGGCGACGCTGCGAGTAGCATGGTTTACGAAGCAAATGCAAGAGTGAGAGATCCTGTTTATGGATGTGTTGGGGCCATATCCTATCTTCAAAATCAAGTTTCGCAGTTGCAGATGCAGCTTACCGTGGCTCAGACTGAGTTACTTCGCATTAAGATGCAACAAGATTCGCCTTCGCCACCTTACCTTGCACCCACTAATAACTTCAATAACATTGATTCTCAGCCTGAATACCTCAACTTCCCTTCTTCTACCAATGTAATCCAAGACCCATCTCTCAAAACTGAATCTATTTGGACTTAACTGTAATTCACTCCAATTTTATTTTTGCCTTTCTCAAATGAATTTTCATTTTAAGTAATTTGTTGGGTATGTATGTTTGTTGGCGCCTGCAAGAAACAAGAGAACCATCCTCCATTGTTAATTTGAGCAAAAAACCTCATTATATAGACTTATGAGGCTTAATCTCTATATTTTAACCCACACACTGGTCGACTTCTACCCTACTTAATTTCTTTTTATCTAATTAGAATTTTGGAAATTTGATAAACTATCAAAAACTTTTAGTAACCACTTGAAACTTAATATTTTATTTTTAAATATGTTTAATAAAAATTACTTCACAAAAAAATGGAAAATGATAATTAAATAGAGACTTATTTATCACGAATACATTCGATTCTTTTTTATTTATCTTTGGATATTCTTTAAACACTTTTACATTTACTCACACTTTTTTCTTCAATTTATTCTTTTTTCAATAAAATTCTAAGTTAATTTTTTATTCTTGATATAATATTGTTTACAATATTTTATATTTAATAGTATAATCTATTACAAATATTTCATATTTATAGTAATATTTAAAATTTAAGTCAATATTTTTTTTTAGCTATCTTATTAATGCGGTTAATTTTTATATTGACAACCAGTAACACATGCTATGAAATTTTTATAAAAATATATTTAATATAATTTTTACCGTTTGCAGGATTTTTTTTTTCTTTTTCATAATGAATCTAGAGAAATGAATACGTAAATTCAAAATGTGTATTTATGTAGATTAATTCTGAGGGTGTATTTTTACTAATTATATGTTTTAGTTTGAGGATAATTATATAACATCACAAGAATAAAATATAAAAACTTGATATATTTAGAAAATTACCACGTATTTTGGCAAATTTTAGAACTTTTATAGTTTTTTTTTTTTTTTAATAAAATACATGCAGCATTGTGTTATTAGCTAATAGTGCCAAATGATTAAAATGATTATTTTCAAAAAAATACTTGCCGGCTAGCACGTGGCATTCTGTTATTGGCAAATATTGCCAAATGATTAAAAATTTGAGGAAATTAATTTAGATGCTAATAAGAAAATATGAATTAAGGGTTTCTAAATTTAAATACTAAATGCAGTAAAAAGAAAAAAGGATACCTATACGAACCCATTTTATAATCCTGATTGGTGGGTGCATGTGAGGTATAGAGAATATTAAGGTTTAGACATTGGAAACTTTCCCTTTCTTGATTATAAAACAAAAGCTTTTCATCACCCCAAAAAGTAAGTTCCATCCTGTTGTAAACTCAGCCTTCTTAGTTAAATGAATCTAATCAGGTTTAATAATTGATACTACCAAACTTGGCGCATTGTTTTTTTGCAGTTGAATTAGTTGGGTTCCGGGAAACAGCCTACGGGCTACGGCATCCCAACCTCTTATGTAACGCACAATATCTTCACTATTAGTTTTTCTTGTTTAATATATATACACATAATTCTTTTTTCTGCCGCTTGGCACGGTTTCTCTGTCTGCCGTTTGGCATGTTTTCAAGTTTTCATTTTTCTTAGTCTTGTGTTATAAACTCAATCTCTTATCATTTTCTCTATTGGTTTTCTGTCTCTTTTTTATTTGAATCTCATGGAAAACGATCTGGCAAATCTGAGTATTCTTGATGATGAGGAGGAGGCTATTCAGGAGGAAGAAGTTGCGGGGATAGGATCTTATCATTGCTTTTTAGTAGGAAGATGTCTTACTGATAGTGTTGTCCATTTCCCTTCAATGAGAAACACAATGGCAGATCTCTGGCATCCCATTGGTGGCATTTGTATAACAGATCTAGGGGAAAAGAGATATCTTTTTCAATTTTTTCATGAGGTGGATCTGAAGAGAGTTCTTGATGGTACGCCATGGTTTTTCAACAACCACCTACTCATTCTGCAAACGATTCCTGCGGGAGGGAATCCCTTAACGATGCAACTGAACCACACTGCTTTTTGGATGCAAGTTCACGATCTACCCCCTGGTCTGAAAATATGGCAAAACAATTCGGGAATTTTTGTGGCCAATTTATTGATTATGATGCTTCTAATTTATTGTCGGGAGTTAGGAATTTTATGCGGATTCGGGTTTGTCTGGATATTTTAGCGCCGTTAAAACGAAAAAAAAGGTTCAGGTTGGCTCTCCCATGGTTGTTTATGCTAAGTTCAAGTATGAAAAACTTGGTCTGTTTTGCTTTATTTGTGGGAAAATGGGTCATGGAGAAAGTTTTTGCCCATATCGTCTAAGATTTGATCCTTCTCAAATTATTTTTGGGTGGGATATCTCGTTAAGAAGCGAGTCTAGAAGCGGCGCATGGTGGAGAAGCAGTGGTGAGAGCGACGGCGACGGTTCTCGAGAGCGGCGAGTAAGTATGGAAACGTTCAATCAAAATGGCGTAATTCATGGGATGAAAGATTACAAGGAAAATATGCATTTGGAATTTATGGCAATCGAATTTTAGTCCTAATTTGGTGCAAAAGGAATTAATTACAGATTTTGTCTAATGTGCGAGAATCCAGAAAATTCTTGGCGGAAAGAAAGCGTGAGGTGTGTGGGGCGGATTTTGGGCATATGGAGGTGGGTTTGGATGAGGAAAATACTCTGTGGAGATTCTGGAAGGTAAGAAACGTCAAAGATGTGTGGAAAATCCCTGTGACGCATTGGGTCCAAGAGTGGCAAATGGGGCATTAATTGAATCGACTAGCTCTGTTGAACAGAGCAGCCGGGCACAATGAAAATATTAATTTGGAACATTCGTGGTTTGGGAGACCACGAATCGTTAAAAAACTCGAAATAAGTTAAGAGCCATCAATCCCCACATTTTGTTTCTTATAGTGACAAAATTAAGTGCGAAGAATATGGAGTTGATTAGGATAAAGTGTGGATATGAGAATGGTATCGATATTGGTGCTACGGGAACTAAAGGTGGACTCTCTTTGGGGTGGAAAGGAAATTCTTTGGTCAATCTGAAAAGTTTCTCCTCATTTCACATCGACGTGGAAATTCAAGATAGTGATTATGAAGTGCACCGTGGAGGCTTACGGGATTTTATGGGAATCCGAATAAACAGGAAAGGAGGGGATCATGGAATCTTCTTAGACAAATTGGTGGTGAGCTTAATTCTCCATGGGTCGTATTGGGAGATTTTAATGAGATCATGAGTTCTTTTGAGAAAGAAGGAGGCGCGCCGTTACGAGCGGCGGATGATGGAGTTTAAATGCGGTTTTGGAGGATTTGTGATCTTATCGACCTTGGTTTTGTTGGGCGTTGGTTCACATGGGAGAGAGGCGCTTTAAGTCTACTAACATCGAGAGAGATGGATCGTGGTGTAGCAAACCCTAAGCTGGATTGAATATTTCCCAAATTCCCGAATTGAGCATTTGTCACATTCTTTTTGAGATCATTGTCCCATACTTCTTGACACTATGGGTGAGAGTCGAGGTGATATGCAACATAAAGGCGAGGAATTTTCGTTTTGAGGCCAAATGGTGTTTGGATAGCTCCTTTGAGGAGTAATTCGTAGGTGGTGGACTAATTCTTCCGATAAAGTATTAGGATAAATTGGCGTATATGGGTAACAAATTGTCAAAATGGCACAGATCCAGAGGCCGTGAAGAGAAGAAAGCGGTTTGGCTTGAGCAGAGGTTGGAGGAACTTTTCTCTCAAGATGTTTACGATGATGTTTTATTTGAAATTTGGAGGTTGATTAGATCTTAATTTGGAAGGCGATAAGGAGGAAATTTTCGGGAACAACGAGCCCGTGTTAAGCGGCTCAAAAATGGGGATCGAAACACTAGTTATTTTCATAAATTTGGTTTGGACAACGGTTTTCCAATGGTAGAATTCATGAACCTGGTGGGCGACAATGGAGTTCGACATACGAAATTACGAAAATGCTCCAAGTCGCGAATTATTTTGATAATTTATTCAACGCTTACGAGGTGGGATTTGATGAACATTTATTGAGCCTAGTGGAAAGAAAGGTTCTGAGATGATATGAATGATTCTTTATTACAACCTTTTACGGAGGGGGCGTTTGGGATGCTCTTAAATCAATAGTGCCGTTAAAAGCTCCAGAGTCGATGGTTTCTCGGTGAGTGTTTTTCCAGCGTTATTGGCACATTGTTGGACCGGAGGTATCGAGTTCTTGTTTAGAGGTTCTAAATGGACATATTGAGATTGGTAAGATCAACAAAACAAGAATAGTGCTTATTCCAAAGTTGATAAACCGAAATTAATGTCTCAATTTCGACCCATTAATCTACGTAATGTGGTGTATAAAGTTGTTGCTAAGATGTTGGTTAACAGAATGAGTACCATGTTGGGAGCATGCATTAATGAAGCTCAAGGAGCTTTTGTCCTGGGAGACTCATTTGGACAATGCTCTCGATTGCTTATGAGGTTCTACATTCTATGAAGAGGAAGAAGAGTGAAAAGAAAGGACATTTTGCGATTAAACTAGATATGAGCAAGGCATATGATCGGGTTGAATGGGACTTCTTAGCAGGAATGATGAAGGCATTGGGTTTCCATGTTGATTGGATTGTGTTGGTTATGAGGTGTGTCAGCTTTGTTGTTTACTCGGTTTGTCTTAATGGTGAGGATAGCGAAAGCTTTTCGCCATCGAGAGGCTTGAGACAAGGAAATCCCTTAAGCCCTTTTCTTTTTCTAATTTGTGCTGAAGGCTTTTCCACTCTACTGGAAGATGCTAAGCAGATAGGAAGTATGCGAGGTGCCCCGATCGGAAAGGAAAAACTTACGATTAATCATTTATTTTTTGCAGATGATTGTATCCTCTTTGGAGATGCTACACCAGAGGGAGCCGTTATCGTTAGAAACATCATTCATGAGTACGAGAAGTGTACTTGGGCGGAAGGTGAATTATGAAAAATCGCTTATTTATTTTGGAGCAAATGTAAATGAAGGGAGAGAGAGGAAATCACAAGTTTTTGGGAGTCAGAAGGGCTTGTAATCTGAGAAGTATTTGGGGTTGCCGATGATGGTGGGCGAAGGAAAACATGGGCATTTGCTGATTTTATTGATAAATTTAGAAAAAGAGTTGCGGGATGGACTACAGTTTTTCTCTCAATGGGAGGCAAAGAGGTATTCATTAAATCTATACTGCAAGCTACTTCTATTTATGCTATGCAATGTTTTTTGTTTCCCAAAATGTTATGTCGTAAGTTGGAAAATATTATGAATAAATTTTGGTGGGAGAATAACAAAACGGTAAAAGGTATTCATTGGACAAGTTGGGAATCGTTATGCAAGCCAAAGTCTTATGGTGGGATGGGTTTTAGAAATTTATTCCTGTTTAATAAGGCTCTTTTAGCCAAGCAAGTTTGGCGTGTTTTAGATCATCCCAAAAGTTTGTTAGCAAGAGTGTTAAAAGCTCGTTATTTTCCGACGACAGATATTATGTCAGCTAAAATAGGTGCTTACCCTTCTTTTACCTGGCGAAGTATGTGTGTTGTTAGGGAGCTGATTGCGGATGGGATGCTTTGGCGGATCGGTAAGGGGGATCGGGTTAACATCTGGAATGATCCTTGGTTGCCTGGAAAAGACAACAATCGAGTGTTAGGTCAAGAGATTAATCCTCATTGGAGTTATGTTAGCCAACTTATTGAGAAAGACACACAGACCTGGAATGCTGAGTTGATACGCAATATTGTTGATGAGGCTACTGCTGACAGAATTCTTTCTATCCCGATTGTTGGTAGGTGCAAGGAAGATATGCTGGTTTGAAAGTATGAAGGCTCAGGGGATTACTCGGTAAAAAGTGGTACCGAGTCCTACTTACTACTAATTTCTCAGCTATTACACATTGTCCTACGGAAGAGGACTATACAGATTTTTACAAAGCCTTATGGCAATTACATGTCCCACAAAAAATTAAAATTCATGTCTGGAGATTGTTTAATAACTTGCTTCCCCACTCTTGCAATTTGGCGAAACGGTTGTTGACCGTGGAGTCTGTCTGTCCTCTGTGTAATAATGGTTTGGAAGATTCCAGTCACTTGATGTGGTCTTGTGGTACGTTGAAAGCGATTTGTAGAGTCATTTGCGAGTTCAAATCCCATTACGGAGGAACCACGGTGTAGTAAGAAAAAGTTAGCTTTCACTTTCATTAAGGCAGATGAGCAACAAAGAGGTAGAATTGCAATTTCTTTCTGGAGTTTATGGTACCGAAGAAATAAATTCGTTCATGAAGGAGTCCCTTTTAGATTACAGGAGACCATTGGTTTTATAAGAGGATATTTACAGGAAATCAGTACGGTCCATTCGTCTCTTCTACCTATAATCAAATCTGACACGAAGGAGTTATGGAGACCCCCTGATGACGGTTTTATCAAACTTAATTTTGACACAACGTTTAATTTGGCTGAACAGATTGCTAATACGGCAGTTATCGCTAGGGATTCAACAGGTACTATCAGAGGTGTAGAAACTTATCTTTTTCATCATATTGCAGACCCATTTGTGGCGGAAGCTAGGGCGTGTGAACGGGCTGTAATCTTCGCGTTATCCATGGGCTTTCGGCGTCTGGTGGTGGAGGGCGACTCACTGACTGTCATAAAGAGCATTGTGAAGAAAGCTGAGGATAGATCGGTGTTGGGTCCGATTACTCACAATATCAGACAAATGGGATTGAGCTTTGAGGAGATTCTTTACAGGCATGTTCGACGGACTGCAAATGGCGTGGCCCATACGATGGCTTTGGAGGGTAGACGAACGAATTTTTCTGGGTTATGGATTGGGGATCTTCCAGTCTCGGTTGAAACTCGCGTTCAAGGAAAGAATGATCCGTGGTCAAGGATTGTAAGTGCGGTTGTGGCCTTTGTTCTTCCTTGGGAGATGGATTGTGATCTTCAGGCGTCTTTGCGTTAGAACAAGGAGCTTTCGTCCCTTCATCCGGTTTTGGAGAGATGGAAAGTTTTTGGATGGTGATTTGGGGATCTTTCAAGAAGATAGAACGCTTTGCTTTTGTTGTTTTGCCTTTCTTTTTACGTATCTCATTTATTGTTTCTTTGAAGTCTGTGGTTTTGGCTTTCTGTGGGCCTTGGGTGTTTTATTTGTTTTTTATGCAGGCATTTAATAAAATCAGCTTTTTATTTGATTCAAAAAAAATATATATATATACACATAACCTACCTACGTACAGTTATCAACTGCTCATAATGCTTACGTATGTATATTTAATAATAATACTAAGGTACTTGCTAGACCCTACTCTATACATATATAGGAGGAATCTATATCTATATAAAACTTTCCTTGTAATAATTCTAACTCTCATACTTATTTTATACTCTATTCACATAAATTATAAAAAAAATTCTAACTATTTATTTTATTAAAAAAAAAAAACTTTCTAACTATTACATATAAATCAATATAGATAATATTTTAGATTGATATGATAGAGGTATCAGATCGATTCAAAATTTTAAATGCATGACAAGTACTAACATATTAATAAGTTTAATGGTCGAATTGTCAAAATATTAATCACATAAAAAGTTATAAAATGATATAAAACCACTTAAATTTTACATCGATGTAAATGAATCTCTCCCATATATATTATAAAATTGAATACATATTATGTACTAGTGTCACGGGGTTAGAACTTTAGTCGCAATCCGTGCAACTTCAGGCAATTTCTTGATTTCAAATCTGCCTAAGTCGGCTTTAAGGCACCGAAAATAAAGCGGAAGTCACTCAAAACAAAAGAGCAACGAAAGAATAAAAAATGCTACAAAAAAGCAATGCATACAAGGTGTTTGAGTAAATGTAGGGGCGAAGCCAGAAAATTTTGTTAGAGGGGTTGAAATTAAATTGTAATTTTTACAACAGTAATTTTTTTTAATACTTTTTAAAGGATTAAATCAAATTTTTATCATTTTTAGGGGGTCAAAGTGCAATATTACATTTACTAATTTAAAATTTTAAAATTTTTAAAAGACCTAAATGGAAAATTTTCTATCTTAGAGGGCTAGGGCCCTGCCAGCCTCCTTAGATATGCCCCTAAGTAAATGCACTAAAAGTATATCTATTACTTTGAAAGATTACAACTAAGTGGTTACAAATGGGGGGAAGACTTCTATTTATAGTTGAGCTCCCCTAAAATCAACGGGTAAAAATTGAGTCACATTGATGATCAATATTAGAGTTTATCTTTAAGATTACAAAATCAAATTTTCTAATATTACTTTTCATCTTTACCAATGTAGCCCTAATTTTCCTTAATGCTTCACTCTACCACCAAGGTTTCAAGGAAATGAACTTCTCCACATGTTCCGCGAATCTGGCCAGTTCAAGTGGATTAAAAAAGCTTCATTTAATCGATTGACCTCTATGAGACGCTCTTTATGCATTCATTAAGGGCTTTGATCCGCAACCCGTGACACTACAACATTCATGCGAAACAGAGAATGGATAATTAAAATAAACAAAGCAGCATTTTCCTTTATTTATGCATGCAGAACTCAGATTTAGAAGTTGTCTCTGTCTTGATGATTCACTTCACTAATTTATCTTACTGCTCTTTGTTTACTGGTAAGAAATGCCACAGACCTAGAGACATTTTTGTTGGTAAAACATAGCTATTTGAATCCTTAGAGTGTTAACTTTTTCAGGGATTGATTAATCAAAATCTCTCATAGACATACTGATCAACTGGTATCATGCCTAGCTAGTTAAATTATTAAGAGAAATAGGGTAGCTACAGCACGATAATAGGCGTTAAAAAGTCCAAATAGCCTATGCATTTTCATCGTTCACTTCGTTGATTTTGAAGAATCCAATATGAAATTAAATCTCTGTGCCTTTGCCTTGCTCTTTCTTCCCCGATTTTGCCCTTAAACTTTCAACTATTACTGCTCTGTCACCCACATAAGTCTCGTTAACGTGCTCTTGTTGTACTCCTACTTGTGGCCTTTCGTTCACTTCGTTAATCTTGAAAAATCCAATCTGAAATTAAATCTTTGCGCCTTTGCCTTGCTCTTTCTTCCCCGATTTTGCCCTTAAACTTTCAACTATTATTGCTCTGTCACCCACATAAGTCTCGTTAACGTGCTCTTGTTGTACTCCTACTTGTGACCTTTAACTTCTTCCTCTTTGTTATGTTGAGTTATAAAAGTTTAGTATTCATTAAGTTGAAGTTCAAGTTTTGTGGGCGAAAAAAAGATATCTTGAGGAAGCTTGCTCCTGTCTAAACTCAACTTTAGATTTAGTCTAACTCAATATAATTATTGTATATAAAATATTTCAGAAAAAAAAAAAAGTAGCATGGAATGGAAATAAACTTACTTTTAATCACGTGCTTCTTGATATGATGAACATAAATATTTTCCTTCTTTTTCCATTGGAGAGAGAGAGAGACAAGTTGATTAGTTGATATTTCAATTTTCAATTTCCAACAATTAAAAGAAAAGTGGTCCCGATATGAAGCAAAAAGGTTCAAAAGGCCCCATTGTCTTATTCCAAGCTGGAACCCAACAGCCAATGGGGAGAATGTATAGGGGGAATGGACCAATAGAAAGAGGATAAGGTGGCACGTAGGATAAAAAGAGAGAGGAATAGTAGATGTTAAGTTGAAACAGGGGTGCATAATAAATAAAAAGGGAGTAAAAGTAGAGTAGAGGGACAAGAGCAAAACTAAGATGGGGTACAATTCAATGTTAAAGACCCCCAAGAAGGAAGAACAACAAGTTCCAGATGCGAGTACCGCTCCTGAATTCGTCGATACCAAAGGAAGCTATGCACATGGAGATATTGATATTATTGAAGAACTGGAAGGTATTTTGGGGGTTGAAAATGAAGAATTGTCAGGGGATAAGGTACATGCTCATCTCACTTGGGACTTCATGGACTGGGAAACAGGGTTCCAGAATGCGGAAGAAGAAGAAGGTGAAGAAGAGGTAGGAGACCGGAAATACTTTGAAGAGTATAACCAGGCTGTAAAGACGGAGCATCTTGGTTTCTGGGAAGTAGATGATGAGAAAAGGGTTTCTTTGAACTTGAACTTGAATTATCAAGATGTCTTGGATGCATGGTCCGATCGTGGTCCTCTATGGGCAGATGATTATTCCATTTCAACCGCCACCAATGGCAATGCCTACTATGTTAGTATTCCCCTTTCCTCTGCTAATTCTTGTACGTTTCTGTTGAATATGTCTCTCTCTCTCTTTTTTTTTTTCCTTCTCAATGTTGAATATGTATTTAGGAAGGGAAAAACAGAGGATTCTGCATTCTAGGCCTAGATTTCTGTCAGAGGGCTTCCTTTAATTTTGGATTTTGATGGATAAGAAATGGTTGTATAATTATGAGTAATCTAAGTGTTGATAATGATATATATAATTGAGTTTAACAATTACAAGTGTGTGTAGATGGGAGAAGTGCCAATGATGGAATTAGAAGAAAGAACAAGAAGGGAAGCTAGTGTTCTAAGATACAAAGAGAAGCGTCAGTCTAGACTGTTCTGCAAGAAGATAAGGTATCAAGTCCGCAAACTCAATGCAGATAAAAGACCCAGGCTCAAGGTTTGTCCTCTTTCTCTATTATAAATTATAATTACAAAATACATGCAATGCATTCAAATTTGGATATTAAGAATGCCGCTACTTTTTGGTTGCTACAGGGCCGGTTCGTGAAGAGAGTTTCCTAAAGAGAAGATAACCTAAACGTTGTTTCAAATATCTGATAAAATATCTTTTTACTCTGTGGACTTTTTCATGCATAATCTGCCTCTTTTTTTTGTTTGTCTCAATGAAAAAAGAAAATATCTTTTCCGAGTCTCGCCCAAAATATATAAATGTGAATCGCCAAATATCTTTTCATCCCAAGCTTTGTGGGCACTTCCTAATGGGGTGGCTTTCTGTTGTGGACCAAACCTCCATTATGCACATAAATTGACCCTGCCATTCAGTATCATAAATCATAATCACACCCAAAGAACAAGGATGGTGTATTTGTGGCATTTTGTGATGGGCTGCATCTGCCACTGCATGGCATCATCAACAACAATGCACAAAGCCTAGGAAAAAGGTTTTCATTGTATATTAGAAAACAAAAGGTCAAATGTCAGTGAATTACTATAAATCAAGTTCCTGTGGGGACTAGGCCAGTGGTCCTTTTGTATGCTCATGGTTGATGGGTTTTATTTCGGGTCTTCCCTCTTTATGGATCTCCCCCTTTTTTTTTATGTCTGTCTACTGTCGTTTTCTGATAAGAGAGAGGCCTGGAAGGAGACTGCCAATGCCATTGATTATTGATATAATTGGAGTAAAATCCACAAATATTGTGCTGTTTAACTTTGTCAAAAACTAGCGAGTGTGCTTGTTTGTTAAACTGCAGACTATTATTTGCCGATTCAAGATTACGTATCTTAACAAGCGTTTATCCTTGTAATTAACCACAGAAGATTCATATAAATATTATATTCTTCCCATCTTCTTTCCTACTTTCAATTCCAGAAAAGGAAAAAAAAAAAAACGAAATCTGAAACTCATTATCTAGTTAGTGTAATTTTGATTCGTTAAAGAACATTGATCTCTGATGACAATTTGCAAAATAATTAAAATTAGACGTTTTCAACCACCAATTATGAGATCCGTTGGAGGCTTAATTTCGTCGTATCTTAATTACGAAAAGTAAAGGCACAATGTCCTTTCCTTTTTCTTTTGGAGGACATTGGATTAGATATTTCCTAGCATGATATCCGTCGTCATTTATCAGCTTCATAAAAAAATTATTTTAGTATTTAGATGTTAAATTTATGTTATTTGTTAAATCATCTCAAAATTTAACTTTATTAACTCGATTCGTATCAACAATTAATTTATTTTTTAAAATTAAAAAAATATTTTGAATTTTTTAATTTTACAAAATTAATTAATTACTTGTACGACATTCACGTGGTAATCTCCGTGTATACCACGTCACGAAAGTTAAGAGATATTAATTATTTTCACCCATAGTTGTACTTGATAGAAATGATGAAAAAAAAAAAAAAAAAAAAAAAAAAACCTCTTTCTATCAATTACTTGATAGAATTAAAAAATTAAATAAAAAATAAAACATTTGAAATATATATAATTTTAAACCAATTTTCATTTCTCTTATTTTCTCTTCTCTCATAATTCTTATGGAAGTATTTATTTTTATAAAATTGGAGTACAAAATAATGCCTTATGCTTTCCCTAATTTGGAGTGGTCCTCGCTCATGGACAAAGAATGAGGCGACTGTCAGCCCATTTCCTTCTCTTTTAGTCCCCATTCTTGTCCACGATGCATCTCACTAGTACTCAAAATTATATAGGTCTAATAGCTAATTTAGATTGGAAATTATAGTTAAAATATTAATCTGATAGTTTTGTAATTTATTTAAGGGTAAAGTAATTATTTAACTATTAGAAAGTTTTTTTTGGTTATTATATAATGAAAATTTATAAAATGATTATCTAATTATTTG
This sequence comes from Gossypium sturtianum, assembly GCA_025698515.1. NCBI lineage: Eukaryota > Viridiplantae > Streptophyta > Magnoliopsida > Malvales > Malvaceae > Gossypium > Gossypium sturtianum. The sequence goes on along the minus strand of CM046955.1, from coordinate 162,669,625 downwards.
ATTTTTTTTAGCCACTACTTACTAAATTATAAATAGGAAGATGACATGGCGGCTTATAAAATTGGTATAATAACAAATTTAATATTTAATATTGACACATTGTGTCAATTTAGTTTTAAGACTACACATTACCTAATTTTATCCTATATTTTACATGGAAACATAATACAATACACATGTGTAAGTTAAAATAAAAACAAAAATATATTATTTTTTTAAATTCGTTTATTATTAAACTAGACAATTCTCAAATACATCACTTTCTTTATATGTCAAATGTCTAAGAACTTGATATCTTTTAATGATAATTAATTATTTTTTTGTTAGCTTGAACTAATCACCATTGATGGAGCAAATCAAAGCTTACTTCTTTTGTTTTAACCTGTTAGACTTACAATTGGTTGAATTAATGAGGTGAGTATTTTTTTAAGCAATTGAATTGACCATTTTTTAAATTTAGGTCATTTTGTTTCTTGTTGTTATTCATTTTTTCATCGGATCAAACGTATAAATGTCAGAAAGGGTCATAAAAAAAGAAACAAAATTGCAAAAGGATCAAATTATATGATGTGTAAATGTTGAGGATTCAATTTTTTAAGTTAATACTAAATTAGCACAATGTATAAATGATGAGGGTTAAAGTTATTAGTATGCCAGTTGTAAAAGCTATCCCATAAACTTTCTATTAATCATTTAACCGTTGGTGACTAAAAAAGAAAAAAATAATAATTGGATAACCATTTATAATTTTTATATTCTTAAAATTCTAAAAAGGAAAAGTAAAATTTTCATAGATTTCTAAAATAATTCTTAAATTTTATGAAAAAGGGAGTAAGATGAAATCATGATAGTCTAAAACCCAAATCAACATATTTTTCCCGCAAAAGCAAAAAGTAGTAGAAAAAAAGGATAACAATTAGATACATCTTTAAATGAAATGCAATTGTGTTATTTTAAAAAAATAATTTTATAATAAAAATTGTGTTAATTTGATATTACATATTGAAACAATTTCTTTACAACACAACTTATTCTATTTTTCATTATTATCAACTACTAACTGCTTTCAATGCTAAAGAAGATGTCAAAATCAGAAAATCATTCTTTTTTTGGGTACTTTTTTATTCAAATAACCCAAATAATTTAATTAAGTACCAAAATGACTCACATTTTTAATTAAACACCAAAATGACCTGAAATCTACAATAAAAGTTGGTGGAGCCAATTATATAGCGCCACCAACTTGCCACGTCAGCAAGGAGCATTAAAAAATTATTTTTTTGGTGGAGCCATGTAAAATGGCGCCACCTATATAAATACCATGAAAATACTGCAAGTTCTGAAAAAATAGAGACTTCAAAACAATTTTTCATTTTCTGGTGGAGCCAACTTAAATGGCGCCACCAGAACCTAGCACTCTTCTTTTACTTTTTTTTTTTTACTTTTTTATTAACTTTTGTCTTTTTCTTTAATTTTTTTTCTTTTTTTAAGTTTTTATTTTTTCTTATTTTATTTTGTTTATTTATTTATTTTATTTATTTTTATTAATTTTAAAATTTTTGAAATGTATATTTGAAATGTTTTATAATATATATTTTTTAAAATTTTAAATAATATTTTTAAATTATTTTTTAAATCTTGAATATTATTTTTTAAAATATTAAATATATATTTTAATAATATAAAATATTTAAATATTTTAAAGATATGACCTTTCAAATTTATTATTAGTTTTTAATATTTTAAATATTATTTAATTTGTTTTATAATATTTTAAATTATGATTTTTAAATTATTTTTAAAGATATTCGGCTTTTTAATAAAAATAAACCAAAAAAATTAATTAATTATCAAAATGACCCATTTTTTAAATTTAGTTCCACCAACTTTTACTGTAGATTTCAGGTCACTTTCATGTTTAATTAAAAAATGAGTTATTTTGATAATGAATTAAATTTTTTGTGTTATTTTTATAAAAAAGCCAAGATATTCAAACCATTTTTTAAATTCTATTTAAAAGTTAAAAAATAATATTTTATTTAAAAAAGTGAAATTTGAATTAATTAAAAAAAAAGATTTGTTAAGAAAAGATTTATTTGTTAAAAAATAAATTTATTTAAATATATATATATATTAAAAAGTAAAAATTTAAATTAAAAGTTAAAAATATATATTATATGATCACATCATGTCAGTAAAGTGACTAGACATGAAATTAAATATTAAATAAAAAATTAATCTTATATAAGGGGGGTTTGGTCACCCCTTCAGAAGAAAGAAAAGAGAGAAAAAAAAAAGTTAAGTTAGTTAAATTTTTTTTATATTTTATAGTTATTGTAATATAATAATTATTTATATTGTATTTATGTGTTTTTTTTTATATTATACAAATATCAAAATATCTTCTGGAGATACAGATCACACTTCATCGAGAATCGACGAAATAGTAAAATTAATTATGAATTAAATAAAAAAATCGTTTTAGTTTCTCTTTTTTTCTTATCAAGCACTACTTTGCTCAACGTGTTTTGATTCATGAATGTGATTTCTATTTAGTTATTATTATTCCTTTTTAACTATTTTCTTACATGAAATTAATCTGTATGTGTTGGTTATAATTTTTTAATTTTAGTACACATTTATAAATTTATATATTAATTTTTTAATTTTAGTACACATTCATAAATTTATGTACTTAATATATATTTTTAATAGATAAAGACAAAAAAGATTTTCTTAACAGATTTAAAATGTTTAAAAACTTAAAGAAATTAAATATATTAAAAAATGTTATGTATAGCCGATTTTAAATTTTTAATATATTTAATATATTTTAAAAAAATTAAATATATTTAAAAATGTTAAGTATAACTAATATTAAAATTATAATATATTCAATATATTTTTTAAAAATATATTTTAAAATGTTAATATATATTTTTAATAGGAAAAGAGAAAAATGATTTTTTAATATATTTAAAATTTTAAAAAACGTAAAAATATTTAAACAATTTAAATTTTTAAATATGTTAAAAGAAAATGTTGAGTATAACCAATTTTAAATTTTTAATAACTGAATATATTTAAATATATTAAAATTTTGAATATATTAAAAAAAATTAAGTCTATATATTATATGTAAGACAAGTTCTCGTATGTAAGATAAATTTTCGAGTTTGAATATGCCTAGTTTATATTATATGTAAAACTCTATATATTATTATAGATATCAATTCAGTAAAAATAAGTTTTTTTTTTATTTTTATATTTACCTATACAACCTATAGTTTTTTAGGATATTATTTTTTTTTATGTACTTTTTGTTGTTATATAGTTGCCTTTAGTTTTAATGCTTAACTATGATTAATATTTTATGGCAAATCTTCATTCTATTATTAATATATTATTACTTATTTAATTTAACTTAAATAAAAAACACTTAGAATGGCTACGTTGGTATAGTATAAGTGTGATGTTTTTGTTTTCTCAACCTTTCAATTTTAGTCTTCAATATATAATTTTATGTTTAAATTATATAGATAATTGATTTATCATATTTTTATAAAAAATTTACCATACAGGATGGTTATCGGGTTTTGAGGTAGCGGTTTCATTTTCCCAAGTACGATCTGGATGAGCAGATCATGCTATACTTACAGATGGCGGGATTTGGGGATGTCGCATTGATCCGGAGGTTTGACCTGAGGGCGAACTTAATATTCGCCTCGGTTGAGTGGTGGTGTACGGAGACCCACACCTTCATTATGTCGTGTGGGGAGTGCACTATCACATTGGAAGACGTCGCTATGCAACTTGGGTTATGAGTTGACGGTGTTGTGGTCACGGGTCGAAGCAATGTGTTGGAACCTTCAGTACTATGCCACAGATTGCTTGGACGGTCCCCTAATGATGGGGAGCGAATTTCACATGCTTGACATTGAAATGGTTGAGAGCAAATTTTAAGGAGTTATCGAGCACCTTCGCCACCGAGTACGAGGTGATGTGTGCTGCGCGAGCCTATATTATGCAGTTGATCGGGGGGGTACTTATGCCAAACAACACGTCTAATAGGGTCCACTTAAAGTACTTGCCTCTATTGGAGGATTTTTCTCATCTTTGGTAGTTCTGATTGGGGATCGGCGGTGTTGGCGCATTGTACTATGAGCTTTGCCGAGCAACAAAACATGGGGTTAGTAACATGCAATTTGGTTGTGCGGTTCTCGCTCTGATCTTGGGCTTTATACAGGATGCCGATTCTAGCGGCTGTTAGACACCAACCATATTCGTGGCCACTTATAAATAGGTAAAAACAAAATTATACTTAACATTTAACGACTCATAAGTGTGGATAATATTTTCCAAAGTTTAACTGCTAACGTGTTTGTTTCGGTTTCAGATGAGCCACGTCTCTGGGAATTGGTGCAAGCCAAACATTAATCATTTACCGCCAAATGATAGAGGCGTATGCCGGAGAGAAAGTAATATATATTTATATGGTTTAAGTAACATTGATTTAACTTATCCACTTGCAGTATGTGATGTGACTTGACTCATTATGTTATATTGTGTAGTTCTTGTGGATGTCGTATTCTGCAATGAACATTGCAACCATTATTCCTCAGTGTGTTCACGCTGAAGCCCATATGTGGTGCATTAACACGCCGGTGCTCAACTTTTCAACCATTGAGTGGTACAACGGTGATCGAGTTATGCGACAATTTGGGTGTAGACAATATGTGTCGGTCGAGCCAGAACAATTTGATGAAGTCCACGGTAAGACCATGAGGGGGAAACATACAACAGATTGGAGCGTGGAACATCAATCTTTTGTAGCACTATGGAATGTCCGGTACGACAGGCGGCTTGAGATGCACTCGTGCATGTTTGACTTTAGTCCCTCGACTGAATACATGCAGTGGTACATGACTCGATGGCGTGTTTATTTATATGGTGGAAAACTTATGATAGTACCGGGTCACGGCTACAGACGTGGAAATCAACCTATGGGGGAGCTAGAGGATCAACATATGGCGGAGCCCAACTCGGAGGACCAACCTTTGAACACATCGGACCAATGGGTTGACGTTTTTTGTGATGAGTCGCAGAGCAGTTCATATCACTCGGATATTGCCGGTTCAAGTTCATATCACCCAGACATAGGCGGTTCAAGTTCATATCACCTAGACATAGGCAGTTCGAGTTCATTTCACCCAGAGCAACCACCGATATCATTTGATATGTTTGGTAATAACATGTACGCCACCCCGCCTCAGGCCACGTTCGATCCAGCTGCCGATCTTCCTGATGTGTATAGTACACCCCAACGTCCACCTCATCAATGAAGCCCCGTGAATCGTTATGCCCCGAACGACGATACCACTCCCGGTACTTTCCAATTTTAAGTTATGTAAATTTCAAGTGTTATGTAATATTTCTTGTATTAGTTTAGGGTTCCACAACTTATATATTAGTCTTTTTTTATATAATTTATAATATCTTTTAAAGTATTTAAAGTTGCAACTGTTAATTTTAAGTAAAAACTTAACACTAAATAATACAAACTTTATTTCTAAGAGATCATAAAATGCAAACATCAGGTACAACATTTAATTTCTTTCAGACCGTGAAGATTGACCAGTGTAGACGTTTCCATGGGGACATTTGCTCCGATTGTTGCCAACTGTTCTACATATGGTGCAATATTTTGGATCGACTTGTTCTCTTATATCCATGTCGTTCTGAATCCTCATTGTTGTCAGTCTACCTTTGATTCTCCTACGTAGTGACCGATCTGGCAACATCTCAAACAAAGGCGGTTGCACTTCCCATGTTGATACATCCCTTAATACGGGGAACTCGTTACCCCAAATACGCAACGTACGGTCAAGTATGTACACATCGTCGATATATTCATTCAAACTGTAGGTAGCACACGTTGCAACCACATGCGCACACGGGTAACGTAGTGTTTGAAACATCCCGTACTCACATCGCCTGTTTTCGGAGATCAACTCCGTAGGACCGTGGCGGGATTCCCGACCGGCGATCGATATACTCTGTCACTTGAAAAGTTTCCAAATTTCGGGAATATAGTTCTGCATTCATCGACCTAGCCCTTTGAGCGTTCTCTTTCATGGCATCCCTAATTTTTTTGACGTACACGTGTCCTGCCTCTAATTGTTTTGCTTGTTTCAACCCTATTTTTGGCATTAAGGTTGCTAGCCTATAAAATGTGGATGAAAAAACCACTGAAATTGGCAAGTGACGCGTACGCCTCAAGACGGAGTTAATGGCCTCAACGAGGTTAGTTGTCATTTGACCATACCGGTACCTCGTCAAAACATTGAGCCCATTGCCACGGCTCCATGCTACCTAAATTTATCGAGAGAAGGATTGGACCCGCCATATCGGTCTCTAACCTCGCCAACTTATGTCCGAAACGGTGTGCTTCAAGCTCGTATCTCACGTATGTATTCCAATTTTAAGTTATGTTACTATTCGAATTAGAAATGGACTCGAAATAATTATAAATACGAATTTAAAAATGATATTTTTACCCATGTTCACAATTCGTTTGCGCGATCTTTATTCTTGTACGCGATTGTGAAAGTTGGCAGTGATGTGACGAATACAATAGGCGGACCTCCATGGAACCTCAGTTGTCGAATCGCGGCAACAAGACCCTCGATCTGTCGGAGATAATGCAAATGTTGTCTTGCCTGACAACATGTCTCCGTAAGTTCTGAATGAAATACGCCCACGATTCGGAGTTCTCAGACTCCACGATGGCAAAAGCGATCGATAGTACATTTCCGTTACTGTCTTGTGCAACCGCAATCAGAAGTATTTGCCTGTATTTTCCATAAAGCCATGTTCCATCAACTTGCACTAGTGATTTCCATCAACTTGCACTAGTGGCAAATACGAAACTCTATACTGAAATCGAGCTTGCATGCCTGCAATCAATGTTGACACAGGAATGATTGGACTATCTTTCACTAGTGGCATGATGCAGTTGCAAATACTTTTGACATCCAATTTCCAGTGGTCTTGAGACATACGTGCGACACTACATGTATGACGCCCTTCTAATTTTCGTATTTGCCACTGTTGAGTCCTCTGTATAAATGCAGCTCAAACTCGCCAACCACACCCATCGCCGGCTCTCCAACATTCCCCAACATATAATGTCGGTGTAGATTTGACAACCTTGTAATCAATCGACAACTTCATATTGTATTGTTTGATGGCAAAGACACAGTCCGCCTTGTTCTCGAACTGTTGCCCAACGAATAACTCCTCGAACTGTGAATTTATCGCCAATCTATGAGCGGTACTATATCGGCGCATTTCAGAAACTTCGGATGCATGTCTTTGCATCGGATCTACGTTCAACATGTCGCCCCCAGGTTCATTTTTTAAAATAATGGCACGACTTGGGTTACTGAATGAAGGGCCGTGAACATCTTCAACCTCTTCCGGGCCTTTATCATCGATATCGTCCGGAACCTCATCAACATCGGGGTCACTAAAATCTTCAACGTATTGATCAGAATCTTCACCATTATTGGTCATTTCTCTGACATTTGCCTCTGTGCTTATTATCACCTCTGGATGTATTTGTAAACGGGGACCGGGGGTAGGGTTGTTAAACGAACTCCCACCATAATTAGAATTTTTGGGCATCTGTGATGTCCCTTCACATTCTAATTGGTTTGTCCATCCAACATTAAGATCAAAGTCAAATTCGTGATGTTGACTTATTGGACTAACATTCTCAACAGGCTCTAAGTCTGCTAACTCGGCAAATAATTCAACTGGTTGGGGGTTCTCACTCCCAGTCGGCCACCATATTTCCATCATAGTGCCTAAGTCATCATCATCTAACAACTGCATCTCACAAAATTTGAACGGATATGTAGAGACTAGGAACTTGTAAAATAATTTGGACATCGCCCTTCCACAACGGATAGCTATTTTCGCACTGATATTCCTTTTCATTTCTGCTAGCTCCACATTTTTTTTGAATCGCAAACCTACTCTTTGCCGACATTGAAATACACAACCAACATCAATTTCTATAATTTCACCATAAAAAATAACATACACCAAAAACAACTCATTATTCATCTTGAATAGATTTTTTTAACTCTTCTAGTGAACACAATAATTTCACCATTCTATAAATGGTAGAGAACCAAGAGGTGGAGCCATCAAGAATGGCTCCACCAAAACAAAATATTAAATATTATATTATTATATTAAAAAAATATAAAAAAGTACATTATAAAGTGATGGAGCCATTCTAAATGACTCCACCAAATAAAATATTAATTCTTACAAATTTAAATTTAATTTAAAAAATGTTTGAATATCTTTAAAATTAATTTTAAAATTAATAATTTATAAAAATTATATTTAAAATTTAAAAATATTTAAAATATTATAAAACAAATAATAAATTTGAAAGGTCATAAATTTAAAAATAATATATTTTAAATAGTTTAAAAATAATAATTTAAAATAATTTAAAAATCATAATTAAAAAATTATAAAACAAATTAAAATATACATTTAAAATATTATAAAACTGATAATAAATTTGAAAGGTCATATCTTTAAAATATTTAAATGTTTTATATTATTAAAAATATATTTAATATTTAAAAATAATTTTTAAATTTTTAAACAATAATTTAAAAATAATATTTAAAATTTAGAAAAATAATTTCAAATATATATATTTAAAAATTTAAAAATATATATTATAAAACATTTCAAATATACATTTCAAGTTTTTTAAAATTAATAATAAAAAAATAAAATAAAATAAATATATAAAGATATAAAGATAAAGAGAAAAATAAAAAAATAAAAAAAATGTCAGAGAAATGACAAAAGTTAAAAAAAAAAGGAAAAAAAAACAATTAAAAAAAATAGAAGCAGGGTGTTCTGGTGGCGCCATTTAAATTGGCTCCACCAGAAATTAAAAATTGTTTTTAAAGTCCCTCATTTTTTTAGAATTTTTTAAATTATGATTTTTTAATTATTTTTAAAGATATTTAAATCTTTTTAAAAGAATTTTTATAAAAAAATTATTTAAAAAATTTAAATGTTTAAATATTATTAAAAATATATTTAATATTTAAAATTAATATTTAAAATTAAAAAAATAATTTCAAAAATATATTTTTAAAATTTATAAGAAATAATTTCAAAATATTTAAATATATATTGTAAGGCCCAATTTTAAAATCAGAGCCCAACAGACAGTGCCAAAGCAGTCTATTTTACAACAATAGACCCAGTTTTAAAACAAAAGCAAGGCCCAAAATATCGCAGGCCCAAATGGCCCAGACTTCTCCGCCAACCCTAGAGGTACCAGAAGACCTCGCGCCGCACGCCTCTCAGCCATACCCCCACGCCGCACGACTCTTTTCCGCAACGGGCGCCTCCACGTCTCTGATAGTGTACCTACAAAATAGGAAGTAGCAAACAGTACGGGACTAGAGGGGGGTTATACTCTGTTGGTTTTTTTTAGGCTATAAAAGGAAAAATCAAATCTGTAAAGGGACGACCATTTTAAAGACGGAGAATATACATTTTTTCTTTAGCGATGAATCAAAGAAAGCGACAAAGGTTTTTTTTCCCCAAATCTGTTTGTCTTCTTCTTTTTTTTCATCTTTTTTTCCTTTCTTTCTTTGTTTCTAAAAAAAGACTCTTAAACATATAAAGTTTTTAAAACTAAAAGAGGAAAGATCAAGAGGACTCACCGAGCTCCCTTTGACCGCGCTTCGATGCGCATACATGGGGGCTCTGGTTTTGTTTGAAATATAAAAAGGGAATCAAAGAAAGAGGGAAGGGTTTCGGCCTATGTTGAAGCAGAAATGGGGAATGAAAATGTTGGTTTTTTTAAATTTAAAAACAAAGCAAAAAAGGTGTTGTGTAAAAGGGGGTGCTTTGCGCATGCGCCATTTTACCCTAAGTGGGTAAATTGCGCAGTAGGCCCCTTTCCTTTGAGCCCAGTTTTCGACTTTGATCCAATTCGGCCCCAAGCAAAATTTAGTAGCGCAGTAGGCCCCTTTCCTTTAATCGTGTCCCCCTCCATTTTTTAAAATTTAGCCCCAAGCTTTCGACTTTGATCCAATTCAGTTTTTTTTTATTGTTTTGTTATTTTGCCATTAGATTCATTGTTTTTTTTAATGTTTTTTGGTTACCTTTTATTATAATTATTGTCATAATTATATTCTTTATATTTTATATTATTATATATTATTGTTTTTATATATACTATTGTTTTACTACTATTATTTTATTATTACTATTAACTTTATTGTTATTTTATTATTTTTATTACAAAATTTACTCTTATTTTATTTTACTGTACTACCATCATTTTATTATTGTTATCCCTATGATTTTACATCTGTATATCATTATTACTATGCTACATTTATTATTGTTATATTTACTGTTATATCTATTTATATATCATGGTTTACTTTAATTGTTCTATTATATATTATTATTTTCATATCCACTATTTTATTATTATCAGTATACATTTATTTCTTTTACTACTATTTTTTTATTAATGTTAATATTATCACCATGATTTTTTATATTCATTATTAATTACTTGTTATGAGGGTTATATTACATTAGTAGTATTATTATTGTTTATTTTTCCCCCTTCGTGTTCATTTGTCATTCCCTATTAATCGTGTCTACATTTCCACATTTTTACTTCAGTGTTTTTCAAAAACTTAAAAAATGCTTCACAAAGGTAATATTTAGTGTTTGGATGTTCGAAAATTTGTGCTCAATCGTGATGGGTTTCAATTTTTCGTTCGTCTGGATAATTAAATATCCTTTAAAGATTTTGATCGCATTTTTGAATAAGGCAATGTTTTGTGTTTGGAAGTTCGAGAGATTCGTGCCCAATCGTGCTGGGTCTCGATTTTCTATTCGTCCAAATGACCAAATATCATTTAGAGGTTTTTGACCGGGGTTTTTTTAAATTAAGGCAATATTTCATGATTGGAAATTCAAGGAATCGTGCCCAATCGTGCTGGGTTTCGGTTTTTAGTCTGGCCAAATAGTGAAATACCCTTTTTAAATTACAAGACATGAATTTTGGAAATCATGAAATGATCTTGGTATCGATAGTTTGAAACATCGTGTCCTATCGTGCTGGACGTGGTATTTCAACTTTTCGAAGCAAGAGAATTTCGATATCCAATACAAGTTATCCAAACATTTTTTCATATTTTCTAATTTTCGATAATTAAGGACATTAATCAATCAATAAGGTACCAATTTTGGGCGTTGCGAGGGTGCTAATCCTTCCTCGTGCGTAACCGACTCCCGAGCCCATTTTCTTAAAATTCGTAGACAAAAATATTTTCTAAAGTGACCCAATCGCACTTTAAAAAAAAAGATTAGTGGCGACTCCGTTTTTCTTTTTAAAGTCGGCCCATTTTCCGAACAAAAAAATGGTTTCGACAGCTTGGCGACTCCATTGGGGACCAATAAGAGAGTCAAGCCGTAGAATTGATTAATTAATGTCCTTTTATCGAAAATAAAATTTTGATTTCATTTTTTTCATTGCATGAGTTTGTGTCGCGTCATATGGTTGTTGTGGTTTGAGACCCATAGGATATTCCTACATTCATGTTGCATGACCGTTGTGGCCACACCTTTAAGTGGGAGTGAGAAGCTATGCCTTCGTGAGGTTTTCACCTCCGCATGGGCTAGGGGACTGCTTCCGGGATACATCCGTACCTATGGTTCCGTGAGGTTTTCACCTCCGCATGGCCATAGGGAAATGTATTCCCCTGAACCGAACTCGATCCGTATGAGCCTATAATGGGTGAGGATTGAGGAATCTGCTGGTTCAGGTACCCTTCCTTTAGAACTAAACCAAATATAGCGACCCTAAGAGCCCACCCTAGGTAGAGCCATGCTAAACCTTAGTGGTTACCCATCTAGTGGTTTGACATTTTTTTCACTTACTTTGGTTACTATTATGCGATACTAACCTGTTTTATTTTGGCCATGTTTGCATGTCATTTCATACATAAAAGGTATCGATTCCTGTTTTGATTACTGAATTAGAATGCTTGTTATGGAGAACGAATTCCTTGATAAAGTAGAGGATAATGCAGCCGTGCGTATATTGTCAGAGAAGACATAACTTGAGAAGGGGAATAGTCTAGTCGAGGGATATACATCGGAATTATGGGACTTCACTCGCATCAGTGCAACACAGAATGAGCTCCAAGAATTAAGAGATATATGGGCCAGTTGAGGTGAAGGAACTAAGCAGCTTTTCTACCTTAATTATGGTGATCTACCCTACTTACTTGACATCAGAGTGGACAAACACTTGTTTCGGGCTATGACTCAGTATTGGAATCCCGCTTATAGCTGTTTCACATTTGGAGAGGTGGATTTGGTGCCTACTGTGGAAGAGTACACGGCTTTGCTTCGTAGCCAAAGGGTTCAGGTTGACAAAGTTTATTTCAAGGCCTCTAATGCACCGACTTTTGTAAAGAAGCTGATGAGTATCACTGGGATGAGTGAACAGTGGGTCACGACACGAATTCAGCAAAAAGGTGAAGGAAAATGCATTCCTTGGGCGGGCTTGAGGGAGATGATTTTGACACATCTAGATACTAAGAGGAAAGTTGACATGTTCGCCTTAAGTATCTACGGCTTGGTAATTTTCCCCAAATCTCTGAGGCATATAGATGAAGCGGTTACCGACCTATTCGATCGAATTGACAAGGGGGTTACACCAGTACCAGCGATTCTTGCCAAAACCTTTAGATCTTTGAACGCATGTCGGGGAGCAGGTGAAGGTAGATTCATGGGATGCACGCAGCTATTGTTGGTTTGGTTCCAAAGCCATTTTTGGAAAGTAGACAGAGTTTCTTATCGGGTTTTTTCTAAGAATTACTCCCCGTTAAAGGAGTTGGCAGCTACGCCCATAAGAGATGACATATCAGAAGAAAGCTGGATCGCGCTTCTTCAGAACTTCCAGGAAGAGGACGTTGAATGGAAAGCTTATTGGTTCATTCCTGATGAAATTCTCTACCGATGCGAGAGTTATGATTGGGTTCCTCTACTAGAAATTTGGGGAGCCGTTGGGTATGCTCCTTTACTGGTGCTAAGGCAATACAAGTCAAGGCAATTTATACCGGTGACGCATGGGCTAGCTCAATTTGAATTCTCGTATAAGGAGAATAATTATAAGAAGAGAGTTCGAGAAGTTTCTGAGGCTTGAAAGTAGGTTCACCAAATGAAGAGAGTTTCTGTAGGCCCAATGGCAACCCTCGAATATAATACATGGCGGAGACAGAGAATCAATTATAATATCCCTAAACCGACACAAGATAGTGCTCGACCGATAGAAGAATACCTGCAAGTAGTCCCTTCCGAGTTGGAAATCTTGAAGCAAGACTTTGAAAGTAAAAATTCAGAGTTAGGGAAGAAAATAGAACAACTGGAAGAAGAAAATGCGTACTTGAGGTTAGATATTGCTATCCAGAAATCAGAGGCTGAGACATTGAGGAAGAGGAAAAGAAAAGTCGAAGAGGATTTGGATAACTTGAAGACTGATTATAAAAAAATTACGCTTATCGATGAGGACTGCTGGGTTGGGTAAAACCTCAGAACAATGGCGTCAATAACTTCAAGAAGAGAAAGCTAAGAAGGATACTCTGAAAAAGATCGTGTGTGAGAGTCAAGGCGAAAATGAGGTGTTAAGAGCTCGAGTAGCAGAACTAGAGAGGGCATTGTGTCGAAGCCGTAATTCTACGGTGAAGTTAGAATCAAGCCTAAACTAGATTGAAGAGTTGAAAGGAAAGGTGGTAGCGCTCAAAACGGTGCTGCAAAATAGTGAGCTCCGGATCCAACTATTGGATGCAGATAACCAGCAGTGCAAAGAACAGCTTCAAAGGTCTCAAAACCAGGTCAGAGAAAGAGACTACGTTATGGGTGAAGCCGTGGTTCAGATACGAGAGGTGGCCGACCATCTACAAACCTTAGCTGTTCAGGCTGATGTGTTAAGCGTAGTATATGAGTTAGACTCAGACCGGGGTCGAGAGCTAGCTTTGCTTTTTAAGAAAGTTAAAGCTTTGGGCATAAGGGCTAGGTCGTACATATGACTCTATTTTATGTAAATGATTTTGTTCTTTAAATAAGTTTTCTATAAGAAATTGAACCATAATCGACGTCTTTTTTGCATTCATATCATGCATTTACATTACATCGCATCATATGCATTTAATATCGCAAAACAACCCTATTAACTAGAGATCATATTATAGTTATCCTGGAACACCGCTACTACACTCGGAAAAAACGAAAGCTATGGACCAAAGGATAGAAAAGTTAGAACAGATGCAGAAAGAGATGCAGGACCAATTGCAGTCTTAGATGCAAGAACAGTTGGCTAAGATCCAATAGGACATGAGGGATCAAATGCTGGAATCCCAGATAAGTATGATAAGCCAGTTAACACAGTTGTTGACTAAAGGGCCTGGAAAAGAAAAGAGCCCTGTGGTCGATACTGAGATAATGAAGATTCTTCTTACCCTCTAGGCTTGGCCCCGACAAGTTCCCAAGTGCAACCACTAAGAGTGTCGATCAATATCAAACCCCAGTACCAATCTGATACCCTGGCACCGGTAAACTTCCCGGCAGGCTCGAGCTCTAACCTAGGAGGTAATTTGGCAAAAACCATGGTCCCTGACTTCGATGAGGTAATAGAAGGAGAAAAAGAAAAGACGGAGCTCTCGAAGGAGTTCGAGGATCGATGCAAATGGTTAGAGGAGAGGTTTAGGGCATTGGAAAGTGCTGATTACCAATGCAAGGTAAATGCCAAAAAGTTGAGTTTGGTCCCTGATATGGTTCTCCCACCAAAATTTAAGATGTCTGAATTCGAAAAATATAATGGGACTAGCTGCCCTGAGGCTCACATTACAATGTTCTGTCAGAGAATGACGTGACATGTCAACAACGACCAATTGTTAATTCACTGTTTCTAGGATAGCCTGACTGGAGCTGCAGCAAAATGGTACAATCAGCTGAGTTGTACACAAATCAAATCATGGAAGGATTTAGCACAGGCCTTCATGAAGTATTATGGCCATGTGACTGACATTGCGCCTGACAGGATCACGTTGCAAAACATGGAGAAAAGGTCAGGCGAAAGTTTCAGGAAGTATGCCCAGAGGTGGAGGGAAGTCGCTACACAAGTCCAGCCACCTCTACTAGAAAAAGAAATGACCATGCTTTTTATTCATACCCTGAAAGCACCTTTCACCAATCATATGTTTGGGAGTGCGTCCAAGAGTTTCGCAGACATAGTGATGTCTGGCGAAATGATAGAGAACGCGATAAGGTGTGGGAAAATAGAAGCTGGGGAGAGCATGAAAAGATCGACTCCAAAGAAAAAGGATAATGAGGTAGGTAATGTAAGCTCGGGTTATCCCAAACCCATTACTATTAGCCCACCGAGAGCGATAGCCACGGGCCAGCAGGCCCTACCGAGACAAGAGCCCAACACGAGGCAAAAGTTTGAGAAAGTCCAATTTACTCCCATACCAGTGACGTATGGGGAGTTGTATAAAACTCTTTTCGACGCGCACGTTGTAGCCCCTGTCTACTTGAAACCGTTGCAACCCCCATATCCTAAGTGGTATGACACAAATGCTCAGTGTGAATACCATGCGGGAGTAGCAGGACACTCCATAGAAAATTACATCTCATTCAAAAGACTAGTCGAAAGGCTTATCCAAGCGGGTGTTGTAATGTTCAACGATACTCCGGGTATGGGAAATTCGTTGCCCAATCATACGGATAATGGGGTAAACGCAATAGTTGATAACAGGGGGAGGAGAACCAAGTAGAAGGTTGCTGAGGTCAGAACCCCATTGAGGGAGGTTTGGAAAGAAATACAGAAAATGGGGTTAGTTCTGCAGGAGAATGTGAACAAATCTCGAGATGCAAGGAACTACTGTAAGTTCCGTGACAAGAAAGGCCATGAGATCCAGCAGTGCAACGAGTTTAGAACCCTAGTACAAGGGTTAATGGATAATAAAGAGCTGGAGTTCTTTGACTTTTTCGAAGAAGAGGATGTATGCGCCACAGAGGGTGGGTCTGCAAAGAGGATCCCTAAGGTCAATCACCCAGTAGTGATTATCACACGACCAAGGGTCGATGAAACAGGAGTGAAAATGGCACCGAAGGTTGTAATTCAAAAACCCGTGACTCTTCCTTATAAGGATACACCGAGGGTTTTAATTCAAAAACCCATGACTCTTCCTTATAAGGATACACTGAGGGTTGTAATTCAAAAGCCCGTGACTTTTCCTTATAAGGATAACAAGAGGGTACCTTGTAATTACAATTGTACTGTGACAGTTTCCGGGAAAGAGAGTTCGACCAGCACGACCAACCCAGAAGCCGAATCCTCTATGATCAGAGGGGGAGAAGAGAAAACAGGGTCAATAGTTAATGAACCAGTAAATGAGAATGAAGCTAGAGAGTTTTTGAAGTTTCTGAAGCACAGTGAGTACACTGTTGTGGAACAATTACACCAGCAGTCGTTACGCATATCAGTAATGGCCCTGCTTTTAAACTCAGATGTACACCGTAGCGCGCTAATGAAGGTGTTGAACGAAACATGTGTCGCTGAAGACATTTCAGTAAATAAGCTAGATCACCTTATTAGTAACATAAGTGCAGACAATTTCATCTCTTTCAGTGACGATGAAATATCGCCAGGGGGCATAGGATCCACCAAGGCTCTACACATCACTACCCGATGCAAAGGGTATACATTACTAGGGGTATTAATTGACAACGGGTCGGCACTGAATGTCTTGCCCTTATCTACACTAAACAGGTTGCCCGTAGACAGCTCTCATATGAAAGCATGCCAAAATATAGTGAGAGCATTTGATGGCACCGAGAGAAAAGTGATGGGGAGGATTGAGATACCCCTCTTAATCGGGCTAAACACGTACGAGGTAGACTTCCTCGTGATGGACACCAGGCCTTCTTATATTTTTTTATTAGGGAGGCCCTTGATCCACTCAGCAGGAGTTGTGCCATCGTCGTTGCATTAAAAATTAAAGTTGGTGACAGAAGGTCGGCTGATAACCATAAATACGGAGGAGGATATCATCGCGTCCGTTACTAGTAATGCACCGTACATAGAGAATGATACGGAGGCTATAGAGTGCTCCTTCAGGTCGTTAGAATTTATAAATGTGACTTTCATCAGTGAATGGGGCAAGATCCCGGTGCCCAAAATCTCTGAAGCAACACGGATGGGCCTACAGCTGACAATAGGAAAATGAGTATTGCCTAGGAAGGGACTTGAAAAATATCTCCAGGGGCCAGTCAGAGTGCCAGGATTGGTTGACAAGCATGTTCGCTTTGGTCTGGGGCATAGGCCAGATGCTAGACAGAGAAAGGAGGAGCTGGAGAGGAAACGTGAAAGACGAAGGGCACGACTGAATGGTGCTGAGATCGAGTGTGGTTCAATGACTTTTTCCCATATATCTAATACATTTGTGTCGGGAGGAATTATCCATTCAAAACTAGAGAATATGAATAAGGAAATGGCTGACGATATGATGAGAGCTTTGAGCATCAATGCAGTGGCTGAAGAGAGTCCGAAGAAAGGAAACTTGGAGGGTATTCACCCCTACAAGCCTGGAAGTGTTCTGGACAACTGGACTGCGGAAGAAATTCCTGTAGTGTTTAGGACTAAAACAGAGTAATGTTCAAAACACACTTGTTGTCTCAAGCCTAGGAACAATAAGAATCTTTTGTGAAATAGGCTCATGTTCAAGCATCTTTACTTTCAATAAAAGTGCATTTTTCTTTCATACCGTGCAGTTATTATTTTGCTTCTTTTCCATTCCATTCATAATCATAACGCATAAATAAGTCATTCTTAAATTCATTTTCATTGAATATTCTTTCATACCTACCATAGGTCCCCAGATATCGATGTCATGAACAACGCTGTTACGGACCCAGAATTTCCTGATGAGCAAGACATGTGCCTAGAGGGACCTCAGGACTTTACAGATGACAGAGATTGTAGTGTATCCCCGGACTTGTTAAGGATGGTAGAGCGGAAAGAGAAGCTGATTCTACCTCACGAAGAGACAATTGAGAATGTACTTCTAGAAAATGGGAAAGAAGTGAAGATCGGCACCTGCATAACCAAGGAAACAAGGCAGGACCTAATTAGACTTCTGCTAGAGTTCAAAGATGTCTTCGCGTTGTCATATCAAGACATGCCAGGGTTGAGTGCTAATATTGCGGTACACCGTATCCCCATAAAAGGAGAATGTAAGCCGGTCCAACAGAAGCTTCGAAGGATGAGACCCGATGTCGCGGTAAAGATAAGGGAAGAAGTCAAGAAGCAATTTGATGCTGGGTTTTTACGAGTGGTAAATTACTCAGAATGGGTATCCAACGTTGTCCCTGTCCTTAAGAAGGATGGAAAAGTACGAATGTACGTCGATTACAGGGACCTAAACAAGGCCAGCCCGAAAGATAACTTCCCACTGCCTCACATCGACACCTTGATGGATAACACGGCAGGGTTTTCATTTTTCTCCTTCATGGACGGTTTCTCGGGATACAATCAAATAAAGATGCATCCTGAAGACATGGTAAAGACCACATTCATAACCTTATGGGGAACTTTTTGTTACCAAGTCATGCCATTCGGGTTAAAGAATGCGAGAGCAACATACCAAAGGGTTATGGTAACCTTATTTCACGACATGATGCACAAGGAGATTGAGGTCTACGTCGACGGCATGATTGCAAAGTCTCGAACGGAAGGGGAGCATGTGCAAGTTTTGAGGAAACTATTCTTGAGGTTGAGGAAATTTCAGTTGAAACTCAATCCAAACAAGTGTACTTTTGGGGCTCGACCAGGGAAGCTACTTGGTTTCGTGGTCAGTGAAAAAGGAATTGAAGTAGATCCGGATAAAGTCAATGCCGTACAAAAATTACCTCCGCCGCGCACTCAGAAGGAAGTCCGAGGTTTTCTAGGAAGATTAAATTACATCGCTTGGTTTATTTCGCAATTGATTGAGAAGTGTGATCCAATATTTCGTCTTCTTAAGAAACACAATCCAGGCATTTGGAACGATGAATGTGTAACACCCCCTACCCATATTCATTGCCGGAATAGGGTATGAGGCATTACCTAAAGTTTAACGAGTTAATATTATTTTTATTATGAATTCAATATAGTCCTTTTATAAATATCCAGTCCAATTCAAACCAAAACATACTTCTACTATAATTATATTATTTAGCATATTTATCACTTTTTACTTTAATACATACTCATTAAACAAGTTTTAGTATTTATATAATCATTAAACATGTACATGCCATATAAATCAAAAAGGAAAATTACAAAAGCTACCGGAGATAATCTTGATAGTGTGATCCTCAGTGTTGATCCGATCCTCCGTATATTTATACGTCAATCTACATGAGACATTGAATACACTCAAGTAAGTTTATAGAAACTTAGTAAGTTCACAGGAATAAAATATAAATCTTACCAATATTCATACACTTATACATTATGTACAATTATTAAGTTCACCTGTCAACCACAATTTGGTGAGTACTTTCGTATAATCTCACAATCATTTATCCATTTACTTTAACTCTTTTTGGGCCTTTTTTTTTTTGTCACTTACCATCCTTAATCAAATTAGGGAACAGTTACGGAAAATTGAGTACTTCACTTCCACTTTTCATCGATCGGTAGCCGGCTACCACTTTTCACCGATCGGTGTTTGAAACTACCACTTTTCATCGATCGTGTTTGAAGCTACCACTTTTCATCGATCAGGTAGCCGGAAGCTACCACTTTTCAGCGATCGGTAGCCGAGCCACCACTTTTCACCGATCGGTAGCCGAGCCACCACTTTTCAGCGATCGGTAGCCGAGCTACCACTTTTCATCGATCGGTGGCGAAGCTACCACTTTTCACCGATCGAAGTACTCAAATCCGATGTTCCGCTCAATTTGATCATTTAATCACCTTTCGCATTGTCATTTTATTCTCAATTCATCAACAAATATATCTCATCATACATGATATAAATCATAAAATTAACATTTAATCATTAAGTTTCAGCCATATGAACTTACCTGAGTCGATTTGCAGAATTTGAGGAAATTCAGGGACTATTCAACTACTTTTTCTTTTCCTCGACTTGCTTCGGGTTCTCGATCTATAATTGTAAAATCATTCACTTATCAGTATTGATTTCACCTTTACTCTATTTCATATCCTTAATAATTACAATCCACATATAAGTAACATTGTCTATAATTTAACTATTTACTTGTATGGATATTCAAGCTGTTTATCCGTGTCACAGTCACTAAATTATTTTTATCTTGAGCTACAGAACTAAAAATTAAGATCCGTTAATTTTCCTTGAAACTAGACTCACATATCTTCTTACCATAAAATTTTTAGAATTTTTGGTTTGACCAATAAGTACAGTTTATTCTTTAAAGTCACCCCTGTTCTGCTGTCTGACAGTTCCGACCCATCTTCACTAAAAATTAATTATCTCCTTTTATAGAATTTGGATGATGTTAACGTTTATTTCTATTGAAAATAGACTCACTCAGGATTTTAATGATATAAATTTAAGACCACAATTATTTTTATACAATTTTTGATGATTTTTCAAAGTCAGAACAGGGGAACCCGAAATCATTCTGACCTTGTCTCATAAAACCTATTATATCTCATGATTTACAAATATATTGCTTACACCATTTCTTCTATAAGAAACTAGACTCAATAAGCTTTAATTTCATATTTTATTCATCCTCTAATTCGATTTCTACAATTTTTGATGATTTTTCAAAGTTAGACTACTGCTGCTGTCCAAAACTATTTCAGTGCAAAGTGTTGATTTCATTTTGCCCCAAATTTCAGAGTTCATACAATTCAGTCCTTGATCAATTACCCATCAATTAAGCTAATTTTTGTAAATTAATACTTTACCTAATCATTATGAGTTATTTCAAACCTATTGGAATTCAGAATTTCCACATAAAAACCCTAACTTCAAATTCTTTTAAAATTAGGTCCCAAACATTCACTTTCTATTCAATTCTTTCAATAAAATCAGCATATAAACCATTTAAAGTTATAATTCCATGCTAAATCATCATATACTTCCAGAACATATTCATAGCAACTTCCAACTTCATTCATAAAATCTAAAACTAATGAATTCAACAAGTGGACCTAGTTGTAAAAGTCACAAAAACACATAAATTTCAAGAAATAATCAAGAATTGAACTTACTTGCAGTAAAAATATGAAAAACCAGCTTAGGAAAACCCTTCTATGGTGTTTTGCTGATGAGAATGCAGAAAAATAAAGAGAAATCTAGATAATTCCACATTAGTCCTAGCTTTATTAAATAAATTTTGCAATATTCCAATTTTACCCTTATTTCTCCATATTTTCTATCTGATTTCAGGCTCTTTGTCCAGCCCAAATAGCCCTTAGGTCTATTTGTCTTTTAAGCCCTCCTTCTTTTATCATTTAAGCTATCTAATTATTTCTCATAACTTTGCATTTGTTACAATTTAGTCCTTTTTGTTCAATTAATTATCGGAACTTTAAAATTTCTTGACAAAACTTTAATACTAACCTATTAACACTCCATAAATATTTATAAAACATTTATGGCTAGATTAAAAATCTCCGAGGTCTCGATACCTCGTTTTCGATTCTAATTATTATTATATATATATATATTTTTTTTTTACTTCATATTTAACTTATACTCACTAAATTAATAATATTTTCTATTCACTTGTCGGATTTAGTGACCTCAAATCACCATTCCGACACCACTGAAAATTTAGGCTATTACAACTCTTCCCCCTTTTAGGAAATTTCGTCCTCGAAATTTCGTACCTGTAAATAAATTCGGATATTGAAATCTCATCAATTCCTCCGTCTCCCAGGTTGCCTCCTCCGATCCATGTCGATTCCATAACACTTTAACTAGTGGTACATGTTTATTTCTCAACTCTTTAACTTCCCGAGCTAGAATTTTCACCGGTTCCTCTGAATAGGTCATATCGGGTTGGAGCTCTATTTCCGTATGAGGAATTACATGTGATGGACCTGATCTGTACCATCTCAACATAGATACATGAAACACGTTATGAATCTTTTCAAGCTCCGGAGGCAAAGCCAATCTATAAGCTACCGGACCGATTCTTTCAATGATTTCATACGGCCCGATAAATCGTGGGTTTGAGTTTTCCCTTTCTGCCGAACCGCAAAACTTTCTTCCACGGAGACACTTTCAAAAATACACGATCACCCACATTAAACTCTATATCTCTTCTCTTCAAATCTGCATATGATTTTTGTCGATCGGACGCAGCTTTTAGACATTCTCGAATAATACGAACTTTTTCTTCGGTTTCCCGAATCAAGTCCACCCCCACTAGTTTTGGTTCACTTAATTCAGACCAATATAATGGAGTTCTACATTTTCTCCCATATAGAGCTTCAAACGGTGCCATTTTAATACTAGTTTGATAACTATTATTATAAGCAAATTCAGCTAAAGGTAAATACCTTTCCCAAGCTGCCGTAAACTCAAGTATAGAGCACCTTAACATATCTTCTAAAATCTGAATCACTCGCTCTGACTGTCCATCTGTCTGGGGATGAAAAGCTGTGCTGAAATTTAATTTGGTGCCCAAAGCTTCTTGTAATTTATTCCAAAATCTCG
The DNA here is from genome assembly GCA_025698515.1 of Gossypium sturtianum. Classification (NCBI taxonomy): domain Eukaryota; kingdom Viridiplantae; phylum Streptophyta; class Magnoliopsida; order Malvales; family Malvaceae; genus Gossypium; species Gossypium sturtianum. Next base: position 162,646,778 of record CM046955.1, on the reverse strand, counting down.
AGGTAAATCTCGGATCTCGATCTGAAATAATAGATATTGGCACCCCATGTAATCTCACTATCTCGACACATATAACTCCGCTTAACTTTTCAAGTGGATAATCTACTCGATTAGGAATAAAATGTCTTTGATTTAGTTAACCGATCAATAATCACCCAAATCGAATCTTTCTTCTTCGGAGTTACTGGTAATCCGGATACAAAATCCATCGTGACATGTTCCCATTTCCACTCTGGAATCATAATGGGCTGTAACAACCCTGTCGGCACTTGATGCTCCACTTTTACCTGTTGACAAATTAAACATCTAGCTACATATTCACAGATTTCCCGTTTCATTCTGGGCCACCAATACATTTTCTTCAAATCACAATACATTTTCGTACTACCCGGGTGAATAGAACACATACTACTGTGAGCCTCTGATAAAATATCATTTTTCAAGTCTAAATTATTCGGAACACATATTCTATTACGATAATATAACATACCATTTTCATCAATGGAGTATTCTGGGCTTAACTCATTTTGAACCATCTGTCGTTTCAACATCAACTCTGGGTCTTCATCTTGTAGCTCCCGAATCCGTTGAAAGAACACAGGTTTAGCTTTTAATTCTGCTAGTACAGAACCATCTTCATTAATAGATAAATGAGCATTCAATGCCCGTAATGCAAATAATGATGATTTTCGACTAAGTGCATCTGCAACAACATTTGCTTTCCCTGGATGATAGTCAATGACAAGATCATAATCTTTCAGCAGCTCTAACCATCGTCTCTGTCTCAGATTTAAATCTTTTTGATTTATTAAATACTTTAAGCTTTTATGATCAGTATACACGTAACATTTCTCACCATATAAATAATGTCTCCATATCTTCAAAGCAAACACGATCGCTGCCAATTCCAAATCATGTGTAGGATAATTCTTCTCTAAATGCGGTTTCAATTGCCGAGAAGCATACGCCACCACTTTGCTCGATTGCATAAGTACACAACCCAAACCATTCAAAGACGCATCACTATATAAACCACAAACGGTACACCCGATTCTCGTTGAGTCAACACCGGAGCCTCTGTTAACATCTTTTTCAACCGATCGAAACTTTGCTGACATTCACTTGACCATTTAAATTCAACATTCTTTTGTAGTAATCGAGTCAACGGTAAGGTAATCCTTGAGAAATCTTTGACAAATCGACGATAATAACTCGCCAAATCCTAGAAAACTCAGACTTCAAGATAACATTCTTGAACTTTCCAATTTATCACTGCCGTTACCTTATTTGGATCCACTCTAATTCCATCAGCTGATACAATATGACCCAAAAATGCAACTTCCTGGAGCCAAAACTCACATTTGTTGAATTTCGCATACAACTGTTTCTCCCGCAAAATCTGTAATACAATCTTTAAATGTTGTGCATGTTCAGACTCTGTCTTTGAATAAATCAATATATCATCAATGAACACAACCACAAATCTGTCCAAATATGACTGAAAAATTCGATTCATCAAATCCATAAATGCAGCAGGAGCATTGGTTAAACCAAATGGCATCACCAAAAATTCATAGTGACCATACCGGGTTCGGAAGGCAGTTTTTGGCACATCACACTCTTTAACTTTCAACTGATAATACCCGGATCGAAGATCTATCTTGGAAAATACTGCAGCACCTTTCAACTGATCAAATAGATCATCAATACGAGGCAAAGGATATTTATTCTTTATCGTTACCTTATTTAAGCTATGCGTAATCTATACACATGCCTTAAGGAACCGTCCTTCTTTTTCACAAACAAGACAAAAAGTGCACCCTGGCGACATACTCGGTCTGATGAACCCTTTATCTAATAACTCTTGCAACTGCGTCTTTAACTCTCTTAATTCTGTTGGAGCCATTCTGTACGGTGTTACTGAGATAGCAGTTGTTCCGGGAATCACATCAATTGCAAATTCAACTTCTCTATCGGGTGGTAAACCAGGTAACTCTTCAGGAAACACATCAGAAAATTCATTCACCACTGGTACTTGTTCGAGCTTTAAATCGGAATTCCGAGTATCAAGAATATAGGCCAAGAATGCTTCGTTGCCTTTACGTAATAACCTCTGAGCAGAGAGAGCTGAAATAATTCTGATTGTATCACCCATATTTTCAAACCCAACTGAAATTACATCCCTTGTTTGACATTTCAAACTGATATGTTTATCACGACAGTTCACTACCGCTTCATATTTCATTAACCAGTCCATCCCCAAAATAATATCAAATTCCCGAAAGGGTAACAACATCAAATCAGCGGGGAATTCATAGCCTTTCACTATCAGTGGACAATTTCGACATATCAAATTAACTGTTACACTTTGACCTAATGGATTAGTGACTTGTATATCAAATTCAGTGGACTCAACAGAAAGTTTCTTTTCAGATACCAGCATAGCACAAATATATGAATGAGTAGACCCAGGGTCTATTAATGCATAAACAGTAACATCATAAAGATAGAAAGTACCAGCAATTACATCAGGAGCCGTAGCCTCTTCTCTTGCTCGAATAGCGTAAGTACGTGCTGGTGCTCTATTCTCTTATCGACTAACTGATTCTCTCATACCCGAACGGTTAGTCCCTCAGTAGCACTCGCCCCGCCCAAACGTCTATTTCTTTGGGAGTGATTCTCAGATCTCTTTCTGTTTCACTTCATCTTTTTGCGGTGGGGACAATCTCGAATAAGATGATCAGTGGCCCCACATTTATAACAAGCCCCCATCTTAGTCCTGCATTCACCGAAATGATGTCTTCCACAATATTGACACTTAGGTCGAGGAGCATCCTGAACACTGCTCACACTTGTTGCAGGTCTATTAAACACCTTGAAATTGGATTGTCTTGATCTACCTCTACTCAATTTTCCTGGCACTGATGTAGTTCGACTACTTTCTTCTCTAAATTTCTTTACCGACAAATCTGAAAATGACTTAGGAGCACCTCTTTTGAATGACTCTTTACTTTTTCGATCCCGCTGCATTTTTTTGTTATATACTTCTTCGAGCTTTTGAGCACGATCTGACAGAACAACGAACTCCCGTATTTCATTGCCCCCAATCATCATTCTAATCTCATCATTTAACCCTTCTTCAAATCTGATACACATTTCTTCTTTGATGAGGTACAATGTCTCGGGCATATTTTTGAGGTAGACAAATTCTCTTTCGTATTCAGCCACTGATTTATTTCCCTGCCGTAAATCAAGGAATTCCCTTTTCTTTTTATCCAAATACCGTCTGCCCACATATTTCTTCTTAAATTCACTTTGGAAAAATTCCCAAGATATTTTCTCTCTGCTGCAGTGACGGCTGGCCTCAATCGTTTCCTACCAGCTATAAGCCTCTTCTTTCAGTAGGGACACATCACATCTCAAATAATCATCTGGTGAGCAAGCCATTTCTTTAAAAATTCTGATCAAACTCTGTAACAGATTCACTTTGTGGGGTCATCATCGGTCCTTCCCGAAATTCTTCAGCCCCAAGTTTTCTTAGCCTTTCCAATGGAGAACGATTACTGAATTCAGTCGTTGTAGGAGGTGGAGGAGCAACCGAGGGTACCACTGATGGAACAGTGGTGGGAGGAGGTGGCTGAGCCTGATTTCTTTCTTGTATCGTTTCAGTATACCACTGATTCATAATCCCATAAATCATATTCTTTAATTCTTGCTATCGCATTAAAGAAATCGGAACATCACTGCTTGTTGCTCGTTCGGAAACCTGTATTCTACTGTTAACTTCTTCCTGCTCAGTACGTTCAGGTCTATCTGACATCTCTATAATTGGAAAGTATCTATAAAAATAACAAATATTAGATCGGATCATACACATCACACTATCACAGATTTATATGGCATGTATTTCTAAGCACTTTACATCACAATTGTTCCGAGAACCGGCTAAACCGGGCTCTGATACCACTAAATGTAACACCCCCTACCCATATTCATTGCCGGAATAGGGTATGAGGCATTACCTAAAGTTTAACGAGTTAATATTATTTTTATTATGAATTCAATATAGTCCTTTTATAAATATCCAGTCCAATTCAAACCAAAACATACTTCTACTATAATTATATTATTTAGCATATTTATCACTTTTTACTTTAATACATACTCATTAAACAAGTTTTAGTATTTATATAATCATTAAACATGTACATGTCATATAAATCAAAAAGGAAAATTACAAAAGCTACCGGAGATAATCTTGATAGTGTGATCCTCAGTGTTGATCCGATCCTCCGTATATTTATACGTCAATCTACATGAGACATTGAATACACTCAAGTAAGTTTATAGAAACTTAGTAAGTTCACAGGCATAAAATATAAATCTTACCAATATTCATACACTTATACATTATGTACAATTATTAAGTTCACCTGTCAACCACAATTTGGTGAGTACTTTCGTATAATCTCACAATCATTTATCCATTTACTTTAACTCTTTTGGGCCCCCTTTTTTTTTGTCACTTACCATCCTTAATCAAATTAGGGAACGGTTACGGAAAATTGAGTACTTCACTTCCACTTTTCATCGATCGGTAGCCGAAGCTACCACTTTTCACCGATCGTAGTGAAACTACCACTTTTCATCGATCGTAGTGAAGCTACCACTTTTCATCGACAGGTAGCCGAAGCTACCACTTTTCACCGATCGGTAGCCGAGCCACCACTTTTCATCGATCGGTGCCGGAGCTACCACTTTTCATCGATCGTAGCCGAGCTACCACTTTTCATCGATCGGTAGCCGAAGCTACCACTTTTCACCGATCGAAGTACTCAAATCCGATGTTCCGCTCAATTTGATCATTTAATCACCTTCGCATTGTCATTTTATTCTCAATTCATCAACAAATATATCTCATCATACACGATATAAATCATAAAATTAACATTTAATCATTAAGTTTCAGCCATATGAACTTACCTGAGTCGATTTGCAGAATTTGAGGAAATTCAGGGACTATTCAACTACTTTTTCTTTTCCTCGACTTGCTTCGGGTTCTCGATCTATAATTGTAAAATCATTCACTTATCAGTATTGATTTCACCTTTACTCTATTTCATATCCTTAATAATTACAATCCACATATAAGTAACATTGTCTATAATTTAACTATTTACTTGTATGGATATTCAAGCTGTCTATCCGTGTCACAGTCACTAAATTATTTTTATCTTGAGCTACGGAACTCAAAATTAAGATCCGTTAATTTTCCTTGAAACTAGACTCACATATCTTCTTACCATAAAATTTTTAGAATTTTTTGTTTGGCCAATAAGTACAGTTTATTCTTTAAAGTCACCCCTGTTCTGCTGTCTGACAGTTCCGACCCATCTTCACTAAAAATTAATTATCTCCTTTTACAGAATTCAGATGATGTTAACGTTTATTTCTATTGAAAATAGACTCACTCAGGATTTTAATGATATAAATTTAAGACCACAATTATTTTTATACAATTTTTGATGATTTTTCAAAGTCAGAACAGGGGAACCCGAAATCATTCTGACCTTGTCTCATAAAACCTATTATATCTCATGATTTACAAATATATTGCTTACACCATTTCTTCTATAAGAAACTAGACTCAATAAGCTTTAATTTCATATTTTATTCATCCTCTAATTCGATTTCTACAATTTTTGATGATTTTTCAAAGTTAGACTACTGCTGCTGTCCAAAACTATTTCAGTGCAAAGTGTTGATTTCCATTTTGCCCCAAATTTCAGAGTTCATACAATTCAGTCCTTGATCAATTACCCATCAATTAAGCTAATTTTTGTAAATTAATACTTTACCTAATCATTATGAGTTATTTCAAACCTATTGGAATTCAGAATTTCCACATAAAAACCCTAACTTCAAATTCTTTTAAAATTAGGTCCCAAACATTCACTTTCTATTCAATTCTTTCAATAAAATCAGCATATAAACCATTTAAAGTTATAATTCCATGCTAAATCATCATATACTTCCAGAACATATTCATAGCAACTTCCAACTTCATTCATAAAATCTAAAACTAATGAATTCAACAAGTGGACCTAGTTGTAAAAGTCACAAAAACACATAAATTTCAAGAAATAATCAAGAATTGAACTTACTTGCAGTAAAAATATGAAAAACCAGCTTAGGGAAAACCCTTCTATGGTGTTTTGCTGATGAGAATGCAGAAAAATAAAGAGAAATCTAGATAATTCCACATTAGTCCTAGCTTTATTAAATAAATTTTGCAATATTCCAATTTTACCCTTATTTCTCCATATTTTCTATCTGATTTCAGGCTCTTGCCGTCCAGCCCAAATAGCCCTTAGGTCTATTTGCCTTTTAAGCCCTCCTTCTTTTATCATTTAAGCTATCTAATTATTTCTCATAACTTTGCATTTGTTACAATTTAGTCCTTTTTGTTCAATTAATTATCGGAACTTTAAAATTTCTTGACAAAACTTTAATACTAACCTATTAACACTCCATAAATATTTATAAAACATTTATGGCTAGATTAAAAATCTCCGAGGTCTCGATACCTCGTTTTCGATTCTAATTATTATTATTATATATATATATATTTACTTCATATTTAACTTATACTCACTAAATTAATAATATTTTCTATTCACTTGTCGGATTTAGTGACCTCGAATCACCATTCCGGCACCACTGAAAATTTAGGCTATTACAGAATGTCAGAAGGCATTTGACAAGATCAAACAGTACTTGACTAATACTCCAGTGCTAATGCCCCCTAGTCCTGATAGGTAATTGATTCTGTATTTGACGGTATTCGATAATTCAATGGGGTGTGTGCTCAGCCAACATGATGAGACAGGGAAGAAAGAAAAAGCGATATATTACCTCAGTAAGAAATTCACTGAGTGTGAAATGAGATACTCGCCAATTGAGAAATTATGTTGTACCTTGGTCTGGACAACTCAGAAGTTGAGGCAGTACATGTTGTACCGTACGACTTGGTTAATCTCTAAACTGGACCCTCTCAAGCACATGATGGAGTCAACCGCTCTGAATGGGAGAATGGCTCGATGGCAGATTTTGCTCTCCGAATTTGACATAGTCTATGTGAACCAGAAAGCTGTGAAGGGGAGTGCAATAGCTGATTTTCTAGCAACAGAGCGCTTAGAGCGACTACGAACCCTTGAATTTTGATTTTCCCAATGAAGATCGATGTTTGTAGCGACAAAAGAAGAAGATACCCTAGAGGATCGCCTTGGAATTAAACTTGACGGAGCATCAAATGCCGTTGGTAATGGAGTTAGGCGATCCGATATCTCGAACGGAGACCATTATCCATTCACTTGCAAGTTGGATTTTGATTGCACGAACAATATGGCGAATCACGAAGCATGTATCATGGAAATCGAGAAGTGCTATAGACCGCAAAGTCAAGTTGCTAGAAGTATATGGAGATTCGCGTTGGTGATCTATCACCAAAGAGGAGTGGGAAACGAGAGATCCCAAATTGGTCGGCCATCAAAGTTGGCCTTGGAGCTAATTGAGGAGTTTGATGACATCACATTCTTTTACCTCCCGCGTGATGAAAACCAGATGGCTGACGCCTTGGCCACATTAGCTTCTATGGTCAGAGTAAATGATCAGGAGGGTATGAAGCCCATCCAAATGAGTATCTGCGAGACTCCAGCTCACTGTTGCAATATTGATGATGAGGAGGAGAGAGATGATCATCCTTGGTATCATGATATTCTGCGATATGTGAAGAGCCGTGAATATCCCGACCAAGCAACTGAAAATGATAAGAGAACATTAAGAAGACTTGCGAGTGACTATGTTCTAGACGGATAGATCCTGTATAAAAAGAGAAGGGATCAGGTGTTGCTAAGATGCGTCGATGATGTAGAGGCTAAGAAAATCCTAGAAGAGGTCCATGAGGGTGTTTGTGGAACGCATGCCAATGGGTTTACAATGGCCAGGCAAATCATGAGATTCGAGTATTACTGGTCCACGATGGAAGGAGACTGCATCCGTTACGCCAAGAAGTGCCACAAGTGCCAGATTTATGGGGACAAAATCTATGTGTCTCCTTCAGCTCTTCATGTTATGACTTCTCCGTGGCCTTTCTCAATGTGGGGCATGGACGTCATTGGGCCGATCTCACCGAAAGCTTCTAATAGACATCGTTTCATCTTCGTGGTCATTGATTACTTCACCAAATGGGTAGAGGCAGCTTCATATGCTAATGTCACGAAGACGGCAGTTAGTAAGTTTTTGAAGAAAGAGATCATCTGTCGCTACGGTATGCCGGAAAAGATCGTATCTGACAACGCTTTGAACTTGAACAACAGCACGATAGCGGAAGTCTGCAGTCAGTTCAACATTAAGCACCATAACTCGTCGCCATATCGCCCGAAAATGAATGGCACAGTTGAGGCAGCTAATAAAAATATCAAGAAAATTGTGGGGAAAATGACTGAGACCTACAAGGATTGGCATGAAAAGTTACCGCTTGCCCTCTACGCCTATCGAACATCGGTTAGAACCTCTACCGGGGCAACTCATTTCTCATTGGTTTATGGGATGGAGGCAGTTTTGCCAATTGAAGTTGAAATCCCTTCTCTCCGGGTTTTGTCTGAGCTGAAGTTGGATGAAGCAGAATGGGTTCAATCTCGATATGATCAGCTGAATTTAATTGAGAAAAAAAGGCTAAGAGCCATCCGTCATGGTCAAATGTACCAGAAGCGGATGATGCGGGCTTACAACAAGAAGGTTCGCCCCAGTGTATTCCGTGAGGGAGACTTGGTATTGAAACAGATCCTCCCTATACAAAAAGACTTTAGGGGAAAGTGGATGCCTAATTGGGAAGGGCCTTACGTTGTAAAGAAGGCCTTCTCTAGGGGAGCGTTGATACTCGCCGAGATGGACAGCAAAAGTCTGCCAAATCCAATTAATGCAGATTCGGTCAAGAAGTATTTTGCTTAGGAAGGAAAAGGGGCCAAGGCAAAAACCCGCAAAGGGCGTCTTGAGTTCAAAAAAAAAAAACGGAGAGGCCAAGGTGAAAACCTGTAAAGGGCACCTTGAGACCAAAGGAGCTTTGAATTGAAAACCCGTAAAGGGCAATTCAAATGTTTGGGGCATGCGCTAGCCATCCTATACCTAAAGAAGATATGCTACACCTTCGGGGCATTGACAAAGTACCACAGATCTCCTAGACACATGTTGAACTCGGAAAAGTTCGTACAGAGAAGCTCAAGCTGTGATATCTAGGGCACCAATTCCACCTTTTTTCATTTTTTGTACCTTAGCAAAATTTGTTTCTTTTGTTCAATCCATTCTTCACGGGTTTTGTCCCGAATAAATTTCAGTTTCATTCATCTCTATATTTTTTCAAGCATTTCGTATTGAAATAATGATTAATGAACTAGTAACGCTTTCACGAAAAGAAGTTTTGCGCATTACTTTGAAAGTCTCTAAATAATACAAGAATCTGAAACAGGACAATTATTTAGGACTCACTAGGCTTAAGGGGCTTGGAGCCCCTGAAATAGGGGTCTAAGCAGTGACGACATCTTCAGAACCTATCAATGGAACAAGAAGGTATACAACAGGAATATTGCCCTAACAAGCAGCGAGCAATGATAACCCAAAAGTAAAAAATTGGATCATACTCATGACATTTTGCATGCATCCATTCATTCGCAATACATTGCTTAGGAGCATTTTCCAATCATGACATCCTAATCATTTGGCATAAGCATAGATCCCATAAAATCAATTCTATAGGTAGGTTCCCCAGAGGACAATGCAGCAAAATTGATGGGAGTTACGAAAATTACAGATCTTAACTCCCTAAGCAGTAGGGTGACAGATCGAAGACGATGAGCCTTAACTCCCTAAGCAGTAGGGTAACAGGCCAAAAATTACAGGTCTTAATTCCCTAAGCAGTAGGGTGACAAATCGAAGACGATGAGCCTTAACCCCCTAAGCAGTAGGGTAACAGGCCGAAAATTATAGGTCTTAATTCCCTAAGTAATAGGGTGACAGATCGAAGATGATGAGCCTTAACTCCCTAAGCAGTAGGGTAACAGGCCAAAAATTACAGAGCTTTAATTCCCTAAGCAGTAGGGTAACAGACTGAAGAGAGCAGATCTTATCTCCATTGAGCAATAGTGGAGTAGATCGAAGCAAAAGTCCTATACCCCTGAAGAGGCAGTGGATGGAATGAAGCCACCTGAAGAGAGGAAGCATTAAGAAGTCAAGATTCAACAAGACGGGTCAAAATTGGCCCTTTTAAAGTCTTTGCTCTATTCTCTTTACACGATAATAAGCAAAGAGGGGCAGCTGTAAGGCCCAATTTTAAAATCGGAGCCCAACAGACAGTGCCAAAGCAGTCTATTTTACAACAATAGACCCAGTTTTAAAACAAAAGCAAGGCCCAAAATATCGCAGGCCCAAATGGCCCAGACTTCTCTGCCAACCCTAGAGGTACCAGAAGACCTCGCGCCGCACGCCTCTCAGCCATGCCCCCACGCCGCACGACTCTTTTCCACAACGGGCGCCTCCATGTCTCTGATAGTGTACCTACAAAATAGGAAGTAGCAAACAGTACGGGACTAGAGGGGGGTTATACTCTGTTGGTTTTTTTTAGGCTATAAAAGGAAAAATCAAATCTGTAAAAGGGGACGACCATTTTCGTACGGAGAATATACATTTTTTCTTTAGCAATGAATCAAAGAAAGCAGAGCAAAGGTTTTTTTTTCCCCCAAATCTGTTTGTCTTCTTCGTTTTTCATCTTTTTTTTCCTTTCTTTCTTTGTTTCTAAAAAAAAAAGACTCTTAAACATATAAAGTTTTTTAAAACTAAAAGAGGAAAGATCGAGAGGGACTCACCGAGCTCCCTTGACCGCCGCCGTCGATGCGCACATGGGGGGCTCCTGGTTTTGTTTCGAAATATAAAAGGGGAATCAAAGAAAGAGGGGAGGGTTTCGGCCTATGTTGAAGCAAAAATAGGGAATGAAAATGTTGGTTTTTTTTAGATTTAAAAACAAAGCAAAAAAGGTGCTGTGTAAAAGGGGGGTGCTTTGCGCATGTGCCATTTTACCCTAAGTGGGTAAATTGCGCAGTAGGCCCCTTTCCTTTGAGCCCAGTTTTCGAATTTGATCCAATTCAGCCCCAAGCAAAATTTAGTAGCGCAGTAGGCCCCTTTCCTTTAATCGTGTCCCCCTCCATTTTTTAAAATTTAGCCCCAAGCTTTCGACTTTGATCCAATTCAGTTTTTTTTTTATTGTTTTGTTATTTTGCCATTAGATTCATTATTTTTTTTAATGTTTTTTGGTTACCTTTTTTTATTATTATTGTCATAATTATATTATTTATATTTTATATTATTATATATTATTGTTTTTATATATACTATTGTTTTACTACTATTATTTTATTATTAATATTAACTTTATTGTTATTTTATTATTTTTATTACAAAATTTACTCTTATTTTATTTTACTGTACTACCATCATTTTATTATTGTTATCCCTATGATTTTACATCTGTATATCATTATTACTATGCTACATTTATTATTGTTATATTTACTGTTATATCTATTTATATATCATGGTTTACTTTAATTGTTTTATTATATATTATTATTTTCATATCCAATATTTTATTATTATCAGTATACCTTTATTTCTTTTACTACTGTTTTTTTTTATTAATGTTAATATTATCACCATGATTTTTTATATTCATTATTAATTACTTGTTATGAGGGTTATATTACATTAGTAGTATTATTATTGTTGTTTATTTTCCCCCTTCGTGTTCATTTGTCATTCCCTATTAATCGTGTCTACATTTCCACATTTTTACTTCTGTTTTTTTCAAAAACTTATAAAAGGCTTCATAAAGGTAATATTTAGTGTTTGGATGTTCGAAAATTTGTGCCCAATCGTGCTGGATTTCAATTTTTCGTTCGTCTGGATAATTAAATATCATTTAAAGATTTCGATCGCATTTTTGAATAAGGCAATGTTTCGTGTTTGGAAGTTCGAGAGATTCGTGCCCAATCGTGCTGGGTCTCGATTTTCTATTTGTCCAAATGACCAAATATCCTTTAGAGGTTTTTGACCGGGGTTTTTTTAAATTAAGGCAATATTTCATGATTGGAAATTTAATGAATCGTGCCCAATCGTGCTGGGTTTCGGTTTTTAGTCTGGCCAAATAGTGAAATACCCTTTTTAAATTGCAAGATGTGAATTTTGGAAATCATGAAATGATCTTGGTATCAATAGTTTGAAACATCGTGTCCTATCGTGCTGGACGTGGTATTTCAACTTTTCGAAGCAAGAGAATTTTGATATCCAATACAAGTTATCCAAACATTTTTTCATATTTTCTAATTTTCGATAATTAAAGACATTAATCAATCAATATGGTACCAATTTTGGGCGTTGCGAGGGTGCTAATCCTTCCTCATGCGTAACCGACTCCCGAGCCCGTTTTCTTAAAATTCGTAGACCAAAATATTTTCTAAAGTGCCCCAATCGCACTTTTAAAAAAAAGATTGGTGGCGACTCTGTTTTTCTTTTTAAAGTCGGCCCGTTTTTCAAACAAAAAAATGGTTTCGACATATATTTTTGAAATTATTTTATTTTGTTTAAAAATATATTTTTAAAAATATATTTAAAATTTAAAATTTATAAAAATTAATTTCAAAATATATTTTTAAAATTTATAAGACATAATTTTAAAAAATAATATTTAAAAAAAATAATTTAAAAATGTCAGAGAAATGACAAAAGTTAAAAAAAAAGTAAAAAAAAATCAAATTTTTTTAAAAAATAGAATTAGGGTGTTCTAGTGGCGCCATTTAAATTGGCTCCACCAGAAATTGAAAAATTATTTTTAAAGTCCCTCATTTTTTCAAAATTTTTTAAATTATGATTTTAATTATTTTTAAAGATATTTAAACCTTTTTAAAAGAATTTTTATAAAAATTTATTTAAAAATTTTAAATGTTTAAATATTATTAAAAATATATTTAATATTTAAAAATAATATTTAAAATTAAAAATAATTTCAAAAATATATTTTTAAAATTTATAAGAAATAATTTCAAAAATATATATTTAAAATTTAAAAATATATTTTTGAAATTATTTTATTTTATTTAAAAATATATTTTTAAAAATATATTTAAAATTTAAAATTTAGAAAAATTATTTTCAAAAATATATTTTTAAAATTTATAAGACATAATTTAAAAAATAATATTTAAAATTTTAAAAATAAATTAAAAATAATATTTAAAATTTTAAAAAATATATATTATAAAATATTTCAAATATACATTTCAAATTTTTTAAAATTAATAACAAAAAATAAATAAAATAAACAAACAAAATAAAATAAGAAAAATATAAAACTTAAAAAAAGAAAAAAAATTAAAGAAAAAGACAAAAGTTAATAAAAAAGTAAAAAAAAAAAAAGTAAAAGAAAGGTGTTATGTCTGGTCTGTTCGCGCCATTTAAGTTGGCTCCACCAGAAAGTAGAAAATTGTTTTGAAGTTCCCCATTTTTTCAGAACTTGCAGTATTTCTATGGTATTTATACAGGTGGCACCATTTTATATGGCTTCACCAAAAAATTAATTTTTTAATGCTCCCTGCTGACATGGCAAGTTGGTGGCGCCATATAATTTAGCTCCACCAACTTTTACTGTAAATTTTAGATCATTTTGGTGTTTAATTAAAAAAGTGGGTCATTTTAATACTTAATTAAATTATTTAGGTTATTTAAATAAAAAAGCCTAATTTTGAGTGACGATCTGAACTAAGAGAAGGATGATGAGATGTGGTGGGGGCTTAATTTCCTTGTGATCTTTAATTATCGAAAAAGGATTAGACATTTCCAAGTATGATATGGATAGTCATTAATATTTGCCGACAAACTAATGTAAGGACGGCAAGCTGAGGATGTAAATGAGTTGAAATTGCCACTCAACCACCACATTATTCCTGACAGTGACAGATTAAAGAACATTTTTAGGCATAATTGTTCACAAAGTTATCCCTAGGTGAATTGGATTGGATGATCGTTAAAAATTCAAAGTCCAGCATCTCACTGACAATTCAGGCGGATAAGATTACCATGATTCTATTGAACGAAATTTTGGTGAATCAATGCTTATATTTTGTGAAGGGATTAGATGAGTAATCCTCCTAAATTGAAGTGGTCGTCGCTGAAGGACAAGAAATGGTGTGTCTGACTGTGAACCCATTTCCTTCTCTTTTAGCCCATCATTCTTCATTCTTGCCCACTAGTAGTTTTAACTTCCAATGGTCTTTCTTCTTCTTTTTAGAAAAGACAACAAAGGATAAGAGTATCAATTACACCGCAGGCTTTTATGGCCATAAAAGTTATGACTACATAATTATATGCATTACCAATAAATTACATCATGCAATTTTATGCTTTTAAATCTTTTTAAATGATACAACATCATTTGACTTATTAATGTGTTATATATTCCCTCAAAAAAATATACGTTAATTCATCAAATATAAATTTCTCACAGGGAAAATCTATAATATATTCATAACAGCTTAATTAGGTTAAAGAAAACACAACTCAAAACTTTATTAAATCCATATTTGAATGAGTCAATTATCAAAAAGAGTATTCAAACTTTTAAGGTTTGATTACGAAATTCACTTAATCTTTAGAGTTTGAAAAACACACAATTATCTGATGAGATTTGATAAAAAGTAAAAGTATGTTTTAGGCCGAAGATGGGAGTTAGTAAGTTTTACCCAAAAGAGAAAACCAAGTCATCATCAATCAATGAAGTCGACACCATGAATAAATGGAAGGCAGTAGTAAGTTAGCCGTCGTTTATGGCATTCGTCCTTGGATACTGCCAGGTTGGATGGCCGGTTCGAAGCACACCATATAACAGTGTCGAATTTCAGTTTCTGTTATAATTAAAGGCTACTCCTGGTTCCAATCCATGTAATATTATAATTTACCCTAGATTGTTTAAGTCATAGGAGATGAATTACGCCTCTCGTGATGAACCTCTGCAAGTCAATCCTCTTCAAAAACAGGGTACAACATCCTAGTAATCTTTGTTGTGACCGAGGAGTGGTTCAGCTTCATAGAATCGGAGCCATCATATATATTGGCATGGGCACCTCACCTCCCAGCAAACTGCTTCCCTGACTTCTTCGAACAAGTTTTGAGGAAGATGGAGGCTCCACTGGAGCAGCTTATAGATGGGCTTGAAATCCACATGCTTGTATGGGTTTCAGTATAGGAGCTAGAATCTCGAAGCAAATTAATATTCCCACTCCCATTCCCTACTTCAAAGGAAGACAAGTTCTGGGTAAATCCAAGCAATGATTGTTACTTCCAATGGCTAGCTCCAACTTCAGTCTTGTATGTTTCACATGCAAGTTTGGATTCTGCTACGAGTGCCCAATTGGATGGGAGAGCTTGGGCATTAGCGGTGTTAGGTACTTTTGGTTTGCACGCAAGGACACACTCCTCGTTTCAAAGATGAACGTGGTGAGATGGGTCTAAAATGCCTTGATGTGACCAGTTGAGAGTGTTGGGTGGAATTCCACCATTTTTGCTGGTTTTCCCATTTATCCAAATAGTACAAGATTGGAAGATTGGGGGAGGGTGAAGAATAAGTTGGAAGGAGATAGTTTGGTGGCAAGAGTATGGATTTGGAAAGCGAGCAAGGGAAAGAGATGAGGCGAAGAGCAAAGAAACTGAGCGAAATCTGTTGACAAACAGTTCGAAAAGGAGGATCATCCGATACTCATCTTCATGCCTTTGTTCATCACATTTCAAAGTGCCACTAACATAATTCACTTAATGGAAATGGAATGGAAACCTTTCCAAATATTTTGTACCATTTCATCATTACATCCCTTATAATCAACACGAGTAGTGCTAGTCAAAAGTAGTGGCATTCCATGCGCATGTGTTGTTTTGCCTCCAAATACGGCATAATTTGAACTAAGTGGCATATACTCTTTTTTTTTTTTTTTCTTTTGGATTTGTATTTTCAAGTATCCTATCCTTTTGAATTGATAGCACGAATATGGAGAAGCAATGCCGTATACGACTGTTATCAAGTCCAGTAATTAACAAAGAGATGCATGTTTAATTTTCATATCATGAGATTGGCATGTATTGTTTGTTATTTCAATTTCTTCTCTTTCCGTCACTCTCTCATCCCATAGTGGGATAATCACATTATGATAAGCCTTTTTTGGTGATGTGGTTAAAAAAAAAAAGTTGAAAATATCAGAGATATTGGATTTGGTATTTGGCAATGATAATAAAAGTAATCAATAATATGAATATTAATTCTCGGTTAATTATAAAAATAAAATGCTATCTTGAAATCAATCTATCATGCGACACCCAAAATTAGGTAACAAACACTTCATTTTTATTAAAAAAAAAGGTAAAATACTCAATAAACAAAAAAGAATTGATTTTCCAACATTCACCTCTCCTTTCACAGTTACCGAAGCAAAAGTACAGTTGCCACTAGATTCAAGCACAGCCTATTCGACGAGGTGAAAATGAAAGGAGCAAAATTGAATTTGTGGCTAATTTCGTAATTGAACATTGTTTCTACTGACATGGTAAATGTTAAGAGGCTCCATTATAAATGAAGCGGAAAGTCCCCGGGGCTTGCACCAGCTACAGTTGTCGACAAGTTTTCAATCTCCTTAATAGATGTCACTCAATCAACCAGAAAATTTGCAGGCAATGGAATCACCGAGAAGCTTATGTCACGTTGTGGCCGTACCTTATCCTGGTAGGGGCCATATCAATCCGATGATGAACCTCTGCAAGCTACTTTGCTCTAAAACCCCCAACATTGTCATATCATTTGTAGTCACCGAAGAGTGGTTGGGTTTCATCTCTTCCGACGACAAGCCCGTCAACGTCCGATTTAGGACGATCCCCAACGTAATCCCATCTGAACTTGATAGAGCTAACAACTTCCCTGCTTTCCTGGAAGCTGTGCTCACCAAGATGGAAGCTCCATTTGAGGAGCTCCTTGATCGGCTTGAACTCCCAGTCGCCGCCATTATAGCTGACACGTATGTGGCTTGGACGGTACAAGTGGGGCAACGAAGGAATATTCCGGTGGCTTCCCTTTGGACCATGTCCGCATCGGTGTTCTCCATTTTTCACCATTTCAACCTCCTCGTGCAAAACCACCATTTCCCAGCTGATTTATCAGGTTTGTCTTGTCTTTTTTTTTTTTTACGCCAGTTTTCTGTTCATTAACTTTTAAGTAAAACTCGTTCTTTAACAACTTTTAGCATCTGTAATTGGGAAATATTAACCAATTTAGTTGTTAAAGTGATATGTAAAAGTAAATTTTATATACTATTAAATGTAAAAAGCTTTTTTAAATAAATAATATTTAATCAGTGCTTAAGATAACCTTTTTTTTAATTTACGCCAGATTCCAGGCTTTATGTTGGCTCATGTTCCCAATAGATTTGCCTTGAGATTCGCACAGTGTCAAGCAATTTAAAATTGAATTATGTCTTAAAGAAAAAAAAAACTGGTTGAAGTTTGAAGCCTTGGAAAAACTTTAGTCTGTGAGAAGATAAGGGAAAACTAGCACTGCATCGTATACTTTGAAATTTGAATCACCTGACATTTTCCTTTATCTGATTATCTTCTCATGGGCATCTCCGCAGGGCGCTATTATTGAAATAATAGCCACAATTAATGACATTTTGGATGATGTTTAGATGAGAATGATAATTTAAATTAATATAAAATCATAAGGTAGATAACTAGATTCATGTTTGCCTGAGGTTCTGCGTCTTTCAGTTTAAAGTTTAAACTCTGGATATAGTAATGGGTGTAGTTTGATGTTTCTTGTGCATAGTAGAGCAAGGAAATGACCGTGTGGATTACATCCCTGGACTTACACCCATATGTTTAGCTGATTTGCCAACAATTTTATATGGGAGTGGCCGCCAAGTCTTGCACCATGCTCTGGATTGTATTTCATCAGTGCCTAAAGCACAGTATCTTCTCTTCACCTCTGTCTACGAACTTGAATTCCAAGTCATTGATGTTTTTAAAGCAAACTTACCTTTTCCTGTCTACGCAATCGGCCCCAGCATACCTTACCTTGACCTCAAACAACCTTGTTCAACGACTAGTCTTAATGGTCCTGACTACCTCCAATGGCTGGATTTGCAGCCTAGAGGTTCAGTATTGTATGTATCATTGGGAAGTTTTCTATCAGTTTCAGCTGCCCAAATGGATGAAATCGTTGCTGGGGTGCAGGATAGTGGTGTTCGCTACTTGTGGGTGTCCCGTGGGGACTCTTCAAGATTCAAAGACTGCTGTGGCAGTCAGGGAGTAGTGGTTCCTTGGTGTGATCAGCTGAGGGTGCTATGCCATTCTTCTGTTGGAGGGTTTTGGACGCATTGTGGGTTTAATTCCACTCTGGAGGCTGTGTATGCTGGTGTTCCAATGCTGACTTTTCCTATATTTATGGATCAAAATCCGAACAGTAAGCAAATAGTTGAAGATTGGAAGGTTGGATGGAGAGTGAAGAAGAACAAGGTCGGTGAAGGTGAACATTTGGTGAGCAGAGAAGAAATTGCAGAGCTAGTGCGAAGGTTTATGGATTTTGAGAGCATGGAGCAGATGGAAATGAGAAAAAGGGCTGGAAAAGTTGGAGAAACATGTCAAAAAGCAATTGCAAAAGGCGGATCAACAGATAGTAACCTAGATGCTTTCATCAAGGACATCTCCGAAAGACACCATCATTAGCTTGTCTTAGTTGTTTACTTATTTGTAGTTCCAATTATGTCAACTGCATCCGGATTCAATTTGCTGCCAATAAAACATTGAATTGAGCGAGCATGGAATTGCTTTATTTTTTCTGGCGTGACGAACTGATCTTAATTTTGGGTCCGCAAAAAGTGAAGTGAATGCAGTGAAACCAATGCAATAACTAAATGATGGTTTAACATTCAATGAAAATCTGGATCCATTTGTAATATTTATTGGAGAGATCGGCTTGAGATAAAATTAGTAGGGTAGCCACCTCTATAAGGATATTTTATTGGGCATCCTCTAAGTGGATTAATCTTCCCTTGAAAGTGCATTGATACATCTTTGAAGATGTACGTAAACAAAAGCCGGCGCCATTCTTCGAAGATGATTATGACCCAACCCACGAAAAGATGTACAATTGCAAGGCCCGAGAAGAGAAGTAAAGAACAAACGGAACATTGTTAAACAAAACGCATTTATGAGACAATGGGTTCCGACTTCCAATCCAAAGCTTCAGACATTGGTTCATAGCAAGTTGTCCGTCCGGTCGAACTTATTACACGACATTGAAGATTTGATTGATTGCAACGGCTTCCAACTTCCAAATTTACAATCCTCCCCCAAAACAAATCAAAGAGGAAGAACGATTCTTTGTTGAAAAGAAAAAGTAGTCCCTGATTCTTGGAACCCTAATCTTGATGTAATCTATGCAACTTCATCTCTGACTTTTCAAAATCTATTACCAGCAAAGCAAGCAAAAGTCGCAGCAGAGAAAAACACGAATAGGAATAACAATAAACTGACGAAAACCATTCCTTTTCGATTCTCTTCTATCTTCAAATATGCAATTCGGTCTTAATCCTCCTGTTTTCAAGAATATAACTTCGTTTGTATGGCAGTAACTCCACCGCGAATACCTTTACCAAGCCCTCATTGTCCGAATTCCTTGTTCCAACAAAAAAACCCATCTCCCCAATTCTTTATTCTTCATGGCAACAGAAGCTACCACGACCAAGTTCCACAATTCAGACTTCCGAGCGGTTCCGCCGCCACCGGATTTCCTCCCGGAAATAACGGTGGCTCCCCACGACGGGCTTCACTTTTGGCAGTTCATGATTGCTGGCTCAATCGCCGGCTGCGTTGAGCATATGGCATTGTTCCCTGTTGATACTGTCAAGACCCATATGCAAGCCCTGGGCTCTTGCCCAATCAAATCGGTGGGTGTACGCCACGCGCTCCGTTCCGTCCTCAAATCCGAAGGACTCCCGGGCTTATACCGGGGAATCGGGGCCATGGGACTGGGGGCTGGTCCGGCCCATGCCGTCTACTTCTCTGTTTACGAAGTTTGCAAGAAGTACTTTTCGGGTGGGGATCCGAATAACTCGGTGGCCCATGCGGTTTCCGGTGTTTTAGCGACGGTAGCAAGCGACACCGTTTTTACGCCCATGGATATGGTGAAGCAGAGGTTACAGTTGGGCAATGGTACTGCTTATAGAGGGGTATTGGATTGTGTTAAGAAAGTTCTCAAAGAGGAAGGTTTTGGGGCGTTTTATGCTTCCTACAGGACGACGGTGCTCATGAATGCACCGTTTACGGCTGTTCATTTTGCAACTTATGAGGCAGCGAAAAGGGGTTTGATTGAGATTTCACCTGAGAGTGCCAGTGATGAGCGGGTAATGGTCCATGCTACGGCTGGTGCTCTTGCTGGAGCATCTGCTGCTGTCGTCACTACACCGCTTGATGTAGTTAAAACTCAGTTGCAATGTCAGGTAAAAGCATTCATTGCATCTTTTCTTGTTTGTTGGATGGATTTTGCTATATTAGGAAATTTTGTTAGTGGCATGTCGTGATTGAAAACTTCCATGCACTCATAGTAAATTAAGGGACCCTCATATCCTATTCTTTTCCATGTTGAAACCAACATCTTGAATATACTGTTTTGAGTCAGTAGATACAGCATCCAACCTTTAATTTCAATGCCTTGAGATCAGCAACATGTTGAAAATAAATCTCCTTCATCCGTATTTGCTTTCTTGCCTTTATAATCTAGTTTCTGGCTGTTGCAAGTGTTTTTTGTTATTTTCTCTTGTTACAGCTACTCTATAACACTACCCCAGATAGTTGAAATCGTCTATTTCTCTTCAACTGAGTGTTTGCCTTTTTTACTAAGCAAGTTTTAATAATCAACGGCACAGCATACTTCCCTTTATATGATCATAATCCGTTTGTATTCAAGTGATTAAGTCCTTGCTCATACTCTATTTTTTGGTTCAATGTACTTTGGTTTTTTATTTCACATTGTTGGTTTTGACAATAACTGGTATGACATATAGTCGTGTCCATTAAGACTTACTTTTGTATAATTGGGTTAATTATGTATCTAGCTTCTCTGATTTATTATTTTTGCTGTTAAAAATTGCATCACAGGGTGTGTCTGGATGTGATAGATTTAAGAGTACTGCTATTAGGGATGTGACTAAAACAATAGTGCAAAAAGATGGGTACAAGGGCCTCATGAGGGGATGGATTCCTCGGATACTCTTCCATGCTCCTGCTGCTGCAATCTGCTGGTCCACCTATGAAGCTGCAAAATCTTTCTTCCAAGAACTCAATGCCTGCACTGAAAGTGGCACTATCACCTGAAGTACCATAAGGAATTGTGCCAATGTATTCAGCCGCTGCAAAACCGACACCTCAAGTGATGGTGGAAAGCTTTGCTTCACACAATGGAATGGTAAGCAAGACACGTACTTGCAGGCAACAGCATATCTATGGTCTATTTTAACTGATATCCATAGAGTGTATATGGTGCTATTTAATATTATCAAATAAATATGAAGTCATTTCTTGCCCGGAACCGATATGGTTTTTGTATTTGGTTTCATGAGGAAGTAAGGGAAAGTCGCATAAAAAAGTTGGGAGTTTTTACCCCAAAAGATTGAAGTGCTGAAAATGTTATTTCCTTGACGCATTGTTGATATGTGCAACTATTTGACTATCTTTTTCCTTAACTATTAGTTATTGTTTGGATTGTAGATGGGTAACAAGTTGAGAGGAGTTTCCTGGCTATATCTCATGCAATGACTTTTAGTTGTAGTCATTACGTGCACGGTTCTGTTGTGATTTTTCTTCTCTTAGCTGTGTTTGACGATGTGGTGAGCTTGACGGACAAGGTTTTAGTGTTTTCTGTGGGTCTGTTTTGAAAACCATTAGGGATATTTTAGATTAATGCATCCTTCAATGTAGTTCTTTCTTATATTAAGTGCAATATGTTCAACGTATAAGATTTTTGTACAAAAACAATCATGGACAGGAAAAGAGGAAGCAGAGTGATTTCCCAATAATATATAACCATAATCCAATAATGGGAGGCAGGAAGGTAAGGTTTGTGGAAGTTAATTGTGTCCTCTAGTCTCTACTCTGAAGTAAACCCCTTGTGGAGTTACCTGAGCCGGCCTCCTCCTCCATCTGAACCTCGTTCAAGTTGGCTGTGGACTGGCAGCTGAGGTTATAACCTGACCCACAATCACGGTGATATCATCAAGCTTTCCACCTGCTCCCCCCCCAAAAAAAAATAAAGGTCAAAGGACAACTGTGGACGAACGCAAATGGAATCATTGTCACAGGGAAAAACAATAGAAACCCACACCTGTTAGCTTCATCCCCAGAATTTTCTTCCAAAAAGGAACATCTAAACCCTGTGTGTAAGCGAATACCAACAAGACCAGTTAAATAAATTCATTACGGGTTTTAACTTCAAAAAATTCTGACAAAGAGGTGGGTTTTTTTTCTTTTTAAACCTTGGATCTGGCCTCTATTGTGTAGGGAGAGTCGAACCTTGAATCCAGGGAGTGATTGCTTGCCAGGTTAGCCAATGCCTTCGCTACCATTACATATTGATCATGCAATTTAGCCACTGCTACTCTTTACTCTCGAGTCCAAGGTGTGATACTATACTATAATAAACTAGTCCTTTAACAGACATAAGGGTAAGTAGAAAGAAACACATACCAGCCTCCACAACATCACTATGAGCCGCCAACGTAGAAACGATCTCTCCATCAAAAACATTGTCAAACAAACCATCCGAGCCCATTACTATGGTGTCTCCTTCCACTAATTCCACACTGCTAACCTGTTTTTACAGGCAATATAAGTAACAAGCAAGGCGTTTAAGTTCCTTGCAAATTGGAATTGTTTTGACATGGTTAGTCGATTTTGGTTGGTTCTAAACAGCAGTGACTGATAGGATAACTGATAAACATATAGCATTACCACAGCATCAAGATACGTTTGGCCAACTAACTCCGAGCTCAATTGATATGGGCAGTCGAAGTAATGTTCTTGTGGGGTCGTTGAAAATATTATCTGCCCTGTTGTAAACTTGATAACATCAACAAACAAACAAACAAACAAAGAAACACAAAATTTGGCATTTTACCTTTGCGGATAACTCTTAATCCACAATCACCTACACTGGCAACCTTCATGGTTCCATTCCTCTCTAGCATGGCAACGATACTACAGTATCGATTGAAAAATGAAGGTTAATGACAGTGTAGAAATGGAAAATGTTGGCAGGGAAGACCTCTTCTTCAGAATATTATGGACTTACGCAGTAGCCGAACCTTTAGAGCAAGTGGCGGCATGTGCTTTTCTTATCAGGATCTGGGGATCGTAATTAACCTGGTAAAAGATGAATTCAGATATAGCCCCAAAAAGAAAACCACCCTAATAGACGCGTAAAAACAACCTTTGTTAATTTGGAAGATTAACAAACACTCAAATTTTATATTTTAAGCAATCATTCAAAAAAAAAAAAAAAAGAAGAAGAAATTACTACCTCCAAATCCCCTACAAGAGATGAAGCATTAGCCATTAGCTCCTTAGAAAATAATGAAGGATCCACATTTTGTTCAGCCCAGCTGGCAAACAATAGGCAAATAAAATTGTCAAAAACGTCAGGGGAGAAAACCTAGTTCCACAGCATGCATAATGATTTTTCTGTTCACACAATGGCACAGTTTACCTACTTGTTTAAGAAACCAAAGGCATGTTTTAATTTTATTTAAACTAGTCCACTTCATTTCTAGGCAAACAAAAATATCAAGGACTGTCAAATAGATTAATAGAGAAAAGAGTTGAAACTTGTTAATTTAGAAAAAACAGATGGCGGATTCATTAGACAGTAGTATACCCAGAAACACCATCAGCAACAGCTATAACTCCCCCCTTGAAGTTGCTAACAAAGAAAGCATCTTCTCCTCCTCTCTCCACCTAGTAGAATCAGAAAATCAAACTTGTATTAGTATCGGATAAAAATTGAAATCAAACATGTGAGGTACAAAATTTTAAAGCTTGGAATACCTTGTTTGGATGAGGAATGAGGTGAGTTCCAATACAAAAACTCACTTCTGACCTAAAACCAAACCAAAAGTACATCACCACACTGGTGCTCAAGAATAAAAATAAATAAAGAGAAGATGAAAAGGTGATGTTAATGTGCTAACCGAGCAGGGTTGAGTTGTGATGAAGCAAAACAGAGCAAGTTAGTCTTCTTGGGAACACAATGTTTATTCGATAAACAAGGTTGAAAAAGCAGCTGAGAATAAGATTGAAGAATCGAAGCTCTGTAGATAGAATTCGCCATTTCCCGCTTCAATCCTCTCCCTCCTGCAGTCGCACTCCCACATTACTAGCTGCTAAGATCCTTCTTGAATGTGTGGTTCAAGTCTCCCGATCAATGATATGATACATACTATTAAAAACAATTGAGTTTCTTGGAACAATTAGCACCAGTTGATTAGTGGTAGAATAGTACTCTGCCACGGTACACCCGGGTTCGATTCCCAGCTGGTGCATTTGTTTATTCGGTTTTACGATTTTTGTCAATGAAGTTGTGCTTTTGTTGACAAAACATAGACAACTATCATCATTACAATATAAAAGCAACATGGTGGGAACTGAACTCTCTTACAGTTTCTGACATGGATTTTGTTTTATCGAATGCTGGCTCTTGTTTTCCTGATCAGAATCTGTAGATTTTGTACCATACTGCATTTTCGCTAGTATTTATTTTTATCCTCCTTCACCTTTGGGTTTTCCCGTTATTGAGTTTGACATTAGAGGTGATATTGGACGGGGTTTGATCGGGTCTAAGTAAAAATTTAGGTCAGTTTGTTAGGTTTGGTCTAAAAAATTGGTCTAAAAATTTGTTCAAGTCTGACCCGGATAAGAATGCTAAAATTCGGGTTCGACTTGGCCCGCTCATATTAATTTTTTTATATTATATTTTTAATATAATTTTTAAATATATATAATACATCAAAAATACTAAAAATATTAAAATAAATATTTCCAAACAAATTGAAAATAAATTTAAAAAAATATGTATACTTAAATAATGCTAAGATAGATGCAATTTAATAAGAAAATGTCTCTAAACTAATAATAAAATTAACAATAAAACAAGTGTTATACAATATCCAAACAATAACAACAAAATAATAGCAACATAATAGTGAAATTGTAGCCAAATAGGGAGAAAACAACAAGAAAATATCATTAAAATAACAAAAAAAATAGATTTTTTTGTTATTTAGTGATTTCAGGCTGGGCTCGAGCCAAAAATGTCTTACTAAAGGCTTGGCCCGTTTTTAAACTGGGCCTTATTTTTTTATCCAACCCATTTTCGGGCTTATATTTTTGCCCAAACTCTCTCACTTTTCGAACGGACCTTCGGGCCGGGTGGCCCGGCCCACGAACAAGCCTAGTTGACATGTACTTTTAATATTTTGCATTTCATAGTTTTTTAATCCTTTCTTGGTGAATTTCTTTCACTTATGATAACTATCTTATTTTTTTCTCGGTTACTTTAACCATTATATCTTGGGGTAAGAATTTATGCAATACATTTGCCAAGTACAGGTAGTTGATATATATTGTTAATATATTATAAGTTTTTGTGAAAGATAAAACTAGGATTAATCAATTACAACTATATAGTAGCGAAGTAATTAATTAATGATGGGTAGATGATTTGTTTATTAATTTGGCATGCATTAGACAAAAGAGATTCAGGACTTTCCTTACATGTTGCAGCTCACATTCGTCTCCAGGAAAAAGTCCAGTGTAGGTAGCTATAGTCTCAGGAAAAAGACCCGACCCATCCCCTGCTGCCGCACACCGCACATCCATTAATATTTATTCCATTGCATTATTAACGCAAGGTAAAGATGGACGTATGCCATTTTCTTCTTCTTAATTCGGGCATTGCGCTCTCTCTCTCTCTCTCTCTCTATATATATATACACGTTGAAAAATATGGAGGATAATAAATCATCCTGTTAATTGACAAAACAGCATAACAGACGCCTTATTACTAGCTGCTCTGCTTTACTGCCTTTAATTTCTCAATTCCAAGTGAGAGGCAAGGCCCAACTGTCTCAGTTCTCATTGCTTCCTCTTGTCTTGTGGTATCCATAGCATAGCACCCCACCCCATCCTCCACAAAGTTGCCAAAAATATCACTTCTCTCTCAGAATTTATAATTAGTATAATATATTTGTACTATTTTACGTACATTTTCTTTTGTAACATTAATTATGCCAAAGAAAACAAATTTTGCTTTATTCATAGCAAACAGAAGAAGCTCATGTTATGTATGCAGGAATGAATATATAGGAAAATCCTGTATGTAGTACAAATTATGTGAAACTAAATAAAACGAAGACACAGAGAAAAGTTAAGACTTGCTTGTTTTATTTTGTACAGAAGATACAAAATAGAATAGAAAATAGAAGAAGAAGAAGAAGAAAGTAGTAAAAGAACATTTGCATGGTTAGGTACCTGCAGTGCAGAAAAAGGGTAGCATATACCACCGGCAGTCATGGGATTTAAAGGAGGCACAAAGTTCCGGACCTCCCACCGTGGAACTGCAGCATATCAACTGGTGTGTTTTAGATCACAAATATCTAATCCCGTAGGCCTTGTCTATAGAGAAAACCCAATCATGTTATCTTTCAATGTCATCCTTTTTGCTTTAATCTTGAACATTTTGCTCTCTCGGACCATTCAATTACTTCTCAAGCCTCTCAGACAGCCTAGGTTGGTGTGTCAGTTAATTGTGAGTATCTTTATTTATTTATTTATATTAGTAGCAATGCATACATATGATAAATATCCGAGTGTGATTGGTGATGATTAAAATGGTTTCTTCAAGGGCGGCGTCATGATGGGACCCTCTCTCCTGGCGCGGCACAAGAGCTTTACCAGTCTGGTGTTTCCCTTTACTTCTGATTTCGTGATGGAAAACCTGGGAAGAATGGGGGTCACGTTATTTCTTTTTGTAATAGGAGTGAAAATGGATTTAGGGTTGCTAAAGCGATCGGGAAAAAAACACTTGTATATTGCCTTGGCCAGCGTCTTCGGACCTCTCTTAATAGTGAGCATTGTAGCAGTTCTTACCAGAGAATCAATGGACGAAGAGCTTGCCAGAGTTTCTTCAATCGGAGAAATTGCCTTGTCATTGTCGGTCACAACATTTCCGGTTCACTATACCATACTCGAAGAATTAAACCTGCTTTGCTCCGAGGTTGGGAATATGGCATTGTCCATAGCTTTAATTAGTGATGCGATTGGGATAAATTTCATGGTGGTTTTTGAGGCAATGAAACAAGGGGACGGTTCGACTCAAAGTATAATTTGGTATTCAATTTCCTGTGTGGTGATGGCAGCATTCACGCCTGTCATCCGACGAGCAATGGTGTGGATTATCGAACAAACCCAAGAGGGAGAAGCAGTAGATCAGTTCTACGTGATTGCCATCTTGTTGGGATCGTTTGTGGCAGCGTTTGTGACAGACATGTTCGGTTTAGG
The DNA here is from genome assembly GCA_025698515.1 of Gossypium sturtianum. Lineage (NCBI taxonomy): Eukaryota > Viridiplantae > Streptophyta > Magnoliopsida > Malvales > Malvaceae > Gossypium > Gossypium sturtianum. The sequence goes on along the minus strand of CM046955.1, from coordinate 162,619,031 downwards.
CATCGCTAACGGCTCATTCTGGCTAGGACTGATGATGCCAGACGGCCGGCCGCTAGGGTCAACCTTGGTGCAGAAAAGCGAGACAATTATAACGGAAGTATTTATGCCTTGTTCATTTGTCTTTATGGGACTCTCCACCGACTTTTATGCGATGAAGGAAGCTGGGTGGTCTGCTTTGCGCCCGCTATTTGGCTTGGTTATTTCTGGTTACTTGTCGAAATTCTTCTGCACTATGCTGGCTGCCAAGGTGGTAGGTGTGTCATGGAGAGATAGTCTTGCTGTCAGCCTTATTTTGAGCTTGAGGGGTTACGTGGAGCTTGTTCTATACGTCCATTGGGTGGACAGAAATGTGCGTTGCTTGCTTGCTGCTTTGCTTTCATTTATTTATTACTAATGTAATTAGTTTCTTTCATTCGATCTTCTCTCTTTAGTTAGTTTACTTTTCTTGTTGTTTACAAGCACAGGTAATAGGTTTACCAGGTTACTCTTTGATGATATTGGGAACGATAGTTGTAGTGGGGATTCTGACACCTTTGATCAGCATTTTGTACGACCCCTCAAAGCCTTACATGCTAAAGCAGAGGAGGACCATTCAACATACCGCTCAGGGTGACCACCTTAGGATACTAGTGTGCATCAGGGACAAAACCAATTTGCCATCCCTTGTTAACCTGCTTCAACTCTTTCATCCTACTGTTCAGAACCCTTTCTCCCTTCACGCTTTTTACCTTGTGGAGCTCATCGGCCGTGCCAACCCTGTGTTCTTAGAGCACCAAAACCAGGAGCTTGAAGACCTCTCCGGTAGGTTCCCTGACTTGGAAATCATCCACCATGCTCTAAAGCAGTATCAAGAAGGGAGAGAAGAATGCGTAAAGCTCCATCTTTTCTCTGCCGCTACCGTTAAATCAACCATGTATCAGGATGTGTGCAAGCTTGCTTTGATAAGCAAGGCTGTTTTCATCATTTTGCCTTTGGAGAAGAAATTGGACGGCGAGATGGAGACAACGGAACAGTGGGGTGGTGAGTCTGGCTCTATTATCACCCAAATCTTGGACAATGCACCTTGCTCCGTTGGACTTCTGGTTGAAAAGGCGGAGCGATGGCAGCTCCCCCAGATTGCTTCCTACAACTTTATTGTGCTATTCCTAGGAGGACCAGATTCTCGAGAGGCTTTAGCCTTTTCAGATAGGATGAGTGGCAACCCCTGTGTGTCACTAACAGTAGTACGGTTTCTTGCTTCAAATGCAGAAGGAGATGATGAAATGCAACGGAAGCTGGACGATGGGGTGGTGACTTCCTTCTGGGTCAAGAACGAAGCAAACGAGAGGGTGAATTACAGAGAGGTGGTGATAAGAAATGGAGCAGATACAGCTTCAGCAATAGTGGGAATGGCGTCGGAGAAATATTATCATATGTGGATCGTGGGAAGGAAACAAGGGATAAATCCCAGTCTGTTGGAGGGGTTGTCAACCTGGTCTGACCATAAAGAAGAGATGGGGATTCTTGGGGATTATCTCTCCTTTTCTGAAAGTGTTAACTCCGATTCGGTGATGGTGGTGCAGAAGCAAGTTTTGACAGGCAAAGGCCCCAACTTTTTTACTCCTCCTGGTTCTATAGTGAGTTTTATGCGGCGAGGGCGCTTGTTTTGGTGACCACACCTACATACATTTATTTCTTTGCCTTTTAGTTGCTTATTGTTAACCTCCCAACACGAGCCTTCCTCTTTGTGGAAACAAGTCTTGAAACTTCACATTCAAGTTTCATCGCCTGTGATTTAATATTTATGTTGGAATAAAATTATTTTGATATACTCATGCTTTTGTAGTAGTAGTAGACTCATCCTTCACTCTCCCACAACAAAGTCATAGCATGCATCAGTAATCTGATCTTGTAATACAAGAAATATGGATCGGAGGAGGTGCAGCGTTTGTTCATTTACTTCCTAAATTACACACATCACATTCATGTCTAAGTAGAAAATAAAAGCCAAATAATATTTCTGTTGTGAATTTTGTCAAATATGACGGGAGATGAAATCATCCAGCTCATTGTTTGCCTGATTTAAACCCAATTACGAATCGCTGGACAACTATTTTCCCATGAGAAAGCACGTAGACACGATACCAGCTATTATGTGCGTGTGCGTTAATAGAAAACACTACCTTACACTCTCTAACACCGAATTGCAAAACTGTGGAAAAGGCAACTTATATTTAATATTATACGTCAATCACAAACTAACATTCATAGGACCATCAAAACCTGCTGATGAAAAGAAAAGAAAAAATAATAATAATTCAAGAACAACAGACAGGCAAACAGGAATCAAATGTCGAAACCTCGATTCCTTCAACCTCTACTCCTCCAGTAGGATCTCTCCAAACAATCCCAAGGATTTTAAAAAGAAAAAATTTAAAGAAAAAAGTTGGCTTTATCCCTCCCCCTTCACACCTGAGCTATCTGCTGCTTCAATGTTTTCAGTGACTTTATTTTTGATTCACAAATACGCCAAAATTCAGACAGTACTCTACACTGTCCGGTTACTATTTTTCTTCCCACATCAACTGGACTCCAAGACCTTAAAGCCTGGGATATTCGGATCCCAAGCTCTGTCTCATTTGGGGAAGATGCCAAAGTTTCCAAAATATTGAAAACCTTTCCAGCTCCTCCATTTCTCTTAAGAGACGACACCAAAAGGTCTATCTTATTGTCCTCTGGGCTCTTAATTTGATCTTGTGACCATTTTGCAACCTCTTCTAATACGCTGCATAAACTCTGTATGGCATCCCTAACTGCATTAGATAACAATGAGATAGACTGATCTGTAGATCCACTCTTCCTCTTCTTCTTTCCCGATGGCAGGCATGTCCGGACACAAGCCTGAATTACAAGGCCATGCCAAGCCACTGGTTCCGTAACCAGTTTGACCAATATAGGTAAATCACCCTGTGGAGACTGAATCAGAGGACCCATGGATCTCAACTTCCCCAAAATGTAGTTTTCCAGCAGAGAATTCACAACATGCCAACTACCAGGAGTACGTTCACCTCCTTGCTGTCCAGAATCATGAGAATTCAAGCTCCATGCATTAAAGAATACGGCAAAATTCAACCAGTCAATCACATCTGAACCAAAAACCTGTATAACTCAAAATTAATTTTGCTCAAGGTAATTAACATTATATGATACTTAAGCAGCATAGGCATCAATATCTACTAGCAAATCTAGGAAAACTGCAATCAACAACCTTTTGGTAACATCAATAAAGGCAGATAAGCATCTGCTGTACGGGTAAGAGAAAATGTTGACCATAATGTGCCCCAGATTGTGATACTTCAAGCAACATGCAAACTAGAGACAATGTAAATAAAAATTTTAAATTACCTAACATTACCTACTTCCTAACATGTATTGACTTCAGTGGAAGAATATCTACATCTTTACATCTGTAAGACTGAAGCAGTGCTTGACAAGCACAAGAATATTCACTACATGATCTCATCAGCCAACATATTAAACTGTAAATTAAACATATGACCCTATCAATAATTAGAATGCATGAGCATATATTAACTGAGGATACGCATACGGTCAAACAGATACCTCATAAGGCTTCAGCCCACGGGAAACTCCCACAACTACATCTTTCGCATCATTTAAGGAAAATCCCAGCATTTTTGCATAGCGTTCAAGCAAAGCCTTCAGTTCTGTTGAGATTTTGGGATCAGCCAGAGAACCGTTTATTTCACTGTTATCCTTGTATAAGACTGATGCACTTTGAATGGACAAATATATCATCCGAGGAAGAAGAGACTTCCTCTCAATGAATCCCCGTACATTTTCTTCCCTTTCCTTTGTCTAAATGTGATCAACAAAAAGGACACTAAAGATTAGATAACCAATCAGAAAGGCAGAAGAAGCAAGGCATAAAGCTAGGAGTCGAGGGAATTGCAGGCAGAGTTCAGTACCAAATTTTCTTTAGGACAGTAGGAAATTCCTTCAAATGGACCTGCAGCAAAAGTTCCAAAATGATTCAAGGAATATAACTGGAGGAATAGTTCCAGGGTTAAAAGGGAAGACCCAAAAAAATATCAACAAGATAATGGACAATAAACCAATCAGGTATTACCATGCAGCATTGTATATACAGACCTAAAAGATAGTTTTTCTCTGTAGTTGGTGTCCACCAAGGTCGTGACTGGAAATCTTCATTGAAGGTCAGCAATTTTGACCCAATCTCATTAGAAAGCTCTATAAAGTCAGCCCCGCATTTCAAGCTCTCAAGAATGCTCTAGAAGAAGAAATCTTAACGTCATATGCATACTCCAATACAGCAAAACCTCTTACATGTTTACCACTCAAGAATTTCAGATACACTACCTCTTCTTCTTCAATGTTGTCAGCACTCTGCTTTAGTTGCAGAATTGGTGCTTCAACCCTCGCCACCAAATATTGATTGGAATGTTGCAACCGCTCTTTGAACTGAACAAATTCTATTACCTGGAGTAAAAGGATAAATATTTCCTCAGCTATATCTCCTACAAAATGGAGTAAAAGAGAAACTTTTGTCTATACTCATTGTGTAAAAATTCATTAACTAGTTTGCAGGCATGAAGGTAGCTACAGAAGGACTTGATCAGCAGATTAAAAAGCTGAGCAGAAAGTTAGATTTACACAGAATATGTACAGAACCTGACGTTTTCTTTTAGAGAACGCTAGTAAATTGAATTTTCTACATCCTGCAGGCATAAAGTTTTTCTTTATTTTACCATGTTACTTGGCAACAGACATGTTAAGTTTTTTTGTATGTCTTTTTTCCTCTGTTTATCATTTAAAATATAAAATCAATTATTAATATTTAGTATTTGCACAAGAAAAGCACAAGCAAACAATTAGCATCAACTTGAACTATTCTCAGCAAGATTATTGAAAACCGAAACATTTCTATTTCCGTTTTTTGGTGTATAAAAGTCAAGGGGAGAAATGTAGATTTGAAAGCAGTACCAACGAAGGCAAAATACATACTTTAGAGTAATTTCTATGGCGATAAGCAAGAAATGTAAGATCTGCAGATTCTCTGAAGTGATCATCCATAAACTTGAGATAATCTTTCAGCAGATTGCTTAAGTCTGCCCACAGAGGTGATGCCAACATCTGGGGCAAAATGTGATGTGAAACAGTTTCCATCAAGATATTCTTCACATCCAATGATTTATACCTAAAAAGGAGAGAAAGGAATAAATTTAATTACCTAGAGAAGAGGATGAGGTGCGTATAGAGCATCTAGAAACATGTTAATAAATTGAATATGTTTTTAACTACCAAGACAAAGTAATGTTTTCAGAAATAATCACACAATTTACCTTTCATATGCCAAGGGAAGAGCACCAAAGTATGAATACAAGTGCAACAATAAGATTTTGTACTGAAATGTGTATCTGCCAAAAAGAGCAGACTGATGTTATCTCCAAGAGTAAGAACCTCTGTAGTGAAAAATTCTAGCCAAAAGTTATTTTAATATTATTAACACCCACCACAGAACATCGTCATCTCACTAGCCAAGAACCAATCGGTCAAATTAAACAACCAGTGATATACAATTCAAAGTAATTATTCAATAGATTCTGCAATGCCAAGGAAGAATATAAACATTTCCTGACCTTCTGATGGTTAACCCAAACTCCAAAACCATAATCGCCTCAATGAAGTAGCCAAGGTCTCTCGTGCGCCAAAATAACTAAATCCAAAATTAAATGTCTTATGTGAATATCAACCTTAGAGATATAATAACAGGAAACATGCACCCACAAAATAACGTACTTCCTTGTATCAATTCAGATGATAGCAAGAAGATGAAACATAAAAGGGAAGATACACATCTTGCTTTCTGATTAGCTTTGATACTGAGGTAATTCTAAATCAGAGAGAATATCTGAGAGAATATACCTCTTCAGCCTTTGAGAAATGATGTAACCATGATAATATTCTGGTACTAGGGGTATAAATTAACATAGCTGAGCAGAACTGAGCTGAGCTTAGTTTTGTCTTGCTCAAGTTCAGTCGGTTAAATTTTAACAAACTCGTGTAATTATCAAGCTTTTGCTGTCAAAAATTGTAACGAAACTCAGCTTGGCCAAGTTAACCGAGTTCCAAGCTGAACACGAACTTTGTTTAAGCTTCAAACACGAGTGTTGAAAATGGACCAAAAAGCAACCTTGAAAAGCCAAAAACCTCTTACATGCCAATGGAAAAGAGGCCACACCATAGCTCAAATCCCACATTGGCATAGGTTCTGCAAGGGTAAGCCAGACAAAGCTATTTATAGGGAAATTTTCCTCCTAGCCTTTAGTGTCCAAATTTCTTTAACTTGTTTACCGTCAGTTTCTTCAATTCGTTTACCATCAGTTTTTAAGCACAAAAGAAGTACAGCTAAAACAATAGTTTCTAAAACATTATGAAAGAACCCCGAGTTGTGGCCTATCGGCCGGGCGTTGACCTTCCCTGGGAATAGCTTGGGTTTGAATCACAGTTGTACCAAAACAAAATTATGAAAAATCTTCAGTTGTTAAATCTACTTTCAATGATTTTAAATTTAATTGTGATTAAAATCTTGTTAATAGTCATCTTCAAAGGAATAAACAAACACTAAATGAGCTTGTTAGTGAATAAAAACAACTTAAAACACATGTGTCCACATTCATCTAGTTTAACAAATGAGCCTCAAACTCATTTCTTTAACTTACTAAACAAACATACAGAGGAAACCCAGCCTATTCATGAACAGCTCTCTAAAAGGTCCAAACTAAAATTGAGCTCCACCTCAAAGACCCATGAATTTCAAGAACAGACACTTATACCTCTCTCTTTGAAGAATGAAACCATTACCACGAGATGAGACATTATTCTCCACCCCTTACATCTTATATAATATGTAAGTTTTAAATTCAGAACCCTATTTATTTTAACTTTCACGGTAAACATATCAAAACATATTTCAATTATTTGTTTAATTCCACATTGTAATGTAGATCACATGAGTTACAACTGCACACTGGAACAAATCTGATAACAAGCAACCAAATAGTATTTTCCTGCTCCATTAAAACATGTCCTAACATAACCTACACAATGCACTTCTAATCACTCAGATTTTTCTTTGGTGGAAAATATGGATGCACCACAAGAACATGAACCAAGTATGTAACTATAAACCATAAACCACAACCAAAAGAAGAAAAATTGACTGCCTAAGGAAAAACACAAATAGTACAAACAAAAATGGAATGAATACAAACTGTAATCTAGCAAAACAATTTGAAAAAGAAAAGCAACAGATTGAATGGTGAAAAAAAGGGGGGGAAATCAATGCACCTGAACCAACACATTGCAGACAATAGATAACAGCTCTTCACCATGCATACTTTCTTGTGGATCCAAATCCTTGGAAAGAGGAAGGTTTTTACAGTACAACTCAGCCATTTGTACAGCAGAGCCTTCAAGTTCTGGGAATGAAGAGCTGAGTTATATAATAGATCTATAATTGAATACAATCCAATAGTAGAACAAACTACAGATAAAGCAATGTAATACACCATTGCAAAATCCTCATAGAAGCTAGTAAATTAGTGATTAAACTCACTAGCCGCAGAAAGGTTGAACATGTTTCCAATCAGTTCTTGTGTTTTCAAGAGTGTTATTGACTGCCCCAGGGCTCTAGTTGGCACTACTGAAAGGGAATTAGAGTTTTTCATTAACTTATCCAGAAACTCCATCTTCTTTTCAGGTGGTAACACTTGAAGAAAGGCCTCAACATCAGAAGTGAAGCAAGCAAGGTGACCAAACCTGTATCCAGCAAACAAAGGCTCTGTATAATATTAATAAAAAGCTATCATGTGTATTTACGTTACAATGAACTGAAGGTGCAAATAACATGGAATTCACAGCATCATTATTGCAGATAATTTTTGCAACATCTAAATTCACCAAATAAACATCAGGAAGAGAAAGCACCAAAAGAGGAGCATTATCAGGTGAGCAAATCCGCAACTCTATCAAAATTGATAAACATTAAAAACCAATTAAAAGAAAAGCATCAGCTGGAAAAATGTCACATTAACAGACCACAATAGGATAAAGCCAAAGTTCAGGTAAAGAATTCACCAGGTACGTAAAAGACATAAAAGACCAGCAAGTACACAATAATTAGGGAAGAAGTTCAGTGAGTAATAATTGAAGGCCAAGGCATACCTTGAATAATATTGCAAAAGAGCTTCTACAAGATTATCATCATTGTTCTTTCTAAACAGGCATTTCCTCCTCTCAATTTCAAGATGTGCCAAGTATGGATTTCTTAAAGAATCATTACTAGCTTCTGCTTGTAACTTTTGTACAAATGCTGATGCATTTTCCACACAAGAATCGAACTGCAGATTGACCAGATTGAATTTTAAATAAATTACTGTTGTGTAAAATTACATGAGATCTACCAAGGTATAAAATCTAGCAAGTAATATTCAAAAGTTTATTAATATACCACTTCATCTGTCAAGTGTGTAAGCTTGCATTCCACATATTTCGGGGGATTAATTGGAGTATTGATGGTTTCACTGGCCCAACTGCTCTCGTCCTCAAATAAACAGCCTAGATAATGTAGGAAAGCCTCCCAATCATCCCCACTGTCAGTTAACAACAAAAAGAAAGAAAAACCAGACCGTTAAGGATGGTATGTTCAGGATTAAAATTCAACTTGGAACCCAACTGCATGCTAGTAAACTGCCAAAGTTACACATGCAAAGTTTTTCTGTAACATCCATAAGCATACCATAGTTCTAAGATTTTCTGATATACATTGGCAGCAGCGGCATAGTCACCTGCCCGAGCAAGAAGCTTCCCCTGTCAACTTAAAGTCAAAGAACATAATTTGATAAGAAAAGAAAAGCAGAAAGACAACTCATGAAAATAATGTTCAATATTACACATCAGAATGAATTTTGTATAGACGACATCCATGTGCAAAAGATATTTCCAATATCAACATTTATATACTCTTAACAAGTGAGGAATATAAGCTTCAGAAAATACCTGTATCCGTAGCTTATCAACTTCAATCATCAGGAGGGATCCTAGTTTCCCCCCAAGAATATCCAAAGCATCACCATATTTAGCTTGTTGCTCCAATATTGAAAAGTAGACTATAAGTGCTGCATAGATGTAGGATAGGATATATGTAAATGAGAACCAATGAGTGAATCAGTGGGTTGCCTACAAAGGCAAAGAGATAGAATCAAAATTGTACCTTCAGGCTCGTGCAAACCATGGGAAGCAACATGCTTCTTGAGTAAACCCTCAGCTAAGAGTAACAACTTCTCTCCACCATTGCCACAAAGGACCTGACAGAAGTTCAGACCCCAAAAAGTAAGCAGCTAAAGTAGACATATTCTACATTATAATTAGCTCTGAAGCATCTATATCACTCTTGTAGAGAGCATCCCAGTATAAGGTTCCATGGAACAATCAAGTATACTATAAATTCCATCTAAAACGAGGATAAACCAAGCAAGTCTTATTGCAGTTTGACACCTATTAGCCATGCACATGTCTGGCTTTATTTTTATGAATGATAAAAGAAAATTAATATTTTACAATCTTCATATTTCTTTGGAATAAATGTTAATCAATAGTCTTCCATTGTTCTACAAACAAGTGGAACAAAAACATAGATCTTTTTTGATGCACCAAAACAACCTTATCAAACTGAATTGGAATTTGAATTGAAACTGAAGAAATAGAATTTCGTAAAGCTTTTGAAAACATATAAATAAAATCAGTAGCACCTTGATGCTCAACGCCAACTTAGAACTTTCAACACATATTTATATTTCTCAAAAGCCCGGACAAGGCTGTGTATTTTGTAGCAATTGGCAACTCGAGAGGTAAATTAATTGCCATAAACTGACATCATTCTGAAAACCTCTTTACAGAAAGGCTGCAGCATTTTCAAACCTGAAACCAGATCGGACTGTTGAGCCAGTGCAACCATCAACAGGTTCGATCCGATCTTGGGTATGGTGACAGCAAGTTTTTGGAGTAACCCAACTGCATATAAAATATTCTTTCAAGATGGGAATAGATTATTTTTCAGTATTTTTATTTTTCACACTGTTCAGTCATGGCCACCTCTAGCAAAAACACACAAAATCTTCAGTCAAGACCAACCGAGAAGAGATGGCAGTTTGTATTCAATTCTAAACATGGAAAATGTTCATATTCCATGGTAGATTGTTAGTTCCGAAGCGCCTGCTTGTTACAACCTTTTTGTTCTATTTATGAAAATTGCCCTTTTTTTTTTTTTTTTGCTATAACCAATATCAATTGGAAACATGCTTGACAAATTAGAGGGGAAAAATAAGCATCTAAGGGAACGAGCATAACCTGCAACTGGATGCTACAAACTGCCCAGAGCAAAAACCTTTCTTCACCAACGAGCTTGTACATTTTGATGGCTGTCTGGCAGAAAATAAAACCGTAATAAGTAACACCAGTAATGGTTCATCGTTCATAACGAGAAATGTCCGTCAAAAATCCCTACAGTTATTTTCTTTTATAAAAAAGAAGGGGAGAGGGGGGGACACGAACCTGTTGCTGCTTTACAAACGAATATTCCCGAACATAACAGTTGAAAAGCCCCATCATCAGCTCTAAATTGTTTGGGAATTTCCCGCAAGCATGCTCGTAACAGCTAGTAGCCAACTCCACTGATAATTATAAGAAATATCATATGACAAGATACCAATCGACAATTAAAAAGCTACGGAGAAAAGGGAAAATAATGAATCAATCAGTTTAGTCAAAAAAAAAAAAAGAAAGAAAAGAGAAACTAACGGTGGTCGAGTCGTTGAAAAACAATTTGCAGAGTACTAAGAGTAAGATCATCCATTAACAAGGACTCATTCTTATATAAAAGCTCTTTCGAATTTAAACAAACAGATAATGCTTCGTCGGGTTTTCCCATCCTTTCCAAAACCAAAGCCTTGAGAGCCTGCAAATAACCAAATCCGAAAAACAAGAATGGTCATATAAGCATAAAAAATATCATACTTGGAAAGAAAATGCTTAAGTCGAAAAAAAGACATACAAGAGCGTACGGAGAATGGGGATGTTTGGAAAGAAGAGTGGTGGTGAGTTTGAGAGCATTTTTGAACTGTCGAGAATCTATGGCGTCCCAAATGGGTCGAACCCGACGCTCCGGAATTCCACCAGCTAAACCTAACTTGGAAGCCATTTTCTGCTTAATTCCTGGGTTGGAGTCTCAGGATTGCAATCAAATATTGGATACCTGGCTTTGTACTGTTGCCAGCAAGCAAGCAACCATATAACGAAGGATATTGAAGTGAGAATGTAAGATATGGAAACCTAATCAGCGTGTTTGGATGCAAGTTAAACAGGTTTGGTTTTTACCTTTTACCAGATCTGATCGACTCAAGTCTCTTAGTCTTTGCCTTTTTGGAGTTTGGACTCCGCATTTTACGTTTCTTTTAGCTGTTTAGGCTCAGAGTTAAACCCAGTAACCCCCAGTCATACCCAACCCAACCCGACCCAAAACAGTTTTACCTTTTTTGGGCCACATGTACCCTTTCTCTCTATCTTCTCCCCGCGCCGAGAAGGAGCCTCCCACCACCGCAACAATAACTTCCACCCCCGCTATCAGAGGGCCACCTCATCAATCTCCGGTAAGCCGCACCACCCGTTGTCCCTGTCGACTCGGATCCTTTACTCTTCCGTCCACTCAATTGTAACCCTAACGCATCTGATAACAACTACATCGACTGCGTTGATGTCATCTTCACTCCCTTCAATGGGAATTCTGTCAACGACATCAATGGCCTTGATACGCATTCTCAGAATCCAGAATCTTCATTGACATTTTGGACATCTCCATCGTCCAGCTCAGATTACATCAAAATCACGGTTTCCCACCCCACAAGTGAGCAAGAGACCACGCATACGCTCGTGCCTGGAGGTAAAACTTATTACACTTATTTAATTACGGCGAGAACGGATATATCCAGAATTCGGTTCCTCTGAATTTAGTGTCAGAAGAAGGTTTAGGGATGTAGTTTCGTTATCCGATCGGTTAGTGTGGATATTTTATTCCTCCAAGGCCGGATAATAATGTGGTGGAATCTCGGGTGATGCAGAAGCAACAATTCGTGGAGCAAAGAAGGGTTGCATTGGGGAAATATTTTAGGTTTCTGGCGGAGCATCCGGTGATTAGATTAAGCAATTGCTGGTGGAAGGGAAGCTTCCAATTCCAACGATCACTGATGTGGCTTCACGGTTGCTTGATGGTGCTGTCAAATTATGGAAGCAGTTGTTTGGCGAAAGTATCTCACTGGTGACGCCACACTAGGTGGTGCAGGCTGCAAAAGGCGGGAGGGATTTGATGAGTTTGTTTAAGGAATTGAGACTGTGTTGAAAATGATTGAGGTGGTTCCGAAACGCATGAAGTGGAGCAGGACAAGCTGTTTATGGAGAAGAAAGAGTGGATTCATGATCTTGAGCTGCAACTCAGCAGGTAATCTTATTGGTTCTCAGGAGTTTTGACATGTACATCTGAATCTTGTATGATAAGTTTTTGATGATTGTGATGTTAATTTTCCTATAGGCCGAGGCACAGGAAGACAATGGGAGAATTAGGACCTGCACAGGAGGAGGCTACATTCAATTCTCAACAAGTACGAGCTGCTGACTTGAAGCCAAAGCCAGCCGATTTTATAGAGAATTAAATGCACAGACCGTTGAGCAATTGGTAATGTCACCTCATTTTACTCTTTAAACTTAAGGCAGTTTATTTTAAACGACAATATCTCTGATTCACCTGTTTTGGGGTACTGCTGCAGTGCCTATCCATTTGTGAACTTGTTTGATTGAAATGCCAAATATCCTATCCCTGAAAACTTATTTGGTAAAACTTTCTGTTTGAAACCTTCATCACTTGCTGGACTTAACTAATCAGCCCTGTTTGCTTTTGTCTTTGCATTAAAAACCAATGTAGATGTATTTGTTTTCAGTTTCATGACCATACTTACTTTTGGTTAACATACGCCATAAGCCACTGTACTCTTAGAAAATTAGGAATTTACTCCCTATACTTTTATTTCTATGAATTTTCAAATTTCAAAATTAAAAAATTAAGGTTAAGATTATTTTGTTGGTTAAATTTTGAGGATGGTCCTTGTACTTATCGATTTGTGCGGATTTAGTCCCTTTACTTTTATGTGCTCAAAATTGGTCCCTCTACTTTTCAATTTGCTCATTTTTAGTCCCTCCATTTACTTCCTCCAATAACTCTGTTAAAAAATTAGGTACAGTCACAAATTTAGCCCCTCAACCTTTACAACTTTTGTCAATTTGACCCCTACTTTAATTATTTTTGTTTTCATTATTAAAAAATTAAAAATTTATAGAAAATTAAAAAAAACACTGAAACTTAATATTAATCATCACTAGATTAGAGACCATTATTTAATGAATTATGAGTTTATTCTTATGCAATTGAAAAATTAATTTTCTTAATAATAAATTTTGAAAAAAAAATTCTCTTTCAACTTTTCCTACTTTCTTCTTTCATATTCCCTCAACTCTATGGCTTTCCCTAGTAATTGAAACTATCAAACAAAACATTCACTCTCTTTTTCTTTTCCTTTTTTTAAATCAAGACCCCGGAAGAAGAAAGGAAAGAAAGCCTTCATGTCTCTTTTTTGCATGGTTTTCGTTGATTTTCCAGATACCTACAACCATCTTTGGTGCGAGGGTCTTGAAACCTGACAAAGCACCACTTTCGTTGAAGATTGTTCTCCAATTTTTGTGAAAAATGGTTTTTTTAATTATTGTTTCTGATTTTTGAAAAAAATTTCAAGAAATTTGCTTCAACTATTTTTTTATGCTCAATGAAATATCGACATACAAACCCAAAAAGGGAGAAAAAAAATTGTGTATTTAATTGTTTGTCTCGCTCCTCTTTCATAAACCAGTTTCAAAATCTCTTTTAAAATCAAAATTCTCATCCAAATCTAACTCATACTTCAATTTTGGCTTCTGAATTTTTTTTTTCATTTTTTGTTTATTTTTTCTTATTTTTTTTTATTTATCTTGCTATTTTATTTTAAAATATGTATAATAATCACCTAAGTGATATCCTATTAATTTTAAAATAAACCCTAATTTAATATTAATCTAACATTAATTTCTATTGTTAATCTAATATTTATCCTAATATTGTTGTCGACACTAAGAAAAAAAAAACAAAAATCTATCTTGTTGCCTAATCGAACTTTAAAAAATAAACCTAAAAATATATATTTCAAATTTCAATTAGGTATTAATTTGTTTTCATGTTAAAAACACGCAAAGTAAGAATGTGGATTCAGATATTTCACTAAAATAATTTAATAGTGTTATTGTAAGTGACTCAAGTTGTTAATAATTACAGTTCAATGATGTTATTTTATTAAATTAAATGTTTATGATCTATTTGAAAGTTCAATGATTTATAATGTAAATTACCTAATGTGGCATCTTATATTCGACCCAATTAGAAGATTTGAATATAAAATGCGACATTCAAATGTTGAAACAACTTATTTTACTATTTCACTTTATTGAAATGGTAGTATAGTGGTAAAAAAAAAATAATTTAAATTCGGTAGCATTTTTACTTATTTTACGTAAAAACCCCTTGCAAAATTTATATTTCACAATATATCTATATTCAAATCATCTCCCAAATCAATTCCCAACACTTCGATATTCCGAAACATACTACAAACTAAACATATCACATTAAAACTAAACATATCACATTAAATCAATTCCCAACACTTCGATATTCCAAAAGTTTTTTTTTTTTATGTCACAAATACATATCTATAGTCAAATGAATTTACTAAAAATCAAGTACATGCCAACTTGAAACAAAACAAAATATACGAACTTTGTTGAGTCTAGAATTTGTCAGTTGGATACTGACGACTTTGAGTACAAAATCTCAAAATACACATAGCCTAATGAAAACAAGATCATTCAGTGAGTATTAATTCAAATGGTATTTCTATAACTTATTCAATACAGCATGAAATTTAAATAATTGGACTCGGTTGATTTGTTTCTTCCTTAGACCAATTCAAGTATATTTTATATCAAAGTTTATCCAATACATTAATATACACATGTATCCCAAACAAACCAAATGCGATGTTTTAACTAACCAATCTATTTTAACGAACTTATTAACCCTTTATGCTAACGGTGTATGCAACCTTATTCGATTTTGTCTCATTTTGTCATATTGCGTTACATTACCAATTTGAATCAAACCATTCTTCCTATTCAATATTGATCTCAAAAACAACTCTTCGGTTGAATGTCATTTTATATAAAACATGTCATTATTCATCTCATGTTCAAGTCAAATGCGCAATTTTACTAAATTATACTATTTCAAATTTTTATACAATTTAACTCTCTATCACTTTAACATATTTTGTTAGATGGATACCAAGTGAGTTTTTTATTATTATATAATTTCAAAATGTCACACCAACGAATTTAACAAAAAAAAATTAACAATGTTAACGGTTTGACCTGATTTTTGAAATCTGAAAAGTAAATAGATTAAATTCCTAGAAATAAAATTACAAGGACTAAATTACAAACTTTCTATGAGTATAGGGACTTATGACATATTTTAATCATTACATTTCAATAAAAGATGGTTTCGTATCTCTGTACGATCACTTAATTTATGACGGGGCTATCTTCCTTCCCATCTTGCAAGAAGTCGTATTGGAGTGTTCTTTATTCTTTTCTCAACAAAATGTAATGTAAACTGTTTTAATTTTACAGCTTATTTACCAACCGTTAGTATTTAGCCCCTGCATTATTGAGATCAAAAGACGTTATCTTGAAACATAACAACTCATCTTCAGTTATGAAAGTCATCTTCTCTTTATCCCCCTCTACCAAAGATGTATGGTTATAGCCTAAAAAGGCGTCCATGAAGCTCATATATTAGTGCCTTACGGAGGCGTCTACCAATCAATCTATAGATGGGAGCAGGAAGTTATCTTTTGGGTATGTTTTATTCAGGTTGGTATTGGCCACATATTGCCAGACTTGGGTACCAGGACTACATCAGAGACCCAGTCTGGATATGTGACCTTCCGAATGAAACCTGCAGCTAGGAGTTTTTTCACCTCTTTTTGAGTAGTTACGACCATCTCATCAAAAAAAAAATTTCTTCTTCTGCTTCACTAATTAGTACTATGATCTACGTCTAAAGAGTGTTGAATGATTCATGGATGAATTCTTGGCATATTTGTCGTCATCCAAGCAAAAATTTCCCTACATTCTATCAACAGGGACTTTAAGCTTTCCTTTTCCTCAATGGGAAGGATCGAGACTATTTGGGTGACCTTTTCATGCTCCTCCTGGTACAACTGGACCAAATTCGACACTTCTGTTGGTTGGGCTTTGGGGAGTTGGGTCTCTAGTATGGTTTCAAGACTTTCCAGATCAATCCCACCATTCTGATTACATTAACCTAATAGTAGAGTGAGAATGCAATGTGTAGCAAGCTAGAGGGGGAGACAAAGGGTTTGATTTTTCCCAGAAAGCTGTAAGGAGACTATATGACATTCTTGGCCTGTCTTCTGGTTGGCTTTCATGTATAACCTCACTTTTAAGAGAGAGAAATTTCGCTATTATACAGATGGTGGCAACCACCATCTTCATCATCCTCATGATTAGCCTCTCGAAAATGGTGTTGTAGACCGTCAAATGGTCAACCACTAGGAAATCCACCATTTCTATGGTGGTGCGCTCACCATTTCACAATACCAACGAGAGGACAATGGACCCCTTGACCACAATGGGTTGGTTGGCTTGCAGGTTTGAGCTATGCATCCTTGAGCCATGTCTGGTAGAAAGCCTTGGTCTCGTTACTATACCCACAAAGTTGCTTGTATCTACAAAGATCCTTCTAACATGGAAGGAAGATATATTAACCGAGACCACCAGAAGATCTTCACCTTCCGCGTCCAACACATCTTTTTCATCTCGCTCTAAAAATCGAAAGTTCCACGGAGAAGGCTTAGGTTTTTTTTCTATGGCTGAAACTGACAGAACACTTCCTATGTGAGCCTTCCGCTTAAATTTGACGAAACCCACTCTGCACCCTTGTCTCCTACCAGAACATCAATAATTCCCCTAAATGGTTGCTTCCCCCTGTTGTTGCCTACGATCTTGACTTGATGGCCATGCTTCTTTGTCTTGGGCCCTATTTGATTGGTGGTGCGCCTTCCAAATTGTTGTTTTGATAACATTTTTCAGATGTGTGCATTGTTCAGTTCGATGGCCCCGAGTGTCATGATACTTGTCGAAATCATTTTTTAAAAATCGCTTTTAAAATGAGGATCGACTTTAAAAATAAAATGGGAGTCGCCACCAATCCCTTTTTACTTAGGTGTGATTGGATCACCTTGTAAAACGTTTTATTTTAAAACATATGATTTTGGTCTACGAAAAACGAGAAAACGAGTTCGGGAGTCGGTTACGTATGAGGAAGGGTTAGCACCCTCATAACGCCCAAAAATTGGTACTTAATTGATAAAATCATGTCCAAATATTTGAAATTTAGAAAGTTTAAAATAAAATCCCTTATTAGAAGGAAAACCAAGACTTACTTATTTCAAAGAAATAAAAATACCACACCCAATAAGTTAGGATACATCATTTTATAACTTCGAAGGTAGGTGCATCTTTATTTTAGAAAATTCTTACCTCAAGACACAAAACATCACACCCAATAAGTTAGGATACAACATTTTGAGTTCTCAAGAATAAGTTTTTTTATTTGAAACTTGAGATTTCTTTATTCCGAAAGAATATAAACATCACATCCAGCACGATTGGACACGACATTTTTTAAACCCTCGTAATTAAAGTCATCTCATAATTTACGAAATTTATTAAAAGGGTATTTAGTTATTTAGCTAAACGGAAAATCGCAACCCAGCACGATTGGGCACTATTTCCCGAATTTCTAAATACCAAAACATTGCATTATTTTAAAACCTTTAAATAAAATATTAATTTTACAAAAATATATTTTTATTTTTAACAATAACCATGTGTCAATATTATATTTATAAACTATTGAACAAAAATATTAAAAGCAATTATAATTCACTAACATTTCATACGAACATATACAATAAAGAAATACTAACATAAAATACAACTAAAAATAACTACAATAAAGTAATCATAAAATAATAAATAAATAAAAGGGCACTCCATGGACAAATAAAATATATAATGATTTTTAAATAAAAATATAAAATTTCATATATAGAAATAAAAAAATAATGTATATGGAATATATTATATAATATAAATAAATTTTAGTTAGAAATAATGTATGATATAACATAATATTTTATACTGTACAAAATTAATATATATATAAATATTAAAATAATATGTAATAAAAATTAAACAAAATAAAATAATAAATAATAATAATTATATGTGAGGATAAATATAAACAATATAAATAAAATGGATTAGATAATATAATTAAATTTTGTATAAAATGAAGCTTTAGAAATAATAGATAATGTAACATAATACTATATAATATACAAAATATAATATAATAAATAATATAAAAAATATATATAATAATATATAAATTATTAAACAAGTAAAATAATATATATAATAATAATAAAATATAAAGATAATAAATATATATATTTATATTATTAATAAATTAATATACAAATAATTTAAAATAAAATAAAAATTTTATAAAGGGGTCAAATTATAAATAAAAGGATATAAACGGACTTAATTACAAAACTGAAATAATGCGGAGGAACTAAAGGGATAAATTTCCCATTTTATGAAAATACGCGGATCCTGTTCGGGTCTCCGAGTCAACACGCGGGTCTTCTTCTTGAAACGACGTCGTTTTAGGTTTATTAAATTAAACCAAAACGGCGTCGTTCTCAATTTACTATATAAGTAAAATAACAGTTAAAAAAAATCACTTTACACCCATTTAAAAAAAAAAAACAGAAATCTATCCCTTCAAACTCTCTCCAAAGATTCCGCCGGCGACGTAACGATGGGGCACCTCGCACGCGTGCGGTGCACACGCCGTCGTCCGTGGCGGCCCTCAGGTAAAATCTTCACTCTTTTCTTTTATTTTCTTTTTAATAATATTTATACATACAAAATAAGCATAGATTTAAGAAATAAAAAATAAAATAACGCGAAAAGAATCACCTTTGTAAACTGTTTTTTGATGTTTTATTTTGCTTTTCTTTTGAATCTTTTTTTTTGTATTCTGTTTTTCTCTGTATCTGTGTGTAACAGTGTATATTTTCTATCCTCTTGTTACAGGTTTTTGTTGGGTTTTTATAACCTGAAAGCGAAAAATGAAAAAAAAAAAGAAACATTATATTCTTTGCCATTTTGTTGTGATTTGTTTCCTTTCCTTTTGCAGGTCCACGACGAGGATCTCGGCAGTGGGGCGACATGCTGTGATTGATTTCGCGCGAACTGGCCGGGCGAGGTCGTGGGTGAGGAATCAGGGGCGAGGTTCTGTGCGCGCGACTGTTGGCCTACCATTGCGGCGTCTAGGGTTTCCTCAGAAACCCTAGGTCTCTGAGTTCGTTTAGCATTGGGCCTTTTGGGCCGTCTATGTTATTGGGTCTGGGTAGTTCGGGTCACTAGGTTAGTCTGGGTTTATAAATTGGGCCATGGGATTGGGCTTGTATTTGGGCTTGATGGTATCTGTTTGGTTTATTGGGCTTTGTAAGAAAAAAACTGTAAAAGGACATTTTATTATTTGTTATTATTCTGGTTTATTTCAGCCCGGGCAAAAATGGGTCATTACAGCTGCCCCTCTTTGCTCATTGTCGTGAAACGAGGATAGAGCAAAGACTATAAAAGGACCAATTTTGCCCGGTTTTGGCCGAGTTTCGACTTCTTGATCCTCGCTTTCTTCAAACGGCTTCCAATCTCAACTGCATTTTCAGGGGTATTGGAATTTCATCTTGATTTCAGTTAATCTGATGGCTTCAATCTGCTTCCTGTAATTTCGGGAAGATAAGTGCTTTATCTTGATCTACTTCCTACAACTTCGGGGAGATAAGGTGAAATTCTTTTCGATCCGCTTCCTACAACCGGGAAGATGAGATCTCTGCTTTTGATCTACTCCCTACAACTTCGGGGAGATAAGGTGAAATTCTTTTCGATCCGCTTCCTACAACTTCGGAAGATGAGATATTCTATCTTGATCTACTCCCTACAACTTGAGGAGATAAGGTGAAATCTTTTCGATCCGCTTCCTACAACTTCGGGAAGATGAGATATTCTATCTTGATCTACTCCCTACAACTTTAGGGAGATAAGGTGAAATTCTTTTCGATCCGCTTCCTAAAACCGGGAAGATGAGATCTTCTGTCTTGATCTACTCCCTACAACTTCAGGAGATAAGGCTAAAATTCTTTTCGATCCGCTTCCTACAACTTCAGAATATGAGATCTTCTGTCTTGATTTACTCCCTACAACTTCAGGGGAGATAAAGGTGAAATTCTTTTTCGATCCGCTTCCTACAACGGGAAGATGAGATCTTCTGTCTTGATGTACTCTCTACAACTTCGTGGAGATAAGGCTGAAATTTTTTTCGATCTGCTTCCTACAACTTCAGGAAGATGAGATCTTTTATCTTCAGTCTACTCTCTACAACTTCAAGGAGATAAGGCTAAAATTCTTTTCGATCTGCTTCCTACAACTTCAGGAAGATGAGATCTTCTGTCTTCAATATACTCCCTATAACTTCAGGTAGATAAGGCTGAAAGGGTCTTCGATCTGCTTCCTACAACTTCAGGAAGATGAGATTCTGCAAATTCACCGATATTGCTACACCGTCCACTGAAGAACATGTCCTGTAGACTCGGTTCCACATGTTTATGTCATATGGCTAAGATGCTATGATCAGAATAACCAAATGCTTCTAGCTACATGTATTATGAGTAACATGAATGCAACATGTCATGAAAATGATTCCTTTTAAAGGATTAGGATGCAAAGATTGTAATGAATCAAATGCTCCTAATGAGATTTGCTATGATGCAAAAATGTTATGAGTATGATTCCTACTTTAGGTGTTATCACTCATTTATTTTTTATTCTCGTTCATCAATCATGTTCTGCTCAACCAGCTTGCCCCAATGTAATTTCTTAGTCAGCCCCGCTTGGATCTTGAGACATGAAATTTGTACTTCTCACTACAACTTTGGGGAAATAACATTTGGTTTCTTCCACCCTTCTGTTACCACTCAGAGGTGCAGAACTTGTATCACTTCCAATCAATTTGATCCGTTACACCATTCCCTGGATGTAATGACCAAATGTATATGTCTGAAATTTTCAATGAATGTAGGGTATCCCAACAATGATCCCCTTTTACATTTGGATTGACCTTGTTCGTCATTTACCAATGTGGTATCACCAACAAAATTGTCTTATCCAATAAGAATCTGAAGAGGTAATCATTTTTCAATGTTTCCAGCCCTTAGGTTTGGTGAGTTTTGAACAATAGTCATGTTTCAAATTCCTCATATTATTTAGATGCTTCTAGAGTAATATACGAAACTCCTTTTATGAAAGTGTTTTTAGTCCATTAATCATTATTTCAATATAAAATGCTTGAAAAAGATTACAACAATGGACAAGAAAGAAATTAATCAGGAGCATAGCTCAAAACAAATAAGCTAATTAAAGATAACCAAGGCAATAAATGAAAATTGATTGGTATATCTTAAAAAGAATAAAGTAAATATAGTAGAGGCTACAAAAGAAAATCAATTGGGGTGTTTCTTTGAAAAGAATAAAGTAATCAAAGATTTAAAATGGGTAAAATGGGAAACTAGGTGCCCCAGATATCGCAGTCTGAGCTTCTCTGTTCCGATTTCTTGAGGACCATTTTAAACTCAATATGTGTTTAGGGGATCCGGAGTACTCTGTCAATGCCCCAAGACGTAACATACTTCTTCATTGTTAATTCAAATGTAGCAAGACTACTGTGTGCCCCACTTAAAAATTGAGCCGCCCTTTTCGGGTTTTCAGCTCAAAGCCCCTTTGGTCTCAAAGCGCCCTTTGCGGGTTTTCGCCTTAGCCTCTCCTTTTTCTTTTTCTTTTTTTCGAGGTGCCCTTTACGGGTTTTCACCTTGGTCTTTCCTTTTTCAGGTAAAATATCTCTTGACTAAACCTAAATTCACCGGATTGGGCAATTCTTCGCCATCCATCTTGGTCAATATCAATGCTCCTCTAGAACAAGCCCTACATAAGTATTTCCAGTTTGGCATATGCTTTCCTCCAAAATCGTTTTGTAGAAAAAAAATCTGTTTCAACATCATGTTCCCCTTGTGGAATTCTCTAAGATGAACCTCTTTGTCATAAGCTTGGATAACTTTAACCTTTTCTTCAATTAGGTTCAATTAGCAAAATGCTTCAATTCCATAAACCAATGGGTAAGATGTTGCTCCAGCGAAGGTTCTGGCCGACGTTCAATAAGACAGAGGGCAACGGTAGCTTCTTATGCCAATCCTTACAAGTCTAAGTCACCTTTCATTTTTTTTGATGAATTTGATGACTTCGACCTCGTAACATTGGCATATGAAGCTACTTCCACTCTCTTAGTGAAGTAAATGGTGACTATGCCGATGAGTCGATATTGGCTAAAAGCTTTTGACGAGATTGGCCCTATCACATCCATGCCCCACATATAGAAAATTTGTGAAGAACTGGAGTAGGCATATGAATCTTATCTCCTTATATTTGGCATAGCTGATACCACCCCTTTCTATATAGATTGGCAGTGCTTGATTCTCATGTTTAGCCCGCATCTTAGTATCCTAAGCATGTCCTAATATGATCGTGCAAAACATCTTTGAGTCTTTTTGAAAATAACTCAATGATGTCTCGCATTATTTCTATGGTAAGCTGGGCTTCGACCTTCACCCATTTCATAAGCTCGCAATATCCAATGACCCTTTGTAGAGTAAGGTCTGTTTTTCATCTTGTTAAACCATTCTTAACAAGTCAGAAGATATGTCACAATCTCTGTCATCTTCAAAATCCTGAGATCCCCTAGACCAATATCTTGTTCAAAAAGGGAGTCAGTAACAACGTCGCTCATGACGTTGATATCTGGGTACCTAGGTACAAAAGCGAACAAATCCAGAGAATAAATGATTCTAAGGATGATTATTTGGATAGTATGATCACAAATAAAGAATGAAAGAATATTGGTAAAAAAATGTACAGTATGAAATGTAAAGAATAAAAGAATATGTATTCAAAAAGATGCATTTTATTGAAATAAAATTTTGAACATAAGCCTATTTCACAAAAGAGTTCTTGTTGCCTCTAGGCTCAAGACAACAAGCATGTTTTGAACATTACTCTAGATTAGCCCTAAAAGTACAGGGATTTCTTTCACAGTCTCATTATTCAAAACACTGCCAAGTACACAAGGGTTTGGAAACTTCGTTCTCTGGTTCCCTCTTCTTTTTTTTTGATTTCTTCAAGGAGTAGCAACTTTCTTGTCTCCTCCTTCAATTACCGCATTCACTTCCTCATTAAAGTGATCAGGTTTTGATGAATCACCGAATTTTATAATTCCCATTTTAATGAACCTTTCGACCAACTTTTTAAACATATTTCAGTTTTCGATTGAGTGACCCTTTATTCCCGTGTGGTACTCATATTGGGTATTCTCGTTATACCATTTTGGGAAATGAGGTTGCAACGGTTTCAGATAAAATGGAGACCCCATGTATGCGTCAAACAAACTTTGATATAGCTCCTTATGCGTCATGGGGATTGGCGTAAATTGGAGCCTTTCAGAGTTTTGCCTTGGGGAAACCTGATTGCTGGTAACTACCATCCTTGGCTGATTTACTGTAATCTCTGAATGGCTCTTGTTATACCTACCGACGTTATTCGTTTTCTTTTCCTTCTTCTTCAGGGCTTTTGAGGTCCATTCTCCTCTTTCCTTCATTTCTACCAGAGCAACCGGTTTGGCTTGATCATCACTCGGGTTAAGACCTGAACCTATTGGGAAATTTCATAAGGCCGAAGTATCAATTTGACATTGGGGTTCAATAATGACGGGTCCCCCATGCGAAGGCGTGTCTGGTTGAATAGGGACACCTTTTGGGGAATAAATAATGTCTTCCTCATCATCCACATTATTGACTGCTGGGCCATTCCTCTTTTCAAATCTTTCGGCTAGTAACTGGGTTAACTGGCCAATCACATTCTTTTGGAACTCTAACATTTGTTCCCGCATTTCTTGCTGAATCTCGGTCAATTGCCCCTGCATCTGATTTTGCATTTGTTCTATTCTCTCCAACCTTTGCTCCATGTTTTCCAGGTTAACTCTGAAATATTTTTACCTAATTAGGATTCTCTTGTAAAAGTCTAATGCAAATGATGCAATGTAATGCAAATGCATGAATGCAAAGAAAGAGAGGCGTTGATCCTGAATTCAATTCCATTAGAAAAACTTTTCTAGAAAGAAAATTTCTTTACATAAAACGGATCGCATATACGGCCTTGCCCTCATATTCCAAGCAAAAACATCAATACTCTTCTTCGCAAAGGTCGAATCTTGCAAACTTCTAATAGATGCCTCATCTAGCTCCTTTTGCTTGATCTGGGCCGCGACTTATTATTCACTTATTTTCATAATGCTCGTTAGCCTCTTCAAAAAAAAAGTCGAGACGTGGTGATTCTCGAATAGTCTTTGTCAGCTTGAATCCTTGGGTAATAAGGTCTTGTATTTCTTCGCTGGCTATCAGTCTTCTTTTATTGTGTTTACTTAGACCATATTCGGACGAGACCGTATTATAATCCACTTTATCAAAAAACCCGTTTTCTTATGACAAACTTTTCTATTTAGCAATCGAATTTGAAATCAACACCTCTTTTCTATGATGTGAATGCAATGCAATCAAAACAAAAGAAAACCCGTTAGCATAAGAAAAATAAATAACATAGAACACCTATCAGGGTGACCACTAGGGTTCGACATAGTTCTACCTAGGGTAGACCCTTAGGGTTCACTATATGCGGTTTAGTTCTAAAGTTGAGGTACCCGAACCAGCAGATTCCTCGATCCTCACCCATTATAGGCTCATATGGACCGAGTTCGGTTCAGGGGAATACATTTCCCTATGGCCATACAGAAGTGAAAACCTCACGAAGACATAGGTACGGATGTATCCCGGAAGCAGTACACTAGCCCATGCGGAGGTGAAAACCTCACAAAAGCATAGCTTCTCGCTCCCACTTAAGGGTGTGACCACAAAGGTCATGCAGTGCAAATGCAAAGAAATATATTTTAAAATCACATGCAATAAAAGGATCATATTTTTTAAAATCAAAATTTTATATTCGAACAAAAGGACATGAAATTATCAATTTTACGGCCTGACTCTCTTAATCCCCAGTGGAGTCGCCAAGCTGTCGAAACCATTTTTTAAAAATCGCTTTTAAAATGAGGATCGACTTTAAAAATAAAATGGGAGTCGCCACCAATCCCTTTTTACTTAGGTGTGATTGGATCACCTTGTAAAACGTTTCATTTTAAAACATTTGATTTTGGTCTACGAAAAACGAGAAAACGGGTTCGGGAGTCGGTTACGTATGAGGAAGGGTTAGCACCCTCATAACGCCCAAAAATTGGTACCTAATTGATAAAATCATGTCCAAATGTTTGAAATTTAGGAAGTTTAAAATAAGATCCCTTATTAGAAGGAAAACCAAGACTTACTTATTTCAAAGAAATAAAAATACCACACCCAATAAGTTAGGTTACAGCATTTTATAACTTCGAAGGTAGGTGCATCTTTATTTTAGAAAATTCTTACCTCAAGACACAAAACATCACACCCAATAAGTTAGGATACAATATTTTGAGTTCTCAAGAATAAGTTTTTTTATTTGAAACTTGAGATTTCTTTATTCCGAAAGAATATAAACATCACATCCAAAGACGATTGGACACGACATTTTTAAACCCTCGTAATTAAAGTCATCTCATAATTTACTGAAATTTATTAAAAGGATATTTAGTTATTTAGCTAAACGGAAAATCGCAACCCAGCACGATTGGGCACTATTTCCTTAATTTCTAAATACCAAAACATTGCCTTATTTTAAAACCTTTAAATAAAATATTAATTTTACAAAAATATATTTTTATTTTTAACAATAACCATGTGTCAATATTATATTTATAAACTATTGAACAAAAATATTAAAATCAATTATAATTCACTAACATTTCATATGAACATATACAATAAAGAAATACTGACATAAAATACAACTAAAAATAACTACAATAAAGTAATCATAAAATAATAAATAAATAAAAGGGCACTCCATGGACAAATAAAATATATAATAATTTTTAAATAAAAATATAAAATTTCATATATAGAAATAAAAAAAATAATGTATATGGAATATATTATATAATATAAATAAATTTTAGTTAGAAATAATGTATGATATAACATAATATTTTATACTGTACAAAATTAATATATATATAAATATTAAAATAATATGTAATAAAAATTAAACAAAATAAAATAATAAATAATAATAATTATATGTGAGGATAAATATAAACAATATAAATAAAATAGATTAGATAATATAAATAAATTTTGTATAAAATGAAGCTTTAGAAATAATAGATAATGTAACATAATACTATATAATATACAAAATATAATATAATAAATAATATAAAAAAATATATAATAATATATAAATTATTAAACAAGTAAAATAATATATATAATAATAATTAAATATAAAGATAATAAATATATATATATATAAATTTATATTATTAATAAATTAATATACAAATAATTTAAAATAAAATAAAAATTTTATAAAGGGGTCAAATTATAAATAAAAGGATATAAACGGACTTAATTACAAAACTGAAATAATGCGGAGGGGCTAAAGGGATAAATTTCCTATTTTATGAAAATACGCGGATCCTGTTCGGGTCTCCGGGTCAACACGCGGGTCTTCTTCTTGAAACGACGTCGTTTTAGGTTTATTAAATTAAACCAAAACGGCGTCGTTCTCAGTTTACTATATTAGTAAAATAACAGTTAAAAAAAATCACTTTACACCCATTTTAAAAAAAAAACAGAAATCTATCCCCTCAAACTCTCTCCAGCATTCTGCCCTCGGCCAGAACTCCGATGGGGCACCTCTGCACGTGCCGGTGCACACGCAGTCGTCCGTGGCGGCCCTCAGGTAAAATCTTCACTCTTTTCTTTTATTTTCTTTTTAATAATATTTGTACATACAAAATAAGCATAGATTTAAGAAATAAAAAATAAAATAACGCGAAAAGAATCACCTTTGTAAACTATTTTTCGATGTTTTATTTTGCTTTTCTTTTGAATCTTTTTTTTTTGTATTCTATTTTTCTCTGTATCTGTGTGTAACAGTGTATATTTTCTATTCTCTTGTTACAGGTTTTTGTTGGGTTTTTATAACCCGAAAGCGAAAAATGAAAAAAAAAGAAACATTATATTCTTGCCATTTTGCTGTGATTTGTTTCCTTTCCTTTTGCAGGTCCACGGCGAGGATCTCGGCAGTGGGGCGACATGCGCGCTGATTTCGGCGCGAGAACGGGCTGGACGAGGCTGCGGGGCGAGGAACTGGGCGAGGTTGCGGCGCGATTGTTGGCCTACCATTGCGGCGCCTAGGGTTTCCTCAGAAACCCTAGGTCTCTGAGTTCGTTTAGCATTGGGCCTTTTGGGCCGTCTATGTTATTGGGTCTGGGTAGTTCGGGTCACTAGGTTAGTCTGGGTTTATAAATTGGGCCACGGGATTGGGCCTGTATTTGGGTTTGATGGTATCTGTTTGGTTTATTGGGCTTTGTAAGAAAAAAAACTGTAAAAGGACATTTTATTATTTGTTATTATTCTGGTTTATTTCAGTTCGGGCAAAAATGGGCCATTACAATACTTGTTGTGATTATTGGAGTAGTTGCGGAGCTCACTGAGA
This sequence comes from Gossypium sturtianum, assembly GCA_025698515.1. NCBI lineage: Eukaryota > Viridiplantae > Streptophyta > Magnoliopsida > Malvales > Malvaceae > Gossypium > Gossypium sturtianum. The sequence goes on along the minus strand of CM046955.1, from coordinate 162,590,846 downwards.
GAGAGGTATGGGGCACTTCCAGGATTCCTTGGTTTTCTACTTGATCGCGAACACTTGGGTTGGGGAGCAATTAAGTTCATGGTAGGTTCTGAAATGGTTGTATGGGGCTCTGGGTCGTTGGTCTTGGCCTCCCCTATAATTGCGGATGGGTCCTTTTCGGTCCGTGGCATAAACATTGTTCACTTGCCAGTTACTTCTCTGGTTTGACAGATTATAATGTCCATGTCCACGTCCATCTACCGCTGAATTGGTCCTTGGCTGCTGATAGCCTTGAAATCTTCTAGGAGGCAATCTTTGCGGATGGTTGCTCTGGCAGGATGCTGGTGCAGTAGAATTAGCACGAACCTTTCCCACCTCATCTCTTTTTGAAAACTTGTGCACCATTTCGCAGAGGTGGGACAACTTGGTTGGAGTATTCTTGATGATGATGTATTTGAGATGTTGGTGTGAGGTCCTGGTGATGAAGGTTTGGATTGTCTACTCATCAGTGACTCCCTTTGTGACCATGGTGGCAGCACTAAATCTTTTAAAATAATCGTGCGTACTTTGAACTGATAGCTCTCTCTTACTCAGCTTGAACTATCTATTTCAAATGTGGTTATTATTATTTGTTGTTAATTTTGGTTCTAAATTTGAGAAAGGTTGGATGTAACATGATTGCCAAACTTGCTTTAGATTTCAATTACAAGTTGTTAAATATCCTGCAAACTTGCATAATAATGATAATCAAGCATGTCCGAGTAAGAGGCATCAGCTAAAGTAGGCTGAAGGTTGAGCAACAACAATGTCGCAAATGTATTTAATAAATTGAAATGATTCCAGGCCCAGATAAGAGGTGGCCCTTTAGCACAACATGGAATTGGGGGAAGCACTCCTAAATATAATCCAACCTAACAAACAAACATTTTATTTGTTTAAGGGTTTTAATTTTAAAGCCCAGAAAGTGGAAAGTAACTGAAAAAAGGAGTGAGTCGGGAGCTCATGATTAGGTAATTACAATACAACTCCATCAAAACCCAAAGAACCAACACAGTTGACAATCAAAATCAACTACTCAGATTTGGTGGGTTTCAATGTTTTGTATTAGTTTTTAAACATGCTTTTGAGTTTGTAAGTACGTGCAACATGCAGAAGCATTACATGTATGTAGAATATCTCAACCACTTGTGATTCTGATCTCTCCACTGAAGATTTCACAAAAGATAAGCAGAATCTTAACAAGCTCAGCATCTATTGTTGTTATTTGGAATCGAAGCTGGGGTTAATTGAACTTGGACACCCAAACTGTGGGATTTGCGCTTGCCATCCTATGATATCTTATGTTTTACCTACCATCACTTGACTTTCTTAATATCTATCTCTCATTCTGTCTTTTTAAAAAAAACTCACTTCCTCCAATCATATTCATGGTAAGAAAGAAACTCTTTTGTACAGCATTTAATTTCTATTCACGTAAAACAATAACTATTGGAAATTGAAACCATGCATGAAATATTTTTATATATTTTTTAGAAGATGAAGCTGTATATATAGATTATTAAACCCAATTTTAAATTTTGATTAAGTAAACGACATATTATTGCCAGCTAGCAGCACAAAATCATGGCTGGAGATGATGAAGCTTTGGATATATATCTGAACCTAGCCACAGACAACAGCACAAATTAATTAAACTATGGGTTCCATGGAAAGGGAAAAAAAAAGTACGTCCTATGTGATCATTAATCAAATGATCTATGATTATATCCCTCGAACTTACAATAAATTATTGGGGTTTGTGTGAAGACAAACTTGACTCACGTTCTTCAATAATGATATATTGTAGTTTTTATTTTTTGTCCTCTTCCATTCAGGGATTAATGTTTTGACAGTACGCGTACTTAGCTTTTAAGTTAATTTGAGTTAACCATTAATTAATGATGTCAGTTAGATACGTTGATTCATAAATCATAGTTAATTAAGCTATGAATTGATGGCCGGTGCGGTGCCCCAAACCATGCACCGCTGATGAAGCTTCCTTCGGTTCTATTGCATGTACTCAATATTTAATGTCAAAATGAATCATTCCCATCAATTCCTAATAATTTTGGGGGTTACAATGAAATAGTTAATATTCTTGCAGATTAGTTGGTAGTTTAAAATATTTCTAAACAGAAAGAAAATTCCTAATTACCAAAAAACTTCTAATAACATATATTAATGCTAAATTAGGCTTTGTTGAGAATGATATATTTCACAAATAATATTACTATTTGCAATGGAATAATATACATAGAACAAAAAAAGATAATAATAAATAGGTTAGCAATGTTAGCCCTTCCACCCATCGCTTCTCTTATCTATAACTACAACCGTGGTCCTTAACAAGTAGCAATAACAAATTTTAAAATAATTTTGTACAACTTTCATATTCGATCCTTTTATGGCATAGCGTTAGTATGCATGTGCCGTACCTTGAGTTATAGATACCATTACATGTATGGGTGATATATCTGATTCCAACTTTAATTTTCTTTTTCTTGTGTGCATAAATGTAGTTTTGATATTTCATTTCCTTCCTAATAATCATTTTAATTACTCGCTTCAACTTTAATTCATTCTCTAAAGCCAATTACATTAATTATTTTATGAAAAATAGACTATTGATTCTGCGTTTTTTTCCCCAAACCAATGCCTATTTTCTCTATATATAGATCGCAATGAAATAGCTCATATTGTTATAGGAGTTTGAACCAAAATTTCTCATTAATATTATTTTAATCAAAGTATTCCCCAAGGTTTAATACTGTTTGATTATTTAAAACATAATCAACACTCCCACAATCTACTTATGTAGGTTTTATCTCGATTCTTTTTAAATTGATCCGATTTTATTTGATTCTTTATTTATTATGCATTGTATTAATTAAATTATATATTATAATTAATTGTACGTATATTTATCTATAACTATAAAGTATTTATAATAAAGAAATTTTCTTTAAACTTTTTTTTTTTTTGAAGTTAGCTTTTAATCATTTTTTTTTAATTATAAGAAGAGAGCTAAGCCTTAACAGCAACGTGACACTTGAAGTGATGAACACACTAATCATTAGGCCAACATATGAGATTTTTAGCTAATACAATCAAATAAAATCAATTTAAGCAGATTAGGAAATATTCATAATTAATGTATTCCTCTATTCATTGTTTTTACTATGGGGTTGGTGTCTCATAGATAAACAATAAAACATTAATGTAGTATAGATGCTATTATTTGTTTATAAACTAAAAACACTAGTTTCAATGACATAAGAGTTAGATCTGTTTGAGTAAAAAATCCACATATATAATATTAAAATATCCGCTAATCAAATTAAAGTACCGCACGCACATATTTCTTTAACTTGTTTCAGCTACCATCAACTCATTTGTCTTTTAAAATAAATAAAACTTTTACTTTTAATGGAGATTTAAGCCCAACTGATCATTTTAACAACTTGGCTTTAAGGAAAGCCGTCTAAGCTAAGCAACATATCTGAAAGTGGTGGATCTCTTTGCCCTAATTTCTTAATTAGTGATTTACATTTACATGTGCAAGGCCACGAGTTAAATGGGCGCGCAGCCCTAGTATGGTCAATTTAGCCTCAAACATTATCTTAATTATTAATTATTAAAACCTAGTCATATCTACTTTGGAGTCTCTGTAAGAGTAAGGGTAGGAGGAGGACAGTTTTGTAATTTTCAATACACAATATACATATTTCAAACTTTAGTCTATAAATCTAAATGATGGTAGAGTGGTTGCTGTATAACATTATCCTCTGTTTGTCACAATCCATTCCAAGAGAGAAGAAAAAAGGAAGGGAGGAGTTGGAAAGCTGAAGAGAAATTTAAGTAGAAAATAGGGGGTTGCCGAAATCAAGAACAAGAATGGGGAATAGTATAAGGTGTTGTTTGGGTTGTGTACTTCCATGCGGAGCCCTAGACTTGATCCGTATCGTGCATTTGAATGGGTACGTTGAGGAAATAACACATCCGGTCACCGCAGGCGATATCCTCAAGGCCAACCCTAATCATGTGCTAAGCAAACCATGCTCCCATGGTCAAGCTGTTGTACGCGAAATTGTGATCCTTTCTCCAGAATCTAAGCTTAGAAGAGGCTGCATTTACTTTCTGATCCCACAGAAGAAAAAGAGCGCCATCCACCATAACAATGTCGGAAACTGCAACATTAATGATGTTTCCATTTGTCATCCTTCTAACCTACCAAATGTTGATATTTCAAAAAAGAAACATTCCTCGCGTAAGGATCGCCGCCACCTGCACAGTCACATTGGAGTATGGCGGCCTCATCTGGCCATCATCTCCGAAGACTAACAATTTCTTCTTCTTCTTCTTTTTTTTTTTTTTTGTTTTGTTTTGTTTATGAATCTGCAAACACTAATGGTAGTAGATTCAAAATTCCACCATTGTAAATTTGGTTTATGATGGAAATTAACTTCTCTATCGTCACCGGGTACAGAAATATTTGTACTAATTAACGCTAATCTGTATTTACGCCCTCAAACCTCAAGCCAATATCTGTGTAAGCTTTCATTTTTTGTTTCATTCCATTTATGTCTGTTTATTTTCTCATATCAAGATTTTTTGTTGCTTCATTTGCTTGTTCAAGCTTTATTAATATAAATATGATATATATGTAAAGCATAGTAAAATATCATATTATATACAGATTAATTTATTTTAATATTGGAGTAGGCTGTCAGTACTTCCCTTTATGGCGACAAGCTTAAAATTAGTCATACCTTAGTTTGATTATGAGCTTAATTAATTTCATTTCTGGGCTACAATGAGCTTAATTAATAAATTAGTCAGCCAACTGGAAGAATATCAAATTGCTTGATTAATGGTAGTTATCATATATTAAGAATTTATGATCATTATTTTATCATTTCAAACTCATTGATTAATTGAATGAAGAACCATAATTGCACATTGTACATTTTTTTAGTTAATGCTCAATAATATTATAAAAATAGGCTGCAATTGGCAGATCATTAAGAAATGCTGATAATTAATCAATTAGCATGTAACACGGCTTGTTAACCAGTTGTTCTCTCTCTTCAAAAAGAGTTTCATTTATCACACTCATTTTTTAACAATTTCATTGCATTTTAAAAAAATAATTTGAACAACTCCATATGATAGCCTGATGGTCAAAGGTGTTCATCGTCCCAAGTGTGGTCTGGGTTTGAGTTGCGTTTGTTGTTCGAGTTTTGCCTTGTTGTTATAATTCACCAAAAGTGAATTTGAAGTTTTTTTAACATTAATTTCATTATAAGTTTTTATCATATTTGGTTTTTTTTTTTATATTTAGAATTACCTATAACCTTTTTCCAACCTTTAAATAGGAATATAATGTACTTCAGCGCACTTAAACCCACATCCTCTTGTATTGGCAACAATGCCGATGCCAATCGAGTTAAAAATTTTCAACTACATCACCGATTACCATTAGAATTAATTATTACCAATAAGTGTTGGTTGTAATGATAAGTCACATTACACTGTTAAAAAAATACATATTCAAACTTTAAAGATGTCACTATTGAAAAGAACAAACACAAATCATGATTATAAACTGTAAAAATGAACATGAATGATATCAAAAGAAATATTACAATTTATATTATACCGGTGATACATGAGCTTAAAATTTAATATATTTTGAGTACAACATAATTCATAAAATTAAATTGATGTAAATATTCTTAATTTTATATTATTATAATAAAATTTTTAGACATTAAACATGGAATATATAAATGGAGATATAGGGTGGGTTTGGATGGGCGATTGAGTGCGGTGCGGTACGTTTAGCTTACTTTTTGTCTCACGCTACAGTAGCACTACAGTATCTAATCTCACCGCCACCGCTGTTTTTACACTAACCGCAGGTAAACGCACCGTCCATCCAAACCCACCCATAGTTTAAGTCCTAGGCGTAGTACATAGTTATGGTTATGTGTGTAACAGTTAGTATACTGAAATTGTTAAACATTATTATTACTATAATAATTTAGATTTTACATTTCAAAAGCAGTGTGGCTTATAATTTTAGAATCATTTTTTATATATGAGAAACCAAATTTTATAGGGCTTTAATTATGAATATAAAACTAAGTTATTGGAGGGTTAGGACAAGCTTGTAAAAGGAGTGAGTTAGCTTTGGTTGATGTATGTACAAATCATTATCATCCAAGCATTCATGCCTGATTTCGCAACTCATTTTGGTTGCTTTTCGATTTTGTTTATTTAGACTTTTTAGATTTGTGCTTGTCATTATACTCGCGCATTTTGAGATACACCTAAAAAGAAGATACTTTAATATTAAAGACAAAAAGGAGAAAACACGACTGGAGCTTTCATTTCTGATTTGAGATTCAAACAATTTCTAGAACTTTTACATGGAAAGCTTCGTTTATATGTAATGGAGCCTAATTCCTTTCCTCAAACTTTTGAATTTGGCCCAATTGAGCCTGACACCAAAGCCTTACGTGTTTGGGCCTATATTTAGGGGGGTGGGGGGGACTTTAAAGTATGGCGGGCCAGATTTTCTCATCAATCGTATTCATTGTTTGTCCAATGAAGGTAGTTTTTTAAGTTAAAATAAATATTTAAGCATCTTTACATGATTTAAGACACCACTTAAAAATAAGAAGTTGAGAGTTCACTGTACTCACAATATAACAACATTTTAGTTATCCTAATAAGGACACAACTTTACTCTTACCTATTAACAAAAAATTCATAACATATGGACGCAAACAAACCAAAAAATAAAAATAAAAAAATTAAATCACTAACCTGATCTACCAGCCATTTGGTCATTATAAGAAAATCTAACTATATTGGCCCATAAATAATTATTTAAATTATATGAATTACTACAATAATTTGAGTTCTATATTTCAAATATGAGCTAAATATCTATTTAAGTTTACTTGAAATATTTAATTTAAAATTTAAGAATTTAATCAATTTTTGAATCAAGTCTAACTTTACTCACCGACCATAATTTATTATTCATGAGACATTATTTTCTTCTTGTTTCTTAGCTTACCATTACCTTTTACACACCAATTTGTTATTAAGAAAGAATTATTTGAAATAGTTACACTATGCCAACATATATCTTTTTTTCTTTGTTGGATATTTTTAATGTTTGATTTATCATTCATGTTTAGAATCCATGATTACTCCTTTCAATAATATCATTTTCAATGTTTAAATTTCATTATTTTCTTAAAAATACAATGTGTTTTTGTCACTGCACTTATCACTTGTCGGTAACATATATCTTTTCATTCAAACGTAATTATATAAATATATAGTTTGTTTGCATTGTTAGTTATATAAATGTATTAATTTTAATTAAAACGATAATTATACCTTAAAAAAAAATCTAAGTCGACTTTTTGCAACATGTTTCCTATAATCATTTTATTTATTATTACCTGATTGTTTAAACCAACTTGGATGCCTTTAATTTCCACTAAGATTAAGATGTATAGCTGATTATAAAAAGAAGATTGGATCTTCCTTTATTGACAGGGAGGCATACTAATATAGGTGTCTTTGTTTTCCATTATAAAAAAAATTAAATTTCATTTTTGGTTTTTTAATTATGCATAAATTTAAATTTTAATACATATATTTTAATTTCGTCCGATATTTTTATTATATTATGTTTATTATTACATGATTATTAAGTGATAACTTTTACATTTTCAAATTCTTTTTAGTTTCCTAGGTGTTTGGACAGTTTCCAATTTGGGTTTAGACTAAGGCCTGATGGATAATTATACCAGAAAGCCAATAATGTTTCTTTTGTTCTTTAATTCAATAAAAGACTGTCGGTTACTATTAAAAAAAAAAAAAAAAAAAACTTTTACATTTTCAAATGTTACACCGATAATTTTAATAATGATAACAATTAAAGTTGAATTTTATTTTAAAAAATAGAAATAAATAAATTTTAAATTTGTATTTTATAATTAATACAAACAAATAACTAAACGAGACTAAAAACTAATAGCTAGCAATAAACGTAGGTCCTTTAAACAAGTGAGGAACATAATGGTACCCTGAATGGAAAACAGAAGGGCCAGACTGCCGACACAACAATTAGGCGTAATAAAAGAATGAAAAGAAATCAAGGGCATAATAATGAGTATAGATGCATTTAACACTTTACATTTTTCGTGCGTTTCATTTTACTACTACTTTGGACCAGCAGATGGCTGAGTCACCAATTACTAATTTTCAACAATTGTATTTCATGATAGTGCAAGGGCCCGATTATTATAAATTACACTACCATATCATCATTATATTAATGTACTTTATTTAGTTTTCATTGCCAATGTCTAATGCTTCTTTCTTAGATTATAATTTTAAAATAAGAAAATATTTGAAATCAAATTTATTTAATATTTACTTGGAAAGGAATAAATTAAACATGAGAATAAGACAAAAGGCTATAGTAAGTATATAGTCCTACTTAGTACTGAGAGATTATGGGTGGTGTGTATGTAATTGGACAAAGTTGGAATTAATTGAGTACTCGTATTTTTTTTCTTTTGAAAAGTTTGGATTCACGTGAATCATGATATATATATACACTATATATATATATAAGATTATACAAGACACTGATGTTCATAATTCCTAGGTAAATCTTAGGTTGCAATTGCTAATACCTAGTGTGAGCCGCAACTTTGATTAATGAAAAGTAGCGTGGATTTTGTTGCTTGGTATTATCCCCTTGCCATTGGAATTGCATGCATGCGTATGTATAACGGATACTTGGATTCAATAAATTATGAAGATGAAACAGAATCAGCAAAACTGCATTGCAAATGCCAGCAAGAAAATGAGCAAAACTACTCGGTTTGAAGGAACTGACGACTATCTCAACATTAAAAGCAATTGACTGCACCTGCTCCTGTATCTGCATGTTCAAAGGGGCAGCCTCCAAATCATGTTCTTAATGCCTCTTCTTCATCAGTTAATTACCATTAACCTCTAATTAATTTATACTGATAATAACTGGAGTAGTTTGTACTGCTTTATCCAATAAAGTAAACAAAAAAATTTGGAAAGAAAGAATGAAATTGTTCTTTCTCTACACGGATATCCTTCTTAGTATTAGGAGTAGGATAAACGGAACTTAAACGCTTATCGCAGTTCATGCCGTATACTCTATGATTTTCCGTGCGTCAAATCCATGACCATAAAACCTGTCTTTCTTCTTTAGGATTACCAATGTAATGTCCGAGTCATGTATATGAATAGATTTACTACTATTTAATCCCTTCATTCCCAACTACCTACCTTCAAAAATATCCATCTAATTCAATATCCATTCCCTTCGCTAAACCATCTAAATAAAGGAGGGTTATTGTTGTCAAATTACTATCCTTTTTCTTTTTCTTTCTTTCCTTAAATTTTTTACAAAGAAAAATTGGGTTCTATAGAAAGGGCTGGAATTAGAATTTGCAAGGCACTCCAGGAGGCCTTACTGATAAAGTAAGCTACATACTAGCTTTATTTCTGTATATAAATCATATAGAGTATCACTTCTTTTCATCTTTGCCTCTCTCTTTATATAATCGCTTCCATCCCTCTTTTGTTTGCTCTATGTTGTATCAACAATGCCTGCTCAAGTTACACCTCAGAAAATGATTCAGGGAGTTGATCTTGTAGATAAAAATACCACCACTCAGTTACTCTCACTAAGAAGGTATCACCTTCGATGCTTCATTTTCTCAATTATCATATACTATATATCGACTTTTGTCTGTTTTAGACATTGAATGTACTCGAGAAACATATGTTGAAATATTTTGGACAAGCAGGAGTCATTCATTTCTAGAATTCAGTAGCTTACCCAAAGTTTGTTGCATTTTCAGGCTTGAGGAAAAAGTAGCGATCATAACAGGCGGCGCCAGAGGGATTGGCGAAGCCACGGTTAGAGTTTTCGTGAAGCACGGAGCCAAAGCTGTGATTGCTGATATTGCGGATGCAGCTGGCATTGCCTTAGCAAACTCATTGGCACCTTCAGCAGTTTATGTACATTGTGATGTAAGCTCAGAAGAGGACGTAGAAACGTTGATAAATAGAACAGTTTCATTATATGGGAAACTGGACATTCTGGTCAACAACGCTGGAGTTCTTGGGAACCAATCCAAGAGGAAAAGCATCATTGATTTTGATGCTGGTGAGTTTGACCGAGTAATGCAAGTGAATGTGAGAGGAGTGGCACTTGGAATGAAGCACGCAGCAAAAGTGATGATGCCAAGAAGAAGTGGTTGCATAATTTCCATGGCAAGTGTAGCAGGTTGCATGGGAGGGCTTGGACCTCATGCTTACACGGCCTCAAAACATGCCATTATAGGGCTTACGAAGAACACTGCTTGCGAGTTAGGGCAGTATGGCATCAGGGTGAACTGCATATCTCCCTTTGGGGTGGCCACATCCATGCTCATCAATGCATGGAGAAGTAGTGATCAAGTGGATCATGAGGAGTGCACGGATTTGGAAGCGGAGGAGATGGAGGAATTTGTGAGAGGATTAGCCAATCTAAAGGGTGTGACTCTCAAAGCCAAAGACGTGGCTGAGGCTGCTCTTTATATGGCTAGTGAAGAATCCAGGTACATAAGTGGTCATAACCTTGTGGTGGATGGTGGCTTCACCAGCTTCAAAAATTGTGTAGCCTTGTAGAATTGGTTGTCTATTTTCATTTTTTTACTAATTAATTTGTGTGTTGAGGAGCAGAGCATTGTAACAACATATATTAGTAATGATTTGTTTCAGTGTCACGATGAATTTAATCTATCCATGTTTACTATTACTGCCTAAGGTCTGAATATGCTTGGATCTTTCTCTTATATTATGGACCCGTAGGATATCTAGACTATATAGCTTTTTGCTTCAAGTAGATTATATTATGGGGCTTTAGATTTACGTAGTGGGTAGTTTTTTTGTATTGCAGGCCAGAGGTAAGCCGGTTCACTTACCCATCTTGCTTTTCAATCTTTTCTCTTTTGGGCAATTTTTTATATTTTCTGGTGTTACGTTTGGATGAGGCTATCATTTTATACTTTCGGCCCACTCCTCCTAGGTCGCGCCAGTGTATTTCTAAAATTTTACTATATATTTTTTTTTTGAAAAATCAGATTGAGCTTTTATTATAATAAAATAAACTACAAAGACTAAAAATAGAACAGAGCCCATAAGCTCAAGGCCCTAAAGAAAGGAAACTAAGCAGAAAAAAACAAAAACAAAAACCCGAAAATCACGGCCTTAACACAGGAACACATCAGAAAAATCTAGAAAACTTTAAAAATCAAAACCCACCGTTTACTATGCCCAATCAAATCCCACCATCGCTGCTGAGACCTATCATGTCGCATCATTTCCACAATTAAGGCGATTTATCTTTCCAAAGGGTTTTTTAAAAAAATTGTTGCCTTTACAAAGTGCCACGGGGCGACCCTTCATCCGTTCTTCTTCCCGTCCATCATACAAACTCGCGACTTTCCTACTTTTGACTCTTTCTTTCACCGATCTTCCCAGTCAATCCTTTTTGATCGTCCCATCGCCCTCCAGATTAGCTTCTATCGACGCTTCCCATTTCTACCATCAGTTCTAGTAACTCCTTGATATTACTACCGATTCATTTCCTTATCTATTTGTCTGTTACAATTGAAATTTGCTCTCTCCAACGCCTCATTTTCTAAGCACACCTCCTCTCATCTCTATCAATAACCCCTGTCGGTAGAAACCCCCTCAAATCCTTCTCGATCTGTTGCTTGGCGAACATTGAAACATCACCTACTAGGTAAATTTCTTTCGATGATTTTAAAGTTTCTGTAGCCAAAACATGGGCTATGCTGTTTGATTCTCTTGGTATATGCTCGAAACTACACTTCTCAAACTTTGTCTGTAACTGCTGAATGTCGTGAATAATAGCTCCTATCATTGATCTATCTTTCATTTGCTTTCTACATTTCTTTATTACTGTCAACGCATCCCCCTCAATAATTATTTTCCTCCATCACATGTCGACTCCGGTACGCACCACAACACTACAAGCTAATGCCTCAGCCGCAAAAACAGAAGAAACTTTTTCATGAATCAGAGAGAGTGAGAGCAAGACCGATCCTTCCCCGTCCCTGGCCACTACACCCACTGTTGCTCGACCCAGAGAACTGTCAAACGCTGCATCAAAGTTTAACTTGACAAACTGCTCTAAAGGGGGTTTCCAGCATTTTACTTCTTTCTGAACTTTTTTTGGTATTATTGCTTTCTCAGTCGCATCTAATTCCAAGATATAATCTCTGATGAATTTTACTGTTTCCTCAACAGATCTTTGGGTTTTCTCATGGAAACTCATGTTCCTTTCCCCCCAGATAGCCCACAAGGTGCAGCAAAAGAGTCTACACTGTATAGGAGTGCACTTCTCAAAAACCCAGGTAAGCCAATCCTTAAACCCCATCTCTGTAGTTTGGAAAAAATCCAGAAGAGATAACTGCTTCCAAATTTCTAGTGAAACAGGACATTCCCGATATAAGTGGCTTAAATCCTCTGCTCCTGTTCTGCAACGAGGACAGATTTGAGTGTTCAACAATCTCCTGTGATGCATGTTAACCCTTGTAGGAAGATAATTCCACGAAATTTTCCATGTTAGAATTTTGAGCTTAGAAGGGAGATTTATTGACCACAACTTTTTTGTAAAAATTTTGTAGACTGTTTGTAAGGCATAAGCCGTAGGATCCCATTCGGTATGTTGTAATAGTTTGTAGGCGCTTCGTACCGTGAACTCTCCCGAGGGTTCTCCACTCCAGGCCATAACATCATCATTCGGTTCCTTCGCTAGTGGGATGTGCTGAATCTTCTCAACAATGAAGTCCGGAAAGATAGACTTTAACACCTCTTGTTTCCATATTCTACTGCTTTGATCAATCAATTCGGCCACTTTAAAATCATTTAAGCTGTTAACATAAGAGATTAACCTGGAATTTTGTAAATCTGGTACCCAAACATCGTTTAAAACTGAGATCTCTGTACCGCTTCCCACTTTCCAACAAAGCCCGTCCATTAACACCCCCTTAGATGCCCATATACTCTTCTATGTAAATGAGCTATTACTCCCCAAACTTGAATTGATGAAGGTTGAATTCGGAAAATATTTGGCTTTATAAACCCTCGTTACTAAGGAATCTGGATTGTTCATAAAACGCCAACCTTGTTTTGCCAATAAAGCCACATTGAAATTGGCCAAACTCCTAAAGCCCATTCCTCCATCCTCCTTTAAACAACACAAATCCTTCCATTGACACCAGTGAATACCTCGCTTCCCATGATTCTTCTGCCACCAGAATCTTGCAATTATTTTCTCTAGTTCATCACAAAAAGAATTTGGGAGTAAAAAACACGACATAGCATATGTAGGAATGGCTTGAAGGACTGATTTTATGGACACTTCTTTCCCTCCTTGAGATAAAAATCTATTGCACCATCCCTTAATTCTGAGTAGAACTTTTTCTTTTAGAGCTTGAAAAGAGTCTTTCTTACATCTGCCAACCAAACTCGGGAGGCCTAGATATTTTTCCATATTTGTTGACTTAACGCACTTCTAAAATTCCCAATACTCTCTCATTCGTTTCTTCTTTTGTATTTGAACTGAAAAAGACCGAGGATTTGCTAAAATTCACACATTGACTGAGCAATCACCATACTCCTTGTAATCCCTTTAAACAATCTTGCTCCTGTCTTGTTGCTTCCCAAGAGGATGCAATCATCTGCAAACAATAAATGTGTAATCATTGGTCCACTCCGACTTGCTTTCACCCTTTTTAAACTACCTTCTTTCTCGAGCCATCTTGATAAAGAAAGCCGACAAACCTTCACTACAAAAATGAGAAAGAAAAAGGGACTTAATGGGTCCCCTGTCTCAATCCCCTAGTAGCCCGGAAAGATTCTCCCTAATCCCATTAACGTTAATGAAGAAAAGATGCAAAGATCTCGATGCATTTGAGAATTAGCTCAACCCATTTGATGTCAAAACCCAATTTCAGCATAACTGCCCTAATAAAAGCCCATTCAACCCTATCATACGCCTTACTCATATCAAGTTTCACTGCCATGAACCCCTTATTCCCCATTCGCTTTCTACGAAGCGTGTGCAACATCTCATACGCCACAAGGGTATTATCAGAGATTAACCTGCCTGGAATAAAAGTACTTTGTGACTCATCAATGCACAACTCCATTACTCCCTGAAGTCTGTTAGCAATTACCTTTGCTACAACTTTATAAAGGACCGTGCATAAACTGATTGGTCTAAAATTTGATAAATTACCAGGATTTTGGATTTTAGGTATAAGCACAATATCAGTAGAATTGAGATAATCAAAATTCTGACCATTGTTTAAAATCCCCAAACAAAAGGAAGTAACATCTTTGCCCAAAATGTGCCAATACTTTTGAAAAAACATTGCTGGAAACCCATCAGGTCCTGGTGCTTTAGTTGGTCCCATTTTTTTTAAAGCTGAGAACACCTCTTCTTCTGTGAAGGCAGATAAAAGCGAAGCGTTAATGTTAGGAGATATTTTCGTCTCAATGCCTTGAAGTAAATGAGAAAATTCACCAACTCCTCTGGACATGAAAAGATCCCTGAAAAAAGAAGATGCTGATTCTGCAATCTCATTCTCCTCAGTAACCTCCCTTCCATCATCAAGCTCCAATCGAGAAATCGTGTTAATTTTCTTTCGAGTTGAGGCGTATTTATGGAAAAATGCTGAATTTTCATCTCCTACTTTAAGCCAATTGGCTCTAGCTCTCTGCTCCCAGTATAACTCATCCCTTTCAATTTCCATGTTCAAACGAACCCTTGTGTCGATAATTTTTTCCAAGATGTCATCATCTCTATCTTCTTTCAACAACATTTCAAGATCATTAGACAACTTTTTCTTCAACCCCTCCTTCCCCTTTTTAATTGAACGTTCCCACTCCTTCAAATCTCTTTGTAAACTTTCTAATTTCTCCATAATTGATCCTGAAGTTGAATCCCAAGATTGTCTAACGCTAGCCTCAAATGATTTTTCTGTAGTCCACCATGCCTCAAACTTAAACTGTGAACTTCTAGAACGGGTTCTTTCACTCATTGTGTTCAAAAGAATAGGACAATGACCCGACATCGAATGAGGAAGATGATAAATAATACCTTTTGGGAAAAGAGTTCTCCATATTTCATTCGCAACTCATCTGTCTAATCTTTCTCTGATATTCGTTGTTGTAAAATTTCCCCTTTCCCAGGTAAACCATACCCTTGAAAAACTTAGATCTTCAAGTTGACATTCTTCTAGAGCTTTTCTGAATGACTCCATCTTTCTTTCCTCCCTTGGAATCCCTCACCTCTTCTTAGTAGAATACAAGATCTCATTAAAATCCCCACATACTAGCCATGGATGATTTTTATCTTCCCCCAGTTTCAGTAACAAGTTCCATGAATCATCTTTGTTACTTCCATAGGGGGAACCATAAAATCCAGTAAAACGCCAGTTTGCATCTAAATTTCCATCTCTGACCATAATGTCAATGTGATTATTTGAGAAGCTTTTTAAAGTAACCAAAAGATCTTCCTTCCATGCCAGACTCAGCCCACCTCGTGTGCCATTAGCATCAATATCAATCACATTTGAAAAACCACACTTCATCCTAACTTTCTCCATTCGTTTCCTGTCAATCTTTGTCTCCATTAAGAAGACCAATTGGGGATTCTGTTGTTTTAAGAAATTATGCAGCCTCCTAGTAGCCCGTGGACTCCCCAACCCACGGACATTCCAACTTATGTATTTCATTGCATCCGGTCAGCTTGCCATTTGGCAGCCACCGATCTCATAGATTGTAAATTATCATCACACTCCGTGGCCTTTGCTTCATCAATCGAAAAATTCCCATCACAAATCATTCCTCCTTCTTTCTTCATTCTTTTTGTACCAACAACAAGACTTTCACCAGACTGATTCTCAAAATCAACTTCCAAGGATTTCTTCTTTTTGACATCGCCTTGTGTTTCCATCAACATCACTGGCTGTGTCCTTTCTAATCTTCTCCATTGGGATTTCTTGCCACAAATTAGATTTCTTGTTTCACTTAGACTTTCCTCGTAAGACAGCTCATCTCCTATGAAATTCAATTCTTCTTCCCTTTCAGAAAACTTTCCATCCATATTTGTCAACTCAATTGTACTCTGATTTTTCCCGTTTAAAATATCCATATCTCCATCTACTTTCCCCTTAGGAGAATGTTCCCCAGCTTCTCTTGTATAACAACACTGAGTTCTTCCAATTTTAGAGAAAACATTAAATTTCACACACTCCTTCCCGGCTAAGGTAGATTCTGCTTTTAAAGCCAACGAAAAATGTGGGTCTGCTCTGACATTATTCTTCCTTGTAGGGTCTAATACTTGGCAATCATCTAGACCATGCCGCATTCTACCACACCCAAAACAGAAAATTGGTAACTGCTCATACTTAAAGGGAACCCATGACTTGTTTGAATTATCTGTAGACACGAAAATGCCACGTCTAAGGGGTTTTTGCACGTCAATATTAATCCTAAGACGACATACTTCTTCATTGATTTCAGATCTGATAACTCAACCAAAAGAGACTCCTATTGCATGAAGTAAATCTTTTTTATCAAATTCAAGGGAAAAACTTGTAATCTTTAACCAGAATGGGGAAGAAATTAATCTGATATGTGATCTTTCTACTGGCTATAATAATCTACTGAACAAAACCAAATCTTTCGAAACAACCACGACCTCCCCTCTAGAATCATCTCTAAATCTTCTTCCAAATCAAAAATAATTAAAAATAAATTCTGACCTGCTGCCTTGAATTCAAACTTCTTTTTTGTCTTCCAAATACTCTTCATCTGAGCCTTAAAACTCTCTGGATTGTACAACTTTGTTGTCCAAACTGAACAAATCAAGGTAGGCTTTTCACTCGGGGATACAACCGATCCCTTCACTGATAGTTGAACCAATTCTTCAGCAAGTAGAGAGATCTCCTCCCTTTCCACCCCATCGTCACCACCGATCTCCGCCATCCCAAGCCACAACAGTTGCTGTTCTCTCTAGGACTCTCTGGAGAGCACTCTTGGCGATTTTAGGGTTTTTTTTACTATATTATTTTTATTTGTGAACAGGATGTCTGTTAAACCAAATAAACACAAATAATTCAATTTATTCCGTTAATTATCAGTTTTGAATTTTGAAACCAAATAATGTATAAAACCCAACTTTCAAATACACAATATTCATATATAAATGGGGTTTAGTGCTCCTAGACAACCATGGCGGAGCTATGGGTATACTGGCTAGGTTTAAAATTGCATGAAGTCTTAACATGAAGAATGTGATCCTTAAGACAGAAAGTAAAGAAGCTATTCAATAAATTCAAGCAACTAGATAGAAGCAGGATTGCAATCTACTTCAGCAGATTAACACGTGTTCAAAAAGGGCAATTGAGTAGCAGATAGTTTGGTTAAGATAGCATTTCAACACCTTTGAATAAAAATATATTTAAGCAACCATCGGATGAAATCTTTCAAGTACTACATGAAGACCTTCCTAGTGTAGTGCAATCTTCTATAGATTTACATTGATTTAATCTCTCTTTTGTAAAAAAAAATCTCATTACAATTAAATTTACTTAATTAATTAACCAAATATTAAATAACCATCCAATCAATTAATTTAAATTCTAATATAAAATAACCTAATTAATTTAATCTAAAAAAAAACTAAAACCTAAAATCATCACTCTCAGCGGTGACAACCTTTTTTATTTTACATTTTCCATCAAAGATTAGAATTAGGCAGGGCACAAACTCTTCTGTTTCAAACATGGAATATTTTTGAAATACAACTGTAGAATCTAATGACAAAGAAAATAAAACAAGAGTCAGATACTCAGATCCATATCCTGGTAAAAGAATTGGTGTTCAAATAACTATAGTATGGCATTGATGAAAATGGTGTATATATGATTTTAATCAACCGCAATAATATGTATATTATTTCCTATGGCTGCTTCATTAGTGATGCCAGCTTGTATAATCTGCTTTAAGGGTAAACAAACAAATTCATAAGCAATGATAATGGCGTAGTTCAAGCTGAAGCGCTTAAGGCTTCAAGGGGAACGAGTGAGATTGAAACTATTAATGTAAGGGTACTGATAAATTATTTTTATATAAACCATTGCCAACTCTCATAATTATCCAGTTGACAGACGCTGTATAAGGTGACTCCTTTCATCTCCTCATTCAATGCAGCACCAAGCAAGACTTGGTCAGCAGTTATCCCACCTTGACATTGAGTAGCAGCATGCGAGCCCAATCCCAAAACTTGCCCTGCTTTATAGAATTTCATTTCATATACATGCCTCCCTTTTATGAACAATGACATAATAAAGTAGTTCATTTCAAAACGCCCAACTAACTGGATATTTATGATTAGTAATTAAAAGGGTGGTTCAGATTTTGTTACAAAACCATGCTTGTCTGACAGATTGACTCATGGGACCAATTCAAACAAATGTCCAACTTTAGAGTCCTTGCTTTCATGAAATATGATTACAAACCTTTTCATACTTACAACTTTCAATAGGTGACAAGTTGTTACCAAGTTTTATTTTCTTGTGGCTAAGCCAACAAAACTGCTGCAAACGGCTGCAGTGCAATTATGAAATTAAGCAAACACTTGGACCAATATTAGCCTCACAAGAAAGGACGAAGTTGTCAACTTTCATTAAGCTGCCTGCAGATGAAAATGCCATTCAACCTCATCAATGCAGGTACAGATGAAGGATTACTGAATAAAACCATGGCGATGCTTTAGATGTTATAGAATCTACAAAAGGTAGCAGAAGAAATTAGGAATTTCAGAGGGTGGCACATTAATTAGTCGAAGAGTATAATTGGTTCTAAATTCTAATAAAAGAAATTGAAAATTAATCGTAAAAGCTCATCAATTTATTCAAAGGTGGATTACAGCAAGTCTCCTTGTGCCCTTGTTATCCAAGTAAATTAAGCATTACTTTTCGAGAGTGATTTAGGGTCAAAAGTACTTTTGAAGTTAGAAGTAAGGCTAAACAGATAATTTTTGGAATTAAAAGTACTTTTAAATTTAAAAGCAAAAGCAAATTTTTTTAGCTTTTGCTATTGGCAAAAGTGCTTTTGAGCCAAATAACAGTTTTAATCTTTATAATATATTTTATATAATATTTATATTTTTTATGTAATTATTTTCTTGTTAAAATTTATTTTAAATATATAATATTATATATTTAAATTTTTATTGGTTATATTTTATTATTTAAAATATAATTTATATATTCAAATTAAATTTTATAAATAATTAATATTATTATTTTTAAAAATATTTAAAATTTATTTTCATATTTTAAAATATTAACAATAAATTATTTTTTATATTCTTACTAAAATATCATAATATTAACTAATTTAAACATTATTTAAATGTATATTTATTACTTTATAACATTATGTTTAAAATGGACATTTTATTTCTCAAAAATACCTTTTGACAGCAATACTAAACACTTAAATCTTAAATCAAACTTTTCAAAAATATTTCTTAAAATCACTTCTACTTCTAAAAAATAACGCTAAACTAACTTAACAGTGAGCAAATATGGGGAGAATAAAGATAATAAGTGGGCGCAAGCATGATTTAAGTGCTGATTTCATTACTCATCACCTTGAGGCTAAGGTTTGACCACAGCACCTTGCTTTCTCTCTTACGAGTCACATCTTTGAGCCCCTCAATGTTATATAATTCCAAGAAAAGATCTAGATGATGCTGAAATGATCGCAACTATTGTTTGCTGGTATCAAAGGGCTCCAATGGTGTCTTTTCCTATATGAACATGAAGAAGAAAGTTCAAACCTCCCATTACACTACATTTTTACTCACTAAACTGTACAATTTAATTACTAATATTTCTTTTATCACTCAGTTGTAAAATGACACTTTTTTAATTGATAAACTAATAATTTTAATTCTCAATTTTTAAATTTTCTGCCAATTTGACCTTGGGTATATATAAAATGATAAATGAATTAAAATTTCTTATTAAAATTTAGAAAATTCTAAAAATTAAAAATTATATAAAAATAGATAAAATGTTCAAAAATAAATAATGTGGGAGAAAATGAAAGAAATTGTTTTTAAAAACCCTCCAATTTTTCTCACAATATTATCTAAATGAATTGAAAATTTGAATTGAGCATGGAAAATGAAATTTTGTGGTATATTTTGTATTCTTTTGATTAAAAAAGGCATCAAAGTCGATTTTACAAGCCTCTTTAATATCAAATTCAAATATTCTTTAAGGGCATGAAACTTGACTTGAATATATTATTAACTTAGTTTTGAGAAACATTAAGGAAACGTGTAATGATTTAACTTTTTTTTGTTTCCAATTTATATTAGTTCTTCAACATCAGCATATTCGAGAATTTATTTTTTTTAGAATTTTTATGTAGAATTTTATATGTTTTAAATAGTTTTGAGTTTTTTTAAATATTTTTTTATATAAAATCAATGTGAAATATATAAGTTAGAGAAGTAAAAGTGTTATTATAATATCTAAAAGAGTACTATTTAACGGTAGAAAACACATAAACAAATTGTAATTTTTTTAAGTAGATAACTAAAACAAAAATATATCCATAATTTAGTGAATAATTGCTTAGTTTACCTTCATAACTATTTACTCCTGGGTTTCAAACTAGAAACAGGTTCAGCAGAAAAAGTGGGCTCAGCCGAACCAATAATGTTCATTTTTTACTATTAATTTTTGGTTTTGGAAGGTTGTATTTTATGGCTTAAAAATAAACATGCTGTGGCCCCAACCCCAACAAAAACGTTTAGTTTGGCTCACATCTCATCTCCCATGCATGAGTGATGTCATTATTAAACGCCTCCTATCCTTTACTGCCCCATTTTCTTCGGTAAAGTAATCCCAACTCAACATGTTTTATTTGATCAAAGTTTTATCGTCAGCCTCGTCCTTAAAAATTTACCAAAATATCTATCTATTTATTTTATAATTAATTTCACGTATTTTCATTAGAATCTTTTAAACATTTATAACGTTTAACTATTTTGTATATTTTAATTTTTATAAGATTTTATAGTATGTATATTATTTAATATTACAAAAACTATTATAATATAAAATTATTTTTACTTTTTTTTTTAATGTTGGGCTGGGATATTAAAATTTTAAATGAAATTTGGAGAAAAATAAAAATATAAACGGGATTAGAATCGAAACCAAAAAAATCGTCCCACCATCACTACCCTTAATTTATACGGACTGTGACGTATAAAAGAGGAGGAATAAGAATATTGCATCAAGCTCTGCCATGTATGAAATCAGAAAAGGCTTATGATCTAAATATAAATATTTAGGCTTAGCCCATATATATGTGTATGTAAACATAAGCAGGGATGATGTTTCCTTCCAACACTCACCAACAATAAGGTAATAATGATGAAATTGAATAAAGAACTATAAGATGTGTGGTAGCGATGCTAAAGCATCTTAATCTTTGTTGAAAAAGCCACCTCTTCTGTCATTCTCCATTGCCAAACACACTTATTCCATCTCTCTCTCTTCCAATTCCTTTAAATTCGCCATTAGTACCCAACTCATATTTCAGTTTTACATCTCCTTTCGCATTTGGCTTTGGCTTTAGTCATGCCTCGAATTTTTCTCCAATGGCTTAGCCTAGTTGCGATCATTTGGCTTCAATCCATAAATGGAACCAACTCAAATTTCCCAGCTTATTCATCCCAACTCAAGCATCTTCTTTCCATTTCACAAATTCAGCTTAACAACCTTGCCTTTGCCTCTGATGCCGGTAAGCTGTTTGGGTGGCTCTCAGGCAGCGCTGCCAACTACTTGCCCATGTGGTTGGTCCTTATCCTCGGTTCATCTCTCGGGTTGATCGGTTATGGAGTGCAATATCTCTTCCTCGTAGGTCGTGTCTCCAACTTGTCATATGGTGCCATTTTCTTCCTCGCTATGCTTGCAGGAAATAGCATTTGTTGGATCAACACCGTTTGCTACCTCGTTATCATTAGAAACTTTCCCCTCGACAGTCAACTCGCCATAGGATTAACAGGTAGCTACCAGGGATTGAGTGCAAAAATCTATACAGATATTGTGGATGTCGTCTACCCTTGTTCAAACGTGGAGAGAGCCAGAGCCTATCTTTTCTTTAGCTCTGTCTTACCCCTCACTGTTAGTGTCATAGTCGCACCGGTAGCTAGAGTTATTAATATTGTGAAGACAAAGAGGGAGGAAGTTGCATTCATATTGATTCTTATCATAACAACAGTCACTGGAGCTTTTGCTATCATGGGCAGTATGGGATCAGCATCAAGGTTATTATCACCATTTACTGGTGCAGTTGGAATGTTAGCGTTGCTATTAGCCCCACTTCCAATCCCCCTAGGTTTGGGACTAGGACATCAAATCGGGAAACTTGCAGGGGAAAAAATTCATATCGAAGAGACGAATAGTGTTTCTATGGATAAAACGGAGAGTGGGGTGACATTAGATATCAGTGACATAATAAGTGAGAGCCCAAGTGAAAGTTTCGAGTTAAGTTTTAGTTATACTAGTAAAAAAATGAATGGAGATCAGCTAAGCGAAAGCAGTACTAGCGGAGATGATAAGATAAGTGAAACAAACGAGATAATTGGTGTGATGGAGGAGATCGGTGTGAAGGTGATGCTAAGGAGATTGAACTTTTGGATGTATTTCTTTGTTTATCTTTTCGGTGTTACATTGGGCTTGGTATTCTTCAACAACTTGGGACAAATAGCTGAATCTCGAGGCCGTTCAGCTTCTTCTCTTGTTTCATTATCTTCATCCTTTGGTTTCTTTGGCCGTCTCATACCATCAATCGTGGATTACTTTGTCTCAAGGTAAGAATAAAATATATTAACTTTTTTTTGGCAGAATTATCTATCTACTATCTTCAGTTATTGAGCATATTACATAAAAGGCAATATGGGGTCAGTTTTTATAGGTTGATCAATGCATGGAAGTAGTTAGTAGCGTATTTAATTATATCATAAATGGTGAAATTTCAGGAGAAAATACATGATATCGAGACCAGCATTTGTGGTAGCATTAATGGTCCCAACAGGAGCAGCCTTTTTCCTATTACTAGTAAAAGACAACACCGCCCTATGGCTTTATATCAGCACCGCCACTATAGGTGTGTGTACGGGAGCAATTACTTCTATATCTGTATCTTTAACGACGGAACTATTCGGGACGAAAAATTTTGGTGTCAACCATAACGTTTTGGTGGTCAACATTCCCGTCGGATCCTTCCTCTTCGGTTACCTGGCAGCCATTGTTTATCGCAAGGAAGTAAATGCGGAGGGGAAATGCTTTGGCATGGAATGCTACAGAAACACCTTTATTTTGTGGGGTATCCTTTGTTTGATTGGGACCTTCCTCGCCTTAATCCTTTATGCTCGTACCCGAAAGTTTTACAACTCACAAAGATCACAGGGTAATAGAAGTTAATTATATTTTATTATTTGATATACATACATGAAAAGCGATCTAGCCTTGTAATTTCCTTTAGTGCTAATATTGATTAAGGAACAACAGCCGATTTGATTGCTTTAATTAGGAAGAGTTTTGCACGCCACTTGTTCTTTAACTTATGTGAAGTTTTGTTTCACATCAATATACATTGAAATGACGGTTTTTTTTTGTATTTGTTATATTCTATGCTGGTATCTGTTTTGGGACGGTAATGGTTGCGTAAGACAAGTAAGCTGGATATAAATATTGATTGTGTTGGAAAACAGCAGGTTGGGCCGTTTGTCAATATGTCTTGTGCCTAGTTCCCCATTTATTAGGATGCCAATGGCCATTGGAATCGCGACCAGCGAAAAACCAAAAAAAAGGACCATCAAAAACAAGAAGAGAGAACTAAAAAATTCCAATCCTAAAAAGGTCCGAAGTCCTAACTCAATTTTGTTCGTTTCACGTCTATATTTATATTATATAAATTAAACTATTTTTAAATTTGAAATTTAGTCCCTCACTTTTATTTCAATTTTAAAATTCTTAAATACTAAATTGTCATCCAAACACGGCTGTAGCATTGAGTAATAAAACGCTCAAAAGTCAAAACCTGAGGCACTACTGGTGGTTTTGGAACCAAAGGATAATTGCTAACACCATTAGCGTTGACCAGTGATTACTTTACCTAATTCAAGGGGACAGTATTCGTCCATAGAAGCAATGCGAGGAAAAAGAAGTGGAAGTTAACGGAAAGGTCGGTATTTTGAAACAATGCGATATAATGATGAGTATACCAGAGGAATATTAACAAACAGAAATAAAAATGTAAGTTCCTTAATTTCAAAATGATATGAGTAGTCAAGTTTTCCTGTTTTTAGTATATGACATTGACATCCACACTTGACAGCTATTAATCTTTTGATTATTGAAATTAACATTCTAATAAAGATTGAGACTACTTGAAATCAAATTCAACTTTTATGCTTAAGACACAATGTTGTTGCTACAAAATCAAAAAGTAAGTCATAACACAAATATCACTACACCATATTTTGTCATTTTACGCACACAAAAAATAGAGATGAGTCTCATATTTTTGTTATTTGTGACCACATAATATTATTAGTCTCGAACTCCCCCTCCGACTTAGGAAAATTTGAAGCTTTTCTCTCATTTGTATTTGATTAAAAGATTTTAAAATTTATTTTTGTTATATCAAAATATTTGAAAAATGTGAGATGTAAAATGTTTTTTATAATTATTATTCAATATACATGTATTTAAGGATAAAATCAATGTTGGAACCTTAGCGCTTTTGGCTAAATAGTTTAGTTATACTTTTAGCTCATCTCAAACTAAAATTATTCAATTGGGTAATCTAGAATAATATATCATGCTACGACGTATTAGTATTTGTGGGAATTAATTCAAGTGATGAAACGAGTAATTTTGTCTCTGTATAGACAACAACAAAAATAAATAAATTGAGTCACCCTTGCCCCAAATACAAGGGGAGGATTCGGAGGTGGCTCCTGATTTTGGCATTGGCATGGTAGGGTTGCTGCTTTGATTTTGGGTTTGTCAAACACACAACCGTTGCAAAATCAACATTGACAGAGTTAGTTAGCTTATGGTAAGGATATTATTAGGTAGAAATCCAGAAATGGAGGTCCAAATTTATTTGGAAGCCACAGCCAAAACAAACAACAAAATTAAGAAAGGGAAGGGAGCCATATGCTATAATATATTCGTATTTATATAAATTTTATTTCACTCAATTTTTAAGTCTTTAGTATATATAGAGTTGGAAAAACATATTCGAGTTCGAAAGTTTCTCCGTGCCAATCCGAGTCTGAGAATGTAACAGTCCGGTTTAGACCCTAGTCGGAATAATAGTTTCGGTACCACAAATCTGAGTCAGAAAAAATATTTTAATATTATTTTCCGTGTCTGCAGTATGTGATTAAGCATGTGTGAAAGTTTCGTGAATTAATTTTGTTGTTTGTGTGTTTAATTTGAGAAAAGGACTAAATCGCATAAAAGGTAAAAGTGACATTCTATATGTTAATGTGCTTAATTGAGTTGGCTTTTGAATATGGTGGCCTTATGAGGTAATTAAACCATTATGTATGATAATGGACATTAATGGCCTTTATATATTTATGTTTTATATGTTAATTAAAAGGTTAAATGTGTAAATGGATTAATAAGTTTATATTAAATAAAACAAAGGCATAAATTAAGCCATATTATGTTCATCTAGCCGAAAATACAAAGAAAAAGAAAAAGAAAAAGCTTGTTAGGTATTCGGCCCTTGTTCATCTTGATTGAGGTATGTTTTTGACTCGGTTTTTGATAATTTCTATGTTTTCGTTATCGTTGCTTCGTGTTCTCTTAAACCCATGTCTTAATTTTGGAATTTGATGAAGAATTTGAGACGAGCCATAGATGAATGCTTGAGTTTTGTGATGATAGTTGATGAAATATGAAATATATGTGTTAGATTAACATGTTTTATCTTTGGATTTTTGGTGAATTTGAGTAATTTGGACTAAATTGTGGAAATAATATTTTGAGGGACTAAAATGTGAAATAAATGAAATATATGGGCTTATATGAAGCATGTGAAAATTCGGCTAAGCATGGGTACAAAGAAATTGTGTGTATTTTGTGATTTTGTGAAATAAGGACTTAAATGTCAAATTGTAAAAATGTGAGGGCTAAATTGTAAAATGCCCTAAATATGTGTTTTTGGATTGAATTGAATGATTTGGTGAATAAATGAATTAAATTTGAATATGTATAGATCAAGAACCAAAGAAAACGGATTTAAACCGAGGAAAGTCGAAAGTGAACGAGTAGTCGAATTCGTCCGTTTATTCCGAATCCGAGGTAAGTCTATATACAAATAAATGTATTCAAGTTGATTTAATCATGTTCATATATTATTGAATTGTAATGAATGGTCTTGGAAGATATACATGTGAATACCGAGAAAGTATCGACAATGTGTCAATATCCGAAAGCCCCGTACGAACCTTAGGAATAGATAGGATTTATATGTCATGACATAGGATTCCGATATGTGATATCGTGTAAGACCATGTCTGGGACGTTGGCGTCGATTTGATAATTACGTGTAAGACCATGTCTGGGACATTGGCATCGTATATGATTCCTGTAAGACCCTGTCTGGGACAATGGCATCGATATTTGAATACATGTAAGACCACGTCTGGGACGTTGGCATTGTACGAGTATTCCGAGTTATCCGAGTATCCTTATTGATTTCGAACGGTTCAACGGGTAATTCCGAGAAATGAAAGATTATGTGAAATGTGTAACCATTTCAGGTACGTTTGAAGTGCATACTTTGTTTAAGTATGAAAGGTAAGTATATGTGAAATTGTAAAAGAGAGGTATGTGTTTAGATTCAACGAGACAAAATGTGATATATGTATGAATGCGTTATGAACAAAAGAGATACTTGAAGATATGAAATGTTGGTAAGCAATGGCTAAACAAATGAGCCAAAGAAGAATTATGAATTTGAAATTGAGAAATATTAATGATATTGTATTTGATATGATTATGAATGTTATATGTTAAGTTTATTTGTATATGGCTTACTAAGCTTTTGAAAGCTTACTCTGTGTGTGTTTGCTTTGTTTTATAGATCGTTAAAGCTACGGAAGGCTCGGGGATCGTTGAGGATCGTCACCACACTATCAAATTATATTTTGGTACCTTTTGAAAGTGTGTATATTAAAGTATGGCATGTATAGTCTAGTGAGTTTTGGTTATGTTTTAAAGGTGTAAAAATAGCCATGTGATATGGCTAGATAATGAATGAGATGTGAATGAGTAATTCAAGCTATATGATGCATAGTTTGGTATGGTTTAATGGCTAATGGTTGGTCTAATGAGATGGTCAAATTTATAATAAGTTTTATGATGCAAAGCTAGCATATTATTGATGAAAGATTGTCACATTGAATTGGTAAGTTGTGGATGGATTTTGCTTAGAAATGCTTGTGATTAGATTGAGCTAAATGACACATAAGTTGGTATGTTTTGTTTGCATTGGAGATATGATTTGAATTGGTATAATGCTTGTAGGTATAACCTAATGTGTGGGTGGCAAATTGGCTTTGTAAATGGCCTAATTGCCCACACGGTTGAGCACACGGGCGTGTGGCTCGACCGTGTCCTTCGTGGTTGTATTTCAAAACAAGTCAGTTTCGACCACGGGCTGGACACACGGGCGTGTGACTGGCCGTGTGGTGCAAGTCAGTGCCGACCACGGGTGGGGCACACGGGCGTGTCTCAGGCCATGTGGACAAGTCAGTATGTATGCCCTATTTTGCCACGGCTTAGACACACGGGCGTGTCTGAGGCCGTGTGAGGCACACGGCCTGCCCACACGGGCGTGTGACCTCTGTAGCTTTGAAAAATGTTAAATTTTTAGAAATTTTCGTATGTGTTCGGTTTAGTCCCAACCCCTTTCTAATGCATGTTTAAGGTCTCATAGACCTCATTAAGGGACTATGTGCTTATGTTTTGCTGTGGTATGATGATGATATACTTTATGATGTGAAATGTTCATAAAAGTTTCCAATCTGTCCGGTAATACCTCTTAACCCTAGACCGGCGATAGTTACGGGTTAGGGGTGTTACAGAGAAAGTCCGAACCCGAGATCAGTCTAGCCTAATCACAAGATAAATCTAACCCAAAGCCCGAATTTATAACTGAACAACCATAATAAATATTAATAATTAATATATTTTACGTTATTACTTAAAATATAAATAAACGATAAATTTTGTTTTTTAAAAATGTATTCATAAACATTGCATATTTACATTAAAATTTTAGTAATAGGAAAAGTAATTAATAATAACTTTTTATGTTAAACTATAAAGTAAATAAAATTTTAAAAACATTAATTTAATATAAAATATTTTCAATACTATAATTATATATGTATAATAAATATATAAAATTAATAATTATTAAAATATATAAAATTAAACTTTAATGATAAGATAATAATATA
Source organism: Gossypium sturtianum (assembly GCA_025698515.1). NCBI lineage: Eukaryota > Viridiplantae > Streptophyta > Magnoliopsida > Malvales > Malvaceae > Gossypium > Gossypium sturtianum. The sequence continues at coordinate 162,562,084 of CM046955.1, read as the reverse complement.
TTATATAACTATTACCAAAACCAATTACCTAACCTGATGATGTCCACGAAAACAACTAAAAATCTGACTAAGGTAAGTGCACTTATCAATTAATAGTATAACTAAGGTGAGTAAAAATATCATTTCCATGAAGAGTAAAAGTACTAGTAATTACCGTCTTTCTATTATTTAACCAATAAATTCGAGTGATTGATTAAAAACTAAAATTAACTAAATTAATTAACAAAAGAATGCGACAAAGAACAAATCAAGAAAATAACCGATTAACAACTAAGAAGCAAAACAATACCCAGGAAAGAATTCACTTAGACTTCATCTGTCACTATCAATCTAAATTACGCAATTTATTTATTTAGTATCTTGATCCGTAAAAATCCCTAAATTATGCTAATATCTCTATTTAAGAATAAGAGCAACTGACTCTAGGTTGATTAATTTAAATTTCTTTCTAATTAAAACCCCTATTGTCGCATTAACTCGATCTATGAATTCCCCTATTAGATTTGACTCTAATCCGGTAGATTTATATTGTCCTATTTCTAGGGTTGCATGTAAAGGTGTACATGGGCCGGGCCGGGCCGAGCCCAACTAAAAATTTAGGCCCGTTCATTGGGCTCGGGCCGGACCGGGCCCAAAAATGGGCCTAAATTTTTGCCCAATCTCAGCCCATATAAAAATGCTAAAACCCGGGTCCGGCCCGGCCCGCCCGTATTAATTTTTTATATTATTTTATATAATTTTTAAATATATATAATACATCAAAAATACTAAAAAAATCAAAATAAATATTTTTCAACAAATTGAAAATAAATTTTAAAAAATATGTAGACTTAAATAACACTAAAATAGATGTAACTTAACAAGCAAATACCTCTAAAATAATAACAAAATTAACAAATGTCTTTAAAATAATAACAAAATTAACAATAAAATAAGTTTTATATAATATCTAAACAATAACAACAAAATAATAGAAACATAATAGTAAAATGGTAGCAAAATAAGGAGAAAAATAATAAGAAAATAATATTAAAAAATAGTTTTTTTTTCCTTTAGTGAATTCGAGCCGGGCCCGGGCAAAAAATGCCTTACCCGAGCCCGGCCCATTTTTTAAACGGGCCTTATTTTTTTTCCAAGCCCATTTTTCAGGCCTATATTTTTGCCCAAACCCTCCCACATTTCGGGCGGGCCTTCGGGCCGGGCCGCCCGGCCCATGTACACCTCTAGTTGCATGCAACTCTACTCAACTACACTAGATCTACTATTAAACAAGGTTTATTCCTCCTCTGATTTAAGCACATCTAACATGGATTATAGTCTAGAAATATTAAACCAAGAATTAAGCACACATAATTGAGAGTAGAGCTGTACATGGGCAAGACTCCAAGACTGACTGCTACCAAGGCCCGCCTAAAAAATGGGAGGGTTCGGGTAAAAATATAGGTCGAAAAAATGGGCTTGGGCAAAAATGAGGTCTTTAAAAACGGGCGGGGCCTCGGGTATGATTTTTGGTTTAGCCCACTGCCCTACAGAAATATTTTAGTATTTTTTTATTTTTTATTAATAAAATTTTAACTTTAGAACATGTGTTTATTTTATTCCATATTTAATTTCTTTAAAATTGAATTTTTGAGAATGTGAAAAAATTATTAATAAATTAAGCTAAACAAATTAAGCATCTATTTTCGTAAAGTAGAAAATTAAATGGTAGAATAGTATCATTATGAGATTCAAAGTAGAAAATAAGTATATATTTTCTTTAAATGTATTTGATTCATTATTTTTTATTTTTTATTTAATAAAATAAAAAATAATACGGGCCGGGTCGGGCCGGGTCGGGCCAGGCTCGGGCTTACCAATTCCGTGTCGAGCAGGGCTTGGGCAATTTTCAGGCCCATATTTCGGGCCGGGCCGGGCCCGGGCCTACAAAACATGCCTAAATTTTTAGTTGGGCCCGGCCCAAGCTCGGCCCGGCCCGGCCCATGTACACCTCTAATTGAGAGGAAGATATAAGTATTTATTGCTTAAAATAGAAATCAAACGACAAAATTCATCATAAGGTTTATCTCACTAGGTATTTAGAAAATTAGTTCATGATTACAAATAAAAAAATTTAAAATACAGTAAACCACAAGAAATAAATAAACTCATAATAAACTCCAAAGAAATTAAAAGAGAATCTTCAATCTTGATGGAAATCTGCTTTAGAATCGGCTTCAATGGTGTTTTTTGAGTTGTTTTCTCGAGTATTCTATGACGACTCACTTCTATCTTCTTATTTTTGACATATATACGTCTTAAAATGCCCAAAAAACCTAAAATCGCGTTTTTCACAAGTTTATAGTGCAAATCACGAAATCAGCACGGCCTGTCACATGGCCATATGGCTTACACGGCCATGTGGTCAAGCCATGAGGAATGGTCCAGCCCGTGTGGATCCTATAACTCGCTTCAATTTTTCGGTTTTCACTCGTTTTTCGCTCTTTTTTCTCCCAAATGCTCTTCTAAGTATAAAAATATAAATTTAAAGGATTATGATCATAAAATTCACAATTAACATCGAATAATCACCCAAAAATGTATTAAAAATGGGATTAAAACATATTACTTTTAGCACCTATCACCTAATTATAAACCAATATACTAAATTCAAATATTACTAATACATAAAATAGTAATATAATATATATGTAACCATTACTGCAAATATTAATACATGTATAACTATTATTATAATATAGATTATAATAAAAGATATAGTATTACATGATATTGTAATGTTTAATCATTTATGCATATATATGTATATAATCTATTAATATATTATATGATACGATATAGTATTATATGGTACAGTAGGAGTTCTAACTTTCAAATATACAAAAAGTATAGGGACTTAGAGCATATTTCAACTATTATAATAATAAATAATAATATGTAATAATATGTAACGTATAATGTGCTACTATTATTTATAATAATTATTATATTATAGATTATAATAAAATATATGGTATTACATGATATTATAATATTTGATCATTGATGCATATATATATTATTAATATTTTATATACTATATAATATGATATAACATTATATAATATAGTAGGAGGACTAAGTTTCAAATGTACGAAAAGTATAGGGACTTAAGGTCTCTTTGGCTGGGCAGTGCGTTTACCTGCGGTTAGTATAAAAATAGTGGTGGCAATGAGATTAAATACCATAGCGTGAGACAAAAAAAAAGAAAGAAAAAAAAGCTAAACGCACTGCATTGAAAATTAATGCCTATCCAAAGGGGCCCTTAAAGCATATTTCAACCAGTATAATTATAATAATTAATATATAATGTACCACTATTATATATAACTATTATTATATTATAGATTATAATAAAAATAGTATTACATGATATTATAATATTTTAATCATTAATGCATATATATGTAAACTATTGATACATTATATACTCTATGATATACATTATATTAGTAGGATGGCTAATTTTCTAATGTAGGAAAAATATAGAGACTTAGAGCATATTTCAACCAGTATAATAATAAACAATAATATATATTATGTACTACTCTATTATTATAGTATGTGATATAGTATTATATAATGAAATAATATGCTGAGAAAAAAAATGATGAAATAATATGTTTTATAAGTATTGATATATAACTATTATTATATTATAAATTATAATAAAAGATTCACCAATAGGTATGTGTAATTTAGTATATTAAAATACATGTTTATAATTACAATTAGTGATACATAAAATATTATTAAACTTTTAATATATTAATAAAATATTATATTTATTAAATTAGATTTTGAATTGGGCTTTAACTTTTACAAATTATATTTGAGTATTGGTTTAATTTCTTTTTATTCTAGACTTAAGATTTGGGCTATATATTATTAGTTTATTTTTTTTTTTTGAGTAACTATTATTAGTTTATTTTGAGTTTGGGTAATAATGAGTATATTATTTAGGTTTAGGTTTAGTATAATATATTTGAGTTTTGGAATAAATATTTTAAAATATGAGTATCAGAATTATAGATTTAATAAGAAAGATAAAAAAAAAAAAGTTCAATTGTCAATGTAGTATAATAATAAACAATAAAATTTATTTTTTTGATTTCATATTATCATCATTGAATAAAAAAAGTTTACATACAATAAGGATTTTAATTATTTTATATAAAAATAACTTTATTAAATATATATTATTTATGCTTTTTATAAGGTAAATTGGAATTATGTTGTCATCGTATAAAATTAAAATGAATTATTACGTTTGAAATTAAAATATTTATCACTTAAACAACTCAAAATTATCTTAATCTGTTAAATTTCGTCCGACTCAATCCGAGCCCGAATCCGAAAAATACGAACTCGAAAAAATCTAAGTCCAAAAAGCTCAAACCTGAGAAAACTCGAACACGTAACAAATCCGAACCTGGAAAAACTTAAATCCAAACTATTCTGAGCTCAAAAAAATACGAATCCAAAATAAACTTAATCTCTAACACGTCCATTTGCAGACCTTAAGTATATATAGTTTGCTCCCGTTTTCATTCAGATTTTGGTCAAGTATGTAGGTACTGATCATGTAAGAATGATAACAAGGATTTGTTGTTTCTTACACATCTCGAACACATAATGCTCCATTTCTTCAAAATTTTCTAGTGATCTCATGTTTTTCTTTTAATGATCCAATTACTACTGACACCTACCAAATGTTAGGCGCACCTGGAAATTAATTGCCAAACAAACATTTCTATACATTACGTTCATTGATATGTTGGTAGTTATTATACTATATATATATATATATATATATATATATATGGTGTTTTATATTCAAAGTTTGATATATATCTTTACGTTGATTTTTCTTTCTTCAGGTATGATTATATAAATTGAAATTTTCAATCTAATCTTTCAAAGTTTTACACTATCAATCGTATTTCAATGGATTTGATTCTTTAAGTCTTTGTTAACAATTTTAAATCATAATCTCAAACATAAATAAGTATACACTTTAAAAGTTAAATGAATTTATTTATGTATTTTCTAAAAATATATGCGTGAATATTTAATATACTGTAATATATTGACAATATGTTTTTTTTTTTAATTTTACAAGTAATTTTAAAAAATTGATATAAATCTCTTTTTTCAAATACTTTTTTTAATATTTTACTATATTTTTATAAAATACTTATCAATTCTTTATCCCTATTTGTAAAGTCTAAATATCCTGTGTTCCAAAAATAATTTATTGAAGTGCATTTCAAATTAATATAACTTTAAAAGACTTATTTCAATCTTTATTTCTCTCTACAGTAAAAATATTAATTATTTCATTAAGGTTAAAAAGACAAAATTTCTCGTAATCTAATTTTTATAAATTTTTATTTTAGTCACTGAAAATAAAAATTTGTAATATAAACGTTGTCATTACATACATTTATTATTTTATTTATCCGTCATTAATTTATCATTACATACACCTATTTTAGTCACTCAATTTTATTTTGACTTTTTTTTTTTTAGAAATAATTTTATTGGAAAAAAGTTAAATTTTTACATAGAATTAACTTATTCAATTGAATCTCTGGATGAAAATATAGTATAGATGAATGCATCTGGTAATAAAGTGCTACATGTCCTCCATATTCTACCTTTTAATTCATTAAATTTATAGATATTAGTGATTGTTGAAGTTAAATCCTGTTCTTAATTGGCAGTAGCATGAATACGGAGCTATATATAGGGGCTTGATTAATTAAAATGAATGCAGTTGCAGGCCCCAAAGAAAGGCAGGGAACGGAGGAGATTGATCCGTGCGTGACTTGGTATTACGCCACATGATGAAATGATAAAATCAAACTAAACAAGCAATCTAGACAGACAGGGACCACCACCCAATTCAAGATATTCCCATCACTCTTGTGTGCCTGAAAACAATGCCACATAATTACTTCTATTTTTTGGACTTTGCCTAATTACTTTCTTATTCTTAGGAATTCAATTCTCAGTCCATTTCACTTTTTCCCCTCGAATCGCATTCACATGAGGGTAACTTAATAACTTCACAGAAGAAAGATCACTACGTCCTGGGCCTCCTTAAAATTGTAAAATTATACTTCTAGTCCCTTAAAAGTAATCAAATTATAAATTAATATGGGATCAATTACACTTTGACCTTCTCAAAATTTTCATTATTTAATCCCTCCAAAAATAATGAAATCATAAATTAATAAATGATAAAATTTATATTTTAATATCTTAAAATTTTATAATTTAATTTTCAACCCTAAAAGAAATTCACCCCTGCTTTCTCAGACTTTCATCTCGCCCAGTCCCAGTGCTAACGTTCGTCGAAGTTGTTATGACATCTTAAATCTCTCTTTTTGGGTTTGATGCATCATCACCCTTTTTATATACGACATCAAAAAACTGCAGTCATGTAAAGTACTACTCTCTCGCTCCAAATAGTGGTAAAGGAGAAGTGAAATGAAATAAGGATAAAGTAATATTTAGTCGATAATATTTTTCAGCTTAATTTCTGACTTCTTTTATTGAAATTAATTTTAGAGTTTAGTATTTTTTTTAATTTATATTTAAATTTGGGTTTTGTTAAAATGTGATGGTGTGATATTTTAATATTATAATATTTTATTATTTTAAAAATATATAAAATCTAAAAATGCAAAAAAGTATAAAGAAAATTTTATCACATAATGCACTTTAATGCAATCCAAATTATCGACAAATGGCACCACCTCTTACTAAAGAGGTTTCAATAATAGCGTAACGCCTAACTAGAATCACGTAAGATTTTTTTTTCAACGTAAAAATATCTCACGTGCTTTGTGTGCAGAGACTATGAAAACAAATAAATGACATCTTACTAGATTCACCAAACTCCATTAGGTGTTGCATCAGTAACTGATGGCATTTACAAAAAGTTCGTAATTAATGAAATCCGCAAAAGGTTGTATTTATGCATGTTTTGCTTTGGACTTTTATTATCTCTTGTTCGTACAGAATACACAAATTCCAACTGTAACAACCTGCATTATTGCTAGAACTTAAAAAAGATATATAAATTTAAGGAAAAAAATGATTATCGACAAATGGCACCACCTCTTCCCAAAGAGGTTTCAATAATAGCGTAACGCCTAACTAGAATCACGTAAGCTTTTTTTTTTTTCCAACGTAAGAATATCTCACGTGCTTCGTGTGCAGAGACTATGAGAACAAATAAAGGACATCTTACTAGATTCACCAATCTCCATTGAGTGTTGCATCAGTGACTGATAACATATACAAAAAGATCATCATTAATGACATCCGCAAAAGGTTGTATTTATCACATAATGCACTTTAATGTAATCCAAATTCAAGGATAAAATTTAAAAAACTGTCAAGTTTTAACTAATATGAACCAAAAAAAATTGAGTATCAAATATGAAAAAAAATATCAAATGTAGGGACTAAATACTACTTTATCTCATGAAAAAAAGAAAAAAATAACATTTCAAAATATTCTTCTTAAATCCCTTAATACGGGATCTCCGTCACCCCAATGATATTTTTGCCTTCACCTCTCACTAGGATCCAGGAATAATATGATTAGTGGAGCTATTATTGTTGAAGGAGCAATTGACATGCAACTTATCTCTAACAAAAGATTCATATGGACAACTAAAATTCAGGCTAGATTATTACTACTAAGATCCATTATTGTGATTCTTAAATTTCTCAACATCTTTTCTTGCAAATTACTCAAAACAAGCCGCAAATGGGACAACATTATTAACCTGGGCCACTCCAAAGTGGGGTGGAAACTTTTTCCAACCCTTGATGACATCCAACTCCTCCTCCAATTCGTCTCCTTCTGCCAAGATGTAACTGATTTTCCGAGGCTCAGAGCTATGAGCTTTGTGCGTTTCTAAATTTTACATTAGTTTCTCTTCACCTTAACTTTTTTTTTTCTTGAATTGTACCAAAAATAAAATAAGGCAGTTGAGAAATATTATTAATATATTAGAAATTAATTGGTATTTTAAGGGGGAGAAAAAACAGCAAAAGAATTACTACTAACCACAACTCACAATATACAAACGTATATAACTCACAACTTTTATTTTCGACCACTTCTTGAGAGAAGGAAAAAAAAAACAGTTCAATGAACTTCCTATCTCTCCCTTTCATTGTCTCATTCTTTGTAATTAAGTTGTATCTTAATTCAATTCATTATTTTCATTTTTAATTTCTTTCTTTTATTTTATTCCCGCTTTTTTGTGTGTGAATTATAAGAGGAGAATAAAGTCCTAATAGCAACACGACTAGCATGACTCAAACCCAAGTCACAATTGAGCTGATAGACACCCTAACCATTAGACCAACGCACAAAATTATTTTCACTCTTTTATTTAAGTTGCTGCTCACGTATATATACTTTCTTCAAGTTGATTTTCATACGAGATTATTTTCACTCTTTTATTTAAGTTGTTACCCACGTACATATACTTTCTTCAAATTGATTCTCAAACTTTAAAAATAAATTGTCAAAGAAATAATTAAATAGGTATTTTTATGTAATTGTCTTAATAAAACCTTTTAGCCTTTACTTTATCCTGAAATTTGTATCAACATTTCATATTGACGCTTAAATTTCATGATTTGATTTTGAAATTTGATACTAAATTATAGATTCTTGCATCTTAGACTTATCATTATAATTTGTCTTCAAAATTTTGAATTTTGAATTCAACATTTTTTTTTTATTTAAGGGTTATATAATTCTTTAAATTTCGACAAAAAAATTAATTAAATCATTCCATAAAAAATGCACTTAATTAGGTCTTCAAACTCTTAAATTATATCAATTAATTCATTTGATAAACTACCTACAGCCTGATTTATTGTGCCCAGCCTTATACTTCTGCTATATCCTCCACACCCATTTGGCAACTACCTACGGCACCGTCGATATCAATTTTGATCCACCCCTGTTGAGGAGCTTCCCACCCTATCTGCCTCACAACTCACATATGCCTCTTTTTATCCTCTTGTTAACCTTTTTCAACACTTTTAGCAATATCCTCAGTAAAATGATTGCCATTATAAAAAATCTCAATGTTCCACTGCTTCCATAAGTTTCAACAAGTATCCCAAATAGATATAGTCTCCCATTCAATATCCATGAGACAAATACCAAGTTCATTTCTAATATTAGACAACAACCAACCATTAAGGCGAGATTAAAAACCAGACATAAGTTGTATTGGGAACGATTCTGATGTCGCGCGTGCCACCCATACAGTCTCGAAGCACATGCAAGCAAGCAGGGGTCTTGACCCCTTGGATAAAAGGGCTATATTCCAATTTTAGACCCCTTAAAAAACTGTTAATTCAATTTAACCCTTTTACCATAAAATCTTTAAGTTTGGCCCAAACCAAAAATTTCTGTCTTTGTCCCCTGCAAGCAAGCCTCCTCCCAGTGGCCACATAATTTGCATGCTGCAGAATTCGCCATATTTCGACAACAGCACTCACGATGAGTCAGCAACTTTCCTTTGAGAACAACCCATAAAAACTACTTTATCCTCTCAGAACCTTTATACTTTCAAATACGTGACTATGCCACATGCCCACATCTCGTGGATCCAAGCTTCTTATAGTCAACATTTTATAGGCCTTCTTGATCGACCGCCGCCACATGCAAACATCGGGCCCAGCAAGTTGGTGGAATGCTTAGAACGATAGAGTGAGCTAATTTGTCCGTGGACTTGGCCCAACGCCATTTGCCTTGTTTATCCACCATATATAGGACTAATACAATGTTTCTTGAGAGTCCCCCATTCTGAAATCCAAGTATCAGTGAGCAGTTTTTGGTTCCCGAACCGTCACCATAGACCAACCATGCACACTGTAGCACCATATCCTAAACCTCTGTCAAAGACCTCCAAACATAAGAGATATGACATCTGTAGCAAGCCCAATTTGCCCGGCCCATTAACCAAACTAAAAAACCACAAAAAAATAAAGTTCAATAAAACAGTCCAATATTACAGGCCTGATAACAAAAATTATAACAGTTTAAGCCTAGCCCAAAACCCGAATTAAACCCAATCAAAAAACCCAATTACATGGCCCAAGTGGCCCACAACAGAAAACAAGCAGGAAACCCTAGCAGCTAAGGTGCGCCGCAGCAGCCTCCATGATTCCCACGCGCGCCGCCACGTCGATGGTTCTTCCTACTCGCACTGCGTACCTCGCCGCCAAAGAAGCATACGGCCTCGTGCACTGCCAAAAATGGGACAAACAAGCGTGACAAGAAAAACAAAAAGAAAAAAGACTATTGTATTTTCGATTTTTTCAATTTTTCGACATTCGACTATAAAAGTCGGAAGAAACCTTGTATTTTTTTTACGAACAGAAGAGTATCAATACAAAATACAGAAAAATATAAAAATCAAAGAATTTCCGAAGGTGATTTTCCGATTTTGAGTTCCTTTCAAACTTTCGATTCTATTCTCGACTGGCGATTCATTTTCCTTTTCCCTTTTTTATTCTATTGTATGCGAATATAAAATAAAAAGAAAAGAAAGATTACCTTCGTGCGTCTTCGTTTTATCCGTCACCATCGGGTTCAGACGAAGACGTTTGTAAATCTGATCTCCATGCACCACTACGCGCCGATTATGATGGCATTTTTAGTGGTTGAACAGAGAAAACCTTAAGCGCGGCTGAGAGCATAAACAGAAAGGAGGCTAGGGTTGCGATTCAGGAAGGGGTTAGCAGATAGATTAGCGCTGCTTTTAGGGGATTAATAATGCAAAACGGCACCGTTTAGGAGGGTGTTTAACCCGCGCGTCGACTCGAATCCACCTCCAGGATCCGCGCATTTCTAAAAATTGGTCTATTTATGAGATTGGTCCCCCCTATTTCGTGATGATTTGATTGTATCCTTTTTGTTGTTTCTTGTATTTATTGTTATTGTGCCTTGAAATTTGAAGCGCATTTTCAATTTAGTTCGCTTAAACACTGCGTTTTGAGCTCTGGGAATAATTGCTATTTCAATCCCTGATTGTTTGTGCGCATTTCATTTAAGTCCTTTGGTTCTCTTTTATTTTTGACTTTCGCCCCCAGATTTCTATTTTCATTTTAATTTAGTTTTTTTTTTATGTTTTGTTTTCTTTAATTATTTTGCTATTCTGCCATTATTTAAATATTACTATTGTTTTACTATATTCAAACTACTTATGTTATATATATTTTTTCTTTCATAATTTAGTATATATATTTTAATGTGTACATACATACATATATGTAAAATTAGTATTAGAATTATTCCTTTGATTTCGTAATATTGTTAATGTATGTATGTTAATTAATTTTCTTTATCATGGATTTAATGTTTGATAATTATTGCTATTATGTATGTTTTAATTCTCGTTTTATATTTATTTGTTGCCTGAGATTCAATAGCACTATATTTCATTTGTAAATAATTGCTCCATATTGTATGTTATTATGCCACAACATTATATTCACTTAAAAACATCATGTTTTAACACTATTTGAGCTTTAAAATCATTTTTACTTAAAATTTCAAAATAAAGTAATATTTGTGCGTTTGGAAATCCGAAGAAATCGTGCCCAATCGTGCTGGGTGTGGTTTTTTGTTTGACCAAACAAACGAATATCCTTTCAAATTTTGTCCATGTTTTCAAAATAAGGTAATATTTGTGCGTTTGGAAATTCGAAGAAATCGTGCCCAATCGTTTTGGGTGTGGTTTTTGTTTGTCAAAATAACCAAATACCCTTTCAAAATTTCAACACATGTGCTTGGAGAATTTTGGGGATGATCTTGAATTCGAGGACTCAGATTGCCGTATCCAATCGTGCTGGATGTGATACTCTATTCCTTCGGAACAAGGGAATCTCAATATTCAATCAAGTTATTTAAAATTATAAAAAAAAAGGAATAGAATTTCAAAATCATTTCAAACTTTTCAACATTAGGACATCAATTAATCAATTTGGTACCAATTTTGGGCGTTGCGAGGGTGCTAATCCTTCCTCGCACGTAACCGACTCCCGAACCTATTTTCTTCTGGAAGTTCGTAGACCAAAATTTATTTTATAGGTGACCCAATCACACCTAAACAAAAGGATCGGTGTCGACTCCATATTTTTAAAGTCGATTCCCGTTTTCCAAATACAATAAAAAAAATAGTTTCGACAACATCAACACACACACTGCCACACCATGTTCTAAACCTAAAATTGTCATCATTTTAATAACAGAATATATTTTAGTTACTTATAATTGTTTATTATTTTATGTATTTATGCGTGTTTCACTTTAATTTTTTATTATCCCTTGCTCATACAAAAAAAACTAAAAATAATATATTTCAAATATAACAACATTTGACATCAATAGTAGCGTAACGCCCAACTAGAATCACGTAAACTTTTTTTTTTCCAAAGAAAGAATATCTCACGTGCTTCGTGTGCAGAGACTATGAAAACAAAGAAAGGACATCGTACTAGATTCACCAATCTCCATTGGGTGTTGCATTAGTTGCTGATGACATCTACAAAAAATTCGTAATTAATGATATCCACAAAAGGTTGTATTTATGCATGTTTTGCTTTGGACTTTTATTATCTCCTGTTCGTAAAGAATACACAAATTCCAACTGTAATAATATGCATTATTGTTGGAACTAAAAAAAGATATATAAATTTAAGGAAGAAAAAATGATTATCGACAAATGGCACCACCTCTTCCCAAAGAGGTTTCAATAATAGTCTAACGCCCATCTAGAATCACGTAAGCTTTTTTTTTTCCAACGTAAGAATATCTCACGTGCTTTGTGTGCAGAGACTATATGAGAACAAATAAATGACATCTTACTAGATTCACCAATCTCCATTGGGTGTTGCATCAGTGACTGATGACATCTACAAAAAGTTCGTAATTAATGAAATTCGCAAAATGTTACAAAATATTGAAGTGATATCTACTAACCAATGGCAACCCTTGCAAATGAGATCTTAATAATAGCATAGAGTGCAACAATATCTAGAATATTTTTTAGTCCGTCATAGTTGTTGATTATTCTATGTATGTTCCACTTTAGGCTTTTAACAACCTACTGTCCCCCCCCCCCAAAAAAAAACATATATTTCAGAGTAACAACCTACATTGATGGCAAAACTAAAAAAAATAAAGAAATTCTTATTGACAAATGGTACCACATATTACCAAAGAAATTTTAATAACGCCCAACAAGAATTAGAATATCGTTTAGTTACTTAGAAATGTTTATTATTTTATGTATTTATGCATGTTTCACTTTAATCTTTTATTATCCTTTGCTCATACAAAAAAACTAAAAATAATATATTTTAAATATAACAACGTGCATTGATGTCAGAAGTAAAAAAAGATATATAAAATCAAGGAGAAAAAGAAAGAAAGAAAGAAAGAAATGTTTATCAACAAACGACACCTCTTACCAAAAGTGTTTATCAACGAATTGCGACAGATCAAGTAGCAACATTGGAGAATGTGTCAGGGTCAGGGACCAAATGTGTATTTAAGCCAAAGAAAATAAAGGAAAAAGGATTAAATTTCTCAAAAAAGCATAAAAACTACTTGTGTAACTTGACTTAAATTTTCATCTAAAATTATGATAACATGCCACATTAGTTTGTCATTACACCGTCAATGGAAGTTAATGGCTCAGTAACCTAAATGTAATAAATCGATAACATTATTAATTGTATTGTAATTTTTTAAAATTTGGCAAGCAAAACATAATTTAAACCATAAATAAGTGACTAAATTTGTAATTTACCTTATTTTCTAAACTGGAAACAGATAATCTTGTTTATTATTCAAACAGAGCAATAACTCACGTGCTTTGTGTGTAGGGACTACGGGAACAAATAAGAAAAAAACATTCTACCAGCTTCCCCAAACTTCAATGTGGGTTGCATTAGTGATTTGTGACGTCCACAAAAAAGTTCGTAATTAATGACGTACACAAAATGTCACAAAATATTGAAGTGATATTTACTGACCAATCACAACCCTTGTCAAAGAGATCTCAATAATGACATATCATAGAGTGCACCAAGATCTAGAATACCATTCAATTGCTCATAATTGATGATTATTCTGTGTATTTAAGCATGTTTCGCTTTGGACTTTTATTATCTCTTATTCGTACATAATACATAAATTCCAACTGTAACAACCTGCATTATTGCTGGAACTAAAAAAAGATATATAAATTTAAGGAAGAAAAAATGATTATCGACAAATAGCACCACCTCTTATCAAAGAGGTTTCAATAATTGCGTAACGCCCTACTAGAATCACATAAGCTTTTTTTTTTCAACGTAAGAATATCTCACGTGCTTTGTGTGCAAAGATTATGAGAACAAATAAAGGGCATCTTACTAGATTCAACAAACTCCATTGGGTGTTGCATCAGTGACTGATGACATCTACAAAAAGTTCGTAATTAATAAAATCCGCAAAAGGTTGTATTTATGCATGTTTTGCTTTGGACTTTTATTATATCTTGTTCGTACAAAATACACAAATTCCAACTGTAACAACCTGTATTATTGCTGGAACTAAAAAAAGATATATAAATTTAATGAAGAAAAAATAATTATCGACAAATGGCACCACCTCTCACCAAAGAGGTTTCAATAATAGCGTAAAGCCAACTAGAATCACGTACGTTTTTTTTTCCAACGTAAGAATATCTCACATGCTTCGTGTGCAGAGATTATGAGAACAAATAAATGATGTCTTACTAGATCCGCCAAACTCCATTAGGTGTTGCATCAGTGACTGATGACATCTACAAAAAGTTCGTAATTAATGAAATCCGAAAAATGTTGTATTTATGCATGTTTTCCTTTGGAATTTTATTATCTTTTGTTCATACATAATACATAAATTCCAATTGTAACAACCTCCATTATTGTTGGAACTAAAAAAAAGATATATAAATTTAAGGAAGAAAAAATGATTATCAACAAATGGCACCACCTCTTACCAAAGAGGTTTCAATAATAGCATAACGCCCAACTAGAATCATGTAAGCTTTTTTTTCCAACGTAAGAATATCTCACGTGCTTCGTGTGCAGAGATTATGAGAACAAATAAAGGACATCTTACTAGATTCGCCAAACTCCACTGGTGTTGCACCAGTGACTGATGATATCTACAAAAAGTTCGTAATTAATGTAATCCGTAAAAGGTTGTATTTATGCATGTTTTGCTTTGGACTTTTATTATCTTTTGTTCGTACATAATACAAAAATTCCAACTGTAACAACCTGCATTATTGTTGGAACTAAAAAAAAGATATATAAATTTAAGAAAAAATTATTATCAACAAATGGCACCACCTCTTACCAAAGATGTTTTAATAATAGCGTAACGCCCAACTAGAATCACGTAAGCTTTTTTTTCCAACGTAAGAATATCTCACGTGCTTCGTGTGCAGAGACTATGAGAACAAATAAATGACATCTTACTAGATTCACCAATCTCCATTGGGTGTTGCATTAGTTGCTGATGACATCTACAAAAAGTTCGTAATTAATGATATCCACAAAAAAGTTGTATTTATGCATGTTTTGCTTTGGACTTTTATTATCTCCTGTTCGTACAGAATACACAAATTCCAACTATAACAACATGCATTATTGTTGGAACTAAAAAAAGATATATAAATTTAAAGAAGAAAAAATGATTATCGATAAATGGCACCACCTCTTCCCAAAGAGGTTTCAATAATAGTGTAACGCCCAACTAGAATCACGTAAGCTTTTTTTTTCCAACGTAAGAATATCTCACGTGCTTTGTGTGCAGAGACTATGAGAACAAATAAAGGACATCTTACTAGATTCACCAATCTCCATTGGGTGTTGCATCAGTGACTGATGACATCTACAAAAAGTTCATAATTAATGAAATTCACAAAATGTTACAAAATATTGAAGTGATATCTACTAACCAATTGCGACCCTTGCCAATGAGATCTCAATAATAGCATAAAGTGCAACAATATCTAGAATATTTTTTAGTCGGTCATAATTGTTGATTATTCTATGTATGTTCCACTCTAGGCTTTTAACTATCTCTTGTCCCCCCCAAAAAAAACACATATTTCAGGGTAGCAACCTACATTGATGGCAAAACTAAAAAAAAATAAAGAAATTACAAAAAGAAAAAAATAATAAATTCTTATTGACAAATGGTACCGCATATTACCAAAGAAATTTTAATAACGCCCAACAAGAATTAGAATATCGTTTAGTTACTTAGAATTGTTTATTATTTTATGTATTTATGCGCGTTTCACTTTAATCTTTTATTATTCTTTGCTCATACAAAAAAAACTAAAAATAATATATTTTAAATATAACAACGTGCATTGATGTCAGAAGTAAAAAAGATATATAAAATCAAGGAGAAAAAGAAAGAAAGAAAGAAATGTTTATCAACAAATGGCACCTCTTACCAAAAGTGTTTATCAACGAATTGCGACAGATCAAGTACCAACATGGGAGAATGTGTCAGATTCAGGGACCAAATGTGTATTTAAGCCAAAGAAAATAAAGGAAAAAGGATTAAATTTCTCAAAAAAGCATGTTGAAACCATTTTTTAAGTTTTTATAAAAACGATGGATCAACTTAAAAAAAATGAAAACAGGAGTCGCCACCAATCCCTTTTTACTTAGGTGTGATTGGATCACCTTGTAAAACATTTATTTCAAAAACATTGATTTTAGTCTACGAAATTTAAGAAAACGGGTTCGAGAGTCGGTTACGTACGAGGAAGGATTAGCACCCTCGTAACGCCCAAAATTGATACCGGATTGATTAATTATTGTCCTAATGTCGAAAATTCGAAAAGATTTGAAAATATGATTTCTTTGAAAACTTGAACAATTTGAGTTAAAAATTTGAGATTTTCTTTGTTCCGAAAGAATACAAACATCACATCCAGTACGTTAGGACATGATATTTTAAATCCTCGTAACCAAAATCATCTCATGATTTACAAAATTTTATTAAAAGGATATTTAGTTATTTATTCAAACGGAAAATCGAAACCCGGCACGTTAGGGCACCATTCCCCGAATTTCTAAATACAAAATATTGCCTTATTTGAAAAAAAACCTTTAGATAAAATATAGTATTTTTGCAAAATGTATTTTATTTTAAATGATGTTCCATGTGAAAATATCACATTTAAACATAAATACCAAAAGCAATCATGGTATACTAACATTTCATATTAATATAGACAATAAAAGAAATAAAAATATAAAATAACGACTAATAAAAATAACTATACTAAAACAATCATAAATAAATGAAAGAGTATGAACAAATAGAATATATAAAGCAATAAATATCAAAATAAAAAAAACTACTAAATAAATATGAAAACTTTTCCTGCAAGATTAAACTTTTCATGCAATGACATATATCAAGTAATAAATAAATATTGTAAAATAAAAAGAAATATAATAATTTTAAATGAAGATATATAAAAATTACATGTAATATAAATAATATAAATAAAATATGTTATTCAATATAAATAAATTTTATACAAAATAAAATTTTAAAAGTAATATATAATGTAATATAATACTATATAATATACAAAATTTAAAAATAAATAATATAATAACTAATATATGAATTATAAAATAATATATAATATATATAGATAATTAAACTAAGTAAAATAATAAATAGTATAATTTGAAATAATATGTAGCTAAGAAAAACAATACACAAAAACCTTATACTATTAATAAATTAATATATAATAAAAAATAATTTTTGATATGATAAAACAATTTTAATATAATGTTAAAATAATTAAAAAAACATAAAATAAAAAGGTTTTAAAATAAACAAAAAAATAAAAAATCTAAAAAAATAAAATGTAAAAGGATCAAATCAAGACGCGCGTCATATCTTAGGGACTTATTAGGCAATTATGCCATGTCTCCTAAACGACGCCGTTATGATATTGGCCTTTAAGTAGCCCGAAGGATTAAATTGAAATATACACAAACATTTAGGGCCGAATAAAAAAATTAAATTAAACGAAATTAAAAATAATAAAATTGCGGAAGGACTAAAATGACAATTAGACCTTTTAATAAAAACACGAGGATCCTCCTCGGGTTTTCGGGTCAACGCGCAGATCCTTACCCTGAATGACGTCGTTTTATGCTTATTAGTTTAAGCAAAAACGACGTCGTTTTCTCATTGCTATATAAGTTACAAAGTTAATAAAAAAAATCATTTTAACATTTCAGAAGAAAAAAAAGGCTGAGTTTTTTGAAAACTCTCTCTGTCCTTTGGCCTTCGGCCAGGACTCCGATGAGGGGGCCGTCGCACGCGCCTCCATACGCGCCACCATATATGGCGGTCGGCGGCCAGCGACTTCGTTTTTTAACGCCAATCAAAAGGTAAAAATACCCCTTTTCCTTTATTTTATCACCCGTGTATTTACTATTTGCAGGAATAAAAAAAAAGTAAAAAGAATAACGCGGATAAGGAATAAGAAATCACCTTTGTTTGGTGTTTTTATTTCAGTGTATTTTTTTTTGCCTATATTCTCTGTGTTGTGTGTATTCCGTGTTACAAATTTTATGGGGTTTTATAACCCAGAAAATAAAAAAGGAAATAAAAAAATTCCATTTCTTTTGCCATTTTCGCTGTTATTTCTTTCCTTTTCTTGCAGGTAAGAGGCGGAGATATCGGCGACGATGGGGCGATTCGCGCAAACTGCGGCGCGTCTGGTGGCTAGGGCGCGAGAAAGGGCTGCTAAGGCTTGCGGTGCCTAGGTTTCTGATTTCATTTAAGCATTGGGCCCATTTGGGCCGTCTCTGTTTTTAGGTGTAATTGGGTCTGGGTCTGTTTTGGGTGTAATGGGTATCTGTTTGGGGTGTAAGTGGGCTACGGGTAAATTAGATTTGGGCTTTGAGGATTGGTTTTGTAAAATGGACTGTAAAAGAATAAACTTGGGCATTTATTTTTTATTTTATTTTTGTTTTTGATTTGTTATATGGGCCCGGGAAAAATGGCTTTATTACAACTGCCCCTCTTTGCTCATTGTCGTGTAACAAGAATAGAGCAAAGACTATAAAAGGACCAATTTTGCCCGGTCTTTGCCGAGCCTTGACTTCTTGGTCCTCGTCTTCTTCAAATGGCTTCCAACTCCACTGCAACTTCAACGGCATTGGAACTTCATCTTGATTCCAACTTTTAAAAAACAAGTCTGATGGCTTCAATCTACTTCACTGTAACTTCAGAAAGGCAGTATCCGCTATCTTTTAATCTACTCCACTGCAACTTCAGGGAGGTCAGACTAGTTTCTTCGATCTGCTTCCTGCAACTTCAGGAAAGCCAGATCTACTATTTTCCTATCTGCTTCACTGTAACTTCAGGAAGATAAGATCTGTTATATTCAGTCTACTCCGCTGTAACTTTAGAGAGATAAGACTATAATATTCAGCCTGCTCCCTTGCTACCTCAGAGAGATAAGGCTGGTGGCTAAAATCTGCTTCCCTGTTACCTCGGGAAGATAAGATTCACCGTCTTTGATTTGCTCTACTGCAACTTCAGGGAGACAAAATCTACAATCTTTAGTCTGCTTCTTTGCTACCTCAGGAAGATAAGACTACAAACTTCAGCCTGCTCCCTTGCTACCTCAGGAAGATAAGGTTGGTGGCTTCAATCTGCTTCCTGCAACTTCAAGAATGCCAGATCTGATGTCTTCGATCTGCCCTACTCCTGCTTAGTGGAGATAAGATCTGCTATCTTCAGTCTACTCCATTACCGATATATGGAAATAAGACTTGCTATCTTCGATATGCCCCATTCATGCTCAGTGGAGGTAAGATCTGATATCTTTAGTCTGCTCCATTATCGATACATGGAGATAAGACTTGCTGTCTTCAATCTGCCCCACTCCTACTTAATGGAGATAAGATCTGATATCTTCAGTCTGCTCCATTGCCGATACATGGAGATAAGACTATAATCTTCAGCCTGCTCCCTTGCTACATCAGGAAGATAAGGCTAGTGGCTAAAATCTGCTCCCCTGCTACCTCGGGAAGATAAAATTCGCCATCTTCGATCTGCTCTGCTACCGCTTTAGGGAGATAAGATCTACAATCTTCAGTCTGCTTCCTTGCTACCTTAGGAAGATAAGACTGGTGGCTTGAATCTGCTCCATTGTCGATACATGGAGATAAGATTTGCCAAATTCAATCTGCTCCGCTACCGCCTAGGGAGATAAGATCTGTGAATTCACCGATGTTGCTACACCGCCCCTCTCGAGGACATGTCACCGTAGACTACATTTCCACATGCATATGTTTATGCCGAATGATCAGAATGCTATGATCAGAATGAATCAAATGCTCCTAGCCACACTTGTTATGAATGCCAAAAATGTCTTTTTTTTTGTTAATGTACCATGATTAA
Source organism: Gossypium sturtianum (assembly GCA_025698515.1). Lineage (NCBI taxonomy): Eukaryota > Viridiplantae > Streptophyta > Magnoliopsida > Malvales > Malvaceae > Gossypium > Gossypium sturtianum. Next base: position 162,541,491 of record CM046955.1, on the reverse strand, counting down.
AATGCAGTGATCGGAATGAATCAAATGCTCCTAACCAAATGATATTTTGGATGACATTTGCATGAATGCAGACTGTCATTAGAATGATATTTTTTAAATGATTATGATGCAATGATCGGAATGCATCAAATGCTCCTAATTAAATGTGTCTTGCATGATGAATGCAAAGTTTCATGAGAATGATCCTTTTTAATATTTAAGGCGACATTGCTCGTTGTTCATCAAGGTTCTATCACTGATGCGTTACCCTACTTTCTCGTTCAGCTGGTATCTTTGATAGAAAACCCAAAGAAACAATCATATTCTGTTCAGCAAGTTTGCCCAAGTGTAATTTCAGAGTCCCTTCCACTGTACCTTTTAGGACATAAAATTTGTACCTCCCACTGCAACTTTAGGAGAATAACATTTGGTTTCTTTCATCCGTCCTGTTACCACTCAGAGATATAGAATTTGTATCCTTTTCAATCAAGTTAATCTGTTACACCATTCCCTGGGTATAATGACCAGATATATGTGTCTGAAATGGTATCATTTTTCTTTTCCCGAGATTGATCCCCTTTTACACTTGGGTTAACATTGCTCGTCATTTGTCGAGATAGTATCACCGACAAAATGTCTTATCCAATAAAAATCCAAAGAGATAATCATTTTTCAATATTTCCAACCCTTAGGCTTGGTGAGTTCTAAACAATAGTCCTGTTTCAGATTCTCATATTATTTAGAAGCTTCCAGAGTAATATGTGAAACTCCTTTTATGAAAGTGTTATTATTCCATTAATCGTTATTTCAATATAAGATGCTTGAAAAACAATGGACGAGAAAGAAATTAATCAGGAGCATAGCTCGAAAATCAAGAGCATAGCTCGAAACAAATAAGTTAATCAAAGATAACCAAGGTAATAAAATAAAATTGATTGGGGTGTATCTTAAAAAGAATAAAGCAAGCAAAGATAGCCAAGGCCATAAAAGAAAATTGATTGGGATGTATCTTTAAAAAGAATAAAGCAATCAAAGATAGCAAATTCAAAAATGGGTAAGATAGAAGCTAGGTGACCCAGATATCGCAGCATGAGCTTCTCTGTACAAACTTCATGAGGACCATTTTGAGCTCAATACGTGTTTATAGGATCTGGAGTACTTTGTCAATGCCCCAAAACGTAGCATACTTCCTCAATGTTAATTCAGGCATAGCAAGACTACCACATGCCCTACCTTTGATCAAAATTTAAGCCGCCCTTTTCGGGTTTTTGGCTCAAAATCCCTTTGGTCTCAAAGCGCCCTTTGCGGGTTTTCGCATTTGCCTCTCTTTTTTTTTGAATTTGAATTTGAACTCAAGGCACCCTTTGCGGGTTTTCACCTTGGCCTTTCCCCTTTCAGGTAAAATACTTCTTGACTGAACCTGAATTCACCGGATTGGGCAAGTCTTTGGCATTCATCTCGGTCAATATCAATGCTCCTTCAGAATCAGCCTTCTTTACAACATAAGGTCCTTCTCAATTTGGCATCTGTTTTCCTCTGAAATCATTTTGTAGAAGAAAGATCTTTCAATACTAGGTCCCCATCATGACATTCCCTTGGGTGGACCATTTTTGACATAAATCAGCATCATCCATTTTTGGTGCATTTGACTATGATGAATTCTTTCAAACCCTTTTCTTCAGCCAAGTTTACTGGAGACATTCTACTTCATCCAATTCTTGACTTAAAAAACACTTGGAGCAAAGGAATCTCGATTTTCATGGGCAAGACCACTTCTCTTCCGTAAACTAATGGAAAAGTGTTGCCCCAGCGAAAGTCTTGGTCGACGTTTGATAAGCATAGAGAGTAAATAGTAGCTTGTTATGCCAATCTTTACAAGTCTCGGTCATCCTTCCTACAATCCTTATTTTTTTTATTTTTTTTACTGCCTTTGTTGCTCTATGATATGGCGTTTGATCTTTGAATAAACTACAAACTTTTGACATTGTCCTTTTTGGCATTCTTTGTCAGCGTCTGATCTCTTTTTTTTAAAAGAATTTAATGACTTCGACCTTGTAACATTGGCATATGAAGCTACTTCCACCCTCTTAGTGAAGTAAACGACGACCACGACGATGAATCGATATTGGCTAAAAGCTTTTGACGAGATTGGCCCCATCACATCCATGCCCCACATATGGAAAATTTGTGAAGAACTGGAGAAGGCACATGAATCTTGGCATAACTGATACCATCCCCTTCTATGTAGATTAACAGTACCCAAACCTCATGATTAGCTTGACTATTGTAAAACCATTAGCATGTTCTCTAAGCACCCTTATGGACCTCTTTTAAGATTTTCCCAAGTGTGTCTTGATATGATCGTGCAAAAATATCTTTGAATTTTTGAAAATAACTCAATGATGTCTTGCCTTATCTCTGTGGTGAGCTAGGCTACAATCTTCACCTCTTCTCTAGGCTCATAATATCCACTGACCCTTTGTAGAATAGGGTCTGTTTTTCATCTTGTTCTACCATTCTTAACAAATCAGAAGATAGGCTACAATCCCTGTCATCTTCAAAGTATTGAGATCCCTCTAGACATATATCTTACTCGAAAGGAGACTCTGAGTCAGTAACAGCGTTGCTCACATTGTTGATATCTGGAGACCTATTGTAGGTTCAAAGGAAGATAAATAATTCAAAGAATGATGAATGAAGAATGAAATAATACTTGAAAGAAACTCCAAAGAACAAATAAAAGAAAAAAAAACTAAGAACAAATGTTTGTACAGTATGAAATGGAAAAAATAAAAGAACATTTGCTCAAAAAGATGCATTTTATTGAAATAGAAATTTCGGACACGAGCCTATTTCACAAAAGGATTCTTATTGCCTCTAGGCTTAAGGCAACAAGCGTGTTTTGAATATTACTCTAGATCAGCTCTAAAAATACAGGGATCTCTCCCACAGTCCCATTATTCAAAATACTCCCAAGAACGCAAGGGCTTGGAAACTTCATTTCCTGATTCCCTCTTCGCCTTTGATTTCTTCAAGGAGTCGCAACTTTTTTGTCTCCTCCTTCAATTATCGCATTTACTGCCTCGTCAAAGTGATCATGTTTTGATGAATCGTCGAACTTCACAATTCTCATTTTAATGAATCTTTCGACCAACTTTTTAAACGTAGTACAGTTTTCAATTGAGTGACCCATTATTCCTGCGTGGTACTCACATTGGGCATTCTCATTATACCATTTTGGGACGGAGGTTGCACGGGTTCCGAGTAGGATGGAGACATCACATGCACATCAAAAAGATTCTGATACAACTCCTTATATGTCATCAGGATGGGTGTGAAATGGAGCCTTTCTGCATTTGGCCTTGAATTGGATTCCTGCATTGAAGAACCTTAATAGCTAGTGGTTACTGCCCTCGGCTGGCCTACGGTGACTGATTTAGGATGCATGCTCAGGATACTCCATTTTTCTTGTTTCTCGGGGCTAATCTTTTGGTGCTTTCTCCCGTCTCTATTCTCCTACTCTTTACCGCATTTTCAATCATCTCGCCAGACATTACTATATCTGAAAAGCTTATGGTGGCGCTTCCCCACATATGGTTAATGAATGGGGCTTTTAGAGTATTGATGAAAAGCATTGTGGTCTCCTTTTCTAAAAGCCGCGGCTGAACTTGTAGGGCAACTTCCCTCCATCTTTGCGCATACTGCCTGAAACTTTCATTCGATTTTTTCTCCATGTTCTGTAAGGTGATTCTGTCAGGGGTCATGTCTGTCACATGACTGTATTGCTTCATAAATGCTTGCGCTTGGTCTCTCCACGAATTAATCCTAGCACGACTCAATTGATTATACCACTTGGATGCTGCCCCCACCAAACTATCTTGAAAGTAGTGGATCAGCAATTGATCATTATTAACATATCCAGTCATCCGTCTACAGAACACGGTAATATGAGTTTCAGGGCAGCTGGTCCTATTGTACTTCTCAAATTCTGGCATTTTAAACTTATGAGGAAGCACCAAGTTTGGAACCAAGCTTAGGTCTGTAGCATCAATTTCATGATGATTATCAGCATTTTCTAAAGCCTTGAACTTCTCTTCCAACCATCTGCAACGATCTTCCAACTGCCTTGAAGATTCAAATCTTGTCCCCTCCCTCTCTGCTATATATAAGTCAGGGATAACAGGATTAGCAGGGTTATCTCCTGGGTTGGATCCTGTGCCAACTTGGAAATTCATGGGCACTCCAGTGTTAGTTTGCCCTTGTTGAGGCCTAATCGTGACAGATGGCCTTCGGGGATACTCCTCAGATTGTTCATGCGGTGGGGTGAAACCTCGAGGAATGTCCTCATTATCTTCAGTATTAACTATGGGACCCTTTCCTTTGTCCATTACCCCGTTCAGCATCTGAGCCATTTGAGCCATCATACTTCTTTGGGCTTCCAGCATTTAGCCTATCATCTCTTGTTGGAGTTTTGCTAATTGCTCTTGCATCTGGTCTTGCATGTCTCTTTGAAACTGTTCAAGTCTTTGATCCATTTTCTTTGTCTTTGCACGTGTACCGTAACGGTGTTCAGTTTCCAAATTTTTCCTTTCCTCTTTCTCTCTCTGTTATAATTTCAACTAATTAGGCTCTCTCTATAGACTTAAATGCACATGATGTGATGTAATGCAAATGCATAGAATGAATGCAAAAGAAAGAGAGGCGTTGATTCTGAATTCAATTCCATTAGAAAAACTTTTCTAGAAAGCAAATTTCTTTACATAAAACGGCTTACATATGCGGCCTTGCCATCATATTCCAAGCAAAAACATCAATCCCCTTCTTCGCAAAGGTCAAATCTTGCAAACTTTTAATAGATGCCTCCACTAGCTCCTTTTTTCTTGATCTGAGCCGCGACTCACTGCTCACTTATTTCCATAATGCTCGTTAGCCTCTTCAAGAAAGTCAAGACGTGGTGATTCTCGAATAGTCTTTGTCAGCTTGAATCCTTGGGCAATAAAGTCTTGTATTCTTTCACGGACTATCAGTCTTTTCTCGTTGTGTTTACTTGGACCATATTCGGACGACCGTTTTATAATCCACTTTATCAAGAAATACATTTTCTCATGACAAACTCTTCTATTTAGCAATCGAATTTGAATCAACACCTCTTTTCTATGATGTAAATGCAATGCAATCAAAACAGAACAAAACACGTTAGCACAGGCGAAATAAATAACATAGAACACCTATCTGGGTGACCATTAGGGTTTAATATAGCTCTATCTAAGGTTGGCTCTTAAGGATCACTATATGTGGCTTAGCTCTAAAGGGAGGGTACCTGAACCAGCAGATTCCTCTATCCTCACCCATTATAGGCTCATACGGACCGAGTTCAGTTCAGGGGAATACATTTCCCTATGGTTATGCAGAGGTGAAAACCTCACGAAGACATAGGTACGGATGTATCCTGGAAGCAGTCCACTAGCCTATGCGGAGGTGAAAACCTCACGAAGGCATAGTTTCTCACTCCCACTTAAAGGTATGACCACAACGGTCATGCAATGCAATATGTGCAAGAAAATAATAATCATATGTTCAAATCAAAATTTTTAAATTTTCAAATCGAATTTTCAAATTTCCGAAAAATGACAAAAAATAATCAATTTTACGGCTTGACTCTCTTATCAGTACCCAGTGGAGTCGCCAAGCTGCCGAAACCATTTTTTAAGTTTTTATAAAAATGATGGATCGACTTAAAAAAAAATGAAAACAGGAGTCGCCACCAATACCTTTTTACTTAGGTGTGATTGGATCACCTTGTAAAATATTTATTTCAAAAACATTGATTTTAGTCTACGAAATTTAAGAAAACGGGTTCGGGAGTCGGTTACGTACGAGGAAGGATTAGCACCCTCGTAACGCCCAAAATTGGTACCGGATTGATTAATTATTGTCCTAATGTCAAAAATTCGAAAAGATTTGAAAACATGATTTCTTTGAAAACTTGAACAATTTGAGTTAAAAATTTGAGATTTTCTTTGTTCCGAAAGAATACAAACATCACATCCAGTACATTAGGACATGATATTTTAAATCCTTGTAACCAAAATCATCTCATGATTTACAAAATTTTATTAAAAGGATATTTAGTTATTTAGTCAAACGTAAAATCGAAACCCAGCACGTTCCCCGAATTTCTAAATACAAAACATTGCCTTATTTAAAAAAAAAACCTTTAGATAAAATATAGTAATTTTACAAAATGTATTTTATTTTAAACGATGATCCATGTGAAAATATCGCATTTAAACATAAATACCAAAAGCAATCATGGTATACTAACATTTCATATTAATATAGACAATAAAAGAAATAATAATATAAAATAACGACTAATAAAAATAACTATACTAAAGCAATCATAAATAAATGAAAGAGTATGAACAAATAGAATATATAAAGCAATAAATATCAAAATAAAAAAAACTACTAAATAAATATGAAAACTTTTCCTGGAAGAATAAACTTTTCATGCAATGACATATATTAAGTAGTAAATAAATATTGTAAAATAAAAAGAAATATAATAATTTTAAATGAAGATATATAAAAATTACATATAATATAAATAATATAAATAAAATATGTTATTCAATATAAATATATTTTATACAAAATAAAATTTTAAAAGTAATATATAATGTAATATAATACTATAGAATATACAAAATTTAAAAATAAATAATATAATAACTAATATATGAATTATAAAATAATATATAATAAATATAGATAATTAAACTAAGTAAAATAATAAATAGTATAATTTGAAATAATATGTAGCTAAGAAAAACAATACACAAAAACCTTATACTATTAATAAATTAATATATAATAAAAAAATAATTTTTAATATGATAAAACAATTTTAATATAATGTTAAAATAATTAAAAAAACATAAAATAAAAAGGTTTTAAAATAAACAAAAAAACAAAAAATCTAAAAAAATAAAATGTAAAAGGATCAAATCAAGACGCGCGTCATATCTTAGGGACTTATTAGGCAATTATGCCATGTCTCCTAAACGACGCCGTTATTATATTGGCCTTTAAGTAGCCCGAAGGATTAAATTGAAATATACACAAACATTTAGGGCCGAATTAAAAAATTAAATTAAACGAAATTAAAAATAATAAAATTACGAAAGGACTAAAATGGCAATTAGACCTTTTAACAAAAACACGCGGATCCTTCCCGGATTTTCAGGTCAACGCGAGGATCCTTACCCTGAACGACGTCGTTTTATGCTTATTAGTTTAAGCAAAAACGACGCCATTTTCTCATTGCTATATAAGTTACAAAGTTAATAAAAAAAATCATTTTAACATTTCAGAAGAAAAAAAAGGCTGAGTTTTTTGAAAACTCTCTCTGTCCTTTGGCCTTCGGCCAGGACTCCGATGAGGGGGCCGTCGCACGCGCCTCCGTACGTCCACCGTATATGGCGGTCGACGGCCAGCGACTTCGTTTTTTAACGCCAATCAAAAGGTAAAAAATACCCCTTTTCCTTTATTTTATCACCCGTGTATTTATTATTTGCAGGAATACAAAAAAAAAGTAAAAAGAATAACGCGGATAAGGAATAAGAAATCACCTCTGTTTGGTGTTTTTATTTCAGTGTATTTTTTTTTGCCTATATTCTCTGTGTTGTGTGTATTCTGTGTTACAAATTTTATGGGGTTTTATAACCCAGAAAATAAAAAGGGAAACAAAAAAATTCTATTTCTTTTGCCATTTTCGCTGCTGTTTCTTTCCTTTTCTTGCAGGTAAGAGGCGGAGATCTCGGCGACGATGGGGCGATTCGCGCAAACTACGGCGCGTCTGGTGGCTTGGGAACGAGAAAGGGCTGCTGAGGCTTGCGGCGCCTAGGGTTTCCCCAGAAACCCTAGGTTTCTGATTTCGTTTAAGCGTTGGGCCCATTTGGGCCATCTCTGTTTTTAGGTGTAATTGGGTCTGGGTCTGTTTTGGGTGTAACGAGTATCTGTTTGGGGTGTAAGTGGGCTACGGGTAAATTAGATTTGGACTTTGAGGATTGGTTTTGTAAAATGGACTGTAAAAGAATAAACTTGAGCATTTATTTTTTTTGTTGTTTTTTTTTTTTTGATTTGTTACATGAGCCCGGGCAAAATGGCTTTATTACAAAGCATAGAAACTACGTGTGTAACTTGACCTAAATTTTCATCTAAAATTATGATAACATGCCACATTAGTTTGTCATTACACCGTCAATGGAAGTTAATGGCTCAGTAACCTAAATGTAATAAATCGATAACATTATTAATTGTATTGTAATTTTTTAAAATTTGGCAAGCAAAACATGATTTAAACCATAAATAAGTGACTAAATTTGTAATTTACCTTATTTTCTAAACTGGAAACAGATAATATTGTTTATTGTTCAAACAGAACACTAACTCACGTGCTTTGTGTGTAGGGACTACGGGATCAAATGAGAAAAAGACATTCTACCAGCTTCCCCAAACTTCAATGTGTGTTGCATTAGTGATTTGTGACATCCACAAAAAAAGTTCGTAATTAATGACGTCCACAAAACGTCACAAAATATTGAAGTGATATTTACTGACCAATCACAACCCTTGTCAAAGAGATCTCAATAATGACATATCATAGAGTGCACCAAGATCTAGAATACCATTCAATTGCTCAAAATTGATGATTATTCTATGTATTTAAGCATGTTTCACTTTGGACTTTTATTATCTCTTATTTGTATAAAATACATAAATTCCAACTGTAACAACATGCATTATTGCTGGAACTAAAAAAAGATATATAAATTTAATGAAGAAAAAATGATTATCGACAAATGGCACCACCTCTTATCAAAGAGGTTTCAATAATTGCGTAACGCCCAACTAGAATCACATAAGCTTTTTTTTCCAACGTAAGAATATCTCATGTGCTTTGTGTGCAAATATTATGAGAACAAGTAAATGACATCTTACTAGATTCAACAAACTCCGTTGGGTGTTGCATCAGTGACTGATGACATCTACAAAAAGTTCGTAATTAATAAAATCCGCAAAAGGTTGTATTTATGCATGTTTTGCTTTGGACTTTTATTATCTCTTGTTCGTACAGAATACACAAATTTCAACTGTAACAACCTGTATTATTACTGGAACTCAAAAGAGATATATAAATTTAATGAAGAAAAAATGATTATCAACAAATGGCACCACCTCTTACCAAAGAGGTTTCAATAATAGCGTAAAGCCAACTAGAATCACCTAAGCTTTTTTTTCCAATATAAGAATATCTCACATGCTTCGTGTGCAGAGACTATGAGAACAAATAAAGGACATCTTACTAGATCCGCCAAACTCCATTGGGTGTTGCATCAGTGACTGATGACATCTACAAAAAGTTCGTAATTAATGAAATCTGCAAAAGGTTGTATTTATGCATGTTTTTCTTTGGACTTTTATTATCTTTTGTTCATACATAATACATAAATTCCAACTGTAACAACCTGCATTATTGTTGGAACTAAAAAAAAAAGATATATAAATTTTAGGAAGAAACAATGATTATCAACAAATGGCACCACCTCTTACCAAAGATGTTTCAATAATAGCGTAACGCCCAACTAGAATCACGTAAGCTTTTTTTTTTCTAACGTTAGAATATCTCTTGTGCTTCGTGTGCAGAGATTATGAGAACAAATAAAGGACATCTTACTAGATCTGCCAAACTCCACTGGGTGTTGCACCAGTGACTAATGATATCTACAAAAAGTTCGTAATTAATGTAATCCGTAAAAGGTTGTATTTATGCATGTTTTGCTTTGGACTTTTATTATCTTTTGTTCGTACATAATACAAAAATTCCAACTGTAACAACCTGCATTATTGTTGGAACTAAAAAAAAGATATATAAATTTAAGAAAAAATTATTATCAACAAATGGCACCACCTCTTACCAAAGATGTTTCAATAATAGCGTAACGCCCAACTAGAATCACGTAAGCTTTTTTTTCCAACGTAAGAATATCTCACGTGCTTCGAGTCCAGAGACTATGGGAACAAATAAAGGACATCTTACTAGATTCACCAATCTCCATTGGGTGTTGCATTAGTTGCTGATCTACAAAAAGTTCGTAATTAATGATATCCGCAAAAGGTTGTATTTATGCATGTTTTGCTTTGGACTTTTATTATCTCATGTTCGTACAGAATACAAAAATTCCAACTATAACAACATGTATTATTGTTGGAACTAAAAAAAGATATATAAATATAAGGAAGAAAAAATGATTATCGATAAATGGCACCACCTCTTCCCAAAGAGGTTTCAATAATAGTGTAACGCCCAACTAGAATCATGTAAGCTTTTTTTTTTCCAACGTAAGAATATCTCACGTGCTTTGTGTGCAGAGACTATGAGAACAAATAAATGACATCTTACTAGATTCACCAATCTCCATTGGGTGTTGCATCAGTGACTGATGACATATACAAAAAGTTCGTAATTAATGAAATCCGCAAAATGTTACAAAATATTGAAGTGATATCTACTAACCAATGGCGACCCTTGCAAATGAGATCTCAATAATAGCATAAAGTGCAACAATATCTAGAATATTTTTTAGTCCGTCATAGTTGTTGATTATTCTATGTATGTTCCACTTTAGGCTTTTAACTATCTCTTGTCCCCCCCCCCCCCAAAAAAAAAAAACACATATTTCAGGGTAACAACCTACATTGATGGCAAAACTAAAAAAAATAAAGACATTACAAAAAGAAAAAATAAAGAAATTCTTATTGACAAATGGTACCACATATTACCAAAGAAACTTTAATAACGCCCAACAAGAATTAGAATATCGTTTAGTTACTTAGAATTGTTTATTATTTTATGTATTTATGCGCGTTTCACTTTAATCTTTTATTATTCTTTGCTCATACAAAAAAAAACTAAAAATAATATATTTTAAATATAACAACGTGCATTGATGTCAGAAGTAAAAAAGATATATAAAATCAAGGAGAAAACGAAAGAAAGAAAGAAAGAAAGAAAGAAATGTTTATCAACAAATGGCACCTCTTACCAAAAGTGTTTATCAACGAATTGCGACAGATCAAGTACCAACATGGGAGAATGTGTCAGGGTCAGGGACCAAATGTGTATTTAAGCCAAAGAAAATAAAGGAAAAAGGATTAAATTTCTCAAAAAAGCATAGAAACTACTTGTGTAACTTGACCTAAATTTTCATCTAAAATTATGATAACATGCCACATAATTTGTTTGTCATTACACCGTCAATGGAAGTTAATGGCTCAGTAACCTAAATGTAATAAATCGATAACATTATTAATTGTATTGTAATTTTTTAAAATTTGGCAAGCAAAACATAATTTAAACCATAAATAAGTGACTAAATTTGTAATTTACCTTATTTTCTAAACTGGAAACAGATAATCTTGTTTATTGTTCAAACAGAACAATAACTCACGTGCTTTGTGTGTAGGGACTACGGGAACAAATGAGAAAAAGACATTCTACCAGCTTCCCCAAACTTCAATGTGTGTTGCATTAGTGATTTGTGACATCCACAAAAAAGTTCGTTATTAATGACGTCCACAAAATGTCACACAATACTGAAGTGATATTTACTGACCAATCACAACCCTTGTCAAAGAGATCTCAATAATGGCATAAAGTGCACCAAGATCTAGAATACCATTCAATTGCTCATAATTGATGATTATTCTATGTATTTAAGCATGTTTCGCTTTGGACTTTTATTATCTCTTATTCGTACAGAATGCATAAATTCCAACTGTAACAACCTGCATTATTGCTGGAACTAAAAGAAGATATATAAATTTAAGGAAGAAAAAATGATTATCGGCAAATGGCACCACCTCTTATCAAAGAGGTTTCAATAATTGCGTAACGCCCAACTAGAATCACATAAGCTTTTTTTTTCAACGTAAGGATATCTCACGTGCTTTGTGTGCAAAGATTATGAGAACAAATAAAGGACATCTTACTAGATTCAACAAACTCCATTGGGTGTTGCATCAGTGACTGATGACATCTACAAAAAGTTCGTAATTAATAAAATCCGCAAAAGGTTGTATTTATGCATGTTTTGCTTTGGACTTTTATTATCTCTTGTTCGTACACAAATTCCAACTGTAACAACCTGTATTATTGCTGGAACTAAAAAAAGATATATAAATTTAATGAAGAAAAAATGATTATCAACAAATGGCACCACCTTTTACCAAAGAGGTTTCAATAATAGAGTAAAGTCAACTAGAATCAGATAAGCTTTTTTTTCCAACGTAAGAATATCTCACATGCTTCGTGTGCAGAGACTATGAGAACAAATAAAGGACATCTTACTAGATCCGCCAAACTCCATTGGGTGTTGCATCAATGACTGATGACATCTACAAAAAGTTCGTAATTAATGAAATCCGCAAAAGATTGTATTTATGCATGTTTTCCTTTGGACTTTTATTATCTTTTGTTTATACATAATACAGAAATTCCAATTGTAACAACCTGCATTATTGTTGGAACTAAAAAAAAGATATATAAATTTAAGGAAGAAAAAAAATGATTATCAACAAATGACACCACCTCTTACCAAAGAGGTTTCAATAATAGCGTAACGCCCAACTAGAATCACGTAAGCTTTTTTTTCCAACGTCACGTGCTTCGTGTGCAAAGATTATGAGAACAAATAAAGGACATCTTACTAGATTCGCCAAACTCCACTAGGTGTTGCACCAGTGACTGATGATATCTACAAAAAGGTTCGTAATTAATGTAATCCGTAAAAGGTTGTATTTATGCATGTTTTGCTTTGGACTTTTATTATCTTTTGTTCATACATAATACAAAAATTCCAACTGTAACAACCTGCATTATTGTTGGAACTAAAAAAAAGATATATAAATTTAAGTAAAAATGATTATTAGCAAATGGCACCACCTCTTACCAAAGATGTTTTAGTAATAGCGTAACGCCTAACTAGAATCACGTAAGCTTTTTTTTTCCAACGTAAGAATATCTCACGTGCTTCGTGTGCAGAGACTATGAGAATAAATAAAGGACATCTTACTAGATTCGCCAAGCTCCATTGGGTGTTGCATCAGTGACTGATGACATCTACAAAAAGTTCGTAATTAATGAAATCCGTAAAAGGTTGTATTTATGCATGTTTTGCTTTGGATTTTTATTATCTTTTGTTCTTACAGAATACAAAAATTCCAACTATAACAACCTGCATTATTGTTGGAACTAAAAAAAGATATATAAATTTAAGGAAGAAAAAATAATTATCGACAAATAGCACCACCTCTTCCCAAAGAGGTTTCAATAATAGCGTAACGCCCCTCTAGAATCACGTATGCTTTTTTTTCCAACGTAATAATATCTCACGTGCTTTGTGTGCAGAGACTATGAGAACAAATAAATGACATCTTACTAGATTCACCAAACTCCCATTGGGTGTTGCAGCAGTGACAGATGACATCTACAAAAAGTTCGTAACTAATGAAATTCGCAAAATGTTACAAAATATTGAAGTGATATCTACTAACCAATGACAACCCTTGCAAATGAGATCTCAATAATAGCATAAAGTGCAACAATATCTATTTTTTAGTCGGTCATAATTGTTGATTCTTCTATGTATGTTCCACTTTAAGCTTTTAACTATCTCTTGTCTGTACAAAAAAAAAAACACATATTTCAAGGTAACAACGTGCGGATGCCAAAACTAAAATAAATAAATCAATTACAGAAGAAAAAATAAAAAAAAAAATTCTTATCAACAAATGATACCACATCTTACCAAAGATATTTTAGTAACGCCCAACAAGAGTTAGAATATCTTTTAGTTACTTATAATTGTTTATTATTTTATGTATTTATGCGCGTTTTACTTTAATCTTTTATTATCCCTTGCTCGTACAAAAAATGAAAATAAAAATAATATATTTCAAATATAACAATGTGCATTGATGTCAGAAGTAAAAGAGATATAAAAATTCAAGGAGAAAAAGAAAGAAAGGAAGAAATGTTTATGAACAAATTACATCTCTTATCAAGTGTTTTATAGTAGCATAACGTCCAACAAGATCTAAAATATCCTTCGATTATTTATAATAAGATTTAGGATATCCTTTAGTTATTTATAATTGTTATTATTCTATATATTATGTATGTGTTTCTTTTATATTTTATCATCTCTATTTTGAACAAACACACACACATATTCCTAGTGTGGTAAACTTGCATGGATGTCGGAACAGAAATAGAAAATATGTTTACAAAGAAATGACACTTCTTGCAAATGAGGTCTCAATAATAGTGTAATGTGCGACAAGCTCTATAGTATCCTTTAGTTGGCTGTACTTATTGATTACTACGAGTATTTATATATATTGCACTTTTGTCTTTTATTATTTGTTGTTGGTATAAAAAATCACATAATACCGTCGATTTAGTCTTAATTCAATTGGCATGAGCATTGTTGTCAATGTAGGAAGATGTAGTTTTGAGTCTGTTGAAACACATTATCCTCATATTTATGGGTTGAGGAGGGACTATGAATAATTGTAGACATTATGTCAAAAAGAATAGATATAATGGGAACCTATAATAAAATTGTTTAAAAAAAGCACATAATACTAATACGATAACTTATATTGATGATAGAAGTGATAAATATGTATAAATTTAACGAGATAATTAAAAAGGATTGATTAATATGAGAATTACAACCATATCTTACTTAATTCCCACTAAAAATATGGAGTGTAATAAAATGTGTTTGAAAATCAGCTAATGAGGATGTATAAATAATAATTCAATTTATAAAGAAAAATATTTTACATGGATTAATTATGGATAGAATTGTCTTTTTTATTGAGATGTGTTTTCTTAAAGAAAAATCACGAGAATAATATTTATTTCTCTTCAAAAATATGTCATAACACCAATAATATTCATTGCTATTGTGCTTATAAATTTTTTGCTTTCCACTTAATGGCTTAAAAAAATCCTAAAATTTCAACATTGAACCTATAGGAGAAAGGGTGTTTACTCAGAGTAAGGATTGTATGAAACAGTGACGCAACGTCATCTGTATCTCTTTCCAATAATTTTATACCACATCAGTATTCTTATCTTGAATTTCAAGATTTTAATTTGGATTTGATTTTTTTCAAGATGAAAATCCTGAAATTCAAGATAAGAATACTGATATGGCATAAAACTATTAAAAAAGGATACAGATAACGTAGCATCACTGTTTCATACAATCATTTCCCGTTCACTCATCTTCAACACATGGGATGTATTCGTAAACTCAACATATGTGTAGTAATATAGTGCGTGCATGTGTAAAGCGTAGGATGAGATGGATGGCTAAATTGCGCGACAAAGTCCTCATTACAAGCATATTCCTTAAGATGCCAAAACAGCAATTGAACGTTACGTTACTCCAGTTCTTTTTGTTGTCTCAAAAATGCCCCAGACCAAATATAAAAAAAAAAAAAGAAAAAGAAAAGAAAGTTTATGCGCAGGAAAATAAGAAACAGAAGAGAGAAAAAAAAGTCGAGTTGGTAAAATCAATAAGAAAATTCTAGAGAAAAATAAATAAGATTTTTATTTGCTGCATTGTTAATGAATAAATGTATCTACTAATAATTATATTAGAATAATTAAGCAAATTATTTCCCAATATTACTAAAAGTAAATGTAATAATTTTTAAGTATATACGATTCATTCTTATACATTGATAATATGAAAATTAACTTCTACAGCTTGGCTTGACAGAAGTTAGTAAGGAATTAATTATGATTTTTTTTTCTTCCAAGAATTAGTTATGAATAGGTATAATTAATAAGTAGACTAGTGTGAACGCAAGGAAACACAAAAATTGATGAGGCTGTATTACCCTATATATTTTTATGTATTTATACCATTACCATATATATTTCTACATGCAACTTATTAATTGAATCTCAACTTAATTATGAAATTATTAAATATGTATTTCTTTACAAAATAAAAAAAATATTATAATAGAGATTATTTTTGTTTTTTCCATATGTTTATATTATATAAAATCTAGCTAGACATAATGAGATTTTAATCTAAGATAATATGATTTTTAATATCTCGACTTCACCATTTTAACTAAAGCTTAAAGCTTTGTTTTTTTATTATTATATAAATATATTTATTACATAGATTTTTTAACTCACATCTAAGTTGATATTACGAGTCAACTCCACACTAATTCAATTAGTAAAATTATTTAAACTTTTTTTTGAAGAAAATAATAAAATGTTTAAATGAAACAACTAAAATCAAATATTTAAAAATTAAAACTTAGGATTGGTGAGAGTTTAGTCATATGTATCTTACCATTCTACTTATAATTTAATTGTTTTAAGAGTATAATTTTAACATTCAAATTTCTTTTAACCATAATATATATATATATTAAAAAGGTAATAAATAGGAAGTTTGAAAACATGGAAACACTACCTTTCCAAAAAGAAAAAGAAAGAAAACAAGGAAACACACAAAAATAAACATATATATTTGAAGGACTACCATATATATATATATACAATGCATCTTTCAAAAAAATACAATGCAATGTTTTTTTTTTTTTTACGTTTTAAAAGTAAAATATTAATTGAGTTCTATTTTAATTGGTATTATAATAATTGTAATCATTAAGGGGATATGAACTCAAATATGTATTTTTTTTAATTTTAAATTGTGATCTATTAGTTAAGTGTTTATTTTTCTTAAAAATAATTTTAGTGAATTTTTGTTATGCAAAAAAAATATTTATTTTCTTTTATTAAAAATTTTAGAAAAATTTATGGATAGTAATAGGTATTGTATAAAATACATAAAATATTTCAAATTTTCAAGTAATGAACCTGCAAGAGTTTATATGGGGCGTTACTAATGGCATCCAGTAATGTATTTTGTTCTGGAGTGACAAAACGCTTCTCATCACTCCAACTCTTGAGTCCTTTTATGCCAATATTTCCCTATAAATATCGACACTCACCATCTCAATTCACCACAAGAAAAACAATAGAGAAATTCCCTTCTTAAGTTAGCCATGGATAACGCAGCTAGTGCATTGTTCACCTCTTCCTTGAGTCGTTTCACCACTACTGTGTCCTCAATTTCTTTCGCCACTTTCCTGAGCATCTGCTCCACCTTTGCTGTCCTGGCATTCGCTTTCTATTTCCTCTTCAAGTTCCTGTCTGGAGGTAACGGGAAAGCAAAGCAAGCCCCTCTCCCACCCCTCCTCCTGAAACCTTGGCCTATTGTGGGAAATCTCCCTGAGATGCTTATAAACAAGCCCACATTTAGGTGGATACATGAACTGATGAAGGGTATTACTACGGGCATTGCATGCATCCGCTTTGGAAATGTGCATGTAATTGTCATCACTTGTCCTGAAATCAGTTGTCAATTCCTGAAAAACCAGGACGCTGTTTTTGCGTCGAGGCCAGTTAGCATGTCCACTGATGTCACAACTAAAGGCTACTTAACAACAGCTCTGGTGCCCTTCGGAGACCAATGGAAAAAGATGAAGAAAGTGCTGATGGGCGAATTGCTTTCCACAACCCGCCACCGGTGGCTGCATGAAAAAAGGGTTGAAGAAGCTGATAACCTTGTGCGTTACGTGTATAACCTGTGCACGTCTGCAGGCGGCCTGGTAAACGTGAGGGTGGCATCACAACAGTATTGCGGCAATGTGCCAAGAAAAATGCTGTTCAACAGGAGGTACTTTGGGGAGGGTAAGGAGGATGGAGGACCTGGGTTTGAAGAAGAAGAGCATATCAGTGCTGTTTTCACCATCCTTGCGTATCTTTACTCGTTTTGCGTATCTGATTATCTTCCACGCTTGAGAGGCCTTGATCTGGATGGCCATGAGAAAGTTATGGCTGGCGCTCTTTCAGTTATTCAAAAATATCACGATCCAATAATCGATGAGAGGATTCAACAGTGGCGAAATGGTGAGAAGGAGGACGTCGACGACTTGCTTGATGTCATGATTAGTATGAAAGATGCACATGATGACCCCATTCTTACCCCGGATGAGATCAAAGCTCAAATTACGGTAAGCTAGCTTATCCCTCCTTCACATGCACCTAATTTTTTTTCATTTTTTAAACTTTTTATTATTTTTTTAAGCTTAGCGAGTCAAATAAAACTTTATTTCATAATAAGAATTCAAACTGGGATGCACCACTCTGAGCAAGTATGCAAATTGAAACAAGAACCCAACTGATATTACAAAACCTTAGTTATTATCACCGCAAACAAAAATAAAAACACCTTAAAACCAGGCATGGACCAGAATTTCAGGTAGTATAAGCCACACTAAGCAAGAACGCAAGCTAGAAACAGGAACCCAGTTGATGTCACAAAAGCACAAAGACAGAAAGAAAAAAGAACCCTTGCAACTAAGCATAGATAAGTTGGACGTTTCACTCCCATCTTTTCTAGGGTGTTGACAAAAATGAAACTTTTCTTGGTCGGTGGGGTTAGCAGTTTCGATACCTTTTCGTTTTTCGATGTATGTTTTGCTTTCTGTTGTTTCGTTTTGTACTGACCTGGAAATAAAGGATGCATGCAAGTGGAGTAAGTAGTAGAGAAGGGATGATATATTTTTCACCCAAAATGAATTTAAGGTTGATTTGGATTACTTTTGAAGGAAATTATGATCGCAACGGTAGACAATCCGTCGAATGCGGTAGAATGGGCACTAGCTGAGATGCTGAACCAGCCGGAGATAATGGAGAAAGCTGCGGAGGAAATAGATAGGGTTGTTGGAAGGGAGAGGCTGGTCCAAGAGACTGATTTCACCAACCTCAACTATGTCAAGGCATGCGCCAGAGAAGCCTTCAGGCTCCATCCAATTGCACCCTTCAATGTCCCGCATGTCTCTGTGGCTGATACAACTGTTGCCAATTACTTCATCCCGAAAGGGAGTCATGTGCTTCTTAGCCGCACTGGTCTGGGTCGCAACCCTAAATTCTGGGATGATCCACTCAAGTTCAAGCCAGAGCGGCACCTCAAGGGGGATGGGGTCTCACTGGCGCTAACTGAGTCAGAACTGCGCTTCATCTCCTTCAGCACCGGAATGCGTGGGTGCAAGGGCGTCCTGCTGGGGACTTCCATGACTGTCATGCTATTTGCAAGGCTGCTGCAGTGTTTCACTTGGACCATCCCACCAACTAGTCAGAAACCCATCGATCTGAGTGAGGCCAAGGACAATCTGTTTCTTGCCAATCCGCTCGTTGCTGTTGCCAAGCCCAGGCTTCCCTCCCATGTTTATGCGTCGCTCTCCCTTAACTAGTTATAGCTATAATAATAAACACCAACGCATGCCTGTTGCAATGCCTTAGCATTGCATTGCATGCTACTAGTACTATATATGTTTTCTCTTTTCTTTTGTGTGTGTGTTTGAAAGCAAACTATGTTGCCTTGCATTGCAGTATATTGCATGCAACTATGTATTAGGAAGCAACTATGTTTTAGGAAACTACTAAGTCCAGGCTCTCCCCCTTCTCCTTAATGGTTAGGTGCTTCTCATCTAAACTTTAACAAGGTTAAGGTTAGAGAGAGCTGGTAAGCAGGAGAAACTAAGGAAACAACTATGTTTTTTCTTTGCTAATATATATCAATAAATATATATTAAGAAAAAAAGTTTGAGTTGGTGCCTTACTAAATTTATCAAAAATCTCAAAAAAGAATTAAAATGAAATACAATTAAATATGAATGTTTGATGCATCACCAATAACTACACATTATCCAAAAAATTTAAAATTAAATTCACTTTTAATTTTATTTCTACTTATTTGAAGTTATCTAATTAATTGATGGTGCAGAGTGCATCAAATACTAACCTTTTTATTTTTAAAAAAATAAAATTATTACACATGAAATTATTATATAACATCATTGAAAAAAAAAACTACTCATATATTACATTATTGAATAAGATTATTTAAATATATTAGTTCTAAGCATTCATGTTGTGGATGAAAAAAATTATGTAAAAAATATTTTTGAAAGTGTTAAATTAAAATTAAGTGAAGTCTTAGTTGAAACAATTGAGCTAAATGCTTAAAATTCATATGTCCCAAATTTAAATCTTATTATTAAAAACTTTAAAATGTTTTCAAGAAAACCTAAAAATGTTTCACGAAAAATAAAAAGAGAGTAAATTATTAAAAACCTCACAATATTACAAGATAGTCAAAAAGAGACAGTAAATTATTAAAAACCTTACAATATTCTAAGAAAACCTTAAAATGTTTCAAGACAAACAAAGAGACAGTAAATTATTTAAAACCTTAAAATGTCTCAAGACAACCAAAGAGATGGTAAATTATTAAAAACCTCAAAATGTTTTAAGAAAATAAAGAGGTAGTAAATTATTTAAAATCTCAAAATGTTTCAGGACAAATAAAGAGATAGTAAATTATTCTAAGATAACTATAGAGATATTAAATTATTAAAAACCTCAAAATGACGCCGGAAAACATAAAAAATGCTTTTGAAAAGGACAGCGTCGTCTTCTTCTATACTTACGTGAGTCGCAGCACCATTTGCCCATGCCTATATATATATATATATTAGTTGCAAATCTATGTTCCTATCATCTTTTCAGGTGGGTCTATCTTTTTTAATTTCTATTTCAAATGCGTTTCCATAGATAGTCAAAATTACCACCAAGCTGGCCTTTTTAAGAAACCAAGCAGTTAATTACAAGGTTAAAAGCATCAACCATTTCAAAAACAATTAGAGAAAAAATTATATCAGCAAAAGCCAAAGCCACAACCGAATCATCACAATGTTATTTTTAAGGCAACAGCCAAAAAAAACCTATTCCCGCTTGACCTTTCTTCCTTGCAAATATTCCAATGCACTTGTAGTCTATAATTTCTTTTAAAGCATCGCAAATAGACACTGCGATTTAGAAAATTTTGTAATTATTTAAGTTTAATAAATCAAAAAGTTTTTGTATATAATTTAATAATCAATTTAACCCCTTAATCCAAAACAGCACTTAATTGAGCTTTTAATAGAATAAATTTTAATACTTTTTTAAATATTTTTATAATTTTTGAATTTTTATTTTTTTATAAATTTTATAAATTTTTAAAATTCTATTTTTTATTAAATAATTTCTAGTATTTTATCATTTTATTATATTTATAATTTTTTTAAAAACCCTATGTTTTTTAAATTCTAAAAAGATTATGATTTTAAATTTTTTTAGAATGCTTTGGGAAATAATTTTACCACTTGACACAACATAAAGTTAAAAACGTACGGAAATTAATTTTTTGAGAGCTTAATTAATTACTTATGTTCAATTAAGTATTGTTTTTGATTGAGGATTCAATTAATTATTAAAATATTTTACAATTTTTTATATATTTAGCGAATTACTTCTTTAGACCGACTCTAATAACTTTTTTGTTTTGGGTACTGGATCAAGCTTTCATTAATAAGGGAATACAAATGTAGATTTGATAGCTGAAGCCAACCTCGCCCATCTTGATACTTGTTTGGAGGTATATTGTACCAACTCCCTCTCTTCATTGACAATCTTAAAATTACCAAGTCTCCCAATATCATTTATGAGTGGTGTGAACTTCCAGTTGATATCAGTACTGTATTCTAGTATTGAAAGATTTAGGTGAAAAACTTTACATCATTCTTGAAAACGCTTAGAGTAAGAATTGAGGTTTCTCGGATCAGAAATATAAATGCTTGTTGCAGATCTTCAAGATCCATTGTCCTGGCGAAGGAAAACACCACTTCCTTATTATTATTATTTTTGGTAACAACTTCCTTATTTTAATCATCAATACGCAGTCTATACCTCTTCCCGCTTAACCTTTCTTCCTTGCAAATATTCCAATGCACTTGTAGTCTATGCTATCATTGACAACTAATCTTGTGTCATTCCACACAATAAAATTATTCCTTGTGCCCATTTTTTGAGCATCTGAATTGAAAGCTTCTTGCCAATTGTTGCTTAGGACTCTAGCTCTTCCTTTGAAAACAACATTCATTTCTTTGTAGCCCATATGCTCCAAAGAATGCTAACAAAATCATATTTATCAGTACTAGTGTTGTGTTCAGTTGGAAGAGGTTCCGATCTCCTTTCTGTTAAGTTCATGTTAAGAATAAAATGTCTAACATCATGATTACCAAGCTCATGTGTTCTTATGCTAAAAAAATGAATATTGATATATTATCATAATTTTTTATGAAAAATATTAGTTTGAAGATCCTTAACGAAAACACGTGTAGCATGAAGATGAAATTAATTTTCCACTAGGAAGGAGGAAAATAAAGTAACGCAGACACAGTAGTGTTGGATGCTCATAAGCCAAAAATGGTCAAGTGAAATGACGGGGATTACAATTAGGGATTGGGAATGGGCCTATGGGCTTATGTTATAAGCTGCATGCATTAAGTAAGTGAAGTAGAGACTAGCTAGTAGCAGAATTAAATTGGATTAGATATTTTTCTTTTCCACGAGTAATTGGATTAGATTATAAATAAGTTGAAATATGGTAAAAATATCATGAATATTTTTATATTAAGAGTTGGATTATATTTTATTTCATTCTTCTGTTATAAATTTTATCTATTTTTATTGTTTAATGTTGATGTAGTTGACGAAGTAATCAAATAGTGACACAGGCATGCTGTAACAATATTTCAAAAGAATATAAAAAACCTAAAAATAAATATTTTTATAATTATTCAAAAATCATATCTAGGATAAACTTAAACAATCATTTGTGAAAATTGAGGTCTAGATTTATTCTTTACCAATCAAAATCATATAAAATTGATGAAAAATATTAATGTTGTGATTAATTGTACTTGAATACTCACTTCAAAATTGATACGAATTAAAATTATTCTATTTTTCAGAGAGATCAATTTATTTACGAGTTATTATTCAGTATACTGACAGTATATTTTTTTATTCCACAAATAATCTTAAACAATTATTATGTGTCTTTTTTTAAAATATTTATTTTTAAAATATTTTACTATATACTTCTAAAACACTTGTCAAGTCTAATAACCCAAACAAATATTAATGTTTTAAATATTAAAATTGAGATTTTACGAATTTTTTCCCCAAACCAATACCTTTAAACTTCATTAGAAAAAATAAGAGCAATAGTGTGGTGAAAATTGCAAACTGAAATGCATTGCCCAAACTAGAAAATAGTACAACAAAAAAGTTCCATCTTGCATACATTTGCATCCAAAGCTGAAGGCCCAAATTGGAGCTCTTAGAAAACACAATTATTGCTTTGACCAAAAAAGAAAACAAATTTTGCCGCATGGAAATAAAATAATAGCCAATAGTCAAAAAAATAATTTAATAAAAACATAAAAAAGACGTTGAAGTGTAGACGGGTGAAGGATCAAAACTTGGAGACCTCGGCCAAAATAGTAAAGTCCAACCTGTAGCGAAGTAAAATCGGGAAAACTAAACAGCAAAAAAGTATATATTTGCTCTCTTAAATTGGTAAAAAAAGAAAATAAAAGAGAAGAGAAGAACCAGAAAGTGTGCGTGTGCGTGAACATGGCGGTGGAGGAGTTTTTGAAGCAGTGCCAGCAATCGGGTGATGCTGCATACGCTGCCTTCCGATCGCTTCTGGAGAGGCTTGAGGATCCGAAGACGCGCGTCGACTCCCGGATCTTCCTTTCGGATCTCTATTCCAAGGTCGGATCATCAGGTGATTGCTTCAACAAGTACCATTTCCGGATCCAGGACATTCAGTTGGACCAATATGAAGGTAGGTGTTCAATGCCACTGTCCTTTGCCCTTAAATTTCATTTTTTATTCCTTAGGAATTATTCCTGCTTTGTTTTCGATTTCAAAGTGTTTAGTTCAAAGAAAGTGGAAGAATACGAAAAGAAAAAAATATATTTTTTGGGGATTATTCTTTTTCTTGGTTTTACAAACACGTTTTATTTTTCTCATACTCAAGGTAATATTTTATTTTGGTGCATTAACAATAGATATGCAACTTAACAGTATAATTACTGAAAAAATAAAATATAAATTAAGAGGATGCAATAAGCACTGCTATCAAAAGCCAAAAGAACCCGTAGTTTTTGGTTTTAAAATATTTATGCTTTTTCAGTCTTTTCTTTTGAATGGTTTTTACTTTGTCGTCTATCCAGAGAACCAATCAAGATCGCTGGAATTTTCAGAATAAGAAAACTGATAACTAATTTTGGTTTTTGTCGTTTAATTCGGATCACAATTGCTTCTTCCTGTTTGGTCCTTTACTTTTAGTTCGCCCCTCAGCCTTATCCCTAGACTCTCTTGGTCCACTAGCTGAATTTGATTAGTTTTGGGCTCTTGACTTAGGTAGATCTATTTTAACTTTAACTTTTTAGTAAATAATATCTTACTCGAATTTGTGAAGTTTTATCAATTCACGCTAAACATGCTAATGGGCTGGCCATCGGTAAAAATGAGAAGATTTGAGTAAAGTACTAGGTTCAGAAAATGAACTTAGGTAAAATTAAAGGTCCATTTTTATATGAGTCGGGTATTGGATAAGATTTTTTAGCGCAAACTCGACCAAAATATTATGTTATAAAGTAATATTATATTAATTATATATATTAAATAATATACTTTTATGAATTTGAAATAATTTAAATTTAATTCGAAATGACTTGAAGTATAATTTATTTTTTAAAATCAACTTAATAAACACATAACTGAAACATAAATTATTAATTTATTTGAACGTTAAGACTTTTAATTACTATTTTTGAAAATGATTAAATAGTATGTATTATGTAGGTGGCAAGTGTCCGAAAACTTGAAATAAAAAAGAAGCATGATGTAATTATAATAGTGTTTTTAAATGGAGTTATTGTAATAGTGATAAAATTTAATTAATCGGTTGTAAGTTAAATCTCATGTCTTTATTTTTAATCAAACTGTTGGATTTGACAAATAATAAATTTGTTGTATTTTTTCGTTAATAAGTTTGTTATATTTTTACAATAGTAATCTTTTAAATAAATAATAAAATGCTTTAATAATGATAATCTTTTAATAATATTTAAAATAAATTATATATTTTAATTACTATAGGTATACTTATAATTATTTTACAATATTCTTTTATCGTTATACATATTTATTTAATAAACAATAAGTTTAAAAGCATTATTTTTAATTAAAAAGTATAATTCATTTTCATGAAATTTAGAATAAAGTATATAACATACACCCGTTCATAATGATTCATGTATTTTGTCATAATAATTTGTATGTAATGTTATAATAATATATTATCATGTAATTTAGGCCAAATTATAGGGTAACTGGGTTTTTTTTCCCTGAAATACACTCAAATCTTATTAGTTATTAGTAACAAACATTGATAGCAGCTTGTTAAATTGATAGTAACTGGGTTTTTTTCCCTGTTCGAATCAGTTAAGGTTTGGTTTAGTTCGGGTTTAGGCTCAACCATTTTGAGCACAAATTGTTTATTAGTTTAGATTGTTAATATTTTATGAAGTTAAATTCAAGTAAATTAGGTAGAGGTTTTAGATTTGAGTCAAAATTAATAAGTCCAACTATAATAACATAGAAGCATTCTTTGAGATGAAAGTCTCGTTTCAGAAAGATTTTCTGCTAAATCACATGAAATATACTTTGCAAAATACAGATGAGATTGTAATGCTAGCCCACCAAAGGGTTCCTTAACCAGTATAGTGTTTTCAAGCCGTCAATGTCCAATACCAAACACATAATTGTGGCATAATTCTTTTGTCCCTTATATTGGCATATAGCATTGAAGCCAAAGCAATAGATTTTGAATTATTCCAATGTCTATCACAATCTTCAAGATCGATTTTTGTAGATGCTTGCTTCACGAACCTTAAAGTATCTTCATCTCGCTTCTTTTTTTTCCTTTTCCTTTAACTAGAGTATCCCAATTATCCTGTAGGGTCGAAAGTATTGAAGGTAAAGTTCTTTCAACAAGTATACTTCTCCAAATTTGAACTTGTGTTCTCATCCTTTTTCAAATTACATATAAATATATGCCCATAGGATGTATTAATGAGTTTGGATTGCTTGTCCTGAAGCATATTCCTTCAACATCTTAACATTTTTCTTTTATCAACATCTTAAATATTGATTTTTATAGTTTGATTGGATCTCTATTGTTTATCTCACGCCAATTTATTTCAAATGAAAGATGGGTGCGAACATGTGTCCATGCATTGAATCCCATTGTATTAGCAGTTATTCCTCCTCTATCTATTTTCCTTTTTATACGACAGAAGCATTTATAGCCTGTAATATGCTTGTCATACGTCATGAGTTCTGTTGCTTTAACATATTTTGCACTATGCGTAGGCTATCCGGGAAGGAAAAAACTAACAATGATGGTGATTCCGAGCATTTTTGTACCAGAAGACTGGTCATTTACCTTTTATGAAGGACTCAATAGGCATCCAGATTCCATTTTCAAGGACAAGATAGTTGCCGAGCTTGGCTGTGGAAACGGATGGATATCTATAGCCATTGCTGAGAAATGGTTGCCTGAAAAGGTTTTAATTTGTAGTTTTTCTCCCTAGTGGCACAAACATAGAATGTTCCTCATGTTCCATATGCATGGAGAATTAGTTGTTCAATCCTTTCAAGTACCAACCAATATGTGCCTGAATTAATCTTCTGCAGGTCTATGGCCTTGATATAAATCCACGAGCAGTGAAGGTTTCTTGGATAAACTTGTACATGAACTCTTTTGATGAGAAAGGCCAACCAATTTATGACGTAGAAAAGAAAACCTTACTTGATAGGGTGGAGTTTCAAGAATCTGACCTGCTATCTTATTGTAGGGAACGTGATATTCAACTTGAACGGATTGTTGGATGCATACCTCAGGTACTGTGACAGTTGATAACTGGTATAGCTGTGTAGTAAATAATGAAGTTACATAAAATCCTGATTCCGCAATACTTCTATCGTTTTTTCTCCTTGCAGATTCTTAATCCAAACCCAGAGGCAATGTCAAAACTAATCACTGAAAATGCAAGCGAGGAATTTCTACACGCCTTGAGTAATTATTGTGCACTACAGGTTGAATGTTTCTTTATTGGTTCCATGTTACACAGTATGTTAGAAAAGTAATAAGGTGCTACAAGCTCACATTTCTGACTATTTACTCTGGCTTAGTTGTATTCATGGATAAGGTTCCTTGGGACAGTTAATTATAACCAAGACACAAACATTGGCTGGTCCTCTTTGAAAGAAATATGTTTTTTTATTCCATATTGGAGCTTTTTCAAGATCAGCTTGGCTTAACTCTGGACGCCTAGGCACATTATAATTTATTAGGTTGCATAAAAGTTTAGAAACTTTTCTGTAGAGAAACATTTTGGAACTTTGAATTCTCTCTCTTTATTAACTTCATGCAGTCTAGTTATCAGTCATATGTATTTTAACTCCTTTCAATTCTTGGATTCTTCCTTTATATAATATGCTAAGGCAACAAGATTGCTGTCAAATTTGTGAATATCATGTGCACATTCATTCTTATAAAAAAAGACAAAGAAATTTAAAAATCCTCTCTCTGAATGCATCAACTTTAATTTCATTCCCATGTAGGGATTTGTTGAGGATCAATTTGGCTTAGGTCTGATTGCCAGGGCAGTCGAGGAAGGAATAGCTGTCATTAAACCCACAGGAATTATGATCTTCAATATGGGAGGCCGTCCGGGACAAGGCGTCTGCAAACGCCTGTTTGAAAGACGTGGTTTCCGTGTTACCAGGCTTTGGCAAACCAAAGTTCTTCAGGCAAGTAAATCCTTTAAAGTTGTAACCATTTCTTCAACCGGGTGTACTCAACTGAAAGATCTTGTTGCAGGCTGGGGACACAGATATTTCAGCTTTAGTAGAAATTGAGAAGAATAGTCCACACCGTTTTGAGTTCTTTATGGGGCTTTCAGGAGATGAGCCTATTTGTGCTCGAACAGCATGGGCCTATGGAAAGGCTGGTGGCCGTATCTCTCATGGATTATCAGTTTACAGTTGTCAACTTCGTCAACCAAACCAGGTGGGCATTTCATAATGATTTTGGCTTGTAGTTAGTGGATATCTTTTCCCTGCTTGGGGAAGAACAAAATGGCTGATCATTCTTTTAAACTGACAGGTCAAAGTAATATTTGAATTTCTTAAAAGTGGCTTCCAAGAGATCAGTAGCTCTTTAGATTTATCTTTTGAAGATGATTTAGTTGCAGATGAGAAGATTCCATTCCTGGCTTATCTTGCCAGTATTTTGAAAGAGAATTCGTACTTCCCATATGAGCTACCAGCTGGATGTAAAAGATTTCGCAATCTAATTGCTGGGTTTATGAAAACGTACCACCATATTCCGCTTACTTCTGATGTAAGAAAACATTCTTGACTTTCCCCACACCCCCCTCTTTTCCCCTCTCAAATGACTTGATAAATCAGTTTGCCTGCTTCTAAATATTCATTATCTGCTGGAGTTTTGTTTTTCTCTTCTGTAAATCAAGAGCTTGTGAATTTCTGTTGTACCAAATGATTTTGATGTGAATTGAATAAAGGATGGTTGGTAGAGGAAATAAGGATAGGCTAAGGTATCATTATAAAAATGTCGAAAACTCATGCAATATCTACATGGTTTCAGTTTTTGATATGATATAAGCATAATGATCTAGTAGGCTGATTGCTCCATGTATTTTCATTTTCTTATAGAAGGCACCTTGATTTTTGGAGATAGTTCGACATGCATTCTTCTTGTATTATTGTACAATACACTGAATTTGCCTTTCGACTTCTGTTGAGTGTCATTAGGTTTAACTCTTTAAGGTATGGAGGAGAAGAAAGAAAACTCTGTGTTGAATATTTGTTATAAATAAAAAGTGCAAAGGCTGTTACGGGAAATTAATTTACATGCCATTTGGTACTTCGGAGCTAGCCTTTCTACTTTGAAAATAAAGGAATACCAAAATATTTATCTTTCAAATATGTGCTCGTGCATTATACAACTATAATTAAATAAAGCCCATCCTTTTAAGAGATTTTCAATGTCCTTAGTCATATTCTGCTGTATGATATAAGCAAACCTTTGCAGGTTATGCTTATAATGGTTGATTGGGCATATTGGAAACTAATGTAATATACCTCTTTCTTCAAGGGTCTCCTTTGTAGTTTCTGGTTTTTGAGCTTAGCTTTATGACCTTGATCAATAAAATGGCATTGAAGGTGACCTTATGGCTTTTCCATTTCATTTCTACTTAATACCAATTCTGATTAATGCCTTTTGGGTTTCATCTTCTATTCTTAATGCTGTCCTGTTAGGTGGCTTGAAACTTTTGTAGTAATACCTGGATGTAAGAATTTTTTGGTAACATCTTCTATTTTGATGCTAAGATTTAAATTCCTTGACCATTGCAAGTGATGATACATCATATAGCTGCAGTCTTGTCCTATCTTCATAATTCAAAGTAGTTTGCACCTCGGTACAATGTTTTTGCATTTTAAAGTATTCCACATGCAAATGCTGTTTAGCATATCTGAGTACCTTAGCTATTTTCTGCACTTCTGACATTATTTTCAATAATATGCAAGAATGTTGTCATCTTTCCTTCGAGGACTGTGGCAATTGAGAATGCTCTTCGGCTGTTCTCCCCCCGTCTTGCCATTGTTGATGAGCATCTGACCCGAAACTTACCCAGGAAATGGTTAACATCTTTGGCAGTTGAGGTATGTTTTATTTGTGATTTTGCATGTAAATCAGTCAAGCTAGTTTTGAGTTACCTGAACTCAGCTGCACTATTCAGACTCTACTTGTTTTCTGTTGATCTGTGCTCAATCTCATGCCACTTAGATCTTGAGTTGATCTTTGTTTGAGCATTTTAATACTCTACACCAAATGAAATTCCGAAAAATTTAATATTATATACGTACAGATAAGATATAGTATTAGTTTCTTTACTGGATTTATTTGAGTTTTGAATTTAAGTTCAAACAGGAGAAGTCCACCTTCAAGCTCCTTGTCTAGGTAGATAATTGAGCTTAATTGAGTTGAGCCAATTAGCTTGGTTATTTTGTTGTGCCAAGCTTGAGTACAAAATGTAGACCTAACAAAGCTTGAACTTTAAGCTTTTTCGTTGGGCCAACCTTGAGCTTGTGCTTGTCAGCCATTGGCTCACCTTAGCTTCATTAACCTCAATTACCAATGCACTTTAATCTAAGTAAGTCGCTCAAAAGTGGACAGTCAATTTGAAATAAGAGGGATTTCTTTTTGTTAGATAATTAGAGGGAATGTTACTGATAGGCAAAAGGAACAAAGGAGAAAAAAGAGGAAATAAGGAGAGAAATAGAAGAATTACGGGAGAAACCAGAAAGAACCAATAGAAAGAAGATCCCAATATTGAGTCTTAAATAGTCATCATCCAAAACTTTGTCAAAACTGAAGTAACATGATTATTCATAAACTTGAATCCTAAATTAAATCCTGACTCTTCATCAATGTCATTGCTGAGTTTTATATGTCCATGTTGCAGACTGCAGAAACTGGCTTGTCAGAGGATGAACTTACCGTCATTGATGCACCGCGCCAGTCAGATTTGATGGTAGAGCTGATAAAAAAGCTGAAGCCACAGGTTGTGGTTACCGGGATAGCTCATTTTGAGTCGGTTACTAGTTCAGCTTTTGTGCAATTATTAGATGCCACCAGAGAAATTGGGTCTCGTCTTTTCTTAGACATATCTGACCACTTTGATTTATCGAGCCTTCCAGTTACCAATGGGGTACTCAAATATCTATCAGGAACTCCTCTGCCATCACATGCAGCGATCCTTTGTGGCTTGGTAAAAAATCAGGTATATTTTTAAGGCAACTTGGTCAACCTATCAAATGGTGTTTTCTATTTACAAGGGCTAATTCAGTAGTCTTCTATTAATTTGACTTTCAGTCTCTTTAATTTCCTTTTAGTTTGTTTATGATTTGACAAATTCTCATATGTTGCTGCACAAACCTTTTCACAGGTCTATTCAGATTTAGAAGTTGCCTTTGTGATATCAGAAGATGAGGCTATCTTAAAAGCCTTGTCAAAAACTGTCGAAGTACTTGAAGGGAATACTTCATTGATTAGCCAATACTACTATGGACATCTGTTTCACGAGCTTCTAGCCTTTCAACTGACAGACAGGCATTCACATTTACAGGTTGGTACATTAACTCTCAAGTATATAGAATAGAAATCACCATTCTTCCATTGGCAAGACTTACTTTACCAGTGAAAGTATAGATTTATGTCATATTGACATAAAAAACAACTAGGAGTCGTTTTTCTCTTGATAATAAGTAAAGGCTATAAGGTTTTGGAGGAGATGAAGAAGGGAGTTGTGTTTTATTCATTGATGATTGGCTGAATTTATACGAGAATGAAACTGAACATGATAATAACTATTATTCAAATAACAAACCACAACTGAAATGCTAACGAATAGAAAGACAAACTGACTAGGTGTGGAAGATTCTAAAGTATCACTAATACGCCCCCTTTAAGTTTGGGATTGTGGAAAAACATCTAACTTGGGAAGTTGATGAACCAAGGCAGGTTTCAGTAAGGCCTTTGTGAGTGTGTCAGCCAGTTGATCGGCTACATGAATGTGGTTGACCTCAAAAGTTTTGCGCTCAGCATGGTCCTAAACACTCTGAAAATTGATTTTCATGTGCTTCATCTTGCTATGCAAAACAAAATGTCAACATTAATATGTGGTTTTAAGATAATCATAGAAATTTTAAGGAGTACAAGAGAGAGGAGCCTGGAGTTCTTGCAAAAGGAGCAACACCCAAAGTGTTTTAGCAGCGGTGACAATGACCAGCTTTAGTTGAGGATCTGGCTATAGTTGGCTGTTTTTTTATGACCAGCTAATGGGAGTATGTCTGAAGAAGAGAATGTAGCTAGTGGTGGAAGCATGATCTATTGGGTTTCCAGCCCAATTGGCATCCACATATGTGTTAAGATTGTTTTCGCAGTGATGTTTGATTCGTAGCCATAATATGCGGTGTTTTTCAAGTATTTGAGGACCCGTTTGACCGCTTTTATCATCTATTCTAAAACTAATTACAAAAATCTGGTGAAGCAAATCCAAAATATAACAGAATGAAAAATTCAAAATCTAACCATCACAGTATAACACCAGTTGATCTATGTTTTCTTAGAGGTGCACTTGTCCAATGTTAAATATTTCCTCTTCTTCTAGATATCATTCAAGTTCCTATCATGTTGTTGGTTATATGTATATATAGGCCCTGTTTGGCAATTGGCTTATAGTTGATTGCTGATTGCACTGGCTTGTTTGACCAACTGATTCTATTAACGGTTTATTTAAAAGTGTGGTAAAACTTAGTTGATAGTTGAAAGCTGATATGTATGTGACAAATAAGGGCATGACATATTTTATTGTTAAGTATTTATTTATAAATTAATTAGTGAATATTTTTGAAAATTTAAATAAATAAATTTCTTAAGTTCCTTATTTGCAAATTTCTTAAGTTGCATAAGAAATCATTTTACACAAGTACATAAATTAATTAAGACAATAGAGGCTACTGATATCTTGGCAGTAATTTTTGAGAGTATTTTGTTTTGAAAGTTTTAACTCAACAAGTTCTTGCAAATTTCATTCACCAAACACTACAATTAGAGGGTTTGACCATTTATATCCAAATCAACTAAAAAATACCCAAAACTCTGTTTAGTCGTAATAAAATTTTACCATGCCTAGTTATTTGTGAACCTAAGATTTCTTCCCATATGAGGAGCTTTTTTCTACTTTCTTACAGAGATCTGAAAAGTCCAAATCAGTTGAGGTGATTGGTTTCTCTACTTCAGCAATCTCAGTCCTTAATAATGCTGAATTGTCCATTTCTGGTGACGAGAACTCTCTTATACATATGGATGTCGATCAATGGTTCTTGCCAACGCCTTCTCCAGTTAAGGCTGCTATCTTTGAAAGTTTTGCACGACAAAATATGGGGGAGTTTGAAATTGATGTCGCTCACAGTATACAGCAATTTGTTAGGAGCAACTATGGGTTCCCAATTGATAGCAACACAGCTTTTATATATTCAGACTGCTTGCAAGCTCTTTTTAGTAAACTGGTCCTTTGCTGCGTTCATGAAGGTGGAACTATGTGCTTTCCAGCTGGTTCAAATGGTAATCATGTTTCTGCTGCCAAATTTTTGAAAGCGAACATTGTATGCATCCCTACAAATTCTGAAGAAGGATTTAAGCTGACAGAGAAAACACTCAACAAAACACTCGAGACTGTGAAAAACCCATGGGTATATATCTCTGGTCCAACAATCAACCCAACCGGTTTGATTTATAGCAACAAAGAGATGGAGAACATTTTAACTGCATGTGCAAAATTCGGGGCAAGAGTGGTACTTGATACTTCATTCTCAGGACTGGAATTTGACTTTGATGGTTGGGGTGGATGGAATTTGGAGGGATTTTTGCCAAAGCTATCTTCCTCTGGCAACCCTGCTTTCTGTGTTTCTTTACTTGGAGGACTGTCTCTGAAACTGCTTAGTGGAGCAGTCGAATTTGGGTTTGTTGCTCTAAACCAACCACTTTTAATTGACACATTTCATAGCTATCCAGGCTTAAGCAAACCTCATAGCACAGAGAAATATGCAATCAAGAAGTTGCTGGCTCTGAGAGAGCAGAAAGGAGGCATGTTGGATATTGTCAAAGAACAAGTTAGAAATTTGGAAGTCAGAACTAAGCGTTTGAAAGAGGTAACATCTTCTTCCCCTTCCATCCTGATGTGTTCACTCATACTGTCTACTATATATAACTTGGCATCTCTTATCAAGGTGTGAAAGATATGTTATTTTGCTTTATTGAAGTGTAAAACTATATCTAAAGCAGCATTGATTGATTTCTTATCCCAATGCAATTTTAGAAAAAACAGGAACTTGATCTCTATCAATTACTAAACTGTGTTTTGACAGCAATTACACTCAGCTTCTTCCAAATCAAGTTATTCCATGCCTGGCATAGTCTTATTTATTGTCCTTGAAGGGATTGTTTTGAATATTTGTAAGCGGCAACTTTTTCCTCAAACTTGGCAGTTAATTTTTCCTTGTTTTTATTCTTCTAACAGGCCCTTGAAAAATGTGGATGGCATGTGCTTCAACCCTGTGCTGGTGTTTCAATGATGGCAAAGCCCCCTTTCCTCGACAAGACTGTGAAGCTGAGCCATTCACTTAAAGACACTAATAGTGGTGAAAAGGATGCTGCCTATGAAGTTAAGCTCAATGATGCAACCATCAGGGAAGCCATTGCCAAGACCACAGGCTTGTGCATCAACAGTGGCTCATGGACTGGAATTCCTGGCTACTGCCGCTTCACTGTTGCCTTGGAAGAGAGTGAATTTGAGCTAGCGTTGGCTTGCTTAGACAAATTTAAAAGCATAATTGGTAACTGAATTATGATATCATTACCTACCTTCTAGTTCATCACTTTCACAACAAAGCCATAATGAAAAAAACCCATTCCTTACCATAGGAACATTCTTCATAAAGCTGTAGTTACGGCAAGCTGTTAAAAGACAGGTGTTTAAAGAAAGTTGTTCCTCCTAGAAGTTGATTCTTATTTGCTCTGGCTATTGCTTTATAGCCATAATGAAAAAACCATTCCTTACCATAGAAACATTCTTCATAAAGCTGTAGTTACAGCAAACTGTTAAAAGACAGGTGTTCAAAGAAAGTTGTTGTTTCCACAAGTTGATTCTTATTAGCTTTGGCTACTGCTTTATAAAAGCTATGGTTTCTTATTTCTTCCTTTCCATGTGAACAATTTCCAAGCATACAATAATCAAATTTATTTTCTTTTTGTTTCAGTTCATTCTATCACTACTTCTTTACATTCTTTTTTCTTGTCTTTTGCACAGATCATGCACGATGGCATTGATGATGTCCCTTTTTTACTTTAATATGCAAAAATTTGATAGTTAAAAAACATCAGAAGTCTGATTAACGAAATAAAGTACTAGAAAAGGGCAGGAGCCTTTTGCAACTGCCAAGCTTGTAGAATTCCAGGTGACGAAGTTGAAGAATTTGACACTTCATTTTTTGCTGCAACAAGGTACCAACTACCAACTAGACAGGGCCTAGTTCTAGTTATAATACACCATATATCTGGAACCATTGAGAGATAGGCAACCTAAGGTAAACTGGCACAGTGTGGTTA
This sequence comes from Gossypium sturtianum, assembly GCA_025698515.1. Classification (NCBI taxonomy): domain Eukaryota; kingdom Viridiplantae; phylum Streptophyta; class Magnoliopsida; order Malvales; family Malvaceae; genus Gossypium; species Gossypium sturtianum. The sequence goes on along the minus strand of CM046955.1, from coordinate 162,506,113 downwards.
TCTCTTGGATGGCTACTTTGGACAGATTACCAACTAAAAGCAAAGTGCGTTATAGAATATTCAGGGAATGCCTGTTTTGCAGCGAGGAGACCAGAGATCAGTTGTTTTTTGGGTGCAGAAGCTCAAAGCTCATATGAGGGAAATCCTTTCAGTATGCAATTTTAATATAAATGTAAAAAGTATATAAAAATTATATTTTAAAAAAATAAAAAAATGTAAAAAAAATTTAAATCTAAAAAAGTAAAATTAAAAAATATTTAAAATTATAAAAATTTAAAAGAAATAAAGAAAAATATGAATAAAATTTTTATTTTTTTCATTTAACATATCAACAAATTTATAAATTTATTATGCTATTAATGAAAATTTCAATTTTAAAAATAAAGATATCTATATTATTATTTGATTCATTGATTGAGTTAATTGAATAACAAGTAATTCACGAAATGATTAAATTTTTTTTTTGCAAAGATATATTATCACGATAATATTTGAACATGGTAACTTTTAAAAATAATTTTCTTAATAAATATATATTTTTAAAGATAAATAAATATTTTCTTTTGGCAGGAGAATAAAAAATAATATTTCACAGCGTTTTCATAAGGGGGAAAGAGAACACATTCCAGCGTTCGCTTGGAGACCATGTTGATTAATCGTGTGTTATTATTTCAGTCTTATGAAAAGGGTCTAAATTAAAGGAGAAGAGGAAAAAAAAAAACACAGGAAAAAAGAGAGGAAAATGGAGGAGTTTGAGAAACCACCAGTTTCCATGGAGGAAGACACTGATATGGAGGAGAGCGATGCTGTTGAAAACCCTAAAGCCAGTCAGAAATCCAGCAGCGATTCGGAGTCAAGCGATTCAGAAGAGGAAGCAGATCAGAATGAACAGCTCTTAGCCCTAGAATACGAGCTCTCCACCAATCCTTCCAACTACGATGCACATGTTCAGGTAAACAGTACTCCTCCTTCTCCTTAGTTAAAGTAAACGTAAACGTATTTTCCTACTACTACTAATGCTACTATTTCCTGTTATTTGATTTGATTTCACAGTACATAAAGCTTTTGAGGAGAAGTGCTGAAATAGAGAAACTAAGAGAAGCAAGGGAAAACATGAATACGCTGTTTCCATTGAGTCCTGAAATGTGGATGGAATGGGCCAAAGACGAAGCTTCTCTTTCTAATGATTCCAATTTCGAGTCAGTCGAGAAGCTTTACGAGAGAGGCATCTCTGAGTATCTGTCTATCCCCCTTTGGTGTGAGTACCTAAATTATGTGCAAGAACACGATCCAAAAGTGCGTGATTGTTTAGCTGATGGAATTTCAAAGGCAAGAAATCTGTTTGAGCGAGCTGTTACTGCCGCTGCTCTTCATGTTTCTCAAGGATCTCAAATATGGGATGCATATATCCAATACGAGCAAGCTATTTTACTAACTATTGACCAATCTGACATCCAGGTCTCAGCATGATACCTTTTTCTTTACACTCAAAGACAGTTAATCATAAAGAATTTGTTTTTGAGTTGGACTGCTAATCATCCGTTCCTTGTTCAGGCTAAAGAGAAACAGGTCCAGCGCATACGGGGTATATTCCATCGATACTTGTCTATTCCCCTTGCTAGCTTGAAGTCTACTCTTCTAGCCTACAAGGCATGGGAGGTGGAGCAAGGAAATTCTCTTGATGCTGAACCTGGCGATGTTTTAGGGATTTCTTCCCATGTTGCTTCGGCTTACCAGAAGGCAGAGGAGATGTACAATGCCCGTGCACATCATGAAGAACAGATTACTAGACAGGATATATCTGAGTCTGAAAGGTTTCAACATTACATGGTATACATATCATACTTCTAAATCTCTTTGTGTGGAAATTCTTTTATTTAATACTGACTTTGAAGTCAAATTTGGTTTCTTCATGTATTCTTTAAGGCACTGTCTCTTGTTTCTTATGAGACTGAAGTATTGTTCTTGCCTCTTTACCCTATTGAAGTGTTGGCTTTAGCATCATTCCGCCTGGTTAAATTGATTAATAATTCATTTGTTGCAGAGCTACTTGGATTTTGAAAAATCTTTTGGTGATCCAGCCCGAGTTCAAATTCTGTATGAACGTGCCATAACTGATTTTCCTGTATCAAATGATCTCTGGCTTCACTATACTCACTATCTTGATAAAACCTTGAAGGTTCTTGGTTTTACTTTCTCTTATTCAATTAACCATTAAAGTTCTTGCTTTTACTTGTTATAACTTCTAATTGGGTTTGCCATACTAGAAATTATTCTTGCTTTTCCTTTTAGGTGGGAAATGTTGTGAAGGATGTTTATTCCAGGGCTACAAGAAACTGTCCCTGGGTTGGAGAACTTTGGGTTCACTATTTGCTGTGTCTGGAGCGTGGCCTTGCTTGTGAGAAAGAGATATCTGCTGTATGTTGTGTTTTTCAGAGATTAGCAACTCTTGTCTCTGTCTGGACTACATTATAATGTATCAAATAGTTGTTCAAAGTCTGATCTTCAGTCATCGTTGTAGGATAACATATAGCTTCTGCATATAATACCTGAATTTTGGCTTGGAGCTCTAGGAAGTTCTTAAACATCAGTTGACCAGGGAAAAAATGCGTATATATATTTTGTTTCTGCTAGTCAAGCATTGCAGTAAGGTTTACTATGAGCTCAAAAGAAGAACATAAAAATGTTGAGAGAATTTATCCAGGCCTATAGAAACATCAGTTCAATTTCAAAATCCCCTATGCCACCTTTTGAACATGCTTTGGTCTCAATGTTTCCATCATGTAATATGATCTTATTTCCACATCGAAATAAACTGAATGCTATCACGTTTTCATGGTAGATTTAGAGCAGTTTGATTTTGGTAGTTTGCTTTGGAACTATTAGAAGTTTATAATTGCCTATTATAGTTTCAAGATTTTTGAAAAGGAAATTTCCTTGACATGTTTATAATGAGTAATGTGTAAAATACTTTATTGTTTTATGATTCTATTTAAGGTCATTTAATTGATTTTTTTCCTTAAATTTATTTCAGGCCTTTGAGAAGTCCCTTAAATGCACATTTTCAACCCTTGAGGAGGTATGGATTTTTTTAAAAAAATTGTATCTATTTTAGACTTCATTTGATACTGTTCATGTGTTGAATAGTTTTAACCTCTTTTGTTTGTTCTAGTACCTCGATTTGTTCCTCACCCGAGTAGATGGCTTGAGACGTAGAATTTCATCAGCTAGTGGAGATGGTGTGTTGAACTATTCAATGATTAGGGAATCTTTTCAGGTTTGAATGCATACTTTTTCATCTCCATATTTAAAATAACTTTCATAGTTAAGCAAGTGTGATTGAAGGTTATCAAGCACATTGAAGTATAGTCCTTGTTTTGAGTCATTTTAATTGTATGTAAAAGCATTTTGGAATTCATGGTTTTCTTGATGTATGGGCTAGCAATATGTCCCTTTTGTATGCTTGAGTTTGACACTGTAGTCTCTCTTCCAGCAAGCAGCAGATTACTTATCACCACACATGAAGAACACTGATGGTTTACTGCATTTGCATGCCTATTGGGCCCGTTTAGAGCTGAAATTGGGCAACGATTTAATTGCAGCTCGTGGTGTTTGGGAGAGCTTGCTTAAAACTTGGTTTGACTTTTCAAAGCTTGCATGCATTATTGTATTGTTATTTTAAATACCTGATGTTTCAGAGGTTTCACGAATGTATCCGTCTGTGCAGTGGTTCAATGTTGGAAGCATGGAAAAGTTATATAGCAATGGAAATTGAATTAGATCATATAAATGAAGCCAGGGCCATATATAAGAGATGCTACAGCAAAAGATTTAGTGGAACGGGTTCAGAGGTACATTTTCCATGTTTAATGTAAATATAATTTGTATGACTTGATTATGTTCAAATGTTTGCTCAGTCTTCAGTTCAGTGGGTTGTTAAAATAATAAATTGATGTATTTTCAATCTGTATGGCAAATATTTATGTTTCCTTTTTTGCTTTTTTCCCTTCTTTTTACTTTTCTTACTGTTGACTACAAGGCAGAATGTGAGAATATAAGAAACATGAATTTGGAACAGCATTAAAGTTTAGATCATATATAGTTTTTCCTACTTATTGATTAGTTTAACTTGTTTACTTTTGGGAAAAGGTGTTAAGGTGCTCACAATAACGTGGTAACTTAGAACATCTCTGGGGAATGATGCCTATTTAAGTTTTTTCCCTGGGGCTAGAAAATTAAGAGGTTTTAGGGTTCATGGAGATTAAATCTTCAAAGGGGCAGAATTAAAGGGGAAGGTCAATGGAAGTTTTGTGCAGCAGGTGAATTAGAAGAAAGAACTTTTTTTTTTTTAATTCATGTGCTTATGCTTTGAACAGTTACTGAGAACATTGTAGCAAGAGAGGGGAAAGGTGAAGGACGAAATGTGCTTCTGGCCTTCATTCTTACTAATGAGTATTCGCATTTCTTATAATTTCATTGATAAATTTCTTAATAAAATATAAAGGCTCTTCCTAGACCTCTAGTAGTATGATTTTTAGTTGGCAACTTTCTAGAGTGATTTCTGGAAGGATACAAGCTAGATAAAAATTATGCCCAAGTTATAGGATGCATAAAATTATTTCCACTTTGCATAAAATGGCCAGAAACCATGAACTGAAGTCCTAAATTGCTAGTATTGAAAATCCATATATGAAAAGTAATTTTCTTCTTCATTTGTTGTATCACTTTTAATCGTAAACTATAGTGGACTATATCACTGTTTACTTCTATGCCCAATATGAAGTTGCACCCTAGGAGCCCACAGTAGTTTTATCTATTTGAATGTATAGCAGAATGTGTCAATGCTCATGGAAACCAGAAAACACTACGAATCAGATGTAACGGATGACAGCAGATATCATTCCCTTTTTTCCTTTTCTATCATATGGAAGTCAAAATTTTCTCAATTTTAACATTGACTGTTCTAACTCTAGTTGATGGTATGATGTGGAACTGATACTATACTAGACTTGTTTATGCATGCGCATGTGTATATGCCTTAGTGTGCATGTGAGCTTCTATATGTGCATGTGTGTGTACGGGTACAAATGTTATGAGATAGAGCTATAATTCATTTTAAGGCCATAGATCTAATATTCTTCTGTGATATGGTTCATTTTTTTAAGTTTTACTCTTCTTGTCGCTGCCATCTTTTTTAAGCTTAATTGATTTTTTATCTCTCAACTGATATAGCCAACAACCTGTCTTGGTCCTTTTTTCATAATTTTATAGTTAGTCTTACTACAGTGACTATGATAACTTAGAATGGTTTACTTATATTTTTAAGATGAATAATATCATTTGGGATTGTAATTTGTGTTGGCTCTTTTATGCCGTACTCCAGAATTTTCATCTACTGCATTATAAATATCCTTTAAATTAGATGATATATTCCTGCCTAAAAAACAGAATCATTCAGGACATCTGCCATTCTTGGTTGCGCTTTGAGAGGGAATTCGGAACACTGGAAGACCTCAACCATGCTGTGCAAAAGGTACTGAATTTTACTTTTTTTTTCCAGTTCTGCTGCTCATGTTGTTTTGCTTCAGATAATTAACACATTTCCTTTTACAAGTATGGAACTCCACTTCCTTGTAGATGGGTTTAAATTCAATTCAATAAATAAATATATACTAAGTAGGAAAATACATTCTGGAAGTTGTCAGGAATTTAAGAATTTTATATTTTGGCTAGCTATCTTTTTTATTAACATCAAAGTTTCTTAGGAAGGGTAGGCAGTTTAGTCAACAAAGAAGCAAGTGTTGTATTACTTCATCTTTGAAAAAAGAATACGTACTGTGGAGTAAAAATTGAAATCTTAAATCACCTGCTTTCTCCATCAACTGCCCTACCTGCACCACTTCGTTAGGTGATTATTCTGTCTACTTTCTAAGTCCATTATCCTGATTAATCCACGCGTATAACATTTTTTTTATTGCATTGGCTACTCATTGGCTAGGTGGAGATTTGCCATTAGGTGTGAAAAGGATGATAGATCTGATCTAATTTTATTATGCTACCTTTAGTAGTAACATGCTGCAAATCTTGGTTCCATTAAAAATTCTCTACTATTTAGTCTTGAACAACAGTATTTTATTTACTTACTGAGTTTCAGGATGAAGTTTGAGAACATATTTTATCCCTGTTAAACAAAGGTGTACTGTGCCTTTTAGGTATTTTCTTATTTAGTGAAAAGTTACTAGACTGGATTCTGTGTTTTCAGTACTTTCTTTCCCTCTTTAATGTGATGCCATTAACTATTTATGTTTCCTTGATATTTGTTGGTCACGGATAGTCAGTTTGTAAGTGACTTATGCTTGTGAAGCTTTATGATTTGTTGATCCAAATCTAAGTATTAAAGTACCCTTTCTGCTGCCCTTGGGAAACTACCTTTCATGAGTCTGAAACATCATTTTAGAACATTTTTAACATCCTCTTGTACTTGCTGTATGCTTAGAAAATTCACAATATTGTAATGTCTGGTTATGTTAAAAACAAAGTGTCATCTGGTTGATGAATAGCCCTGTCTACCTTTATCAAAGTCAGAATTACTCTTGTTTTCCATACCATTTCTCAGGTTACTCCTCGTCTTGAGGAGCTGCAATTATTTAGGTTACAACAGGAATCTAAATCTTTCACTGGAGCAACAGATCAAAGAGAGCAGACCCTTAAGAACACATCTCGTGAGAGGAGGAAATCAGGTTCAAGTGCAATTGATGAGCAGCCTCCAGCTAAGTGGCAAAAATATACTTCTCAAAATAAGAAATTGCACAAGAAAGAGAACACACAAGGGCTGAACTTAGCTGAAGCAAACGATGGGGAAGAGAAAGAAGGCAAGGTTGAGAAAAAGGTAAATGAGAAGCAGATGAAAGACACTAAGAATACTACATCAAGATTATATAAAGATCAGTGCACTGCATTTGTATCAAATCTTAACATTACGGTAAGTAGGACCCTTAATTTGCTGCTCTTCTACTTTTTATTCAAATAAATGGATAGACTTGCTCTTTTCTGATATTGTTTACTCTTGGATGTTTGGATGACAAGTTTATGTTTTTGGGAGCAGGCAAATGATGAAGATCTCCATCAATTCTTCAGTGATGTTGGTGGGGTCACTGCAATTCGAATTCTGCATGACAAGTTCACTGGAAAATCAAGGGTCTCTCCCCCTTTCCTGAGAATGTGTACTTGTACACACATGCACATGCTTTGTTTTGTTGTTTTTGTACTGCACATGTTACAAAAGACATGGGAAACTAGCTGCATACGGTGCTTACTAGAAGTCAGTCTGGTGCTTAGGCTGAATTTCTATATCACAATCTTTCTTGAGTAGTATAAATTATGTCCTGTACAGTTTAAGGTCCTTTATGAGCGAGTTCTACTGTCTCCTTTTGTAGACTAGTCTATGGCACACCCATTTTGTGGTGACATGAAACAATTAACAATAATATTGTTAGATAAATGTTTAAAAGAACATAAGAACCAAAGTTATTTGAAAACATAAATTACTTGTTAAAGAAAGAAAATGTGTAATAGAGAAAAGTAGGAATGCAACTGTCATACAGTGTTGAAATAGAGAAAAATAGTAAAGTTGTAAGTTTAAGAGAAGAGTAGATTTGAACCATATTTTCTAAGAAAGTGAAAGACTATTATATCCTAAATAACTTGTGTTTTATTAACTGGTTTTTTTTTTTTTTTTTTTTTTTTTCAACTTTTTTTGAGTTGGTGTTACTTGCCTAGTTAAAGCAACTTGGTCAGGGGTTTTATTTAGTATAGCGATAACTTTCCCTAGGAGGAATATTGTGTTTAATCAATCTCAGGCTTTCGTAGTATTTTGCATGCATCATTCTATGATAAAGAATGTCATTTCCTACTGTTTGTGTTTAGTTCTTGCATTCACAGCTGATATGCTCCACCGAGCTTTCTCAAGCATTCAGCAATATTAATTAAAGTCTAATGGTTTATTGTGGGATGATTAATAGACTATGATTCTCTATGAATATTATCAGTTATATGTCTATGGTGGTATTTTCATAGTCTAGAAAATTAAAATTTTTCAATGTTTTAATCTTTTTCGATGTGTTTTACATAATTTTAGAGCTATTTATCAGTCGTATGCTCATGTAGTGATGCTCTATACCTTTTATTGAATTTTGAAGGGACTGGCATATGTGGATTTTAAGGATGATGAACACCTTGCTGCAGCTGTAGCGAAGAATAAGCAAATGTTTCTAGGAAAGAAGTTGAGTGTTGCACGGTCAAATCCAAAGCAAGGCAAGAGAGAATCCCTTGCTCATACTGCACCTGGTGGTAAGCTGAAGGGATATAATTTTACTCTCTCCTTTCTCTCCTTAGACTTTTATTTCCATTTGCATATACATCTCAAGCTATTGATACAGATGCTTAATTTATTAAATGCATCGTAAACCTTTTCAATGTGCAATGTGTTGTTTGCATGAATATTTGAATTCAAAATTGAGAATATTCATTCCTGAAGGCTAGTATGCCTGCAAAACCTTGGAAATAAAATTCCTGCTAAACAAAATTGGCTGAGTGAAAATATTTTTTGCCTGAGGTTTGATGATTCCTGTCCTCTAATTTTGTCATATTAGAAAAGCCTCCTAGAACTGCATAAAATGCCAGTTGGCCATAAGCCTAACAGTTGTCAAGGTAACGTGATATCTTTCTGGAAGGGCTTATCTTGGTATTTTAATTTATGAGAAACTTGAGAGGGCTTATCTTGGTGGTAACGTGATATCTTTCTGCTAGGGCTTATCTTGGTAAAAATCATAGAATAGATATCTGAAGTTATGTTTCTATTTTCTTTTTGAAACTTACCTTTAGATCTCCATCCCTTAAAAAATAGAAAATCCCATAAGTGGCGTGGGATGGAGATCTAAAGGTATGTTTCTTCTTCTTCTTTTTAATTCTTTTGTGGTCCCATTGTTAAAATTTTCTTGCCATATCTAATTGACAACCCTTTCAAAGTATTCAAAAATGAAGATTTTCACTTGTGCAGTTAGGGCTAGTTCTTCCATCTTTAAAAGTTTAGAGCTTAATTTGAGTCTTCCTACATTTTAAGGGTATATATGTTCAAACCATGTACTTTAATCAGACTGTTGTGGAAAAGTATGTCCGACCTCTTTTGTATATGCTGGTTCTTTCCTGTATTTTGCTGTAGTATCAAGTCCAATGCCTTGAATTAAGGCAGATGGTGCATTTTTTGCGAAGTATTTTCTTTTTATTTGTATCACGTTTACATTTATTTCTCTTCCTTCATCTATTTCTTAAATTACTGTGTCTGAGACATATTCAGACATAAAAGTATGGGTTATGGTTCTCCAAATATATGTAAAAACTCAGCAGAGCTTAAGCATACCTGTATCTGACACTAACCCTCCAGTCTGGATAACGTATGTCACCCTTCGCTTTTGTTTAATCCTAGTTTTACAGTAATAAAAGTTTGCTTCTTTAGTGTGTGGTTTGCTGTATCCCCCTTAGCTTGCTTGGTTAGTCTCAGATTCTAATGTTTTCTAAACTGAAATTGCAGAAGCAGCTAGTAATCAAAGTGGAGGCCATGGGAGATCTGTATCTAAAGAATCTGGTGAAGATTCAAAGGGATCTAGAGGTCGTAAGCGCGTTGAGAACATCCAGCTCAAAGGGAAGAACACATTTGCAGTGCCAAGAAATGTTAAACCACTTGGATGGACTAACAAACCTGGAACCCGGGAAGAGGAAGATGAGAAGCCAAAATCAAATGATGAGTTCAGAAAAATGTTTATGAAAACCTGAGGTTCACTCTCAAGTTTCTGGTTAAGATCAATGCTCAGAATGAATGTTATCCTAGTACAAATTTTACTAGCAACACACCAATTATTGTGATAAATTAGTCGTGGGCTTTTAGTAACCTATTAGGTCAAGGCTGCTAGACCTTTTTTTTTTTTTTTTTTTTTTTTGATCATAGCTAGACTGGCATATAAATTGCTAGAATTAAATTTGGTTCTCAAGGTTATCGATGTCTTTAAGGCTCAGCCCATCCTTAGTAACGGCTATACATTGGTCTTTTCCTTTATGTTTACACATTTTGTTGAAGATCGTCTACTGTCTTGGAAACATTTTGCAGCTGGGTTTAGGGTGGGCTTTTAAAATAGGTTTTTCATCAACTTCAATGACAAACAAATTAAACTACAGCTCTTGGCTTTGATTTAGTAGCATTGAATGTTTATATGAAAAATTCCATACGGGGCAGTTATGTTTGTTCTGTGTAAATTCGCGGTGATTTACTCCTATCAAGCTATGTGATTCCATAGGTGGTAGTATTGTTTGTTCTGTGTAAATTCACGGTCATATGCTATTTCATTAAGATAATAAGGTTGCAGAAGTTATTCTCACAATTCTTTTCAACATGACAAGAGAAAGCATGTTGAAATTGTTGACATTTGTGCCTATAGTCCCTTTATTTTTGAAAATTAGGAATTTAGTTTTTTTACTTTTTAGATTCTAAAATTCAGGTTCAACTACTAACACATTAATTTTTTTTTGGTTAAATTTGTTGTGACATTTTGAAATTAAAAAAAAAGAAGAGAAACTACTCACTTGGTAGCCATGTAATTAACTTGAATTTAACAAAAAAAAATTATCGAATATTAACCGTTAAATTTAAATTTTGAAATTTGAAAAAGAGGAATTAAATTTTTAGTTTTTGAAAATACAAGGATTGTAGGCACATTTTAACCTTTCATAAAAGAGAAACACTTAAGACTAGGCAATTTTGGGTTGTATATGTTTCATGAAACGGTCAACTAGGTGATGTACTAGAAGGATTATCTAGTGCCATATTCCAAAAATCTATTAACAAGCCTCAAATGCAAAAGAACTTCGCATCAGGTGGACGATTGAAAATATGCTATAATAAGGTTGTAATTAGAAAAGAAGAGTTGGCGTTGTAATTATTTAGATTTTTTTACGTAGCAGATCCCGATTTAGTTTCCTAGTTTCTCCTTTCTAATTCTAAGTCAATAGTGGTTACTCTATATACCCTATTGTATTCCAACTTGAATAAAAGTGATTTTCCCTTCTCTTCAAACCTGTCAAAATTGCTTCAGTAAAAACTACAATACCCTTTATCCACGCGGTTCTGATAGCCAAAAACTACAATGGAACAACTTGCCTTCTGCCTTGCGTTCCATGATGCTTTTTTTTTTTTTTTAAATTTATAAATACAACCAAAATCACAACTAAATTTTATTTCAAAGTAAACTCAGACCACCATTGATTGGGATTCCAAGCTGTTGCCATATTCCTGTCTATTTGTTTGGGTATAAAATAATAGTAGTCGAATTCCTTTATTTAGAACCACCAAACCAGTCGCATGCTAATGTTAAGAACCAATGCAGAGATGCAACCTTTTTATTTTTGGTATAAAAGAACAGAAATTCGGGATAGGAGAAGATATAAGAAAGAACTCAGATTTATTGGATGTCACCTCCTAAAAGGGTGACCAACTAGAGACGTAACACCTTTACTAACAGCTAAATCATTTACAAGGGGAGACTGGACGTGGTACAAAAACAAAGCGGTGACATTGTTTGTAACTAAATCACAATCGCCAACTTTACACGAGAACAGTGGTTAAGGCTCCTTGTTTGACACCATAGTGACTGAAGTTACCCTATTGATATAATCCCCCCCCCCCCCCCCCCAGTTTGTAAGGTAATAGAAAAGAAAAAAAACTAAATCAAATGACCATATCTGACCAGCTAATGCGTTCCACCGATCAAATACAGCTTTTCTCCATCATTTATCATGTCCACATCAAGAATTTTACCTCCATTTTCAGTTAACATACAAGAAGCACCTGCTAAGTCTAGCTGCTCGGCGGCAGTTGTAACAAGCGCTTCCATTGTGTGAGGGATCCATAATACAATTCCATGTCTCCTCTGATCTTTAGCATCCCAGGGATGGAAAGGAAAAACCGTACATTTTTTTGGGTGTATTTTATCTGGATTTAGCAACAGAAAATTCTGTCATTAGTGCACAACCAGAGATTAAACTGCAAACTTTGTAGAGGATAAATTTATAAAAATAAAAATTCAATTGCATATTAGAGCCAAATTCTGAACGTGGAACAGAAAAAAATCAAGCTTTTACCACTGAAGAAACTAATAGGTAAACATAGGCGCGGACGATGAAAGCAAAGGTAGAATCATATGTTATGAAAAGATGGTAATAGAGGTGGAAGTAGAATCATCTCATCCCTGATTTATTTTTCCTCTAAGTTTGATAGTATTTCCATTTGATAAATTAATTTATTACTCTTAATGGATCTGAACCTGGCACTTAGTAGAACCCTGTAGGAACTTAAGTGTCCTTAAATTCAGTTTGATTTCTAGTCAAAATGTTAAACCATGTGGGACAATTCTCAATCACTTGTTAACTTTATACCAGCCAATAAGTGGTCTGAAAAGAAACTATAGTCTCGGTTTTACCAACTTTCTGTCAAAACACAAGAATTCATTGTTGTAAGCAAGCTATGATCAGTAAATGACGGGGTCATGTGAAATGCAAATTAGAATGTGGTTACACAGGTTCAGCAATACCTGTAAATTCTTTTGAGCAATGAGGGAGTTCTGATAACTGAGTAGATTTTGCATCTTCCAGTAACTTGATCAAATTCTTGTTGCCACATATCCGGGCTTCATCAATTGGAGTGTTTCCCCATCTGCACAGAAAGGCATAATTGTTGGAAAAACTCGACATACTGAACTAATGCAAATGTCTATGACGTATGTCAGTACCCTCTAAAGACCTAGAAGGAAAATAAGAATCAGAGTAAATAGAAAATAACAGTGAAAAATAACTTTTCAGTTAACCTATAAAAGCAAATACAGCAGAAATACCAGAAAACAGACAACTCCACTAAAATAAAGCAATCAGAAATACATCTAAGATTTGTGGCTGACAAAATAGCTGCATACTGCATAGTCAAACCATCTAGTGATTACTTTATAGAAAATTATGCTTGCACTTGGAATTTCATATGCTCACTTCTGAAGTATTCATACGTAAATATTATAAACAACAACAAATTGACAAAGGAAAGAAAAAACTCATAGGGAAAAATAAGGGATGATAATTTATAAGCAAATATAGACAATCGAATAAAAAATGCAATAAAAGCCATGTACTATAACGTCCGAACAGAATGTATACGCTGCAAGGAAGCTAAAATGGCGACATATTTAACTATTAATCCAAATCCAGATAGAAAGCAGACAGCATAGCTAGAAACAAATAACCTCAGATGAATAAGCTAAACATTGATCAAATTCATAAAAACCAAGTGAAATCAATGTCCCAAAGGTACCTGTCTTTGGAAAAAACACTAGCCCCACCCTCTATCAAAAGCTTTGCCATTATATATAAGCCCTCAGAGGCAGCTACATGAAGGGGGGTTCGATGGTCGTAATCTCTATAGTTAGGATCAACTCCATTAGACAAAAGCCTTCTCAAAAAGTCTGAGTCCCCCTTTGCCACTACCGTACACAGATAACTACCAGCATCATCTATGTTTAAGGAAGCTCCTTCTTTAATTAGTAAAGCAGCAAGATTGTCGTGTCCATTTTTTATTGCTTCTAGCAAGGGTGTATTCCCGAACTTATCTATAGAAAAATTTAATTTATTATCACAACATAAGACCAAATAATAAAGACTAGAGTTTAATTAACCGAAGTAGCATTTTAAAATATTTATAAAAGATAATTACCTTTAAGATTAATATCTACCGGGTGTCGAATAAGGAAACTTGTAATATCTTCATATCCTTTCGATGCAGCAAGATGCTATTCAAAACAAACAATTGGTTTTAGATAAGACCTTTATTTCTGCCATTCATTTGTAGTGTGGCTAAAGAGCTATAAAATTACCAAGTAAAAAATAGCTGTCTATACTCATTTGCAGCAAGCTTTTTGTCTAAACAATTTGAAAGATGCTGCACTTATATGCAAGATAAAATAGCTGACTAAGCTAGAAGGCTCCAGTGGCATATTCATAGGCTCCCTAATCCTGATGAGGTTCTTCATGATAATTTTGTATTCCATGGCTAAATATCTATGCCCGTTATAGAGAATCAAGCAACTTGAATGAAAGTTAGCTTTTACTGCGGTTTTGTCTTGAAGGAAAGCGGAAACAAGACATACATGTAAGCAAAAAGAGAGTTTATAAGACTCCATTTGCTTATATACAACTCTTCAAAGCATAAAGTAGGTGAACTATACAGTTTACCACCATATTTAGGAAGTTGTATTAATTTTCCGATGGTTTATAATCCTCTATATTCACTTTTCCTTGCTTACTTGGCAGTCTATCTCATATGTCACAGGCTCACATATCCCTATAAGATCCCTCAGAATTCCTCTATAAATTATACCTAGAGAGCTATTTAAATCCTTGTGTCATACAAATTAATCTACAGCTTGTGTTTTAAGGCATGCTTTTGTCATAGTGGATGATGGATACAGTAATTGTTATGATCTAAAAGAGAACACCCGTAGGACATGACTTGTGCACAAACAAATTTTAAGAGTATATAATAAGGAACCCATGCGATTCAACTTAACCTTGAGACTAATTGCACAATATATCAGCTAAAATTTGTGCTCACCAGCTTATTGCAAATCCTATACATGAGGTTCTTATATCTCATTCTCACCTTATGATAGCCATATTTAGGCATTGCACATATGTCTGATAATGACTAGGTAAAACACCCTGCACTTGGGACCAGCAACCATTGAATTTAAGAGCAATGCTGCAACTCTTTATACATAATAGAGCAACTTGTCTTTGATGGATAACTTAAAACCAACCACAATTTAAGGAGTTGAAAGGTTGAACCAAATGTAACTGACGGTTCTGGAGTTTTATAAGGCAAATCTGAACTAGAAACCATCTCAAGGAAGTGGAGAAAAAAATCAATGGACGTGAATATTTCTAAACAAGGGAACTCCTTTTAGCAATCTTCAAAATAAGTAAAACACAAAATACTGAAATTTAAGCCGTAAATTTGGAGTTTTATATTGCAAAGAAACGTACTTCTCTGATGCTTTTACAGTTTTATCATGTCTTCCATTTGTTTTTATATTCATTACTTGCACAAGTACAGGATTTTCTTTAAAAGTTAAAGAATGATAAAAAAGAATAAAGTAAAGCATCAAATAAAGTGCAAAAACCTATAGGTATGGTGACCACATGTACTAGATTTTTTAATTTGGCTATCACAATCATGACTTAGACCATAGAATGAACAATCATCACAATCATGACTTAGACCACATGTTTTAGAACAGACATTTGAAGATCAACCGAAAAGCTTCAGTTCAATTCATACTTACCAAGGGAGATCTTCCATCATAATCGGTTTTGTTAGGATCAGCTCCTGCTCGTATCAAACTTTTGAGCTGATAAAAATCTCCATTATATGCAGCACAATTCACCCTCAAAGCTAGCTCAGCTTCTTGTCTTCCGATGTGAAATGAGATGTCCGATTCCAGTTGCTTAACTCGGAGATTGGATTCTTTTCCCTGAAAATTTAAGTAAAATGCCATTCCAAAATTGTGTTAGTCAACTCTTGTCAGATTTATATTCAAATGACTTGCTGATCAAACGATAAAACCCAGTCTGCATATAGATTTCTCCGATAAAGCCAATAATGGGAGCAGAAACACGGTAAAAAACAATAGAGAAATGAGGAAACAGGACTACCTCCAAAAGGTTGTTCAAAACTTTCCTTCCATCATAGAAATATATCTCGAGGATATTTGAAAATGATTGCTTATCCAATCGCAGAAGCCTACATAATTCACAAACCCGAACTGTATAAGGCTGAGGGATGTTGCAGAGAATAGAAATTTCTCCAAATGAGCTATTGGGTTCCAGAAGCGAAACAGTCTCTTCTGATCCATCTTCCCCTATAGCAATCCCCTCCTGTACAAAGGTACTGTGGGTTAAGCATCATTTAATCAATTTATAAGAACATTGAGATCAGATTCCAATAAAAGTCTACGGGCTGCATGTAGAAAAGGTACAACAAGGTATTGAGCAAAGAAAAATACAATGACGGGCATGAAGAAGCATATTTATAACATTCTGTGGCATGGAAAATATTTGAAAGCCAATTAAAGCAGCTAAATACCAAGTGAAAAGAGCAGAATCTTCAGGTTAAAAAATACATAATATGGTTCACGCTTCCAGGAAATTTTTTTAGAAAAAATGTATTAGATATCTAGGAAAAGGTACAGGTAAGGAAATAAAACAAAAGCATGTAACCAATGAGATGTATTTTAATGACCACGCAATAAAAGCATAACAAATCATACCAGCACACCATGACAGACAAAATAAAGTTGATCCACAACATTTCCCTGTTCCATTATTACTTCTCCTGGGAGAAAAAATTCTTCATGGAGTCTAATAACCTGCAAGATCAAAATAATCAAGTCTTAACTTTATAACTAACAGTTATTTCTTTCCGTTCCTCTTTTCCTTCTTTTTTATGTAATTGTGAAGGCGGAATGTAGATACAGCAACAGACAGAACAAACATTTGATGGCTTTTTTTTGTGATATAAAATGATTATCAACTGCAAGAGACCATTACTTTGAAAAAAATGATATCATGCTGCTTCAAATAATCATTTGGAACAGCACTCCGGAAGAGCATTATTTCAGAAAATTTTCTTTTTAATCAACTTGCCATCCATTATTTGAGAACAGAAACTTACAATCTGATTAATAAACTCTGAAGAGCATTCCTTGAAAAGAGATGCATTTTCAATGTATGGCAGATATAAAGATTGGGAAATCTGCAAGACCAGAAACGGAATAGAAACCATTTAAGGAAAATAATAAAGAATATATATATTGAATACTAGCGAAAATACCAATAAAGAAAAGATCCAGAAAGATAGATATGATTGTTATCTTTCATGAGTTGAAAAGAAATTATTCTAGTTACTATAAATGACAGTCTATTCTCGTAGCAATATTTCACCCACAACTGAGGAACAAAGGCTTTGCAACAGTTTAATTTGTGATTGGAACAACAGATCTATGGATTGATCTAATAGTTCAAAAACCAATATCAATATAGAAGAGCAAGATAATTAATTTTGCATTGAAACAAGTTATTAATCTAATTTATTAGTATAAAAAAAAGGTTGTTTAACAAGAACAAAATTGAGGTAGGTGCTTCCATTGAGATCTGATATACGATAAATACCACATCTTAATAAAGAGATGGTTTTGTGTCAGCTTACATCCTTACAAATTATGGAGAAGAGATATTAGAGAAATGCTTCAATATATTTATGATTCCTTTATATTGATGTGAAGGATCTTATATTGATCTCGTTAAAGGAGCTCAACACACATATCAAAGGCAGTGAGGACAGATTTTGGTGTAGAGCCCTTTCAAACACTTTCTCGACACTGGGTATGGGTTGCCTCCTTAATCTCAATTCACAAGTAAGCAGGAAAGAAAACAATGGACAATTAAAAAGAATCTTCTGAAAGTTTTGTGGGAATTTCGCTGCATAAGAGAGGACATTTTACCTCTCTTTAGTAGCTGGTTATCCAATATTGGAATTTCAGAATTTTTATCATTTACACTGATTTTTTCCCCTTATTTTGTTTCCGCTGAAAATAGTTTCTGTGCTAACAGAAACAATAAAAAAAACAGCAGATTGCAATTGCATAATATTTATATGTTACCTTAGCTCTGATAGAGATGGGAATATCCTGAAGAACGGCAGCCTCAGTGTATGTGCTTTCGTACTGTAAACGCAAGTGGCCTTTGATCTGATTACGGAGATCCCTATCAAGTTTATTTCTGTTCATATACTTAATAACATCTGCCATTTTATCTCTGAACTTCTCTGTCTTGGATCCTTTTACGATTAACGCTGTCATGTTACCAATGAGATAGGCACCAATAACCATGTCAAAGGAGACATATATCATTATGAATATCATTTCCCTCATATTGACTGCATGTATGTCTCCATAACCTGTCACAGAATAGCAGATTAATGAAGAATGAATTTAAGACCAACTGAAAAAAATATATGCTGCAACCGTTATAGTATATAGATTATGAACATTAGCAATTTTAGGTGAACATAAATAAACACAGTTTATGGAAAGTTCATTCGCAATTAGAAGTCACATATATATTTCTGTATAAGAATATCAAGAACAATGCATATCACCATAAACATGATGAAGCGACAACCATAGGATATCAATCCTCCAGCAATGTCAATTAAATCAATATAAAAGTAAATCCCTTGTGTCTGCAACGTAACCTACCTATACCAATCAAAGCTAAAGAAAAGTCCTAAACTTCTTTAATTTCCTTCTGAAGTATTTTCTTTTTCTGTGAACGGTTTTCCCACAGAATTGAAGTGTCCAAGAGAATATAAGAAATAAAATTGCCCCTAATAAACCTAGCAGCAAATCTATCTTTCCTCCACTTCCAGATAATTCTAATAATATGATTCCAAAGAGAAACAATTTTCTTTCTTACCTTGATCTTGATCATCACATATTTAATTTCAAAATGCATACTCTTTCCACGCTATTTGATTAACTGAGAACTTTGAGGTCCCAGGTGTTCTGGTTTATTAGTTGGATAGTTCAGTTCAGTTAGTCATTCAATGATTTATGGATGTTCAACAACATTTACACTTTCAACATAGATAAAATCAGTTCAGTAATATGCAGGATAAAGTAAATTAAATGGGTTACTTACCAACTGTAGCCATTGTGACAATAGCAAAATACATTGAAGTTGTGTACCGCTTCCACAAATCAATTTCTCTGAAGCTAGAATAACTATAATCTCCCAACTTTAAGCTTCCAATCCATGTGTACCCCTCTTTTTCACGAGGCAGTGTGGTAGCCAAATAGTAAAAGATACAAGCGGCTGTATGTGTGCAATAGAGTTCAACAAAAATAAGTTTTATAATCCTTGTAAAAAGATAATTAATCCGTATATCCTTCTCCATCTTTCTGAAGAAAGCCGTGACTTTGTTAACCCGGTATAACCTAATCCACAAGAGATACCTCACTTCTTCTTTTCTTCCAGAAGCCTGCTTGAAAGAAATTTCTCAAAATGGTTATCAAAATGGCGACAAAAACAAATATTCAGCTTGAAGTAATCATGAAACCCTCACAGTTTCCATCATATCGCCATTTCATTTCCTGAAAAGATCTCATGCACGCTATGTTTTAAGCTATCCAAGAGGAATAGTTTTAAGAGAACAATGCCATGAACTATTTCAAAACTTTTGCAAGGCATATATGTTGAAAACTTTATCACAACACAAATAGAATACTAGAATTTATTTGTGGAAAGTTATGCGTCTAACATGCTGCACATGGATAAAACTAATTTTAGAAATATACAAAGAAAAACCAGAAGGCTGTAAAAGAGAGGGAGCTTGTAGGGTGTTTTGAGGGCCAACTATCAGGATCAGAACCTTTTTACAGCTCAAATGTAATTTCAGAATTAATACAACAGCTTTCCTAATTTTACCATTATCTTCACGATGAAAATATAATCAGAATAAACATTTTATTTCTCCTTTAACACAAAAACATTTTTTTTAAATATACGCAGAAAAATGTTGATAGCACATACATGCCTAATTTCATATGCAAAGAAATGCAAGACCCCACAAGTTCTTCATTATTGAACGAGATGTTACGAAATCGTCAAACTAAAGGAAAAAAACCTGAGGAAATGAGGCATGGGTGGAGGAAGAAAGCAATACCTTGTAGATTATATCCCAAGGCATACAACCAAGTAAATCAATGAGAAAACTAGATTTCAAGTACCTGCAATGACACAATAGGGAATACAACCAGCACAAGGCTCACTAGCAAATCATCAGAGTGATTTGAAGGATTGCAAGTGTGAAAATAAATAAATAAATAATAACACGATGAATAGAGGCAGTGCCCACCACATTAGTGCTAGAATTTAATACATCTTTGTGAAGTAATAATTGGGATCCACTAGCTTGGATGTAGCCATACAATATAAACTTACAGCATAATAAAGCAGCTTTAAATGATATTATTTCCTACAAGTACTGGTAATTTTTGTTGATCACTTGTTGCTAAAATGTAAAAGCGAGTGGTGAGAAAAGTAAGATCATACTTTAAAATTTACTTTTCAGAAATCTCAAGCAGATAGTTAAAATGAAAGACGGATTTAAATTATAGACATTAGATGATGAAGGGAAAACATAAGAAAAGAGAAGCTCTTATTTTTTAAGAGCATAAGAAAATAGTAACTAACCGAATAGCAATAGAAGTGCGCTTATAGACCATTCTGTAGGTCTGGGGGTCTCTATAGGCAAGGAAGAAATGCAAAATAATGTCGAGAAGGAAAGCTATTTGTCCTGCAATGTCTAGTACAAAAAGATTTTCTGGCAATCCCCTGAAGAATCCAAACTCGAAAGGAGTAAAGAAGGAAGAGTACAACGCCCATATTAGTATGAACTTGGTCCATGCTCGATACCACCTGCATTATTATACATATTATAACATCTATCTTGTGTCACTCAGCAGTTAAAACAATCGTAAAGGCAAAACACAAAGAAAAAGACAAATACCCTTTTGGTGAGGAAACAAATTTAATAATGAGACTTTAAGGTGTAAGGAGAAAATTGAGAATGAGTTAGAGTGGGCAGAAAAATATAATATGTAAATTCTGGGATGTTAAAGGTTTCAGAATCAAACCGATAATTGAATTCAATTAATCTAATGCCTTTCTTCATAGCAATCATCTTGATTAAGGATTTAAAAATTGGGAACATAAGAAAATTTAATATTTTCAAAATTATTTATTATTTTTAAATTTTTATAACGATAAAATAATATAACTTTTTTTTTAACTCTTACAAATAGAAAAGTGAAATAAAAAAACGTTTTTCATCTTCTATATTAAGTATGATACGAAAATTATTTTATTCTCTTTCATCTCGTCTATTATCTCTCTATTTTTATATCACTTAATCAAGCAAAACTTCAAACTAGCTATCTATAAAATTGCTAGTTATACCATCTGGTCGATTAATCTGTTTCTATAAAATTGCTATTTTATAATGATTAGCAATCATTTTTATTTATCACTTTCACTTATTAACTTCCATTTTTCTTTTCTGGTCCACACTCATCTATCTACGGGTAATGTCATCTTTATGGTATTACTGGTATACCTGTTTTAAATGTTGCTTATAACAAATCAATATGCATAGGGAAAAAAAATTTATACTTGCGAGAAAATAGGGTGTTTTCATATATACATTTATTTATTATATAATTATTCAAAGCGAGAAAAAATTTTAAACTTCCGATCTAATCTTAAATTACTTTTTAATATTTATTTATTATATGAAATTAATATTACTTTTTACTTTTTAATCTTAAAATTTTAAGTGATGGGATTTTAATTTTTCATTAATGATTATCTAACGTGAGCTAACAATGAATATTATAATAATCCTTTTAAGAATAATTTAATCTATTAATTTAAGGAAAGATTAATCTAAACTCTAACTGTCCAATTTTTAAAATATTGAGAAGCATAATTGATATTTTATACTCCAATCACCAATATATAAAGAATCGAACCCAAGATATTGATTAGATATTTAATTTTTTAGTTCAACCATTCTCATTAAATTACAAATAAATTTTTTTTTTTTAAAAAAGATTTAACTGTTGAATCCAATTTTCCGTCAATTTTTTTTTATTGGTTTAGCATCACCCTGACTCTTATATATCTGTTGGATCGAACATGTTATCAATTCTTATTCGACTGATCAGTTCGATTATTTATTCCATGCAAATCACTAGATCAATGGAAAAAAAAATAGATTCATAAGTGATACAGAATTCATAATTGATATATAGAGTGAAGGCCCAAAAATGTATTTAATTTGTCGGCAATAGCAGGTAGCACTTTGTAATTGCCATGTGATCCGACTGTCAAGCAAGCAACATTATTACTCATAATATAAAGCACCACTTGTGAAAATTGCACTTATCAAGTTAATTTCTTTCGGACAGTACTACATTCATATAAAAAAATTTAACATATAAATATAATTAGTTGTGATAGTTTTTTTTTAAAATTAAGTTAAAGAATTTATGCAAGGAAATTTGGTTATATTATTTATATAATTTTAAATCTGTATATATAATTTTTCATTTTTAGAAAGGGTTAATATTCTATTCACTATTAGTAAAAAAGATTAATTTCATAAGTAGAATTTAATACATAATTCGTGTTTGTTTTAATTTATTTTTAATTTTTTAATATTTTTTTAAAACACATGAGGATATTTTACTTCACTTAACCGTGGACGAAATATTTCCCTCTTAAAAAATCAAATTTAACTACTGCTTTTACATTATACTGTTTTAGGGTTAGCGTCACAGTCAAACCGTGAGGCGTGGTAGTTAACTTGGGTCGACTGGGACAAAAGTTAAAGTGTTATTTAAGTTAAATAGAAAGCCCCTCATCAAATCCAGCAAAATGTCCTGGTAAGGAAAACTAATAAAAAAAGGACCTACCAAAACATTTGAGCCGTCGATTCATGTTAATTTTAAAAGTCAAAGCAAGTGACCACGACAGCTTGGACAACTGTGACACAGCGATTAAACCCAACAACATTACGCCACGCGTAAGACAAAGGCCGGAATGACGGCTGCTCTCTCCTGACGCCACAAAATTTTACAACTGTACCGTTGTTTTGTTTTCTTTTATTTATGCTACGTCTTTTAATAAACTAAAATCAGAAAAATGATATCACAATCTAAACTATATGTCGTTCAGTAATTATTTGGTTAATGAAAATTTTCAAATTTTGTCAAATGTTTTTTTTTTAAATACAATTTAATCTATTTACAAAGTTAAAAATTTACACCATCAGTATATTAAATAATTATTTTATATAATTTATTTTTTAAAGAATAATGTTTTTTGTTCAGTTAACGAAATTGCATTAACATCATTAACTCAATGTAAAAGTGATAAAAATTTAAATTATATAATTTTTTTTTAAATTCCAGAAATATAACTTATAAATTCTAAAAACTCTACTCATAATATATCAAATATTTTCCTAATTAATTGATAATTTTATTTGAAAACAATAAAAATAACTTTTATCTATTATTTTTTTTCATTTTAAAAGCTAATGTTTACTAACTTTATTTAATTTTGTCACTTTTCTTCCATCTAAACTTTTTTTTTTACTTGCCTCACCATATCTTTTTTTTTCTCAATCAAGAAAATCGATTTTATTATAACTTCATAAGAAATTACTTACATTAAAATAATTAAATCGGAGATTAATGTCTTTCAATTTTTTATATTATAACTTCTTAAGAAATTACTGGATTTGTTTTGAAAAATTCAAAACCATTATTTTTATTCTTATTTATTGTTCAAATTATTCATTCTTGTAATAATAATTGTAGATGAAGGGATGGACGGTTACCTGTTATCGGGATGAATAGGGCCATCGTAGAGGTCTTTGATCCCATTGAGTACAGACTGCCGACTTAAATTCATCCGAGCACGAGCGGCGACCAATCCAAGCTCATTAGCTATCAGATTAAATCTGCTTCCTCTCGACGATTTGTTTCCTTCTCTGAAGTCCTCAACCTCGTACTCTTCCTCATTCGCCATCGTAGCGAACCTCTCGTCTCTTACTCTTCTACTCCTCCCAATGTCTCCCATAGCCGCCGCGCCAGCCACCGATCCAACAGGTTCAATGCCTTTGCCGTAATCTATCCACACCATTGTTACTTTCTTCATTAGTTGAATTATCACGCCGTTGCATCACAATTCGAATTCCATAAAAAATCATACTAAACAACAACCACCAACAACAAAATCATTCTACCGAAAGTACAAACTAAAAGTTAGGAGGACTAACCGTAGACGTTGGCTTTTGCTCGGTTAGATGAAAAACGAGAAAACGGCCTGTTGATCTCGAAGTTGGAATATTTAAATGGATTATTATTCCAGCAACTCCCTAACTTACGAGCAGATTCATATAGATTACTATTTCAGAGACTCCTCAACTTACCAACAGATTTCTGTTTTGCTTTGTTTTTGGTGTAAAAAATAGAGAGAATTGGAACAGCTTTTCAGTTTTGGGAAAAAATGAAGAGTTTGTTGGATTTGATTGTGTTGGTAGTAAGGGTTTTGTGCAAAGAGGGCAAGATACTGGTCACCAGAATTTATACGCAAAAGCTACCCCTTTTTCCCTTTTTTTCTTTTTCAAAAAAGTTTTCCTCCTTTTACCATAGCCATAAATAACACTGAAATAATTTTAAAATGGTTACTGTTGTAGTAATACAAATACATGGCTGATGTGTTCGCGCGAGTTTAGGCGCCCAATTTATTTATTTATCATCTTACGATGCGGTTATCTGGTAGCTGCGGAAGGATAAGAGCTTCAAAATTTTCTGAGGTGTTAGATTCAAATATTAGATTAAAAAATATTTTTAATAAATATCATATAAAAATTATTATTTATTTTTTATTTATTTGAAATTTTATTTTTAAAAATATTTATTAAAAGACTTTAAAATTACCATAAATATCCAAAAACCATAAAACACATCTCATTTTATCAAAATAAGTCAAAAAAATCAAAATCCCTAATTATATGCAAAAATTAAGAATCAAACCGAAGTACTATTGACTGTTCAAAGAATTCAAAAAGACCTATCAAATCAAACTCACACCTATTAAATTTCAAGAATTAAATTTTTTAAAATTCATAAATGTCTCTTCTAATAATGTGTGTATTTTTTAAAATTTTATTCTAATAAGTTTTTTACTTAAGAATGCAATATATTTTACCAATTCATCTCATATTTATATTTATAGTTTGTTAATTTAATCAATTCAGTAAAGTTTAAATGTAATTTTATTTTATTTTAAAAAAAAACTTTAAAAAGTCAATAAGATTACATTTGTAGACTCTTTTCTTTAAAAAAGTTCTTGAGACTCCAAATTCTTAATAGTTAAACCAATGCCAAATAAATAAATAACAAGTTGTAGTAGCGGTGTGTGTGCGGCTAAATATATATACTGAAAGCCAAACACATGTTTACAATTCAAGTGAAATTGATAGTTAACCAATATAAAATATGAATTTGCTAAATGGATCAAAATTAGACAACATATCTCGTAACTTATAAAAAGGAAGGATAAGCATCATTCCGTTGACTATGATTTGTAAGATTATGATTGTCTTATTATATATACCATAAAACACTAATCAGCACTTTGACCTGAAATCCACAGTTTTTTTTTTTTTCTTTCAATGAAATTTTCCTAAATAGAAAATCTTACAAAGGAAAGAAAACCAAAGCAGTGAAAAAATCTCCAGAAGAAAAGGTAATTTGGGGCTTGGAAAAGCAGAAATGGAGGCGTAGTGTAGTGGTGAAGTTGGGCTTAGTTGATTGAGAAGGGTGGTAAGGCCGAGGTGAGTTCAATTTATTGAGGTAGGAGTTTGCATTTCTGAATTGGATTGAGTTTATCAATCTAACTATTGATTCAAATGAAAGGAATCAAAATTCAAGGTTTTTTATTTTTGAGTTGTATCTAAATTTATTTTAATTTTAGTCTGCTACCCTAGCACGTCTCTGTCTGCTCTCTTAGCAAGATTTAGGTTTTCGTTCCAAAGTCAATTTGTTTGCCTCTGCCGCCGCCTTTTGGAAGTTTCCAATTAGCCTCAATTTGTTCTCCTCGTCAAAGCTTTCTTGTATCTATGGAAACTGCATTCGCAGATCTCACTCTGGATGAAGACGAAGTTGAAGTCCTGCAGATTCAGCCAGATTTAAATTCAGTAAGGGAGGTTGAAGTTTATAATTTGGTAGGTTGTTTTCTTACCGCTAGTATTATCCATTTTCTGGCAATAAAAAGTACCATGGCGAATTTATGGCACCCAGTTAAAGGGTTGCAAGTCTCTGATCTGGGGGAAAAAAGATTTTTGTTCCACTACACCATTACAGACTTTTAGCGGCGTTTTTAGTTATACATTAGCGGCGTTTGATGAAAAACGCCGCAAAAAAAAGAGAGATAGCGGCGTTTGTTTAAAAAGCGCCGCTAAAAATGATATATAGCGGCGTTTATTTGTAAAACGCCGCTAAAGGTCTGGTCTTTAGCGGCGCTTTTGTAAAAGCGCCGCTAAAAGTCTGATCTTTAGCGGCGCTTTTACAAAAACGCCGCTAAAAGTCTAATCTTTAGCGGCGCTTTTACAGAAACGCCGCTAAAAGTCTGATCTGTAGCGGCGGCGCTTTTACAAAAGCGCCGCTAAAAGTCTGATCTTTAGCGGCGCTTTTACAGAAACGCCGCTAAAAGTCTGATCTTTAAATTTATTTTTGGATACATATGACTGATTGTTTTTAAATTTATATATTAAATAATTTCTTATATAATTTTGATTCTAGTTTAAATTATTTAAA
Source organism: Gossypium sturtianum (assembly GCA_025698515.1). Lineage (NCBI taxonomy): Eukaryota > Viridiplantae > Streptophyta > Magnoliopsida > Malvales > Malvaceae > Gossypium > Gossypium sturtianum. The sequence goes on along the minus strand of CM046955.1, from coordinate 162,479,516 downwards.
AGAAAAATATTTGATAAAAATGGAAAAAATATTAAATAATTTCTTATATTAATTTTAAAATGTTGAATTAATTCTCATGATTGTTTAGGGTTTATGGTTTAGCATATATAATTTAAGGTGTAAGGTTTACGAGTGACTATTTTAATGTTTAGGGATTATGGTTTAGGGTTTTAGGGTTTAGGTTTTAGGGTTTATGGCTTAGGGTTTAGGGTTTAGGGTTTATGGTAGGATAGAGGATAGGGGTTATGAATTTAGATTAAATTAGTGTATTTTAATTTATATATTAAATTATTTATAATATGGTTTAATTTAGGGTATATAGTTTATAAGCTTTATTGTTTATGGTTTGGGGTTTAAGAATTAAGATTTATGGTTTCGGGTTTAAGAGTACGGGTTAGGTTATGGTTTAGGCCAGTGGTTTGGGGTTTAAGAATTAAGATTTATGGTTTTAGGTTTAAGAGTACGGGTTAGGTTATGGTTTAGGCCAGGTTTATAGTTTAATTTTTAGTTTTTAGATTTATATATTGGGTTTAGGGTTTAGTGCTTAAACCATATCGAACAACAAAGTTAGAGTGTTAGTGTTTAGAGATTTAATTGTTCAGTAATTTGATAAAAGAGGTAAAAATCAAATTCTTTTAGGGTTTAAGGTTTGCAATAAGATTATTTTTTAATTACTTTTGCACCTTGTAATATACGTATGAGTTGCGGTTTAGGGTTTAAGGTGTATAAATAAGGGTTTATAGTGTATAATTTGTGTATAATTTAGGATTTTATGATTTAGGTATGAGAACTTAAATTAGAAAACTATATAAATTAAATATAGTGTTAGAAAGAGAACAAAATAATTTTAAAGTAATTTAATAAATAAATAAATTTAAAAAATTATTAGTATTAGCGGCGTTTTTGAGCAAAAACGCGCAAAAAGCATATTAATAAAAAGAAAACGCGCGCCGTTTTCCTATAGTTTTAGTGGAACCAGTTAATTTAAAACGCGATGCGTTTTTGTAAGGGGAGTTTAGTGGCGTTTTTAAAAACGCCACAAAAGCCAATTTCATTTAACAAAACGGCGCCCGTTTCTTTTCCTCGATTGTACCCCGATTCATCCCCTCCCCCAAAAAAGCAGAACTCATCGCCTAATCCCCCCGAGAAAATCCCTAAGTGCTCCCCAAATCCCTAGCGATCTCACTGAAAACCCGCATTGTGCGGTGTTCTCTCTGCTCGTCGCCTTCGCCGTCGCCCTTCTCTGTCGCAAATCGGCCGGTAAATATACTACTGAGTCTCTCCGCTCGCCATGGTTGCCGAGTTTCAGTGACTCGGGTCTTAGTAACTATAGTCTACTATTTTTAGGCAATCGATTTATACTTCAAGTGTTGTCTAAAATTTTTAGTTTTCAAATATTTCTTCTTTAGTTTTTAGTTTTCAAATAATTTTTAGTTTTGATTCAATATTCCTGTTACTTCTTTTAGTAAAAAATTCAAATATTTGAATTCGTTTATTCCTTTTACTTTCAAAAAAATCTATTTTAAATAAATAAAGAATTTTTTTGTATATGAAATATTTGAAAACTAAAGAATTTTTAGGCATTGAAGTATATTTCTTCTTCTACGTATAGTTTGTTTACACATTAATCGCCGTTTGATATTTTGTTAATTACTTTTGCTTTGTTTGATATTGTGTTTGATATTGAAGTATATTTTGTTTGATATTTCTTCTTCTAAGTATATTTTGTTTGATATATGAGAAGTTTTGTGTGATTCTTGGTATATGGCCATGTGGTGAAAATTCTTGAATTTTGATTGCAGTTAGAACTATATTCATCTCTGTTTACATGAATTTTGATTGCAGTTAGAATTATACTCAGTAATGGTAAATTCTAATTATAGTTGATATATATATATATATATATATTGCTCGAATCAACAAGTTGAAATGTATATCATTGTTTTTCATGTGCAGAACTGTAAAGTAAACTGAAACTTGAAATGTAGAAATAATCAATATGGTCTAAGTTTTTATAATTTTTTTTTTTTTACATTTAGTCCATTTATTTTTTGAATTTAAAAATAGAAGTTCAATTGTCAATATTATCAAAATTATTATATGAAATTCAAGCATATTATAATGACTTTTTTATTACATAGCTATTAATTAAAAAAATTAATTTCAAAATGTGACTTTAAAAATTAAATTAAAAATGTTAATGATGTAAATAAGCGAAATTAAATTTTTCGTCTTTGTATATATTCTTTGATCCGAAAGCTCTAAATTTGGCTTCACGAGGTAATTTTGAAAGTGAGTAGAATTGAAGAGGACTTCGAGCCGAGGACTTCTTTGCATTACCGTCTCCTCTGCTGCGTCCAGCACATCGCCGCTCTCCACCGCCCACGGACAATCGGTAAACTTGAGTACTTGTATTTGCAGTTGATTTTGAACTTGAAATTAATCGTTGATGCTTAATGTAAAAGAAATGTCGTTTGATTATTTGTTGTTTTAATTTCTAATCCACGAATACTTTGTTTATTCAGATTATATATATGTTTACATGTAAGTTACTTAAATGTGAAAAAGTATAGAGTTTAAGACCATGGCCAAGTTGAAGACCATAGACTAATTACAAGACTACAAGCAAAATTGATCCAAATTGATTTAATTGTTGCCAATTGGATTAGATTTGAAAAAGTAGAAGAACTAAAATTGATTAAATTAAAATATATAAGTATTAAATTTAGAATTTAAAAATAATATAGGGAGTAATAGCAAATTTTAACTTTGTTGTCCAATATAAAGCAAATTCTCATTGTTTATGATATAGTTTTTGAGGATACACTACTTTGGGAGTTTGGACCCAAATCTAAACATGCAGACAAATAACTTAACTATCTTAGCGAATAATAATATTTAAGCCTTTTAAGCCCATACAAATATATTAGAAGAAACAATAATTACATTATGGTTAGAACAAAATGTATACTTTTACAAGTTCAAGCATTCACATGGTAAGACAATAATGAACACTCGAGTGCATGCCCCATGCATTAACCTTATTAACCATATTGATCAAATTAAATGCTTAAGTTATCAATTTAAATGCTTAAGTTACTTAAATTGATCCATTTTTTTCTATGTATATATTATGATATATATGTTTACATGTAAGTTATTGTTTGTAATTGTTTATGTTTAAGTTATTCTTTTAATATACGTTTTTAATATATATCTGTATGAAGTAAATTGATCTTATGTTGTTTGTATCTCGCCATCGCTTCCCTCTGCTTCCCGCAATTGTTGGATTGGATTTGGTGGTAATAACTTAATGTGTATGAAATCATTATTATTCTTATTTATATGTTGTTGCTTGCTTGGAGGTTGTTAAACCATTTTGTGAATATATATCCCTTTTGTGCTGCAAATTGATCATTAAATCTTTGTAAAATGAAGTTTTAAACTATGGAATTCTCGCTTTGTTTGATTTCTTTTCATTTTGCTAAGAATGTTGCGATCTGAAGCCTATAGTTGTGAAAGTTGTAATTGAATTTTTAAGCCTAGGATGCGTGGCTTGAATGAAAGCCAAAAAATTGAAGAAGAAAATGTGTATTTTCATTAACTTCAAATTGAGGCATAATGCCATTACATATAATAGGGTGATAAAAACAAATGATTTCACCTAAACATCTACCTACTACCACTACTTACATTGAAACTAAACTAAACTTGCACACTTGGTAAAGTTGATTTATCACTCAAATGTCAACAAAAAATACATCAAGTACATTAACAACTTGGTTCTAATTTAACTAAGTTAAAGGTATGGTAGTAATATTCTATTATCGATTATAATATTAATATTGGTCAAGTATGTTAATATGTTTTATTATAAAAAATAGATTTGTTTTAAAAGAAGTAATTTAAAAAGCTGTTTAAATTTAAAAACTTATAAATATTTTGTTATCAATATAATAATATAGATCATTATTTAAATATGTTTTAAAATAGAAAATAAATTCTTTTTTAAAAGAAGTAAGTTAAAAACTTGTTAAATTTAACATCACAAACAAATTTCAATTATAACAAAACATATAATAACATTTTTAAAATTATTTATATATCCCTTTTTCTTTGAAATTGATCAATTTAAATCTTTGTAAAATGAAGTTTTAAACTATGGTATTCGCTTTTTTTTATTTCTGTTCATTTTGCTAAGAATGTTGCGATTTGAAGCCTATAGCCGTGTGAAAGTTGTAATTGAATTTTTGAAGCCTAGGATGTGTGGCTGTGTTGGAACTAAGAATGATGATGAATTACAAAGACAGAACATCACTTCAAGTAACTAAATAAACTTAAATTGAGCATTTGCATCAACTTCAGCAGTATCTGCATGGTTCTCTACTTCTTATCTGCTTCTTGTATATATTCATATGTATGTGTTAATTCATATGTTGTTTGTATTTGATTACTTCTTCCCACAATTTCTTTAGAATCGTTGATTGGATTTAATCGATTCTTCGCTTCTGCTCATACGCAACTTTCGGTTCAATCGAAGAGTTACATTATCTGGTAGTGCTATTGATAAAGTTTTTATATTTGGTTCACATGAATTAATTATATTATGTGTTAATCGTTTATTTGGTGCTAATCTGGAAATGAAATGGCCATAATTATTTTGCAGATTGTTCTACCCTACTTTCATCTCTGATTGTTCGAACTTAGTTTCTTCTGCATTGTTCTCCGTTAGTTTGTTGGTAAGTTTTCCTTTGTTTACATATAGTTGTCCTCATTTTTTATATCATTAGTATGAGTATAGTTCCAAATTGCTATTTGTTATCATGCTTGGTTGATATATATCTGCATTTTATTATCTCTTTGTCCAAAAAAAAAAAGATTCAAAGTATATAAATTTGGAAACTCGACGGGTTGCCTTATATCTCTCATCATTAGATATAATGGATCCTCCTAGGTGTAACAATGCCACGTATGATGAATCTTAAAGAATACATAACTCGTAATATATGTGATCATATCGGTACTTACGTAAATTATAAATTAACAATTTAGTAGTGTAATTTATTGCCAACTTTAGACTTCAACAACTACGAAATGGATAGGAGTTGGATGAAATTGTCAAGGGTAAGCAACGACTATCGAAATGGAGTAGAAACTTTTACGAATTTCGCATTCCAAAATGCAAGCCAAGAGAATATGATTCTTTGCCCGTAAGAAGTGTTGCAATATCAATTGGCATTGTCGTGAAGTTGTCTACTGAACATCTAGTTGTTGATGGTTTTGTCAGGGGTACAAAAATGGATTTTCCATGGAGAGTGTACATCTAGTGGAGCATCTTCATCGATGAATATGGGTTATCCTCATCACGCTTACAATCGAATGTTAGAGATGATAATATGGAAGGCATGTTGCAGGATGCTTTTAATATCTTGTGATGATGGTTTGGTCGTTTCCACGACTTGGGTGCAACCGATGCTTATAGTTTTGGTAGAAATACTTTCACCGAAGGGGAAGAAGTGTACCTTATGAACGACCAAACGAAGAAGCGGCGAGGTTCTACACGTTACTTGGTGAAATGAATGAAGAAGCGTATGAGGGTCAAAATTTTCCAAATTGTCTTTACGTATTCGTCTTTTTCACTTGAAATGTTTGGGCGGATGGACCGGAAACTCGTTGACAATCTTTGTTAGAGTTTTTGCAAGAAATGTTTCCGTTTGCGAAAATCCTCAATTTTCGAAAGACATGAAGAAACCGATAAAGGATTTGGGCCTTGGCTACAACAAAATCCATAGTTGCCTAAATGATTGCATGTTGTCTTTGAGGCGACCGGATAAACCAACGATCTTTGTCATGTATGCGCGTCAATCCGTTGGATTAATAGAAATACTGAGAGGATGGTAACGAGGATGAACACGATGCCACGATCAAGGAAGCGGCCGATTAAGATTTTGCGGTATTTTTCGCTAATACCAAGGCTTCAACGGCTTTTCATGTCGTCGAAGACAGTGAATCAATGACGTGGCACCGTGATGGACGAGCAGATGATGGGTTGTTAAGACATCCTGTAGATTCTTTAGCTTGGAAATCTTTTGACTCCAAATTTTCAAGTTTTGCAAGCGATCCTCGGAGTGTGAGGCTTGGGCTAGCATCCGATGGATTTAACCCTTACAAACTCATGAGCACAACGTCGATACTTGGCTCGTGGTACTTGTTCCCTACAATTTGCCTCCATGGGTTTGCATGAAACAATCTTCTTTTATCTTGTCCATGATTATACGGAGAGAAAGGTCCAGGGAATAATATTGACGCGTCTATTTGCGACCACTTGTTGACGAGTTAAAACAACTATGGGGTGGTGTTCGATATACGATGCAATGAGAAAAGAGAACTTTAATTTACGTGCGGCTTTAATGTGGACTATTAACGACTTCCCGCTTATGCTAATTTATCCGGTTGGAGTACCGGGGGACGTTATGCTTGTCCGTGTTGCCGCGCTTGTGAACATGTTCGCAATGGTTATATAATGGGAAGAAGTTCTCTTACATGGGGCATCGTCGGTGGTTACTAGGAAAATCACACATTTAGATTTGAGTGCTCGGTTTGATGGTGCTTGAAGAGTTCGACCAGCTCAGCCTTGTGAGCCGGTGGATCCGAAATATTCTTAATGTTGAAAGATATGAATTTCATTTATGGCAAGATGAATCAACCGCAAACCCGCATAGAAATAGAAGATCTAGGGATGAATCGATGATGAATCGATGAAGAGGATGATCCAAATGAGGCGGACTTGTGGAAAAAAAGAAGTATTTTTTCGAGTTGCCTTATTGGGAGCATCGATTTTACGCCACAATCTTGATGTCATGCACATAGAGAAAAATGTCTGCGAGAACATCATTGGGACTATTTTGAATGTCGATGGAAAATCGAAAGATAATCTTGAGTCGACTTGATTTAGTCCACATGGGAATTCAGCGTGAGCTTCATCCCGGGCACTTCCGAATATGAAATATCGGTTGTCGCTTCTGCTATTTTTCAATGTCGAAGACGGAGAAAGAAGTGTTGCATGCGGTGTTGAAGGATATAAAGGTCCGGATGCGTATGCATCAAATATATCGCGATGTGTGAGTCTTAAGGATCGAAGATTATATGGCTTAAAATCGCATGACTATCACATTTTGATGCAAGACTTACTTCCAGTTGCTATGCGGTGTTGTATGTCGAAAAAGGTGACGGCTCTCGTAATTGAACTATCAAATATAATGAAAGGCATTTGTGGTAAAGTTTTGAATGTTCAAGAACTTGAGAGACTACAAGAACGAGCCGCATTGACTTTATGCAATTTGGAGAAGATATTCCCGCCTTCCTTCTTCACTATTATGGTGCACTTGTTAATTCTTCTCCGCGTGAAGCACTTCTTGGTGGACCCGTTTTCTATCGATGGATGTATCCCATTGAAAGGTCTTACTTTATTTGCAAAATATTCCTTCATTCACTCAATGCCTTTAGTTGCAACTTTTGATAATGTTGTATATCGTGTTTAGGTTCCTTTCCAAATTGAAGTCATCTTTCGCCGCAATAAGCATTATCCGGAAGGATCAATTGCCGAGGGCTACTTGGCGAGAGGAATGTATGACTTTTCATTCGAGGTATTTGGAAGATGTTGAAACAAGAATGAACAGCACCGAGTAAAAATCTTTGGGCTCACAGATCTAATTTGGTTGAAACTTATTTATTTCAAAGTTTGGAGAACCCGATTGGCAAAGTCGAAATTACGAGAATTAGGCGATAGATCGTGGGTCCAAGCGCATCGACACGTTCTTTTCATCATGATTCAATGGAACCATTTGGAAGTAAGTTCTACAATTTGGTAAACACTCATCAATTATGATTTGTTTGTCTTCTAACAAAGTAAAACCTTTTCTACCGTAGTGAGTACAAGCAAATATTGAGAGCTCGTTCACGATCTCGAAGATTAAATCGACGAGAAATTAATAAGTTGTTCGCAGAATCATTCCATGAATGGTTAAGCCAAATGGTATGCAATTTAAGTTTTCATTAACAAGTAATAAGGTTTTCTCATAATAATTACTCGATTTACTTTCGACTCGATAGGTTTGGAGTCGCAATGAAGTAAATGACAAAGTTAAATGGCTTTCACAAGGTCCAAACAGATTAGTTAAAAGATATGGTGGCTTCCTTATCAACGGATATAGATTTCATACAAAGTATCGCGAGAGATTGAGGAGAACCAAAAATTGCGGAATTGTTGTTAATTCTTCGATTACAAGTTATGCTAGTGCTAGGGACGATAATCCGGTCGAGGGAATCGAGTATTACGGACTTATTATCGACATCATTGAGTTGGATTATTACGGCAAATGCAAAGTTGTCTTATTTCGAGGTGATTGGGCTGATGTGAATACGGCTCGCGAAATTAAAAACGATCAATATGGCTTTACAATGGTGAATTTCTCTCGATTGATTCACACAGGAGAACAAGCGATGGGACGAGTCGTATGTGTTTTCTTCTCAAGTTAAACAAGTTTTTACTCGAAAGATCCAATTGATGAGGGTTGGTACGTTGTACTTGAAACACCCCTAGAGACTTCTTCGACATTGGCGGTGGAAGTAGAGATGACATAGTCGAAAGATCGAAACATTGCCTTTTCGAACAAAACTTAAATGAAAATATCCCTAGTACTAGTCAACAATTTCAATGGGTTCGTCAAGATGTGGACGAAGATATTTACTGAAATATGATTTAGGGAGATTTTACGATTTATTATTTATATGTAATATTATAATTTTAATGTTGGGCATGTTATATAACTTAACTATTTTAAATGTCCTATTATTGTTGTTATTTGTTACTAAAATTTTGAACTAATTTACGTGTATTGCGGGAAAAATGCCTAGAAGACGATTACGAGATTTCAATATTGTTCACGATACTCCAAATCCGGAAGAAGCAAATAGTGAGCAGAAGCAGTTGTTGGATCTTCTACTCTGCTTAGGACATAGATGATGAGCCCGGAGAATTTGAAAGTAATGTTAAGTTTATTTTACATGCATGTTGAATTTTATTATTGATTCATTTTTCAATTTTAATATAATAATATATCATTTTTCATTTGAAGGTGGTGGACGCCTTGAGCTCGGGACGTACACTACTTAAAGATTTATACGACTTAGAGCCTACCGATCGTGTTAAAGTAAGGAGAAACAATCATGGCCGGTAGGTTGGATCTCAAGCTCGATTGTTAGGAAGCTATTTGGGCATTATTGCATGAAACTCCAATATGTTGCCCATTAACTACGAATCATGGCATCACATGCCCGATGCCAACAAAAATCGAGCTCTCGATAATATTAAGGTAACAAAGCGTGAATGTAATTTATAATACTTTAATTTAATTTCCATTTATATTAACTTTTTATACTTTTTTTTCTTGAGCTAGATTTACTTTAGAGGTCTCTCGATGACTATGTTAAGAAGACATTAGGTAAAAATGGAGAGACAATAAAAGTGCGCTCAAAAAGCAAAGTATTTTAAGAAAGACATAAGCCTCGACGAAAAATTAAGAAATGTTCCAAGGGAATGTTGAGGTACCAATGGGAAGATCAAGTTAGATTTTGGAATTCAAAAAAGGAGAGGTATTACGTACTTCTAAAATCTTATAAATTATTTGGTTTATAGTATATACTATATATATAATTCAAATTGCATTATGTAGGACCGTGGCGAGTTGGAATAAGCGTGACAGTAAAGCAGAAATTTACGCTTTACAGCGGAGTTCTAGAAGTTTTGCTGTGTAAAGTGAAGCCGAGGTATTATAATTTATTAATCTGTCAAATATTAATTACTTTATACTATTAAATTATATTTTTACGCTAAAATGTAGGAAACATTTGGTCAAAAAGTTGGACGTGTTGACTTTTTGACATCACGCATAGAAAGAAGGATAGATCTCGATGACATCCAAGCTGCTGAGAAATTTTGGTATATTTACTTAATAAAATTTTATTTTTATAAATATTTATAATGTTTAATTATAATAGTTTAATTCATCGTTTATAGTTTTAAATTTATAATGTTAAATTATGTTGCATTCTTTCTTATTTATATATTTCGTTTCTAATTCTTTCATTGATTTATTAGGATAAACTAAAGGAGAAAAAGGCGGAGTATGAAGCGTACGCTTCGATCGATAGTTCGCTAATCTTGAGGAGATTGACAAATGTAATTATTACGGATGTTTTGGGTCTGAAGGTACGAGTGATTCGATTGATAATTCATTAATCTTTAGTATATTTTTAATAGAATTATCACCGATGTTTTTGGTCTTGAAAGGTATGGTGGGTTCGATCTAAAGGATCGGTGTTACCCCGACCCAATATTTGGATCCGGCTCAGATACATGCCTTCCGAGTCAATCTCGTCTTGAAGTTCAGAGGCTACAAAACCGAGATAGCTCATATGCAAGAGAGCACGGTTGAGCAGAGGCAAACAAATTGCGATGTTCAAAGAAAATATGAAGAACTCCAAAGAACGGCTTAGAGCGGATCAAGCAGCAGCAGAAGCGAGAGAGAGGCAAAGAAGAAGAATGAGAGAGAAAGCGGCGGTGCGAGGAGGCAGAGGCGGCATCGATGCTAGCGAAGCGAGCGAGAAATCACGAAGAGCTCCAAGACCAGGCTTCAAAGATATGATACTGAGATGTTTCAACGATCGCGAAACCGCCATCTTAGACACATTTAGTAGTTTCGTTGTAAGAATGTTTTGACATTATTACATTTAACATTATTATTACAATATTTTCAGTCATCATTCATTTAATTTATTAAATTTCAAGTATTATTTAGAATTAATGTATTTGGAGTGATTTTTATGCTAAATTTGTTATTTTGCGTTGGAATTATATGCTATATTTATCATTATTGGTTGGTTTTAGTGCAAGAGGGTATTATATTGAAAAAGCTGTACTCGTAAATCTGTACAAATTAGCGGCGTTTGTAACAAAGCGCGCTAAAAGCCATCGCTTTTAGCGGCGTTTGTTGAAAAAGCGCGCCGCTAAAGACAATGACTTTTAGCGGCGTTTGGTGTAAAGCGCGCTAAAGAACATGACTTTAGCGGCGTTTGTCGGGAAAGCGCCGCTAAAGACCATGACTTTAGCGGCGCGTTTGTCGGGAAGCGCCGCTAAAGACCATGACTTTAGCGGCGTTTGTAGGAAAGCGCCGCTAAAGATCATGACTTTTAGCGGCGTTTGTCGGGAAGCGCTACCGCTAAAGACCATGACTTTTGGGGCGTTTGTAGGGAAAGCGCCGCTAAAAGTCATGGTCTTTAGCGGCGTTTTTTGCGCATAAACGCCGCTAAAACTTGCGGCGGTAGCAATAGCGGCGTTTTTTGCGGCGCTTACAAAAGCGCCGCAAAAACTTTTAGTGGCGCTTATAAACGCCGCTAAAGGCCAAAAAAAACGCCGCTAAAAGTCTGTTTTGCTGTAGTGTTCCAATTTTTCCATGTTATGGATATGGAAAGAGTGTTAAAGGGTCACCCTGGACCTTTAATAATCATTTGTTATTCTTTGCATGGACTTCAAAGGAGAGGATCCATTAAAACTTCCTTTATTATTTTCACCTTTTTGGGTTCAGATACATGACGTTCCTATCGGTTATTTTACTGAAAGTTTGGCGATGCAATTGGGAAATTTCTTAGGAAAGTTTCTGGAATATGATGGCTCAATTTTAGGTAAGGGAATTAGAAATTTCATACGAGTTGGGTGCAATTGGATATTCGCTACCACTTAAAGAGGAAGAAGTAAGTGATGTTTAATAATTTATGCTCTTACGTCAGCTTTAAATATGAAAGGTTGACTCTCTTTTGCTTTTTCTGTGGCCGACTGGGCCATAGTGATTCCTTTTGCGAATTAAAAATGGAGTTAGGGGTTGAAATTAAAGAGATGGGTTGGGATTTGTCATTGCGTGCACAATCAAAAAGAGCCTGGACGATGAAAAGCGTTTGGCTAAGAGAAGATGGTGATGCTACAGGGGTTACCAATGAAATTGAGTCGTCTACAAGTGTTGAAAGTTGGGACGTGGTTAGAAGATTTGGAAATATTGATCCCATCTTAGGTTTTAATCTTGAGGGTAGGAATGCTTTCTCAAGGATAGCAACAGACAGCATGATAAAGGGTCACGGTCAGATGGCGATGGACCATGACCTGGAAGATGAGGTGCTTGTAGGGGAAGATGGGAAGAAAAGAGCGAGAGGAGATATTAAAGAGGGAGATAATGTGGAAGGTAGAAACAGGAAAATGTTAGTTGGAAACCATCAATTATCGGCGGCTGCCAAGAGGCAAGCCGACCGGTCGCAATGAAAATACTAAGTTAGAACGTCCGGGGGCTGGGGAATCCTCGGACAGTTAGAAGACTTCGGCATTCACTGAAGTTACATAATCCCCAAGTTGTCTTCTTTATGGAGACAAAAATCAACAAGTTCAAGATGGAGAAAGTTAGACAAAGATGTGAGTTTTAGTTTGGTATTGATGTGGATTCTATGGGCTCGAGAGGTGGTCTTAGCTTGGCATGGAGTGGAGATGTTAGCATAGTGTTACAAAGTTTTTCTCATCGTCATATTGATGTAATCATTGAAGAAGATGGGAAGAAATGGAGAGTAACAGGGTTTTATGGTTCTCCATACACGAATGATAGAGAGGAAGCTTGGAATCTGTTAAGAAGATTACGTAATCAGGGTGAGCAGCCATGGTTGGTTTGTGGTGATTTTAATGAAATTCTATATGGATTTGAAAAGAAAGGTGGCTTACCTAGAGATGAAAGGAAAATGGAAAAATTTCGACAAGTGTTAGATGATTGTCATTTAGCAGATCTGGGTTATTTAGGTAATTGGTTTACTTGGGAGAGAGGTAACTTACCGGAGATGAACATTCAAGAAAGGCTTGATAGGGGAGTTGGTACAGAGGGGTGGCGATCATTGTTCCCAGATTTTATAATTCAACATCTCCCACATTCTTTCTCAGATCACTGTCCACTTCTTATTAATACAGAGTCTAGGGCCAGACAGCAACAAGGAAAGAGTTTTAGGTTTGAAGCTTGGTGGGTTCTAGAAGACACTTTTTTTGAGAAAGTTAGATTGAGCTGGGGTGGTTCTTCAGGGGATCTTCTAGACAAACTAGAAATTCTGAAAGGTGATTTGAGTAGATGGGCATTCCAGATTTGAAGAGATAGAAAATTAAAGAAAGAGGGTCTAACTGTTAAACTGGCAGCGCTTCTTGAAGCAGATAGAGACGATGAAAATCTAGCGAACATTATTGATACAAAGATCCATCTGAATATGGAGATTGACAAGGATGAAAGCTACTGGGAGCAGAGGGCTAGAATAAATTGGCTGAAACTTGGTGATAGGAACACGACTTTTTTTCACAAGCAAGCGACACATAGGAAGAAAAGGAATTTGATTCAGAAGTTACAGTTTGATGACGGTAGGGAGTCAATGGAGAGTAAGGATATATAGGAGATTGCACGATCATATTTTGTAAAGCTCTTTTCAGTTGAAAGTCAATTAAATACTGACAGAATATTATCAGGAATAGAAGTATGTATTTCAGAAGAGGATAATTTTAAACTGCAGGCCAAATACACAAATGAGGAGATTTGGACAGCGTTGTCAAAAATGGGTCCAACAAAGGCCCTAGGGGAAGATGGTTTTCCAGCCATTTTTTATCAAAAATGTTGGCCGATCATTGGGGAAGAAGTCTCAAACTACTGCCTTCAACAGTTGAACAACGGTATGAACTTACGCCCGATTAATAAAACAAATATTGTGCTGTTACCAAAAGTTTCAAATCCTTCTAATATTTTTTAGTTCCGGCCTATTAGTTTATGCAATGTGATTTATAAGTTAATAGTTAGAGTGTTAGCTAATCGACTTCGGGTAGTATTGCATAAATACATTGATTCTGCGCAAAGTGCCTTTGTTCCTGGGAGGTTGATCACGGATAATGTGTTACTAGCTTATGAAATTCTGCATACGTTAAAAAATAAGAAGACTGGGAGAAAAGGGCTCATGGCAGTGAAGCTAGATATGAGTAAGGCATATGATAGGGTTGATTGGAATTTTGTGAAAAGGGTAATAATTAAGCTGAGATTTGCTATGGGATGGGTTGACATGGTTTTGAATTGTGTATCTTCTATTTCTTATTCTGTGGTTTTTAATGGAATTGTGAGTGAAAGTTTCCTACCAACTCGTGGTCTCGCATAAGGATCCGTTGAGTCCGTTTTATTCTTATTTTGTGGGGAAGGACTTTCAAGTTTGTTGAGGTTGGCTAAAGTGGTAACATTCTTAAAGGGAAAAGCGAGTCATGATGGGCCGGCTATTTCTCATTTCATCGTCGCAGATGATTGTATTTTGTTTGCAGAGGCTACAGAGAGAGGTGCGGTGTCTTTGAAGCAGATTTTAATGGAGTATGAGGCGAATTCAAGTCAGTGTGTTAATTATGATAAATCGTCTATTTTCTTTAGCACCAACACTCAAGAGAGAGAAAGAATGGCAGTGTCTCGGGTTTTGGCAGTTAGGAGATCAAATGACATTGAAAGGTACATGGGGCTCCCTAGTATGGTGGGAAGGAGAAAGCGTTCATCTTTTTAAAATCTGAAAGATCGGTTTAAACAACGTATTGACAGTTGGAGTATTCGGTTTTTATCACAAGGGGGAAAAGAAGTCTTTATAAAAGCAGTTCTTCAAGCTATTCCTACATATTCGATGGCATGCTTTTTACTCCCTAAATCTCTATGTTCAGATTTGGAAGGTATAATAGCGAAGTTCTGGTGACAAAAAAGTCAAAATAGAAAGGGTATCCATTAGTGCGCTTGGAAAGATTTATGTCTTTTAAAAGAAGATGGTGGCCTTGGCTTTCGTAATTTTGCAAAACTTAATGTTGCGTTACTAGAAAAACAGGGTTGGCGTCTCATTTGTTATCCAGATTCGTTATTAGCCCGTGTGCTAAAAGCTAAATATTATCTTAACTCGAATTTTTCTGAAGCTCGGTTAGGAAATTTACCTTCACTTACCTGGAGAAGTGTCTGGGCTACGAAAGGGCTCCTCAATAAAGGAATGTGCTGGAGAGTCGGGACGGGGGATAAAATTTCTATTTGGGCAGATTTGTGGATTTCAGGAAACGAGGCAGATAGGATTCCGAATCATAACAGCAATGAAAGCATACAGTTAGTGTCAGATCTAATTGATGCCACTAGTCAAAATTGGAAATCTGAGTTGATTAGGAGTACCTTTACAGATGATATAGCGGGAAAATTTTTGCAGATCCCTCTCGCGGAGGTAGCTCATGAAGATTTGCAAGTTTGGCGTGGGGAACTGTCAGGAGAATTCGCTGTTAGGAGTGCCTATAAACTATTACAAGTTTCTAGCCAGGATCCTAATGATACTAATTTACAAATTGTGACGAAGAATTTCTACAGGAACTTTGGAATCTGGATATCCCAAAAAAATTCAGATTACAATATGGAGATTTTCTTGGAATTTTTTCCCGTCTCTGGTGAATCTCAAGAGCAAGAGAGTGGTCACTGATGCCCATTGCCCCAGATGTCGCCAAGCAGATGAAGATGGATGCCATATTTTTCAACATTGTCCTGCATCAACAGAGGTCTGGAGTCAGTTACAGTTAAGCTGGGTGTTAAATCGTAATGATTTAGGTATGTGGGACTGGCTTATATGGATCTTTGAGGTAGGGTGTAAGGAATAGGTTCGGCTATTCTGTTGCGGACTCTGGTTCATCTGGTTCAGCAGGAATTTGCTATTGTACGAAAAGAAGGCTTTATCAAGTGAGGAAATAGTCAGAAAGATCAGTAGATATGTTTCGAAATTGGAAGCAGTAAGAGGCGAAAATAGTTTACCTCGGATTATTGAAGGACCTCATCAAATGCTCAGTAGAGGTAGGGCAATGATTCGATTCGCCCGACGCGCCTTTGTGGTCGATCACTTTCATCGACCGCGCACTTGGTCCGAGATGAAAATGGGGAGATTTTGGCTTCAAAGGCAGTCCTCCATTCCAATATCGCAACTCCATTCTAAGCGGAGGCATATGCAGGATTGCAAGCAACAAAATTAGGAATAATGTTGAATTTAAGCAAAGTGACGATTATGGGTGACTCAAACTCGATTATTAAGAAATGTCAGAGCAAAAATCTGGACAGATCGATCATCGGAGCTATTATCAGAGACATTCATAGCCATGCAAGTAAATATCAAGAGATCGTGTTTTCTTTTGTTCCCAGATCGGCGAACCGTTATGCTCATGTTATTGCGACCGATGCTTTAAGAAGAAAGGAGAGTTATTACCTGGAGGGGGTATCCTTGATCGAGTTCGGCAAGAGGTGGACCGTAACCAGCAACTCTCTTAGGAAAGTTGGACGATTGACTGGAGAGGGGACTTGAAGATGTGATAATCTTTAATGGGACGAGTTTGAGGAAGGCTGCGACGGAAGCTGAAGGGGATGGGAGGGAAGTTGAAGGGGATGGGAGGGAAGCTGTAGGGGAAGGGCTTGGAGTCGGTGAGGGCAGTGAATGAAATGAGAGAAATCTGAAGGGGAGAGTGATAGGGAGGGCGATTGGAATCGATGAGGGTAGGTGAAAGTTTGAATGGGTGGTTTTGGGAAACAGGGGGCTGCAAAATGGTAGCAGGTATTAATTATGCTCGGGAATCTCATCACTGCTTCGCTGGTCTATGGATGTGAACGGTCACTGCGCGCAAAGGTGGGTTCAAATTGTTATTGATTTGATTGGGTTTTGAGTTGTTTTTAGTTTCTAGTTTGTTTGGTGCGGTTGGTGTTTGGTTTTTAAGTTCCGTTCGGTTTCTTTTGTTGCTTCGAGATTTTTCTTTCTTTGTTTTCGTTTGGGCTATAGCCCAATTGCTTATGTTGTTTTGGTTTCTTTTCTTTAATAATATAGCCCGATCAGATTTTATTCAAAAAAAAAACTATTGATTCAAATGACTTTTCCAATTTATCTTCAAGTAAATAAAAATTTTAGTATATATTTTATTTATTTTTAATTAAAATTAAAATTTTAAATTCCTTAATTTTAGATTAAGTTATCTACACCAGTGAAGAATTTATATAATTAATTCATAAAACTTTGATATTTAAATTATTAAAAATCAAATATTTTGGATTCAAATTTTATCAATTAATTATTTTATAAAAATAAACGATTATTGAAGGGTAAGAATCCTAAATATTAATATAAATTAAAAATCATATTATTAAATCAAATATAAATTTTAAATTTTTCATTACATTTAATATTTAAACATAAAAATAATGAAAAACATTCAAATTCAACCGGCCGGAGAAGTGGAGATCCAAATTCTTAACACTATTTGGGTTTCAGAAAAAAAGCTTTGTCTGCGAAACAAATAGAAAAAAAGGTAACTGTAAATTATTTTCTTTATGGGGTGCGTTAAGCAATTATATAAGTTTAGAAAATAATATTTTTATAGTAAATACAATATTTATTTATTTTTCAATTATAATTACCTCTACTATTTCAGTTTATTCAACTAAATAATTAACCTATCTCAAACTAAGGTTTTACTTTGCATTGATTCTTAAACCAACTTTTAAATCTAACTAAAAACTCAAAATTATAGTTTTTAGCTTTGCAAAGCTAGATTATAAATTTGCCATTCATTTATATTATTTATAAATTATAAATATGATTTATATATTTAAATTAAAATTTTCAAATTAATTGTTTTAAGTTATATAACTTATAAGGTAGTAAAAATAATTTAGTTATATTATAACAATGAAGTTATATAAGGTGTTTGAAGACTTTTGGATATGAAAATATTGAGAGAGTTGTTATAAAGCATTTGTATTATAAGTAGCAGAGTTCTTCTATCAGTCTTCTTTTGTGTTTGAAGGAGATATTTATAGAGGGAGATTGATTTGATGTGAGTATTAACCATCAAACACTCTACTCCATAAAATATAAGTGATTGAATGGTGTACGGTTAATTAAGAATACTATTAAAGTTTATATGAAATAATTAATTAAAATATTTTTAAACATGAAAAGATAAATAAACGATTGTTAATGGATATTCCTGTCTATATATCTCCCGTAGGATCACATTTGACATTTTCTTTTCAATAAATCTATTATCGAATTGATGTTGGATGAAACTAAAGTTGAGCTTATTGCGAAACGGCTTTACCAAACAATTGTCTTTGGGTTTTACTGTAGTAATATAACAAGTTCATCTTTTTACAACCTTATCGTGCTTACCTAATATTATTGTAAATTCACACAATTTTCTCTAAATCCATTATAGGCAGGATTTGAAACAATTGGACTTCTAAAACATTTTTTGTCTAAATTTCAAAATGATATTTTAAATCAAATTAAATTGATTGTTGGATATGTTAATTACCAATATTCAATTGCACCAATTATTGACATTTCATGCTTGCTTAATTTTAAGATCAAATAAATACGAAAATAATCATGTGGTAGCTATAACTGAGAAATTGCATAATATTGCCAATGACAATGGCAATGGCAATGGATAGAGGTGCTTAATATATTAAATATCATCAATACAAATGGAATTGTACCCCCCAAGGAAATATACAAATGGAGGAAGTAATGGGAATCCTCATCCTGTGACTCCTTGTCATTGAAATCTTTAAAAGGATGACATTGACAGCACACACAAAATTAACGTAATATAAAAAAGTGAAATGAAATTTAAGGAGCAAATTAATTCAAGTGTCAGCCAAACCATGCTAAGCTAATACTATTCGGTGCGAGATAATATTTAAACAAAATTCTCTCACTGGAAGAGCGTCTAGACAAAAACCATTCCATTTCTTCCAAATACACATTGGTACATTTTATATTATTATCATTACTAGTCTGTAAGTACTAGTTTTGGTTTCAATTATCAGCACAGCAGCCAATTGACTTCTGCAAATGCATTAATGGCTTAAAAGTCGATTGCCTGTAGCCGCTGATATACTGTGCAAAACTGTGGTTAGATGGGAATAGGTATATACACATATAAGGATCCAAGATTATACTTCGGGACGAATTTTTTTTAACATAAAAAAATATCAATTTTTTTTGGATATTTTTTTCTTACCAAACAAATTAATTTAATGTTTTTTAAAAAGTATGAACGATTTAATTGTAAAAATATTAAAAGATTGTATAAATCAACATCCATTATTATCAATATATTGAGGAGATGTTGGAGTCTCACTCGGATGAATCAATTGATATGACTCAAACTTAACGTAAGCTCGACGGACTTCCTCTTGTTAATTTGGAGAGTAATCTCAAATATATTTTCGAAGTTTCAAATCACGCTATAAAGAAGAAAGCATCAAACTCCTTTGTTTCGATTCTCGACATCTTACGATGACGTTTAGGAACTTGAGAAGGCCCGATTTCTCGTTCAAGAGCTTCGGAAGACTCGATATCTCGTTTAGGATCTTGGGATTGAGAAGACCTGATATCTCATTCAGAAGTTTAGGAAGATCGATATCACATTTAGGAGCTTGGGATTGAGAAGGCTTAATATCTCGTTCAGGAGATTAGGAAGATCCAATATTTGATTTTTCTCCACTAATAACAGAAGGTTGAAGAATTGATTGATCATTATTACTTTCTGGCACTCTTTTATTGAAAATCAAATTCAATCTTTTTGTTGACCATAATTTAATCAAAAAACTTAAAAACTGTAATCATATATTAAATAACATATTAGGAAAAAAATTTTAAGTCAAATAAATAAAGAATATAATTTATTCAAAAATATTTATTGAGAGGTCTTTTACGTAAGGAGCCGAGAGAAAAATAATTTGTAATTTTTTTTACTTTGTGCTCTCAGTCTCGACATCAAACTCCTTTCTTTTTCTCTCGACAATGTCGACTCCTTATCAGAGGAAGATAATTCCTTAGCAAGACATACAAATCAAAATACAAGATGTGTATGAGTTAAATCAATTAATTATGGAATTTGACTTTGAGGTCCATACTGAGCCTCTAAAATTAATCTTTTAAAGCCCATCATATATTAATATTTGATTATTATTATTATTAAAGTTATATAATTAAAAGCTGAAATATAAAGTATAACTTTATGTCTTGAGAAGTGAATTATATAAAATACAATTTAGTCAAGGAATGAATGTTATATAATATAGATATTAAATCTAAAATACATAATAATTTATATATAAAATTTAAAAATCTAAAAATTCCAAAACAGCGACCACCCGCGCCCTGGATCATCTCTGTATATACATCAATACACTAGCACAACTGCATGCATGATCATACCATTAGGTAAATCACTGTGTCAAAATTTAACAATATATTCAATGCAGGTAGAGTCAAGTTTTCTAAAAGTCAACAGAATCTGCAGCTAGAGCCAAATTTCACAAAGCTGCGGACCTGGATGCGGATATCTTTTTTTCTTTTTGTACGTGTGGACAATTTATTTAATTAACATTTAAACAAGTAAATGAATAATATGATTTATCTTTAAATTATGGTAAAAATGAAACTGTTAATAAAACATTATATTTTTAATACCGTTAATATTTGGTACATACAGCAGGGTTGCTTTTTCCTTTTATTTGTCGTTTCTTTAGTTTTTTTCCCTTTATTGTATTAGTAGTAGGCCATTTCATGTTTGGGACGTGTTTTGTTTTTCTTAGGATTATTTCTGGACCTATTTATATTAATACAACCCAGCTAATTTGATTCAAAAAAAAATAAAATTAATATGTTTCTTTTTATATTTTACTATATCCATATAGAGCATTTGTCAACTTCAAATTCTGTTTAAGGAGTTTAAAATTTTTACTATACCAAATAATTTTCCTTTTTAATAGTTTAAGTAAAAGATAAAAACTTTAATTAATTTTTCTAAATCAATATGGTAGAAAAAATTTATGTGAAAATATATACTAAAATTCAAATGAATTATTGGTTAAAATAATAAAATTGAAGATTTAAAATCTATAATATTTGATAAGTTATAACTTGTAAAAAGTATTACCTTTTAATAATTTCCTAACTCAATAAGTTAAAAATATTAAAAGCGGGGTTAGTTGATAAATGGAATATTAAAATTTTTGTTGCGATTTATTATCATATCATTCACTAACCGTAATTAAATTTAAGGTTAAAATATGGTGTGAGGATAATTTTGAGATTTAGTTTTTATATTTAAAAAATTAGAAATTAAGTCTTAAAAATTTTCAATCTAATCATTGAAATTGTAAGTCTCTTTTTTTTTTTGTTATCAAAATTTGTCAATTTGACATATTAATTAAGTTGACCTCATAACATATCATATGATTGATGACAAATAAACAAATTAACACATTTTAAAGTCGATCCCTGTTTTTTCAAAAAAAAAAAAAGGTTTCGACAGCTTGGCGACTCCGCTGGGGACCAATAAGAAAGTCAAGCCGTAAAATTGATTATTTTCTATCCTTTGTCGGAAATTTGAAAATTCGATTTGAAAATTTGAAAATTTGATTTGAAAATTACGATCCTTTTGTTGCATTTGTTTGTGTCATTGCATATGATTGTTTTTTTTTGCGCACATTGCATTGCATGACCGTTGTGGTCGCGCCTTTAAGTGGGAGTGAGAAACTATGCCTTCGTGAGGTTTTCACCTCCGCATGGGCTAGTGGATTGCTTCTGGGATACATCTGTACATATGTCTTCGTGAGGTTTTCACTTCCGCATGGCCATAGGGAAATGTACTCCTCTGAACTGAACTCGATCTGTATGAGCCTATAATGGGTGAAGATTGAGGAATCTGCTGGTTCAGGTACCTTTTCTTTAGAACTAAACCGCATATAGTGAACCCTAAGAGCCCACCTTAGGTAGAACTATGCCAAACCCTAGTGGTCACCCAGATAGGTGCCCTATTTTGTTATTTATTTCTCTTGTGCTAACGTGTTCTTTTTTGTTTTGATTGCATTGCATTCACATCATAGAAAAGAGGTGTTGATTCAAATTTGATTGCTAAATAGAAGAGTTTGTCATGAGAAAATGGATTTCTTGATAAAGTGGATTATAATACGATCGTCCGAATATGGTCCAAGTAAACACAACGAGAGAAGGCGATAGTCCGTGAAGGAATACAAGACTTTATTGCCCAAGGATTCAAGCCGACGAAGACTATTATTCGAGAGCCGTCACGTCTCGATTTTCTAACAAGCATTGCGAGGATAAGTGAGTAATGAGTCGCGGCCCAAGCAAAAAGGAGCTAGTGGAGGCATCTATTAGAAGTTTGCAAGATTTGACCTTTGTGAAGAAGGGGATTGATGTTTTGCTTGGAATATGAGGGCAAGACCGCATATATAATCCGTTTTATGTAAAGGAATTTGCTTTCTAGAAAAGTTGTTCTAATGCAATTGAATTCAGAATCAACGCCTCTCTTTTTTTTTGCATTCATTCCATGCATCTGCATTGCATTGCATCATTTGCATTAAACTTTTACAAAAGTACCCTAATTAGTTGAAGTTATTTCAGAAAAAGAGAGAAAGAGAGAAAGTTAATCTGAAAACTAAACATCGTTACGGTGCTCGCGCTAAGACGAAAGATATGGATCAAAGACTTGAACAGTTCCAAAGAGACATGCAAGACCAGCTGCAAGAGCAGTTGGCAAAGATCCAACAAGATATGAGGGAAAAAATGATGGAAGCCCAAAGGAATATGGTGGCTCAAATGACTCAGCTACTGAATGGGGCAATGGACAAGGGAAAATGTCTCATGTCTAATACTGGAGAGGATAATGAGGATTATCCTCCGGGTTTTACCCCACCACATGCACAAACACAACATGAAGCATATCCTCAAAGGCCATCTGTTACAATTAGGCTTCAACAAGGTCAAGCTGATACTGGGGTGCCCATGAATGTCCAAGTTGGCTCAGGACCTAACCCAGGAGATAACCCTGCTTCCTGTTATCCCTGATTTAGATATAACGGAAAGGGAAGAGACGAAAATTAAATTACCGAGGCAGTTAGAGGACCATTGTAGATGGTTAGAAGAAAAGTTCAAGGCCTTGGAAAACGCTGATAATCACCATGGATTTGATGCTAAAGACTTGAGCTTGGTTCCAGATTTGGTGCTTCCTCACAAGTTCAAAATGCTAGAATTTGAGAAGTACAATGGGACTAGCTGTTTTGAAGCCCATATTACCATGTTCTGTAGACGGATGACTGGGTATGTTAATAACGATCAACTGTTGATCCATTATTTCCAAGATAGCTTGGTGGGGGCAGCGTCCAGGTGGTACAACCAATTGAGCCGTGCTAAGATTAATTCCTGGAGAGACCTAGCACAATCATTTATGAAACAATACAACATGTGACAGACATGACGCCTGACAGAATCACCTTGCAAAACATGGAGAAGAAATCAAATGAAAGCTTCAGGCAGTATGCACAAAGATGGAGGGAAGTTGCCATGCAAGTTCAGCCACCGCTCTTAGAAAAGGAAACAACAATGCTTTTTATCAATACTTTAAAGGCCCCATTCATTACTCACATGATAGGAAGTACCACAAAGAGCTTTGCGGATATAGTAATGGCAGGAGAAATGATTGAAAATGCCATAAGAGGTGGCAAGATAGAAACAGGGGAAAACACCAAAAGGTCAGCTCCAAGGAAAAAGGAGAACAGGGTGAATAATACGAGTACATATAACAAAGGGTACTTGAAGTCAATTACTATCAGTCAACTAAAAGTAACCACTAGCTATCAAGTCTCTTCAAGGCAGGAATCCAATTCGAGGCCAAATACAGAAAAGCTCAAGTTCACACCTATCCCGATGACATATAAGGAGCTGTATCAGAATCTTTTTGATGTGCATGTGGTGTCTCCATCCTACTCGGAACCCGTTTAACCTCCATTCCCAAAATGGTATAATGAGAATGCCCAATGTGAGTACCACGCGAGAATAACGGGTCACTCAATTGAAAACTGTACTACGTTTAAAAAGTTGGTCGAAAGGTTCATTAAAATGGGAATTGTGAAGTTCGACGTTTCATCAGAACCTGATCTTTGACGAGGCAGTAAATGCGATAATTGAAGGAGGAGACAAGAAAGTTGCGACTCCTTAAAGAAGTCAAAATCGAAGAGGGAACCGGGAACGAAGTTTTCAAGCCCTTGCATACTTGGGAATGTTTTGAATAATGGGACTGTGGAAGAGATCCCTGTATTTTTAGAGCTAATCTAGAGTAATATTCAAAACACGCTTGTTGTCTTAAGCCTAGAGGCAATAAGAACCCTTTTGTGAAATAGGCTTGTGTCCGAAATTTTTATTTCAATAAAATGCATCTTTTTGAGCAAATATTCTTTTATTTTTTCCATTTCATACTGTACAAACAATTGTTATTAGTTTTTTTTTCTTTTGTTTGTTCTTTAGACTTTCTTTCAAGTATTCTTTCATTCTTCATTCATGACCATACAAATAATCATTCTTTGAATCATTTACTCTTTGGAATCTTCCTTCGAACCTACAATAGGTCTCCAGATATTAACGATGTGAGCAACGCTGTTATTGACTCAGAGTCTCTTTTCGAGTAAGATATGTGTTTAGAGGGATCTCAGGACTTTGAAGATAACAGAGATTGTAACCTATCTTCTGATTTATTAAGAATGGCAGAACAAGATGAAAAACAGACCCTACTCTACAAAGGGTCAGAGGATATTATGAGCCTAGAAAAGAGGTGAAGATTGTAGCCTAACTCACCACAGAAATAAGATGAGACATCATTGAGTTATTTTCAAGAATTCAAAGATGTTTTTGCACGATCATATCAGGACATGCCTGGGCTACTGAGACGCGGGTATGTTGAAATCTTAAAAGAGGTCCATAAGGATGTCAGAAGGACACATGCTAATGGTTTTACAATAGCCAAACTAATCATGAGGTTTGGGTACTGCTAATCTACATAGAAGGGGATGGCATCAGTTATGCCGTATTTAAGGAGACAAGATTCATATGCCTCATTAATTTCTTCACAGACTCTCTCTATGTGGGGCAGGCCAATCTTGACAAAATTTCTAGTATACATCGATTTATCTTGGTGGTCGTCGATTACTTCACTAAGAAGGAGAAAGTAGCTTCACATGTCAATTTTACAAGGTCGACAGTAAAAAAAAAAAAGATCAGGCGCCGACAAAGAATGCCAAAAAGGACAATGTCAAAAGTTTGTAGTCTGTTCAAAGATCAGACGCCATATCATAAAGCAACAAAGGCAGCCAAAAAGAAAAAATAAAACAAGGATTGTAGGAAAGATGACCGAGACTTGTAAAGATTGGCATAAGAAGCTACCATTTACTCTCTATGCTTATCAAACTCCCATTGGTTTATGGAATAGAAGTGGTTTTGCCCATGAAAATCGAGATTCCTTTGGTCGAAGCTTTGATTGAGTCAAAAATTGGATGAAGTAGAATGTCTCCAGTGAACTTGGCTGAAGAAAAGGGTTTGAAAGTATTCATCATAGTCAAAAAATGGATGATGCTGATTTATGTCGAAAATGGTCCACCCAAGGGAATTTCATGATGGGGACCTGGTATTGAGGAAGATCCTTCTTATACAAAAGGATTCCAGAGGAAAGCAGATGCCAAACTGGGAAGGACCTTATGTAGTAAAAAAGGGCCTGTTCTAGAGGAGCATTGATATTGACCGAGACGGATGGCAAAGACTTGCCCAATCTGGCGAATTCAGGTTTAGTCAAGAAGTATTTTACCTGAAAGGGGAAAGGCTAAGGTGAAAACCCGCAAAGGGCGCCTTGAAAAAAAAAAGAAGAGGCCAAGGTGAAAACCCGCAAAGGGCGCTTTGAGACCAAAAGGGGTTTTGAGCCGAAAACCCGAAAAGGGCGGCTCAAATTTTGATCAAAGGTAGGGCATGTGGTATTCTTGCTAGGCCTGAATTAACAATGAGGAAGTATGCTACGTTTTGGGGCATTGACAAAGTACTCCGGATCCTCTAAACACGTATTGAGCTCAAAATGGTCCTCAAGAAATTTGTACAGAGAAGCTCAGGCTGCGATATCTGGGGCACCTAGCTTCTATCTTACCCATTTTGAATTTGCTATCTTTGATTACTTTATTCTTTTCGAGATACACCCCAATCAATTTTCTTTTATGCCTTGGCTATCTTTGATTACTTTATTCTTTTCAAGATACACCCCAATCAATTTTCTTTTATTGCCTTGGTTATCTTTGATTAACTTATTTGTTTCGAGCTATGCTCCTGATTAATTTCTTTCTCGTCCATTGTTGTGATCTTTTTCAAGCATTTTAATTGAAATAACGATTAATGGACTAATAATACTTTCATAAAAGGAGTTTCGCATATTACTCTGGAAGCTTCTAAATAATATGAGAATCTGAAATAGGACTATTCTTTAGAACTCACCAAGCTTAAGGGTTGGAAATATTGAAAGATGATTAACCCTTTGGATTTTTATTGGTTGAACAAAAAGATAAGACATTTCGTCAGTGATACCTTCTCGACAAATAACGAGCAATGTCAACCCAAGTGTAAAAGTGGATCATTTCTGGGAAAAGAAAAATGATACTTTGCATTCATGCAAATTTCAGGCATATACATCTGGTCATTACACCCAGGGAATGGTGTAACAGATCAAATTGATTGAAGATGATACAAATTCTATACCTTTGAATGGCAGCAGGATGGATGGAAGAAACCAAATGTTATTCCCTTGAAGTTGCAGTGGAAGGTACAAACTTTATGTCCTAAGGTTCAAGTGGAGTGGACTCAGAATTACCATGGGGCAAATTATTTGAGCAGAATATGATTGATACTTCGATAGGAACGAGGATGAAGAACAAATGAGTGATGACACCTTAAGTAGGAATCATGCTCATAACATTTCTGTATTCATATATCATAGTGCGTCTAATTAGGAGCATTTGATTCATTTCGATCAGGGCATCCTAATCATTCGGCATAAGCATATACCCATTCTACAGGTCATGTCCTCTATAAGACAATGTAGTAGGGTAGATTGACGCTTTCAGCTTGGCCTCCCTAAAGTTGCAGCGGAGCAGACTGAAGACAGCAGATCTTATCTTCCTGATGTTGCAAGAAGCTGATCGAAGATATTAGCTGCCGCTCTCCGAGTTTGCGTGGAGCGATCGAAGACAATGAGATCTTATCTTCCTGAAGTTGCAGGAAGCAGATCGAAGATATTAGCCTGCCTCCCTAAAGTTGCAGCGGAGCAGACTGAAGACATCAAATCTTATCTTCCTGAAGTTGCAGGAAGCAGATCGAAGATATTAGCCTGCCTCCCTAAAGTTACAGCAGAGCAGACTGATGACAGTAGATCTTATCTTCCTGAAGTTGCAGGAAGCAGATCGAAGATATTAGTCTGGCATCCCTGAGTTTGCAGTGGAGCAGATCGAAAATAGCAGATCTTATCTTCCTGAGTTTGCAGCAGAGCAGACTGAAGATAGCAGATCTTGTCTTCCTGAGATTGCAGTGAAGTGGATCGAAGATACCCGTCTGGCATCCCTGAGTCTGCAGTGGAACAGACTAAATATAGCAGATCTTGACTTCCTGAGTTTGCAGCGAAGTGGATCGAAGATACCCGTCTGGCATCCCTGAGTTTGCAGCGAAGCGGATCGAAGATTCCTGTCTGGCATCCTTGAGTTTGCAGTGGAGCAGACTAAAGATAACAGATCTTGTCTTCCTAAGATTGCAGCGAAGCGGATCGAAGATACTTGTCTGGCATCCCTGAGTTTGCAGTGGAACAGACTAAAGATAGCAGATCTTGTCTTCCTGAGATTGCAGTGAAGTGGATCGAAGATACCAGTCTTATTTCCCTGAGTTTTCAGTGGAACAGATTAAAAGATAGCAGATTCTGCCTTCCTGAGTTTGCAGGGAAGCAGATCGAAGACACCGGCCTTGTCTCCCTGAGTTTGCAGCGGAGCAGACTAAAAATTACAGATTTTGTCCTCCTGAAGTTGCAGTGAAGCAGATTGAAGACATCAGCCTGATCTTCCTGATTTTGCAGCGGAGCAGACTAAAGATTGCAGATCTTGTCTTCCTAAAATTACAGCGAAGCAGATCGAAGACACTAGCCTTACCTCTCTGAAGTGGTAGTGGAGCAGATCGAAGAAAGCAAATCTTATAGCAAATCTTATTTTCCTGAAGTTGCAGTGAAGCAGATTGAAGCCGTCAGACTTATTTCCCTGAAATAGCAGTAGAACAGATAGTCCAATACTTCTGAAGTTGCAGTAGTTGCAGAGAAGTAAAGTTAAGTTGAAATTCCAATACCCCTGAAATTGCAGTTGGGTTGGAAGCCATTTGGAGAAGACGAGGACCAAGAAGTCAAGACTCGGCAAGACCGGGCAAAATTGGTCCTTTTATAGTCTTTGCTCTATTCCTGTTTCACGACAATGAGCAAAGAGGGGCAGTTGTAATAGGCTAATTTAGCCCGGGCCCATACAAAAAAAAAACCCAAAATAATAAAACAAAGTCCAAGTCCAGTTCAAAATATATCATTTGGCCCGATCGGAATGGCCCATTACTTGAAAAGATTGAAGGTCCATCTACAAGCTTAACGTATATGGAAACACAATCTTCAAGAATATGCAATCTTAGATATGATATGCAAATCTTAGATATGATATGCAATCTTAGACATGATATGCAAATATTAGATATGATATACAATCCTAGAAGATATGGTATGCAATCTTAGAAGATATGATTTTGTAATCTTTGAGATTTAATTTGTAGATACCTTTTAATCTTAGCCGTTGATGTAATTGATCTGTACCGTTGGATTTGGAGAGGCTCAACTATAAATAGAGGCCTCTCCCTTCATTGTAAAGGACTTGAATTTTAAGTAATAAAAAATTCTTGAGAGCATTCACTCAAAATTCTCTCTCTTTTACGTTCTTATTTTCTGTGGCTTGTTCCTATTTTGTTCTTCGCTCATCTTCGTTTCTTTTTGAGTTGCTTCCGTTCGAGTTAGATTTTGGTGGAGGAATTTCGTTGAGTCCACATATTGCGGGAGTTAGGTTGACTTATGCATTTTTTTAATTTTTTTTATTTATCCATTTAATTGCTTAATCATTATTTATTCATTTATTTTAATTATTTTAAACTTGTTTTTCTTTTTTGCTTTTCCTTATTTATGTTAAATTGTTTTATCATATATATTATTATTTTTATTTGTTATATATTATCTATATATTATATATTATTTAACTTTAATCATATTATGTATTATTTGAAAATTTGTATGTTGTACATCATCTAAATTGTTTTATTATTAAGGCAAAATTTTCCATATATTGTTTATTTAAAATATGTATATTATCTATTTTTAAATGGTATATTATATACTTATTACAAGTTATCCCTTATACATTTTTATTCAAAGTTTTTATATTATTTAATTAAAATATATTTATTTATTTTATTATGTATATATTAACTATTTTAGATTTTGCCATATCGTTTTTTATTTTTTTTATTTCATTTTTCTAAAAATTGTTATAATATTCATTAATTGTTTTGAGTATATTATTTACCTTATATTATTATTTTTTTATTTGAATTTAATCTTGTGAATAATTTTTTTTTCCTTAATTTTTTCATAGATTCTTTTAAAATTGCTATTATCTACTCTATATTTTTTATTTTGATTGTTCATTTTTTTTAAAAAAAAATTTGAATTCATTATCTTTGTTTACCTTAGCATTATTATTGCTTGTCATTCTTTTACTTAATTGTTTATGTTAGTGCTAATTGTTAATATAATCTGTAACTTTAGTAAATTGTACTTTTTTGTAATAACTTAATGTTACTTTTTTCAAATCTTTATTTAAAAATATCTATCTTCTTTAATTACCACATTTTATCCAAAAGTTTTTCTTAAATAAGGCAATGTTTTGTGTTTAGAAATTCGGGAAATAGTGCCCTAACGTGCTGGGTTTCGAATTTCCGTTTGATTAAATAACTAAATATCCTTTTAATGAATTGTAAATCATGAGATGATTTTAGTTACGAGGGCTTAAAACATCCTTTTAACGTGCTGGATGTGATGTTTGTATTCTTTCGGAACAAATGAATCTCAAGTTCCAACTCAAATTGTTCAAGTTTTTAAAGAAATCATGTTTTCAAATCTTTTCGAATTTTCGACATTAGGACAATAACTAATCAATCCGGTACCAATTTTGGGCGCACGAGGGTGCTAATCCTTCCATAAATGACGTAACCGACTCCCGAACCCGTTTTCTTGAATTTCGTAGGCCAAAATCAATGTTTTGAAATAAAACGTTTTATAAGGTGATCCAATCACACCTAAGCAAAAAAGGGATTGGTGGCAACTCCCGTTTTCATTTTTTAAAGTCGATCCCTGTTTTTTCAAAACAAAAAATGGTTTCGACACTATTAATAATGATACCTATCAAACTATAATTTTTAAATTAAAAAAAAGTAAAAGAATTGAATTATTAACTTTCGATGGACTAATAACATATTTTAAGCTAAATTTAACTTTGCATTATTTTCAATTTCGTTTTGAAGTTAATGCTAATGAATTAATGATCGATCACTTGGAGTAAGTTATGGGGCTTTTTTACCCAAATATTATAAAATAAAATAAAAAAATTCGAAAATGGTATCCCACCCCGATTAATTACGGGAATGGGTTGTTTGGGGGGGTGGAGGGTAATGCAGAGGCGGCACCACCCATTTTTTCTGACAGTGACAAAAATTAGTTAACCAAAAAAAATATTATATTGATGGAGGATAACTAATAGGCGGCGCCAAAATAACCCGTATAACCCAACACAACCCAAAAAATGGTGGTGTCTACATGACAAGCGGCACCAAAAGTGCCTACCTAACAGGCGGCACCAAAGGAATACCTGTGCTTTGTATTTTTTTCTATTCTTTTTTTGAAAATAGAAAATATTGCTGTTTGTGATTAAAACAGTGTTAATGTTTCCTCTTTTTCTTCTTCACTGATTTTATTTTGATTTTCTACCTGAGAGGCGGCACCAAAGTCTTGGTTATCAACTGAATATGTTCTATTGCAATCATTCAAAAATCCACCTCTAAAAAGAGTTAACAAAACCCAATAAATTGGACCTACCTTCTGAACTAAAAGTGCATCAGAGGTCAGCAATATAATACCTATAAAATCAATGAAGAAGAAAAAAGAGGAAGCATTAACACTATTTTAATCACAAACAACAATATTTTCTATTTTTAAAAAAAGAATAGAAAAAATACAAAGCACAAGTATGGGGTTTTTGAGACTGCTTCCTTTGGTGCTGCCTGTCAGGTAGGTACTTTTGGTGCCGCCTGTCAGGTAGACACCTTTGGGTTATACGGGTTATTTTGGTGCCGCCTATTAGTTATCTTCCATTAATATAATATTTTTTTTGTTAACTGATTTTTGTCACTGTCAGAAAAAAATGGGTGGTGCCGCCTCTGCACCACCCTCCACCCCCCAAACAATCCATTCCCGTAATTAATCGGGGTGGGATACCATTTTCAAATTTTTATTTTATTTTATAATATTTGAGTAAAAAAGCCAAGTTATGGATAGTAAAATTCAAGGTATTAGAAAAACTCACATCAATCACATTTATAATATTGAGATAGATTATTATGAAAAATTATTAGATATTTGTAACTTTTTCATATAAATGAAAAAAAGAAAAAAGAAAAAGAAGCGTTTTACAATGGTTATTTATGTAAATATTGCCTCCTCATTTAGTTTTATACAGTAAGAAACAAGCACTCATAATGTAATGTAGGTTGCAAAATTCAGTTGATCGTTTAGCTTTATTTATTTGCAGCCCCCTTTCATTAGTCATCTTGTTATGTGTTCGGACTTTGAAATATGTTTCAACTAATATGGCTACTTCATCTTTATTACCTTGGACGTCACGCTTATTGCACTACATGGTCCCCCTCTTATCCTATTCTATACCACTACTAACATGTTGGGAGTTTATTACCTTGATATTGCTTATGGATTAGTTTCTTACCTTTATTCCGTCTCTCACTTACATGATTAATTTTTATCACTTGTACATGGTCTTTACAAATACATAAACATTTGGATCTCTTTGAAACAATGTTGAAAATATGCAAATCTTGAAAAATTCTTATTATTTTAATCTTTTAAATAATTTAGATCATTTTAGATTTGAAATTAGATTTGTTATATATTTATATCACTAGACGACTTATACTCAACACAATCATCTCGCAAAGAGAAACGTTTAATAAAGAAGAATCCAACGAATCTTAAGCAACTTATTGAAAAGATCAACGCTAGTTTTTTCATCATTTTTCAATACCGACTTCTCAAAAGAAAGTGCTACCCTACTAATTACATCAAGTTAACTCGAACACTCTTTAGTCTGACTAACACTTTTCTCCTAAGATCTAAGCGGTAATCTTTTATTCAATGGATTCACAAGAGGCCCCTAAACCCTGTATAAAAGTCTCTCTCCTCTACCAAAACAAGGTCGATGATTTATTACTACAAAAATTTGTGCATACTTCTCTAGACATTTGAAAATTCTTTAACGATAACATTAAAGTGTGACAGGAGCAAAGTTAGAAAATTTATTTTGGGGTAAGAAATAAATAAAAAATTATAGAGACCAAAGTATAGTTTTATCATTATATTAACTTGTGATATTCAAAAAATTAAATGAGTTATATGAAAAAAAATTATTTTAGAGAAACCAAAACCACCACTCACTTCCTCTCTCTAACTTTGCTTTCATCAACAAATCTAAACATATTGTATTATTAGTTTTATCTAATTAAACCGATTTAGAGAGAGGTATTTAATCAGATTTGCTCTTACATATATATATATATATATATATGATAACCGACCCTTTCAATCTTTCAGTGGTCCACTCAAGATGATGTCAATTCTTCTCCTCGTGCACGAATTAAGTAATGCTAACTTTCTCATCACCAACCTTGATATATAATTCAAACTGGATTACAACTTACAGTTAAACTATTAATGAACGATTATCTAAGCAAAGCACTAGGTAGTCATAAATCACTATTTCAATCCTAATTGTCAGTATCACATGCAATTAATGCAAGTGACTCAGGTTCAGTAGTGGTGAGTTTAGTCTTTGGTCTTTTGTTTTTTCCTTACATATAGCTTCAGTGGTTTAATTAGTGGGTTCTCCACTGAGATCAGTGGTTTAGGGTTAATTAGGTTTATGGAAGATTAATTAGTGGCTGGGAATTGGGATTTGAGAAATTGGAAAGTGAGTTTTCTTTTTGATTACTCATTCATCATATTATCTAGTTGAAAATAAGACATTATGCTTATACGTTGTATTTTATATATAGTATGTGTGGCAGAGTAGAATAGAATGGTATTGTTTATAATTGGATTTAGGTATACAGGGATTGCTCTGTAACTAATATTGTGGTCGGTTGTCCAAAGGCAACGTTAATAATTTAATGAATAAATATTTTAAGTTTGAAGCTACTGCAGAATGCCCATAGCAATTTTTTTATACATTATAATTATGCTAAGAATTTATTTTATATAACATTTTAAGACATTACTATCGCATCTATATTATTTTTATATTATGTTGTATTAATTTAATTTATATCATATAATCATATTTTATCCATAGTTGTAGAAGCCACAGGCTAAATTGCATTAAGACCTCAAAGCAAAAACATCAAGTGGCCACTTAGGTACTTTCAACACTTGGCTTTACATCCCTTTACCATATTACATTATAGTTATTCGCTTCTTCTTCTTTTTTTTTTTAAGTATAACAAGTATAAATATAAATCCAAATAATTATAAGTATTAAACTATTATAAATTAACAGATTGAATAATCACAATATAAAATTATCATATTACAAACTAACTAGACTAAAATAATATTTATTCATTTATTGAGTCTTGAATACGAGGTAAGAAGTAGGGTTGGACGTGTTTTGTCCATCCAAATCCACAATTTTATATATTATAATGTGATTCACAATTTTAGAATTTAAAAAAAAAAACAAAAAAAAACTATATTACAATCCGTCGAGCCACTGCCTATATATATATATATATATATATATATATATTCCGACATTTCCAGTTATATAAGGCCAATAGATTACTATAATACTGTGTATTGGTAGATTCATGTTAGAACATTCTTCCGAAACTTATACCGCAATCACTAGATGGATAGATTTTTATAACAAAAATTGAGATAATTTTGGATTAGTTATTTTTTACTTTGTAATTATTTGGTATTGATGTTTTATTACAGTAATAGATAGCAAATATAGAATATTGATGTGTAAAGGAAATCAAATCATGTTTAGTAGAGTTTATAACTCTTTGAAGATGATAGTCGATCACTTTAAAAACCAGATAAGGGATCATCATCATCTAAAGGGATATATTTACTAAGACAAAGGTGTTTTCTAAGAAGATATTATTAGGTTTTATTTGCAGGATTCATTCCAAAGAAGCATGGTTAATTTTAAGGAATAGAGATATATTTAGCCCTCCAATTTTATAAAAAAATATTCTACTCTTTCATTTAATTTTTTTTTATTCTTGAATTTGTATTTTTTGTTAAATCATTTCAAAATAGATGGGAACGCTATTAAATTTACTGATGTGACATTTGCGTGATAGTCTACATTATGCCACATTAACAATTAATTAACTTTTGAAAATTAAATAAAATAATTTTTAATAATTTTATTTTTAAATAATTTTTATAGATTTTTTTAAAATTTTTTAATTTTAAAAAATTAATTGCCAACTTGGCATCCACGTGACAATCTACGTATATGTCACATCAACAAAGTTAACAAATGTTAACTTTTCTATCCATTTTGGAGTGATTTGACAAATAATGTAAATTTAAGGACAAAAAGAAAAAAAAATTAAATAAAAGGCTGAAATGAATTTTTTATAAAGTTGGAGGGCTAAATAAACCATTATACCTAATTTAAACTATTTGAAGACTGCAAATAAATAGACTTGGAAGAGGTTAATTTTGGTGGGATTCTTTTGGCTACAGATAAGTGAAAACCTTATCAGTGAGTCAACTATGTTATCTCATTAATGCTGGTTTGTAAACATGGATTTTAATTATTACATAAATGACAAGGATAAAATGCATATATTATGAATAAATTAGTTTAAATTTAATTTATAATATTTCAAAAATATTTTAAGAATTTCAAATTTATTACCAAATATGTTTCTATCAAATTCATAGATTTGAGAAATGATCATGAATGTTATATTTCTAAATAATTTATTACTTAATTTGCACTATTTTTATGAATTTAAAAAATGATAAAAAAAAATGACTAAATTATTTACTACTTAATTTATACTGTTTTTGAAATCCAAATATAAATTCTGAAATCATACTTAAAAGTATTTAAAAATAAATATAAATAAGCTTAATTCAATTAAGTAGAATATTTTTTATGGAAAAATAAGTAGCATTGAAAGTATATATACACTCTGATAATGATAAGTTTGAAACTTGTTAAAAGATAATTTGAATGGATTATCACCAAGTCAATCCTTTAAAAAGGAAAGTAAAATAAAATTTAAAAAAGAAGAAGAGAGGTTTGAATGCAATATTGCAATGCTTAGTGCTTAGATTAGAGTGCGAATAAGTTAATTATATTTTATAAGTTCGTTCGTAAGCACCCAATCGTAGCAAAAGTTTGAAACCAACACTAATTGGGCTAAGCACTTTAGTATTTTTTATTATTATCATTATTTATTCATTGATAAGTAATAAGCAGTTTGTTTATTCTAATGTATACGGCCACCATACATTAAAAAAGAAAGAGCAGAGTGAAACAAGGAAGATAAGCACTGCATTGTTAATTACTCACCTTAAACCTTAAGGTAATGGCTTTTCTAAACAAATGTACTATCTTGACTATGACAATGTAATGACTCGTTTCCTAACATGAGATACATTCATAAAACACTTAAATAATACTTAATTAAGTTGAAACGTATATATTTAGAGTTTGATTTCGTTACATTTATTAAATATTAAATTATTTTCGGACCGATGAATTTGATTAAATAAAGTCATTTACCACATGTTATATTTGTTTCGATGGTTGACCTCAGTAAATTTGGAAGGAAGAGTTGGTTCAGTCTGTTCGCTATTGGATAGTATGGTTCCCATCCCTCTATTCTAAAGTCTAATAATTGCTTCTGAGTTGATGAACGGAATGGTGTGTCTAACTGTCTATTTGGTTAAATATGCTTTATCATGTGGATTTGGTAAGGAGGTTGGAAGTTGACGCCCCTAACGTTCAGTTCCAATCGCCGTTGGTTCTTATTTTTTGGTTGACAAATGTTCAATAATTTACTTCCTTCCTACGCATACTAATATTTTTCATCGTGGTATTCAGAAATATGTTTTGTGTAGGTTGTGTCATTAAGATGTCAAAAAATGATTTTCTTTTCCTTTTTTTTTTTTTTTTGGCAGTGCCTCTGATATCTTTTGTAACAATGACAGATGTTTTGACAAACTTAATGCTAGCTTCTTACAGGAAGATTGCTGTGAATTTTGTTTCCCATGGTTATACGAACTCTTTTACAATTTATATTCTCATGGGTAAATTACATCTAAGGTCATTAAATTATTAGTAAATTTACATTTTGGTCATTCAACTTTAAAAAGTTACAAAATGGTTACTGGACTATTCAAAAAATTTTATTTAAGTCACTGAACTATTCGAAAATTTTTATTGAAGTCACTAAACTATTAACTTTTTTTTTAAAGTCTGACTAGCAAACTCCAAGCAACGATTCAACGACCAATACGTTGGTTCAGTACATATTGACGAGTAGAAAAACATACCTAGGATTCAAATCAATCTGACAGTTAGTGTCAAAAATCGGATAAGAAAGTTACTTGGATTTTAGTTTGTAGATTTGTGACGTTCAAAGTTATTTCATTACAAAAAATTAAATTGTAGAATAAAAGAGAAAGGAAACTTTCGATTGGTGTAGGCGGTGTGAACGGATAAGGGCATACGATATCAATTTTAACAGTCTAATAACTTAAATAAAAACTTTAAAATAATTTAGTGATAATTTCGAAACTTTTTTGAAGTTGAATGATGAAAATGTAAAATTTATTAATAGTTTAACACCACCTTGAGAGTAGAAAGGTTTGGCACATAAGTTTTTTTATCATGCAAATAGAGATGTTTATCTTTCTTAGGTTATGATCTTGTGCAGGAATTTTCTTGAAGAGTTGACAGCTTCTTCCCAAATCCCAACTATATGTTAGCTGGCGCTGTTTCCACGGCAACAAGGCGGTACAAGCCTCAGTCGGGTATAGTGAAATTAAATTTTGATGTGGGCGTTGATTGGTAGACCAGGAAAAAGCTGGTTTTGGGGGGCAATGGGGGGACTTTTTGGCAGTGCAGACAGCTCACTATTTAACTAGTGATAAGATTATTTCTACTTGGTGGCATCATCCACTGATTTGTATAGGATGAGAATAATTTTACTTGGTGAAGATCCACCGATTTGTATAGTCATTGGAATTGAAAGGGCAAATTGTTTAATGAATGATCAACAGAATCACTTCTTTTAACAAGGCATTCTTTTACATAAAATTTTAACTGACTGAAGCGTGATTACAGAGTATATTCATTTTCTAGATTCCTATTCAGTCAGTAGTGAAAGAATCTGCACACATAAAAAACAAGTACCAATAAATTTTTTTATTATTGGGTACTAAAAGAGTTTGAGACCACTGGGTCAAGACTTAAAATTTCTAACTTGACATTCCAGCTTTAGCACTTTGATCTAAGCCTAGGTATATTTACACATTTTTTTACTACAAAAGTGTTCACAAATTCAGGACATCACTGTTGTGTTGAATGAACCCCCAACTTTTCCAACAACTTGGGTCTCTTCTTCTACCTCTCTTTTCTCCCATAACATCACCTACCAACCGACCTCATCTTCAAGCAGTCTGTCACACCATTTCAAAATGTAAAAGCAAACATTATATGTTTCATATCAAGAAATCTTCCTTGAAAGTAAGCTTTTATTATTATTATTAAATAAAACCACAGCATAGGCACAACTCTATTACTGCTTTAGAGCATACTATGATTTCTATTTCCTCCTCTTCCTTCCGTCTTTTTCAAGCATAACTGTTTCAGTTAATGCAACTTAAAAACCTTCAGCTTAACAAATTGACTTACACAAGACAAACACAATTCTAACAGGCTTCACTGACACGCTGTTAAAGAATGCTAGAGTCCATAACCCATGCATGGCGTGTGTAATTCTTGGATACCCTGGACCTATCCAGTCTCTAAGGCTACTATTTAGGAGCAATTTTTTCAGATTTTTGCTGGAACTTTGAATTTTCACTCAGTTGGAAAGAAACTGAAAAAAGCAAATATGAGTTTCCATCCACAATAACAAAAACCGATCTTTCAAATTGGAAAGATTACCAGAGAGAAAATGAAAAAGATGAAAGATGTGAGTTCACTTAATGCAAATTTACAAGATATGCCATCCTTCTCTTAATCGCTGTTTCTTTTCACTTACAAAATATATGCCAATAAACTAACGTTAATTTTATTGTTTTCCTCTTTTCAATTGCGAATGTATACTCAAGAAGTTCAAAGTGAACTGGGACCAGAGGTAGTGTCAACACCGGCATACTTTAAGTAGGATGCATGATTCCCACTAGTTTCAATACAAGATTCTCAATGTTCAAGGGGCATCATATCATGCCTATACATACCCTGCACTTCTGTTAAATGATAAATCCTAACAGGTTTTAATTTCTGAAATTTGCCTTTCTATTTCATATGCACTATCTGTTCTTTTCTTGCTTGTGGTCTGCTTTTCTAATAGGAATTCTTCCAAATGTTTCAACACCATCATAGATTTTTAAGGACAAGGCAAACAATCATAAAAAGATGTTCTGAGGTTAGAATCAACCAGGAAGAGGTGCACCAGAACTTACCACTAAATCCTTCAATGTTTTTCTTTGGCAAGAAACTGATCCATTTCATCTTCAGCATAAAGAATTTTAGCCCCACATCCTCTTTCATCCACTGACCCAACAGCTTCTTCATCGACCAAAACCGCATTCACCCTGTGAGATTCCATCTTGGTGTTTGGAATCTGTCCAAAATGCAAGAAATATACCGGGGCATAGAATAAATAGCTTTCTTTGAAAATGTCACTTCTAGAAAAGAAAAGGTAAATATCAATTATCTGCGACTAAGAACTATGTTTTTATGTGGAATATAATATTAAGCTCACGAGCAGATATCCTTTTTTTTCTGGTGAAAGAAAAGAGAGCCCATAATACTGTATACTGGCTTTAGGAAAAAACCAGCATAGGAAAAAGCACCAACCAGAACTAGTTTGCAATCATGTTACAAAGACAAAGAAACTTCAAGAAACCATTTTCTGTATATACCTCAAACATAGCTTCTGTAAGAATGTTTTCCAGTATGGCTCTTAAACCTCGAGCACCAGTATTCTTAGCCATTGCCTTCTTTGAAATCAATCTCAATGCAGTTTCAGTAAAATATAATTTGACCTGAAAAGCTAAACCGAAACAAGTAGTACATGGTACAACAAACGAAATGCTTGAATCATTTCTTGGAAGACCTAAAAAACCAACAGAAAAGAGAGAAAAGGGTGGACAGAAAAGGGTAGAAGAGTTTCTTGACCAACAGTAGAAAAGGATAGAAAGCTTACGCCATTCATGTTAAACATTTTCTTGTACTGCTTACCAAGAGCATTCTTTGGTTTCATGAGGACCTGTTAATGAATTAACAGTTTACATTTTGTCAATTATCATAACAGGTATGACTGAAACTGAGAAATCCATCCATGATTCATACAAAGTTTTC
Organism: Gossypium sturtianum; assembly: GCA_025698515.1. Classification (NCBI taxonomy): domain Eukaryota; kingdom Viridiplantae; phylum Streptophyta; class Magnoliopsida; order Malvales; family Malvaceae; genus Gossypium; species Gossypium sturtianum. Next base: position 162,439,497 of record CM046955.1, on the reverse strand, counting down.
TAGATGAGGGAGCCCAATGGAGGTGTCCATGTGGCACCCACTTTTGGCTCCCTCCTTCTTTACCACTTTTGCCCAAAACCCACCATTTTTTACTTTTACATCTAACAGAAAGGAATGAAAGAAGAAGGATAATAGAGGGGTTGGTGGGAAAAATGATGACAGTAAAACATCAGTTGCTGAGAAAGAATGACATAAAAAACAAGGATCAGGAGTAGGACCCTTTTTCCTTTTGGAAGTGTCTTTATAGAACTCTTCATCAAAACAACGAATATCCATCTAGTTTATTTTGAATTTCTAAACATCACTCAACCATTATATAATCTAACATCTCAGGAAAAGACCCCTTACAGAACAATTTATGTCCAAGGCCCTAGAACAAAATACATGCAGAGCAAAAACAAAAAAAGAAGAAAAGAATGAACCTCAACAAGTTGGTCCTCATCCAAAGCTGACAAGCCAACTAAAATAGGAAAGCGGCCAATAAATTCAGGAATCAATCCATATGCAATAAGATCATCACTTTCAACCTGCAGGTTCATAATTACGCGTGAGGCTTTCCAATTTAGTGGACAGCAATTTTTAAGAGAAACATAGAATGAAACCAGAATTACACTCCAAGCAAATATGAAAAGGCAATGAAAAATATTTAGTTGCCTTCTAGCCATATTGAGTTTTGATTCTCACAGATTCCAACAATGATGATGCAACTGCAGCAGTAATCAAGGGACTGGTCCTCATATTTTCACGGACAGGTGCTCCAAAGCCGATAGAAGAATCTTGCCGCCTGAAAAAAAAAAAAAAACCACAGCTAGAAGAAAAGTTCAACAGACAATGGGCATGAGTATTAAGACAGTAAATGAGAGTGTTACCTTTCTGAAATGGTTTTCTCCAAATCATTAAATGCTCCACCACATATGAAAAGTATATCTTTTGTATCTATCTGCAGCGTTATAAGGTTACCATACCAATAAACTCAAGGTGAACTAAAAGAATGAATAATTCCAGACTCTTATTTATATGTTTTTCTCTGTGTTCCTCCTAGCAAATAATTACTTTGAAGACGATCCAAGATCATTGCACTATAAATCAAATGATAGGTTATTTAAATAGATGAGATTAGTAGATTGAATGCAGAATACCTTTCTCCCAGAACATTTAGGGTGTGCTTGGGAATTTAAATTTGGATTACAACTTTTTTTAAAAATATTGTGCTTAAAAACTTACTAAACCGTACATCTTCATTTGGCAAAATCCAATACATGAACAGAAGAAGCAATGTTTACCAAACACTTTCTAAAATTAGGATGAATTTTGCAAAATTCAACCTATATGAAGATATAATTTGAAATCAAAAGTTGAGCCTTTTAAATTCCTAATTGATTTTACTGATTCAAATTAAACCATTTAAAACTATTTAACAATATATTGATTTTAAATCCAAAATAAAATTACAACCCACAGATACAAGTTCCATGATGAACCATTAAAAAATATGTTTTTGCAATTTTGTGCCTTGGTTTACAACAAAAGACAAGTCAGTGGAATACTACCGATCAATCAATGGATAAAACTTCCTAGCTTCTTGATACCAGTGTTAGGCATTCAACCTAAAATCAATTCGTTGATGTATGATAGCTAGCTGATTAGAGTTTATGGCAGTTATCTTATTTAAGTTCAGAAAATGTTCCAAAATTTTGAGAGAGAGAAGTATACCTGAAAGCTATCACCATGAGGATTCCTTCGAGCTCCTTTATCAGGCATGGGAATGTTCACTATCTGCCAACAAAATATTCACCATCTCAGATGGTCAAAATAGGGGACTCTTTTTCTATATATTGGGGATGAAGGAGCATTGCTTGGGTTCAAACCTAAGCCTACATGTCTTACACACATTATTGTTGCCACTAGGCCAAGAAGTAGGGGGCAGAAAGATGTAGCAAAATTTCAACACATTATTCTTAACATAGATAGATGTAGCAAAAAGTATTTGGTAGAGGAAATTAGGTGAATTGCGTCTTTTCAAGCGTTTGACTTAGATTGAGATCATACTGAGGTAAGGTGAGAGAGAAGTGTAATGTTGGAAGAAAATTCCATAATCGAGAATGAAAGATGTAGCAAAATTTCAACACATTATTTAATGCTTTCATTGATTAAAAAAACTATTGCATATTTGAAGTTTGAATATTAGACTTAAGATAACTTATCATAATTATTTTCAATCAACCTAATAATAAAATAAAATTATACAATGTATCCATGCATCCATTTCCTTTTCTTTTAACCTTTGTAGTTGTATCCCCATGTCTCAAATTTAGAATTGACATATCAAACACTTAGATACATACCAATACCTGATACTCATACCCATGTCCGAGCAACATAGCTCATATGTATAATAAATCAAGAATATGTTTTAAGGACCTTATTCTAAATTAGCACCTTGAAACATTAATCAAAAGCACAATGTTCATAGAATCTATGTATAAGGCAAATTAGTGACAGTATAATGAGATCTGAAACCGATTTCAATTGAGGTAAGCAATAATAAGCAACATGTTTAAGGACCATATCAATTAGAAAAATGATTCACTCACTGTTCCTTCCAGCATTTTTAGCAATGCTTGTTGAACACCCTCTCCAGACACATCCCTCCCAATATTCGAACTCTCAGCCTGAAGAAAAAACAATCTAAGCTATCAAAATGGCATACTTAGCATCAATATGCTTGGCTCACATATTAACAATTCAAAATACCTTCTTAGTTATCTTATCAACTTCATCAATATATACAATTCCATGTTGAGCTGCTTCAACATCAAACTTTGCTTCCTATACACCAAGGAAAATAACAAAAAAAATGGCACCACTTGATATAAGATGAGACAGGATATGCAAAGATATAGCAGAAATTCTCAGAAGCTTGAGAACAAAAATACAGTCTCATGCTTCAAGATTCCAAAACAGGGGCAATAAAGATAAAGGGCAAGTACATTAATAAGGTAAAATAACTTTTGTTCCATCATAAATTCAAGTTTTGAGTTGTAACAACAATTGCTTAACAACAGGGATACAACATTTCTGTAAGTGATTAGAATATGGTTCCATAACACACTTCTGTATTAGTTTGTAGGTCGTGCATTCCAGTTTTGTCTAATCTTTTTTTTTTTTTTTTTTTTTGCTGCATGTACATCACCTTCAAATATTTATTATGAAAAATCAGAAATAACAGAAGAAAGCAAAATAGAAAGGAGATGGGAGATAGCAGAGTGCTAAATTTTCTGTGTGAGTATATGAAAACCAGGACATACTACTATAAACATACCACAAGTAGCTTATACAATATTGATTCTACGTCTTCTCCAACATAACCTGCCTGAAGAATAAAAGGCCAAATTGTTAGCATGCTCTAGCTCAGTGGCAGCAAAAACATGTTCCTATCCTTAAAGACATATTACTAAATCAGAAACAAAAACAGCACAGTTTCATTACACTTCAGAGCAGAGGTATAAGCAGTCCAAAAAGATCTATTATCATGCTACCTTTTATGTCAACTTTTATCTCATTGGTTTCCCTTTAGAGTACAAAAGAACAATAAGATAGGAAAACAGTATATTCATCCCAGTCCTCATTACAATATAGAGAAGCAATTTCACAGCAAGAAAAATATCTTGACCAGTTGTTCGTTTTCAATACCTATATGCACACTTCAATAATGCAAGGCTGTCACTGTTGCCCATGTGACCAAGTTGTCTAAACAGTTTTGTCAGTTATGCTCTTTGTTGAAGTTAAGAATGGCCTCCAGGACTAACTATTTTTGGAAAAAGTTACCAGGTCATTAACAATATATTTGAAGATGTCCTCTAGGACTATTTCTGGAAAAAGGTACCAGTCATTAACATTTTTCTTTTTGAAACTGCATTAACAAAATATTTGAAACACAGATTGGCTAAATAAGGTATATATCTCTTTCCTAGTTCCTTTATCTAATGCGAACAATATGACCCTGAATATGATTTCTAATGTTATTCTTGGAAACACAAATTTTAAAACTTCACTTTAGATTTCATTTGCTGTATAATTTAGAAAGTGAAATGCATACATCACAATTTGAGCTAGTGCCTTTATCTGGGGGTCAACTTGCCTGTGTTAAACTTGTTGCATCAGCAATGACAAATGGTACATTCACAATGCGTGCTAGTGTCTTTGCAAGTAATGTTTTTCCTGTCCTCATAATTAAGGTTTTAAAATTTAAACGAAAAAAAAAAAAAACACAAGAGAATAATCAATAGAAGCAGCAAGAAGTTATTCAGCATATAAGACTGTACCTGAACCAGTGGGACCTATTAACAGTACATTGCTCTTATCCAGCTCAACAAAATCATTGGCAACATGTTCATCATTGTCACCCAATTCAGATGCCCTGGCATTGAGATGCAAGTATTCAGTCTAGGAAGGTAAACCAAATAGACAAGCAATCTGTTATAAAGCATTCATAATTAAATTAACATAAATCAGACATGAAACTGAAAGAAATTATATAAACCACTAATTGAGGACTCATTGGTTACTGAACTGATTAAACAAGAAGACCAGAAAGCACTAACTCGTTTTTCTCGGAGGAATGGTATATCCTTTTATAGTGGTTGTAAACTGCCACAGATAACACCTGTTAAGATGAGTAGACCTTCAATAAAACAATGAAACTGTGAATGAAAACTGCTGTTGAAAATTTTAACAATGCTAGGGCTTTTTTTTTTCAAAAATTCTAAAAGTTCTCATAAAAAAGGTTATAATAATAATTACAGGCCATAAAAGTTTAATAAATGAGTGCAGAAAGGATTTCAACTTGGGAGGAAGTTTAGGGGGATGGCAGGAGGGGAAAAGAAAAAGGTGCTATCTTTTTCCTTGTTAGTGTAGAAATTAAAAGTGTTTGGATGTGCTGCTTCCATCTCCTTGGGAAATCAATCCTTCCGACAATATGAGGAAAGTGGATGCGAATCAAACATTCAACAAAAGAATAGTTATTTTATTTAGGATTTTAAGATTAACTTTTTCTTTCCTTCCATTATCCATATCTTGTACTAAACATGTGTAGCTAAAAACAAAAATCCCCTTTCTTTCCTTCCCTCCGTTGTCCTCCCTTCCATTCTAACAAATACAGAGAAGGAAACCTTGAAAAACCTTTCTAAGACGAAAAGGCTTCCTTACCCGCATTCATTGAGTAATCTCTCTTGCGTTGAAGCAAAGTTAAGATTTATTTCTTCAAAATTCAGAACATCCTTAACCAGAAAAGTCAAGGAACTCAATTCAAAACAGGCATCGGAAGTAGAAGGAAGGGCTTACCTTCTTTGCCTTTTGTTGGCCGATGACAAATTCATCCAACCTCCCATAAATTTCCTTCGGGGTCGGTAATTCCCTCTCTAACCTCCCCGAAACGTCATCCTTGTCCCCATCACAGTCATCATTTAGTTTCTGAATTCCCCCCGGGTCTTTCCTCGAGATCCCCTCCGCATCCCCTTTGATCCTCCCCAACTCCACGAAGCTCCCTTGCAAGGGAACCAGCTTAAAGGGCCGGAAATAGAAGGCCGTTTTACAGTTACGGCAGAGATTGAGAGCCTGGAAAAGGCCTGGCTCCCTAGCGGTGATGGAGAGTGGGCGGTTAGAGAAAAGGACGGGCATCTGATTAGAGCATCGAGGACAGTTCACTTCAGCCCTAATGTGGTCGTACTCCTCCGTGCCGTTCCATTTCTGACGAAAAATCGACCAGGATGAGGTAATCCCAACAGGGGTTTTACGGGAGCGGAGGGAGGTGAGTCTAAAGAGTGATGAAAGCATGGCGTAGGAGGTAGTTGGCTCCGTGGAGAGGGGAAAATACAAGCAGCCGATTAGGAAAAGTACAGAGATAGAGCGATTTGTGCTGTTGTTTGTAGGAAATTTGTTAGGTTTCGGTTTAGGAAGTAGTCCGGTCCTGTCCTGTGAGAAGATGACGCAGCAGTTTAGTGTGGTTCATTTTCCATCTGCTTAAAACGGCACCGTCCCTTTTAGTTTCCAGTTTAGGATTTTTTCTTTTCTTTTGTTTCTTATCAAATTGAAGGGCATTGATTGTTTCTTTCTTGGCGAGTAGTGATTGCTTGGATTTCATTCATGTCCTGCTAGTATTTTCTTCTTCTTTTTGTCCATTAGTCACGTCATACATGACCTTGTCTTCCATTACCATACAATCATTTTTTTGGCTTTATTTTGAATGGTGAAATGCCGTTGCAGCAACGGTCATAAAGTTTGAAAACCTAAACGGCATAGCATCTGCTTCTTCTTGACGCGCCTTTTTCTTGTGAATAAGCATTAAAAAGCAGTGCAATTATTTCAGCACCGGCAGATTCAGTCTAGAATAAACGGTGAAAATGTTTAAAGCTGTGAAGAAGCTCAAATTCTGGTCAAGAAAGAAGAGAAAGAGGAAGTCCCTTGCCCCTCAGCCCTCCCATTGCTTTTGCCATTGCTCTCACTCCACCTCCTCCCACTATTATCAATGCAATTACCCATACTCCCCACTTCAGCCCTCAGCACCACCGTTACCGCCATGGCTCCAAGCAGAGTTGACCCAAGATGAGTTTCCAACATCAGAGCAGGCTGAGGCTGAGCCATTCCCTGAATTTTCACATCCAACAGATCTGGTTCAAGATATTGAATCAGCCCCCATGATTCCAGCAGCAGCAGTCCCATCCTATCAGCAGTACATGGTATGGAATCCCGTCTATGGGCCGCCTGTAGTGCAACAGACAGGTAGAAGAGAGAGATCAGGTGGGTACTTTGGATGTATTATTGATATTGGCCTCCGTCTAATCCGATGTTTTTGTCCGTGCGTCCATGTCAGAGAAGTTTCACAGAGAATTATGAAAAAGCCCTCAGTTTCCGTATTATCATAATATAGGACATTACAACGAGACCTCCACTTTCCTTTATAGACATATACGTTAGTTTAAAGGGTGTTTCTTCTTCTTCTTGTTATTATATTATTAGTATCAAGTGTTTGTAAGTAGAGATCGATGTTTTCTTCTTCTTTTTGTTTTTCATGAGTCATTTGTGATCCTGTCTATGCGACTTCTTTTCCTTTTTGGATATGCTTTATATTCATCCAAAGAAACAGCAAAGCTGCTGCAACAGTCATTGCTACTGATTTAAGTCCGGTGGCAGTTGCTGTGGCCACTGGCCACTACTAATGTGCAAAGATATGGTCTACAGGTAACTCATTTCATTGTATCAGTACTGGTGACAGAGTCAGAAAAAAAAATTGTATATTTGTAGATCGTTTTAATAGTTTATATTTTTATAATTTTTAAATAATTAAATTATTTTTTCATCATTTTTGAGGTTAATGTGTAATTTTATTATTACTAATTTAAAATTTTATAAATTATAAAAAATTTAAATTAAAAATTTTCCAGCCTAGACCCTAGTGAAAACTGCAAATGCTTCCTAAATTTGTATTATGCACAAAGCAATATTAATAGTTTGACGTATTTGTCACCAAAAAAAAAAAAATAGTTTGACGTATTACAAAGAGAAAGAGGAAAAGGAAAAATCAAAAAGAAAGAATCAGTGCTATTATGGTGCCTGATCGATCACCATGGCAGTTTGGATTAAAGACTCTGCATGGAAATCTCCTATTCTTTGTTGCAGAACAAGATATAGGATGAGCATTTGTAGTGATTAGTAAAGATAAGTTAGATTTGAATGATTTATGCAAGACTACTTGACTTAAAATTGAAGAAAACATAATTTTGCTGTAAATAAACAAATTATACTGCCATAATCTTTTATAATATATAAAAAATTATCAAATACAAAAAAAATTTCAAACATTTTATAATATACATCTATAAATTCAATACCAATAAGTGATGGATATAGTGGTAAAACATATTTTATATAAAATCTATAAAAAAATAAACCTAAAATAACGTGACACAATTCATATGATGTCCTCAAAATTCGGAAAAATCCATGAAACCTCAAAACCTAGAAAAAATTGAGAACCTAAAAACTCGAAAAAACTTGAGAAACCCAAAAATATAGGTTTATGTTTTTTACATTTCAAGGTTATGTTTTATGGTTTTGAAAATTTTAGATCTTTTTGTTTAAGGGTTTTTATGGTTTTTGTTTTAGAATTTTGAGTTTATGATTTATATTTAGGGTTAATGTTTTAGTGTTTCAACTTTCAAGGTTTAGTGCTCATGTTTTAATATTTTATTTTAGGGTTTATAGTATTGGTACCCAGTGCATTTATTTCACATTTTATGATTTTTAGGGTTTAAAAGGTAAGATTAGGGTCTATGAATTTTGTTTTATGGTTTAAGATTTAGGATTTTAAGGTTTATAATTTTATTGTTTATATTTGTGTTTTAAGGTTTTATTTTTTTTATTTTAGTGTTTTAATTTTCAAGGTTTAGTGTTCACGTTTTAAGATTTTCTTTTAGGGTTTATGGTCTTGGTACCCAATGCTTTTATTTCACGGTTTTATGAATTTTAAGGTTTAAGAGGTAAGATTAGTGCTTATGAATTTTGTTTTATGGTTTAGGATTTAAGGTTTATAATTTTATTGTTTATATTTGGGTTTTAAGGTTTTATTTTTTTCTTTTAGGGTTTCAATGCTAGAGTTCAGGGTCGTAGGCGCTGATTCAAGGTTTTCTTTCAGGGTTTTGGATTTTCCCTGTCTACTAGGATTTGTGGTCCTTATTGGTTGCACACACTATGAAATCAAAACCCACAAAACCTCAATTTGATGGTCTAAACCGAAACCTTATTAGTTTCTTCAGTAATATTTTTATAATATAGCTTTTACATAATTTATTTTTCACGAGTTTGCTATAAAAATAATCCTACAAATAAAAATATTCTTCACAAATATTTCGATTCACCACCCAAAAAGCCCCCAAGCAACTCCTCTTGAGTTTATTGAACTCTCATAAGTGATACAATTCTCCAAATATAAAGCGTTTAGCACTCGCTACAACTTTATAGAGGCCAACCAACATATTTTTGGATCAAAATTAAAAAATTGGAACAAATATGGTTGATAGACTACAACACACCACTAATTTCAAAATCTTCCCTCTTTTTTTTCTCTAGATTATTTAACTCCTGTTAAATGTACTACTATTAGTTTGCCCTGAAAAAAGAAACCAAAAACAAAAGAACTGTTAAAAACAGGAAGCAAGCAGATGACTATAATAATATCATCATCCAAATTTAACAAATATTGCAAGAATAAACAGTAACTGGATATCGGTTCTTAAGAAATATCTACTATTCGATAGTTATCAACAATTTGCTACATAATAAGCTTTTTCTTAATATTCAAAATAGAAAACAAAAGAGTATAGAGGAATGGGAAACAAGTGAGGAGGAAAAAAAGGAGAGACCAAACGAATGCTATTTTTCTTTCATTGTGCTTTTGGCATGGAGGATTAAATCCATGAAAGGAGGCCCAAGGAAAAATTGTTAATTTAAGTTGGATGAGTGTCTTTTTTATTTTGGAAAATCAAAGAGGGGAAAGCCAAGGAGCAAATTCACCTATTTTCCTTCCCTCCTACCAAATGGAAGAAGGAATGAAAATGATGTAATTCTTCCATTCCTCTTTCCCCGATGCCAACAAGTGTATGTGTGGAGGCAAGAATATAACTGAACATGGCTGATACTTGTTCAAATTGGTTCAAAGAGTATCAACCATACTGAGTTAAAGCACAAATCATTGCTTCCAATGCAGATTTTCCTACCACTAACATCTTACATATTTTTTTGTTTACTCGGTTGAGAATGCTTTGCCCCCTGGCTCTCAATTTTTCCTTCTCTTAAAGGCAAATCAAGCACAAAGGAAAAGAGAAAGAGAGATGCACATAGAAAAACGGTATGTCGTATTCATTTCATCAAGTAAACTAAACTCTAGATACCCCATTCTTTCAGCTTAAAAGCATTTTAAACCTTTAAAGGAAAAAGCAAGCAAGTATGGCGCTCAAATGATAAAGAGCCAAACTTTATACCATTCCTGATACATAAAAACTTAACCATGTGTCACCCTTTCAATAAAAATAGCAAAAAATTCTCTGAAAGCAACCAAATGTCCACACAAGAGTCTAAATATGAGATGCCAAAGAAATTACGTAATGTAATTTATTGCAAGACAAATAGAATAGTGAAATTCACCTGCCAAGGTATGAATCATCTTCAGTACTGATAATTATTTCTTCTCCTGTATCAAGATAGGGTGGTACCTGAGGAAGTTGAAATTAAGTCACAACATACACATTAACTAAAAATATCAAAGGATATCAGAGCACCATAGAATCCATAAGCACGAGCATGAAGAAAGTTTCTAACTACATGCCCTACAACAATTATAATGAACAAATTCAACAAATAAGCAATAATATAGTCCATGGATGAAAGATGGAAATAAGTTAGTTGAGAGATTAAGATATCTAAGACCTTTTTTGGGTGGGATTTTAATCTTTGCATGTATCTTGGCTTTTTTAGATTGTTAGTGTTATTTTGTAGGATCTTAGGATCTTCTCTTTGAAGCCTTGAGAGTTTTAGGGTTATATTTGGTATTTTAAATTTTATTAAGGTTTGAGTTCTGTTATTGTTAGTCTTGTACTAACTGCTATTCTTATATGACAAAAACTTCAAAGCTATGTTGGAAACTTAAATTTCAAAATTTTGATTTAGAGTTTGTCATATAAATTGTGAGAAAGAAATCCATGCAGCATGTATAAATTAGTTAAAGATTCAATATGATTATATATTTGAAAGACATAAAAAACATGAACTTCAAATTCAAAAATATATCCACCTATTTCAAACTCACCAGAAAATAACTGTCCAAGAAACCAATGAATTTTTAAAATAATCATAAATACTACATAGCATATGTTTTCTTATACAATTTATACTATTTCACAAATCTAAATCCATATTTAAAATTTAGTGCCCAAAAGCAACTTAAATGTGTTTTTCAAATAAAATTAATTAATATTTTTGTATATTTCTCAAACCAAAAATTTGTCATAAATAGTATTTGATTGAACTTAAATTTAAATGCCACTCCAACTGATAGTCAAAGAATATTTAATTTTCTTGGACTTTATATCAGTGTTTTTGCCTTTTTTAATATCTTTTATCAAGAATTTTAACTATCAAAACCAATATTTCATGTGCATATGCTTTAAGAATAGAATGATAATCATGCAACAATAGAAAATTAAGAATAGCATGATAAAGAACATTTCATTTAGATATATAGAATATATGCTGAAGTATCAGCAATAGCAAATTTGAAATGGATGACTAAATTTATGAATTAATGAAATTATTACCTTGTATAGTATAATGATTAATCCATCCATCATAGGAGGGTTCAACTTAAAATAACATTATTTATTCAGGCATCTCAGAGCTAATATTGAAGAGTGTGTTGTCAAGGAATGCCAGATAACAAAAGTGCCTCAAACCTTTTTGGATGAGGCGCATTTAATCAGGTGCACACCTGAAGCACCTAGGCATGATAAAATATTCCTTTAAAAGACACCCCGATTGAATTCTCTTTAATTTCTTTAAATTGTTATTTATTTTTTCATTAGTTGTACCTCACTGGTAAGAAAGGAGATAATACCAAACTCCACCCTTCAATATTTGAGCATTTAACAACTAACATGAAACCATAAGGAAAACATGCATATTGGCCTTAAAAAAAAGGAGAAAATTTTGAATATCTTGTAAGATAAATCGGATTGCATTTTAGAGTTTATTATAATTATATAACTTAAGCTTATTTTATTTTTATATATAGGCACATTCAAAACACGCATATATACATAATATGCCTCATTTTACTCAGGTAAGCAAATTTTTAGTTGCTAGCACCTGGGGTTCAGTGCCTAATGTCAACCTATGCCCTTGACAACACTAAGGAAGACAATGATATATTTTGGGTGTATGGTGTTGCAAGGATTTGAGCCCAAGCTCTCATGCATCACAAGCATCTTGCCACTAGGCCAAGAGATTGTTGGCAAAATACTGAAATATTAGTTTGGAAACTAACGTTCAAGTTCAATTTAACCAAGTCTGTTTGCGCTATATTGGTGTACAGGGGTCAGTTACACATTGTTTAAACTGTAGGTTTGTAAGGTTCAAGTTAGGAACACTCCTTGAGTCTCTATTTTGGGTTTTAGAATTAGGAATAGCTTACCTTGGAAATTGCTTAATGGAGGTTGTTAACTTTATTAGTTTAGTGAAGTTAGGATTAGAAATCTTTGACAAGGATTGTCAAGGTAAAGGATGTAGGTTTAGGAGGGCCGAACCACTATAAATAGCTAGTGATGTCCACTTCTCAACCATTTCTTATTTGGTGAACTCTTTCCTTTTTCTTTTTAATTCTTCACAGTTTCATTTTGTTTAAGGTTCAAAGGTTAATGTTTTCTAACTGCCGTTCATCCTCCTCAAGCAATTTTACTATACTGCAGAATGAAGTGAAATGCCTATGGGTATAATCTTTTAAAAGATTCAAATACACAAAGAAAACAACTCCATGTTTGACTTACTTGAACAGTAACACCATTGTCCAGCAAAGCTTTTTTATACCTGCACCAATGAGAAGGATAAAGACAAAATCTTGAAGTCCAAAAGTCTACAATAGATCTAGCAAGCAGAATTCTTTGACTGAGATTGTTGCCATTTTAACAAAAATTATTATGATGTCAAAATGCAGGGGATTTTCAATTATCACAAACAATCATTTACTAATTTCTTAATGAAGTAAAATGAGGGGAAATACAAATTGAAAAAGAAAAAGATAATTAACAATATTATCATACTCAACCATGAACGAGTCTATGGCTGCAATTTTCAAATGCAAATGCTGTTTGGGTTGAGGAAAAAAATATTATCTAAATGCCTTTAAGAAAGAGAGAAAAAGACTGTTAGTGCTGTTGTTGAAAAGAAATTGCATAAATCTACAGTGACAACTGCCAATTTAAAGAGAGAATTCACATCAACAGGAAGAAAGTGGATGTGTTTCAATAAGGGAAACTTTGTTGGATACTAAAATCTTTTAAGTGCAAATGAATTTGAAGCTTCAAAGTCCTAAAAGAATTTTGCTCAAAATCAAATTGATTTAAAATAATTCCTAAACTATGAATTCAGTTTTGTCTTAATTCAACTAAACATATATGGTTATCCTAAAAGCAATGCTGCCTAATGGCTAAAATAGTTTTCTTCAGTGAGTCCTGAAACAATGAACAGGCAGAAAGAGGACATCACACCTAGAAAGGAACATAAAGAAAAGTAAACATTTTACTCAAACTTTAACCCAACACATATCAATATCCCCAAGCCCGAACCAACAGTTCGGCAATCTCTATCCATTACCAACTTCTTTAGTTCCATTGTGGCAACTAGTTGTGTAAAACAGGCCCATCATAAGCAACCACATTCATCACACACATTTACATTTTTATATATATGAATATCCAGTATCCACAGGAATCTAAGCCTACACAAAGATAGGCAATTACATGGAGTCTGAGGTTCTAAACACTGGGGTGTCCTGAAGGGGATACATCCTTTAAAATGGTACTCCATTTTTCACCATATAAAAAACAGAACTTATTTGTCCAAAGGTCAAAACTAAAATTGACTTCCCAAGTAATAGAAGAGTAATAGGGACCAACAAACAACTTAAGCCAAATTAATTTAAGTTGAAGGAAAAATAAGGCTCGTATAAATGTATTTTCACATAAGATGCAAGTAAAATATACTTCCACTGGTCCTTTATAATACATGCAGACAAGATAATTAATGTAAATATAGCTAGCGCTATTAATTGGATATTTAGTGTAACATTTTCAGCAGCATGCCAAGTAGATGTCTATAATAACTGAAACAAGTTGACGCAATAATAACAAAGCATTGCTTGTCAGAGGATGTAGGAATAAGCAGGTTAACAAAATGACAGATATTATTGTATTAACATTGCTAAAAGCAAATGAGAATTAATTGGAAAACATACCTAGGGGTGGCTGAAACCCCTTTCATTGGGGTTTGTGTTTCCTTAATAGTACATGTCACACGCTTTGGAACTGATGCAGTCAAAGGCCTTCCATCATATAACTGTAGTGTAACTTTCATTTCCTCTGTCATGAATGAAACAACATTCAGTGAGGCAAATACGAGTTCAATCCTGAAATCCACAACCATGCTTAAAGGAAAGAAGCAAAGAAAAATAATAAGGCACTAGCACTTAATGCTTTAAAAAACTGGAGTACATTGGCAACAGCCTCCAAAGGAGTTTAGGATGCATACTAAAACTGGCCCTATTGCCAAAGCCATAATTTGCCCATAGGACCAAAACCTATTGGCGAGAAGCTAAGCTGTGGGAGTTTGTGTAACCTTCTGGTTTCTTCTCCTTTTTCTTTTTTTCTTTTTACTTGTTGTTTTTCAGTACGTAGACTTACTGTTTATTTAATTCATCATTTTTTTTCTTTCGTTTTCTTGTCAATCATACTTTTATAATTTTTTGGTTTGATGGAAACTTCACTTTTTACCATGCTCTTGGTTTGTGATTCCTTATCTTGTTGCATTTGGTTTTTTTTTTTTTTTTTCATTATCAATTTGCCAATAGAGTATTTGTTAAAATCCTAAGAGACCAATATTTTTTTTTTCTTTTAGCACTTGCACTAGGAATCATTATAAATCAGTTATCTCTGTACTCTTCCAATCAAGATATAGCTTAATATCAGAAATTTTCAAGTACTATCTCTCTGTGATTGTGTGATGTAATAAATCTCAGCCATGACTCCATAAGGAATTCTTTTTTGGTTCTTTTTAATATGGACTCTATAAGGATATCTATGCCTGAAACTTAAGGATCCTTTTTTTTTTTACCCTTTCTCTTATTTAATTTTTCCTGTCTTCCTTGAGTATTCATATCTCCAAGCAGCCATGAACCTAACCTCCTAGTCCTAGATGTCCTACATTAGAAACATAGTAAAAAACATATATGATATGCATAGAGGTAAGAAGGAAGGCAAAGATAGTGATACATCAACAATAAAGATATGATGAAACTAATAGATTAATAGTTCATTACTATTTTTTAATAAAACCATATAAATACATACAAGCACAATAAGACTACTGCAATATCCATTTATTACAACTAATTGCAGGATCATTCTCTCCAAATGATTGCCTTTCCTAAGAAGAGAAGACAGGCTTTTGTCTGGGGATGTAATTTGATAAAAGCCACTTGCAATAAAAATAACTGCTAAATGGCTCTGAACTAGAAGTGACATTCACTAGTAGATTACAATTGGGAAAAGAAGTTAAAATGGTGGTAGATCACATTCAAGTTTTAATGGCATAGCAAGATCTTAATGATGATGAAGATGAGTGCAAGGATAATTAGTGACTGTAGTAATGGAAGTGTCAACTCCATAACAGAAAACAGAGGTATTAGTTATAAAAGGAGAATTAAAATTACTTCCAGCAGACCAAGTACACAACAAGTCCAGTCTTAATTTTATCAACCTTTTAGGTAAGCAGCAGACTTGCCGAATAAGTCCAATGGTACTTGCAGTTGGTCAAATGTCTCAGGCCTGCAAAACAATATAAAAGGAATATAACTCATTGATCTCGTAGCAGAATCTTTCCATCACTTCAAATTCTTTAAATGCAAAATATTTTATGCAAGTCTTAAGAAGATGACGGTGAAAACAAATCAAACTCACTCAATCAGAAATGCAGTGTTTTTCTCTGTATACAAACACGTGAAAGACTTCTCCTCAACAAATACTCCTGCAAAAAATAATGAGACATTAATCTAATACAGACAAATAATGACCGTAAGTCATATCTGATGTTCAAGCTCAATGCAATACCATAACCATAGCCCACAAATACTTAAACTTAAGCAAACTGGGTAAAGAATTCAACAAGTTAAGATGCATACTTTCAACAGGCTCCTCAGGGCCGAAGCGTAAACTTACTTTGTTTCCATTGTCAACATCACGAAGCTCTACCTGTAGTTTTAGGGGGGGGGGAACAAAAAACAAAACAAAACAAAAAGGAGAAATTAACAGTATGAATCTATAGAAAATAATCAAACAAAAGTTTTATATATGTTTTGTCAATTTCTTCCACTTTCTCCCTTCATTATATATGTTTTGTCACTATTACAGGAAACTGCGATTTCTAAAGATAGTTGGAAAAAACCTAATATTCTGATAAGTACCCAAAGACTGAAAAAATCATATGACTAAACAAACTAACCTGCACTTTTGGCATTAAAAAAAAAAAAAAACCCTCAAGCTAACCTGCATCAATGCACCTCCTCTACCTCGCTGCTTATGCTCTGATTCTATTATCTACAAACAAGTTATGTAAGAAATGTTAAACTACAGCACTATGGGTAACCTAAAAGCGAATATTTAAGCAACAACCAAGAAATAGCCATTATTACGCCTCTAGACAAGAGAGTATGTCCGAGTTTTGAATCCCCTTTCCCCCTTGGACTTCCTCTAATGGAATAAAACATAGAAAACCTATCTTTAAGGGCACAGAATGCAAACAAGTACCTGGTAGACTCGTCCTGAGGAATTCGTAGAATGAAAACAGCATCAGTTAGTATATTAATTCAAGGGGAAAAATAAGATAATAACTAAATTTTGGTCTATGATGTTAAAAGCTAACCTGATTTTTCAATTACATTCCCAGGCCTTAGCTGCAGTACAATTAGGAGTGATCACCATCCACAAAGAAAAAGCTTTTTAATTAACAAAATCAATAGACAAATTTGAAAAAAATAAAATAAAAGAAACAAATTCCACTTCTTCCAAATAAAAGAATCGTGAAGAGAAAGTGAATAGAACATGATAAGCAGCAGTGGAGAAAGCGAAAAAGAGAAGTTCGAAGAGTGGAGCGTAAAGATGAAAATGGAGATCTAATTGAAGTTCACGAAAAGGGTAAAAGTAGTTTACATGAATGGCATTGACTTTGACGCCGCGATGTTGAGAGGCGGACCACCATGGAGAGCTGCTAAGCAGAGAATGAGTAGAAGCATTCAAATTTAAGATGGTGGATAAAGATGGAGAAAGTCGCTTCACAAGTTGAACTCCCTTCTTCATCGTAACCGCCTGTTCCAGCTGCTTGGGCTTCTATGATTTTGCATAGCAACAGGTTTCTTATACTTTTATTTATTCAGGGTTTCGCAGTTTCACTTGCTGTCTAGTCCAATTAGTGACTGCAGTACTATGTATGCAGCGGCATTTAGGTTGGGTTTGGATAAATGATGTATTTAGTTGTAATTAGTGTAAAAATAGTGGTGACAGTAAGATTAGATAATCTAGTGATATTGTAGCGATATTATAGCGTGAGATAAAAAGTAAGCTAAACGCACCATACCACACTCAATCGCTCATCTAAATTCACCCTTAATCGGGTGAAATTTGAGTGAGCTTATGTACGACATTAACCCAATCCATGTTTTGGGCTTAAAATTTTGACTAAAGCCTATCAAATGGTCAATTTAAGTTTATTTTAAATTTGTTCGTGTTATTTTTTAGATTTTAAAATATTTATATATTTTATTTAATATTTAATAACATTATATAGTTTTTAATAAGATTTTATATATAAGTATCTTGATTTTTTTTATAGTTATTATATAATATAAAAATAAATTAATTTTTAACATAAAATAAATATTCAAAAAATATATCATATTATAGATTTTTATGCATAATGTGGTCATAAATATTTTCATCTTTGAAACAATTTTGTTTATATCAATATCAATAACAATATTAACAAAAATATATAGTGTAATATACAATTATTAATTTAGAAACATTTAAATTGAATTAATGAAAAAATTAATCGCTATGTGTAAAAAAAAAGAAAAGCAACTATTGACATTCACGTTATAATTAGTTTGTAATGTATGTGGTGAAAAACATATAGAAGTAAGTTGGTTCGAAGTATTAAAATGAAATCATTTGTAAGTAAATAAAAGTCTTGATTTGTATTTTATCTTAAGCGATGAAAATGGAGTAATTTATAATTAAATAAAACGTTTTGGGTAAAAATGTAAAAGTTTTTATTTGTATTAAAATGAAGTCGTAGGCTCGTAGCTGCTTTTTATATATTTAATAAAATTTTTGAAAAGCTTTAAACATGCAAAATGTTTTTTTTTTTTTACTCTTTTGAAATTTAAATTTTAGTCTCTACATTTTTTTCAGATATTATGTCTTTGGACCTTTTTATTTATAAATTTTGGTCCCTTTATTATTTAAAGTGGACTGAATAGGCTAGTTAGACCAATTAAGGGTGGGTTTGGATGGGCGATTGAGTGCGGTGCGGTGCGTTTAGCTTACTTTTTGTCTCACGCTCTGAGATCGCTCTGAAGATCTAATCTCACCACCACCGCTGTTTTTACACTAACCGCGGGTAAACGCACCGCCCATCCAAACCCACCCTAAATCAATAACTGGTTGGAGTAGTAATATGGTGAGAGGTAAAAAATCGGTTGACTTACGAATCGATACCGACTAGTTAAACTGAGCAAAAAAATCAACTAAATTGATTTCTGAGCTGGTCTGATCAATTGTTCTAGGAACCAATTTGGTCTCACAAGTTCGAAGTAAATAAATTATTAAAAATAATTTATAAAATTCGATTCAACTACTACTTCAATTGACTTTTTAGCCTAGTCTGTATCGGTTTGCGACTAACCAATTTTTAAAAATTTTTAGCTCTCAACATTTATAGTTTTCTATCAATTTGATCGGTACCCTTTAAAAAGTATTGCAAATTTATAAAATATTTTCATATTTTAAACAAAAAAACTTAAAATTTTAAAAATAAAAAATATTTAAAATTCAAAACTTAAAATACTTAAAAAATATAAAAATTTCAAAATACAGTGTTATCTAAACTGGATCGGATCTATTGAATTAGGAACCAACTAGGGTATTGGTCCAGTAAGAGGTAAAGAACTTGTTGACTCAGGACCGATAAAGATTGGTTAAACCAGGTTAAAAAAACTAGTTGAATTGGCAGTTGAACTAAAATTTATATTTTTTTATTTTTTAAATATTTATTTGCTTTGAATATATTGGATTGATTGTTTTGAGAACTAAAGGGTCAAACCAATTCAAAATCGATTTAACTGCCCGTTCAACCGATTTTTTTAGCTCGATTCAACCAGTTGATACTACTTTGCAAGTCAAACATCTGATTAGTTGGTCCGATCTAATTTAGATAACATTGAAATTTGGATTTATATATATATTTATAAAGAGTTTTTATTTTTTAAATTTTTTTAAATATTTATGTTTTATTCATAGCATAAAAATATATATTTTAAATTTTATCTACTTTTAAAAGATAATGATTAAATTGACAAAAAATTATAAATATTAAGAGCTAAAAATGTTATTGTACGTTTGTGGCCATTAACTTTGGGTTTATTTGGTGGTGTGAAAAGAAAATTGAAGGTAGAAAATTAAAAAGGATAATTTTTTTTTCTTTACACAGTTTGGTAGATGGAAAAATAAAAAAAATATTTTTTTTTTCATAAACTGTTTGATAGAGTAAAAGAATAAAAAGAAAAGAAAAGAAAATATTTGAATCTACATAATTTTAAACTAACATGCAATTTTTTTTTTATTTTCTCTCCTCTTGAAATGATTCACTTTTATACATTAGAATAAAAAATGATTATCTTTCTTATTTTCTTATTTTTTTTTTCTACACAGCCAAATACACATTTTAAGGGCAAAAATATAGGGTAAAATACCCAAATATATCAAAAAAATATAAAATTTACGGAATTAGGCTGGTTTCTAGAAAATTTACGGAAAAGGATCATTTCCCCACAAAACGCATCCACGTCAGCGCGTTTTGTGGAGAAATGGCAGGAAAGCGCGTCCCCAGAGGCGCGCTTTAGCCCTACAACGATCAAAATTTTTTGACCGTTGGTGCCACCTCAAAAAAAGCGTTGGCGTGGACGCGCTTTGTTTGAGGTGGTACAAAGCGCAACGCCCCGGGGCGCGCTTTGTGAACGATCAAATTTTTTTTGACCGTTGGGCCTCCAACGATCAAAAATAACCTTATAAAAACCCCCAACCCTTTTATTTTTTTCACACTTTAGTCCTTACACATTCTTCTCTCAAATTCCTCTCAAAATTCTCTTTAAGTCCTTCAAACTTCCTCTGAAATTTTGAAATAGTCCTTTAATATTTACAAAAAAACTTTTTTAATTTATTTAATATATTTTTTTGAAACTTTTAAAATTTTCGATCGTATTACAAATGGTCGGGAATTACTTCGTCTAGACAACAAGCACATCTCCGTTGATCAAATACAAATGGTAAGTTTTAATTTTAATTTTTCAATATTATTTAATATTTTTTAGGTTTATGCAATTTTAATTAATTTTTATTTTATAATTTTTTAAACAGTCTGTAGATCGGGTGTTGCAATGTTATATTCGCAATATGCATGGTCCCCCATCGCCGTTGATCGAGAATTACCTGCGGGAAGCGGATTTTTGGCACGTGGCCACGATAGGCCGGGGGTTCAAGTTGGAGTCGACTTTGATCAGTGCGTTGATAGAGAGGTGGAGACCCGAGACGCACACTTTCTATCTTCCATGCGGAGAGTGTACCATCACTCTGGAAGATGTGCAGTTGCAGTTGGGATTGCCGGTGGACGGGCCGGTAGTCACCGGGTCCGCAACTTCAGGTGATTGGGGAGCCGTATGCTACGAGCTTCTGAGTGCCATTCTGGATAAAATTCAAGGAGCTTGCATCGAGATGGCATGGTTACGAGACACATTCCCGGAGCCGGCTGAGGGTTCGACCGAAATTGAAAGAATACGGTATGCTCGGGCATACATTCTTCAGATAATTGGAGGCTATCTGATGCCGGACCTTTCTAGAAACCTCGTCCACTTGAGATGGTCTGCTGCTGAAACTTGTTGATTTCAGAGAGCGGCCGTGAATTGAGTTGAAGTCTGCGCGTGCTTTATCGAGGTTGTATCGGGAGATGTACGGGGCGACACGGCCAAGTAAAGCGAAAATCAGATGTTGCCTATCACTACTGCAGTCATGGGCACGGTTTCGATTTCCATTTTTACGTCCTCGACTCGACCACCTATATTCATTCCCACTGATAAGAAGGTAAATTTAATGTTATATTTTACAATTATTACGTAGATTTATAGTATAATTGTATGCTAACAATTTATTAAATTAGGTGGAACCATTTCATGAGTTATCTTTGGAATACCTACCTACCTCGCTTGAAGATATACGGCTTCTATTGGACCAACGGTCGGAATCACAAGTAAGTTTCGAATTTCGTATTTATAATTTAGTATTTCGTATTTAGTGTTTAGTATTATGTATATAACTAATATTTTGGTAATGTTAATATAGTTTCAATGGTCACCGTACGAGGATCCGGCAATTCGGGCAGTAATTCTGGAGGAGTTCTTGCAAAATCCAAATAGTTGGCACGTGAAGGTTCCATTGATCAACTATGCGACCGTGGAGATGCACCGATCGGATCGGGTTCTGCGACAATTTGGATTCGGCAACCGATTCCGTGCACACCGAGGTGCTCGATGATGAGCACAAAGTGGACTTACGGCAGTTGCACATGGATTGGCCAAGATTTTGGTCAGCATATATCGAGATGTGGGAGAACCGTATGGCTATTTACCTATCTGGGAACCGATCCTTGTTCCTGAGTTAGCGTGCGTGCCGGAATACATGTTATGGTTTAGGATCCATGGTAAGTCGTATTTGTTGTCGGAAGAAGAGAGGCGAAGGTAACTTTGTCAACAAAGAGAACGTCGGGGCCTTTTAAATCCAAGGAGAATGGGTGATGAGACGGGGCCATCAACAAATACGACCGACACGATCCACCGCCCATCGGTCAAATTGAGCGACACCGACATCACAGCCTTTACCCTTTATGCCGGTCGTGCACCTAGCCCTTATATGTATCCTAACCCGTATATGTTTCCTTTTCCCGGCCCCACCCTAGGTTGGAATGCATGGCCGGGTCGAGTCCGTTTCGACTACTCCGATCGCCACCGATCTTGAGGCCGTCGTCGCGTGAGGATCACATGAGGCGCCGTCGGGAGCACTTCTTTTACCGTCTCCTTCGCCGCCACACGGATTGAGACCCCGCCGTGGTTTATGCGAACACCTCCGGGTCGTTATTTTATCAAGGTGGGTCATCCTCGCAACACCCACAACTGCACTCCACCGCCGAGGAAGCAAATCCTCGCCCGAGGTTCCACGACCTTCGCGGAAGCTAGAAGAATGAGGAATCCAATACAGAATCGCCGACCACCCCCCGTGTGGCATCGATTTCGACCGGCATCAACATTGATTCGGATGGGCTTTTTATTTTTAAAATTGTAATAATTTTTTATTTTTTAATAAAAAAGTTATTTTTATTTGTGTTTATAATTTAATTTTAATATCTTCACTAAAATAGAAGTTGTTTATTTTTTTGTATGTAATCTAATTTGAATTTTTTTAATAAAATAAAAAGTTATTTTTTATTTTTTGTAATTTAGTTTTAATATATTTAATAAAATAATAGTTATTTAATTTTTTTATTGTAATTTAATTTTGAAAAATTCTGACTAGATTTACTTTATTCAGAAACTAAAAAATTAAACCACAACTCCTTATAGTTCAATTGTAAGGCCCAAAGAGCTGATTAGGACAATGCCTTATCAGAAAACAAAAGGCCTAAACGAAATGAAAAAAGAAATCATAAAAATAAAACTGATAAGACTAAACGAACTGAAAAAATAAAAGAACCATCAAATCCTAAGTCAAATCTAGTCAGCATCATAGAGCTGGCATCCATTAAATCTGGCATTTCGGATTTAATAAAATAGAAATTTTTAATTTTTTTATTATAATTTAATTTTCATATATGTAATAAAATAAGAAGTTGTTTTTTATTTTTTATTTTATTGTAATTTAGTTTTAATATATTTAATAAATAAGAAGTTTTCTTTATTTTTTATTTTTTGTAATTTAGTTTTAATATATTTAATAAATAAGAAGTTTTCTTTATTTTTTATTTTTTTGTAATTTAGTTTTAATATATTTAATAAAATAAGAAGTTTTTTATTTTATTTTATTGTAATTTAGTTTTAATATATTTAATAAAATAATAGTTGCTTATATGTTTTTGTAATTTAATTTTAATATCTTTTATAAAATAGAATTTGTTTAATTTTTTTTGAAATTTAATTTTAAAAATAAAAGTCCAATATTTGTTGAAAGGGTCCCCTGAGGGGACGCGCTTTGTGCACATCGCAAAGCGCGTCCATGTAAGCGCGCTTTGTTGATGTGGCACAAAGCGCATCCCGTGGGCGCTTTTTCTGCCATTTCCCACAAAGCGCACGACGTGGACGCATTTTGTGGGAAAAAATGGCTTTTTTCCGTAAATTTTTGAAAACAGGCCCAATTAGTAAATTATATATTTTTTTGGTATATTTAGGTATTTTACCCAAAAATATATATAGAGGTAAAATACCCAAATATACCAAAAAAAATAAAAATTTACGGAATTGGGCGATTTTTAGAAAATTTACGGAAAAGGGTCATTTCCTCACGCGCGCCCACGCCAACGCGCTTTGAGGGGAATGTCAACAGCGTGCCCACGGGGACGCGCTTTGTGCCACCTCATCAAAACGCGTCCACGTAGGCGCGCTTTGATGACGTGGACACAAAGCGCGACCCCAGGGGCGCGCTTTGATGGAAAATTTAATTTAATTAAAAACTAAAACTTCTTATTTATTTAATATATTAAAATTAAATTATAATAAAATAAAAATTAAAAACAACTTCTTATTTTATTACATATATTAATATTAAATTACAATAAAATAAAAATAAAGAAAACTTTTATTTATTTAATATATTAAAAACTAAATTATAATAAAATAAAAATAAAGAAAACTTCTTATTTAATTAATATATTACAATGAAATAAAATATAAAAACAACTTCTTATTTTATTACATATATTAATATTAAATTACAATAAAATAAAATATAAAAACAACTTCTTATTTTATTACATATTTAATATTAAATTACAATAAAATAAAATATAAAAAACAACTTCTTATTTTCTTACATATTTAATATTAAATTACAATAAAATAAAATATAAAAAAACAACTTCTTATTTTATTACATATATTGATATTAAATTACAATAAAATAATTAAACAATAAAAAATAACTTTTTTAATAAAAAATAAAAAAATGATTACAATTTAAAAAATAAAAAGCCGATCCGAATCAATGTTGATCTTTGGTGAATCGGTGCACACGGGGCGGATTGGCGATTCTGTGTTGAACTCCTCCTTCTTCTATCTTCCGTGGGGTCGTGGAACCTCGGCGGGGATTCCGATTCCTCCCAAGATTGGGTCCAGTTGTGGGTGTTGCGAGGATGACCCACATTGATAAAATAACGACCGGAGGTGTTTGCATAAACCATGGCGGGGTGTCTCAATCCCGTATGATGGAAGGAGGCTGGTAGAAAGAAGTGCTCCTTGACGGTGCCTCCTATGATCCTCACGCGACGACGGCCTCAAGATCGGTGGCCGATCGGATTAGTTGGGAACGGACTCAACTCCGACCATGCATTCCAACACAGGGTGGGACGGGAAAAGGAAACATATACGGGTTAGGATACATATAAGGGTAGGGTACGACCGCATAAAGGGTGAAAGGTGTGATGTCGGTGTCGTCAATTTGAACCGATGGGCCCGGTGGATGTGTGTTGTTATTTGTTGGGCGCTTGGATCGTGTGTGTTGGCCGTTGATGGCCCCGTCTCATCACCCCTTCTCCTTGGATTTAAAGGGCTCCGACGTTCCCTTTGTTGACGAAGTTGCCGTCGCCTCTCTCCTTCCGACAACATATACGGCTTACCATGGATCCTAAACCATGGCATGTATTCCGGCACGCATGCTAACTCAGGGACGACGATCGGTTCCCGGATAGGTAAGTAGTTATACCGGTTCTCCCACGTCTCGATATGTTCTGACCAAAATATTGGCCAATCCATGTGCAACTGTCGTAAGTCCACTTTGTGCTCATCATCGAGCACTTCAGGTGGCACGGGGATCGGTTGCCAGAATCCAAATTATGGCAGAACCAGATCTGACTGGTGCGTCTCCACGGTCGCATAGGTGATCAATGGAACCTTCACGTGCCAACTATTTGGATTTTGCAAGAACTCATCCGGAATTACTGCCCGAATTGTCGGATCCTCGTACGGTGTCCATTAAAACTATATTAACATTACCAAAATATTAGTTATATACATAATACTAAACACTAAATACGAAATACTAAATTATAAATACGAAATTTGAAACTTAGTTGTGATTCCGACCGTTGGTCCAATAGAAGCCGTATATCTTCAAGCGAGGTAGGTATTCCAGCATGACTCGCCGAATGGTTCCACCTAATTAAATAAATTTTTAGCATATAATTATACTATAAATCTACGTAATAATTGTAAAATATAACATTAATTTTACCTCCTTATCAGTGGGAATGAATATGGTTGGTCGAGTCGAGAACGTAAAAATGGAAACCGAAACCATGCCCATGACTGCAGTAGTGATAGGCAACCTCCGATTTTCGTTTTACTCGGCCGCGTCGCCCCGCCCATCTCCCGATACAACCTCGATAGCACGGTAGACCCCAACTCAATTCACCGTTTGCTCTCGAAATCAACAAGTTTCAGTGACCATCTCAAGTGGACAAGGTTTCTAGAAAGGTCCGGCATCGATAGCCTCCAATTATTCAAGAAGAATGCCCGAGCAAGCATACCGTATTCTTTCAATTTCGGTCGAACCCTCAGCCGGCTCCGGGAATGTGTCTCGTAACCATGCCATCTCGATGCGAGCTCCTTGAATTTTATCCGGAATGGCACCCAAAAGCTCGTAGCATACTGCTTCCCAATCACCAGAAGTTACGGACCCGGTGACTACCGACCCGTCCACCGGCAATCCCAACTGCAACTGCACATCTTCTAGAGTGATGGTACACTCTCCGCATGGAAGATAGAGAGTGTGCGTCTCAGGTCTCCACCTCTCTATCAACGCACTGATCAAAAGCGGCTCCATCTTAAACCCCCGGCCTATCGTGGCCACGTGCTAAAAACCCGCTTCCCGCAGGTAATTCTCGATCAACGACGATGGGGGAACATGCATGTTGCGAATATAACATTCCAACACCCGATCTACAGACTGTTTAAAAAATTATAAAATAAAAATTAATTAAAATTGCATAATTGTAAAAAAATATTAAATAATATTAAAAAATTAAAATTAAAACTTACCATTTTTATTTGCTCGACGGAGATGTGCTTGTTGCCTAAACGAAGTATTTCCCCGGCCATTGTAATACGATTGAAAATTTTAAAATTTTCCAAAAAAATTATATTAGAAAAAATTAAAAAGGACTATTTCAAAAATTCAGAGGAAGTTTGAAGGACTTTAAGAGAGATTTGAGAGAAATTTGAGAGGATTTTGAGAGAAGAATGAGTAAGGATTAAAGTGTGAAAAAAATAAAAGGGTTGGGGGTTTTTATAGGTTTTTTTTACCGTTGGAGTTCGGCCTAAAGCGTGCCCCTGTGGAAGCGCTTTTTGCCACGTCAGCAAAGCGCGTCCACGTAAGCGCGCTTTTACCGACGTGGCACCAATCTGGATCAAATTTTTTTACCGTTGCGGAGTCTAAAAGACGCTGCGGGGACGCTGGCTTTGTGCCACTCCAGCAAAGCGGCGTCCACGTAGGAGCGCTTTTCTTTGAGGTGGCACAAAGCGCGCCCCCAAAGCGCGCTTTGCTGGCATTTTCCCTCAAAACGCGCTGACGTGAACGCGTTTTTTTCGTAAATTTTCTAGAAAACGGCCTAATTCTGTAATTTTTCTATTTTTTTTGGTATATATGGATAATTTACCCTATATATAGGGCCAAGATTTTTAAATAAAAATATATAAAACTTAATGTGTCATAATTGTAATATAGAGATTAAATTTTGATTTTCAAAAGAGTACAGTGATCTTGGTATATTTAAACCATTTATTTTTGGTTCCGCCAAACAATCCCACGATTATGGGGTGTGCTTTTGGTTTCCTTCTCTTGCCCGCACGCACATCCATCGACTTGATCGAATCCCAGAAACATCCACTTTTATTTTTTTTTTTCATTGCGTATCCATACGGTTCATATTGCTAGGGTTTCCTCTGCGGCACATCTTTTCCTTTCTTTTATTTAAAAGTGCTGAATCCTAGGGTTTCCTTTTCTCTGGTTCATATCTGAGTTTTTTTTAAGGCGATTTCGCTGTTAAATTTTGGCGAAGATGCTTCGGCGTATGGCCGGCGGGAATGTCCACTGCGTCTCCCGTGAGTTTCGCCTTTTTTTTACCTGCGCCGACGTGTATGCCATTTCTTGTGAATTTAATTGAATTCGGGGGCTTCATGCTGGTGAAGTTTCTGTTTGGATGCTGGTAAAATTGCAAAAAAGAAAAAAAAAATATTAAGGGCTTGAAATAATGTGTTTCAGTGTACGGTATTGGGTAAAAACGTTTGTACTCGGAACTCCTCATTGTTAGAGTAGTGGTACAATATAGAGTATGGGCCGTTTTGTCTGGCGAATTTTCAACTTCGTTGATTGTTCCATTCAAATGAAGTTTATAAAAAGTCAGGCGGCATTTGCTACGGCATAAAATGAGTGCCCCTTTTTATTTATTTATTTTGAATCAGTGGCCGGTATTCAAATGTGAAGTTCAGCGTTTGTTCTTGTGCATCAATGTGTTCTTCTGACTGCCTTTATTAGAGGGAAATCTTGTGTTTTTGTTTGCTCTAGTTATGCATTGGTATGTTTTAGATTTGCAAAGAGACAGAAATAGTTGTTTTTCTTGCAAGTAGGTTAGATTTGGAGTCACAATCTTGTGCTACCCTTATTTTATTCCCTAATAAGCCTTGTGGAAGGAAATGATACTTAAGGGTTGGGGCCATGGTTGCTGTTAGTTTACAGTTGACTTGTATGTGTACCATTTTCTGTCCATGTATTCTTTAGACAGTGTAGCTTTTATTGCTTCGTCTATTGACAATTTTATTTTTTATAATCAATGCAGGTTGAGACAATTTTAAATAAAAGAAAATTTTACCCTGGAGGAGCTTCTTGATGAGGGTGAAATTATTCAGGAATTCAAAGCCCTTAATGGGCGACTTATAAACTTGTACTGTTTCTAGCCTTCAGTTGTGCTTTCTTCTTTCATCTCATAGCATGTTAAATTGCTCTATACCATAATGTTTCAACGAGACAATATATGGGTTCTAATGTGTTTAAATAATGTTTTTTTTTTTTACTTTAATCATCATGCAGGGTTCTCTTGTAAGTGAGAAATTGTGTTAATGTTTGATCATAGGTGATAGATTTAAATGTTAAAGGCTTAGGCAAAGCCTTCTGAACCTTGATAGAATATTCGTTTTACAGTGTATATGAAGAATCTAAAATGGGGCAAGGAAATGATTAGACACATGAAGGTACATAGATCGGCATTCACCTTTTGGGATTATCATTGATTCTTGTCTTATTAACTTGACAAGTAAATATTATTAATTAAAGTTGTTATGATACTTACTATTACCGACCCATAACCCGAATGGGTCTGGGCCGGATTCTACACAGTTTGCACGCTGAGCTTGCATATCAAGCTCGCACATTGAGCTCGCATGATACTAAGTGTTCGCAGGAGGGGAACTTACTCCCTTCCATGAGATCACACGTGAGATCGCACATAGGACCGTGCGATGTGGCTTCGCACGTCACTACATAGGCGAACCCCCATCGTATAAATACGTGTTAACTCTAGGGTAGGGTACGTGTTGGCATGCATGAAACCTGCCTAGGATATCACATCAATGAATAGTAACCATATCATATAAAGAAGATAGAGAAAAACACTCAACAAAAGTCAATCTATTAAGTTCATTAAATATGTGGATATCACCTATTGACTAAAAGACTAGTTTCTTGTAGAGTTTGCTACTTTGCTTATTACATCTTGTTTTAGCGCAGGGGAAGGATATATCCTAAGAGTTTGTGCAAAGGCATGGCTAAGGGAAAGCTTATTTTGGTTTCTCGGTCGAGGGGGAAATTTACACTACATAATGATGGTTCTTTGTCATATATTGGTGAAGAAGCTCATGCTCTTAGTATTAACACTGAAAGCAAATTTGAAGACCTGAAAGCAGAAGTGGCAGAGATGTGGAATCATGATCCTGATTCCTTGACCATTAAATACTTTCTTCCACACAACAATAAGACACTTATCACAGTTTCTAATGACAAAGACCTGCAACACTTGCTGGATTTTCATGGAAATTCGGCAACTGTGGATGTTTATGTCTTAACAAACGAGAATCAAACAAGCGACCAGTTGACCATGTACCACTGTAGGTACAATTCATTTCACAATGCTTAGATAATGAATAATTATATTGTTTCCTACCCAGAATAAATAAGATGCCCTGCGGACTTGTGGTTGTGATTAT
This sequence comes from Gossypium sturtianum, assembly GCA_025698515.1. Lineage (NCBI taxonomy): Eukaryota > Viridiplantae > Streptophyta > Magnoliopsida > Malvales > Malvaceae > Gossypium > Gossypium sturtianum. Next base: position 162,409,832 of record CM046955.1, on the reverse strand, counting down.
AACCAATTTTGTCTTCAAGCTAATATTCTTAAGCCTCTAGGTTCAAACCTAAGATTAATCAATGTTGTTATCTTTATCACCTTTTTAATATTATATGGTTTTGATGTATACATTGCAGGTCTGGAATGGTTGATGAGCCTGTGACTCCTGCTGCATCTGTTTCTGGAGATACTGAGCAGCTTGATTCGTCGGCTTCTCTTACTACAGATGTGGACAATCAAAATAACTTTGCTCCTAATGCTAATGCACTGCAGAAACTTGTTAAATCATGGGAGAATTGCTTAACTGGTCTGGAGCAACGGTTTAATAATGCTCACGATTTTCGAGTTGCTCTGAATAAGTTCTCCATAGCTCATGGATTCGAATATACCTTTAAAACTAATAGGTCTAGGTATATAATCGCAAATTGCAAAGCTGAAGGTTGTCCTTGGACAATTCAAGCTGCAAGGTTGTCTACTACAAAGTTGTTTCTGATTAAAAAGATGAGTGAAACTCATACATGTGGAGCAGGAAATAGTTCATCTCGGCATCCTAAGGTCTCTAGTAAATTGGTCAAGTTTCTTGTAAAGGAAAAATTACGAGATTCCCCAAATGCTAAACCGAGAGAAATTATTAATGAAATCCTTCAGGATTATGGATTCAAAGCAAGATACGCACATGTGTGGCGTGGAGTGGAGTCTGCCAAAGAGAAGCCTCAAGTTTCTTATGACGAAGGTTACAATCAGGTACCTAGTCTATTTAAGCAGATCATCGAGAACAACCCTGGTAGCATGGCAACTCTAGTCACCGGGGAGGACTTAAGCTTCCATCTTCTATTTGTTTCCTTGCAAGCTTCGTTACATGGCTTTAAGAATGGATGTCGCCCCCTCCTTTTCCTTGACACTATGACCATAAAATCCAAGTATCAGTCCGAGCTGTTGACCGCTACAGCTTTGGATGGAAATGAGGGCATTTTCCCTGTTGCTTTTGCTGTAGTTGATGTTGTCAATGATGATAATTGGCATTGGTTTTTGGTGCAACTGAAATCTGCACTTTCAATATTCCAACCAGTAACGTTTGTGGCAGATAGAAGGGTTGGGTTTAAAAAGCCTATTTCCATGATCTTTAAGAATTCACATCATGGTTATTGTCTCCATCGGCTAATAGAGGGATTAAAAGGGGATTTCAACGGCTCATGTAGTGAAGAAGTTCTTCAAGTGATTATCACACATTTCTATGATGCTGCTCGTGCAACTGCACTTGATGGATTCAGACAATCAATCGAGAACATCAGAAATATTTCACCAGAGGCTTGTGAATGGATCTTGCAAAGTGGACCTGAACACTGGTCAAATGCACTTTTTCAAGGTTCACGATATGGATATTTTTCATCAAATGTTGCTGAGACATTTTATAGTTGGGTAACTGAACTTCCTATTACATCTATTGCTAAGTTGATTGAGACCATCTGCTGTAAGATGATGGAGTTGATGAATACTCAGAAGTCAGATTCATGTCTGTGGTTGACAAAATTAACTCCAGCTGTGGAGTTCAAATTAGAACAACATATTCTTAAAGCTAACATGCTTCAAGTGCCAGTGTCACTTGGTAGCACTTTTGAGGTATGTGACAGTTTGGGTGCAATAAATGTAGTGAACATTGATCTCTGGGACTGTAGCTGCAGGGAATGGCAACTGAAAGGTTTTCCATGTTGCCATGCTGTTGCTGTCCTTCAGCAATTAGAAAGGAGTTTATATGATTATTGCTCTGAGTACTTCACGGTCGATGCTTTCCGGTCAACATATTCAAACTCTATAAATCCGATTGCAACTGCAGATATGGCAGTGCTAAAGAAATCCTCTACAATTGAAGTACGCCCTCCTGCTCTCCGTCATGTCTTGGACCCTCCAAAGAGGAGAAAGAAAAAATATATACATAAAGGACCCTTTAAGCGGCCATTGCATTGCAGCAAGTGCCAAGGAGCTGGACACAACAGACAAACATGCCATCTATTCTCGTAGTGCACCAAAGTTAATTAATGTAGAATAGCTGTTGATAAATCAAGTTAGGTAATTTAGGTATCGTCTAGGGAGCTAGCTAAGCCCCCGTTTTTGGTTGGGACATGCAGGTATTGTTTGTTTAACTTTTGCATTGTCGATCATCATGTACCATTATGGGGTTTTAATGGCAATCCCATTCTCATGCTGGTTTTCTGTTTCTTCTTTTTTTCCCCCTCGAAGTGTACTGAGGTTTAGAACATAAATTTAGGTTAAACCCATCAGACATTTGGTTTTCTATTAATCAATTGATTAATTAGTTGGGTCGATGGTTGGATAACTTTTTAAAATTAGTTTTAATTGACCAATATTAATACGGTTCATGATTAAGAAAATGGTTCATAATTGAGAAAATTATGCATTTGGCTTTATCGGTTAGTCTCGTTCTTTATTGGTTAATGGCTTATCTCTTAGTTTTCCATTTCACCAATTTAACCAGCTGTATACAAAAGTAACATAACTTGCATGTAAATTTTAATTTAGGGTGGGTTTGAATGGGGTGCGTTAAAAATATTATAGCATGAGATAAAAAGTAAACTAAATGCACCGTATTGTACCTAATCATTCATCCAACCCACCTCTAATCACTTAATTTTGAAATTTAACTAGAGATTTATTTTACTAAATGCCAAATTTCCTAAGATCAATTTATCATTTTAACTTAGAAAAAAAAAAATAAAAGAACCCTGGAGGTACCTTAAGAAATCCCTCCCTCCAACTTTACATGCGAAAAAAAGAAAGAAAGAAAGAGTTCACATTGAATGATCTCCTCAACCAAGTGGACAGCAGTCTTTATCTTTTAGCTTTATTTATCTGGCATCTAGTTTTTTTTTGGCCTTTTCATTACCCACAAAATTTATTTATATTATATATTGAATGCCACTACTGGTTTATTTAAAACACTACCTTATAGTAGTAATATTTTTTTATATAAAATAAAAAAATCTGTACATAATAATAGTAATTCATGATAATAGTAATTCTCTAGTAAATAGAGAATAGTTTATATCTCGCAATGTACAAAAAAAAAAAAAAAACAAACTGATGAAGTGGAAAATATGTTTCTTTTAACAAAAGAAAAAAGAAAAATAAATCTTACAAACCTCTTGTTTAATAGATCATTGAAAAATATTTAAAATGGTTTAATTTTATACACATGTTTAATAATCTAAAATAAAATAATTTGATAGAATTTTCTATAAAAATGTGTGAAAAATAGTAATTAGCTAAGAATTATTTGTAACTTAATAGAAAATATTTTTAATTAATTCTATTTTATTCTATTTTTAATATTATATTATCCTATAAAAAATTTATATTTAAAATTTGATTTTTGTTTAAAATAAGATGAAATGTTTAAAAAATAAAGTTAAAATGTAAAATTTGTATTTTATAATTTAAAATCTATATTCATTAAATAATTTAATTATATTCCCTTATTAATTTTAATTAATATATCAAATAATTTTATAACTTAAATTTAGTATTTAAATTTTTAATATTTAATTTTTTAACTATTAATTTTCAATTTATCAAACATTACTAACTTAAAAAGCATGCAAATCATAATTTTTATTAAAGAAAAACAAATTATAGATTCAAACTTAGTGCATTTAACATAAAAAATTAAAAAATCTTAATCATATTATTTCAATAAAAAATCATTTATTCGTCTCCATTTTCTCATTTAAATCAAAATTAAAATAAGTGACTAATAATAATTCAAGATATAGAAAATGTAAAATATTTTTATATTAATAAAAAAGGGTAAAATATATTTATTTTTAGTTTCTCCCAACAATCCCGCGATTACTGGGTGTGTTTTTTGGTTGCCCTCTCTCGCCTGCACGCACATCCATCGACTTGATCGAATCCCAGAAACATCTACTTTTGGGTTTTTTTTTCATTTCGAATCCATACGGTTCAGATTGCTAGGGTTTCCTCTGCGGCGGATCTTTTCCTTTTCCTTAATTAAATTTGCTGAATCCTAGGGTTTTCTTTTATCTGGCTCAGATCTGAGTTTTTTTAAGGCGATTTCGCTGTTAAATTTTTGCAAAGATGTTTTGGCGTATGGCCGCATTGTCCACTGCGTCTCCTGTGAGTTTCGCCTTTTTTTTAATCTGTGCCAACGTTTATGCCATTTCTTGTGAATTTAATTGAATTCGGGGGTTTCTTGCCCGTGAAATTTCTGTTTGGATGCTGGTAAATTGCAAAAAAGAAAAAAAAAACATATTAAGGGCTTGAAATATTGTGTTTCGATGTACGGTATTGGGTAAAAACGTTCGTACTCGGTATTCCTCATTGTAAGAGTAGTGGTACAATATAGAGTATGGGCCGTTTTGTCTGGAGAATTTTCAACTTCGTTTATTGTTCCATTCATATCAAGTTTATAAAAAGTCAGGCAGCATTTGCTACGGGATAAAATGAGTGCCCCCTTTTTTTTTTGAATCAATTGGCGGTTTTTCAAATGTGAAATTCAGCGTTTGTTCTTGTGCATCAATCTGTTCTTCTAACTGCCTTTATTAGAGGGAACTATTGTGCTGTTGTTTCCTCTAGTAGGTTAGATTTGGGGGGGGGGGAATCCTCTTAGGCTTGCATTATTATGGTAGCTGTGGTAGAAAATAATTTTGGCTATGATTGTCTCTAGAAGGCTATGATGACATTCCTGTAATAACAATTTATCTTTTAGTTTTAGGTGGGGTTGATAGTTGTGTGTCATCCTAATTTTATTCCCTAATAAGCCTTGTGGAAGGAAATGATATTTAAGGGTCGAGGCCATTCTTGTTGTTAGTTTACAGTTGACTTGTATGTGTACCATTTTCTGTGCATGTATTCTTCAGACAGTGTAGCTTTTATTACTTCGTTTATTGACAATTTTATTTTTTATAATCATTGCAGGTTGAGACAATTTTAGATAAGGAAAATTTTACCCTGGAGGAGCTTCTTGATGAGGATGAAATTATTCAGGAATGCAAAGCCCTTAATGGGCGACTTATAAACTTGTACTGTTTCTAGCCTTCAGTTGTGCTTCCTTCTTTCACCTCATAGCATGTTAAATTGTTCTATACTGTAATGTTTCAACGAGACTATATATGGGTTCTAAATGTGCGTAAATAATGCTTTTTTTTATTACTTTAATCATCATGCAGCGTTCTGTTCTATGTGAGAAATTGTGTTAATGTTTGATCATTCATAAAGTCATAGATTTAAATGTTAAGGCCTTAGGCAAAGCCTTCTGAAACCACATAGAATTTTCATTTTATAGTGTATGTGACGAATCTAAAATGGGGTAAGGAAATGATTAGACTCTTATAAACATGAAGGTACATAGATTGGCATTCACCTTTGGGATCATTATTGATTCTTGTCTTCTTATCTTGACAAGTAAATATTATTAATAAAAGTCAATCTATTAAGTTCATTAAATATGTGGATATCAATGCAAACCTCGTTAATGAGATCCACAAGATTATACCTTTTACTTAAGATTAAAGCAGTTGAAAATGTTTGGTAAAGAACAAATGTTGACGTATGGTGAAGCATAATGTACAATGCTGTTAATTTTGTAGAAAGCCAAACAAAGTACGTTGGAAAAGAGTCAGTTCAAGATTTGTAGAGGTCTTTTGTTAAACTGTATGAAATTTTCAGTGGAGGTGGCCAGTTGTGTTTCATACTGTGTATAGAAAGTTATGGAAGATCACTTTTGAAAAAAATGAATAAGAAACACGTTATCAATAAATTGTAAGCCAGAATGTAACTAATGTATGTACCATAGTTTCTAGCAATACTGCTATCTAGGGTGCCATATATATGAAATAAATGCTTTGAATAAATTGCCTAGTTTGGAAGAGTCTTTTTTTGCTTTCTACTGTACTGAATGTGTTCATAGATAGATCTATCTTTTGCTAAAGGTTAATTTCAAAGATTAAGTAAACAAATTAAATGCCAAGGGGAAGAGACTGATAACATCCAGAGCATGCCTTGCTTCTAACAATTATTGGTTATGAAACCAACCATAAGTAAAAGTGCAAAACCAAGTTTCCAACATTGGTCCTTTTTTTTAACTTGGAACATGGATCAAAGCTATGGCTTCACCGCCTATACAAGAATTGAACACTTCCAAGCCTGTAACTTCTTTTCAATTAACTGGAGCCTAGGTGGGCTTTTTTGTAAGGCAATAGGCATAAAAAAATGCCTAATTGAGGTTCTTTTTAATTTCTACCTTTTTTTCATGAGATGTACCTTTACTTGTTTGGAAAGGAGATGTTATCAAACTCTTTACTTATCAATATCTGAGTATCCAACAATCGACATGGAATCTTAAGGAAACCATTCATATTGGCCAACAAAAAACTGCACGTTCTTTTATAAATATGGTAGACAACTCTTTAGAGTTTATTATCATAATTATATATCTTATGCTTATATACACATGCACAGATCACATATAAAAACGCACACATACATTACTTCACTCAGGCAAGAGCTCATTTTGCGCTGTGTACCTGAGGCAATATAATGGTTCTAGCACCTAAAGTGCGTCATACACCCTCAACAACACTGCTCACGCCTCTTCTTATGAAAGAAAGTAACCTTATTAGGGATCTCTTTAGGGAATGTTGATGGCTTGAGATGTGGGAGGCTTGAATATTAACTCCTTTTGGAGATGCACTTTGCAAATTGTTTGTATGTCAATGACTAATCTTTGTTTTTACTTCATTGGTTCTTTTTTTCGCTGACATATTTTATTCTCATTTGCAGCTTGCGGGAGAAGGCTCAAGTTGAACAACTTCTTCGATATATTGTGGTAGAACCTCCAGAGGATGCGGAGAATAGGAGAACATTTAAGTAGGTTTTAATAGTTTAGCAAATGGGTTTGCCCTGACTCCCTTGATTTTACTGTATGCTAATTGTAATGCTTGATTTGTGTGATTGTAGGTTTCCTTTTATTGCGTGTGAGCTTTTTACATGTGAGGTTGATATTATACTAAAAACATTGGTAGAAGATGAGGAAGTAAGAAGTTGACCCCATTATTCTCCCTGTATTTGCATTTGTACTTTTCCTTTATTAATGTAAGTTTCTATTGGTGATTGTTTGTTTACAGTTAATGAATTTGTTATTCTCCTTTTTGGATACCAATCACTCCCATAGCGCACCATTGGCTGGGTACTTCAGCAAGGTATCTAGTTTTAAACTTTAGAGAATTCACATGTTTAAATTTGTATCTTGTGTGCATTTCCTTTCATTTATTATATTTAAATAGCAAGGGACTCTGAATATCTTGTTATCTATGTTAGTATGTTTCATATTTGGTTTTCTTGCTAGGTTGTCATATGTTTGCTGTTGCGGAAGACATTGCCATTCCTGCAGTATGTTAAGGTATGTCTAAGATTTTATTCAACTTGATTGAGGATTTTTTTTTTCAATTTTTTATGCTGTTAAATCAGGAATGGTGGTTTTTCTGGTAGTATGGCATGCATGTATGAGGATATTGTTTTACTTTACTATTATACATTGTCAATGTAGCATTCTAAGAAAGAAATTGAAATTTTATATTGCCCTGCAAATTATGTTTTAATTTTAAACAATTGACCATGCGATGTTTGGACTTTGTTGTATGATTTGCCATTTGGTCCATGGGCAGTTTCATCTCTCTTCTGGTTTTTTTTTTTTTTTCTTTCTTCTTTGATCAGTTAAAGATATGTAAAATCTGCCGTTTTTTTCCTTGTCATCTTTGCCTGTTTTGCTTTAAGGATGTCTTAGAAGACACCTTTTTAACCAATAGTAGCCATTACTCTCTCCTTAGACCACCAAGTTGTTGAGTTGCGGGTTTAACTTTATGAGAGTTCTGGGACTACAGTAGTAACTGTATGCAGATTGATTCTTTCCATTAGCAGGTCTCTGAATCTAAGTTATTTAGAATGTAGATTGATTGGGTTCATGTGACGGGAAGTGGGATTTAGAACACCACCTATCTCAAGAGGGGTTATTATTGGGGTATTCTCTCCCTTTATTTTTATCCGATTCTTTTGGAGTTCTAAATTAGTTAGGCATTAGAAAATAGTGGATCATTTTATTTGATAGCTGGCAAGCACAAGCTTATTCCGACAAGAGTTTTATTTCTAGGTGCAATTTCCTCTTTCTTTATAGTCATCTAAAATGTTGATTGCATAATATTTTTTGTCTTTTTTGGAAGATACAAACTCCAGATTGTGTTGCATTGCACCTAGAAATATAACAAGGACTAAGATGCCAATGCTTATCAATATAACACGGACTTGGTGTTCTTTACATGGCTGAGTTTATTGGATTCTGGACGAATCTGTTGTGTCTCTTGAATTGAACTGCCTATTATACTTTTCTTTCTAGAATTATCCTTGAACTGTGCTGAATTTGTGGATGCTTATCGTTGATCTGATACTATGTATGGGGAATAAAGATGTCTTTGAATTGGCCTTGAAGGTGCTTCTGTATTTTTGATCTGATTTGTTGCCTTTATGATGCTGTCCAGGGCCATCAGGAAATTGTGAAGCATCTGGTTGATCTGATTGGCATAACTTCCATAATGGAGGTTGGCGTTTATCTGTTTTGTTTCTACATTGAATAATGAACCTCTCAAAAGCTTGTCAAGTTTTAAATCTTTCTATAGTTTCTGCTCATTTAATGTTATTACTTGTGCATTTGGTTGTTTACTAGAGTTCCATGTTATCAAAATATTTTAAGTAGTTTGCGATGAATAAAATATACTTTTGATCCTAGATTGCCACTCACTACCCTGCTGAGAGGTTTTTGTTAGCTTATGCAAGTCACTCCTTGTTAAACAGGTTTTAATACGTTTGATTGGTGCTGATGAGCATATGTACACAAACTACAAGGAGTCAATGCAATGGATAGAGGATACAGATATATTGGAGATGATTGTGGATAAATTCAGCTCTTCAGTAAGTGTTTTTTTCCTACTTTGTTAAAATGTAGTTGCTACTTGAGGCTGCTTCTTTTTTATGGGTGGATAGTTGGAGCTTTTTCTTTTACTTGTTTTACTACTTATCATCTTGCCTTCATTTTCCTATATTGTTTTGGGGTTATATCCTTTTGGTCTTGTCAAAGAATTGACACTTTCTATCCCTTCCGCGAACTCCTTTAGGTAGAGAATATGTTCATCTCAATGGCTCTTTTTGTAATCATTTGATGTGACCTAATGCAATCATTAGCGTGTCCTGTACTTTAGATTGTTCATGGCACCACTGTGTCTACACAATTTTTTTTTGTGTTGAATGCTCATCCAGATGCACGCACACATGCAAGGAGGAAGTGATTTATCTCCACACCTGTATTTGTATTTTAGTAATCCAACTAATGAATTTTATTTATTTTTTTTTTAGGCTTTGTACAGTGAATTTCAATTTAATATAGAACTTATAACTATTTTTTAGATTACAGAAAAAAAATATTCACTAAAAAATAAAAATATAATGAAAAAAAAAAAAAACTATATTCTTGCAATCTAATATGAGCCCTTACTTCTTCTTCCCCACTTCCTTACTGTTTATTTAGATAAGCTTTTTCCCTTGTCCTCCAAACTGTCCTTGCACCCTCAATTCCCTTGAAGTATGCCCGAAAGTGACTCAAATTCTACATCTTTCTTTCAAACCCTGAACAAGATCACCCATTTAGTACCTCATCTAATATTTGTTTTTTCATTCTTTCAAGCAGCTGTTTAAATATATATTTATATATTCATTTATTTGTGTGTATATATATTCCTTGGGTTTTTGGCATAGGGTGCCTGGATGAGTGAAAGATTAGCAATAGATGGACATATTTGTTTTTCTATTTTTTCTTTTTGTTGGGAGTATTTATGGGTGAGAATTGGTATTGTTGATGGTGGAAAGCCACCCTTTGGCAGAGGTTGAGCCAACCTTGTGTACTTCTCTTTTACTCTTTTTGATTTTATAGTTCACAGAGGGGAATCCATTGTAGGTCAGCCCTAGAATAAGTTAAAGGGAAGGCAGAAGAAATTACCCTAGACAGAGTGTGCTGCTTACATACCTCCTTTGCATTGCCTTTTACCCCTGATTGTGCTCATTATCTATACCCAATTCATATGTTATTCACTTGTGCCTTGATTAGAACAAAAGTGCTGGCCTTGCATCATTCCTTCAAATTCCCTTCAACTACTGGAATTACTACTGGAATTATTGTCTGCCAATATAGTAATGATAGAGATGATGTGCTGATTCTTTGTTAGATATCTTGGAGGACATTCCTGATCTATGGAATATCACTGATTTAAGATCATTAAGGTCTTGTGATGAAGGTGTCATTTCATTTTTTGGTGTTCAAATTTAGATAAGTATTTGTAAAATGTTCAATTGTTTTTTTACAGGATTCTGCTGAGGTGCATGCCAATGCAGCTGAAACCTTATGTGCAATAACAAGATTTGCTCCTCCTGGTCTTGCTGCCAAAATTACAAGCCCAAAGTAGGTGTTCTTATGTTGCTTATAGATGTGTGCTAACAGTGTGCTCTGAGTCTTCAATCATTTAATTTGGGTGTTTTTTCTTCTTGTGCTGTCATGAAGTTTCACTGGAAGATTATTTCGTCATGCTTTGGAAGACTCTAGACCAAAATCTGTTCTGGTCAATTCCTTGACCGTCTGCATATCTTTGTTAGATCCCAAGAGGCTAACATTCGGCATATATCAAACATACCGCCAAGCTTCTCAAGGACCAATGATAGCTGCTAACCCTGAGACAGTTGAAGGAATGCTGGAGAGTTTAGGTGAAAGTTATCCTTGTTTACTGTTATCTTTGTTAGAATCAGAAAATGAATTAACTAAAGATGTTATGGTAGGGGTGCTCTTTTGGCATGCCCCTCTATGTCAGATATGTATCCTATTGTGTTGAATGCATGTGTGTTTGATACTGCTTTATAGCTCATGGCAGATGCTTAAGCAATTCTTTTCAACTAAACTTTAAGGTCAATGTTATCCTACAGGAGAAATTATAAATCAGGTTTCCATTCTGCAGGTGATTTGCTGAAGCTTTTAGATGTTTCCTCTTCAGAATTGACCTTGTTAACCACATATGGAAAATTACAGCCACCTCTTGGAAAACATCGGTTGAAGGTATTTTTCTTTTAAACTTGCATTTTGTCAATTTTGAGGATTGTCTTTTTTTGTTGTTTGTTGTTTTGCATGAATCAGCTATAGCTGATTGTTGAACTTATTAATTTGTATACCAGAACACTATTTCAATGGTCCTTTTCTATGGATCAGAAATTTGCTCAACCAGAAAAGGCTGATTGGTTATTTATAAATTGGCATGGGATTTTACAGATTGTAGAGTTTATTTCTGTCTTACTGACGGTTGGTAGTGAAGCTGCTGAAAAGGAATTAATTCGACTGGGTGCTGTGCAGAGGATTTTGAACTTGTTCTTTGAGTAAGTTTATAATCCGCTTTGCAATGATTTCATTGCTGGGTGAATCCTCTTTCTCATTCTCTTAGTTAATTATGCATGCAGGTACCCATACAACAATTTTTTGCATCACCATGTGGAGAACATAATACTGTCATGTTTAGAGAGCAAAAATGTTCCGCTTGTTGAGCATCTTCTTCGTGAATGTAACCTTTTGGGGAAAATACTTGAAGCTGAAAAGAATTGCACATTAACTTCTGATCTGAATTTGGTAGTTACTGTGTCATGCTTTTCTTTGCTCTCATACCATTTCTGTAGCATGCTTTTTGGTTCCAAATATTTTTAATGTTTGAACTCGTTAACCTTTTTATCCCCCACCCCCTCTATTTTAGCTGAATTGGTTCTTGTTTTTTCCTATTCTGCAGCCAACAATTAGTGCTGAAGGTAGACCGCCTCCAAAGATAGGAAATCTTGGACACTTGACACGCATATCTAACAAACTTGTTCAGCTTGGAAATAGCAATGCTGAAATTCAGGCACATCTGCAGGTTTTAAATCTCTCAAAGATATTTCATTTTGTTTTCTCAAATACTTAACAACGTAATTGCCAGTTGCAACATTTTATCGAACTTGATTTTTTTTTTTCATTTCTTTTTCTTTTCGGATTTCTGGATAGAGAGTCAGAAGTAGAACTTAATTCCTACAGTTTAATGATATCTAACATTCAATCTATCCAATAGTGAGTCTACATTTCTATTTGGGATGTCTTATAAATATTATCCGCAAGAAAAAGTTACAGTAGTGTGACATTGTGAACAACAATTAGTTTTAAGTACTTCTGATCAACAAAGGAAAAAGAAATTGGAATCTTAAATCAGATAATGATTAGTTCTTTTGAGTGCAGTCAATTATGAGGAATGTGTTAAAATACACATCTGACTCCTTTTTTTTTTCTGCATCCAATTAATTTAACTGTGACATCATTGTTTTAACACATTCCAAATTATGTCATGGCCAATTTTTCTTTCTTTGCATGCCCGCATACTGGTCTTTAAACCTTGAATTTTCAAGTTCTAACCATCAGATGTTCCCGGGTGGAAAGTTTCTGCCAATTGCTCCTTGATGCAATACCTTGTAGGTTCAAAATTTTTAAACAACCCAAGAGTTGTGTTCTTAATTTTTGTTTGTTGTCTTTTGACAGGAAAACAGTGAATGGGTTGATTGGCACACTAATGTCTTATTAAAGCGTAATGCTGCAGAAAATATCTATCAGTGGGCTTGTGGGTATGTCAGCTTCTTCAAATGTTGCTTTTTTTCTTTTCATTTATCCTGATGCTATCTACAATTTTTGCATTTCTGATTGGAGATTTTGGGTATGTGGCTAAAATTAGTATTCTTTAGGGTTGAACCTTGTTGAAACTGCCCTTGTTCCAAAGGTTGCATTCTTCATGAAACCTTTAACCCATAACTAGTTTCACTTGGTATTCTTGAACAAGGATTATAAGATGGTAGTATAATGTTTATAGGATATAATCAATAAATGCTAAAGGACTTGACTGAATGTGATTTTCTGTTGAACCTGTTTGTAAATTTGCTATAAATTACTGTTGAACAAACCTGAACGAAACTGCTGGGGATTAGTAAAATAAAACAAACTAGAATTAATTTCTACATAAGGCTTAATTTTCTAGCCAGTGTCTCTATACAAGTAAATTTATCCAGCTTATTTGTTTGAAATGTTGGGATTTTTTAAATTGGTTGGTTGTACCATTAGCAGATGTGTAAAGTGTACTGTATCTTACAATTCTTGATCTGATAGTAAGACTTTCCTGGCAGTATAAGATGGGAGTCCTGGCCTATCTCAAGTCAGTGTAAAGACATTTATAGACAAAAATATAAACATGAACGGAAATTGGGAAGTTGTGATGGGAGAAAAAAGCATAGGTGGGGGAGGGGTGAATCTATGGAGATGGATATATTCTTTTTACCCTTTAAGCTGATACTCTTAGAAGCTTTTTGAAATGTTAAAATGTTTTATATTATTTGGATTTTCAACATTCTGGTCATCCCATAATCTCTCTCACATTCCCAAATAGTGTCTAGATGTTGTAATATCGGATGTAACCTCATTTCCACCTATTCTTTAAATTTTAGACTAATTTACCTTTTTTTTAATTACTTTAGTCCTTTTTTTCCCAAATAAAATTTAAGTCTATCTTTTTCTTAACATTAAAACTTTAGATGTCATATTTTAAATTTTAAATTATTATATTTACTCTAATGATTTATTTTTTACTATATTAACTATAATTATAATTATGGTTGGTGATGCAATCACTTTTCATTAATTACTTTATCTATCATAATTTTACAGAAATTGGGACTAAAAAATATTAAGGGAACTAAACTTGTTTAAAAGAGAAAGAATTCTATAACAACAATTTAGTAAAATATGCATCTAGTTAATCTTACATTCCAATAACCAAACACCTGAATCTTACATGCTAGCCAAATAAACCAAACAAGGTAATGTAACATTCCATTTGAATGTAGTCACCTGTTATGTATTAATTTTCTATACTATTAGTGGAAGCATTGTTATGACAATTGAATCTTTGTGGTAGTTTGATCCTTGATTTATCATTTTTGGGTTTGGTATTTTAGGATAGTCCATGCAAATTGATTTGTCATTGTTACATGAATGACTTCTGTTAGAAATAGGCTTTTTCTATTATATTTTCTCACAAGGAATTACACTAATATTTATATACATAGTGAGCCTAACTTTAGGAAACTCTATACTAGGAAACAAACTAATTCTAGGGATGCTGTCCCTTAAAACACAGCCTCAAAGTTAGGGATATCAATCAATAAAATATTTACAGAATCCTTTTTGATACACTCAAGATTCCTTATTAGGAAACTGTAATCTGACACTCCCCCTCAAGCTGGGAAGTGGATATCATCCATTCTCAGCTTGCTTACTAGTTTCTGAAAGGTCTTCCCAGATAATCCTTTGGTAAGGATATCTGCCAGTTGACCGTCAGTGGACACATATGGAGTGCAAATTAAGCCACTGTCAAGTTTCTCCTTTATAAAATGTCTGTCAACCTCAATGTGCTTCGTACGATCATGTTGCACTGGATTATGTGCAATATTGATAGCAGACTTATTATCACAATACAACTTCATTGGACATTCCCACTTGATCTTCAAATCTTCCAAAATAATTTTCAGCCATAATAATTCACAAATTCCAAGGGCCATCGCTCTAAATTCAGCTTCTGCACTAGATCTAGCCACAACATTCTGTTTTTTACTCCTCCAAGTTACAAGGTTGCCTCCTAGAAAAGTGCAATAGCCCGAGGTTGATCTTCTATCAACCATAGATCCTGCATAATCTGCATCAGTATAGGCTTCAAGGGTTAAATTCTCCCCTTTCTTAAATAGGATTCCTTTGCCTGGAGTGCCTTTTAAGTACTGTAGAATCTGATACACAGCTCGAAGATGTGATTCTTTGGGATTGTGCATGAACTGACTTACAACACCAACTGCATAGGCAATATCCGGTCTAGTATGTGACAAGTAAATGAGCTTCCCCACAAGTCTTTGATATGAACCTTTATCAACTGCTGCATCTTCTAGTGCATCTCCAAGTTTGTGGTTCACCTCTATGGGTGTCTCTGCTGGTTTACATCCCAACTTGCCCGTCTCTGTCAACAAATCAATTATGTATTTTTGCTGAGATATGAAGATTCCTTCCCGAGAGTGTGCTACTTCAATACCAAGGAAATATTTTAACTTACCAAGCTCTTTGACCTCAAATTCTTTTACTAGGCATTTCTTTAAATTTTCCATTCCTTCTAGATCATCACCAGTCACTATAATGTCATCTACATAGACTAATAAAGCGGTCATTCCCCCTGAAGATGAGTGCTTTACAAACAGAGTGTGATCTCCTTGACTCTGTTTATACCCCAACGTGAGCATTACTTAGGTAAATCTTCCAAACCAAGCTCTCGGGGACTGTTTTAGTCTGTACAAAGCCTTTTTTAGTTTGCAAACTACCTGTCCTGTATTTGGACCGAACCCTGGTGGAACATCCATATAGACTTCCTCCTTAAGATCACCATGTAAAAAGGCATTTTTGATGTCAAATTGCTGTAATTTCCAGCCTCGGTTGGTAGCGAGTGACAACAACACTCTCACAGTGTTCATCTTTGCAACAGGGGCAAATGTCTCAAGGTAGTCTATTCCATACATTTGAGTGTACCCTTTAGCAACCAATCTTGCTTTGTACCTCTCCAAAGAACCATCTGACTTATATTTCACTGTGTACACCCAACGACATCCAACTGGTTTCTTTCCTTTCGGTAATTTTACCAAATCCCATGTCTTATTTTTTTCAAGGGCTTCCATTTCAATCTTCATGGCATTTTTCCAATTCTCATCATCTAATGCCTCGGATACAGTTTTGGGAATGGAGATAGAATTTAGGCTAGTAAGAAAGGCTTTGTGGTTATGGGACAAATTTTTGTAAGACATGAATAAGTACAAGGGATGTTTTGTACAGGCTCTAGTTCCTTTTCTAATAGCAATGGGAAAATCATAGTCTCTCTGATCTGAATTTTCAGTAGTATTCAAAGTAGGTTCAGTAATTACCTCGGGTTGTAGAGTAGTAGGTTGTATATCCGAAGAAGATGATTGAACTTGCACCGGTGCCTTCTTCCTTGAGTAAACTAGCAAAGGACGAGTAGTGTCCTGAATCCCTTTTTGTGATTTGGGTGTATTAGGCTCTATTTCGGGTTGCATAGGTTCAAGTTGGGCAGGCTGGTTGGTAGGCAAGGACTGAGTGTTTGGCTGCTGGACAGGAGCTGGAAAATCAAGTTGGGCAGGCTGGTTGGTAGGCAATGACTGAGTGTTTGGCTGCTGGACAGGAGCTGGAAAATCAAGAAGAAAGAATTCTCTGTCCTTATCTTCTGTGAATAAGTTCTCCCCCTGAAGATAAGGACGAGTAAAGAAATTCTCTTCTTCTGCAAAAGTAACATCCGCTGAAACATAAATTTTTTTGTGGCTGGATGATAGCATTTGTACCCTTTTTGTTTGGAGGAATAGTCGAGAAAGACACATTTGACAGCTCGTGGATCGAGTTTTCCCCTATTTTGAGAATGTACATGTACAAAGGCAACACATCCAAATATTTTGGGAGTAAGGTTTGAGGTATTGTAATCATGAAAGAATTTTGCTAGAACTTGCATAGGACTTTGAGATTCAAGGACCTTTGTAGCCAATTTATTTATCATATGAGTAGCAGTTAAAACAGCCTCCCCCCAGTATTGTTTAGGGACATTTTTTTGAAAGCTAAAATGTGTCCATTCTTTCTTTCGGCAACACCATTTTGTTGGGGTGTGCTAACACAAGATGACTCATGTATAATGCCTTTTTCTTGAAAATATGGGGAGAGAAATTGATTGAAATAGTCCTTGGCATTGTCTGACCTAAACCGTTTTATTTCAGCTCCAAATTGTGTTTTGATCATGTTGTAAAAGGTTGAAAAGACCCAGATTTCTGTTTTAAAAGAAATATCCAAGACACACGGGTACAATCATCAATAAAGGATACAAACCACCGAGCCCCAGAGACATTTGAAATAGTGGATGGTCCTCAAATATCACTATGAATAAGAGTAAAAGGAGCGGATGTTCTTTTATTGCTTCTCGGAAAAGAGGTACGTTTATGTTTGGCAAGTTCACAAATATCACAATGGAATTTTTCAATAGTTATCCCTTTGAACAATGAAGGAAACATAATTTTAAGGACTCTAAATGATGGATGACCAAGGCGGAGGTGATGGAGCCAAATTTGGTCTTTATTGGTTTTAACAGACTTGGATATGAAAGATAATGGTGAGGAATTCATAGCACTAACTTCTCCACTAGATTCTTCAAGATAGTATAGGCCATTTACTTCCTTAGCATGTCCAATCATCCTCTTCGTATTCTGTTCCTGAAAAAAACATCGATTGGGATAAAAAACCACACTACAATTAGAGTCTTTGGTAATTTTTTTGATGGAGAGAAGATTGGTAAACAGTTTAGGAACGTGAAGGACATTTTTAAGAGTAAGAGTCTTGTTTATAACAATATCACCCTGACCAGCCACTGTGATCACAGAACCATCGGCTACTGTTATCTTTCTATTACTAGGACAAGGTGTATATGAAACAAATTTTTGTGAGGAGTGGGTCATATGGTCTGTAGCTCCTGAGTCAATGACCCAAGACCTGTTGGTGACTGTATCCGAGACATTAAAATTTTGAGAAGAGGATATACCTGAAAAAGCCAAACTACAAGTACCTGTTGAAGAAACTTTTTCCAATGATCCCAGCAAAGTCTTCAACTTCTCAATTTCGTCTTTATTAAATGCACCAGGTGATTCTTGAGAATTCTTTTCTCCATCCAGCTGTCTTGCTATATTTGCTCGCCCTTGTTCCTTTGGTTGTCCACCGGTTTCTGAAAAATTCTTTTTAATTGTTTGTGGCTTCCCATGGAGCTTCCAGCATTTTTCTTTAGTGTGACGAGATTTTTTACAGTAGGTGCACCATACAGACTCCCTTTTAATAGGCCTTGTAAGTTCTGTCTGCTTACTATCGTCGCTAGTTGGCTGTTCCAGGCCAAATCTCCTCTCATGTACAGCCTTTGTAGCTAAGGCGGAACTATCCATTTGACTATTCTCAATCATAACTCCTCTTCTTCCTTCTTCAGCACGAACAATCGCGATTGTCTCATTTAGTGATGGTAGCTCCTCTTTTCCAAGTATTTGGACTCTTACTGCATCAAACTCAACATTTAGCCCAGCAAGAAAATCATAAATTCGATCCTTTTCAAAGAACCTTTTCAGGAGTGCTGCATCTGCACTGCACTTCATCTGAATGCACTGGTAATGATCCATCTCTTGCCATAAGCTTTGCAACAGATTAGAATACTCCGTGATTGAACGACTTCCTTGCTTGGTAGATGAAATCTTAGTCTTGATTTCATAGATTTGAGCAGCATCTCGAACTTTAGAATAAGTCTGCTTCACAGCCTCCCATATTTCTTTGGATGAGTTAAGAAACATGCATGTGTCACTGATTTCTGGCATCATAGAAATCCATAACCAAGACATAACCATAGAGTCTTGTTCATCCCAAGCATCAAACTTAGGATCTCCTTTTTTAGGTCCCGTTCCGAGTAAGTGACTCAGCTTTCCTCTTCCCTTCAAGAACGTGCGAACCAGCTGAGACCCACTTCAGGTAATTCTTCCCATTTAACCTGTAGGCCACTTGAATGTTCTGCAACTCACTTGTTGGGTTGGAGTTGTTCATAGAGACTTCTGAACTATCCCCATTGGTATTGGTTTGGACAATTTCAGACATATTTCTTTTGAACAAAATAGACAGGCTTGAGGGTTGAGTGGGAGTAAAAAATATACCAGGCAAAAAAAAAAAATTCCCAGAAATCGGCTTAATCTGATACCATGTTAGAAATAGGCTTTTTCTATTATATTTTCTCACAAGGAATTACACTAATATTTATATACATAGTGAGCCTAACTTTAGTAAACTCTATACTAGGAAACAAACTAATTCTAGGGATGCTGTCCCTTAAAACACAGCCTCAAAGTTAGGGGTAGCAATCAATAAAATATTTACAGAATCCTATCTGATACACTCAAGATTCCTTATTAGGAAACTGTAATCTGACAACTTCAGTCACCAGGCTGAAGAGCATGAAAGATTTTGAATGTTAGGCCAGAAAAGGAATGATTTTGAATGAGCTTTAGCAACTTCAATCTTTTAGTAGCAGAAACACAGACGAGAAAAATGCTTAGAAGTTTCATCAAGTTTCTGCTGCCAGAAGACCTTTTTTGTTTGATGTAATATTTAGTACTTTTTCGAAGTTAATTTAATGTGATTTCATCTATTTTAACAGGAGGCCAACAGCTCTACACGACCGAACCAGAGACAGTGATGATGATGATTACCATGATAGGGATTATGATGTTGCAGCCTTGGCAAATAACTTAAGCCAGGCATTTCGATATGGCATTTACAGTAATGACGATATGGATCAGGTTCTTTCCAGAACTTTTGTACTAATCCAGCTATGTCTGATTTTTCTTTTTAATACCACTACCTAGATAAAGAACATAAATATATATTTCTAAATTAAGCAATTATTTTCACATTTTTAAGTGGCTATATATTGTACTGCAATTGATGAACCTTATTTGCTATAATTTTGTAGCTATGCAAGAATTGGTTGTCATATTAAAACTACGTTCGATACTATTTGATATGCTTCATCGACTTGCTCTTCGTTCTTCCTTTACTTTTGGCCTTAAAGGAGTGTCTTTATGTTTTTGCAAAGCTGTTTGTGCAATTGTCGCGGCTTTCCCTACTATTCTTTGTTAGTTTCTGTATTAGCTGTATATCTGTAGTCTCTTTTACCATATAAAATTTATTAGGTCTTATCTTTAATATCTTTAATTCCCTCTTTGTTCTCATCTTAAATATTACTGGTTTTGGTATGTTTTTATTTCAGTATTTGTTACGTATTCATTCTTGTGTTAAATTAGCACACTCCTGTTTATAGTGTAGACTCTTTTTTCTTTTGCTGATATCTTTTTCATGTGTCAGGTACATGGCTCACTCGAAAGAGATGATGAGGTATATGTTATGTGTTATGATCTGGAATCTAAAGACAATAGTTGGATTCTGGTCTGTCGAATAATTATGGAAAAAACTTGCTGAACTTACTCTTGAAGACTCTTCCTATTTGTGCATTTATACTGTGAAGTTATTAATTTTTGCTAAATAAGTTTGCACTTTTTTCTGGTATTCTAAAAGGGGATTTCCATCTTTTATGGTCCAGAACTTCCCCTCTCTCTGCCCCTTTTTTTGCTCTTCCTTTTAGCTTTTGGAATTGTATTTTGCCTACCCTGTCTTTGGGTAAAGAGAATTTTTTGTGCATAACTGAACATCTATTGCTGTAATATTTTTCAGGATGTTTACTTTGATGATGAATCTGCTGAGGTTGTAATATCTTCCCTGCGCCTAGGAGACGACCAAGAAAGGTAAGGTTAAAAGAAGCTTTTGACTAACTGGTGGAAATTGGAATTTAGTCACTTTATTAGCCATTATGAACTTTTATCCTGTTAATCAAATTTCTTGATGTAATTGGTGAGAAATTTCCATTTTGCCTGCAGTGGTTCTCTTTTTACAAATTCCAACTGGTTTGCGTTTGAAGATGATAGAGTTTCCAATGAGTGCTCGACTGGGGCTTTGGCTTCTGCATCGCCCAACACTGGGAGAGCTGCTGTTGTCAATGGTGAAGGCGAAGATGACGAGGTTGTTGGTGGTGAAGATGATGACGACTTAGATGATACTGCAACATCTTCAGAGGTTTCTGAAGGAAATAAAATAGATCACTCCAGTGATGAGTCTAAAGATTCCAAAGAAGCTGGACCCAGTGCAAATGAGAAACCGCCTGCATGGGTTGAATGGAGAGAGACCCCGGGCTCCAATGAAGCATCTGGTTCTGGTGAATCTGCTGCTGTCCCAAATGGTGAAATGCAAGTGAAGCTGGAGGAAAAAGGCAGGGATGATAACCCACCCTCTTCATCATCTTCTGTTAATACAAGTGAAATTGTTTTGGGGACAAACGAAAGCCTCAGCTCAACCCCCCCTGAGTCATCTGCAAGTCCACTTGTTACCAAGGATGATGATACAACTTCAGGAACAGAGTCTGCCCCTGAGATTACCGAAGATGTTGGAGATCCAACCAAGGAAACAAAGAACTAATGTACTTTCTGAAGAAATGGTTTGATTCAGCTATTATTACTCATTCTGTGGCATGACATTGATCTGATGGGGGGTGGGCAGGCACTGCTTGGTTTGATCAAGCTGTCGGTTCTCAAAAAGCCTTTGTGTACACAGTGGTGGTTGTTGATTGGAGTCGATGATTCTTTACCTCATCCACCTACCCACCCAGCAATGCATGGAAAGTTTCTGTTATTTGAGAGCAGGTAGGTTCTAAGCCACGGGACGCTACCCAAGTAAACCAAAATTTAATCAAATATGTTGTCTAGCTTCTTATAGTGTTGTGACTAAGTAAGAAAATGGCAGACACGATGCTATTCCAACCTTACTTGTTAATATCACATTATTCTCCTTTCCCCTTCAAATTGTTAATCGTAGAAATGATTTTTTGTGAAATGCTGAACTTTATTTAACCAGCTTCCTGAGCGTCCTTCCTCTCTTCATCTTATGGGAGATACCCCCACGTAACTTATGGGATAATATTTTTAGCAATGCTATATCCATAGAAGTATGCACCCAAGGCATTGCGCAGCTGTAGGTATATGTTCTGTTGATATGATTTGATTGGAAAAGAGACGTGTTGAAGAACCGTTTTGCATCTTTTAACTCCAACACATTCAATTAATCTCGAAACATGAACACGAAATAAGTTAGCAAATCAGTTAAACCATTTCAAATTATTATCCAAGTCTGAGGAAAAGAATGTGCAGTAACTACTAGTCCACTTCAACAATACTCATCCTATGCTCCTCTGCCTAATGCCTATCACCTGAAAATCTATACATGAATCTTAGTTGTACGTACAGAACTAGACAGAATGAAACATTACCAACTACTGAGACTATGTCACTGGTGTCGGTCCTATTTTCACTGCCTGTTGCTGGCAATGCCATTCTACGTATATGAAACGGAGTTGCTTCTAAATTCTCAACATTTGCCCTCTGTAGAAGCTAGCTCGTTTTTGTCAGAGTTCAGATTGATATTGGACTGTGATTTATCACTTGGTGCAGCCTCATTCTGTTTGTTTTCATTTTTCTTTGAATTGAGAAACCGACCGCCAGATCCTCTGGCTCTTCTTAATGCATGCAAATGACGGGATTCATGCAAGTATGGCTGCAAAATCAGGGAAGCATTGCAGTGGCAACTAGAGTTAATATCCCAAAACTAAATGCAAACATTTGAATTGACCAAAAAAAGAAATTCATAAAACCAGAACTTAACATACTTTCCTAGACTTGGCAAGTTTATTCTCTGATTCAGCTTTCGCACGAGATTGTCGACGTCGCAAGATGCCATGATATTGTTTTGCATTAACAAAGACAGGCTCTTCAACTGCATCTGATGGCAAAGGAACTCCAGCTTGCTGAATACCCATCAACTGAAGGTGGACCTAAAACAGAAGCACAAGACAAGCCAACTTTAGCCTGGAAGTATAATTGAAATACATCAAACATACAGCACAAAAGAAGAGTATTATACCATAGGTTGACCGCCATAGGGCTGTGGGGGATATGATTGAGCATCATAGGGTGCAAAGATGCTTCTATAATATGGATCTGGATAAGGGTAAGCAGCCGGTGCCTTCAGTTTCATAAGCCAAGGAAACAAAGAAATATATCAGAGACCCATAACAAATTTTGATACCTCCCTATTCTAAATGTTAACAACGGGTTTTAGCTGTACAACTTTCAGCAAGAAAAACAATTTGGACAACCAAAGATGACCATGAGAAGCATAAAACAATTCCTCAAGCTTCAAAATGCCCAAAGGACAGCAAGTTCGATTTTAGAGAAGAGTCAACTCCATTTTGAAGGCAAAATAAGCAAACGCACCAATGCGTGTTCTCACCAGATATGTTTTCTATCAATCCTGAAGTTACATTAGCTGGGAAAGAAATAAAAAACATTCTAAAAGGTAATTTCTTAGCCAATGAAGAGCCAGTCCAGTGGACAGGCTGACGCCCTTGGTAGTCCCAATCTAATCTACCTGCTACCTAGTGTGACTGTTTTCTTAAACAAAACGAGGAAGGGGGTATTATATCATTATTCAACCAATTTTCTGCTAATAATTCTATCAATTACATAGCTGAAGGTCCCCCCTGCACCATAGACATTTCATCTTTCAAAAGAAAATGAGAAACAATCAATACCATTCAGACAACTAACTCTGTTTAACAGAAGAGTTCCTTTCTTTTACAAACAAAATTCATGAGTTATAAGGTCTCAGTAAAAGCAAGAAAGATGCTACTATGTATATGCAGCATATAATGGAACTACATAAAACCTTATGTACTAAGAAAGCTAGGGATGAATGTGCCATCATTAAGCACTAACAGAACAACACAAGGAAGACAGTACCGAATTAAATAGTTGGTTAAGAACAAAGAAAT
The DNA here is from genome assembly GCA_025698515.1 of Gossypium sturtianum. Classification (NCBI taxonomy): domain Eukaryota; kingdom Viridiplantae; phylum Streptophyta; class Magnoliopsida; order Malvales; family Malvaceae; genus Gossypium; species Gossypium sturtianum. The sequence continues at coordinate 162,386,128 of CM046955.1, read as the reverse complement.
GTATAATCAGAATTGTTACTGAAAGTCTTTTTAAAGGAAAACCCAAAAAATACTTGCTCTCCAAAAACTAAGGCTATTTTTTATTGACAAAACCAAACCAATTTTCTATTTTCATTTTCAAAAGAACTTCTAAAAAATAAATGAATAATAAAGAGCAAAAAGATGTTTGGCAACAAAAAATGAAAATAATTCCTTGGAAACAAAGAAGAAAACGATTCAAATATAAACTTGATTAGAAAAAAAAAAAAAAACTATTCTCAATAACCAAAACATGAAGGTCTGCTACTTATTTTCTTGCATTATGCAAATCAAGCAATTGGTTATTTTCAGTTTCATTCAAAATGCATTATTGTAAAGTATTCAATATGACGCTGGCTACGTTGTCTTTATTTAGTACCTTGGAACTCTTGATTGATAAATGTCAGTTTCACATTCAAATCTCTTATATACTTGTGCAGTTTACGAAATTAATAATAAATTGAAAATTTTGAAAACCGTATGTAGGAGAAATAGGTATTTTATTTGATGATATTGGGACTTGAATACTGTTGATATACACCATTGTATTGAGAAATTTAAATAATATTTAAAGGGGGAAAGGCTACCTAATAATATCAATTCATAACAAATTCATAACTTAAAATCTTTTTTATTTTGTGCTTACAGCTATAAAACACATTTCCCTACTTTGCATTTACAAAATAACTTTTTGCTTTTGATTGACCAAGTGACCAAACACATTTTTCTAGAAAACAAAAACTATTCATTAAAAATTATAAAACGAAAAGTGCTTTTAAAACCAAACTCTGTCTAGATATCCTAATTAACAATCCTCAAGTGCAAAGCTGGTAATACCATCACCTCTCAACAGACAGAAAACAGTAGCATCTGAAAAGCATTCCTGAACTCCAAAAATTTCAATAGACTGCAAATAAAATTTTATTCAGCACACAGATACTTGCTTTGTCTATCACAAAAACCTTCCATTGCTAATAGAACTCAAGGCCTAGGAAGTAAACAGAACTCATCAAACCAACAAGGTAAATGCTGCTCCCACTGATGCCTCAAAGAACCAGAGAATTCTGATATATATTGCAAAAAAAAAATTATACAAGAAAATCCATCTGACCCCACCTTTAAACAAGAGATGAGAGTCGCAACTAATTTAGCAGAGCAGAATGACAGGCATTTCAATGTCCTAATTCCTGGAAAAGAAATGATATATTGAAGCCATTGAACATTTGAACTAACTAAAGTACACACTGAAAATTTTTAACAAATGCAATAAGGCTCAATAAAACCAAAGAACTCCCAAATGCCCCTCTCTCCATCTTTTCACTTTAAATTGTTTGATTGCAGGAGGGATCATTAGAATGCTACTACACCCTTATACTCACATTGCTACCATTGCAAAATGATGATTCCAAGCTTCACTAAGTCTTAGATACATAATCTCGACAATCATGATCATATACACATCGCCTTCTCACCATCAACTTCCATAAGCAGCACATGAACCCCAAGGACCTTACAAAATCTAACTTACCCTTTCCAATTAAATATCCCAACAGCAGACAGCACTTGCCATTCTCTAAATCTACCAGTATCATTTCTACAATTAACTAAGATTCTCCACTATCCCTTTTTCGCCTGCCTATTCTTTTTCTTTTTTATCCCATAGGAAAAGTCTAGTTGCTTAACCAGAAGAGGAGACTTGTACATCGACATCACCATCTTAACAACTTTATCAATCCAATGGTTATTTAATTTTACTTGGTAAACATTTCTTTTTGAAATGTTTTCTCACAAGCATAAAATGTTAAAAGATTTTGTAAGCATAACATTTAATGCTATTGGAGTAGTCAGACAACTTAGATAAAAATAAAAATAATAAACAATTTTCATATGATATTTTTTGTATTGGTCTAATCACATATACATATATGGCCAGGTCAGACATTAATGTATTGTAAGCAATTCATCCTGAATCCAATGTGCCCTGGATGTAAAGGCATCTATGAATCATGGAGTAAACAAGAACGAGGAATTACATTTCCAGGCAAAATATTGTAGGCTTTCTGTACAAAACATCTCGCAATACAAATATCTAGGTAAAGGCAGTGTGATGAAGGGGGAAAGGCATAAGGGATGAGAGAAGGCTTTGAGTAGTTATCTTGAATTAAAGGATTGGCTAAATTAAACACTGTGAAACAATTTTCAGAAAAGATTATTGAAGTGGTTGGGCAGTTGCAAAATGTATCCAGGACCAAGAAACTTAGATTAAATTTTGATGATAGTTAATTTTAGATCACAACTAGTTTAGGACAATATTAGCAGCTCAAACAAGAAAGTAAACATGAAAGATAAATGTTAACACTGAAAAAGGTTTAACTCTAAAGATGGTACCACAGCATGTTGAGGTGTCGTGTAAGGCATGTATGGGGTGGTGATAGAAGAGGGAGAAAGTCCCGTTACAGGAGATGATGAGTGATCACTGAACTCCGAGTGTTTTTTCTGTTCATCAACTTCATTATTGTCTGGAAAAAATAAATTAGTTAAGATCAACACCATAATAAGAGAGAACTCCAAATGAGAGCAGCCACAAAGAAAGTTAATAAAATGCAAGCACTCAGACAACTAACATATAAAGCAGTGCAGGGAGAAATAGTGACAAGTAAAACTGTAAAGTAAAACAATGCCGCTTACAGTACCCACCAAATGGTCCCATATTGCATGCATATGATGCAGAGACACAAAGAGCCATCATTCTAATAAATGTAATAAATATTTGAAAATGTCTAATAGAATGCAGTTAACTTAAATTTCAAAAACAGCAACCAAAGAACAAGGTCATAAAATGAAAGCATAGGGACGAAGAAGATGGCAAGCATCCAGGCACAAAGGGTGATAATCGAGTTACATCATGGAGCCTAGAAAAATACCAAACTAAAGTATCCAGTATGTTTCCTTACCACACAGGGAAAACCCTCACAAGATGATACCACAATATATGAAATAGCATGGAGGTAATAAGCAGGAGTTCAACAGGGTGGAATTGAAAAGGTCCTTTCAATCTCGTTATTTAAATACCAAACCTCAGTTAAACACCAGAAAAGTAATTTAAAAGAAAAAACAGAAGAAAATTAAAGAATGAAAAATGCCACAAATGTATTCAATATTTTTTCCGTTCACAGAATTCAGAAGAACATAACTACAGTGGTACTATAAAACAAGAAGTTGACGAAGCACTTGAAAAGAATAAATACCAGAAAGATCATGCGCAGAGGAAGTCATGAGGTAGTTGTGAAGAGAGGATAATCTGCAAACTCAAATCTGCAGCACAACCAGCAGAATCCAGGTCAGGGCAGCAAAAAAAATCAGTGGAATTTAATCAAACCAGGAGAGCTAGAATTGATGTGAACTTTAGATTTGAAGCAAAGCCTATATTAGTATATACCGAACAGCTACACTCTAAGATTCTAAATACAAGAAAGTATTTACTTAGGCTTTGTTTGGTTGTTACTTCTACTACTTTTCCTTTTCTTCATAAAAAAATATTGAAATGAAGAAATTCCATAAATGATTAATAAGAAGAAAAAACTAGACTACAACACGAATTCAAAGACACACGTTTTCTATTAAAGTAAAACCATGTTTTCATTCTCTAAAAATTTATATTCTTAAGTTCAAATCCTTCAAAAAGATCTATTTGCTTCCGCATCCGACCACTTTTGGAGGGGAAAAAAGAGTAGCAAAAGTAACAACCAAATAGTACCTCAGTGATTTGCTAATTCTTGCAAACCATCACAGGAAAGAGCCGAAATTCGAGAAAACTATATCTACAAGTCAAAACGAAAGTCAATTTAGTAGAATAAGCAACTATTCAAACGTAAATTTGAGTTAATGTTTTGTTGTAATTATGAATTAGGCAACCATACAAGCAGATTGTATCTTGGATAATAACAAAGTGACATCCATGCAAAATGAGTAAACAATTTCAAGAAGAGTAATAAAATTATGAAATAGTTTGTAAATGAGCCCAATTACAGACCTTTTTTTTCTACCTCAAACTTTCTTAATATCCAAACGGAATAGGAAATTGAGGTGCGGAAGAAGAAAAACATTTCTGAACAATTCGAATTTTAGAAGATTTAAAAAAAAAAAAACAATAATGGAAAATTTGTGTTTCTTTGAAAAGGAAAGAATAAAAAGAGTTAATAATAATTTGAAAATAGAGAAATGCACAGCTAGGGTTTAGCGCGAGAATCGAAACTTACCTCAAATAGAATCGAGAAATATTTGATTATCGTTTGTAAGTTTTTGTGTCGGGCGGAACTGAAACTGAAATTGAAATACCAATCTTTGCTGTATATGTTTGGGAAATAGAATTGTTATGGTTAAGGAATTGTTGATTTATTTATTTAGTAATTTTTTGGCATTTGGGAGGAAAGTTACCCTACATTGGGGTGCACATGGGGGTCATAATTGAATTTCCATTTTTGCCATTCTTTTCCTTCATTCTTTCAAATACTTTCCATGATTTGTATTTCTAAACTAATTTTTTTCATTAATTAAATTATTATTATATTAAATTATTAAAATTTGTTACAAAATTTGAAACATTTCATAAATGATCTTATTGAAAAATTAAAATAATATAAATATTTAATTTTAATAATAATGATAGTTCAAATTATAATTAATATAAATTAATAACAAAATTCAACAATTAAAAAATGAATATATACAATTTAAATTTTAGAGATTTAAAGTATATATATTTATATTTTCTAATATTGGATATTAAAAATAATATATAATGATTAAATATTAAGAAAAAAATTAAAACTAGACTAAGGGTGTACATATTTATATTTTTTTCGTAATCTACGACTAAATCAATTATATTGATAATTATTGACATATATGATCCTTATTATATGAATGTGTATTCAATGTAGATATAATTTTATAAGGAAATTAAATTGAATTTTTTTTAAACTTTAGTTAATAAAGCCATATCACAAACAATTAGCGTGCCAAATGGTAGTTTCTTGATTGTGCCACATTAGAATGCTTTTTTTAATTGTATTTTTAAATTGTTATATATATTAGATTGGTTTAGAAATGTATATTTGATTTTTTTTTCTCTTTCGGATAAATCTCAAATTTAAACACTTATTTCGATTTAATGTGTAATTTAATATATGAATTTTGATTCGATGTAAATTTACACATGAGACTTTAATTGCGACTTAAATATACACTTAAAACTTTGATTTTAATTTAATTATACGAATTTAGATGAACAAATACATCGATTTAATTTTATATTGAATTAATATATTTTGTAAATATAAAATGATGCTACATTGATAATAATGTTGGTGGTTTTTATGAAAATTAAATCAAATCAAAATTTAATTTATAAAATTATATAAATCAAAATTCATGCATCATGTCAATATTTGTTTTAGAGGAGGAGGTGGATGTTGTTTCTGCTCTAAAAAGATGATTAAGTTTATAAAAAAGCAATAATGGAAGAGGATGAGACTTATACTTTGAGAAGCTTTCCGATGCTGCAATCAAATGGAATGTAAATGCTCAATAAAATGTTTTACTAGAGTAATGATATGATGAAAAAAGGATACGATAAAAGTAAGCTCGAAGATTTATATCGATGTCTCTCTTGTTCTCTAAGGTTGAAACTATTTCAATTATATAGGATCGATTGGGACATATGCCATGACCTAATAATATTGTCTCCAACCCTTCTTTCGATATTATTACTTGGCTTACATCGATTATTGTTGGTGAAGTTAACTATTTGCTTTCTAATTGTTATGCTCGACAAGATATTTACGGGGTTTAGACTTTTTGAACTACCAATTCCTTTAAGTATAGGACTCATTTTGTAGATTAATATTCATATTGCATTGCGCCAAAATTCACATATATTTTATTTAAAAAATTATGCATGTTTATCATTAATATTTAATAAAAAATGAATGTTAAAAGGATTAATTGACTTTTCAAATTAGAATATTTAAATATTAGTTAATGCTTGTTAAAATGTAGATTTAGAATGAAATTAAAGTTTGATGTATATAAATATATTGAGGGATTGTTATATTACACTATGTATGATTTTAAGATTTGTTTTAAATTTTTAATGAAAGTTTAAATCTAATTTTTTATGGGACAAATCTTAAAATTATATATGATTTTTAGTTTAATATGTAATACTGTTATATATGAATTTTAATTTTGTATAATTTAATACATAAGAAATTAAAAGTTTGATTTCATTCAATTTTCACAGACTACGAATATAATTATCAATATAGTACCATTTTATATTTATGTTTTATGTACACAAATAATCATGTTTACTTAATATAAAAAATAAATTAACATATTTATTTAAATGTCTATAATTAAAATAAAATTAAAATTTTACATATACATTTAAACCAAAATCAAAGTATTATATATACAATTACACAAAATTAAAATTTATATATCAAAATATACATTAAATCAAATTCAGTATCCTGTAATATTTGGGTCAATTTTTTTTAATAGACTGCTCTCTATAGAACAACGGTTGATTATCATGGACGTGGATACACAGGATAGAAAAAGTAGTGTTAAATATTTTTAAATAGAAAAAAACTTCGGGCAGTGAGGTGCTGACCGTTCGACAACTGGAATGAATCAGGGCCACGAAGTAAGTGGGCCCCACGGGGGTGAGAGGATGCGGTTACAGCTGACCGTCGATGCTGGACTAAAAGTTGGTGTCAGTATCTTTTAAATTCACAAAAGTACCCTTTAGAACTCATTTTTTTCCGTACTATCTCGATCATTATTGACGAAAATCGAAAGTTTGTAATTTGAATGAACATTACTTCGGTAAATTTATCACTATACTTAAAAGTCGAAAGTTTGTCACCAATTAAGTATTGATATGGGCTAACAATTGCTCCATGTAAATTTATTTTAATTGAGATTTCATTGAAATTCTGCTATGAACTCTTTATTTTATCATTCAATTTTAAATTTCAATAATTTAAAACAAAATTTAATAAAACGGTATTAAAAATTGTAAAAAGAATTAATTTTTTATTGTTTACGTAAATTTCTCAGCTAACTATAAATAAATAAATATAAAATTAGGCATAATAACTTATTTGACCCTCTAAATTTTTTTTTAAAAAAAAGACATTTTATCTTTCATTTAATTTTTTGTTTCTTTAACCCTTAAACTTACATTTTTATTGAATCATCTCAAAATGAATGAAAAATGTTAACTTTTTTAACTTTGCTAGTGCCGTGAACATTCAATTAATTTTTTAAAATTTAAAAATTAAAAAAATTATAAAAACTCATTTTTAAAAATTTAAAATCATTAAAATCATATAAAAATATAAAAATATTTTTAAATTAAAAAATAATTAAATTCTAACATGTACGTGAAAATCCACGTGTATGATACATCAATAAAATTAAAAAATATTAAATTTTTTCATCTATTTTTAGGGTGATTTGACAAAAAATACAAATTCAATAATTAAAAAAAATAAATAAACAACTAAAATATTTTTTTATAAAATTAAAAGGCCAAAAAATTTATTACACTTATAAAATTATGTGTCCTACGAAAATTGCATTGGATGTCTTTCTGTCTCTCAAACGTATATATACTTTTTTTTTAATTTTTTTAAGGAAATTAAGATTATATGTATATGTTCGTATTAGACTTGGAATTTAAATTATGAATGTAATAGCAAAAAAAAGTTGAAATCATTCAAGAGTTCTTATTTACAAGAAAATAATTATTTCTCCAAACAATAATTCCTTAAAATAATATTTTGTTTGATTTAAAAAATGTTTATGATAATAAAGTTTTATTTAATTTAAAAATATTAAGAAAACTAACAACGTCAGCATATTAACATATATTGACTTGAATTATGCTTGCATGTGGAAATAAAAAGTAACATATATGGATAGAGTTCAACAACGAAAATCATGATGGGTCACGTTATAATATTTCTAGATTTAAGGTGGGTTTGGATGGGCGATTTAATGCGGTGCGGTACGGTGCATTTAGTTTATTTTTTATCACACGTTACAGTATCGCTACAGTATCTAATCTCACCACCACCGCTATTTTTACACTAACCGAAGGTAAATGCACCACCCATCTAAACCCACCCTTAAAATGGAGAGTGTACGTTTTAAAAAAGAAATCAAATAATTAGACTTCAATAATCACGTTTATTGCAGTCACTATTTTTTTCTTTTTCTAATCATAATAAACTTAATACCAATTTTTTTGGATTTATCGTAGTTTTGATTTTGACGCCTTCCAATGAATAAATCATCTTGTGTGAATGTTTGTTTATATCAAGTATCTTAATTCTTAAATTAACTATTTTTCTTATATGTTGGAGTTTTTATCATTTTAACTTGAATGATAAAAGCTTGAGACACATTCTTTCAACTTTTCATGTGACAAATCAAACATAATGTTAAACAATTGTAGTTCTACTAGCGGGTTTTACCGTCAATATAAGCGTGGTATTAAAAGATATTTCATTTAATTTGTTCGTATTTATTGCGCGCATTCTTTTTAAATAAGATTAAATTCATTAGGTGGCGAGTGATTTTTATGATTGAGAACCCCAATATATTTTTCTTCCATTTGATGCAAATGAAACAAATATCCATCAACATATCAATACTTACATCCTCTACATGATTTATTACATCCATCTCTAGTTATTAAGCCACTTCGATATGGATGATAAAGTTTTATGCTATAATGTTTCGCTACATTGCGCTTTGCAGGGCAGCTCATATGCTTCCCATGTTATTTGAAGGTAAAAATATATTTATATTTTTTATTTGTTTAATTAGATAAAAGTAAATTTAATTGTTTAATTCAATTAATTTTGTGTAATCTTTTAAATAAATTATGTAATATTTATTTATCTAATTCAAATAATTTTTTTTCGGATGTGCTATATAAAAAAATTAGAAAAATAAATACTAGCAAACTAAAGAAATGTTTATTAACATAACACATATCGGATTACATTTTATAAACAACAAATCAAGACATCAACATTTCTAATCAAGAAACTAACGTAGCTTATCCAAGTAGTAAGAGTGTCTCCAGTTCATCAAGCAGCGTAGCTTTGGGTCTTGTGTTGACTAATCACATTTTCTTCTACTACACGAAGCTTTCATTGAATGTGCAGCAAACATTAGCATTAATAAACTTGCCTTTATTGCCGTCACAATGCCTAAACCTAGCAAAAAAAATAAAATAAAATGAAACCAACTTCTTTAAACCCTAAAAAAAAAAAAAAAAAAAAAAAACTCCAAACTATCAATTTTAAATTTAAAAATTCATTAAATTACTTTCCTCCAGAATTCCCATCAAACTTTAACATCAATTGAAGTCCACCTCCACTCTCTTGATTTTGATAACGTTGAGAAAGGGTGTTGAGGTTAGGGTACACCATTTCATAATGTTTTAGTGATGGCGATAAGATTCTTCAGCATTCTTTGCGAAAGAAACTTTACATCGACATTTATAAATATTGAGGTTTGGGTAAAATTATTTAAATAAATATTGACATTCATTAATATCAAAATTATTTAATTAAAAAACAATATTTTCTTAAAAATAATATTCAAATGATATTTAAAACTATAATGTTGATTAAAAACGAAACAACAACGATATTTATAGTAAAAAAAACCTATTGATAACTAAAAAACTTAATGATAATAGTTATAAGTTCACATATATATAGTTATTGTTGTTGATGCATAATAGCAAACATGGTGGTTGGTGAGGGCTCACACAATGGTGCAACTAGTCAATCAATCAGTGTGAGTTTAAAGGTTTAGGGTATAAATAGATAGTTCTCGGTGAGTTTCTAAAAATAAAAGATATTTTGAGGGAATATGGTTAATAAAAAAAATTACATATCTTGAAGTAAGTCTTTTGAAACAAGTGTATGGTGGAAAGAAATAATGAGTTAAGTTATGGTGGGTTTTGAATACATAAACTTGAATGTAATTGGAATATTTGTTATTTTGTTATGAAAAATTTAGGTAGAAACAATGTGACTTAACACTTCTCCACGAATTATACACATAAAAGATTATTGTTAATCAAGAAAACGGTAAACTCGTAAGAGTAACGTCCAACATATTTGGACAAAGAAGCTCATTTGAATAAGGAAACCTTGATTATAAATCAGATAAACCTCTTATTATTTTTTATTTAATTGAAATAATTGATCTGAATGAAATTCTTAAAGCTAACTAATTTTATTATATAATTATTATATTGTTGTTATTGAAATTTTGTAATTCTACAAATAATATTAATAATTTAACATATGTCTCTTTTTTATGTTTTTTATTTTTTAAAATATAAAATAAAGACATGTATCAAACCAAATAAAATATACGCCAGATATATATATATATATATATATGACGAGAGTAAAATTTATACATCGTTCATATGTATAATTAAATTCAAACTCAAACTTTTGAAATTTAAATTTCATGATACATTGAATTTTAAAATTTATTTTTAACATCTTGTCGGTTAATTTCTTTTGTATTTTTGCTGTTGATTGAATACAGTGCAACTTTTATTTATTTATGTAGGTTTTTAATTAGAGATATATGATTCTGTCTCATGCCCACCTACAAAAAGTAACAAAATCACCCTTCAAAGTTCTTCTTGGGACATCTTTTGTCTAATAATAATTAATTAAGGACGTTAGTATTTGCTACGCTAATTATACACCCACCGAGTTGAGGCTCTAAACACCGCGCAGTCCCTAATCTTCAATTTTTCAGAAATTTATTAACTCATTTAATGAATAAGATTATATAATTTAGAGAAAATAATGAATATTCGTTGTATACGTCGAATGACAAGCTCCATCAACACAATAAAAGCTTCAGTTCAGCATCAATAGAATATTATGGTACATTGACAATTGAGTTTATCACAACTAAAGCACAACATATCAGGAATAATTGTAAGCACTTAATACAATAAGGAAATCAATCTCAAATGATCTAAAGTGACAGACATAAATAGACAAAAGAACCGAGCATTCACCAAATTAGGGAGAACGACGACAAAACCAACCCTAAAATCACTCGCAAAAGCAAGACTGCATGCATAAGCAAGACTAAAAAGCGTACTATAAGAGTAGACAAAAACTCTTAAAAGTGAAGACTTATTAACAATGGAAAAAAATATATATATAAAAGTTAAGACAACATGAGTCCAACCAATATAATAAAACATTTATTATTCTGAAATATTCTTAAAACATAAACAGATTAAGAAGTCAACGAAGAGATACCCACTTTCTAAAAGAAATTGCCGGTGGTTGGTGGTGTTTTAACGGTGATAGGCATCGTCATCTATCAATTACAACTTGTGAAGACAATAAAGATATTTACAAAATAGATTTACAAACTGAAAAGAAAGAAGACGCATAGAGTGAACAAGAAAAAAAAATTAAAAAAGGGTTGATGAGCAGGAGAAAAAGGCGGACGATAGCTAGCTTGGAGGCTAACACCGCCGCTAGACAAAAACAAAAAGATAAAAATTCGGTTTGGTAAACTTTTTCGATTAATGTGAGAACGAATTTACTTTAAAAATTAATTTTAAATTATGTAAACATTTTTCATATTTTATTTAAATAATATAAAAACAGATAATGAAATTAAATATTATACACGCACTTTTATCTGGAGCATGGATGGCTGTTGGATCTACGACTCCAATTCCTTCAAACTTATGTTTAACTTGAAAAGTTCTCATATTCTTTTTGGCGTTTTAATCGGTTTTAATGAAAAAAAAATCAGTATAAATATAACACCGAAAAATAAAAAGGATATAGATATTAGATTGTATTAGCATTCATATTTAATTATTAATTTATGTAAATATAAAATTATTTTTGGTCTTCATAAATATAAAATAATTTAAACAATTATTTATTACGTAAGCATATATGTAAACCAGTTGATTACTTTTATTATTATTATTATTAGTATTAAGTTAACTAGGCAGCCATTCGAGAAGGCAAAGCAAAGAAAGAGGAAGAAAGCGTCTTTTGGCAGTCGCCAAAGGATCATTGTTCGAATCATTTCATTGCTCACTCTCATCGATCAAAAATTTATTTTTAAAACCCCACTACCATCCTTTAAATCCTAACTCTAGAGAAGACAACTGAAACGCAAAGCAGAGATCCCCCTAAATTTGCTCTCTTCTCAAAGCTTTTTTCTTTCATCTCTACTTCATGGCTCAGTCTACTGTATCCCAGGTCTTCCCCCCCTTTTTTTTTCCTATTATTATTATTATTATTTTTGATTCACAGGAAAAAGGAATAAAAGATTACCCAAGAAATTATGAAGGGAAAAAAACTATTAGTATCGTTTCTTTAGCTATTATTGGATTTATCGAAATGGGTTTTCTGCTAGACTGACATTGTGTTTATTCAGGTTTCTGTAGCTGTTCCGGTTGGAAACGACATTTCTCTGCGGAGATCTGTAATTAAGGTACGTATTAATTTATCATTCTGAATGTTGCAATAAGATCGGCGCTGCCGGGAGTAGTTTCAGTAATGGGTGTTTAGATCATTGAAAAGCCGAAAGTCCTGAGTGAGAACAGAGTATAGGTCCATAGGATCTGTTACATGTTTAAAATCTCATCCCAAAAGTTTATTAGCTTTTTTGGACATCGAATTTAGACTCTATGGCTGAAATTTTAGTCATATTAACTACTCCAATGGACTGTTGGAGTCAGAAATATGTATGATCATTGATCTTTATCACCAGCTACTATACTTTTGATCATCTTTTTAATGGGATAAAATGTAGTAATTGTTTTAATATCTGGTATTCTCAGAGACTGAGAGTGGCTATGTTCGGCAACACAAGAATAGCATTCTCATCTTATATTACTTATCAATTGTCAAAACCAACTATTCAATTGCATTGCCCAATTACTTCTTTCATGTTGAACTTCAGTTCTTACTTCTATCATGCGTCGAGGCTGATGTTGAAATGATAAAGTCAAATCATCATCCTTCTTTTCCTTGCTTCTTTGTTTTAAGAAGTCAAAGTTGCTGACAGCAAAATGATTGTATGACTTTTATTTCTTCATTTTTCTTTTAAAATAGATGCTACTGAACAAGTTTAAAATCTCCTAAAGTTGAAGTGTTCTGACAGTAAATGAATTAAACAGATTCAAACTTATTCAGATTGTTCTTCTAGTGAGTTTCTATCAGGTTTACGCCTTGGAATAGGTTATGGACACAAGGGTGCTCAACTTCGTTTAGCAGCTCAAGTTTTCTATTGTTTCATTAATGTTATAACGTGCTGGTCTGTTATAAAGATGTGCACTTGATGTGTGTATGCATCTTTGAATGTTGACAATATGCTTTTCAAATGCAGCATTGCTTTTACTGATTTGTCCACATGGTAGATGACAGTATTCGGCAATTTTCTTATGAAGCTGTTTCTTTTATTAAATATTATTTGTGCAAGAACTGAACAAGAGTTGCAGTATTATCTAAGATGACAATTCAGGCTCACTTTTATTTATCCTGTAAGTAAATTAGTTCGTAATACAGAAGCACTTGGCTTTTATTGCAGAGGAACATTATAAGCTTTGGTAACAAGTCATGGGCTTCCACCTTGTCTTTTGATTTGAAATCACGAAATGCACAGAAGAACAAACCGTACATAGTATGCATGTCAGTGCAACAAGCCAGCAAATCCAAGATTGCAGTTTCACCTTTGGAGTTGGAAATTTCAAAAGAGCCCCCACTAAATACATTCAAGCCCAAGGAGCCTTACACAGCTACCATCGTTTCTGTTGAGAGACTTGTCGGTCCAAAAGCTCCAGGCGAGACTTGTCATATTGTCATTGATCATGGCGGTAATGTTCCATACTGGGAAGGGCAGAGCTATGGTGTTATCCCTCCTGTAAGTTTGTCACTTCTATATATTGCTTTTCTAAATCATTATTGTTTTCAGATGGTTTGGTGCAGTAGAATATTTTAACTTCAATGCATACATGAAAGTTGCCATCATGTTTGGAACATAGGAATCAGATGATTTTTGACTTTCCAATATGAGGATTGCAATGTTTATTATTGCTAATTACAATTCAATATCCTTGCCCAGTTGTATGCATCAGCAGCTCTCAATCTAATAGAATGAAGTCATGTATTCTTAGAACTTCTTGTTTTATTCTATACTCCATTGATTTCTTCTCTAAAGTTTCCCGTGTACGCTCTGTTTCAATTCTGATTTATTCTTGTATCATAGGGTGAAAATCCAAAGAAACCAGGTTCTCCCCACAATGTTCGTCTGTATTCCATAGCATCATCCAGGTATGGAGATTCTTTTGATGGCAAGACAACCAGTTTGTGTGTCCGTCGTGCTGTCTATTATGACACTGAGACCGGAAAGGAGGATCCGTCGAAAAGTGGTGTATGTAGCAATTTCCTATGCAATTGTAAGCCTGGAGATAAAGTTCAGATCACTGGTAAGATCCTTAAATAAAGTCAAACATCCATGCTAAAGCACAGGCTTTCTTCACATGTTAATCTTTACTTTAGGGCCCGGCTAGAATTTCCCACCATACATTTGACACCTAGTACTCAGATTAATTAGAAAGAAATTGCATTACAGAGCTAGATTCTGGTAGTTCAGAAAATGAAAAGACCGTTTCTCCTCTGTTGCTAGTTTTTATTGTCCTGATAGCTTTGTAGGCCGTCGGCAATGGTTAAATTATAGATTTTACAGGTTGATTTGTGATCTAACTAAATATCATGTATTAACTCAAGTAGAATATTTTGGCAGGCCCTTCTGGCAAGATAATGCTTTTGCCTGAAGATAACCCAAATGCCAACCACATAATGATAGCCACTGGAACTGGTGTAGCTCCCTTCAGAGGCTACCTCCGCCGCATGTTCATGGAAGATGTTACTTTCAAGTTCAAAGGCCTTGCATGGCTTTTCCTCGGGGTGGCCAACAAGGACAGTCTCCTTTATGATGATGAGTTTACCAAATACCTCGAGGACTACCCTGATCAATTCCGGTACGATCTAGCTCTTAGCAGAGAGCAAAAGAACAAGAGTGGAGGCAAGATGTACGTTCAGGACAAGATTGAGGAATACAGTGACGAAATATTCAAGCTCTTGGACGATGGAGCCCATATATATTTCTGTGGGCTCAGGGGAATGATGCCCGGGATCCAAGAAACACTGAAGAGGGTTGCGGAGCAGAGAGGAGAGAACTGGGATGAGAAGCTTTCACAGCTGAAGAAGAACAAACAATGGCATGTAGAAGTATATTAGTTTTGGTTTGCGTGATTTGACCCCACACTCCACTCCTTCATGCATGCCCTGTTTGAAGCAGTGTACCGTAGCCATGTTAAGTCAAGCTGGTATTTTTCAATTTGTTTAGGGGGTTCACATGTAAACCTGATTTATCTTAGCTGTCATCTTACTTTTCTATGATTAAATAATTGAAGCTAGTTTCAGACTTAATGAAGAAAACTTGAGAACATCCCAACATTTATGATTGTTAGAATTAGATGTTTTAAATACCATCCATCCGGAATTATTTCCTTTCTTCAAGTTTTACTTTGGAAGATAGAAATAAAGTACAACCAGCCCTTGCATTAAAGATTCAAGTTTGAATGATAAAAATACTAAATTTGATATAATTTAAAACTTTTAAAGTCAAGATTCTTATTTATTATTGTTTTAAATTCAAAATGAACCAAATTATTTAACCTAAATCTAATCTCTATTTAAACATAATGTATAAGATTTTTTTTTTATGGAGTATTTTCAGAACTTGTAGTTGCATAGTTTCATTTGTAGCAACTATTTGCTTATTTCAATAATTAAAGAAACATCATTATAAAATTATCGTGAAGTGTATTATTATCCTTATATATTGCGCAATGAAACAGACAACTATCGTGCTCGTCCAATTTATTTTATTATTATAAACTTATTTTATTTTTATAATAAAATAATTAAAAATATTATTTTTGAATTAAACGTAAGACTAGTAAATTTATATAAAAATTCCTTTATCACTGTAGCATTTGTTGAAATATTTTTAATATATAAAATCTAGTATATAAAAAAAGTTTGATTACATAATTAATTCGTGAAAAATTAAAATAAAATTCATATTTTCTTAATCTTTATTTTATTTTACAACTTAAAATTCATGAAAAACTTATTGTTTTGGCCAGTCCTTACTCCTTAGTCCTTAGCATCATTCGATCATTACCCCTGTTAAAAAAAAGAAAAAAAGTTCGATCACACCCTAAAGAAAATTTTATACTTTTTTTGGCCAACGAGAAAATTTATTACTTTAAATCCCTAAAACTTGTCATTTTCTCCTTCTCTCTCTTACCCAAATCTGACACTGGTTTTGGATTTTCCATTTCAATTCAGTGGTAAGTTTGCAAACTCATCTTTCAGATCTTTCATTTCTTTATCGTTTCTTTGGCTTCTGTCAATGATCGACAAACTTTTCAATTTCATTTACCTTTTGCGCTTTCAAACGTTTTCATCTTTTACCCCTTTTTTCCCCCAAAGTTAATAATTTGGTTGTCTCTGTTTCTGGGAGAATGAAAATATATTGAAATATTAAATAAAAAATATATTGGGTTCTATATCATTCTCCCACTTGTAGTTTTAGTGTTCATTTAATTTTTCTATTTGTTTGACAATAACTGATTTTAAGGTAAAATGTTATTCTGGTATTTCCTTTCTCTTAAGAATGCACTAATTGATTTCGATGCCATGGCGGGAAAAGCGAGTTGGAGATTGTTTAAAACATAAAAGGAACAGAGAAAAGGCTTAACGTTTAGTGAATTACATAGTTTTCCTTTTTCCTACATTTATCTGATTGAATTTTCTTTTCAGTTTTCAAACCGCATTGTTGGATGATTGTGGGTTTGTAGCAGAGCAATGAGTGGAGTAAAAAAGTCTACCTCAGGTAGGCTAAGATTACATCAATCAATGATTCTCATATTCTGTCAGTTCAGTCAAATGATTTGAATTAGATTATAATCGTGTTCTCCATGAAAAATAGTAAGAGTCTAAGGGATCAGATAGCTTGGGATGTTTTGAGTAAATGTCAATAATTTTTGGTTAAGCGTTCCTTCAAAATGTTGCTAATGACGAGTTTGCTATCAACAATTGACAGAAGGAGACAATTTCGCATATGTACAAAATTTTTAATTAGTAGGTATGCATCATGCTTGGGACATTTGTGTACAGGCGCAAACATTTCTCAAGTATTGCTTGAGGTCTTAGAATATTTTGCGGTTGGCCTGTGGATCCAAAGTCAAATAAAATAAGGTGAAAATAATGTAATGCTTGTCTTAAAGAGAAGCTAATCTTTTGGACTCGGCTTTGTAGAATTCAGTTGTCAACTTATTCTCTTCACTGTGAAGGGTAAAACTTGTTTCTATGAAGGAATTGGATGATGCTTGAGAACGATGGGATAAATTCCTATCTGTAATGCCACTCATTTATTTTATTTTGTCCTCTCTACAATCCTTGAATAAATTGGATTTGACACAAAAGGCGAACACTTATAATCTGGTTTTGTGTTCTCAAACACAAAAAACTTAAGGGTTCACTTTTTGGATTTACATTGAGTGTATGAGTTCAGATAATCTCCATTTTTGTGCGTTGAACCTTAATAGGTATAATCACATTTCTTTTTAAGGTCAATATGCCTGTCATCTTCCTTAATTTTACTGATTTTTTTTTTTTTTTTGGAAAATGCGTTTCCTCTGCAGCAAAAATACGATTGAGGGGCTTATTGAATCAACCTGATAATCGCACTTGTGCTGATTGTGGTGCTCCAGATCCAAAGTGGGCGTAAGTTTTACTGCTACGGCATATTTTGCTTATTCATCTCTATTCCTATGAATAAGAGAGATAAGATTACCCGATGAATACAAGGAACAATTAAGAAAATCACTTGGAAATTGTTTTTCCAGATCAGCAAATATTGGAGTCTTTTTATGCTTGAAATGTTGTGGTGTGCACAGAAGCCTCGGTACACACATATCCAAGGTACTACTATGTTGCATGTAATGTAATATTTTTCCTCATGGAATGATCCCTGATTGGGGAAACATATAAGGGGTTTCTGTTTGCTATTTATCACATGAAATTTATTTATCTGATTAGCGTTGAAAGTTCAGTACAATTTGATAAATCAGTAACAGTTGATGATCCAAGTATGAGGTAATAGATGTTTACATTGATAATAGAACCAGCATCATACCTGTGAAATTTACACAGTTGATAGATGAAATGTTTTAGGATATAAATGAGAACAAAAAACAAATCTAATAAATCAATATGCTAACTAATAGTATACTGCTGGCCTATTTTATATAGCCATTTTTTTATCCAGAACATGTGTTTTTGTTTGTTCACGTATGTGTATTTCTTGAAAGCTTCCCTGGGCTTAATCTTTCTTACGTTTAACTGAAGTTTTTCACATGTTTATGTCACCTTTGTAGAATCTTGTAACTGTGATATTGTGTTGGATTTTCTCATTTAAGGACTTAACTTAGGGTATTATGGTTTTCTTTTTTACTTTCAATGTTATATTAACATTATGACCTCATTGATGCCTATATCATGCTTAGAACTCCTCTTACATTATCACATGTGATCCTTTTAAACTTTATATTAGTGTCTTGTGGTTTGCTTAGAGTTTCATTTGTAGAAACTGTAGAAATCAGATTCTTACTTTAGCTAATTAGGTTACAGGTATAAAAAGAGATAAACTACTCTAAGAAAGGAAATAATCCCTAAAAGACTGTAATTATCCTAAGAATCAGTAACTATGATTAATTTCTATTTACAAGATTTCCTCAATAATCTATCCCTAATTCTTAGGGATTCTAACACTCCCCTCAAGTGGAGTGTAGATGTTTATCAAACCCGACTTGCCAACATGTTGTTCAAACATGTTTTTGTTTAAACTTTTGTCAACATATCGCAACTTTGTTGTCCGGTAGATAGATAGGTAACGCTCACTTCCCCGAGTGTATTTTCTCTTTTATGAAGTGTCGGTCTATCTCGACATGTTTGGTACGATCATGATGCATGGGGTTGTGAGCTATCTATGACAAAGCAGACTTGGTTGTCACAATGCAATTTGTATAGGTCTATTATAAGGAACCTTTAGTTCTCTCATCAGCCTTTTTATCCAAATTCCTTCACAAATACCTTGTGCAAGTGCTCGATACTAAACACACGCGCTGCTGCGTGCTACACACAGATTTGTTTCTTACTCCTCCATGTCACTAGATTACCCCCAAACGCCATTGCAATAACCACCGGTTGATAAATCTGTCATTAATAGAACACGCTTGATCACATCGGTATACACTTCCACATTTCTGCTTTGTCATTTTTCTTGATGTATAGGCCCTTACCGGAGAGTCCCTTTAGGTACCTTAGTATCCGATATGCGACTTCTAGGTGTTTTTCCTTGGAGCATGCATATATTGACTTATGATGGCCGACACTAAAAGCAATGTCACACGAGTGTGAGCCAAGTAGATAAGTCTCCCTACTAGGCGTTGATATCTCCCCCTCAATCGACTTCTTCTCCATCTTCATTAGTACCTAACTTGAGATTAAACTCCATAGGAGTTTGGTTTGTTTACAACCCATCATCCCAACCGATAGCAAATCGAGGACATATTTCCTTTGGGAGATAGAAATACCCTTTTGAGACCTTGCTATCTCCATGCCAAGAAAATATTTAAGATTTCCCAAATCTTTAAGTTCAAAAACTGTTCCAAGAAACTCTTTCAACCTTCCAATTTCACTTGTATCATCACTGTTACTATTATATCGTCCACATAGACAATTAGAATGCAACATTTTCCTTGTCTTTGAATGCTTGTAGAACATGGTGTGGTCTGCACTGTCCTTGAGTATATTTCTCGCTCATCATAGCTTTTGCAAACCGATTAAACCACGCCCTTGGAGATTGTTTCAGACTATACAAAGATTTTTTCAACTTACACACTTGGCCCTTTCTTTCTTCAAACCCTGTGGGAAGTCCATATAAACTTCTTCATTTAACTCCCCATTGAGAAAAGCATTTTTAACATCCAACTGGGTCAATTCCCAATTCAGATTGATGACAATGGACAAAAGGACTCTAATTGTGTTTAGTTTGGCAACCGGTGCAAATGTCTCCTCATAATCCGACCCATAAGTTTGAGTGAAGCCCTTAGCCACTAGGCGAAGCCTTGTATCGATCAACTTTGGCCATCGGGCTTGAATTTGGTAGTAAAAATCCATTTGCGACCCTCTTTGTTTTCTTTCCTTTAGGTAGATCCAAACTTCCCACGTTCCATTATTTTTGTGGGCCTCCATTTCCTCCATCACGACTTGTCTCCATTCTCTTTGATTCAAATGCTTCTTCTATGGTTTTTGAGTTTTTATAGAATCAACATTAGTCACAAAGGTTTGATAAGACTTAGATAAGTTACCATAGGATACAAACCGAGAGATAGGATGTTGAGTGCGACTCCTTGTCCCCTTTCGCATTGCAATTGGAAGATAGATAGATGGTGATGGAGGTGAGACTTCGTTTGAGCAGTCCTCGGTTGAAGATGTGAGTGGCACCGCCAGATCGATTTGGGACGTCGATTAAAATGCGGAATAAACTGCAGATTCGCACTGCACACTGTTTTGCTTCTTTGTTTTCCTTGATCAAGGGACCTGTCGGTGATGGTGTTGGTATCGGGAAGTATAGTGTTAATTTCTTGCGGCATAGGAGGAGAAATAACGATATCAAGGTTGGGAGGTTTAGTGATAGTAGTGGTAGTAGGGTCGGAAGGTATAATAAGGAGGGTATTAAGGTTCTCATCTTCATTAAGAATCTCCCCACGAAGATGAGAAGGTCTAAAGAAAGGTTCGGTTTCAAAGAAGGTGACATCCCGAGAGACAAATAGGTGGTGTAAGGTTGGTGAGTAGCATTTGTAGCCTTTTTGAGTAGGAGAATACCCAACAAATATACTGAGGTGGGCTCGAGGATCAAGCTTGGATTGGTTGGGTTGATGATTATGGACAAAGGCTTTGCACCGAATATTTTTGTTGGAATAGTAGGAATATGAAATAGAGGAAATGATTTGTGAAGAGTGTTTAGAGGTGTTTGGAAATTTAGGACTTTTGAAGGCATCCTATTTATTAGGTAGCAAGCGGTAAACGACTTAGCCCCATAAATATTTAGGGACGTTCATTGTGAACATTAAGGCTCGAGCAACAGCAAAGGAGGTGTCGGTTTTTCTCTCGCGATCCCATTCTGTTGGGGTGTTTGGGCATGAACTCAGTGTATAATTCCTTGATGAAGAAAGGTATGACCTTAGGACAGAATTAAAGTATTCTCTCCTGTTGTCGGTGTGGAGAGTTTGGATGGTAGAGTTGAATTGGGTTCGAACCATTAAGTGGAATTTTTGAAAAACTTTGGGAGTTTCAGATTTGTCTTTTAAAAGATAGACCCAACATACCCTAGTGTGATCATCAATAAAAGCAATAAACCACTTCTCACAGTAATGTTTTTCACTCGGCTAGCTCCCCATAAGTCACTTGTGTATTAACGAAAAAGGTTTGGGTGTGTATATGGTTTGAAAGGATATGGAACACGGGTATGTTTGGACAATTCACAAATATCACACTTCAAGGAATTTATCTTTTATTTGAAATAATGAGAAGATGCTTTTTAGGTACAAAAGATTTGGATGTCCTAACCTACGGTGCCATAGCATAATAGTATCCTCTTTTGCAGTAGATAGAGCTAATCCCCCTTGTGTCTTGTCTTTATTCCACACATACTGATCCATCATCAACCTTAGCGGTGCCAATCATCTTCCCCGATTTACGTGCTCAGTATTACACAACCAAATGCAGAAAATTCAGCAAGCATTTTCCCATCTTTAGTAAGTTTACTTATTGAAAGTAAATTACAAGATAATTTTGGAACATGTAGAACATTATCAAGGGAAAAATTCTCGGCTACTTTTACTTTCCCTACTCCATACGGTGAGTATGAACCATCGGCAATCTGATTCGGGACTTGTTATGACAGTGGTGTAAGTTTGGAATAGAGTGAGGTTACTGTCATGTGGTGCAAGCACCGAATCTAGTATCCAAGGAGAGTGGTTATTAGATTCAAGAGCAATATTGAGGCGTACCTTGAGTGGCTAAATTCCCATGACTAGTAGAGGTACTCGAGAATTTTATGGAGATTTTCGAGTTGTGTCTTGGTTAGGCGCACATCCAGCACCTCATCAGCAGTATTGGAAGATAACAGAGCAGTTTTCTTGTCTTTCTGTTTTTTATCTGGATAACCATGGAGTTTAAAACATTTTTCCTTTGTGTGTCCAACACGATTGCAGTGACTACACCATGGTTTGTTTGATCCGGACTCATTCCCAGCACGAGTTTTTTTGTGTTTGAGGACCTTTGGACACAAGAGCAGCAGATTCAAAGTGGTCGGTCAAGAGAGATTATTGGTTTGGGTTCTCCCATCATGACAAGACGACATTTCTCTTCTCTCCTCACTTACGCAAAAGCTTCACTAATGGTTGGGAGAGGTGATCTCGCCCAAAATTCTACCACGAACCTCATCTAACTCATGCCTCATTGACTAGAAACTCATAGAGACGCTCGTTGTTGAGGTGAGTCATAAACCTAGTGTGTTCTAGGCCTTCCCCCAATTAGCTTCATAGTACATGTCTAACTCCCGCCACAATATTTTCGATGATTGTTGTAGTAGTGAGTTACCTCAAGTGTCCCTTGTCGAATGTCTTTCAACTTGAGTTTGATCTCAAAAACTTGGGAAGCGTTTCCAAGATTAGAGTAGTTCTCTTTGACTGCATCCCACATGTCTTTCGCAGTCTTGAAGAGAAGGTAAGTTCGGCTTATATGGCCTTCCATAGAATTGATCAGCCATGCCATAACAATTGAGTTATTAAGTTCCCAAGTAGCATAGGTAGGGTCTGCTACATCAGGTCGTGGGAGGTCTCCATTGATATATCCTAACTTACCACGACCACGAAGCACCATTAGGACAGATTGAGACCATTGTAGGAAGTTTTTTCCATCTAGTCGATGACTAGTGATTATTAGTGAAGAATTGAGGTCACTTTGATTGATCCCTCGATTGACAGTCTGAGATATTTGTGAGATCTCAGTTTCGGACATGGTGTCATTGTGAAGATCACCCATGGAAAAATAGGAGAGGAAATTTTAGGAAGATGGCTGAGAAATCGGAGGAATTTTTAGGAAGATAGACAAGAGAATCGAATAATTCCTAAGGCTCCGATACCATGTAGAAACTGTAGAAATCAGATTCTTACTTTAGCTAATTAGGTTACAGGTATAAAAAGAGATAAACTACTCTAAGAAAGGAAATAATCCCTAAAAGACTGTAATTATCCTAAGAATCAGTTACTATGATTAATTTCTATTTACAAGATTTCCTCAATAATCTATCCCTAATTCTTAGGGATTCTAACATCATTTTTATCATTGTAGCTTCTTTTACTTGCTGATGATTTCAGGTTTTATCTGTGGCATTGGATGAATGGTCTGATGAAGAAATTGATGCCATGATTGAAGTTGGAGGAAATTCCTCTGCTAATTCAATCTATGAGGCTTATATACCTGAAGGTTATACAAAGCCTGGCCCAAATGCTAGTAATGATGAGCGGAGGAAATTCATTAAGTAAGATTTCAGAAAATTTGAGCAGTTCCCTCTCATGATAAAGTCACTTATATTGGGTGCCATATGTGTTCAAAAACTACTTTTCATGTCCTTACCTGCCTTTTTTTGGCACCTCTTTACCAGTGTCAAACTGCAGTAACCTTATTGTGACCTACTGTTTAACCTAGTCTATCATTGCTCCTTCTATGTTTGTCTTCTGGAAGCATATAGCAGCTTTGATGGATTACCATAGCTCAGATGTTATTTACTTATTTCAAATATTCCTGCAGGTCCAAGTATGAACTTCAAGAATTTTTGAAGCCCAGCTTGCGGATCACATCAGGGAAGGATTCTTCTTCTTCTTCTACTCAATCGAACATTTCTGGAAAGATTTTAGATACTATCCTATCAAATTCGACACAGAAGGTAAATTCATTTGTTCTTTGTTTTTTTGAATCTGATTCACTGTCTTGGGAACAAGGAAGATCATGATGCTGCTGATGTTAAGAGATAATATGGTCACTTGTTGAATAGCATGAGCTGAACATGTATAGATGGGATTGTTTTATATCATCCTGTTTATAGGCAAATCTAGCATTCAATGTGCTGGTTGTCTACATGATGTGAATATTTGGTTGTGTGTACTATTCTGTAAAAGTAAGTGTACCAGTAAAACCTGGTAAAGGCCCATGTGAAGTGTTGTCTGTTGTGACAGTATTTTTGAGAAATGTTAAGTCAGTATTAAGACTAACAATTTAAATACCACAATATGGGCTTAATATGGTGCTGCACTTCATAACTTCAATATGTTTGACCTGAAAGTGATAACAGGAAGGCATGGTTGAATTTATTGGGTTACTGAAGGTCAAAGTAGTAAAAGGCACAAATTTAGCTGTCCGGGATATGATGACGAGTGATCCTTATGTTGTCCTGACTCTTGGGAAGCAGGTTAGTTGCTTCAAGTGTTTTGTTTTATTCTCGCTACTGAAACTAAAAGGTTTTGTCAAGGCTATACGTTGTGTTGTTGCTATCTCTGACAAACTCCAGCTCCAGACCTCTTTATAAGTTATGTTATTCCTTTTGTCTGTCTTTCTCTGTGTGCATGTGCATTCTAGGATTTATGGGCATTTATGCTTGTAGATTAATCAATATCGCTTATGCATGTGGTTAAGCTGTTAGTAGTACCACTCCTTTTTTTGTTTTCTTTCTTTGGCACTCGAGGTTGCCAAGTTTTTACCCCTGGTCATTGGAGCTAAGAGCTTAGCACCTTATCAATGATCACACAAATATTGGCAAGCTGTTAGTACGATTCATTTGGTAGTATTGTGGTTCGAATCAGACCTCTATTAAAGCTTTTGCTTTACTTTATATGTTTGCCCTTTAATTGGCACCTATGTTACTTGAACTTGGTGTGAATATTGAGTATGTGTCTGATATGGGTATGTTCAATTTTTTTCAAAGTTTTTCATGTATTTGGTTGGAGGTTTTTTGAAAGGTCATATCTCTATACCCATATCCAGTTATATATCAGACATGGGTTCTTCAAGAAAAAGAGTCAGAGTAACATAGTATTACATGCATGTATCGTTCGGAATGCTTTACATGTTTTCTTATGTGTTTGTTTTCCTATCAAAATAAGATTTAGTTGCTTTGAACAGGTGCCTTTTATTGTAACTAATGATAACATTGGGTGTCTTTTGATCTTATCAGACTGTTCAGTCGACTGTAATATCAAGCAACTTGAATCCAGTCTGGAATGAGGAATTAATGCTATCGGTTCCTAGCAACTATGGGCCTGTTAAGTTGGTAAGTGTAATTAAAAAAAATGTTTACTAGTTTTTAAATAAACATTAGCACCTTTATTTATTTAATATGATTGTTGTGGTTCTACCTCTTGATGAAGATTTGTACATGGTGATGAGGCTGTTTGGGTTGTATTTGGCTCTGTTTTAAGGATATTTTTAGGTTCAGGTTGGTTTGGTTAGGTGTTGACTGGGTTTTGGTCTTCCAGGTTTTGGGTTGTTCGAATTCATTTTACGTAGGTTCTGGTTCCTGAAGTTTTAAATCAATTTGACCTGCATGAGAACAAGTTTTCAGTGGGTTCTATCATGCCAATATTTGTTGCCTCTAGGTGCATAAAAGCAGTAATCAGGTGGGACAGTGGTGAGGTCAGGTTATTTCAGTTTAATGTCATTGAGGTCCCTGGCCATTCATCCTAGTTAATTCAGATTTGGGTTGCCTCTGAGTTATTAAAGTTTAGACTCAATAGTCTGTCTGGTTTTTGACTAGCCAGGTTCATTCATGACTCCTAGTATTAGAAATGGAAAATATTCCGTATTTAAATCACTGTAGTGGGTTCCACACCGGTTTGGTTGCACTGGCTGGTGCGCACCATTCCAGTAACAAACTGGAACAACTACTTCTCTTTTCCGCACCGGTGTAAATTCTGGTCTGTACTGGTTGCACCGGCCTGTTTCGGCCAATTCCGGTTGCACTGACCGGGACATTGCACACCAGGGGGTGCATGAGTAATGTTAAAAAATAGATAAAATTATTATTTAACCAACTTTAATATTTTTATTAATCAAATTTAAAATTTAAACTTTAACCAAGGTGAAGGAGCAACTTCAAAATTTTAATTAGAAAATTAATGAATAATAAAAAGTAAATAATTTATATAACAAACAAAAAAAGACAATTTCTAAATGCTTCACGAACACAACTTTTTATGTATGTTTTTATTAAACTTTCATTTTATATATTTAGAAATGGATGATCTTATTGTAGATTTTTTAAAATAATGTTGTGGATAATTTTGTTGTTTAATGTATGAGATGTTTTTCTTTCCTTGTTTACTTTAGATTTGTTAAATGATGAAATTTTATTTGTGAAGTTTATTGATGAGTATTTTATATAATCAATTAATATTTTATATTTGAAATTATTTAATCTAATAATTTGATATATTAAATATTTTTCAAAAAATCAGTAAATCCGAAACGATAAACCGAAACAGATTGGTACCGATACGTATCAGTTTTAGTAAAAAAAAGTGCCCCCACCGGTGCGATACTGACTACCTCGATTTAAATTCTGGAATTTAACCGTCTTGTAGATGTTTTGCTGGTTACTTTGCATCTGGAATACTTCTAAGAGTTTTATTTTTTGGTCTCATCTCTAAAACCTTAATGTGCACTTGATTTATAATTTTGTTTTCTGGCCTCTCTTCCTGTTTGTCTGATATAATTGTCATTAGTGATGCTGGATGAACCATCTTACTAGTGGTTTCAATTCCCCTCCCCAACCCAAAAGAAAAAGAAAAAAAAGAAAGAGGGATAAAAGTTATATGTACTGCATAGGAAGAAAAAGGGAACCTATGCTGGGATCATTAAGCAGACCTCCTCCTTTTGTCATTAACTGATTAAAAAGGATGGAACTAGAAATTTCAGATTGTTTGTCAAGATTGGTTTATTAAAGCTGGAAATTGGTGGGAGGTGAAACAACTGAAGACTGGATTTGAAGCACCTGTTGCATTCGTTATCTAGTCAGATGAGTTCAGTTTATAATTAAAAAATATTCAGGTAAAAAGGCAATTACACGAGTGTCCAACAGTAGCACATGCTGGTGTTATTAGTTTATGCAGGAAAATAAAGAAATAATCCAAAAGTTAGCCTTCTGACTAGCTGCATATTTATTGGGCACAGTCTCTAGTTAAATATCTCTTTTAGTTGTAACAATCACTTTCTTTTTTTGTTGTTGTTGTTATGAGGGGTTGCTCTGACTTGAATCCAAGCTTACATGAGACATAAGCCTGTCTAGCCACTGCATCAAGAAGTTTTTGCAGCTGTAACTATTGCTGTCTGTTATGAATTGCCACGTTTGGTCTCACTTAACTAGGAGTTTCACATAATAACAACTTCTAGATTAGAAGGTCAATTTGTCAACTTTCTGCTATTATCAGTTATGTTGCTACAGCTATTCATTTTTTTTTTTTGAAGTACCTATGTCCAGCACCCATGTCTGATATGGATCCAGACAGGTATGGGATTATGATTCTCCGAATACATGAAAATCTTGGTCAAAATCTAACAGACCTGTGTCAGATACATACCTTGTCTGATGCTTAACCGAGCCTGAGTAACGTGGCTACACACCTTTTAATGCTTTGACATTGTTATGCTAGTTTCGTCTAAAGTTTCTTTACGTACAACTTTTGTTATTTGCATTATTCTTTCATTCATTCATTCATTCATATGGTATTTCCTGCCATCTTAAGCATAATTACTATGAGTTTCTCTAATCTGTTGGACTTCCACACTGTAGCAAGTATATGATCATGACACGTTCTCAGCTGATGATATAATGGGAGAAGCAGAGATTGATATCCAGCCCTTGATAACATCTGCAACATCATATGGGAACCCGGAAATGTTTGGGAATATGCAGATCGGAAAATGGCTGAAGTCCCATGATAATGCCCTTATGGAGGATAGCATCGTCAACATCATTGATGGGAAGGTGAAACAAGATGTACCACTCAAGCTCCAAAATGTTGAATGTGGAGAACTTTATCTAGAATTAGAGTGGCTGCCTCTTGATCAGTAAGCATATGTTGTGTAATTTCAGACATACCATTGCCTGGGATTTGGCTTCAATCTGCTCTGTCGCTGCTAATTTTGAATATGGGCAATAATTTTTTTGAAGTGCACATTTTATTTGGAGTTGGGGATTGGAGCAATCATTAAATCAAGCTTTTGATTCATGTAATATGTTTCAATAAATGAAGGACTGCTTCATGACAGAGACTGAATGTTCTGAATTTCCGTAACTTACTATCGCTTTGGATTGTCTTTTCAACCCCTAAATTCTTCTCTTTAGGACTCAAATCATCTGGATTGGAGTTGCCTTGTTCCACTCATTTTCACACTACACCATCAACGATCTATTTCATATACCTTTGAAATCAGTCGTCACTCGTAAATACTGTAATTAAAGATCTTACATAAGTACGTGTCCGCTATTTTACATATAGATAAGAGAACAAATATAGGAATATAAAGTATAAATAAATTAGTAATTTATGATATAGAAATATTTTTTTGTTAAATTACTTTTTAGAAAAGATACCTAGTTTAACAAAGACTCTTGGTTTTTTTTTTTTTTTAAGAAAATGTGAATTCGAAAAATTTAACTCGGTTAATATCTTCTATAAGATATTGTAAATATTAAAAAAGGACTTCTGGATTGATATGGGGCAATCAATAACGACCAATAAAATGAGTCCGTGAAATGCCAAAGCATCACGGGCAGGAACTATTCACTTCATCCAATTTTATAAGATAAGCCGCGCTTTCAACGTTCTCCTTGTTTATTATTCAACTTTCGCAAACAGCTTCATTCAATTTTAGCAGAAAGTGAATTCTCTATTGAAATGGGAATTTTGTCAGAGGCCCATATTTGCCAGTGCTTTAGCCGCTTGGCCACCCAAAAACGCAACTCCCTCGTTACCATCAACGGAGCTCGCCAGAAAACCGGCCAGCAGTTGGTCGATAGCGTCCTAAGTCTGGCTCGTAGCCTGCTCCAACTTGGCCTCCGAAACGGCGATGTCGTTGCAATCTCTGCTTTCAACAGGTCCTTTCCAACAATTTTCAAGTTCAAACTTCAAGTGTCCTTTTTCTTTCATTTTCTTAACACGGGAAATAACGGAAACTGTCCGGAAAATTTTCTTTTCTGCCAAACACAGTCTTAATCTTTCGTTCGCCGTGTTAGGTTTGGAATGCTATTTATTGTTTTCATAATGAAGCATTGATTGACATTAGCATAAAAAGTAAACTATAATGCGTAATTCTAAGGCGACAAATTTTACATTATTTCCATTGACTCGTTTAATTAATTGGTACTTTTCAAAGTTTATAAATTAGATATTGTTTATTATGTTTATGCATGCAAATTATTCCATCAGTCAAACAAAAAAAAGCATGCAGATTATTCTATGCGATGGTGATGATTTTATTTTTATTTTTTTAATTTATTTTAAAATACTTATAAAAAATAAATAAAATTATGAACGTAAGAAAACTATTTAAACTTAGAATTTGAAAATGCTAATTAAATATAATTTTTGTATTAGATGATACAGAAAACAT
The DNA here is from genome assembly GCA_025698515.1 of Gossypium sturtianum. Taxonomy (NCBI): domain Eukaryota; kingdom Viridiplantae; phylum Streptophyta; class Magnoliopsida; order Malvales; family Malvaceae; genus Gossypium; species Gossypium sturtianum. Next base: position 162,356,132 of record CM046955.1, on the reverse strand, counting down.
TTATGTATTGAGTAATAACTAATATAAATAATAAATTTTTAATGGATATATTATTTTTTATACCATATTTAAACTACTCCTTCAATCCTTAAAGTGAGTGCTTAAGGGCATTCCAATTCATGTTTTTTAAGTTTTAAATTGTTTATATAGCAATGATGTAAACCAAAGATTCAGTTGACAATAAATTATTTTATTATAATATATGATCTTCGGGTTAGGAGCTCGTTATGCTGAAAAACATGTTTAGGCGGCAAAAATTATATTTGTGTTTGGATTTTAACGTTAAATTGCTATTTATAAATTCATTTGACTAAATAACTAGAAATTCTAGCCAAGTTTCATTCTGATATTTAAATTCTTGCTGTTTCAGTGATTGGTATCTAGAGTGGATACTAGCTGTTGCATTTATTGGAGGCATCGTTGCTCCTTTGAATTATCGATGGGTTAGTATCTCAGTTTCTTTTACCAGTCGCTCTTATTGAGTGTTTATTTAATTTATTTGAGCAAGAGGGAAAAGTATTTTGTTCTAAACCGAGTTTCTTTGGGATCTTAATTCTTAACTATTAACTAAAATTGCTGCCACATTGGGCTCGAGTTTCTCTTGGAATTGTGATTATTGTGGTTCGTTTGTTTCATATTTTGATATGTCCAATTCGGGATTGGTTCTTAAACCAGGTCACATAAATTTATCATTCCAAGGTTGCTGTTATAACCTTTCTTGTCATGAACTTCTTCATAGGAAAGGAATGTAAAATATAGAGCAAGAGATATTGTCTTCTATGAAATCTTATCTTATTTCTTGCACTGCATTGCTTTTTCCTAAATATAGAGCTTTGAAGAGGCAAGAATGGCAATGGTAACCATAAGTCCAAAAATGTTGGTGACAGATGAGAGCTGTTACTATTGGCATTCTGCAGCCCAGGGAGATGCTATACCATCTTTAAGGTGGCATGTCTCACTAAGCTCCCCTTCCTTGGACATTATAAACAAATACAACAGTATGTATTTTGTTTTCACATCTAAATGTCACATACAATGGAGTCACATTTAGGATATATGATATATCAAATGCCATGATAGCTTTGTCCTCAATTTTCTAGTGTTAACTGCGGAAATGCTTGTGGAGCAATCTGTAATATATGGATCTATGAATTATTCATTTGCGCCAGAGGGTGCCGTTATAATATGCTTCACGTCAGGTATGTGTTTTATGCATAACTTCTCTTAGAACTTTACTTATGGGTAATATGATTGTAACTCAAGTTGGAATGTTATCCTTCTCTTAGAACTTTACTGATGGGTAATATGATTGTAACTCAAGTTGGAATGTTATCCTCTTAGAACTTTATTTATGGGTAATATGATTGTAACTCAAGTTGGAATGTTATCAGCCAGTGGAAACACCAAAAAAGAAGGGCAGGTGAAGGGAGGAGAAGAAACTTACTTCCCTTTAATCTATGCTTTTTCCTTTTTCCAATTATAAAATTTCTCTTCTACCTGCTCCTAGAAAAATCCCAAGGTTATCTATTGTTGCATATAATTTGATTAATCATTGCCTCAAATCTTACCTGTAGGAGTTCTACTCTGCTTCTTTTTGCATCATTAAGGAGTGCATACTATTAGGTTTTTGTCCATACTAATTATGTCATAAAAGCAAGATTCTGGCTACTTTGAAAATTTGATCTTCTCACATGTTTCTCAAACTTGGGACTCTATAGGTGCTGCACATAACGTGATGACCCTTTTCTTCCCTTTACAAACACGTATAATCTGGTGGCCAAATATCAATGATGAACTATAAAATTAGAATGATGTGCCATGAAAAGCCTGTAAATTTGAGTCCCAACAAAAGACAGATAGAGGTAACATCATAAAAATTCTAATTAGTTTTTACAAAATGCGTAGTACAACTTCTCAGATTTTAATGCTTCCTGCTGATAATATATGGGGAGGACAGGATCCTACTGGCTTGTTAGATATCTTTTATTTGCTAATTTGGTTCCTGAATATTGGAGAAAACGTGGTGGTGTTACTGTAATGCATGATGCACATCATTTCTTGGTTGAGAATATTAATCTTTATTTTTAATTGAGAAATCATCTATAGCTTTTAAGTAATGTTTTGTATTTTTGCTCTCCATATTTCCCCTTTTCACTTTTTTTTTATCTCTTCATTATTTGTCATGAATCAAAGCAAAGAGGAAAATGAAATTTGCATCTTAATTATTAACTTAAGTGTTAAGTTTTGCTTTTTATTCCGTCAAATATCCTTAAATGTGCAAACTATCTTAGTGCTTGGTTTTCATTTTCCTTGGCTATATATAGGAACTACTGGGAGGCCAAAGGGAGTTGTCATAAGCCATACAGCTTTAATTGTACAATCCCTGGCAAAAGTTGCAATTGTTGGTTACAGTGAGGATGATGTATGCCTTTCTTCTAGAAATATGTATATTCATTGTTGTTCCAAAGTCGAGTTACGTGATTAGTATGGATAGAATCATACCTATGTTACTCAGACTCAGGTGTGCGTCAGATACATGTATGTGTCTGACATGAGTATTGTAAGATTTTCTAAGTTTTTCATACATTCAAAGGATTTTTGAAGGTCATATTCTCATAGTTATGTGTCAGGCATGATTATCAGACATGGGTACTTAAAGAAAAATGACGAGTCGGGAGTAACATAGAATCATACAGCTCAAGGAACAGTGCATCGTAATTTTTTTGGTTTGTCTTTTCCTTTTGGTCCCACTAACCTTTTAATTCTTTACTTTCTGGTTATTTCCAGGTTTATTTACATACTGCTCCCTTGTGCCACATTGGTGGTTTGTCCTCAGCCATGGCCATGCTAATGGTAGGAGCTTGCCATGCCTTCATACCCAAGTTTGAAGGTACACTAGCCCTTGAAGCCATAGAACAACACCATGTGACTTCTCTTATTACTGTCCCAGCAATGATGGCTGATCTAATCTCATCAGTCAGGTAAATATAGATGATTTTGGTTAGTGAGCTCTTTAAGACTTTGGTTATCTTCATTTATTCCTCAAAAATAAGTTTGAAAGTTTTATGAAGGAACTGGCTACGTAAAGTTATTCATCATACTTATGTTGCGTGAGTTACTCATTTTACATTGATGCCCTAGGTTTTCATGGGGAGCTTCTGTAGCCTCTCTTCTCTATTTTGTTTTCCCATGGATAATGTCTTATTTAAATACATCTGCATTTTCCTTGTGAATGCTTCATGCTAACTCCATCCCTCAAATATATAACTTTTGATCTACTTAATGTTGATGATACTTAAGTTGTATCATATGGTTGTTTGATCTGGTTGTTCATGTAATATTCAAGGCTGAAGCGAATTCAGAAGGGATGTGACAGTGTGAAGAAGATATTAAATGGAGGAGGAGGCCTATCGGACAACCTTATTAAAGATGCAACCAGATTATTCCCCAGAGCAAAACTTCTTTCAGCTTATGGTTGGTTTAATTTATTCATTTTTGCTTGTTCATGTATTACATAATACATAATAGATTCTAGCCCTAAATTTTTAGTTCAATCTAGATGTTTTGATTTATTTATTTATTTCTTCTAAACCAGAATAGGACATCAAGATGAAACCTCTTGGAAGAGTGTTTGGTTATCATGTAACACTTGCCTGTAGATTTCTAAATAAGATCATTGACAAGATTGCATGAAGAGTTTAGATTTGATTATCTCATCATCCTTTACAACTTTCATTAGGTTACCCTTAACTTGAGCCAACTTTGATTGAGGAATGTGAACTAGATTCTTCAGGATAAGGTACATATAAGCTTTTGTAGAGTATTATATGAAGCTAATTTACCAGTTCAAGCACTGTCATATGTGAAATTGCTAAGTAGAAATTCACCTTATTGAGCTGCTGTGTGAAACCACACAAACTAGAAATTGTAGGTCAGTTTGTGGTTGTTCAAAGTTCGCACAGTCATAATTTACATGAATATACATATTTTAGTAGCTAATAGTTTGGATATTCCTTACGTTTCTGGTACACATTCTAAATTTGCTAAGGGATGACGGAGACATGTTCTTCTCTAACCTTCACGACCCTCTTCGAGCCAATGCTCGAGGCATCTGGTTCATCACTTCAGATGTTAGCTGTAACTAATTCAAGTCCGATCAAAGCACGAGGGGTTTGTGTTGGCAAGCCTGCTCCACATGTTGAAATAAAGATATGTGTTGATGGCTCTTCTAATGTCGGAAGAATTCTCACCAGAGGTCCGCATGTAATGCTAAGATACTGGGATCAAATTCCAGAAAAGGCATCAAAATCTGTTGAAGAAACTTGGCTAGACACGGGTGACATCGGGTTCATTGATGACCATGGTAACTTGTGGCTTGTTGGGCGAACCAACGGTCGTATCAAAAGCGGAGGAGAAAATATATACCCTGAAGAGGTAAGCATCAATATGGATTCTTATCGTTTACTGACCAGTCACTTATTCATTTGTTTGATCGTATAGGTAGAGGAAGTGCTAATACAACATCCAGGGGTTCTTTCCTCCGTTGTTGTAGGAATTCCAGATCCTCGCCTAACAGAGTTGGTTGTTGCCTGTATTCAATTAAGAGAGAATTGGCAGTGGTCTGATGACAGTTTTAAATACTCAGTTCAAAGCAACGAGCTATTCCTGTCTAGTACAATTCTTCGACTTCATTGTAGAGAAAAGAATTTAACTGGGTATGCTCTACTAAACTTTTAACTCCATAAGATAGTTTAAAAGTGCATATTTAAATTTTGATTTTGAGTGTCGAATGTATGTGTGTGTCAGACATGAGTATACTTAGTTTTCCTTCTAAAGATCATACTCCATAGCGACATACAGTCCGCTGATACTTTAGCAAAATAAATAGTAAGGATAACATTGGCAATGGGTGAATATGGTTTGTTCACTATTTATTTCCTACTCTTTTCAGGTTTAAAATACCAAAGATATTTATTTTATGGAAGACCCAATTTCCACTAACAACAACCGGAAAGATAAGAAGAGACCAAGTTAGAAGAGAAGTTATGTCCCAGCAATTATCTTTTCCTAACAAACTTTGATGTTAATCAGAACAATCACCATGGGTGCCTGCATAGGGATGGTCCAATTTTTACCATCTCTATCAGTCTGCAGGTATGCTTTCATCTAACTTCCCCACTAGACCGCATTGCTCAACTTGTTCTCTTTTTCCTTCAAATGATTAGCTTTAGGAACAAATCACAGATGGAACTAAATTTCACACCTTAAATAAATTCATTTATTATGGCATCGGCAGATCAAATGATTAGGTGTTGTGATCAGGGATTTAAATTGCGGTCGCGGCCGCATTTTCGGTCGCGTTGCCGCGGTTGCGGACATAACCGATGTTATTGCGGTCACTGCGGGTATCGCGGTAGTGAATTTTTTTTAAAATTCACACAACTTATTGTAAAACATAATAGCGGGTTCGGCAGTAGCGGTTTCTGACAGTGCCGCTACCGCTATATAGCGGCCGCTATTCCGGTAACGGACCGCTATTTAAATCCCTTGTGATATCTCATATCAAAGTGTCCTAAACGAAGGCTGACTCCAGATTTTATGGACTAAACTGGATTTAGATTTGAAATGTATGAAAATAAACGTCAAATTTTATTTTCTTTCTTTATAACCCAACTAATCACTTAGCATTTGTTGCAAGGTAAGAGGAGCTAAAACAATTTTGATACCCCCTTCTTAGGTAAGGTACAAGTATTCTTGAATCAATCATGCATAACCTTTTTACTCGAACTGCCATGGTTTTCCCAAATGCAAATGTTCTGCATCCCCTTGGACCCAAATGACATTAATATTTCATCTTTGTGCGATTTGCCCAATTGAGAATGGCAACATCATATTGCCTTGATCATTCAAACAATGCAGCTTATAAAATCATGTTAAGTTTAATTTTTTAACATGGTTAGATGAAAATTGGAAATAAAGATGTAATCTATAATTTTCTAAGGATAACATTCATAGGGCATTATAACAAGTTCGGCAACATCCCTCCAAGCATGGAAAGATGAAAGCATAACTATACTCGAACTCTTAAGCAAAAATCTTGACCAACTCTCCATTAACCACATAATTTGCATCAAATTAAAAATCAGATAAAACACACACATAGTATATATATAGTGGGATTGGAGACCAACAAACTACAATTACATATAATGAGATTCAAACCTAATTATTTAATAATCCAAAGCCTTTGTAATATTTATAAGTATACCTTTATTTAACTTTTAAACATAAATAATTTAACATTTTCTATATTTATATTATTGTATTGTATAGTTAATTTTCATATAATATAAATTATATAATATTTGAAAATTATATTAAAAAATTACATAAAATATAAAAAAAATATGTATTTATAAAATTGAAACAAAAAAAAAGGCAAACCAAGTTGAGGTCTTAAATGTTTTAACATTTTTTTTATCTAAACATTCATAAATCTCAAATAAATTTTGGAGGCTGCTTATATAGATGTGTTTGGAATTTGAAATGGACATGTAACCACCGTTTGTATAGAGTTGGGATTTTGATTTTAGTTTTTCATTTTAGGAATAAATCATAGTTAGGATTGAAATGGTTTGGAAGATTAAATTACGAATTGGAACAAAACCCATGTTTTTGTCAAAAATATGATGAAAGGGAGGAGTTAGCAGAAAATGAAATTTCTTTTTCGCTTTTGTTGGGGTTTGGTGGTGGGTACATTTTTATTTTAATCATTTTCATGCCCTTCCTTATTAATTTTATCCATCAAAAGTAGATTAATTCTCAATCGATTATTATTAAAAGTAAAAATTAACTAAAACAAAACCTGTTTACTTTAGCATAAGTGTATACATCCCAGTAAGATATCAACCAAATAAATCTCTAATATTTATGTTAATAAAGTCTTAGCTAAGAGTTTTTATTTATATCAATCAAAATTTTATTTGAAATTTATGCTGTTTTTCACGCCCTTTGAAGTTTGGTAAAAGCAGTGAGGCATTGCAGTGTTTTAAAAGAGGGAAAGACAGAGAAAAAGGGAAATTCTTCTAGTTTGGTTGGTAATATTTCACCCTCTGCTATGCTGCATTTTACCAGCTCCTTCTACACAGGGGATGGTTTAGTCTTTTAGTTGGACACAGAGGGAGAGATTAATCATTGGTTTCAATTTACACGAAAAAAGAAATATACAAAAATTGGGTAAACTATGCTATTAGTCTTTCAAATATGTGTAAGTTTTTGTTTTTGATTATTTAACTAAAAAAAGCTACAATTTGATCACTAATGTATTCAAGATTATTTTTTTAGTCACCCAATTGTTAAGTGATTAATGGTGACACTTTTTTAGTTAGTATAATAACAATTTTAGTCTTTAACCTTTATATGTTTTGTTAATTTAACCCTAATTATGAAAAAAGCTCAAAATTATTTAAAAATTAAAAAATTCTATAAAAAAATTCATGTTATTGCAACAACAAATCTTCAGAATTATGGAAACGGATAAAAAAATATATCAATCTCTATCCATAACATAATATTCATCCCGTACAAACTTAAATATGATTAAAGACTAATGTTTATACAGGAAAAAAACAAGTTTCTGTTGCAATAACACTCAAAGATTGTTCAATATTGAAAAATAAGAATGAAAATAATCATTTAATAGAATTCAATAACAAACTAAAAACAGAACATAACCAAATTAATAATATCATCAAGTCGAGTTCCATGTCGTTGAAGAACTTCTTCCAGAACTAATATTACATAGACTTGTAAAATTGACTTTGATGTCATTTTTTTAGCAAAATTTTCTTTTTTAATCTTAATTCAAAATTTCATTTCATTTAAATTATTTTTCAAAACCCAAATTATATTATGAATATTTTTCTTTTTCTTTCCCTATAATGAAAAACAATTTTCCCTCATTTTCTCTTATTTTATCTATTTTGATTTTTTTATCTATTTTTATTTAGTTTTTTGAATTTTCTATGTATTTTTAGAATCTTTTAAATTCTTAAAAAGAATTTTAATTTTTATCATTTTATATAGAATCAAGGTGAAATTAATAGAAAGTATAAAAATTGAGAATTAAAATTATTATTGTACCAATTAAAAAAATGTTACCTTAACCACTTAATGATTAAGTGACAAAAAAATTAATTTTAAAAACATTAGTATCAAAATTATAATTTTTTTAGCTAAGTGATGAACATGAAAACTTTCCGATAGTCAAGTGGCTAAAGATAGAATTTACCCTAAAAAATAACACATTGACATAAACATGTAGATTGTACTACGTACCGTATGTGTTAAAAGTTATATAATGCGGGGGATGAGATTTCGTATAATAATTGCTGGCTAAGCAAACAAAACAAACCCCTCTTACCTTTAAATTTAATTAAATCCATCACAGTTGGCATTCAATCTATGCCATTTGTTGCAGTTGGCGTGGGAGATAGATAATGGGGAGCGAGTGCAATCAAAGCAAGCCCCGTTACGACATTACAATGTCCAAGAGAACCAGGAAGGCTAATGCTATTGCTAATGAGGATCTTAATCATTCAAATTCAACATTTGCTGGTTCCTCCATCTCTGAGCCTAGGAAACGTGACGACGAACAAGAAGAAGAAAAAGAATCAGAAAACGAGGATCGTAAAAGCTTGAAGCAACTCATCAATGGCGATGAAACGGCAAGTACTTCTTCTCTGGGTCGTCGTTTCTCGGAAGAAGAAGAGCAACGTTTGCAGTTGGTGAAGAAGCAGCAACACTACGGCAATGGAGGCGTGAAGCTGAAAGGAATGATGAGTCGGTATGCTAAAGTTTTGAGCCATTTGGTCAAAGTGAAACGTGAGCCCAGCTTAGGGTCCAAGAAAAAACAGCTTCTCCGGCTAACCAATGTAGGCTAAGCTATTCATAATTGCCTGTCTTCACATTAATTCATTTCTCGGATCTCATCATCATGTCTCATAATCATCTCATGCATGCATGCATCGACCATGCACATATATACTATGTGCGGATATGTTTACATATGTTATATATGTGTATATATATATATATGGACATAAGATCTTGTGCTTATGCGTAATTCTACCTTTTTCTCATTGGATTCTATTGATATGATTAGTATTTTTTCAAAATAATTTATTATTACTGGGTGGGATTCTTAATACTTTTTTGTTATTAAATTAGGAGGTTGTTTGCTTTGATTATTATCCTTTTTACCTTTTAATTTTTTTTAGTTTAATTGTTTTATTTTCCCTTTGAATTATTAGTTATATTTTTTGGATCTCTGTAGAATGGCAAAGAACTTAATGCCCCTTAAATTGAATATTAAGTTTTATAAATGAAAAAAAAAACTATTGAGAGAGCTTTTCTCCGACCCCATTCATTTTCTGAATTCTAAAAGAAATTGGCAGTAGAAATTGGTGCCAGGGATATTAACTTATTTTATTGATTCTGATTTCGAGGGAAAATGAGTGAGTGAGACACCATAGATGTGGCTCTTACTAAAAATCTAACTTTGGGAAGTTTTGAGTTGCAAATTGAACTCCTCTCCGACAGGTAGCATCAGTCTTGTTATCTCCACAACCTGGAATTGGGCATCCTTGCCTAATTTTGGCTTCAAAATTGGCTTTCCATTCAAAATTCTTGTGTTTCCAGGGCTTAACTCATACCCCTTCACCCTCCTCCTTTTTTCCAACCCCACGAATGTCACTTTATTTATCATCCATTTTTTACTCAAAGCATACTCTCCATTCTCAACCTCCGATCTAACAGATACGCTATCACCGGAATCTGCTCCATGAAATCTCACAAAACTCCACTTTCCCCCACCTTCTCCCATCTCCACTGCCTCTCCGTCGTCCAAGAATAGTTCCCCGGTGATGTTCTCAGTGTTGCTGACGGCCACCAGGAGTTGGAACGGTGTTTCCCGAGCGGCTTTCGTCGTCATTGCCTCTCCTTGCATGGCTATGATGTTGCCTTCTCGGACATGAAGGTTTATATGATCAGGTGGTGCAGCGAGTGTGAAGTATTTCCCGGATGTTGCGCTCACTGAGTTGGAGTAATTGAAGAGGTCGAACCAGTTTCCGGTCGGGAAATAAGCATCGACTGAAACTACTCCCGGGTGTAATGCAGGTGAAACCATTATACCTTTACCTACCAGAAACTGTGAATTGATTTCGTAAGTGTGAACATCTTGAGGGAATGTGAAGAACAGAGGCCTTGCAATGGGAGTCCCCTTCGTGTGTGCCTCGTACATTAGGGTGTAAAAGTATGGCAACAGGCGGTACCGGAGGCCCAGCACTTTCCTAGCTGTGGCAGCCACTGAATCCCAGATATAGAGCTCTTGCCGGATTGAATGAAGCTCCGAGTGATCTCTAGCGAAAGGGTAAAATGCCCCTAGCTGCATTAATGTACACCAATAAATAATGAATCAGTTGCGCAATTCTTCATTTTCTCTTGACGTATGCTCCTAAATGGTATGAGATACAACCCTTTAAAAATCAAGATAAATTTAGGAACTTACTTGAATCCATCGCCTGCACAGCTCTTCAGTGGTATTCCCGGAAAAGCCGCATATATCAGCGCCAACCATTGGAATTCCAAAGAGTCCGAAGTTCAAAATGGATGGAATTGTGTAAGCCAAATCCTCCCAGGTGGCTGCATTGTCACCAGTCCAGTGTGCTGTATATTTCCCAGAGCTTACAAACGTTGATCTGCTAAGTATAAATGGGCGTTTGCCGGTCAGATTGGTCAATGCCGCATGAGTTGCTTTGCATTCCAGTAAACCATACAGGTTATGAACATCGTATTCTGTCAGGTTACCAAAATGCAGAGCAGTTGCAGGAACTGTTTTGTTATTAATGGGTCGTTGAATTCCCTGGTTGTTGATCTTGTAAGGAGGATCATCCAAGGCTGAATTTGGCGTTGGAGGGGATGTTATGAAGTTGGATACCTCATTCATGTCGAGCCAAAGACCATCAACAGGGAGAATGTCTCGAAACAACTTGATCTCACCACCCCAATATGTTTGTGTTTGAGGGTTTACAAAATCTGGAAAGTAGACTCGACCAGGCCAAACTTCACCCAAATAAGGGATGCCATCTCTTTTTATGAATATATCAGCTTGCATCCCTCTGATGTAGCTTCCATATGAACTGTTTACACTGATACCTGTCAACATTGTAATCATAATGGTCATTATTTTATTATTTCCGTTCTCTGTCACCACCAATATATATATATATATGCATGTATCTTAATTTACCGGGATCTATGATGACCACATATTTTTGACCATCCCGATGAAGCTTATCGACGAGTTGTTTCATCTTGTCCTCCGGGAAGTTGACGGGGTCAAGAGTGAAGTCCTTAAATCCATCCATGTAATCGATGTCCGTCCACATAACTTCCAGAGGGATGTTAGCTTTGGCGTAGCCAGCAACCACACCCTCGAGGTCAGAAACGTTTTTGTAACCATATCGGCACTGATGGAATCCTTTGACAAGCAATGACCAAATTGGTGATGATTAATGCATTAATAAGTCAAAGATATAGACACCAACTCTAGCAATCAACGTTGTTGTTGATATCAACATACATGATATGGTAGTTATTTCTTTACAGAAATAAATAAAACATATAATGGAGGTGAAGGGAAAAGAATGGTGTTGTACAAAGGCTTTTGATACCACTTATTGTTGACTATTCGCATCTAAATTCTATAAGAAGTTTTCCTAAGCATGGATTTTTATGGGTTTTTTTTCAAGGCTGGATCCTTGCATTCTGAATCAATTATAAATTACATATATCCCTTGTTAAAGACTAGGTACACTTGAGTTTAATAGAAAAGAGAGAATAGAAAATTAGCTCAATTGAAAACAATTTACTTCAATTCTGATTCTTGATTGCTTGCCTTTCTTTGTACACTTTGTAATGTATATAGAGCTTCTGTATTACCAACTGCTCTGTAACAGATTTCTAGCTGTATAACAGCTTTAATAACAAACTACCTACTTGCTATCTCTAATATCCCTCATTTTTAATCTCAACAAAAGTACCAAGCCAATATCTAGCTAATGTTTATTTAGATTTGAGAGAATCATATATGAACTTTTGTCTAATATGAATATATTACTTACAGAAAAAGTCATATATCGTAGGGAAAGGATTGTATGAAACAGTGACGCCATGTCATCTATATCCCTTTCCAATAGTTTTATGCCACATCAGTATCATTATAAATATGATTTTTAAGACTAATTACTTAAACCTTACTAAACCTTTAAATAACAGATCAAAGTTCAATGATCATTATTTCAATTATTCTCCAAGAGTAGAAAAAAGAACATATATATTCTTAAAAAATCCAAACCTAAGACGTAACGTAAGGACTAAGAAGAAAACTAGAAATGAGACGATTTATGTTTCCCTAGAGCGACCGGCTACAAAAATTCTTGTTTACTTTTTGGCCATGACTGTTTACTGTATTTCATTTTGGCTGAAACAACAAAGGTGCCTGGCCCACATTGTTTCATCCTAAAGAAAAGGACTCTTTTGTTTTTCATTTCACTTTTTTAGGCTATTCATAAAAATCCGTTTTTAATATTCGGATCATCATAAAAATTAAAAATAGAAAAGAATTGGGTGGTTACCGAAGGACCAATAAGGCATGGGTGCAGGGCGGCCAATAAGTTCAGTATACTGCTGAACGACGGTGTGGGGCAATGGTCCACCAAAAACATACAAGTCTATAATACCTCCAATGACCTTGTAAGTTATCCGGTTTGCTCCATAGACTATGTCCATTCCGTTGCTATTAAACAACAATACTCCATGGCTAGTTCCTGCCGCAATTCTGCCATTACCAGATGCTGATCTAACGTCGATGTAAAAGGGATGCGATCCATAAAGATTGAAGTCAAGATTAGCACTCGCTAAATCCGCATTCCATAACGTCAACGTGTCCTCGTGTTGTAACTTGAACGATCTCTTCGTGTGTTCCCCGAGTCCGTACAGAGACGACCTGTTTTCAGGCAGCGCCGAGGAGAGTTGGATGTATTGTTCCTTGAACACCAAGAAAGTGCGTGGATCCGATGGGTCCGGTGATGCGTCGAAAAGGGTGTCGCCGGAGGAGCGGCGTTTCACCGTGAACCCGAATGGAGTGGTGTTTTGGAGAGTGAAAATGAGGTCCGATGTTGGGTCCGACACCGAGCGTGTTTCCTTTAGCTTCCGTGTCGGGTAGTTTGCTGGTGAGCCGAGGCTGAAAGGAATTTGGGATTGACGAGGAATAATTTCTTGTGGGATTTCCCATCTTTGATGCCCTGAATCTGTAACTCTGATTCTCAAACGATCGCTTGTCTCGAAGCTTCACACAGCAATTTTAAATCACTACGAATTGAGCTTGAAAATCTTTAAGTTAAAAAAAAAAACATCTCAGTTTAAAATTTACCTGACGAAAAGATTGAGTTTTTGAATATCAGGTCCATAAACAGAGGAGTTGCGGATAAGAGCAAGATCGGCGGTCAACCATTTTTGCTCCGGGTCAACGGAAACAGATTTCAGTTTGTAGCCGTGACCAACTGCTTCATTAACCCCGTGAACAACGGCCAAGTAAGAAGAAGTAGCAGAAAAGATAATAAAAAACAATAAAAGATGATGTAGCAAGTCCTTTTTTTGTGTTGTATTCATGGTTTTTGGGGTTTCAGACTGGACTGTCTGTATGGACTAGTGTTTTTATTCCAATGGAGGACCAAAGAGGATAAGGTGTCGCTTTCGTAGTCTGCCATATAATGTATATTTTATTTAATAGGTATATTTTTATTAGTGGGTAAAAGTATTAGGAATGTTTTATATTATAAGTGGGGTTATATTTGGTTTGTTTTACTCAATAAATGTGTAATTTAATTATTATATATTAGATTAAAAAGTAAATTAATGGTCTTCAAATATTTTATATTAGTGGTCTTTAAATGTCCCAAACGTGTTCATTATTTTTTTTGGTTGATGTTTAAGGAACACATTTTTATTAATGAGGAACGTTGTAAAAAATGATTTTCGGGAGATTCTTCATATAAGATTTGTGGAAGCGTTGAAGAATCTTGTCTCCACATGTTAAGAGATTGTTGTCAAGCAAAAGAAGTGTGGAAGCAATTAATTTCATCGAGGATTTCAACCCGATTCTTCTCTTCTTCGTTGCAGATTTGGTTGTTTGCTAACTTGAAAATTGTATTTGATGTTGTATTTCAAGATGTAGATTGGCCTTCTCTTTTTGAGATTATTTGTTGAAGGATTTGGAGACAGTGAAATTTATGTTTGTTTCAAGGCGCCCATTTTAACATATTTAGTGTGATCAATTCGTCGTGGTGGTGGGCAAGATCCATTAAGCAGGGGCAGGTTACTATAGGGGGAATAATGTGAGTCGAATCAGGGATCAAAGATGGGTTCCTCCGCCTACTAGGTTCCTTAAACTAAATATAGATGGTGCTCGAAATCTGAATTTGAGCCTTGTTTGGTCGACAGTAGTAGCACGGGATGAGCAAGGTAGATGGATGTGGGGATTAGGAAGAAATATTTGGAGATAAAGTGTGCTACAAGTTAAGCTACGGGCCATTTATGATGGCCTCCAATTAGCTTAGGAGGCTAAATAGGTCAACGTTATTATTGAAACAGATTGTGTTTTAGCTATTAAAAGTGTTCATGGAGATCATAAAGAACATTCAGATAGAGGTTTGATTTTGCGTATCCAAAAACTATGCAGGCGCAAGTGGAGAGTGCTCATAAAGCAAGTACCTAAATATGTGAACTTTGCTGCTGGTACCTTAGGCGTGAGAATTTTTCATGTGGCCCATTTGATTGATGATCATATATGAATTGATAGATGTTTTCAGTTATCCAACCCTGACCCTACTGTTAGCTTGTAATTGATGTCGTTTGTGTTTTGTCACTATTAGGTTATTCCATCAATTATACAAGTTTTTAATAGTAAGAGTAGATTTAAATTTTTAAGAGAAAAAGTCAATTTTCTTTTTAACATAATGTACAATAGCTAATTTACTTATTTTTCAAATAACACAAATAAAATATAATCTAATTTTTAATAAAAAAATATCAATTATAATTTTACCTTTGTTAGTCTCAATTATTGAAGTGAGATTATTCATGTACTATACCAAATTAATTACTTATAAAATAGTAACAAAATTTATGGTTCACGGATTGAAAGAAAAGTTTTGGGGTAAAATACCCAAATATACAAAAAAAAAAAAAAATTTACGGAAAAGGGCCGGTTTCTTGAAAATCTACGGAAAAGGGTCATTTCCTCACAAAACGCGTCCACGTCAGCACGTTTTGTGGGGATAAACCAGGAAAGCGCATCCCCAGGGGCGCGCTTTAGCCCTGCAACGGTCAAATATTTTTTTGACCGTTGGGCCTCCAACGGTAAAAAAAAAAACCTATAAAACCCCCAACCCTTTATTTTTTCACACTTTAGTCCTTACTCATTCTTCTCTCAAATTCCTCTCAAATTTCTCTTTAAGTCCTTGAAACTTCCTCTGAAATTTCGAAATAGTCCTTTAATATTTACAAAAAGCCCTTTTTTAATCTTTTTAATATATTTTTTTGAAACTTTTAAAATTTTCGATCATATTACCAATGGCCGGGGAATTAATTCGTCTTGACAACAAGCACATCACCGCCGATCAAATGCAAATGGTAAGTTTTAATTTTAATTTTTCAATATTATTTAATATTTTTTAGGTTTATGCAATTTTAATTAATTTTTATTTTATAATTTTTTAAACAGTCTGTAGATCGGGTGTTGCAATGTTATATTCGCAATATGCATGGTCCTCCATCGCCGTTGATCGAGAATTACCTGCGGGAAGCGGGTTTTTGGCACGTGGCCACGATAGGCCGGGGGTTCAAGTTAGAGCCGACTTTGATCAGTGCGTTGATAGAGAGGTGGAGACCCGAGACGCACACTTTCCATCTTCCATGCGGAGAGTGTACCATCACTCTAGAAGATGTGCAGTTGCAGTTGGGATTGCCGGTGGACGGGTCGGTAGTCACCGGGTCCGCAACTTCTACCGATTGGATGGCCGTATGCTACGAGCTTACGGGTGCCATTCCGGGATAACATTCATGGACGTCGGATCGAGATGGCTCTGGTTACGAGACATTCCGAGCCGAATGATGGTTCAACCGAAATAGAAAGAATACGGTATGCTCGGGCATACATTCTTGAGATAATTGGAGGTTATCGATGCTGGACTGTCTAGAAACCTCGTACACTTGAGATGGTGCATAAACTTGTTGATTTTAGAGCACCGGTGAATTGAGTTGGGGTCCGCCGTGCTTTATCGAAGTTGTATCGAGAGATATGCAGGCGACGCGGCGAGTAAAGCGAAAATCGGAGGTTGCCTATCACTGCTGCGATCATGGGCGCGGTTTCGATTTCCATTTTTACGTCCTCGACTCGACCACCCATATTCATTCCCACTGATAACGAGGTAAATTTAATGTTATATTTTACAATTATTACGTAGATTTATAGTATAATTGTATGCTAATAATTTATTTAATTAGGTGGAACCATTCGGCGAGTTATGCTGGAATACCTACCTCGCTTGAAGATATACGACTTCTATTGGACCAACGGTCGGAATCACAAGTAAGTTTCGAATTTCGTATTTATAATTTAGTATTTCGTATTTAGTGTTTAGTATTATGTATATAACTAATATTTTGGTAATGTTAATATAGTTTCAATGGACACCGTACGAGGATCCGGCAATTCGGGCAGTAATTCCGGAGGAGTTCTTGCAAAATTCAAACATTTGGCACGTGAAGGTCCCATTGATCAACTATGCGACCGTGGAGATGCACCAGTCAGATCGGGTTCTGCGACAATTTGGATTCCGGCAACCAATTCCCGTGCCACCTGAGGTGCTCGATGATGAGCACAAAGTGGACTTACGGCAGTTGCACACGGATTGGCCAAGATTGTGGTCAGCATCTATCGAGATGTGGGAGAACCGGTATGACTATTTACCTATCCGGGAACCGATCGTCGTTCCTGAGTTAGCGTGCGTGCTGGAATACATACCATGGTCTAGGATCCATGGTAAGCCGTATTTGTTGTCGGAAGAAGAGAGGCGACGGCAACTTCGTCAACAAAGGGAACGTCGGGGCCCTTTAAATCCAAGGAGAAAGGGTGATGAGACGGGGCCATCAACAGCGCCGACACAGCCACCGAGCCCATCAACAGTGCCCACACAGTCACTGGGCCCATCAGTTTAGTAGACGACACCGACATCACAGCCTTTAGCCTTTATGCCAGGTGCGTACCCTAGCCCTTATATGTATCCTAACCCATATATGTTTCCTTTTCCCACCCCACCCGAGTTGGAATGCATGGCGGGTTCGAGTCCGTTCTCGACTACTCCGATCGCCAGCCGATCTTGAGGCCGTCGTCGCTTGATGGATCACAGGAGGCGCCGTCGGGGAGCACTTCTTTTTACCAGTCTCCTTCGCCATACGAGATTCAGACACCCCCGCTGTGGTTTATGCAAACACCTCCGGGGTCGTTATTTTATCAATGTGGGTCATCCTCGCAACACCCACAACCGGACCCACCGTCGGAGGCGGAATCCCCGCCGAGGTTCCACGACCCGTAAGCTAGAAGAAGAAGGAGGAATCCAGTAGCAGTGTCGCCGAACCACCCCGTGTGGCATCGATTCGGACCAAGCATCAACATTGATTCGGATGAGCTTTTTATTTTTAAATTGTAATAATTTTTTTATTTTTAATAAAATAAAAGTTGTTTTTATTTGTGTTTGTAATTTAATTTTAATATCTTCACTAAAATAGAAGTTGTTTATTTTTTTATGTAATTTAATTTGATTTTTTTAATAAAATAAAAAGCTATTTTTATTTTTATTTTTTGTAATTTAGTTTTAATATATTTAATAAAATAATAGTTGTTTAATTTTTTTATTGTAATTTAATTTTAATATCTTTAATAAAATAGAAATTGTTTAATTTTTTTATTGTAATTTAATTTTAATATATGTAATAAAATAAGAAGTTGTTTTTATTTTTATTTTATTATAATTTAGTTTTAATATATTTAATAAATAAGATGTTATTTTTATTTTTATTTTTGTAATTTAGTTTTAATATATTTAATAAAATAAGAAGTTTTTATTTATTTATTTATTTCCTTTTGTCATAATTAGTAAAATAGTTGCATTTGGACCCACTTAAATTAATTTGTGATCTAGAATAATGTTGAAAATTAATATTAAATAAATAAGATTTCATAGGACCTATTTGTTAGAATTTTAAGATCTGGTAGAACTTTTCGGATTTTAGCAAATTTAAATCCATTATTTTATATTAGAGATGGTGATGGATCGTGTTGGATGTAATCGCAACTTAAATTAAAATTATTTAAATAGTACATTTTATTATTTAAAAATAAAAAAATATTAAAAAGATATTTTTACGCTAATGTTTATATATTTTAAAAATATTTAAATTTAGGCTGGTTCAAAGATAAAAAAAAATAAAATTATTCTCTAAATTTAACCCATGAATATGTAGATTTTAAATTAAATTGAATATTCAATGGATTGATTAGACGTGGTTAATAATTGTAAAATTCATACTCGAATTAATATATATATATATTTTAAAATTTAGATCCACTAATTATTTGTATTAAACACGAGAGTTGTTATAAGGATTCGAGCCCGATTGCTTAAATTATTTATATGATATTCAAATGTGATTAATAATTGTAAAAATTTTGACTGTTGCAGGGCTAAAGCGCGTCCCCAGGGGCACTCTTTCCTGGTTTATCCCCACAAAACGCGGTGACATGGACGCGTTTTGTGGGGAAATGGCCCTTTTCTGTAATTTTTTTTTTTTTTGATATATTTAGATATTTTACCCAAAGTTTTACATCTCATTTATATTCATGTTGGACTTGTTTTAGAAATTCCAGCAACTATTTTAATTACTCAAACATTTAAAAATTTATTACATCAATATTTTTTCTATATTTAAAGAATGTGTATCACCTCTTAATTCTAGTTATGTACTTTTAAGAGTTTCACCTTGGTTAGAGTAGATATATTTTTTATATTAGTTATTTTTTTTAATGATTTTTTATGAAAAATATTTCTATCATCTTAATGGATAGAAGTATTTACTCTTAGAGGATTTAATGCTTAAAATAATCCACTATTATTGTACTCTATCTTGTTCTACATTTTCTAATTTGATTTTACAAATTTAAGGAAAAAAAATATATAATCAATTAAGATTTAATTTAGTTAACATGTTGTTATTACAATAAAAAAAGATAAATAAATATATTATTTTTTTTATTTAAAGGTTTGAGATTTAAAAATTATTAAGTAAAAACAAGTATAAAAAACTGTAAGCAATATTAAGTAAAGAATATAGGTTTTTTTTATAAAATTAACCTAAAAAATTTAATTAATTACATAAATGACCTATTTTTTTATTAAACACGTAAATGACCTAAAATCTACCGTGAAAGTTGGTGGAGCCAAAGGGTTTGGCGCCACCAACACGCCACGTCAGCTATCAGGATAGAAAAATTATTTTTTTGGTGGAGCCATATAGAATGGCGCCAACTGTATAAATATCAGAGGAATACTATAATTTTTGAAAAATAAGGGGACTTTAAAAAAATTTCCATTTCTGGTGGAGCCAAATAAATTGGCGCCACCAGTTTCCAATGTGATTTTTTTTTTAAGTTTTTTAAAATTTTAAATATATTAAAAAAATGTTAAGTATAATTAATTTTAAAATTTTAATATATTTAAAATTTTAATATACTTAAATATATTTTTAATAGGTAAAGACAAAAAATATTTTCTTAATATATTTAAAATTTTTAAAAAACTTAAAAATTTAAATATATTAAAAATTTAAATATATTAAAAAATGTTAAGTATAACCAATTTTAAAATTTTAATATATTCAATATATTTTTTTAAAATTTTAATATATTTTTTAATAGGTAAAGAGAAAAAAGATTTTTTAATATATTTTAAATTTTAAAAAACTTAAAATTATATTTAAATTTTAAATATGTTAAAGAAAATTTTGAGTATAACCAATTTTAAATTTTTAATATACTTAATATATTAAAATTTTGAACATATTAAAAAAATTTAAGTATAACCAATTTTAAAATTTTAATATATTTTTAATAGGTAAAGACAAAAAAAAAAGGTTTTCTTAATATATTTAAAATTTTAAAAGAAAAAAGGGTGGGCAACTTTGGAAATTAGTGGCGCCAATTTATTCAGCTTCACCAAAAAAGGAAATTTTTTTTTAAAGTCTCTCAATTTTTTTAAAAATTACAGTATTTCTCTAGTATTTATTTAAGTGGCGTCATTCTATACGGCTCCACCAAAAAAATAATTTTTTTATCCTGATTGCTGATGTGGCATGTTGGTGGCGCCAAACTCTTTGGCTCCACCAACTTTCACTATAAATTTTAGATCATTTACGTGCTTAATTAAAAAAATATCATTTATGTAATTAATTAAATTTTTTGAGTTAATTTTATAAAAAAGCCAAAGAATATATGAGTTGCTTAAAATTGAAAAACAAGCTATAGTGGGAAATTAGCGTTGATTCCCTATCACAAGTCTGAAGTTTCATTCGTTGTCGTCTTTTCTTTTCATATATTGTGTCCAATTTCACTTTTGTAATCATTTGATTTGATTACTTCAATTTTGGACCCTCCGTCGCTTCCTTCCTAATCAACCTTTCTTACATCGCCAATCTCCTCCATTGGACTCATCTGTCAATTCTAACTCATCCAAGGCACTCAACTCAAGTTAAGTTTTCAATCTGATCTTTGCTAACATTTGTCCACTTCTAATTTAGTCCCTCCTTTTTTATCCAAGCTCACCACTACTTCAAATTATTCATTTCATCTTCCACTAACACTGCTTTTCATCTCAATTTTTACCTCCTGCCATCCCTTTCTCTCTTATTATTATACCCATTTTATATTTTCTCAATTTTACAACTTTTTCAATTTAACCCCTTATCGTTAACCATTTTCATCTTACAGTCTCTTCATCTATCTCATTGAAATTGACCTGACATTCTTGGGTTTCATCGATCATATGTGTTACACCAATTATAGGTCGTTTTCCTCAATATTTGTCTCGCCTATTATTGCTTGAAGTTATTCATGCCCTATTGCT
Organism: Gossypium sturtianum; assembly: GCA_025698515.1. Classification (NCBI taxonomy): domain Eukaryota; kingdom Viridiplantae; phylum Streptophyta; class Magnoliopsida; order Malvales; family Malvaceae; genus Gossypium; species Gossypium sturtianum. The sequence continues at coordinate 162,334,833 of CM046955.1, read as the reverse complement.
TCTTTTACGGCACTTACAATCTTTTGTTTTGTGGTCTATATTGCCCTAAAATCCACATAACATGATTTAGGGTCTGTTCTGCAATGCTTAAAAAAATACTTCTAGTTTTAAAAGCACTTCTGGAAGAAAAGTTGTGCTAAACAAATTATTTTGACTAAAATTTTTAACTTTTCAGAAATGCTTTTTAAAAGTACTTCTGAAAAAGAGAAGCTAAAATTTTTAACTTTTCCTTTCCCAAAAGTACTTTTAGTGCTTAATTACTTTTTCACCCCTCCAATAACATAGTACTTTCCCTTTTTTTTCTTGGTGCTTAATTACAAATATGTTAAAATCATGAATTAAAAATAAAAATAAAATTAAAATTAAAATACTAATTACAAATATTTAATTTTTATATTTAAATATTTAAAATATAGTTTATATATTCTAATTAAATTTTATAAATAATTAATATTTATTGCTTAAAAATATTTAAAATTTATATTTCACATATTAAAATATTAACAACAAGTTATAATATTTTTTTATATTTTTTACTAAAATATAATAATATTAATTAATTTCAATATTATTTAAATACATATTTGCTACTTGATAATAACATGTTTAAAATGGACATTTTATTTTTCAAAAGTACTTTTTGACAGTAATGCTAAATACTCAAATTTTAAACCAAACTTTTTAAAAATATTTCTCAAAAATACCTTTCAACAGCACTTCTCAAAAATACTTTTCAAAAGTATTATTAAACTAGCCCTTATTCTTTAAGGCAACTCGACTTTATGAAAGGTGATGCTTCAAGGATCCTTGAATTTTGAACTTGGTTTAAAATAAATACTTGAGAAATTTAACAAGGTGTAATTGGTGAAATAGCTGTATGGGTAATCTCTTCTTCTTTTATTATACTGTTCATAATGAAATATATAAGCTCATTGCACTAAATTGCTAATACAAAGTTTGTGACGGAGGAAGATGTGACATTCCATACGATGGTAGGAGGCCGTGCAAATAGCTAATCTAGGGTAAAGATTTTGATAGAGTTTTGGCTAGTAGTCTCTCCATGATGGAGGATATCAGGGATATTTACAATGGAGGGTTTGGCTATTAGCCATCCTCAACTCTTTACACGTGTCAAAAAAGAGGTTTTGTATTGAAATGCAATTTAGGGAGCAAAAGAGCTTTCTAAGTAGGCGGTAATTGGATTTTATGGGTTTTGACATTCTAAATAGAAAAGATGAAGATTTAACGTGTAGACTGTAGAGTACATCGAAAATTTTCTAATATATATACAATCAATTTTTATTAGGTAAAATCATTTTTATCATATTTTAATAAAATAAATTAGTTTTATACGTATTTAATTAATAACTATTTATTCAAAATTTTGGACTTGATTAGTCCAATCCAATAATTTTAAATAAAGGTTTAATTATGAATTTTATGTTTTTATTTTACAAAAATCGAGAAATAAAGAGATAAATTTTAATATTTTATAAAAATTTTAATATTTTAATTCATGTCTTTGTATATATATGAATTTGAATTATTAATGTTAATTTGTTACATATAAATTGTTGAATAATTTATTTTTATTGATTCTTTACATATTAAAATGGTTGAATAAGAACTAAAATCTACTACATTGAACTAAAAATCAGAATATATTTAAATTTAGATTAAAATAAATTTAAATATAATTCATTTATTATGATACTTAAATCCAAAATAATAATGATAAGAATCTAGTAATCTAAAAAAAATTAACATAGAGACTGAAACATCAACCTTTATTTATTCCAATTTATTGAAGAGAAAAAAATGATAAAACAAATTTTATTTATTAAAAAAAAAGGAATTTGTAGAATTTGTTATTAGTTATTACAATTTTTGTTCTGTTTTGTCATAACAATGTTATCTGTCTGTCCCCTGCAAGTTCATCTATTAAAAGCATAGTGATAATTAGCCAACGCAGTTTTTTTTTCGCTTTCCAATCTTCACTCCCGTCCTCACATTTCCCAACAAAAAGCGAAGGAAATCATTTTCATCAATCCCCCCTATCAACCTTCTTTTTCTTTCCCACGGAAACGAAGAGCAAATCAGAAAACCTTGTGAAGAAAAAATGAGGGAAATCTTGCATATCCAAGGAGGCCAATGTGGGAACCAGATCGGGGCTAAGTTCTGGGAAGTCATATGCGATGAGCATGGAATCGACAACACTGGAAAGTATAACGGTGACTCCGATCTCCAGCTGGAGCGTATCAATGTCTACTACAATGAAGCCAGTGGCGGTAGGTATGTCCCTCGCGCTGTTCTCATGGATCTTGAACCTGGCACTATGGACTCCGTCAGATCCGGTCTTTTCGGCCAGATCTTTCGTCCCGATAACTTTGTCTTCGGTCAGTCTGGTGCTGGCAACAACTGGGCCAAGGGTCATTATACCGAGGGAGCTGAGCTCATTGATTCTGTTCTAGACGTTGTCAGAAAAGAGGCGGAGAATTGTGATTGTTTGCAGGGTATCTTTCAACCCTATAACTTTTACCCTCTTTTCCGGATATATTTTATTCGGTTTTACATTAAATTTCTCGTATTTGTCCTTCTTTTTTTTTTTGCTTTCTAAAATTGGGTTTGTTCTTGATCTTGGGTTCATTGAGCCGATAGCATTTTTGCAGTGCAGATTATATGTTCTCTTTTATACCTATCGAACGTTACTATTTCGAAGTAAAATTGTTATATATAAGAAGCAAATTGTTTAAATCGTTGAAATTCTTTCGTTGTCTTGATTGGAGGAATTGAATTTCATCTTCACCTGTCTTGCTTTGAAGTGACTGTGGTTGCATTATGGTTGGTTTGTGTTTGTATAGATAACATTTGTTGCAAGCTTCGTTCTCTATAATTCCATTTAACTTGATTATCCAACACATTTTATTACGTTTCCTGCAATTATGTTTAATATCAACCTTGTCTATGGTTGATGTTGACTGGCTTTGTTACTTCGTAGTCTCAGAAAGCTCACCAGAAAGGGGGTGGGAAAGGAAAAAGGCCATGTCTGCTTTCGTATCTCACTTTTATGTGCCTTTGCGACAGGTTTTCAAGTTTGTCATTCATTGGGTGGCGGTACCGGATCTGGAATGGGAACCCTTCTTATTTCCAAGATCAGGGAGGAGTATCCAGATCGCATGATGTTGACATTTTCGGTCTTCCCTTCGCCCAAGGTATCCGATACAGTTGTTGAACCATACAATGCTACCCTTTCTGTTCATCAGCTTGTTGAGAATGCTGATGAATGCATGGTGTTGGACAATGAAGCTCTGTATGACATCTGCTTCCGCACCCTCAAGCTCGCCACTCCTACCTGTAAGTTTTGATTTATCATTCCAAATGCCTAGTTTATTTTTTCATATTTGTTTCTGTGGATTGGGTTATAACTGGTATTTTCTTCCCACACTTCTTCAAAAACATTGATTGGCTCCTTGCAAAGGAATCAATTTCCCAAGTATATATGATCTGCCCATCAATTGATTCTTCTTTTAACTTTTCTCAGTTGGTGACCTTAACCACCTCATCTCTGCTACCATGAGTGGTGTTACATGCTGTCTACGGTTCCCTGGACAGCTGAACTCTGATCTCCGTAAGCTGGCGGTTAACCTTATCCCTTTCCCTCGACTACACTTCTTCATGGTTGGCTTTGCACCCTTGACATCCAGAGGATCACAGCAGTATAGGAACCTGTCTGTTCCTGAACTGACTCAGCAGATGTGGGATGCCAAAAACATGATGTGTGCTGCTGACCCACGCCATGGCCGTTACCTAACTGCTTCTGCAATGTTCCGGGGTAAGATGAGCACTAAGGAGGTTGACGAGCAAATGATTAATGTTCAGAATAAGAATTCGTCATACTTTGTTGAGTGGATCCCTAACAATGTGAAGTCTAGCGTGTGTGACATCCCACCTAAGGGTCTGAAAATGGCATCCACTTTCATCGGAAATTCAACTTCGATTCAGGAGATGTTTAGGAGAGTTAGCGAGCAGTTTACAGCTATGTTCAGGAGGAAAGCTTTCTTGCACTGGTACACTGGTGAGGGAATGGATGAGATGGAGTTTACGGAAGCTGAGAGCAACATGAATGATTTAGTTGCAGAGTACCAGCAATACCAGGATGCAACTGCTGATGACGAGGAGTATGAGGAAGGAGAGGAAGAAGAAGAGGAAGCTGCTTGAGTGAATAACGATATGTATATGTTTGTTGGGTGATGTTTATGTTGTCAAATCAAGATTGACATAACATAATATGTATGGTTGTTGTGGGTTCTTCCTTGTATCTTTGATGGATTGATTTCTTGTGTCTCTGCATTTGCTTCCAAAGCTTATGATGAATGATAAGATTTGAAGGACATATTATTTGTCAACGACTATTTCTTTTTATATTTAAGAAATAAAACTTAATTTTTTTGAAGTGATGTTAAGAATTTGTAGTTCTAAAGCCAACTAGTCATTCAAATTCTCATTAACTATTAGAATTTCAATTACAATGCTTCTTTACAACATACAATGAATAGAAGCTAAAGATATACAAGAACTAATAGTGGCTGTGGCAGAAAAGCTGAGCTGGGTTCATAAAGACAAGTTCAAAGAGTAAAAAATCACACTTTAACACCATCAAACTAAAGCTGGCTACTTAACAGCCTAAATGAAATAACCTTCATGTACTCGTTATGTCCCGGAAAACCTGAAGCCGATTCCTCCTCGATGAAACAGTGTTTGCTGATGCGTTATATCCACCCTTCACACCAAATGATTCTTGCTGTTGAGTTATATTCTCAATATGATGCTTAGAACGATCAGGATGTTGATAAATTATGTTGGAATTCAGATTTTCATCATTGAGAAATTCGTCCTTTTCTTCCTCTTCAACCATGTCTGCCCAGGTTTTCTTATTCGGTGCAGCATCTGCCGGTTTTTCCACTCCGATTTCTGATTCATCTTTAGAAGAAACCAATGGTTCTACATTAAGACTTTGCACAGAATGAGTAGCCACACTGCTTGATAGCTTGCTAAATGAACCGCCAGTGGATTCTTCAGCCCATCTTCCCCTTCTTTGATCTCTATTATTTAGCCATGACAAAGAGTTTCTTGGCTGAGTGAATAGAACTCCAGATAAGCCTTCCTGAGCTTCCTCTTCCCCTAGGCCAACTGCAGAATAGTTTTCAGACTTCGCATTACTTGAACTAAGAGGTTCTTCTTTAAGTTTCTGGATCGAAGGTGAAGGCACACTTTCAGTGGTTGCAGTTTGCTCAAAAGAGAGCTTCCGAATCGAATTTCTAACTGTATCTTCTCCCCATCTTCCTCCTCTCCTCTGATCTGCAGTGTTGAAACCCCATGAACATCGTCTTGGTTGGGTTAACAAAACTTTTTCCGAGTTCTTCCTACTGGCTGCCAAGGAAGCATAAGTGTTTTTATGAGCAGAACCTACTTCTTGTCCAGCTGAATACCTCCAGCTTTCCTTCAGCTTGCTGCTGGAATACACAGACCCTTCACTCGGGCTTTCGAAATAGGAGCCTTTTCTCCACTTATCACTCAACATGGTTTGTGGAGAACATTGCAAACTACCTTTCAGTCCAATGGGTGTGCATTGTGAACTTGTTGTGTCATCATATCCAGACAAGTTACCATTCTTCTCAATACACCAAGGGATATTATCACCATTTCTAGGAAGGAAAACGCTAGCTTCCTTCAAACTTCTATCCCTGCATGATGTCAAACATCTTCGAGTTTCATTCCCTTTTTCCGGTTCCTGTGCCCCTGCGGGCTCTAACTTTGACTGCGTTTCTACTTGCATAAGAATTTCCATAGCACGTTCATATGATTTGGAGTAAGATTCATCCATCTCTTCAGTTCCAGCCGAAACTTTAACATCCTGAAGCAGTGATTTCGCTTCACCGAGCCTATTCATGTACATCAAGCATATTGCCAAGTTGCATTGCTTATTCTTATCTGGTTCCAGAGACAAAGCTTTTCTGTGATGATACAAACTCAATGTCAAATACATGTATATACACTTTTAAGAAATATAAACATAGCACACCATACTATACCTGTAATGTTGTTCAGCAATTCCATAATTATGTTGCTGGAGATAGGCCCAGGCCAAATTCCCTAGTATCCTATAAAACATAAGACAAATTTTCAGAAAATATGAGTTGAAAGGATGAGGAGAATAAAGGGTAGGAATGCATGTAATATATCCCACCTCGATTTCTCTTGTTCAATAGTAATCTGAATCTTCTTCCCTTGAGATCTTGCAATCTTTGTCTTCTTCCCACCGAAAACGGTTCCTTCCTCAATGTTCCTTAGTTTGTTCTGAAGGATTTCAATCTCTTCATCAACCCTTCCAGACCTCTGCAACAACATATCATCATAATATTATTTCTCTGAAAATTTCAAAATCCTCTTGTATGAAGCATAATACATTTCCATTCACTCCAGTTAGCTATGACATTATGATCCTTAATCTGAACTAGGCTCATTAATCTGCACTAAATTTACTAACAAGCAAATGAAAACTAAGCTCAACAGAAACAAATAAACATTTGAAGATAAAGATTGGCATGGTACCTTGTAGAGTTCAACAAGGACATTATCAAGAGACTCCTGAGAATCATAAGGGCAAAGATGCCGGAAAGATTTGATTGCCTCAATAGCCTCATCAGATCTATTCAATTGTTTCATCACAACAGCCATGTCTTTCAATGCACTATCAACACGATCTCCAGCATTAATGGCTGCCCAGAACAGGGAAACGGCCTTACTGGGATCCTTGTCTATCAACTGTGCACCCATAATCCAAAAAAAAAAAAAAAAAGAGCAACGTAAGTTCACATGGAATTCTAAAGCCTAAACTAGTAACCTGTAAGGTCACATGCAACTCGGATTTCCAGTTATACGGCCAATGGGGGAAAACAGAAAGAAACAAGAAAAAACGAATTGGATCATCTCAGATACCAAGAAAATTTAGGGGATTCATCCATGCAAAAGAACCAGTAATCAAGAAAATATCCAGGAAACAGTAAGAAGAAAAATGGAAGGGAAAAGATAAAATCATTTACGATATTGATAATGGGAAATGGTGTAATTAACCTGGACGTGCTTTGCCCTGCCATAAGGAGAATCAGAAGCTGGCACTTTGTGAATGACATGAAAGCAATCGCCATTGTTGGCAGGCGAAATTCTTTTCCTCTCTGACATTGGCAAGACGGTGGTGGACTGTATTTTCTTCCATGCAGGCGGCTGTGGGGTCAAGAAACCCCTCGCTGGACAGTGTTTGTCGCTTGACCACATCGATTCTCTGTTTTTTCTCACCAAAATCTCCAAACCCTTTTCAAGATTTTCCAAGAAAGTGTTTCTATCAGTCGAAAAGAAGAATTTTCGATCAATATACTAACGCTACTATTACTATTGTAAATAAAGGAAAAGAGTCTTTATTAATTTGGATCAATTCTGTTGAGTATCTCTTCAATTTTCTCTTGTGGTGGGATTTAGGGAAGGGAAAGCCACTTTATCTCTTGAAATTTTCGGTCGATACTTTGATAAAAGATTCCCGGAAACATTTAGAAACTGAGAGAGAAAATTGAAAGAGAAAAAGTGTGAAGACGGTGATGATGATGATAATTCGTTTTGGGAGGAGAAATCGGATGACAATCAAAAGGGAAATAGCCGTTATATAATTACTAGCCGTTGGGGTTTTACAGTGGCTTTCACTTACTTTTTACTGGGTTTTTATGGCATAATACCGAGTTTAGCCCTAATGTTTAACTCTTTTGTCATTTTGATCCTAATATTATTTTATCACTTTGACTTTCAACTTTCAAATTTTAATAAATTTACTTTTTTTTGAGTAAAAAACTTACTCAACTATTAAAATTTTAATGACAGCCACATGATAATTTATGTGGCAGTCCTCCGCTATACTTTATAAAATTTAAGAAAGTTTATACAATTTTCTTTATTGGTAACACGAGCTGCCAGATTAATGTGATTAAACTTTTAACAATTCTGGCAAAAAAAAAATTCAACGGCTTAATAAGTTTATCCTGTTCAAAAAAAATAATTTGATTAAAATTTGAAAGTTGAATATCAAAATAATCCAAAGAAAAAAGAATTAGATCTAAAGTGATAAAACTAGAAAACATTATAAGTTAAATTTATTATTATGTCTGTTTTATTTCTTATTTTTCAATAATTTGCTTTTTTTACTTCTTTATTATTTCTTTTCTCTCATTCTAATCTCTTTGGAATTTGAATCCCAATTTGAAACATTTTTAGGTCACCTTGATTTTATTGAAAAAATAAAATAAAACTTTAAAAATTAAAATTTTAAACTATGTAATTTAAAACTATCAAATTTGAGCACGAGAGTGATTCAACCTAAAGTTCTAAACTCAACCAAGGTATAAAAAAGCGAATGCCACGTATTGATTATGAATGTGTAAAAATAACTCTCATATTTTAAAAGATTCAAATCCTAAAAAAAAAAAAAAAAAAAAAAAAACTATTTTTTTCATTCAACAATTTTTCCATAAATTTAATCTTTAATCTTTATTCATTTTATCATTTTGGTCCATATATTTTTATCACTTTAAAATTTTAACAACTATTAAAATTTTAACAACATTAATGTGGTTACTTGCATGATAAATCACATATAATTAAATAATAATAATTCAACAAACTTTAAAAAAGTTTATTTTTACTTTTTGGAAAATGTATTCATTTTAACAGTAAAGTATATATAAATTGTCATACAAGCTACCATATAAATACCATTAAAATTTTAACAATTCAATCAACTTTTTGTCAAAAATAATAATTTCACTAATTTTTAAAAGTTAATGGCTAAAGTGACCCCAAAAAAATAAGAACCAAAATGATAAAATGGATAAATATTAGTGACTAAATTTATCTTTATACCTATTTTCTATACTCAAACCTTTTTTTTTTTTTAATTTATACCTATATATTAAAGTAAGCTCCGAAGGATCTTCCTCCTGCAAGACACATGTCACACACTCACCACGTTTCTTTTATTTTTTCACATTTTATAAAAGTAGCTAATTTTCAAATTTAGTTCTTCTAATATATTTAAATTTGATATTTAATCTTTATACTTCAATTTCTAACATATAAAAGTGGCTAATTTTTAGTTTTGGTCATTTTAATATGCTTAAATTTGAGATTTAATCCTTATACTCTGATTTCTAACATATTTTGGTCTTTATATTTTTTATAATATTATTAATTAATTTAATATTTTTATAATGTTATTAATAAGTTCAAATAGATAATATTATTAACTTTTCAATTAAAATATTACGTGATTATATATATAACTAACTTTTTATCCTGTGCGATGTATGAATAAATTATTTGAATTTATTATAACACGTTAAATTTATTTTTAAAATTTAACAATTATATAAAACAATATAGGCTAAATATTGTATAAAACATTGTATGTTTCTCAACCCATTGATTGATTGAATAAATGAAATCTTCTTGATAAATCTTCGTAATCTACGTTTAGGGTTTTTATATCATGCTTAAATAATTTTAATTTTTGCAACATTTTAAAAATATTTTATACTAATTTTATTTTAATATTGATATTAATAGTAAGTTCTTTAAACATGTTTTAAATTAAATATTTTATTTTTGTATGATTTAAATTAATTATTTTAATTCTAATTGAAAATATAACAATTTTAACTATGTTATTTAATAATTTAAATATGTATTTACTATATTATAAACATATTATAATTAGTATTAAAAATGTTTAAAACAATATTTATAAAGTGTTTTAGATGTGATACTTTAATCATATAAAATTAATATTTTTACACTTCTTAAAAACTTGTATTCTAATTCCAATCTTAAGTGAATTTTAAAGTAAACTTTAGTTTAAACAGTTTTTAATTTTAATTTTAATTTTAATCTTAACTGTTATATATAATTTTTTTTAAAATTTAAATAATTTTTTTATTTCTACTTTAAAAGAGTTTTAATGTTTTAAACTATATTTAAATTTTAAGGTATTAAATTATTATTTAACTTATGAGTTTTAAGTTTTTTTAGGTAAAGAATCGGATTGTTTTTATAAATAATAGTATAATATTAAATTCTATTTTTTGTATTTAAAATTATTATAAAATTACCAAAATCACCTCATCACTATTTATTTGAATTTATTTTAGTTCATCTTTCCATATTTTATTTTGTTCAAATAATAATATTTATCTCTAATTTAAATTAAGCTTATAAATAATATGAATAATTTTTATAAATTAAAATATATAAAATTATTTAAATAAGATTAGTTATAAATCCGTGTTTGAATTGAATGTTTATTAAGTAAAATTATATTAATATAACTAATTACATAAAAATATATATGTAAACATATAATCTTTTGTAATATCTAATTATGGGATATAATATATGGTATTTCAAATATAATTTTTTGTCACTAATTTTAATTAATATCATCAACAGAACCTTATGTGATAGTTTGATAGTCAAGGATATTCGTCGCCCCGAATATAAGTTATGTTCAAGTCGCGCTAGTTACATTTGTTGTTCAGACTTTATCCTATTATTATAATTAAAAAAATAAAAATAAACATGGATTAATAAATCAAACTAAATTTCGAGCATATTATCCTTACAGTATCGTCTTGGTCATTTTCATTTTCCTAAACAGTAATGACACGTGTTAACTTATTATTCGATAAAAACGAAACTGAGGAATTCATTTTATAGAAGTCAGCAATTCCGAATCAAATTACTAGACTGAGAGAAAAGGAGAGCGAAAGGCGGCGATACCGTCCAAGCTGTGTAATTCCTAATTCTTTTTTCTTTCATTTTTAAATTTAATTTCACTTTCTTTCTATCTCATGTAGAACTTTATAAATTTAAAAATCTGATATTTCCATAATAATATTTTGAATTTGTTGAAGATTCTGGTTTGCACTTTGTTGAATATATTGAAATTTTCCTTCTGTTTGTTGGGAATTTTTTTGTCATAAATATGAAGATTGAAGACGTGGATGTATTTTGTGTACTGGATTTGGCGTTGACTAATGATATTAATATCAAACTTTTGCGATTGATTTGGAATGCCTGTGGTCAATGTTTTCTCTTACAGGTTTCTTTTGCTGCAAAGGTTATTTTTACTTTAGGGTTTTCAGGGAGGCTAAATTAGAATGCAAATTTTGGCTGAATGATGTACCAAAAGTTAAGTTTCTTTATTATTAGTTCCTTTTGTTTAAGCAATTATGTATACAAATATTATACTGTGGCTTTTTTCTACTATTTTTGCTGATTTTAGACATTTTTGTTAACGGAATATATTTCAGAATCATACGATGATTGTTTATTTCTATTTTTTGTTTATTGTATCTTAGAGTTGTGTTTGATCTGGTGTCTTATAGTTTTCAGTTTTTGGCCCTTGGAAAAGACTTTGGAGGAGAGGAGTGGATCCGCTGGTCCGTTTTGGGCTGGCTTTGTTCATCTAACAACGGCTCTAAGGAGAGAACCTTGTGAAAAAATTAGAAGGGGCAAAGAGTGTATGCAGGCTTTTCCTAAATTCTTGATTGCATCCCCTTCATTTCACGGTGGTCGTGGTGCCCTACCTTCAGCTGGTGGGCATCCCGCGGATCTTACTTACCTTGCTGGTGGTGGGTGCTGATACAAGCATCTGTAAAGCTGTGAGTGGAGCTATAGTGTTTTATTGTTGTTTTAGGAATTAGGACTACTTTTATACAGATGGTTACTGTGAAATGGCTTGAAGATAAAAGCTTTCTAGCGAAGAATGGAAAGTCTAAGCAGCTAGAAGATTCTTTCTCGTTTCTTCAAGGTTAGTTATTACTTTGTCTTTGTTTTTGTTTTCTTCTCTCTTCATTTATTGAATTCAATGGAGAAAATATCTGAAAGAAAAGCATGATTGTCAGATTTTGATGCTTTCTACTCGTACTTACATATGTTTTTAGAAGGTACGATGTAAAATAAAAGACCTTGAATCTAGTAATTTTTGGCTAATATGCAGTATTTTAGTGTATAAAGGCTTGCTTCTTACCCTAGATGCAAAAGTCAAATTCTTTATTGATTAGCATTATTTATGACGTATGCATGTCCCATGCATTTTAGTTCCTCTTGAGAGTAGGAGTCTAGTAAGCTTAATACAGTTGCTGCCCTTCATCAAATTTGGCGGCATGCTAATGTTTGGCATTTTCCCATACAGCATAGCTTCCTAGATATCTAAGCGAATAGATATACAATTCCATTTACATTGGAATAAAGAACAGAATTTTCTTCTTAATCTGGTGCACAAATAGATGTTATAGCTATATAATTTTAGAACAGGCTGAAAGGGTGAGTTGTTCATTAGACTCTTAGCATATTTATATATATATATATTTCCTCCAATCTTGTTTTGAAAATCTTCAGAAATTTTTACAGGTATGAATTTCCCTATTTACTGCTTCGGTAGCCAATCTCTTGAGGAAGACACTTCATTTGAAGGTATTTCATGCATCATTGAGGAAGAACAAAGTATATTGGATGCTGTTCTGCTATCTCAGGTATAGAACAAATGTAAAGCATACTTGTTGAGGTCTATCTATCACCTTTATTCATCTTTCTTGTTACTTTGGCAGTGGGAAGATCGGATGTTGAAAGATTGTTTCAAGTATGATGTGACAACCTCAGAAATTAAAGTATTATACCTACCTGTTTCTATCTTCTTTTCTTTTCTTCTCCTTTTTTTCTGTAAAGTTGGAATTACTGTAGTACACATAATTTCTGTGTTGCATTATATAGGTTGTTACTGGAAAGATGAAGTTTCTTTGTCAACTGAATGAAGGGCAGATAACAGATCATCTTTCGAAATCTGAGGGCAATACACTCCATGAATTGGATCCTTTTGTGCTTGACTGCGTGAAACACCAAGAGGAACTACTTTTTTGTCTTGCCAACAGTAAGAAGGCAAAATCTGAGCTTATTCCTTTGGCTTCTGTGCCTGACAGTGCCGTCTTAGTGATCATCAATGTAAGGCCCAAGTATTGCTTAACTTTTGACTGTAAGTTTAGTTCCTGTGTGAAGATGGTATATATATCTATATTATCAATATTGTGATATTGCTCAAAACTATTGTCTGGAAAAGAAATTTGTTTCCTTCTAATCTTTTCTTTCAACACGAGGGACCTAGAGTGTTTAGGGTCTTCCACGTAACAGATATACTAGAAATGTGTAAATGTTGCTTGAATACTTGGATCCTCATTGACTTGGGTTTGGCGTCCTTGTATCAAGTCTGAATCACGTTCCCCGTGAATGAATTATGTATCTACCTTGATAGCAGCCATGTCAATCTTCATTAGGTTTCAGTCCCTTCTTTTGTTCATGATTTTCCAAGAAAGCTTCTATTTTTGTGGCATTGGAGTTCTCTTCCTGTATTTTAAGCCTCAAGCCATCATCTTTTAGCGTGCTTTGGTAAGAGAACAAGAAAATATTGAAATTTACAGTTATGTAGCCCAAGAAGACCAGCAGACTTCCCTTTCTGCGTCCCTGATCTTAATGGCTGTTATATTTATTATAGGTGATAAGATATGTCAACGTAATCAGTCAGTTTAAGTTATATTCTTCTAATCCTTGTACACTGGTTTTAGGTAACCCCTATTGAATATGGTCACGTCTATCTGGTACCTTGTGCCTCAAACAGACTTTACCGTTTCCTCGATGCAAGATCCGCTGAAATAATCACAAGGCTTGCTACAGAAATTAATAACCAATCATTTCGCATATTCTACAATTGCTATGTACCTAATCGTTCTGGTGTATATTTTGAGGTATGAATTCAGTTCTGGTTCTTCTATTTGCTTTATATTTCATGTTATTGTTGAACTCACAGATTGTTTTGTTGTTTTGCCTTCAAAGTTCGAGGATTATATTTCTCAATATTTCTTACCTTCATCTAGTTATGTCTCTCTCTCTGGTTACTGATATGCAACTTTAGTTACTAAAAGTTACCACTGATACTTAGTTCTTTTTGTTTAATGTTTTGGATACTTCCACTCTTGGTTGTAAGCGGTGGTTCTTTTAGTCTTGAGGATGATCACTGCACTGTCAAATCGATGTTTGCATGTTTCTCCTTTTAGTATCTATGTACGTTCTTTGTACATGATGCATGCTTATAGCTATCATGGTTCTCTTATTTGATGTTGCAGGCTTGCTACTTCCCTCACCCTTTACCTGTGGAGTTCAGGCCTGCAGGTACTTTATTTGGTGCTAGTGGTAGGAGAGGGATTCACATATGTTCTATCATAGACTATCCTATTAAAACCCTCTCTTTCCAGACCACCCAAAATCTCAAAATACTGGCTGCAGCTATTTCTGAGATATGTTTTCAGTTAGAGGAAAAGAACATTCAATATAATCTGATGATTTCTGATTCTGGCAAAAAGATTTTTTTGTTTCTTCAGGTAAGTAAGTTTGTTCATAGCTTGTAGATCTATCTCCTACTGCTGAAACTTGATATCTCATTAGTTTTATTGCGCGCGCACACATTTCATTGTTATAGCTAAAAAGGAGACTGTGTAGTTAGTTATTTCTACCTTGTCTAGGCTGTTGTTTTTTAAAATTTTAGTTTAGTCGTGCAATTTTGTACTTTCAGTTATAGTAAAATATTCAATAGTTTTAAATTTTGAAAATATGTAATTGAAATTGATTAATCAAACATCCATCTAACTCTGTAATGCTAAAGTATGACATGTCATATATAGCAAATAAAAACATGCTATGTGTCCATATAAGGTCACATAAAAAATGGGGCGCACTGCCTTGTAATAGATTATAGCCTAAATGGTTGAAAGATTCCACATTTATGATGTGGTATGGTATGGACCTGTACATTTTTATTAAGTATTTTTAGAAAACATCATACTTGGACCAACAGAGTAAATGGGATGTGCAAAATGATGAGTGAAGCAAATATGTCCAATATTAGTATTACCCACTAAAAACATCACTTGTCAATATAATGCCATGTGATGTGTTATAGTCTAAATAGGGAGGAAAATTACACTAGTGATGTGGCAGTATATGGACGTGTGGCAAATTTTTATTAGTTATTTAAGAACATAATATATTTACCTATCATGGGATCTGCAATACTAGCAGGAAAGCAAAGTTTTGATATCATTAACTGGACAGGCTTACTGGTTGTCACATCAAATTATAATAGTTAACTTTAAGCATGATAGGGTACTGCAGCATCTGTAGAGCTTTATATGTAGACAATCATCATTTATGAAGAACAAGGAGACAGAAAATGTAAAACAGAACAGCCTTATGAGTGTATGATTTTGTCACCTTTAATTTCAGAACATAACAGTCTAGATTGTGGTAGGTTTGTTTTATCAAAATTGATGTCAAATTGGAGGATTCAATATTGTTGAAAACTTACTGATGGATTAATTTTAATCCATCCAACAGAAAACTTGTGCAGCCTCTCATGCCATCTCAGCCTGGGAATGTGGGGGCTACTTCTTGTTCAGGAATAGGTACCAATTTGATCAAGTTACTGAGGATGCCATGATTAATAGACTGAGCAGTTTCTCCCTTGACGATAACGACTTTGAAGCGGTGAAGCAGCTTTGTTGCAGCATTGCCAGTAAATTTGATGTTTGATCTAAAAGTTTTTAAATGCATGTTTATATATTGTGGAATTATGTTGCCACTGGAATCTTGTTTTTCTCCTATTGCCTATTGGGAACTGAGGCTTGTAATAGGGGGTTGACTTGTTTGTTTATGAGGATGACAGGATCAAATGCTATATTTGGAAGTTGTTTTGCTGATCAGGATGGCTTTTATTTTGCTGATAAATTGAGAAATCAGTTGAAGTATTTGAAGGATATAAGAAAAGAGCTTTACATTACTACTTGTTCAATATCATTAATATAGCATTTGGAAAAGCTTGCGCGAAAACTAATTCGCACCCTTGATTTCAAAGTATTGTTGTATTTTATCTCTAGGGTACGAAGTGAGATGAACTAAAAATTGAAGATAAATTTTGTTCACATTAAGTCTTTTGAGTTTGATCCCAAAAGTAAATTACTATTTCTGATATGCTAAGAAAAATACAAAAATAAAATGACCAAAATTGTTTAATCTAATAAACTAAATTATCTAATACTCCCTCTCCAGCTGGTTTAAAATTTTCTCCATTGCCAACTTCAGTCAACCTCTCAAAAGTGCCGTTTGTAGTCCTTTTCTAAGTATATGAGCAACTTGGTAGGGCATATAAAGCAGTCTATTGTCAAACTTATCTTCAATAAACTGCTTGTAACTTCCACATGCTTTGTTCTATCAAGAAGAACCAGG
This sequence comes from Gossypium sturtianum, assembly GCA_025698515.1. Classification (NCBI taxonomy): domain Eukaryota; kingdom Viridiplantae; phylum Streptophyta; class Magnoliopsida; order Malvales; family Malvaceae; genus Gossypium; species Gossypium sturtianum. Next base: position 162,318,405 of record CM046955.1, on the reverse strand, counting down.
TCACGAGCAATAAAAATTGCAGCTTAACTTCAATAAATGCTTGAACTTGTAGCAATACCCATTTGGCCAACCAAACAGGCGTGCTACCGTAGCATGCCGAATAGGGCCGGTAAGGAATGGTCATTCAAGGCAACCAAACATTTTGTGAGTTCCAATTCTAATTCACCATCACATTTATGCTGTGAAAGTACCCCTTCCGTTCCATTCTAAATCACCATCACAAGTTTAAAAAGGGGGAACTGAAAATACCAGCATTGCATTTAGGATGTTATTTTCACAGAACAAAACAAAAACCATGCATGCTCACAATACAAAAGTAAAAACCAATTAAAACATTGAACATTAACGTGATTTATATCATTTTACTGCATACTTGGGAAGGAGCTTACACCAGGAAACTCTTCAAGCTTAATACAACAAAAATAAAAAGAATTTTCAGCTACTAGTAGTTTTATATTGTAAAGGAATACAATTACCAGCTCTTCAACTGTCCGTCATTAGACAAGCTCACCATGAGAGTTCGATGCCCCTAAACCAGATTTTCCATCAAACTGCCTATTTTCAGCTTCTTTCACTTCCAAATCCCTCAAGGCCTGACTGCTTGAGAAGGAATTATCCGTGGTGTTGGACCCAATCCATGCTTTATGAAGTTGCAACACATACTCCAAGTGCCATAGAACATCCCCCATTGTAGGCCGGTTCTTGCCCTCGTCTGCAAGGCATTTCTCTGCTATCTCTCCAAACTTCTCCATGGATTCTGCAGAATAGTTTCCCCTCAGATGTGGGTCAATAATGGTTTCAAGCGACTTTTGTCTCTGCCATTTCATTGCCCACTCTGCAAGATTTATCTGCTCTTTTGGCAAGCTGGGATTTATAACAGCACGAGCACAAACAACTTCGAACAACACCACACCAAAAGAGTAGACGTCAGATTTCTCAGTCAACTGTTGCCTGCGAAAATACTCAGGGTCTAGATATCCGAAGCTCCCCTTCACTGCAGTACTAACATGAGTATGCTCCAAAGAAGGACCAGCTCTTGACAGCCCAAAATCTGACATTTTAGCCACAAAATTTTCATCCAACAAAATGTTGGTTGTTTTAACATCCCTGTGAATAATTCCCCGCTCTGCTCCTGTATGAAGGTAGTGCAGTCCCCGGGCAGCACCAATGCATGCTTCTAATCGCTGCTTCCAAGTCAATGGCGGGACATCATTTCCAAACAGATGACTCCTAAGAGTTCCATTTGCCATGTATTCATAGACCAAGATCATCTCATTTTGTTCATCACAGAATCCAATCATGGAGACCAAATGCCTATGTCTAAGCTTTGAAAGCATCTCAATCTCAGTATGAAATTCAGCAAGCCCTTGCTCAGATTGTGGATTTGCTCGCTTTATGGCTGCAAGAGTGCCATCTCCAATCTCCCCTTTAAATACTTTGCCAAAGCCCCCTACACCAATCACTAAACTTTCATCAAAATTATTTGTTGCTGCCCGAATCTCAGCAAGCGTAAATTGCCTACCAACTCCAGTGGAGGCCATAGATCCATTTAGATTTTGAAGTCTAGACGATCGCTTGGCATTGGCAGAGCTATTTAAAATAGAACCGTTGAGGAATAATGGTCGCCACCCAGCATTACTGTTATTTTTCGTGTCACCTGATTCTTTTCCTCGTTTTTTGCAGAAACAGCATACACGCGTAACAGCAACTGCAAGAATGGCAACAGTAGCTACACCTGCAGCAATTCCCACCCAGAGAACCCAGAACCTTGAAGCATGACTTGAACTTTTTGTTGAATCGTATCTCTGCACATGGGCAAGGTTTCCATTTCGGCTAAGCTTGAAAATCTCCAGCCCATTCAAGAGAGCATCAGTGCCTGAAGCACCAGCTGCTGTGTCAGGACCGAGCTGAATCCAGAGGGTGTTGATTTTTGAAGAAACCGCATCAAAGTAATCCTGATGATAAGCTTTATTCATTCCACCTGCCTTCACAAAAAGGTCATAATTATTCGCAGCAGTCCGGTTGTTTATGTAGATTCTGAAAATCCTAAGGCTTGGCTTATCAAATACCAGCTCACAGAAGTGTAGGCGGATTAAGTAATCAAAATCGGGATCCACTTCAAACCTCCATGACATATTGAACCTTTTCTCCAAGACTTGGGTGTTAGACATGCTTCTTGCTGTTTCATACACAAGAAGAGGAGCCACTGAAGAATCATTTGTAGAAGCATAGGTAATATTAGAACTGCTATTTATTTCAGAACCTGCATTTGCTGTGATCATATATCCAGAATCCACATCCCATGCTCTCCAATAATCGGAATCCTCGTTGGGGTTAATCTCTGGACCCCCAACATTCAACCTATACATAGTTTCAATTCCCCTTCCACTTAGATTCAGATTCACATCATTTCCACCCACTTTACTGACAGAATCAGCGAAAAGTTTATCGGTCATAGGGATCATCTCTATGGCATTAATGAAACCAAATGATCCTTTTGTCGGGGTGAACTCAATCACAAGTGAATTCGAATTGATGGGTAAAATATACTCTTTAACCAAAGAGAACGAGCTGGAATTGCTCCCTGAACTCTGGAGGTACAAATTCTTGTGTGCAATCTCACCGACAACATTAACCTGTGCTAAGAGTTTCAGACCATTTGCCGCAACATCGAAAGAAGATTCATTTACACTATGGTCCTCGAAGGAGAAGGGACAGAAATGAAGCCTCAAGAAATAGTTCCCTTGGATGCCATAAAACGTGTAGTTCAATTCATCACCGAAAAGCCGAGCAGATCTGTAGAGTGGAGAAAAGATTGTATCACCACTGAGTGCAGGAGTAGTGGAAACAACTCCAGGAGAACTAAGGGTGAGATTGTTATCAGGAGCCAAGTCACCAACCCATTTTCTACCCTCCACATTCACACTGGAATTTGTACCACAATTTATCAGAAAAGACTTTGTCTGAGCTTCACCGCTTCTAAAAACTGCACATAATACAACAACAAGGAGCAAAGGCAACAACTCCCTGCCTTGGACCTTCCCCATTATGACACTCCCTTCCTCAAGAAACTAAACCTCTCTCTCTCTCTCTCTCTCTCTCTCTCTCTCTCTCTCTCTCTCTCAATTTATAATTTTCTCAAGAAAATAGCATGAACAAACCAATGCTAATAAAAGAAACAAGTGACTAAGCTTTTTTCCCTTTTTTTCGTCAAGCCTTTAACAGGACAGGAAGGAATTCATTCATCTACAAAATGTAACACAAAATAGCTGGGATTTATATCTCAGCAAGCAACTTGAACAACATGCATTCCCCTTTTGGATCAAGAAACATCAATTTACCTCAATGGATCCAATCTGGGTATTTGAGTTTTCCCCCTTGAGAACCCCTCAAACAAAGCATAAAAACCTGCCAGAAAATTTTTCCTTGAAAAGAAACTTTTCTTGCCCAACTCAAAATGAAAGTAAGTAAGTAACCTTCCAGATCTGAACCAAGTTGAGCTGAAAATTAAAAGAAAAAAAAAAAAAACTTAATGGGCTGCAATGCAATGGGATTATGATTGGTAAAAAGATACCAAATCGGGTGAGCAGGAGGACTAAGACAGAAAATGTTAGGAGAAAATCAAGTAAAGAAAAAATAAAAGAGTGATAAGGTTATCTGAGTAAGAAACTAGAACATGGGGTGTTGCTGGAAACAGATTGGAAAAGTTCGCTTCATCTCACCATTGTCTGCTCAATACAGACAAGACTCTGACATAATTAAATCTGCCAATTATTTTTTATTCTATTAATTTAAATTCAACAAATAATCATCGTTCTTTTCTAACTTGTGTAACTGTTGTTTCTTGCCGTTGTAACTGCAATGCAAATACAAGACCTAACGATGTCACTTCCTTTCACACTATCCCGGTAAAACAGGTATACATATAATAGCAGTAAGGAAAGGTTTAAAATAAAATATAAATTATTTTAAATTGGAAAGACGTTTTTAACCTTAACATTGTTTTAATTCAATTACAGTGAAGGAATCTATTTTCAGCGCCGGGATTACGGTAGTTTAAATATTGTATTAAGAAAAAACATATGAATCAGTTTAAACGATCACTCTAACCAATATTTTTGTTTGGGGGTTAAGAGTCACTGTTACGAATTCTGAATCAAGGAGATGTAAGAATGATACGCACGTTGAGGTCAGTGATGGCGAGAGTGGTGATATGGAGGCCAAGGATTATGGCTGCCGCGAGGACCACGCTGACCACCTTTCCCATCTCAGAGACTTCGACTCTCGTGGAACCGATGGCGGCCCCATCCCCAGGGATGTTCGTCCTTTGACGGATTTGACTCCCTTGAACCGTGATTTTTTCTAGTCCTCCATGTTTTACTAATGTTTTAAGGTTAACATAGTAATTTAGCTTCCAGTTTTCAAGGTTGTTTTATAAATATTAAAATTATACATTAACATTGATATACTTTGTAATGTTATACATCAACTTTAAATTAATATATTTTAATTTTAATTTAATTTTTACATTAAATTTGTTTTTATTAAATTTATATGGCACAATTCTCCATTAAATCTTGAATAAATTACTGAAATAATATTTTATTAAATTAAAAAATAAACAAATTAAATTAAATTATTTTCAACTAAATTTAAAAAGCAATTTATGAGAAATAAGTAATCATTTTCTCAAGTGTATTTATTTAAAATAGATGAAAATATAAAATGTTATGTCAGTAATTTACATATAATTTAACAGAAAATTATATCAGGTAGATTACGAGTGAATGAATTGTAAAAATTTAATTAAAATTACAGTTTAATGGATACAAATTTATCGGTTAATATATAATATTATAAATTATATCAAAGTTTACATATAAATTTGCTATTTATGCTTCTTAAAATACGTTTTTCATTAGATGGATGAATAAAGATATCACCTGTAGTTTCGTAGGGCCTGTCCCTTCTCCTTTTGCCTAAAAGAATGAATAAAAATTATATCGGCAACTATTTTTTAATAATCTTCTTAATTCGACTTTTACAGTAAAAAAGTTATAGGCCGTAACTCTCAATTTTTTGAAATTTTTTATTAGGCTTGTAGAATTTTTTTGAAATTTGTATTTAAACACTTTGAAAATGTTTGAAATTTCTCATTAAATTTTTGAAAATTTTTAAAAAATTTAACTAAATATTATAAAATTTAAAAATTTCTCATTAAACATAATTTTTTTGAAAAAAAATTAATTAACCTCTTTTTTAATAAAAAAATCTCATTAAACTTAAGATAATTTATCAAAACAGTCACTTTTGTTTACCTCAAGTTACATTTTAATCATTTATGTTTGAAATGTTACGTTTTAATCACTAATGTTATCGTTTTGCTACGAAATTGTCACTCTACCGTTAAGATCTGATACCTCTTAAACAACAGTCCGATGTGATAGTTAAAATGAGTTTTAAATACCAAAGTAGATGTCCAACCAAGTAAATTATTTTTTCTATTAAATAAATTTAATTAGTTGAATTTTATAAATTAATTAAAGGAAAATATTAATTTGGTTTCCCGAAATAATCAAAATCAATGCATCAGATTAATCCTTAAACTAGAAAAAAAAAAGTCAATTGGTCTCATTTTTCTTTTAGTTTTAGTTTCCATTTTGATTGAAAAAATTATTCATTTTCATAGTTATTTTTGTTGAATTGAAATAGTAGAAATCAAATTGAGTGTCTCATCAATTGGTTGGATTTTTTTATTCAAAATGGAAGAACAAATGGTCGATCCAATGGATGGGTCCAAACATGGATTACAGTAAGTAATAAAGTTTTTTTTTTTTGTTCTTTACCTGGGCTTTGGGTTCAAATATTATGAGTTTTTTGAGCAAAAAGGTGATCCATCTTTTAATATTTTTCTATATATGTGACAGAAAAAAATGATATATTTTATATTTGTTTATTTGTGTATTATGGGCAACCACAATAGCAAGCAAATATAGAGGTCGGTGCATCCATTTCTTCTTTTTCTTCTTCTCTATCGTTCTGCTCTTTTGTATTTTATTTCATAACAAAAAATTAATTTTTTTCATCTCAACTGGACATCCATGTTTGCATTTAAAACTCATTTTAATTGTCACATCAAATTACCGTTTACGTAGCATTTCAAACATAAGTGATTAAAATGTAACTTAAAACAAATAAAAATTAAGTATTTTAATTATTTAATTAATATTTTAATTAAACTATTTCAAACGTCATGTAAAAATCGCCCACCAAATCTACGTATAGTGGAAGTTCAATTTAAGACCCCGTAATTCACAATACCTTCTTGCTATAAAGCTAAAGCTTTTTTTATTATTATTTATAAAGAAAATAATGGTACGTCAATATTGTTTTGGATAAGATTACTTTTATTTCAGATCTACTTGACTTGATATGAAATAATATTTGTATTTAATTTGATTATAAATATGTTTTTATTATTTTATAATAATTAAAAAAGGGTTTTGAAGTAAACTTTTCTAGTTGTATTTATGGTCGTCTTTACCAAAATAAACTGATTTGGTACAGATATTTATTTTCTTAAGGTAATTTATATTTTTATACTTTCGTTCGAATATATACAAGGCACAAGTAATGAAATTTCAAATAATATTATCCAAAAACAAAAGTCAAATATTTTGTTTATATTAAGAAGATAATATACTGAATTTTCTTTTAAATTTATATACTGAAATATTTGATTTAGCTAATTAGTGCATTTTTTTCTCTAATTATAGGATTCCAATTCTCGATTTAAATATACATATACATACAAAAATATATTCTGTAAAGAATATTGTAAATAATTGATAGTTAGAAGTTAATATATCATTTTACGTCGATTTAAGTTTAATTTTAATGTTTAATTTAATATTTTATTTTTTTTTAAACCTAATAAAATTATATCTTTGTAACTTTTACTAACGCACACATAACAAATATTTGATTGGACCACATAATTTTATTTAATTTAGGTATTAAATTAAACATTAAAATTATATTTAAGTATTAAGTAAAAAAACCTTAAATATTAAATTAAATATTAAAATTATTATTTTTATTCAGAGGTAGGCATAACTTTTTATTTAATATTTAATGATGTAAGATAGTAATGTACTAACTTTTCTTTGAACGAAATGTATTAATTATTTTTAAAGGGAAAAAGAATGTTGGGCGAAAGCACAGAGATGGACGTGGTGCCCATGCTGGTTTTATTTAAAAGGGAAAAAGGATGGATTCTTTTAAATATGTCAATTCCAAAGTTGAGAAACATTTTAGTATACTTTTCTATAAAAAATTAAATAATGATTTTTGTTAAGAAAATTATGTCGAATTTGGAAAAATTTTCTTAAGTCACATTGATTAAAACAAAAAAATATTATATTGTTTTTTATTATAATAAACAAATAATTTTAATTTATCTAACTCAAACTTAAGTACAATTATATTGAAATAAATCAAGTTACAATTATATTTCTCCATCGTATTTATATATTTTTATGTGTTATAATTTTGTTTATAATATTATTTTATATAAATTTTGCTATGTTGGCGTATTTATATGATGTTATTTTTAAAAAACTTTATGTTATATTTTAACTCTATTTTGAATATTGCGTTCATATCTTTTAATAATATCCACAATTATGAAATGCAGACAAAAAGATGACGGTGCAAAGCAAGCCGAGATTTTTATTTCATCTGCCCCTTTTTTGGGTGCAATTATTGCAAAAGCTGTATAATACATAGTGTGTCTTTTCTTCCTTCCGTACTGCAGAGTACTAATTCTACTCTCTACTTTGTCCCCTTCAGTTTGGACTTTCCATAATTATTTTATTTTAATTAAATTATGTCACACAAAGTGAAAACAAAAATATTAAATATGTATTTATGAAAGTATTATTCAACAATTGAAGTTAAATTTATTGTTTTGTTTTTATTTTTTTAAAAGAAACAAAACAGTTGATTTATATTATATTAAACTGAGTAAAAACACCACTTGTTTTTATTAAAGTAAAAGATTGCTAGCATTTCTCTAGGAGGTTCGTCGAACACTTGCAGGCCCTCTTTTCCGTCCAAGGCCATTTTAACTATACAGTCAGCAGCTTGGTGATCCTCCATTGAGACATGTCGTAAATACTAGTGTTTGGCATGCATCAAAAGTTGTTGGTTACGCCTGATCAAAGCAGAATTCAATTCTACCGATAGAGTGTCTTGGAGAACCTTGACCACCTCCAAGCAATCACTTTGAATCGTCACCCTTTGGTACCCGAGGCCTTAAAGAAGAACCAAACCTTCCAGAATACTCCATAATTCGGCATCAAAGACTTCATGCTGCGCCAAATAACGATTATACCCCATAATCCAATCTCTATTCTTGTCACATAAAACTCACTCAACTAATGCAGTTCCTGAGTTTGTCTTAACAGCACCATCGGTGCTTAAATGGACCCAATTACTTGGTAGAAAATTTCCAAATCTAGTTTCATGTTGCACTAACGAGTCTTCATTGTGAGCTGAGTCATATTGTTTAGCTCAACCACAAGAGATTTTAACAATCAAAGGGACTCCAAGTTACACATTGGAAAGTGAAAAGATTATTATTATTCCATATACACCAGGCAAGCAAACCAAATAGGCAATACCAGTTTACCTCTCCCACGGTCCGCCTTGAGGAGTTTCGAGTCTTTGAAGCTAACCACTCATGGAGATCATCAGAGAAGAAATTACTATTCTAACTTATCGGAATAACCTGCAACCACACTTCTCTCGTTGCAGGGCAATTTCTAATCACGTGCAAAACATCATTTGATTCATGTCTGCAAAACAAACAAGAGCTATCATGTCCAATCCCTCGCTTCACTCGTTCCACATTAGCAAGTAATTATTGTTTAAGGAGAAGCCATAAAAATATGCGAACTCTTTGAGGGCCTTAAAACTTTCAAGCAAAATTTTAAGTCGCATCTCTTAGATTCCAAGATCTCTCTTGAAGCAGCCAATACGCACTTTTAATGGAAAAGGAATCCGTTGAGATACGAAGCCAAGCAACTGCTATTTTATGTCATTCGTAAATATAATTTAGTAGCAAAATATCAAGAGGCCAGTTAAAGAGTAGAAAAATATTTTAATTTATGTTTATCTGGGTTAAAATTTTACAAAATAATTTATTTATTTATATAAAAATAATGAAGAATTTCATTATATTTAATGAACTTCAAGATAAAATTTGAATATTTCAAAAAAATTTCAAGTTCCACCTAAAAAGTTTTTCTTTTAAATCTTTATAATTTTATTTCATTTAATGTACATGAGGTAGCAATTGTCTCGTTTATTTATATTTGAATATAGGAGGAGTTTAAATCTATTTCATTTATCTAATCTCAATTTTTTTTACTTTTAATTTTTACCAAATTAAAATATAACAACTAGCTCATTTTACATATTGTCGTATATGCATTTTCTTAAATATTTTGTTTTGATAATATACGTATACAATTTTAAGATTGATATCTCTTAACCAATATGAACTATAATAGGAAAAAGTAAAGGCAAAATTAGAATTTATAAGTATATAAGATCTAAATTCAATTTTTTTACAATCTAATCTAGTATGATAATGACAAGTAATGTCTTAAATAATCTTACATTTCAATCGTATTATGAATTAATTTAGTATTATTTCTAAGAAATATTATTGGGATAAAGAACACTTTTGAGATAAAAGCATTCTTAAACAAAATGTTTTTGAACTGTTCAAAAGTGTTTTTAAAACAAAAAATGCTTTACAAAAAATATAATTTGATGTAAACAAAAGTAACTATGGTGTAATTTACTCTTTAAGAGAAATCAGAGACCATCAACAATTAAAAACAATAATAAGTAAATAATTGGAGGGTAAAAGTGCAAAAATCTTGACAGCACAAAGCGCTAGGCTTTTTGCGTTTTGCTTCGGTGTTTCCAAATCGGCCGAATCCTAACGACAGTTTTATGGAAACCAAAAATTCAACCAAATCTCCTAATTGAAGAGAGGAAAAACGTAAATTTACAGGATTCCTAATTTACGCGGATCTCATCATATTTGTAAAACCACAGCATTTAAATTTCCCCCTTTTAAGAACATTTTTCTTTTCCCCTGATTTCAACCTCTCCGCCTTCTTCAAGGTAAAAGTTAACCTCATTATTTATTTATACATAATTTAAAAAAATTGCCTCTTAATTACTTTTAATATTTGTTTTTAATTTGTCTGGCAGGAGCTTTAAGTCTCAAGTCGATTGCTCCTTGAAAGATCGGAATTGGTTTCTTGTTGAAGGAGGTGAATTCGGGTATATCTTTTTTTTTTTTTCGAATTCAAATTATAGTATTATTTAATAAAATTCATATTAGGATTTTAATTGAAAATGAAGGAATTTTAGAAATGCTGTACTAATTTTGCCGACGTGTAACGAATACACGATTAAAGGGACAAGAAGAGGAAAAAATACTTCAGGGAAAAAGTGGCTAAAGAAAAAGACTATGCACCAGATAGTACTATTTCTATTTGAATGCTTGTTATTTTGAATCTCTTGATCTCGATTTTTGTTCTATAGTGATTGCGATGCATATTGCAGTATATCTATTATTGTACTTTGAGGTTGCCATTGAATGCTAGTTGTTAGACGAATCTTTCGCCTTCTTTGATACATATTTTTATATCTATTCGATTTATTTTTACTAGTAATTTTGGCGTTTTTGAATGTTATGGATATTGACCTCTAGATGTCGTGTTGCTACGTGGAGGTTCCCTAGCAATTGTAAATTGCTGTAATGAGGTTTATGAAAAGCAGCTTTACATCTTTCTTTACAATGATTGCAGATATGCAGAGCGAGGTCGTTTGTAGTCGGTGTAGGAACATTCTTCTTTATCCTAGAGGGGCTACAACTGTGTGCTGTGCATTGTGCAATACAATTACCCAAGTCCCTCCTCCTGGTAAGCTTCAGTTCTCATTCTTATAAATTGACAATTTAAAATCATCATCAGTTTTCTGAGGTTGTGACTTGTTAACAGTTGCTAGTTTCCGGTATTTTCAACATGAACATGATTATTATTAGCTGAAACTCAAAAGAGATGTACATAGTAAAATTAGTAAATTTTTCTCTTGGCTGTAGCTATGATCTGCGAGTGGCATTGAAAACTAATTCATGTCAGAAAGAATACTTGGGCTTACTGGGTCCCTTTTTACCCCTTAATAATTTCACCTAGTTATTCCTATGCATTAGGCTGTCTCCTTGAATAGTCCTCTTAGAAACTACTGTACCTCTTCATTAAATAAATAATGACTTTGGTTAATCAAGACCATGGACATCTAACTGACCCTATATAAAATCGTACTAGAATCTTATTTGAAAATTAAAAATTTACTAAATTTGCCCCCTTGACAAAATATTGGTCATTGGCGTTATTACGAAATGTGGGCCTAAATGCTGAAATGAGAAACGAATCGATTGGTACAAATGATGGAGCTGGGTTTTCGTCTTCGCTATGGTTGGATTTAATCTGTTGTGAGCTACGCATGGCAGCTATAATATCAGTTTGCTTGAATGCAATTTATCAATGTAGTAAGCCACAAGCCTTGTTCTCACTTATTGTGCAATTTGAGATCGCATTGCCTTTCTTGTAAGTTGATATATGTTTGTTACTAGTATCACTGATATGTATGTGTCAAACCTGAGAATACCTTAGTACTGACTTCTTCACCCTCCAACGGCCTATAAACTGTCAGAGGCCTATGATTCCTGATTCTATTCTCTTCCTTTTGTTCATTAACCATTGGATGGTCACCTATTTTGCGGAATTGCCAATGTGTTTGATTCCTGCCATGATTTTCCTAGACTTCCTGTATTTCTCTAATCACTTAAGCTTGTAGGATGCCAACATTTGTTAGTTCTTAATTTTGTAAGCTATCTTCTGGTTCATACTTTTGCTATTTCAATTTTGCTTTCAGAGGAGAAAAAGCAAAGAACATATTCTGAAGAAATAAATACTATGTAATCTTTTAGATACCAAAATTTATTGTTTTACATTTATGCAGACTAGAAATGTTAGATTGGTGAGACATTTTAGGCCTTTGTTCATCTTTTAATCAATTATCATCTGGCTTTTAACCATTTGTTTTTGCTTTATAGAAGCTTTTGGAAAGTTTACCCAAAAGTAAATAGTAAAAAGGAAGTAGAAAAGCAAAGCAATTACTGCAGAGTTCTTAAGTTTTTTCTTAGCTACACTTTTAATAACTGTGTTTGGATTTGGGTGGGTTGGCTGCCCAAGAATTCATTAAGAATTCGAATCCAATGCCATACTAAACAAGCTAACATATAATATACCTCAATTTGGTACAATCTGGATTGTTAACTTGGGAGTGAAGCATTGACTCCACTAAACTCAATTCAACTTGATAATAAAACATAGTAAAAGCAAACTTGTGACAGTTCATTAGTGAGAACTTACTGCTATTTGTTTTAGGGATTTTGATGTTATGTTCTTGGGTAATTGTTCAATATACTTTTAGTTAGACATAAGTCATTCCATTGTAGAGTTTCTTTCTTCTATAGTTACTTCTTTATGTAAACTTCGTTGTGTATATGCTAGATAACAATTAAGTTTGAATGGCATGAGCACCCCCAATAAAACCCAAGCATTTTTTGTGGTCCCTAAACCATACTCCATCGGAACTGTTGTTAGCATGACTCCATCTTGGCAAGCTGCTAAAATCTACCATTCAACTTGGTTTGATTGTAGCCCACCCATATTAAGGTTGTTACCCATAACATTTGGGCGTTTTGACAATATTAACTTCCTTTTATCTGGTACTCGGACATCAACATGCAACTGGCTTTGGACTATTATATCTAAAGGTTTGTTTATCAGAACAACTTGTCCAGATTAGTGATGACATTCTTTAATTTCAGGGTGATAATCTGCTAACTAGTATGGCAGTTCTCTTGGCACTAGTTTTCCTTGTCCTTTTAATAGACGTCTGATTGCAATCCACTGTTTTTTATATTTAAATGAGTTTTCTTTTTTCTTTTTCATCGGGTTGCCTTGATGTATACAAACAATCTTGTAATGCTAATAATATTGGTGGCGTTATATAGAATTTTCTACAGAAATAATAAATTAATTTAAGGCAAAGAAACAATAATATAGGGTGAATGAGTAACATTCCTCTTATTTAGATATGTAAACAAAGTAAGTTCAGTATCTGATAAAAATCTTATGGCTTGATAATCCATGTTTTAAAATTAACTCTGTAGGAATGGAAATGGCTCAACTCGTATGTGGAGGGTGTCGAACATTGCTAATTTATACATGTGGAGCAACAAGTGTAAGATGCTCTTGCTGTAACATCATTAACCATGTGACAGGTATACTATACTTATATGTGTATATGATTTAAATTTGTGGTTATAACATTTGGAAGTGCACAAATGTTGCTATAAAATGGCAAGTCATTTTGGGCTTTGATGAAAGTTTAATGCTTGTGGATCGATCCTTATACTGCTTTCTCTAATCTAAGCAAGTTTAAGAGTGTTGCTCAGTTTATTGGAAAAAAGTGAGTTGCTCTGTTTGCTGATTAGCGTTTCCCCATCCTGTATTCTGTTTCCAGGCATCACAATGTATTCCTCATGGATCCGTTTTATATTACCATTTTCTTTTACTAGCAGTCTGAGCTGCTTCAAGTAGTTAAAGATCTTAGAATGTTACTAAACTTTGTCTGCCATCTGGAGTATTTGCTGTTCTGATTATATTACGCACACACCTTTCATCATTTAGCATGCAATTGCAGTTTTATGTGGCTGTGGATTTTTTTCAGTTGTACTGTGCACTTTTAGGTTCTGTGTTTGTGGTTGTTAATCATAGATTTGTTTGCGACAATTTAAGCTATTTCAGTAACTAAATGATCTTAATATGCTTCTTTTCGAAAAGTAGCTAGATCATTTTGGACTTTATTTGTCTTTTTTATTCCCCGAAGTGGAACTTTTATTTTGAAAGAATATCGGTGTAGTAAAGTTAAGTCCTGAAGGTTTTTAGTACCAGCTCAACCATTCCCCTTTTGTTAACGAGAATACTTTCCTGAAGCTGTATATCTCCTATGAACTTTGGGATTGAGTACGTACCACACAGTATTTTCTTCTTTGGTTCCTCATTCAACCTTTTATCAGTGCATTTCCATGTTGCCTCGTAGTAGTTTGTTCTATATGTTTATTCAAATTTTCTTCCCCTCTTTTATGGTCCCCATTACTGACTTTTTTTTCTTGGATCTCATTACCATGGAAAAAGCATCCAACCTGATGGCTCACATCAACTGCGGGCACTGCCGTACAACACTGATGTATCCATATGGAGCTCCATCAGTCAAATGTGCTGTCTGTCATTATGTTACTAATGTTGGTGTAAGTGTATGATTGAATTGACACAACTTTTCACTAGTCCATCTATTATTAACATTGAATATATTTCCAAGAATTTGCAAAGATTTAGTGATTTACTTACGTTTCACAAGTGGCTGAAAAAAGACCATATTAATTCATAAATTGCTTGAAAGCAACAATTCTGTCTCTTCGTATATTATTGCTTGTTTTCTGGTAAAAGGTCACATGATGCTTTTTTTTTTCCTCTCAAAATCTTTAAATTCTTTACAATATTTCTGAATGTATTCGGACTATTTCTGAATGTCTCCATTTATCTGGTTTGAAAGTGGTTGTTTCAAACTTCTTATGCTTCTTCTTTCTGGGTTTTCTGTCCATGCCTCTTCTCTCTAAATTATTCAACTCGGGGGCAATATCTCTCAAACTTGATCTTACTTTCCCCAGTGTAGCGATTGATTCAAGGCTGAAATCAGTTAGTGGAAATAGTATTAGGTCCCTCTCCTGAAACAGCCTTTTGGTGAGTTTATATGTTGGGTCTCTTTGATGTGCAACATTTCACTTCTTGTCATTCAATGGAGTAATTTTTCTTGAACATCATGTTCAGAAAGCAATAGTTTATAGTTTAAACTAATTAACATTTCAATGGCCTTGATTACACCTTGTATAATATTCACATTATTAATTCTCGAAAGCTGTTTTCTGGTTTATTTTCCCTTTTGAAAGTGAATTAATTATACTTAATCGGAAGGGTTAAGTACTTATTCCTCTGCTTATGTGTCCATGCAATAAATATCTTTGAGACCCAGTGGCATTGTGTGAGACATGGCATATACATTTATGTCTAGAGAAGTTGTATTTGGAGGTTTACCTACTCACTCAATTTCTCATCTATGTTTCAGACGGGTAATATAAGGTGTCCACTTCCGGCAAGCAGACTGAATGCCACAGGGACTATGCCATCTACTTCAACAGTAAGTTCTCTAAGTTAATATCCTCCACCCCCTTCCCTTTTTTTTTTTTAAATGTGGATTGTTTCAAGTTATTACCTGAGTCTAACCTTTTGGGCGATCCCTCATTCTCAGAGCCAAACAGTAGTTGTTGAGAATCCCATGTCAGTTGATGAGAGTGGCAAATTGGTAAATATAGTTTAACTGCATATATATCTACATGAAGTGTGTTCTTCATTGTCACGAGCATTTATACTATAAAAGTTGGAACATGGGTGGTGAGGAAAAAGGGTTTTCTGATAGAAAGTTATGATATTGCAGGTGAGCAATGTGGTGGTTGGCATAACAACAGACAAAAAATGATCCAATGATGCTTTTTTTCTTTTCTTTGTTCTTTTTTTGGATTTCATTGGAGGAGAATGCAAACAAACATGGTTATGAATGCAGCGCCATTGGTGGTGTATATTATATTGAAAATGGAAATCATAAACACTTTGTTCAAGGAACTGTGTCCATTATCCATGTTCATATCCATATCCATACCCGTGTCTGAGCTCATGAAGTGGTAGGGAAATGTGTAATGTTTGCTCACATGTATGTAGTTTAGCTAGAGCTGACTGAATGGTCGGACGGATTTTTTTTAATATTCTTTTAATTTTTTGAAATTTTAATACTCGAAATTGGATTAAACAGTTGAGTTGGGGATCGATGGCATGACAGATTCGGTTCTTAAAATATGGCTTATTTGTGTTAAATAAATATGGACTTTCAAGATTAAATAAAGCAAGGCCCTTTTTTTTTTTTTTCTGGATATAGAGATTGCATATCAACATTGAATTCGTCCACGGGCTAGGTTGCAGCCCACTTTTTTTCTGTGCTCAGGCCATTTTTAGTTCGACAAGTCGAAATCCACTATTTGCGTTTAATATTAAGTGTGTTTTAAGAGTATTTTTATAATTAATTTGGTTAAAAGTATTTAGTACGTTGAGTCGGTTTGAGTTGCAAATGGTTTGTCCAGGGCCTGTTGTAGACAGGCAGGGCTTATCTGGTCGAGCAAGTAGCTTAACCTTTTGATGGCTTTACTAAAACTGCCAAAAAAAAAAACCCAAAAACTTATTGGAGTATGTTTGATTTTATTTGATTTCTATTTAGTTTGATTCACAAGTTAAAAATTGGATTATTTAAATTTAAACAAATTTAATTTGTAATCAATTTTAGGTAGATTCTATTGTAAGTTGCTTAAGTTTTTTTAATCACTTAATTATAAAAAAAAAATTCAAAATGATTACTCACATTCATTTCAATCATCTTTAATATTCAGTTAATTTCAGTTCAATTTTTTTAAAAATAAAACACATAATAATCACAATTTTTTTTCAAAAACAAAATGATTGAAAATGTTATCACTTCTAAAATGCACTCAAATAACAAAAAAATAAAGGAAAAACATAGGTGAAAAATAGAACTGAAATGAAAAAATAGTAATAAAGTAAAATAGTAGAAATATATTAATGTATATTTCGATTATAATAATGTTTAAATTAATTTATATTTATATGAGTTTTAATAATTTAAATTATATAAAATTTTACATTCATTTAATTACTTTTTTTTAGTGTTATGTACTGTAGGATCTAAAATAAGATTAGTAGAAGTGAAGTAGAAGACAAGTAAGCACACTCGGTGGTGGTTTTGTTAGTTGTTTGCCGGATTCCATTGAATACTGCGTGCGTTTCGGTTTTCGCGCTTTCTATTCTACTTTTCTCTTTTTTATTTATTATTATAATGTACATATTTATATATTTTCTTTTTATATTACAGTTTCTAAATTAATTATTGGTTTTATTTTATTTTAGATTTATAGTAACAAATAAAACATATTTCAATTAGGAATTTAAGCTTTTGAATTAAAAATAAATAAAGAAAATATAATAAACAACAAGAAATTTAGTTCGAATGAAAAAAAAACAAGAATATTATTATTATTGTTTTTACTTTGAGATATTAATAAAAGCAGGGAATACAAACTTTGCTTCCTGGAATTGGCTTTGGAGTTACAGTGAAATTGTACTGAGAATTAAGGTTCGCTTTTAGAGCAACGGTGAGTTTTTCAATTCCTTATTTCATAAGTAAATTCTAAAAAAAATATTAATAACCCTTATATATTTAAAATTTTGCTACATTTTTAGAAAAAAAAAAGAACTCATGCCAATTTCTAGGGTAGATCATGTATTTTTTGTTAGGCAATTTACCTGAAAGATTTTGTTAAAAATTTATTTATTTATCGTAATTCTTTCTTTCCCAACTGAATGTAACAGTTGAATAATAGCAACGGATTCTCATTCGAAAGAGGTTAGATTGTCTCTTTTCTTTGTTCATATAATTTTGATTCGCTTTTTCTGAGATGTGTTGATCTGTTTTTTTTTTTTTTTTTTGCCCTCACACGTCAATTACATATGATGTTTCTTTTTTATTTTTTGGAAGTAATTTTTGTTGATATATTTTTTTAATAAATAGGTAATGTTTCGAGTGAATATTTACAGGCATTATGGATTTCTTTGTTTAGAAAGTTTTGATGTTGTTCATCAGATCATTCAGTTATAATCAGTGTTGCTTAAAGTTTTCTCTTCTTTTAAAACAGATGGAACTAATATAAGAAAATTTTACATTCTCAATCATCTGTTCTACTGCATCAGTTTGGGCCTTCTTTGATTAATTTCATTTTAGATGGAACTATTTCACTTATTTTGCTTTTCCTGTATGTGTGAAATCTTGTATGGAAACTTGTAATCTATCACTCTATCGTGTGTACTATTGTTGTTGTTGATATAGAATGGATTCAGGTTGTATACGTTATTCAGAAAATGAAAATATTTCTTATTAATGAACACTGGAACCAATCACAAGTTGCCAGAAACAAAAGCTACTCATTCTTATAGTAGAAGGTAAGACCGAAGATCAAATTGTTAGAACCAATCGTGGATGGTACATCCATCTCTGGAAAATTTCTTGTCAACTTTCATCAGAAGTCCTCCTTAACTTGATTTCTTGATATGCTTCTTAACTTGGTTGAAAGCAACTTTTAGTAACTGCCTTAAAGAGTGCTGAAACCAGGGCATACTTTTTGTTATCTTCTTTATATTGGTTGATGTCACACGATGTTTGTATTGAGGGAAGGAACTATATTGATTTGACACTGTTCTTGTTCTTGTAAATTTGCATATCTTTCTTGTGTTCGTATAAATGCATGAATATAAGTATATAAATTTGTATGGATTTAAATTTAAATTTTAATATGTGTGTGTCTTTTACATTGTTGACATGGGTCATATTATGTCATTGACATGGGTCATATTATGTCATTTGCAATGCAATACTTAGTTCAGGCTAAGATTAAGAAACAGAAAAATACATGAATTCCTAACAAAAGATTATTTGCAGGACCATTCTTCACAACTTTCCATGAAAAGAGAAAATAATATAGAGCCTTCAGGCAGTCCTCGAAGTCGAAAGGTAATTTAGTGCAGTTTTTAGTAGACTCAATGTAACTAATAGGGCAAAATGACCTCTTTGTGCTGACATATTTGTTCTACCACAATAGTCTGACCATAAATAATTTCTGTTTTTTTCTGGGTTACAAGGCAACATCTCAAAGTAGGCATTTTGAATCTAGGAAGAGTCTAGATTTTCTGCATGGATTTTGATGGCCATTTGAACTTTCAGGCCTCATTATGTGTAATTCAAAAGTCAGTCGAGGAAAATTTCTGCATCATACCTGAAAGACTGAAGTTATAAACGTCCTAGCAGAAGTGTTAAGACTCAAACTTTTGCAACAAGAAACAAAATTTATCTTCTTTAAAGTTCTCCACATTTGACTACATTGTTTAGTTGGAACCATCTGATAACCCTTTAGCTTTATCCTCCAAAACTCCATTGCTTTATGAAATTGTTGCTGGTATATTTTAGGTTTCAGCAAGATGGGACCCAGATGAAGCATGCAGGCCTACCATTGATGATGCTCCAGTATTTTATCCAACTGCTGAGGTAATCTTCTCTTTTAAGAGTAAAGGTCTGGTGTCAACTTTTTCTCTTTTTATTTTATTTTATTTTCCTGAAACTTAGAATTTATGATGTTCCATTTACTAGGAGTTTGAAGACACACTTGCCTATGTAGAAAAGATTCGTGAAGAAGCTGAATCATTTGGTATATGTCGGATTGTTCCGCCTCCTTCTTGGACTCCTCCTTGTCTTCTTAAAGAGAAAGATATATGGGAACATGCCAAATTTTCAACACGAATTCAGCAAGTTGACTTACTTCAAAATAGGGAGCCAATGAGAAAGAAAACTAGAAGCCGAAAACGTAAACGGAGGAGGCAATCAAAAAAGGGAGCCACTAGAAGACGTGCCAATTCTAGTGTAGAATCTACTTCTGCGAGCAGTGAGAAGTTTGGCTTCAGTTCTGGATCAGACTTCACACTCGAAGAATTTCAGAGATATGCAAATGAATTCAAGGAGACATACTTTCAGAGGGACCGTGATGAGGATTTAAAGCCTGGTGTGGTTGAATACTCGAAATGGGAACCTTCTTGGGAGGATATTGAAGGTGAATACTGGAGGATAGTTGAGCAGCCAACTGATGAGGTTGAGGTATGGTTAAATAGTTTCTCCTCTTCCTTACAGATTTCATTCATGGAAGTATCTATTTACTTCTACTGGAGTTTGCTATCATATTGCAGGTATATTACGGAGCTGACCTGGAAACAGGAACATTTGGCAGTGGGTTTCCTAAGGCATCATCTATGTTAACTGGAAATGATGCAGATAAATATGCAATGTCAGGTTGGAACCTAAACAATTTCTCTCGCCTACAAGGTTCTGTGTTATCTTTTGAAGGATGTGAGATATCTGGAGTTCTAGTGCCATGGCTTTATGTGGGGATGTGCTTCTCATCATTTTGTTGGGTAAGGACTAAAAACTGCTAGAAATAGAGTTCTAGTGCATGGATTAGGGATGGGACTAACTCTCTTTTTGAGGGGTATCACCATCCCACCTTTATTCCCTGTGTTTTAGGTTTGAAATTTGGAACATCTTTTTGTTATTATACACATGCAAGTAATTGGTTGAATTTAGTATGTGTAGAGTAAAAAGTGGCTACTCATGTTTGACAATTTGAATGGTATCCAAGCCTTCTTTTTTCTTTTTATGTTCTCATTTGTACTGTATTTTGGTTCAAGCAGCATGTTGAGGATCACCATCTTTATTCACTAAACTATATGCACTGGGGTGATCCAAAAGTATGGTATGGAGTGCCTCAAAACCATGCTTCCTCTTTGGAGGCTGCAATGAGAAAGCATCTGCCTGATTTATTTGAAGAACAACCAGGCTTACTCCATGACTTGGTGAGACATATTTGTTTTACTTTTTCCTTTATTTTATTTTGTTGGACTTTGAATATTTTCTACACTCTTTCATTGCTTCTTGGAGCCATGCTTGTTTTCTTATTGGGTTATTAATGTGGAACAAGTATTCTCAAATTAAAATTCCAATTCCTCAAGCACCTTCATCCTGCTTAACTAGGCTTTTGTACATTTTAAAATATTAATAATGTTGAAGTTGTACTGTTGAACACTAGAACATGCACTCTGGTGCCAATCTTAATAGGTCATAGATGTATAAGTGTTGGACCCTGGGTTCCAAGACATTGAGGGATCTCTAAGAGAATCAGGTATAAAAGAGAAACACATCTAGCTTGTTTTATCAGCTGGCAGTTTATTTTTTGTATAATTGTTGTTCATAGCCTAAACTGTTAGTTACCCTGATGTGATTGTAAAACTGTACCTTTTGATGTAATCCTAGAGGGTCAGGTCAGGTTGTGTTGGTGCCTGGTGATATTCATACATATTCACCACCAATGTGCTTAATCAAAGACTACACAGATTAGAACACCGTTAACTCATCTCTAACTGAAATTTTTAAACAAATGCCCATGAAATGATTTCTTAATATCTTAAAGTTAAAAATCTCATTATTTCTTTCATTTCATTCTTCTTCCTAGATGTTGAATCTGTTCCTTGTCTTTTCCTCCAGTTGCATTTACCTTTTTATTTTTCATTAGCTTATTACATGCATGAACTTTATGATCCATCTTTGGGCAGGTTACTCAGCTATCTCCATCAATTCTGAAAGCTGAAGGTGTACCAATCTATCGAGCTGTACAACACTCTGGGGAGTTTGTTCTTACCTTTCCAAGGGCATACCACTCTGGGTTTAATTGTGGCTTCAACTGTGCAGAGGCAGTGAATGTTGCCCCTGTTGATTGGCTAGAACATGGTCAAAATGCAGTGGAGCTTTATAGTGAGCAGCATCGCAGGACATCACTGTCCCATGACAAGCTGCTCCTAGGATCAGCTCGGCAAGCCATCCAAGCTCTCTGGGAGATATTTTTTGCTAGCAGAGAAACTCCAGGAAATTTGAGGTGGAAACATGTCTGTGGAAAGGATGGAATGCTTACGAAGGCTGTTAGGGTAGATTCTTCTCTCTCTCTCTCTCCCCATTTGATAACGGAAAGAAAAAGAGCTAAATTTTATTAACTTATTTAAAAACATATGCACGTTATAAATGAAAAACTTATTCATGCTAAGATTATCACTGTTAACAGATAAGACTGCAGATGGAGGAGGAAAGAGTGAATTGCCTTCCACCTCACTTACCCTTACGAAAGATGGAAAAGGACTTTGATTTGGAAAGTGAGAGGGAATGCTTTTCTTGTTTCTATGATTTGCATCTGTCTGCCTGCAGCTGCAACTGCTCTCCTGAGCAATTTGCATGTCTAAAACATGTAAAGAATTTCTGCTCATGCCAAATGGAAGACAGATTTGTCCTCCTTCGCTACACCATTGATGAATTGCACATGCTAGTAAAAGCCCTGGAGGGAGGAGTAGATGCTGTTCAAGTATGGGCATGCAAAGATATTGGGCTGCTTCCCGGTAAAGATTGTGATGCTTACGTGCCTAATTTGGTTCAGGATAGTGAGGCAGTAAAATTAGAACCTTCTGAACCAAGCGGAAGTTGGTCTTGTTCCCGGCGAATGGAAGAAAAGGCGAATATTAGTTCTTCCTCATATGGTCATGTTTCAGAAGTATTGCCCCAGCATGGGACAAAATTAAAAGCTTCTCCTTCCACCGTAGGTTGTGAAAACAATGCCTATAATACTGGAGTTCTTATTATGGAAAACAGAGTGAACTTGGAGCAGGATGCCTGCATGAAGTTGAATCTTGATATTTTAACTGATTATCCTGCAAGCAAGCCAGTAAATGCTTTGGATAGCCCTAATAACAAGAGTGATGTGGAGATATTTTTACCCTCTAATCAAGAGAAAATTTGTGGCTTTGATGAAGTAAGAGAACCTGTTCTAAAGAGACTCAAAAGTGATTGTAGTTCATCAGTTTCTCGAGAATCTCCCAACAAGTATCAGCATTCAACTTCATGTGTTCATCAGGATTCTGATGGCTTTGATGGCAAGAAATTGTTTGATGTTGAACTTCATCCAGGACAATCTAATACCTTCTGGAAGACAGCAACTGTCAATAGCTCAGATTTAAATGCATCTATTGTTGCCCGAGGTGATCCATTGTTGATTTCTTCTGTAGAACTTTTAAATTTTGGATCTGTCATGTTTGGAAAACTATGGTGCAGCAAGAAAGCCATATTCCCAAAAGGTACATTACAATGGAATTTGATCCAATATTTTACTAATTAATCACATCTTTCTTGCTGGTAGAAGGATTTTGTATCCACAATTGAGTTTTACAGGATTTAGAAGCCGTGTTAAGTTCTTTAGTGTGATCAACCCAACAGAGACTTCAAACTACATCTCAGAAGTCTTAGATGCTGGGCCCCTTGGCCCTCTATTTAAGGTGAGATTACTTCTTGCTCTTCTACTTTGGGCATAAAGGTTCACTTGTAAAACTCCAGTAATCAGTCAATGAAATTTTTCGCTGAGTTGGCCTGGTAGTAGAACCTTACGTTCCTCACATCTGTTATTGTATATTTCAGGTCACTTTAGAAGGCTGCCCCACTGTAAGCTTCTCAAATGTGTCAGTGGAGAAATGCTGGGAATTGGTAGTGCAGCAACTAAAACAAGAAATTTTAAGGAGCAACCTTGGGGAAAGAGGCGTGCTTCCCTTACAATCACTGAAGAGAGTCAATGGACTCGAAATGTTTGGATTTCTCTCACCACCCATAATTCAGGTATAGTTGCCATTATAAAACTCAAATCTGATTCATTTGACTGCTAGCTTTTTAGATGCTTTCTCATAATTACATCTGAAATGGAATACAGTTGCTAATACATTGCTTACACCATAGCTGGCTTACCAATGGAATCCTCATGATTCTTATCATGATACTGGAATATGGCTTACCAAATATAATGATGCGATAATATTATTTATTAATCCTTAGTTAGCATTAGCACCACTGCCACTGTGCCTTTTAACTAAAAAACAATTTTATCTTATCAAAGCCTTTTGATATCATTTAATTCTTATTACTCGAAGCGTCCTTTTATCAGAATAACAAACATACTGACACATAAATTTATGTCTCACTGTTTGTCTTGTCAATTTTAGTTGTGATATTTGAATTCAGTTATATGGTTCTTAACAAATTGCTGTCTTCCAGGCTGTTGAAGCTCTTGATCCAAATCATCAATGCTTGGAGTACTGGAGTCACAAGACTAGTAGTGATAAGAATGAAGTTAATAAGGATTTAGATTGAGTTGGCCAGCAGGATAGGGGAACCGAAAGCAAACATTTTTGGTGTCGTTTCGAGAAAATAGGAAGAGGTAGACAGGTAGTTGTGAGAAGAGTTGAACATAATGCGTAGTGAGGCAGAAAGCGGCATATAGATGAGATCCTTAAAAGATGTAGATTAGTCCAAGACGGTAGAGATTTAACAGTTTTTATCTTTGGTACAAAGAGGGCGTGGATGTAGGTTAAAAGGAAGGGTTTGGTTGCTGAGTTGATTCTTATTGGGACTAGTTGTTTTAATCTTCAACTTGAGTTTTGGATTATCAGCTTTCAACTGGTCCCATATGCCATATGCCTTAATCATGAGAAATTATTTTATGAATCTTTTCTACCATATCATTTATGGTCCCATCCAATTAAAAAAATATATATCATCTTTTTTTTCTATATTATATGCACATTTGGACTGAACTTTCATATCAATGATGATATGTCATCTTTTAATTGGACGAGATCATAGATAATAGATGATGTAGTAGAAAATATCTATAAAATAATTTCTCCTCAATCATAAGTCCCCCACTGTCGATGCCACCAAATTATCATAGAATAGTAATTTATATAAAATACCTGACATTATATTTTTAAATATGTTTAATTATTAAGCAAAAATGTAGTAACACTTTGGAACAAAGCAATCAACCAAGAGGTAAAAGAAACTATGAGTTGATAAATTATTTTGATTCTCTCTCTAATTAATCTGGTTTTCAATTACTACATAATTATAAATTAATAAGAAATTGATTTTACTTTTACTCACCCAAAAAAGGGAAAAAAAGGCCCATATTATTTCAATTCTCTCCATCTCTGTAAATGTACCAAAAACTAAAAATAGCCTACTTGATCTCAAATTTATTTATACCGTACATGATCTCAATTTTCACTTCTTAGATTGAATTTTTTTTTCATTTCTTGTACAATTTCAACAAAGACACCAACACTTTGAAGAAAACAGCTAAACTAAATTAGATAAGTATAGTTATTTATGTATATAACAAATAAAGATAAAATGATCTCATATATGAAAATAAAATAAAATTTTAAATTTTAAATTTAAATTTTATATGTATAATTATATTGAATAAAAATTATAATATCACATTATATAACAAATTTAATTAAAGAAGCATCTAATTAAATTAATGTTAAATGCCTATATTTTTTGCCGTGACCCTTACTTTTAAAAAAAAAATCGCTCAAACCTAAATCCAAAATTTAATAGAAAATCTAGTTCCGATCCGAATTTAACTTGATTTAATTGTTTTTATTTTTAATTTTGAAACAAAGAAGATTAATTTTTTTGAGTTTAAACTTAATATTTATTTATTGAAAGCAAAAATTTATTATCGGTAATATTTTTGTAAATATCTTGAGGCAAGTGTAATAGATTTACTTCAAATTTAACCTGACTCTAACTTGACTATTTTTTTGAATCCACCTACCTCTCCTTAACTCAAACTCTATTTTTCAAAATAAAAAATTTGACCCTCACGAGTCGGATCAAAACCCTTCGAATTTGATTTTTTTTCCATCCCTACACTCTCTAATGTTTATCAGTAACTGAATTGATTTCAATTATTGTAAAATATAATAACTGATAAAATAAAGGGTTTTTTACCTAAATAAATTAAAAAAAAATTAAATACCCAAATAGGTTGTCAGCTGAATTATATACAAAAATAGTATGTTTTTTTGAGTCGCGCCTATCTGACAGACGCAACAGCTGTTTTTTATATTAAAATATTTTTTTAAATAAAACATTATTATTTTATTTTTATTAAAAATATTTAAATTTATATATAGGTAAAAATACGGTCAACGGGTCAAAATACGGGTAATAAATACTCGACACAGGTCGCGCCTGTCAGATAGGTGTGACTAAAAATATTTTTTTATAATTATTTTAAAATTAATTTATTAGTAATTTAGGATTATGTTATAAATTGTTGTGTTTAGTTTAGTATTTGGTGAGTTTTTAGTAATGTAAAATTATTTTGTTAAATATTTTGTTAGTAATTTATTATAAATTGTTGTGTTTTGTTAAATTTAAAAAAAAATTATAGTTATTTTGTTAGTAGTTTATGATTAGGTTATAAATTGTTAGTGTTTTGTATTTTGTTATAATTATTTATTTTGTTAGTAATTTATGGGATTAGGTTACAAATTGTTAGTGTTTAGTATAGGGTTTTGTGATTTTTTAGTAATGTATTTTTTTAAAAATAATTTTATAGTTATTTTATTAGTAATTTATGATTAGGTTATATAAATTGTTAGTGTTTAGTTTAATGTTTTGTGATTTTTTTATTGTAATTTTTATATGATGTAATTTTATTTATTTGTCAATTTTTATTGATTTATTAAAATGTGGGTTTTTTACCTAAATAAATTAAAGAAAATTTAAATACCCAAATAGTGTTGCACCTATCAGATAGACGCAACCCCAAAAAAAATATAATTTTCGTATATAATCCAACTGACAACTTATTTAGGTATTTAATTTTTTTTTTTAAATTTATTTGGGTAAAAAACCCTAAAGTAGAGGATGAAATTTATATTAAGTATTTTCTTTTTACTTATTCGGGTCGGGTAGTGTGGGTACTTTATATATATATATATCTCCCTATAGGACATTTACTCGAAATTTCTCTCATATTTCTGGTCTCAAGAGCTTCGAAAAGAAGATGCAGGTAAAGTATCCCCTATCAAAACCCTAATTCCCTTTTTCTTGATTAATTTTAAAATCCCACCGAAGTTCTAATTCCCCAACTCTAAACCCTAAATTTGGTTTATATGTTTGTCTCTTACTCTTTCATAAATGTTGTCAGGCAAGCGATAGGTTTAACATCAATTCCCAGCTCGAGCATCTCCAAGCCAAATACGTTGGAACTGGCCATGCTGATCTCAACAGATTGTCAGTTTCTAATCCTTATTTTTTTTGTCAACTAAAAAAAGAAGTGTTGCGCTTAATATATATTTCCTTGGTTGAATTGATGGCAGTGAATGGGCGGTTAACATTCAACGCGATAGCTACGCATCATATATAGGGCATTACCCGATGTTGGCTTACTTCGCTGTGGCTGAAAATGAATCCATTGGAAGAGAGCGCTACAACTTCATGCAGGTAAACCATATTCTTTCCTTTTGTTTGGTGTTTTAGGATTTATGAGATTCATGTTTCAAATTCCTTTTGTTAGGTTCCAAAATAGTTAGCTTTGTGTGTTCCACAAGACCAATATAGCTTTTACTACTTGAAAGGGGTATCCGAAGGATATATGTCTTGAAAGCTTGCGTTACATGGAACAAAATATAGGACTTGATTAATTTTGTTCATTGCCAATACTTGGGATTTGTTTTCTTTTGAGTTTTGTGGAGACGAGGGCTTTGGGGGGGTCGTTCTGTTTCTACCATTGGGGTTATGCTCAGAGAAGATTACACATATTGCAAAGTGAGTGGGTGCCACGTTTCGCTTTGCTGGTTAGACTTATTAACAAATATTTGAGGTGTATCCTATGCCATAGATGAGACTCTTGGATACATTCTGTACCTACTAATGACTTTTCAGAATAATAATCAGTCTCTTTTAGGGTGTTGGTCCTCAGTTCCTGGTCAGTCTCTGTTAGTTGTAACTTGTAAGAATGAGTCTTGATTTATATTATCCTACTAAATGACAACAACATCTTGGGTGGCTAAATGAGTTTCAAGGTATAATTGTTTCTGATCTTAAATTGTGCAGAAAATGCTTCTGCCTTGTGGTCTGCCTCCAGAAAGAGAAGATGATTAAGAACTGCTGATTGGGCTGTGAAGTGAAATGTTAGGAATTCTAAGCTTTCCCATCAGGCTAGAGATTTTCCTAATTGAATATCCCTCAAATATTGTGTTTATCTTGAACTTGAAATATGGAGCTTATGTCATAGTGGTGTCATTGTAACCTCAACTTTATCCCTAGCAAGATTTGTTCAATTGTAGTACGTATTTAGTTCTTAAAATGAGCCTACTCGTCTTGCTGAATGTGTCTGCTACTACAGAATATCTTGAACAGTTCTTTTAAAAATTTTGATTGTGTAGTGTCAAGGTTTGTTTGTTTCCATGTTTGCATGGTTTCCATGGCCAACAAGCTAAATAATAGAATGAATGAAGACAGATGAACCAATATGGAAAGAGAAGTGGGAAATTAAGTCAAATGTGCCAACAGACGGAATCACATGCATATTTATTTGTTTCTTAATATTGGATTTGATGACAAAGCATGATGAATGTGTTGGTAAAGAAAATGCATATTATCTCGTGTTACTTTCAACCTACTCTACAACAATCACTCTTTATAAACATTTCATTATAAATGTCAATTTTGTTATAGAACTGATTCTTTTTCTATAGTAGCATCTTGACTCAAAGTTTAGTCGAGTTAATTTATTAAGTGAAATAAAAATAATAAATTTTAATTAAGATATTATTTCAATAAAAAAATTAAATTTTATATAAAAATATATAAAAAATATTTTATTAAATGAAAATAAATTTTGATAAATGAAATTATATTTGTAAATCTCACTAATTAATATTGTTATTAATATATTATAATTTTTTATTTCAAAATTAAAAAAACAAAAATAATATGAATCTTAAATGTTATTGTAAATGTCTCCTATGTTTTAGGTGTATAACAGTTACTTTTTGACAGATACGAGTTTTTATATGGGGGTTAATAAGCAATGGACTCTATTACTGTTGATTTATTTGTTTGTGAAAATCTTTTACTATAAGGTCCTTTGGAGACTTCTAGATGTTGTCTATTATTAAGGGGATAGATGTAACAATGTAAGAGAGAAAGAACAAATTTTCAACAATGGCCAATGGGCTACCGGTTGTGAAGACTACAGTCGTCTCCATTCATAAAACAGGCAACTCTTTACAAGATGAAATATCCTTTTAACATGACCAAGCAGAATCAAACCAAGATGCCTCTATGTAATTACAATGAGACAATTCCGAAGGTAAATTCTATCTATGTGAGGTCATTCTCATCCAGGGCTTCTCCCTCACCTATAGCAGCATTGGTCTTAAACGCAGCCACGTCACCTGTAGGCAACTTCCTCGCAAGCTTTATGATCTGCACCCACTTTCATTTCAGTCAAATGTCTTGCAATTGGCTATGTCTGCTTTGCAATATTAACATGGAACTGTAAATGGATAATTTAAAAGCAACCCAGATTGTCAAAAAGATTTGTCTCAAATAATGGTGCAACTTGAGGAAACAAACATAGAAATTACCCGTCCCAGTTACCAGAAACAGAGCTCAAATTCAGTACCCTCAACACCACCACATGTTTTTTCTTTAATGCCTTCCTAGCCAGCGGCCAACTCAATAGAAGATAATATGCAGAATGAAAAACATATTCTGATATCTTGTTTGAACACCAAACGATAAATGTTAAGCAAAGGAAAGGAGGGTGGGAGCCCTCTCGTTTGTGCATCCCACCATCCCATTCCACATTTTAGAAATAATTTTTTAAAAAAATTATGTACAAAACTTCACCAGGAGAATGTCAAAAGAAATGCAATTGGATTACATAGGACACAATAATGCCAAAGCTGCAAATGTTACCAAATTCTTTGCACTTGAAAGTTTAAGTGTAGCCTAAGACTGCACAGTTTTAGGCGTAACAGATCTACCTTAGATGTGTGATTTAACCCAACTGTACCATGCAGAAAAAGATGTAAAGTCCTTACACTATCATTCACATTGTTGTAAGAGAGGCACATGCATGTCCAAAAACAACGGTGCAAACGGTAAAAAATATTTACCATACTGTCAAGATTGGTGATAGATCTTGACTGAGCCACACGTTTGATTTCTTCTACATCACCTTCTTTGTAAGCAGAAAGGAGTTTACCCGCAAAGCGGTTCTGATCACTTCTTAAGAAAGCATCAATCCTGAAAAAAAAATCCAAGGATAATACTATTTTAGATCAGCTTTTTTTAACCCAAAAGTCATAATTCAGGATAAAGATAGACCCCCAAAAAAAAAAAAAAATAAATCAAAGTCCTTTTGATTTCTAGACGCTTTCTGCTACAGCACTAATATTAAGGATCATGTAACATATTTTCAAACGGCGGAGTCAACATTTGCATTAAACCCAACCATTCAAATGCATAAAAGTTTATTGAAGAAAAAGAAAGGGACAACATAATTGTTGAATTTTTCATAGTTAACAATCCAGAAACCAGTAGCTATCCCATTAGCAAAGCAGTAGGTTTCACTATTCTTGTTCTACTGCTTTACTTCTTTCCCAAGCAAAGCATACAACCAAAACAAATGACATCCATGAAGATTCGTGTCTAGATTGAGGAATAAGAATAGAATCTGCATCACCATAATTTGGTGATAGTAAACACAAAAGTATCCCAAGTCATCAGTGTAAAGTGAATTGATAATTGGTTCTGCACTTCTCTTTCCTCTTCAGGGGAAAGGAAAGAACTGTATAAAAGTAAAAGAAAAAGGGAATTTACTATCCAGTAAGGTTCTAGGACCCCAGAGCAGATAACCGATGCTAGTGGTTAGATGCCTTTGATTGACGTGTAAATGAAATACATGTTGAGAAAAATCTCACATTAAAAACACAAAAACAACAACATGCCTTTGAGATAGTTTTATCATAGGTATTTAGGACATTGAGGGAAGGTTGTTTCCAGTTGCAGGGGAATCATGTTTAACTGCAATGAGTAGCCATATATCACTTGAAAGATTGTTGTGCTAATAAGATCAGATACTTGTGAGCCACTTAGCACCTCACAAGATTAGTAGATACACGAGAACCACAAAACACCAATGCTTAGAGGTTCAAAAGAAGTTGTGAAAGAACTGTGCTTACTGAGAACAGTCATTGTAGCACTTCTCTGCTTGCTTTAAGTCATGAGCATAAAGATACACAATCACTGCACTAAGATACGCCTGAAATTAAAGAAGCCAGTAATGTCATTGATAAAGCAGCCCTTCAATAATAATAAGAAAGCCAGTGCAAAACATGTAAATGGAAAAGTAGTCACATGTAAATGCAAATGAGATCTACACCTATAATGCTTCATCGGATTAACTTAGTATCACACCTGTATAAGGATATGCTTTTTTCGATCCAAAAGAAAAATAAAATATAAAATAAACTTGAGTAGAACTGTGTTGCATTCCGCATAATTTAAGTAAGAAGCATTCTATTAGGTTATGATTGTTCTCCGGCGTGGAAGCTTCACAGTACTTAAAAAATCTGATTAACAAGTCAGTTTGTTGGTGAAACAAGTATCTGACATATGATATACAAATTGGACATTTAATATGTAGGGAAATAATTTGGGTGCAAAATATGATGTCACACCTTGCATTGACTATTTGTAGCATTGCACTTATCAGCTGCTAAGCCCAATTTCAAAAGGAAAGCTACAGCATCTGTGTACCTGAGGATATCAAAACCATAAGTGAATCCTATCCCTACAAGGTTTGCTTATATGCCTATGAAAAGATTTCCCAAATTTACAGGCATTCCAACACATGAATCCAGCGCATGCTGCCAATGGTAAACATGGACTAGTAGCATAACTAAACTCTACAATTAAAGGCCAACAATTGCTTGAAAAATAGTAGCAACAAAATGCCCTAGCTTCAGTCTACTCAACTTGAACTCCCTAGTTCTAGAGTGGGGTCAATGCAACATAAATGCATTTAAAAATCCTCTAGCGAAATACGAAAACAAAAAGAGTTTCTAGTTCCCTATTTTAACTATGACTTAATGTTCATATGCTTGCAAAAATAAAATTCATGGTCCAGTTTTTGTTCCTGCTGCTCTTTCATTTTAAGAAATAGCAGTATTAATGTTACGAATATATTGGAGCATAAGATGTAAAATGGTGTTACTTTCATTTTCTCAATCACAAATATCAGTATCTCAATATATTAAGAAGATGCAAAAGCTTACTTCTCAAGTTTTACATAAATATTAGTGACAGCATGATATAGATCAAGGGCCATCTGTTCCTTTCGATCATCTTCAAGAAGAACACAGGCATCACTATAAAGTTTAATGGCATCATTAGGCAAAGCATCTTCCACAGCACTACGTAAGACCAAATAATTAAGAAAGAAAACCACATAAGTAATGTTCATTTCGATTCATTTGAAAATAGTTGAAAGTAACAAATACACACATAACGAAGACAAAAAAATATTGACAACCCTCCTCGAATATTCATTTGAATGCATATTGGCATCTTCATTCCCTCTTCGCATCTTAACAATAGAGACCAGGTTCTAGATACTTCAAAGAAGAGAAAAATTTTCAAGTGAAGCTCAACTCTTTGCTGGAATCTTTGAATTTGAAATTTCAAAAAATGCTTCACATCCACAATGCTGGGGCTATGCTTCTTCAAAAGCAAGCCTTTGAAGGGGCAATTAAATGATTGAATGCGGCAATTTTTTTTAAATTCATTAATATTTAATTGAGACCCATACTGAGATTCTAATATTTCCTCTTTGTTTTCTCTTCCTCGACTCTTTACCATCCAATTATTGGATTTCATGTTTTTCAATGGTGAGACTAAAAATGAATGCTACTGTTTCTGTTTATTTCCATTTTCATGGCTATTCAGGCTTTTAATTTTGTAATTTGTAGCCTTCAAGGAACATTGTTCTAGCTTAGCTTGTAATTTTCGTGGTATGTACCCTAGTGCCTGTCTTATAAAGGGGAAAAACGGAAGGTTGAATTATGTTATTTAAAATAACCAAGAAAATATCATGAAATAATCCGGAAAAAATAGTGTAAAAGCAATGTCCATACCGGGCAGCCTTGGCGAGTGAATCCGATGCAAATTGTGGTCTGTCACACTGCATGTATAACTCGGATGCCTTTCTATAAAAGTCAATAACTTCAGTCCAGTTGCGTAGTTCCTTTGCTAGTGCAGCAGCAGACTCCATGCTTTTAGCTGCATCCCAGGGACTGATTTTCTTATAAAGGATGTCAAAAGTGATAAATATTTACTTCTTTAGTACATTTGCAGATCCATTAACAAACCCTCTTTTATCTGGATTCGGACTTAAAGACCTATCGAAGTCTTTCAAGTTATAATCGTTTGAGCTGGGCGAAGTACATATATGGTGAATTGCAAAACATGGATTATAATAATAAAGGATACGAGGATAGCATCTCTCGTCCTTTGGAAGCTTTCTCGAATGCCAACTTAGCATTCTCATAATCTTTCGAAACTCGAAATCCATTGGCTACAAGGAACATGAACATCAATGAACAATGACATTTGCAGATTGGATTTTGATATAAAAACAACTAATGCTATTTTTAATGACAAAAATCTTAGATGTTGAATAATAGTAAAAAGATAGCATTACCAGCTTGTTCATACAAACGGGTAGCACTTTCCCAATCAGCACTCCACCTTGTAAGGCTTAACGTTGTTCTACAACAATAACACACACACACACGCATATATAAGAGTAATACGTTAATTACGTTTTTTTGAATTCAAGTTGGAGGATAGTGATTAATTGATTTTTCCATTTTTTTGCTTTTCCCCTCCAATTGATTTGATAAAATTAACACTACAAAGGATACGACTGGATTAAAATGTAAGAATTATGTAGAGGAAAGGAAGCTTACAAATTGTCGGCTTTGGAGATGAGCTTGCCGGGATCGGAACCGGACATTGCGTCGGAGTTTCTTTAAATGGAATTTGATTGGATTTCCTTTTATGAAATTACACCTACACAATTAAGCATTAGAAGTTCATAACAAAAAAAGAAGAAGTTAATGTAAATTTTCAATAGGTAGTTAAAAACATGTGTAATTAAATAGTTTTTTTTTTATTGAAGGATTTAATCACATATTTCTAAGTATGTTCCAATTTAAATCATAAATTAGACGTAATGATTTATTTGGCCCTCTAATTTTGTTAAAAACATTATTTTAACTTCCCATTTAATTTTTTGTCTTTTTTAGTCATTGATCTTACATTTTTTTTTTCAAATCACACTAAAATGAATCGAAAAGTTAACATAGCATGCATGTGAATTGCCACGTAGATGATATGTTAGCATTTAATTAAGTTTTTAAAATTTTAAAAATATTTTTTATATTTTTTAATACTTTTAAAAAATGTTGATGTGTTATCTGCATGACAATTATGTGTATATCACATAAATAAAGTTAAAAAATAGTTAATTTTTTCTTTCATTTTAAGATAATTTGATAAAAGAAACATAAATTTATATGTTATTTCATTTATATTTGTTATTTCAAGCTATAAATTATAATAAAATTAAGGTTTTTTTTTCAGAGACAAATGATGGAATGAAGAAAAAGGCAAAATTTAATGCGATATCAAATGCTGAAAAAGAAAATTTTAATAAAAAAATGCAAATAAAGCGAGACACCTGAATGCAGATACTCTTCACTAAAAATAAGAGAGACATTTAAAATAAGAAAGACATTTTTTTGAGAATAAAATAAGAAAGGCATTTAAATGTTGAACGCAAAGTATTTGAGTTAATATCCGTTAATGAGAGTCAAGTATCTATTTTTCCTTGGAAAGAATAATTTGAAAGCTTTAAGACCACCATCGAGAAGCATTGAACGGTTGGAATCCTAACCTTGGACAAAAAAATGATTGGTCAAATTATTGTTTTAATAATAGAATAAAATTAATTTAATATTTGTATTATTTTGGAAATAATATAGAATTGGATAAGAAATTTATTAAAATGTTGGATCCATGGAGCAGGGAATATGAAAAAGCAAATTCCTTATATAATTTAATTAAGTTATTAATCAAATAAATAAGTTACCGCGTAAGAAAGAAAGAGAAGGAAAAGAAAAGAAAAGAAAACAGTGTACACAACACAAGACCCTCTGTGAGTCCGTTTGTTTGTTCGTTCGGTTTTTTGCAAGAATCGAATCGAATCGAATCGAATCAAAAGATGGTGAGCGTGTTCTTGGTTGGGTTGGTTGTTGGGGTGTTAGCAATTGTGAGCTTGGAAGTGGTGGTATTCTTTTTCGTGTTAAATCGATTGAATCGAAGGATCAAACAAGAATCTCTTGCTGCCCTGAATCCTCCTTCCCAACCTTCCCTCGATTTCGCTTACAACAAGCAGGTATCTCCCCTTCCACATCCATGGCGTCCTTTTTCTTTTTCTTTTTGCTAAGATTTTGAACTTGCTTGCATCTTGTGTTTGTGTTAGGGGACTGTTTGGGTTCTTGAATCAGAAAAAATTCCAGTACCCAGAGAGCAGAAGCGGAAAAAGGACGTGCCTTTGGAGGTTTCCCCTGCTCAAAAACATGCCAAAATCCAGGAAAAGTGCTTAGTTTTCACACATTCTGATGCTTCCCGCACTTCTGTTCCCCTTAAGGGCTGCGTCATTGAGGCTGTTTCCGCTACCAATTTACCCTCAAGAAAATGGTATTCTGCCCCTTTCTTTCACTTTCTTACTTAAATCTTCAATGTCCATGTATTTACTACAATGATTTTTTTACTTCAGTCTCAACTCTCAAGCCTATCCGTCCCATCCTTTTGTTTTAGATTGTAAGTTCAAGTTTTGGGTTTTCAATCAAGCTTTTGCCAGCATAACAGTGTTCTCATTCTTAAGAGTTAAGAATATAGATGCCAGACTTGGTTTCTCTCCTTTCACATTCGTACAGTATCATTCTGATATCATATAGCTTAATCAGTTGTTCTAAGTTATATGCTTTCAATATATTTTACTTTGCTTCATTCGTTTGCCCTTGTATGAATGGTTTGACAGGGCCAAGAGATTTCCAATAAAGGTGGAAAGCAAAACTTCGGCCATCTACAATGGAAGTAAAATCATTTACCTTTATCTGGAGACTTCTTGGGAGAAGGAGTCATGGTGCAAAGCTCTTCGTCTTGCTTCATGCGAGGATAAAGAAAAGCTGAGCTGGTTTGCTAAGTTGAATGAAGACTTCCATGCTTACTTGTTATCTTTAAATGTTGGATATCCATCATTTATGAAACCCTCTTCAGGTTTCATTGCTGAGCCAATGGATAAGGGAAATAGAAGTGATGGATCTTCATCAAAAGTTAGGTTATTTTGGAGAAAGCTTTCCAAGAAGGCTAAGCCTGGAATGGAAAATAAAGGAATTTGGACATCTCAAACTGCCCGTGAAGATAGAAAGACTTATGAGAAACAGCAGCCATTCCAAGATTCAGTCACAAACAAGGTACCAAACAGTTTGACTGAAGAAAATATGTCTTGTCCATTTCCACAAGGTTTTTCTCGTTCAGTAAGTCAAAGTACTTCTGTTGCTTCTGATGCTGATCTGGAACAAGACAAGTTTAGTGTCGATGAAGGGACACTCTGCTGGAACTTGTTAATTTCTCGAATCTTTTTTGATATCAAAGGAAACGCAGGATTGAAAAGTTCTATTCAAGCACGGATTCAGGTTGGATGGTCACCAAAATTAATCTTTTTTTTTTTAAATTGTGCTCGGTATTGCCTCTTCATGTTGCTTGGTGGTTCATGTATTGCATTTTGGGATTCAGTCCAATCTATTCTTTTGACTCCCTGAAGGATAAAATAAACATATTTTCTGCTGCTAGGTATAGTTCTGTTTACATCTTTTATTATTTAAAAAAAAATGTTTCTTGACTGCTCGATATGTTTTCCATCCATAACAGGGGAAAAAGGAAACCTATTTTGTTTGCTTCAAGGGATTTATTTTGAGTTTCTTGATTCGACCTCTCCTTTATTAGTACAATTACCTGCGAAATTTGGTTTGTACCCAGTATTTTGGTGTCAATATAGGCTACATTTTTCTTGAGTGTACTGTTATGCATCACTGTTTTTATTTATATGTTCAATGACTGTTTTGCCCTCTAGGTATTCATCTAATTAGTTCCTTTGAAAACGAATTTGAATGCACATCGAAGATGGTTCTGATTATTTTTATGGTTTGATATAACAGAGAACATTGTCCAATATGAGGACCCCCAGTTACATAGGTGAAGTCATTTGTACTGATTTAGACATTGGAAGTCTCCCACCTTATATCCATGCAATGAGGCTTCTTGCTACAGACATGAATGAGGTATGGGCATTCGAAGTTGATGCTGAATATTCTGGTGGAATCCTGTTAGACGTTGAGACAAGACTTGAAGTTAGTGACCAAGATTTTCAAAAAGGCTTAGTGGACTCAAATTCAGAACCAAATTCTGTTGAGAATGTCTCTTCAGACCTTCTTGAAGGCTTTGAACGTTTTGGAAAGCATTTGAATCTTCCTGAAGAGGATGAGGTCGACCCTAAAGTTGGTTAGTATAACAATGATTGCTAATTTATGATGTGATTATGAGAAATGTGGATTTCCATTTATGTTAAAAGCACTTGGACACACACTGGTGAAGATCAAAGTTAGCACCTTCTGTAGGAACTGTAAATCACAACTTGAAAATTTTCCTAGTCAAAGGTCACCAACATAAGCCTAGTGGTCAGCTTTGTCGTTTGAGATCCAGTAAACCATGGAATAGTTATGCAAAGGAGAATTGGCCATAATTAATTGATATGAGAGGTTTTCCCTTAAAAGGATTTATACCTTTCAAGTCAAAGCTAAGGTGAGACTATTGTAGGGCAGCTTTGAGGGAAGGGTTTGAGAGTATGTAGCTAGCGTTTATAGCTGAACTATACTCGCAAATTATTGTAAAAAACAGGAGAAATAGAATATGAAGGGGGAAAATAACAGAAATAAAATACCCTATGCTTCACACTAGTGCTCTTTGGTTGCATCATTTGAACAATATCAAAGAAAACCTAAGCATCACATGTAGGGTTTGTTAGGAGTCTCCTAAGGTTGATTGTATAACAAAGAAAGAGTACTACAAACATAGGCTCCTGTCCATCCTGATGCTAAAAGAACTAGACCTGGCATTCGTAGTGTGGCTTTAAAGAAAATATTCTCTTTCAAATGCGCCTCTTCTATAGGTTCACCTGATTCATCTAAGTATAATTCTGATTTGATCCTCTGCTTGTCCGTTTCTTCTTTATCTGGCCAGGGTAAATTCTTGCTATTTTTATCATTTGATTTCACTCTTCGGATTTCAGATGGTGTAAAAGGCTCTAAAGCTACACCAACAACAAGTTGTGTTTCTCGATGGAAAGCTGTTGTAAATTCCGTAGCCAAACAGGTTTCACAGGTTTGTGTATAATCTCTTCATACAGATAGGTGTTTTTGCTTAGAATATCTCATAAAAATGGCTTTCAAGGGTTATGAAGGTATTTATGTAATCAAAGAACAAATTCTGAATGTTAATGCAATCTTAGTTCCGTCGTTCCCATTTATAATTTCTCTAAAAATAGATAGTTTAAGATCCTGCAAACTGAAAAAAATGGAATATTATTAAAGCTGCCAATTGAAATACTGTCAACTTGGTATTTTAGGATCAAACATAACCTGTATTTGAAATTGCAGGTGCCTTTGTCTTTGTCAATAAGGATTTCATCCCTTAGAGGAACACTACGGTTATATATAAAGCCACCCCCTTCTGATCAGTTATGGTTTGGCTTCACGTCCATGCCTGATATAGAGTTTGACCTTGAGTCTTCTGTTGGGGAACACAAGATAACTAGTGGACATATTGCTTTATTCTTGATCGGTCGGTTTAAGGTATGAATATCATTTGTTGGATAGAGACATATTACTTGGTGAAAAACATTTTTCTTACTATTTCATTTTATTCATTGGACAGCTTATTTGAAATTTCTGCATGTTCGCTAGAATTTGGCACACCACCTATATGGAATAGTAAAAATGGGTATTTTTGAAAAGGAGAAAAAATCATGTTTTGAAAGAGAAGAGGAAGTTATATGATAAAACAAAGTTGATTATTTTCTCAATTTTATTTGGTTTTAAAGTAAATTTATCTACTGAGTTGACATTATTTAACTTGTAATGAGGAACTAAGCAGTTGACAGTGACATCCATATAAATAAAATTCCTTACACCAACAGCCTTGACTAACACACCTTTTGTTCCCAAGTTAGGAGAGGTGAATTTTTCCCTGAATTTTATGAGCTCTTTTTTCCCGGATACACACTTTTTTGACAAATAGAAAAATTCCGGTGAGTTTTGCTTTACCTCCTTTTAATTTGTCAGTGTGTTTTCTCCACATTTATAATCCCTTGGAACCATTAGTCTCTTTCTACTATGTTATTAGACTTTTTGGAATCTTAAGATTGAAGATGATATGATTCTTGATTCTGATATTATTAATTGTGTTGGCTAAAATTGCCCCTTCAATTATTTGTATAATATTATTTCATCTAATTACCTGCATCTTCTTACAAGTCCATTCATGCCTATCTCAAGTATGTTCCCTTGAGATATGATCTGATCATTAACTAGACCTACCTTTCAATCTCTGGGCATTGCTTCAGCCATCAAAAACATAGAATGAGCTATTCGCCACAATATTCTTGCTGAACTTTGGCATTAATACAATGAAAGAAAACTGCCAAGTGAACTTCAGCTGATGCTTCCTTCATTTGCGCAGGCAGCTATACGGGAAACAATGGTGCTCCCCAACTGTGAAAGTGCATACATTCCTTGGATGTTAGCAGAAAAAGATGATTGGGTCCCAAGGAAAGTTGCCCCATTTATATGGCTTAATCAAGACGCAGCTATGGATAATAACATTGCGCGTGCAGCTCAATGTCCTCAACCTACTGAAGCAAAGGAAAATAGTAGGAAAACCTCGAGTTCTCCTGCAGTCATTGAGTCTGAAGCCTCATCGAGCTCTGCAGCTTCTTCTTCTGCAAAGAATAGGTCCTCGCAAGATCTAAAAACTCCCCTACTTGCAACTGATGAACCACATGAAACATACCAGCATAATAGAGCAACTGCTGATTCTCAGTCATCATCTAGGTCTTTGAGTGAGTTTGAAAGGCAGAGTGATGTGGGTGATGAGAGTGATTCAAGGCCAAAGAAGATGGGGAGGAAGGCAAGAATGATCGATTTGACTAAGAAAATGGGAGAGAAATTTGAAGAGAAGAAGCGTCACATTGAAGAAAGGGGTAGGAACATTGTTGAGAAAATGAGAGGACCTTGAGACCGACAAATAATTGATGGCATTCATTCTTTGAAGCTCAAAATGGCTGTAAATGTGAACAGGAGGAAGTCAGGGAAGAACCATATCAATGGAATAGTTTTATTGTTATTATAGGAGGGATGAGCTTTATGCGGGTTATTCCTTAGCTAATTCAATTACTTTTGTTCATCAAATACAAATATATATGTTGGGACTTGTTATACATTGTTTATTAGATGTGCTTCATTTTCTTTCATTTTTAGTTCCATAATACCAGTACCTTCCCACCAACTTTTTTCAAACATAAATAACTTCCCTAGTAATTACTCACTTGAGAATCATCTTCAGTAATTACTCACTTTGTTCTTGATTCTCATGCATGCCTTACGTGGAACATGTGCCAGAAGCAAAAGGATGGATAAAGTGGGCTAAATGAACCGTTACAAATTATTTGATCTTTATATTTATAGATTACAAAGTAATTTTATGCATTTACAGGATAAATTGAATGAAAAAATTGGTTAAATCCATAGAAGCTGAAGGAGGCGAAGAAAAACCAACACAAAAGAACACCCCATCCCACACCAAAATCACAATTTTCTTATTCGTCAGCCATTAAGAAAATTTTAAAATCACCGATAACGGAATGTTGAGTTTATGGCCTTGGTCTCCAAAAAGTCCAATCCTCCCAAAGCTGGCGACAGAGTTGTTCATTGTTGCATTAAACATTATGGTCAAGATCTGCTTCTCTCCCGTGCCAATAAAGAATCGAGTTGGGGTGACCTTCACCGACACCCCATATGGAGCACTCCAGCCCACTTTGTACGTTTCATTGCCAGCAATGTTGGTCACTGTTCTTTCAACCGTTTTAGATTGCTGCAGTCTAGAAATGGTGATTGATGGCAGGTTGAGGTCAGCACTACCAATCGTCGAATTATAGACCCAACAGTTTTGACCAGTGTAATTCAAGACCACTGGACCAGAACCATTGATGCCACAAAGAAAAGACATATAATCTACATAAGCTGCAACAAGCAAGTATAGAAGATAAGATTGAGGTGCCCATACAACTAGTGCAGAATGTCTCACAGAAAAGTTATTTTAGAAAAGCAGAATGGCTTACTTGAATCCAAGATCAGACCCGGATCGAGAGCTGCCGTAGCATTCACAAAACCACTGCCCATGTCAAATGGTGTTGCTGGAGACTGGTTTACATCAGGATTAGCAT
This sequence comes from Gossypium sturtianum, assembly GCA_025698515.1. NCBI lineage: Eukaryota > Viridiplantae > Streptophyta > Magnoliopsida > Malvales > Malvaceae > Gossypium > Gossypium sturtianum. The sequence continues at coordinate 162,276,887 of CM046955.1, read as the reverse complement.
AAGCACGTTGGGCCATTATGGGGCCACCACTCTTGTCATAAAGAGAAGCTGTTGTCGAAAGTGCAGAGGCGATGGCTGCAGGACTGAAATGAGGAAACTTTTGTTTTATCAGTGCAGCAAGCCCAGCAATATGAGGAGCTGCCATGCTTGTTCCAGACATCATTGCAAAGCTTTCACCTAAAAGGTCAAGTTAATTGTTTAAGAATAATGCAGCTTATATAGAATTTTAACTGAATTATCCATTACTTGTCTATTTTAATACCTTGGAATTCAACTGAATCTGTCCCAAGAGAACTCCAGGCAGCCCATATCAAATTTCCAGGGGCAACCAAGTTTGGTTTCATTATGTCTGCATCATCTAGAGAACTGTCTTCTGGATCTGGTCCTCTGGCCGAATAATACATAACCTTTGGAGCAGTAATGCTGTAGTTTGCCTTCAGTCCACCTGAAATGCTTGCAACTGCCCCAAATCTAACAATTTTCCTTGAAAGCCCATCTCTTTCCAAAGATGAATTGTAATATTGGAGTAAAATCTGGTCACCACGATCATAATATATTAGTAAATTCTCTGGTTGCATTTGAGAGAGGGAGAGAGAGTAGACCAAATTCTAACACTGGTAACAATTTATCAGAAATTTTAGAAAGAATTTCAAAATAATAATGATAAAACCGCATGTGTCTTCACGAAACATATGTAGAACATGCACCTTTGAATCATCTGGTGATGGAATTATGATGCCAGGTATTTCCAATGGTGTGGGATTAAGCTGGAAACCAATTACGTAAGGATCCATGTAGAACACAACTCCAGCTGCACTGAGGTTTTTCGCAGTTTCTAAGGCCTGCTTGATTGTAGAGAGTCCAAGCACAAATCGGATTGAATAGCTACAGATTAACAGGTTTCCTTGGATAAGTTCCTCATTGAAGTTACTCGAGTCTTGGCATTCGCCAACATACATATCATTGGCAAGTATTGTTTCATTGCATAGAGCATGAACTGCAGAAATCAGTGTATACATTTGATCTGTATCTGTCCCCGCTGCCAAAAAGAAGAGGAAGAATGTAAGCATTATGTAAGCTACTAATAATGGGTACTCTGAATGGAATTTATATTAACAGCAATTGCATGCGTCAATCAATGCATCAATCAATCATAAATTTCAGGAATGAAACAATCAGTCAATGAAGGGGAAGAGAGGAATTTACAACAAAAGTCCTGCACAGAAAAAGAAAATGCATGGAAAAAAAGCTAAAATAACAGAACAGTATAAGAAAAAATACTGAGTTTGGTATAGCCATAACTAGGCAATACCCCTTGTGATGAGGTGCTCATACAAGTATTAGTATTAACTGTTCCATAACTGTTTGCATAATTGAACCAACTCCAGGATTCAACAATTTATTCTACCCATGCACATGTTCATTTAAGCTGATCTGACATCTATATCACACCAGCATGTATAGTATCAACACTAAAATGCACCCTTCATATGAAGAGAGTACAAAATATTTCATTTGTATCAACAAATACAATTTGTAGAAAAGGTATAGATGAACCGTCGATTTCAACATCTCTAAAACATGGCCCTACTTTTGCCTCTTCTGTTTCAATTTTGTAGCAAACACTTCAAAAATGCTTAACTTCATAATATTTCAACATGGACCACAAATTTCCTACTCTCAAATAGCAGACCAAGCTCATTCAAACTAAAATTTGTCTGAAAATCCAATGCTTCTTTTTTCATTCTTTGCTAATTTGTTAAAGCATGCATAACAAATAAAGAGCATATAATCCATCAGATAAGTAAAGGAGCTTATAGATTTAAAGGTAAACTTACGTGCAAGTCCAACTCCAGGAATAGTTACATTGTTTCCAAGGATGATGGAGTTAGTATATGCTCTGTCATGAGAGGCAGCACCAACAGTGAAGATCCATGGACTGAAAGAAGACATGCTCTTAGGTGATGGTCCAGTATTGCCAGCAGCTTGCACAACAAAAATGCCAGCCTTCACAGCTGATAGCAATGCCATATCAATGGGATTGAAAAATGTTGCAATACCAGGTGGACGCCTGTTGGGAGTTATGGATAAGCTTATTATGTCAACGCCATCTTGAGCTGCCTGCATTTGTATCATGATAATGCGATTATGGACATCAAAATGGTTGCAAAGAAAGGAAGGATTCCTTATTTTCTCTTTAGCTAAAAGAAAATCTTGCCCAAGAAGACCCCTTATTTCCAATTGAAATCCTGCCAAAGGACCTAAGAAAATATTCCTAGTTGCCTTAGGATGCTGCACTATACCTTTCATTTCCTTTATTGAAACAGATTTAACAAAAGGGCTTCTTCCAAAACAAAGAAGCCATGTCAATTTGGTGCAAATGTAAAAAATGAGGCTTCTTGTAACAAAGGATATACTACGTGTATAGAAAGAAATTTTTGCAATATTTTAGGGGAAAAAATCAGATAATGTGGTTCAAGGGTTTTAGCAAATCAAGTCCCTCTAAATTTTCATAACCCAAATACTACTCGGCACTTCCATTTTCAAACTATGACGCACCTGGTCTATGCCAGCAACTACATCTGCAGCAAATCCTCCAAAGCTCTTATACAAAGCCTTGTAAACAGCAATACTGGAAAATATGACCATATAATTAGTATAATTAAATAGAAATAACAGAAAAGAGTCCAATGCATCTTTATAGTAAACCTTGCTCAGAAAATTCTGCTGGAATCATGTCCAAGACTCAGCAGCCAAACTTCATCAGAATGAAATGACTCAGGAATTTGTTCAATTTGTTAAATAATAGTTCTATGACAATTGCAAATGACTCATGCTCAAAGTGTGAAGCATTATTTGCTCCGAATGGGAGGTCTTTTTCTAAAAAGTGGGGCTGGGTGTAGTGAGGTAGTTTTGGTAAATAATTGAAAACTGAGATTTAGTTTATAAACTTACTGTGAACGAGGAGCCATCCCACTAGCATTTCCAAAGTGGTGCCCAGCTACCACCACAGGAATCCCATGGTTTCCTGCAGCAACAGAAGCTGTGTGCCTGCGTTAATATTATATTCATTGCCAGCATTAGAATATTGAGTCAAAGCCAATAATCACCCATAAGCAGTATCATTCAGCATTGACAATATTGTGGTGTTTTCCAACAACATAAGCCCGTTGTTCATACATTAAGTGACAAGAAGGTTGTCTATAGTATTTAACAATTATTCAAGAAAAACAACCATCTTTCAGATTTCAACATCAAGCAATTTGATTCATGTTATCGTATTGTGTAAACAACACAGACATTATTGCATCAGAAAGACAATATGATATTTGTTAAAACAAATGGCACTAAAGTGGACAACAGGTGTGCAAAGTACTACACTTAAAATTCTAGAGAAAAGTATGTCACTCTTATGTAATTATCCATAAGCGAGTAAGGAGGGAAGAATAACACATAATATATTCAATGACAGTTCTTCCACCAGAAAAGAGAAGGATGATCAAACAAGTTTATCCGTGGCATATAGAGTTTACAAGGTTCTCGAGGAATTAGAGAAATGTATGGGAATCATGACCACAAGATTTACAACCATGATAAGCAGAATCATATAAATTCTCATAATAGCATCTTTGGTCTGGCAATATAGGGAACTTGCAAGTTTTTTGTAGCATAAGGAGCTCACAAAGTTTCTATTATTTTTCTAGTAAATTCTCATAATAGCATGTTTTGTCTAGCTGAAAGCAGAATAATTAAATTTAGTCAGATCTACAGTTATGATATAAATTTTCTAATGTTAAGTTTCTATCTAAGATCCAGTAGCTGAAGTTGTTCCTTCTCTCCCATGCAACTTACAGCAATTTGATAATCAAACTCACAAAAGAACAAAAAAATATTACTAACTCAACAATGATCCACAAAAATGAAAAAAGATTCACTCACGTGCCATGACCATCACCGTCAAATGGTGATGCATAGTCCTGAGATGAATTGAATATTCCTCTTGTTATAGCAGATGCTGCAAAATGGCGTGCTCCGACAAGCTTCCTATTGCATGATCCAGACGGAAATTCCCGGGTCACCTCACAAACACCAGAAAAATGGGCTGGAACTGGGTATGAATGCTCAGATATGTCATCAGCAAAGCTGGGATGAGTTGGATCAATACCAGTATCAATGAACCCAATTACGATTCCCTCTCCAGCAGTTTCATATCCCCCTTGCTGGGACCATGCCCCCTTTGGCAGACCCAAGAACTGTGGAGTATGAGTGGTTGCAGTTCTAACAGAGAAATCCAACACAACATTTGCAACTTCTCTTCTCTTTGAAAGCTTGTTCGCCTTAGAAATAGAAGAAAACAACTAACTAAGATCATTCTGCCTAAATTATAAGAAATTTTTCAAAAATTAAATTAAAAGCTTATATGCATCTGGGACACCAAGAGCCTAACTGATATGCAAAACTACACCAAGAATAAAAGTCAAACATATTTTTATGTACTTAAAATGTATAAATAAATATTATACTGAAATACAATAATATTCAAAAAAACACTCAAAAGCATGGTGATGATATAGCATATGACAAAATGATGGCTAATTATGAGGAATGTTGATTGATACTATACCTGTTCAGGGGTGACAAGCACAGCAAAGCCATTAATCAAGTAGTGGTAACTATACAACTTCAGATATTTCTCCCCCCTCAAGGCTCTCCTTAATAAAGAATCATGAACTCGAGAAATATACGAACCAGAACTTGGATGATATCTTGAATTATTCCTAAATATAAAAGAATACGATCAAAACAAAGAACCAGTCAATTGTTTACATCTCCAAACAACCTATAATTATTCAAGAAAAACAAAGAGATATATGCAGCTTGAGAGAAGTGAAAAAAAGGAGAACAACAAACGCAATAATCAGCATTCAGCAAATTATAGACAAATAATTGGGTATTTAAGAATGTCAAATGTCAACATGGTGAAGCTGAGGACTTCCCCTTTTTTTCACAGAATGTGTATCTGAAAAAGTATTTTGCAAGTACAAATAATAGTTTCCGTCTAAACAAAAACGATGGAACTTTTTCTTTTGGGTAGTAATTAGTAATACTAATAATTTGACTAAAAAATAATTTGACCAGAAAAGGGAAAACATTTGCTAGCTTTGACAATTACCCAAGTCCCACATAAAGAAACAGAAGGACCCATTCTTGTTTAAAGAATAATTAACACTCAACACCCCCAAAAAAAGAACACTATTAGAACACAGATTTACACTTCAAAAATACCAACCAAGTATTTTAAATTGTTAAAACAAGAAGGACAAAAAGAACAGTTAATTTCAGGGGGGAAATCCCGTTAAAGAAAAAGAAGAGTTAAATTCTATGCCTTGGTTTGTGAAGCCTGTTTAATCTCCCTGAAGAAGAAGAAGAATTATGGTGGAAGCCATGACCATGACGATTATGCCTTCTTAGCTGTTCCTCAAAGTAATGAGCGCCAGGAGCTTGCTTGAGAGACACAATGTAAACAGCCGTAATTGCATCTGAACCCGAATCCGCCTGACTCAGAGTGTTCACAAAAAACCCAAAACAAAACAGCAACAGCACCAAATACAGGCAATTAAAGTTGCCCATTTTGAGTGAAAACAAAATCCCAGATTTTAAACCAAGCAAACCGTCTCACTGAAAGATGAAACAAGGAGCAGAAAGATCAGTAAGCAAAGAGGGACCTTGGTAATGTATGGGGTTTAGGGCTGTGTGTTGAAGAAGGCAAAACTAGCGGTGAAGAGGATAAAGAAAGAAAGCCTATCCTTCCTTTATGAGGGAGGAATGTGAGAACAGCTGTAGTTGAAGAAAGAAAGTGCAAAAAAAGGAAAAAGGAAAAAAGAGCCGTTAATTAAGAAATACTGGTAGTTCGATGGAAAGAGTTGAGAGGGGGCTCTGACACCACCACTTGTTTTTCATAAATTTAATTATATGAAAGAAGGGAAGGGTTAGGAAATAGGATTATAACTATGAGGGGGTGGATGGAGACTGGAGAGAATCTATATATAACTTTTCTTGGATGCTGTGCTTTGTTTTTCTTAACGTTCTTTTTATTAGTATTATTATTTCAACTAATGTAAACGTTGGTTTTCTTTTTGTTTTTCTCCATTTCCAATTCTTGGTGCATATACGTCACTCACTCTAAACAAAAACCTTCTTCTAACCTGCTTTCCTTTTTCATTTTACTTCATTTATGCATCTGAATTGGTTTACAAGTTTAAAATAAAAATCATTTTTTATTTATTTTATAATTCATTTTAGTTTCTTTACTATCAAAAATGTTTTTGTATTAAAATTTATTTAACAATTTAAAATACCATTTTGAATTAATCAGACTTCATGAATTTCTATTCTGTTCAAAAGTTTTGCTTTTTTATTAGTAATTCATCAAATGAAATAGCTGGCTGTATGATTAAAATATTAAATATTATTATATTTATAAATTTTGTATTGATTAACTAATAATTCAAGTAGAAATTTGCGGACTAAATTCTAGAATATTTTATATCAAAAATGAACCTTTGGCAAATCTACTTACCATTTGATATAAATGATTAATATTAAGATATGCCATATTATGATTAATGTAATAATTTTTCTAATACTGACATATATCATAATATCATTTGTTTAAGTTGTTTGAGAGACATTGGTGTTGAGATGTAGACCTCAAAATAAAAATTATATATTACGGTTTTTATTTAAAATAATTATTCGATAGACAAACATAAAAATTTTTAACTTCACAAATGAGATTAAGAGTTTGTAATATGTCCTTAGAATGTATTTAAAAAATTTAAAATAAATAAATAAAACATGTGATAAATTTTTAATTTTACTTGTTGAATTAAAAAATTTCTACCATTCCTCATGCAACCGCCGGATGGTATTATTAGCCTTCTTCACAACAACAAGATTAGTGTCACTTGTCCATGGCTAGGCTAGGTTGATTAGGTGCTTCTATTTTATACAAAAAATAATTTATTATCAATATATCAAATAATTATCTCGTATTAAAAATCTAACAATAGTTTTCATCAAAATTAATTATTATAAACCTGGAATAATTAACTTCAAAATTTATGGTAACTCAAATTAGCTCGTGCATGTATAGCTCAGATATGGATGGTTAAAATCTTTGAAATTTTTTCACAAAAAAAATATATATATATTTGAAATTTCAATTTTACTTTTATCAATATATGAGTAAATTCGAATGTGTTAAATGATGATAGTGTTGTTTTCGATAATATATAAAATACATGGACAGTTTCATTTGGCAACATTGACGGTTTCTTATAAAAAAAAAGGGGGGGTTGTAGTGGTAAGTAATCTAGAGAAGACATAGGTAGATAGGTCAATAAAAATACTTTTTGTTATTTTATTGAATCACTGAAATTGACAAAGGTAAGGGAGCAATCATTCACTCATTTCGCATGCCGACCCTTAAAATTAGGGATTTTTGCCCATGGAAATAGGGAGCTTAATCAAAGTTTAAAGGCTTATTATGTAAAAGAAATTCCTTAATGTAAAACTATTAACAATATTACATTATATATTATTATCATAAAAATATATTAAAATGATAAACACATAGTTTAACCGACTTAATTTGGAAAGAATTGTGGGTTTAGTAGGGATCATAACACCTTAGGGCGGTGGTGCGTGCTTTCTCGCTCACTCCAATTCCATTCCATTCATGCTCTCTCTTAAAATTGGTCTCAAACCTCATTTTATTTAAATCTTTTCCCAGCATCTAAACTGGGAAAAGGTTGGAGTTGGCACCAACAAGCAAATAATAATATAATAAAAAGGAAAAGGACAAAATGGTAAAGAGAAATAATAATATAATAAGAAGGAAAAAGATAAAAATGTAGAGAGAAAAAAGTGGAAGGGTAGTGGGATCATGGCATCAACGTGATAATGATGGTGGGCTGGCCTGCCCATCCTCTGGTGGTCATTGCTCATCCACTTTCCCTTTTATTTTTTTTCTTCGTGCTTCCTCCATTTGTTTCATCTATTCTTTTTAATCTATACTAGCCTAAAAGGCCCTAAACCCTTCTTACTTCAATCTTGTTTATTTTTTCTTTTTAAATTTCAATTTTAATCTCTTTATTTTTTTTAGATTATATAAGAATAGTTAAGGATGAATTTAATTGGGCAGTACATTTACCTACAGTTAGTGTAAAAATAGCGGTAGCGGTGAGATTAGATACTGTAACGTGAGACAAAAAGTAAGTTAAATGCACTGCACTCCACCGCCCATCCAAACCCACCATAATTTTCAATTATGATCTCTATATTGCGCTTAAATTTGTGATTTAATTTTTATACTTTAATGTTGAAATAATTTGGTACCTCGGCTCTTATAATGCCATTAGTTCATCTAAATACTTTATTCTGATTAAAATGTTTATGTGAATTTTTAAGGATTATTAACACTATTAAATTGAAGTCCATTACAATATTATTTTATTGCACGAATATCAAGTGAGTAATTTTTTAAATTTTAAATTGTAACACCAATAAATTTAACAAATAAAATTTATTAGTGTTAATAAATAGACCTACATTTTTCAACACTGAATTTTTAAAAATAAAAAATATAAAAACTAAACAAATATACTAATGGTACAAAAAAATCAGAATATATTGCAATCATTAAATTTTTATCTATAATTAGAAAAATTGAATAAATATTTAACCCAATGGAAATCATGAGGAAAATCATAGGGAATACATGAAGATACTATAGATATGTTGCCTTCGAATTATGTCAGTTGTTTTTCTTTTTTTGTCTTCTATTGTGGATGTTGAGTTTTGGCCTATGGAAATGGGAACGAATATAAGCACGAGAAAGAGAAACAAAAAGGAGCAAAAAAAAAAAAAAAAGCTTTTAAAGAAAAATAGAATATTCTGCTTTTTGTATTTTTATACTATTTTTTTATATGTTTAAAGCATTATTATAAATTTAGACATTTTATTTTTTAGAAGGAATTCATTTGTATTTTATTCATTTTTTTTTGTGTAATTATTCTTATAACTATTGTATCAATTCATGTAATGCTTCACAAGGTTTTTTTAATAATATTTTCTAATGTTAGAAAAAAAAAAAAAAGAAGCAAGTCCATATTTGTGGTTTATAATTATAATGATATGATCTTAAAATATTTAAATAATTTTTCATTGTAATTAAAATTGAATTAAATATTTTTATTCTTTTAATTTTAAATTAATATATAATTATAGCCTCTAGATAGAGTATTTAGAAAGGTTAGTTCATTCACTGATTGATTTAGAATCCAAGTTGGACTAGCTAGAAAAAAATATCTAAAATATATAATTATTAAAAAAATAAATTAGTTCAATTTTAAATGAGCTTTAACTTTCAAAATTCGTACTTGGTCTTCTTTATTTTTAAAATTTTTAAATGATATATTTAAGCAAGTTAGGTCTTGAGAATTTATTTACATCCTCCTAATATATTTATTTATTGAGATTCAACCCAATCTTTTGAAATAATCTTACTAATCATATATTCCCTCGATTTCTTTGTCGTGTATATTCTAATTATTTAATAAAATAAAAATAATTTTTTATTTATGAATTTTTAGGATAAACTATTTGGATAATCACTTAAGTTTTAGCACGATATTATTTTAATCATCGATTTTTTTTTATTAATTTAGTCACTCTTATTAGATTAATTGTAACTTTTAGTCACTTCATTGTTAATGACTTTAGTCACGGGATCAAATACTAATGTGACTAAGTATAATAATAATAAATTTAATATTAATTCTAAAAATTTAGTAAATTTAACTCATAATATTTATACATTATATCAATTCCATCTCAATGCAAACTTATAAGTAACCAATCAATTTAAACTAGCATTTGAATTGCAGGTAACGACGGTAGCAAAACAAATAATTTACTATAACTCTCAATAGCAGCATTGCTTCCTGTATTATCAATCGAATTCTCTAGGGTTGCTGATGAAAATAAAAAGCTTTTATTTTCATCTATTTTTTTATTGTATTTTAGTTAATGAAATTTAAAAGGAAACTTTAATTTCATTTTTTATTTATTCTTTTTATTTTCTAAAATCAACATCGAATTAACATTGTGTAAATATTATGAATTAAATTTGTTGAAATTTTAGAATTAAGACTAAATTAATAAAACGTTAAGTACTAAATTTATTATTATACCCAACCACATCAGCAGTCAATGTAATATAATTGGAAAATTTATCAATTAATGTAATATGAAAATGAAAGTGATATAATAATAAAAAATGATATGATATGATAAAATATGAAAATTAAATAAAATAAAAGCTTTGTATTCATTAACTAAAATACTGTAAAAAAAATATTGGAGAATTCTTTTATCTAAATTTGAAAATAATTTGATAAAAAATACAAAATAGCTTCATTTATAGATATTGCTCAACCAAAAATTAAATAGATTAATATAAATTATGGAAAACATTTCACCTTTAATGATTTTAGGTTGTCAATAATTATTATAAAACAATCACATCATGTTTCTTCGTTCATTTCTCCCTTAATTACCTTTTTTTGTTGAGATTATTTTTATGACTAATTTTGTTATCAAGTTTATTTTTAAGATTAAATAGTATTATCAATGTACAACAAATTAAAGTGATTTTTGTGTATATTTAACAATCATAGGTTGGATGTTAGCTTTTCCCCACTAAAGAATTGCGTACATTTCCAATAAATTTTTAATTTTTGAATTAATGATGTATTCGTTAATTAAATTATACATTTATATATATATATTCATTAATTAAAGTTATATATTTATAAAAAATTTAAAAAAAAATGTAATACTATATAAAAATTTTATAAATTCCCTTTACTTTACATATATTATTAATTAAATTTATAAAAATAAGTTAATATATTTTAATTATTACATACAATCAATATGTACATCATACAGGTAAGAAGACTATTTTTATTGTTGAATGTATTGGTATAAATAATTATATTTTAATAAAATAAAATAAAATTATTTTTAAAAAATAAATTGTTTAAAACAAAGTTAAAATTATATTATATTTCTAAACTAATTACATAAATAAATAGCATATTTATAAATTAATAAATTCAATAACTACATAAAAACTTAAATTATAATTTTAGAAAGTAAAGAAAAGTATTTTCTTTTTTATAATTTATGAGACATTATAACTCTCTCGGTATATATATAAATAGAGATAAACCTTAAAAAAACAACAAACTTTAATATAAAAAGACATTATTAAAATAATATAAAATTATTATTAGTTTGTTAATATTTGACCTAAAATTTTAACATTTAAATTAATTTGCTTTTACTTTCTCAATCCTATTATTTCTAAAACGTTGCAAACTTGGTAACGAATTTTTAAAAAATAAATATAATATATTTTAGTTGATATATATACAATTAAACTCATGTATAACGTGAGATAAATAAATTAGTTAGTCTTTATAGTTAACACTATTTGTTTTTTTTTTTTTTTGAACAATTGAGTGATGTGGTTAAAGTAGGATGTGACATGTAGGTAATTAAAGAATGACACATGCTTTTTTCTTTAAAAAAATCTTAAAATTAAAAATAATTATAATAATTCAAAAAATTGTTTTTTAAATATTTAAAATTATTTTAAATTTTCAAAAAATCAAACAAAAATAACATAAAGTTAACAAATTAGAAAATTACAAAAAGGTGAAAAAACTATAAAAAAAATACAATAAATATAAATAATTTTAAAATAGTTTAAATTAAAAAAAGTAAAATTTATGAAATTTAAAAAATTGATTCGTGTTAACTGATGTTAAAAACACATTTTATTTTTTTGTTTGCTCACACGTTACAACTTAATTTAGTCACATCACTCAATTGTTCAAAAAACAAACAATGTTAAACATAAGGAGTAATTTATGTAACGAATGCTAATCTTAATGATCAATTTGATCCAAAAAAATGTATAGGAGTGGCCAAGTTTAGTGTCCAATTTATATATTAAGCCTAATCATATATTTTATTTAAGGGTAAATTACATCATTAGTTATTAATTTATGGGTAAATTTTTGTTTAGTTCACTCAATTAAAAAAAGTTAATCATTGAACTATTTGAAAGTTTTCATTTAAGTTATTGAACTATTCAAAAGTTTTTTATTTAAAACATTGGATTGTTAAGTTTTTTTTAAAGTTCTGCCAGCTAGGGACGAAACTAGGAAATTTTTTTAGGGGGCCCGAAATTAAATTGTAATTGTTACAATAGCAAAAATATAATTTTACATTTTAATAGCTTATATCTTTATAATTATTAAAAAATTAAATCAAAATTTTATATTTTCAGAGGATCAAAGTGTAATTTTACCTTTACTAATTTAAAATATTAAAAATTTTAAAGAGTCTAAATGAAAAAATTTCCATTTTAGAGGCGTCAAGGACCCTGTTAGCCCCCTAGTTTCGCCCTTGCTGCCAGCAAGCTCCAAATGACAATTAAAATTGTATAGTGGATTAGTATCAGTTGACGAATAGAATAACATACCTCAAATACAATTTGATTTGACGGTCAATGTCAGAGATTAGAGAAAAAAGCTATTTAAATTTTGGTTTGTAAATTTGTGACGTCTAAAGCTGTTTCATGAAAAAAACTAAAAACTGTAAAAAAGAATGGAAAAGAGAGCTTTCGATTAGTGCTGACAGTGAAAACAAAGAAAGCCATATAGCATTAATTTTAAAAACTTTTAAATAGTTTAGTCATCAAATTATAACTTTTTTAGTCAAGTGACTAAAACAAAAACTTACCAATCGTTTAGTGACTAACAGCGTAATTTACCCTTTATTTAAATTGTAAATGTTAAACGGTGACGTTTAAGTAAGAAAATTTGAAACAATAGAAATTGGACTCGGGGGGTGAAACAAATCTGATTTGTATTGTTTGGTGTTAGTGAATAGAGATAATTGTTTCAGATCTATCGGTCGATCGAATATCTTAGCAGAGGAGACGGAAGAAAATGGCTGGAAGCCCAGATCACTTGTTCAATTTGAGGAACAATTTCTATTTGGGTTCGTACCAGGCTGCCATCAACAACAGCGATCTGCCCAATCTCTCCCCCGACGACGCCGTAGAGCGCGACTGTCTTGTCTATCGCTCTTACATCGCCCTCGGCAGCTACCAAGTATTTCCAACCCCCCTTTTTTTTTAATTTCAATTTCATTTATTCTTTCTAAACAGTTTATAAACTCTGAAATTGCAGCTGGTGATCAATGAGATCGATGCCTCTGCTGCCACTCCTCTACAAGCCGTTAAATTGCTCGCTCTCTATCTCTCCAACCCTCATGATAAGGTGAAAGTTCCTGTTAGACCTGCCTCATTATCTTTTTGTTATATGGAAGATCTGTTATGAGAATACCCGGGGACTAACATGTTTGATTGATTTTGGGTCTTACGATTTAGGAATCGACGATTTCTAGCATGAAGGAATGGTTGGCAGATCCAGCTATTGGGAACAATCCCATCTTAAGGTTGATTGCTGGAATCATTTTCACGCACGAAGAAGATTATAACGAGGCTCTTAAACACACCAATGCTGGTGGCACCATGGAACTGTGCGTTTTCCCTTTCGTCTTCATTTTTTTTACCTGTCTCATCCTTGTCTATATTTCTTCTTTATTCGTAATTTCTGATTTTTCTTAATCTATTTGTTCTTTATATTTTCAAATTTGTGGAAATTTGTTGTATACTGTTACTTTATCAAGCCTGCTTAACCATCGGTCTATCCATTTGGTCTTTAGGCTTTTGGTCTCAGTGTCCTAGGTATAGAACTAAGTATTGGTTTTCTTAGATGGGGTAAAGATTACCTTCCATTGTCTAACTAGTAAGGGGAAATAAAAACAAAATGGAAAAGGATATATGGGGGGTTGAAATTAACTGACAGAATTCCATGTTAATCGGATAAATTAACCATTGTACAGCCTTGCTGATATTTAAATTCTGTGCTATTTCTTGTTGGTCCAAAATTGCCAGTTGCCTAATTCAATTCAATCATTCTACATCCAGGCCAAAGATAATAGGGCATGCCATTGTTCTTTTTTCATCAAAGAGAAAACCCCTTGAAGTTGTTGCATATATTAACATTAAAATGATTGACATTGTAAAGCACTTTACTAACCTATTCTCTTGGGGGAAAATCTCTTTAAACTGGTGTAAGTTTAGGGATTAGGCTTTACATTGTAACAAAAAGGTGATCTGTAACTGGTTTATTACACAAATACCGGCTGCTCCTGTTTCCAGTTCACTGAAGATAGCAGAACATTCTAAGTGATGAGCTTTACTCCTCTCTGCAAAGAGAAAAATGAGTGACGCACCTTGATTTAATGGATCAAAATAGATGCAGTTGCCACAAATTTGAGTTATACCAGTTTATTTTATACCAGCCAGACGTTGAAAGTTTTATTTTAAATGCAAAACACATATTAGAAAAGACTTTAGATCCAGAAGAACAGATGGTATTTGTGAAAAAGTGTCGGCTGGTATATCTCTTCAAGGTCCAAACTACAAGATACCACAGGAATGGGTTAGCAAAAACTACTATAAATTAATTTGTGCTCTTATATGTTGTTGCTGGCCTCTACAGGCTTAATGTATATATTTAGAAATTGAAGGAACTATAGCAGTATGATTATTCTTTTCTCATTTGTGTTTGGTGGGCTGAAATAATGGGGTCTTGTAGTTTCAGGCTTGTGACACCCTGATGTTGACTTGTAAATAAGGTTAGTTATAACAAAAAGCCAATATTGACCATAAATTCCCTCTAATAGTGGTTCTATTGTTGATATTGAGTTATTCTAGAACATCTTTTTGCCAAATATACTTATTCCCCATAATCCCCTCTATTAGTGGTTCTGTAGTTGATATCGAGTTATTGTAGAACATCTTTTTGGCAAATTTACTTTCAGATATAAATTAGGAGTTGATCCAATTCCTCTAGAAAATATGTTCTTTCTAATGACCACCTTAACTGCTAAAGCAAAAAATTGAGTAATTGATGTATGTACTAAGCAAATTGGAAGCTCTACGCCTGATGAAGTCGTTGTGCTCTCTGTTTTCAGGCATGCACTGAATGTGCAAATATTCATTAAGATGCACCGGTCGGACTATGCAGAGAGACAGCTGAGGGTCATGCAGCAGATTGATGAGGATCATACACTGACACAGCTAGCAAATGCATGGTTGAACCTGGCAGTGGTATGGCATATTTTTCACTTTAATAACATTATTAGAAACCATGGATGATTTAATGACTTTCTTCTTCCCAATCAGGGTGGTTCCAAGATACAGGAAGCCTACCTGATCTTCCAAGATTTCTCTGAGAAATATCCTATGACTGGACTAATTCTCAATGGGAAGGCTGTCTGCTGTATGCATATGGGGAACTTTGATGAAGCTGAAACACTTTTGCTTGAAGCACTTAATAAGGCAAGTTTAGACAGTAGCAACTTTTGCTTTCTCATATTTAAACATATGATTTTGCAATTCTTTTGGTGGTGGTTTATAACTCCAGGAACAGGATTGGCTACGGCTATTGTGTTTCATGATCATAAATTATTTCCTTAGATTTTATATTCATCAAATTTCAGTTGGTGTAAATATAACCACTGAATGGCATCAAATGATAACGAGTTTGAGTCTTAAACTTTCCTCCAGACCCTTGCATTCTTGATTCATCATGAAACTGAATATTTTTCTCCCAAGTTTTATCGCTTCAAAGCAATTAGTTGTTTCTCAAGTGATAAGGGTTTGTTTTGTAAATGGATACAGGATGCAAAGGATCCTGAAACTCTCGCCAACCTGGTTGTATGCAGTCTTCACCTTGGTAAATCATCTTCACGTTACCTAAGGTAAACTAGCTATTCATTTCCTCCAAATTTTTTCCCCTTTTAATAACATGGCTCTGTAAAAGAGTACAAAATGGCTAGTTTGGTTGATCAAAAATATTCCAATATGTTCAATAGTTTATACTTTGTAACTAGATTAATGGAATATAACACACTAAGAGGAGTTTCCATTTATTATTCATGTTAGCATACTTTATTTCTATCAGATAATGTAGAGCACTACAAAAATAGCTTGTCTCTGAACCTGCTAGCCAAACTGCTACGTTTCTAGTGTGGTCTGCCTAGTTGGCTACATTTGTTAGCCATGTCTTTGTAAACTGAGAATTGACTATCCTTTTCAATCGTCGCAGTCCTTATTTTCATTGAATTTTTTTCCGAAGATATATTTGTTGTCATGCATTTTGACTTTTGAAGCCAAGGTATGGCTTGGAAATTAGCAATTTTATGGGTTTAGGGCAAATGGTGTTTGCTGGTGCTGAGCAGGATTTTGCTTATCAATTTATTTTAAAATCAGCCTTTTTTTGTTTGCTCGTTGCTCTGTTTGCTTTTCCTGGCTTCTAATAATGGGTGATGTCTGTTGGGGGAGAGGTATGGTTCCCATCATAGCAGTATCTCATCCACCAATTAGTGGACTTCTAAGCCTTCAATGCGCATAGAACACTTTAATTTGCATTGATTTACCCTTTTGCTTTGAAGAGTATGTTGAGTCAACATGCAAATTACTCATAGTGCAGTATGCACCCAGCTGAGTTGTGAGTGCTACACAATCAGCTTCACCAGATAGAGTCAAAAAAGATCATGTAGTTTTCCTTGGGAAAAATATTAGGGAATTTTAGTGTCCCTGTATTGAGTGGATTGAAGTAATATGCATGCATTGTTCAGATAAGGATTCATGTATCCTTAGTGTCCAAAGCTACTTATTAAAGTTGAGGTGGCATTTTTTGGGCGAGGTGGACAAAATGTTGGATGTTTTCTTGATCTGAATGTTGTTTGAATGGTATCTTTGCTCCTTAAGTGCTTCGGAATTTGATTGTTGACCATATTCTTCTGCCTTTGGGGCTTGATATTTCAAGTCATATAAAGAAATTACGAACAACACGTATTCAGTTACAAAGTAGACTAATTGAGTGTGTAGTAGATATATCTTATTTTTCTGCATTTGCTGTTTAACTGAGGTGGTGCGTTCATGGTTGATTATTTTCGCAAATACTCCAATCTGTACCTAGTAATGATTAAATATGCATACTGCAGCCAATTGAAACTCACACATCCAGAGCACATTCTTGTGAAGCGTGCATCATCAGCAGAAGACAGCTTTGAAAGAGCAGTGCAATCAGTTGCTTGAAGATGTGGAGTCTGTTGCGTGGCCGCAGTTGTTATGATTGTCTTCTGGGTTTTGTAACTTACCAGAATGAATACATACATAGATATGATCCCTCTGTTGAAGAAAGGTTTAGACTAGATTGGTATTGTTTGGTTTATTATTGGTTGGCTGGATAAGGCAAAAAAGTACATGCTAAATAAATGTTTCTATTTCCTTTCCTCTGTTTACTGTTATTATTATTTTATATTAAGAAAAAATAATAGGACAATTATTTAGTATACTTGGGATTGAGAATGATTACCAAATAATTATCCATCTATGGGGAAGAAAGATTGGCTAGCCTTAGGCTTCATTTTATTAAGCTAATATCATAATAATCGTTCTTCAAAGTTGAAAGACACGCTATTTAACTAATTGGTTTCCCTACATATTGTTAATGATTGATTTAAATGCCAAAAAATAAAATTTTATTTCAAAGTTTCCGCCCCTCTTCTCCTGCTGGAACTCGGCTCAAAACTCTCGAATTTGATTTCTTAAATTCATGTTCTGTGAGTTTTTATGCTGACCAACGGTCAGATATCCAGATACAATAAAACAGAGAAATAGAGCAAAGAAGGGGCAATATACTGAAATATACCAAAAAAATTTATTCACGGAAAAGGACCGTTTTTTTAAAAATTTACGGAAAAGGGCCATTTTCCCACAAAACGCGTCCACGTCAGCGCGTTTTGTGGGGATGCAGCAGGAAAGCGCGCCCCGGGCGCTTTTTTTACATCAGCGTATAAAGCCTTTGGCGAGGACGCGCTTTGCTGATGTGGCAAAAGCGCTCCCCCAGGGGCGCGCTTTAGCCCTGCAACGGTCAAAAAAATTTTGACCGTTGGGCCTCCAACGGTCCAAAAATTTCCCTATAAAAACCCCCCAACCCTTTTATTTTTTTCACACTTTAGTCCTTACTCAACATTCTCTCAACTTTCTCTCAAATTCCTCTCAAATTTCTCTTAAAGTCCTTGAAACTTCCTCTCAAATTTCAAAATAGTCCTTTAATATTTACAAAAAAGCCCTTTTTAATTTTTTTTAATATATTTTTTTTGAAATTTTTAAAATTTTCGATCGTATTACCAATGGCCGGGGAATTAATTCGTTTAGACCATAAGCACATCTCCGTCGATCAAATGCAAATGGTAAGTTTTAATTTTAAATTTTCAATATTATTTAATATTTTTTAGGTTTATGCAATTTTAATTAATTTTTATTTTATAATTTTTTAAACAGTCTGTAGATCGGGTGTTGCAATGCTATATTCACAATATGCATGGTCCCCCATCGCCGTTGATCGAGAATTACTTGCGGGAAGCAGGTTTTTGGCACGTGGCCACGATAGGCCGGGGGTTCAAGTTGGAGCCGAACTTGATCAGTTCGTTGATAGAGAGGTGGAGACCCGAGATGCACACTTTCCATCTTCCATGCGGAGAGTGTACCATCACTCTGGAAGATGTGCAGTTGCAATTGGGATTGCCGGTGGACGGGTCGGTAGTCACCAGGTCCGCAACTTCTACCGATTGGATGGCCGTATGTTACGAGCTTTTGGGTGTCATTCCGGATAATATTCATGGAGGTCGGATCGAGATGGGCTGGTTACGAGACACATTCGAGCCGAATGATGGTTCGACCAAAATAGAAAGAATACGGTATGCTCGGGCATACATTCTTGAGATAATTAGAGGCTATCGATCTGGGACTGTCTAGAAACCTCGGACACTTGAGATGGTGCTGAAACTTGTTGATTTTAGAGCAACCGGTGAATTGAGTTGAAGTCATGCGTGCTATCAAAGTTGTATCGGGAGATGTGCGAGGCAACGCGGCGAGTAAAAGCGAAAATCGGTGGTTGCCTATCACTCTACTGCGCAGTCATGGGCGCGGTTTGATTTCCATTTTTACGTCCTCGACTCGACCACCCATATTCATTCCCACTGATAACGAGGTAAATTTAATGTTATATTTTACAATTATTACGTAGATTTATAGTATAATTGTATGCTAAAAATTTATTTAATTAGGTGGAACCATTCGGCGAGTTATCTTTGGAATACCTACCGCTTGAAGATATACGGCTTCTATTAGACCAACGGTCGGAATCACAAGTAAGTTTCGAATTTCGTATTTATAATTTAGTATTTCGTACTTAGTGTTTAGTATTATGTATATAACTAATATTTTGGTCATGTTAATATAGTTTCAATGGACACCGTACGCACGAGGATCCGGCAATTCGGGCGATAATTCGGAAGAGTTCTTGCAAAATCCAAACATTTGGTACGTGAAGGTCCCATTGATCAACTATGCGACCGTGGAGATGCACCGATCGGATCGGGTTACGCAACAATTTGGATTCGACAACCGATTCCGTGCCACACGAGGTGCTCGATGATGAGCACAAAGTCGACTTACGGCGGTTACACGGATTGGCCAAGATTTTGGTCAAGCATATACCGAGATATGGGAGAAACCGGTATGACTATTTACCTATCAGGAACCGATCGTGCGTTCTGAGTTAGCGTGCGTCTTGCGGAATACATGTCATGGTTTAGGATTCATGGTAGCCGTATTTTTGTCGGAAGAAGAAGAGCGACGACAACCGTGAACAAAGGAACAGCGGGGCCCTTTAAATCCAAGGAGAAGGGGTGATGAGGCGGGACCATCAACAGCGCGCCGACACGATCCGGACCCATCAAGAACGCCACACGATCCACCGGGCCCATCACGGCCCGACACGACACCGACATCACGACCTTTGACCTTTATGCGGTGCGTGCACCTAGCCCTTATATGTATCTTAACTCATATATGTTTCCTTTTTCCAGTCCCACCCCAGGTTGGAATGCATGGCGATTCGAGTCCGTTCTCGACTACTCCGATGGCCACCGATCTTGAGGCCACCGTCGCGTGAGGGATCACAGGAGGCGCCGTCGGGGAGCACTTCTTTTTACCAGTCTCCTTCGCTATACGGGATTTAGACACCCCCGCCGTGGTTTATGCAAACACCTCCACAGTCGTTATTTTATCAAGGTGGGTCATCCTCCCAACACCCACAACCAGACCCACTGCAGGAGGAACCAGAATCCTCGCCCGAGGTTCCACGACTCCCGCCGGAAGCTAGAAGAAGGAAGAATCCAGCGCGTAACCGCCGACCACCCCCGTGTGGCACTGATTCCGACCGGCATCAACATCGATTCGGACAGGCTTTTTTTTATTTTAATTGTAATAATTTTTTTTTATTTTTTTAATAAAATAAAAGTTGTTTTTTGTTTGTGTTTGTAATTTAATTTTAACATCTTCAATAAAATAGAAGTTGTTTATTTTTTTATATGTAATTTAATTTTAATTTTTTTAATAAAATAAAAAGTTGTTTTTTATTTTTTTATTTTTTGTAATTTAGTTTTAATATATTTAATAAAATAGAAGTTGTTTATTTTTTTATTGTAATTTAATTTTAATATCTTTAATAAAATAGAAGTTGTATATTTTTTATTGTAATTTAATTTTAATATCTTTAATAAAATAGAAATTGTTTAATTTTTTTATTGTAATTTAATTTTAATATATGTAATAAAATAAAAAGTTGTTTTTCATTTTTATTTTTGTAATTTAGTTTTAATATATTTAATAAAATATAAGTTGTTTATTTTTTATTGTAATTTAATTTTAATATCTTTAATAAAATAGAAGTTGTTTATTTTTTTATTATAATTTAATTTTAATATCTTTAATAAAATAGAAATTGTTTAATTTTATATTGTAATTTAATTTTAATATATGTAATAAAATAAAAAAGTTGTTTTTTATTTTTATTTTTTGTAATTTAGTTTTAATATATTTAATAAAATAGAAGTTGTTTATTTTTTTATTGTAATTTAATTTTAATATCTTTAATAAAATAGAAGTTGTTTATTTTTTATTTTAATTTAATTTTAATATCTTTAATAAAATAGAAATTGTTTAATTTTTTATTGTAATTTAATTTTAATATATGTAATAAAATAAAAAAGTTGTTTTTTTATTTTTTGTAAATTAGTTTAAATATATTTAATAAAATAAAAATTTGTTTTTTTATTTTTTATTTTTGTAATTTAGTTTTAATATCTTTAATAAAATAATAGTTGTTTTTTAATTTTTAATTTTTTGTAATTTAGTTTTAATATATTTAATAAAATAATAGTTGTTTATATTTTTTTGTAATTTAATTTTAATAACTTTAATAAAATAGAATTTGTTTAATTTTTTTATTGAAATTTAATTTTAAAAATAAAAGTCCAATATTTGTAATTTTATTGTAACTTAAATGTTTTTTTTTCCAAATTAGTCCTTCTACAAAAGTTCACCGTTTTCATCAACAAATAAATAGAATTTACATAGACACCAAGAGACAAAAAAAGTTAAGAAGACTGTCAACTATTTCGATTTGGACACGAGCGAGATGTATGGCCTGGGTTCCTACACCATCCGCACAACCTACGTTGGTTGCTCGTTTCTCGGATATCTATATTGTTGCGTATTCTACTCGAGCAAGGTCGACCTTTTGGTTTGCGCCTCGATTGTCTATCCGGCAGCGGCTTATACTGATCTGCAAGCGATACCGACGGCGACTTACATTCATCTGGGACTGGTGGGAATACGTGTCTCCACACGTTGTACATGTTTTCTAATTTATACACTTCGTCGACATAGCTAATTGGATCAAGACGGAGATTCTGACAAGTCGCAAGTACATGAGCGCATGGGTAACGAAGTGCATCAAATATCCCACAGTCGCAGGTCCTATTTCTCAAGTGTACACGATACTACCCGCCAACAATACCTTGGTTCGGTCTGTCAAACTCCGTCACACGAAACCATAGGTTATCGCGATCGTGACACACTGTGTGCATGGTGTTGGCCCGTGCCTTCCCCCTGTTAATTTCTCGCAAGACCTTCGCGCTCCATACATGGCCTCATTGTATTTGGCCTTTATAACTTGCTGCTCGCTTCGGAAATAGTGCCGCTAAACAAAAATATGTCTCTTGCACAACCGATGTTATCGGCAGATGACGCGTTCCTTTTAAACGAGAATTTATGCATTACGCGGGTTTGAGGTCATATGACCATATCGTAGGCGCCGTCGTATGCTTGTGTCCACTGTTCGAAAGGAATATTGCACGGGTAGTTTGCGCCTTCTTCGTTATTTGATCGCAAACTCGCCAACATCTCCTAAAAACGGTCTTTATTGATCTCGTACCCTACCAATATACGTTGATAGCGAATATTACATACCACTCTTCAATTAAGAATAAATTGAATATTACAAACGAAATTATATTAATAGATATTACATACCCATATTGGTCACTTGCTGTCGCTGACTTCTAGATCGATGTTGCCCGTAGTAGTTGGATGCAACATGCCTTAGGCAATATCGTTGGTGCGTGCGATGCCACAAGCTTCCCTGTCGCTCTATTGCGGCTAGTATTCCAGGGCCCCGATCCGATATAACGCATATATCAGGTTGGGGGCAGACATGCCTCCTTAACCTAGATAGGAAGAAATCCCAGTCATCATCTGACTCCCCCGGTGTTATTGCGAACGCAATCGGAATGATTCTCTCTCTGCCGTCCTGTGCCATAGCTAGCAATAGTCGATGCGTATATCTACCATACATAAAGGTACCGTCAATTTGTACCAATGGCTTGCAGTATATAAATGCATCTCGGCATTGCTTAAATGTCCGAAAAGACGCTTGAACATCTGCGCATCCACGAGCAAACGATCGTTGTAGTATGCGGTTCCGTTTCAAGGTGCGTTATCTTTGCCTAGGACATATCTCTCCAAAGACTGACACCACCGCCACACTTCATTATATGAAGCGTCCCACCGACCATGAAACTTTTCCAACGCCTTCTGCTTGGCTATCCAAGCCTTCCTGTAAGAGGACGTGTACCCCAATTGGCTACGAATATTGCCAATTAAGGCTGACACTGTAGTCTTGGGATCGGCTTTCACCGTCGGTATTATTAAGTCAGCCAACATCTCTGAATCCATCTTCGGATGATCTTGTGTAACACCTGTCAACGAAGTACGTTAAATAATGCAACATTACGTAGTATTAGTATTATTAAAAAATATTGAACACATAGTGATACTGAAACACCCCACACCCGGCCCACGTGCTTGAACCGGATCTGGTATGTTCCTTAAATAAATCGGTTTTCAATGTTCTAAATGACTTAGAGAAAATTTGTGTAATTTTAAAAAAATTGTTTTGGGTTGGGCTTAATTTGAAACCTATTTAATAAATTGCGAAATCCAACTTAAATAAGGTGACAAAATAATTTTTGGGTTTATTATTTTAAAAGAAATAAATTTACTTATCTTTAATCAAACATAATTTGTATCATATTTAAATAAAAATAAACAGGAATAAAGAAAATCCAACTGGGCCTTATGGCCTTATTACATCATTCAAACCCAAAATAAAGTACTAAAATTTCATAAAGTCCAAATTCCAAATAATTTCTTCAAGCGATGCATGGCCACCTTTAGCTCCTGTAGACCCGGTCCATTCTCGCTCATCACCAGAAAAATAATTCCCCAACGGGGTGAGTCTGAGACTCAATGTGTACATAGTACTAATTTCCAACAAATCGGGCATACAAGTCATATCAATATCATGTTCATACAAAATAAAGGATGATGCAACCCAAATCCAAACCTATTTGTCCATCCGCTACACACCACCCGTACCAACTTTGTATAATCGCGGGGACTACTAAGTCGACCCTCCATCCGCTACACACCATCGAAGGCGATCATTTGCGATCGACGTGCTCATCGCCCACTTATGTTGTGTCATTAGACACTTTGTATTCACTGGATGTAACCGAAAGTTACCACTTTTCACTTTATGTGACCGTAGTCACCACTTTACGTTGGTGAGACCGTAGTCATCACCTTCACTTTCTTCCTCCACAAATATCCCGAATGCCCCAATTATTTCATAACATATCTCACATACTAAATTTTCATTCATGTTACTAATCACATGTTCAAAATATATCACATTCACAATCCTATCAAAAGTAGGAAACGTGCACAGGTACTCCTTACCACATTTGTGGTGCTTAGCCACATTCACATCTTGTTACATATTTACATATCTAATGATTGCCATGCAATTTATTGAAAGTTAGTAAGAGTACACACCTTTTTCGCTTAATAGTTTAAGTGAATTCTCGTAGAAGCGATCTACCGATCTAGATCTTTCACTCCTATATTCGTCCATTAATTAAAACATATAAATAAACCTATTTGGTCTTAAAACCAAATCCTACTAGAAGTAGAATTACTTACCTAGTTGCCGAATTGATTTAATCAAGTCCCAACAGTTGCTAGAATTCCTCTTCCTTGAAATCGGCTAATACTAGGTATGTAACCATGTCGATTTTCGGTTTTTGAAATAATGGAAAACACTTAAACAAATTATGCCTTGGCGAATATCCCTTACCTTATGATGGGATTCCAAATCAAGAGGATTCCTTTATAAGCTGTTGAAATCCTATAACTTCGTGTTAGATTAGATCTAACTTTGAAAACGTGAATCATAATCTTTAACCACATATTTATATTTATAATCCTTACCTTAGATCCTTAGATTTCTGAAAGATCCCCTTTTGATGTTGTGGATGATTGCCTCTTTCTTAGAATCCACAAAGATTCAGCTTAATGAAAGAGAACGGAGAAGAAAATAGAAGAAAAAGAGATGGATTTTTGCTTAATGAAAATTCGGCAGAGAGGGGTTTTGCCTAGGAGAATTTGGCGAGAGAGGAAGAGGAGCAAATGTTGATGAGTAGCCCTCTGTCCTCTTTTTATAGCCAAAGTTATCACCTAGGAGTCCTTTACTTGGCCACCACTCCTCTTTTGATAATATTATCTCTTTTATTTAAAAGATAAAAGCCTTTAATCCATCAATTATCTCCTCAATTATCTCATTAGAAAATAATCCTTTATTTATCTCTTATTATTCACATATTTATGTGAATAAAACTCCTTTATTTATCTCTTATTATTCACATATTTATGTGAATAAAACTCCTTTATTTATCTCTTATTATTCACATATTTATGTGAATAAAACTCCTTTATTTCTCTCATATATCCAAGTTTCCCGAAATGTTCAAGTTTCCATTTTTGGATCATTTCCAAAAATGTTTAGGTTTCCAAAATGTCTAAGTTTCCAAAATGTCCATTTCCATTTCCATTTTCATTTCCATCTCCATTTTCATTTCCATTTTCATTTTCATTTCCATTTTCATTCATTTCTAGGTTTCCAAAAGTATCAAAAATTTATTCATAATACTTAAGACTTGTCATTTCATACAATTGATCACGAAAAATGCATAGGCCCTTCCTAGGATGTTACTGATTCTACCCCCTTAAATAAAATTTCGTCCTCGAAATTTCCTAACTAAACAGATTGAGGGTATTCTTTGTCGCATTGTCTCTTACGGCTCCCACGAAGCTTCTTCCGATCCATGATTGCGCCATAACACCTTGACTAAAGGCACCGACTTCTTTCGTAGTGCTTTCACGTCACGCGTTCAAGATCCGAATCGGCTCCTCCTCGTAGGATAGATCCGGCCTTAACTCCACTTCTTCAATTGGTACCACATGAGACGGATCCGATCGATAGCGGCGTAGCATGGACACATGAAATACGTCGTGCATTTGATGCAACTCGGTGGCAACTCCAATTGGTATGCCAGCGCCCAACTCGCTTCAGATTTGATAGGGCCCTATAAACCTTGGGCTTAGCTTCCGCTGCGGCCGAACCGCATAACCTTCTTCCAAGGTGAGACCTTTAGAAACACTTGGTCTCCTACTTCAAACTCAATTTCTTTCCTCTTAAGGTCTGCGTATGACTTCATCTCATCGAAGCTTCTTTCAACCGTGTCCGAATTAATTCCACCTTCTCCTCGGTTTCCGCCACTAACTCGGACCCAAAACGCGGCGTTCTCCTAACTCGGTCCAACAAGTTGGTGTTCTACATTTCCTTCCATACAATGCTTCGTATGGTGCCATCCGAATGCTTGCACGATAGTCGTTGTTGTAGGCGAACTCGGCTAGAGGCAAGTAATCTTCCCAACTTCCTCGGAAATCCATCACACGACTTCTTAGCATATCTTCCAACACTTGTATAACCTGTTTGATCGCCTCGTCGATTGTGGATGAAAAGCCGTAGTGAAGTCTAGCTTAGTGCCTAATACTTGATGAAGTGCTTTCCAAAATCGAGACGTAAACCTTGGGTCTCTATCGAGATGATCGACATCGGTACCCCGTGTAGCCTCACGATCTCCGCCACATATAACTTGGCTAACTTTTGAAGGGAATAGTCGATCCTCACAGGATAAAATGTGCGGACTTGGTCAAGCGGTCCACTATCACCCATACCGAGTCCTTCTTAGTGGGCGTAAGGGAAGCCCACTAACCAAGTCCATGGTAATTCTTTCCCACTTCCATTGGGAATCTCAATTGGTTGAAGCAATCTCGATGGGACTTGGTGTTCGGCCTTTACTTGCGACATGTCAAACATTTCCCCACAAATTCGGTCACCTCTCGTTTGTGTCGACCACCAAAATTGTTCCCTTAGATCTCTATACGACTTGATGCCTCGGGATGCATAGCATAAGGACTACCATGCGCTTCAGAAGAATCCTTTGTCTCAACTCCTTATCCCTCGGCATACAAACCTTTTCCTTGTGTACAGTACTCCTTCATCATTGGCGCCATAATCCTTTAATCCTCCTTGCCGTACTTTGCTGTAACTTAGTACTTAAGTCCTTATCCGCCAACCTGTCCCTCTTTCACCTCCTTCACCCAAAGTTGGCTTGACTTGTAACTCGCCAACAAAGCTTCCGTCATCATACAAACTTAAGTGGCGAACAAAGCCCTTAAATCCGACACAACAACCTTCCTACTTAGGGCGTCGGCTACCACATTCGCCTTGCCGGATGGTATTCTATCGAGCAGTCATAATCTTTTAATAACTCCACCCACCTTCGTTGCCTCAAGTTCAACTCCTTACGAGTCAACAAATACTTAAGGCTTTTGTGGTCCGTGGTAGATTTACGACCTTTCTCCATAAAGGTAGTGCCTCCAAACTTTGAGGCGAAAACCACCGCCGCGAGTTCCAAGTCATGAGTTGGGTAGTTCACCTCATGCGGCCTTAAGCGCCGAGATGCATAAGCGACTACCTTTCCTTCTTGCATTAGCACACAGCCTAACCACGTGTGCGAAGCATCACAATATACTCTGAAGTTCTTACACGCCTCATTTGAATTAACACCGGAGCTTACGTCGGCACCTTTTAAGCTTTTCAAAGCTCTCCTGTTGCTTATCCGTCCACACAAGCGGTACTTCCTTCCTTAGTAACTTTGTCAAAGGTGCGGCTATTGACGAGAATCCTTCCACGAACATACGTAATAGCACGCCAAGCCTAAGAAACTTACGATTTCACCACCGACCTAGGTGGTTTCCAATCCAATCTTTGCTTCGATCTTCCTAGGATCCACTCTTATTCCTTCTGCGGATACCACATGTCCTAGGAACGCCACTTCCTTAAGCCAAAATTCGCACTTGCTTGAATTTGGCATAAAGCTTCTTTTCCTTAACACTTCTAACACAACTCGGAGATACTCATCGTGCTCCTCCTCCGTCTTGGAATACACCAAAATGTCGTCGATGAACACCACGACGAATCTATCCAAGTAGGGTTGGAAAACCCTATTCATCATATCCATGAACGCGGCCGTGCGTTCACAACCCAAACGGCATCACCACAAATTCAAAATGACCGTACCTTGTCCTAAAAGCGGTCTTATGAATATCGACCTCCTTCACTTTCGGTTGATGATACCCCGACCTTAAGTCGATCTTTGAGAACACTGTTTTGCTTCTTTCGGTTGGTCGAACAAGTCATCTATCCTTGGCAAAGGATACTTGTTCTTGATGGTCGGTTTGTTCAATCGGCGATAATCTATGCACATCCGCATAGTTCCATCCTTCTTCTTCACAAAGAGAACCAGGGTGCTCCCACGGAGACACACTGGGTCGAATGAACCCACGATCCAACAACTCTTGGATTTGAGCCTTGAGCTCCACTAACTCCTTTGGTGCCATTCGGTAGGGAGCGATTGACACGGGAGTCATTCTGGTAGCAAATCTATTCCAAATTCCACTTCTCTATCCGGGGTATTAGGGCAACGCTCCTCAGGAAATACATCCTCAAAATCCCTTACTTTGTTCTAACTCCCTTAACACCTTCCTCTTCTCCTCTTAACGCACTCACGAAGGCTAAGAATGCCTTACATCCTTTCTTAACCATTTTCTCGGCCTTCCGAGTGCGAAACTACGTTAGACAAGTAGTTCCTCCTTTCTCCGATCATCACTACTACCTCATCTTAGGGGTTCTTAGTTCCATACGTTTAGCCGCACAATCCAACACGGCTCGATGCTCTACTAGCCAATCCATTCCAAGTATAAGCTCAAACTCTCAGAAGGGTAATTCCATTAAGTCGGCCAGAAAGTTCGCTCCCGAATCTCTAGGGGTACATTCAGAAAGATCCTATCTATCCTCACCGTTTGGCCTAAAGGGCTTACTACGATTATCCGCCTATCGAGAAAGTTCGAGTCTAGGCCTAGTGTTTCAACCACACTACATGCAACATAGGAATGAGTTGAGCCCACATCAATAAGAGCAAAATAGGGTTTGTCATGAATAAAGAACGTCTCCGGTTATAACATCCGGCGCGTCTCCCTCTTCCCTCCGTGAACGCGTAAACCAAACCGGTTGCCTTGCTTGGCGTTAGTTGCACCTCGACCCGAGCTCACGGCCTCTGCCACTACCTCTGTTGGCGACCCACGACCTCTTTGAGGTGCTTTGTCGCCTCTACCGGCTGGTTAGCATTACGAGTCTTTGGTTGGCTCTCATCTAATAGCTTGGGGCAATCCTTAATCATATGGTCCTTGGACCCACACTTGAGACATCGTCCCGCCTTTTCCAACACTCTCCCCCGTGCTTCCTTCCACAATGTTCACAAGGGCGAAATTGCCGGCCGTGCCGGCTGTTGACTTTGTGGCTGTCAACTCTAGGCCTCTTGTGGCCTTTTCCGGATGGCCCAAAACCTCTTTTGGGCTTATTTTAATCCACGACTGCTTGGTGGCGTCCTTAATTCCTCGACCACTTTAGCCTTTTCCACCAAGGCGGAGAATTCCCGCTCACGATGCGGTGCTATCAAAAGTCTCAAATCGTCCCTAAGTCCGTCCTCAAAAGCGAAACACAGCGTTCATGCTTTCGATCGCCACTACTCCTCGGGCATATCGGCTCAACCTCAAGAATTCCGCTTCATATTCGGTGTGAGACCTACTTCCTTGTACCAACCCAGAAAAGCCTTCCTTTGCTCATCTATATACGGTTCTCACATACTTCTTACGAAATGCTTCCTTAGCATATTCCCATGTCGAGATCTTCCGCGTGGCACCGTCCCGAAACGGTTAACCACCATTGATACGCTTCATCGGCGTAATGGTGTCGTCATCCCTTTCAACTTCTCCTCGGGGTCAAGTCGAGCTCATCCATGATGCGCTCGATTGCTTCCAACGATGCTCACGGTATCTTGGGTGCCACTCCCGATACTCCTCTAAACATTTCACTCCATTAGCACGCGGGCCGCTCGAGCCTGGACTTACGATTTCTGAATTGTTTCTGCACCACCACCAATTCCAAAACTCGCAAAGCCACGACTGCGACACGGCATCTTCCGCATGCGAGCTGTTCTGCTGCTCAACATTGGCGGTGGGGTGATGGTGGTGGTGGTATCTCATTGTCGAGAACCTTGTCCCGATCTAATGATCATCCTTCCTCTACCTCTTCCACGGCGACCACGTCCTCTTGAGCTCATTATCGGCGAGATCGATTAAGGAATTTTATGTATTAGTATTCTTGTTTCACTTATTACGCGATGATATCTTATGAAGAAGAGTTTAAGAGTGGTTCTTTCGTATTCATACATGCATACAATCTTGCATTCATTCATTCATCCATCAACAAATATGAACTTTCGTTCATTCAAAGAAAACGTTGTAATTCTTGTTGTTGTTTTCGTTATTTTGCTTTTCCACTACCCGAGGGCATTTTCGTAATTTTATCCCTACAGGGTATTTTCGTAAATTTTCAAAAATAAAAAGTTCCCTGGTGATTTTGTGAAAGTATTTTGGTACTTCTAAAGTTCGGGGAAATTTTGGAAGAATTTTGAAATCGAGGGTATTTCGGTAATTTTTGATCTCAGGGGCCTTTTTGATAATTTTTCTAAAAATCAGGGTAAATTTGTAAAATTTAATAAGTTAGGGATATTTTCCAAGATTGTAAAACATTGAGGGTTCCTTTGAGAGTTACACTTTTCAAAGCAATGATATTGTAAAAATTTTGGAAATCAGGGTCGTTTTGGTAATTTTGTAAGTTAGGGGCAATTTTGTAATTTTCCAAAATCAAGATAGTTTGATATTTTACAAATTAGGGTTTTTGAACATTTGATAAAGTAATGAAATTTTGTTAAAACTATGGGTGGTTTGGTCATTTTATAAACCAAGGGTATTTTTTTTTATAAAAGAAAAGCGGCTAAGTCCCTTTCGGGTTTTATTCTTTGTGTTTAGCCTATGGACCGAGCCCTCTTGGTCGGAGTGAACCAAAGCTACGCACCAGGCAGGATTCGAATGAAGAGGAGGTGAGTCACGCGGATCGCTTAAATACCAAGCTCTCACCGGCCTTTCTAGACATGCGCAAAGAGGTTGCCACACCACCGAGCCTTACGAGTTAGGAGGCGACCAGAAGCTACGCACGGTAGGATACTGCGAAGAGGAGGTGAGTCACTAGGGATCGCTTAAATACCAGGCTCTTCGGATCCAATCCTAGACATGCGTGCGAGGGGGTTGCCACACCCTAGCTTAATAACTTAGTCATAGGTTTGTTAAGTTCATTAAGTCTTATGAGTTTCAAGTGTTTGAGTAGTCTAATCCTAGGGTTCAAGTTCCTATCACACTATTCTACGTTCCATGCCTTTGCTACCCTTTTACAATTCATAATTCACATAATCACACGGATGGTTAAAGGTACTTACGGTGGTGCGGGTCGGAGACTTAGGTGCCATGCCATAAAACCCGCTTATTTCAAAGAAATTCATTTGGGCTCGAATTGAAACGTTTTGGGCTGAGCCCACGGCCGAGAGTTTTAAAGCGGGCTCGATACCAATCTGAAACACCCCCACACCGGCCCACGTGCTTGAGCCGGATCGGTATGTTCCTTAAATAAATCGGTTTTCAATGTTCTAAATGACTTAGAGAAAATTTGTGTAATTTTAAAAAAATTGTTTTAGGTTGGGCTTAATTTGAAACCTATTTAATAAATTCACGAAATCCAACTTAAATAAGGTGACAAAATAATTTTTGGGTTTATTATTTTAAAAGAAATAAATTTACTTATCTTTAATCAAACATAATTTGTATCATATTTAAATAAAAATAAGCAGGAATAAAGAAAATCCAACTGGGCCTTATGGCCTTATTACATCATTCAAACCCAAAATAAAGTACTAAAATTTCATAAAGTCCAAATTCCAAATAATTTCTTCAAGCGATGCATGGCCACCTTTAGCTCATGCAGGCCCGGTCCATTCTTCGCTCATCACACGAAAAATAATTCCCCAGCAGGGTGAGTCTGAGACTCAATGTGTACATAGTACTAATTTCCAACAAATCAGGGCATACAAGTCATATCAATATCATGTTCATACAAAATAAAGGATGATGCAACCCAAATCCAAACCTATTTGTCCATCCGCTACACACCACCCGTACCAACACTTTGTACCGCGGGGACTACTAAGTCGACCCTCCATCCGCTACACACCATCGAAGCGAGTCGCTGCGATCGGCGTGCTCATCGCCCACTTATGTTGTGTCATTAGACATTGTATTCACTTGGATGTAACCGAAGTTACCACTTTTCACTTTATGTGACCGTAATCACCACTTTACGTTGGTGAGACCGTAGTCATCACCTTCACTTTCTTCCTCCACAAATATCCCGAATGCCCCAATTATTTCATAACATATCTCACATACTAAATTTTCATTCATGTTACTAATCACATGTTCAAAATATATCACATTCACAATCCTATCAAAAGTAGGAAACGTGCACAGGTACTCCTTACCACATTTGTGGTGCTTAGCCACATTCACATTTGTTACATATTTACATATCTAATGATTGCCATGCAATTTATTGAAAGTTAGTAAGAGTACACACCTTTTTTCGCTTAATAGTTTAGTGAATTCCGTAGAAGCGATCTACCGATCTAGATCTTTCACTCCTATATTCGTCCATTAATTAAAACATATAAATAAACCTATTTGGTCTTAAAACCAAATCCTACTAGAAGTAGAATTACTTACCTAGTTGCCGAATTGATTTAATCAAGTCCCAACGATTGCTAGAATTCCTCTTCCTTGAAATCGGCTAATACTAGGTATGTAACCATGTCGGGTTTTCGGTTTTGAAATAATGGAAAACACTTAAACAAATTATGCCTTGGCGAATATCCCTTACCTTATGATGGGATTCCAAATCAAGAGGATTCCTTTATAAGCTGTTGAAATCCTATAACCGTGTTAGATTAGATCTAACTTTGAAAACGTGAATCATAATCTTTAACCACATATTTATATTTATAATCCTTACCTTAGATCCTTAGATTTCCGAAAGATCCCCTTTTGATGTTGTGGATGATTGCCCTCTTTCTTAGAATCCACAAAGATTCACTTAATGATGAGAACGGAGAAGAAAATAGAAGAAAAAGAGAGGATTTTTGCTTAATGAAAATTCGGCGAGAGAGGGGTTTTGCCTAGGGAGAATTTCGGCGAGAGAGGAAGAGGAGCAAATGTTGATGAGTAGCCCTCTGTCCTCCTTTTATAGCCAAAGTTATCGACCTAGGAGTCCTTTACTTGGCCACCACTCCTCTTTTGATAATATTATCTCTTTTATTTAAAAGATAAAAGCCTTTAATCCATCAATTATCTCCTCAATTATCTCATTAGAAAATAATCCTTTATTTATCTCTTATTATTCACATATTTATGTGAATAAAACTCCTTTATTTATCTCTTATTATTCACATATTTATGTGAATAAAACTCCTTTATTTATCTCTTATTATTCACATATTTATGTGAATAAAACTCCTTTATTTATCTCTTATTATTCACATATTTATGTGAATAAAACTCCTTTATTTCTCTCATATATCCAAGTTTCCCGAAATGTTCAAGTTTCCATTTTTGGATCATTTCCAAAAATGTTTAGGTTTCCAAAAATGTCTAAGTTTCCAAAATGTCCATTTCCATTTCCATTTTCATTTCCATCTCCATTTTCATTTCCATTTTCATTTTCATTTCCATTTTCATTCATTTCTAGGTTTCCAAAAGTATCAAAAATTTATTCATAATACTTAAGACTTGTCATTTCATACAATTGATCTGAAAAATGCATAGGCCCTTCCTAGGATGTTACAGATACTGTACCGGCAAGACATGTATGTGGACCTTTGTACTTTTTGATCTCCCACAAGCCTGTCATTTTCCTCAACGAGGTCATGATTTTCCATGAACATGTACCGTCTTGCACTGCACACTTCGTCTTGGATTTAACCACGTTGTAATTAACCCCGTGCTTGATGATGTATTGTTTCAATGCAGCAAGAAAAGCATTCTTGTTGGAAAACTCGTTACCAACTTCTAATTCGCCCGAATCCAACGATGAAGTTGTACGGTCACGCGTCCAGTATGGTAGTTCAGGAAACTCCAATGCATCGTCTTGAGATAGATCGACATTATGCATGTGGACTGGAGGCGAGTACGCCCTGAATAACGGATCTTCTTCTTCTTCGTCTGAACCGCCTCAACATCTTGTGTACGGTTGGAATAGGCTCGGTTCGAGAAAATAATCCAACACGCACCATCGAGCGGGCTCTCGAGGTGGATCCACATCTGACTCATCATCCGATCCACCATAATCTGCAATGAACGAGGGCCATTCGCCGGTGGATGTCGTGGGGAGTACGTTATCCCTCCTTAAACATCTTTCGTAACGTTCCCAATCATATGTAGATTGCCAACCACTAGAAGTTGATGACGTTTCCCAATACGTATTTCTATCATCGGACGTCGAAGGAAGGATATGTATGTCCCATCCACCAACCGAGTGTCGTGCAGGGGTTATGTTTTCCATACTACAACCAAACACAGGTACTTCCGTATTCTGCCTCTCACTAACAGAGTGTCGGCTTGGGGTCGTGTATTCCCCTCGAACAGAAGTAGATGTTGAGGTCAAAGGAACTTGGCGATGAAAATTGTACATATACCTCAAGATAGGGTGATCCACTGGAAAGATGAGTCTCCACCATTACCTCAAAGCTCCGAGGACCTTTGATGTCGA
This sequence comes from Gossypium sturtianum, assembly GCA_025698515.1. Classification (NCBI taxonomy): domain Eukaryota; kingdom Viridiplantae; phylum Streptophyta; class Magnoliopsida; order Malvales; family Malvaceae; genus Gossypium; species Gossypium sturtianum. The sequence continues at coordinate 162,242,016 of CM046955.1, read as the reverse complement.
ATGATCCATATCTCACCGGATCAACCGAATCGCAAAATCTATACTTAATAGATGAACTTTCATTGGCGTTGTTAGAAGATTTTACGCCTAATTTTTTTGCGAAGTTCTAACAAATCTATGTTCGATTAAAACCCGATCGTCTTTGTGTTCTCCGATAAAAAAACAACACCATTTTGGTGTCACAAACCTTACCATCGTAGTAAATAAATAAAGATTAATACGTTTACTCATTTTCGGTTTCTATTTTTCTTTTGCCTCAATTTACGTTATGCAACCTTTGAGAATGAAATTTGGATGATTTATAGTCTAAAGATTGTCACGGACTCATCGTAGCAAAAGAGCGCCCACGTGGGAGCTCTTTTCGGTACTCTGATGCGAGTGCATCTGCGCCAAGCGTTTTGGGCACTATTTGTTGAAGCGTCTTCTCAAAATTATTTTACGGAGACTCATCGTAGCAAAAGAAGCGCCCACGTGGGAGCTCTTTCGATACTCCCTGGCGGCGATGCATCACGCTTGAAGCGTTTTGGCCATTTGTTTGTTGTAAACGTCTTCTCAAAATTATTTTACGGAGACTCATCGTAGCAAAAGAGCGCCCACGTGGGAGCTCTTTTCGATACTCTGGCGACGTGCATCTGCTTGAAGCGTTTTGGGCCTTGTTTGTTGAAATGTCTTCTCAAAATTATTTTGCGGAGACAAGCGTAGCAAAAAGCGTCCACGTGGGAGCTCTTTTGAGTACTCACGACGGTGCATCTGCTTGAAGCGTTTGTACTTTGTTTGTTGAAATGTCTTCTCAAAATTATTTTGCTAGATACAACTGTCAAAAAATTCAAATAATTTTTTTTCTAATATATTTTGCCCAAAATCCTAAATATATTTTTACTAAACCCTAATTAACCCTAATCTACTCCATTAAATTTCCCCTAAAAACCCTAAATCTAACTACCCTAAAAAAATCATAAACCCTAGCCCAGAAACCTTAAAATTTCATACCCTAACACTAAAAACAGCTGAAAAGGCAGACGGGGAAGGAGGGTAAAAGAGCGCCCCTGGGGGAGCGCTTTCCTGCTGCATCCCCACAAAACGCTCTGACGTGGACGCGTTTTGTGGGGAAATGGCCATTTTCCGTAAATTTTTAAAAAACCGGCCCTTTTCCGTAAATAAATTTTTTTTTTGGTATATTTGGGTATTTTGCCCGCAAAGAAGAGTCGAGAGAGAGAATTTTCGTATAGTTGGGTACAGATTGAGTTGTTCGATTTCTGAAGCTTAATATATAATTTTAGATCCTAAAAATTAAGCTTCAATAATTTGTTTAGAAAAAAATTAAATTTGAAATCTAATTTTGATTTTGTATATGTAAAATTTTAAATTTTTATTCAATTTTTGTAAACCATTGACAGACATAATATTATTTTTTATGTACAGCTTATATTTATCTAATAAAAAAGTAATCGAATTTATATAATTTAATCTAAATCAAATATCATTTGTCAGTCAAAATAAAATTTTTATTTACACTAGGTTTAAGTTTAAGCATTAGATTTACCCATTAAATTAAAATTTTATGGAAAAAATAGAAGCAGCAGCAAATTAAGATGCAAATGGGTGGGAGAAGTTATTTAGGTTATCTTCCCTCCCTCACCTTCTGATATAGTGGGAGTGAATGAGTGAGAAGAGTGATAAAATCTGAGCCACAGATATTTTAACAACAACAAAAGAACAAAACCCTAATTTATAAGTCGAGTCGACAACATTGCTTTGCCCCCATCCCTTTCTATGTTTCTTATCCTTTCCACCCATCATCACTGCTTTACCTCCCAATTATTGCTTTCTTTTCCTTTTCTTCCCCTTGGATTCTTAATTTATTGTTCTCACTTTTTTTTTTTCATTAATCCACCTAGCCTTAAATATTCTCTTCTCCCTATATATATTTTTCCTAATATCTCAATCTTAAATATTGTAAAATTGTTTTCTGATACCAAGGAGATAATGCTCTATTATTATTATTATGTAGTTTTCTTGCTAGATTTGTGATATATTCTATAAAGATAAACACCTATATTTTTTTAAGTTTTAAAGTCACGCTTGCTGTTATTTTTTTTTTCAAACTATATAGTGTAAATTTAAAAATTAAATATGCTCCAAGTACCTATATATTTCGCACATTTGAAATTTTATTTTCTATTTTTTGATTTTATCAATTTAGATCCAATTTAGAATTTTATTTATATTTTTATGTTAGTGTGATATTTTAAAATTAAAAAAACAAAACTCATTTGCTAACAATATAACAACAGAAAAATATGACCTTACAATCAAAGGGGAAGTAAAAAATTTGAGGGAACCAAAGCTAAAAATCTTATGTTAAAAATTCTTAAATTAAATTATCAAATTTTCAAGAGGACTAAAATTATAATTTTTTATTTAATCAAAAGTTAAAAAAGACCTAAATTCATTTTTATTTTATTTTATCTTATTTTGATAGGGTCTAAAAAGCAATTTAGTCATTTAATTAAGGAGAGTCGAGCTTCTATCAACCTTTTAGCTATGCCTTTAGTTACAATGAAACTACATTTAACAAAGAATTTCAACGATATTAATAAATTATTTTACATTTTTAAATCTAAACATTTAACAACATATAAAGTTTGATAAAACTTAAAGAGTATATTTAACTAAATTTCAAATAAAAGTTGTCGAATTAACTCTATTTCAAAACAAAACTGTTAAATTATAAATAAAAAAAAAAAGGAAAAATAACAAGATGAACACTCATTGAAATAACATTTTAGGTTAAATCTGCTCATATTGATGTAACAATATAGTTGAAATGAGTACTAAAATTGCGTGAGCTTTACTTCTCTATTTTGATCAAAATAAACTTTATTAATTTGCCAGTCCTTCATCTTGTTTCTTATTTTATATTTAAAAATAAATAATTTGATAACATAAAATAATTAATTATTTGGTCACTAATTATTGCCGTTAGTCTTCTCTTTTCCTGTCTTTAACATGAACTTTATCCTCGCTTAGTTTTATAACCAAGCCCTCTGCCTCTTCAACCATTCCCCACACCAAAGCAAACCATGATCCCTACCATCCACAACATAGCCCATACCAGAAAAGGGAAAAGGAGATAAATAAAAAATCATGGACAAATCGAAGAAATGAGAAAGCAAGGGAGCAATAAAAAGCTTAGGTTTTATTGATTCTATACATAAAAATGGAATTACAATAATACAAAAGTTGACATGGGGGAATTTTGACACTGTTGATCTCTCTAAACTAAAATTAGGAAATTGATGTAGGATATTAGTCAACTCATACCCCCAATATATTAACCTTACGCAATTAACTTCATTTTACCAAATAATGGTCATTTAATTTAATATCGATTGAGATTGAGAAGACGTTTTGGAACGGTGTACAGATCTGATCTGACCACACAAGACCTGGCCTGCCCTCACCTCCTTTTCTTTTGATAGGGCCCTCCACTTATCACCACCACCTAATCCCTCCCTACCTTTACCCTTTAGGTCTTTACCCTAATCATGCTTTTTCCTTCTTTCATTAATAATTCATTACTCACCACCCTTAACTTTCTTTCTTTCTTTTTTTTTTTTTAGCATCAACTTAGATATATTCGTAATTATATTTAATATTTTTAATTTAATAAATTTACGTTTTTAAATTTTAATATAATAGATTTTTATTAATTAATTTTAAACTATACATTTTATTATTTATTATATACTTTTTTAATATGTAATTTTTACGAGCATAGACATATTTTATATATTTTGTGTTGTATTTTACTTATCGTGTTCTAAAATTTCAATATAATGCCATTTCTTGTTTTCTTTTCTTCTACAACTTTTCGTAACCATTTTAAATTCTCTATAAAATTTGAACTCAAATATCATAATTCATTTCATATATATGGAAAAGTAATGAAAAGTCAAAATATAAATTTCCGTGGAACCTAAGTAACTTACAGACAGCAATAACGTATTTACGCGGTACTTAGCCATTTGCCACGTCTTACCTTGGCGTCTTCGCTTTCGCTTCATTTCTTTCCCAATTTGAAGTAATTAAAATATTAATCAGACTCAGCTCAGCTCCTTTATTGTGTCAGCCTTCGCTATAACTTTTTCGATATAGTTAATATAAAGCCAATTACAGACACGTGTTGAGTGGTTATTGGAGCATCAGCAATGGTTTTGTTTTATATTCTCTTTAAATAACAATAAAATCGATGCTCCGACACTCCTCCAGGCTCCAGCTATTAACAAATTCACTCCTGTCTCTCCCTCTGTGTCTGTCTCTATATATCTCCATAAACATTCCAACATTCCAAACGCCTTGATTTTGTGAACATCATAATTATAATTATATGCAGAAAAACAAGAAAAACGTAAAGAAACCATCATCCTTAATCCGACTACTGTTTCTGTATCTTCACAACCCTAGCTAAGCCCAATTTAATCAATATGTCAGCAGCTGTTGCCGCCGCCGCCGCCGCCGCCGCAAGCGTCTCATCTAACACCACTTCTTCTTCTCATCATCCAAGTAACCAGGCGCCGAACCATGGCTGGATACCCTTTTTCCAACCACCGGCACAACGTGCAGCGCTCCCAGCTTTGAGCCGCTACGAATCTCAGAAGCGACGTGACTGGAAGGCGTTTGTGGAGTACCTGAAGAAGCATCGCCCCCACTTGGGTCTCTCCCGCTGCACCGGAGTGCATGTGCTTGAATTCTTGGACTATCAGTTCGGAAACACTAAACTCCACACACGGAACTGTCCTTTTTGGGGCAACCCTCCTAACCAATCATCGCCATGCTCATGCTCTTGCCCTCTCGACCAAGCATGGAGCAGCTTGGATGGTGTGGTAGGGCGCCTCCGTGTAGCTTTTGAGGAGAACGGAGGCCAACCAGAGACCAACCCTTTCAGTGCTCGTGTTGTGAGGCTGTACCTAAGGGACCTCAGGGATGCTCAAGCCAAGGCTAGAGGAATTGCTTATACCTTTTGAAGAATAAGATGATAAATGACGATAATGATGAAAGCATTTGGATTGGACGTTGTTGTAGGAAACAATTTGGGTGGTCCTGCTGGGGAATCCCTTTATGCATTGTCTGTGATGAACTAGATTTATGTTGTTGGTCACTGCCACTGGCATTGGAGTAATGTACATTTAATTTACATCTTGTTTCTGTCTTAACGAATCAGAGTACTGGAAGAAAATTTGAAGGCTGTTCTATTTACTTTCTTGAAATCTTATTTCATGCATCTTAAAGTTATTATGATTTATGATAAAAGGGGTTGGACCACAACATGTGGTGATGAAAAATCCTCACACGTAATTAGCTATTGCTCAAAAGTTTTGTACCAAAATACACTTAATATCTTTGAATTTAAATATTTACCCCATAGAAGCCTTTGATTACATGAAAATTAGTTGGTAGACAATACCTTTTGTTTTCTTAATTTTACCACACATCTATGGGTTGTAAAGAAAATTAATATCAACATGTATTCTCGTTAGGAGAAGAGATTGTATGAAGATGTGATTCCATCATTTCCAATAGTAGAATGACAAATCAAATTTTTTTCTCCTAACTTTTAGCCTTTTTCTCTTGAAAAATTCAAATCTAACTAAAAATGCTAAAAATCAAACAGAAAAATATGCTTTGTCATTCTCTTACTAGAAATGGATAAGGATGATGTGGAATCATACTTTCATACAATTCTTTCGCTCATTATTAGATCTCATTATTTTACCAACACACTAGAAAAAAAAATGTTCTACACCAAAATTTAATGTTTAGTCACTAAATTATAGGTAAGTTTTAATTCTAGTCATTTAATTAAAAAAAAATTGTAATTTGATCATGAATTATTTGAAAGTTTTCATTTAGGTCACTAGGTTATTACGTTTTTTTTCTTCTTAAAAAGTTCCACTAATAAGCTCCAAGCAATAATTCGATGATCAGTGCGGTGGACCAATACCCCTTGACGAGCAGAACATGCCTTAGATCCAAGTTGATCTGACAGCCGGTGTCGAAGATCGGAGAAAAAAGTTGATTGAATTTTGATTCGTAAATTCATGACATCCAAAGTTGTTTCATGAAAAAAAAAAGAACTGTAGAAGAGAAGTAAAAAAAAAAGAACTTTCATTTTGTGCAAGTAATGTGAACAGAGAAATATATATAACATCGATTTTAACAACCTGGTTACTTAAATGAAAACTTTTGAATAGTTCAGTAACCAAATTGTAATTTTTTTAATTAAGTGACTAAAACAAAAACTTACTCTTAATTTAGTGACTAATATGTAATTCACCCTATCTTATAACTTTATCAGCCGTTCATGTTATCCATTCATTATGGCAGAAGTTGCTCTTCATTTGTGCTCGGAAAATAGTTCTAATCAAAATATCATTTTCAAATTTACTGATTGTTGGGGAACACGACTATAGTGTTAAAAATTCTATATAACATCTTATGCACGATTATAATATTTAAAAAATAACAGGAATATATAAGATTTTAACAATTTCGATTTATTTGTTTTAAATTTTATTAGATTAAAATAGTTTTAATAAGTTTTATTAATATTTAATCTTTTACAATTAATAATTTGTGGTAAAATAAAATAAAATAAAACCTTTTTTTTTTTTTTACTTATATCTTTGTCTAAAATAGCAACTGGTTTCCATGCAATTTGTTAATTTAAATTTTATATCATAAAAAATGTCAATTAATCAAATTAAGAGCTTCTATAATCCTGCTTTAAAGATGAAGGGTTATCTAGGTACCAAAAATACAATAAATCAAAATTAGAATATGTAAAATTACTCATAATTTATCTCCAACCCTTTAATAGAAGGATAAATGCGCTTCAGCTCACTCGAACCTACATGCTCTTGTGCAGGCAATAATGTCAATGCCAGTCGAGCTAAAGCTCAATCACTATATGTGAGTATTAAATCAAATGGATAGTTGCTAAAATTATGAACGTATATTACCTACAACTTTAAAGAAAGATGCCAATTTTGCATAGCACATAGTCTTAAGTCTTATTAGGAATAAGATGCTAATTCATTTTTTTCATCTCAATAATGAGTACTAAAATATATATTCTTTTTTATTATCAAACCAGATATACGTGGTTTATGTTTCAATTATGGAGTTGAATTCGTATAACTTTTGGGGTAATAATTGTGAATAAAATATTTTATATTCTAGCAAATCTTAGTAAACAAATAATTTAATGTATTAAGATTATGTTATATATTATAAATTGGTTGCATCGCATTCATATATGAGATATAATTCCAAGTGATGTCATCCACAGAAGTATATTATGGTTGGAAGGAGGAGACAGATAGACTTCAATTTGACAGATGACATCTCCAATTTTCTCTTCTTTTTTCTTTTTTTATGGATTTTAATTAAAGGTGATGGTGATGGTGATGGTGGTAGTGGCAACCATTTGGATTAGGAATTTAGGTAATATCCTGCTTTGATTTTGCTTCCACAACTATTACTCACTCACTATTATTAGTGATGTATCTTTACAGTTCCATTCACTCGTTCATTTCTCAAATATTTTAATTTAACCCTTTGTGTATCTCTTTTACAATATACTTTAGTTTTTATATTATTATATTAACGGTTAAAAGTTTTATATCGGTGTGGATTGGATCTTAGTTCAACTGTATCGACATTATTGTCAGTGTAGGAGGACGTGAGTTTAAGTGCGCTAAGCGCATTATCCACCTATATAAAAAAACAAAGACTATTTCTTTTATCGAGCATAATGACGCGAATCGGACTTTAATAAGTTCTAATATGCAATGCCAAGCAGTTCCGCTTTCTCGTTCCGAGAAATGCATTGTTGGAACTGGGTTGGAACGCCAAGTGGCTCTAGATTCAGGAGTTCACGAGGGAAAGATCATTTCTACATATACTAACAAAATTATTTTACCGGGCAATAGAAATGCTCTAGACATTCCATTAATTATGTATCAACGTTCTAACAAAAATACTTATATGCATCAAACTACCGGACAAATTTTAGCGGATGATGCCGCTATGGTTGGTGGCATACTCACCTTGGGCAAAAGCGTATGATTGGTTTTATTTTTTAAAATTACATTTTCATAAGTATGTATATAATATGAGAGTAAGGAAAAAAAAAATTCTGGATTACCATAGTGTAATTTATTCAACTCCCATCACAGTGTTAATTAATTAAAATAAGTTTAGCGGGGAAGATTTGGTTGAAGAATGGTTGATTGTAGATGCACTTCTAGTCCTCGCAGGCTATTGGAGCTACAAAAGGGCCCAATCTCCATTAATGATGGGTGGAGGCCAGATGTAGTTCATGGCAGGTTCTGGTGGCCCAAATCAGGCCTATCACCCACCTGGAGAAGGTGAGTGAAAACAAATCAAATTTTGCCTAGCCATTACTGACTAATTTCACTCTAAAAGCTTTGTTTCTTCGGCTGCTTAATTGATGGGATTGTATTCCATTGGTGAACCAAATGCTTTTCTGATTGAAATTAGGGTAGGGCTGTAAGCTGTAAGAAGCATATATATGATGAGAATTCAACTAGTGTGATAATAAAATCTTTGATCAAACCATTCTTTTTCCATCAACTTATAATTTACGTCTAGATACTTGCATCAAAATTTCAATTTAATTACTACATTTAAAAATTATTTTTTAGTTAAATTGTTGAAACAATCAATATTCTTTAGTAAAAATTTACTCATTTAATCCTACTAACTTCAGCAGTAAATCAGCAGTAAAACATTATGAACTCAATAACCATACTTGATAGGAAATTTTAACCAAAAAAAAACGCATAAATAATAAATTTAATTATATCTTTTGTCAATTTAACTCTTATTTTTTTAAGTTAAATTTAATTATTAATATTTTAAAAAATAGTCAAATCACTTTTTTAACAGAAATACTAATTAAAACATTAATTTTTTTTTAGATGTGGCACCTGCATGGCAGTCCACGTGTGCATCATGTTGGCATGATACTATTTGTCTTGTATTCCACATCATCAATAATGTAATAATGATAAAAATATTCAATAAAATAACTCAAAATTCAAAACATTAACATAAAATACATATGGATTGTCACGAGGGTTGTCATGTTTAAAAATTTAACATTTTAGTCAAATTTTCCATGAAAAAATAGCAAATCACCTCTTCTTGGAAGGTTGATTGTCAAATTCAACTTATTTTAAAAAAATTGAGGGCTAAATTTAACTCAAAAAATATATGAAAAAAAACCATAAAAGATAGTGTGAATTTGAGTTTTTAAATTAATTTTCTAACTTTTTAAATACAAACATTAAACCCCCCACAGTTTATTAACTGTAAAAGTCGACAACATATTTTTTACTTTATTTTATATCAAATTATATTATTACTCCATGTGCAATGCATAAGTTACAATTTTAATCCATGTAATATATTTGGTTAATTTTAGTTTTTATGCTTTTTTTTAGATTTTGAAATGTCAGGCTAAACGACAAAATATATTTTAATTTTTTTTTAAGATAGTCGTAATTAAATTATAAAATTTTGAGATGTCAAAATATAATTTTATAATGTATTAATTTTTTATTTCATCATTTTTAAAAAGAATAAAAAGATATTTTTCATTTTTTAGGTTACAGTGCACTTTTACCACATATTAATTTATAATTTTATCATTTCTGAATGGAATGAAATACAATTTTCCTTGATTGCACCCCTCAATTTTGCGCACGTAGGTCCAATTTTACTATTAATATTGTATCGTGTATAGGTTGTGGATTAGTTCATGTTCTTCAATTTCATTATTTTAATTCTAATTCAAACTTCAACGGTTAAATCCAATAAGAAAAATGTGTGGAAATAGCAACCTAACACGGCACTGCACATGTAACACCATGTTTTTGATATAAAATTTTACAAGTAGTAGGATTTAACTTAAACGAAATTAATGATTACTATCTGGATTGATATATATTAAAGTTTCAAATTAAGGTTATTTGAATTTCACGACTTAAAAGATAATTATAAAAAATAAATAATAATAATAAATATACAAAATAGATATCATTGTATTTATAAGAATTTATAAAATACTTAATAATATAAATATAATATAATAAAATTTATAAATAGAGATGAAGAAGTCAAATTCCTACTCAATTTTTTTTATAAAATTTAAAATTAGCCAATATTTTTACTCAAATAAGTAATTTCATTTTTGGAATTTTAACAAAGTTGATGGGTTTAAAGGTAGATCCTAGAATATGATAAAAGTAAAATAAAATATTAATTGAAGGTGGATTTGAATCGAAAATCACCTATGCAGCTGGGTTCCTAACCTTTATTATTAAATATATATATATAACCCCTAAAAAAATAATTAATTTGAAATTATTATTTCAGTGCTATTAATGCCGTAGATTAGAACACAAAGTCTTTGACTCTTACCTCCAAACACTTGTTATTCTCATGCCATCCTCCTTATTCTACATATCTCATTAAATGCACATCACATGATTCGATTACTAATTATTATTTCTAAATAAATGGCAAAAAACAGAGAATCTTTTTAAATTAAAAATACTGCTACTATTAAGGTAGATGGTTTTGAAAACTGTCCTTACAATGCATTAATTGAACAGAATATGATAATATGAACTATAAGAAAAATAGTGTACCCAAAAATACAAAAAGAAAAAAAAGGTGGCAAATTTCTGAAATACTCTCCCACTCCCATGCCAAGCTTCAAATAGTAATACTAAAGAAATGGAATTACACAGTAAGTTAGGTGGTTGGATGGATATATAATAAAAGAAACAGAAAGCTGAGGAACCCAAGGCCAAGCCGAAGCTTGTTTAAAAAAAAATAAAATTATACTTCTCTCTCACCATTGCACATATCCCTAGACAATCAGATTTGACAAGAAAAGTCAAGCTTTTCAAATGATTTTTTTACCACTTATTTCCTCACCATCAAAGCATTTTAATCATGGGGGTTTTTTTTTTTTTTTTCATAAGAAGAATAGTAATTAATTTCCACTAAAAAAGAAAAAAAGAAAAAGAAAAAGGAAGAAAGGGCAAGTCCCATCCTAAATCAAACTGCTGCCTGCCCCTGAGTTTTCCAGTCATGTCTGATGGGCACGTACTTGTTACCACTATTCAAACCTTCTGTTCCTCAGCTTTCTGTCCCATCCTAAAGGAATGTGGGACTCCACTCCCAATCCCAGCGCCTCCGTCGTTCCCCCCCCCTAATTTCCGTACTATTCTGGTAAATAACAATAACATTATAACCCCCCCAAAGAAATTTTTTAAATTATAATAATATTCCACTAACAAGGTTTATAGGAGGACCTTGAATTATTGTTTAGTGTGGAGATTTGTTGATTCTAAAACAAGGTCTTGCTATAAACCCTTTTTTGGCGTCTTTCAGAAAGAAGCATCGTTGTTCCCTGGTGGCCAATCAAACAGACCAAAAGGATCCATTGTTTTCTTTTCTTTCTGCTCATCTTGATCACCACCACCGAATCCTTGTGGGAACAATAGATTCAGAGGGTCTGTCTCTATCTCATCCAATTCAGCAAAGAAATCCTCTGGTTGCTGCAAGTCTCCAGCCATTAATGCAGGTCTGTAGGTTTCGGAGATTCCTTCACCAAATTCAGCATCGTCTATTTCCAGCTGCTTCTCCATATCTTCACTCTCTTCTTTAGCTGATGCGCTTGCGGTTGAGTTAACAGCTGCAACGGTGGGAGATAAAGCATCATTGCTGCTCTCTTTAAGGTCTTCTTCCTTTGGGGATACTGCGTTTTGGGTCTGGGAACGTGGTGAGGTAATCTTGGAAGCAGCAGCATTATTATTACTGTTTTTGGATGGTTGAGACCTTGTTGATCCCGCAAGAGCGTTTCTTTGGGTCGGCCATGGATGGTTGTGCTCGGATGTATAGGTGATTACAAGCATATTAGGATCAGTACGGCTTCGCTCCACTTGCTTCCTTGCAGAGCAGCCTTTGGAACTGCTGCACCTGTAGTAGCCCCTAGAATGCAGTTTACAAGGATTATTTATTGCATTTAATTCACCCAAATTATAATACTATTATATATCAGTCAAGCCGATGGCATGCATATTAATCTGATTTACAACATCTTTAACTTATGAACACATAAACAGAAGTAGAACCACAAATGTAGCACTAGGTAACAAAGATGAAAACATCGGTTATTTATGTTTTGCATATATTAGCAAAAGCATTGGCGAAATAGGGACGAGCATGTACGTATGATGATGAAATGTGCAATTTTTGCTTGCTTGGCTGTATCATATAGTGAATCGGTTTCTATTAAGAAACCGAAGAAACATGATCTCTGCAGCTTGTCAGCTCAGAAGACAGATGCAGAATAGCTACTGCAATGCAGCTTTAGTTTCTCAAACTTATTAGTAGCTTTTGGCTCATCTTGCGAGTCATAACTTAACATAACTAACTACCCAATAATATAATGTTTCTCCAGTAAAATATTATATTATAGTGTATATATCTATCTATCTATCTATATGTATGTATGTATGTATGTACCTTGGATAAGGGGAACCTTTGATTGGTTTCTGTCCGTACTTTCTCCATGCCCACAGATCCGAAGGAACTACTTCTCCACTAGACCTGCTGTTTGCAGCTGCCGGTGCTGGAATACAAACCACCTTCTTAACCTGGCTCTTTCTATATATATATATATATATAACAGTTTACATCAGTGAAAGAAAAGATATACCATTATTTGAAAGAAATAGCATTCATATCTATAGCTAATAATTATCTCTTGGGAGAGAAAGAGTATCTGCTTATTACTTCAGCTCTTCATATACTTCTTTTTTGTGGTGGCATATGATCAGATTTACATTTTTGGTCATAATTTTCCCTAAAGAAGGTGAAAGTGATTGTAGCAATGAATATCATCCGTATTACTGCAGGTGGGTTAAGGAAGAAAAGTAAGTACTTCATGTAACTACATGAAAGCTAGGTTAGTTTCCCAATTAAGTTATCGACATACCTTTTTCAGGTTTGATTAAAAGGCTGTCAGGATTTTAACGTTTTAGCATTTATGTAAACTTCAGATGCCTGCAAATCATACACCACCACCTCTTCCTTTCTCCAACATATGAGATTCAGACATATGTAATGTTATAATTTGATTTAATTAGTACCAATAAACCCTAATTTCTTACCTTACGATTTTATGAAAGGAAATGAAAAAACCCAAAGTTAATACAAAAGTTTTCATTAGTTTCCTAAATGCTATTAGTTCATGCATCATGACTGTCAATTAATGAGACAAAAAGAAGAGCAATAAAAAAAATATAGTACTAGTTGAAGGGGGTTCAGTTGAATAACGAAGATGAGGTTAGAGAATTAAATATTATTACCCTAACCTTCTCTTGATGCCCAGATTCCGCGGAGATGAGATCTGCAATGGGCCAGTGCTATCAATCAAGCAACTTTTTGAGGTGTTAGCATTAATCATGTCGCTCGGAAGCACAGCAGGCGCCTTAATTCCTCTCGGGGAAACGCAAGCAGCCATCATCGGCGAATCACAGGGCGACACAGGTAGCTTACTCGAGCTTGCCGAGATCTGAATCCGAGAAAATATGTTGCAAGGACTTGGCATGTCTTCTTCAAACAGCTTACCTTGCCCAACCATTTTACTCGAACCGGAAAAGTTGCAAGTATCAGCTTCAACGGTGGCGGAGCTGGTAGTATTGATGATATGATCAGTTGAATTAGGGCTGCTAAAGTAAGCTGAACAACCAGCTGCTACGTCAAGCTCGTGAAGAAGTGGATCTCTCATGGCGGAGAAAGGGTCACCAAAAGCGTTTAAACCATGATCTTCCATGGCTGAAGAAGGGAAATTCAATGGATCCGAGGGGAATTGCTGCCAGCTTGAAGCAGGAACGGTGTTAGAACCGTGACCAGTGGCACAGCTCAACGGACCACCGCCACTTGCCCGAACTATGTCGTTTAAATCACCTTCACCTTGGTAGTTATCCATGTGTAAAGAAACAAACATGTAAGAAAACGAAGAGCTGATTCTGTCATACAAATCTACTACATCTATATTCAATCTCGGCTCCTCTCTCAGCTTTAATTTGCACCAAACTGATTCCAGACGTCAAAGACATGCAAATGTTTTGATTTTGAAGGTAAGAAGGGAGTATGAAAGAAACCAAGTGTTTTTCTTCAAGGCTTTAGAACAAAACCGATCGATCGATGTCTTCTTTCTTCTCGTCAAAAGCAATTTAAGACTGGTTTTTTTTTTTCTTTTTCTTTTCAAGAGAGAGAAGGAGACGCTGACTTTTCATACAAAACTGCTCTTTTTTATATGCAACTAGATAACAATAAGAATACAATATTTAAGAGGATTTTTTAAACTACAAAACCATAAGTGGTATAGTAATTAACAATCTTACGTTAGTTAATGCCAAATGGGTAACATTTATGCAACTTCACCGGGGCCAACAAGTGAAGCATTTTTATTAAGGCTCACAACTTCAGTTAAAAAAAAAAAACATTTTATCCATTTATGAGACCAAGGCCATGTCCCTTTTACATTCACCTTCACTTCATTCTTTATATACATATATAAGCTATTGTACATTTAACTTAAGATCAACAATGTAAATGAACTTTGTACTTGAAATTACTACTCATCGGAATTCAGCTAAATAAAACTGTGGTAAGGAATATATATTTGGGGGAGAAGCGTTTGGGGCTAGCGATTGGTTTGGTGAAGGGACAGGGCAGTGCGTTTAGTTTCATACTTTGATCACAACCTCTCATAGTGATTCTTCACTTTTCAACCAGCATCCAATAATATCCTACTCTACACCTTTTACCAATCAAATACAAAATCATATGTTTATAAATATATATATACAAAATGATATAATATTTGTTTTAAGAGAATAGTTAGATGATTAATAGAACAATGATATAATAATAAATGTATAATTATTCAGCTAAAAAGTTTAAAAAATTAATTTATGTTCCAAATTTGATAAAAAGATATGCCAAAAATGGAACCACCCGTAAGCTCAAGATCATAAGCTTTTCATTTTCTCTTTTTTTCTCTTAATGCTCTCATTCACTTTGTAGGATCGGAAACTAATTAACAACTTAGATTACTAGGTCTACCTTGGCTAACCCTTGACCCACTTCACAAGATCAATGCTTGAATTGTTCGATGTCAATTTAGGGGAGTTGCTCTTGTTATTGTCATCATTGCTGCTACCCTCTTCGGCAAACATAGACAACCTCATTGCTCATTCGATTCGCTCACTATTTAAAGGAAAATTGAATCCTCCTTTGAAATCATCATCTGGAGCCGAAAACGTTATAGGCTTAGTTGAGTCTGATGAATAAATAATTAAGCTAAACAACTTGGGGAGACGAGAGTTCAAACAAAGTTGCAAATAAACTCAATTATTGGTCGTCCAGTCGATACCAAACAATCATTTCGTTGATAAATAGGAGCGATTAGAATGCTATCACTTCATCCCTACCTTTGACTCCATGACAAAATGAAGAACAACAATAACAATAAGCAAAACAACCCAAATTTTGAAAAATACCCTATTCAATTTCCAAAAATAAAAAACATACTCTGTTAATTCAACTCAATTTTAAGTCTAATAGCTTCAAAAAAAAAAAAAAAACAATTAGGCTTTACTTCATCAATGGCAATCAGCTCAAACTAACAAAAAAAAAAATGAATTAATTGTCATTGAGTGATATTAAGTTATCAATCATTTGAAGTATAAGAAAGCAATATAGCTGGAGATTATTTAGTTTCATAATAAATATAAATTTCAAAAATATATATTTGTTTTTATTTCTAATTTACACATTGTTATTTTCGTGTAAAAAATGGATAAATTAATATAATATGTAAACGTTGAAAGCTAAATCTAAAAATTAACACTAAATTGACATAATGTGTAATTATTGAGGGTTAAACTTATTATTATGCAAATTTAAAAGATGCCACGCCAAATTTTTGTTAGTCATTGAATAACGGGGGACCAAAAAAGAAAATTTTGAATAGTAAGATGAGAAAAAAATCTTATTAATAGTTGAGTGATTAGCAATATAGTTTTTTTATTTTATTTTATTGCAAAGATTTTTTATTGTGAAAGAAAATTAGTCAATGAAAAAAAGATGTATCTTGGTGAATAATAACATAACACATTATCATTAAATAAAACTAACAAATTGTGAAAATTTTATAAATAAATACTAATAAATTTATTTAAATATAAGTAAATATTACTTAATTGGAACTATCATAAATAAATATAAGTAACTAAGGGGTTTAGTGTTTAAAGTATTTGATTTACATTTGAATTTTTTTTTTTAATAATTTCATTATGGGTTCTGATTATATCTGTTCTTTTTTACACAATGTCTAGAATTACCCATAACTCCTCCTCAAGTCATAAATAAAAGGATAATAAGCTTCTGCGCACTCGAACCCACGTCCTCCTACATTGATAATAATACCCATATCAATCGAGCTAAAACTCAATCGTCGTACATTTGAAAATTTAGATACAATATAAATGTATGGTATGAATAGAGTGTTTTGAAAAAATAGTTAAAACCACCCCATAATACAATTCAAACATGATATGATTAATAAATATCATACAACTTGTAAATTACAAATAACAACATTTGACATAAGGTTGCAAAGAATCAAAATTTGATTCAAAGTCAGATGGGGTTGACTTTGAAAATTTTGCATCGCCCATCTTATGTTGTGGTTGTAATGAGCTTATTTCCCACTTGGTTTCCACCATCCTATTATTGCACCCACTTTCCACGGTGTACAAAATTAAGGAGCCCTATTATTATTATTGTTATTATTATATACACTCGAAATTATATTGATGTAAACTTAATTAATTTTATATTTTAAAATTATAATAAATTATTGTTTGGATTTAGCTTAATAATCTATTTCATTTTGCATGTAAATTTTTAAATTAATCTGAAATTTTTATTATATCTATCATGAATAGATTTTTTGTGTTAAATATTTTTACTTAAAATTATAGTTAAATATTTTAAATTTATTCAAATTTTATTGTTTAAAGAATAAAACATAACATGCAACAATTAACTTAAATAAATCATATAGAAACATGTAAAATCAAATTAACTCTACACAAATATAAATGCTCCTTCATTTGTTTCTAAGTTCTAGAAGCTTTCACCACATTGATTTTTTTTAAGGTAACAAGCGATCAGGGGCGAAGCCAGAATAAATTTTTAGGGGAGCCGGATGAAATTTTAATTTTTTATAGTTTATATCTTTATAATTTGTAAAGGATTAAATTGAATTTTTATAATTTTAGGGGGGGCCAAAGTGCAATTTTACCTTTACTATTTAAAATTTTTAAAAAAATTTAAAGGTCTAAATAGTAATTTTACATTTTAGGGGGGCCGGGGCCCATGCCAGCCCCCCTGGCTTCGCCCCTGCGATGTCTTTATATTATTATAAAACCATTTTGTTTTTTTTATATATTTTTATAAATATCACATATTTTAATATTTAAATTTAAGACATTATAATTTTTCAATTTTCAATTTTTATATAAACTTTAATAATTTATATTTATCATATAAAATTCTTTCATGTAAGTCTAATACAAAACAAAAAATACCAGTACCCAATGGACTCAAACCTGATAATAATATAATGAGCCTTAAGCCGGGATGATAAAGGACAAAGATTAAATCTAACTTACCCTAATAATTTAGGTATTAGGGTGTTGTTGTTTTTTTCTTTTCTAATTAAAGTTTTTATCCAATTATTATCTCTGATAGGTTGGGGGTTGGAAACCAAATGGTGCTCAATTATGAAGCATTAGAGTCAATCATGTTTGATTAGACATTTTGATGTCTTTAAGAATGTGTGTGTGTTTTTACCTTTAATTTCTGTGTGATTTTTTATTTTTGTTTGTTTGGTATTGTAATGGATGGAGTGAATGATAGAGCACCGACCCCTTCAGTTTGATGAGACATTTTCAGAATCTAGCGTCTTTACTCAAATTTTTGGCTTTTCCTACAACTCTAATCCCTATGTGAACCATTTGTCCTCTTCTGCTTCTGCTTTCTCTTAATTCCATGCTATGTTATCATTTTATTAATTAAACAAAACCCTTCCAACTTTATCTCTAAATATTTCACACCATTTAAAACGATACAAACATGGATTATTATTTCATTTTCTTTTCAAGTTAAATCGACTTCTTTTAATATAAACCATAAGAACTGAATCCTAGCAACCTCAGACACTGTCTTCGCATTTGCTTCAAATTCTGCTTCCCCCAACATCTTAAATTAGAAATAGAATTTAATTGATTGTTGAAATGAGACGATGATTTATGGATAAATAGGGAAAACTTTTTCATAGACAACACGTTATTATTTAATGGATTTATACTATTATTTAAACAGTTAATTAAATTAGTATCACAAATTAAATAAATATCAATTCGAATAAAAAAAAATATTCTTAAATATTTAAAACAAATTATACTCCGTTTAGTTTTAGGAAACGTAAATTGTTTTCATTTTCTTAAGAAATGAAAAATATTGAACAAAACATGCTTGGTTGTAGTTTTTAAAAAATATTTTCAGAAAATAAGATAAAATATGTGAAAAAAAAAAGAAAATAATAAAAATTGTTTTCACAAAAATGTTTTATAAAAGTGAAAATTGATAAAAACAAATGTTTTTAATTTTATATGAATCAGAATAAGTTCAAACCTATATAAACGCATAATTTCGTTCCCTTGAAAAATAAAAAATATTTTCAGCAACCAAACAAAGTCTTATATTTTGAATAAAACCAATAAAAAATGGTAAATTGTGAGATTTGTATTTACGCCACCAATATGCATAAAACCTTAATTTTACCACTGCAATCAATATTTTATTTTTAAATTTTTTTACATTTCAATATTATCACACTCCATTAATAGAAAAAAAAAAGAGAATTTAATAAATTGAGTTTAAAATAAATCCAAACTTTTAAAATTGAATAGTGTTAGAAATTGATAAATAGATTGAGGCGCAAAAGCAGTAGCAAACAGCCGTATTCATTGTTGATGAGTGTTTGACTAGTATGATATAGAACAGCTCGAGACTCGAAACCATTCTCCAATTGAACCGCGCCGGTGTATTTCAACATTCTCAAATGGTAATCTTATACCAAAGTTTTAATGTTTTTGTCAGTTTCCCGGAGAAGCTAGCTGTTATTATTATTTTATTACACATATTATACGAGTAAGATATTCTTTGCAGTAAGAAAACCCTAGCAATATGTTATATAGTTTAGTTAGTTGTATTTGAATGATTGAAAAAATGGAATTCAGACAACAGTTGCCCCACGTTCCTGCATGACAACCCCCCAATAAGAGAACAAATTAAACTGGGATTCTCTGACCATTACAATGCAGTTCTTTTGTCTTTCCATGTGAAGAGCTACCCCATAATTTAAGCACTCGTTTTTAAAAAAAAATAAAATTAATTAAGATATAAAACAATAGTTATTAATTAATTTGGGGGGAAACCCTTGTTGGACGCTGACGCATTAAAAAAATGATGAACCAGAGAAGTTAGGTCATAGGTGCAGGCGAGACACTTGCCTAACCCTCTTGCACCGCTTGACGTCATCGCCTACCGCCATTCTCACCGCTTGCATCCATCACATCACAGCTATCTACAACTATTTAGTATTTACTACCCATCTTTATATTTTATTTTACTTCCATCTTAAATAAAATGTTTTTCTTTTTTAATTTTATTTCAACCTCAATAGCATCTATTTTTATAATACGATATTTTTATAATTTTAATCTCAATTTCTTTAAACCAAAATGAAATAATAATAAGTTAATATTTAAATTTTCTACTTCTTTGATATTAACCTCAAAATTATACGTGATTGTGGATTAAGAAATTGGCCTCCCGTAGAATGGCAAGTATTTTCTTTTTGGTCAATGGAATGGCAGGTAACTATGATTGAGTCTGAAAGAAACTTTAGATTTAAGGAAGGGGTTATTTAGGGTGGATCCACTGTTTGAGAATGGTAGTGAAGGAGAGCAGTCAAAGTTAACATCATCATCAAAGGCTATATATTAATGGGCATTGACATGCCTTTCCACTGACTTTACCACACATTACCGGAATTTTGGAAGGCTACTCCACTCGCCATGGCTGGGGTTCCTGTTTCTCTCCGCCAACACACTGCACGCCTACCATCTTCTTTTCACTACCCTCTCACTTACCCTATGCAACTTAACTCTGCTAGACTGCTACCCAGTTATACCAAATAACATTTTTAAATTTAAGATTAAGAAGATAGTGTTAAAAGTTTGCAAAATATATTATTATTTTTGTGGGAAGTCCAAATATGTTTTTTTATTTAATTGAAGGGTGAAAAAAAGATATATATTGAATTATTATTTTTGAGAGATTAAAAATGAAAAATCTAAAACTAGATAAAAAGAGCAATTTCTTCTCATTTTAACTCTTGAGCAAGCACCTTGTTTGCCTTTTGACTATGTATACTATATTTAGGGAGTTGATTGAGTTTATTACCCAATTTAATTAAACAATTATTGAAAATCATTTTTTTTATAAAATAATAAAATTATTATGAGTGTATTTTTTTTTTTTTGTACTTTAAGAAAGAAATGATGTTATTGCCAAGGCAATATAACATCCTCGTGTATTGTTGTAGCGAATAAAATAATTTTTATATAATATATTTATTTTAAATTTTGAATGAAAAAAAATAAGTGGGAGCTTTCCTCTGACGAAGCTAAACTTAGGAATAAAATAAATATATGAAAGAAGAAAGAAAGTGGTGAAAGGTAGATTTCTCATCACTTGGGAGATTGACGAGATTAATGAGTACGACTCTCTTAACATGAGATGGATGGATAGACATAAAGTTAAAAGCGTATTGGAACTGCAAAATCTCTACTCTTTTTCTTTTAATATCTTGTTTTGGGATTAAATTAATGTTTTGGATAATTAAGCTCTTGGAATGTGCGTCATTTCCCATGTGACATAAATGACTTTGCTTCCAATGACAAGAAGTAATTGAAAATCATATTATTATTTTGTGTGCATTACACCCTTTAAGTGCTTTCCAAGTTGAAATAAATAAATAAAATCGACCCATCACCCATTCATATCTCATCTTTTATGAGATCATTCATTCTACTCTTCTTTTTCAACTAAGTTTATATAATCTCATTAAAATTGGATTTTGTCATCTCCCTTTTTTCTTTTAAATTTTAATTTGGAGGGAGGGTATTCCTTTTTAGCTGACTTTGATCTATTATTCCTGCTTTCAAAAACAGTTTACCTCATGTGTGTACTAATACAAGTCATGTCCAAATACACATTTGGTTAATTTGATGTATTAACACCAATAGTTATGTACTAATGTGTTAAAAAACTAATATTTCTAACAAATATAGTATTAGTGTATTTATTTTATGATCTACACAATTTAATAGTTTTTTAGAATTTTTAATTATTTCTCTTAACAGTGTGTTATTTTTAAGATTCAATATTAAATCCTCCCTTTAAATATATAATATACTTTATAATTACACGTAAATAGATAGCATTAGAGTTTTAAAACAACAAATAGTTTTGACATATTTTTGGTGTTATTTATAGTGAAAAAGTGAATGGTAAATAGGAAAGTGGAGACAAACAAAATTATAGGTGTTGGGCCAAAGGAACACTACTCGTAATATTTGGATATAGCTAGCACAGCAGTCCCACTATTTGGTAATAGTTTCCAAATGCTAATAGACACGCCTACTTGGCGACCTCACTTTGGTGGTGTCTCACCTAGGGAGGGTCATAATAGGTTTAGTTCTCTTTATTATTTTAAAAATTCAATCCAAATTTGTACATATATATCATTGAAGTTTTTTTTTTTTTTTAAATAAGCTAAATATCATACAAAATCAAATGGACTAAACGATTCATTAGTTTCGTTAGATTTTTAAAAATAATGTTTTTATATAATATTTATCAATAAATATTGAGTACAATATAATATTTAATTTTATATTGACTTTATCTACTATTTGACCCCTAAATTATATATACTTATTTTCTCACCTAAATTGTTTCATTATCCATTTTGGTACCTTAAAGCTCGATCAACCTATCACGTTATCAAAGAATGTGTCATGTCAATAATGATGTCGCGCATCCTCATTGGCCAACTTTTTTAACATTTTTAGCTTTTAAGTACTAAAATATGATAAAAAATAATTTAAGTACTCAAATGAAAAAATAGGTGTAGTTGAAGAATCAAATAATAAACAAAGCATTTTATACTATAAAAAAGAAAAAAGATAATTTGATCGGGCTCAAGCCTAACATTTTCAAACTGAGCTTGAAAAAGGGAAGGTGGGGCTAAACTTAATCCAACAATTGACCTTTGAATTTTTGTGAGCCCTCGCCTATTGTTTGTCTACATGAATCTTCATACATTATTCTTTCTCTTGTAACCTTTTAATTCAGAAGTAAACAAAAAAGGTTGGACTTTAGTAAAGATAAAAAAAATGTTGCATGCCCAATTTTTCCTTTATACAAATTAATCGAGAAGAATGATCCAAAAACGACCAATGGTTCCCTTCCTTTCCCTTTGTTACAAAATGGTTGGATTTGTTTTAATAATTTCTTTTTTGAACTAAAAGTTGAAATTGATCGCCGGCATTAATATGTTTCAGCTTTTCCCAGCTCTATCAGCAATATGTATATATGCATGCATGCATGTATGTATAATCAGATGCTCCCATTGTGCATTGTTTTATTAACCTCTATCATAATAATGGTAGGGGTAATGAATAATATCCAGTTTCAATGTGGTGTTCATACATGGTTTTCAGATATGGACCTTGTATCGTTAGGCTACTTTTTCAAAGAGGTAAGTCGGTAAAGGTTAAATATTATTCCTTTTTCATTTTTATTACTTGTTTACTATTAGGCTTGTCGTTTATGGTTGAGTTGAACGTGCATCGTTTTGGACGAATTATCATCTCTGTGCTCCTCTGTTTCCCGTGCAACTTGAGAATTCTCTCTTACTAAAATTTATGACTCGGTAGAACAGAAAATAATAAAAATAACCAATGAGTGTTTTTGCAAAGTGCAAAGAATTAAGATTGCAAAACATGCAAGAAGTGAACCGATATGATTCCACTAAAAATTATTTGTGACTGCAGCGTAAGATCAAAGTGTAGGTCCATAAAAGACCAATAATAACATTTTAAACTGTTTTATTTGGACTCCTGCTGTGTGAAGGAGCACTGCCTTCACTCGGTCGTAATTTAGTGAATCCTGCGTATATGGTCAATAATCAAAATATATAAGAATGTAAAAGACGGTTAATATTAAGTCATTTTGATGTTAGGTTTCTGCTGTATACAATGATTCAGATTATATGTTCATATCAAAATTAACCATGTATGGAAACACTCACGTCTCGCAATTGGTGTTGACGGAGACAGGGAAGCCAACTTTGATGTTGCAGGCTCGAGGAATCCTGGACAAGAACCTGTCTTGAATTCCAAGTGACTTAGCGCCGACCTTCAAGCATCGGCAAATGGCCTTTTTATCCTCCACGGATTTGACGGTCTGAGCAAGCTGCTGAAGCCCATCGCAGCATGCAGAAGAGGGCTTGGCAGCCTTGCCTGTCGCAAATCCCAGGCATGCAGCTGCGTTGGCATCCACGGTGGTACATGGAACAGCTGCCTTACCACTGTTGGCAAGGAAGAAGAGGAAGGAGAGAAGAAAAAGCATGGAAAACAATAGGGACTTCATTGTTACCGGGTTGTCTGATGTTGAACTCAGCTGATGCAACTCAAAAGCACCTAAATAGCTGGCCTAGAACGATGGAATTGGCTTGGGCCTCGGGGTGATCATGGCATTTAAATAGGGAACAGGGAATAGCTACGTCATTTTCATGCATTGGGGGACGGGAGGGTTTTTTTTGTTTTTCCAACAACATCTGATATTGTCTTAACTGAATTTATGAAAAATTGTTTTGTTGCTGGTTACTTATTTAACCATTAACTAATTAATTAATTAATATTGTTGATGCAAGTCAAGTCTTGATGAAGTATCTGATTTCTCTTTTTCTTTTGTGTGTGTAATTTAATGGTAATGGGCACAGCACAGGAACCCTTTGGAACCTATGTACCAATAACATTAGACATTATACTATTTGATGATAATAAAAAAAACAGAAATCAAAGGCATGACACTTCTGTCGTTGGCTTTCATTCTTTAGAGTATTGGGTTGCTTCGTTGAAATGGGCTCCTGAAGTTTAGGGTCTGTTTGATAGCTTGTAAAAGCTTTTCCGTAAAAGCTTTTCAAGGTTTTCTGGTGTTTGGTAGGCTGTAAATGATTTTACATGGGAAAATATTTTACAAAACACGGGAAAATAAGAGCCTTTTTTTAGGAAAATGTTTTACCGTTTTGAATTCGGTAAGACATTTTCCGGAAAATGTCGCCTTCTTCTCCCCTTCCCTTTCCCCTTCCCCTTCCCCTTCCCCTTCCCCTTCCCCATTAATTCCCGATTCTCCAAACCCGAAGTGACGGTGCTTAGAATGATGATGTTGATGTCAATTAATTCTCTGTAACTTGCGTCTTCGCTTGAAGTCGTCGCTTATCTTCTCCGTTGGTATGATCAATAGAAGACGATGATAAGTATTGATGTTGTTGAATCTATTTACTTTCTCTCATCCATACAAAGTTCGATTTTATTTTTTTTTAAATTGAGAAAGCTGTAGTCTGTTCTTGCAGAATTTGAACTCTTTTCTATTATTTTTTTTGGGTGTTCTAATATTGAATTTTTCATACAGAACACGATGATGGGATTTGGATCTTATGGTGGGAGCGCTTATGGAGGAGGATCTTCAAATTTATCACTTTAGCTCTACCTTTCACTTGTCGATCGATCCATCCCAAAACCTTTTTCAGCTACCCCACTTGTTGATTTGGGTGAACCCTTGAATTGGCTTGATACTAATCCTTATAATTTTAATTTACCCCAACCCGCTCAACGTTTGGACCCAGTTCCCACTTCTTCCTTCGACCAGAAATCGGATCTTTTGAACCCAAGACTTATTTCCCTTCCTATGTCTCACCTCCCTTTCATGTTCCTACTTTCGATGAGCAGAGCTTGCTGGCCTGGACCATACTGACTCAATGGGGTGTTGGCTCGTGGGGTTGGGAGAAAGGGAACCCGTCTCACTTCGAGTGGGAGTTTCTATTCAAAGGAGTCGAATGGATCTCCTTCCTCCATTTTCAATGATCATATCAACCTTGGTAAGTTTTCCTTTTCTTTCGATCATCTATAATGTTCGTTTTGTTTTTGATAAAAAAACATGTTCTTGAAATTTGTATCTTTTGTTGCTTTCTTATGATTTACTTTTGTTCCTAGTGTTTTTGTCTATAGTCTTTTGTACTATGTCCGGAATCATGAATCAGTAAATTTGGATTTGAATTTCATTTCTATATAAATTATGAGAATCAAACTCATGTATCTGTGTATACATTAGTTAAATTTAACTTGATTACATATTTGAAAGGTATAAAAACATGAATTTCAAATTCAAGATAGTATCTATACTTCTATTGGTATTTTTAAAATTCAGTTGTCAACCATATAGGTTTATCTTTCTTGCATTTTCATTATTCTCCTTTTTGCTTTGGTTATCCCATCTGCAGAAGTTCGGTATTCAAAGGCATTTTTGTGTACATGATAAAATATTTTAATTCAGGTATTCCTTTAGGCTCTTGATGGTGATCATATCTTGTCTCTTTGCAAATTTTCTCGAGTCAAGTCTTATCTACACATTTAATAAGCTTGCCGAGACTATTGTCTAAGATAGGTCTTTGGAGCTATGCCTTCATAATATATAATCTGCTTGATTTAGGGTTCTTTCGGTTGGCATGATTGGTAAATTTTCTTTATTCATATGTAGTCGACCATATTATCTTCCCTTTCCTCTCTCTGTTTGTTTGCTTTATTGACTAATAGCCTCTACATAAACATGAAAGCAGGATGGTCGACTCATGCATTTTTTCCCTAGAACCTCTGGATTCATACATATTAAAGTTTGTCCCATCTTTATTCTCTTACCTGCAGTATTTTGACAAAAATGAAAAAAAGAGTACTCACCCCTTTCTTTGGTCGCCAATTTTATTTCAGTTATCAATTTGCCATAATCACAATGATTTGTATGAAATGCATCTTCACTCTTTATTTATTGTGCATATTATTGGATTGTCAATTTCAATTTTAAGAAGAGGTGCATGTGGGAAGGAGGGAACTAGAGGATGATTATATCAAAAGATGAGGTGTAATGCTACGTAACCCATTTTCCCTTTCTTTTGGTCTCTCATGCAGGAGTCATAAGGTAGTCATAAGGTCTTTTAACTTATATTTCATATGTAAACACTTGGATTTTCATTTTTTATACCTTTTCATCAATTCATTTGAATCATCCATGGTTGTTTAGGTGTAAGCATTGGAAATGATGAGATTGTATCGAGTTGACCCCAAAGAAGGCTTCATTTGTAATGGTTTTGAAGGAATACCAAGTACTCTCACTGTAAGAACAACCACTTAATTTTAATTCTCAATTCAATGATGTTTTCTTTTCAACTTCATTATATATGTTCTCTTAAATTTCAGTTGTTCCAACTAGTTTTGCCAAAGAAATGGGCTTGGCAGAGAAACCGAGCACCATGATAAAGGACTCGAGAGGGTAGGAAGTGGTCATTAAACACCATAGTGAATGCAAAATCACAAGTTCGTCTAGGTGCGGGATGGTCACAGTTTGTGCAAGAAAACAAGCTAGAACTTGGAGATACTCTCTTGTTTCAAACACATTCCCAATATTGGTAATGTCACAAATAATAGGAAAGAAACAAGTGAACAAATGTAGGTTAAAAAGTAGTAGCATACCATCATTTGTAATTTCTCTACAACTCTTTTGTATCAAATTGTTGAAATGGCAACCATGGGTTGTATGTATGATCATGTTTTTACCAGTCTCTCTTTTGCTTGGATGGTAAGAAAAAATAGTTTGATCATGGAAGTGCAGAACTCCTTTTTGTAAATGATCTAATCTTTCTGTTGAAATTGGAAACGATTTAAGAAAGCTTCATCATTATGTTTTTGTCTACACTTCACTTCTGCTTTAGACTAAAGATTTCATTTCAAGTTAGCTTAATATATATAATATAGCCGACATTCCAAGAAATTTGGACAATGTGACAATGTTGTTATTATATAGTGTACTACTAATTATGCGTTTGGATAATATTATTTAATTTCTAGTATTAATTGTGGTTTGGAAACTAATTTATAATTATTCAATCCTTTTTTTTTATTTTTTCAACACAATTATAAATAATTTATTTGACTTTGGTTGTTTTCAATATGACGGTTAATAATGTAACTTAATAATTCAGTATTATTATATATTTAATTTAATTTATTTATAATAAATAAATCATTGCAATATATGTAAAAATAGTTTAAAATATAAAAAATTATTAATATGTAAATAAATTTATTAATATATATGTAAAATCAACTTTTCCGGAAAACATTTTCAGGAAATCTGCCAAACAACAGAAAATATTTTACACAGATTCA
Source organism: Gossypium sturtianum (assembly GCA_025698515.1). Lineage (NCBI taxonomy): Eukaryota > Viridiplantae > Streptophyta > Magnoliopsida > Malvales > Malvaceae > Gossypium > Gossypium sturtianum. The sequence continues at coordinate 162,214,198 of CM046955.1, read as the reverse complement.
TCCAAACACCAGAAAATATTTTCTGGTAAATCATTTTCCAGAAAAGTAAATCATTTTCCAGAAATCATTTTCCAGAAAATATTTTACTGCCAAACAAACAGACCCTTAGTAGTAAACTTAAAAAGGCACTGGGTAATATTATATATATATAATACTATTAAAAAACTACCTTATATTTTAAAGTTGAATAAAAATAATACATTAAATGCGAAACCTAACAATTCTCGAATTAGTAATTAGATAAGGGAAAGGATTGTATGAAACAGTGACGCCACGTTATCTGTATCCCTTTTCAATAGTTTTATGCCACATCAGTATTTTCATCCTAAATTTCAGTATTTTCATCCTGAAAAAAATCAAATTCAAAATTAAATCCTGATTTTTATCCTAAAAAAATCAAATCCAAATTAAAATCCAGAAATTCAGGATGAAAATACTGATGTGGCATAAAGCTATTGGAAAGGGATACAGATGACATGGCGTAACTGTTTCATACAATCCTTTCTCATTAGATAAATATTGACTGATAAAACTATATTTTATTCATTAATCAAACATCATTACAGAATAAATGAAGATAATAAAATTGGACAACAACATATCAGCCCAACACTGAACCCTATACGCTGCTTTGTTTCCTTCTACTGTATGATGATGAAGCTGCATTTAGAAATCGACAGACCCATTACACAAATCAATTATAAAATTCAAGTATACTCCGTTATGTACGCCATTAGGATGATATATTGAGGCATTGTGTTGGTATTCATTTATTTGTGAAAGTAAATGCATAGCATTGCATCAACAGAAGACTGTTTCAAAGAAATTAATCTGATGGATCAATCACATCGGGAAACACAAACCTCCCAGACCCCGAAGCTCTATAATGGCATTGCCATATATAGCCTTATCTCTTCCCCCTGCTTTGATTATGAATGCTCTTGATTCCCTATTTAAATCCATCATCCCCATTCCAATTTCATCAACCTATCCCTTCCTAAGAGTTTCACCCACCAGCTACAATGAAGTCCCTATTCTTTTCCATGCTTTTTCTTCTCTCATTCCTCTTCTTCCTTGCCAACAATGGTGTGGCAGCTGTTCCATGTACCACCGTGGATGCCAATGCAGCTGCATGCCTCGGATTTGCAACAGGCATGGCTGCCAAACCCTCTGATGCATGCTGCAATGGACTTCGGCAGCTTGCTCAGACCGTCAAGTCCGTGGACGATAAAAGGGCCATTTGCCGATGCTTGAAGGTCGGCGCTAAGTCTCTTGGAATTGAGGACAGGTTCTTGTCCATGATCCCTCAAGCCTGCAACATCAAAGTTGACTTCCCTGTCTCCGTCAACACCAATTGCGAGACGTGAGTGTTTCCATATATATACGTTTCTCAGTAATCATATATCGCATAGCATGTAAGACTTATTGTTACTCAAAATTTCACTATTGTTATTGAATATGTATTCAGGATTCACTAAATTATGGTGGAGTTGGAACATGCAATGATCGTTGAAGAAGCCCAGTAGGTAGATATAGAGTTTAGTTGCCTGAAATAAAACTGGTAAAGAATGTTGGTCCTTTTGTAGACCGGAGCTTTGGCTTAACCAAATATCGATAATGTTGGATTGATGTATTCACAAGTAGTTTAATCAGTGGAATTGCGTTGAGTTGTTCTAATCAAGTGTTCGTGCTTTTTCGCCCTACCAACTTCGCTAATTAGTAGCAAAGAGAAATTGATTCAATATCTCCGGCAGAGATATTGTATGAAACTGTGATTTCACCTTATCTTTATCTCTTTTGAATAGAAGCATGACAAATCAGATTTTTCGTCCTGATTTTATCTTTTTTAGTTTGATTTGAATTTTTTAAGGAAAAAAAAGTTGAAAATTAAAAGGAAAAATCTGATTTGTCATGCTTCTATCGAGAAGGGATAGAGATAGGATAAAGATAACGTAGAATCACAATTTCATACAATTCTTTCTCATCCCGATAACTGTTCATAACTTACAACAATATTTATGTCAGAATCTGCTCAATTTGGTTACTAATTAAAACTAAAATCTAAATACATTATAAAGTATGTATATTTTAATGCATTATACATAACCAATTTCTATTGGTTGTAATTGATCGTCATACGAAACAAAGTAAATGCATAAATGCACCAAAAAAAAAAGTGTAGACATGCATTTTAATATTCCGTGTCTTAATATTAGAGTACTTCATTGAAATATCATGTTTTAAATAAATAGATTTTTCTTTATATTTCACGAATTGAATTAATCTTAACTGATTAAGTGAGCCATTATTATTTACGCATTGCTCAAGGGCTTATATGCACGACTTGTGACAAATGCCCATTTCTATCCCTTTGCTACATCTCTATTTGTTTTGAAGTTATTTTACAATATTCTACTCGTAATGTTAATTTTGTACTAGTTTTGTACCCTTCATTTTTAACTAATTTAGTAAAAATTATCCACAAACATTAACAAAATAACATGTTTTACATATAGAAAGTGTTCTTATTTTATTAAATGATCTACCAAGCACACACATAAATGGGAGCATGTCTAGGGTGAATTCCCAAAAATAAGCATTTGATAAGTTCAAATTATACAAAACATTACTCAATTATAGAGATTACTACGATTTTTGTATTATTTTGTTTAATTACACGCAACCTTACCGAATTACATAAATTATTATAACGTTAGTCCAATTACATAAATTATTATTGTTGAGGGATTAATTTTTTTGGAAGAAGTTTTTGAAACATTATATATCCGCTAGAAAGTTGGTGTCATCTTCAATAGTTGAAGGTATTGTTCTTATGTCAGAGTTTTGTCCTCAGCCTCTACGGAAACTCGTTGCATGGTTCATTGAGGGAAAACCTCGGTTGGTGGAGATACGACTTGCAAGAAATCGGGGGAGAACTGTTAGTATCATGCATAATAGCAATTGTGGAAAATGTGTGTGTGAATTCAAATCACCAACCGAGGCATATGTAGCCTTTACCTTGCAACCATGGTACCACTTGGGCTAAATGTTCACGACTTTCTGCGAAGGCTGGGGACAAAACCCCAATACGGAGACAATACTTTTCCTTGAAGGGTCCGTCGACTCTCAAGCATATGATAATTCAAAGACTTCTCCTAAGAAAGAGTTCGACCTCCCCTCAACACATTCTCATGAACGAGGGAAAGTAACTCCCAAATGAATGTTACATTATTAGGAATGTTAATATATTTCAGCATACTTGATGTGAGAATAGTTCTCCAATCAATTAAATTCTTGGAAAAGTGACTACTTCCATCAATTTTAACTTTACAAATTTACTTATTTTAATTAAATAAAATAACTTGATCTAAATTTTTTTAAGGAAAAGCAATTTGATGTAATAAATTAATTGAATTCAAACTAATTCATTGTATTTTCACTAACGCCCAAAATCGTTGATATCTCAATCAAAGTTACAATAAATAATTTCTAGTATAGGTATTGTCGAATAGATAAAGTAAAAAAGACCTCTCTGATCTCTCGATAACATTTTTTGTCAAAAAAATATTATGTGGCAAAAAAAAAAGATAAAAACTTATTTCTACATGTCGAGTTGATATTTGTCCATATAATCTAAATTTAAAATTTTACCCGATAAAAATAGAAAAAAAATATAATATTAAATTCTTAATTTATTAACTTATTACGCACCACCAAAAACCAAATTCATTTAATCAAACCTCAAAAGAAAAACTAATTAACTAATAAATAAATAAATATACTGGAGTTAAAAAACTAGTAAATGCATTAGACCAACATGAGTTAACACTTACACAATGTTTGATTAGGAGGAATAGAATCGTCATTTCCTATTATTCTTGGATGAACAGTGAAACTTGAGTTTGATTCATCGAATGATTTCTTCAACAAAATCCTTTTACTTTCATAATTTTCAGATTTACCTAATTATCATTCAATGGAGGGGACTAAGAACAGTCTATTCAAGGTTGAACAATAGAAGTAATAATAAGATTTTTCTCTACGCAATTTCACCCTATATCGTGTTAATCTTACTCATCATTATTTTTCATTGGTTACATCAATTTTTTGAATTTGAAGAAAAAAACTAGAACCTAGCTCTGTTTAAACCTGATCATGGATCAGGTCAAATAGGCCTACCTAAAAATTGAGAGGATTTGTACAATAATATAGGCCTGAAAATGGACTTGGGTAAAAAACAAGGGTTATTTTCTAAACAGATCAGGCCTCGGGTAAGCTTTTTTCGGCACGGGCCTGACCCGAATTTAGAAAGAAAAAAAAAACTTCTTTTTTGCTACTATTTTCACTGTTTTCAATTTTGTTTTGGTGTCGCTTCGCTATTATATTACTACTATTTTGTTGTTATTGTTCGGATATAGTATAACTCTTGTTTTATTGTTAATTTTGCTACTATTTTAGAGGTATTTGCTTGCTAAATTGCACCTATCATAGTGTTATTTAAGTATAAATAATTTTTTAATTTAATTTCAATTTGTTGGGAAACATTTGTTTTAATGTTTTTAGTGTATTTGATATATTATACTTTTTAAAATTTATTTTTATATAAAAATAAATTTTAAAAACTTTTAAAGCGGGAAGGCTTGGCTTGAGTTTTAGCATTTTTGTCCGAACTGGACTTCAGCAAAATTTAAGCCCATTTTTGGGTCGAGTTGAGCCTAGAAAACGAGCATAAAATTTTATTAATGCCCAGCCCGAACCCAGCTCATTATCACCTCTAATTCTATTGCCCCTTGTTTTTACTTTTAATCTAACATATCGTTCTCTTCTCCTCTCCATCAATTTTCAGAAAAAATCAAACCCATTTCCCAACAATAAATATGTAAAATGAATTTGGAGAGGGAGCTTTCTTACCCATTCTTTAGTAGATAACATACAAATAAGGGGGTAGAACACACGAAGATGAGAAAATAGTGTAAACATGAGACATATGTTGCAATTGAAATGATGGATTACGACGCCATCGATGGTTGAGGGTTGTAATTGGATTTGAATCATAGAAAGGATTAGATGGAGAAGATGAGTGATTAAAAGAGAGATAAAATAGTTTGGGGAGAGAAAATGATAAGAGAAAAAAACATATGTAATGAAAACAATGGTGGAAGTCACAATATATATATATATTTGTGGATATTCACTAGGAAAAATTAAGATGAAAAAAAAAATTTGGATGATCATTTTAGTTTTGGTGAACACTCACATAATTCACGATAAATCTTCATCAAGGACAGCAACGGAATCAACAGAGATTATTGTTAGAATCTGAAAATCACAATGTTTTGTGAAAATAGATGAAATGAATGTTCATCAAAGAGTAAAAGAAAAAGTTGCATAAAGAGAAAACAATAGTTCAAAATGAATTAAAAAATGAAACAAAATAGATTTAAGATAACATTTAATAATTATTAACTTATATAATGTTTAATAGGTATTAATATTGTATATTAATATGAAGATATATAATATGCTTTTATATATATATTTTTATCAAAACATATATATAATTAATATTGAAAATAAATAATTAATAATACATAAATCATTTTGTTAATTATATTTTTATTTTTAATCATTTAATTTAATATAAAATATAATTTAATTTAAATATTTTTACAATATATAAAATATTTTTTATTTCTAAAGGAAAAATTATCATTTGTGATCTATTACTTATCTATTCTTTGTTATTATTCTATCCGTTTATTTTACATTTCTATTCCATTCCTTCCGAATAGCTATTCAATAAATCAAATTACGTAATACTATTATTTCTCTAATTAATAGCTTATTCTATTTTAGCAAGCGTTAAAATGTTGAATCTCTCTTACCACAGCACCAGAAATAGATGAAGATAAGATCGAAAGTGAAAGTTGAAGACACCTACCTCCTTCCATGGCTGCTGAGGAGACTCAAAGAATACTCAACTGCATGACATTCATATTGATTGAGGATAAAAAGAAAAAAACATTAGCACAATATTTCAGTAGGTAGTTGAAATGGTAGGAAAAATTCATTCGTAAACTTGTTTAACTAAAGGTTTAGTTTTGTATATTGTTCCGTCATCCTTGAACATAAGAATATTTGTCAGTGACAGAATTGAGAATAAATTTTGGGAGGACTAGTAAAAATTTTAAAAATTTTAGGAGTTCAATGGTTTTTTTAAAATGAAGGTCTAATTAAAAATAAATAATTTTTTTGTGAGATTAACTAGAATTTTTAAATATTTTAATGGAACTTAATTAAAATTTTTAAAATAAATTAAAATGTATAATAAGAATTTTGTAAAAATTGAGAGGGTTTAATTAAAATTTCCCCGGGTCTTATTTTTGTCAACGGGGTTCAAATGTTTTTTTTTTTTTTTTAAGTTGGTCTTTTCTTTTATTTTCAATATTGTTTAGTTAATTAGTCTATTGTTGAGGTTTGATTAAAGGGCTACTGGTGGTGGGTAAATAAGTTAGCTTGGTAAGAATGTGATTTTGTGTTTTTCTATTTTGTTGAAATAATATTTTAAAATTAAATTACATGAACGAATAGAAACTTGACATTTGGAAATAAGGTTTTTTTCCTTTACCTATATATGAGGATTTTAGATGGAACGTCTTATTTATTGTATTTTCTTGCTTAGTTTTGAAATTGACAACATTAAATTGTTATAATATTTGGAGGGAGGGACTAATTTGTTGAATTTTGGATATAAGGATGACTGAAAAAGTTGTTTTTAAGGTATAGATAATCAAATATTATCCGTCTGAGTAATAGTAATCCATAAAAGAATGCCCCTAATCCTAAGAACCCCTAAACTAGCATACGTTTGTGTAAACCCGATTCACGCAATGAAAGATTGCCCAAAGGCTCGTGAGATCCTTGTCGCAGGTGGCTTAAACAACAGGTTGCTGAAAGGCGAGTACAACGCGTGCATCGACTGGCTCGAAGATGTGTTCCGAGAGTTTGACGTGAAGGCGGCGGCGAATTTTTTAACTCTCCTATGGAATAATTTGGGCGACCAGGAATAATATGGTTTTCAATGGGAAAATGGAGACATTGCTATGATATGAGAAAGGGCTATGGCGTTGAACAGAGACTTTAGAATTTTCAACTTAATTAAACCTCCAGTTTTCTCTCGTATCTCGACAAATAGGAGCTGGTTAAAACCCCCGATAGGCGTTATTAAAGTAAATGTGGACGTAGCGGTGTCGAGCGATTGCTGTGGTTTTGGGGCGGTGGTGCGGGATCATGAAGGTTTTGTTTTGGGGGTTGCTGTAAATTCAAGGATAAAAAGCTGGATGTGAACTGGGCAGAAATGAAAGCGCTTAAAGAAGGCCTAAGGGTGGCTGATAAGTTACATGCGGCCAACATTATTTTGGAGTCTCACAGTGCTGACTTAATCAACAAAGCTAAAAAACGGGAGCAGGATATTACCATATTGGGTCAGCGGCTCAAGCAAATATGTGATGCTTTTTTTAATTTTAATTCGATTCAATTTCAATGGACAAACTGCGAGTGTAATAATGTAGCCGACTCTTTATGTAAAATTACTATAAAAAATAGAAGTGACTTGTTTTTCAATATAGATTATCCATTAGAAATCCATAAGAATGTAATTAGTGATGTTTCGTAATAAATCTGTTTGACCCTTTGTGGTCTTTTTGTTCAAAAAAAAAAAAAAGTTAGTAGAATAAAAACTAACATACCCTGTCAAAAAAAAAAAAGAATGTTTGTGTAAACATATAGAAAATATATCACACACACTGAGTGATGCTGCGTCTTCCTTCCCACAATCAACGCCTCCATCTCCTCCTCCGCAATCTCTCCTCTTTTGCATCCAAAACTACCATTTTCAAGACCTCCAAACACTTGATCCCTTCTCATCTGCTGCCTCAAACCCTTTCTCCTAAACACTTCTCCACCCCCCCTAAACGCCTCCTTCCCTCTATTTCTTCCAAACCCATCCCCAAAAAACCATTCTTTCTCGCTCAGGACTAATGGGTTTTCTTCTCTTCCTTCTCCCAGTGTTTCTTCTCCCTCTCCAGTTATTTTTTATTTTCTGTAAATACAGGGAAAAAAGGTTGTTGCTTGATTGTTTATTCAGTTCTTTTTCTATTTTTTTTCTTAAAAATGCCAAATAAGAGGAGGTATTTATGTGTTTATGCGTGCTGGCACTTATATAGGTGCATTCAATTGTACTTATTGGAAGGCTTACCAGAATTCCTTTTTGTTTATCTCTAAGCTTATTCTCAAGACTTGGAAGACCAGCCCTCGGATACGCGTAGCTTACAGATTCTGAAGCATAAACTAAAGCAGCTTGGCATCGATTTGACTGAGTGTCTTACTGGGCGTGAAAACCGGTTAATGTGTCCCTCGCTATTTTCTTTTAACAATATTGATAGCTTTGCTGCATTTCCACATTAGTTTGATTAAGTTTTGTCAATCTAATTGAGCTAGTTTGCTATTACACAGTGCCATTTCTTGGTAGTTGTAATCCAGATGATAGGTCAGAGATGCCAGACTATAAATGCCTTAATCAAAATTTTTCCTCTGATGGATATTTGATTCTTTTTAGAAAAGATGTGTTTAGAAACCAGGCAAAACATGCAAATATTATGGTAAATTTGAATGTAAATCAAAGTTTTTGGTAAATAGAGCTAATTGAAGAGTCAAAACTATTGACAGACATTAGTGCACTTCAGCAACAGTAGTAATGGGCAGTTATGCCTTTCGACATGTAATGCTCATTGAATATTCATAGATAGATGGATTCTTTCTTTTGAGAAGTTAAAAGATTTTTATTATTATTTAAATAGATGATATATTAGTCTTTCTGAAAATGCTGGAAGAAAACAAAGCATTTAAAACAAATTGCTGACCGGTTTGTTACACATGGAATTAGTCAGCTCAAGGAATTTCCTACAGGAATATATTATTGTGAACATAAATGAGTTCCCTGATAAACTAGAAGATAAAATAACTTCAAAGCTTTTTGGTATTTATTATTATGGTAGATGGTCTTTTAAACATCTTTTTTACAAATGAAAAATCTTTGCTACAAGTTAAAAAGGATAAACCTTTTAAACGGAAAGAAAAAGATTCTGTGATAATAAAAGAAGAAAAGGAAAAAGAAAAAGATCAGAAATAGACAATGTACCCATGATGTATCTACTGAAACTAGGTAATCAACTAATGTTAGAAACAATATTATAAATGGTGGCTGAAGAAAGCAGAAGTAATTGAGAGATATGCCAGTTTTTATATCCTGTCTCTCCAAGAAATTTACATGCTACAGCCTTTTCCAACTTAGTAATTTGCCTAATCAAAATAGGCTCCTGCATGAAAATCATTCAGATGGCTAAGTTTGTTTCAGGTGTTGTTTTTTGTTCTCTTTCTCTAAGTTGATATTCTTGTATGATAGTGCAATGGTGGTGAATTCGAGGAACTTAGCTTATCTCTTTTCATCAGCCTAGATGGGTATGCTACATCTTAATCTTTCTCTTTGAACTATTTCTTTTTAATTCTAGAGGGTCACCAAACCATAGTGTTGATATATCTAATTTATAGGTATAAAGCTTCATGGCTGTGTTTTCGAGCAAAATGTGGGTGGAAAGGCTACAAAAAAGTAATTTGTTTCTACTCTGAGATTGATTTAGCAGTTTTTATATGTCTATATGAAATATAAGTGTCTCTCTATTGCCCTTTGCTTTTAGGTCGTTGCAGATGGCAAGCCATCGATTGAAAATCTCGGTCGAGTTAACTAAGTTAAGGTCAAAAGGCAAATCACAGGAGAGTTTGCAATTAGAACCACTTTGTAATCAGGTTGCTAAATTTCTCCTTTTTCTATTTTTTGTTCACTGAGTTTATATTGATTTAGATGTCAGTAACGTGTTTCCTCCATCTTAAATGCTGTTAGGCTTGTAGGTTTTCCATTCAGCATTTAAGCCTGTTTATTCCTAGTTCAGAGTAATAGATTTTTTTTTTTTGGTGCTGTTGAGTTTATTCTTACAATTCCTTTATCAATACAAAATTTCCAATAGTTAGATGTACCTAAAATAACTAGTTTATTTTTCATTTTGTTTTTCTTAAATGCCTTTTGAGCTTTTCATGAAGAAACAAATTACAACAAATTTTACTTTAAAGTTTAAACTACTTTGCTTACTGTATGAACTCCATGTGTCATATGTTTACTGCACATGTGAATTGCATTTCTCAATCTAAAGACAATGTTTATGTTAAGATTAAGTTGGTAAAAGACCTGTTAAACCTGTGTATCACAACTCCTGCTATTGTCATTTTTTTTTCTGAAGAACTGTGGTTGGGAAGATGAAGAGAAGAGTTGATATGATGCACCTAAGCCATAAACCCTCTACCCTGTATAATCTCAAACAGAATTTGAAGAAGAAATAGGAAACATTGCTTTTGCCCCGTCATTGTTCACTTGCCAAGTGTGATATTTTACAGTACTGCTTAAATATAAATTTGTGCAAATTGGCCTACCAGTTCTGTGTTTGTTTATGTCAAGCCGTCACTCTATTGGAAGGTAGAGCACTAGACCTCTGAATCTTCATTCTATCCATCAATTATCACAAAAGCTGAATGTTTCTCAACATTGTTTAAATTCATAAATGAAACTGAAAATGTTGATATGTGTTGCTTGAATTCAAAATGCTAATGTTCAGTTGCATTGTAAGATAAACTTCCTGGTTTACTTGTCAGCATTCTTTCTTCTGGTTTAAGTTCCAATTTAGCGAATTGTGATTCTTTGACTGGGTTATCCATGTACAATTTATTGCTACAATGCATGAACCTTAGTTAATATATATTTTTTGCTCTTGTTTCAGCTCACTGCTTATTTCGCAAAGCGAATGATTCTGCAGAAACGCTAAAGAGAAATGCTATAATGCAAAAAAAGAGCCGTGATGAGGTAAGTATCAATCTTTTTTCTTGTTAAGTATAAGCTTAGGGTGCTGATTACATGGAGTAAGTCTTAAATTTTAGCTTGCAGTGTGCTTTTGAGATAGATTCAGTGCAGGAAGTACTTTTGTTGCATACCCTATGATTGTCCCAAAGTCCACCCTTCTGGGTAATTTCAGGTTTACTTCTATGAAAAAAGCACGATTTGAACACATTGATTGGTTTAAAAAGGGTCAAATTTTGCTATTAGACCTTGTACTTTGTGTAAGTTGTGTATTTAGTACCTGTCCTTTAATTTGATCAATTTTAGTCCTAACCCAATGATAGCAATTAAATCTGTTTGGTTAAATTATGTCATTAGTCCCGTATTATGCGTAAAATTTATAAATTTAGTCCACGTTCACCAATTAGATCATTCTTAGTGGCTATATTTTTTAAATTTCAAAATTTCACTCTTAATACAAACGACAGTTGTTAAATCTTTTAACTGATTTTTTGTGAGTAATATATGAAAATAACAAAACAAACATAGCATTACACATGCGATAATATGTTTGACACATCAAATTTTAAAAATAATAGAACTTAGCTTAATGAATTTAATAGCTAAAAGTACAGGGACTGAAAATGACAAAATTAAAGTACAGGTACTAAATCCAAAACTTACGCAAAGTACAGGGTCTAATAGCAGAATTTGATCATTAAAAAGAGTACTTGTGGTTAGGTTTCTTCTTCTGCTAGCCTTCTGGCATCCTTCTTGCTTCATGATCTCGAGAATAGGCCTCATATTTTTTTATTAACATTTAGATAATGATGAATGTTCGTTGTTATGGGGAGTGATGTGAAGATATGATTCCAACTGATGCAGGAGGGATTTGGGGAAATGTTAAACTACTTAGATTTTATGGTCAGTTATGAGTAGAAATTGGGCATTATTGGGGTTTATTTAGGGATAATGCCATAATGGTTGAACTAGATTTGATTTGATTGAGGTTTGACAAAAAAAAGTTTTGATTTGAAGAGACAAAGTTGCTGGAAACTCTGGTGGCAACAGGAGATCATAGGTTAGTTTCTGACTTGATGGGTTTGACTGGTGTGTATTCATATGTGAATATGGGATTATTGGTTAACCATTATCATGAAATTATAAAAAGAAATATGATTTAGATTGCAAAGAAGGGAAAAACTAGTCCCAAAGAAGACTTTCAGGTGCTATGAACTGCTACTTGCGAATAATGCTGCAAAACAGAGGGAGTAGTAGACAATGCTGCAGACCATCCATTTTTGTAAACCAAATAATTTAATACTTTATTAAACTAAAGCTTGATATTATTAAGAGAACACAGGTAGTTATAATGATTGCTAGATTCATTCTTATACATCTCAAAACTATTGTTTTTTTGGAGACTAACTAGTACATAAGAAAATAACCAACTTGGACTCCTAAAAACCTAACTCCTAGAAGCTCTTAGCCTAATCTAAATACAAGAAAACTTGATTCCATGGGGCATGATTTGCGAAAATGATGGTTCTTCCTCTCTATATGGAAATAATTGGAATTACAAAGTGAAATCTAAATCTTTAATAGCGACATTATAAAGCAAAGCTCCGTCTGTGGCAGCTACTGAAGCCTTTGGTATGTTGGCTGGTCTACCTTACCTTGTTAGTTGCTCAAGGCCGTGTTCTTTTTTTATTGTAATGGACATTTTTGGGAGGGTGTATTTATTTTGCTATAAATAACTGATTTTTCATATTAATAAGGTTAAGGTTTTAAGATTTCAAGGTTAATGTTTCAATTTTTGTTTCTTAATGTAATCAATGCACAACAATTGCTATATTTTTTTAGCTAATTACTCTTAAAATTTGTTAACAGATTGCTATTGCATTCACTTATTGGCGTAAAGGAGAACTTGTAAATTGCAAGTATCAGGATGCTAAAAAGCGGTTTTGGCAGGTTTTTGTGAAATGTTTTCCCCTGTTTATATTGTTAATATAGTATGTTCACTTGGAATTTAAATTCATTATCCCATAGACATTTATATTGAACATCCTATGCTATACTCTTGGAGCTTTCATGTAGTTTGGAGGGCACATTTTTTAGATCTTTATTTTAAAAATAGTATTTGATTAAAATCTTATTTTACTCTTCTTCAATTACAGGAAAAGGATACTGAAAAGATACTTTATGGGCTGGATGATATTGAAGATGCAAGCGATATCATTATTGTAATTCTTCGTAACTCTCTGCAGAAGATTTTTTCCAGTTCTATGTTTAGTTGATGCTTATTATTTCAGCTTGTTATCATAGGTTGAAGGTGAAATGGACAAGCTTGCAACGGAGGAAGCTGGCTTCCGTAATTGTGTCAGTGTCCCTGATGGTGCACCACCATCAATTTCTAAAAAGCAGGTTTCATTTGAATTTAATACTCTATATTATTTAGCTTCTCTGAATAGCAGTATTACAAATTTGTGGTCAGCCATCAAATACTAAGTAGATCTTCGACTTTAATTTTTCAACTATGATATAGGGAGAATTCTCTCCAATGAAGATCCTTTTGTCTCTATCTCTCCTCATGCATGCATACCATATGAGCAATTTTCCAATTTGAGATATGGAGTGGCATAGTCAGTTAGGTATTAATAAGAATCATTTTCTTTTTAGCACGTGAGAGTAAATGTGCATATTTTACTTGGTGGACTGCCTGCTTACATCTCTTAAGCTAATGGTATGTGGTGAAATACGTTTTATGGATTGCTTGTCTGTGATAAAATAAGTTTTATGGGTTGCTTGTTATGTTCTGCTTATGGATAGTGTAGTTTATGGAGCTAGCAGTCCATTATTATTGTTGCAACTGTATTTGCTTAGCTTTTTGGCTATATTATTTACTTAGTCTGGCCTCTAATAAGGTGGTTAGTTAAACCAACAACTTCCTGCCTCGAGAGTTGAAAAATTGCTTTACTTGGAAATTCCATCGATAGCTGCTGTTGTGTTCTTGAACAGCAAAGCAATTATTGATGCATGTGTCTAGCTCCAGCAGAATGCATCGGAGGTTAAAAGTTGGAGGTTTTGAGAAAGAGAAATAATTTAACCCTAGACAAACACGCAAACAAAACAATAGTTAGATCCTGTCTGCAGAACATGAATCTCCTCATTTTTCTCACTCATGATCAGATTATAAAATTATTCAATCCTTGCAAGCAACTGAACTCTGTTTATGTACCCACCCCCGGTTCATCTATAGGATAATCATGTTAGACCAACATGAGATTTGAAAAAATATGGTTAACTCATATTAACAAGAAATTACCAGCCAGATAACAACTTATATAAGTACAAACCTAAGATAGACTTAAGCATGCTCAAATCACTGAAAATTGTGTCTGAACCCTTTGATCTATGCATGAGTTCTAGCTCACAGTTGGGTGTTAAAACCTGCTCTTCTGGGCTTTGTATTACATACACTAGATACTGCTGGCTGCCTTTACAACATTTACACTCTGTTTGGTAGAAAGGATGGAAAAAATCAAGGAAAAAAGTGTGCTACAAAAATAGAGTTAACAAAATAGCAAATGTGGTTATGAATATCAACCATCAGACTAAAAAAAAAAATTGTTCTCCCTACTAAATAAAGCCTTATTGGCTAGCAAATGTAAGTTTTTTGGAGTTAAATTCATAAGTAGGGGATGTTTGTGAAGGCAATTTAATGTTTATTAAGTTTTGGGATTGAACAGCATTCCACCAGCTGGAGTGTATTATAAATGCTTTACTAGTCAGGTCTCTACATGGTTCCTCTTTTGCTCCTGCATTCGAACCTTGCTTTCTTTAAACTTCATCCAACATGTAATTTATTTGGCTTTATGATGATGAAAGTATTTATGACATACGGTTCTGTTTCTCCTACTTTTGTTGATGATCACTAAAGAAAATAGGAGATGGTTAGTGAGTGTGAAGTGGAACAACAAACTAGAATGCACTGTTCTGAATTTAGAAAATTACTGTTTGAATAAAATTTCTTTTGTTACAATATTTTGTAAATTTGCAATAACAATATCGATAATGATGCATGATCTGGCCTTGGTTTTTCTTCCATCACTTTCCCTCTGTCCTAAATGAAGGTTCATTTAAGTAGAAAAGAATGGAATGAGAAAATTGTTGCCATTTTGGAGGATATAGTATAACATTATTATTTTCATCTATATGCAAGCATAAACGTCGTTCTAATGTTTCATTAATGTGTTTTGAAAGCTAGGACAGAAGGTATCGATACCTGTGGAATTGCAAAGAGTACCTTAAAAAGGTTTGCTGGGGTTTATTTTATGGGTCTTCCTTGTAATGTCTTCCTGAACATGGCTCTAGGTTTTGATATGCATATATTGTAGGCATCTCGCATTATACTTGCCACTGATGGAGATCCACGTGGTCAAGCTCTAGCTGAAGAGCTTGCACGTCGCCTTGGAAAAGAAAGGTTTAAATGATTTTGTTGTAATGCTGAATATATTCAAAACTTATCTTGTTTTCTGTTCCTTTATTATTGTTGTTATCTGTGCTTATTTAAAAAAAAAATAAACTATGCTTTAAATGTATTTCATCTTAAATATTTGCCTTCTGTGGGTGACAGATGCTGGAGAGTTAAATGGCCAAAGAAAAATGACGTGTATCATTTTAATGATGCAAATGAGGTGATACACATGTATCTTTATACCTAGTTGTTGACTAATTTTAAAATAAAAGTTTTTTATCTTTAATTTAATGTCAGTCAGAATGATCTGAAGATTACTTGTCATTTCTAATAAACTAATAAACTGAACATTAGTTGATACTAAAAGTTGTGGATGTGGTACAAAAAGTTATGCTTCCTTAACAAGGCCAACAATCCTTAGGGTTCACATCTAGGGTTGATTGGATCATACAATCAAAAGCAACAATGCTGGGAATTTTCTTGTATTGAACTACATCTCAAATTCTCAATAGCAACAGCACATTTATTTTAGTATATACTTCTACCAGTCTTAATCTTAAACAGTTACTCCTATTCTGATTAGGATTTTGATAAAGACTTGGACTTGAGTAGAAAACTAGCAAACATAACTATCAAAACCAAACTTTCTGGATGCAAATTCTGAAATTTCCTGCTAACCAGAATATTAGAAATACACTCTTGAACCAGAAGAATAGAATGGCAACCTAAAATTTTAACTCGAATACACATAATCTGAGACCTAAAAGCTTTAGTCAGGTACCCAAAACTTCCTATGACTGCCAATTTGAGTTTTGAACATTTGAAACAACCTTAGAATGCTGACATGCCTCCCAAGCACCTTTGAGGCCTCTACCAAGTTGCAGATAAAATTTTATTCTAAAATCAGATTTTCTCACTGACAGTCTCTTAATTGTGATTACAGGTTCTTATGATTTTGGGACCCAGCATTCTTAAGGACGTAATTGATAATGCCGAATTATATCCCATACATGGGTGATTCAACTTCAGAAATTTCTTTGATGAAATTGACCAATATTATCATCAAAATATTGTGTATGAATTTGGTGGAGATACGACCTACCAGAGCTCCGGAGAGAAGCGTTAGTATCGTGTACAATAACAATTATGGAAAATGTGTGCACCTATTTTATAACTCTAAAATATAGAGTTATTTCTAGCACTTTTTAACATATAAATTATGTAAATTCTGGGTAGTTGATAACACTTTTCTGGTAGTTTTTATCTGTTATATAAATTTAATATTATGAATGTAATGGGCCTATTTCGCCCGGGGGCCATAAGCAAAGAAAACCTAACAGAAACAAAATAATAAACAGTCCATTTTAAACCCAACAAATACAGGCCCAAATTAATTCTAACCCTACCCAATAGCCTAAACTTAAAAAAAATAGAAACAAAACAGAACAAGAAACAGAAACCCTAATGCCGCCGCCTCCACCTCGCCACGTCGGCACCCTTCGTACTCCTCCACGCTCCACGTCGACGCCACATACGGCCTTCATACCTGCAATGGACAAACAACAGCATAGCAAAAACAACAAAATATATTGTATTTTATATTTTTTCAGCTATAAAATCGGAAAAAAGCTTTTGTAATTTTTTTTTAACAACACACAGACACGAAATCAACAAATACAGCAATCAAAAAGTTTCCAAAGGTCTCTTTTATTTGGCTCTTCCTTTTTATTTTATTTTATTTTTCGTTGCTTTATTTCATTCTTTAAGAAGTAAAACAGAAAATAAAAAACCTTACCTTTGTTGTGGACGGAACTGAAGGGTTTCTCCTTTGTTGTGGACTCGGGAGGTCAAATAGCTTAAAAAAGGGGGTCTTTAGTTTTTCCGACCACCGTGGACGGCGCCGCCGCCGTCGGCGACCGCCACGTTGGTCCAGCGATCGAAACTCCCACCGAAAATGGAGGCGGGAGAGAGAGTTTTGAGGGTTTGAAAGTTTTTTTTTTAAATGAGGAAGAGAATGATTTAAAAAAAAAATTGGTTTATAAAGACCATCCAAACGGCGTCGTTTTGATTTAAAACACCAGCGCAAAAGCAGCGCAGATTTAGGCCCTTCGCGCGTGACTTAGACCCGCCAATTTGAAGGATCCGCGTGTTTTGTTAAATGGGCTATTTACCGCTTTGGCCCTTCCGCATTTTCTTCATTTTTTAATTCATTTTTTTCTTTTAATTTTTCCCCTTAATTTTGTTCCTGTTCCATTTTAGTCCACTTAATAAATACGCTCATGTGGACAAAGGGATATTACTCCGTTCAGTCCCTGTCCTTTTTAACGTGTCTTATTTTGGTCCTTTCTTCTTTTAATTATTTTCAATTTGTGCCCCGAATTTTATTTCGGTTGCGATTCGATCCTTCCTTATGCTGTGCGTTTTGGAGGAGAAGGAATAATTTCCCTTTTGGTCCCTCCTTGTTATTCGCGCATGCAAATTTGTCCCTTTCTTCTTTTAAATTTTTTAGATTCACCCCAAAATTTCGTTTTAAGTTCAATTTAGTCATTTCTTTTATTTCTTTTGTTATTTTTGGTATTCTATTATTAATTTAATATTATTATTATTTATTTTTGTTTACTTGTTCCTATTATTGCATTAATAAATTAATTAATTTTAATATTACCACTATTATTCTTATTATTATTACTATTATTTTTAATGTTATTACTACTATTATTATATTTATTATTATTATTACTTTCCTTACTACTACCATTATTATTATTATTATTACTATTATTATTAATGTTATTATTAACATATTATTATTAATTAACTTTGTTATTATTACTATTATTTCCTTAATATTTATTTGCTTAATATTTTTAAATACATTTATTTATTTTATCATTTTATTACTTATTTATTTATATCTTTCTATATAGTTTTAAAACTTCAGAATTTTTTATTATTATTATTAATGTCATCATCATTATTATTAATATTATGATTTTTAATTTGTGTTATACTATACTTGTTTATTTATTTGCTTAATATTAGTTCATTAGTTCTAAATTTTTAGTTCTTTGTAATTATTATTTTTCATTTATTTTCGCTTGTTATTTTGTCTTCGTCCTTTATATTGTCATGCATTAATGCATTTATTATTAGCCTATTATGCATATTAGTACTGTAATTCATTTTTTACATTTTACTATAAAGTCGTGTTACATTAATCTCTGTCCGATACATAATTTTTTTATTAAGTAATTTTTTTTTGTAATTCGAGATTCGAGAAATCGTACCCTAACTTACTGGGTTTCGGTTTTTCTTGTCGAGCCTAAAGAACCAATTATCTTTTTTAAATCAAAGCATATAAGTTAAATAAAAGCTTATTCTTGGGAATTCAAAAATGTTGTGTCCTAACTCACTGGATGTAACATTTCGTTATCTCGAGGTAAGGATTTCTAGAAATAAAGGCAATATTCTGTATTTGGAATTTTGAGAAATTGTGCCCTAACTTACTGGGTTCCGATTTTTCATTTGACCCAAATAACCGAATATCATTCTTAAACTTAAATGCATGAGTTTTAAAAGTCAAAAGACAAGCTTAGTTTCGAGGATTTGAAATGTCGTATCCTAACTCACGGGGCGTGATGTTTTATTTGTTCGAAATAAGAGGGTCTTAGCATCCAATTTAATTTATTCAAGTTTTCTTTTAAATAAAGAGGATCGTATTTTAAAATCTTTTCAAATTTTTGACATTAAGACGTTAATTAATCAATTAGGTACCAATTTTGGGCGTTACGAGGGTGCTAATCCTTCCTCGTGCGTAACCGACTCCCGAACCCGTTTTCTCGAATTTTGTAGGCCAAAATCATTGTTTTAATAAATCAAAATGTTTTAATGATTAATCTCAAGGTGATCCGATCACACCTCAAAAAAGGATTGGTGGCGACTCTATTTTCGTTTTAAAGTCGACACTGCTTTTTCAAAAAAAATGGTTTCGACAGCTTGGCGACTCCACTGGGGACACTATGAGAGAGTCAAGCCGTAAAATTAATTATTTTCTGTCTTGTTGTCGAAAATTAAAAATTTAATTTGAAAAATTACGATCCTTTCATTGCATTTGTTTGTGTTATTTCATATGATTGTTGTGGTTTGAGTCTCGTAGAATATTCTCGCATCATATTGCATAAGGACCGTTTGGTCTTACCTCTTTTAAGTGGGAGTGAGAAGCTACTCCTTTGTGAGGTTTTCACCTCCGTTCAGGATAGTGGATCGCTTTCGGGATACATCCGTACCTATGTCTTCGTGAGATTTTCATCTCCGTGCAGCCATAAGGAAATGTATTCCCTAAACTGAACTCTGTCCATATGAGCCTATAATGGGTGAGGATCGATGAATCTGCTGGTTCGGGTACCTCAACTTTAGAACCAAACAGCATGTAGAAGACCCTAGGAGCCTACCCTAGATAGCACTGCGCCAAACCCTAGCGGTTACCCAGATAGGTGCTTGATTCTCTTTCATTTGTTTTGAGTTTTATTTTTTGTATATTGTACTGACTTATTGTGTTTTGCTATGTTTGCATGTCATTTCATATTTAAAATAGTGTCGATTCATGTTCGATTACTAAATTAGAGAGCTTATCATGGAGAACGAATTTCTTGATAAAGTGGAAGATAATGCGGCTGTCCGTATGTGGTCAGAGAAAATGCAATTAGAGAAAGGGGATAGTCTAGCCGAGGGGTACATGTCAGAATTATGGGACTACACCCGTATCAGCGTGACGCAAAATAACCTTCAGGAATTAAGAGAGATACGAGATCAGTGGAATGATGAGACCAAGCAGTTATTCTACTATAATTATGGGGATTTGCCGTATCTACTCGACATCAAGGTAGACGAACATTTGTTCCGGGCCCTCGCTCAGTATTGAAACCCTGCATACAGTTGCTTTACCTTTGGAAGGGTCGATTTAGTACCCACTGTGGAAGAATATACAGCCCTACTGCGTTGTCCAAAGGTTCAATTCGACAAAGCTTATTCTAGAGCCGCTTATGTCCCGACCTTTTGGAAGAAATTAATGAACATTACATGAATGAGCGAATAGTGGATTACGGCTAGGATCAAGCAAAAAGGTGAGTGTAAGTGCATCCCATTGAAGAATTTGAGTGACTTGATTCTAGCGCATCCTAATACGAAAAAGAGAGTCGATGTATTTGCTTTGAGTATCTACGGACTAATGGTCTTCCCTAGGGCATTAGGGTATGTAAATGAGGCAGTCTCGGATCTCTTTGATCGACTTGATAAAGGGGTCACACATGTTCCTGCAATCTTGGCCGAGACATTTAGATCTTTGAATGCATGTAGGAGGGCCGGTGAAGGAAGATTTATAGGGTGCGCGCAGTTGTTGTTAGCTTGGTTCCACAGTCATTTCTAGAAGGTGGATAAGGTTTATTATCGGGTTTTTTTCCTGGAATTACTCCCCATTAAAGGAGATAGTGGCCACACCAAGAAGGGATGACATATCAGAGGAAAACTGGATAGCGCTCCTCCAAAATCTTCAAGAAGAAGACGTCGAGTGGAGAGCTCATTGTTTGATTCCCGACGAAATTCTTTACCGATGTGGGAGTTTTGACTGGGTCCCTTTGCTTGGGATTTGGGGAGCTGTTGGGTATACTCCTTTACTCGTATTGAGGCAATACAGATCAAGACAGTTCATACCGGCACGTATGGGCTAGCTCAATGTGAGTTTTCGTACAGGGGAGATAACTACAAAAAAAGGGTAAAAGAGATTTCTAACGCTTAGAATCAGACTCGTCGAATGAAAAGGCTGGTTGTAGGTTCAATGACGACTCCCGAGTACAGTGGATGGTGGAGTAAAAGAATTAATAATAATATCCCCAGGCCAAATTTAGAAGGCGTTCGACCGATGGAGGAGTACTTACAAGTGGTTCCGTCAGAACTAGAAATCATAAAGCAAGACTTCGAGAGGAGGAATTTGGAACTTGAAAAGAAGATAGAACAATTGGAGGAAGAAAAGATGCATTTAAGGTTAGATGCTGATGTTCAAAAGCTAGAGGCTGAGAAATTAAGGAAAGGAAAGAATAAAGCTGAGGAAGACCTGGATAGTTTGAAGACGGATTACAAGAAATTATGTCTATCGATGAGGACTGCCGGATTGGGAAAAACGTTGGAGTAATGGCGACAAGAGATCCAAGAAGAAAGAACCAAAGCCGATCGGTGGGAGAAAAGATTTCAAGAGGCCCAGGCACAAAAAGAGGCTCTAGAAAAGAGTTTGTTAGAAACCCAAAATGACAAAAGATAATTAAAGGCTAGAGTGGCAGAACTTGAAAAATTACTTCATCAGCATAGAAATCGTAATTCTGCGGTTGAGTTGAGGGCAAGTTTGAACAAGATTGAAGAAATGAAAGGAATGATAGAAGAACTAGAGTCTGCATTACAAAACTGTGAGCTCCGGGTAGAGCTTCTTGAGGTAAGTGAGGAATGTTGGAAGGAACAGCTTCACCATTCTCAGAATCAATTTAGGAATAGAGATTACATTATGGGCGAGGCCGTGGCTCAAATTCGGGAGGTAGCCGATCATTTACAGACCTTGGCAATCCAGGCTGACATGTTAAGCGTGAAGTATGAGCTAGAATCAGATCGAGGTCAAGAGTTAGCTTCGTTGCTTAGGAAAGTTAAAACTTTGAGCATTAGGGCAAAGCCATATTTGTAATCCGTTTTATGTAAAGAATTTTGTTTTCTAGTAAGGTTTTCTAAATGAAATTGAATCAGAATCGACGCCTTTTTGCATTCATTTCATGCATTCGCATTACATCATATCATGTGCATTTAAATTTCATGGAGAGACCCTAATTGGGTAAAATCATTTCAGAGTTAATCTGGAAACCAACAAAAACTTACCAACCGAACATCATTACGGTACCCGAGCAAAGACAAAAGACATGGATCAAAGATTGGAAAGACTTGAATAACTCCAAAAAGAGATTCAAGATCAACTACAATTGCAAATGCAAGAGCAACTGGCTAAAATCCAGCAAGACATGATGGACCGAATGTTGGAGTCCCAAAGAAATATGATGACTCAGTTGACCCAACTGCTGACTGGAGGAATGGATAAAGGAAAGGGCCCCATGGTTAATGCTGGAGAAGATAATGAGGAACTTTTCTATCCTCCGGGTTTTACTCCAACAAATACACAGACACAACCTGAGGTGTACCCTCGAAGAACATTCGTCACGATTAAGCCTCAATAATTTCAGGATGATGTTTCGGCACCGATGAACTTTCAAGCTGGATCAGGTTCTAACCCAAGGGATAACCCAACTAATCCTGTTATCCCTGACCTTGATGAAGTGGCAGAAAAGGAAAGGGCAATGACAGAATTGCCAAAGTAGTTAGAGGACCGATGTAAATGGCTGGAGGAAAAAGTTCAAGGCAATGAAAAACGCTGATAGTCAGCATGGAATCGATGCTAATGATCTGAGTTTGGTCTCAGATCTAGTGCTTCCCTACAAGTTCAAAATGCCAGAATTCGAAAAGTACAATGGGATCAGTTGCCCCGAAGCTCACATCACTATGTTTTACAGATGGATGACCGGGTATGTTAACAACGATCAACTACTAATACATTGCTTCCAAGACAGTCTGGTGGGAGCAGCATCCAAATGGTACAACCAATTGACCTAGGATTGGTTCCTGGAGGGACTTAGCTCAAACATTCATGAAATAGTATAGTCATGTAACAGATATGACTTCTGATAGAATTACTTTACAAAACATGGAGAAGAAACCGAGTGAGAGTTTCAGGCAATATGCACAGAGATGGAGGGAAATTGCCATACAAGTTCAGCCGCCACTCCTAGAAAAAGAAACTACGATGCTCTTTATCAACACCCTAAAAGCCCCATTCATCACTCACATGATAGGAAGTACTACAAAAAGTTTTTCAGACATAGTGATGACCGGAGAAATGATTGAGAATGCGATAAGGAGTGGAAAGATAGATGCAAGAGAGAGTAACAAGAGGTCAACCTCGAGGAAAAAGAAAAACGAGGTGAACAACACGAGTACATATAACAAGGGTTACTCAAAATCGATTATGGTAAATCAGCCAAGAACGATGGCTACCGGTCAACAAGGTTTATCAATGCAGGAGTCCGGTACAAAGCAAAACACTGAGAAGCTCCAATTTACACCAATCCCAATGACATACAGGGAGTTGTATCAAAGCTTATTTGACGCACATGTGGGATCCCCTTTTTACCTAAAACCATTACAGCCTCCATACCCCAAATGGTACGATACAAACGCTCAATGTGACTACAATGCAGGAATTTCAGGGTATTCAATAGAAAACTGTATTGCCTTTAAGAAAGTAGTTGAACGACTTATTAAAATGGGCATTGTGAAATTTGATGATGCACCTAGTGCCAAAAATTCGCTACCCAATCACACTGATAATGGGGTAAATGCGATAGATGAAAAGGTGGGGAGGAGAATAAAGACCGATATTGCAGAAGTAAAAACTCATTTGAGATGGGTCTGGATGGAAATGGTAAAAAGGGGGTTGAGTATTTCAGATCCTGAAGGGAGTTGTGAAAACACGAGAAATTACTGTGAGTTCCATCATGAAGAGGGGCACAAGATACAAGAATGCGTAGAATTCAGAGCCTTGGTGCAAGGTCTGATGGACAATAAAGAGGTAGAGTTCTGTGAAGAAGTTAGAGAAGAAGGAAGCATATGTGCGTCAGAATCAACAATGAAGGTCCCAAAAGTCAACCATCCTATGGTCATCATTTCGCGACCTAAAAACAACGAAGCTGGAGTACAGATGACACCAAAGATCATAATTCAAAAACCGGCGGTTTTCTCTTATCAGGATAGCAAAAAGGGTCCCCTGGAATTATGATTGCAACGTGACAATTCCGGGAAAGGAGAACTCAGCCAGTGCTTCAAAAGATGATCAAGATGTAGGTTCTCATACGCGTAGTGAAAGGCGTTACGATTTGATAAATGCCCGAGCAGAACCCGTAAAAGGATTGGTTTAATAAATCAAAATGTTTTAATGATTAATCTCAAGGTGATCCGATCACACCTCAAAAAATGATTTGTGGCGACTCCATTTTCGTTTTAAAGTCAACCCTGCTTTTTCAAAAAAAATGGTTTCGATAATGAAAATGTGTTATTTTAATTAATTTTATACTAAATACGTTGAGGGAATAAATGGACTCATTGGGAAAAGACAGTAGGAAGTCAAGTGCTAGGTTGATATGTTTATATCTCTGGAAGCCCCGAAATGTTTATTGGGCTTTGGAATCCATTTGGGCTCATCTCTAAAGGAAAATAGCACCTTGGACAGCCCACTAAGGAGATGGAGGCTCAAACTATCCACAAGGTGGCCCAAGCCGTCCATCCAAAGGTAAAATAGTTCACAAGACCCTTTCTTCAGTGACGATAACTACCAGTGGAGGAGGACGACATTTTCTTCCTTCAAAAATAACAAATTCATCCACTTTTCTTCCACTACTCAAGGGTTGGCCACACAAGTGAGATTTTCAAGGGATTCCCATGTTAGTTTTAGCATGGGATGTTGGGCCTACTACACTATAAATAGGGCATCCATCCCTCATTCATCCCATATCTGGATTTTCTTCCCACTTCTTGAGCACTACACTTGAGAGAAGAAACATAAGTTTTAGAGAAGCAAAGCAGTAAGGTTTTGAGAGTTGTCAGAATCCGCATTGAGAGAATGTTTTTGCAACGGAGCAAAGGAGGAGCAACACTAGTTAAAGAAGTCAACAATATCAGCTTCTAATTTGTTTCTTCTACTCTTTTACTTTTGTTCAAGTATTGCAATTTATTCTTTTGCTTTCAATTCAATGTTTATGATGTTAATTGTAATTTCTTGATTTATTTTATTTATATCTTGTTAATGTTGTTCTGGGCATTGGTTTGTTTACCAATTCAAATAAAATCATGCTCATATTTGCTCGTGCATAATTAATGTTGAAAAGCATTTGAGCTAATTATTTAATCCGAACAAGATGATAATTAGGAGATACAATATTTAAATAGTGAATGTTTGATTTCTCGAAAATTAAATTAGTAATGATATTTAACAATATTGTTACCTTATATAACCATGAAATATGCAAATTGATCATATAAATATACTAAAGAGAATGTTGAAAATTTTGATTTTATCACTTCTGATTTTGGGTTAATAAATAATCAATTTGCCAATGAATTGACGTAACATTGCTAACAATGGTTTTAATATTTTTAAATTAAGGGAAAGTAATTAATCTAGCTCATTCATGTAATATTAATTTAATCTTGTGCTTTGTTGATTTGTATTCTATGTTATTTGCTTTCATTTCTCATTGTGCATTTAGGGATTTTAAATTAGGTAAATTATTTACTAAATTCATTTTTATTTATTTTCATCACCAACTTGTTATTTAATAATTTAATTTTTCTTTCATTCATAAACAATGTCTATAGAGACTGTACTCGTTATTCACTAGTGACGATTGTATATATTTGCACATCATTCAATTAATTTTGTGATAGAATTCAAACCACCAACCAAGGCATATATAGCCTTTACTTTGTAATTGTGGTACCACTTGGCCTAACCGTTCATGACTCTCCATGGAGGTTGGGGACAAAACCCCAACACATAGACAACATCTTTCCTTGAGGGGTTTGTTGGCTCCCAAGCGGACAATAGTTCAAAGACGTCTCTCAAGAGAGAGTTCGACCTCCCCTCAATACATTCCCACGGTAGAGGGAAAGTAACTCCATATTTTAGCATACTTAACGTGGGAATCATTCTCCCACCAATTAAATTTCTAGAAAACTGGCTACTTTTTATCATTTTAAACTTTATAAAAATACTTATTTTAATTAAATAAAATAATTTGATCTAATTTTTTTTAAAGAAAAACAAATTGATCTAATTGAATTCAAACTAATTCTCAATAACACCCAAAATTGTTAATATCTCAATCAAAGTTACAATAAATAATTTCCAATATTAGTATTTTCAAATAGATAAGGCAAAAAAACCTATCTAATTCCTTTTAAATTCGAAATTGAGTAAATTAACACCTCTCAAATAAAAAATAGAACAATATAATCAGTGCCATTTTTTAGAGTGAGCAAGTAATAACTATAAGTAACATGATAACAATTTTACGTGGCAAAAAAAAAAAAAAAAATCGAAACTTATTTTAACATGTCCTGTTCATATTTCTCCGTATAATTTCAATTTAAAATCTTACTCTAAACATGGTTGACACGTACACACTGTTTCATTAAAATAGCCATTTCCCCTTATTCTTGGATCAACAATGAAACTTGAATTTGATTCAGCCAATGAATTATTCAACAAAATCCTATTTCTTTCCTATTTTTCAAATTTACCAAACCATCATTCAATGGAAGGTACTAAGAACAGTTTATTCATCAATGGAAGTAATAGCAACATTTTGCTTTACACAATTTCACCCTATATCTTGTTAATTTTACTCATCATTTTCTTCTTCCTTCCTTGCATCAATTTTTTGAATTTGAAAAATAAAACTAGAATCGAATTCTGTTGCCTCTTATTTTTATTTTTAATTTAACACATCATTCTTTTCTCCTCTCCATCAAATTTCAAAAAAAAAAAAAAAAAAACCATTTCCAACAATAGATATGTAAAATGAATTTAGAGAGGAAGCTTTCTTACCCATTTTTTAACAGATAACTTAAAAATAAGGGGAACACAAGAAAATGAGAAAATAGCTTAAATATGAGGCATTTGTCGTAATTGAAATGGTGGACGACGGTGTCACTGATGGTTGACTATTGTCAGGGGCGAAACCAGGGGCTGGCCCCGCCCCCCTAAAAGGTAAAATTGTTATTTAGGCCCTTAATTTTTTTTTTAAATTTTAAATTAGTAAAGGTAAAATTGCACTTTGGCCTCTCCAAAAATTATAAAAATTCGATTTAATCCTTTACAAATTAGAAATATATAAACTATAAAAAAATTAAAATTTCATCCGGTCCCCCTAAAAAATTGTCCTGGCTTCGCCCCTGACTATTGTAATTAGATTTGAATCATTGAAAGAATTAGACGGAGAAGATGAGTAGTTAAAAGAGAGGTAAAATAGTTTGGGGAGAAAAATAGATAAGAGAAAAAAAATGCAATTAAAACAATGGTAGAAGTCACAATATATATGTCGAAACCATTTTTTGTTTGGAAAACGGGTCGACTTTAAAAAGAAAAAGCGGAGTCGCCACCAATCTTTTTTGAAGTGCGATTGGGCCACTTTTGAAAACATTTTGGTCTACGAATTTTAAGAAAACGGGCTCGGGAGTCGGTTACGCACGAGGAAGGGTTAGCACCCTCGCAACGCCCAAAATTGGTACCGTATTGATTGATTAATGTCCTTAATATCGAAAAATTAGAAAATATTTTAAAATATGAATCTTCAAAAATGTTTGGATAACCCATTATTGGATATCGAAACTCTCTTGTTCGAAAAGATGAAACACCACATCCAGCACGATAGGACGCGATGTTTCAAACCCTCGATACCAAGATTGTTTCATGATCTCTAAATCTCATACATTGCAATTTGAAAAGGGTATTTCACTATTTGGCCAAACTAAAAACCGAAACCCAGCATGATTGGGCACGGTTCCTTGAATTTCCAATCATGAAATATTGCCTTTATTTAAGAAACACGATAAAAGAATCTTTGAAGGATATTTAATTGTTTGGATGAACAGAAAATCGAAACCCAGCACGATTGGGCACGACTTTCTCGAACTTCCAAACACAAAATATTGCCTTATTTAAAAAACACGGTAAAAGATTTTAAAGGATATTTGGTCATTTGGACGAACGGAAAATCGAAACCCAGCACGATTGGACACGATTTCTCGAACTTCCAAACACGTAATATTACCTTTGCGAAACCCTTTTTACGAATTTGGGGGAAAAATGTAGTAAAAGGAAAAAAAAAAAGATAAACGATAGTATTAATAATAAAGAAAATGATAAGTAATAATAAAAGAAATAGGGATGAGAATAAAATATTCATAATAATATAAGGAACAAAAATAATAATTATACTAATAATAGTAATATAAAAAAATAAAAATAAAAATAATGAAAATGGGATGGGGATGGGGATGGTAATAAAAATAAAATAAGAATAATAAATATAAGAATAAGAATAATAATATGTATAATGAAATAGTAATAGAATAGTATAATAATAATAAAATATTAATGATAAATATAATTATAGTAATGATAAAAATAAGGGGTAAATATTACAATAATAAATAGAATAATAGAATAATAACAATAAGCAACATAAAAAATATTAATAAGACAATAATAGTAACAATATTGAAATAATAGTA
This sequence comes from Gossypium sturtianum, assembly GCA_025698515.1. Taxonomy (NCBI): domain Eukaryota; kingdom Viridiplantae; phylum Streptophyta; class Magnoliopsida; order Malvales; family Malvaceae; genus Gossypium; species Gossypium sturtianum. The sequence continues at coordinate 162,185,345 of CM046955.1, read as the reverse complement.
TTAATAATAAAAATAGTAGTAGTAAAAAAGGATATTGACAACAATAAAAATAATAGATATAATAAAAATAAAGTAAACAAGAAATATATAATAATAGTAAATATAATAGAAATAATAAGATTATAATAATAATATACATAAAAAAATGATGATGAAAATAAAAAAATTAATTTAATGGTAAAATAACAAAATGATCGAAAAGAGACCAAATTGAAACAATCTAGAAAATTTGGGCAAAATCGAGAAAAATAAAAAACTTGGTTGTAAAACCATGAAAAAGCGGAGGGGCTAAATGCACAATTAGCCCCTCAATCAACAGCGGATCCTTTCCTGGAGCGGGTCGGGTCGTGGTCGAGGCTCAAACGACGTCGTTTTGGCCTCTGAACCCACTTCTCAAAAGCAGCGCCGTATTATATACCCTATAAATATTAAAATTTTGACAAAAAAACATTTTCACAGATTTAAAAAAACAACCCAAACACTCTCAACTCTCTCCTTCCCTTCGAATCGACCAGGATCAGGCCACCAACCACCCCGCACGGTCATCGGTCACCCGGCGCGGCGACGCCAGTATCTGATGGTGGGAGACCAAAAATCGCCCGTTCTCCGACGGAGTGAAAAGAGGTAAGTTTTCTCTCTCTTTTTTTTAAAACCTCTTTTTAATAAAAATATGAAAATGAGTAAATATATGTATATGCAAATGGTTTGGGAAAAATGGAAGAAAATAAAAAAAAATGAAAAAAAGAAATCAACCTCTGAATAAATCTTGCTTTCTATTGATTCTCGTATTCGTAAAAGATGTAGCCCGTATTCGTATTTCTTAAAAAGAAAAGAAAAAAATTCCCCCTTTTTACGAATTTCTATTTCGGCTTTTATAGCCTTCTCTTTTACAACTGTTCTCTTCTATTTTGTAGGTACGTGATCAAGCACGTCTCCGACGTGGCGTGGTGGAGTGGCGCACGTCGCGGGGTGGTGGTGTCATGGCCGATTGTGTGGGCGTGAGGGTCGCTTGGAGGCTGCAGCGCTAGGACTGCTAGGGTTCTACTTCAGTTTGGGTAGTGGGCTAGCAATTTGGGCTAGAGTTTAGGCTAGGTTAATTAGGTCTTGGGCCTGCTGTGTAATTTTGGACTAGTTTATTGGGCCCGGGCAAGAAATTGGGAGCTGTCGAAACCATTTTTTGTTTGGAAAACGGGTCGACTTTAAAAAGAAAAAGCGGAGTCGCCACCAATCTTTTTTGAAGTACGATTGGGCCACTTTTGAAAACATTTTGGTCTACGAATTTTAAGAAAACGGGCTCGGGAGTCGGTTACGCACAAGGAAGGGTTAGCACCCTCGCAACGCCCAAAATTGGTACCGTATTAATTGATTAATGTCCTTAATATCGAAAAATTAGAAAATATTTTAAAATATGAATCTTCAAAAATGTTTGGATAACCCACATTGGATATCGAAACTTTCTTGTTCCGAAAAGATGAAACACCACATCCAGCACGATAGGACGCGATGTTTCAAACCCTCGATACCAAGATTGTTTCATGATCTCTAAATCTCATACATTGCAATTTGAAAAGGGTATTTCACTATTTGGCCAAACTAAAAACCGAAACCCAGCACGATTGGGCACGGTTCCTTGAATTTCCAATCATGAAATATTGCCTTTATTTAAGAAACACGATAAAAGAATCTTTGAAGGATATTTAATTGTTTGGATGAACAGAAAATCGAAACCCAGCACGATTGGGCACAACTTTCTCGAACTTCCAAACACAAAATATTGTCGTATTTAAAAAACACGGTAAAAGATTTTAAAGGATATTTGGTCATTTGGACGAACGAAAAATCGAAACCCAGCATGATTGGGCACGATTTCTCGAACTTCCAAACACGTAATATTACCTTTGCAAAACCCTTTTTACGAATTTGGGGGAAAAATTTAGTAAAAGGAAAAAAAAAAAAGATAAACGATAGTATTAATAATAAAGAAAATGATAAGTAATAATAAAAGAAATAGGGATGAGAATAAAATATTCATAATAATATAAGGAACAAAAATAATAATTATACTAATAATAGTAATATAAAAAAATAAAAATAAAAATAATGAAAATGGGATGGGGATGGGGATGGTAATAAAAATAAAATAAGAATAATAAATATAAGAATAAGAATAATAATATGTATAATGAAATAGTAATAGAATAGTATAATAATATAATATTAATGATAAATATAATTATAGTAATGATAAAAATAAGGGGTAAATATTACAATAATAAATAGAATAATAGAATAATAACAATAAGCAACATAAAAAATATTAATAAGACAATAATAGTAACAATATTGAAATAATAGTATTAATAATAAAAATAGTAGTAGTAAAAAAAGGATATTGACAACAATAAAAATAATAGATATAATAAAAAATAAAGTAAACAAGAAATATATAATAATAGTTAATATAATAGAAATAATAAGATTATAATAATAATATACATAAAAAAATGATGATGAAAATAAAAAAATTAATTTAATGGTAAAATAACAAAATGATCGAAAAGAGACCAAATTGAAACAATCTAGAAATTTTGGGCAAAATCAGAAAATAAAAAACTTGGTTGTAAAACCATGAAAAAGCGGAGGGGCTAAATGCGCAATTAGCCCCTCAATCAGAAACGCGCGGATCCTTTCCCTGGAGCGGGTCGGGTCGCGGGTCAGAGGCTCAAAACGACGTCGTTTTGGCCTCTCAACCCACTTCTCAAAACGGCACCGTATTATATACCCTATAAATATTAAAATTTTGACAAAAAAACATTTTCACGCATTTAAAAAAACAACCCAAACACTCTCAACTCTCTCCCTTCCTCTCGAATCGACCCGTGGATCCGGCCACCAACCACCCGCACGGTCACGGTCACCGGCCTTGGACGCCAGATATCACGTGATGGCGGAGACCAAAAATCGCCCGTTTTCCGATGGAGTGAAAAGAGCTAAGTTTTTTCTCTCTTTTTTTAAAACCTCTTTTTAATAAAAATATGAAAATGAGTAAATATATGTATATGCAAATGGTTTGGGAAAAATGGAAGAAAATAAAAAAAAATGAAAAAAAGAAATCAACCTCTGAATAAATCTTGCTTTCTATTGATTCTCGTATTCGTAAAAGATGTAGCCCGTATTCGTATTATTTCTTAAAAAAAAGAAAAAATTCCCCTTCTTGATTTCTATTTGGCTTTTATAGCCTTCTCTTTACAAGCTGTTCTCTTCTATTTTGTAGGTACATGATCAAGCACGTCTCCGACGTGGCGTGGTGGAGTGGCGCACGTCGCGGGGTGGTGGTGTCGTGGCCGATTGTGTGGGCGTGAGGGTCGCTTGGAGGTTGCGGCGCTAGGACTGCTAGGGTTCTACTTCAGTTTGGGTAGTGGGCTAGCAATTTGGGCTAGAGTTTAGGCTAGGTTAATTAGGTCTTGGGCCTGCTGTGTAATTTTGGACTAGTTTATTGGGCCCGGGCAAGAAATTGGGTTCTACAGCTGCCCCTCTTTGCTCATTGTCGTGTAACGAGAATGGAGTAAAGACTTCAAAGAGACCAATTTGCCCGGTCTTGACGAATCTTGATTTCTTGATGCCTCCTCTCTTCAGGTAGCCTCGCTTCAACCCATTGCTTCCTTAGGGGTATTAGAATTGTCATTCTAATCCGCTCCAATGCTGCTTTATGAGAATAAGATTCGTCGAAATTTGATCTGCTATCTTTCAGCCTGCTCCACTCCTGTTCAGTGGAGATAAGGCTATGATCTTCAGTCTGCTCCATTGCCGATACATGGAGATAAGACTTGCTGTACTCGATCTGCTCCACTCCTGCTCAGTGAAGATAAGATCTGCTCTCTTTCAGCCTGCTCCACTCCTGCTCAGTGAAAATAAGGCTATGATCTTCAGTCTGCTCCATTGCCGATATATGGAGATAAGACTTGCTGTATTTGATCTGCTCCACTCCTGCTCAGTGAAGATAAGATCTGCTATCTTTCAGCCTGCTCCACTCCTGCTCAGTGGAGATAAGGCTATGATCTTCAGTCTGCTCCATTGCCGATACATGGAGATAAGACTTGTTTGTATTCGATCTGCTCCCACCTTTCGGTGAAGATAAGATCTGCTTTCTTCACTGCTTCCACTCGCCGCTCGGTGGAGATAAGGCTATGATCTTCGATCTGCTCCATTGCCGATACATGGAGATAAGACTTTGTTGTATTCGATCCGCTTCACTCCCGCTTTCGGTGAAGATAAGATCTGCTTTCTTCCACCTGCTCCACTCCCGCTCGGTGGAGATAAGGCTATGATCTTCGATGCTGCTCCATTGCCGATACATGGAGATAAGACTTTGTCAGATTCCGACCGCTTCACTCCTGCTCAGTGAAGATAAGATCTGCTTTCTTTCAGCCTGCTCCACTCCTGCTCAGTGGAGATAAGGCTATGATCTTCAGTCTGCTCCATTGCCGATACATGGAGATAAGACTTGCTGTATTCGATCTGCTCCACTCCTGCTCAGTGAAGATAAGATCTACTATCTTTCAGCCTACTCTACTCCTCCTCAGTGGAGATAAGGCTATGATCTTCAGTCTGCTCCATTGTCGATACATAGAGATAAAACTTGCTGTATTCGATCTGCTCCACTCCTGCTCAGTGAAAATAAGATCTGCTTTCTTTCAGCCTGCTCCACTCCTGCTCAGTGGAGATAGGATCTACTATCTTTAACTGCTCTACTACCTTTCGTAGAGATAAGGCTTGATCTTCGATCTGCTCCACTCCTGCTCAGTGGAGATAAAATCTGCTATCCTTAGCCTGCTCCACTCCTGCTCAGCGAAGATAAGGCTATAATCTTCGATCTGCTCCACTCTTGCTCAGTGGAGATAAGATCTGCTGCTTTCGATCTGCTCTACTCCTGCTCAGTAGAGATAAAATCTGCTATTTTTAACCTGCTCCACTCCTGCTCAGTGAAGATAAGGCTAGACTCTTCGATCTGCTCCACTCCTGCTCAGTGGAGATAAGATCTGCTGCTTTCGATCTGCTCTACTCCTGCTCAGTAGAGATAAAATCTACTATCTTTAGCCTGCTTCACTCCTGCTCAGTGAAGATAAGGCTTGACCTTCGATCCGCTCTACTCCCGCCGGTAGAGATAAGATCATTGTCTTCGATCCGCTCCACTCCCGCCGGTGGAGATAGGATCTACTATCTTTAGCTTTGCTCTACTACTTTCGGTAGAGATAAGGCTTGATCTTCGATCCGCTCTACTCCTGCTCAGTAGAGATAAGATCTACTATCTTTAGCCTGCGTCACTCACCTTTCGGTGAAGATAAGGCTCATTATCTTCGATCTGCCCCACTCCTGCTCAGTGGAGATAAGATCTACTATCTTTTAGCCTGCTTCACTCCGCTCGGTGAAGATAAGGCTATAATCTTCCGATCTGCTCTACTCGCTTTCGGTAGAGATAAGATCCGTATCTTCTGTAACTCCCATCAACTTTGCTACATTATCCTCTGGGGAACCTACCTGTAGAATTGACTTTATGGGGTCTATGCTTATGTCAAATGATTAAGATGTCATGATTGAAAGATGCTCCTAACCAATGTATTGCGAATGAATGGATGAATGCCAAATGTCATGAGCATGATCCAATTTTTTAATTTTTGGGTTATCACTGCTCGCTGCTTGTTAGGGTGATACCCCTGACGTATGTCTTCAATTGAACTTCTAACAGAGAATCAGAAAATGTCGTCCACCGCTTAGACTCTTAATTCAAGGGTTCCAGAGCCCTTTAAGCTGGTGAGTTCTAAATAATTATCCTGTTTTGGATTCTTGTATTATTTAGAGATTTACAAAGTAATATCCAGAACTTCTTTCATGAAAACATTATTTGTTCAGTAATCATTACTTCAATATGAAATGCTTGGAAAAAGATTGTAGAGATGAATGAAATTGGAATTTATTCGGGACAAAAACACGTGAAGAATGAATTGAACAAAGCGATAATTTTGCTAAGGTACAAAATGAGTAAGAGCGGGCGATGCCCCGGATATCATAGCTGAGCTTCTCAGACGCATTTCTTGAAGACCATTACGAGCTCAACATGTGTCTAGGAGAACCATGGTACTCTGTCGGTGTCCTGAAACGTAACATACCTCCTCACTGTTAATTTCGATGCAGTGAAACCCCTGTATGCCCCATCCGAGTTGATCATAATTTGAGCCGCCCTTTTCGAGTTTTCGACCCAAAGCCCCTTTGGTCTCAAAGCGCCCCTTACGGGTTTCGCCTTGGCCTCTCTTTTTTTTTTTTTTTAACTCAAGACGCCGCTTTGCGGGTTTTCGCCTTGGCCCGTTTTCATGCGAAGTACTTCTTGACTGAGTCTGCATTAATTGGATTTGGCAGACTCTCGCCGTCCATCACGGCTAGTATCAAAGCTCTTCCAGAAAAGGCCTTTTTTACAACGTACGGTCCTTCCCAATTAGGCATACACTTTCCCCTGAAGTCCTTTTGCATAGGGAGGATCTGCTTCAACACCAAATCTCCTTCGTGGAATACTCTGGGGCGGACTTTCTTATTGTAAGCCCGCATCATCCGCTTCTGGTACAATTGGCCATGGCGAACGGCTCTTAGCCTCTTTTCCTCAATTAGGTTTAGTTGATCATATCGAGATTGAACCCATTCTGCTTCGTCCAACTTCAGCTCTGATAAAACCCGGAGTGAAGGGATTTCAACTTCAATAGGCAAGACTGCTTCCATCCCATAAACTAATGAGAAAGGAGTTGCCCCGGTAGAGGTTCTAACCGATGTTCGATAGGCGTAGAGAGCAAGTGGTAACTTTTCATGCCAATCCTTGTAGGTTTCAGCCATTTTCCCCACAATTTTCTTGATATTTTTATTAGCCGCCTCAACTGCTCCATTCATTTTCGGACGATATGGCAACGAGTTATGGTGCTTAATGTTGAACTGACTGCAGACTTCTGCTACCGCACTGTTGTTCAAGTTTAGTGCATTGTCGGACACGATTCTTTCTGGCATACCGTAGCGACATATGATCTCTTTCTTCAAAAACTTACTAACTACCGTCTTTCGTGACATTAGCATATGAAGTCGCCTCTACCCATTTGGTGAAGTAATCAATGACCACGAAGATGAATCGATGTCCATTAGAAGCCTTGGTGAGATTGGCCCAATGGCGTCCATTCCCACATTGAGAAAGGCCATGGGAAGTCATAACATGAAGAGGTGAAGGAGGCACATGTATCTTATCTCCATAAATCGACATTTGTGGCATTTCTTGGCGTAACGAATAAAATCTCCTTCCATCGTGGACCAGTAATACCCAAATCTCATGATTTGTCCGGCCATTGTAAACCTCGTTGGCATGTGTCCCACAGACACCTTCATGGACTTCTTCCAGGATTTTCCTAGCCTCAACAACATCGACACATCTTAACAACACTGATCTTTCTCTCTTTTATACAGGATCTCCTGTCTAAGACATAGTCATTGGCTAGTCTTCTCAATGTTCTCTGTCATTTTCTGTTGCTTGATCGGGATATTCACGACTCCTTACATATCGCAAAATATCCCCGATACCAAGGATGATCATCTCTTTCCTCTTCTTCACTGATATTGCAGCAGTGAGCCGGAGTCTCATAAATACTCATTTGGATGGGCTTCATACCCTCTTGCTTGTTTACTCTGATCATAAAAGCTAGGGTGGCCAAGGCATCGACCATCCGGTTTTCATCACGCGGGAGGTAAAAGAATGCGATATCATCAAACTCCTCAATTAGTTCTAGAATTAACTTTGATGAATCGATCAATTTAGGATCTCTTGTTTCCCATTCTCCTTTGGTGATAGATTACCGGTAGCGGAATCTCCATATACTTCCAAATGACTTAAATTTGCGGTCTATGGTCGCTCGAATTCCCAAGATACATGCTTCGTATTCTGCCATATTGTTCGTGCAGTCAAAATCCAACTTGCAAGTGAATGGATAATGGTCTCCATTCGGGGATATCAAGATTGCTCAAACTCCATTACCAACGGCATTTGATGCTCCGTCGAAGTTTAGTTTCCAGAGACGATTTTCTAAGATATTTTCTTCAATTGTCGCTACAAACATCAGATCCTCATTGGGAAAATCAAAATTTAGGGGTTCGTAGTCGTCTAGCGCCTGCTTCGCTAGAAAAGCTCGCTATTGCACTTCCTTCACACCTCTCGGTTCACGTAAACTATGTCAAAATCGGAGAGTAAAATTTGCCATCGGGCCATTCTTCCATTCAAAGCGGTCGACTCCATCATGTACTTGAGAGGGTCCAATTTCGAGATTAACCAGGTTGTGTGGTACAACATGTACTGCCTCAACCTCCGAGTTGTCCAGATTAATGCACAACACAATTTCTCAATGGGCGAGTATCTCATTTCACACTCGGTGAATTTCTTGCTGAGGTAGTATATCGCCCTCTCTTTCTTCCCTGTCTCGTCGTGTTGGCCTAGCACACATCCCATTGAATTATCGAATACCGTCAGATATAGAATCAATGGTCTGTCAGGACTGGGCGGTATTAGCACTGGAGTATTAGACAAGTACTGTTTAATTTTGTCAAATGCCTTCTGGCATTCATCGTCCCAAATGCCTGGGTTGTGTTTCTTAAGAAGACGAAATATGGGATCGCACTTCTCAGTCAATTGCGAAATGAACCGAGCGATGTAATTTAGTCTTCCTAGAAAGCCTCGGACTTCCTTTTGAGTGCGCGGCGGAGGCAACTTTTGCACGGCCTTGACTTTATCCGGGTCTACTTCGATTCCTTTTTCACTGACCACGAAACCAAGTAGCTTCTCTGATCGAGCCCCGAAAGTACACTTAGGTGGATTGAGTTTCAGTTGAAATTTCTTCAACCTCAAGAATAGTTTCCTCAACACTTGCACATGCTCCCCTTCCGTTCGAGACTTTGTAATCATATCATCGACGTAGACCTCAATCTCTTTGTGCATCATGTCGTGAAACAAGGTTACCATAGCCCTTTGATATGTTGCCCCCGCATTCTTTAACCCAAATGGCATCACTTGGTAACAAAAAGTTCCCCATAAGGTTATGAAGGTAGTCTTTACCATGTCCTCAGGATGCATCTTTATTTGATTGTATTCGAGAAACCATCCATGAATGAGAAGAATGAGAAACTGCCGTGTTATCCACCGAGTGTCAATGTGAGGCGGTGGGAAGTTATCTTTTGGGCTGGCCTTGTTTAGTCTCTCGTAGTCGACGCACATCTGCATTTTTCCCATCTTTCTTAGGAGCGGGGACAACGTTGGCTACCCATTCGAGTATTTCACAACTCGTAAGAACCCGGCATCAAATTGCTTCTTGATCTCCTCTCTCGATTTTCACCGCAACATCGGGTCTCATCCTTCGGAGCTTCGTTGAACCGGCTTGCAATCTTCCTTTATTGGGATACGATGTACCGTAATATCGTGGCTCAACCTGGGCATGTCCCGTACGACCGAGCAAAGACATCTTTGAACTCTAATGAAGCTTTGATGAGGTCCTCGCCTTGTTTCCCTAGTGAAGAGGGTTCGATTTTCACCTCTTTCCCTTCCTCCAGTCACATTCTCAATTGTCTCTTTGTGAGGCGAGAATCGCTTTTTCTTCTGCTCCACCATCCTTAACAGATCCGGGATATACTACAATCTCCGTTATCCGTAAAGTCTTGAGGTTCTTACGGGCACATGTCTTGCTCATCGTGAAGTGCTGGGTCACAATAAGCGTTGTTCATGACATCGATATCTGGGACCTATGGTAGGTATGAAAGAGTATTCAATGAAAATGAATTTAAAAAATACTTATGCGTTATGGTTATGAATGGAATGGAAAAGAAACAAAAGAATAATCGCACGGTATGAAAGGAAAATGCACTTTTATTGAAAGTAAAGATGCTTAAACATGAGCCTATTTCACAAAAGATTCTCGTTGTTCCCTAGGCTTGAAACAACAAGTGTGTTTTGAACATTACTGCTGTTTAGTCCTAAAAACTACAGAATTTCTTCCTTGATTCAGGTTGTCGAGAACACTTCCAGGCTCGTAGGGGCGAATACCCGCCAAGTTTCCTCTCCTCGAACTTTCTTCAGACAAAGCATTAATGTTCAAAGCCCCCGTCATATCCTCAGCCATTTTCTTATTCACATTCTCCCGTCCCGAATGAATAATTCCCCCTGACACGAATGTATTAGATATATGGGGAAAGGTTATTGGACCCTACTCGATCTCAGCACCATTCAGTCGTGCCCTTCGTCTTTCACGTTTCCTCTCCAGCTCCTCCTTTCTCTGTCTGGCATCTGGCCTATGCCCCAGGCCAAAACGATCATGCTTGTCAACCAATCCTAGCACTCTGACTGGCCCCTGGAGATATTTTCCGAGTCCCTTCCTAGGCAATGCTCCTTTTCCTACTGTCAGTTGTAGGCCCATTCTTGTTGCTTTAGAGATTTTGGGCGCCGGAATCTTGCTTCCTTCACTGATGAAAGTCGCATTTACAAACTCCAGTGACCTGAAGGAGCACTCTATAGCCTCTGTATCATTCTCTATGTACGGTGCATTACTAGTAACTGATGCGATGATATCTTCCTCCGCACTTATGATTATCAACCGGCCCTCTGTCACCAATTTTAACTTTTGGTGCAATGACGATGGTACGACTCCTGCTGAGTGGATCCAGGGCCTCCCCATTAAGCAATTATAAGAAGGCTTGATGTCCATCACGAGGAAATCTACCTCGTACGTGTTTGGCACAATTAGAAGGGTATCTCGATCCTCCCATCACTTTTATCTCGGTGCCATCGAAGGCTCGACTATATTTTGGCATGTTTTCATGTGAGAGCTATCTACGTGTAACTTTGTCCGTGTAGATAGGGCAAGACGTTGGTGCCAATCCGTTGTCAATTAATACCCTGGCGGTGTATACCCTTTGCATCGGGTAGTGATGTGCAAAGCCTTAGTAGATCCCATGCCCCCCGGCGGTATTTCATCATCGCTGAAAGAGATGAGATTGTCTGCGCTTATGTTACTAACGAGGCGGCCTAGCTTGTTTATCGAAATGTCCTCAGCGACATAAATTTCGTTTAACACCTTCATTAGCGCATTGCGATGTACCTCTGAGTTTAGGATCAAAGTCAGGACTGATGTGCGTGCCGATTGCTTGTGTAGTTGTTCCACAACACTGTACTCACTGTGCTTCAGAAACTTCAAAAACTCTCCAGCCTCATTCTCTGTTACTGGTTCATTAACCAGTGACCCTGCCTCATCGTTTCCCTTTTTCATCATAGTGGGCTCAGCTTCTGGGTTGGGTGTGCTGGCCGAACTCACTTTCCCAGAAACTGTCACAGTGCAATTGTAGTTCCACGGTACCCTCTTGTCATCCTTATACGGAAAAGTCACGGGTTTTTGAATTACAATCCTCGGTATATCCCTATAAGGAGAAGTTACGGGTTTTCTGATTACAACCCTCGATGTATCTTTATAGGGAGAAGTCACGGGTTTTTTAATTTCGACCTTCGGCGCTATTTTCACTCACGCCTCGTCGATCCCTGGCCATGTGATAATCACTATTGGGTGATTGACTTTAGGGATCCTTTCCGCAGACCCTCCCTCTGTGGAACATACATCCTCTCCTTCCACCAAGTCAAAGAACTCCAACTCCTTATTATTTATTAGCCCCTGTACTAGGGCTCTGAATGCGTTACATTGCTGGATTTCATGGCCTTCCTTGTCATGAAACTCACAATAGTTCCTTGAATCTGGAGATCTGTTCACATTCTCTCGCAGGACTAACCCCATTTTCTGCATCGCTTTCCAAACTTCTCTCAATGGGGTTCTAATCTCAGCAACTTCCTGCTTGGTTCTCCTCCCCCCGCTCTCAACTATAGCATTTACCCCATTATCGGTATGACTGGGTAATGGATTTTCTCCACCAGGTGGGTCATTGAGGTCTACCACCCCCGCTTTGATAAGTCACTCGACTAGTCTTTTGAATGAAGTACAGTTCTCTATCGAGTGACCTACTACATCCGCATGGTACTTATACTGAGCGTTTGTGTCATACCACTTAGGATATGGAGGTTGCAGCGGCTTCAAGTAAAACGGGGATACCACGTGCGCGTTGAATAAAGTTTTATACAACTCCTTATACGTCACCGGTATAGGAGTAAACTGAAACTTCTCGGTCTTCTGCCTCGTGCTAGGCTCTTGTCTTGATGGTGCCTGCTGGCCTACGGTCACCGCCCTTGGTTGATTAATAGTAATAGGTTTGGGATAACCCGAGCTTACATTACCCACTTCATTCTCTCTTTTCTTTGGAGCCGATCTTTTCATGCCCTCTCCAGCTTCTATTTTCCCACACCTTATTGCTTTCTCCATCATTTCGACGGACATCACTATGTCTGTGAAACTCTTGGTCGCACTCCCCAACATGTGATTGATGAAAGGTGCTTTCAGGGTATGAATGAAGAGCATGGTCATTTCTTTTTCTAGTAGCGGTGGCTGAACTTGCGTAGCGACCTCCCTCCACCTTTGGGCGTATTTCCTAAAACTCTCGCCTGACTTCTTCTCCATGTTTTGCAACGTGATCCTGTCAGGTGCTATATCAGTCACATGACCGTAATGTTTCATGAAGGCCTGTGCCAAATCCTTCCATGATTTGATTTGAGTACAACTGAGCTGATTGTACCACTTTGCTGGAGCTCCAGTCAGACTATCCTGGAAACAGTGGATCAACAACTGGTCGTTGTTGACATATCCCGTCATTCTCCGACAGAACATGGTAATATGGGCCTCAGGGCAACTGGTCCCGTTGTACTTTTCAAATTCTGGCATCTTGAACTTCGGAGGAAGTACCAGATTTGGGACTAAACTCAGCTTCCTAGCATCCACCTCGCATTGGTAATCAACACTTTCCAATGCTTTAAACTTCTCCTCCAGCCATTTGCAGCGATCCTCAAACTCTTTTGGAAACTCCGCCTTCGCTTTCTCCCCCTCTACTGCATCGTCGAAATCAGGGACCATGATCTTTGGCAAATTGTCTCCAGGGTTAGAGCTCAAGCCCGTCGGGAAATTTGCCGGTGCCGAGGCACTAGTTTGATACTGAGGCCTGATATTAACAGACACTCTCGGAGGCTGCGCTTGAGAAATTACCGGGGCTAGGCCTGACGGATAAGCAGAATTTTCATTTTCATCCCCGACATCGACCATAGGGCCTTTTCCTTTATCCTGCGCTCCGGTCAACAAGCGGCGTTAAGCGGCTCATCATACTTCTGCAGGATTCCGGCATTTGATCCTCACGTCTTGTTGGATTTTGGCCAATCGCTCTTGCATCTGGAGTCGCAATCGCTCTTGCATCTCTTCTCGCATCTGCTCCAACCTTTCCAACCTTTGATCCATGATTTTTGTTTTCCTTCGTGTATAGTAGTGGTGTTCCAGGTGATAACTAAAATACGACCTCTAGTTAATATGGTTTTTATGAAATTTAATGCAAATGATATGATGCAATGCCAATGCATGAAATGCAATTTAAATGAATGAATGCAAAAAGCGTCAAGTCTGGTTCAATTTCTTATAGAAAACTTATTTAAAAACAAAATCCTTTACATAAAGCAGTCACATATACGACCTAGCCCTTATGCCCAAAGTTTTAACTTTCTTAAGAAGAGAGGCTAACTCTCGGCCCTTGATCGACTCGACTCATATACTATACTTAATACATCGGTCCGAGCAGCTAAGGTTTGTAAATGCTCAGCCACTTCTCGTGATCTGAATCAACGCCTCGCCCATAAGGTAGTCTCTTTCTCTCGATTTGGTTACGAGAACGTTGAAGTTGTTCTTCCGTCGCTCGTTATTTGCCTCCAATAGTTGGATCCGGAGCTCACTATTTTTGCGGCGCCGTTTCAAGTGTTACCACCTTTCCTTTCAACTCTTCAATATGATTTAGGCTTGATTCTAATTTCACCGTAGAGCTACGACTTGAGACAATGCCCTTTCTAGCTCTGCGCTACTCGAGCTCTTAACATCTCATTCTCACTTTGGCTCTCACCTACGCCTTTCTCGAGTATCCTTTTGTGCACGAGCCTCATGGAACCTCTCCTTCCACCGATCAACCTTGGCCTTCTCTTCCGAACTTCTTGATGCCATTGTTTCGAGGTTTTACCCAACCCAGCCAGTCCTCATCGATCGATGCAACTTTTGTATGTCGGTCTTCAAGCTATCCAAATCTTCTTGACCTTCCTTTTTCCTTTCCTCACTTCTCACCTCGACTTACGGATATCAATATCTAACCCCAAGCTCATTTTTTCCTCTTCTAGTTGTTCTATCTTTTCCCTAACTCTGAATTTTTACTTTCAAAGTCCTGTTTCATGATCTCCAACTCAGAATGGACTACTTGTAGGTATTCTTCTATCGATCGATCAGCATCCTGTGTCGGTCCGGGGATATTATCATTTAATCTCCTACTCCGCCATGTATTATATTCGAGGGTTGCCATTGGACCCATAGCAACTCTTTTCATTCGATGAATCTACTTCCACGCATCAGAAACTTCTCGAACTCTTTTCTTATAATTATTCCCACTATACGAGAATTCAAACCCAAAGCTAGCCCATGCGCACGGTATAAATCTGTCTCGATTGGTATTGCCTTAGCACGAGCAAAGGAGCATACCCAACGGCTCCCCAGGTCCCCAACAGAGGAACCCAATCATAACTCCCATACCGGTAGAGAATTTCATCGGGAACGAACCAAGGAGCTCTCCATTCCATATCATTTTCTTGAAGATTCTGAAGAAGCGCGATCCAGTTCTCTTACGATATGTCATCTCTCTCTGGCGCCGCAACTCCTTTAATGGGGAGTACTTCGCAAAGAAAACCCGACAAGAAGATCTATCTACTTTCCAGAAATGGCTATGGAACCACACCAACAATAGTTGCGCGCAGCCTATGAATCTACCCTCACCTGCTATCCGGCACGAGTTCAAAGATCTAAACGTTTCGGCAAGAATCGTCGGTACTGGCGTAACCCCCTTGTCAAGTTGATCGAATAAGTCGAAGAACCGCTTCATCTATATGTCTCGTAACTTTGGGGAAAATTACCAAGCCGTAGATACTTAGGGCGAACATGTCAACTTTCCTCTTGGCATCTGGATGTGCCACAATCAGCTCCCTCAAGCTCCCCCAAGGAATACATTTCCCTTCACCTTTTTGTTGAATTCGTGTCGCGACCACTGTTCACTCATCCAGTGATACTCATCACTTCTTTAAAAAAAGTTGGTGCATTAGCGGCCCTGAAATAAACTTTGTCAACTGAACCCTTTGGCTATGAAGCAAAGCCGTGTATTCTTCCACTGTTGGCACCAAATCCAATTCCCCAAATGTGAAACGACTATAAGCGGAATTCCAATCTTCGAGTCATAGCCCGAAATAAGTGTTTGTCAACTCGATGTCCAGTAAGTAGGGTAGATCACCATAATTAAGGTAGAAAAAGCTGCTTAGTTGCTTCATCCCAACAGGCCCATATATCTCTTAACTCTTGGAGCTCATTCTGTGTCACACTGATGCGAGTGAAGTCCAATAATTCTAATGTATACCCCTCGGTTAGACTATCCCCCTTCTCAAGCTGTGTCTTCTCTGACCATATACGCACGGCCGCATTATCCTCTACGTTATCAAGGAATCCGTTCTCCATAACAAGCTTTCTAACTTAGTAATTAAAACAGGAATCGACGCCTTTTAAGTATGAAATGACATGCAAACATGACCAAAATAAAATAAGTTAGTATCGCATAAAAGTAATCAAAGCAATTAAAAAAATGTCGAACCATTACATAGGTAGCCACTAAGGTTTAGCATAGCTCTACCTAGGGTGGGCTCTTAAGGTTTACTATATGTGGTTTAGTTCTAAAGGAAGGATACCTGAACTAGCAGATTCCTCAATCCTCACCCATTATAGGCTCATACGGATCGAGTTCAGTTCAGGGGAATACATTTCCCTATGGCCATGCGGAGGTGAAAACCTCACGGAACCATAGGTACGGATGTACTCCGGAAGCAGTCCCCTAGCCCATGCGGAGGTGAAAACCTCACGAAGGCGTAGCTTCTCGCTCCCACTTAAGGGTGTGACCACAACGGTCATGCAACATGAATGCAGGAATATCCTATGGGTCTCAAACCACAACAACCATATGACGCGACACAAACTCATGCAATGAAAGAAACGAAATCAAAATTTTATTTTCGATAAAAGGACATTAATCAATCCATTCTACGGCTTGACTCTCTTATTGGTCCCAGCTGAGTCGCCAAGTCATCAAAATCATTTTTGTTTGGAAAGCGAATTCGACTTTAAAAAGAAAAAGCGGAGTCGCCACCAATCTTTTTTGAAGTGCGATTGGGCCACTTTTGAAAACATTTTGGTCTACGAATTTTAAGAAAACGGGCTCGGGAGTCGGTTACGCACGAGGAAGGGTTAGCACCCTCGCAACGCCCAAAATTGGTACCGTATTGATTGATTAATGTCCTTAATATCGAAAAAATTAGAAAATATTTTAAAATATGAATCTTCAAAAATGTTTGGATAACCCACATTGGATATCGAAACTCTCTTGTTCGAAAAGATGAAACACCCACATCCAGCACGATAGGACGCGATGTTTCAAACCCTCGATACCAAGATTGTTTCATGATCTCTAAATCTCATACATTGCAATTTGAAAAGGGTATTTCACTATTTGGCCAAACTAAAACCGAAACCCAAAGACGATTGGGCACGGTTCCTTGAATTTCCAATCATGAAATATTGCCTTTATTTAAGAAACACGATAAAAGAATCTTTGAAGGATATTTAATTGTTTGGATGAACAGAAAATCGAAACCCAGCACGATTGGGCACGACTTTCTCGAACTTCCAAACACAAAATATTGCCTTATTTAAAAAACACGGTAAAAGATTTTAAAGGATATTTGGTCATTTGAATGACGGAAAATCGAAACCCAAAGACGATTGGACACGATTTCTCGAACTTCCAAACACGTAATATTACCTTTGCGAAACCCTTTTTACGAATTTGGGGGAAAAATGTAGTAAAAGGAAAAAAAATATAAACGATAGTATTAATAATAAAGAAAATGATAAGTAATAATAAAAGAAATAGGGATGAGAATAAAATATTCATAATAATATAAGGCACAAAAATAATAATTATACTAATAATAGTAATATAAAAAAAATAAAAATAAAAATAATGAAAATGGGATGGGGATGGGGATGGTAATAAAAATAATATAAGAATAAGAATAATAATATGTATAATGAAATAGTAATAGAATAGTATAATAATAATATAATATTAATGATAAATATAATTATAGTAATGATAAAAATAAGGGGTAAATATTACAATAATAAATAGAATAATAGAATAATAACAATAAGCAACATAAAAAATATTAATAAGACAATAATAGTAACAATATTGAAATAATAGTATTAATAATAAAAATAGTAGTAGTAAAAAAAGGATATTGACAACAATAAAAATAATAGATATAATAAAAAATAAAGTAAACAAGAAATATATAATAATAGTAAATATAATAGAAATAATAAGATTATAATAATAATATAAATAAAAAATGATGATGAAAATAAAAAAATTAATTTAATGGTAAAATAACAAAATGATCGAAAAGAGACCAAATTGAAACAATCTAGAAATTTTGGGCAAAATCAGAAAATAAAAAACTTGGTTGTAAAACCATGAAAAAGCGGAGGGGCTAAATGCGCAATTAGCCCCTCAATCAGAAACGCGCGGATCCTTTCCCTGGAGCGGGTCGGGTCGCGGGTCAGAGGCTCAAAACGATGTCGTTTTGGCCTCTGAACCCACTTCTCAAAACGGCGTCGTATTATATACCCTATAAATATTAAAATTTTGACAAAAAAAAAACATTTTCACCAGATTTAAAAAAAAAAAACAACCCAAACACTCTCAACTCTCTCCCTTCCCTCGAATCGACCAGGATCAGGCCACCAACCACCCCGCACGGTCCACCGGTCACCGGCGCGGCGACGCCAGTATCTGATGGCGGAGACCAAAAATCGCCCGTTTTCCGACTGAGTGAAAAGAGGTAAGTTTTTCTCTTTTTTAAAACCTCTTTTTAATAAAAAATATGAAAATGAGTAAATATATGTATATGCAAATGGTTTGGGAAAAATGGAAGAAAATAAAAAAATGAAAAAAAGAAATCAACCTCTGAATAAATCTTGCTTTCTATTGATTCTCGTATTCGTAAAAGATGTAGCCTGTATTCGTATTTCTTAAAAAGAAAAGAAAAAAATTCCCCCTTCTTCAGATTTCTATTTCGGCTTTTATAGCCTTCTCTTTTACAACTGTTCTCTTCTATTTTGTAGGTACGTGATCAAGCACGTCTCCGACGTGGCGTAGTGGAGTGGCGCACGTCGCGGGGTGGTGGTGTCGTGGCCGATTGTGTGGGCGTGAGGGTCGCTTGGAGGCTGCGGCGCTAGGACTGCTAGGGTTCTACTTCAGTTTGGGTAGTGGGCTAGCAATTTGGGCTAGAGTTTAGGCTAGGTTAATTAGGTCTTGGGCCTGCTGTGTAATTTTGGACTAGTTTATTGGGCCCGGACAAAAAATTGGGTTCTACAATATATATATATATATATTTGTGGATCCTCACTTATGAATTTTAAGAAAAATTAAGATGAGAAAAAAAATAATTAAATAATCATTTTGGTTTTGATGCACCCACATAATTTAGGGCAAGTCATCACCAAGAACAACAGCGGAGGCAATAGAGTTTGTTGTCAGAATCTGAAAATTACAATAGTGAGAGGAAACAATAGTTCAAAATGAATTAAAAATATAAACAAAATAGATACAAGAAAACATTTAATAATTATTACCTTATATAATGTTCAATAGGTATTAATATTGTATATTAACACGAAGATAAATAATATGTTTTTATATAATTTTTTATCAAAATATTTATATAATTAATATTGAAAATAAATAAATAATAATATATAAATTATTTTGTTAATTATATTTTTATTTTTAGTAATGATTTAATTTAATGCAAAATATAATATAATATAAATATTTTTACAATGTATTAATAATATATAAAATATTTTTTATTTCTAAAAGATAAAATTATCATTTGTGATCTATTACTTATCTATTCTTTATTATTATTCTATCCTATAAAATAAAATAATATTATTATTAGTTTATTTTACTCCTTTATTCTATTTCTACTGAATAGCTATTCAATTAATCAAATTACATAATTCTATTATTTCTCTAATTTATTCCATCCATCTAATTAATAGCTTATTCTATTCCAGCCAACTGCATGACATTCATACTGATTGAGGATAAAAAAAATAAAAAATTAGCGTAATATTTTAGTAGGTAGTTGAAATGGTAGGAAAATTTCATTTGTAAACCTGTCTAACTAAAGGTTTAGTTTTACATATTGTTATGTGATCCTTGAACATAAGAATATTTGTCATTGGGGGTATCGAGTGACAAATTTTATTTGGATGGGCGGTGTGTTTACCTCCGGTGAGGTTAAAAACAGCGGTGGCAGTGAGATTAGTTACTGTAGCGGTAAGATTGGATACTGTAGCGGTGAGATTAGAAACAATGGTGGAGAGTGTGTTTGGATTCAAACGCAGCTGTAGCGGTGAGGTGAAAATATAAAATGACTAATAAGGACATTAAATTAGAAATGATATATAATAGAATTTTTTTAAAATTATTTTACTTTTACGAAATTATTAAAAATACGTAAATTTATAAATTCATTTAATAAAATATATTTATTAAAATGTTTATTTTTAATTAATTAATATTAATTTTATAATGGTAATATATATAACTACTATTTAAAAAAAATCAGCAATACAAACATATATTAGATAAAAGGTTAAAATTGTAAAAAAATCATGTTGACTGGGGTTGCTTTTTTTTCATTGGAGCTGAAATCTCCAGCCAATTTTCAGCCTTCCAGTGTGGTTGAAATACATTTTCACTAGACTTTCATGTTGAACCAAATAGCAGTGCAGTGAGGTTAGTAGCAGCAACTGCACCTCACTGGCAATAACTGCTGAACCAAAGGAGCTTAAGTTTTGGGGTTCTAATAAAATTTTAAAAAAAATTAGTAGTTTAATGACTTTTTTTAAACGGGGTTTAATTGAAAATTTTATTTTTTTAAAGATTAATGAGAATTTTTAAATATTTTAAAGTAAATTAAAAAGTATAATGAATTTTTTTTAAAAATTTAATAGGATTTAATTAATATTTCCTCTGATATTTGTCAATGGGGTTCTACGTTTTGTTTTTTATTTTTATTTTTTAGAGTTGGTATTTTCTTTTATTTTCAATATTGTTTACTTAATTAGTCTTTTGTTGAGGTTTGATTAAAGGGCAATGGGTGGTGGGTAAATAAGTTAGCGGGGTAAGAATGTAATTTGCGTTTTTCTATTTGTTGAAATAATATTTTAAAATTAAATTACATGAAGGAATAGAAATTTGACAGTTGGAAATAAGGTTTATTTTTTTTGTCTTTTGCCACAATTGAGGATTGTTAGATGGAAAACGTCTTATTTAATGTCTTTTGTTGCTTAGTTTTGAAAATGAGAAGATTAAATTATTCTAATATTTGGAGAGAGGGATTAATTTGTTCAAATTTGGATATGAGAGGGACTGA
This sequence comes from Gossypium sturtianum, assembly GCA_025698515.1. Taxonomy (NCBI): domain Eukaryota; kingdom Viridiplantae; phylum Streptophyta; class Magnoliopsida; order Malvales; family Malvaceae; genus Gossypium; species Gossypium sturtianum. The sequence goes on along the minus strand of CM046955.1, from coordinate 162,164,563 downwards.
AGAAGTTGTTTTTGGGGGTATAGATAATCAAATATTATCCGTACGAATAATAGTAACGGATAAAAGAATGCTCCTAAACCTAAGAAAAGAACAAGAACCCCTAAACACTTACTGGAAGAGGGGAAAACAGGCAGGCAGCCAAGCAAGCGTACGAATGTTTGTGTAAACATATAGAAAATATATCACACACACTGAGTGATGCTGCGTCTTCCTTCCCACAATCAACGCTTCCATCTCCTCCTTCGCAACCTCTCCTCTTTTGCCTCCAAAACTACCATTTTCATGACCTCCAAACACTTCCTCCCTTCCCCTCTGCTGCCTCAAACCCTTTCTCCTAAACACTTCTCCACCCCCTCTAAACGCCTCCTTCCCTCTCTTTCTTCCAAACCCATCCCCAAAAACCGTTCTTTCTCGCTTAGGACTAATGGGTTTTATTCTCTTCCTTCTCCCAGTGTTTCTTCTCCCTCTCCAGGTATTTTTTGTTTTCTGTAGATACAGGGAAAAAAAAGGTTGTTGCTTGGTTGTTTATTGAGTTCTTTTTCTATTTTTTTTCTTGAAAAAGCCAAATAAGAGAAGATGTACTTATGTGTTTATGCGTGCTGACACTTATATAGGTGCATTCAATTGTACTTATTGGAAGGCTTACCAGAATTCCTTTTTGTTTATCTCTAAGCTTATTCTCAAGACTTGGAAGACCAGCCCTCGGATACGCGTAGCTTGCAGATTTTGAATTATAAACTAAAGCAGCTTGGCATCGATATTACTGAGTGTGTTGCTGGGCGTGAAAACCGCTTAATGTGTCCCTCGGTATTTTCTTTTAACAATATTGTCGGCTTTGCTGCATTTCCACATTAGTTTGATTAAGTTTTGCCAATCTAATTGAGCTAGTTTGCTATTACACAGTGCCACTTCTTGGTAGTTGTAATCCAGATGATAGGTCAGAGATACCAGAATATAAATGCCTTAATCAAAATCTTGCTTTTGATGGATATTTGATTGTTTTTAGAAAAGATGTGCTTAGAAACCAAGCAAAACATGCACATATTATGGTAAATTTGAATGTAAATAAAAGTTTTTGGTAAATAGAGCTAACTGAAGAGTCAAAACTATTGACAGACATTCACTTCAGCAACAGAAGTAATGGGCAGTTATGCCTTTCGACATGTAATGCTCCTTGAATATTCATAGATGGATGGATTCTTTCTTTTGAAAAGTTAAAGATTTTTTTTATTTAAATAGATGATATATTATTCTTTCTGAAAATGCTGGAAGAAAACAAAGCATTTAAAACAGATTGCCGACCGGTTTGTTACACATGGAATTAGTCAGCTCAAGGAATTTCCTACAGGAATATATTATTGTGAACATAAATGAGTTCCCTGATAAACTAGAAGATAAAATAACTTCAAAGCTTTTTGGTATTTATTATTATGGTAGATGGTCTTTTAAACATCTTTTTACAAAAGAAAAATCTTTGCTACAAGTTAAAAAGGATAAACCTTTTAAACGGAAAGAAAAATATTCTGTGATAATAAAAGAAGAAAAAGAAAAAGAAAAAAAAACAAGAAAAAAACCAGAAATAGACAATGTACCCATGATATATCTACTGAAACAAGGTGATCAACTAATGTTAGAAACAATATTATAAATGCTGGCTGAAGAAAGTAGAAGTAATTAAGAGATATGTCACTTTTTATATCCCGTCTCTCCAAGAAGATTTACATCCTACAGCCTTTTCCAACTTAGTAATTTGCCTAATCAAAATATGCTCCTGCATGAAAATCATTCAGATGGCTAAGTTTGTTTCAGGTGTTGTTTTTTGTTCTCTTTCTCTAAGTTGATATTCTTGTATGATAGTGCAATGGTGGTGAATCAAGGGAACTTAGCTTATCTGTTTTCATCAGCCTAGATGGGTATGCTACATCTTAATCTTTCTCTTTGAACTATTTCTTTTTAATTCTAGAGGGTCACCAAACCATAGTGTTGATATATCTAATTTATAGGTATTCAGCTTCATGGCTGTGTTTTCGAGCGAAATGTGGGTGGAAAGGCTACACAAAAGTAATTTGTTTCTACTCTGAGATTGATTTAGCAGTTTTTATGTGTCTATATGAAATATAAGTGTCTCTCTATTGCCCTTTGGTTTTAGGCCGCTGCAGATGGCAAGCCATCAATTGAAAATCTCGGTCGAGTTAAAAAAGTTAAGGTCACAAGGCAAATCACAGTGGAGAGTTTGGAATTAGAACCACTATGTAATCAGGTTGCTAATTTCTCCCTTTTCTATATTTTGTTCACTGAGGTTATATTGATTTAGATGTCAGTAACGTGTTTGCTCCATCTTACATGCAGTTAGGCTTGTAGGTTTTTCATTCAGCATTTAAGCCTGTTTATTCCTAGTGCAGAGTAATAGGGTTTTTTTTTGGTGCTGTTGAGTTTATTCTTACAATTCCTTTATCAATACAAAATTCCCAATAGTTAGATGTACCTAAAATAACTAGTTTATTTTTCATTTTGTTTTTCTTAAATGCCTTTTGAGCTTTTCATGAAGAAACAAATTACTACAAATTTTACTTCAAACTACTTTGCTTACAATATGAACCCCACGTCATATGTTTACTGCACATGTGAATTGCAGTTCTCAATCTAAAGACAATATTTCTGTTATGATTAAGCTGGTAAAAGACCTGTTAAACCTGTGTATCAACAACTCCTGCTATTGTCTTTTTTTTTTTTTTTTGAAAAACTGTGGTTGGGAAGATGAAGAGAAGAGTTGATATGATGCACCTAAGCCATAAACCCTCTACCCTATATAATCTCAAACAGAATTTGAAGAAGAAATAGGAAACATTGCTTTTGCCCTGTCATCGTTCACTTGACAAGTGTGATATTTTACAGTACTGCTTAAACATAAATCTGTGCAAATTGGCCTACTAGTTCTGTGTTTGTTTTTGTCAAGCCGTCACTCTATTGGAAGGTAGAGTGCTAGGCATCTGAATCTTCATTCTATTCAGAAAAGCTGAATGTTTCTCAACATTATTTAAATTCATAAATGAAACAGAAAATGTTGATGTGTTGCTTGAATTCAAAATGCTAATGTTCAGTTGCATTGTCAGATAAACTTCTTGGTTTACTTGTCAGCATTCTTTCTTCTGGTTTAAGTTCCAATTTAGCGAATTGTGATTCTTTGACTGGGTTATCCATGTGCAATTAATTGCTACAATGCATGAACCTTAGTTAATATATATTTTTTGCTCTTGTTTCAGCTCACTGCTTATTTCGCAGAGCGAATGATATCTTCAGAAACACTAAAGAGAAATGCTATAATGCAAAAAAGGAGTGGTGATGAGGTAATTATCAATCTTTTTTCTTGTAAGTATAAGCTTAGGGTGCTGACTACACGGAGTAAGTCTTAACTTGTAGCTTTCAGTGTGCTTTTGAGATAGATTCTGCGCAGGAAGTACTTTTGTTGCATACCCTATGATTGTCCCAAAGTCCACCCTTCTTTGGTAATTTCAGGTTTACTTCTATAAAAAAAGTACGATTTGAACACATTGATTGGTTTAAAAAGGTCAAATTTTGCTATTAGACCTTGTACTTTGTGTAAGTTGTGTATTTAGTACCTGTCCATTAATTTAATCAATTTTAGTCCCTGTACTTCTCGAATTTTGAAATTTTAGTCCTAACCCAATGGTAGCAATTAAATCTGTTTGGTTAAATTATGTCATTAGTCCTGTATTATGCGTGAACTTTTAGATTTAGTCCATGTTCACCAATTGGATCATTCTTAGTGGCTATATTTTTTGAATTTCAAAATTTCACTCTTAATACAAATGATAGTCGTTAAATCTATTAACTGATTTTTTGTGAGTAATATATGAAAATAACAAAAAAAACATGGCATTACACATGTGATAATATGTTTGACACATCAAAATTTAAAAATAATAGAACTTAGCTTAATGAATTTAATAGCTATCATTTGGTTACGACTAAAATTTTCAAGTTCTGAAAGTACAGGGACTGAAAATGACAAAATTAAAGTATAGGTACTAAATTTACATCTTACGCAAAGTACAGGGTCTAATAGCCATATTTGACCATTAAAAAGAGTACTAGTGGTTAGGTTTCTTCTTCTTATAGCCTTTTGGCATCCTTCTTGCTTCAAGATCTCGAGAATAGGCCCCATGTTTTTTATTAACATATAGATATTGATGAATGTTCGTTGTTATAAAGAGCGATGAGAAGATATGATTCCAACTGATGCAGGAGGGATTTGGGGAAATGTTAAACTACTTGGATTTTATGGTCAGTTATGAGTAGAAATTGGGCATTATTGGGGTTTATTTAGGGATAATGCCATAATGGTTGAATTAGATTTGATTTGATTGAGGTTTAACAAAAAATTTTTTGGATTTGAAGACACAAAGTTGCTGGAAACTCTGGTGGCAACAGGAAGATCATGGGTTAGTTTCTGACTTGATGGGTTTGACTGGTGTGTATTCATATGTGAATATGGGATTATAAAAAGAAATTATAAAAAGAAATATGATTTAGATTGCAGAGAAGGGAAAAACTAGTCTCGAAGAAGAGTTTCAGGTGCTACGAACTGCTACTTGCGAATAATGCTGCCAAACTGAGGGAGTAGTAGACAATGCTGCAGACCATCCATTTTAGTAAACCAAATAATTTAATACTTTATTAAACCAAAGCTTGATATTATTAAGAGAACATGGATATTTATAACAACTGCTAGATTCATTCTCATACATCTCAAAACTATTGTTTTTTTGGAGACTAACTAGTACATAAGAAAATAACCAACTTGGACTCCTAAAAACCTAACTCCTAGAAGCTCCTAGCATAATCTAAATACAAGAAAACTTCATTCCATGGTTCATGATTTGCGGAAATTATGGTTCTTCCTTTCTGTATGGAAATAATTGGAATTACAAAGTGAAATCTAAATTTTTAATAGTGACATTATAAAGCAAAGCTCCTTCTGTGGCAGCTACTGAAGCCTTTGGTATGTTGGCTGGTCTACCTTAACTTGTTAGTTGGGAGGGTGTATTTATTTTATTATAAATAACTGTTTTTTCATATTAATAAGGTTAAGGTTTTAAGATTTCAAGGTTAATGTTTCAATTTTTGTTTCTTAATGTAATCAATGCTAAACAATTGCTATATTTTTTTTAGCTAATTACTCTTAAAATTTGTTGACAGATTGCTATTGCATTCACTTATTGGCGTAAAGGAGAACTTGTAAATTGCAAGTATCGGGATATAGCTAAGCGGTTTTGGCAGGTTCTTGTGAAATGTTTTTCCCCTGTTTATATTGTTAATATAGTATGTTCACTTGGAATTTGAATTCATTATCCCATAGACATTTATATTGAACATCGTATGCTTTACTCTTGGAGCTTTCATGTAGTTTGGAGGGCACAATTTTTAGATCTTTATTTTAAAAATAATCTTTGATTAAAATCTTATTTTACTCTTCATCAATTACAGGAAAAGGATACTAAAAAGATACTTTATGGGCTGGATGATATAGAAGATGCAAGCGATATCATCATTGTAATTCTTCGTAACTCTCTGCAGAAGATTTATTCCAGTTCTATGTTTAGTTGATGCTTATTATTTCAGCTTGTTATCATAGGTTGAAGGTGAAATGGACAAGCTTGCAATGGAGGAAGCTGGCTTCCGTAATTGTGTCAGTGTCCCTGATGGTGCACCACCATCAGTTTCTAAAAAGGATGTTCCAGATGAAGAGCAGGTTTCATTTGAATTTAATACTCTATATTATTTAGCTTCTCTGAATAGCAGTATTACAAATTTCTGGTCAGCCATCATATACTAAGTTGATTTTCAACATTAATGTTTCAACTATGATATAGGGAGAATCCTCTCCAATGAAGATCCTTTTGTCTCTATCTCTCCTCATGCATGCATACCATATAAGCAATTTTCCAATTTGAGATATGGAGTGGCATAGTCAGTTAGGTTTTAATAAGAATCATTTACTTTTTGGCACAAGAGAGTAAATGTGCATATTTTACTTGGTGGATTGCCTGCTTACATCTATGAAGCTAAATAGTATGTGATGAAATACGTTTTATGGATTGCTTGTCTGTGATAAAATAAGTTTTATGGGTTGCTTGTTATGTTCTGCTTACATCTCTTAAGCTAATAGTATGTGATGAAATACGTTTTATGGATTGCTTGTCTGTGATAAAGTAAGTTTTATGGGTTGCTTGTTATGTTCTGTTTATGGATAGTGTAGTTTATGGAGCTAGCAGTCCATTGTTATTGTTGCAACTGTATTTGCTTAGTTTTTTGGCTATATTATTTACTTAGTCAGTCTGGCCTCTAATAATGTGGTTAGTTAAACCAACAACTTCCTGCCTCGAGAGTTGAGAAATTCCTTTACTTGGAAATTCAATTGATAGCTGCTTGTGTATTCTTCAACAGCAAAGCAATTAATGATGCATGTGTCTAGGTCCAGCAGAATGCTTTGGAGGTTAAAAGTTGGGGGTTTTGAGAAAGAGTAAAAATTTAATCCTAGACAAACACGCAAACAAAACAATAGTTAGATCCTGTATTCAGAACATGTATCTCCTCATTTTTCTCACTCATTATCAAATTATAAAATTGTTCAATCCTTGCAAGCAACTGAGCTCTGTTTATGTACCGACCCCTGGTTCATCTATAGGATAATCATGTTAGACCAACATGAGAATTGAAAAAAATATGGTTAACTCATATTAACAAGAAATTACCAGCCAGATAACAACTTATATAAGTACAAACCTCAGATAGACTTATCCATGCTCAAATACTGAAAATCGTGTCTGAACCCTTGGATCTATGCATGATTTCTAGCTCACAGTTGGGTGATAAAACCTGCTCTTCTGGGCTTTGTATTACATTCACTAGGTACTGCCAGCTGCCTTTACAACATTGACACTGTGTGGTAGAAAGGATGGAAAAAATCGAGGAAAAAAGTCTACTACAAAAATAGAGTTACAAAATAGCAAATGTTGTTATGAATATCAACCATCAGACTAAAAACAATTTTTGTTCTCCCAACTAAATAAAGCCTTATTGGTTAGCAATTGTAAGCTATTTGGAGTTAAATTCATAAGTAGGTGCTGTTTGTGAAGGCAATTTAATGTTTATAAAGTTTTGGGATTGAACAACATTCTACCAGCTGAAGTGTATTATTAATGCTGTACTAGTCAGGTTCTACATGGTTCCTCTTTTGCACCTGCATTAGAACCTTGCTTTCTTTAAACTTCGTCAAACATGTAATATATTTGGCTTTATGATGATGAAAGTATTTGTAGGAATTATCATCCCTTTAGTAAAGGGATTTTGTAGGATTATCTTTCCTTAGTTAAGGGATTCTGCAAATATTTACAATCCCTTATTCTAAGGAATCATATCTCTATTAATTTCTTTCCTATTTTAGAGTTTCCTAAATTAGAGACATAGTTTTGTATAAAGATGTAATATGTTTTATTCTATGAAGAATACAGAAATATACAGAGAATTACTCTGTTTTCTACATGGTATCAGTTTAGGTTACGGTTCTTTTTCACCCTAGACCATGTTAGGAACTTCTTCTCCTACATCTCCTTCTCCTTCTCCTACTCCGGAGATTACCTCAAATCCAGAAAATTTTTCTGGTTCTGATGCTCAATCAGACTCGTCTGGTCTGAATATCACCTGCCATAGATTAAATGACAACAATTTTCTAGAGTGGTCCCAATCGGTTAAGATTTTTCTCTTGGGAAGAGATAGATTGGGCTATGTTACTGGAGAAATCAAGCAGCCTGCTGTGCCTGGCAATGGTTTTGCTAAGTGGATGCATGACAATGGCCAGGTTATGACTTGGCTCCTTAATTCCATGACCCCAAGTATAAGCAGAAATTTTCTTCTTTACAACACCGCTGCTGAAATCTGGAGTGCTGTCCGCGAAACCTACTCTAGCAATGATAATATTGCCGAATTATATCATGTTGAAAACCAAGCAGCCACGCTAAAGCAAGGCACCATGCCCGTCACTCTCTACTACAACTCCCTTACCGCTCTTTGGCAGCAATTAGATTTGTATGCACTATTTTATACCATGGTTCTCACTCAATTTGGGGCTAAAATCCAGCTCTTTAAATCTGATAATGGCAGTGAATTTTTTGCTAGGTCTTTGGGTAATTTTTTCAGGGACAAGGGCATAGTTCATCTTAGTTCTTGTGTTGGAACCCCACAACAGAACGACATTGCCGAAAGGAAAAATAGGCATCTCCTAGAAGTTACTCATTCCCTTCTATTTACTACCAATGTTCCTAAATATCTGTGGGGAAAGCCTTATTAACGGCTACCTATTTAATCAACCGAATGCCTAGTAAGGTTTTAAAATTTCAAACACCTCAATCTATATTTTTGCAAAGACTTTCCTCATTTTAAGCCTATCTCCTCAATTTTGCCACTTAAAATCTTTGGTCTGCATGCTTTTATCCAAAATATTGCTCCTAAGTCCAAGTTAGACCCTAAGTCCTTAAAATGTGTCTCGTTGGATATTCTTCACTTAAGAAGGGATACAAATGCTTTCATCCTCCTTCTAAACGATTTTTACCACTATGGATATCACTTTTTATGAGCAGGATCCCTATTTCAAACAAAGTTGAAATTCGGGGGAGACATGGAGTGATTTTCACCAAATCTGTATCTTCTCCTAATTTCCATTCTCAACCTTCAAAATTGCCACCAATTTTACCTTTACCTACTGATTTGTCACCTCGACTACTCCGATTAATTCTCTGTTATACCTATCACTACCCCTCCCGAAAATACACCTACTCCCATTGAAAATCTTCAAACAAACATCACCACCCAAACAACCGTGTCTACACAAGAAAAAGAAAATATCTCTCGAGACTGTTTTGCAATCTGATTCTTGCCGAGAATTGGATTTGGGTCCAATTGCACGGAATGGAAGAAGAAATCAGTAAGTCCCCTACTCTAGATGACTTTCCTATTGCTATTAGAAAAGGGGTTAGACAATGCACCAAGCATCCTATTGAAAAATTTTTGGCTATAATTCTTTGATGCCTTCTTTTCAAGCATTTCTGACAACCTTGGATAAAACAGATTCCCACAAGCATATTTGAAGCTCTAAAGGATCCTAAATGGAGAAGGGTGTTGAAGAGGAAATTGGTGCACTAGAGAAAAATGCTACTTGGGCGATTCAGACCTTCCTCAAGGAAAAAGGGTGTTGTCGTAAATGGATCTTTACTATAAAGTACAACTCCAATGGAAGCATCCAACGATACAAAGCTAGACTGGTGGCTAGAGGCTTTACGCAAACTTATGGGATAGATTTCACAGAAACGTTTGCACCCGTGGCAAAGCTTAACACTGTTCGTGTACTCCTAAGTTTGGCTGTAAATTGCGATTGGCAATTACACCAACTTGATGTAAAAAACGCATTTCTTAATGGCATGTTAGAGGAAGAAGTTTACATGAAATTGCCCACAGGTTAAAGTCTGTTGAAGGTAGCAACAAGGTGTGCAAGCTCAACAGGTCTCTATACGGGCTAAAACAATCACCCAGAGCGTGGTTCGAGAGGTTTACTAAAGTCATTCTTAAAAACGGCTACAAGCAGTCCCTTGCCGATCATACACTTTTCATCAAGGTAACTTCTACAAATAAGAAAGCTATCCTAATTGTGTATGTTGATGACATAATTCTTACTGGAGATGATGAGGAAGAAATTAGCAATTTAAAGAAGCTGTTAAACAGGGAATTCGAAACCAAGGACTTGGGAAAGCTAAGATATTTCCTAGGAATGGAGGTGGCAAGATCAAAAGAAGGACTTGTGATAAATCAAAGAAAGTATGTACTCTGGTTTTCTTGGTTGTAAGCCAGCTGATACACCAATGGAGGCAAACTTGAAATTCAACAAAGAAGATGATTCTTTAGTAGACAGAGAGAAATTTCAAAGATTGGTTGGGAAACTCATTTACTTATCCTTGACGAGGCCGGATATAGCCTTTCCTGTAAATGTGATATGTCAACACATGACTAATCCTACTGAAGAGCATATGGCAGCAGCAAATAGAATTCTCAAGTACTTGAAGAAAACTCCAGGACATGGTCTAATGTTTAGGAAGACACAAGACAGAACAGTTAAGATTTTTACAGACTCTAGTTGGGCGGGAGATCTCACTGAAAGAAGATCCACTAGTGGCTACTGCACTTTTGTTTGAGGTAACCTTACAACTTGGAGAAGTAAAAAACAATTTGTTGTTTCAAGAAGTAGTGCTGAAGCTGAATTTAGAGCACTAGCTTTGGGAATATGCAAAGGAATTTGGCTACTTAAATTGCTAAAAGAACTTGGCACTAATCAGGAGGATCACTTTGAAGTCTTGTGTGATAATCAATCTGCTATTCAGATTGCCAAGAACCCAGTCCAACATGACAGAACAAAGCATGTGGAGATTGATAAGCATTTCATTGCTGACCACGTCAACAAAAAGACAGCCACTCTTTCATACATTCCTTCAGAAGGACAGATTGCAGACATTCTTACTAAGGCTTTACCAAAGCCTGTGTTCAATAAATTCCTAGTCAAGCTGGGATTATACAATGTATATTCTCCAGCTTGAGGGGGAGTGTAGGAATTATCATCCCTTTAGTAAAGGGATTCTGTAGGATTATCTTTCCTTAGTTAAGGGATTCTGCAAATATTTACAATCCCTTATTCTAAGGAATCATATCTCTATTAATTTCTTTCCTATTTTAGAGTTTCCTAAATTAGAGACATAGTTTTGTATAAAGTTGTAATATGTTTTATTCTATGAAGAATACAGAAATATACAGAGAATTACTCTGTTTTCTACAGTATTTATGACATACGGTTCTGTTTCTCCTACTTTTGTTGATGATCACTAAAGAAAATAGGAGATGGTTAGTGAGTGTGAAGTGGAACAGCAAACTAGAATGCACTGTTCTGAAATTAGAAAATTACTGTTTGAATAAAATTTCTTTTGTTTACAATATTTTGTAAATTTGCAATAACAATGTCGATAATGATGCATGATCTGGCCTTGGTTTTTCTTCCATCACTTTCCCTGTGTCCTAAATGATGGTTCATTTAAGTAGAAAAGAATGGAATGAGAAAATTGTTGCCATTTTGGAGGATATAGTATAGCATTATTATTTTCATCGATATGCAAGTATAAACGTCATTCTAATGTTTCATTCATGTGCTTTGAAATCTAGGACACAAAGTATCAATACCTGTGGAACTGCAAAGAGTACTTTCAAAAGGTTTGCTGGGGTTTATTTTTTGGGTCTTCCTTGTAATGTCTTCATGAACATGGCTCTAGGTTTTGATATGCATATATTGTAGGCATCTCGCATTATACTTGCCACTGATGGAGATCTACCTGGTCAAGCCCTAGCTGAAGAGCTTGCACGTCGCCTTGGAAGAGAAAGGTTTAAATGATTTTGTTGTAGTGCTGAATATATTGAAAACTTATCTTTTTTTCTGTTCCTTTATTATTGTTGTTATCTGTGCTTATTTAAAAAAAAAAAAACTATGCTTTAACTGCATTTCAGCATAAATATTTGCCTTCTGTGGGTGACAGATGCTGGAGAGTTAAATGGCCGAAGAAAAATGACGTGGATCATTTTAAGGATGCAAATGAGGTGATACACATGTATCTTTATACCTAGTTGTTGACTAATTTTAAAATAAAAGTTTTTTATCTTTAATTTAATGTCAGTCAGAATGATTTGAAGATTACTCGTCATTTCTAGTAAACTGAACATTAGTTGATATTAAAAGTTGAGGATGTGGTACAAAAAGTTATGCTTCCTTAACAAGGGCAACGATTCTTAGAGTTCACATCTAGGGTTGATTGGATCATACAATCAAAAGCAACAATGCTGGGAATTTTCTTGTATTGAGCTACATCTCAATAGCAACAGCACATTGATTTTAGTATATACTTCTAGCAGTCTTAATCTTAAACAGTTAGACTCCTATTCTGATTAGGATTTTGATAAATACTTGGACTTGAGTAGAAAACTAGCAAACATAACTATCAAAACCAAACTTTCTAGATGCAAAATCTGAAATTTCCTGCTAACCGGAATATTAGAAATACACTCTTGACACTTAAAACTAAGAACCAGAAGAATAAAATAACAACCTAAAATTTTAACTCAAATACACTTAATCTGAGACCTAAAAGCTTTAGTCAGGTACCCTAAACTTCCTATGACTGCCAAATTGAGTTTTGAACATTTGAAGCAACCTTTGAGTGCTGACATGCCTCCGAAGCACCTTTGAGGCTACCAAGTTGCAGATAAAATTTTATTCCAAAATCAGATGTTCTCACTGAGAGGCTCTTAATTGTGATTACAGGTTCTTATGTATTTGGGACCCAGCGTTCTTAAGGACATAATTGATAATGCCGAATTGTATCCCATACGTGGGTTATTCAACTTTAGTAGTTTCTTTGATGAAATTGACCAATATTATCATCGAACTCTTGGATATGAATTTGGTGTCTCAACTGGTTGGAGGGCGCTGGACAACCTATATAATGTAAGCTTGATCTGTTTTTTCTCTACCTTTATATTTTAGCTTAATGTGTTCTTTGTCTGTTTGTCCTTCTATATTGCCTATTGACTAGTGGTAGAGATGATATATTATCCTTCTCAAGATCTTTCTTCTTCCTCACCTCTATCAGGTTGTTCCAGGAGAGCTGACAATAGTAACTGGTGTTCCCAACTCTGGGAAGAGTGAATGGATTGATGCTCTCTTATGTAATCTTAATGAAGGTGTTGGTTGGAAATTTGCTCTTTGCTCCATGGAGAACAAGGTCAGTCATCAATTTTCTTGTATACATCCGCAGTTTCAGTTTCACTGTTCTTGATTTTCCAACATATATATGCAACTGTTGTAAAGGAATTACACACCCTTTTGATTTGTGTTAATCTTTACATTTCCCCATTTTTTGTCGATCAAGGTTCGGGATCATGCAAGGAAACTTTTAGAGAAATCCATAAAGAAACCGTTCTTTGGTGTAGGGTAAGTTTAGTTGGTTCGAGTTTCTATTATTAATTGTGTATCATTGTTAGATCTAGTAATTTTTTTTCTTTATACCTGAAATTATTTGCAAACTTAATTTGTAAGAGCTTTTAGGTTGTATGGGGATGCTTAATAATTTTACTTCACTTCGACCTTAAAATTGGCTATCTACAGGATATGTAAGAAAAATATTGAATAGATCTGAACTAATCACATAACTCATGTTTTTGGTCTGATGTGAGCGAGTGTAAGATATCCTGGTTTTTGAATATTTTAAAGCTGCATATTTTAGATAAGAATGATGATTGCCTAATTAGATTTACCCAAATTTATGATGTAGAATAAGCATCCTAAGAACAACTCCCTCAAGAAATAATGTAAATTCTCAATTAAAATTCTCTAAAATCCAGTCATTCAAATCTCAAATATTTGAAAAGTCAGGTAACTGAATAATTCCTAAAATCAAGCCTGCTCAAACTATAATAACATAGGCATTTATAACTAAACCCAAAATCTTATATAAAACATGAAACACCAAATATAAATCATGTAGGACAAGTAACCCACAATTGAGATATTCAGAAATCTCAATAATTTAATAATCAAAATCCACCCCAAATATTATAAATTTTCTTTAATTTGATTCCAAGAGATGATTTGGAAAATTAATGAATACCTGGAAATGAAACCGGTTTTTAGATGCTTGCAACCGTGGTTTCTTTGAGGTACCTTGTTTCAATATTATAATCACCAATTGGTTCATTTGCTACTTTTGCTGACAATAGCTATGGAAGCAATGTGGAAAGAATGAGTGTAGAGGAACTAGAGAAAGGGAAGAAATGGCTGAGTGACACATTTCAACTCATAAGGTAAGTTGAACACTTTAAATTATGCGGTTGTTGTTCTCTTAGTAAAATTTTGACAAATGGTTGAGACTTAGTTTTTCGTTTTCTTTATTTCTAGTAAAATTATCTTTAACTTTTTGTGTGTTCTTTGGGGGGAGGTACTGAATTTACAGTTCAGTAAGGTTTGGAGGCTTTAAAAATGAGGCCTTGTATGCTCTGATGGTTGTGATTGCTCTCTTAATACTGCTTTCTAGATTTATCTCATTGGTTCTGGAATAGGTGTGAGAATGATTCTCTTCCAAGTATACAGTGGGTTCTTGAACTTGCAAGGGCAGCGGTTCTAAGGCATGGTGTTCAGGGTCTTGTAATTGATCCTTACAATGAACTAGATCATCAGCGTCCAGTTAGTCAGTGAGTACTTTCTACACCATGTTTTGCCTTATAGTTTGATGATGTGCTTTGAATTTTCCATGATTACATGTATATTGTTTATATGTTTTCTTTATATGCCAATGGCTAAAACAGCTTGACAGTTGATTAGTTCAGGGACATCTTTCCCCTCCTCAAAATTTGGAGCTTTGAGTATGTCGGTGTTTTTTTTGCTTAAAATCATATACTTTTATAGAATTGCTCACAAAGTGTCCTGGTTCTATCCTAGTGGGATTCATAAGCAGACTAACAAAGCTTCATAATTTTTCAAAACTGTCTTCACTTTTGCCCTTTCTGAGTGCTCATTTGCTGGCTGTCTAAATATCCCATTTAATAATTTCATTTCTCCATAACAGGACTGAAACGGAGTATGTAAGCCAGATGCTTACGAAGATCAAGCGATTTGCTCAGCATCATTCTTGTCATGTCTGGTTTGTTGCACATCCAAGACAGGTTGGCCCCCCTGAGTTATCTTTTATTGATTGATATCTGTGTATTAATTTAATGTTCATCTATCAGTTGCACCACTGGATTGGGGCTCCTCCTAATCTCTATGACATCAGTGGAAGTGCACACTTCATAAACAAATGTGACAATGGAATTGTTATTCATCGAAATCGGGATCCTGAGGCTGGGCCTGTTGATCTAGTACAAGTGAGTATTGTCACAAGATTGTCTTTATAAGAAATCTTGTACTTTCTGTTACTGAAATATGCTTTTGCAGGTTTGTGTGCGGAAAGTTCGAAATAAGGTTGTAGGAAATATAGGCGATGCGTTCTTGTCTTATGATAGGTACATGACATGACACCGTATTCATACTCCATTTCGTTTTTTCTGTCTTTGGTAAGGCTTTTATGTTTGTGATAAACAAACCAAACTTGATTAGAAACACAAAAGGGCTAACAGCTGTTGAGCATTCAGATCATTGTTGGACCAATGAATTTCCAGTACTTAACAACTTAACCTTTTGGAAGTGATGCTCTACCACTAGCATATTCGAGGTTGATATGAAGCATGTATCTCTGATGTATTTGTTAATTTGAGAAACTTTTAGTGATATGGCATCATGAAAATAAGAGTGAGACCTTCGACCTCTCTTACTACATCACTGAATCATCATATATGTACTTCTTCCATCCCTGTCTAAATTCCAGTAGATAGTTGTTTTTTGTTTCAGGCACAAAAACATTGTTTATCAAACGTACCTGTTCCCTGATTGCTGAAGATAACATTAAATTGGCCTTGTTATAGGAAAAGAAACTAGCCTGCTTGAATTCTTGTGGATCTCTTGTTTTTTTTTATGTAATTATTTATTCAAAGTGGTCTTCTTTAAATTAACTTTGGCAGGGTGACGGGTGTATATAACGACATTGATGAATCACAAAAGAAGTGATAGGCCATGGTGATTGTTCAATTGTGGGCTTAAAAATTTTGTATAGTACGACTATGGATTATGCATCTGAAGTCTTCTTTCCTGGTGAAATGTGTACAATTAAAATGTTGCCACCAAGGAGCTGAAAGGCTTGTGAATATGTTGCAATGGTGGGCAGGAGGCAGCGGTAAGCAGACGGGAAGAGTTGTTGAGTCGGTTCTAACTGATATTACTGGGGTGTACGTTTGATTTTCTTTATCAATAGAATTCAGGAATTTCTCTTGTTCATATCATTGCAACAGTAATTGTTTGGCAGTCCCTGTTTCTTTTACTACTATTTTTGAATGCTCCCTTGTAATTGGCAGAGATCATTCATGTCAAGTGGGCCAGCATGAGATGATGTGATGAAGTTATGAAAAATTTCAATGCTGAGACTTTAAAAATGATCAATCTAGGACTTGGTACTATGAAATTGTTTATCAATGTGTATGTTGCTTCAGCTTTAAAAGGCTTCTTTTGCAGTTTACATGCAAATCATAAGTAGTTTTACATCAGAAATGAAAATGATTTATGTTTATTCACGTTATACATTTGCTTACAAAAATTTCCAAATGTCTATTTCTTTTGTTTGGTGGAAGTGTTGGACAACTATGACGGCTATAAATCAAAACTTGATGGTCTTAAAATACAAATCTGATTTCAGTTTTATGACACTGACATCGCTAATTCAGTATGGTGATGTAATAGGCAATCTTTGGTCCAATAAATGGAAAATCTCAGCATTTCGATTGAATAATTCTGTTTATGTATGGAATTCTTTTATACTGCTGAGAATGAACACAATAAAGTTGTACCATAAATATAAATCCAGAAATATTTAAAGAAAATTCAAATAGAGCAGCCCATATGTCTGCTCAAAATAATTATATAGAATAAGGAAATGGTGCTTTATTTACTTAATTTTCCTTCATTAGACTTTCTATAATGACCATTTGCTTACCACCATCAACATTTCCTTAATACAGTAAACATTTTCTTTTTGTTTCTTGTCCTACTACTGTCAGCTTTAGAGCACTCAAAATTTCTACAAATTAATTTCTCTAATTGGCCCAAAATAATGCATCGGTTTAATTTTTTTAAGGACAAAAAAAGTCCTTTATTGGCTACGGTTGCTGGATTGAAGCCGAATTTAATAATACCTGTTGACCATCCGAAAGTTTATTAATTATATTTTTATCGTCGAGATTTATTGGTTAAAATTATTATCTAGCACTCATCGTTTGATAAAAATATATGTTATTATTATTATTATCCTATTTTATTTATATAATATAAGGATATGCATCTCCATTTATTTCACTGTGGAAACTAAGCGTATTAAGTTTGCATTTCAACGTATAATTTAAAATTTAATAGACTAAACGGAAAATAGAAGACTTTCGGGCATCATAAACTTCAAACAATTAGTACAATTTCATTTTCCTATTTTTTATTTAATCTTCATACCTACACTATTTTTTCTAAGGATGGCAAAATCCTAACTGTCTCATGAATTTCGAACTGATTCATTTTGGAGTAAAAGTTTTTGTTTGAAAAGTGGATATGGGATAGAGTGGATTTTTTTCTTTTGGATAATGGGTATGAAGCGGCTTTGATAATTGCATGCCTTGCCTTGATCCACTCCACTATATAAAATTATCGTTTTATCCTTATATACATAAACTATTAAAAGGGTAAATATGTAATATAGAAAAAATCATATGTTTTATGATTAAATATTTTAAACAAAATAAAATGTTTTAAAAATATAAAATACCATACTACTAATAATCTATATAAAAAAGAAAAGTCTGACCCTTAATTAATGTATTAATTATATAGTAAATTTAGAGCAAATTTTGTGGCAAAAAATAATGCGAACAAATTTAATAATAAATTCACGGCAATGTATTAATTTTCTATAAATACAGCACATATAGGAAGGACAGTGCAGAATCGAGTCAGCTGAATCAAAGTTGATTTTGCAGCAAAAAAATAAAAAAAAAAATGAGAGGTTTACCCATCCTTGTTTCTATCATTTTGTTTTCGATTTCATTGGTAACATCTAAATCTTACCCTAATTCAGTTGTTGATAATTTTCTCCAATGCCTTCCCAAGCACTATCGCAACCCTTCTAAGCCAATCGCTAAAGCCATATACACTCCCACCCATCCTTCCTTTCAATCTGTTTACGAGCTCCATACTTACAATCTTAGAGTTCTAACGCAGGCCAATGCTACTCACAAACCCATGGCCATCGTTGCTGCTCTGCATGAATCTCATGTTCAAGCTGCTGTTATTTGTGCCAAGGAATCGGGTTTGCAAGTGAGAATCCGAAGCGGCGGACATGATTACGAAGGTCTCTCTTTCAGCTCCTCGGTCCCATTTGTCATTATTGATCTTTCTAATCTTCGGTCTATAAAGATCGATATGAAATCCGAGACTGCATGGGTTCAGGCAGGGGCGACTACCGGTGAACTCTACTATCGAATTGCAGAGAAAAGCAAGGTCCATGCTTTCCCTGCTGGTGTATGCACTACTCTAGGAATTGGTGGTCATTTCACTGGTGGTGGCTACGGTAACATGCTAAGAAAGTTCGGCCTTTCAATAGATAACGTCGTGGACGCTCAATTGATCGATGCTAAGGGGAGAATCCTTAATATAAAGTCCATGGGAGAGGATGTGTTTTGGGCCATCAGAGGCGGCGGTGGAACTAGCTTCGGAATCATTCTCTCATGGAAGATCAAGCTGGTTCGAGTCCCTCCTAAAGTTACTGTTTTCCAGGTGGCAAAGACTTTAGAGCAAGGTGCAACCGTTCTTGTTCATAAATGGCTTCAAGTTTCCCATAAACTCGATAAAGATATTTTTATTCGAATCATGCCAGTAACCGTTGCTGGAACTGGCAATGGCAACAGCACTGTTCGAGTTTCCTTCATTGGCCATTATCTCGGACGAACTAACAGGCTTCTTCCATTGGTGAATGCGAGCTTCCCCGAATTGGGTTTACAAAGAAAAGACTGTACAGAAATGAGTTGGATCGAATCCACCCTTTACTGGGCCGGCTTCCCTAATGGAACATCCACCGACGTTTTACTGAACAGAGTGCCAAACAAAGTGTTCTTCAAAACCAAATCTGATTACCTCAAAAACGTGATGCCCAAGGCAGGTTTGGAAACCCTGTGGAAGGTGATGATGGAGATAGGGAACATGTGGATGCAAATGAGCCCTTACGGTGGGCGAATGGCTGAGATTTCAGAATCCGAAACAGCATTCGCACATAGAGCTGGAACCCTTTATATAGTTCAGTACACTGCGCACTGGTCGGAAGGGAGCAGTGAAGCCACCAAAAAATACGTTGAGTTAATGAGAAAATTGTACGCTGAGATGGCCCCATACGTATCGAGTAAACCAAGGGAGGCATTCCTCAATTACAGGGACCTTGATATAGGCAGCAATAATACAGATTTTGAGGCTGCAAAAGTATATGGGGCTAAGTATTTCAAGGGGAATTTCCAGAGATTGGCAGAGGTGAAGGCCAAGATAGACCCTCATAATTTCTTCAAAAATGAACAAAGTATTCCGCCATTTCCGTCTTTTTAATTAAGTCAAAGTGATAATGTAGCTGCTTTTTTCTTATATTTGCAAGTTAAAAAAAAAAAAAAAAACACCCGGATTATATGGTACGTCACTTCGCTTGTGAATTCATTGCTATATCAGTCCTCCTAAATTGAATTTCATCTTGTCTTTCCGGATCATACATATAAATACAGATTTCAACCTCAAATAACGATATATGCGTAGTGGAAAAATGAAAAGAAAATAAGAGTTAAAAAATGCTTGGTACAGTAAAAAATATGCCAGATTTCTTTCTCAATATACACACATATTAGTTCCTTCAGCAATTTTTTATATTTGGCATTAAACTAAAGGAAGTTGGCCCATGTTCATACCTTTTTGACTTATTTGTTCATAATTTAATCCCTCTTTCAATTATTTTTGAAATCAAATTTACGATACTCATCCTTATTAAATTTTAATTATTACATTTAGTTCTGAAATAATCGCTTATTAACAGTGAATTTAATTTTTTTTAAAAGAATATTGTCTGAGTAAATTTAATTGAAATTATCTCTAATAATATATATTAACAATGTAAATAAACCCTTTTTTTATTTTTTAAAAAAACTTAAAAAAGTTTTAGTTTGTAGATTTTTTTAGGTTAGTTTAAATGGTTTCATATCAATATAATTAATCACGAGTAAAATATGGTAATATTATTTTAGGTTAGTTTGTAGAGGATTACTTACTGGGTTCGCTCCCGTAGATACTTTAAGAAATCAATATATATATATGATATGTATATTCTTTTACTTTTTCTATAGATTTATATAATAACGATAATTTTTAACATGAATATATACATATTTGGTATATATTAGTATTAATCTATAAGAAAGAAAAATACATACTTAAATATTTTTTTTTTGTTAAATTAATATTGTATATAAAAATAAGATATATGATTTTTACAATAATTATAATTTCATAAATAAAAACTAAAAATCAAGCTTTCATATAATATATATATATATATATATATGAATCATTATATTTGTTAAGCATTACAAATCTTAAAAATTATTTTAAATTAATAAATAAATATATACAACTTACTATGCATTGTAGGAGATAAAAGACTCAATTAATGAAATAAAAATTGAATAATAAACAAATATAATTTAAAAATTGCATGCAATTTAAAATATCTTAAATAATATATATTTGTCTTTTGCTTTATCTAATTTACATTTAATTTATTTTCTTGATTTAATTTTTAAATGCTAATATTTTTATTTCTAATTTATTATAAGATAAGATATCCTTTTAAATATCTCTTGATGAAATTTATATGAATATAAAATTTACATTCTTTTTACTTTGATTTTATATATTCTATCTGTGACTTAAAAGTTAAAATAAATCATTGTTATATAGTTATTTTAATAACAATTTAAGTTTTTTTTTAACAATTAAATATTTCAATGATAAATGTAACTAATCTATTATATGCATATGTATATATATACATTCTCGCAAATGGACATATATCAATTTAGTTTATCTATACTATTATTTAAATTCTTGATTAAACTGGTGTTATGAGTTAATTGGACATCAATTCAGTTAAAAAAATTATAAAAATATTTAAAGATATTTTAATCTTTTTATTTTTATAAAAACTAATTAAAATACCCATGTGGTTAACAATGTTAATAATCCTACATTGCTAACAAAAACATTGTATAATAATTTCTTTACGCCTTGGGTAATTAAGTGCCTAGCCAACTAGATAGGCAAGCTATCTATTGGGTCATATACAAATATATATGGTTACAAATATAAGTGTGTTATAAGCCTCAAGTTGGTTGTACAAGTTCTCCCGCTCTCAGGTGAGTTCCATAATTATTCTCACGCCCTGTATTAACACTCCACCAACTGAAGTGTTTTTGACTTCCTGAACGATATTATTAAGCACCTTGTGACATAATGTATACATAACATAATTTTTTATTTTTGGTAATGTATACCTAATATATAATTGAAAATGTATTATGGAAAAACACATCTTATGGCATAATGCATGTATCTAATTAAGGATACATACTTTAATGTACAACCATGCCTATATCGAACTCAATTTATATCATTTTCACTGTAATTTAATTATTTATGACTAGTAAACCTAATGAAATTAAAACAGCCAATATTAATAGAACCGGAAATAAGTGGTGAGCTTATGTTATCATAGCCCAAATCGTGTTAAGGTTTATACGAGGCAGTGGAAGAAAAATATCCAAGTATAGTATACTATGAACATAACTTCAACATTTCTAATGCTTAACAATATTGCTCGCGTATTTCATTTGTTCTAGTTTTAGTTTCTTAACACAGCCTTCAAACCCAGTTTGGGGTGCCATTTATACGCCCTCAAATGCATCATTTCCAACTATTCTGCAAGCATATGCTAAAAACCTTAGGTTTTCAACACCAAAGCCTCTAGCTATTGTAACTACCATGCAGGAATCGCACGTCCAAGCCACTGTTATTTGTGCCAAAAGCCAGGGCCTGCAGATTAGAATCAGAAGCGGCGGCCATGATTATGAGGGCCTCTCTTACGTTTCTGAGATCCCTTTCGTTGTGCTTGACATGTTCAATCTCCGTTCAGTTACTATAGATGTTTGATGTTTCCAACAAGACTGCATGGATTGAAGCTGGAGCAACCATTGGCGAACTTTAGGATCGCCTAGAAAACCGGTTCCTATGGCTTTCCGGCCGGGGTCTATCCGACTCTTGGAGTTGGGGAACACTTTTCTGGAGGTGGGTACGGGAACTTGATGAGAAAATACGGTCTCCCTGTGGATAACATATTCGATGCGCGATTGGTTGACGTGAATGGTGTACAATCCTGAACAGAGAATCCATGGGGGAGGATTTGTTTTGGGCCATTAGAGGTGGAGGTGGAGGTAGTTTTGGAGTAATCCTTTCATGGAAGATCAAACTGGGTACCGGTTCCAACAAATGTTACAGTCTTCAATGTACCAAGAACCTTAAACCGGGCCGCAACAGATACTGTTTATCAATGGCAACAAGTTGCCCAGAAGTTGCGCGAAGATCTATTCATAAGGGTGATGATACAAGTTGTTAATGGAAGTCATGAGGGAGTGGAAAAGACAATTCGAGTTTCATTTATAGGCTTCTTCGTGGGACCAACAAGCAGACTTATTGAAATAGTGAGCGACAACTTCCCCAGATTGGGGTTGCAGCCCAAAGATTGCAGAGGATGAGTTGGATGGAATCCACCGTCTTCTATCCAGGCTTTCCTAGAGGAACTTACATAGATGTTTTGCTACGCAGGCCACAGAATGGGTAAACGTTTTCCAAATGCGAATCTGATTACGTGAAACAACCCATTACTAGAGAGGGCTAGAATCCATATGGAAGATGATGGTTGAATCAGAGAGGATTTTTATGTTTTGGAATCCTTATGGAGGAAAGATGGATGGGATTTGGGAATCTGAAACTCCCTTCCCACATTTTTAAGATATGGTATGATGATGGAACCCAGCATTTGATGAGAAAATTTTACAAGGGAATGACACCATTTGTGTCAAAGTCTTCAAGGGAAGCATATTTCAACTACAGGGATCTTGACATTGGTAGCAATCCAAGTATAGTACAGACAGACTTTGCAGCAAAGGGTTTGGTTTATGGGAGGAAAAATTACAAGGCTAGTGCAAGTCAAAACCATGGTTGGTCCTCGTAACTTCTTCAAACATGAACAGAGTATTCCGGTATTGCTTCATGATCTTTCTCCTACGGATAAGAAACGCCATGGAGAATATGATAAAAAAGTTGATGGGGACCGGTTGACAAATAAAGGTTATGCAAAAATATATAACCCATTTCTTATTATGATATGTATGCTGATATATCGGTTAGTATTGAGAGACCAGTAAACTAGAGGAAAATGGAAGTGAAAACTAAAATGGCTTCCATAAATTTACATATGGAAGTGGAACTGAAATACTTAAAAATTATTATAAATCTTTTATAGAAATGAAATACAGTCAATGTTGTTATTGACCATGTAGAAACTTGTCATGAACAGACGTTTTTATCAAAAATTTCAATTCAAATCAAGCTGCTCGCTTTCTTTTCACTTCAAACATCAAGGTTCCTAGCCTTTGAGCTCATCTAAAATCAGTCAGTGTTATAACCTTATAAAAAAACTAGTCAGTGTACAACTTTAAGTGAGAAAATACAATCAAAAGATTGCATAAATCAACAAAATTTATCTTATACGAAGAAAAAAATTACAGAGAAAGTAGAAAAGTGAAGCAGATCAGGCTCGTCGTTTACTGAGACGCCAAGAATTAGGTTCATGATATCTATCATAAAGAGGCTCAATACGTTCTTGACGCTTGCGCTTGCTCATCTTGCTGGGATCTGCCTGTTTGAAGAATCTAGGCGCAAGTTCAACCAGCCATTTGGGATCTATCACTGTCACCTCTCGCATGTACTCCTTTGTAGTCATTACCAGCTCATGGTAGATCACCCAGTCCGGTTGTCTCTGGAAAAGGGCGCTACTTGGGTGAATATAAACAGGCTGGTTCTCCACCACTGTTCTATATCCTTCCTGTGGGTCCTTCCTTGCAGCATGGAAGAAGAACCCTGCTGTGATAGCTTTCCTGATCTTCATAAAGTTCTTTCCTGCACTCACTACGTCCAGTTTGTACCTGAAAAAGCATCCACTTTCGGGTCAGAACCTCAAAAGACCAAGTATAAACTTTTAGCATGTTAGGAGGGGTATTAAGCCTTGTCCTAGTAGTGAACACAACAGATTTAAAACTTATGAACTGAGAGAGAGAGAAAGACTGGCTGGTTGATGCTAAATGTAGAACATGTGAAGCTTACTACTAAAAAGACTACGAGAATGATGCAAAAGCAATAAAAGGCATATACAAAGAACAGAGACATTCACAATTAGCTTTGCATTCTCCTAAAGACCCATCGACAATCCTTACTACAGCGCCAAAAAGTAAGAAACTAGAAAAGCAGGTTGTTGAGAAATTTGCTAGCTGATTAAGTTCAACCAACATTCAGTATTTATCAACTTGTAAAGCACCCGAGCTAGTGCTCATCACCGTTGTAATAATCATATAAAGAATTAGTGAGGATATATTCTACTAGAGATAACCATAAATCGTAAGCTCAAATACATACTAAAATTAACAGTGTAGGACACAATTAAAATCTTAAAACCATAAAAGCTCAGACATGAAAAATACGAAAGATCAGATAAAATTTGCAAAAGATTAGTATAAAACTAAAAGCTAGAACTTACTTATCCATGATGCTTAGAAGCTGTTTTCTAACATCCTGTGCCCTCCGTAAAGATCGAGACTGAACAAAATTTTCAAAACACCAAGGCCCAGAAAAGTTCTTAGCTTTCCAAGCCTCATATACAGCAAGTAGAGTCAAATGGTCTCCCTCAGGCTGGAAAAACTTGGCCCTCTTCTGATCAGCTTGAGCTTGCTTTTCCCTTGGCCTGTAGAAGATGTTACCAGTTTGGATCATTGCAATAATTGTCAATATCTCATCACTACACCCGAGGTCCACACTAGCCAGTAACATCTTCGATAGTGGTGGATCAAGAGGAAATTCTGCCATTTTTCTACCCAATTTAGTCAAAAGTCCCTCCTCATCTAGAGCTCCTAGACTGTATAATTGCTCCATGGCAGAAAGGAGAGCTTGTGGTGCAGGTGGATCCATAAAATCAAAAGAAAGTAGATCATTTATGCCCATTGCTTTCATTGTTAGTGTTGTCATGCCAAGGTTAATCCTTTGGATCTCCGGAATCGATGTAGGGGACATCTCATTTCGATATGCACTCTCAGTATACAAGCGGTAGCATTTTCCAGGTCCAGTACGCCCAGCACGCCCAGCACGTTGTTTGGCCGATGCTTGTGAAATTGGTGTTATGACCAGGGAATCAAGCCCTTGCTTCGGATTGTAGACATTTTGTTTTGCAAAACCAGGATCAACCACATAGAATATTCCATCTATAGTTAAAGAAGCCTCAGCAATATTGGTTGCCACTACCACCTTCCTTTTCCCAGGAGGGGCAGGATCAAAAATCCTAGACTGCATCTCACTAGGAAGGGCACTATAAACCGGTAAAATAATCAATTCAGGAACATTTTTACCTAGTCCTTTCATCCTCTCATAAAGAGACTGGCATGCAAAATCAATTTCCTCCTGACCCGTCAAGAAGACAAGAATGTCACCTTCAGGTTCAGTCAAGTGTATCTGTAGGACTGTTATAAGAGCGGCATCTAGGTAGTCGCTTTCAGGCTGTTTTGTATAGAGTATCTCTACAGGAAATGTTCTACCGGGAATGCTGAAAATACTGCAGTCAAAGAAATACCCTGAAAACTTCTCTGCATCCAGTGTAGCAGACGTAACAATCAGACGAAGATCGGCTCTCCGTCTCAGAAGTTGCTTCAGTAACCCAAAAAGGACATCAGTGTGAATCGTTCGCTCATGAGCTTCATCAAGCATAACGACAGAGTACTGAGAGAGATCCTCGTCAATCAAAATCTCCCTAAGAAGCATACCATCAGTCATGTATTTTATGACAGTATCCGGTCCAGTGCAATCTTCAAAACGAATAGCATAGCCAACTTCCTCCCCTAGCCGACAACCAAATTCCTCAGCTACCCTCTTCGCCACAGACATTGCAGCCACCCTTCGAGGTTGAGTGCATCCAATCTTACCCTTTGTAGTGTACCCAGCCTCAGCAAGATACTGGGTTACCTGGGTAGTCTTACCCGAACCAGTCTCACCAATGACCACGAGTACCTGATTATCATGCACAGCCTGAACAAGCTCTTTTTTCAGTTTATAAATGGGCAAGCTCTGCCTCTGCTCTTGGATGGAAAGTTTAGACCTCTGCCCAAAAGTCAAAGCTTTACCATAAGCATCCTTCTTCCATTCAGGCATATCATATGCTGACAATCCAACACCTCTAAGCTCCTGCGCAAGATGCCTCTCACCTGTCTCTGGCATTGGATCTTCCCAAGGACGATTAAGATCCTTGGGAATTGAATCAAGCATTGTCCTCTGC
Organism: Gossypium sturtianum; assembly: GCA_025698515.1. NCBI lineage: Eukaryota > Viridiplantae > Streptophyta > Magnoliopsida > Malvales > Malvaceae > Gossypium > Gossypium sturtianum. The sequence goes on along the minus strand of CM046955.1, from coordinate 162,138,092 downwards.
TGCTGCTCCCGAACTTCTCTCCGTTCCTTAATAAGTGCAGACTGGAGAGCAGCAGCACGACTCAAGGACCCTTCTGGATTCTTAAATATTTTTACTGGTGAGAGATCCACAGAGTACCTAGTCTGCCCTTGCAAAAAGGCAGGTTCATCCTCATTCATTTCAATCTCAAGTTCTTCCTCAGCACCTTCCTCTTCATAAAGCATTCCATCTCCGTCTTCATCATACATGGGATACTCATCTAGTCTCAGAACACCAGAAGCAATCAATTGTTTGGCTTCCCACCTCTCTGGCGAACTCATTCTCTTCAATGGCCTACGTGAAGGGGCAGTATCCTCATCCTCAACAATCCTAATCCCTGAAAGGCCAGTTCTCATCACGGGCCCCTCTTTCCCCCCTGAAGGATTAATCCTAAGAGCATCATCATTCGAAGTTTTCTTCAACGGAAGCAAGTCCTTACCAGTATTCTGATCAACATCCCTCATAGACAAACTCAACTTCTGACCTGAAACTGAAATTACCTTCACATAAACGTCCTGATCCCGTTTCACAACATCTTTTGCATTGGCAATCCTCCTACTAGCCATCTGGGAAACATGAACCAAACCCTCCTTTCCCCTTAACTCATTCAACTGCACAAAACAACCTGAATCCATCACTCTCGAAACTCTCCCCTTGTATACCTTATACAACTCAGGCTCATTATCCTTGTACCTTCCATTACTCCTCTTATCCCCACCTTCATCACCTTCCACATTATCCCGGTCCCTGATCCTGCCCCTATTCCTATAATCCCTATTATCCTCATCACCATCTCTATTATGTCGGGTTCGATCCCTATTTCTTCCCCGACTGCCATAATCCATCCTATCATCATCAGCATCCTCCGTATATCTATCTCTATGCCTACTCCTATCTTTATCTCTATCTCTATCTCTGACCCTATCGCTATCCCTCCTATATCTGTCTCTGTCTCTGTCTCTGTCCCTATCCCTACCCTCTACTTTTTTTAGGTCTCGTGTCTCCATTTCAATTTCCTTCTCAAGTTCTTTTGCTCTATCTTTATCATCTGCAATCGCTAAAGCTTTAAATTTAGATTTCTTACCGTCACCGGCGATTGCCTTCTTGGATTCCTTCTCAGCCTTGGGTTTTGGAGGCAGAATAGCGTGGATGATAGTAAGAAGTGTACGGACGAAGTAATCAGGTAACTCGGCACCGTTTTCTTTCAGCTTGACATCGAATTCGTCAACGGTCTCGGAGTGGCGGCCCATGTCGGTGATGAATTCGGCCAAAACCTTGTCGGAAAACCCTACATGGCTCTCGAGTTCGGAGCTGACCTTGGAGACGAGGGAGAGGTATTCAAGTTTCTTCAGCGCATCGTCTTGGGCAGGAGATGAAGCCATTGGTGTTCGGAGAGAGACAAATAACAGCGGTTTCTAAAGGATTAGGATGGGCTAGATATATAAAAAGGGGCAGAGAGGGGTTTTTAGGGGTTTTGGAGTGAGGATTTAACGAATGAATTGGAATTATACTAGGGTGCTTGACGGCGGCAGGAGTATTTAAAGGCGGTGGCTGGGATTCACTTCGTGGAACAAACGGTGGCCGAAGTGAAAATAGGCTCTTGTTAGATGCAGGAGGAGGGAGCGTCGCTCCAGAGGGAAATGCGTCGAAGAAAGACAAATAAGGAAATAATATGGACTTATGAAAGAACTATTTCGATTCTTACATTTTGAACGTGTATTTTAATTTAATCGTTTTCTTTTCTGAATTTATTTTATTTTTCATATTTTTATTTAGTGTTATTTGTAATTGTATATGTTAAACATGCTCATGATATACACTACGGTTATAATAATGATCGAGTTTTACTTTCAATATTAAGCCTTAATTATAACATATTATTTACTTTATATCATATAAAAATTAATGTAAATACTAAAAATATATAAATTGTTAATGTTTAACATTTTAACCAAAATTATGTAAGATTAATATAATATACTTTAAAGAACATAAGTTCTAAAAAAGGAACAACTTAAATCATTCATATACAAAAATAAACATATTTAACTTTAGAAAAAATTAGTTAGAAATTTTATTCATATTTTGAATTTAATGAAATTAAGATAAATATATATAATTTTAAATTGTCGTATCATGAAATTAAGATAAATGTATATAATTTTAAATTGTCGTATCATAAACCCAACATATATGGATAAAATTTCTACAATACAATAGTGATTCACAATATCTTTTTGGTCCTTTAATTTTATAAAAAAATTGTTTTAACTATTTATTTATTTTCTTCTTTTTAAACCGGAAAATTAATAATATGACATATCAACATTTAATTAATTTTTTAAAATTTTAAAATTTCAAAAATATTATAAAAAATTTGTTTAAAAATTAAACATTATTAAAAATTATTAAAATATTCATGTCAAATAATTTACATATATACCATGTCAACAAATATTAATTTGAATATTTTTTTCATTTATTTTTAGGTGAATTGAAAAAAAAAAAAAATTTAGCAGCAAAACCCAGAGTCAAGTTCCACAAACCCCCAATTCCCATATTTTATTTCAACCATATCAAAATCGTATCTGTAGGATGCACTTGCGCAGCAAAGTCCCACAACTACTTTGATTTCTCAAATACTATAGTTTTACCAAAATTTCTTACATGTATCCTAATTTGAAACTTTCCCCTGCAACCACAACTATCTCAGTCAACAGCCTGGAAAAAAAAGCCTAATTGAAATTGATCGCTGCTCTTCAGTCAACTGAAGAAACCAGTTTCTTAAAAGATCTGCAGGCACACATTGACCTGACATGCCTGGAAGATTACCATTCTCCAGACTAGCTTTCTTAAAATCAAGGGATACAAGTCCAAGCAAAGCAGAAACGGATGCAAGCTGGATGGGGAGACCTGCTCTAATAGTAGTCTCCTGCCACAAGAAAGCAGATAACTTGGCTCTCAAGTTTTCAACCTCTTTATCTTCATATCCAACAGCATCAACTCCAAGCCTGAAAAAACAGACATCATTAATGGGATGAACTTCCTCAGTTTTACACAGCATCTACAGCTTAATGAGATATCATGGCACATCAAGTTATCAGCCTGGGTACAACAAGAAATTTTCTCCCCATATTAACATATTCTTGCCTTTTTTTTTTACAAGAGATTTTTAAGCTTTACAATGGGATGTAGCACTGTCTCCCATCCCATTAAGCCCACCCCACATGTCCCAGGATTTGAAGCCCGTATCTCCAAGATGATCTATGAAGTTTAAACAACTGCAGTAACTTAAAATCACTAGAAAAAGAGCTTCTACCATCAGATTCAGAATGCAAACGAACTTAGTACTTCCAATATCAAGTTCCAGTTCAGTCAGGTTGTTCTCTGATTAATGCATTTTCCAGTTTGATTAAATTTTAAGTCATCTCATAATAAGTTTTCACCAATATTTAGCAATAGACTCAACCCTTTCTTAAATCTGCTATATCCAGCTTCTGATGCCGATGAATGTAGATTCCAAATTAAATCAAAGTTACCATTGAATTAATCCGGGTTCTATAATTAATTGCAGTAAACGAAAGTCTTTTCTTTTAGCTCAAGTTTCAAGCACTCTCCCATGTCAGTTGGTCTTCATCTGCAACCGTTTTTCTCTCAACTTCTAAAGTCTAATTCTATCTAGCTAAAAGCTAAATCCAAGTAACTTGTTTTTCCTGCATTGGGTTCCTAACAACATCATTATAGGATAAATGGTGCTCCTGCCCAAAGTTAGAACACTAATGTTTCCTCAAGGCAGAAATAATAATGACTATAAACCAAAGTAAGGAAAAGTTTAAGATAGATGAGAAAAGGAAAAATTAAACGCAAGCATACCTCCCAAGTTGACCGAGAAGAATAACAATAGCAACACTAAGGTTCCCAATGAAAGATGACTCCAACATGCTCCACAGCTGAGAAATGATTTTCCTGCATGTCCAGTCCCAGCTCTGTTTTCAAGAAAACATAAAGAGAAGTAGGTAACTCAGTACAAAAGAGCATGAAATTTCACTATTATAAAGCATAACCCAAAACCAAATATTAGACGTCTCTTCAGGCTTTTATTTATCAAAGAATTCAAGGCTGAAAGCTCTAAAAGTTTTGCTTCAGCCATTGGAAAGTAATAGCCAAACACTACTTTTGCAGTCCTTGTCTTTCCAAAGCAAAAGGTAAAAAAATACTAGTTGCATCAAAAGCAGCTAAAAGAGTATCACTTGCTAAAAACATATGAAACACATACCATATTGCATGCAAGCAGCTCCATTAACGATAAGACATCACTGATGTCACACAAAGTCCCAGTGCCAACTGATCCTGAGTTTTTACAAGTTGAACTGTACATGTTTAAACAACAGGGAACCTCACAATTAATATCAAGGACACAGGTCAAATTCTGTTCAGCTTTATCCTCAGTGGATCTGGAACTTGAATTTGATGAATTGGATGTTAGATCTTGACACAAAAAGCCAGACCAGGCAAAATTTTGAAGCTTTGCAAAGAGTAACGAAACAACAGTATCTACAGAAAGGGCATCCTTAGAAAATGGGCAGCCAACACATGCAGGGAACTGAGATTGAACTTCATCCACCAACGGAAGAGTTGATGTAGCTACTGATGCACGTTCACTTTCAAGGAACATGACTACAGATTTTAATACAGTCATTGTCAAACTGTAGTTTCTTAATGTGAAAAGTTTATCACCACCCACATAAGCAAAGACATGAAGAATAATCAGAACCACAGAGGTATCATATCTATGCATCCGGAAAATGTTGTACACAGCCTCGCACAAAAAGCTAACAGAGTCAGCAGCTGTACATATTGAACCCAATATAATGCTACCTCCCACCAACAGGTCAGCTGAAGCAGCTTCATATGAAAATATTACATCCAAACCATCAACGGTAACATGTATTCCTGACTCATATTCAACAAAAGTCTCAGAAGACAGATTAGTACATGAAATAACTCTCCCCTCTATAAGAAAACCCTCAATTACACTAAGCAGATCTCCCAAACATAATTCAGACAATACACTTCTAGGCTCAGCATCAGATACCACTGCACCAAAAACAGCAGTTAAATAAAGCGAAAATGGAAATGAAAAATTATAAGAGCTAGTACAGATACAACAAATCCAGTGATAACCTAGAATAAAAGTTTTGAAGATACCTTCAATTATATGTTTGGCAAACAGATTTAAGCAGGGTATGAAATCCCTAATAAGAGAGCACTTCCCCGAAGTAGCTTTACAGAAGTTGAGAAGTACCAGTGAGAAAAATGCACACGCCTTCTCCCTGAAATAAGAAACCATTAAATTCTAGAAAGAAATTCTCAGCATGACCGAATAAAATGACAAGAGAAATAAAGTACTCATGGACAGTCCTCAAATCAGACAATTTGGCATATCTTGATAACACTAACACACTCACTTGGATGAAAGCTGTTCTTCCTGTTTAAGAGCTTGTAAAATTCTATGCACAACAAACTCTGTCTGAGCAGGTAAAGAGCAATGAGCCATACAAGTTTTAGTTGCGCAAACAATCCTAGATACACTGCTATCATCCTTGATGTTAGAGAACACAATACAATATTTCGGGATACTTTCAATTGTTGATCTAGTTTCACTTTCAAATGGAATGCTTGCCAGTCTATCACTTGAACTAGGAATAACTGACATCTCCACTACTACCCCAGAGTTTTGGGAGTGGCTTAAAAAGGCTCTTTCAGCTGGCATTGTACTGCATAAACCATTCTCATTACTCCTTGGAATGTCAAAAGAACAATAAGAACACTCGTTCTCATGATGTAATAATTTAGGTGAAGTGCCCACCCTATTACACTGCAAATTGTTGGAAACATTCTCCGCATTCTTAACACCACCACTGTCAGAAGATGCAAAATTTTCATTTTCATGAGAGAATCTTTCACAAACCTCATCCTGTAAACGTCTAAACTGGTTTGCCTCAAATGTTTCAATGCCTGGAAATTCTATCTCAGGAAGTGTAGGTGATATGGGCATTTCTACTGCAATCCTATAATATTCCTCCTCAGCAGCATTGTCCAAATCCAGCAATTTCATATAGTTTTTGTTCATTACCTCCTCAAAACCAACCATAATTTTGGGGTCAATTACGTCAGGGTTGAACAATTGTTCAGGGCAACTTTGTACCTGCTTCATCTGCAGACCATCACAAGATTGCTCCATAGCTACTGTCTCTTCATGATATGTTTTTCTCTTCTTATGAAACCTATCATGCACAGGATAAGCAATATCTTGCAGGTCAGGTCTAACATGTTTTGTATCCTCTCTGGGTTTGTCCATTTGTCCTACCATACGATGCAAAACAGATAGCTTCTCCTCAAGCTGTAGATGCAACTGCTTACTCTCACAGCAAAATTGATCAATAGATTCAACAGCATCAAGTATCATTTTCCTTTTCCTAATACCGCGATGAACTCCTCCAAGAAGACCAACAGGAAGAGAACTTCTCATATTATTTTCATCAACCACAGCAAGATTTTCATTGCCCCTACTTTTTGCAACTCCTCCAGACATACTTGAAATAGTTGGTTGTAAATTTAAGTTTTCTTCACTCAGTTTTGCTGATGTGGTAACAGAAAAAGCACCCCTTTCCTGTGAGCCCACCAACTGTCTATCAGAAAAAGATGCTGTACTGGAACTTATTGCAGAACTCTGTAACATTTTTCGATTAGAGCCTCCAAGCAGAGACTCCAATTTAGAAGTAATACCTGTTAAGGTTTCAGTACCGTCCCCTCCTTGCATATGATGCAAATGTGTATCATGTTGAACTGTTTCCAGAAGAGGATTGAATGGAGGTGTATCCATGCACCTAGACTTCAGCAGTTGGTGTTCAGTTTGAAGACATTTTTGACGTAAGTTTAGGCTGCATAAAGTCTTTTTCAACTTTGACCGTTGCATACTGCCAAAATCTCCACCCTGCAAAGCATATCAAACAGTCCCACGTACAAACATGATCAGAATCTCAGTCAGAAATAATAACAAATAAAAGAAGACCGAAAGTTGTACATGTTAAGTGAACAACCTTATGCATTGCAGATTGAAACCCTAAAGAAAACATAACTAAAGCCAAGAGAAAATTTTGCTCTTTGTAGGTAAGTATTAAAAGGTAGAATTTAGATTCATAAAATATAAGTGACCAAGTGAGATAAAATATACAAGGAACACTTAGAAGGACTAAAGCTCTTTCTCTGTTCCCTCCCACAAAAGCCCCTCTTCTCTCTCTCTCCCCATTACATCTTCAGCTCTCTTTCCCACCCTTCCTTTGAGAATGTTCTATTTTGCCTTGTCTTCAGTTTATCCCAGACTGGGGAAATTAAATTACCAAGCACTTATGGGAGTTACAGAGAATCACAAATCGTATCAGTGATGTGCAAATGCATTCAAACAGCCCAGAAATTAAAGTAGCACTGAAAGCGAACTTATTCTCTACCCACCAGTTCAATAACACTAAAGAGCCATCAGGTAACCTTCTGTCTGAGAAAAATCAACCAGTAGCAAAGTATAGTATCAAACGCCAAAACCTGTATGCTACTTTTCAAAAGCGAATTACATCACTATGATAATCAATCAGGAAAACAATGAAATTTCAAGGCAAGAAAATACAGAAACTGCAACAGAAAAAGAAGACAGATATATGCATATGAATGAGAAACTAACCTTTCCCATCTCATCTATACCTTCAGAAGGGGTTGAGAAACATTTATCTAGCACATCCAAGCGGTTCAAAAATTGAATTAACTCATGCTTCATGCAACCTAGTTCTTGCTGCAAGAGATTGCTACGGTCTTTTTCCAACCTAGCCACATCTATTGCATGCTTTACTCTTTTCTTTTGAAATTTCAGTTGTTTTTTCAAAAGTTTTACTTCTACTTCAGCACTAATACCTTTGGCAGAAGAAACAACCAACTTGTCGACCATATTTCTAGCAGATGAGAGTTCATGCATTTGCTTCTGCAGTTCATTAATCTTAAGCCTGGCATCTTCTAACTGCTTCAACATATGATCGCAGCAATGTTTTCCTTCCTTAGCCTTCTTAGTGTTCACTTCTACAAGCTTTCTTTTATTTTGTGCTTTCCTCATCTTTGAATCTGCTGGCTTTTTCTCACTAATAGCCTTCTCTTTCTCAGCCTCCTCAAATTGCAAAGATTCAGAAACTGCCCTATACTTATCGTCTTCTACATTCAACACCCCCATTTCTGCAGTCTTCTGTATTTTTGCAGCTGCAGCACCAATATTTCTATCTGCTTGGTCAAAAGGATCCTCCCCCAAATCTCTTGAGCCATGTAACTTCTTCGCTAGGTCTTCATTCCTTCTTCTAGCCTCTTCCAGCTGTTTGGTCATATTGTCAGCAAGCAACATTTCTTCTACAGCTTTCTTCTTAGTTGCTTCCGCTTTAGCGATCTCAAAATCGGCACATTTTCTTGCTTCAACAGCCTTCTTCTTGGTTTCTTCTGCAATCCTCATTTGCGCCTCCGCTTCAGCCATCTGTAAATCAGCATGTTTTCTTTCTTCAACTGCCTTCTTCTTAACCTCTTCTGCAATCTTCTTCTGCTCCTGTGCTTTAGCCATCTCCAAAGCCACATGTTTTCTTTCTTCAACAGCCTTCTTCTTCGACTCTTCTGCAATCTTCCTCTGCTCCTGTGCTTTAGCCATCTCCAAAGCAGCATGTTTTCTTTCTTCAAAAGCCTTCTTCTTTAATTCTTCTGCAGTCTTCCTCTTCTCCTGTGCTTTAGCAATCTCCAAATCAGCACATTTTCTTTCTTCAACAGCCTTCTTCTTCAATTCTTCTGCAGTCTTCCTCTTCTCCTGTGCTTTAGCAATCTCCAAATCAGAACATTTTCTTTCTTCAACAGCCTTCTTCTTCAATTCTTCTGCAGTCTTCCTTTGCTCCTGTGCTTTAGCAATCTCCAAATCAGCACATTTTCTTTCTTCAACAGCCTTCTTCTTCATCTCTTCTGCAACCTTCCTCTCCTCCTGTGCTTTAGCCATCTCCAGATCAGCACATTTTCCATCTTCAACAGCTTTCTTAGATTTTTCGACAAACTTCCTCTGCTCCTTTGCTTTAGCCATCTCCGAATCGGCACCTTTTCTTTCTTCAACCGCCTTCCTTGTTTCTTCCTGTAGCTGCTTAGTTGCTTCATCAAACTTTGACTTCTCAAAAACCAATTTGCACTTTGCTTCACTAACTTCTTCTCTTAATGCCTCCAATTGTGTTCTATGATCCTCAGCCTTCTTTCGTTCCATATCAGCAAGCCTTCGTTCTTCACCAGCCTTACTCTTCACAATGTCTGCATGTTTTTCAGCTTCAGCAGCTTTCTTCTTTTCCAGATCTGCCCTCTTCTTCTCTTTCTCAACAAGCTCCTTGAGCCAGCTTATTTCTTTCTCCCTGTCTGAAAGACTAGCTTCAAGAAGCTTTATTTCTTCAAATTTATGCTCAACATCTGAATCACCTTTTTGCTGTAAGTTGGATATCTCAGACTTCAGAGCAGATAACTCATTCTCTAATGAGCCTCTTAAAGCCAGTTCCTTTTTTTTGCCCTCTTTCTCCACCTCAGCTCGTGCCTGCTCATCTTCATATGCTACAAAGGGCAAAGTTACAAAAATTGAAGGACAAATGAAATTGAATCTCTAATCCTTTCCTATAAAGATCAACACAAAGAAATTCACAATAGATGGAAGAAGACTCGCCTAAATGTATGAAACACACCCTTTTACTGCAGGCAATTGTTTAATTCCAAAACAGACATATGTTTCAGCTAAATCCTCAAACTTCTACTATAATTAAGCATTAAATATAAAATCAAACCCTAAACAAACACAAAGAATGAAACAAGGGATGTTACATTACATAGAGTGGCATTATACTTACCTTTCTTGAGTTTCAAATTCTGGGCTTGAATATTATCACATTCTTTTTCGAGTAGGCGCACTGCTTGCTTAAGACACATTCGCCCCTTTTCTACCTTCAAATATTTATTTTTCCACTAGAAAAGAAAATAAATAAGAAAAAAGAAAACCGAGAAAAAGGAAAGAAGAATTGTGGAAATAAATACTGTAAAACGTGCTTCTCTAAAATGAAAGCGTAACTTACCACTTGACAGCAAGGAGAGACTTGGACGTCCTCCCCTGGCGCGCCCGTAATACTCGTCTCAGGCGTGTTAGGAACGTCCGCCGCCATTACTGCAAAAGCTTCCAGGATTCGAGATTAGGAAATCATCAACAAAAAAAAAAACTTTGGTTAAATTTAATACTCAGGGATGGCGCCTTACATGTTGAAATCAACTGCCGCAAAAAAAAAAAAAAAGCACAATAATAAGGAAACGTAAGAAAAACCCTAAAACTTTGATCCGAGATTTCCTTGCACCGGCGAGAATAAAGAGTTTAATGACCCGACCAAAGAGGATATGCGCCTGGGTCGAACCGACTCTGAATCGTTTTGGTAATTATTTAAAAATTTTTGTTAAATTCTGCTAATAATCCCTGTAGTATTCGTTTTATGTGAATTTAGTCCCTATACAAACTAATCCCACTACTTTTCGAATTACTCCAATTTAGTGCAAATGGTAGTGATTTTGACGTGGTTTTGAGTAAACTAGAGGTGGAATATGCTGGTGAGGTGGCTGATATATGTCGAAACCATTTTTTGTTTTGTAAAAACGGGGTCAACTTTTAAAACGAAAATGAAGTCGCCAGCAATCTTTTTTGAGGTGGGATCGGGTCACCTTGAGATTGATTATTTTAATAAAACATTTTAATTTATTAAAATAATGATTTTGGTCTACGAAATTCAAAAAAGTGAGTTCGGGAGTCGGTTACGCACGAGGAATGATTAGCACACTCGTAACGCCCAAAATTGGTACCGAATTAATTGATTAATGTCTTAATGTCGCAAATTTGAAAAGATTTTAAAATACGATCCTTTTTGTTAAAGAAAACTTGTATAAATTTAACCGGACGCCGGGACCAGCTTATTTCGAAAGAATAAAATATCATACCCAGTGAGTTAGGATACAACATTTCGAATCCTCAAAACTAAGCTTGTCTTTTGCCATTTAAAACTCGTATATTTAAATTTAAGAATGATATTCGGTTATTTGGGTTAAATGAGAAATCGAAACCCAGTAAGTTAGGGCACTATTTCTCAAAATTCCCGAATATGGAATATTACCTTTGTTTTTGGAAATCCTTATCTCGAGATAACAAAATGTCACATCCAGTGAGTTAGGACACAATATTTTCGAATTCTCGAGAATAAGTTTTTTATTTAGCTTATGCTTTAATTTTAAAAAGGGAATAATAGGTTCTTTAGATTTGATAAGAAAAATCGAAACCCAATAAGTTAGGGTACGATTTCTTTCGAATCTTAGAACACGTAATGTTTGCTTATTTTGAAAATCGAGTAAAAGGTGATATGATTTTATAAATAAATGTAAAGTAAATTACAATACTTATTTGTATGACAAAATAATGGTGATAAAAATATAAATAACAATAACAAAGGTAAAAATAAAAATACAATAAAATAAAAGCGAAATAAACAAATAAAATAAAAGAACATAAAAGAAAACAATAGCAAAAATAGAAGCAAGTGGTAAATTAATAAATAAATAAATACTATATATAATAATTTAAAAAAATAAAAAAATAATAATAGTAACAAAAACACAACAATAATAATAATAAAATATATTAATAAACAAATAATATTAGTAAAAATAAAAATAATATTAGTAAAAATAAAAATAATAAAAGTAGCAATAATAATGTTGATAATAAAAATAATAATAACAATAATAATAATAATAATAAATATAATTATAGTAATAGTAATATATACATAAAAGAAATAATAGTGGTAATAATAAAAATAATAATAATAATACTAATGAATATAAAAAAACAAAGTGAATTATAAATAAAATAAAATAAAAATAATAGTAGTAGTAATATTAAAATAATAATTATAATAGTAGCAATGATAATATTAATAATAATAAGAATTAAAATTAAATAATAAAATTAATAACAAAAGATCACAAAAGAAATAAGAAAAAGGGACGAAATTAAACTTAAAACAAACATTTGGGGCAAATTTAAAAAAAATAAAAAGTAAGGGACCTATCCGAACGCGCGAATAACATGGAGGGACTAAAGGGGAAAATATCCCCTCCCTCCAAAACGCTGCGTTATACAAGGGACTCAAATGAAATCTGAATAAAACTTAAGGGCAAAATTAAAAATAAAAGGGAACTCAATTAAAATACTAAAAAAATGCGGAAGGGCCTGATGCACAAATAGCCCATTTCACAGAAATGCGCAGATTCTCCTCGGGTCGGGTCAACACGCGGATCCAGTGGTCTTAAACGACGCCGTTTTGTGCCCAAACGCACGGCCTAAAAACGACGCCGTTTTCAATCCGTATATATGGCCAAAATTTTTGAAAAAATTTCATTCTCCATTCTGTCTTTAAAAAAACAAATGGGCTCTCTAAAATTCTCAGCCCAAGCGATTTCCGAAGAGGCTCCGGCGGAACTCTGGCGATCACCGCCACCGTGCACGGCGGGCAGAGATCGAAAACAGGTATATTTTTTCCCCTTTTTTCTTTATATTGTATTTATATACGTATATATAATCTAAAAAATAAAAGAAAATATTTATGCATGTAGAACAGTTTCGAAAAAAAGAAAAAAATAGAAGAAAATGTGTAAAACCTTGGCTGATTTCTGTATTGATTTTATATGCGTAAAGATTGTACTCTGTATTGCTCTCGTATCTCTAAAAATCATCCCTTTTACAAGTGATGCTTCAGCCTTTTTATAGCCAAATTTAGGAAAAAGAAAATACAAAACTCTGGATTCTGTTATATTTTACTGTGTTGTTTTCTTTGCTGCTGCTTTGCTCCCTTGTTTGCAGGCCAAATCGTCGGAGGCGCGCGTGTGGGGCGACGTGGAGAGGCTGGCGTGGGCTGCGACGCACGTGTGGGATTCGGCTGCTGCGGCGCTGGTAGTCCCAGAAACCTCTAGGGTTTCTGAAGGGTTAAAAGTTTTGGGCCATTTGGGCCTTGCAATGTATTGGGCTATTGTAAATTAAAAATGGACTGTTTATTGGACTATACTATTTTGGGGTTTTTTAAAATTTTGGTTAATGTTTAATATTAGCCCCGGGTAGAAATGGGCTCTTACAATATAGATAGGTGAGTGGATTTACAAATGGAAAATGTTAAGAAAATAAGAGATAAAATTATAAAATCCCAATGAAATACTAATGTGTGTCATTATTATTTTCTATTCAAAATCCCATGTCACCTATTTTAAAAAAACATGAAATATCTAAAATTAAGAAATATCTAAAAACATGAAAATTAAAAACATGAAAATTAAAAAAATAGTTTTTATTTTTTTTAAATAAAACTTTGATAAAATTATATATTTTAAAAATCATAAAATTTCGAACTTTTTTCTAAAATATGAAAATGTAAAATATTTTTAAAAATATTTTTTTCAAAAAAAAAAAGATTGAAACTTTCAAAAAAATCATAAAAATAAACTTTTTTAATAAAAATATAATTTTTAAAGTATTAGAAAATTTGAAAAAGTGATTTTCATTTTTCAAAATTTTAAAATTTTTAACTTTTTATGATTTTTAAATATTTATTTTTTATGATTTATTTTTTGTTTTTTCAAATATAATTATATGATTTTTACTTTTCTATTGTCTTAGGAAATATTATGTAAAATAATATAAAAATTATTCAATTATCTAACCAAGACTTATCAAAACGGGTAAAATACCCAAATATACCAAAAAAAACTTTATTTACGGAAAATGGCCGATTTTTTAAAAATTTACGGAAAAGGGCCATTTCCCCACAAAACGAGTCAACGTCAGTGCGTTTTGTGGGGATGCAGCAGGAAAGCGCGCCTTTTGGGGAGCGCTTTTGCCACATCAGCACAAAGCGCGCTGACGGGGACGCGCTTTGCTGATATGGCAAAAGCGTTCCCCCAAAGGCGCGCTTTAGCCCTGCAACGGTCAAAAAAATTCCCTATAAAAACCCCCCAACCCTTTTATTTTTTTCACACTTTAGTCCTTACTCAACATTCTCTCAACTTTCTCTCAAATTCCTCTCAAATTCCTCTCAAATCTCTCTTTAAGTCCTTGAAACTTCCTCTGAAATTTCAAAATAGTCCTTTAATATTTACAAAAAAGCCCTTTTTAATTTTTTTTTAATATATTTTTTTTGGAAAATTTTAAAATTTTCGATCGTATTATCAATGGCTGGGGAATTAATTCGTCTAGACAACAAGCACATCTCCGTCGATCAAATGCAAATGGTAAGTTTTAATTTTAATTTTAATTTTTCAATACTATTTAATATTTTTTAGGTTTATGCAATTTTAATTAATTTTTATTTTATAATTTTTTAAACAGTCTGTAGATCGGGTGTTGCAATGCTATATTCACAATATGCATGGTCCCCCATCACCGTTGATCGAGAATTACCTGCGGGAAGCGGGTTTTTGGCACGTGGTCACGATAGGCCGGGGGTTCAAGTTGGAGCCGAACTTGATCAGTGCGTTGATAGAGAGGTGGAGACCCGAGACGCACACTTTCCATCTTTCATGCGGAGAGTGTACCATCACTCTGGAAGATGTACAGTTGCAGTTGGGATTGCCGGTGGACGGGTCGGTAGTCATCGGGTCCGCAACTTCTACCGATTGGATGGTCGTATGCTACGAGCTTCTGGGTGCCATTCCGGATAACATTTATGGAGGTCGGATCGAGATGGCCTGGTTATGAGACACATTCCCAGAGCCGAATGATGGTTCGACCGAAATAGAAAGAATACGGTATGCTCGGGCATACATTCTTGAGATAATTGGAGGCTATCTGATGCCAGACCTGTCTAGAAACCTCGTACACTTGAGATGGCTGCTGAAAATTGTTGATTTTAGAGCAGCCGGTGAATTAAGTTGGGGGTCTGCCGTGCTATCAAAGTTGTATCGGGAGATGTGCGGGGCGACGCGACTGAGTAAAGCAAAAATCAGAGGTTGCCTATCACTACTGCAGTCATGGGCACGGTTTCGATTTCCATTTTTACGTCCTCGACTCGACCACCCATATTAATTCCCACTGATAACGAGGTAAATTTAATGTCATGCTTTACAATTATTACGTAGATTTAAAGTATAATTGTATGCTAAAAATTTATTTAATTAGGTGGAACCATTCGGCGAGTTATGCTGGAATACCTACCTCGCTTGAAGATATACGGCTTCTATTGGACCAACGGTTGAAATCACAAGTAAGTTTCAAATTTCGTATTTATAATTTAGTATTTTGTACTTAGTGTTTAGTATTATGTATATAACTAATATTTTGGTCATTTTAATATAGTTTCAATGGACACTGTACGAGGATCCGGCAATTCGGACAGTAATTCCGGAGGAGTTCTTGCAAAATCAAAACATTTGGCACGTTAATGTCCCATTGATCAATTATGCGACCGTGGAGATGCACCAGTCAGATCGGGTTCTGCAACAATTTGGATTCCGACAACCGATTCCCGTGCCACCTGAGGTGCTCGATGATGAGCACAAAATCGACTTACGGCAGTTGTACACGGATTGGCCAAGATTTTGGTCAGCATATATCGAGATGTGGGAGAACCGATATGACTATTTACCTATCCGGGAATCGATCGTCGTTCCTGAGTTAGCGTGCGTGCCGGAATACATGCCATGGTTTAGGATCCATGGTAAGCCGTATTTGTTGTCGGAAGAAGAGAGGCGACGATAACTTCGTGAACAAAGGGAACGTCGGGGCCCTTTAAATCCAAGGAGAAGGGGTGATGAGACAGGACCATCAACAGCAAACGACACGATCCACGGGCCCATCAACAGCGCCAGCACGATCACCGGGCCCATCAGTTCAGCCGACGACACTGACATCACAGCCTTTAGCCTTTATGCCAGATGCGTACCCTAGCCCTTATATGTATCATAACCCACATATGCTTCCTTTTCCCAGTCCCACCCCAGGTTGGAATGCATGACCCGGTTCGAGTTCGTTCTGCACTACTCCGATCGCCGGTGATCTTGAGGTCGCCGTCGCGTGAGGATCACGGGAGGCACCGTCGGGAGCACTTCTTTTACCGGCCTCATTCGCCATACGGATTGGACCCCCACCGTGGTTTATGCAAACACCTCCGGGGTCGTTATTTTATTAAGGTGGGTCATCCTCGCAACACCCACAACCAGAACCACTGCCGGAGGAACCAGAATCCCCGCCCGAGGTTCCACGACCCTCGCCGAAAGCTAGAAGAAGGAGGAATCCGGTACAGAATCGCCACCACCCCCGTGTGGCACTGATTCCGACCGGCATCAACATTGATTCGGACGAACTTTTTTATTTTTTAAATTGTAATAATTTTTTTTTATTTTTTTAATAAAATAAAAGTTGTTTTTTATTTGTGTTTGTAATTTAATTTTAATATCTTCAATAAAATAAAAGTTGTTTATTTTTTATATGTAATTTAATTTGAATTTTTTTAAATAAAATAAAAAGTTATTTTTTATTCTTTATTTTTTGTAATTTAGTTTTAATATATTTAATAAAATAAAAAGTTGCTTTTTATTTTTTATTTTTTGTAATTTAGTTTTAATATATTTAATAAATAAAAAGTTGTTTTTTATTTTTTATTTGTTTGTAATTTAATTTTAATATATTTAATAAAATAAAAAGTTGTTTTTTATTTTTATTTTTTGTAATTTAGTTTTAATATATTTAATAAATAAAAAGTTGTTTTTTTAATTTTTTGTAATTTAGTTTTAATATATTTAATAAATAAAAAGTTATTTTTTATTTTTTGTAATTTAGTTTTAATATATTTAATTAATAAAAAGTTGTTTTTATTTTTTATTTTTTGTAATTTAGTTTTAATATATTTAATAAAATAAAAAGTTGTTTTTATTTTTATTTTTGTAATTTAGTTTTAATATAATTAATAAATAAAAAGTTGTTTTTATTTTTTATTTTTGTAATTTAGTTTTAATATATTTAATATATTTTTTACTGCTAGTAGCTAAAGTGCGCCATTGGGAGCGCTTTTGCCACATCAAAGCAAAGCGCGTCCCCGTCAGCGCGCTTTGTGCTGATGTGGCAAAAGTGCTCCCCCAAGGGCGCACTTTCCTGCTGCATCCCCACAAAACGCGCTGACGTGGACGCGTTTTGTGGGGAAATGGCCATTTTCCGTAAATTTTTAAAAAACCGACCCTTTTACGTAAATAAAGTTTTTTTTTTGATATATTTGGATATTTTGCCCTATCAAAACAGTCTATAAAATAATACTTCTCAAAATCTTTAACTTTTACCAACACAAAAGCTTATTAAAATATCACATCAATTAAATTAGCTATAATAAATTTATTATTCAACGTTTATATATTTTATTAATTTGATCTTTATTTTTGTTTTCGAGTTAAATTTAGTTATTAATATTTTAAAACAATCAAATAATTTTTTAATGAAAATGTTGATTAAAACATTAATTTTTTAACGATTTAGTGTGGCAACTTAAGTGACGGTTCACCTGTACTTTATGTTGATATGACGTTATTTATCTTTTATGCCACGTCAACAAATAATTTAAAAATTATTAAAATATTTTAAATATATATTAAAAGTAAGATGAAGTACATGTTTAAAAATTGAAAGTTTGTCAATATTTCCGTTGAAAAAACAATATATTGACACTTTTTGAAAGATTAATAGTTAAATTTAACTCTTTTTAAAAAGTGGAGAGCCAGTCAAATTTAATTTTAAAAATAAAAGTTAAATTAACAAATAATATACTAAATTTATTGTTATGCTGTCAAATTAAAAGCCCCATTGTTTTTTTTCTTTCTTTCTTTAAAGCATCATTACTTAATTGGATTTTGAAAAAAATGAAAAGCCCATATCTAAATTGGGTTGGATTAAGAAAAGGTAAAAGGCCCAAATTTGAATTGGATTTAAACGGAAGCTGACCAACCCAGCCCTTCTCTTCCCTTCCCTCCCAGGTGAAGCGTAACGGCAAACAACCAAACGTACTTATTTTGGAAGTAGAAGCGCTGATTTTGAATTGTTTGGCGCGTGCATTGCAGAGGAGTGAATAGGAACCGCCATCGATGGTTTTTAGACAAGGTTTGAGCTTGTGTTGGTCTTAATCGGCATGGCGGAGTCCACAATGAATCTCAAAATGTCGTCTTCTCCTCCTCTCTTTGTCTCCTCGAATCTGCCGCCCTTTCACTCGTTGCTCATAACCCATCACTCCTTTCACTTTTCCACGCCCCTTCTTCTTCTTCTTCTTCTTCTTCTCCACCATGACCTCCTCCCAACCACTTTCTCAGGTTTGTCTACTTTCCTTCTGCCCATTTCCTTTTTCTTTTACTTTTGTTAGCAATGATCTCAATACGAACAGTATAAACAACGGTACTTTATAAAACACACTATGGTTTTTTTTTTCTGTATATATTCTTGCTTCTGTTACAACACTCTAGTCTCTATGTTGTGTTGAAGAATAAACCATAGATTTTGAATTTGAGTGAATCAGTCAAGACATACAGAGGATTATCCACCTTTTTCGTTACATTCACCTTTTATACAGTCCTTTTTCTAAATTTCCTTCACACGCAAATTAGTAAAATTACTATTAGCTGTGGCATTGGCGTATAGAGCATTTACCTGTAAAAATGGAATTCCAATAACGAGGATAAGTGTAAATAGTCTTTTGCTTTTTATACAATCTTGAGTAGTTACTACTTCTTCCTTCTATTCTACTTGGAAATGGTTAGTCAATGAGGTGATTATGTTGCACAAAACTTTCCAATCTATTTTTAGATAAACTGATATAGCCCTGAGCTAGAAGCTGCTATTGATTCTCATATTTGTTTACAATCTCTAGTAACACATTAAAACTGTACATTTAATGTAAATTATATCGGAGTAAGAGCATAGACTAGTTCTTAGCTTTCATGTCACTAGTCTCATGGCTTCAATGGTTATGACCTTAAATATTCAATTATCATAACCGTGTTTTTTCCCTCTTTTTGCTGTGTAGATTTCCTCAATGTTTCAAATCCTTTTTCTTTTGTTCTTATATGACAGGGACCATATATTCGTACCCGAGAGAATCCTTACTTTGATGGTCTATTAGTAAAAGGTGGTTCTTTAACAGAAGAATCTTCTAACTCTAACTTTGGAGGCATTTATGATGTCCAGAAGGTTTCCAGGTCTAGATCAGATATTGGTGACTCAGGGCGCAAAAACCTTGATTTGGATATATCTGAAAAGCCTATGGAACCAGCTTTTGGTGATTCAATCTCAGATGCTATTCTTCAACCATTTATCCGAGCATCAAATGATAGTTGGTCAAATGCTGTAAGGCCACCTGCATCTGTCCTATCAGACATTCAGTCAGAGTCAAACTTTCATTTGGATAATCCAAGTGATTCAATGAAAGACTCACTTGACCATTCTGTACCTTCTCTGTTGGGAACTGAAAAATCATATAAGGTTATGAAAAAAAGAACCAGCTTGCCAAAAATTCCACTTCCTCAGTCTGCAGCTTCATTTTATAATGGATATTCACCACAAATGGAAATTGTAGAATCCTGTGAAAGCGTTAACAGACTTAACTTTTTTCTCAAATCGAGAAGGGAAGAGGCTGATGCTGGTGTTCCAGGAAGGTTCCTTCATGCTGTTATTGGGCAAGACATCCTTGGTAATTATATGTTGTCTTCTCTTACCATAATAATTAAAGAAGTCCTGAAGTCTTATCTTTTGTTTTTGCTATACCTATAACTCTTTCCACTTCATTTGCTTCTAACCAAGAACTAGATGAAGCAACTTTATTTCTTGTTTGATTTGTGAGAAGCATACACCTAATCCTTATGTGCATGAGGCGGTAGGTGATTATGTAACTTAAGCTTAGTCCTCAAACATGCTTTTGCATCTTTGTTCTTGCGAGTGCATTGAAGTTGTTTCCATTCTTTACCTGTACTTTTAAGTCTCAAGTTTCTTCAATTAATGAATTAATTTTATTTATTTTGCAACAAAAAATTTGGAAAACTGGTGAGGAGGTATTGTGTTTTCAGTATTGAGAAATTCAAAATCTTTGGGATGAAGAAAAAGAATGCTCTGCCACAATTTTATTCTTGCGCTTCTTGCCATGAATTTTCTATTCTGATATCAGAATTTTCAATTTTCAGATGTTGGCTCTGTTGCTTCAGCAATCATGTATGCCTTCTACTTGAATGAAACACTTGAAAATGATCAGTTCTTTACTGTTCCTGTTATCAACATAAAGAGGACAGAGCTGAACTCACATGCTGAATTAAAATGGTTGCTGGATTCTTGTCAAATTGATCAGTCATCCTTAATCTTTATTGATGAGGTATGTTCAGCTCAACTGATGTAATACCGATATTAACATTGTTCTGCCTGCTTTGAATCTCTTAAGAGCTACTTTTCTATGCATTCAATTTTATGGCTTTCAGAAGACCTTATTAAACTTTTTCAATTCTTAACATCTGGCCTGCTCAGTTGGATAAAATATTCATAACTAACATTTTGTTTATGTAACTCCTATAAGTGGCCCAAAAGGGAGTATATATTTCTCAAGTGCTAACAGCTATTAAATGCTTAGGTTCAGATATTTGAGTATATGGTGCTATTCTTTTATCTGCAGATCATTTCACAGATCCCTTGTTTGATAAATTTCAAAATATGATTTAAGTTTAATTCCCAACTTTAATTGACCATTTCTTCTTGATGTTGAATGATGGGCAGATTGATCTATCATATTATGACTTGTTCGGGAGTCTTAAGTTAGTTCTATTAAATGGTTCCAAGCTTCCGAGTAAACAAGAGGTAATATTCTACAAGAACTGACTTTACCTTTTGACCATCAGAAATGATTTATATAGCTTCCTATGTACAGGCACTAAAAGAATCAGTCATTGAAATCTTTAACTGCAAAGAGGTATATATACAACTGAATATGGCTAATTTCATGCCTTCTTTTTTATTTGAATCTGAAAATATTAATAACAGATATTCACCTTTATCTACAGGGCGAATTTGTGTACCCTTGGGTTGAGAAAGTTACCATGGGACAGGTCTGACATGAGAGTTTAAGTTGTGTTATTCTATATTATTTAACTATTATCCATTCTTATTGTCATATTAATTATTTAATTGTCTTGCTTTTTCTTGATTTGTTATGCCGATATCATTATATTTTGATGATGTGGTTTTCCCTAAACATAACTAACTTCTTGGAATAACTTATGTTTCTGGGATGTGGCTACCAATAAGGAGAATTACTAGCAAGCTGATAGTGTTTAGCATACCAAGTTATGTTCTAGTTATTGAATATCTAGTATAGTTACTTTTGTCTTACTGAGATAGCATGTATTCAAACATATTTGATTCACAAGAGGCCTTAAAGCCAATTTAAAGCATAAAGCTATCTTTTGCAAGTATATCCCATTCAATATATTGTTAATATTACCTTGTTATTTGTCATGATCTTGTTTTTTTTTATGTTTCATCATGTTATCAATATTCATGAAACCTGCACCTGGTGTTCATAGTGTTACTCAATTGAGTGGGTTCTGTTTAAAGAGATAGAAGGATCTGTTTCCTTTCTATCTGGAAAATAATTCTAGGATGGATTCTCCTACACTTGAATGCTATTCCAGTGCAATTGGAGCTCTTTTATCCAATCAGTTCACAGAAATTTTCAGTAATTTGCTTGGTTAACTCTCTTCATAAAGTATTTTGTCGATAACTAGTGAAGTTTATAGTCCGGTTAAAATATTGTCATCCAAATGATTATCAAGTGCGCCTTCTATTTTCAATCTTCATTATTCAATATGCATCATCAGACATAGTATCACACTAAAAATGTATTAGGCATGAATGAAGACAAAGAAGGGATCTTTAATAGCGTTACCAGTTTTCTAAGCTCAAATTTTACTATTCCTTTTTGCTTTGTTTATTGTTGGTAAAGAACAAAATTGTTATGGAAATGTGTCATAATTTTTAAAGTAGCGAAGTTAGGCTCCTTCTGGTTGATGCTTTTTCTATTTACTGTTTTCTATATAGAGTTAAAAGCAAAAGATTGTATATTTTATTTTACTTTAGAGTTTATTTTTATACAAGAAAAGTAATGACATGAACAACACTGTTCATACTTAATCGTTCTTTTATCTCAATTTGTTTAAGAGTGGGAATTTCATTTTCGAAACAGTAGCATGTCTTATTTTCAGTGCTATTTTTCCTCTTAAAGCAAAAACAAACGATGACATGCATATTGTTGCAGTTACAGAAATGGTTAGCAACAGCAACTTAGAACATTTGCTCTCAACAAAAATAAGTTGGCTTTTGTTATTTGTCATGTGTGTTTCTTGTGAAGCTCCCCCCCCCCCCTCTCCTTTTAATATATGCTTTTAAATCTACTCTGTTATAAAATAGTCTGGGGGGTCTTGTTTAACAGCATTCATGTATGCAGGAGTGCTCATCTTGTACACTTATTGCTGAAAACTTTGCAATGACATCGCCTCAGATTTTGGCAGGACAAGGATTCAGCCGACTTTTGGTACTTATTGCAGTTTCTTTTGAATATTCAACTGTTTGCTTCCTTTCTATCTTTATGCTTTTATATATTCTAGCATTAACTAATATTTTATTTATTTTTCAAATTAACCAAGAGCGATACTTACGGAAGCAACTAGCTCATAACAATTAAAGCATTCACTTGCACTTTGCAAGCAATTGAATCAAAGGTTGCCTGTTCTTTATGGTTATCATATTTAGCAGTAAGTATTTAATTTCGGAGTTACTTTTTGATAAAACCAAAACTTGAAGGTCAAAATAGTAAGTCAAAAATTAAGAGCTAAATTGCTGGAACTGAATTTTTTCATTGAATTCTAACATTTCGAGCTGAAATGGAATTAAATTATTTGATCGCTATAACAGCTTAGGTCTGCTTGACAGTATAAGAAAATCACATTAAGTTGAAATTCTTGTATAAGAACTTAAAGAAAAATGATCGACAATACAATCTTTGCAATGTTTGTATTCACAATAATTGCATTGCAATGCTGGAGGCGAAGTGCTTACTTTATAATTGTGCTCCTGCGGTGTGATGGTTATAACAGTGAAGAATAGTATCTGTGTTAATATTAAAGGGATATGATTTTATTCCAAAATTTTTGGAGTGGTGGTTTGATTGCTGATGATACTCGTATACGAAATGATCTAGCATAGATGTTATTGGATAAATTAAGGCGCCAGTTCAATATTTATTATGCTACTTTGTTGTTGTTTTTTCTTCTTCCGCTAAAGTTGCCAAAAAATAAATGCAACTAAGAAAAGCAAAACCATTTCACTCATGATCCGACCTTGTTGACTAAGGCTAGTATAGTTGAGTTTTTACATCAGCAAGTTCTTTCAACGATATTTAGATCTGGGGTATGCTGAACTGTGATAAAGTTGGCTCTAAGGCCTGTGTCTGGGAGGAAATATGACCTTAAAGGCAGAAGGGTTTGGCCCAAGCAAGTCTGATTCTGTTAGGTTTGTTGCTCTTATTCCTAGTTTCTACTAAGGAAAGAGAGAACAGCTAGTCAAAGTAATATTATGCTGAATAACCCTAAAAGTAGATATGGCATCAAGCCTAACACTTGACCCTTTTCCGGGATTGACTACTGCTTATCAACAAATGTAAGCAGTTCTCAGTCAAAAGAGAAAGCTATTCCTCTTAGCTGTCAAACAAGTGAATGGTTGTTCCTTACGAGGGAGGGGAAAACTGTGTTATCCATGAATATGGAATTTTTACTTTTTGATAATCTGAAAATGTTGTTTGCTTCTGTGTCCAAAGTAGAAGCATGATTTTACTTTTTGCTTCCAAAAGCAAGTAGCAAAATTGATAGAACCCAACTGATTTCCCGAATTTGGTGTCTGAGTGATTCAGTGAAATAATATTAGGAGCTGTAAATGAAATTGTGATCAAAGTCAACCAAATGAGACAAGCTGAAATTTTACTTATGTGCAGTTAGCTGGTATTCTGTTAGACACTGGAAATCTGTCAAGTCCTGATTCTACGACCAAGGATAAATACATGGCTACATTGTTGCTCAATGGAGCTGGTCGTTTTGGATGCAATGGCCTGTACCAGATATGTAAGCTCTTTTTGGCCTAATTCCTCCCTTTATTCTCTCTTCACTCTCTCTCCCCCCCAAACAAGAAAATGGAAATAATCCAATCTCACTCCATATTCACGTGTTCTTTACTTAGGCTAATGTTTGGATCTAAAACTCATGATTTGCAGTGCGATATAAACTATATGATGTGTCTGAGCTGAGAGTAGCTGATATTTTGGGAAAAGATTTCAAGAAGTGGACAAGAGTAGGTTTGTACTTGCACTTTGACTATATTTGATTGAATTTCCATTAACTGAATGATAGTAGCTGATATTCAACATTACTTTCAAGTGTTAACATCACATAGTGAGGAAATCATATGGTTTATGATTTTGGGTTGTATGGATTAGGTTTTTAGGATTTAGGGGTTTATGGTTTATGGCTATAGAGTTTTAGAGTTTAGGGGTTTATGGTTTAGGGTTTGTAGGGTTGATTATTTTAGTGTTTTTAAGGTTTAGGGTTTTGTGTTTTTAGTGTTTAGAGTTTCATGGGTTAGTGTTTAGTGTTTTTAGGGTTTTATGTTTAATGTTTTTAGGGTATAGGGTTTTAGGTTAGGGTTTTATGTTAATGGTTTAGTGTTTAGGGTTTAGGGTTTTAGGATTTAGGGTTTAGGGTTTTAGTGTTTTTAGGTTTAGGGTTTATGGTTTTATTACTTACAGGGTTTATGTTTTATTATTTTTAGGGTTTATGGCTTTAAATTTTTAGGGTTTTTGGTTCACTATTTAGGGGTTAGGGTTGTATGGTCTGGAATTTTAGATTTAGGGTTTTGTTTTTTAGAATTTAGTGTTTTTGGTTTTATGTTTAGCGTTTTTGTGTTTATAGTTTTTTATTTATGGTTTAGTGTTTAGTGTTGTAGGGTTTAGGGTTTTTTGGACTTTTGTTGTGTGATTCATGATTCTTTGTTTGTGTAATTGCCATTCAATTGCATTCCGTTAACTTAGATTATTAAACCAGGCAAGGCAGACAACTCTTGTTCAAGGTTAACGGTTGCACATGTTGGTATGAGTTCTATTGGCATTTCAGTGGAGCAGCTTCTTTCACATGGCGAGGCCTCAACTAGGGAAATAAAACATTTTCTTCGTGAGTTATTAAAAATATGAATTAAATCACTTGAGAGTCTGTTTTTCTATCCCTGACTTTTTGCTCTGAATATCAGAAACGGAGAAACTTCGTCTGCTCATGATTGTTTCAGGATATTATGATCAACAGAAGAATTTCAAGGTCCGGATTCTCGTAAAATCCGTTTATTTATTCTTTTTTTCTTCTAGAGTGTAGACTGGCTGTCACTATACGATTTGAAATTGGAAAATTTTAACCTATGGTTAATTGTTGGAGAGGTTGTTTTGTTTCTGAGTATCGTAAAAGTTAAAGTTCTAGGAAGACTGAACAGGCAGTATGTTATTAATAAATTTAGTGTTGATCATGCACTTGATAGAGACATCCTGGTAGTTGGGGATTCTTTTCGTTTCAGATTACAGGGTACACAATTAGTCAAATTTGCATACAGAGAAAAGTAACAGCAGTATTGCTTTCTTGTGAATGTATGAATGTTATGTAGAGAGAGATCCTAGTCTCAACTGAATCTGTGGAGGTGATGAAGAATCTACTCTTCTTCTTCAATTCCAATGCTTCTCAACTGCCTCTCAAAGCTTTTCATCAACCAGGTCTGCTTTATCTCAACCCATCTGTTGATGAATAGACAAAATTTGCAGATGTTTTGAAATATTGGATATATGTCTCTTCTTAAGTATAATTGCATGCACCAACTGAGCGAGTTTGATTTGTTTCTCCTTTATTTTAGGTATAGGGGAGGAGATGAAGGCATTCGAGATTGATAAGGTTACATCAAGAAAGACAATCGAGCGGCTTTTGGAACAGTTTGGCGGCCCCTTCAACCAACACCGACCTTAATAATTATCATCATTATGTGCCTAAACAACATCATCAACATGAAAGTAAATGAAGATTTTGATGTATGATAGCTGCAAACATAATCATAATCATGTTCAAGAGTGCACGCCTACCTTTAGATTTGGATTTTGGTTTCATATGTATTTCTATGTTCAAATATATATGTTTCAATATATATGATCGAACAGTGCACATTTTCTCCCACTCAAAGGCATTACTCGATAAAGTTTCGAAATTTTGTTTTAACCAAGAATATTTCAAACCGAAAGCTTAGCACTACCATCACCTGACAGTAGTCCAAGCAACTGGTAGCAAAGTGACGCAAGTTCGATCATTTTACTTGAATCCGTAATTGTAGCAACATCAACTGGGAGCTCGAGTTGTAATGCAGCATCTTTTAAGGTGATGTTGCACTCCCCACATGCCAAATGAAATGTGTGGGTCCCCGGATGTCACCTCTCAATCAATATGGATAAAAAATCGGCCCTAAGCTCAAACATCCTAATCAATGTTACTGTTCCAAATCCCGTGGCATCCACCCAACCTCTTTTCGTTTAGCTTTTTTTTTACTCTCTTTTTTAGCTTTTTTTTTTCTTTTTGTCAACTTATTTAAAAAGAAAATTAACACAGGTATCGCCAATGTGTCGAGCAACATAAAAAAAAATATTTTGTTATCCCATATCCTATCTTTTAGTGTATTTAGTAGAAAAAATTGGTATTTTTGAAAATTTTATAAAAAGTGTTGTCAATATGTCAAGCGATACTATTTAAAAAGTTATCTTTTCCCATAGCATTATTAAGTATAATTTGTGACAAAGTGTAAGTAGTGTGAGATGACACCCATATTCACTATAAATTTCAACTTATTCTCTTAATTAATCTTTACTTCATATTATCTGTATTATTTTTATAAAATAACCCACATGTAACACTATTTAAGTCTTCTAAGAACCACACCACCTAAGTTTACTAGTTTTTTGGCCTACAAATAAATAAGATAAGATTTGAAATTACCGCTTATCTTTACCTTGTTGACTTTCAATGGAAAAAGATTTGAAACCTGTACTATACATATCTGAAACCTGAGTTTAGGAAGCAAATTGTATTATTATATATAATTATGATACGTAAGTTTCTTGTTTCATTTTCGATGACTATATTTTATCTAAATTAATTAATAATGAAATTTAAAAAATAAAAACAATGTCCCAGCATCAATGTAGGTGGTCCTGGTATATGAGTTATCTATGATTCTAATTGCAAATTATGGTCGTCCCAATTTTAATATGTAGAACCCTACAATTAAATCAAGCATATTGTATATGTAAACTGATATATCTGAACGTGCCGTCCATATCATAGAGAGACAGGTGGAGAGAAAAATAAATGTAGTCCATTCCATCACCAATGAACTAAAACATATATATTATGTCTGACTATACAATAATAATAATAGTAATAATAATAATAGAACAGAAGCCTCTTCAGTCTTCTCTATTGTCTCGACTCTCAACCACCCCCACCCATATAAGAACAAAACAATAGAAATAGTTAAGTACAGTTTACACTTTACAGCTCAGCTCGGCTCCGACACCGCTTAATATTATATTACTAGTATTAATTAATCATATCCCGAGCGGCAGCATTAGCCTGAAACGAATTAATAATGGCGTTGTAAAAATTGGGATGTGAAAGTGAATTAATTTTGATGGTCTGACGAACATGAAGACGGAGTTGAAGAAATTGTGGTGGCGGAGGCCGATGAGGTTCTGGGCGTTGCCGCCGACTGCTTCTGCTTCAACACCACCGTGGGGAGGATGCTGGTTTTCCTCCTTTCTTGCTCTTTGATTAACTCACCTCCCATCATCTCCAGTTTCTCCAAATTCGTCACCTCACTCCTCTTTTTCCCTTTGAAAAGATGCGACTCCACGTTTCTTTGACCTAGCATCTCCTTTGTAACGCTCATCACTGCCTCGCTTTTACTATTTGGCTTAACGTTAGGGGTCCCCTGAATTCTCACGTACTTGCTTCCATTTCCGCTTCCTCCGAATGCCATTGAAACTGCTTGATCAACCTGTACATATGGTTCGTTAATCTCAGCCATGGGATGTACATTTTAGCTAGCTTTGATTAATAATATGTTTCATTTTTCATATATGTATTAAGATTCATTTTTGTACTTACCATATCGGAAGCTCCCTCGCCGGCGATTCTAAGAAACCTTGCCGGCGCGGGAGTAAGAGTAAGGTCGCCGGAACCGAAACCGGACTCTCCATTCCCCAAAGATAGGACCAAAAGATCCTCCACCCCATTACAAAACGGGAACTCCTGCTTATTATTCAGCACGTGTGTTATCGCCGCCGCAGCTGGATTGTTCATGGCCACCCCACCTTCTACCGCCAGGATCTTCGTCCTCTCATCCACTGACTTCATTCCCACTGCTCCCACAACCGTCGGATCAGCCGACGTTGCGTAGCACACGTCTTTCATCTTGAAATCATAGCCGTCCATTTCCAATGCATCAGCGCGGGAAAACAAGAATGGCGCGTTGGAACAGAGATCGTAGCAGGGTATCAAAATCGGCTTCAAGGTATCTTTCAAAGTCAACTCCCCGAAAGCTTTGCTCAACAGTTTCTTCACCTTCGATGGACGGAAAAGTCGACGGAATATTCCCTGAGGCGAGGAGGGAAAGAGTTTCCGACGGTTTTTCAGAAGGAACTGAAGAGCTTGGTCGGCAGTAAAAATGGGAGCGCCGTTTTCAGCGCGAGTAAACAACAATGCGGCGAGAATCGCACCAGCACCAGAGCCTGCAACAACGTCGAAATACTGGGCAATGACAGCATTGGGATTCCCCGACTTTTGACGGAGAAAAGTCTGGAGGGTAAGGAGGGATTGGGCGGCCAATATACCATCGGAAAAGCTCCCACTGTCAATGGATAGGATTCTTACTTTCCCGGAAAGCTGATTTCCAGATTTCAAGTGATCTTCTTCATGGGTTTTTGCAGCAGCATTATTCTCGTGATCACCGAAAAGAAATTTGTTTTCAAGGATGGAGAAGATCTGGTTAGTAAGGGAGTCGACTTCGTTAATTAGAAGAGCCATCTGGTCAAACAATTAAAGATATGAGAATGAAAGAAAGGTAGAGGTGTTTTACTTTAAATTTGTTTGGATTCAAGATGGGGAGAGAGAATGGGAATTGGAATTGAAAGAAGTAGACAAATTGATTGGACTTTGGAGACCTTACATATATATATATATATATACACTATATTCACGGTGATGGAATTGGAAGAAGAATGAATAATAGATAAAATTAAAAGGAAAAAAACAAAAAAGAGTAAAATTGTCGACTGTTGAGGAATTCGTGCGTTTATTTTTATTATATTTTATTATAAAGGAAATTGAGAGAGAGAGAGAAAGGAAGAACCCAGGAACATTCTTGACACTGAAGATTAATCGGCGAGTTTTTGTTTGTAAGGAATTTTTACTCGCTATGCAGTTAGAATTTAAATTAGAATAGTATTTTATTTAGGATAAATTATATAAAATAGTCATTCGATTATTAATATTTTTCATTTTAGATATTTAAAATAAAAATTTATAATTTAAGTATTCCTGTTACATACTAAAATCACAAGCTGACGTGAGTTAAAAAAATGGTATAATAATAAATTTAACTCTTGACTTTTACATATTATATCGATTTAGTTATAATTTTATAAAATTAATCCTCAAAATTTACAAGTGTTCTTAATTTGATCCTAATTCTAAAAAATTCAAATAAATATATAAAAATACATAAATATTTTCAAAAAAAATATAATAAGAAATTTAAATTTTATATTAATATTAAATAAATATAATTATATTAATCTTAAATAAAATAAAATCCCCTACCCTGTCTCTCTCCCTCTCCTCGTCCCCCCGCTCCCGTCTCTCTCTCTCTCTCTCTGTGCTGCTAATCCTTAATTTGCAGCAGCAGTTGTAACTAAATACATATGATCTCTTCAGCTTACCTCTAAGGCTCTAACTAAATGTAGCTTCAATGAATGTTATTTTCCTCTATTTTTTCTTGTAATTCCCGGACCACTTTATACCATTTATGTTGAAGACTTTGAACTTGATATATATATCATTTTGTAGCTTTGCTTCACCCGTCAGTTCTGGAGCTCTTAAAACCAGGCTAACTACACGGCTTTGCACTTGGGGTTCATTATGCTCAACTCGAGGTTTAATGTAACTCTCAGGAAAAAAACTATTCAGTTTTATTGTGTCCCAAACTATTTATTTTGCCAAATGAGCGTGAAAGATATTAGGATGTGATTAGATTTGGACTGTTAAATATAATTATATTTATTTAATATTAATATAAATATTAATATTAATCTAAAGTTTAATTTTATTATTATACTTTTTGAAAATATTTATGTATTTTTATATAGTTCTTTGAATTTTTTAGAATTAGGATTAAATTGAAAATATTTATAAATTTTGAGGATTAATTTTTTAAAATTATGACTAAATTGATATAATATGTAAAAATTGAAGGCTGAATTTGTTATTATACTAATTTTTTTAATTGCCATGCTTTTGTGATTTTAACGAAAGTAACTAAACTGGTCAAATTATGTAACGTGGGTATTTAAATTATAATTTTTTTTATTTTAAATACCTAAAATAAAAAATTTCAATAGTTAAGTGACTATCTATAGAAATTACCCTTTTTATTTATGGCATTGTCCTTTTAGTACTAAAATATTATGTCCTTTGTTTTTTTAAAATTTAATTTTTATGCTTTTGCATTTGGACTGTACCTGGTCAAGCTAATAAAAATAAAGTGATCGCTGCATTCATTTTTATTTTTACTTTTTCTTCTCTCTGGTCTCGGCCTTCCTTAAGTTTGAATTTTTAAATTCTCCTTTTATTTTCTTCCTTTTTCTTTTTCTTTTCTTTTTCCTTCTACTTGCTTTTCTTCTCCTTCCCTCATTTATTTTTTAAATTGCAGGCAAAAAGAAAATTCCGTATTTTAAATTAAAAACGTTCCTTTATGTACTCTCCATTAAAAATTGTTTTCTACTTTTTATACTTGTTTATAATTTATGTTTAGAGTTTGTGGTTGATCTTTCCAATAATACTTATCAGTGATAAATATGATTTTTATTTATATTCATTTGATAATTTAGAAAATTTATTACTCTCATCTCTTACCCTTAATGTTGTATAAAAAATATTATAAACAAAATAAGATGTACCAAAAATTATCATTATTTATTTAAGAAGCAACATAGACAAATAATTATGAATTATAAGGACCTGCAATTGCAATTTGAACCCTATGGCGAACCCTTATTTTGCCAAGTAGCCTGCCACCTCGTTCGCACTCTGCCTGATACGTGTTATTCGAACATCCCAGTCGTGACCACACAGATCTTTTATATGACTAACCAAGGCCAGATTATTTGAAGCAAACTAGCCATCATTCAATAGTTGAACAGCCTGGGAATTATCACATTCCACCCCTATCTTCTTGAAGCCCTCCTCCCAAGCAATAGAGAGGCCATGAAAAATCCTCCACAATTTCGCCTTTAACACTGAACTAATTCTGGCATGTTTAGGGAAACCAACCAGTTAGTTCCCAAACTCGTCCCTGATCACGTCACCTACCGTTGAGCGACACCCCTCCAAAGTCATTGCCCATCAGAATTCAGCTTAATCTAATCCTTAATTAATTTATATAATATATATAAATGTATCCTCTATTTTCATGTGAAGGTTCATGGATTCGAAATTACACCTCCCAATAATGCTGTCTTTAATGTTTGAATTCAATTTCTCCCTTTAAAAATACAATATATATACAATCAACTCTTTCTATAACAACCCCAATTGTTTAGATTTTGTCTCTTATAGAAAGGTGTATGTTATACACCTATA
The DNA here is from genome assembly GCA_025698515.1 of Gossypium sturtianum. Classification (NCBI taxonomy): domain Eukaryota; kingdom Viridiplantae; phylum Streptophyta; class Magnoliopsida; order Malvales; family Malvaceae; genus Gossypium; species Gossypium sturtianum. Next base: position 162,105,905 of record CM046955.1, on the reverse strand, counting down.
ACAACATGTTGTTATAAAGAGATAATCATTGTAAGCTCATCATAAATTTATATCGAGAATTTTCATCAAAAAAAAAAGGAGAATTACGTTCAAAAAGAAAGAAAGTGAGAATCAAATCAACAAAATTAAAAGAAGTATAATATGCAACTTAAATCTAATAAGTTCAATTAGCCGATAGTCATCAAAATAAATTAATTAATTTACCATGAGTTACTAAATTCTAGTAATTAATATATAAGTTTATGATGTTCCAAATTCATAGTAAAATATTTAATTAGGGAACTTAATAGTTTATCGAATTAATATCTTTAATTCCACCCATCATTTTCATTTAATTAAATATAATTAATAGCTTTCTTGAAGTGAAATTTAATCATTTTATTGAAAAAATATTTTAATTAAGATCATTTTCATTTAATAATTAATAATTAATAGACTTTCTTATATGAAATAGTTATAATTTTACTTAAAAATTTAGACAATATATTGTTACAGAGGCGAAGCCAGGACAATTTTTTAGGGGGGGCCGGATGAAATTTTAATTTATTATAGTTTATATCTTTCTAATTTGTAAAGGATTAAATCGAATTTTTATAATTTTAGGGGGGCAAAGGGTAATTTTACCTTTACTAATTTAAAATTTAAAAAAAAAATTAAGAGCCTAAATAGCAATTTTACCTTTTAGGGGGGTCGGAGCCCATGCCAGCCCTCCTGGCTTCGCCCCTGTATTGTTATAGAGAACTGGTTTAATAAAGAATGTACTTCATAACTAAAAGTTGTTATAAATAATCAAAATAAAACATAAAAAATTGATTATTATTATAATAAAATATTGTTATAGATAATGTTAGATTGTATCGTACTACCATACATCAAATGAAACTATTTGCGGGATATGAACTCTAGTAATTACCAAAATACTAATAAATATTGAACCAACGATATATGTTTCTTTGATAGGAAATCTATAATTTATGTACAATATTGGAAAAGGAGGAGAGAGGGTGTCACAAATTTCTATACATAAAACTCCACACACTCGTAGTCCGTACACAAGCATTTCAAATATCTAATGAATCAAGCAGTAGCATCTCCTTCATAGTTCTTTCTTTTTAACCATTAAAATTGTGTCAAGTAGTAAACATAGCCGTGCTATTTAATGGATGGTACCCTACAAAGTAAAGGCCGTGGTGGTGGTGAGAGAAAAAATCCCAGTAGGCCCATGGAAGGTCATGTGCTATTGCTCTCTCTCTATTTTATGGTGGACCCAACATAAGAATTATTTGATAAATGCATGTCTGGTTTGTTGTACCGACAGTTTTATTACTGACTACTGCCATCAATAATATATATATTTATACTCTCTATCCTCTTTTTTATCCTTAATAATTTTGGTTTTTGACTTGTAAAAATATTAGTAATGCCACTCATGAATAAATATTGTGGATTTTATGAGTCAATCGGTCCGTACGACAGCGTAGGACTAGGGATATATGTCTTCTTTTTCATCCCTTCTATCTATTTCTATGCCCATAGTTTTGACTCTCTCTTGGAAGTTTCAATTCGACACATTAGTCTTTTCCGTCAGATTTTTAGTGTCCACATTCATCATCATATCTTACCACTTGCCAATGCAAATCTTTTCTTCTTTCCTATTTTACTCCTCTTATTTTAACCAATTAACACTAGTAATGAGATATTTTGAAAATATGTATATTTTTTTTTGTCAAAATTAATTCACTCGTCACGAATGCTTTTAAATATAGGTGAAAGACTGATTATAAAATGTATTTTATTTTTATGAATAAATATTAAATACTCGAACGTATGATTAAAATATAAAGTAAACAATCACCATACACATCTATCTTATAATTAAAAATATATATAAATTTTGTACATAGAATTCATATTTGGTTGAGTGTTGTAGCTTTACATATCGATAATAAATTTTATAATTATTATAACTTTTTAAGCTTCTTTATTTTGTAGTACTGTATAGTAAACATTCATTCTATTAATAGATATGAATCGAATCTATTTTGAAATAGATGCTCGAAACATGTGCCTATAGCATGATAGAATTAATGTTATGTTACACCGAATGTAAAAGTTAACAAAACTTTTAATGATGAAAAAAATAAATTTTAGATTAAGTACGAGATATCAGAATTGAAGTTTATTCTTTTCCTCATTACCTTACACCGTTACGAGTTTGTCACTTGCCAATCTCGCATATGCATGAAGCTACCTTATTATCCCATATAGTCAGTCCTAAGAATGATCACATAGTTGAATTTCATAAGTATATTTGTTCCAACCAATCAACCTGCCCATACTTTGATCAGTAAACATTTTTCTATTAATTGTAAAATCATTTATTAATTTTAATACATTTAAGTAAGTAGGCAGTGCAGGGCCTTAACCCCCCAATATACAAAATTTGTCCCTTTAGCTGTTTTAAAATTTATAAAATTATTAATAACGTTGATCCCTAAAATTTTATTATTCAATTTTACTCCCTTAAACCCTTTAACAATACAATCATCATATTAGTTATATTAAACCAAAATTTAAAATCTTGATGTCTAGATAAATCATTTTTATCCCATTAAACATCCTTTGAAGTTAAGTGATATATATTGATGCATGTAATGAAAGTATTCACCTATTAGTTCTTAGTGCAAGTAATTATAAGTTAAATTGCTTACCATACAAGTAAGTAATCTCATGAGATTAATTACAATCTACTATGATCTTGGAATACTACTTGAATGCAATGTTAACCTGATCATAATTATAAGTTTTTAAATTCCATTTACAAATATATTTTATCGAATGGATAAATAACAATTATCATATTACATGCAATAACAAAAAAAAGAAAAGAAAAAGTAATGCGTAAAATATATCAACTATTAATTAATATCTTAGATTGTGTAAAGCAACTCAAACAATTATTTGAGTTTATTTTTTTTTATAAATAATGGATTTATAATGTAATTGTATAAAATGTAGATTGTAATGAACGTGTTTAAAAGTATTAAGTCAATTCCACTACATAAATAGAAATTTATTTTAATCAAATGAGAAGTTAGACGTGAAAGGGATGGATTAAGGAAGCATCATTTTCTTTTCCGTTTTTGGTTTTTTTCTTTTTATTTTATTTTATTCTATTATGATGTTGATTAAGAATGATTGTATTTGGGCCTTGCTCGACAAAAAAAGAGAAGAAAAGGAAATTTTTAGTTTAAGAAATCATATTAATGTTCGAGTTTATCATTATCCAAACAATTAATAAAAAAATAAAATATTTAAATAATAATATGACACAATATCATTAAATAAAATAAAATTAGTGATGGATTTATAAATAAATATTAATAACTTCATTTGAACATAATTAATTATAAATAAATGTTAAAACCCTAAATTCAAAACTTTATACTTTAAACCCAATATCTTAAATAATTAATGTTTAATTATGTTTAAATAAAATTATTAGTATTTATTTATACGTCTTTCATATTTTTTTAATTTATTGATGATGTGTCATGTTACATGAAACTTATACATCAACGGCACATTAAATATTATTTCTAAAAGTAAAATTTAGTTTCCTTAACTTAAAAGAAAATTAAGGTGATCGAAGAAATTTGGATAAACTTTTGATTATATTAAAAAAGACGTGCATATTTATCACATATTTATTGTGTTTAAATATCAAAATAACATATTAATAAGTAATGATTAGACTCTTGGAGGGGTTTGACTTGAGTCGAAGCAATGCAACAATAAATGAATTTATATATTGAGACTGTTAAAATTTTAAATTGTAATAAATGAATGATTAGTGCTTATGCATAATAAATAAATAAAAAGGGAAAAGGGACAGTGGTCCTACACTTCGCCTTACCTCACAGCATTTATTGCTGTTATTATATTATTATATTATTTTCACACGCACTTCCCACCAAAAAAACTCAAGCTCAAACTCGGCGATCTAAACTTTATAACACACTTTCTTGGCTGTTTCTTGGCAGATCCACCGACGCTTAGCTTCATGCATCTCTCCCTCTCCCAACAACAAAACAAACAGTCACATTTTCTATATGCAAAAACTCGGTTGCAATTTTTTTTTCCTTCATCCCTTATCTTTAGTCTGAAGTATAATTTCAACCATTATCTACATTCTTCCTTCTATTATCCCATTTCTATTCTCTTTAGATAATTATATGGATAAATGAACAATAAAGATAATCCTTATCAAAATTCCAACTCGGTTTTTTCATTATTAATATTAAACAAATTGAACTCATATTTATCAGTTTAATTTGCTCGTATTAGAGGTCTCAAATTTAAGCTGCCAACTGAAAATCAATGTTATTGGTTAAGTTGATGAAAGGATTTATTTGACATGAATTAAAAGTTTGAGGGTTATATTACCAACATTTTAAAGAATAGAAGGGAGATATGATGATTAAATGAAAGTTGGAGGCGTAATTGAAGGAAAAGTAGGGGGAATCAAGGGGGGGATATTTGTGTAGGGGCGAGTGGGGACACCGCCAAACGAGGCGGTTGGTGAGTGAGATAGAAAGCAAGAATACAATACAGAGTTATTTGTTGCCCACCAACCGTTGTCGGAATCGGACCACTCTCTTGTACCATTTCCATTTTCTCAACACACAGCACAAACTTTTAGTTTAACAAAATAATAATAAATCATTGTTATTTTCATATCTCTTAATTATATTGCATCTTAATCATTTTGAATCCATCAAATTCTAAAAACATTTTTTTTATTTATTTATTAGATTTGAAACTGAGTTTATCTTTATTTTTTAATTTAACTTATCCAATAAAAAATATAATTATAATTAAATAATTTATAAATTATTTCAATCGTTAATTTTCTTTATTCTAAAGTCCAATTTTTCACCATTTTATGATTATTTAATTTATATTCAATTATAATCACCCACGTTCAGTTGGCCGGTCTAATTCTATTTTAACATCACTACTGATCAGCGTTGGTATATTTATTATGTTTATACATCTGAAAAAGATGGTGCTTTTTCTTAATTTTTTTAATTTATGAAATCATGTCTTTAGGTATATGGTCATTTAGATTATTTATTGTCGAATAATAATAAATAATATTAGTGATTGTACTAAACATGGGGTTTATTGTTTTAAATACTATAATATATATATAATGTTGCTTAATTTATTAGTCAGTTGTTAAAGTGAGTAATATTTTTTTATGGGAGTTTGGACATAAAAGTGACGGTAATCTTAACACCGAAATATTTGTATTAATAATTTTAATATATATTATTCCTTTGATCGGGATAAGATGAGATGAGTTGTCCGATTTAGAGATTGTGAGTAGCACTGTATACATACATGTTGATAAGTCTTATTTTTTTAATATTATTTAATTAAATTGATTAATTAATATATATATATATATATGTTACGATTTGGCTTAACAAGTGAGTTGATTGCATGAAGGTTGATGTTTAAGAGAATAAGGATTTTTTTAATAGAGATTAATTAAAATAATGGAAAAAGACAAATGCTAATTAATCAGTGATACATAAAAACGACAAGACATCAAACAAACTTACTTTTTGAAAGTTCATTCAAAAATAAAAATACAAGTAGTGTACTACATATCTAATTTAAAGGTAGACAGATATTTATTAGTACACAGATTTGATTCTGGAAATAAAACTAATTAAAGTTATTTCTCCACCCCAAGCTAAAATATCAATCCCCAAATGGAATGCATTATGCTACAGATTTTATTTTCTAATATTTTCTAAATCTTGTGATACATTGAACATGTTTAGACAAGAAGTGAATCAATCTACATGAATCAAAATTATTTAAATTTAATTATAAATAATTATTATTTTATATAGTAAATGATTTAAGTTTTAACATAAAAATTTTAATAATCAAATTATGGTGCCTTTAACATCAATACTACTACAAAACTATTAATGAATCATTTTATAAATTTACTAATAATATTACAAAAGATCTCCTTTCTGATTTTCGTATATAATATATTCATGGAAAAAAAAAGATGATAGAGAACAAAAACACTATCACTATATTAGAGCTAGTAACTGACCAAACTGTATACAAGTTGGGGACATAACGTGGGATCAACAATTAATCAAACGGTACAATAAAAAATAAATTAGATGCGTTACTTAGTCTTAGAGAATGGGATAGCCATTGAAATACTTCAAATCCAAAGATATGAGTGAGAAAAGTAAGATGTTTGATTTATGAAGGAAACATTCAATTCAACGATCATTAGCAAAGCTAAACAAATGATGGTGAATGGTGAAGACTACATAGAAGCCTACAAGTAACATTTGCAATGAGAAAAGATATGTGCGACTAACATCACGTAATTGACCTAATATGCGTTATATGCTTCTTCTTTTTTTCTTTTTTCTTTTTTTGGATAAATTTAAAGGAGTAAGAGTTAAGAGCCATATGCTAACATGAAAAGTGAAAGAGGCAAGAGGAATTATCTGAGGTGATAAATAGAGTTGTTAAAAGTTTAGGGTTAAACTAATTTTATGTTAAAGCATTTAAGATTTTTGTGTTCGTCTCAATCTAATTGGCTTAAAATGCATGTCATATTTTGTTATCAAATCCGACCTATATTACCAAGGCAATATCTAGACCCAACCATTTAGAGAAATTTATCAAATAACAACGAGAGTAATTAAGAGATTAACGCACAATTGCCAAATGGGCCGTAGGGTGGGCTTTGACCTAGAAGCTTTTTTGATACCGAAGGAACGTGGTAGTTTCAAAGTTGAGCAGCAGGTTTTAGCCAGAATCCTGGCTACAATTCTATTTTCAAGTTTGAAAATATCATAAACTGAAGGCCTAAACTGTCAAGTGGCACTGAAATAAAGAGAAATGTTGTCTAAGGACTCTTTGTTCAATTATATATTGTCTCCCTCTTATCACAATAACTTAGTTCATCTTTTCAACTTTGATTAAAAGTTCCCTCAGCACGTATAGCTTTAACCCTATTAAAGTATTCTTTCCTCCAAATAATTTTTTCTTTGTAGAATGTTTCCCTGCTCTTTAAAACTACTCCTAACCTATTGGTTTAAGAGGGGTTTTTTCGTAACTGTTTTGTCTATGTTATTAAAGCTCGCACTCCATGCTAGTACGAGTTCTCTCGCCTGTTTATAGCTCTTATCAGATTAATCTTACTACCCCTCTACACACATTTTATCACCCTTGTTCGTAACATCTCCAGACAATGTGAGTAATGTAGTGTAATTGGTTCCCCACATCTATGCTCAATTAAATTTGTCAATCTCAAGCCCATGTTAACGCAAAACCATACTACTTGAAAAATAAATGTTCAAGAGTCTCGAGTATTTTAACACATGAGGTGACTAATATTTGATGGTAGAGGGGTAATTAAAATGTTTATTGAACATATAAGGTATTGTTCCAAAGTCAAATATCATTTGTCTTTGGTTTCGTATCCATGAAATTTTACTTTTCACAATGCTTCTTTTCCAAAGTGTGTTCAAGGATCCATCTTTTCTTTTTAATAATGCATCATTCTTGCTTTGCTAGTAACACCTAATTGAAATGTCTAGCCTTCTTTATAAATTGAGAGGTCAAAGAGACTAGATTTGATTAATTTAAGTCTCCCATCGATAAATAAAAGATTCGATTCCCACTTACATAATTTGCAATCTATTTTAAAGAAGATAAACTTAAAGAACGTGTTTTAGATTAACAAGTATTGTCAGTTCGATTCTAGATAATTCTCTAGTTTAAAACATATGAAATTTGTAAGCTTCTTTAATTTATTTCAAATCTCTTTTTGATACAATAATGACTCGAATCTAAACTATTCTTAAGGTAAGTGAATATACAATCAATAGGTCACAACTTAAGTTTTATTTTTAAACGTTTTAACCATAATAATCACTCAATACTAACCATAAATTTAGATTTTTCCATATTTAATTGTTGCCTTGCACGAAGGCAATTCTTATCTACCACTTCTTTCACCACCCCTCATTCCTCTTGATTGATATGGAAAAAAAATGTAGTTGTCATCCCAAAAGAAAATGTAAAGGTAGGAATGTTTCCCTAATTATTTTAATAGTGTGAATCCTCTTTCCTTCTTCCACTCCCAATTACTTCACGGACAACTAGAGGTGTTCATGGGCCGGGCGGCCCGGCCCGGCCCGACCCAAAGGCCCGACCGAAATTTGGGAGGGTTTGGGCAAAAATATAAGCCCGAAAAATGGGCCTGGACAAAAAATAAGGCCCGTTTAAAAAATGGGTCGGGCCTCGAGTAGGGTATTTTTTGGCCCGAGCCCGGCCCGGGCCGACCCGAATTCACTAAATGACAAAAAAAATCTGCTATTTTTTTTAATTTTTTAATATTGTTTTCTTGTTGTTTTCTCCCTATTTTGCTACCATATTACTATTATGTTGCTACTATTTTGTTGTTATTTTTATTATTATTTTAAAGACATTTGTTAATTTTATTATTATTTTAGAGGTATTTGCTTGTTAAGTTACATCTATGTTAGTGTTATTTAAGTCTACATATTTTTTTAAAATTTATTTTCAATTTGTTGGGAAATATTTATTTTGATTTTTTTAGTATTTTTAATGTATTATATATATTTAAAATTATATAAAATAATATAAAAATTTAATACGGGTGGGTCACGAGAGCTGATTTTAGCATTTTTATATGGGTCGGGCTTGGGAAAAAAGTTAGGCCTATTTTTGGGCCCGGCCCAGCCCGAGTCCGATGAATGGGTCTAATTTTTTAGTTAAGCTCGGCCCGAACCGGCCCGACCCGATCCATGAACACCTCTAAAGACAACACATTGTGGTATAAGATGAACATGTATGAAGATAAAATATCTCCTTGTCACAAACCCCCTCCTCAATGAGGTTAATACATCTTTCATCAAATCCCAAAAAACATAGTACATATTTGACAAAGTTCTAATTAATCTTTTTGTGTCAAACTTTAAAGCTCTTAGAATCTCACCTCTTTCTTTTTCATGATTGTTTGTAATATGTCTGCAGTCTGCACCAACAAAAAAATCATCACATATTTTTCTATTATGAAAAAAGTATTTTTGAATTGATAAATAACTTTATATTTACAACTGAATGTGACCTTTTATTTTTAATGGCAATTTTATTAATAAAAAAGGCAGAGTATTAAAAAAAGTAATTTATTTTTTTTGGAGTAAAAAAACTTCACAAGTAAGTTTAAAATGATGTTAAGTGTTTTTATTAATTATTAAAATTTGTTTTTATTATACTCTAAAAGTAAATGGCAACAAACCACACCCGCTTATGAAATTTTTTTACTACACTAATAGCGTATAAGATAATTAGGGCAAAGCTCCCATATATACCAAAAAAAAAACAAAAATTACTGGAAAATACCACTTTCAGTAAAAATTTACTGGAATGTACTACTTTCCCAAAAATGCGCCACGTCATCGCGCTTTTTGGGAAAAATAGCTAAAGCGCGCCCATAGGGGCGTTGCACACCACCAAAGAAAAACGCATCCACGTAGGCGCGCTTTTGTTGAGGTGGTTAAAAGCGCGCCCTCTGGGCCGCGCTTTATGTAACATCCTAGGAAGGGCCTATGCATTTTTCAGATCAATTGTATGAAATGACAAGTCTTAAGTATTATGAATAAATTTTTGATACTTTTGGAAACCTAGAAATGAATGAAAATGGAAATGAAAATGAAAATGGGAATGAAAATGGAGATGGAAATGAAAATGGAAATGGAAATGGACATTTTTGGAAACTTAGACATTTTTGGAAACCTAAACATTTTTGGAAATGATCCAAAAATGGAAACTTAAACATTTCGGGAAACTTGGATATATGAGAGAAATAAAGGAGTTTTATTCACATAAATATGTGAATAATAAGAGAGAAATAAAGGAGTTTTATTCATATAAATATGTGAATAATAAGAGATAAATAAAGGAGTTTTATTCACATAAATATGTGAATAATAAGAGATAAATAAAGGATTATTTTCTAATGAGATAATTGATGAGATAATTGATGGATTAAAGGCTTTTATCTTTTAAATAAAAGAGATAATATTATCAAAAAGAGGAGTGGTGGCCAAGTAAAGGACTCCTAGGTGATAACTTTGGCTATAAAAGGAGGACAGGAGGGCTACTCATCAACATTTGCTCCTCTCCTCTCTCTCCGAAAATCTCTCCTAGGCAAAACCCTCTCTGCCGAATTTTCATTAAGCAAAAATCCTCTCTTTTTCTTCTATTTTCTTCCGTTTCATTGTTGTTGAATCTTTGTGGATTCTAAGAAAGAGGGCAATCATCCACAACATCAAAAGGGGATCTTTCGGGAAATCTAAGGATCTAAGGTAAGGATTATAAATATAAATATGTGGTTAAAGATTATGATTCACGTTTTCAAAGTTAGATCTAATCTAACACTTTGAGTTATAGGATTTCAACAGCTTATAAAGGAATCCTCTTGATTTGGAATCCCATCATAAGGTAAGGGATATTCGGCCAAGGCATAATTTGTTTAAGTGTTTTCCATTATTTCAAAAACCGAAAATCGACATGGTTACATACCTAGTATTAGCCGATTTCAAGGAAGAGGAATTCTAGCAAGCTGTTGGGACTTGATTAAATCAATTCGGCAACTAGGTAAGTAATTCTACTTCTAGTAGGATTTGGTTTTAAGACCAAATAGGTTTATTTATATGTTTTAATTAATGGCCGAATATAGGAGTGAAAGATCTAGATCGGTAGATCGCTTCTACTGGAATTCACGGAAACTATTAAGCTAAAAAGGTGTGTACTCTTACTAACTTTCAATAAATTGCATGGCAATCATTAAATATATAAATATGTAATAAGTATGTGAATGTGGCTAAGCACCACAAATGTGGTAAGGAGTACCGTGCACGTTTCCTACTTTTGATAGGATTGTGAATGTGATATATTTTGAACATGTGATTAGTAACATGAATGAAAATTAAGTATGTGAAATATGTTATAAAATAATTGGGGCATTCGGGATATTTGTGGAGGAAGAAAGTGAAGGTGATGACTACGGTCTCACCAACGTAAAGTGGTGACTAATGTCACATAAAGTGAAAAGTGGTAACCGGTTACATCCAAAGTGAATACAAAGTGTCTAATGACACAACATAAGTGGGCGATGAGCACGTCGATCGCAATGATCGCTTCGATGGTGTGTAGCGGATGGAGGGTCGACTTAGTAGTCCCCGCGTGTATCTAAGTTGGTACGGGTGGTGTGTAGCGGATGGACAAATAGGTTTGGATTTGGGTTGCATCATCCTTTATTTTGTATGAACATGATATTGATATGACTTGTATGCCGATTTGTTGGAAATTAGTACTATGTACACATTGAGTCTGTTGACTCACCCGCTGGGGAATTATTTTTCGTGTGATGAGCGAGAATGGACCTGGTCGGCAGGAGCTAAAGGTGGCCATGCATCGCTTGAAGAAATTATTTGGAATTTGGACTTTATGAAATTTTAGTACTTTATTTTGGGTTTGAATGATGTAATAAGGCCATAAGGCCCGGTTGGATTTTCTTTATTCTGTTTATTTTTATTTAAATATGATACAAATTATGTTTGATTAAAGATAAGTAAATTTATTTCTTTTAAAATAATAAACCCAAAAATTATTTTGTCACCTTATTTAAGTTGGATTTCCAGAATTTATTAAATAGGTTTCAAATTAAGCCAAACCCAAAACAATTTTTTTTAAAATTACACAAATTTTCTCTAAGTCATTTAGAACATTGAAAACCGATTTATTTAAGGAACATACCAGATCCGGTTCAAGCTCGTGGGCCGGGTGTGGGGTGTTTCACTTTAGCCGCAACGGTCAAATTTTTTTTTGACCGTTGGGCCCCCAACAGTCAAAAAAAAAGTATAAAAACCCCCCAACCCTTTATTTTTTTCACATTTCAATCCTTTCTCAATCCTTTCTCAATATTCTCTCAATTTTCTCTCAAAGTCCTTGAAATTTACGCTCAAATTTCAAAATAATCCTTTACTATTTACGAAAGAGCCCATTATAATTTTTTTAAAATATATATTTTTTGGAAAATTTTAAAATTTTTTATCGGATTACAATGGCCGGGGAATTACTTCGCCTAGACAACAAGCACATCTCCGTCGAGCAAATGAATATGGTAAGTTTTAATTTTTAATTTTTCAATATTATTAATTTTTTTTTCAATTATGCAATTTTAATTAATTTTTAATTTTATAATTTTTTAAACAGTCTGTAGATCGGGTGTTGGAATGTTATATTCGCAACATGCCTGGTCCCCCATCGCCGTTGATCGAGAATTACCTGCGGGAAGTGGGTTTTTGGCACGTAGCCACGATAGGTAGGGGGGTTCAAGTTGAAGCCGCTTTGATCGGTAGCGTTGATAGAGAGGTGGAGACCCGAGACGCACACTTTCCATCCGCCATGCGGAGAGTGTACCATCACTCTAGAAGATGTGCGATTTGCGAGTTGGGATTACCGTAGACGGGTCAGTAGTCACCGGGTCCGCAACATCTATCGATTGGATGGCCGTATGCTACGAGCTTCTGGGTGTCATTCCGGATAGAATTCAAGGAGTTCGGATCGATATGGCATGGTTACGAGACGCATTCCCGCAGCCGAACGAGGGTTCGACCAAGAAAAAGAATACGGTATGCTCGGGCATACATTCTTCGAGATAATTGGAGGCTATCTCGATGCCGGACCTCTCTAGAAACCTCGTCCACCGAGATGGCTCTCACGAAACTTGTTGATTTCAGCGTGCCGGGTGAATTGAGTTGGGGTCCGCCGTCTTTATCGAGGTTGTACCGAGATGTGCGCGCGACGCGCGGCGAGTAAAGCAAAAATCGGAGGTTGCCTATCACTACTGCAAATATGGGCATGGTTTCGATTTCCATTTTTACGTCCTCGACTCGACCAGCCATATTCATTCCCACTGATAACGAGGTAAATTTAATATTATATTTTACAATTATTTCGTAGATTTATAGTATAATTGCATGCTAAAAGGTTATTTAATTAGGTGGTCCCATCCGGCGAGTCATGTTGGAATACCTAACTCGCTTGAGGATATACGGCTCTTATTGGAACAACGGTCGGAATCACAAGTAAGTTTCGAATTTCGTTATTATAATTCAGTATTTCGTATGTAGTGTCTAGTATTATGTATATAACTAATATTTTGGTAATGTTAATATAGTTTCAATGGACACCGTACGAGGATCCCAAAATTCGGGCTGTAATTTCGGAGGAGTTCTTCCAACATCCGAACAGTTGGCACGTTAAGGTCCCAATAATCACTTACGCGGCCGTGGAGATGCACCAGTCAGATCGGGTGCTGTGGCAATTTGGATTTCGGCAATCGATTCCCGTGCCACATGAGGTGCTCGATGATGAGCACCGAGTGGACTTACGCGGCCGCTCGCACACCGATTGGCCAAGATTTTGGTCAAGTCATATCGAGACGTGAGAAACCGGTATGACTTTTTACCTAACCGGAACCGATCATCGCTCCCGAGTTAGCGTGCGTCGCCGAGTACATGCCATGGTTTAGAATCCATGGCAAGTCAGATCGTTGTCCGGATGATGAAGAGAGGCGACGGCAAATTCACGAGCGAAGGGAACGTCGGCCCCATTACATCCAATGAGAAGGGTGATGAGACGGGGCCATCAACAAAGGTGCCTACTCACCACCAGGGCCAAGAATAACGCGCAGACACGATCATCGGGCCCAAAGATCGCGTTTACACAATCCACCGGACCCATCAGTTCAGCCGACAACACCGACATCACGGCGCCCACCGTTTATGCGAGTGCGCACCTACCCCTTATATGTATCATTCTAACCCATATATGTTTCCTTTCCCAGCCCCTACCCAGTTGGAATGCATGTCCGGTTCGAGCCTGTTCCCAACTACTCGATAGCCACCGATCGTGAGACCGACGTCGCATGTGGGATTAGAGGAGGCGCCGTCGGGGATCAGTTCTTTCTACCAGACTCTTTCGCCGTACGGGATGCAGTCATCCCCGTCGTGGTTTATGCAAACACCTCCGGGGTCATTATTTTATCAAGGTGGGTCATCATCGCAACACCCGTAACCAGACTCATCACGAGGAACCCGATTCCCGTCCGAGGTTCCACGACTTCGCCGGAAGCTAGAAGAAGGAGGAATCCAGTACAGAACCGCCGACCGCCCCGTGTGGCACTTTGGTTCCTACAGCATCGACCCTAAACCGTAATTTAGTTTTGTAATTTTTGTTTGTAATTTAATTATGTTTATATTTGATCAAATAGAAATGATCTATTTCTTTGCAATTAAATTTTTTTATATTGAATAAATTTTGAGTTTAATTTTATTTCCTTTGTAATTTAATTTTTTTAATTTAATATTAATATCTTTGATAAAATAGAAATGGTTTAATTTTTATTTTTTGCAATTTAATTTTGTTAATTTAATATTAATATCTTTGATAAAATAAAAATGGTTTAATTTTTAGTTTTTGCAATTTAATTCTTTTTATATTTAATAAAACTTGAGTTTAATTTTATTTCTTTTGTAATTTATTTTTTAAATTTAATATTAATATCTTTGATAAAACAGAAATGGTTTAATTTTTAGTTTTTGCAATTTAATTCTTTTTATATTTAATAAAATTTGAGTTTAATTTTATTTCTTTTGTAATTTAATTTTTTTAATCTAATATTAATATCTTTGATAAAATAGACATGGTTTAATTTTTAGTTGTTGCAATTTAAATTTTTTTTATATTTCATAAAATTTGAGTTATTGTACAAAAGTTCACCGTTTTCCTCCAAAAAAATAGAAATTACATAGCCAGCAGGAGACAAACAAGCTAAGAACACGGTCAACTATTCCGATTTGGACACGAGCGAGATGTATGGCCCGGATTCCTACACCATCCGCACCGCCGACTTTGGTTGGTCGATCCTCGGATATCCATATTGTTGCGTATTCTAGTCGAGCAAGGTCGACCTCTTGGTTTGCGCCTCAATTGTCTATCCGGCAACAGCTTATACGGTGCAAGCAATACCGATGGCCACTTACGTTCATCTGAGATTGGTGGGAATACGTGTCTCCACACATTGTACATGTTTTCTAATTTGTACACTTCGTCGACATAGCTCATAGGATCAAGACGGAGATTATTACAAGCCGCAAGTACATGAGCACATGGGTAACGAAGTGCATCAAATATCCCACAGTCGCATGTCATATTTGTCAAGTGAACACGATAATGCCCGCCAACAATACCTTGGTTCGGTCTGTCAAACTCCGTGACACGAAACCAGAGCTCTGTCGCGGTCGTGACACACCGTGGTGCATAGTGTTCGCCCGCGTGCCTTCCCACGCTTAATTTCTTGGAAGACCTTCTGCCCATACATGGCCTCCTTGCATTTGCCCTCGATAACTCGCCGCTTCTTCGGAAATAGTGCCGCTAAACGAAAAAATATGTCTCCTGCACAACCGCTGTAATCGGCAGATGACGGGTTCCTTTTAGCACGTAATTTATGCATTCGGCCAGTTTGTGGTCATATGACCATATCGTAGGCGCCATCATATGCTTGTGTCCACTGTTCAAAAGGAATATTGCACAGTACTCTGCGCTTCTTGGCGTTATCTCGCGCGCAAGCCGGGCAACATCTCCGAAAACGGTCTTGATTGATCTCGCACTCGCCAATATACGTTGATAGCGGATATTACATACCACTCATCGCTTGCAAATAAATTGAATTTTTCAAAAGAAATTATATTAATAGATATTTCATACCCATATCGGTCACTTGCCGTTTCTGTCTTTTAGATCGATGTTGCCCATAGTAGTTGGATGAAACATGCCTCAGGCAATATCGATGGTGTGTGCGATGCCACATGCTTTTCTGGCGTTCTATTACCGCAAGTATTTCAGGGCCCCGATCCGATATAACGCATATGTCAGGTTGAGGACAGACATGCCTCCTTAACCTAGATAGGAAGAAGTCTCAGTCATCAGCTGACTCCCCTGGTGTTATTGCGAACGCAATCGGAAGGATTCTCCCACAACCGTCTTGTGCCACAGCTAGCAATAGCCGATGCGTATATCTACCATACATGAAGGTACCGTCAATTTGTACCAATGGCTTGCAGTATGTAAAAGTATCTCGGCATTGGTTAAATGTCCGTAATGGACGCTTGAACACCACGCGCATCCACGGAGCGACGATCGTTGTAGTACGCCGCTCTGTTTCAAGGTCCGTTGTCAGCCGCTCGGGACATACCTCTCCAAAGATTTGACACCACCGCCACACTTCATTATATGAAGCGCCCCACCGACCGTGCAACTTTTCCAACGCCTTCGCTTGGCTATCCAAGCCTTTTTCAGAAGAGGCGTGTACCCCAATTGGCTACAAATATTGCCAATTAAGGCCGACATCGTAGTTTTGGGATCGGCCTTCACCGTCGGGATTATTAAATTGGCCAACATGTCCGAATCCATCCTCTGATGATCTTGTGTTACACCATCAACGAAGCACGTTAAATAATGTAACATTATATAATATTAGTGTTATTCAAATCACTAAACATATTGTCGCATCTTGCACGGTAAGACATGTATGCGGACCTTTGTACTTTTTCACCTCCCACAACCTCGCCCTTTTCTCAACGACGCCATGATTTTCCATGAACATGTGCCGCCTTGAATCGCACACTTCGCCTCAGACTTATCCACTGGATTTAACCACATTGTAGTTAACCCGTTGTCGATGTTGTATTGTTTTAATGCAGCAAGAAAAGTATTCTTGTCGGAAATCGGTTACTAACTTCTAATTGGTCCGAATTCAACGAAGAATTTGTACGGCCACGCCGTCCTGTGGTAGTTCAGAAACTCCAATGCATCATCTTGAGATAGATCGATATTATGCATGTGGTGGAGATGAGTATGCCCCGAATAGTGGATCTTCTTCTTCTTCGCCCGAACCGCCTCAACGCTTCTTCAGTACAATTGGAAACGCTCCGGTTAGAAAATAATCCAACTTCTGCACCGTCAGGCCCTGGCTCCCGAGGTGGATCCACATCGGATTCATCGTCCGACTCTCCATAACCTGCAACAAACGAGGGCCCCTCGCTGGTGGATGTCGTCGGGAGTACATCATCCCTCCTTAAACATCTTTCGTAAAGATCTCAATCATATGTGGATTGCCAACCACTAGAAGTTGATGACGTCCCCCAAAACGTATTTCTGTCATCGGACGTCGATTGACGGATATGCATGTCCCATCCACCGACCGAGTGTCGTGCAGGGGTTATGTTTTCCATACTACTACCGCACACGGGCACTTCTGTGTTTTGCCTCCCACTTACAGAGTGTCGGCTTGGGGTCGTGTATTCCCCTCGAACGATACTAGATGTTGAGGTCGCAGAAAGATCACTTGGAGATGAAAATTCTACATATACCTCGATATAGGGTGAACCACTAGCAAGATGAGTCTCCACCATTGCCTCAAGGCCCGGGACCTTTGATGTCGAATGAGTCATATCTCACCGGATCAACCAAGGCGCAAAATCTATACTTAATAGACACAACTTTCATTAGCGTTGTTCAATATTTTACGCCTAATTCTTTTGCGTAAGTTCTACCAAATCAACGTTCCGATTAAAACTCAATCGCTACTGTGTTCTCCGATAAGAAAACAACACCATTTTGGTGTCACGAACTTCACCATCGTAGTAAATAACAAAGATTAATACGTTCACTCATTTTCAATTTTTTTTTCTTTTGCTCGAATTTTTGCCTTCCGCAACTTGAGAATGAAATTTGCCTCGATTTATAGCCTAAGTTTGCCGGATACCATCAGAGGCAAAAAGAGCGCCCACGCGGAGCGCTTTTCAAGACTCTTCGCCACGGTGCACCTCGCCTGGAAGCGTTTTTGGCCATCGCTTGTTCGTAAACGCTCTCTCAAAATAATTTTGCCGAGTCCATCAGAGCAAAAGAGCGCCCACGCCGCAGCGTTTTTAGCCATCGCTTGTTCGTAAACGCTCTCTCAAAATTATTTTGCCGAGACTCACCGCCAAAAACTCAATTCATTTTTCACATTGCAAGTGGACGGAAGGAACCCCAAAACGCGCGCCGCGTCGCCGCGCGTTTTTGGGGAAAAGTGGTTAAAGCGCGGCCCACGTTTTTTAGGAAAGTGGTACATTCCGGTAAATTTTTCTGAAAGTGGTATTTTCTGGTAATTTTTATTTTTTTTGGTATATATGGGAGCTTTGCCCAGATAATTATCTTTGATAAGATTTTTTTCTTCACAGACTATCTATTAGATATACTATCTAAATGGAATATAAAATCCTTGAATGTATCTCTTTTTTCTCAAAAATACTTTCTAGTGAGTTTCTGATTATTTTTTCGTACACCCATATTTTTCTATTTATTTCTTTTATAAGGTTGAAGTTTAGGTTTAGATTCATGGGCCATAATGTTTCTTTTGATGGTGCGAAGCCCAAACCTTCATCACAAGGCTTAAGTTTTTCGCAACTCCCAATTCTTCTTTGGTATTTTTCATAATTTTCTTTTATCTAAAGATTTTAGAAATAATAAAAATTTTATTTATAACGATATAATATTTTAAATTTGTGTATTATTTTATTTTGATTTTTGTTTTCATATGTTCAGCTGCTTTATATATATTGTAATTTGTTAAATAATAAATTTTAAACCAAACTAAATATATGATGTTTTATACTATCTAATATTACATGATGTTTTATACCATACTGATTTTTAAAATAAAATAAATGTATGCTATAAAATCTTATATAATCTATAATTATAACTAGAAATGATATGTGAGTGAATAAGTATATGGAAAGGGTGAGATGAATTTTACTTAAACCCACCTGACCCAACCCATCTCAAAGCCCATCCATATATGGTTGGAACATGGAACAACTCGGTGCATGATTTATTAACTTTAAAAAGAAAAGAAAATCTGCCTCATTTATTCGAATAAATTAATTAACTCTATACGCAAGGTTTGTATCACTTAAGATGCAATTGATTGATATTCCTTGGATGAAGTTCAGCATACAAAGACCTTTCAAGAAAAAGAAAGTTTAGCATACAAGACACATAAATGATAAAAGTTTTGGCCCACTACTTTTGTCAATCACAATGTCTTTCTCATTTATTGGCTACTTTTCTCTACTCTTTTGTGTTTAATTCCGTAAGAGACAACATTCCAACCCCATTTTTTCCTTCCTTAAAATCAATATTCCATATATTTAATTGTATACGTGGATAATGGAAGAAATAAGGAATAAGAAGTGGCGACGTTAAGGTTGTTGGTACATCAAGTGTAGACTTAAAAAAGTAAGAGAGTGAAGTCGAGGAAATTGTAAAAACAAATAACGTAGTTGCTGATGTGAGAAAAAAAGATCCCTTCTTTATGGCTCTTTTGGATATCTATAGGGGAAAGATCTCCTGCATATAATGCCACATCATTGACAATTTCAAAACATTATGCATGGGTTGTTGTCAAGTGTGATATTATTCAGATATTCTCTTTATTAAGGTAATACGAGGTTGTTACGCTTCAGTGGTACACTGGTGATCTCACTTGAAAATAGAAGTGTTCCAACTAAAAGCGAATGGCCTAATAAAATGTGAGATACCTGAATGGTTGGTTCTCTAGTTACTAGCCTGACAATGTGAGGTAGAACTTCATTTGGAAGTTCTTCTCAAGTAACCTCTCACAGTGCCACGTGTCCAAGCCAAATAGAAGTACAACTGTATATAATTCGAAGTATCATCACTTAATTAAATAATGACACGTCATTAGATTAAAATTAAGTGTATTTAATTTTAATTTTTTTTATGATATGTTATCATTTAATTTATTGATAACGTACTTCAAATATAAATCAAACTCGAATTAGAAGCTCATTTGCATTCTGCTAACGTGATTATACTATATATTTATTAGTAGGTGTTTTGCAAGTTGATGTCAACTCAATGATAATGGCAATATAGAACGATTACAAAGCAATAAGAAAGGAAAATAAAACACTCGGATTTTACGTGAAAATCCTTTCGAAAAAAAATCACGAATAGAAGAGAAAAAATTTACTAATATTAAAAAGTGAATGATACACTAAAGGTTTCGACTATTTTAATTCAAAAAATTTGAAAATACAATATCATCTACGTGTAAAAATTTAAACTCATGTGAATAAATAATTTTTTTTAGATAAAATTATGAAATTTAAAATATAAATATTGGAATATTTAAATAATTAAATATTTATTACAAATCGTTTAAACCAGTTCATCCAATTATAAAATCAATTTAAAATTGGTTAAATCGATTTTGCATAATTCTATTTGCTAGTCAACAACAACCTTGGACTGCTGAGCATTCAATTTCCTGACTCCACCTCATTGAAACTTTGGAAGAAAGCTGGTGGTCGCCCTACGACATCCGAATCTCAGTGTAACGTTTATGTAAATTCTTTCACAATGTGATTCCATTTTATACTAATCCTTGCGCATGCTTATATCCTCTTCTCCATCGGATGATAATGGAAAAAATGCCCGGGCGCATTCATTTATTTGTATTTAATTATATAATATATGAATATCAATATATGTTTTTTTTAAATAAATTAACACTCAATATCACTTTAAAATAGAGTTTATTCGAACTAATTATTGTCATTGAAATTTTTGTTAATTCATTAATGAAATGTTAAAATGACACATGACATTCTTATTTTACTTTTGACTAAAGTTTAGAAAATTTTCTATAATTAATTTAAAATATTTTTTTTCCTTTATTTTTTCTTTGTACCTCAAAAATGGAAAAACTAGAATCCCCAAGTCCATCTGAGAGCTTCTTCCATTGAGCCATATTTGTGGTACTCATCAATCAAAATAATTGTAGCAAAGATATTGGATCGAAATTTTGATATTTTAAGCAAATGGGCGTGTAAGGTTTTGTGCTTTTGATATTTAAGAAGTTGAAATTAATGCGTGAAAGTGTATTGAGGTTTCTATATTATGAATTAAATTTCATTTCATTCTTTTTACTAAAAATTAAGTAATTTAGTTTTTTTTATATTATATTAAAAAGTAAACTGGTCATTTTGTTAAAAAATTCTTTTATTTCTACTGTCAAAAATTGGTCCATATATGTCAGCATGAGGTACATGTGATATACCACGTATCATTATTTGGTTATTCCATCAATCACACCAATTTTTAACAGTACAAATAGATTAAATTTTTAACAAAAATGACTAATTCACTCATTGACCTAATATATAGAAACTAATTTACCCATTTTATAAGTTAAAGAGGTAAAATACAGTTTAACTCTAGTTCAATAATTCTGTTATATTTTTTTTTACTGAAATTAATATTTCATTTTTATCTCACCATTACCTATAAGAAATTGCATTTGTGTCACAAATACAAATGGAATAAGCAATAGATAGATTAAAATGAGTTATGAATTGAACGGGTTTTTCTTTCTCAACAGCACAATTCGTTTGACCTTGATATCCCTTCCTTCTTCATTGAGCTTTTGATAGTATTAGACTAAAATGGGTTTTTTTCTTTCTTCGCGTTGAAATGATTAAATTGTTACATATTTTTTTTCGTTTTTATATTGTTGATATCGTTTTTATCATTTTATCTTTCTGTTACTAGAATAAATATAACACTGATTTCCCTATTTTTCACATTGAACAGAAACACAATCTTCTCTGAAAAGCATTCCTCTCCTCTACTTTTTGTACACGATTTCTTTATAAACTTAGCTGTTTTTTGTTCCCTAATAACTTTAGAGAAAATTATGTCTAGGAGTTTGAGTTTTAAGCGGGATCGACTGTGATTCATCCAAACTTTTTTGAGAATTGTTCATACTGTGATTTCTCGAGAAGAGTAACACCAATCGAGTTCCATCTTCCATATTCGAGTGTACAAATATCAAAGGACTGTATTAACTTTGAGGGACGACGTCCATTGTACGGTTACACCGATCATGACGAATTCATTTCTAATACAGTAGATTTATCACGACGTAATAATTTCTGATTTTATATTTCATTATTTATTTTTTCCAATCAGTACTAATAGATTTATTTTGCAGTATCTTATAGTTCCATCAGCGGGTAATAAAATAAACTTGTGTTACTTTACCAAAAAAATCCACCATGAATCTCTCTGTTGAACAGTTGAACTATAGTTGGAAAGCTTCCTTTTAGGGTGATGGTGAGATAAGGTGTAACCTAAAGTTAATTTTGTATTTAAAAGAAGGAAGGGAAGAAGAAGGATCAGACTTTGAATTCATATTTGTTGGCTTTTTTTCCTTCAGTGTAAAATAGGGATTAAAATTTAAATTACATCGATCAGTAGGAATTCAACACGTGAATTCATTATTAATAATATATTTATCTTTTTTTTTCTTTACCACACAAGATAAATTGATGAAAAATATTGATGTAATTATTAATTGTTTTTAGTTATTATTTTTTGAATTCCATATAGACTAATTTATTTCACTCTTTACGAAGACTAATCCACTCAATACCAAAATTGAAAGAAATTAAAGAAGCTTTTTAGTTTTTTTTTTTAAATCTATTTATTTTACTCTTCAATTCCATTTGCAACAGACTCTTGTTAGAATAGTTTAATATTATGAGTTTATTGATATCAATTCATCAAACTGTATATATATATAGTCATATTTTTAAATTACTCGTATCTATTTGAAGGAGTTTACAATTACAAATACAATACAAATCACAAACATTATATGTCCAATCAATTAAAAATAGAATAAACTCAATATAAATCATAGTGGACTGAGAATGAAAATATAGCCTGAACTAGACTAGAAAAAAATTGGATGGGGTCCACAAATGATATCCCTTAAATCCATAATAGCATAGGAACTAGACTGAGAATTTGCTCATGGTGTAACTCGAATTTAGGTATAAGGTCCTAGAACATCAACCTTGCCAACTCAATGATCAATGGCAATCACATATACTTTTAATCGTCGGTTTTATGTTATTGAGTATTATTAAGGGCACATTTGGTTAAAAAAATGTGAGATTATTTTGATAATAGGATTATCAAAAGGTAATATTACTTAACACATTATCAATCATATTAGATTATCATATTTGGTTCATTTAGTTAAAATATAATTTTTTATTATTTGATTGACGAAATGTAAGATTACTTATAAATATGTTTTAAATTATCCATTTGTTATAAAAACAGTTTTTTTAACAAATTTAGTTTGTGGACATTAGGAAGATATTGATATGAGAACTCATCCATTTAAAGCTTTGTATTCCCCTTATTATTACAAAAACCTAAATCTTAGAATTAATAGTATTATCATAATTAATTTATTATTTTTTCCTCTCAAGTACTAACCTCCTCCCATTTTTTAATACACTAAATCTTCATTTATTTTGTTTTTATTAAAAAGTGTTTTATACGAAATTTAAATTTGATATTTACATATTAAATAAGATAATCAAGAGAGTTTATAACCACGGAGATAGATTTGTTTTAGCGTGGTTATTTTATATTTCAAAATTGGTTAGTTCCAATGCAATAAATTTATATTCCAATTTTGGTCAATTTTAATATTGTCTATGTTCGTTAAATAAATCAGAACAAGTGAGTTTATGACCATAGAGATAAGTGATTGGATTCTCTTGAATTTTAAATCATTCGCGTATTTTGTTAAAGAGAAAGAGATTTGAGATTTGATTATTAGTTTCGTATGTTGACACCTGTGGATAAAAAAAAATAAGAATATTTTTTGTGTTAAGTATGTGAAAACAAAAAGGACGCAAATTGATCAATGTGGGAAAAGTGTGTAAGGTAAACATGGATGGAGTGATTAAAAATAGGAGGGGCTAACATCATATTGTGGAATCAATTGAGACTCTTATGGACAATGGTTGCTGGGATTTACCATAAGCTCCAGGCTACGTTTGGTATTGGAAGCGGAGCTTCGGGGAGCTGCGACGGCCTCTATCAAACATGGGAGTTGGGGGGTGAGTAAGGTGTCTCAATTGGCTGCATCATTGCGTTCAATGCTGGTATTACTCAAGTGGGATAGCGAGGTTCGAGTGGTGCATGTTTATCGTGGAAGCAATTGTGTAGTAAATGGGATGGGTGCTCTGACTACTGTTTTAGGATGCAATTTTTTCGAAACCTGCTTTTAAAGGTGTTGTTACTACCAGATGAATATGTGCAAGGACTAGCATGGTCGACAACAATAGCAACTTAACTGCATGGTTAGTCTATTTTCTTACAAAAATATGATAACCAAGAAATTTTTTAATATTTCATAATTTTAATGATTTTGGGAATGTGAAATTACCCCATCCCCAAAGTAAGGGATATTATGCACTCAAATTCATTTGAATTAATGTATTCTAATTTATTGCAACAACAATAATACAAATCAAATTAGTCTCAATCCACGAAATTAATGTATAATTATCATTTAAATAATAAGTATAATAATTATATGCAAAAGGATTTACGAGATATGAAGATAGAGAGCCAAAAAAAAGAGTACAAAAACTAGGGCAAATATCTCAATAATATCAAAAAAAATAAAAAATTACCGGATAGTACAGGGTTCAGGAAAATTGACCGGAAAGTGTATTTTTTTCCCAATTCATCGCCACGTCGGTAGCGTTTTGGGGAAAAAAACCTAAAGCGCGTCCGGAGGCGTGCACACGCCATCGAAAGCGCCTAGTGGGCGTTGCCACGACGTACAAAAGCGCCCCGGACGCGCTTTAGTCTTTTTTCCCAAAACGCTACCGACGCGGACGCTGCGCTGGGATTCTTTCCGTGAAAATTGAAATAAGTTTTTGGGCAGTAGTCTCCGCAAAATAATTTTGAGGAGACGCTTTAACAAACCGCGGCCGTAAAAACGCTTCCACGTGGACGCGCGCTTATTGCTAAATGGTCTCCAAGCAAAATTATTTTGAGGAGACGCTGCAGAACAAACCGTGACCAAAAACGCTCCCACGTGGACTCTCTTTTTGCTACAAAGTGGTCTAGGACAAAATTATTTTGAGGAGACGTTTCAACAAACGATGCTAAAAACGCCCCATGTGGACGCACTTTTGCTACAAAGCATGTTATCCGCAAAATTAGGCTATAAATCACCAAATTTCATTCTCGGTTGGCGTAAACCAAATTCAAGCAAAAGGAAAAAAATTGAAAATGAGTGAACGATTAATCGTTGTTATTTACTACGATAGTGAAGTGCGAGACACAGAAAATGGTGTTGTTTTCTTATCGGAGAACACACGCGATTGAGTTTTAATCGTAACGCCGACGGCGTAACTTCGCAAAAGAATTAGGCGTAAAATATTTGAACAACGCCAATGAAAGTTCAGTCTATTAAGTATAGATTTTGCGCTCTGGTTGATCGGTGAGATATGACTCATTCGACATCAAAGGTCCCTGAGCCTTGAGGCAATGGTGGAGACTCATCTTGCCGATGGTTCACCCTATATCGAGGTATATGTAGAATTTTCATCTCCAAGTGATCCGCCGCGACCTTAACATCTAGTATCGCTCGAGGGAATACACGACCCCAAGTCGACACACTGTAAGTGGGAGGCAAAACACGAATGCCCGTGCGCGATCGTAGTATGGAAAACATAACCCCGCACGACACTCGGTTGGTGGATGGGACATGCATATCCGTCTACCGACGTCCGGATGATAGAAATACGATTGGGGACGCGTCGTCAACTTCTAGTGGTTGGCAATCCACATACGATTGGAATCTGCACGAAAGATGTTTAAGGAGGGATGATGTACTCCCGACGACATCCATCCACCGCGAGGGCCCTCGCTTGTTGCAGAGTTATGGAGGGTCGGACGATGAATCCGATGTGGATCCACCTCGGGAGCCAGGCCCGACGGCGCGCGAGAAGTTGGATTATTTTTCAACCGGAGCCCGTTCCAATTGTACCAAGACGCTGAGGGCGGTTCGGACGAAGAAGAAGAAGATCCGCTATTCGGGGCATACTCACCTCCAGAGCACATGCATAATGTCGATCTTTCTCAAGATGATGCATTGGAGTTTCTCGAACTACCACACCGAGGCGTGACCGCACAAATTCTTCGTTGGATTCGGACGAATTAGAAGTTGGTAACCGCTTTTCCAACAAGAATACTTTTCTTGGTGCATTGAAACAAAGACAAAGATCGTCGAACGGGTTAACTACACTATGGTTAGATCAAACCTCGATAGGTACGAGGCGAAGTGTGCAAAGGCAAGACGGCACATGTTCATGGAAAATCATGGCGCCGTTGAGGAAAAGGACAGTGGTTGTGGGAGGTGAAAAAGTACAAAGGTCCGCATACATGTGTTGTCGTGACAGTACCACTACGTGTTCAATGATTTCGAATAACACTAATATTATGTAATGTTGCATTATTTAACGACTTCGCTGATGTGTGTAACACAAGATCATCCGAGGATGGATTCGGACATGTTGGTGATTTAATAATCCCGACGGTGAAGGCCGATCCCAAAACTACAAATCTGCGGCCTTAATTGGCAATATTCGTAGCCAAATGGGGTACACGCCCTCTACGTAAAGGCTTGGATAGCCAAGCGTGGGCGTTGGAAAAGTTGCACGGTCGATGGGACGCTTCATATAATGAAGTGTGGCGGTGGTGTCGTGTTGAGACGATGTCCCGAGCAAAGACAACGGACCTTGAAACGGAATCCCGCGTGATTACAACGATCGCCCGCTCCGTGGATGCGCAGTGTTCAAGCGCTTGTTGTTCGGACATTTAAGCAATGCCGAGATGCTTTTACATACCGCAAGCCATTGGTACAAATTGACGGTACCTTCATGTATGGTAGATATACGCGACGGCTATTGCTAGTTTGTGGCACAAGACGGCCGGTGTGGGAGAATCCTTCCGATTGCGTTCGCAATAACACCGTGGGAGTCGGTGACATCGGGACTTCTTCCTATCTAGGTTAAGGAGGCATGTCCGCCTCAACCCGACATATGCATTATATCGGATCGGGCCCCCGGAATACTTGCGGCAATAGAACGACGAGGAAGCATGTGGCATCGCACACACCATCGATATTGCTCGAGGCATGTTTCATCCAACTACTATGGGCAACACCGATCTAAAAGACAAGAAACGGCAAGTGACCGATATGGGTATGAAATATCTATTAAAATAATTTCTTTTGAAATTTTCAATTTATTCGCAATTGAATAGTGGTATGTAATATTCGCTATCAACGATATTGGCGGTGGTACAAGATTAATAAAGACCGCTTTCGAGGATATGTTGGCGCTTTATATACAGATAACGCTGGAAGGCGCAGAGTACTGTGCAATATTCCTTTTGAATAGTGGACACAAGCATATGACGACGCCTACGATATGGTCATATGACCACAAACCCGCCGAATGCATAAATTTGCTTAAAAGGAACCCGTCATCCGCCGACATACTGACGGTTTTGCGGGAGACATATTTTCGTTTTTAGCGGCACTATTTCCCAAGAGAGCAAATGAGTTATCGAGGCGTATGCAAGGAGGCCATGTATGGAGCAGAAGGTCTTGCAAGAAATTAACCGGGAAGGCACGGCGAACACCATGCACACAGCGGTGTCACGACCGCGACAAATTTTATGGTTTCGTGTCACTGAGTTTGATGCATCAACCAAGGTATTGTTGGCGGGCATTATCGTGTACACTTGACAAATAAGACATGCGATCGTGGATATTTGATGCACTTCGTTACCCATGTGCTCATGTACTTTGCGGCTTGTCATAATCTTCGTCTTGACCCCATGAGCTATGTCGACGAAGTCTACAAATTAGAAAACATGTACAACGTGTGGAGACACGTATTCCCACCCACCCTAGATGAACGTAAGTGGCCACCCAGATCGCTTGCACCATATAAGTTGTTGCTTGGGATAGAGAATTGAGGGCAAGAAACCAAGAGGTCGACCTTGCTCGACTAGAATACGCAACAATATGGATATCCGAGAACCGACCAACCAAAGTAGGCGGTGCGGGTGGTGTAGGAACCCGCCATACATCTCGCCGTGTCCAAATCGAACTAGTTGACCGTGTTCTTAGCTTGTTTGTCTCTTGTTGGCTATGTAATTTCTGTTTTTTTTGAAAGAAAACAGTGAACTTTTGTACAATAACTCAAATTTATTAAATATAAGATAATTCAATTGCAAAAATGAAAATTAAACCATTTCTATTTTATCAAAGATATTAAAACTATAGTAAAAAAATTAAATTACAAAAGAAAGAACATTAAACTCAATTTTATTAAATATAAAAAAATTATATTGCAAAAACTAAATTATCAATGAAAACTTCTTATTTATTAAATATACTACAACTAAATTAGAAACAAATAAAAATAAAGAAAACTTCTTATTTATTAAATATATTAAAACTAAATTACAATAAAATAAAAATAAAAACAATTTCTTATTCTATTACATATATTAAAATTAAATTACAATAAAAACTTAAACAATTTCGATTTTATTAAAGATATTAAAATTAAATTACAATAAAAAAATTTGATCGTTGGGCCTAAAGCGCGTCCCCGGGAGCGCTTTTGCCACGTCAAATAAAACGTGTCCTCGTGGAAGCGCTTTGATGACGTACAAAAGCGCCCCCGTGGACGCGCTTTAGGCCGCTTTCCAAAAACGCTCGACGAGAGCGTTTTGGGGAAAATTGCACTTCCTACCAATTTTCCAAAACCCTGTACTATCCGATAATTTTTTATTTTTTTGGGTATTATTGAGATATTTGCCCCAAAAACTATATGCAAAAGGATTTTATAAGATGTAATTTTATTTTCAAAAAGGTAAAATAAAAATATGATTTGTTGTATATGTATTTTAGTTAAGGTAATATCACTTGACATTAAACTTAATTAGATTTTATTGGGTAAATAGAAATATTTTATATTAAAAGTATATTAGTAAATGATTATTAATGAAGTAGTAAGATTTTTTATATGAAATTGTTAATATTGTGTCCAATTTTTAAATAATATTTTTACGTTGTTTTATTAAATTATATAAGAATAAAAAGATAAAAATATTCTTATAATGATATTAATTACTCTTCATAATAAAAGATTTATTATAGTATAGATAACTAACAATACGAAAACTAAATATCTAAAAAAGTATTAAGAGTATGATAAATTTTACTATTTTATAAATTTCTTTTCAAATCTACTTATTTATTTGGTTGTTAAAACATAATATACCTTTAAAGAATATAATATATAAAAATTTATTTTTCTGCATCTCGTGAGTCCAAAAATTCTGCACCTCCAGTGTTAAAAGTTTTCGATCGTTATTCTTAAGCTCACAATAGTCGTGTTTAAATTTTTAAAAACTGATTCAAATACAAATTTGAATATAAAAAATTCAAAAAAAAGAAAAACCGTGACCGAAAGAGTAATTTTACAGAGTCTGGTGTCCGCTCCTTGCACAACCTGGGCCCCACAAATTACACTGCTCAACCAACGGCGATTAAAATATGTTAGCTCACGCGTTAAAATGGAGCGTACTACAAACGATCCAATACTTACGTGGAAGCTGTTGAAGTGAACCGCAAAAGTAACGACGAGGGCACGGAGTTGAGCGTGGGAAAGAAGAGGTTTTTAAACGTACAATTCAAAGAACCTCTCTATCGCTTTTCTGTTTTGGGAGGGGATTGATAATGATATACCCTACGCACAGCATTTAGTCCCGTAATTAAAATTCAAAACACCATTTTATCATTTGGTTTGGTCTCTCGCCGGCACTCGGCAGAGAAACAAAAAGCAAAAAAAAAAAAAAAAAAAAAAAAAAAAAAAAGAAAAGAAAAATAAGAAGAAAATATAAATATCTCTTCTTGTTTTGGAGCTCTGCATTTGGATAGATCAAATCGTTGATAGAAAAAAAAATTAAAGAAAAGTAGAAATAAAATGTCTGAAGAAGAGAAATTGTTAAAGGAGGCAAAGAAATTGCCATGGGAAGATCGGTTGTTTCACAAGAATTGGAAAGTAAGGAACGAGGCTAACATCGATTTAGCTGCTCTATGCGATTCCATCACGGATCCGAAGGACTCGAGGCTCCGCGAATTAGGTCAGTCGTTTATGTTTTTGTTTTTTTTTTTTTAAAATTTTCTTAGGTTTTCTTTTTTTAGCGACTCGGATCTGATTTACTCAATTGATTGGTGGATCTTTGTGATTTTCAAATGTACAGCTCCATTTTTCAAAAAGACAGTGGCGGATTCGAATGCTCCGGTGCAGGAGAAGGCGTTGGATGCTTTGATTGCGTTCTTAAAAGCGGCCGACGCTGATGCCGGAAGGTGATGCCGTTTTCCCTTTTAAACTTCTTTTCTGGATTTGTAGGGTTGCTTCCGATTTTTAATTTGGAGTTTGTTCCGATGTTAGGTATGGGAAGGAAGTATGCGATGCCATTGTGGCGAAATGTCTCACAGGCAGGCCTAAGACTGTCGAGAAGGCTCAGGCAGCGTTCATGCTCTGGGTGGAATTGGAGGCTGTTGAGGCTTTTCTGGTATGCTTGATAATTTATTAACACGATTATTCTTCTAAAGCTATGTGTGATCCAGATTCTAGTTTGATTAATGTTGATGGAGTGGTAGTAGGGCAACAGAGGAATAAGTGTTGAAGAAAGAAGAACAGTGCCTGATCTGTTAGTCTCATTGCAATGCATTGCGATTGCTCATTTATTTTTGGTATATTAATTGAAATGTGCTTAGCTTTCTCGCCTTACATAAGGTGACTTGAATAACTCAAAACAGAAGTATACAATCATGAAAAACCTGCCCTAAGGATGAGTCAAAATGTTGTTGGATTTAGGTTGGATTCTCATGCTGCCTTCTCTTAAACGTGCTAGAATTCTCAGCTGTATAGATATTTACTGAAAATGAAATTAAAACTCTGGGTGAAATTGCTCTTGCACTTTAACTTTTTTTTTTTTCACTTGACTTGCTGCAGACTTCATAAATGCGGTTTAGGAGAAGGTCTAAACCTGACAAAATTTAAGTAACTCCAATGATTGAAATGTATAATTTATGAGATTGAGTGCTGAGTGAAATGGTTCTTAAAGTACTAGGATACGAGGGGAAGATGAGTGATGGATATGATAGAGAGACTACTGCTATCTATTCTAAGTTGTTTAAGTTATCTATTTCTAAGTTGTTTGAATCATGTAATGTTTTCTGAACATTGTACAGATAAGATTACTACTTTTTTTTAGTAAAAGTGAACTTACTGTTTGCATGCATTATATGTGCCCTGCCCTATCTTTCTTCTTTATTTAGTTTGTTATATATTTAAATAGAATATTATAAATCTATAGATATATTGATTGTTAGTTTTATTTTATAGATATAGGCCGACTCATTATATAGAATATTATATAAAAGGTTTCTGTATATACATAGAGCCTTTATCAGTTAATCCTTTTCATATTTATTCTATATATATCTTTTACATTCTATGGACAAATTAAGAAAGACAAGATCTCTAAAGAAATATCTGAAATAAAAATTAGATTGAGTATCTCTTTAATTTCATTTATGTGAAGGGCTTCTACCAACATTTTGCTTTATCTCTATTTCTCTCATTTTTCTTTAGGTTATATAAGGGCATTGATACTGTCTGGTTTCTTTTGTCATAAGAGGGGGATCTAAGCTTATTGTACAGGGATTCTGAAATAAAGAAATATGTGAAATAAAAATTAGATAGAATATTGCTTTAATTTCATTTATGTGAAGGTTTTTTACCAACATTTTGCTTTATCTCTATTTCTCTCATTTTTCTTAAGGTTATATAAGGGCATTGATACTGTCTGGTTTCTTTTGTCATAAGAGCGGGATCTAAGCTTATTGTACAAGGATTCTGAGATGACTCTTTAATTATGCAGCTGTGCCCAATTCTTACCTTTCTCCTGTATTTTATTTTTTTTTTTGGGGGGGGGGGGGGTTAAATATTCTTACATACCCTTGTCTTGATGGAGAAAGCATTTCAGATCTCTTTATTTGGGGACCTATAAACTGCATTTCGACCTTTCCGGGTCTTTATGCGCCTCATTTTTATTGTAATTAGTTTGTGTTTATATATAGTAGAAATGTTTTTTTGTGATCTCTTTACATGTTCTGTGGTAACTAGGATTCAATGGAGAAGGCCATTAAGAATAAAGTTGCCAAAGCAGTGGTGCCTGCAATTGATGTCATGTTTCAAGCGCTAAGGTTTGTATACAAGAGCCCCTGCGCACGTGGCGTGAATTGATTCTACTATATGCTCCCTACAGCTACTTATTTTCTGTTTGTGTGTAGTGAATTTGGAGCCAAAGTTGTTCCACCTAAAAGAATTCTAAAGATGCTTCCTGAACTCTTTGACCATCAAGATCAAAATGTCCGTGCATCCTCCAAAGGGCTGACTCTTGAGCTTTGTCGTTGGATTGGAAAGGATCCTGTCAAGTCAATATTGTTTGAGAAGATGCGTGACACTATGGTAAATAGTATTAAGATTAGTCTGTTCTAGACATGCCCCTTTCCAGCTATATTGAAATAATTTTTTTTTTTGTTCTGCTGCTCAAAGAAAAAAGAGCTTGAGGCTGAGCTTGTGAATGTGACTGGGGCAGCCAAGCCATCTCGGAAGATAAGGTAAATCCCTTCAGTTTTACCAGTCTAATTTTGCACTATGCTGTGTATGGATGTGTTCCAATCGACGCCTTGTTGTATTTATGTTTTTATCTAGAGAAGTTTTTTGCTTTCATTTCATTGAGATTTGAGGCTAGGTGGTGGTGCTTTAAATGTAGGGTAAGCGAATAAAGTACTTTGTAAGAGTCATATGCATTTCTTTTAAATACTCGATGTTGACCGAGCAATATAACTCTGGTTATACACGAAGAAAAAGAGACAAAAATAAAAATAAAAAGAATCTTAATAGTCATTTGCATTTCTTTTAAAATCTCGAAGTTGACAGAGCAATATAACTCTGGTTATACACAGAGAAAAAGAGAAAAAAAGAAAAAGAAAAAGAATCTTATGCCAAGCTGCAGAAATATAACATTTAAATAGTAAGGATCATTGTGAGCTGTCAATTATCAATCACTAAAATTGTGCCAAAAAGAGCTTGCATTTTTTGACAACTTAGGTACAGGTTCAAAATTTTAGATATTACAGTCAGGGATTAGTAAAACTGTTATCTTTTAGATATTCAAATAATTGATTGAATTCTTTTCACAGTCATGAATATTCATGTGTATTAACAAATTCATCGTGAGACTATTAGAATGTATTTGTGAAGTTTTGTGTTCTTCTGTCTGATACAGCTGATGAATGCATAACCCTATTCCCTACAACAGTTGTATTTGCATTTTTTCCTTGTGACTATTTGTCTTAACATTTTATAAGTTTATAGTTCAGTTTGCTTGCAATGTTTCCGTCAGGTTTATTATATATTTATCAATAAATTATCTTTTTCAGGTCCGAGCAAGACAGGGAACCAGAACCTGAAACTGTGTCTGAAGCTGCTGGTCCTGGCCCCACTGAAGAATCTGTAGCTGATAGTGTGTATTTTGTTGTGAACTTTTGATTGCACAATTTACTGACATTTAAAAGAAATATCTAATCTTGTACTTTTGGCTTGTATATCATATTGTCAGCTCCTCAGGAAATAGATGAATACGAGCTTGTTGATCCAGTTGATATATTAACTCCTCTGGAGAAGTCTGGATTTTGGGATGGAGTGGTTAGCACTGTCCCTGAACTATTATTTTGACAAACTGTAACACTTCCTTTCCATACTAGTGCTTCTGAAATTGGGAATTAAGCTGCTTACTATCTCTTCTCTTTAAAAATACCATCTCTTGTAGAAAGCTACCAAGTGGTCAGAAAGAAAGGAGGCTGTTGCTGAACTCACAAAGCTTGCATCAACAAAAAAGATAGCTCCGGGCGATTTTACGGAAGTTTGCCGGACTTTGAAGAAGGTTTTAATCTGCTTCCATCTCTTAAAAAATATTGCACTTGGCCCTTGTAATGGGATAAGACAATTTTGTTTCAACAAACACGGATGGGCATTTTCTTAATGTGTCTACTACATGAATATCATCATTTTTACTACTTACAACCTAATGCTCCTGTTTCTGTTCCTCTTTTAGCATGCAAGTAATTCATTTGTCTTTTTTATCACATTCAACCTGGTCGTTATCATACATCTTTCACTTGTATGAGGTTGACATATCTTGGCATGAGTTATACCACTTTTACTACTTATTTATTTATTTATAAATCCTCCTGTATTCTCTGTTAGCATCTGAGAGGTACTTTAATCTTTTATACCCTATTTGGAATCTGAAACTGAGATTCAATTGCACTTTTCTTGATTTACTTGATGATTAGTATAATGGCTATTTGTGGCTGTTGAGGCATTTTTGAGTACAAGGTTACGTTGACTATAAAGCATTAAGTTTGTGTGTATTTCTGGGTATTGGCTTACCTAGTTTCTGCTTTGTTGTCGTGGCTTGTC
The DNA here is from genome assembly GCA_025698515.1 of Gossypium sturtianum. Taxonomy (NCBI): domain Eukaryota; kingdom Viridiplantae; phylum Streptophyta; class Magnoliopsida; order Malvales; family Malvaceae; genus Gossypium; species Gossypium sturtianum. The sequence continues at coordinate 162,071,160 of CM046955.1, read as the reverse complement.
AAACTCTCCTTTAAGTTTTAACCATTATGTTCTGTTGTGCCATTGCTATCATGATTTACCTAATTTGTCTTTCTGCTTGCAGCTTGTTACAGATGTAAACATTGCTGTTGCAGTTGAAGCCATCCAAGCTATTGGAAATCTTGCTCGGGGTTTGCGGACCCATTTTTCTGGTAGTTCGCGCTTTTTGTTGCCAGTTTTACTTGTAAGTGCAATATAACTTGTGTATTCATGAAAGCATTTAATTGTATATTGTGTTCTTTTCTATTTTTGAAACTGTGCCTTCAGTTGTCATTTTTGTTTATCATCAAATCATTTGGTTGTGGAAATTTTGTTCACCAGGTAAAACTGAAGTAAAGTGTTTGTCTTGTTGAAATACTTGGAAAGAGCTTTTTATTTTTATTTTGAACCTTTTCCTGGAACAGTTGAAGCACAAAGTAAATGCTAATCTAATACTAACATCTATGTGGCCTGATTCATCATTACCTGAAAGTAAAATTGTTTGTATTCCTTGGATGCTGTTTTTTTTGGCTTGTAGGTGTTGCTTGTTTATTAATGTTTGGATCTTTAGACACCTGATGAGGGCTGTTTTCTTTCTGTTGTAGAAACTCACTCAAAAGTACTTCCATTTGTCTCCATATTATGTTACATGCTATTTGATAAGCTGAAGAATAGAATGCTGAAAATTTACCATTGAACTGATTCTTATTTATTATTTTGTGGGAAAGATATGATTTTATAGGGATTGTACATTAAGAAAAATTGAGATGGAAAGACTAGATGGAAAAATTGAGATGAATATCCAACTGCATTACGAAAATACAATAATTAATACTTTTCAATTGTTTATCAAATTACTCCTTAGTCCTTTGTCATTTCTATCACATTGGTTTGGTCGGAGTCTTGTGGTGAACCTTACCTAGCTATTAGTTTGGTATAACTTATTGCATATATTATTTCTGCTATGTAAGAAGAAAATTGCTGCAACTTGTGAATAATGTTGCTTCGGTATAATAGATAAGCTGCTCTTTTTTTTTTTTTTTTTTGAGTTACATGTGAGTTGTTAAGCGGTTTCATTCCACATCTACCAAGTATTGTTTTTTTTTTTGATCTTATGTTCAAGTTGGGTCTATGTGTAGGCCGACATTGAGCTACATGTAATATGGAGTGTTAAGTGGTGTTATCTCTCATTTATCAAATCTTGTGTTTCTTGTGATCCTATATTTAAGTTGGGTGTCTACATCTGTTGCCAAATTTGTTCTAGGTTAGAGACCTAACACCTTTCTTCATTTTTTACATCTTAACTTGTGGTCAAAAAGCTTTTCATGTATTTAGGATCACCCTTCTCTGGACCTAAGCTGGTAAAACAAATTCTAATGATTTTTAAGCTGCTCTTTTTTTTTTTTTTTTGAGTTACATGTGAGGTGTTAAGCGGTTTCATTCCACATCTACCAAGTATTGTTTTTTTTTTTTGATCTTATGTTCAAGTTGGGTCTATGTGTAGGCCGACATTGAGCTACATGTAATATGGAGTGTTAAGTGGTGTTATCTCTCATTTATCAAATCTTGTGTTTCTTGTGATCCTATATTTAAGTTGGGTGTCTACATCTGTTGCCAAATTTGTTCTAGGTTAGAGACCTAACACCTTTCTTCATTTTTTACATCTTAACTTGTGGTCAAAAAGCTTTTCATGTATTTAGGATCACCCTTCTCTGGACCTAACCTGGTAAAACAAATTCTAATGATTTTTATTTTTATGTCCCCTGGGCTCTGTGCTTTATTTGAGTTTCTTGGTACCCTTTCCTCTGGAACCAAGTTGCTGTTTTTTGTAAAATTTCATGCAGTTAAAGGTCGTGAAAGTTCTCAAATTTACTTTTGTGTATTTGTCGGATATGTTGGTTTTTTATCAATTTCTTTTTATCCTTTATATAAGTGAAATAGGTAATTAACGTAATGTTGTTGCTTATATGGACGATTTCTTCTTCTATAGGAAAAATTGAAAGAGAAAAAACCTACTTTGACTGAGTCACTCACACAAACTCTTCAAGGAATGCACAAAGCAGGGTGCTTAAATCTGGCAGACATTGTGGAAGGCAAGCTACTTATTTTATTCACTAATTTATCTAGTCTTCCTATTGGGTGAACGATTTGTAGTCTTTTTTACTTCCGATGAAATCACTTTCTGGTTCTTCTAATTTTTTTTTCTTGTATGCCCTCTCATGTAGCAGTTTTCTTATTACTATTGTTTACTGAAGCTAACCCTTGTTATATGCTGGCTGTCAAAGCTATTGTTTTTTAATATGGTTGTTTATTGCAGATGTTAAAACTGCATCTAAAAACAAAGTTCCTCTTGTGCGTTCTTTAACTTTGAACTGGGTGATATTCTGTATCGAAACAAGTAACAAAGCTGTTGTTCTGAAGGTGCATAAGGATTATGTCCCAATCTGTATGGAGGTAAGTTCACTGTTCCTTTTATGATGCTAATTCTAGGATAGAATATTTTATGCCCGACTATTTTCATCTATCTTTACTTAATATTTGGCTGAGTCTCCGTAATGCATTGCTCTCGTTCCTCACTGATAAGAAAAATGAAAATCTAGACTAAGTACTTCAGGAGAAAGGGGAAATTCTTAGAATATTTTGAGTTAAATCATGAAATGTTGCTGTATACATGTTTAGGATTCTTAGAAATAACATTTACAGATTCAGCTCTAGTGCGAATGAATGCTCTTATAAGTGTTCTCAATTTTTGTTTATTGCTCTGACCATTAGACTGCTATTAATTTGGATTGCAGTGTCTTAATGATGGGACCCCCGATGTCCGAGATGCAGCCTTTTCAGCACTGACAGCTGTTGCTAAGGTAATATTTTCACTTATTTTGTTATTATCTCTTTAATTATTCAACATATTTTACCCCTATATAAATTTTGTTGTGCTTTCTCTTAGTCTGTCGGTATGAGGCCATTAGAGAGATCTTTGGAGAAACTTGATGATGTTAGAAAAAAGAAGCTCTCTGAGATGATTGCCGGATCTGGTTCTTCTGTACCTGGTGCTACAAGCTCAGGTGTATAAGATTTTCTTTGCACTGACCATTTCAATTAGTGTTGGAACAATTGAAATTCTTTTTGACTGGTTTGGTATCATCATTTCTTACCATCTATTATGATATTCCAGCTGCTGTAAAAAATTCAGGTGGTGGTGTGTCTTCTGCAGAGGTGAGTGCACTGTTGAACCTATTGTTTTGCATTTTCCATCTTCAGTATTCTCTTACATTTGATACTAGCCAATGTTATTTTTCTGACTAAATGATACATTCTTCCTGTTCAGAAGTTAGGATAGAACCTATTTGGTGCTTAATGTCTAGCACAGATGGTAAGCCATGGAGTGTTATGTCTGAACGAGGGATTTCAAAATTTTATTTTATTTTAAAAAAGATCTTAGCCTTTTAGAATTTATTAATGCAAAATACTAGTAATTCTAATTGAATTGTTTGGATAAATAGTTTAAGAAAAATTTAGATATTGGAATTTTATAAGTTAAACAAATAATTACAGAAAAGGACATTGATATTGAAAATAAATAATATAAAAGTATGCAATGTGGACATCATTAGATTTGTAAATATTTATAAATATTTTTAATAATATAAAATGGAAAAATATATTAGAATTAAATAAAAATGATATTTTGAAGTTTAAGTTTCTTTTATTATAGTGGGATCATGTGTATTAAATGGAATTATATTATGAAGAATTCTGAAAACCACTTCTTTGGGTGGAATTTGAAAAAGGAATTTGAGCTACTCAAATTACCTCTTGGAATTCTTTAAAAATTTTAAATTTCTCCATTATTTTTACCAAATAAGTAAATTAATTTTTAGAATTTTTTTTATCCTAGATAGAAATGAAATTCCTTCTCCAATTCCCTCATCCAATACACATTTGATGTATATTTAGATCTTATCTATATTCAAAAGCAGAATGATATTATTGAGTTCGATTCATGTGAGAAAGAAGTTCTGATTTTATATGGTGACGTGTGGATGATTTGAAGTTATAAGACATGATATTTACATGGTTATTTTTTTACAGTTTTCTATACTACAAAATAAAAGAAATACTTGATGACATTTACAGTTGATATAAGGCCAGTTTGACCCATCTTTCCTTGACTCTGCACATTAAGATTGTTCAGTTTTTTCACTCTACAAACATTGGCTGAGAAACTGAATTGTTATGAGATGTGCATCTTAATAGATAATTCGATTTATGGAAAAAAAAACTAAAGAAGGTTTAAAATACAGTTTATGATGTTTATATTTGATCTTTCACTTTTACTCTTAACAATGCCCGAAAAGTGGATCATAAAATGAGGATATCTGCCAGTAAAGATAAGTTGATGTTATGTGAAAATACAGTCAGAATTAAGATGTGGTTTTTAATGTTTTATGATTTTTAATAAGATTATTGATTACAAACAATGATGATGTATGCTGACACTTTCATTCCAGACATTCCACTTAACTTGTCTACAAATATTTCTTTTTCTTTTTTTTTCCTGTTGTCTTTAATGTCAAGTTAAAGTGATCACAAACTTATTTTGTTTTTCAACTATTCCGTGCAGGTTTCTGAAGGTTCATTTGTTAAGAAATCTGCGGCTAGCATGCTTAGTGGGAAGAGGCCTGCCCCTGCAGCTGTAAGATTTTATTTTCTAAGGATAATACTGAGTTGATCCACTAACTTTACTAGAAAAATTGAAAAAAGGTTCCTCAAGTTTTTATTGCATAAACCTAATGTTTATTTCATTGTTATAGACGAATAAAGTCCAATAGACAGAATTGTTAAATTATCTTTGCTCAATTATTTCTCATCTAGTTCATCCAAATAACTTCAAGCATTTTCTAATTGTGATAAACAAATTTTTTATTGAAGTATGTAATATTCCACAACATCAAGTTTCTAATAAATTAGAGTTTGTAGGCTTAATTCCATGCAATAAAAGATTGAGGTCTTCTGTTATTTTTTCTGAAAATTTCAGGCTTATTTGGGCAGTATTTCTGTTAGGTATTATTTGGTTTTTAAACATTTTTCTGGTGTTATGCTGATTGAAACTTTGAACTGTTTATCAGCCTGCCAACAAGAAAGGGACTTCAGCGAAGTCAGGCAACAGTAAAAAGGTAGATGGAGCTGGACGGACGGAAACAGCAAAGTCGAGTGAGTCGCCTGAGGACATTGAGGTAAACTTATTTGTTAAAGTTTCTTTATTCTTTAATAGCTTGAAATATCTTAATATCTTTGATTTGTCTGATAATTACAGCCAGCAGAAATGAGTCTTGAAGAGATTGAAAGCAGAATAGGTTCCCTCATTCAGGCAGATGTCATTTCTCAACTGAAGAGTGCTGTATGGAAAGAGCGTCTTGAAGGTTGGTTACTGTTTCAACTTGCTCTTCCTCTTGACTATCTTCATTATTCTACAGGGTATTTGATAAATATGGGTTTTATTGAAGGTTATTGATGATTGATAACTTGCAAATTCTTGTTGTAATGCTGATCATATATCTATTTCTATAATATTTACATAGAAAATAGCATATCACATTCATATAAAGTCGGCAATCGTCATGCTTCTACTCTCTTATTATTAGAAGAGGTGCTTAATTAAATTAATGCATGCAGCTTAGTCAGTTTTTTTGCGTTTAATTATGTTTTGATAAGCCGCCAGCCTAACACCAAATGGCTATAGGTAATTGGGCTCAACATGAATATTATACCACAGGAAATCCAAGACTAAAGATGCAGGATAATACAGCTTTCATGCTCCCCCTAATGTGTGGGTCCTTGTTGAGCTTTACTTTTTTTTTGGGGGGGGGGGGGTTGAAATGCTTCAAAAGTTGGACCTTTTGATGTCAATTGCAATGCTAATCAATCAATTAGATAATAAAATTGGGAAAAAAGTGAGTTCATATAAAGGTGCTGAATTTATTAATCATTAGTAGGTATAGTTTCTATTATTAATTTCTTAGTACTAATGTCAATGTTTTCTCGTCTACTTATTTCTTTTTACTTAGATGTTAATGTGGCTATATTATATTAGAGAGTGAACTGCAAGTTACCAATGTTTTAGTTGTTGTTTTCTTGTACATTTTTATAGTTATATAACTTTTAACTTTTTATATCCGCATATGAGTTTATATATATATATATTCTTAACTTGATTACAACTTTGTCATGCGTTTTTTGGTGATGATTGGATTTAGAAGAGGCTTAATCTCTTCTCTTTACTAATCGATAATGCTTGTACTCTCAGTTGCATGTAATTTATACGTATGCATCCATTACTTTTTAATTCACTGCTGCAAGGGTGAAGGTTATGGTCTTTTTCCACCTCTAAGAATCACTAGAATTTCTATGACTAGGTTGCGAATATTGCAGTGTACAGTACAATATGCTTAATCCAGATGGATGGGTTTGACTTGCTAATCTGATTTACCGGCATCTAATGCTTAGGTTCTTATCATTTTTCTTTCAGCAGAAACTTCTGCTAATTACTAAAAATTGCTTCCAGGATAAACCCATTTGGCTTAAGGTTTTATTTGAGTTTTATTTTCTTGTGCTCTTAGTGTTACCTATGAGGCTTTGCATAAAGTGATTAGGCTGTTGACCATGTTGTCTTTTATATTTTGATTTAATTTCTTGAATTATTGACTTGAACCTTTTCCAATATAATAATGTCATGAGCCAAATGCTTCAAATATGACATTTTTTGCTTTCAATAGCATAGTTAAAATTAGCTAGCTGTTTTGCTAGCTTACATTATTTTATATTAGCTGAACTTTCTAACTGGGTACCCTAACCTCTCTGATTGCAGCCATATCCTCGCTGAAAGAACAGGTTGAAGGTCTCCAGAACCTTGATCGGTCTGTGGAGATTTTGGTTTATTTGCTATGTGCTATTCCTGGATGGAATGAGAAAAATGTTCAGGTATATGATGATTTTTGTGGTTTATAAATGGTAGCTTGTCTTCTTTAACCTTTCTCTCTCCCCTCTGTTCACTTAGTATTGGATATCAAGACTCTTAAATTGAACCTGCAGGTCCAGCAGCAAGTTATTGAAGTTATCACTTATCTGGCCAACAGTGCTGCAAAATTTCCAAAGAAATGTGTTGTTCTTTGCCTTCTTGGTGAGTGTTAGTTTATTGTATTATCATAAAAAAACAAATATGATCCGAATCTATAATGAAATTAAAAAAAAAATACTTGGCTTTTAGAATTTGTTTTGGTTGTCCTGCTATCAGTTTATTGTATGCTTGTTTTTGTGCCTAAATTTTTGTCTATCCTGTTACAAAATATGTGTTCAGTCCGTCATTAGGGTACCTGTTTGTATTTTGCCCAATTGACAGGTATAAGTGAAAGAGTGGCAGATATGAAGACTCGTGCTCATGCTATGAAGTGCCTCACTGCTTTCTCCGAGGCAGTAGGTCCAGGATTTGTTTTTGAAAGGGTAAGATCAAATATTACACACTGATGATTAACGCCTACATTGATATCATTTCAGTCGGTTAAGCATTTATTGAAGCAAAGATCAAGAATACTTTGTTCTGTTACGTTTGTTTGTAGTTTTATTTTGCTTTCACTTGAATACTTCATAAAGAATTATTTATTGCAGCTTTATAAAATAATGAAAGAACACAAGAATCCCAAGGTTCTTAGTGAAGGTTTATTGTGGATGGTCTCCGCTATTGAGGATTTTGGTGTATTACATCTGAAGTTGAAGGTATTTCTCCCATCTAAATTACTTTTACCATTACTCAATTTTATATGTAACTGCAAGTGTGGTTTACTGCATTGATACCGACTGTATTTGCAGGATCTAATTGATTTTTGTAAAGATACTGGATTGCAGTCCAGTGCTGCAGCCACCCGAAATGCTACAATTAAGGTTTTGGGTGCTTTACATAAGTTTGTTGGTCCAGGTGATGACTGATACCTGACATTATCCTATTTAGTGTTGTGCGTCCACCTTCTATTCATGATTCAACTTTCTATGAATTTCCTTTCTCACAGATATCTTTTTTTTGGTCACACATTTTCACAGATATCAAGGGGTTTCTTACTGATGTCAAACCTGCATTGCTTAGTGCACTGGATGTTGAATATCAAAAAAATCCATTTGAGGTAAGTATACTATGATGGTAATCCAGTTATTGTGTGAATTGATAGACCAATAAATTATTCTGAAGTGAAATAAAGTTGGGGACATTAAAGCAATATCTTTTTGCTTTCACTCAATTTTCTCGTATGCTCAGTTCTGGTCTAGGGGTGAGCATTCAGTTTTTTGGGTCGGTTCAGTCAGTTTTATGAACCTAACCAACAACCTCCAACATAATTGAACTGACCGACTGATTTAGGCTTTACTGACCTAACTGAACCGACTTAACATCAGCCAATTTTGTTGGTTAAGTCGGTTAACCGACTTATTTTTTATGTTTTATAAAAATATAGTTAAATAATTTAAATTACATTATAAATCTATTTAAAATAAACAAAAAGTAATATATATTAACTCGGTTAGGTTCTGATTTTTAATAACCAACAATCAACCGACTTATCCGAATGAGTTGGTTCAGTCGGTTATCTCCGGTTTCTGCTCACCCCTAATCTGGTCTGTCTCAAATTCAATGGTAAGTGCCCACATTCTAGATAGTTTCTGCTCACTCCTAATCTGGTCTGTCTCAAGTTCAATGGTAAGTGGCCACATTCTAGACAGTTTCTGTGAAGAGGATATTGATTATATTTTATGTATTGCCGTTCAGGGTACTTCCACCGCTCCAAAGAAAATTGTCAGGGCATCAGAACCATCCTCTTTGTCTGCTGGTGGACTAGATGGTCTGCCACGTGAAGATATTGGTGCGAAGATCACTCCTACCCTGTTAAAGAGCTTGGAGAGTCCTGATTGGAAGGTATTGCTCTCAATATATCTGATTTCATTTGCACTTTACCTCCTTGTGTTTGTTGTGCATTTTGATGCATGATTGGTTCCCTTAATTAGAATTTGTGGTGTTTTACCTTGTTTTTTTATTCATTCTAGGTGCGTTTGGAGTCTATTGAAGCTGTCAATAAAATTTTGGAAGAGGCTAACAAGCGCATTCAACCTACTGGAACTGGTATGCTATGGGTTTCATAACTTCACTGGACTAATTGGGGGTCATCTATATTGTTAATTGGGGTAAGCATTCTGATCATGTGCGTTATTGACTGCCAGGAGAGCTATTTGGTGCTCTTAGGGGCCGGCTATATGATAGCAACAAAAATTTGGTTATGGCAACTTTGACTACCATTGGCAATGTTGCATCTGCAATGGGACCAGGTGTCGAGAAAGCAAGCAAGGTTTGACAGACACAATTTATCATTTAAAATATATTTTATTCTTTCAGTTGCTTAGACGACCAACACACGCATGATTTGTTAAATGCAGGGAATACTATCAGATATTTTGAAATGCCTTAGCGACAATAAGAAACATATGAGAGAGAGCACTTTGTCTACATTAGATGCTTGGAATGCAGCTGTTCATTTTGACAAAATGGTGGCTATTTTTCTGCTCTCAATCTTGTAGTTTTTACTAGCTTTGTTTTTAGGTATCTAGAATAATTCTGTTGTTTTAGGTTCCTTATATCACATCAGCACTAACAGACTCCAAGCTTGGGGCGGAAGGACGTAAAGATCTTTTTGATTGGTCATCTAGGCAACTCTCTGGACTTAGTGATTTTCCTGATGCTGTGCATCTGCTCAAACCAGCAGCCACAGCCATGATGGTAAAATTTTCTGAATGGATCATATCCCATGGCTCCTCTTCCTATACATTTTTCTGATTCGTTTTACACGTATCTTCATGTCTGGAATTTCTTGTAGGATAAATCAGCGGATGTTCGCAAAGCAGCAGATGGATGCGTTACTGAAATTTTAAGAGTTAGCGGGCAGGAAGCAGTATGCTACCAAACTTATTTGTATTTGTTTCTTTTTGTTGTTGTATTTTCCTCCATGATATTGGCATTCTTTTGTTCTTAGAGTGATGCCTGAGCATCTTAGCGTTTGTGTATCCCATCTTATCAGATTGAGAAGAATCTTAGAGATATACAAGGGCCAGCTTTAGCTCATATCCTTGAGCGGGTAAAACCTTATGGGTCTTTCCAAGGTATCTTTTGTTTTCTTTGGCTTGTGTACCACCCTCTTTTGTCTCACTTCCCATTCCCAATCTTTTCAGATGCTTATCTGTATTTTTTTTTTCTTCTCAGAATTAGTTGAACCATCCAAAGGAGGTTCTATTGGACTGGCATCAAAAACCAACACAAAGGTTGCAAAAGCTACTTCCAATGGTGTCACAAAACATGGCAATAGAACTGTAACTTCGGTAGGTTTTTATTGCTCTAGTTAGATACTCTTTCAATTGGAAGACTGCTAATTAATAATATATTTTTTTTCTTTTAATATGGCTTTGAAGAGAGCCATCCCAGCGAAGGGATTGAAACCAGATACCATGTTGCCTGTTCAGGGTATATCTGTTCAGCCTCAAGCTTTGTTGAATGTCAAGGATTCAAATAAGGTATGATTGGGTGATTTATTAATTTGAGACTTACTTGGAGCAAATGAATACAACCATGCACACGTATTCTGTGCATAAATGTTCATTTGGCCTTTATCACAGGAGGAAAGGGAGAGAATGATTCGAAGGTCGAAGTTTGAAGAGCCGCGAATTGAACAGATCCAAGATCTTGAGGTTTGTTTCCAAAATGTTTGCTTATTAAAATTATCTGTTTTCTCAAACTAATATTGATTTCTAAGAGTTTTGGTCTTCACACTTTTATTCCAGAATGATATGATGAAGTATTTTAGAGAGGATCTACATAGGCGCTTATTGAGCACCGATTTCAAGAAGCAAGTTGATGGTCTTGAGATGTTACAGAAGGTTTTCCACAATTACATTCTTTTTCATTTGGTGTTGTTGTGTTAATACTTTTCGTATCTCAATCTTCTCAAAACAACTGCAGGCACTTCCTTCCATTGGGAAGGAAATAATTGAAGTTCTGGACATACTATTGAGGTGGTCTGTTTTGCAGCTATGTAAATCTAACACGACATGCCTTTTGAAGGTCAAATCTATGTTGTCTCTCTGTTAATGCTTTAACTTCATGATTTGTCCTGTAGAGTTGACAAATAATGGGCATTTTGTTACATAACGGTCATTTGCTTTGCATTTAATAGGTGCTGGAGTTTCTACCAGAACTTTTTGACTCGTTGAAGGGTGAGGCATATAGTTTGACGGAGGCAGAAGCTGCCATTTTTCTTCCATGCTTGGCAGAAAAGGTATGGTTCATAATCTTCAATTACTTCATTAGCTGTACGTAAAAATGTCTTTATTTCTGTGAATGTTGTTTGATGGTTATTTAGATTCTTTTGAGAAGCATGTTGTATGCTACCTTGCACCGTGCTTTTATAGCATCATTGTTATTGAGCTTTTTGTACTATGATTGTTAAATACTTTCCTAGCTCACTGCCAAGTTAAGGTAGCCAATTTTGAGTATTTTAATACTTGGGTACAGCAACTTGCCAACCTAGTTAAGCTTTCAGACTTGCGAATTAAATTACTATATTTTATATGTAACATGGACATATAAATAAAGCATATTCAAGCTTCATCATGCTGTAGCTTGACAATGATGGAGCCAGCCTGAGTTCAGATCCTAGATCAATTCCTTCTTCCTTTTGAGCTCAAGTTTGAAAAAGAAGATTGGCTCCGATCAAGCTGAGTTTTGAGTTTTTGGTCAATTCATCCTCGAGTATTTGTAGTTTTGATTAAATCATACTCCTACCTGGATTTGATATTTGCACGTTTTGCAAATATTCTGATTTCTAAATTTGGTTGCAGTTGGGGCATAACATTGAGAAAGTTAGAGAAAAAATGCGGGAGCTGACAAAGCAAATAGTTCAAGTGTATTCGGCCACAAAAATCTACACTTACATTTTGGATGGTCTTCGTTCAAAGAACAATCGTACTAGGATAGAATGTGTTGATCTTGTTGGTTTCTTTATTGATCATCATGGGGCTGAGGTAAGAGGGTTGTTTCTCTCATGGATTTCTTTCTTCTAAAATAATGGTTCTAAAAACAACTCTAGTCTGATAGAACTTGTCGATTTTGTCGATTTCTTTTTGATCATCATGAGCTGATGTAAGACATTGGGCTCTCTTGTGGTCATGCAATTCTTTCTTCTAGAGTAATAATTTCTTTCCCTTCTAAACAGATAAGTGGACAACTAAAATCATTGCAAATTGTTGCAAGCTTGACAGCAGAACGAGATGGTGAAATTAGGAAGGCTGCCCTAAATACACTAGCTACTGGATATAAGATTCTTGGTATGTCCTAAATGCAATGCCCATACTAATATAATGTTGTTTGCTGCATAAATACATGTTATACCGAAGAGCTTTCTTTCAAAGGCGTATCTTTGTGCTGGTCATTTTAGCTCATTTCATTTTTAGATTCCTCCTCGGCTTCTTGATTTTACTTTGTGATTGTTGAGATGCTTGAGTTTTCATTCAAAAGTGTATCTTTTTGCCGATCATTTGAGCTCATTTCATTTTTAGGTTCCTCCTTGGCTTCTTGCTTTTATTTTGTGATTGCTGAGATGCTTTCAATCTGTTTAGGTGATGACATATGGAGATATGTAGGGAAGCTGACAGATGCTCAAAAAAGCATGCTAGATGATAGATTTAAGTGGAAGGTCAGTGTATATATTTCCTTTTATATGTTAATGTTTCTTTCTTCTCAACGTAATATGTTGAAGCAGGTTCGAGAGATGGAAAAAAGAGGGGAAGGCCGACCTGGTGAAGCAAGAGCTGCTCTAAGGCGATCAGTAAGGGAAAATGGGTATATTTCTGCCATCCTTTTGATGTGAGGAGTTCCTCACAGCTTTTTGATAATATGTTATAAAGATTAAAATTACAAGTTGAAAAGATTAGGCTTTTTCTGCTGTCAAGTTTTATGTATGGTGTCAACTAGTTTCTGCTCTATGAATCTTAACTTCTTTGATTCTCTAAAAATTAGAAACTTGATGGACCATAAAGATTAAAATTACAAGTACAAAAGATTAGGCTTTTTCTGCTCTATGAACCGTAAGTTAATTTCTTTGATTCTTTTAAAAAATAAAAACTCAATGGCCCATAATCTGCTCACTTAATCTTTTTGTGTTCTCTTGTGTAATGTGATGCCTTGCTATAAAATTTCTGGTTATGGTTTCTCTAGAAGCAGTGGAGGTTATTTGGCTGTTAAATTTATTTGGGAAGCTTTTCCTATAAATTAAGCTGTATGCCCATTTAATCTGTATGTGACACGTTATTGAAATGGTTATCGATTTGACTCAGACTAGAGCATAATGTCCTTTACTGTGAGATTGGTGAAAGCCGTGACCCCCATTTCATTTTACATGACAATTTTTTAGTGTACCACAACATTTTTATTGTTTGTATGGTGGACATGGTAGGTATCAATTAGTGTTGTGCCTTTCCTTAGTTTCTTCTGCCTGAATGTTCGAAAGATATGGTAGCTTCCTTCATTTCTTCAGATTTTAATCACTTTGTCTTTTGTTTTTTTTTTATTTGCCAGACCTGATGTAGCTGAGCAGAGTTGTGAAGTTCCACAGACTATTTCCAGGTAAATATTTTCAAGGTTCTATTGATTTTTTATCATCTTTTGTTGCCATCTAATCATGGACTGTCTACATATATTCATGTTGAGTTCCTTACTCGCATTCTTTTTAACTTCTGTAAAACCACAGGAAAAACTATGTGCAACCTGACCTTAACATGGAGAGACATTTAATGCCTCGGATGCTTGTTGGTGTCAGTGGTCCCTCAAACTGGAATGAAGCTCTTGATATCATTTCTTTTGGCTCTCCTGAGCAGGTTCCTAACTTTGTCTAATTATAATTGTTTCTCTTTCTTAATATGATTTCAACCTAATTAGTAAGAAGGGACAGAGTTGTCTAGCCAGAGAAGAATCTTGGTTGACAGTTCTTCACTCTAGCATTAGTTTTTCAGAATGGAATTCAGAACGTTGTATTGATTTATCTTGTAAAATATTACCCTTTAGTCTTAAATTTACAATGCTCAAGACAATCGATCAAATTGAAGAGACATCTTTCTTTGGAATGGTTGGACATCATATCTTTAAGCAATATGTTTAATGGTAGTGAAGAAACAAATTATAAGTACCTGGTAGCTATCACATGGAGCGTGGTATTCTTTTCTGTTAATCAGTGTTACGAATTGGATCCTAATGTTTCTGAGTAGATGCATCTGGCATAACTTTAGTGTTTGAATAAAATGAAGCCTCTTCGGTAGGTAGGTGGGTAGTGTTTTCGTGTATGAGTCAGGGAAGTTGCTTGTGCTATTAATATATATTGGGTTGGTTATGAGATTATGACCTAACTTAATATTGCTGCAAACCATTCCTGTGCTAGTTGTTGCTCTGATGGATCTGTATTGCAAGATTGGCGTTAAGATTTTCTCAATTATGTTATTTCTATCCATGCTTGATATGGTTTTCTTATTACTATTTTCAGTTCCTTTAGTTATTACTTGTTTGGAGACATGATTGCTTTGTAATATATGTTGTATTGCAGTCTGTTGAGGGAATGAAAGTTGTCTGCCATGAGTTAACACAGGCCACTAATGACCCAGAAGGCAGTTTGATGGATGAACTAATGAAGGATGCAGATAGACTCGTTTCATGCTTGGCGAATAAGGCAATCAAACTTTTTAGTTTCATTGTGATATGATTATTAATTTCTTTGAGCATTGATTTCCTTATGCATAGCAATAAATAATTTATTTTGTTAGATTCTTTTTAAGAATGCTTTTTCTGTCTGTTCTATAACCTTTCATTCTCTGTCTCCGCTTAATAGGTAGCCAAAACTTTTGACTTCAGTTTGACCGGTGCATCATCAAGATCTTGTAAATATGTTCTAAACACGCTTATGCAGGTGAGAACAATCTAAAGTACTAGTAACTTCTATAATGGAATTTGGGATTTTAGTTGGGGATTGTATAATTCTTTCTTATTTTTTGCTTAAGAGTAGGGTGGTGGTGCTGCTGGCTTGTTTGGTGAGGGGGGTGCTGAATTATTAAAGAATAGGGTGTACATTTGGTAACTGAATGTAGTGAAATTGTTGATTTGCCTCATGAATAAAAACCATTTTTATGTACTTGAACTGATGGTAAAAAGTTATTTTATATTGATTCTATCTAAGCAGTTATTAATTTTTTTAAGCTTTTCATTTTAAGAAGAAACTTAGTATTACGGGTTGTTTTGTTGCAAAATACTAATTCTTTTGAGTATCTCTTGACAGACATTTCAAAATAAGAGACTTGCACATGCTGTCAAGGAAAACACTCTTGACAACCTTATTACAGAGCTTCTGCTTTGGCTTTTGGATGAAAGGGTTCCCCATATGGATGATGGCAGCCAACTTCTGAAAGCTCTGAATGTCTTGATGCTTAAAATTCTGGTTGAGCTGCTTTAAATTGCTTACATTTTTGCTTCAAAGTTATGTATCTTCTTCCTTGGGTTTTAACTGATGATTGTGCATGCAGGATAATGCTGATCGAACCTCATCCTTTGTCGTCCTAATTAATCTATTACGTCCTTTAGATCCTTCAAGATGGCCTTCACCTGCAATAAATGAGACTTTTGCATCAAGAAATCAGAAGTTCTCTGATCTGGTTGTCAAATGCCTTATCAAACTCACAAAGGTAATATTAAGTCTTGGTGCTTCTAGGAACATTTGTAGTCCGAAAAAATCCTATTTATGAATAGAGTGTCAATCATTATTCACTAGAGGAACTTAATAAAGTACGTGACTTAGTTTTCCCTTCAATTATTATTTTTGTTGACAAATTCATTTGTTGAAGACTATATATATTTTTTCTATAAAAAAGAGTATTTTTATGTAGCCATCCAGTATATTATTATCCACAAAAGCAACTTAAGAAATTAACAAAATTTTCCTTTCCATAACCGTTTTTGCTGACATATTAATTGGTTTGAGAATATCTTTCTTTATGTTGCCATCCATGAACCAAAAATTAAATTGCTCAGGATTTATATATCATGTCAAAGATATCTTGCCAATAACAGTACTAACATTTGCCAACTTAGTATTCCATCTTACAGTAGTTTTGTTGTAACAGTTCTGCTTTGGTGTCTTGGTATACTTGCAAGGAGGCCATTTTTGTTGGCTATGATGTCATTAATCATCTATTTATATGTTTTCTGATTTTATATCTAGAAGTAATTTATAATTTCCTTGTTTGTAATTACTGATGAAATATGATAATTTTGGCTTGAAGATAAATGGAAAATCTATATGCTTATCATTATTGAGGGACTTGGTATATGTTGAAGAAAATGCGTTCAGTTTATGCTATGGAAATTTCTGTATTCAACTGTACATGTTTATGCTTTGGTGGTTGTCTACTTTATTTTAATGATACCATCGGGTACATTCTCTTTTATGCAGGTTCTTCAAAGCACAATCTATGATGTTGATCTTGACCGCATCCTTCAAAGTATCCATGTCTACCTGCAAGAACTAGGAATGGAAGAAATCCGGAGAAGGCATGTCTTAAATCCAATATCTTTCTTTTTCTATTGTGTTGAATGTTAATTTTTATCCCGGTCTTGTATTGATAAACTGATTTCTGGTTACCTTATCTTCTTTTATGGTTTGGATAAAAGAGCTGGAGCTGATGATAAACCATTACGAATGGTAAAAACCGTTCTACATGAACTTGTCAAACTTAGAGGGGCTGCAATAAAGGGTCACCTATCTTTGGTGCCCATAGACATGAAGCCTCAACCAATTATTCTTGCCTATATTGATCTCAATCTTGAGGTAGTAATAAACTTAGTAAATGACAACATTCTTAGTTTAACTTGTAGCAGCATCTTTTTGTAACTTCCAGTATCCCTTATGTTTAATTTAACAGACTTTGGCTGCGGCAAGAATGTTGACATCAACTGGCCCTGGTCAAACTCATTGGGGTGATTCTGGAGCCAACAATCCATCACCTGCCACAAATTCTGCTGATGCCCAGCTAAAAGTATTCTATTTTTCCATAACTAGAGTTATGATTGTCCTTGATTGCTGTTTGTATTATAAATATTTATTATTCGTTCAACTCTGTTTCGCCCCATGTCTTCTTACAGCAAGAACTCGCAGCAATATTTAAGAAAATTGGTGACAAGCAGACATGCACCATTGGTCTCTATGAGCTTTATCGCATCACTCAGCTATACCCTAAGGTCATTAATATAGTTTCTATTATACATCCCGAAGGTAGCTTAGAAAACTGTGGAGACTGATATTTTTATATTGTTACAGGTTGATATATTTGCTCAGCTCCAAAATGCTAGTGAGGCATTTCGGACTTATATTAGAGACGGCTTAGCTCAGGTTTGCATGTTTGCCCTTGTTGAGTAAAATTTTAATGGTTGGATATCATGTTGTGCTTGCTAATAGTTTTAGTTGCATTGCAGATGGAGAAGAATGCTGCAGCAGGAAGGACTCCTTCAAGTGTGCCAATTTCAACCCCTCCCCCTGCTTCTCTTTCTTCTTCGTCACCTGAATTTGGGCCTCTGTCCCCTGTACAGACCAACTCTTTAAATGATTCTAAATTATCAAGTACAAAACCTGAACCAACAAGCTTTAATTTGCCACCATCATACACTGAAGACAATCGGGGGGGTGGTAATGCTATAAATACAGCAAGAGTTCGTGCCCCTGAAAATGCATTGGCAGACCAAAGAAATGAGAGATTTATCAGTGGGGGTAATTTACTGTTGTGTTTTATTAGTGGTTATTTATTATTATTGTTATTTTGTTCATATGTATATATTTTTAAGGATTTATCATGGAAGCATATTGTTGAAAGTGCAGTAACCAGTGGCACATTGGACGCAATCAGAGAGAGGATGAAGAGTATGCAACTAGCAGCTGCCGGTGGCAACATGGATGATTATGGAACCCGGCCCTTGATGTCTGTCAATGACAACTTAAATCTTGGACTCTCAACTCAGACTCGTACATTAGATCCTCATCCTGGTATGGAGAATCCGGCACAAGGAGGTGTACTTCCTATGGATGAGAAGGCATTGTCTGGGCTCCAGGCACGGATGGAAAGACTAAAGAGTGGCGGAGCACTTGAACCTCTTTAAAAATATTCTTTTTATGCTTTTTTCTAGGCCTGCCATCGAAAGCCATTCTTGTAAATGGAAGGGAATTAACATACCGCAGTTACCCATCGAAAGCGGCCCCTGTTTCTCCTGTTCTTGGTTGAAATGCCAGCCAAGTAGATTTAGCTGTACCGAATTTTCTTTAATTTTAGAAAATGCGATACGGTGGTTTCATGAATTCAATTTCTGTTCGACATTAGTATTCAGGCATAGGTAGGTATTTGGTGATAGACTAAAATTTTGTTGCAAGAGTTGGATGGGATGGAATCAAACGTTGGCTTTACAATATTGATAACTTTGTAATTGTGATTCGATTTGCCCATAAATTGCAATTAAACCCAGTGTTTTCTTCTACCATCTCCTCCTAAAGTTTGAGCCACCAATTGTTGTAGAAACACCATCGTCATCTACTGCATGCTTAACTTGTTCAGTAAATTTGAGTATAGTCTGATCCTCTATATGCCACATTCATCATTTGTTCCTGGATCTTTCGCACTTTGTTCCCTATTTATCTTGAGATTCATATATCCTAAAGCAGTAGCCTTGCAGTTTCTCATTGAAGCTTTCAGTTCCTCATTGAAGCTTTCTTGTCGTTGTTGATAGTCTATCTATTATAGCCATGACCATCCAAGAAATCAAAGAATGTTAGTGGTGTCTGATGTGTCCAATACAACCTGACGCTTACTGGGTCTAATGGCGTCTCGCATCGTAGTTGCTGAATAGGATGGACGGACTACCCAGCCCATCTAACCGGGTTTATAAGTAGATTTTGAATTTTAAGTTGACCTTCTACAGTCAAGGTAGGGTTTTTCATGTCTACCCTTCAATTTGGATCATCTGCCACTTCTCAATTTATGTGTCTTTACCGCTCATTATGCTGTCACGATGATAAATCATATATATAGTAAGTTGCATGTTTACCTAGTAAATTTTTGTTGGCATTGATATCTAGTGTAAAGGGTTCTTTGGTGGAGCGAACATTTGAAACATAATTTATCGAGAGATGACAGAGAGAGATTGGAGTTGGTCCAGTAACACAGTATAGCTGCAAGTAGTGATTAGTAAGGTGGAGAACTAGTGGAGGCTGAGTGTGCTGAGTAAAAAAATAGGCTAAGAGAGCTCTAGAGAAAGTTTCTAAAATGCCCAAAAGTTTCACCATATGTGGTAGACAATGTTTCATCTTGATGTCCACGAGAATAATTAAAAATTTGATTAAGGCAAGTGTACCTATCAATTAATAATATAGCTACGATGAGTAAATATATCATTCCCACGAAAATTAAAAGTAACAGTAATTATCGTCTTTCTATTATTTGATCGAATAATTGGAGTGATTGATTAAAGCTAGAATTATATAAATTGATTAACGTTATGACAAAGAATAAATTAGGAAAATAATCGATTAACAACCAAGAAGCAAAACAATAAACAGGAAAGAATCCAATTAGATTTCATCTGTCACTATTAATCTAAATTATGCAATTTCTTTATTTAGTATCTTGATTCATAGAAATTCTTAAATTATGCTAATATCTCTTTCGAGCATAAGAGTAATAGACTCTAAATTGATTAATTTAAATTTCTTTTTAATTAAAACCCCTATTATCGCATTAACTCGTTCTATGGATTCCCTTAATAGATTTGACTATAATCGATAGATCTATGTCGTCCTATTTTTAGGATTGCATGCAACTCCAGCAAGATCTACTTTTAAATAGGGCCTATTCAACCACCAATTTAAGCCCATCAAATATGGATAAATAATCTAGAAATATCAAGAATTAAGCACATGTAATCGAGAACAAGAACTAAGTATTTATTGCGTAAATTAAAAAATCAAACGACAAAATCAATTATAGGATTCATCTCTTTAGGTATTTAGAAAATTAGTTCATGCTTGAAAATAAAAATATTGAAGATACAGTATAACTAAAAGAAATAAAGAAACTCATGATAAATTCTTAAGAAATCAACTGTGAATATTCAATCTTGACGAAAATGGTTCAGCCATGTGGAATGGTTCACCCGTGTGGCTCTTGCAGCTTGCTCCGACGATTTGATTTTCGCTCATTTCGCTCCCAAATGCTCAATTAAACATTAAAACATGAATTTAAAGGATTAAGAGCATAAAATTCACAACTAACATAAGATAATCACACAAAATACATTAAAAATGATGTTAAAACATATTACTTTTAGTACTTATCATATTTTTACGAGTACGAACTCACACCACTACTCTATCTAGCCTCATCCTCTAGATCACCTCTAGAAGCATTGCCATTTCGTTTTTCGGCCTAAGGTCCTTCCTCCTCCTCCTTCTACTTACTGTTTTCATCTTTCTTCTAAAAATTTTCTCATTTTTGGAGTGTAATACTTATTGGCCTAGTAATCCATTTCTCTATCTTCTAGTGGATCCTTAAAGTAAGACACTTTCCTATAGTTCACTCAATTCCGCTCAAATGAAGCTTTTGTTGCTAGAATTAATATTTCTTTCCCCTTCATTCTACTCAAATGGTGCTGTTGATAGTGCTTTTGTTATTGGGATTAACATTTCTTTCCCCTTCTATTAGCATAAATTAAAATCTTTAATAGGCCCATTTTGAAATCTATTATTTGGATGTCACAATATCATTATTATCAAATGGGGAGATAGACTCTCCACATCATTATTTACTGCTTTTAGAGTAGGCAAAGGCATAATATTCATTGAGAACTCATTATCAATTAATGTGTTTCTAATAGAAAATTCATTGATGATACTCTTTAGTGGAAGTTAACATTAGGAGTTCTTAGGTTTTCATCTAATGCATGCACTCCTCTCTAGTGGAGCCACCAAAATATAAAGGGTTTATTCGTGAAGAAATGAAGTATTGCAAACAAGTGAAACAAAATGTACCAAGAGAAGGAAGAGAAAAAGACTGAAGTGGACCCTGTAGCATTGATCGCAACGCACTCCTCTCTAGTGGAGCCACCAAAATATAAAGGGTTTATTCGTGAAGAAATGAAGTATTGCAAACAAGTGAAACAAAATGTACCAAGAGAAGGAAGAGAAAAAGACTGAAGTGGACCCTGTAGCATTGATCGCAACAAGTGGTGGTTACTATGATGAACTAGTGGAATAAGCTATGCATTACTGGAAATAGTGCTGAGTAAAGGAGTCAGTTGAGAGAATTTTGAGAGTTAGAATAGTTAAAAAACTCAAAGGTCTTTCCACAAGTTGTAAAGGGCTCCTATTTACATGGGATAACAAAAAAAAATTACAATGTTAATATTAAATAGGGCTAATAATAATAAGATTTTTTTTTAAAAAAATGTCCTTTTATCAATAAAGAATTTAAGTTGGTAAATAATGAACAAGAGTTAACTATATTTCGGAAAGAAAATGGATTAGCACTCAATGTTTTAGGAAATTGTTTAGAGTAAATCTATTAACTACTTGCATATTGATCCACCAAATTAAACTCTGTAAAACATCAAAAGAGTGAACATAACCAAGAATCCTAGTATATTCTAGAGCTATTCTGCTTCTACTTTTGTGAAGTAATAGCATGCGAAACATCTTGTGTGGAACTTAACTTGAAACATATTTCAATTTTTAATTAGTGTTATTCTTAATTAAAGATTACTTTTTGAACATGAATTGTTCTCAATAGTCATTATTGATACAGGTTGTTCTAACCTAGACATTTACACTTAGATCAATGTTTTCATTTATTGACATGCAAGATAAATATAATCAAATTATATTCTAATTAATTTATTAAACCTCAAGTTTTTTAATTTAAAAATATAAAAAAAGTCAAAATTTATACTTACGTTTAATATCAAATAAGAGGCAATATTTTCTATCAAATTATAATTTTAAAAGAATTAATAATATATTTAATTATAAATTATTATATTCTTCTACCTATTACGTCAAAAAAAATATCATTCTATACTTATAAACTCATAAATGATATGGATTATATTTTTTATAATAAATTCTTATATAATATAAGCTTTAATACAACAAGAACAAGTTAAAAGTACAAAATTTTAACATAACTTATGTTCTATTATTTAACATAAATTCTGAAATTTCATGATTAATTCTATACAAATTTAAGTGAATGAATGATATTTTGAGTAACAACATATATTTTGACCCAAAATAATAAAATGATATGGTGACAAACCTTATTATTATTTCCAAATTACTTAAAAAAGAAAAGAAAAAGGCACGTACCTTTTCTGAGATTAGTTCCAAAACCTTATTGTTATTTCCAATGTTTCAAATGCCATATTATGTACACATAATATTTTCCTTTATTAAAGTCTATTCAGATTTTTTTAGATGCTTATTCAATCTTTAAATTTAGATAAATAATTTAAAGAAAATACTAATATAAATATATTAATTTTTTAATATTTATCACAATACATTTTTTAAAAGTTATTTTTCAGATTAATTTTTTTAAGGTAGTTTATAATATTTAACAAAGATCTACACCAATGTCAAGTTAAATTTGATTTAAATATATATATATATATATCATAATCTAAAAATATTTAATTGGAAATTAAAATTGAGTGGGGAGATTTTTGAGAATTTCCACTAGAATCTTAATTTTAAAACCTATAAATTTGAAACTGAACTTATTAGTTTTTTCGCAGAAAACCAAACAATTTTTTTTTTTTTTTTACATTTTATATAAACAGTACATATTTAGGTATTTTTAAATTTTAATTTCCAGATATCATAATGATCCCCTATTTATTGAGATATATAAATAATGATATGTTGCTGAGAGTACGATAACATTGGTTTTTTTTTTTTTTTTTTTTTTTTGGCTTGAATCATTCATCAATTAGTATGAGTTGATTTCTATCACATCAGTTATATTGGGAAGTTACTTTCATGTTAATATTTTATTTTGCTTTGATTCATTGATAGAAATATGAGACTTATGCATTTCATCTTCCATATAGTGAAGCAAAAATAAAGATTGAAAATGTAGTATTACAAACAAGATTTCTAGTAGATGGACATTTAGTAAAGAGAAATTTTGAGATCTTTTATCAAGTTTTTAAAATAGTACTCTTAAATTCGATTTTTAAAAATTTAAAGTTAACTGAAATTGATTAAAAGTTTAAATTTTTAAAATCGAATTAATGATCGAACCAATTGAATTATCAGTTTATTGGTCTAATTTATTCACCCAATTTATTTAAATAATCATTAAAAATTATATTAAAAATTCAGTTTAACCAATTTATACTAATTATCGAGCCTTTAAATCAATATAAAAACTATTTTTAATCCAATTCAAGCAAAACCCCATTTCTAACATCTCCGAGGAATCCAACTATTTTTTTCCAAAAATATTTTAAATCTAATAATAAAATAGAGTTAAAAAAGGGGGGGAAAAGTCCAGCGTGTCCCTGAACCCTTTAGTTTTGAAATTATAAAGGAAAATATTGAAAATTTAAGGTGTGTTTATTTATTTATGTAATAATTAGGAGTGAATGATCCTCCTCTCCTCCTCCTGCTGCTTCATCATCTTGTCCAGGAACTTACCTTCCTTTTTCCTTTTTCTGTGAAGAATAAAGGGAAAACACACACAGACACACACACACTCTCTCTCTCTCTCTCTCTCTCTCTCTTTCATCATTCATTTCCTTTTAGCTTCCTCAATTTTTTTACAGCTAAGCCATGAGACCCAATCACCAACCACCACCATCTGCTGGTGGCTCCTCCTCCTCCAATAAGAACCGTCCACGTAGACGAGCTGACCTTACCCTACCCCTCCCTCAACGTGACCCTTCTCTCGCCGTCCCTCTTCCCCTTCCTCCCTCCTCCAACTCCGCCCCGCCCGCCTCCTCCAACTCCAACGCCTTGCCTCAGCAAGTCAACTTCTCCGAGCTCGACCGCGTCAACCGGATAGGGAGCGGTACCGGAGGCACCGTTTACAAAGTCGTCCACCGCCCTTCCTCTCGCCCTTATGCCCTCAAGGTTATCTACGGGAACCATGAAGAGTCTGTCCGCCGTCAGATCCGCAGGGAGATCGAGATCCTCCGTGACGTGGACCACCCCAACGTCGTAAAATGTCACGAAATGTACGATCACAACGGAGAAATCCAGGTTCTTTTGGAATTCATGGATGGCGGATCTTTGGAAGGGATCCTCATATCTCACGAAGCTAACTTATCAGATCTGGCCCGTCAAGTCCTCAGCGGTCTAAACTACCTTCACCGCCGACACATCGTCCACCGTGACATAAAACCCTCGAATCTGCTAATCAATTCCAAGAAGGTGGTGAAGATAGCTGATTTTGGGGTGAGCCGAATCTTGGATCAAACCATGGACCCCTGCAACTCATCTGTTGGGACCATAGCATACATGAGCCCTGAGAGGATTAACACCGATTTGAACCACGGGCTCTACGATGGTTACGCTGGGGATATTTGGAGTTTAGGGGTTAGCATATTGGAATTTTATTTAGGGAGGTTCCCTTTCGCGGTTGGTAGACAAGGGGATTGGGCCAGTCTCATGTGCGCGATTTGTATGTCTCAGCCACCGGAGGCCCCACCCACTGCTTCCAATGAATTTAGGCATTTTATATCATGTTGTTTGCAGAGGGATCCAGCCAGGAGGTGGTCGGCGGCTCAGTTGTTGCAGCATCCTTTTATTCTCAGAGGACAACCACATCAGGTTGCTCAGAATCTTCATCAGTTATTACCACCTCCACCTCCTCTTTCTTCTTAGCTTTCTATTTCTTTTTATTTGTTTTGGGATTAGGGGAAAAAAATCTTCTGTAAGTTTTGATATAATGAGGGTCTGGGGGGAGTTGGGTGCAATGTCTTTCCTTCTTTTCTTTTCCTTTTTTTCTTCCTTTCATGTTTTTATTAATCACTCTTGCTTCTGATAAAAGATAATCTTTACAATATTAAAAAAAAAAAAAAAAAACTCTGTTATGACTGGCCTTCTTCTGGTTTGTTTATTGCTTTATATGCTCTTCACCAGCTTGCTTAGGGGTTCGTTTAATCATGTTCTTATTACCCTTATTATTATTCCAATTCAGTTTATGGGGGTTTATTAAATTTTCTGGAAATGGCCTTGATTATGTGTAGATGTATCTAGATTTAGCCTTAGTTGATAATTGTTATAAACAAAAAGGGGAATGGATGCCTTATCTCTGTCTGCCGATTATCTTATCCTGGAGGGGGCTGAATGTAAAAAGTGGAAATTCCAAATCTTGTTTTTGGAAATCTTGTGTTGTTCTTTTGATACCCTTTTTTGTTGTTGCGAAAATTGTGCATTAGTGGCCCCTCCTCTATTAGCCTATCTATCTTGTGAAGGCATGCTCATTAATTATATGTCATATAGGCAAATAAGTGAGCGGGATTAATTAGGTGGATTCCAGGTTTTTATTGTTAATGATGTTTTAAGCTTGTTCCACTTATGGAAAGTTATGAATGCTACTGCCTTTTGTTCACCGCTAGATTTGTCTAATTTGTAATTCCTTCATTGACCTTTTTGTAAGTTATTACTTTACATGGAAGGTATGATTAGTGATTTTTTTGTGGTTTTTAAATTGGGATTTCTCTCTTAACTTTGCTTATTTATTCTCTTAGTCAATTCATACACTGCAACAATGATGGATTATAGAGTTCTAAGATGCATGCATTTGTGTGATTGAGTCTGAGGAAGAGCAATGCACAAATAACATTGCATGTGTGTTT
Source organism: Gossypium sturtianum (assembly GCA_025698515.1). NCBI lineage: Eukaryota > Viridiplantae > Streptophyta > Magnoliopsida > Malvales > Malvaceae > Gossypium > Gossypium sturtianum. The sequence goes on along the minus strand of CM046955.1, from coordinate 162,045,146 downwards.
GATTGAGGTTACTATTGTTTGTTTGGACTTTTGAGAAGGTTAATGTTTTGTCAATTTGATTTTTTCCTAACATGCCCTTAATCTGGCAAGTTTGTTTGGATGTGGTGGTTTGGTTTGATGTCTGGTTTTGTTTAGATTCTTTTGCTGTTCCAAAATTTGGACAACCTGCCTCAAAGTGTCTCTCTGTAGACTGTAGTCCTCTGATTAATGTCCAATAATAATTGTATGAGCAACCCATTGCCAGAGGAGAAGGCCTTGGAAAAATGGCATTGCCACCTATGTTACTCAGACTCAAATGCAAGTGTTGGATATGAGTATGTATTCAATAATAGTATTGTCAGATTTTTTAAAGTTTTTCCAAAGGAACAATGAAGATTATATCTTTATATCCATATATCGAGCACGATTTGTCGGATACACTAAAAAGAAAAACAAGAGCTGGAGCAACATAGATAGCTGTCAATACCTAAACAAGTAATATAGATTGCAGCCAGAATAGCTGCTGGGCTGCTGTTTAAGAGAATGGTAATTGATGCATTTGTTGAATAATATTGCATGCATTGTATCTAGGCCATCATAAATTATATATTCTTCAACTGCTGATTATTATTATTATTTATTTTGCAAACTAAACTTTTATGATGCTTGATCCCTTGCATATGTTCACTGGGTAGATAAATAAGCAAATAAAATTGTGTGTTTTGGCCAAGAAAATATAATTTCTGTATGCAAATTAACTTTCAGGCTACCATGTATGCATCTAAAATGATTCCTTGAATGGTTCGTCGACCTTTGTATGCCATAATCAGCATTGTAAGAAGATAGATTTTGCATATAGTAACAATTTTCTTAAGTTAAAAATAGATGAAAATGTTATTGCTCTATGTGGAATAAACACAAATGCTTACCTAAATTTATTTGACAACATGTTTTTTTATCAAGCTTACTAAAATTGATTTATTGTCACATGCTTAACAGAGTTGGGTTTGGTTTCTTATCAACCTTAATTTGACATAGACGCTTCTGTAACAACCTTAAATTTTTTATAGTACGACTTTATTATGTATGGATATGATTATTGACTTTGATTAATATTTTATTATGATGGATTGGAGATATCGGCTGGCAAGCAATTCCAGTAGGATATGGAGGAGGATTAGATAAAAGACGCTACGAGACACCAGCTATTCTTATGTAATAACTTTCTTATATCATATTCGCAATCGCAAGAATTAAATTTTACAAAAAAGAAAAATGAATATATTTTAAAAATTCATTGACCGTTTGATTAAAATAAAATGGATCAAGGAATGATTGACGATTGGATTCTTGCGGGACCCCCTTTACAGTGGCGCCTAAATCAACATAACGATATTCAACAGAATATTTAACTGAAAATTTCACCCTTACTCTGTCTTCAAAGTCCTCCAAGAAAACACCAAGAAAATTTTCTGGCTCCTCCAAGAAAAGAAACAAACAGAAATGCGGAGACACTTGGTTTTTTGGCTTCAATGCACTGCCATCTTGCTGCTGTTATCTCCAGTTTCATCTCTTGCAAGACCACTTCCTCAAGGAGGTCAGTATAGTTACTTACAAATTCATTAACTTGTTTGCCTGCTTTCTTTGGATTCTGGAATGACTGAAAATTTTCAATGTTTTAGTCGAGGAATTAAATTGAATTACTGGGTCATTTTTTGAAACTCCAACTCATCTTGGGTCTTTTTCTTATTTGAAAATGTTTTTTTTTGGGGGGGGCAGACCCACTTTACTTGAACTTTGTGTTGAATGCGACGTATTTTCCATCCGAGGACTACTATGACTACATCGTCGTGGGAGGAGGGACCGCAGGTTGTCCATTAGCCGCCACTTTGTCACAGTCATATCGGGTTCTTGTCCTTGAAAGAGGAGGCGTTCCCTATGGTAACCAAAATTTGATGAATCAAGAAGGGTTCTTGACCACACTCACCGAGGTCGACACCTTCGACTCTCCTGCTCAAAGCTTTACTTCTGAGGACGGGGTCCTAAACGCCCGTGGACGTGTTCTTGGTGGCAGTAGTGCCATCAATGCTGGCTTCTATAGCCGAGCTGATCCTGAGTTTTATGAGAGTTCCGGTGTGAATTGGGATCTCAGTTTGGTTAACCAATCTTATGAGTGGGTTGAGAGGGGAGTTGTGTTTAGGCCAGAGTTAAAGAACTGGCAATCAGCTGTTAGGGATGCTTTGCTAGAGGCAGGGATTGATCCTTACCATGGCTTTACTTTGGACCATTTGGTTGGAACAAAGATCGGAGGCTCCACTTTTGATAGCTCCGGCAAGAGGCATAGCGCCGCAGATCTTCTGAATTATGCAAAACCAGCAAACATTAAAGTAGCACTTTATGCAAGTGTGGAAAGGGTATTACTGGCTTCTTCTTCTTCAAATGTGTTGTCTCGGCAGTCTGCGATCGGGGTCGTGTATCGCGATGAAACGGGAAGGTATCACCACGCTATGGTGAAGGAAAAAGGTGAGGTGCTGCTATGTGCTGGAGCCATTGGAAGTCCACAGTTATTGCTGCTGAGTGGAATTGGTCCAAGGCCTTACTTGTCTTCTTGGGGAATTCCGGTTGTATATCACCATCCATATGTAGGCCAATTTGTCTACGATAATCCGAGGAACGGCATCTCAATTTTGCCTCCAATCCCACTAGAGTACTCACTTATACAGGTTGCCGGGATAACGGAAATGGGGGCATATGTTGAGGCTGCTTCAAATGTTATTCCTTTTACAACCCCTTCACGCTCAGCGTTCATTAGACCACCTTCTTCCCCTCTGCTTTTAACAGTGGCTACTATCATGGAGAAGATTGTCGGGCCTATTTCAACTGGTTCGTTAAGGTTGGCCTCGACTGATGTCAGGGTGAATCCCATAGTACGCTTTAACTACTTTAGCAATCCCATAGACTTGGAGAGATGTGTGAATGGAACACGCAAGATTGGGGATATCTTGAGGAGTCGATCCATGGATGATTTTAAGTTCAACGAATGGTTTGGGGGCAGAAATTTCAGGTTTGTAGGGCCTTCATTGCCTGTTGACCAATCAAACTATGAACAGATGGCAGATTTTTGCCGGCGTACTGTGAGCACCATATGGCATTACCATGGTGGCTGTGTTGTGGGGAGAGTGGTTGATCAAAATTATCATGTTATCGGGATTGATGCGCTCAGAGTAGTCGATGGATCAACGTTTACTATATCGCCAGGAACCAACCCTCAGGCAACAGTGATGATGCTTGGGAGGTACGTTGGCCTGAGGATAATCAAAGAGCGAAAGCGATTGAAATGAAGCCTGCTGCTGGTCTGCTATTCAGATAACTGGCTAATTGTTTTTAGTTTTCAATTTTACTTTTGGTTGGTGATAGATCAAAGGTGTGTCTTAAATTTTGGTGATTGGTTTATTCGTAAAAGTAACATGGCTGATAAAGAAGATTGGAGAGGATTGTTGTACTCGTCATGTAGAGATGTAAATAGCAGAGATCATGGTATTCTCTCTCTCTTTTTTTTTTTTGCATTCAGGGTGTCATAATTTTTTTGATTTGCTTGTGATATTTTGATGAATTCATCCATTGCTACATTTAGTTGGCGAAAGCAAAGGTTTGGCGTCAATGTTGGATGAACTCATCAATATAGTCTTCAAACTCTATGATGTGTGATTTTGATTTAGGTTCATAAATTCCAAGATTGGTGCTTTACCTTTGAGAATGTAGAGCAGTCTGTGTTGGAGATGTTCTCTCGAATTTGTCAAAGGGGACTTGGTGCACATATTTGTCAAAAAGCTACATAAGTAGATGGCTTGGTTGGGGTGTGGGATGCCTCGTTCAGTGTCATAGGATAATGTGAGATGTGGATCTTTCTGAAGGAATTTGTGTCTGAATTGCATTAATCAAAATTTTTCTTAGAAATAAGAATGTATGTATGTATGTAAGACTTGTTTGAATCAATTTCAGATTGATTTGGCTACCAAGTTCCATATTTGATTATGTGAGTAAGGATACCCATATGATTTGTTTGGTGTTGGGATGGTGGTGGATAAAAAACACTTGGAATAAATTTCTCCAGAATACAATAATTCGTAACAAATGTAGTGTCATGTAATACTAATTCAACAGCAGATACAAAAAATATGATTCACTATAAATTATAGTCAGAGAGATCTGCTAAAATATGTTGCCTATCAAAATACACAAAAATGAAAGAAATAGCAGCTAGTAACTCCCATGTGATCTTACAGATGAAATTGATTGTGCTGATACGGAGGCAGTGGGGCTGTTCAGATCCCGGTCGGCTTTCGATTTTCCACTTAATCTTTCGATTGCATCTTGACAAATTTCGTTGAACCACTCATCGTCAGGCAGCACTCTGACACAACAAAAACACAAATGCTTTAATGGCAATTCGTGAGAATTTCCTCTACTTACACATGCATCCAACGACTTTTCAAAATGGCCAATACCATCTTCCTGTTAAATCCAACAATGTTAAACCACACTTTCCATCTAAAAACATAGGCAACTCGTTAAAACTTGCCTTACTCTTTCTCTCTATATTAGATCATAAGTTATAAGACTGTCGGTCTTGATTACACCATCTTTCTACTAGGAAAAGTCTTACATACAGTGGTCACCAATAATAAGAAAAACTAAAAAAAGCTAATTAAAGTTTACCAGTTTCTTAGACAATACAAAAGAAAAGGGCCAAGTGGGAAGAAGGCAGTGGCATCAAATATCCCCACAACATTTGCATGTTGCATAGCTTTTCAACCAGTTTAGGTGATTGATTTGAGCCAATTGGCAACTGTGGCTCCAAAAATTTCAAGGAATTTTCTAACCTCAGGTTTTGATAAAGGACAGAAACCCGAGCAGAGAGGAGGGGGACTGACTGGTGACCGCTAATAGTGGTAAGGCATAATGCAGATCCTTGGTGTAAAGCTATTGTGAAAGGATAGTAGTCATTACTATTATTCCCTCAACTTCTCACATTTGTGATTATCTCTCACAGAAAACATGCTCTAAACAAAGTGACCTATGAATTATGAACTGGTTGTATCCATTGTACACATCCATTTAGAATATACAGGCATAATTGGGGAGACATGAGTATGAGAAAACAGCTTTAAACTATAACTATAATAATAATATAAAGAAAAAGAACTATCATAGCATACCCATATGGATCCATCCCTGTGGCAGCAAATGCAGCCATGGCTTTAGCAATTATGTCGTTGACAACTCTATGCAAATTCCTTGATAGGTACCGACCTTGGGAAGCAAAGGATATGACAAATTTTATATCCAGATAAAGCTGCACATGCACAAAAATATGTCAAATTTAAGAATCCAATACAAAACTAGAAACACAAAAGGAAAGATACTAAGTTTACGTGCCTGCTGTAAACCTAATGGACCTAAAGGCCTTGGTCCTTCCTCAATATCATCCCAAAAGCTTTGATCTTCCGAAAGCCATATGATGACAGTTTCTGTAAGTCGCATCAATAGCAATGTAGCAAATCTTTCCCTTCCTACAAACATATCTGCTGCCAAGCTAGCAATGCTGTTTAGTTTTGCAAAGAGTTCCTGCATATAACAAGATTTGGTAAAAAGGCAGTCAAAATTCTCAAACCAAAGAGTGCAGAGCAAATATTGAAGGGGGGAGGGGGGAGATCACATAAAATAATGGGTGGAAGCCCATTTTATCACCCAAAACCTAGCTGTAAATAGAAAGAAAATTAATATGAAAACAGAGAGTGAGCAAGCAAGAGACCCTAATCATCCATGTGTTAATAATGACCTCATGGTTTGTTACCCAAAACCTAGGAAGGACTTCTCCCTAGGATTCAAATTGCAAAGGTTTGTGAAGGCATACATGTTCACTTAAAGGAAACAAATAAGGAACTTCTAGAAACACCGGGAGCCCCTAGATTAGATTAAATTAAATTACCAAAGCCTTAATAAAATCAAAATTCAAAATTACAGCCAAAGACAGTTAAGCTCAGCATGTGAAAACTTTCTAAGTTACATATTAAATGCATAGAGAAAAAACAAATATAACCCCCCATAACTGAATCAAGTACTGTAGATGAATCAACTGTCAATGAAGGGAAGATATTGGAACCTTCAGTGTTCAATAAGAAATATAACCTTACAAACAAGATGCTATGAGATGTTATGAACACCAAATTAGGTGTTGGAGCCTCTAACAAAAAAGAAACAGTTCACCAAGAGAACCAGATGTAATGATGTTAAAAGAAAAAGAAAAGAATGACAAAATTACCTGAAATATTGGAGATGGAAACCATTCCACCTCCTCTGCAGTACCATCCATATTAATGTACATTTCTGCAGTAAGATGGCTATCACCCTCTTCTGTGAAAATGAGATCCAGGGCATGCTGTTGACAAAATGTATTCTTTAGTCTCTCAACTGAACCCACAAGGCGCCTCTTCCATTCTCGTTGCTCAGGGTGACGGTTTTGTCTATCTGAAGTTCTTCTACGGTGGTCATCCTTGTAACTAGCCTGACTTGGGGACAGCTTCATGGCTGCACGGGGAAGAAGTTCATCTGCCAACAATGAAGCATTTGCTAGCAATGCAATTTGTTGACCCTCAGTCTCAGCCATTCGCACAATTTTATTTCCAGTACCCCCAAAGTCTGCTTCTTCATCCATCGAACCAGGTAATGCTCTTATGAGCATGTTTACATATGAGTCAAACACCTGAAACAAACCTTCCAGTGTTTGCCCTCCCAACTGCATGCTTAATAGCGGTCCGACATCCTCAAAAAAGTCCTATAACAGCAAGCAGAATACAAATCAAATGAATGACAGTATATAATGTCATTAAATCAGAAATATGACGTAAGAGAGGTCAAGCATCCATAAAGAATCTAACAAGTAAAATCATAAAATTATGGCCAAAACACACTTCCATAACTTTCTGTAGGATTAATGTTTTTACAATTCAACCGTCATTTCATTATCGATTCAAGTAGATTATCCAAGTTTTCAGTAAATTAAAATCGTCTAACTATTTGTTTAATGTAAAGAAAAAAAAATCAATCATTAAATATATATATGTATTAATAAAGGCAATATTTTGGATAAATATGATATAGATATCGAATATCAAAATACTAATCATGCAAAAAGTTAAGAAAGCATATAAAACCACTTGAATTTTACATTAGTGTAACTAGATCCCTCCCCCAAACAAAATGCAGTCAAACAAAGTTATTTACCAATGCCCCAAAATTATAAACATACTAAGTAATTTGTTGAAAATCACTAGGCAAGGAACTATATCCATATACAGGACTAATTTTATTATTGGGAAAAAGAATGACAACAGCACCAGTAAAGCATATAACCATGGAACAGAAGAGGTAAAGGACAACACCAAAATGTATGATAATTATCTTAATGGTCCATATATAAGCATGGGAAAGGAATATTCCAACCAAGAAAAGACTTCCCTTTGGACATCAAGCCCTACCCATTCAAAATTTAAGCTCCCTACCGTCCAAATGTATTAAGTAACCTCAAAGTTTCATGATGGGTTTTACTTTCCAAACACCATTCTAAGCATCAACTAAACAGTAGTGGTACCAGGATTACCCTTGCATTCCTAAAACAAAGCAAAAACTAATAACAAATTTCCAATGTATAGAATGACAAATTTGAGAGTTTCAATCCCTTACCAATAGATTTGCACATACCTAACTAACCAACAATGATGCAATTTGTCTTAATCAGATTGTTCAGAGCTATAAATTCAGTAAGAAGGTTTTTAAAAAGAAGAAGTTATCTTCGTATATACATTCGATCAGTTGGCCATATTTCTCTTTATTATATACATATCATTCCCAAAGAAAACTATTATCCAATCTCTTATGCCACCCTGTTGAATCTCAAAACATTAATCTAGCGAACAAATACCATCCAACTTTAATTTTCCATCACAGGCAAGCAACTCTAGAATTTTTATGGGTAAAAATCCAGTGATATTCAAAATATGTAATCTATGCATAACCATTGCATAAAGCCCATTAAGACAAGTGAGATACGGATCCAGAAACCATTGAGAAGGTGTATTTGCAGAGAGAGCTTTTCATTAGAAGAAATGCCAAAACATTTTAAGAGTACAAAAGACTCATTAGATTTCCCATTAGCAAGTAAAAGAATCACCTTTAAGAAAAGTTATTGTATCCATCCATGCTTAATCAACACTTGAAGGGTAGATAACAAGATCAGAACTAAAGAACTTCAGAAAAAGTAAAAGAAAACCCAAACAAGTCATATGCAAGTATATGTAAAAAAGAAAGGACAAGGACTAGGACAAGATATGTTATAATAAGTTAAACTTGTTCACCTGGACCATAGAATTGAATCGATGAGCACTGCTTGTTAGTTTATGCTGAAATGCTGTTGTATTACCAAGGGATGCACTAGAGGGCCAGCCAGATTGACGAGTACTGCCTGGGGGGTATGTTAGCACCCAATCATCAGCTGCAGCCAAAGCTGCAGTGCTTTCTTCAATTCTTTTGAGATTAGCATTGAGTGCCTGCTCGACACTAGGCCTAAAGAGTTTCAAAAGCACAGGACAAAGTGCCAAGCCACGAGCTTCCAGCAATGAGCAATGACCTAAAGCTATCTGAACACATTCTGCAGCAGCCCTTAGACCACCAGCAGCTGCTGAAGAAGCCAATGCATGTCTTTTAACAAGAAGGGCAAATGCCTCTGTTTGCTTCGTAGCCCAGACCACAAGCTCTGAAGTATAAGCTGGTTCCTTACCAAAGATTCTCAAGGAAGCACTAGCAGCCTGAGCAATAGCAGAGAACACCAACTGTGAGAGGGCAGCAGTATATGCTCCTCCATATGAGGTGCTTGAGGGGCGAAGGCTAAGCATGTTATATTGATATCTTTGAAAATGAGCATTAAGGAGCAAACTATGAGCACGCGGTCCATCACCGAGCTTTTTAAGAGCTAATATTGCTGCACGGAGCTCAGCACCACGTGTAGAAGGTTGACAAGCAGCTTCAGCAAGCTGGTCAGACAACTTTTGCTTCCGCTCTACAATAGCAGTCTGTAAATATGTAAGTGCTGCAGGATTCAATGAATTTGTTTCCTTTGCTTCAGCAACTGCCTGCTCTCCTTCATCAAGGGCTGCTAGAGCTTCATCTACTCTCTTCTCAGCTAACAAAACATCCAGGTGATCAGGGAATTCTGCTGACCATTTCTCGAGATCTGAGGGTTCTCTATCTTCAATATTTAACAAACTATTAGCATTAGGACCTTCAGAAACCTTGGGAGACAATGAATCTATATGAACCCCCTCAGCCAGACCATGAATTAATGTTGCTTGTGTTGAAAGCAGATTTCTTATTGATGAAAGCTCTCCTTCTAAATCGGATATCTCCTTAGATGTGCTGCAAAAAGGAAGCCCAAATGTCTTAAAGTTTCACACCTACAGGTTCTATGAAACTAACCACATTACCTGTCTTTATTAATAATTAATATTGAAAATAAATATCCAATTCACATAAATTCAAAAAAAAAGAAAGAAAAAAAAAAGAAGAAGAAGAGAAAAAATAGTTATAGATGCAAGAAACTTCAAACACTTTTTCAATATCTCTTTCAACTTTCACGTAACCTCAATAAAAATCAATGGTATATCTATATGATCAACAAATTTCAGCTGAGAAACACTTTTAAGTGAGGGAGAGAGGTATATGAATTAATGCAATGCTGAAAGCATTTAACAAACAGGAAACTACATGACATATGAAATTATTGAGAAGAAACAAAGTCTGAAAAGTTTTCTTCTTGATCTTGACATACTGATCAAAGATAATAAAGCTTTCTTACAACCCCCTTTTCTAGTTTTATAGTAAGTTTACAACAAATCTATGCATAGCTGCAAGCAAGACAGAATACTTGCACCAGATAACTCAACAATACTTTCACTTTTGTCCTCATAATTAAATACATTAAGAAAACCAGTTGAAGCTTCAACCTTGGCGAAAAGTTGTAGTAATGGAATGACATTATTATGGAAAAAGGATAGGATTCCAAGTCCATTCCTCCACACTCAACCCAGTGTGCTCGCTGACATTCGTTGGTCTAAAACTCTTGGACATCAATGAAACTGGATGAATTAATACTGCAACAAATTTCCTAAAGGGTATGACTAACGGCAAAAGACTGGGGTTAGAACAGAGGAGGTTATGAAATTATCTCCCTTAGTTTTTCCTAGTACTAAACCAGTAAATTAGATTTAGCAACGACAAAGATTAGAGTAAAATGCGTGCGTTACCGTATAAAGGCGGAATAATTAGCATAAACGCTTTTACGCATTTCTTCAGCAGAAGCTCTCTTCAAATCCAACAGATAGGAACATAATTGTCTTATTTCCTGGTAATGGAATCAATTATTATTAAAATTATCCTAATTTGAAACAAATTCTTACTGAGAAAGAAAAGCAAACAGACCTTGTCGTTAAGAGAACACTTTGACTGAACAAAAGCATCGGCGTCGAACCTGTCGGATTTGAAAACATTGAGGCCTTCTTCGATCTTCGTGCCGTTTTCTTTGGCAGCTGTGGTGGGTCGAGTGGACCGCCCTGTTTTCGCGGTTGCCATTTCCGTCTCTTGCAGTTGAAATCAGATCGAAGCAGAAGCTTAGAACAAATGTTGATTGGGAAATTTTTGAAAGAAGAAAAGGAAAGTGGGTTTAAAGGGCAGTTTAGGGAATTTTAGATGATTCCGACCATTGGAACCCAACACACTTGGTGACTTCGGTGGAAAGGCAGGCAGCAGGTGGGCGTGGTGGGTTCAAAGAAAACAAAAACAAAATAAAATAAGTATTTTTTTATGGAATATTTCTTAATAATCTAAGGTTAATTAGAATTAAGGGCACTAAAGTATTAATAAATTTATATTTTAATCATTTAACTTTAAATATTATAAATTTATGAAATTAAAATCTAAATGTTTTATTTTTATCTCTAATATTAATTGTTAAATTGACTTAAATTTAAAATATATTTTTTACTCTAATAAGTACTGATTTATAGTTTCAATTATCGAATTGTTGCTTAAAAATTACTACTTGAACTTTAAAAAAAACATAACCATTTAATGACCAAAACAATAAAATGACTTTAATGAAAATATTCAAATAATTAATGACCAAATCGTAAAATTATTAATAATTTAATAACTTTAGTTATAATTTACCCTTAAATCTTAATCATAGTAAGCGGCGGCACATACTTTTATCCCTCTAGATTTATGGCATCAACGCGTCAGTTGGGATTGGTTTTTACTCTTCCTCGTTGTCATAGTCAACAGATGTTTGGGGTGAATATAATATAATCCTAAATTCACTCTAGTATAACTTAAATTCAGTAGTTAAGTTTTCAATATAATTATTTTTTCTTCACTTAGTTTTCTAATTTATCAAATGATACATTAGTTTATATGTTATTAAAAAGGGAATAAATCTCAAAATTTTAATTTTATATATAATTTAATATATAAATTTTAATCAATTTAATTATACACAAAAAAATTTAATTGTGATTAATATGTGTACATTTAAAAAAATAAATACATTAAATTATTTTTATATTATATATATCTAATTATTTGTATTGCAATATGTATGTTTAAAATGAAATTATAATGATAATTATGTTAATAATTTGTTAAAATTGAATTAAATTAATATTTTATGTATAAAATTACACAAAATTAAATTTTATGTATAATGTTACACATTGAACAAATGTTTATGAGTAGTTTTGAGATTTATCCTTAAAAGATAAATAAAGTAAATTTTTAAAATTTATGATTTAAAAATATTATTTGTAATAGCCCGAATTTTAGTGATGTCGGAAACTGTGGTTCGAGGCCACTAAATCCGGCAAATGAACTAGTAAATTTTTTAATTTAATATTTATGAGTTAAATGTGGTTTTTAAAAGATTTTTGAATTAGTAAATTTGTGTTTATAAAAATTTATTAGGTCAATTAATTGAGAAAAAGAGATATCGAGACCTCAGTGTTATAAACCGAGCCATAAATATTTTTATAAATATTTACGGAGTGTCAATATGGTAGTATTAAAGTTTCGTCAAAAAAATTTAACATTTCTGTAGTCAATTAATTAAAAAGAACTAAATTGAAAAAGATGCAAAACTTGCTAAAGTGATTAAATAGCCTAATAGCAAATAAAGGAGGACTAAAAGGGCAAATAGACCATCTTAAATGGCTGAGGCGGCATAACGTGAAAAAAATCAAAGATATTCATGTGATTAGGGACAAAATTGGAATTAAAATAAAGTTTATATGGCCAAATGTTATTTTAATAGTTTCTAGACATTTTCTTCATCAATTTTCTGTCAAAAAAAGCCATTGAAGAGGGTTTGAGCTGGTCTTTCATATTTTAGCTTCAAATCTGGGTAGTTCGAATATGGAGTTAGAGCGAGGAAAGGAGAATATATCGAATTAATAGATTTTATGTACATGAACAACTATCGAGGTAAGTTCGTGTAACTTAACTATGTATGTTAATATGCTTAAATTGAATTGTATGAATGTGATGGTATATATATATATGTGTGTGTGTGATGATATATAAATCATATATATATTTTATGAAATCAAGGATGTTCAATAAAGCCCAATAAATGATAATATCCCATAAATGGTAAGTCCTGGTTGAATAATGATTATCGATGGATAGTGGTGATTTCCTTATATGAAATGAGGTCCTGCATGTGTTGCAGAAATGATTTAGCTCGGACAGAGTAATCCATTGATCTCATTATGGAAAGGATTTAGCCCGGTAATTCGAAATGGGTCTCTCGAGCATATGTTTCAATTAGGATTTAGCCTAGACCGGTAATCCTAATTGACTAGATTTAGCCTGGACTGGTAATCCAGATTGGACTCTATAGGGAATTCTTTATCATATAAAGGATTTAGCCTGGACTGGTAATTCGACAAAGCTCTTAGAGTATATGCGTTACAGACAAAATTTAGCCTGGACAGGTAATTCTACTGTATAATATGTGGCTCGAGAGTGTACCTAAAAGGTACTACTGAATATGAATTGACGGATTATGATTTGTACACTATGAGTGTACTACATGAGAATCCATCGATAATTTAAATAAATTCAACGGGCAAAGTTCTAATATGAGCAAATATGAAATTGAGTTAAATGGTTATAGATTGAGACTAGAGGTGTGCATGGGCTGGGCCGAGCCGGGCCCAAAAAAAAATTCGGTCCGTTTTTAGGCCCAGGCCCGGCCCGGCCCGAAATATGGGCCTGGAAAATTGTCCAAGCCCGGCCCGACATAAAAATGGTAGGCCCGAGCTCGGCCCGGCTAATATTAATTTTTTAACTTATTTTATTAAAAAATAAAATATAATAAATTAAATACATTTAAAAAAATAAAAACAAATATTAAAATAAGAAACAAATAAAAAATGATAATAAATCAAATACATTTAAAAAATAAAAACAAATACTAAAACAAGAAACAAATAAAAAATGATACTAAAACATTAAAACAAAATACAAAAACATTGAAATTTTTCTACCAATTCTTTGAGTTTTTAGTGGTTGATGCCTAAAGACGTGCTTTTTTTATGCTTAAGGTTCATTGTGCTTAAGGTTCATTGTGCAAAGGAAAATCGCTGCACAAAATTTACTGTGAACTAGAAAATCGATTGAAAAGGAGGAATCGAAGTTTGTACTTCGAAAAAAAAACCGATTGCAAATATAAACGTTTAGGGTTAGCAGACTTAATCTATGACAAGTAGTTAGCTTCTTGAAGTATAAGATTATTTCTTATGCCAAATATTTATACAACTGTAAGTTGTATATAGAAAGACAAAAAACTAAGGGTTTGGGTTATACTTTTAATAAAATGGATATGTCATAATTTCCTATAAACAACTTTGTAAATACTAATTTTTGTCCAACTTTATAATTGTATTTTTTGAAATACGTTCAATCTTAGTTCCAAAATTTCATATTAAACCCAATTTTGACAGCTTCAAATTTTAAATTTGTTTTAAACAATTGTCAATGTTATTGAAATCATACCCACCAAATCACAAACTAACAGATGTATCAATCTAAAACTATTCAAAACCACTGTTGAATTAAAATTCAAAACAAAACCATTTGACAAATACCATACCAAACACAATGAAAAAAGAAAGAGCAAAGATTTGACAAATTCTGCTGGGGATTAATCTGCTTTGACATTGCTTGTGAAGCTGGTAATACATTTTCTTATGTCCGAGAAAATTTAAACAGAAAACACGGTCGTATCAAATCTGAACTGAAGCAAACCTTGAAAAGAATAATCACAAACCTTGAAATAATTGGTCCACTAAGATTGTTACTAGAAAGATCCATTAGAAGCAATTTTTTGCAATTACCTAGACCTGAAGGAATGCTGCCCTGAAGATTGTTAAAATTTAAAACGAGTTCGGTTAACTCTATTAAATTTCCAATGGAGTGGGGAATAGTCCCAGAGAGAAAATTAATATGAGCAAAAAATAATTTTAGCTTTTGAAGCTTCCCAATACTGAAGGGAATGGGACCTGATAGTTGATTTATTGAAAATACAAGCACCTCCAAATTGATGAGACTTCCAACCCCATCCGGGATTTTTCCTAAAATGTTGTTGTTACCCATCGAAAAACCCTGAAGGGTGCTAGAAAAATTACTAATACATTTCGGCAATTCCCCTCCAAAATTATTTTCGGTTATATACAAAAATTCTAGTTTGGTGTTGTTGACTAAAGTGCAAAGAAAGTTCAAGTCACCTTCTCTCCCATGTCCCAAATGATTTTTGCCTAGTTCAAGATTAACCAGTTTTTCCAGCTTTTCTAATGAAGGTACACTTCCATCGAGCAGGTTACTAGAAAATTGAAGGAATTCCAAATTCGAGGCATTGGATATTGAAACAGGGATTTGCCCAGAAAATTGGTTGTCGATTACAGAAAATTGGTTGGACATTACAAAGACTTATTTGCAAAAACTAGCACAAAACTTAGAACATTACAAAGAAAAACATTAAAATTAGAAACCATCGAACCAAGTTCAAGCCAAAAACTCATAAAAATTTATCAAGAACAAAGACCTATACAAATACAACCATGAACCATCACCAAGATTAGATGACTTAAAACGAGATAGGAAAGAAACAGAAACAGTTGAAACATTAGATAATCAAACAGAAAAATTTAAAAACCTAATAAAATGAAAGATACAGAACAGAAGCAATAAAGGAAATAACCAACATTTTAAAGCAAAAAAAAAAGAAGGAGAAGAATAAGAAGAAGAGGCTTACAGCTTACTGTGTTGTTGTGGCCGTGGGTGTTCGGGAGGTGGAGACTGCTGGATCGGAGTTGAGCTAAAGTCAGAGGGCTGGATCGGATCAGAGGTGGAGAGGGCTGGTAACGCAGGAGCTAAAGTCAGGCAAAGGGTCGAATGGGTGTTCAGGCAAAGGATCGGCAAAAATGGAAAATGAAGCTAGGTTATGAAACTATGAAAGGTAAAGGTAAAAATTAATAAAAGAGTAAAAAATAAATTATTTAATATATTTTGGGCTGGGCCCGGGCCAAGAAATTATTACCCGAGGCCCGGCCCGTTTTTTAAACGGGCCTCATTTTCTGTTCAAGCCCATTTTTTGGGCCTACATTTTTACCCGAACCCTCCCATTTTTCGGGCGGGCCTTCGGGCCGGGCCGGGTGGCCCAGCCCATGCTCAGCTCTAATTGAGACATGATATGTGGAAATATGAAAATATGTTACATGAAATGAAATATGGAAGTGTGAGATGTTTATATATGAACATGGAATGGTTTGATGAATATATTCATCTATGAGAATAGATTAGTACACCTTGAGTGTACTGCCCGAGTGATTATCAATAGAGCAATTGATTATTGAGTAAAGTCCACACATGAAATATATCGGAACTCGAGATGAATTAATATAAAATATATCTGAAACACATGGAAATAATTTGTATATATGTTTTGTGAATACATGTTGTGGAAAAACATGTGTGTATGAGAATCCAAATATTGATGAATTCATATATGTGTTTCTTGAAGTTTATATGAAATATGTGACTAACAAGGGTGATGAAAATGTGTGATAGGGCTTGTGAGATTAAATGGTTTGATTATGCCCCTTTATATTTATTTTGATGATGAACGGATGCATGGTAAGTTTATTACTAAGTTATACGGACTTACTAAGCATTATATGCTTACTCCGTTTTATTTTTTCCTGTCTTATAGTAAATCGGAATGCTCGCTGGATTGGAAGCTTGGTGGAGATCATTCACACTATCCAACAGTTCATTCAGTGTATAAGGCAAAACAATTATGCTTATAATGGCATGATGATATGTCTCTAACTAACTACGATCACAATAAAGGCAAGCGCACCTATCGTTATATAGTATAGTTATGGTAAGACCGATAATATCGTATCCACAAGGACCAAGAGTACTAGTAGTTACTATCTTTTTATTATCTGGCCTAAGAATTAGAGTGATTTCTTTTTAAACTAAAACTAATTAATTAAAACACGACAAAGAATGAATTAGGAAAATACTTTTAGACAACTTATGTGATGGCGGTAATACCTAATGAAGAATCCACCTAGACTTCACTTATTACTTTTGATTCATACGGTTTATTCACTTGACTTAATCCGTAGAAATCCCTGATTTATGTTAATATCTCTCTCGAGACTAAAAACAACTGACTCTAGGTTGATTAATTGAAATCTCTTTCTAATTAAAACCCCTATTGTCGCATTAACTCGATCTATGGATTCCCTTATTAATTTGACCTCAATCCGACAAGATTTTCGTCGCCCTATTTCTAGGGTTGCAATCAACTCCGCTTAATTGTGTTGATCTACTCTTAAACAGGGACTTTTGCTCCTCTGAATAAGCACATTTGACTTGAATTAATAACCTGAATTATCAAAATAAGAATAAGAACTCACAATTAAGAATAAGAACAAGTATTTATTTTATAAATCAAATAATAATAAGATCTGTCTTAGGTTTCATCCCCTTAGGTATTTAGGGGATTTAGTTCATACTGATAGAGGGAAACATCATAGAATAAGGAAAACTACAAAATATAAGAAAACCCAAAAACTTCTCAAGAACTTGATAGGAGATCTTCAGTCTTGATGGAGATCCTCCTTCCGAGCTGCTCCCGATGGCTGTCTTCGTGTATTTCCTGCCTCCTACTATGCCTTTTTTTTAGGTCACCCCTAGGGTGTTTATATAGGCTTTGGAACACCTTTCTTGGCCCACAAGTAACCTTTTTCGGATAGAATTAAACTTAGGTACGGCAGGGACACGCCCGTGTGACACGCATGTGTTCGATTCCTTAGACCGTGCTCGCTTCTGCTCGCCACACACGGCTGTGTGGTTTGTCCGTGTACGTTGATCCAGGCCGTGTTCGATTCTGCTCGCAATACATGGCCGTGTTTGATAGCCCAGGCCGTGTTGGTTTCTAAGGTAGGCCCATTTTGTCCCTTTTTGGCCCGTTTCTCATTCTTTTCGACTCCCTAAGCTCTCCTGAATGTAAAACATAGAATTAAGGGATTAGGAGCATCAAATTCATCAAATCTAATGATAATTCATCCAATAAATAAGCCAAGCATGGGGTTAAAATATGTGCAAATTATGGTTTATCACATGTATAGGCTAATTCGACTAAATCTTGTCTTGTAAATTGTGGTTTGAAACCTAACCATTGGAATGGCTAGTGATGATTGATTTGGTATATTTATGAAATTATGATATGGTGATTATGTATGTGTTAGCATAGTCTGACTTTGAAAATTTATCAAAAACTTGTGGAAATCAAATTAGAGGTTGAATAAAATATGAAATTAAATTTTATTGAGTCTAGTTTTTCATAGAAGAAATGGTGTAAGCAATGGAGTTATAAATTATGAGATATAATAAATTTTGTGAAACAAGGTCAGAATGATTTTGGGTTCCCCTATTCAGACTTTAGAAAATCATCGAAAATTGAAAAAAAATAATTAAGAGTTCAAATTTATATTCTTAAATGCTTAATGAGTCTATTTTCAATAGAAGCAAACGGAAGCATCGTCCAAACCCCGTACTAAGAGATAATTAGTTTTTAGTAAAGAAAGGTCGAAGCTGTCAAATAGCAGAACAGGGGTAAATTTAAAAATTTTACTGTACTTATTGGCTAAACCATAAATTCTGAAAATTTTATAGTAGAAAGATATTTGAGTCTAGTTTAAGAAAAATCAAGCGGATCTTAATTTAGAATTCTGTAGCTCACGATATAAATAATTTAGTTACTATGACTCAAGTGGACAGTTTTGCTATGAACAGTAATTTACTCGAATTATCTGAAAATGTTCTGTAATTACTGGTAATACTCCGTAACCCTATTCTGGCGACGGATACAGGTTGGGGTGTTACATTTATATTAAGAGATAATTAGTTTTTAGTAAAGAAAAGGTCAAGTCACAAACAATGCAGAACAAGGGTAAATTTGAAGATTTTTATTGTACTTATTGGCTAAACCATAAATTCTGAAAATTTTATAGTAGAAAGATATTTGAGTCTAATTTCGGAAAAATCAAGCGGATCTTAATTTAGAATTCTGTAGCTCACGATATAAATAATTTAGTGACTATGACTTAAGTTGACAGTTTTGTTATGAACAGTAATTTACTCGAATTATCTGAAAATGTTTTGTAATTACTGGTAATACTCCGTAACCCTATTCCGGCGGCGAATACGGGTTAGGGTGTTACATTATTTATTATCTAATAGAATTAATGTTTTGAATTTCTTTATAGTTATATAGATTCAACAACGCACTGAAGCATTATAAAATTGTAAACAATTTGATAACTTGACCTACTACTTGCAAAATAGGTCATGGCTCACTATAAGCTATTATTAAGGAGCTCACACTAGAACCTTTATACTTTGTTAGTTAATTAGTCTTAAGCATGACTTAACAAGGGATTAGGATGCATTTTGGCCTGCCATGTGCTTAATCAGACAAAAATTTGATGTGCATGTGTCCAAACTCTACAAATTTATATAGTTTATACCATTTGTTTTTTATTTTATTTTTTACAATTTTGTTGTTATGTTTTTAAAATATTTATTTTAATTAATTGAATGTAATGGTAAGACATATTGTATTATTAAGAGAAGAATTTATATTCAAATATTAAAAAAGATATTGTTAAAAAAAATAACTACGAATCTCAAACATAAATCGTAAAACGAAATATATTAAAAAAATTTCAATATTTATTATATTCATGTTATTTTTAAGATATATAGTATTTTATATAATTACCTTTTTAATACATTTACAATAAAATTTCTCAGTCTTTAATTAATTCCTCTTCCGCCTGACTCAGATCAGATCCGTTTTCTATCCACAAACAAAGAAGCAAATTCGTTTCTTTGTTTCAAGAAAACAAAGAAATGTCAAATTCGCATAGCGATACGATACCTCTTCACCCCTCGTCCCAATCGGACATCGACGAGATCGAGAATCTAATCAATGCCAGCGTCCAATCCGGTCCAGCCACTGTCCTCCCGGCCCGCCCTCCAAGCCCACCTCGGGCCTCCATCCCGGTCTCTTCTTCCCCCTTCATCCAGTCCAAAATCCCTGCTCCGCCTCCGCAGTCTTCATCATCGTCCAATCATAAGGTGCCGTCTGTCCCTGCTACCCCTCCTCCTCCTCCCCCCGTCGGTAACTCTAGCAGCATCGTGGCCACCGGGTTCGGTCCTCCGCCCAACACCCTAACGGAGCCTGTTTGGGACACCGTGAAAAGAGATCTGTCCAGGATCGTTAGTAACTTGAAGCTGGTGGTGTTTCCGAATCCCTACAGAGAAGATCCTGGAAAGGCGTTGAGAGATTGGGATCTGTGGGGTCCTTTCTTCTTCATTGTCTTCTTGGGACTCACGCTTTCTTGGTCTGCCTCCGTTAAAAAGGTTTTGCTCTCACATTTGACTTCGATTTACTTTCCTTTTTTCTTCCTGCGTTTGTTAACTTGTGATTAATTGATTTGATGGACATCTAACTAATTCTAGCAGTTATCTTTAAAATCTAATAAACTTGTTGTGGATCTTGCAAAAAAGAGTATTGCATATCATGTTAATTCAAGTTAAATTGCAGAAAAGGGGAAATTAGTTTTATCTTGAAACCTTCTGATTGTCTTCTATTTGCTTATCACTTTAAAGTCCTTAGGAGTTAGGAGTTATAAGTAAATGACGATACAGAAAGCGAACAAATCTCTAAAATGCAACACTCTCTTCTATAATAATTGTTTTACCCTAAAGTAGCATTGTGCACTTTGTTTTTCGAATATTTGTAATTATTTTTTCATAGAACAAAAAAGTCGGTTGAATGGATCAAATTTATCCCTTTCATGGATGGATCAAGGACGCTATTTCTTATGAAGGATTGAGATCTATGCGTATTTTTCCTATTGGAATTAGATAAGGATTCTTTATGTAGATAGATCTTCACCATAATTTATTTTTCCCCTTTCATTAACTTGGACTTTTCTTTCTAAAATTTATCTCCATTATTTGATCTATGTAGTAGACTGCTTATTTAAGAAGAAGGCTTAGTTTGTAATTACTGTTATATTTGATAGCTTTCCTATGGGTTGTGTTTTGAAGGTTTATTCAACTCTAGGCTTGAACTAAAGTTGTACTTCTTAAGATTTGGATCTAGGGCCAATATATAGTTTTATGCCTCTTTCCAGTAGGTTGTATATTGTTATTCTCAGCTGGTCTTATTATTTTTGTAATATCTGTTCTTGGCTGTTTTCTTAAGTTTAGTTATTTTGGAATGCCATTCTCCGTTGATCATTACCTCTCCTTCAAAATTATAGATTTTACATGAGTTTTGGCACTCTCCCATCATGGACTAGGAGCTAGATGATTTGGATACTTTGTCCTTAAGATGCAAGGTTCTGACGCAATTGAAGTTCTCATTCCATTTAGAGATGGAAATGATCCAGAACATTCACTGATAAAAATTGAAATCAATCTAGCGAAAATTGAAGATAGCTTGAGGTGCTGCATTGTCTATTTGCAAATATCTTTGGATGTATGATGATATTGCTTTTATTTTAAAGAGATATCATCTCATTGTATTTTGTGATTACCGGCAGTCTTGCATAACCTTGTATTATATTTGTGATTTCTCCTCCTGCAATCTTGCCTTTTCTTTTCTACTTTCTAGTCTTTTAATTTGACAACGATATTCTTGTACATCTTTCTGTGATGCATATTTTCACCGTATAAGAGGCATCTCTTGTACTTAGGCCCTTCCTTTTCTCTGCTATATTATTAACCTATATTTTGTTTCTTATAAAAATTATCATGGTTTTTTTGTTAGTCAATACTAACTTTTTTCTCCTCTTAAAAAATGTTCCAGTCTGAGGTATTTGCTGTCGCATTTGCACTGCTTGCAGCTGGTGCTATAATCTTGACATTGAATGTTCTACTACTGGTAACGGCCTTTCTTCTTTAGAGAATATATTTTGACTTTGTGCGAGCTTTTGAAATCTAGTCAATGTTATATCTGGTTTGGGAGTTCCCATTTAACTTATGATTGAATGCCACTATTTTGAAATTTTGGTTTAAAATGCTGTGCATAGATGTTAAGTGAATGATTTGTGCTGAAGTTTGTTTGCTTGGTATTTTTTCAGGGTGGGCATATCATTTTCTTCCAGAGTCTGAGTCTTCTTGGTTATTGTTTATTCCCTCTGGATATAGGAGCCCTTATCTGTTTGTTGAAGGACAATGTGATAATCAAAATGATTGTGGTTAGTGTGACATTGGCTTGGAGCTCATGGGCAGCCTATCCTTTCATGAGTTCAGCTGTGAATCCAAGGAGAAAAGCACTTGCACTCTATCCTGTTTTTCTTATGTATGTATCGGTTGGTTTTCTCATCATTGCCATTGATTGAAGTTCTTCCCCTTTAAGGGTTCGAAAACAGTTACAGAAACTTATATGGAGTAACATAGTAATGTCATGTGGATGTGGTTACTGTATTTTTTTTGGACTTGACACAATGTCTTGGAATGCTCAGTTGCCAAATATGATATACTGTCTGTATCAAATCCTTTTTTTGTTCTACAACATCTTAATTTCTCCATTTCTTTTGGTAGAGTGATGATTTAATGGCTCAGGCTGCAATGGGGGGCATATTAGGTATTTGAGCTTGTTTTGTTTTTTGATGTTTCGCTTCACCTCTGCATGCATGTCTGAAGTATTTGATGTACCAAAGTTCACACTTCATTGCCTTCGAAATAAAGTAGGAATATCTAGTAAGATTTATTTTCATTTGACCATGAATGGCAATGGGCTTTTTCTGTGTGGATGTTGTTGATCATGACTACTACTAGAGGTTATCGGGGCCTTACGTCGTCTTCGGGAGCCTGGGTTGTTTTAGTGGAGGTGCCATGCTACTTGAAGAGGTGAGTTAGTCTGTATGTGACAGTTTTTGCCTGAGTGTGCAGAATATGAAACATATTTAATCCTCTCTCCGCTTCTCCTCTTTAAATAGTTGGCCTGCCTTATTTTTCTTTTTGTGCCCTTTTGTCATCGTGTGGACACCTGCTTCGTTCACATAGCGTGATAGTTAAGGCATATGTGAGGGGATTGTTTGCATTTTCTCTTCAATTCCTTGGGTTGTAACTTCAATCGAATTTGACCTGTTGACTTTTCGATTAAAATCAGAATGGATCGAATGAGTTTATCGAATTCGGTGGGTAAAAGAGATATAGAAGTTTTAAATCGCATATTACCCTCTTTAATTAAAAAAAAATACATATTAGCCTCTTTACTTAGAAATTGAGTAAATTAGTTTCTTTGTATTATACTTATTTGGGTGATTTATATAATAATAGTAAATTTAGCTCTATTTTTTTTTTACACATTTATGAAAGAAAATCAATGTCAACAAATAATTTAAAATCTATAAAAGTTATAATATTATAAATCCAAAAATTTCCAAAATTTATGAAGAAGTCTCTTTGAATTTTTAAATATTAAAAAATATTTTTTTTCACATTTTCAGTAAACAATCTAAAAATAGAAATACAAAAGAATTTTAAAATTTAAATTTTTTTAAAGTGTGCAAAAGTTTATGACAAACAAAAACTGTAAAAAATCAAAATAAGATAGAAAATAAAGATAACTTCATTGCGTAAGTAGTATTAAAATATATTAACGATTATTTGCAGTTTTTTTTTTTTATCATGTTTTCATAAAAATATATTAGAAGTGATAAAATTGACGTTTATTCGTTTTTCTATTTTGAAGTTTTTTTTTTTTTAATTTATACATAAATTTTGATTTTTTTTTGAATATTTTAAGAATTTTTAAATTTCTTTTCCATTTATAGATTTTTATATAATTTATTAGATCTTTAAAATTTTAAGAAATTCTTATTGAAAACTTAAAAAAGCTTTTTTTTTTTGTGGTTGTACGTATATTTTAATTTTTATTATAAACAAATCTTATTAAAATTTGAAGATTTATTCATATAATTTTGAATTTTAAAATTTTTTAGAATTTTAAGAAAAAATATATATTGAAAATTTGAAAACATTTTTTTATTTTTTTATTTTTATGTATATGTTGTTTATTTCTTAGAAAGTTTTGAAGAGTTTTTTTTTTTTTTTAAAAAAAAAAAGGGTAAATTACACCAACAGTCACCTAACTTTGGGGTAACTGACAAAACAGTCACCTATATTTCATTTCAGTCACTCAACTTTCAGAAAGTAACAAAACAGTCACCAGCGTTACGAAAAAGTTACAAAACAGTCACTGATTAACAGTTACCGTTAGGCTGTTAACGAAATGGCTGACGTGGCAAGTTAACCAGCTGATGTGGCAAGTTAACTTGCCACGTTGGCGACGGCTGATGGGTTTGGGGTTTGGGGTGAGTTAAGGGAAAAAATTTGGCTGGGTTTAGGGACAGATTAGGGGTTTAGGGGGTTTGGAGAAAAAAAAAGGAAAATCGGTTTTTGGAAATTTTGGTTTGGATTTGGGGTTTTTTTAGGGTTGAAACTGATTTAGAAATCGATTAATAAAGGGTTTAGGGTTAGAAATCGATTCAATAATCGATTAACAGGGTATAAGGTTTTAGGGTACGATTGTCGATTTTGTTTGGGGAGAAAAGTAGACGAAACCAGAAACCATTAGTGTATTTGATTGTCAGTGACAATGGGCAATAGAAGAGAAGGTACCAGTGTTGTTACATCCACTATAACGGGTAAGTTGTTGCATTAGGGTTTAAATTTTTTGGATTTCAATCATGTTATTTCGATTTAGGGTTATTTAGGGTTAGTTCGGTTTTAATTTTAATTTCGATTTTGATTTTGATTTCGATTTTGATTTCGATTTTGATTTCAATTTTGAAACACTCACTGCCATTATCAAATTGATGTTTATTGTGTATATCTGCCATTGTGTGTATATCTGCTATTATCAAATTGATTTTAATTTCGATTTTAATTTCGATTCTGATTTTGATTTCGATTTCGATTTCGATTTTGATTTCAATTTTGAAACACTCACTGCCATTATCAAATTGATGTTTATTGTGTATGTCTGCCATTGTAATGTCATTATCAAACTTATGTTTATTGTTTGTATCTGCCATTGTATGAATGCCATTATGAAACTGATGTTTGTTGTGTATATCTGATGGTTGTGTTTGTATTAAATTATTTTTGTATTGGTTGTTGTCTGCCATGTGCATGACAGAAATGGTTGTGTTTGTATTAAATTATTGGGTATTTTGTATTAGTTATTGTTTGACAGAAATGGTTAAAATGTCTGCCTTTATTGATGAGTACTTTGTTTGGCAGGTTTAATTGATGACAACTTTAATGAGAATGAAGAAGACATGTCTGGTAGTAATGTGTCTGGTAGTGATGTGTCTGGTAGTGATGCATCTGAAAGTGATAGTGATGATATAGGAGTTAGTTTAGATGGTTTAAACATGGATGGTATAGGAGTAGATGAACTGTGTGATAGTGATGATTCTGAGAGGTTAGATAGTGCACATGAATCTGACTCAGATGGCCAAAATTGGCCTGAGTTCAACCTAGAGACTGACATGAGTAATCCTAGATTTAAGGTTGGAATGTTATTTAAGTCTAAGGACAGTCTAAAAGAAGCTGCCAAGCAGTATGGTAGGTTGAACAATTACTTTATTAAGTTTCCCAAAAATTATTTAAAAAGGTTAAAGACAGTCTGCAGTGAAAAATTTCCTTGGTTCATATGGGCTTCTAGACTAAACCCTAATGACCCTACTGACCAGACTTGGCAAATTAGGAGTTCAAACCCTAACCATACTTGTTCTAAAGTATATAAAAATAAGAATGTAACCTCAGCTTGGATAGGTGAACATTATAAGGAAAAATTCATTGCTGATCCTGATTATTCTCTGAAATCATTACAACAAGATGTCAAAAGAGATTTGAGTTGCATAGTCTCACTAACCAAATGTAAGAGGGCTAAACTTATGGAATTGGAATTAATTGAATGAGCTTATAAGGCTCAATATGAGAAGATTTATGAGTATTTGTTGGAGGTTAGGACACAAAATGTGGGAACAACAACAATCTGTTATCTGGATAACATGCTGTTTCAAAGGATGTATGTCTGTCTACAGCATGCAAAGATGGCTATAGGGCTGGTTGTAGGAGGATAGTAGGTTTAGATGGATGTTTCTTGAAGGGCTACTATGGTGGCTACTTGCTTGCAGCTGTTGGGATAGATGCAAATAATGGCATCTATCCTCTTGTATATCTTCTTTGTGGAAAGTGAAAACCAAGCATCATGGCTTTGGTTCTTGGAGTTGCTTGCAATAGACTTGGAAATTGTGAGCTCTGCACCAAATATCTTTCATGTCCGACAAATAAAAGGTAAAACTCCATTTATTTATTTTTTTGTTGTTTCTATTTAGGGATTGTCAAAGAATTAAACTGCTTTTTTCTAATTGCAGGACTTTTAGAGTTAATATGTATGTTGTTTCCTAATGCGAAACAAGACAATTGTGTTAGACATCTACATGCCACTTTTAAGAAAGGCTGGTTTTCGAATAAAGGAATTGAAAGATTTGCTTTGGAAAGCTGTCAGAGCAAGCACTACAAGGGATTTTGAGGATGCTATGGATGAAATGAGGAAAACCAATCAGCAAGCTTATGATTGGTTGAAGGAGAAGAACCCTACTCTTTGGTCAAGGTCTCACTTCTCAATTAGGAGCCATTCGACATGTTGGTGAATAATCTTTCGAATCATTTAACAAGGTAAACCCTACATTTTATGTTTCTTACTAATCACTAGCAATTCACTAATCATTTATGTTTCTTGATGGATGATCTTTGGAAGCAAGAGGGAAGCCTATTCTGACCATGATGGAGACAATAAGGACCAAGATTATGTTGCTTATTGTTAAAAAGAAAGAAGAAGCTGACAAATGGAAAGGAATGTTGTGTCCAAAGATCAAGAAAAAACTGGATGTAAACATAAAAGATTCCTTGAGGTAAAGTTACCATTTTTAATCTTTTTGATGCCTTTATTGTTGACTTCATGTTGCCTTTATTTCGACTTCATATTATGGTCACATGTTGTTCTTTAATATGCATGCAGTAATTGTTGGTGTGTTAACTATTTTTTAATATGCATACAGTGAGTTTTTTTTATAATATGCATATAGTGACTATTTTTTTAGGGGTGTGTATGTATCTTTATTGGTGGTCTTTCTTGAAAAAAAGTTGTTTTAGTGATTATTTTGTAAGTAAGCAAGCATGCTTTTATTGCTTTTTTAGGTGTGTTCCATCACATGCTTGTGGGGACAAGTATCGGAGTTGAATGTGGTCCTGGCGGCCAAACATGTGGTGGACTTAGTTGAGAGTTTCTGCCTCTGCAGGAGTTGGGATCTCACCGGCATCTCTTGCATGCATGCGTTGGTCGTCATTCATCTAAAAGATGAGTTCTCAGAGACCTATGTACAAACCTGGTACACCAAGCAAACCCGACTTCAAATTTACTCCCACTTTATAAGTCCGATGGGGTCCTAAACAATGGGCCTCTTTGTCAAACATCTCGCCAATATCGCTCCTACTCTAAGAAGACACTGGCGGACCTACTAAGGTGAGAAGGAAAAACCTGATGAAACACAAACAACAGAAAGGTTGAGCAAGAGAGGGGTGAACATGAGGTGCAGTAAATGCAAAAGAATAGGCCACAATAAGAGGAGTTGCAAAGGGGGAGTTGGCCAAAACATTCTAGTAAGTAATTTACCTTAAGTTTTAGTATACTTACATTTATGAATTTGTTTGAAAGATTTCTCTTGTTCCTGTAGGGTCAAAAGACATAAAGTTGATGTCCCAACTCAAGAACATGCTACCCCAAATCAGCAAGAGAGTACTCCAACTCAACAGTGCCTCAATTCGATTACCTCACGCCCCAACTCATCAACAAGTCGCCCTAAGAGAAAAGCTCCCATTGAAGAGAAGACCAACCACACGTTAGATGGATGCCTTCTACTCAAGAGTCATCCATGATGGACCATTGATGATGATGTGAACAGATCGCATTTTGTTAACTTTTTGAAAATGTGTAAATTTGCTCTCTCATCGATTTATTAACTTAGGCAAATAATTTTTTTGTAAATTTGCCTATGATTGCTATTGCTACTGTTGATAAACTTAGGCATATAGTCATTAATTTTTTTTGTAAATTTTCCTACAATTTACATCTGTTCACTTGTGTTGAATTGTAGGAAAATTTGGCAATATTTTGCCCCAATTCCTTTTGTAAACAAGCCATGCTTTTGGCCTTAATATATGAGAAATACATATGTGTTTTTTCAGCTGTTATCTCTTATCCATACTATTTTTGTTATCTTCTGCATTTTGATTATTAAGAAATACATATGTGGTTTTGAACTTGTAACATTGTGTTTCACATTCTTCCTTGTTTGTTTGCTCATAAAACTGAGGGAAAATGGGTATTGCAAGGTGTTGTATTCTTTATTTCGACTTTTAGTTACTAAAAATACTTGCGACCATGTATACCAAAGTGACCATGTATAACATATGTTAAGCAACAATATACAATTTGTAATCAACAAAAATATCCCATTTCAATTTTCAAGTGTTTGTAAACAACAACATGAGTTGGTTAGCCATGTATACTAGCAGCCATGTTTAACATATGTTAAGCAACAATATACCAAAGAACAAAGCAGACCATGTATACCAACATAACCAACAATATACCAAAGAACAAAATTACAAAACATGTTTGGTTTTCAATGCTAACAACAACAACGAAGTGATTTTTAAGGTTTAAAAAAAAACAACATAGTTACAAATACAAGCACCAAAAACCGTGTTCTTCTCTCCCTCCTCCTTGCATCCTCCAATGTCCTTACTTTTTTCAGAAGACCCAACAACACAATTCGTGAACAGCAGGCGCCAATGGCGGATCAAACCAATCGAAAAACCGACATGGTTTTCGAAATCCAGAGCCAAATTTGTTACACCCAAAAACCTCCTACAGGTTGTCATTGGACCAAGATGTGTTCAACTTGGCAGGGTTTCCACAATAGCACACCGGAATCACTTGAGGAATCTCCATTTTTCCTCTTCTCCTTCTTCTTCTTCTTCTTTTCCTCTTCTTCTTCTTCTTCTTTTTCTTTTTCTTAACCCTAAAATGGTGCTGCTACAATTGTTAAAAGGTGAGTAACCGACCATCTAGACTTAAGGTTGACAGCAAGGACGCCGTCACATGCCACGTCACTTTGCCGTGACGTCTGTGATGGAAAACGACAAAAAGGACTGTTTTGTTACTTTCTGAAAGTTGAGTGACTGAAATGAAACCTAGGTGACTGTTTTGTCAGTTACCCCAAAGTTGGGTGACTGTTGGTATAATTTACCCAAAAAAAATTATAAATCTTTTTTATAATTTAATGATTTTTATTTTTTAAAATTATTTGTTGTTTTAAAGTTATGTGTTAATATTGCATACATAATAAAGTAGTGTCAGGATACCAATAAAATACTCATCAATTACCACATCATTATTTGATGCAATTTTTAATAAAGCCATTAAAATTTAATAAAATTTATTTCACTTGACTTAAAATAAAAGGTTGATGATCAAATTTTCTTAAATTGAAAAAATAAAAATTAAATTAAGGTATAAAAGCCTTATTATACATTATATAAAACACTAAAATAAGCTTCTACTCAACTTTGTAATTCACAATGAAGAAAAAAATACATAGACATCTACCTAATTGATGAAGGAAGTCAATTTCAGTGTATTACTTTCAAACATTAACATCACTAACACGAAAATAGGTTTGTATAAGTCATAGAAAATGTGATATTACTATGTTGATTTGATTCTTTTAAAATTTAAAAGAAAAAAACTATAGATTATATTTGGTTGAATTCACCCACTATGCATATTTACAGTATTATTAAAATAGGGCATGGTAGGAAATGCGAAGTTGGGTTTGGCGTTAGTCAAGTCCTACCTTAAGTCGGAAGCTTCCTAGAAACTTTCGCAAATTTGTTTGGAATTAGTTAGAAAAAAAAGAGTAGTTTTGATAAGTTAGAGTGAGATGAGTGGTTGAACTGTTGATAGTAAATATTATCCCATAATGGGAGAACTCCGCCAATCCCTTACAGTCGTTTTATTTCATCAGATAAGCAGCGATCCAGATTTCTCTCCAAATAATCTAACCGTCTTTGATATTTATTTAGACGTAAACTAAATTCAAAACAAAAATGTTATGCCAATGCTGCTGCTGCTTTACCCTCCGGAATCTGCGATTGGCTAAGCATTCAGAGTTAGGGATTTTTTTGCTATTACCGATTAACAATATCCTCCGCATTTTCTGGGAATTCCAGTACTAATAACTATATCTTTATCAATACTAATATTGCTCTCCCGCTTCTTCTTCTTCTTCTAGTTTGAGAGTTCAAAAGTGAATAAAATTATTTGTAAAGATTTCGCTGTGATTCTGAGTTTTGGCGCTTCTAGGTGGCCCGCTGCCTCCTTTTAAGGTGATTGTGCCGCTGTTTTAAGCGGGTTAGCCTTCTCCCTTGCGACAGTTGTTCTCTCTGTTGTTCTGCTGAACTAGGATCTCCATCAGCAATATGAGCGGCTTTTCTTCCGGCGATGGTCGCCTCCAAGACTTGGAGGCCGGCCCTTCTAAGGACAATAATGACCTCAACACTAACCTTGACCCTGATGCTGACACCTCTGATCCCTTCGACATTGATCAAACCAAGAATGCTACCCCCCAGACCCTCAAGCGCTGGAGGGTAATCCTTCTTTTAACCTTTTTTCTTATCTCACTATCTGTTTGCTCCTCTCATTGTAATTGGATGGAAAAAGTGTAATTTATATAGGGATTTAGTGGTAATCTAATGAATTTCCATTTCAATTCTATGTGTGACCTATTATGTTTCTTTTTCTATTTTTTATTCACCGCAATGGACGTGGGAGGTTGTTCAGTGATGGATAAAATTTTTAATGCAAGCTTGGAATGATATCATTGCATATTTCCATCTCTTAAGCTGAATGCTTGCATGGGTTAAGATCAGAATAGAGTATGCATTACGTCTGGCGTGTGTCTCTAGTATGAAACTTTTGCTTAAGGTTGCCGTACCACCATGTTTTATTTATATGACAGCCGGAATGAACTGAATCATGGGTAAAACATCAGCTTCTTTCTTGTTATCATGTTGCATTCAATCAGTGTACTGAGCAAGCAATTAAGGATGCTGTATGATCAGTCTGAAAAGTGGTTGCTTTACAATTAAGTCTCAATTTCCGTATGATTGCTATCTTATTTATTTAAAGAGAGCATGATGCCCTGCTACAACGTTCAGCATCCTGCAAACCATTGCAGCAAACAGTTCTCAACAAATTTACATCAACTGACAGCAAGGATACAACTGACTACTGAAGGGAAAAAAAATCATTAATTTTTCTGCTAATTTATCTTCTGCCAACTCCATTTTTAGAGTAGAGGCTTATTAGTAGGCTTAGTTTCACAATTTTCCAGGCAATTAAGCTTGAGCTGGATAACCTATTCTAAGCATGCCATTGAACCATTAAGAGATCGAGGAGCCTTCCCATGACATTTTCTGCTTCTTTCCCCCTATGTAGTGGCCAAGTAGCTTTACAATTGGGATGCTATTTTACATTAACTTCATTCTCTTCCTTTTAGGAATGAGGTTGTAAATTTATGTTTGTTTCTTTTGAGGTGCATTTTTAGAACTAAAGGTATTAAAAAATATGTTGTTTTTGAGTGTTTGGAGTTTATTGAGAAGATTTTAAGTTATTATACCCTTACAAAAACTGATGTTGGAAATTGAAAACTTGATGTTGCGAGGTCTCTTTTTCATTTAGGTACTCGATGAGGTCAGCGCATGCATTGTAGAAATAAAATCAGAAGACTGCATTTTACTGTTTTAGCTTTGCATGTCTAGCAGCTAAGCTAATATTGATTTTTTTTTTTTTTTTGAATGGGACAAGCAAGGCATCCTTGCTATTTTATTTCTTTCTTTAAGAGTTATTGATCAAGACAATGGTCTCTGTAGCTTTGTTAGTTCTGTAAAAGATAACTAGCAGCTCAGAGAACACTTCAACTCAGAGAGAGTGAAATGCACCTGAAAAAGTACTAGTATGGTAAGAACGGGTAAAGACACAATGCATTTCTTACGAAGTCAAAAGAATCCCATGTATCCTATTATACTTCGAAATAGGCAGGCTTGAGAGATGGTGTTCACATTGAAGGCTGTATGCTACGAGCAAGAAGCATCTTAGTTTATCGTAGGTGACCTATCTTTAATTGCTCAGGAACGCCTCAACATGGTGTGTGTTAAGAGGTCCAGGAATTAAGTTCTCATTGTCAATGTTGCTTCATGAGTTAGTCCTTATCATCAAGTCAATGCTCTCCAATAGTTTAGCAACCTTGGGCAATATTAGTTGTGACCACTTATTGCTAACCTCTGTGTGTGGGAAGAGAATGGTTCCTGACTTGTGATAGACTGTTACTCTTAATACTGCACAAGTGATTGACAAATGAAACATATCTAGCCTGCAAAAGGATGGTGTTTAACTTGGTCGCATTTTCATTGTACAAGGCAAATACATTGAATTCCCTACTCATTGAAGTGGCTATTGTTTGTTTGAATTGTTTGGTTGACATTACTAAGTACACTCCTACTTTTATAGTTAAGTTAGAATCAATGATTCTTGCGAAAGAACAATCCTCTTTATTAAACCATTGAAGTTTTTTCCTGATTATCTTTCTTATCCTTACAAGTGTTGTTGTTTGTTAAAAAAAGCAAGGAACTACTTTGTTGGTTGTTCTTTGTCACATTGAGATTTTTTTAATAGGGTATTATTTTTATATTTATATGGTTTGAGTTTGGGTACTTTTTGGTTTGTTGAGGACCCTTGAATGGGTGACATATCTTGTACTTACAATGAAGGTTTTCTTGAGTAGTTTTTTTATATAATATTGTGGTTGTGTTCCCTAGAAATTTTGAATACTTAGCCTCATATTCCCAAGAAAGTGTAATGGCTTCCTTCAGATTAGCTGGTTTGATTATAGAAAGTTAGAGACTTAGAGTATGTGCGAATGTGCTGTGTGATATTCTCCTTTTAAATCTTCAACAACCATTTTCATTGAGCATGTCATTGACCTTAACAATATTTTATAAGAAGCTTGAAAGTACTTTGTAGACTTTGTACTTGCGAATTGAGGTACTAATTTGCTTGACAATTGTGTTTTCTCGTATTATTGTTATTGTAAATTGACCCGATTTTATGAACTAGTGGTAGGATTTTGAGCAACATGATGGGCGATAGTACTTTCACATCTGATAAATTCTGCCTTAACCTTGTTAGGATTTTAACCTGGGGACATAAAAATTGAAGTCTCAAGTTGTAATTGTTGTGTTGTTCCTTGCAGATGACCTTTTGGTTATCATACATCTTCTTGGGAACTTGTTAGATGGAGCATATGGGCATTTTTTCTTAAAAAATTCATGCCTTTATAAACAAGTGTTTCTAACTTCATATAGTTATTATTATTATTTGCATTGTGCCATGTTAAATTCATGGTTTCCTTTCTTTTTGGTATGCACTAATAGTTGTCCATATTAGTCTTTGCATAGGATGAGGAGTTGGAGATCTTATTTTTCTTGGAGCTTTGACTAGTTCTTTTTTCCTTTACAGCAAGCGGCACTTGTGCTAAATGCTTCTCGTCGATTTCGGTATACTCTGGACCTAAGAAAACAAGAAGAAAAAGAGCAAAGAAAGAGGATGATTAGAGCTCATGCACAAGTCATACGAGTAATGTTATATATTTTATATGAAATTTCACTTGGATACTTTTGTCCCAGTAAAGTCTGACTAATGTCTGCATGTTGCTGCAGGCAGCATTGCTTTTCAAATTGGCTGGGGAAAAGGAAATTGGTATGCTTCTTTGCAGTATTACTTAGCTCCAAATTTTCTCGTAGTTCTATATCTGAGGGCTTTCTTTGTCTAAGTTCTCAATTCAATTTCTAGTTTTGGTAAATAGTAGAAATATAGTAGTGACTTTGCTGTTTAGCTTGCATTGTTGGAAAGTGCTTGGAGGAACACGGGTATGGTATAGTGTATAGGATGGAAGAATCCTTCACAAGAAATCATTGCTCAAGTTGTTAGACGTCAATTATGGCTTGACTTAATGTGGATTCCTTGTTGACTGATGTACAATTGAATCTAGCTTGAGCTCAAGTGATGATGAATGAGTTGGGGCATGTTCAAGTCTTTTTATCTTTTCTTTTTTTGAGTTGTTTGCAAGCCTAATCAAACTTTTGATTTCATGTTTTCCACATAATATGCATATATGTATAAAGCACAAATACTTCCCTTCTTTTCCAAACCCAAGTTTTCTTTCCATTTTTAACTTTAATACTACTGCAATTTTTTATATTTCAATTTTCATTTTCATGATATATTTTGTATTATTATTATTATTTTTTTTTTTTTAAAGAGCCATGGAATATTAAATTTATGAGAAGCATTTTGTAGAGGATTTGCAAACAAGTGATAGGGTGTGCTGGGAGATGGCGGAAAGGAAGATGAGAGCAGACCCTAAAGTAGAGTGTAGTGGCACGTGGTGGTTAGTAAGGTGAAGGAAGTGTAGAGTGGCCAGGTTGAGTAGGGTAGAACAAGGTTGAGGAGAGAATTAAGAGAATTTTAGAGAGAGTTTGTTGTTATGCATTATTCCACCTAAATTTTTTATATTCATGTTAACCTGTTTGTGCTATTAGTGTCAGGTACCCCAGTTACACTGCCAGGTGCTGCTGGTGATTTTGCAGTTGGACTAGAACAACTTGCTTCGATGACCCGGGATCATAAATTATCTGCTCTTCAACAATATGGTGGGGTAAGTTACCTGTTAATGTAATTTTATCATTTTACTTGGTGTTTCTTTTATGGTTAATTGATGTGATTCATGGTGGATTCCTTCATCAGGTTAAGGGGTTGTCTGATCTGTTGAAAACAAATTTAGAGACGGGAATTTACGGGGATGAGGTTGATTTGTTAAACCGCAAGACTGCATTTGGATCAAATACATATCCACGGAAAAAGGGACGGAGTTTCTGGGTATATTATTTGCTTCTTAGTCCTTATTTATTATTTTTAAAATTCTACCATTATGGTCGATTTTTTGCTTGCTGGTAGTGATACCTATGCTGTTTTGCAGAGGTTCCTTTGGGAGGCATGGCAAGATTTAACCCTTATCATACTGATTGTAGCTGCTTCTGTGTCTTTGGGGTTGGGAATAAAGACAGAGGTTCAACTTTTCTTTTTACTATTGTATTTACTAATGTTTGTATCTTGGATAGTGGTTTCTTTGCTAGGGTGTTAATGCTCCCCTTCTTTATACGGGTTTGAAAGTTTTAACTATAGTGCTTTTTGGCATGAATTGACACTTTGTTTATATGCTATGATTGCACAAAGAAGTTAATGTAAAGGCAGTAGAAGTGCTAATATATGTAGAAACTGTAGAAATCAGATTCTTACTTTAGCTAATTAGGTTACAGGTATAAAAAGAGATAAACTACTCTAAGAAAGGAAATAATCCCTAAAAGACTGTAATTATCCTAAGAATCAAGAACTATGATTAATTTCTATTTACAAGATTTCTCAATAATCTATCCCTAATTCTAGGGATTCTAACACTCCCCCTCAAGTGGAGTGTAGATGTTTATCAAACCCGACTTGCTAACATGTTGTTCAAACATGTTTTTGTTTAAACTTTTGTCAACATATCGCAACTTCGTTGTCCGGTAGATAGATAGGTGACGCTCACTTCCCCCGAGTGTATCTTCTCTTTTATGAAGTGTCGGTCTATCTCGACATGTTTGGTACGATCATGATGCACGGGGTTGTGAGCTATATTGATGACAGACTTGGTTGTCACAATGCAAACTGTATAGGTCTATTATAAGGAACCTTTAGTTCTCTCATCGGTCTTTGTATCCAAATTCCTTCACAAATACCTTGTGCAAGTGCTCGACGATACTCTTCTCACGCCGCTGCTGCGTGCTACCAGATCATTTCTTACTCCTCCATGTCACTAGATTACCCCAAACATAGCCGCAATAACCTTTGGTTGATAAATCTGTCATTAATAGAACCTTGCCCGATCGGCATCGGTATACACTTCCACATTTCTGCTGTCATTTTTCTTGATGTATAGGCCCTTACCGGGAGTTCCCTTTAGGTACCTTAGTATCCGATATGCACTTCTAGGTGTTTTTCCTTGGAGCATGCATATATTGACTTATGACGACGACACTAAAAGCAATGTCGGGACGAGTGTGAGCCAAGTAGATAAGTCTCCCTACTAGGCGTTGATATCTCCCCGTCGACTTCTTCTCCATCTTCATTAGTACCTAACATATTTCCTTTGGGAGATAGAAATACCCTTTTGAGACCTTGCTATCTCCATGCCAAGAAAATATTTAAGATTTCCCAAATCTTTAAGTTCAAAAACTGCTCCAAGAAACTCTTTCAACCTTCCAATTTCACTTGTATCACTGTTACTATTATATCATCCACATAGACAATTAGAATGCAACATTTTCCTTGTCTTTGAATGCTTGTAGAACATGGTGTGGTCTCACTTTCGTCCTTGAGTATATTTCTGCTCATCATAGCTTTTGCAAACCGATTAAACCACGCCCTTGGAGATTGTTTCACCCATACAAAGATTTTTTCAACTTACACACTTGGCCCTTTCTTTCTTCAAACCCGGTGGGAAGTCCATGTAAACTTCTTTATTTAACTCCCCATTGAGAAAAGCATTTTTAACATCCAACTGGTCAATTCCCAATTCAGATTGACAAGAATGGACAAAAGGACTCTAATTGTGTTTAGTTTGGCAACCGGTGCAAATGTCTCCTCATAATCCAGCCCATAAGTTTGAGTGAAGCCCTTAGCCACTAGACGAGCCTTGTATCGATCAACCTGGCCATCGGGCTTGAATTTGGTAGTAAAAATCCATTTGCGACCCTCTGTTTTCTTTCCTTTAGGTAGATCCAGAAACTTCCCACGTTCCATTATTTTTGAGGGCCTCCATTTCCTCCATCACGGCTTGTCTCCATTCTCTTTGATTCAAATGCTTCTTCTATGGTTTTGGAGTTTTTATAGAATCAACATTAGTCACAAAGGTTTGATAAGACTTAGATAAGTTACCATAGGATACAAACCGAGAGATAGGATGTTGAGTGCGACTCCTGTCCCTTTCGCATTGCAATTGGAAGATAGATGGATGGTGATGGAGGTGAGACTTCGTTTTGAGCAGATCCTCGGTTGAAGATGTGAGTGGCACCTCAGCCAGATCGATTCAGGACATCGATTCCGTCTGGAATAAACTCGCAGATTTCGCACTGTTGTTTTTGTTGTTCTTCTTTGTTTTCCTTGATCAAGGGACTGTTCGATGATGGTGTTGGTATCGGGAAGTATAGTGTTAATTTCTTGCGGCATGGGAGGAGAAATAAAGATATCAAGGTTGGGAGGTTTAGTGATAGTAGTGGTAGTAGGGTCGGAAGGTATAATAAGGAGGGTATTAAGGTTCTCATCTTCATTAAGAATCTCCCTGAAGATGAGAAGGTCTAAAGAAAGGTTCGGTTTCAAAGAAGGTGACATCCCGAGAGACAAATAGCAGGTGTAAGGTTGGTGAGTAGCATTTGTAGCCTTTTTGAGTAGGAGAATACCCAACAAATATACAGAGGTGGGCTCGAGGATCAAGCTTGGATTGGTTGGGTTGATGATTATGGACAAAGGCTTTGCACCGAATATTTTTGTTGGAATAGTAGGAATATGAAATAGAGGAAATGATTTGTGAAGAGTGTTTAGAGGTGTTTGGAAATTTAGGACTTTTGAAGGCATCCTATTTATTAGGTAGCAAGCAATGAAGAACAACTTTCGCCCCATAAATATTTAGGGACGTTCATTGTGAACATTAAGGCTCGAGCATCGCAAGGAGGTGTCGGTTTTTTTCTCTCGCGATCCCATTCGTTGAGGGTGTTTGGGCATGAACTCGGTGTATAATTCCTTGGTCCGAAAGGTATGACCTTAGGGACAGAATTAAAGTATTCTCTCCCGTTGTCGGTGTGGAGAGTTTGGATGGTAGAGTTGAATTGGGTTCGAACCATTGAGTGGAATTTTTGAAAAACTTTGGGAGTTTCAGATTTGTCTTTTAAAAGATAGACCCAACATACCCTAGTGTGATCATCAATAAAAGTAATAAACCACTTCTCACAATAATGTTTTTCACTCGGCTAGCTCCCCATAAGTCATTGTGTATTAACGAAAAGGTTTGGATTTGTGTATATGGTTTGAAAGGATATGGAACACGGGTATGTTTGGACAATTCACAAATATCACACTTCAAGGAATTTATCTCTTTATTTGAAATAACAAATGGAAGATGCTTTTTAGGTACAAAAGATTTGGATGTCCTAACCTACGGTGCCATAGCATAATAGTATCCTCTTTTGCGATGAGATAGAGCTAATCCCCCTTGTGTCTTTGTCTTTATTCCACACATACAGTCCATCATCAACCTTAGCGGTGCCAATCATCTTCCCGATTTGCATTCAGTATTACACAACCAAATGCGAGAAAATTCAGCAAGCATTTTCCCATCTTTAGTAAGTTTACTTATTGAAAGTAAATTACAAGATAATTTTGGAACATGTAGAACATTATCAAGGGAAAAATTCTCGGCTACTTTTACTTTCCCTACTCCACCACGGTGAGTATGAACCATCAAACAATCTGATTCGGGACTTGTTATGACAGTCTTTGTAAGTTTGGAATAGAGTGAGGTTACCTGTCATGTGGTCCAAGCACCGAATCTAGTATCCAAGGAGAGTGGTTATTAGATTCAAGAGCAATATTGAGGCGTACCTTGAGTGGCTAAATTCCCATGACTAGTAGAGGTACTGAATTTTATGAAGATTTTCGAGTTGTGTCTTGGTTAGGCGCACATCCAAAGACACCTCATCACCGTATTGGAAGATAACAGAGCAGTTTTCTTGCCTTTCTTTTTTATCCGGATAACCATGGAGTTTAAAACATTTTTCCTTTGTGTGTCCAACACGATTGCATGTGACTACACCATGGTCTGTTTGATCCGGACTCATTCCAAAGACGAGTTTTTGTGTTTGAGGACCTTTGGACACAAGAGCAAAGCAGATTCAACAACAGTGGTCGGTAGAGATTATTGGTTTGGGTTCTCCCATCATGACGAGACGACGTCTCTTCTCTCTCCTCACTACTCGCAAAAGCTTCACTAATGGTTGGGAGAGGTGATCGCCCCAAAATTCCGCCACGAACCTCGTCTAACTCATGCCTCATTGACTAGAAACTCATAGAGGCGCTCGTTGTTGAGGTGAGTCATAAACCTAGTGTGTTCTAGGCCTTCCCCCAATTAGCTTCATAGTACATGTCTAACTCCCGCCACAATATTTTCAGATTGTTGTAGTTGTGAGTTACCTCAAGTGTCCCTTGTCGAATGTCTTTCAACTTGAGTTTGATCTCAAAAACTTGGGAAGCATTTCCAAGATCGAGTAGTTCTCTTTGATTGCATCCCACATGTCTTTCGCAGATCTTGAAGAGAAGATAAGTTCGCTTATATGGCCTTCCATAGAATTGATCAGCCATGCCATAACAATTGAGTTATTAAGTTCCCAAGTAGCATAGGTAGGGTCTGCTACATTAGGTCGTGGGAGGTCTCCATTGATATATCCTAACTTACCACGACCACGAAGCACCATTAGGATGATTGAGACCATTGTAGGAAGTTTTTTCCATCTAGTCGATGACTAGTGATTATTAGTGAAGAATTGAGGTCACTTTGATTGATCCCTCGATTGTGAGGCCCGAGATATTTGTGAGATCTCGGTTTGGACATGGTGTCATTGTGAAGATCACCCATGGAAAAATAGGAGAGGAAATTTTAGGAAGATGGCTGAGAAATCAGAGGAATTTTTAGGAAGATAGACAAGAGAATCGAATAATTCCTAAGGCTCCGATACCATGTAGAAACTGTAGAAATCAGATTCTTACTTTAGCTAATTAGGTTACAGGTATAAAAAGAGATAAACTACTCTAAGAAAGGAAATAATCCCTAAAAGACTGTAATTATCCTAAGAATCAGTAACTATGATTAATTTCTATTTACAAGATTTCCTCAATAATCTATCCCTAATTCTAGGGATT
Organism: Gossypium sturtianum; assembly: GCA_025698515.1. Lineage (NCBI taxonomy): Eukaryota > Viridiplantae > Streptophyta > Magnoliopsida > Malvales > Malvaceae > Gossypium > Gossypium sturtianum. The sequence continues at coordinate 162,005,197 of CM046955.1, read as the reverse complement.
CTAACAATATATTTATGGCATGGGTGATTAGGTGAAGCAGAATTTGTAATTTTAAATTTTAAATTTTTTTTATCATATCCTAGATCAACTTAACTTGATGTGAATGAATTGCCGGTTCTGAATTTTCCACATTTGCAATTTTACATTTCACAAGATATGAAGCATCGTATGTATTGATTCTATGGTTTTTAAAAATCACTTTGGCATGCGGATATCATTAGATGTTCTTCTGGTGTGTATTTATTCCTAGTTGACAGGCCCTGAAGTGAAGAAATCTATTTTACTCAAATGAATTATGAAATGCGATACATACTTTTCTTACACTTGGAATCTATTATTCTGTTTACTTTTCTTCCTCTGCTTATTGCCTTTTGTTAGTCACCTATGTCTACTTTGCATTTTCTTTATTTCTCTCTTTCTTGGATCTTCTTTTGTTTTTCTTACTGGTACTTATCCTCTTTTTTCCCCTTATTTATTGATTGTTTTAATTGACATTCTTTCTAGGGTTTGAAAGAAGGATGGTATGACGGGGGTAGCATTTTCTTAGCTGTTTTGCTTGTTATAGTTGTTACAGGTATAAAATCTGACCAATGTTCAAAAACAAAATGATTCCCTTCTGAGTTAAATAATGTTAGTGCTTTTAAAAGCAAGGTGATTGTTTTTAGTGCAGGATAATTCCTTTCTAACTTTTTTGTCTTTTACTTATTTACTAGCTACTAGTGATTATCGTCAATCTCTTCAGTTTCAAAATCTTAATGAGGAAAAGCGAAACATCCAATTAGAGGTGTGTGTTGTTGCAGTATGATGACATCCATTTCAATTCACTTTCAATTTTGTTATTCTTAACTTTTCTGTTTTGAATATCCCCTCAGGTCGTGAGAGGTGGTAGAACTGTGAAGGTTTCAATATATGATGTTGTTGTTGGTGATGTTGTGCCTTTGAAAATAGGTGATCAGGTGGGTCATTCAGTTGTTTCTTCAGGGTGTTGATATTGATGTGCACTCGCACTAAATAATAGTTGGATGCTTTGTTTAGGTCCCGGCTGATGGAGTCTTAGTTACCGGCCATTCTCTAGCGATTGATGAATCTAGCATGACTGGAGAAAGCAAGATTGTAAGTTGCTTGTTTTGGTGATACATTTATCTCTAACTCAGCTTTCATTGTTTTTAACCGTAAGTTTTCTTGTAGGTTCATAAGGATAAAAAAGAACCATTTTTTATGTCTGGCTGCAAAGTAGCAGATGGTGTAGGTACCATGCTGGTAAGCTATACCTCGCTCTTTTTCTTTTTGTTTTTTTTGCCCTCCTCCATGTTCTTCAGCTCATGTTATGCATTTTGATGTTCACTTGTAACTTGTTAGTTCTGCATTATGCTGTTTGCTATGTGCACTGAACTTTTTACTCTTCCTTTTGGTATGGATTTTGTGAAGAAACAGTAGGAATGGGTATGTGCTTTTATTTTGGCATTGCCCCTTTGCATTTCTAATTGTTGCTTGTTCTGTGTACTATATAGTAGTGGGTTTCGTATAGGCTAGTTTCTGATTTGAGCTAATGGTAGTTTGTATCTTTTAACTCATATTATCTTTTATGTTTCGGTTCATTATCTGATATGATTCTTGTACAGATATGTAGTTTGAGAAATATTTGATTGCTTTATGATTGCCAACTAATTTTGATTGTTTGTGCATGTTACTACACTTTTTGTTGGTTTGAAAAAAAAAAATGTTGATTTGCCAACAACATGTACTAGGTTTATGGTATGAAGTGCAGCATGCTCTTTTTATTTGGTGAGGAATAGAAATTTTTCTTTAGTATCTGATTTCGTATACTTTGGCATGTGGCACTTGATGGTCTGTGTCTTTATCCCTTTAGTAGGGAGTTTGTCTTGAGAAGAGATAGGCTCTTAGGTAGATTGTGATCTTTGTTATCACTTTCTTCAATGTATATTTGATCTTTCCTTAGAATTTTTTTTATTATAACCTGGTTTTTACCTTTTTGTTTTCAAACCATTTAAAATCTTCTTTCTCAAATCATTTAGGTGACCGGTGTTGGAATCAATACTGAGTGGGGATTGTTAATGGCCAGTATCTCAGAGGACACTGGTGAAGAGACCCCCTTGCAGGTTTCACCTTAATGTGCCTTAACAGTGCCTCTTTCCAGTTAGTTAGATGCATCCTGAGCATATTATGCATCACACACTGCAGGTACGCCTGAATGGAGTTGCAACTTTTATAGGCATAGTTGGGCTTTCTGTAGCTGTTGCTGTGCTTGTTGTTCTTTTGGCAAGGTATGTAAGAATCTGTAAATTTCTACTTTCATGCTAGTTGAATTGGATTTCATCTAATGCGTTGCTATTTGATTGGTTGTCTAGATACTTCACTGGACATACAGAAGATCCAGATGGAACTAAACAATTCATCAAAGGGCGCACTAATTTTGATGATGCATTTAATGATGTTGTTAAAATTTTTACAATTGCAGTAAGTACACTGTAGTCCCTTAGGTCATGTATGGTTGGAGGGGGAATCAGATAGTAATTATTAAGAATAGACTGGAATACATCTACACTATTACATGATGGGGAGTAAAACCTAGTATAGTGTTATATTACCTTCCTGAAAATGAGGATTTTGATCTTATATTTCTGTTTGGTTTTGTTTATAAACTTTCACATTTCTGCATGCAATTATCTAGTTGAAAATGGTGATAGTTTGTCTAGTTGGAATAGTACCAATAAATATGCAATAATAATCCAAAAAGAGAGACTATTTAACTCTTTAGTAAAATGACCACAGTTCTTTTATATATATTAGTTTTCCTTCTGTTCCACCCCCCAGTTTTTTCTTTCGTCTTCCTTTACTGGCTGATGCATTAATTTGGCACTGCATCGGGTTAGATCTGCCCCCGGCATGCCTTAACAGTGCATAACAGGCCGCAGCTAGGTATGTCTGACAGTTCCAGCATTGTGGTGCTGCAAGGGCCCGATTTGGCTGCTGGCTGCCTGATCTGCCCTCATATTGTGCCTTTGTGGTGTTGCCATTGACATGTCATGGCACTAGAGTGCCTTTCAGGTGTGCTGCTACAGATAGAAATATACATGGCCTTTGCTGCTTGGTATTCAATTGCAGGCTGCAACAGTGGACAACCATATTTGGCAATGATGTGTGTGTGTGTGTTTTAATTCTCTGGCCACTAGTGGTTGGTAGGATTAGCACCACTGCTGTTGTTTTTATCTCCATACTATATTACTGAACATTCAAAAATAATTTTAAGATTAAAGTTGTCCACAAAATAGTGTTTCTATTCATAATGGGTTAGGAATAGCTAATACAATATGGGACTGGGGAGTGGTATTTCAAATTTGGCCATATGACTAGAATTATAATAGCTGTGAAGTGAACCAAAAAATAGGAAAGACTGTTGCATCTGAAATAGCACTAGAATGGAATAGCTATTCCTAGAGGTATCAAAATGAACCAAAATCCCAAAATCCCACCCAAAAAAGTCGAAACCCAATTTGACCAAAAATATCAAAGACCTGAACCGCGAAAACCTGAACCAAACAAGCTTGAAAAAACCAAAACCTGAAATGATTTGAACCCAAATTCTACCTTAACTCAAAATGCATGCTGAAATAATTACAACTTGTATAAAATATAAAACTAGCCTGACTAGCCCTTACTTGATCTCTGCCTGAACCGGATAATTAGAATCCAAAATAACCTGAACTTTGAAAGGACCTGAAACTGAAACAACTTGAATCCCAAAATGATTTGAATGTAAAAATGTGCAAACCTGCTCAACCAACATATTTTCCAGCTCTTGCTATTCTCATGGAACAAAAATGATGTTAAAATTTTTGTTCTTATTTAAAAGTAAGTCCAAGATTTCCTAACTATGGAGTTGTCCAGGTTACAATTGTCGTTGTTGCTGTGCCTGAAGGGCTTCCTTTGGCTGTTACCTTGACGTAAGTTTAAGTAGCAGCTTTTTAGTTAGTGATCCCGGCTCATTGAGTCCTTTCTTGTTCCTGCTACTCTAACAATTAAATTCCTTCTGTTGAATACACTTTCCTATACTTTTCCTTCTCACAGTTTTATGGTTTTGTTCTTTACTTGAACTTTTACAGTTTGGCATACTCAATGCGAAAGATGATGGCAGATAAAGCTTTGGCAAGCTCATAATTCTACTTTCTAAATGTTTTACTTCCATGGTTGCTTCTGTATCGAAGTTTTTTGGTTATAGCTTTTTTATCTAACAGACGGGATTTACAGGTGCGTCGGCTTTCAGCATGTGAAACCATGGGCTCCGCAACAACAATTTGCAGTGATAAGACTGGAACATTGACTTTGAATGAGGTTAGTTCTATATTAAAGAACATGGATGCTTCTAAATTTGATTATATATCATTTCTTTTAGGACCAAAAGACTGGGTAACTTTTATGTGGATAGCTATTCTCTTATGAGTAGAAGCTGATCCTCTGTAATGTACTTGCCTTTTGTTTTCACTACTATGGTTATGCACTTTCCACGTTCACACTTGATAGATGAGGAAATGCTTCAGTATGTTTGGTTCTTTCTGTTAGGAAGAGACGGGAGGAAAGTTGCGATGTAAAAATACTCAACACAGTTCTTGCTTTCTAGTAAATGAAAGAGGGTTAGGGTTTATATAATCTTAGGTGTTGTTTGATATAGCAAGTGTTGAAAAATTAAGTACTGAATTTAAGTTATATAATTTGTTTGGTATATTACTTAAAATTAAGTACGGAATGTAATTGGATTGTTTGATAAATAATACTTTTAAAAAGAATTTAAAGGTAAAATGTCTAAAGGATAATGTTAAAAAGAATAAAAATAATTGAAAAAATTCCACATTAAGTGATAAGTAGCTCTCTATCTACTCATTATTTTCAACCCTTTTTCATTGTAAAATTCTATCAATTGTTTTTTCAGTTTGGATTATCAAAAATGCTTAAAAAATTAAATCATTGAAAATATTAATTTCAGCTGATTTAATTTTTCCAATGACTTATCAAAAAGCCTTAGTGTTCTAATATTCTTCTCTAGTTCAGGTTACAGTTTCTATATTTTAATTTAGTTGTTTGAAGGCATTAGATATCAGACTGATTAATCGTATAACAGATGACTGTTGTTGAAGCTTTTGTTGGGAAAAAAAAGATAAATCCACCTTCTGATTCTTCCCAGCTGCCTGCATCAGTTGTATCTCTATTGAACGAAGGAGTTGCACAGAATAGCACTGGGAATGTTTTTGTGCCAAAGGTAAGAAAGATTAGTTCTGTTTTTAATTCATCTAATAATTTATGCTAAGGTCAAAAGGTAAATAACTGCTCATGCATAAATTAATGTTCCTATAGAATATTTGTGTGTGATTTTTGAATGAGGTCTAAGTAATTGTTTATGTGTTAGTAGGAATCATTTTTCTTCCTGTTACATCACATGGTTTCCTAATGGAAATGTGCTTTGTTTTGGGGTTTTTTTTTTGTTTATGTATTTTCCCTGTACTTCTTAATTCGAGTGATTAGATTGCCTTGCTTAGTTCATATTTTCTCAAGTATCTAGATTTTCCACTGCTTTTGACTTATTGGTTCTGCAGGTTACCTTTGTTATGCTCATAAGTCAGGAAATCTCATTAAATTGCGTTTATCTTTCCAGGATGGGGGCAATATTGAGATTTCTGGATCTCCCACAGAAAAGGCTATACTTTCTTGGGCTGTAAAGGTACCCCTATAACTTGTTTCAATCATCTACTTTAGATTTACTTTTGTTTGTACATACTAATCATTAAAAATTGTTTTGTAGCTTGGAATGAAATTTGATATTATCAGATCAGATTCCAAAATCCTTCATGTCTTCCCTTTCAACTCAGAGAAAAAGCGAGGAGGTGTTGCATTACAAGGGGTAGTGGCTTCTGTCTCATTTTTTTATGCATTTTGATTTTGTTGTTTGCACTATAATGGAAAATTTTAAAATGAAATTACAGAAAGTAACTAAACTAATTACATTCTTTGTTCATGGCTAAAGCACTAATGACCTTCCAAAACAATTGATGATTTCTATCTAGGGAATATTGATACAATTGTGCATGATTATTCTGCTAGCATTTGATGCATATTTGAGCACTTCGACAGAAGCATCTTGGTTATTTCCCCAGTTTAATTTTTTTTCTTAGGAAGATGAAATTGGTCAAACTTTTGACTGACAAGTTTTTTAAGCATGAATTTCAATAAGCAGATTTTCCTGCTTAATTCCAGTTTTGGGTTTCAAACATATCTAACAGAATTTTGGCCTCTTTTTAACTTTGGCTCTTATGATGTGAATTCTGATCACCAATTGAATTGATATTGACTTGCACGAATTATATCATTGTTAGCTTCATTTTCAAAATTTAATTAATCTAAAGCATTCATCAAGTTATGTAGAGTGATAGATTTTAATTTCACTTTATATTTCATTAGATGCTGGTGAATTTGAATATTGATGGTAGTTAAATTGTCTGCTATATGAATTCATATCACTATTAACTGCACCAAGTCAACTTTCATCGGATCTTGTGAAGTGACAACATTTTCATTCCAATTTATAGTTGAAGTTGTTAGTGTATTATTGGACTGTCTTAAGGACATGAATGTTATCTGTTGTCCAGAACTTCTTGATTGGGTTATGCAGGCTTGTCTTTTGTTGTATTTGGCTGGTAGATTGGGAAAGGAGTTGGCTAAACCTTGGTTGCTTTATTATCTACATTTTGTGAGTTAGCTCAGTGGAGGAAGAGGGAGGAAAAGAGGAGATAAGGGGGGCAAAGAGGAGAGAGAGATTCTTATGATGGATATTAATCTGCCATCCCCTACTTCTAACCATGTTGGTCAGAGCTGGTGCAGTTTTCCCCTACCATGCAGATGAAGGCAGAAGCCAGTTATGGCTCACTTGCCTGCTGGAATAACATAGGGATATAAAGAATAAAAGAATAAAAAGAAAAAATGTTTTAACGGCTTTGGGTTTTTATGAAGAAGAAAAAATTAAAAGAAAAATGGAAAAATAGGTTTAACAGGTTTTGGCTTTTGGGAAGAGAAGTACTGCTGTTGTGTGAGAAAAAAATTTGGGGCGGATAACCTTTTATTTTTTGGTGAAAGTAAAAAAAGATGAAAATAAATATGAAAAGCTTTAGTACTCTGGCCTGATTCTGATTTCCCTCTTTTCCCTTTATTATTTTTTTAAAATTATCTTTTGATATTTTCTTATCAGATGCTAATAATTTTTAGAAAAGATAACAAATATTTTTTTATTGATTTTTTTTTGTTAACAATGCAAATGTCTTTGCTTCTCACAACGAAATGTGATGGTTTTCCAGGTAGTGATTATTCAGCCTATGTATATGGATTTCTTAGGTGACCTGAAGTTTTGGCCTAGGAAAACAGTGATTTCTTAGCTGCTCTAAGTATATAACTGCCCTATGTACAATGATGCTTCCTTGCTCAGGTGTTTTTACTTGATGGTTATTTGTTGAAGTGTCCAGGTTCATGTGCTTTCTTGTAGAATTTAGTTAAGGTGATGCAGAACATTAAAAGAAAGCTTTTTTGCCCAACATTTTGAACTTTCTGGATTATTGAGAACAATTTATGAATTTATACAAGGCCTTTTACTTGTGAATTTGTTTCTATTCTCTTTATGGCAGGCTGATTCTGAAGTTCGCATACATTGGAAGGGAGCAGCTGAGATAGTTTTAACCTCATGTTCTGGGTACATTGATTCAAATGGTTGCCTGCAGTCCATCAACGAAGACAAGGTTTGTGATGATGTATATTCAGGCACACATAAGCATGCATGCACGCTCTAGAAAGATCTCCTAAATTCTATACACATTTTTTATATGATACACACTTAGCCTCCAGCATTAGCTTTTAGCAACTTTACCATATTTATACGGACTTGTTGCTGTATTGATGGTTATGTGATGATATGCAGATTGATTATTGTTTTATGAAAACCATGTGTAAACCCAATACAAAGTAATGGTTAATTACAAACTAAACCTTGTCAAAAATACATTAGTAAACAAAGGTTGTCTCTTACCAATAAATAAATTGCTTAGTCCATAAGAACTAAGAAGTCTATAAACTATTTAGACCTAGGTTTTGGGTCAGGCAAATCTGGGTAAAGTTAATTCGGGTCTTAGAATTTCAGGTCATTGAGGTTCAGGTCGTTTTTGGGTTTGAGGCTGGGTCTGTTGGGTCCCACATTATGGGTTCAGGTCGTTCATGCCATTTTGCGTTTAGGTTGTTTTGGATTCAAGCCGTTCCTGGACCTGTTGACTCTTTGTGGTCAAATCAAGTTTGGGTTCGGATTGGTCGAGTCTAGTTTTCGGGTTCAAGTAAGAAATATACCAGAAATCAAGTTTTTCATGCTGCTGCTTATTGATACCAGTTTCATGCTAATTGATATGTTTAACTAACAGCATTGCATATTTTTGCTATCTGTGTTTGAGAACATCATGCAAGGCATCAATTGCCTCTAATCACAAACAATGGGCCATCACTCAATGTCAGTGGATGCTTCAATTTTCATGTTCAACTGCCTTTTTGCAGGAATTTTTTAAGGCTGCTATTGATGAAATGGCTGTAAATAGCTTGCGTTGTGTAGCCCTTGCATACAGATTATGTGAAAAGGAAAAAGTTCCCACTGATGAAGAGGGCTTTAATGGATGGATCTTACCTGAAGATAACCTTGTTTTACTTGCTATTGTGGGTATAAAGGTACACTTATTTTTTTAGTTATGGTACGAATTATCTACTTTTACCAAAATAGTATCTGCAGAACTGGTTACTTGTCAATTAGTGGCCTGTCTATCTTTTATCTGACTTTATCTTTTGTAATCTATAAATGAATTTATGCCTAGCATCTCTGAATGGAAATGCAAAGCTTTGTGTCAAAGATGGAAACGACTCCTCTTTCCCCTTTAACTGTAACAATTTTTTTTATGATAAATCACTAAACAAAGTATTGCATGCATGGGCGTCTAAGTAGATCTGTTGTTAGAAACCATATTACTCATTGAATTTTAGTTGGGTAATTAATTCTGACAAAAGAAAAAACAGAATAATTTGACAATGAACTATTAATCTTTATTCCATGGCATTTTCCCTGTTATTTCCCCCACTTTTTAACTTTGGTAGTGTCATTCTTTTTGTGCATGTCGGGATTGTGGAGTGTCATTTATACTCATCTTGCTATGTTTTTTTTGTGCCTCATTATTATTGCATCTTCTATCTTCTAATTATTGAATATATTCCTGTCAGTAAATGTTAGTGCTTAAAGAAATTCATTGTTCATACTTCTGTCAGTGCAAAGAAGTTACTGACCCATCAATTGTTTTATACTGATAAGAAATAAAATCTTGCATCTATTAAGAAAAGGTGGATTTCCTTATACATTTATTAGCATTTGCAAGGACTTATGATGCACTTGAGGTGCAAGGGACACACAAAAAAATTCTTACGAGTGAAGGCGCAATATTTATATTTGTTGTGTGCGTGTGTATAATAAAATAAGCTCAAAATATATAATTCTGTTGATAAACTTTAAAGATTGATCCACTTTTGTCCTAAAAAACATGCAAATTTACCTCTTATTTTTTTTGGCTAACATGCACCATTTCTTACGTTCCAAGTTTCTTGTTGTATACTCAAATGAGTTTGATATGTCCTTGTCTGCTATCAAAGGTAAAGTTAAAGTTAAAGTTAAATAAAAGATTAAGTATAAAATAAATGCGAGAGAACTTCACTTAGTCGAGCTTATAAAGAAGCATGCACCTGATCAAATGCAATCAACCTGAAAGGGGTCTGAGATACTTCTGTTCTTCAGTGCTACGGCAGCACCTCGCATCACCAAGGCATAAGCTGCCTTTTCTTTATCTAATATAGTTTTCACTTGCAGGATCCTTGTCGTCCAGGTGTCAAAGATGCTGTGAAAATATGCATGGATGCTGGTGTTAAGGTAATTTGATGCTTATTAAGATTAGCATCAAAATTTATCATACCCTTGATGCCCGGCAATGCTACTTATATTGAGTTAATATGTTGAATGGCCAAGCTTTCTGCCTCCTTTAAGTTTTAATTACTATAGTTTTGAACTAATGCTTAGTATTTGTTACAAATGATATTACTTTTTTGGAGAACTACATGGACACCTATATAATAGTTATTAAACCACCTGAAAGTCACTAATTGGAACCAATTGAATCTCTAGGTACGTATGGTCACTGGAGATAATATCCAAACAGCAAAAGCAATAGCTTCAGAGTGTGGAATACTCAGTTCTGCTGAAGATGCTACTGAGCCTACCATTATTGAAGGAAGGGTTTTCCGAGAGTTATCTGATAAAGAAAGAGAACAAATTGCCAAGAAAATAACGGTATCTTTTGGCTATAATTTCCTGATTATATTTCCTTCAGATCCTGATAACTTTTCTCAAGCTAAGCTACATAGTTTATTCAAACATGAAAATGTGGTTAATTGGGAGTGTTCCGTAGGTAATGGGGAGATCTTCTCCAAGCGACAAGCTTTTGCTTGTTCAAGCCTTACGTAAGGGAGGGGATGTTGTGGCCGTGACTGGAGATGGTACTAATGATGCTCCTGCACTTCATGAGGTTCGTTTTTTAGGTTAAATTTGTGAGAATTTTTTTCCCTTGTAATGATGATGCTTTATGATGTATCTTATATGTGTTAAGCACTGGCTTAGTATCCATACGTACCTCGGTATACTTGCATATCCTCTTTCATATTCATTTTGAAATGCCAAATTTTATGCCTTTCCACACTATTTTGAACCTTCACCAATTTATTAATGCAAAATATTGTCTGATTGCCTTGTCATCAAACATTGAAAACAGTTCTGTTGCATACAACCAGCTATGTGAACCATCATGGATCAATACTCTTCCATTTAAACAGCTTTGTCCCTAAATCTAGTGAACCTTTACTTTGTCTCTGGTACTGCATGGTGACTGCACCATGTTTTTCATACCTTAATTTGCTTATCTCCCCTTTTTTCGCATTTTCTATCTGTATTTTAGGCAGATATAGGTCTGTCTATGGGTATTCAGGGGACTGAAGTTGCAAAAGAAAGTTCAGATATCATTATATTGGATGATAATTTTGCTTCAGTTGTGAAGGTTAGTGGATGCATGCTTTCTTATAGATATTATTATTTCCTCTGTTCCTGTATACTACTGCTGAAATTGAGGAAAGGCTCATATCAAATTTTCATTAATTGAAGCTCAATGTTGTGTCCTTAATTTAGGTTGTTCGCTGGGGCCGTTCTGTCTATGCCAATATTCAGAAGTTTATACAATTCCAGCTTACAGTTAATGTTGCAGCTCTTGTAATCAATGTTGTGGCAGCGATATCCTCCGGTGATGTTCCTTTAAATTCAGTGCAGGTACAGCTCTTCTTCACCCATTCAATGTCCCTACATCTCTTCTGAATTAATTTGACTATACTCAAAAGGTTAGAACTTAATGATAGTTATCTAGTTTTTGCAAAAAATTAAAAATTAAAATGGTTAAAATACCCTAATTTACTCCAACCTCTTATGAGATTTAGTTTTCTGGTTAACAGCCCGATGATGGTTGAAATCCTTTACATATTAGTACCATAGTATCATCATAGATAGTACAAATACTCTATATGGATTTGTCATTTGCATCCTTGTTGGTGCATGTTTCTGGATGGGTTGGGTCCATAGTTACCAGGAAAGTGATCCATCTAGGTTTCTTTATTGGGAAAGGGAAAAGAGCATTCTATTTAGCTAATTTTGTTGTACGAAAGTTAGTTGGTGGCTATTTTGTGTAGCGATATGCAGCAAAACATTTCTCAGGTTGCATATACTTTTGATGATTATACGCAATTTTTTAAGAAATAAACTATTTTAATTTAATTAAGGTATTGAAGTGGGATAGAAGTGGTTTGTCCTTTTAAAAAATTTAATGAGATTTTCTTTTTCTCTTAGCTTGTAAATAGGCTTTTCAAGTATTAACTCATAATTGGTTTTATCATGTTCTAAAGATGGGCATTACAGTTTAAAAGCCTGAATAATTGGGCTGTTCACTGAACTTTTTCCTTCTGTATCTGTCTGTATGTGTCGATGAAACTTCAAAGTTAGTGGAATGTGTATGCTGAATAGAATCCAGACTTTCTATTGTTTCTCTTGTGATACAGAAAGTTGAAAAAACTACTGGTAGGATGCGTTACTATAATTTAGTCAACATAAGGAGCTAAGTAAATTAAATCTTTGTGATGAGCAAAGTTTGAAATTTTGAATTCTCTTGGTACAGTTACTATGGGTTAACCTGATCATGGATACTCTTGGAGCACTTGCATTGGCTACTGAACCACCAACAGACAACCTTATGCATAGGTCACCAGTTGGCCGAAGGTTTGAACTCCCTTGCTCATGTCAATTTCCATTCTGTACTTTGGTTTTTAGAACTCTAATTTTATAGCAACACTTTTTCTAAAATTGATATGGCAACCATCTATCAAATTAATTATTAAAATTCATATTTCTCTATTTAGAAGGGTAAAATACTACAGTTTTCTGGTTCTTACAAATAACTTGATCTTTTTCTGAGAAAATATACCAACATTTTTGGGGAATTTTCCAATTCGGTTTATCTTTGAAACATTACCATGTTTTTCATTCTAAGACTTCAATGAATGTACAATAATACTTCGTAGTTCTTCTCATTTCTTGGATTATCCGGTGTGAAAGAAACCAAGTTTCTGCCTGTCACAGAATGTGACTGATTTAAGAGAGAATACAGTATGAGAAGAGATAAGAGAAAGATGGATTTCTTGGGTTGGTAGTGCTATTTTTGGGTTTTACAGCAGATTTCTTATACTATAACACTTTAATTCTCGAGTACTGGTTTTCTCCAAGGGAAGAATGATGCAGAATGCTAAGAAACTAATTATGGGATTAGTTGAGATTTTATTTTCATACTCTTGTTATATTTATGAAGATTAATTACAATATTTTGTAGATCTAGGATACATTTAGTATTTTACATTTAATGAGGGTTTATTATCTGTGTTTTCTTTTCAAGTCAAGTTTATTTTCGGTTTTCTTGAGTTTGAACTCAAGTTTATTATCTTCTGTTTTCTTGAGTTCAAATTTTCTTGAGTTCAAATTAAGATTATTGACCTGGAGTCCAAGTTGAGGGTCTATACAAACTAGTGTACTCGAGGGCATAGACATGCTCAGAATTTCAGCTTACTATCATCCTTGGCTGTGGCTCCAAAGGAACCCTAGGTGTGATACAAAGCCTCTTCTTGGTTGTGTGATGTAATCAAGGAACCCTAAGTTATCTAATTTTTGTTCTTTCTCAAGAAATAAAGGTTATGATTTAACTTAATATCCTATCCCCTAAGATGTCCTGCATCAGGATATTTGTCTGAGCTTGTTGAAGAATAAATCAGGGTTGAAGAGAGTTCAGTGGGGAGAAAGGGAAGGCTTGTGGAGTCGCCTTGCTTTTAAACGTCTTTCACTGTTACTGGTCGCTCTTTTCAACATGTTTACTCTTTCAAACTCGTCTAACAACCATGATTGGATTTACTCTTTCAAGCTTGTCTTTGGGTGTTTAATATAGTTGTTTGATTTCTCAGGGAACCTCTAATTACAAACATCATGTGGAGGAACTTACTCCTACAGGTACATGTTTCTTGGGCCCTCACAATATGACTAATTATGTTCTCCTGTTACCTCTTCACATGTCATAGTTGCAAGTTTATTAAATTGAGAGAGTTGTTGACTCAGACCTCAGTCCGGAAATGTAGCTTTGCACTTCCATATTCTTTTATCATCTTTTAACACATTATTTCAGGCTTCGTATCAAGTTACTGTCCTCCTTGTGCTCAACTTCGCGGGCTTGACCATTCTTCATTTGAAGGATGACCATGACAGGGAACATGCTTATGACGTGAAGAATACTTTGATATTCAATGCATTTGTCATGTGTCAGGTAAGTACTTGATGACTTGGGTCAGTTTTTCGATTTGCTGGTATTAGTTTTGAGGTTAGTTACTCATTTGGTGCCCAAGCTATTGTTAAATTATTGATTTGTTACCTAAGGGTTTAGAAAATCGCAAATAGGTACTCAAGCTTTGCTCCTATTTATCAATTTGCCCACGAGAATAATACCATTAGTCAAATGGGTGACATGCCTAAAATCAAATAAAAAACATGCCATGTCTAAAACCACATCAACGTGCTGCTTGTTGCAATTCTATTGGATATTTTGGACACATCGTCTATTTGAATAATTTGGTTAGCATTATTGATGGAAGGATTCAAGCATTTGGTTTCAAATTTTTGAACTTTTTAAGTACTAAATTGAGAATTTGACTGTAGTTCAAGTACTAAATGTGCTGGTAACCCTTGATTATTTTATGTTCGAGACGTCTACAACTCTACATTAATGCGGAAGCATATCTATCTGAATCAGATTTGCAACTAGTGTAATAAACTTAAATACTGTTCCAAATCACAGATATTCAATGAGTTTAATGCTAGAAAGCCGGAAGAAATCAACTGCTTCAAAGGAGTGACTAAAAACTACCTCTTTATGGGAATAATTGGATTTACATTTGTTCTTCAGGTGATCAATCATCTTATCCTTTTTTTCCCTGTTTGTAGTGATCTTTTATACTTAGTATATAAGTGTGAATGGTGATACTAATTCCAAGCCTGTCTTAGATAATCATAATTGAGTTCCTTGGAAAGTTTACCAAAACGGTTAGACTTAATTGGAAGCTATGGCTTGTATCCCTTGGCATTGGCATCATCAGGTAAGCCCTTTTTTTCTTGTCAATTTGAGTTAACTGAATACACCTTGATATAATGTGGGAATATCCACATTACTCTATATTTTGCTCATGCTAATTAACGTGAGTTGAGATTAGACAAAACTAAGTTGTTTTGTCATTGATTAAACGGTTCATTCAAGAATGGTTTTAAATTTGAAGTAGCTACTAGTTTTTGAGCATGGAACATTCACTAAACGAAAACAAAAATAAATAAATAAAACCCCTTTCATTGATGACTGATATCATTGTTATTATGTGTTGAAGCTGGCCTCTGGCAATTGTTGGAAAGCTGATTCCGGTTCCTAAGACTCCTGTCTCTGGGTACTTCACCAAGGCATTTCGACGATGCAGGACAGATCGGAATGCATGAACGTGTTTTTGTCTATTTCTTCCCCGCAAAAGAATAATAGTATATTAACAATTAGACTTGTAAAGCTTTTGCAGTTTTTATGATGTATATAAGACTAGGGTTGTGAAAGCCCCAAGGCAGTGGCAGTGAATTATGAAACAGTCGCTCGCCTCTGTGAGCTTAAGCCAATCATTTTTAAAATGTTCATTTAGTGATTTCGGTTTTTATCTTACAAGCTGACTGTATGATTTATTTAGACTTACTTTAATCGCCTAACAATCATAGTATTTTTTATCAGGGGCAATGACTATGTTTAATAAAATATTGAGGACAAAATCACTTATTTTTACTGTTTGTAATTAATGTTTTTTGATCATTCAAGCATTTTGGAAAATAGATAGTCAGTTTTGTTAGGATCCATCCACATCAAGTATCAAGGAATATTCAAATTTTGATTCCTATCAACCTGATAAAATAATTCTATTCTTTTTATATTTCAGCAACAATACTAGGGCGCCCGTAAGGGTTTGCAATTCTTGTAACAGCAATGATTAGTTTTAAGTTTATAAAATTAAGCTCTTTTTCACATTCATTCTACTCCTTCCACATTCATACATGACCTTAATTATATCTCTTCCTTTTTTATTCTCTACACATTCAATTCCCTCACACCTAAGTGTCGTGATCGAATTTAATTTGTTAGGCTATTCCATGAATGCATTATTCAGAATTGTTTTGTCTCGATATTCACATCTTTTTAGTTGCGTCTTCACGTATTTTAACTCATATCCTCAAATACAAAAGATAGTACTCTATAAAATAAACATTAATTGTTCTAATTAAGGTTATTTGAATTGGATCGGATTGATTTATCGAAAATCAATTGGGGTACCGATTTAGGGAAGAGCATTGAACTAATTTACCTGAAAATCGGCGCAGACCGATTGAATTAGATTTTTATTTTATAAATTTTTAATGATTTATTTAATTAAATCAACAAGTCAATGATTTTATTGGTTCGATTACCAGTCTAGTACTAAAAACTTTGATTCTAATATGATCCATAGATTAGGTTAGGTTATGATAGTAAAATAGCCTCAGAATAATTCATTATACAATCTCTTATTTTTCAACCCTATTTTTTAGGGTTTTATTGGTTCCATCACTTCTTACTCGGTTTCAATCGATTCGAAAGGTTGTGGGTCGAAGGTCCGACCCTTGGTAAAACTCATGTTTGGCTGCTTCAAAGTTCAAACAAGGCTGTTGGACCAACTATGACTCAAAAACAGTGTGATTTGTTAATAAAGCATTTCTTAAAATGACCAATCTCTTACAATCTAAAATACCAAAAAAAGGAAATCTAAAAAGGTGAATTTTTTTTTTCATTAACTAAAGACAGGAAGGTTATAAAATATGCACCCTTATTACACTGAATAAATTATAGTAGAAATGAAGTTTTGCATCACATCAAGCAACATATTGAGACCCGAACCCTGTAACATTTCTGACCCCCAAATTGAGAAACGCATTAAAGAAAAACCAAAAATCATCTTAACATATAACTTTTATCAGGGCCAGTTAACACCCAAGTATGAACACCAAAGTTGGTCTCTCCCTCTGCTTACTCAAAAAGACTCCAACTGAGGTAAACGGGAAGACCCGATACCCTTTTACGAAGGCACGCATGCATCGAACTGACACGACTAGCAGAAACAGGAATAAGCCAAGTGGTTCCTCTTGGCAACATACGGAGAGAGGTAGTTGGTGATGGGGGCGGACGTACCAGGTATATCAGCTGGAACAAGGATTTGAGGCTTCCCTGAAGCTATTCTTTTTCCAGCTACATTGGCATAGAACAAGCCGGATATGGCTGGTACAAATACATCACTCTGAGAACATATATGGAAGTCTATAACCTTTTCAAATTCCGAATCTTCTGATTCAAGGAACTTCCCCTTTTTCTCATCCGGC
Organism: Gossypium sturtianum; assembly: GCA_025698515.1. Lineage (NCBI taxonomy): Eukaryota > Viridiplantae > Streptophyta > Magnoliopsida > Malvales > Malvaceae > Gossypium > Gossypium sturtianum. The sequence goes on along the minus strand of CM046955.1, from coordinate 161,988,006 downwards.
ATTACGCTTTCCTACATTAATTGCAGTAGCACACACAGGTTCAAAATCAAGCATTGCACATAATGGTTCAAGAAGCATATTGAAAATATAGTAATTATTATCAGACAAAAGATGAATTTACTCACCTTTGTGTATGTCTTAGGGAAGATATCTCTGAGGACACTAAGGCTGTTATCCCACCTTGATTGAGTCAGGTATATGGTGGTATCCGTATCAAACCCGACCTTCCTCAAGAATAAAGCTATCTCCTGTGCATTATAACAACTTTTTGCTCTGGCAGAACCGCTTCCATGGCAATTCTTATTTTCAAGTATCTCAACCCTCAAGTCCACTGCTATAAACTTCCCATTCGATTTGCGACTCAAAGTCCTAAGCCGTTCGATCATTGAATCAACAACTTCGAGAACCTCTGATTGTAACTCGAAGGTTCCAAACATTCCCAAACATGCGACTGAATCGACACTACTCTTTTGTGCGGTTTTTCTCATATTTACACTAGGGAAGTAGGTCGCAAGCCTTATGTTGCCCTTTGATTTAAATACAGGTTCTACACTTTCCACAATGTGATCTTCAGTGACCCGGTTCGGAACTTTCACAGCAGCAAGATTCCTGATTGATATTTCATTTGGCAACTCTTTTGCTACTTTGACAATCCCATCCAGGCTTTTCATGAACTTGTCAACATCATAAATATCCTCAAAGTTTCTGAAAATTTTCAATTATAGTATGAGAAAAAAGTTGAAGGAAAACGAAAGGAGAGAACATGAGATCTCGAAAATGAACACAAGCACGAACCTTACATCACCAGGTTTGCTCCCTCTAATGTCTGGAAGTACAAGAGTTGCTGTTAGATACCTTGCTACCACTACAGCATCAGCTATCTGATGAGAACATTGCACGCCACAGAATGAATAATAAATCAGATGGAAAACAAGATAATGCTTTCAATAGATTATTGTATCGACTCATTCAAGATCCCATTCCTGATTAAGGCATGTTTGCATTAGTACCAATTTAACAAGATAAGGTTACCATGAGCAACAGTTTACCTGAGAGACATGATATTCTGGACCATTAGTCAATGAGAAAGTAACATACCCTCTTGACTGCTCTATCTCATCTGTCACCCAATTAACAACACCATCAGTTAAAAGAGAAGCATTAGGATAAACTTCAGCCTACTGTGGGAGATCTGCATACGCATATGACAAATTTATACAACACTTGGGAGAAATTAAATGAATTTAACGAACCCAAATCCGTCCTGCTCCAACACGGCTTTAGCTCTTGGATGTCTTCCATCCAAGGTCCTTTGCTCCTCTTAGAAAGCTTAACAAGGCCATCGTTCTCAATAGCATTGACACTCTCAAAATGAGCATCCTCACCATCTCCAGGAAGCTTGTCCTACATAATGAGGGCAGGGCAAAGACCATGTAAATAAAATATGAGGAACTGAAATGATATCAAACAAACCTTGAAGAATTGAAGCACTATAAATGAAAAAAACATAAGCATCAATAGAATTTATAATAATACATCTACAATTTCCTTGTTCCAATGGGTCATTTGTTCATTCCTTCACAATCTATTATCCAAGATACTCAACCAGGAAGCAAATCAGCTTTAATAATATTATCCAGGACAACATTTTGAAGATCATAGTTGTAATAAATTACAGATTTGATGCCAAGAGAAGCAAAGTGGAAACTGAAGGGAGATGCAAATTCAAGCTCCTTACTCAGATTTACTTCCACAAAAGCAGAGATTCGAAAAAAAAAAAAAACAATGAGTTTAATACAAAAGAATTGAATCTTCTCAAAACAAAGATGAAAATGGTGATAAACTTTGAAATGAAATAACTGTAAAGAAAGAGGCATTACTTGAAGCGAATCAAAATGGTCTCTTTTAATCATTTGACCAAGCATCACAAACATGGTGAGAGTAAGTATACCAGCCACTACTTGCCTCAAATCAACTCCCATTATTTCTCTCTCGAAATTCTATGACAAGATCAAAAAAGAAAGACCCGAAGAGTGGGTGTTTTCCCAAGAATTTTAGACCTACAGAGCTTAACAAAAAGCTGAAACAGCAAGCTTAACAAGAGAGGAAGATAGATAGGGAAATGATAACACAATAAAGCTTGTGTTTTTATTGGTCAATCAATAAATAAAGCTTAGTTAAGTGCAGCGGTCTTCGACTAATTAATGTTAGTATTATTTTGGGGTCTCTTACATAAAATTAACACCACCGACACTTAACCATGAAAAAGATGTGCTGCCTGTTTTTCTTACAACAAGATATTTTTGTCCCCCGCTGTTTTTGCCTTTGTATGTGGGTTTTAGATTAGCTTTCCCTTCTTTCTTTTTTTTTCTTAAATATGTGGCTTTCAACTTTGAAGTTTGAACTTCAATGAAGGACCTAATCTATCTTCCACACATTTTTCATGTTTATCACTTTTTCTTTTCTTTTCTTTTATAGAAAATTTAGTTATCTACTATAACATGTTTGAGCCCCTTAATATTAGAAGATGTGAATTCGAGTGCGCTAAAGTACATTATCTTCCTATTTTATAGATTGAGAATGAGTTATGAGTAATTTTAGGTATTGTCTAAAAAAGAACAGATATGATCAGAATCTATAATTAGATTATTCAAAAAAAACCTCCATAATGTGCAGTGAAAATAATTATTTAATATGTTTATTAAGAATTGATACGAAAATTAAATAATACTTTAATTGAATGATAAAATTAGGAGAATATATATTTAACAATTGAATTGAGACCCTATAATAAACAATACTAATTCAGTCAAAATATTTATATATAGTATAGATATGGAAAATAAATAAAGTAAAACAAAAATAATCTCTTGTTTCTATTTTCTAAAGATTTTCACTTTAAATCACTTTTTTTCCTTACTTTTTTTTTTTTCTAAATGTTCCATTTTTGTTTCCTCTTTATCACTTTAAATTGGAGAGATTACAATGTCGACAAGATGATACTGACCTACCAATACCAAACGACCTGTCCATACTCGACAAACTTCACAGTGCATCTTCACTTTTTTCTTTTCTTTTAAATTAAAATTAAAATTTTAGTAGTGTTGTGTTATAAATAAAAACACAATAATTTGAAGAAAAAAAATGTTTTTTTTTAAAGATACAACTCTAACCAAAAGAGTATTATGAAATAATATATCTAATGTCAAGTGACATGAAATAACACATCTAGTATTAGGGCCTGTTCTACAGTGCTTAAAAAAAGTATTTTTGACTCTAAAAGTATTTTTAGAAAAAAGGTATGTGTGAAACAAATTCTTTTAATTTGAAATTTTTTACTTTTAGAAGTCAAAGATTCACGAGAAGGAAAAGCTAAAATTTTTAGTTTTTCTTCTCCCAAAAGTACTTTTAGTTCTTAATTACTTTTTCACTCCTCCAATAACATAGTACTTTCCCTTTTTTTTCTTTCTTGATGCTTAATTACAAACGTGTTAAAATCATTAATTAAAAATAAAAAAATATTTTTTAAAATACTAATTACAAATATTTAATGGTTATACTTAAATATTTAAAATATAGTTTATATATTCTAATTAAATTTTATAAATAATTAATATTTATTGCTTAAAAACATTTAAAATTTATATTTCATATATTAAAATATTAACAACAAGTTATAATAATTTTTTTATATTCTTACTAAAATATAATAATATTAACTAATTTAAATATTATTTAAATGCATATTTGTTACTTGATAATAACATGTCTAAAATTGACATTTTATTTCTCAAAAGCACTTTTTGTCAGCAATGCTAAACACTCAAATTTTAAACTAAACTTTTCAAAAACACTTCTCAAAAGTACTTTTTCACATCACTTTTTAAAAATATTACCAAACTAGCCTAATAATTAAATGTTTTTTTTTTATCATGTTTTCTCTCCTATATTTTTTCTCCTTAACCATTTTAGCCATTTAGGTACTAAACAAAATAATAAAATTCTAAAAATAATATTTTGTATGCTGGTTTTGTGTAGACGCAAAATGAGAATGAATTAATAATAAGAAACCACTAACTCAATGAGCGTAGATTCCGTCTAAAGGAAAATAATTAAGTTAGTTGGAATATCTGACTTTAGGTCTTCTGTCTTTTGTCTGATTTTCTTCTTCTTTTTTTTCTTATTTAAAGATAAGAAAGATAGAATTTAGGATATAAAATCTGTGCAAAAGAAATATACTTTTTTATAATCCAATGATTATCGCCTTAATTTTTGCCAAGGGCAGTACTCTGCGTCTACAGTATTATTAGATATAGGTTTTTATCATTTTTTTTATGTAATATTTAGAATTATTCATAATCTCTCATCAACTCTTAAATAGGAGAATAACACGCTTTAATACACTAAAACTCATGTCTTCTTACACAGACAATAATACCGATATCAATCGAACTAAGACTCAATTGGTATCTATATTATATTTAAAACTACTATAGTTACATCAATTTAGTTTGATAATGATTTTTTTTTTATAAAAAGTAAATCATATTATTATATGTCTTTTTATATAATATCAATAAAAAATCAAATATAGTTTTTTTATATATATTTAATAAATATTTTTTGTATGTTATAATCTAATACTCTTACAAGAAATTATGTGCGTTTATATTTTATATAAAATCATTTTATATATTGCTAATGGGATTAAAAAAAAAAAAAAAACTCCACAAGAGAGTTTAGAATGCTATCATATATAATTTTTTGTTAATTTTTAACTATTATTATTTTACATACTAACAATGGAAAATTTTAACTCCACGAGCAAGAATTAAATGTTTCCATGTGTTCTTTTATAAATATTAAATGAAATACAAATTAATTAAAAGGGACAAATGTTATTCATTTAACTTTACTTGAGGAATTCCCAATATATCATTTTTATAACAACATATGACAATATCTTAAACCTTCTTGTGAATTTTTTTATTCCACTAATAATGATATAAATGTTAATATATTGATAATTTAGATAAAATTATATACATTATAAAATATTCATGCATTTGTATTTTTTTCATATTGTCTAGTGAAATAACTAAAAGATTAGGTTTCATTGTTTTTTAAGTGTAAATAATAATTGAGTTATATGATATATTGAGATAAACCATGAAAGTGACTCATACCATAAATGATGCACAAAGGCATTAAAAGTAGTAAGGTAGTTTCACATTACAGGTAGCATAAACAACTACTAAAAATGGTAATAATTCACAGTACGGTATAAAAAGTCATTAAGGATGTTATTTGTGTTACGAGAATTTTTGAGCAATACACGTCTCTCTTTTTGCCTTGGTGCTGACAAAAGTTCTACTGGTAGAGTAATAGATTGTGAATTAAGAGCATTATTGGAATAAAGAGATTACATGAGATGGGTGATCAAACTTTGTATAATTTGTAGGAGATGAATGAACCCACATCATATGACAAAATCAACTTCTTTTTTAGTTTTACTTTGAAATGTGGGTGTCAACCAGGAGTGAGATAACATGTTTCTTCAAATAACCTAACTAATCTGTTTAAAATAAGATAATTTTGCAGGCCAATTCCTACCACAATATTGTGAGGTAACCCATAGTTGACCTACCTTTTAATATTTACTAATAATTTCGATATGATGGAGGGGACCTCACTGCAGCTATAATTATATTCTATTGTTATGAGAAAAAAAAAGCAGTTAATACAAAAATTTTCATTTAATTTGGTCATTGTTAACAAGGTTAGGTTTGGGAACACCAATTTGTTTGCTTGTTTTTTTTTTTTTTAAATTCAAGAGATTTCTGGAAGTGCGAGAATTTAATTGCGTAGAAACAAAGATTAATTGATGGCAAGTCAAGTGGTACTAATTGAAGCTCTTCCAAGAAAATGACTGCTAAACAGCTATTGTTAGTGAGTCATTAACCTTTGGCAAACCAAATGCAAGGGCACTAAGCCAATTTATAAATCAAAACCATTGAAACATTTCTATTTTTCTTTGGCTCACCCCATTAATTGTTTCGAAAGACCATCAGAAATTGAAAAATATAAGAAGAAATTTGAAATGGGAGGATTTAAATAATCTCTTACAGTAAATGAAATTCGTATAGGGATTGAGTAATAGAAAATCAAATGTGAAGGAAAGTTTTTTATAAGTATGGATTTTCTTTGCCACACTAATAGATATGGGTTTCGTTTGGACTTGTTTGGTCTAATATCATGGAAGTGACAGACTACTTCATTTACAAACTTAACTCAATATAGACTTATTCATAGGTCAAGTTATTCGTCTAAGTTCGAATGTCCGTTCGAAATTTGGGAAGGATTGAATAAAAATATTATGCCCGAAAAATGGATTTAGGTAAAAAATTTAGGTCCATTTAAAATATGGGTCAAGCTCGAATTTAAAACATTCAAGGCTTGAGCCTAGCTCAACACATTTTTAAGTTTATGATACTTTATATTATATTATTTTTTATATATTACGTAATTTATAACACATTAGAAAATAAACCTATACTAAATACTCTAATGTAAACATTAAAATAATGTTAAGATGATTATATAAAAAATTTCAATAAATAAAAAAATATTAAATTAAAATAATATAAATAAATTAAAAAATTAAAAATAATATGGGCGGACATAAAATAAGCTTGGATTAGTCTTTTGCAAATATAGGCAGGTTAAGGTAAAGTTTTAAACCCATATTTTAAGCTGGACCGAATTTGAACAAGTATAAAATATATTAATATCATATTTAGATCCCAACCCGATTCATGAACACCTTTAACTCAATAACCCATTCATATTTTTACATTCAACCTTTTTCCAATTTATTTTAGTTTTTTTTTTTCTCTACAAGTAAGGGATAGGAGTTGTTAAACTTGAGACGGGTGTTAATTAAAAATTTAAAAAATAAATCTTTTTTTCACTTTTAGTCGACAATTTATTTTATTTTATTTTATAAAACAGTTTATTGTAGTCATATAATCCTTAACCATTCAAGCAATCAGTAACTTAAAAGTATTCAAATTCATATGCGTGAAGCCACCTCAATTCACTAATATTTCCCTTTTTTTTTTTGGTAAATATCAAAATTTTACCTAAAAATTAGTTTAATAAGTAATTTGATATTTGAACTTTGATTGGGTGTAATTATAGACATGTGAAACTTAAATCGTGGTTTATATGTATATATAAAATTTTAATTTTGATTCAGTTGTGCTTATTTAAAGAAATAAATACATATATTTATTTTCATATTGAATTAATATAAATGTTTGTGTATGCAATATATCAATATAAATTATAAAATGATACTAATTCAATAATGTTATTAATAATTTTTTAAAATCGAATAAAATAACTTTTTTAAGATAAAATCATACAAAATCAAAATTCATATATGACATTACACATTAAGTCAGATATAATGTATTTTATTACTCTTCTTTTAAGTTGAATCGTTTATTCAACTGTTTTTAACAACTAGTAGCATTTCCATTTTTTATTTTTAATGTTTTAAACAAATTTTTTAAATCTCAAAATGATTTATGCGTTTAAACTTTGAACTATTAAAATGGAACTTTTAAACCGCTTGTTCTTTGTGTTGAATTTTATAACAATTTTTAATATTTTTATTTTTTAAGGATAAATTTAATTATTTTTAAAAAAGTGCATAAAAATAATAATTAGTTACTATCTTATTCCCCTTTTTTTGCAAAAAAAAAAAAAAAAGGTTAAATTCTTTTATTAGTTAATTTACTTTGAGAAAGTTGTGGATTTCGTCTCTGTATTTTAATTTGGTCACTTTTAGTCCCTATACTTTTTAATTTTTAAAATTTCAATACTCACCAAACAATAATTATTAAATTGATTAAGTTCAGTTCCGTTATTTTTAAAATCTGATGTGAAAAATATATTATCATATGTTATTTCCACATGTTAATGACTATTATTTGCGTTAAGATTGAAATTTTAAAATTCGAAAAGTATAGGAACTTAGAATGATTTAATTGGAGAATATGGATTAAATCTACAATTGTGCGTATAGTATAAGACTAGTAATTGAATTTAACCAAACATATTTAACTATTACTATTTAGGTCATGACCGAAATTAACTAATTTTAAAAGTACAAAGACTAAAATTAAACTAATTAAAGTATATAGATTAAATCCATAACTTTTGTAAAGTACATATACTAATAACAGAATTTAACTAAAGAGAAATGAACCGATTCACCAATATTTAATATTAAAGTAGCCCCTGAGGCCTAGTTTTTCGAAACAGTCGGAACCGAGGACTGGGGACAGTTGTGAAAATATAGAAGCGGGTGGGTGGGGAGAGATGGTTGTGAAATTGAAATGAAAAGACAAAGAGTTCCTTACAAAAAAACCCACATCCAATCTTTCAAACTTTCAAGCCAGGGTTTCTTTTTTATTTTTTCAAGAAATTTTAGGGTATGGTAGTTGGAAGTTTGTGATTAACTGATACTTGTTTTGTAAGTGAGGTTTGGTTTGAGTTTCGGTAATTGGTTGAGAAAAAAAGGGTAAATGAGTGATACATAAGAAACCTTTGAACTTCCAACATAAAACCAGTTCTTTAGTTAAGAATCCTCAGATGTGATTGCACCATGGCTGAGGTGCAGAGCTTTGACAATCTTTTGGCTTGTCGGAATTTATTGAAAGCTAGCGTTGACAATTCAACGGCTCTTGCCTTGGCTCTCGACAAAACTGGACCACGAATAGCTGAGTTAGACCAAAAGTTGACATTTCTTGAGATGGCTATTAGGCCTGGCGGTTCCAAGAACTGCACGTTTGCCGCTGTTAGAGACCATATCAGTCTCGCTCTTGGCCCTTCTGCAGCTGTTTTAAAGATCTTGGATTCCATTCGCGAACTTGAAAAGTCGCTGTTATCAGATTCACTCCCACATTCTGATATTTTTTCATACATTTCAACCATTAAGCAGTTTGAAGATGCTATAAAATTTCTTACAGCCAACTGCAACTTGGCGATCCAATGGTTAGAAGGAGTTATCCAATTCCTGGAAGGTAATTCTGTGGCCGATGATCGGTACATCTCGAAAGTTAAACGATCGGTAGCGATTTTAGAGGAATTACAAGCAACTGGGGAGCAAGCTGGTCGAAATGGCGAGCTTCTTTCTGGTGCATTTGCCAAGCTAGAAATTTCATTCAAGCAGATTTTGACAGAAAGTAGTGCTCCACTTGGTTTTACGAATTCTTCATCACCATCGACAGCCGAGCAGGCCTACAATGCTGCATTGCCTCTTCCGGGGCCCATCCTTCGGAAGTTGCAGGCGATTGTGGAGAAACTAAATACCGGTAACAGGACAAACAGCTGCATATCGGTTTTCATTGAAGTTCGTAGTCTGAATGCTAAAAATAGCTTACGAGCTCTCGATTTGGACTACCTTGAGAATGCGGTCGAAGAATATGACGATGTCCAGGATATGGAGGGTTGCATACATGAGTGGAGCAAGCATATGGAGTTCATTGTGAAATGTGTGCTTGAGAGTGAGCATATGCTCTGCAACGAAGTCTTTGGAAGCCTAGCATCAGGTGCATGGACTGGCTGCTTCGCGAAGATTGCGGTCGAATCGGGAATTCTTTTGTTCCTCAGGTTCGGGATGAGCATTGCTGAGAGTAAGAAGAGTCCTACCAAACTGTTGCATTTGTTGAACATCTTCTCAGTTCTTGAAACTTTAAGAATGGATTTCAACAAGCTTTTTGGAGGGGAATCTTGCAATGAAATCAAAACCATGACAAGGGATCTCGTCACCAAAGTCGTTAATGGAGCCAGTGAGATTTTCTGGGAACTTCCTTTACAAGTGGAGCTCGAAAGACGAAGTTCTCCACCGAGTGATGGAGGTGTCCCGAGGCTCGTAAGCTTCGTGACCGATTACTGTAACCGGCTGCTTGACGACAATTACAGACCGATTTTGACCCAAGTTTTGAGAATCCATCAAGGTTGGAAATATGAAAAATACGAGGAGGGACTTGTTACGAACCAGATATACATCACAGTGAGAGAAATCGCAGTCAATTTGGATGCATGGTCGAAAGCCTATGAGCGAAAGGCATTGTCCTACATATTCATGATGAACAATCATTGTCATTTCACTAGCCTAAAAGGCACAAAGTTAGGGAATCTAATGGGAGATTCTTGGTTAAATGCTCATGGGAATTACAAGGAATACTATTCAGCTCTCTACTTGAGAGAGACCTGGGGGAAAATCCTGGCCTCTCTAACCCAAGAGAATCCGGATTCTTCACCGAAGATGAGGCTAATGGCATTCAATGAAGCCTTTGATGACATGTACAAGAAGCAGTTAAATTGGGTGGTTATAGATGAAAGCTTGAGAAACAAGATGCACAAGCTTGTGGTTCAGGCCTTGGTGCCTGCTTATACAAGTTACTTGCAGAAAGATAGGGTTGTGGTGGAACACAGAGGTGATGTATTTTACACGGTGCAAAGCTTAGAAACCATGCTTAACACCCTGTTTAAGGCAAAGCAAGTGAAATACACAAGCAGCACGATTGGATCACACTTGACTGGTGAACAAAGAAATGCTGTAATCGACCAATTCCGCTTTACACTTACTGCTATGTAACTTTATGTATTTGTGAATGTATATGATTAAATGGACATTAAAGTGTTTACCTTTTATACCACAGAAAAAACAAAAAGAAAAAAAGGAGAAAAAACTTAAGCCCTTTTATGATATCCCTTGTCTCTTTCCCGTATTAGGGTTTTTGGAATGAACATTTTAGAGTAGCAAATGCAGGTTTGACTTAATGGTATAAAAAAAATTACGTATTTAGCTTAAGCGGGAATGGTGTTTATTAAAAGCTTAAATCTCATGTGATTTATTGATAGAATGTTGAACTCTTATTTTTAGTGATCAGAAATAAAATCCTGAGAACTAGGAATTGTAGTTTGTCAATCACTAGTATTTTTTATTTTTATTTTGTTAAGTGGTTAAAAGCAAGAAATGCAAGTTGCTGGGAGGATGGGTTTTTGAAGCTTTTGCTTTGGGCATAAAAGGAGAGGTTTGATTTATTGCTTGAAATGATTATGTATTGGTTGCTGTTAGATGAGCGGAGAGAAAGGAATGGGATCAACAAACCAAATAACGACATTACGATAAACAATATATAGGTGATTTCCTGAAGTGGCACCCGCAATACCGAGAAACAGTGATAAAAAAAAAAAAAAAAAGTAAAATCGGGAGGTGAGAAATGAGATGTAGTGGCCTGCCTTAGTTTGGGTTCAATCATCTTCTTCCATTGCAACTACTAATGCCATAATTTGACATTTAAAATGCCTCTCTCCCAAAATCTTTTCCTCGACAGCATTGCCAAAACCGTAGCTTATTTCTCTTCCTATCATATTTATATTATATTCTCTTTATCATAGTACCATTTTTTAGATAATTATATAACGTTTTACACTTTAATAATCCTTTTTTTTTTAAATATGAATTTACACTTTAACAATCCCTTTTTTTAAATATAAAATTTATACTTTTATGCATTCATATTACTTTTTTTAAGTTCAAATATGTTATAAATTTTGCCAAATTTTTAGAGTAATAAATATATTTTACGAGAAAGAGGACTGCATACTTTAATAATTTTATGATGATCAAATTCCAAACGTATGAAGAAGAATACTGAATCGAAGCATATTTTAACCATTTTATTTTTTTTAACGTTGGGATGTTTAGTTATGAAGAGTGGAGGACTGCAGCACCAACCATAACAACCCAATCAGTAACCCACCAATTGACCAAAGCCCTCCTCAAATCTTGAAGAAATACAAGACTCCATATTATATAAACTGCAAAACAAGTGCCATCTTCCGAATAAAAGTGAAGATAATAAAATTAGCATTACTTATGTAGCATAACATAATTTGTTATTCCATTTCTTGGAGTCATGAACAATCACCTACCAATTCATGACACTTCTGTTGACCTCCTAATTCCACTAAAAGAAAGTGTATTTTTTTTTCCAGTTCCCAAAATTGGAGGATCACCAACTAAATCAGATTCACAAACAATGACTTAAACAAACTTATCGCCCTCCACTGTAAACAATTTTCTTTAATTGTTTCACCTTCTCAAAGTCAGGGGCATGGAAATTTTTCTCCACCTCCCATGCAAGTTGTGACATACCATTGAATGAGGATTTAGCACCCTTCTCATCGGTTACTTCCCGGGGAAAAGGAATTCGAACATCAAATACACCCTTCTGGGGAGAGTAGATTCGCAAGTCGAAGCCAAGACGATCAACCCAAATCATCTTTGCTTCTGATACCTGCCATGCAATATGCAACCCCATAAGAGTATTACACAAACTTAAGTCTGAGCATGCGTTTTAGGTGAAAGGCAAGCATGCAACTTCAACTCTTGATTATAATCATGGACATTTGAAAATTTTATCACACGAAATGATTCAATGTCATTGGTGCTCGTATTATGTTCCAGATACCAGTGAAATAGCATCTTTCCATCATGCAAAGCATGTTATCACAAGCAAAAGAACTTTTAGTCATTCAGAATAACACAATGAATATGTGAAGGACACTAATAAATTCGCAGCATGCATATGAGACAGCAAGAAGAAACCGAAAACTGATGAAATCTGTAGACAAGACACCTGTAGGTAAAGATGGATAACATAAAGTGAGTGAATTCACCTTCTCTCTCTCCCCCCCCCTAAGATCTTTAACTCAGCATATTTGTGATAAAACTACGCATAAATCCAAAAGTTGAAGCACCATGATAAATTAACTACTAATTGAGCAAGTCAATACCAAAGTTTCCATCATTGTCCAAACAATTATAAGTTCACAAGATGTGTTCAAAAGTTTCACAACTGCAAGCATCGTCTTAAAACAAGGCATATCTGCTTGATCCTCATTATCCGATAATAGATCAGTGATCAGACGCTCAATTATAGTTTTCCATTACTGGTGGCGAGTGGTACTACAACCCTTGAAAGCAGATAAAACTAAGACACAACATTTGAGCTCCACATCCATTTTCCCATAACTCTCTTCAAGGAAGCAAGAGTTAGATCATGCTTTGTTTCCATTTGCTCTCACCTGGTTTAATTTGACATAATTTTATATTCTTTAAACCAACAGAAAGATCAGAAAGGTAAACACGGGTGCACCAAATGAACTTTGGATTTAGGATTCTATTGGCAGTTCCTAAGGCAAGTTATAACAAATGAAACATTAAGCAAAATATGCCCTCTCAATTTTTAAATTTAAAAAAAAGAAAAAGAAAAAAAGAGATGGAAATGGATTGGACTAATTTGAGGATTTCTCACACAACATACTAGATAAGCAGTAATCAATAGTAAAATATAGAGCAGATATTGTATAAAAAAAAGGATGAAATCGGTGGATATGCACCTGGAAGTCCAAATCAACGTAGACATTGCAAAAGCGGTGGACATCTTCCCTGTTATTGGTATTAATTTCATTGACAATTTCTTCAGCAGAGTTGCGCAGTGGATCGGGATTTGCATTTTTATAATCTGATGAAGTGACCCATACACCATCCTGCATGAGTTATAAGCAGCATACTGAAATTAATACAATTGACCATATCACTTCTAACTAAAATATAACATTCTAATAGAAATCTGTAGTCTAAAATTATTACACAAAGCATAGACAACAGCAGAATTCTTGGTATACCTCATTTAAGTCTTCCATTTGAAGTACTCTTTGTACATCAACAGTATATAGATTGTCTACATCGGCGGATTCTCCAAACCTCTTCTTCCATACTGAATCAAACCGCTGATGAAGAAATATTCAATTTAAAATTCATATAAAGTTGATTTATCAGACCCTTATCTAACAGCAGAGAGATGAAAAATGAGCAATCAGATAACTGCTTAGCACAGTGTATGAATAAACACAAACCCTCTAACCTTAGATCCCTACTTCTGAGATACATGCGAAGAAGGCAATATTCAATTTAAATCCCAAAAAGTTGGTTTAGGTTCAGAGAAAATTGAAGATAGAAAAATGGAAATAAGAGAGAGGAAGGAGTGGACGCTTTAACCGTTTACGGAATACGGATGTAAACATAAACTGCTGCCCAACAACCACCATCTTCAATGCTAAAAACCACTAAACATTTACCTCTAAAATTTATCATTCTATCCAGGATTCATAGGCAAAACACCAACAATAATTGGAACTTGCGCAATACCAAAAATGAGAAAAAAGGAAAACTTGAGGATAATTTTCATAACAATTGGGTATGGGAAAATTCAAATGTCATAAACTTTAAGAAATTCTTGTAGCTGAATAAAGAATAGAAATTCCTCTCAAGTTCTATCCTCAATATAAGTTTCTTTACTTTTCCTATTTATAAACTAGGATTAAAAGTGATTAACCAGTAGAGTTGTGAATCCTACATAAACCAAACACCAACATACACACACATAATGATAAAGCTTCTACAATTGGGGTTGAGTTGAGAAAGTTCTTGTAGTCAACTATCCCAGTTTGGTCTGTGTCAAAGATTAGCTTCAAAATACTATCCTAAATTGCCACATAGTGTTGGTAAAACATCATGTATAAATTATAAAGTAATATCACTTGAAAAAAAAAAAAAGCAGCCTTACCCTCAAAATGGTTGCATCAGCTGGTTTGGTAAGACTGCCCTGTATTGTACACTGAGGAGTCCGTAACCCACATTGATCTAACTGATCGAAAGCAAATCATATGAATAAAAATCTCCAAATATAAACATGTAAATTATGTCAATATCTATCCAAAAACAATTTCAACATTGTCTATGGAGAAGTTTACATAGAGACATATGGATATAAAAGAAATTTACCTGAACATGAAGGGTGGAGCGGTTATCAGGAGAAGGTTGAGGCAAGCACAAAACAGGGGTGCCCTCAGCATCGACAGCAAACCTTACACCAACGCCCAAGGGCCACCCATCTTGAGCTAGAGTGGAAAGGGTCCCTATAGAAGACAATTCCATTATGGTCCTGGAAACCTCGGCGGGAAATGGCTTGTGGCTGGTTTTTGTTGGTGGGACTGAAACAGTGGAGAGCGAGGAGCATAATTTGAAGGAGGGTTTGGGTTTTGGAGGGAAGGGTGGAAGGGGAAAGTGTGTCGACAAGGATTGAGTTTGGATTTGGAGATTCATTTTCATTTCCCTTTGGATTTTCTTGCTAAGATAGATATGATATGATATTAAATGCCTTCGCTGTCTTGGGTATTTTTTGAGGGATAAAACAGGGGATAATATCAGAAATGCGTCTGGAGTTTATTAAATGTTCGCAAAAAGTCGGTCATTTTCTATCAATTCTTTTTCAATTAAGATAATTAGATTATTTTTTTTACTATAGTTTACAAAGTTTAATGACTTGTTTGGAACAAATTAACCTTCAGTCACCTATATGAAAATTTGATTAAAGCTCGATCGTGACTCTTGGGTGCTTGTATTTTTAACATCTGACCCATGATCAAATTATCAAGCTATAGATTCATAATCACTGCAAGTCTTAACTTAAGAAAATGTTGAATATTCAAATATATTCAAGATTGTAATTTTATATTTAAATAAATCTCAAACATAAATATTTTTAAAAAATAAAATCAATTTAAATACAAAAAGTAATAAGTTTAGTATTTGATGTAGCACATAAATTATTAATTTTGGAATAATTATTCAATACACAAATGATTGATTGAAAATTTTTAAATTTATTACTATATAAAATCTTAATTTATTTGTAAAGTTAAAATTATTAGCGTGTGCCAAATAATTATCCTGAATTTTGTAGTGTTTGTATGGAGGTACACATTGGTTGTTGCTCCACAATTTGTAAGGTTTCACAAGGTTCTTTGTGTAGCCTATCAGTTTTTGTTGCTGAATTTGGGGCGGAGGAGCCCTTCCCGCTTCCTTGATCTCTGGGTCCTGAGCCTGACCTCCAAGTTGTCAAAGTCGAATGAATATGCTCTTTAAACATCCCTTCCTTGAAGCAGCTGCCCATCTTTCATTTCACAAAAAAAGAAAAAGAAAAAAAGAAAACCACGATTCAAACAAACACCACAACGAACCAATTAAGATTTTAGTCAAGTGTACAGATATCAACCTGTGTAACTAGAACATACAGAGGCAAGGTGATGTGGCTGCACAGAACTTGAACGATTACGCTGCAACAACCAATGAAATAAAATTGATAAAAAAAAAAAAAAACCCCCAAAATTGTAAAACAAGCAAATGATGGAATTTAGATCGTATGATAAATATAGTACTAGTTGTTTGGTTTGGATACCTACCCCATTATAAGTCTAGTGATAATATAGCCCAGTTTTTCCATGATGCATGAATGGAATCCATATGTGCACTTCACAAAACAAAACTTGGTTCAGTGAATTTGTTTTTTGGTTATAAAAGAACTAGAAGAATGGGTTAATTATGTATTTGAGACTATGGCAAGCAAGCAACATACCAAGATCCAGAAGAAGAAAGCAAGTTCAAATGCGTTTTGAAATAAGATGAAGTGAATCAAGAAAAAAACGATCCTGGGATTCTTAAACCAAAAATGTTCGTCGGAAGGTTTAACTTGTGCCGTTTCGCCTCGTTCCTTCATTTCACTCATTTCTTGAGCTAAGCGAATGATTATGTGCTCCAACTTAGTTCCCACGATAAGTAAAAGCTGTAATAGTTGGTTTAATTTAACATGTCAATTAAATGCCATCTGAATCTCAATACTAATTCTCAAAAGCTGAATATACTTACTACAACAGGGAGAAATGATAACCAAAAATATGTATTCCATCCTGCTTGGAAACACAGGAATATATATATATATATATGTGTTATATTTTTATATGGAATACATAAAAAATGTTGGTACATGTAGATTAAAGGAACATTACCTTTCACATTCAATAACAAAAACATCACCACAAATAGCCACAGGTACCAGCTATATCAGAGACAAGAAGGATATTAGTGGGTTATATGTGCTAAATTTGGTGATGATTGTAAGAATGGATGAAGTAATTTACCTTATGCCAACAACCTTTTTGAAATCCACTTGGAGTGTTCGCATTATATAATCGTGAAAATTATATCTACGATTGCTAGGGCAATGTTCCTAGATGATAGGAAAAGAGGTACTTGGTTTAACATCCTTTTTCAAGAAAAAAAAAAAAGAGTAAGTAATCCAAATCAATATGATGGTTTGGGCATTAACTCTGATAAACCCCTCTCGAAGTGCTGTGTAGTCTGATTTAGTAACAGAGCCATGAAACTGCTTGAAGAATGACATCTGCCAAGAGCCCAAGACCCCCATGACTATGTCAATTATTCACTACATAATCTATACACAAAAGTCGTGCATAGCTGTGTTAAGACTTACAGTCCAGCTCAAAATTGCTGTCTTTCTCCAACCTTGTGCATGTTGCACGAAAGACGTATGGTGCTCATCCACATGCCTATCTGGTGCTGGACCGTACGAAAACAAGATCATCATCAACCTTTAACTCTTGTTGCCTCATGAATTAATTTTGTATATGATTGATTTCGTGTTACCATTTAGGTGTCCTTGAATCTCGTTTTCCCATTGTTTCCATTGCCGTATCTGCATATGGTAAAATATTTAATGCTAACCAAAGCTATATTAAGGGACTGCACCAAAAAGTTTTTAAGTAGAAAACATCACCCTTGCTCCTCCAAGAACCATTGTTATGAGGCAATATATAACGTGAACAACTGCCAATACAAAGATGAAAATGTGCAGCTGATGTAATGCTTCCAATGACAATAAGGGGACCTTCCCCTGAGCTCCGAGAAAATATACAATCAGATTTAAGTATGGTTTGAAGGCATACACATATTGTGACTCAATTTGCACTAGTGAAATCATATAATATACCTCACGAGAACAATGATCAGACGCAGCCTCAGTGGAAAACAGGCGCCGCCTGTGGTTTATAGCTCGAGGAAAATGCTTTTCGGGAGTTTTGCCTTCACTATGCTTCTTGCATGGAAGCAATACCGTGGAGACGTAATAAGTAGGGATGCACATTTCACTCACTAGACCTTGAAAGACAGTTAATAGAAGGGAAATGAATCCTAATAGCATGAGTTCTGCCAACAAACATGAGCAATGAATTGGTTAGTAATAATAGAAATTTTATGAATTCAAAAAAGAAAGGAAGGAAGCAAAACCTTCTTTCAATTTTTGCAATGCCTCAAATAGTGCATCTTGCTGCTTGTGCTTTAAGAACTAGATTGGCAAACATACAAATAGATGAACGATTTTGACTATATGACCAAATGAACATAATGGAAACATTTTAGAACTATGAATTGAACACATGGTAAGGCATTTAGGTACCTTCCCAAGGTGATGAAGAGCTCGTTGAGCAACAAGGGATATGAGAACAATGAAAAAACAAACAACAGCAACCACCCAGGTTGGTGTATACTGCAAAGAGTTGGACTCTTCTTCTGCAGCCATATCTCAAATTTTCACACAATCAAATATCAATGTGTGCCAAGGGAAGGAAAAGGAAGAATAAAAAAAGAAAGAAATTGTGTTTGTGTGATGGTTGATTTCATGATCATGACATGTATTTGAAAGAGAAAATTAAGATGTGAAGGTGACAAAATAAAAAGCATATACAAAAGTGAGGGAAAAGAATATAATAATGACTAGTAGAAGAAAACTAATGTGCCAAGGGAATCGGCCAAGTGATAAAGAAAAGCATAAAAGTATGATAAAGCTTTCATGGTTGATAGGGTATGTTTGGTTCACTGGATTTTGCTTGCCTAGGACACATGAAATTTGATCTTGAACTAGATCAATGCAGATCGCTTTACACTGAAATGAGATTTTTTTTTTCTTTTTAATTTCGTCCTTTCTCCCTTTGAGTGCTTTCATTTGTTATGGACACTCAATTATCTATAAAGAAATCATGGCAGATGTATAGTTTAACTGAACATTTTAAGTACTATTGGTTTAGGCGAAAAATAGAGGGCATAAAACAACTAATTACCATTGGTCTTAAATTTTGAAGAAATGAACAATTCAACGATGAAATCAAACTTGCGAAATGTTATTTAATATTGATTTAGTAGTTGTTAACATAGTAACGGTAAAAGTACCATGGATGCCCTTGTTTTAGTAGTTAAATTGTATTTTGCCCCCTCTACTAAAAAAATGGGTAAATTAGTCCATGTATGTTAGATCAAAGAGTAAATTGATCCTTTTATTGAAAATTTCACCCATTTTTTTTGTTAAAAACCGGTCCCTATATGTCAGCATAAGATACATGTACAGCCATGTCATTGTTTGATTATTTCGTCAAGACACATTTGCTCATTTTTTAAGTATAGAGAGCAAAATACAATCTGACTCCTCCTATAATAATTTTATCATATAACAATATATATATATATATATAACATTTTTAAACGTTCAAAATCTGAATAATTTACTGTTTCTGAGTTGTTTTAAACTCATTTTTTATGGATTTTGGAAAGGGCCAATGTATGAATGATGAATCCCCAGATATGTTAAGAGACTGATGTTGTAGAAAATGAAAATAAAAAATGGAGAGGGTAGTGTAGAGGATGCAGCCTCTATATTCAATGATTACTTTTTTTTCTGCTTTCTCCAAAGGTTTTTAGTTGTTGTTTTCTTATCCCTAACCACTCCAAATATTTATAAACTTAATCCTCAAGAAGCAAGCCAATGGAGAATATAAAGATTTTACAAAAATTTCCATAAACAACTTCCATTTCATTCGTTTTCTCTTTTTATCGAAACTTCTAGTTGTAATTTTAAGATTTTAAAACTTTGTAAGCATTTACCTTTCACATTTTCTCTTTCAATCAGAGAGAGTAATAGAAAAACTTTAGTATTAGAGATTTTATCTTAATCTTCGTAAAATATTTTAATGAGATTGTAAAGATTATATTTTTTTTCAAGTATTAACTTTGCCCAGTAAAACTAAGATGCAAGCAAGCTAGTCTAAAACTTTATAACTCTTCTGTGTTGATTTTTTATACTCTTTTCATATTCCTAAAAAAATTTAAAACACAGAATTCTGACAAGGGGTGTTTGGTAGGATAAAAACTAATAACTTTCATACAAATTTAGTTTTGGAGAGTTATTACTTATTCCCACATTTACTCTTTTTTATTTTTTATTTTTTCAGGCTTAATTAAGTTATACCCATTTTCCAAATAGATACTTAAATTTTTTTTCATCAATTTAGGTAATCAAATTACTGTGCCTACCCATTTAATCTTAAAAGTTAAAGTTTAGGTATTTGTAAAATTATGAACACATGTAGACTTTGTTGGGCATGAGAACAATGAGGAAAACAAACAGCAGCAGGTTGTCGTATACTGTAAAGAGTTGGACTTTTATTCTTAATCTTACACGATCAAATATCAATATGCGCCAAGGAAAGGAACTTGAAAGGGAAATTAAGATGTGAATCTGACCAAAAGAAAAGAGCATATAAAAAGATGAGGAAAAGAATTTAACTAATGGCAACGTAATGTGCCCAATCAGCCAACTCACAAAAACAACATGATTAACTTTTATTGTTGATGGGAATCACTTGAGTTGGATCAATATCAACCTCTCTCCATTCTTGGAAATACACTCTCTTTTTCTTTTTTCTCTTTTTCATGTTATCCTGTTTTCGATATTTCTTTTATACAATATTTAGAATTATTCATAATTCTTTCGCGTTTTAACACACTCAAACTTATATTTTTTTGTACCAACAACAATACTAATATTAACTAAATTAACAAAAGTACGAACATCAAAAGAATTATAAGATAATAGAATTAAAAAATAATAGCACAGAACTTTGGAAAGCAAGAATATAAATGATGACCTTCATCATTTATTTTTACTTTTCATGCTTTATTATTATTATTATTATTATTATTTACAAAACTCTTCTTGTTTTATTGTTTTTTTTAAAGCTTAACATCTATTGATTATTTCTTACCTTTATTTCTCCGATATTTCCTTCACAAATATGGAATGAAATCTACAAATTTTCCTATTTTAATTATTTTCTCCATATTTGTGAATATTTTATTGGCGGAATAAATATTTGTGAATAAGGAAATAACAAGCTTGTAAATATATTTAGTTTTTATAAAAAAATAATATCAAATAAATATATATTCACCGTTTCTTTTGGTTTTAAAATTTGAGTTTTGTTTTACCAAAAAAAAAAAATTTGAGTTTTGAACAATGCATTGTATTTTCTTTTTTTTTAGGAAATGCATTCTATTTTCAAATTTTTAAAATTGATTTTGTTTATTTTGGAAAATAAAAAAAAATGTGTGCCAAAAAGAATATAAAGAAAAATAAATTACGTATAGGAGAAAAATAGCATAAATCCGGGTAAAAATAAAATTCTCAAATCTCTTTCAAGAATCTCTCTTTTTCTCAGATCAATATCCTTTCACTGTTCTTTTTCATTAATAAATAAAAAAAATAAAAAGACAAAACCCCTGTCTGTACCAACTCAAAAACCCTTTTGCTTCTTTATAAGCAAAAACACTGAAAAGGCCCTCTTTTTTCTCATTTTTTCATCGTAGATCTCTTTGTTGTTCTCCAATGGAATCTCTCTCAAGTTCAGTGTTCATCTCTAATGTATCTGAGACACACCCTTTTCTCCACACCCACTCACTTCCCTCTGCACCTTCATCATCATCGTCTTCTCCTTTTTTGATCAAAGGGCCAAACAAACGAACTGAGTCTCTCAAATTCAACGCCGAAACCTCTCACTCTCATGGTTTTCGTCTCCACGCTCTATCTCGCGAGGTTCCCGATGAAGGTGAGGGCCAGCCGCAGCCTCTAACCCTCAATGTTGGGTTTAGCTTTGTTTCTGAGGAGGATAGTCTTTCTGTCTCTCAGGTAATCTGAATAACTCCGTTCTCGCTTTGCTTTTTTGGATTTCTCTGCTGTTTGCTTATTTGGGTTCTTTTTAAGTTTTATATTTATGTAATGTTTGCTTTGTTTACTCTACAATTTGTGTAAGCACATTGAGAAAGATACATGAGATGAGAACCTCTCTAACTTTGCATTTGATTTGATAGAAAAGCAAACTTACTGTTTTTGAATGATTTAGAAAATAGCAATATAATTTTTGGGTTTAGCAAAAATGTAGGTTTTACTTTTTCAATTTTATGTTTGAATGTTTCTTAGATTTGTACTCTTGAAGAAATTCGAAAATTTAGAGGGCCTAATGCAAGGGATCGGTTGAGGGTTTTAAATTTTTCAAGGGTGTGGATGTTACTATAGTTTATGATCTTTGGACCTTTTTTTTTTTTTTTTTTTTTTTTTGCTTTTTTTTTTTTTCGTTTTTGGTTGTCATAGAGACTTGTTGGATGTATCAAGTGGCTACTTTAGCTCAGTATTGATAGCCTCTCTTATATTCTGAAGGGTGATTCAGATCAATATGGAAGCAGCGAGAAGGATGACGATAAATTAACAAAGGTTGAAACCTCTGTCGTAGCTCCTCATAGTAGTGGAGCCACTGGGGGTACAAGAGCTGGGCTTTTCAGAACCCCAATATCTGGTGGAGTGCAGAGTGCAACTTCAGCGCATGGATTACCCCGACCGTCCTTAGCAGTCCGTAATCTGATGGAACAAGTAAAGGCTATTTTTTGAGTTCTAAATATTGTCATGTCTTGATAAAAATAATTTGATCTATTCTCTTTCTTTTTGTCTCTTTTCCAGTTTTGCTATAATTTAATAGTCCTGTATTTATTGGCCTCTGTAATTTAAGGCTAGATTTGCTCATTTATGCACTGTAATGTCTCGGATGCACCACCGACGAGAAGGGTATCCCTTTGGCTCTCTGGTCGATTTTGTGCCTGATTCAATGGGCCGTAAGTAGTTTACTTTTGAAGTTCTGTTAGTTGTTTATGCCTTCTTTCCACCGTAAATGATTTATCAGAACAGTGTTAAACTTTCTTGGTTTCTTATATTATTGTTATTTTGAAGTGAAAGAGCCTTAATAACTATGTGTTTATCCTTTATGAAAGTAGCAGACTTTCTTTGCCTATAAGTAGGACAGCTGTGTAAATGGAAGTTGGTTTTTGTGTATAATTTTTTAGATTATTTGATATTTCTTTGTCTTTCAATCTGCAGATCCAATATTTTCATTTTCTCCATTGGCTATCCATACGCGGAATTTATTAGCAGACCCTAGATGCACCCTTGTTGTGCAGGTTAATTGTTTTGATCCTTTTGCTCTGATGGAATATCTTGGTTAGTTATTGTCCACTTATCAAAGTTGGATTTACAGATACCTGGATGGAGTGGCTTATCAAATGCAAGGGTAACGATATTTGGCGATGTCTACCCTCTTCCTGAACATCAACAGGTGCTTGCCTAAATCCCCTTTTCTTTCTGTTTTTTGGTTGTGGAAAAAGGGGGTTCATAGTTCATATTGAGTTGGGATGCTTGCTAAAAGAGATTAGGACTTCTGCTTTTTACTTCATGGGCTCAGGGCATTGCTTCAAAAACGGCTGTAGAGAGCAAGGTTCTCTTCCCTTGGAGTCTATCCTATAGCTTGTAGAGGATGTCTATTTGGAGGATTTGATTTCCTCACCATTGAAAGAATGCATACTTTTGGATATTTTCCCCTTTCTTCTCTTTGATCACATGTTTAAAGGGTATTGTTTATCTCTAGGTTCACTAAATTTCTTCCATTATATGCATTGTGCATGTCTGTAGAATTTGTGCCTAAAATACGTCTCACCTTGGGTTGGTTATTTTGCTAGGAATGGGCTCATAAACAGTACATAGCGAAACACCAACAAGGGCCATCACAACAGTGGGGGAATTTCTACTACTTCAGGATGCAGAACATAAGGTCTGCTTTGGTCTATAGGATTTCTTATCTCTGGTGCCAGCTAATGTTTCCTTCTTAGAAAGCCCATAGACTAATTCTTTGTGCATTGCATCTTATCTCTGACCTTTTTTTCTTGCTGATTCTTTCATTTGGAAACTGCTAATATCTATTATACAGTCATGCATGTATAATATTTAGTAGAGTTTAATTTGTTTGGGTGCTGAGGGATGGGTTCTTAGTTTGGTTGCCAGTGTCTTCAAGCTAGCAGTCGCTCTAACTTGCACTGTCCTAGTTCATTTGTTAATGAGATACGAGGATTTTCATATATGACTGCATTTTTTGCTCTTAATGGTCTTTTATTTATAGTTAATAGAAAACAATCTGTTTTCCCTGAATTTAGGAATCAGCGTTCTTGTTGCCTAGCTTGTATGTTTAGTTTGTTGTTCTACTAAGTACTACCCCAAGGTTTGGTTGAACTGAAATTGGTTCAACATGGAGAAAGAAATATTTCTGGTGTGTACTTTGATTTTAAGTTTCATCGTCTTACTAGTTACCTTAAGACACTTGGTTTCTATGTAACATATGAGACCATGTAAAATAACCCTGCTTTTGGATTCAGAAGTCTGATTAGTAGTGGGATAAAAGTAACCAGTTAATTAAAATTCCCCTGTTTTCTTTGATTTTTTTTCCTTTTTACATAGTAGTTACATTATTATTGTTATTATTATTTTGAATCTTTTGTACTTGATGTAAATTTGTCGTATAATCCACACAGGGAAAATATTTATTTATCAAAATATTTTTCAGTGACATATATTTCATTGGAGGATTTGGCACTGTTGCATGGGTTGATGTAAAGGAATATGAAGCAGTTAAACCAGATAAGATTGCTGTTGATGGAGGTGAACAAAACCTGAAGGTGAACATTTTTAATTCTTAGAATCTCAGTTTTCCTCTTCTAATTTGCATGGATTATATGTTATCTTATGTGCTTCATTCTTCTTTTCTTTCGAAGATCTAAGTCTACTAATTGATTTCTATACATATGCTCTTATGAAGTTTGCCAATAGGCCCTATTTTCCCAGGCTAATTTGGGTTTCATTTGCTTCTACTGTAGGAATTAAATGCAACCTTTTCAAAGCCTCTGAGGAAGCTGTTATCAAAAGAAGCTGAGGTTGATGATGCAGCTCTTATATCAATAGACAGCAAAGGAATTGACATCAGGGTCCGTCAAGGTGCACAGGTATTGATTATTTTGGAATGTAAAGTCTGGGTTTGTTTGGAGGTGTAGGTATTTTATATGCCAGTTCCTATATAAATTCTATTTTATGCCATTTTTCAGTTCAACATACAGAGGTTATCATTTGAAGAAGGGCAAACTGTTGAAACGTTGGAGGAAGCCAAAGCTGCTTTGTGGAACGTAATAAAGAAAGGTCAAGTGCAGAATCTGAAGAAATAGAATAAGTTGCATTTTACGAGAAGAATAAAGGGCAAATCACTCAAATGTAATATCATAGAGAAGGTTATTTATTAATACATGGAAGTTTGTAATTTCTAACAAGGATTCTTCCCCCCAAATTCTCATGCTCTTTTTCCCTCCCCAGAATTTTTGGCAATTTTTATAGGTGGATCGAGCTATGACGCAATTTTAATTTTTTGTCTGAGTTCAATTATGACTCGGCTAAGACCGAAGTCATTTTTAACATATTCTTTTGAAAAAATTAGGACTGGATGAATGACCATTTAATTATAAACAAGTCTGTTTAGCATATCCAAAATTGTATTGGAAATGGACGTTAATATGACATTTATCCACCTATTCATCATGGAATTGACAAGGACTATAAGAATGTTCCTATAAACTAATTAATACAATGATTTTATTTGTTTTTGTAAATGAACAAAATATTTTGATTTCATCACATGGTAAATATTGGTCAAAATTTGAAAAAGATAGGATTATGAGTTCAATTTTAATTTGGTTCTACACATTTCTCCAATGACCTTCTTTGGTGCCGGATCAGTTGGCCCTTTGTCTCGCTGCCCTGATGTGAAATACAGCCATCCTTGCCAATACCCGACCAGTGTGGTTTTCACCCGGTATGGAAGTTCTCTAATCACCGACCACTTCTGTTAAAGCAGTGTCACAAACATCAGACCTTATGAAATAATTTGAAAAAACACATGAACAATACTCTGTTGTTTAGTGCAAAGAACATGCAGAATGTAGTATCATATTTTGAGGTTTCATACGTATCAATTATATACAATGATTATCATGTCTTCTTGATGCAGTAAACTCGAAAGTGAACCATATAAAGTCGTCGTCCCAGTTAGATGGTTGAGTCCCAGTTTTAAATGCAATATATTTAATCAAAGACCTTTTACTAATTAAGATGGAAGTGCGTATGAGAAATATCTGAATTCTGAAATGCAATCAATATCGTAAGGAATTGACTCAAAAGCATGCATACATACATACATACATACATATGATATGCATATGTACTCGTTTTTAACACTTGGTGCACAATGACCCCCACTAGTAATAGAGGGAAAGCAATGAAGTCTGGCAGTCAAAAAATAAAACCAAGTGATGCTTTCAGCCAAATGTGACAACTACTAGGCTGAAGATTGTAGTCTGCTCAAATATAAGCTAGAAAAAGCTGAATAACAGCAGCAACTCCACTTGAGACATGTGTGGGCAGCCATGGGGGTGCTCTGTGCATAACTACGTACACATGCCTTTTTGCAGACGTGTGTATGGATAATAGAACAGAATGCAAATCATCCAAACTATGTGAGTATAAGCATAAACATGCATATATATATATATGAAAATCCTCTTTACGCAACTGTACAAAGATAAGAAGATAATACCAGTGTATCAAAATTGAACTGAAATATTTCTCCAACCAGAACCATCTTTTTCGTTACAGGGTGTTTCTCTGTTGTGCCTCCAACAATAACAATGGAATTGCTAACGATTGCCCAAGCAAATTCAATATGTGAATCTGGCTTTAGCATAGGAGGTAATGTTTTCCACTTCATTTCGTCATCCAACATGTATACATTACCAAATACAACCTGAAGCAAAATTAGAAAATAAGTTAATTTTAAGGCTCTATATATATATATTTACAGGAAAAGATATTATTCATAGAAAATTTAGCAAAGAACGGTAGAGATGCAATAACCTAACATTAGACAGAACCTACATCGTCTAGTTTGAAACACATTTTGTAAAATATATAATCAATCAGTTAGTTAAACCCATTTATCCACAGTATTATATCACATCGCATTTATCATGTATCATAAAATACTCACAGATGAATACATGCACAGGACAGAGGAAACAGCATAGCAAGCATAACTTTTATTTTGCCAATATTCCTGATAATATCAGTAGAGCTTGTGGTTTAAGAAAAGAGATCAACATGCAGGACATGAATACGTGCCAATTACAATCATAAAATGATATAGAATGCTTTAAAGGAAACAGACCAACAAAATAATATACTATTATTAAAAAGGCCAATCGAGAGAACTCTCAAGAAAAACACAAATGTCCTCCTTACCTCGTTCCTTCGGGAGCATTTGAAAATAGGTGATCCAGGTTTAGCCATAAAATCACCCTCCTGGCCCCCAATAACATAAAGACGATCTTTAAACACAACAAAGGCCCTACATTAACGACATTTGAAAGACGAAGTTTAGGTGAGACTACACGAGGAATGCACAACTGAAATCAACATGCTATTTTATTGGCTCCCAAAAACAAATAGATGCTCGTATGATATGACGAAAGCAGCCTTTTAATAATCAAGGACAACAGTTCCAAATATTTCAGTGTTCACATTGCTTGCTTTTTCTAAATTAGATAATGAAATTGTGTTCATGCAATATGTATTATGGCTTAAGGATATAAAGAAATACACATTAGAACAACATATCAGCAACTGAAGATTAAAACTAAAAATTTCTAACACCCCCACATGATATACAGCATAATTGCAGTGATGCCATCCTGAATTAACTATTGTCTCAATTTGCTTTACATACCATTTGATTAATGGTAAAAACTAAACCTGCATGTATGCATCTGTTCGGATTTCTATAATACAAAAATGTATAAATCATCAAGATAAGATGCTATGAATTCATAATCCAAATGTATGACATTGTAATCAAGAACATGCATCCAATTCCAAAAAATTCACGAAAAGAATAATCAATCAACTTGCAACATAGAAAAGCAATATTAGAGAACACACCTGTGAGGTCCCCCCCCGTGGAATGGGTATTTCACTCCTCCACTCCTTTTCTAATGCTTTCCCATCCTTCACAGCAAGACTCCAATGCTCTAACCCAGGTCTATGCCCATTCCCCTTGCTGCCACCCATCACATGAAGTCAACCTCTCCAAAGTTGAGTGGCTGGTGCATACCTGAAAATACTCAAGTGCATTGCCACTTAAACCACAGAAACTTCAGAAGATGTATAATATCTACATCAAAAAACAACAAAAAAGCATGAAAAACGGGTTAACAAGGTAACATATCCAAGAAGAAGAAAAAATGAAAAGCGAGGGAGAGAGAGAGAGGATAAGACAACCAAAACTATAGTTAGAATTGCAAAATAGCATTGAAGTTGAACCACAAACTCAGAGGATCAATTTTATAAATTAATGATAAATATGCAATTTATTGTTCTATAGGATTGTTGAATAAGCAGAAAAGAATTGCAGCACATCATCTCTTTTGTCATTAGATACTCGGCAAATTATGCAGACAAGTTCAGGCCTTATGAAGCAGAATTGAAAGCAAAGAACAAAGGAAACTCATCAAACCAATAAAAAAGCCAGATACAACTTACACAAAGTGATAGTAAAGCAAGCAGTAGAAACTACATTGAACAAAATCATTTTTCTTTTCCACAATGCAGGTTAGATACATTAAAGAGAGCTCACACATGTACTAACCTAGGGAAAAATGGAGTCCGAGTAATAGAACTGACAAGCAACAATAAAGTGTTATACATGCAAAAACACCCAAACAGGCAGAATTCTGAATGAAAGTACAGCTGTTTTTCCTTCAAACATCTTTATCACTCATTTTATGCAGACAAGGTTTCTCTATGGAACAGCCTATTGTTTACCCATCATAATGCACATGTAGAGTGTAGACATTAACACTTATAAACATACACAGTTTATCAGGGACAAGAACATTCTGTTTCCTCCACAGTTACTATATACCTCCAACATAACTTGATTGATATATGCACATACATAGAGACTGGCAAAGGGGGGAAGTCATGCCATTTCTTCGTCTTAGTGTCGAGAACGAATGTGTGAGCCGTAGGACCCCTGCATTGAGGACCATATTGTCCAGTGACCACGTAAATATATCGCCCATCTGTTACCATACCTAAATGTGAGTGTGCCATTTCTTTTGGCATATCAAATCTTCCTCCCCATGAATTATCCGTAAAATTGTATATATCAACGTGTGAATGCACCTATGATACAAACATTGCAAGCGAAAAAGAAAACAATACTGAGAAGCATAACTCTATTTAACACAAATATACATGCTCCAAAATCACCATAGAAGAAGTCGAAAATGCAGTCGAAAAGGTAAAGCATATTACATAAGAAAAGGTAGAAAGTGTAGTGGTAAGTAACTAACTAACGTGGTTAATGGTGCTATATCCAGCAAAGACATAAAGAAGATCGTTAATCTGAATAGCAGCCCCACCAAGACGAGGAACAGGTGCAGTTGCCATCTTCTCCCATTCGAGTTGAGGAGCAGGCAAATCAAAAAAAGTAGCTGACAACACTCTGCCATCCTTAACATTATTGTCTCCATGCCCCTGCAACACCACCAAAGGAGTAAGTAAACAGAATTGATGAAGTGGGAGTTCCCCCAGTGATCTAAGAAATTGAAAGATAAAGGAGTAAGAGAGTGTTGGGTTTACTATGGGGTTGGGGTTTGAGCGATGGTGGGAAGCAAACGGAGGGGCATCTGAAGAAAGAAGAGACCAATTGCTGGAAAAAGAAAGAGAAAGAGAAAGATAAGGATTGAAGGAAGGAGATGAAGAAGCCCGCAATGAAGCGGCCGATCCCCAGTAGACCAACGCAAAGCAATACCAATCTCGCCGTCACCGATGACCATTCCTTACTTTGTCTTTCGGTTTTGGGTTCAAGTTGCAGGCTGCTAAGTGACTACTTTTTCTTTTTTCTTTTTTCCTTACACCGACGTTGCAGTTATTTTCTTGTTAGCAATTAAACCAACCTCTCTTACCATTTATATTTTTATTTATAAACTAAAATTGTTTTAGGCTAATATATTAATTAAACCCTTAAATTTTGTTATTTTGTTTAAATAACCCCGTTCTGTAAAAAAAAATTATACTTTCATCATATCCAAATTAACTCTTAAATTTTAATTGGTACTAAAATAGGAGTCTTAATTTTTGAGTTGTATCTAAGTCAGTATAAAAGTAGACTAATTATTGTCCTTTAACATTTAATGTTATATATAAAAACTGATGTTGATGCGTCTTTTTTATACCTTTTTCTTTCCATTTCACTGGTATAAATTTGTGACTTCGATAGGATTATCTTATCAATAAGATTGCTTGCGTCGTGGTTTCCAGTGTCACATCGTTGTTTTGATTAGAAAATGATGGTTGAGATTTAACATCAAAAATTTAATTTTATCAACTACATTAGTTGACTTAATATAAATACATAATTAAACTGTTTTTCTTCAAAGGAAATATATAGCAGCCCTCCATGAAGGATTCAGCTCAGTTTTTGGAAGATTGATTAAATAGATTTTTTAAACTTATTGAACCCACCAACTGCGCAGCTCGAATGATGATTGATAAAGACATTCCTCCTCCTTCCAAAGTAGTAGTAATCAAACCAATGCAACGCAATCAAAAGAACATCCCAATTGCAAGTGGTAAAAAGGAAACACAAATTACCAATAAGAAACTCAATCCAAAGTCATCAATGGATCAAACTGAGCCTGTCATTTTTGCAAACAAAACTTAAGGTAAAACAGTTCATGTAGATAGAAACAACGAATATACTTGAATACCTTGTTAATGTTTTTCTTTTCTTTTCCCTGAAACCTTGACAAACACAAAATCCCCAAGTGCACGAAAGCCGATCAACCCCCACGACACCACCATTTGAACCCTACACCATAAAACTAACTGCAAAGAAACCTGGAAAAAGCTATACACCGAATTAAAAGGTAAGAGAAGCTGCCAGCCTCTCTCGTGTTCATCGTTTGTCCTTGCCACATCCCCAAAATATTAATAGAATAACAAGGGAAAAAATATAGTGTTGTAGCTGGAAAAAAAAAAAGTTTACAATGCACATGCTACTAAACAGGTATGGCATCATTATTTGACGTGTCTTCACATCTCAATACAATACCCTCGAGGCTAGCTGGGAAGATACATTTGGGCCATTGGCAACCGGTTGCAATGGGTTCAGGCGGAGGAACAATCATAAGGACATTGTCGTTTCTCTGAACAACTCCCATTACGCTAACCGTGCTTCCTTCCTTGATATACCTACATAAATTTGCAATTTCAGAATAGGTTACAACATGATGAGAGTTCTCCCAAACTCATTCAACTATGGTATCACATATGCTTACAAGTTAGAGCTACAATTGTTCTTCGACCTCCAAGCACCCCAAAGAGGTTGTCACAATTTAATTGAAAATGAAATTTTCAAAAGGTACGAAGTGTCCATTCAATATAGAGTGAATACATTAACATTGTAACCTCAGCAACAAAACAAACACTGATCTACATTGTATTCAAAGCTCCAACCCTAACCAAAACAGCCTTCCTCTAGATTTCTATATTATTTAATTTTGTAATTACAGTATAGACTTAGAGGACTGGTAGATCAAATGAACCATAAATGAGTAGGATGCTGCTGCATAAAATAAAATACACACACTTGACATCAGTATAAGCTACATGTACATCTTTATGCTAGGGCTTAGAGGTGGCAATTGAGTGGGTTCAGGTTATTTCAAGTTTGGAAGACAATTTCAGGCTAGTAGCCATTGGTCAAATAGAGAGACCCATTTACTGCTCCTGCAACATAAGCACTTAATATCAAGGCAGAACTATAAATAGGAGAGAAATTTACCCTTCTTTCAGTCGCATTAATCGGTCATCACTTGAAAGGTTCCTTTCTCCCAACCACCTGATGAACTCTGGAGATAATGTTTCGTTGGCTGGGTTGACATCTATAACAATTGAGTCGTCCACATAAGGAGTCACAACTGCTCCATTGCCTGTTTTTACTAATGCTCTCAACCCAGACTGGAAATCGGAGATGTAGAAGTCAACAGCACGCCTCTGTCAAAATGACATACAAAAGGTTAATATTCAAAACAGAAAGAAGGCTGGAGAACATTACTAATCCATGTTACTTTGACTCTTCATTTTTTTAAACCTATGTTTGACACTCGCATCGACATATATCCAAACATGGGTATATGGGGATATGAACCTCTAAATACATGGAAACTTAGAAAAAAAATTGAATATGCACGTCAGTCACATACTCATACCAAACAGTTATACCCTAGTCCAAGTAACATAGAAACTGAACTAAAAAGATGGGAAAAAACAAACAGATCTTTTCACATACGGCATTTATATAATTAGACAACACCAATACAAATTTTGGCCCATCTGCCCAACTACAGCTATAACCAGAGGGCAATGTACCATTTCACAGCATAGTAAGCCAACAAAGCCATAAAAAATTTTCTTAAAAGTTCAGGAGAAGATAATAAAAATTAACAATTCAATTACTCACTTCCAACAATCGGAGTCCCCAGGTAAAACGACGATGTTTAGGATTGGCAGCTTTGGAATCCCATCCTCGATACTCGTATAAACTAGTTGATGTATAAACACATCTTGGAACTTTCTGGAAGGATGACTCAAGAGGAACGTTCCCACATGTTACCACCTTCAAAAATTACAACCAAACTATTAATCAGTATCATCTACAGATTACAAGTAGATCAAATTGAATGATTCCAACAAAAAGCACAAGTACACAAACATATGCAACCAGTAATTCAATTCCCAGTAGTTGGAAGATGTTCTGCAGTTACATGGGATCATATGTGCATAAAACAAATGATCTTGTATTTGTACATGGTTTTTGATACAACGAGGCGCTTAAACCCATGGTAACCAATAAGACCTTGAGTTGGCAAATTGACATCCAATCAAATTATATCTTTTATTTTGATAAAATATCATACTTCAAACCATATAGATAACATGAAAGGAATATCTTGCAGAATTTAGGTTAAACAATATTATGGTGAAAATTTTACGATCAATAAGGCTCAATCACATGAAAAAACTATATTTTATGTACATTACTACCTACACAAGTACTTGTAAGGGTATGGCACCACTGTTAAAACAGATTTGTGCTATGTTTGATAGGAGTATTATTTTTCCACATGTTTTGGTACATTAGTTTATTTCGCTTGGTGATTTTCAGCCACTAACATGACTTGGTTTTAGTAAAAGAAAGGCAAATTTTTTAATTATTTTGAAGAGGTCTTATTTTTTACTAGAGTTTTACTCATCCTTCTAATTTCAAGTTTAGATTTAATTAATCATTCTTTATGTTAATACAATCTAATTCAATACTTATGAAATAACCAAGCTTTTCCTTGTGCTAATAAACTAATCCCTTGTTCAGTTATCTAGTGTATTAACACAAGGAAAAGCTTAATTATTAGGTAGAATTAAAATAGTTTGTCATAACATAAAGAATAATTAGTATAAATTTAAAGAATAAAACTCTAGTAAAAAGTAAGACTTCTTCAAAATAAGTAACAGAAGTTCCTTCTCTTTGCTCAAAACAAGTCATGTGAGTGGCTAAAAATTACCAAGTGAAGTTAATTTATTGCTAACTCATGTACTAAGACGTGTTGAAAAAATAATACTCCTACAAAATGTAGGATAAATGACCAAACGAGGCATTAATATCTCATAATCAACTACAGTAAAGTCAGTTAAAGTATTTCAATCCTTCTAGTAAACCAAATAATATCTTATAAACTTCTCTATGATCCGTATATAAAGATTCAACAAGATTTGATGATCATCATCAACAACCTAATGAAACACCTGTCCTTAATCTGGCTTAGGACTGACTATAACAAGGAACCCTCAACAAAGCCAGTTTTTTCATAGTGAGAGGGGGAAAAAAGACAGGATTCGGGGAAAACATTGGATAATTTAGGATGTTCATGTGATTATAGATTGCAATTTTCTGGTAGCAAATATGAAAATATCATATCTGAACAGAAATTAAATCACTTACCCCAGAGATTTTCACGAATTGCCCATTTTTTGCATTTCTAAGCTCTGCATCTGGATAACCAGCAATGAAACCCATAATAGCTGTTCTCCCATAGCAAGAGTTCCAAACAAATAATGCAGCAACAGTACCAAAAAGAACCACAACAACGATGAGGAGAATGGCATTGTGAACCGCTCCAAGAATAAAACCACCAGCAATGAAACCCATTACAAAGAGCAGTATCAGTGCATATAATATTAGTTTGGGGAAGTTCCTCTTGAAAGAAAAGTCGTCGTTTTGGCCAAGAATATTCACAGCCTGATTATGAACAACAGCAGAACCTTTGACTTTCATTGATCCCATAGATTCCAGAGGACCAGACACTTTCCGAGGAGCACCGGAGGAATTTAGTGGCCCAGAGGAGATTGGCCCAGATGTAATAAGGCCAGTTGCAGGGAGAACAGGAATTGGACCAGAATTTTGACGTCCACTTGGTGTCACTCCACCAGATTGTGGACCGGATGATTTCTTCGCAGGATCCCCATGTCTATTTAGTGGTCCCGAGTTTGACTTCTTCAATGAGACTGAACCAGACATGCCTCCAGCGCCACCAGGACCTGATGTGGTGTAGCCAGCCCGAGGTGCTGCATTTGGCATGATTGGTCCAGAATGTGAAGCAGCACCCCCGAAAGATCCAGTCCTTGAAGGAGCACCACTTATAGGTCCAGATTTCCTGGATTTAGAACCATCTGTAGGGATATCAAACATTTTCCCTAGTTCTCCTGATTTTTTAATATCCCCACCAGTATAGGGCATGGCCACTGAGCTCATGGTTGGAGTCCTTTCTTTAGGCTGCTCTGGCCTGCCTGACACGTAAAGCCCATTGCTGAGCTGATGAGATGGGAATCTGGAACCCATCTAGCTTCCTATGTATGATGCAGAAGATACTTAACAAGAAAGGTTTCTAGTAGTACGCTGATAAGTAACTCAAAGCCCCCCTGACAAAATAGCACCTTAGCTATCAGAAGAATAGTTCAACTCTCAGGATCACAGAGATATATTCTGGCATTGAAAGAACCAAGCATCAAAGGATACAGATTGAACTGATCAGGTACTCAGAGAAACACTCAGATAGCAGCACGAAAAGGCACATAATTACATTACTCTTCTATATGATAAAAATGGTTACAATAAAATTCGCATAAACAAAGAAGCAGCACAAGAAGGGTTCAATAGTCAATCATCCAATTCTGGTCATAACGGTAGAATGTAATGAAGAATAACCACTGATGGAAGCAACGCAGAAATCGTGCATCCAAAAGAAACAAATTCAGTAACAGGGAAAACAATGACAAAGACAATGAAAATTGAAAAGACCAATTTGATCAAATTAATGCATCTGAAAACAGGTTCAAAAATCAGTTGCTCGGCAATATTTGTTGAAAAGAAGAATCATATAACACAACCCCGTGTCCTCTGATAAAAAAAAGCCCCATAATAATCCCAATTTGTAGTATATGAACCAAAAAGCACTTGCCTGCTAACTGTAATGGTAAAATCCTCTGTTTCAAAAAAAGTTTCCAAAAGGAAGAAATAAAGTAGAAGAATCATATCTTCTGCTGCTTAATATTCTATAAAATTCCTATTAAGTCCTACAACTAAGTTCAAGAGCTTCATAGTGATTGAGCCGAGACTACTTTGTTCACATGTTTTGTATAAAACTATCCATGCATGCTAGAGTCCACAAACTAGACATCCGGTATTACTGAAGTTATCCACACAAGCATTTAGAATAGAAACGAAGAGAACCATGAAGATCTAAAATCATGAAAAGAGAATCAGAAGTTGCCAGTCCCGTTCATTAATAATTTACTGACAGAAGACTAGATTTGTTCACCTCTTGAATGGTTTGAAAATATGAATGAACTACCAAATCAAGCTATAAGTCAAATAACTTGGATTGTACAAGAGATTATCAACATCTTCATAAAAGGATAAACCCAAATAAAAAGACTAAGCATACCTAGATCACAATTTGAAACAAATCAATGAACAGATTGAGATCCAAGGCTCAAGTAACAGAAGTTCCCAATGATCAAAGATGTTGATTCAATATTTTCAAGCTCCTTTTATGGCTGACACAAAAGATTGTAGATTACCATAGCTTTCCAATTAAGAAAAACACCATACAAAAAGACAACTAAAGAACCAATTTGACATCCCAAATCAAGAAGGAAAAGAGAAAAAAAAGAAGTGCATTCCCATCCTACTTTTCTTTTCCTAAAAATAGATAAAAAGAAAATCTAAATGTAAACAAGCAGATACTTTCAAGCTGAAGCTCAATGTACAATAAAACACTTATTACATGTTTTTTTTCCTTTTCCTTAGCCTACATTTTTCCTCAACAGGCCCATATAGAAAGGATTATAAGGAAAATGGGAAAAAGGATAGTTTTTTGTTTAACAACACCCCAAAGAAAAAGTAAAATCAATGTCTAGATAACAAAATAAAGCAAACCCAGATCACCAGTTCGAAGAGAAACCAATAAAATGGGATAGATCTGAGGAAAAATAAACAAGTTATTAAAAAGAGTGAAAAGGACTATGAAGACAGAGAGACATACCTGGAAGTGAAGAAGTGGAGGAAACCAGGAGATTTTGAGACATTATACGAGGAAAAGAATAATCATACATAACCAAACAAAAACAAAACAAAAATCCCACTCTTTTTTTTTTTTCCCTTCTCTCTCTACCTCTAAGTTTTTAGCTGTTTACTGGGTTTTTTTTTTCCTTCTCTTTTTCGGTTTTTACTTTTAGTTTAAGAACAGTAGTGAGTTTTTTTTTTCTTTTTCTTTTTTTTTTTTTTTTTTTGGAGGGTTATATTATATTTGGTGTATCAGTCTTTTAGACTTTGAGACTTGAGAGAGCCGCAACGCAACAACTGGTGGGTTGTCTCATCCGACAACTTCTCCAATATTTTTTATTGTTATTATATTAATAAATTAATTTAGGAACGTACCACGGGGTTAGCTTTATCTTTTTGAATAAGTTTTAGACATATATAATTAAGGTTTAATTTGGTTATCAGTCCCTGTATTTTTATATATTTAAAATTTAGTTTTTTGCTTTTAATCTCATGAATTTGGTCCTTTTATTATTTCGATTTAATAATTAAAAAGTGTAATCGATAACATTGTCATCGAAACCCATTTAATTGAATTATGTAATGTTTTAAAATAAAAACCATGTGATCGATATTACTTGTGTGAAAAGTTAAATAAACAAATAAAAATATTAAATATGGAGTTATAATATTTTCAATTGTGAAATTGGGTTTGTAAAATTCTCCGGTGCTATTTTAAAAAATAGAGTGAAAATCAATTTTTCTTTTTTCTTTTTTTCTTACACGGGCATTTAAAAAAAACACATAATTAAATTTAACAAAAATCCTTTGAGGATGCTATTACGTGGACTTTAATTATTAAATCAAAAGAATAAAAAAACTAAATAATTAAAAGTAAAATAACTAAGTCTCATATATATATATACAATAGGGACTAGGAGCAAAAATAGATCATAAATTAATGTTATTTTATTATTTACATGTTTAACATCTAGAAATATATAATATATACAATATAATCAGGATATAAAACTGAATTCTTTTATTATATTGATATATGTTCAAAATAATTGATAAGTAATTTTAGAGGTAGAATAAAATATTCAAAAGATAATATAATAAATATTTAGCATAACAATAAAATGTTAAAATAAAATAAAAATATATAATTATTTATAATTTAGAAAATATTTGGTACGTAGAGTTTTAGAGTTCATAAATAGATTAAGATTTGATAAGTGTTTTATAGAAATACAGTAAAATATTAAAAAAAAAAAGACAAATGACAATTTTTTAAGATTATTTGTAGAATAAAAGAAAGTACACTATTACCCATGTTAATTTTCATACACTTATAAATTTAATATATAATTTAAATTTAAATATATTTATTTGGGGAGATTGATTTTGAATATTTAAATAACGTAAATGATCGTTTGCATTTTTTGTTTCCTCTTCAAGGTTTGCACGCGGTAAAGATTATCTTGGTTTTCAGCTTGTTTCCGAATTTTCTTCAAGAGCTTGACATTTGATGCAGAATCAAATGAAAAATAATATTAAATTATAAGTAATTAAAAGTAATTTTTTTTTTATAAAAAAATAGAAAATTGGTGGAAAGGTCTTTAAAATATTAATGAAATGATACAAGTTGCAGAAAAGAAATTATTAATGTCTGAATATTAAAATCTAAGTAGTGAGCTATGCGGTGACATATATTATCATCACAGCCTTATTGGTTGCTGGTATGACTAAAAAGGGCGTTGTCTGGTTACTCTCCCTGCTCTCTGACTATTGATGATTGTTATTGGCAGACAGCCCAACAAACCCCGTTCGGTGCAGACGAAAACGTCGACGTTCTGTACCCGGCCTGGAAATTAATGGTTTTGCTGACAGGGACATGGAAATTAGTCGCCATCTCATTGTTTGCTAGCTGTGGTGGCAAGCACCTTTCATGCTAATCCTCATTCGCTCCTGGTCCCTAAATCCTTTCCTGCACCCCCTGTTATTACCCTGACAATTGACATATTATATATATCCACTGGTTTAGTTTCTTGTGTACGTGCATGAAACATGCAATCACCGTTGCCTTTCTGGTCTAAATTGGTTACTGGAACTATCATTCATTATCTAAAATGCTTTTCACTTTTTTATATTTTAATTAACTTGTCTTGTCTAAGTCCAGTTTCGTTATTGTTTTCTAATGTTGACTTGCCTCCTTTTCTAACATGGTGTTTTTTTAATCTCTTTGGTTTAGATCCCAAACATGGCAGCAACCATGTCATTACAGTCCCTTTTTTACCAAGGATGCAGGTCAGCCGCTAATGTTTTTGCCAAATTTCTGTTTTCCTTTTTCCACTCAGCCTTCACAGTTCCCATGTTTGTGCAAGTCATGTAACTTTATCAAAAGGATTTTGCAGTGGGGGCCATATATAACTTTAGTTTCAAGGCTCACTGTGTGTAAAATATCAAAAGCCTAGAGATGTTGATTTCTGGGGATTTAGTTGGGGATGGTGGTTAAACTTTCCATGATTACTTTAGTTGTTGGTTTTGGAGATTTAGATGGGCTGCTAGTGGTTGTCACATCATGTTCAAACCATTATGTAACTTGGATTGCCCCAGCAATTTAGGTGTAGCAATTCTGCCAGGTCCTACACATTATATCTAATCGGTATCGGTGTTTGTTCTAATGCATATCTGTAATTTTTCTGTTCTTTTCCTTGTAAATTATAACATAGCTCATTCACTCTGCTCAAATTTTTTTAATGTAGTTTGGCATACGTGGTCGCAATCCTCTGCGGAGTCATGCATCTCAAATCTTAATTGATCATCAACGTATGCATAATGACGTCGGCATTCTTTCAGTTTTTGTCCTATATATATATATATATAGGAGAAACCAGAAAGAATATTGTGCAATGCTACTACTCTCTTCTGCTCTGAGTAAGTAGCATTAAAATCAGCTGTTAAGCTTTGCTGGGTAAAGAGAAAAGAAAATTGGATGAAAAATTAGAAAATAGAAAATATAACTTTTTTTTCTATGGACGTACTTGATAAGTATGATGGAAAAATAGAAGGAAATGTAATTATTTATTTATTTATTATTGAAAAATAAAAAAAATTAATATTTTAAAATCTACATAATTTTAAATTAACATACATATCTCTTTAATCTCATCATTCCAATTTAAAAATATTAATTTTTATACATTAAAATGAACAATAATATTCATCTCTCACTTTTTTCCTTACCAAGCATACTAATATATTTTGTTCTTTCTATTTTTCCGCTCCCTCGTCTTATCTTTTCATTTTTCTCACTCAACCAAATACATCCTTAACTTTTCAATTTTAAACCAAACGCTCAAATGGGTGGGTAAGCAAAGTTAATCCAACAAGAGCAGCATGAAATTGAATGAGAGAAAATATGACAAACACTCTAAACAAATAGTTAACGTACATTAATCTCGCATTGAATAAGAAAGAAAAAA
Organism: Gossypium sturtianum; assembly: GCA_025698515.1. Taxonomy (NCBI): domain Eukaryota; kingdom Viridiplantae; phylum Streptophyta; class Magnoliopsida; order Malvales; family Malvaceae; genus Gossypium; species Gossypium sturtianum. The sequence goes on along the minus strand of CM046955.1, from coordinate 161,947,552 downwards.
GTCTTTGTACATATAAGTGACTCTGTTATACATTCCATTAAAACAAGTATTTTGGAAAGAAAGTAATGCTTTTTTTTTATTTTTTACTATCAAGATTCAGTCTGATTTGAGCATGCATTCAACAAAAAATAATTAGTATCATGCATCTTGTCATACTATTGCACAACATACAGGAATCTCAAAAGTAATGACATGTTTGAAGAATCATGTCACAAATGTTTTTTTCTTTTCTTTTTTTGTTTCATGCGGTTGTGAAAATTCTATCAACGGAATGGGTCAGCAGTACTAGCAGCTACAGGAAAGGCAGAAAATAAAGACAAGAAACAAGAGTTGACCGAAGGTTGTTAGTTTGTACAGTATCTGCATCGGGAACTTTGTGTAGCTGACATGGAAAATGTAATAAGATAGCACCTCAAGTGCAGCAGCAATTGCAGCATTTTCGCACCAACCATTCCAACCTGTATATTAATTCCATTACATTACCTGCTGTAACAATCGGACTTCAAAATGGAAAAATTAAGCTACCAAAAGGTAACAACAAACTAGTTTATTTTTCTTCGTACATCTTTGTTATTATGATGAAAATCCATACATAGTCATACAGTAGACTTTCACGTGAAAGTAAACAAGAACAGTACCAAAGTTTACCCATTTTTACATACAACTTTAGCATTACCAGTCAGTCACTGCTGATTTATTTATTTATTTTACCTTGAATATTATCTTAATCAGTGTGTTGACTGGTTGTTGGGTGCTGGATTTCTGAATCCTAATGCCTATCATTTTAGATTTTTGGAGTTGTTATTCAGGTATAAGCTGTGTCAGTCAATGTAAAAATGCAGGCAGTGAAAATGCTTAGAAGGAGAAAAATGACAACTTACAGGTCCTTAAGGCATGAACTTTGATCTTCCAATTCATCGGGGAGTTTCCGGTCAAGTGAAAAAGCTGATGTTACTTGCGCTGGTGTGGACGTCGGGTTATGACGCAAAAGAGGGAGGCTTTCAGTGGAAGCATGGCCGGGAGTAGGCGGTGAAGGAGTTGGGGAAGGTGAAAACAAGTAGTTACTGTTTCCAGGTCCGACACTGATGGGTAGAGGTGGTGATGGGGGAGATGATGGGGGAGATACAAAACCATTCATCATCACCTCTTCCATCACACGCAAATTAATCACTAAAAACTTTGGCTGCTTCTGCCCTTTCTTTGCTGATGGTTTCTGTCTGGTGATGGGGAAGGGATGGTCTTTTGTTCAAAAGAGATTGGCCGATTTTGCCGGGACTTCTCATTTGAACTTTAGGTACTAGTATATGTGTAAACCTAACGGTCGTGCCTCACCTGTCAGCTGCACTCGGCACACTTCTCTTCACATCCTCCCTATTTATCATATCTACCCTTAAAACTTTCAATTTCCAACAGCGGAAAACACTCCCCGATTTGTATTTAGTTGTTTTTATTAAAATCATAATAATAGTGACCCAAATTTGATATTTTAATTTATTAATTTCAGAAAAAGCTCGAGATTAATACTAATAGACAGCATGATGGGCTGCAACTATGAGCCATAGTTTGGCACAGTCAATTCACGTTTATATAAAGCATTTATAAATAATAAGATAGCTTTTACCCCAAGATTTTCTTTTTTGGGTGAATATTACACCATGATTTTTTTTTCTCAATGTATTTGCTTTTCAGTGTTAACTTTCTTCCAAAAACTATATATATATATATATATTTATCTGGGATATTATCACCGTTACAAAATTGGGTTGAGTTTGGCCTATGATACTAGCATATTTTATTTTTGTTCAAGTTCAACCCAATTCAAAAAATAGTCTTCAAATTATGTTCAAAATTGTCAATATTTATAAATGATTAACAAGTCTATTTTAAATCCGCATATATTATTAAATTTTATATTATTTTTATTTTTTAATTTAATATTTTTATTAAGATTAAATTTTATTAATTTTATTTTATATAAATTACATTATATATAAAAATAATACATATATATTCAAAATAGAAAATATATCAACTTTCAAAAAATAAAATAAAAAAATAGGTACTTCATATTTTTGCTCAAACCTATTTTCTGAAGCTCATATTTTTGTCTAAACTCCCAGTAGCTCCGAGTTTTGATTAGGTAGTTCAATCCTTAAATAAGTATATAAAAACACCTATCACATTATAAATTAAAATATATATATATATAAATTGTGACAAATATTTAATTAGTGAAAAGAAAAACCCTATTTAAATATAAAAGCACAGATAATTCAACATTTAATTACCACTTTAACAAATTCAACGAGCATGAGAAGTAAAAAGAAAAAAGAGAAATGAAAAAGAGAAAAAAAAATTATTGTTCGAGTGATACAGATAATAAGGACATAGAAATTTGAGAAAATCAACGACCAGAGACCTGGGAGATAGAATTGGTAGCATTAGATGAAGAAGTGGAAGTGGGTCTATTATCTTGGGGAATAATATTAACCCTTCTGTCAGATTCAATGAAGGCAGGTCGAGTGGGCTGTCTTGGCTCTAAGGAGCTCACTGTTCTAAGCATAGTAACCACCTCAGACATTGTAGGCCTCAAAGAAGCTGATGATTGAATGCATAAGAATGCTATTTTGATCATTCTTTGCATTTCGTCTATATCGTATTCTTCCGGATCTAAGCTTCTGTCTACTATTTCCATTGCCATATTATCTTGGTACAGTCCCCATGCCTACATGAATATATATCACCAAAAAGAAAAAGAAAAAAAAAAACACTTAAGAATTAGCAGTAATATATGTATCAACTCAGATTAGGAAATTAAAGTACCCGTTTTAGAAGGAACTCAGCAGTAGGATCAAGAGAGGTTTCGTTGTTCTTTAGGCCACTGATGATTTCAAGGACAACCACCCCAAAGCTATATGTATCAACTTTCACTGACAATTGCCCATGGATTGCATATTCTGGTGCTGTATATCCACTGTCCCATCCAACTTATTTCATTATTAACCATATATATGCATGCTAATTACCTAAATTTATCACCCAAACGCCAAAAGCCTAGAAATTTGAGATGGGAAACATACAAAGTGCCAGCAAATTTGGTGCTAAGATGAGTCTGATCCTCAGGTAAGAGCCTGACCAATCCAAAATCTGCTATCTTAGGCTGAAAATCTCTGTCCAAAAGTATATTGCTAGGTTTGATGTCCCTGTGGATGATACTTGCATGAAACTCCTCGTGTAAATAGGCTAGTCCCTTTGCTGTGCCTACTATTATGTCAAATCTCTGTTTCCAGTTCAGAGATCCATGCCCTTCGCCTATTCGACAAAATGAAACTAACATAAATTTGCTTTCAAGATCAATAATTTTACGACAATCAAGATTTAATTTCTGACAATTAATTACCAAATAAGTGCTTATCAAGGCTGCCATTAGGCATGAACTCATAGACAAGGAGAAGCTCAGGGCCTTTACTACAGCAGCCAACAAGGCGAACCAGATTCCGATGATGAACATTGCTTATAAGCTTCACTTCTGTATCGAATTCTGCTTTTAGCTTTTCTGATTTGCTTATGGCTAGTTTCTTCACTGCTACCACCCTTCCATTCTTCAATATACCCTATATTTATATATTAAAATTCCAACCGCCCACAAATTTATCCATTTTCTTTTACAATAATATAAAAGTAATTCCATTATTGTTGAGTAAATTGCAACGTTAAAAATATTCACCTTGTATACTTCACCAAAACCACCTTCTCCTAATTTATTTTGTTGACTAAAATTTGTCGTTGCAAAATTCAATTCTTTGTAAGTGTAAGTCAACAGACCTTGTAATTCAGGTGGCGCCTCTGCATCCTCTGCAATGGTTTTTTTTCTTTTCTTTTTAAATGGGCACATAATTATGATTTTATTTATTTTAACCCACAAATATAGAACTAATATATTATGTTACCTTGAGGAACTGCCATATTCTTTCTTGATTTTCTAACCCAACACAATAATAAAGTTATAAGCAACAGAAGACCTCCACCTCCAACCAGTCCTCCAATCAGAGCATCCCTTTTAGTTGTATTTCCTGCATAATTCAATTTTTAATATAAATTCAACCTGTCCTCCAATTTGTTAACATGAAAGGAGAAGGAGATATTATTGGATTAATTGTCTGTATATATTTATATTAAATTCAAACCCTTGGAAGAAATAGGCGAGCCATAAAGGGAGGAGAGGTGCCTTAAAAGGACTTACTGGTTTTCAAGAAGGGTTTCAGGTCAATGGTGTAGTTAGCACCAAAGAAGGGGGAGTCTGAGTATCTTAGGAAACATCCAGTGTCAACTGCCCGACCATCTGAGTCAGGTGGGCATCTTTGAATATTGGCTAAAGCCACTTTCAAGCATTCCATGCACCCATTCTCGTCGATGGTTTCCATGCATTGCGCCACGCCATACGCTGTTACATTGCCATTTACACCACCCACTTCCTCCCTGCTGGCAGCAAAGAACGAATCGATCCTTGGCGTCGCCTTTACAAGATCCCCTAATAGCCTTTCCACTGTCGTTCCGAAAACACTCTGTTGTGATGCTGTGCTGCCACCGCAAATTCCGAGGTTTCCAACTTGCGTGCTTTCTTGGTAGACAATGTTGCTCTCGTACCTAGCTCACCAAAATCAACACATAACTTCATCATTATAATCATAAAGATGGTATATATATGTATATATATATAAGTAAAAGAAGGTAAAAATATATATATACCTGAGGAAGCAACCGTCGAAGATGACACGAGCACCATTAGCGGCGGAGCAGTTGCGGATTTGTGAGGAAGCAGTACTGAAGCAAGAGATGCAGTCGTTTCGAGACATGTAATTCCTGCACTGCACCATGGCATAAACGGGGTCATAACCCGTGGCTTCTTGAGCCACTGCGAAATGCATGCCCTTGTCTAACTGCCCTCGGAGCTCCGTTAACGTGGCGTTTAGATTCCTGGAGAAACCGGAGAAGCTGGTGACGTTGAACACGCTGCACCCATGGTTCAGCAGAACGGTTTGTGGATTTGAGGCACCCATTTCCAGCAGGCACCATATTACTGTCAAGGAAATGCAAATTCGAAGAAGCTCCATATCTCTTTAATCTTTAATACGACCCTCGAGTTTTGTTTTTTCTTGTTTAATGTTGTTGCCAAAACAAGATGAAAGAACGTTTAACGTCTGCTATATATATATAGTGGAAATCTGTACAGAATAGTATTATCTGTATGAATAAATAAATCAATTCAAAAGATTTAGAAATATTATACTAGTATATACATGGCAAATCCAGAATAATTTTTTAAGGGGTCGGATAAAATTTTAATTTTTTATAATTTATATTTTTATAATTTGTAAAGAATTAAATCAAATTTTTATAATTTTAAAAAGCTAAAATATAATTTTAACTTTACTAACTTAAAACTTTTTACATTCTAAGGGAGGGACCATGCCAACTCCCCTAACTTCAACCGTGAGTATACGACAAGGAATTAGGGGATAAGTCAAGTTAATTAAATGAGGTGATTGATAAAGGTGGACTTTAGTTAAGTTTGGTGACTTAATTAAAATTTTGAAAGCATTTAATGAAATTAAAAAAAATTATAAATCTAATTTAAACTGAAAAATTTTAGAAACTTAATAGGAAATTTTGGAAAATGGTATTTAATTTTTTTTTAAAATTTTTATAATCATCATTTTGGTCGAAACCATAATTTTCACTGCGGGTAGCAATAATTATTTCCTTACGGTTTAATTAAATTTTTAAAATTTTAATAAAATTTTTAGAAAATTCTGGATAAGACTTTTTTCACAGCTGAACATCCACCCCTGGTTGACAAAGTCTGAAGTCTTTCACTTGGACTTGCACAACTTCGTAAAGTTAAACTTTCGTCTAAAGTTCTAATTGAGTGACAGTTGTCACTTCTCAATAACTTTTTTGTTTTAATATGTCAAAGGTCCTTATACTTTTTTTAAATATAAAATTTAGTCTGTCGAAATCATTTTTTTGTTTGGAAAACGGGCCGACTTTAAAAAGGAAAACGGAGTCGCCACCAATCTTTTTTGAAGTGTGATTGGGTCACCTTATAAAACAATTGGTCTACGAATTTTAAGAAAACGGGTCCGGGAGTCGGTTACGCACGAGGAAGGATTAGCACCCTCGCAACGCCCAAAATTAGTACCTTATTGATTGATTAATGTCCTAATATCAAAAATTGGAAGAGATTTTAAAATATGAATCCTTTAGAAATTGTTTGGATAATTCGAATTGGATATCGAAATTTTCCTGTTCTGGAAGAATGAAATATCACATCTAGCACGTTAGGATACGACATTTCAAACCCTAGACACCAAGATCATTTCATGATTTCTAAAATTCGTGCATTGCAATTTTTAAAAAGGGTATTCCGTTATTTGGCCAAACGAAAAAAAAAAACAGAAACCCAGCACGTTAGGGCACGATTCATCGAATTTCCAAACATGAAATATTGCCTTAATTTTGAAGTTGAGAAAATACGCTCAAAATCTTAAAAGGATATTTAATTCTTGGGACGAACGGAAAATCGAAACCAAGCACGTTAGGGCACGATTTCCTGAACTTCCAAGCACCAAATATTACCTTTGTGAAACCCTTTTTATGAGTTTGGATAAAAAAGTAAATAAAAGCAATAATAAAATACGTTTAAATTTAATTAAAAATCATCGATCTACATGAAATGATAGGAGCAAGAATAAATAAATCATAATAGTAAAAAAATATAGCAATAATAAAAATAGTAATGATGAGGTTGATAAAAATAATAATGAGAATGATAAGTATAATAATAATAATAATATGCGTATATATAAAAAATAGTGACAAATAAAAAAAATGATAATAATTCTAATGTATATAATAGTAATTATAAAATCAAAAAGATATGGTAGTGGTAATATTAAAATAATAATTACAAAAAGAAAAATAATAATGATACTAAATTAGTAGTAATAATAGTAGTAATAATAATATTAATAGAAATGAAAATAATAATAAAAGTGATAGTAAAAATAAAAATAGTATTAATAATCAAAAGAAAATAACTGATAATAATAAGAAAAATGGCAATAGTAATAGTAATAATTGTGGAGATTCAAATAATAATATTAATACTAATAAAAGTAACATTAATTGTAATAATAGGAATAATAGTACCGAAAATAACGATAAATATAATAATAATAACAAATATAAAACTCAAAGTAATTAGTTTAACAATAAAATTGCCAAAAAAAATAAAAAAAAGAGCTAAATTGAATTAAGAAAAGAAACTTTGGGGCTAAATCAGAAATAAAAGAGAGAGGAAGGACTGAATTAAAACACGCGCAAAATAGGGGGGACCAAAATACAATTATTCCACGATTCTAAACACAGCATTTAAAGCACTGACAAAATCAAATAAAAAATAGAAAAACGGGGTAAAATTTAAAAAACGAAATAAGCCGAAACATCTAGAAATGCGAAAGGGTTATTTGCGCAATAAGACCAAAATAAGAAAACACGCGGATCCTTCCCCCCGTGCGGGTCAGACTCGGGTCGGCCTCCCAAAACGATACTGTTTTGGTGTCTAGGGAGGCCGAATGAAACAGCGTCGTTTTGATAGCTCTATAAGAGCTAATTTTTTTTTTAAAAAAATTCATTTCACATTTCATTTCAAAAAAAAAAAAGGTTCAAAGCTCTCTCAACAGCCCCTAAGGTCCGACCAGAGCTCCGGTCAGCCACCACCACCATCACCGCCACGCACCGCCACCGTCGGTCGTTGCTGACTGCCGTGAAATTTCACAAAAAAAGGTTTTTTCTCTCTTTTTTTATACTTTTATATTATATTTTAACATTGTACATGCCTAGTTTAAAAAAAATAGAAAATCTTCTATGAAAAAAATGCCGAAAAGAAAAGAGGTAAAGAAAAAAGAAAATGTAAAAACTTTGGCTGCTTCTATATTCTAATTTTCGTTATTCTGTGTGTATTCGTAAATCTCTCCAAAAATCCTCCTTTTTACAGATCTCTGTTTCGGCTTTTTATAGCCCTCCTAGAAAAAAACTAGATTCTCTCATATTCTATTGTGATGTGCCGTACTTCTTTCTTTTTCGCAGGTGGAAGAGCGTACGACACGGAGAGCGGGGCGACATGGCGAGGGCGTGGCTCGGTGGCGCATGATGCGAAAGGCTACTGGCGGCGCTGGGCACAAGACAACGGCTAGGGTTTTTTATTTTTGTTTAGGCTTTGTGGGTCTCGTTTAGGGTCTGGGTTTACTGTATTTTTCTTTTTAAACTTTGGACTGTTTGTTCTTGGGCCTGGCATAAATTTGGGCCTTACAGCTGCCCCTCTTTGCTTGTTGTCGTGTAACGGGAACGAAGCAAAGACTTTAAAAGGGTCAATTTTGCCCCGTCTTGCTGAGTCTTAATTTCTTGATGCTTCCTTTCTTCAAGTAGCCTCGCTTTAACCCACTGCATCTCTCGGGGTATAAGAGTTTTGATTCAATCTGCTTCGCTACTGCTTATGATTTGTAGCCTGTTTCCCTACTACTTAGGGGGATAAGGCTCACTGTCTTCAACCTACTCCATTACTGCTTAGGGAGATAGAGTGGTCTGTCATTTTCCAGCCTGTTACCCTACTGCTTAGGGGGTTAAGGCTCATAGTCTTCGATCTGCTCCACTACTGCTTAGGGAGATAAGATATGTAATTTTTAGCCTGTTACCCTACTGCTTATGGGGTTAAGGCACACCGTCTTCGATCTGCTCCACTACTGCCTAGAGAGATAAGATCTATAATTTTTAGCCTGTTACCCTACTGCTTAGGGGGTTAAGGTTCATCGTCTTCGATCTACTCCACTACTGCTTAGGGAGATAAGATATGTAATTTTCAGCCTGTTACCCTACTGCTTAGGGGGTTAAGCCTCACCGTCTTCGATCTGCTCCCATACTGCTTATGATTTGTAGCCTGTTTCCCTACTGCTTAGGGGGATAAGACTCACTATCTTCAACCTACTCTATTACTGCTTAGGGAGATAAGGTCTGTAATTTCCAGCCTATTACCCTACTACTTAGGGAGTTAAGGCTCGTGGTTAAAATCTGCTCCCCTGCTACATCGAAAAGATAAGATTTGCCATCTTCGATCTGCCCCACTGCTATCTCGAGGGGACAAAATCTGCAATTTTTAGTCTACTCCCTTGCTACATCAGGAAGATAAGACTATAATCTTCAGCCTGCTCCCTTGCTACCTCAGGAAGATAAGGCCATTAGCCTAAATCTGCTCCATTGCCGATACATGGAGATAAGATTCGCCAAAATCTATAATTCTAATCAATTTTGCTACATTGTCCTCTGGGGAACCTACCTGTAGAATTGATTTCATAGGGTCTATGCTTATGCCAAATGATTAGGATGTCATGATTAAAAAATGCTCCTAACCAATGTATTATGAATGAATGTAAAATGTCATGAGAATGATTCAATTTTTTTAACATTTGGGCTATCATTGCTCGCTGTTTGTTAGGGTAATATCCCCGATGTATGTCTTCTTGTTACGCTGATACTTCTAACAGAGAATCTGAAGACGTCGTCACTGTTTAGACCCTTATTTCAAGTGTTTCTAGCCCTTTAGGCTTAGTGAGTTCTAAATAATTGTCCTATTTCAAAACCTTGCATTATTTAGAGACTTTCAGAGAAATATGCAAAACTTTCTTTGTGAAAGCATTATTAGTTCATTAATCATTATTTCAATATAAAATGCTTGAAAAAGATGATAGAAACGAATAAAACTGCAATTTATTCAGGACAAAATCCATAAAGAATGTATTGAGCAAAGGAAGCAAATTTTGCTAAGGTACAAAAATGAGTAAGGGTAGAATTGGTGCCCCAGATATCACAGCCTGAGCTTTTCTGTACGAACTTCTTGAAGACCACTCTGAGTTCAACATATGTTTAGGAGACCTGCAGTACTTTGTCAATGCCCCGAAGATGTAGCATATCTCCTCATTGTTAACTCAGGTATAGGATGGCCAGTGCATGTCATATTTCTCCTTAAAAATTTGAATTGCCCTTTACGGGTTTTCAATTCAACGCTCATTTGGTCTCAAATTGCCCTTTGCGGGTTTTCATCTTGGCCTCTCCATTTTTTTTTAACTTAAGACGCCCTTTGCGGGTTTTCGCCTTGGCCCATTTTCCTTCTTAAGCGAAGTACTTCTTGACGGAGTCTGCATTAACTGGGTTTGGCTGAATTTTGCCGTCCATCTCGGCTAGTATCAATGCCCCTCCAGAAAAGGCATTCCTTACGACATAAGGTCCCTCCCAATTAGGCATCCACTTTCATTTGAAGTCATTTTGCACAGGGAGGATCTTTTTCAATACCAAGTCTCCTTCATGAAATACTCTAGGGTGGACTTTTTTGTTGTAAGCTTGCATCATTAGCTTCTGGTACATTTGACCATGACGAATGGCTCTTAACCTTTTTTCCTCAATTAGATTCAGTTGATCATATCGAGATTGGATCCACTCCGCTTCATCCAACTTCAACTCTAATAAAACCCGGAGAGAAGAAATTTCGACTTCAATGGGCAAAACTGCCTCCATCCAATAAACCAATGAGAAAAGTATTGCCCCGGTGGAGGTTCTAACATATGTTCGATAGGCATAGAGGGCAAGCGGTAACTTTTCATGCCAATCATTGTAGGTCTCAGTCATTTTCTATACAATTTTCTTGATATTTTTATTAGTTGCCTCAACTGCACCCTTCATTTTTAGGCGAAAGGGCGACGAGTTGCGGTGCTTAATTTTGAACTGACTGCAGACTTCCGCTATCGCGCTATTGTTCAGGTTCAACGCATTATCAGATACGATCCTTTTCGGCATACCGTAGCGGCATATGATCTCCCTCTTCAAAAAACTGCTAATTGTCGTTTTCGTGACATTGGCATATAAAGCTGCTTCTACCCATTTGGCGAAGTAGTCGATGACCACAAAAATGAATCGATGTCCATTAAAAGCCTTCTGCGAAATCGGTCCAATAACGTCCATGCCCCACAATGAGAAATGCCACGGAGAAGTCATAACATGAAGAGGTGAAAGAGGCACATGGATTTTGTCTCCATAAATCTGGCACTTATGACATTTCTTGGTGTAACGGATGCAATCCCCTTCCATCGTGGACCAGTAATACCCGAATCTCATGATTTGCCTGGCCATTGTAAATCCATTGGCATGCGTCCCGCAGACACCTTCATAAACTTCTTCGAGGATTTTCTTAGCCTCAACAGCATCAACGCATCTTAACAGCACTTGGTCCTTCCTCTTTTTATAGAGGACCTTTCCGTCTAAGACATAGTCATTGGCCAGTCTTCTCAATGTTCTCCTATCATTTTCTGTTGCTTGATCAGGGTATTCTCAGCTCTTCACATATCGCAGAATATCATGATACCAAGGATGATCATCTCTCTCCTCATCTTCATCGATATTGCAGCAGTGAGTTGGAGCCTCACAAATACTCATTTGGATAGGCTTCACACCTTCCTGCTCATTTACTCTGATCATAAAGGATAATGTGGCCAATGTGTCAGCCATCTGGTTTTCATCACGCGGGAGGTAAGAGAATGTGATATCATCAAACTCCTTAATTAGCTCCAAAACTAACTTTTGGTAACTGATCAATTTGGGATCTCTCATTTCCCATTCTCCTTTGAGCTGATATATCATCAACACGAAATCTCCATATACCTCTAGCACCTTGACTTTGCGGTCTATGACTGCTCGAATTCCCATGATACATGCTTCGTATTCTGTAATATTGTTTGTGCAATCAAAATCCAACTTGTAAGTGAATGGATAATGATCTCCATTTGGGAATATCAAGACTGCCCCAACTCCATTACCAACGGCATTTGACACTTCGTCGAAGTTCAATTTCCAAGGACAATCTTCTAGGGTACCCTCCTCAGTAGCCGCTATGAACATCATATCTTCATTAGGAAAATCGAAATTAATGGGCTCGTAATCGTCTAGCGCTTTGCTGGCTAGAAAATCTATTATTGCACTCCCCTTCACAGCCTTCTGGTTCACATAGACTATGTCAAATTCAGAGAGCAAAATTTGTCATCGGGCCATTCTTCCATTCAAGGCGGTTGACTCCATCATGTACTTAAGAGGGTCTAGTTTCGAGATTAACCAAGTCGTATGGTACAACATGTACTGCCTCAACCTTCGAGTTGTCCAGACCAAAGCACAACATAATTTTTCAATTGGCGAGTATCTCATTTCACACTCAGTAAATTTCTTACTGAGGTAGTAGATCGCCTTTTCTTTCTTCCCTGTCTCATCATGTTGGCCGAGCACACATCTTATTGAGTTATCGAATATCGTTAAATATAGAATCAATGGCCTATGAGGACTGGGTGGCATTAGCACTGGAGTATTAGACAGGTATTGTTTAATCCTGTCAAAAGCCTTCTGGCATTTGTCGTCCCAAATGACTAGGTTGTGTTTCTTAAGAAGACGAAATATGGGGTCATATTTCTCAGTCAATTGTGAAATGAACCGGGCAATATAATTTAGTCTTCCTAGAAAGCATCGGACTTCATTCGGAGTGCGTGGAGAAGGCAATTCTTATACAGCCCTGACTTTATCTGTGTCGACCTCAATTCCTTTTTCACTGACCACGAAACCAAGCAGTTTTCTTGACCTAGCCCCAAAAGTACACTTGGTTGGGTTGAACTTTAGCTGAAATTTCCTCAACCTCAAGAATAGTTTCCTCAAAAACTGTATATGCTCCTTCTCTGTTCGGGATTTTGCAATCATGTCGTCAACGTAGACCTCGATCTCCTTGTGCATCATGTCGTGAAACAAGGTTATCATGGCTCTTTGGTATGTTGCTCCCGTATTCTTTAACCCAAATGGCATCGCCTTGTAACAAAAAGTCCCCCATAAGGTTATGAATGTGGTCTTTTCCATGTCTTCAGGAGGCATCTTTATTTGATTGTATCCAGAAAAACCATCCATGGAGGAGAATAATGAATACCTTACCGTGTTATCCACCAAAGTGTCGATGTGAGGCAGCGAAAAGTTGTCCTTTGGGTTAGCCTTGTTTAAGTCCCTGTAATCTACACACATTCGTACTTTTCCATCTTTCTTAAGAATAGGGACGACATTGGCTACCCATTCTGAGTAATTCACCACTTGTAATAACCCAGCGTCAAATTTCTTATTGACATCTTCTCTTATTTTTACTGCCACATCAGGTCTCATCCTTCGGAGCTTCTGTTGGACCGGCTTGCATTCTTCTTTTATGGGGATACGATGTACCGCAACATCGGCACTGAACTCAGGCATGTCTTGGTATGACCATACGAAGACATCTTTGAACTCTAGCAAAAGTCTAACGAGATCCTGCCTTGTTTCCTTGGTTATACATGTTCCAATTTTCACCTCTTTCCCCTATTCCAGAATCACATTCTCAATTGTTTCTTTGTGAGGTAGAATAAACTTCTATTCCCTCTCTACCATCCTTAACAAATCCGGGGATAAACAACAATCTTCATCATCTGTAAAATCTCGAGATCCTTCTAGGCACATGTCTCGTTCACAAGGGAATTCTGGGTCCATAGCAGCGTTGATCATGACGTCAATATCTGGGGACCTATTGTAGGTATGAAAGAGTATTCAAAGAATGAATCTAAGAGTGACTTATTTGTATGACATGATTATGAATGAAATGGGAGAATAAAAAATATTTTCCTGATATGAAGCACAAAAATGCATTTTTTATTGAAAGTAAAGATGTTTGAACATGAGCCTATTTCACAAAAGATTCTTATTGTTTCTAAGCTTAAAAAAACAAGTGTGTTTTGAACATTACTCTGTGCTAGATCTAAAAACTACAAGAATTTCTTCCGCAGTCCAGTTGTTCAAAACACTTCCAGGCTCATAGGGGCAAATGCCCGCTAAGTTTCCTTCCTTCGGTCTCTTTTCTGATACAGCGTTAATGATCAAAGTCTTCATCATATCTTCAGTCGCTTCTTTATTCGTGCTCCCCGGTCCCGGATGGATAACTCCTCTTGACACGAATGTATGGAATATATGGGGAAAAGTCATTGATCCCCATTTGACCTCAGCCCCACTCAATCGTGCCATTCGTCTTTCCTGCTTCCTCTCCAGTTCTTCCTTTCTCTTTTTGGCGTCTGGCCTATGCCCCAAGCCAAAACGATTGCGCTTGTCAACCAAACCCGTCACTTCAACTCGTCCATGGAGGTATTTTCCAAGTCCCCTCCTAGGCAATGCTCCTTTTCCTACCATCAGTCGCAGGCTCATCCACGTAGCTTCGGATATTTTTGGCACTAGGACCTTGCCTCCCTCACTGATGAAAGTCGCATTTACGAACTCTAATAACCAAAAGGAACACTCTATCGCCTCAGTATTATTCTCTATGTACGGCGCATCACTAGTAACGGATGCGATGATGCCCTCCTCCGTATTTATAGTTATTAGCCGACCCTCTGTCACCAACTTTAGCTTTTGGTGCAATGATGATGGTACGGCTCCCGCTGAGTAGATCCAGGGCCTCCCTAATAAACCATTATAAGAGGCCTTGATGTCCATCACGAGGAAGTCTACCTCGTACGTATTTGGCTCGATCAGGAGGGGTATCTCAATCCTTCCCATCACTTTCCTTTCGGTGCCATCGAATGCTTTCACTATATTTTGGCATGTTTTCATATGAGAGCTGTCTACAAGCAACCTGTTCAGCGTAGATAGGGGCAAGACATTCAGTACCGATCCGTTGTCAATTAATACCCCCGGTAGTGTATACCCTTTGCATCGGGTAGTGATGTACAAAGTCTTGGTGGATCCCATGCCCCCTGGCGGTATCTCATCGTCACTGAAAAAAATAAAGTTATCGGCACTTATGTTGCTGACGAGGCGGTCTAACTTGTTCACCGAAATATCACCGGTGATATAGGTTTCATTTAATACCTTTATCAGCGCATTACGGTGTACCTCCAAGTTTAAAACTAAAGTCAGTACCGATATACGTGTCGACTGCTTGTGTAACTGTTCCACAACACTGTACTCACTGTGCTTTAGGAACTTCAAAAACTCTTTGGCTTCATTCTCTGTTACTGGTTCATTAACCAGCGGTTCTGTCCTTTCTTCCCCATGTTCAATCATCAGGAACTTCCTTTTTTCAGGTTCGACCTTCGTATTTGGCATACTGATTAGACTCTCCTTTCCCGATTATTGCACATTATAGCTGTAATTCCAGGGCACCCTTTTGCTATCCTTATAAGGAAAAGCCATGGGTTATTGAATTACCACTCTCGGTGCCACTCTCGCTCATGTTTTATCGATTCTCGGTCTTGTGATGATCACTACTGGGTGATTGACCTCAAAGACCTTCTCTGCTGACTTTCCTTCTATGGTGCACACGTCCTCTCCTTCAGTAGAGTCGAAGAACTCCAGTTCCTTGTTATCCATTAACCCTTGCACTAGGGCCCTAAATTCACTACATTGTTGAATCTCATGGTCCTCTTTATCGTAGAACTCACAGTAGTTCCTCGTGCATTGGGATTTGCTCCTTAACCCTTGCAGAATTAACCCTCTTTTTTGCATTTCCTTCCAAACCTCCCTCAATGGGGTTCTTACTTTAGCAATATTAGGTTTGATCCTCTTCTCTATGTTCTCGACTATCGCGTTTACCCCTTTATCGATATGACTGGGTAACGGATTTCCCACACCTGATGCATCGTTGAATTTCACAACACCCGCTTTAATAAACATTTCTACTAATCTTTTGAATGGGTGCAGTTTTTTATCGAGTGTCCTACTATTCCCGTATGGTATTCACACTGCGCGTTTGTATCATACCACTTAGGATATGGGGGTTGTAATGGTTTCAAGTAGATAGGGGCTACAACGTGTGCATCGAATAGATTTTTGTACAATTTCCTATACGTCATTGGTATGGGAATGAACTAGAATTTCTCGGTATTCTACCTCGTGTTAGGCTCTTGCCTTGGTGAGGCCTGCTGGTCCGTGGCTACCGTTCTCTGTTGACTGACAGTAACGGGTTTTGGATAACCTGAGCTCACATTACCTACTTCATTTTCCCTTTTCTTCGGAGCCAATCTTCTCGTGCTCTTTTCAGCTTCTATTTTCCCACACTTTATCACGTTCTCTATCATTTCACCAGACATCACTATGTCTACGAAACTCTTAGTTGCGCTCCCCAACATATGATTGATAAAAGGTGCTTTCATAGTATTAATAAAAGAGCATGGTGGTTTCTTTCTCTAGCAGTGGCGATTGGACCTGTGTAGCGACTCCCCTCCACCTTTGGGCGTATTTTCTGAAACTTTCGCCCGACTTTTTCTCCATGTTTTGTAACGTGATTCTGTCAGGTGCTATATCGGTCACATGGCCATAATGCTTCATGAAGGCCTGTGCTAAATCCTTCCACGATTTGACTTGAGTACGACTCAACTGATTGTACCATTTAGCCGCGGCTCCAGTCAGATTATCCTAGAAGCAGTGGATTAACAACTGGTCATTGCTGACATATCCCGTCATTCTCTGACAGGACATTGTAATATAGGCCTTAAGGCAGCTGGTCCCGTTGTATTTTTTGAATTCTGGCATCTTGAACTTTGGAGGGAGCACCAGATCTGGAACCAGACTCAACTTCTTAGCATGCACTTCGCATTGGTAATCAGCGCTTTCCAATGCTTTGAACTTCTCTTCCAACCATTTGCATCGATCTTCAAACTGTTTTGGGAGCTCCGCCCCTACTTTTTCCCCTTCTACCATCATCGAAGTCAGGGACCATTGGTTTTGCCAAATTATCTCCGGGGTTGAAGCTCGAGCCATTCAGGAAGTTTACTGGTGCTGAGGTACCGGATTGATACTGGGGTTTGATATTGATGGACAATCTTGGTTGTTGTACTTGGGAATTTACCGGGGCAAAGCCTGGAGGATAATCAGAATCTTCATTATCATATTCGGTGTAACATCCTAAATTTACGGGCCTATACATTTAGTGTAGGGATAGGTTTACTATGTTAATTTAATTGATAGAGGTCTAAATTTGGGCTTAGAATTAGGCAAAAAGGCCCAGATTAAAGTGGCATCATTAACAGTTAAAAGGAACAAGTTTTGGGTCGCAAGGAGCCCATGTTTTAGGCCAAATTTGGCACTTTAAATGAAGAGAGGGTGACGCCACACACAAGGAATTAGGGGCCCAAGTATTAAGTTTAATGAGGCCCAAATATTTTAATTTAAGTGAGTTAAATTTGGCATTAGGGATTAGTAGAGGTGGACGGCTACAAGGCTATAAAATAGGAGAATTTATGTGGATTTTTAAGTGATAATATCATAGATAAAAAGGAGAAAAGTTAGGAGCTTATCTTCAAGGGAAGTGTTGGCCGAAAATCCACCACCTAGAGGAGTGTAAAATTTGGCTCATTGCATGGCAAGGAGGGTGCGAATTTCTCCTCTCTTTTAGCTTGAATTTTAAGGGCGTTTTCGGTTTTTAGCAGAGGGGTGCCAAAATATCTATAAATAAGGGGGCTAGCCTTGATTCTTACATCAAAACCCTAAATTTCTCTCCCATTGTGCCGAAATTCCTAGCCTCTCCTCTCCAATTTCTTTAAAAAGTGAAACTCTTCTCCACTTTTTCCTTCTTGTGCCGATTTTTCTAGGAAGCCGAAGCATCCATAGTCTTTTCTTCTATTCATCCTATTTGAGAATTAGTTCTATACTTCTGGCATTTAAATCTTCCATGGGCATTGCCGAATCCTCTCTCTAGTGCTAGCCGAATCTCCTATGCTAAGGTAAGTGTTGATTTTTTATTAGTTCTTATGATTTATTCCCGGTTTTTGAAAGGCAAAAGCCAAAAAGCTAATAGTTTAATGGTTTTATGATGGGCGGCAATTCGGGATTTGAAGGAAGCTTAGTCGACTAGACCTAAAAGCCGAAAATCATAAGTCTCCAATTTTGAGATTTCAATGTTCTTCCGGCTTTTCAAAAGTCCTTAGTCGAATGGCTATTGGAAACTAATCTCTTATTTCACTATTCTTTTCGACATTCCGGGATTTGAAGAAGGAGGTCAATCGCATAGATCTTTAAGTTATAGAATCGTGTTACTTTCGGGATTTCAAGGTAATAAGATTTGTTTATTTATATATATAAAATCGGGTAGAATACTAACCATGGCCGAATATAGGAGATGCCTATTTTCGCAATTGTTCCGGCTTTTAAGCAAGGCTATAGATTGAGGATAATAGATCCAGATAGCAAGGACATCGACTAAGAATATTGGATTTCGCAATATCAGGTGTGTAAATTCTCCACACCATCTAGATCTGTTTGATTAATATATGAAAATAAGTATTACATGTTTTGTTAAATGCCGAAACCCCGACATATTGACGGGAACCCAAAGAGAGTAAAGCAAATCACCAGGTTAGTAAATGATCTGATTAAATGTTATAAGTATACTGATTTTATGTGATTGCATGGGTTGGGTTTGATGAAAGGATGAAGTTATATGTTGTAGCGGTTTTTACCGTGATCTCGTTGTAGTGGTTCCTTTACCGTGATTCGTTATAGCGGCTTCGCGTGATCATTGTTGTAGTGGCTACGACCATGATCTCGATGATGAGCAGCACGATCGCCATCAAGGCGTGTAGCGGTGTGGATTGATTGTAGAAATCCCCAATGGTGTGAATGGCTGGTACGGGGGCGTGTAGCGGATGGACACCTAGGATATGGGTTGGGCTTTGCATATTATTTTTGTTACTTATATTTTGATTATTCTGTTTTATGGGGCTAAAGCCCAAATCTAATGGTGCATGAGGGTTGCACACTGAGTCTCGCGACTCACCCTTTAATTTTAACCATATCAGGTGACACTTTGGGCATCGGACCGGGCTGGAGAGGAGAGCAAGGTGGCCATGTGACAGAGCTTTGAGAATTCAGCAAAAAGACTTAGTCTAATATTTGATTTTCATTTAATTAATGGGTTAAAATTTCTTTGTAATAAGGCCATGGGCCACTAGACTACCATTTATGTTTTGGGATTTTGTTGGGCTTTTATTACTGGGTTTTAAGTTTTACGTTTTCAATTAAGTTAACACCTGCATGAAATTTCGGTTTTATTTAAAATCTACCAAGATAATTGGTTACTTAATATTTTATACTTTAATGTATTATTAAGCTTTCGAAATAAAGGTGTAAACCTAGTAATTGTTTTCCAAAATGCGACATGTTATGTAAAATCTCTTAAGTGACATAGCAGATCCGGTTGTAGCGTTTGGGCCGAGTTTAGGGTGTTACATTCGGGTATCAGAGCCCGGTTCAAAACTCGGCTCTGGGGGTTTTTGGGCTCAAAATGTTTTCTAAAGATAGGCTTTTGAAATATTGATGTTTTTAAGTGATATCAGGTCTGTTAGCTCAGCATGGCACCTGCGTCTCCGGCCCAAGTCCGCCAGATAAGTATTCTGAACCATTGTGTGATATAATATGTGTGGGATTGATGGGCTTTATGGGATGTAGATTAGTTAGATTAAAACTTGATGGACTTTAGGCCTAGCTGAAACAACTCTTAAAATCTCATAAGACTTAACTTCACTAAACAAACCCGTTAACGAGCCGCAAGACTAGGGTGTGGTAACAGGCATACGCATGTCTAGGATTGGATCCGGAAGAGCCTGGTATTTAAGCAGTCCTAGCGACTCACCTCCTCTTCGCTGGAATCCTACCTGGTGCATGGTGACTATTCACCCTAGTTACGAGGACTTGTTGATGGGCTAAACCTTATAATTAAAACCCAAAGGGACCAGCCACCCTAGTTGAAAAAAAAAGAAAGAAAATTTCTCAAGTTTTGCAAAATTTTCAAAATACGTTTGATTTGTGAAAACTACCAACCAACCATGAATTTGTAAAATACCTATGTTTTGAAAATTTACCCAAAAATCTCATGTTTATAAGAGTAACCCGGACCATGAAACTAGATTTTTCCCAAAGTACCTGTTTGAAAAGAAAAAAAACAACAACAACAACATCGAAATACCACGGTTAGAAAAAATTACCAACCTACCCTCGTTTTGTCAAATGACCAAAATACCCCTGGTTTGTACAATTACCAAATTACCCCGATTTGTAAAATTACTAAATTGCCCTACGATTGCAAAATTACCGAAATACCCGGATTTTAAAATTTCAAATACCACGAATTTCAAAATTACCGAAATACCCAGATTTCAAAATTACCAAAATACCCCGGATTGTAAAATTACAGAATACCCTTACTTCACGAAATCAACAAGGAACTTTATTATGAAAAATTACGAAAATACCTCAGTAGGAAAAATTACGAAAATACCCTTGGGTAGTGAATCAACGAAAACACCTTTACGTGAAGAATGTAAGTGCTTGGATGTTATTTGTATGATGTATGTGTTTTATTTTAGTCGAGGTTACAAACTTGAGATCAGATTGTGAATGCGAATTGAAAGAACTACTCTTAAATCGTTGTTCATAAACTGCTCGTGGTTAATCGGAAGAAAACTAATAATTCATAAAATTTCTAAACAGATAAACGCGAATCGGTAAAATGAGTACAAGGGGACGAGGACGCTCTAGATGCTAACATCTGGTGCGTGCTCTACCATAGTATACTAAGTGTTTCTTTTGGCTTTAGAATCGGAGTGCTTGTGTGAAAGTATAGTGGTGAGACTTGGGTAGTATGATTAATAGTTAGTTAAAATTTTCGAGGACGAAATTTCTTAAAAGGGGTAGAAGCTGTAACATCCTAAATTTACGCCTATACATTTAGTGTAGGGATAGGTTTACTATGTTAATTTAATTGATAGGGTCTAAATTTGGGCTTAGAATTAGGCAAAAGGCCCAGATTAAAGTGGCATCATTAATGATTAAAAGGAACAAGTTTTGGGTGCAAGGAGCCCATGTTTTAGGCCAAATTCGGCACTTTAAATGAAGAGAGGGTGACGCCACACACAAGGAATTAGGGGCCCAAGTATTAAGTTTAATGAGGCCCAAATATTTTAATTTAAGTGAGTTAAATTTGGCATTAGGGATTAGTAGAGGTGGACGGCTACAAGGCTATAAAATAGGAGAATTTATGTGGATTTTTAAGTGATAATATCATGGATAAAAAGAGAAAAGTTAGGAGCTTATCTTCAAGGGAAGTGTTGGCGAAAATCCACCACCTAGAGGAGTGTAAAATTGGCTCTTTGCATGGCAAGGAGGGTGCCGAATTTCTCCTCTCTTTTAGCTTAAATTTTAAGGGCGTTTTCGATTTTTAGCAGTAGGTGCAAAAATATCTATAAATAGGGGGGGTTAGCTCCTTGATTCTGACACTGAAAACCCTAAATTTCTCTCCCATTGTGCCGAAATTCCCTAGCCTCTCCCTCTCTAATTTCTTTAAAAGCCGAAACTCTTCTCCACTTTTTCCTTCTTGTGCCGATTTCTCTAGGAAGCCGAAGCATCCATAGTCTTTTCTTCTATTCATCCTATTTGAGAATTAGTTCTATACTTCCGGCATTTAAATCTTCCATGGGCATTGCCAAATCCTCTCTCTAGTGCTAGCCGAATCTCCTATGCTAAGGTAAGTGTTGATTTTTTATTAGTTCTCATGATCTATTCCCGGTTTTTGAAAGGCAAAAGCCAAAAAGCTAATAGTTTAATGGTTTTATGATGGGCGGCAATTCGGGATTTGAAAGAAGCTTAGTCGACTAGACCTAAAAGCCGAAAATCATAAGTCTCCAATTTCAGGATTTCAATGTTCTTCCGACTTTTCAAAAGTCCTTAGTCGAATGGCTATTAGAAACTAATCTCTTATTTCACTCTTCTTTTCGGCATTCCGGGATTTGAAGAAGGAGGCCAATCGCATAAATCTCTAAGTTATAGAATCGTGTTACTTTCGGGATTTCAAGGTAAGAGGATTTGTTTATTTATATATATAAAATCGGGTAGAATACTAACCATGGCCGAATATAGGAGAGGCCTATTTTCGCAATTGTTCCGGCTTTTAAGCAAGGCTATAGATTGAGGATAATAGATCCAGATAGCAAGGACATCGACTAAGAATATTGGATTTGCAATATCGGTGTGTAATTCTCCACACCATCTAGATCTGTTTGATTAATATATGAAAATAAGTATTACATGTTTTGCTAAATGCCGAAACCCCGACATATTGACGGAAACCCAAAGAGGGTAAAGCAAATCACCAGGTTAGTAAATGATCTGATTAAATGTTATAAGTATACTGATTTTATGTGATTGCATAGGTTGGGTTTGATGAAAGGAGGAAGTTATATGTTGTAGCGGTTTTTACCGTGATCTGTTGTAGCGGTTCCTTATCGTGATCTGTTATAGCGGCTTCTGCCGTGATCTGTTGTAGTGGCTACGGCCATGATCTGATGATGAGCAGCACGACTGCCATCAAGGCGTGTAGCGGTGTGGATTGATTGTAGAAATCCCCAATGGTGTGAATGGCTGGTATGGGGGCGTGTAGCGGATGGACACCTAGGATATGGGTTGGGCTTTGCATATTATTTTTGTTACTTATATTTTGATTATTATGTTTTATGGGGTTAAAGCCCAAATCTAATGGTGCATGAGGGTTGCACACTGAGTCTCGCGACTCACCCTTTAATTTTAACCATCTCAGGTGACACTTAGGGCATCGGACCGGGCTGGAGAGGAGAGCAAGGTGGCCATGCGACAGAGCTTTGAGAATTTAGCAAAAAGACTTAGTCTAATATTTGATTTTCATTTAATTAATGGGTTAAAATTTCTTTGTAATAAGGCCATGGGCCACTAGACTACCATTTATGTTTTGGGATTTTGTTGGGCTTTTATTACTGGTTTTTAAGTTTTACGTTTTCAATTAAGTTAACACCTCCATGAAATTTCGGTTTTTATTTAAAATCTACCAAGATAATTGGTTACTTAATATTTTATACTTTAATGAATTATTAAGCTTTCGAAATAAAGGTGTAAACCTAGTAATTATTTTCCAAAATGCGACATGTTATGTAAAATCTCTTAAGTGACATACCAGATCTGGTTGTAGAGTTTGGGCCGGGTTTGGGGTGTTACATTCGGTATCGACCATAGGGCTCTTTCCCTTATTAGGCCCTCCAGTCAACAATTGTGTTAACTGGCTCATTATGCTTCTCTGGGATTCCAGCATTTGATCCATCATATCCTGTTGGATCTTAGCCAACTGTTCTTGTATCTGAGTTTGCAATTGGTCCTGCATCTGTTCTAACCTCTCTAACCTTTGATCCATGGCTTTCGTTTTTCTTTGAGTGTAATAGTGATGTTCCAGGGTAGCTATAATACGATCTCTAGTTAATAGGGTTCTTTTATAATATTTAATGCATATGATACGATGTAATGCAAATGCATGATATGAATGTAAAAATAAAAGGCGTCGATTCTGGTTTAATTTCTTTTAGAATAACTTTAGAAGAGAACAAAATTATTTACATAAAACAAAATCACATATACGGCCTAGCCCTTATGCTCAAAGCTTTAACTTTCTTAAGAAGCCAAGCTAACTCTCGACCCCGGTCCGATTCTAGCTCATATTTCACACTTAACACATCAGCCTGAACTGCTAAGGCTTGTAGAAGATTGGCCACTTCTGAGCCACAGCTTCGCCCATGACATAATCTCTTTCTCTGACCTGGTCTTGCAAACGTTGAAGCTGTTCTTCTCATCGCTCGTTAGTTGTCTCCAATAGTTGAATCTGGAGCTCACTATTTTGCAGCGCTGTTTCGAGCTCTACCATATTTCCTTTCAACTCTTCAATCTTGTTTAGGCTTGTTTCCAGCTTCACCGCAGAGTTGCGGCTTCGACACAATGCCTTCTTAAGTTGTGCTACTCGAGCTTTTAGCATCTCATTTTCGCTTTGGCTCTCACACACAGTCTTTTTCAGAGTATCCTTTTGTGCCTGAGCATCATGAAACCTCATCTTCCACTGATCGGCCTTAGCCTTATCCTTTTGAATTTCTTGACGCCATTATTCTGAGGTTTTACCCAACCCAGTAGTTCTCATCGATGAATGCAACTTTTTGTAATCAGTCTTCAAACTGTCCAAATCTTCCTCGGCCTTCATTTTCCCTCTTCTCAGTTTCTCAGCCTCTAATTTTTGGACATCAATATCTAACCTCAAATGCACTTTTTCTTCTTCCAGTTGTTTTATCTTTTTCCCTAACTCTGAATTTCTATTTTCATAGTATTGTTTTATGATTTCTAACTCGGAAGGGACTACTTTCAGGTATTCCTCCATCGGTCGAGAGCCATCTTGTGTCGGTCTATGGATATTATCATTGATTCTACAACTCCGCCACGCATCATATTCGGGGGTCGTTTTCGGACCTATAGAAACTCTTTTCATTCGGCGAGTCTTCTTTCAAGCATTAGAAATCTCTTTAACCGTTTTCTTATAGTTATCTTCTCCATACGTAAACTCAAACTGAGCTAGCCCATGCGTCGCCGGTATAAACTGTCTTGATCTGTATTGTCTCAGTACAAGCAAAGGAGCATACCTAACAGCTCCTCAAATTCCTAGCAGAGGGACCCAATCATAACTCCCACACCGGTAGAGAATTTTATCGAGAACTAACCAATGAGCTCTCCACTCAACGTCCTCTTCCTGGAGATTTTGAAGGAGCGCGATCTAGTTTTTTTCTGATATATCATCTCTTCTGAGCGTGGCTGCCAACTCCTTTAACGGTGAGTAATTATCGGAAAAAACCCGATAAAATATTTTATCCACCTTCCAAAAATGGCTATGGAACCAAGCTAACAATAATTGCGCACACCCTATAAATCTGCCCCCACCGGCTCTCCTGCATGCATTCAAAGATCTAAATGTCTCAGCCAAGATCGTAGGAACAGGTGTGACCCCTCTGTCAAGTCGGTCGAAAAGATCCGAGACTGCCTCATCTACATACCCTAATGCCCTAGGGAAAACTATTAAGCCATAGATGCTCAAAGCAAAAACGTCAACTCTCCTCTTCGTATCAGGGTGCACTAGAATCAAATCCTTCAAAATCCTCCACGGGATGCATTTACCCTAACCTTTTTGCTTGATCATCGCTGCAACCCACTGTTCACTCATCCCTGTAATATTCATCAACTTCTTCAAAGAGGTTGGGACACAAGCGACTCTCAAATAGACCTTGTCGACTTGGACCTTTGGGCAACGAAGTAAAGCTGTATATTCTTCTACAGTGGGTACCAAATCTACCCTCCCAAAGGTAAAACAGCTATAGGCAGAATTCCAATACTGAGTGAGGGCCCAGAATAAATGCTCGTCTATCTTAATGTCAAGTAAGCGAGGTAAATCCCCATATAGAACAACTGCTTAGTCTCTTCATCCCACTGGTCCCATATTTCTTTTAATTCCCGAAGATCATTTTGCGTCACACTAATACGGGTGTAATCACATAACTCTGATGTATATCCCGCGGCTAGGCTGTCCCCTTTTCCTAATTGTGTTTTCTCTGACCATATACGGACAGCCGCATTATCTTCTACTTTATCAAGGAATTCGTTCCCCATGACAAGCTTCCTAAATTAGTAAAACCGACACCTCTTTAAAATGAAATGACATGCAATCACAATCAAAATAAAACACAACAAGTTAGTATCATATACCAAAAATAAAATTCAAGGCAAACAACAAATAATCCAGCACCTATCTGGGTGGTTGCTAGGGTTTGGCGTAGTTCTACCTAGGGTAAGCTCTTAGGGCTCTCTACATGCGGTTTGGCTCTAAAGCAAGGGTACCTGAACCAGCAGATTCCTTGATCCTCACCCATTATAGGCTCATACGGACCGAGTTTAGTTCAGGGGAATACATTTCCCTATGGCTGCACGGAGATGAAAATCTCATGAAGGAGTAGCTTCTCACTCTCACTTGAAAGGTGTGACCACAACGGTCATGCAATATGATGCAAGAGTACCTTAGACACTTAAATCACAACAAACATAAGAAGCGACACAAACTCATGCGATGGAAGAATCAAAATCAAATTTTAATTTTCGATAAAAGGAGAAAAAATAATCAATTCTACGGCTTGACTCTCTTATTGGTCCCCAGTGGAGTCGCCAAGCTGTCGAAACCATTTTTTTTGTTTGGAAAATGGGCCGACTTTAAAAAGGAAAACGGAGTCGCCACCAATCTTTTTTAAAGTGTGATTGGGTCACCTTATAAAACATTTGGTCTACGAATTTTAAGAAAACGGGTCCGGGAGTCGATTACGCACGAGGAAGGATTAGCACCCTCGCAACGCCCAAAATTGGTACCTTATTGATTGATTAATGTCCTAATATCAAAAATTGAAAGAGATTTTAAAATATGAATCCTTTAGAAAATGTTTGGATAATTCGAATTGGATATCGAAATTCTCCTGTTCCGGAAGAATGAAATACCACATCCAGCAAGTTAGGATACGACATTTTAAACCCTAGACACCAAGATCATTTCATGATTTCCAAAATTCATGCATTGCAATTTTTAAAAAGGGTATTCCGTTATTTGGCCAAACGAAAAAAAACCGAAACCCAGCACGTTAGGGCACGATTCCTCAAATTTCCAAACATGAAATATTGCCTTATTTTTGAAGTTGAGAAAACACGGTCAAAATCTTAAAAGGATATTTAGTTCTTGGGACGAACGGAAAATCGAAACCCAGCACGTTAGGGCACGATTTCCTGAACTTCCAAGCACCAAATATTACCTTTGTGAAACCCTTTTTATGAGTTTGGGTAAAAAAGTAAATAAAAGCAAAAATAAAATACATTTAAATTTAATTAAAAATCATCGATCTACATGAAATGATAGGAGCAAGAATAAATAAATCATAATAGTAAAAAAAATATAGCAATAATAAAAATAGCAATGATGAGGTTGATATAAATAATAATGAGAATGATAAGTATAATAATAATAATAATAATAATAATAATAATATGCGTATATATAAAAAATAGTGATAAATAAAAAAAATGATAATAATTCTAATGTATATAATAGTAATTATAAAATTAAAAAGATATGGTAGTGGTAATATTAAAATAATAATTACATTTGGTTCATATTAAATATCTACTATCAGAGGCAAATCCTCCTCGATACAAAGAGTTTTTGTTGAACGAATATCTTGCCAAGTTTTTTTCAAGCTCGCTTGATGATGACAAGCTTCCTTTAGATTACTACAAGCTGTAAAGTTAAAACTATTAATTTGCCATTAGAATACCAAATTGAATAAAACAATGTTTTTTTGTGTGTTCTGTATTTTGTTTGTATAAGAATAAGATATTTTATATTTTACATAAATTTCGATACATGAATAATTTGTATCATACATACTTAAAAACATTCATATCATATTTGTATTATTTTCTTTTATTATGTTGTATTTTTTTCCTCATCATTTTATCTTATACTATCTAATATCTAGTGACTGAAAGAATGAAAATTACAAACATGGAGCATGACTAAGTGTAGCCTAGACCATTGTGATCTCCCTTAAGTCTACCCATGGTAAGAATTTCATCAGTAAAAAGTACTATGGATGTTCCTACACTATGGATTAAATTACATTCCATCAGTAAAACTATACTAAAAACACTATAATTTCAAGAATAAAGGGCAAGACAAGTAAGATAGACTTTTAGGTACTTTTGATTTGTATTCTAAATCAGCATTAAAGGGCATCCCTTTCATTCATACTTTTCTACTAGCTTTTGATTGGCCTTCCCCAGATCAACAAGTTTGCACCAGTAATGTCTTATTCACATTGCATACCATATCTATTTTATCTGAGGCCTCTGGCCCATTCGAAAATGAAGCATGAACCATTATATTTGCAAATCAAATTGGTGGTCAAACTATAAAGCATTGCAAAATTAATTATTTCAAAAAATTAAAACATCATAAAAAAAAATCAATACATACAAATAAATAAATAAATAAATAATAATAGGAATACAAAAGTTGATTTTATAAATGATAAAATTTAAAATTAAATATTTAAACTAATTTAAATTCAGTTAAATGACTTTTTATTTCATTCAACCAATTCAATTTCTTATTTTAATTTTTGGATATTACTTAAACTACTAATATTTGATTAAACTGATTAATTCAATTCAATTCCAACTACCATTAATTACTAACAACAACATTATTTTAAGGGTGAAAAGAAAAAAAAACACATATATGAAACGAGAATACGTAGTTGGTGAATTTTTCTCTCATTTCTTAGCTTGGGAAAAAAACACTTCTTTCAGATAATTGGTGTATCGCTTATTGTAAATTAATATATATATATAATTTTTGTTAAATAAAAATTAAATTAATTAACAGGAGGTATGGAGGAACTAATCTATAATCTATATATACTCGTGATTTTATCTATAGATTATATATTGAAAATTTCCATCTAATCTATCCAAGACTCGTTATATTTGCATGTGGATGGAATTTCCTCTATAAATTTCTATTTTAGTCAAAGATTGTGTGCCCCTCTTATAAAAATTTTATTCTCGAACCTCATATTTTTTTACACGCAGGTGTTGCATTCTTCTATCGCATTTGATATTGGAATAACATAATTAATAACTATCAAAATTATTTACGTAATTTGTATAATAATTTGATCTTTATGGAGTTTTGTAGAAGATGAATTAATGTTTCAACAATTTAAATCAATGAATTATTCAAAAAATAAAAAAAAATTGGGTTTGAATTTAAATATAATCAAACCCAAATTAAACTGTTGATTTAAATCCGAAATGGGCACATAAAAACAAGTTGGATTTTTAGTGCTTTGATGTAAGATTCTATCTTCGACTTTAAATATCGTTTGGTTCATATTACTTAAATTTGATAAATTTTTTATTTTAAATTAGATTAATTGTATATAAAAAATATTTAAAATTTAATTATAAAGTGTATAAAATATTAATATAAAATAATTTTTAAATAACGATACAAATTTTGAATGCATTCAAATTAAACTTAATATAATTTTTTTTTCAAAATACACCATATTAAAAGAATTTTATTTACAAATGGACACATTTTGGTAAAGTAAAAAAGTTACAAATTAAGTCTTGAAATTTTATACAGTGTAAATATTTAAATTTAATTCACATCAAGTTTGTATAATTATTTAATTCAAATCATTTATATATAAAAAAATATTTTTGTTTAAATCAAGACTTAATTTATTTATTTAAAAAATATAGTGTTTTTTATTTTTAAAAGTGTTTAATTTTTTTATAATTTTTTATTGAAAATATGTAAAGACATTTAATTTTAAAACTTCTTATTTTTTCGGTAATTGTTTATGTATTTTGAAATAGTTTGAATCAAATTGACAAAAAAATTGTAAATAATGAGGATTAAAAGAATTATTTTATTTTTATAATAACCTTATCATCAATCCTAATGACAAAATTGACGAAAAGACCAATATTTAATTTGTTATTAGTTCGATTATGCACCATAAAGGTTGATTATGATGTAATTTTCAAAAAATGGAGTTTGCTTGTGTGTGTGTTTTTACTTTATTCGCTAAATGCAATTTTCTTAAGGCATTTGCTTTATTTTATTATTATTTTATGAAAAAAAATCAGGAGTAAAGTTATAATCTTATCATACAAATTCCAACCCTATCATTTCCATTCCCATCTCTAACATTTTATAAAGAAATTATGTAGGTGACACGTACTCCTTTTAAACGTGATATGTAGTGAAGATATTTAAAGTTTTAAACATGACATGTGGTTACATTTTGTTTTCGATATTTATCTTGTTGGACACCTTAGAAAATTGATAAAGTTGCTCACTTATTTATAAAGATTGTGTTATTTCATACATACTTCACTAAGTAAAGTAGACCGATTGTAGATCTATTTCATATTTTCAAAATAGAAAATAGATCAACTTTCAAAAATAAAATAAAATAATAGGTACCTCATATTTTTGCTCAAACCTATTTTTTGAACCATATATTTTTATCTAAACTCCCTGTAATTTAAGTGGACTTCAAGTTTTGACTCAATCCTTAAATAAGTATATAAAAACACCTATCACATTATATATAAATTAAAATATATATAAAAATTGTGACAAATATTTAATTAGTGAAAAAAAAAACTCAATTTAAATATAAAAGCACAGATAATTTAACATTTAATTACCACTTTAACAAATTCAACGAGCATGAGAAGTAAAAAGAAGAAAAAAAAATGAAAATGAGAAAAAAAAATTATCGTTCGAGTGATACAGATAACAAGGACATAGAAATTTGAGAAAATCAACGACCAGAGACCTGGGAGATAGAATTGGTAGCATTAGATGAAGAAGTGGAAGTGGATCTATTATCTTGGGGAATAATATTAACCCTTCTGTCAGATTCAATGAAGGCAGGTCGAGTGGGTTGTCTTGGCTCTAAGGAGCTCACTGTTCTAAGCATAGTAACCACCTCTGACATTGTAGGCCTCAAAGAAGCTGATGATTGAGTGCATAAGAATGCTATTTCGATCATTCTTTGCATTTCGTCTATATCATATTCTTCCGGATTTAAGCTTCTGTCTACTATTTCCATTGCCATATTATCTTGGTACAGTCCCCATGCCTACATGAATATATATCACCAAAAAGAAAAAAAAAAAAAACACTTAAGAATTAGCAGTAATATATGTATCAACTCAGATTAGGAAATTAAAGTACCCGTTTTAGAAGGAACTCAGCAATAGGATCAAGAGAGGTTTCGTTGTTCTTTAGGCCACTGATGATTTCAAGGACAACCACCCCAAAGCTATATGTATCAACTTTCACTGACAATTGCCCATGGATTGCATATTCTGGTGCTGTATATCCACTGTCCCATCCAACTTATTTCATTATTAACCACGTATATGCATGCTAATTACCTAAATTTACCACCCAAACGCCAAAAGCCTAGAAATTTGAGATAGGAAACTTACAAAGTGCCAGCAAATTTGGTGCTAAGATGAGTCTGATCCTCAGGTAAGAGCCTGACCAATCCAAAATCTGCTATCTTAGGCTGAAAATCTCTGTCCAAAAGTATATTGCTAGGTTTGATGTCCCTGTGGATGATACTTGCATGAAACTCCTCGTGTAAATAGGCTAGTCCCTTTGCTGTGCCTACTATTATGTCAAATCTCTGTTTCCAGTTCAGAGATCCATGCCCTTCGCCTATTCGACAAAATGAAACTAACATAAATTTGCTTTCAAGATCAATAATTTTACGACAATCAAGATTTAATTTCTGACAATTAATTACCAAATAAGTGCTTATCAAGGCTGCCATTAGGCATGAACTCATAGACAAGGAGAAGCTCAGGGCCTTTACTACAGCAGCCAACAAGGCGAACCAGATTCCGATGATGAACATTGCTTATAAGCTTCACTTCTGTATCGAATTCTGCTTTTACCTTTTCTGATTTGCTTATGGCTAGTTTCTTCACTGCTACCACCCTTCCATTCTTCAATATACCCTATATTTATATATTAAAATTCCAACCGCCCACAAATTTATCCATTTTCTTTTACAATAATATAAAAGTAATTCCATTATTGTTGAGTAAATTGCAACGTTAAAAATATTCACCTTGTATACTTCACCAAAACCACCTTCTCCTAATTTATTTTGTTGACTAAAATTTGTCGTTGCAAAATTCAATTCTTTGTAAGTGTAAGTCAACGGACCTTGTAATTCAGGTGGCGCCTCTGCATCCTCTGCAATGTTTTTTTTTTTTCCTTTTTAAATGGGCACATAATTATGATTTTATTTATTTTAACCCACAAATATAGAATTAATATATTATGTTACCTTGAGGAACTGCCATATTGTTTCTTGATTTTCTAACCCAAAACAATAATAAAGTTATAAGCAACAGAAGACCTCCACCTCCAACCAGTCCTCCAATCAGAGCATCCCTTTTAGTTGTATTTCCTGCATAATTCAAATTTTAATATAAATTCAACCTGTCCTCCAATTTGTTAACATGAAAGGAGAAGGAGATATTATTGGATTAATTGTCTGTATATGTTTATATTAAATTCAAACCCTTGGAAGAAATAGGCGAGCCATAAAGGGAGGAGAGGTGCCTTAAAAGGACTTACTGGTTTTCAAGAAGGGTTTCAGGTCAATGGTGTAGTTAGCACCAAAGAAGGGGGAGTCTGAGTATCTTAGGAAACATCCAGTGTCAACTGCCCGACCATCTGAGTCAGGTGGGCATCTTTGAATATTGGCTAAAGCCACTTTCAAGCATTCCATGCACCCTTTCTCGTCGATGGTTTCCATGCATTGCGCCACGCCATACGCTGTTACATTGCCATTTACACCACCCACTTCCTCCCTGCTGGCAGCAAAGAACAAATCGATCCTTGGCGTCGCCTTTACAAGATCCCCTAATAGCCTTTCCACCGTCGTTCCGAAAACACTCTGTTGTGATGCTGTGCTGCCACCGCAAATTCCGAGGTTTCCAACTTGCGTGCTTTCTTGGTAGAACATGTTGCTCTCGTACCTAGCTCACCAAAATCAACACATAACTTAATCATTATAATCATAAAGATAGTATATATATGTATATATATATATAAGTAAAAGAAAGTAAAAATATATATACCTGAGGAAGCAACCGTCGAAGATGACACGAGCACCATTAGCGGCGGAGCAGTTGCGGATTTGTGAGGAAGCAGTACTGAAGCAAGAGATGCAGTCGTTTCGAGACATGTAATTCCTGCACTGCACCATGGCATAAACGGGGTCAGAACCCGTGGCTTCTTGAGCCACTGCGAAATGCATGCCCTTGTCTAACTGCCCTCGGAGCTCCGTTAACGTGGCGTTTAGATTCCTGGAGAAACCGGAGAAGCTGGTGACGTTGAACATGCTGCACCCTTGGTTCAGCAGAACGGTTTGTGGATTTGAGGCACCCATTTCCAGCAGGCACCATATTACTGTCAAGGAAATGCAAATTCGAAGAAGCTCCATATCTCTTTAATCTTTAATACGATCCTCGAGTTTTGTTTTTCCTTGTTTAATGTTGTTGCCAAAACAAGATGAAAGAACGTTTAATGTCTGGTATATATATAGTGGAATTCTGTACAGAATAGTATTATCTGTATGAATAAATAAATCAATTCAAAAGATTTGGAAATATTATACCAGTATACGACAAGTAATTGGGGGGATAAGTCAGGTTAATTACATGAGGTGATTGATAACGGTGGACTTTAGTTAAGTTTGGTGACTTAGTTAAAATTTTGAAAGGATTTAATGAAATTTAAAAAAATTATAAATCTAATTTAAACTGAAAAATTTTAGAAACTTAATAGGAATTTTAGGAAATTTTGGAAAATTAATCATCATTTTGGTCGAAACCATAATTTTCACTGCGGGTAGCAATAATTATTTCCTTACGGTTTAATTAAATTTTTAAAATTCTAATAAAATTTTTAGAAAATTCTGGATAAGACTTTTGGCACCGATGAATATCCGTCCCTGGTTGACAAAGTCTGAAGTCTTTCATTTGGACTTGCACAACTTCGTAAAATTAAACTTTCGTCTAAAGTTCTAATTGAGTGACAGTTGTCACTTCTCAATAACTTTTTTGTTTTAATATGTCAAAGGTCTTTATACTTTTTTGAAATATAAAATTTAGTCCTTTACTTTAATTTTGAGACATTGAGTAGCTATACAATTTTTTTACTTAAAAACCAGGTTAGATTTGATTTATAGAAAAAAGGTAAAATAACTCTTTTAGCCCTCATAATTTATAATTTTTTTATTAATTTGGTCCAAACACTTTAAATTGTAAAAATATATGAAAAATATAAAAATTTCCCAAAATTCAAAAAAATGTGTTATTTACTTCAAAAGTAGTAATAACGTCTCTCTCCGAGTTTTGAGCTATTCGTTTGGTTCATATTACTTAAATTTGATAAATTTTTTATTTTAAATTAGATTAATTGTATATAAAAAATATTTTTTATGTAAATTTAATTATAAAGTGTATAAAATATTAATATAAAATAATTTTTTAATAACGATACAAATTCTGAATGCATTCAAATTAAATTTAATATAATTTTTTTTTCAAAATACACCGTATTAAAAGAAATTTATATAAAAATGGACACATTTTGGTAAAGTACAAAAGTTACAAATTAAGTCTTGAAATTTTATACAGTGTAAATATTTAAATTTAATTCACATCAAGTTTGTATAATTATTTAATTCAAATCATTTATATATAAAAAAATATTTTTGTTTAAATCAAGACTTAATTTATTTATTTAAAAAATATAGTGTTTTTTATTTTTAAAAGTTTTTAATTTTTTATAATTTTTTATTGAAAATATGAAAAGACATTTAATTTTAAAACTTCTTTTTTTTTTTTCGGTAATTGTTTATGTATTTTGAAATAGTTTGAATCAAAATTGACAAAAAAATTGTAAATCATGAGGACTAAAAGAATTATTTTATTTTTATAATAACCTTATCATCAATCCTAATGACAAAATTGACGAAAAGACCAATATTTAATTTGTTATTAGTTCGATTATGCATCATAAAGGTTGATTATGATGTAATTTTCAAAAAATGGAGTTTGCGTGTGTGTGTGTTTTTACTTTATTCGCTAAATGCAATTTTCTTAAGGCATTTGCTTTATTTTATTATTATTTTATGTACTGATTGTGAAAAAAAAAAAAATCAGGAGTAAAGTTATAATCTTATCATACAAATTCCAACCCTATCATTTCCATTCCCATCTCTAACATTTTATAAAAAAATTATGTGGGTGACACGTACTCCTTTTAAACGTGATATGTAGTGAAGATATTTAAAGTTTTAAACTCTTTTAAAATTAGTTTCTTGATTTAAGATTGTGTGGTTGCATTTTGTTTTTGATATTTATCATGTTGGACACCTTAGAAAATTGATAAAATTATTCACTTATTTATAAAAATGATGTTATTTCATACGAACTTCACTAAGTAAAGTAAACCGATTGTAAATCTATTTCATATTTTAATTTACGATGTTATGCATTATGTTTCCAATAAAAATGAAAAGCATAAAGGTGGATATGTAATAACTTAGATTAATTTGTTCGATCTAATGTTACTTCGTCGACTTTTTATAAAAGTTTATTAAAAAAAATTTAAATTAAAAATTTCGCTTTGCCATATATAAAAAAAAAAACCTGGCAACATTATAACCTCGCTTATAAAATTTTTTATTCTGTGTAAAATAATTATATTTTAGAAGCAATCATTTTTAAATGTTTGCTTGATTTCTAAAGGGGAAACAAAAAGAAGATAAATAAAAGCGCAATTATTTTATTTGTTTATTTGCTTACAATATTATTTACTTATATAAATATTTAAATAAAATTAATTATACTTTTACAACAAAACTTAAAACTTAACCGAAATATAATTGTTTAGGAAATACCTCCTAACATATATAACTTTAATTATTGTTTGTTAAATGAATTCGAAATATTGAAGATATTTATTAAAAAAAAAAGGGTTGAATTGAAAATTTTTGATACATTAGAGGAGGGGTGTGTGTTTCAGAGCTCAAATTATTTCATACGGGTGTCGACATCAAGCACTTTCAAGATTCAACTATTACATTAGTAATTTTTTATGAAGGAACCTATATTTTTCAACAAACAATTTATGTTCTTTTAAAATCTAAAATTAAGGTTGCGGTCCCAACTGTTGTCAAATCTTCTACTTTCAAGCAAATTGACCCGACACTTATGATACTGAGAGTTAAATTTGATTTTTCTTTTTTTATCTTATTCATTAAAATACCGTTTGAATTTGAACAGTGGCGAAGCCAGGGGGCTGGCATGGGCCCCGGCCTCCCCTAAAAGGTAAAATTTCTATTTAGGCCCTTAAAAATTTTTAAAAATTTTAAATTAGTAAAGGTAAAATTGCACTTTGGCCCCCCCTAAAATTATAAAAATTCGATTTAATCCTTTACAAATTTGAAAGATATAAACTATAAAAAAATAAAATTTCATCCGGCCCCCCCTAAAAAGTTGTCCTGGCTTCGCCCCTAAATTTGAACTATCTTGGAAATGCAATATTATTGTTTATAAAATAAGTGAATATTAGTTTTTTTAATCGTAGTGAATTTAAGTATCACACAAAATGAACTGGCATTTTTAAATTTAAATATAACCCTAAACCAAATATAAGAAAATTATTAAATCCAAACAAATTCTTGAAATCCATTAACTATATAAAAAGTTTATAAGAGGAAGATCAATCTTTTTGTAAGCACGTAGCCCACCACGGGTACTCTTTCCCTTTTGAAAAAGGTGTCCTTGGAATTTTTTTAACTCATTTCATGAACATTATCATATAATTTGAGAAAGAAAACAACAAGCACTCGTTGCCGGTAATAAAAATAAGTTGTATCAACACGATAAAAGTTTCAGCCTTAGTATTAAAAAAACATTACGGCACATTGATAATCGATTTTATCACAATTCAAGTACAACATATCTAAAGTGATTGCAAACAACTATTACAATTAAGAAATCGGCCCCAAATAGTTCGAAGCGGTGGGCAGACAAAATCAACAAAAGAACAGATCGTTGTCCAAAGTGGAGAGAATATTGACAAAATTATCCCTAAAATCACTTATAAAAGCAATATTACATGCATAAGTAAAACTACTAAACGTGCTACAATAGCAGACAAAATTTTTTAAAAATGAAGACTTAATAAAGAATAGAAAACAAACAAATAAAAAAACTTCAATGCAGTATAAGTCCAAACCGAATTGTGAACTAATTTATTATTCTGAAAAATTCTTAAAACAAAAATAAATTATCAAATGTGTCAAAACTTTATTGACTAAATAAATATCTTTTACTTGCTAATATTGCGATTACATGATACAAATAATATGATAAAAAGAATAATCAAACATAATATATGAACATAACATGAGGCGAATGTTGATAAAGTTATAGAAATATAAAATAATTATCACGTAAAAACATACACCAACATAATATGGAAGACAGAGTGTTAGATATAATTTTCCTTGCTGCTATTTAGTACCCAATGAATCGGCATAGCTAAGTTATTGTTTAATACAAAATTAGTAAAGAAATAGCAGGTCGGGCAATCGTGGAAGAAGCCAGCGCTAACTCATAAAATTGACCGCAACTTTTGAAGAAGACTTTGAATTTTATTAATTTAATGATCCAAAAAGTAGCAGTTTGGAAGATTTGTGATTTGGGAACCATCTTACTTCCTCATAAAATTAGAACAAAACAGTGCCTACAAATTTTTTTTAAGTAAATTATTTGTACTAACATAATAAAAAAGATTGTTGCCATGGCTTAAAGGAATATTTAACCAAAATATCAAGTAACAATCCCATCAAATCTTAAAAAAAAAAAAAAGTAAAAATATATTTGGAGAATAAAATCTTAAATGTATCAACTGAACTGAAAGATACTTTTATAAATTTTATTAAATGTATTGAAAATTTAAAATATATAAATATCCTTACTCTTGTGATTTTATTTTTTAAACAAATTAAATTGATGTCATATCTATTTAACTTACAATTTCAATGTCTTTTTCTTAGAATTGACTTAGTATAAGGTGTTAACCATAATTTAATTTAAATATTACTAAAAACAATTATTTTATAAAAATAAATTATATTATTATAAATATTTTTTTTTCTATTTTTCTATAAAAATCAATAAAAAATCATAAATAGTGAGATAAGCTTAGGATATTATTTTTAAACTTTAAACTCTAGAATTTTATTCGAAACTTCATTTAGTCTTTATATAAATGTTGATAAATTTACTTTTCATGTAAATTTTTGGGCAAACCACATCATTGTTGATTAAATTAAGGGTAAGTTTTTTATTTTGGTCACTTAACTAAAAAAAATTTACAATTTTATAACTAAACTATCCAAAAGTTTCTATTTAAGTGACTAAACTATTAAAATTGATACTATATAGCTTTCTTTGTTCGCATTGTCTATACAAATCGAAAGTCATCTTTCTCCTTCTATTTTATAGTTTTTTTTTTTTTTGTAAAATAGTTTTGGACGTCACAAATCTACAAGCTACAATTCAAACAATTTTTTTTCTCTAATCTTCGACACTGATCATCAGATCGACTTGGATCTAAGGTATTTTCTTCTATTCGTCGATGGGTACTAATTCACCATACCAATCGTCAAATTATCGTTTAGAGCTCGCTAGTAGAATTTTTAAAAAGAACTTAACAACTCGATGACTTAAACGAAATCTTTCAAATAATTTAATTATTAAATTATGAATCTTTTAATTAACTTATCCATACTTATGAGAATTTATCTTAAATATTTTCATCCACAATAAAAGAAGAATAAAAAGCCAAGTCAGGGTTAAAATCTAGCGTTTGGACATTTTGTGCCAGCTAAATAATTAAGGATGTGATACATTAAATTATGGTGAATGAGAATTTGCGGATACATATTTATAGCTTAAAATATACGTTATTAAAACTGAGAAAATATGGATAAGAAAATTGTCAATTTGCCTACAGAACGTGTGTCAAATGTTTATTCTTTTAATGGATCTCTAACCTCGTTCTAATAAATATATTGAAAGATTTAAAAAAATCAATTTGCTGTGACTAATTTATTTTATCTATCTATAAACTAAACATACCATCATCACCCAACTTTATTTATGCAAATAATATCTTCCAAATAATAGAAAACTATATAGTCAATGCCGAATGGCTGCTATGAGGCAATTATGGAAGGAGACCTCACCCTATATAATTTATTCTTTCTTCTGATAGAATTAAGAACAAAATTACTCAAAAAAAAAAAAAAAGGTTTATACATCGTGAACATATCTATACATACGATTATTGTAATGACAAATATTTATTTTAGGTAAAAAAAACATAGGTGTAAAATGCATTATTAGATACTCTATATCTACATTATAGTTTTTAATAAGATATCATATTTATTTATTTAAAGATGTCAACGATAAGAGTGAGCAAAATCTGATTTAATTTAAAAAATTCAATAAAAAATTTAAATTTTGAATTAAATAGTTCGAATTAATCGAGTTATTTGGATCAACTCAATTAAAAATAAAAATTTTTGTTTTAACTCAAATATAAATTACACAATTCAAATTATCTGAAAATCCGAATAAGAAAATGTAAAACTACGTTATATTGATAAATTTTTACCTTTTTCTAAAGTTAAAAGTCAAAAGTCAAAATCATTAAGTTAAAAGGTAAAACTATGTCGTTTTAATAAATGTTTACCCATTAAGTTAAAAAGAAAAACTATTATATTGTTTATATAGTTAAATAATCTTGTACTTCGTCTACTAGTTAAATAATCAGTCTATGTAAATGCAACATTGAGTATAAATAATAAAATTCATTAATTCGACTCAAATTGACTCAAATTTTTTTGACTCGATTCGATTTGATTTGAAAAAAAATTAAATCGAGTTTAGTTGCTAAAATAGGATTCATCAACATGACTAACTCAAAATTTTTTGACTCGATTCAACTCGACTCGATCAAATACTCACCCTTAGTCAATGGGATGACATTTGAGGAAGTGGAGGCTTTTACTTATTTTTTCTAAGTTATTCTTGTTGGAGTTATAAATGAATTGAAATGGATAGATTTCTTAATGGTTATTTATTTGTTTTTTTATATATATTCTCTAATTTTTAAAAATTATGTGTGTATTTTTATATGTTTAAATTTAATGAATTAATTCGTGAATATTTAAAAAATGTGTGCATAAACATATAATTAAATATATTTGTGAACAATCAACAAACAAATATATTTTTTAGATAAAAAACAAAACATGAATGATAAAATTAATCATATAATAATCTAATGATAAATAAATTTTAAACAATCAACATTAATTTCATTTATGGTCCTAATTATTGTTGGTTTTTCTACACATGCCCGTATAAATGAGGACAAACCCATGTTTCATTACTTCTTTAAAACTTAATGATTTGCTATTTATTATACAAAATGAAAACAAAAATAAAATTTATAAAAAAAATGAAATCAAAGTTAATTAAATTAGAATTAAATAACATTTTGTATTATAAATGTTCAACAAATAAATTTCATAAAAGAATGTTAAAAAGAAAATTTTCTCTATAATCTTTATATTTTTTATTCTATATTTGAGATTTTATGTTATTTACATAATCGATATTGTCGCTTGTTGTATTAAACTCAGCAATTTATTTTATTAATGATAATTATTTTTTAAAAAAGGAAAATTGCTAGTTTCCTCAACTTAATTACAATAAGAAGAACAAGATAGAAAATAAAATTTCCCTTTATATCATGTGTAAGATATCCTATTTAGTTGAACTAAATTCAAATTAAAAAAAAATAGAATTTGAGATTACTTTTCCTGTTCAAATTTGATTCGAGATAAAATTATATTACTCAAATTCTTTCGATAAAACTTGATTAATAAGTTAACTTATTTAGTCATATTTTATATTCTATTTCTAGCATGTTTGAGCTCCAATTAAAATTTCACGTTTTTAATAAAAAAATTAAACTAAAAACTTATTCAAATTAAAGACCAGTATACTCGAAATTAGCTAATTTGATAACTTGAGGTAGTTTAGCTTGAGCTCAATTTTTTTCTTTTCCAGCTCTGTTCTTCTTATTCTTCTTCTTTTTTTTTTCTCGAAACGTAAGGGCAAGGAAGAATCTAAATAAAATAAGAGAAAATATAAAAAAATGATTTAATATTAAAAAAGGGTTAAACTTAAGTAAATCAAATGTCAACGATAGTGTCAAAAAAGAAAATGTCAACGAGTGATATATGACATGTTTAGCTTTATATTTAAAACATGTACCATCGGTGTGATCAAGAATGAGATGGCATTGGCTGCGAGAAAATAAACAAATATTTATATAAAATATCCATTAAAATTTGAAAGACTGTCATAAAAATGTTTATATAATCTCAATCTAAAATTATTTTTATAAAGTCATGTAACCTATATTTGCTTAATTTGATTAATGCGTTTTATTCTATATTAGTATAAATAATATACATTAAATTTCTAGTAAATTGAAGCTTTAATTATTTATTTTATGTGGTAGAAATATCTAATACAAATATTGAATCAATTTGAATCTTATGTGTATGGCAAATACTACTATATTATCAAGCCTAACTAATATTTTTTTTAAAAATTAATCATATATAAAAATATAAATATGTAAAACTATTTAAATTTATGCCGATATAAATTAATCACTTTATTTAAGAAAAGTCAAAATGGTACGGTAGATATCAATCTTGAGTTTTTGACACGTCATGCAATTATGCTATCTCAATCGATTCAACATTTTTACATAAGTTATAATCATTATTTAAGTTTGATTGTAAATTTATTTGTATAACATATCACTTTAAAAATTTTAAAATAATTTATTAAAAAATTAAATAATATATACTTAATATAATTGAAATTATTGATCCCAAAATATTAAAAGTGTCTCTATTTTTTTAATTAGAATTGATCTAAGAGACATAAGACATATATATAGGCCCAATGTTTTTTGACCCGAAATATAATAAACCCAGTGTTCTAGGAATACTGTCTTCGAACTGAATGATGAATTGTCGTGTCTGTCAAAGATTCTTTGTTTACCACACACACTACACAGCATGGTTTGGTTGGCATCAATCAAGTCCGTCTCTGTCCAAAATGCGAGCGAACAAATTACTTTTTTTAAGACTGCCTTCTGAATATATTTGATGGTTAAATTAAATTTAGCTCCATCTTAGTTATAGTCGTGGATTTTTGGAATTCTTTTTTTTTTTTTGGTTATAAGCTAACAATTTTATTTACCTAGCTAATTTTTTATAAAATAAAACAATTTTATTTACCAAAAAGAGTAACATAATTTGGTAAAAAAAGGTTTCTATCCTGTTTCAGAAAAGGATATAGCGTAGCCCATCTCGACAAAATCCATGTTCCCTAAACACTAGATTGTATTAGGCATAGGAACTAACAAAAAAAAATCAAATTTAATTCAAGTTTAGTGGTTTTTTTTTCAATAAATTTTGAGTAATTTGTTAACAAATAATAATAAATTTTTTTTTTTTTAGAATTACAAGTTTTACAATATAGATTAATTTTATCCAATTCAAATATTCAGATATACTTTGTGAAATACCATGTTAAACTTTTAATTTTTTTTATATAATATCTACTTTTAGTCATAATCTCTTTTCGACTTTTAAATTAAAAGAAACACATGCTTAAATATATTTAAACCCACAAACTTTAATGCCTTTTGATTAATTTTTTGTTCTCTTTTATACCTTTTAACCCAATTATATGCTTTTAGGTTGAATAGCTTTAGTGTGTTTCTTATTTATAAATTATATTTTGATTTTTTTTCTAAGGGTCTCTAACTAAAATAGTAAAAAATGAATAAAAAGAAACGAAAAAAAATTAAAATTTGAAAATTTTAAAGAAGTTTGATATTGTTACACCTTCAAAAAAAGTTTGTCATTGTTACACATAGGGGCTCCACCATCACTATATTGCTTAAGGCACCGTATCACAACATTGGCACCGCATGCAAGCAACTCTCGATCATGTCCTCGCCTTGCTTTTTAAAAACCTCAACTTCTCCACCTATATCGTATGCCTCTTCGTCCAACAGAGTAAATCATTTCCTACTATCATCACGCCACTTCCTTCTTGTATCAGCAAATATTTATTTTGGTTCTATATTATACATAAGTTTTCAGTTTGTTACCTTAATAAGTTATTTGTTATACTTTCATTTCACCTCGCAAGTTTACGTTGCAAAAAATTGCGGTATGACATGGAAAACCAATCAAACCTTGGCATGTGGACAACTTTGCGACGCTCTTATTTTTCCACATGGATTTTTGAATCTATTTTCTTAAAAGAAAAACTAAATAATAAAAATATCAAAGGCTTGAACTTATGAATGTCGGAGGGGTGAGTTAGTAGAAAATATCATTAATTCTGTTTACATATTTAATAGCTTTAAAAGAGTTGACTATCCTCCTCCTTTGCCTTTTTGAAGTTTTTCCGACGGTAAAACAAGGATAACTAAATAAAATTAATAAGATTAACAGGGACACCAACAGGACATGACTCGCGCATCAATTCCCCTGAGAAGCACACCCACCACTGCAATACAGACCAGAAAATACAAAGGAAGAAAGACACCCACAGCTCTAGAAAGAAACTGCGGGCTGAAACTATTCTTGCATTGCATTACGTGGATTTTGCAATCTCTGTTTCGTTTTTAATGCTTTCTGAGTCTGACAAACGTTGAGGAATGGATATGCTATGGGGACCCACTCCACAATCCAAAGGAAATTGCTTCAATGGTCGATATGTGAGTTAAGGTACCAGAATGATTAAAATTTTTTTTAAGGAATTGAATTTAGGATTTTTTATATAATACAGGGTAAAAGTTAGATAGTAAGCCTTTAAAAACAAGGCCGTGGCCCAGCCCGAAAAGTTAAAAACCCACTTAATACAATCATATATGCGTCATATAAAATCCCAAAGGCCAAAACCTCGAACTGGGCAAAGAAGTTTCAGTCTCTTCTCTCCTAACCTTTCCTTTCGCTTGGAGAATCGGGTAGGAGGTATATCGCTTGTTTACAAGATATTCAAATTCAATTTCAAATTTGACCATCCAAATATTTATTTCTTGTCAAATCGGAATTGCTAACCCGCTAAAGGTGAGATGTTGATTTGATTTTCGCTTTCCTTCTTCTTGTTTTAGGGTTTGCAAATTGATGTTAAATTGGAATCGCTTTCAGGGGGAAAGGGAAAATGTCATCATACGAAAACGTTGTAGGTGGGA
This sequence comes from Gossypium sturtianum, assembly GCA_025698515.1. NCBI lineage: Eukaryota > Viridiplantae > Streptophyta > Magnoliopsida > Malvales > Malvaceae > Gossypium > Gossypium sturtianum. Next base: position 161,903,490 of record CM046955.1, on the reverse strand, counting down.
AGCTGAAGCTGAAGGGAAAAGCCTTGGATGTTAAGGCTGGTGGAATCAAGAAGAAAAAGAAACATAAGAAGCAGATTCAACATGATGACCAAATTACCCAGAACGATCCCTCTGATGCCGCTTCTGCTGGTTTGTTTTCTTTTCTCCCTTTTTGACTATGTTAACTGGATTCGGGTGTGACTGTCGTCTATATATCCAACACGCTATGTTCAATTTTTTCTTTGTTACTCATGTTCAATTATGGGTATGTGTCGATTCTGAGTATCAAATAAGGTTACTTCAAAAAAAAGGAGCGGAGCGACATTGCTTTTTCATAATATGACAAATTTTCATTTCCTTTTGTTTACTCAAATTTATTACGTTTATTGCAATGTTGATACTGCTTTTAAGTGAAGGAAAATCCCTTTTCTCTAAAATGTTCATGCTTTGTTCCCGTGAAAATCCGCTAAAAAGTATTAGCGAAACATAATTCTTAGTCTTTTTGCTGGTTAAATGGCTTTTAAACAGTGCATTACTGAGACATTCAAATCTGTATGGCTGCATCCATGGTCCTTTTGCTTGACTGGAATTAGGGTGAACTGGTGTTATAAATGGTACAAAGCGCATTCTAGGCACCATTAATTAATAAACTCAAAAGAGTTGTCTAGTTTATTCTTCTATTCCTGCGATATTTTCTTTTCTTTTTTGTTGGCCAAGATGCATGATTTTATGGTTTCATGTCTTAAAGAAATCAAAGAGAACACAAATCATGTTGCCTTTTTTCCATGTTTAAACCCTAAAGTGCTTTTGTTGTCTGGTGTAGCGGTGCTCAGCTTAAAAACACTGGAACGGACTAGAATTTCTACAGTTATATATATGTATATGTACATATGCATACATGCGTACATGACTATAACATTGTCTTGTTTATACACAATTTTTTTGACTCAGCCTGCTTGTATCATGTTACACTTTGTTAATTTATTGGGTTCAACATTCTTCCATGTTTTCATTATTAAGTTCCGCATATCATAATTGTTTCTAAATCTTATAATTTTAGCCTGTACTTGACATAGGTGAAACCACGGAAGTTTCTGTTGATCCCAATGAAGAAGATATCAACAATGCAGAGAAGTCAAGTGGGGAGAAGGCGGCTCCTCATTATGATGATCATCTTACCCCAGCAGAGAGACGATACATTGAGCAGAGGGAGCAACTCGACGTTCATAGGTTGGCTAAGCAAGCTAATAAATCTCACCGTGATAGAATCCAGGATTTCAACCAATATCTGGCAAACATGAGTGAGCATTATGACATTCCGAAAGTTGGTCCCGGTTAATTCACGCAACACCAAGGTAATCTTCTCAGTGGTTTCGGAAGGAACTTCTTTGTGTTATGTACCAAAGGTCAACAACAGAGAACTGTTTTGTTTTATGGAGGTTGTTTGATGGTATATCACTGATTATGCACATTTAATTTGTAGTTGCTGCATTCAATCTCCATCACTTCCTGCATTTAGTTTGTAGTTACTGTTTTGTGGAGGCTATATGTTTTTACTAGCGCTTGCCATCATGGTCAGTACGAATGGTACTGTTTGGTTCGATTTTTTAAAAAAAGTTTGTGGCTAACGTGCTTTTTAGTTATTTAGAAACTGAACTGAACACAATAGATAATTGGGATCAGCCGTAACGAATTTCATTGGTTTTAAAAATCTATTTTTTCTTGGATTTAGTCTGAATTACACTAGATTTTTCAACTTATGAAAATCAAATAAGACCAAATGCATTCAGGTAGCATTTAGGAACTAATATTTCAGAAATTGGATTTCAAAAATAATGTAAATTAAGTAGTAAATTATTTTAAAATATAACATTTATTATCATTTCTCGGATTTGTTAGAAGCCTAGTATTAATGAAGAAAATTTTAAAATTTTCTTTTAATCTGACAAATCCATATTTTTTGTATTTTTCTAATATATGATGCATTAAAGTTCAATTAATTTGTTTACTTCATTCATACCATGACCCTGAGTTCATTATAAGAATTGGTGATCCGTCGTGTTTTGTCATTTAAATCAGTTGTTTTTTTATATAAAAAAATTTTCTTACCAATTTCCAATTTTTTTTTTTCGATTAAGACTATTAAGTTTATGAAAAATAAAAATAAAAACATTACTTTAACTTAGTTTTTTCCTCTAATGTTTTTAAATCATAACGAATATTTCTATTTATTAAATCATAAATTTTGAATTAGTAAAAATACTTTCTTTTTAAAGTCATTGTGAGCAAACGCTCAAAGGTTAAACGTAGAGAAGAGTAATGATAAGAGAGTTCAGTTTTCAAATAGAATTGAGATAATTTAACACAGGAGAGATTCATATCATCCATGGAAGCAAACAAGCAAACAGAGGAGGCAAAAGCTCTCTTAGACATGGAATGGAGACAAAGCTCCCAAAAAACACAGGACAAAAACCTCACAAATACGAAGGAGAACCAAGCTCACAAAAATGCAGCAAGGGATACCGCTCCAGTTCAACGATGACAAATAGATTGAACTAATAATGCACAATACACATCACCAATCCAGCAAAAGAACCAAGGGAAAACCTATTTTCATCTTGTTGGCAAAAGAGATCTATCCCAAGAGTAATAATAATAAGTTTAATGGATTTCCTTCTCTCTCTTTTTTTGGGAGGGGGGAGGGGCAAATGGATGTAGCAATTTAGTAGATCAAAATTTAGGTTTCGTTTATTGATCCAAAAAATTTAGAATTACTTCGGGTTTTCGGAGATACTGTCAATTTGCAAACCGAAAAAGCAGGAGCAGGCACAGCCACTCTCACCCCAGCCAAACTCAACGAAGAAATTAAATAATAAATGAACATTTTTATTGCAAAAAATACATGAAATAATAAATTACGGTTCCAATCTCCTGCTGTCAAAAAGGGAAAGTGCAAACAATAATAATACATAATAACGAATTCAAAACTAGAGCACTCTAGAATTCAGGCCAACAGAAGCTAAAACGCCAGCACAACATGCACCTACCCAGATAAACAAGGACACGGAAACAGAGGAAGCGAGAGCCTAGTGATTTTAGCCCGACAATTGAAACATTGGGGCCAGGAAAGTCGAATATGTAAACTTCCGTTCACCTAGTCTCATCCTCCAGTGCACGGAAACCAGCAGTCAGATCCTCGTTAAGCTTTTTGAATTTTGCCACGAGAGCTTCTTCTCCTTCTGCCGGGTCTTCAAATTTTTGCGACCTGTGATGTTGAGATATTGACACATTAAGCACGGCATTCCGTTTGTAGCCAAAATTCATATAATGCTGAAACAGTAAATTTTGTTTTCCAATCCTAATTTTTCCTATCATTTCTGTCACAAAGCTTCAACTTACACTAATCGATAAAAGAGATCTCCAAGACGATGCTTGATAAGACTGTATGTTATCTTCTGACCATCCATACCAGCTGCTTTCTCAACTGCCTGCACATGGAAATTGCACTACACATTAGTCTCACAGACTCCAGTTGGTACACCAAAACGTAATAATTGTATGCAAAGCAGAGCAATGAAGTTGTGTAGACACCAAAGTGTTTGAAATATATAAAGCTAGAGGCAAGATACATGCTCGAGGTATATCGGTCAAAGAAAACAATTGCTTGACCTACTTATCTACAATTCCAGAGGAAACACACACACACACACACATAACAAGAACAGCAGCAAAAGGACAAAAAGCTTTAGCCCCATAAATATTTAGAATTTAAAATACCAACTTCCATGAAACTTTTCGAGTAAAAATAGCATAGTAGTAACCCACTTAAAAGAGTTGTCATTCCCTTTTTCCTAACTTTTCCAAATAACTTACAATGGCTATAATAGAAATTGAAAGAATGGAAAGAGAGCATAGGAACTTTACCTGGTTGGCCAAAGCATTGAAATGAACAATGTTGCGCATCATCCAGACGGACTTGTAGAATGGGCAGAACTTATCATATCTGTCACAACAAACCCAAAACCATGTGCATAGAAGGATTATCATACAAAGACAAAGACATTGATACAATGATAGTACTGAGATAATTTTCTGTTATAAAACACAGTAACAGCTGAAGCTTACGGAGTAAAAGCATTCTGAGCAAGATAATCTTCCCTTAAAAGTTTGGCAGTTTCGAGCGTGATTTTGTCTGTTTCAGCTAGAGCATCCTTTCCGACAAGCTGTAATAGTACAAATTCCAGTGAGTGTTGAAGTAAGACTGGATAAAAGATGGTGCTAAACATTTGCAGTAGTAAGCTACATCAACTAACACTAACATTACAAAATAAACATATTATCGAAAGCGAAAAAAGGAGGGGACAAGGAAAAAGTAACATTATGCTCTGTATGATTCATGCTTTGTCAAAAGTGACATACAGAATTCAAACTTATACATATCTAATAATCTCCCTCTTTCAAGTCATTATGCAGTATAATAGCTCCATTTCATCCAAAGACCCATCACAAAATAAGGAAGCATACCTGGACAATTTCATTCAGATCATCTTCTCTCTGAAGAACCTCTCGGGCTTTTGTCCTGATGCTAATAAAATCTGGATCAAATTTCTCATAGAAAGTTTCCAATGCCTGCAAACACAAGAGAAACAACCATTGAGGACCGGTGTCACTCGGACAAAAAAGGCCAGCTCGGGAAAAGAATAAATGGAAAATGTATTTTGGGAAAGTTCAAACTAAGAGGGATCAGATTATGAACATACCCCCGAATACTTTGAGTATGAAATAAGCCAGTTGACAGAAGGGAAATGCTTCCTCTGAGCAAGTTTCTTGTCAAGACCCCAGAAAACCTAACATTCAAACCAACAAGGGGTACATGCTAAGTTTTCGTTGTATATAGGTATAACATTCATTCAAGCTAAAAGGTAGCAGCACGGACAAGCTGGCACCTTTATAAGCAAATAATGAACTGCTTCTACTATGTATACCTGGACAATACTGAGGGTTGCGGACGTCACAGGGTCAGAGAAATCTCCTCCAGGAGGAGAAACAGCACCGACAATTGTGACACTCCCTGTACGTTCTGGTCCACCAAGGCATTTAACTTTCCCAGCACGTTCATAGAAAGAGGCTAGTCTTGCTGCCAGATAAGCCGGATATCCACTATCAGCAGGCATTTCTGCCTGCAAGACAAATTAAAACAGAAAACAACATTAGCTTAATAGAAAGAAAGCTGAGAAGCAAACAGAGTGAATATAATAATTATAAGACACTGAAACAAACAAGAAAAAAAATGTATTTTTATTGATGAAGTGAAATTAGATGTACAAAGCATAACCAAATAATAATTATTGAATATACTGCTGAATGATAAAACTTAATAGCACGCACCAAAGTACTGCACTTTATGAAAGTGTATACAAATAATTTTCATTAGTGAAATTCTGTTAAAGAGTTTTACCAGCCGCCCAGAAATTTCACGCAATGCTTCTGCCCAACGAGATGTTGAATCTGCCATCATACTAACATTGTAGCCCATATCTCTGAAGTATTCAGCTATAGTGATCCCTGCAAATCAAAATAAAATAAAAGTTACTGGCAGCATGATCATTTCAGAATACATGATGATGATAATAGTAATATTTAAAAATAAAAAACTCATTATCATAATTTATGGAAAATAAATTACCCAAACATAACAATAATATACTTATTGCACTAGAAGTTACTCTTCAAGCAGTTATTCAATACGCTATTGATATGATTACGAGTTCATAGCTTTTACCAGTATAAATTGAGGCTTCACGAGCAGCCACAGGCATGTTAGAAGTGTTAGCCACAAGTGTTGTGCGCTTCATGACCGATTCTTCACGACCATCAGGCAATGTCATTGTCAATTGAGGGAAATCCATAAGAACCTGAAATAAATAAACAAAGAATCAGGAGACAAAAATCCCAGAGATTGATTAATATTTCAAGACAAAAGATGAAAATAACACCTCAGCCATTTCGTTTCCTCGCTCTCCACAACCAACATAGACAACAGAATCAGAATTAGAGTACTGCACATGATCAGAAAAATAAACACAATGAATATCTATGATAGGAAGAAGCTGAAGCTCACTAAAAAACATTTATATAAAACTTTACCTTGGAAAGAGCTTGACTAATCACAGTTTTACCACAGCCAAATGCACCAGGAATGGCACAAGTTCCACCAAGAACTGAAGGGAATAGGGCATCAAGTACACGCTGATAAAAAAAAAAGTCATCAGCAAATCACATCTTTTGAAAGAAACATCAACAGAAACAACCCACAACAAAACTTACCTGTCCGGTAAGCAGAGGAGTATCTGCAGCAAGCTTTGTTGCAACAGGTCTAGGTGTACGGACAGGCCATGTCTACAAACAGATGTAGCACATTCCACGTTAAAAATTTGAAAGTTTTAGAAACATGTAATTAGCAGTTTATCAGTATTGCAGTCAAAGCATTGACCTTAACTAAATAAACTAGCCAAAACCAAACATAAAGTGACAAAAAAATTAACAATCAAAAACCAATAACACAGCTTAACCTTGCAAGGTACCAGTTGGTACAAGAGATGAGCAGACCCACCCAACAATTTGACTAAAGAAAAAAGAAACCGAGCCCAAAACCTAGGCCCTACTATTGTCACATAGAGTCATGGAAAATGTCATGATATGAAAAAAAAACAACCAACCAACCTGAAGCATGGTGAATTGCTTTTTGACACCTTGAAACTCAAGTTCCAGCACAGTATCCTGCCATGAAGTAAAAGGATAAATTATAGCAAAAAGAAAGTTTTTACCACATTAAAGCGTCTAAAATGATATGATATAAAAGTTAAACAGCCGAACCTTCAATGAATATTGACCAGGGGGAGCTATGTAAGTGATTTTTCCCATTGCATCAGGAGGAAGGGCAACATGATGTTGCATCAAACTGTTCTCAAAGACGGTCTGCATTTGAATTCCAAAGTATCAATATTAAGATCTTATAAGAAATAAAAGAAAAAAAATTAAGTGACAAAATTATCATCCTATTTCGTCTGAAGTATAGGTATTCAAGGGCCATTTTTTACTGTTAAAAGAATTAAATCTTGAAAAAATCATTTTATTAATATTTATATTTTATAAATAAAATTTTAAAAATTAAATGAACAATAATTATAGAGGCCAAATTGAAAAAGAAAATCCATCCCATTCGAGCCAGGCTAGGCAGGTAAATTCTAACCATAATAGTGATCTGATTATTTTCCAATTGCAGGGAAACTATTACCAGTCTATGAACATGGGGTTACTGTGTTACCCAACTGAGCATTGCATCTCGCACTAAGGTTTCACCTAAGGATACTCAGGTGCCGAGCACCTTGATAGTGCATTGTAATTTCTAATTCTGCTTACTTAAGGAACCACTACTATAGAATATAAATAACAGCACAAGGCCATTAAACTTACAGCATAAAGGTCGCCACCAGTTAAAAGGTCCCCCTCACCTGCAGGAAGTAAGCATTGTATTGAACACCAACATCACAAGCCAGTCTCTATTTAAGTTGCATTTTAAAAGCTCCATACCTATTTTTTTAGGCTGAAATTCCCAAAGAGTATCTTTGTCGAGAGCCGGGACAGAGACTCCACGAGGGATATATACATCACCTGATCTTTTAGCAATAGTTTTCAAAGGCCTCTGTGCCGATATAGCATTGAAACAAAAGACGAGCAGATATCAATTAATAGCAAGTACATGATAGCATAGCTATTAACAGGTTAGTTGGTTTTAGTGACAAAATAAACCAGGGAAAGACCTAGTAATATAAGAATTTAAACTGCATGTGAAGTATGCTTGAACCTGAATTCCATCAAAAATATTTCCCAATATTCCTGGTCCCAACTCAACTGACAGAGGCTGCAACATCAACATATGATTATAAGTTTGAAAATAGAATCAACACTGTCAGGAACTTTATGTGTAAGTTTTAGAGTGGTTTTAAAACAATAAACAATAATACACCTTGTGTGTCCGCAGAACTGGATCATTCACCATCAGACCAGCCGTTTCTTCATAAACTGAAATAAGAATAAATTGAAAGTTTCTTATTAATTTTCTGCTAAGTATCCTCACTATAGCCACTAGAAATTCTTACTTCTTTTTTATGTACATACTATCTTTCCAAGAAAACAAAGATCATAATTAGGTGACATCTTTAACAGAAAAGGCTAATGTTATTATTAATAAAAAACCTTGGATTGTAGCAGAGTCTCCTTCCAACCGAATAATTTCACCAATCAGATTGTCATGACCAACACGGACTAATTCATACATGGCAGCACCAGCCATTCCATCTGCAACAACGACTGGTCCTGACACCTGCAATGTGATAATTTAAGTGGAAAAACAATGAACAGAAAAAGATAAAATGCATTAACCCACCTATTTCAGTAGGTTGGTAATCGATCAGAAAAGAGATTCAAGTTGATAAAATAAAATTTTAAACATAATACATAAGCATCATGATCCTTTTCTTTCTGGGAAATGAAAAATTGAATATCAAGCAATTTCTTCAAATACACAATTACTTATATATCCACATCTTTTTTTTTAAAAAAAAAAGGCCGGTTTCTCATTTTGTAGTATCATGGAATTCATAATTCTGAACCAGGCTTAGCATCCGAATCAGGTATATCATTTTAGTTCACATTGAGCAACGGAAGCAACTCAAATGAAAATATGAAACAGATCACGACATTTATTACCACTGGTTTAACAAAAGCAACAATAGTTTGACAAAATAGTCATTGGAAACCAGAAAAGGAGCTAATTTTTTGTATTACCAAAGCTCTAACCAAAAAAATTACACAGGAATAAACGAAATCAGAAGTAAGCTAATAGACCACAAAGCAGTGAAAGCGGAATACTCGTGTAAAATGACATCCAGATCAGTCCAAATTCATTGATCATACATTACAAAGAAAAAAAGGAAAAAAAATCCTCAGAAAAAATGTATCAAATTTTTCAGATCATTATAACTGGTATTAACAAAAGAAACGCAGATCAAGAATATTTAAAAAAAAAAAAAAAACCTTAAAACTCAATTCCAAGAAATCAGATCAAAAAATCATAAAGCTCATAAAAGCGTCTAAAATCAACTAAATCAAAGAAACTACACTAAAAGGATGCAGATCATTGAATAAAAACTTCGAAACACACCCTATTGAAATCAATCCCACGTTAAAACAAATCAAAATGAGGTTGGAAAGGTAAGTAATCATAAGAGGGGGTAATTCACCTTACGAACATAACCGAATTCACTCTCTTTCTCTGAATCCTCAAACGTCGTCAATCTGGCTCCGTAAACTGCCGGCATTTTTTTTCCCTTTCTTACTCAAATGAAATTAGACAAGAATGAAACTAATCCGATCAAGTTTTGATCGAGCGAAGGAGTTCAGCTTGGATATTTCAAGATCTGATAAAACTAGTAGAGTCGATTCGATTGTAGTAGAGAAAGGAAAAAAAAGATATTAAGTATCTTTCAAAACCCTAGAGGCTCAATCGAGAGAAAAACGCAGTGATGCAAAGAAAAATGACTACTCTCGGAGAGAAGACAAGAGAGAGGAGAACGTGAATTATGAGATTTATGATTTATGATGATGACACATACTTTATTTATTTATTCATTTACTACCTTCAAAAAAGTAATTTAGTTCAGTACACGGGTTTTTTGGTGTTTTGGCTGGAATTTTATTATGTATAAATATCATATATGTGCTTGGTTTAAATTTTATAATAAAATCTTATTTTTCAAGGGTGGTGGATACTAATTGATTAAGAATGTAGTATTTTATTTATTTATATTTATAATTGTATTTGCACAACCCTTTAAAATTTTAATTTAATTTTAAATTAGTTGTATTTTTAAAAAAAATATTTGGAAATATATGTTACATATTTAGTTAATTATTATAATTAGTGCATGCTATTACATTAGATGCAATTGAAAATTCTTGTAAAAAGTTGAGAATTGAGAGATTTAAGAGGCGTAATTAGCACCCATAATTTTCATATTTTCCTTAAAATGTAATTACACTATACCAAATATTTTTAAAAAAAAATTATAATGTAATTATTACACTTTTTTGAATTTACAAACAACAATAACTCATATACTATTTTTAATATTGGTGATGAAAATATTCATAAATATATGGTTATACTATTTATAAAAAACAGTTAAATATTAAATAGAGAGAGTAAAATCATGTATTTAACGAAATCTAAAAATATCGGAAAGGTGAAGTATAGATGAGAAATGTAGTCCATAAGTTTGGTGGTAACGTGGATACGTAGGGAATATGCAAAGGTAGTTTCCTGAAGGTCGGGCCAAAGCCTATGTGTCACTCTCACTCTCACTCTCGCTCGCGTCGCATCTTAATTTGGATGGGAGCGTATTGCTGTTTTTTTGGCATTTTCTTCTTTATTACCATTATTTATTTAGTTCTATGGTTCCACCCTTTGTCCACTTCTCCTTTTTTTCTTTTTCTGAAAGTACAGTTTGTCGAACTTTGGATGGAGTTTTAAATAGTTTTTCTTTTATATTATTTAATCCATTTATATTTTAAAGTATTATTTAGTGATTAAAATTTTTATTTAATTTTAATAATAAGGGAGGATTGTATTTTCACTCATTTAATAACAAAAAATGAATAAATTAATTATAATTATTATAGATTTTGAAACCTACAAATTAATTATGTTCAAAATTATGTTTTTATGGATAAACTATAAAAATGGTCATCCAATTATATCTTTCATTCTATTTTGATCATTCAACTATTAATTTTTTTAATTTAGTGACTAAATTTTTTGAAATTAAATATTTTAATCACTTGGGCTGATGTAGGCTTTTTTTATTGTACTTTTACTCAAAATTAGCCCTCTAATGTTTACATATTCTATCAATTTGATCCTAAATATAAAAAATTCAACAATTTTAGCCATCAATGTTTACAAAACTTGTTACTTTAGTTCTAATTCTAAAAAATTTAATAAAATTGACCCTCAACATTTACAAAATTTGTCAATTTAGTCCTAACTCTAAAAATAAAAAAAAAATCATTTTTAGCCCTTATAACTATAGGTGGGCATGGGCCGGGCCGGGTTTGGGCCGGGTCTAACTAAAAATTTAGGCCCGTTCATTGGGCTCGGGCCGGGCCGGGCCCAAAAAATGGGTCTAAAATTTTGCCCAAGCCCGGCCCATATAAAAATGCTAAAACCCGGGCCCGGCCCGCCAAGATATTAATTTTTATATTATTTTATATACTTTTAAATATATATAATACATCAAAAATATTAAAAATCAAAATAAATATTTTTCAACAAATTGAAAATAAATTTTAAAAAATATGTAGACTTAAATAACACTAAAATAGATGCAACTTAATAAGCAAATGCCTCTAAAATAATAACAAAATTAATAAATGTCTTTAAAATAATAACAAAATTAACAATAAAATAAGTTTTATATAATATCTAAACAATAACAATAAAATAATAGAAACATAATAGTAAAATGGTAGCAAAATAAGGAGAAAAACAATAAGAAAATAATATTAAAAAATAGTTTTTTTTTCCTTTAATGAATTCGGGCCGGGCCGGGCCCGGGCCAAAAATACCTTACCCGAGCCCGGCCCATTTTTTAAACGGGCCTTATTTTTTTGTCTAAGCCCATTTTCGGGCCTATATTTTTGCCCAAACCCTCCCACATTTCGGGCGGGCCTTCGGGCCGGGCCGGGCCGGGCCGCCCGGCCCATGCCCACCTCTACTTATAACCCAACAACTAACCTATGTGAGATATTAAAAAAAAAAAAAAAAAGAGTATCATCTTTCAAGCCACTTACAAAATAACTCTAAAACGTTGGGATAAAACACGAAAAAGTTAAGATCCAAAAGAAGATAAAGGCATTAGAAACATTATTTGTCCGGGTAGTAATGCAGCCAATTATTCTAAATAAGTTCCAGATTGGTTTCGTCTAATGTGAAGCTTAAATTATAGTAAAAGAAATTATTGCAAGTGAGGAGAAAAAGGATGTTGCTTGACATTTTGGCTTCATCCTTTTTTACATTAAAATATATTTATAAAATTATTATTTTATTTATTTTTATTAAAATATTATTTTTTATAGTTAGTGTCACCTGACACATTGGCGACAAGCCCGTTCTTGATATTTTTTGGACCCTAGGTGAAACAATAAATTGGAGTCCCTTTTTAAAAAATATATAAAATGTAATACAATAAATTAAAAACATATACTAGTATATGTAATGAAACGTCAATCAGAAAACTTAAAATGCTGAAGATTTTTTTTTCACGTTAAAAGTTGAAGATTTTTTTTTGGGCCCCTTCCAGCCTGGGCCCTCAGCGACCACACTTCCAAACTACCCCAGAGTCGGGCCTGGTTGGCGACACCCAATCTTACTGGAGAAAACATACAATTCTCATAATTAATTTAGAACCTATCTCATTTTTGCAATTAACTTTTTTGTATTTTTTAGATAATAAAAAAAAAAAACCTAATAATTTAAGTTACTCAAATTGCCCTTTAAAATTTATAGTCGGGGAGCATTCAATAATTCCTGTTGGTTTAATCAATTTTTTATTTTTTATTTTTTTGGTGAGAATAAAACAAGGCTAAATAATTATAAGATTAATGCTTAAGCGAAAAATCACCTGTAAACTTATCTCTATCTAAAAAAAGACGAGTAGACTCGGGTGGAACGTCGAGAACTTGCATATTTGCTTTCTCGATCAAAGCTTGTTCCCTCGGAATATCCTTCAGAACCCATTGATATTCCTGCAACAAAATATTATGGATTCGCCTAATCAAGGCTGAGTTTGAGACAGTAGAAGAGCTTCCGAGAATTCCTTTAAATACTTCCAAGCAATCAGAATGAATGATAACGTGATCATATCCACTTCGTTGAATAAGTTTAAAGCCATCAAGAATGCCCCAGATCTCCGCATCGAAAACCGAACATTTACCAAGAAATCGATGAAAACCAGCAATCCAATTTCCTTCATTATCACGACAATTCCCCCGGCAGCAACGAGACCAGAATCCAGATGCACTGCCCCATCAACATTAAGATAAACTCGTTCCTTAGAGGTATGAACTTCAATAAGGTGTTCAAGGCATCCGGAAGGAACCTCTTGAGCTGGAGAGAAAAATTGAATCGCCCAACAATAAGATCCTTGAATTATTTCCTTTGAGCTCCAAAATTTGCCTTGAAATATGTATAAATTTTGATTCTCCCATATGCGCCAAATAAGCAAGCCAAAAAAAAGGCCCAACTAGCTCCCCCCTCATGAATCAGCCTACTCACCTGCAAATTAAGAAGAAACCAATCCTGAAAAGGAAGAGAGTAAAAATTTGGAATGTACTTACCTGGATTAACTTGATTCCAAACATCCTTAGCAACTGGACAATCTCGTAGAATGTGCAAAATATCTTCTGAGTGAGCTCCACAAATGAGACAAGAGGAATCGTCCGAAAGGCCCCTCCTAACTCTTTCAACATTACTAAGAACTCTTCCTTGTAAGATCGTCCAAATAAAAATACGAACTCTTTGAGGACCAGGAAACTTCCAAACATTCTTCCATTTCTCATATTCCGGGTTCCAGTCACCTTTCTTAAGGGCCTTATAAGCAGATTTAACCGAAAAATCACCAGACGAAGTGTGACTCCATGAAATTCTATCAGGGCCTTTAGAAGGATGTGGAGGAGGAATACCCTCAATAGCATGGATCACATCTTCTGAAAGCCAAACTCTGAAAAGATCTAAGTTTCACGAGCCTTCCTCAGTAGTCATCTCATGTAATAAGCAATTATAATTCGGATTAACATCCAGAGAAATTTGTCTACACAAAGGCCCAATATCAGGAATCCAATTATCCTTCCAGCATTGATTTTTATGGCCATCTCCAACAGACCAATGAAGGTTTTCACGAAATAAAGCCCAAATTTTGGAAAAAGACTTCCAGAGAAAAGAACTCCTATCTCTAATGATAGAAACTGGTAAATCATCCTTCACACGGTATTTCGATCTAAGCACATGAACCCAAAAGCTTCCTTATCAGACACCAACTTAAACCCCAACTTCATCAAAAAGGAAATATTCTGATCACGAAGATTCCTCAAACCAAGACCGCCACACATCTTTGGTTGACAAATTGAATCCCAACCAACCAGAGCCATCTTCTTTTTCCTCTCGGGCGAACCCCAGATAAACTGTTTAACCAAACTTTCAATCTCATCACGAGTTTTCCTAAGTATCATCATGGACTGCATGAAATAACTAGGAATAGATAAGAGAACTGATTGAGCTAAAGTGATTTACCCTGTTAAGGAGAGTTTTTTGGCTTCCCAACTTTGGAGCTTACCACGTACTTTTTCCACAACGAACTGAAGAGTGCTACTGGTAACCCTTTGGTGAAAAAGAGGGACTCCAAGGTATTGACCAAGATTATGAACTCTCTGAAAGCCGAACAAAGCGCTAATTGTATCCACTAAAGACTCATCCACGCCTTTAGAAAATAAAATGTTAGTCTTCCTAGCGTTAATTTTATGCACAGATAACGTACAGAATCTATCCAGTATATCTTTCAAAATTCTGCAATGCTTCAAATCTGCTTTACTGAAAATTACCAAATCATCAGCAAAAAACATATGTGAAATATTGGGCCCATCTCTAGAGAGATGAATAGGATTCTATTTTTCTTCCGAAATAGCAGACTGAATCAAATGTCCGAGCCCCTCCATACAAAGCACAAAAAGGTAAGGAGAAAGAGGACATCCTTGACGGATACCTCTAACAGGTCCGAATTTAGATAACGGAACTCCATTCCACATAACCTACGTAGTAGAATTAGAGATAGATGACATAATAACATTAACGAGATACTCGGGGATACCTGCCACTCGGAGAGAAGCGTCAATGAATTCCCAACTAACTCTATCATAGGCCTTCTCCAAGTCGATTTTAATTGCCATCCATTTCCTCTTTTATTGATATCGCATAATATGAATTACCTCTTGAGCTAGGATGATGTTCTCGTTGATATTCCTTCCTGCAATAAAACCAGTCTGTTTTTGTGCAATAATTTTAGGGAAAATATGTTTAAAACGATTAGAAATTACCTTCATCGTCTATTTGTAAAAAATCGAACAAAGACTTATTGGTCAGAATTGACAAAGCGCTTCAGGATTCTGAATTTTCGGAATAAGGACGATTAAGGTATTGTTCAACTTAGGCTCAATAGAATTTCCATCAAAAACCTTCATAACCCAATCACAAACCGCTCCCCCAATAGTATCCCACTATTTTTGGAAGAAAAGTGCATGAAAACCATCACTTCCCGGTGCTTTAAGCGGAGCCATATCAGAAAAAGCCTCCTTAATCTCTTCATTAGAGACCGGTTTACCCAAAAAATTAATATCAGCTAGATCAAGTGGGGGGAAACTGCTAGGGGGTAAAATACCCATAGAAGCAGGAATTTCTCTATACAATCTTTGAAAAAACTCGTTCGCTTCTCCTTCTATGGCTTTAGGATCGTAGATCCAATTACCATCAGAGTTGCGAATAGCATAAATACGATTTTTCTTCCTCCTTTGTAAAGTACGATTATGGAAAAATTTTGTGTTCCAATCCCCCCAGTTTCAACCAGTCGCACCTTGCTTTTTGCCTCCAAAGAAGTTCTTCATGATGAAGAACATTCTCAAGTTCTTGGCAAATGGACAAATCCACCTGATTAAAGCGGTACAAACTAGAGTAATCACTTCTCTTCTGAATGCTGACAATTCTTTTAATAAGGTCTCTCTTGCGCGTGGTGATATTACCATAAACAAGTTTATTCCACTTCTTGAGATGATGAGTGAGCTTACCCAGAGAATCAGAAATATTATCGGAGTATTCCCAATTCTCTTTCAAAAAACCATCAAAGTCCGGATGTTTAACCCATCCAGCTAAAAATTTAAAAGGTCTTTCCCGGGGGAGAGCAATACTCGGATTCAGCACCAAAATAAGAGGGCGATGATCCGACTTAATCTTTGGAAGATGAGAGACCATGCAATTAGGAAAATCACGAATCCAAGCCTCATTTCCCAAACCACGATCTAATCTCTCAAACAAAGAACCCCTATGCCAAGTGAATGGTGGTCCACTGAATCCTGAATCATGAAGCTCAGAAGAGTCAACAAAGTCACCAAAATGTGGACATCTATTGCCCTTAGAAAGTCCTCTAGATTTCTCAGAAAAGGAGAGGATTGCGTTGAAATCACCAATAGCCATCCAAGGAGTCTGACCAAGCAGATTTTTCGTCCTCAAATCATTCCAAAGAACTTGACGCGTTTGCCTATTTGGACTACAAAAAACAAACGAGATAAGAATAGGATGCGGCGAGGGCATTTGCCAAACCCGAGTCAAAATAAATTGCGGATGACTACGAATCACCTCAAGACAAACAGTATCTTTCCATCCTAAACAAATACCCCCAGAAAAGCCAATCGCCTCTACACGATGAGAAAATTGGAAACCCAGCTTAACAATAATGCTATCCGCCTTAGCCCCACTTACTCTCGGTTCAAGTAAACTAACAATATCAGGTTTGTACTCTATATAATATTCCCAAAAAAATTTAAGAAATTTAGCATTTGCACAGCCCTGGCAATTCCACGAAAAGACAATAATATTCATTAAAAATAATAAAAATAAAAATAGGAGATCAAACCTAGCTTTCAATGCCATTATTGTCATCTGAGATAGCAACAGCTCCATCAAGCTCGGCATTCAAATTTTTGCTGAGAATTTGAGGAGATAAGAGTTCTGCCATCGCTTCCATAGACTCAGCTAAAGGAATGTGCGTGTTCCTAGAAGATTTAAAGCGATTTCCTCTACCCCGTAAAGCGAAAGAGGTCTCGCGATTATTTCGACTACCTCTGCTTCTTCGGCCTTTAGAGCTAGTTAAAATAGAATCTGAAGCCAACTCCCGGAGATAAATTGACCGCGAGCCCGAATTAACTTGTTGAATAGTTTGAGCATTTTTTTTAAAAAATAACTGCTAAATGCTTACCTGGGTCAAGAGTATTATCGAATATAGGAACGATGAAGCCTTCAGACTTGTCAAACACGGGATTGTAATGTGCTTTAATTTTTTCCAAATCTTCTGCGTTAATGTTAATCTGATTTCTAGAAATCAAATTACCTTTATCGTCTGCACCATCAATACACCTATTATTTTACGCACCTGCATGTTTCGAATCAGCTGAAACAGAATAAGAAAAAATGGAATTGGGTAAATTAGCCGTAGGTCCCTCATTATTGTTAACAAAACTGTCCAGACCCATAGGCCTTTTTCCCAAGGATTTATCTAAAGAACCTTTAGACATTCGGCCTATTTTTTCTAATTCCCCACTACCCAAGTTTTCCTTAGTAACCGACCCACTAAGTGAGCCCAATCCCACGTCACCCCATTGGCCTGTATTGATTGAAAATCCACTAACCTCATTCTATCCACACTAGTATTAAGACCCTTTGAAGTAGCAGCCATCGCCCTAAAATCATTTTCCCCTAAAATTTCTCTAGTAGACAGCCCACTATCGCCATTTAAACCCTTCTCTCCTATCAACGCCGAAAATATTGTCCCTAAAGATTATTTCGTTTATTTCACCTTAACCTCCGCCGATCCATCCCTCTTTCCCCGCCGTGAAGATTTTTTTCCCACCAGCATCTACGACCCAAACCCCGGTTCTTTCTCACTACTTTTGGAAACCGTAGATTCGCCGTCTGATCTACCTCCACATGGCACGTCCACCCCGATCGACAGCTCCTCTCAGGACCCCGCTGAATTTTACTCTGCCACAACCGAAGAACATGTATCTTTAACATGCCCGTACTTACCACAGGCGAAGAAAACTGTCGGAAGGGCTTCGTACTCGACTCGTTGGACGACTCCATCAACGATAACCTGTGAGATCAACGAATTTTCCAGATTAATATACACGGCCAAACGAGCAAACCTGCCTCTGGTCTGGTTATCAGTCTGAACATCGAGTTTGACCACTTTTTCGATGAGGCCTCCAATGGCTTCGATTATTTTCCATTTATAATGGTAGCCTGGAAGATTCGATAAGTGAACCCAGGCCAGCACCACGCTAGGATAGGGTTGTGAAGGACTAAAGTGCTTAGTCCATGGTTGAACAGTCAGGTATTGTCCATAGACGACCCAAGGTCCCTGCATCAAAACTCTGTTGTAATCATTAGCATCCTGAAATTTAAGCAAAAAATAGCCATTAGCAATGTCCATTAAACGAATAGGATTTGCTGGTTTCCAAAGAAAAAGAATGCGATTATGTAGGGCGTTGTAACCAATGTTACATCCTAATAATTTAAGGGTAAATTACACCAACAGTCACCCAACTTTGGGGTAACTGACAAAATAGTCACCTAGGTTTCATTTCAGTCACTCAACTTTCGAAAAGTTACAAAGCAGTCACTAATTAACGATTCACGTTAAGTGTTAATGAGAATTCATCGACGTGGCAAGTCAATTCACCGGTGACGTGGCAAGTTAACTTGCCACGCGTTGGTAAAGCACTCTATTTTCTTCTTCTTCTTCTTCTTCTTCTTCTTCTTCTTCTTCTTTTTCTTTTTCTTTTCGTGAGAAAGCGAACAGAGAAACTCTCACCAAGAATATCCCCAACTAAGAAGTTCTTATTGTATCGTCGAGTTATGATATAATTCAAGATAACCGGTGGGGATTATCCAACTAATGGTGTCACCCACGAGTGTAAGTTGCAGCATATGTGATCGCACAAGTTTGAAGCCAAAACAACAAGTGTTCTTTGTCATCTTCGACGATTTTCATTGCCATTTTCTTTTATATGTGTTCTCCATTGCTCATTGCTCATTTTTCTCCATTACTCCAATGGAGGGTAAAACCATGGTGTATTCCTCAACATTTTTCTCCATTCCGTAACATTTCTCTAAAACAATAACTACTTCTCTGTTCATTACTATCACTTTAAGTTTACTCTGTTTTGACAGCAAACCTTCCTATTTTTTGACTGTCTCAGGTTATTCTTTGTTTTTGTAGGATATTCTTTTTGGATGTCATGTCATTGTTCGATCAACTTTGCATGTTCCTCTCAAGTGTTACAATCACATGGATATATGCATTCTTTCCGACAATGGAGGAGGAGATTATGATTATAAAGGATGCAGTCCGACATTCCAAGTTCAAACATTTTAGTTGATGAGTGTAGAAAACATGCATATACCATGAAGCATTGCGAACTCGATGCTTCAAATGCATGGAGAGAATCTGCGTAGGTCGGTGGGGTGTCCCTATTCTTGCTTCAATACCACTTTGTCCTTGGTCTGCTGCAATTTTGTGCTTTATGTGGGCCTTGTTGTGGCCATAGGCCTCTCAACCTTGTAATACACGCATAAGCAAGCAAGTTTTAGGAACATAACCATAGTTGGGGTGTCCTTGTTTCTTGGTTTATCCATTCCTACTTATTTCTAATGATTACCAACCCGAGTCAATTTTGATCTTTCGCCAAGTTATTTTGTTCAGTATGCTGTTTGCATCGAGATAGACCAGATCCACACCATTAATGAACAAGTAAGTTGAAGTTGTGCATATTTTTGAATCTTGATATAGATTGCCGCCATTCTAGTTGCTAAGTCGATGATACATAGATATGCGGACACTTATCCGGGTTTCTTTAATTTTATGATTTATGATGTCTTTCTTGATTTCCTTAGTTGTATGAAAAAAAGTTTTAACAAGTTTGTTTTATGAACATGTCACTTGATTTTTCTATAAATGCACTCTTGTCTATGAGCATGGTGGTTACACTCTTGGTAGCATTTGTACTCGACAAACACAGTTCAGCAAATGGGAAGAATGAGGGTGTACATTTGGTCATGTCTTTGAAGATGTCATGAACTGATCCATCCTTGCAATTGGATTACTTTCTGCCAGGAAAATTTTCCTCACTTTGTTGTTGTTCTAGCTATTTGCGGGCATAATACTCAGCAGAAGGTAGCTTGTTCTTCAACCCAGAGGCAGGCAAAAAAAGGGAGGTTTGCTGCCAAAATAGAGTAAACTTGAAGTGACAGTGATGAACGGGGAAGTAGTTGTTGTTTTAGAGAAATGTTGAGGAATGGAGAAAAATGTTGAGGAATACACCATGGTTTTACCCTCCATTGGAGCAATGGAGAAAAATGAGCAATGAGCAATGAAGAAGAAGAAGAAGAAGAAGAAGAAGAAGAATAAGAAGAAGAAGAAGAGGAGGAAAATAGAGCTGCTTCACCAACGTGGCAAGTTAACTTGCCATGTCAGCTGGTTGACTTGCCCTGTCAGCTGGTTGACTTACCACGTCAGCAATTCCGTTAACACCTAACGGTAACTGTTAATTAGTGACTGTTTTGTAACTTTTTGAAAGTTGAGTGACTGAAATGAAACCTAGGTGACTGTTTTGTCAGTTACCCCAAAGTTGGGTGACTGTTGGTGTAATTTACCCATAATTTAACGACGACAATAAATTCCATTTATCTGAATAGAATATCCTTTATACGATCTGTGAAAGTGATAGCCGGAACACCGTCAATAATGGTCGTATTTACGTCTCTTTCAAGCAACTCAAGATCATTCTCACTCCCCGCAATAGGAATAGAACGATCCAAGGGAGATTCAACAATATGTTCCCCCAGGAGTTTGTCTTTCCACGACATAACCGGTTGAAGATCCGGATCCCTAGCCATAGTAGTGTCTACTTCAACTATATTCTCTTTGGATCTCACTTTTTTAGTATTCCGATCACTTTCGGGGTGAGGATCCCCATCCCCGTTGTTGCCAGAAAATTGCAAAGAAGAGAGCATTTTTTAATCAATTTTTTTATTAAATCAATTTAATGGATCATAATTTACAAAAAAAAAAAAAACTAACTTGATTGAATCAAAGTTGAATAATCAATATAAATAAATTGATTTTAGATCTCAGTTGATTAATCAATTTTAATTATTAACCTTGAATAATATATATTTATTTTATATATTATAAATAATTAAAAACATATTAAATTAGGTCAATTTTTTCGGTTGAATTGATTTAAAAATCGATAAGTGATCAAAATAACTACACAAATCAAGCTTGTAACTGAAAAAATCATGTAAACCATTCAAACTGCATTAAACCAATTGAAGTTGCCTTTGGATGCTCAGTTGAGAATAGTTCAGTGCGTTTAGTCCCTTTTTTACTTGATCGTTGCGCAAAATTGACTTCGGATTAACTGTGACGAGTTTTAGTTAATTTTTTGTACCACATTGCACTTCCCAATTTTGACTGAGGGTTTATGCGGCAATGGAGATGCTTTCTCAATAGGGGGCATTCTTCCAATTTTGTCTTCATTCCTAATTTTTTTAACTTCGTGTAAATATTTCACAACAAAAGCAACTTAATTTTTAATATATATTTTATTAAATAGATTTATAAATCTATATGTTTTTAATTATTTCGTAAAAGTATCTTTTATTATATATCATTTCTAATCTAATGCCCTTAATAGTTATTTTTTATTCTACAGCCAGTAGCGAAACTAGGGGGATGGCAGGGGCTCCGACCCCCTTAAAATGAAAAAAATTTCATATGACCCCTTTAAAATTTTTAAAAATTTAAATTAGTAAAGGTAAAATTGCACTTTGACCTCCCTTAAAAATATAAAAATTTGATTTAATCCTTTAAAAATTATAAAGATATAATATATTAAAATAGTGAAATTATATTTTTTTCTATCGTAAAAATTACAAATTAATTTTAGCCCCCAAAAACTTTTTCTATTTTTATCTCTGGTTACATTTGTGTTTGAATCCAAACATACAACTAACCATTATTTCTAATCTCACTAATATAGTATTCAATCTCATTGTTATAGTAAATAATGTTTTTAACTTCACTTAAATTATACGCACCACCAATTCAAATAGAACTAAAATTCAGCAATGCTTGACGGAGATAAGATAATAAAAAGAAAAATATAGGATGTCAGCGAGTGGCCACTTGGAATCCTATGATTGGGTCTGGCTTTTCCGACTTGATTATATGGGAATTCGAATAACATCTTCTTAAAATAATAATTATAATATAATATTGTGATTGTGTAAAGAATGGGATCTGAGATTGAGTATTCGATACACGTGTCCAGTTTAGGACAAAGAAAAGATGTAGTAGGTTTCAGCTTGACATGTATGTACAACAATGGACAACGAAGCCCATTTGCAACCCAATATAATTGGGTTCTCAACTCAAACCCATAAAATCTGTTTTTATTTTTTAAATTCAAGTGATCACGTGACTAAATGTTACAAAAGGAATAATAATAGGATTTATTTCAGAAAATCCGAATACCCAGTGACCCGAAACCGCAACGATTATGCATGTGAACTCGAATCCTATTCATTGCCAACAACAAAAAAAAGAACGAAACAATATGGTGAGTCAAAACGTTTGAGTTTGCGTTTCAACATTGGGGGCTAGAAGAAATTGAAGAACAAGGCTCCAACTGTAAGGACAATTTTGAAAGAGGATCGAAATTAAAAAGGGGATTAGAAGAGAGAAGAGAGAAGACATGATGGAAGGCGAAGGAAGGAGCGAAGCCGGCAAAGCATTGGGATTGCTGATATGTGGTACGTTGGTGTACTACCATTGTGCTTACCGCAATTCTACCATCCTCTCTCTCTTCTCCGATGTCTTAATCGTTCTCCTTTGTTCTCTTGCTATTCTCGGCCTCCTCTTTCGTCAAATGAACATCTCGTACGCTTTCTTTTCTTTTTTCCCCGCTCTGGGTTCTTTTCAATTTTTTCATTTCTTTGTTAGGTTTTTTGTTTTTGTTTTTTTACTCTCTTGCCGTTTATATTTTCAATTGTGGATTCTTGCTAGTTTAGGGTTGATGTACTGTGTGTTCTGAGAAGACCGAGTTTATATTTTCAAGTTGCAATAATTAAGCTGATTGATAGTTTTAAATTCCATTTTGTTAATGGGGATTGGTGAAGTTGATTGTTTTTTATGCTTTGCGCTGCTTTTGATTCGAAGAAATGGGTGAATTTGGACTGTTGTCGTCCCTTTCCTACCAAATTATATTATCTTTCGTTTATCATGCTATCAAGTACCTTCTTAGAGTGCGATTGCAGTAGTCCTTGGGTTTAGGTTTAAGTTGGTTTAACTAATCATGGTGAAAGGAAAAATTATGTGGGTGGTCATCAAAATAAATTATTATTGATCATCCTGATGATGTTTGACAAGATTATGCTTATAGAACGATTTTGCATTTCGGGTGTTTGTTTGATCTTATTTTCGTTAATCGACTCTATTTTAACTTTCACTGCATCTGGGGAATTATTAGGGCATTAGGTTAATTGAGCTTTGTATTAGGCTCCATTGTTGCTGAAGATATTTTCAGTTTGTACGAGATCTGAACTATAGTTTGATTTGAATATAGTGTTGAAATTGCCCTCCACTTGGGTTGTCTTCCTATTCTTCTAATATTGTCATGTATTTCTTATAGTTCTTTCCTCTTTTCAAATATCATCTTATTGTTCTGCGTTTCTGGAACTGCTGATATGTGCAATGTGATTTGTCTAATAACATTCATACATGATTTAGCTCTTTTCATTTTAGGAATGGATTTTTATTCTTGAACTATTTCACCCTCATAATGGAAATGCTGTTTTATAGGGTACCAGTGGATCCACTTGAGTGGCAGATCTCACAGGATGCCGCTAATAGCATCTTTGCATGGTTAGCTAATACTGTGGGGGCTGCTGAGTCAGTTCTAAGAGTTGCAGCAACTGGACACGACAAAAGGCTATTTTTTGGGGTGAATTTTTGCAGCTTAAATTGCTCTACACTATAAAATCAGCTAGTTTTTGCTATTTATATCCTAATTGCTCCACTTAGTTGATATCTTTTGAATATCCACCTCGAAGGCATGTTACTGCAAATCCCCCGGATAACTGCCCTTCTCCTTGGAACCCTGGCCATCCGTTTTTCTCTTGTTGGTTGATTTGCTCATTGATTTGAAACCTTTTGATGATTATACATGCAATTATCTTGATTTCTTTTGTTTTTTTCTTCCATGACTATTAACCTGATGTATGTCTTCCTTCAGGTTGTTGTTTGTCTTTACATGCTGTCAGCCATTGGACGATTGGTCTCTGGCGCTACAGTTGCTTATGCAGGTATGTTTGCCATTAAGTTCTGTTTCCTGTTGCTGAATCAGTTAGTTTTTGTAGTCGAAACATAGATATTTGAACTGGTTAATGTTGAATGAGCTTCACTCTATTTATTTATCTTGAGATACTGTCAAGTTTCTTTTGTTCATTCAAGCACTATGAATTGATTTTATGCATTGGGAATTTGGTATTCGTAATTTGTAGCAATCATTGTATTAGCAGTACCTTTTTAAATGCCATTGAAATTACTTTACACATGACAGGATGTTGGAATGTGGCCAAAAGATGTAAAAAGTTATTCGCTGTCCTACAACAAAGAATACTTGATTTTTCACAAGATCACCCGAAATTTTAGCAAGCTTTATGGTTTCTTTTCTTTGATTCTGTATCTTCCTGAGATTTATGAAAAATCAAACTCTTTTTGTTTCTGAAATAGGATTATGCTTGTTCTGCCTTTACATGCTTGCTGAGAACTCACAGTCAATCAGAACATGCGTTCCTCAGTTACAGAGGCAAAGAAATGGCACCAGTGTCGAAGACGATAATATGTAACTGCAGGTGCAGTTTGAAAACTTAGTAAAGCAATTGAACAGAAAATATTAGGAAAGCAAGTTGAAGCTTCTGAACTTTGTTTTCAGATCAGGCCAAGCCTTGTCGTATCCTTGCTATTCTTGGTCCCAGACTGTAAGTTGCATTAGTGATGTTTAGTGCTGTACTTTTCCTATGGTTGATCTTTATCAATAAAACTAAATTCATTTATATCAAGTACGTATGTAACCTCTAAGAACGTGAGAGAAACTTTTGATCTTACCTCCTTTATCGCATTTATAGCAGGAAACCATTTTGGATTATCTACATGACTGATTTTAGTGGAATGTTCTTAGGACACAATGTGGTTGTATAAATTTCTCAAGGCTGGTACCTTGCTTTGCCCTTGATCTTGACAGAATAGACTGCGTGGAATAATTTTTGTTTTTGTCACCAACAAATTGCTGGAAGAAAATGTTATTTCTAAAAAAAACCAAAGTGCCGGAGCAAGAAGCTGCCTGCCCAAGCCACTTTCCAAACAGCCATTGCGGTGCAATATCAGGTAATACAGTTCACTTATCCCATCTCAAGCCACACACAAAGGTTAATACGGGGACCAAATTGATCAAAATTTCATGTGATAGAAGAAATCTGTGGGTACATGACAATATTCAATATATCCCCACAATGGAGGTCACCTGATAATTCAGCGGAACAAAATTAAAAAAGAATTTTGTAGAAATTGCTAGGGTTATTCAGATTAAAAAATATATATGGGCACTGATACTAATAAATATCATCAGCCACCCCGGAGCTTCCGCAAACAACCCTGAGTCTACTAGCATGCTGGCACAGCATCCTCTTGCATTTTAAAGAGAGGAGTGTCGACTAGTTTAGCTTTGGGAGATGTTTTTGTAGAGCCATCATAATATGCGTTTCTCAACAAGCAATATGTCTTTCCAGGCTTCATAAAACATCCAGGTGATACCTGAGGCGGGCATTACTTTTAAACAGCTAGCACCCCACCCTCTGTACAGACCCATGAGGCCCTCATCCCGGATTACTTCAGCAAGTGTTGCTACCATATTTGGTGGACACTTACCCTGCAAAGCTCCCACCATTAGCCGTTTTCTGGCAACTTCCAAGGGAAAGCTGATGGTGCTAGCAGTAAAACCTGGCGATTTCAATTCACCCAATTTAGCAAGTTAAGCATTGGTGCACTAATAGAGTGTTCCATTTTAAATAAAATAATAATAAGCATTGTTAATGATGCCCAGAAAACCCCATAAATATTTTTCAATTCTAACAGTAAAGGCAAAGACTCACCAGCAAGAGCTCCAACTACAAGCATCTCCGGACGATTTAGAGATTTTTTCTTCTTTGATTGGCAGTAGGATTTCTTTAGTTTTTCGTACATAAAATAGTAACAAGTACTATATGGAAGCATGCCCACTAGAGTTGGGGAGAGACCAGCATAAAAGGCACCAACACCACCATCCTTGTAAATCTTGCTAATTGCAATGCTTAAGCTAGGGTATATTTCAGGGCTAACGGTTAGCCTATCCTGTGAGAATTACAAGAACATTCAGCCCCATAAGCAAATGGGTAAAATGAGAAACCCTATAATACCTTCAACATGATCAGATTCAAGTTAATTATTTACCCAAGTGTCAAAACAACATAAAGATAGGCTACTCGACCATTTACCCAATACTCAGACAAATGAGATACAAAGAGGAATCTGAACTCTGAAGCATTAGAAAATTGATGAGTCCGTTGACATTATACAGGCCAAACTCTTAGATGGACTTCATGTAGAGCCAGTGTTCAAAGCAAAATCTAAAAGAAATAAATCATCTTGATGCAGAATGTTCTGCTCTTATCTTTCTTTTTATTTGGGCAAAAAGAAACATAATGAACTCATGAGATATCAGATACCTTGAGAACTTCAAGTGGATGGCATGCAAGTGTGCTAACAATTCCAGCAGCTGCACCAGCCACAGCAACTGGAGAAACCCAGGAAAGAGAAAAGTTAACGTTAACATGACCAATTTGCAATTTTGGGCCTTCAATCTGCTTCCATTTCTCCTGTGCTGATGTCATTGTTCGCTTGACACACTCAAATGTTCCAAGCTCAATTGCTTGGGTAGGAATTATTCTAAGCATATTGATTCCATTTCCAGCCCACAGTCCTTGCCAACCTTGCTGCTCAATGATCTCAATGAAACTACCAGTTATGTTTTTGGATCCAACACCTACCACCATTCTGGTCCTGCATGTCAGAACCCCAAATTATGAGTTGAACAAATAAGTTACAAGTGTCTCAACATAATTCATCAGAAATTTAAGCAACAAATACATTCATGACAAACACATGATAATGATTTTCAGGCAAAAAGGATCATGAATAAGGTAACAATGATGAGAACAAACTATCCTAAGATTTCAACAATGACTTGATATCCAAAACATTGCAGGTCAACAATTTATTATACCCTAGAAACTAAACAAACAATACACACATTCAATCCTATGATACACTAATTATCCTGAAACACATAGGAGCAATAAGTGTACCACAGTGCAGTACAGGGAAAGAAATACAGCAACCACAAGAATCAACACACTGAGACTTCATTTTTTTTTCTTTTTTTGGGGAATAAAACAAGGGCAACAACAAGCAGAAAGCACCAAACTGGTTTATTGTCAATCAATTTGACTAAATTTGAAGGATCTATATAACTTAGTATCACAATAAAAGGCCTGAATGGACATTCAAATTCTCAAACTTACACCAAAACGTATAATAGTTGACAAAAATTTGCCAGCCAATTTATCCACTGTAAATTTCTAATGCTCAATGGCATTAAAAATATGGAGAACAAATTAAAATTTATGATCAATATGGAAAGAAATTCAATAGTTTTTACTTAAAACCGAAAACTATGAAGTGAGCTATATAGTACACCCATGTTCAAGCTTCCAGATGAGTTTCCATATCTTTTAAAAAATTTAATGCTCATTGAAAGAAAAAATTACACTTACTAGACACCAGATAAAGAATCATAAACGTTAGACATAATGATAGAGACAAGAACTCAGCAAAATAATGAAGGAAACCATATAACACAAGTGTATACCAACCTGATAGTTTCTAAAGGAGCGAGGACAGCTTTGGTCATAGCCCCAGCTAAAGCTCCACTAAGAAACTCACCAACTTCTCTAGTCCTCAAGAAATCCTGAATCATAATCAGAACATGTTTTTGTGATATTGGCGACAATCATTTTCATGAAACAAAAGATAACAGTTATTTGAAACGGTAGCCTTCTAAACTTCAGATCTCTGTATTCCCATAACAGCTATTTTGATGCTGCTGGCAAATGGTTTAGGGAATATAAAATTAAATGAATTACATCAAAGATATCTCATAACTCAAGCTAACTCTAAGACCAGTAACCATCTTTGGCCATTATAGTGCAGGGAGTCATATAGATCAATAAAATTGACAAAATCCAATATCAAAATTTTCCAACAATACATTTCTTAACATAAACAAATTAGGAACAAGATATCTTTCATGTCCATAAAATCTTTTGAAAATTTAGAAAAACCAGTAATGAAATATAGTTAAAATAAAAAAAAAAATTCTTAATGGACAAAAAGAAAACAACATTCTTAAGAGGGTCATTTTCTTTTATATCTTTTACTCGGTGTATTTTTTTGTTTGGAATAGTAGTCTCCCCATAACTATCAGCAGCTAAACATTTAATAAAGAAAATTGAAAAAAATTGATGCAGAAACGCATGTCGTTTATTGACACAGCTTTTTACCTCCAACAAGTGGGATACCAAAGAATTTTCTTGTTACTTTATATTTTACACTTTCCATTTTCCCAGCACCCAAACAGAACCTTAGGCTTAAAGCAGTAACACCATAAAAGGGGGGAAAGAGAAAAAACTCACTCTAATGGGAACTCTCAAATCGGGAACTTGAAATCGGATCTCAAAAGGTTTTGGAGAATGCAAAGAAAAAGGCTTTTCGAGTTCGTCAAGCTCCTTCGGAACAACCAACGCCATGTTCCCAAATACCCTGTACCTGTTCTTCTGCGATTCAAAATCCGTTTTCAACATTATTGCTACTTTACTTTCTCTGTAATAAAAATATAAATAAAATTTTGTTCACAGATTTCAGATATCTCAAACTCAGAAGATTAAAAACATAAAAAAAATGCAAATATTTTGATCTAGCATGCAAAGAAAGATCCCTTTATTTTAAATTTTCTCTCAATTTGTAAGTAATAATAACTACAAAAAATTAGAAGAAAAAACCAATGACAGAGAAAAGAGAGGAAAATTGACGTGCCTGAGGCAGAGAGGGCGATTTTTGGGGCATTAGATATTTTCCTACGCTTTTTCCCTTGCTTTTTTTATTTTGGGTTTGGAAAGAGAAAGAAAGGGAGGGAATTTGATTTGTGTTTTGGGGTTTTCTGGAGGGATTTGGCTTCTTTGGTTTTTGTGTCTATTCTAGGGTTTTTCACTTTCTCATCATCCGGCTTTTTTTTTTTTAAATAACTTAATTTAATTAATTAATTATTAAAATTATCGAAGTAAAAATTTATATACGAAAATAAAAATTCTCTCGATGTCATTGACATCAACTTAAATATTTTTTCCTCTAACTATTTCATTTCCTTTAAAATTTTTATTAAATATGTTTCCTTAATAATTTCTTTAGAAAGTTGTAATCAATTTTAAAATTCTCATTAAATATTTTTTTTCTTTTAAATACTTTCCAAAAATTGTTACCAACTTTAAAATTACCATTTAATTCCCATTAAATATTTTTTCCTTTAGTTCAAATTCTCACCTAATTCCCATCAATATTCATATAACTTTTCTTTTATTATGAATATATTATTAGGTAGATATAATAAATTTTAATAATTATTAAAATTAGATATCTGTTTCATTTATATTTCTTATACTTATAAATATAAACTTTCTATTTTTTTTGTTTACTCTCTCTATTTCTCTTTATTTTATAATATTTTTTATTATTTTATTATTTCTTCTTTTCACATTGTCCTTTTTATTATTTATTTTTTCTTTTATTTATCTTCTTATTCTCAATTAAAAACCTAGTTGTCGTAGGTAATAGTCAATTTCAAAATCAAAGAAGAGACTTTCTCTTTCTCGTTGACTTCTACGGTTGAGAACTCTTAATAGCCAGCCCCAAATATTCTAAAACAATTACCAAAGTTTTGAATTACTCTTTCTACAACGATTTTTTTTAAATATCATTAATGCCGCTTGACACGAAGGCGACACTTAAATTATTTTTTTTTAAATTAACGGATGCCACCTAACATATTGACAACACCCAAATTTTATTTTCTGAAATTTCCCTTGTGTCGCCTGACAAACCGACGACACCCATTAAAATATTTTTTTTGTCTTTTTTCTTCACCATGAATACTTGTATTTTTCATGGTCATTCCAAAAAATACATATTGGTGCCTCCTGACATAGTGGCGGCACCCAAAAAATTCTTTTTTTTAAGTCAATCATTGGCTCATCAAGGGGCGATGATGTCAGTGTGTCAGACAGCATCGGCGAACATTGTAAATTTAAAGTAATTTTTGTATATAAATTTTTACTTTCATAATTAATTAATTAAATTAGATTATTTTTTAAAAACCCTCAATTTTCATTATCTTTTTATATTTCATTATACATGGTAGCAAGTAAATGTTGGTAACTGTCAATTTAAAGAATAATATTTTCAAAAAATATATTTTATTTGCATTTGGTTGAGGTGGACGAGAACTATTTATTCAAGCCTCGATCCAGAGTGAAATTGAATCAGACAGACCATTCAATTTATGAACAACTTTAACTATTAGCAAACAGTTTTTCCTATTCGATCAATAACTTTATGAAAATGAATACCCTTGACCAATGAATTAAAGACCGGAATTAATTTAGGTATTATTATATCATATTTTATAAATACAAAATAGAAAGATCATACTATTATATGAATTTTTAAAAGTTTATATATAATACAGTATGTATTGTTAAATTTACAAATATCAATATTATAAATAGTTAAATATAATAAATTATTACTGTTTTTACACTCTCGAATATGAGAATAAACGTGTTTTAACATGCTCGAACTTATATCTTTTTGTATTAACAATAATGTCAATGCCAATCAAACTAAAACTTAATCGATATTTATTATGTTTTTTTAAATAAATTTATCAACAGATTAAATATATATATATATATATATAAAATAAAACTAGAAAGTATATATCGTATCACTTTATTGGTGTTGTTTATAAATAACATTTTCAGTAACAAATGGGATAATTTGGTAAAACCATGTGATAGTGTCACAGGGCTAAAACTTTACTCTCACGTTCCGTACAGCCTTAGGCGATCATTTCGATTAAACACGCTTAAGTCAGTCTAATCACCACAAAATAAGGATTCAACTAGAACTCCTCCAATGCACCAAATTATATAGCGAAAGTAACTCTAGCCAAAAGAAAAATAATGCACGAGAAGTGTTTGAGTAAATGCTCTCAAAGAATTCCATTACTCTTAATAATTCAATAAACAATGGATGAATAAAGT
Organism: Gossypium sturtianum; assembly: GCA_025698515.1. NCBI lineage: Eukaryota > Viridiplantae > Streptophyta > Magnoliopsida > Malvales > Malvaceae > Gossypium > Gossypium sturtianum. The sequence goes on along the minus strand of CM046955.1, from coordinate 161,872,034 downwards.
GAATTACAAGTTAGGGAAGGCTCTCTATTTATAATTGGACTCCCTACAACCGACGGACGAGATTAGCCTATCTCTTAAATTTAGGGATTTACAATATTACATAATTAAATCTAATCTAATCTTATAATATATGATTCCCCTCAATCTTCTAAGATTAATTTCCCTATTTATCATAGTAGCCTATGTTGTCATATATTCATCATTGGGTCACCCAGGCATTAATCTAACAGGATTTTCCATCAGCTTTTTGAATCGGGTCAACTATTATGGGCCAAATGATCTTCATGTCAATGATAGACCTCCATATTGTGTGCGATGGTCACAGACTTTAAACTGCAGCCCGTGATAATATCATTCGCTCCAATTTAAATTCTCCAACTATAAAAGTTTAGTAAAAGTGTTTTACTATTTCAATCGCAATATATAATAAAATGAAATTTTAAAGAATTTTGAAAAAACAAATGTTGAAGCCCTTAATAATCCGTGACATATGAGTGCATTTTTTTTATTAAGACTTTAATTGGCTTTGTAATTATTTTACGAGAGTTTTCAGCATTGAAGCTGAAAAATTATTAATTAATAATTCAAAATGACACTAAATTATTGTTTGTGTTATATTTTGATCTTTCAACTTTTATTTTTTTTTATTTATTTAATAAATTATTTGAAATTAAATTATTTGGTCACTGAATATTAATATGTGTTTGAAAGTTGACAAAAATGTAGAGGTGAGTTTTTTTATTGATCTAATAATAAATTTAGCCCTCTAATATTTACATATTCTATTGATTCAATACTAAATATAATTTAGCTCTCAATATTTACAAAATAATAAATTTTGATTTTTAAATATTTAAAAATAAATCTGTTAATCTAGAAAAGGTTAAATTTATAAATTTTAAATTTAAATTATACATGTAAAATAAATCATAATTGCTTTTCCTCTATGGTTATTGAACCTTTTCTTACCCACAACTTGGTGAGTAATCACCCTTCGTTAACGATCTTCATCGTAGGCTTTGTTTTAATACCCTTTTCAACTCCAACTACCGAACTTCCCCAACTTTCATGGAAGGAATTTCTTAAACTTCCTTTAAACCCTATTGTCGAAATCGTAATAGCCATTAATTAAGCACCTCTTCAGGATTTTATTTTTTAGTTTTGCTATGGATCAAACTGTGACATGTAAAGGTTAATGTTTTATTTTCGGGTGTAAATTTGAGGTTAAGATTCAATTAATTTAATCCTCAATATTAGCGAAATAATCAATTTTGATTTTTTTAAATTTTAAAAATAGTTTTGTTAACCTGAAAAAGGTTAAATTCATTTTGTAAATGTAAATGGTTAGATTTATTAATTTTTTTTATTTAGAACTATATTGATAAAAAATATAAGGATTAAAGGGCTAAATTTATTATTAAAACAAAGAAAATGCTCATGTCAACATTTTTATTAAATTTCAAACGGATGTTAAGATTCGGTGACAAAAAAATTGATTTTAACTAATTTAATGATTAAATTAGAAAAATTAAAAGTTCAGTGATTAATATAGAACGTCAGCAATAGTTCAGTAACCATTTCTATACTTTACCCTTAAACTAATCAATTTAATAATGAAAAGAGTAATTTCACCTAATCCTGTAATAAAGTGACCCGATAATCATACGAAGGGAAACAAATATAAAATATTATTGAAGTGCAGCAAAATTTGAGAGCGCGTTTCCCAAGCCTCAGAGCCTGTGATATTGTCAGAGTGCCGACCACAGCCGCTCGTGACGTTGGTTCTGGTCAAAGTTGATGCAGTAGTTGCTACCCTATTTGCTATTTTCTTCGGTGCTTTATATACTTTAAAAATTGGAAAAATAAAAAAACACAACAAAGAGAAAAATATATAATTTATACACGTTTGAAGGAAAAAAAACAAAAGAAGAGAAATATTGAATTCTTTCGTACGATGATAAAGGGCAGAAAATCCTTTTATAAAATATGAATTATTAATAAAAACTGGATACCCTTTCCGTGAGTAAAAAAAAAAATGTATGGGAGATAATTTGATGGTTAAAAATTGTTTTGAATATCTACCTTAATATTTTTGAACGGTGTATTTTCAACTATTGATTTTATCTTAAAATTTTAAAATATTTTCTTAATATATAAACAATTAACCCAAATAGTAATGTTTTGAAATTTATACAAATAATAGGTAACTAAATTTTAGAATAAATATTTATTTCCAAAAAAATATTCAAGTTAAATTAATAATTTATTTTTTTTAAAATTCTTGTTTACCTGATTAAGAATTTATTTTAAACATAAACTTTTATAATTTAATAAAAATGAAAGACTTAAAATTTATCTTTTTATTTAAATATAAATTGTATGAAAATTACATTTCTACTTTATGTACTTCATTATATATATGATTTAAGACGCTCGTAATTTTTTCGCTTGTACTATTAAGGGTGGGTTTGGATGGACGATTGGGTGTGGTGTGCTTAACTTTTTTTTTGTCTCACGTTACTATATCGTTACAGTATATAACTTCATCGTCACCATTATTTTTACACTAACTATAAATAAACATACCGACTATTTAAACTCACCCTGAAAATATAAAATAATTATCGTTAAAGAAATTCCGATGAGCGTAAAACAAAATCAACAAAATATTATATTCGTAGATTATAGTGAAAAGAAAATCACAATATTCATGCCCGTGTATATTTTTTAAGCTTAGAGAAGCCTAAAGTTGAAAAAAACGGAAGAAAGGACGAGAGATAATGAAAATGATGGAACAACTTTGGGTCACCTTTATACGAGTCCTAATGCCAAGTGGGTCTATTTTTGCCCAATAATTTTCTTCTTTTATCACCATGGAGTGGAAGACTTGTTTCTACTTTAAATTCGGTCAAAACCAAGTACAGTGGATAAACATCTTGTCACTTTTTTCAAAGAGAATCATCTTTAAAAATATATATTAAATTTATATTTCGGGATTATGTAATTATATAAATTTTATGTATTTAATGCATTCATATATTTTCTTATTCTCAAGATGTCATTCACGTAGGTTAAACTACGGAAAATTATTTGATAAAATGATAGTCTAAATGTGGAATTAATACTTATCTTTCGTGGGCATATAAAAAGTTGGAAAAAGATAATATTTAATCTTATATATTAAGGAATAACAACATAACATTTTGTCATCAAATAAAATAAAAATAATAAGAATTTATAAATAAATATTAATAAATTTATTTAAATATAATTAAATTTATCTATAATTGTCGCGATTATTTAATTATATTTAAATAAAATTATTTGTATTTCTTTATAAATTTTAAAATTTTATTGTTATATTTGGGAAAACAACTAAAGAATTTTTTTTCTTTTCTTTTGAAGAGAGCTATCGGTTTTTAAAGAATCGATTTTCATTTTTTTTCAAAACCTGATCAAATCAGTTGAGGAAAAACGAAAAGAAAAAGAAGAAATAGGGTTTATCTTTTTATTTTTTTCCACGAAGGAGTAGAGCCGTGCATATGCCGTGTCGAGCCTGGATAAAAAAAATTAAATTTTAGGCTCAGCTAGTCCATGTTAAAAAGTTTTTTATATAATTTTTGTAAAAAATATGATCATCAAAAATATTAAAAATATTAAAATAGATGTTTTTCAAAAAATTGAAAGTAAATTAAAATTTTTTTATACTTAAATAATATTAAGATAGGTGTAATTTAACTAGTAAATACCTATGAACTAGTAACAAAATTAACAATAAAATAAAATTTATACAATATACAAACAATAGCAACATATTAGTGAAATGGCATCAAAATAGTGAGAAAATAGTTTTTTTCTTTTTTGCAAATTCAAACCGAGCTCAGGTAAAAAAAACTTATCCGAGACCCGACCTATTTTCTAAACGGGTCTTATTTTTATCAAAATCTATTTTCGAATTTATATTTTTATCTAAAATCACTTTTTTTTGTTTTTGTTTTTTTATGATTCTCTTTGAAGAACAATTGAAAAGGGAAATGGTTTCGTGCTGCCCGATTTTCCGGGAATCCGATTCCCACACCCGAAATGTCCCTTTAATCTCTACCCGCCATATTCATAAATCTTAGATTGCGAGGATAATAGAAATGAAGCAGATTATTAAAAGCACTTTAATAAACATCTTTAAGCCTATATCCACATGATTTTTAACGTATTTTGCTAAGACATGGGAGCTGAGTTTGTACTAATGTGTTCCTTAAGCATAGGATACTTTATATTAGTGTTTGCAGAAAATAATTTGTAGTACTACTTTAAAACAACAACAAAAAAAAAGAATTTTCTAAATGCTTAATGGTCTTCCTACAAAATGGTTAACTCTCTCTTCGGGAGCGCAGTTTCAAAAGATAATCAAATTTGAATTGTAAATATTAATTTATAATTTATTAAATTTTAATAGGATTTTAAAATAATTTTATCATATTTAGAGTCAGTGTCTTTGTCTACCCTTTAAATTCGTCATCATTTTTTTATAAACTATCCAGTGATCGAATTATTCATCTGGTTTGATAGACATAATTGGTGCAAAAAGAATCTTCATTAGAAAAATGTTGAATTTAGACTAATCGGACTCAAATTAAAATTAAATAATAAAAAATAAATTAAATATAATTATATAACTACAAATATCCATGTAATAATACTTATAATGTTTTCTATTATCATTTGAACAATATAATAAATTAACAAATTAAATTATAGTATATTGGAACATGAATTTTTTTTAGAAAACAGTCAAACCCACTTCTGATTGAATTTGTGATTTTATTAAAAGAATATAAACTATACTTTCATTTCATTTAAAGGTGTTATCAAAACTTGAATTTAAAATTTTTTAAGCTTAATTATTCTACCAAAAATCTCATATCACTGTTTAAATTAATAAAAAAATATATTTATAATAATACTAATTTTTGTATCATTGCATTTATATCAATATTTATATATTTTAAATAAAAACACTTCAAAAACTATTTTATTTACATTTGAATTAGGCACCACCCGTAAAAAGTTTTTTGTCCAAGTTTAACATAGCTCAAACCAAACTAATTAAGTCAGATTTTTGAAATTGTGTGATTTAAGATATTAAATTATTTAGAATTGTTTATTCAAGTTTTAATTTGTTTGAAATTTCTATGTTTAAATTGTTAGAAATACTTAAATTTTTGTGAATTTTTTATATTTAGTTTGCTTAGATTATTATTTATTTATTATTTAATTTTTTTGTTATTAGTTGTGAATAAAATTTATTCAAAATTGATTTATATTATTTTTAAAATTTTGATTTTAACGGATTCGGTTTTGCAATTTTACGGATTTAGATAACTGATAAAAAGTTGAAAATGTTAAATTTAAAATTGGATAATAAAATTGAGATAATTTATAGATTCAAAAATTTAAATAAATTTAAATTCAGATAATCTCAAATTTGTAGATAACGGATCTGCTACTATCCTAACTTCTATAGCTTGAAATTCCTTTTTGGTAATTTACATTACCTGATCAAATCAACTTCAAAGTCGTTATTAAAATAAAAACAAAGTTGGTATGAACTAATTAATGGGATTTCTAAAAAATTATAGGAATCAAGTAGAAAGTATATTAATGGTCCTGGATTAAGACCTGAATCTTACTTAAGTCAGTCAAAAATTAACTCAACTGGAAAGCCCCCACCCCTCCGCCAACAACAAAGACAAACAAAAAACTTAAAGAATTTGCAAGCCACGCTCCATCAAAAGCCGTAGTCAATCACCTGGTACAGCATTGATCAATTTATCAAGCCATCAACAAACTGTCAAATCCTTTAATGAAGAAATGAATGGCATCAAAGGTCTGACCTGCCACGATATTTACACACAAATGTGACCGGTTTTATCGAGCCTAAAAGAACAACTTGTTGAGGCAAACTGCTGGACCAAGCTATTAAAGCCTGCATCTCCGACACAGCTATCCGTCTTGAAGGGCCCTCAGAATTGGGCTTCACATACTTAATTCGTAATCCCTTGCTCAAGAGGCTAAGTGAGGCATAGGGTTTCCCCCTTTTACATGCCTTAAGAAAGAAGCCTAATTACCCAGATTCATGAGGATCAATCTTCTCAAGATTTAGGCCCATTCATGACCTATTTGAAAATCATCAATGCTCTTGCAACGGTGAGAACCCAGAATCCCCCACTGACTTGTTTATTCATTGTAACAGAAAAAAGGCTATGATATAGTTTTGCTATTACGTTTTGTACCAGCCTCTCTTTTTATCGAGGGGAAAAGCCGAAAGGGAAAAGAAAACGCCAGCTTTGATTAATTGAAGAAGTAAGCAGTTAATGGTTGCAGATGCAGAAGAATAAGCTCGGCCACCATTTTTTATCTCTAGCGAGACACTACTCCAGAGTGGCTCCGCCTCCACCTGCGTATGCCGACCCAGTCATCCGTGTCTCTAATAACGTGGCTTACTTGGGCAGTCCTAAACAGGGTCCAAAGCCACGCCAACTCCTTTCCTTGCCCCCTTTCCCTGGTCAACATTTGCCCGGAAAGAACTCTGCTACTGGTCGTGTCACTGCTATCAGCTGGCTCAAATATTACTTTGATGAAATTTCAGACTCCGCCATTCAGTCCCATTTTAACAAGGGCCTCGTAAGTATGCCAAACTATTTAATTTTCTTTTATAAATATAGAGATACCCATTGCTTTGCTCGATGCTTTAGGCCAATTAATCCTCTCTGCCGCTTACCTTTCTCAGCATTCAATAGATGTATGTATGTCCTTCTTGTTGTAGGTTGAGATCGAATCCTCAAATCCTAATGCAGGCGGTTCTTTCATAGAAAGGGATGGGCAAATGAAATCCTTGAGAAAGGTACTGATTCTAAGCATGTTACCCTTAATCTCAGAATTTTACTTAAAAAATTAAAAGAAATTGCCTTTTTTACTTGGGTCCTTGTCTATAGTATGCCCTTATGTGGGGGTTTAATTACTCTGCACTTATACAGCTTACCTACAGATCAAGCATAATGAGGTGATGGAAGTAGGGGCAAGAGTTTGGGTACCTGTATCCATTGCGGAGACTCGAGTCTCCAAGAGATTTGACTGTATACCGAGTGGGACTCTTCATCCTAATGCTGATGAGATTGACTATTTGCGAAGGCTTGTCAAGTATAAGGCATGTGTTGAGTTTAACTGCTTGTTGGTATCTTTTATCAATCTCTTATTGACAATTGTATATGTTTGTGCTTGTTTGCAAACCTGTAAGTTGATGTGTGTCCTTCTTAACTCCTATATTACTTTTCACTTGATGGATTATGTGCTCTGAGTTTTTTGCTTCATTCTGAATTGTTTTTCAAGTTGTTCCCGTTTTTAGTATTGCTGTTTAATGTTTCAGGACTATGCTATACTTGTACTAAATAAACCCCCCAAGCTGCCAGTAAAGGTTTGGTCACATTGTTTGGGGCATTTGTGTTGTTTTCTCTGTATATTGTGTTTCCTCTTACTTTGTTTTGTAACAATATCTCCAGGGAAGTCTGCCTGTGCATAACAGCATGGATGCATTAGCAGCAGCAGCTTTGTCTTATGACTATGACGAGGGTCCTAAACTGGTACGCTCATTTTTTGTAGATTATATGGTGAATGCCTTTACCATACCTGGTTTCTTTTTTGTCATTATTATCGGCATATATCAGTAGTAGTTAAGAGTTCAGTGCTTTTCATGATAATCTGGTATATGATAAAAAAAATTTGGCTTGAATGCTTAAATTTTGGATTTAAGCTGAAGACGAGTGTCCTTGTTTGAGAGAAACATTAGGATCATGGTGGATTATATGGGATGAATAATAGCCTGGCATCACACTTGTAGGTAGATAGATTTTAATGTAGTTGCACTTTTATATGTTTCCTCTCGTCTCTGTGTGCATGCAGTATGCACACAAGCACCCTTTTCTGTTTGAGTTTATAATTCTTCTTGAAAGGTTCTTGACTTCTTCTTAGACATCCATATCATGGTATTTGATTTTTATTTTTATTTGCTTCAATCATGCAAAGAAACCATGTCTCATTATTTCATAGGAGGAACATATATTTTTCTGCTTACTTGGTTAAAACTATATCAACCTTAAGGGACATGTTTTGAAATAGGATCAAGAATGAACCAAGTTTTTTTTTTTTTTTATGTCTTCTTTCCTTTTTCATTATCATTTATTGAAGTTTCAAGTTAGTTGGACCTCTTATATATTTTATCAAGTTGAAGTAATTTTAGTTTATTTCATTGGTTCATTGAGGTTAAACTGTAAATCTTGAGAGTAATGAAGATTAAGATGTTAATAACTTTTTGAGGGTTGATGATGCTTCTTATTCAGCTAATTGTTGAAAAGGACATATGTGGTATGTTGAATTTTTGTGTACTTGGGGTAAGGCTCAGTGGATTAAAGTTATATGTCCAAAGATTTTCTTCTAGTTGTAAGTGAAATGCAGTTTGTAGCTATTAATGAGTTGTGATTTAATTTAGAGTTTCCTTTTGCTTGCTGGTAAGCCATTTTTCTCCATCTTTTCACTTAGGCTGCTTTTCTTGTCAACTTCTGTCAGGTGCATAGGCTTGATAGAGAAAGCAGTGGTCTCCTCTTAATGGGAAGAACTAAAGAAAGCATGAGTCATCTTCATTGGCTGTTCAATGACATAAATCCAGCAAAGTCCTCATGTAAGGTACATGTACCCTAAGGAAAACAAATTGTCAAATGCCTGCTACCTATATTCCATCTTATTGTTATTATGCTTTTTGTTTAGTTAGCGCAATGGCTGCCAACTTGTACAGCATTATAAACTGCTGCTTGAACACTTTTGTTCTTTTAGTTTACAAATATTCTGTTGGCAAATTTAGGCCTGGAATGATGCTTGTGATGCAAAGTTTCAGCGCTATTGGGCATTGGTGATAGGCACTCCAAAGGAGAATGAAGGCTTAATTCGTTCTCCTCTTTCAAAGGTTCTCTTTTGCCAATTAGTCTCTTTGCCTCTACCTTAACTAGCACTTTAATCATGTACCTTTTGTTGTTTTTTTTAGATTCTTCTTGATGATGGTAAGACTGAGAGGGTCATCTTGGCTCAAAATGTAGGTTTAGAACCTTCTCAAGAGTCTGTGACTGAATATCGGGTATTAGGTCCTATGATAAATGGATGCTCGTGGGTTGAACTGCGCCCACTTACTAGCAGGAAGCACCAGGTACCACATCTCTCTCTCTATTTTTTCTCTGCCTTCTTATTCAAGTGATGTATGAAGGCAATTTGTAGCTTTAGAATCATATAGAGAAGGTGACAACTATAGTCTGCAAAGAATGTGTATACACGCTTACCTCCACAAACAGGCTCTTGATGATTAGGGAAGGAAATAGGAGCTTATTCGGGGTGAAAAGGGGGGGGGGGGATTGACTTTTTGTAGTCCAGAAGTAGCTGGCAAATACCTATAAGGCTATAATGAATCTGTCTGTGTCCTACCTTCAAAGAGTTTTTACTTCTCCTATCAGATCATCAATTATAATTAATCTCTTGTACTTCCGATTTTGTTCAGCTCCGTGTCCACTGTGCAGAAGCTCTAGGGACTCCTATAGTTGGTGACTATAAGTATGGCTGGTTTGTTCACCGGAAATGGAAGCAGATGCCTCGAGTTGATATTGAGCCAAGGACGGGGAAACCGTACAAGTTACGAAGGCCTGAAGGTCTGGATGTTCAGAAAGGAAGTGTGTTGTCCAAGGTTCCCTTGTTGCATCTGCATTGCAGGGAGCTTGTACTTCCAAATATTGCAAAGTTCCTTCCACTGTTGAGTAATAATGCAGAAACCCTGTCTCCTGGACTAAGTGGCAAGCCTGATCTCCTGCGCTTTGTAGCATCAATGCCTAAACACATGAAAATTAGTTGGAACTTGATGTCATCCTATTTAGTGTAAATATCCAAGATTTCAACTTTGGTGGTCTCATCTTTACATTCATTGATTTTATCTTCTGCTGCGACTTCAATTTTGTTAAGATCATTACAAATTTAGATCTAGGTTTTTTTTGTTTTTCAGTGTGGGCAAGGATTTTTGTAATTCAAGATGGTTAGATCTGGTTTGGATTATTATTTATTTAATAAAAAAAAGTTGATTGTAAAAATATGTAAATGTTAAGATATGATAATTTTTTTAATATTTACTATTTTTAAATGATGAAACGGGCTTTCCGAAAAAATTTGATCCAATTTGGATCAAGCTTGAATAAACAAAAGTATAATTCTTCGGGCATGAACACTTCTATTTTGATCCATCTATAATTTGAGAGATTTACAAAGAATGAAAATATAATATTTTCATATAATACTTTGTTAATGAATGGGGTAAAATTAAAATATTAGTTTTCTCATTTTCATTAATCGATGTCTAAAAAATCAAAATTTATGTTTGATGAACATAAATTTTAAAATTTATTTTATTGAGGGTATAATGTTATTTTCTTTGATAAAACAAATAGACATAAGTAGATCTTACAATGTTTTTTTTTTTTTGTTAGTTATTTTAATATACTATAATATTTGTTCGTTTAACCATAAAAGTATTTGAAAACAATTAAAATTCAAGAATATCGTTTTTTTTTTTCGAAAAATAAAAATATATTCATTTTTAAGTATCTCTATGTTGTTTTTATTTATTTTAAAAACTATAGTTGCAAACATGAAGATGATTGAAAATGTTTATTTGCTTTAACTTATATGATATTAAAAATTCTATGAATTTAAAATTTTTTAGGGTCTTTGAATTTAATTTTAAAATCTAAATATTCTCATTTTTGAAATGATTAATTGATTTATGAAAATGAGAATATTTAGATTTTAAAATTAAAAATTCAAAGACCCTAAAAAAATTTAAATATTCTCATTTTTATTAAATTTTTTTTTATTAAATTTTTATAAGATTAAGTTGGATATAGTCACATATTTTTTAATTGATTTATGAAAAATTAAAAATTAAATAAATAAGACAAAAAAAAAATTCTTAATTGGAATTAAAAAACTTTACTGTAGCCAACTTAAAACTTTGAATAAACTACTAAAATAGTCATTTTTGTTTAACTCGGGTTACATATTAGTCAATTATGTTTGAAATATTACATTTTAGTCACTTATGTTATCGTGTTATAACATTTTAGTTACTAAGCGTTAGTTGTCGTTAACGGTGTAATGGTAAGCTGACACAGTACATTAAATCATCATTTCAAACGAAAATTTTAGGTTCAATTATATAATTAGTCCCTATATTTTTTTTCGTTTTGAGCAATTTAATTATTTTCTTTTATGTTATTTGAACTTTCCTTATTATTTTTTTCTTTTTTCCTATTCTCTTCTCCTTCTCTCTCTGTTTTCCTCCCTTCTCCATTTCTTTTAACGTAATTTTTTTTTATGTTTTTCATTTGTTAAAACTAGTCCCTATACTTATATTTTTTTAACAATTTAATTTTTTTCTTTTTCTTTTCTTCTTCCCCTCTATTTTTCTCTCTTCTCATATTTTTCACTGCAGAAACATATTATTTGCCCACCAAATAAACCAGGTTCTTGTTTCTTTCACATGATTCATAAATTGAATTTCATTGAAAACCGAATATCAATCATTCTTAGTCAAATCTCGATTTGAATATAACCTAATTTTGAAACTAAAATTGGATATAACTAATCAATATAAAAATAATTTCCTTAATCAAATCTAAACATAAATTGAATTCTTTACATTCAAAACAATTTTTTTCGTTTCCGAACTTTTACAAAATCGTGTAGATTATTCCTTTCATTTTCTTTTATTTTCTAACGAATAAAATTAAGCAAACGATAAAATTAATCTAAACCTTTTTGGATATTCCCAAGTAAGCTTGATTAGAAATTGAGCATGGATGAACCAAAGAAAGAAAGGGAGCATGGAATCAAATTGGTTTGGATAAAGTTGAGGGTAAGTTTTGTATGGGGTCGTTTTAATCATTGAGAGTGTAGAGCTCATTTGAAGAATTCATGAAACAATGTAGTTTTGAGAGGGCAAGAATGTCGTAGGTAAGATAAATAAGGTGGTCATGGGGGTTGGTTTGGAGGTTAAGGGAACGAGCTCGGGAAACTTTGTTGAGAGTGGACTATCACAAGTCACGATTAACGACATATTCGAGTGAGGCGAGCTTGTGGACTAGGTCATTAAGAGATCCAAATTGGTTCATTAAAACGATGATGGACAATGAAAGTTTATAATTGTAGGGTGAGAATATGCGAAACAAGTTTGATTTTGATTTCAACTTTTGCCTTTTTTTCCATAAACATAAAAAAAATTTAACAAATGAAAAATATAGAAAATATAGAAAAACTACATTAAAAAAGATGGAGAATGGAAGAAAACATAGGGAGAAGTAGAAGAGAATGGAAAAAAAAAAGAAAAAGAAAAGTTAAAAGAACATAAAAGAAAAAAAAATAAATTTCTCAAAATGAAAAAATATGAGGATCAATTGTATAATTTAACATAAAATTTTCATTTGAAATGATGATTTAACGTGCCACGTCAGCTTACCGTTATACCGTTAACTACAATTAACGACTCAGTGACTAAATGTTACAACACGTTAACATAAGTGACTAAAATGTAGCATTTCAAACATAACTGGCTAAAATGTAACATAAGATAAATAAAAATGACTATTTTAGTAGTTTACCCTAAAACTTTTTAATGATGGTTATTTATCCAACGGTCTGTGTTGAAGCCGCCGAATAAAAGGACGAGATTACACTTGCACTGGACGCACTTAGCCAAAAACATTTTGTTTTGAACGATAGCCAAAAACATTAAAAAAGTGAGACACTAGGGTAATACCAAAATTTGGATTAGCCAACTTTGTATTGTAAACCCTTTGCCAACGCCGTCGCAGTACTCTCTGAACCGATGGCGGACCAATCTCCTGCGGATCAGACCCCACCGTCCTCCGGCATGCAGTCTCTCTCCGTCGATTCTCAACCTCCCTCCTCCTCTTCAACTCCACAGTGAGTCATTTTCGTTGTAATTTTAGTTTTTTGTTTTGCTGTTTCTTTATAGATGGAAATCGAGTAAATATATTTATATATTTTGAAATCATTGTTTCAGGATGAGTTTAGAAGAAAAGTTTAAGATTATAAGAAGTGTAGGGGAAGAATGTATTCAAGAGGATGAACTGCTAAATCTTCTAAATCACAAACCTGAACCCATTTGCTATGATGGCTTCGAGCCTTCTGGCAGAATGCACATTGCTCAGGTATTCTACTTTTTTTTTTTTTCATTTTTAGAATCTTTAAGTATTTTTTCCCTCAAAATTTTCTAGTCCTCTTATATTGAATTCTCTGTAGATGTAGGGATTGAATCTCAGAATTGAACCAACTCTTTGATGGATTTAATTTATACAGAAAAGCTAATTATGGGTTTGTTTATTTATTCCTAACACATCATAACAGATTGAAATTTGACAATTTAACTTTATTCTGATTATTTGACTTCAAAGTTTTAGCTTCTTCGTAGTTATTTTATTGATTTTATTGTTTTTTTTAACAATTGCTATATGCATATTTCCCTTTCAATAAATTTATGCTGTTTGCTGCATTTGTTTTCAGATCTAAGTTCTAACATGCTTCTTTCATTCACTTTGTTTATTCATATACTGTGGCTCTACATTAGATTTATTGTGTTTCTTTTTAAATGTTTTCTCCCTCTTTCACTGAATTTTCTTTTGTTGTTTGTGGTAAACAGGGAGTTATGAAGGCAATAAATGTTAACAAACTGACCTCTGCTGGGTGTAGAGTAAAAATCTGGATTGCAGATTGGTTTGCACAGCTAAACAATAAAATGGGTGGTGACTTGAAGAAAATCAAAGTAGTTGGACAGTATTTGATTGAAATCTGGAAGGCAGTTGGCATGGACCTGAATGAAAAGGTTGAATTCTTGTGGTCTTCAGATGAAATTAACTCCAGGGCATCAGAGTATTGGCCACTTGTGATGGATATAGCTCGCAGAAACAAGCTGCCCAGGATAATGAGGTGTGGGGCTAATAAGATCTTTTTGCTTTGTTTTATTAATATTTGTAGTAATTCTTTTGTTGACTCCGGCTACAAAATGTGTTTTTCTAGGTGTTGTCAAATTATGGGCCGTAGTGAACAAGATGAGTTGTCAGCTGCCCAAATTCTTTACCCATGCATGCAGTGTGCTGACATATTTTTCCTTAAGGTGCTTCTGCTTTGGATTTTATCCTTTCCTGATTCCGAGGCTTTTAGAGAACTTTAGGTAGATTTATAAGTAAATCTCAATAAAAGTGTGAGTGTCACTCTGTTTCAAGTTACTTCTACGAATTACTCAATTTCTTAGCCATATAAATGCTTATTAGGCGTATTTTCTAAGTGATATCCATTGTTTCATTTTCTTTTTCTAATTGAGAATTTTCATTAGGACATCATTTGGTATCCTTTTGTTGGAGTAATTGGATTTTTTTTCTCAATGTGTCCAAATAAGTTCCAATTTCTGATTGAAGATCCAAATGTACTATTATATTCCTCTACAGAGCTATTTTAAGTTTGGCAGTTTAAGTAGAGAACAACTGTTAAGGATCTCCAGCATTGTTGCTATTGATCTCCTTCCATTTTTCTGCAGTTCATTCTGGACTATTTTTTACAAGCTGTACCCTTGCTTGTGTACATTCTATGTTTTCTTGTAGGTTATAATGTTAATTCAAACTTTTATTTATCTAAAGCTACTGTAATTGCTGTATGTGGACAGGCGGACATTTGCCAGTTAGGCATGGATCAAAGGAAGGTTAATGTGCTTGCAAGAGAGTACTGTGATGACATTAAGAGGAAAAACAAACCAATTATTTTGTCTCATCGTATTGTCCTACTTCAATATCTATTTTGGTTCTTTTGCTCATTTTCTTTTTCCATTTATCTTAGTTGCTCTTGGTTTTCATGATGTGCAGATATGCTTCCTGGTCTCCAGCAAGGACAGGAGAAAATGTCCAAAAGTGATCCATCATCATCAATCTTCATGGAAGATGAGGAGGTAGTCTGTCTTTGACTGGGTTGATTAATAATATCTGGGTTGCCTTTCTAGAAAAGAACTCAGAGTCTGATGAGTGGCCAGAATCTTTGAGTCATGTACTGATACTTTCTTATGATTCGTGATACAGGCAGAAGTGAATGTGAAAATAAAAAAGGCATACTGCCCCCCTAAAATTGTTGAGGGCAATCCGTGTTTGGAATACATCAAGTACATCATATTCCCATGGTTTAATGAGTTCAGGGTGGAGCGCAATGCAGACAATGGTGGTGACAAGTTAGTGGTTCCATACCTTTTCACTTATATTCCAGCATAAGAATGGATGGGCCATTTTGGAAATTAATGCTTATGCCTTCACATTGGAAGTTTCAGAACTCCTTTAGGCTTTAATTCACTTTATTTGTATAACAAGCTATTTGTTATCTGTTATTGTCATGCTATTTTAGAGTGGCATAGCACTAATGTGTTTATCATTTCATTCAGGACTTACAAGGATTTTGAGGAGCTTGTTTCTGACTATGAGAGTGGAGGGTTGCATCCTGGCGATTTGAAACCTGCTCTTTCTAAAGCTTTAAACAAGATACTACAGGTTAGCATGTTTTTACCTTTTGCTTTTATCTCCCTCCTGCTGTTAATAACTAGGTAATGCATGAAGAATGTACCTAAAACCCTCTGTCAACACTATCCTGGTTAAACTCTACAATTAGCTACGCCTGGCTTTGTATTAGCTTTTTTCACCTTACCAAAAAGGGTGCTTAGGAGCATCAACTGTGTTTGTTAGAAAGTGCAAAGCTCAAAAGGGTTTGAATTGTGGTGTTTTTGTTGTAGGCGCAAGCCTTAACAACACACTGCATTTAGTTTCTGCTGTTAATAACTAGGTAATGCATGAAGAAAATACCTAAAACCCTGTCAACACTATCCTGTTGCAACTGACTCCAGTCACTGGCAGGCAAATTTTTCGGTTAAACTCTACAATTAGCTGCAACTGGCTTTGTATTAGCTTTTTTCACCTTACCAAAAAAGGCGCTTAGGAGCATCAACTGTGTTTGTTAAAAAGTGCAAAGCTCAAAAGGGTTTGAATTGAGGTGTTTTTGTTGTAGGCGCATGCCTTAACAACACACTGCATTTAGCTTCTGGATTTTATTTTTCTTTTTCCTATTTTTAATGTTATAATCCTGCATCCATGGAAGCTAAATTTGTTGCACAGGACCCTTAGTATAAGGGTAGGTAAATATGTCAAAAAGTTTTTAGTATATATATATACCAAAACGAATATTGTGCAGAGTAATGTCTTGATGGACCTTGCGTAGTCATTTAAGTTTACACTTTATTTCATTTTATTTTCTAATTATGTATTGAGAGAGACTTATTTTGTTCTGAAGTTGTATTCTTCATGCTAAATAGAGTTTATTTACTTGGATAAAGATAAATTAACCCTTTCGGTCTTTATTTTTCTTCTACAATTATTTGAGCTGAGAGACTTGTACAAAATGATCAAATTATGAAATAAATTAAGATGAGAAAGTATAAACTATATTATGAGTTTATTTGCTTGTAATGTTAAGTTTGGTAATATAAATTTTGAGTATCAAATAAAATGACATTTTCAAGAATTTGTGAAAATTTGCTTATTAACGAGACGGAAAGTTCTTGAATGAATGATTATTCGGCTACATGCCGTGTCACTCCATGAGTATGCTGTTCCTTCTTTCCCATTATTCTAGCAAAAGGTTGGCAAACTAATTGGGAGTAATGGAGTAGCATGAGACAAATCCTTTTTGACTTGTTTTCATTGTTGCCCTGTTTTATGTTTTTGTGCTTGTGATCATTTTTTTTGGGACACTAAAATTTGGGAGAAGGGGATCGGTTTATAGGATTTGAACCCTGGACTTTGATGCTGACTTTGCACATGATTCCTTCACAAGTCTTTTTATCACTAGATGAGTAGCTTGTGGGCATTTTGGTTCATGGCTTCTCATCTTTTGCATCTGAGGTGCTGTTGTTGGAAGCTTAAAGCCATTGAGCTTTGTCATAATATTCCTGCTAGTCAATGTTGAACTCATGAAAGATCTTGTCATGGCTTTATAATGCTGTGGGCTAAATCATGTAAAAGATGCGGTTTCTCATGTTATGTTCGATGATTCTAGTGGTGCAACTTACATACAACAGTCGTGGAACACCTTATTCTGTTTACATGCCTATGAACTAATTTTATTTGTGAATCCTTTTTTTACAGCCGGTTCGTGATCACTTTAACAAGGATGCTAAGGCCAAAGATCTGCTCAAACGGGTTAAGGTATTGATGAGTTATTGATTCCATGCATTTTAGTTAATGATGTTTTCATGAGGCATGCTATGCTTGACTGGCTATGCCAGTATTTTCAGCTTGTCAGACATCGTTCTTCATCTCTCACAGCATATGAAACTTGACTTTTTAATATTCTGAATGACGCAGAGCTACCGTGTCACCAAGTGACCTCGATGAAGATGATTATCAACTTCTGCCCTCAGGATTAAGTAACTTTTAGTTTAGTTTTATTTATTACATAGCGTATTCAAATGAAAACTTGATCATGCGTGTTATATACTTGTTATAGATATACCTCAGCCAGAAGTTTGATTTGGGTATTAATTATTGCTACCCTCTATTGCAAGATGGATTATTGAACTCAATCCTTGATTTTTAAAAGGCATATTATCAATAATATGATCACGATGAGTAGTTTCGTATGAAATGACGAAGCTATTGTTTTTTAAAAATTATTTTTATTGTACCAAATATATATTTTATTTGTTTTCAGATAATTTTTTTTTTCAAATAAAATATTAATTTATGTAAAGTTTAGTTAGATATAAACTAAAAGTGAACACGAATACAAATTTAAGGATTGGAATTTATTCGAATGTAATTCAGAAGCTAGTAAAAGTTTTATTTTGGGTACAATAAAAGTTTTTGAACTTTGGATTTAATATTTGTACTACTTATCAGTTGTCATGAAACTAAAGAGATGTATAAGTCTGGATATTTAATTCAGTAAAAGTTTGGGTTTAATAAACGCTTAGAACTTGGATTTAAGTAGTAAAGTGTTTTTAGGTTAAATTCTATTATTACTCTTTATACTTGCGGTGTGGAATCAATTTTTGTATTGTTAAATTCATTAAGTTAAAATTTACTATTTTTAAAATTTAATGTGATAAGTATTTTATCATATATGCAATGCTATATTAATTTGTTATTTTTACATATTACTTGTTAAAAATTTAGTTAATAGTTTAAACAAAATTTCAACAAGTAGAATGATTTCGTTGACAAAATATAAACTAAATTTAGAGATGTACATATAAAAGAGATAAATTTTTAAATTTTAGAAAGTACATATCTTATAATGTTTAAATTTACAATTTTCATAAAAATACAACAACTAATAACATAATTTAATTTTTATATTCTATATTAGTTTGGATTTAAAATTTACTTACATAAAAACAAGTAAGACCAATGAGGTAATTGTCAAGTATTAGCACAGTTGATGATGGAAATTTTTGACTTTTGAGTATGCAATTATACATAGATATTTAAGTTATACCATATGTTGTTATGTATGAGTTTTTAGTTTAATTAATCTGTTTTAATTTTTTGGATATTTTTTTGTATTTTACTTGTAAACTTTAAAAATAAAAAAAATCATGAGACGCAATAGCTAGTAGTATAATTTTAAGACTTTAAGCAAATGTCTGATAGATTTATAATTATTAGGTTATGGTAGACCTACAGTATAGATAAAAAAATTAATGTAACAAATTTTAAAATAGTTTTACTTGAAATGATAAAGTTAAGACAATGAATTTATATAAAAATTTATAGGTTTTATATAAAAATATAATATAATAGATATCTTTAAAATAATATTTATCACTTAATAAAAAATAATAAATTTTTAGTAATTTTATAATACTAAGTCCGCCAAAACTCATTGAAATGAGAATAAGAAGTTAATGGTCAATTTCCTTGTTATCAGACATTCAATTGAGTGGCGCATCTAAGCAATATATTCTCAAAATATTGTTCATCACATGGAATTTGTAGTTCTCCTGTATTCTGGAATCCAAATTCCTCAGCTACCATATCCATCAAATCTCTAAATTCCGGCATTGTTAAATAACTTGTCGGAATCACAAACCGACGGAGCTCTGGCCCTACATAGACTGCTATGGAACCTTTTGGGACATGTCCTGAACCCTGGGTACGTCCATCTGATAGTTTTCTGGCCATCAACAACGATTTCTTTGACATGGACTTGTAATTGCTTCTAGCTAGAAGTTTTTGGTGTCGTCGCCATTTCCGAAATAAATTCTTTTGTAGCTGTCTTATCATATTTTTATGATTCATAACTAATTGAAATAGGAGATAATATTATTAAAAAAAAACCTTTTGAATTTAGTTTACATTAACTTATTCATACAGTTAATCCAATGCAATGTTGAATTGAATTGAATGTAGAAAAAAGAGAAGAGTCAGTAACTAATATCGCATGCGTACATGCAATAAGATTATTGACCTGATTCCATCCATGTGTTCTTTACGCATGTATGATATAAAGCTATTCGAAAAACAAGATAAAAGCAGGAAAGGTAATTTTCTCAATTGAAACAAACTAAAGAAAGAGATTTACTTATTTAGTATACATGTTTTTATTCAAATCAATAAAAGATTGTATGCCCCACCGAGAAAACCTCTTTCAAAATGCTATAATTATAAATTAAATCACCCCAAAAAAAAAAACATCATACCTTCCACCACAAATATATATGGACCATGCCCTATGTTGGGGTTTGGCTCATCCCTCCCTTATCCCTTAATAGTTATTACAACAAACGCCTATTTGTTATTAGTCTTCTTTAATATGATTAACGTTTAAGGGCTAAAGTTTTTCATTGCACAATTAGTTATATGATTTTAATTTACTTATAATTTGGCATGAAATGAATTATGAAAATTGAATAATTAATATATGAATCGTATAAAAAAATAAAGCTAGTTATAAAATTGATTTAGTTTTATACTAGTTTAACTAAATTCTTCCTTTAGTAATTAATCAACTCTTAAAGAGGATAAATTTATATTTAAGGTGAATATTTTCATAACTCTTATGTGTTCTTTTTTAATTAATTTAATTTTAACGTTTGTATTTCGTGATTTATTCATATAAATCATCCAAGTACAAAAATTTCATCCGGGATAAGCCTTAAAAGTGTATTACGGATTACCATCTGACGTGGCTAAGAATTGTTTTCAACATTTTTGTGTGCGAACTCATTGTAGGCCTCCACTAATGATTACTTGAAACTAAGAAGCTGCTTTGAAAGGGTGCAACGACAGGGAAGACAATGGAGGCTTATATTGCCTGCTTAAAAAAGACCATGTTTGTAATGCATAATAGCAGACTTGAGGAGCTTATTAAAAAGAAAGGCTGTAAGTTCATAATTCCAACACAAATAATTTTTTTTTTTAGTATTTAGTAGTATTTTGCATCATAAACAAAAAAAGGGGGGTGGTGGTGGTGGGGGGATGTAATAGTTTTGGCAGAATAATACCAGTTTGAAAAACATTGGCACAACTATAAATTCATTCAATAGGCAATTCAAGAAGCGAATTTCAAACCATGTAAACTCACAGTTCATCCAAAAGAAGAAGGGAATCACTACAGAGGTTCAAATTAAACAAAAAGAGTTCATAAATCACTACATATCCAAGCTGGAGCATATATTGGATGAAAGGGGAAATCTATACCATAAGTGTGGCAGAAACCTTTTCCAAATCCACTCAAGAACTGTATAAACCAATCATACATTACAAATGGAAATGTTAGTATTATTTTATAAATCCAAGTACTTGATTCATGTAAGCTGTGAAGGATGAAGCTTAACTACTCCGGAAGCTCTACTATAAAATAGAATCATCATTATTTGCCTCTTAGGTAGATCAATTGTCGCCATCATATTTTCAACATTCTTCTTATTTTTCAGCCATTCTACAAATTCCCCTTCATACAAGGATTCTAATCCTATAGTATGTAAAGCTTCAGTTACCTCTAGAAAGACTCTGATGATGATGTAATGCTGAAAATAAAATGCAAAAGTTCTAAGCATAATAACACACAATATCATACATACTGGCAATCTGTTTTATCTTTTCTAAAATTTGACTCAAATTCAGCAGCATTGAAGTACTCTAATTCAAATTCCCAAACCAGGATTAGCAAAAAAAAAAAAAAAAAAACTGTGACTTGAAAATTTTAATCTAAATGTAATTAAGGAGAAGAAGAAGGCTTGGTAGCAGTCCTAACAGAAGACCATATCTGAGCGAAACCCTCAAAAACATGAGGCAGAACACTGCAAATTCCATTAAAAGCAGCACCAGAAGCAACCCCAATTGCAAAAGTCTCCAAATAACCAGGCTTGGAGTCGAGCTTCATGTCAACAACAGCAAGCCTGGTGTTGACACTGTCAATCTTTCTGGAAGTTTCGATCAAGAACTTGTCTTTCTTGGGTTTGGAGTTGGAGGAGACGACCCTCATCACCACGTTTTGAAGATCCTCAATGACTTTGATGGAAGCTTCTTGGGAATCGAGGCCCTGGTTTTGGTAATGGGATATCAGCTCCTGGGGTGTTGGGATTTTTCTCTTCGCTTTGCTGCTGCTGTCTCTGTCAATAAGTTTTTGAGGAACAGCATTTGGTGTCGCAGGTTGTTCCATTTTACCTTACAAATGATGGAAGCACTGATGAAAACCCTACAAAATTTGGGGGTTTTGGAAGTGATTTGGGAACGGATAGGACAGCCAGAGATGGCTGATTGGAGGTATAAATTTTGTTTGTGGGGTGGTTCTTTTAATTTAATAAGCCCATTTTGGCATTAATGGGCCCATGCGCAAAGCTTTATAAACTTGGCTTCACTTGGTTATTTATGGGAGTAGAAAAACCGTCTAGCTAAAATAAATACAACTAATAAAAAATTTCAATATTAACATTTTAGATATTTTTCATTTTTATTATCGTTCTTAGCTTTTAATATTTACATATTGTATCACTTTAATTTTTAAATACAAATGATTAAATAAATATATAATTAAATTTTAATAAATTTATATATATTTGTGATTTTGATAAACCAAAAATATATTAAATTGAAATTTACAAACAATATATAATAAATGTATTAGGAAATAGGAATTTGGACTTGTTGAAACCGCTGTAATCCATCATCACCTTCCATAATAAATAATGATAATAATAATAGCAGGGTTGATTCCAGTAATAAAACAACTAATGAAACTGAAAAGTGATATCTTTTTCTTCTTCAAAGATTGGTAGGGACTACGGAGGACATAATACAACAAGAGAAACAATTTTGGTAATACTGTAGAACTAGTTATTATTTTAATTATGTTCCAGAATTTCAAATGCTCTCATTTGAAAAAGGAGCTTGGCTTTACATAGGGGAAGCAGCATAAAAGGAACCGGTCATTTTCTCTTCAGCAATCTCTCTCAGCCGACACAGTTCTGGTAACACATCCTTCCCCAGATCCGGCCTGTCTCGCCGTCTCAGTTCCGCACATCGAAGTGCTAGTTTCGCCAGTGTCAAGGTTTCTTCAGCTGGCCAGTCGGGTACCAAAGGGTCCAGCATCTCATGAAACGTGCCTCTCTCGATTGCTTGCTCCACGTAGTGAGACAACCCCATTGGTGGCCTGGCTGTTATGAGTTGAAGGAGTATTATCCCTAAGGAATATAAATCGGATTTTACCCCCAGCATACCTGTTTGTTGATATTCCGGGTCTATATAGCAAAATGTTCCTGCTGCTGATGTTACGCAGCACTGTGTCATGTTCTCTGCAGCTTGAGGAACTAGCTTCGCCAACCCAACATCACTGATCTTGCTAACGTAGTTTTGATCCAGCAATATGTTGCCTGGTTTCAGGTCACGGTGCACAATTGGTTCTGGTTTTCTCTGATGGAGAAAAAGCAGGCCTGTTCCAATCTCTGCAGCTATTCGGAACCTGTGTTGCCAAGACAGTGCTTGTTGGTGGTTCCCTTTCCTAAATAGACAATCATCTAAGCTTCCCCTACCCATGTACTCATACACTAGGATCCCATACTCTGGGCAAGCTCCTAGAAGTAGTACCATGTTGGGATGGCGCATGCTGCTCAGCACTTCAATCTGCACAATCATAATCAACAGCATCAAGTTCAACTAATTCTTGTCTTTCAACAATCTTTCTATTCAATTGTATTATCTGTTTCTCACCTCCTGCAGGAACTGTAATCTCCCTTGTGCAGCATCTGGACGTAAAACTTTAACCGCTACCGGTGTATGAT
Organism: Gossypium sturtianum; assembly: GCA_025698515.1. Lineage (NCBI taxonomy): Eukaryota > Viridiplantae > Streptophyta > Magnoliopsida > Malvales > Malvaceae > Gossypium > Gossypium sturtianum. The sequence goes on along the minus strand of CM046955.1, from coordinate 161,848,567 downwards.
CGAGGTTACACTTAAAGACAGGACCATAACCTCCTTCTCCGATCTTTCGAGAAAGGGCAAAGTTATTTGTTGCTTCTTCAACTTCCTCAATGGTGTATCTTCTGTATTTGACATTACCTTGGGATAGAATCTCCAACATCCTCTTCATTTCCGCTGTTTCTCTTAGTATTTCCCCTCCTGCAACCGTTCTTCCTTTCAATTCTGCCTCTTTCTGTGCTGCTAAAGCTGCTTCTATGGCTGCCTGGCACCTGGCTTTCTCCTTCTCTATAACTGACGCTGCAGCTTCCTCCGCTTGTCGTACCTCTTCCAATTTTTTTCGATCTTGATTTTGGGTTTGTTTCAGCTCCATTGCCTAAAGTAAAAAAGTCTCTACGATTCAGAAAATTTCACAAGGAGGGGTGCTACAAGATGACATGTTTGATGCTTGTACCTGTTGCTTCGCTGTAAGTGCTTCTCTGCATGCATTACCATATAAGTCCATTGTTTGCTTCAATTCTTGCCTTAGTCTCCTCATTTCAACTTCGACTTCGTCCTGCTTGTGCCGGTAATGGTTAGTATAAACTTATTGAGGGAGGTCAAAACAAACACACAAGTTCTGTACTCAAGGTGCTTAAACTTTGGCATGCATCTTAAATGTGCAATGATAAGAGATGAACGGAACCTGCAGGTGGCTATCACAAAACTAGTCTTCAATATGAGAGATGGTGATTAACGTACCGGATGCTGAGATGAACAAGATGATATTCCACTATCGTATCCTGATAAGGACTCATGTGGAGAACTACGGTCAGGCCACCTCATTCCTAAACGCATTGATCCTAAGCTCTGTTCCGTGCTGTTTGATAATCGCCTAGAATCAAGGAATGAATCGAAGAACGAAGAAGAGCTACGGTCAGTGCTTGCTCTGTCTGAGCTGACAAATGATATATCAGTATCCGATTCTGGTAAATCCCCAAACATTTTCTGAAGACTGGCTCTTGGGCCGTACATCGGTGACCTGATTTTATAAACACGATGGTTAGTTTCACCAGCAAGGTCATGTCATCATAAAACAGATATCTTCGTACTGATTACAACTTATTTTTCATCCCATTTCCTACAAGAATCCGATTTCTTTTAAAACTGCATCCGACTTCGATTTGTGTATCAGGGTTATTTCTCAAGACTTGCCTGGCATTGCTGTCGGTTGAAGTACGAGGCTTGGTCATTGACCTACCATCAGCTGCATGGTCGACAAACAGATGTTACACCTTCAGCAAGTCTAGATATGTAAATGAAAACTAGACTGAAAGGACTTTTAGTGTAGAAGGGACACAAACCTCCTTTTCCTTGACTAGTAGCACTATTCAGGGAGATCTTGCTCAAAGAATAGCCAGGGCTAACGCTCTCAGGTTTCTTAATTTGATCAAGTAATGGGGAGGCGAACGGCACTGAACGAACCGCGTTTCGTACTGAAGAGACCTTTCCTTTGGAAATGACATACACAGTGCAGAAGTCCGGTGAAGTTTTCAATACACAGGTCGGTATGTCGGCCCTGAATTTTCTGCATAACCATCGTTTGGATAAGAAAGAATTTCAGTGCTGAAGAAGCGCCATCATTCTTTTAATTTTTACTCTAGGCTAGGTGGTGATGTTACCCTAACTATTACATTCGCTACACAAAAGCTCATTATTAACGTTTGTTTCTCATTTCAGACAGATTTGTTGCAATTTAAAGTTTAAAATCTGATTTCTCCTGCAAAACCAATCATATTGGGTTCTTATCTAACCAATACCTCAAAAATCCACTTCGAGAAGGGGCACCAAGAACCAATTTCTCAATTGCAGCGTAAGAAACATATTCCGTCAATGCTTTTACAATATCTGAACCTTCAAGTATGATATCAAGAGAACGTATCTGTTGCAAATCAAACCAAATAAATATCATTTCTATATCCTGGCAGAGCCACCATACGTAACAATTGATTTAAAAGAAGCAATATTTTAACATAACAATCAATTTAAACATATAAACAATTGATTTAAAAGGAGTAATATTCTAACATGACAATCGATTTGAACATAAAAATAATAGATCCAAAAGAAGTAATATTCCAGCATAACAATCGATTCAATCCAAATTGACCAATTCATGATTATCCAAAATCAACCAAATTTGATCCACCAAAAACAAGTATATTTTTCACAGTTAAGACCCAAACTTTAAAACCAAATTTATGCTCATATAAATATATACTGGTGTCGTCTAACACAGTGACAAAAAAAAAATTCTTTTAAAAGATAATGATGGCCGAATGATGTGCTGGAAAATTTGGGAGTGTAGCTTGACACGTCGACGGCACTGACTGGGTACCGTAAATTTTGCCAATTTTCGTAAATAGTTGGTGTGGTGCCTATTTTGGTAATTAATTATTTTTTCACATTATTTAAGTAATAAAACCTATTTAAAAAGAAAAATTAAGAAAAAAAATAGCATATCATTACTTAAAATTGTGCACATGTTCTTTTAAGGAAAAAAAAATCATTAAATATAAAGTCTGAATCAAAAGTTTCAACAATCTCTCTCAATATAAACAATAATATTATTTATAAGAAATTCATCATCCGTTTTGTTGCGAAGATTCAAAACAAGCTTTTAATACACTTGAAAAAATAAAAAAACTATTGATACATATACGTAAAACAAGCTTCAAAAATTCAAAATCTATGAAAAATTTGAAGAAAAACATAACTTATACTTAAAATTTAGAGGAAAAATGATGATGAATTTTTTGTTCTCTTTTCTTGCTAGGCATGAATATGAAGAAGAAAGATGATAAAAATATGTTCATATTTTCTTTTCTTTTAATATTAAATTATTATTTAATAAAAGTATCATCCAAAAGTTGTCATGAATAATTTAGCTTATATTTTTCTTTATTTTTATCAAGAATAATTTTTTAATATTATTTTTAATACTATAAAAATATTGGAGGGATCTACTTGTATTTTTGGAAGGGCTATAATTTATATACAAAAGAGAAAATTGTAAAAAATCTTAAACTTTACTGGGCTTTACTTATATTTTTTGGAGGATCCTACCATATCTACAAATGGTTAAATTGTAAAAATTTTAAACTTTAGGAGCGTTACCCCTGCCTCTCTACTAGGCTCCACGATGATATATACTTGATATGAAAGAAAGCAATCGTCACAATTGCTCAAAGGGTTGCATTCGATTTCATAAACTTACGTCTTTTCGAGTACAAAAGCAATGGTAGGTGAGGAACAGATCCTTCATCTGCTTGTTGGTGCCGGGTTCGCTAACATGACCATTACCTGCACCAGGGTAAACTTAAATAAGAATATTGGAGCAAGGAGCATGAACCAAGAGTTTGACAGAGAGTTACTTGCTCCATTAACACCGGCTGATGGTTTATTAACATGAATAAGAACAACAGTTTGGCTTTTGGAAAGAAGATGCTCAACGGCCCATCTGAAAGCATGTGGACTCCCTTTGTCCTTATCAATGGCTACCGCTACCAGCCCATTGCCACCACCACCCCCTTTCTTTGATACTGTACTATGTCCCTTTGGATGCCACATTTTGCTGTCTTCTTTTTTTATTTTCTCTTCTTCTTCCTTAAAGCTTAATCAAAGAAAGAAAAAAATACCCAAGGAAAAACAAAACTAGCTGGTTCTTCAAGGTGTTTTTAATTAGAAAATAAATAAATAAAATGAATATTTAGTGACCCAGGTTATAATGGCAAAATGAAGATTCAAGTTTTTGTTGACGAAAACTACCTAACGGATCATCATTTGTTATTATCCGAAGGGAAGTTTAGAACTAGTTTTGGGAGGCCTAAAACCTCTCTTTTTTCCTCTAATCCCCTTTACAGCAGGCATCAAAATTCTGATTTTGACCATGCATTGCCTTTTATTTTCTTCTTTTTAACAGCTCCCTTGTTTTAGCTTTTGTCTATTTTGGTTGTCAAATAAATTCCTCAATAATTAGAACCCTTTGACCGAAATTTGTGTTGGAAATCAATCAACATTACAATAATTAAAAATGGAGGACTATAGTAACCAACAAATGATTATGAATAATAATAAGGTATATTGTATGAGAAGATTTAGGGTTGAATTTTAGAGATGATATTAATAGGAGAGACAATCACGAACCTTAAAATGGATTATAAAACGGATATAAAGAATATTAAAAAAAATTGAGGCATATATTTCTTCCCCTCTCTCTGTTTCCATGGGTGAATTATAGAAAATAATAATATGCCTTAGGGTGGGTTTGGATAGAAGATTGGGTGCGGTGCGGTGCATTTAACTTATTTTTTATCTCACGCTATAGCATCTAATCTCACTACCACCGTTGTTTTTACATTAACATCATATAAACGCACCGTCCATCCAAACTCACCATTAATTTGTACTAATTAAAAGCAAGGAAAAAAAAGATAATGGTCAGTAATTATTATCGAGTGGATATAAATAGAAGTGTTAATGAATTAGAATAAACTTGTGATTGAAATATATTGTTTATTATTTAGCAATACACTAATAACTAATCATTATTCATATGTGTAAAGTTAATTTATAGAATAAACTTATACTTACTAGATAGTAATTGATGGAAAAATATTAAGAGAGTTTGATCCCAAACTTGATAGTATTAAAATTATTGATAGTGGCAGAGCTAAGGGGGTGGTAGGGTTTCGACCTCCCCTAAAATGATTTTTTTTCATTTAAACTCTTTATAATTTATAAAATTTTAAATTAATAATGGTAAAATTATATTTTGGCCTCTCAAAAATTATAAAATTTTTATTTAATCCTTTAAAAACTATAAAGATATAGGCTATTAAAATAGTAAAATTGTATTTTTACGCTATCGTAAAAATATGCAATTTAATTCCGACCTCCTAACAAAAATTTTCTGACTCCACCACTTGATATTAGTGAATATGAATTATTAGAGTAACATTAGGGTATTTTATTTTGTGATAATTATTGTGGTGAAATGCTACTATCAAATTGCTAACAACCAACTTTTTAAATTTAGTCATTTGAGGCGATTTTAATTTTTTATATAAATTATATAAATTTGATTTATTAAAGTATTTATCGGAGTGAGTCCAATAATTAATTCTCCATATTCTATAGGCTCAGTAAAGGGATAGATATTGGTCATGAGTTTTAAACTTGCTTTATACTTAGAGTGAATATCGAACCTTCAACCACTTATTAAAGTAGGAAAGTACAATAATTTGATTGTTAATGTAAATATGAGATCAATTAACTGTATTAATTTAATTATTTTTGAAGTAATATCTATTTAATAACAATGCAATAATTTAGATGTTAAGGTAAAATGTGAGATTTTATTGAAGAGGAAGAAAAATTGACCGGGTTTGAACTCATCATTTCAGTATCAAATAATAAGACTTGGATATTGTTCTTAGATTTTTGCTGATACATTTTTACAATCCAATAATAATAATAAGCGTGGGATGGCTTCTTTTTCTAAAAAAGGAAAAGAAATCAGCATGTCTTTTCGAACTGTGAGCAACTCAATTAATGTTTGTCTAAACAATAAAACGTTAGCTAAAATTTTATATTTTTAATATTATTAATAATATTAATAAAGTTATTAGTTGATGTGGATGATATAGATTTTTAAAGAATCATAAGCATTCACAATTTGATTGTGATAATAATATTATAAAAATAAAGGAAACAGATTATGTGAAAAATAAAATGATTATTAAATTCTAAGTTTTAACATGGTACACAAAAAATAAAAAATAAAAAATAAAGATATGTGTAAGCCTGAAACCCTCACATAGGTCGAAGAACCATATTTGTTTATTAATTAAGCTTATTATGCTTTTAATTTATGTTATTATAGAAATTATTGGAGAAAGTTATTAGAATAACTAATATAACAAATAAAAAGCTAGGAGCAAATATTTGTATTTGTATTTTCTTTTTCTTTTTCCATTTAAAAGAATTCTCTATCAAATATTTGCTTTTCTTTTTTTTTTTTGGGTTTCTTCACCATGTTAGAATTGTATGAAGGCTTCATGTCTGGAGTTACAGCCCAGCCAAGTTTTCATTGTTTACATATGGAGGGAGCTAGCTCCCCACGGACCATGATGTTGTTCATGAAGACATAGCTGGGACATCCATTCTTACATTCATCAAGGTGTGCTTGCTCCCCTTCATCATCTCACAGCTCAACGACTGAAGAAGGATTCCTCATCCTTCAAACCGTTTTCCCCGGAGATAACTGCATTCACTTCGCCTATGGTGGAAGAGACGTCGTCGTCATCATCTTCCTCTCTCAACTCTTCAATCTCTTTCACTACTTCCTTCAACTCTGGTCTTGCCTCCGCATCTTCTTCGCAACAACTTAACCCGATCTTCAATAGGCTTATCATCTCACCTTTACAGTTCTTCGTTCCTTGCATCTCCGTGTCGAACACTTCACTGATCTTCTTCTCCTTCACCATCTTGTTCACCCACGTCGCTAAATTCGTTTTGCTGTCGTAACTTGGCGTCAGATAGTTTTCTGGGAACCTACCCGTTAAGATTTCCAAGATGAGTATTCCCAGGCACCAGACATCGGTTTTCCTACTTATGCGACCATTCATCGCATACTCTGGTGATTTGTAAGCAGTCATCAGCGAGTGAGCTTGCTCTTGGTTTATCACCGACCTCAATGCGTAGTCACATAAAAGTGGCTCGAAGTTCAAGTCCAGGAGCACATTGGAAGATTTCAGATGACCGTGTGGAACAACTAGGGTAGGAAGCTCGTTGTAGAGATATGCCAAACCCTTCACAACACCTCTTATGATCTTCAACCGAGTTTGCCAATCAAGACCAGGTTTCTCTTCAGAGCGGTTGGCTGCACCCACCCACACAAAAATAGAGTTAGTGACTATAATTTGTAAGTACTAGCTAGCAACTTTAAGTTAAAAGGCTGGGAATCTGACCATGAAGGTGACTGGCCAAGCTACCATCAACTACGAACTTGGAAACCAATAACTTTTCCTCTTTCCTATAGTAATATGCCAATACAGGTAGTAAGTTCTGATGGCTTAGCCTTCCTAATCTTCTCATATGTTCATGGAAATCTTCCCTGCCAACGTTATTCATTTGCTTATAGTTCTTCACCACCACTGCTTCACCTTTCCCTATGATAGCCTTATATGAAGCACCAAAATTCCCACTACCAAGAATCTCAGCTGAGGCTCTTAACAGATCCTGCAAATCAAACCTTTGGACATCCTCGTTCAAGAATATTAGCTCAGACCTTTTCACATGAATAGTAGTAGAAGTCTCTGGAACTTTCTTTTCCCCTTCATCGCTTGCTGGCGGCTTAGTTGACTCATTAACAAATGCTTCCTCCTCTGATGATATAGATCTTCCTCTCCTCCGGACGAGACAAAAAACAAGTAATGCAATAATCGCCAGTAAAACTACAGACACCACAATGAGGGCAATCGTTAGAGCAGTCGATGACTTTTTAACCGTGGGTACAGGGGGGCTGTGTGGAGGGCCGCTAGGACTAGGTGGCGAACTAGGCGGAGGGTTCATGCCGCATGCTTTGAGAGGTGGCCCGCATAGATTTTTGTTCCCTGCATCACAACAATATATAACATAAATAAATAGGTGCCAAATTACCCTTAGCGGATCAAGGCTTTATTTTATTATATCTCGAGTAAAGGCATGCATACAATGCATGCGTGCTGTGGGTACCTGAGAACATGTTTGCACCCATTTTGCTTAAGCTTTCAGGAATAGGCCCCTCAAATTGATTGTTAGCCAGGTTCACCACCTTCAATTCCTTCCCATAAAATTCAGGTATTACGCCACTAAATTGGTTCCCCTCCAATTTCAGAATGGCTAGCTTAGGCAAGGTGGTTAGTGATTTAGGAACTTTACCAGTAAAAGCATTATTTGCCAAAAACACTCTCTTCAAGGATAGCATCCCATGGAACTCTTCATCGGAAATCTCCCCAGAAAAACGATTGTTTGACAAATACAACGCCTTCAACATACTTAAATTCTTCACATCAGGTAATTTACCATCAAAATTGTTGTTCATGAGACTTAAACTGCGCAGTTCATGCAATGCCCCGAGACTTTCAATATTCACCGTCCCTGCTAGACCCATGTTTTCAAGTTGCAAACCGATAACTTTGCTGTCATGGCAAAGAACACCAACCCAATTCCCTATATCTCCTATACATGGTGGAACGGAAGCATTCCAATTGTTAAGAGACGATGCGATTGTTAACGAGTCCTTAAACGTCAAGAGGCTCTCAGTCTCCGTATCACCACCAGCCTCGCATGTGTAGCGGACCAACGATAAGAAAAGAACAAGTGCAAGAAATAACGAGGGATTTGGCATGCGCACAAGCCTAGCTATGTGCGTGCCCATTACCATTGCAAGCTACAACGTGGAAATGGTGTCTAAGCAGATAAGGCAGGCTTCAATAGAAATGACGAGTTTTGATTGCATGAGCTTATTATCGGGCCTTTTTGCCTTACATTGACTTGTATACCTTCGTTTTTCGTTTTGGGGAAGGAAATGTGAGGGATGAAGAGAGTTGAAAAAAACAGGGGACAAACGCCACCACGATACGTTGGCGTAAAATCCCAAGAATAGAAGAGTTGGTGAGGATTTAGTAATAAAAAGGATTGAATGAAGAGGGTCCAAAGTTGGTGAAATTGAGTAAACAATCCTATATTCTAACCTATGCCCTGGGTTTTTTTTTTTTTTTTGTGGTTTACAAGCTGAGCTGTGCCTCGGAGAAATCTTAGCTCCGCCTTCCAATTTTAAGCCTTTTTTTTCCTACTCTATTAACTTGGACGGTTTTAAACTATTTCCCTATTTTTAGTTTATGACTCTTGAGGATATTATGTCTTCCTCCTCCTCTTTCTTCTTCTATGTTATACCCAACAACAGATCATTTCCATCGTAATCAAAACCAACTTCTTTTTTTATATACAAAGAAAACATGCGTGTCTTGTCACCATCATGACTCACATCTCAAAATGGTCAAACTCTAATTTGTGTTTATATTGTGTCATATTCCATTCATCTCCCATTTATAAAATTATTTTAATCTTATTAGGGATGAAAAGTTGAAAGTGAGATAGCTCTAGCAATTTTTTCAACATGGTGGAGCCACAACTTCATCAATCAACTTATATAAACTCTTAAAATTATATATTAGAAATGATATAAATTTAAAAATAAAAAAAATTAATTATTAACGTGAAAACATTCGTCTAATTCAAGGTCTAATTTAGATAAAAATACAAACTCTAATATAAAATAATTGTCAAATTTTAAAAAAATTTATTAAACTCACTATTAAAAATACAAAATGCCCATTCAACATTTTTTAGCAATAATACTACTTATTAGATAGAGAAAGGATTGTATGAAACAGTGACGCCGTGTCATCTGTATCCCTTTCCAATAGTTTTATGATGCCACATCAGTATTTTCATCCTGAATTTTAGGATTTTAATTTGGATTTGATTTTTTTTCAGGATGAAAATCAGGATTTTAATTTGAATTTAATTTTTTTCAAGATGAAAATCCTAAAATTCAGAATAAAAATATTGATGTCACATAAAATTATTGAAAAGAAATACAGATTACATGCGTCACTATAGGGTTGAAATGGTAGACAACACTTATCATAGCTTGTATATTTTGATAATTTCGTACTCAAACTTTTAATTTTCTTTATTTTTATTAAACAATAATTTCAATCAATCAAATCGTGTTTTTATCTTATGTACTATTAGCTGGCGAATTTATTATATTGCATACGTAGAGGATTTTTTGGGGGTTGAAACAAAGTCGGCCGCCGGCTTTGAGCCTTTCTTTCCGGTGGTGTTAGGCGGCAGCCGGCAGGTAATCACTTTAAAATTCATAGTAATTTTTAAATATATATATGCATTTATATATTGTTATGCTCAATAAATTATTCTCCTAAACTTCAGCTTTTGGCTTAGTATATTGAATGCTAATTTAAAAAAATTACTGTGTTTAAATCACGAGATGATGGTGTGAGTTGATAGTAAATTTTTTAATATAATTATATAGAAAATAATTATTTTAATTGAGAAAATGGTCTTACGTTTGGTAGCAAGTAGAAGTAATTCATTTTAAGATTTTATTTACGTTTTCAAGTGTAGCATAATGCTAATATTATGCACAATGGGAGCCCACCAATAGTTGACATTTGATGATCAAACCATCGAAATTTTAGATTTTGTTGTGTTATTGGACAGTCTGCTATCACTTTCCAGCAGGGTCTTGAAAGCATTTCTCGTTCATAGTTAACAAAACTCAACACTTGTGGAGTCTAGCATTTGCCAAAGAAGTAGACATTGTGGACAACTCAGTCTGTGTGCTTTTTCCTTAAACAAAATGTGGAGACTTAAGATTGCCAAAGGGAGTGTTGGAGATAGTGGGGGATGGCTAAGGAGTTTGAACAATCATGTCGGACGTCAAGTCTGGGAATTCTGCCCTGAATCAGGAACCCCGGAAGAGCTTTCTAAGGTGGAAATGGCTCGTCAGAGTTTTCGGGATAACCGTTTCCACAAAAAGCACAGTTCTGATCTTCTCATGAGAATTCAGGTTAATCTGGATGCTGAAATTGGGATTTGGGGTTTTTTGTTAATTAGTTGTTCATGTAATTTGTTTTCCAATTTTGGAAGAATTGGTTCTCTGGTGTTGGGATTTCCATATAGTTCTCTTTAGTCTTTCCATTGCAGGGAAATTTTACTTCTATGATTGGTTTCATGATGTGACAAAAAACTTCAAAAAAGGAAAAAGAAGAAGCTTAAAACTTTTCTCTTCTGCTGTGGTAAACTTCATATCCAGATTATATGGAAACAGTTAAGGAGTGGAGAAAAGATTTCTAGTTTTTGACACGTCGTCTAAACCATTGTTGATTGTTTTAGCATTTTTGCATTTTGAAGGTCATTATAGTTCTTTCTGGATGTAGTTTGCGGAGGAGAAACAATCTGTCACTAATTTACCACAAACCAAACTGGAAGAGTTTGAAGATGTCAAGGAAGAGGCTGTAATGACAACATTGCGCAGTGCCCTTGATTTTTATTCAACAATACAAGCAGATGATGGTCATTGGCCAGGAGATTATGGGGGCCCTATGTTTCTACTTCCTGGTTTGGTAAGGCTTAACAAAGCTATATCTGATTCTGATCTGTCTGTTAATGTGGAAATTACTAATGTCTTTTCTGTGGCTTAATCTACAAAGAAATTAAATTGCTGCTTCTCAAAATCTTTTGACATTTCACATTTGTACGTGCAGTGGAAGAACCAATCCTTTATTTTGTCATTATGTCTGTCTTTTTAACTCTGAGATCCCACGATAATTACATTTCAATAGCTTTCTGATTACCTTGACATTATTGCATCTCTCAACAACTAATAATTGGATGATATGTAATTTAATCTTTGTTTATAAACTGCAACAGGTTATTACATTATATGTTACTGGAGCCTTGAATACTGTCCTATCAAAGGAGCATCAATATGAGATGTGCAGATATCTGTACAATCATCAGGCAAGCAATGTGCACTGTGTGTGTTTTAAGATTTTATGATTTCCACTTGTTGAGTAGATATTATGTTATGCACTAATCATGACATAATTATGTTATTATTGTCTGCTAGCTCTCTGGAATGTTTCTCACATCAGTTGAGCTTGTTCTAAGCAAGCATAGTGCTATCTGGATGAAAGGAAAACCAACCCACTTAAGTCAACTGCCTTTTACTAACTATTCGCTGTCAGTTGGCATTGTCATTACCATATAAACAAATGAAGAAAATTGCTCTGTTCTGAGAGTTGTTTGTTTTCTTGCAGAATAGAGATGGTGGTTGGGGTCTTCACATTGAAGGTCCAAGCACCATGTTTGGTACTGTGTTAAATTATGTTAGCTTGAGGCTGCTTGGTGAAGGTGCTGAAGGTGTACAAGGGGCAATTGAGAAAGCACGTGAGTGGATCCTAGAACATGGTAGTGCAACTGCAATTACGTCATGGGGGAAAATGTGGCTCTCGGTATATAATTAGTCTTCACTATTTGCTTATTTGTTATTTTTAGAAAAGGGGTAAAACTTTGAACACAGTGTCAACCTTTTGTCGATATTTGATACTGATAGGTGCTTGGAGCATATGAATGGTCAGGGAATAATCCTCTGCCTCCAGAAGTATGGCTATGTCCTTACTTTCTTCCTATTCATCCAGGTTTCTAATTACTTTTTGATGGTTATGTTTTTTAATTCTTCATTCCAAGCCATGTAGAATATAGAATGTGTGTGTGTGTGTGTGTGTTTTATAATGCTTGAGTTAATGATAAGTAGAGGAATGAAAACATATGTTTTAGTCACTAGCCTCTTTTCTATTTTCCATTTTAGACAAAGACAACTCATATTGGGGGATCTTGTTTCCTATTTTGTAGCTATTTTTCACTTTGAGGGCTTTTCTTTTGCTATAACTTACTTTTCCACTCTTAGTCCATAGGTTTTTTCATATAAATTATAAAGATTTTGATGCTTTCGATTTGCTTCTGTTTCACTTTTTCCCTTCTTCACTTCATTGACCTGGTTCCTTTCGAAAGTTTGTTAGTAAATAGTCTCCCTTTTACAGGTCTTATATCTGTTCCAAAGGTTCTACATTATTCTACTCTAGACAATAATTTTGTATAATTCTGTAGGAAGAATGTGGTGTCATTGTCGAATGGTGTATCTGCCAATGTCGTATTTGTATGGGAAGAAGTTTGTGGGTCCTATCACACCCACAATTCTATCCTTGAGAAAAGAGCTCTACACGGTTCCTTACCATGAAGTCGATTGGAATAAAGCTCGCAACGCATGTGCCAAGGTTGGCTAACCATTTGCCTGTGGAAAACAATGTTTCTTTATACATGTACAGCAAGTTTTGGCAATTAGCCAGTGATACTACTTTTACTTGTTTCCTATAGCTACTCTTGTTATTTCATGTGGTTAGTCTGCTTCTTTTTGGAAATTTTGATGTTTAAATCATCTTAAACATTCTTTCTTTAAATTTATAGTTATTGTATTTAGTTGTTTATTCTCGAAGTTGCTTCTAGAATATCCAAGACACTTGACAATAATGCAGTTTAATTGAAATCATATGTTGCTGAAAGTTCACCAGGGCAGTACAGAGAGTTCAACAGAATTTCCTGGAAAATTTAAATAAATGGTAGAAAATATGATTGCTGGGGTCATAGATTTACGTAATGAGTGAAATGGTCATGTTCAGTGCTTTCTGTTCAATGTGTAAAATAATCGTTAGAAGTTAATAATCCTTTTCCTCACTTATAAACCATGAACGCATATCAGTAGTGAGACATTTGTAGAGAAATTAACAGATCTGTTCCAACTTATATTCCTAGAGGTCTAATATTCTTGTTTGTGTTCCAACTTGTCAAGGAAAGGCTAGATTTTGTATTTCCATTTAAATAATCTTCTTGACCTTAATTTGTTTGTCATTTGGCATTGTGCATTGTTAAAGGCTTGTTGTCAGTATTTCATAATTTTCCTTATAATTTTCCAATCCATTAATTTTTGGTTTTCTATAATTCTTTAATATTGTCTCAAGTTCCCATCTGCAGTTTAATATATTGATTATGTAATCCACACATCATTATCTATCAAACTAAAGCAGTAGAGACAAGATTGTGAAATATTAAAACCATGATATTGTTATGATGAAAATATTTGCCGTGCATTTTTCTTAGTCATTTAAATGAATAAACTCAGAAACAATCTTGTGCTTTTCCATGACAGAAAAAAGAATATTATTTATCTTTTGTAATTAAATTATCTTTGAAAGACTGTATGAGAATATGTATGTAAGCAAACTCTAATTGCACTGGTATTCCATTTTCATTTTTGTGAAAACATGTTTATTTTTCTAGTCAAATGCCTAGATGATGGTTCTTGTCTTTAGATTTCGAGGTTGGAACTTATTTCTTTTTCTTCTTCCTAATATTTTTAGGAAGATCTATACTACCCACATCCTCTGGTTCAGGATATTCTTTGGGCATCTCTCCACTATTTATATGAGCCTATGCTTAAATACTGGCCTTGTAAAAGCTTGAGGGAGAAAGCTTTGCAGACTGTCATGCAGCATATACACTATGAAGATGAGAATACCCGGTATATATGCATAGGGCCTGTGAATAAGGTAAGCCTGGAGAATGATTGCACATGATCTTAGATTTTGATCTAGAAGAGAGCACGTAGTTGTTATTTCGCTTAAGCAATCAATGAAGGGGAGGGAATCTGTAAACGTTCATATCACTTTACTAAGATTAGGTTGCTGCTTCAGTATGGCAAAGCTCTGGAGTGATGCTTAGGAGGTCATGAATCTTATCCATCTCTTCACTCCAAGGAGTTTCTGATTTCCTAGAACTTGTATTCTGCAGGTCTTGAATATGCTTTGTTGTTGGGTGGAAGATCCATATTCTGAGTCATTCAAACTGCATCTACCTAGAATCTTAGATTATTTGTGGATAGCTGAAGATGGCATGAAGATGCAGGTGCTGAACAATATTGGCTTTTCTGATTCTTAAATTTACATCATTGTACTCATCTAGTTCGTTTCTTGTCTTATTGCAGTTCTAAGAATGGTACTTTCTTGTTTTAATTTATTATATTTTTGAACTATGCTAGGGAAAAGAATATTTTTCTGTGCAAGAAATTGTGCTTGATTCTCATATATCTTAATTTCTTATAATTTCATTTCAGGGTTATAATGGAAGTCAATTATGGGATACTGCTTTTGCTATTCAAGCTATTATTTCTACTAGTCTTGCTGACGAATATGGTTCAGTTTTAAGAAAAGCACATGATTTCTTAAAATATTCCCAGGTTTCATTTATGAAGTCTTTTAATCATTTTTTTTATCATTGACCATAATTTCCTCAACTTGATTAGGTTTCTGTGTTTTCAGGTGTTAGCAGATTGCCCTGGGGACCTAAATTTCTGGTATCGTCATATTTCAAAGGGTGCTTGGCCATTCTCAACTGCAGATCATGGATGGCCCATCTCAGACTGCACATCAGAGGGGCTGAAGGTACAAATAATGAAAAACCTCTAGGAGACTCTAAACTCTAAAATATTTTAGATTTGAGTAATAATGATTTCCATGTACAGGCTGCATTATTACTATCAACACTACCAGCAGCAACAGCTGGGGATCCATTAAATGTGATTCGGCTATATGATGCTGTTAATGTTATCCTTTCCCTACAGGTAAATTGGATGCTACATTGGTTTAGTAGTTAAATTCTTCTAAGAAGTTCTGGTGGGTTTAGTGAATTAGTAATTGGTCACCACTGGCGTTACAAATGGAGGAAACTTCAAAATGAGGCTGACACAGTGTTAAGTGGTATAATGTTTTGCGATTTCTTAGTAATTAGGTATAACAGAAGAGCTTGGTTCGTGTAATTATGCCAAGCCAATCCTATTTGGATATTGTAGCCTTTATTTGTGGTATTTAAATGTTCGTTTCAATAGCTGCTACCTAGTGGACCACCTAGTTTAAGCAATAAGGTTTTACCATAATATCAGAAAAGCTTGTAATCACTTTGATATTTGTGGATCCTTTTCCCCCTAGTGGATTAATATTTAGAGATGCTTAAGTTTGATGCCTTGCAAGTTGCACCTCCATAATCTGTCCTCCTCTCATAGAAACTATTTTCTAATGAGACTACATGTCCTTGATAATGTAGTTTATTCCTATTACTATGAGCCTTCTCTTCTTTTCTTAGCTTTGTAACTAACTAATACCAATGAAACCTTTTGTTGCCTTTTTGCTAAAGGAAGATAGGTCCTGAGTTTGGGTTTAGGCATCTTATTCTCTGTTCTTTTCTCATTAAAACTATTATCCAATGAGCTTACCAGTCCCTGCTAATGCGATATATTCCTTTTATTTTGAGCCTTATACTTAGCTCTGAAAATGACTTAAAGAGTCTTAATGGTATTGTAACCTAGTGTTGCATTTTTCACTAAAGGAAGATGGGTCCTAGGTTTTGATTTAGGCACCAGAGTTTGGAAATGTCACCTCCCATTATGCAACATATTTAATGATCTAAAGGGAAAAGAAAAGCCTGAATAGTCTTAGGCAACTATGTCAAGACAAACCTTTGACATAATATGAAAGAAAAGGATAGAACTTGGTTTCAAGCAGATAGACATCACCATAGATAGTTCTTGATAGTAATCTCTGTTTATTGCCTGAGATTTATCTGTTTCTGAAACAAATTGAAATTGAAAATTTTTCAACATGGATGTCATTTATTCACTTATAAATACAATAAAAACCCTATAAAACAATATTTTTCTGACTAAAAAAATTATTATAAAGAGTTTATTTGATTATAACTAAATGAATAAATTATTCATTTATTGATAAATTTATAAAGAATCTTATGTTTTCAATCCTTATACATGTGTATTAATTATTGTTATTTCCTTTTACCAAAATACATGAATGATCTATAAATTCTAAACACTAGATAGAGACAACAATTAATCTTTACTTATGAAACCACTCGCTAAGCATGAAAAGAATTAGTGAATCTCCTGTGTGCAGTGCGAAACTAATTATGAGATTCAATTTGGTTTAGGTAGAAAGAACATACAATTAACTGTAGATGCATTTTTTTAGAAATCTTAAATGAGAAGTAAAATTAAAGTGAAAATTTTCCTCATAGCATTATATGAACTTTCATGTATTTTATTATCTTATGCATTCAGTGAGGTTATTGTTTTAATGCACTGGTTCGAGTCAGGACTTTGAGATTCTATTAATTAATAAAAATTATTAGTTTACCAAATATTCATTTATCAAGATTTTATTATAGTACACACTAGTGAATTGCCAGCATTACCTTGATCAACTTACTTTGTGTCAGTTTAATGGGACATTTCTGAAATCTGGTTATACAAAAGTTCTCTTAAATTTGACTAGATTTTGGATCACTGCAGAATGCGGATGGTGGTTTTGCAACATATGAATTGACAAGATCCTATCAGTGGTTGGAGGTAACTACTTGACATGTACATGGCTTTGTCAATTTTCCCTCTTTACATCAAGCAAACGCAAAAGCCATAAACACACAAACAAATAAAGATACAAATACACGAACAGGCATACACATTATCAACTGAAAGTATAAAAGGTGAATCAGAAAATAAAATGTGGCTTTAACCAAAAAATAATAGCCAAAGCTAGTAAAGAATAAAAAGAGAAATAAAATTGTAAACAATGAAGCAGTAAAAACAATGATGTTAGTCTATCTGGGAATAAAAATTGTAAATCCTATGCCTGTTTCTGAGCTTTTTCCGTGCTAATCTTCTCTTGTTCCATTATATGGTCCCAAGTAAAAGTTGAAGATGGAAAATCATTGACATTTAAAGTTTTATACTAAGTGTATGGGAGGATACCGAATATTTTGTATGAACAGAGATTATGGTAACTATGCAACCTTTGTGCTGATGTACCATGATTTGGAAGAAGAAAAGAAAACAAGATACTGCTCTTCATAAATTTTTTCTAGAATGAAATTAATTGACAACTAAAAACTTACATCAGGAGTACAAAAAAATATGAAGTATCTTACTGTTGCTCACAACTATTAAATCACAAAGTATAATAGCTGATTTACCATAATTTTACAAACAAGAGAGAACAAGAAAGTACCCTATATAATTTATTGAACTGGATGGAGAAAGACTGATTCTTGAAATGAAAGATGGAGTTAACATAGCTCTAATATACTGTATCTAAGGTTTAGTGCTTGCTTTATTATTATTAGTTGTTATGAAAACAATTTAACCTTCATAATTGTCGTATGCATCTTGTAAGGTGGCCAGTATAATTGCACTATTTCATTTTTCTCCTATTTTCAGTTAATCAACCCTGCTGAAACTTTTGGTGACATAGTTATCGATTACCCGTAAGGTCCCAGCATACTTCATTTTCTTCTCAAGACATTTTTCTTTAACTGAATTACATTCTGATTTGATGTTTATGGACTGGCAACATAGATATGTTGAATGTACCTCGGCAGCCATTCAGGCACTAGCCTCATTCAAGAAATTATATCCTGAGCATAGGACAGAAGAAATTCAAAATTGTATTGGTAGAGCTGTGGAGTTTATAGAAAAGATGCAAGCAGAAGATGGCTCTTGGTTCGTTTATATAGTATTCTGTGATCTATAATTCTTCATAATTACTTTTATGTACATATTCTGCTACTTTTATCACTTCTTCAACATGGCTGACTCTGTAGCTTTTGCTGAAGAACTTGCATTTTGCTGTCATTCTTAAATTACTTGTACTAAGTAATGGAGATTTTGATAGGTATGGATCCTGGGGCATCTGCTTCAGTTACGCTGGATGGTTTGGAATAAAGGGGCTATCAGCTGCTGGTAGAACATACAAGAACAGTTCTCACATTCGTAAAGCATGTGATTTTTTTTTGTCCAAAGAGCTTGTAACAGGTGGTTGGGGAGAGAGCTACTTATCATGCCAGAACAAGGTTTTGATCCATCATTTTTGGAATTTCCTTGCGTGTTCTTTGATAGGCCTGTCTGACTTTGTGGAATCTCACTTCGAATTTACTAATTATGCTCTAAATATATGGTAGTTCTAGTTCATTTGGCTCAGCTTCAAGAGAAAAAAGAAAAGAAAAATAATAGTCCAATTGGATTGAACCTCAAACCAATTAAGCTAAATTTATTTGAAAAGCACATTGAACAGGTCAAAGATTCGATTGGGTCATTTTATTTGTAGGTTCTGCATATCCAGTTACTATTCTAGACATAAGGGGGATTCAGACGGGTGTATGGTTAAAAGTTGAACTGGAATGAATCTGCCTTTTCACAAAAAATTTGAGACGAGCTAAAACTTCTAGTGTCTAGTTGTGTAAAGTGTCAATGATCTTTCTAAAGTTATTTTCTTCGATTTTCTCAAATTCCAATTCATCTGAATTGCTTGGTAAGGACTGCATGTTCGATAACATTCCTGTAAGTTACTAATGAGACTATTGGTAGGGACTACAAGCTAAATAAGAAAAAAAAGTGTCTGAACAATGAGAAGAAGCTTTCTTTTAGTTATATTGAGCTAGTAATAGTTTTGATTTGTATAGTTTTTCAACATTTCATTTCTTGAAGAGTGTTTATTAAATGTAGAATTCTAAGGGCTGTCTTGAAGTTGTTGATGATTTGATGGCTTGTTTTGAGTTACATTTTGTTGGCACTTACCTTTTTCCTTAAATGGAAGTATCTGATTGAGAACCATCAATGTTAGAAATTCAGATTCCTAGTACAGTGCATTAGACAAGACTATTGCACTAATTATCGGGATGATTCATGTTTCTACTTTCCTTGCGTGTAGCATTAAACTTTTTGTTTGTTTCACTAGGTTTATACAAATCTTGAGGGTAACCGGCCGCATATTGTTAATACCAGTTGGACCATGTTGGCCCTTATAGAAGCTGGGCAGGTATGTATAACTTCTCATTGGTTAATGTTCTACAAAATTCAGGATGTATGATAACGTTGTATGGCACTATTTTTGTGTGTTAAACGTGCTGATTCAGTGTACATACTTTTAAGCGTTAACGAATGTTTCAGCTTACATGTCATTGACCTCACCTTTTTGTTTTTTTTTTACTCGGTGGTAACTATGAACTCTTCCGCAACAAAAGGCTGAGAGAGATCCAACACCTTTGCACCGCGCTGCAAGGATATTAATTAACTTTCAAATGGAGGATGGAGATTTTCCTCAAGAGGTAAATACAGTAGGTTTTATGTGTTTTTGATCAGAGAAGAAAACTGTGCCTGGACCAAATAATATAAATCATGCTTGTCTAAGAAAATTAGAAGTAATTATGTTTCTTCAGCGCATAATTTCCAAATATTAAATGCCTGTCATGGTTTAGTTGTCTGCAAGTACAAAATGATCAGGTAAGACTAAACAAAAACTTCTGCCTTTTTAATGGAATTACAAAGAGAAAGTTATAACTAATGCATCACGTTGCTGATTGGTTTTACCATTTCCCGGCCACAGGAGATCATGGGAGTGTTCAATAAGAACTGTATGATCAGCTATTCAGCGTATCGGAACATTTTCCCGATATGGGCCCTCGGAGAATATCATTGCGGGGTGTTGCAGGCCCCCTGAGATTATACCGCCATTCATAATATGGTCAGATGACCTTTTTATCATTCACAACATTTTATTTTTGTTAAAAAAAAAAAGAAGCCATTTGGCATCAATGAAATATGAAGGCTCTTTGTGGGGGCAATGTAGGGTTTCGTTTCGAGAACTAGTGTCATTACATTATGCTAAAAGATTTTCAAGGGTTTTACTTTTTGATGTAATTTTCTGAACAATATCTCCTTGTAAAATTACCCACGATGTGGTTCGATTATAGTGGGTTACATCTATGATCAAATATCCCAAAGGTTACATATTGACATCTCAATGGTGTATTCATTTGTTTCTACATGATTGTTTAACGTAATTAACACTACTTTGATGTAATTTTTGTTAATCCAATCATTCAAATTCATGATATAATATTTTTTTAATAATATTTTTAAAAACTTACATTAATATTTTAATTAAAATAGTTAACAATATTCAATATTTAAATTAATTAAAGAAATTTTAAAAGTAAAAAAAAGGTCGAAAATTGAAATATATAAATTCAATTTAGATAACTGTAAACTTTTTGACTTGTGAATCAAATACTTCTTCAATGTATGTTCCACCACAAAATTTACAAAGAATGCTGACGTGATTAGTTAATCAACTAATTCATTTAGAAAATCTGCATAAGTTTAGAGTTAATTTACTTGAGTGAAATAATATTGAAATATTCTATTATAAATGCCTGAAAAATTAATTATGCTCTTCATAAATTTGGAATTTAATTTTATATTTTTATTTTTCAGAATTTATTTATTTTTTAGATTTTAAATTTCAAGTGCTATTATTATTTTGTCAACACTTTAAAATTATTTTGTTAAATTTAAATTTATTACAATGTTATTTTTTAATTATATTGTTACCAAGTGATTTGTGAAGAATACAATATGCATATTTTAACCCCAATATGTATATATATATATATATATATATCAAAATTTGAGATATTATATCAAGATGTAAGAAATTTAATATAATTTAGAAAGTACCAGTATCACAATGAATATGGTATGGAGGAAGTTTATCCTTAAGATTTAAAGATGAAGAAAGAAGAGAGATACAACAAGGGAAGGAATAGCGTGAAATGGTTTGCTTTGCTTGTTTGAGAGAGCTAAGACTGTGATGTCTTAATTATTGAAATTGGTGAAGAGAAAATAAGTTGCATGTTGGGATTAATGGGGAAGGAGGCGAACAGGGAGTCCTTTAGCAGGCATGGGGAGTGGATCCACTATTATCATCTCATCAGGTATCAGCTTTTCCCATTTAAACCTTCTGATTGCATTGTGCATGAAAACCAGTATCTCCAGACGAGCGTACTCTTTCCCAGGACACATCCTTGGCCCTCCTCCGAAGGGCACAAATGTGTAAGGAGCTGGTCCACTGCCTTCGAATCTTGCAGGCTCGAACTTCTCTGGCTCAGGGAAGCACTCGGGGTTTTTGTGGGTTGAATTCACATTCCAATGCAACTGTTCCAGTTCCAGTAAATCACTTTAGTTGCATGATCATGGAATTTTATACATAGAGAGAGAGTGTGTTAAGATTTCACAAGAGAAAAAAAGAAGGAACCTTCCAGCCCTTGGGAATGGAGAAACCAGCGAAGGTGAAGTCGGTGATGGCCTCTCTGAAAGCACCCTGAAGCGGAGGCGCAAGTCTCATCACTTCGCAGGCTACGTTCCATGAATATTTCATCTTTTGTATATCTTCCCAGTTTAGCATCTCCCCTTCTTTCTTTGATCTTGCTATATCCATTTGTTCTGCCACACGTACCCTTTGTCACACTTTTTTACTCTCTTGCCCTAATCTAAACAACTCCTACTTCATATGTTTTTTCCATACTTACCAAGTTAATCCCTTATCTATCTATTACTTCTTGAGTTAATGTTGTGACTTAATCACACAGTTACTTTACAAAATAATAAACATTGTTTTTCTATTTATATAAAAATCAATACCCTACATTTCATGCAATTTCAACCTTAATTTTACAATTTCATTCGCACCATCAATAAATAATAACATGACACATCTTCATTAAATTAAACATAAAATATAGAGGACTTGTAAATAAATATATAAACATGATTAAATATTGAACGTAAATATTATAAATAAATAATAATAATCCTCAAATTTAGAATTATGGGTTTAAGGGGTTAGGGTATAAGATTTTAATATTTATTTATGTTCAAATAGAATTATTAGTATTTATTTATAAGTCATCCACTATTTTTTGTTTTACTTATTCATTTGAAATTTTGATATTTTAAAATAATTTACATGGCTGCATAAACTAAGCTAAACTTTGGATTTTATTCTCAGTTTCATTGAATTGGTTGGGTAACTGGAGTAGTCTGCCATTTTTTTTATACCGATTAAACCAATGAAAACGAAATGCTTTAACTTGGCTATTTCGTTGCTATATGGATTACAATTAATTTTTCCATGCTGATATGATAATTTTCCAAAATTGTTTTACGTGACTAAAAAATCAATGGATACGAAAAGAATGGAAGGGAAAACACCAAGAAACAAACAAGTAATCTGTTTTTCCACGACACTTAACCAAAATGTTAATTTCTTTCTTGCATGAGGAAAAAGAACCAGATTAATAAAGGGTTTGGAAAATCACACCTTTGTAAACCTCGTTGTAGATGTTAGGAAGCTCAGCAAGATACTTGACAATGAAAGTTACGGTAGCACTGGCAGTATCGTGACCGCCAATCAGCAAACCCAGGATCCTATCAGCAATGTTCAATTCATTCAAGTACTGCCCCTTCCCATCGGTTGCAAGCAACATGTGGGACAATATATCTTGGTTTGGGGTTGCTTTATTTTCTGCGAGATCCATCTTTCTTTGCTTGATGATCGCCATCAACTCCTTCCTGATGGTTTCAGCAGCATTGATAGCTCGCCGGAAAGGTGTTCCCGGTAAGTCAATGGGGACGGAAATGATTCCGGCGGCTAAAGCATTGAAAGGGTCGGCAAATTTAGATACATGGACGGGGTCTTCTATGCTTAGAAACACTTTGCAAGCCACCCAAAAGGTGTATCTTTTGGCAAGTGGGAACACTGTTATTTCTTGCTTGCCTTCCCAACTGGCTTCGAAGTGTCTTTGGGCAATCATATCCATCATCCTAATGTATCTTTGCAAAGCTTCTGGTTTTAGGAAATTAGGTAGCATTTTCCTCATCTTGATCGACTCTTCTTTCGAACTCGTTTGCGTTGAAGAAGGGAAAATCTTGTTCACGGAATCCGGCCACCACGAAGTGACGAGCTTGTTTTCGTTGGAGAACAAGAATTTGTTACCGACAGCCCCGCATACGACGGCCATGGGTTCTCCGAATATCGAAGTTTTGAAGACTTGCGAAGAGTATTTGGCCATTCTATCTTTTAGGAACTTCTCGGGGTGACCCCTTCGACCTGTTAAGAGGTACTCCATGCTTTCACCGATGTATGGCAATCCCATCCTGCCGGGCGGAAGGTTAGGGTTCGAGGCATAATTAGATTTTTTGTAGAATATAAGGAATGCAAGAGACAGCAGTGGGAAGAAGGTTGCAAAGAAAAGTAGGATGGGATCCATGTTTGTTTGTTGACGATCAAATTTGGCTTTGATTTCTTTTAGATATTTGCATATGGAAATGATCTAGCAAGAGTATATATATATAGGCAAGCCTATGTGCAGATTCTTCACTAGACAGCATATGATAGGATCTTTTAGTCTCACGAAAAAATATAATTCATGAAAGCTTCACCTGGAACAAATTATAAGCTTTATTCTTTTTTATGTTGCTTTCCTTTTATTGCCGAAATGAACTTCACTGTTGGATCCATGAAACTGCTAATTAATTTATGGAACAGACACAGAACGGAATAAATTGAGGATTTATATATATATATATTTAAATAACTTAGTTGAAGGGGTAAAATACCCAAATATACCAAAAAAATATTAAATTTACGGAATTGGACCGGTTTCTAGAAAATTTATGGAAAATGGCCATTTCCCCACAAAACGCGTCCACGTCAGCGCGTTTTGTGGGGAAATGGCAGCAAAGCGCGTTCCCAGGGGCGCGCTTTAGCCCTTCAACGGTAAAAAAAAAAAGGTAAAAAAAAACCTATAAAACCCCCCAACCCTTTTATTTTTTTCACACTTTAATCCTTACTCATTCTTCTCTCAAATTCCTCTCAAAATTCTCTTTAAGTCCTTCAAACTTCCTCTGAAATTTCGAAATAGTCCTTTAATATTTACAAAAAAGCCCTTTTTTAATTTTTTTAATATATTTTTTTGAAACTTTTAAAATTTTCGATCGTATTACAAATGGCCGGGGAATTACTTCGTCTAGACAACAAGCACATCTCCGTCGATCAAATGCAAATGGTAAGTTTTAATTTTAACTTTTCAATATTATTTAACATTTTTTAAGTTTATGTAATTTTAATTAATTTTTATTTTATAATTTTTTAAACAGTCTGTAGATCGGGTGTTGCAATGTTATATTCGCAATATGCATGGTCCCCCATCGCCGTTGATCGAGAATTACCTGCGGGAAGCGGGTTTTTGGCACGTGGCCACGATAGGCCGGGGGTTCAAGTTGGAGCCGACTTTGATCAGTGCGTTGATAGAGAGGTGGAGACCCGAGACGCACACTTTCCATCTTCCATGCGGAGAGTGTACCATCACTCTGGAAGATGTGTAGTTGCAGTTGGGATTGCCGGTGGACGGGTCGGTAGTCACCGGGTATAACACCCCTAACCCATGTCCGTCACCGGATTAGGGTTAAGAGGCATTACTTAACTGACCCCAAATTAGCATATAAGTATATATCATTTTAACATAGCAATATATATATTATACTTAATATAACTGAATGTACCCTTAATAAAGTTTTACTAAAACATTTACAAAATTGTATGTATATATATATATCACGATTCTATAATACCAATACACATAGAAGTAATTTTATTCAAATAGTACAAGTTACTATTCATTTGGTAAGTAAACCATAATAGCCGAATATGCACCTTACTAATATTCATTTTACTACTAAAGTACCAAACACTTCAAGCAATTAAACTCATACTCAAGTCAAACATATAATATCCAATCATATAGACCACTCATATTCAATATTTCATGGGTATCATGACCGAATCTATGAAATGAATATGCCATAATTTGATTATTGTAGCCTCGCACCAATGGTCATATATATATAATATCACATAGTTATCTCATAACTCAACATAACATTTAAGTATATAAGTATATATATATACATATAAATTCATCCAACATTCGAATCATACTATGTACCTCACTCAAACCATATTTATGCCTTCATTCTTGTCATAAATATAATATAATGAAAGAACTTCCAAAGTAAGTTTACCTCAAAATCGATCATACATAAACTTCATCATCATAAATAAAAATTTAAAGACAAACCAAACCCAAACATAGAGGTAAAGCCATATTCGCATGGCATTTTCAATACATCATATTCAAAATAGCTCAAAAGAGTAATATAGCTTATACATGCCATGGTTTCAAAGGTTCAACTTATAAAAAGGGTACCAAAAGTAGTCGATAGTGTGATTGACTTTGATGATGAATCCCCGAGCACGAGCTTCGTCTTTAAGATCTATAAAATAGTAAAATAACACATAGAGTAAGCTTATATAGCTTAGTAAGTTTTAAGCAATGGAAAAGATATGCAACTAATCAATATACAATTTAATTAATCCAATAAGATCAATAACAAACTCATAAGCACAATATGCATAACTGGTCACCATTCAACAACCACCATATCTAATATGTCTCAAAAACCGAATACTCAAGTACTATATATATATCCATTTTGAACAAGCTCAAAGTTTAAAAATTACATCTCATTTCTATATTTTCATATAAAAAACAACTTACCTCGCTAATACCTAGTTATTAAGCTATCATGCAACACTTACTCATGTATCATTTCTCGTTTATCTCCCTTCATCAGTTTATATCTCCGAAGTCTCTGTAATCCAGCACACAAAGTGCAATTTACATAACGTATCGCACACTTAGTGCCGTTACTTGAGAATGAGCACACATAGTGCCATTTAACAGTAATGTATCGCACACTTAGTGCTATTACTTATTTTTCCCGCACACAAAGTGCCATTCGACCGATTTCGCACACACAGTGCTCGGTTTCTTAAACTCGCACACATAGTGCCTTTCGACCGATTTCGCACACACAGTGCTCGGTTTCTCAAACTCTCACACATAGTGCCTTTCGACCGATTTCGCACACACAGTGCTCGGTTTCTCAAACTCGCACACATAGTGCCTTTCGAACTGAATCTTTTCTTCATTCATATAAACACATGTGATTTTATTTTCATTCATATCTATCTACAATTATATGCACATGTAAAATACAACTCATTCATCCTTC
Source organism: Gossypium sturtianum (assembly GCA_025698515.1). Lineage (NCBI taxonomy): Eukaryota > Viridiplantae > Streptophyta > Magnoliopsida > Malvales > Malvaceae > Gossypium > Gossypium sturtianum. Next base: position 161,821,827 of record CM046955.1, on the reverse strand, counting down.
TCACTACCATTCCATTCGGCAATCTTTAATATACACATATATACATATTCACCTATTCGAATATAATCACCTCTTCTATCATTTTCACACTTAAATTTCTCTTAATACATAAATAATTATCCAACTCAATGATCATAACTTATACTTATATATAATTAAATACCAACTTTACATTCAACCAACACATATTAAATACAATATCACATTCGGCAATTTGAAATATTATACTTCCCAATTGCTTAAAAACTTACCTCGGAAATTGTCAGATTAAGCTTCCCGGCTATTCGTTTAACTTTGCTTTTCCCCGATCCGTTCTCGGTTCTTTTCTTTCTTGATCTAAATAATTTCAAAATGAGCTCATTCAAAAAAAAATTCATTCATTTTGGCCCAAAACACATAGTTGAACAATTTACCAATTTATCCCTAACATTTTGCACTTTTACAATTTAATCCAATTTTTACAAAACACAAAATATGCTAAAGTTACATATTTTAAGCTAGGGCCGAATGTTCACTAAGCTTATACAAATCCCCAAATTTCATAATTTCTACAATCTAGCCCCTCAGTTTACTATTTTTGAAATTTAGTCCTAGATACTCAATTTAATCAAAATTTCCAACACAAAATTTAATAATCTAACACATATATTTTATTTAAAATCATCAACTATCACAAAACCTAAGCATTCTTCAATGGCCGAATATTAAACATACATCAAATTCAAAAATTCCAACATGGGTCAAGTAGTATTTGATGCAACGATCTCAAAAACGTAAGAATTATTAAAAACCGAACAAATTTACATACCTAAATCAAGCAAAACTCAAAGCCGAATGTGCCAAGCTTTCTCCTTGTTTTTCTTTTGTGTTTTTTCGGCCAAAGAGATGAACAATGCATGGCTTTCTTATTTTTGTTTTATTAACATATATTAACTAGTTTATTTAACATAAAATGTAATAAAATATAATATAAAATGCCAACACTATGACATGCATAATGATGGCCGGCCACTATCCATATTTTCATGGTCTAATTTCTATTTAAACCTCCAATTTATGAAGTCATCAACAATTCAGCACCTACACATTTAACCACCAAATTTTTTTTATGCGATTAAGTCCTTTTTCATAATTAAGCAACAAAACGATCAAATTTTAATACGAAACTTTCACGCACATCAAATCACAAGTAATTAGCATAGAAAATAATATTAAAATATTTTTCCGACTCGGATTCGTGGTCTCGAAACCACCATTCCGATTAGGGTCAAAATCGGGCTGTTACACCGGGTCCACAACTTCTACCGATTGGATGGTCGTATGCTACGAGCTTCTGGGTGCCATTTCGGATAACATTCAGGGAGGTCGGATCGAGATGGCCTGGTTACGAGACACATTCCCGGAGCCGAATGAGGGTTAGACCGAAATAGAAAGAATACGGTATGCTCGGGCATACATTCTGGAGATAATTGGAGGTTATCTGATGCCGGACCTGTCTAGAAACCTCGTACACTTGAGATGGCTGCTGAAACTTGTTGATTTTAGAGTAGCCGGTGAATTGAGTTGGGGGTCTGCCGTGCTATCGAGGTTGTATCGGGAGATGCGCGGGGCGACGCGGCCGAGTAAAGGGAAAATCGGAGGTTGCCTATCACTACTGCAGTTATGGGCACGGTTTCGATTTCCATTTTTACGTCCTTGACTCGACCACCCATATTCATTCCCACTGATAACGAGGTAAATTTAATGTTATATTTTACAATTATTACGTAGATTTATAGTATAATTGTATGCTAAAAATTTATTTAATTAGGTGGAACCATTCGTGAGTTATCTTTGGAATACCTACTTCGCTTGAAGATATACGGCTTCTATTGGACCAACGGTCGGAATCATAAGTAAGTTTCGAATTTCGTATTTATAATTTAATATTTCGTATTTATTGTTTAATATTATGTATATAACTAATATTTTGGTAATGTTAATATAGTTTCAATGGACACCGTACGAGGATCCGGCAATTCGGGCAGTAATTTCGGAGGAGTTCTTGCAAAATCCAAACAGTTGGAACGTGAAGGTCCCATTGATCAACTATGCGACCATGGAGATGCACCAGTCAGATCGGGTTCTGCGACAATTTGGATTCCGGCAACCGATTCCCGTGCCACCTGAGGTGCTCGATGATGAGTGGAACGGTGGAAATGTGCAAGTGTACACAATCATAACAAGTAATAAAGTGACAAGTAAATGTCGAGTTATCGTACTTCCCTGTGGACTCAGAAAAGAATTATTTATGAAAATGTTTTCAAACAATTTGGTGAAAGAAAAATATTTGGATTTAAGAAATATCTAAAAACTAAAAATAAAACAAAGAAAAATAAGATAAAACAAAGTTCTAATGCACGATTTCAAAAACTGATTTTAATCAAGATGATTTAATTGTGTTGGATTAATAACATTTCTTACCTTAGAATTATTAAACTCGTGTTTATACTTGTTAAAACATGACAACTCGGTAATTTGATAACTTATGAACATATTTACAAATAAAAATCCATTCATCTCTTGTACATATTTCTATGCAAATTCGAACGATTAATGACTTCTACGAGTAAACATATTATTGCACATACATACTTATTAAATTAAACAATCTCTCGCATATTCCTATGTCGATGCAAACGATTAATTCAACCTAACAAGCACATAAAAGATCATGCGAAGTAACAAGTATTCTTACCTTGAAACAATTTAATCACAAAATCCACGCAAGTTATGCAAGGCATATGTATCGTCAAATACAATGCTAATTTAATCTTCAGCTCCCTTAGAAGAATTAAACATGCACAGATTAAGTATTGCGTCCATTAATTACAATTTCAATACGTTTAAATAATTAATTCATTAGCTATCTAAACAATTATAATGCCAGATAACTTAACAAAATTTTACTTAATCAAACATTTTACCGAGGCCTTTAATAGCATAAACACAATTTTAACAATTCAAGAGGACGAAATGCAATCAACCCAACACGAATTAAATTCAAGTTAAATTGATTAAATTAAACATTCCAACAGCATAAATATCCATAAACATGTTTGTCAAAACAACAACGAAATTTAAAGAGATAGGGAACAAGAAACAAATCCGGTGGTTCTCTGTGGCTTGTCTGATTGCTCCGTTCTTCGTTCTTCGTTGTCCTCAGCTATCAAGGTGGCTTATGAACACTCCAAATGCTGCTCCAGATGGCTGGAAAAACACCTCCTTTCCAAGAGGAGAAATCGACACAAGAACAAGGGGAAAATAGAATGGAAACGAAGGGAGAAAAGTTGAGAGAAGAGAAGAGAGAATGAGAGAATGTTGGAGAATTGATGGATGCTTTGAATGAGCAGCTAGGGGCTGTATTTATAGGTGTTTAAGGCTGCTAAAAATAGCAAATAACAGCAGCAAAAGAGGCCTCCTTGGCCGGCCATCCCATGTGGCAAAGTTGAAGAATTCAACTTTGCTAAATATAGCATGGGCAAATCTTTAAAGCCATGAATTTTGGAGGGGTTTGAATGGGGTTTTGAAAGATCTTCAAGGGCTCCTTTGCAAGCTGAATTAATCAGCAAATAAGCTGATTTGGGCCTTCATTGTGGACGGTTTTGGGCTGCCCAATTGGTGGCTGGTTCGGTTCAATCGGTTCGGTTCAACCAGTGCGGTTTAACTGGACCCTTTTTCATAATTAATTAAAAATAATTTATCTAGCCCAAATTAACTTGGGAATAAATTAAAATTAATTATATTATGATTAAATATTTATAATTGGACCGTCTTGGGCTGAAAATAGAGTCACCTTGACACCTCAAATCGCTTCGGTTTTATTCTTCGAGCGTTGTCTCCGCTGAGCGATTTTTGCCATTTTGTGCGATTATTTGAAAATAGCCAAAATTAAACAAAATTAACTATAAAATTAATTAAAATTCATCATGTTCATATTTTTAGCACAAATTAATTATTTTATAATATTTAATTATTTTCCGACAAGAATTTACTCGAAACCACATGAATTTGGGTCAAAAAGGGCATGAAAAAGTATATAATTTTTTGTGTTTCCACACCCCCAAACTTAATTCATTGGTCGTCCCGAGTAATGCACAAAATTGAAAAGAATTTTCTCGGAAACACCTTTGAAAAACTTCTTCAGAACAACTTTCTTCTCAAAATTATGAATTGAGTATATTTAGGCTCAAAGATAAGAAATTTGATAGTTATGCTACTTAAGCATTCATATCGTTCAAATTACCTCCAACAATTTATTATACTAGCAAAATTAGACTAAATGTTTCTTTAATAAAGACATGTTCTTCACTACCAATTTGATTTTAATTCCTTATTCAAAAAGTAAACTGCAATCATTAAGCTTAACTGATGTCTTCATATGTTGAACATAGCAACTTCTCTTCACTAATGTAGGTAACATTGGAATTTTGAATCAATAGGTCTTTAATTAGGTTGTAACGTGGCTGGGCTTAGGGGTAGGTAAAAGATAGACAAATTTTTGGCTTAAAAACCCTAGACTCAGCTTAACTTCGAACCTTCGGAACTTTCATCCTTGATACCCAACTTTTGCTCTTTCGATCACTTATTTCATTTTGAGTACTTTTTTTTTTAAAATTCGAGCTCAAACTCGAGCCTTTGCTTCATGTACTATAATTTTTTTGAACATTTGATACTTTTTTTCAACTCCCCCAAACTTATTTTCAAACGATCTTTTGAATAGTACTGAGTCTAGTGTTTGGGACAATTTTAGAAGTAATGAAGAGAAAATTGATGGCTGAATATTGCGTGGGTCCAAATAAAATTAGGCCATATAGTCTCAAAATTGGGTTTCAAAGGATAATTTTATCAGGGTCAGCTTGAAAGGCTCAACCGGTCCAAACAACAGTTGCCTAAATCATTTTCAACATTCCATGCTTCCTAGGATTTCGCCTCAAGAAATTACTAAGTCAATTTTAAAGACTTAAACTTTCATGCATGCCTAACTTTTTCGTAGGGAACTAAAAATTTTATGGTACGAATTTACATGCTTTATTAAAAATACATTCATATCATTATTAAGTTAACATAATAATTTATTGGAATAATAGAACTTTATTAATACTGAAGTTTAGCATACTTAACAAAATTTCAAATTATTGAACAAAAATATATTCTAAGCATAACTAAAAGAAAATTTTATTCTGAGTGAAATCAATTCAAATTTTTGGTCCCCCCAACTTAAAATGAACAATGTCCTCATTGTTTAAAGTGAATAGATACTATACACCAGGTAGGGTTTTAGAAAAGAGGAGGTGAGTCAAATTGACTGCTTAAGTACCAAGCTCTCTCTAAAATCCAATCCTAGACATGTATATATCTATTGCCACACTTTAGCCTTTGAGACTTGTTCAAATTTTTATTCATGATTCCTATCTCTTGTTTTATTGTGCAGAAATAAAAATTCCTAATTGACCTAATCCTAAGATACTTAAGAAAGAAATAAATGAAAGTTGAAGTCCTCCCTTTTTATTTGTTCACGATCCTTCCGAATTTGACTCATCTTTTGCTCCATTAGTATTATCTTTGCATGAATCGCCTTGCTCCTTCTTTGATGATGAAACCCATGGTTCAAATATGAAATCTGGAAACTCGGGCACAAAAATAAATGGGTCATTATAAATTTTCTTGAGGCACTCCTCATCGAGTCATCTCTTATTTTTGCATATCTCCAATAGGCTTGTTGCTGGCCATTGCATGTGTTGCATTAAGTCCATCGGCTTCAACACTCATCACGACGATCTGGGCTAGGTAGTGGAGCTCTAAACATTGAGGGTTCGATATCGAGGTTCAAACACGGTTCCATTGGATCCGCCTCATTTGATTGCTCTGGTGGGATTTCTGTGGGTTCATCTTCTGCTTCCTCAGGATCCTCGCTCTCTTCAATTCGCTACTGAAGAACAGAATCTCCGACCACTCGGTAGAGGTCCCAATCGGTGATTGTGCCTTGACTATACTCTATCTGCTTTACGTCCGCAAGGAGTTTTGCTTTTAAGCACAGAATTGTGATCGTAAAGGGGAAATAGGCAGGGCCAGACCGTTTAACGGCACAATTTCGCATTTCTCTCAGGATGATTTTGCCCAAATCAATGGTCTTTCCGGTTAGAATCGAGTATAATAGGACCATTCGCTCTAATGAAATTGTAGTCCCATGCGAACTAGGCATAAGGCTGAAACGGATGAAATAGAACCATACCTTCGCTAGAGGCATCAAATACTCTCTTCGACACGTGTGGATTCCTTGCTTTGACACAGTCCACTTGGAACCTGGAACTATGAGTTCTTCGAGGATTTCTTGCAGATTTTCAGGCTTAATATTGCTCAACAGAGAGGAATATTCATCGTTGTCGAAATCAGGTAATTCAAAGAACTCATTAATAGCACTAGAATTTATTGGTACCTTGATTCCTCGGACTGGAACTTCAGTCAATTCACTGGAAGTTAAGTTCGTGTAGAATTCACGAACTAGTTCTTCATCCACACTTGGTCTCTTTTCACAAAACAATTCCCAATTGAGGGCTTCAGCAACTTGACGAATACGTGCCATAAAGTCTCTGTAGTTGCTTTCCTTCAATGTGAAGCCTTTCTCTGGATGCATCTGTTGATTTTTGAAGATACTTTCGTATCTTACTTTGGCTTCTTCACAGTGAAATTTGCTTTGTGTTTTGTCGATTTGAATGAGGCACGAGTTCTCTTGCGAGTCATAATTAACTCGAATATCGATGGAAAAAATAAAAATTAGCTTCTTAAAAATTTAATAACAATTACTAAAATTTCAATAAATTGAAAAATTAAGTAATTGAATAAAAAAATAATTTTAAGAAAGAAAATTACTCTTACCACCTTCCTCGTAGAATTTAAAAACTCTTAAAATAAATAAAAACTAATGAATCAAAAATGAGGATTTAAAGAAGGGTTGGCTTGGGTTTGGGAAGGGAGATGTGCGTGATAGGCGCACAATGCAAAGAAAGCAGTGGCGCGCAATGAATGGCCGCAGCAAGGCCTTGCGCTAGGCAGGCAGCCACAGCTGGTCCGATGTAGAGGCGATGGTGCGCATGCAAGCGCAGCTTGAGGCAACAAACGTGCGGCACCGACCTGGGCAGGAGCTGGTGCTAGCGCATGGGAGTCTTTGGAGCACTGGCCGCCGATTGGTGTGGCATCTGCTGGGGGCTACTGCTGGCCTAATGGTGGCTTGGGGTGGTGCGACACTTGGTGTTTTGGTGGATGGGAGTTTGAGTGATGGGTGAATGGTGAGAACAATGGTGCAATTTATAGATGGAGGAGTATAAATTGGAATAGATCTCTTAGAACAATCAAAGCATTAAAAAATAAGAGTCCCCTTCTAATTTTACTCATGATAAACAAAAATTAATAATTAAATAAACACATTTAAATTATCAATTGCTATTTAATTATTAAGATAAATATAGAATAAAATTGATTCTAATCATAAGCTAAATTGATAAAAGTTAATATACAAATTATAATGAATATAATTATATATTAAAGTTTATCAATAATTTATGAAAATAAAAATATTTATTTTAGATGCCTTTTAAAAATATTTACAAAAAGAGGTACCTAGTTTTTATTATTTATGAAAATAGCAACCAAATTTTGAAAATAATTCAATTAAGTCCATGGACTTAATGAAAATTTGAAATTGAGCTGCAATTTAAGACTTGGGTCAAAATTGACCTTTTTATTTGGAAAATCAAAAATTTATTTTGTCATTTAGGGGCTAATTTCTTGGCAAATTATGTAAAAATCAATTCCCAGGAAAGATTGGAGGGGTCACAAGCGGTCCCGCTTAAGTTCCAATCTCCTAGACAGAATTTATTTAGACATAATAAACCCGAAAATATTCCCTAAATAATTTATTAAAAACAAGAAAATTTAAAGATCAGATAAATGAACACGATTTTATCCCGCTTGTGTTTTTCTCCATAATAATGTTTCAAACGCTGAGCATTGACTTGAAAATTACCTCTCTTACCTTGGAGTTCAACAACTTTGTATGAACAGACGCGATGAATCGTGAATGGACCGGACCAACGTGACTTTAACTTACCTGGAAAGAACTTCACCGAATTAAATAACAAGACTTGTCGACCTGCTTCAAACTCTCGAGCTTGGATATGCTTGTCATGCCATTTTTTGAGTCTTTCTTTGAGTAATTTGGCATTTTCGTATGAGAACATTCGAAATTCCTCTAGCTCGTTGAGTTGGAGCATTCGTTTCTCTTTAGCAAGCTTGAGATCCAAATTGAGTTGTCGAAGAGCCCAGTAAGCTCTATGCTCTAACTCCAGAGGTAGATGACAGGCTTTCCCAAAGACCAACCTATAGGGTGACATTCCTAAAGGTGTCTTGTATGCTGTTCTGTAAGCCCATAAAGCATCATCTAGTCTTTTGGACCAATCTCGTCGGTTCGGGCAAACTACCTTCTCAAGTATACCTTTGATCTCCTTATTTGCTAGCTCAGCTTGTCCATTTGTCTGCGGATGGTAAGCTGTAGCAACCTTGTGTTTCACTCCATGTTTATCTAACAACCATTTTAACCACTTGTTCACAAAGTGGGTCCATTCATCGCTGATAATAGCTCTAGGGGTTCCAAACCTTGTGAACACGTGTTTCTGCAAGAATTTTATCACAACCTTGGCATCGTTCGTGGGATAAGCTTCAGCCTCGACCCACTTGGACACATAATCTACTGCCACCAATATATACTTGTGACCAAAAGACGGAGGAAAAGGACCAAGAAAATCAATACCCCAAACATCAAACAATTCTACCTCAAGGATATTTGTTCGAGGCATCTCATTTCTATTGTTTACGTTTCCAACCCTCTGACATCGATCACAATTATTTACGTAAGCGTATGCATCCTTGAATAGTGTTGGCCAAAAGAATCCGGCTTGCGCAGATTTTGGTTTGTGACGAAGTACCTCCAAAGTGTCCCCACTTGGAGCTGAATGATGATGGTATAAAATCTTGGTATTTCATCTTCATCACACATCTTCTAATCATCCGATCTGCACACTTTTTGAACAAGTATGGCTCTTCCTAAAAATAGTACTTCACATCGTGAAGAAACTTTTTCTTTGCTGATATGTTTTATCAATTGGCATCAAACCACAAGCTAAATAGTTAGCAAAATCAGCAAACCAAGGAGTATTATGGACATGAGTTACCTTCAGTATGTGTTCATCTGGAAATGTCTCTTGGATCGGTAAAAGTGAAGAATTTTCCTCTTGTGGCTCCAATCTGGATAAGTGATCAGCTACTTGGTTTTCTACTCCTCTTCGATCTTGAATTTCTAGATCGAACTCTTGAAGTAGAAGCACCCACCGGATCAATCTCGGCTTAGCATCTTTCTTGGCTAATAAGTACTTAATCGCGGAATGGTCCGTATAGACAATCACTTTGGTACCTACAAGATAAGATCGAAACTTGTCGAAGGCAAACACAATAGCAAGTAACTCTTTTTCTGTTATCGTATAGTTCAGTTGGGCTCCGGTTAGAGTTCTGCTTGCGTAGTAGATAGGATGAAAAACTTTCTTCTTTTGCTGGCCCATGACAGCTCCAATGGCGAAGTCACTTGCGTCACACATCAATATGAATGGCGAATCCCAGTCTGGTGTGACGATTATGGGTGCCGTGACTAACCGACTCTTCAGATTGTTGAAGGCTTTTAAGCATTCCTCATTAAACTTGAATATCGAGTCCTTTTCCAACAGCTTGCATAAGGGTTTAGCCACTTTGGAGTAGTCCTTGATAAATCTTCGATAGAAACCGGCGTGGCCCAAAAAGCTCCTAACACCTTTTACAGATATTAGAGGTGGGAGTTTCTCAATAACATCTAATTTTGCTTTGTCCACCTCCATCCCATGTCTCGTTATCCGATGGCCTAGAACAATTCCTTCTCGTACCATGAAATGGCATTTTTCCCAATTGAGTACGAGATTTGTTTCTTTACATCACCTTAGTACCTTTGCTAGATTGGCTAAGCAATCCTCGTAAGTATCTCCAAATACTGAGAAATCGCCCATGAAAACTTCCAAGTATTTCTCAACCATGTCAGTAAAAATAGACATCATACATCTCTGAAATGTAGCTGGTGCACATAAACCAAATGGCATGCGTCTAAATACAAATGTATCGTACGGGCAGGTGAATGTCGTTTTGTGTTGATCTTTCGGTGCTACCGTAATCTGATTATATCCTGAGTATCCATCGAGAAAACAGTAATAGTCTCATCCTGCGAGTCTATCCAGCATCTGGTCCAAGAACGGTAGAGGAAAGTGGTCTTTTCTAGTCGCCTTGTTTAGCTTTCGGTAATCGATACAGATTCTCCATCCCGTGAATCGTCCTCGTTGGTATCAACTCGTTGTTCTCGCTTCTCCACGATCGTGATACCTCCTTTCTTTGGCACGCACCGGATGGACTCACCCATGAACTGCTATCGAGATGGGGTAAATTATACCCGCATCCAACCACTTGATGATTTCCCTTTTCACTACATCTTTCATGATTGGGTTCGATCTCGTTGTCCATCAATCGTTCCTCTCTCGCCATCTTCTAATATGATCTTGTGCATGCATACGGATGGGCTAATACCGCGAATGTCAGCTATGGTCCATCCGATAGCCTTCTTGAATTGTTTCAAGACTATGATAAGTTTCTCTTCTTGCTCAGTAGTTAATTCGGCTGAAACAATCACAGGCAGAGTAGAAGCGTTACCTAAATAAACATATTTTAAGTGTGACGGTAATACCTCGAGTTCTAACTTAGGTGGCTCCTCGATTGATGCTTTTGGCTGCATGTAATCTCTTTTCTCTAATTCCAAAGATTCAAAACGAGATTGCGGATTAAATCCCTTTTGATTAGCTTCTAGCAAAGCTAAGTATTCGTCCTCTTCTTCCTCATTTGGGGGATCTGATGTCAAAATTCTTTCCAATAGGTCATCAACATCGTTAAGTTCATTCTCTACTATTAATTTCTCTAAATCGGCTACTGCAGAACAATCATCCATAGTGTCAGGAAATCGCATTGACTTAAAAACATTAAATGTTACCTGATCATCCTGAACACGTATAGTCAGCTCGCCCTTTTGCACATCAATAAGGGTTCTTCCAGTTGCTAAGAATGGTCTTCCTAGGATAATTGGCACTTCTTTGTCTGCTTCAAAATCTAGAATTACAAAGTCAGCGCAGAAAGATAAATTTTTCTACACGCACAATACGCCCTCGATTTTTCCTTCCGGATGTGCTAAGGATCGACCGCTAGTTGAAGTGTAATCGTAGTTGGACTAACTTCTCCTATCCCCAACTTCCTAAATATTGACATAGGCATCAAGTTGATACTTGCACCTAAGTCACATAATGATTTACCACAATATGTTGATCCAATGTTGCACGGTATGGTAAAACATCCAGGATCTTTCAATTTTGGGGGTAGTTTGTTCTGAAGATATGCACTGCATTCCTTTTTCAGAGCTACCGTCTCAAATTCACCAAGCCTTCGTTTCTTAGACAGGATATCTTTCATGAACTTGACATAGTTCGGCATTTGCTCAAGTGCTTCGACCAACGGAATGTTGATGTGAAGTTGCTTGAGTATGTCTACGAACTTTTTGAATTGAATCTCCCGCTTCGCTTCAAGTCTTTGAGGTAGGGGTGGCGGTGGTTTCGAGATCGAACCGGTCTTGGTTGATTCGCTTTGGCCGTAATTCCGCATTTAACGATGTTGTTGGGAAATCAGAATTAACTGGTCCTGCGGTTACTTTGCTGGGTCTTGCAGATTTTGGTTCTGGCGAAACTGGTGTTTCAACACTTGGTTGAACTTCTTCTTGAGCATCAGCTTGCTCATTTTCAACTTCGACAGTATTGGGCTCTACTATCTTTCCGCTCCTCAATTGCAACGCTTTGCAATGTTCTTTATCTGAATTTCTCGAATTTTCCGTGTCACTAGGTAAAGCACCTTGTGGTCGGTTCCTAAGTTCAGTTGCAAGCTGGCCCACTTGATTCTCCAAATTCTTTAATGTAGCTGCTTGGCTCTGGATTAAGGCATCATTCTTTGCTAGATATGCCTTTAGCAAACTCTCCAGACTATTGGATGCTTCAGCTTGAACTAGTTTCTGGACTTGTTGCGGAAAATTAGGCGGCTGAGTCGGTCTGGGTTGGGTGTAACTGGTTCCAGCCCCTTGGTTACTCTAGGAAAAATTCGGGTGGTTTCTCCATGATGGGTTATAAAAGTTGGATTGCAGCCCTTGCCTTCCTCGGTTTTGGTTCTGATTGCCCATGTAGTACACAGATTCTGGGTTCGACGGACATTCTTCAAACAAATGTCCCTCCCCACAATAGACACAGGTTATATTCTCAAATTGATTAGTCGGCTGTGCTGCAAAACTATTAGACCCATTAGTAGTAAGATTTTTAAGCATTGAGGATATTGACGATACCTGAGATGCGAGTGAAGTAAGAGCGTCTACTTCATGAATTCCAGTAACTCGTCTTCCTGACGCTGCTCGACTAGTTGGCCATTGATAGTTGTTGCTGGAAATCCTCTCGATAATTTCGTAAGCCTCGTTATAAGACTTAGAAAGGAGAGCACCATTAGCAGAGGCGTCCACTACCATCCTTGTGTGAGCGTTGAGACCATTATAGAATGTCTCAAGTTGAATGCGATGAGGAATTCCATCTTTGAGGGCATTTTTGTAATAACTCTTTAAATCTTTCCCATGCCTCATACAAGGACTCGTCATCCATTTGGTGGAAAGCAGTGATCTCGTTCCTCAGTTTAGCATTCTTGCTTGGCGAAAAATACTTCATGAGGAATCTCTCGGCTAATTCTTGCCATGTAGAAATGGAGTTCGGTGGCAATGAATTCAACCAGCACGAGCTCGTCCCTTAACGAGTATGGGAACAACTTCAATCGTAAGGCATCTTGGGCACTCCGGCTAACTTGAAAGAATCACTCACTTCCATGAATAGTCTTAAGTGAAGATGAGGATCTTCAGTAGACATTCCGCTGAATTGGCCCACTGTCTCAAGCATCTGGAACATGACTGGCTTCAGCTCGAATTGTTGTGCCTCGATTTGGGTCTCCTAATACCGGATTAAGATCGTTAAACATCGCACGAAATATTGTCTTAAGGCTCTATCCCTATCATCAGCAATAAGGATAGGATTACGAATGAGGTTTGCTCCGTTTCCTTGGTTCATATTCTCGAAATTCATTCCTTCGGTCCTTCTCGGTTTGCTTGTCTTCTTCGTTGTTAAAGGTTTGTTCTATTTCAGGTCCACAGGAGTAAGTCCATAATCTGGTCAATACTCATAAACACCGAAATATTCATAGAAAAATTAAGTAAGTAAAAATTTAAATATGAAAATAAATAAACCAAAATGTAAGAATAAAAATTCACAAATAATGGCTTTGAGAAACAGTCCCCGGCAACGGCGCCAAAAACTTGGAACGGTGGAAATGTGCAAGTGTACACAATCGTAACAAGTAATAAAGTGACAAGTAAATGTCGAGTTATCGTACCCATTGTGGACCTGTAAAAGAATTATTTATGAAAATGTTTTCAAACAATTTGGTGAAGAAAAATATTTGGATTTAAGAAATATCTAAAAACTAAAAATAAAACAAAGAAAAATAAGATAAAACAAAGTTCTAATGCACGATTTCAAAACTCGATTTTAATCAAGATGATTTAATTGTGTTGGATTAATAACATTTCTTACCTTAGAGTTATTAAACTCGTGTTTATACTTGTTAAAACATGACAACTCGGTAATTTGCTAACTTATGAACATATTTACAAATAAAAATCCATTCATCTCTTGTACATATTTCTATGCAAATTCGAACGACAATGAGACTTCTACGAGTAAACATATTATTGCACATACATACTTCTTAAATTAAACAATCTCTCGTGATATTCCTATGTCGATGCAAACGATTAATTCAACCTAACAAGCACATAAAAGATTATGCGAAGTAACAAGTATTCTTACCTTGAAACAATTTAATCACAAAATCCCGCAAGTTATGCAAGGCATATGTATCGTCAAATACAATGCTAATTTAATCTTCACTCCCTTAGAAGAATTAAACATGCATGATTAAGTATTGCGTCCATTAATTACAATTTCAATGCGTTTAAATAATTAATTTATTAGCTATCTAAACAATTATAATGCCAGATAACTTAACAAAATTTTACTTAATCAAACATTTTACCGAGGCCTTTAATAGCATAAACACAATTTTAACAATTCAAGAGGACGAAATGTGATCAACCCAACACGAATTAAATTCAAGCTAAATTGATTAAATTAAACATTCCAACAGCATAAATATCCATAAACATGTTTGTCAAAACAACAACGAAATTTAAAGAGATAGGGAACAAGAAACAAATCGGTGGTTCTCCGTGGCTTGTCCGATTGTTCGTTCTTCGTTCTTCGTTGTCCTCAGCTATCAAGGTGGCTTATGAACACTCCAAATGCTGCTCCAGATGGCTGGAAAAACACCTCCTTTCCAAGAGGAGAAATCGGCACAAGAACAAGGGGAAAATAGAATGGAAACGAAGGGAGAAAAGTTGAGAGAAGAGAAGAGAGAATGAGATAATGTTGGAGAATTGATGGATGCTTTGAATGAGCAGCTAGGGGCTGTATTTATAGTGTTTAAGGCTGCTAAAAATAGCAAATAACAGCAGCAAAAGCGGGTCCCTTGGCCGGCCATCCCATGTGGCAAAGTTGAAGAATTCAACTTTGCTAAATATAGCATGGGCAAATCTTTAAAGCCATGAATTTTGGAGGGGTTTGAATGGGATTTTGAAAGATCTTCAAGGGCTCCTTTGCAAGCTGAATTAATCAGCAAATAAGCTGATTTGGGCCTTCATTGTGGACGGTTTTGGGCTGCCCAATTGGTGGCTGGTTCGGTTCAATCGGTTCGGTTCAACCAGTGCGGTTTAACTTGACCCTTTTTCATAATTAATTAAAAATTATTTATCCAGCCCAAATTAACTTGGGAATAAATTAAAATTAATTATATTACGATTAAATCTTTATAATTGGACCGTCTTGGGCTGAAAATAGAGTCACCTTGACACCTCAAATCACTTCTCGGTTTTATTCTTCGAGCAGTGTCTGCCGAGCTGATTTTTGCCCTTTTGTGCGATTCTGTCGAAAATAGACAAAATTAAACAAAATTAACTATAAAATTAATTAAAATTCATCATGTTCATATTTTTAGCACAAATTAATTATTTTATAATATTTAATTATTTTCCGACAAGAATTTACTCGAAACCACATGAATTTGGGTAAAAAAGGGCATGAAAAAGTATATAAATTTTCGTGTTTCCAATGAGCACAAAGTGGACTTACGACAGTTGCACACGGATTGGCCAAGATTTTGGTCAGCATATATCGAGATGTGGGAGAACTGGTATGACTATTTACCTATCCGGGAACCGATCGTCGTTCCTGAGTTAGCGTGCGTGCCGGAATACATGCCATGGTTTAGGATCCATGGTAAGCCGTATTTATTGTCGGAAGAAGAGAGGCGACGGAAACTTCGTCAACAAAGGGAACGTCGGGGCCCTTTAAATCCAAGGAGAAAGGGTGATGAGACGGGGCCATCAACAGCGCCGACACAGTCACCGGACCCATCATTCAAAGCCGACGACACCGACATCACAGCCTTTACCCTTTTATGCCAAAAGTGCGCACTTCTAGCCCTTATATGTATCCTAACCCATATATATTTCCTTTTCCCACCCCACCCAAAGTTGGAATGCATGGCCGGGATCGAGTCCGTTCCCGACTACTCCGACTGGCCAGCCGATCTTGAGGCCGTCGTCGCGTGAGGGATCACAGGAGGCGCCGTCGGGGAGCACTTCTTTTTACCAGTCTCCTTCGCCATACGGATTGACACCCCGCCGTGGTTTATGCAAACACCTCCGGGGTCGTTATTTTATCAAGGTGGGTCATCCTCGCAACACCCACAACCAGACCCACTGCCGGAGGAACTGGAATCCCCGCCCGAGGTTCCACGACCCCCGCCGGAAGCTAGAAGAAGGAGGAATCAAATACAGAATCGCCGACCACCCCGTGTGGCACTGATTCCGACCGGCATCAACATTGATTCGGATGGGCTTTTTTATTTTTTAAATTGTAATAATTTTTTTATTTTTAATAAAAAAGTTGTTTTTTATTTGTGTTTGTAATTTAATTTTAATATCTTCACTAAAATAGAAGTTGTTTATTTTTTTGTATGTAATTTAATTTGAATTTTTTAATAAAATAAAAAGTTATTTTTATTTTTATTTTTTGTAATTTAGTTTTAATATATTTAATAAAATAATAGTTGTTTAATTTTTTATTGTAATTTAATTTTTTTGAAATATTATTGTAATTTAATTTTAATATCTTTAATAAAATAGAAATTGTTTAATTTTTTTATTGTAATTTAATTTTCATATATGTAATAAAATAAGAAGTTGTTTTTTTATTTTTTATTTTATTGTAATTTAGTTTTAATATATTTAATAAATAAGAAGTTTTTTTTTTTATTTTTTGTAATTTAGTTTTAATATATTTAATAAATAAGAAGTTTTCTTTATTTTTTATTTTTTGTAATTTAGTTTTAATATATTTAATAAATAAGAAGTTTTATATATTTTTTATTTTTTGTAATTTAGTTTTAATATATTTAATAAAATAAGAAGTTTTTTTATTTATTTTATTTTATTGTAATTTAGTTTTAATATATTTAATAAAATAATAGTTGCTTATATGTTTTTGTAATTTAATTTTAATATCTTTTATAAAATAGAATTTGTTTAATTTTTTTTGAAATTTAATTTTAAAAATAAAAGTCCAATATTTGTGGAAAGGGGAAAGCGCGCCCCTGTAGTTGAGTTCTTTGTTGTTATTTTCCCCACAAAACGCGCTGACGTGGACGCGTTTTGTGGGGAAATGGCCTTTTTTCCGTAAATTTTCTAGAAACCGGCCTAATTCCGTAAATTTTATATTTTTTTGGTATATTTGGATATTTTATCCTAGTTGAAGTGTCGTCATTTGTTTTTTTTTTTTAACTAAACTACACCAATGTCTCTAAATTCTTAGTAAGTTTATATTTTGATCATTCAATTTTAAAAAGTTACAAAATGATCATTGAATTATTCAAAAGTTTTCAAAAATGAACCTTGATAAATATTTGTCTAGATACATTTAAATTTGGACACCCATTTCTCAAAAATTTGTTCCAGATGTAATTTTTTTAATAAGTTTATATGTTTTTAATTATATATATATATATATATATATATATATAATATGAAGATATTATTATTGTTTTGAAATTAAAAATATAAAAATTAATAAAAAAATATAAAAAAAGTTTTTTAATGAATCTAAACAGATTGTTTCAAAGTCAAATGCATCTTAAGAGCAATTACTCCAAATTCATTGTAGATGTACTTTTAGTTCTTTTATATATTTATATATTCTTTTATAAATTTATAATTTTTTAGTTTTTTTTTATATATGTATATATTTTTATAAACTTATAAAATAATTTTTTTTATTATATATTATATGTTGTAAAATTTTATATATTTTCCATAATATTATAGCTTTTTATATATTTTTAATTGTATGTATTTTTATATTTTTATAAAATTATATTATATTTTTTTAAATAATAATAACACAAAAAAATGATATTTTATTAAAATTAAAAATATATAAGTTTACTAAAAAATACATCTTCATTCTTTATGTGTAAAAATTATATATTTTTTTATTAATTTATATATTTTTAAAGATTTTTTAATTTATGTTCGTCGCATGTCATACTGAGGGGCTATTACATGACACCACTGGATTGATCACCGATGTTATGTCAGCAGAAACTAACGTTGCTAGTGTGGAGGTAACAATTTGAGTAATGTAACATAAATTAAAATACCAACTAAACCCAAAAAATTCAAATATCAACTAAATAGTTTTAGAAAAATTTTAGAGATAATCAACCTATTAACTCTTAAGTTTTATATCTAACTTTTCAATTTTTTTACTGTATCATAGATATGTGATATAAGTAATTTTTTTTTTTTTGGAATTTCATGTACAAATAATAATAAATGCTGAATAATCAACCTTTAAAATCAAAGGTGAAGTTAGGTTGAGGTTGAATCATTAATTATTTTTTATAGGTTATATTTTATCACTAGTGTGTCCAAAAGCATAAACTAACAATTATCAACTAAAAAAATAAAATCTATCACTATCAAGATTTGCTTACAGTTGTAATTAAAATTTCCGTTTCACATTTAAATAATATAAATTCAAACTTTGTTATTCTCTTCTTCAATAATAATAATAATAATTTATAATAAATAGTTGTTCATCAATCTTTAAAATTAATGTCAAATTATATTTTTTTTATATAATTACATATATTTTCATCCAATTTATGATTCGTAAATTCTAAAATTTAAATATGATAATGTGAAGTTATACTTTTCTCACTTACAAACACATATGTTTCAATTTTTAAAAATATTTTACTTATTTAATTAATTACTCCTAAATATGTGTGGCTAAAATTGTATTAAATATTTTCTCTCTTTTGATGGGATATGTTATTTAATATAATAAAGGATTGGAGCTTCAAAGTCAACCTGTTAGGGAAACTTAAAATCATCAATGTACGGAGTAATAAAAAATAGTTGTGACCTTTAAAATCAGACCTCAAACTAACATTACAAATTTTGTTGATGAGATATGTTGTAACATTCTTATAGTAAGATATTGTTTGTAATAACTACTGTCTCCTTCCTCAACTTTAAATTCTGATATTCAAATGATAAATAATCTAACTTAAAACCTTCACCATTGTTTTTTTATTGTATATGTTCTATCATTATTACCAAAAAAAAAAAAAAAAGGAAAAGGATGTATCTAGAAGATTACTTTTTTAAAAAATTTTGTTGATAAATTTATAATCTGATAAATAAAATAATAAACAAATTAGAATATTATATAAGCTCGAAGCTTTTAATAGAGTAAATCGGTGATAAAAAATTGTTGATCAGAAGTTGAGAGAAATGAAAATACAAATATATAATTGTTTTTTTTTTTTTTTTTGCTTCAATTAGCTATTTTTATTGTCTTAGATTTTCTTTGTTAATAATTTTTTCAATTCATTAATTTGAATTTAAAATTCTTAATTAAGTTACCAAGTGAATTGGGCTAAGCTCAAAATTAAGCTTAGATTTTGACATAATCCAAAAGTATTAACATAATATGAGCAGTGTTGACATAACCTACCAAAACCTAGCTTAGCTTTTAACATATTATCTGCATTTCATGATAAAAATATAAAAATGTATGTGCATTTCATGATGAAAGAATAAAAAATTAAAATACTAATCCACAACATTAAAACTAAAAGTAAGTACTTCACAGAAAAATATGTCACTTGTTTTACTTCTATAGAAATAGCTGGAATTATACAAATATGGAAAGACATAGCAATTAGAAACCTTATAGTACATTTTCATCCAAAAAGAAAACAAAAAATCTTCTTATATCAATAAAATATGTCACTTGTTTTAAAATTAGATCAGCTCATCGAACCAATTAAATTGAGAACCGATCCATTACTAGTAAAAATTCATTTAAATCATGAATCAATAAAAATTGTAATTAAACCACGAATCAATAATAAGAAAATTAGAAAAAAAAACTAATTGAATCGATTTTTTTTTTTAAATAGACGGAATAAGCTTAGGAAAGAAAACCACAGCCCAAAATCTTAAAATAGAAAATAATTATAAACAAAAGAAACCCACCCACCCACTCATTACTTAAGTTAAAAAAAGAAAAGAAAAAGTTTGACCCTGAGAGAAATCCAAGAATTGAAAAAAAAAAAAAAAAAACACGTAGAATTGTAGAAATTTATACGAGAAAGAGAGTTTGAGGGACATGAAACATGGAAGATTGATAAATAGAAAAGTTGAGATATGGTAAAAGTAATATTTAAAGGAAGATATTGGGAAAGTTTATTCTTTATTCGGTTTATGTTTTTCAACAATTTGATTTTTAATTTTATTATGGTTTCAATCTTGTTCCTAATTGCATTTTTTCCTCTTCTAATTGCTCTATCTTCTTTCTTAACTCCAAATTCCTTTTTTTCAAAATCCTGCTTGATGATCTCTAACTCAGATGAAACCACTTGCAGGTGTTCTTTTAATGGTCGAATGGTTTCTTGATTTGGCATAGGGATGTATTGTCATGAACTCTTTGACCCCACCACCAATTATATTCGGGGGTCGCCATCGAACCTGCAGCCAATCTTTTCATTCGGTGGGTTTGATTCCAGGCGTTAGACATTTCTCGAACCTTTTTCTTGTAGTTATCCCTCTTATACTGGGCCAGCCCTTGCGTTGCTGGTATGAACTGCCTCGATCTATATTGCCTCAACACGAGTAGAGGAGCATATCCAACAGCTCCCCAAATCCCAAGTAGAGGAACCCAGTCGAAATCTCCACACCGATACAGAATCTCATCGGGGATCATCCAAGGGGCTCTCTATTCGACGTCCTCATCTTGGAGATTCTGGAGTATAGCCATCCATTTTTCTTCCGAAATGTCATCTCGCCTCGGTGTAGCCACTAATTCTTTAAATGGAGAGTAGTTCTCGGAGAATACTCGAAAAGAAACTTTTTCTACCTTCCAAAAGTGGCTATGAAACCATGCCAACAAGAGTTGTGCGCATCCAATGAATCTTCCTTCACCCGCTCTTCGGCATGCATTCAAAGATCGGAATGTTTTGGCCAAAATTGCAGGGACGGGCGTGACCCTCTTGTCAAGTCTGTCGAACAAATCTGAAACTGCCTCGTCCACGTGCCCTAGTGCTTTAGGGAAAACAACCAGCCCGTAAATGCTCAAAGCAAAGACATCGACCCTTTTCTTCATATCTAGGTGTGCTAAAATCAAATCTCGCAAACTATTCTAAGGGATACATTTACCATCCCTTTTTTGCTTGATCCGGGCTGCAACCCACTGCTAACTCATTCTCGTGATGTTCATTAGTTTCTTTAAGAAGGTTGGGACATTAGCGACTCTAGAATAAACCTTGTTGGGCCGAATTTTCGGGGAACGAAGTAAGGTCGTGTATTCTTCCACAGTGGGTACTAAGTCCACTTTTCCAAAAGTAAAGCAGCTGTAGGCGAGATTCCAAAATTGAGCCAGGGTTCGAAGCAAGTGCTTGTCCACTTTGATATCGAGTAGATAGGGCAAATCACCATAATTACAGTAAAATAACTGCTTGATTTCTTCATCCCATTGGACCTATATCTCTTTCAATTCCTGGAGATTATTTTGGGTCATGCTAATACGAGTGAAGTCTCACAATTCTGATACGTACCCCTCTGTCAAACTATCACCTTTCTCTAGTCGCGTTTTCTCATACCATATTCGGACAGCCGCGCGTTATCTTCCACTTTATCAAGAAATCCGTTCTCCATGGAAAGCTCTATATTTAGTAATCGAACGTGAATCAACACCTTTTTTATGATGAAAATGTCATGCAATCACAATCAAAGCAAAATAAACAAGTCAGTATACAAAGCTAGAATTCAAAGTAAGCAAGAAATAATAAATAAAGCGCCTATTCGGGTAACCACTAGGGTTTGATATGGTTCTACCTAGGGTAAGCTCTTAGGGCTCATTATATACGGTTCGGTTCTAAAGTAAGGGTGCCTGAACCGGCAGATTCCTCGATCCTCACCCATTATAGGCTCATATGGACCGAGTTCAGTTCAGGGGAATACATTTCCCTATGGCTATACGGAGATGAAAATCGACCGGTTATGCGATGCAATATGTGGAGATATATTAAAAGACTCGAACCAATAAAGCAAACATATCAAAATGATGCAGACCAATGAAGTGCAATGAAAGGATCGTAAATTTAAACCAAATTATCAATTTTCGACAAAAAAGACAAAAAAGTACTCAACTTGTGGCTTGACTCTCTTATTTTTTCCCCAGTGGAGTCGCCAAGCTGTCGAAACCATTTTTTGAAAAGTCGACTTTTATTTAGAAAACGAAAATGGGGAGTCGCCACCAATCTTTTTTATAAGGTGTGATCGGATCACCTCGTAGTTTGATTGTTTTAACAAAATGTTTGATTTATCAAAGCAATATTTATTTAGTCTACAAAAATCCAGAAAACGGGTTCAGGAGTCGGTTACGCACGGGGAAGGATTAGCACCCTCATGATGCCTAAAATTGGTACCTAATTGATTAATTCGTGTCTTAGTGTCGAAAGTTGAAAACTTGAAAATAATTTAAAGATACGATCCCTCTTTGTATTGATGTTAATTTTGCTCACAAATTGCTTGAATAAATCGAAATAAACGTTAAAGACCCTCTCGTCTCGAGATAACAAAACGTCACATCCCGTAAGTTAGGACACGACACCTTGAACCTTTGAGAATAAGCTTGCCTTTTGTTTTTCTTTGTTTAAACCTCATGAATTTTAAGTTTGAAAGGATATTCGGTTATTCAAGTTTAACGAGAAAATCGAAACCCCGTAAGTTAGGGTGCGACTTCTTGAATTTCTCAAATACCGAACATTGCCTATTCTTTGAAATTTTGTTTTGAATAATAATAGGTGTAATATTTAAACGATGTGTATTTATTTTATTTAAAGTATAATATAAAAACAACTAATTACATTTAAGCATAATGCATGATGATATGCCCATAATAATAAAACACCGAATAATAACCATGGCAATAATCATGTTAAAATCGTCAATTTTAATACTAATTAAATAATAAATGGAAAAATAAATCATAATAATAATAATGATAATAACAATATTATATGTACAAGTAAAAAAAAAATCTAATTTTTAAAAGTATATAAAAATAATAAATAAATAAATGGGTAAATAAATAGTGAAATAATAACCGCAATAATAAAGGCCAAAAAATAAAAATAAAATAAATAATAAATAAAAAAATTAAAAAATAAAAAATAGTAAAATAAAGTAAAATAAAAAATGTATAATAAAATGAAATAAATTAATTTTAAATAAGAAATAAGGAACAAATAAATCAATAGAAAAATAATAAATAATAAAATATATAAAAAATAAATAAATGGGCTATAAATGGTCGAAATTAAATAATGAAGACCAAATTGAAACTAAAATGAAATTAAAGGCCTAAATCATAATAAGATAAATGTCTAAAGGACTAAATTGAAATGTAAACAGAATTTTGGGCAAAAATCGAGAATAAAAATAAGGTAGAGGACCAAATTGTAACTCGTGAATAACAGGGAGGGACCAAATGGGGAAATATCCATGTCCTCCAAAATGCATCGTTTTAGTAGGGATCAAAATAAAATAAAGGCGAAACTATCGGGCCAAATCAAAAGAACAAGAGGGATTCAATTGAAACAGGTAAAAAAAGCGGAAGGGGCGAATGAATAAATATCCCTTTCGCTTAAAAACACGCGGATCCTCAATTCGGAGCGGGTTAGCTCTTGGGTCGGCCCCTCTTAAATGACGTCCTTTTGGCGTTAAAGGGGCCAACTGAAAACGGTGCCGTTTCACAATATTATAAAAATCAATTTTTTTGTTTAAAATTTCATTCTACTTCTCTTCTTCAAAAAAAAAAAAAAACAAAACAAAACAAATCCTCTCAACTCTCTCACTCTCTCCGGAATCCGGCCTTGACTCCTGCGCCGGACCACCGTGGCGGCCGCCGGTCACCGGTGATGGCACCGCCATACACGGTGGCCGGAGAACACCAAAAGGCGCCCTTTCGAAGCCCGTCACTTGCAGAGTACCGATCCGAGGCTGAAATCCCGAAAACTCGACCTAGTCCGGCGGAGAAATATAGAAACGCTTCGTTTCCTCTCCTTTTCCGGCGTGGTCTTCGACGGCGAGAAGACCAACCAATTTAGGTGAGCTTTTCTTTCTTTTTATTTCTATATCTTATATCTTTAAAAATAAAAATAAAAAATAAAATGATGAATATATCACAAAAGTTCACCTTTGGTTTCGGAATCTTTGATTTTGTATTCGATCTCTATCTTTTTTTTAATCGATACTGTGTGTCCGAAAAAAAAACTACATCTTAGGTTCGGCCTTTATAGCCGATTTATATTATTTTTTTATTATTATATCTACTGTTTCTTGCTTTGTTGCTGTTGCCCTTGCTTCTGCCTTTTCTTTTTTGTGCTCTTTACAGGCGTTGACGGAGGTCGGGAAAGGCGTTTTTGTCGTTCTCGTGCAAGGCAGTAGAGGGGGGTCAGGCCTCAGGATGAGGGGCGGGCGGCGCGCCCGAGGAGAACGGCGCCAGAAACCCTAGGGTTTCTGGCTTTTTCTAAAAAATTTAATGTTGTGGGCTTATTGGGCTTAGGTTTTTTTTTTTTTGTAACTGGACTTTAGTTTTTCATTTTGGTTTTTTTGTTTGTTTTGTGGGCCGGGCAAAATAGGCCGATTACAATATATATATATAATATGAAGATATTATTATTGTTTTGAAATTAAAAATATATAAAAATTTAAAATATAAAAAAGTTTTTTAATGAATCTAAACAGATTGTTTCAAAGTCAAATGCATCTTAACAGCAATTACTCTAAATTCATTGTAGATGTACTTTTAGTTCTTTTATATATTTATATATTCTTTTATAAATTTATAATTTTTTAGTTTTTTTATATATGTATATATTTTTATAAATTTATAAAATAAAATTTTTTTATTTATATATTATATGTTGTAAAATTTTATATATTTTCCATAATATTATAGCTTTTTATATATTTTTAATTGTATGTATTTTTATATTTGATAAACCATAATTTATACATATTTTAACCCCATGCTTAGCTTATTTTTGGATGAGTTTTCATTAGATTTGATGAATTCGATGCTCCTAATCCTTTAATTTCATGTTTTACACTCAAGAGAGCTTAGGGAGTCGAAAAGAACAAGAAACGGGCCAAAAAGGGACAAAATGGGCCTATCTTAGAATTCAACACGGCCTGGGCCATTGGACACGGCCGTGTGCTACGAGCAGGATCGACCACGGCCTGGACTATCGTCCACAGACAGACCACACGGCCGTGTGTGGTGGGCAAGAGCGAGCACGGCCTAAGGCAATCGAACACGGGCGTGTCCCTGCCGTATCAAAGACTAGTTCTATCCGAAAAAGGTTACTTGTGGGCGAAGAATGGCGTTCCAAAGCCTATATAAACACCCTAGGGGGTGACCTAAAAGGGGACGCTGAATAGAACGCAGAAAATACTCAAGAGTACCGTCGAAGCAAATGAGGAAGGATCTTCATCAAGATCAAGATCTCCCATCCAGCTTCTTTAGAAGTTTTGGGTTTTCTTATGTTTTGTTGTTTTCCTTATTTTGAGATGTTTCCTTTTATCAGTATGAACTAAATCCCTTAGATACCTAAGGGGATGAAACCTAAGACGGATCTTATTGCTATTTGATTTATAAGATAAATACTTGTTCTTATTCTTAATTGTGAGTTCTTATTCTTAATTTGATAATCCAGGTTATTGATTCAAGTCGAATATGCTTATTCAGTAGAGAAAAAGTCCCTGTTTAAGAGTAGATCAACATAATTAAGCGGAGTTGATTGCAACCCTAGACATAGGGCGACGAAAATCTGCCGGATTAGAGTCAAATCTAATAAGGGAATCCATAGATCGAGTTAATGCGACAATAGGGGTTTTAATTAGAAAGAGATTTCAATTAATCAACCTAGAGTCAGTTGTTTTTAGTCTCGAGAGAGATATTAACATAAATCAGGGATTTCTACGGATTAAGTCAAGTGAATAAATCATATGAATCAAAAGTAATAAGTGAAGTGTAGGTGGATTCTTCCTTAGGTATTGTTTATCACATAAGTTGTCTAAAAGTATTTTCCTAATTCTTTCGTTGTCGTGTTTTTAATTAAGTTTTAGTTTAAAAGAATTCACTCCAATACTTAGGCTAAATAATAAGAAGATAGTAATTACTAGTACTCTTGGTCCTTGTGGATACGATATAACCGGTCTTACCATAACTATACTATTAAACGATAGGTGCGCTTGCCTTTATTGTGGTCATAGTTAGTTTTAGACACATCAAGTTTTTGGCACCGTTGCCGGGGACTAAGATATTAGGAACGCTAAATTTTATTACTTTAGCCATTTTATTTACTTTTATTTGAAATTTATTTATTTTATTTCTATTCACTAATTTTTTTCTTTGCTTCTGGCAGGAACTTTTAGCTTATGACTAGAAAGAACCCGTCAGGACCATTACTTTTTGACAGTAAGATTGAAAGTACAGCTCGCAGAAACTGAAGAGAAATAAGGCGAAGTCTACAATACATAGAAGAATAGCAAGAAGGTGAAACTAATACTACAGAAGAGATGGCTGATAATAATCCGCTACCTCCTGTGGTTGCCGCAAACTCGGTGAATCAAAATCCTGCTCCTCGTACTATGTATGATAATGCTAAACCTAATTTAACAGGAACCGAATCAAGTATTGTTAGACCTGCTATTGCTGCAAATAATTTTGAACTGAAACCTAACACTATACAGATGATTCAACAATTTATTCAGTTTGATGGTTTGCAGGATGAGGATCCAAACAATCACTTGGAAAATTTTCTGGAGTTTTGCGATACTTTCAAAATTAATGGCATTTCTGATGATGCCATTCGCCTTCGGTTGTTTCCCTTCTCGTTGAGAAACAAAGCTAAACAGTGGTTGAACTCGTTACCACGAGGATCAATCACTGCATGGGATCAACTAACCGAAAAAATTTTACTTAAATATTTTTCGCCGGCTAAAACGGCTAAGTTGAAGAATGATATCTCTTCTTTTGTGAAGATGGATTTAGAGACACTTTACGATGCATGAGAGAGATATAAGGATTTATTAAGAAGGTGCCCTCACCATGGGTTACCTTTGTGGCTACAGGTTCAAACCTGTTACAACGGTGTGAACCCCTCAACTAGGCAGTTGATTGATTCAGCCGCCGGTGGAACCCTAAATAACAAGACCCCTGAAGCGGCTTATGATTTTATGGAGGAGCTATCACTGAATAACTATCAATGGCAAGTTATGAGGACGAAGCCAACAAAATCCACCGGAGTTTTCAATCTCGACGCAGTGACAATGCTATCAAACCAGGTAGAGCTTCTAAGTAAAAAAATTGATGGTTTATGTGATTCTTCGCAGGTACATCCAGTGATGCAGTCGATACGAATGGAGGAAGAATGAGCAATACAGGATATCCATCCTACAACTCTGGCATAGAAAGCGAATAGATGAATTATATGGGTAATAATTCTAGACCTCAGAATAATCCTTATAGTAATACTTACAATCCAGGTTGGAGGAACCATCCCAATTTCTCATGGGGTGGTCAAGGAAATCAGAGACAACAACCCCCTCCAGGCTTTCAACGGCAACCCTAGCCACAAGAGAAGAAGCTGAACCTTGAGGAGATGCTAACAAAATTCATCGCGGTGTCAGAAACCCGTTTCCAAAACACCGAAACAGCACTCAAAATCAAAAAGTGTCAATTCAAGAGCTCGAGAACCAAATAGGTCAGCTTGCTAAGCTGATCTCAGAACGACCACAAGGAAACTTGCCAAGCAATACTGAAACTAACACAAAGGAGCAAATTCACGCCATTACTGTTCATGATAGTGAAGGGTTAGACGAACCAAAACAGAGGCAAGAGAACGTGGTAGATAAAGGTAAGGTTGAGGTAAGCTATGATAAACCGAAATCAATAAGTACAGAGTACAAACCTCGTGTACCATACCCCAATAGACGAAGAAAGACCGCACAAATGAACAATTCGGTAAATTTCTTAAACTTCTAAAGAAATTACATATTAAATTACCGTTTATTGAAGCTCTTTCGCAGATGCCCAATTCAACAAAATTTTTAAAAGAGCTTTTGACAAACAAACGAAAGTTAGACGAGGCGTCGCATGTGGAGCTAAAGGCAGTATGCTCAGCAATCTTACAAAATAGACTACCACAAAAGTTAAAAGATCCAAGGAGTTTTACGATTCCTTGCTTAATTGGTGGTTTATCTGTTAGTAATGCTTTAGCAGATTTAGGGGCAAGCATAAATGTTATGCCTTATAAAATGTTTAAACAGCTAGGTCTTAGGAAACCCAAACAAACTAGGATGAGCATTCAATTGGCTGATAAAACTATTAGAGTTTCTAGGGGTATAATCGAAGATGTACTAGTAAAAATTGATAAATTCATATTCCCAGTAGACTTTGTTGTTTTAGACATGGATGAGGACAATAATGTTCCTTTAATTTTAGGAAGACCCTTTTTTAGCAACTGCTAAAACTAGAATTGATGTTGGTATAGGTGAACTCACACTTCGTGTAGGTGATGAAACGATCACTCTTCAGGCTCTTGACTCGGCTAGGACATCGAGTAATAAAGGTGAGAACATAAATTCTATTAATGACCATTTGGTTCAACCTTCTTTTCAGGAAGCACCACAAAATTACACAACTGAGCCACATCCTAGATCTCGTACCAACAATGAAATAACTCATGAGGAGCGAAGGCTTCAGATCGATGAACTAGACGAGTGGAAGCCACATATTAAGGAGAAACCAAGAACACACGAAGCAAAACCAAGGCAACTCCATAACGAACCTAAAGACGAAGAAAACTACTTCAAAGTTGGAGACCGAGTTCTAATGGATAATACAGATCCTCGTATTGCCACTTTTGAACCTAATGGAATAACTCCTTTCACGGTACTTAATACTTTCCCATACGATACAGTCGAGGTAACTCATTCTCAATTTGGAACCTTCAAGGTAAATCGTACTCGTCTAAAACCGTATTTTAATACAATTGATAGCAAGAATGAGGAGTTTCAAATCCTCAAACCACCATGATTATGTGAATGAGAGGTAAGTCTAGCTTAAGACTTTAAACAAGCGCTTCTCGGGAGGCAACCCGAGCACTAACCCCTTTAAGTTTCATATTTTTAAATTTTAGCACCTAACTAAAAACTAACCAAATTAATAAAGCGCAGGTTTCCCTACCAACGGCCTTACACACGGGCGTGGCCGTGGCCGTGTGGACACCACGAATATGCACATCGGCGTGCCAGAGATCGTGCGAACCAATGACGACACTTTTCCCAAAACACGGGTTGCGACAAAATGCCACGGCCGTGCGATACGACCATGGTCGACACTAAGAAAGTAACACGGGTGTGCGACACGCCCGTGTCTCTAGGCTGTGGTCAACACTGATTAATCAAACATGGGCGTGGAAACCTCTACACGGCCGTAGGAGAAACAAACGAAGCATCACACGGCCGTGCAACTCGACCATGTGACCTAACACGCCCAGAGCACACGGGCGTGGGCAGCTACCTAACCCCCTTATTCTATTTAAACCATTTTCTTCTATTCATCTTCATTCCCAATTCTTCTTCTACCTAACCCTAGCCACCATAGTTTTTCTCCACTTTTACCACCGGCCACCGCCTCCTCACTTCACTTACTTCACTTTACTCCATTCATTTTCCTTTCCCCCTTTCCCTTCTTCTTTCTTTACACCACCACCACACCGACCACCATCCTTGCCACCATACTAGAAGTAATATCAAAGCCACCATCTCCATGTCGAAAAAGAGAAAGGCTCTTAGCACGGCCTCCCCGTGCGCAACTACTCTACATAAGTTCATGCCGGCCACTTCATTAATTCGACAAGACAAAGACCTTTGAGTCCATTTATTTTTTTCTTTTTCTTTCATTTTCATTTCTAAATTCTTTCCGTTTACCTTTCTTGTCCTTAACTTATATTATTATAGTTTGATTTCTTTAATTTAGGTTCAAGGGGCTATTACGGAACGACCCCACCACCACCGGAGTATCTACCACCCCTACCCACCTTTACACCATTTCTTTTCTTTGACTCCATCCAAAATTCAAGAAGTTTCACTTCTTTCCCTATCTTATGATTTTCTTACTATGATTGTCATTATCTATCTTTGTACATTGAGGAAAATGTACATCTTAAGTGTGGAGAGGTGTCAACAATACTGAATTATGTCTTGTTCTTAAGTAATTTTCTCATATTACTATTAAAATGAAACTTCTATTGATTTATGATTTTCATCGATATGTTTTGGATTAAGTCATAGATAATTGTGCATTGATGGTTTAAACTTTAAGATATTAGAGAATCAAGCATGATAAGTCTATTTTCAGAATTAAAATTTTGTTAGGTCGTTTCCCTAAATTTAAGTATTACTTTGAAGTTTGAAATTTACAAGGTTGACATCAAAAACCATAATTTTTGTGAGATTTTTGAGCCTTTTTAGAGCATATTCTTTTCGTGCTCACTTTATTGATTATGAGTGTGTCAATATTGAATTGTTATTCTAGAACTTGCTTCGATCATACATGTCGAGACCACACATTTGATTTGATATACTGAGATGATAAAGGCACCTAGGATTTAACCCACTTACTCCATTAAAAGCCTACCTTCATAATTAACCCCTAGTGAACCCCTTTGAAGCCTAATCAACCATTTCTTGATATACCACTAATATTAACCCGAAACCCAGTTATTTGATTGGTTATCCCCATTTTTCTTAACTACCCTTTTGTCGAGATTTGATTTGATAAGTTGCCTAACTACATTCTTTATTTCAGTTGTTAAATTCTATCTTATTATTATATGTTCTTATTCTTATTCAAAAAAAAAGGAAATATATTAGTTCTTTTTTATTTGAGCTTAAGCAGTTAATTTCACATTTTGAGAAGAAGCTCGTGTTATTATTGATAAGTTTTCAATTATTGTAATTATTCAGTATTAGTTTATTTCTCTAGTTAGGTAAATTGTAAATTCGATCTCGATTTTAACCCCCCCCTTTTCAGCCTTCATCCACACCTTTAACCCAAGCCCCATTACAACCCTTTTAAGACCTTTTGATTTGTGTATCATCTCATTCTATAGTGGTGGAGATTTGATTTTCATGCAAGCCTATGGTAATAACTTTTCATGTTTGACTTTTGAGTGCTTAATTTTTTAACCTTAAATACTTTGAGTGATTTGAGTGAATCTTTAGTGAGGATGTCGTATCTTGTCGGTTTTGGATCAAAGGTGATGATTTAAGTAAGGGGAAATACCTATGTTTTCATGCTACAAAAATTTATGACTTAGATTGTTTGAATTTCTAGGACTCTTTAAGTTAAATTATCAATGTATGAATTACCTGTGAATTATGATGAGACATTATTGATGAGAATTATGAATTAAGGAAGTTAATTTTAATTGTGAGTTGAGGATTTTGCTTGAGGACAAGCAAAGGCTTAAGTGTGGGGATATTTGATAAACCATAATTTATACATATTTTAACCCCATGCTTAGCTTATTTTTGGATGAGTTTTCATTAGATTTGATGAATTCGATGATCCTAATCCTTTAATTTCATGTTTTACACTCAGGAGAGCTTAGGGAGTTGAAAAGAATAAGAAACGGGCCAAAAAGGGACAAAATGGGTCTATCTTAGAATTCAACACGGCCTGGGCCATTGGACACGGCCGTGTGCTACGAGCAGGATCGACCACGGCCTGGACTATCGTCCACGGGCAGACCACACGGCCGTGTGTGGTGGGCAGGAGCGAGCACGGCCTAAGGCAATCGAACACGGGCGTGTCACTGCCGTATCAAAGACTAGTTCTATCC
The DNA here is from genome assembly GCA_025698515.1 of Gossypium sturtianum. Lineage (NCBI taxonomy): Eukaryota > Viridiplantae > Streptophyta > Magnoliopsida > Malvales > Malvaceae > Gossypium > Gossypium sturtianum. Next base: position 161,789,934 of record CM046955.1, on the reverse strand, counting down.
GGAAAAAGTTACTTGTGGGCGAAGAAAGGCGTTCCAAAGCCTATATAAACACCCTAGGGGGTGACCTAAAAGGGGACGCTGAATAGAACGCAGAAAATACTCGAAGACAGCCGTCGGAAGCAGCTCGGAGGAAGGATCTCCATCAAGACTGAAGATCTCCCATCCAATTCTTTAGAAGTTTTTGGGTTTTCTTATGTTTTGTTGTTTTCCTTATTTTGAGATGTTTCCTTTTATCAGTATGAACTAAATCCCTTAGATACCTAAGGGGATGAAACCTAAGACGGATCTTATTACTATTTGATTTATAAGATAAATACTTGTTCTTATTCTTAATTGTGAGTTCTTATTCTTGTTTTGATAATCCAGGTTATTGATTCAAGTCGAATGTGCTTATTCGGTGGAGCAAAAGTCCCTGTTGAAGAGTAGATCAACACAATTAAGTGGAGTTGACTGCAACCCTAGACATAGGGCGACGAAAATCTGCCGGATTAGAGTCAAATCTAATAAGGGAATCCATAGATCGAGTTAATGCGACAATAAGGGTTTTAATTAGAAAGAGATTTCAATTAATCAACCTAGAGTCAGTTGTTTTTAGTCTCGAGAGAGATATTAACATAAATCAGGGATTTCTACGGATTAAGTCAAGTGAATAAATCATATGAATCAAAAGTAATAAGTGAAGTGTAGGTGGATTCTTCCTTAGGTATTGCTTATCACATAAGTTGTCTAAAAGTATTTTCCTAATTCTTTCGTTGTCGTGTTTTTAATTAAGTTTTAGTTTAAAAGAATTCGCTCCAATACTTAGGCTAAATAATAAGAAGATAGTAATTACTAGTACTCTTGGTCCTTGTGGATACGATATAACCGGTCTTACCATAACTATACTATTAAACGATAGGTGCGCTTGTCTTTATTGTGGTCATAGTTAGTTTTAGACACATCAATATTTTTATAAAATTATATTATTTTTTTAAAATAATAATAACACAAAAAAATTGATATTTTATTAAAATATAAAATATATAAGTTTACTAAAAAATACATCTTCATTCTTTATGTGTAAAAATTATATTTTTTTATTAATTTATATATTTTTAAAGATTTTTTAATTTATGTTCGTCGCATGTCATACTGAGGGGTTATTACATGACACCACTGGACTGATCATCGATGTTATGTCAGCAAAAACTAACATTACTAGTGTGGAGGTAACAATTTGAGTAATGTAATACAAATTAAAATACCAACTAGACCCAAAAAATTCAAATATCAACTAAATAGTTTTAGAAAATTTTTAGAGATAATCAACCTATTAACTCTTAAGTTTTATATCTAACTTTTCAAATTTTTTACTGTATCATAGATATGTGATATAAGTAATGTGTTTTTAGAATTTCATGTACAAATAATAATAAATGCTGAATAATCAACCTTTAAAATCAAAGGTGAAGTTAGGTTGAGGTTGAATCATTAATTATTTTTTATAGGTTATATTTTATTACTAGTGTGTCCAAAAGCATAAACTAACAATTATCAACTAAAAAAATAAAATCTATCACTATCAAGATTTGCTTACAGTTGTAATTAAAATTTCCGTTTCACATTTAAATAATATAAATTCAAACTTTGTTATTCTCTTCTTCAATAATAATAATAATAATTTATAATAAATAGTTGTTCATCAATCTTTAAAATTAATGTCAAATTATATTTTTTTTATATAATTACATATATTTTCATCCAATTTATGATTCGTAAATTCTAAAATTTAAATATGATAATGTGAAGTTATACTTTTCTCACTTACAAACACATATGTTTCAATTTTTAAAAATATTTTACTTATTTAATTAATTACTCCTAAATATGTGTGGCTAAAATTGTATTAAATATTTTTCTCTTTTGATGGGATATGTTATTTAATATAATAAAGGATTGGAGCTTCAAAGTCAACCTGTTAGGGAAACTTAAAATCATCAATGTACGGAGTAATAAAAAATAGTTGTGACCTTTAAAATCAGACCTCAAACTAACATTACAAATTTTGTTGATGAGATATGTTGTAACATTCTTATAGTAAGATATTGTTTGTAATAACTACTGTCTCCTTCCTCAACTTTAAATTCTGATATTCAAATGATAAATAATCTAACTTAAAACCTTCACCATTGTTTTTTTATTGTATATGTTCTATCATTATTACCAAAAAAAAAAAAGGAAAAGGATGTATCTAGAAGATTACTTTTTTTTAAAAAATTTTGTTGATAAATTTATAATCTGATAAATAAAATAATAAACAAATTAGAATATTATATAAGCTCGAAGCTTTTAATAGAGTAAATCGGTGATAAAAAATTGTTGATCAGAAGTTGAGAGAAATGAAAATACAAATATATAATTGTTTTTTTTTTTTTTTTTGCTTCAATTAGCTATTTTTATTGTCTTAGATTTTCTTTGTTAATAATTTTTTCAATTCATTAATTTGAATTTAAAATTCTTAATTAAGTTACCAAGTGAATTGGGCTAAGCTCAAAATTAAGCTTAGATTTTGACATAATCCAAAAGTATTAACATAATATGAGCAGTGTTGACATAACCTACCAAAACCTAGCTTAGCTTTTAACATATTATCTGCATTTCATGATAAAAATATAAAAATGTATGTGCATTTCATGATGAAAGAATAAAAAATTAAAATACTAATCCACAACATTAAAACTAAAAGTAAGTACTTCACAGAAAAATATGTCACTTGTTTTACTTCTATAGAAATAGCTGGAATTATACAAATATGGAAAGACATAGCAATTAGAAACCTTATAGTATATTTTCATCCAAAAAGAAAACAAAAAATCTTATAGTAAGAAGAAAGCTTATATCAATAAAATATGTCACTTATTTTAAAATTAGATCAGCTCATCGAACCAATTAAATTGAGAACCAATCCATTACTAGTAAAATTTCGTTTAAATCATGAATCAATAAAAATTATAATTAAACCAGGAATCAATAATAAGAAAATTAAAAAAAAATTTAATTGAATCAATTTTTTTTTAAAAGAAAGAAAACCACGGCCCAAAACCTTAAAATAGAAAATAATAATAAACAAAAGAAACCCACCCACCCACTCATTACTTAAGCTAAAAAAATAAAAGAAAAAGTTTGACCCGGAGAGAAATCCAAGACTTGCACAAAAAAGGAGAACACGTAGAATTGTAGAAATTTATATGAGAAAGAGAGTTTGAGGGACATGAAACATGGAAAATTGATAAATAGAAAAGTTGAGATTTGGTAAAAGTAATATTTAAAGGAAGATATTGGGATTCGGTTTATGTTTTTCAACAAATTGATATGGTTTCAATCTTAATCAAAAATATTTTTATCCTCTACTTAGAAAATGAAAAATTGCATGTGAGCCATTAAAGTTGAGTTTTAAAAAAGATTTAATATTTTATTATTATTATTTAATTGAAAATTAGTTAAACCGTCCATTAGATCAAAAACTAATAACATGACTAATGTAATAACGGATCTGATTTTGATAAACAATTCTCGGCTTTAAAATCAAAGGTTGAATGTTATTGATGTTGTTTCTACAGGGTATTGTTTGATATTGTGATATGAGTAGTGTGCCGATTGTGACACCATCTATCCTAAAACTAACATACGCGTTGAAGAAACAAGAGATTTATCTTCTTTGAAAGTTAAGGAACTTGATACCGTAGGCAAATACGAAGAAAAACAGCAGACACCAACCGATGTGTACGACAGCAACTACAGGAAGGAACTCATACTCGAACCCGAACATTTCCATAATGTATCTCTTAACAGGAATGTCGGGAAATCCAGGCACCTCAAGATCGGAGTTTCGGTCACCCAATTGAGACGTAATAAGGCCATAGAGTGTCCAAGCCACTGGAGTTGCCCAATAATACCATCTCCACCATACCGGGATTCGCAGTCTCGGGATGAGAAAACCCGAGAAGATGTTCCATAAACTTAGGAAGAATGACATGACAATTGCAGCAACTTGTGCCCCTGGAGTGAGAGCAATAACCATCATCCCATATAGTGTGAAGTAGACATAACTTGCTGTTATGTAGTAGTAGAACCATAGGAAGTTGCTGGCCTTCCATTCATACCCAATCATTGAGTATAGGAGTGCAACGTAGATCGCTGTCTGGATTGCGGTATAGATTATCTCTATTGCCACCTGAACAACAAAGTAAGGTAGGGACAATGATTCTAAGTCTAACATTAATGATGGTCGAATTAAGTACTTCAACTTAAATTCCGTCATTAGATTACTCCAATGGACATAGTTGATCATTTTCACCTGCGCAAGCGCGTAAGGAAGTTCAGAATACATCCCGGCAGCTCTTTCGCGATAAAAAACGGTTCTCTCTATTGCAACTACGCCTTGCACCGTTGTAGCATTCACTGCTCCAAGGAAAAACACTGCACTATACATCGCTCCGAAAAAGTTCAGCACATCTTGTTGTTTTGCTCTGTTCATGGTTAATATATAAAACTAGTTTGCTGTTACCGTTACATTGTATAATCAACGGCAATAATCTTTGTTTGATCGAAGAATTAAAGGAAACACATTACTTACATTTGTTGTCCTTTGTTCCAAAAGATAAGGCCGAACAAGATGCCGACGACAATTGTTATGAAGAACCTAATACCATTGTACCGAGGGTTCCTCTTGTAAGACCAGTGTTGTTTCAGGAAACAAACCTTGCATTGAGAGAGGAATGGTAGAGAATATTTGGTCGGAAAGTGGAGATCCTCGGAGCCCGGAACCGGATGACTGAGCTCTACAATAAGTTCTTGATTCCTCCTGCAAGTTTTACAACAATAAAGAGGAAGCAAATATGAAACTACCACTTCTTAATTTCGTCTTAATTATGGAATTGAATTGGAACATACTGATAAAGGGAGGATTCAGCGTAAATTTCTGCAAAGTCTGCATTCAGCTGATTCTCAACTGCAGGAGCGGTGATTTCCAGCATCCATGTTGCTGGATTATATCCTTCCTTGATTTTTGGAACTCCTGGTATAGCCTGCAATGCAAGTAGCGCACATGTTGCTGATAAATTTTAACAGTCTAATATGAATTTTCTCTCATTAATTGACCTACGAAAAACCAAATGCTCACCTCAAAATATTGTACAAGATTGTCAGAGTTGCGACCAAGAGGTCCGGCATAGATGATTTGCCCTCCTCTTTTCATCAACAGCAACTGAACAAGTAAAATAGCAAGTTGAAAATGACTAACATAAATGTAATAATAATTTAGAGGAAAGCATAGGCAGCAAATTCTGAGACAAGAATCTAGCAAAATAAAGCCTATACACCTCATCAAAAGACTCAAATATGTCTATGCTAGGTTGGTGAATGGTGCACACTACGGTTCTCCCCGTATCAACGGTGTTTCTCACTGTCCGCATTACAATCGCAGCAGCCCTGGCATCAAGCCCGGATGTTGGCTCATCCATAAAGATGATAGAAGGATTAGCAACCAATTCAACTGCAACTGTCAACCTCTTCCTTTGTTCTGTTGAAAGACCATCTACTCCTGGAAGGCCAACTATAGCATCCCGTAGTGGCTTGAGCTCAATCAACTCCATAACCTCTTCAATGAACATCTGTGCATGGTCCAGAGTATCAAATTTAAACCCTTTTTTTTTTGGTAATTACAACAGAAAGGGACGGATACTTTTTTTGGAAATGGCATAACCTTTCTTGTCTTGGTGTCAACTTCTGAAGAAAGACGAAGCCAGGCTGAGTACAGCAGAGATTCATAGACTGAGACATGAGGAGAGTGGATATCATTTTGTTCGCAGTAGCCGCTGACACGAGTAAATGTAGCTTGGTTCTTTGGATATCCAGAGATGCTTATGCTTCCCTCAATGTATCCCCCGGTTTTCCTTCCTGCTAATACATCCATCAGGGTTGTCTTTCCGGCACCAGTGACACCCACCAAAGCTGTCAATATCCCTGGTCTAAAAGCGCCACTAACATCTCGTAGCAACTTAAGATGATCCTCTTCAACACCTTGGCTCTTCATTTCCTAGAAAAAGAAAACCAACATTTCACCTTAACCGCTTGCCTCTTGAAATCAAAATTTTCTCGAATGAAATGTTGCATTGATCTTACATTACAATAATATGGGAAGTGTTGAGGAATTAGTAACTTACAGAAGGCATATCTACAGAGTAGCTAACATGGTTGAACGCAAGTGAAAGTGGTTTGAAAGGCAACACCATTCCTCTTCCAGTCGGTCGGTCCGTGATGTTGGTGGCATCCGAAGAATTTCTCACTGGCAGATCAGTACCTACAATCCACTCACAAAAGTTCAGGCAAAGCATCATCTAGGAAGAATGGTTTTGTTCCTTAAGATTTGAAGTGACATGTTATACAACATTCTCGATCAAATATTCAGCATGTTTCCTTACCTGGTATGTTTTTTCCCGAGGATGACTCTTTCTTGTTCGTATTTTCATTTTCATCAACAACTATTGCTTTGGAATCACGCAGAGCTGAAAATTGGTTCACATAAAAACCACTTGTCAAAATTGAAATTTCTTTCGGATGGAAGAGATTACAAGTACGAAAGCAAGCAGCCCTAAAGTTGGATTTTGACTCATATAGCAGTTGTTTGAAGTATTGAGATTTCATTAAAATGAAAGAAACTAATAAGGTAACCTACGGTTGAGGTAAGTCAACGCCACAATGAATAAAATGTTGAAGAGAACAGAAAATCCGAACAGCGCTGCAACAGAAATCCAAAACCAATGATCTTCTGTATAGAAACCTCTACTCTTTAGAAGGACTTGTCCGACTGTAGTTGCATTAATTCTGGTGTCATTATTTTGCTGCATTTACAGCATTTTGTGATACGGTAAGGTCAAGAAAATGTAAGTGCCTAACCAGTGCTTATACACGGAGATGCATCCATACTATATAGACATACATATACATACACATGCATATATGCTTCAAATTAGAAGACAAATAAAAGGGAAGAGATCTTACTGTATTCCATCTTTTATCAAGAAATTCATTCATGACGATGGCATTTTGTCCATACATCATTGGAGACAAATAGTAGCCCCATATCATCCATGGTTCAATGTCATCTGCAATTAGACAAAGGGTTACCATGCTTGAACCAAAGCGGATTATAACAAAAAAAAAATGTAAAATATTAATTATATAGATCAAAGGATAAACAGAAACAATCATCTAATAGAATTTTGACAATAGGAATACCATATTGCTTTCCCTTTTGCTTACTGCTTGGTTTAACTGCAATGCTCTTTGATAGTAATTATAGATGAATTTACCTACCTCTTGCAACAATGAAACCTCCAAGCACGAAAACCATTAGCAAGGTGAAGGTACCCAATGTGTTTGCAATGACTTGTGTTCTTCCTACAGCAGCAATGAACCTAAAGAGGGATAAAGCCATTTGATGTATTCCAAAGAATGCCAGGAACTGTCTGAAGAACCTGGATATATAAAAGGGAAAGAATTATTATATAAAAGAAACTATTACAGTTTACAGTTTAAAGTGTTAGTTTTGAGTGTTCACTAAACCGGTGATTATTAGGATATAGAAATAGAATAACTAAACTCTGACTTAAGGTTCCTAATTTCATGGTTGTGAAGAAACTACTAATTTCGTGGTATGTGAGAATGGTGATTGTGAAAATGTGGAGACACTCTACCTGCTAGCAGCTGGAGCAAATCCAATGGTGTAGTATGTGAGGCAGATCCATATTCCAGATTCCAATAATGAAAATGGGATCTTGATGATCCAAATGGGAAGGCTAAAAGCCCATGGAGGATAGAACAAGAAGTCCCTTTGTTTATAGAAAACAGGAAGCCTGAAAATTGTCATTGCAAGTTCTGCCATCCCATTAAACATTACATTGATTAGACTGTAAAACAAAGCTCCGAAAAATTTCGAACCATCTTCCAAATTGCCTGCATGCATTTCTTTTCTGAAAAATACGGTCATGGCAATCAATGACATGATCGTAATTTGGACAGTCTTGAATACGTACACGAATGAGTTACGTTTTATTAGCAACCACTCCCTTGCAAAGCATGCCCTGAACAACTCCCAGTTTGAAATGCCATACTTTTCTGTAACTAATGCAGGATGGCGTGCTACTGATCTGTCATAAGGAACCCTCAGATCGGATTCAAGCTGTTGGCCAATGTGGAATGAGTTGAACCCCTGCACAAACTCGGAAACCGTAACATAACTATAAGGCTGGTCTTTTCTGAACCAATATTGCTCTTGGTCCTTCTTGGAAGTTACTTCTTGCAAAAAGTCTGCAACTCCTTTTCTTTCAGGGCATTTGAAACCCATGTATTCAAAGAACTCAAGGACACCTTGGGTGGGACCTTGGTAGACAATTTGACCTTCCGAAAGTAGGATAAGGTGGTCGAACTGATCGTATGTCTCTGGTGCTGGTTGCAGAAGAGAAATGACCATGGTTACATCCATGATATGAACCATTTGCCTCATGAACTTGCAAATCTGATAAGTGGTAGAACTGTCCAGCCCCGTCGATATTTCGTCCATGAAGAAGGCCTTTGCTGGACCAACCAACATCTCTCCTGCAATTCAGGCGAAACCAAACTATTAGACTGCCAATATCTAACAACATTCAGCACCATTCTCAGGAGAAATTCAAATTTTGGTAGAAGCATACCAGTGGTCAAACGCTTCTTTTCACCACCAGAAATACCTCTACGCATGTCGTCCCCGACCAGAGTATCCGAACACATTTCTAGTCCAAGTATCTGATTAAAAGATTCTTAAAAAGGGTTAATGTGCTTGGATTGGGGTTTAGTAGACAAATAGAAAACTTAGATGAAAACCAAACAACCTTAAGAACATAATCTGTAACCAAGCTAGTTCGTTGGCCTGCCATAGCTGTTGCTTTCATGAATGCATCAATTTCAGGATCTGGCTTGATCCCTGCCTCTTTTTCCCGCTTTGACAGCTCTTTCAATATTTCATATCTGGTGCCAACACCGAGACACCGTCCCGAGAAATCCAATGTTTCCCTCACTGTCATTTCACCATGGTGAACATCATGGTGACCGATATAAGCACATGTTCTTTGAGGAATAAACTCACTCATTTCATAACCACAATATGTGATTCTCCCACTAGACTGCCCACCAATGCCAAGTTATTGAAGCTAAATATTTAAGATAATTCCATTGTTAGTCCTATGGAAAAAGAAATCTTAAAGAGACTCACTCTTAGATCCTGATCAAGCCTTCCTGCAAGTGCTTGCAAGAATGTTGTTTTCCCTGCACCTGGAGGACCCAAAAGTAGGGTCATCCTATAAATTTTCAGAACAGATCATTAATCCATAAATAACTGGACATTTCATCCTTCAAATTATATCCTCATTAACAAGTTTAATTTAACATTTCTGATTTCTCTATCCAAATTTACAAATAAGTTGAAATGATAATTAATGTTTTCTTTTCCTAAATTACCTTGATGGTTTCACAATTCCACTGACATCTTTAAGTATCTCAATCTTTCTTTTCCTAGAAGGTACAAGCCGAACCAATCCAAGAATACTCTGTGGTTCATGGCAGCATAAAAAATTAAAAAAATATATTAGTTATCGAAATTAGAATATATTGTCATAAAAATAAACTATAATTATCAATACAACCAAAGTTTTTGGATCTAACTTAACCCTAAAAAGTTGATTTGGAGCACTCACTTAAGTTATGTCACGTCAATGTGTCACAAGTAATATAACTTTGATATTTTTAATGCCCTAACTTCTAATCTGAATATTTGTTGATCTCTTTTAAGTTAAATTCTTTTTGAGGTTTAAAGTAAATTTTATGTAAAACAGAGAGTAAGAAACACCGTTATAATAATATATGTTACTTTTTAAATAAATTGATATGAGACACCTACATAATTATCAACTTAATAAATACAAATTAAATATAATTAATTTTTTCTCCTTTAATTAACTGATCTTAAATTAAACTTTAAATCTTAATCAGTACTCATATACCCTAAATATTAACATTAATCCTAAATCCTAAATCTTACTAACACCAACCATAAATCCAACATATTACTTCACTATTTTTGTTGATTAATTTTTGTTTAATCAATATAAATTTTTAAAATGATTAATGTTAGAAGAGAATTGATATGACCATATGATATTAATTAAAAACCTTGTAAAATATATGATGCTTAAAAGTTAAATATTTTTATTTTTATTATTTTTATCCGTTTTAATGTATAAGTTTAATTTTGTTTGAGCCATTAGTAGTATTTAAATAAAGTCCTCTCAACAATGTCGATTTAATAATTTAAATTTATTCCAAATACCCGAAGAAGTCCACTTCCACTTTTTCAATTATTTATTAAATTGAAAAAAATATTATACGTACATACAAGTCAATTGGACTAAAACACAATTCACAATTTATTAATCATTAAAAATTAATCCTTTAAAATTATTCTAATAAAATTTAAACTTACAAAGAAAAAGAAAAAGAGTGAAGGGATACCTCTATAATAGTCAAGGCAACATTAAGCAGTGTAGGAAGAGCTCGGCTTCCTACGTAAACGTCTCCTTCAATTGATAAATGCTCAAATCTAACTTCAATTTTTGGAATTTCAATGCCAACTCTTCATCATTCATAACCCAATTCCATATATTAGATCAGAAATCGATTTTGTTTAAATTCTAAAAAAGAATTAATCAAATCAATTATCCATAAAATTTAAATTCTAAAAACATTTAAGATAAATAGTTTTAGACAAAAAATTAAAGGTTTTACATATAATACACTTTGAGTATAGTTGTTCAGATTGGGGTGGTATTCTCCTCCCACTAAATTTTGATGATATGATTCCAACCTGACTTCTTCTAATTTAGGTTTTTTTTTTTTTTTTTCTAATATAAAGCTTATCGATTTAAATGTACTATAAAAATATACAAGTTAGAAGAAGTTGGTTTTTACTAAAAATGAGATATACCTATCAGTTCGATCCCTTAATTTCCTGAGAAAAGTTTCATTATCTTGTTCCACAACCTTCAAAATACTGTCTATGAGTTGCTTCTTATTCTGTTGTCCAAGCTTAGTTACATCAACTTCGTGAAGAACAACTTTCCCATTATCACCAACTTTCCTTATCATACTTTTCCGGAGGCGATCATACATGGGAAGTCGTTCGATGGCAGCCCACATGAGATCCTCCTCCGTGTCATGCCGTTGGCTCCTCTCGAACACTTCGGGCGGAGTTTGCCAAATATCCCGGAACCTCGCCGACCCCCAACCCCCACGCTCGCTGCTCATTGATCTTGCCGACAGATCATCTCCTGCTAAAGCTGACGCCATCTTGATGATGAATTAACTCTAGCTTTTCATTCCGATTGAAAGGAAGATATATCAAAGGCACGATGTCGGTTACTTGCCTATAAGAAACTGATTACTTCATTGCTGAAAAAGAACGCAAGTGTTGGGTGCTTGAAATGTTTGGCGGTGATGATATAAGTACTGAAAAGATAACGAAACAATGTACGTCTTGTGATATTAAAGAGAGGTAGTTGGATCCATTAAACATCAGACTCCAGTCGGCTATAATCAACTATTGTTTGCTGACTATCTAAATTGAGGCCACACTTGTCACTGTCAATTTTTTTCTTTGTTCGTGGGCCGTGGCTGTAAATCAATTTAGATATTTTATATTAATATTCAAAACATTCTTGTACTAATATTTTCTTTTTTTTCTTTTTTTTTTTAACTTTTCTGTTTCCTCTTAACGTATGATCAAGTAAATAATTAAAGATAATTAATTATAATATTAATATTTTACGTAAATTTATTAACATATCAATTAAAATTAAATACGATTAATAGAAAATATTAACATTATAATAATTGTTTATTTTTAAAATTAATAAAATTAAATTATTTAAAGAAGTATATCGAAATTAAAAGGAATTAAAGAAGTGTTAGTTTTACCACTTTCTTTTTTTTGGAATTTTACAGTTTGTAGTTATCTATACATATATATACTATCACGTCTCATTAGGGATCCACCTGTTATATCCTTGTATCGATGGCCCCTAAATGCAGAATGTTATTATCACAAAGGCCTATATAAAAAGACAATCTCTCATTTCTTTTTTTTTTAAACAGAAAGAGGCTTGAGACTAAAGAGGGGGCTTTTTCCTGCCTCTCCAAATTCACCAAGCTGGGATCTCCAAGGTCACCACACAACTCTCTACCTTGTATTAGATGAGGTGAATCGCTTAGAATTATCAGCTCCCGCTTTGTGTATTCACAAGTTACTAATTTTCTTTTAATCCTTTTCATAATTTGGAATACAAAATTAAAAAGCCTAAAAAAAATTTAAACATGAGAGCTTTTACTCGTACTAATTTTTTAATGCCTTTTTATAACTCTCAAAAGAAAGCAAAGTTATAAGAATGTGTATTAGACATCTAAAAATCAATTATTCTTGAGTGTATAAATATGGCACATTGGAGAATTTAAATTTAAACTTTAAAGATGATATTATTAAAATGAATAATCACGAATCCTAAAAAAATTAATCTTGTTAAACCATAAAACATGTTGAACCAACGTCTTGTGATATTAAAGAAGGGTGATTGTAAGAATAGATAGAAGTTATTATTATTAGGGTAAAATACACTAGTAGTCATCCAACTATTAGTAAACTTTTTTTTGATCATCCAACTATAAAAAGTTACAAAAATATCACCTAACTATTCAAATTTTTCTTTTTTTATCACCGACTGGCTAACAGTGACAACTTTTAAACTTAATATAATAGCAATTGTAACCCTCAACATTTACAAATTATGTCACTTTAATCTTGATTCTTAACATTAACACAGTGTCTAATTTGATTTTCTCTGTGACATTAAGGGTTAATTTTAAAATTTGAGAAAATATAAAAATTATTATATTAGAATTTTTAGTGTTTCCATTTTTTGTATATTTTCGATCAAATTTAGTTAATAAATTTATCTCTTTAATTTTTTAGGTGAAAAGGTAAAAAAAAAAAAAAACCGCAGCAAAACTAACAAAAACACCAAATTATGATAAAATAATTTTATTTTAATCGATGTTTACAAAATTATTTTAATAAATGTTTCGAAAATTAATGTATATTTAATTTTTTATAAAGGTAATAAAGCTATACTTCTAAATTACGATGAAATAAAATTCCTAACTGCAAAATATGGTAGGGATTTTATTGATTATTGTTAATAAGAGAATATCCTTTCTCAAAATCGGATGAATAAAAAAATATTCTTTTTATAATGAATAAAATATTTTGTCATATCTCAACAATTAATCGAATAGGGCAAGGAAATAATTTCTTGGTGTTTTACAAAAAAAAAAAAAATACCCTTTTATAAAACACAAAGATCATAATTAAATATCGATATTTTAATTTTAAAATTTCAAATTTTATTAACAATACATAATTAATAATATACTAATTTTTGTCCTTATGGTAGTAATATCTTTCCCACGCATACTAACTCTCCAATTTGAATATTTCTTTAATCTTTAAAAGATAAATAAAAAAACTTCTTATTAAAAAAGGTTGTAAAAAATTCCCTGAACATGATTTTATACATCAACTATCATTCTTTGCAAAAAAATAAAAATATAAACCGATCGCAAATTTTGTTTTTAATAGAAAGCCCCACATTTTTTTTTAAAACATAAAATTCTGTGATTTTTCCTAATTTCATCAGGCTATTTTTATTTTAAAAATGGTTACAACAGATATAAAATTTGTTATTAATATATCAAATTAATAATATTAAAATTTTTATTTATTTTTAATATAAAATATTTAGAATTACAAATAAAAAGGTTTGATATAAAGTTCAAGTATTTTTATATATATATTTTTTAAAATTATTTATTTTTCAAGACTAATGATAGATCAGAAATTTGAAACGAAAGCAATTCAATGTAAAAACTATGATTCTTTTATTTAGATTAAATAGATTTATTTAACGAAGGAAATTAAATGGAATCTTCAATTCGATGGTCCAATTTGATTATGTTTTATAACAATTAATTATTATTGTAATGTAATTTTTGTAATTATATTTGTAACGTTAAAAACAGTGTATTTATTAATTGAAGAATACATCATGTTTAAGATATGATTATCTTAGAAATTTGTATTTTAATGTAATAATAATTAAAATGTTTTTATAACTAATTATGTTTTTTTCTTATTTTTAATTGAAAACCATTAAATATAAAAATTAATAATTAATTAATAAAGAGTAAAATCATCTTTTTATTTAAAAGTCACTTCATATTTCATAATGGTAAAAGGTTTGATAACGAGTCTTTTATGTCTGGGGCTTTTTCTGTATGAGCTGCCTGTTTCTAGGTGTGGATCTGTTCAATGTCAAGGGCCCCCACATTAATCAACGGCAGCCACCACTCTAACAATAATATTTAATTATTTATTCATTTTATATAATGGGATTGAATTGAATGTCTTATGTTAGAAATTTCGGTTGAAATTGAAATAGTTGATTTAATATTTTAAAAGTTTGATTATTAGTTAACTTACTTTAAAATCGGATAATTAATTAAATTAATCGAATTTAATAATTAATAATGTAAATTATATGTAATTTTAATTCAATTAATTTGATTAAATGAATATTATCAATTTATTTATTTATTTTAATTAAAAAATAAAAATATATAAATTTTAATTAACTGATTGAATTTAACCGAAATATTTTAATTTGATTAAAAAATTTTAATTTAATTAATGATTAAAAAATTAAAAATTTTAATTAATTTAATTAATACTAATTCGATTTAGGTAGCATATTCTAACATCTGATGCTCAATATGTCTTAAAAAAAAAAGCGCTTAATATCCGACAATGTGTCAACTTATTTAAGAATTAAACTCATTAGGTCCACTTGAATTTCCCAACTGTATTATAATATCTTAATCCATAGAACCCAATAGTTGTCACACGTCACTCATTTGTTGAGTCATGAAAGTTGACTTCTGCCTATTGGCAATCATACCAAACCTAGAGACTCCATGCAAGGAAATTAAATGAAGTGCCTTTATTATTTGATGTGCATCTGTAGGACACAACACTGCTGTCATAAGGAACTTTAAATAAAATTAATGAGATTAAGTTTCTTGAAGAAACTAATTTCATTTCTTTCCACCCATTTTATCAACCCTTAACGTAACTGTGGTTAAGTTTTTTAAAATCGAATTCATCATAAATTTGATTGATTTGGTAATTTAATTGATTTAGATAATTTAATTAGATAAATTATTTATTAAAATATTAAAAATTAATTCAATCAATTTTTTAATTTGATTGAATCAATTTATGTCAATTTTTGGCCCAATTGATTTAAATTTTTTATTTAAATTAATACTTTAATCGATTCTCAATTAATCTAATCTAAATCAATTCGATTAAGATAACATTGTGTGTGAGTTAAATAATTGTCAAATTTTTATTTTTAAATTTCATGCTATTCCGCATTTACCTTAAAACCAAACTCGACAAATTTGAGCTCTCTAATTCTTCATCATTTTTATAAATAAGCTTG
Source organism: Gossypium sturtianum (assembly GCA_025698515.1). Lineage (NCBI taxonomy): Eukaryota > Viridiplantae > Streptophyta > Magnoliopsida > Malvales > Malvaceae > Gossypium > Gossypium sturtianum. The sequence goes on along the minus strand of CM046955.1, from coordinate 161,774,254 downwards.
TCTTTATTTTATTTATTATTGTCTTCCAATTCAAAATCATTTCCTCAAAATTTCTTATTCCAAAAAAAAATTGATGGACATTTTTAACCATATTTATATACTTAACAGATGAAATAAATCCATGAAAACTTTGACACGGTGGGCAAAGCGGATAGAAAAACTTGTCATTTACTTAAAATATGATTTGTGGGTATACCATTTTACAAGCTTATTTTGTCCACTTATGTGATGACACCACTCATTGACTTTTGTATATTCATGACCACCTTTGTGAAAGATAAAAAAGAAATAGTATACAGAAACCAATAAATTAATCTATATAATCCGCCCCTTCTTTTGGCGTTTGATGAGTCAAGTTCCAACATGTTTGGACAGAGGATTATGGCAATGGAACACGTTTCCGGTACTCCGCCAGTGCCCACAGTGGGTAAATGTTCCTATAGGCTGCATAGTGTAACATGCAGTTTTTCATGAACACTCCAGTAATTTCCTGTCACCAATAGGATTCAATTGTTAGGTTGAAATGCAATCACTGTTTGATCTCTCTTTCTTTTAGGATTTTCAGTAAGCTATATAAATATTATATTAGCACCTGTTGGGGAAAGTCGCCATCTTCCAACTGAGAATTGATTATTAGTTTTGCAGCACGGTGCAGAGGCCTTGGGTCTCTTTCCGCCTGTTTAAAACAAGCGAGTTGTAGTTAAACCGGGTTATCAATATTATATTTAAGTTTCAATTTGTATCCTCAAAGCCTAAGCTTCCACAAAAGCATTAGGTTCACCTGTCCAGCATGAATCAAGCCCATCATAGCCCATGCAGTATGCACCAAGTTTGATCTGCCATCTTCAAGAGGTACATATCTCTGCATCACCAACCACATTGGTGTTACTAATTAAACCATTAAACCCTTGGTATCAAACAGGGCAGATTAATTGTTTGTGACATTGGAGATTTACTTTTTCAGGACATGATTTGTAGCTCTCTCCCCACCCACCATTCTCTCTTTGTGTTGTAAGTAGGAACTCAACACCTCTCCGCATAGCTTCACAGTTGGTGTATGTCTTGCCTGCAGCTGCAAGGCCTCCGAGTGCAAACCATGTACCATATGTGAAGCAAACTCCCCAGTTTCCATACCTGTTAAGTGTTCGATATGATTCAATTCTAATCAAAAAACGTCTATTCGATTAATCCCGAATCAAACATACCATGAACCATCAGGCATTTGTATATCTTCGAGGTAGTGTACAGCATTCGTGATGAAATTCTCGATTTCTTTCTTCCTGTGCCCAGGGTACAACTTTTTAAACATAACTAAAGCATGGATTGAAGATGCAGTACACTCAATGTATTCATGCTCGATGACTATGTCGGCAAAAAATTCGGTGGGATTAAGCATCTGAACAAGAGCAACATACAAGAAACCATCATTAACATGGGAAAACTAAGAAAGAGTAAACCATAGTTCAATAGCCTAACAGATGTCAAGGGCTTAAGCACTTACTTCCAGCCACTCTTGAGCTCCTGCAGGCTCCCAGGCAGCTAATCCTCCATTTTGACTCTATATAGAACAAGTGAAGCATTTGAAGCTTATATAAATAGACAACTTGCTATGACTAACAGGTATCCTTGAAAATCTAGAATGAGCACATTCTTACCTGCAGAGAGAGTATAACATTGACTGCATCATATAATTGCTGAGGTTCCATTTTCTCACCAACAATTTCTGGTGGCAACATGGACATGAGTAGGCAACACTGTAAAATAGAGGAACATCTGTTAAGTCAACATGAATTTATAGAATAGATGCATCACTCATATTTATATAATGCATTTAATTGAGACGAAAGAAATCAGTTACCTTCAAGCCTTCTGCAGTGCAATCAGAAACTTGCCATCCATGATCTTGATCAGAGAAAGTCCAAGATCCCTTTGAAATATGACGGAACATTTGCTTAAAGTCACCGGAAGGGTTGTCCTTGACCTATTCGTTGTAATCGGAAGGTAACAGTTATTGTCGATAGACATACGATGAGCAACAGAAAAAGATTGAAATGACTTGATGATGAATGAATCTGATATTGAACCTGAGATTTCTTGATGAAGTCATGTCCTCTCTTGAGTACAGGTCCGATTTCGTCGGTGAGGTTACTAGCAAGCAAAGCTTGAATGGCGAAACCGGTATCCCACTGTTGGCTTCCAAAACTCTGCAGACCAGTAACCATGGAGTTTTGTAAATGAAAATCTATGCTTGTAGCACCTTTCCTTGTTACTGATTTAATCAATCAATAAGTTTATTTTGGAGAATGAATGTACACAAACCTGCATCTTCATCCCATCTTCAGCAACCCAAAGATAATCCGGGATTCGAGCAAGGTGTTTCTTAAAGTAATCACTATTTGGCTCTTCAGCCCAACAAGCAAGCATGCATAACACCTACTCCTTTCAATGGCACCACATGGTTAGCAATCAAATAGACATAACATTCTTATTACTTTTGATAAATTATGATTGTAAAATTACCTTCTCCACACAACCAATGGTGATGTATCTACTATTTTCATCTTCATAATGGATGTGTTTCATTGTTACTTGGAGAGCCCTTTCTCTGATCAACTTGTTAAAAGGCCAACGAGTAAGCAGCGGTTCGGTACATATATATAGACTGTCCCACATCAGATCCTGAATCAAAGGATGTGGATAGTAGATATCCTCCTGTAACACCAAATTGTTTATCAATGTTATATTAACTTAACTGTAATGTGGTTCATTGCCTTTGCAGTTTGTAATTTGTACACAACAAAGACAAACTCACATGTGCACATAGATGGCGTATTTTCTTCCAGTTAATTTCATTGTAAGGTTGAAGGTAGAGTTCTTCTCTGAGTTGTTCGATGAGAGGTGTGATCGGTCCGACGAACCTTTTGCCATATAGATATGACATAGGCATGTACACCATACGACAGTAGCACCACATTTTAGCTGCACATTTGAAAGTTCCAATTGAACATTAATCAGATTCATTGCTGCCATTGTTGATATATATCAACTGATATTACTGCATGCAAACCTGGATGCATAGGAAGGAAAGAAGGAAGCAGCCAGAACTCTGGGGGCATTGGGTTACAACCGCACCAGTCAAAAACACCAAGTATCTACAAGAAAAAGGGAACATTCTTATCTGCAAAATGGGTAAATTTTAAAGGCCAGTTTGTGCAACATGTGCATTGATGCATACCGAAAGCCAAGTCTTTCCCCAAGAGGGCATATGAGTGACACTGCCATGGTCAAGAATCCACTTGCGGGCTCTCGCACAAGCATTATCCAGTCCGCCATCGGGTCCTTCCCCGAGAATACGCATGCAAATGTAGCTAAGAGCTGTACAAAACATGGTGCTGTGACCCTCTATATGTAATCCCCATCCACCATCTTGATTCTGCCATCACATCCATTAAACGCTTCAATTTTACTTGGATATATAACAAATTTATACCAAAATATAGAAAATATACGTACCTGATGATAGTATATATAACGAAGGATTTCTCTACGATGCTCTTCAGGGAATACGGTGTTAAGGTGTCCAGTAATATACATACTGAAAACCTACAATTTTGAGTCGACAACATTAGCACTCGCATTTAGTTAAAGAGTTGATGGACAAGTCCTAGTGAATGAAATTTACCAAGGGCGGAAGGAAAAACAATGGACCAGCATTTTCAGCGGGCCAATGACCGTCGCTGGCTTGCAAAGCAGAGAAGAAATGCACAGCCCTCCTCAGTGTTGTTGTGGCCTTCTCGTACGTGATTTGCTCACCATCATCAATTTTCACTGCTCGTATGCTTTGTTTGAAATTCTTTTCCTTCAGAAACTGCAAAAAGAAAAAAATGGAGTAAATTTTACATACTCATAATATAATATGAATCACCAAATTATTTTAATTACTTCATTTTTTTCCTATAAGAAATTTAAGCTTCTGCTTTCATATAAAAAAAAAAGAAATTAGAAAGAGCCTGGAAATATAAATAAAAAGACTCAAAATTTTACCTTTTCTGTACATATAGATATGGACATTATGGTTATCATTTTGGTCTCTGCGTTTTCAAATTTTATTAAAATATTTAACACAAGGTCGTAATCGTTAAGTCGAAATCGTTTTTATTACATTCAACAAAATTGGAATTGACCCACAAACTATAGAAATTTTATGTTAGGCCATAAATCACCAAAATTGGCATTAATTGATGACAGTGTAGGACTTTTTAGGCATTGTAGGGTGGAGTATCAATTAGACTTATTTATAGATTGGATAAGATTTATCTAAAATTTCAAAGAATTTAAACAAAAATTTAGGCCTGTTTAAAATACGGGTCGGGCTCTAGTTTGAATATTCAAGACCTTAACTAGGTCCAATCCGATTTATTTTTAAGTTTATAATATTTTATATTATGTTATTTTTATATATTATGTAATTTAGAACACATTAAAAAATAAACCTATACTAAATATATAATACTACACTAATATAAACATTAAAATAATGTTAAGATACTATATAAAAATTTTCAATAAATAAAAAATATATATAATTATTAAATATTAAAATAAAATTTTAAAAATATTTTTATAAAATTTTAAAAAAATAATATGGGCAGGTCTAAATGGAATTGAATTAGTTTTTTTTGCAAATAATGACGGGTTTGGGCAAAATTTTAGGTCCATATTTTGAGTCGGACCGAATTTGAATAAATATAAAGTATATTAATATCGTGTTTAGGCCTAACCATACCCAGCCATGAGCACCTCTAAATATCAATATAGGTAGAATATTTTATTATGAGGATATTAGAAAATTCCTTAAAAAAAAGGGATAAAAGTATATTTAAAGCATCAATAATCTATATTTATGTATGGTAGATAGTTAAATTATTTTTATCTATATATAAATAAAATGTATAAATCGTTGTTACGTTTGACATAAAATCTTATAATTCTTTTTACCAAAATTTAAATTATTTATTTGTGTGCCTGTATTTAAACCATTTATTTATTTAAAAATTTGATATTTTTTAAATATTTTATTATACAATATTTGTAAATTCCAAATTCTAATTAGGGTATCAAAAAATTTCCTTTTATTATTTATTTATGTGCAAGGTATAAGTCTATGAAGAAAATGATGAGAAATGGAATGGAAGTGTACGAAAAAGAATGTAAAACCGAAACTCCACGCGAAAACGCATGGTGAGTGCTGTCCCGTAGAAACAACTTTGGACGACACTTGCAAAGTCGTCGCTATTTCTACCCTTTTTTTCTTACCGCTTTTGCCATTTCCTTCTTTCTGTCTCCACTTTCATATCGCACCATTACTTATTTATCTTATAATTCATATTTAAAACCCAAAAAAAGAAGAAGAAGCAAATCCCCAAATATGTGTCAAAAATATTAGGAGAAGATAAAAGAATAGGAAAAGCTCAATTTGCGAAATCCACTCATTTTATTTTAATTTATACCCAACAAAAGGTGCAAACTTAATTTTGTGACATCAAATCAACTTTATATAAATTATCTACCTTATGTTTGTCGATTTACTTCATCCACCAACCATCTACTTTCTATGCTTAGGAAACTAGGCTATAGATAACAATATTCCTTTTCGCCCACGTTTTGCCATGCAAAGTTATGAGTTTCCTTTTATGCGTATATATATAGCAGTAAATTAGATAATCCCATTCCATTAAAACTTTTATAATAAATGTACATAAATTTTTTTATTGAATCCCGTTATTCGGTTTATATATAAATTATATATGAAATATGCATCAAATATAGATCTAAATTTCTTTTAAAAAAAAACTTGTGAAGCTAATAAAAGTATAGTTTTAATGAAAATTTTGTTGTTGGTTAACCCCAATAAAGATGCTTCAAATTTGTAAAGATCATAAATGTAGGGGAGTACAAAAAAATTTTAGGACTGGAATTAAATTGTATATTTTTATAATAGTAAAAAAATAATTTTATCATTTTAATATTTTATATCTTTATAATTATTAAAGAATTAAATTAAATTTTTATTATTTTTTAGGGATCAAAAATTACTAATTTAAAATTTTATAAATTATAAAAGATGTAAATTAAAAATTTTCCATTATAATATGCACGTCTCTATCAAACAGGATTTTGTATACATGATGGTTTTATTTTCTGGCTTCCGTGCCATGTTTTATGATTCGTCATTGAAATCAGTAGTATGGGACTCTATGCCAGATATTTCGTGTTAATTACTTAAATCTAAACCACTAATCATAAGTTCATAAATTATCTGTTTCCTTTTACGTTTAAACATTGGACTTTTACAAAAATATAATTAAAAAAGAAAAGAGTAGTCTTGTTTAGTAGGTTTTTAAAATTCCTTTTAATTACTTTTGACTTTTCAAAACTAATATATATATTTTATTTAAATTACAATAATAACTTTTTTTTTGTTTTTTTATATGGTTTTAAAATAAATGAATTCCAGGTTCAGAAAATTCTTAATCTCGTATTTTAATCCAAGAAAAAAAATAAAGGTTGAAGTTGAGCCCATTCTATAATGTATAGAAGAAAATGAAAAAAAAAAAAAAATTTTGAGAGTAACCTTATCATCTCGAATTTTGTTTTAAAAGATCTTGTCTTTTACGGATAGCTACATTTCGTAAACTCATCTTTGGCTTCCTTTCGTTAGTACACTTACTAATTCTTTGACACCAAAAATCAAAATACTGGACCATATGATTTTGGCCTTTAGATTAAGGCAATGTCATACTCATGACAGACGTCGACGTAAGAAATCCAAGAATATTTAAACCAAATTCACCTAAAAAAGGACAAAAAATGGGATTATAAATAGAGAGAGAGAGAGAAGGTCCCTTAGTTTTGGTCCAAGCCTCCAAGGAATTTACAAAAGAAAAAAACTTTACTTGTTAAAAGGGGTGGGTAAAAATTCCAAATTCAAAAGTGTGAATCGTTTCAAATCATATAAGGTGGTGTGCAAGTAGAAAACGGGTCGGGCATGCAAAAAACTGTGTTTAAAAAAGAGAGAGAATTAGATACCTGCATACGCCAAAGGAGGTCAGCACTAGGCTTGACATGGTGGCGGTTTTTGTAGAAATTTTGGCGAGCCTCTTCAACCTGGGCTCGCTCTTCAGGGGTGCCACTGTCAGGGTCGAATTCCCAGGTTTGTCTCCCCACGTAGTTGTTTGTGCTGTACAAGTACGGCCCATCCACACCCTCTGCAACCTTCAGCTTCCACATTCTGAATCACAAAAATGGACCCATTACTGAGTTGATCATAATGTGGGAGATGATGATTTCCAGGATAACATACAATATTTGGCTCTGTTGCATGGACACAAATGGAACACTATAGTTTGAAGTAAATAAGTAAATTGGATACATACGTTACGTAATTGGGAATTAAACCTCCCATAAACAACAACAAGTTCTGCTAATTTTATTTATGCTTATGGTGTTTAGTAAGAAACAACCAAAAAACTCACAGCTTGGAGAAAGTATAGATTTTGCACTAAACCTGATCAAGCACTTGTCAACTACAGAAAGGGGAAACTTTTATGAGTTTTGCACTTGCAGTAGTACTCAAAAGAAGAAGAAGAATAAGAAGAATAAAGATTTGGTAAACTGAAGACAAGATCCTGAACCTGAACTTGAAACTTATGGCCAGGAAAACTATGCTTTATGATGTGAGTTTTGGGTGCAAAGGGGACGACGGTTTATATAGAGATAAGATGCCAACCACCCCAATGTTTTGCTTTTATTCCTTTTTTCGCCATGCTTTCGTGGTAGAAATTTTGTAGAAAATTCAGGATCCATTTTTTTAAGGGGTACGTTTAATCTGGAGAGATTAAACCAATAATTACTGAACAATTAGTACGGTTAAATTAAAATCATCGATTATTGGATTTAAACTCGGTTTTGGCAGTCACAATTGTAGAAAATAAAATTTGACAATATTTTATTAAAAGTGGTATATAACCAAATTCTTTTTCTTAATTAAATAATCATATCTATAATAGTGTTGTCTTTAGTTTATTATTGATGTAATTATTTATTATTTATTTAAATAATTATGTTATGCATTCATGTAATTTTTATAATAATTTTAAATTATTTCTTGTTTTGAATGATAAATATTTTTTTTAAAATAATTTCTATTAGTATCATCCTAATATCCTCTCAAACTCAAACTCAATCTCACTCTACTAGAATTATTTAAAAATAAGATATTTAAATTTAAAAATTAAAATAAATTAATATTGAATAATTTAGGGGTTATTGGGAGAAAAACCGTAGATAAATTTAATTTTTATTTGCTTCTTTTTTTTTTTAAATAATTTAACCTTTTTTTTTTGTTCTCACAAATAATTTAATTAGAGTTAAATTGAGTCGACACAAATATATAATAAATTTATGTCTTTAAAAATTAATAATGTAGCAAAATTTTATTGAAATCTAAAAACTTTAATATTTAGAATATCCTAATATAATTTAATTCTCATTATTATTATTTCAACAAAAACAAAAATAAAAATTTTAGAAATAAACTAATTAATTTATTTTTGGCAAAAAATTAAACTAATCAATCAGAAAGGGAGAAGAAATTATCTATAGGGTGAAGAGTCGATTGTATTGGGAAATTTTGTAATTAGATCTGTAGTCTGTACTACAAACAGAGTTACCAAAGGGGGTGAAAACAGAGGAATTGGATTCTTGGAAAAATATTGAAGCAGCCATCCTCTTTTGTAAAATGAAACATTGTTGAGTAGAGATTTATAGTGACATGTGGGATGCTGAGTGTGACATCTATGCCACTCAAATTGTATTAGACATACATAATGCAAAATTAAATACAGATTTCATATCAATGGACTTCTTTCTGATTTCCCAAAATAATAAAAATGGGACGTTTGTTAGGTTTGGATGATTGAATCTACTTTAATGTTATCATTGCTGCCTTCAACCGTGAACCACCTCTTAATTGTCTTTCTTCTTCACTTTTTATTTTTAGGACCAACATTTATATATTTTGTTTAAATAGCTTTAATTATATTTTTGAGTCTTTTTTTATCATCAACCTTTTTTTTTTAAACTGTTTTTTCTAATAGATTTGATAGAAGTATCGTTACAAAATTTAACGGGAATGATGTGAAATATTTTTAATGAGATGTAATTTATTATTTAGGTAACTTGATAAGATAATTACATGTGAAAAATAATAAAATAAATAAATGATACATAAACTTAACAAAATAACTCTTAATTTGAGGAAAATAAACATAATTATCTAAAAAAAAGATCTCAAAATAAATGCATAGGTTTATTTTATTATTTTTCACATGTAATTATCTTATCAAGTTACCTAAATAATAAATTACATCTCATTAAAAATATTCTACATCATCTCGTTAAATTTTTTAATGATACTTTCATCATATCGATTAAAAAAAGTAATTTGAAAAAAAGAATAAAGGTTGATGGGAAAAAAAAAACTCAAAAACACAATTAGGGGTAAATGACCAATATATACCAATTTTTAAAAAAAATTACGGAAAAGAGCCGGAAAAATAACTATTTACCGGAAAGGGCCATTTCCCCCAAAAACGCATCTACGTCAGCGCGTTTTCTGATTGATGAATCAGAAAAGTGCGTCCACGAGGCGCTTTGTGCACACATCAAAAACGCGTCCTTGAGGGCGAGCTTTGCTGATGTGGCAAAAGCGCTCCCTCGTGGACGCGCTTTGCCCCTGCAACGGTCAAATTTTTTTTTTGACTCAACAAAAAATTTTACTCAACAAAAATTAAATTTATAAAAGAATTAAATTTATTAAATATATAAAAATTAAATTACAATTAGGATATTAAAAAATAACTTTCAATTTATAAAAAATAATAATAAATTATATAAAAAAATAAACAACAACTTTTATTTTATTAAAGATATAAAAATAAAAACAAATTTTATTTTATTAAAGATATAAAAATTAAATTACAATAAAAAAATAAAAAATAACTTTTATTTTATTAAAGATAAAAAAATTAAATTACAAATAAAAATAAAAAAACAACAACTTTTATTTTATTAAAGATATAAAAAATAAATTACAAATAAAAAAAACAATAACTTTTATTTTGTTAAAGATATAAAAAATAAATTACAATAAAAAAATAAAAAACAACTTTTATTTTATTAAAGATAAAAAATTAAATTACAAATAAAAATAAAAAATAATAACTTTTATTTTATTAAAGATATAAAAAATAAATTACAATAAAAAAAATAAAAAACAACTTTTATTTTATTAAAGTAAAAAATTAAATTACAAATAAAAATAAAAAATAATAACTTTTATTTTATTAAAGATATAAAAAAATTACAATAAAAAAATAAAAAAACAACTTTTATTTTATTAAAGATATAAAAAATAAATTACAATAAAAAATAAAAAAATGGCGGTCGAAATCAATGTTGGTGCCGGTCGGAATCAAGCTTACTACTACTGGATTCCTCCTTCTTCTAAGCTTCCATGTGGATTGTGGAACCTCAAGCGGGATTCAGTTCCTCAGCGAGAAGTGCAGTTGTGGGTGTTGCGAGGATGACTCACCTTGATAAAATTCTACTTTAATTAAAAATAAAAAATATTTTTTAAAAAAAAGATATGCATTATATTTTTAATATATAATTTAACTATAATTAATGAAAATAAAATATTTTTATATCCCATTAAAAAAAAAAAAATCTCGCAACGCGAGATGATATTGCTAAAAAAAATACAAAATGCAAAGTGGTCCATGATAGAGCATTCCCGTTAACATCACAAAGAAAAATGCTCCGACGTTGGTTCAATATGAAAGACCGGTATAATTGGATATTGGAATCTGATATATCTCACTTCACACAAATTGTGTCTTGTAATATTTCAGTTATTATTAAGATAATTACGTATGTTCATTTATTTATTTTCTAAATTATTAAGAAATATTTATCATCCTTTAATTATTATTTATGAATTCTTTTTTTACCAACAATACATCAAATAATAATTAATACATAACTAAAAAAATATTTAAGCACAATTGGATAATCTGAAGTCTAATTTACCTTGAAATTTTTGCTAATATTCCATTTTAAATAAACTGTGTAGCTGTTATACTTTAACAGATTTTCATTTCATTATAACCTTTATAAAATAAATAAGATAATAAACAAATAGGAGATAAACTCCTAGTCCTAGTTCAATCAATGTGATGATGAAAAATGAGGGAAAACATGCATGAACCCAATGGAATTTACTATTTACTCTAAGTTGGTAGGCTAATGCAATCAGCAAGAAATGGACCGATATAACAATTATATTTTTTCTTCAGTTGAAATTAACAATTAGATCTATTTTAATATTTGAAATTAATTTTCATTAATATTTAATGGTATAACACTCTAATAATGTTCCATATGATTATTTAAAATTAAAAAAAAATTACAATTTTGAATTTCAAAAACTAAAATTAACATAATTATCAAATTCAGTAAGAAGTGCTAACATAAAAACAAAGCCCAAAATCCTACAATAAAAAGAATATGATTGCAAGTCAAAGGGTTCTTGGGTGATCATCTAAGCCGAAAATATTGAAGAAAATTCTCACCTTGTCCTTTTGTCTGGAGAGGAAAGGTTTTTGATCGGGGGCTTTCATTTCTTTTTTGGTTTTTGTTTTGTTATCTTTATAAGCGGTTTGGCTGTTTCGAGATCCCCTAGGCGCTGTTTAGTTACCCAATGGTTGGGCTACACGTGTGGTCAGATGGTAACTGATTTCTTCTCATCAGTTGGTATTTGTTCAAAAAATAATAATAAAAAACTCTTTGTTTATCTATAATGAAATATCCGGTTTAATAGTCAAAGCAAAACAGTACAATGATAATAAATGGAATAAATTAGGAATTGTTTTTTCAATTATTTTTGGCTTTTTTTTTTATAAAAATAACTCCAAAAAATTAATTAATTATCAAAATAACTCATTTTTTAATTAAACACAAAAATGACTTAAAATTTACAGTAAAAGTTGGTGAATGGCTCCACCAACATGCCACGTCAGCAACCAAGAAAAAAAATTAACTTTTTGGTGGAGCCATTTAGAATGGCGCCACCTATATAAATACTAGAAAAATACTGTAATTTTTAAAAATATAAGGGACTTTAACAAAAAATTTCCATTTTTTGGTGGAGCCATTTCATTTGGCGCCACCAAATTTTGCCTGACACCCTTTTATTTTATTTTTTTATTTTTACTTTTTTTAACTTTTGTCCTTCTTTCCTTTTTTTTTTTTTACTTTTTTTAAGTTTTATCTTTATCCTTATTTATTTATTTTATTTATTTTTTATTATTAATTTTTAAAAAAAATTTAAATGTATATTTGAAATATTTTATAATATATATATTTTTAAAATTTTAAATATATATTTTTGAAATTATTTTTTAAAATTTAAATATTATTTTTAAATATTAAATATATTTTTAATAATATAAAATATTTAAATATTTTAAAGATATGACCTTTCAAATTTATTATTTATTTTATAAAATTTTAAATATAATTTTTATAAATTAAAAATTTTAAAATTAATTTTAAAGATATTCAAACGCTTTTTTAAATTAAATTTTAAATTTTAAAAATTAATATTTTATTTGGTGGAGCCATTTTTTTATTAAATTTAAAATTAAAAATTTAACAAATAAATCTTTTTTAATAAATATTTTTATTTTTTCTAATTAATTCAAATTTCACTTTTTAAATAAAATATTATTTTTTAACTTTTAAATAGAACTTAAAAAAAGTTTGAATATCTTTAAAAATAATTTAAAAATCATAATTTAAAATATTATAAAACAAATTAAAAAATATTTAAAATATTATAAAACTAATAATAAATTTGAAAGGTCATATCTTTAAAATATTTAAATGTTTTATATTATTAAAAATATATTTAATATTAAAAAATAATATTTAAAATTTTAAAAAATAAAAATATATATTATAAAACATTGCAAATATATATTTCAAATTTTTTTAAAATTAATAATAAATAAAATAAAATAAATAAATAAGAATAAAGATAAAACATAAAAAAGTAAAAAAAAAGAAAGAAAGAAGGACAAAAGTTAAATAAAAAAAAAGTAAAAGGATGTCAGGTGATCCGGTGGCGCCAAATGAAATGGCTCCACCAGAAAATGGAAATTTTTTTTAAAGTCCCCCATATTTTTAGAAATTGCAGTATTTTTCTGATATTTATACAGGTGACGTCATTCTACATGGCTCCACCAAAAAAATAATTTTTTTTCCTGGTTGCTGACGTGGCTCTACCAATTTTTACTGTAGATTTTAGGTCATTTTTATGTTTAATTAAAAAAATGGGTCATTTTGATAATTAATTAAATTTTTTAGATTATTTTAATAAAAAAGCCATTATTTTCCGATGATTGTTCAACAGATTCCCCCTGCCTTAACATAATAAAGACAACTCCAAGCATCTTATTATTGTTTCCACAAAAAATGCAATCCCCTCAAACATTCTTCCAATTTCCTTTATTCACTTCAATAACGCAAGAATCCAGAAATACGATTCGGTGATAATCTTATATTAACATTATCGATTACACATTTTTTATTGTAATTTTTTTGGAAGCTTTAAAATTTTAAAACTTCTAAAAGAAATTATTTTATAAAAGATATATATATATATTTTTTTTTTAAATTTTAAGACGGGTTGGTGGTTTTTTTTTTTTGTTGGATTTGAAGAATAAAATTTAAATTTTTAGGAAAGTTAATGTAATAAAATTTATCATGCTATGTAAATTAGTAAAAGTTAGAAAGTGAATAGCCCCCACCTGCCCTTGTATCCGCCACCAAAAGCTTCTTCTATTTCAAGTAAATGAAAAATTAAGTAAAGTGATATAGGAACCCCCTCCCCGGTAATAATTAATCTCGTTTGCATTATTCTGATCATTGTTTTCGTTTTCCTTGAAAACTTACATGACGTGATGATAGATTTGAAAGGGTATTTCGTTGCAAAGGGTGAATATTTTGTTAGTCTTGTGGTGCTGCCCCGGCCTGTGTAAAAAGGTGCTAACATGTTAATTTCTCCACTAATAAAGAATTGATTTAGTAAAATAAGTCTATGTATCATTTGAAAATTTGAAATTTAATCGCTCTACTTTTATTTTTAAAAGTTTAGTCAATTTATTTTTTTTATATTTAAAAATGTATGTTCAACTATTAGCATAGTTAAATTTATTGGTGTGAGATTTTGAAAATAAAAAAATTTTCATTTGGCATCTATGTAATTAAAAAATGATATTGTAATAAATTTATATTTAACAAAAAATTAACCGCAGTAACAATTGAGTTTGAATTTTAAAATTTAAAAATTAGAAAAATTAAATTCTTGAAAATAAAAATATAAAAATTAAATTTAGAATTTTCAAAAACTAAAATGTCTTATGGTATGTTTTAACCCAACAATAATAGTAAAGGAAAAAGCAAGGAATTGGTGGTGGGGAAGGACCTAAATTATGATAAATTTAGGTCAAAACAAGAAGAAAAGAAGACATGTAAAAATCAGTCATAGTCATGAATTATATATATTTTTGAAGCGGGTCTATTTCTTGTGAAACTTCTTAGTTTAAGCCAATTTAGCCTTACTTTGCTTCAGAAAGGCGAATATAAAGACCAATTTGGGTCATTTCCACTTTCCATGTTTTGACCAACTCTTTCCTCGTCACATTAAAGGTATAGTTATACTTTACCTTTTTTCTTTTTAAGAAAAGAAAAAGAATTGAGCTGGTGTTGGACAAATGGCTAATGCAACGACTTTGGGACTTTACCTACAATCTTTGAATAAGTTAATTTCAATACATAACTAAAAAAAGACCCTACTCGGCTTGTACATCACTTTTCTTTAAAATCTTAAGTTACTTGATATGTTAATTACAATATAAAATTTTCAAATATGATCGTGAATCACACGTTTTCACTTTTAACTATAAAAGATTTATAAAAATTTGGTCAAAAGTTATCAACAAAAATATTGTTGTGCCAGAATGTTATTGACACAAATCAAAACACAGTCACTGCACAACTTTAAATCTTAATAGTCTGTATTTAACTATTTTTAATAAGAATTATAGAATTGAAATGTTTCAATATTGCTTAAGCCGATGATTATTTTAATTACATGAAAACTTTTTGAACAATATTAATATTTATATGCCCCGATAAAGAAATGTTGGATGGTTTAATTTAGAAAATTATGTAAAATTTGTTAATATTGATATCAAAAAATAATGTAGAGGAGTTTACCTTGTTTGGGTGAACAACCATACAATTTTAGTGGTGGAGGTAGGATGTGAGGAAGGCGAAGGAAATGTTTTTATTAAACCAAGAATAGGGGAGAGTATGCATGTCCTAGCTTCAGGGTTGAGAGAGGCATATGTATGAGTTTGATGTCCCTAGTCACATCTAATCTCCTGATAAGTTTAGTGGTCTCTTTCATGGCCCTTGTTATATTTTTAATGTCATCCTAACGTATGGTATTTAAGTTGCAAAGAGTATTAAGATATAATAAAATAGTTTTTATAACAAAAGAGATGTAAGTGATTATAATGCTTCGACGAAAATGAGTTGATAGTAAACAAGCGAGAATGATTTAATGACAAAATATGTATGTATAATCAATAACACTCTAATCATACAATGGAGTTTTCCCAATAAATTAAAGAATTTTGGTTTCATTCCATTCGGATTCTAATTGGAATGCGTAAGGTTTATGAACATTTACAATATAATTAGTATTAAGGAAGAAAAATGAAGTTGAATTAGAGATGAATGAGAGCGTTGACTGTGCTAGGAATATTATTGTGGTGAGGAGTAATGTAATTCCATGGTTGCCTTCACTCTTATTATGTTAGGAATTATTAGGCGGTAGAGAAGGTCTATGTTTATGTTTGGTTTAGCTCTTAGATGGGAGCCGTTGACTGTGTCTTTTTATAGGTAGAAGTGAGTATTTGATTGAGTCGAGTAAAAGAATTTCGAGTTAGTCGAGTTGACAAATCCTATTTTAGCAACCGAACTCAATTTGAATTTTTTTTCAAACCGGATCGAATTGAGTTAAAAATTTTCGAGTCAAGTTAACGAATCCTATTATTTATACTCAATATTGCGTTTACATGAACAAATCATTTAACTAGTAAACGAAGTATAAAATTATTTAACTACATAAATAATATAATGGTTTTGCCTTTTAACTTAATGCGTAAACATTTATCAAAACAACGTAATTTTGCTTTTTGACTTTTAACTTTAGAAAAGGTAAACATTTATCAAAATGGCATAGTTTTGCCTTTTCTTACTCAGATTTTCGGATAACTCGAATTATGTAATTCATATTCGAGTTAAACCGAAAAATTTAATTTTTATTCGAGTTAATCCAAATAACTTAATTAACTTAAATAATTCGAACTATTTAATTCAAAATTTAAATATTTATTAAATTTTCCTATTCAAATCGAATTTTGCTCACCCTTACTTATAGGAATAATAGCATGCGATGGTGAGCGTTGAGCTACGCTGTCCAAAGCTAATCATAATAAAAGTTTTCAATGCAGCCATATATTTCACTTGTTTTTTTTTTCTTACCATGCAACTATACTGTCATTATTTCAAGAATTTTTTGGTAAATATATTTAGATAAATTTTATAACAAATTATTAAATAATTTTATTATAAAATTAAAAAGTGAATGATATGTATTAATAATTTTATTAAGTAAAATTAAGATTTTTTTATTACTATAACTATCGTTAAACTATACATAAAACACTATATCCTATTATGACCCCCTTCGTTTTCTAAAGTTTTAAATTATTTAATTATATTATATTAATATAAATATAATTCTATTATTTTTATTATATATGTATACACATTTTAATTTAATATACATAATAGTCATTTTTATTTTCACATTACTGTTATAATTGCGTTTAAATCTAAAAATACATCTCATAATTATTTTTAACCTCACCGCCCATCCAAAGAAAACCTAATATGACAGTTTGGATTTTTTAACACCCAATAACTTTTCCATTTATTATCTCATATATCGTGCTCTCTCAATTTTGTTATACTATATAATATGAAAAGTGACATAAATAACGAAAAATTATGTAAAATGAAATTTTAATATCTAAAATTTTACATAAATATATAATATCCTAAAAATATTTAATTTAATTATAAATATTCTTTAAATATCAGGATAGAAGAAACCCTGGAAAAGAAAGTTGAAGAAAAAAGGACAATTTCAGCTCGGTTGCTTGAATGTTTAAAATTTATCACCTGGATTGTTTAGATTTGATTTTTGACGTTAAATGTCTCCGGTTTGGATGACAGGTAGTTCAAAATCTGCAAATTATTACCAAAATAAAAGTAGTGGCAATAATTTTTTTTTAAAAAAAATGGGTCAAATAATTCTAATTTAATAAACAAATTAGCATGCAGACAAATATTGGATCTTGGAAATGGATGTTAGCTACCAAGACAAGAGACGGCATTTTTAATCGATGCCTTAAACAAGAAGACAATTTGGTTATAAAAACAAATAAAGGGATCATACATCTAAAGGCTTTTGTTTTTATTTGGAGAAACATGTTGGGCTAAATCCCCCATTTTTCAATGTTACAGACTTGGAATAGTCAGCCCATTGGTGATGGTGATTACTCTTTGGATTTGCATATCATTGATTCCCTTGTACTTTTTTTTCTTCTTTTTTTTGTACATATCAAATATGCAAACAATCAAACGTATACTGCGTAGTCTGAGTCCTCTGTCCGGCGAGAAGTTGAAAGATCATCTCCCAGGTTCATGTTTGATTGTTGAACTAATTGTATCAGTGACTGCACCACCTCCGACATCGCGGGCCGAAGCTTTGGATCCGACTGACACACACACGCAAATACCATTGTTATATTTATTATATACCATTACCACCCACTTTTGAACATGATGATTAAATCAATAAAAATAAGGGCGGGCGGGCATGTAACGCCACCTTTACGCAGTGGGCAATAATATCAGCAAATGGAGAGAGTGATTTTGGAGGATACAGTCCCCTCAAGGCAGGATCCACCATTGCTGCCAGTGCATCGTTGTCTTGAAGCCGAGGGCTAGCCCATTTCACTAAGCACTGTTCTGTTTTCGGCCTTTTACTGCAAGCCCAGAAAGCAATAGCATTAACCCACCCTGACGCTACTACACAAAGTTAACTTCATATAGCTATATGATAATGGGATGGATGGAGTGGGGGAATTTAGGCTCACTTGTCCAGGGGCATCCGACCCGTCAATAGTTCTAACATCACCACCCCGAAACTGTAAACGTCACTCTTTAGCGTATAGGCTGAAGGCCTTGCACATTCTGGAGCATTATATCCCATTCCCAGGTTTTGGCTCGTACGCTGAAACCATTACAATTTAATCCTTATTGCTAAAAGCATATATGAAATGAAAGCCATGAAGATACAATCTTTGTCTTTAAAACATTGTTTATAGGCTGAATTTGTAGCGATGAAGACATGCCTAAATTTAGAGTGAAGGACATACATATATAAATTGTAGTCAAATATATAAAAGAGGAAGAAACTGCTACTAACCTGATGGAAGTGTGCCATACCATAGTCAGATAGGTGAGGAGTGAGTTCAAGATCAAGCAAAATATTGGATGACTTGATGTTCTTATGAACTATGGGTGGAGAACAAACGTCGTGGAGATACCTGAACAATGCAAATGCTCACCACTGGATTCAAAGTTAAAAGAAAGAGCAGCTAAAGGAGATTGTGAGGAGAATGCAAAAAATCATACAAGGTAAGAAAATAGAAAAGAAAGTAAAAAGACTTACTCAACAGCCCTGGCTGCACCTAAAGCAATTGAGACTCTGGTATTCCAAGTGAGGGGTTTGCTGAAATCATCTGATACGTGTAGGAACTCATGAAGTGAGCCATTCCTGTAATGGTCATAAACCAACAGATAATTCCCCTGCTCTGAGCAATACCCAACAAGTTCAGCAATGTTGGGATGGTGAAGCTTTGAGATGTTTGCAACAATTTCTGCAAATCCCTCTGGCTTCTCGCCTTGTATAAGTATGGGATCTATCTTTTTCACTGCTAAAACCTGTTGCAAATATATGCATACGTACAAGAAAGTGCATATGACTACAATGATATGAAGAACAACAAAATGGTAGGAACAGGAACGTACCTTGCCATCTTCACATTTCGCCCTATAAACACGTCCAATGTTGCCCTCACCCTGGAGGTTCCTCGATGCAAAATCACCAGTTGCATTCTGTAAATCCGCCAAAGAATAAGCAATAACAGAAGCAGAGGTGCTGCTTCTGCCTTTTAGCCGGCTTGTTTGCTCACTTACACTAGACCCACGACCTGAAACTGAACGATTAAGTCCCATTGGTCCTGATATCTGCAAAGACGCTTGATCTAGTGTAACACCTGATTGGATTGTTTTTAAACCTGTCACCATCACACATCATATAATCAGTTCAATTCATCGCAGATCCATCTAAAACGTGTTTTTTAAAGCCATTTTTTTTCAAGAAATGGATACCTTTTGATTCTTTTACATTGCTAACATATTGTGCACCTGCTAACTCTCGTGACTGAAAGGGAGTATTATCTTTAGTCCCAATGTTCCTCTCTTCATCGAGAAATTGTGAGGATGGATGAGCAGCCTTTCGCCTTGCGAACACTGCCATAAGAGCAGCGAACACCAACATTGCACCTAAACATGACCCGGCTACAATTGCTACATTTCGAACAAGTTTAGATTTCTTCCCGTCGTCTTTGTTGTCCTGATCTTCTTTGGCGTTGGGATGTCGGTGGCGCACACCAGGCGGTGGAGGCGGAGCCCTCCCTGTCGACCATGAATTTCCTCCCGTTCTTCCAATAACAGATAAGATTGCAAGTCAGGAAACGACCTTTCTCATCCACTGCAACAATTATTAAACAAACAAAATTTTGTAGGATATACTCACTTCAGGCTGCGAATGCCCTTCAACTCATTAGGAATCCATCCACTAAATTTGTTGTTTTCAACATTCCTGCCATGAAAGAAAGAAAAAAAAAGGTGGGTTGATAAGAATAATTGAAAACCATCATTTCCAACAAAGTTTAGGTGCCGGTCACGTACAGATCTTCTATAGGAAGGTCGGCAAGGACATTTAGTGTTCCAGTTAATTGGTTGTTCTGCAGACGCCTGAATAAGTGAAAACAAAAGTTAGCAACCATGCCCTTGACAGAGTATAATATGAAAACCTTTGCACTTACAAAGTGTTTAAATTTGTAAGATTTGCAAAAGAATTCGGAAGCTTATCAGTCAGTTCGTTGTTGGATAAATCACTGCATATCAGCTCCTATGTTAGCAATACAGTACTAACCCTACGTCTACGCTCTAAAGCTATGTAAATAGAAAGAGGAGTTTGCAGAAATTATATACTTACAATGATTTAAGTTTTTTAACTTTGGCGAACATATCGCTCAAGGTTCCGTCGAGTTTATTATTGCTTAGATTTCTTCATAAACCAACCAAATAGTTAGATATGGTTAAAAAAACTGATGAAATTGTAATGAAAAATAGATAGATGGAATGCAACCAATTATTTTGACTTACATGCTTTCGATGTTGGACATCTGAGATATCGAATAAGGCACATTGCCAGTAAATTGATTATGAGAAAGGTTTCTGCATGTAAATTGAGCTCATAATACATGATATGTGTGATAAATCAAACCAATGAAATTCGGATATGGATATATATATTCAGGGATATGGTATGTTATTCCGAATATAGTATGATTTTTTTAAAACTTTTTTTCGTGTATTTGGAGGATTTATTAAAGTCATGCCCATGTATTCATGTGTCGAACATGAGAGACAAAAGGTGACTTACATTCGAACAGCATTGGGAGGTAGTTGATATGGAATTTGATCATTAAGGTTGTTCTTGCTCACATCACTGTACTATGACAAACAATGCATTGCCTTCAGAATTCAGATTATGTTCTCTTACAGGGAAGAAAAGTAAAACAAATACAAAAGGGAATAGATTATCTAACAAAAAAAAAAAAAAAAAAAAACCTATCTCTAGAAGCAAATTCTCACAGGGAAGTGAGTGATGTCAAGTTTGATAGCTGGTAGCCCAATTCTCCATTGAGTCCATAGTTAGATAAGCTTCTGCAAAGTTTAAACCCAATCAAATACGTATATATACAAGAATGCTATTCAAGCCTAATTTAAGAGACAGATAATGGGGAAAAACATACATCTCAGTTACACGAGAGCCTGAGCATTTGACCCCTTGCCAGGAATCGCTACAAGGGTCACCGCCACTTACCCTCCAACCACTTAGTTGTGATGGAGCTTTTAGGCTTTTGAACATCACATTAAGGGCATTAACTACAAAATACAATTAACAAGTTTCAGAATATATATATACATAGATTAGATGCTAATGTGATGCCCCGGGTTGTAACCCCCAAATGTATGAGATGCCATCCCTTTTAAGGATGGCTGTGAACTAAGTGTGATAAACCCCGATTTCATTTCCTTTTTCCAAAACATATGGAACCCATTTTTCATATTGCATGAGTTAGATAAACGTATCAATGGCTTTACATTAGCATCTAATTGTATTATCCCCATGAGCATAGTTTTGCTAAATATAAATACATCATTAGCAAATAGCATGCAAAAATCTAAATTAGTGTACAACAAATGAAGTTGAATAATGATGATACATATACCATCTCGGCTATCAGTCCATGAATGAACCAATGAAATCAAGGTCCCAAAGGAAAGAAGCAAGTATCCTACAACAAAACGATGCATGTTCCTAGGCCAAATTGGCAAAGAAAAGGAAGAGGAAAATAGGCTTATTATTATTATTATTATTTCCTATGCTAATATCAAATGCAGGAACCAAAAAGAGTTGGAGGAGGAGCTGAAGAAAGAAAGAATAAACATCTAAAAGGGGAAAAATAATATAAACTGTTTTGGAATTGTCTTAGCATTTTCTGTTTCATATTGAAGGGCTCAAGTCTGTTTTAGGTTTTAATTTTTTAATTTATTTATTTTTTTAAAATTTCTTCAACGGGGGTTTGCTAAATTTGGTGAAGAGAAAAGTACTACTAAATGCAAAGAGCGGAAGGCGAGGAGAAATAACTCATCAGAGCCTTTCAATGTTTTACGGGACTTGGTAACACTTTTTTGCAGCTTTCTCTAACTGTCACCTTTGATTAATACACATGACTCATCTTTCCAGCCTTTGTCTGAGGCTGACCTAAGAATTTTTCTTAACTCCATATTTTTATTTTCTTTTTCTTTTTCCTACTCTTTCGGGACTCAAGATCACTTTAAAATTGTATACCAACACTGGTCCAACCAGATGGAATTAAACAAATATATATGTAAAAGATTTGTGTTTATCATAAACTCAACTCTGGCATGCTGTTGTTTTAACTGTCCATCCCTTCATATGTTGGGTTTATTAGTTGCATGATTATTAATATGCAATCCCGTGAATATGTTGGATTGTAAGATCCTATTGATGCAAGACGAGGCTGTAATCTGCATGCTGCAACTTAAAGTTCATGAACTGCAGTGATTAGCATTAGATAGAATCTGGGTTTAAGTTCATTTACAATAACCAAAACATATATTATACAATATAAAACTGGGGATTCACATCTTTAACAATGCTATTTCTCCGACTCTGTAGTTAAACTTCAACTAAGTTCAATAAGTCTATGTAACAAAGAGCCTCTTTAAAAAAACCATCAAAATTAGTTGCAGAGATGAAATAAGGTCAGGTGCCTCAAGTTTGCATGCTTTGGCTTGATCTATCACCACGCTTTCTCAATTTTGTTAAGATGTATGCCATTGCAACTTTAGCACCCAGGCCAGAGTGACCGCGAGACAGGCAGATCACACCCCCAATAACAAGCAAACTTTTTGCTACAAACTTTTTCGACGGTTTTCTTGATAGCCTTTTCTCCCTGGGTTCATCATTAACTGGTTCAAAAGTGGCCATCGAGGCAGAGACTGCTGGAAGTGCATCACCGTTTATCATATCTAATTCAGGTGGAACCTATATGCAGACATGTTAATAATCATCAGTTCAAGAGTTGCTCTGAAGATAATATCACCAGAAAAAGCTCTCTCTTTTTTAGTAAGCAGCAGCAGAAGTTCAATTATATGTTTTCATAACCATAGCTTATTTCAATAAATTATTTTGACAATGTAAGGACTAAACTAAATACAGCCTCAGTTAAAATAACTAGTTCATCATAAAGGTAGATTATTAAGGCAAAATCGCTCGATAGTGCAATAGAAGAGTGCCAAAAATGCAGAGGATCTGGATATATACATTCATCCTATAAACTTCTATAATGTCAAATAATGGTTTATACGTAGGGTTATATAAAGGTGTAGTAGGATCGCTCAAGTCTCAGACATTCTCCCTAGGCCTAGACTGCTCCTGCATATGGTCCTCGCATCCCACCTTTTTATTTGTACTTCTGCTATAAAGATAACCTATCTTATTAATTTCTCAAAAACACTAATGATAAGATATAAAGATAGATAACCTATCTTACTCATTTCTCCAAACGCCAGTCTTCAACTCACTTGAAGGAAACCAAGATAAAGGGGTATGTTCCTCTATGACATAATAAAGTCAATTGCATACTTTTAAGGTTAACTGTTTTATCTTGGACTAAGTGTGAGTGTTGGATATGGATAAGTGTTCGACACGGGTCTTTAACTGTTTTATCTTGGACTAAAGAAATTAACAGAGTTATTGCAAAACATGATCACAATTAAAAAACAGGATTATATATACAAATATTTTATATATTTGTTCATTATGGTAATGCAGACCTTCTGAATCAGAGTGGATGACGAAACAGATGGACTAGTCGGAGGATGGCTGATCACAGCATACTTGCGTAATGCATTATCCATCTTACATACATAACTCCATATGCCCTTTGCAAATGCTAGTTTTGCCATTTCCACATTCAGACCAGCATCTTCTTGGTGAAACATTCTGATCTCAGAGGCATCTCTACCGGGTACTGTACAAATAACATTATAGTTCAGAATCATAAATAGTCAAGTAATAATGGGAACCAAAGAGAGAGAGAGAGAAAGAAGTATATAAGTACAGCATCCGTTATTCCCTCCCAAAAAATTTAATACTTTCAATGCCTTGGGTAGAAATACTATGGCATTAAGAAATGCCCCGCCATTAATGACACAAACCAGAGTCCAACAAGCCTCAATTTTGGTGACAGGATTCATTATTCATTATTTTTTTCAGTGAAAAACAAGGGGGCTGTCGCTTGCAGGACCACATTGTGCAAGTACATAATTCGACTTTAAGAAAACTTCCTGACAAATTGCATGGCTCCAACAAGAAACCACCAACTCTTTACATTTCTTAGTTAGGGTTAGACAAATATATGAGGCACTTACCTTTCCTGATTTGCCAACCGGATCTAAAATATCCTACGCGGACGTACTTCTTCTGTCTTGGTGCAGATGGATGTTCACATTCCTAGTCAATCATAACAAGAATTACAAAAAAAAAAAATTAACCATGATGTGGTAGTAAGCATAAATAGGACCGCTATGGAAAAACATAGAATATTTGTGTGAAGCAATTTTTTATGGTACAGGTATTAGAGTTATAAACCCTGGGTATTTGCAAGAACCAGGTTTAGAAGTTAGAACCCCAAACCTAAGGGAGCTCCACCCTACTATAATTCCTGAACAGAATAAAAACTTTCCTCAAATGACAGCATGAGATACAATATTCCATGATCTCTATTGGGTCAATGATTGTATACCCATGAGCCGTTAATTAGCATGTGCTAGATGTGGATAAATTCCAATATTAAGAACTTTCAGCATAAAATACGTACATCTCTTTCACATTAAAGATACTGCCAATCATGTTCTTAATCCTTAATATCAGCCATAGAACTTCCAGTTTCCAAAAGAATATGAATCTGATATGAACTCAATATGATGAAAGAAGTTTCAACGATAGTCACCTTGATAAAACAGTAGAATGTTCTATCTTTTCCCTCCCACAATCTCCAAGCAAGAACATATTCTCTGGGTGTCAAAAGGGGAAACTTCTTTATTGTGCAGCCAATTTCAATCCCATTTGTTGTGTTCATCTGCAGCTGCACATGATCGATCACCGTTTTATCCCACTGCTTTCTATAATCATTGTCCATATAGAAGTCCCTCAGAAGCTCCGGAGAGCAACCCTCAAATACAGTGGTGCTCAGGTATTTTAGTGGTTTATTCTGCAATTAACAACAAGAAACATAACTTTCAGTTGCTTCACCACTTAAAATTACATACTGACCTGGTCCTGCTGTACACAGAGATTGTATTTCTAGCTTAAACCCAAGTCCACCAGCAGGTCAAATTAGAGTAACCTTAAGTGCAATGATTTAGCATATGCAAGTAAATGGTTGAAAATACTAATTTAATAAAATTTCGCTACATTGTTATTATAGATGAACTAAGCAAATCAAAGTACACAAAACCTTAGGTCTGCAGCATTTTGCCTTGTAGGATAAAGAGTTGGTTTTCTTATCAATTACAGTCTCCCATTTCTCGTCCTCATCGAGCTTCTCATCCAGATTATCAATCAAAAACTTCAAGTCTGAATCAGATACAATCTCTGGAATTCTACAGGTACCAAAAACACAACTCCAAATCAGTTAAAAGTCAAGGTAACATTGATATCCCCTCCATATTAAGTAAAAAAAAGAATTGTTTAATTTCCCACTGTTAATAGTTGAATTTATTGGAGATTGCCCTAGAGAAAATTTCCCCACCATAATTAATGTAAAGGAAAATGTCTAATTAAGAAAACATTATAATATATTCCCGAAAGAGCATGTTGTTCATATTTTGACAATAAAAGTTGCAGATAAGAAGATTACAAGAAAATTCAATTAATTTCACTTCAGAAAATCAAAGAAAAAAAATCATACCAGAAAGGGTAATAGAAGAGCAAGCATAAACTTTAAGGAATAAATTAATTCAAGACTTGACGAAGAGTGATGCAAAACCCAGAAACATATATGCAAAATCCAAACAGATTCTTCAACAAAAAAAAAAAAAAGGAAGAAGAAGAAGATTTAAAAGAAATTGAACCTCAATTAAGTAACCCAAAAAAAAAAAATTTGAGTGAGAGAGGCGACAAACTGAATGAAATAAGAGGACGGCAGATTAAATAAAACATAAAAAAGTTACCTTGATTGAGATTCAGGAAGGGAAGTGGATGAAGAAGGAGAAGGAAGATGAAGAACGGAAGAAGGAGGAAAGAATTTAGAGTAAAGTTTCTTGGAAAGATGAAAAAAGAGAATAAGAAGAAGAGTAATAAGAGTGGCTCTGAGGTTAAGGATGCACCAAAATTCCATTGAAGAAACACTTGCCATCATCCCCATTTCTCAAACACTTGCCTTCCCCTTAATAATAGGTTTCCCCATCTTCACTGCAGCGTTGGGAGAAATGTCTACTTTATTCTCAAGAAAAAATTAAAAAATTTTAATTCTTTATTTATTTATTTTTAAATTTGTCTACTCTTTATATTAAAACTAGATTTTGAGACACACCCTTGTGGTGAGTTTTTTTTTTTTCTTTTAATTTAGTTTTTTTTGGAGAAAAAAGGTACTAAAATGGCCATATTTTTTTAATTAAAAAAATGAGAAATATTTTTAAGTGGAAAAAAGTAAAATATTGAAAAAAATAAAATTTTGATAATTATTATTTCAAATGTTATTAGATAATATTTGAAAATCACGATTTCAAAATTTAAATTTAGATTTAAAAAATAGTATAAATTGAGTAGTAAATTATTTAGAAATATAATATTTATTATTATTTTTTAAATTCATTGATTTGTTAGAACTTATTTAATGATGAATTTGAAATCTTTAAAATGTTTTTGAATTTAATAAATCCATATTTTCCTATTTTTTATATCTTATAACGAATTAGTTTGTCAATTTCATTTTTACTATTTACTTAATAATTAAAATTCAAATTCAAATTTTCAAATCCAAGCTCCAAAAGAGAGCATTATTATTATTTATTATTTATTATTATTATTATTATTATTATTTTGATAATTTTATTTCGGTAACCTTTAAGAGTTTTAGAATTTGAATATAGATTTCAAAAATAGTAGAAATTGAGTACTAAACTATTTTAAAACGTAGCATTTGTGATAGTTTCTCAAATTTATTGATTTGTTAAATACTTATTTAGTAAAAAAATTAAAATTCTTAAAAATGTTTTTGAATTTTATAAATCTATGTTTTTAATATCTTTAAAATCTGTATTATATTGAATATTAACTAATTTGTAAATATATATATATATATATTTCATTCTTACGTAAATAAATGAAATCTAAATACAAATTTTCAGATTCATATTCTCAAACCATGCATAAAATGGTTCTAAAAGTTTCTTTCCATCTGTCTAATACTTTGATTAAATGTGATTTAAATATCATAATTTTACCCAAATAATTTAAAGTCTTGCAATATATCCTTACGGTGTCTTTTAAAAAAAATAATTTATTTATTTTTCTTTTAGCAATTTAATTCTTCTCTTTTGTTTTGGCCAATGGCGATCTCAACTTTCGAGTTAGCTATTGTCCGTCTTTTTCTTCCTCCCATCAATCCTTTTTCCTTTCTCCTCATTCACTCTATGTATCTTTTTAAATTTTCAATTTGCAGATATATTTTGTGGATATCTTTGTTATCTTCGGTTGTGATGGAGAAATAATGGTGTTTATTGTCATTGATACACCACCAAGCATCAACAGTTTCTCTTGTGAAGTGGATGACTCTTTGTCAATTTCTTAATTTGTTTTTGTTTTTAGAGTATTTCAAAAGAATAAATGATTTCACAAGTCGATTTGAACTCATATTATCTTAAGTTTTATATTTTTCTTCCATTGTTTAATAAATATTTCACTTTTAGAAGTTTTTGTTTGTTCTTGTAGCACGTTTTTTAACTTGTTTATACATGTAGTCTTATTTTTATAAGTGATTTTAGGGACGGTTTTGTCGTCGTCCTCTCCAGTTTGGTGAATGCTCAATTTTTTTTGTTGATTTTTGCCCGCCGTTTTGGACCATTCAAAGTTGATTTCCTTATCGTATTAAATACTTGCAATCAATCCAGATATATCATGCTTGAGTTGTAACAAAGCTAATTGTCAGCATGTTATAATATTTTATTGATGCTAAGGCTGAGGCTGAAACATTTATAATATTGATGAAATTTGTCATTTTGTGGTTGTAAGGGATGTTTGGTTGGTTTTTTCCCTAAATTTACTTTAAAAAAATATATCTTAATTCTGCTTATAAGAAATTATCTATATATTTTTATTTAAAAAACAAAATTTATCTATATTTTCAAAAAGCATAATTGGAAGTAATAAAGAAATTAAAATGAATTGATTTTATGTCAAAAACTCATATCCAAATTCAATGATGTAAATCTGAAATCAAATGATTCATATAAAACACACAAAATTCAATTCAGATCAATCACCACCTTATAAGTTTTTCTCGCATTTTATTTTTTATATAGAAAATCAGGTTTTTTTTTTCAGAAAATATTACAATCTTTTGAGTTTGAATCAATGCAGTTAATATCCTACCTATTAGTTTATTATTTTTGTTTTGATTTCGATACATATAAGCTTCAGTGTATTATTTTAGATTTACCAATATTTTTAAATATTTTTCATACATATATTTATAATCTAATTTTTAGTTTGTTGATAAATTATATATACATTTAAATATTTTTCAAATATCTATTTATAGTTTAATTTTTAATTTCTTTATAAATTATATATTATCTATACATGCAAATATATCTTAATTACATCTATATAAATATAAGTTTTAAATTTATAAATTAGGTTCAATAATTTAATTTAATAACTATTAATTTTAAATGTAATTATAGATAAATAAAAATGGTCAAAAAATTTAAAAATTGATTTAAAATATCACAATTTTATATGGACTAGTACGCACTAATATAAGTCAGTATTGATTGAAATGGTCGAAACACACCATAATTTTAACTAAAATAGAACATATAAGACTTGATATCAGTTGGGACTAAAACGATACATACCGACCGGTAGGTACTAATATGGTATCGACTACCATTGTTTGAATTTTATACAGACCATTTCATCAAAGAGATTGTCATTGATAAGGAAAAAGGAAACAGTGAAATAAGAACCAATTCCCAATTTTTAATCTTAAATATAATATAAAAAAAAGGGTTGCATGACAGCACATTGAAGGGAACAAAGCAAACTATTTGTCAGCATTTGATAATATCGTTAATGTCATATTAAAACAAAAAAGAAGATTCTAAAGTCCAAAGTCTGGATGGGAGCTAATAATATTTAGAGCCGAGTAAATTTCATTTGGTTGAGAATATTCAACAAAGTAGTTGTCACCATCATATAGTAGATAAGAGGATATGCATCAACGAACAAATACTTGGCCGAGGGAGGGAGGGTCCCACCTACTTCTTGTGGTTCATCCTCTACTCTCTTAAGGCAGCAACAACACTCACCCATATGATATCCAACTCCTTTTCACCTTTTCTTTTCAATTAAACCTAATAAGCTGCCTCTTTTCACATGTTCAAGGCTTCTATCCCTTGGAGCCCAAGCATAAAGTAGATTGATTGCCCAACAATATATGTCCAAAAATTCTCCTTCATACAACCCCCCCCCCCTTTTTAAATTCGAGTTCAAATAGTTAGAGCAATCTAAACAAGCTACTATCATCATGTAATCAAATTCAAAGTGATAACATATAGCCTACATAAATATCAGTAACAAAGTACAATTCCTAATAATAACAAATGAAGAATGCTAAGAGCGAAGAGAAAGAAACCAAAAGATTGCATAACAGTAACACCATTTGCTGTATTCTTTATTAAACTGCCTGGAAAGATGAACAACTTTACAAAAAGCATGATATCAGCCAGTATCTTTCACTAATCTCACCCACGAAATCAAAGCAAAAGGTTGAAGGAAAAAGAAAGTAAAAGAAAACTAACAGACTACAGTTACCGTTAAACTCAGAAGCCAAATCTTACATATGAAGCAAATCAGCCCCATACGACTTTGTTCAAATACAGATGCAGTCCAACAGAATTTCACCAAATGAGAGGATCCAACTTTGCATAATAATTTTTTTTTTTTAAAAAAAGAAGCTGAAAAAGATGTTTGTCACATACAGTAAACAAAGGCTGCCCGAAACTCCCTGAATGCTTATTCTTAACTTGCCTGAGCAGAAGAGGCTGCTGCTGTGATAACATCTTCAAGTTTAACCCTTGTACCTTTTGACCCATCAGAGACAGAACTAGTTCTCTCAATAGCAGTGCCTTCCTTATTACCATCATCCAAGCACACAACTTGAGCAAAGCTCTTAGACATCTGCTTTATGAAATCGTTGGATAACGTAACAGTGTTTCTATGCTCACTTTCTCCAACAACCCCTACAGACATGAGGCTAGCTTGTTGTCTAGCCTTACGCTCTTGCATGGCCTTCTGTCTGTCCTCATAAAATTCGAAATCATCCAGGATTGACATATCAGTTTCATAACTTTTAAAGATACTCAACATCTCAAGTCCTTGCTCCAGTTTCACCTGCAAAATTTGACATTCACACAAGTAAAGAATTGTTGCAAGTGAAATATCTTCAAGCAACATCTTTTAAATCCTCAAAACTAAGTAAGAAGAAGCATGAAGAAATCAAAAGTTGCATAAGACATGTTATCCAATCAATAAAGGAAAAGGAATGGCCTTAGGATTCGTAGTACGACAGAAGGACAACAAAATGGTGGGGTAATATCCTCAATTACATCTGAGGGAGAGAGACTGGAGCAGGTGAGGGCCACAGATCATATATAGATCAATGATCCTATCGGTTCAGGAAAGAACACTTGAGGACTACGGTTTTGTCGATAAAAAGAAGCTTTGGTATCAGAATTAGCACCTCATTCAGAAGGCTAAAAGGATAGGAGACCTGAACAAATTTTTAAAATAACTTTTTCAACAATTTAGTAGTCGGAACCAAGATTTTCCCAGACAGAGAAGGAATAGGGAAATTGTTCTAAGCAGTTCGAACTTTGAATTTAGCCAGTGATTGCCAGAGCATTAATAAAAAAAAAAAAAGTTCACTTGAATCTCATGTAGCCATCTAATAAAAAATGCAGTTCAACAATTTGACCAACAAAGCACTATCAACTGAATGAACTCCGTCATTTATAGTAGTCATTTGAAACTGTACCTCCTGAGTATCTCTACTATTAGTCACAGGCTTATTATCATTATTTTCCAGTATGATATAACGCAGCTGACTGTTTGGAACATCTTTGATAATATGCCATTTGACAGGGAATTGCCCACTCCATTTATCTTGCTGCCAGTAATCCACACTCTTGTCAAAATCAACAGGTCCAACCATTTCTGCAACCCCACAGAACTGAGCACTGGCATTCACCTGCAACAATTGAGTAACATCTATTTAACTGATATGAACTAGACAAAGTAAATAGTAAATACAAATTTTTTGTCTAAAATGTTAATACCGAAAAGAAGAGAAACACTGGGCAATTGTCTTGATTCTCCATGGCCTCACGGTAAGCAGCATCTAACCTTTTGTTCCCATTAGGTGTACTAGCCCAAACACCGTATTTGATACTCTTGTGAACGTTATCTTCACTGTATGACTTGATTATGAAGAACTTAGCATCCTTGTAATCAGTAGGGAAATCTGGTCTGTTGTAAGAATCATCATGGATCTTCGCTGAAGATTTGTTGTTTTTATTATCATCAATAGAAGAATTATTATCAGCTGTGATTTGATTCTTAGGTTTTGAGGCCCTTGGCCCTCGGTTTTGCTCGCTAAGGATATCAAGAGCACCATTACAACCACATAGAGAGATGTCACTGTCTCTTCCACGTCGTCTTTTACCATCAAAAGATAGCCAGCCCCTGCTATTTGCTCCTAAACTAGGAACTGATGCATTTCCAGCACCTTGGTTCAGACCACTTTGCAGGAAGCCTCTGCTATAGGAGTTCATTCCTGATCCTAACGGATAGAATGACCTTTGCTGCTGAGGTACCTGAAAAGGAATAAAACAGATTGAATACTAAAATGGTATACTAATTTAAGACAATCAAAACGCTAGCTTGCTGCATATACCATCATTAAAAGACTTGTGTACCAAATATTAGTCATTTAAACACTTCTTGAGCTTAAATTTTCACAATTTGAGATAAATGAAAATATTAATCTAAAAGAGAAGAAAAAAACAGGAGTTGAATAAGTCATTATAAGAGCATTAGGACTTCAATTTAATTTGGTATGCTACAAGTCATCTAAAAAGAAATCAACCAAGGACCTTGGTTGAATGTCTGATTGCTTCTGAAAGTATGCCACATGCTGCAAGGACTTTCTAGTGTGACAGAACTTGATGGTAAAGGGAGAGAATCAGAGAAAATTTGAGAATAGAAAGAAAATTTTGCAGGTTTTAGAGAGGTGAAAACACACAAACACACAGACACACAAATTCAAGGCTCATCAGGCAAAATGATAATCGAGTGTTCCATGTCTTCTGAGACATGCATTGTTAATTCTAAAGTAAAACAATATAGAATATGTGGTTAACAAATAGCAGAAGGATATAGTTATTTCTTATTTGATATATGATATACATTTTTTCAGTGATAAGGATACAATGAGTCCATTCGCCCCATCTAAACCTCTAATAAATGAAGCACAACATAGCAACCAGCCTCTGTTAAAAGAGCATAATGATTTGACACTATTTACCAGGCAGATAGATATACTAGATTTATCCAACTTGAACTACATAAGAATGAATTTTTTATTTTGACATATTTCACTACATATGAACATATTTGCCATATGCTATTTATTTTGGTTAAGCTGAAGGTAAAAAATGGAATTAGAAGGTGCTCCTCTCTGCCAACTTTGAGAGAAGATGAGAAACCCATATTCTTAAGACCATACTGACTTGCTAAATCAGCAGCCAAAAAGGTCAAAACCCATAAACCAGAATAATAAATAAACACAAAATAAGACCTCCAAAAGCATTAACAAATATACATACCGTTGGAACATTCTGCCCAATTGGCCCAATAGGATGGGGAGATACTGCAGGCGATATAGGAGTCAAAGATCTCTGTCTGTCAGAAGGCCTCGACCAATCTGACCAAAGTCCTCCAGACCTGAATCCATCAAAACCTTGTGGTAAATCATTAAATCCTAGGGTACCGGGATTTCCAGGTAAACTGCCTCTACCAAAAGATCCCAATGGAGTGGGATAACTAGGCCTTGGTCCAAAAAGCATGTTATCACCTTGTTGGTCAACATTAACTAATGTGGTTAGCTCTGGTTGTGAAACTGAAGATGGTGAAGAAATATAAGGCAAACTCGGAGGAACAAGCTGCTGATAATATGGTGGTCCAGAGAATGGAAATTGATGTGGGGAGTACAACTGTGCATCACCACCTACAGAAGGCAAAGGAGTTGAGACCGGGGAATATGGCCCATACGGCATTTGTGGATTGTAGCCATATCCAGGGTGGAAGACAAGTGATGGATTATCATTGAAGACACCCTAGTTAAGATAAAAATGTCACGCAAAAAGACAGAAAATTTAATCATTCAAAAAAGCCTACACAGATGAAAGGAGATTCTCACCAGAGATCCAAGTTCTAGTCCATCAGCATTGACATACGGTGGATATTCATCCCATTCACCAGCAGAGTTGTCATAACCTGCTCTCAATTTAGAAAAATTCCCCCATGTTAATTTCTATTTCACATATCTACTGATCTCAAACCAGGAAATGCAATGCATTGGAGAAATCAAAAGGTTTCTACACAAATGAGTGGTTCTTTTCCCTGCATGGTTGTCCAAATACAGAAATCACTCAAAAAGTAACATGCACTACTATCTAGCCCATTTAGTAAGAATTCAATTAAACAGGATTTACAAAATCAAGATAAATAAAAGAATTAAGCATCTTCAAGTTTTCAAGTTTCAACCGTTACAAGTTTTGCCATTCCAATTCAAGAACCTATAGCCTAAGAACATTAAAACCAGAGGAGGAGAAAGATAAACCAAAATCCTGGTTCCTCTTTTACATAGAAAACCAACTTAAAAGCCAATATTTAATTCCCTTTTAGCAATCAACTAAATACAAAACACAGAAGACTTCAGATTTTCGTAATATAGCAACTCACTGCTTTCTTTTTCTATAACATGACTCACACGGTATAAGCTTTTTCATACATTCTCCTAGCTCAAATTAGCATTACATGGATCAGAGAGTGATATCCAAGAACTAGAACGATAAGGGCACCTGAGCATTGAACAAGAAAAAAACTGCTGTGTTACCAGCCATAAATGCAACCAGAGACTAGATTTTCAACTGGAATTTTTTAATACAAGGTTCAGCCAGACTGGCCCAGATTTAAAATAGACCCAAAAAGAGAGAAGATTAACCTCTGTAATAGAAAGCCTGAGGCTGAGGTGCATAGATTGTAGGTGAGTAGACGTTACGGTCTCCAGCTGAAGCAAATGATCCAGATTGACCAGCGCCATCCCTGGGATGAGCTACTGGGGCAGCATTTTGAGAGGAATTAGGAGAAACCAACGTCATACTTTTTGTTGGAAGAGGCTGTTAAAGAGAAAATTAAATGAAAGTCAATAGTGAGAATATTTTCTTTAAACTGACCGACAGAAACAAATGAAAGAAAGTAAAATATAAAAGGAAGAGCATGTCATCAACTCACAACTACCTGCTCCTTCACGTTTTCTGGATCAGCTTGTTGCTCTTCTGCATCCATGATCAGTATGCTCAGTGACTAAGTAGAGTCTTAGAAACACAGGCAGTACAAATTATTGACCAACCAAAGCTAAATTCGAGGACAGGTAAACTTGAAGCTATGAATATGTGCGCGCAAATCCACGCGTGCACACCTATTCACATTATAAACAAAGAACATGAATAATTTTTTAAAGAAAAGAGTGGTTCTTCACATATCAAAAGACTTAGGCTCAGCATATATTTGTAGGATGACAACATCAAAATGATAAGGCCAAATCCCAAACCCTCGTATGCAATAATAACGAACTAGCCAGTCACTCATTATTAAACAGAACCACACACAAGATATATTGGATGAAGCTTTTTTTATAAACACTGTCATGCACATTTCACCTCATTTTCTCCCAGTCTGACAGAGAAACAATATTTTTAAGAAAATTCCACAAGGTCAAGCATACTATATAATAGGATATAAAGACCAAGGATCATTGTAATAAACTACAATTGTTCATCAGATTTCCGGTAAACTGTATATTCTGCAATTTGTTTGTCATTTTGTTGATAAGTATGATTTGAGGAAGTTCACTGTGACACCAGACTACATCTTTTTTCTTCTCAACCTCGATTGGCACTCTTTTCTTTTAAAAAAAAATAAATGAATGAACTAGTCATAGGATTCTTAGCCTTCGTAGCCAAGTATTTAAAAATTACCGTTACAGACTTCAGACTTTTCTACAGTACTAACACAAAGGAAAATTAAAGAACAAAAGAAGAGAATTTTGCAATAATTTCTTTCTGTTAAGAAGACCCAGATCCCAGATCTTAACAAGAGGATCAAACCCCATATATTTACCTATAGAGAAATAAAAGTGAAGCAACACAGCAGATCAGTCAAAGGCCCCAAGATTCAACCACAGAACACACAAAATGACCCATCCAATTCCAATTGAGTTGTAGTAATAATAATAAATAAAAGCTTGAAACCTCATGAAATCGAAAGCCACATAAAGGAGAAAGGAAAACCATATAAAAGCAAAACGTAAAACAGAAAGAAAAAAAAATTAAGTGGTAGTAGAGGTACCAGGGTTACGATCTGGGGTTGCCGCCATGAATCTTCTCTGAAACAGAAAGGAAACAAAGAAAAAAAAGAAAGATTGGCTTCAACAGCTACAAACTGAGACAGTGTATTTTCTGTTTCTGCTTCCATATATCATTTACTTATTCATCTATATTATATATTTTGCAAAACCAAAACGAAAACCGTGTTTGCCTTTGCCTTTGCCTTTGCCTTTACTGAATTTTATCACCTGCCCCTCAGTAAATAAAATAAATATGGAGATATTTGAAATTCGCTTATTACTTGAATTTATTATTTACCTAATTAGTACTTCAACTTAAAAATCGTAAGTCAATTTCATATTTTTTTTAAGTGCATGATTAACTCCGTAACTTTATCATCTTCAACCAATCATTTTGCACCACATGTCTAATATTTAATATTTAAATAATTTGTTTTTAATTCAAATTTAAAAATAAAGTAATTTGCTCCTTTTTCTTCTCTCCCGAGATCCTTCAAATTCTCTGTAACACTTTAAGAATT
The DNA here is from genome assembly GCA_025698515.1 of Gossypium sturtianum. Taxonomy (NCBI): domain Eukaryota; kingdom Viridiplantae; phylum Streptophyta; class Magnoliopsida; order Malvales; family Malvaceae; genus Gossypium; species Gossypium sturtianum. The sequence continues at coordinate 161,737,542 of CM046955.1, read as the reverse complement.
CAAGAATGACTGAACCCAAAAATTCTATTAAACAAATATCACATATGAACTCATTACCATCCCTATTTCTTGAACAAAGTTACAATCCACATTAGTGGCAAAAAGGATGATTAATTTTCCCTTTAATATTTTTAAAAACCCATTAAGTCTTCTTCTTCACTCCGCACCTCCACCATCTTCATTTTTCATGTTCCTTCTTCAAAACCCATTCAACCTTTCTTCTCGTGTTCCTTCTTCTTCACACCCTTAATATTTTGTCCTTGTGATTTGAACAAAAACCCAACATGTGTTCAGTGAGTCCAATGGTGTTGTAGATCATTGTTAAAACTTATTAAAGAGCAGAACTAGCGCCTATTTACATACAAAGTTCCACCAACTTCCTTAATCAGTACAGAAAGACACCATGAGTTTTTCATATATGAGTGAATCTAAAATAGTGTTTTCCCAGTCCTATATTGAGACTTATTTATAAAAATAAAAAAAAATACAACAACAACTCAACCAGTTGAGATTTGGAGTTTCTAAAAGGTAGCTTTGAAAGGATTTCCAATAACAATTCATCAAAAAAGAAAAAAAGTTTTCAATGGTGAATCTGCTTTTGCCACTAAATCTAAACTTTTATTTCTTATTTTGCCTACTTCACTAAACATCTTTGGATATTGATTGTGGATTATTAGAATCTAAAAGTTGGTTTTTGGTTGAAAATGGGAGAAGAAACCAGTTTGGAGAGAGAATATGAGTTAATTAATTAAAAAAAATTATAATAAAAATTAAGGGTATTGTCACTTAATTATAATAAAATTAATGGTTGAAAACGTTTTCATTTATTTTACTAAAAATAACTTCTGAAAAATTATTTAGTTTTTAAAAAAAAGTTAATATTTTTTAATATTTAGATGTAATTGTGTAAAATATTTTATGTTCTTTGATAAATTTTTTGAAAATATTTCATAAAAATTATTTTCAATAAAACAAATATACATTTAATATTTATGATAAATAGTTTAAATGAAGTATTGGATTGATTACAAAGTGATGTTAAAGTGAAATTATAGTAAATACTTAATCTTCATTGTCGAAACCATTTTTTTGTTTCGAAAACAGGCCGACTTTAAAAAGAAAAACGGAGTCGCCACCAATCCTTTTTCGAAGTGCGATTGGGTCACTTTAGAAAATATTTTGGTCTACGAATTTTAAGAAAACGGGCTCGGGAGTCGGTTACGCACGAGGAAGGATTAGCACCCTCGCAACGCCCAAAATTGGTACCGTATTGATTGATTAATGTCCTTAATGCCGAAAAATAGAAAAGATTTTAAAGTATGAATCTCAAAAAAAAAATATTTGGATAACTCTAATCGAAACTTCTCTTGTTCCGAAAGAATGAAATATATCATATCCAGCACGTTAGGATACGATGTTTCAGACCTTTGGCACCAAGATCATTTCATGGTTCCCAAAATTCATGCGTCATCATTTTAAAAAGGGTATTTCATTATTTGGCCAAACGAACGAACCGAAACCCAGCACGTTAGGACACGATCCCTCAAATTTCCAAACATGAAACATTGCCTTATTTTTAAAGTTGAGACAACACGGTCAAAATTTTAAAAGGATGTTCAGTTCTTTGGACGAGCGAAAAATTAAAACCCAGTATGTTAGGGCACAATTTCTCGAAACCTCCAAGCACAAAATATTGCCTTGTTTTTTAAAAAACGGACATAGTAAGGATATTTAATGATTCGGTCAAACGAAAAATCGAAACCCAGCACGTTAGGGCACGATTCCTCGAACTTCCAAACACACAAAATTACCTTTGTGAAACTCTTTTTATGAACATTTGGGGAAAAAAAGTAAATAATAGCAAAAACAAAAATGGTGAAAGGCAATTCGAAATCGTCGAGCTATACGAAATGATGGGAACTAGGATAAATAGACCATAATAGTACAAAAATAATAATAATAATGACAATGATGATGTTGATAGTAAAAAAAATAAAGGTAATAGTAACCCAAGTAATAAAAATAAAAATAATAGACATAATAAAAAATAATAAGTAATAATAATATATATATATATATATGAATACGTAAAATTGAAATACTAAATATATATAAAATAGTTAAAAGAGGTAAAATATCTATATATAAAAAAAAGTATAAAAAAATATATAGTTTAAAATTAATAGTAAATATATATGATAAATATAATAGTAAGATACTAGTACCCATATTGAAAAATAGACATAATAATATATATATTAGTATGTAATAAAATATAAAATAATAAAAGTAATAAATATAAAATATTAGTAATAAAACAATATAACGATAAATATAATAATAAAATATAGCATAGTAAAATAATATGTATGGGTAAGATAATAGTGAGGGGAAAAAAAATTAAACGTTAAGAATAATGAAAACAGTAATAATAATATTATATAAAAATAATAATAATAAAATAATAAGTATAATAATAAATCTTAAAAATAATTAATTTGGAAATAAAGTAAAATAGGTTAAAAAAGGACTAAATTGAATTTAAAGCAGGAGTTTGGGACAAATTTAAAAAATAAAAAAAACTGCAAAGGGATGCAATCAAAACGGGGGCACAAAAGAGAGGACCAACTGCGCAATTTACCCATTTAGGGTAAAATTGCGCAGATCTAGAGGCTTCCCCCCTTTATGCAGCGTCATTTCTTTATTACTTTAAAACAAAAGCAAAAAAAAATTTCTTAATTTCCTTCATTTCTTTCTCTGCTTCAAAACAGAAACACAGACTCTCCCCCTTCCTTTATGCATTTCCTTAGGGTTTGAGTCTCTTTTTTTGCAAAGAGGCCCCCATGCGTGCATTGTGGTGCGGAGGAAGCTTTGGTGAGACCCTCTCTTTTTCTTCTTTTCGTCTTTTTTTTTTAAAAAAAAAAAAACTTTATACGCTTTTTTTAAAAAAACCCTAAATCACCGATTGATTCGAAAAAGAGGAAAAAAATATAAAAAATCAAAACGAATCAACCTTTCTTTGTTTGACTCTCGGTATTTTTTCTCAAGCGTGTGTATTGCCTGCTTTTTTGTATCTCAATCATGTAATAAAAGATCCTCTTTACATTTGTTTATTCCCTTTTATAGCCCACAAAACAAAGAATCCCATCCCAACTACAATCTGTTGCTTGCTGTTTTGTAAGTTCCCACATCGTGACGGAGAAGGGTTCTACATGCGTGGTGGAGATAGTTCTTTGGACATACTACAGACGGCGCGGCTCAAGCAAAGACTAGGGTTTTCTGGCTTTTTTTTATTTTGGGCCCTTCGGGCTTTGATTTTGAATTTATTTACTGTTTTTAATTTGGGCCCGGTCTTGAAATTGGGTCGATGGTGTCCCTCTTTGCTCATTGTCGTGTAACGAGAATAGAGCAAAGACTTTAAAAGGACCAATTTTGCCCCATCCGGGTGAATGATATTTAGGTAGCTTCATTCCATCCACTGCATCTTCAGGGGTATAGGAGTTTTGTTTCGATCTGCTCCACTACTGCTTAGTGGAAATAAGCTCTATTATCTTCAGTCTGCTCCACTCCTGCTCAGTGGAGATAATATCTGCTGTTTTCGATCTGCTCTACTCCTGCTCAGTAGAGATAAGATCTGCTATCTCTTTAGCCTGTTACCCTACTGCTTAGGGAATTAAAGCTCATCGTCTTCGATCTGCTCCACTCCTGTTCAGTGGAGATAAGATCTGATATCTTTAGCCTGCTCCACTCCTGTTCAGTGGAGATAAGGCTAGTGGCTTAAATCTGCTCCATTGCCGATACATGGAGATAAGATTCACCATTTTTTATCTGCCCCACTCCTGCTCAGTGGGGATAAGACCTGCACTCTTCGATCTGCTCCACTCTTGCTCAGTGGAGATAAGATCTTTGTCTTCAGCCTGTTACCCTACTGCTTAGGGAATTAAGGCTTGTCGTCTTCGATCTATTCCACTCCTGCTCAGTGGGATAAGATCTGTAATTTTCAGCCCGTTACCCTACTGCTTAGGGAATTAAGGCTCAATGTTTTTGACCTGTTCCACTCCTGCTCAGTGGGATAAGGTCTATAATCTTCAGCCCGTTACCCTACTGCTTAGGGAATTAAGGCTCAACATTTTCGATCTGTTCCACTCCTGGTCAGTGGGATAAGATCTGCTATCTTTAGCCTGCTCCACTCCTGCTCAGTGGAGATAAGGCTAGTGGCTTAAATCTGCTCTATTGCCGATACATGGAGATAAGATTCACCATTTTTTATCTGCCCCACTCCTGCTCAGTGGGGATAAGACCTGCACTCTTCAATCTGCTCCACTCCTGCTCAGTGGAGATAAGATCTTTGTCTTCAGCCTGTTGCCCTACTGCTTAGGGAATTAAGGCTTGTCGTCTTCGATCTGTTCCACTCCTGCTCAGTGGGATAAGATCTGCAATTTTTAGCCTGTTACCTTACTGCTTAGAGAATTAAGGCTCAATGTTTTCGACCTGTTTCACTCCTGCTCAGTGGGATAGGGTCTATAATCTTCAGTCTGCTCCATTGCCGATACATGGAGATAAGACTTGTGGCTTTCGATCCACTCTGCTCCTGCTCAGTGGAGATAGGATCTGTTATTTTCGATCTGCTCTACTCCTGCTCAGTAGAGATAAGATCTACTATCTTTAGTCTGCTCCACTCCTGCTCAATGGAGATAAGGCTATGAACTTCAGTCTGCTCCATTGCCGATACATGAAGATAAGACTTACTGTTTCGATCTGCTTCACTCCTGCTCAGTGAAGATAAGATCTACTTTCTTTCAACCTGCTCCACTCCTGCTCAGTGGAGATAAGGCTATAATCTTCAGTCTGCTCCATTGTCGATACATGGAGATAAGACTTGTGGCTTTTGATCCGCTCCACTCCTGCTCAGTGGAGATAGGATCTGTTATTTTCGATCTGCTCTACTCCTGCTCAGTAGAGATAAGATCTACTATCTTTAGCCTGCTCCACTCCTTCTCAATGGAGATAAGGCTATGAACTTCAGTCTGCTCCATTGCCGATACATGGAGATAAGACTTGTAATTTCTTATCTGCTCCACTCCTGCTCAGTGGAGACAAGATCTGTTATTTCCTGTAACTCCCATCAATTTGTTACATTGTCCTCTGGGAAACTTACCTGTGGAATTGATTTCATGGGATCTATGCTTATGCCAAATGATTAGGATGTTATGAAAAATGCTCCTAACCATATGTATTATGAATGTTATCAATAGATGCAAAATGCCATGAAAATGATCCATTTTTAGCTTTTGTGTTATCAGTGCTTGCTGCTTATTAAGGTGATATCCCTGACGTATGTCCTCTTGCTCAGCTGATACTTTCAACAAGGAATCTGAAGCCGTAGTCATTGCTTAGATCCTTATCTCGAAGGTCTCCAACCCTTTAAGCCTGGTGAGTTCCGAATAACCATCCCGTTTCAGATTCTTGCATTATTTAGAGACTTTCAGAGTAATACGCAAAACTTCTTTTATGAATAGATTATGAAGACGAACGAAACTGAGATTTATTTGGGACAAAAACCCGTGAAGAATGAATTGAACAAAAGTAGTAAGTTTTGCTAAAGTACAAAAACGAGTAAAGGTGGAATTGGTGCCCCAGATATCACAGGCTGAGCTTTCCTGTACGAATTTCTTGAAGACCACTCTGAACTCAACATATGTCTAGAAGATCTGTGGTACTTTGACAATGCTCCGAAGATGTAGCGCATCTCCTCATTGTTAATTCAGGTACAGGGTGGCTAGCGCATGCCCCATTTCTCCAAACATTTGAATCACCCTTCACGGGTTTTCAATTCAAAGTTCATTTGGTCTCAATGTGCCCTTTGCGGGTTTTTACCTTGGCCTCTCCGTTTTTTTTTTGAACTCAAGGCGCCGCTGCGGGTTTTCACCTTGGCCCATTTCCTTTTACTGAAATACTTCTTGACTGAGTCTGCATTAAGCTGGATTTGGTAGACTTTTACCGTCCATTTGGCGGCGAGTATCAACGCTCCCGCAGAAGGCCTTCTTTACGACATAAGGTCCTTCCCAATTAGGCATCTACTTTCCCTCAAGTCTTTTTGCATAGGGAGGATCTGTTTCAATACCAAATCTCTCTCATGGAATACTCGGGCGAACCTTCTTGTTATGCGCGCCGCATCATCCGCTTCGTACATTTGACCATGGCGGATGCTCTTAGTCGCTTTTTCCTCAATAAGATTGATTGATCATATCGAGATTGAACCCATTCCGCTTCATCCAACTTCGATTCGACAAAACACGGAGAGAAGGAATTTCAACTTCGATAGGCAAGGCGCTTCCATCCCATAAACTAATGAGAAAGGGTTGCCCGGTGGAAGTTCTAATGAGATGTTAGGTGAGGCGTAGAGGGCCAGCGGTAACTTTTCATGGCAATCCTTGTAGGTCTCAGTCATCTTCCTCACAATTTTCTTAATATTTTTATTAGCTGCCTCAACAGCGCCATTCATTTTCGGGCGATATGGCGACGAGTTATGGTGCTTAATGTTGAACTGACTGCAGACTTCCGCTATCATGCTATTGTTCAGGTTCAAAGCATTGTCAGATACGATCCTTTCCGGCATACCGTAGCGACATATGATCTCTTTCTTCAAAAACTTGCTAACTGTCGTCTTCGTGACATTGGCATATGAAGCTGCCTCTACCCATTTGGTGAAGTAATCGATGACCACGAAAATGAATCGATGTCCATTAGAAGCCGTTGGTGAGATCGCCCAATGACGCCCATGCCTTACATTGAGAAAGGTCACGGAGAAGTCATAACATAAAGAGGTGAAGGAGGTACATGGATCTTGTCCCCATAATCCGCACTTGTGGCACTTCTTGGCATAACGGATGCAATCTCTTTCCATTATGGACCAAGAATACCCGAATCTCATGATTTGCCTAGCCATTGTAAATCCATTGACATCGTTCCCACAGACACCCTCATGGACTTCTTCCGTGATTTTTCGAGCCTCAATAGCATCGACACATCTTAACAACACATGATCTTTCCTCTTTTATATAGGATTTCTCCGTCTAAGACATAATAATTGGCCAGTCTTCACAGTGTTCTCTTGTCATTTTCTGTTGCTTGATCAGGGTACTCCCGACTTTTCACATATCACAGAATATCATAATACCAAGGATGATCATCACTCTCTTCCTCCTCATCGATATTGCAATGATGGTGAGCCTGAGCTCTCACGAGATACTCATTTGGATAGGCTTCATACCCTCCTGCTCATTTACTCTGATCATAGAAGCTAACGTGGCCAAGGCGTTAGCCATCTGGTTTTCATCATGCGGGAGATAAAAGAATGTGATATCATCAAACTCCACAATTAGCTCTAACACTAACTTTCGGTAAATGATCAATTTGGGATCTCTCGTTTCCCATTCTCCTTTGAGCTGATATATCACTAACGCGGAGTCTTTATACACCTCTAGTATCTTGAATTTGCGGTCTATGGCTGCTCGAATTCCCATGATACATGCCTCGTATTCTGCCATATTGTTCGTGCAGTAAAAATCCAACTTGCAAGTGAATGGATAATGATCTCCATTTGGGGATATCAGGACTGCCTCAACTCTATTACCAATGGCATTTGACGCTCCGTCGAAGTTCAACTTCCAAGGACGATCCTCTAGGGTATCCTCTTCAGTTGTCGCTACAAACATCAGATCTTTATTGGGAAAATCAAAGTTCAAGGGCTCATAGTCGTCTAGCGCTCTACTGGCTAGAAAATCAGCTATTGCACTTCCCTTCACAGCTTTCTGGTTCACATAGACTATGTAAAATTCAGAGAGCAAAATCTGCCACCGGGCCATTCTTCCATTCAAGGCGGCTGATTCCATCATGTACTTAAGAGGGTCTAGTTTTGAGATTAACCAAGTCGTATGGTACAACATGTACTGCCTCAACCTCCGAGTTGTCCAGACCAAGGCACAACATAATTTCTCAATTGGCGAGTATCTCATTTCACACTCAGTGAATTTCTTACTGAGGTAATATATCGCCATTTCTTTCCTTCCTGACTCATCATGTTGACCGAGCACACATCCCATTGAATTGTCGAATACCGACAAATACAGAATCAATGGTCTATCAGGGCTGGGCGGCATTAATACTGGAGTATTAGACAAGTATTATTTAATCTTATCAAAAGCCTTTTGGCATTCGTCGTCCCAGATACCGGGGTTGTGTTTCTTGAGGAGACGAAATATGGGATCACACTTCTCAGTCAATTGCGAGATGAACCGGGCAATATAATTTAGTCTTCCCAGAAAACCTCGGACCTCCTTTTGAGTGCGTGGCGAAGGCAATTTTATGTACAATACGACTTTTTAAGGTCGACCTCAATTCCTCTTTCACTGACCACGAAACCAAGCAGTTTTTCCGACCTAGCCCCGAATGTACATTTGGTTGGATTGAGCTTCAGCTGAAATTTCCTCAACCTCAAGAATAGTTTTCTCAAAACCTGTATATGCTCTTTTTCTGTTCGAGATTTCGCGATCATGTCGTCGACGTAGACCTCAATCTCCTTGTGCATCATGTCGTGAAACAAGGTTACCATGGCCCTTTGGTATGTTGCTCCCGCATTCTTTAACCCAAATGGCATCACCTTGTAGCAAAAGGTTTCCTATAAGGTTATGAAAGTGGTCTTTTCCATATCTTCAGGATGCATCTTTATTTGATTGTATCCTGAGAAACCATCCATGAAGGAAAATAATGAATACCCTGCCATGTTATCCACCAGAGTGTCGATGTGAGGCAGAGGGAAGTTGTCCTTCGGGCTAGCCTTGTTTAGGTCCCTGTAATCGACACACATTCGTACTTTTCCATCTTTCTTAGGAACAGGGATGACATTGGTTACCCATTCAGAGTAATTCACCACTTGTAAGAACCCAGCATCAAATTGCTTCTTAACCTCCTCTTTTATTTTAACTGCAACATCGGGTCTCATCCTTCGAAGCTTCTGTTGAACCGGCTTGCATTCTTCTCTTATAGGAATACGGTGTACCGCAATGTCGACACTCAACCCAGGCATGTCTTGGTACGACCATGCGAAGATATCCTTGAATTCTAGAAGAAGTCTAACGAGATCTCGCCTTGTTTCCTCCGTTATAAGGGTTCCAATTTTCACCTCTTTCCCCTCTTCCAGCATCACACTCTCAATTGTCTCTTTGTGAGGTATGATTAGCTTCTCTTCCCGCTCTACCATCCTTAACAAATCTGGGGATACACTACAATCTCCGTCATCTGTAAAGTCCTGAGGTCCCTCCAGACACATGTCATGTTCATCAGGGTCCGTAACAGCGTTGTTCATGACATCGATATCTGGGGACCTATGGTAGGTATGAAAGAATATTCAATGAAATGAATTTAAGAATGACTTATTTATGCGTTATGATTATGAATGGAATGGAAAAGAAGTAACAGAATACTTGCACGGTATGAAAGAAAAATGTATTTTATATTGAAAATAACGATGCCTGAACATGAGCCTATTTCACAAAAGATTCTTATTGTTTCTAGGCTTGAAACAACAAGTGTGTTTTGAACATTACTCTGTTTTAGTCCTAAAAACTACAGGAATTTCTTCCGCAGTCCAGTTGTCCAGAATACTTCTAGGCTCACAGGGGCGAATACCCGCTAAGTTTCCTTCCTTCGATCCCTCTTCAGATACGGCATTGATAGTCAAGGTTTTCATTATATCTTCAGCCGTTTCTTCATTCGTGTATAGTAGTGATGTTCCAGGGTCACTATAATATGATCTCTAGTTAATAGGGTTCTTTTATGACATTCAATGCATATGATGTGATGTAATGCAAATGTATGATATGCAATGCAAATGAATGAATGCAGAAAATGAAGAGAGGCGTTGATTCCGAATTCAATTCCATTAGAAGAACTTTTCTAGAAAATAAATTTCTTTATGTAAAATGGATTACATATGCGGCTTTGTCCTCATAGTCCAGGTGAAGACACCAATCCTTTTCTTCATATCCGGATGTTATGGTCGTGTCCCGTGAACTTTCTCAGTAGATGCCTCTTCTAGTTCCTTGTTGTTTGGTTCAGGCCGTACCTCTTCACTCACTTATACTCCACGATGTTCATGATGACTCTCGAATAATCCTTATCGGCTTGAATCCTCGAGCAAAGTCTTGTATTCTTCTGCGGACTATCAACCCTCTCTCGTTGTTTACCTGGACTATGTTCGAACGACCGTATTATAATCCACTTTATCAAGTAACCCATTTCCTTATGACAAACTCTTCTATTTAGCAATCGAATATGAATCAAAACCTCCTTTCTATAATGATGAAATGCAATGTAATCATAAACAAAAGAAACATGTTAATATCATATACAGATGGTAAAAATCAAACACCTATTTAGGTGACTGCTAGGGTTTGGCATAGCTCTACCTGGGGTAAGTTCCTAGGGCTCTCTATATGCGGTTTGGCTCTAAAGTAAGGGTACCTGAACCAGCAGATTCCTCGATCCTCACCCATTATAGGCTCATACGGACCGAGTTCAGTTCAGGGGAATACATTTCCCTATGGCTGCACGGAGGTGAAAACCTCACGAAGACATAGGTACGGATGTATCCCGAAAGTGATTCACTATCCTGCACGGAGGTGAAAACCTCACGAAGGAGTAGCTTCTCACGCTCACTTAAAGGGTGTGACCACAACGGTCATGTAATATGATGCAGGAATATCCTACGGGACTCAAACCACACAAACAGATGACGCAACACGAGTTCATGCAATGAAAAAAAAATCAAAATCAAAATTTAATTTTCGATAAAAGAACATCAATCAATCAATTCTACGACTTGACTCTCTTATTATCCCCAGTGGAGTCGCCAAGCTGTCGAAACCATTTTTTTGTTTGGAAAACGGGCCGACTTAAAAAAGAAAAACGGAGTCGCCACCAATCCTTTTTCGAAGTGCGATTGGGTCACTTTAGAAAATATTTTGGTCTCACGAATTTTAAGAAAAGCGGGCTCGAGAGTCGGTTCGCATACGAGGAAGGATTAGCAGACCTCATAGCAACGCCCAAAATTGGTACCGTATTGATTGATTAATGTCCTTAATGTCGAAAATTAGAAAAGATTTTAAAGTATGAGTCTCAAAAAAATATTTGGATAAATCTAATCGAAACTTCTCTTGTTCCGAAAGAATGAAATATCATATCCAAAGACTGAGATACGATGTTTTGGACCTTTGGCACCAGGATCATTTCATGGTTCCCAAAATTCATGCGTCATCATTTTAAAAAGGGTATTTCATTATTTGGCCAAACGAACGAACCGAAACCCAGCACGTTAGGGCACGATCCCTCAAATTTCCAAACATGAAACATTGCCTTATTTTTAAAGTTAAGACAACACGGTCAAAATTTTAAAAGGATATTCAGTTCTTTGGACGAGCGAAAAATTGAAACCCAGCACGTTAGGGCACAATTTCTCGAAACCTCCAAGCACAAAATATTGCCTTGTTTTTTAAAAAACGGACATAGTAAGGATATTTAATGATTCGGTCAAACGAAAAACCGAAACCCAAAGACGTTAGTGTCACGATTCCTCGAACTTCCAAACACACAAAATTACCTTTGTGAAACTCTTTTTATGAATTTTTGGGGAAAAAAAGTAAATAATAGCAAAAACAAAAATGGTGAAAGGCAATTCGAAATCGTCGAGCTATACGAAATGATGGGAACTAGGATAAATAGACCATAATAGTACAAAAATAATAATAATAATGGCAATGATGATGTTGATAGTAAAAAAAATAAAGGTAATAGTAACCCAAGTAATAAAAATAAAAATAATAGACATAATAAAAATAATAAGTAATAATATATATATATATATATATATATGAATACGTAAAATTGAAATACTAAATATATATAAAATAGTTAAAAGAGGTAAAATATCTATATATAAAAAAAAGGTATAAAAAAAATATGTAGTTTAAAATTAATAGTAAATATATATGATAAATATAATAGTAAGATACTAGTACCCATATTGAAAAATAAACATAATAATATATATATTAGTATGTAATAAAATATAAAATAATAAAAGTAATAAATATAAAATATTAGTAATAAAACAATATAACGATAAATATAATAATAAAATATAGTATAGTAAAATAATATATATGGGTAAGATAATAGTGAGGGGAAAAAAATTAAACGTTAAGAATAATGAAAACAGTAATAATAATATTATATAAAAATAATAATGATCAAATAATAAGTATAATAATAAATCTTAAAAATAATTAATTTGGAAATAAATTAAAATAGGTAAAAAATGGACTAAATTGAATTTAAAGCAGGAGTTTGGGACAAATTTAAAAAAAAAAAAACTGCAAAGGGATGCAATCAAAACGGGGGCACAAAAGAGAGGACCAACTGCGCAATTTACCCATTTAGGGTAAAAATCTTGTGAGATCTAGAGGCTTCCCCCTTTATATGCGTCATTTCTTTATTACTTTAAAACAAAAGCAAAAAAATTTCTTAATTTCCTTCATTTCTTTCTCTGCTTCAAAAGAAACCAGGACTCTCCTTCCTTTATGCATTTCCTTAGGGTTTGAGTCTCTTTTTTTGCTGATAAGCCCCCATCATGCATGCATTGTGGCCGGAGGAAGCTGGTGAGACCCTCTCGCTTTCTTCTTTTTCGTCTTTTTTTTTAAAGTTTATACGTTTTTTTTTTAAAAAACCTAAATAACAGATTGATTCGAAAAAGAGGAAAAAAATAAAAAAAAAGGAAAAGCGAATCAACCTTCTTTGTTTGACTCTCGGTATTTCTTTACAAAGCGTGTGTATTGCCTGTTTTTGTATCTCAATCGTGTAAAAAAAAGATCCTATTTACATTTGTTTATTCCCCTTTTATAGCCCACAAAACAAAGAATCCCATCCCAACTACAACTGTTGCTTTCTGTTTTGTAGGTTCCCACATCGTGACGGAGAAGGGTTCTATATGCGTGGTAGAGATAGTTCTTTGGACATACGCGCGCATGGCGCGGGGCTCATGCAGCACTAGGGTTTTCTGGCTTGTTTTTTGATTTTGGGCCCTTCGGGCTTTGATTTTGGACTGTTTTTTGTTTTTGATTTGGGCCCCGGTCTTGAAATTGGGCCGTACAGCTGCCCCTCTTTGCTCATTGTCGTGTAACGAGAATAGAGCAAAGACTTTAAAAGGACCAATTTTGCCCCATCCGGGTGAATGATATTTAGGTAGCTTCATTCCATCCACTGCATCTTCAGGGGTATAGGAGTTTTGTTTCGATCTGCTCCACTACTGCTTAGTGGAAATAAGCTCTATTATCTTCAGTCTGCTCCACTCCTGCTCAGTGGAGATAATATCTACTATTTTCGATCTGCTCTACTCCTGCTCAGTAGAGATAAGATCTGTTATCTCTTTAGCCTGTTACCCTACTGCTTAGGGAATTAAAGGTCATCGTCTTCGATCTGCTCCACTCCTGTTCAGTGGAGATAAGATCTGCTATCTTTAGCCTGCTCCACTCCTGCTCAGTGGAGATAAGGCTAGTGACTTAAATCTGCTCCATTGCCGATACATGGAGATAAGATTCACCATTTTTTATATGCCCCACTCCTGCTCAGTGGGGATAAGACCTACATTCTTCGATCTGCTCCACTCCTGCTCAGTGGAGATAAGATCTTTGTCTTCAGCCTCTTACCCTACTGCTTAGAGAATTAAGGCTTGTCGTCTTCGATCTGTTCCACTCCTGCTCAGTTGGATAAGATCTGCAATTTTAAGCCCGTTACCCTACTGCTTAGGGAATTAAGGCTCAATGTTTTTGACCTGTTCCACTCCTGCTCAGTGGGATAAGGTCTATAATCTTCAGCCCGTTACCCTACTGCTTAGGGAATTAAGGCTCAACGTTTTCGATCTGTTTCACTCCTACTCAGTGGGATAAGATCTGCTATATTTAGCCTGCTCCACTCCTGCTCAGTGGAGATAAGGCTAGTGGCTTAAATCTGCTCCATTGCCGATACATGGAGATAAGATCTTATCTCCACTGAGCAGGAGTGGAGCAGATCGAAGACGATAGATTTAATTCCCTAAGCAGTAGGATAACAGGCTAAAGAGATAGCAGATCTTATCTCTACTGAGCAGGAGTAGAGCAGATCGAAAATAGTAGATATTATCTCCACCGGCAGAGAGGAGAAGCATCAAGATAATAGAGCTTATTTCCACTAAGCAGTAGTGGAGCAGATCGAAACAAAACTCCTATACCCCTGAAGATGCAGTGGATGGAATGAAGCTACCTAAATATCATTCAACCGGATGGGGCAAAATTGGTCCTTTTAAAGTCTTTGCTCTATTCTCGTTACACGACAATGAGCAAAGATGGGCAGCTGTACGGCCCAATTTCAAGACCGGGGCCCAAATCAAAAACCAAAAACAGTCCAAAATCAAAGCCCGAAGGGCCCAAAATCAAAAAACAAGCCAGAAAACCCTAGTGCTGCATGAGCCCCGCGCCATGCGCCGTATGTCCAGCAACTATCTCTACCACGCATATAGAACCCTTCTCCGTCACGATGTGGGAACCTACAAAACAGAAAGCAACAGTTGTAGTTGGGATGGGATTCTTTGTTTTGTGGGCTATAAAAGGAGAATAAACAAATGTAAATAGGATCTTTTTTTACACGATTGAGATACAAAAAAGCAGCAATACACACGCTTCGTAAAGAAATACCGAGAGTCAAAACGGCAAAGGTTGATTCGTTTTCCATTTTTTTTTATTTTTTCCTCTTTTTCGAATCTGAATCAAGTTATTTAGGTTTTTTTTTTAAAAAACGTATAAACTTTTAAAAAAAAAGAAAAAAGAAGAAAGCGAGAGGGTCTCACCAGCTTCCTCCGTGGCCGCGTCAATGCACGCATGGGGGCTTATGCAAAAAAAAGAGACTCAAACCCTAAGGAAATGCATAAAGGAAGGGGAGAGTCTGGGTTTGTTTTGAAGCAGAGAAAGAAATGAAGGAAATTAAGAAATTTTTTTTTTTTGCTTTTGTTTTAAAGTAATAAAGAAATGACGCTGCATAAAGGGGGAAGCCTCTAGATCTCGCAATTTTACCCTAAATGGGTAAATTGCGCAGATTGGTCTCTCTCTTTGTGCCCCGTTTTGATTGCATCCCTTTGCGCTTTTTTATTTTTAAATTTGTCCCAAACTCTGCTTTAAATTCAATTTAGTCCATTTTTTACCTATTTTAATTTATTTCCAAATTAATTATTTTTAAGATTTATTATTATACTTATTATTTGATCATTATTATTTTTATATAATATTATTATTCTGTTTTCATTATTCTTAACGTTTAATTTTTTTCCCCTCACTATTATCTTACCCATATATATTATTTTACTATACTATATTTTATTATTATATTTATCGTTATATTGTTTTATTACTAATATTTTATATTTATTACTTTTATTATTTTATATTTTATTACATACTAATATATATATTATTATGTTTATTTTTCAATATGGGTACTAGTATCTTACTATTATATTTATCATATATATTTACTATTAATTTTAAACTACATATTTTTTTATACCTTTTTTTAATATATAGATATTTTACCTCTTTTAACTATTTTATATATATTTAGTATTTCAATTTTACGTATTCATATATATATATATTATTATTACTTATTATTTTTTATTATGTCTATTATTTTTATTTTTATTACTTGGGTTACTATTACCTTTATTTTTTTTACTATCAACATCATCATTGCCATTATTATTATTATTTTTGTACTATTATGGTCTATTTATCCTAGTTCCCATCATTTCGTATAGCTCGACGATTTCGAATTGCCTTTCACCATTTTTGTTTTTGCTATTATTTACTTTTTTTCCCCAAAAATTCATAAAAAGAGTTTCACAAAGGTAATTTTGTGTGTTTGGAAGTTCGAGGAATCGTGCCCTAACGTGCTGGGTTTCGGTTTTTCGTTTGACCGAATCATTAAATATCCTTACTATGTCCGTTTTTTAAAAAACAACGCAATATTTTGTGCTTGGAGGTTTCGAGAAATTGTGCCCTAACGTGCTGGGTTTCAATTTTTCGCTCGTCCAAAGAACTGAATATCCTTTTAAAATTTTGACCGTGTTGTCTTAACTTTAAAAATAAGGCAATGTTTCATGTTTGGAAATTTGAGGGATCGTGCCCTAACGTGCTGGGTTTCGGTTCGTTCGTTTGGCCAAATAATGAAATACCCTTTTTAAAATGATGACGCATGAATTTTGGGAACCATGAAATGATCCTGGTGCCAAAGGTCTGAAACATCGTATCCTAGCGTGCTGGATATGATATTTCATTCTTTCGGAACAAGAGAAGTTTCGATTAGATTTATCCAAATATTTTTTTTTTGAGATTCATACTTTAAAATCTTTTCTAATTTTCGACATTAAGGACATTAATCAATCAATACGGTACCAATTTTGGGCGTTGCGAGGGTGCTAATCCTTCCTCGTGCGTAACCGACTCCCGAGCCCGTTTTCTTAAAATTCGTAGACCAAAATATTTTCTAAAGTGACCCAATCGCACTTCGAAAAAGGATTGGTGGCGACTCCGTTTTTCTTTTTAAAGTCGGCCCGTTTTCCAAACAAAAAAATTGTTTCGACAGCTTGGCGACTCCACTGGGGATAATAAGAGAGTCAAGTCGTAGAATTGATTGATTGATGTTCTTTTATCGAAAATTAAATTTTGATTTTGATTTTTTTTTCATTGCATGAACTCGTGTTGCGTCATCTGTTTGTGTGGTTTGAGTCCCGTAGGATATTCCTGCATCATATTACATGACCGTTGCGGTCACACCCTTTAAGTGAGCGTGAGAAGCTACTCCTTCGTGAGGTTTTCACCTCCGTGCAGGATAGTGAATCACTTTCGGGATACATCCGTACCTATGTCTTCGTGAGGTTTTCACCTCAGTGCAACCATAGGGAAATGTATTTCTCGAGCTGAACTCGGTCCGTATGAGCCTATAATGGGTGAGGATCGAGGAATCTGCTGGTTCAGTACTTTACTTTAGAGCCAAACCGCATATAGAGAGCCATAGGAACTTACCCCAGGTAGAGCTATGCCAAACCCTAGCAGTCACCTGAATAGGTGTTTGATTTTTATCATCTGTATATGATACTAACATGTTTCTTTTGTTTATGATTACATTGCATTTCATCATTATAGAAAGGAGGTGTTGATTCATATTCGATTGCTAAATAGAAGAGTTTGTCATAAGGAAATGGGTTACTTGATAAAGTGTATTATAATACGGTCGTTCGAACATAGTCCAGGTAAACAACGAGAGAGGGTTGATAGTCCGCAGAAGAATACAAGACTTTGCTCGAGGATTCAAGCCGATAAGGATTATTCGAGAGTCATCATGAACATCGTGGAGTATAAGTGAGTGAAGAGGTACGGCCTGAACCAAACAACAAGGAACTAGAAGAGGCATCTACTGAGAAAGTTCACGGGACACGACCATAACATCCGGATATGAAGAAAAGGATTGGTGTCTTCACCTGGACTATGAGGACAAAGCCGCATATGTAATCCGTTTTACGTAAAGAAATTTATTTTCTAGAAAAGTTCTTCTAATGGAATTGAATTCGGAATCAACGCCTCTCTTCATTTTCTACATTCATTCATTTGCATTGCATATCATACATTTGCATTACATCACATCATATGCATTGAATGTCATAAAAGAACCCTATTAACTAGAGATCATATTATAGTGACCTGGAACATCACTACTATACACGAATGAAGAAGCAGTGAAGATATAATGAAAACCTTGACTATCAATGCCGTATCTGAAGAGGGATCGAAGGAAGGAAACTTAGCGGGTATTCGCCCCTGTGAGCCTAGAAGTATTCTGGACAACTGGACTGCGGAAGAAATTCCTGTAGTTTTTAGGACTAAAACAGAGTAATGTTCAAAACACACTTGTTGTTTCAAGCCTAGAAACAATAAGAATCATTTGTGAAATAGGCTCATGTTCAGGCATCGTTATTTTCAATATAAAATACATTTTTCTTTCATACCGTGCAAGTATTCTGTTACTTCTTTTCCATTCCATTCATAATCATAACGCATAAATAAGTCATTCTTAAATTCATTTCATTGAATATTCTTTCATACCTACCATAGGTCCCCAGATATCGATGTCATGAACAACGCTGTTACGGACCCTGATGAACATGACATGTGTCTGGAGGGACCTCAGGACTTTACAGATGACGGAGATTGTAGTGTATCCCCAGATTTGTTAAGGATGGTAGAGCGGGAAGAGAAGCTAATCATACCTCACAAAGAGACAATTGAGAGTGTGATGCTGGAAGTGGGGAAAGAGGTGAAAATTGGAACCCTTATAACGGAGGAAACAAGGCGAGATCTCGTTAGACTTCTTCTAGAATTCAAGGATGTCTTCGCATGGTCGTACCAAGACATGCCTGGGTTGAGTGTCGACATTGCGGTACACCGTATTCCTATAAGAGAAGAATGCAAGTCGGTTCAACAGAAGCTTCGAAGGATGAGACCCGATGTTGCAGTTAAAATAAAAGAGGAGGTCAAGAAGAAATTTGATGCTGGGTTCTTACAAGTGGTGAATTACTCTGAATGGGTAACCAATGTCATCCCCGTTCCTAAGAAAGATGGAAAAGTACGAATGTGTGTCGATTACAGGGACCTAAACAAGGCTAGCCCGAAAGACAACTTCCCTCTGCCTCACATCGACACTCTGGTGGATAACATGGCAGGGTATTCATTATTTTCCTTCATGGATGGTTTCTCAGGATACAATCAAATAAAGATGCATCCTAAAGATATGGAAAAAACCACTTTCATAACCTTATAGGAAACCTTTTGCTACAAGGTGATGCCATTTGGGTTAAAGAATGCGGGAGCAACATACCAAAGGGCCATGGTAACCTTGTTTCACGACATGATGCACAAGGAGATTGAGGTCTACGTCGACGACATGATCGCGAAATCTCGAACAGAAAAAGAGCATATACAGGTTTTGAGAAAACTATTCTTGAGGTTGAGGAAATTTCAGCTGAAACTCAATCCAACCAAATGTACATTCGGGGCTAGGTCAGGAAAACTGCTTGGTTTCGTGGTCAGTGAAAGAGGAATTGAGGTCGACCCGGATAAAGTCAAGGCTGTACAAAAATTGCCTTCGCCACGCACTCAAAAGGAGGTCCGAGGTTTTCTGGGAATACTAAATTATATTGCCCGGTTCATCTCGCAATTGACTGAGAAGTGTGATCCCATATTTCGTCTCCTCAAGAAACACAACCCGTATTCTGGGACGCACGAATGCCGTAAGGCTTTTGATAAGATTAAATAATACTTGTCTAATACTCCAGTATTAATGCCGCCCAGCCCTGATAGACCATTGATTCTGTATTTGTCGGCATTCGACAATTCAATAGGATGTGTACTCGGTCAACATGATGAGTCAGGAAGGAAAGAAATGGCGATATATTACCTCAGTAAGAAATTCACTGAGTGTGAAATGAGATACTCGCCAATTGAGAAATTATGTTGTGCCTTGGTCTGGACAACTCGGAGGTTGAGGCAGTACATGTTGTACCATACGACTTGTTTAATCTCAAAACTAGACCCTCTTAAGTACATGATGGAATCAGCCGCCTTGAATGGAAGAATGGCCCGGTGGCAGATTTTGCTATCTGAATTTGACATAGTCTATGTGAACCAGAAAGCTGTGAAGGGAAGTGCAATAGCTGATTTTCTAGCCAGTAGAGCGCTAGACGACTATGAGCCCTTGAACTTTGATTTTCCCAATAAAGATCTGATGTTTGTAGCGACAACTGAAGAGGATACCCTAGAGGATCGTCCTTGGAAGTTGAACTTCGACGGAGCGTCAAATGCCATTGGTAATAGAGTTGAGGCAGTCCTGATATCCCCAAATGGAGATCATTATCCATTCACTTGCAAGTTGGATTTTTACTGCACGAACAATATGGCAGAATACGAGGCATGTATCATGGGAATTCGAGCAGCCATAGACCGCAAATTCAAGATACTAGAGGTGTATAAAGACTCCGCGTTGGTGATATGTAACATCCTGAAATAGGGCCTAAACAGAACTGTGGTTGCGAAACCATGAATCTGAGATAGAAAAGGGTATTTTAAGTAATTATTATGATTTATTGAGTGATTAGATGCATGTGTTAGAGTATTGATAAGAAATTTTATTGATTTCATGTCTAATTTGCCTATTAGGACTTAATTGCAAAAGTTGATAAATATGAGTTTTAGATGGTAAAGGATTTAATTGAAGAGCATAATTGAAGTAGAGGTCCTTAAATGGTAATTATACCATTAGGCTTTCATGGACAAAAATGGACATATATAGGTAGAAAGAACCAAAGTTTTTAATGAAGGGTAATTTAGTCATTTGGTAATAAAAAGAAATTAAAAGGGAAAAAGATGGCAAAATATGCTCATCTTCTTCATTAGGACGAAATTTCCAGGGTTTTCCATAGCTAGGGTCTGTTTCAAGCTTCCAAGTTCCATAGTAAGTGATTCCAAGCCCCGTTTTTAATGTTCTTTACGTTTTTGGAGTCCCGGTAACTTGATTTAGCTTAATCTAGCAATAATTTAACCTAGGGTTCATATTTGGAAAAATACCCATAGGTGAAATGTGTTTATTTTTATGTTTTATGATAGAATATGAAGTCTGAAATTATGTTAAACAACTTTTGCTAAGCGATTTTAAGTGAAAGCGGGTAAAAGCGGCTTAATCGGTAAAAATACCTAATGTTCATAAGTACATGTTAGAGTGAGAATTTGATGTTGTCATAGAAGGGAAAAATGATCAGCATGTCATAAAACATAAGAATAAGGGATAAAGTTTAATTTCCGAGCTTTGGGGCAAATGTGTAAATATGTAAAAGTTTAGGGGCAAAATCGTAATTTTTCCAAAGTTAGAGTTAAGGACTGTTTTGATAAATGTGAGTATTAAATAAGCTAAATTTGCTATTATATATCAAGAAGAACGAAATCAGGAGTTAGATCGGGAAAGAAAAAGATAGTGGACTAAATCGATATAGTTTATCGTATTTTGTTTCGAGGTAAGTTTCATGGTAAATAAATGCAATATTCTATTATTTTACATTCAATACTATTAAATTCCAGTGTTTGTATATTTGTTCTGTAAATTTATAATTTAAAGACTCAAGTATGAAAAGAAGAAGAAGTAATCTCGAGAAAGTTAGAGTTGAACCTTAGGAATGTGTAGGATACAAATGTCATGACATTAGGGTTTAAGGAAATCATGTAAGACCATGCCAAGGCATGGCATTGATAAGTTACTATAAGGCAAAGGTCCCATGTAAGACCATGCCAAGGCATGGCATTGGTGAGTTCATAAGGCAAGGATACCACGTAAGACCATGTCAAGACATGGCAATGGTTAAGTTTCAAAGGAAGGCACCGTGTATCCTTAGTATTCCAAGTGGTTCAACGGGAAAATTCAAAGAGTATACCAAAGTAAAGGTAAGACAAGTTCAAGATAAAAAGGTAAGGTAAGACAAATTCATGTTAAAAATGCAGGTAAGAATATAAGTTTAAGTATATTGAGTTAAAAGTCTAAGTGATCTTGATAAGAAAAGGATAAAATAATTCATTAAGAATGTTGTTATCTATTTACTTGTAAACTTACTAAGCTTTATGCTTACGCCCGTTCTTTATTTTTTTATATAGTATTACAAGCCAATTCGGGATCGAAAGGACGCCGGAGATCGTTACACACTATCAAAGGATTATATTGGTATTTTGTGACTCGACGTTTTAAGTTATGGCATGTATAGGGACTTAGCTATCACGTGTGTATAACCTTATTATATGGCTTAAGATTAGCTTGTAAATGTTTAGTAGTGATTAGCTATTAAAATGGCTAATTAAGAGCATGTTTTGGATATCATGTAATGCCTAGTTGGTAGTTATTAGAAAGAAATTATGTAAGTATATGCAGGGGAACAGTTTGGACAGCAACTGTGACGTGATTTTGAAAAATCACTAAAAATAGTATAAATGGAATTATGGTGTGAATGAGATATATAATTAAAGCTCATTGAGTCTATTTTTATATGAAAGAAACGGTGTAGGCAAAAGAGTTGTATATTATGAGATAATTGATCTTTTGTGTAGAGGGGTCAGAACTGTCGAACTGTGTAACATGGGAGACTTTAACTAATAAACTGTACTAATTGGACATACCAAAAATTCTATAAAAATTATAGTAGGAATATATATGAGTCTAGTTTCAGGGAAAATTTACGGATCTAAATTTCGAGTTTTGTAACTCGAGTTAGTCAATTTAGTGAACATGACGCAGATGGACAGTTTCAATTTTTATG
The DNA here is from genome assembly GCA_025698515.1 of Gossypium sturtianum. Classification (NCBI taxonomy): domain Eukaryota; kingdom Viridiplantae; phylum Streptophyta; class Magnoliopsida; order Malvales; family Malvaceae; genus Gossypium; species Gossypium sturtianum. The sequence continues at coordinate 161,715,050 of CM046955.1, read as the reverse complement.
CCCTGATTTAGTAAGTTAAGTCTAGTAATGCCTCGTGCTCGACTCCAGCAACGGTCTCGGGTAAGGGGTGTTACATGATATATCAGCTCAAAGGATAATGGGAAACGAGAGATCCTAAATTGATCATTTACCGAAAGTTAGTGTTAGAGCTAATTGTGGAGTTTGATGATATCACATTCTTTTATCTCCCGCATGATGAAAACCAGATGGCTAACGCCTTGGCCACGTTAGCTTCTATGATCAAAGTAAATGAGCAGGAGGGTATGAAGCCTATCCAAATGAGTATCTGTGAGGCTCCAGCTCACTGCTGCAATATCGATGAGGAGGAAGAGAGTGATGATCATCCTTGGTATTATGATATTCTGTGATATGTGAAAAGTCGGGAATACCCTGATCAAGCAACAGAAAATGACAAGAGAACACTGTGAAGACTGGCCAATGATTATGTCTTAGACGGAGAAATCCTATATAAAAAGAGGAAAGGTCATGTGTTGTTAAGATGTGTCGATGCTATTGAGGCTCGAAAAATCCTGGAAGAAGTCCATGAGGGTGTCTGTGGAACGCATGTCAATGGATTTACAATGGCTAGGCAAATCATGAGATTCGGGTATTACTGGTCCACAATGGAAAGAGATTGCATCCGTTATGCCAAGAAGTGCCACAAGTGCCAGATTTATGGGGACAAGATCCATGTACCTCCTTCACCTCTTTATGTTATGACTTCTCCGTGGCCTTTCTCAATGTAGGGCATGGACGTCATTGGGCCGATCTCACCAACGGCTTCTAATGGACATCGATTCATTTTCGTGGTCATCGATTACTTCACCAAATGGGTAGAGGCAGCTTCATATGCCAATGTCACGAAGACGACAGTTAGCAAGTTTTTGAAGAAAGAGATCATATGTCGCTACGGTATGCCGGAAAGGATCGTATCTGACAATGCTTTCCTGAAGATGCAGTGGATGGAATGAAGCGACCTAAATATCATTCAACCGGATGGGGCAAAATTGGTCCTTTTAAAGTCCTTGCTCTATTCTCGTTACACGACAATGAGCAAAGAGGGGCAGCTGTACGGCCCAATTTCAAGACCGGGGCCCAAATCAAAACAAAAAGCAGTCCAAAATCAAAGCCCGAAGGGCCCAAAATAAAAAAACAAGCCGAGAAACCCTAGTCTTTGAGCCTCGCGCCATGCGCCATATGTCCAAACAACTATCTCCACCACGCATGTAGAACCCTTCTCCATCACGATGTGGGAACCTACAAAACAGAAAGCAACGAGCTTGTAGTTGGGATGGGATTCTTTGTTTTGTAGGCTATAAAAGGGAATAAACAAATGTAAAGAGGATTTTTTACACGATTGAGATACAAAAAAAGCAGGCAATACACACGCTTGTAAAGAAATACCGTGAGTCAAACGGCAAAGGTTGATTCGTTTTCCATTTTTTTATTTTTTTCCTCTTTTTCGAATCTGAATCAGTGATTTAGGGTTTTTTTAAAACGTATAAAGTTTTTTTAAAAAAAGACGAAAAGAAGAAAGAGAGAGGTCTCACCAAGCTTCCTCCGCCACCGCCAATGCACGCATGGGGGCTTGCTACAAAAAAGAGACTCAAACCCTAAGGAAATGCATAAAGGAAGGGGAGAGTGCAGGTTTCTCATTTTGAAGTAGAGAAATAAATGAAGGAAATTAAGAAATTTTTTTGCTTTTGTTTTAAAGTAATAAAGAAATGACATTTGCATAAAGGGGGAAGCCTCTAGATCTGCGCAATTTTACCCTAAATGGGTAAATTGTGCGATTGGTCCTCTCTTTTGTGCCCCGCTTTGATTGCATCCCTTTTTGCTTTTTTTTTTATTTTTAAATTTGTCTCAAACTCTGCTTTAAATTCAATTTAGTCCTTTTTTCACCTATTTTACTTTATTTCCAAATTAATTATTTTTAAGATTTATTATTATACTTATTATTTTATTATTATTATTTTTATATAATATTATTATTCTTTGTTTTCATTATTCTTAACGTTTAATTTTTTTCCCCTCACTATTATCTTACCCATATATATTATTTTACTATACTATATTTTATTATTATATTTATCGTTATATTGTTTTATTACTAATATTTTATATTTATTACTTTTATTATTTTATATTTTATTACATACTAATATATATATTATTATGTTTATTTTTCAATATGGGTACTAGTATCTTACTATTATATTTATCATATATATTTACTATTAATTTTAAACTACATATTTTTTTATACCTTTTTTTTATATATAGATATTTTACCTCTTTTAACTATTTTATATATATTTAGTATTTCAATTTTACGTATTCATATATATATTATTATTACTTATTATTTTTTATTATGTCTATTATTTTTATTTTTATTACTTGGGTTACTATTACCTTTATTTTTTTTACTATCAACATCATCATTGCCATTATTATTATTATTTTTGTACTATTATGGTCTATTTATACTAGTTCCCATCATTTCGTATAGCTCGACGATTTCGAATTGCCTTTCACCATTTTTGTTTTTGCTATTATTTACTTTTTTTTCCCCAAAAATTCATAAAAAGAGTTTCACAAAGGTAATTTTGTGTGTTTGGAAGTTCGAGGAATCGTGCCCTAACGTGCTGGGTTTCGGTTTTTCGTTTGACCGAATCATTAAATATCCTTACTATGTCCGTTTTTTAAAAAACAAGGCAATATTTTGTGCTTGGAGGTTTCGAGAAATTGTGCCCTAACGTGCTGGGTTTCAATTTTTCGCTCGTCCAAAGAACTGAATATCCTTTTAAAATTTTGACCGTGTTGTCTCAACTTTAAAAATAAGGCAATGTTTCATGTTTGGAAATTTGAGGATCGTGCCCTAACGTCTTTGGGTTTCGGTTCGTTCGTTTGGCCAAATAATGAAATACCCTTTTTAAAATGATGACGCATGAATTTTGGGAACCATGAAATGATCCTGGTGCCAAAGGTCTGAAACATCGTATCCTAACGTGCTGGATATGATATTTTATTCTTTCGGAACAAGAGAAGTTTCGATTAGAGTTATCCAAATATTTTTTTTTGAGATTCATACTTTAAAATCTTTTCTAATTTTCGGCATTAAGGACATTAATCAATCAATACGGTACCAATTTTGGGCGTTGCGAGGGTGCTAATCCTTCCTCGTGCGTAACCGACTCCCGAGCCCGTTTTCTTAAAATTCGTAGACCAAAATATTTTCTAAAGTGACCCAATCGCACTTCGAAAAAGGATTTGTTGGCGACTCCATTTTTCTTTTTAAAGTCGGCCCGTTTTCCAAACAAAAAAATGGTTTCGACATTCATGACGTTAAAGATTAAATTGTAAACTGTGAAATTTATAATTAAAACAAGAGAAGTGATATGCATGAAAATTTGTTATGTGAAATAAGATATTATAATGAATTTTTTGATTAAAGTGCTTATATGGTGAAAAATAAATTACATGACAATAGGGACTAAATTAAAAATTGTACAGAAATTTAAGTATGAAACAATTTAATATGTGAATGAGGAAATTATGATAAAAGTTTAATAAACGTGTTATGAGATGATGAAATATGCATAAAATGTGGTAAAAGTGAAATTGTGGAAAAATATGGAATTTTTTATGATGACAAGGACTAAATTGTTAAACTTGAGAAAATATGTGGTTGAAATAATAGAAGTGAAATATATATAAATTTGATATGTGAAACAAGATATTGAGATAAATTATGTGACTAAAGTGTAACAAGAAAGAAAATTAAATTAATATGATTAATTAGTAAATATTGAACTTTTATGACAAAAAGGGATTAAGTTGAAAAATTATGAAAGTTTATAAAAAAATATTTGATAAGTGAAGAATGTAGTAGAGAATGTTACAGTGAACAAAGCCTTATCAATTTGGAAAATGTCTTACAGAAAAAATTTGGTAAGACATTTACGGGAATAAAGGGTAATTTTACGTTGACCATCCTATTTTACATGAAACAAACATCGGAAAAGGTTGAAAATATTTTTTGTAAAAGCTTTTATGTTGAAATAAACGGAGCCTTAGACACTCAAAATAAAAGATTGTAATTTATTTTGGTCACTTTTGTTAAAATCACAAATGACAAATTGACATAGTAGTTAAAAAATTGTTACAATAACAAAATTAGCCTTCAATTTTTACATATTATGCCGATTTAATCATAATTTTAAAAAATTAACCCTCAAAATTTATAAATGTTTTCAAGTTGACCCTAATTCTAAAAAGTTTAAAGAAATATATAAATATATAAAAATGAATAAAAACTTATGCAAAATCAAAACATTTGTAAATTTTGAGGGTTAATTTTTTAAAGTTATGATTAAATCGACATAATATGTAAAACTTGAGGGCTAAATTTGTTATTATATTGATATTTTAACTGCTATGCCAGCTTGTTGTTTGTGGCTTTAATAGAAGTGAACAAAATGACCGAACTATGTAACGTGGGTGCTTAAATTGCAAACCTTTTATGTTAAGTGTCTAAAATGAAAATTGGTTATAGTTGGGTGATTATCTGTGTAATTTACCTTAAAATTTAAAAAATTAAAAAAAAATTTATATTATTTTCGTTAATACACTTGGCGTAATCTGATTAGTTGAAGATGATAAAGTTAACGGAGTTAGTTAGGTACCTAAAAAAAAATGTACTTGATAAATATTAGTTAGCTTAAGTTTTCAAATTCAATTATCAATTAAGTCCAAAAAAACCTTTTAAATACCAAATAAATTCAGATTGTCAAGTTCTGATACCTTCGTATATATTTAAAAAAAAAATCACTTACAGCAACAATAATATAAATGAAGTATTTTACGTTAAAAAAAGTATTTTTTTTTTGTGAAAATAATATTTGTGCCATAGAAATTGAATGAATGATTAATATGTTGATTGATTTGTGTTGTATATAGATTTTTGTATATTTGTTCATTACTTCGTCTTTATTAATTTTTGTAGCCTATTTAACATTATTTAAATAATTTCAAATTTTAAGTTATATTTTACTATACATTAAATATTAAATGGTTAATTAAGTTAATATAACTCATCAATTGAATTTTAATTTAATTAAAAAAATTATTAATACATAACAATTTTATAAAATAATAAATGATGTTACAAAATAAAATGAAGTTTTTTTTAATTTTTTATATTAAATTTAAAAATATATAAAGGTGATGTGACGAGATTTTGATCCAAAATATTATAATTTATTATTTTAATTAAACCCTCATTTATTATTATGTATTTTTTATAAATATATTTTTTAGATTATTTTTTTAGTTTTATATATTAATTTGATGCGTTTTTTATTTTATGAATTCATATCATTATCACATTATTTTTTATGTTATGTTATATTTTAACTATATTTCATGTGATATATTGTAAGTGACTTATTATATAATTATTTATCCTTAATATTATTTTTTAAAAATATACTAATTTTTTGTTTTAATATTATTAAAATAAAATTTATTGTATCAATAAATTAATTAGAAATCTTTTTTTAAAAAAATCTAAAATTGAATTAAAAAATATAAAAATAATTGTTAAAAGTTAAGTAATAACAGATCGCTTCACCATAATTTGCCATGTTTGTGTCAATGTTTTAAAAAAATATATATTATATTTTTCCTTTTTCAAAAATTAATTTTTATAGGATTTGAAAAATTAGTAAATTATTTATAAAAGAGATCAATTTTTGACAGGTCGGAATTAAGTTATGCAATTTTTTTAGAGTTAAAATGTAATTTCATTGTTGCATTAGTTTACATATTTATAATTTTTAAAAAGTAAAATTAAAATTTCATCATTTTTAGGGATCACAATGCAATTTAACCATTTAAAGAATGGATGTGATAATTTTGATTTTAGGGGCATTAAACATAGGGTTTGTTATTGTTTTTAGAGAAATGAAAAGAATGTAGAGGAGGAAGGAGAGCATGGAATAAAAGAGGTCAAATTGTATTTATCTTTTATTTAAATATTTCAATGTAATAATTTGACGTTACTTCTGTTAGAGAGATAGGAAGGGCGGATTGAAGCCCTGAGTGATATACAACTAAACAGGTTGACACTTCTGCTTAACGTTATCACTCAACTCCCGACCTTTGGTCTCTATTGGGATCAGCAAAATGGATACCCCTGATAAAAATATGATCACCTCAAACATCCCTATGGCAGCTGTTTCGTGACATCCCTGCACTAATGCTACTGCTACGTAGGGGCACACCATCCCTCCAATTCTTCCCATCGAGCTTGCCGCTCCAAAGCCCGTTGATCTTACCGCCGTTGGATATATCTACATATTGTTATGAATTCCAACAAATCAACTGCTTGCATTGCAAGTCAACAAAGAAACTCATTAATTCAAAGTTTTTTAATTTTACCTCCGGAGCATATATAAACAATGTGGTGAAGGTTGCCGTGATGCATATTCGAGAGCCGAAGAGAAGCCCCGTTGTTACCATTTCAGACTGCTGGAATACCAAGGGGAATATCAGGACGCAACAGATGAAGAACAAAACTGCCATCGAAGGCCTACGACCCACTCGATCTACTGTCAATGCTACTATGATGAGCCCCGGAAACTCTATGTAACCAAATCAAACCTCAAATTAATTAAACCCAAGTAGATGAAATTAGTATATATATATATTATATATGAGTGAGAGTGAGACTTGAAGCACCTGCAAAAGTGGTGATGAAAACATCTTTGTAGTTAACATCCTCGGTTTCTTCGGCTTTCACTTTGTGGCCGGCGCATGCACTGCGTCCCGCGTTTAGCTCGGTTGTGAGCAACACTAGGCCATAGTAGGAAAATGAATTTCCAAAGAAGACAACCCATAAGAGTAGGGTTGGCCTGATTAATTCTCGTGAAAGAAGCTTCAATATGGTTGTCAGGGCTCCTTGTTTATGCCTCTTTGTAGGAGTTGAATCTTGGTCGGACGCAACTACGTCGTCATCAGAAACAAGGGTTCCAGAAGGCACTTTGGTGCCATTGACTTTAGCTATTCTGTCCAGAATAGTCATGGCCTCCTTTATCTTACCGTTCAAGCAGAGGTATCTCGGTGACTCGGGTGTCCATAAATAGAAGATAAGGAGACCAAATGAAGGGATGGAAGAAAAAGCAAGCAGCCATCTCCAACCCAGTGTTGGCATCACAGCCCATGCGATGGAAGCTTCAAAAACAGCGCCCACAGTCCAAAATGCTTGGAAAACAACCATCCAAGTGCCTCTGTTTGGGGGAGGAATGAACTCTAGCAGCCAAGAGCAAAGCACAGGCCCTCCTCCCAACCCAATACCCACCACACAACGAAGAACCAGCAATGTGGCGTAATTTGGTGAGAAGGAACTCATAAAGCCTGCTGCAGTAGTGACCAGTGCGGTCATAAGGAAACCTTTCCTGAGGTGATACATGTATATCTATATCAAACTCTCGTGCAGCAGTGCGTGGGTATTAAAATGTGATGTTAAATAGACAATTGAAGCAGAGATTTGAGTGCAGAAAGTGTTCCCACCTTCTTCCATATTTATCTGCGATTACACCCCAAGAATAGGCTCCAACTAGCATACCGATGAATACCACACTAGCTATCAAGCTTTGTTCTTTGGCTGAAAGACGCCATATTCTTTTAACTACTGGTCCTATAAACGACAAAAGCATCATTTCCATGGCTTCTGAGATCCAAGCCAGTGCAGCATAAGCAAGCACAAAATACTGGTATTTGCCAAACCCCAAGGTCAAAAGTGCATCGTCCACAGTGAATGTGTCTCCTCCTCCTCCTCCTTCCATTTTGCCAACTGCTCCAAAATCAGGTTACACAGATTTAATATATCACCACATTTGCTTCAACATATGTACCATTTTATTAATGTTGAACCACTTGACGTATCTAAACATAAATTTTAACACTTGAGCTATTCAATAATATTTTCAATCTTCCAACTGCCAAAACCATAACCCCAAAAAACATTTACTAGTTTTTTGTTTTTTAAATTACATTACTTTTTATTGAATTCAAAAATAAATAATTTAGAATTAACCATGTTTTTCTTTTGTGTGTAAATATCACTTAACTGGTACTAGTCCTTACATTAATTATCAGAACACAAACAAAGTGATAAGAAATCAAATTACAAGATTTTCAGAATCATAATATGAAAGAATAGGAGGAAGGTTGATTAGACAATATCATGGAGAAACTAGAAATAAAAGGAAAAATAACCTGATTCAGGCTTCAAGGTAAGGAAATGCAAATGTCAAATGAAGTTAAAAATTTTGTTGATGATCAGAATCTTTTCTTTGTTGTTAATAAATCTTCTTCTGTTTTTTTCACAGTTGGATGTTCTATTTTCTTTTCTGTATCGTTTTTTAAGAATAATTTTAAAAAATAAAACATTAAAAATAAGTGGGTTTTGTTTGTTGTGCCTGTCCGGATTTTCTCAAGGGGGTTTGGTTTTGACGAATTCAATAGTGTATGTCGGACTTCCTTCAAATTAAAATCAGTGGAGGATGAAGATGTAGATCCATGGTTTTAGGAACAGGTTAAGTTTTTCTTACTTCTTAAACTAGCTTTCCCCTTTCCTTTTTTTTTTTTTTTTAGAATATTATTACACCTGGTTTTCAAAGCTTCCTTTTTTGAGTGAATGGATTGTATCCAATCCAATCATAGGCCCATTAGTAATCCTTTAACATACGAGCAGGAATGCAGGATGGCTTCGGCTTTGCCCACTATCTTGTTTATATTGCTTAGGAGGCTTCCACAAAAGAATAAATTTACCATTTTATTTAAAAATAAAATAAGTAGAATTATAATCAAACATACTTTAAGGCCCAACTTCAATTATTTTTAAATGAAGAAAAAAATGATTATAATTTAATAATATAAATAGTTTGTTTTTTATACTATTCAAATCAATTCAATTCATCTAACGTATTAATTAATTTAGTCATGCAAATAGCCGATTGAGTCTTAGCTCAATTCGCATGACATTATTATCAATGTAGGAGGACATGGATTTGAGTGTGCTGAAACACATTATCCTCTTATTTATGAGTTGAAGAGAGGCTATAGATAATTCTAGGCACAAAAAAAATATAGTGATGCCAAATAAATAATTTAATTGATTCTCAAAATTTTGAAACCAAATTTATCCCATCGATTAAACGTTTGTCCTTGTAAATTTATAAGCTTTTTTCTTCAATTCTTTTTGGTTTATTCTATGCAATCTATTGGAAATAAAAAGGTATTTCAAATGAACTTATTATACATTACTTAGTTCATAAAAGAAATTTATTATGTATTAGACTTTATTGCACCACGAAAAATCGTATTTCTAATAAATTATTAATTAGTATTTATTTTTTAGGTGAGTTGTTTTTTAAAGGGTAATATTTTCTTTTAAATAAAGGGCTGCTTACTTTGAATTATTGTAACTTTAATCTAATTTCTATGTTACTTAAATTCAATGAGAGTATGAGCCTTAGTAGAGGTTGGATGTTGGATATCCAAATTTTACTCTTACCATGCTTAACTGAGCACATACTAAAGTTTCTTTTTTTTTAGCACTTTTTTTCCTTAATATTTTTAAAAATTGCAATATTGCCTCCTAATTTTATTTTTTTTTGCAAACTGCAAACCAACCTTTCCATGAAAACAAAGCAAAAGCGATCAAGAGATTATTTTGGAAATTAAAGAAATTATTTTGGTTGATGAAAAACTTCATTTTGTTTTTGTTCCAATAAAGCAACCACCTCTTATTTCACATAATTTTCAAAAACTAAACAAGGAAAAAAAAAAAAGTCACCACCAATCATGTCTTAATTTATTGGAGTCAATAACAACGCGACAAACTTGAAAATCTAGGTAGGACAAATATAAAAAGAAAAGGAAAATTATTTTTATTTGAGAGGACCAATTCTTTTATTGTTCGCATATTTTTGCTGTCTCCGTCCCGACAACTTACAAAGCTTACAAAGCTATACTAACATTTTGCGTAAATAATTTATAAAGTTTGTAGATAACAATAATTTATTGTTTAGAAAAGTTTAATGTATGGTACACGGTTGTGTGTTTTGTGTGATTTAAGTTTTAATTGGTACATATGGTTACAATCTGTTATACAGTCTGAAGATACGATCGTGTGACTCCACTTACACGATTTCTGTCCTTGCACACCGTTGAACAATACGTCCTCAACCTGTCATATGGTTTGACCACGTGACTGTGTAATCATTGTTTTGTATTTTTTTTTTCTAAAATGTTTCAAATGAGTCATTGTTTTGTTTTAAACTATTTTAGAGTTTTCTTGAATTCGTTTTAACCTCGATAATATACGAATATCATGTTTTTTATCATTAGTTTGATGATCATTGATCGTTTTGAGAAAACTTACATTGATATAGCATGATTTTGTTTTATTATGTGTGATAGTATCTCGTAACCCTAATTCGGCGACAGAGACATGTGAGGGATAATTATATTATAAAGACTTTTTTTTGTACGTCTTATAAAGACGTAAAGGCATAACTTTATGTAAAATTATTTTATAAAATAATATAATCTTATAAAATGATATTTCATTAAAAAATATGTCATTATGGTATCTCGGATACGCCTATCAAAATCAATAATTTTATTTATTTTTTATTTCAATTTTCTTATTATAATATTTTCTAACATTTCGTAGAGAATTGTCATTGCACAACATATCAGTGAATCAAGGTACACCATCTTTATTTTTATGGTTACTTAACATTAATTTTTTATTATGAAAAAAAATACATATATTCTTTTAAATATATCATATGGTTGATGCAATGTTAGTTGTTTGTTTTTATGAAGTTAAAAAAAGCGGGGGTGAAGCTATAAATCTGAAATGGGAGGGAGCCATCCAAGTTCCTCAATTACTTGAAAATGGGATTTCTTTCTCGTTTCCTACAAATAATTATTCTGTCTGAGTGCTGACCAGACTTCTAGCAATAATATAAAATAAAAGGTATGGTTATAGTTATGTAATTTCTTTTTTTTTTTTGTGATTTTATTAAATTATTGGGTGGCACAATTAGAGTTACGTTAAAATTTAATTAATAATAAATTTACTAATTTTTAAAACTATTTCCATATCATCAACAAACAGTGTTGTCAAATTGAGTTTAATAATAAGCTTATAAGATTAAGATTTACATAAAATAAAATGAAATAATGTGGCTGGTTGAATTGAATTTTTAAGGTAAACAATAATAGGTATTATTGATGTTGATGATGCAATTCGCATTTTTCAGTGTGAAAGAACAAACTGCCATATTTGCCCCTGGGTTCCCCATGGCTGTCGTCTGTCCCTACTCAACTAATTATGTGCTTGTGGTTCAGACTTGAGATTGTTAAATTAAATCTAATCAATCAAGCACTTCAAACAAAGCAAAATATAAATCAACATTGGGTTAGTTTATAAAAGCTTGGTTTTAGAAGAATTTTGAGTTGGTTAATAGTGTGATTAAAACAGACATGCGATTTAGGAATTTATTAAATTATGACCATTTCTCGTGTGAATAATATATTTATTAAATTTTTTTATAAAAATAAATTATTTTCTATTGAAATGGTAAAGTTAAATATTTAAAATTCATTGTGCCATGACCAATTGAATTTTAGCTCTAGGTATTGTATAAAAAAGCACAGATATTATAAAAACATATAATGAGATTAATGTTTTAAAAAAATTCATTGTGTCATGAGTTTGAAATCTCGTCATAATTGAGTTTTTATTGATTTTATATAAAAATAAGATAAAAGCATCCTTATAATAATACAACTTATTTTGTTTTTAGAAGAGTATTTTAGTAAATTTCCAACTAAATTGTTGCTCCGTTGGCTTTTTTTCTTTTGGTGAATTACAAGAAGGTAAAGCCCTAACAACAACGAGACTAGCGCAACTCGTACCCAAGACACACTTGAGGCGATGAACACCTTGACCATCAACTTAATGAGATACTTCAATATAAGTATAGATAACTTCCTTTGTATATAGAAGGGTTTTTTGATAATTCTCTACCAACTAAATCAAGAACTTAAATGCAAGTAAAATTAAATGTTTGACTTTATTGTGGAAAAAAGGATAATATATAGTAATAAGTTCAAAAATATAATTCAATTTATTTTCCAAAGATGTAAGGTTAATCGATTGAATTAATCGAAATATTTTGATTCAATTAACGATTAAATAATTAAAAAATTTGATCAATTCAATTAATATTAATTCAATTTAATTAATCGTTTAAATACTACTACCAATAATGAATAACCAGAGAAAACAATATATATATATATATATATATATGATGCATTATGATTTAAGAGAGGGCAAAAGGAGACAATCCCAATCCCAATAGGCAAAGAAGAATAAAAAGATTGGTTGTTTAGCCAATGAATGGGTAGAACAGGAATCAACCACCACCACTAGAATTAGCATGTCACAATCTTTAATCTATTTTTGTGGTGATTAGGAGGATGTGTCACAATCCTTTTTTAGTCTTTCTCACCATATATTTTTAGTAATCATCTCCACTTTGTTTCCCAACCTGTTTTAAGCAACCCTGACATCATTCAAAGGACCCACACTTGAGGGCCCCATATTTATTCAATCGTTTTGGCAAGGAGTAATTTATTTGAGCACTAGTATTCTGTTTGTCTGATATTTATAAGGACATACAACAAGAATTGCAGATTGAATCATGCGCCTAGATTCTTAGTATATATATATATTTATTGACTAGTGAGGTAACAACGGAATAAGATGTTGGTTTGATGAAAAAAGAGGGAGTATGAAGGTAGGAAGGACTTTTTGGAATTATGAAGATAGTTCAGAAGTTTAATGTGAGAAGTCTTAGAGAATAAATTTATTTGAGTTGTTTGCATAACTTTTTTTAATAGGGGATAAACTTAGTTACATTTCTTAAAATTGTTGATGTCAATAATAGTGATGTGACGTTTTGAAATATATATATATATGTTAGAATGACTAATAATCAATTATTTTAAATTTCTACGTGGTTTCAACGAAAATTTACAATTCTAAAATTTGTCAAGTTGTGATTTGTTAACCAATCACTGATTCATTAACTAGTTGTGAGTTCACGATATCGTTGATTTAATTGAAAGACACATGTGAAGTTTTTTTTATGAGTGTTGTTTGAGGTTTGCAAAACTCGCTATCCAAGGTATAGCAATATATATATATCATAGCAGCTCCTTTGCTAATGGACATTGCCTTCAAAGGCCAAACCAGATGAAACAAACCACTGTTTGATATTAAAATAACTTGGCAACTTGCTAGATAAAACCAATGACTGATAATTGCAATGCTAAACTTGAGAAATGATTAGTATTGTTTCATTAATTAATATTAATTTAAAGGTAAAGGGATGGCCTACTACTTTATCTTTAATTATATGACGTTCTAAGTTACTATTTTACTCTGGCTGTCCCTCATTGGTGTTGTAATGGAACGTTTGGGGAGGGAGAAATGAAGGTTTAGCAAATTCCATCCGAAACTCTACTCAAAGTAAAACAATCTAAATAAGTTTTGGTATGTCTTTCTTGTCCATCTTCTTCTACCCATTTTTTAAAATACTTTCCATATGTTGGTTCTGAATCTCAGGGACTTGGTATTTCTGGGTTTTTTTTTTGGGGGGGGGGTGGAATTTCCTTGGCTCTGAGTCTGGGTGGGTTTTCTTTGGTATCTGGGATTTCAATGGCTTACCAAAAGGTGGTGTGTGGTTTATAAGTCTTCCTTTTGTTTTATAAGCATTGTTCAATGTTATCTTTTACCCTTTTCTGTTACCAGCTTTGTGGTTTAGTGTTACATCGCGACTGGTCGCTGACTATGCACAGGGAATTGCTTGTACAATTATAGCCTACCAGCTATTTTTATTTGTCTTGATGGTGTAGTTGTGTTTAAGCATTCAAACAACCGTCTAAGGAAGGTTCTTTTGAAAATTGACCACAAGAACCTTTTACTGAAATCTGGGGTTTGAAACAGAAGGTTCATATTCCTTAAGGGGCTAATATGGTCGTTTAACCTTTTTCATCCACTTCATGAAAGTATGGTAATTTGTAACCAGAGATGTAAGTGAACTCACAGGCCACCTATTTTTTCTTTCTTTAATTAGCATTTATTGAAGGGAGTGGTGCTTATAAGTTTGCGATTATGGTGAGTTCAATTGATATTAGACAGCAAATGTTTTACTTTCCTTGTGGCTGTTATGCTGATTGCTTAACTTTTGTTCTGTTTTACAGGTTCTTTTCTGCGAAGACATTGTTTATTGTCTTAAAATGATGATGTACTTTGATCTCAACGTCGGTGGGTTGATTTGATACTTATTTCTTTCCACTTTAAATGATCAGCGCAACAGATTCAGGTTTGAAGATTTGATTATCTGAATAATGCAACTTTGGTGATAACAGAGTGCAGTCCTTTCAATTTCATAGACATGCACTGTATCTGACTATTCTGGTGGACATTTTTTCAACTTAGCTATAAGCTTAATCTTGAAATAGCCTTGAGGTTCAATCACTGAACTGCTATCGAAGATCTCTGATTCTCATTGTTGACTTCTACATTTCTACAATATTTTGGTATCTGTCCATTAAGGAACAAGATGAAGGTTGGGATATCATCCAAGACCATAAATCACCCTAGCTTTGTATCTGTTACACAGAGCGATCCTAGCAAGGGAATTGGAGAATCATATCCCATTGCAGTATCCCCAATTCATAATTTTCCAAGTAGGGACTTAGAAGGTCCATCTTGGTTGACCGGTGAATGTTCATCTCTATTTCCACTTAAAAAGAATGAGCTAAACTCTGGACCAAGTAGCCCCAGTTCTCCATGTTCTCATGCTAAGGGTGCTTTTTCACATTCTTCTGTGTTCTGTACCAGTTTATATTTGTCATCTTCGTCTACATCAGAAACTCAGCGACAGCTTGGAAATTTCCCATTTCTTCCACATCCTCCCACATGCCACCAGTTCATTTCTGCTGTTGATTCATCGAAATCTCCCATGGTTTTTACTGAGGATTTGTGCAATCCATATGATGTGGACCACTCAGAAGTCATAATGAAGGACTTCCTTAATTTTCCAGGAGATGCTTGCGATGATGGTTGCTTTCATGGTATGCATTGTGAAAGGGATAATTTCATCCTCACTGAGCAAGTAGAGCTACATTTCTTGTCTGATGAACTTGACATTGCTATCAATGACCATGGAGAAAATCCCAGAGTTGAGGTAAGTTGTGGCTATCATTGAATTACAGTTTCATAATATCCTATTGTTGATAATAAGTATATTTATGGGTGAGTGAGATACGATATTTGAAGTGAAACCTGAGACTGAAGACATGAGAAGAGCAAAATGATAAGAAAAGGGGTCAGTTTACTCTTATTCTCACCCTTTCTTGCTTTAACTACCGGTTCACATTTAGGAAATATATGAATCACCTCAACCTTCATCAAAGCCAACTGTAGGGTTGACATGCAACCAAAATTCGGCTTCTGCGACACCATCTATGAGTGCTGCTGTAAGTCCTGCTCTGTCCGGACCAGCAGCTGTTCACAAGCCGAGAATGAGATGGACTCCTGAGCTGCATGAGTGCTTTGTAGAGGCTGTCAGCAAGCTTGATGGGCCTGAAAGTAAGTAGGTTATGCTATCTACTCTAGGAATTAAATTGCGCTAGTTCTTTCTTCTGGTCAATTCAGTCGAATGAAAATAATTCAACACACATTTCCATAATAAAACTCAATATTTTTATAGAATAAGCTATTTGTATTACACAAAGAAAGCAATAGGAAAAGCTGATTATATTGTACATGATGCAGAGGCAACTCCAAAGGGTGTGCTAAAGCTTATGAATGTTGAAGGTTTGACTATCTACCACGTGAAGAGCCACTTACAAGTACTTGAGTAATTCTATAATATGAATGAAGCATATATTCTTTGTTATGTACTACAGATATTGATCTTACATCTTTGTTATCTACGTCTTACCTTTACAGAAATATCGACTTGCCAAATATATGCCTGAGAAGAAAGAAGGTAATAGATTCTTTATAAAAAATAACTTGTTTGTGTGTGTGTGTGTTTCAGTGTTTGTAAAACTAATATTTCAAGAAATATTGATGACTACTTCAATATTTTCATTTTTACTATTCTTGTGCAACTTCTAGACCATATTTGAAATGCTGATATTTAACCTCATGTTTCAAAAATCCATTGACATGTTTTTGTCTGTTTGAACATCCAGAGAAGAAGACTTGGAGCTCTGGAGAAAAGAAAGCAGCTTTAAGCATTGGTGAGAGTGATGGAAAGAAAAATGGGTAACTGTTGTTTCATTTCTCTAAATGTATTTCTACTTTCTCATTTATTTACAAGAATGTGGGTAAAATGTTTGTTCACCTTTTTGGTTCTAGGGGCATGCATATCACTGAAGCTCTGCAAATGCAGATTGAAGTGCAGAAACAATTACATGAACAGCTTGAGGTATTTATTATGTTCATAGAGCCAGAGCATTGTGAAATTTTTAATGATTGCTTTATGTAAGTTGAAATTATAAGCTAATAGATAACCGGTCCCATACATGCATTCTGAGTCCTGCTATTTCTATATTCAATGCACAGCTACAAAGGTTGCTTCAGTTACGCATAGAAGAACAGGCAAGGTATTTGCAGAAGATTTTGGAAGAACAACAGAAAGCTGGCAGTGCCTTAATTCCTACACTAAGCTTGTCAGCACCAACCGATTCTCCGAGCCAAAACTCAGAGTTGCAGCAACCACCTTCTCCATCTGCTGTTGTCTCAGCTTCCCAACACTCTGAATCTAAAACCGAATCATCATCATCATCTCTACCATCAAAGCATAAAGCTAACGGTGTCAGTGTCAAGGAATGTAAACCTGAATCAAGTCTGAAAAGGTTCCGCTTCGAGGACAAGCCAGAGTCGGCCATAGACGAAGCTGTGGTGGAAAATCCTGTGCAATAACAGCTTCACCCAACTCAACTCATGATTTCTTTTTATTGCATCAGATTCTAAATCACCCCAACTTTTGTATACGCATTAAGTTAGTGTTAAAGTTATTGAATTTAGATTTGCTTCATTTGTATGCATGACATTCGGTAAATTCGGAGAATCGGATTTTGCCAATGAATCAGCTTAAAGCTTCACTTTCTTTCAATATTTTCTTCCGGAAAATGAAGCCTTTTTTTAGTTTCTTTGAATTTTAATCCACCACTTTGGGCCCGCTCGGTTGGTACATGATATTATTACATTTTATATTTATTTAAGTTTGGTTTAATTTAGAATATTGACTTAAAATTTTGTTTAAGTTCATTCATAGTTGTAAATTATTAACTCAAGTTCAGTTTAGGCCATTTTTTATTATTTATAATTTTTTAAAATTTTTATACTTTTTCATTTATTAAAATCTTATTTATATGTAATTTAATGTTTTTTTAATGTTTATATTATTATATATTTAAATTTTTAGTATAAATTACATAATATACAATATCATATTATAAATTTTAAAAAATGGGCAGCAGCAAGCTCGAGACGACCCACATTTTAAATGAGTTTGATTTTTTTTTTGTCAAATCTTATTTTTCAAGCCTAATATTTTTTTCGAACCCTTTTAAATTTTGAATGAGCCTTCGAACTTCAATGGATAGCCAGACTCTTAAATAAGTCTACTCTAAACCTGATCGTGGATCAGACTAGACCGAGTCTATGCAAAATTTTAAAGTCACTATTTAAACCTTGGTCTGGCTTAATCCAACCATCGGTTAAGTCGATTAAATGGATTATATTCGAAAAATCCTCTCCCCTATGCACAAGGGAAAACAATCCTTATAATGAAATTTAGTGACCATTAATATTTTTCTTTGTAATATTTGTAACTAATAACATATATAAATGTTATTTTTGGTCTTAATTTATATTACTCATAATATAAACTTTTAATAAAACTAAAAAAATAACTTAAAATTGAAAATTTAGAGCATTGACTCCTTTTTTGAATTATAAACTTTTAATCATAGTTTTTTAAATTTAAAATTATATTAATGATCAAACATTGAATAAATTGTACAAAATTTTTAATAAATAAAAATAATATATTTTAATAAATACACTCGAATATAATTAAACTGTTCATTTCAAGAATAAAAAATTAGTAATGAATTATTTTGAATATACTTGATTTCATTAATTTATTTATAGTAAATAATTGGTTTCATTCTTATATTTAAATTTACCATTAATTATTTGTGCTTAAAATCAAACTTAAATTAATATTTTTTTATTTCTAGTTAAAAATTGAATTAAACCTACAAATCACATTAAATTACTCAGATTCTCAATAACTTGCTACATATATCTAATTCTGAAGATAAGGCCAAGAGAAAGTGTGGGTCCCATTCTAAAAAAAAAAAAAACCACAGAAAGTATGGGTCCCCTTAAATTGTCATTGGTCTACGCATGGATTCCTTGGCAATTGACCCCACTATAAGAAAAATAAATCAATCACACAAATGACAAGACTCGGAAAGTACTATCAAAGCTCTTACCTTTTTCTTACTCCCTGCGCTTCTTTCTTCTGCTTTGTTTTTCCAGCAACTCTTCTTCCCCCTTGAAACACCAAAGTCATTCTTAGGCTTCACTTCTCCCTCAAAGGTATCTCCTTTTCATGTCTTACATTTTTTTTACTTTGTTTGTCTTATGATAAAAAAATCATCCGTGCCATTGTTATATCCACCTGAAATTAAGGATTTATCTTCTCTTTTTTTTCATTTCAGATTTATGGGGTTTTCTTTCATGAATTCTTTCTTTGTTTGTCGGTGCTTTATGTTTGTTTTGATGGCTCCAACTCAAAAGTCTTTTATATTCAATTTGATTTATTTTTATTTTTATTTTTTAAACGTTCTTTTTTTTTCATTATGTTTTTTTATAATGTCTATGTTCCAGTCAAATACACTTTTACATTTCATATATTACCCTTCAATGATGATGGATTGTATGTGGCTCAAAAATTAAATCCTAATTTTGGTTGGTCGTTTTTGTTACCTTGGCATCGAAAGGTTGGTCAAAGTGCTGAACAGATTACTTGGGTGAATCCAGGTTCAAACTTGCAGTGTGGCTTTGAAATAAATAAGATGGCATCAAGTGAAGTCTTCATCAATGTTCGTGATCATGGTAAAACTGTGGACGTAAAAAAGCAGAGAATCAAATGCAATTACTGTGACAAAGAGATGAGTGGGTTTTCCCGTCTCAAGTACCACTTGGGAGGTGTACGTGAGAATGTCCTCCCTTGCGAAAAGGTTCCCCAAGATGTCAAGAAGCTGTTCAGAGACATGGTACAAGGGAGAGAGCATCTCCACAACGATGCTGCTTATCTGTATCGACAACCTCTTCCACAGAAGCGGAACGGATGTCCCCATAACAATGTTGCCAAGAAAACCAGGCATCAAAGTTCTGAATCTTCTGGTGACGAGAGTAGAGAATATGGTAATACAGATTCTATGTCTGAAGATGATTTAGAAGATTCAGTAGCTTCCTGCAAAAGGATGGTTTCACAAAATGCTGCTGTTATCGGTGATCCGAACCAAGAATCGGGTAAGCAAAACAAGAGATGCATTGGTAGATTTTTCTTTGAAACAGGTATCGATTTTAAGCTTGTGAACTCGCTAAGCTTCCAAAGGTTGATGAATGATATTCGCGGTCCGGGTCAGGCAGAGTATAAGATCTCCGATTGTCTGGAATTGAAAGGGTGGATTCTCAAGGATGAAGTGAAGGAAATCCAAGAATATGTGCAGAAGATAAGGCAGTCATGGGGAAACACTGGATGCAGCATCTTGTTGGATGGATGGATCGACTAACAAGGTCGAAACTTTGTTAGTTTTATCGCGGACTGTCCGGAGGGCCCGATTTATCTTCACTCTTGTGATGTTTCAGCTTCGGTTGATGATGTTAACACGCTGCAATTATTGTTGGATAGGGTTATGTATGAGGTTGGGGCTGAAAACGTAGTTCAAGTCATTGCCTTTTCTACAACAGGTTGGGTGGGAGATGTTGGCAAGCAGTTCATGGAACGGTGGAAGTCTGTGTTTTGGACTGTGAATGCATCTCATTGTATTGAGCTAATGTTGGATAAGGTCGCGAATATGGGTGACGTTCGACGAACATTAGAAAAGGCGAAGACCATCTCGAAGTTCATCCATGGTCATGTGACGGTATTAAACCTTTTGCGAGATTACATGGATGGTCATGATCTTGTTAAACCTACCAAGATAAAATCGGCCGTGCCTTTTGTGACTCTAGAGAATATTATATCAGAAAAGAGAAACATCACGGCGATGTTCACATCATCCGCGTGGAACAACACAACATGGTCTTCTACAGTGGAGGGAAAGAGGGTAGCGAAGTTGGTAGGCGATGCTTCGTTCTGGAGAGGAGCCGGAATGGTTGTAAAGCTGACTCTACCTTTAATACGTGTTCTGTGTTTGATGCATGGGGAGGATAAACCGCAAATGGGATATATATACGAAACCATAGATCAAGTGAAGGAAACAATAAAAGAGGGATGCAATAGCAGGAAATCTGAGTATATGCCGTTTTGCAAAGCGATAGATGAGATTTGGGATGGCCATCTCCATAGCCCCCTCCACGCTGCAGGTTACTTTTTTAATCCAAGTTTTTTCTATTCAACTGATTTCCAAAGTGATTTCGAGGTCGGCTTCGGCCTATTATGTTGTATGGTCCGTATGATTCAAAATCAGTCCATTCAAGATAAAATCTTACAACAACTCGATGCGTATCGACATTGTAAAGGTGCTCTCAGACAGGGAAGTACTGTTCAGCAAAGAACCAACTTGTCTCCTGGTAAAGAAATAACCATTATTCTATCCTCTCTTACAATTTCTTTTACATTTTTAGATTGTTTTAAACATAGTTTTGTCATCGCCTAGTGGCCAAGGGTTTTTCTCAACATGTTGGACTTGATTTTCGCGACACATTCAGTCCAGTGGTTCGAGCAGCAACTATTCGAGTTGTTCTTTCTGTTGCTGTTATGAAGGGATGGTCCTTGCGACAGATTGATGTCAATAACGCCTTCCTCAATGGCGATCTGACAGAGGATATCTACATGGAACAACCACCTGGTTTTGAGGTTCCAAGTGCCAATGGTCAGCAACTAGTTTGCAAGCTCAACAAAGCGCTGTATGGTTTGCGTCAAGCACCTCGAGCATGGTTCCACACGCTCAAGCAGTACCTGATCACTCAGCTAAATTTTCATGCGTCCAAAGCAGATCCCTCGCTGTTTATTCGCACAACGTCTGAGAATGTCGTGCTACTCATGGTCTATGTCGATGATATTGTAATAACGGGCGGTTCAAATGCTGAGATAAATAGCATAGTTCAACAGCTTCACAGCAAATTTGCTCTCAAAGACATGGGGCAACTGAACTTCTTCTTGGGCATTGAGGTGCAACACACATCTCTCGGGCTGTTCCTAAGGCAGAAAAAATATGTTTTAGAAATTCTTGCTAAAACTGGAATGGAAGGAGCTACAGCTACTCCAACACCTATGGTTAACACACCAAAGCTAACTGCGTCTGATGGTAGCCCTCCATTCCTTGATGTCCATTTATATCGCAGTGTTGTAGGAATGCTACAATATCTGTGCATCACACGTCCAGAGCTATCTTTTTGTGTAAATAAGTTGAGTCAGTATATGAATCTCCCAAGTGAAATGCATTGGCGAGCAGTAAAACGAGTGCTAAGGTATCTTGTTGGGACTCAGGATCATGGGTTATGCTTTACCAAAGGACAAGTTGAATTGGTTTGCTACTCAGATGCTGACTGGGCCTCATCTGTTGAAGATCGACGTTCCACAACAGGGTATGTTGTATACCTAGGACCAAACCCTATTGCCTGATGTTCCAAGAAACAATGTGTTGTGTCCAGATCCTCCTCTGAAGCAGAATATCGAAGTCTCGCAAACTGTGTATCCGAGCTTCTCTGGGTTAAGCAGCTGATGGGTGAAATTGGTGTGTCAAGTTGCTCAACACCTGTGATATGGTGTGATAACGCGTCTACAGTCTCCATAGCAGCAAATCCCACACATCATGCTCGAATGAAGCATGTAGAGATTGACCATCACTTTATTCGCGAGAAGGTTCTAGCTGGAACTTTACAAGTGAACTTTGTTCCTTCATCAGATCAAATTGCTGACGTACTGACCAAACCAATTACGCCCAAGCAGTTTGTCTCATTTCGACAAGCTCTTAAAGTTCTCTCAAAAAATTCAAACAAAAACAGGGAAAATGTTAGACTAATAACCGACTCAGCGGTTGACGTTGGTTAGGGTTGTTATTAGAGTTGTTAGTTGACAGTTGGTGTCTGTTAGTTGTTATCAGCAGTTATAGTTTGCATGCATGTCTATATAAGCATGCACAAGGTCCTCAAGATTGTATTAGCTTTTCTCATGAAATATTATCAGTTTCTTCATTTGTTACTTATTTGTTAGTCTTGTATCTTTACAGTGGTCACCTTACGGAGGAGAGTATCCGGAGTTGCAGCGATTTGCGACGAGAATATTGAGCCAGACTTGTGTAGGTGCTTCAAAATACAGGCTCAACCGAAGTTTAGCGGAGAAGCTGCTGACAAAAGGAAGGGATCGAACCGAGGAACAACTGTTAAGTGATCGCACATTTGTTCATTACAATCTGCAACTGCAGCAGCAGCACTCTCAGTTGGGTGTGAACTATGACATTGTGGCTGATGAGATAAATCCGATGAATGAGTAGATAGTGGACGATACGGCGGAGATCGGGTCCGATAACGGTGATTCGACTTGGAAGGATTTGGAGAGTGCTGTCAATGGAGGACCTTCGTTTGAAGTTAAGGAAGAGACCAGGTAAAAGGGTAAGGCTTTAAGGGAGCCTACGGCAAATACCATTTTGGGTTATCATGCATGTCTGTTATTAAACAAACTGACATGAAACCAATCAAAGTAGTTTGTAACGTAAAAGACAGTGGTGAATGTCCATGTCAGTAAATGTTCAATATAACAAAATTCCAAGTTGGACATGTTGATTTTGATGAAAAACCAGTGGTGTAAGCTAAGCTGCATTGTTTTGGGTCTCACCATATCTGCATTTGTAAGGTCCATGAATAAATTATGAATCCCTTCTGTTTTCTTATTTAATACCAACATAAAAGGGAGTATGGAGATCCAAAAATGCAGAAATTTTGACAGATATCATGATAGGAATTATTTTAAAGAAAAATATCCATGCCTTGTGAGAAATTGGCAGTGATTACGTTATGTTAAACGCACCATGAATGGTTAGATATTCACACACATATATATATATATATTCAAACAAGGGCAATTCCATTTTTAAATTTTGTATTGTTCTAATCATATACCGTATATACTTGCAATGGTAAAGCATGAATAACAGTAACTTTAAAAGATATTATTTATTTAAAATGAAATTGTCCAAGAAAATGTAAATCTATGATAAAATAATTTAAGCTTTACGATACTGCAAATGCTGGCAGAATATATAAACTGGTTTGGTCTGCGTTGGTTGATAAATTAAGGTTCGAGAATAGTTTTTGAAAAATGATTTATTTTTCTGAAAAAAGTTAATATTTTCTCGTGTTTGAATGAATGCGTGTAAAATATTGTTTGTTGTTTGATAAATTTATTAAAAATATTTTATAAAAGTTGTTTTTATTGAAACAAACATACACGTGAGATTTTATTATCTTTTTATTGTTTAATTGAGTTTATTTTATATTTATAAATTTATATTTTACATCGTTTTTGCATATATTAAAAATATTTTGTTAAATTCAAGTTCATTACGTACTTATTTTTTAGTTACATGACTACCAAGTGGGTATTTTTTTTATTTTAAAATATGACATCAACAAAATTGACAACAAAAAAAAGTAACAATGTCAACAATTGAACTTGATTTTTAAATTTGAAAAATAGAAGGACTAAATTCTTGAAAATAAAAGTACAAA
This sequence comes from Gossypium sturtianum, assembly GCA_025698515.1. Taxonomy (NCBI): domain Eukaryota; kingdom Viridiplantae; phylum Streptophyta; class Magnoliopsida; order Malvales; family Malvaceae; genus Gossypium; species Gossypium sturtianum. The sequence goes on along the minus strand of CM046955.1, from coordinate 161,690,905 downwards.
GACTAAATTACAAATTTGTGAAAAGTACATACATTTAACATATTTTAACATTTATGCTACAAAAAATTTATTATTAAAATAAAATTGAAATATGAAATAATTTATTAAAATAATAAATTATTATATCACTAAATATAAATAATTAATTTTTCATCCACAATATAGAAAAAACTATTTCATTTAATAATAAATGATTTCAACACTTTCAAAATAAATAAACTTGGAGCTCAAATTCTATGGATGGTATGCCAAAGTAGTACCATAATTCTTCAAATAGTCCTAAACCACCACTAGTAACCATCAATATTCTATATATCAACATCCCTCCAAAATTCTTCAAACATTCCTAAACCACTCTGGATAATTTTTTTATCGAACTCAACATTCATTTAAAGAAAAGGTTTACAAGCATCAAGTCTCACATGAAAATATAATCCATACAGGACAATATCCAACAAGCTTGAAATTCTTTGGGAGGAAGAGCAAACTTCACTTGAATTAAGCTACCATTACCTATAAGGAGAACTCTCACTCGTCTGTTGGTGTTCTACTATCAAGGTAGAGAAGCCACCATGATTTATATGTTGGAACATTTTCAAATATTTATAGTGTTCCAATAACTATAAATGAATGGGTGTAATTAATCAAAAGATTATATTTTTTTATTTTTTGAAAAAGAATTATAACTATTTAAATAATATTATTTGAATAGTTATAATTAAATGAATAATTATGTTTTTATTTATTTTAAGGTTATATTTCATGATGACTACCACAACTCATGAAAGTGGAACACTAAGGGAGTTGGCTTCCAATTTTGTCAAACTTGATCGGTTTGATGGTGGCAATTTTCGACGATGGCAGAAAAAGATGCACTTCTTATTATCAACTTTGAAGATTGCTTATGTTTTGGATACTCCAAGACCTGACGAGACTGAAAACGAATCATTGTCGCAACCCGAGAAAGACAAAAATGGGACAATCACGATTACATGTGCATGGGCCACATATTGAATGGTTTATCTGATGGTTTGTTCGACACCTACCAAAACGAGGTCACCGCTAAAGAATTATGGGACAAATTGGAGACAAGATACATGACCGAAGATGTTACAAGTAAGAAATTTCTTGTCAGTCGTTTCAATAATTATCAAATGATTGATGGTCGTTCTGTTATGGAACAATTCCGTGATATTGAAAAAATGTTGAATCAATTCAAGCAATATGATATGAAAATGGATGAAATGATTGTTGTATCCTCCATAATAGACAAACTTCCTCCATCTTGAAAAGACTTTAAAAGAAGTCTAAAACATAAGAAAGAAGAAATATCTCTTGAGGCTTTGGCAAATCATCATCGTATTGAAGAAGAATATCGAAAGCAAGATTAGAATCTAAATTCTGAAAATGCCAAAGTGCATGTTACGGAGGAAGTACAGACTACTAAACCATTCAAGAGAAAGTTCAAATAGACTGATAGAGCACCTAAGTTTAAAAAGAAACAAAAGGGCTCATGCTATCATTGTGGTAAGCCGGGACATTTCAAGAATGAATGTCGATTTTCAAAGAAGAAATCATCTTCTAAGGCTGATAATAACGAAAAGTTCGTTGCAATGATATCTGAAATTAATATGGCACAAGATGATAATACATGGTGGATTGATACCGGAGCAACCAAACATGTGTGCAAAGACAAAAGCATGTTCACAAAGTTCACACAATGTGAAAATGACAATGTCTTGTACATGGGAAATTCTTCCACCGCAGCAATCAAAGGCAAAGGGTGCATTGAACTACAATTCACTACGGAAAGGTTTTAACCTTAAATGATGTATATTATGTACTAGAAGTTAGAAAGAATTTAGTGTCTGAAAGTCTGTTAAATAAGTTTGGTTTCAAACTTGTTTTTGAGGCAGATAAGTTTATTTTGTTTAAGGGAGGAATTTTTGTAGGGAATGGGTATATGTATGAGAGTATGTTCAAACTGAATATTATTAATAAGAATGAAAATACTATTTCTGCTTATATGGTTTAATCTTTTTGTTTATGGCACTATAGTTTAGGTCATTTGAATTATAGAAAATTGAATGACATGTATAAGTTAGATTTAATTCCTGTTTTTAATAATAATATTGGAAAATGCAATACATGTATGTTGACTAAAATTACAAGAAACCCTTTCCCTAAGGTTAAAAGAAAAACAAAATTGCTTGATTTGATACATAGTGATTTATGTGACATGCATAATACTCCTACATTAGGTGGAAAGAAATATTTTGTTACTTTTATTGATGATTGTTCTAGATATTGTTATGTATATTTATTGCATTCAAAAGATGAAGCGCTTGATAAATTTAAAGTTTATAAATCTGAAGTTGAACTTGGTGTGAATCATTTATCAAGTGCTTAAGATCGGATAGAGGTGGAGAATACTATAATCCAAGTTATTTTGAATCCAATGGGATTGTCCATCAAGTTTCACCCCACACACACCACAACAAAATGGTGTAGCTGAAAGGAAAAATAGAGTATTGACTGAAATGGTAAATTCAATGTTATCATATTCGGTCTTGGACAAGGTTTTTGGGGAGAAGTTTGTTCTAATGACTTGTCATATATTGAATAGAGTTCCTAATAAGGAAACTAAAATAACCCCTTATGAACAATGGAAGAAAAGGAAACCAAACCTTAATTATTTGAAGGTTTGGGGTTGTAGAGCTATTGTCAAAGTTCTAACACCTAAACGTAAAAAGTTAGGTGAAAGAGGAATTGAATGCATATTTATATGATATGCACATAATAGCAAGGCCTATAGGTTCATGGTAGTTGAACCAAATGATTCAATTTCAATTAATACTGTTATTGAATCAAGAGATGCTATTTTTGATGAAAATAGATTTAATTCTATATTAAGACAATTACAGCCACAACAATTGATTCATTCTTCAAATGAGAATGAGATCCCATTGGAACAAATTGACAATAATGATGAATCTTGTCAAGAATTAAGAAGAAGTAAGAGGATTAAAAAGGTCAAAGATTTTGGACCAGATTTCATTATGTTTCTTGTAGAAGGAAAATGTGAAAGTATATGCAATAAGATACCTTATTGTTATAATACGGAATCTGATCCTATTACATTTGAAGAGGCAATGAAATCTCAAGACTCTGTTTTTTGGAAAGAAGCAATAAATGATGAGATGGATTCAATAATGGGAAATCAAACTTGGATCTTAGTTGATCTTCCACCGAGTTCTAAACTAATAGGTTGTAAATGGATCTTCAAAAAGAAAATAAAGGTCGATGGAACCATTGATAAGTTTAAAGCAAGGTTGGTAGCCAAAGGTTTTACACAAAAACAAGGTATTGATTACTTTGATACCTATGCTCCAGTAGCAAAAATTGCTACAATTAGACTCTTAATATCACTTACCTCTATATATAATTTGGTTGTTCACCAAATGGATGTTAAAACTGCATTTTTAAATGGTGAATTGGAAGAGGAAGTGTACATGGAACAACCGGAAGGATTTGTTGTTCCAAGACAAGAGCATAAGGTATGTAAGCTTGTTAAATATTTATATGGACTTAAACAAGCACCAAAACAATGGCACCAAAAGTTTGACAATATTGTTTTAGCTAATGACTATAAAATAAATGAATCCGATAAGTGCATATATAGCAAATTTGAAAATGGAAAATGTGTCATAATTTGCTTATATGTAGATGACATGCTCATTTTTGGCACGGATTTGGAACAAATAGAAAACACAAAGAAATTTTTGTCAAACAACTTTGCTATGAAGGATATGGGTGTAGCTGATGTTATTCTTGGGATTAAAATAACCCGAGATGAAAGCACTATAGCTTTATCACAATCACATTATATTGAAAAGGTACTTAAAAAGTTTGATCTTTTCAATGTATACCAAAACATCTACACCCATGGATCCTCAAATAAAATTAGTATCTAATCTTTGGTAGGAAAATTGATCAATTGAAATATGCAAGTCTAATTGGTTGTCTTATGTACATAATGACTTGTACAAGACCAGATATTGCATATCTTTGTTGGGAAATTGAGTAGGTACACAAGTAATCCAAGTAGTTTGCATTGGCAAGCATTGAATAGAGTACTTAGGTACTTGAAGAAAACTATTAACTATGGATTGTGTTATAATGGATATCCTCCAGTTTTAGAAGGGTATTCGGATGCTAGTTAGATTACAAGTTTGGAAGATCATGCATCCACTAGTGGATGGATCTTCATTCTTAGTGGAGGAGCCATTTCTTGGGGTTCCAAGAAACAAACATGTATTACTGATTCCACCATGGCAGCAGAATTTATTGCATTAGCCGCTGCATCTAAAGAAGCAGAATGGTTAAGAAATTTACTTTATGATGTACCTTTATGGCCTAAGCCAATTTCACCTATTTCTATCCGTTGTGATAGTGAGGCTACTCTAGCAAAGGCATATAGCCAAGTATATAATGGAAAGTCTAGACACATTGGATTAAGACATAGTTATGTCCAGAAAATTAATCTCGATGGAGTGATCACTATTAATTATGTGAGGTCAAGTGAAAATTTGGCGGATCCTTTGACAAAAAGTCTTGCTAGAGATGCAATAAAAAGGACCTCAAAAGGGATGGGACTCAAGCCCATTAATTAGAGTCATCCATGATGGAAACTCGACTCAACGCTTGGTATAACGTCAAGTCTTGAGTTCAATGAGACAAAGTACATCATTAGTATGTGATTTTATTAGCACTATAAATAAATCCATCCTAAGATTAAAGTGCTAGGTACCGTAATGATAAGGGAAGGATGAGTAATGTACTCTTAATGGACCCATAACATAAATATGTTAGAGTGTTATAATTACGGGAACACTCTTGATGGGATCTACCTATGTGAGTGGAAGTGTGGCCGCTTCTAGGAGCTCAAGGGCTTGGCTCGACAAAGACTCATGAAAAGAGGACACGACACACATGGCCATAATAGTGTCCCTAGATACTATGCATTGACCGATGTTGAAATCATTGTGTGAGATGTGTTCGGTTAATCAAATGAAATAGTTGGTTCAAAGCTTAGTCTACCATGCAATTTCGATTAACTTTAACATATTTTCACTAAGTGAAGGTTCATTCGTAAGATACCTTCATTTATGCAAATTGATTTCCAAGAATATCAAAATCTAAAATATTTTGAAAATGGGAGGAGATTGTTGGAACATTTTCAAATATTTATAGTGTTCCAATAACTATAAATGCATGGATGTAATTAATCAAAAGATTATATTTTTTGATTTTTTGAAAAAGAATTATAACTATTTAAATAATATTATTTGAATAGTTATAATTAAATGAATAATTATGTTTTTATTTTAAAAACATTATTATTCAGAAAGACACCTATTGATGAAAGGTGGTGTCTTTATGAAAAGACATGAAAATTCCTATAAATAGGAATAAGATTTCATTTGGAAATATACTAACAAAAAATTCTAAATTCTTTCTTTCTTCCTTCATTTTCTAATATTGTTAGATTGTTCTATAAAGTATTACTGCAGAAATCCTTTATAGAATTTGAGTTTCTTGTCATACATTGCTCAGTGTGTAGTGGGCTATTCTCACGATGCAAAACGTAAATAGTCATTGGCTTCATTGTATCCTCGAGGTTAATTTGCTTGGAACTCGTTTGCACACTAAAGATAGGTGGGGGCGAATATAACCTTAAAGATAGTGGTTTGATACACGCCTTGGTGCCTTGTCCTATTTCTTTTTCTGTTCGAGTTTCATTCGTGTGTTCAAGATTTTCCTCACCGAAGATTTGTACTAACATCATACAACCCTTTCATGCTCTCGCATTTGACAATAGACACATCTTTGCTAACTTGAAACAACAAAGGCAAAAAACAACCCCAAAATACCTTGCATCGAAAAAGACAAAACCCATCACAACAGCGGGAGTTGACCATAAATGCCCTCAATAGCTAACAAATTGAGGTGGACGCATTACTGAAAAAGGGCAAAGGGTGGAGAGGAAAGACTGCCAAAATGGAGGCTCTCACTCTCACCCTGCCGGCGAGCAAAGACTATTACCACTCTCGACATTTTGTGTAGACGTGCTCCAAACTTCAACATTACAGCTATATCAACATAAATCAATGTCATGTTCACCCTTGTAAACCTTCAGTGGCGCGTGGGGGAAAAAATCCATGCAATTGATTTAATAAATTCACACAAAATGAGAAAAACAGCATCATCATAATCATAAATTCATAATCTCCATGATTTCTTGCTAATGGATTGGGGTTTCCTCGAAATTTCAAATTTCAAAACCCAAATTCTGAAAATATGGGTCCTATTTATTTTTAATGAAAAAAACCCTTCCTTTTCCACAACAAAAGGTATCACCCATCTACTTCACTAGCTTCTGCCCACAAGCAGACACGACACAAAACATATAATGTCATATCCATTTTAAATTGACCACATAATCTTGAGTTAGTCATAACTCATAAGACAATATAATATATATTTAACATTACATGTTTTGGAAGTTGTTCTAAGATTCTTTGTACTTTTGTTTTTACTCTGTTTTGAAATCTCTCTTACCAAGTCTTTAGTTAGCTCAACCGTATCTTTGTCAATCATTTATATCCACCCCCACTTTTGATAGATTTGAATTTCAAGCTAATATCGAGAGAATTTAAGTACCCCCAGTTGACCACCAAGTCCATTTTTTTTCTTCCTCTGAGAAACAAAGCTGAAGAAGAAGAAGAAGCTGAGAAGAAGTTTCAAGTTGGATTTGGGTGTAATTTTTGTTTTTTTGTTTAAGTGTCTAGCAAGCTTGGATTTTTCAGGTTTTTTTTTTTTTTTGTCAAAGGTCTCTTCTTTTTTGTTTTTACTGGAAATGGACTTTTCTGATGTTAATCTTTAGGATTAAAGATATCTTCTTTCTTTTTTTTATGACAAAAATTTCATTCTTCCCCTTCCCTTTCTTTATTTGAAATTATGAAATTGGGTTCTTGTTTTTTTCTTTTATCTGCTTTTTTTAGTTTTTTGTGAGGTTTAGAAAGATGCATGTAAGGAAAGGGCACTCATTATGGGTAATGGGTCAGCCTATGAGTTGTATCAGTATGGAAAAAGAAAAACCAAGTCCTTGGAGCACGAAAGGGGACCATTAGGATCTGTCCTTTGGATTGTTCTTGTTTTACCTTTTAATTTTACATTGACTCAATTTGTTTCATCATTTAATTGTGGTTTTGAATCTTTTTACTTAGTGGAAACTGAAAAAAACCCTTGAATTGCTTTTTCCTTTTTTCGATTTACTGTTTGCCCCACTACTTTTGAAATCTCAGTTTTGGTTTCACTTTTTCTTTTCCATCCATCAATCCACATTTTCATTAGACTTTTCATCCCTTTCAATGGGTATGAAAAGGGCAGAAAAGCAACCAACTTCTCTGCTTTTAAATAAACTTTGATTAACTCTTCAAGGGTTTGTCAAGTTTTCCCTTTGTTTGCTTGTTTTTTTTTAGGGTCACAATGGAAGCTGCTTTTGTGTTCCATAATTAGCAGTGGGAGATAACCCCACTTCTTTTTGTTTCTTATAATTGCATATTCTTTCCATCAAGTCATTTTTCTTTTCCTTTTTTCTTTCTTGTGTTAATTATATCCTCATAATATTCCCAGCTTTTGCTTTAGCTCTGATTTTCATGAAGTGGGAAAGCAATTCATTAACTCTGAAATGGTTTCAAAGATATTTTGTTTTTCTACAAAATTTCCTTTTTGAAATAATTTCTACTTCAATATCTGTTGGTTGTATGTGATTTAAATCAAAGGTGCCAGGGTGATTTTATTTTGATTTGTATGGTTGTGTTGAAAATGACTGGTAGCTGTGCATTCATTGACTTCCTTTGTTCTCACCTGCATATTCACAAGCCATATAGTACTCTGTCCAAAAACAACTCATTCTTACAAAAGATCATTGATCACCAAATCTATCTTAAGTTTCCCAAATTTAAAATTCTAGAAAAAATAAAAATAGTCTTTTGATGTTTGAATTGCAGAATTTATGATGCTTGTTTGCATATGGGGGTGATATAGAAGCCAAGCTATTTTGGAAATTCCAGGGTCCTCTCTATTTGGAAGAAAGCTAAATCCCATGAATACAAGATGTTTGACTCTTCGCTTGTTCAATCTGCTTTAAGCCAGTAAGGATTGCATTTGTTTATTTTCTTTGTTTGATAATTTTCTTATGCTCTTAATAGCTTACGATTAGTTTTTATTTTATTTTATTTCTCATGGCTTTTTTCTTTATTTTCCTTTCCTTTGAATGGGCTTTTTCTGCAGAAATGAAGGTCAGCTAGATATTGTTAGTGAACTTCAAGACAATAACTCATCGATAGAGGTAAGTGATGGTGTTCTTGCCCTTATAATGATTGTTGATTAACACTGAATGAAATATCCATGGAGCTATGTCATTGTCGGTCAAAACAATTTGCTATTCTTCTTCCCTCCTTTTTCTATCTGAATGTTGTTGAAGTCCATCTTTATGTAATTTTCTGCGATTTTACCACACTGGTCATTAGAGTTTCTTTTTTGATGACATATCGAATATCTACAACCTTACCCATAGTTTTGAGTATATTCTACCCATTGCAGAAGAGAGAAACAAGCAGTTCTTTCATGTTGTTTGTTGGCTGACTTCAAGTCCTAAGAATTTTCCTTTGTTCTTTTTCTAGGGGCTATAATAAGATTTTTACTGCAGTACTGGTTATTTCTAAAAATTTCTCTCAATTTAGATTTGATATTCACAATGACTTTGGTGATTTATTCAGGAAACAAGTTATAATGAAGAGACTGGAAGTGTTGAATCATGTTCTAAAAGCAGCGATTTTTATCCTTACAGGTTTCAACTTGAGCAGGATGTAAGCATTACTTAACTGTGATAACCTTTTATTTATGGCATTACCCTAGTTACTGAAGATGGCATTAAGTAGTTGCCCTGCAGCATTGAAGATTGTATATCTTTGGTGAAATTTGTTACTTCTAATAGGCAATGAATTAATCTAACTTTAGTACCGGGAATGGACTTGCAGAGCCCCTGAGGTTTATTGATGGTTTTCTTTTATGGCCTTTCTAAGAGGAGTCTTATATTTTCAGTTTGGTTATAATATGCTGAATGCTTGAGAAAATCTACTTATTTTAGTCCATATGATTTGATTCTAGCAACTATATCTTTTCGAAAATTTTGACAGGTACATAGATTGCAACAAAAGCTGCAAGAAGAGATAGACTTGCATTCTGTTTTGGAAAGTGCTATAGAGAAAAATGCTTCAGAATTGTCAAGTCCTTCATGCCTTCCGCACCATGTATGTCAGTTATATTTAATCTTTGCTTGCTGTTGGTAATTTCACCTTATGGTCTTGTCTAGATGTAGCTGCTGCCGGTTTTCATATTTCATGGTGATTGTTTGTGAGCCAAATTTTTGTGGAAGTTCAAAGCAATATATTATATGAAGGTTGGAAAATGGCACAAGTGTTGTTTTATACGATAAATGACAAGCTTTTATACTCTACTTTCTAACTGAAAGTGTAGATTTTAAAACCTCTTATTCTTATTAGTTAAGGTTAACTTACTCCTTTATGCCACAACTTTCGGACAACAATTAGGATTTTTTTGTCCCAACAAAGCTGATGTTTGTATCCTTATCTGCACATGTATCATATAGCATTTGTCTGGATGATTCATCAATGTTGACGTTATTGTTTAAGCCAATATCCCATTCCACGCATCACAAGATGAGTCCTCATATTGTAAAATTTTGGGCTTACTGAAAATGTTACTATGCTTTGAACATATCCATAATAAGCAGCCATCTGGTATTTATATTAACCGCTTCTCTCCGGTTCTTTGTGATTTCTACTTATTAAATTCACCGAAGTGTTCATGAAATCCTTTTTTCTGTACATTCAAATTAGGCATTACCATTAAATTGTGAACTGGTTTCTTTAATAAAGTTTGTTATAATGTTTCCATTGTTCCTATTCTCTTATAGGCTCAGGAGCTTCTATCCCATATTGCTGTATTGGAAGGTACCATCTCAAAACTCGAACAGGAGATGATCTCTTTGCATTTTCAACTTAGTCAAGAGAGAAATGAACGGAGGCTTGCTGAATATCGATTGAGGCATTCAGTTTCTCCATCGGTATGTATCTCTCTTCATTATCAAATTGCTGCTAATTAATGTCATTCTATAAAAACATAAATCCTTCCTAGTTACAATTGCAATTCCTTTCTATTTCTTTAACTTTCTTTTTTTGTAAGTTAAGCTTGCTCTGAAAAATTGTTGAAGCCAATGATTTAAAGGTTATAGTTCTTTGTAGCCTGTAGCTTTGTTGTGGTTAGTTGTGATGATTTTGATCTTATATACTTGTTGTAGTTAACTGACAGGAGTAAGTCAATACGAAAACAAATTCATGTGGTTTATAAACCTTGATTTGTGCTCCAAATGATAAACATATATTTTCTGTTAAGAATCGTCTATTGTTGTGAAGACGAGCTGAATGTGCATAACTCATTTAATTGTTCTTTGCCTACAGTTCCTATTCTGTAATGGTCAATACTATATTTAACTATAAAATATAAGAATAGATGATATGAATGTGATATTACGGAAATATTGCATATATTTTTATACATACTTTGGCTGTGAATATGAAAATTTCTTTTGTTATCCAGATGTCACCATCATCAAGGTGTTTGCAGCACTCAGATTCTGTATTGCATCATTCCTCAGATGATAACTCATGTCAAGAGCATACTGACCACCCCTCAGAATCTACTGGTGATTCATCGTCTTTGGATTTGGTAAGAGAGGTAAATGTCTAGCTTCCTTTCTGCCTCTTTAGAATAGGGCTTTCAGCTTTATAACTATTTTGACAGCTATAGTGCATCATACTTGATAAAACATTGGTCCCATTTTTAAAGCTGATTAGCTGAAATTCTTTTACTGAAAGCTTAATAAGTATTTTGTCTATCTACTTCTATAACCAATTTCTGAGTTCAGAATTGAAGAGAACATGGAAAACTACCTTTTACATATCATGATGTTCACTGAAAGCATGCAATTTCTTGTTAGTATTTCATGTTTTCATGTTTTCATGATTCTCAGAAGAATGCAATGGACATGATTTTGCATCATGACGGGAAGAAAATATCTGCAAAGACAGATGGCAAATCTCTTCAACCTTTAAGGTTTGAGGAGATTTCACGTGGGATAACGCCTAAAGGCCTTTGGGATCACCCTAACCGGCTATCAGAAGAGATGGTGAGATGCATGAGAAATATATTTATATCTCTTGCAGATTCAGCTGTACCTTCCAAATCATCTGCGTCTAAAAGCCACAGCTCAACTCTATCACCTCGGGGACATCTATCAAATTCATCGTGGTGGACATCATCAGAACGTTCGATGATTCCTTCTTGGGTGCAGAGCCCTCAAGTTGATATCCAAAGCAACTCTGAAGTTTTGGCTTCAGAGAATTCCTTTGATCCGTACAGAGTACGTGGGAAATTAAGCTGGGCTGAAATTGGAAATTATGGATTATCAACTGAAGTATCTTGGATGTCAGTTGGGAAGCAGCAGCTGGAATATGCATCTGGGGCCTTAAGGAAGTTCAGGTATTAAAGCTTGTCAAACCTTTTTGATTAAATGCTTCTAACTCGGCAAATGATTATCAAATCAGGATTTTGGAACCGTAGAGATTTACTTTCATGGGGCCAGATTCACCAGAATAGAGTAATAGCCTAATAGATTTGTAAGTATAGTGAGTAGAGCATGAGTAGAATGTCTACATGTTTTGTTTTTATATGGATCATACTCTTTCCTTTTTCCAAAAATGAAAAAATAAAATAAATGAAAAACTTGTAAGTTAACAACCTTTAAGATACTAAGTTCTTTTTGGATGGTATAACTATTGTATGGGACTATATATGATTCATTACTGTTTTTGCTTTCAATTGTTTGGAGAACAGAACACTTGTGGAGCAACTGGCGAAAGTGAATCCTATACACTTGAGTTGCAACGAGAAGCTTGCCTTTTGGATCAACTTGTATAACGCCCTAATCATGCATGTCAGTTTCTTTATTTCTTTTGCAAGTTTAAATTTTACAATTACATCTCAAGAGTAGTGGAGTTTCATGCATACTAGTTCATCTTGACAATATTGTTCTGTGTGTGGTATCCACAATGTAACAGGCTTACTTAGCATATGGGGTTCCAAGAAGTGATTTGAAGCTCTTCTCCTTGATGCAAAAGGTATAAATTGTTGAATGAGCAACCTGAATCTATATCGGGTTTATTTTCCTTGTTTTACATGTTTATCTTATTATCTTTTAGCATCTCTATCTAGTTTGATATGAGACTTGCCATTTCCCCCTTCAGAAAAGGGGAAAGTGTCGTGGTAACTTTTAGTCAATGATTTTGAATTAGTGTTCCACGGACATGTGGGTGCCATTAATGCTGTAGAGTACAAAGACTTAATCACAGTCCAGATTAATTTTTTATAGTTGGCTGTCTAGTGGGGCTCTTTGTGTTAAATTATTTCCAGTACCATGTTTTTTCTCAAGTATTTATGAGTATACAGATTGCAGCTGTCTTAATCACGGTTAAAGAAAGGGTTTATCTCCTAAAAGAAGCAATACTAACGAAAGGGAAGAATTAAGATTAAGCCCTTCGTATATGCCGGCCCTCCGATGTTCAAATCTTGTACTTTGGAGAACTTCCTGGTTCAACAGGCATTGAATAATTTAGTAGTCTCTTCATTCTAGATCTCATTTCATCTACAATTTATGAGCTTCTACGTTATATATTTATATTAATTTATATATAAGGGGATGACTTCACATGGAGAAATGCAAGATGATTATTGATTTAGTCAAGTTTTAGATTTTTGCAGTTATTTCTGATGAAATGTTTTTACTCTTCCAGGCAGCATATACAGTTGGAGGCTACTCCTTCAGCGCAGCTGCAATCGAATATGTAATTTTGAAGATGAAACCACCATTGCATAGACCGCAAATTGTATGGATTTTCTGTGACATGTTTCTTGCTTCCCGTACTTCACTAACTAAAACTGGTGATAACCAACAAATGTTAAAACTTCTTGTTAGGCTTTGCTTCTTGCCCTTCACAAACTGAAGGTGTCAGATGAGCAACGCAAGTCTGCAATCGATACATACGAACCACTCGTAACTTTTGCACTCAGTTCTGGGATGTACTCATCACCTGCGGTAATCTCCATTGTTTGTTTCCTCTTTATTCACACACACACATACACAGTCAATTTGGTTATTTGAGTTGTAGAATTTATGACAAGTGAGGTGCAAATGCCAGGTGAGAATTTACACTGCTAAGAATGTTAGGGAAGAGCTTGAAGAAGCACAACGCGATTTCATACGAGCTTCGGTTGGGGTTAGCAGCAAAGGGAAGCTATTAGTTCCGAAGTTACTGCACTGCTTCGCTAAGGGCTTTGTGGATGATTCCAATTTGGCAGTATGGATATCTCATTACCTGCCACCAAATCAAGCTGCCTTTGTGGAGCAATGCATATCACAAAGGAGGCAAAGCCTTCTCGGATCTCGAAACTGCGGCATTCTTCCCTTCGATTCACGCTTCCGTTACTTATTCTTGCCAGATAAAAACATTACAATCCAATGATAATATGTCGATAATAGGTTTTACATCTTCTCCTTGCTTGTTGAGTTGAATCACACAGAAAGTAAGGTACAAAAATTAGTGAATGGTAACATATAATTCCTTGAGAAAGACCAGGGTGATTAGCAGTTTTGGTGTGTCCCCATGCATCAAGAGTGACAATACTTATTTTGTGTGGTGTACATTTTCTTCATGCATGGCTAATGCACCTGCTTTAGCTGTTGTATTTTCTTTATCCAACAAGGTTAGAATAAATACTTCTTGGCCTAGAATCAAATCGTCTCGTTTATACTCTAATTCTATAACTTCTCTATGTTGAATCATTGGCCTAACTTTTATTTAGCTCATCTGTTCCTAATCCAGTTTTGGATATTTGCTGTAGTATTCCTAGCTCTTATGCAATTCTTATTTTATGGCTAAAGTCATTAAACCAGCAAAAAGTTTATATCCATGGAAACACAAATGAATTATTTATAAATTTAGTATTGTTATTATATATTACCAATAACCCCAAAGGGCAGGCGATTAAGGAGTGCTCACAACCCAGTAAAGTCATTAAACTTGCATGACTTCTATCTATGTTCATCTGCTTTTACCATTTCTTATCTTCATGTGTAGCTAACAGTAAATTGGTCCTAGCTTGAATGGCAACCCATCGAGTAATTGGATAATAAATCATCGTCATAGCAACCTCTCAAAACATTATCATTATTACAATTTGCAAGTGACAGAGTGGTGAGTCAGACATGTTTAGGATAGCACGCATCATTTGCTTTGCTTTATTAAAACCCGACTTTTCTTATTTTGTAAGGATTTGTGCTCAATTTTTTAAAAACTAGATTGGTGTGGAATCTATTAAATTATCGGTTTGTTAGTTGGATCAATTTAATTAATTTGATTAAAAATTTAAAAAATAATAAATATAAAAAAATTCAGTTCAATCGAGTCGTATTGATTTTCAAATCAATCGATTTAAAATCTTTTTCCGGACTAATACTTCAATCAATTTCCAATTCAATTGGTCATTCTGGTCCGATTCGAGTTATACATTAATAATTTATTCGTTATATATATATATATGATATTATTTTTCAACTTCTGTTTGTCCTATTTTATTTTATGCTATCTTTAAAGGAAAACAAAGAGCAAAAGTCCTTACCAAATAAACAGTTGCCTCAGCAAAATTAATTTTGAGACAAGGATGGAGCAAAAGTTTTACAATGACACGTGATAGTGCTTTTTTTCCCATTATCTTATGATGATAAATATTCTATTTTAATCCTTTATTATCACTTTTGAACATTTAATCATTATATTTTAATTAGACATAATTATTTATTTTTATAATAACATTAATCAGTTTAAATAATTATTATCTTTAATTATTTTGATTAAAATATTGAGGTGGAATTTTTCTTCAAATTTAACTTTGTTATTTTTCTTTTTAAGTTCGGGCAGCGAGCTCGAAGCGACGATTCGACGATCAGTACAATAGATTAGTTAGTACCCATTGACGAGTAGAAGAACATACCTTAGATCCAAGTTGAATAGAATGGGATTGGAAAAGAAAGTTATTATTAGGATTTTGGTTTGCAAATTATAACATTCAAAGCTGTTTCATAAAAAAAAACTGAACCATAGAAGAGGAGAAGGAGGAGAGCTTTCGATTGGTATAGGTGTTGTGAATAAAGAAGGCCATATAACAACAATTTTAACAACTTAACGACTTAAATGAAAATTTTGAATAATTCAATGACTATTTTATAACTTTTTAAAGTTCAATGACCAGAACATAAATATACTAACAAATTAGTAACCTTGAATGTAATTTACTTTTATTTATATAAAAGTTAATTAAATTTCAATAATGTAATTTAAAAGTGCAAAGACACATATTTGGGTTTTGATTGAAATTAACCACAGCTAAAAAGGGGGCAAAGCTCCCATATATACCAAAAAAAAAACAAAAATTACCGAAAAATACCACTTTTAGAAAAATTTACCGGAATGTACCACTTTCCCCAAAAAGCGCCACGTCAGTAGCGTTTTTGGGAAAAATAACTAAAGCGCGACCAGAGGGCGCTTTTGGCCACCTCAAACAAAACGCGTCCAAGCTGGGCCGCGCTTTATCCGCAACGGTCAAATTTTTTTTGACCGTTGGGCCCCCAACGGTCAAAAAAAAAAGAAGTATAAACCCCCCAACCCTTTATTTTTTTCACATCTCAATCCTTTCTCAATTTTCTCTCAATTTCTCTCAAAGTCCTTGAAATTTACGCTCAAATTTCAAAATAATCCTTTACTATTTACTGAAAGAGCCCATTATAATTTTTTTAAAATATATATTTTTGGAAAATTTTAAAATTTTTATCGGATTACAATGGTCGGGGAATTACTTCGCCTAGACAACAAGCACATCTCCGTCGAGCAAATGAATATGGTAAGTTTTAATTTTTAATTTTTCAATATTATTAATTTTTTTCAATTATGTAATTTTAATTAATTTTTAATTTTTAATTTTTAAGCGATCTGTAGATCGGGTGTTGGAATGTTATATTCGCAACATGCCCGGTCCCCATCGCCGATTGATCGAAATTACTGCGGGAAGCGGGTTTTTGCACGTGGCCACGATAGGGTAGGGGTTCAAGTTGGAGCCGCCTTTGATCGGTAGCGTTGATAGAGAGGTGGAGACCCGAGACGCACACTTTCCATACGCCATGCAGAGTGTACCATCACCCTAGAAGATGTGCAATTGCGGTTGGGATTACCGGTGGGGACGGGTCGGTAGTCATCGGGTCCGCAACATCTATCGATTGGATGGCCGTATGCTACGAGCTTAGGTGCCATTCGGATAGAATTCAAGGAGCTCGGATCGATATGGCACGGTTACGAGAGCGCGCATTCCCGCATGGCCGAACGAGGGTTCGACCCGAAGAAGAAAGAATACGGTATGCTCGGGCATACATTCTTGAGATAATTGGAGGCTATCGATGCGGACCTCTCTAGAAACCTCGTCCACACGAGATGGCTCGAAACTTGTTGATTTGAGCGTGCGGTGAATTGAGTTGAAGTCCGCCGTGTTATCGAGGTTGTACCGGGATATATGCTGCGGGCGACGGCGAGCCGAGTAAAGCAAAAATCGGAGGTTGCCTATCACTACTGCGATCATGGGCATGGTTTGATTTCTATTTTTACGTCCTCAACTCGACTAGCCATATTCATTCCCACGCGATAACGAGGTAAATTTAATATTATATTTTACAATTATTTCGTAGATTTATAGTATAATTGCATGCTAAAAGGTTATTTAATTAGGTGGTCCCATCCCGTGAGTCATGTTGGAATACCTAACTCGCTTGAGGATATACGGCTCCTATTGGAACAACGGTCGGAATCACAAGTAAGTTTGAATTTCGTTATTATAATTGATTATTTCGTATGTAGTGTCTAGTATTATGTATATAACTAATATTTTGGTAATGTTAATATAGTTTCAATGGACACCGTACGAGGATCCCGAAATTCGGGCTGTAATTCCGGAGGAGTTCTTCCAAAATCCGAGCAGTTGGCACGTTAAGGTCCCAATAATCACCTACGCGACCGTGGAGATGCACCGATCGGATCGGGTGTCTGCGGCAATTTGGATTTAAACAACCGATTCCCATGCCACACGAGGTGCTCGATGATGAGCACCGAGTGGACTTCGGCAACGCGCACGGATTGGCCAAGATTTTGGTCAAGTCATATCGAGACGTGGGAGAACCGGTATGACTTTTTACCTAACCGGAACCGATCATCGTTCCTGAGTTAGCGTGCGTGCCGGAGTACATGCCATGGTTTAGAATCCATGGCAAGCCGTATCTGTTGCCGGATGAAGAGAGGCGGCGGCAAATTCGCGGCGAAGGAACGTCGGGCCCCATTACATCCAAGGAGAAGGGGTGATGAACGGGGCCATCAACAGCGCCTACTCGACCACCGGGGCAAGAATAACGCAGCGTATCTGATCATCGGGCCCAAAGATCAGCGCCTACACGATCCGGGCCCATCAGTCGGCCGACAACACCGACATCACAGCGTCCACCGTTTATGTCAGGTGCGTACCTACCCCTTATATGTATCCTCCTAACCCATACATGTTTCCTTTTCCCAGTCCTACCCCAGGTTGGAATGCATGGCCGGGTTCGAGCCCGTTCCCAACTACTCCCGATAGCCAGCCGATCGTGAGACCGACGTCGCATGTGGGATTAGAGGAGGCGCCGTCGGGGAGCAGTTCTTTCTACCAGACTCTTTCGCCGTACGGGATGCAGTCACCCCGCCGTGGTTTATGCAAACACCTCGGGGTCATTATTTTATCAAGGTGGGTCATCATCGCAACACCTGCAGAACTGGACCCACTGCGGAGGAACCCGA
Source organism: Gossypium sturtianum (assembly GCA_025698515.1). Classification (NCBI taxonomy): domain Eukaryota; kingdom Viridiplantae; phylum Streptophyta; class Magnoliopsida; order Malvales; family Malvaceae; genus Gossypium; species Gossypium sturtianum. Next base: position 161,672,771 of record CM046955.1, on the reverse strand, counting down.
TTCCCGCCCGAGGTTCCACGACCTTCGCGGAAGCTAAAAGAAGGAGGAATCCAACACAGCGTAACATCAAGCCCGCCCCGTGTGCACTGGTTCCCACCGAGCATCGATCCTAAACCGTAATTTAGTTTTATAATTTTTGTTTGTAATTTAATTATGTTTATATTTGATCAAATAGAAATGATCTATTTTTTTGCAATTTAATTTTTTTTATATTGAATAAATTTTGAGTTTAATTTTATTTCCTTTGTAATTTAATTTTTTTAATTTAATATTAATATATTTGATAAAATAGAAATGATTTAATTTTTATTTTTGTAATTTAATTTTGTTAATTTAATATTAATATCTTTGATAAAATAGTACTCCTGCTCACAGTGCACCCTGCTGGAAGCATTTTTGGCCACTGTTTGTTCAGAAACGTCTCCTCAAAATAATTTTACCGGACTCCACTGTAGCAAAAGAGCGTCCACGCGGCAGCTTTTTGCCCTTGTTTGTTGTAAACGTCTCCTCAAAATTATTTTGCCGGAGACTACTGGCCAAAAACTCAATTCATTTTTCACATTGCAAGTGGACGGAAGGAACCCCAAAAACGCGGCCACGTCAGCGCGTTTTTTGGGGAAAGTGGTACATTCCGGTAATTTTTTCTGAAAGTGATATTTTCCGGTAATTTTTGTTTTTCTTTTTTATATATGGGAGCTTTGCCCCTAAAAAGGTACGTAATTTTGCATTTTACAAATTTACATCAAAGTTAAAAAACTCTTTTAAGTAGTAATATCATACAACACAAACTTCCAAACCAGCTAGCTTTAGTACTCACACGACACTTTCAAACTTAAGATTTCTGATACCAATTGTTATTTTTGGACATTGAAAGCAGGTTAAAAAATTTAATCAAGTTTAAGGTAATCTGAAGTAAGGGGCCTCAACACATCGCTAGCTTCCGCCTCTATCAGCTCCAACTGCCTTTTTAAGAGGTGCATGTACACCACCCAATCACCTTCTCTACCAGGACTCGGCATCGGCATGACATATCCGGAATCCCCTCCCCAAGGAAAATGGTATGACCCGAATACAGGCCTACCCCATCCGAAATCCACTTTCGAAACCGGGAAACGCTGCCCCGATGACACTACAAAAGCCGGTCCCTCCTCGCTGCCATTGCTATATATCTTAGACAGTGCTGGCTCAGGACGATGAGCTTCAACCCAGTCAATCAGGCCCAGGAAGTGTTCCTTTGTCACTGCTTGCTCCAGGAAGTCATGTACCTGATTAGCCACCCACCACAACGGTTTCTCTATCAGTTCACTTACTCTCTGCCCTGCAAACGGAATAGAAAGAACATTTCCGAAATAGCAACTCATTGAACTCGCTTTCTCTTCATCTCCTTCACCCAATCTGACCCTTCCATCCACCACAATCCCCATCTTGGTACACTTGAAACCGTCCTTGGCAGCAAGGACTGCGATCAGTTTCCATAGGAAGGCACTGAAAGACTCAAGCTTGGTCCTTTTGTATCCATTAGTGCAGGCTAGTGATTGAAATTCGTTGAGTTGCTCCGAAGTGATGTAATATATGCGACTAATGAGATGATCAGTGGATTGACGTTGCTGTTTAGGGGGTGGTAATGAGGAGATGGGCACATACATGTGATCCAAGGAGGGGGCGATGCACCCTGGACGCCTGGGGTTCATCAGAGACCTTTGAAAAGAGGGCACCAAAGAGATTGACTTGAATCGAGCCATTTCAGCCCATGATACAAGAAACATGTTGGCTGAGTAGGCATCTGCTATTCGATGATCAAATGTGCATGCCACCACTATTCCGCCGCATCTAAGTTCTGTTGCCTGTAAGTATATATACATACAAATTTAATTCTCGTTTATTTCCAAAAAGAAAAGTAGTTTAGTTCTCGCTAAAAATCGCTCAATAGGTAAAAACTAAAATTGAAGCTTTAAATTAACTATTAAAGTTACTAATATTTAGCTACCAACTTCAAATATAGAAAGTAATTGAAGTCAACATGAAGAATATAAAAGGAAAATATTATTTTTTTGTTAATTATCATAGATAATATATTGTTAATGAATAATTCCTTAGCCTTATTCTATGATTATTAACAAATTCTGACTCTCAGGACAGTCATCATGTATGCTACTACATGATGATATATATTGTTATTTGTTTTATATTGATTAAATTGTGGCATAGATGATCTAAAACTTAGACATATTGCAGTATTCTAATAGATTTTTTATTTTTTTTAAAAAAATCATTTTGGGTGGTCTAAAAGCAGGCCGGAAAGGAAGTTGTCGCCCCCATCAAATTTGTCGTCATCTAGTGAAAAGGGTGAATAAAAATATTTCCTAAGTCTTTTGGTTATAATTCAGATATTAATTCTGAGTCAGAAGGAATGAATCTGAGTGTGTTTCTTTGTTATTATTCAGACGTTAGGGAAATGGTTGAAGTTAAAGTAGAGTATCCTTTATAATACCTGAACTGAGAGCACTCCATGTTTCTTCTGAGGTACGAGTTTGCCTTCAATGCTTTCATCAGGGTTATGCAAGTCGAGGTCTCGAAGCTCAACATCAGCATAAGCTTCTACGAAATCCACCCCACGGTTGTTACAAAGCAGCTCGGGTTCGCCCACAGTGTTAGCCACAACCTCACCCGCAAAGGCGTAGTAGTAGACCAGAGCCTGAGCCATGGCTTCCTTCAGGACACTGGCCATGGAAGTGAAGCTCACGATGCTGCCTTCTGGTTTCTTGTAACAAAAGGAAACTTCCACGTTGACGGCAGGCAGAATCAAGTCAAGGTTAGAGAGTGGTAGCCAGTGTTGTTGCAATGGTAACACTGCTGCTATAATTTCCTCCTTGCTCACCGTCACCGTGAAATCTGCTTTTGCGCCCATGCCTGCCTACCTATTAGCTCTGGGCTTCTCTTTTTTTTTTTTTTGGTTCTGTTTCTTGGTCGGATATATCGTAACAGAATGATAATAATGAGTTTGGATGAGCATCGTAACTTCAATTTATAGGGAAAGAAATTATTTAAGAATGTTTCTATCTTATCATAATGCTAAATATTTTGTGTGGTGTACATTTTCTTCATGCATGGCTAATGCACCTGCTTTGGCTGTTGTATTTTCTTTATCTAACAAGGTTAGAATAAATACTTCTCGGCCTATAATCAAATTGTCTCGTTTATACTCTAATTCTTTAACTTCTCTATGTTGAATTATGGGCCTAACTTTTATTTAGCTTATCTGTTCCTAATCCAGTTTTGGATATTTGCTGTAGTATTCCCAGCTCTTATGCAATTCTTATTTTATGGCTAAAGTCATTAAACCAGCAAAAAGTTTATATCCATGGAAACACAAATGAATTATTTATAAATTTAGTATTATTATTATATATTACCAATAACCCCAAAGAGCAGGCGATTAAGGAGTGCTGATCACATCCCAGTAAAGTCATTAAACTTGCATGGCTTCTATCTATGTTCATCTCTTACTCTTTTTTCTTTTTCTTTAGTAACTTTATACCGCTACCATTAAATTCAATTAATGAATGTAGGGTAGCAAGCAAGACAATTATTAAAATTTGTCAGCTTTGTAATTTGGTGTCCCTCTCCAAACTTTTTATATATTATTTGCATGTGGAATATATGTTTCATATTTTTTTTAAGATTATTTTATTTAATATATAAAATAGAAAAACTTTTAGCAATACTATTACTTTATATTATTTTTAACAAGAAAATTAAATGAAAGGAAAAAAAAAAACTATTAAGGTTTAATTATAAGTCTTAAGTCAAATTTTTAGGATGATAATATTTAATTTGGTAATCTAAATGAAATGGTTGGTGGGTAAATTTTGTTATAAATTACCGCATACTGGATTATTAACTTAATTTGGTTAGTGAAACAGGTGAGGAAATTGAGGGGGTTGGAGAAAGTTGAGGGCACAAAGCTTGGGGGGACACAAAAAATGAAAAAGAAGAATTATTTTGTTGTTGAAATACGTGGCGGTGGTGGTGTAAAAATATATATCCCAACACCCAACTTGTGTGTTTGAAAGCAGCAGATGCCTTGCTTTCTCTTGATTATATATTATTGGTTACAAACTAACTATCCCAAAAACAATCTGAAAATTCAACTCTAAGCCAAACAAACAAATAAAACAATTCAGAATAATAAGGAATCTGTCAACCAACATGAAAAGGGAATCCAATTTTCAAACAACTAGTAATATCAAATAAACATTTTTCAAGCTTCCCATTAATTTGAATATGAAAACCGCTTTCAAAATTATTCTATATACTAGATTTCTTCAGGACCCACCCAAAAAGTGAAAAAATTTAGATAAAAATATAATTTCAAAAAATAAGTTTTGACAAAAAATAAAACTCATTTTTAAACGGCCTGGCCCAAATTTTAAAAAAATTGTTGTTTTTTATTATTACTATTTTATCATTATTTTTTCATTGTTTTGCTATCATTTCGCCATTATATTGCTACTATTTTGTTATTATAATTTAGATATTGTATAACTCTTATTTTATTATTAATTTTGTTACTAATTTAGAGATATTTGCTTACTAAGTTGCACTTATATTGCTGTTATTTAAGTATATATATTAATTTTTTTCATTTGTTTGGAAACATTTATTTTAATGTTTTTATGTATTTGATGTATTATATTTTTTAAATTTATTTTTATATAAAAAATTTTTAATATAAGCGAGTTGGGTCCTGACCTAGATTTTTTACTTGACTCGGCCCGAAATCAACCTGATCCAATCCATGGACAACTCTACAATATACTATGAGTTGCAACTTGCTTCTATATAATCTAGTGTAATAAGAGTAGTCTCCATGGTAGTGTCTATTATTAGGGTTTTTTTTACATTAATAATGTCGAAACCATTTTTTTGAAAAGGGTCGACTTTGATTTTGAAAACGAAAACGAACATGGGAGTCGCCACCAGTCCTTTTGGATGAGGTGGGATCGGGTCACCTCGAAAAAGTGGTTGTTTTTAATAAACGGTTTGATTTATTAAAACAACGATTTTGGTCCACGAGATTCAAAAAGAAGGGTTCAGGAGTCGGTTACGTACGAGGAAGGATTAGCACCCTCGCAGCGCCCAAAATTGGTGCCTAGTTGATTAATTAATGTCTTAGGGTCGAAGATTGAAAATTTGAAGAAATTTTAAAATATGATCCTTCGTTAAAATATCGCTTAATTGAAATTTTTTTGAGAAAAGGGCGTATTCCACGTTAATCGAGGAAAATAATTATGTCCCGTAAGTTAGGACACAATATCTTAAATCCCCGAAACGAGAATAAACACCGAAAATTATTTATTCTGAAAGATGTTTGATTCTCTCGGTTTTAGAAAGAAACCATATTCTGTAAGTTAGAACACGATCTTTTTGTAATTCCCGAGATTACTTAAAAATTTTAAAACGTTCGTTTGTTCGAATTTATCGAGAAAGTCAAAACCCTGTAAGTTAGGGATCGACCTTTCGAATTTTAAAAACACGGAGTATCACTTATTTTAAAAACAAAATTTTTAATGCATAACGTAAAATGTAACACGGTTTTGTGGTGAAATGTAAAATGGGTTACGGTGTTTGCGTGCATGACAGAATAATAAGTATGTTAATGTAAATGACAATATGAAGAACGAAAATAAAATAAACAAGCCAGAAATAAAATGACAAATAATAAGAATAACAAACTAAAAATTTGAAGCTAAAGACCTAATATTACATAAATAAATAAATATGGTGTAAAACAACTTAAGAATAATAATAATATTAATAATAATGATGATGACATTAATAATAATAATAATAATAATAATAATAATAATATAATAATAATAAAACTAAAGTTTTAAATTTATATAAAAGGATATAAATAGATAAATGATAAAATAAGATAAATGTATATATATAAAAAAATTTAGGTAAATAAATATATAAAAAAATATAATAATAATAGCAATAATATTGCAAAACTAATTAATTTAGTAATATGATAATAAAACAAATAAGTAAATACAAAAAAGAAAATATAATAATAATAATATTAAACTAATTAATTTAATAATAAAGTAGCAAAAATAACAAAGAAAGGACTAAATTGAATTTTAAAACACAAATTTGGGGCAAATCAGAAGTAAATAGAAAGGAAAAGGACCAAGTTGAACGCGCTAATAACAAGGAGGGACCAAAATGGGAAATAATCCCCACCCTCCAAAACGCACAACTTCAAGGCGGACCAAATTGAAATCGAAACAAATTATAGGGCCAAAATTAAAGACGAAAGAAACTTAATTGTAAAACAATAAAAAAGCGGGAGGACTCGCAGCGCAAATAGCCCCAAAAGCAAAAACACGCGGATCCCCCCTTGCGTATCGGGTCGACGCGCGGGTCAAGCGTCAAAACGACTCCGTTTTATCGTCTAAAGCAACGGCCCAAAACGGTGCCGTTTCATGCACCTATTTAAACCAATTTTAAAAAAAAAAATCATTATTTCTGCCAAAGTAAAAAAAATAAAAAATTCAAAGGTTATCTTGTTTTCTCTGCAAGGGTCTTGAGTTTGGCCAAGGCTCTGATGGGCCACCGCCACACCTCCACCGCGCCTCCGCCGTGGACGGTGGTCGGACGCCCCAAGTAAGTTTTCTTCTCCTTTTTATTATACTTTGATATATATATATATATATAACAGTTTTTTTTAAAGGAAAATAAGGAAATATAGGTATATATATGTATAGTTTCGAAGAAGGAAAATAAAGGAAAAAAAATATATATATAAGGGTGATGACCTTGGTATGTTTGAATCTTGATTTTTTTTTTCTCTTCAACTGTCTGTTATTTCTTCTTATTGTATGCTAGAATCTGTTTGTTGTATTCAAAAGTCCGAAAAAATTACAAAGGATTTAGATGGCTTTTATAGCCATTTACAACTTATTATTTTGTATCTATTTGTCATTTCTGTTGCAGGCAAGTGGGCGGTGGCCAGTGGAAGTGCTGCAGTGGCGCCGGGTCAGGGCTGCAGACCTAGGTGCGGCGCACCTAGGGTTAAAGTTTTGTTTTTTCTGCTGGGGTATTGGGCTGCTAGGGTTTAGTTTGGTTTTGGGTTGGAATTTTAGGCTTTTGGGTGTGTTTGGATTTTGTTTTTTAGTTTTATTTTTTATGGGCCCCAGGCTAAAATTGGGCCTTGAAAAAAAAAAGTACTATAAAAATAGGATGACCACATCACCAATAAAAATTAATATTTTAATAAAATAAATAAAATAATTTTTAATTTCGAAAGGAGTAATGCCAAACAAGGAGCGACACCCTTTTTCACATGCAATTTTACTTATATATATTTTAAACAAATCTTATATTTTTATAGTTTTATAATTTTATTTTATTTTATTTTTATAATTTTTAATATTTATAATTATAAATATTTAATATTTAAAATAATGACCATTTTGATAATTTTTTAGTAAAATTGACATAAAAATATTAGGGTTAACTATTTAAATAGTCACTCAATTTTTTTAGCAAGTTCTTAGTTTAATCATAAAAATTTTAATATTTATAAAAAATTGGTTGAGTTGTTTTATTTTTTTAATAATTATAATTATAAATTTTTAAATATTTAGAATAATACTGAGTTGATAATGTGTAAACATTGAGGGCGAAATGTACTGAATTTTTAAAAATAGAATCAACTTGATTGAATGTGTAAAATATTAGGGGCTAAATTTGTTATTATACCAATAAAAAAAAAGCTACAATAACATTCTGTTGGATGACCATAGATTTTAATGGTAGAGTGACTAAAATAAAAAATTCAAGTGATGAAATTAACAAAAAAAAATTCAGTGAGCTAAAATAAGAACTTGCTAAAAAATTTGAGTGACTATTTAAGTAGTTTATCCTAATATTTTTATGTCAACTTTACCAAAAAATTATCATTTTTGTCATTATTCTAAATATTAAAAATTATAATTATAAAATATTATAAAATTAAGAAAATAAAACAACTTAACCTTTTTTTATTAATATAAAAACTATAAAAAATATAAATATAAATTTTGATTAAAAAAATATAAAAGAAAAAGAAAAAGTGCATGTGAAAAAGGGTGTCACTCCTTGTCCTTGTTAGGAAACACCCCATTTGAAATTAAAATATTATTTTATTTATTTTTATTAAAATATTATTTTTATAAGTAGTCTCGTTTAATATATCGGTGACATCACCTTCTAATGTTGGAAACAATCCATGCTCATAAATAATCTACTTTCATCCGATTTTTGTAACTATTTATTTTTCTTATTATTGATTTAAAAAAATCTTCTATCCTTATTGTAAACACTAAATTTTGTCCGGCTCAATTTCGTGTTTAATTTTCAAAATTAAAAAAAAAATTTGAAAAATACAAAAAATAAAAATTGCATTTTAACTCTTAAACTTTCCTTAAATTTCATTTTGACCCCTAATTTTTTCTTAATTTTCATTTTGACCCCTAAACTTTCCTTAAATTGCATTTTGACCCCAAATCTTCTAAAAATTACACTTCAGCTCTAGAAGTTTTGCTGCATTTGCAATCTGGTCTTTCTGGCAAAATCACGTGATTTGAGCACCTACCCTCCGTGATTTCCGGCCACCAGCCTAGGGCATGGCCTCCCTCCTCCCTAGCCACCACTTGCAAAAAATTCAACCATAAAAGGGGTTCTTACCCCAAAAATCAGCCAAGAACCAAACCCCCCCAAAAAAAAAGAAAAAAAAAAGAGCTTTTCGAAAAAAAGAGAGAAGAGGAGAAGAGACTAGCCATCGGCGCACCACCGGGTGAAAACGACAGCAGCAGCACAAGCGACGGCGTGAAAGAGGTGGCTGTGCAAGCTAGGGTTTGAGGAAGAAGAAGGAAGAAGAAGAAGAAGAAGAAAGAAAATAAAAAAATAAAAAATAAAATAAACAAATTTAAAACAGTCGGGTTGAACAGAGCCCAGCGGCCAAGGCGATCGCGATCCCGTGATCAGGGACGGCGGCCAATCAACGAGCGAGCAAGAGGGCTCGACCCAAAGAGCCCAACACACCCAGGCCCAAGTAGCAGAAAAGGAGAAGAAAAAAAATAAAATAAAAAACAACTAGCATGAGCCAAAGAAGCGAGCCAACTTTGTGCGGCCAGCAGACCACCCAAAGAACCTAACACAGCCCAGATCCAAAGAAGTTGCGGACAGCGAGGCCAGCAAAGAAATTTCAACGCAGCAGCGAGCCAAGCCAATTCGGTGGCCTAGTAGGCAGCGATCAATGACCTACCGACCCAATCAAAAAAAAAAAAGGAAAAAAGAGAAAGAAAAAAACCGAGTCGCGTAACCCGTTCGATCAGGCCCGTATTTTGGGCTTTTCGGTAATTTTTTTTACCCACTTTTAATTTAATTCGTGTATTTTTTATGACATTTCGTTTTAATATTATTGGTATTTTTTTAGCATTTTTTATTTTTTAATTGTATTTTATTTTATTTTTTAATTTAAATAATTTTAATAAATAAGGCAACGAATCGATTTGACACTAAGTCGTTGATTTCATTGCTATGTTGGGTGAATATCATGGGTTCGTGTTAAATACGATATGTTTTTTTTAAAATCGAAAAATTTAAAAAATTCTCGGGTTTTAAAATAAAATGATTATTTTTGTGGTTATTCTTAAATTATCAAAATTTCGTTTTTAAAATGTATATAATACGATAATATGTAATTTATCAAAATTTTCGTGTTTCAAAAATTCTCGTGTTTTAAAATAAAATATTTTTTTTTGTAAATTATCAAATTATATTTGAATGAATATATGATAATATATAATTTATTAAAATTCTCGTGTTTCAATCGGATCACGATTAAATATTAAATTGAACTCGTATTTTTGAAAATTAAGACAACGCGCGCTTAACGAGATACCAATTTTGGGTGTCGCGAGGGTGCTAATAATACCCTCAGCGCGAAACCGACTCCGAACCCTATTTTTCTCTGGAATTTTGGCGTAGACCTAAACTCGGCTTTTTTAAGAAAATTCAAAAAATAATTTTTCTTTTAAAAAGAGGATTTATTAGGTGTCCAATCACACCTAGGAAAAAGGATCGGTGGCGACTCCCTTTTTTAAATAAAATCGAAACTCTGTTTTCAAATTTTTAATAATTTTCTCAATTAGCGCCCGAGCAAATTTTACGTCGCTACAGCTGGCGACTCCACTGGAGACTTTTTTTTTTTTAGAGTCAAGTCTGGTGTTAAACGCGTGTTATCAAAATTTTTGAATTTCTTTGTTCAAATTAACATTTAATCGTGATCCTTAAATTCTGGTTTTTGAAAAATCATGCATTTGCATCATGTTGTAAATATTTTTCTAACTTGTTTTATCTTTTTGTTTTTCAGCTCTAAGTTTTTACGGTTTTAATTTTTTTTAGTTTTAAAATAAAAACGAAAAGGTTTGTGAGTTTTTCCCCACACACCGTGCACTTGCATTTTTGCATAACATGAGCTCTCTACCCGGGCTCCGTCCGCTTAAGTGGAAGTAAACGCTATGCCTTCGTGAGTTAACTCGTCCCTCCGCATGAGGCTAGTGGATACTTAGGGTTACATATGACTTATGCTTTCGTGAGTTAACTTGTCCCTCCGCATAGGCATAAGTAAATGTAATCCTCGAATTGAACTTCGTGAGCTGTGATGGGCAATGGCCCGAGGCTCAGTGCTAATCTTAGTAGACGACAGATCTGAACAATTCGAGTACCTTTCTAGAACAGAAACCGCATATAGTGAACTGTACGAGCCACCTAACTAGAGCCATGCCGAACCTTCGTCCGTTTAATAGTCACCAAAATAAGTACATGGGAGAAACGCCTCTTACCTTTTATTTCTTTTACATTTACACTTTTTATGCAAGGGAATCGGGTCCATTTAATAAATTGGATCGGGTAGATTATCTGATGAGTATGTGGGGTAGGTTTTTGTAAAGCATAATGAGGAAATAAAAATAAAAAAATAAAAAAAAAACGTGGGTCGGTTTCACCAAAATACATAATTGGATAGTTTAATTTGTTAGATTTTCCATAGTTTTTTCTTCATTTATACTTATTACTAACCAAGGCTATTTGTCTTCATTTATTTTTCGTCATGCATCATAGGCATCTTATTAGAAAGGTGTTGACTAAAGATTGATTGCCAAAAACGGGTTTCTGATGGAGGAGTCAATTACGCAAGTAACCGAGAAAAATGCCGTAGTCCGAGACTGGTCTTTGAAAACCCAGAAAGCAAAAGGGGACAGTTCAAAGGAAGGATGTGTCTCCAATCTTCCCGAGCATGTGACTTCGAATGCTCGTCAGAATAACCTCGAAGACTTGACTAGGATCTGGAAACATTGGGACTCAAACACGAGGGGCATTTTCACTGAAAAGTACGGGGACATAGTTCACTTGATCGCAGTCAATGTAGACGAACAGCTGATTCAAGCCGTGGTTCGATTCTGGGACCCAGCTTATCAATGTTTCACTTTCAATCAGGAAGGTATGACTCCGACCATAGAAGAGTATGCCGCTTTACTTCGCGTTGATAATGCGCAATTCAACAAGATATATGCCAAAGAGCCCAAACCAATGACCTTCAAGAAAAAAATAATGAAGTTGACAGGGATGACTGATACATGGGCTGAAAAACAGATAAAGAAAAAGAACGAAGTCAGTTGTGTTCCATGGTTTGCTTTTCGAGACTTAGTTCAAAACCATCCAGATGTTTTGAAGAGAGTGGATTTGTTTGCTTTGGCCATTTACGGATTGATCGTCTTCCCAAAGGTTCTCGAGCATATAGAAGTTGCGATAGTGGATTTCTTCGAAAAGTTGAGGCAATGAATCAACCCTGTCCCAACTATCTTGGCCGAGACTTTCAGATCTCTAAGTAGTTGTAGGAGGAAAAAGGAAGGGCGTTTTGTCGGATGCGCACAATTACTTAATGTTTGGATTCTAAGCCATTTCTGGAAAGTGGAGCGCACACCTTTCCATATGTTTTCAAAAACATTCGCTCCATTGGAAGCTTACCTTGGGAAAGATTGGCCAAAGGATGTCACCGAACAGCAGTGGGTCTCGATTTTTCAAAACCTCTGCGCCGAAGATATAACTTGGAGAGCACAATGGATTTGTCCTTCAGTTCTGTTATACAAATGCGAAATCCAAGATTGGGTTCCTTTACTCGGATTATGGGGAGGAGTTGGATATGCTCTGTTAATGGTTCAAAGGCAGTTTGCTTCACAACAATTCATACCAGCTACCGGGGGATTGGCACAGTCTGAGTTTGCCTTTACAGGTGAAGGTTACATGAAAAAAGTCTGAGACACTGCAAAGTCTTAGAAGGAAATTTACCTAATGGAGTTAGCTCTCTATGCTAATACTATCACTCAAGATTATGACATATGGAAACAACGACGAGTGAATAGTCAACAAACCTCGCCGACGGATTACACTTTCCAGAATCCTTTCTCAGAAGAAATATCGTCCGAGCTGGAATTGGCTAGACATGAATTTGAACATGAAAAGGCCAAGTTGTTACGAGATATTAGTTCTCTTCAAGAGGAAAACTACCAGCTGAAGATCGATGTTCAAATTGAAAAATCTAGAACCGAGAAAATCCAGAAAGAAGCTGAGATCATGAGAAATGATCTAAGAAATCTTCATTTGGAAAATAAGAAATTAAGAGGCACCATAAAGAATAGTGGGTTGGGCAAATCATCGGCAGAATGGAAGGAAGAACTAAGCAACATCAAAGGTGGGATGGAATTCTGGAGAGGGAAAACGTAGAAGGAAGAGGAAAAAGCTGCGCGTGCTATGATAGTGTTAAGGAAGAAGAATGTTGAATACGAAACCGTGTCTGCAGAATTAATAACTAGTCAGTCTGAGTGTCAAGAGCTAAGAGAGAAAATACGAGATTTAGAAAATACGCTGCAAGCTCATCAGCAACATTTGGATACTTTCCTAAAAGCCCTAGAAAAAAAGAATGGTCAGCATGACAGAGACACTCGCGCCTACGAAAGAGCTCTCCAAGAAAAGGATATGCACCTCGGCCATTTGATCAATGAAATTCGCAAGGCAGCCGTGCAAATTGTGCCATTATCAGATGAAGCAGATGTTCTCAACTGCCAATTCCCTCCAAGCCAAAGATCAAGCATGTCAGAGTTCCTAGAACGGGTGAATAAACAAGGCGATGTAGCTAGGAAATTTGTGTAACAGTTAAAATAAAGATGGTAAAAATGTTTTGTAATAGACTCTTTTGATAAATGAAACGCCCAAGTATGGGGCTATCTTGAAATCAACACCTATTTTTCGCATACTTACGCATGACTGACATTTATTCATTCATACATTCATTCATTACATGCACATATCACCCTAATCATTCACTAAGGTTAAAACCATACAATCCACAGTTGCAGCACTACAAGTCTGGAATCACGCCATTGTTATAGGACGCGTCTAAGAGCTAAAATTATGGAGGCTGAATTCAATGAGAGAATTGAAAGGATGGAAATGATCCAAAGAGAGTTACAAGAGCAGTTGGCCAAGTCACAGCAGGAGGCGGGAGACATGATGGTGAGATCTCGAGAGGAATCACTCGAGCAAAGGGATCAAATGGTATACAGAGCCCTGACATCATGGAGCCTCAGTCAAGAGCTAATCATGATCAGGGTCCGCTCTATCCCCCAGGATTCACTCCACCTCATGCCCATGTAATGCAAACAGGATATCCTCAAGGGGAACCTGCAGGCCTAGAGCAACGACCTGCACCACCTGCTCATCTAGGGCAAGGTATATTCGTATCGAACCCCGGAGCTAATCCTGCTGATCCAATTGTTCCAGATCTGGACAATCCGGTGGAAATAGCAAAGTTGAAAACTGATCATTATGATGCTCAAGATAGGTATAAGATATTGGAAGAAAGGCTCAAAGTAATAGAAGGTACTGAACTATTCTCTGCGTTGAGTGCCAAAGAGCTCAGTTTGGTGCCCGATCTGGTTCTACCCCCGAAATTCAAAGTGCCAGATTTTGAAAAGTATGATGGGATGAGATGTCCAAAGGCGCATCTTGTCATGTTTTATCGGAAGATGACTGGTTACGTGAATGAGGATAAATTGTTGATACACTGCTTGCAAGATAGCTTGGTCGGATCAGCTCTTTGATGGTACAATCAGCACAGTAAAGAAAAGATTCGATCATGGAAAGACTTAGCATCAGTATTTTGTGAGCAATTCAAGCATGTATCCGACATGGTGCCTGATCAATTAACTCTACAGATGATGGAAAAGAAGCCATCGGAGACTTTTAGGCAATATGCGCAAAGATGGAGGGATATCTCGGCCCAAGTAGAACCCCCATTAACTAAAACTGAGATAACGGTCCTCTTCATCAACACTTTGAAAGCGCCGTTTTACGATAAGTTGGTAAGAAGCGCCACGAAAGACTTCGCAGATATTGTAATATCCGGGGAACTTATAGAGAATGCCATCAAGAGTGGAAGGATGGAAGGCCCCGAGAGTTTGAAAAGGGCAGTACCCATAAAGAAAAAAAAAGAGGCAGAAACCCATATGGTGGGAACCGAGAGCCCCTACACTTCTAATCCGTACCTAACCCAATCACGACCTCGATATCGCCCACCTCTAAACTTCTATTTTCCTCTCCAAAGCCCTTACTATCAAGCACCTCCTCCTTACCCCGTCTACGCCACAAATAACTAAAGACCATTCGCCATGTTCCCACCAAATACCATGCCTTCTCAAAGCCAACCCAAAAATGAACAAAGACCGACAAGACCCAATCCTGAAAAACCTCAATTCACCCCTATTCCCGTGTTATATGGAGAGTTGTACCCAAAAATATTAGAAAAACAATTAATATCCCCACATTATATGGCACCCCTGAAGCTTCCATACCCAAAATGGTACGATCCTAATGCTAGTTGCATGTACCACGCTGGAAACCAGGGGTATTCTACAGAAAATTGTCTTGCCTTTAAAATGAGGGTTCAAGGTCTTATTGATGCAGGAATTTTACGATTTGATGGTGCTAATAATATGGCTGGAAATCCGCTCCCTAACCATACTGAAGGGAACGTAAGCGCGGTGACAAAAGAAGACAGGTGGCGAGCCAAAAGTTGTGTTTCTGAAATAAAGACACCTTTGCGGAAGGTATGGGAAATAATGGTTGAGAAGGGTTTGTTCTGTCCACTCAACAGAAGTTTCAATGAAGAAAGTACAAAAGGTCAAAGTTTTTTGTGACTTCCATGGCATTGAAGGGCATGACGTCCAATCCTGCGAAGAATTCAAAAAACTACTTCAGGACATGATGGATAACAAGGAGGTTAAGATCTTTGATAAAATGGACGAGGCCGAGGAAAGGGAAATATGCGCCTCTGATAATCAACTATTAGCTATCCCTTATAGCACCGATCGACCTTTGGTGATTTACTACGAGGCAAAAAAGGAAAAAGTGAAACCAAAGATGATAATTAAAGTTCCATCTCCTTTCCCTTACAAGGACAACAAGGCGGTACCATGGAAATATGATGTCAACATTATCATACCCGAATGTAAAAAATCCAAAGCTACGACTGGAAGTGTTAGCGAAGTAGGACACTTTACCCGCAGCGGGAGATGTTATTCTCCTGAGGTGGTTGAACCAATGAAGAAGACTGGTGACTCGAACCAGAAAGGAAAGACACACATGTATGAGGCTGAGTTTGAAACTCCGTCCGAACAAGAAGTTAAAAGGCCTGTGAATGAGGAGGAAGCACATGAATTCTTGAAGTTCATTAAGCATAGTGAATATAACGTCGTAGAACAATTAAACAAAAAACCAGCACGAATCTCGGTATTATCCCTACTGTTGAATTTAGAACCACATCGGAATGCTTTGCTGAAAGTGTTAAATCAAGCTTATGTGGCGAGCAACATATCTGTTGAAAAGCTTGATAGGTGGGTGAACAACCTGAATGCGGATAATTTCATCTCTTCCAGTGATGACGAAATACCGCCAAATGGTAGGGGCTCCGTAAAAGCATTGCACATCACAACCAGTTGCAAGGGTTATATAATACCGAATGTGCTCATTGATAATGGGTCTGCACTCAATGTCATGCCTTTGGCCACGCTTTCTAGGATGCCAATTGATATGTCTTATCTGAGGCCTTGTCGCTCTACAGTAAGGGTATTTGATGGGACACGACGAGAGGTCATGGGAAAGATTAAAATTCCTCTAGAAGTGGGCCCATGTACATATGATATCGAGTTCCAGGTCATGGACATCACGCCTTCGTATAATTGCCTTTTAGGGAGGCATTGGATCCATTCTGACGGGGCAGTTCCTTCATCTCTCCATAAAAAAGTAAAGTTTATCATGGATAACCGCTTGATCACGGTCGCTGGTGAAGAATAAATTGTTGCATCTATCTCTGCTGACGTACCCCTACATCGAAATAAACAAAGATGCAGTAGAATGTTCCTTCGAATTTATCAAAGCTACATTTGTTGCTGAAGGAAATAGGATTCCCACACCCAAGCTGTCAATGAATACCAAGATGGGAATTAAGCTGACTGTGGGAAAGGGAGCCCGAACGAAGAAAGGTTTGGGAAGATATCAGCAAGTAATAGTTAGAGCACTAAAACCAGTACACCACAAGGCTCGATACGATTTAGGGTTCAAGCTGAATATACGACAAAGAAGAAAATAATACAGAAAGATCAAGAAAGGAGGATTGCAAGAGCCTCAGGTCGGGAATTGGAATGGGAGCCCATAGCGTATCCTCCTTTGTCAAAAACATTTACATCCGCAGGAATGATGTACCCAGTGCGAAATAATTCACGAAGCACGCTGTTATTGATTGAAAGGGGTCTTCAGAACGTCAGTATAAATGTTATTAACAAATGGGATGATGCAATTAAAGATGTTTCAATGATACGCCCTGGTCCTCCCGGATTCGTTTTGAACAATTGGACTGCTATGGATCTTCTTATAGTTTCTAAGTCCTCTCCAGAGTAATGCTCATTGTTAACTCTCTCTTTTTTGTGCCCCTAAGTAATAGTGGGATTCTTTTGTAAGAGCTTATGTTTGCTCTTTATCATTTAAATGAACATTAATGGAGATACATTTTGTTATGGTCTTTTCATTCTCATTAACCTCATAACTATTCCCTCTTCTCACAGCCTGTCCTTACATGTATCTCATATCATGCCATAACATTATGCTTGTTGGTTCCAATACTTTGATGCTCTTCTATAGTTTTCTTTTCCATTCAACTTTCAGGTGCTCAGATATCAACGACATGAGCAATCCCGTTACAATTCTTGAAATCGATTTCGAGAAAACTATTTGTTTAGGAGAATTCGAAGTTGAGGAAAATGCTGAATATTATGTCTCGTCTCCTAACTTACTAAGAAGATAAATAGATTTTACCCCATCAAGAATCGGTTGAGACAGTAAATTTGGGAAATGAAGAAAAGAGACAAGAAGTGAAGATTGGGACTTCCATTTCAGATAACACTAAACATGATTTGATCGCCTTGCTTCATGAGTACAAAGATGTATTTGCATGGTCGATCGAGGACATGCCAGTTTGAACGAGGATGTAATGGTCCATAGAGCGCCATTTGAAACAGAATGCAAACCTATTCAACGAAGCTAAGATGAATGAGACACGAAATCTTTGTTAAAGATAAAAGAAGAAGTCAAGAAACAATTTGATGCCGCTTTACACAGTCTCTAAATACCCAGAATGGGTAGCTAACATAGTCCCAGTACCGAAGAAAGACGGCAAGGTACGAATGTGCGTGGATTATCGCGATCTAAATCGAGCAAGTCCTAAAGATAATTTTCCCTTGCCTCGATACGTTGGTGGATAACACAACAAAACATTCATTGTTTTCTTTCATGGATAGATTCTCGGGTTATAATAAGATAAAGATGACTCCCGAGGATCTGGAGAAAACTACCTTCGTAACGATGTGGGGGACATTCTGCTATAAGGTGATGCCGTTCGGAATAAAGAATGCTGAGGCAACATATCAGAGGGCCATGGTGATGTTGTTCCATGACATGATGCACAAATAAATAGAAGTCTATGTCGATGATATGATTGCCAAATCTCCGGGGGAAAGAGAGCATGTTGGGAACCTCAGGAAGTTGTTCGAAAGACTAAGAAAGTTCCAGCTGAAGCTTAATCCAGCCAAGTGTATGTTTGGGGCTACCTCGGGAAAATTACTAGGCTTCATTGTCAGCGAGAGAGGTATTGAGGTTGATCCAGATAAGATAAAAGCCATACAAGAACTACCACCTCCGCGCACACAAAAAAAAGTCAGAGGATTTTTAGGGAGGTTGAACTACATCGCTCGATTCATTGCTCAACTTACCAACCAGTGTGACCCAATTTTTTGACTCCTTCGAAAACATAATCTGGGAGAATTGAATGAGGAGTGTCAAATGGCTTTTGACAAGATAAAACAGTATTTGTCTAGTCCCCCGGTGCTAGTATCGCCAACTTTCGGAAGACCGTTAATATTGTATCTGACTGTGTTCGAAAATTCAATGGGTTGCGTACTGGGGCAACATGATGAGTCGGGGAAAAGAGAAAAGGTGATTTACTATCTCAGCAAAAAGTTCACAGAGCATGAGGCAAAGTATTCGTCAATTGAAAAATTCTATTGCGCTTTGGTTTGGGTAGTTCGGAGGCTCAGGCAATATATGTTGTATCATATGACATGGTTAATTTCAAAGCTGGACCCAATAAAGTACATGATGGAATCACCTGCACTCTCAGGAAGAATGGCACGATGGCAGATCCTACTATCGGAGTACGATATCGTCTATGTGAGCCAAAAGTCGATAAAAGGGAGCGCAATAGCTAACTTCTTAGCAACTCGAACAACGGAGGAATACGAGCCATTGAGATTTTATTTCCCAGACGAAGACTTGATGTGCATTACAGAAAAAGAATATGAGTCGTCAAAAGAGAAATCATAGAAGATGAGCTTTGATGGTGCATCGAATGCATTGGGGCATGGGATTGGAGCAGTCTTAGTGTCATCAGAAGGGAACCATTATCCGCTCACTGACAAATTAAATTTCTTCTGTACCAATAACATAGCGGAATATGAGGCTTGCATCATGGGACTTCGTGCAGCTATTGAACGAAACATCGAAATCTTAGGGGTGTACGGGGACTCAGCGTTGGTGATTTACCAAATCCGTGGAGATCGGGAAGTGAGAGATTCAAAATTAGTTAAATATCACGATCTCGTTGTGGAACTGATTAAAGAATTCAAAGAAGTGACTTTTAATTACTTCCCACGAGAAGAAAACCAATTGGCTGATGCCCTGACCACTTTGGCTTCAATGTTCAAAGCAAACAGAGAAACGGAAATAATGCCTCTCCAAATGAGCATATATGAGGTCGCTGCACATTGTTTTAGCATTGAAAAAGAGACAGATGGACAACCATGGTTCCATGATATCTTAGAATATGTCAAGAATCAAAGGTATCCCGAGCAAGCAAATGAGAACGACAAAAGAACAATCAGAAGAATGGCGGTGGGATTTGTTCTTGATGGGGATATCCTGTACAAAAGAGGAAAAGATCAAGTGCTTCTGAGATGCGTGGATGCTGTTGAAGCCAGAAAAATACTTGAAGATGTCCACGAAGTAATTTGTGGGACGCATGCCAATGGTTTCACTATGGCTAGGCAGATTATGAGACTCGGTTATTACTGGTTGACGATGGAAAACGACTGCATTAGTTATGCACGAAAGTGCCACAAATGTCAAATTTATGGCGATAAAATTCATGCAGCCCATTCGCCCCTTCATGTCATGACTTCTCCGTGGCCTTTTTCTATGTGGGGCATGGATGTTATAGGGTCAATTTCCCCAAAAGCTTCTAATGGACACCGATTCATTTTTGTGGTTATAGATTACTTCACAAAATGGGTAGAAGCCGCTTTGTTTGCTAATGTGACGAAGACTGCAGTTTGCAGGTTCTTAAAAAAGGAAATCATATGTCGATACGGTTTGCCTGAGAGAATCATTTCAGATAACGCTTTAAATTTGAACAACAAGATGATGAAAGAAGTGTGCGAGCAATTTCAAATAAAACATCATAATTCCTTACCCTATCGCCCAAAGATGAACGGGGCAGTAGAAGCGGCTAACAAAATATTAAGAGGATTATTGGGAAAATGACCGAGACATATAAAGACTGGCACGAGAAGCTACCATTCGCTTTGTGTGCATATCGCACATCTGTGCGGACATCTACGGGAGCAACTCCTTTCTCTCTGGTCTATGGAATGGAAGCTGTGCTACCCATCGAAGTTGAGATCCCCTTTCTACGAGTCTTAATGGAGTCGAAACTAGAGGAATCAGAATGGGTTCGAGCTCGATATGACCAGCTAAATCTTATCGAAGAAAAATGCTTGAAGGTAATCTGTCATAGACAGATGTACCAGAAGAGAATAATCACAGTCCATGACAAGAAGGTGCGGCCAAGAGAATTTCGCAAGGGAGAACTCGTACTGAGAAAGATTCTCCCAATACAAAAAGACTTTCGAGGAAAATGGGCACCAAATTGAGAAGGGTCATACGTCATAAAGAAGGCCTTCTCGGGTGGAGCTTTGATTCTCACTGAGATGGATGGGAAGGAGTTACCTAATCCAGTGAACTCAGATGCCGTGAAAAAATACTATACCTAAAAAAAATCGTCAAGATGAAAACCCGGAAATAGCGTCTTGATAAACAAAAAGGATTAGGATGAAAACCCGAAAGAGCGTCCTAATGAAGCAGATTTGGGCTTAAGAAGCAAAGCCATTTGAGCAGGGAGTCAAATGGCGAGATTACAATATTTGAAGCATTCTCGGAAGCTCGAAATCTTCTACACAAGAAGCCATGCTCGAAAAGATCCTTGTCTAAGAAACGTGGAAAATTTCATGCATTGATATCTAGAGCATTTGTAGCCATTGAATGTGATTTCTTTTCTTTATGACGCTTTTAACTATTCTTGGTCAACTTTCTTTGATTGTTGCTTTTGAAATAAATATGAACGTGAGATATCACTTTCATACCTACTTTTCCATTTTCATGCATCTCATGTATGGTTTATTTAAATAATAAATAGTGAAATGACATACTCTAAACAAAAGGAATGTTGAGCATTACCCGAATGAGAATTTGATAAGTACAAGAGCCTCAAAGCAAGGACAAAGTTCAACAGGGGGCAAAAGGGTGATATACGAGAAACGCAGATTACTCGTAAAGCTTGAAACGGGTACAAAACCTAAAAGGAAAGTCAAGAATCGAAGCAATGAATGCAGGTCATCACGAAAATCGTAACGAAAAGGGATATGTGACAAACAAGCCCAAGGCGCATGGCATAATCATGTAGGCATAAAAGCATTTAAGACAAACACGTGCATATCATGATAACATCATGCATGACATATACAGGTACTCCAGTAGAGCAAGAGGTTTTGATGATAGCTGTACTGAATCAAGGAAAAAGAAGACATCTGAGTTCCACCAGATGATATATTTTGAAATTCTGATATTTAAAAAAAAAATTCAATTTCAATTTTTTCCAAAAAATCAACTCATAATGCGAGAGGTGAGTTGAGCCTCGGGTCATATGCCGAGGTATTTTCAATTTCTGTTTTTCAATTGCAATTTTTCCTAAAAGTCAACTCATAATGCAAGAGGTGAGTTGAGCCTCGGGTCACATGCCGAGGTATTTTCAATTTCTGTTTTTCAATTGCAATTTTTCCAAAAAGTCAACTCATAATGCGAGAGGTGAGTTGAGCCTTGGGTCACACGCCGAGGTATTTTTAATTTCTGTTTTTTCCAAAAAAAAATCAACTCATAATGCGAGAGGTGAGTTGAGCCTCGGATCACATGCCGAGGTAATTTTCAAATTTCTGTTTTTCAAAAATCAACTCATAATGCGAGAGGTGAGTTGAGCCTCAGGCATGCTGAGGTATTTTCGATTTTTGTTTTTCAAAGATCAACTCATAATCCGAGAGGTGAGTTGAGCTTCGTGTCGCATGCCGAGCTATTTTCAATTTCTGTTTTTCAATAAAAAAAAGAATAAAGATTGGACAATCGAATAAAATTTAGTGCTTTTAAGTCTTTGCACTATCCCTGTTTCACAGCGATGAGCAAAGAGGGGCAGCTATAAGCACTAAATTTTGTCCGGCTCGATTTCGTGTTTAATTTTCAAAATTAACTTTTTTTTGAAAAATACAAAAAATAAAAATTGCATTTTAACCCTTAAACTTTCCTTAAATTGCATTTTGACCCCTAAACTTTCCTTAAATTATATTTTGACCCATAAACTTTCCTTAAATTGCATTTTAACCTTAAATCTTCTAAAAATTACACTTTGGCCCATAAGTTTTGCTGCATTTGCAATCTGGTCCTTCTGGCAAAATCACGTGATTTGAGCACCTACCCTTCGTGATTTCCGGCCACCATCCTAGGGCATGGCCTCCCTCCTCCCTAGCCACCTAATACCTACAAAAAAATCAACCATAAAAGGGGTTCTTACCCTAAAAATCGGCCAGGAACCAAAACCCCCAAAAAAAGAAGAAAAAAAGAGCTTTTCGAAAAAAAGAGAGAAGAGAGAAGAGGAGGAGAGACTAGCCATCGGTGCACCACCGGGCGGAAACGACGGCAACAGCACAAGCGACAGAGTGAAAGAGGTGGCGGCGCAAGCTAGGGTTTGAGGAAGAAGAAGGAAGAAGAAGAAAGGAAAGAAAAAAAAAAGAAAAATTAAAAAATAAAATTAAAAAATTTAAAAGCGATCGGGTCGAATCGGACCGACCCGCCAAATGCGACCGTGATCCGGACGGCTAGAAGCGATCAACGAGCCAAGCAAAGAAGTTCGACGAAAGCATGCCCAAGCACACCTGAGCCCAAGCAAAGCAGAGATAAGGAGAAGAAAAGAAAACAAAAAAAAACAACTAGCAGAGCAAGAGCGAGCCCACTTTGTGCAACCCCACCAGACCACCCAAAGAGCCTTCTAGCAGCCCAGATCCAAAGAAGCTGTGACAAAGAAAGCCGCAAAGTGATTTCAACGCAAAGAGCCAAGCCCAATCCAAAGAGCCTAGCAGAGCCACGTGATCAGCGACCCATCATCAGCAGCCCAATCAAAAAAAAAAAGAAAAGGAAAAAAAGAGAAAAAGAAAAAAGAGAAAGAAAAAAACCGAGTCGCGTAACCCGTTCGATCAGGCCCGTATTTTGGGCTTTTCGGTAATTTTTTTACCCACTTTTAATTTAATTCGTGTATTTTTTATGACATCTCGTTTTAATATTATTGGTATTTTTTTAGCATTTTTTATTTTTTAATTGTATTTTATTTTATTTTTTAATTTAAATAATTTTAATAAATAAGGCAACGAATCGATTTGACACTAAGTCGTTGATTTCATCGCTATTTTGGGTGAATATCATGGGTTCGTGTTAAATACGATATGTTTTTTTTAAATCGAAAAATTTAAAAAGTTCTCGGGTTTTAAAATAAAATGATTATTTTTGTGGTTATTCTTAAATTATCAAAATTTCGTTTTTAAAATGTATATAATACGATAATATGTAATTTATCAAAATTTTCGTGTTTCAAAAAAATTTCTTGTTTTCCAAAATTCTCATGTTTCAAAAATTCTCGTGTTTTAAAATAAAATATTTATTTTTTTGTAAATTATCAAATTATATTTGAATGAATATATGATAATATATAATTTATTAAAATTCTCGTGTTTCAATCGGATCACGATTAAATATTAAATTGAACTCATATTTTTGAAAATTAAGACAACGCGCGTTTAACGAGATACCAATTTTGGGCGTCGCGAGGGTTCTAATACCTTTCTCGCACGTAACTGACTCCCGAACCCTATTTTTCTCTGGAATTTTGACGTAGACTTAAACTCGGCATTTTTTTAAGAAAATTCAAAAAATAATTTTTCTTATAAAAAGAGGATTTATTAGGTGTCCGATCACACCTAGGAAAAAGGATCGGTGACGATTCCCTTTTTTAAATAAAATCGAAACTCTATTTTCAAATTTTTAATAATTTTCTCAATTAGCAACCGAGCAAATTTTACGTCGCTACAATTATCATTGTATTCCTAGATTTCAAAATTTGCAATATTAATCCATCTTACAAAATGTTAGGTGGTGAGTACGATGTCCTACAAAAGAGCTCCTCCTCGACTTTTTGGAAGTTCAATGTTTGGACCACGAATTGCTGCATTATTATTTTCTTTTTTTTTTGTTATTTACTTTTACTGTGTATAACTATATTAAATTACACATTTAATAAAAAAAATATATGTATAATTATATATGCAATTGGTGATGTCATTTGTAGTACTTCGGGCTAATTTAGTACTAATTTTCAAAAGTTCAATACATTTTTAGTGGCATTTATATAAGAAACATTAAGCTTAAACTTTCATATTTATAACATAATACTTTTGTGACTGGGCTAAGAAATGGTTGAGAATATATTAATTATATGCCAAACCTTTTTCATATAATTTTGTGAATGGGCTAAGAAATGGTTCACAATATATTAGTTATAGACCAAACCATTTTCATATAAATAACAACTTTGAACAAACAAAAACAGTGACATTTGATTACTATTTATTGAATTCAGTAGTCAAGAAGAAGAGAGATTAAAGAAGATTAAGATGAATACAAGTTCAAAATTGAGCCGATATGGGATGCCGTCATCTGTAATACAAAACAAATTTTTAATATGAATAACATAAGCATTTGGGAACATAAATTTAAAGTTTACCTAACTTAAACTCTTTGAATAAGATAATAAACATCCAGTTTAAAAATGGATGTGTTTTTATAATTATTAGATGAATTTGAGAAATAAAAAAGAGGAGGTAGCTAAATTGGTTGGAACAATTGGGTTAGTTGTCGAAATTATTTATTGACATAATAATGCAGATGGTACATAATGAAAGTTGACCCTCCATTAATTACCTAAACCTAGTTTTGTTTCTAGGTAATGCACATACGATCCTTTCCCATAGCAAAAAATATTACTATTATGGATGACAAATACAACCACAAAATAAGGTGGTGAATGCAAAGTTTACTCCTTTTTCCAACACTATCATGCACTTTTCTAAAGTTTAAAAATTAAGCTTTTTTTGGCTTGCTTGTATTTCTCTATTTTCTCATTTTCTGCCTCATTCTTGTGTCTTTATTCATGTAGCCACGTAGGTGGAAAAAAAAGGTTTGGTATGTATAATGTTTTTAGTTCGGGTGATTTTTTTTAAATGTAAGAATATAAAAACACTCTTATATTATTATAATTTACTTTGTAATTTTTTTTTATAATTTCTCTACTTAAATTAAAATCTAGTGGATCAGTAACATCAAATTAACTAATAACTTTATTATTCTAGAGATATAATGAGGATAATGATTTGATAAGTAGGTATTATAGTTCTTTAATTTAATAAGCGGGCTAAAATACTTTTTTTAAAAAATTTAATGAAACACACGGCAATTTATTAATCATTAAAAAATCCTATCACTAATATATTAAATAAAAACCCATATAATAATAAGACGTATACACGTTATATGATATGTTATTTTAAATAATTTTTAATTTCTTTTTCATTTAAAAAAATCATCCCTATTTAGAGAAAAAGAATTCATTGAAAACAAAAAATAATTGGTCAAAGTTTAAATAGTAAGATTTTTTTATATTTAGGATTGATATCCAACTGTTTGATTTCGAATTTTGACCAATATATGATATTGGTTTTTAAGGTTGATGATATTCAATATTTTAAGGTAAATATACGAATTTGGATTTAAAGTTGATGAGATTAAATATATTTATCCCATAACGTTTCTCAATGGCGAATCCCACGCTATTTTGTCTCTTGGGCTCGCCAACCTCTGACGTAGTAAGCTAACGAACCGACTGTGCAACCTTCTCAAAATATACAAAGCGACCGTTCCTTGCACACGTTGAAAAGATCACTTTTTAAGGGACATGGACGGAAGCGTCAGCCCCGTAATACGGAGAAACGATGAATACCCTGTTGAGAAGGCTAAGTACGGATTCTAAACCTCAAGAACCCTTTTTGGGGATTTTTGGCAACCTTTCGCTAGATGGGTTTTAGTGGCTCATGGTTGTGGTGGAAAAGAAAATAAATATATAATAAAAATGGAGATTTTATTAAAAGGAAATATGGAAAGAACAAAAGACTTTTGGGGAGTGAGTGTTTTTCAGAAAAAGAAGAAAGAACATCAATTTGAGTCACCTCTCCTCCTATTTATAGTGCTAGGGGAGATAGTCTAATCCTACTTAAACTCCCAAAAGATAAATACAAATAATCAAAGATAAATAAAGATAAATAAAATAAATCCTAAAGTTAAATAATCCCTAATAATTATCTTAATATTTAAATTATCCTAATATAATCAAAATAGAGTCTAATAGAATAAAGTCTCTTCTTTTTGCATTTCAACCCTTATGTCCTCCATGCTTGCACTTTTGGCACCAACTATTTCCTGTGTCGCACATTGACCCATTTTATCTTTAATTTCACGCTTTTGGCCCCTTATTTCGCTTTTGCCTCCAATTTAGTCCCTACAAGATAAAATGTCATAAATAGCTCAAATTAGCAGGATCATACTCAGAATAAATACATAATTAATACATAAAAATATGTTATTCTAGAGTATTATCAAATTCTCCCTACTTAGCCCATGCTTGCCCTCAAGTATGGTTCCAATCTACCATGAAAATTAGAATTTGCCCCGAAAGAAATACTACTCCAAAGGTTTATAAAAATTAGTCAAAAATGCATATGAAAAATAAAGAGAACTTCTAAGCTTGCTTTAAGTAAAACAGAAAAAGTATTCTAATTGATACACACAAAAATTAAAATCGTCTTGAATTATTTCATGCTATTTAGGTAAATTACCAAACCTACCAAGACACTCTATTTATTTCCTCCTTTAGTCCCCAACTGCAATTTTATTAGTACTATTTTTTTTCTTTTCTTTTCTCTCTTTTTTTCTTTTCTTTTCTCTCTTTTTTTCTTCTTTTTTTTCTTTTTTCTTGTTATTATTTATTTACTTAGGAATATATTGAACCTTTTGACGCGAAGAGAGATGACAACCCAAGCACCCCACCCCGGTTACTCAGCCCAACATACTCCTAAAAATTATTTATTTTTGGTTACCGGAGTTTTACCCATCACGTCACACAACCTTTTGACGCGAAGTAGAATGACAACCCAAGCACCCTACCCCGGTTACTCAGTCAGTCACGTTCTAAGCCGCACTCATAACCTTGGTTAGCGGAGTTTTACCTACCACGTCACACAACCTTTTGACGCGAAGTAGAATGACAACCCAAGCACCCTACCCCGGTTACTCAGTCAGTCACGTTCTAAGCTGCACTCATAACCTTGGAAACATTTATTGTCATTAAACAAAATTTACACGGAATTTTAATTTTGGAGGACCTAAGAGAAATAATCAAGTGTCGAAAATAAGTTTTAGTAACCACCTAATAGAAATGAACATAATTTAAGCATGGAATTGTATTAAGTGTCCACTTTATATTAAACTTTATCAATTTTACGAAAAGCAAGATAGAGTTAACTTATTAATCATACTTATTTTTAGCCTAATAAAAATAAAACAGTGGAGATAAAATCAAACAGGCAAAATCATAACTAACTCAGTAGCCAAGAATCATGCATGTAGGTTAAACAGTGGCAAGTCGTGGTCAAATTATTGGGCATGAAAAGCGACAGAATATTCTTAAAAAAAATATGGACAAAATAGAGCCTCAAGCAGCAAACACAAATCACATCAGAAGACGACAGTAATACGAAGAGTACCTCCCCCCTACTTAAAACACATTGTCCTCAATGTGGACGCAAAAGAAATAAATAGGTAGAAAAGTTTAGAAAAACTCCCCGTGTAGCTACTGTCGATTGCGGAGGACTTGTGCGTGAAGGGGACAATGTGGAGGGCTCGGCGGCTTGTGTCGTGGGAGAAGAGGAGGAAGGGGAGTCGGCGGCTATGGAGAAGGGAAAGGAAATTTGGGAAAAAAAAAGGGTAAGGTTTGGGGGTTTTATTTGCTGAAAAAGGGTGTTTGGCTGCAGGTTTTGGGGATTCTAGGGCTGGAATAGGACTGTTTGACTGCAGGGATATGGCATTCTGGGCTGGAATAGGCATGTTTCTTTTTCTTCGTATTTTCGCTCCGTTGTACCTAGATGGAAGAAGAGAAATTTATTAATATTTAAATAAAATAAAATAAAAATAAAATAAAATAAAATAAAATAAAATAAAATAAGAAATAAGAAATAAGAAATAATAATAAAAATGAAAAAAAAAATAAGGATTGGGTTGCCTCCCAACAAGCGTTTGTTTAACGTCATTAGCTCGACGACTTAAATGGTTCTACGGTGGCTCCAAATAAATCTTTTCAATCGTGTGAGCTTGGGAATTCTCATTTTTTATCACATCCACCATATTTGGGTTTAATCGTCCTTGCGCCTCTTTCATTGGTTTCATATTTTCCTCCAAGGGGTTGATCCCTTTTAAGTCGGCAATGGTCTTATCATTCTCCAAAAATGTGAATTTGAGATGCTCGAGAAGTGGTTTTAATTTCGGATCTGATGCCTGCACAACAGAAGGTAGAAGTTTAGTATCCATAGGAGCCAATAATTTATTAACAGATTCAAAATCATCAAACATCATTTTAGATTTATTTCCATAAGATGACTTAAAAGTTTTTTCTACTGATGAGTTAATTATGTCGCCACGGTTTACGTCCAAGACTTCACTTGGGTGGCTAATTGTGCCATAAACGTTAAACTTCACGATCTCCCCATCAAACTCCATCGTGAGGGTTCCGCTTCGTACGTCAATCTTAGTATTTTCAGTACGTCAATCGTGAGGGTTCCTCTTCCATTTTTATCACATAAAAGTTTGCAGGGAAGATAAGTCCATTGACTTTGACTAATACTTCCTCGAGGACTCCTTCGGGATGCACAACGGACCTGTCTGCCAATTGAATGATAACACCTATTTTTGTCAAAAAACCTGCGTTAAGTGATTCATAAATAGAATATGGCATTACATTTATGGAGGATCCTAGATCACACATAGCCTTTTTAATTCCCAAATGACCTATTTTGCATGGTATTGCAAACATGCCCCTATCCTTACATTTTGCCGGCATTTTCCTCTGTAACACTGCGGACACATTTTCACCAACATTCACCCTTTCATTACCTGTTAATTTTCGCTTGTTGGTGCAAAGCTCTTTAAGAAATTTAGCATACCGCGGAATTTGCTTGATGGCATCGAACAGCGGAATGTTGATCTCGACATTCCTAAATGTTTTGAGGATTTCCTTGTCCTCTTTACCTCTTCGACACTGGTTGAATCGTTCTGGAAAGGGAGGTTGAATTTTAGGCAATGGAGGTTTCGGTCGGACCTGTTCGTCTTTTTTGGGTTTTTCCTGGGTGATTCCTTGGCCAAGATTCCTATCAAGAATTGGTTCCAGTACCTTTCCACTTCGCAACGTCACTGCATTTGCGTGTTGTCTTGCGATTAAGCCCTTTTTCACAATTAAGCACCAAAACAATCAAATTTTAATACGTAAATTTCACACACACTAATTCACACATAATAAGCATAGAAAATAATATTTAAATATTTTTCCAACTCGGATTCGTGGTCCCGAAACCACCATTCCGATTAGGGTCAAAATCGGGCTGTTACAGCTCAAACTTGGGACCTCACACACACACCCAGAACACTTAACCACTGAGACAGATACACGATTGTGTAACATTTTAACCGAAACAAAAGTAAGAGTTTTGGGGCATTACAATATTGATACTTATATAAATATCGACACCATTTTGTCATTCTGTTTGTTTTAAAATTGCTTATATGGTTAAGTATCAATATCTAAGTCCAAAAATGGTAAAATCTCATCTTTAAAATGACCACTTCATGCCAAAAACACCTAAACCCAAATGGTACCTTATAAACACAATAATAACATAAAAATCATCAACTAAGGACTTTCATATTCATTTCCAACATGTCAAAAACATCATTTTAATAATCAATCTAATTGCCTAACCAATATGCCACAATTGACACCTCAAAACATTGAACCTAACATGCAATCATCCACCATTCAAACCATCTTTCAATTGATTCCATATTAGCTTTATAACTTAGGTGCAAGAATTATCAAGTCATTTCAAACATGGCATAGCATAAGCATCTTCTTTCCATACATATATCCTAGTGTATCACCTAAGTACCTTATAAAGAAATAGCATGCTCATCAACTACATAACAAGTCATCGTTATCATGATCTTTACCATCACACACACAAATATTTACATATGATTCACAAAATGCCAATATAATCCAAAATGGACATCATATGACCATAAGACTTATTAAGTACATGTCAAGATCCAAAATGAAACACATCACCAACACTTGAATTTGGGATTGTCGTTGGATGCTAGAACGATGATCGAGTTTTTAAGTACCTAATTTGTGCACGAAAAACAAAACCGTACACCAAATATAACTCGGTAATACTTTTATAACCCAAACAAATAAATCTAACATAATTCATAAATGTGTATAAACTAGAATGAAAAATGATATGCAATTAATCAAGTTCAATATGCCATTTCACATAACCATAGATTCCATACCATCTCATTTCTCCAATATTAACATAAATCTATCACATTTCACAAGTTAATGATCACACAATTCATATAAGGCACATTTCATCTCAAACTCCAATTTCATATTTTCATTGAACAGAACAAATTAATGTTTCATATTCAGTCCATAAACTTTCATTTTATTTCCCCAATTCCAATTCCATTTCTCATTCCTTTTGCCATATCAAAATCATATAATTCATATCATCATTTATTTCCCTATTAACACGAATCGGACTCTGATGGATACACGGATCTAATCAACATACCAGTTTGGCACCCAGTGCATCATCGGATAAATCCGAAGTAAATAATTGTGCCTAACGATATAATTAAGTTGACACCCAGTGTCTCATCGGTTAAACTGAAGCAATTTGGCACTCAATGCCTCATCGACTCGTAGTCGAAGTAACTCTTAACTCTTCCTATCCTATGGCATGCCAACTATATCCAACTTTACCCGAATAGTTAATAGAGTTTCCATTATATGTTTCATTGTGTTCAATAATCATCTCAGTCCACAATCACTTTCATCATAATTACATTTAATCAACATATAACAATAATAAATCATCATATACATTCTCAATTTCACATTTGTATAAACATACACAATTTTCATATATATTCAATATAGTCTTTAGATATATCAATCAATCCAGTTCAACTCAATTCATTACATTATCACAAATAACTCACCTCATATTTTTACCATAAACAAACAGTTCAAAGTGCAACAATTTACGTAGAGCTCAGATTTATTAAAACACAAGTTGTAAATTTCGAGCTATTCATCGATGACTTTGTCTTTTCCTTTCTTTTTCGAGGAATCCTCTAATTTATGCAATTTTTGCATTTTATTCAATTTAGTCCCTAAAACTGGGACTAATATAACTTTCAAGTTTAACCTCCAATTTTTATATCAACTTCCTATTTCACATTTCTACCCCAAAATTTAGAAATTTACGCAATTAGGTCCCTATTACACAAAATCATCAATTGACTTTACAATTTAGTCCTTTTTCAACTCTAAACTTAAAATCTATCAAATTATTACCAAAAGCTTCAACTATCTAACAATGGTAACTTCTTAAATATTTAAAAGTACCAAAAATTATAATATGGGTCAACTAACCTGAACTACCGGAATTCTAAAAACATAAATGTCGTAACCATTTTTTTAAAAACGGGAATCGACTAGGTTTTAAAAACGAAAATAAAAATGGGAGTCACCACCGATCTTTATTAGGTGTGATCGGATCACCTTTGTTTTAATAAAACGTTTTAGTTTACTAAAACGGTGTTTTTGGTCTACGAAATTCGAAAAAAAACGGGTTCGGGAGTCGGTTACGTGCGAGGAAGGATTAGCACCCTCGTCACGCCCAAAATTGGTACCGAATTGACTAGTTAATGTCTTAAGGCCGAAAGTTGAAAATCGGGAACGAATTTAAAATACGATCCTTTTTTATTAATGTTGATTTTAAAAGACGCTTGAATTAAATCAAGACGATTGCTAAAGATTTCCTCGTCTCGAGATATCAGAATATCACATCCCGTAAGTTAGGACACGATACCTTGAACTCCCGAGCGCAAGTTTGTCTTTAATTTTAATTAAAGTCTTATGTGTTTTGAAATTTAAAAGGATATTTGGCAATTTAGGTTCAACAAGAAAATCGACACCCCGTAAGTTAGGGCATGATTTTCTCGAATTTTCAAAGCGCAAAATATTGTCTTATTTTGAAAGATTTTCGCTTTTGGATAAAATGTAATAATTAAACAAAATGCGTTTTTTATTTAAGACGATGCTTTGCTAATCAAATCATTACATCAATAAAATACAAAATACAAATGTTAAATAACAATTCACAGAAATCACACCGCATGCTAACTTTCAATACTAATATAAACAATTACAAGAAAATGTAATAATAATTATAGAGAAATGGAAAATGAATTACAATATACATAACGACAATAGTCATACAACATGCATCATTTTAATATCAACATTAATAATAAGAAACGAAATAAGATATCATATATAACAATTAAGAAACGAAATAAAATATTATATATAACAATTGAAAATAAAGAATATATGAAAAAGCTTCAAATAAACAATATAGAACATAAATTTAAGATACATAAATCATAGAACATCTTAAAACCAATAATTTAAAAAGAGATTTTAAATAAATAATACCTAACACATTTTAAAGGAAACTAATATGCAAGAAATCTAAAATGAATAATATATAATACTGTATAGAATGAACCATATAAACAAATTTATAATAAGTAAAATATATAAAACAATTTGCTATTATAGGGTTAAGGATCTAATTGAAAAAGAGTTAAAAAAACATAGGCTAAATCTGAAAATAAGAAAACGGACGCAAGGCCTTAAATAGAACACGCGCAAAGAAAGAGGGACTGATTAGGAAAATATTCCCAGCCCTTATGCGCATCCATGGGTCAAGGACCCGATTAAAAACCCAAAGAAATTTAAAGGTAAAATCTATAAAAAAGAAAAAATAACAAAAAGGGGCCCGATCGAATGGCGCTGCAAAAAAGAGGGACCCGTCGCGAAAATATCCCCTTTTGAGGGAGAACGCGCGGATCCTAGCTTTAGAATCGGGTCGGGTTCGGGTTCCCCAAAACGACGCCGTTTTGGCGCCTGGGGGAACCCACTGAAACGCCGTCGTTTCGGTGGTACCTTTAAGCCCAAATTTCCTTGTTTTTTATTTTTTATTTTCAGACCCCCATTTTCAAAAATCAAAAAAACTTCAGCATTCTCTCCTCTCCCTTGACCGATTGGGCTTCCTTTCCGCCGCCCGTCGCACCACCGCGCCACCGCCGTATCGGTGGCCAGCGATGCTCAAGACCAGGCTTTTTAGCCCTCTTTCGAAGCCCCTTTGAAGGCCAAGCCCTCAACGCCCCGTCATAAGCGAAGGAGGAAACTTCCAGTCCCCCTTTCGCAACCGAAGGCAGCGACGGAAAAAGCCCTCCGACGCCGCACCTATGGGGGTTCAGGTGAGGTTTCTTGACTCCTTTTTCTTTATTGATGCCGTTCGTAAAGATTTTTAAAGAAAAATAAATAATAATAAAAATGACAGTATTAATTAACAGAAGATAAAAACAAAGGGACCAAAAATCAACCTTCTCAAGTTCTATTCGGTTTTTGATTGCTGATGTTCGTAAAAAAAAGTACAAGAGATTGGTTTCGGTTTTTATAAGCGAGTTACAAAGATCCCTTTTCGTCTGTTTCCATTTTGTTTTCTTCTTCGTTTTTTGCTTGGCTTTCGTTGCGTGTTGCAGGTGACGTGAGAGGCAGAGGCGTGCTAGGGGAATCTGCTGGTGGCGGTGGTAGCAGAGGCGTGGTGGCTGCTGGTGCTCAGAAGACCCTAGGTGCGGCGCACTTAGGGTTTGGTTATTATTATTTTTATTGTTTTTCTGATTTGTTAATTAGGGCTGATTGGGTTTAATTTTGGGCTTGTTTTGGGTTGAATTTAATTTGGGTCTGGGTTTATTGTAATTGGGCTGTTTTTTGTTAGGTCTTATTGGGCCCGGGCCAAAATTGGGTTGTACAATAAAAATTACAAGAAAAGAACTAAATTAAACTAACCAATTTGAGCTTTAAACTTAGAAAAACCTTGTCGTGGGTTGAGGTTTCTTTTCTTCTTTGGTTTCTGCTTTGTTGAAGATGAAATGGATGAAATAATTTTAATGCTTCCACTTTCTCTTTTTTATTATTATCTATTATTTATTATAATTATATCATTTTTTTAACGCTCAACCTAAATACTACCGTCCACTATCCATATTACATAGGTTAAATTGCCTTATAAGTCCTTTAATTATGTTCTACATTATGATTTAATTATAATTCAACTTTTGACACTTACACGAATTAGTCCCTGTACTTAAATTAAACACTAATTCAACAAAACTAACTAATCGAAATTCAGTTCGCTTCTAATATAACTCCATAAATATTTAATATTTTATGAAAATGGGGTCCTGAAACCACATTTTTCGACACCATCGACTTTTGGGACGTTATAGGCTCAGCCTATTTTTAAGTTTATAATACTTTATATTATGTTATTTTTATATACTATGTAATTTAGAACATATTAAAAAATAAATATATAGTAAACATATAATACTATAATGTAAATATTAAAATAATATTACGATGATTATATAAAAAATTTAAAATAAAATAAAATAAATATAATTTTTAAAAAATAAAAATAAAATGAATAGACTTAAAATGAACTTGAATTAGTCTTTTGTAAATATGGGCGGATTTGGCTAAAATTTTAGACTCATATTCTCTGATTGTTTGCATAAAACTTCATTCTACTTTAACCTTCTCTAACTGTACGTCTGTACCACCAGTGGCTTACTTAAGTGCTCCGTTTCTTGTAAAAGTTAAGTGACAGAAGCAACATTTGCTTGTGAGCTAGTATCCCCAGGAAATCTAGGTGCTTTATAACCATAAATCAGCTTAAGGCTCTTAAGCACTATTTGTTTGCCACTTTTTGTAATGTGAATGAAAGTTCATTGAAGTCAAATATCAACCGACTATATGCCTTCATCCAGTCCACTCCTACCACTGCATCACTTCCCTTATTGGTACCCTTGGATCATGCACAAAGGTATAACCCTCCATTTAAGCGAATCAAAATTAAATTATATATTTTGGTGAGAGTTAAAATATAATTTTATTATTTTAATAATTTATATTTTTTTAATTCTTTAAAGAATTAAATTAAAAGTTATCATTTTAGGGTCAAAATATAATTTTATTATATACTAATTTAAAATTTTATAAATTTTAATGAGTAAAAAATGAAATTTCAGGGTCAGGCACTGCCGGCCCCTAATGCTGCCCCTGCTTGCATTGCCCATTCCAATTGCCTACATTTAGCATTGCTACACCCTTGGGCCATCTTGGTGTGATAAATTGTGAACTCCCATTGTCTATAAGTTTTTTTCTAAAACTTAATTATGGTTACTTTGTGAGTATATGTCTACTATGCATTACTTGTTTAAGTACTCTATGTTGGATATTGGGCGAGTTACTTTTAAGTGGGAACACAAATGAATTATTTAAATTTTAATATGATTATATATTTGTAAGATATAAGAATATGGATTTCACGTTTATATGTATTTTATATTCACCATTGAATTAATTATTTAATAAATTCATAAATTTTAAAAATAATCACAAAATGTATGTTCACATGTTTTTTTAACACATAAGATTACTATTCCTATAATATCACCTTTTTTGTTGGTATCGAAAGCACATTCATATTTGAAAAAAGAAAAAGAAAAAAGAAATAGAATATGAACTAATGAAATGATGAATTCATCTACTACAGATTTTTCGTTACAAATTGCAAATCATTTCACTAAATAAATGGTTGTGTACAACGCTTTCAACTTTTCCTATATATTTAGTGCCCCATGTGTCCTTAACCTACACCCACAAGTTATATTTATCTTAAGCCTCTTTTCGACCAAAACTACCTCTTATTCTCACATCTATCCACCTAGGTATACTTTTTCTACATTGCCTATATATTTAGTGCCCTATGTGTCCTTAACCTACACCCATAAGTTGTATTTATCTTAAGCCTTTTCTCGATCAAAACCACTTCCTATTCTCACATCTATTCACCTACGTAAATTTTTTCTACATTTCTTATATATTTAGTGCCCTATGCGTCCTTAACCTACACTACACCTAGACGTTGTATTTATCGGATCACGTTTAAGATATTTTGCATGGTATTTATAATGCTCCGCAATAAAAAAATCCATCGCACTATAAATTTCAGCCCAAGTTTCGAACATGCAAAGACCTTTTTCAACAACTTTTATAAGTCCAATAAATCTTTATGACTTATAAAGAAAAGACAAATGGTTTAACTAATTTCCAACCAACACAACAATGTAAAGTTTAATTTTGATGTAGAAATTTCGGTTCAAATAATTTTCAAGAAGCTCTAATGACCACGCGGGATATAATCTCATGATTTCCACGTATTTTATTTTTATTTTTATATATACCAGTATAGTTTTAACCATGTTTTACGTTGAGTTAATTATTTATTTTGTAATTAAATTATAGAGTATAAATTTGAAGCTCAAAGTTCTTAACTCTTAGTATATTTAGAATTTAATCTTCATACTTTTATTTTTAGGAATTTAATCTCTTTATTTTTTAAAATTTAAAAATTTAGATCCATTTGTTACTACTGTAATAATTCTTTCATTAAATTTATTAGAGTAACATTTTAAAATTAAAAAGGTATTCACTTGATATCTTGATATCTAATGACATTATAAGAATCGAGGTGCTAAATTCAATTTCAAATTTTAGAGAAATATAGAAATCAAAATTAAAATTTAACAATTCGAAAAAATAAAAGGTTAAAAGATAAAAATTGACCATAATCTTTTGATGTAAAAAAAAGAGACGGCAGTGATGAAACAGGGCATTTATATATAATGATATAGATGTGACAGTTTCACGGTTTGTTTAACTAATCCATCCATACCAAAATTTTCACACTAGCAAACTGGGACCACGTCACCCTAACTTACAGGGCAACCCCATCTTGTAAATGGATATACTTCATTGTCATTCCAACCGCCACAATACACTATACGTGTTTTTTTATTTGCAATGACAGAGTAATCACACATCATTTGCTTCACTTAATTCAAAACCCTCAATTTGTTAATAATTTTACATGTTTTTATCCGTTTTACAAATATGAATTAAATTATGTTCTGATATTTAATTAAACTTTTTCAATATCTGTTTAAATGCTTGAAAAATAAATTCAATACCATTTTTTCCAATAATTATTCGTGTTATTTTTTTTATCACAATCATGTTAATGTATTATTTATATAAAATTTAATACATTATAATCTATTTTATATAAAATTGTTTATGGTTGATTATATATTTGTTTGGTTTAATGCCAAATTTGTTACCATATAGTGTTTTTTTATAAGGTAATATATAATATTAAGAATGATGTAATCATCTCCCCTCGGAATAACCCTACTCCCACCTACGAAATCAATCAAATTCTCCAAATTGTTACTCAACATCCCTAATAAAATGGGACAGAAAAATAGGGTTTGGTTTGTTTGACGAAGATGTTTCCTCTAATGCCCTATATTTATTTTAGAATATTATTGCAAAATATAACTCCACTACTGAGTACTGACTCATTATGGCCGATCTACTTAATTAAAACTCCCCCCCCAAAAAAAAACATTTTTTTTTCTTTTTCAAAATCAAGATATCATATTAATTATTAGATTAATTCGCTGTAGCAGGCCATTTCTGCCCGGCCCAATAAATATAAATAAAAGGTGATTTGCTTCGTTTTATCTGTTATCTATTTTTTTTTTTGAAGATGAACAGATTGGGCTTCCATAAAATAAGTAATAAGACAGTACATGAGAAATAAAAATTGGCCCAATGTAAATTGGCCCGGAAAAATGAAAAATCTAGAATGCAGAATAAAGAAAAACTGAAAAAGAAATGCCGTCCTAGTGCCCAATCAGATCAATTCGCCTGTCTCTTCACATCGCATCTTTCATTTTTTCATTAATGGCGCTATCGTTTACCAAGGGGAGTTAAGTGCTCATCAGACTGGTTGGATTGCCTTTGAAGAAACTCTCATCTTCCTTGTTCTCTCTTCATCTTCTCAATCCGGCTCTCTTGCATATTCTTTCTTCGCCTGTATTTCGGCATAGCATGGAACACCGTTCATCAGGTAAATCATTTCCTTCCTTTTCAGTGATTTTGTTGCTAAAATGTGGGCTAGATTATTCGCTGATCTTGGAATGAACTCAAACCTTAAACTTTTAGCTCTGGATTTCAGCCCATGAATATCGTGAATATATGATCCCACTTGTGATTTGTCAAAACCTCTATTGTTGCATTTCTTTATTATGGACAGTGAATCGCCTTCTATAATAATATCTTCTCTGTTCATGTCGAGGGCTATTTGAGTTGCTCGGCGGCAGGCGATTACTTCGGCGGCAAAAGTGGAGGCCACTCCTCTGTGAAGTTCTGTGCTTGTGATGAGAACATGCCCGCTGCTATCCCTGGCCACTACCCCCGATGCCGAGTGTTTGGTTCTCTCATCGAAAGCCCCATCAAAATTAATTTTAACTACCTGTCCAGGTGGGTTACTCCATTCCATAATCACTTTAGAGATGCTTTGGGTTTCTTTTCTGGCTCCATCAAGTTCCTTAATGAAACTGTGAATGAAACTAACAATCTCCTGACTCGATCTATTTGTGTTGTCATGGATACGAGAGTTCCTGTCTCCCCAAATGGCCCAGAGCGCAACACAAAATATTCTGCAATGATTCAAGGAGAGAAGAGCCATGACCTTGGTAAGCCACTCAACAAACTCTGTGTATGGGAACAATATAGAAATAGTATCTGATAGGTCTCTCCATACTGCCACTGAAACAGGGCATTCTCGGAAAAGATGATTCATCGACTCCTCTCCACTAACACACCGGGGCACAAGCTGCTAGTTGTTAGTTTTCTGAGAGTCATATTCACCCGAGTGGTTAAATAATTCCAGGAAGTTTTCCAAATAAAAATCTTAATTTTTGTTGGAATGCCAATGCGCCAAAGTTTGCTGTTAAAATCTCTATAGGTGTTTTGTAAAGCATAAGCTGTAGGATCTAAATTCTGTAATAGTTTATAGGAACTTCGCACTGAAAACTCTCCAGACGGTTCGCCATTCCAAACAAGAAGATCCTCATGAGGTTCCATCGCCAAGGGGATTCGGAGAATCAATTCTGCTTTAGCTTCTGGAAAGGTATTGCCAATCAATTCTCTATTCCAGTCACGCTCGTTACTATTGATTAACTCTGCTACTTTAACAAATTACGAATTATCAACTCCAGACATTAATCTAACATTAACATAATCTGGAATCCATGCGTCTTCAAAAACTGAAATATTTTTACCCGTACCGACTTTCCAAATCAGACCTTTCTCCAATGTATCCTTAGTTGCCCAAATGCTGCGCCACACGTAAGAGCTAGACCTCCCCAAACGCGAATTGCGAAAACTACTATCAGAAAAATACTTTGCTTTAAAAACTCGCGCTACTAATGAATCCGGAGAATTTAACAATCTCTACCCTTGTTTTGCTAAAAGGGCGATATTAAATTTAGCCATACTTCTAAACCCCAAACCACCTTCTTCTTTAGATCGACATAAATGTCTCCATTAGCACCAGTGGATTCCTCGCTTACCAACTCCTTTTTGCCACCAAAATCTAGCAAGCTTACTCTCAATCATCTCGCATAAGGCTTTAAGAAGAAGGAAACATGACATAGCATAAGTAGGAATTGCCTGTAAAACTGATTTTATAAAAAAATCTTTTCCCCTTGAGAAAGCAGCCTGTTACTCCAACTTTCGATTCGCAAAGTAATTTTGTCTAATAAATTCTGGAAAGCCTCTTTTTTCTGATTACCCACCACATTTGGAAGACCCAAGTATTTCTCCGGGCTTGAAGAACTCCTGACTCCTAGCATTGTTGACACTAACTCTTTTGCCTCTTCAGTCGTAT
Source organism: Gossypium sturtianum (assembly GCA_025698515.1). Taxonomy (NCBI): domain Eukaryota; kingdom Viridiplantae; phylum Streptophyta; class Magnoliopsida; order Malvales; family Malvaceae; genus Gossypium; species Gossypium sturtianum. The sequence continues at coordinate 161,632,290 of CM046955.1, read as the reverse complement.
TTGAACTATAGAAAATAGTCGATTTGCTGAAATTAACACACTGGCCTGAGCAGCTTTCATACTCCTTCAAAATGTCCTTCATATTCCTAGCTCCATGTTCTGTTGCTTCGCCAAACATCATGCAATCGTCTGCGAACAATAGATGGGAAATCTCTGGCCCTCTTCTACTTGCCTTTACTCCTTTAACCAAACCTTTTTGCTTCGCTGTTCTCAATAAAGAAAAAAGACCTTCACTGCAAATGAGCAAAAAGAAAAGGACTTAATGGATCACCCTGCCTGAATCCCCTTGTAGGTGGAAAAATTCTGCCCCTCCTACCATTAATGTTAACAGCGTAAGAGACTGAAGTAATGCATTTCATTACCAAACCCACCCATTCCTTTGCAAACCCCATCTTGATCATCACTTCCTTAACAAAGTCCCACTCCACCCTGTCATATGCTTTGCTCATATCCAACTTTAACGCCATGTATCATTTTTTCCCTGTTCGTTTCTGCCGAAATGTATGTAGAATTTCATATGCTAGGAGTACATTATCAGTTATCAGTCGACCTGAAACAAATGCGCTTTGAACCTCATCAATACAAATGCCCATAACATTTTGCAATCATTATGGCTGTCTTTGCCACGATTTTATATATAACTGTGCACAGACTTATAGGCCTGAAATTAACTAAAGTTGAGGGGTTTGGGATTTTTGGGATAAGCACTATTTTCGTAACATTAACTGGTTCAACCCCTTCATTCCCATTCAAGATACTCAAACAATACTCCATTACCTCCTTACCCACAATATGCGGTATTTACGGAAGAATAGTCTTTGAAATCCATCCGATCCAGTGCCTTTGTGTAGCCCCATTCCATTTAATCTTTGTCGCACTTCTTTTCCCTGAAAGGAGATAATAAGCCTTCATTAATCTCATGAGAAATATTTTTCCAATGCCCTCCATCACCTTATGAGGATTTCCAATTCTCTTCGATGCAAAAAGGTCTTCAAAATACTCGTAGTAGCGCTCGATTATTTCTATTCCATCGGTTATCTCCCTACTACCGTAAATCGACATCGACTTGGTGATTGAATTGGTCCGTTTTCAAACTGTTGCACACTTGTGAAAGTAGGCTGTGTTTTTATCTCCCAGTTGAAGCCAACTAGCTCGAGCTCTCTACTCCCAATACATTTCGTCTTTATCGATCTCCATGTTTAAGTGAATTTTTGTATATATAATCCTTGCCAACGTTTCATCATCTCTTTCTTTCCCCAACAAGGTTTCAAGCTCTTTTGTTAGCCTCTTTTTTAGTCCCTCATTCTTACTCTTGATAGAGCATGCCCATTTCTTAAAATGAATCCGCATATTCATCAATTTCTCCACCAAGAGTGCTGAAGATGATTCCCAAAACTCTCTGATAATACCTTCAAAGGATTCCTCCAGAGTCCACCATGCTTCGAAATGAAACCTTCGACATCCTGATAAATTAACTGTGCTATCTGTACTTATAAGGATGGGACAATAATCTGATGTAGAGTAAGGGAGATGCTGAATGTTCCCCATTGGGAATAAAAACAACCATTTTTCATTGGCAACCCCTCTATCCAATCGTTCTCTTATGTTTGTCTCTGGAAGATTTCCCCTCTCCCATGTAAACCACACTCCCGAATACCCGATATCCATCAATTGACACTCCTCTAATGTATCCCTAAATGCTTCCATTCTTTTCTGATCTCTTGGCACTCCACCACTTTTCTCGAAAGAATACACAATTTTATTAAAATCTCCTGCTACAAGCCATTGATAGTTGCACTCTTGGCCTAGTCGTCTGAGCAAGTTCCATGCAAAATTTCTATCTTTTAAGTAAGGTGAGCCATAGAATCCCGTGAACCTCCACTCTTCCTGTGCACTATCATCCTTCACTATTACATTAATATGCCATTTAGAAAAACTCCTCAAAGTAACCTCAATGCCACATTTCCATGCTAAACACAGTCCTCCTTGAGACCCTTCTGCTTCTATATCGATTCCACTACTAAAACCGCAACTCCTCCTAGCCCTTTCCATACGTTTTTGATCCAGCTTAGTCTCTATTAAGAAGACTATATGGGAATTGTGCTGCTTACATAGATTTCGCAGCCCCCGCACCGCCCGTGAACTCCCCAATCCACGGACATTCCAACAAATGTTTTTCATTGTGTCCGGTCGGCTTGCCCACTGGCAGTCGCCGATCCTGAATTGTTTGAAACAATAATTTGTGCCGCTTCATCCAACATAACCTCCATGCAATTTACTGTTATACCAGCCACATCATCATATTTTAATCTCTTCATTCCATCTCCATTTATGAAACCCAAACAGTCATTGCCATCTTCTTCTTCTAAAAATTTCCTTTTAGCCCCAACGCTTGCATACTTTCGTGAATCTGTCTGGTTAATTGCATTTAGCCTTTTCCAACTTGACTTCTTGGGAGCTTTTAAGACTCCCTCCCCTTTGTTATTTTCTTCATTCGATATCCCATTCTCCCTCATAATAAGATTTTCCTCCTGGTCCTTCAAACCTTCCTCCCACCTCGCCAATATTTTTCCTACTGGAATATTTCCATACATAATATTAAGTTTTCCATCCTTTTCTTGGCCATCAAACTCCTTAGATTTTCCTGTATAGTTACACTGCATTCCCCTCCTTTTAGCGAAGGCATTAAACTTCATACTTTCTTTTCCCATCATTTTTTATTCTGCTTTAACGCAATAGAATAAGGGGAGTCTTCTCTAATTTTATTCTTCTCTGCAGGATCTAACAGCGAGCAATCATTGAGACCATGATCCAATCTACCACATCCAAAGTAAAAGACTGGTAATTTTTCAAATTTGAATGGAATCCATGAATTTGCACTGTTTGCACTTGAAACAAAAATACCTCTCCTAAGGGGTTTTTGAACATCCAAGTTAACCCTAAGTCTGCAATAATCGCCACTAATTTCAGATATGAGAACTCCTCTGAATGTGCTCCCAATAGCGTGTAGCAGATCCTTCTTATCAAATTCTGGTAAACAAGGACCAATCTTGATCCAATATGGCGATGAAGTAAGACGAATTTGATCCCGTTCCACTGGATTACTTAATCTGTCAAACAAAATAAGGAACTTACGAAATAGCCAAGGCCTCCCTTCCATGATCGACTCCAAATCTTCTTCTAGATAAAAAACGATTGAGAAGAGATTCTGCCCTACCATCTAAATATCGAACTTTTTCTTTGTCTTCCATATGCTCTTCAATTATGCCCTAAAACTCTCTGGATTGAAGTATTTTTTTCGTCCAAACTGAACATAACAAAGTAGGCTTGACACTGGGCACCACCAATGATCTCTTGATCGATAATTGAATAAGGTCTTCTGCCAACAATGAGATCTCCTCACTGCTCTCCCTCTCCACGCCACCACTCTCTTCCATCCCAAGCTACAGTAGAAACTGTTCTCTCTAGGACTCTTTAGAGAGTACTCTTGGTTTTCAAGGGAGCACTCTAAAACTTAAACCACATATGAGTAAAATGTTCTTCTATTTTTATTTTTTATTTATTCATTTATTTTTAAAAAAAAGGGGCATAAGACCTAAAATCAAAATCAAAACTTACCGAATCGCTTCGGACCCCACTGCCGTGAGTGGTGGAGGATGCCGTCCCCGATGATGGACGACTTTCTTCGATGTGATGATGAAGAAACCGAAGGGTTTCCTTTCGATTTTACCATTTTGGTTGAGTTTTAAGGAAAACCGCCCCCAGATTCGGGTTTTAAGAGCCAAAACGCTCAAAATGGGGGTCCTTGGTGTTTTTCGGCCACCGCGGACGGCGGCGCCATCGTCGGTGATCGGTGGCAGGCGCGGCGGCCTATGGCCGGACCCTTGGCCAAAAATCGGAGGGGAGGAGGAGAGTTGAGAGATTTTTTTTTTTTTTTAGGAAGAAAAGAGAAAATGAGTTTTAACAAAAAAAAAATTATTTAAATAAGGATACAAAATGGCTTCGTTTTGAGCTATGGACACATACGCCAAAACGACGCCGTTTAAGGCCAACCCGTGCGTGACTCGACCCGCTCCAGGGGGGATCCGCGTGTTTTCAATTTTTGGGCTATTTACGCCCCTGGTCCTTCCGCATTTTTGGGTTATTATAATTTCGTCCTATTTTCATTCTTTTTTTATTTTATAAATTTGACCACTTAATTTTTCGCGTGATTCAATTTAATCCCTGGCACGCTGATCTCCTGAAGAAAGGACGCGTGTCCGAAGATTGGGTTATTTTCCCATTTGGTCCTCGCTAGTTTTAGCACGTTTTATTTTGATCCTTATTAACCTATTTTGTTTTTTACAATTTGTACCCCGAATTTTATTTCGATTTCAATTCCGTCCTTAGTCTGTTTAATTTATTTAATTATTTATTTTAAAAAAACTATTTTATTTAATATTTTATTTGTTTATTTATTTTTTTAATCAAACTTTTATTAGTTTTTATTTATTTACTTACTTATTATTTATTTTTTAAATTGGCCTTTTTTTATTTCTGTCATTATTATTGTTATTTTTGTTCCATTATTTATTTATTACTTTTTTTATGTACTTTCAAAAATTTAGATTATTCATTATTATTATTATTATTAATGTTAGTGTTATTATCATTATTATTGTTATCATTTTCATCATCATTATTATTATTGTTTTATGCATATTAACATTATCATTCATTAATATCAATGCTATATATGTTATATTTTATTATGCATATTATGTCATTGTTACTCCAAATGTATGTTGCATTATCATTATTCGTCAAGTATGACCCTTTTTACGTTTTAAATGATTTTTTTTAACATAATCAAATAAACTACACGTATATCATTTTTAATATTGCATTAATTTTCACCCAAATTCAAAAAAGAAAACTTTTAAAAATAGGCAATATTTTGCATTTTGGAGATTCAAGAAATCGTACCCTAACTTACGGGGTTTCGATTTTCTCGTTAAACCTAAATAGCCAAATATCCTTTTAAAATTAAAATACATGAAATTTAATAAAAAATTCAAAGGCAAGCCTATTCTCGAGAGTTCAAAATGCCGTGTCTTAACTTACGGGATGTGACATTTGTTATATCGAGATGAGAGGGTCTTTGACATTCGTTTCAATTTATTCAAGCATTTTTTTTAAAAAAATTAACATTAATAAAAAGAGGAATCGTATTGTAAATTCTTTCAAGTTTTCAAATTTTCGACATTAAGACATTAATTAATCAATTAGGTACCAATTTTGGGCGTTACGAGGGTGTAAATCCTTCCTCGCACGTAACCGACTCTCGAACCCATTTTCTCGAATTTCGTAGACCAAAATCGTTGTTTTAGTAAATCAAAACATTTTATTAAAACGATCAAATTACGAGGTGATCCGATCACACCTCATAAAAAAAGGATTGGTGACGACTCCTATTTTCGTTTTTTAAATAAAAAGTCGACCTTTTCAAAAATGGTTTCGACATTCAAAATTTAGCTCTTTTAAGTATATCTATTTTCCTTTTTTGGTATTAATTTTTTTTGTCTCAATTTTGTTACTAAATTATCAATTTTCTCTATTTTTTATCCATTTCGTAATGGATGTTAAAAAAAATTTATTAAACAACTATGGCCAACAAAAAAGTACCATGCACGCGGTATGTTTTGACCAATGAAAAAAATCACTTGGCAATTAAGTTTATTTAAAATAAAAATATTAAATTTAAAATAAAAATAAAAATAATATTAAATATTTAAATATTTTAAAAAAAATATTTTTCACTTTAACCAACTATTGACCGACGTTGACTAGTCACCAGGGGCGAAGCCAGAATAATTTTTTAGGGGGGCCGGATGAAATTTTAATTTTTTATAATTTATATATTTATAATTTGTAAAGGATCAAAACAAATTTTTATAATTGTAGGGGGCCAAAGTGTAATTTTACCTTTACTAATTTAAAATTTTTTAAAAAAATTAAGGGCATAAATAACAATTTTACATTTTAGGGGGCCGGGGCCCATGCTAGCCCCCCTGGCTTCGCCCCTGCTAGTCACATGGTGCTATTAGAACCTGGCATGTATCCTTTTTAATATTTTAATATTATATATTATATTAATTAAAAATGTAAAAAATCATATATAATATATAAATTTTAAAAATTTAAAATAATATATAAATATTGAAAATATTATAAAATTTTAAAAAGTATTTAAATTTTTTAAAAAAATTTAAATACCTTTTTAGAATTTTAGAATTATATATTTTATAATTTTATAAAAAAATATTTTTAAATATTCTTTACAAATTTTGATAATTTATTTATATGTTTTTCTAGCGTATATATATTTTCTGAATTTTTTTTTATAGTTATTTTTATTTTTATATTTTTAACGTGTGTATACATTTAATAAAAAAATATTTTTTTACATAAAGATACCACGTAATGCTTTTTGATTTGTTATAAGATTTTTTTATAACATCTATCAGAAAATGGACTAATAAATATAAGAGGCATACTTCAAATACCAAATTTGAAAGTGAGAGTACTTTTAGTATTAATTTAGACAAAAAAATATAAGTATCAAAATGGGAAAATAAATATATTTTAGAGGTGAAATTAATAATTAATCCTAATTATTATTAACGGTAAACTTTTTCATAAATTTCCATAATCTAATATGAGTTTAGATCAAAAAAATAATTTTTGTCGCTTGAAATTTTTAATTTGATTTTCCAATTATGAAATAACTAAATCACGTGACATATCCGACATCTTTTAATAATCGACTAACCAAAATTATAGTCTACATATTATTTTAAAACCCTAAAATATTATTTAGTGTTATTAGTCAAGTTGAATAAATTCAAGTATGGAATTAAAAAAAAAACTTAAATAAAAATATTTCAATAAATATAAATTAAGGGTTTTTGTGAGATGGTTATTCTTCTATCTACTACGATGTTTTCTACTTTTGATGGCTACTGTAAAAATAAATTCTACTCAATTTACAAGTTGTAAATTAAGGAGAAGATATAATTATAATATTAGAAGCTGAAAGCGAAAGGTAAAGTAAAAACTCTTGAATCCCACCGAAGAATCAAGTGGAAACTCCAAATTAAGACGAGTTCAACTTTGTTTATTTGATGGACTTGCTTCCTGTGCTTTGTCTCATTAATTTCATCCATTTTAATGACATCAAATATATTAGAATTGTGTACGGTTGGCAGAGAAGTCAATGTACGGCAGGTATGTCGTATTCTGTTGTTAGCATTGATAAAATGATTTGGCCGGTTAGCGAAAGTTAAAATGTGGCTGTTTCACCCCCGTCATCCCACGGGGGATGGAAATTTTGGAAGGACAAGGACAACGATGGAGGCTACCCCTCTGCTCTATGCTCCACCCTACGTCTTTTTTTCTTCTTGTTGTGAGGCAAATACAGGAGCAGGAGATTTTTAATTTTTATTAAAATTCAATGATGTAATTTAAAAAAAAGTGCAAGGACATAAATTTCAGTTTCATTTAAATTCACCACCCCCACTAAATAGGTACGTAATTTTGCATTTACATATTTACATCACAATTAAAAACTTTAGTAAGATCACACAACACAACTTCCGAACTAGATAGCTGCAGTATACAGGACAATTTCAAACTTCAGATTTCTGATGCCAGTTCTTACAACCGGTAATTGGAAAGTTCAAGGTAATCAGAAGTGAGGGGCCTCAACACACCACTAGCTTCAGCCTCTATCAGCTCCACCTGCCTTTTGAAGAGGTGCATATACACCACCCAATCACCTTCTCTAGCAGGACTCGGCATCGGCATGACATATCCAGAATCCCCTCCCCAAGGAAAATGGTATGACCCGAATAGAGGCTTACCCCATCCGAAATCCACTTTCGAAACCGGGAAACGCTGCCCCGATGACACTACAAAAGCCGGTCCCTCCTCGCTGCCATTGCTATATATCTTAGCCAGTGCTGGCTCAGGACGATGAGCTTCAACCCAGTCAATCAGGCCCAGGAAGTGTTCCTTTGTCACCGCTTGCTCCAGGAAGTCATGTACCTGATTAGCCACCCACCACAATGGTTTTTCCATCAGTTCACTTACTCTCTGCCCTCCAAACGGAATGGAAAGGACATTTCCGAAATAACAACTCATTGAACTCGCTTTCTCTTCACCTCCTTCACCTAATCTGGCCCTTCCATCCACCACAATCCCCATCTTGGTGGACTTGAAACCGTCCTGTGCAGCAAGGACTGCTATCATTTTCCATAAGAAGGCACTGAAAGACTCGAGCTTGGTCCTTTTGTATCCGTTAGTGCAGGCCAGTGATTGAAGTTCGTCGAGTTGCTCCGAAGTGATGTAATATATACGACTAATAAGATGATCAGTGGGTTGATAGTGCTGTTTAGGGGGTGGTAGTGAGGATATGGGCACATACATGTGATCCAGAGACGGATCGATGTACCCTGGACGCCTGGGGTTCACCAGAGACCTTCGAAAAGACGGTACCAAAGAGATTGACTTGGATCGAGCCATTTCAGCCCATGATACAAGAAACATGTTGGCTGAGTAGGCATCTGCTATTCGGTGATCAAATGTGCATGCCACCACTATTCCGCCACATCTGAGTTCTGTCGCCTGTAAATGTTAAAGCGATCATTCCAAGGAGATTACAAATCGTTATTGTTAACTATTAAAGCTACCCTTTTTTTGTTTGTAATCTTAGAAACTTGATTCTTCCTTTAAAGATGAATCAAGATTCATTCTATCACTATCATCCATTTAATTATGAAAAATTAAATATTGAAATACTACGATAATTTCTATGTATGCATTTACTATTATTTGAGCCTTTTAAAAAAAAATTACTGAGTTGATGTTGGGAAATTAAAAAATATATATTTGAAAAGATAAATCATTTTGGGTGGTCTAAGAGCAGGCTAGAGAAGGAAGTAGTCACCCCCACCAAATTTGTCGTCATCTGGTGGAAAGGGTGAATAAAAATATTCCCTAGATCTTTTGGTTATAATTCCCATATTAATTCTGAGCCAGAAGGAATGGATTTGAGTTTGTTTCTTAATTATTATTCAGACGTTAGGGAAATGGTTGAAGTTATAGTAGAGAATCCTTTATAATACCTGAACTGAGAGCACTCCATGTTTCTTCTCAGGTACGAGTTTGCCTTCAATGCTCTCATCAGGGTTATGCAAGTCGAGGTCTCGAAGCTCAACATCAGCATAAGCTTCTATGAAATCCACCCCACGGTTGTTGCAAAGCAGCTCGGGTTCGCCCACAGTGTTAGCCACAACCTCACCCGCAAAGGCGTAGTAGGAGACCAGAGCCTGAGCCATGGCTTTCTTCAGGACACTGGCCATGGAAGTGAAGCTCACGATGCTGCCTTCTGGTTTCTTGTAACAAAAGAAAACTCCCACGTCGACGGGAGGCAGAAGCAAGTCAAGGTTAGAGAGTGGTAGCCAGTGCTGTTGCAATGGTAACACTGCTGCCACAATTTCCTCCTTGCTCACCGTCACCGTGAAATCTACTTTTGCACCCATGCTTGCCTACCTATTAGCTCTTGAGTGTTTTTTTTTTTTTTTGTTATGTTTCTTGGTAAGAGATATCCTAACAAAATGATTAATAGTGAGTTTGCATGAGCAATGTAGCTTCAATTTATAAGCAAAGTAAGTATTTAATAATGTTTCACCTACTCCTAATGCTAAATAATTAATAATAACTATTAACAATAACAATATAATATAATATAAAACAAATACTTATGCAATGATTAGTTTATTGAAAGATTAATATAATTATTTATTTATAAGGTAATAAAATGTAAATAATTTTGATAACAAATTACATCAGTAAAATAGAAGAGTTGCTTTTTATTTTATTTTTTAAAAATTAAATTATTTTTATATAAGACTTCAATCTTTAAAGTGGATATTACATTAAACTTTTAAATATAATATTTATCTTTTATCCGGCTAAAATAGGATCCAATTAATTTATGTTATCAGACTCTATCATTCTCAACTATAATAAATTAACTTGTCCAAAGATCATGCTACACATATGTTTGCAAATATATATTGACAAAATAATTAAGCTTGAATCAAAAGTTAACCCATGTTTAAATACGAGCCAAATTCATTCTATTTTATTATATAAATATTAAATGATATAATATTATAATATAAATATTTAAAAATCATTTAATCGATACCATATAAAATTTTATAATCATTTAAATATCAACGTATTCAAACAAAATTTAAAAGTTATATTTTGAATTCAATTCAATTTAAATATAGATACCATATAATCGATACCCAAATTGGTACGGTTCCATAAGTACACACCTCTAATATCAATTAATTGATGTGTTGTGGAAAATATTTTGTTTTATTAGATGAAGGGTAGCAAGCCGTAGAATAACTTTATTATCCATACTAATAAATATTTGTCACTAAATATACTATTAGGGATACTAATACAATACGAGTCACGGCCTTCGACCTATATTATCCCGTGAAATAGATTATTATATCTTAATAAAATAATAAATTATTAATTAATATAGGTCAAATTTGTGTCACGAGTCAATCGAGCACCAACTCGACTAGGAAAATTTTAAAAATATATTTTCATAATTGAAATAAGTTATATTATTTGAGAGAACTATAGTCTTTTTATTTAAAAAAAGACCAATAATAATTTTTCATGTTGTGGACTTGAACTAGTGATATTTACTTAAACAAAACATTAATTTTACCACTAAACTAAAACTTTATTTTTAATATAATATTTACATATTAGTTGTATTATACATATTTTATTACCTCCTTTAATTGTATATCTATAATACTATTTAACCATTTGACTGAGTTGGTGTCACGAGTCAACTTGTTATCAATTAAGAAAATTTCCAAAATGACCTTCTGTAATTAAAATAAATTATATTATTCAATGGTGTTTTAGTCTTTTACATAAAAAAAAAAGCTATAATAAAAAAAATTGCAGATGGTAGGACTTGATCCTATGCTATTTACATTGACAAAACTTTTAAGATACCAAATGACGAAACTTTTAAAGTAATTTAATTTATTTTAAAATACAATAAAAATCATTTTTACCTTGCCAAAACAATCAAAGTCTAATTAGCAAATTACTTATTATTCTTTTAAAAAATTCACTGCTTAAATATTTTATATTATTTTTATTTCTTTCCCCTAGATAGTAGGTACATAGGGTTGGGTTGGTTTGGTATGGGTAGCTCTCATGATTTCTAACCCAATGTTAGTCTTTCTCAACTTCTTCATTTGCGTTTAGAATCTTATAATTAATTATCATAAAATATATAATTTTCATAAGCATTAATATTTGATTTTTTTTTTATAATTTTATAATTGGTTAATAAATTAAGTGATGATATATTATTTTAAAATTTTAAAAGTAAATTTATTTAGTTTTATTTTAGATAATCAATTATCATTTAAGTCTGAATATTTTATTATTAAGTGGATGAATATAAGTTTGATGTATTTTAAAACTCTAATAGATAATCATTAAAAGTAGAGTTTTATTTAATTTATATTTCTTATATCTGTAAATATAAGCTTTAAAGAAACATTGTAAACATTCTTATTAATCAATAAAATACATTCTCTTTTACTCTCCTCTTTTTTGCTCTTTTATTTATTTATTATTATCTATATCATAACAAATAACAATATATAAAACTATATACTATCAATACATAAAATATTATTATACTTAGAAATATATTGATAAGTATTGAATTAATATTTTTTAAGCTCAGTGTGTCACATCTAGTCTTCGAGATTTTTTGAATCAATCGAAGCTACAAATTCAAGAAAATATATATATATATAAGAAAAAAAAAATTATAAAATCCAAATCTAAAATTAGTTAGATGCGGAACCTATTTTATAAAAAAATAACAACAAACAAAGAGGATGTGCTTGATTATTAAATCTTCAATTAACCAAATTATTTAGAAATAAGTATAAGATGATTACAAGTTGAAAACCGAGAGATGTGTAGAAGAAATACCAAATGCGGATAACATATTAATGAAACATCCAACGTAATAATTGATTCATAATAAGTGAATAGACCAAAGCTTAATACAAAATCATGGAAATTTAAGCTGTAAGTAGGAAAGATGAGGTAGCTAAATTTGCTTGGACCAATCGGGTCTCTTGTTTTATACTAATATGCAGATGCTACGTCCTGCGTGAAAGTTGACCCTCCATTATTACCCAAACCTCGTTATATAAACTACATCATTAGTCACTAAATTATGAGTAAATTTTCATTTTGGTCACTTAACTAAAAAAAGTTACAATTTAATTACTGAACTGTTAAAATCGACGCTATATGACTTTCTCTGTTTGCCCTGTCTGCATTCATCAAAAGCTCTTTTTCCTCTTCTCTTCTATAATTTAGTTTTTTCTTTATGAAACATTTTTGCATGTCATGAATTTACGAACTAAAATTCAAACAATTTTTTTCGATAAATGACACTGACCGTGAGACCAACTTGGATCTACAGTATGCTCTTTTACTCGTGGATGGGTATTGATCCCCCGTATCGATTGTCAAATCGTCGCTTGGAGCGCTCATTGGTAAAACATTTAAAAAAAAAAACTAAACAGTCTAGTGACTTAAATAAAAAACTTTTGAATAGTTCAGTAACTTAAATGAAAACTTTCGAATAATTTAATGACCAATTGTAACTTGTTTTAGTCAAGTGATTAAACCAAAAATTATCCATAGTTTAATTGCTAATGGTGTAGTTTATTTTTTTTTCTAAAGAATTCTATTTCTTTCCACTTTCTAGTTTGGTGGATCTAACGTATATTGTACGCATAACATACCAAAAAAACAAAAGATAGTTGGTGAAGACAAAGTGTGCTTTACCCTATAGTACGTGTTTTTCAAATTTAAAAAAAAAAAAAATGTCTTGGCAGGGGTGGAAGGTAAAACCAGGAGTATTGTAAGATATATTTTACTATTTAATTTTAATTATAAAAAAAAATAGTTTATCTAAGATTGAGCTTTGCACAAGTAAAGTCTTTTTTCAATCCCAACTTTGATATGACGATCAAGAATGATTTTACATTAAAAATCTATAGTATTAAGTAAAATAAGACATCGAACGAATTAAAATAAAAACATAAGGTTAAAAAATTTAAAAAGACAGAACTATTTTATATTACAAAATAAAAACATAAAATGCAAAATTTGAATTCAATATTATAAGCATTTGATCAGTTTTATATAATGAAAAAATATTAATGCCATAATTCATGTAAAGCTAATAAATGAGATTTAGATCGTGATTGCTTCGACGTTCGAATGTAGCGTCCTCCACCCATTCAAGGGACATTAGATGCGAAACATAAATTACTATATTTTAAAATATTTGATGTAAGGGTAAAATGATATTTGAGGAATTTAAGGGGGCAAAACATAAAATATCATCACCTTTAAATATTTGCGACAAGGTTAAAATGGAATTTGAAAATTTTAAGAGGGTCAAAACAGAAATTTTCATATTTTTGAATATTTGCTATTAGGGTTAAAATGAAATTTAGCAGCCCCTCTAACGCGGCCCTTGTGGCTTGGGAAAATGAAAATATCTGTAGATATATCCATTTTCACATTTCTATCCAATTTTTAAACCTCATTAACGATGATGATGATATGCTTTGAAAAGGATATTGAAAATGATTGTATAACCCCAACACATTTTACCTTGAATGGAGTAAGGTTTGCAATTAAACCAACCAGTTTTTGAGTAAAGTCAGAAAATTTTACACAAATTAGTCGTGCTTGACTTGCAAGTCCACTAATTAAAACAAAAGTTTCCTTTCAATGGCATTCTGCTTCTGGCACCAGCTGCTCTCATTCTAAATTAATGCCTCTCTTGCTATACCACCAATCAATCCTTCACTAATATTTTTTTTCATCAAAACTAAACCCGTAAAAAGAAAAAAAAATATATATCCAGAAAACAATTTGGAAAATTTGAGTTTGTATTATAAAAGTCATGTAAACTAATAAATGATATTAATTATTGATAAAACTAATGTATATGATTAAATGCAAGGTTATTACAAAACCATTAAAATAATAATAATAATAATATATATCTGAACCCCATTTGTTAGCTTGATAGTCAGGCTGTTTATTACCTCAAGTGTGGTTTGGGTTCAAATTACGCTAGTCATGTTGCTGTTAGGACTTTACCCTACTCTTGTATTTCACCAAAAAGAAAAGGTGTATCCAATAAATTTGAATAATGCGTTGTAACCATTAAATTTATCTTCTACTTGTCAATATTGCTAAAAAGTATCTTTCTCAACATGTGATTCTTCAAATTTTATTATTTATTTATTATTAAACAATTTTCATTGTAGAAAATACACTCTCAACACTTGCTATAGCAACTGGCAAAATCAGCACTAACTTAACCAGGCGATATATCGATGGATAAACAGTGTATTTTTCTTTTTTTGTATCATCCATGAAAATTTAACTTTATGTATATCGATATTTGTATGCTGTTACGTAATTCATTTAAATAGTGTATATCTTATAAATGATCGAGTATAAAGACCTTTTACACTGCTCCACTCCATATATGTATATAAGCATAAACTTACAATCTTTTCTATAAAAAACTTCTGACATTAATGCCAATTTAATTTACATTTAATAAAATTTTCTTCAGTATTGGTGAAATTAAATTCATTACAATACTTTTCTTTAATACATTAAATGTCTGTTGGGAAGTTAGATGCTTTTAACTAAAGTCATTATAAAACAAAAGATTAAATAATGACAAAAAAAAAAAATTGAACTCGATATTCTATTTTTTCCCTTTTTGAATTATTATTTTCATAAACATTGGAATGAAAAGAGAAATGAAACCAATAATAAGAATAAAGTAAAACTAGTCCTACGTAGGTGAGAAAAAAAAAGTAATAAATTGTATATAATTATTGATAAAACAAAAGTAGATAAGAAAAAGTAGAAATTAGTTAATATTAAGAATTGTACCTAGTTATTGAATTGTGGATTGGTGGAGAAAATGTCAACAGAAGTAGTGGTTGAATTTATTTAAATATTTAATTCTATAATTATTCTTTTTACATATATGTAATAACTCAATTTGCCCGGACCCATACAAAATCCAAAACAAAAAGAAAATAATAAAAACAAAAATAATAAAATTAAAGTCCAAATAATTACAGTCCATTTACACACAGACAACCCAGTGGCCCATTACAAATTAGCCTAAAACAGCCTAAAAATCAGACCCAACACCCAATAAACAAAACCCATTACCCAACTAAACCTAAACGGCCCAATGGCCCAAACCTAATTTCAGAAACAGGAAACCCGAACCCTAGGGTTTCCCTTTCTCGCGCCGCAAGCACTGGCCTCGACACTAGCCTTCGGTCAAGCCGCGTTCCACGCGAATCACGTCCTATCGCCGCCGTGTCCCGCGCCAATCACCTGCAAAAAAGGAAAGGAAGAGCAGCAAAAATAGCAAGAGAAACAGAATTATTGTATTTCCTTTTTATTTTTTGGGTTATAAAAACCCCAATGAACCTGTAATACAGGGGGCAAAAAAAAAAAGGTCACGAACACACAAAGAATCAATACAAAGTCGGAGCATCCAAATCAGTAAAGATTTTATTGTTTTTCCTCTTATTCCTTTTCGAATACTATATTTTTTTCCTCTATCACATTCGTTTTTTTACTATATAACATATATATTAAAGTACATAAAAAAAGAGTGAAAATTACCTTTTTTTTTGAATTCCGGCCGCCGTTCACGGCGGACGGCGGTCATCGACACCGGAGTTTCGCCGGAATCCTCGCCGGAAATCGCCTAGGCAGAGGATTCCGGAGTGCACCCCCTCTTTTTTTTTTTTTTTTGAAACTGAAGAAAAATGAAATTTTTTAGAAAATTCGGCCTTATATACTGTTTGAAAACGACGTCGTTTTCCCCTTGGCCGACCCGCGCGTTGACCCGACCCGCTCCAGGGATCCGCGTGTTTTATTTAAAGGGGAAAATTACTATTTCAATCCCTCCGCTATTTTATTAAATTTAATTTCATCCAATTTAATGTTTTTATTTTTTAAATTAGCCCTAGAAATCTGTTTTTTGTTTCAATTTAACCCTTGTTTTGTTTTTTTATTTTTTTTTCTTTATATATTTTTAGTATTAAATTATTTATTATATTAAATATTCTATATTTTCTTTATTAGTTATATATATTAATTTATTAATATTATTCATATAATTAATTATTAATTATTAATTTATTTTGTTTAATTAATTTTTATTATATATTATTTTAGTATTTAAATATATTAGTTAATATATTATATTTAAAAATTTTGTATATTATATAATATTATATTATATCATATATTATTTTTTAACTAAAATTTATTTATATTGTATAACATATTTTTTATTTATATTATAAATGTAATTTTTTTATATATTTATTTAAAATCATTATATATATATTTTTATACATTGTATGCATTGTTTATATTATATATGTATGTAATTTTTATTTATCTATTTATTTATTATTTAATCCTGCATAAAAATTTTCATATTTACTTAACAATTTTCTTTTTATTTTGATATTTATTGTTTATGTATATATTTTATTTGCCCATATTCTCTCATTTATTTATTTATGATTGCCATTGTATAGATTTTTTATTAATCATTATTCTACATTATTATTACATTATTATTTATATAGATATAAAATGTTAGTATGTCATAATTGCTTTTGATATTTATGTTTGATAATATATAAATTGTCTCATGAATTATTGTTTAAAATAAAATACATTTTTTTTTACAAAATTACTGAATTTTATCAAAAGGTTTTAAAATAAAGGCAATGTTTTGTGTTTAGAAATTCGGGAAATAGTGCCCTATCGTGCTGGGTTGCGATTTCCCGTTGACTAAATAATTAAATACCCTTTTAATAAATTTCGTAAATTATGAGATGATTTTAGTTACGAGGGTTTAAAAATATCGTGTCCAATCGTGCTGGATGTGATGTTTATATTCTTTCGAAATGAAGAATTCTTAAATTTTAAATCAAACTGTTCAAGTTTTTTTAGAAATCATATTTTTAAATTCTTATTAAATTTCAAACATTTCGGACATGATTCTATTGATTAGGTACCAATTTTTGGGCGTTATGAGGGTGCTAACCCTTTCTCATACGTAACAGACTCCCGAACCTGTTTTCTTATTTTTCGTGGACCAAAATCAAATGTTTTAAAATAAAACGTTTTGCAAGGTGATCCAATCACACCTACGTAAAAAGGGATTGGTGGCGACTCCAATTTTCATTTTTAAAATAAAATGGTAAGTTATTGATAAAACAAAAGTAGATAAGAAAAAGTAGAAATTAGTTAATATTAAGAATTGTACCTAGTTATTGAATTGTGGATTGGTAGAGAAAATGTCAACAGAAGTAGTGGTTGAATTTATTTAAATATTTAATTCTATAATTATTCTTTTTACATATAATTTTGTGAAGTGCCTAATTAAATTGTAAAACCAAACTCAATAAAAAGAATATATTAGCGTAGAGTAGATATAAAAGAAAAAAAAGTAGGATGAGTTCACATCATAAATGCCCTTTCCCCCACTCCTTATAAATCACGAAATGCTCACATAAGGTTGTACCCAAATTCAAAAGCAAATTAGATGGCCTAAACAATTCCAAACCATCACATGTTCCGTTTAATTCCAAATTAATTTTTTTTTTTACAAGATAAAACAAATTATTACATCAAACTAATATAAAACAAAAACATTTCTATTTGTATCGAATTCTAAGAGATGTAAAAACTCTTCAGGAACCTCCTCAAAAATTTAAATGCCATCCTTCTTGTCAGAAGTCATATTTGCTAGCGAACCCGTAACTATATTCTCTTCCCTAAAAACATGTCGTACTCTCCAAAATCCAACAAGCTATAATAGTTAAAGAATCCTCCTTACTAAGTAAATGGCTGCATGTTGTATTTATGATAATATATATGAATAAAGGAAGCTATAAATAGTGTAGTATTTCTTTTCTAAAGTGGTTTTGAAATGTGGGTGAAAAATAATTTTTAAAAATTTGATTTAATATTTAAGTGTTTAATATTGTTATTAAATTTTTTTTTAAATATAATGTTTTAAAGTAAAAAAAATAATAAAAATCATTCATTGTAAATTATTATTATTACTTTGATATATAAATATAAATTCTTAATATTTTAAAACAATTAAAACTATTTTTTTAAAATTTAATTTAATTATATAAACTATATTAAAATATTAAAATATAAGTATTACATTGGAAAACAATATATGCTATGTTTTATTTATTTACATATGTATTAGTGTATTACCAATAGAGTGACACATCATAGAACTATAAAGTACAAATCATTGAACTTCCATAAGAAAAATATAGAGAGTAGAACATCTATTTTAAGTACTAATACCTTAACTTTAAAATTTTAAGAGAAAATATAGAATGGTAGTTTTGTCGTTATTTTATCAGATTAAATTTTA
Organism: Gossypium sturtianum; assembly: GCA_025698515.1. Classification (NCBI taxonomy): domain Eukaryota; kingdom Viridiplantae; phylum Streptophyta; class Magnoliopsida; order Malvales; family Malvaceae; genus Gossypium; species Gossypium sturtianum. Next base: position 161,613,620 of record CM046955.1, on the reverse strand, counting down.
CCCAAACAGAGAAACGAACTTAGAGATTAAGGTAATCAGAAGTTAAGGGCCTAAACACCAATGCAGCCTCTTTTTCTATTTGCTCCAACTGCCCTTTCAATAGCAGCATGTACACCACCCAATCCCCATCTCTCACCGGACTAGGCATCGGCATAACGTATCCACAAAGTCCACCCCATGGGAAATGGTACGATCCAAAAGCCGGGCAACCCCATCCGAAATCCATCTTCGAAACCGGGAAACGCAGCCCTGACGACACCACCACTGCCGACCCATCATCCTTCACCACGTTGTACACCCTTGTCATTGCAGGCTCGGGTCGGTGAGCTTCGACCCAATCAATCAGTCCCAGGAAATGTTCCTTATTCGTCGCGGGTTTTAGAAACTCGTGAACTTGTTTCGCCACCCGACACAAAGGCTGTTCAATTAGTTCACCAATAGGTTGCGATCCATACGGAACGGATAGCACATTTCCGAAGTGATATGCCATGGCAGTGGCCTTGTCTTCATCTCCTTCCCCCAACCTTGACCTCCCATCCACAACAATCCCCATTTTTGATATCCTATTTCTATCTTTACTGGCAGCAAAAGCTGCCACCTGCTTCCACAAAAACGCACTGAATGACTCGAGCTTGGACCTTTTGTCCCCATCGGAAGAGGCAAGTGACTGAAGCTCATTGATTTGGTCACTACTAACGTAATAAATGCGACTTATGAGATGATCAGTAGGTTCATGGTTTTCTTCTGGAGGTGGCAATGAGGGTATTGGCACATACATCTCGTCCAGCGACGGGTCAACACGCCCTGGTCGTCTCGGATTCAACAGCGATCGACGAAAGCTTGGCACCATCGAAACCGGTTTCGACTGAGTTATCTCCGCCCATGACACAAGAAACATGTTGGCTGTGTATGCATCAGCTACTCGATGATCAAATGCGCATGCCACCACTATACCCCCACATTTTAGTTCAGTTGCCTGTATGCATCAAAACTAAAACCAATTTTAGTCTCTTCTATACAGCTTGTGAAGGCTTACGTGAATTGTTATTAAAATTTCTCCAAACCCTAACCAGAGCTGATTGATTAGTACAAGTTAATAACTTGAATTAATTAATTAAGATTTGGTAAACTTAAATTTAAAAATACCAAAACTGTTTATTGATCTGTTTTGAAAGTCTACAAGTTACTTATGTCAATATCAGCCAATGTATTAGCAGTTGAGTATGAACTTGTCATTGCGTAAGCCAACATATTCCTTCTTACTGACGACGTCCAAAATGCTAGAAAATTCCATAAAAATGAACCTCTTACCAGAAACACTATGTCATACCTCATATTTAACTTAGATTGATTGAGATGTAGGATTAAAAATAACAAGGATGATTGTGTCGTATGCATGCATAATATTAAACAAGTCAGATGCTACCTACTCTTCCATCATCATCTCCATAAAATATTCAACTATTTTTAGTGATGTACTCGTTAGGTAATACCAGCTACCAACTGCAGTCAATATACCTTCAAATCTTTATAAAATTATAACTAATTTTTTTGGATAGAAAAAATTTCTAACTTTACTACCGTACTAAATTTAAATTAGTATGTATTAATTAAATATAAATGTGCTATTTTCTTTTCAAATCATATACTAAACTCATATTATAAATTTTTAAACCAATAGTTTAACCACATACTATAATATAAACAATTCGTATATAAAATTTAAAAACAAATATGTGCCACTTATGATTCTTGCCTATCTTTTAAGTTTAAGTTTAATTGGTGTTGTTATTATTGTAACAACTAAAATAATATAGATTTAAGCGCATTTAAACGTAGTTTCTCTTCCAAACATTATACTTTTTTTTCATGAGTAAATTACATAAATAATCATCTTATTATTAAAAACTTTTTTATTAGATCATTTGATTTTAAAATATTATAAAATAATCACTCGATTTACCTTTATATATATACATATATATTTTTAAGTTCAAAACTTAATAGTTAGATTGATATAACTGTTAACTTAATGACTTTTGTGTATTTTTCACAAATTATTTTTAATACACATCATTTCCGTATCATGTAATAGCTTAAAAGAATATTAACCAAAATCGCCTTTTATCTCTGCACCTTGCCCATTTCCCTTCTATTTAATCTCCTCTATCTTTGCACCTTGCAGCTTTCTTTGCCTTTCGCAGCAGACACTACTTTTGGGTATATATACATATATATATATATATATATATATGCTCAAGCCTATTTGTTCCTCTAAATTTCATTTAGTTTCTTCATTTTTGACAATAAGAAATGGGAAATTTAATTAGAAAGAATTTAAAGTAGAAAAGTTTTATTTTAACGCATGCTTTAATTTAAATCCACCCAAATTAGTCGGATTTGCCATGATTCTGATAGTGGGGTTTGTCTTTCAATTCTTTTCGGTTCTAATATCTTTATTGATTTGCATTTTAAAGTTAATATTTGAGTTTGATAGGATCGAAAATGAATTTTCCTAGCGTTGATTTGGAAATGTGATAGTCGTTCAGATCTAAATGTTTTGGGTTTTTTTTTTTTTTTATGAATTGAAGATTTGGGTTCTGGGTAATGATGACGATTGAATATTTGATTACTCATGTGCGGGATTCTGGTTTTTGTCTCCCCACAGTAGGGTGGTGAAGTTTTTTAATTTAATACTATGTCTTATTCAAAATCGATGATTCGTTGTGCTCTGATTTTATTAAATATATTATATTTAAACTGACGACACTATTTAGTTGAGTGTTTGGATTTCCAGTACTGTTCGTTCTTCTTTATAAATTGCAGCCCGAACCGCTAAATGATTTGGGTGAGAGGGGGGAGGGAGAAGGAGGGTTGAGCGGTGGTGAGCGAGGGAGGAGAGATGGTGTGATTTGAGTTAAATTTTTTTTTTTTTTTTATGAATTATAAGAGGAGGCGACTCATTTGTTAATTTTTTTAAAATTATTATACGATATGAAAATTATGTCTATTAAAAAATAATTTGTTAAAAATATAAATTAACATTTACATTAGCCAACCGTTAATTATTTAACAATTTTAAACTTAAAATAATAAATTAAAATGTCTTTTTATAATTTTTTAAAATTAAATAACCCTAGCAACACTCACCATTTATATAATTTACCCTTTTTCCCCCGAAATTATTGTAAATGACTTACTTGTATGCTATTTTGAAAATTGAATTGACATCCAACCAGTATACATACATTTATAACTTCACGTGTTCTAACTATAAGCAAGCTTAAGTTTCTCCGCTTAAATAGTAAAATTCATTTTTTAAACAAAGTAGGTAAAATTATTAACATCAATGATAACTCAATCATTATGACTAAGAAAGGTACTAAATTTAATTTAAAATGATTCAAACTACTCTCTAACTTTCTTGACCTCCACCAAAACCGTGTTTAAATTATTGTTTTAAACTGAGTTTGTTGCTGTGTCATGTTTTAAAAATATTTAAATGTTTGGACACTCAACTCAACCTATTTTAAATTTACTTCAACTTGAGAGCTAAATCTCCCGCGACATGTACGGCCTTTAACTTTTCTGTGCTTCATTTAAATGGTTTCTAATTATGGTTCAATTAATAAAATAATAAAACTATATTTGGGAGTTTCAATCTTTTATAATTCAATTTCGACTTTTTGATATAAAACTAATGATTTCTTAAAACAGTGATTATTAGTTGAGGTTAGAGCCATTAAAATTTGTTTAATGCAATAATTAAAACTCATGTCTTGCATCTAGATGTTAGGGTTCAAACCCTAATATCCCGTTCTCTTAATATTATAAATAAATATAATTATTATATGAAAAAGTAACTTGGATACCACTAGAGAAAATATAAAAAAAATTATATTGGGCTCTACATTATACTTAATATTGGATTTTTCATAAATAATTCTTTAAAAGAATATTGTATTTATTTTCATAATATTTCTGGAATCCAACTTATTAGTAATTATTTTATAAATTGTTTTTTTAGTAAGTTTTTTATAAAATAAATATTTCAAAGAATTGAAATTTTTAAATAATTTATACTTACATTTAAGCCTTTATCTGAATTGGTGTTACAAATCAACTAATCACTAATTTAATTGAAAAATTACTAAAATACATTTCTATTAAGTTATATTACTAAAAGGTATTTTGGTTCTTTTATATTTTTAATTAAAATCAATAAAAACTCAATTATAATAAGATTTAAATCTATGGCACTATAGATTTTAAATATTTAATTTTACTTCAACCAAAAATATTAATTTAAGTTTTATATAAATTTTTACAAATATAGTTATTACATAATTTTTTTCACTGTATAATGAGTGTACATAATTTAGTATGATAACACCTTAGGAGTTAAGAAGAACAAGGGAACAAAGGCCCCTATATGTCCCTCATGAGCCTACTGTAATGCAACTATGTGTAATACAAAATTAAGTTGGTGTGATTAGTTAATTGAATATCAATTTAATTAAAAATATAAAAGATACAAATTAGAAAAAAAATACAAATTTTATTATAAATATATATTTCAATATTTTTTATTTTTATAAATTAAATAATTTAAATTACAACTTGAAAAAAAATCAAGATAAATGAGTGATAAAGTCGAAATATTTAAGAATTTTTGGGTACGGGTTCAAACATTGGTGATGATTATATATATATATATATATTATTTCACCCACAACTTGGGTGTCACATAATCTAGTACTTTTAAACATGAACACGATTAACGTGTCCAAGGGTTGAATTACATATCCAATTGTGAAGGTTTTGATATATGACGGGTTTGAACAAAAATATTAGTTCCAAAAATAAACTTGATTAAAAAAAATATAAACTCTATTTAAAATATGGTTAAACTTGGGTTCTAATATTCAATACTTGAGTTTGGTTTAATTCAACATGTTTTTCAATTTTATAATATGTTAGTTTTATTTTCTTTTTATATATTACATATTTTTATATAATATGATATAAAAGAACTAAGGTATTTAGATTTAAAAATTTAATAAAAAATAAAATAATTTGAATGAGTTTAAATAAATTTAAATTAATGAACTTAGGTAAAATATAAGTCAAATTTAAAGTGGAGTTAAACTTTAATAATTGTTGACACCAAAGTTGATTTGGTCCATAGACACTTTTAATCATAACATTGGTATATTTTATATCTTTATTCTACTGTATCACTAATATCCATGAAAACGTACCTGTACGGCGAGCACACCACGTTTCTTTTTAGGTACGAATTTGCCTTCAATGCTGTCATCCGGGTTATGAAAGTTGAGATTTCTAAGCTCAATATCTGCATAAGCCTCCACGAAATCCACACCTCGATTGTTACAGAGAAGCTCCGGCTCCCCCAGGGCGTTGGGGACTACCTCCCCACCCAAACCATAGTAAGAGATAAGTGCTTCAGCCAAGGACTTCTTCAAAACACTAAACATGCGGCTGCTGTGGGAGCTGGTCGGTTTCTTGTAGCAGAAGAAAACGCCGAAGTCCAGCGGCGGCAGCAGCAAGTCTAGGTTGGTCAGTGGCAGCCAATGGTCTTGGAAAGGCGCCACTGCTGCCACAACTTCATTTTTCCTCACTGCCACCGTGAATTCTTCCTTTACTGATCCCATTTCTGACGACTACCGTAATATCAGTGTGATGAGAAAGAGGTGATGATGGGGTTTTGCATTGGACAGGGAATATATAGAAAAACAAAAGGAATAATGATCCTCCCCAACCCTATTTCATTTTCAAAGATAAGAAACAGAAAGTAATATAATATAATTGGATAAATGTTAAAAATAAAATATTGTTATGTTAGGATGTTACATCCATCCCCTGCGTATGCGATTCAATCACATTTTACTTAACAAGCTAGCTGACTAGCGGGATCATCACCTCACCAGTCACCACTTCTTTAAATCCTTTGAAATGTCAAAGATAAATATTCTTTAAAAACAAAGGAAAAAAGGTGGAAGCACGATTGTTTTAATTATAGATTTTTTTTTTATAAAAATAATTACAAAGTAAGGATTATTTATTGTTTTTAACTTTCTTAATTCCCAACTAGCTTTTACCTTCTTTAAACTAATTAGTTTAAAGCGTTTGACCTTTTACGTGAGTGAAGTCCAAATCAATCCGAATAATTACTCCTTTACTTAATTTTTATGGATTCCTGTTTTTTTTTTCTGTCAAAAGGTTAAAATATTATTTTTAGACATCATAGTAAAAAAAATTTAAATTATATAATATAATGATACATTGAATTTAAATTTAAATACATTTTAAATAATTAATATAAATCATTTATAAAATTAATGATACATAAAATATTTTAAAAATTTACATATAATAATAATAATTGATATTTAAAATTTTAATATAATAATACTTAAAATCTAATTTTATATATCTTAATATAAATAAAGGTGTTTTTCCAAAAGCTCACCATAAATTATACAATTTTGAAAATACCTTTATTTATGGAGTCAAAGCTGGGCATAAATAAAGGTATTTTCAAAATTGTATAATTTTGTAGCCACACTTTGTCTTTTATCAATGATTAATTTGCACTCAATAACGTGGGATTAGTTAAGGTAAATCATCTCTTTCCATTATTTCTATATGATTCAAGGACTGTTTGTTGATGAAATTTATGAAGAAGTTGTACTAAATGAAAGTGACTAGAGAAGTAATAATTATTAAATACCATATGTTATTGTTTTATTGCCCTTCTTTCTTTTCTCAACTTTGATTTTGAACAAAATAATACATACATGGATACATAGAAGCTAATTTCCTTTTCTCTCGTAATCTTGATAATTTTTTTTACTAATAGGAGTGAAGTCAATAAATTTTTAAGGTATAACAACATAAAATTATAAAGTTTTAGGGGTTAAATTATTATTATTTTTGTTAAAAGACTTAAATTGAATTATCACTTCTTGAAGGGGCCAACTGTGAAAATATTTTACTAATCAAATGGTTAAAAGAAAACTTAAATTAAATAATTAATTATTACAAGAGATTAAATTTGAAATTATCCAATTTATTCAAGGAGGATGTAGCTAGCTTTTATATATATAAGAAAAGAAACGAAGCCTAAAGCTGCTCGGGCCACCATATACAACTCTCTCTCGTACAGTTCCTGCTATGGAGGGGCACCATTCATTAAGCTAGCAATGAAGTTGGCCGGATGATTTTGCTTCCTTGAATGCATGAACTACCTAGACCTCCCATAACCCACCTTACAACAATATTTGATTGCACACATAGCATTAACATTGTTAGTCTCGACTATGATCCGACGATATCCTTGCTCCCAAAGTAATGAGAGGTCATGCCACTCAGCCCACAACTCCACTTCTATATCAGAGCAATATTTAATGCTTCTACAATAACCCCATAACCACTGACCATACTCATTGCACTACATTACTTGTTGATTCTAGTCAGGAGTTATTTTTTACAGTTCTATCTATATTTATCATGCTCAAAAAAATGTTCATAAGTAAAGAAAAATATAAAATACACGCAAGTTGCCGTTCAATCTGGACTACTGTGTTTAAATTTTAACCTTTAATCAATATTTTCATTAAAAAACAATATCTTAGACTTGTTTTGTGAAGTTATTAGTCAAATTTGACTCTCTTTTTTTTTAAAGATTAATAGTGAAGTTTAGCTAAAAAAGAAGAAGAAAGAATTAAATTAATAAAAATATAAACATTAATGACTAAACTTTCATTACGTATCCTATTAGTTGTGGAGGAATGTGCTTAGTGTTTTGATTTATGTATCATTAAGTTGGAAAGCTGAGGATAAACTAAGGTATACAATTAACGTTGACAGAATAAGCTCCGTAATTAATGCACGGTTGAGGCTGTCAAGAGTAATTTCTAATTTTTGGCAACTAGAATTAAACACTTTACCAATACCCAAATATGAAAATCAGGTGTAAAACCAAAACTATCCCATAATGGGTTATTGAAAATTATGAATATCTAAATATGAAAATCAGCTGTAAAACCAAAACTATCCAACAATGGGTTATTGAAAATTATGAATATCCATGTATTTCGGGATTGCTTGGCTGCAAAGGAAGTTTGTAAACATGTGGTCCCATTTGAACATCAAACAGATTCTTTTCTGATTCTTTTCAAATTTGGTTATCTTCTAATTTATGTTGTCGCATGAGATTGTAGGAACTTGGAGTTCTCTGGTTGTGTCTTTTCGATCTAATCACATAGAGAATATGGAAGAATAAGAATCTCATTATCTTTCAGAATGTTACTTGGCCAACCTTTGAAATTGTCAAAGCGTCCCTTAGTTGGGCGCAACAATATGAATAAAGCCAAAGCGTGTATAAGACCAATCTACCAAATTTGATCTACCATAAACACACTTAAGGAATGTGAGTTCATCTTTTCTTTGATGGTGCAGTGGAGTGAATCACGGGGAGTGTTGCGGTTGGTGGAGTGATATGTGATCAGGCCGATAATTGGGTCTTTGGATACAATTGGTATCTAGGCAATTGTACTTCTTTTGAGGCGAAACTCTAGGGTATTTTAGATGGACTCCTCATTTTGTTGAATAAAAGATACAAACATGCCACAATTCATACAGATAATGCAGATGTGGCTAAGGCCTTAACTGATAAAGAGATGGAAGATTCAGGTGTCACTATTCTTAAAAGGGTTCAAAGGATCATGCGTTCTGCAGGACAATGGAAGATCAGAATTGTGTTCAGAGAAACAAACATAATTGCGGATCGTTTGGCAAAGATTTGCCTTGCATGGAAGACAAGTTTATAAATATTCGATGTGTCTCCTAATAATGTGTTGGGGGCTCTTCAACAAGATAAAACTTATGGTATATTCGAGCAATTGTTATGATGTAGTTTAGTTTTACTTTTCACCAAAAATAAAATAAATTCTAGACCATTATTTGTATTCATTTCTTGCGTGTAGTATCAATAAATATTAAACCAACCACCTTCAAGATAACTTAGCTTACCTGCTTTAGTTTAAGACGTTTGACCTTTTTAGAGCGAAATCAAATCAATCAAATAAGATATATAATTGCTGGATTAGTTCATTTTTTAATATTTGTATTTTGAGTCTAATTATATAATACATATGCATGTTTGTGTATATATCTAACATCAAGCGGCTCTATCTTGCCTAGTATTTTCTGCACTTTTTTTTTTTGGTAATTTTATATTTTTCGAAGTAATTATATATTTTTAATGAGGTAGCCGCAGATTGATTGATATAAGATAAGTTTTCGTGGTCCTTTTCACAAATTCATTTATAACTAAAAATCCTTTGTAAAAAATAGAATATATGAAATTTTCCTCGATGGTACACCTCAACGGGTTATGTATTTAGTTAAATGACTTAAAATTAGAATATATCATATACTTTGTCAAATTTTGGATATTATTTATTTAAAAAGAAAAAAAGGATGAAGATAATGTTATAAATGTCAATGTTAGAATTAAGTGACCCGAATCTTTATTTAAATAAAATACAATGGTAAAATAAAATAAAAGAAGAATCCCTATAAAACTACACTTCTTTTATTTTATTTTAAATAAGGTTTTTTAAACCTTATTAAACTCCATTTATTTGATATTGATTAGAATAAGGTGTTTCAATCTTACTACGTACACTCCTATTAGAATATTGTTTTACAAGCCTATAAATAGACATAGTCTATTCCTTTTGTAATTATTCGAATTCGACATAGTGAATTTTCTTCTCCTCTACCCGTGGTTTTTTCCCGAAAGGGTTTCCACGTAAAATCTGTGTGTTCTTTATTTTTATTTCTCTTTTCTTTGCGATATATTTTTAAACAAATTGGTATCCGAGCTTCCGAGTTTTTCATCTCGATCACAGTAATGGCGTCTTTGAAGTATGATATTCCGCTGTTGGATCGCAACACCAGATTCGCGTTGTGGCAGATAAAGATGCAGGCAGTTCTTGCACAGATGGATTTAGAGGAAGCCCTGCTAAGGGTAGATAAGATGCCTTCGACATTGACGGAGGAAGAGAAGAAGCGCAAGGATCGAAAGGTGTTAACACGGTTACATCTGCATTTGTCTAACGAAATTTTACAGGATGTAATGAAGGAGAAGACCGTCGCTGCATTATGGAAGAGGCTAGAACAAATATGTATGTCGAAAACTCTAACCAGCAAGTTGCATATGAAGCAACATCTTTATGCTCATCGTTTGGAGGAAGGTGCGTCTGTGCACGAACACTTAACAGTGTTTAAAGAAATTCTCTCAAACTTGGAGGCCATGGAGGTTCAGTATGATAAGGAAGATCTAGGGTTGATTGATGGGCTCGAAACTAACTAATATTTCGACAAAGGCAAGCGCACCTATCGAACAGTAATATAGCTTTGGTGAGTCCGGAATATCGTAACCTCAAGGACTAAAATTACTAGTAATAACTATCTTTTTATTATTTAGCCTAATAATTAAGGGGATTTATTTTTAATCTAAAATTAACTAACTAATTGACTATGAACGCAACAGAGAGTGAAGAGAAAAATCGAATGAATAAAGACAATACCCAAGGAAGAATCCACCTAGACTTCACTTATTATTCTGACTCTGAATTAAATGATTTATTCACTTGACTTGATCCGTAGAAATCCCTAAATTATGTTAATATCTCTTTCAAGACTAAGAATAACTGACTCTAGGTTGATTAATCGAAATCTCTTTCTAATTAAAACCCCTATCGTCGCATTAACTCGATCTATGGATTCCCTTATTAGATTTGACTTTAATCCGACAAATTTATGTCATCCTATTTCTAGGGTTGCAATCAACTCCGCTTAATTATGCTAGATCTTCTCTTAAACAGGGACTTTTGCTCCACTGAATAAGCACATCAATCTTGAATTAATATTCTTGAAAACATTAAAACAATGATTAAGAACACATAATTAAGAACAATAACAAGTATTTATCACGTAATTCAGATTTATTGAATAATAAGATTCATCTAGGTTTCATCCTCCCTAGGTATTTAGAGAGTTTAGTTCATAACGTAAAAGGAAAACATCATAGAATTAAGAAAACAACAAGACATAAAGAACCCAAAAACTTCTAGAGAACTTGATGGAGATCTTCAGTCTTGGAGTGAATCCGCTTTCGAGATGATTTCGACGACTTCCTCCGAGTAATTTCTTCAATCTACTCTGCGTGTCCATTTAGATCTCCCTCTGATGTGTATTTATAGACTTTAGAAGGCTTAGAAACCCTAAAAATTAGTTTTTTCTGCGTGAAAACAAAGCAGGGTACGATAGGGACACGGGCGTGTGATCAACCCGTGTGAGGAGACCTAGGCAGTGTGAGAATTTATATGGCTCTCGATCGACACGGGCTAGCACACGGGCGTGTGTCCAGCTCGTGTGGTTCACACAGGCATGTGGTCAACCGTGTGGTGCGGGCTTTGGCCGTGTGGATTCTTAAGATTTTGGCCCGTTTTTCGTTCCTTTCGCTCCCCTATGCTCTCCTAAGTATAAAAATACAAATTCAAAGGATTAGGATCATTGAATTCACCAAATTTTATAAATAATCATCCAAAAACACGCTAAGCGTGGGATTAAAATGTGTTACTTTTTTGGTTTATCATTGATTCTACTTTATTCATTTCCCCCGTCTTATTCAATCTTAAGAGACACGATTTTATATAGCCGCGAGTCTCTCACATTTGATGAGGTTTATGATTCATTGACCTCGTATGATAAGATGAAGTATCTTGTGGTTAAACCCGACTCTTAGGAAGAGGGTCTCATTTTTCGTGGGAGACAAGATCAGAATGCTGATGATGATCGTGGAAGGACACAGGAAGGGAATCCTCGCGGTAAATCTAAGGGTAGATCAAAGTCTTCAAACAGAGGTAAAACTTGTAACTTCTGCAAGAAGAAAGGGTACATTAAATCGAGTGCTATAAGCTACGAGAACAAGATTAAAGGGAGGTTTGTGAATCAAAAGGTAAAACAACCGAGAAAATTTTGGTGAAGGCGATGTTGTAGAAGACTACAGTGATGGTGAACTTCTAGTCGCTTCTATCAACAATTCTAAAGTGATCGAGGAGTGGATACTTGATTCAGGCTGCACCTTCCACATGAGTCCCAATCGGGATTGGTTTACAACTTACGAAGCGATTAATACGAAGATGTTGTTTTGATGGGAAATAATGCTTCGTGTAAAATCGCAGGAGTTGGAACAATTAAAGTTAAGATGTTTGATGGAGTTGTCAAAATACTTAGTGACGTACGACATGTTCCAGAATTGAAGAGATTTAATTTCGTTAAGTACTCTTGATTTAAAATGGTACAAATACACACCTGAAAGTGGGATTTTAAAGATTTCCAAAGGTTCCCTCGTTGTGATGAAAGGGCAGAGAATGACTGCCAAGTTATATGTTTTGCAGGGTTCTACTGTTATTGGTGATGCAGCTATCGCTTCCTCTTCCTTGTCAGATGATGATATTACTAAACTTTGGCATATTCCCCTAGGGCATATGATTGAGAATGGCATGGTAGAATTGAGTAAAAGAGGACTTCTTGATGGGCAAGGAATTTGCAAACTGAAGTTCTGTGAGCACTGTGTTTTTGGGAAGCAAAAGAGAGTTCGATTCACCAGAAGAATCCATAACACGAAGGAAATGTTGGAGTATATTCATTCTGATCTGTGGGGGCCATCAAGAGTGCCTTCAAGAGGTGGAGCTAATTATATGATAACTTTTGTTTATGATTTTTCTAAAAAAGTTTGGGCATTCTTCCTGAAGCAGAAAAGTGATGTGTTTTCTGCATTTAAGTCTTGAAAAACTATGATTGAAAAAAAGAAGGGAAAACAAATAAAATACCTCCACACAGACAATGGCTTAGTGTTTTATTCTGATGAGTTTAATAAACTGTGCAAGTCAGAAGGGATCGTGAGACACTTGACAGTTCGTCATACTCCACAGCAAAAGCGGCGTTGCGAGCGAATAATGAACAGAACAATCATGGAGAAGGTTCGATGTATGTTGTAAAATGCCAACTTACCAAAGTCGTTTTGGGCCGAAGCAGCCTCTACTGTATGTTTTTTGATCAACCGATCTCCATCCGTTGCCATTGAGAAAAAGACTCCACAAGAGGTATGATGCAGTAATCCCGCTAATTATTCTGATTTAAAGATCTTTGGGTGTCATGTGTATGCTCATGTTGATAATGGAAAATTGGAACCGAGATCCATTAAATGTGTTTTTCTTGGTTATAAAAGCTGGTGTAAAAGGGTATAAGTTATGGTGTCTGAAAATAAAAAAGTTGTGATTAGCAGAGATGTTGTTTTTTGATGAAAGCGCTATGCTACCTAACTTATCTCTTAAAGACTCTTCCAATAAAGAAAATAAAAAGCAAGTGGAGCATCAGATTAATACAGAGTCGACTCCCCAAGCCAGTACAAAAATTAAGAATAGAGTTGTTTCTTCACCATAATACTCTATCGCCAAAAATAGAACTAGAAAAGAAATTAAACCTCCAAAAAAGTATGCCGAGGTGATCTAGTTGCTTATGCTTTAAATGTGGCCGAAGATATAGATACAAACCAAGAGCCGTCTAATTATTACGAGGCGGTTAGTTGTGAAGACTCGAGAAAAGTGGATGTTTGCTATGCAAGAGGAGATGGAATCACTCCACAAAAAAGCAGAACATGGGATCTTGTGAAACTTCCTAAAGGTAAAAAGGTTGTTCATTTGTAAATGAGTGTTTAAAAAGAAAGAAGTGACTCAGGAGTTGAAGAACCCGGATATAAAGCAAGGCTTGTTGCAAAGGGTTCTGATCAAATTCCAGGAGTGGACTTCTGAGATGTGTTTTCCCAGTTGTGAAGCATAGTTCGATTCGAGCTTTGCTTGGTATTGTGGCCATGCATGATTTGGAGCTTGAGCGTTAGATGTAAAAGCGTATTTTTGCATGGCAAACTTAAGGAAGATATTTACATGCAACAACGAGAGGGTTTCTGGTCTCGAAAAAGAGGACTATGTTTGCTTCTTTGAAAAAGTCCCTTTACGGTTTGAAAGCTTGATCACCAAGACAAATGGTACAAGAGGTTTGATTCCTTTATGACTTCTCATGATTTTAAAAGAAGTAGTTTTGATAGCTATGTTTACTTTAAGAAAAACAGTGATGATTCTTTTGTGTATCTACTTCTTTATGTTGATGACATGTTGATAGTAGCAAAAGATAAAGGAGAGATAAGAAAGGTCAAAGCCTAACTAAGTGAAGAATTTGAGATGAAATGTAACAGTCTAATTTAGACCCTAATCAGAAAGGTGGTTTCGGGACCACAAATCCGAATCAAAAAAATATTTTAAAATTATATTTGGTGTTTATAATGTGTGAATTTGTGTGTATTAGATTTTCGTTTAAAAATTTTATCGTTTGGATGTCCGATTTAATAAATAGGCTAAATCGCGTAAATTGAAAATTTGGTGGTTGTTTGAAAAATGGGCTAAATTGATGTTGTCTTTTAAAAAGGAAGTACTAAAGTTGACATTAGCCCATTTTACATTATAGTGGACGGCTATGTACTAAAGTATCCATTAGTTCATGTTGATAAATAAAATGTAAATAAGGTTATTATAGTAAATTATAATATAAGTATTATAATAAGAAAACATATCATAAAAAAATGCATGTTCATCTTTTATTTTTGAAGACCGAAACTAAAATAAAAGAAAAGAGAAAGAAAACTTGGGGTTCGGTCATTTCTAAGCTAAATCAAGGTATGTGTTCAGCTCGGTTTTTGATAATTTTTACGTTTTTGAGATCGTTGCTTCGAATACTATCCGACCCATACTAGAATTTCTGGTTTTGATGCATATTTTGAGTTAGGCCATTGATGAATATTTTTGTTTTGTAATGTTTGATGATAAAATATTAAAGATATGTTTTAGATTAACAAGTTTTGTATTGGAGTTTTTGATGATTTTGAGTAATTAGGACTAAATTGAAAAAATAATAAATTGAGAGACTAAAATGTGAAATAAATGAAATGTATGGATTTGTATGAGTATAATGAATATTCGGCCTAAGCATGGTGTAGTCAAATTTTGAATATTTTGTGTTTTGTGCAATAGGGACTAAATTGTGAAAATATGAAATATTAGGGGTAAAAATGTAATTTTTCCCATTTATGTGTTTTTGGACTAAATTGAATGAAAATATGTTTGAATGAGCTTAATTTGAATATGTTTAGATCAAGAACCAAAGAAATCGGACTTGGATCGGGGAAAAACAAAAATAGTCGAATAGCCGATTACATCGTTCGTCGTTATCCGAGGTAAGTCTTTAAGCAATTAAACATCGTTAATTTTGAATGTAGCTTAGTAATATGCTGATTTGGATTTTGTGGAATTAATGTTGAGTTAGTCGAATGTGAATAAATATAGAAATAATATGTTTGAAGTTAGTTCGATTGAGCTATAACATTTGAAAGTCCGTATGAGGTATATGGAGTATATGAAAAGTTCGATATATGAATTGTTTGTGAGACAGTTTTATAATAATGATATTCGGGCTTTGAGCCTAGCAAGCCTTGTGCTGGTGTATGATATCGGGCTAAATGCCTAGCAGGCTTTGTGCCGGTGTATAATATCGGGCTAAATGCCTAGAAGGCTTTATGCTAGTGAATTATTATAAGTCTATGATTAAAAAAAAATTATATGCTACTATGGAAATTGAATATGTTAAATGAGTTAAAGCGAACATGTATGTGACGATTTATTACCTTTTCAGAGATAAGGTAAGTTGATTATTTAATATGTGATACAAGTTATAGTTGATGTTAATGGTAGTGAATGTGTATATGAAAATCTATATGTGAATTAATGTAAAGTACGTGATATTAATGTTTGATTATTAAGTTATATTCGGCCAAATGTTACATGAGGAAGAGATTGAAATGTGAAATCCATATTGATATTAAAGGATTATTGTACTTTCGAATAATGAATATTGAAATGTGAATCCTTGAATGTGTTATATAGGGAAGTAAATAAATGAAGTTGAGTTTTGATTCATGAATATATATATATATACATTTTCAAATGTAAGCATACTTGATATAATTTCATTTTTTTTAGAATAAAAAGTCGAATGGAATTATGCTAATTGTGATATAATAGCATTCGGCCAAGATAAATTATTTGCATAAAAGTACAAGTTATAAATAAATTAAATGATATGTTTGGGATTATGTAATTCAATAATGTTATAATATGGCTTGTTTTAAATGTTTCGATTATTCTTTTGAATGGTTTAATTTCTTTGAAGGCTTACTAAGCTATATGTCTTACTCTCATGTGTTATGTTTATTCTGTTTTATAGATTTTAGACTCAAGTTACTGAGGCTCGATGATCGTCGAGTGAAGTTCACCACACTATCATTGTTTGAAGACTTTTATAAATTGAAATCGGACTTATGGCATGTATAGGCTAGCCTTGAAATTAGATTATTTTGAAAGTGTTTGTATATAAAGCCATGCGAAAATGGCGTAACATATTAGTTTGAATTTGTTTTTGTTTAGTTGAGTTTGAGTATGTTTGATTATGATGTTTTGTGCTATGGATAAATGATGTTTATGTTAGGTATATATATATTTGAATATGATGAATGAGTATAGATTAAAATGAGTATGGTTCGGCTATCATATGTCAAGGAAAGTATAAATGCGAATTTAAGTAATATTATTACATGTTAAGATACGGATAAGTTGTGGTTTATGAAATAGACTTGAGATATTTTAACTTGAATTGACTAAAGTATAACAAAAGTTGACATTAAATAGAGAATAATTATTAAGCTTTGTTTAATATTAAGTTTAAGTTTACGAAATGACCATATGAATAGTGATTTATATTTTAATAAATAAAATAGTTAGATATGAGTTAGCTTGTGACTTTGTTAATGTGTTTTAATTATTAAATAATCTTTATATTATATTTGATGTTTCTTATAGGAATATCAAATAGTAATTTCGGTTTATTTTAATATTTGATGATTTTTGAATGATTTAATTTCTATATATGTTCATAAATATCCAGAAGTTGTGTTTTGTTCGGTAATACTCTGTAACCCTATTCTGGTGACGGATACGGGTTAGGGGTGTTACATTTTATTGGTATCAGAACTACGGTTTAGTCGATTTTAGGACTAACGTAGCGTGTATGAGTCTAGCTATACATGCCATAAATTTTACTGCGATAGTGTGATGACTTCTGACATTTGAAAATGTGTTTTCGTATAGTAAATGGATCCCAACAGAGCTATAGCTGATGATGTCGAGAGTGTAGTGCCTACTCCCGCACATGGGACAACGCTAGTTGAATCTTGACCTATCTCGAGTAGCCATGAGGGGGAGGCTAAACAAGCCTTCTACCAAGTGATGAATAGTTTACTCAATATATTCGGACTAATCTGGCTGTTCAACAACCTCTACCCCCGAATAATCCGTCTCCGATACCTGTGGTACCTCCGATGATTGATCCTATGAGATTTAATAAGCCTCCTGTTGATAAAATCAGAAAACACGGGGCTGAGGAATTCAGAGCTACTGATGATGATGATGCTGAGCGAGCTGAATTTTGGCTTGATAATACTATCCGCGTGTTTGATGAGTTATCTTGTACCCCAGATGAGTGTTTAAAATGTGCTATATCCTTGCTACGAGACACCGCATATCACTGGTGGAATACATTAGTATCGGTAGTTCCGAAAGAGCGAGTGACCTGGGAATTCTTTCAAACTGAGTTCCGAAAGAAATATATCAGCCAGAGATTCATTGATTAGAAGCGCAAGGAATTTCTCGAATTAAAACAGGGTCGTATGACCGTAACCGAGTACGAGCGAAAATTTGTGAGACTTAGTCGATATGCTCGTGAATGTGTTTCAACTGAAGCTATCATGTGTAAAAGATTTGAAGATGGTTTAAATGAAGACATTAAATTGCTGGTTGGTATACTTGAAATTAAAGAGTTTGTGGTACTTGTTGGACGAGCTTGCAAAGCCGAATAACTCGGGAAAGAGAAAAGAAAAGCTGATTTTGAAGCCAGAGATTTCCGTAAGAGATCAACAAGTAAGACTTTTCACTCAGCATCAAAGAAGTTTAGAGATGATTCTAGCCGATCTAAAGATGCTTCGGACTTTTCTAGACGAGATCGAGATCGACCTCCTGTGAGTTCACGAGCCACTTCGATAGCTAGTGTTGGCAATGATCGGCAAAATAGACTCGAGTGTAAGCATTGTGGTAAATGGCATTATGGAAATTGTAGATTACATGATGGGTCTTGTTTTAAATGTGGGTCGAAGGATCATTTTATCCGAGATTGCCCGATGTTAGCCGAGCAAAACACTGATCAGAACGTAAGATCGAGCAACATGTCAGTATGAGGTAGACCAACCAGACATTCGAGTAATGTAAGTGGCAGTCAGAGAGGGACGAAAGATATAGCGGTTCGATCTGAGACTCGTGCACCTGCCAGAGCATATGCTATACGAGCTCGTGAGGATGCTTTTTCCCCAGATGTTATTACTGGTACTTTCACTCTTTATGATACTAGTGTTATTGCATTGATTGATCCTGGTTCGACTCATTCATATGTGTGTGAAACATTAATATCCAGTAAGACTTTGCCTGTTGAGTCTACTGAGTTTGTGATTCGAGTGTCAAACCCCCTAGGCCAGTGTGTTCTGGTTGATAAAGTGTGTAAAAATTGCCCGTTGATGATTCGAGATTCATGCTTTCCAGTCGATTTGATGTTGTTACCTTTCGATGAGTTTGATATAATTTTGGGTATGGATTGGTTAACTCTGCACGATGCTGTTGTTAATTGCAAAAGAAAGACCATTGATTTGAGATGTCAGAATAACGAGATTATTCGGATTGAATCTAATGATCTGAATGGTTTACCGGTAGTGATATCTTCGATGTTGGCCCAAAAATATTTGAGAAAAGGTTATGAAGCTTATTTTGCCTATGTGCTTGATAGTAAAGTGGCTGAAAGAAACATTGAATCTGTACCAGTTGTGTGCGAGTATTCGAACGTGTTTCCCGAAGAATTGTCGGGTTTGCCACCTATCCGAGAGGTAGAGTTTGGTATTGAGTTAGTACCGGGGACGACTTCGATATCGATAGCTCCGTATAGAATGACACCTACTGAATTGAAAGAGTTGAAGACTCAATTGCAAGAATTAACAGATAGAGGTTTAGCGCGACCGAGTTTCTCTCCCTGGGGTGCACCAGTGCTATTCGTGAAAAAGAAAGATGAAACTATGAGAATGTGTATTGACTATCGACAGCTCAATAAGGTGACTATAAAGAATAAATATCCATTGCCACGGATTGATGATCTTTTTGATCATCTGAAAGGGGCTACAGTATTTTCGAAGATAGATTTGAGATCTGGCTATTATCAGTTGCGAGTTAAAGACTCTAATGTACGAAAGACTATTTTCGGAACGAGGTATGGACATTATGAGTTTTTAGTTATGCCTTTCGGACTCACTAATGCACCTGCTGTTTTCATGGATTTAATGAATCGGATTTTCAGACAGTATCTAGATCAGTTTGTAGTTGTGTTTATTGATGATATTCTGATCTATTCTCGCGATGAGATTGAACACATTTGAGCATTTGAGACTAGTATTACGAGACTTTGCGAGATAAAACAGATTGTATGCAAAGTTCGGTAAATGTGAGTTCGTTACGTGAAGTTACTTTTTAGGACATGTTGTATCACCTCGGTATTCGGGTTGATCCGAGCAAGATTTCAGCTATACTTGATTGGAAACCTCCGAAATATTTCGAAGTCAGAAGTTTTTAAGGACTTCTTTGGTTACTATAGATGGTTCATGAAAGGTTTCTCTATGATCGCAACTCCGATGACAAAGTCGCTCTGAGAAAGATGTTAAGTTCGAGAGTGGTCGGAAAAGTGCCGAGAAAAGTTTTGATCGGTTGAAAGCTCTTTTGATCAAGCTCGGTGCTAGTTCAACCGAATCGGGTAAAGAAGTTGTCATTTACTGGTGAGGCATCTTTAAATGGTTTGGGTTGTGTATTGATGCAGGAAGGCAAAGTGGTAGCTTATGCCTCGAGACAGTTGAAGCCACATGAAAAGAACTATCCGACGCACGATTTAGAGTTGGCAGCTATTGTGTTTGCATTGAAAATATGGCGTCACTATATGTTCGGTGAAAAATGCCATGTCTATTCCGATCATAAAAGCCTAAAGTACTTAATGACTCAGAAGGATCTGAATCTTAGACAACGACGATGGTTGGAATTATTAAAAGACTACGAGCTTATGATTGATTACGATCCAGGAAAGGCTAATGTTGTTTCTGATGCATTAAGCCGAAAATCACTGTTTGCTTTGCGTGCAATGAATGCGCATATGGCTATGTCTGATGATGGTGCGATAGTAGCTGAATTGAAGGCAAGACCATTATTTATTCAACAAATTTGTGATGCCCAGAAAGTTGATAATGAATTATTAGCAAAACGAGTTTAGTGTGAAACGAATGCTGATTCAGAGTTTCGAGTTGACACTTGTAACACCCCTAACCCGAGACCATCTTCGGAACAGGGTTAAGAGGTGTTACCGATCAATCAGAACATTTAACATCTAATATGTACGACACAAAGTCAATCATCTTCAATCTTATTCAACTACAAACATAGTGTCCCTTATCGAGGTCTACATAACCTCATTCACATGCTAAAGAGGGGTCGGGACTAAATTGAAACACATACAGAAATTCTCCGAGATTTAAAACTTTTCTAAAATACAGAGGAGACACGCCCGTGGGAGGAGGCCGTGTGCCCTCCACGGCTACTAGACACCCCCGTGTGTCCATCCGTGTCTACATACTGTCTATTTCAACATGGTCACTAGACACGCCCGTGTGCCCGTTCGTGTCTATATACTGACTATTTTAACACGGTCACTAGGCACGCCCGTGTGCCATAGCCGTGTAATACTAGCCTACATTCTGCCAATTTACCCACGGTCTTAGGCACGCCCGTGTGCCTCAACCGTGTGACATTATAGGCCATTTACAAGACCAAATTGCCACCCACTTAGGGTCAAACCTACAAGCAACACATACCAAAACATATCATGCACTTGAGGCAACCAAAAACTTACCAAAATGACCATTCCAACCATAACAAATTCAATACCAAAACTTATCTCATCACAAGCATAAAACATTCAATATCAAACATCATTCCTTCTCAATTTCATTAACTCATACTAGCATTTTACCAACACAAAGTTACCATTCATAAGTCAACTCTTCAACCCACAAACTATACCCAAAAGATGCATCATATATATCAAATTCATTCATGTTAAGACTAGCACATATCTAGCCATATCTCATGGCTACTTACAAACATCAAACATGATTCAAATGACCAGCCTATACATGCCATATTTAACTATATACATCTTCCCAAAATACCCAAAATAGATAGCCGATAGTGTGACTGAGATGCTGACGATCCCCTGATCCGAGCTAGCTTTACTGACACTGCAATGCAGAGAAACAAATCACACATTAAGCTTTATAAAGCTTAGTAAGTTCATAACATAATACAATTATCATATCAAATTAAACCAATGTATAAAATAAACAATCACATAGGTCTATTATCTCATATTCTTGCCTTCTCATCCATAGCTAAAATACTTATTTCCTCAATCATAACTCGATTATACTCATCAACCACAAAGGTTCAATACGTACCTTAATCACGCATAGTTATTAAACATCCAAGCTATTCAATGCTCGATATTATTTGCCGATCATCCTTTAGTTTTCATTCAATTTGATCGCACACTCAGTGCTATATACATGCTCGTAACATATTTGTTATCGCACACTTAGTGCCTAATCTTTTAACCGACTTATCTCGGTAACGCACACACAGCGCCAATACTATAAGCCGTAGCTTTCATATCATCGCACACACAGTGCCTTTCATTTCTGTTTCGATTTACATTTTCGCACACTTAGTGCCATCACTAAATCTTGCACATAGCATCTCAATTTCATACTCATATACCTATTCAATTCATAGTACCAAAACATATCTCATTAACATGTATTATATCCGAACTTACCTCGGACGTCGACTATCGATACGATTGATTAATCGAATACTTTATCTTTGCCTCGATCTCGATCCGAACCTCTTCTCTCTTGGTCTATACACATTCAAATTCAATCCGTTCAATCACTAACTCATTCAATTTAGTCCACACAGACACATTTAGGGCGTTTTACAAAATAGCCCTCACATTTACACATTTCGACACTTTATTCCCTAATTCACAAAATCATCAAATTCATCAAATTCCACCTAGCACAAGCTTAGCCGAATTTTACTAGTGTCTATACAAACCCATACATCTCATTTATTTCCCAATTTAACCCTTCAATTTGCTATTTTCACAATTTAGCCCTAATTAACTAAATTCATCAAAAATTCAAGAACAACACATGTTCATTAAATACATATCTTTCATTTAACACCAACACTCATCATAAAGCTCACCATTTCATCAATGGTACATTTCATAGACATCATCAATTCACAAAATTCAAGCATGGGTTTTGTAGAGCACAAAGCAACGATTACAAAAACGTAGAAATTATTAAAAACCGAGCTCAAACATATATTAATTCAAGCTTAACCCTAGCCGAAATTTTCAAAGCTTTTCTTCCTTCTTTTCTTTTCTCATTTTCGGTTGATATAAACAAAGATGAGCACTCTTTTTCCTTTTGTTTCATTATAAATTAACTTAATAATCAAATACCAACTTTGCCCTTTTATAAGTCATATAAAACAAATACATTTTAAGGCTAGTTTGTCATTTAACACCCCACTATCTTAAAAATGGTTCATTAACAACATAAGGCCTCTTCCTTAAAAAGCCATCAACATTTAAGTACTTATAATTCAGCACATAGCTTTTACACCTTATACAATTAAGTCATTTCTCTTAATTCGACACTCAAACAATCAAATTATCATACAGAATTTTCACACAGGCTATTTCACTTACTATTCACATAAAAAATATCATTAAAATATTTATACGACCTCAGATTTGTGGTCTCGAACCACCGTTCCGACTAAGGTCTAAACTGGGATGTTACAACTCTCCCCCCTTAGGGATTTTCGTCCCCGAAAATCTTACCGGTGAGTAGTTGTGGATGTTGCCCTCTCATAACGTTCTCAGGCTCCCACGTAGCCTCTTCAATTCCATGTTTGTGCCATAATAATTTCACTAAGGAAATTCTTTTGTTTCGCAATTCTTTAGTCTCTCGTGCCAAAATTCGGATCGGTTATTCACTATACGACAAGTCTGATTGAATCTCAACCTCAGTAGGAGCAATTACATGAGACGGGTCTGATCTGTACCGTCGAAGCATTGACACATGAAACACGTTATGAATATTTTCTAACTCAGATGGCAATCTCAATCTATAAGCAACCGGCCCGACTCGTTCAGTAATCTCATACGGTCCGATGAACCTCGGACTTAGCTTGCCCTTTCGGCTAAATCAAAGTATTTTCTTCCACGGAGATACTTCCAAAAACACTTTATCACCGATATCAAATTTGATATCTTTCCGTTTCAAATCTGCATAAGACTTCTGACGATCTGAGGCTGCTTTCAATCTATCACGAATCACTTTCACTTTCTGTTCAGTCTCTTTTATAAGATCAACTCGTGAATCTTGTTCTCACTCATTTCGATCCAATACAATGGGTTCGACATTTTCGACCATAAAGAGCTTCATATGGTGCCATTTTAATGCTAGATTGAAAACTGTTGTTATACGCGAACTCAATCAATGATAAATGCTTTTCCCACGCACTTTCAAATTTTAGTACACAACATCTCAGCATGTCTTCGAGAATCTGAATGATTCGTTCGGATTGACCATCCATTTGTGGATGAAAAGCAATACTGAAATGCAATTTCGTGCCTAAAGCATCTTGCAATTTCTTCTAGAATCGCGAGGTAAATCTCGGATCTCTGTCAGACACTATAGATAGAGGTACCCCATGCAATCTCACGATCTCATCAATATATAATTCAGCCAATGTATCAAGTGAATAATCTATTCTCACTGGAATAAAGTGAGCTGACTTCGTCAATCTATCAACTATCACCCAGATCGCATCTTTCTTGCTCAGAGATAAAGGCAACCCCGACACAAAGTCTATCGTAATTCTTTCCCATTTCCACTCAGGAATCATAATCGATTGTAACAAACCAGACGGAACTTGATGTTCGCCTTTGACTTGCTGACAAACTAAACACTTCGACACAAAGTCAGAAATGTCTCTTTTCATACCATGCCACCAATAGAGCTGTTTCAAATCATTATACATTTTCGTACTCCTCGGATGTACAGTCAAATGACTATTGTGAGCTTCATTCAAAATCATTTGAATCAACTCTAAATTTCTTGGAACACAAATTCGATCTCTGAATCTCAAACAATCATCACTATCAACTCGAAATCCCGATACAGCATCTGAATCACACTGAACTCTTTTTGCCAATAACTCATTATCAATCTTTTGAGCATCACATATCGGTTGTATAAACATCGACTTTACTTTCAATTCAGCTACCACCGCACTATCATCACACAGATCTATCTGATTACTCATAGCTCTCAAAACGTATAATAATTTTTGGCTTAAGGCATCAGCTACAACATTAGCCTTACGGGTGGTAATCTATCACAAGTTCATAGTCTTTCAATAACTCTAACCATCTTCTGCATGCAAGTTCAAGTCTTTCTCGAGTCATCAAGTACTTTAAGCTCTTATGATCGGTATAGATGTGACATTTTCCCCGAATAGATAGTGACGCCAAATCTTCAATGCGAACACAATCGCAGCCAATTCAAGATCATGCGTTGTGTAGTTCCTTTCATGCGCTTTTTAAGCGTCTTGAGGCGTAAGCAATGACTTTCCCTTCTTGCATCAGCGCCACGACCCAATCCATTCAACGATGCATCATCGTAAACTATGAATTCTTTTGCACGATTGGGTTGAATCAAAGCCGGTGCTTCATTAACAACACTTTCAATCGCTGCCAAAACTTTCTTTGGCACTTTTCTGACCACTCGAATCTAACATCTTTCCGTAACAACTTTGTCAAAGGAGTCGCGATCATCGCGAAGCCTTTCCCAAATCGTCTATAATATCCCGCTAATCCCAGAAAACTACGGACTTCAGACACATTCCTCGAAGGCTTCCATTTTAAAATAGCAGAGATTTTACCCGGGTCAACTCGTATCCCAGCAGCTGATACAATATGTCCCAGAAAACTGACCTCATGCAACAAAAATTCACATTTGCTAAACTTTGCATACAATAGTTTCTCACGCAGAGTTTGTAGTACAATTCTCAAATGCTCAGCATGCTGCGTCTCATCTCGCGAATAAATCAAAATATCATCAATAAATACCACAACAAAGCGATCCAAATACAATCTGAATATCCGATTCATCAGATCCATAAACACTGCAGGAGCATTAGTTAGTCCAAAAGGCATCACTAAGAATTCGTAATGTCCATACCCTCGTTCGAAAGCGGTTTTGGCACATCGATTCTTTAACTCTCAACCGATAGTAACCTGATCTCAAATCTATCTTAGAAAATACTGTAGCTCCTTTCAGCTGATCGAACAAATCATCGATACGAGGCAATGGATATTTGTTCTTTATCGTCACTTTGCTCAACTGTCGATAATCGATACACATTCTCATAGTTCCATCTTTCTTTTTCACAAACAACACAGGAGCTCCCTAAGGTGAGAAACTCAGTCGTGCAAAACCTCTATCAGTCAATTCCTGCAACTGAGATTTCAACTCTTTCAATTCGGTTGGGGCCATTCTGTAAGGAGCTATCAAAATAGGAGCAGTTCCCGGCACTAACTCAATACCAAATTCCACCTCTCGAATTGGAGGTAATCCTGGTAACTCTTCAGGAAATACATCTGGAAACTCACAAACCACAGACACAGATTCAACTTTCTTTTCTGACACATTTGTTTCAATCACGTACGCCAAATAAGCTTCACAACCTTTTCTCACACAGTTCATAGCTTTCATCGCAGATACAACAGCTGGTAATCCCTTCATATCACTGGATTCAATTTGAACTAGCTCACCGTTCTGACTTCTCAATTCAATACTCTTTCTTTTACAATTCACAATGGCATTATGCGAGTAAGCCAATCCATACCTGTAATTATGTCGAATTCATCAAAGGGAAGCAACATCAAATTAACCGAAAAACATATATCACGAAACATCAATGGGCAATTCTTGCACACCTTATCCACCAAAACACACTTGCCTAAGGGGTTCGATACTCTAATCACAAATTCGATGAGACTCAACGGTAGAGTCTTATTCAATACTAGGTTCATACACACATAGGAATGGGTTGATCCGGGATCTATCAATGCAATGACATCAATATCAAATAAAGTGAAAGTACCGGTGATGACATCTGAAGATGATGCTTCCTCTCGTGTACGTATAGCATAGGCTCTCGCAGCAGTGCTCTCGCCCGACCTTATAGCCGTGTGTCGATTGTCCCCTTTGACTTTCGCTCACATTTCTATTGTTTCTGGGTGGTCTACCTCTAGCCGTCACATTAATCGGTCTTTCATTCTGAACATTCTCCTCTTCGACCATCTTTGGGCAATCTCGAATAAAATGATCTCGAGATCCACATTTATAACAAACTCTATTGTTGTACTTGCCCCAGCACTCTCCCACATGTCGTCTTCCACATTGTCTGCACTCAGGTTTGTTACTCTTAACACTACCAACACTTGGTTCATTCGGAGCTTGAATTCGTAAACTAGTACTTTGTCTCGAACGATCTCTACTTGGATGTCCCAACGAAACATTTGAACGGTTACTTGCATCTCTGTATCTCTTAGTAGAAGGTTGAGAAAATTTATTCATCGATCTCTTTCTTTCATCACGAGCTTCTGAATCAGCTTTCTTCTTTTCCTTACTGAGCTCTTCAGCTTTACACGCTCTTTCAACTAACACAACAAATTCATTTATATCGAGTATCCCAACCAATAGCTTGATGTCTTCATTCAATCCCTCTATGAAACGTTTGTACATAGTAGCTTCGGTCGAGACACATTCTCTCACATATTGGGTCAATCTTACAAATTCTCGCTCGTACTCAGTAACAGACAACCGGCTCTGTTTTAATTCTAGAAACTCTTTACGTTTCTGATCAACGAAACGTTGACTGATATACTTCTTTTTGAACTCAGCTTGAAAGAAATCCCAGGTGATTCTCTCCCTCGAAACAACAGATATCAACGTTTTCCACCAGTTGTAAGCCGTGTCTCTCAATAAAGAAACTGCACACTTAATGCACTCATCAGGATTCAACGACATCTCATCGAATACTCTAATTGTATTCTCAAGCCAAAACTCGGCTCGCTCAGCATTGTCATCAGATGTGGCCCTAAACTTCTCAGCCCCGTATTTTCGAATCTTATCTACGGGTGGTTTATTCAACTGCATTCGGATCTACAACTTGAGGCACAACTGGTACTCTTGCGGGGTGGAGGTTGTGGAGTAGTCGGATTCGTTCGAATGAACTCGTAAACCATTCACTCATCATACGGAAGAAGGCTTGCTTAGCCTCTCCTCCCTCACTACCTTCATTCGGCCTAGATGTGGCTGGCGCTGTCCCTTGAGCGGGAGCAGGCGCATTACTCTCTCACGTCACAAGAATCGCTCGATCGGGATCCATTACTATAAGAAAACACATTTTCAACTGTCAGCATTTATCACACTATCACAATTTCATATATGGCATGTATAGCTAGACTCGCACGCACTACGTTAGTCCGAGAATTAACTAAATCGTAGCTCTGATACCAATAAAATGTAACACCCCTAACCCGAGACCATCTCCGGAACAGGGTTAAGAGGTGTTATCGATCAATCAGAACATTTAACATCTAATATTTATGACACAAAGTCAATCATCCTTAATCTTATTCAACTACAAACATAGTGTCCCTTATCGAGGTCTACATAACCTCATTCACATGCTAAAGAGGGGTCGGGACTAAATTGAAACACATACAGAAATTCTCCGAGATTTAAAAATTTTCTAAAATACAGAGGAGACACGCCCGTGGGAGGAGGCCGTGTGCCCTCCACGGCTACTAGACACCCCCGTGTGTCCATCCGTGTCTACATACTGTCTATTTCAACACGGTAACTAGGCACGCCTGTGTGCCCGTTCGTATCTATATACTGACTATTTTAACACGGTCACTAGACACGCCCGTGTGCCATAGCCGTGTAATACTAGGCTACATTCTACCAATTTACCCACGGTCTTAGGCACGCCCGTGTGCCTCAACCGTGTGACATTATAGGCCATTTACAAGACCAAATTGCCACCCACTTAGGGTCAAACCTACAAGCAACACATACCAAAACATATCATGCACATGAGGCAACCAAAAACTTACCAAAATGACCATTCCAACCATAGCAAATTCAATACCAAAACTTATCTCATCACAAGCATAAAACATTCAATATCAAACATCATTCCTTCTCAATTTCATTAACTCATACTAGCATTTTACCAACACAAAGTTACCATTCATAAGTCAACTGCTCAACCCACAAACTATACCCAAAAGATGCATGATATATATCAAATTCATTCATGTTAAGACTAGCACATATCTAGCCATATCTCATGGCTACTTACAAACATCAAACATGATTCAAATGACCAACCTATACATGCCATATTTAACTATATACATCTTTCCAAAATACCCAAAATAGATAGCCGATAGTGTGACTGAGATGCTGACGATCCCCTGATCCGAGCTAGCTTTACTGACACTGCAATGCAGAGAAACAAATCACATATTAAGCTTTATAAAGCTTAGTAAGTTCATAACATAATACAATTATCATATCAAATTAAACCAATGTATAAAATAAACAATCACATAGGTCTATTATCTCATATTCTTGCCTTCTCATCCATAGCTAAAATACTTATTTCCTCAATCATAACTCGATTATACTCATCAACCACAAAGGTTCAATACGTACCTTAATCACACATAGTTATTAAACATCCAAGCTATTCAATGCTCGATATTATTTGCCGATCATCCTTTAGTTTTCATTCAATTTGATCGCACACTCAGTGCTATATACATGCTCGTAGCATATTTGTCATCGCACACTTAGTGCCTAATCTTTTAACCGACTTATCTCGGTAACGCACACACAGTGCCAATACTATAAGCCGTAGCTTTCATATCATCGCACACACAGTGCCTTTCATTTCTGTTTCGATTTACATTTTCGCACACTTAGTGCCATCACTAAATCATACACATAGCATCTCAATTTCATACTCATATACCTATTCAATTCATAGTACTAAAACATATCTCATTAACATGTATTATATCCGAACTTACCTCGGACGTCGACTATCGATACGATTGATTAATCGAGTACTTTATCTTTACCTCGATCTCGATCCGAACCTCTTCTCTCTTGGTCTATACACATTCAAATTCAATCCGTTCAATCACTAACTCATTCAATTTAGTCCACAAACAAACATTTAGGGCATTTTACAAAATAGCCCTCACATTTACACATTTCGACACTTTAGTCCCTAATTCACAAATTCATCAAATTCATCAAATTCCACCTAGCACAAGCTTAGTCGAATTTTACTAGTGTCTATACAAACCCATACATCTCATTTATTTCACAATTTAACCCTTCAATTTGCTATTTTCACAATTTAGCCCTAATTAACTAAACTCATCAAAAATTCAACAATACATGTTCATTAAACACATATCTTTCATTTAACACCAACACTCATCATAAAGCTCACCATTTCATCAATGGTACATTTCATAGACATCATCAATTCACAAAATTCAAGCATGGGTTTTGTAGAGCACAAAGCAACGATTACAAAAACGTAGAAATTTTTAAAAATCGAGCTCAAACATACATTAATTCAAGCTTAACCCTAGCCGAAATTTTCAAAGCTTTTCTTCCTTCTTTTCTTTTCTCATTTTCGGTTGATATAAAGAAAGATGAGCACTCTTTTTCCTTTTGTTTCATTATAAATTAACTTAATAATCAAATACCAACTTTGCCCTTTTATAAGTCATATAAAACAAATACAATTTAAGGCTAGTTTGTCATTTAACACCCCACTATCTTAAAAATGGCTCATTAACAACATAATGCCTCTTCCTTAAAAAGCCATCAACATTTAAGTACTTATAATTTAGCACATAGCTTTTACACCTTATACAATTAAGTCATTTCTCTTAATTCGACACTCAAACAGTCAAATTATCATACAGAATTTTCACACAGGCTATTTCACATACTATTCACATAGAAAATATCATTAAAATATTTATACGACCTCGAATTTGTGGTCTCGAACCACCGTTCCGACTAGGGTCTAAACTGGGATGTTACAATACTGATGATTATTTGAGATTAAGAAACCGAATATGTGTTTCGAGAAATCCAGAGTTGATTCAGATGATTTTGAATGAATCTCACAGTAGTCTGTTATCTGGTCACCCGGGTAGCACAAAAATGTATAATAATTTGAAACAGTTTTACTGGTGGCATGGTATGAAACGAGACATTTCTGACTTTGTTTCGAAATGTTTAATTTGTCAACAAGAGAAAGCCGAACATCAGGTACCTTTCGGGTTACTTCAACCGATTCTGATACCTGAATGGAAATGGGACAGAGTTACAATGGATTTTGTATCCGGTTTACCGATGACACCGAGCAAGAAAGATGAAATCTGGGTTATTGTGGATAGATTAACTAAATCAGCTCACTTTGTTCCAGTTCGTACAGATTATTCACTTGATAAGCTTGCTGAGTTATATGTGTCAGATTGTAAGATTACATGGTGTGCTTAATTCTATTGTTTCGGATAGAGATCCGAGGTTTACATCGCGATTTTGGAAGAAACTGCAAGATGCATTAGGTACGAAATTGCATTTTAGCTGTAACACCCCTAACCCGTATCCGTCGCCGGATTAGGGTTAAAGGCATTACCGGACAGATCAAAAACATATTCAGAAGTTCATACATTCATCCATCAATCTCAAACACAATGTCCCTTAATACGGTCAACGAGACCTAAAACATGCTTATAAACCGGGTCGGGACTAAATCGGAACACATACGAAATTTCACAGAAATTTAAAACTTTTCTAAGTTTCAGGGGTTACACGCCCGTGTAGGCAAGCCGTGTGCCTCCCACGGCTGCTGGACACCCCTGTGTGTCCTCTCCGTGGTCGAATCTGACCTCACATCCACGGCTACCAAGCACGCCCATGTGCCTTGACCGTGGTCGAATCTGACTTCACATCCACGACCACCAAGCACGTCCGTGTGCCTTGGCCGTGATCGAATCTGACTTTACACCCACGGCCACCCAGCACCCGTGTGCTAAGGCCGTGTACTCTTAGGCCATATACTGACTTTCTCACACGGCTACTAGACACGCCCGTGTGTCTTGGCCGTATGCTATTAGGCTAGCTATTGACTTAGCTTCACGGTCACTAGGCACATCCGTGTGCCACAACTGTGTGACATTATAGGCCATTTGCAAGGCCGAAATGTCAACCAATGGGTCATACCTACTAGCAAAATCATCAAGACATCTCATGCCTATTTGACAACCAAGAACATACCAAAATAACCATCCAAATTACAAGACTAAAACTCATCTCATCACAAGCATAATTCATTCGTTTGCTTAATCAAAACTTGACCATTTCATGCATCAACTAACCATGCCAAAAACAACATACTTCATATATCACATACATTCAAGCAAATTCTCAATCCATAGCTAGCTAAATCACATGGCTAAGTTTATATAACAAACTCATATCAAATACTAGCCTATACATGCCATATCAAACTATATACATATCCAAAGTGTACCAAAAATGAGTTTAGTAGTGTGATGACAATCCTTGACGGTCCCGAGCCTTCAGTAGCTTTAACGACCTATAAAACAGAGAAAACCCACACACAGAGTAAGCTTTCCAAAAGCTTAGTAAGTCATAAATACAAACAAGTTAGCAACTATCACATATATACTTTGGTCCATGTACTTGACCATATTTATCACATTAATCAATTCAAAGTCTTATATAAACATAGCTCATTCATGCTTACTCTCACATATCATATTATTATTCCAATATACATAATCATCATTGTATGATCACATAGGTACTTACCTTATATACACACTTAGTGTATAAATCAACGTACCTGAAACGGATATACCATTCACTTGACCATTCGTATCACAGACTTGCCCGTTGAACCGATAGGAACCTAATAGGATACTCAGAAAGCTTGGAATAGTTGTACAATGCCAACGTCCCAGACGAGGTCTTACGTGTACTCAGATAACGATGCCCTTATTGTCGCATGCGGTCTTATACGAATCAATATGATGTCGATGTCCCAGACATGGTCTTACACGAAAAGATAATATCGATGCCAACGTTCCAGACGTGGTCTTACACGAAAAGCTCATATCGATGTCAACGTCCCAGACGTGGTCTTACACAAAAAGATAATATCGATGCCAATGTCCCAGACGTGGTCTTACACAAATGTCAAATCAACGCCAACGTCCCAGACGAGGTCTTATATGATAAAACAGAACAGATACCTATGTATTCCTAGGTTCGTACGGGACTTCTCGGACATTGTCGCTAAGTCGATCTTATCTCGGAAATCATTTGCATTACAACTCATAAGCATTTAATATCGACAATAGGCATATGAATATGCTCAACTCAATACAATTACATTTATTTGTAATATGACTTACCTCGGATTAAATTTATCGGAAATGGAAACGGCTACTCGGTTACTTTCGCCTTCCCGCGGTCTAAGTTCGTTTTCCTCGGTTCTTGATCTAAACATATTCAGAATTAATCCTTTTATTCACTAATTCATTCAATTCAGTCCAAGGACACACATTTAGGGCTATTTGCAATTTAACCCTCACATTTGCACAATTTATCAATTTAGTCCATTTTTCTCAAAACATCAATTTCACAAAATCATTACATACACATGCTTAGCCGAATATTCATACATATCATACAAGCCCATATTTTATATCAAATTTGCAATTTAGTCCTTCAAGTTACCATTTTCTCAATTTATCCTTAATTAGCTAATTTCATCAAAATTTCAAGAACAAAGTATGTTCATCTAGCTCAAATCTTCCATTTAACACCATAAATCATCACAGAGCTCAACATAACATTAATGGCATTTCTCATGAACAACATCAATTCATCAAATTGAGACATGGGCTTGATAGTAAACTAAGCAACAATCTCAAAAACATAAAAATCATCAAAAATCATACTCAACACATACCTTAATTTTGCTTAATAAGTACCGAATGCCCTAGCTTCTTCTTTCTTTTTCTTTTGTTTAATTTTCGGCACCCCCCAAAGATGATAACATTCATCTTTTCACTTGTTTAATTTATTACAAACGTGTTATTATGCATTTTACTATTCTATCCATTCATTAAACATATAAGACAAATAACAATAAGGTTATTTTGTCATTTAATTACCCACTATCTTATAATTGGCTAAATTGCCACATAAGGCTTCCTTATTTAAAAAGCCACAACAAATAGGTGCTTTGACATATAACATGCAATTCCACATTTAATGCAATTCAATCCATTTGTCAAATTAAGCACACAGACAAACAAATTAGCTTACAGAAATTTAATACATGTGTACAAGCCCAATTTTGCCCAGGCCCAACAACCCTAAAACCTAAACCCACTACAGCCTACCCAAACAACCCAATGACCAAACCCATTAAGCATTACAAACCCAACCCAATATTAAAATCACAACCCATCAGCCCAAAACCTAACCAAAATAACCCGAATCTAAGCCAAACCTATCCCTAGCCCAAAACCAAAAACAAACAAAAAAGGAAACAAAACCCTAGGTGCGCCGCACCTAGGGCCTTCTGCTTTCTGCTCCACCGCCCATGCCAGGCCTGCCCTCTACTTGCCCTCTGCGTCGCAAGTCTTGTCCACCGCCACAGTGCTCAGCACCGCCCCAAGGGTACCTGCAGCATTAAAAATGGAAGTGACAGAAAGCTTAAAAGAGAATGGCTATATAAGCCAATTTGAACCATTGTAACAGGGGTCTTTTTCCTTTCGATGAAATGTAAAAATAGATTTACAGCGCAATAGATTTGCAAATACAAAAACACAACCAGATTCGAACATAAAAAAAAGAAGAAGAGAAAAACACGAAATAGAGAAGGGTTCTAACGAAAAGGTTGTTCATCTGTTTTTATCTTTCTTTTCTTTTCTTTTTTTTGAAACTATTCATATCCAAACTAGGATTTTCTTTTTTTTAAAAAAAAAAAACCACATATATATATATGCTAATATATCTTATAAAAAAAAGAGAGAAAAATGAGATCTTGGCGCCGGCGCCGGTGGCGGCCTCCTCGCCAGATTCTGGACTTGGTCTAGAGAGAAAACACCCCCCTTTTCCCTTTTTTTTGCCAACAGCAATCAAATGATTTTTTTCAAAAAAAGCGACCTTTTATAGCAACAGAATACGGCGTCGTTTTGCTTCAGGCTGTTAAACGTCAAAACGGCACCGTTTTTTGGCAAGATTCGCGTGTCGACCCGACCCGCCCAGGAGGATCCGCGTGTTTTTACTTTTGGGGTTTATTTCTGTATTGGTCCTTCCACTTTTTTATCAATTTGTAATCAAGTTTTCCGCGTTTTTAATTTTGACCCCGAACTTTCATTTGGATTTTATTTTGGTCCTTCCCATGCTGCGCGTTTTGAAGGGAAGGGTTATTTCCCGATTTAGTCCCTCTGCCTTATAGCGCATTACAACGAGGTTCTTCCTTCCCTTTTTTATTTTCAAATTGACCCCAATATTCCTTTTTTATTCAATTTTAGTCCCTTTTCTGCTATTTTCACCTATATTTTTTAATTAATCGTTTTAACCTTATTACTACATCACATTAAATGTTATATTGTGTTGTATTATTTTTATCTTATTATTATTACTATGTATTATCACTATTATCATTTTATTTGTTCTTATAAACCTCATCATTATTATTTCGATTATTTCTTACTTTATCGTTTTTATTTTACTACCTTATTATTATTCTTATTATTTATTATTTGTATACGTATGTATGTGTGTTTTTTTATTTTAGATTATTTTCTATTTTATCATTAATATTATTATATACCTATTATCATTATTTTATTATTACTATACTATTATTATTAGTATTAATTCTCTTATTTCCTTATTTCCTTATTTTTCTTATCATTTAATCATCATCATTACTATTGTTTTCACGTTTTATTCCTTTTCTATTATTTACTACATTTTCTATCATTATTATTAGATTATTATTTTCTTAAATGTATTACTATTTTATCCTTTATTATTGTTATTATTATTATTATTATTATCATTTTATCGTCATTTCTACTACTGTTAATATACGTAATACTTTCAATATATTATATATCATCCTTACTTATACGTGTTTATGTGCGTGTTTCTTTTATTCTTTTCACGTATAACATCGTGTTTTCACATTTTCACACTATTTTTTCTCGATGCATCAGTTTTATAACAACCAATATTTCGTATTAAAGATTCGAGAAGATCGAGCCCTAACTTACTGGGTTCCGATTTTTCTTGTTTAATCTGAACAACGGAATATCCCTTTTAAAACCGCAATATAAGTTTCAAATAAAATACTTGTTCTCGGAAATTCAAGATGTTGCGCCCTAACTTACTGGACACGACATCTAGATACCCCGAGATAAGTTTTTTTCAATAAAGGCAATATTTCAAATTTGGAATTTCGAGAAATCGAGCCCTAACTTACTGGATCCTGGTTTCTCATTCGACAAATAATGGAATATCCTCTTCAAATCTAAAACCAAGTTTTAAAATCAAAAGGCAAGCTCAGTTTCGGGAGCCTAAAAGTGTTGCACCATAACTTACTGGGTATGATACTTTATCTCTTCGAAATAAGACAGTCTTATCATCCATCTCGATTTGTTCAAGTTTTAAAAATAAAAGAGTATCGTATTTTCGAATCTTTTCAAATTTTCAACATTAGGACATTAATTAATCAATTTGGTACCAATTTTGGGCGTGACGAGGGTGCTAATCCTTCCTCGCATGTAATCGACTCCCGAACCCGTTTTCTCAAATTTCGTAGACCAAAAGCACTATTTTAGTAAACCAAAACGTTTTATTAAAACAAAGGTGATCCGATCACACCTAATAAAGATCGGTGGCGACTCCCATTTTTATTTTCATTTTTAAAAAACCAAAGTCGATCCCCGTTGTTTCCAAAAAAATGGTTACGACATCTTGGCGACTCCACTGGGGACATAAAGAGAGTTAGGCCGTAAATTGATTATTTTCTGTCCGATGTCGAAAATTTGAAAATTTGATTTGAAAATTTGATTTGAAAATTACGATTCTTTTGTTGCATTTGTTTATTGTTTTCTTGCGCACATTGCATTGCATGACCGTTGTGGTCGCACCCTCTTAAGTGGGAGTAAGAAACTATGCCTTCGTGAGGTTTTCACCTCCGCGTGGGCTAGTGGGTTGCTTCCGGGATACATCCGTACTTATGTGCTTCGTGAGATTTTTATCTCCGCATGGCCATAGAGAAATGTATTCCCCTGAACCGAACTCGGTCCATATGAGGATTGAGGAATCTGCTGGTTCAGGTACCCTTCTTTAGAACCAAACCACATATAGAGAGACCTAAGAGCCTACCCTAGATAGAGCCACACCAAACCCTAGTGGTTACCCGAATAGTTATTATGTGTTGTTTATTTCTCTTGTACTAACGTGTTTTCTTCTGTTTTGATTACATTGCATTGCATCATCATAGAAAGGAGGTGTTGATTAATATTCGATTTTTAAATAGAGGAGTTTGTCATAAGGAAATGAATTTCTTGATAAAGTGGATTATAATACGGTCGTCTGAATATAGTCCAAGTAAACAACGAGAAGGCTGATAGTCTGCAGAAGAATACAATACTGTGCCCTAGGATCCAAGCCAGCAAAGATTATTCAAGAGTCGTCACGTCTCGACTTTCTTAAAGAAGCTTATGAACATCACAGAGGATAAGAAGAGGTACGGCCTGAACCAAGCAACTAGGAGCTAGAAAAGGCATCTATGGAGAAAGCTCACGGGGCACGACCATAACATCCAGATACGAAGAGAATGATTGGTTTTCACTTGGGCTATGAGGACAAAACCGTATATGCAATCTGTTTTATGTAAAGAGCTTTATTTTCTAGAAAAGTTATTCTAATGGAATTGAATTCATAATCAACGGTTCTCTTTCTTTTTGCATTCATTCCATGCACTTGCATTGCATTGCATCGCATCATCCTAGAAAGGAGGTGTTGATTCATATTCGATTGCTAAATAGAAGAGTTTGTCATAAGGAAATGTGTTACTTGATAAAGTGGATTATAATACGGTCATAGTCCAGGTAAACAACGAGAGAGGGCTGATAGCCCGCAGAAGAATACAAGACTTTGCCCGAGGGTTCAAGCCAATAAGGATTATTCGAGAGCTATCATGTCTCCATTTTCTAAAAGAAGCCTATGAACATCGTGGAGGATAAGCGAGTGAGGATGTACGGCCTAGTCCAAGCAACAAGGAGCTAGAACAAGTATCTATTGGGAAAGTTTACGAGACACGACCATAGCATCCGGATACGAAGGAGAGGATTGGTGTTTTCACCTGGACTATGAGGACAAAGTCGTATATGCAATCCATTTTATGTAAAGAAACGTATTTTTTAGAAAGTTCTTCTAATGGAATTGAATTCATAATCAACGCCTCTCTTTCTTTTTGCATTCATTCCATGCATTTGTATTGCATTTCATGCATTTGCATTACATCATATTACGTGCATTAAAATTTGTAGAAAGACCCTAATTAGGTGAAATTATTTCAGAAGATATGGAACAAAGGTTGGAGAGATTAGAGCAAAGGCAAATCTCGATGCGAGAGCAATTGTTGAAATCCAACAGGATATGCGAGATCAAATGAATGTGATGAGCCAATTAACCTTGATTACTAGTTGGAAGGCTTAAAAAGGGGTGACCCAATGGTCGATAGTGTAGATAATGATGAAGACATCGTTTATTCCCCAATAAATATCTCGACTCAACCAGACGCGCATTCGCATGGGGTACCCGTCAATATTGGACCTCAATGTCAGACTGATACTTCGGCCCTGTTAAACTCCTCAATGGGTTCAGGTTTTAATCCGGGGGATGATCGGGTCAATCTTGTGGTACATGGCTTAGCCGAAACAAAGAAAAAGAGAGAACGGACCTTAAAAGCCTTGAAGAAGAAAGAAAATAAAGTGAATAATACGAACATGAGGTACTCAAAGTCGATTACTATTAACCAGCCAAAAACAATGACTACTGGGTATCAGGGTTCATCAAGAAAAGAATCAGACACAATGCAAGACACAAAGAAACTCCAATTTACGCCGATCCCAATGACGTACAAGGAGTTGTATCAAATTTTATTTGATGCACACGTTGTGTCCCCCCACTACCCGAAACCAATACAATCTCCATACCCAAAATGGTATGACCCAAATGCCCAGTGTGAGTACCATGCAGGGGTCACAGGGCATTCGATAGAAAATTACCTTGCTTTCAAGAAATTAGTGGAAAAACTCATCAACATGGGTATTGTGAAGATAGATGGCGCGCCAAATACAGAAATATGAACTTGGGAGCGTTTTGGGCAATGAGACTGCGAAAGAAATTCCTGTAGTATTTAGAAGCTTACTTAGAGTAATGTATAAAACGTATTTGTTGCTTTAAGCCTAGAAGAAATAAGATTTCTTTTGTGAAATAGGCTTGTGTCCAGAATTACTATTTCAGTAAAATGCATCTTTTTGAACAAATATATTTTTTATTTTTCATACTATACATTCTATTTATTCTTCATTCATAAATAATCATTCTTGGAATCATTTGTTCTCGGGAATTTACCTTCATACCCACAATGGGTCCCAGATATCAATGACATGAGCGACGCTGTTATTGACTCCCTTCCTAGGGGGATATGTGTCTAGAGGGATCTAAGGAGTTTGAAGACGACAGAGGTTGCAACTTATTTCCTAACTTATTAAGAATGGTAGATCCTACCTTACAAAATGTCAACAGACACTACAGGTGAAGATGGAAGCTTAGCTCACCGCAGGAATAAGGCAAGGCATCATTGAGTTATCTCTGAGAATTTAAAGATGTTTTCATATGATCACATCAAGACACGCCTAGGCTCATCAAACGTGGGTATCTTTGTTAAGATTGGTGTTTAAAGAACCCATGTTAATGGTTCTACAACGGCCAGGAGGTTCGAGCTACTGGTTTACCAAGAAAGGAAAATTGAATACAGGACTTATGCGCCTCCTTTATTTCTTCACAGATTCCCTATATGTGGGGCATGGGCGTTATCAAGCCAGTCTCCTCAAAATCTTTTAGCCAACATCGATTCATATTCATGGTCGTTGGTTACCTCATTGAGAAGGTGAAGGTCGCTTCATATGCCAAAATTACAAAGTCAGCAGTCATCAAATTCAAATTCAAATCCAAAAAAAAACAGAGAGAGAGAGAATGTGGCAATAAAGAATGCCAGAAAGAAACGTGCTTAACATAATTGCACAAATTTCTGATCTGTTCAAAGATCGGACACCATTTGATCTGACAAAAAGCGGTAAAAAATGACTGAGATTTGTAAAGGTTGGCATAGAGAAGTTACCATTCACCCTCTAGGTTTCTTTAACGTTGGCCAAGACTTTCACCGGGGCATCTTTCCCATTGGTTTATGAAAGGGAAACAATTGTTGTAATATAAGATTCTTTTTCCCCAAGTTTTGATTGAATTGGATAAAGCAGAACATCTACAGTAAGCTTGATTGAAAGTATTCATGGTCAAATGTACCAAAAATGGATGATACGGGCTTATGACAAAAAGGTTCGCTCAAGAGAATTTCAAGAGGAGAACCTGGCATGAAGAAGGATCCTTCTTATCCAAAAGGACTCAAGAAGAAAAGTAAATGCCTTATGCAGCAAAGAATGCCTGTTCTGGGGAAACATGGATAGTAACCAAGATGGATGGCAAGAACCTGCCCAATCTTGGGAGTTTAGATTTGTTATATAAAAAAAAAGAAAAAAAAAGAAAAAAAAAGGAAAAAAAGAAGAAAAAAGGAGAGGCCAGAGCGAAAACCCGCAAAGGGCGCCTTGAGACCAAAGGGGATTTAAGTTGAAAACCCGAGAAGGGAAGCTCAAATTTTGATCGAAAGTAGGGCATACAGTAATCTTGCTACACTTGAATTAACAATGAAGAAGTATGTTGCATCTTGGGGCATCGACAAAGTACTCTGGATCCCCTAAACACATATTGAGCCTAAAATGATCCTCAAGAAGTTTGAACAGAGAAGCTCAGGCTGCGATATCTGGGGCACCTAGTTTCCATTTTACCCATTTTTGTTATTTATGGTTATTTTATTCCTTGTAAAATACACTCTTAATAAACTTTCTTTTTCTTTGCACTTGCTAGCTGTGATCAACTTATTTGTTTCGAGCTATGCTCTCAATTGGTTCCCTTCTTGTCCATTGTTGTGATATTTTTCAAGCATTTTGCATTGAAATAATGATTGGTGGACTAATAATACTTTCATAAAATAAGTTTCGCATATTACTCTGGAAGCTTCTGAATAATACAAGGACCTAAAACAAGACTATTGCTTAAAACTCCTCAAGTTTAAGGGATAGAAATATTGGTGGAGGGAAAGTCTGAACTGAGGCTATCTCTTCGGATTTTGTCAAAAATGGTGATTGAACAAAATGACAAGATATTACGTCAGTATTACCATCTTGACGAAAAAGGGGCAATGTTAACCCATGTGTAAATGGGGAATCATTCGCGAGAAAAAATGATGTTCTGTATCCGTGCAAATATCATGCATACACACCTGGTCATGACACCCAGGGAATTGAAGGTGTAGTAGACCAAATCATTTGAATAAGTTACAAATTCTATACCCCTGAGTCGTATTGGGATGGATTGAAGATGACACAAATCCTACACCCCCTGAAGTTGAAGAGAGGGGATCTGAAGATGGTATAAGCCTTAAAGTCCTATAGGTACCGTGGAATGGATCTTGAAGTTACATTGGGGTAAGTTATTTGAGCAAAATATGATTGTTTCTTTGAGTTTTTGGCAAAGGTACCAGCAGAGCGAGATAGCAGCGTAATACATCAGCAATAAGACTCTGATGGACGACGAGCAGAGACAACCCTAAGCATTAAAAAGGGATAATTTCATTTTACATTCATACATCATCATTAGGGGCATTTCGATCATCGCATCTTGATCCTTATATATTTTTTAAACAAAGAATCATTATCATGACATTCTGCATTCATGCAAATGTCCTCCATAATATCATTTAGTTAGGAGCATTCGATTTATTACAATCATTGCATCTTAATCATTGAAAAAAATCATCATTCTCATGACATTCTGCATTCATGTAAATGTCATCCATAGCACATGTAGTTAGGAGCGTTTAAGTCATTCCGATCATAGCATTCGCATCATTTGCATAAACACAAGCATATAAAACCGAGTCTACAGGATATGTCCCTAGGAAACGGTGTAGCAACATTGGTGAAGCCACCATCCTATTGCCACGACCGGTAGTGGAATAGGTTGAAGATAAATCCTATTGCCAGCGACCGGTGAGTGGAATAGGTTGAAGATCGTCCTATTGCCTTGACCGAGTAGTGGAATAGGTTGAAGATCGCCCTATTGCCGCGACCGGTAGTGGAATAGGTTGAAGATAAATCCTATTGCCCGACGACCGGTAGTGGAATAGGTGAAGATTGTCTTATTGCCAGCGACCAT
This sequence comes from Gossypium sturtianum, assembly GCA_025698515.1. Taxonomy (NCBI): domain Eukaryota; kingdom Viridiplantae; phylum Streptophyta; class Magnoliopsida; order Malvales; family Malvaceae; genus Gossypium; species Gossypium sturtianum. The sequence goes on along the minus strand of CM046955.1, from coordinate 161,571,355 downwards.
GAGTGGAATAGGTTGAAGATCATCCTATTGCCAGCGACACGATGAGTGGAATAAAGTGAAGATTGTCCTATTGCCACCGACCGGTGAGTGGAATAGTTTGAAGATTATCCTATTGCCACCGACCGGTAGTGGAATAGGTTGAAGATTGCCCTATTGCCACCGACGATGTAGTGGAATAGTTTGAAGACCATTCTATTGCCAGCGACCGTGAGTGGAATAGGTTGAAGATTTCTATTGCCACTAACAAGTAGTGGAATAGGTTGAAGATTGTCCTATTTCCACCGCCCGATGAGTGGAATAGGTTGAAGATTGTCCTATTGCCACTAACCGTGAGTGGAATAGGTTGAAGATTGTCCTATTGCCAGCGACCGGTAGTGGAATAGGTTGAAGATTGTCCTATTGCCAGCGACCGGTGAGTGGAATAGGTTGAAGATTGTCCTATTGCCCGCGACCGATGAGTGGAATAGTTTGAAGACCATCCTATTGTCAGCGACCCGATGAGTGGAATAGTTTGAAGATTGTCCTATTGCCGCGACCAAAGAGTGGAATAGGTTGAAGATTGTCCTATTGCCAGCGACCAAAGAGTGGAATAGGTTGAAGATTGTCCTATTGCCACCGACCGGTAGTGGAATAGGTTGAAGATTGTCCTATTGCCACCGACCGGTGAGTGGGATAGGTTGAAGATTGTCCTATTGCCACTGACTAGTAGTGGGATAGGTTGAAGATTGTCCTATTGCCACTGACCAGTAGTGGAATAGGTTGAAGATTGTCCTATTGCCAGCGACCGGTGAGTGGAATAGGTTGAAGATCATCCTATTGCCAGCGACCGTGAGTGGAATAGGTTGAAGATTGTCCTATTGCCCGCGACCGGCGAGTGGAATAGGTGGAAGATTGTAGATCTTGTCGCGCTAAGCGAGAGTGAGGCAAGATCGAAGGTAAATATTGGCTCCCTAACCAGTAGGAAACATGATTTAAGCCACCAGCCTATTGCCCTGACCAGCAGCGGAATAGGTTGAAGATTGTAGATCTTGTCACCCTAAACAGTAGTGAGACAAGATCGAAGGCAAATCTTGGCTCCCCAAATAGTAGGGAAACATGATTTAAGCCACCGTCCTATTACCCTGACCAACAGTGGAATAGGTTGAAGATTGTAGATCTTGTCGCCTTAAACAGTATTGGGACAAGATCGAAGGCAAATCTTGTTTCTCTAAACAGTAGTGGAACATGATTTAAGCCATGGTCCTATTTCCTTGACCAGCATTGGAATATGCTGAAGGCTACAAATCCCTTCTCCCTGAAGTCATAGTGGAGCAAGTTAAAAATAAACAAATCTCATCCCCTCGAAGTTGTAGAGAGCAAATTGAAGCCACAAGTCCGGTCTCCAGAAGTGGCGATGGAGTAGATCAAAGCAACAAGGTGCAGTGGATTGGAATGAAGCTACCTGACAAAGAGGAGCACCAAAAGAAGTCAAGACTCGGCAAGGCCGGGCAAAATTGGTCTTTCTTAAAAGTCTTTGCTCCATTCCCGTTACACGACAATGAGCAAAGAGGGGCAGCTGTACAAACCCAATTTTGCCCGGACCCAACAACCCTAAAACCTAAACCCACTACAGCCTACCCAAACAACCCAATGACCAAACCCATTAAACATTACAAACCCAACCCAATATTAAAATCACAACCCATCAGCCCAAAACCTAACCAAACTAACCCGAATCTAAGCCCAACCTATCCCTAGCCCAATACCAAAAACAAACAAAAAAGGAAACAAAACCCTAGGTGCGCCGCACCTAGGGCCTTCTGCTTTCCGCTCCACCGCCCATGCCAGCGCCGCCTCTACTTGCCCCTGCGTGCCGCAAGTCTTGTCCACTTCGCCACAGATGCTCAAGACCGCCCCAAGGGTACTGCGGCATTAAAAATGGAAGTAATAAAAGCTTAAAAGAGAATGGCTATATAAGCCAATTTGAACCATTGTAACAGGGTCTTTTTCCTTTCGATGAAATGTAAAAACAGATTTACAGCGCAATAGATTTGCAAATACAAAAACACAACCAGATTCGAACATCAAAAAAAAAAGCAGAGAAAAACACGAAATAGAGAAGGGTTCTAACGGAAAGGTTATTCATCTGTTTTTATCTTTCTTTTCTTTTCTTTTTTTTGAAACTATTCATATCCAAACTAGGATTTCTTTTTTTTTTAAAAAAAAAAACTACATATATATATATATATGCTAATATATCTTATAAAAAAAAGAGAGAAAAAGGAGATCTTGGCGCCGGCGGCGATGGATGTCTCTCGCGATTCTGGACTTGGTCCGAGAGAAAACACCCCTTTTTCTTTTTTTTTTTTTGCCAGCGGCAATCAAATGATTTTTTCAAAAAATCAGCCTTTTATAGCAAACGAGAATCACGACGCGTCGTTTTGCTTGGTGTTAAACGTCAAAACGGCACCGTTTTTGGCAAGATCCGCGTGTCGACCCGACCCGCCCAGGAGGATCCGTGTGTTTTTACTTTTGGGGTTTATTTCTGTATTGGTTTTTCCGCTTTTTTATCAATTTGTAATCAAGTTTTCCGCGTTTTTAATTTTGACCCTGAACTTTCATTCGGATTTCATTTTGGTCCTTCCCATGCTGCGCGTTTTGAAGGGAAAGGTTATTTCCCGATTTAGTCCCTCTGCCTTATAGCGCATTACAACGAGGTTCTTCCTTCCCTTTTTTATTTTCAAATTGACCCCAATATTCCTTTTTTATTCAATTTTAGTCCCTTTCTGCTATTTTCACCTATATTTTTTAATTAATCGTTTTAACCTTATTACTACATCACATTAAATGTTATATTGTGTTGTATTATTTTTATCTTATTATTATTACTATGTATTATCACTATTATCATTTTATTTGTTCTTATAAACCTCATCATTATTATTTCGATTATTTCTTACTTTATCATTTTTATTTTACTACCTTATTATTATTCTTATTATTTATTATTTGTATACGCATGTATGTATGTGTGTTTTTTTATTTTAGATTATTTTCTATTTTATCATTAATATTATTATATACCTATTATCATTATTTTATTATTACTATACTATTATTATTAGTATTAATTCTCTTATTTCCTTATTTCATTATTTTTCTTATCATTTAATCATCATCATTACTATTGTTTTCACGTTTTATTCCTTTTCTATTATTTATTACATTTTCTATCATTATTATTAGATTATTATTTTCTTAAATGTATTACTATTTTATCCTTTATTATTATTATTATTATTTTATCGTCATTTCTACTACTGTTAATATACGTAATACTTTCAATATATTATATATCATCCTTACTTATACGTGTTTATGTGCGTGTTTCTTTTATTCTTTTCACGTATAACATCGTGTTTTCACATTTTCACACTATTTTTTCTCGATGCATCAGTTTTATAACAACCAATATTTCGTATTAAAGATTCGAGAAGATCGAGCCCTAACTTACTGGGTTCCGGTTTTTCTTGTTTAATCTGAACAACGGAATATCCCCTTTAAAACCGCAATATAAGTTTCAAATAAAATACTTGTTCTCGAAAATTCAAGATGTTGCGCCCTAACTTACTGGACACGACATCTAGATACCCCGAGATAAGTTTTTTCAATAAAGGCAATATTCGAATTTGGAATTTGAGAAATCGAGCCCTAACTTCATTGGATTCGGTTTCTCATTCGACAAATAATGGAATATCCTCTTCAAATCTAAAACCAAGTTTTAAAATCAAAAGGCAAGCTCGGTTTGGGAGCCTAAAAGTGTTGCACCATAACTTCTTGGGTATGATACTTTATCTCTTCGAAATAAGACAGTCTTATCATCCATCTCGATTTGTTCAAGTTTTGAAAATGAAAGAGTATCGTATTTTCGAATATTTTCAAATTTTCAACATTAGGACATTAATTAATCAATTTGGTACCAATTTTGGGCGTGACGAGTGTGCTAATCCTTCCTCGCATGTAACCGACTCCCGAACCCATTTTCTCAAATTTCGTAGACCAAAAGCACTGTTTTAGTAAACCAAAACATTTTATTAAAACAAAGGTGATCCAATCACACCTAATAAAGATCGGTGGCGACTCTCATTTTTATTTTCGTTTTCAAAAAACCAAAGTCGATCCCCGTTGTTTCCAAAAAAAATGGTTACGACAACATGCTTAATCACTTATCAACGACACAGAAAATAATATTAAAAATATTATACGGACTCGGATTTGTGGTCCCGAAACCACTGTTCCACTAGGGTATAAATCGAACTGTTACATTAGCACAGCTTTTCATCCGCAAATAGATGGTCAGTCCGAACGAATTATTCAGATACTTGAGGATATGTTGAGATGTTGCATTCTCGAGTTTGAAGGTACGTGGGAACGATACTTACCTTTGATTGAATTTGCGTACAATAATAGCTTTCAATCGAATATCAAAATGGCACCTTACGAGGCTTTGTACGGTCGTAAATGTCGTACACCATTGTATTGGGCTGAGCTTAGTGAAAATAAGATACAAGGGGTTGATTTGATCAAAGAAACAGAACAGAAGGTGAAAGTAATTTGAGATAGCCTCAAAACAGTATCGGATCGTCAGAAGTCATACGCGGACTTGAAACGGAAATATATAGAGTTTCAAATTGGAGATAAAGTTTTCTTAAAAGTCTCACCGTGGAAGAAAATACTTCGATTTGGTCGTAAAGGCAAATTGAGTCCGAGATTCATTGGACCGTATGAGATTATAGAGCGTATCAGACCAGTTGCTTACAGATTATTGTTGCCACCTGAGTTAGAAAAGATCCACAATATATTTCATGTCTCGATGCTTCGAAGATATCGATCTGACCCTTCACATGTGATTAGCCCGTCAGAGATTGAAATTAAGCCTGATATGTCATATGAAGAAGAACCGGTTCGTATTCTGGCTCGTGAAATTAAAGAGTTGCGAAATAAGAAAATTCCGTTAGTTAAAATATTGTGGCATAAACATGGAGTTGAGGAATAAACGTGGGATTCATAGGATGCAATAAAAGAACGTTATCCGAACCTATTCACCGGTAAGATTTTCGGGGACGAAAATCCCTAAGGGGGAGAGTTGTAATAGTCCGATTTAGACCCTAATCGGAAAGGTGGATTTGGGACCACAAATCCGAATCAGAAAAATATTTTAAAATTATATTTGGTGTTTATAATGTGTGAATTTGTGTGTATTAGATTTTCGTTTAAAAATTTTATCGTTTGGATGTCTGATTTAATAAATGGGCTAAATCACTTAAATTGAAAATTTGGTGGTTGTTTGAAAAATGGGCTAAATTGATGTTGTCTTTTAAAAAGGATTAGCCCATTTTACATTATAGTGGACGGCTATGTACTAAAGTATCCATTAGTTCATGTTGATAAATAAAATGTAAATAAGGTTATTATAGTAAATTATAATATAAGTATTATAATAAGAAAACATATCATAAAAAAATGCATGTTCATCTTTTATTTTTGAAGACCGAAACTAAAACAAAAGAAAAGAGAAAGAAAGCTTGGGGTTCGGTCATTTTTAAGCTAAATCAAGGTATGTGTTCAGCTTGGTTTTTGATAATTTTTACGTTTTTGAGATCGTTGCTTGAATACTATCCCAACCCATACTAGAATTTCGATTTTGATGCATATTTTGAGTTAGGCCATTGATGAATATTTTTGTTTTGTAATGTTTGATGATAAAATATTAAAGATATGTTTTAGATTAACAAGTTTTGTATTGGAGTTTTTGATGATTTTGAGTAATTAGGACTAAATTGCAAAAATAATAAATTGAGGGACTAAAATGTGAAATAAATGAAATGTATGGATTTGTATGAGTATAATGAATATTCGGCCTAAGCATGGTGTAGTCAAATTTTGAATATTTTGTGTTTTGTGCAATAGGGACTAAATTGTAAAAATATGAAATATTAGGGGTAAAAATGTAATTTTCCCATTTATGTGTTTTTGGACTAAATTGAATGAAAATATGTTTGAATGAGCTTAATTTGAATATGTTTAGATCAAGAACCAAAGAAATCGGACTTGGATCGGGGAAAAACAAAAATAGTCGAATAGCCGATTACATCGTTCGTCGTTATCCGAGGTAAGTCTTTAAGCAATTAAACATCGTTAATTTTGAATGTAACTTAGTAATATGCTGATTTGGAATTTTTGGAATTAATGTTGAGTTAGTCGAATGTGAATAAATATAGAAATAATGTGTTTGAAGTTAGTTCGATTGAGCTATAACATTTGAAAGTCCGTATGAGGTATATGGAGTATATGAAAAGTTCGATTAATGAATTGTTTGTGAGACAGTTTTATAATAATGATATTCGGGCTTTGAGCCTAGCAAGCCTTGTGCTGGTGTATGATGTCGGGCTAAATGCCTAGCAGGCTTTGTGCCGTTGAAAGATATCGGGCTTTATTGCCTAGCAGGCTTTATGCCAGTGAATTATTATAAGTTTATGTTTAAAAAAAATTTATATGCTACTATGGAAATTGAATACGTTAAATGAGTTAAAGCGAACAGGTATGTGACAATTTATTACCTTTTCAGAGATAAGGTAAGTTGATTATTTAATATGTGATACAAGTTATAATTGATGTTAATGGTAGTGAATGTGTATATGAAAATCTATATGTGAATTAATGTAAAGTACGTGATATTAATGTTTGATTATTAAGTTATATTCGGCCAAATGTTACATGAGGAAGAGATTGAAATGTGAAATCCATATTGATATTAAAGGATTATTGTACTTTCAAATAATGAATATTGAAATGTGAATCCTTGAATGTGTTATATAGGGAAGTAAATAAATGAAGTTGAGTTTTGATTCATGAATATATATATATATATGCATTTTCAAATGTAAGCATACTTGATATAATTTCATTTTTTTGAGAATAAAAAGTCGAATGGAATTATGCTAATTGTGATACAATAGCATTCGGCCAAGATAAATTATTTGCATAAAAGTACAAGTTATAAATAAATTAAATGATATGTTTGGGATTATGTAATTCAATAATGTTATAATATGGCTTGTTTTAAATGTTTCGATTATTCTTTTGAATGGTTTAATTTGTTGAAGGCTTACTAAGCTATGTCAGCTTACTCTGTGTGTTATGTTTATTCTGTTTTATAGATTTTAGACTCAAGTTACAGGCTCGGTGATCGTCAGTGAAGTTCACCACACTATCGACTGTTTCGGTACTTTTATAAATTGAAATCGGACTTATGGCATGTATAGGCTAGCCTTGAAATTAGATTATTTTGAAAGTGTTTGTATATAAAGCCATGCAAAAATGGCGTAACATATTAGTTTGAATTTGGTTTTGTTTAGTTGAGTTTGAGTATGTTTGATTATGATGTTTTGTGCTATGGATAAATGATGTTTATGTTAGGTATATATATATTTGAATATGATGAATGAGTATAGATTAAAATGAGTATGGTTCGGCTATCATATGTCAAGGAAAGTATAAATGCGAATTTGAGTAATATTATTACATGTTAAGATACGGATAAGTTGTGGTTTATGAAATAGACTTGAGATATTTTAACTTGAATTGATTAAAGTATAACAAAAGTTGACATTAAATAGAGAATAATTATTAAGCTTTGTTTAATATTAAGTTTAAGTTTACGAAATGACCATATGAATAGTGATTTATATTTTAATAAATAAAATAGTTAGATATGAGTTAGCTTGTGACTTTGTTAATGTGTTTTAATCATTAAATAATCTTTATATTATATTTGATGTTTATTATAGGAATATCAAATAGTAATTTCGGTTTATTTTAATATTTGATGATTTTTGAATGATTTAATTTCTATATATGTTCATAAATATCCAGAAGTTGTGTTTTGTTCGGTAATACTCCGTAACCCTATTCTGGCGACAGATACGGGTTAGGGGTGTTACATGAAAGATTTGGGACTAGCAAAGAAGATACTTGGTATGCAGATTCTCAGAGATAGAAAAGCAAGTAAATTGTACCTAAGTCAGAAGGGGTACATTGAGAAAGTTCTTTGCAGGTTCAATATGCAGAGTGCTAAGCCTGTTAGTACTCCTTTAGCAGCCCATTTCAAACTTTCATCGGCTTTGTCTCCACAATCAGATGATGAGGTTGAGTACATGTCAAATGTTCCATACTCTAGTGTAGTGGGATCTCTCATGTATGCTATGGTTTGTTCACGTCAAGATTTATTATATGCAGTCAGTGCAGTTAGCAGATACATGGCGAATCCCGGTAAAGAACATTGGAAAGCAGTTCAGTGGATTTTAAGATACTTACGAGGTACTACAGATGTTTGCTTACAGTTTGGAAGAACTAGAGATGGAGTCATTGGGTATGTTGATGCTGATTTTGCTAGAGACCTTGATAGAAGAAGATCTCTCACTGGTTATGTCTTTACAATCGGAGGTTGTGCAATCAGGTTGAAAGCTACTTTGCAAACTACTGATCGCTTTGTCTACCATGAAAGGCCGAGTACATGGCGATTCATCGAGGCTTTTAAAGAAGCTATTTGGTTGAAGGGACTCTTTAGTGAGCTCAATGAAGACCTTCAAATCAAAGACTGATATTTTGTGACAGTCAGAGTGCCATCTTCCTTACAAAAGATCAAATGTTTCATGAGAGAACAAAACACATTGATGTTCGGTATCATTTTGTTCGTGATATTATTGCTCGTGGTGATATTGTTGTGAGCAAAATTAGTACTCATGAAAATCCTGCAGATATGATGACTAAGTCACTTCCTATAACTAAGTTTGAGCATTGCTTAGACTTGGTAGGTGTTCATTGTTGAAGTTAAACCCTTAAGGGGTTTTATGGAAGAGGTGGAGAACTTGTTCGTTGAGAGTTCGCAATGAAGAACTTGTTCGCTGAGAATTCGTGTCAAGGTGGAGATTGTTAGAATTAAGTGACCCGAATCCTTATTTAAATAAAATACAATGGTAAAATAAAATAAAAGAAGAATCTCTATAGAACTACACTTCTTTTATTTTATTTTAAATAAGGTTTTTTAAACCTTATTAAACTCCATCTATTTGATATTGATTAGAATAAGGTGTTTCAATCTTACTACACTCCTATTAGAATATGGTTTTACAAGCCTATAAATAGACATAGTCTATTTCTCTTGTAATTATTCGAATTCGACATAGTGAATTTTCTTCTCCTCTACCCGTGGTTTTTTCCCGAAAGGGTTTCCACTTAAAATCTGTGTGTTCTTTATTTTTATTTCTCTTTTCTTTGCGATATATTTGTCATTACCGATGTTATATTTTTAACAGTCAACTTATCGAATATTTTTTATTTAAAGATGATTGTATGGTTAGTGAATTTGGTATTCATATCTAACTTTTAAATTATTTTATTTAGCAGTGGAAAATTTAAAATGTAAAAAATTTAGCTTATTTTAGTTTTTCTTATTATCTAATTGAGTAACAACTTCATAGTTCCTTGTTTTCGACCTTGTGCTATGGTACCAAAAGAAGGGAAAAAGAATTTTTTTTTAAAGAAATACGAAAGAATGCAAAATAAAAATGATATTTAATATATTTTCAAGATTATTAAAAAAAATAGAAAAATATTAAATTGCGAAATTTCATTATCCAACACATCATAAATTCAAACTTGACACCCAACAAAAAAAACAAATGTAAGAAAGCATTTAATGATAGTGATATGGTAGAGAAAGTATATCTCGTAAAATTAATCATACCTAATTATCAGGATATTATTATGAGATATTATTTTTTAAAAATATTTAAATATATTCTATATCTTTTTGGCATGTATTAAAGAATATATTATATATCTTTTCTATTATTGCGTGATTACTACGGTATAAATATTATATATACTATTGAGGTCTATCAATAGATTGAAAGGGATTACATTATTTTTGTCATGATATCAAGAGCTTAGGTTCCCCATTTATTTATTTTTTCTTCTCCAAACCGTTTGCTTCTTATCTCTTGTTTTGCCCGATAGTGCAGCAGTCCGGGCTGATAATTGTCCGCCTTTTAGCACAATTCTTTTTCATCGTTCTCAATAACTGGCAGCGATTCTACTTCTCCACCACCGCCTAAAATTGAACTTAACTCTTCGTTTTTTTTTATCCTCAAAATCGATCTGATGATTTTATTACTCCTATTTAATTAAAGTTCGACAATATTATTATCACTAATTTTGTACTTTAGCTGGATAATTAGAGAATCAAAATAAAAAAGCATTACAGATAAAATGCTCCTATCCAACCCCACTCACATTTAGAAAATAAAAATATATGCATTTGTTTTTAGAAAATGCATTTGTTCATAATGTTTGACCTTAGTGTATGATGTTAGATTAAAAAAGCGAATTCGTTTGGACGGCAAAACTCAGTTTAATTAACTAATCATAAGATATTGAAATGTTAAATTAGGTGGAATCAAAAGTTGTTGAAAGATCACAAACGCAAGCTGTTCATTTCAGATTTCAACGTGATAATTCAATCCCTAATTTGCCGACATTTCAGTCTTATAAGTAACTATTTCTCCATTTGAAGGCCACTAGTTGGTCTAACATAACACCAACATACATAAGAACCTCTCACAATTTTTCTTTTTCCTTTTAATTCTGCTCTCATTGACAACAGCAGCTAATATTAAAAATAGCAACATGGTGATAATGCTGAAATTGAGTATAGTAGAAATAAAATTAAGATTTAATAGCGAAATATATATATATATATGTGTGTTTGGCTGGTATGAAAATTATCATTAAAAAGTATTTATAAGTTATTTTTATATATATAATAATTTCACTTTCAATATATATTTTATATGGAAGTTTAAGATTGAGTTTGAGTTTTGAATCAGGATGAATGAGTTGATAATTAATATTGAGTGGTGTTATATCTCTATCCGCGACAAGACATGTGATAAGTTTTAAAATATGTCTAAATAATAAGTCTACCATCAACAAGCCGAGAGGTCACCTGTGAACTCACCTTCTCAAAATGACTATTCGTGCAACGCATAGCCTGATCTTAATTAGAAACGATAAAGAGAGGATCAACTGTTGAAAATGTACTAAGTCTACATTTTACCAATACTCTTCAAAATTTTTATCTTTAGCATTCTCTCCATCCTTGTTTTCCTTAGCCTCCATAATGAAGAGGGGAAGCAAGTGGACTAATTATCTACATTGTTACGGATACCAACTACCTTTGCGTAAGCTGTTATTTGACAAGCTAATGAATATGATTTTAAGTTTTGTAACGGCAACATACTTAAAAGAAAACATGAAAGCAAAATAAACAAGTCATAAAATAAAAGAAGAGAGAAGCTTACCTACATGAACAAGCAGGTCAGGCTAGCTGCCCAAAAGTTAAAACTGTCGGTAGTTACTAGAAAGATCCAGTTTGATGCGGATACTTTGTAGGGTCATGGCTGCCAACAACGCAAATGGAAACAGTCAATTAATCTACTTACTGGAAAGTTGACCTATTCATGGCCGGGTCGAAAGTTAGTTTAAAAAGTGGGTTTAAGGAAAAATATGAGTTCGAAAAATAGGTTTGGGCAAAAAAAATTTGTTTAGAAAATAGGTCGGGCCTCAGGTAAGGCTTTTTTTCCCGAGCCCGGCCCTTATTGGCCCGAATATGCAAAAAAAGAATTGCTATTTTTATACTGTTTTCTTGTTGTTTACTATTGTTTTGTTGCTATTTTCTTCTTCTTATTTTTTTTTTCACTATTTTCTACCATTTCACTATTATATTATTACTATTTTGTTGTTATTGTTTGGATATTGTATAACTCTTGTTTTATGGTTAATTTTGTTACTATTTTAGAGGCATTTGCTTGTTAAGTTGCACCTATCTTAGTGTTATTTAAGTATACATATATATTTTTAATTTATTTTAAATTTGTTGAGAAACATTTATTTTAATATATTTAGTAGTTTTGATTTATTATATATTTTTTAAAAAATAATATAAAAATATTAATACGGGTGGGCTAGGCCAGGCCCGAATTTTAGCATTTTTATCTGCCTTGGACTTGGGTAAAATTTTAGGCCCATTTTTCGGGCCGGGCTGAGCCTAGCAAATGAGCCTAATATTTTGGTTGACCCCGGCCCGGCTCATGGACATCTCTACTAGAAAGTATCGGGTTACCAAACCTAAGGTTAGTAAAAGAATGCGCATTTTATGATTAGTCAATTTCACGTATCACCAAACATTTATGATTTGTTATTCGTTTACTTTTTTTTAGCGGTGAATAAAATCTGATTCAATTTAAAAACCTCGATAAAAACTTCAAATTTCAAATTAAATAGTTCGAGTTATTCGAGTTATTTGAATAAACTCGAATAAAAAAATCAAAATTTTTGCTTTAACTCAAATATGAATTACATAATTCAAGTTATCTGAAAATTCAAATAAGAAAAGACAAAACTACGTCGTTTTGATAAATGTTTACCCATCAACCTTACTTATGTAGTTAAATAATCTTTTTCTTCGTCTATTAATTAAATAATCAATCCATGTAAACACAACATTGAGTATAAATAATAGGATTCGTTAACTCAACTCGACTTGACTCGATTCGAAAAAAATTCAAATTGAGTTTGGTTGCTAAAATAGTATTCGTCAACTTGACTAACTCAAAATTTTTTTACTCAATTTGAATCGACTCGATCGAATGCTCACCTCTACTTTTCCTTGCAGGTTGCTCATGCCAGGTAGTTAAAACCCAACAAAACCAATGGCTCATTTGTTTCTTTTAGGCTCACTGAACTCTCTATTGTTTTATTTTAAAGCCCAAATCAACGTTTCTTTATCCAACCTTGTTGAGATTTTCATTTGTGGAAAATTATCAGTTTGAATGATAATTGTTGGTGTTATCTATGAAGTCCAAAGACATATAAAGAGTCATAGACACTGTAACGGGCCAAATTTGCCCGGGGCCCGAACACATTAAAACCAAATAATAATAATAGTTTAAGTCCCTTACAAAAATCCTCAGCCCAACTACACTAGCCCAATTACACTAGCCCAAAGCCACCAATGGCCCAAAATGATTTTCAAAACAGAAACCCTAGCCCCTCTTTCCTTGTGTGCCGCTGCCTTCACGTGCTAAGTCAGCACGCTCGTTGCCCGAAGACCACCATTCTTGGCATCTTGCACCAAAATGGTAACCTCTGCTTTGTTGACTTCCTCCCTGATACCTACAAAGCAATAGAACAGGACAGAAGTGGCAAGAAACAACAAAAGCAGAGATAAACCAAATAGCAAGCAATAAATCAAATCACTTGTATTTTCGGCTATAAAAAGCCCCAAGACCCGATTGTATTTTTTTTACAGACATTCGGACTCACGAATATCAATCGAAATAGAAGTGATCCTTTATATTTTTTATTTATTTTTCTTCCTTTTTTTATTTTAAGGTATAAAAAAATAAGGAATAAAGAGAAAAAGGGCTTACCTGAGTCGATCGACTTCTTCACCGACGAACATCGCTGGCGCTTGAACACCTCTGACCCATGAGGGTTCGGATGAGGGTTCGAAAGGCGTTGAGAGCCCCCTTTTATTTATGTTTTTTCTTTTTATTTCTAAAACAAACATAGGATCCATAAGTTTTTTAAAAAAAAATACAAAAGAGGGACTGAGGGGATCGGAAAAGGCCGTTTTTACGTGACTCCGACCACCAGCTACGGCAGAGCTGCGACGAAGCAGCGATGGACCACCGATGGCCTCCGCAGCCAATTTTTGGGTTAAACCCAGAGAGAAATGGAGAGAAAACCCTCTTTTTTTTTTTTTAAACATGGACTAAATATTTTTTTCTTTGTTTTTTTTTGCTTTATATAGCAGTGTGAAACGACGCCGTTTCACTTTGGCTATTTAAGTGCCAAAACGGCGTCGTTTAGGCCTCTGACCCGAAACCCGACCCAAGACAGCCTAGGATCCGCGTGTTTTGGGACTAAGGGTCTATTTGCGCTCTTAGTCCTTCCGCTTTTGAGGCTGTTTTTAATGTGGTCCTAATTATTTTTTGATTATTTTTAAATTTTTCCATTCATTTCCATTTCCATATCAATTTAGTCCTTACTGAGGGGACAGGGATATTTTACCATTTAGTCCTCATTCCTTTACGCGCTTTTTAGTTTAGTCTTAATTCTTTTTTAAATTTGCCCCTTTAATTTTATTTTTATTTTCAATTTAATCCGTAGCCTTGCCAGTTGAAACGCAGCGCATAAGGACCAGGGATATCTTCCCATTTAGTCCTCTCTAGTTTTAGCGCGTTTTATTTTGACCATTGTTAACTTGCTTTTATTATTTATAAGTTGTACCCCGAATTTTACTTGGTTTTCAATTCCATCCTTAGTCTGTTTAACTTCAAATTTATTATTATTATTATTATTTTTTTCGTTTTATGCAATATTTCATCTAATATTTTATTTATTCACTTATTCAATCACAATTTTTAATCAAACTTATATTAGTTTTCGGTTATTTATTTACTTTTTTTTTATTTGCTTGTTATTGTTGTTTCATTCCATTATTTATTTATTGCTTTTTATGTACTTTAAAAATTAGATTTATTATTATTATTATTATTGTTGATTATTATTATTATTATGTATATTATTGTTTCCAGCATCATTATTATTATTCATGCATATCAACATTTTAATTTATTAATATCAACGCTATATTATATCGTATTATGTATATTACGCTATCATTACTCCAAATTTATGTCGCACTATCATTATTCGCAAAGTATGACCCCCTTTTTTCATTTTATCCATTTTTAAACATAATCAAATAAACTACACATATATCATTTTAAATATTTCATTAATTTTTACCCAAATTCATAAAAAAGAAATTTTCAAAATAGGGCAATGTTTCGTATTTAGATATTCGAGAAGTTTATCCTAAGGCAATGTTTCGTATTTAGAGATTCGAGAAGTCGTATCCTAACTTACGGGGTTTCGATTTTCTCGTTGAACCTAAATGATCGAATACCTTTTTAAAATTTAAATATTTGAGTTCTAAATTAAAATTAAAATGCAAGCTTATTCTCGAGGGTTCGAATGTCGTGTCCTAACTTACGGGATGTGACATTTTGTTATCTCGGGACGAGAGGGCCTTTTAATGCTCGCTTTAATTTATTTAAGCAATTTTTTAAAAAATTAACATTAATAAAAAAAGAGGATCGTATTTTAAATTCTTTACGAATTTTCAACTTTCGATATTAAGACATTAATTAATCAATTAGGTAGCAATTTTGGGCGTTATGGGGGTGCTAATCCTTCCTCGTACGTAACCGACTCTCGAACCCGTTTTCTTGGATTTTGTAGACCAAAATCGTTGTTTTAGTAAATCAAAACATTTTATTAAAACAATCAAATTACGAGGTAATTCGATCACACCTCGTAAATCCATTTTCGTTTTTAAATAAAAGTCGACCCCTTCAAAAAATAGTTTCGACAGACACGTGTATATATAATGCTCTGAATAACGACACTAAAAACTAATGGTGGAGGAGCTAAGCTACTTGCTCCGGTCTTCCCAAGACCACGCCTTCATTTTGATTCTTCACTCTTTATTAGGAACACAACTCAACAAACAAATCATTATCAAAACCAAACCGAACCAAATGAAGCCAAACAACATATTAGATGGTTTATAGATAGAATTCCATAGCCATAGACCCTTTGCTACCACTAGAACCTCATTCACCCACTTACCTCCAAAAACTAGTGATGTTGCCAACAAGGTGGGGCAAGGGAGGTTTGTATTCTCCGCACCATGAAATCAGGATCAATCTAAACCCAAGGTTAGGCAACAACTAGAAACCATAAGTAACACACTATACTATTCAAAAAAAAAAAAGTTTCATTCAAGGAGAGGGTGATGATGATGAAGGGGGCGGCATTGGCGGCTGATATAAAGAGGAACCTTGGGGTGATTAAGGAAAGGGTGTTGAAGAAACTGGCTGCTGCTGCAGTCCCTGCCGATGCTTTGGAGAATGCTAGGCATTTCTTGGAGAGTGTGGTGAGGGATGTTACGGTTGCTGCCCAGGGTCTTACCAAGGATGCTTTGCACCGTATCAAGACTCATCTTGTTGATATTCTTCCTTCACTTTCCCCTGCCATTACTAGAAAGGTAGGTTTCTTTCTCTTCCTCTCTACACCCTTCTTGATTACTGGTAGGACTAGGGTGTTCAAAGGGTGAGACTTGTGCTACATATAATAAGCTCTAGCTTCACATGTATTATTAATCTTGTTCAACGGAAGGGACTTTCTCATTTCTTAGTAGCCAGCTTTTATCTACTTGTTAGTAAAAAAGTGTTGAAATTAAATAAGGACCAACAAAAAAAAGAAGATAAAAATCAGATTCTTTTGAACATCCTGCATACAGAAAATTATTACATAGCTTTATTTGTTGTTGAGACCAGAAATGCTCTTTAGCTATTTTTATCCTAGTAAAGTGCAGTGTTGCTTCCTCAAGCAATATAAGCTCTTAAACTGCGTAACCAATAATCGAACTGCCTACTCTACTGGACCTGTTTTAGCACATGAACTTTGAGCCTGTAAGTTCTGTTGTCAGTCCTTTAGGACACATGTATGATTAGTTCTTCTCTACTCTTTCTTCTCCTTTATGATGGCTTGGAACTACAAGACTGGTAATTTTTTAGCCTTAACTTATAATTGGCATCATCATTGGTGATTTGAGCAGATGGTGGATGATGCCGAGAAGGAAGCTAACGAAGAACACGAAAGCGAAGGGGAACAACAAGAAGGAGAAGAGGCAAGGCAAGATGAGCATCAACTTAGCGGGAAGTCCACGTTTGTGTCACCGGCGTCTTCTCTGTTTGCTTTAATCAAACCATTATCCAGGCTTTGAAGATTATATAGGAAAGTCTAACATACTCGTTTTGTCAACATTTTGCTTCCAAGAAATAAAGTTTAGAGAGCATACACAGTCGAATCTCTAATTGAATAATGGAAAATCAATCCATGTAAAGAAGATAAAGTTATGTGAGAAGCAAGCATTTTTAATAGTTTCTTTACTGCCGTCTTGGATGTTCTTTATTTTGCTTTGCATCTTAGGTAATGATGGTCAAATTCATAAAACGTAACCTAACCCATGGATTTATAGGAAATCTGATGATGATATGAGATATCATGTTCAGGCAAGTAGAGTTCATATCAATTAACGCAAGATTCCCTCACAATTGGCTAAGGCTTTTCTTCAAGCATTTGAATTTTCAGTCTTTACAGAATTAGTGAGCACTTATTGTGGCGCCAACTGACGGTAAAAGGCATGTCGCATCTGAGTTTTTTAAGGTTTTATTCTGTCCACCGTATATGTGGGTGTACAAAAACGATATTTGCGATGAAACTCAATGATTGCCTACATTGATTAAAATAATTCATTGAACAATGTGCAACAAGAATATCAATTTGTATAAAAAAAATTTCTGAAGTAATTATCATCTCCCTTTATACAAGCATAAATATCTATTTAGATATTCACATTGCTTAACAATAAACATCTTCAAATAATCACAGCTCTTTATTAATAACTAAGTGATATAACTATTGGTAACTAAAAGACATATATCACTTTTGATCCTTCCCTTACAATTTTTAGATCATTTGTAAGTATTAAAATGTTCTGGTCTAACATGTCTTCACCCTCCCACCCCTCCAAAACAGCGTCGGACTGTCTTTGGTTAATACGATTCCAGATTGTTTTCGACTAGTGAGATACAATAATCCAGAGTGAATATTAACCAATTTCAAATCATTTCAGAACACACACACAAAAAAAGAGTTAATTATTCTCTTGAACAACCATTCTCTTATATTGCCTCTATCACAAGCTATCTAACATGTCTCAGTGCATGAATGTAGGTTCAGTTGCATGTTATAGATTTTACCATTACCCTCTGACCGATGGTTACTAAAGTCAGCAACGGGAATTCACATAAAATCGAATCAAGAATGAATGAATGAAAAATCTTTTTATGTTGCTGTAAAAGAATCATCATATACAATTCAAGGTCCATCATCCCAATCTCCAATCAAATTACAAATATCGGAACACTCCACCAAGCTGCACATGAAAAGATGAGTCTTCATAAGTAGATTGAAATTATTGGACCAGAACTTGGAGAAAATTAACATCCAAAGCACAATTGAACTATGATGCAATATTCTCTGCCAACGGTTGTTAAGCGTATAGGCAGTTTGCATGCAAAACTATTCTTTCATTCGTATAATTGATATAATTGAATTGTGATGCTGGTAATAGTATTAAGTATATATAGTGAATGCTAATATGAGAAATAAAGAAATGGTACCAGTAATTCCGACTTCGAAACCCTTCCTTAAAAACCACCAATGGTCTGTAGAGAATGAAATAGACAATCAAATTTTCACAAAAGTAATGTGTTAATGCAGAATAGGAGTAGTGTAAGGAACCATAGCAAAGGTTGTATTGTAGCCAGTGGTTCTTTAGGGCCTTGAGCTAGCAAAATGAGATGGATCCTTGGAAAGAATTCAAGTACCTTCTTATATTAAAAGGACCTTCTCCAGGAGAGCCATCACCCCCTCTAATGCAAGTGGTAACACATTTGATAGTGCATGTCTCAGCTTTCCTAGACTTTGGTCGCTGGATTCTAGGCTTTTTGCAATCTTTGGCGGATGAGCACTCTCCTGAAAGTGTTTGGGGTATGTTGGATAGTGTTTCCGAGTCTTGAGGCACCTCAGCTGGCGTAGCTGCAGAGACTAAAACAGCAGCAGCCGCAAGGAAGCTACCTGCAAGGTTGCATCTGCGGCTGAATCTGGTGAGGTTGTTACTGCTTTTGCTGGAAACCTTGTTGTTGTTGCTGTTGACACAGTACAATGAAGTTTTAACACGGAAAGCTGCACCAGGGCCATAAATTAGCATTATGGTTAAATAATGTTTAGCTCTTTCTTGCTATCAATTCTGTTGCTTCATTTTAGCAGGGTTAAAGAGAACAAGAGTTGTCACATTTCCCTTATCTCTTGAGCTATATTTTCATGTTGTTGGTGGTCCTTGCTTGCAGAGTTATCATGTGTCACTTTGTTGATCCACGTGTTCACCTTTGTTTTTGTGGCTGGCCTGTAATCACCACACTAAGATTACAGTCACCGCATAACCCATCCGTGGAAGTATAAGATTTGGGCCAAGTTGCACGCGAGTATGATCCCATAGCAAGCAACATCATCAATCTTCAAGCATGTGGAAATGAAAGAATAATATATATTCCTTGAATTTGATCATTTTCATTGCTAGTTCCCTGTGTCACTTGGCTTATTGAGATCTTGTCATAGAAGGAAGGGATAAAGGATCCAATGCATTAACATTATAATCCAATTATATGTTCTTTAAAACATCACAGCTGAATGAATTCACTGATTATTTTATGCACATCTTATTCCAAAGAACATGTCAACACTGTTCAATTTGATTTATGTAACATTTCATGGTTTACATCACAGTGAACCATAAATTGGAATAAAAGACACAAGTCATTATTTAGAGCTTTTGTTCCATATACACTATATGTTATCCACCATACATACATGCATACACATTTTTCTATATGAGACTACACATGAATTTACAGTAAACAAAATCTATGCGTCATATAGAGGACAAACATCATCTGAGCAAAAGAGAACATAAAAAATTTGTTGCTGACTTCCAAAGAGATCATTATGGGTCTTCCATCTTCTTGTTTAAGCAGTTCCGATAGGATGCCGTTTCTCAGAGGTTGATAACATGTTATCCCTTAAATGAATATCAAGTGTTTTTTTCCAAAACAGACAAGGCCGGAGTTAAATAATTATTTGCTTTGTCAGGCAAATGGGCAACCTGTAGAAAGGGAATGTATAGCTGCTTCAGTTCAACTCAGTATGGTTACTAATCAATTAAAAGCTATTATGCAAGGTTTTATTTTGTCCTCACCAGCTCATAAAGTTCCCTCCCTTGCTCAGCAACATATTCATGACAGACCTGCACACAATCAATCAAGTTTCTGTTAGTTCTGCCATTCTTGAAATGAATCTTGTGTTAATCAGCGTTACCCACATCAAAGCTCTTATTTCTTGCTGTCGAATCATGCAATGCTTTCACGCATATATCAGCCACATCAGCACAACTAATTCCCTGATCAAAGGAAGAGAGTGGTAAGGCAGAATGGTAACTTTGTAGCCTTTATTACAGTCTACAACAATAGTAGTACATTCTCACCTGAGAAATCCTGTTTCCCTGATCGAATATAAGAGCACGTTGGCCACCAGGCTCTTCCTGTAAGAATGAAACTTTGATTCAGTACATATTTTGGCCATAAAAAAGCCAAGCTTAGATATGGAAAAAGTTTGAAAACATTTGGTAGGGTAGACTCCTACTTGGCCACTTCCCATTGTAACATGCAAGAGTTACTTCACAGATTTTCTTTTGTAAAACTAACATACAACCCTCTAACCGCTATTTGTGAAGGGACTAGAGCACATTAGCTAGTATAAACACCAATCACACACTGATTTGAAATGTTCCAAATTGTGCACATGTAGTTGGAAATGCCTCAAGACATATCTTGGAGACTCTGTTTCATTGCAAATTTTTTACTGCCTTATGCCCTTATCCTTTTTCTTTTCGAGAATAACACATACACTGAAACAATGAGCTTGAGTAGTATATAAGCATGTCCAATGATTCAAAAGAGTTAATATTATAATCACATTTGTAAAGGGCTAGCCAAGATAACCACCACCTTCACTACCCCCAGAATAAACAGAAACAAAAATAAAGGGAAAAACGTCTTAGGTTTACACCATTACATGTAAATTTTCAACAGGTTGCCAAGAATGATATAGCAGCATTACCATTAGTGGACCAGGGCGAATTATTGTGTACCCGAGACCAGATCTTCTCAATGAATCCTCACCAGCCTGAACAATACTCAATCATGACAACATAATACGTAAGAAAAGGATTACAGATAAGGAATTGTTCTCGCATTAATAGAAACAGAAGCATAAGACATGACTGACCCTCTTGGCTTTCAAAACTTGCTCCCTTCGGTTTGGCTCAACTCCTAATCCTGTGCATGATACTAAAACAAAATCTGTTTCCTGTCCAGTCTGCAGAATATCAGGGTAAATTTATTTAGAATTGGGGAAAATTACTGATTTTCTTCAAAATACAGCATAATTACTAGAGCTTTAACATTGTCCTTTATAATATGGTAACCACTTTCATGCATGTGCACACAGGAATGTCCCAGCTTGCACACAACACACAAGTGGAATGAAGCAAACTCAATGGAAAGAGCAAACTCAAGAACACTGATCTTTTGCAGCCCAATCCGTATTTCCTTAACATACATATTTTACAGGCAGAGGCTCAAAGCAACAATGCCTTTTTTGCAATTAACACATCAAAGTTTATGACTACCATATCACATGATTCATACCAGGATAAATGTTACCAAAAAGGTTTAACAGTGCTCATTTCTGATGTTATAGCACAAATGATGGTATAAACTACAAAGTACCACTGAAGGTCCATCTGTTGACAATGGATGAATATACATAAAACACTTACAGGCAAGGCTTTTATATATTCTAATATAAGCTTGAAACTTCGGGGGTCTTGCTTCATTCCTGCTGATCCTTCAACAGGCCTCTGCAGGAAGAATATAATATTAGAATCTTTAAAAGCAGAATAGTGATTATTTGATGAAGGGGAACAAGAAATTGATAAATCATCAGAAATCACTGTCACAACAGTATGAATGCTGATGTGGTGACAGTGCTGATGTTGCGCTAGAACAAAAAAATGGTCACTACCTTCAATTGTTAATCATCTTTAAGACTTGATTACACCACATCTTGCCCAATTAGGAGATGTTTATGGAATAAATGAAAACAATAGCTAGTTTTTTGTTAGAGTGTGGTAGAGAAATATGGGAAACAAATAAACTCTCACGGTCTCATCAGCAAAAAGAGAGTGATGGCATGAGTCATTAAAAATGTATAACTGCACTGTTCCTAGAGACCATAAAACCAGAGAACCTATCATTAAAAAAAAGTCATAATAGGTAACAAAAACACAGAGTTTCCCCTTGTAGCAGAAAGCAAAATTTCTGCACACAACTGTAACATGCATAAGACATAAGTTTTCAAGTAAAACTTTTTGAGTATGTTTGTGACCACAAAGTTCCAACATGCAAGCTTATGATATCTTATCTAAATATTAGTGTTCCGTTCACATGGTGATATGCAAGCGGAAATTATCATTCAAGTCCATTAGAAACTGAAGTTCCTACATCAACGGTTCATAATGTGTGATAAACTCTCACTACACAGTGCTCCACATGTTTCAGACAGTAATGAAAATATCTGTCCCAGGAAAGATAACATTCAGTATTCACCAAATTTAGTCCACACTAGTGTAAAATCATAACATAGGAAAACAAATCCTTTTTCTGATGTATTTTTGATAGATTTGTGTTTATTATATGATTCCGTAAATTTATATTAAGTTCATTTGACACTCCACAATGGATGGCCATATAGATTTTCAAGAAGTAACAAACAACAGTGAGACCATACAGATGATTAAGATGCCATGGTTTCTCCTTGGTTCAGAAATCATTTACAACATTCAACATGATACCAAGCTAGCACTCACAAGACCATAGGCATCTATTACTATTAGCTAATAACTTTTACTGTTTTAACCCTCATATTCAGCCACAAATAGGAAAAAAAAAAAAAAAAAAGGACTCCACATGACAAGACCTAAATTAACAACATTTCCTTAGGCAGATTGTGGAATTCCATATGACAAGTACGAATTGGCAACCCACTTGATAATAGTAAAAAAAGCCGATCTTGAAAATCTGATGATCCAAAAACACAACCGTTTACCAAATTACCATTCAAATAGTTATACTTTGAGAATGAATGCGGGTAAGGATCCGTTATACTTTTACAGGTGATTACTAGGTGAAATAGTGCAATTTTCGAAACACACAAACCTGTCTTCGTGGCTCAAAACGTATAGTTAATGTATGTACAAGGAATGGATCTAATGGTGGATCATCTGGTTTCACAGGACGGAAGGATGAAAATGGTACTCTGACCTGTCAATCACAGTAAAAAGGAAAATATGTCATCCAATTGATACCTCTCACCACAATGTTAAGGAAAAGAAGATCTGATGCATAGAATGGTTATAACGGAAAGCCCATAGGTTTCTCAGAATGAGAGATCATTACCCTACAAAATCCTATTTTTGTGTTTATTCTGGCAAAATATAATTTGCTTTGAGTTGTATCTGCTGAAGGACCAGCTTCAAGAATTACAACATATGATCTTCCATTACCACCAACAGATAGAACAAGACCTTCATACCTGAGCACCGAATTCACTTGAGTGAGGTGCACTTAAAGGTAGAGTCAATGTATCTGTTAATAACAAATCAAATAACAGCCAGCTTCTGCTAAGAAAGAAGGTATATAGATAATAGAACTATCATATACCTGTCAAGTGTGGAACCTAAAGGAAGTGAAAGCTTTTTCGACAGTTCAACATACCCACCTCTGGTGAAAACATAGCCTTCATTTGAGCATCAAAAACATAGTTAAAGATAGAATAACCAATATTTATCACAGGTAATAACCACACAAGAAGGGTGTAAATCTTCATTGCTTCAAGCTAGGCAAAATGAGATTGTAACTGCAACTGACCTGAGAAAACAGCTTGTCCTGTCTCAGTGTACTCAAATTTAGCATCCATTCCACCATCATACTTTGAAGCAATCACATCCTGGAAATAAGTACCTTGACGTACTTCCCATCCATGTAATGAATCTTCAGATTTGAACTTAGTTATCAAAAGCTTGCTTTTGCTGCTTTTCCCTGCCCGAAGTTGTGCCAGTTTATTATTGTAGTCCTGCAGAGAACGTTAGATATCAGTTCACCAAAGCTATTTTTGGGAAGAAACATAGATTGACTATGAATCAATCCACCACAACTAAAAATTTTATCAGAACCCTAGCTGAACAAGGTAATCTAGCCGTATAGACAGATATTGTTAAAACGAGTTCACTCGAGAAATACCCAAGTGTAGGACCAGCAGAGGAATTAAATTTATCGGGGGGAAAAAGGTCATCTACTGCCTCTAGAGTAGTGATGATTTGTTTTGAGCATTATGAGGCATGGAACACCACAAAAAAAAAAAAAAAAAGCTAGCCTTGGAAGAATCCATTGCACTCAAATGTGCATATAATATTAAAGATGGAGTAGAAAAGAGGGACAAACCTGAAGTGCTTTGGTAAGGTTTGAAACACCTTGATGGTCAACTCTATAAAGATCCCCAGTAATAGTGGACCGAGCAGTGGCACAGTAGATAATCTTGTTGCAACCTTCTACTGCAGCATGAAGGGAGGAAGGGTCACCCACATCCCCTACTACTATCTCAACTGACCTGGGGAGCATGTCCAACACCTCTTGGTCTGCCTTCCTCACCAAAGCCTTCAATCACGGAATTAAAGGGAAGGCATTAATCAAAATAAAAGTTACAAAATTAAAGATTCCCCAATCTATAATTTATCACATAGTTTATTTTTACCCCTTTTAGGCATTGAAAATGCGTGGAAAACTAATATTTGAAGTACAAACAAATGTAAAAATAGCGTTTTATAAGAGGAATAGAAGAAAAGAGAAGAAAGTGGTAAAAGCAAAGCAACCTTGACAGTGTAGCCTCTGAGCATGAGCTTACGAACAACAATGCGACCAATGCGGCTGGTGGCACCAACAACAAGGACAGTGGTGTTTTGAGCACCAGGAATGGCAAACTCACACATGGGTCCTTCTCTAATAAGCAAAGCATCCAAAGCTTCCCTGTCATCTGCACGAGTAGTCCTTGAAATCTGCCCCAACCCAGAAAACTTCCTCCAAACATCGTCGAATATTTGCCTGGATTTACGTCCCAACCCCACTGGATTCACGTCGTCCAAACTCAATGAAACTTGCTGCTGCTGTTGTTGTTGTGGCTGCGGCTGTTCCTCTTCTGACATGGATTCAGTTGTTGTTGTAGTAACGGGAGTTGGAGAAGAAGGTTTTTTAGCTTTGGGTTTTCTCTTCTTGTTGCCTTTGCCAGTGTCGGGAGAGGCAGCAGCGCGAGGGATAAAGAAGGTAGTACGCTGACAAGGAGAGGATTGCCATTTCATCCAGTTGGGGTAGCTGTTAAGACTGTTCCTTAAACTGGTTGAAGGACTTATTGCTGTTGCAGTTGCAGCGCTCATTGCTGCTTTTTTTTTTTCTCAATTCAATCCACTGGAAGGTTAAAGAACAGGAAAAAAAGCCCTGAAAACAGAAATTACATACATATATATGTGTATTATTGCTAAGTGGATAATTATGAAAATATGATATTTCTTTTTCTGGAAAAGAAATTAAGAAGAAAGGTAGGGTGGTGGAGGGCTGAGAAATCAAAATCAAAGGAAGAAGCCAAACAAAGGCAAATGAAAACCACAAAAAGAGTTTCGGGAACAATTAGTACGTAATGTTTGAGCCAATAAGCGCGCCACGTTGAGTCACTTGTTTCCTTTCATTCCTTGGACACGACATGAACCAGATCAAATTACGGAAAGCATTCAGATTTAAATATTTATTTTTTAAAAAAAATTTGTTGATAATTAAATTCAAATAATTTTATTTTATACCGATAATAAATAAAATTGAGTTGCAATCCCAAAATGCTGCAATTGACAATGACAACTTAAGGCAGATCACATATGATCAAAGTTATTTTGGTTTATTACAATTTCACCTCATTTCAGATCCTGACATTATTGCTTGACATTGAACAAATTCTGATTGTTCATATTTCTCCGTCAAATTGAGTGATGGAATTGAAAAGAAATTCTTACATTGGGCGGGCCATAATATAAACAGAATTCCATAGTATGATATTAAAAATGAATTGATGCAGTTCTCCAATGCTTCTACTTATTTTTCCATCTTAAACATAAAGAAGCCATTCTACAAAAAGGGGTGTCAATGTTCCAAGAACAAAAGGGAAAAAACCAAAAAAAAAAAAAAAAAAATATTGAAACTAAGCTCCCTCAATCCAACATTCCTCTGTAAGAAGCAATTTCGACAGATTTAGAACAATTATAACACATTCGCCACCAAAGGGATGGCAATGAATACAAAAAATAAAAAAACTAAAAATAATAACCAGATCAGGGCATTGACACACATCTATAATTTGAGCTCCAAGTAGAGGCGAGGCAAGGCAAGGCAGCATAGTAAGCAACTGTTGCAGGCTGATCAGATCTATAAAAACTTCATCAACTTGGTTTTAGGGAATCTGGTCACGTGTTTTATGAATGAAAGAATTGTGCGCTAAGAAGCCATCACTAATCAATCTGTTTGTAGTTTTCTATGCCTATATACCCTTCTGAGCTTCTAGAGATCCACCGGCTTTCCCCATCAGCGCCTAGTTGCAAGAAGTGAACCAATGGAGCAGCACAAAAACTATTTTCTACCTGCCTTTCTAGGAGGGAGCATTTTCATCAAAATCCAAATTTATATTTACAATTTGGTTTTAGTTACGCAGAGTTACCAGCAACCTCTGCTGCTCTTTGTCTCATCATCTCCATCACAGCAGCCCTTCGCCGAGAATCAGACTGCTGTTGAAGCCTCCTCAAATGTTCCTTAAGATCTCTGTATTCATTTTAAAAAATAAATAAATAAATAAAAGTGTCAAATTTAAATTATATCACTTAGCCTAAACAGAGAAAGGGGCATAGCATATAGCTGCTCAAGAGGGTTAGAGGCATATGCATGTACCTGCAACGTGGTACATGGCATTCAGATTCTTTGCATGCTCGAGCATGAAGTTGTAGTAGATACCACATTTTCTTGCAAAGTACACAACCACCAGAAGCACGTTTTTTGCATTGTATTCCATGGCGGAAAAGCCCCTTCACTTTCCGACAATTTGGGTATTGGCAATGTGCAGAACGACATTGTGATGCATGAACCAAAAGGTCAAGCATTTTCCTCAGCTGCAAATTTCAAGAACCAATCTTGTTATGGTCATATACTCAATTTTCCAACCATCTACTCACCAAATCAGAAGGAAAATAATATATTTGGGGAACATAAATACATTACTTAGCATATTTCAATAGACAAGTGCAAGTGCCAATATCATCTCAGAAACATCCAGTTAGAGAGTTCTTTAGTCACACGTTCCTATTTTATCAAGTCATTTACAAACAAACACCATTTCTGATTTTCTACTTGATGTTTATATACACAATTGACCAGCAGGAAAAACAGATATATGTAGATGCATTTATGTTTTTATGAGATTTCCCCGATTAACCACACTCAACTAATCAAAGAGTTAAGACAATCTTTTTTATTATGGAAGAGTTCAATAAATTTATTAAAAATGATTTACCTGCACAACCCGTAGTTGCCTAGCCTCTTTATTTTGTGCATCACGTTCAGCCAAGGATGGATGATTCGTTAACTTATGAGGATGATCAATGCCCCCATCCTTGTAGTAACAGGAGTTGCACACATCATAATCAGGACACACTTCACAGCGCCAGCCTTGACCAGTTTCAATGTCCAGATGGCATACATTACAGGTTGTGACAAATGCAGGGGCAGTTGGATTGTGCAGATGGTAAAGAACCATCATTGAGGAATGTTTGGCCCGCCTTAGGGTATCATACTGATAATGATTCCCTTGACAAAGACTCAAAAATGCCTGTCTAGTATCGAAGAATTCACTCTCAAGAATTTCATCTCTATCCTTTGTATCAGTAGGTACATCAGTAATTTCAACCTGCACCGGAACAATTTTCCACAAAATTCAATTAGCAAAGAAAAGACAGTCTGCATACAGAAGCAGCATCAGGCACAAACACTCGAAGTAAATTACTGTAACACTTTGACAAACTTACTGGATAGAGAACATGTTTTTCCCTCTGATTGAAGGGATGTCTCTCTCTTTCTTCACGTTTCTGCTCTGTTTCATAGCACCTGTGAAGGGATAAAGAAGCAACATCAAATCCATTTATCCAGGACATTTTCTCCTAGTTGACAGTAGCAGAGTGAAATAAGAACAGAAAAGATTAAAGATATGAATTGCGTCATTAAGCTTCTACTCAGAAGGGGAGTTGAGTACTGAAACAGGAAATATAACCAGTTCTAAGAGCTCAAGGATCAGTCTTCTTTTCCCTAAAAGCAGAGGAACAAATGTAATAATCTGATTTAAACTGAGGGGAAAAACCTCTCTATAACATCACTTGAGTAAATTCATACTATTAGAATTAACATGTCAACTGCCAGGACCAGGGTAATGGTAACTACCTAGACATTCTTTTCTTTTTCCCCAAAATATGAATATTCTCTTTTGCCAAAAACATCGGGCCCGGCCAGAGGTTAATTCAACAATAAATTCCTAGTAACTTAACAAGATAGCTCATCATTCAACATGACCAGCCAACAGTGGGATCTTTCACAACTAACATAGTGGCACCATGGGTTGAAAGTTTAGCATGCTTTCTATTACTGTAAAGCTGAGCAATCTAATTAATGCTTATATAGAATGTAATGCCCAATTCTGAGCAAAAATAAAAGTAAAAATAACAAAAATAATGCCAAGGAGTTATATGTCTAGCATACCAATGGATTAGTAACAATTCATGATTTGCATATGAAAGTGAGCTGCACTTGCAACCATCAGAATCAAATATAAACAAACATTTCTAGAACGTGGAAAAAGATTGAACCCTATCAGAGATTCAAACTTGTAAAACAGAAAATAGAAACACTGTAACAGAGATGCTTAACTATGTCCTTGAAAGAGAGCATACTCCTCCCTCGTGCATAGATCTGATTGAAAATTTAGTGGTTTGTGCTACAAAATCATAGTACTATTTATAGACCAACTGATAAAACCATTGCCTGCTAGAGTATTACACGAGTATAATTCTACAGTCACACATACACAGGCAAACAGAGGAGTCAACTATACAAGATAAAAATACAAAGCCAAACAGAGTAGCAGTCATACCTATCACAAATCTGAAAGTTCTTGCACTGGTTACAGACCCAGCGGCTTCCAGATACCATCAGGATACAACAATGAGTGCAACAATGCTGCAAGTGAACCATGATAAAATCCTCTTTCATTGGAGAAATGGTCTCACCAAGCTGAGTGCAGGAAAAAGGAGGGAAAAGAGTAACATAACCAGTTAGAGTCCCTTGGGTCATGATATGGAAAGGTCAAGACTAAGATAGCAAGATTGTAATTTCCAAATCTACCGGTTTAGTGCTTTACAAAGAACAAAATCATAGGGGGAAAAAGGCAGAAACATTAGGAAGAAAAGAAATTACTTTATGCATCAGCAGCAGATCCTTTGATGCATTAGAAGAGAGATCAGCCTGACCAGATGCTTTCAAAGCCCTTTTTGTTAGGGTCTTTTTGATTGTTCCTTTTTTATTTAGCTTTCTGCCATCTTCTTGACGAAGCTGAATAATTAGATCTTCAGCAGCCCCAGGCCAGTAATCACCATCAAAATATGGCAGCCTAGCTGCTGTTACCTTCGCCTTACATTCACCCGTAGTTTGGAAGAAATGATCATATAAATTAGTAAGATCAACTACAATGTTTTCCTTGGAAGCTTTCCTTAACATTGCTAAATACCTGAAACAGCATTCACAGATACCAGGGAAATTAATAATAATGGATTAATAAAATATAACATGTGATGGAAAGGAATTTAAAAAAACAAACTATTTGCCTCACCATTCCCGCAGTTTATCTGATTTGGGTGTTTTCTGAATTTCTGGATGACAATATATGATATAATCTTCACCCTTTAGTGGAGGGCAAGCCCATATATAGCAACTTGTAAAACCACGCTTCTTGCAATATTCAAGGTATCCAATCTGAAAAATTGAGGTGTAGATCCAACATGTTAGACAACGATCTCAACCAAATAGATATCACTACTATATGTAAAAATGAAAATGGTGACAATAATTATCACTAAGCAGAATCCAATAAGAGTTTCGACTTACAAGGATTTCATGGTAAACAAATGTACGGAGAGCCTCTCCGGTAACTGCTTTAACCTCAGGACGGAAATACTTGACTGAGTCTAGGTATGAAAGATAAACACGGCGCTGATTAGGGAATGCACATTCCGATCCAAATTCTTGAACATACATCCCAAACAAGCATACTTCAACCCCTTCAATCTTCTGAAACAATAAAACTACCTAAAAGAGAAAAACATAACTTGATAAGCATTTGATAATTACAACAAAAGTGCCATTTTCAGCATACAAGCATCTTACAAAATCTATCAAAAAATGTAAATAGGCCAAACCTTTGATTTATATGGAAACTCTAGCGGATAATTCTCTTCTTGAAAGATTTCAAGAAACCGTGGCTTCACTTCCAGCTTTTTGTCAACCGATGAAACAACTCTAACCACAAGTGCCTCAGCACCAGGAACCTGGAAAAAACAAAGAAAAAAGGAAATAAGCTTGTTATGCATCCCAAGTCCATGAGAAGTCACTGGAAGTTATTTTGAAAGATCAGAAATGAAATCAACAATAAGAAGAAATTCCATATAAAGAAGGAAGTTAATGGGCCCAAGTTGAAGGAATCAGAAGTTTTAAGTTCTCCCCCTATAGATAATAAGCTTAGTGACTATCTGACCTATAACTGGCTAGTGGATGGCAAAAGTTGGTAAGATCCAGTCACCCCCTTTTTTTAAAATTCTCCTAACCATACAAAAAACAAACTTCATGCAGAAAGCTCAATCAACAGCAAAAAATATGCTTCAACTTGTATCATTTCTACAGCTTTTGTTTCTACAGCATATAACTAGGAACAAGCAAGCTTATTTTATTATGACCACATTTCTTCTTCTGTTTTTTCCTTATTCATCGTTTTGTCAGTACGTGCGTAGCAAAAGGATAACCACATACAACAAAGAATCAACTGCCATCATGAGAATATTAATCACCTCATCATAACTCTTTCCTTGAACTTTGGCCCTCTCTTGTCTTTCCTGTTTCAGTCTCCTAAATAATCGCTGCTCTATGTGGTCACTGAGGATTGTTCTTGGCAAATCTTTGGCGCCAAGAACAGCACTCTGAGGTAAGGGCTTCCGCTCCCCTCTTTCAACCTCTTCAATATAGCAATTGGGGCATGTATATTCAGCTTGCCCACCATCATTCCTTCTACCATTAAATAAAGCACAAATTTGATGCTGCCAAGCCTCACACTTATCACATTGAACCCACTGCACAATTTTATTTAAGACAAACAAAAATGTAAGAGAAAATGTTAGGGCTGACCATGAAACATAATAATAAAGTATGTATTGTATTGTTACTATCGTGCATACCCATTCTTCAGTCTCTTCATCATTTTTCTTCTTCTCAAGCCTTGCCTTAGGAATGGCAGTTCCATCAACAACAATGCTATCTCCACGAGATTCATTGTGGCATGGAATACAAAAATAATGTCGCGTATCACCAGCACCCACTGTGTAGTACATTGCATTGCGCTTAATGCGAGCACCACAATGGCTGCAATAAATAGGTGGTGGTTCAAAAGTGAGTCTCTCAACTGCACATAACTGACAGGAGTTCTCACTCATAGAGTGCTCCATTGCTTGATTCTTTTCAGCTTTCGCCTTACTCTGTAAAAGAAATAAAAGAAAAATGACTATCATCAATATACCATGTTCAGTCACCAAGTCCATTTCTGGCCTACCAAGTAGTATGCTTGCATGTATATAACCTCCTACAGCTTTCAATGATCTACATAATGCTACAAACGGTATCTAAAACAAATCACAACATTAAAATATAGTATACCTGGCCAACCCATTGTCTGAGACCTGTAATATGCTCCTGAACTTGCTCCGGGGTGAACAGTTCAGTCAGTGACACCCCTTTTATTTTTGGTTTCCCAGACTTATTTCCAGCTGCACCTTCAGAAGACTGTGTAACATTCTCTGGTTTAACCAAGTCAGGTTCCTTCTCAATCTCAGCATTTTCTTGCTTACGAAGACCACCAAATTCATCACTTGTAATAGGCTCAGCACCAGATTTCTGTTTGCTAATGTCTTCCAAAACATCCTTCATCCCAGTAATAACAGGACTACCTTTAGCAGAACTCATGGGGACATCCGTCTTCACTTCCATAGGCTCAGATTTAACTGGCATACGCCTGTCAACATATCTGTAATCTTGACGCTGGATATCCTGAGATATGTGAGTTTCAGTAACAACACAACCTGATGCTAAAGGACCTTCACTTTTAGCAATAACAGATTGAGAAGATTGTTCTATCTTCATGCGTTTTAATGAAGGCTGTATGTCTACAGAAGTGTTAATTGCTGCAGATGTAGAAGTTATTCTAGTTGAAATGTCTCCAGAACTAGATGTTTTCGTAGATATACTGTCCGATGATGACAAAACAGAAGTAGAGTTTAGACAGGCACGTGCCTTCTGAGCCTGTACATAATTGTTAACAGGAACACAAACAGGGCAGGCTGGATATCTACAAGTCTTGTGATGACGGATCAATATCTTGGAGTGATGGCAACGAGGATATGAACATTGAGATGATTGACATGAATCCATATGAGATAACAATTTTCGTACAGTAAAGCAATAGCCATCACACTTGCCCTCAGATGCTTTACATCTACGAGCATGGCGCAGTAACAAAAGCCACCTCACTTGATTTCGGAATTGCCTGTCATGGCTCCCACTTCCAGATTTAGAGATAGCACCCCTCGAATTTGAAAGATCTGATGAGCATTTAGGAATAGTGGATGCATCGGCAGATAAATTATTACATTGAGCTTCATCCTGCCCAGATATTCTCTGCTGGAAATCCTCTTGGACGTGCTGCTCGCGTGACATGTTCACTGGCATTTGAGACTGCTCTTGTGAGTGAGGGAGCCACTGGCCCTGCACAGCTGATTCTGGCGGTGCTCCAGCTGAAAGTTTATAATCATTTTGTGACTCCGGAACCAATTGGTGTTGGTGCAACATCTGTTGCATTTGTTGAGAATTTTGGGGAAGCGATGAATGCATATCCTGCTGACTAGAGATCTGTGCAGCATGATTCTGCTGGAATTGACTCTGCGATTCAGGAATCTGAAATTGTCCAGGAGCTTGTTGATGTAGAACCTCGCCATGGAGTTCCACTCCAGGTTCATGCTTCACCTGACTACCTATATCAGAAGCCATCTGAGGCTGACTATAACCACTATTATTGCTCATCAAATTTTGATGCTGCTGATTTTGCTGTGGATGGTGTTCTTGTTGCAGAAACTGCTGTTGCTGGAACTGAAGGGACTGCTGCTGGAACTGTTGCAGCTGATTAGCTTGAAGGACATTGTCTCTCGAAGAAACTGGAGATTGGAAATTCATCTTTTCAAAATGATCCATGGACTGCGGATTCATATGGGCAGCCGATTGCATACCATGTAAATTCGACTGATTGCTTATCAAAGAAGAATTTGCTCTGGATATAGACTGCAAATTGACTGGATCTGAATTCTGAGAGTTTGTTATAGATCCAACAGATGTTGCAGAACCATACAAGTTTCCAGACCCAAAAGAATCAGCATTGTTCATTCCATATCCATCACCTGACACAAATCAAAACAAATATATATTTGCTTTCCTTAAGAAAAACTTGAATATTTCAATAATAAATCGCATATTCAGATTCATTATTACTAAATTAAAAGGTGATAGAGAGGAAGAAATAAATTCATAAGGTTACCTTGCATCAGGGGTCGCTGATGTTGATCAAAGTGTTGTTGCAAAGGTTTTGGTGAATTAGCAAAAGGCGTGGTAGTCTGATATCCTCCAGAAGTTCCTGGTTCATTAACGATGAGCATATTGTTGCCCATCATCCCCAATGCACCATTTAGGGAAGCATTAGGAAACCCAAAAGTTTTCTGCTGCAAGCCAGACCTGATGCCACTACCTATTTGGCTGCCAAGGGTGTGCAAAATACGACTGTTTTGACCACCATGTTGCTTTTGCTGCTGTGGCTGAGATGACATCGTTGATTCAACAGTTGAAAGTCCAACATTATTGGAAGACTGATTATTAATGCTATTGCTATTACTATTCAATCCAGGAGTGGGAATCATTTGGCTTGCCATTCTTTGCACACCAATTGATGACATTCCACCAGAAGCAATATGAAAATTTGCACTTGGATGTTGATACCCATTAGATATATTTCCTACAAAAGTACCAATCTGTTACCCTCGGAAAAAAATGGTATTAAAATATAATTGTAAAAGAAGGTAAGGCTCAAATTTACCTTCAGATCTACTGAAGGAACCACTATTCATGCCAGCAGTAGGCAACAGACTTCCTGTATTGACATTCGTAGGAGGTATGCTTGCATTGGCAGCACTCATAGATGTATCTATAGAAGATGTAACCATGAGGCTAGGATTGCCACTGTGTGACATGCCAGGGGTCGGTATCATTGTACCAACTGGTGCTGATCCCGAATTAACAAGCTGAGCATGTCTTTGGTTGTGCACATTTCTACTATTCCTTATTAGAATCTGTAGACGTTGCTCTAAAGTACTCAAATTGGTGTAGTCCTCCTAGAAAACAAACTTCAAGTGTTAAAATTCGCCCCGGTTTTTTTTCTCTTTCAGGGGATTAAGAAAGTTGTACACATACAAATAAATGCGATCAGACGAATGCAAAGTAATGTGCTTCTACAGAGTGAAACAAATAAATTTACAAGTGTAATGGGTCCAACCTTTGTGCGAGCAATCTTAAATAAACCTTCTTCCAACCGTCTTGCAAAATCCTGAAACTTGATCATTGATGCCTCAGTAATAGGATGATGCTGGCGTGATTTTAAAAACTTAATGCTGGAAAAGAAGAGATAATAATTTGCATTAGTTAACCAAAAAGAACGCTACACATAGATATTATAACAAAAAATTCTAAGATGGAAATGCCCATCTTGATACATAGATTGATCATATATAGAAGCTAAATAGCAATAACGATGATATAAAATCAATGACAAAAGAAAATTTCTATTACATGTAATATAAATATTCATCTGCATATCAATGTGAAATTATATAGTAAAGATAGGATAATAACATACATACACGCCACGTAATTGAAGTCTTAACACACACACACACACACACACACATATGGAGATAGGTAGAGAGAGAGAGAGTTCTACAACTTGGAATTGAAACAGAACATCAATGTATATCCCAAAAAGAATCAACATTATCTACAAGGTCATAAAATCCTACACAAACAGATGGACAACTATTTAAACCAAAAGATCTTTGTCAGTCTTTCTTCGCACTACAAGCTGACCTATGAATTTATGTCAAATGTCAACATCTAAATCCTACAGTCTTCATGCAATTGAGTTATTTTGTATGGTAACTTTTAAGCATATTTAGTAGTAGCAGAAAATCAAATACAAACATTATCTCAAGTCTCAACTAAATGGTGCAAATTACACTGGTATAGAACTAACAAAAACAAAAATGCCACCATTCATGACAAAAGAATGTTACTAAAAGGCAACCGAGCATTCAGCAGCAAAAGCAAACCCCAAACATGTACAATTGTATATGCAGACACACAAAAAGAAAGCAATGAAAGGCATACAAATATTGGTATTAAACAGCACTCAGACACCATTCACTCAATGCCCAAGGCAGATTATATTTCAAATTTCTCCTTAATTCAAAACGAATCAGATAGCATATACCAGCATTTAATACAACACAGAAAAAGAAACCAAAACTATTGGTATACAAAATCTTACATTTCTCCCCGCATGTAATCACGTGTTCTCATCAGGTCAGGATCCATATTCAACATATTATGTGGAGGACCACTAGTGCCAAGAACACCAGAAACACCTCCAGCAACCCCTAAATTCTGCATCTGGGAAGGCTGAAGCAGGTTCCCATTTTGCTGGGGTAACCCCCCTTGACTAGGAACCTGTCCAGATATCTGTCCTGACATATGCGTCTGCACATTCATTTCTTTCTATATTCCTTCTTCGTTTTCGCCTTGTCTTGGTAACTACCACTACTAGAAAAAAACCCATAACTTATTCCACAATCTTGCTGTAAAATCGCACCATCCACCACCACTCATGCTTCCTTTTTTACCCCCTCCTCTAATTGTCATTTCGAATACTGCAGTTTTACAGCATATCTGTATCTTATGTACCCTGCTTATAGACATACAGGAAAATTGAATAAATTAACCCAAATTTCTATGATTCAATCTCAATTTAAAAAACTTCACATTGTTTAACAACATTGAAACTGAAATTAGCTAATAATGAAAATTAGGGGAATTTCGATCAACGAAGCAAGAAAATCCCCAATTTGGGAATTCCTGGATAAAATGCAATACTAATTAGTGAATTAAGCACTAAGCAATAACTAACCCTAGGTTAATAAATGAAAAGATAATAATTTCCTAAAACAATCAAGAAACGAAAACCCTAAAAACAAACCTGAGGAAAAATACAAAATCAAAGCAGAAGCAAGAGAAGCTACGAACGAAGCCTCAGGAATTCCGATGGTAAGACCCAGAATCGCGAGGACGATGATGGCGATCGGAAAATAAGAAGGGAACAAAACACCGCCTGAATCGCACGTGCGTTCAATACCGAGACACAGATGAAGAAAAAAAAGATCGAAAAGAGAAAGGGAAAGTACGGGCGACCGGAATTAATTTTTCTGGGGTTGGGGTCTGAAATTTTTTTAAAAATAATAAATAATAATTTGAGATTAATCTTTTTTTGTTCTTTTTTCCTACAGCGAAAATAGAAATTTTAAGTATGCATTTATAGCTTATTTGACGATAAGTTTACTTATTTGACGCCGATGATTTTTTTTTTTCTTTTTGAAGTATTTTTTTTCTTTTAATTCCTTCAGGGTTCTTTTTAAACATATTTTTTAATTTCTTAATTTTATAAAGGAGGATAATAATGATAGTTGTAAGTTGTAAATAATTAGACGCGCGGCTCCAAAGAAAGCTGCCGCAGGTGAATTTACTTCAATGCTTCATTTTCTTTTCTCTTTTGATATTATTCAATGGAAAATAGTAAGTAGGTTTTTTTTTTTTTGTTGAAAAGAAGATAACTTAAAGAGTTCTAAGAGATACTAAAAACTTTATCTTGCTGGAAAGTCGTGGCCACCGCTTCAGGCGGAACTTCAAATAATCGGAGAGAATTTTGCCAAGAAAGACCAATCTTCATTAATTGATCAGCAGTTAAGTTGCGCTCCTTAGGAGTATGTTTGATATCCCACTGATCGCCAGAATTCATTAGTCTTTTAATTCTTCTGAGAAGAGTAGTGCCGGAATCCACCATTTCCTTCATGGACAAGGCCTTAACCACTTCAAGGTTATCAGTCTGAATTCTGACCCTCTTGAAACATTTGTTTAATAAGATAAGCACTCCATCGAGAATACCCCAAAGTTCTGCTTCGAAGGGTGAACATCTGCCCAGATAATGCGTGAATCCTAAAATCCAATTACCATCTCGATCACGAACGACGCCACCTGCTGAGGCGTTTCCAGATACTCTAGCCACTGCTCCATCAGAATATAAATAAACCCAATCGTCAGAACAATGTTGGTAGACCCTCGGGGAATATGGGAAAAGTTTAGGACCAATGATTAAGGTCTCAAAATGTTGCGCCCAACTGAGAGAGAATTTGACGAGCTCAAGGG
Organism: Gossypium sturtianum; assembly: GCA_025698515.1. Taxonomy (NCBI): domain Eukaryota; kingdom Viridiplantae; phylum Streptophyta; class Magnoliopsida; order Malvales; family Malvaceae; genus Gossypium; species Gossypium sturtianum. The sequence continues at coordinate 161,533,418 of CM046955.1, read as the reverse complement.
ATGTCCAGTCAATGTTTTGAAAGATGAAGAGATTCCGGTTCTTCCAAATTCTCCAAGCAATTATCCCGAAAAGACACGACCAAGTAGTTCCCTTATCTTGCAATTTAGTATGACAAGAAAGATTAGTTGATAGCCATAATTGTAAAGGTTCAGAAAAAAACCTGGATTGCTTCTCTAGAGGAACTACAAGCATCCAAGCTTCCTTGGAGGTCGGGCAGTCCCGAAGAACATGCATGATATCTTCAACATCGTACCCACACCTTGGACACGCACTGTTTTGCCCAATTCCTCTCCTGGTTCTTTCTAAATTAGTAAAGAGCCTCTGATTGGCCACAAGCCAGAGAAAAATGCGAACTCTCTGAGGACCTTTATATTTCCAAATTGGTTTCCAAATGTCATCTTTAGGTCGCCAAGAATTCTCCTTTAATGACCAATAAGCACTTCGAACGGAAAAAGACCCTTCCCCAGAATGAGCCCAAATGATTCTATCCTCACCTCCGGCAGGATGAGGTGGAGGGATTGTAACACCCCTAACCCGTATCCGTCGCCGAATTAGGGTTACGGGCATTACTGGACCAATCCAAATTAATGCACCCAAACAGAATTATTAATTAGTAAAATACATATCAATAGGCAAATCACTATTATAAAGCTATGTATAATGCATTAATCGAATAGTTAATTGACACTTATGCATTCTATGAACACATATACTATTCACCCAACATACATCTTTAACTCACTATTGAACATACATCTCATCCCTTATTTATTCAAACCACAAATACAAGCTCAAAACCATTCATTTATTTCGACAAAAATAATCACATTTTAAACATATAAGCATCCATAATTGTATGCGTGTTCGAACCAAACTATCATTCCCCTGTATCACCAAACATATTCTACCATAGACAATAATCATGCACTCTCACCAATTCATTCAATCATCATCCATTACAATTCCACTTTCAACTATATCTCAACTATGCGTAACCATTCAAATCAATTAAATCAAAACTAAAAATAATACCAACCTTATATTCGGATAACCTTTTTATAATTCAAAGTCACATTCAACATTAATTATTATAACATACCTATTTTAATTAATACATCCTTTATTTAACATTGGAGACACATAGCCGAACCTGTTCAATCACTCAATGAGATAATCTAAACTCCATACAAAAACAGCTCATTGTCGAATGCCTATGAATAATTCACATTAATTTTTGCTCCTTACTAACTCACCTAAGATATGCGCATGCATCAGGTACAATATATATATATATATGCTATATTCAATCCATTTATAAAATCTCAAACTAGCACTCACATATTATTAAAACTACTACTAATATAACAAATCATAGACATATATATATTACCTATGAAAGTTTATTAACCCAAATCGCATGATACACTTTATTTAATATCAAGGTTATGCATTCCGCAATCACGCATAACTTAGTATGTAATAATCTTATAAAATAAGCTTATATTTAAAGGTTCAAACATTCATACTAATGGCACCAAAATTCAAAAAAAGACTAGACCACATTTAATCATAAAAGTATAGCCATATTCGCATGGCTTATATACAATTTCACAACGATCAAAATATACCAAAGAAACCTAGCCTATATATGCCTTAAATTCAAAAGAAATATAACTTATAAGATACCAAAGTTTGGTGATAGTGTAATTGACTTCGACGAGGATCCCCGAGCTCGAGCTTTGATTTTAAAGATCTATAAAACAATGTAACAAACACACCATGTAAGCTTAAATAGCTTAGTAAGTTATAAGCAAAAAGGTAAGATGCACAACTACGCATTTCACCATTATTCTTTTATTTTTTCAGTCTAACTATTGATTAATTCGTAATATCGACACACATACTAGATTAACATTCATCAATCTCGTGCTCATTCAATCTCAAAACAAAAGAACTACATATTCATAGGCTGCATACCCTTATCGAAATAACTTACTTAATTTTTACACCAATATAATAATCCATTATTCAATATGAACATACCTGACACTTTTATTTACCCTTACTAAGTGTCTCTGTCCTTGAGGAAATTCGATAACCGCACACACAGTGCCTTTCAACCGATCTCGCACACACAGTGCTCGGTGAATCAATCCACACACACAGTGTCATTCAACCGATCTCGCACACACAGTGCTCGGTGAATAAATCCGCACACACAGTGTTATTCAACCGATCTCGTACACACAGTGCTCGGTGAATAAATTTGCACACACAGTGCTATTCAACCGATCTCGCACACACAGTGCTCGGTGAATAAATCCGCACACACAGTGCTATTCAACCGATCTCGCACACACAGTGCTCGGTGAATAAATTCGCACACACAGTGCCATTAGTCCATCTTCTCATCAGTATTAAACATACATATTATTTCAATTCCATCCATATCCGTACACATATAATTAAAGATTCAAAAACAACTCATTTCTTTTATCACATAACATTACATTCAGTAACACCCTTATACATAATAACGTATACATGTATTCGCATATTCAATTTCAATCATTACTCACACTCCATTATTATTATTTTTTTCTTTCATGAATATTTATTCTTTAGTACATATATATATTCAATCAACCCAATTAGTCCAAGCTTACATATATAAATATACATACTAATCTCACTTTCGAATATAACAAACATTTCCCATGCCATATTCGGCTTTGTGCAATTTAGTCTATTAATTCACCTTATCATATGCATTTTAAAATAGAATCAAATTTGTATCAACCCAATAGCTTATAAACTTACCTCGGAAGTCGACGATTTAAGCTTCCCGGCTACTCGTTTAATTTGGCCTTTCCCCGATCCAATTCCTTTTTCCTTTGTTCTTGATCTAAACAGTTGCAAATTAATCCCATTCAAATACATTTCCATTCAATTTAATCCAAAGTACATAATTATACAATTTACCATTTTACCCCCAACATTTACATTGTTTACAATTTAGTCCATATAGCCCAAAAACACAAAATATTAAGAATTCAACCACATCCATCAAGGGCCGAATGTACCTTACCCTTCTATCAACTTATTTCTTCCATTCATTTTGCCCTTTAATCCCTTCATAAATTCTCTTTTTAGCAAAATCATCCTAATATCAAAATCCATCAAAAGCTCTAAAGACAATCTTATTAATCTAGTTTTCTTACAACATGTACTATCATTTTTCACACAATCACCAAATTTTTCATCCATGGAAACATTCGAAACATACTATCAAAGCAAAAATTCACGTATGGGCTAGTTAATATACATGACAACAACCTCAAAAATGTCAAAATTAATAAAAACTAAATTCAATTGCTAACCTTATTTTTACATGCAAGTGTTAGAAAATAGAGAGAGCTTGAACCCTTCTTTTTCCTTTTAATTTCGGTACCAAGAGATGAAGATGATGGTGTCTTCTTTTCTTTTTGTTTTTCTTATTTTAATGGTTTCTTAATATTATAGTATTATTCCCTTCCACTAACTATCATATAATATAATTTAAACATCTCCCACTATCTCTTTTTAAGTCAATGCCGTCCATCTCTTCTCCAACAAGGAGAATTTACAATTTAAATCCCCATGCATAAAGAAACATTTCAATTTAATCACCCTATAATGATTAGCTACTTCACTAATTATGCAATTTAATCCTTTCACCTAAATTAGTCACCCAAACACACAAATTAATATTTAATATTTTAACACATGCTTGACCATAAAACATAAATATCAAAATAATAATTAAAATACTTTTCTAATTCGGATTCGTGATCCTGAAACCACCGTTCCGATTAGGGTCGTAATTGGGCTGTTACAACTCTCCCCCCTTAAGGAATTTTCGTCCCCGAAAATCTTACCCGTGAATAGGTCAGGGTAACGTTCTTTCATTGACTCTTCGGTTTCCCAGGTTGCTTCCTCTATCCCGTGTTTATGCCACATTACTTTAACTAGCGATATCTTCTTCTTTTGCAACTCTTTTACTTCACGAGCTAAGATGCGAATCAATTCTTCCTCATAAGTCAAATCGGGCTAAATTTCAATCTCTGATGGACTGATCACATGAGAAGGATCGGATATATATCGTCGAAGCATCGACACATGAAAAACGTTATGAATCTTGTCTAACTCAGACGGTAACCTCAATCTGTAAGCAACCGGCCCGATTCGCTCGATAATTTCATACGGCCCAATAAATCTCGGACTCAGTTTTCCCTTTTGACCAAATTTAAGTATCTTTTTCCACGGTGATACTTTTAGGAACACTCGATCACCCACTTGAAACTCTATATCTTTTCGTTTCAAATTCGCGTACGACTTCTGACGATCTGATGCGGCTTTCAAACTTTCTCTAATTACTTTAACTTTCTGCTCCGTCTCTCTGATTAAATCAACCCCGTGTATCTTGCTTTCACTTAGCTCGGTCCAATATAATGGTGTACGACACTTTCGACCATACAATGCTTCGTAGGGTGCCATTTTAATACTCGATTGAAAGCTGTTATTATACGCGAACTCAATTAAAGGCAAGTATCGTTCCCACGTACCCTCAAACTCAAGAATGCAACATCTCAACATATCTTCGAGTATTTGAATAACACGCTCGGATTGACCATCTGACTGAGGGTGAAAAGCTGTACTGAAGTGCAACTTGGTACCTAAAGCATCCTGCAGTTTCTTCCAAAACCGCGATATGAACCTCGGATCTCTATCCAAAACAATAGAAATAGGTACTCCATGCAATCGTACGATCTGTGATAAGTACAACTCAACTAGTTTATCGAGTGAGAAATCCGTACGTACCGAAATGAAATGAGCCGATTTCGTCAATCTATCAACAATAACCCAGATTGAATCTTTTTTACTTGGCGTCACCGGTAATCCCGATACAAAGTCTATAGTGACTCGATCCCACTTCCACTCAGGTATCATAATCGGCTGAAGTAGTCCCGATGGCACTTGATGCTCAACTTTCACTTGTTGGCATACTAAACACTTCGACACATATTCTGAGATGTCTCGTTTCATACCGTGCCACCAGTAATGTTTTTTCAAGTCATTATACATCTTCGTGCTACCAGGATGAATCGACAATCTACTACTATGAGCTTCATCACAAATCACTTGAATTAATTCAGGTTTCTTAGGCACACATACCCGATTCTTGAATCGTAAGCATCCCTCAGCATCTATCTGAAAATCTGAACTCACACACGAGCTATATTAACTCCTTTTTGCTTTTAAATCATCATCAAACTCTTGAGCTTCTCGAATCTGCTGCACAAACGATGGTCTCGCTTTCAACTCGACAATGATCCCACCATCCTTGGTCAAAACTATATCCGCATTCATTACGCGTAGAGCAAATAGCGATTTTTGGCTAAGTGCATCTGCAACCACGTTAGCCTTTCCCGGGTGATAATCAATCACGAGATCATAGTCTTTCAACAATTCCAACCATCGTCACTGTCTCAAATTTAGATCCTTCTGAGTCATTAAATACTTTAGACTCTTATGATCCGAATAGACGTGGCATTTCTCACCGAATAGATAGTGACGCCATATTTTCAAAGCGAAGACTATAGCGGCCAACTCAAGGTCGTGCGTCAGATAATTCCTCTCATGCAGTTTTAACTGTCTCGAAGCGTAAGCTACAACCTTACCCTCCGGCATCAATACACAACCCAACCTATTTAAAGATGCATCGCTAAATATAACAAACTCTTTACCTGACTCTGGTTGAACGAGCACTAGAGCTTCCGTTAACAAGGTCTTCAGTTGATCAAAACTTTTTTGACACCTTTCTGACCACTCGAACTTCACATCCTTCTGTAATAGTTTTGTCATCGGGGTTGCTATCGATATCGGAGTGGTCCCTGACACTAGTTCAATCCCAAACTCCACCTCACGAACAGGTGGCAATCCCGGTAATTCCTCCAAAAACACATCTGAATATTCACTAACAACCGATACTGATTCAATCTTCTTTTTGGTTACCGTGTTGTCAATTACATACGCAAGATAGGCTTCACAACCCATTCTTAAATACTTCCGAGCCAACATTGAAGATATCACAGCAGGAAGTCCATTCAAATCTGCAGACTCAATTCGAATTATCTCATTATTCGGACATCTTAAATGAATAGTCTTTCATCTGTAATTAACTACCACATCGTGAACTGTCAACCAATTCATACCGAGAATAATGTCAAACTCATCGAAAGGTAATAGCATCAAATCAGCCGAAAAATACATGTCTCGAATCATCAAAGGGCAGTTCTTGCACACTTTATCAACTAATACACATCGACCCAAGGGGTTTGAAACCCGAATCACAAACTCAGTAGACCCAACAGGTAGAGTCTTACTGGATACTAATGTTTCACACACATACGAATGAGTTGAGCCGGGATCAATCAAAGTAGTTACATTAGTATCAAAGAGAGTGAAAATATCGGTAATAACGTCTGAAGATGAGGCCTCCTCTCTAGCACGGATAGCGTAAGCTCTAGCCGGTACACAGGCATCTGATCGAACAACCGCATCTGTAGTCCCCCTCTGTGCACCACTCCTACCTCCCCAAAACGAGATGGTCTGCCTCTAGCTGTAGTGCCGCTCGGTCTCACGTTTTGAGTAGTACCATTTTCAACAATTTTTGGGCAATCCCGAACGAAGTGATTTTGTGATCCACACTGATAACAAGTGCGATTGAAAGATTTACCCCAGTACTCTCTGAAATGTCGTCTGCCACACTACTGAGACTCAGGTTTGCTCGATCGAGCATTGCCGACACTAGCCACTGAAGTAGCTCGAGAACTCACCGGTCACCGTTCTCGTATAGAAATCCCAGTGTTAGGTTTGGATCGGTTACCATCATTCTTGAACTTCTTCGTTGACATCTGCGAAAATTTACCCGCAGTTCTCTTTCAGAAATCTTTAGATTCAAGCTCAGCTTTCTGTTTTTCTTTCCCTAATTCTTTAGCTTTACAAGCTCGTTCAACCAGCACGACGAACTCATTAATTTCAAGAATACCAACCAGAAGCTTTATATCTTCATTTAAACCATTCTCAAATCTCCGGCACATTGCAGCCTCCGATGATACACATTTACGAGCATAGCGACTAAGTCGCACAAATTTGCACTCATATTCAGATACGGTCATACGACCCTGTTTGAGCTCGAGAAATCCCTTACGCTTAGAATCAATAAAGCGCTGGCTTATATACTTCTTACGGAATTCCGTTTGAAAGAAGTCCCAAGTAAACCTCTCTTTCGGGACAACTGACACAAGTGTATTCCACTAATAGTAAGCAGAATCCTGTAATAATGATACGGCACACTTCAGACACTCATCAGGTGTGCAGGACAGCTCGTTGAAAACACGAACAGTATTATCGAGCCAAAATTCATCTCGTTCTGCATCGTCATCATCCTCAGCTCTAAATTCTTGAGCTCCGTGCTTTCTGATACGATCAACAGGAGGTTTAATTACTCTTTCAGGATTGGCAATCGGAGGTACCATCGGTACCACAGGGGGAACATTCGGATTTAAGGGTGGTTGAATAGCCGGATTGGTTCGTATGTATTGACTGAACCAATCATTCATCATGGAATAGAAAGCTTGTCGGGCCCCCTCATCCCGATTATTCGTAGCCGGTCGAGATTCCTCTGGCGCGGTCCCTGGCGCGGGAGCGGGCGCCACACTCTCGACGTCATCAGCTACAGCTCTCTCAGAATCGGAATCCATTACTATAAGAAAGAATTAAACACATTTCACTGTCAGAAGTCATCACACTATCACATTCTAAATTACGGCATGTATAGCTAGACTCACACGCGCTATGTTAGTCCGAGAATCGACTAAACCGTAGCTCTGATACCAATCAAATATAACACTCTTAACCCGTATCCATCGCCGGATTAGGGTTACGGGCATTACTGGACCAATCCAAATTAATGCACCCAAACAGAATTATTAATTAGTAAAATACATATCAATAGGCAAATCACTATTATAAAGCTATGTATAATGCATTAATCGAATAGTTAATTGACACTTATGCATTCTATGAACACATATACTATTCACCCAACATACATCTTTAACTCACTATTGAACATACATCCCATCCCTTATTTATTCAAACCACAAATACAAGCTTAAAACCATTCATTTATTTTAAACAAAAATAATCACATTTTAAACATATAAGCATCCATAATTGTATGCGTGTTCGAACCAAACTATCATTCCTCAGTATCACCAACATATTCTACCATAGACAATAATCATGCACTCTCACCAATTCATTCAATCATCATCCATTACAATTCCACTTTCAACTATATCTCAACTATGCGTAACCATTCAACTCAATTAAATCAAAACTAAAAATAATACCAACCTTATATTCGGATAACCTTTTTATAATTCAAAGTCACATTCAGCATAAATTATTATAACATACTTATTTTAGTTAATACATCCTTTATTTAACATTGGAGACACATAGCCGAACCTGTTCAATCACTCAATGAGATAATCTAAACTCCATACAAAAACAACTCATTGCCGAATGCCTATGAATAATTCACATTAATTTTTGCTCCTTACTAACTCACCTAAGATATGCGCATGCATCAGGTACAATATATATATATATGCTATATTCAATCCATTTATAAAATCTCAAACTAGCACTCACATATCATTAAAACTACTACTAATATTACAAATCATAGACATATATATATTACCTATGAAAGTTTATTAACCCAAATCGCATGATACACTTTATTTAATATCAAGGTTATGCATTCTGCAATCACGCATAACTTAGTATGTAATAATCTTATAAAATAAGCTTATATTTAAAGGTTCAAACATTCATACTAATGGCACCAAAATTCAAAAAAGACTAGACCACATTTAATCATAAAAGTATAGCCATATTCGCATGGCTTATATACAATTTCACAACGATCAAAATATACCAAAGAGACCTAGCCTATACATGCCTTAAATTCAAAAGAAATATAACTTATAAGATACCAAAGTTTGGTGATAGTGTAATTGACTTCAACGAGGATCCCCGAGCTCAAGCTTTGACTTTAAAGATCTATAAAACAATGTAACAAACACACCATGTAAGCTTAAATAGCTTAGTAAGTTAAAAGCAAAAAGGTAAGATGCACAACTACGCATTTCACCATTATTCTTTTATTTTTTCAATCTAACTATTGATTAATTCGTAATATCGACACACATACTAGATTAACTGATAAACCGTAAAAGTAACATATTCTAAGCCCACATTTAGTATGCTTTTGGATGATTTAAGCCCCAATTTATGTAAAAAGGTGCTCTTGATCCCTTCTTTTCATGTCTTATACTCAGGAAAGCACCCGATGACGAAAAGAACGAGAAACGGGCTTAAAACGGACCAAATTGGGCCAAGCCATGAAATCAGCACGGCCTGGACTTCAAGCCACACGGCTGTACCACAAGTCCTACTAAAACACGGCCTTACCACGACTTACACGGTCGTGCCTCATTCAACAGTGTCGAACACGGCCTAGCCACGATTTACACGGGCGTGTGCCATGGCCGTGCCGCTGCCGTAGAGAAGAGAAATTCCATTCGGGAAAGGATACTTAGGGAGAAAGAAACGTGTTTCAAAAGCCTATAAATACAACCTAGGTACCAGCTGAAAGGGGGCGGCGAGCTAGGCCAAGAAGCCAAGCCGAAAAGGTCAAATTTGTGGGAATCACTCGAAGATAGCCAGTTGATCCATCTTAAGAAGCCAGAATTCTACTCAAGACGAAGGATCTCCTCTTCAATTCCTTTAGGGGGTTTCAGGGATTTCTTATGTTTTGTTTTATCTTTTCTCTTGAAATGTTTTCCTTTATTGTTATGAACTAAACCTTCGGATACCCGAAGGGGATGAAACCTATGATAAATCTTGTTATTTGATTTTTTGAATTATATGATAATAACTTAGTTTGTTCTTAATTGTGTGAACTTAATCCAAATCTAATGTGCTTAGGTGGAGGAGGAATAGACCTTGTGATCACTGTAAATTAGAGTTTTAAAATTTATAAAAGAATGATCGAACCTGGAAACTAACTCTGACAACGATTAAAGGCAAGTGCACCTATTGAACAGTAGTATAGTTTAGGCAAGACCGGATTATCGAACCCAAAGGAATTAAAAGTACTAATACTAACTTTCTTTTTATTATTTAGCCTAAAATATGTGAAGTTGTTTATTAATCTAAATTAATTAACTACTAAACTAAAGACTCTAAGACAAAGAAGAATGAATTTGGAAAATAACTTGGAAAAACTCAGTTGATTTAGACGATACCCTAGGAAGAATCCACCTAGACTTTACTTGTTATCTAACACTGAACTATATGATTTATTCACTTAGTTTGATCCGTAAGACTCCCTAACGTATATTAAACCCTCTCTCGAGGCGAATAACGTCTAACCCTAGGTTAATTAGTGGAACTCTCGTTCTCTTATAATAACCCCTAGAATAGCGAAAAAATCGATCTATGGATTCCCATATTAGGTTTCACCCTAATCCGAAAAAATCTTGTCACCCTATCTCTAGGCGTGCGATCAACTCCGCTTAATTATGTTGGATCTACTCTTAGGCAGGGTCTATTCCTCATCCACCTAAGCACATTAAATTTGGATTAAGCTCACATAATTAAGAACAAACTAAGTTATTATCATATAATTCAAATAATCAAATAACAAGATTCATCATAGGTTTTATCCCCTTCGGGTATCCGAAGGGTTTAGTTCATAACAATAAAGAAAAACATCTCAAGAGAAAAGATAAAACAAAACATAAGAAATCCCTAAAACCCCCTGAAGGAATTGAAGAGGAGATCCTCCGTCTTGAGTCGAATTCCGGCTTCTTGAGATAAATCAACTGGCTATCCCTGAGTGGATCTCCACAAATCTGCCTTCTCTGGCCTAGCACGACGCCCCTAGAGTCTAGGTGATGTAACATTCCTAACCCGTAACCATCGCCGATTTAGGGTTAAAGGCGTTACCGAACAGATCGAAAACTTTTACAGACATTTCATAACAGAATTCAACCAATCAGATCAAAGTGTCCCTTAAATAGGTCAACGAGACCTTTAACATGCTTTAGAATAGGGCCGGGTCTAAACCGAACACATATGAAAATTCTCAGAAATTTAAAACTTTTTCAACACTGCAGAGGTCACACGCCCGTGCAGTCAGGCCGTGTGCCTCACACAGCTACCAGACACACCCATGTGTCCTGGCCATGCCAAAACAGAGCATGTATACTGACTTATTCACACGGCCACCAGACACGCCCGTGTGCCATGGCCGTGTAGAATTAGGCTAACTACTGACTTGTTCACACAGCAACCAGGCACGCCCGTGTGCCACAGCCGTGTATGCAAAACAGGCCACTTGCAAGGCCAAAATTGCCACCCACACTAGGGTCATCTCTACAAGCAACATACCAATTCATTTCATGCAAAATTGACATTCAAAAACATGTCAAATTAATCAACAAATCTTTACATCCAACCTCATTTCCTTTCATGCAAATTTGCACAACTAAAACACATATACATTCAAGCATGATTAATTTACATTTACCTTCCATATGATCATTCATTTGCTCACACATACATACTCATAATACATTCATATGCTTACCATAGCCTTGGTCATTTCATTAGCTATCAAGTCATACCAAATCATGCATCTTATATTATATTCACTCATGCATATTACCAACATTTATCTAGCCACATCTCATGGCTATTTATACACATTTCAAACATAATCCAAAATGACTAGCCTATACATGCCATATTTAACTATATACACATTTTCAAAGTACCAAAACAAGTTTGAGTAGTATGATGACGATCCTCGACGATCCCCGAGCCTTCAGAAGCTTTGACGATCTATAAAACAGAGCAAACACACACACAGAGTAAGCTTCCAAAAGCTTAGTAAGCCATATACAAATAAATTTAGTATAAAATGCATGTAACCATATTGATACAATGACATTATTGGTTCTCATAGCAAATTCATCACATATAATCATTGGCTCATTTGCTTAGCCATATCTTACCATATTCTTCAACTTAAATATCACATATACACATGGCTCATTCAAGCATATCTTCACATATTATCTCATCAGTTCAATACACATATTCATCTTAGTAAGTTCGTATAGACACTTACCTTTCATACACACATAGTGTATTTTTCAAACGTACCTGAAACAGATATACAACTCACATAGTCGTTTATTTCTCGGATTTGCCTGTTGAACCGTTCGGAACTAAATAGGATACTCAGAGTGCTCGGAATAGTCGTATAATGCCAACGTCCCAGACGTGGTCTTACATGTAACCAGATATCGATGCCACTATCCCAGACAGGGTCTTACACGAATCAAATACGATGCCAATGTCCCAGACATGGTCTTACACGTAAATCTCATATCGATGCCAACGTCCCAGACGTGGTCTTACATGATATCACATAACGGACACCTATGTCATGACATATACTATTCTATCTATTCCTAGGTTTAGACGGGACTTCTCGGACATTAATCATCTCTCGATACTTTCTCGAAATTCATATATTCATCATTTCGAGTATTATTCATAACAATTCAAATTTCAAATATTCACAAATAAGTCAATTCAAATACATTTATTTCTATATTGACTTACCTCGGATTCGGATAGTTGATCGGATTCGGTTATTCGATTACTTTCGCTTTCCTGCGATCTAAGTTCGTTTTCTTCAGTTCTTGATCTATACATATTCAAATTTAACCCTTTTTATTTACCAACACATTCAATTCAATCCAAATACACATATTTAGGGTAATTTTCAAATTAGCCCTCACATTTTCACATCTGGACATTTTAGTCCCTAATTCACAAAATCACAAAATACATCAAATTCCATATTACCCATGCCTAGCCAAATTTTACTCATGCTCATATGAGTCCATACATTTCATTTATTTCACAAATTAGTCCTTCAAAATATTATTTTCATAATTTAGCCCTAATTAGCTAAATTCACCAAAAATTCAAGAACAAAACATGTTCATTAAACACATATCTTTCATTTAACACCAAAACTCATCACAAAGCTCATCATTTCATCAATGGAACACCTCATAAACATCATCAATTCTTCAAATTACAACATGGGCTTGATAGTAGACTAAGCAACAATCTCAAAAACATAAAAATCATCAAAAACCAAAGTCAAAACATACCTTAATTATGCAATTCAATGGTCGAACCCTAGCTTGTGTTTTCTTTTTTTTTTCTTTTGTGAATTTTGGCTAACTATGGATGATAATGAGGCCATTTTCATGTTTTTATTACCTTAAAATAAACTTAATAACATAATTCCAATTTTAGCCTTTAAAACAAACATATATATAACATATATTACAAGGTCATTTTTGACCATTGCCATCCACTAACTAAATAGTGGTCTAATTGCCTCATAAGGCCTCCACCTTTAAAAGCCACTACACATAGATGCTTTAACAAATAGCTTGCAAATTTTGCATTTAATGCAATTTAATCCTTTTCTCAAATTAAGCATGCAAACGATCAAATTAATTCACAAAAATTTATCATATGCTAAATCATATACTGCAGACACAGAAAATAATATTAAAATATTATTTTAACCTGGATTTATGGTCTCGAAACCATTATTTTGACTAGGGTCTAAATCGGAACGTTACAATTCTCCCCCTTAGGGATTTTCGTCCCCGAAAATTTTACCGTTAAACAAATTCGGATATTGTTGTCTCATTTAATCTTCAAGCTCCCACGTAACCTCTTCTATTCCGTGTCGATACCATAACACTTTCACTAACAGAATTTTCTTGTTTCTCAACTCTTTCACTTCACGAGCTAGGATACGGATCGGTTCTTCTTCATAAATCATATCAGATCGGATTTCAATCTCAAACGGAGTAATCACATGTGATGGATCGGATCGGTATCGACGAAGCATTGACACGTGAAATACATTATGTATCTTTTCTAGCTCAGGTGGCAATAACGATCTATACGCAACTGGTCTAACAAGCTCGATAATTTCATATGGCCAGATGAACCTCGGACTCAACTTGCCTTTACGTTCGAATCGGATTACTTTCTTTCACGGAGACACTTTTAAGAATACTTTGTCACCGATCTCAAATTCAATATCTTTTCGTTTCAAGTCCGCATAGGACTTCTGACGATCAGACGCTGCTTTCAAATTATCTCGGATCACTTTCACTTTCTGTTTCGTGTCTTTTATCAAATCGACCCCATGTATCTTATTTTCACTAAGCTCAGTCCAATACAGAGGTTTTCGACATTTGCGTCCGTACAAAGCTTCATAAGGTGTCATTTTGATACTCGACTGAAAACTATTATTATACGCAAATTCGATCAATGGCAGATACTGTTCCCACGTACCATCAAACTCAAGAATGCAACATCTCAACATATCCTCGAGAATCTGAATAATTCGTTCAGACTGACCATCCATTTGCAGATGAAAAGCTATACTGAAATGCAATTTCGTGCCTAAAGCTTCTTGTAGTTTCTTCTAGAATCGTGATGTAAACCTCAGATCTCTATCTGACACAATAGACAGCGGCACCCCGTGTAACCTCACAATATCAGAAATGTAAAGCTCAGCTAATCTATCAAGTGAGTAACTAGATCGTACCAGAATAAAATGGGCAGATTTCGTCAATCGATCAACTACTACCCAAATCGCATCTTTCTTTCTCTGAGTTAGAGGCAATCCAGAAACAAAATCTATCGTTACTCTATCCCATTTCCACTCGGGAATCAGAATCGATTGTAACAAACCAGATGGAACCTGATGTTCAGCCTTAACTTGCTGACAGATTAAACATTTTAACACAAAGTTAGAGGTATCTCGCTTCATACCAGACCACCAATAGTGTTTCTTCATTCAACTGCCCGGATGAACAGATAGACGACTGTTATGTACTTCATTCAAAATCGACTGAATTAACTATGAGTTTCTCGGAACACAAATTCGATCTCGAAATCTTAAGCAATCATTATTATCCACACGTAATTCAGAATTAGAGTTCAAACCACACTGAGCTCGTTTCGCTAACATTTCATTATCAACTTTCTGAGCATCAACTATTTGTTGTAAAAATAACGATTTCGCTTTCAATTCAGCTAACACTTAACCATTATCAGACGAATCTAAATGAATATTCATAGCATGTAATGCAGACAGTGATTTTCGACTCAAAGCATCAGCTACAACATTTGCTTTACCCGGGTGATAATCTATCACAAGCTCATAGTCTTTCAACAGCTCTAACCATCTTCTCTGTCGCAGATTCAAATTTTTCTGGGTCATCAGGTATTTCAGACTTTCATGATCTGAAAACACGTGACATTTCTCACCGAACAGATAATGTCGCCAAATATTTAATGCGAACACAATCGCAGCTAATTCAAGATCATGTGTCGGATAGTTTTTCTCATGAGGCTTTAGTTGTCTCAAGGCATAAGTTATAACTTTGCCTTCTTGCATCAGTACACATCCCAAACCATTCAACGAAGCATCACTGTAAATTACAAACTCTTTGCCCGATTCTAGCTGTACCAACACTGAAGCTTCGGTCAAAAGGGCTTTCAACTGATCAAAGCTTTTCTGACATTTATCGGACCATTCAAATTTCACATCTTTCTGAAGCAATCTAGTCAACGGAGTAGCTATCATCAAGAAGCCTTTTACAAACCAACGATAATAACCAGCTAATCCCAGAAAACTGCGAACTTCAGACACATTCTTCAGAGGTTTCCATTCTAGAATAGCAGAGATTTTATTCGGATCAACTCGTATTCCAAAGGTCGATACTATATGTCCGAAAAACTAACTTCACGTAACCAGAATTCACATTTACTGAATTTCACATACAATTGCTTTTCTCTCAGAGTTTGTAACATAATTCTCAAATGTTCAGCATGTTCAGTTTCATCCCGTGAATAAATCAAAATGTCATCAATGAAAACAACAACAAATCGATCTAGGTATGGTCTAAAAATTCTGTTCATCAGATCCATAAAAACAGCAGGAGCATTCGTTAGTCCGAAAGGCATAACTAAAAATTCATAATGCCCGTACCTCGTTCTGAAACTAGTTTTCAGGATGTCTGAATCTTTTACTCACAACTGGTAGTATCCCGATCTCAGATCTATCTTTGAAAACACAGTGGCTCCTTTTAGCTGATCAAACAAATCATTTATTCTGGGCAACGGATATTTATTCTTTATGGTCACTTTGATAAACTGACGATAGTCAATGCACATTCTCATCGTGACATCTTTTTTTTCACAAACAGAACGGGAGCACCCCAAGGTGAGAATCTCAGTCTTGCAAACCCTCTATCAGTCAACTCTTGTAATTGTGACTTCAATTCTTTCAAATCTGTTGGTGCCATTCTATACGAAGCTATCGAAATAGGTGTTGTACCAGGCAACAGATCAATACCAAATTTAACTTTACATATCGGAGGTAATCCCGGTAGTTCTTCAGGGAATACATCAGAAAACTCACAAACAACTGGAACTGATTCAACTTTCTTTTCAAACACTTTCGAATAAATTACATAAGCAAAATATGTTTCATACCCCTTTTTCACATATCTTTGAACTTTCAATACAGATATCACAACACGAAAACTATTCAAATCATTAGACTCAACCCGAACTATTTCATCATTCGGACATCTCAAATCAATAGTCTTTCTTTTACAGTTTACAACAGCATCATGCAATGTCAACCAATCCATACCCAGAATGATATCAAACTCATCAAATGGTAATAGCATCAGATCAGCAGGAAAACAGATATCTCGAAACATTAACGGATAGTTCTTGCATACTTTGTCAACCAGAACACTTTTACCTAAGGGGTTCGATACTTTTATAACAAACTCAGTAGACTCTACAGGCAAAGTCTTACTGGATACTAAGTTCATGCATATATACGAATGTGTAGAACTAGGGTCTATCAATGCAATCATAGAAGTATCATAAAATATAAATGTACCCGTTATAACATCTGAAGATGAAGCTTCCTCCCGAGCTCGGATAGTATACGCTCTGGCAGGTGCTCTAACTTCGGATCTCGTAACAGTATCTCTCATAGTTCTCTGACTACCACTGACATTTCTTACATTTCGGGAAGGTCTACCTTTTACTGGAGCATTATCAGATCGCAGATTCTGTGCAGTCTCTGGCTCAACAAACTCTGAGCAATCACGGATGAAATGATCTAATGATCCACATCTGAAGTAAGCTCGGTCATTCAATCTACAATTTCCCAAATGCCTTTTACCACAATGTTTGCATTCAGGTCTCTCGGATCGTACATTTCCAACACTTGCCATTGAAGTTGTCGGAGCTTTAGAGCTCAACTGTGATCTAGCTCAATCTCTACTAGAATATCCCACATTAACTCTCGAACGACTTTATTCATCTCTAAATTTCTTTGAAGCAGACTGAAATGATTTACCCGGAAATCTCTTTATCACATCTCTAGCTTCAGACTCAGCTTTTCTTTTATCTTTTCTGAGTGTCTCAGCTTTGCACGCTCGATCAAAAAGTACAACAAACTCTTTTATCTCCAAAATCCCGACTAACAAACAGATATCTTCATTAAGGCCATCTTCAAATATCTTACACATTATCACTTCAGACGATACACATTCCCGAGCATACTGACTCAATCTCACGAATTCTCGTTCGTATTCAGTGACAGACATGCGGCCTTGTTTCAATTCCAGAAATTCTTTTCGTTTTTGATCTATAAATCTCTGACTGATATATTTCTTCCGGAATTCAGACTGAAAAAAATCCCATGTAACCCGTTCCTTCAGAACAACAGAAATCAGAGTCTTCCACCACTGATAAGCCGCGTCTCGTAACAAAGAAACAAAACATTTAATACTTTCTTACGAAGTTAAAGACATCTAATCAAATACTCGGATAGTGTTTTCTAACCAAAACTCAGCTTTTTCAGCATCATCATCACTGGTAGCCCTAAACTCTTCAGCTCCATACTTACAAATTTTATCTACCGGAGGCTTGTTCAACAGATTCGGATACATAACTGGAGGCACAACTGAAGTCTGAGGGGGATTAACCGGGGGCGGAGGTTGTGAAACAGTCGGGTTAGATTGAAAATTGTTGTTGTACGCAAACTCAATCAACGGTAAATACTTTTCCCATGTAATTTCAAATTCAAGAATACATCTCAACATATCTTCGAGAATCTGAATGATTCGCTCGGACTGACCATCCGTCTGCGGATGAAGTGCAGTATTAAAATGCAACTTTGTGCCTAAAGCCTCTTGCATTTTCTTCCCAAATCACGAGGTAAATCTCGAATCTCTGTCAGACACAATAGATAGTGGCACCCCGTGCAATCTCACAATCTCAACAATATACAATTCAGCTAACTTATCAAGTGAATAATCTGTTCTCACCGGAACAAAATGAGCTGATTTCGTCAATCTGTCAACTATCATCCATATTGCATCTTTCTTTCCCGGAGATAAAGGTAACCCTGACACAAAGTCCATCGTAATTCTCTCCCATTTCCACTCAGAAATCATGATCGACTGTAACAAACCGGATGAGACCTGATGTTCAGCTTTAACTTGCTGACAAACTAAGCATTTCGACACAAAGTCAGAGATATCTCTTTTCATACCATGCCACCAGTAAAACTATTTCAGATCGTTATACATTTTCGTACTCCCTGAATAAACAGTCAAGCGACTATTATGAGCTTCGTTCAAAATTAACCGAATCAACTCCGAATTCTTCGAAACACAAATCTGATTTCTGAATCTCAAACAATCATCACTATCAACTCGAAGTTTTGAATCAGATTTCAAATCACATTGAGCTCGTTTTGCTATCACCTCATCATCTATTTTCTAGGCATCATGAATCTGATGTATAAACATCGGTCTCACTCTCAACTCGGCCAAAACTAAATCATCATCACATAGATCTATCTGAGCACTCATAACTCGCAAAGCACATAGTGACTTTCGACTTAAGGCATCCACAACAATATTAGCTTTGCCCGGATGATAATCAATCACAAGTTCATAATCTTTCAACAATTCTAACCATCTTCTCTGTCGCAAATTCAATTCTTTCTGAGTCATCAAGTACTTCAAACTCTTGTGATCTGTGAAAATATAACATTTCTCACCAAATAAATAGTGACGCCAAATCTTCAATGCAAACACAATTGCGGCTAATTCAAGGTCGTGCGTCGGATAGTTCTTTTCATGCGACTTTAACTGCCTCGAATCATAAGTAATAACTTTGCCTTCTTGCATCAACACACAACCCAAACCATTCAATGATGCATCACTGTAAACTATAAATTCTTTACCCGATTCAGGCTGAACTAACACTGGTGCTTCCGTCAACAACGCTTTCAACTACTCAAAACTCTGATGGCACTTTTCTGACCACTCGAATTTAACATCTGATCGTTGGTATCGATAGTCTTAATATTTATATAATGAATGATCTAGCCTAGAAACTAACTATCACCACGATTGAGGCAAGTGCACCTATCAAACAGTAGTATAGCTTAGTGGCAAGATCGGATTGTCGAACCCAAAGGAACCAAAAGTACTAATATTGACTTTCTTCTTATTATTTAGCCTAAGAATTAAGGGAACTGTTATTTATTCTAAAATTAACTAACTACTAAGCTAAAGACGCTAAGACGAAGAGAATGAATTGGGGAAATACTTGTGGAAAAAACCAATTAATTAAGACAATACCCAAGGAGGAATCCACCTAGACTTCACTTGTTATTTAACTCTGAACCAGACGATTTATTCACTTGACTTGATCCATAGGATTCCCTAATTTATATTAATACCTCTCTCGAGGCTACTAACGTCTAACCCTAGGTTGATTAATTGAAATCTCTTTCTAATTAAAACCCCTAGGATTTCATTAACTCAATCTATGGACCCCCATATTAGGTTTGACCCTAATCTGGTAGATTTTCGTCATCCTATCTCTAGGGTTGCGATCAACTCCGCTTAACTATACTAGATCTACTCTTAAACAGGGAATATTCCTCCACTGCCTAAGCACATAAATACTTGAATCAATATCCTGAAATATCAAAACAAGAATTAAGAACACATAGTTAAGAACAAATCAAGTATTTATCATATAGTTCAGAAAACAATAACAAGATCCGTCTTAGGTTTCATCCCCCTCAGGTATCTGAGGGGTTTAGTTCATAATCATAAAAGAATACATCTCAGAAGAAAAGATAAAATAAAACATAAGAAAACCCTAAAACCCTTGAATGAATTGAAGGAGAGATCCACCGTCTTGAGTATGATTTCGGCTTCTTGAGATGAATCAATTAGCTTTCTTCGAGTAGATCCCACAATTCTGACCTCTCCGGCTTGGCTCCTTGGCCTAGCTGGACGCGCCCCTCAAGGTTGGCCTTTAGGGTGTTTATATAGGCTTTTGGAATGTCTTTCTTTACCTCTAAGTACCCTATTCCGAGTGAAATTCCTTTTTGTCACGGCAGGGACACGCCTGTGCAACACACCCGTGTGAGTCGAATCCAAGCCGTGGTCGAGCCTGCTAAAGGGGCACGGCCGTGTGGCTTGGGCTCAGGCCATGTTGATTTCTTACTTTGGCCCATTTGGTCCGTTTTTAGCTCGTTTCTCGTTCTTTTCATCCTCCTATGCTTTCCTAAGTATAAAACATGAAATTAAAGGATTAGGAGCATCAAATTCCACAAGTCAATGGATAAATCATCCAAAAAGTATGCTAAATATGGGATTAAAATATATATATTTGATCGCTGTAAATCAGAGTTTTAAAATTTATAAAAGAATGATCGAACCTGGAAACTAACTCTGACAACGATTAAAGGCAAGTGCACCTATCGAACAGTAGTATAGCTTAGGCAAGACCGGATTATCGAACCCAAAAGAACTAAAAGTACTAATACTAACTTTCTTTTTATTATTTAGCCTAAAATAAGTGAAGTTGTTTATTAACCTAAATTAATTAAAAACTAAACTAAAGACTCTAAGACAAAGAAGAATGAATTTGGAAAATAACTTGGGACAAACTCAGTTGATTTAGGAGATACCCTAGGAAGAATCCACCTAGACTTCACTTGTTATCTATCACTGAACCATATGATTTTATTTACTTAGTTTGATCCGTAAGACTCCCTAACGTATATTAAACCCTCTCTCGAGGCGAATAATGTCTAACCCTAGGTTAATTAGTGGAACTCTCGTTCTCTTATAATAACCCCCTAGAATAGCAGTAAATCGATCTGTGGACTCCCATATTAGGTTTCACCCTAATCCGACAAAATCTCGTCACCCTATCTCTAGACGTGCGATCAACTCCGCTTAATTATGTTGGATCTACTCTTAGGTGTGGTCTATTCCTCCTCTACCTAAGCACATTAAATTTGGATTAAGCTCACATAATTAAGAACAAACTAAGTATTTATCATATAATTCAAATAATCAAATAACAAGATTCATCATAGGTTTCATCATCCCTTCTGTATCAGAAGGTTTAGTTCATAACAATAAAGGAAAACATCTCAAGAGAAAAGATAAAACAAAATATAAGAAATCCCAAAACCCCTCGAAGGAATTGAAGAGGAGATCCTCCGTCTTGAGTATAACTCTGGCTTCTTGAGATGGATCAACTGGCTATCCCTGAGTGAATCCCACAAATCTGCCTTCTATGGCCTAGCACGATGCCCCTAGACGATGGCTTTAGGCTCTCCTCGACAGAGGGTTTTTATCGAACTCCATTGACAAGTTACCCCCTTGGGTGTTTATATAGACTTCGAGATGCCTTACTTGGCCCTAAAGTATCCTAATTTAAGTAGAGTTCCTACTAGGGTGTTTGAATAGGCTTTGGAATATGTTTCTTTGCCTCCAAGTATCCAAATATGAGTAAAATTCCTCTTTCCCGTAGTAGGGACACGGCCATGGCACACGCCCGTGTGAATCGTGGCCAGGCCGTGTTAGACTCTGTTGATGAGGCACGGCCATGTAAATCGTGGCTAGGTCGTGTTCTAGATAATTAAGGAGGCACGACCGTGTGGCTTAAAGTCCAGGCCGTGCTAATTTCGTGGCTTGGCCCAATTTAGTCTATTTTAAGCCCGTTTCTCGTTCTTTTCGTCATCGGGTGCTTTCCTGAGTATAAAACATGAAAAGAAAGGATTAAGAGCACCAAATTACATAAAATAAGGGATCATTTATCCAAAAGCATACTAAATGTGGGCCTAAAATATGTTACTATTTCGGTTTATCAAATACCCCCACACTTAAGCTTTTGCTTGTCCTCAAGCAAAATTTTCAACTTACAATTAAAACGAACTTCCTATAATTCATAATAGTCATTGATAGTGTTTCATCCTAATTCAGGGATAATTTATACATGGATAATTCAACTCAAAGAGTCCTAAAAATTCAAACATTATAAGTCATAGATTCTCAGTAGCACAAAACATAGGTGTTTCCCTTCATCTAAATAATTACCTGCAGTTCGAAATCGACAAGGATTGACATCCTCACAAAAGATTCACTCAAATCACTCAAAGTGTTTAAGGTTCAAAATTTAGGCACTCAAAAGTCAAACATGAAGAGTTAATCCCATAGGCTTGCATGAAAATCAAATCTCCACCATGAAATATGAGATGAAACACAAATCAAAAGGTCTTTGTTAGGGTTGTAATGGGGCTAGGGTTAAGGTGTGGAGTAAGGCTGAATTAGAGGGTTAGAATCGAGATTGAATCGACAAATTACCTAACTAAGAACTAATGAACTAATAATAATTACATCAATTGAAAACTAATAGTACTTAATAATACGAGCTTCTTCTTCGATATTTGGAATAAATGTATAAGCTCATTTAATCACATAACTAATAATGAATAAACTTCATTTTTTTTGTAAGAACAGTCATAAATACATAATAAAAGATAAATTACTGAAATAAAAACATAGTTAGGCTATTAATCAAATCAAATCTCGATACAAGGGTAATCAAAAGGAATGGTGATAACAAAAACAAAGGGTTCAGGTTAATATTAGTGGGTGAGTCAATAAATGGGTTGTTAGGATTAAACGGGGTTCACTAGGGGTTAATTGTGAAGGTGGGTTTTTAGTGGAGTAAGTGGGTTAAATCCTAGATGCCTTTATTATCTCTGTATATCAAATTTAAAAAATGTGGTCTTGACATGTATAATCGACGCAAGTTCTAGAATAACAAATCAGTGTTGACATACTCATAATCAATAAAGTGAGCAAGAAAAAGAATTTATGCTCTATAAGGCTCAAAAACTCACAAAAATTATGGGTATTTTGATGTCAACCTCGTAAATTTCAAACTTCAAAGTAATATTTAAACTTAGTTCGACAACCTAGAAAAATTTTTAATTTCTGAAAAATAGACTTATCATGCTTGATTCTCTAGTATTCTTCAAATTTAATTATCAATGCACAATTATCAATGACTTATTCTAAAACATATCAATAAAAATCATAAATTATCAAAAATTTCATCCTAATTAGTATTATGAGAAAATTACTTAAAAACAAGACTAAATTCAGGGATTTGAGTTAGGTATCTTTTTAGGTTGTTCACCCCCCACACTTGAGATGTACATTGCCCTCAATGTACAAAAATATATAATAACCTTGTAATAAAATCATCAGATATGGGGATAAGTGAAAACTTCCTGAATTTTTAGATGATTCCTTGAGAGGAGATTGTGCCTTTGGTGGTGGTGATGGGTGGGTGTCGGATGACGAACCTGCGCTTAGATGAAGAAATTGGGAGGCTCGTGGAGAGTTAGCGAGGACATCTAGAGTAATATTAAAACTATACTAATAATGTAATTAAAGACAAGAAAGATAAAGAGAAGGAGACTAAGAAGAAAACTAAAATTAAAAGAAAAGATGAATGGGGTGGGAGGTCCTTATTGTTGGAGTGTGATTTCTAAGGTGAGGTTATGGTGGTGGTGGTGGCGTGATTCCCAAGCAGCCTTAAGAACCTAAAAATAAGAAACTAAAATAAAATAAACTAAATTAAGTAGAAGAGAAGTAAAGATAAAGAAAATAAAGGAGAAGATAAAAATAAAAGAACAGATAATTGGTCTCAAAGACCCTTGGCTTGTTGTTTGGATGAAGCTGCCGGCATGAACTCAGGTGATCAATCTCCTTTGAGGAGATTGGCCTTTTACGTTTCTTTTCCATGGATATGGTTTTTTGTAGCTCAAGAGTCCGAGGATTTATTAGGAAAAGAAAAAAAAAAAACAAAAGGAGAAAAGAAAGAAAGGAAGAAGAAGAAGAGAAGTAGGTAAGGAGAGAAAGGAGAGAGGGCATGGTATTTAAATAGAATCTCAAGTCGGCAATTTACCACGCTTTGTGGGTTGAGGGTGTGTCGATTCACACGCGCCGCATCGCACGGTCGTGTCGCAGGTGTGTTGATTCTCTACGTTTATTTTCGAGTCGACCACGGTTGGAAGACACGCGCGTTCTGCGCCTGTGGTGGCAAGTTAGTAGCTTCGCGACGGCCGTAAGGCACGGCGTGTTCTTCCGTGGTTGGAAAGTCGTGAGCTTCACACGGTTATAGGGCACGGGCGTGTTCTTCCCGTGGTTGGAAAGTCAGTAGCTTCACACGATTATGGGGCACGGGCATGCCCCTTTGTCGGTGCCCGTGGTGTAGTGGTTGGATCCGTAACGTCGAAAGGTGGTTAGAATTGATTCGCATGGCCTCTGCTATGTCAGTACGGGGATTCTTATGGTCCACACGGCCACGCCACTACGTGTGTAAGCCGTGTGTCACGGAATTCTGCACCCTTGTTAGTTTATAACTAAGTGTTCAGAAAGAAAAGAAGAAAAGAAAAATAAATTTAAAGCAAAATGTGAGAATAAATTATGTTAGTGCACGGGTTGCCTCCCAAGAAGCGCTAGTTTATAGTCTTAAGCTAGACTCTCCTCTTATTTGCATTGTCGGGGTGGTTTGAGGAGTTGGAATTCCTTCCTCATGCTATCATTTGCGTCTTCATGAAAAAATTTAAGTCGAGATGTGTTTATAGTAAAAGTACCAAAAATAGGATTACTTACCTCGATCTGTTAGTGTGGGAAAACATTTGGTTACCCTAAAAGATATTTCTTTGTTTTGTTAGGGTCCAAAGGAGATATTTGAGGATCTACACGATCTAACATGCACTGGTCCCCTATTTTGAAGTGGTTTGTTGTTCCTATTAGCTCTTTTGGGGCTCAGCTTGGTTTTATCTTGTGTGGTTAGGTTCTTCGTCGTGTATCCCTAATTTCTCCTTGAAGTGTGTCTTCCACTGTCTAGATCATCGAACCGAATCCCTCGATCTTCATGAGTTATTTCTTTGTTGGCATGGGGTTTAGGATCGGGTTCGCTTGTATTCTTTGGTGGTGCTTCACGAAAATAGGGGTTAACAGAATGGTTATCGGTAGAATTTACGTTCTCACCTTGATTACTCGATGTTCTAGCCGAGTCGAGAGCCTTGATGGTGACTGTCTCATTACCTACACAAAGTATGAGTTCTCTGCATCAACATCAATTTTAGTCGTGGCGATTGCTAAAAAGAGTCTTCCTAAAATTAGGGGATCGAATTATCCTCATCCATGTCTAAGACAACAAAATCTCTTTGGGAAAACGAATCATCAATTTTACAAGAACATCTTCGATAATACCCTAGGAATTCTAACGAGTTTTATCAGCTAATTGAATGCTCATCCTAGTTTGTTTGGGTTTCCTAGATCTAATTGTTTAAACAATTTATAAGGCATGACATTTATGCTTGCTCCCTAAATCGCCTAACGCATTATCACAGTTAGTCTACCAATTAAACATGGAATTGTAAAACTCCTGGATCTTTTAGCTTTTGTGGTAGTTTATTTTGGAGAATTCTTGAGCACTTTGCGTTAAGTTCCACATGTGACGACTCGTCTAACTTCCGTTTGTTTGTCGAAGCTCTTTTAAAAATTTCCTAGAATCGCATCATGAAAGAGCTTCTAATAATGGTAAGTTAATATGTAATTTCTTTAAGAGTTTAAGAAACTTACCGAATCTGTTCTTCTGCGTCGTCTCTTCTTAATGCCTCGGGGGTAAGGTACGCGAGGTTGGTACTCCTTGATTACCGGTTTGGCTTGTCTTGTGTTACCTCAACTTTACCTTTTTCTACCTCGTTTCCTTGTGTTGGGTAGGTTCGTTTACTTCTTCGCTTTCTTGAGTCGTTATGGCTTGGATTTGCTCATTTGGATTAATTTCAGTATTACTCGGTAGACGCCCTTGCGGTCGTTCGGATAATAGCTTTGCAATTTCTCCGACTGACTGGGTAATATCCCCGATTGCCTTTGTAAGTCCTCCAACTTGGTTCTCAATCATTTTGATCGATGTTTGTTGGGTTTCGAGTGTTGCTTCAGTTTTTCGAAAACGGGCTTCTGTGGATGCTATGAATTTGTTCAACGTTTCTTCAAGATTTGGCTTCTTTTCCTGTGGATAGGGCGGATTTTAGAAATTTTGAGGAGGTTGTTGTCTTTGATTTCCTTGATTTCCTTGTCCTCCCCACGAAAAATTTGGGTGGTTCCTCCAACCTGGATTATAATTATTACTATATGGGTTATTATTAGATCTGAAATTGTTACCTATATAGTTCATCTGTTCGCCTCTATGCCGGTTGGTAGGGTGGGTACTCGAGATTCGCCACGCTTCCACTTGCGTCGCAGATTGCATTTGGATGTACACCGTGAAGAACACAAACTATCAATCTTCTTATTCATCAACTCTACCGATTTGATAGCATGGTTCTTTGCGTCGAGGTTGTAAACTCCATTTGTTTTTGTTGGCCTTATTCTTGTAACTTGCCATCGATAGTTATTCAATGACATCTCTTCTATAAATTCGTAAGGTTGCCTCGGGAGTTACGTTGTTCAAAGTTCCACCATGGGTGAATCAATTGATTGCCTCGTTGAAGGATTCACACCATTATAAAAAGTTTAGACTTGGAGCCACAAAGGTAAACCATGGTACGGACACCTTCTCAAGAGATCCTTATATCTCTCCCATGCATCGTATAATGTCTCTAAATCCATCTGCACAAAAGAAGAGATATCATTACGTAATTTGGCCATTTTGGCCGGTGGGAAATACTTTAATAAAAAATTTTCGGTCATTTGTTCCCATGTAGTGATTGACTCTCGTGGTAACGAGTTTAACCACTATTTAGCTTTATTTTTTAATGAAAAGGGAAATAACAGAAGGCGTATGGCAATATCGTAAAGCGCCATTTATTTTGAAGGTATCACGTAGAACTCTAAAAATTAGCTATATGAGCGTTTGGATCTTAAATCCTGTAAACCATCAAATTGAACAAACTGTTGAATCATTTGTATAGTGTTAGGCTTTAATTCAAAATTATTAGCAGCTATAGCAGGCCTAACAATACTAGATTCGGCTCCTGTTAAATGCGTTTTAGCATAATCAAACATATTATGAGGAGCATTATTTTCTCCCACATCTTGTGGTGGAAGATTATTTTCGTCCATCCCTTTAGTAGGATTGGATCTGTCTTCTCGCTCTCCTTGGTAATTTAGGGCTCGCCTAATTTCTCTGCGATTTCTTCGAGCGGTAGCTTCAATATCACTGTCGTATTCTAAAGGTCCTCTCGGGTTCCTTCTAATCATAAACTAGAGGTACCTGCTAGGAAAAGAAAGAAAGAAAATTTAGCAAATTTAAAATTAAAACTAAAAATAAAAATAAATTGCGAAAAATAAAAAATAATGGCTAAAGTAATAAAAATAGAGTTTTCTTAATATTTTAGTTCCCCGGCAACGGCGCCAAAAACTTGATTGTAAATCGAGTTTTAAAATTTATAAAAGAATGATCGAACACGAAACTAACTCGACAACGATTAAAGGCAAGTGCACCTATCGAACAGTAGTATAGTTTAGGCAAGACCGGATTATCGAACCCAAAAGAACTAAAAGTACTAATACTAACTTTCTTTTTATTATTTAGCCTAAAATAAGTGAAGTTTTTTTATTAATCTAAATTAATTAACTACTAAACTAAAGACTCTAAGACAAAGAAGAATAAATTTGGAAAATAACTTTGGAAAAACTCAATTGATTTCGACGATACCCTAAGAAGAATCCACCTAGACTTTACTTGTTATCTAACACTGAACCATACGATTTATTTACTTAGTTTGATCCGTAAGACTCCCTAACGTATATTAAACCCTCTCTCGAGGCGAATAACGTCTAACCCTAGGTTAATTAGTGGAACTCTCGTTCGCTTATAATAACCCTCTAGAATAGCAGTAAATCGATCTATGGATTCCCATATTTGGTTTCACCCTAATCCAAGCAAAATCTCTCACACCCTATCTCTAGGCGTGCGATCAACTCGCTTAATTATGTTGGATCTACTCTTAGGCGGGGTCTATTCCTCCTCCACCTAAGCACATTAAATTTGGATTAAGCTCACATAATTAAGAACAAACTAAGTTATTATCATATAATTCAAATAATCAAATAACAAGATTCATCATAGGTTTCATCCCCCGGGTATCCAGAAGGGTTTAGTTCATAACAATAAAGGAAAACATCTCAAGAGAAAAGATAAAACAAAACATAAGAAATCCCTAAAACCCTCTGAAGGAATTGAAGAGGAGATCCTCCGTCTTGAGTATAATTCAGCTTCTTGAGATGGATCAACTGGCTATCCCCGAGTGAATCCCCACAAATCGCCTTCTCGCGGCCTAGCACGACGCCCTAGACGATGGCTTTGGGCTCCTCGGCAGAGGGTTTTGTCGAACTCCCTTTACAAGTTGCCCCCTTGGGTGTTTATATAGACTTCGAGATGCCTTACTTGGCCCCAAAGTATCTTAATTCAAGTAGAGTTCCTACTAGGGTGTTTGAATAGGCTTTGGAATATGTTTCTTTGCCTCCAAGTATCCAAATCCGAGTAAAATTCCTCTTTCCCGCGGCAGGGACACGGCCATGGCACACGCCCGTGTGAATCGTGGCCAGGCTGTGTTGGACTCCGTTGATGAGGCATGGCCATGTAAATCGTGGCTAAGCCGTGTTCTAGATAATTAAGGAGGCACGGCCGTGTAGCTTGAAGTCCAGGCCGTGCTGATTTCGTGGCTTGGCCTAATTTAGTCCGTTTTAAGCCCGTTTCTCGTTCTTTTCATCATCGGGTGTTTTCCTAAGTATAAAACATGAAAAGAAATGATTAAGAGCACCAAATTACATAAAATAAGGGATAATTCATCCAAAAGTATACTAAATGTGGGCCTAAAATATGTTACTATTTCGGTTTATCATTATTACGGTTTAACAAATACCCCCACACTTAAGCATTTGCTTGTCCTCAAGCAATATTCTCAACTCACAATTAAAACGAACTTCCTCAATTCATAACCTTCATCAATAATGTTTCATCATAATTCATAGATAATTCATACATGGATAATTTAACCAAAAAGGTTCCTATAGATTCAAACAATCAAAGTCATAGTTTTTATAGCACGAAAAATAGGTGTTTCCCCTTACCTAAATAATAACATTTAATTCAAAATCAACAAAAGTTGACATCCTCACTAAAGATTCACTCAAATCACTCAAAGTGTTTAAGGTTCAAAATTAAGCACTCAAAAGTCGAACATGAAAAGTTAATCCCATAGGCTTGCATGAAAATCAAATCTCCACCACTATAAAATGAAATGATACACATATCAAAAGGTCTTTAACGGGTTGTAATGGGGCTTGGGTTAAAGGTGTTGATAAAGGCTGAATTAGAGGGTTAGAATCGAGATTGAATTGACAATTTACCTAACTAGAAAAATGAACTAATCCTGAATAATTACATCAATTAAAACTTCATTACTAATAATTACGAACTTCTATTTCAAGATGTGGAATTTAAACGTATAAGCTCACTTAATCATAGAACTAATAATGAATATACTTCGATTTTTTTTTAGAACAAATCATACAATAATAATAAAGAATTTAACAACGGAAATGGAAAACATAGTTAGGCAACTTCTCAAATCAAATCTCGACAAAAAGGGTTAGTCAAGAGAAGTGGTGATAACAAATACAGGATGAGTTTTGGGTTAATATTAGTGGGTGAGTCAATAAATGGTTTGTTAAAATCAAAGGGATTCACTAGGGGTTAATTGTGAGGGTAGGCTTTTTATGGAGTAAGTGGGTTAAAACCTAGGTGCCTTTATCATCTCAATATATCAAATCATAGGTGTGGTCTCGACATGTATAATCGAAGCAAGTTCTATAATAACAAATCAATGTTGACACACTCATAATCAATAAAGTGAGCAAGAAAAAGAATATGCTCTGAAAGGCTCAAAATCTCACACAAATTATGGGCTTTTTGATATCAACCTCGTAAATTTCAAACTTCAAGGTAATCATTAGATTCAGGTAAAAAACCTAGCAATTTTTTTTTAATTCTGAAAATAAACTCATCATGCTTAATTCTCTAGTTTCCTAAAGTTTAAATCATCACTGCATAATTAGCTATGACTTAATTCAAAACATATTAATGAAAATCATAAATCAAAGGAAATTTCATTCTAATCGTAACATGAGAAAATTACTTTAAAACAAGACATAATTCAGGGATTTGAGAATAATGCAAAAAGTTAGGCACTTTTAAGATTCAGCCCCCACACTTAAGATGTACATTGCCCTCAATGTACAAGGATATATATAGATACGGAAAATCAAAATATAGGGGGAGAAGTGAAACTTCCTGAATTTAGGATGGGTTCCTTGAGTTGGAAGTGTGGAAACTTGATTCGGAGGTGAAAGATAAGTTGGAGGAGATGTCTCTGGTGGTGGTATGGTGGCTGCCCACAATCGCTGCGCTAGATGAAGAAATTGGGTAGCTCGTGAAGAAAAAACCAGGAAATAATAAGAAAAATTCAAAATAAACTAATTATGTATTTAAAGACAAGGAAGATAAAGAGAAGGAAAATAAAGGAGAAGAGAAAAGACATAGGTAAAATAAATGGACTCAAATGTCATTGGCTTGGCAAGTAAATGAAGCGGCCGACATGAACTTATGTGGCTTGGTCTCGCACGGGGAGACTGTGCTAGGGTCCCTCCGTTTCTTTGGCATGAGGATGATGGTGATGGAGAGTTTGGACAGGAGAATGAGAGGAAATGGAAAGGGGAAGGATGAAAGGGTATGGAAGAAAGGGAATGGGGAGTAGGTGGGAAAGGGAGAGGGGTGTTTTTAAATAGAGATTTCAGGTCTGGTACATCCCCATGCCCGTGTGTCATGGGCGTGTTGCACCGTACGGCCGTATCGCACGGCCGTGTGGTGGCTCGTTCGTTTCTTCCATGCCTGTGTAGAGGTCTCCACGCCCATGTCACTTTCTCAGTGTCGGCCACAGCCTCAAAGCACTGGCGTGCCTCATACCCGTGTGACTTCCTCAGTGTCGGCCACGGCCATATCGCACGGCCGTGGCAATTTATAGTCGTCCGTGATCTGGGGATTTTTCGTCCTTAACTCGTAAGACCTCTGCCATGCCAGTGTGTAAATCCGTGATGCCCACACGGCCACGGCCACGCCTATGTGCAAGGCCGTGTGGCACGGAAACCTATGCTTTATTTACTTTGGTTAGTCTTTAGTGAGGTGCTAAAAATCAAAGATATGAAAATGAAGGGGGTTACTGCTCGGGTTGCCTTCCGAGAAGCGCTCGTTTAAAATCTTAAGCTAGACTCACCTCTCATTCGCATAATCAGGGTGGTTTGAAGAGTTGAACATCCTCTCTCATGCTATCAGTTCTACTATCATGATATAACTCGAGTCAAGTAGCGTTTACTTTAAAAGTGCCGAAAATAGGATTACTTACCTCGACTGTTCCGTATGGGAAAACATTGATTATATTAAAAGAGATTTCTTCATTTGTATTAAGGTCTGAAGGAGATATTCGAGGGTCTATTTTATCTAATAATACCTGATCTCCGATCTTGAATTTGTTTGTCCCATGGAATGGCGTTGGTTCTGCTGCGTGCACTACAGCAATTTGGACTTTTAGCGGCGTTTTTAAGCGCCACTAATAGTCTTTGCGCGCTTTAAGAAGTGCTGCAAAAAATGCCGCTAAAACAAACGCCGCAAACTTTAGCGGCGTTTATGAGAAAAAAATGCCGCTAAAAGTCATGACTTTTAGCGTCGCTTTTCCCACAAACGCCGCTAAAAGCCATGACTTTTAGCGGCGCTTTTCCCACAAACGCCGCTAAAAGCCATGACTTTTAGCATCGCTTCACCCACAAACGCCACTAAAAGCCAAGACTTTTAGCGGTGCTTTTCCCACAAATGCCGCTAACTTGTACAGATTTATAGAGTACAATTTGTCCAATATCATACCCCTCCTGCACTAAAATCAACCAATAATAGCAAATATAGTATATAATTCCAACCCAAAACAGCAAATGTAGCATAAAAATCACACCAACTACATTAATTCTAAATGATATTTGAAAATGAATAAAAGATATATGATATAAATTAATGAATGAATTATAACTGAAAATATTCTTACAAAAATGTTAAATGTAACAATGTTAAAAATCATCTTACAATAAGAACATAAATGTCTAAGATGGCGGCCTCTGCGATTCTTTGGAACATCTTCATCATAGTCCAAGTCAGTGAAGTTCTTCATACTTCCTGTTCTGCTCTGCCTCCCTCGCTGCTGCCTCCGCTATAAGTTGAGAAATTTGCTCAACCGTGCTCGCTTGCATCTGAGCTATCTGGTCTTTTAGCCTCTGAACTTCAGCACGAGATTGACTCCCGAAAGGCATGTATTGCTGGGAGCCGGATCCAAAATATTGGGTTGGGGTAACACCAGATACTTGAAGTCGAACCCGACCATACCTTTCAAGACCCAAAACATCAGTGATAATTATGTTATAAATATACTCAAGATTAACAGAACTATCAGTCGAAGCAGTCGTACCTTTCAGGACCCAAAACATCGGTAATAATTCTGTTATCGATATCCTCAAGATGAACAGAACTATCACTCAAGCGTGCGCTTCATGTGCCTTCTTCTCCTTTAGTTTCTCCTAATAAATCAATCAAAAAGTTAGAAACGAAATATACAATAAGAAGGAATGCAACATAACATTATTAATTTAAAACTACTAACGAAGAATTAAACTATTTATAAGTAAACATTATAAATCCATTTTTAATAAATGAAATTTTATTAAGTAAATATACCATAATCTCTCCAGCTTCGGATGTCATCGGAGACCCATCCTTCTTCCTATGCGTAATGTCAAAAAGTCATTAATATTTGACAGAATTAATAAATTATAATACCTCGGCCTCACCTACAGAAGCAAAACTGCTCGACCTTGCCGTGTGCGTGAATTTTTGTTTCTGCCTGCTACTCGTTCCGACACGCTCACGGTCCTACATAACGAAATTATTATTACGTATATAGTAAATACTATAGACTGAAAAATTTATAAGAGTTTAGAACTAGGTAATACCTCTCCTTTCTTTGAGTTCCAGAATCTAACCGCATCTTCCCAATGATACCTCAACATTCCCGGCGGGACATTTCGCAGTTTATCCTCGAGGCTTATTTCTTTCTTAAAATATACTTTTTTCAATGTGCTTTTGTGGTCTCTCCATTTTTTCCCCATGTCTTCTTTATATAGTCATCGGAGACCTCCAAAGCAAACCTCTCCTAAAAGAAATAAGTTTAGATAGTAAATATAAATGAAACTTCAACCAAAGTATTATAAATTACATTCACGTTTTGTTACCTTAATGTTCTCCAGAGCTTGATTTTTGTTTGCATCAGGCATGTGATGCCATGACTCGTAATTGATGGGCAACATATTTTCATTTCGTGCAATAATGCCCAAATAGCCTGCTATAAGTCAAGCTTCAGAGCCAATAGGCTGGCCATGACTGTTTCTCCTTACTTTCACACGCTCGACGGAATTTAATTCGTATAAATCTTTAAGCAACGTACGTCCGCGACCTCTGCGCGTCCCACCACTCTCAGCTGAACAATGATATATTATTGTTATATTAAAATTGAAAAATGAATCAATAATAAAAGTCAACATGCATGTAAAATAAACTTAATGTTACTTTGTAATTCTGCAGGCTCATCATCTATGTCAGGCACATTAGAGGATCCAACTATTGTTTGCTTTTCACTATTGTCCTCTTGAATTTCTGATGATTCTGCACAATATTTAAATCTCGTAATCTTCTTCTACTCATTTTTCCCTGCAATACACATAAAATAGTTGAAATTTTAGTAACAAATAACAACAATAATGGTACATATAAAATATTTTAATTATATAAAATGACCACGATTAAAATTATAATATTACATATAAAAAAATCGTAAAATCTTACTACATCATAATTCGTAAATATCTTCGTCCACGTCCTGACGAACCCATTGAAATTGTGCACTAGTACTAGGGATATTTTCATTTAAGTTTTGTTCTGGAAAAGGCAGAGTTTCTGATCTTTCTTCCACTGCCCATGTCGAACAAGTCTCTAGGGGTGTTTCGAAGTACAACGTACCAACCCTCATCAGTTGGATCTTCCGAGTAAAAGACTTGTCTCACTTGAGAAGAAAACATATATGGCTCGTCTATCAGTTGTTCTCCGGTGTGAATCAATTGAGAGAAATTCACCATTGTAAAACCGTATTGATCGTTTTTAATTCCGTGAGCCGTATTCACATCAGCCCAATCACTTCGAAACAAGACAACTTTCCATTTGCCGTAATAATCCAACTCAATGATGTCAGTAATAAGTCCGTAATATTCCAGATTTCCCTCGACAGGATAACTGTCCCTAGCACTAGAATAACTCGTAATTGAAGAATTAACAACAATTCCACAATTTTGGGTTCTCCTCAATCTCTCGCGATACCTTGTATGAAATCTGTATCCGTTGATGAGTAAGGCACTATATCTTTTCACTATTCGGTTTGGACCTTGTGAAAGCCATTTAACTTCGTCATTTACTTCATTCCGACTCCAAACCTATTGAATCAAAAGTAAATCGAGTAATTATAAATGTTATGCGAAAACATTATTACTTGTCAATGAAAACTTCAATTGCATACCGTTTGGCTTAACCATTCATGAAATGATTCTGTGAACAACTTATTGATTTCTCGTCAATGTAATCTTCGGGACCGTGAACGAGCTGTCAATATTTGTTTGTACTCACTATGTTAAAACAAGGGTTACTTTGTTAGAAGACAAACAAATTATAATCGATGAGTATTTATCAAATTCTAGAACTTACTTCCGTAATGGTTTCATTGAATCGTGATAAAAAATAACGTATCGATGTGCTTGGACCCACGATCTATCGTCTAATTCTGCAATTTCGACTTTGCCGATCGGTTCTCTGAAACTTTAAAATAAATAAGTTCCGGCCAAGTTATGATCTGTGATCCCAGCATTTCTACTTGGTCTGTTCATTCTTGTTTCAACATCTTCCAAATACCTTGAACAGAAAGTCATACATTCCTCTGCCAAGTAGCCTTCGGCAATTGATCCTTCCGGATAACGTTTATTGCGGCAGTAAGACTTCAATTTGGATAGGAACCTAAACACGGTATAGAACATTATCAAAAGTTGCAACTAAAGGCATTTAGGTGAATAAAGGAATAATTTACAAATAAATTAAGACCTTTCAATGGGATACATCCATCGATAGAAAACGGGTCCACCAAGTATTGCTTCACGAGGGAGATGAATTAACAAGTGTACCATAATTGTGAAGAAGGAAGGCGGGAAGATCTTCTCCAGATTGTATAAAGTCAATGCGGCTCGATCTTGTAGTGTCTCAAGTTCTTGAACATCCAAAACTTTGCCACAAATGCCTTTCATTATATTGGACAGTTCAATTACACAAGACGTCACCTTCTTCGACATACAACACCGCATAGCAACTGGCAGTAAGTCTTGCATCAAGATGTGATAGTCATGTGATTTTAAGCCATATAGTCTTCGATCTTTAAGACTCACACATCGAGATATATTTGATGCATACGCATCCGGGACCTTTATATCCTTCAACACCTTACAGAACACTTCTTTCTCTGTCTTCGACATTGAAAAAATAGCAGGCGGCAATCGATATTTCATATTCGGAAGTGCATGAGGGTGAAGCTCACGCTGAATTCCCATGTGGACTAAATCAAGTCAACTCTGAAGATTGTCTTTCGATTTTTCATCGACATTCAAAATAGTCCCAATGATGTTCTCGCAGACATTTTTCTCAATGTGCATGACATCAAGATTATGGGGTAAAATTTGATGCTCCCAATAAGGCAACTAAAAAAAATACTTCTTTTTTTTCCATAAGTCCGCCTCATTAGGATCATCCTCTTCATCAGATTCATCATCAGATTCATCCCTTGATCTTCTATTTCTTTGCGTGTTGGCCGGTTGATTCATCTTCCCATAGATGAAATTCATATCTTCCAACATGAACAATATTTCAGATCCACCGGTCTGCGAAGGAGCTTCTCCGAACTCTTGAAGCAAGTCAAACCGAGTACTCGAAATCTAAATCTCTCGATTTTCGGTAACCACCGACGATGCCCCATGTAAGAGAACTTCTTCCCATTATATAACCATTGCGAACATGTTTGCGCAACACAACAAGGACAAGCATAACGTCCCTTGGTACTCCAACCAGATAAATTGGCATAAGCTGGGAAGTCATTAATAGTCCACATTAAAGCTGCACGTAAATTGAAGTTCTCTTTTCTCAGTACATCGTATGTCTCAGCACCAGCCCATAATTGTTTTAACTCTTCAATAAGTGGCTGCAAATATATGTCAATATCATTCCCGGGCCCTTTCTCTCCAGGGATAATCATAGACAAGATAAAGGATGATTGTTTCATGCAAACCCATGGAGGCAAATTGTAAGAGAACAAGCACCACAAGGCCAAGTATCATGACGCAGTGCTCATGATTTTGTGAGGTTAAATCCATCGGATGCTAGCCTGACCTCACATTTCGAGGATCGCTTGCAAAGCTTGGAAATTTGGAGTCAAATGATTTCCAAGCTAAAGAATCTGCAGGATGCCTTAACAATCCATCATCGGTGTAATAGCCCAAATTTCAGTGATGTCAAAAATAATGGTTCGAGACCACCAAATCTGAGAAATGGACTCGTAGATTATATTTATTTAATATTTACGATTCAAATGTAGCTTTTAAAATGTTTTAAAATAGTAAATTGTGTTTTATAAAGATTTATTTGGTCAAGAAATCGAGAAAAAGAGGTATCGAGATCTCGGTGTTATAAACCGAATCATAAATATTTTTATGAATATTTAAGGAATGTCAATAAGGTAGTATTAAAATTTCGTTAGAAAATTTTGACGTTTGGGTGGTTAATTAAATAAAAAGGACTAAAATGAAAAGTGTATAAAAGTTGCTAAAAGGATTAAATAGCCTAATTGTCAAATGAGGAAGGACCTAAAGTGAAAATAAGCCCAAAGGAGATATTTTGGGCGGCAATAGCTGAGAAAAATCAGGAAATGGATGAAATAAGGGTAAAATTGGAAAATTGCCAAAATTAGTTAAATAAGTATGGGACCAAATTGGAATTATCTAGATTTCTCTTCATTTTCTTCAGCTGAAAAACAGCCATGGGAGAGAGTTTCAAGCTGGTTTTCATACTCAAGCTTCATGTAAGTTTAATTCTTACTTTCTCCTTGAAATTTCTATGTTTTTGGACTTTTACAATTGGATCCTACTTACTATGTCATTAGTTTTTGATTCTATAGCTAATTTTTAAAGTTGATGTGGATTAGTGCTGGAAGAATATGATGAATAAATATTGAATTGAAGCTTTAATTTTGTTATATGATGATTTTATTAAGTAAAATTGATGGAAATTGATTTTAGGACCTAATTGTGAAAGAGTTGAAATTAAGGCCTAGAGTTAAAATTCTGATTTTCAAAGGTTATGAAGTAGTTTAAAATGATAGAGAAAAGTATTAAATGATAAAATTAGCTAAATTGAGGGGTTAATTGAGCAAGGATTGAATTGTATGAAATGTGAAATTTGGGACAAAATAGAAATCAACATGTTATACTAAAGCAGTTTTGGACAGCAGCAGTTGTCTAATTTTGAAAAATCACCAAAAATTGTATAAATATAATTAGAAGCTGAGTAAGATATAGAATTAAAGCTTGTTGAGTCTATTTTCATATAAAAGAAACAAATCAGGTAAAGGAAGTCTACATATTGAGATATTTAAATTTTTGTAAGACTGGTTTAGAACAACTTCGTGATCCCCTGTTCTTACTTTAGAAATTCACTAAAAATTGTAAAAAAATAATTATGAGTTATAATTTATATGTTTGTATTCCTTAGTGAGTCTATTTTCATTATAAATAATCAGAAACACTATATGAAAACCGTACTATGAGATAATTTATTTTTAGTGAAGAGAGGTCAGAGCAGTAGGACTGTGTAATAGGGGAGAACTTAACTAATAAACTGTACTAATTGGCCACACCAAAAATTCTGGAAAAATTATGGTAAGAAGATATGTGAGTCTAGTTTCAAATAAAATTAACGGTTTGAAATTTAGAGCTCTGTAGCTCGAGATAAAAATAATTTAGTGAATATAACACAGATGGACAGCTTGAACATTCACATGAGTAAATAGTGAAAATTATAGAAAATGTTACTTACAAGTGTGTTGTTTATACTAAGGATGTGGATGGAGAGGAGGAGGAGGGAAAATAATATATGAATGACTTGTGTATAAATTGATTACATGCTCGATTATAATTGATATAATGTTTTATTTGGAATATTTATTATGAAATTATGATTATCGTTATAATACAAAAATTGAACTTGTGAGTTTATATGGCTAAATTTTAGTGATCATTTGTTAATTTTATGAATTTCATGATGTGTTATTTCATATGTCGCGATGATCAAATTGAGCATTTCGATTCGGTGACAACATGAATTGACGGAAAATACAATGGTTGAACCATGGCAACAAGTGATAAGTGATAACCGGCTACACTTATCCGATCAAGGACAAGTGAAAGTGAAAAGTGGTAGCTCACGGCTACGATCGGTGAAAAGTGGTAGTTCCGGCTACCGATCGGTGAAAAGTGGTAGTTTCGGCACCGATCGGTGAAAAGTGGTAGCTCGCCACACCGATCAAGTGAAAAGTGGTAGTTTCGCCACCGATCAAGTGAAAAGTGGTAGCTCACGCTGCACCGATCGGTGAAAAGTGGTAGCTCCGACACCGATCAAGTGAAAAGTGGTAGCTCACGCCACCGATCGATGAAAAGTGGTAGCTCCGGCCACCGACCCGATGAAAAGTGGTAGCTCGGCCACCGATCAAGTGAAAAGTGGTAGCTCACGCCACCGATCGATGAAAAGTGGTAGCTCCGGCCACCGATCGATGAAAAGTGGTAGCTCCGCTATCCGATCGGTGAAAAGTGGTAGTTTTTCAGCTACGATCGGTGAAAAGTGGTAGCTTGGCTACGATCGATGAAAAGAGGTAGCCGGCTACAAGTGACAAGTGATTTCCGTGTAAGACCATATCGGAATATGGCATCGGTGTGGTACGTGTTTAAGATGAAAGACCATAGCTATGTTATGGCATCGGTGATTATCGGTGAAATTTAATGCATTGGTGTGAGAACAATTCCGTAAGACCTTCACTAATTTTGAAGTTGGTAAGTGTTATATAGAATTATGTGATATAAGGAAATATGAGTTGATGATACATGAATATAGAACTTGGTTGATGAATGAGCTCATTTGTGATTATATATTTGTACAACCTTGAGTGTATTATCTGTATGAAATGGTATTCGAATGAGTTAATGAGAAGAGTTCTAAAATGACATAATCTAAATTGAAATGAAATATTATGAAAATGTACTTGGAATGTATTGGTATGTCTTGTGTATGTTATTTGAGTTCATAATATGGAAAGTAAATGTATGTGAAAATATGAGGTGATGATATCTGTACATAGAATTTATTGATGGATGCATACATCCTAATGGATTTTAGAGAACATTGAAATTGGGCTCAATAAGTGAGTTGCCAATTTAAATTGTAATTGGCGAGGAAAAGTTAGTGAATTGCATGATTATGAGTTGTTACATGTATTTGTCAAAAATACGAGGAAATGATGGTAAATGATACATGGAAATATGAGACTATAATATATACAAACATGGAATGTGTTTGATAAATGTGTTCATTCATAATTATAGAATTTTTGCATCTCAAGTGCACTATATGTATAAAGATGATGTTTCAAATGATTGGATAAGTAAAACTCAAATATGAAGTAGTTTGAAACCAAGACAAATTGTTATAAAAATGTATATGAAAAAGCAGAGGTGCGATTGTTATATGCTATATGAATACATAGGATGAAAAAGTACAAGTACAAGAGAAATTTAATGAGAATTGAGCCCATATACGTTTCTTGTTATTTATATGAAGTGTCACGACTAACAAATCGTATTAAGTATAAGGCTCATTGAATATCTTAAATTGGTTTTTGTATGTATTAAATGTGGGTGAAGAATAAGGATCAAATGAGTGAGAAATATGGCTTGAAAAATATCATAATTTATGAAAATTAACTTTACACACGGCCAAGCAACACGGGCGTGTACTAAGGCGTTCAAATTTAGTCCCGACCCAATCCCAATGCATGATTTGGACTTCAAGGGTTCGTTAAAGGAACTTTTATAATCAATTTTGATATTTGAGTGATAAATGGTTTAAATAATCTGTAAGTGTTTCGTACTCTTCGGTAATGCCTCATACTCTGTTCCGGCGTCGAACACGAGTAAGGGGTGTTACAATCGGTTCGTCCATCATGGTGCCATATCATTGACTCGGCTGTCTTCGACGACATGAAAAGCCTTTGAAGCCTTGGTATTAGCGGAAAATACCGCAAAATCTTAACTGGCTGCTTCCTTGACTGTGTATCGTTTTCATCCTCGTTACCATCCTCTGTATTTCCATTCATCCAACAAGATTGACCGCATACATGACAGCACTGTTGGTTTTTCTGGTCGCCCCAATACAACATGCAGTCATTTGTGCAACTATGAATTTTGTTGTAGCCAAGGCCCAAATCTTTGATCAGTTTCTTCATGTCTTTAGAAGATTGAGGGATTTTCGCAAACGGGAACATTTCTCTCAAAAACTCTAACAACATTGTCAAAGAGTTTTCGGTCCACCCTCCCAAACATTTTAGGTGAAAAAGACGAATAGAGAAAGATGGTTTTGAAAATTTAGATCCCTCATACAGTTCTTCGTTCATTTTACCAAGTAACGAGTAGAACTTAGCCGCTTCTTCATTTGGCTGATCATGAGGTACACTTCTTCCCCTTTCGGTGAAAGTATTTCCACCAAAATTGTAATCGTCGGTTGCACACATGTCATGTGGAAATGATTGCAAACCATCACCGCGCATATTAAATGCATCTCGCAACATGCCATCCATGCCATCTTCTCTAACATTCTGATTGCAAGCACTATGAGGATAACCCAGATTCATCGATGAAGAGGCTCCACTAGATGTACACTCTCCATGAAAAATCTATTTTTTGTACCCCCGGACAAAGCCATCAACAACTAGATGTTCGTAGACAACTTCACGATAATGCCAATTGATATTGCAACACTTCTTACACGGGCAAAGAATCATATTCTCTTGGCTTGCATTTTGAAATGCAAAATTCAGAAAAGTTTCTACTCCATTTCGATAGCCGTTGCTTACCCTTGACAAATTCATCCAAGTCCTATCCATTTCGTAGTTGTTGAAGTCTAAAGTTGACAATAAATTACACGGCTAAATTGTTAATTTATAATTTATATAAGTAATGTAAATTATGTAAGTTATGAAGTTTGATCTTAAAATTATGTAAGTTATGAAATTTGATCTTAAAATTATGTAAGTTATGAAATTCGATCTTAAAATTAAGTAAGTTATATATTCTTTAAGATTCATCATACATGGCATTGTTACACCTGGGGAGGATCCGTTATATCTTACAGTGAGATATAAGGCAACCCGTTAGGTTTCCAGCCTATATACTTTGAATCTTTTTTTTTTGGACAGCAGTATAATAAACAGCATATATACCAACCAAGCAGGATAATAAACAGCAATTTGGATAGCAATTTGAACAAATTCATCATAATATAACTGTTACTGATCAGAATTTTGAACTAAAACGTACCTTAATAATTTCAAGAAGATGGTCTACTCCACTCTTACCAAGAAACAGGGGTCGCAGTCAGAAATACAATAGTAGGAAGCAGTAACTGAAATACAAACAACATATGAATTAACAAATGCTATTGATTAATTACAAAATGCTATTTACTAAAAACTAATACTCACATTCTTTGACTGAAAGAAAAATAGTCAATTCAGTAGTCGGTCTAAGTCCTCTTCAATTCTACTCACTTTCAAAGTACGGATACCTTTCTCAATACAAATCTGTAACAAATACATATGAAATTTATTAAAACAAAAAGTCTATTCACATACATTATTAAACACTAATATGAAAATTTATACAAATATATGTATATGTATTACACATATATTCAAATTAGTATTCTTATTTTATATCACTTTTTTTTAAATGCCTATTACTTTTATTATACATACACATATGTATATTGTGTTCATGTCAATTCAATTAATTCAAAATTCAGTAAAAAAATTTAAAGTACTTTGGCTATAAATTTTTAAATTACTTTTATTATACACACACATTCATTTTTGATGCTAGTGTTTCTTCGGGCCTTTGGCTATAAATTTTTAATTTATATCGCCTTTGTCTCTGTTAAACATTCAAATAATTTGCAGCAATTTAAACACCTCAATTAACAACATTTTTAGACCTCAATTACAGCAATAAAACATCTCAATTTCCAGCAAATAAACAATTCAAATTACATTACCTGAACAGGGCTTGAACAGTTTAAAAAAGGAGCAGTAACAACATCCAAATGTACTTTGCTTGAGCAACAAAAAATTCTTTAAGTCATTGGACAGCAACTAAATATCAATGACTTGTAATATTACAAGGTATAATTAATTTTAAAGCACAAAATACAAAAA
This sequence comes from Gossypium sturtianum, assembly GCA_025698515.1. Lineage (NCBI taxonomy): Eukaryota > Viridiplantae > Streptophyta > Magnoliopsida > Malvales > Malvaceae > Gossypium > Gossypium sturtianum. The sequence goes on along the minus strand of CM046955.1, from coordinate 161,489,967 downwards.
TATAAAATATATAACATATAACAAATTTGATCAGGCAGCAGAAAATATATGCAATTTAAAAAAAGTTTATATGCAATTTAACTTAATAATGTAATTAAAACTAAAATAAAAGTAGGCAAAATATTTTCAAGGATTAAAAAAAGTACATGGTAATGAAATTTAATAAAAAGAAATCATGGCAAACATGACAAAATGAAAGACAAAATCAGCAATCAAAACTATACAAAATCGGAGCCCCAAAAGGAAAATCAGCATATTTGCAGTTAAGTCAATAAACAACAGCACATAATATTTGAACAGTTCAATGTGTTTGATACTTACCAGGTAATTACAGCACATAACATTTCAACAGTTCAATGTGTTTGATACTTACTGTAATTCTGACTTTTTGTCAATCCTTTACAACTTAAGCTTGAGCATTACTATATAAAACGCAAAGGAGGCGGTTGAATTAGAATGAAAGCTTATATTGGATAAACGCCAAAAGAACAAACAACAGCAGTGAACAATGTCTCAAGTTAGATTTTCTAAGTTTTTCCATGTATTGTTTATTATTTATAATAATCAAGGTGGTATAAATATAATTCTCATTAATTATAAGCATCAAATTTCATCTCAGAATGCTATGGTAACTTCCATGAGACTTGAGCTCATTGGATCATTACCCTTCACATTTAAAACCCTATCAACCATAACAAGATCCGATCAAAATTCTCATTTGAAGCACCAGTTCATTTGTCATACTAATAATGTGGCATATCATGCTAGTCATTGAGAATATCAATAATAGTGGCATGTTTAACAGGCTTTCAGTTTATCAGTATCAGTGACATGTTTTACATACAATCGATATGTACAGTAAAAAATCAGTGGCATGCTTTTACATGTAAACAATAAATAATAACCCATCATACATCCCAATAGACATACAATCAGATAATACATATGACACTTACACACCCAATTAACCACAATTAAAGGCCCTTAAACATTCAACCATCGCTTCTTAACACTGACCATGTTCGGGAGTCCTTTATCTGACACAAGGCCATTCGGCCATGCACAAAAATAGCATGCACAATCGTCCAACGTGCATAACACATACTTTCAATAATCACCAATACACCCAAAGTTAAGAACCACACCTGAAAACACAATCTGAAGAACTAAAACTAATCCACAACTCGCATGTCTCAGATTTGACTAAATCTCATTTAGATTTGTACTTAACACGAAGAAATTACATGTCAGAATCAACCATAAAACACCCCTATAGTGTTTGACCAAATCAGGGAAACAAACCAAAATTTCATATCTAAGTTTTCAAGATCACTTACACTTCTACTGATCAAACGAAAGATGCATAGGGCCTCAAACTTCACTGGAGTCTGAGAAAATTCAGGTCTGGACCTTTGACAAAGAAAAATTCATGAAATTAGCACACGAGAAATTCGGGTGTAGACCCTGTAGTATTCAACCATCGTAGGAAAAAGAAAGAAAACAAAGAAAGGGTGGGAGGTTTCTAATGGACGATGGCAACAATGGTGGTTGTTCACTAGAACAGCCGCAACAATGTAAGAAAGAAGAAGAGTCTGGGAGAAGATTTGGACTTAGGGGCGGCACATACCTTTCACAGAGGAAACAGAGAATGAAGAGAGGTTCTCGAGATTTCCAATGAGAGCGCTAGGGGATTTTGGGGAGAAATTAGGGATTAGGAGTTCTATTTTTGGGGGGGAGGGGGGATGACTCGGGGTAAAAACTGAGGAAAAAAACGGTGCCGTTTTGTTAAAAAAATTGGCTTTTTCTGGCGTTTTCAGCAAGCGCCACTAAATTCCCTTACAAAAACGACGGCGTTTGAATTAACTGGTTCCACTAACACTCTAAATAAAACAAAGTCGTTTCAATTAAATTGTTGGGTTATTTGCGGGGTTTCATAGAAAGCGCCACTAAAACTCTAAAGAAAACGGCGTCGTTTGAATTAAAATTAATATAAAACGCCGCTAATACTAATCTATTGCAGCGTTTTACTAGCTAACGCCGCTAATGCCCCCATGTAAACGGCGTCGTTTTGTTTATTAATATGTTTATCGATATGCTTTTTACTGGCGTTTTCAAAGAAAACGCCGCTAATACCAATAATTTTTTAGTTTATTTATTTATTAAATTCCTTTAAAATAATTTTGTTTTCTTTCTAACACTATATTTAAATTATACAATTTTATAATTTAAGTTCTCATACCTAAATCATAAAACCCTAAATTATACACATAAAAAGTGTATCATATGATACACTAAACCCTAAATTATACACCATAAACCCTGATTAAATTATACACATTAAACCCTAAACCGCAACTCATACATATATTACAAGGTGCAGAAGTAATTAAAGAAATAGTCTTATTGCAAACCGTAAACCCTAAAATAATTTGAATTTTATCTCTTTTATCAAAATCTTAAACCTTAAACCCTAAACACTAAGACTCTAACTCTGTTGTTCGATATGGTTTAAGCACTAAACCCTAAACCCCATAAATCTAAAAACTAAAAATTAAACTATTAACTCGACCTAAACCCTAACCTAACTCGTACTCTTAAATCCGAAACCATAAATCCTAATTATTAAACCCCAAACCATAAGCCATAAAGCTTAAACCATAAACTATATATATACCCTAAATTAAACCATAAACCCTAAACTATAATGAGAATTAATTCAATATTTTAAAATTATAATACTATCTCTTTTACGATTATATAATAAATTATATAATATTTTTTTTTCATTTTTAACAAATATTTTTCTATGTTTTTACTTTCAAATTTTTTCTAACTGTCATTATTATTTTTTATTATAAATAATTTATATTTTAATTAAGATAAAATATTTATATTTTAAATATTCAATTAAAAATAAATTAAATATTTAGTTAAAATTTTAAACCCTAAACCCAAAATCCGAAACCCCTAAACCCTAAACCATAAACCCATACATATCCTTTAATCCTTAATCTCAAACCACTAACCCCTAAACCTTAAATTATGGACTCTAAACTTTAAAGTTTAAATCCTGAACTATAAACCCTAAACTCATAACCTTCTAAACTTATATTGAGAAGAAAACGACGTCGTTTCGTGTTGAAAAAAATAATTATTTTTGCGGCCGCTATTGCTTGACTTTTAGCGGCGTTTTTGACTAAAACGCCGCAATAAGTTCATCTTTTGCAGCGTTTGTAGCAAAAACGCCACTAACTTTTTACAATTTTTATACTGTAATTAAAACAAGGACATTTTGTTTTGAAATAAAAAAATAATTTCGCGGCGTTTTTGACTAAAATGTCGCAATAAGTTCATCTTTTGCGGCGTTTGTAGCAAAAATGCCACTAACTTTTTACAATTTTTATACTGTATTTAAAACGAGGACGTTTTGTTTTGAAATAAAAAAATAATTTAGCGGCGGTTTTGAATAAAACGCCGCAATAAGTTCATCTTTTGCGGCGTTTTTACAGAAGCGCCGCTAATGCTCAGAACTATAGCGGCATTTTTGAAAAAGTGCCGCTAATGCTCAGACCTATAGCGGCGTTTTTACAGAAGCGCCGCTAATGCTCTGACATATAGCGGCGTTTTTTCCCAAAATGCCGCTATTGATCATTTTTAGCGGCGTTTGTGCCAAAAACGCCGCATTGCTCAACTTTTTGCGGCGTTTGAAGTCAAACGCCACCAATGTGTAATATTTGCAAAAAACGCCGTAAAAAACGCCGCTAAAAGTCTGTTTTGGTGTAGTGGTGTATCCCTAATTTCTCTTTAAAATGTGTCTTCCACTCGTCTAGTTCATCGATTTGAAGCCTTCGTTCCTCATGAGTTATTTCCTTGTTTGCATGAGGTCTAGGATCTGGCTCAGTTGTGTAGTTCCGTGGTGCTTCCTGTGAGGAAGGTTGAACAAATTAGTTATCAATTGAATTTACTTTCTCACCTCTATCACTCGATGTCCTAGCCGAGTCAAGAGCTTGAAGAGTGACTGTCTCGTCGCCTACATGAAGTATGAGTTCACCTGTACCAACATCAATTTTAGTTCTAGCAGTTGCTAAAAAGGGTCTTCCTAAAATTAAAGGGATCGTATTGTCCTCATCCATGTCTAAAACGACAAAGTCTACTGGGAATACGAATTTATCAATTTTCACGAGTACATCTTCAATTATACCCCTAGGAATTCTAATAGTTTTATCAACTAATTGGATGCTCATCCTAGATTGTTTGGGTTTCCCTAGACCTAGCTGTTTAAACATTTTATAAGGCATAACATTTATACTTACCCCTAAATCAGCTAAAGCATTATCAATAGATAAGCTACCATTTAAGCATGGAATTGTAAAACTCCCTGGATCTTTTAACTTTCGTGGTAGTTTGTTTTGTAGAATTGCTGAGCATACTGCGTTTAGCTCCACATCCGATGCCTTGTCTAACCTCCGTTTGTTTGTCAAAAGCTCTTTTAAAAATTTCCTTGAATCTGGCATCTGCGAAAGAGCTTCGAGAAACGGTAAGTTAATATGTAATTTCTTCAAAAGTTTAAGAAATTTACCGAATTGTTCGCCTGTGTTGTCTTTCTTCATCGCATCAGGATATGGTATACGCGGTTTGTACTCTTTAATTACCGATTTTAGTTTGTCATGGTTCACCTCAACCTTACCTTCCTCTACCATATTCTCTTGCCTTAAATTGGGCTCATCTAACCCTACACCATCATGAGTTGTTATGGCTTGAATTTGCTCCTTTGGGTTAGTCTCAGTGTTGCATGGTAGGCTTCATTGTGGTCGTTCGGAAATCAGCTTAGCAAGTTGCCCTAATTGGTTCTCGATCCCTTGAATCGATGCTTGTTGATTTTTAAGTGTTGTTTCAGTGTTTTGGAAACGAGTTTCTGACACCGCTATGAATTTTGTCAGCATCTCCTCAAGGTTCTGCTTCTTTTCTTGTGGGTAGGGCTGTTGTTGGAAGTTTGGAGGGGGTTGTTGTCTCTGGTTTCCTTGACTACCCCACGAGAAATTTGGGTAGTTCCTCCAACCTGGATTATAGTTGTTACTATAGGGGTTATTTTGAGATCTAAAATTGTTACCCACATAGTTCATTTGTTCGCCTTCCATGCCATGTCCGTAGAGTGGGTACTCAAGATTCGCCACACCTCTACTTGTTTCGCACTGCATTACCGAATGTACTTGCGAAGAACACAAACCATCAATCTTTTTGTTTAACATTTCTACCTGATTTGATAGCATGGTTACTGCATCGAGGTTGAAAACTCTGGCTGTTTTTGTTGGCCTTGTCCTTGTGACTTGCCACTGATAGTTATTCAGTGACATCTCTTCTATAAACTCGTAGGCCGCTTCAGGAGTTTTGTTGTTCAACGTTCCACCGACGGCTGAATCGATCAATTGCCTTGTTGAGGGATTCACACCGTTGTAGAAGGTTTGAACCTGAAGCCACAAAGGTAGCCCATGGTGAGTGCACCTTCTCAACAAATCCTTGTATCTCTCCCATGCATCATATAGTGTTTCTAGATCCATCTGCACAAAAGAAGAGATATCATTTCTCAACTTGGCCATTTTGGCCGGTGGAAAATATTTTAACAAGAATTTTTCGGTCATTTGATCCCATGTAGTAATTGACCCTTGTGGAAGAGAATTCAACCACTATTTGGCTTTATTTCTCAAAGAAAAAGGAAATAACCGAAGACGGATGGCATCATCAGAAACGCCATTTATTTTGAAAGTATCGCAAAATTCTAAGAAATTCGCTAAGTGTGTGTTAGGATCCTCATCCTACAAACCATCAAACTGAAAAAACTGTTGTATCATCTGTATAGTGTTAGGTTTCAATTCAAAATTATTTGCAGCAATAGCAGGTCTAACAATACTTGACTCAGTTCTTGTTAAATTAGGTTTAGCATAATCGTACATAGTTCGAAGAGCATGATTTTCGGCCACCTCCGGAGGTAGCGGATTATTTTCAGCCATCACTCCGGTGTTATTGGTTTCGTCTTCTTGCTCTTCTGCTATGTAATTTAAGCTTCGCCTTATTTCTCTACGATTTCTGCGAGCGGTACCTTCAATATTACTATCGTAAATTAAGGGTCCTGTTGGGTTCCTTCTAGTCATAAACTAGAGATACCTGCTAGGAACAAAATAGAAGAAGAAAAATTAGCAAAGTAAAAAAAACAAAATAAAAGTAAATTGCAAAAATAAAAATGGCTAAAGTAATAGAAATTAAGCGTTCTTAATATTTTAGTTCCCCGGCAACGGCGCCAAAAACTTGATCGTTGATATCGATAGTCTTAATATTTATATAATGAATGATCTAGCCTAGAAACTAACTATCACCACGATTGAGGCAAGTGCACCTATCGAACAGTAGTATAGCTTAGTGGCAAGACCGGATTGTCGAACCCAAAGGAACCAAAAGTACTAACACTGACTTTCTTCTTATTATTTAGCCCAAGAATTAAGGGAATTGTTATTTATTCTAAAATTAACTAACTACTAAGCTAAAGACGCTAAGACGAAGAGAATGAATTGGGGAAATACTTGTGGGAAAAACCAATTGATTAAGACAATACCCGAGGAGGAATCCACCTAGACTTCACTTGTTATTTAACTCTGAACCAGGTGATTTATTCACTTGACTTGATCCATAGGATTCCCTAATTTATATTAATACCTCTCTCGAGGCTATTAACGTCTAACCCTAGGTTGATTAATTGAAATCTCTTTCTAATTAAAACCCCTAGGATTGCATTAACTCAATCTATGGACTCCCATATAAGGTTTGACCCTAATCTGGCATATTTTCGTCATCCTATCTCTAGGGTTGCGATCAACTCCGCTTAACTATGCTAGATCTACTCTTAAACAGGGAATATTCCTCCACTGCCTAAGCACATCAATACTTGAATCAATATCCTGAAATATCAAAACAAGAATTAAGAACACATAGTTAAGAACAAATCAAGTATTTATCATATAGTTTAGAAAACAATAACAAGATCCGTCTTAGGTTTCATCCCCCTCAGGTATCTGAGGGGTTTAGTTCATAATCATAAAAGAATACATCTCAGAAGAAAATATAAAACAAAACATAAGAAAACCCTAAAACCCCTTGAAGGAATTGAAGGAGAGATCCGCCGTCTTGAGTATGATTTCGGCGTCTTGAGTATGATTTCGGCTTCTTGAGATGAATCAACTGGCTTTCTTCGAGTAGATCCCACAATTCTGACATCTTCGGCTTGGCTCCTTGGCCTAGCTGGACGCGCCCCTCAAGGTTGGCCTTTAGGGTATTTATATAGGCTTTTGGAATGTCTTTCTTTGCCTCTAAGTACCCTACTCCGAGTGAAATTCCTTTTTGTCACGGCAGGGACACGCCCGTGCAACACGCCCGTGTGAGTCGAATCCAGGCCGTGGTCGAGCCTGCTAAAGGGGCACGGCCGTGTGGCTTGGGCTCAGGCCGTGTTGATTTCTTACTTTGGCCCATTTGGTCCGTTTTTAGCCCGTTTCTCGTTCTTTTCATCCTCATATGCTTTCCTAAGTATAAAACATGAAATTAAAGGATTAGGATCATCAAATTCCACAAGTCAATGGATAAATCATCCAAAAAGTATGCTAAATGTGGGATTAAAATATGTATATATTACAGTTTATCAACATCTTTCTGTAACAACTTTGTCAACGGAGTCACAATCATCGAGAAGCCTTTCACAAACCGTCTATAATATCCCGCTAGTCCCAGAAAACTACGAATTTTTGACACATTTCTCGGAGGCTTCCACCCCAAAATAGCTAAAATTTTATTCGGATCAACTTGTATTCCCGCAGCTGATACAATATGTCCCAGAAATCCAACCTCACGTAACCAAAACTCACATTTACTGAACTTTTCATACAATTGCTTCTCACGCAGAGTCTGTAACACAATTCTTAAATGCTCGGCATGTTGCATCTCATCACATGAATAAATCAGAATGTCATCAATAAACACCACCACAAAGCGATCCAAATACGGTCTGAGTATCTGATTCATCAGATCCATAAACACTGTAGGAGCATTCGTTAGTCCGAAAGGTATCACTAAGAATTCATAATGTCCGTACCTCGTTCTGAAAGCAGTTTTCGGCACATCAAATTCTTTAACTCTCAACTGATAGTAACCCGATCTCAAATCTATCTTAGAAAATAGTGTAGCTCCTTTCAGCTGATCAAACAAATCATCAATACGAGGCAACGAATATTTATTCTTTATCATTACATTGTTCAATTGTCGGTAATCAATACACATTCTTATGGTGCCGTCTTTCTTTTTCACAAACAACACAGGAGCACTGATAAATCAAAATAGTAACACATTTTAGGCCCACGTTTAGTATGCTTTTGGATGAATTATCCCTTATTTTATGTAATTTGGTGCTCTTAATCCTTTCTTTTCATGTTATATACTCAGGAAAGCACCAGGGGATGAAAAGAAGGCAAAACGGGCTTAAAACGGGACAAATGGGCCAAAGCATGAAATCGACACGGCCTGGACCAAAGATCACACGGTCGTGCCTCCTTAAAGATCTCGAACATGGTCTGGACCATAATTTACATGGCCGTGCCTCATCAACAAAGTCCACACGGTCTGACCACGATTCACACGGGCGTGTGCCATGGCCGAGCCCCTGCCGCGGCCAAGAGGAGTTTTACTCAGATTTGGATGCTTAGAGGCAAAAAAACACACTCCAAAGTCTAATTAAACCCCCAATTAGGAATTGCACTCAAATTAGGATACTTGGAGGCCAAGTAACAGATCTCAAAGCCTATATAAACACCCTGAGGGCAACTTAATCGGGAGTTCGTGAAACCCTCTGTTGAGGAGCCCAAAGCCATCGTCTAGGGGCGTCGTGCTAGGCCAGAGAAGGCATATTTGTGGGGATTCACTCAGGGATAGCCAGTTGATCCATCTCAAGAAGCCGGAATTCTACTCAAGACGGAGGATCTCTCCTTCAATTCCTTCAGGGGGTTTTAGGGATTTCTTATGTTTTGTTTTATCGTTTCTCTTGAGATGTTTTCCTCTATTGTTATGAACTAAACCCTTCGGATACCCGAAGGGGATGAAACCTATGATGAATCTTGTTATTATTTTCTGAATTATATGATAAATACTTAGTTTGTTCTTAATTATGTGAGCTTAATCCAAATTGAATGTACTTAGGTGGAGGAGGAATAGACCCTGCCTAAGAGTAGATCCAACATAATTAAGCGGAGTTGATCGCACGCCTAGAGATAGGGTGACGAGATTTTGCCGGATTAGGGTGAAACCTAATATGGGAATCCATAGATTGATTTACTGCTATTCTAGGGGGTTATTATAAGAGAACGAGAGTTCCACTAATTAACCTAGGGTTAGACATTATTCGCCTCGAGAGAGGGTTTAGTATACGTTAGGGAGTCTGTAACACCCCAAACCCGGCCTAGAAGTTAGGCCCGAATCTGGCGTGTCACATTGAAGGAAGTTGAAAAGCTAAGCAATTGTTTAGAAAAGTTTTATCGGATTTTTGAACTCCGAGTTCATTGTTTGTTTGAGAAAAACGCGATTTGCTAAATGACCGTTTAAAAGTTGTTATTATTTTGAAAAACTGTTTTGTTATGAAAGTTGAACTTGCATCGTTGCGTAAACATGATATTTTAGAAAACGATTGCTAATGTTTTAAGAAAACCCCGTATTTATAAGTTTAACAGTTATAAATGAAAAATTAGAAAAAATAAACCAATGGCCTTATTACAAAATATTAACCCAAAATAAATAATCTTAAAATAAGGTAAAAATCGAAATTACTAAATTTCACGAGTAGTATCTCCGATGTATAGCCACCCCCGAGTCCTCCACGGCTCCCAATCCTCTATCATCTGGAATTACTCAAACATTTAATAAAAAGAGGGGTGAGTTTACGAAAACTCGGTGTGTACAACCCTCATCGGTAAGAACATGCATCACAACAATCCGGGCTGAAGCCCATTACAGTAATGGTGGCAATTGGGCCTTAGCCCAAAATAGCCTCGGTTGAGCCTTAACCCATATCATATGTCACAATGAGATAATGTATGCAATGCGATGTAAACCCGACCCAACCTAATTTTTCCATCCGCTACACACCACCCATTCCGCCAAATACACACGGTGGGGATTTCTACAATCGACCCTCACCGCTACACACTAAGGGTAGCTCGGTTGCGGTACTACCGAACGTTACAGAAAAGCTGCTTAATCACATACATTGGGCTTAAAGCCTCCGGTGGATCCATACCATACGGCCATGCGATCCTCAAATATTGACACAGAGTTATCAATATATATATGTTAGGCACATAGCCACGGTAAATATGATTGGCAAAAAGCCACAATAACAGCACAAAGCCTTCGGTATTGGCACAAACCCATAATTACGGCAAAAAGCCTTCGGTATTGGCACAAAGCCCATAATTACGGCACGAAGCCCATATTAATGGCACACAGCCCTCGGTAACATTATCGGTGCAGCATGGATGCTCGGTGGCTAAAAAGCCTGTGGTGGATCCATACCATACGGCCATGTGATCCTGGATCTATACCATACGGCCATGCGATCCTCAAATCTTCCTCCGTACCATAATTTTCACCCATGCAATATGTCGTGTATGTCATGCCCAATCATTACACATGTATGCAAAATGGACATGCTCAGTAGCAATTATTTAAACATGTAATAAAAGCATATCAGTCATACAACCACAGACAAATTAGACAACTCATTGCACAAGTCGATCATTTACCTACAAGGGCAAATCAGTCATTTTACCCTATAAGGGTATTTTGGTAATTCTACCCTACAGGGGTAGTTCAGTAATTCTACTCATAACCAATCCATGTAAGCAACGCATCTCAAACATAATCAATCATACAATTAACACATACAACGCTAGTACTACCACGAAGGTACAACGATCATTTTGTCGTGTAGGGGTAAAACGGTAATTTCACAAACCAGGGGTATTTTGGTAATTTTGCAAACCAGGGGTATTTTGGTAATTTTACAAACCAGGGGTATTTCGGCAATTTTGCAAACCGGGGGTATTTCGGTAATTTTACAAACCAGGGGTATTTTAGTAATTTTACACTTAATGGCCTTTCCGACGGCCTACTGTCGCCTCGAGCGACACGGATAACTTTTCTTATCGAAACGTGCAATTGGGCCTAGGGCCCATTCTCGGCCCAAATGGGCCCACACGCTCGTGTGGCCCATTTAGCCCAAATATAGCCACAGATATTAGATTCACATAGTCTAGTCCAATTTCTACTACACAGTCATACAATTTGTTCATATGGGCCCACGGGCCCATTGGGCCCACCTTGGCCCATCATGGCCCAAGCAGCCTCAACCTACAAAAATACTCATGGTGGCCTCGACTATCGCGTCGAAGCTCCCACACGTCGCGCCGCACGCTCGTGTGGCTACCATTGCCATGTGGCCAGGCTTTTCGGCATTTGCCGCTCTCTGACTAGAGTAGAGAGAAGTACACACGATAGGAATCGATGCTAATCCGCGCTCAGACCACTCCCGTGCCCAAACGCCCACCAAGGTATCTTAACCCTCCTCATAGATTGCTCTATATATAGCTAGCTTCTCACCTTCCTTCTTTGTATCTTTCGATGTGGGATCCTCAGTTAGCGAGTTTAAATCCAACTCAAACTCTTGCGCCCCAACTTAGCAAAATAAATACTCCCTTGCTTTCCATGAGATTCGAACCCAGGCTCCCTTGTAGCATAATCCACACCGCTAACCACTTGGCCACAAGCTCCTCTTGTGTCTAAAATCATGCGCAACTAAATATAACCCTATGGCAAAATTCTAGAATCCATTTAAAAAAAGAAACCAAAATGCAAGAGCCAAGACTTGAACCTTGGACCTCCTTCCTTCCTTGTGGCGTCACCCCCTTGTCTCTTATGTGGCGTCACTTTGCCACTACACCACACACTCCACTTGTGTCATTTTTTCCACATTTTATTCTTAAAGCCTACCTACTAACTCCTAGGGTTTTATTCACCTAAAACCAAAATTTCCCTAAAGCCAAAGTTTGAACCCGGGACTTCATAGAAGCCCCCTAACCTTCCAATATCCCTCACCTACTAGATCCAACTTGCACTAAAACCGTTCTCTTATTCCCAAAAATTTTAAACGCTCCTACGCCTAAGGCCCATTGGGCCCAATCCTACTAGGCCCAACTTTGGGATGTTACAGAGTCTTACGGATCAAACTAAGTGAATAAATCGTATGGTTCAGTGTTAGATAACAAGTGAAGTCTAGGTGGATTCTTCCTAGGGTATCATCTAGATCAACTGAGTTTTTCCCAAGTTATTTTCCAAATTCATTCTTCTTTGTCTTAGAGTCTTTAGTTTAGTAGTTAATTAATTTAGATTAGATAAACAATCTCTCTTTATTTTTAGGCTAGATAATAAAAAGAAAGTTAGTATTAGTACTTTTAGTTCCTTTGGGTTCGATAATCCGGCCTTGCCTAAGCTATACTACTGTTCGATAGGTGCACTTGCCTCAATCGTTGTCGAGTTAGTTTCGTGTTCGATCATTCTTTTATAAATTTTAAAGCTCGATTCACAAATGATCAAGTTTTTGGCGCATGTTTGGGAACTAAAATATTAAGAACACTCTATTTTTATTACTTTAGCCATTTATTTTTATTTTTATTTTTTTTTGACTTTGCTAATTTTTCCTCTATTTTGCTTTTGGCAGATAATTTTAGTCTATAGAGAAGATGGCTTTGAATAATTATCGGTGGGCAAATGATGAGGACAATTCCTACTAAAGCAACCCGTTGTCTTCAACCTCGGCGTGGTCACGGGTTATCTAATCGATTAGAGATGATGAATAAAAATTTGATGGTTTGAATAGTCTCTCGCAGTACACGAAATACAATATGATTCGAATTTAGGAGGCGTGGGAATCCACGAGTACCCACTCTACGGATATGGCATGGAAAACGAGCAAGCTCACTATACGGGTAACTATTCTAGACCACAAAATAATTTTTATGATAACACTTATAATGCAGGTTGGAGGTACCATCCCAATTTCTCGTGGGATGATCAAAGTAGCCAAAGGCGGAACTTCTTCCAAACTTTCAACAACCACCTCACCAACAGGAAGAGAGTCGAACCTTGAAGAGATCTTGACAAAATTCATGGCAACTACAGATAAGCTGTCTCAAAAAATCGAGACAACACTTAATGACCAACAAGCATCGATCAAAGAGATCGAGAGCCAAGTTGGGGAACTTCTTGAGTCGGTTGGGAACTTACTAAGTCGGTTATACAACTTGCTAAAGTCGATCTCGAGAACTACCACAAGGAAGCTTGCCAAGCAATCTGAAACTAACCCGAGTGAGCAAAATCAAGCCATTTACGATAGTGAAGGGTTAGACGGAGAAGCAAACTCAAGGGAAGAACCTGTGGTAAGTGAAGGTAAGGTTGAAGTGTGCCATGATATACCAAAACAGGCAATTACAGAGTACCAACCTCGTGTGCCATATCCGGTGCAATAAAGAAAGACCACACGAGAGGAAGAAGTCGGTGAACTCACACACCGTGTAGACGATGAAACAATCACTCTTCAAGCTCTTGACTCGGCTAGGACATCGAGTAATAAAGGTACGAACGTTAATTCTATTGATAACCATTTGGTTCAACCTTCTTTACAGAGAAGCATCACGAAATCACCTAGGTGAGCTAGATCTTAGACCTCGTACCCATAAAGAAATAATTCATGAAGAACTAAGGCTTGGTCGATGAACTAGACAGTGGAAAACACACTTTAAAGAGAAACTAGGAATACACGAAGTGAAACCAGAAGAAACCCCAGACGAGTGTCATAGGAACAACAAATCACTTCAAAATAGGGGATCAGTATTGTTGAATAAGGAAGACCCTCGAATCGCCATTTCAGACCTCAAGACAAACGAAGAAATCACTTTTGAGGTACTTAATGTTTTCTATACGGGCCAGTCGAGGTAAGCAATCCTAAATTCAGTACTTTTGAGGTAAACACTACCCGACTTAAATTTTATATCAAAAATCGAGTTGATCGCATGAGGAAGGATTTTCACCTCCTCAAACCACCATGACCATACGAATGAAAGGTAAAGTCAAGCTTAAGACTATAAATGAGCGCTTCTCGGAAGGCAACCCGAGCACTCACCTCATTTAATTTTCATATTTTATTTTAATTTTTACTTTCATATTCTTATTTTTTTACTTTCAGCATCTAACTACAAACTAACCGAATAAGTGAAACATGATTCCCATACCACACGGCCTTGCACACGGCCGTAGCCGTGGCCGTGTGGACACCACGGGTAGGCACATGGGCGCGGACCGTATCACAATTTACTTTTATTTTTATCTTTTTTTATTATTTTCATTTTTATTTTTATTTTTATTTTCATTTTTATTTTCATTTTTATTTATTTATTTTCATTTATTTTTCATTTTCATTTTTATTTTCTTTATTATTTTCTTCTTATTTTTCGTACCATTTAGATTTAGCTTAGGATACAATAAAATCAAGCGGCTACTTCGAGGATTCAAATTCAAAGCGGTTCAAGGCGCTCCCCACATTCACCTCCAATCTGATCCGGTTTCTTTTCATTAACTTCATCCAAAATTCAGGAAGTTTCACTTCTCTCCCTATCTTTTGATTTTCTCACTATATTGCCATTTTATCTATCTTTGTACATTGAGGGCAATGTACATCTTAAGTGTGGGGGGGGGTTAACTATAGTATTATTTGAAAATCCCTGAATTATGCCTTATCCTAAAGTAAGTTTCTCATATTATGATTAGAATGAAATTTCCATTGAATTATGATTTTTATTGATATGTTTTAGATTAAGTCATTGATAATTGTGCATTGATAATTAAAGTTTAAGATACTAGAGAATCAAGCATGATAAGTCTATTTTTTAAAATTAAAATTTTCTAGGTTGTTGAACTAAATCTGAATATTATCTTGAAGTTTGAAATTTACGAGGTTACCCATAATTTTTGTGAGATTTTGAGCCTTATAGAGCATATATTCTTTTTCTTGCTCACTTTATTGATTATGAGTGTGTCAACATTGATTTGTTATT
Source organism: Gossypium sturtianum (assembly GCA_025698515.1). Taxonomy (NCBI): domain Eukaryota; kingdom Viridiplantae; phylum Streptophyta; class Magnoliopsida; order Malvales; family Malvaceae; genus Gossypium; species Gossypium sturtianum. Next base: position 161,474,773 of record CM046955.1, on the reverse strand, counting down.
CTAGAACTTGCCTCGTTTATGCATATCGAGACCACACCTATGATTTGATACACAGAGATGATTAGGGCATTTAGGTTTTAACCCACTAACTCTATTAAAAAGCCTACCTTCACAATTAACCCCTAGTGAACCCCTTTTAATCCTAACAACCCTATTTATTAACTCACCCACTAATATTAACCCAAAACCCTTTGTAATTGTTATCACCATTCTTTCTAACTACCCCTATATCGAGATTTGATCTAATTAGTTGCCTAATTATGAATTTTAGTAATTTATCCATTATTACGTATTTATTATGTACTTAAAAAAAACAAAGTATATTCATTATTAGTTTTTATTAGTTATGTGATTAAGTGAGCTTATACGTTTGAATTCCCAATATTGAAGAAAAAGCTCGTATTATTAGTTTCAAGGTTTCAATTCATGTAATTATTTATTTATCAGTTCATTTTTCTAGTTAGGTAATTTGTCAATTCAGTCTCGATTCTGACCTTTTAATTCAGCCTTTATCCACACCTTAACCCTAGCCCCGTTACAACCCTGTCAATGACCTTTTGATTTGTGCATCATCTCATATTATAGTGGTGGAGACTTGATTTTCAGGCAAGCCTATGGGATTAACTTTTCATGTTCGACTTTTGAGTGCCTAAATTTTGAACCTTAAACACTTTGAGTGATTTGTTGGATCTTTTGTGAGGATGTCAATCCTTGTCAATTTTGAATTAAATGTAATTATTTAGATAAGGGAGACGCTGACTTATATTTTTCGAGCTACAAAATCTATGACTTAGATTGTTTGAATTTTTAGAACTCTTTAAGTTGAATTATCCATGTATGAATTATCTATGAATTATGATAAAACATTGTTGATAGGAATTATGAATTATAGAAAGTTCATTTTAATTGTAAGTTGAGAATTTTGCTTGAGGACAAGCAAAAGCTTAAGTGTGGGGTATTTGATAAACCGAAATAGTAACACATTTTAGGCCCACATTTAGTATGCTTTTGGATGAATTATCCCTTATTTTATGTAATTTGGTGCTCTTAATCCTTTCTTTTCATGTTATATACTCGGGAAAGCACCGGGGATGAAAAGAAGCGCAAAGCGGGCTTAAAGCGGGACAAATGGGCCAAAGCATGAAATCGACACGACTGGACCAAAGATCACATGGCGTGCCTCCTTAAAGATCTCAAACACAGTGCGGACCACGATTTACACGGCGGCGTGCCTCATCAACGAAGTCCACACGATCGACCATGATTCACTGCGGCGCGTGTGCCATGGCGTGCCTGCTTGCGCGCCAAGAGGAGTTTTACTCGGATTTGGATGCTTGGGCAAAAGAAACACACTCCAAAGTCTAATTAAACCCCAATTAGGAATTACACTCAAATTAGGATACTTGGAGGCCAAGTAACACATCTCAAAGCCTATATAAACACCCTAGGGGGCAACTTAATCGGGGAGTTCGACAGAAACCCTTTGTCGAGGGGAGCCCAAAGCCATCGTCTAGGGGCGTCGTGCTAGGCCAGAGAAGGTAGATTTGTGGGGATTCACTCAGGGATAGCCATTTGATCCATCTCAAGAAGCCGAAATTCTACTCAAGACGGAGGATCTCTCATTCAATTCCTTCAGGGGGTTTTAGGGATTTCTTATGTTTTGTTTTATCGTTTCTCTTGAGATGTTTTCCTCTATTTTTATGAACTAAACCCTTCGGATACCCGAAGGGGATGAAACCTATGATGAATCTTGTTATTGTTTTCTGAATTATATGATAAATACTTAGTTTGTTCTTAATTATGTGAGCTTAATCCAAATTGAATGTGCTTAGGTGGAGGAGGAATAGACCCTGCCTAAGAGTAGATCCAACATAATTAAGTGGAGTTGATCGCACGCCTAGAGATAGGGTGACGAGATTTTGCCGAATTAGGGTGAAACCTAATATGGGAATCCATAGATCGATTTACTGCTATTCTAGGGGGTTATTATAAGAGAACGAGAGTTCCACTAATTAACCTAGGGTTAGACGTTATTCGCCTCGAGAGAGGGTTTAATATACGTTAGGGAGTCTTACGGATCAAACTAAAAGAATAAATCGTATGGTTCAGTGTTAGATAACAAGTGAAGTCTAGGTGGATTCTTCCTAGGGTATCATCTAGATCAACTGAGTTTTTCCCAAGTTATTTTCCAAATTCATTTTTCTTTGTCTTAGAGTCTTTAGTTTAGTAGTTAATTAATTTAGATTAGATAAACAATCTCTCTTTATTTTTAGGCTAGATAATAAAAAGAAAGTTAGTATTAGTACTTTTAGTTCCTTTGGGTTCGATAATCCAGTCTTGCCTAAGCTATACTACTGTTCGATAGGTGCACTTGCCTCAATCGTTGTCAGAGTTAGTTTCCAGGTTCGATCATTCTTTTTATAAATTTTAAAGCTCTGATTCACAGCGATCAAGCACCCCAGGGCGAGAAACTTGGTCGTGCAAATCCTCTATCGGTCAACTCTTGCAACTGAGACTTCAACTCTTTCAATTCCGTTGGTGCCATTCTATACGGAGCTATTGAGATAGGAGTTGTTCCCGGCACCAATTCAATGCCAAATTCAACTTCCCGTATTGGAGGTAGTCCCGGTAGTTCTTCAGGAAATACATCAGGGAATTCACAAACCACAGGCACAGATTCAACTTTCTTTTCTGCCACTTTTATATCAATCACATATGCCAGATAAGCTTCGCAACCCTTTCTCACATAGTTCAAAGCTTTCATCACAGATACAACTAGGGGTGAGCAAAATTCGATTCGATTCGAAAAAATCGAAAAAAATTTCGTATTTCGATTTATTCGAATCGAGTTAATCGAATCAACTCGAATTTTTTTTCGAATTTCGAGTTCGAGTCGAGTTGAATTTTTTAATTCGAATAACTCGAATAATTCGAATAAACCGAATATAAACTATATTTTTTAATTTTTTTAATAGGCTTTTACTTAATTACTTTTAAGTCTTTAACCCAATTGCCAATTTCCCCCAAGCCCAAACATTTTATTTTTTCCTACTTCCCCAAGCCCGTCTGCCTATGCCCCAAAGATTTATTTTCCCAAATCCCAATTCCACCCCCAAATCACCCCCAGCAAATTCCATCGTCCAAACCCCCATTTATTTTTCTTCTTCTCTCTGTTTCCATTCCATTCAAAGTTCAAACCCTAAAATTTATTTTTCTCAAAAAACCCTAAAATAAACCCTTCTTCCTTCTTCTTCTTCTTCTTAAAATAAACCTTCAAATCAAAATCCTTACCTCCAAATCGAGTTGATGTTCCTTCTGACCGAGGCAGTCTGTTCTCTTCCATTGTAAGCTCAAATTTTTTGCATCTTTAAAGTTTGTCTTGAAATATTTTTGAATTATTGAATGATTTTAGCTCTATTTGCATCTATTTCGCTCTATTTTCCTTCTCCACTTACCTGTTTGCTGTTGTAGAACGGGGCACACTGGCACAGCACAATCATCATCGGGCTAATTTTTTAAAATGAAAGAATTTAACTTATTTTATTTGAGACTTTGAGTGCAGCTGCTGGAATCTCTTGGTAAAGCCATTTTTGGCTTTAAAATAATTAAAAATGATACCTCCCCACTCAAATGAAACCTTTAATTACACTGTTAAAATAATTAAAAATGAAACCTTTAATTGCTGTTTGTCTTTTTTTGTTTTGGAAGATGTAAAATTCTTTTTTTATTATTAATAACTAAGCAGGAAGTACAACCTAATATAAATATATAATATTAGTAATAATGTAATATTAATAGATAAAAAATGTTAGCCAATTAATTTCCCAAAGTAGTAATGTAATATTAGTAATAATATAATATTAGTAATAACGTAATATTAATAGAGAAAAAATGCATAAAATGTAAAAAGGATTTTGCAGCTTGCTAATACAATTCGATAAAATAACATTAAATGATGAATAAAATATTGGATTATCATATTTAAATTATAAATTAAAATATTAAATATTAAATACCAGACCTTATAAATAAAATAACACTCCACCAAACTTTTTTAAATACCATGTTAACTAAATTTAAAGTTTAAACTGTAGTTTAATAGACACCTAAATCTTTTAATAATAAATCTTTTTGGCAAGTTAGATATAAAGAAAACTAGGCTTCAATTAATTAATTTATGCTGTTGTACTATTATATTAATTTAGGCTTCAATTAACTAACTTTAAAGTTTAAACGATAGCTTAACAGACTTTTTTTTGTTTAATTTATGCTATTGTACTATTATATTAATTTAGGCTTCAATTAACTAATTTAAAGTTTAAAATGTAGTTTAACATACTTTTTTTTGGTTTAATTTATGCTGTTGTACTATTATATTAATTAATTTTTAATTTAATCGATTTATTAAGTTTGCTTTTAAACCAATTTTTGGTCATGGTTAGTGATTGCAACAAATGTTTACTTGTAGATGAGTGATCCAAAGCGAGATGGTTCAACTCAAAGTTCACAAAATTCTTCCCCAAGTAGAGATGATCAAACAACAACCAAGGAAAATGTTCGAAAAAAGATTACTCCAAGGCCAGTTTGTTGGAACCATTTCACCAAATTTGTGACTGAAGAGGGGGAGAAGAGAGCAAGGTGCAATGCATGTGATGTTACTTACACAATGGAATCAACTTCGGGTTCTACAACGAATTTGAATAACCATTTGAAAGCATGCCTAAAAAGACCTCGAGGTAATACTTCTAATCCGAAGCAATCAGAATTAACATTTTTGAAGGTTAGCCAAGAAACAACAGATTTATCAACTTGGGTGTTTGATAAAGATGCTGTTAGAAAAACATTGGTTCGTATGATAATTATGGATGAACTACCTTTTAAAGTTGTAGAGGGAGAGGGTTTCAAATACTTTCTTTCTATAGCATGCCCACGATTTAGTCTTCCATCTCGTTGGACAATTAGAAGGGATTGTCTTGATTTATTTAACTCCATGAAGAGTGTGATGAAGAATTGTTTTGAAAAAGATATAAGTAGAGTTTTTTTACATGGACACTTGGACTTCATTGCGAGAGGATATCTTATATGGTTTTAATAAGCACATTGGGTGGATGATGAGTGGAGGTTGCAAAAAGGATTATAATTTTTGCCCAATATCCGCTCATAGAGGTGAAAGCATAGGTCAAGCCATTGAAAAATGTCTTGAGATTGGGGATTGAGAGGGTCTTCACTATTACTGATTGATAATGCATCCGCCAATAGTGTTGCCATTGAATATTTGTAGAAAGAAATTGAATCATCGAAATGCTTACATTGCAAATGGAAAATTTATTCATATGAGATGTGTTGCACACATTCTTAATCTCATTGTGCAATACGGTATTAAGGATGCTTCTGTGTATGTGGATTGAGTTAGAGGTGCTGTGAGGTATATAAGAGCATCACCATCGAGGTTGACAAAATTCAACCAACGGGTAAAAGAAGAAATGATAGATAGTAAGGCTCAATTGTGTTTAGATGTGCCTACTAGATGGAACTCAACATATATGATGTTAAAGGTGGGCGAAAAATATGAGCGTGCATTTGAATCATATATATGCGTGATGACCATACTTTTTTTCTTGACCTTACTGCTGGAGATGGAGTTCCTACATTTGATGATTGGGAAATTGTTCGAAGAGTTATAAAAGTATTAGAGCCTTTTTATCATCTTACATTGAAGGTGTCCGGATCTTTGCATGTTACCTCTCATTCACTTTTTGAAGTATTGTGGATGTGCATTGTCTTTTGATGGGTGGCAAGATTGTGGAGATCTAGACATAATTTCTATGACTTCCAAAATGAGAGAGAAATATAATAAGTATTGGGGTGAAGGAAACAAGATCAACATGCTAGTTTACTTGGTGGTCATCTTTGATCCGCGATGTAAAATGAGTTTTTTGGACTTTGGGGTCAACTTGCTTTTTCCTAATGTTGCTAATGACATTATGAAAATGATTGATAAAGATTTGCATTGCTTGTTCAATGAGTATTCTTCTAATGCCGGGAGAATTGAATTTTTTGAAGGTAGATCTAGTTCTTCGATAAATCTTTGCAGTTCAATTGTAACACCCTAAAATTCAAGTATCGATTTATTGCATGTTTTGGTGTTTAGATTATGAAGGAAAATTTTCTTATTTCTTTTCGTGCCTATTATAGTCCTGAAGAAGAGTATAGAATTATTCGGTTATGGAATAATTTTTAGTTTTGAAAATTTATTGAAGTGGAGCAAGTGGCATTGACACTTAAGTTAAATTAAGTGTTAAAAAGTAGCATAAGATGAGTAAATGGCAAGGTGGTGTTGGCGCATGAGATATTGCATGAGGGGAGTGGTTTGAATCCCTTGTATAGCATTTAGACAACTTTTATTTTTGCATTTGTATAGCAAGTGTCGGCCAAGCAATAGATATGGTAAGGTTGGACTTTTCATTTTTGGTAAGTAGACTAAAGGAATAAGGAAATAGCTAACTTATAGTATGGAATCAAGAAAATTTGGAAAGATAAGGGGACATAAGGCATGTATCAAGGAAAAGGTTTTGGAAACTAATTCATGGCCATTTGACCATGAATTTGGACGGCAATATGGCTAGGGGGGAAGGTTGGCCGAATATGCTAGTAGTTGGCTAGGATTAGGAGTTTGTTTTGGTCATTCCTAGCATTTTGTGCAAAGGTTTGCAATTCTCTTTTCAACCTCTTTTCCTTTGGCCGAATTTGATCTTTTGGTAAGCCTAATTCTTTTGACCATTTGGTCATTTTTGCTCATCACTTTAGTATTCTTTTTGTGCCTCTTCATAGTGCCGAAATTGCTAGTACCAAAAAGGCCATTCCTTTCTTTTCGTTTTTTTTCTCCATTGCCGAATGTACTTTGCTCCTAAGCACATCCTTTTCTTTCTCTTTTCTCCTCTTTGAAAACCGAAACATCATCATCATCTCTTCTCTTATATTTTATTTCTTTTCACTCATACCTTCTCCATTAATTTTCTCATGGCCGAATGTTAGTGAGCCATAGCCGAACCATTTTCTCTTTTCTTTGGTTAATCATAGCCGAATCTTTCTCTATTCATAAACATCTTTCTCAATCGTCTCTTTTCAACCATGGACAATAGGTAAGAATTCTTTTTAGTTCATGTTAGTTAATAGTTGTCATGGCCGAATCTTGATAGTGGTATAAAGGCTTTCTTAGATCGAAATAAACGTTCATTCTATTAACGTTTTTATTTGTTATACTTTAGTGCGATAGTGGAAGACCGGAACTCAAGTGTTCGTGAGTATCATAGAACGATTTGCTCGATTCTCTTATTTTGGAACAAGGATCTTTGTGGTAGCGATTTCACCCTTAAACCCTTAGTCATATTTCGATGTAATATTAGATTGGATTAACGATCTTTTGTCTTTGAAGACAATCAAAATAGGGAAGAAAAGGGCGGTGAATAGTGTTCGGAAGAGGGGTGGTTCTGTTATTCCCCCTAAGTATAAACAAAGGACTGTTTCAGCAATCCGGGATTTCCCACCGGGTTGTGGACGTTCATCCGAGGAGAATCAATTGTTTGAAGTAGTTCGTACTCCCGAACCATTATTTGTTCGTGGATTTGATTCGGTTAACGAACCATCAATTGGGGAGAAACCGCAAGTAGAAGTAGTTCAAAAATCCGAGGGTAAAAGTTAGATCGTTAATTTCTAAGATTGATTTCGTTAATAAAATATAGTGATTCTAATTTATCGTGATACGTATAGGTGTTGACGAGTGGGAAAGTCTAGTTCTCACTATAACCAGGTGTGTAACTTCACACTTATCTTTCGGGTTAGATACTAAATAGTAAGTATTATGATAAATCGTAAAAATGGCAAAATCGAAAATTTTGTGATAATTAACACTTTTGTGTAAATGCATGAAAAGCGGTTAAAGTCGGAAAAATTACTAGATCGATAAATTGTAGAAATATTGCTAGATCGATAAATTGGGCGAGAAAGATCGCTAGATTGTTAAATTGGGCGAAAGATCGCTAGATTGTTAAATTGGGTCTAAAAACTACTAGATCGATAAATTTGGCGAAAAAGCGCTAGTTCGACAAATTGAGCCTAAAAGCGCTAGATCGATAAAATGGGCCAAAACCTTCTAGTTGAAATATGGGCCAAAGTTAAGCTAGATTGCTTTACGGGCTAAATACTATTTTGTTTAATAGGCCCAAATGAAAAGTTTAATTAAAAACTCATTTGTATTATGGATTACTTGATAAATTATTTATGATTAAAGTTTGTTATTCATACATAATTGCATGGGATGGGATACATGATGAAGAGAAGTAAGGCCTGTGGCCATGAATCTAGTTCGGTGGCTCTGCCACAAATTTGGCTTAATACCTCTAGTTCGGTGACTATGTCACAATCTAGTTCGGTAGTGCACTACAATATTATTTAAAAGGCTAAATGCCTACGATTGGTGTGTTTGGCGGGGTGGGTTGACTTGATCCCACAGGTGTGCTGGTTGGTACGGGGGTGTGTAGCGGATGGAAATTTGGCTTGGTTGGGAAATTCATTTTACATGCATTTTATATATTTTATTTCATTTTATATTGTTAAAATTTGTAATTGGGCTCAAGCCCAAATTAATGCCTTGATGGTCTGGCCCAATAATGGTGGTAAGTGAGTTACACACTGAGTTCTTTGTAACTCACCCCGTTTTATTACTCATTTCAGGTAATGGAAATTGATGTGGACTTGGGCCGGGGATGACTTGGTGGAGGCCATACTACGAGCTTGGGTTTTATAAACTATGAACTTTATTTAAGTTACTTATTTTAATTACTATTTTGGGTATGATGTAATAAGGCCTCTGATTATGTTTTTATGGATTTTTATGTGTGGATGGATTTAATTTTATTTTAAGACTCTTAAAATGGGCTTATGTTAAATCTATAAAGTTTTCTTAAAAATATTGTGTTTTATAAATATTTTGGACACCTAAATTACTTTTCAATTTCTTTCAAATTCTTTTAAAACTACATTAAGGTTTTGACTAATATATATAAGATTTCAAACAAGTATTTTTCTTAATTCATAATCATTGTACTTAGTTTTTATTAAACCTCATTTCTAAAGGTTTTGCATTACTGTTTTACTTAAATCATTAGAGAATTTTAGATGTTCGTTCGGTGTGACAAACCAAATCTCGTCTTAACGCATAGACCTGGTTTGGGGTGTTACATCAATGGAAATAGATCAGTCAGAAATGAAAACGGGCTTGGCCAAACAAAAATACCTTAAGAAGAAGAAACAAGTTGGATTAGAAAGCAAATCTGAGTTGGATAGATATTTGGGTGAGGATGAAGAAGTAAACAATTCAAGTTCATTTGATTTACTATTGTGGTGGAAAATGAACAGTCCTAGATTCCCTATTCTTGCACAAATGGCTCGAGATATTCTTGCTATTCCTATCTCAACAGTTGCCTCGGAAAGTGCATTTAGCATGGGTGGACGTGTTCTCGATAGTTTTAGAAGTTCTCTAACTCCTCTCATGGTCGAAGCTTTGGTTTGCACACAAGATTGGCTTCGGAAATCTAATGAATCCATCAATCTTGAAGATTATGTTGATGAACTTCAAACCATGGAAGATGGTAATATATAAATTTTAATTTATAAAATAAGCTTTTGTATTCTTTATATTAGTAAGCATTCCCATAATTTAACTAACACTTTTGTTTTTAAATTTGCTAGACTTATCCAAAATACCCGAAGATCAAGAAGGTAACATACTTAGCATTAGTTTATAAAGTTAAATGTTTATTTAATTTATTTTTGCAAAATTTTTTTATTATTTAACTAACTCATTCAATACTTTTACTAGATGTTTCAAGATTATCAACGGTGTTTGAAGCACAAGAAAAAACTTAAACGTTTCTATAATGGTTTTTGAACTGATGTGTTATTGTTATTAGTTTGGTTTGGTTTGTTATTGTTGTTGGTTAATTGGACTTTTGTTGTGTTCTTTTGGTGTAGGTTTCTATTGTATTTTGGACTTTTGCTTATGTTTTTTTTTATTATAATGTTGTTGTTTATTTCCACTCATGCTATTTACTTGGACTTTTACTTATGTTTTTTATTATAATCTTGTTGTATTATTTTTGTTGTTTATTTGGAATCATGTTGTTTATTTGGGTTGATATTGTGTTGCTTTTATTTATTCACTTATTTACTTCAATTTTTTGTTGTATGATCATGTTTAAAAACTTTAAAGAAAATTATTTTTTGAAAAATTACATAAAAATAAACAACACTAATTTTATTTTATTTTTAAATTTAACTCGAACAAATATATTCGATTCGATTCGATTCGAATTCCATCTCACTCGATTCGATTCGATAAAACTTCAAATAAAGTTAGGATGATAAAATGAGATTCGAAAACTCGATTAACTCGAAAATTTTTGATTCGATTCGATTCGATCGAATGCTCACCCTAGATACAACAGCTGATAACCCTTTCATATCACTGGATTCAATTCAAACTATCTCACCGTTCTGACTTCTCAATTCAATACTCTTTCTTTTACAATTCACAATGGCATTATGCAAAGTGAGCCAATCCATACCCAGAATAATATCAAATTCATCGAATGGTAGCAAAATCAAATTAGCCGGAAAACAAGAATCCTTAAACATCAATGGGCAATTCTTACACACTTTATCCACCAAGACACACTTGCCTAAACGGTTCGATACTCTAATCAAAAATTCAGTAGACTCAACAGGTAGAGTCTTACTTGATACTAGATTCACACACACATAGTAATGAGTAGAACTTGGATCTATCAATGCAATCACATTAGTATTAAATAGAGTAAAAGTACCAGTGATGACGTCTGGAGATGCCGCTTCTTCTCGCGCTCGTATAGCATAGGCTCGGGCAGGTGCTCTCTCCTCGGATCTCACAGTTGTATCCGAAGTCCCTCTCTGACTTCCACTCACATTTCTGGTGTTTCTGGGTGGTCTACCCCTAACCGTCACATTACTCGATCTCACATTCTGAACATTTTCTTCCTTAGCTAACTTTGGGCAATCTCGTATGAAATGATCTCGTGATCGACACTTATAACAAGTTCGATTATTATACTTTCCCCAGCATTCTCCCACATGTCGTCTTCCGCACTGTCTACACTCAGGTTTGTTGCTTTTGGCACTTCTAACACTTGATTCAGTCGGAATTTGAACTCGTGGACCGATGCTTTGTCTCACACGATCTCTACTCGGATGTTCAAACGAAGCATTCGATCGATTGCTTACATCTCTGAATCTCTTCGTCGAAGGTTGAGACAACTTACTCATCGATCTTTTTCTTTCATCTCGAGCTTTAGAATCAGCTTTCTTCTTTTCTTTACTGAGCTCCTCGGCTTTGCAGGCTCTTTCAACTAACACAACAAATTCGTTTATGTCAAGTATCTCGACCAACAACTTAATATCCTCATTCAGCCCTTCTATAAAGCGTTTACACATAGTAGCTTCGGTCGAAACACATTCCCGTGCATACTGGCTCAATTTCACAAACTCCCGTTCATACTCAGTAACGGACATACGGCCCTGTTTCAGCTCTAAAAACTCCTTATGTTTCTGATCTATGAATCGTTGACTGATATACTTCTTTCTAAATTCAACTTGAAAGAAATCCCAAGTGATTCTCTCTCTCGGAACCACATAAATTAACGTTTTCCACCAGTTATATGCCGTATCTCTCAACAAGGAAACTGCACACTTAATACATTCTTCAGGGGTCAACGACATCTCATCGAACACTCGGATTGTATTCTCGAGCCAAAACTCGGCTCGCTCAGCATCATCATCAACTGTGGCCCTAAACTCTTCGGCCCCGTACTTTCTGATCTTATCCACAGGAGGTTTATTCAATCGATTCAGATCTACAAATTGAGGCACAATAGGTACTTGTGGGGGTGAAGGTTGTGGAGCAGTCGGATTCGTTCGAATGAACTCCGAAAACCACTCACTCATCATTCGGAAGAAGGCTTGCTTAGCCTCTCCTCCCTCACCACTATCATTCGGCCTAGATGTGGCCGGCGCTGTCCCTTGAGCGGGAGCAGGCGCATTACTCTCAACATCGTCAGCAACTACTCGATCGGGATCCATTACTATATGAAAACACATTTTTAACTGTCAGGATTCATCACACTATCGCATTTATTTATATGGCATGTATAACTAGACTTACACGCGCTACGTTAGTCTGGGAATCGACTAAACCGTAGCTCTGATACCAATAAAATGTAACACCTCTAACCCGAAACTGTCGCTGGAATAGGGTTAAGAGGCATTACTAAACCATCGAAACATTTCACAACCATTTCACGACACAAAGTCAATCATCAATCAAACATATTCAAATATAAACATATAGTCCCTATTTACGGTCTGCGAGACCTTAAACTCGTTTTAAAAAGAGGTCGAGACTAAACCGAACACATACGAAATTCTTGGAAATTTGAACATTTTTCAAAACTGCAGAGGTCACACGCCCGTGCAGTCAGGCCGTGTGCCTCACACGGCTACCAGACACACTCATGTGTCCAGGCCATGCCAAAACAGAGCATGTATACTGACTTGTTCACACGGCCGCCAAACACGCCCATGTGCCATGGCCGTGTGAAACTAGGCTAGCTACTGACTTGGTCACACGACCACCAGGCACGCCTGTGTGCCACGGCCGTGTAACCTGCCCAAGCACACTTCGAAGTGGCCCTTGAGCCACACGGCAGAGACACACGCCCGTGTCCCTTGGCCTTGTATGCAAAATAGACCATTTGCAAGGCCAAAATGCCACCCACACTTGGGTCATACCTACAAGCTTCAAAGCAATACCAATTTATGCCTCAAAATGCATCCAAACATACCTTTTCATGTATCAATTAATCACCAACTATACCATCTATACTAATATTCAATTTCATCTCATATTGGTTCAATCAAAGTACCAAAATTCACATCTCAAACATATAGACCAAACATCATGTAATCCATGCCATAATTCATCTTCAATCCACATCTTTCATCAACCACATAAACATGAAATATACCATATTCATAGCTCATTCATAAGTTCAATATCATTCAACTTCCAAGCCAAATCACATGGAAAGGATTAAGCATTTCAAAACATGCCATAACTTCTAGCCTATACATGCCATATTTCAACTATATACATTTTTTCCAAAAGTACCAAAAAATAGATTGCCGATAGTGTGATAGAGATGCTGACGATCCCCGGATCCGAGCTAGCTTTACTGACACTATAAAACAGAGAAACAAATCACACATTAAGCTTTCAAAAGCTTAGTAAGTTCGTAACATAATACATTCAGCTTAATAGTTCAAATACAATGCACAACAAGAACTCATCACATAGATCAATTTCCAAATGTTTATACCATATCATTCATAGCCAATAATCTTGCTCAACCACTCATGAAGTCATACACAATCTCTTCAACCAAAAAGGTTCAATACATACCTTAGCCAACACATAGTTACCCACCATCCAAGATAATTTATGCTCAATATTGTATCTCGATCCAGCCTTCTTTATTCATTAGATTTAATCGCACACTTAGTGCCCAATATGTAGTCGAAACTAAATTAAATTCGCACACTTAGTGCCTCAAATCATAGCTGAAGCTTATATAACATCGCACACTTAGTGCCTCAATACATAATCGAATGTAATTCGGAATCGCACACACAGTGCCAACAATGAAGCCAAAGCTTCTGTTATTTCGCACACACTGTACTAATCAACTCTGTCTCAATTCAATTACGCACACTTAGTGCCTCGTTACTCAATTTCATTCATTACAATTCTAATTCAATATCTATCATTCAATTCACATCACATAGAAGGTAAATTAACAACTTGTACTATGTCTGAACTTACCTCGGATGTTGAAATATCGAAACGGTCGATTAATTGAGCACTTTGTCTTTGCCTCGATCTCGATCCGAACCTCTCATTTCTTGGTCTATACACATTCAAATTTAGTCCATTCAATCACCAATTCATTCAATTTAGTCCAAACACACATATTTAGGGCGTTTTACAAAATAGCCCTCACATTTTCATATTTCGACACTTTAGTCCCTAATTCACAAAATCATCAAATTCACATAATTTCACTTAGCATGTGTCTAGCCGAATTTTCACTATGATCATACCAATCCATACATTTCATTTATTTCACATTTTAATCCCTCAATTTATACTTTTCTCAATTTAGCCCAAAATACTCAATTTCACCAAAAATCCAAATACAAACCATGTTAACCCAACACCAAGCTTTCATATTCCACCAACTAACATCACAAAGCTCACATATTCATCAATGGCACATCTTAAAATCCCCATCAATTTCTAAAATTAAAGCATGGGTTTGATAGTACACTAAGCAACAATCACAAAAACGTAGAAATTATCAAAAACCGAGTTGAAAACACATACCAATTTGAGCCTAAGCTTGCCGAAACCTTCAAAGCTCCCTAACCCTCCTTTATTTTCTAATTTCGGTGGGTGGAAGATGAACACTCATCTAATTTCATGTTTTTATTTTATTATTATAACTTTATTAAACATTTTACCAATTTAACCCTTTACTATATCATATAATCATTTAAACATTAAGGGCATACTTATCCTTTGCCATCCACTAACTTCATTAATGGGTTAATTGCCTTATAAGGCCTCCAAATTATAAAGACAACAATAATTAGGCACTTAACAATTAGCACACAGCATTTTACACTTTATGCGATTAAGTCCTTTTCGCAAATTAAACACACAATCAATAAAATCTTCACACAGAAATTTCACACAGGCTAAATCACATACTGTAAACACAGAAAATAATATTAAAATATTATTTCAACCTCAGATTTATGGTCTCGAAACCACTATTCCGACTAGGGTCTAAACTGGGCTGTTACAATCCTAGTAAGTTCGTATAAACACTTACCTTTCATACACACATAGTGTATTTTTCAAACGCACCTGAAACAGATATACAACTCACATAGTCGTTCATTTCTCAGATTTGCCCGTTGAATCGTTTGGAACTAAATAGGATACTCAGAGTGCTCGGAATAGTCGTACAATGCCAACGTCCCAGACATGGTCTTACATGTAACTAGATATCGATGCCACTGTCCCAGACAGGGTCTTACACGAATCAAATACGATGCCAATGTCCCAGACATGGTCTTACACGTAAATCTCATATTGATGCCAACGTCCCAGATGCGGTCTTACACGAAATATCAAATCAATGCCAACGTCACAGGCGTGGTCTTACATGATATCACATAACGGACACCTATGTCATGACATATACTATCCTATCTATTCCTAGGTTCAGACGGGACATCTTGGACATTAATCATCTCTCGATACTTTCTCGGAATTCATATATTCATCAGTTCGAGTATTATTCATAACAATTCAAATTTCATATATTCACAAATAAGTCAATTCAAATACATTTATTTGTATATCGACTTACCTCGGATTCGGATAGTTGATCGGATTCGGTTATTCGACTACTTTCGCTTTCCCGCGATCTAAGTCTGTTTTCTTCGGTTCTTGATTTATACATATTCAAATTTAACCCTTTTTATTTACCAACGCATTCAATTCAATCCAAATACACATATTTAGGGAAATTTACAAATTAGCCCTCACATTTTTACATCTGGACATTTTAGTCCCTAATTCACAAAATCACAAAATACATCAAATTCCATATTACCCATGCCTAGCTGAATTTTAATCATGCTCATATGAGTCTATACATTTCATTTATTTCACAAATTAGTCCTTCAAAATATTATTTTCACAATTTAGCCCTAATTAGCCAAATTCACCAAAAATTCAAGAACAAAACATGTTCATTAAACACATATCTTTCATTTAACACCAAAACTCATCACAAAGCTCACCATTTCATCAATGGCACACCTCATAAACATCATCAATTCTTCAAATTACAACATGGGCTTGATAGTAGACTAAGCAACAATATCAAAAACATAAAAATCATCAAAAACCAAAGTCAAAACATACCTTAATTATGCAATTCAATGGCCGAACCCTAGCTTGTGTTTTCTTTTCTTTCTTTTGTGAATTTCGGCTAACTATGGATGATAATGTGGCCATTTTCATGTTTTTATTACCTTAAAATAAACTTAATAACATAATTCCAATTTTAGCCTTTAAAACAAACATATATATAACATATATTACAATGTCATTTTTGACCATTGCCATCCACTAACTAAATAGTGGTCTAATTGCCTCATAAGGCGTCCACCTTTAAAAGCCACTACACATAGATGCTTTAACAAATAGCTTGCAAATTTTGCATTTAATGCAATTTAATCTTTTTCTCAAATTAAGCATGCAAACGATCAAATTAATTCACAGAAATTTCTCATATGCTAAATCATATACTACAGACACAGAAAATAATATTAAAATATTATTCTAACCCGGATTTGTGGTCCCAAAACCACTGTTCCGACTAGGGTCTAAACCGGACCGTTACAGGTGAAGCAGATGGTTGGCAGTGCTTCATACTCCACTCGTTGTTTCATGCCATTCACAAGCACTTGGCCAGTCAACGGCTTATCCAGATTGATGTACACGGCCATTCTAGCGAATCGTCCTCTAATTCGGCTATCGGTATTAAGGTCTAGCCGCACGACTTTCCCAATTATTCCCCTATTTCTTCAAGAATTTTCTTCTTGTATAGGAACCCCAGAAGGCCTGGCAATCTTATCCAAGCCAAAACCATACTCGGGTAAGGTTGTGAGGGGCTGAAATCTTTTTTCCAAGGCTGGACTGTCAAGTATTGGCCGTAAATCATCCATGGTCCTTGTGACAAAACTTTAGTATAGTCTTCAGCCGAATGGAACTTGGCCAGATAGTATCCATTCTCGATATCCATTAGGTGGAAAGGTTTGAAGGATTCCAAAGACTGTTGATTCGGTTAGAAAGAACCCCATACCCAATATTCCTTCCAAGTAGTTTGAGGAATACCGTTAATTCCATTTCTTTGAAAAGGATTTGCTGAATTCTCTCCGAAAAATTAATGGCAGGAATGCCATTAACAACAGATCTGTGGATGTCTCCTTCCAAAAATTCAAGTTCTTCATCGTTACTAGTTCTGGAAAAGCCTAACTTTTCCTCATCGGATATTCCAGATTTACTCCTCAGAAGTTTGTCCTTCTAGGAAATTTTTGGACTTGATCAGGATTCGGTCAGCATATCCATATCTTCACCACTTGATCCTTCTTTAAAGCGTACTTTCTTAGCGTTTCGATCTGCCTCTGATCGAGATCCATCCCCAACATCGTCTTCCAGAAGAGGAGTATTGACATCAGTTTCCAGAGAATTTTCTATCATTTTGTGTTCTTAATTGATAATTTAAGTAGGGGTAATATTCAAGATGCATAAATTATAAGAAATGAAAATGGAGGATACTAGAAATTTGTTGTCTCAGGATATTTATTATGGTATTAAGGGTGTTGAAATAATTTGTTTGATTAATAACTAATTATTAATTTTAAAATTAATTAATTGATTAGGCCCAATTTTCTTTTTCTTTTTCTTTTTTTATTACACCTTTTGTTTCTTGAGTCCTTTTTCTCCGACTTTTATAGAGCTTGTATACCACATTCTCATTTGTTTCTTCTTCTTCTTTTTTAAATGATTATCATTTCCTCCTTAACTCCATTCTATTGAATTTTGTATATTTTTATTATTTTCAGTTAATTTATCCCCTCAGAGTTGAATCAATACATCATCAAATTTTCAAAAATAAAAAAAATAATAATTCGATTCTTAATTTAACTAATTTTTATCACCAACTAATAAATTCAACCAATTAATTCCATTTTAAGTATATTGATTTCATGTTCATTTGTAATTACACGTTAATAGACTTTATAAACTATTTTATTTTCATCAATGTTAATTCACGGGGCATTTGAGAAAACAAAAACAATAAAGAAAACAAATAAATAGAATATAAAAGAAAATTTTTGATATGCCGATTGAGTTTTAACTCGATTAACATAGGTATTGTTGTCAGTGCAGGAGTATGCGAGTTTGAGTGTACTGAAGCGCACTATCCTCCTATTTAAGGGTTGGGGAAGGGCTATGAATAGTTATAGGCGAATATATATGGTAAAAAAAACTATAATATTTGAAATTAAAAGACTAATAAGCTGACTTATTTTTCTTACATGAGTTAAATCGATCAATGATAGAAAGAAACATGTAAATTTTTTTTTTGAAAAATTTTTATATAATAAATTATTAAGAAGTTTTTAATAAATTAATTAAATAATTTAATGATGTTTATTTTCAAAGTGTTACAAAAACTCAAAAAAAAATAAATTAAAATGCTTTGATTTATTACCAAATTTCAAACAAAGAGTTTTAGAAGGGTAATGTATAATCTTGA
The DNA here is from genome assembly GCA_025698515.1 of Gossypium sturtianum. Classification (NCBI taxonomy): domain Eukaryota; kingdom Viridiplantae; phylum Streptophyta; class Magnoliopsida; order Malvales; family Malvaceae; genus Gossypium; species Gossypium sturtianum. The sequence goes on along the minus strand of CM046955.1, from coordinate 161,456,225 downwards.
GTTACGGAAACATTTACTAAAATATAGATAAAACAATTTAACAGACAAAGTATTGATAATAAAAAAATTTCGTGCTCTATTAAACACCATAGCTGAAATAAATTTGTCTGAAATAAGTTACTCAATATCAATTTATTACTTTTAAAAAATATAATCTCAAACATTATCATTATGTTTTTTTTATTAAATTCTAATAATACCAAATAATTTTTAGATTAAATAAAAATTATATATATTTACAACTTGACACTTAAATTGTATTACCATAAAATTGTTATTTAAAAGCAAAAAATGAGTTTCTTTTTTTCTATATGATTTATGTTCATTTATTAATTACATTACGTTAAACTATTTATCGAATTTTAAAAGCTATAATTAATTAATTTGGCCACGAAAAGGTATAATTAATACCATGAAATAAAAATGTAAAAAAGGAACACCAATAATGCATATTCATGTGTTGTGTACAAGTGCAACATATGTGATTTTATATGTTGTTTACTCTTAACTATTAACGGGATCAACATGTACGTACGTATGTATGTATGTATATACATGAGGAATTAGTGTAAAATTAATAGTTTCCCCAGTGACAAGTTAAGCAGATTAACCAAAAAAGCAATGAAAAGAATCTTCTATTAAAGAAATGAAGAGATGGTGAGGGAGTCAAGAGACTGGAGAAAGCTTTGATTAAATGCTCTGTAGATTTGTATATAATATGTAAAGGTTCTCTTGACATGCAAAAACAAGTTAAATTCGCAAAACAAGTCATATTCTGATTATACGACTCTGTAGAAGCAAAACTACGATCGACAATTACGCTTACAAGTCTGAGAGTTCATCTCCTACACAACATTTAGCTCTTTGAGCCATGCTGTATGCAGAGGGCATGGATCTGGTTTTCCCTCAGCAATTGCCTTCTCAGAGATTGAGTAGAACCATCCATTCCTCCACTTGAACTGTATGAATATGAACAATAATGTCTTAGAAAGGAACGCACAAATTATGATATTCATAAAGTATATTCCTATATCGTGACCTGCAGTTTTTTACCTCTTTAACCGCTGTTGGGAAGTGGGCCACAGCTCGAGAATAAGCACATAGCCTATCCTCCATAGCTTCTTCAAATGTTATACCTTTCTCCGCTGCAGCAGCAGATGCGAGCTCTGCAATGAGGCTTGACACCTGAAAACTTAGATTTCAGGTCTTACGGTCAACTTATAGATACATAATCAGCAAGGCTGAGAGATTTGAAGAACAATTGTTTAAATAACAATATTTCTGCATCTACTCACCTCATGCCATAGTTTTGCCAGTTCTAAAACGATTGAAATGATATTTTTGTTTGATATTTTATTTTTAGGAAATAAAATGGGAATGGTGTGCACTTCCACAAAATTAATGATCCAACTATATACTACTGAAAAGAAAGCTGCACCTCAGAGCGGTATTCCTTCTCTACAACGCCTACAGTTGCCCCAGGATGACGAGCTCCAACAAGCATGAATGCACAAATCCATATGAGCTTCTCCAACATCTGCTTCTGAAATGCTTCTTTGTCAAGAACCTGGTCAGACAAACCCGAAGAAAATACAGAATAAAATTTGTTAGTGGCACTTAAGGCTTGCTCTCAATAGTCAATTTGTTTCTCCAATGTGATCCCTAAACCTACAACTTTATACCGCTTTAATCCACTAGTTAGTAGAACCATCCACCATGACATGAACACTCTTAATCACCAATAAGGAAACAATCCCACAAGAACAATAATCAATTGGCCAAATCAAATAATGATTCAATTATTGCCCAACTTCCTCTTTCACCATCCCTCTATCTATATATGAATGTCAGAAAATTTCAATCCCTTTCTTGTATCTATAGGTGTTGCGTATTTCCCTTCCTTCCAAAGGCGGGAGGAAAACACTCTTTCATTTCACTTAAATTAATAATTTTATTTTGAACTTTACCCCTAAATTTCTTTCTTCCCTTCTATTTTCCATCATTCCTATCAAAAGGAAAAGCAAACTTCCTTCCTCTTTGTCCTTTTTTTTTTCTTTCCTTGCTTTTCTCCATTCCTACCAAAAATAATACCCTTTGGCCAAAAAAAGAAAATTTGTTTGAGCATGAACTTGACATGAAGAAAATGTTCATTAGCCAGTAGTGCACCTTTTGGAGGATAAGACTCATGTTACCCGGGCTTGTATGTTTGTGTCTAATATCTGAGTTGGACACAAATTTCGACATAGCTATGGAAATGATGCTCCAAATACATTGAAAAACTTCAAAAAAAAGAAAAAGAAAAGAAGAAGGTATAACTGTGTCAGACAGTAAAATAGGATAATAGAAAAAATATATCTTTTACCTTGCAAGAGAGGCCTCCAGCATTTAATCTGGTAGCTATAGCAGATGCCCATTTCCCATATGCTGCAGTTAGACCTTCAGGATTTGTGTCAGTCTTGCCATCAATAGGAGGTTCTCCAAGCTTCGCTACAGCAAAATATGCCAGCACCTGCTCTGCATCATTAAGACCTTTGCTTTGAAGCCATGGCTCCAGCATGCCATTCTGGAAAAAAACCAAATCTGCTAGATCATCAACACCCAGTGGTTGATCAAATAATTTTGAATTGAATAAAAAAACTGGAAGTCAAATGAGAACGAATAAACATGGCATTAGTACATAAATTACGGAGGAAATAAGCACGAATAACAACGTAAGTCAACTATGTAATGATACTCAATTTTCATCCACTTGCTTAAAAAAAGTTCATTGAAACTTGAAAGACCAACAAGGAACAGAGCATTATTAAATTTCCACATAAAGCTCCAAACTCCATTGAATCAACAGTTTATAAGGAATATAAAAAGGGGATTCCTCATAATCATCCATAGACAATTAATCAAAAACATAACAAAAGATGAAACCATTTTATATTAACCAAAATGAGCAAAGAGCATGTATGATTGAGGCAGAGGTACCGTTCCAACGAGATTTAGGAGTGGCGTCAAGCACAGCCTCAAGATCATCATTCCTAGTACAAACCAAGATAGGACCTTCAAAATCAAGAGGTACAGCTTCACCTCTCTTCACCAGCAAATCATCTCCCTTGCCCATATCTTGCAATGCCTTTCCCACTCTTCCACCACCAACAATAATTGCTGGCACCACCTCGGTAGCAGTAGTCGTAGGGGGAGCAGCCATAACAATGGAGGTGGACTTCTTTGGAGTGAAAAAGCGTGTAGCAGTGAAAAGAGCGAGTTTAGGAGAAATAGGTTTGGGCGAATGGATCCAAAGGAGAGAAGAGGTAGAGAGTGTGGCCATGACGGTGGGTTGGTTGGTTGGTTTGGCGGTGGGCTTAGAGGCATGGGTGCTTTGTGCTTTTTGTTTATTGAGTGATAAGCGACAAGAAAGAAGAAGAGAACCACTCGATTCATGGGGTGGCCTTATCACTTCCTGAATTCTATCCGAAGTATGAAATTCGGGAGGTAAGAATCAGCCCCGGGTGCTAGTGTGCTTATGGCCAGACAAAAAGCCTCCCCAACAAACCATGTCGGATCTCTGGACCGGGCTACTTGCTTGGCCCAGAAAATCTGATCTTGGACAAAAGTTTTTGAACTCAGCTATCCGATTTTAAATAAATTTAAAATAAAATTGATTTTATGTGTCAAAATAATAATTTAGCAACCATCAGAACATTGGGTTCTATAGTCTCTTTCAATGGCAATAATTTTTTAGTTGACTTGCTTAAAATATTAGGTGTACTCATAACTGCTGCTTCATAGGTTGATTTTTAGCTTACTGCCAAGATTATTCTAATTCTAAATAAGCTCAATTGTTTCTATTTGTTATGGTATTTTTTGTTCCGATCTAAAAACTGTACGTAACTTCGAACTACCGACCCATGCAGAAGAATTTGGGTCCCATAAAATAGAGATATTAAAGGCTCACGGAAAGAGCTCGCGAACTAGGTTCGCATGCATGTTACTGGGGGTTTGCAGATAAAGAGTGCGAAGTCAAGCATGTGGTATGATAAACACGTGTTAAATCTAGAGCAATATACGTGTTGACTTGTATGAAGCCTACTTAAGACGTCATTTTAATGAATAGTAACCGTATTTTATAAATACCTAATTCTCCTCATCGAGAGGACACATAACAAAAACACTCAACAAATATAAAATAAGTGTGGATGGTTATTACTCATTACACTAGTAAATATATTATAACAAAAATATTATTATTCGTTGTATTTTATAAAATTGGTTTTTTTTTTTCTCAATTTGATGTTAATATTTTTGTCTAGGTAAAAGTAGAGAGTTTAAAATATTTTCCATACCTGATTGCTCCTGTGGATTATGCCTAGCATAGATTTTAATGAAGTAGTGAACAGCTGCATCTCGCAGTCCTATTCATCCAGAACTCTTCTAATGGCAACCAACAAGTGACCCCATTTACCATTCAAAACCCAATAGCTACTATAGGCCCTTTAACCATAAAAATCATATTCCCTTTTTAGGATTTCAAAAGAATTATTTATTTGGAATCATAAATTCGTAAAATAGACCAAAAACATGGGATAATTGATTCAGACCATCCGAATATATCCTTACATTTTTTATATTCAAAAGTTTCAAAACTCTGTTCCCGCTTCTTGTCCATGTAAACAAAATAGTCAAACCCAAATAATCTGTAATTAAGAACCGGTTGTCTTTCTTAGGGCTAATTTGACAATATTTTTGAAAAGTATTTTTGAAAAGTGCTGTGAAAAAGTACTTTTAAAAAGTTTAATCTAAAATTTAAATATTTAGTATTGCTGTCAAAAAGTACTTTTGAGAAATAAAATGTCCATTTTAGACATGTTATTATTAAGTAACAAATATTTATTTAAATAAAATTTAAATTAGTTAATATTATTATATTTTAGTAAGAATATAAAAAAATTATTATAACTTGTTAATATTTTAATATATGAAATATAAATTTTAAATATTTTTAAATAATAAATATTAATTACTTATAAAATTTAATTAGAATATATAAACTACATTTTAAATATTTAAATATAACTATTAAATATTTTTAATTAGTATTTTAAAAAAATATTTTTTATTTTTAATTAATTATTTTAACATATTTGTAATAAAAAAAAAAGTACTATATTATTAGAGGGGTGAAAAAGTAATTAAACACTAAAAATGTTTTTGGGAGAGGAAAAACTAAAAACTTTAACTTCTCCTTTTTCGTAAGATTTTTTAAAAAACACTTCAAAAATTAAAAATTTTCTCAGACAACTTTTTTTCAAAAATCTTTTTGAATGTAAATATTTTTTTAAGCAAAGAATAAGAGGCCATTAATTTCCACCGTAATCCCTCCATACACAAAAGGACAACAAGCTTTAAACAGTTACCGTTAACCTTTACCAAACACTGCGCATCTCAAATTCCACACATTTCCCTATACCTTTTTCTTTTTTCGAATTCAAAACCCTTTTCTTTCAATTCAATTTGAAACCTTCATTTCTCAAACAAAGGACTGGCTCTCAAGCAAGCTGACCAAAACCCAGAGTTCTAAATCTGGTCCTCCGTTCTCAAACAACAATGGGTGAGTTGAAGGATCCTTTAGTTCAACGCCAAGCTTCATGCAATGCTCCGTATGTTAATCCTCTCATTGACCTCAAACACAACCGCAGCTGCAGTGAAGGGAACCCTGCATCATTTTCAGACAACAAGGAAAATGTTGTCTTTGGTGCTGGCAAAGAAAATGCAGCTCCTTCAACAAATAATGGGTCTTCTTCTTCTGAAATTGCTAAAAAGACTACTACCCATTTGAAATCGCTGTCCACTATTGGTACTTTCGATGCTTCCAAAGAAGTTACAAGTTACAAGTCTCTGTCTACAGGGAAGGTCTTGAAAGAATCGTCCCTTCAGTTCTGTATGCAAATGAATGAACCTGACAAGGCTTTTGGGTGCAAGTTATGGGACCCCATAGATTCAGACAATTCTGCTTCTTTGAATATTTGGGATTACTCGGATTCCGAAGCCGCCCCGGCTTCTTCTTGGTCTACATTGCCCAATAGGTCAGTCTTGAACATAGCCTACTGCTTTTGCTGCTAATTCATGTCATGTGTTTCTAACAAGTTTTTCTAATCGCTTATAATATGTTGGATGGTTAAAGTTTCAAGTCTAGTTGATATTTAGTTACATGTAGAGGAGAAGCTTGTTTAAACTGGGAAAGATGTTTTGTGTACCCTTTTTATTGATGTGTTGTATTTGGTGGCTTTTGTTTTAGGGCTCTGTTGTGCAGGCCGTTGCCACTGGACATAGGAAGATGTACTTGTGTTATTGTGAAAGAACCCTTACCTGATGGGTTCCATGGCGGCACTCTGTATTCACTTTATACCAATGTAAGATCTCTTTTGACTTGTTAAGAACCCTGGTAACCTTTTTCAGTTTTTTCTGTAAGATCATCTGGATCACCACTTAGAATCCTTTCATTTTTATGTAATGAAACATATAATGAGCTGCACTAATTCTTTAGTTCAGATTGTGCAAGACGCATTTACCAATACTCTTTTACATTTGATCTATTTGGCATTTCAACACGACAGGAAGGTAAAGGACGACAGGATCGGAAGCTAGCGGTGGCTTATCACAAACGACGGAATGGGAAATCAGTGTTTGCCATAGCTCAGACTACCAAAGGAATACTGTCTAATTCTGATGATAGTTGCGTTGGACTCATGACAGCTAACCTCCTTGGATCAAAATACCATATATGGAATCAGGTTTGATCTCTAAAAGGTTAAACCTTCTATAAAATGGCCATCAAATATAGGAAACAATCCTTACTTCAATTGGTTAATAACTTGCTTGGTTGCAGAATGGTCGAACCAAGTCATCAAACAAACAATCTAATCCTCTCTTGGGTGTTGTAAGGTAACCCTAACATCCCATCTCTGTCTAAGTTCATTTCCTTTTCACTCTCTCCCTTTTGATTTTATTTACTTCTTTAGGTTCATGCCAACCATAGCGACATGGACCGGGAGTTACCGAAGCATGAAAGCATATATACCTAAGCACCAATCAATGCAGCTCAAGAATGTGGCTCAGGTAGCTCAAAGGATTCACTTTCTCGATCATCCTTGACGGGGTGTTTATTCCCCTTGTGTTATTTTGGATACTCTATTACTGTGGAGTTAAAAGAGAACATAAGATGGATAAATCTCTTTGCTTTTATGTAGATGCAACACATTAATGGACTACCTAAGGACTGGGAGGAGAAAATGGACAAAATCCACAAGTTGTTCTCAAGGATTCCTCGTTACAACAAAGTAAGAGTGTGTAAACCTGTATTTCTCATCATAGAAAACTGAGGTTTCGGACTTGGGTTTCTGTCTAACCCTGTTATTGCTTTCTGTTGAGTCAGATATTGAAACAATACGAATTAGACTTCAGAGAAAGGGGAAGAGCTGCTGGACTCAGAATACAAAGCTCAGTAAAGAATTTTCAGCTGACATTGGAGGTATTATAACGTTTTTAAACACTGCTATTAGCTATGTATATACAGCAAATAAATTTGTACACAAACACTTGCAAGAAGACTTAACGCAGGGATACATGCAAAGTATGCATGCATGTGATGGGAAACTTATATAAATTTAACTCTGGAATTGGTTTTCTAGGAGAACGGAAGGCAAACAATTCTTCAGCTTGGAAGAGTGGATAGATACAAGTATGTTATGGATTTCAGGTATCCACTAACAGGTTACCAAGCATTTTGTATATGCTTGGCTTCAATTGATTCAAAGCTTTGTTGCACTATGTAATTGAAGAATCCCCCAACATTTTGTTCCTAGTTCAACCTCTGAACCGAATTTTCTTTCCTAGTTAAAAAAAAATTGACCATTTTTTGTAAGAAAGTGACAAGCTATGTAAACAAGCTTAGATGATGATGCTTCAGGTTTTTAAGAATCATAGCTTGAATCCTAATTCTCCGTCCTCCATTTATTACTAAGGTAGCATTTCGTGCTTTCGCATGTTATAATTATAATGGAATGTGATTTTTTAGAATATAAGTATGTACTTACTAAGAAGGTATTGATTAAAATCCTAAGAAAGTTAGTTTATTAAGAATACAATGATAATTTATGAATTTACCCATATTAAATAAAAAATAATATTAATGGATTTAATTGTTCTTACCAAATATTTAGATTAAATATTTAATAATAAATTTTAATTGTTGTTTTTATTTTTCTTAATTTATAATGTTAATTAAAAGGAAAATTGTTTTAAATGTATCCTACATATATTTTCTAAGTAATATATATATATATATATAAAACTTGTTTTGGAATAAATTAAAAAAAAAATTATGTACATATAATACTTGCGAATAATCCATTGAAGTAGTAGAGAAAATGAAGTAGTAAGACAAAGGTATCCTAAACCAATATAAAATAAGGTTAATCTTATCTTAATATTTTTTTTAACTTTCCTATTTCGTACATTTTATAATGAGAATTACATTGCTATATTCCTAATAATAATAATAATAAGTAACACTCAATAATTTTTTTTAAATAAAGTAAATAAAATTTGACATTCTAAATGTTAGAATCACTTTTCAACTCATTAAATTATTAGGAAAATGATCATTTTCCATCATACCAAATGTTACCTAATATCTACTAATGTCGGGTTAGTTTAATTTGGATTAATTTCTTCCTTTCCATGTCAATGAATTCAACTCCCACTTTGCTAAGCAGTCACCATTCTTCCCATGCTGAAGTAATCGCCATCCATGCTCAAACTATTATTTTAATAAAAAAATAATAGTTTTTTTTTTAAAATTTAATATTAATATATATAAATATTAATATTAATATTAAAATATTGTTTTAATAGTGATAACGAACTATTGCTATCCATGAACAATAAAATTCTAAAAATTTCCATTCACGGCCCAACCCATCCTCCTGACCACATATAACGCTACCGACAACCATAAACCAACGACCTTATGAAAACCAATTCAACAAATAAAACGACGCAACGTTTATCTAAAAAAAAAAAAAAAAACACCCCAAGAACTAGGCAACGTTGCTTGCAATTTGCCTGCCTCACAACTTACAAAAGCAAAAACGCAGACCCATACTTGGAAAATAAATAAAAAGCACGCCCAAAATTAAATACATGGCTCAGGCTTGGCAACAGCTACCAAATTACAACACTGATGTTTCCTTTTCTGTAATTAATTCACTTGCCCAAATGCTTCTCCCATAATTTCCTTTTTTTTTTTTTCACTTTAATTGTTATCAATCAAGTTTCTTAGCCATCAAACGTGAGACACCAATAAATTAGATATATTGTATTTAATGTCGATTTTATAGGTTCCTTTTTCTTTCTTTCTTTTTTAAAAAAAAATTAAATTAAATTCATGAGTAGAGATTGAGCTTACAATTTCCTGTTTAGTTCCAGTTTCTTTATTCACTCTTCACATGAAAATAAAGAATGAATAATTATATTTAAGAAATACATAAGGTAGGTAAAAAAAGAATGTACATATCAATATTAATTTTGAATAACTAAATATTGTAGCTGATGGATGGACAAAACATTAAAACGTGATAATAAAAATATGATTTGACGGAAAATATTAAACACAATATAATATATCAATGTTTTAAATTTTATATAATATGAATTATTAATTTTTTTTTTTTGAAAGAATGAATTATTAACCCATTAGAATTTATTCAAATATAAAATAGGTGGATACATAAATTATGATATCTAACCTTTGTGGGCATTTAATTTAACAAGAAAAAGTAGATGTACGCTACCTATCTAAGAATTTCCATTTCATTAATTAACACCGCATGCGTAGCGTTTTCAAGTTTCAACCTTCAACTCCTAACAGCAAAAATTGTTGGTTTAATTGGGCAGCTCTCATAGATGTCATTTGGTCTTTAACACATGCAACTCACCATGCATGCATCACATTGCAAATCATAATTCCCTATTTTCTTACTAATGAAATTAGAGATAGATTTAAATGTTTATAATAAGCAACCTTCTTTTGAAAAACAAAATCATAAGATGTGGGTTTAAAATGAATTTTTTTTTTCATCTTCACGTTTTACAGACAAGGACAATGTTTGGAATCTTTTGAATGGGACCAAAATAAATATATATATATAATTTTAAGAGTCAAAGTTAAAATTTTTAACTAAGCCAAAAAAAAAAAAAAAAACTAAATAAAATCTTTTAACAATGTAGTGGAGAAGAACCTTTTATTTTTCATATATATATATATTTCATACCAATAAAAGAAAAATATATCTTCAATGTATAGTTGCTACTTATTTTGCATATGTAAATACTAAAGGGGTTTTTTTTTTTTTTTCTCGAGGTTCTAGATGTTTTACATTTATTCTAGAAGAGTTACTTTTACGTCTGTTCTTTAGCATTTATTTATAAATTGATAAACTTATAATTTAACGAGCTTATTGATTTTTATGCGAATTTACTTTATACAATACTTCATAAATCAGTTAATTTTTTATTGTATTTATTATAATATATTATATCGACTTATTGATTTTTTAAATATATATAAGCTAACAAGAGATATTATAACTCTCTAATTCCGTTGTGAAATTGAAAAGTCCCATTAATTAAGAGTATATTAGAGAAACTTTCAGAGTTTATTGGGATTTAGTAACTGTGATAAGTTATGTTGTTCTATAAGAAAATAATAATAATAGTTTTAGGATCCGCCACTCTCAGCAATAAAAGAAATAGAAGAAAAAAATGCAAGTTTTTTTATTTATTTCACGTAGTTAGAAAAGGATGCGCAAAACCAAAAATCCATTTTTTTTTAAAATAAACATTTAATAGTTATATTATAAGACATATTACGTGTGTAATAAACATTGAAGTTAAAATTAACCACTAATTAGTAAGATATGAAATGAAATTTAAACATGAGTACGTGACATACAAATCTAAAAATAATCCTATAAAAATCAAAACACATTTTATAGTTAAAAAAAATGAAAATTATATAAATATACAAATATATACAAGTCCATCTGAAACAAATTATTAATGTATAAAATTTTATATAAATTGATTAACTTTTTATAAAAAAAAAAAAAAAAGTCAACGTGAAAAGAAACATATATTTTTCTCTAGAATCATTACAACAAATAATGCAAAGATCCATAAATTATTTTCTAAACTGAAACATGATAACAATTTTTATAAACAGGAGATTGATTGAGAAACAATATAATGATATAAGCACACAAGTTAATTTTTAAATCGAATCACTTTAATAAACTATGCAAATACAATAAATACAAAAAATGATATGCACAAAATTGTATATATCAATATGTCAAAGATTTATATAGAACAAACTAATTACGCAAATAACATTAACATAACTCAATTACAGAACATGTTAGAATTCAACATAAAAACGAATCATTATGTTTTCAACACAAAAAGCTTTGTAATAATTTCCACTCGAACAGAATAAAAAGTTAAAAACATAGATTTTTTTTTTTTAAAAATGACTTTCACCTGAAAATACCAAAGAAGGTAATTAAGAAGGTAACTTTTTAAGTTGTTGTATAGATTTCGCTTCTTGAAAATACTTCGAAAGAGAAAATACAAAAAGGAAAGACGTATTTGATATGCCACTTTCATTCTTAGTAATGAAAACCAAACCAAAATTCTTGCTCGTGAATCATGCGTCATCTATATATTTTTTCTGCATTCAAGGAAAAATCGTGATCTTGAGTTGTGGCTATTATTTATTTATTATAAATTCCAAATTTTTTTTTTTTTTGAAATTATTCGAAAAAACCGTATGTTTCTTTTGAAAGAAAAAAGGTTTTATACGTTTTGGAAAACAGGAAGCAAATGACCACGAGCAACAGTCAAATACCACTTTAAGTCCCTAAAAGTTTGTGTCCCTTTCCATTATAGTTCACTTATAAAGATAATGCTTTACATAAATAGAAATGTCAATTAAAAAATATGATTATTAATGAAGCAGTATATATGTTTCCATTCATAATTGATTTATTTAATGGAAGATTAAATTTATTAATATATTAGAAAAGCTTGAAGATAATAATAAAAATGTTGCACTAATTTATTTATGTGAACGAGTGCAGATAATATTAATATTTTTAATGAATTTTATATTTTTAAAAAATGCTGGGAGAAAAATGTTAAACCAAGACTAATTTAAACTGAGGACTTAGAGGTCAAAATGTGAATTAAACACAATTTGATGCATTGTTCAAAAATTCAAAATCATTTCAAATATTAAGGTTTTTTTTTAAAAAAATTTTTTAAGAAATGATCAGTTAACTCAAATTAAATCTTTAAACTGATTGTAATCAAATAAGTCTAAATATATAAATATTGATAATCAACCAAAATCAAATAGTCAAAGCAAGCTAAAGTAGAAGTGTCAATCAATCTCAGTCAAAAAATAAAATTAAAAATAAAATGAAGATATTATTTATCTCGGAGAGCATAACTTCAAACCGAAGCGAAAAGAGAGTAGAGAAAAAACCGCTTCAAGACGGCCAACACATCCTTGTATCGACACTCTCTCTCCCCTTCTATTTCTTTTTTCCCCTCAAACAAAGACCTTAACCTTCGTTTTTTCCTGGATCCTTTGAAATCGTTTCTCATTCTTTTGCCCCTCCCATTCTTAAGGTTTTCAGAGTGAGGGTGTGTGTTTGTTACTCTTGACCTCAGCTTTTTCTGTTTTTAGTTTTTTGATGGCGAAAATCTCACATCAAAACCAGAAGAACGGTTCGGATAATGAAAAAACTGCTGCACAACCTACAACCAAACTCAAGCGCACTCGTAAAACTGTTCCCCGTCACTCTCCTCCCCAACGTAGCTCCACGTATCGAGGCGTTACTAGGTAATTATTCATACATACATACATACATATATATAGTTATAAGGGATTGGTGATCTTTCTTGGCGATTTTGTTCATTCAAGATATATGGACAGTCTCAATTCTAATTTTATTTTGCTTTTTCTTTTGTTTTGTTTTTTCGTGGCGTTCTGTTTTGATTTCTCGATGGTTTCATTAATCAGGCACCGATGGACAGGGAGATTTGAAGCTCATTTGTGGGATAAGAATTGCTGGAATGAATCGCAGAACAAAAAAGGAAGACAAGGTAATAATAATAACTATCCTTCTTCCTCACCCAATTTTCCTTTGGTTTTTTTTTTTTTTTATACAATCAAACTAATAGTTCAAATTTAATTCTGTAAATTTCATGGTTGGTTTGGCTTGATGACGAGATCGAAACTGAAATTAATGCAGTGTATTTAGGTGAGTTTTGATCACCTTGATGATCTTTCTTTTTCCCCTCCCCCTGTTTAATATACTTGTCATTGTCAATAGCTATGTCGAAATTGTAGAATCCATTTGATTTTTGCCTGTATCAGAATTTGATGGAATTCATTATTTTGGATGTATTGATATTTGATTAGGTGCTTATGCGGATGAAGAAGCGGCTGCACATGCATATGACTTGGCTGCATTGAAGTACTGGGGACAAGATACTGTCCTTAATTTCCCAGTATGTTCATTTCAATGTTGGATTTTTCTTCTTATATACACAGACTTTATATGTATCTTTTTCGGGTAAAAGATAATTCACTTTTGGTTTACTAATTCTGTTGTAGTTATCCACTTATGAAAAGGAACTCAAGGAAATGGAGAGTCAATCAAAAGAAGAATACATTGGATCTTTGAGGAGGTAATACTTCAAAAAAAAATATAGTGTAAAGAATACCATTAATAAAAACTTTATCGTTTAGAAAACATATATATATATATATATGAAATAATTAGAGTTTTTAATTCATTTATACATATTTTTGGTTTAATATTTAAAGGAAAAGCAGTGGATTTGCTCGTGGGGTCTCAAAATATAGAGGCGTAGCCAGGTTTGATCCTAACTCATAGAATTAGATTTAAAATTTAAATTTGTGGGGTTTATTATTATGGCCATTTAAAACTTTTTTTAAAAAAAAAAAAATTATTTTGTAGGCACCACCACAATGGAAGATGGGAAGCTCGGATTGGCAGAGTATTTGGCAACAAGTATCTCTATCTTGGGACATATGGTAATTTTTTATTAGTTAATTGCTTTCTAAATTGCCAAATAAATTAGTGGGAGGCTTTACGTTATAAAATCAAAATACATGGTTATATGTGTGTAAAAGGAAAACGATGAGAATGAATTGTAATAAAATCCAGTTGGTTGAGATATTGTTTACCAAACTTCAACAGCCTCGCCTACTGAGCTATTTAAGATTTGAAAAAGTCAATTCAACTAAATCTCCAACTCTCCACCCATATCTGCATGCATATTTAGTTCTCCTTTATTATATACATTAATTAATTTAGATGGTTTTAGTTGGTTCCTGTCTTCTTTTCTAAACATTTCACATCACTCTGCAGGTTTGGTTATCAAATTTCATCATCCCTATCTTACTTTTACTTTTTCTTTAGAACTTTCATATTTAATATAAGTTGATATGTTGTTAGTCAGCTATAATTCGCCAATTGCTAAAACATCTAGTCATTATATATATTTTTAATTTATTTATTAATTTATTGATGATATAATTCATTATACTATATAGTGTAATAAATAATTATTTATTTTTAAAAATATATGATTATGTGTCATAATTTGTTATAATTCTTTCTGTAACATTGATATTTGTCATTTTTCAGCAACACAAGAAGAAGCAGCGATGGCATATGACATGGCTGCCATAGAATACAGAGGACTCAATGCGGTTACGAATTTTGACCTAAGTCGTTATATCGATTGGTTACATCCAAATGACCAAAGTGATTCCAATAACTCTTCAAACCCTCAACAAAACTTTAATGGTGACACCAATTCAACCCCGAGTCCTAATCATGACACCAAGTTAAGTGATACGCGACTAAACGACAGCAATAGCAATGGCAGCAGTAGCTCAGCATCATCGGCACTAGGGCATTTGCTGAAATCATCAAAAATTAAGGAAATGTTAGATAGGACATCGGAGGCTGCATGTCCATCAACGCCGCCGGAACCAAACGTACCTCGTCGGAGCTTTCCGGATTATATTCAAACATACTTTGATTGTCAAGACTCTAGCAGCTACACTGAGGATGATGATATTATTTTTGGCGACCTAGATTCGTTGGCGATACCCATGTTTCATTGCGAGCTTGATGGTTAGATTTGAAAAAGAAAAAACAAGTTAAGGATTTAGTGGCAATGCATAATTAAGTTTGCAGGAAGGGAGTTTGTTTTTTTGTATTGGTTCATTAAATGTAGATAAAGACATTCATTTATCAAATATTTTTAAATAAAAAAGAATTGGCACCATGGAGCTTGAATTTTACATAATTCTTCCGCTAGTGAGTTATCATATTTTAGTACTGTTTGAGTTTATATAAATATAAACAATAGAATATGATATTTTCAAATAAAAAAATAATTTAAAAAATAGAATATAAAAAATTATCAAAAACTGAAACTTTAAATATATATACACATATTATATTTAAGTCTAAAAAATTACACCTATTGTAAGATTGAAATTAAAAAATCACGGTCTAAAAAATAAAAAATTTACCATTTCAAAAAAAAATTATACAAATATTTGTCATATATTAGGAGATTGGTGGAAGCAAAGGGGTAAAAGCTTTGGACGACAACACTTCTCTATTGATAATGGTGCGCCATACTATGCGGCGTATGCCTATATTTTCGGCTAACAACATAAAGGCTTGGACTCTCACGTACTTGAAAATTGAAAAGGTATAAAACAAGAATATAATTACACGAATAATACGAGGCAACTCCCCCTTTATCAAAGGAAAGCAGAATCAACTCTAATTGCGGTGAAAAGGTTAGGTTGGGATAGGGTTGTTATGCCAATTACTTACCCTTACACTAAATTAAAGTGACATTAAAGGATCAGTCTATTTTTCTACAATTTTATTGTGAAAGTGGGCTTGGGTTTATTGGGCCTTACGTGGGTCCAAGTTTTAGGCCCTTTCAACGCCATGACATTGTCAAGTAGTGAATGCGGATCTAAAATGCCAGACATCAATTTTATATTGCAGAAGTTATAATGTTGCACATATAGCTGACACCAAAGTGTGGTATCTAAAACACATGTCAGACATTTTGGAGGAGTTTGGTAAGCTTTAATTACAGGGTATTCATAGCGAGTGGTTTTGACAGGTGCAAGGTTGATTTTTTATCTAAAATGTAATTTTAAGTGATAATGTGAATTTACTTACATCTATTAAACAACATATTCATAGTTTTTAATATATAGTAATAGTACTATTAGTATAAATAAATTATAAATAGGAAAGCTCACAAATTTGTTATGGATATATGGGAATTACGTTAACAACACTACCGTATTATTCAAGTCAAGAAAAGGACATTCAAAACAGGACAGCCCTAATTCAATTTTGATTTCCTTGTTTACATATTTGACCCATCCACCTCCTCCTCTTTCATCAAACCGTCCAAAATTCTGGGGTCTTGTCTGATCTTTCTCCAACTCTGGGGTCCCAAACCCCCCATGTTTTGAACAAATTCATATGCCCAAATCAAAACAGAATCCAGTTTTTGCAATGATGGAAGAACTGGAAGACAGCGAGACAAAGCCACTTCATCAGGATGCAGGAGGTAGCCATGTGAGAAGGATTAACCCCAAGAAAGGTATTCTGGAAATGATGTTAAGACCAATACGATGGTTAAGAATGTTGAGTGAAGAGTTGCATTGGAGCTTTGTGTTGGGAGTGGTGATAGTTTACGGAATCAGTCAGGGTTTTGGTGTTGGCTTGAGTAGAGTTAGCACACAGTACTACATGAAAGATGAGCAGAAGGTACAACCCTCTCAAGCGCAGGTCTTGATTGGGATAATCCATTTTCCTTGGATTGTTAAGCCTCTTTGGGGCCTCCTTACTGATGTTGTCCCCATTCTTGGTTACCGGAGACGGCCTTATTTCATTTTTGCTGGTAAATTATGAATAACCCAAGCCATAGTTTTTCTTTTTTCTTTTTGGTTATTTATTATTGGATTTTTTTTTAATCTTCTTGTTCATGGCGTCCTGTTATCTGAATTTTAGTTTCTGATGGGTAATGGGTATATCATGGAATCTTTCCAACTTCTTTTTTAATCCGGCGTAGACAAAAGAATGAAAATAAGAGCAAAGAAAGAGGATGGAAGATAGAAAGCCCGGTGTACCTTATTATATATGATCAGTGCAATTTTTTGACAGATTTATTTATGGTTATTTCAGGGTTTCTTGGTGTGATCTCAATGCTAATTCTATCACTCCATAAGAATTTGCATCTTGGATTTGCCTTGTTATCGCTGGTGGCAGGAAGTGCTGGTATTGCAATTGCTGATGTGGCTATTGATGCCTGTGTCACACAACATGCTATAAGTCATACTTACCTTGCTGGTGATATGCAGAGCTTGTGTGGGATGAGCTCTTCTATTGGAGCATTGTTAGGATTTTCGCTTAGTGGCTTCTTTGTTCACCTAGTTGGAGCTAAGGTTTCCTTTCTACCCAGTATTTTATTAGTAATTGATTTGCGTTATTCTAGATTTGATGGTTTTCAGATTCTTTGAAAAATTCAATACAATTAACTGAATTGGGCATTTGATCAAACAGTTCCAATTGAATTATAATTTTAACTAGTAAATCTTATGGTGCATTCCTAGCATTTAAGTAATAGATTTAATTAAATTATTTGGGAAAAATGAAACCAAAACTCTTTGTGCCATTGAATTTCAATTACCTCCATCTTTACAATACTAAAATTATTTATAAAATTTGAGAGTAGTTGATTAATAACAGAGCATCATAGAGAGGAATTCTGAATAATATTAAGGGTTGATAGGGTCTATGATGAAGCCAATATCAAGTGACTTAAGGAGTTGAATCTTAATTTTCAAAACTTTGTCCAGGCATAAAAGAACACCTCACAGCCTTAGCCTGGCTTATTTTCTCTTATTTAAAAGCTACTAATTATTCAAGGCATGTAATCTCACAACTTGATTGAAATCCAGACTTTGCTAACCTCATAAGAATTTAGAATTTCTGTCTTTCTCTGTTTTTATGTCTCTCTTTCTCTTTTCATACAAGAATGCAGAATCTTTTGTAAATATTACAGATGTTGTGCCAATATATCCATAATAGAAGATTTTACACAATAAAGAAATTTTGATATAAGAGTTATTTTTCTTCAGTAACCACTCAAGTTAGGATAGGTTGACAAGGTATTCTGTGTACCTATTATTAGGCCATAAAGTTCTTTCTGTATTGCATGAGTCAGTGAAGGTGTTACTTTTCCTACAGGGTGTATTTGGGTTGCTTGCAATCCCTGCTAGCCTAGTTGTTTTGGTTGGAATCTTGTTGAGAGAATCCCAAGTGCGCAACTTTGCTTATAGAAGAGTAAGTATATTCTTTGCATGCTCTGCATTAATCTTTCAGTTCTTCCCTGGATATATTGAAATGTTGGAAATTGAAATTAGGTAAAGGAGAAAATTGTAGATGCTAGCAAGGCTATGTGGACAACACTGAAATGCCGAGATGTTTGGCGACCGTGTTTATACATGTATTTGTCTCTTGCACTAGGCTTACATATCCATGAAGGGATGTTCTACTGGTATACAGATGCAAAGGAGGGTCCATCTTTCTCACAGGTAGCACCATTTCTTTTTATATTACATATGATTCAGTAATAACACTGCCTTTGGAGTTGGCAAGTGGGCTCTTGAGCTGGATTCAAGTAGTAGTATGTTGCTCCTAATTTCAATCGTTTGGCTTGTTTGGGCATCAGGGTGCCCAAATTTAAGTTATCTTAGGTTGAAGTTATTTTCATGTTGACTTTTAAAGTTGATTCAGCATTCATTATGTTGGTTATTTTGTGGGTGAAGTCGGGTCATCCTTTGACAATTACAGTAGCAGGTATTGGTATTGGTTTGGTCATTTTGGTTTTAGGTTGCTTGGTTTTATGTTATTCAAATTCAAGTTGTTAATTTCTCACTTTTAAAGTTACTTTGGGTTGGGTTGCGTCTAATTAGTGATGGATCTGCTTACACCACCTCTCTAGGTACATTTCACAGTTAGTCCATGTTTATATTATTTGTTAGTGTTTCTTTGCACCTTCTACCTTTGTGTTCTTAATGTTTTCATTATTTAATTTATGCAGTCTAGACTCTGGGAATAACCTTAAGTAATCAACATGAAAAAGAAAGTGATATAGGCATTTTGACTGTTTTTTTCCCCAATATCTAATAAATCTCTTGGTTGTAAGCTGCAATTGTATGCATTTTGCAGGAAGTTGTTGGATCCATATTCTCTGTTGGTGCCGTGGGCTCTCTTTTTGGGGTCCTTCTGTACCAAAACTTCTTGAAAAACCATCCTTTTCGTGATATACTTTTTTGGGCCCAGCTGTTGCATGGTGTTTCTGGATTGCTGGATTTGGTATTGGTGTTGCGTATAAATTTGAAACTTGGTATGCCAGATTATTTCTTTGTGGTGGTTGATGAAGCAGTTTCTCGTATGATTGGGCGTATTAAATGGATGCCTTTTCTCGTACTTAGCTCCAAGCTTTGCCCATCTGGTATAGACGGCACTTTCTTCGCTCTAATCATGTCAATTGATCATATAGGATTGCTTTCATCAGCCTGGTCAGGAGGCTTAGTGCTCCACATGTTGAATGTTACACGTACACAATTTGACAACCTTTGGATAGCCATTGTTATCCGGAGCCTGTTAAGACTTATTCCAATCGGGTTCCTATTTTTGATACCTAGAAGTGATCCCAACTTGTCCATCCTTCCATCTGAGATGTTGAGGACAAAAAGGGGCAATGATGTACTTGAACCCGAGAATATTGAAATGGCTACTCTTGTCAATAGCATCTGACTTGAACCTGGGCTGGTATTTAAGGCATAACCTCTCCAAAAGTGAACATCGTTTTTCTTGTTGGGGAGTTATTGTAACAATTATCTTTTAGAATGTTTGAGTACCTAGACATGCAAGGACGTCTTCCTTTTTCTCCCTATGCAGTATTATGTTTCCGGAGGTATGGTTGCCTTTGAATCATTTGCTGAAGCATCTGAACCTATGCTCAAGGGAGTTCTTATTATCTGGAAATTCTGGCTTTACTCAGTTGCCACTTTGCCTGTAGCATTGGAAATGCAGAGTCCGGACAGTTTCAAGATATGTTGCAGGTCCTCTCTCCATCTGTCTCTCACTCTCTGCTTCAACTTAATTGATTTCATCTGACCTCTGATTCTAGTGGTTAAGTGTGTCTTGAATAATATGTGCATTTCGGCCAAAATGGCAATGGAATTAGTTACATTGTCAATGCTTTGTTAGAGACACAAACTGATTTACACACTGAAAATCTTTCTTCATACATTGAAATAAATAGTACAAGGATATTCATTTAACATGAAAATTAAACTCTTGCCTCTGCTGTGGAAGTAGTGTTATTTCTGGCAATAGCTGCCAACCCCCCCAACCCCCATTTTTAACATTTACTAATCACTCAGGAAATCTTGAGTGGCTAACATTATCTGTACCTTCAATTCTCCCTGTGGAGTAATATGTATATAATATGAATTAAGAAAGATGGTAGGTTATAGGTATTGTTAATTGCCAACACATCACTTGGCTTAGAAAAGATGGTGGTTATATGTATATATATATATGTATCTCCAAAGCTGCCAACCATTGCTGTTTTTTTCTGCTCAAGTAAAACTGCAACTTTCCTGCGCAAATCCCAACTTAGACCCCTTTGTATCATATATAACCCTTTGGTTTCTTTGCTGATAATTTGCAATGATACCTATTTCGTCTTCGAATGAGAGGCTTGCAAGAGCCAAACAAACCTGAGATGCATCTGTCTTTACAAAGTAAAAGACCCCGGTGATATCCACCTTCATCTCAGCATTACCCTCAAACTGCAATTTTATTGTAGGAACATCCACTTCTTGGTATGCACTAAGGTTAAAGCAAGTATCCAAGATCGAGAAAGCCGGTGCAGTAGGAAAACCGGAGAATTGTTTCTGAAACTCTGCCTTCAAGGCCTTGTACATTGTTGGAGGAAGCCTTGTGATAACCGTCCCGGAATCAATAAGCATCGAGCTTTTGCCAAAGCTTGAATCTTGCAGTGTCACCCCATCAACACTGATACCAGTAAGGTTGAGGAAATAAAAAGTTGATAGCTTTGGATTTGGGATCATTCTGGTATAAGAAATGGGGCTTGAAGTATTGTAAACTGATGAATTGCCTCCCAAAACTAATGAACCTGATGCTCCAGATTGTGTTGATGGCAAACAATAGGAGAAAAACCCACCAAATATTGCTTTAGTTTGAGAAACCAGAGAGATTGAACTCCTCCCTAGACCCAACAGACCTGAAGTTCCACCGAACAGACCATTATTGTTCCGGCCGCACCCAAATATGAAATTGTCCACTGGAGTCTTCCCTAGATTGAGTTGATCATGAGCTAATTCACCACGAGTGTAGGATCCGTCGCCATAGCTAACAACATAGTTACAGGTTGGCGGGTTTTCCCCACAGATTCCGGTGTTTCCAGTAGCAAATGCAAGTGATTGACACTCAGATGAATTGCATGGGACTGTTCGGTAGGAAGGAGATGCAGTAGGGTTGAAAAGAGGTTCTTTTTGGCTATAACATGATTTGCAAGGCTGGCATTGAACCCAAGTCAAATCACTTCCGGTATCAACAATCACAGTCATTTTCCGACCAGCTATTTCGACTGTAACAATGTAGTTTAGCGTCCCGAGTTCGACTCCAGAAGTTAAGGGAAGTCTATCATCGGAAACATCATGTGTTTGGGTAGAGGCCATGTTTTTGATCCGGGCTTGCAATGACTGAACTCTTAGATCATCCAAAATCAAGCGTTTTTGAAGCAACTTGTTCCAGTCTTTGACCCCTCCTCCGTAACAATAGTCCTGGTGCTTCATTTCCAATATGGTTGCACCTTTCTCCTGTCCTAAACATCCATAATGAAAGGGGATGTTATTATGCCCACCTTAATCAAACATAATTTTGCATGAAGAAAGATCAAAGCATTACAATGCCAAAAAAGCAAAACCAATGGAATAAAAGAAAGCAAAAGGTTGATATGCAAGAAAAAAAAAGAGGCACGTATATATATGGATTTCAATGGTTTTCAATCCTGTCCATTGACCAAAAGCAGTGAACACAATTAGGTAATATAAATTGAAAATTAGATATATTTATTTTTTATATACGGAGAGTATTAAAAGAGAAGTGAGACTCTTCAAATTAGAGGCACATATAAGCCAATTATAGATTAAATAATGTAATGAAAAGCAAAGTCAAGCTTAAAGTACAGTTTATATAGTTTTCCTTCCACTATATGGAGTAAATAAAAAGAGAGTGATAAAGAGTAAGGCAATAATGGCTGTCTCCCACAAGGCATGAAGCCATGAAAGCAGTTATGGGTCCTTTATTCCTTTCCTAGCAGGATAAAAAAAAAAAAAAAAGAAGAAGAAGAAGAAGAAGCTGAGACAGAGGTACATATCTCTCCAAGGTGGAAAATAAAACAAGGGTGAAGCTTTGGCTACCAATGTAATGTAATGAGTCCTGTACATTTTGTTTGATAAAAAGTAAAAACATACATTAAAAGAAAAAGTAACAACTTACTTGATTTATGAGACAAACAAGTAGAATCAACAGTGTCCCATGGAAGGTGGAGAAGCTGCTTGTCTCCATAACAGTGAACCTCATTGTGATAGTGGAGGAGG
This sequence comes from Gossypium sturtianum, assembly GCA_025698515.1. NCBI lineage: Eukaryota > Viridiplantae > Streptophyta > Magnoliopsida > Malvales > Malvaceae > Gossypium > Gossypium sturtianum. The sequence goes on along the minus strand of CM046955.1, from coordinate 161,433,325 downwards.
AGAACAAGTAGTGAAAGCATAAAAGGGAGAAGAGCCATTCCTTTCATTAACAACATTGCTGAGCTGAGAGTGATGAAAAGAAAAAAGAGATGAAGATGAAGAGGAAGAGAACAAAAGAGGAAGGGCTGGCTAAAGGTCCCACTGCTGCATCTCGAATTATTGGGGATTCACATGCTTTTACTTACCAACACACTAACACCACCCCCTTCTAAACTTCTTCTCCTTCTTTCTTTGGATTTAAATAGATTCAACTCCAACCCCATATTATTATATCATCCTTCTTTCATAATTTTTTAAATTTCTTTTGTCCTTCATATTTATGACATTAAACCTGTTGCATGCGACGTGAGCGAAATTACATTCTCTATTATATTCAAAGGATAAAACAATGCCTGGTAGCCTCATGTAGACTAGACTATACTTAAGTTATTAGGTTGAGATTATGACTACTTATATTCTTTTAATTTTAATTACAACATTTATAAACTTCACGGACTAAATAATAAAAAAAGAAAAAGAAAATTGGTTTTTTATGCTTTAAAAAAAAAGAAATTGTGAGGTTGTTTGTTGTAAGAAAGGGACTTATCTCTTCACGGAATCTACTGTAACAGCTTACACCCTTTGAGGGACAGACAGGCTCTTTTGGTGCGTTTTTTATGTTCCCCGCCTTTTATTATTTGCTGTTTTCTGCAAGTGGAATATTTTATTTTTATTACTGAATATAATATATGGATTCTGCCTTCAAAAAAAAAGAAAAAAATTGGATTCCAAATTTATATAATCATTTTTTGATACGAAGATCAGATTAATTTGCTGCTATTACACTAACACACTTCTTTATATTAACCTTTTTTTTTATTTACACAACATCTACCGAAATACCCAATTATTTAACATTCTTAACTGATGCCATTTTTTTAACCAAAAAAAGTGATGCAATTTGAATGTTAAAAGAAGAAGGATAGTTTAGCTTTTGCATGTTTCTACTCTCACCATGCATTTCTCAAATCACTACTGATTTTGAATCTTATGCTACTATAATTTATTTGAAATTTAGAAACATAACTTTAATTCCCTTTTTCGATAAAAAAACAAAAACCCTTCAATTTTTACGGTTTAATTTAATTTAATTATATATTAAATTATATAACACCTATATTATTCGTCCAAAAGAAATTTTATTATATATTAAATTATTTAACATTCATATTATTCGTTCAAAAAAAAAACACCCATGTTATAAATGAAAGAGAAAATTTATATAAAAAATATATAAAATCAACAAGTTTGAACATACAACTAAAAAAAATTATAATAAAATTTTCAACTTAGCTATTCATCTATTTTAATTTTTTTTAAATAGTAGTTTAAGCTAAAAGGGTATAATATTCTTATATTAATTTTGTTGTTTTCTTAAAAAAAATTATTTCTAAATTTTTTTAATTTAATTAATATCGGATTGACTTGTGACACGAACTTAGTCAAATATTTAATAATAACAAAATATAGATAATGTACAATATTATGATTTCTTTAAAAATAAAATTTTATGATCACCAATCAAATTTCATCGAGAGTTGATTCATTTCGTTGATTGAATGCGTTTTTTTTTTTTAATCTAAATGCTTTTCTTTTATATATAAAATGCCTACTGATTCATTTCGTTAATTGAAATTTTATTTTTTTAAAATCTAAAATGCCTTTTTTATATAAAATGTCTACGTCTACCAAAAAAACTCCAACTGCTTTATCGCAGAAAAATACACATTTAAGTACTCTCGAATACATTCTTTTGGTTGTTAAAATAGAAATAATGCCAACTGAACTAAAATTTAATATTTTAATTAATTAAAAACAGAATATTTGTTTTTATATAATATAAATCCTGTTCATATAATTATGAAATTTTAAATTATATATTGAAAATAAAATAAAAAATTTTAAATCATTATCTTTTGTTTTTGATAAAATATTAGAATATTGTAGTATTAGATGAAATAGAATGGAATTGAATACGGGGCGGCTGGTAATAGGCGGAAGCTGCTTTCACCGCTGCCCAAGTGTTTTTCAATTCAACCATGATGAATGGTATGAACAATTTGACTTTTACAATATCTTATACAAGTGGTGGTGGTGGTGTGTATTCAGCCTTTTGTGGATCCACATCAAATTCACTTCATCTTTTTCAAATTTTGTTCACAACTTGAAATGTATTTTTTATTAATATTTCAGTAAATCCAATCTCAAAACACTTTAATCTAAGGTCCGGTCTACATAAAGTAAACCCGTGAACACATAAGGCTTGAAATGGAGTGATGATGGTGATTGATGTTGTACCACCATCCACCCAATAGCAACCATTTAATCAGTTGTTTTAACATGATTCTTTGAGCTAGTGTTTGTACATCCAAATGCCATCATAAAAACTAGCACAGGCTTTCTTAGATACAAAGAAAACACATCCATCCATCAAGGATTGCAAGGTTGTAAGTTAAATTGATATTATCCAATAAAGAATAAACTGATTTAGTATATTTTTCAGCAACTTAAAGAGAATATATATATATATATATATAATCGCAAAATCGGACAAAACAACTATACCAGTCATTGCTTCATAACTCAGCAAAGGGGAAACTGAAACGGAAAAAGAGTACCATCTACTCTGCTTTGAGTTGCTTTCGTCCAGCATGCATTATTAGTGCAAGACCAAAGGATCCCACCATCCCAACCACATAACCAGCCATTGCACCATAACTCACACAGATTGGCCAATCCTACCAAGGAAAGTAATTGAGTACGTCAAGCCTCTAATATATTTATACATATAATCGCAATGCTATATCCAAACAAACATGTCAAATTTGCAATACACTCAACAAACATGAATAGTATCTTATATACCTGACAATATAAAATAAAAGAAAAAAATGTTTTGCCAAAGCTTAATGGTTAGGAGGGAGAGATACAGATCAATATCCCACTGTCATATTTGCATAACTACAGCCATGTGACAACCCTTCTTCTTCATGCATAATTTGTAAGTCATAATAGAGGAGGTAGCCACTAAAGGCAGAAATTTCAGCTTCTAAGGGGCTGCCTAATATCAATTGCACATTAACAAAGCAACAAGAATCAGCAAAGCTCAATGCAGATAGGATGTTTCCGAACACTAGTGCTTTACAAGTATTGGGTGCGGAATGTAAGGGAGACAACAATCCTTTTTCTTTGTGAGAGTACATCGAAGCAATATGCAAAAGATAACCACAGCTACACAGAGTAATGCAGTTCCATATAAAGCCCTGAAGTGCAATGTCATTTGGTCCATATACATGAGAATAGTGATGGACATAGATCACAAGATACAGAGTGTAGAAGATAGACTCTTGAACTTCGTCTATGGAGTCACACATCTTAAACCCCTCAAGACCAAGATCTTCCGCCACATCCAAAGGAGATGAAATGAATCATACACAATAAAAAACCAAGAATAACAGCAATCACAAGAATATGCCTGAATATATCTCATACATCAGGTGAACAAAGCAAAAGTACATTAGCCACTTCTACAAATCACTCATTGAAAAAAATGCTACACAAACAAGTAAGATTAATATGAAAGGAAAGGCATACTTTGATTACCCCAGAATAAAATTAAGACTGTAAACAAGGATATAGGCTCAGGCATGCCACCAAGATACAATTGCAAATAAAAAATTTAACCAAATTGACCAAGTGCATCTAATAAGTTTTAAAATTTTCCCAACATTAATGTTCAACTTCATCTGCACCTGGAGGAACAGAAACTATTCAATAAATCTGTTCGACAGAATGCATACAGAAGTTTGGGCATAACTCCAGATGATTTTAGTAATTTGTGCAGTGTCTCAACCCTCCAGTGGGACTGGAATCTGTTGTCACATTCTATACAAGTTTCATTCAATAATACATTTGTAAGATCCACTTGCTTAACAAAAACACCTGATGAAGGGATATCAGCTCTATTAATTGGAAAAATATCTTTGAAACATAAGTTTTTGTAGGAGACATGTTTAAGTAATATATAAAGAACCATCTGGTTGCTCACCAGCAGTTAAACCCACTTGTCCATATGCCTTAACCATGTTAGACTCGGGGCAAATATTGAATATACAAGTATTGGTTTATTATAAGGACTAGTTTCAAAATAATGATTCTAAGGTTTGAATTCATTAATCCCATCAAAGAACTTAATGGAAGAATCCAATCATAAATGGAAAGGGGTTCGAAGTATGGAAAAAGGGAATAGTATATCTAACAAGTATGCAAAATTTGAGCACAGGAATGAACATAGATAGCATGAGAAATCCTTTCCTGTTTTACTCATTAGCGATAAAGAAACATAAGAACTTAATGTGAAACGAAAATTGTAAGTCACAATGAATTATCGGGGGGAGATGGTACCTGCCAAGGGCGTTCCCAATCAAGTGGCATAGGCCAAGCACCAAACCAAGCTCCAATTACAGCTCCATGTGCTGGTAGACAAAGCATAAATTCCAAAGGTCCATTTGGCCTAAGAGAATGATATCAAACATCTATATCAACACATAGTAAAACCCATGCACAAATCAATCAAACATTATTCAGGTAAAAATGAGAATCTAGATGGACAAGACAGCAACCTCTTTATACAGATAACCAAATTTTCTATTGAATCACTCGCCTACTACTACAATTTATGTTGCAAACCTAACTGTAAGTACCATAAAGCTTTGATACTAAAAACAGTATGCTCTGAAACTTTACTCTCATTCCAACCTGTAAGCTCAAGCTTTAGATCCACAAATATGCCATAACATAATTAAGCCAGAAAATTGCAAATCAAGTTTGAAAGGCCGCCCCACTACTATCTCTTTGACTCACCAGCCCTCTTCTCCAAACATACAAATACACCAAATTAAAGGTAAAACTTTCGACGTGGCTATTTGAGAAGAATTTATCTCTCTGTATAAAAGGTTGTAGATATTGCAAACAATGAAGCTAGCTGTTTCACTTGTGAGTTGGTACACAAAAACTAATAAAGTAATAATACGATAGAGATAAAAATGGTTACTGATACCAAGTCTCATTTACCATGCAAAATGAACAAACATATTAAAACAAGAAGCACAATGCTTATGGAAAATGAGGAGCCAGCATTTACACAAGAAACGCTTACTTTGTACATGCAAATATGCGATGCCAATCTGTCCAACTTGAACCATAAACACAAGCTGTGGGCACAATCTGCAAAAAGGCACCAAAACGTAATTTAGTGCGAGTATGGAATATAAAGGTTCATGTTACTAGTAATTTAGATGAACATAATACAACTAGAATTCAAATAATTAAGTCATAACAGAAATTCATCAATACTGCCTATTGACTAAGAGGAAACATGAATAAAATATAAATCAACACTGCATCCAAGTGACAACTGCAAACATGGAAAAAAAGCGGATCACAACGATGATATACCTTTGGGATTTTATAAACAAAATTAAATAAAATAAATCTGTAAAAGGAAACATATTGCTACATGAATATACATGTCCAACACCCTATGGAGTCGAATATTAAGCATTCAAATATGTAAGCTAATGCTGAAAGTTCCTAAATGATGTCACAATATATACTATAAATAGACAATGGTATTAAAACTTGGAGACTTACAGTGAATGAAGACATCAGAAGAGACCAGTTAACTGTCTTTTCTAAGTATCTGCATCCAACAAGAGAGGAACATAATTAATGCCCAATTTCGCAATAACTAACTTCTAAACCATTATGAAAACTGAAAAGCAAGGCCATTTGGCATCCTTAGATAATATTGTCGCAATCGTAGTAATGCTAAGGTGTGGATTATATCCACCCTAGATCACGTACTGCAAGCCGACGGGTGCACCCAAAGCTAATGCTCCAAGCGCATTTAATAGAGCCCCTAGAAATTGAAAGACACACAAATTATACAACTATATTGCTAAAATTATAGTATTCAAGTGTCATTATCAGCTTAACACTAACCAACAGGAAGTCCCAGCAGACCTCGGGCAATAGCTGTGAAATACTGTAAAAACCCAACATAAAACAATTAAAAAACAGTAAATAGAAATAAAATTCATCGAAATTATTGGCTAACCGAGCATTTCTCCGGTTTCTGTCTACAGCAACTGAAAAGAAGGATAACAACTGGGAATTCAATAGCCTAACAAAGAAAAACAAATCATTAGAAACAAAAAGAAATTAGCGACAATGAACAAAGTAAAGAAAGTTGAGGGGGAAAAAAAGGTACCCAGATCAAACAAAGAGTTTTTGTAGGATCAAAGACGAGATTGAGGGAATAGACATGGTGGGCCACCCAAAACCCAGCGGCCAAGGCTAGTCCGCAGCAAACATGGATAAAAAATACTTGGGAAGATGATATTGTCGATTGGGGATTCTTCTCCAACTCCTTCATCTCCTTGTAATAAGATCTTTTCCTTTTCTTTGTACTTCTTTTTTACTATGCTCTAATTGGAAATTTAAAATATCCCGGGGCTTGAGACTTCGACTCGGCCCGGTTTTGGTCGGGACAGACTTCGGATCGTCTCTAATTGCTTTGACTGTTAAATTGTTAATACCATCATTAATTTTTAAATTTTTAAAAACGTTTTGTGTTCGGCCAAAATTTATGATATAATTATATTTATGTATAAAAATTTAAAAGGTCCTAATATTCTCTAAATTTTTCTTGATATTCGTAACTTTAAGAATTTAATCTTTAGTTTAAAAATGTAATTCTATCTATTAATACTATTAAAATTTATTTATTAAATTTATTGGTATAATAATTTAAAATTTTTAAAAAAATTTATTTGGTATTCATGTAACAAAATGATATTGTAATTAACTAGAATTTAATAGAGAATTTTAACAGTGTTGAAAAATTTTAAAAATTTATACTAACATTTTGATCGAAATAAAGTATTTAGATTAACTAATGACATTATAAAAGTTGAGGTAATAAAGATTAAATCTCAGATTTGAGCGAAGTATAGAGATCAAAACCGAAATTTAAGTATTTTTATATAATCTCAAGAAAATAAAGGATTAGAATTGAAAATTAGCCGTAAAAAAATGGAAATGAACAGGTATAGATATTGGGCGGTACTGTTGTGGGAGTATAACTTATTATTAGGGATTATTTTGGCCCAACCGTAGAATGCAATTGTGGGTTTAGTAGTACATGTCAATTGTGAAAGTTAGGGCGTTCCCGCTCGGAAAGTCGATTAATATCCAGTTAATGAACAAATATGGGTAAAGGTAATGTAATGATGATGATAGCCAGCCTTCATGATTGTGGCGGTAGGAAAGATTTTTCCTTTTCGCTTGGTTCTTGTAGTTTGATTGCTTTAGGTCTGTTTTTTCTTTTGTCTAACACAATCTAAAGTACTAAATATCTTATTCAATGTCATATTCTAGTAGGAAGATCTACCATCGGTCCAACGTTTGAATCGATATAATTAATATGCTGTACATACAACAATCTTTGAATAGATGTAATTAACACGTTAATGTTTATATATGTTTAGTCTACTGACACACTTTTATTGTATATCTATATATTTTTTGGAAGCAAGTGACAAATATAACTTCAATTTGTCTCCATTATATACCAGTTTATAGTGCTCGCCCTACTCGAATTCTTTATGTGACACTACAGCAAGAAGGGTTCGAACAAAGGTTGGCGAGAAAGTCTTTGAGGGAGATGCTGTCGGCAGTAGAGGAACGTGTGAATAAACTCGAGGGATCCATAGAGGGCGTAAAGGAGGCACTCGATGGGGTCGAGGGTCACATAGACAACTGGGAGGAACAGTCCAGAGACTATGTGAAGATGTCTCTTAATTCGACCATGGACAAGGTAAACGAGTTGTTTAATTCACATAGAGATAAACTGTCGGACAGGAACGATGCTCTTGAGGCCATGATGATGGCTTTGAAGGAGGAAACAATGGCCACGACGCTGGCTTTGAGCACAAGAATAGAGGAGCTCGAGGGAGAGCTGGCCTTGTGTCGAGCCGCGGTGGGGGAAGGAGTTTCAAGTGCAGCACTCAGTAGCGAGTATGTCCCGAAGCCGAAAGAGTTTGTGGGACAAGGTCTGCATGCGATGTGGACAATTTCTTGTGGAGGATGGAAAACTACTTCCGTGCCAAATGCATCGTGGATGATGCGGGTAAGGTAAATACTGCTTCATTATTTCTTACTGATATTGCACTTTTATGGTGGCGAGGAAGGACCACAGATAAAAGGCAAGGTAAGATTGGGACGTGGCAAGAGTTCCAATGTGAGTTGAAGGGACAGTTTTACCCGAGTTTACTGAGGAAGAAGCTCGGGCAAAGTTGCAAGGGATAACATAGCGGGCACACGTGGGGAGTATGTTCGAGAGTTCAAGGAACTCATGCTCCAAGTTTCGAGTGTGTGACCGAGAAAGAAGCATTGCTTGCTTTTCAAGAGGGATTGAAGCCGTGGGTCGGGACGGAGGTGGAACAAAGAGGTGTCCAAAACGCGCGGAAGCCATGACGGTAGCGGAATCCGTGGTTAAGCTTGGTCTAGGGAAAGACAAGCTTGGGTCTTCCAAGTCCGAGGAAAGGGGCGTACGTGAAGGGAATCACAAGGAAGACATTGTTGATGGCAATGGCAACGACGAAAATTGTGGTAATGGGAAACCACGAGTTGGGAAGAAGAAACCCAAGAGGAAAAGGGACAAGCTAAAATGCTTTCTCTGCGACGGTCCACACATGTTAAAGAAATGTCCAAAGAAATCCGCGCTTAGGAAGAAGCCGGTGGGAAAGGCCTTGGGACTTGGTTCGAGCGCAAGGGGTGTCGAAGCCAAGGAGGTCGAAAGCGAGAAGAAGCCAGTTGAGTGCTTCTTGTGTCATGGTCCGCATAGGTTGCAGAAGTGTCCGAGGAAGTCTGTCATCAAAGGGAACGATGGAGCAGACATGGAGCCCAAGAAGCTTGGTTCGAGCAAGGGAAAAGCCGAAGCCAAGAGGGCAAAGAGGAGCAAAAAGAAGCGAGTAAAATGCTTCTTGTGCCGTGGTCCGCATGAGTTGCGGAACTATCCAAAGCAAGCCGTAGTCAAAGGAAAGGCAACGTCCGAGCATGGTGAGTCGTCGGAGGGGCTTCCACCCAAGGAAGAGGTGAGTTTGTCATCGAACTTAGAGGAAGAAGTTGCGATGAAAACAGTGAAGCTGGGACCAATTAGGCTCAAGTCGAGTGAAGCGTCGGAGTTGGCCGAGTCATCGACAAGGCTTCCACCTATGGGAGAGGTGGGTGATGCATCGGACTTCAAGGAAAAAGAAGTGATGCATGTGGGACAGTTGACCCGAGTAAATGCAAAGGTACATTCCGAGCACTCTGATAGTGTGTTGCATTCTAACTTGTTGACTTGGCAAGAACGTAGGGGCCCTTTCGAAGTTCTTGAGCAAGGAGGCCAAGAGACTATGGGCAAAGCGAAGCCAAGTGTTGTGAATCACGAGGATTCTGTTCGAGAGAAGTTAGAATGTGGGCAAGAGAGTGACATAACTCCTTGTCGTCGAGATGTACAAACGAGTAGTACGGCTCGAGTGAAGAGGCGACGGAAGCCGAGGCGAAAGTCCAAAAGGAAGGGAAAAGCTAAGGCGTCAAGACGAGATCGAGGTGAATCAAGTCAGTGCCATTCGGAAGTCGCAACGAGGATGTTACGAGAATGGGTGGGGGAGAATGTCACGGGTCAGAGTTCAAAGCCCGTGACCATCGAACCAAATGTATCTGATGGAGGTCTATTGATTAGATGGGGATCATTTGGGCCATGAGAACTAGCCCGATTCAATGAACTGTTGGAGAAGCCTATCAGATTGAAGCCTGGTTGGCCCGATAGCGAAGATAAGGCAACATAGGCAAATATGGTAACTAATCTTAGAAGATAGAGGGAATCATATCTTGTAAAAATTAGATAGGATTTGATATGGCATAATCTTGTAAATCCCTTAAATTATGGGATATGGTTAATCTCGTCCGTCGATGTAAATGTATCTTGACCGTCAGTTTTGGGGGAGCTCAACTATAAATAGAGAGCCTCCCCCTCATTTGTACTCACTCCATTCATTGTTTCATATTCTTTGTGAATAAGAATAGAGAGCATTTACTCAAACACTTTACGAGCGCTCTTTCTGTTGTTCTTTGGTTTGCTTCTTTTTGGCATAAGTTTGCTTCTGCTATTTTGTTGGTGCCTTGGAGGAGTTCTTAAGGAATCCTCATTCGAGTTAAAGGCTGACTTTAGCGGCGCTTTTTTTAAAAACGCCGCTAAAAACATGACCTTTAGCGGCGCTTTTCCTAAAAACACCGCTAAAGGTCATGAAAAATAAAAAAAAATTAAAATATATTATAAAAACACCACAAATCCATTCCCACAAATTAAAATGACTATTAGATGTCAATTTTCAATATACATTTTAATCTAATTGAATAAAGCCTATTTTAGGCACTAGCTGATTGCAAATAACACACTAGCTGATTGACTAAAGTAAAGCCTATTTTACATTTTAATCGAATTAACATTTGGATAAAGCTTCCTCCTAATAAAATATTCGTCAGATAATGCGGCCTTCTCCAAACTAATAGCTACCTGCGAAAGGGGAAAATGATAGAAAACAAGAGAAAAGTATATTAAAACATTAACAGTAAACAAAGAAATCATAGACAATATTAGAAATGTCACTTATACAAACTTCAAAGTACTAATGAATCCCTGTTTGGAAAGCATATTAAAACATTAACAGTAAACCAAGAAATCATAAACAATATTAGAAATCATATTTTTATTGGAAAATAATGAACTTAAATGGAAAAAAAGAATTCCTTTGTTTGCTTTTCTTTTCATGCATTTGAGTATTAAATGAGATAATTTGTAGAGTTAATTTTATTATATTATTTAAAATTAGAACCAAATTAATATAATGTGTATGTATTTAAGTATTAAATATATTATTATAGAATAAAAATGACTAAAACATAACTAAACAATAATACTGAAATTGAAAAATTTTATAATTTAATAACTAAAATAAAAATACTAAAATTGAAAGACCATAATAGTTTGATAATTAATAGTATACCTTAAAATCTAAACGATAATTTTAGAAATTTAAATTTAGGCATTTAGCAGAATGAAGCTACTTAGTTAGTGCCGTGCATGTACTGCAACTCTCTTTATGTTTTTTCCTTTTTGGTTTTTGATGTAAGTGCCACTAGCTGATTGAATAAATTAAAGCCTAACTTTGAACTGGGTTGGCTAGTTTCCAAGCACCACACTAACTCTAACAAGAAAATCAAAACACATTAGCCTGGTCAGAAGTTGTATTGCTATCTCACAACACTGTCCCAAAGAATGAGTAATTAGAAAAAGTAGCTGCATTCTTAGACCCTAAAATTAAACCAAACAACATTTCCAGACATAATGTATGTACCCATTCATGTAGTAATAATATTTTTATCATAAAGTTCCAACGAAAACCAGCCCTAAACCCATTAATGATTCCAAACTTAGTTCTATTACTCAGTCTTGTCAAGTGTGAATTAAAATCCAGTATGCAGAATGCAGTATCAGCATAAGATACATCAATTACACTACAAAAAATTGATAAAGATGTACAACAAAAACAAAAACAAAACTTACTTGATTCCAAGATCGATGTGCTCCTGGATGCCAAATCCAAAGCAGCCAGTATCACTAAAGTTCCTTCTCAAAAGCTCATATTCCTTGACCTTCAAACCAGTTGTTAGTTGACCAAATAACCAAATATTTAATACCAAAAATGAAAAAAATACAACCTAAGCTGCAAATTTCAATGAAGCAAAAGATTAAACAAAAAGAATAGGACAAATCATATAGCATAAAGTTTCCATAAAGACACGTGTAACTGGCTTAAATGACTCCATCCAACATCATATAATAACGTCAAGCATGAATTTTTGTAGTACATATGTAGAAACTAGACAGAAAAGAAGTAAGTAATAACTGCGAGAAAATTAAGGAAAATCTGGTAGGAAAGAAGCAAGTACATTCATTTTTGCTTGAGAAAACTCATGGCTCGAGCTTTAATGGCCTCTTGAGCAGGGCCAGGCCTTGTCTTCTTTATCTGTTCCTTGTACCTACTAAGCTCAGCATCCAGTTTCTTCAACTTCTCCTCCACATTGTCCCCACTTTTATTTATCTGATCACGGAAACTCCATCCCATCCATATTATTTCACAAAATAGGCAAAAATTAGAAATCAAACTAAATTATGAACCAAATAAATCCTAATACCAAGAAATCAAAAGATCAACAATAATATAAGGCAGTATTTCCTCACAAGTTATGAAATAGTTTCTATTTACGGGTAACAAAGAAAAGAAACCCAAGTTAACAAAAACCACAACGATTAATAAAACCAATTGTGACTATAACATATGTTGAAACTGTTCAGTAATACATTCCTGATGAATTTCGAACTAAATTATCAGTAATAAATTATCCAAGACCTCAATCATTTGAAGATTAAGGATATTGAATCAAATTGACAAATTGAAGACAAATACTGAAATTCTAAAATATAAAAGGATTTACAATAAACAAACTAGAGTTGAGGTGAGTCTGCATACATGATGTATGTTTCTAAAAATGAAGTTAACCTGATAAAATCCAATGGAGTTAAACCCAAGGCTCAAGTTGAGAAGTCCAATGGAAACGCTATTGAGGATGCCAAAGAGCACCACGGTCTTCATGTCAATGGGTTTACTTTCAAAAAGATTGAAGCGTTGTGCGGCATGAAGGGTGCAAAATGTCACCATTAGATGCCAGCTAGTGAGTGTTGTGGCTGAAGGAGAAATGGGGATTAAATAAAAACCATAACTTAATCCCATCTTTCTGATATAATAATGGAAAGTGATGTTTGAACCAAGGAATAAAAAAAAAGATTCATTCTATGGAGAAAGAATAGAGAAATTACCAAAAGGGAATCCAAGATTGCTCATCAAAGCTTTGTTGCATATGACAATGGAGACAGATGATGCAACTGAAAGAAACAGGGCACCAATAACACCCAATTGGAAGCTTGACATCTCTCCCATCTTTGGTGAAACAAACAAAATAACAACAACAAATAACCAAAAGTTAATGTTTGTTGAATCTTTATTATTTTCTTTGGTAGATATAGTTGCATGAGTTAACTTAAGCTAAGCCCGAGTTTGAATAAAACTTATCTCCGCTGCTACAGACTAAAAATTATGGGAGTGTATGTTACTTAACAAACTTCACAGAAAACCAAGTTTGGAATTAACTACTTACAAACAAAGGCTTTATAAGCCGGCAAACTATGGAAATAGACTCTCTAAACATTTCTAGACTGTACATTGATGAAAGCTTTCATGGTTTGCATGTTTAAGAGAGGCAAAATGCAGTAACAAAACAAATGATTGCTTTGGAAACAAATAGAGCAAAGAGATAGCTAATGTTACCTTGCAAAGAAGTGAAAACTACGAAGTTTTATTTTATGAGCCCCTGAAAAAGATTCAAAGAAAGAAAACCAACTTGGTTTCATCAAACACATTCCCACATTTAAAAGGAAAAAAAAAATGATGAAAATGAACAAAGAAAGAGACCTTTTAATGAGTACAAGTAAGTTTACAGGATAACTGACAGAGATTTCCCATTACAACTCCATAAAAATCACCAGAAAAGTAGACCAGGTTACAAACAATCAACAACTAGCGAAAATAAAAGGTGAGAGGGATAAAGAAGAGTGTTTGAGAGATGTAAAATTAGCTTAGAGAAGAGACATATAAAAAGTTATCTCCATGTTTTTACCCACTTCTTTTTTATTTTTTAATGTTTTCTTTTTCTTTAGTTGAAACATCATCATTCGGCCCTGTATGTGAAATGAGCAAACCTGGACAAATCCTCATCCTCAACTAGGAGGAGTTCCTTCTCCTTTGGCTCGATAGATGGCTTCTAAGCACTCTTTAGCCCTATGAACCTTTGACTCAAGGTAGAAGCTCCCGACCTTTGCGTTCTTCTCAAATAAGACGTCATACTTCTGCAATAAAGTAACAGGAGAATTTTTAAAGGTTATTCAAGATGAAAGCAACAGAAAAGGGGAAAGAAAAAACGATACATGAAATACTAGCCTTCATTATCTCCTCCCAAGCAGTATCCTCGCTTACACCAAGAGGAGTGGGAGAACAGGGTGACAATGGCGGAAGAAATCGGGGATTAGAAATGAGTGAGTCGACTGAGGAGGGAAAGAAAAGAAAGGGGCAGTGGCTAATGTAAAACGGTGACCTTTTTTTACAGTTTGAAACATATTTATGGCGTTTTTGTATGGTGGAAATGTTTTGTGGCGCTTTTACAAAAACGCCACTGTTTCTCAATTTCATTGTTTTGGGTAAATATCCTATATATATCAAAAAATTGAATTATTTATAGAAATGGGCCAGTTTAAAGAATATTTACGGAAAAGGGCGTTTCCCAAAAAGCAGCGTCGCGTCGGTAGCGTTTTTGAAACAACAAAGAAAGCGCGCCCGAGGACGCCGCTTTCGTTGTTTCAAAAATGCAACCGACGTGGACGCTGCTTTTTGCCCTCCTTTTCCCGGGCCCACTTACGATTATGAAAAATTAATTGAATTTTTGGGCTAGGGAAAAATTAATTGAATTTCGTGTGATGAGTCTCGGTAAAATAATTTTGAGGACGCGTTCAACAAACAAAGTGGCCAAAAACGCCTGGAAGGGTGCATCGTCGGTGAGAGTACGAAAAGAGCTCCCACGTGGACGCTTTTTACTCTGATAGTCTCCTGTAAAATTAATTTGAGGAGACGTTTCAACAAATAGTGGCCAAAAACGCTTCCAACAGGTGCACCGTCGCAGGAGTACCAAAAGAGCTCCCACGTGGACGTTTTTGCTACGATAGTCTCCGGAAAAATTAATTTGAGGAGACGCGTTTTCAACAAACGATGGCCAAAAATGCTTCAAAGATGTGCACTATCGCCAGGAGTGCGAAAAAGAGCTCCCACGTGGACGCTTTTCTTTTGCTCTGATAGTCTCCGGTAAAATTAATTTGCGGAGACGTTTCAACAAACAAAGCCAAAAACGCTTCCAGCAGGTGCTTTGTCGGCAGAGTAATCGAAAAGAGCTCCCACGTGGGACGCTCTTTTGCTCTGATGAGTCTTCGACAAAATTAGGCTATAAATCACCAAATTTCATTCTCAAAGTTGCATAAGGGAAATTGAGGCAAAAGAAAAAAAAAACTAAAAATGAGTGAACGTATTAATGCTGTTATTTACTATGATGGTGAAGTTCGTGACACCAAAAATGGTGTTGTTTTCTTATCGGAGAACACAGCGCGACTAAGTTTTAATATGAACGTCAATTTGGTAGAACTTCGCAAAAGAATTAGGCGTAAAATATTCGGAACAACGCCAATGAAAGTTCAATCTATTAAGTACAGATTTTGCGCTTTGATTGATCCGGTGAGATATGACTCATTCGACATCAAAGGTCCTCAGAGCTTTGAGGCAATGGTGGAGACTCATCTTGCCAGTGGATCACCCTATATCGAGGTATATGTAGAATTTTCATCTCCAAGTGATCTTTCTGCGACCTCAACATCTACTGCCGTTCGAGGGGAATACACGACCCCAAGCTGACACTCTGTAAGTGGGAGGCAAAACACAGAAGTACCCGTGTGCGGTGGTAGTATGGAAAACATAACCCCTGCACGATACTCGGTTGGTGGATGGGACATGCATATCCGTCCTTCGACGTCCGATGATAGAAATACGTATTGAGGGACGTCATCAACTTCTAGTGCTTGGAAATCCACATATGATTAGGATCTTTACGAAAGATGTTTAAGGAGGGATGATGTACTCTCGACGACATTCACCGGCGATGGGCCCTCATTTGTTGCAGGTTATGGAGGGTCGGACGATGAATCTGATGTGGATCCACCTCGAGAGCCAGGGCCCGACGGTGCAGAAGTTGGATTATTTTTTGAACCGGAGCTCGTTCCAATTGTACCTGAAGACGTTGAGGGCGGTTCAGACGAAAAAGAAGAAGATCCGCTATTCAGGGCGTACTCGCCTCTAGCCCACATGCATAATGTCGATCTATCTCAAGATGATGCATTGGAGTTTCTGAAACTACACACGGGACGCGTGGATCGTACAAATTCTTCGTTGGATTCGGACCAATTAGAAGTTGGTAACCGATTTTCCAACAAGAATACTTTTCTTGCTGCATTGAAATAATACAGCATCAGGAACGATGTTAACTACAATGTGGTTAAATCTAAGCTCGATAAGTACGAGGCGAAGTGTGCAGTGCAAGACGGCACATGTTCATGGAAAATCATGGCGTCGTTGAGGAAAAGGACAGGGTTGTGGGAGATCAAAAAGTACAAAGGTCCACATACATGTCTTGCCGGTACAGTACCACTATGTGTTCAATGATTTGAATAACACTAATATTATGTAATGTTGCATTATTTAACGTGACTTCGTTGATGTGTGTAACACAAGATCATCCGAGGATGGATTCAGACATGTTGGCTGACTTAATAATCCCGACGGTGAAGGCCGATCCCAAGACTACGGTGCCGGCTTTAATTGGCAATATTTGTAGCCAATTGGGGTACACGCCCTCTTACAGAAAGGCTTGGATAGCCAAGCAGAAGGCGTTAGAAAAGTTGCACGGTCGGTGGGACGCTTCATATAATGAAGTGTGGCGGTGGTGTTAAGTCTTTGGAAAGATATGTCTCGAGCAAAGACAATGAGACCTTGAAATGGAACCGGCGTACTACAATGATCGTCTGCTCCGCAGATGCGCAGTGTTCAAGCGTCTGTTCTGGACATTTAAGCAATGTCGAGATGCCTTTATATACTGCAAGCCATTGGTACAAATTGACGGTATCTTTATTTATGGTAGATATACGCATCGGCTATTGCTAGCTGTGGCACAAGACGACTGTGGGAGAATCCTTCCGATTGCGTTCACAATAACACTGGGGGATTCAGTTGATGACTGAGACTTCTTCCTATCTAGGTTAAGGAGGCATGTCTGCCCCCAACCTGACATATGTGTTATATCGGATCGGGGCCCTGGAATACTTGCGGCAATAGAACGCTAGGGAAGCATGTGGCATCGCACACACCATCGATATTGCCTGAGGCATGTTTCATCCAACTACTATGGGCAACATCGATCTAAAAGACAGAAACAGCAAGTGACCGATACGGGTGTGAAATATCTATTAATATAATTTCGTTTGTAATATTTAATTTATTCTCAATTGAAGAGTGGTATGTAATATTCGCTATCAACGTATATTTGCAGGGTACGAGATCAATAAAGACCGTTTTCACGAGATGTTGGCCAGTTTGCGCTCAGATAACGCCGAAGGCGCAAACTACCTGTGCAATATTCATTTCGAACAATGAACACAAGCATACGACGGTGGCCTACGATATGGTCATATGACCACAAACCTAGCCGAATGCTTAAATTCTGTTCTAAAAGGAACCCGTTATCTGCCGATTACATCGGTTGTGCGAGAGACATATTTTCGTTTAGCGGCACTATTTCCGAAGAGAGCGAGTTATAGAGGGCAGATGCAAGGAGGCCATGTATGAAGCCCAAAGGTCTTGCAAGAAATAAACCGTGGGAAGGCACGGGCCAACACCATGCACATAGTGTGTCACGATCGCGACAGCCTATGGTTTCGTGTCACGGAGTTTGACAGACCGAACCAAGCTATTGTTGGCAGGCATTATCGTGTACACTTGACAAATAGGACCTGCGACTTTGGGATATTTGATGCACTTCGTTACCCATGCGCTCATGTACTTGCGGCTTGTCAGAATCTCCGTCTTAATCCTATGAGCTATGTCGACGAAGTGTATAAATTAGAAAACATGTACAACATGTGGAGACACGTATTCCCACCAGTCCCAGATGAACGTAAGTGGCCGTCGGTATCGCTTGCACCGTATAAGCTATTGCCGAATAGACAATTGAGGCGCAAACCAAAAGGTCGACCTTGCTCGAGTAGAATACGCAACAATATGGATATCCGAAAGAAACGAGCAACCAAAGTCTACCGTGCGGATGGTGTAGGAACCCGCCATACATCTCGCTCGTATCCAAATCGGAATAGTTGACCGTGTTCTTAGCTTTTTTGTCTTCTGGTGGCTATGTAATTTCTATTTTTTTGGAGGAAAACAGTGAACTTTTGTACAAGAACTTTTATTTTATTCAAGTTATTAAAATTAAATTACAAAAAAAAATTAAACCATTTCTATTTTATCAAAGATATTAAAATTAAATTACAAAAAAATTAAATTACAAAAAAAAATTAAATTAAATTACAAAAAAAATCAAATATGCCGGTGGGAACCAATGCCACACGGGGGCGGTCGACGGTTACGCGCTAGATTCCTCCTTCTTCAAGCTTCCGGCGGGGGTCGTGGAACCTCGGGCGGAGAATCGGGTTCCTCCGGCAGTGGGTCTGGTTCTGGGTGTTGCGATGATGACCCACCTTGATAAAATAATGACCCCGGAGGTGTTTGCATAAACCACGGCGGGGTGACTGCATCTCGTACGGTAAAGGAGCCTGGTAGAAAGAAGTGCTCCCCGACGGCGCCTCCTCTGATCCCACATACGATGTCGGCCTCACGATCGGCTGGCCAGCGGGAGTAGTCGGGAACGGACTTGAACCCGGCCATGCATTCCAACCTGGGGTGGGATTGGGAAACTGAAACATATATGGGTTAGGAGGATACATATCAGGGGTAGGGTACGCACTTGGCATAAACGGTAGATGCTGTGATGTCGGTGTTATCGGCTGAACTGATGGGCCCGGTGGATCGTGTAGGCGTGTTGTTCTTGGGCCCGATGGATCGTGTCGATCTTTGTTGATGGCCCCGTCTCATCACCCATTCTCCTTGGATTTAAAGGGGCCCGACGTTTCCTTCGCTCGCGAAGTTGCCGTCGCCTCTCTTCTTCCGACAACATATACGACTTGCTATGGATCCTAAACTATGGCATGTACTCCGACACGCACGCTAACTCAGGAACGATGATCGATTCTCGGATAGGTAAAAAGTCATACCGATTCTCCCACGTCTCGATATGACCTGACCAAAATCTTGGCAAATCCGTGTGCGACTACCGTAAGTCCACTTTGTGCTCATCATCGAGCACCTCAGGTGGCACGGGAATCGATTGTCAGAATCTAAATTGCCGCAGAACCTGATCTGACTGGTGCATCTCCACGGTCGCGTAGGTGATCAATGGGACCTTAACGTGCCAACTGCTTGATTTTGAAGAACTCCTCCGAATTCGCTGCGAATTTCCGGATCCTCGTGCAAAGATGTCCATTGAAATTATATTAACATTACCAAAATATTAGTTATATACATAATACTAGACACTACATACGAAATACTAAATTATAATAACGAAATTCGAAACTTACTTGTGATTCCGACCGTTGGTCCAATAGGAGCCGTATATCCTCAAGCGAGTTAGGTATTCCAACATGACTCGCCGAATGGTTCCACCTAATTAAATAAACTTTTAGCATGCAATTATATTATAAATCTACGAAATAATTGTAAAATATAATATTAAATTTACCTCGTTATCAGTGGGAATGAATATGGCTGGTCGAGTCGAGGACGTAAAAATGGAAATCGAAACCATGCCCATGACTGCAGTAGTGATAGGCAACCTCCGATTTTTGCTTTACTCGGCCGCGTCGCCCCGCACATCTCCCGGTACAACCTCGATAGCACGGCAGACCCCCAACTCAATTCACCGGCTGCTCTGAAATCAACAAGTTTCAGGAGCCATCTCAGGTGGACGAGGTTTCTAGAGAGGTCCGGCATCAGATAGCCTCTAATTATCTAAAGAATGTATGCCCGAGCTGTAACATCCTAGGAAGGGCCTATGCATTTTTCAGATCAATTGTATGAAATGACAAGTCTTAAGTATTATGAATAAATTTTTGATACTTTTGGAAACCTAGAAATGAATGAAAATGGAAATGAAAATGAAAATGGAAATGAAAATGGAGATGGAAATGAAAATGGAAATGGAAATGGACATTTTTGGAAACTTAGACATTTTTGGAAACCTAAACATTTTTGGAAATGATCCAAAAATGAAAACTTGAACATTTCGGGAAACTTGGATATAAGAGATAAATAAAGGAGTTTTATTCACATAAATATGTGAATAATAAGAGATAAATAAAGGAGTTTTATTCACATAAATATGTGAATAATAAGAGATAAATAAAGGAGTTTTATTCACATAAATATGTGAATAATAAGAGATAAATAAAGGAGTTTTATTCACATAAATATGTGAATAATAAGAGATAAATAAAGGATTATTTTCTAATGAGATAATTGAGGAGATAATTGATGGATTAAAGGCTTTTATCTTTTAAATAAAAGAGATAATATTATCAAAAAGATGAGTGGTGGCCAAGTAAAGGACTCCTAGGCTGATAACTTTGGCTATAAAAGGAGGACAGGAGGGCTACTCATCAACATTTGCTCCCTCTTCCTCTCTGCCGAAATTCTCCCTAGGCAAAACCCCCTCTCGCCGAATTTTCATTAAGCAAAAATCCTCTCTTTTTCTTCTATTTTCTTCTCCGTTTCTATTGTTGTTTGAATCTTTGTGGATTCTAAGAAAGAGGGCAATCATCCACAACATCAAAAAGGGGATCTTCGGGAAATCTAAGGATCTAAGGTAAGGATTATAAATATAAATATGTGGTTAAAGATTATGATTCACGTTTTCAAAGTTAGATCTAATCTAACACGAAGTTATAGGATTTCAACAGCTTATAAAGGAATCCTCTTGATTTGGAATCCCATCATAAGGTAAGGGATATTCGGCCAAGGCATAATTTGTTTAAGTGTTTTCCATTATTTCAAAACCGAAACGCGACATGGTTACATACCTAGTATTAGCCGATTTCAAGGAAGAGGAATTCTAGCAACTGTTGGGACTTGATTAAATCAATTCGGCAACTAGGTAAGTAATTCTACTTCTAGTAGGATTTGGTTTTAAGACCAAATAGGTTTATTTATATGTTTTAATTAATGGCCGAATATAGGAGTGAAAGATCTAGATCGGTAGATCGCTCACTGGAATTCACGGAAACTATTAAGCGAAAAAGGTGTGTACTCTTACTAACTTTCAATAAATTGCATGGCAATCATTAGATATGTAAATATGTAACAGTATGTGAATGTGGCTAAGCACCACAAATGTGGTAAGGAGTACCAGCACGTTTCCTACTTTTGATAGGATTGTGAATGTGATATATTTTGAACATGTGATTAGTAACATGAATGAAAATTAAGTATGTGAAATATGTTATGAAATAATTGGGGCATTCGGGATATTTGTGGAGGAAGAAAGTGAAGGTGATGACTACGGTCTCACCAGTAAAAAAGTGGTGACTACGGTCACATAAAGTGAAAAGTGGTAACTTCGGTTACATCCAGTGAATACGATGTCTAATGACACAACATAAGTGGGCGATGAGCACGTCGATCGCAGCGGCGCGCCTTCGATGGTGTGTAGCGGATGGAGGGTCGACTTAGTAGTCCCCCGCGGTGTGCAAGAGTTGGTACGGGTGGTGTGTAGCGGATGGACAAATAGGTTTGGATTTGGGTTGCATCATCCTTTATTTTGTATGAACATGATATTGATATGACTTGTATGCACGATTTGTTGGAAATTAGTACTATGTACACATTGAGTCTGTTGACTCACCCGTTGGGAATTATTTTTCGTGTGATGAGCAAGATAATGGACCCGGGTCGGCGGGGAGCTAAAGGTGGCCATGCATCGCTTGAAGAAATTATTTGGAATTTGGACTTTATGAAATTTTAGTACTTTAAACTTTATTTTGGGTTTGAATGATGTAATAAGGCCATAAGGCCCAATTGGATTTTCTTTATTTCTGTTTATTTTTATTTGAATATGATACAATTTATGTTTGATTAAAGATAAGTAAATTTATTTCTTTTAAAATAATAAACCCAAAAATTATTTTGTCACCTTATTTAAGTTAGATTTCAGAATTTATTAAATAGGTTTCAAATTAAGCCCAACCCAAAACAATTTTTTTAAATTACACAAATTTTCTCTAAGTCATTTAGAACATTGAAAACCGATTTATTTAAGGAACATACCAGATCGGTTCGGGCTCGTGGGCGGGTGTGGGGTGTTTCATTGGTATCGAGCCCGATTTTAAAACTCTCGGCTACTGTGGGCTCAAAGCAAAACGTTTTCAATTCGAGCCCAAATGAATTTCTTTGAAATAAGCGGGTTTTATGGCATGGCACCTAAGTCTCCGACCCATGATCCACCGGTAAAGTACCTTTAACCATCCGTGTGATTATGTGAATTATGATTTGTAAAAGGGTAGCAAAGGCATGGAACGTAGAATAGTGTGATAGGAACTTGAACCCTAGGATTAGACTACTCAAACACTTGAAACTCATAAGACTTAATGAACTTAACAAACCTATGACTAAGTTATTAAGCTAGGGTGTGGCAACCCCTGCACGCATGTCTAGGATTGGATCGGAAGAGCACGGTATTTAAGCGATCCTAGTGACTCACCTCCTCTTCGCAGTATCCTACACGGTGCGTAGCTTCGGTTCGCCCTAACTCGAAGGCTCGGTGGTGTGGCAACCTGCGTGCGCATGTCTAGAAAGGTCGGTGAGAGCTTGGTATTTAAGCGATCCGCGTGACTCACCTCCTCTTCATTCGAATCCTGCACAGTGCGTAGCTTTGGTTCACCACGACCAAGAGGGCTCGGTCATAGGCTAAACACAAAGAATAAAACCCAGAAAGGGACTTAAATGCTTTTTCTATATAAAAAAAAATACCCTTGGTTTATAAAATGACCAAACCACCCATAGTTTTAACAAAATTTCATTACTTTATCAAATGTTCAAAACCCTAATTTGTAAAATATCAAACTATCTTGATTTTGGAAAATTACAAAATTGCCCCTAACTTACAAAATTACCAAAACGACCACGATTTCCAAAATTTTTACAATATCATTGCTTTGAAAAATGTAACTCTCAAAGGAACCCTCAATGTTTTACAATCTTGGAAAATATCCCTAACTTAATAAATTTTACAAATTTTACCCGATTTTTGGAAAAATTATCAAAATACCCCCGAGATCAAAAATTACAGAAATACCTGGATTTCCAAAATTCTTCCAAAATTTCCCGAAACTTTAGAAGTACCAAAATACTTTCGTCAAAATCACCAGGAACTTTTTATTTCTGAAAATTTACTGAAAATACCCTGTAGGATAAAATTACGAAAATGCCCCGGGTAGTGGAAAAGCAAAATAACGAAAACAACAACAAGAATTACAACGCGTTTCTTTGAATGAACGAAAGTTCATATTTGTTGATGGATGAATGAATGAATACAAGATTTGTATGCATGTATGAATACGAAAGAACCACTCTTAAACTCTTCTTCATAAGATATCATCGCGGGTAATAAGTGAAACAAGAATACTAATACATAAAATTCCTTAATCGGATCTAAATCGATAATGAGCTCAAGAGGACGTGGTCGTCGTGGAAGAGGTAGAGGAAGGATGATCGTTAGATCGGGACAAGGTTCTCGACAATGAGATACCACCACCACCACCATCAGAAATTTACCGCCAATGTTGAGCAGCAAAGAGGCTCGCATGAGGAAGATGCCGTGTCGCAGTCAGGCCGCGAGTTTTGGAATTGGTGGTGGTGCAGAAACAATTCAGAAATCGTAAGTCCGTGCTCGAGCGCTCCGTGCTAATGGGTGAAATGTTTAGAGGAGTATCGGAGTGGCACCCAGTCTGGTGAGTCATCGTTGAAGCAATCAGCAGCGCATCATGGATGAGCTCGACTTGACCCCGAGGAGAAGTTGAAAGGGATGACGGCACCATTACGCGATGAAGCGTATCAATGGTGGTTAACCGTTCGGGGCGGTGCCACGGCGGAAGATTCGATCTCGGGAATATGCTAAGGAAGCATTTCGAGAAGAAGTATGTGGGAACCGGTATATAGATGAGCAAAGGAAGGCTTTTCGGGGTTGGTACAAGGAAGTAAGTGCATCACCGAATATGAAGCGGAATTCTTGAGGTTGAGCCGATATGCCCGAGGAGTAGTGGCGATCGAGCATGAACGCTGCTGTGTTCGTTTTGAGGACGGACTTAGGGACGATTTGAGACTTTTGATAGCACCGCATCGTGAGCGGGAATTTCTACGCCTTGGTGGAAAAGGCTAAAGTGGTGATGGAATTAAGGAAGCCACCAAGCGGTGTGTGGATGAAATAAGCCCAAAAGAGGTTTTTTGGGCCATCTGGAAAAGGCCACAAGAGGCCAAGAGTTGACAGGTCACAAAGTCAACAGGTTGGTTGGTGGCCGGCAATTCGCCCTTGTGAACATTGTGGAAGGAAGCACGGGAGAGAGTGTTGGAAAAAGGCGGGACGATGTCTCAAGTGTGGGTCCAAGGACCATATGATTAAGGATTGCCCCAAGCTATTAGATGAGAGCCAACCAGCAGCTCGAATGCTAACCCGGCCGTGGTAGAGGCGGACAGCTGACCTCAAAAAGAGGTCGTGGGTCGGCCAACAGGAGGTAGTGGCGGCCGTGGTGGAGCTCGGGGCAGTACGTACTAATGCCGAAGCAAGGCAACCGGGTTTGGTTTACGCGGTTCGCCGGAGGGAAGAGGGAGACGCACCGGATGTTATAACCGGTACATTCTTTATTCATGACAAACCCTATTTTGCTCTTATTGATGTGGGCTCAACTCATTCCTATGTTGCATGTAGTGTGGTTGAAACACTAGGCCTAGACTACGAACTTTACGATAGGCGGATAAGCGTAGTAAGCCCTTTAGGCCAAAGCGGTGAGGATAGATAGGATCTTTCGGAATGTACCCCTAGAGATTCGGGGAGCGAACTTTCTGGGTGACTTAATGGAATTACCCTTCGGAGAGTTTGAGCTTATACTTGGAATGGATTGGCTAGTAGAGCATCGAGCCGTGTTGGATTGTGCGGCTAAACGTATGGAACTAAGAACCCGGAAGATGAGGTAGTAGTGATGATCGGAGAAAGGAGGAACTACTTGTCTAACGTAGTTTTGCCGACTTTGAAGGCGAGAAAATGGTTAAGAAAGGATGTAAGGCATTCTTAGCCTTCGTGAGTGCGTTAAGAGGAGAAGAGGAAGGTGTCAAGGGAGTTAGAAACGTAAGGGATTTTGAGGATGTATTTTCTGAGGAGGAGTTGCCGGAATACCCCGGATAGAGAAGTGGAATTTGGAATAGATTTGCTACCGAGAGCGACTCCCTGTGTCAATCGCTCCTCACCGAATGGCACCAAAGGAGTTAGTGGAGCTCAAGGCTCAAATCCAAGAGTTGTTGGATCGTGGGTTCATTCGACCCGGTGTGTCTCCGTGGGGAGCACCGATTCTCTTTGTGAAGAAGAAGGATGGAACTATGCGGATGTGCATAGATTATCGCCGATGGAACAAACCCGACCATCAAGAACAAGTATCCTTTGCCAAGGATAGATGACTTGTTCGACCAACCGAAAAGAGGCACTGTGTGTTCTCAAAGATCGACTTAAGGTTGGGGTATCATCAACCGAAAGTGAGGAGGCGATATTCATAAGACCGCTTTTAGGACAAGGTACGGTCATTTTGAATTTGTGGTGATGTTGTTTGGGTGACGAACGCACGGCCGCGTTCATGGATATGATGAATAGGGTTTTCCAACCCTACTTGGATAGATTCGTCGTGGTGTTCATCGACGACATTTTGGTGTATTCCAAGACGGAGGAGGAGCACGATGAGCATCTCGAGTTGTGTTAGAAGTGTTAAGGAAAAGAAGCTTTATGCCAAATTCAGCAAGTGCGAATTTTGGCTCAAGGAAGTGGCGTTCTAGGACATGTGGTATCCGCGGAAGGAATAAGAGTGGATCCTAGGAAGATCAAAGCAAGGTGTTGGATTGGAAACCACCTAGGTCGGTGGTTTGAAATCGAAGTTTCTTAGGCTTGGCGAGCTATTTACGAAGGTTCGTGGAAGGATTCTCGTCAATAGCCGCACCTTTGACAAAGTTACTAAGGAAGGAAGTACCGTTTGTGTGGACGGATAAGCAACAGGAGAGCTTTGAAAAGCTTAAAAAGGTGCTGACAGAAGCTCCGGTGTTAATTCAGCCGGAGGCAGGTAAGGACTTCATAGTATATTGTGATGCTTCGCATTACTGGGGTTAGGTTTGTGTGCTAATGCAAGAAGGAAAGGTAGTCGCTTATGCATCTCGACAGTTAAGGCCGCATGAGGTGAACTACCCAACTCATGACTTGGAACTCGCGGCAGTGGTTTTCGCCCTCAAAGTTTGGAGGCACTACCTTTATGGAGAAAGGTCAGTAATTTACACGGACCACAAAAGCCTTAAGTATTTGTTGACTCAGAAGGAGTTGAACTTGAGGCAACGAAGGTGGGTGGAGTTATTGAAAGATTATGACTGTTCGATAGAATACCATCCGGGCAAGGCGAATGTGGTAGCTGACGCCCTAAGTAGGAAGGTTGTGTCGGATTTAATGGCTTTGTTCGCTCACTTAAGTTTGTATGAAGACGGAAGCCTGTTGGCAGAGTTACAAGTCAAGCCAACCTGGCTGAAGGAGGTGAAAGAGGGACAGTTGGCGGATAAGGACTTAAGTACTAAGTTACAGCAAGTACGGCAAGGAGGATTAAAGGATTATGGCGTCAATGATGAAGAGTCTTGTGCTACAAGGAAAAGGTTTGTATGCCGAGGGATAAGGAGTTGAGACAAAGGATTCTTCGGGAAGCGCATGGTAGTCCTTATGCTATGCATCCCGGAGGCATCAAGCTGTATAGAGATCTAAGGGAACAATTTTGGTGGTCAGACCTGAAACGAGAGGTGACTGAATTTGTGGGGAAATGTTTGACATGTCAGCAAGTAAAGGTGAACACCAAGTCCCATCAGATTGCTTCAACCAATTGAGATTCCCCAATGGAAGTGGGAAAGAATTACCATGGACTTAGTTAGTGGGCTTCCCTCACGCCCACTAAGAAGGACTCGGTATGGGTGATAGTGGACCGTTTGACCAAGTCCGCACATTTTATCCTGTGAGGATCGACTATTCCCTTCAAAAGTTAGCCAAGTTATATGTGGCGGAGATCGTGAGGCTACACGGGGTACCGATGTCGATCATCTCCGATAGAGACCCAAGGTTTACGTCTCGATTTTGGAAAGCACTTCATCAAGCATTAGGCACTAAGCTAGACTTCACTACGGCTTTTCATCCACAATCAGACGGGCAGTCTGAACGGGTTATACAAGTGTTGGAAGATATGCTAAGAGGCTGTGTGATGGATTTCCGAGGAAGTTGGGAAGATTACTTGCCTCTAGCTGAGTTCGCCTACAACAACAGCTATCAGGCAAGCATTCGGATGGCACCATACGAAGCATTGTATGGAAGGAAATGTAGAACACCAACTTGTTGGACCGAGTTAGGAGAACGCCGCGTTTTGGGTCCGAGTTAGTGGCGTAAACCGAGGAGAAGGTGGAATTAATTCGCACGCGGTTGAAAGAAGCTTACGATGAAGGCGAAGTAAGTCGTACGCAGACCTTAAGAGGAAAGAAATTGAGTTTGAAGTAGGAGACCAAGTGTTTCTAAAGGTCTCACCTTGGAAGAAGGTTATGCGGTTCGGTCGCAAAGGGAAGCTAAGCCCAAGGTTTATAGGGCCCTATCAAGTACTGAAGCGAGTTGGGCGATGGCATACCAATTGGAGTTGCCACGAGTTGCATCAAATGCACGACGTATTTCATGTGTCCATGCTACGTCGCTATCGATCGGATCCGTCTCATGTGGTACTGTTGAAGAAGTGGAGTTAAGGCCGGATCTATCCTACGAGGAGGAGCCGATTCAGATCTTGGGCGTGACGTGAAAGCACTACGAAAGAAGTCGGTGCCTTTAGTCAAGGTGTTATGGCGCAATCATGGATCGGAAGAAGCTTCGTGGGAGCCAGAAGAGACAATGCGACAGCAATACCCTCAACTGTTTAGTTAGGAAATTTCGAGGACGAAATTTTATTTAAAGGGGTAGAAGCGTAACATCCTAGGAAGGGCCTATGCATTTTTTGGATCAATTGTATGAAATGACAAGTCTTAAGTATTATGAATAAATTTTTGATACTTTTGGAAACCTAGAAATGAATGAAAATGGAAATGAAAATGAAAATGGAAATGAAAATGGAGATGGAAATGAAAATGGAAATGGAAATGGACATTTTTGGAAACTTAGACATTTTTGGAAACCTAAACATTTTTGGAAATGATCCAAAAATGAAAACTTGAACATTTCGGGAAACTTGGATATAAGAGATAAATAAAGGAGTTTTATTCACATAAATATGTGAATAATAAGAGATAAATAAAGGAGTTTTATTCACATAAATATGTGAATAATAAGAGATAAATAAAGGAGTTTTATTCACATAAATATGTGAATAATAAGAGATAAATAAAGGAGTTTTATTCACATAAATATGTGAATAATAAGAGATAAATAAAGGATTATTTTCTAATGAGATAATTGAGGAGATAATTGATGGATTAAAGGCTTTTATCTTTTAAATAAAAGAGATAATATTATCAAAAAGATGAGTGGTGGCCAAGTAAAGGACTCCTAGGTGATAACTTTGGCTATAAAAGGAGGACAGGAGGGCTACTCATCAACATTTGCTCCTCTTCCTCTCTCCCAGAAATTCTCCTAGGCAAAACCCCTCTCTGCCGAATTTTCATTAAGCAAAAATCCTCTCTTTTTCTTCTATTTTCTTCTCCGTTCTCATTGTTAAAGCTGAATCTTTGTGGATTCTAAGAAAGAGGGCAATCATCCACAACATCAAAGGGGATCTTTCGGGAAATCTAAGGATCTAAGGTAAGGATTATAAATATAAATATGTGGTTAAAGATTATGATTCACGTTTTCAAAGTTAGATCTAATCTAACACGAAGTTATAGGATTTCAACAGGCTTATAAAGGAATCCTCTTGATTTGGAATCCCATCATAAGGTAAGGGATATTCGGCCAAGGCATAATTTGTTTAAGTGTTTTCCATTATTTCAAAAACCGAAAACCGACATGGTTACATACCTAGTATTAGCCGATTTCAAGGAAGAGGAATTCTAGCAACTGTTGGGACTTGATTAAATCAATTCGGCAACTAGGTAAGTAATTCTACTTCTAGTAGGATTTGGTTTTAAGACCAAATAGGTTTATTTATATGTTTTAATTAATGGCCGAATATAGGAGTGAAAGATCTAGATCGGTAGATCGCTCTCACGGGAATTCACGGAAACTATTAAGCGAAAAAGGTGTGTACTCTTACTAACTTTCAATAAATTGCATGGCAATCATTAGATATGTAAATATGTAACAGTATGTGAATGTGGCTAAGCACCACAAATGTGGTAAGGAGTACCTGTGCACGTTTCCTACTTTTGATAGGATTGTGAATGTGATATATTTTGAACATGTGATTAGTAACATGAATGAAAATTAAGTATGTGAAATATGTTATGAAATAATTGGGGCATTCGGGATATTTGTGGAGGAAGAAAGTGAAGGTGATGACTACGGTCTCACCAACGTAAAGTGGTGACTACGGTCACATAAAGTGAAAAGTGGTAACCGGTTACATCCGGTGAATACGATGTCTAATGACACAACATAAGTGGGCGATGAGCACGTCGATCGCAGCAATGATGCCTTCGATGGTGTGTAGCGGATGGAGGGTCGACTTAGTAGTCCCCGCGGTGTACAAGGTTGGTGCGGGTGGTGTGTAGCGGATGGACAAATAGGTTTGGATTTGGGTTGCATCATCCTTTATTTTGTATGAACATGATATTGATATGACTTGTATGCTCGATTTGTTGGAAATTAGTACTATGTACACATTGAGTTCTGTTGACTCACCCGTTGGGGAATTATTTTTCAGGTGATGAGCAGTAATGGACCGGTCCTGCAGGAGCTAAAGGTGGCCATGCATCGCTTGAAGAAATTATTTGGAATTTGGACTTTATGAAATTTTAGTACTTTAAACTTTATTTTGGGTTTGAATGATGTAATAAGGCCATAAGGCCCAATTGGATTTTCTTTATTTCTGTTTATTTTTATTTGAATATGATACAATTTATGTTTGATTAAAGATAAGTAAATTTATTTCTTTTAAAATAATAAACCCAAAAATTATTTTGTCACCTTATTTAAGTTAGATTTCAGAATTTATTAAATAGGTTTCAAATTAAGCCCAACCCAAAACAATTTTTTTAAATTACACAAATTTTTCTAAGTCATTTAGAACATTGAAAACCGATTTATTTAAGGAACATACCAGATCCGGTTCAGGCTCGTGGCCGGGTGTGGGGTGTTTCACGAGCATCTGATATTCTTTCTACTTGGCCGAACCTCGTTCGGCTCGGGAATGTGTGTCTCGTAACCAGGCCATATCGATCCGAGCTCCTTGAATTTTATCCGGAATGACACCCAGAAGCTCGTAGCATACGGCCATCCAATCGGTAGATGTTGCGGACCCGGTGACTACCGACCCATACACCGGTAATCCCAACTGCAACTGCACATCTTCTAGAGTGATGGTACACTCTCTGCATGGCAGATGGAAAGTGTGCATCTCGGGTCTCCACCTCTCTATCAACACGCTGATCAAAGGCGGCTCCAACTTGAACCCCCGGCCTATCGTGGCCACGTGCCAAAAACCCGCTTCCCGCAGGTAATTCTCGATCAACGGCGATGGGGGACCATGCATGTTACGAATATAACATTCCAACACCCGATCTACAGACTATTTAAAAAATTATAAAATTAAAAATTAATTAAAATTGCATAATTGAAAAAAAAATTTAATCATATTGAAAAATTAAAAATTAAAACTTACCATTTTCATTTGCTCGACGGAGATGTGGTTGTTGTCTAGGCGAAGTAATTCCCCGGCCATTGTAATCCGATAAAAAATTTTAATAAATTTTCCAAAAAAAATATATTACAAAAATTATAAAAGGGCTTTTTCGTAAATAGTAAAGGACTATTTTAAAATTTGAGCGTAAATTTCAAGGACTTTGAGAGAAAATTGAGAGAAAATTGAGAAAGGATTGAAGTGTGAAAAAAATAAAGGGTTGGGGGGGTTTTATACTTTTTTTTTTTTACCGTTGGGCCCTCAACGGTCAAAAAAATTGGCCATTGGGTTTTGACCGTTGCAGGACTAAAGCGCGCCCCTGAGGACGCGCTTTGCTGTTGTTTCCCCCAAAAACGTGCTGACGTGGACGCATTTTTGGGGGAAACGGCCCTTTTCCGTAAATATTCTTCAAACTGGCCCATTTCCGTAAATAATTCAATTTTTTGGTATATATGGGATATTTACCCCAATTTTTTTTCCTTTTTTAATATATATTTTTTCTTTCAAAAACATTTTTTTGGAATTTTTTTAATTTTGAATATTAATCTTTTTAACTGAAATATTGACTAAAATATTAAATTTTAAAGTTTTAAGTTTTAAGTTTTAAATTTTATAATTTTTTATTTTTAACATTTTAAATTTTTTTTCAATATTTTTATAATTTTTAAATTAACATATAAAAAAAATAACATTTAATTATATGTATACACCTAAATTTTGATAGCGATACATCTCAGAATTATATATATATGAATTTCGGTTTAATGTATAATTGTAGACGTGAAATTCTATTTTTGGTTTAAATGTATAGTTGAAACTTTAATTTTAATTTAATCATACACAATTTTAAAAAGTAAATACATCATATATATTTATATATTGAATAAATATAAATATTATGCAATATATAAATATAAAATGATGTTATATCAATAATTGTATTAATAATTTACAAGAACTAGATCAATTGCACATTAAACCATTGTTGATCATGTATACTTTTGGGATTTAACCCATTTTGATTTATATTTTTAAAATAATAATTTATATTTATCTTATTTTCATTTATATTCTAAAAAATCAAAGATTAATCCCTAAAATATAAACCCTAGACCCTAAATATTATACCCTAAACCACAAACACCAACCTTAATCCATAAACTCAAAACTCAAAACTCAAAACCCCAAACCATAAATCCTAGACCATAAAACTCGAATCTTAAACTCTAAACCGCAAACCTTAAACCATAATCCGAGACCAAATATTTGGGAATTCATGTGGCCAATGTTAGTGTAGTACAAAACATATATTTTAATAGCTAACACATTAACCATAAATCCCTCATGAGGGATTTCGGTTTCGGGATTTTAGGTCATATAGCTAATACCCTAAACCTTAAACCCTAAAATCTTAAACTTAAACCATAAACCCTAAACTCGAAAACCTAACACATTAACCATTCCTTCTAAACCCCTAACCCTAAACTCATAAGCCATAAACCATAAACCCTATACCCAAAACCATAAACCATTAACCATTTCCTCCTAAACCCTTAACCCTAAACCTGAACCCCTAACCACTAACACTTAAACCTTAATACCGGTAAACACTAAGATATTAAACACTATACAATAAACCCAAACAACAAACTTTAAAACACTAAACCCATACACCAAAATAACAAAATCTAAACCATGAAATTAACATACTAAACATTAAACCCTAAATCAATTTTAATAACTTAATTTGTAACTTAAATGAAAACTTCTAAATTGTTTAGTTAGCAATTTGTAACTTTTCATAATTAAGTAACTAAAATGAAACTTTCTCATTGCTTATAAGTGAATGTATCAAAATAAAATATAATTCAAAGCAATAATAAGAAAAAAATATGAAAAACTTTTAGCGGCGTTTTTGAAAAAGTGCCGCTAATGCCCAGACTTTTAGCGGCGTTTTTCCAAAAGCGTCGCTAATGCCCAGACTTTTAGCAGCGTTCCCAGAATTTTAGCGGTGTTTTTCCAAAAGCGCCTCTGATGCCCAGACTTTTAGAGGCATTTTTCCAAAAGCGCCGCTAATGCTCACACCTTTAGCGGCGTTTTACGAATAAACGCCGCTATATATCTTTTTTAGCGGCGTTTTATATAAAAACGCCACTATTGCTCATTTTTTGGCGGCGTTTTCTTTCAAACGCCGCTAATGTATAATATTTACGGTGTTTTTCTTTAAAACGCCACTAAAAACGCCGCTAAAAGTCTATTTTGCTGTAGTGTGAATTTAACTTGGTACATCTAGAACAAGGAAACCCTATTTGGGATTACAGTAGCCAATACATAGAAACAGTACTAAACACTAAGCTAATATTAGAACATCGGGCACTTCCTATTTGTCATCACATTTTGCAATATAGAAAAGCTTTACTGGTTGTGGGTTTAGAGAGATGATATGCTCAAATATTCGTGGAGAAGTTGACACCTGAGAAGCGCTGGTTAGGGAGTGGAGGTGGGTAATGAAATCAAGAAACTTGAAGACGTTCATTTTGAGGGTGTATTTTCAATATCATGGATATGCCACTACCAGATGGAGTAATACTACCGATCCCATCATTATTCTTTGATGATGGTCGTATTGGGGGAGGATGCACTGAGCTCTGTATTGGTGGAATTGCCTTCTCGGGAGACGCATGTAATGAGGTTGATGATGGCACCACTGGAGGAGGATGCATTTTCTGTTTTGATGGAACTGCTAGTGTAGGAGATGCATGGAATGAGGTTGGTGATGGCATTATTGGAGGAGGATGCACTGAACTCTGTTTTGATGGAACCGCTGGCATGGGAAATGCATGTAATGAGGTCGATGATGGCATTGTTAGAGGAGGATGCATTGAGATCTCTGTTCTGGTGGAATTGCCGCTGTAGGCGGCAACGACACTGTGCCTAGTGGTGTAGGAGGTGGAAATAAATTTGACGAAGGTATAATTAGCTTAGCGCATGAATTTGCAGTTTCATCGTTGTGATCAATTATGTGGTCTACTTGTTGCTGCTCAGTTGTTGTCGATCGATGCTTCCTTTGGAGTTGGAGCACTACTTGTAATCCATCCAATACCCTCAAACATCAATTCAAAGATTGATGATGATGACGACGATCTTATTGCCATGAGTGGTTTTGGTGATGATATTGTTGAAGACAAAGGTGGTAGGCTTGAGATCCTTCCACCAATATTCAGAATTATCAACTCATCGTTCAAGGACAGCCCTGTAGCAAGCATCCTAACGGGAAAATAAATATAAATAAACCAATAATATTAAATTCCTTGTATATATATTACCAGGAAAAACTCTTGCTTGAACATCAATAGGAAGAAAAAGCAAAAGGAAGAAAGTAGTGAGAGACCTGATTTTGGAAGCAAGCAAAAGCATTATGATAAGAACAAAATGAGTTGTAAATAAAGTATTTATAGATACATGAAATTATATATACGCATTTACATAGATATTATGTCAATATCAAGCTAATTAATTTTATTTTATTTTTACATTTTAAAAAAAATACGCCTTTGAACATGTTGTAGAGTCATGAAAAGGGCAGCAGTGTTTAACTAACTTAAGAGCATGGTTGGCCAATAGGACAGCAAAGGGGAACGGGGGAGGAAATGGTGGTGGGTGTGGAAAAGTAAGAGAGGTGAGTTTAGTCATCTCATATGAATCCTCTTTCTCCATTATTAATCCA
This sequence comes from Gossypium sturtianum, assembly GCA_025698515.1. Taxonomy (NCBI): domain Eukaryota; kingdom Viridiplantae; phylum Streptophyta; class Magnoliopsida; order Malvales; family Malvaceae; genus Gossypium; species Gossypium sturtianum. Next base: position 161,398,490 of record CM046955.1, on the reverse strand, counting down.
AAAAAAATTACATGCATCAACTTCACGTGTTAATATGAAAGGAAGAAAAGTCTTGTTCTCACCTCCGACTAAATCATTTATATTTTTTAAACCAAGCCTATACATGCATGAGATAAATGGAAAGAGTCAAATACATTGTTAACTCTCTTAGCTGTGAAGAAGACTTCAAATATATATATATATATATATATATCTACGGAAAATTAATTTTAAATTATTTAAGAACTTTGTTGTTGGGCCAAAGTAGTGATATTACAATCGGGCGCTGTGCTGCGGGGTTTGATAGTATTATTATTTGGGATTTGGCTCAATGGTGGAACACAGTTGTGGGTTTCCAGTTGGTTGAAGGTATGCTTGCTGATAGTAAGCCATCTGGACTGTGACCATGGGGAAGACTTTTCTTTCGCTTGATCTTTCTACTTTGATATATGTCCGAATTTTATTTCTTTATTGAGATTTAGTTTTGATACAAATTGTTAAATATTTTGTTCAACATTTTTATTGTATATGTATTTTGAAAGCAAAGTAACAACATTATAAACCCTGTTTGAGATTATAGTACAACGCCCGACACTTACTGCACTCATAACATGTAACACCCCAACCCGTATCTTTCGCCGGAATAAGGTTACGGAGTATTACCGGTAATTACAGAACATTTTCAGATAATTCGAGTAAATTACTGTTCATAGCAAAACTATCCACTTGAGTCATAGTCACTAAATTATTTATATCTTGAGCTAAAGAATTCTAAATTAAGATCCGCTTGATTTTTCTGAAACTAGACTCAAATATATTTCTACCATAAAATTTTCAGAGTTTATGGTTTAGCCAATAAGTACAGTAAAATCTTCAAATTTACCCCTATTCTTCTATTTGACAGCTTCGACCTTTATTTACTAAAAATTAATTATCTCTTAGTACAGGGTATGGACGATGCTTCCGTTCGCTTCTATTGAAAATAGACTCATTAAGAATTTAAGCATATAAATTTTAACCCCTAATTATTTTTTATAATTTTCGATGATTTTCCAAAGTCAGAACAGGAGAACCCGAAATCATTCTGACCTTCTCTCACAAAATTTATTATATCTCATAATTTATAACTCCATTGCTTACACTGTTTCTTCTATGAAAAACTAGACTCAATAAACTTTAATTTCATATTTTATTAAACCTCTAATTCGATTTTTGAAATTTTTGGTAAATTTTCAAAGTCAGACTATGCTAACACATACATAATCACCATATCATAATTTCATAAATATACCAAACCAATCATCAACAGCCATTCCAATGGCTAGGTTTCAAACCACAATTTACAAGACAAGATTTAGTTGAATTAGCCTATACATGCCATTATAACCATAATTGTTTTACCTTATACACTGAATGAACTGTTGGATAGTGTGAATGATATCCGCCAAGCTTCCAATCCAGCGAGCATTCCGATTTACTATAAGACAGGGAAAAATAAAACGGAGTAAGCATATAATGCTTAGTAAGTCCGTATAACTTAGTAATAAACTTACCATCCATTCATCATCAAAATAAATATAAAGGGGCATAATCAAACCATTTAATCTCACAAGCCCTATCACACATTCTCATCACCCTTGTTAGTCACATATTTCATATAAACTTCAAGAAACACATATATGAATTCATCAATATTTGGATTCTCATACACACATGTTTTTCCACAACATGTATTCACATAACATATATACAAATTATTTCCATGTATTTCAGATATATTTTATATTAATTCATCTCGAGTTCCGATATATTTCATGTCAGGACTTTACTCAATAATTAATTGCTCTATTGATAATCACTCGGGTAGTACACTCAAGGTGTACTAATCTATTCTCATAGATGAATATATTCATCAAACCATTCCATGTTCATATATAAACATCTCATACTTCCATATTTCATTTCATGTAACATCATTTCATATTTTTCAGATAGATACATGTAAAAATCTATTTTCTTTTCGTATCAGTATTTTACCCGTTGAATTATTGAAAACATCGATGGATACACAGGTAGTACACTTGAGGTGTACAATTCCATAGTCCGTCAATTCATATCCAGTAGTACCTTTTTGGTACACTTTCGAGCCACATATCATACAATGTAATTATCGGTCCAGCTAAATTGATCAGAACATATACTCTAAGGGCTTTGTCGGATTACGGTCCAGGCTAAATCCTTTATATGACAAAGAATTCCTATAAGTTCGATCGGATTACGATCCAGCTAAATCCAGTCAATTAGGATTACCAGTCCAGGCTAAATCCTAATTGAAACATATGCTCGAGAGGCTCATTTCGGCTTACCTGTCCGGGCTAAATCCTTTCCATAATGAGGTCAATAGGATTACTCGTCCGAGCTAAATCCTTCTAGCAACAAATGCGGGACCTCATTCAATAAGGGTAATCACCATTATCCATCGACTTCCATTTATTCAAATGGGATTTAATATTTATCAGGCAATTATCGGGTATATGTTCAATCTCATATATTTATGCATTTATGTAATTCACATTTTCACATTCAACTCAAGCACAAAAATAACATTTTTATCATTTATCACTTTTCGGGTATTATCATTTATTTCAAACGTTATCATTTATCGGGCTTTATCAGATATGTAATCATTTCACATATATATTTATACAATCAAATACACAATTCAATTCAAGCATAAAAACATGCATAGCTAAGTTATACGAACTTACCTCGATAAATGTTCGTATACATAAAGTCTATTAATCCGACATTTTCTCCTTTCTTCGTTATAACTCCTAATTCGATCTACCCGGATCTATACGAGTAAATTTAACATCAATTTAATGTAATTCATACTCATTTTAGTCCAATTTACATCTTAGGCAAAATTACCATTTTGCCCCTAAACTTTTAATAAATGACGATTTCGTCCCTAGGCTCGGAAAATGAAATTCATGCAAATTGTTCCTTGTTCCAAGCCTAAATATGTTCATATATAACACTATCAGCCCTTGAATTCCATGAAATTTCAAAATTTTCCATAAATTCAACAACTTTACAATTTTATCCCTAAATCATGATTTCGCTCAAAATTCTTTAATAAAGTACCTTTACATATCGATTAACATCTCAATTTCATCATAAAATAACTAAAATCATATGAAATTATCAATGGTATCTTCCAAAACTTCCAAAAAAATCAAAAACTAATGAAATAACAAGTTGGACCTAATTGTAAAAGTCTAAAAACATGAAAATTTCAAAGAAAAAGAAAGAATTGAACTTACTTGAAGCTAAAATATGAAAGACCAGCTCAAACCCTCTTCAATGGCTGTTTTTGACAGAAAATTGATGAAGAAAATGTCTAGAAACTATTAAAATAACATTTGGCCATATAAACTTTATTTTAATTCCAATTTTGTCCCTAATCACATGAATATCTTTGATATTTTTCACGTTATGCCACCTCAGTCATTTAAGATGGTCTATTTTCCCTTTTAGTTCTCCTTTATTAGCAAGTTTTGCACCTTTTTCAATTTAGTTCTTTTTAATTAACTGACTACCGAAATGTTAAAATTTTCTGACGAAACTTTAATACTACCATATTGACTAAATATTTATAAAAACATTTATGGCTCCGTTTATAACATTGAGGTCTCGATATCTCTTTTTCTCAATTAATTGACCTAATAAATTTTTATAAACACAAATTTACTAATTCAAAAATCTTTTAAAAACCACATTTAACTCATAAATATTAAATAATAAAATTTACGAGCTCATTTTCCGTATTTAGTGGCCTCGAACCACAGTTTCCGACATCACTGAAATTCAGGCTATTACAATTCTCCCCCTTAAGAATTTTCGTCCTCGAAAATCTCACCAGTAAAGAAGTTAAAATATTATATTTCTCATAATTTTCCTCCACCTTACATGCCAAAATTTCAACCAATCGCTCACTGAAAGTCATGTCAGGTTGAATTCCAATACCTGTCAGAGAAATAACATGTGACAGATCTGATCGATACCGTCGAAACATATACACATAAATAACATTTATAACTTCTATCAAGCTCTTACAACAATACCAATTGATATGCAGCAATTCCGATTCTTTTCAATAATCTCATATGACCTGCTAAACCGTAGACTTAATTCACCTTTACAGTTAAAACTAGAAAACTTCTTCCATGACGAAATTTTCAAGAATATTCTGTCACTATCTCAGATCTCCATTTCTTTTAATCTAAGATCCGCACAAGACCTCTGACAATAAAAAATTTTCTTAAAACTATCTCAGATCCCTTTCACTTTTTCTTCGGTTCAACATATTAGATCAACTTCATGTATTCCTTTTTCTTACTAATCTCAGTCCGTTACTATAGAGTTTTGCATTCATGGTCATACAGAGTCTTATACGGTACCATCTTAATAATTGACTAAAAATTAGTATCGTACGCAAATTCAACTCAAATCAATCATTTCTTTTCCAATTGCCTTCAAATTTTCAGAATATAGTACCGGAACATATCTTTAAGAATTCAAATTACAATTTCAAATTAACCATTCATCAGAAAATGACATACAGCACTAAAATGTAACCACATACCCAGAGTTTCTTGATATTTGTTCCAGAATCAGAACATGAACCGTAGATTTCAGTCAAAAATAATGGAAACTGGCATCTCATGAAATCTGACAATCTCAGGAACAAATAATTCAAACAATCTATTAAGTAAGAAATCCATTCATATTAGGATAATCTATACATTCTTCGTCAAATGGTCAAAAATTACTCGAATAGTATCTTTCTTTTCATAGACATGGATAATCCCGATATAGAATTCATAATAACTTTATCCCATTTCCATTTCAGTATCTTCACTAGTTGTAACAGTCCCGAAGGTAGCAATATCTAATGCTCAACTTTAGTTTACTGACATATAAAGCATTTAGATACAATTTTAGAAATACCACATTTCATTCCGGACTACCATTATATCTGTTTTAAATCATTATGCATTTTATCATTCCTTGAATAAACAGACATAGTACCACTGTGAGCATTCAAATAAAATTTTTTGTACAAGCTCTAAATTCTTAGGTACACAGATTCTGCCTCCGAATAACTAACAATTATCAAATTCAATCTGAAATTCTAAATAAAAGTTGTTTTACTCTGTACCCATTTAACTTATAACTCTTTATCACCTATCTAAGCTTCACTAATTTGTTGTAAAAACATCGGTTTAGCTTTCCTCAACCAAAATTAATCTTTCATCAGATAATAGCAATCAGATATTTATTGCTCATAAAACAATTAGAGATTTTCTTTTCAGAATATCAACAACTATATATATTTTTCCCGAATGATACTCAATTACCAAGTCAAAGTCTTTCAATAGTTCAAACCATCTGCGCTGTATCAAATTCAGATCTTTCTATACCATCAGATACTTTAAAGTTTTATGATCAGTACATATATGGTATTTTTCACCACACTGATAATGTTGCCAAATTCTCAGTGCCAACACAATAATTGCCAATTCAAGATCATATATCGGATAATTCTTTTCCTGGAATTTTGTCTGTCTGAAAGCATAGGCTATTACTTTGCCTTCTTTCATCAAAATGCAATCTAATCCATTCAAGGATGTATCACTGTAATAATAAATTCCTTACCTGATTCAGGCTGAACCAGAACTGATGCTTCAGTCAACAGAGCTTCCAACTGATCAAAACTTTGCTACCATTTATCGATCCATTCCAATCTCACATCTTTCTATAATAACCATGTCATTGATGTAGTTATTTCAATAATTAACATCAAGGCTTTGAATTATTCTGAAGTCACAATCATCAGATAAATTTAAAACCATGGTGCTACAATAAATCTGACACTTCAACAATATAGATAGAACAATACATCAACTTTAATAATATATCCAAAATAGAATAGGAAAACCGAAAGTAATCCCAATAGCAACCAGTGCCATAATAAAATTTCTATAATCTGAAATCCATATCACTTGACTTCCATGATCAAATCAGGATTTATAGCAATAATACATGTAATTACCTTCGATCAATGAATATTCCTTACAGATAGCCCATAATAATGACAAGAAAACCGAGATAATGAAATCCAAGTTGCGAAACTATACTGAATTTTCGAGAAGATAATCCATATTGAATAATAAAAAGATTGATGACATCTCAGAGAAAGTTCAAAAGAGTAATATTGCACACTCACACTATAAACAGTCATAATAAAGATAGTGTAACTTGCACATTTGACATTCAGAACTTCAACCAACAGAAGTAGAAAATAGTATCATACGAATTTCATCATCAAATCTTCTATCAAACATGCTGAATCAGAAAACCAGAGAAAGATAGAGCAATACCATTCATGAATCAACCAGACTTACAATAATTTTCGTCTATTACTATGTCTAGTCAAACTTTCCATATAATGATTATAGCATATGAAGATAAACAGTTATATATATACCTCTGAGAATAACAGTACATATAGAATACTCATATAAAATACCCAGAAGAGATTGCTGTAATATACTCGATTATAACAGCTGTATTCAAATATTTTTTGCAATTTCATCACTATTCCACTGACTAGTATAGTAATCAATAATCTCGAATCATTCAGTTCACTCATGAAGTTAATTCAGAAGAAATTTCCAGTTAACCCGTTTTGTAGATACCATATCCGAATACGTCGATTTCTCATAACAAATTCTTTCTTTAACAATGGCACTGCGTATCCCAAGTAGTTTTCAGAAAAATCTGATATCTCTCTTCAAAACCCATATTTATTTACTAACCCATTCTCAGTTTTAACTGCTTTATTTATCATTTAGCCACTGAACTCTTCAGTTCCACATTTCTGAACTAAATCAATATAAATCTTATAAATTTCATTACATATAACTGTACTAATAAGGGGGTGGAGATCGTAAAGCCTCACAATTTAACTTTCATGTATATACTCATATAACATAACATTTATCATTCTCATATACTATAAAACATTTATCCGTACCTTTTCGAATTCTATTTCATCATAAGTAACATTTTACTCGGATACTTGAATATCACTTTCAAAACTATCGGAATTAGCTCAGTTGAAAAGCATTTTTGTCTATTTGTGAAACAATTCTCATCAGAGTTAGGAGATATCACACTATCACAGGTTATATAGTGACATGTATTTCTAGACTTCACATATACTACGTTCAGCCCGAGCACCGACTAAACCGTAGCTCTGATACTAATAAATGTAACACCCTAACCCGTATCCATTGCCGAAATAAGGTTACGGAGCATTACCGGTAATTACAAAACATTTTCAGATAATTTGAGTAAATTACTGTTCATAGCAAAACTGTCCACTTGAGTCATAGTCACTAAATTATTTATATCTTGAGCTACAAAATTCTAAATTAAGGTCCGCTTGATTTTTCCGAAACTAGACTCAAATATCTTTCTACCATAAAATTTTCAGAATTTATGGTTTAGCAAATAAGTACAGTAAAATCTTCAAATTTACCCCTGTTCTATTGTTTGAAAGCTTCGACCTTTCTTTACTAAAAATTAATTATATCTTAGTACGGGGTTTGGACGATGCTTTCGTTTGCTTCTATTGAAAATAGACTCATTAAGAATTTTAGCATATAAATTTGAACCCCTAATTATTGTTTTACAATTTTCGATGATTTTCCAAACTCAGAACAGGGGAACCCGGAATAATTCTGACCTTGTCTCACAAAATTTATTATATCTCAAAATTTATAACTCCATTGCTTACACCGTTTCTTCTATGAAAAACTAGACTCAATAAAATTTAATTTCATATTTTATTAAACCTCTAATTCGATTTCTGAATTTTTTGGTAAATTTTCAAAGTCAGACTATGCTAACACATACATAATCACCATATCATAATTTCATAAATATACCAAACCAATCATCAATAGCCATTCCAATGGCTAGGTTTCAAACCACAATTTACAAGACAAGATTTAGTCGAATTAGCCTATACATGCCATTATAACCATAATTGTTTTACCTTGTACACTGAATGAACTGTTGGATAGTGTGAATGATCTCCGCCAAGCTTCCAATCCAGCGAGCATTCCGATTTATTATAAGACAGGGAAAAATAAAACGGAGTAAGCATATAATGCTTAGTAAGTCCGTATAACTTCGTAATAAACTTACCATCCATTCATCATCAAAATAAATATAAAGGGGCATAATCAAACCATTTAATCTCACAAGCCCTATCACACATTCTCATCACCCTTGTTAGTCACATATTTCATATAAACTTCAAGAAACACATATATGAATTCATTAATATTTAGATTCTCATACACACATGTTTTTCCACAACATGTATTCACATAACATATATACAAATTATTTCCATGTATTTCAGATATATTTTATATTAATTCATCTCGAGTTCTGATATATTTCATGTCAGGACTTTACTCAATAATTAATTGCTCTATTGATAATCACTCGGGTAGTACACTCAAGGTGTACTAATCTATTCTCATATATGAATATATTCATCAAACCATTCCATGTTCATATATAAACATCTCATACTTCCATATTCCATTTCATGTAACATCATTTCATATTTTTCAAATAGATACATGTAAAAATCCATTTTCTTTTCGTATCAGTATTTTATCCATTGAATTATTGAAAACATCGATGGATACATAGGTAGTACACTTGAGGTGTACAATTCCATAGTCCGTCAATTCATATCCAGTAGTACCTTTTAGGTACACTCTCGAGCCACATATCATACAGCAGAATTACCAGTCCAGGCTAAATTCTGACTATAACATATACTCTAAGGGCTTTGTCGGATTACCAGTCCAAGCTAAATCATTTATATGACAAAGAATTCCCTATAGAGTCCGATCTAGATTACCAGTCCAGGCTAAATCCAATCAATTAGGATTACCAGTCTAGGCTAAATTCTAATTGAAACATATGCTCGAGAGGCTCTGTAACACCCCTAACCCGTATCCATCGCCAGAATAGGGTTAAGAGGCATTACTGATCAAATCATAACATTTAACCTTCATTATTCATACATCATTAAAACATAATCAATCAATGTCATTAAGTCCCTTAATTAGGTCTACGAGACCTTAAATATACATTGGGAAGGGGTCGGGACTAAACCGAGCACTTACGAAATTTTTCCAAAAACTTATCATTTTCAAAGCTACAGAGGTCACACGCCCGTGTGGGTAGGCCGTGTGCCTCACACGACCTCAGACACACCCGTGTGTCCAACCCGTGGCAAAACAGGGCATACATACTAACTTGTCCACACGGCCGAGGACACGCCCATGTGCTTCACCCGTGGTCGACACTGACTTGTTTCACACGGCCAGTGACACGCCCGTGTGTCCAGCCCGTGTGCGAGTCTGACTTGTTTCAATTTGAAAACTTAAGAGACACGGTTGAGCCACACACCCGTGTGCTCAACCGTGTGGGCAAATATAGGCCATTTGCAAGGCCAATTTGCCACCCACACTTTGGGTCACACCTACAAACATCAAACCATATAATTTCATACCCCAAATGGCATCCAAACATACTAAAACATGGCATAGTTTAAAACTCTTAACATCATCATTCTTTTCCTTATACAACTTCAACTTAACTTACCAACCAAAAGTATCAATTTCACATCCAAATAATATAACCCATTCATCATTCAATCCATACAAAATCTAAACATTAAATATACCATTTCCATTTTACTAACTTATGCCAAAATGATCATTCACATAGAACATATATACACATATTAACCATCCTTTACTCATACCCAAAGCATATACCAAAATCATTAAACTATCAAGCCATATCACATGGCAAGATTTATACACTTCAAGACATACCCTAATCACTAGCCTATACATGCCATATACCAAGTATATACAACTTCCAAAAGTACCAAAAATAGATAGCCGATAGTGTGATTGAGTCGCTGACGATCCCAGATCAGAGCTAGCTTTAAAACACTGAAAACAGAGAAACACTTCACACAGTAAGCTTAAAAGCTTAGTAAGTTCGACATATAATACATTTAACTTAACAATTCAATTTCAATATACAGAATAAATTATTTCATGGTTCAATTCACAATAATACATAATCTCATCCACAGTCATTACTCACATAATCATCCATTCATCCATATACGATATCATCAACCACATAGGTTTCGAACATACCTGTGCCATTACTTAATTAACTATCGCTCTTACTACTCAATGCTCAACACTACAATTCGTTCGATCTTCTTTGACCATTTGATTTACTCGCACACTTAGTGCCAATTTCTTAGCCGAAGTTTTAATATCATCGCACACTTAGTGCCTTTACATTAAACCGAATTTAACTCAGTATCGCACACACAGTGCCAATCAATATAATCGATTCTTTCTTTATTTCGCACATGCAGTGCCATTCACCACAGTATCAATTCTATTTCGCACACTTAGTGCCACAATATTCAATTCACATATAACTTTAACAATTCATCATCCACAAATATTCATTCCTTAAATAATATCTGAACATGATAAAAACAACTCGTATTATACACGAACTTACCTCGGACGTCGAAATTTCGAAACAAGTCGATCAATCGAGCACTTTGTTCTTGCCTCGATCTAAGTCCGAATTTCTCTTTTCTTGATCTATACATATTCAAATTTAACTCATTCAATCACCAAATCATTCAATTTAATCCATACACACATATTTAGGGCATTTTACAAAATAGCCCTCACATTTACTCATTTTGACATTTTAGTCCCTATTTCATAAAATAACAAAAAACACACAATTTCATTACACCATGCTTAGGCCGAATTTTTCTCATGTTCATGCAAGCCCACATATTTCATTTATTTCACATTTTAGTCCTTCAATTTCTTATTTTCACAATTTAGCCCAAAATAACCAATTTCACCAAAAATCCAAAGACAAAATATGTTAACCCAACATTAAACTTTCATATTTCATCAACTATCAACACAAAGCTCACATATTCATCAATGGTACATCTCAAAATCATCATCAAATTCTAAAATTAAGACATGGGCTTGATAGAACACAAAGCAACGATCACAAAAACGTAGAAATCATTAAAAACGGATAAAAAACACATACCCGATTGAAGCTTTGACAATGGCCGAATGTTAAAAGCTCAAACCCTTTATTTTTTTCTTTCAAATTCGGTGGGAGGATGATGATAATGGCTTCAAATTTCTTTTATTTTAGTTATAATAACTTTAATAATTAAATACCAATTTTAACCTTAATGTATAACATTAAAAATCCACTATCTCATGTCCATACTTGTCCATTCAAGCCATTAATGGTCCATTTATAACTTAAGGACCTCTCATTTAAAAAGCCATGTCAATTCAGCACTTTATCAATTAGAACACATCTTTTACATTTTATGCAATTAAGTCCTTTTTTGTAAAATTAAGCACACAAACGATAAAATTTCACACAAAATTTTCACACATGCTTAATCACATACTATAAATACCAAAAATAATATTAAAATATTTTTCTGACCTCGAATTTATGGTCTCGAAACCACTATTCCGACTAGGGTCTAAACCGGGCTGTTACAGGCTCATTTCGGATTACCCGTCTGAACTAAATCCTTTCTATAATGAGGTCAATAGGATTACTCGTTTGAGCAAAATCCTTCCGGCAACAAATGCAGGACCTCATTCAATAAGGGTAATCACCATTATCCATGGACTTCCATTTATTCAAACGGGATTTAATATTTATCAGGCAATTATCGGGTATATGTTCAATCTCATATATTTATGCATTTATGTAATTCACATTTTCACATTCAACTCAAGCACAAAAATAACATTTTTATCATTTATCACTTTACGAGTATTATCATTTATTTCAAACGTTATCATTTATCAGGCTTTATCAGATATGTAATCATTTCACATATATATTTATGCAATCACATACACAATTCAATTCAAGCATAAAAACATGCATAGCTAAGTTATACGAACTTTCCTCGATAAATATTCGTATACATAAAGTCTATTAATTCGACATTTTCTATTTTCTTCGCTCTAACTCCTTATTCGATCTACCCGGATCTATACGAGTAAATTTAACATCAATTTAATGGAATTCATACTCATTTTAGTCCAATTTACATCTTAGGCAAAATTACCATTTTGCCCCTAAACTTTTAATAAATGACGATTTCGTCCCTAGGCTCGGAAAATGAAATTCATGCAATTTATTCCTTGTTCCAAGCCTAAATATTTTCATATATAACAATAGCAGCCCTTGAATTCCATGAAATTTTAGAATTTTCCATAAATTCAATAACTTTACAATTTTATCCCTAAATCATGATTTTACTCAAAATTCTTTAATAAAGTACCTTTACATATCCATTAACATCTCAATTTCATCATAAAATAACTAAAATAATATGAAATTATCAATGGTATCTTCCAAAACTTCCAAAAAAATCAAAAACTAATGAAATAACAAGTTGGACCTAATTGTAAAAGTCCAAAAACATAAAAATTTCAAATAAAAAGCAAGAATTGAACTTACTTGAAGATAAAATATGAAAGACCAGCTCAAACCCTCTTCAATGGCTGTTTTTTACAGAAAATTGATGAAGAAAATGTCTAGAAACTATTAAAATAACATTTGGCCATATAAACATTATTTTAATTCCAATTTTGTCCCTAATCATTTTTTTCACGTTTTGCCGCCTCAACCATTTAAGATGGTATATTTTCCATTTTATTTATCCTTTATTTACTATCAGGCTATTTAATCACTTTAGCAAGTTTTGCACCTTTTTCAATTTAGTCCTTTTTAATTAATTGATTACCGAAACGTTAAAATTTTCTGACGAAACTTTAATACTACCATATTGGCACTCCGTAAATATTTATAAAAATATTTATGGCTCTGTTTATAATATCGAGGTCTCGATATCTATTTTTCTCAATTAATTGACCTAATATTTTTTTATAAACACAAATTTACTAATTCAAAAATCTTTTAAAAACCACATTTAACTCATAAATATTAAATAATAAAATTTACAAGCTCATTTTCCAGATTTAGTGGCCTCGAACCACAGTTTCTAACATCACTGAAATTCGGGCTATTACATAATATTTGACACATTTTGCTATAAAATGCGTTGCATGTTTTAAGTTAAAATATGGATAAATCAAGAATTACTACTATGCCCTGGGAGTACATAACAAAATTAAAAGATTTTTTTTCTTCTAATTTTATTGATAAAAATGTGATAAAACAAGGCTATAACGGGTCATAAAACACCTTACAACCATAACACAGATCCTAAAAGATAAATGATTGATAGAAAGAACACAGTGAAATCATCACAGCAAAAAGAAAACAGAAATCACAAAGAAAGACTCGATATTCATTAAGCTATGAAACAGAAAATTTATGGAAAACTGGACACCTGAACTAGCGCCGGATTGGAAGTGGAGGTGGGTGATGAAATCAAGAAACTTGAAGATTGTCATTTTGAGGGTGTGTTATCATGGATATGACACTATTGCCAAATGAAGTAGTACTTCTGATCCCATCAATCATCTGATCCTTATTCTCTGGTGATGGCATTATTGGAGGAGGAGGATGCACTGAGTTCTGGTGTGGTGGAACTGCTGATTTAGGCGGTGAAAATAAATTTGCTGGGAGGGGAGTTGCATGTGGGGTGGTTGGTGATGGCATTATTGGGGAAGGATGCACTAAGCTCTGTATGGGTGGACATGCTGGAATAGGCGACAACAACATGGCTCTTGGTGCTGGTAGTGTAGGAGGTAAAATTAAATTTGATGAAGGTATCATTATCTTATCGCATGGTTTTGCAGTTTCATTGTTTTGATCACTTTTGCGGTTTACTTGTTGCTGCTCAATTGTTTCTAGGAGGGGAGTTGCATGTGGGGTGGTTGGTGATGGCATTATCGGGGAAGGAATAGGATGCACTAAGCTCTGTATGGGTGGACATGCTGGAATAGGCGACAACAACATGGCTCTTGGTGCTGATAGTGTAGGAAGTAAAATTAAATTTGATGAAGGTATCATTATCTTATCGCATGGTTTTGCAGTTTCATCGTTTTGATCACTTTTGCGGTTTACTTGTTGCTGCTCAATTGTTTCTAGGAGGGGAGTTGCATGTGGGGTGGTTGGTGATGGCATTATCGGGGAAGGATGCAATAAGCTCTGTATGGGTGGACATGCTGGAATAGGCGACAACAGCATGGCTCTTGGTGCTGGTAGTGTAGGAGGTAAAATTAAATTTGATGAAGGTATCATTAACTTATCGCATGGTTTTGCAGTTTCATCGTTTTGATCACTTTTGCTGTTTACTTGTTGCTGCTCAATTGTTTCTGCTGCCTTTGGATCTGGAGCACCACCCGTAATCCATCCAATAACATCAAACATCATTTCAAAGATTGATGATGATGATGATGATGATGATGATGATGTTCTTATTTCCATAAGTGGTCGTGGTGATGATATTGTTGAAGATGGAGGTGGTAGGCTTGAGATCCTTCCACCCATATTCAGAATTATCGACTCATCGTTCAAGGACATCCCTGTAGCAAGCACCCCCCCAAAAAATAAGTAATAATTATATATATTAACTATAAACAATATTTATACATCTCACTATAAAAAGAATTAACTTAAATTAATTCTACATACCATTAATATTTTAAATAAATCAGTTATAGGAACCAATAGCCGTACAATTGAAATTTTTTTATATTAGGTAAATTAATAATTAGATTTATTTTAATTTATTCAAAATGTGACAACTACGAAATATATAACAAAGCATGAATTTGTATAAACAGTTACAAGGAGAAGATAATAGTAAATTCCTTATATATATATATATATATATATATATATATATTACATTTACCGGGCATAAGTCTTGCTTGAGCATCAATAGAAAGCAGAGGGAGAAACAGCAAAAAGAAGAAAGCAGTGAGGCAGTTCATTTTGGAAGCACAGTTCAAATAAATTTAATGTTCCAAAAGTATTAATCATGATACGAAGGAAGTGAGATGCAAAATCAGGTATTTATAGATACACGAAACCATATGCATATATTTACGTATTAGATAATAGGTAAATATCAAGCTAAGAAAAACGGCTTTGAACATATCATACAGCACTGATGTATATGGGAGCAGTCAAATTAATATATTTAATTAAGTTCAAGTACTTCAACTAACATGCGAGCTTGGTTGGCCAATAGGAGGGCAAAGGGAAAGTGGGAAGAAACGGTGGTGGGTGTGGAAAAATAAGAGAGTTACGAGTTTAGTCAATTCAGGACTCATTCCTCCATTAATCAACATCTCCAGTTAATATACAAATTAGTAGAAAATTCTCCTTCTCAGCTGAGTTCTCACCTACTCAAAATATTAGGAATTTGTAATTATTTTTGTTTCAGTCATACTTGCCATATTTGTCTGTTTGCTTTTATCTTAGGCATAGGTCTAGAATGTTGACCTCAACACAATAGCGACAAATAATGATGGTAATTTAAAATACAGTGGTCACAAGCGACCAATGTGTATACTAAGTTCATTTCGTTTACTAATGTGAAAATTATAATCAGACACAGATGACTTAGTCATCCAATCAAAACCTCTGCCTGTCAACTCCTCTCTGTTCCCATACCCAGATCCCAAGAAGCTGGTCATAATATATATATATATATATATATATAAGATTGTAATAATTTTTATTACTTTCTCGTGGGGTATATTACGAATTTAATCGCGCTGGAGTTTATATATATTGTATGATTACATTAGTTAAGCTAAAACTTAAATAGCAAAATTTCACATTTGATAAGCACATGTAATTGTCTTATTAAAATGACCTAAAAGTATCAGTTTTAATTTATATACTGTATTTTATAAATTCTTATTGAATTTGAAATGATTAATCAACTAATACCGATTTTATAAAAGAAATTACATAGTTAAACTCAAGGATTAATATAGAAAATGTCTTTGAATCCCATGTGATGGTTTGATGGTCAAGTATGTTCACCACCTCAAGTGTTGCCTGAGTTTGAGTCACGTTTGTTGTTCGGATTTTACCCGGATATTGTAATACACCAAAAATATATATAGAGAAAATGTTTTCTAAATTATTCTTTTTCTTATTTTGGTATTTAAATTTTTTTTGTGTCAAAATTGACATCTAAATTAAATTCTTTTTTCATAGGTTGGTATCTTCGTTTGTTAACTACAATCAATGATAATATAACTCAATCATCAAGTAACACGTAGCAAAGATGCCACGTAAGCATTATCATATCATTATTTATGTCAAATAATTTCAAAAAATAGAAAATAGATAAATTAAATTAAAAATTAAAAAATTCTATAAAAATTTATAAATAAGTAAACCATATATAATTTTAAAAAATAGTTATATTAATTTTTTTTTTAAAATTCCCTCTCCCCCGCTCTCAGCTCCCTCAAATTGCACAGATGAACTGAAACTCAAATTACTAAACTATTCAATTCTCTCAACAATGCAACAAGGTAGAAATTTCACGGAGGAGCTTTTAAGAGGGTGAAACACTGGCTTGCATTCCAAGGGTAAAACTATTAAAGGTATCTGAGATAATATTAATTAGGGTAATGTCTCTTGAGGGAAAGATGTTGCTGACTTGGTTTCTATTGGAACTACTTATAATTCTCAAAAGATACTCTGTAGGAATCTAAGAAATCAATTAGCTTGATTAGGTGGCCAGCCAATTGTCCACTAATGAAAGCCACACAAGTCTCGAACTAGATACTCCGCCAACTCAACAACACCAACAATGGGACCAACATTTTTGCACCGACCGACAGTGCTTTCTGAAAGACAAGGTTTCGTACACCGTAGATGGAGCTAAAGACAGTTTCAGAAATTGTGCATGAGATTAAGGATAAGGTGTTAGAGACTGCACGTGAAGCCAAAGACAAGGTCATAGAAACAACCCGGCAAACGAAGGGGGCTATCGATGGTGCTTGCGGCAAAGAGAAAGAGGAACAATGGTGTGGGAGTGGGAACAGCGAAAGACACAGCCGAGACGGCCTGGTGTCATATAGTGAACAATGGTTTTGGTCAATGCACCAGATGCTTCAAGCTTTTAATCTTTTGTTATCCTTTTTCATGGTTTTGTTCAATTCACTGTATTTCGAGCCTAAAGCCACAAAGGTACTGATTTTCATATAGCTTCTTTTGCTCAGTTGTAGTAGTTACACTATTTAGCAATTCATCCCGGCCAGTTTTGCTTCTTTCTGCAACTGATGATGTGGGTGATGTAGGTTATGTTGGAGAGAATAGAATGGAAAAGGAAGAAGGAAGAGGAAGAGGGAGAGATTATAGCTTTTTCTAGGATTGCCGTGATGTTCGTTGGACCGGGTGGAGCCGGAGATGATGCCAGAGCCAGTACCGGAGCTAAAGACAGAAGAGATTGTGGTGGCGGTTCCAGAGAGGGAGGAGACGTTCACCTTTATTTTTTTTATATATTTTTTTAATAATTTTTTTTTTGTAATTTTTAATAAATTTTTTTTATTTTTTAAATTTTGTTGCTGTGACATGCCATGTCATCATTGTTAATAGTCAACTCAACTAACAATTTTTATTATCAATTTAATTAATTATTTGTTGATCATTAAAAATTCAATTCCACATGATATGATAAAAGATTCCCATGAAAATTAAATTTAAAAGCTTAATTAATTTTCCATTTTTTTGTTAAAGACTATTTTAACCTTAAACTTTAATATTATAAACAAGTAGTAAGCGAAGGGGAAAAACTATTTGGGGGAAATTATGTTTATTTCATTTATAACAATAAATAAAAAATCTAAATTGCATGGGATGGCTCATTTTAATTTTTAACTTCGTTAGTGATTAATTGTGAGGCATCTTTGACATGTCATTAAATTTATTTTCAGGATAAGAATGTTATTAGGTCATGTTAAATATTTTGTATTTTTTATCATTTTATTTGATAGTAGAAAAAAAAAAGAGCACATGTATTAATTTTATATAATATTTGAGTTACTTCTGTGTATTTAAAATATTTTAATTTTATATTTTAATTTTTTAACATTATAACAATAAATTTATATATGCGATTATATTTTGATATGTTCTTACGTGAGTCGTGTGCTTATTAATCTTTTTGTTACTTCATGTTTTGCATAGCCTATTATATATATATATATATATATATATATGCATTATTTTGTTTAATGATTCAATTTAAAGAAAAAGAATTAAGTGTTTGTACTATGTTCTGATTATGTAAAGATAAAATTTTATATATTTGTCTTATGCTTATATATTTTTGGTGAAAATGTTAATAATTATTTATTTTTTAATGTATCAATTTTCATAATTTACAGAATTTTGTTAAATAATTTGATATTTTTAAATTTAAATTTATTTTTATTTAAAATTTGAGTTGTTAATGTAACGAGGGATCATATTCTAACCATAATAATAATTAAAATTTATCCAACTTTAAAGCAAAAATGGTGAAAAGTGAAGGTTGGTAATGAAAAAGGTGCAACTTTTGGGGTAATGGGGGGTGGTGGAAACAACTAGGCATCTTATACTTATTCGATTGCTACTTTTGCTTAACTACCACTAAATTACTTTACCTTCTTAACCCATTAACATATTAATAAAAATCATCTAAGCCGGTTCATTCCAATAAATCGAGTTGGTGTATAAAGAGTAAAGAGAGATGGACAAAATGAGTTATTTGTACTTTCAATTAAAAAAAATTATTTTTATTGTAAATTCGTATGCAATGTTGGGTTGTTTAATTCTATTTTTATGAGGTATAAATAAGAAAATTTATTGTAGAAAAACTAAAAAAATTTCGTGAATAGGTTTATGCAAATCTCTATAAATTGTATCCGAAGATTTCAATTCTTGACAAAAAATTCTCCTTTTTGGTGGGGGAGTAAGTGGAATTTACCTAAATACCCTAGAGTAGTGCCCCTATTATCTAGTGTAGTTATAAAAGGAGATGAATGTTTTTATGACGAAATATCTTTTGATGATTCCCATTAAAATGTTTTTATATGCAGTAATCTAGATTTTTAATCCGATATGAAAGAAGCTTTTTTTTTTTTTTTTGCATGAATGATATGAAGCTTTTAATTATTTTTATTGTGTTTATATTTATAAAAATGAAAAAAAAATAGAATGTATATAAAAAAAATTGTTTCATATTTTTTATACAATATTTAAATGATCCAAATCCCTATCCCTAAAAGGGAAGATACTAGGCACTTAAAATTAGTTTTCATATATAACTCTGTTTGATACTATTTTGTGTTGTCTCTGAGATTAATTTTCAGAGTTTTTCGCTTCAAACAAGCCCACCCTAAACCAAACTAGAAATACTGGCACTAATTGTATGGTGGAAATGAAATAGATATGTAAATATATATATATATATATATATATATATATATATATAAAAGGCTGGTCACAAGAATCCTGTTGGTTTTTCTTTTTTGGAAAAAACACAAGAATCCTCTTGTTGTCTTCCACTATGTTGTGATCCCATTTTTCATCATAAGAATAACATTGTAACATTAGTAACTCAGCGTAATATTTCTTTATTTATATTTAAAATGATATTAAATATATAAATATATATATATATATATATGAATAATTAAAAAAAAAAAGTGTCAAGTATATGCATATTTTGAGTAATTAGAAAAATTAGAATATCAATATTCATTGTTAATAAGTAATACTAATATAATTATTCATGTTTGATCAAAATTAACAAAGACAATCACATGAGTATAAGAGAAGGAACCTAATTAAACACTTTATGAGTAAGTAGTAGATAGTGTGACAGAAAAATGATGGTATGAAATAGGGATATTATCCCTTTCTAATAGTTTTATGCCACATCAGTATTTTTATCCTGAATTTTAAGATTTTAATTTGAATTTGATTTTTTTCAGGATGAAAATGTTGATGTGGCATAAATCTATTAGAAAATGGATACAGATGACGTGACGTCACTGTTTCATACAATCCTTTCCCGATAGTGACATTACAGCAAAATAAGAACTGATCTAAGTGAATTGGTTTTGGAATTTGCTTTTTGCAAATTAAAAAGCTGTTCATTTGCTCCTTTTTAACGCTACCTTTGACTCTGCCTTTTCTACCATTATCTTCCCCTATTGCTATTCCCTGCATAAATAAGACCACTACTCTTCCATGAAGTTTACAACTGTCTATCATTAGAAGATCAAGAAGAAGAAGAAGACCCTCTTTTCTTCTCTTCAATTATAAGCAAAAGAAACCATTTTTCTCTTCTTTCGTTTTTTTTTCAATTCATAGAAACTATCACCAAAAGGAATGATGTTGAAGTTTTTTGCATGGTTTATAGCTTTCTTATGTACAACTGCCCTTTCATGCAGGAAGGTTGAAGGTTTTCCTATATTAAAATCTCAAGATTCCTATCCCTCAAAATCCGTAGCTCAAGGACATGACATTTATGGTAATAAGGATTTCATTGTTTGCTTGTCCTGTTCATATTACTTCCCCTGAAACACAGTTGGAATTTGAGATGCAGATGCAGGTCTAAACCGGACAGTTAGCTCGGAATCTGAAGCAAAAGGCAACGACAGAGACGAATACTACAAGCAGCAATATCACGAAATTTTTGAGTCAGATAAAGCAAAGAGTGGAAAGGGCGCATACGGTGGTGCAAATATCCCCCACCACCGTCAAGGAAAAAACGCAGCTCCGTCACTCGTCAGCCCACCTTGCTTTCTGTTAACTGCTACGTTGCATGTAATATTGACTGTTACCCTATCACTTCCAGGTTTACTTCCCAAGCTCTTCTAGGCCATCATATATCTGCTCCCTTATTCATAACAGTAACAGACATGAATCACCAGCATCCCCCACAAACAAATGAAACAAGAAAATAGACAGATCGAACTTTCTGCCTGTTTGGAGTTGGTTTTTTTTTTTTTTTTGTTGGTGTGGATTGAGTATGTTGATTTCAGTAAGGAATTTGATTATTAGAAGTCTGTCCATGTCCTCTGTATCCGTTCCAGCTTTTTTCTACTTTATACAGGTTTCTCTATTATATTACCTATGAAGTAACAAATGTCTATCGGTAATTGGCTATGCCTAGTTGAGTTGGGATCGGTTCTAAGTATAGCATCAAACACTATATTTGTTTGTTTAAGGGACAACTATTTGGTAGGCGGCCGACGGCAGGGATAACAAGTTATGGATAAGAAAAATACAGCATTAAGTGATTATAATAAATAAACTATACTTAAGAGGAGATAAATTCATGGTGATCTTTTTTTAATAAGTTCATAATCAGAGTTAGTGGGACTCTAAATAAACCTATCAAAGAATTATATGTATCAGTACATTTAGTCATGTAATCTGTAACACCATAAATTAAAAAATAATTAAAAAATAATCAAATAAATAAATGAGGAATGATCATATTTGGAGTTTATGATTCCCTCTATATTATTTTTAAAGTTTCAACTTTCTTTTATCTTCAATGTATAATATGTCTCATTATTGCATCAATTTTTTTTTACCAAATATACTAAATAATTATTTATATTATATATTTATTATTTATATTGTACAAATTATTTAGGTAAAAGAACCTCTCTAGTCCCTATGTATTTTGAAATTGAGTAAATTGGTCCCTCTCAAAAAAAAAAATAGAGCAATTTAGCCCCAATCAATTTTGAAAATTAGCAACTAAGGATAATTAAACACAATGTTAATATTTTCCGTCAATTGTACATATCT
Source organism: Gossypium sturtianum (assembly GCA_025698515.1). Classification (NCBI taxonomy): domain Eukaryota; kingdom Viridiplantae; phylum Streptophyta; class Magnoliopsida; order Malvales; family Malvaceae; genus Gossypium; species Gossypium sturtianum. The sequence continues at coordinate 161,376,488 of CM046955.1, read as the reverse complement.
TTTATTGGTATAATAAAAAATTTAGCCCTCAAAGTTTACACATTTTGTCAATTTAGTCTTAATTTAACAAATTTAGCCTACAATATTTACACATTCAAAAAATTTGGTCATTGATTTAAAAAATTAGCCCACAATATTCAATATTTTGTCAACATTTATCCAAAATATATAAACATCGAGAGTTAAATTATTATTATACCAATAAAAATATGTATAATTAATTAAAATATTAACATTATGATTAATTATCCTTAGCTACTCATTTTCTAAATTGCTCTAATTTTTTTAGAGGGATTGGAAAAGTGTTTTTACCAATTTTTATAATTTTATAAAATTTATAAGTATTTATTAGCATGACATGAAAGTTAAAATAGTGGCTTAATGGTATTTTTGGCCCTCGAACTTTTTTTAAAAAATCAATTAAGTTCCTTTGAACTTATTGCACCTAATTGAGCCGTAAACTTATAAAACAAACTACATAGGCCATTTTGACTAATGGCGATTGTTACAGAGTTGACACCACCGTTAAAGGCTCTGACATGGTGCTTTATACCAACGACAATTGTTAACATGTTGGTTAATCGTATTCTGAAACACGGAAAAAAAATCATTGGCTTATTAAATTATCTATCGAGCCTTGAAAAAGATTCAACAAAAGACAAACAAATCCACTATCTGTTTTACGTCAAGCAATACGTGGAGTAACTCCTGATATAGAAATAAAAGCAAGACGTATAGGCGGATCGACTCATCAAGTTCCCATTGAAATAGGATCCACACAAGGAAAAGCACTTGCCATTCAAAGCTTAATTTTTTTCATTTAAAAAATATTCTTATAAAATTAATTTTTTTTAAAAATATATAAAATTTTAAAAAAATTACTTAAAATTTATAATAATATTAAATGAAAATCAGAAAGTTCAAAAAGAAAATTAAAATTTGATAAAAAAAACCATTTAAAAGTTAAGTTTAAAATTCTAGAATTTTTTTCTAATTTATATAAAGTTTAAAAGTTAACTTTTAAATGATTTTTATTAATTTTAAATTTTAAATTTTTATTTATTTTTTTATAAATTTCAATAATGTTTTAAAAAGTTACAATGTTTTTAAAAAATAAATTTTAAAAGTTTTAAAAATTAATCTTTGAAACTATTGAACTAGGACAATCATATGTCTAGGTTAATTCCAGCAAAAAAAAATTTTAAAAATATTCCTTTTAATTTTTTTTTATTTTTGAAAAAATAATATTTTTAAATTTTCCTTGCGTGGCACATTGTCAACAACTGTGGCTAAAATGGAGTGCCACGTCAGTATTGTAATAGACAACATTAGTTAAAAGAACCTATTTAACTAATTTTATTAATAGATCTGCCTATTGGCACGTTTTCTCTGTCTGCCTATTGGCACGTTTCTTCCTTTTTTCTTTTTTCTACTCTTCTATTTCTTTCTCAAGACCTTTTTCAGAAAGTTGACTGTTTTATTAGTTTTAGTATCGGTAGGCGGTGGCTGATGGAGGAAAACCTGGCGAACCTGAGTATCATTGATGAGGAAGAGGAAGTTCTTATAGAGGAGAATCATACGGTGGATAAGATTTACAGGTATTGTTTGGTTGGTTGTTGCTTAACAGATAGTGTAGTACATTTTCCTTCGTTTCGAAACACTATGGCTGATTTATGGCATCCAATTGGAGGAATATGCATTTCGGTTCTTGGAGAGAAGAAATTCCTTTTTCAATTTTTTCATGAAATTGATCTGCAAAGAGTCTTAGATGGAACCCCATGGTTTTTTAATAACCATTTACTCTTAATCCAAAGAATTCCGTATGGAGAGAACCCAGCATCCATCACGATAAATGCTACGGAGTTTTGGATGCAAGTTCATGATTTACCTCCGGGCTTGATGACGGAATCGATGGCAAAACAGTTTGGAGATTTTTGTGGTAAGTTCATTGAATATGACCATTCTGCTATATCTTCAGGGGTTTCGATGTTCATGCGTATTCGAATTGTTTTGGATGTTACCGTTCCCTTGAAGCGCAAGAAGAAAGTCCAAATTGGCCGAATGTTGCCAGTTTATGTCAGATTCAGATATGAAAAATTAAGCCTGTTCTGTTTCATTTGCGGCCGACTGGGTCATGGGGAAAGTTTCTGCCCCTATCGTTTAAAAATTGAGGCCAACAAAATTGTGTTTGGTTGGGATTTGTCTCTGCGTGCAGAGCCACGGCGGCGAAGAACGGTGGAGAGCCGTTGGTTGCGGGATGCTGACGGGTCTGTGAGACAGGAGGGAAAGATGGAAAGTGTTGATTTTGGTAATGCGTCATCTTTAGGGAGAGATTTTAGGAGCCAAATGGAGGTAAATCGTGGGAAACAGATTCTGCGTCCTAATTTTCCTCTGTTAGGCGCAAATCAGCACAACCTTCTTAAATTGAGTTTCCAGAGATTCCGAAATCGGAGGATTTATTTGTCAAGGATTATCCAATGGGCCAATGGAAATGGGCTTTGATGAAGAACTTGATCCGATCGCTATAGTGGAAGAGAACAAACGGCATAGGGGTATGGGTGAGGAATTGGTTTTGATAGGAACCAAGGTGGGCGGTGATTTTTCTACTCCAACGGCTAGCTCTGGCTTCCAGAGCAGCCGAGACCAATGAAAATACTTAGTTGGAACGTTCGTGGACTGGGGAGACCACGAACTGTTAATAGGCTCAAGAATAAGTTGCGAGCCATTAATCCCCGAATTTTGTTTCTAATTGAAACAAAATTAAGTGCAAGGAGAATGGAACGGGTTAGAAGAAAATGTGGATATGAGAATGGGATCGATATTGGATCGATAGGCTCTAAAGGGGGGCTGTCACTAGGGTGGAGAGGGAACTCATTGATTAATCTTATTAGTTACTCTTCTTTTCACATCGATGTGGAGGTTAATGACAATGACAATGGGAACAAATGGAGACTCACGGGTTTCTACGGTAATCCGGATGTTAGGGGACGACACGAGTCATGGAGTTTACTAAATCAATTGAGTATAAACAATAATCTTCCTTGGGTAGTATTGGGGGATTTCAATGAAATTACAGGCTCTTTTGAAAAACAAGGCGGTCGTCGTAGGGCGGAGAACCAGATGTCAGCATTCAGAGAGGCATTGGATGGTTGTAATTTGAATGATATTGGATTCCGTGGACGGTGGTTTACATGGGAACGGGGTAGATTTCGTTCTACTAATATTAGAGAACGTTTGGATCGTGGGGTCGCTACAAGTGACTGGATGGAGTTATTTCCCGGGATACAGGTTGAGCACTTGGCGCACACTTTTTCTGACCATTGCCCGATTCTGCTAGATACAAAGAGTGTGGACAGTCATGGTTTCAAGAGGCCTTTTCACTTTAAAGCTAAATGGTGCTTAGAGCCAAGTTTTGAGGAGCTGATTAAAGACTGGTGGGTTGCTGCTTGGGGAGATATGCCTTCTCGTTTGGAACAATTGGGTAAAAACATGAAAAACTGGAATATGAAAAGAGTGGGGGCTGAAAAGAGGACACGGAGGTTATTGGAGGAACGGTTGGATTATTTGTACCAGCAAGAAATCTCAGATGATATTTTAGCCGAAATAACTGAAGCTCAATTGGACCTCAATCTGGAAGCAGATAAAGAAGAATTGTTCTGGGAACAACGTGCAAGGGTGAATTGGTTAAAGAATGGGGATCGGAATACGAATTTTTTTCACAAGATAGCTAGTCACCATTATTCCCGGAACAAGATTAAAGAAATTGAGGATGAGAATGGAAACACGGTTACTATGACGGAAGACATGCTGAAGGTTGCGTCAAATTATTTTCAACAATTGTTTACTGCATCTGAGGCGAGCATGGAGGAACGTGTTTTTGGTTTGGTTGAGAAAAGAGTAACGGCTGATATGAATGCAACCCTTACTAAACCTTTTTTAGAGGAGGAGGTTTGCAGTGCATTAAAATCTATGCCGAATTAAAAGCCCGGGAAGTGATGGTTTTTGCAGCGATTTTCTTTCAAAGGTACTTGGCATATTGTTGGTTCGGACATAGTCGGGTATTGCCTAGATGTTTTGAATGGGAAAAAGGAGTTTGGTGATATTAATAAGACTTGGTTGGTGTTGATTCCCAAAATTGATAAGCCAAAAAACATGTCTCAATTCCGCCCATAAGTCTATGTAACGTTGTTTACAAGATAATTGCTAAGGTTATTGTCAATCGGATGAGCGGCATCTTTGGGAGATTGCATAAATGAATCCCAAGGTGCTTTTATACGTATGGCTTATTTCGACAATGTTCTTATAGCATATGAAGCACTTCATTCCCTTAAACCGAATAAGAGGGGTCGTAAAGGACATTTTGCACTTAAATTAGATATGAGCAAGGCGTATGATCGTGTGGAGTGGGATTTTCTATTGGTATGATGCATTCGTTGGGTTTTCACGAAGATTGGATTGTACTAGTAATGCGATGTGTTTGCTCGGTCTCCTATTCGGTGCAAATTAATGGAGTCTCTAGTGAGTGGTTTACCCTTCTAGGGGATTGAGACAAGGTGACCCCTTGAGTCCCTATCTATTCCTGATTTGTGCGGAGGGTTTTTCCGCCCTATTGGAGGAAGCGAAAAAAAGTGAAGGGATGAGGGGAGTATCGTTTGGCAGGGGAAGGATATCTATTAACCATTTATTTTTTGCTGACGACTGTATCCTGTTTGGTGAGGCTACCAGGGATGGCGTTCACGTTGTTCGCGACATCATCCGTGATTATGAATCTAATGCTGGGCAAAGAGTTAATTATGATAAGTCGCTACTGTACTTTGGAGCTAATGTACAGGATGAGATGAAAGAGGAAATATCACGGATTTTGGGGGCTCGAATCGCTTCAAACCCAGAGAAGTACTTAGGATTGCCAATGATGGTAGGTCGCAGAAAATCGTGGGCTTTTGCTAACTTCAAAGACCGATTCGTAAACGAATTGATGGGTGGAGTCTTAAATATCTCTCGATGGGGGGAAAGGAGGTATTTATAAAATCGGTCTTACAGGCTACTCCTCTTTATGCAATGCAATGTTTTCTCTTCCCCAGGAGTTTGTGTGTGCAACTTCAGAATCTGATGAACAGATTTTGGTGGGCAAATGGTCAAACGAAGGCTGGTATCCATTGGAGCAAATGGGAAGCGCTATGTATACCAAAGATGGTGGTGGTCTTGGTTTTAAAGATTTGTTCTTATTCAACAAAGCACTTTTAGCTAAAAAAAGCTTGGCGTATTTTAACTAATCCGAATTGCCTTTTAGCGAAAGTCTTAAAAGTGCGTTATCATCCTAAGTCCGAGTTTTTAGATGCTAAGATTGGTTCTTACCCCTCCTTTACCTAGCGCAGCATTTGCAGTTGTCGAGACCTGATTGAAGATGGCTTGTTGTGGAGAATAGGTCTTGGTGAACGTGTTAACATTTGGAACGACTCTTGGCTTCCCGGAAGAGAGAATAACAAGATATCGTGGCAAGAAATTAGAATACTGATGGTCTCTGATTCGGGATCTAATACTTTCTCAATCCCATACAGGAACGCGATCCGATTGAAGCTTGGTTGATGAAGTTACAGCAAGGAGAATTCTTTCTATCCCGCTCTCTGGGGGCAATTCACAGGATACAATTGTGTGGAAACATGAGGGTTCAGGTGAATATTCAGTAAGGAGTGGGTATAGGACCCTTGTCTCCTCTCTAGTAAGTACAAATGCGCTTGATTATAACATGAAATTTTTACAAAATTTTACAAGGATTTATGGGATTTGAACATTCCCAGCAAAATTAAGATTCATGTCTGGAGGCTTTTCAACAATTGGATCCCTCACTACTGCAATTTGGCGAGAAGGAAGCTAACTACTGAGCTGCTATGCCCATTGTGTAAAGTTGAAATGGAGAATGCCGATCATCTCATCTGGCTCTGCACTGTATTACGTCAGGTTTGGGATTACTTCCAGATCAGGCCCTACCACTTTGAATCACATGGTGAGAGCAAAGACTGCTTTGCCCGGTTCTTCACTGCTGCAGATAGTCAAAAGCAAAGCATTATCGCAATTTCCATTTGGAGTCTCTGGTATTGCAGAAACAAATTAACTCATGAAGGGGTTAAATTTAAAATGGAAGAACTGTTGGGGTTCATGCAGGGCTATCTTAAAAACATCCTCCTAGGCCACTCTAACCTTCAAAACAAGGTCAATCATTCTATTCTCATCAAATGGCAGGCACCGGAGGTGGGGGTTATAAAATTAAATTTTGACGCTTCGTTTCATGGCAAAGATCATACAGCAACTTCAGGAGTCATTGCCAGAGATTACATAGGTAATATTGTGGGGGCTGAGACTTATCTGTTTATTGAGGTAGCCGATTCGTTTGTGGCTGAGGCGAGAGCATGCGAGAGGGCCTTGATGTTGGCGAAATTCATGGGATTCAGACGTCTGATCGTTGAAGGAGATGCCTTGACTGTAATTAAAAGTATTCAGAAGCGGGGTTCAGACAGATCAGTGATTAGACCTATAACTTGCAATATTTTCCTCATGGGTCTGGAGTTTGAATGGATTTCTTACCGTTTTGTCCCAAGGGCTGTTAATGGGGTTGCTCACGAGATGGCGTTGGAAGGAAGAAGAAGCGGTTTCTCTGGCATATGGAGCAACGGCGTTCCAGATTCAGTGCTTCACATGGCGGAGAAGGAGAAGCGACAGACGAGATAAGTGATTGAGGGTTGAATTTGCTCTGCTCAGAGGTAGGTTCCTTGAATCCTCTGATTTTTGATGGTGGTAAATAGAGCAAGAGTCGCAGTCATTAAAAGCGACAGCTATCTGATTTTGTTGGCTATTGATTGATGGGGAGGGACTCAAGGCGTTTTTTCTTTAGTTGTGGTTTCTGTGTTATTTTGTTTTATGTTTTTACAGTTTTGGACCTTTGATTTGTTTGGGCCTGAGTCCAGCTCTTTTATTTATCAGATATTAATTCAAAAAAAAAAAACTAATTTTATTAATTAATGACTCATTTGAGTGCAAAAAAAATTAGAAACAACTTAATTGATTATTTTTTTTATTTTTTTTAATTTCAAGGGCCAAAAACACTTAGGCCTATGTCAACTTACTAAGCCATATGTACGGCCATGTATATATAAAGTGTCACATCAATCAATGTAAAGTAATTGTAAAATAAAGGGTAAATTATCTCGTTAAACACCCTAAAATAGGATTGTTATTATTTTAGTTGTTTTAAAATTTTTTTTGTTAATTTAGTCACTGTCCCTATAAAAATTCTTCAAAATTATCATTAAGTCGTTATCTCATCAACTTATTGCTGACTAGACCTACCACATCATCATTTTTTTTCATGATATTTTGTTGAAAAAATTACAAAATTTTAAGTTAATCCTTAAGTCTCCCCACTATCTTTTTTGTCTTCTCTTCCAATCTCAATACTGAATGAGTATGAGTTTTTTGGCCATTACTTTCCAAGCTCCATCACGGCATAACCACCGCCTTCTTCTCATTGGAACTGAAATGCTCTCCGTTAATAATAAATAAGTCGAGTAAAGAACCAAAAGTAACCAAATTGTCAAAATGGTTACCAAAAAAATCTGTTAATGAGATAAAGATTGAGTGATTATTTTAAACAATTTTTTTAAAGATAATAATTAAATTGACAAAAAAAAAATAATCCGAATAATAACGATTTTATTTTAAAATGACTAAAATCAATTCAAATTATAGAAAAAAAATGGAAAAGCATGGTGAGTTGAAAAGCAAAAGTATTATTATTGAAGCAAAAATAAGGAGTGGAATAACTAAGGGTGCGGTAGGATTAATGCTCTACCACAATGTAATTGAAACACGATTGCGGTGAGATTAAATTTAAAACGAATGGTGTACACGCACTATAATGTGGGTGTAGGTAGGGGTGAGCAAAATCCGGTTCGATTCGAAAAACTCGATAAAAATTTTAAATTTTGAATTAAATAGTTCGAGTTATTTGAGTTAATCAAGTTATTCGGATCAACTCGAATAAAAAATTAAGTTTTTCAGTTTAACTCGAATATGAATTACACAATTCGAGTTATCCGAAAATCCGAATAAGAAAAGACAAAACTACGTCGTTTTGATAAATGTTTATATTTTTAAAAGTTAAAATTCAAAATAATTAAGTTAAAAGGCAAAACTACGTCGTTTTGATAAATGTTTACCCATTAAGTTAAGAGGCAGAATCATTATATTGTTCATGTAGTTAAATAATCTTGTACTTCGTCTACTAGTTAAATAATCGGTCCATCTAATCGCAACATTAAGTATAAATAATAGGATTCGTTAACTCGACTCGATTTGACTCAAAATTTTTTTACTCAATTCAATTCGAATCGAAAAAAATTCAAATTGAGTTCGGTTGCTAAAATAGGATTTGTTAACTCGACTAACTCAAAAAATTTTGACTCGATTCGACTCGACTCGATCGAATACTCACCCCTAGGTGTAGGGATGCGCAAACCTTGTGTCCTGTTTACCCAACTTTGCATCATTGCATGCACAGATAAAAACAATCCACATGTAACTAAAAGGATACAACATATAGATGTTAGTTATTTCCAATTTTTTCCCCTCCTCTTGTGAGCTAACGTTGCCACAATATTCAACAACATCGATATTGAACCGAAATTAGTAATACAACTTGTCCAAAGTTTTTCTTTTTTCTATGCACAAGCATATGGCTTGTGACCAGTGAAGCCTGAATTTGAGGTACATTTCAAGTGAAATGTGAGACTTTATAACATAAACAAGTATTAAAAAAATTGGGAAAAAGGATCGTTTAAAGACTTCATGGACTGTATACGAGGTTTCTTCTTCCTTTAAATGTCATAAAAGAGCTTCTCAAACACTTTCATGTGTTCGGTTTGCAAGGAGATGGCAACTGATAAGCTCCCATCATTGTTTGCACTTGGTAATACGAAAGATAACCCTTCATAAGGAATTCCACCAGGGCCCATAAATATGGGCCTTCCCCACCCGAAATCTGCATCATGGATTGGTAGCCTAACCCAGCTAGTAATCCCAAGGTTCGGACACCTGAAAGTATGAGCACCACGAACAAGTGCAGACAAATCTGGCTGACGTTCCAGGTAATCAAGGGCTGACCTTAGATATTCATCATCCATCCGAACCAATGCATCATGAATACGGCTCGCAGCGTACCATGTTGGCTTTGACAGTAGATCCCCTGCCACTGCTATTGGGGTAGCAGTGAAGATCACATTCCCAAAGTAACCAGGTGGGAGTGGGGGGCGCAACCTTGCCCTTCCATCAGTGGCAATGTACAGTTTAGTCCCTTGATCATCTTCAAGTCCACGTGCCTTGCAGACTGATCTCCACACATGACCTGACAACATCTCGTATGAACTATAGTTAACATCGTTACCATCTTCCTTGCACTTTGCTTTGAGTGCATTGAGTTGATCCCGGGTCAATTTGAAAATGGAGACTGCTGTGCTTTCAGGACCGGTGGACTGGGGTGGAATCTTCATTGCCGGTGGTGGTTGATATTCGATGTGGTGGAACACAGGTTGTGGGGGGTCCCGGGCACGAAGAAGGGTCCGATCAATGAATGGTGGAATTGTAAGGTCAAGACCACGAGCCATATCAGACCAGGTGTTGATGAAGTGGAGACCAGAATATCCATCTGCTGCATGATGTTGCATGCCAACACCTAGTGATGCTCCACCACATTTGAAATATGTGACCTGAACGGAATCAAAGCCAAAAACCACATTTAGATAAACTCCACTCTATCTGTAGGTAAAAGCTTCTTATTACATATTTTGTTTCCAAGGTTCAACAAATACATGCACTAGAGCGTGAAATATAAGTATATTCAATGCTGAAAAATGGGGATTACCCTAACTTCAATTAGATCAAAGCCCTGGAAATATACAATTAGATTGACCCTATTGATCATAAACCTCTGGTTATTAAAGGTCAACCAATTTTGAGCATGCAGGATGCAATTTAATGGATCCTTCTCCAAGATAATAACAAGTATGACATAAGTCTTTCTTATCCAGGTAAAACTAAAAAGGCTGTTTAACAATCACTTCAACCTATATCCTTGAGTTCAAAGCAGTTTAAGTAGGTAGATCTCAGTTACCACTTTTCAGGTTTCAACTAGGGATTTATTAGGTGGTCTGCAACCACCAAAGAACCCTCATCCAATAATGAACGCGTTTACTCAACCTTTTTAGTTGGACCGCATTTATCCATGATCTACAAGATACAGGTTCATCTTTAAATGTGAGCCAAGTATTCCCACCGAAATAGAACTAGGCTTTTGCTAATTACTTCGCCCACTCCACTGAGGTTACTGCATATTCTGTTTTCTCCATAATAATGATCACACCTTCTGGACCTGACTTCCTAAAATATGACCAAATGAAACGTTTCTTCTAAGCATCACCACAGAAGGAAACAGAGTCTCTAAACGCTCATCTACCTAGAATTTTAAACTGTCAAACACAGCACTGAATTGCCTATCTCTTGTCTGCACAGTACCATCTATCATAAGGTTATGCCGGAAACCATGTAATGTTGGGCACATACCCATATATGAAGACTACACTAACTAAACACACCAAATTATGATCCCTCAATCTCAAAATGCCGAATGCTTATGCAGGGCAGCCAACAATAACTATTCAACAACTTAAGAAAGTTATGCTATGAAAAATAATGGTCCATGTATACAAGGTACATAGCTAACATATTAAAACTCAGACTTAGGAAAGATTATTATGTAAACTTACGTTATACAAGATATTCCATGCTCTCTCAAATCAAAAGGCCAAAACTAAATGCATAAACACAGTGGGATGGTTGGATGCTGCCCACCAACTACAACAATTTATTTCCTTCTCTGAACATGACTTTAATTCCACTAAACTTTTAGCCTATCAACCAAGTAGGCAGTTGGGACTCGCCCACCAATATAGCTATCTTGCTTAATAGGTAACCCCCAACATAGCAAGTTAGCAACTTATAAAAGGAATTCTAGGGGTACTGATTGGTGATACATACTCTTTTTTTAATCTTGCATTTCGTAAAAACTTTTATGGTCCTCCTAATTGGTGTTTATAAGTCATGCTTAAGAAAAAACAAGTCACTGATTGCATTTTTCCGCCACTTGAATAAATTGACACTGGCTTTAGGTTCCGTTTAGTTTACACTTTTGCTATTTTGCCTTTTGCATTCTTCTTTTAAAAAGAACGGGAAAAAAAAAAAAAAAAAAGAAGCAGCAAAAACAAGGAAAGAAATCATTAACCAAACCAAAAAAAGAAATTCTTTGGGATAAATAAAGTGGTTTGTATTTCATACACAATCCCATCCCATCCCATCTTATGTAAATCTATACAAGTTTAGTGAAATATAAATCCTAGGTAAATTTACAATAAATATTTTTAACATATTTTTCTCCTTTCCTGATATTTATTTATCATTTTAAATATTTATATTTATATTTAAACTTTTGATTGAATTGATGTGACAAACACTAATCTAATTGAAAAATTATTAAAATATTCTTTTATATATAAAATAAATTATACTATTAATAAAGTATTTTTTTCTTTCTATATTTTTACATATAATAAAAAAAAATTTAATCAGATTTAAAATCATTACATAATAAATTTTAAAGATTCAACTTTGTTGTTTCAATTTTTATATAAACTTTAAGCCTGTAAACAATGGTTTAGGAAAACGCTATAGCTATAATCCGACCAGAAGATATGGCTCCACTCAATAAAAATAAATAAATAAGAGATCAGATGAAAATCATTACCTGCAAAACCAAGAGTGGATACGTGGAGATGCCACCGGAATAATCAACGGTCGGGATGAGCTGCCTGAGCTCCAAGGTGGGTGCAAAATCACCAAAATCGTCAATAACAGAATTAGTTTCAGCCTCAACAAAGAGCACCCCTTCGCCATTGCAATCGATCTCAATCCTTCCATCCTCGTCCCTCTTCAGCCGCCCCGCCATGGGGTAAAACGGCACCAGGGCCTTGCTCAACGCCTCCTTCATCACCTGCGGATCGAAGAAATTGGCCGCTTCGTTCGGCCTGTAGAAGTAAACGCTAGGGGTGTGGAACCTTGGTACCACCAAGTCTACGTTGGCGTTCCAGAGGCTCCGCCGGGGAGTCTCCCCCGCCGGCCGTACCATTGTTGATTCTTTCACATTCACAATCATGGTTGTAGTGCTGGTGGGATCCACTGGGGGGAAAAGGATTGGTTTGCTTTTTGCCTACAAAATAATGCCAACTAAGTTTCAGTTTCAAATTCAATGTTTCATCAAAACACATAAAGATTAAAAGGGACAAACAGGCCGCTCGGACTTATTGTCTTTTTCTGAATAAACAAAAGCGTCACATTCTCAAATCTACTAAAACATGAGAGATTCATAATCTGATCAGAGACCGGGGACTGAATTGTAAAAAGATAGATAGTTCCGTATTCAACAAAAATAATTTATTCGTTAGTCCTTATTACGTGGCTTTGAATAAGAATTAGAGTTTTAACCTGATTCAATGTATTATTGAATATTAAACTAATAACATTAACACCACCAATTCATCTTTCTCCCGAAAAAACGAAACCATATACTTAGTTCCATGTACCACACACACACACAGTCTAAGAAAAATAGATATTTTGAAATTGAAATCAACAGATAATAATCGCCTTTCCTCGGTAGGATTTGATACCTTCTCTGGTCTCTGAGTTTTTCTTTTTTAAGAGAAAAAAAAGTGTTCCAGTGCATTGAGAATTCCAACTCAATAACCATGGCGATTGAATAATATATACATATAGAATATAAGCAAGCAAACAAAAAGCTTGATTACTCAAGGGAATCGGAAAAAACGAACCTGCAAATCAGAAGTAAATGCAAAAGGAAGAAGAAGAACAAGAAAACAGGAGAGGAGTTGGTGAAAAAGGTGGTGAGCACTGAGGAGAAGATTGGAGGAGAGCTTGAAATAATATAAGCGTGGAAAAAGGCAAAGCGAACAAGAGCGGCATTTCATTTGTCACTCACCTACTCCCGCCTACTTAAATTGACCACTCACAATTCGCCACCTAGCTTCCTTCTTTGGACTTTGACTACTTTCCTTATCTCGCCCGAAAACCCGAAAAATGAGTTTGAAGAGAAAAACAAGGCTCATATTTTAAATGATTCGGGTCTCCGATAACAATTTTGCGTAGACCCGATTCAAATTACTTGTTTTATTGTTGTTTTGATATTTTTTTTTTATTATTTTATTGTTATTGTTTGAATATTATATAATTCTTATTTTATTGTTAATATTTTTACTATTTTAAATATATTTATTTATTAAGTTATAATTATTTTAGTATTATTTAAATATAAAAAATTTTTTATTTATTGATAAATATTTATTTTAATATTTTTTATGTATTTGATGTATTATTTTTAAAAATTATTTTTGTATAAAAAAATAATTTTAAAAAATTAATATGAGTGAGTCAGATTTAATTTAGATTTAGCATTTTTAATCTAAGTCTAACTTGAACAAAATTTTAAACCTATTTTTTGAGACGGACTAATAATGAGGTCTATTTTATTCCGATGAAAAATTATATTTAAAGAAAAAATAAAATATTTGATTTTAAAAGAAAGGTTTAGGTTAATACGTCACTTCAAAACCTTATTTTATTATTTTATATTTTTATATTTATTTAAATAAAGAGATTAGTTACTTTACAAGGTAGGGTTAGATTAAATTTATTTATTTTAGATAACACGCCAGGCAAACGAACTGTAAAACTTAAATGCAATTTTTGCCAAATGTATGATTACTTGAGTGATTTTTTGAAAGTTAAAAAAGAAAAGTCATCAAAATATGAATGTTTTTTTTATCTAAATATTAAAACAGGGACAGGGAGTTTAAAAGATGCATAATATACACAAACCTAACAACTGGCAGAAAACCAAAGTGTTGGTTGCAATTTGCATAATACTTTTCTTTGCGCCTTACTTGGAAAGTCCTTCAATTCACTTTCACCGGGGAAAAAAACCAAGTTTGGCTTTTAACCAGAAACTCGGTCAACTCTCCTAGTATTCCTGTTTCAAAGGGCTTAAGACTAATCCAATTTTTGTGCCCAACGTCAAAGGTGTGTCACCACATATGAAATCAAATGAGATGAAAATTTTAATATAATTTTCTATTTTTTAATTAATGGTTAAAATATTAATCATGTAGAAATAAATAAATAAATAATTTTATATGGATGTAATGAATTCCTATTAATACATATAAATGCATATAAAGAAATAAATCAACTTTATGAAATTCCAACCAAATTCCTTATTTTCAAACCAAACTAAGAAAATCATAAATGGGCATCTAAATTTGTTAAAACAGTTAAACCATTTTTTAAAAGATAAATTACTTTAGTATTAAGCATGCTATATTTAGCAAAACAATTGGCATAAATTCTTGTATTTTGCGTAAAATTGAAATTTAGTTGATTTATTTTTATTTTAAAATTTTAGTTATTTATTTTTCAGATTTTTAAATTTAAATCTAATTGTTAATATTGTTAAAATTATTTTGTTAAATTCAGGTTTAGTTACATTGTTAACAATGGAGGACTTTTTTATTTCAAAATGTTGACAAATTTAACAATGTTAACAATTAGAACTGAATTTTGAAATTTGATAAAGTAAAAAGACAAAATTCCTGGAAGTATAAGTACAAAGACTAATTTTGAATTTGTAATGAATATAAGGACTTATTGCATATTTTAACCCTAAAAAATTATGTAACAAATATATTTTTTAAATTTCATATAAAAGCTAATTGAGATTTTAGTTAAAATGATAAAATTAAATGTTTATTATGTATGATATTTTGGGTTCAAATCACTTTATGATTAATTTTTTATTGATTTGTTAAATAAAAAATAAAAATATCCTCATAAAAATATAATTTTTGATGAATTACAAAAGGAGAATAAAACCCTAACAGAAATGTAACTCAAGCCCGGGTCATACTTGAGGCGATAAACACCTTACCCATGAAGCTAGCACACAAGATTCATTAAAATTTATTATAAATTACATATAAGAGAGTATTTTAATAAATTTGCAATTAAATTGATATTTTATTTATCGATAGCATCACCTCAATAAAATAATTAATATAAATAAAAATAAATAACTCTTTCCATGTATTAATCTTTCTTTTCCTGGTACCTATCAACAATATTTCTTTAAACTTTAAGTTAAATATTTCAATTTTTATAAACCAGTTATTTTAGTTCTTAGACGATTATATATATCTAGCGGTGGATTTTTTATTTTGACATGAATTTTATTATTTATTATTAATTTTTTAAATAGACATAACTTTGCTCTCTCTTTTTTTATGTATCAAGTCACCATATTAATTTTATCTTAACAAATAGTTTAGATAAACACTAATTGATTGTTAAACCGATTTTAGCTTTAATCCCGTTGATTGATGTGGTAGATACGTGGCATGAATGTTGGTATATGTAACCTTTCTACCTGATCCGCAAGATTACAATATATTATATTAACAAAAAAATAATATCATTAGATGAGAAATGAAGCTTAGAATATAATACAATATTTTAAAAAATTGAAAATGCTTTAAGAAGTTGGTGAGATGGTGACCCGACAGTCCAATTGGTGCTCTATTTCCTTCCAATTCCTTAATGCCATTCACCAACTCTTATCTATTTAGACGCTATGTTATTTCTTTTTTCGGTTGATATAGTTGAATCATAAACGTGGTGGGTCCTACGCTCTTCGTATGTTTTGAGTGAGTGGAGAGATTGGAGAATATGATTCTGCTGGAAGGAAGTCAACGTCGCGTTTGCTTTGCGGTGCGGTTACCCTACCAGACATTGGAGGGTTGGTGAGACGCTAATGTCTGCAGCCTCATCCGGTCATACTATAAATTAATAACCATTCATTAAGATTAGAATAGTCTCCTTTATAGACTTCCTACAATGTTCATTAATCTGGACAAACCAAGTTTGATTGCTTTTCAAATTATTGTCCACTCAAGACCAATATTTTAAAAAAAATATTATATTGAATTGTTTTAATTAAAATATATCTAAATTGAGCATAAATTTATAAATCTTTGCAATAAAAATGAACCTTGATCGATTAATATAGTGTGTGGCACACACGTTAATAAAATAAACAGTAATATAAAATATTTATTTAAATCACAAGATTAAACGAGAACAATATAAATATACATATATATATATAATCAGAAAAGAACAGAAATAAAAATTGGATCTTAATATTAGTTTAATCATTTAATAATTACCAAGTTGGTTCACATATATAAACGTATTCTACACTTAATACCTAACCAATGTGGGACTAAGTTTTCTATTTTCCTCAACATAATTCACAAGTGACTTACTTTGAACATCAATTTCTCATTCATCACTCAACCATTTTTAGCGTATGATATACCTTTGTAAATGTCTCATGGAGTATAATATAAAACCATAATTTTATGATTCAAATCTCCACATTTGCTAATTGAGAATATGCCTCAAATCTTCCAAAAAAATCCATTTTTTTCCAACATAGTAAAATAAAAGTATATTTACAATACTCATGATTTTTTTTTCATACAAAAGTACAGCATAAAGCGAAAACAATAATCAATTAAAGCTTAGCCCGGCATCGACACAACACGATCAACTATCAATAAGCTTTGAACCGTAGTTGAGGGATCATCAAATATCTATAGACTTGAACTTCTTGTTACAATGCATTTAGCCATCTGGTCAGCAACTCTGTTATGAGTCCTTGATATACGGTGGATTCTTACTTTCCACTTTCTTCTTAGGAGTTGATGCAGAAAACGTAATTCGACCAAATTGCTACTATCTCCCGCACCAGAGAGAAGTAAATCCACTAGTAGAGCATTATCACATTCAACCTCGACATGCCTAAATCCCTTTTCCAAGCGATAATAAGGCCCTCCAGAACCGCTCTTACCTCTACTTTTAAAAAAAAAACTCCTTACCAAACATCATTGAAAATCCACACAGGTAATTAACATTCGAGTCTCTAAGTACACCTCCAATAGATGCAGTAGAACTAGTGGCTGAAACCACACCATCCGTCTTAAGCTTTATCCATCCCCTCTCCGATCGAGACCAATGCAACAGCGTACACATAGGACTAGGTTGAACCAACTTCAATGCTGGCTCAGCATAACTCCTCTCCCAAGAATAACTTGTATCCACAATGGCTTGAACACAACTTTGACTATTAGAAAAAAACAAATGGATTACAATCTTTCCAAATCAACCGACAAATTATTGAAAATAGAGTTTACCAAACCGTGTCATTATTACAATAATACATAATATAAAATTAGGAATTATTTTAAAATAGAGAATTTCAAGCACAACATAGTTAATAGAATACAAACACAATCATTGTATGAATATTCAAATTACTAGTTAGATAGATTTGGAGTCGGTTCGAATGCAAGCATTGTAACAATTACTAATATCCCAGCACTCAGATATTTCTATTTATGAAGTGTACTTTTGTATAAGGTTTTGAGAGGAAAGAGTCAGATTTTGATGGACTTATTTGGATTTGAAATTTGTACATCTGTTATGTAATAATGATGTAGCATGATGTAGTATATTAATTTTTGTTCTTTGATTATTGATGAGAACGGTGATGCTCAATACCAGAATTGGGCTTAAACTGAAATGGGAACATAAATAAAGGTCCAGTGACTAAATTAAAACTCCAAAACCAATTGGTGCGCGATGGTGTGTGGGAGATGGAAGGAATGGATGAACCAGGTGGGTTAGAGTTATATAATATAAAATTAAAAATATTATAATATGTAAACATTAAATTTATGTTTAAATATTTAAAAATTTAAATATTAAGTTGAAAATAACATATATTGAATGAGATTGAATTAATCACAGACAAAAGTGATTGAATGAATTTTTGATATGATTAATGACACGTTTATATATTTAATCATTAATAAAGCAACTTTTTGCTCTTAAAAAATAAACTCCAGAACCAATTAACTTAATTTGTTCAATTCTATTTCCAAATAATTCTTTATATATCCGTATAACATGTAATCAATACATCACTCTATATAAGGATTCTTTGAACATAATATTTTAACTAAAATAATAATAAAATTTATTTTAAAGATAAAATGACTTGACCGACTAAGCTTCAGCTTAAATTTTCTTTTTCCGGCTAAGCTTTAAGTTTCAAAAAAAATAAAACTAAGGCTTAAAAGGTACTTAGGATTTAATTTTAAAATTAACTTTTTTTTACAATTAATTATTAAATGTGATAATAAGATACATTATATTTTCAATAAAAGAAAAATTAAGCCCGACCATTTGAGATGAGGAGCAACCATGTATGTATCCTTCTTTTTATTATTATTATTTGGTGCAAAAACAAAACTAAAATGTTTTTTTTTTAAGCAAATAATACTTATCATTAAAAAAAATCATAAACAATGAATACATAAACACATAGTACATAGAATACATAAAAAACTATAAGTTGATGCACGAATGCCATTGCTTACAAAAAAAGCCCAAATAGAGGAGAGAAATTGACAATATCGAAACATTAAAAAGAGTCGGAAACAATCCAGAGATACACCAACTTGATTAAATTAGTAACATTTGCATCTTAGCCTCCCTATCCTAAGACCAACCCGATGATACCAATCAATTAAGAGATCATTGTCAAAAGTCCCAGGTAATCCACTGCATCAATGATGCACAAAAATCAAGTATCTAATGATCTATCTTCCTCATCATCTTAGAGTTTAATTTTACAAACACTTTTTTGATGAGGTTTGTTAAGAACAATTTCTGATAAATCTAATAACGCTCTTACCTTGACAAATTTTATATGTATCAAAAATACAACTAAAAGGCAAAAAGAATAAATGAAAATTAAAATCACCATTAGGTTAAGAGAAAACATGGTGGACAAGAATCAACTTTTAAAAGAAAATAAAGTGGGCTGAAACTAAAAACTAAAAATTAAAAATAAAATTTGTTGAAAAGGTTGCAGCCGATAACCAACCCAAAGGTTGGTGCTACCTTCGGCAAGACCAAGTATTGGTTTGAAGAAAGTTGAGTCGCAATAATTTTTTAAAATAGAAAAAGAAAAAAAAATGGAAATTTAATTACTAATACTAATGTATTCTTAGTTTTTAAGTAGATATTATTATAATATTTATATAAAAAATAGTCCCAACTATGATCACATTCTTATTTTGGTCACTTACCATTAAATTAATAACAAAAATAATGGCATGACCTTTTTTTAATTGACATAATAACACATTTAATTCTCAATACTTATATATTCTATCAATTTGATCATAATCCAAAATAATTCAATAATTTAGCTCTTCACATTTACAAATTCTATTAATTTTATCCTAACAAAAACTTTTTATTTTTAAAAGAAAGGTTTACAAATCCCTACTTATTCTTTGATCGAGCATGCCAATTTTGAAACCAAATAGCTAATTGTTGGGATTGTAGCCCAAGTTCTTTTGCTAGTCACAACTTTTTATCTGATTCAAGTTTGTTTCAACCTCAATAATCCTCTCAATAAACTCAATTTGAGTCATTGTAGGTCGTCTTTTCTTTTCAACTGGCGATTGACACGATCCATCCAAATTATTATCTTTTCCGTTAACATACTCATATTTCATGATTGACTTTTCACATCATTGATTAAATCACAGGTAAAACAACATAAAAATCAGATGATTTTACTATGTAAATAGCAATCATCCAATCTTTTACAAACTTCATTATTGAGTGTTCTCAAGCAAGGGATATATGTATATATAGTAAATGTCATATCCAAATGCTAAAACAACAAAAACTGCAAGAAGGTAATAAACGTTTCCGCTTTAATACTCAAGTCTTTCTAAAACTATAGCGCGACTCTGTTCTGGACAGTATAATGAAAAAAGTAAAGATTTTGTTGTTGACAATTAGCTTTGCTACTCGAGGACAATCATTCTTTCAAATTAACCCAACATACAACATCATAAACATATAAGAAAATACAGAAGGAAAAATCAAAAGCTAAAAGTAAAGAGAAAGAAACCCCAAGTCTGACACAAAGCAAAGGTCAGTTTTTTTTTAATCTCTTTAATTCCCCTAAATTCTTCTCTTCTTGTTCGATGATTTTATTTTATTATTTATTTCAGGGTTTTTTCTACTCTTAATATTAAATTGTTGTGTGTTCTTTAAAAACCTGAAAAAAGTAAGTTGATTTTTTCTTTTCTTTCTTCAAACTTTTTAAAAGAATTTGAAGAATTTGCAAATGTGAAGTGTTAAATTTATTGAATTATTTAGAATTCGGATCAAATTGATAAATTATATATGTATTAAGGACTAAATGTGTTATATACCGGTTAGTAAAAAGGCCACCTTATTATTTCCATTATTAAATTAAAGAGGACCAAAACAAGAATGAATACAAGCATTAATGGCTATATTAAAAATTTTAAAAGTTGAGATACCAAAATAAAAACATATGCATTGTTGAGTGACAATTTGTACAGTTTATCCAAACAAAAGTGCCCGAAGTTAACGCAGCACGTGTCGTAGCCCCGGTTCATTTGGCTCGAAAAATGATTATCAAAGAACAGATGAAAGAAAATAAAACAGTAACAGTGTCTCTAACAGATCCATTCTCATCTCTCTCGCTCTGAAAACCCGTACGGATTCTCTAATAGCCAACAAGTGAGTTTCATTTTCGCATCGATTATCATAAATACAAATTTCAATTCGATTTCCATTAGACGCGTTTCTCAATTTCAATTCATTTTATTTATTTTACTTTGTTAGATCTGTTTGGTACCTGGAAAAACCAAAGAAAATGAAAAGAAATGCATGTTGATTGACGGGAACTTTTTGTTCCTCTAGGCTCGACTTTCTGCATCATCAAAACGGGAGAAATTAGGTTGTTATAGCTGCCTTGATGTTGATTTTTGATTCGGACATGTTTGCTCCAAACGATTTTGATTATTAATAAATCTTTTGAATTAGGAAAAGGATAGTGATTTTGTTGTCCTAGTTTGATTCGATCTCTTTTAACATTTATTAACTGTGTTTTGACTTGCGGTTTTGTGTTAATCTATTGAAATGTATTACCATTTTGTTAGTTAATGGAGTTAGGACCGTGCGCAAATGTTAAAGAATTAAGCTTGCCATATGTTCATACCACACAATATTCGCATATATTATATCTACAAGCTTTTGTGCGGAGTGGTGAGGAATTGTGCATATTTTCTACATACTTTAATATTTAAAGATATGTGAGGCAGAAACAATTGATTTCTTTGTACAAGCATATGCATGTGCTTGTGTCATTTGTTTCAAGTTATGGAAGTAGAAATTTAATATAGAATATATGACCTGATAGTTTTTCTTGGTTTATTCAGGAAATGGGGGTATATCTCAGCACCCCAAAAACTGAGAAGTTATCAGAAGATGGTGAAAATGACAAGCTTCGATTTGGATTGTCATCCATGCAAGGATGGCGTGCATCTATGGAAGATGCTGTAAGTTCTCTCTCTACCTTCTCATTGTTTGACTTAATATACTATCTTTGAATCATTAACTAAAGCCATAGGACTTGCCTTCTGTTAACGACAAATCGTAATATCTGCTTTTCATATATCTAGTATACGTTTCTTAACAAGGCATTAAATAATATCTAGTCTTGGCCAATATCCTATGTCTAGTGTATTGAATAAATACTAATAACTGCTTATCTTACACCTATTACATGCTTCTTGACATGGTATTAAGAATCATATAACTTTTAAGCTGAGTATTAAGATCGCATCATCACAAGGCAGTGAGAAAGTTCCTTAGTGTTTTACTGATTCTATTTTTTTGAATATCAAATCAGATTATAAAGATTTCAAAAGTTAATCTGCTACTTTCTTAAAGTTATTTCACATTGATTGGAATGTTGTGAGTCATGACAATAAATTGACATGTAATTTCTTAAAGTTATTTCAGATTGATGCTAAGGAATCAAATTACATGCTATACAAGCTAAAGATAGACATGAGACTTAGCTGGTAATATTAGTCTGATATCTATGGCATAAGGGATTTTTTTTTTTTTTTTTTGTGTGTCGGTGCATGCGTACTTGGTGCTGGTTGGAGCCGGGGGTTAGCACCTATTGTACCCAACCTCGAGGATGAGTGTTTGATATGGGTATATGTCCAAAACTGGCATGCTCTAATTTTTTTCTAAGTTTTTTCACATGTTTGGAAGATCACACTTCGATATCCATGTCTAAATATGTGCCAAACACAAGTGTCAAACATGCATATTTGGAAAATGAAGAGTCTAGGTAACATAGGACAGAAGAGTGTCAGTTTGGACTTTAGAAATATTTATCCCAGGTTACACTTTTCTAAAATTTTCCATTTAGTCCTGATAACATAGGAAAATGAAGAGTCTAGGCAACATAGGATACAAAAACATGTCCTTTTAATTTGAGCTGTGCTGAAACCTAACGTATCTATCTCAAGAGATAATTTTTGCTTCTTATGCGTGCACACATGCTTTTTTTTGGAAGTAATTGCTTGATGCATATCCAACTATGTTGGAAACCTGTTATATCTATGATGTTTGAGGGATACAGGTCCTTGTTAAAAGCATGTCTGCTATAATAATTGATGATTATTTCCATTTTAACTACAGGCCATTTTTGTACCTCTTGATAACTCAATTTGCCTTCAATGATGCCATGTATTTGTTTTTATGGTTTTTGCAGCATGCAGCATATCTGGATCTGGACGACTCAACATCATTTTTTGGTGTTTATGATGGTCATGGAGGTAAGGATTGAGCTCTTGTTTTTTTTCTTTGTTCCTTTAATTTTTATCACATCACTTTATTTTTTCTTTAAAAAGTTCACAAAGTTTAGATTTCAGTGAAGTTTTTCTTCCCTTTGCTGGTGCTGTTTGTATTCCTTCTTCCTAATATAATTTTAGTTATTCCTTTGGCAAATCTTAACTGACCAGTATGTGTGTTGGTCTTGCCACTGGTAAAGCTACTAGAGCAAAATTATGTCTTTAAATACTGAGGTTTTATGATATTACAAGAGACCGACCTGTTGACACCTGAGTGTGTTTAATACATATCATTGGAGGCATTAGCTTTCTCTGTTTGTATGCGTGTGTCCTTTTCTTTTTGGTTTTGTGCAAATATTATTATATAACTTTTCCTTAACTGTAGGCTAAAGGTGCAACCTTGCTTGTTTAAAAACGGGTATTGTAACAACTTTTATGTTTTCAATTCATAAAAAGGAGACAAAGAGAAAGCTAAAAACTTGGATCTAAGGATGTATCTCATCAAATCTTGTCTTTTCTTTTCTTGTTTTTGTTTTTAGCACTCTTTCGGTACAAAATAATATCTGAAGATAATGTTGAGTTGACAGTTCAGTCCCATATAGTATACAGTGCCTTGATTGGTTGAGCTATTTTCTTTTATTTGAAGGCCACTTGTAGTGTCCAGTTGAGCCCAATAATCCTTTTAAAATTTGACTTGCACTGACACTCCAATGACCTCGTTAATGATTCTGAATATACCATCACACTTTGATAACCAGTAGAGAGCAAGCTGCATTTTGGGCTTGCTTTTCTTGTATTATGATGATATTTTCTATTAGAAAATGAGAAAGGGATTGGAGCTGGTTAATCACATTACTGGATGGGTAAGACCTGCATGTACAGGCCATGCCTTAGTTGGCAAAAAGGTCGTCAATAGTGAGGATAAGGTTTTGGCTTTCAAGTTCAGCTTCCACCGCAGTTAGGTTCTTAAGATGCTTATTTGTAATTGACAGAGTTAAGGGCCTAGACACTCAACTCATTCTTGAGTTTCTATGCAATGAATGCTTATGTCTGGCTGCAAAGTTTCTTCTTGATTTTTCTGCTAAAATTGGATTTGAATGCTTTGAAATATTGATGCATCTTGGAGAGTTTCCAGGATGGAGGGTACCTTCCTTTCTCAGGCAGCTTTTAATAAACTGAGATTATGTTCTGCATAGTTAATACTATTTGTAACTTTTCATGTTTGTAAACTTATAGAGGAAGGTTTTAGTTCATATTAGTTGTGTAGGTAAATATTGGTTTCTGTGGAATGTTTTAAACAAAAAAGTTGAGCTGCTCACAACAGAATTGTTACTTTTGCTCTTGTTCCCTTTTTTCTTATTGATGCTTTCATGATTTTCACAGCTTTTATACATAAAATTAGTTGTTGATCTGATTAAATTCTTTGTACCTAGTCATTTAAGCATATTATATGTGGGTCCATTTATCTGTAGGTAAAGCAGTGGCTAAGTTTTGTGCCAAGCATCTTCATCAGCAGGTGCTCAAGCATGAGGCGTATTCAGCTGGAGATATTGGGACTTCAGTACAGAAAGCTTTTCTCAGGTTCCTTTACTGGATTTATTTGTGTATTCTTTTGGTAGCAATATACGGAAGATATGTCATAGCTCAACCACAAGGCAGCTGAAAAATTGCCTCTGACATGTAAGTAATATGTTCTAAGTTTCCTGGGAATCAGGAAATGGACCATGTGCTTGGAGCTCCATGGTCATTGCCACTCAAAATTTGTTAATGCCATACATGGTTGTTTAAAGTTTTTCCTTTTCATCTAATGAATCCCTTATGACACTGATGAAATTGCATTTTGTTATTTACATAAATGTTACTGTTTTTAATGGATAGTTCATTTATAGCTCCATTCTGGCATATGCTAGTGCCACTGTATCTTTGACTGTTTAGGTCATTGTTCTCTAGCATCTTTTACTTTTTTCACTCATGAACTTGAAATTTAAGAGTATGATCAACTTCATTTTACTGGATAAAATATGATATAGTAAGGCTGCTTCTTGTTAATTGTTTCTTGTGCTATACATGCATTCAACTGCTATTTTTTTTTTTTTTTATCATACAGAATGGATGAGATGATGTGTGGACAAAGAGGATGGAGAGAATTAGCAGTCCTGGGAGATAAAATGGACAAAGTTTCTGGTTTTGTTGAAGGGTTTGTATGGTCTCCTAAGGGTGATGAAGCCAATGACCATTTTGATGATTGGCCTCCTGAGGAGGTATTTTTGTGATAGAAAACTAAATTTTTGTCTTAGGTGTATGAAGCAATTTCATTTTGTATGTTACTAGAAAATGTTTCAGTAAGATCTAAGCTACAAGACCTTAAGTTTTTCTTAAGTTGCTGTGCTCGTTCATGCCAAGGAGTCCAAGTTTTCAACTAACCCATTACCTTTTCTATAGTAATATGCTCTAGATTTTGGTTTTAGGTGTATTCTTGCATAATAAACTCTTTATAAATTAGTTTTGTTATTTGCTTATTTGGTAAACTGGAAAATTTTTATGGGAATACCAATAACAGAAGCTTCGTGTCTTGTGAGCTTTATACAAACACTTTTTATACTATTTTTAGTGAACTTAGACGTATTTAATTTTACCAATCAATACTTTTTTAGGGAAATGACTTAATTGAACCAACTCTATGAAGTATGCTAATTTTAATTGAGGTAGGATAAAGTCAGGAATTGAACATGATTAGTTAAGTTCACTATATTGTTTTTAGGGCTAGATGAAGAGAGGGTTGTTAACAAAGGAAGAGGTAAGTTATTAGAAACTTTTTGAGTTCTATGAGCCTTTGAGAAGCCTAAACAACGGAAAGTGGATATAATTAAGGAGAAGGAAGATCTTTGCTTGAGGTTTTAAGATTTATTACAAGGAATTTGATACAAACTGGATTGGAAATAATATAAAAGGGGCATGTGGACCCTTCTTATGTTAAAAGGGGTTGGATTTCTTCTTATTTTGCCCTATGATTCTGTAGAAGAAAATTGGAGAACATGAAGGAAACTAGCGTTCTGTCGATAAGTACACTCTGGTTGTATGTTTAAGAATTTTCTGCAGGTTACCTAGGACTGTCATTTACTGTGGTTACTTGAAGTATCATTTGTGCTTGAGACTTTTACTATGACTCATTTAATTCTTTCAATGCAATACCACTAAGTAAGAAGCTTTTGTTTGATTGGTCAAATATGTCTATTTTACTTGTGAGATTCTGATGTTGACTTTTCTGTTGGTTGCAAACTAGGGTTCTCACTCTGATTTTCATGGACCTACTTCTGGATGCACAGCCTGTGTTGCAATAATTCGAAACAAGCAACTAGTTGTTGCTAATGCTGGTGATTCCCGTTGTGTAATATCTAGAAAGGGGCAGGTACAATTTTCTTTTCTGCAGAACCCTGAAAACAGAATTTCAGAATTTTGTTTATTTCCACAGAACCTTTCCTTAAGGCCTCTCAAAGTTGTGAGCTGAAAGGATGTCCACGTTGAATGACAAGTAGTGCTTCTGTCATAAGTTAATATTCTAGCACTTTTAAGGGACTGTTGTTCTTGCCCTTTTAACTGCATGGAAATGGTTGTAGAAAGTAGCACATGCTTTTACCATTTTCAATTTTATTGATGATATGAGAATGAAAAACATTTGCTCTAAGTGTAATAGTCACTATATTTATTGCTGAACTAGCATGTAAAGCATTTACCAATGCTCCACGTTCAGATTCCTTTTTTCTTTTACCTCTCTCCTTTGGATACACAATATGGTTCCTCTTTAATACGGCATAGCTTAGCTGCTGCATGCTTTATTTCATAGATGTCACTTTTTACAGGCATATAATTTGTCTAAAGATCACAAGCCAGACCTTGAACTGGAGAAAGATAGGATTCTGAAAGCTGGTGGTTTTATTCAAGTCGGACGTGTCAATGGAAGTTTAAACTTGGCCAGGGCTATTGGTACCTTCTAGATCCAAGGGGGCAATGGATCTAATATTTATTTGCTTGTTGGTTTATGATTGTCTTTCACTTGCAGGAGATGCGGAGTTCAAACAGAACAAAACTTTACCTGCTGAAAGGCAAATTGTAACAGCTAATCCAGACATCAACACTGTAAGTGAATTGCTTTAGCCTTTAATATTTGTGTTATATTCTAGCTCTTTCAGTAAAATTTGATGATGGTCAATTGATTTAGTAAAGAGACTAACTTTTGTAGTATTCTTTAAGCAAAATTAAAAACTTCTTTTTGTATTTTTAAAAAAATCAGATGCATGTATAAAACTTTTGCTGCCATTTAAGCAAAAGATACATCGTTCCCAATTAGTATACATATTTATCCACATGTTTATAATCTGGTTTTACCCTCTTTAAAATAGGTTGAGATCTGCGATGACGATGAGTTTCTTGTTTTAGCTTGTGATGGGATTTGGTGAGTCTCCTATTGTAAGAACTTGCATTCCATTTACCCTCCTGCTCTGAAATCAACCTTCGGTCCTACCTGGATACTATTCAGAACATGTAGGTAATTTGCAGTAGATGGTTCCAGGCCGGTGACACATTCTGGATGCACACATGCCTACTTGCTAATCATTCTCAAAGATTAAATATCAAGTAATCTGTCATAGGAAATATATACATAACATATATATGCTTTGCTCATATTTGTTTATGTAGGTATTATGCATTGACATGTGTATATATTAATTTGCTAAAAAGATAAAGAGAACGTAGTGTACCAGTTATAGATTCCCTTGGGAATTGGGAGCTTGTAAGATGGCCATTGCTGAGGATGTTTGTTTTCATTATTTTGAAGATAGCATCGTTGTGTTTTGTTGATTAGGGACTGTATGTCAAGTCAACAACTAGTGGATTATGTACGAGAGCAGTTGAACTCTGTAAGTTCCTTCACAAAACATTATAAACCTATCAATATAAAGATTCCATTAATTAACTACAGATCTCTTCCCATGGTGCAGGAAACTAAACTTTCAGCAATCTGTGAGAGAGTATTCGACAGGTGCTTGGCTCCAACAGCTGGTGGGGGGGGATGCGACAACATGACAATGATCCTTGTTCAGTTCAAAAAACCTGTTGGTTCAGGTACTTCTTTGAGCAGCACCCAGCATTGAAAGATCGAACACCCACGAACCAGGTAAAACGTACATTTGGATTTTGGACCTTAAGAAGCATTAGTCTCTTCTCCTTCACACCAAATTATATTAACCCATTTTCTTCAAAGCTGTAAGCAAACACGTAATGAATATTCCACTTTCTTATTATGTATGTGATTTGCGGTTTATGATTTGTAAATGATCCAAGGTTTTTTATTTCGCGACTCCGCTATATCGGGTTTTTCATTTTGTAAATATG
Organism: Gossypium sturtianum; assembly: GCA_025698515.1. Taxonomy (NCBI): domain Eukaryota; kingdom Viridiplantae; phylum Streptophyta; class Magnoliopsida; order Malvales; family Malvaceae; genus Gossypium; species Gossypium sturtianum. The sequence goes on along the minus strand of CM046955.1, from coordinate 161,348,097 downwards.
GTGTTAATTGTTATGTTTTTTCTTTGAAATTTAAGTGGTTTCCCGTGACACTACCAACCTAATAGGTTCAAGCGTGCCTATATCTGGTGAGGTCTAACAAGGATCCGATATTATTATTATTATTATTATTATCATCATCATTGAGTTTTAGTTTGGTTTGATTGATATTATTATTGTTGTTATAATTTAAAGACGCAAATCCAAACTTGGTTAAGTTCCTCTATTTTAGATGTTGAAAATTATAAATAAATAAGAGAAAATTTTGAATGAAATAAAATGGGAAATTTTAAAAATAAATAAAAAATCAAAGACGCTGACTTAGGAAATGCTTATGTATGGAAGGTGGTCACGTCAAGTAATAATTGGAGATAGAAAATAATATATAGATATAATGCAATCAGTAAAACACTCGCAATAGCTTTGATAATGCTGCGTCTACAATTGTACAATGAATTGCTAAATTGACACTTATAACGATTCGACTATCATTTGCTATGAACGATGTTCCATTTTTATTTTATTTTTTGTACATAATGTTTGAAAAACTATATGTTATTTTATGTGAAAAATGAACTCGTTTTTTTCAACATGTTGAGGTTCGAAATTTCTCTTGTTTTTTTTCTCTTTATTTTATCTAATCAAGTAATTTTTTCTAAAAGATTAATTAAAAATGAGATATTTGCTCCAAAATATTCGTAAAACACATCGATAATATGTATTTAGAAAGAAAAAAAACTATGCATGTGCAACTTTTTTATCCATTTGTAAAATTAGGGTCAAAACCCAAGAATGAAATTGAAAATTGAATTCTAAGGTTTATATAGGAAAAGAGAAGTGTGGGGAGTAAAGAAAAACTGTGGAATACTAGAGATGTGCTTGTTCTCGACTAAAAACATCAGCCACAGTGAATAAAAAAATAATAATTAAATTAAATGTAAACCCCTCTCCTTTTTATTTTACTATGTTCCCAGTGATATATCATTGTTGTTTAATAGAAATATATAAAAATGAGTTTTGTATGTTCTTAAAGCTCAAAGAATTTTTGTGCAGTATTGGAATTTCTGATGAAATTACAAGTACAACCAAAATCAAGTATATAAGAATTCACTGAATTAAAATCAAACTAGAAAACTAAGAACCAACATAAAAATTAAACTTCAACAAGTTTACTTAGATTAACATATAAGCTTCAGACTATTAAAACATTACATTTTAAATTCTATTTAATATTGATTTTAAGTTATAATTCTTAATCCGATCCCACTTATAAACAGCTCTAATCATAGGAAAACCAATGAATGGCAGCAGTATCTTTGGCAGCAGGTGCAGGAACATCAGCCATGACCTTTTCTTGGCCCTTGGGGTAATAAATTCCAGTTCGGTCATGAGGAACCCAGCAGCAACTCCCTTCCATGCTACTCCTCTTCTTCACTTCCTCCGCCTCCATTTTCATCGGCTCTCGAGCCGCATCCGTGCCCTTTGTGCAGTATTTCCTCATTATCGGCCTGCATTCTCAACATAAACACACATACACTAATTATCGAGTCTCGAAAAGAGTAAATCATTTTTTTTTCTGGATACAGGGATGCATGAGTCAAATATGCATTAAAACTTTAAAGGGATGAATGAAACGACGTACTTGAAAAATAAGGAATTGATTGAAGGTGATCCTCTAGTAAACGTTGCTGCCATGTGGATATTACTATCTTATCACCAAAGTCCCAAATAGCGGGGAAGTAATGGGCAAATCATATAATGCAATGAAATGGGATTATATAGAGGGGAATGAGGGATGGGCAATTGAACATTTTATCCATTTCTCTCTTTTCGATGAACATTTCTGTTGGGGACCTTTCCACTATTCGTCATGTTTTGCCTTTTTCTCTATTAGGATTAGGATACATCTTACCTTACCTTTTTCAATGTAAAATTTTATATTATTTAAGGTTAAATTCACAAGTTGGTACATAAATAATATCATTTTTTCCATTTTGATATTCAGGGGCGAAGCCAGAACAATTTTTTAGGGGGCGGATGAAATTTTAATTTTTTTATAGTTTATATCTTTATAATTTGTAAAGGATTAAATTGAATTTTTATAATTTTAGGGGGGCCAACGTACAATTTTACATTTACTAATTTAAAATTTTAAAAAAAAATTAATGACCTAAATAGTAATTTTACATTTTAGGGGGGGTAGGGGCCCATGCCAGCCCCCCTGGCTTCGCCCCTGTTGATATTCAAGGGGTATCTAAATTACTTTTTTATTTTCAAGTTGGTACCTCCATTAGTAAAATGGTTAAGTCAAAAAAAAAAAAAAAACCTAACCCAGAAAATACTATCTAAATTATATCTTTTTTCCGCAACTTTTTATTTTCAAAAGTGTTACCTAAACTATTTTTCTTACTCATTTTACACCAAAATGCTATATTTTTTTTAAAAGAAAAGTTCTAGCCAATAATACCGTCACATCATATAAAATTTTAAAAATAATATTACTTTATTTCTCTCTTTCTTTCTTTTTTTCATTTTTCATTTTTCATTTTTTCTTCTTTTATAATATATGGAATGCCAACAATGCTCGAAATTCACACTCCAAAGGTCAAGATGTTAATGATTAATTTTGTTTTTGAACTTCAGTGCTTGTTTGCTCGACCTGAGGGGATCAAAAAAGTTCTTTCATCAATCAAAACTTCTTTTTTTTTCAAAACTAGATTAGATTGGCTTGTCGAACTGATTGAACGAGGAATCAACCTAGGTACCAATTCGGAAATAAGGGTTGAATCAATTGACTTGCGAACCAATATCTGTCGGTTAAATCATGCTAAAATTTTGGTTTAATCGATTTTCTCTATTGTTAAATGTTATTATTTTTATTTTATTAATAATTTAGTTGATCAAATTGGACAAACCATTTAAACCGAAAATTAGTGGCCTAACCGGTTCAACCATCGGTCCAGTTCTGAAAACCTTAATTGGCTAACAATTGAATTAATAAAGGTAACAACTTTGGGGGGAAAGTAATTTATGTTGTGACCAAAAAAAGTAATTGGCCATAGTTAAGGTATCAATTTGTAGATTAAGTTTTTTAAAAATAAATTTATCAGCTAGAGTAATAGGATACCGACTTGTGAAGAAAAGGGTAGCTTAGGTATCACTTGTCACAAAAAGAAATTATAATTTTAAAAAACAAAATATAATTTAGATATTATGAATATAACACCTGAGATTAAAAGATTTATGATTGGTTCAAAAAGCAATAAGAAAATTTTGTACAATCCATGCTATTGATACAAATGTTTTTTTGGTCTTTATTCGGTTTCTATATTCTACTTCACTGGTTTTCTTGGGTTGATTATTTTTTTGTGTTAAAATTATAAAGCAAAAATTTGAAGGTTAAAATATGTTGTAAGTCTCCAATACCTTGTACATTTAAAATTTAGTCCTTATTTTTATTTACAGGAATTTAATCTCACTATTTTTTGAATTAAAAAATTCAGTTCAATTGTTATCACTATTAAAACTTCTCTATTAAATTTATTGTAGTGGCATTTTAAAATTAATATATATATATTGACTTGGTAGTCATGCAACAATAAAAATAATGTTGAAAATATTAATTAGGATTTTTTTATCATAATGTTCCTAAGAAAATTTGACTTCAACATTTGATTGAAATAATTAACAATATTAACTATTTAAACTAACTAATGACATTATAAAGTAAACGAACCAAATTATATAAAAAAATTAAAGCATATATATTAAATCTAAGTTTTGGCAAAGTATAGGAGACAAAATTGAAATTTGACCATTATCGTATAATGTAAAAAAAAAAAAAAAGGCATACTAAAAAAATGGGAAGCCACTTGTCAAACTCTAAGACTATTAAGACATTTAAATTATATACAATCATGCAATATTTTAATTTTGTGAAAATATGAAGACCAAATTATGTTAGAAATTAAAATATAGAGATTAAATCACAATTTTAAGAATAGTAAAGGGATCAAATTTGAAATTTAACCACTAGCCTGTAATGGAAAAAGAGAAAAAAGGGCATCACAAGGTGTCGTGTGTCAAAAGAAGAAAGGTCTTTTTTGTAATAGCCCGAATTTCAGTGATGTCGGAAACTGTGGTTCGAGGCCACTAAATCCGGAAAATGAGCTTGTAAATTTTATTATTTAATATTTATGAGTTAAATATGGTTTTTAAAAGATTTTTGAATTAGTAAATTTGTGTTTATAAAAAATTATTAAGTCAATTAATTGAGAAAAAGAGATATCGAGACCTCTGTAACACCCCCAACCCGTATCCGTCGCTGAAACAGGGTTACGAGGCATTACCAAATAATACAGAACACTTTCAGATAATTTGAAATCATTATCTTTACACAAATAGTACACTTGAGATGCACAGTTCTATAATTATGAATAAACACATTTATCAAACATATTTCATGTTTTTATATATCACAATCTCATATTTTCATGTATCAAGTACTATCATTTCCTCGTATTTCAGACAAATACGTGTAACAATTTATAGACACACAACTCACTAACTCTTCCTGCCAATCACAATTTAAATTGAAAAGTCACTTATTGAGTCCAATTTCAATGTTCACTAAAATCTATCATATAAATTTGGATGTACGTATCCACCAATAGATTCCATGTACCGATATCATCATCTCAAATTTCCACATGCATTTACTTTCCACATTATGAACTCAAATAACATATACAAGACATACCAATGTATTTCAAGTACATTTTCATAATATTTCATTTCGAATTCAGATTATTTCATATTAGAACTCTTCTCATTAACTCATTTGGAATACCAATTCATACGGATAATACACTCAAGGGTGTACAAATATATAATCACAAATGAACTCATTCATCAACCAAGTTCTATGTTCATGTCTCATCAACTCATATTTCCTTATATCACATAATTCTATGTAACACTTACCAAACTTTGTCAAATTAGTGAACTTCTTATGGAATTGGTCTGCATCGGTATGCACTGAATTTCACTGATAATCACTGATGCCATAACATAGCTATGGTCTTTTCACTAGAATGCCATAGCTCAACCATGGTCTTACATCTTCACTATCATTATGTAATAGACCAAATTTGACCCAAATCGGAACGGTGGTTTCGGGACCACGAATCCGAGTCCGAGAAATGTTTTAATATTTTATTTCATGATTATTATATGTGAATGAAAATGTGTGAAAGTTTCGTAGAAAAATTTAATCGTTTAAGTGCTCAATTTGATAAAAAGGATTTAATCGAGAAAAGCGCAAAAGTTGCATGCTAAAGTGAAGAGTACTAAATTGATTGTGGCTTTTTAAGTGGGTGTACCAAAAGGGCAATTAGCCCATTCACCATAGTAAGGGACGACAATGGGCTTTTATAAGTCCAAATTATATGTTAAATTAGCCTATTATATGTTATGTTGATATATTAGTAAATAAGATATATTAAATGTGTTATTATAACATAAAATAATAAAGCTAAGTGGGAAGAAAGAGAACATCATATTGTTCATCTTTTTGGCCGAATGTTTGAGGAGAAAAACTCCATGTTTGGAGCTTGAAGTTTCGGCAACTTAAGGCTTGATTTGGGGTAGGTATTTTACTTAGTTTTTGATAAATTTTACGTTTTTGAGATCGTTGTTTTCGTGTATTACCCGACCCATGTCTAAATTTTTGAAAATACTATGTATATAAGATTCGCCATTGACATGCTTGGGTAGTTTTTATGTTTGATGGTTTAAAATTGAATGTATGTTAAGGATTTACAAGTTTTGTATTGGAGTTTTTGGTGATTTTGATTTTATAGGGCTAAATTGAAAAGAATAAAATTGTGAAGGGTTAAAATGTCAAATAAATGAAATGCATGGACACCTATGACTATAATGAAGATTCGGCCAAACTAGGATGTTGGAAAATTTTGCATATTTTGTGTTTTGTGCAAATAGGACTAAATTGTAAAAATGGGAAACATTAGGGGCAAAATGGTAAATTGCCCATTTGGGTGTTTTGGGACTAAATTGAGATGAAATGAGATTAAATGAGCTAAATTCTAATGTGTTTTAGATCAAGAGCAAAGAAAGACCGAATTAGACCAGGGGAAAGACGAAGGTTCTCGAATAGCCGATTCGCACGGACTATCGACAACCGAGGTAAGTCCTTTAGTTAAATTATGTCAAAGAATAAATTATGGTTATCTTGACTATTAAAAATTGATGAATGTTAGTATCCAATTGCATCATGGCGAATGTATATCTACATATTGGTTGATGATTTATGTTGAGTATATGATGGAAATTATTTTGGCTAATGCAAGGTGAATGAGTAAGTTCTTGAGCTACTTATTATTTAAAGATCATTTACATATCTAGTGAATGATAAAATTTGTAATAGCTTGGTGTAAAACTATGAGTTGGCGAATGTGATAATGATGGATTAGATTGATTTCAAATTTATTTATTGCAATGGGAATAAATGTTTATAATTCGATATGTGATAGTGAAATGTGAAAAGCATGTAATAATATTTCGACATTGGGCTTCGAGCCTAGCGTGCCTCGTGCGGTGACATTAATCGGGCTTTATGCCCAGCGGGCCTCGTGCGGTGTTATTTATCGGGCTTTATGCCCAGCGTGCCTCGTGCGGTGACATTAATCGGGCTTTATGCCCAGCGTGCCTTGTCTTGGTGTTATTTATCGGGCTTTATGCCCAGCGTGCCTTGTGCGGTGATATTTATCGGGCTTCTACGCCTAGCGTGCCTTGTGCCGGTGTTACTTTACGGGCTTTTATGCCTAGCGGGCTTGATGTGTGTAATGTACTTTACCAAAGATAAATCGAATCCTTGTTCAAGATAACTTAAAGTTAATTTATTGGGTTTACGTTTTGTAGCGGAGTAAGGTATGTATGCTTAATATTTACAGGTTAAATTAATATTGTGAGAATTGTGTTATATGTGTTTGAAATTAATATTGATGGATGTTATATGATAGAATTCGAGTTAGAATGTGCTATTATGGAACAATTGTTTTTTTTAGTATAAATGTTTTATTATCATGAGTTAGGACTTACTAAGCTAGTAAGCTTAATTACGTGAAATGTTCTTCTTTGTTTTATAGATTTTGGTCACGTTGCGGGCTCGTGAAAGATCTTCAAGAAGTCATCCACACTATCGCCTTCCTTTGGTATTTTGAATTTTTGGTTGCGATTTAGAAGGCATGTATAGGCTAGATGAAGTTTTACAAACATACGATGTTTAACCTTGTATATATAACAGCCATGCGAATATGGCTAAATATTTGGTTATGTATGTTTTAGGGTTTTGTCATAAATGTGGGTAATAGTGATACTCCTTTAAATCGATGATGTTAGAATATCATGTGAATGTTTTAAGTACAAGCTACCTTCGTAAGTGATTAAAAATGCATGGAGAGTATGAATTGTATGTGAGTATACCGGTTATAAGCTAGAAAGCATATTTAGTATAGAAACAGTCTTTAGTTACAGCAGTGATGTGAGTTAAAAAAATCACAAAAAAAAATAGGATAAGTTGAATTAAAAGGTGAATGAGATATCGAATTAAACCTTATTACGTCTATTTTTACATGGAAGAAACAGAGTAGGCAAAAGATTTTTATATTATGAGATAATTCAGTTTTAGTGAGACCTGCTCTGAATGCATTCGCGAGTCACTGTTCTGTTTTGGAAAAATTGTCAAAAATTGTACAAAAATAATTAGGAAGCAGGGGTTATATGTGTAAAACCCTTATTGAGTCTATTTTTCATTGGTATAAACTAGAACAGTATATGAAAGTTGTGCAATGAGATAACTGTATTTTTGTAGAGACAGGTCAGAATTGTCAGACAGTGTAATAAGGGTAACTTTGATTAATAAACTGTACTAATTGGCCACATGAAAAATTCTGGAAAAATTATGATGAAATTTTATATGAGTCTAGTTTCAAGGAAAATTTACGGATCTAAATTTCGAGTTTTATAACTCGAGTTATGGTCGATTTAGTCAGCATGACACAGTTGGACAGCTTTAAAGTTTTACACCTTATGTTAATAGTCAAGTCTAGTAACGCCTCTTGCTAACTCCCGCGACGGTCTCGGAGTGCACGGGTGTTACATTTGTTTTGGTATCAGAGCTTACGGTTTAGTCGATTCTAGGACTACCGTAGTGGCGTGTGAGTCTAGCTATACATGCCTTTATTATATGTTGATAGTGTGGTGACTTCTGACAGCCTGAATTTTGTTTTATATAGTAAATGGACACTGATCCTGAAAGAGCCGTAGCCGATGATGGGGAGAGCGTAGCGCCTGACCGTGCCCACGGATCAGCGCCAATAGACTCTCGACCTGTTTCGGGTAGCCACGAAGGAGAGACTAAACAAGCGTTTTATCAGATGATGAATGAATGGTTTGCCCAATTCATTCAAAATAACCGAGCTATACCCCACCTCCACCCCGAATAATCCATCCCCGATTCCCAAACTTTTCCCCAATGATAGATCCGATGAGATCTAGTAGGCCCCCAATTGATAAAATCCGAAAATTTGGGGCCGAAGATTTTAAAGCTAATGACGATGATGACGCTGAGAGAGCCGAAATGTGGCTCGATAACACTATTCGGGTACTTGATGACTTTGTCTTGTACTCCGGATGAATGTTTGAAATGTGTTATATCCTTATCGAGGACACTTTGCAGATATCACTGGTGGAACACACTAGTATCGAGTGGTTCCAAAGAAAAAGTGACATGGGATTTCTTTCAGAGTGAATTCGCAAGAAATATATCACCAAAGATTCATTGATCAAAAGCGAAAAGAATTCCTTGAAAGTGAAACAAGGACGAATGACCGTGACGGAATATGAACGAAAATTTGTCGACTCAGTAGATATGCTAGAGAGTGTGTTTCTTCCGAAGCTATTATGTGTAAAAGATTTGAAGATGGCTCAATGAAGATATAAAGATGTTTGTTGGCATTCTTGAAATTCAAGAGTTTGTGACTTTAGTTGAAAGAGCTTGCAAAGTGAAAGAGCTCGGGAAAGAGAAAAGAAAGGTCGAGGCTGAAGCTAGAGACATTCGTAAAAGATCTTGGGTAAAGTCTTTCATTCCACGACCAAGAAGCCTAGAGACGACTACACCAATGAGAAAGCTAATACAGATCCACCTAGATGGGATCGACCTCCTATGAGCTCCCGAGCTACCTCGATAGCTTGATGTTGGTAATGTTCCACAAAATAGAGTCGAGTGCAAACACTGTGGGAAATGGCACTCGAGGAGTTGTAGATTTCACGACCGGTCTTGCTATAAATGTGGATCATCGATCATTTTATTAGAGAGTGTCCGAAGTTAATCGAAAGAATGCGATCAGAGCACTAAGCCGAGCAATGTGTCAATGCGAGGTAGACCACTCGGATATTCGTGCAATGTAGGTGGTAGTCGAAGGAACGAAGAACACCACAGATCGATCGAGGCTAGAGCTCCGCTAGAGCATATCTTTGCGAGCGAGCTAGAGAGGATGCTTCCTCCCCGACGTCATTACGGTACTTTCACTCTTTATGATACTCTTTGTGATTGCACTAATTGATCCTGGTTCGACTCATTCTTATGTGTGTGAAACTTTAAAATTTGGCAAGACTCGCTAGTTGAGTCTCACCGAGTTTGTAATTCGTGTGTCCAACCCTTTGGGAGATGTGTGCTTGTTAATAAAGTGTGTAGAGGTTGCCCGTTGATGGTTCGAGATTATTGCTTTCGGTGATTTGATGTTGTTGTTGCCTTCGACGAATTTGATATAATCTTGGGTATGGATTGGTTAACTTCACATGAGGCAGTGGTGGATTGCAAAAGAAAGTTTATTGATTTGAAATGCCAAACGGTGAGACAATCGTAATAAAATCTGTGATGTAAATGGGTTACCTACATGATAATATCTTCAATGGTAGCCCAAAAGTATGTGAGAAAAGGGTGCGAGGCCTATTTGGCTTATGTAATTGGATAATAAACCGTCCGAGAAACTAATGGAATAAATTACGATTGTATGTGAATACACCGATGTATTTCTGAAGAACTACAGGGCTTTTGATCAAGACGAGAGATTGAGTTTGGCATTGAATTAGTGCCGGATGCGACCCTAATTCGATAGCTCGCATCGAATGGCGCCTCATCGAATTAAAAGAATTGAAAGCGCGATTGCAAGAATTGACAGAGAGGGTTTCGTGACGACCGAAGTTTTTCTCCGTGGGGAGCACCGGTCTTATTTGTGAAAAAGAAAGATGGGACAATGCGAATGTGTATCGACTACAAGCAACTAAATAAGGTGACCATAAAGAATAAATACCCGTTACCTCGGATCGATGATTTATTTGATCGATTAAAAGGGCTTCAGTGTGTTTTGAAAATAGATTTGAGATCGGGCTATTATCAATTGCGAGTCGAGAGATTCAGATGTGCAAAGAGCGCATTTGAACGAGGTACGGACATTATGAGTTTTTAGTTATGCCATTTGGACTCACTAATGCACTGCTTGTTTTTATGGATCTAATGAACCGAGTCTTCCGGCAGTTTTTAGATCGGTTTGTAGTAGTGTTTATTGATGATATATTGATCTACTCCAAAAATGAAGCGAGAACACGTTGAGCATTTGAGAGTAGTACTACAAACCTTGAGAGATCAACGGTTATATGCAAAGTTCGGTAAGTGTGAGTTTTGGATGAACGAAGTCACTTCTTGGGTCATGTGGTTTCGGCATCGGTATTCGCGTGGATCCAAACAAAATAGCAGACCATACTTGATTGGAAACCACCTAAGAATGTTTAGAGATTCAAGTTTTCTAGGCCTCGCGGGATATTATAGACGATTTGTAAAAGGTTTTTCCGTAATAGCTACACCTTTGACGAGACTACTACGTAAAGATGTCAAATTTGAGTGGTCGGGAAAGTGTCGAGAAAAGTTTCAACAGGTTGAAAGCCCTTTTGACCGAGGCTCCAGATTAACTCACTGAATCGGGTAAAGAATTTATTATTTTTAGTGATGCTTCCTTGAGTGGGTTGGGTTGTGTTTTAATGCAAGAAGGCAAGGTGATAGCCTACGCCGAGACAATTGAAGCCGCATGAGAAAAATTATCCAACTCATGATTTGGAGTTGGCAGCCATTGTGTTCGCATTAAAAATTTGGCGTCACTACTTATTTGGCGAAAAATGTCATATTTATTCAGATCACAAAAGTTTGAAGTATTTAATGACTCAGAAAGATCTAAATTTGAGACAACGCCGATGGTTAGAATTGCTGAAAGACTATGAATTAGTGATTGACTACCATCCGGGGAAAGCTAATGTTGTTGCGGATGCGTTAAGTCGAAAGTCATTATTTACTCTTCGTGCATTGAACGCATGCGGGTGGCTATATCGATGATGGTTCGATCATAGCCGAATTACAAGCAAGGCCGATGTTCATTCAAAGCAGATTTGTGATGATGCATGAAAGTTGACGAAAAGTTGATTTCTATTCGGATTCGGTGTGAAAATGGTATAGAATCGATTTTCAGATTGATGCAAATGATTGTTTGAGTTACAAAAGTCGATTGTGTATTCCTAAGAACTCGATTTGATACGATGATTCGAGGAGGCCCATAATGGTCGAATGTCGATACACCGGGTAGCACGAAAATGTATAACGATTTGAAAGCAGTTCTATTGGTGGCTGGCATGAAACGAGATATATCGAATTTGTTTCCAAGTGCTTAATCGTCAACAAGTGAAAGTCGAGCATCAAGTACCATCCGGATTACTTCACCAATCATGATACCCGAATGGAAATGGGATAGAATTACCATGGATTTTGTATCCGGTCTCCCTATGACACCTAGTAAGAAAGATGCCGTATGGGTTATCGTTGATAGACCGACTAAATCAGCTCATTTTGTACCAAGACGCACTCGACTATTCGCTTGACAAACTTACCGAATTGTATGTGTCGCAGATTGTAAGATTGCACGGTGTACCGAGTTCCATTGTCTCAGATAGGGACCCAAGATTTACATCGCGGTTCGGAAGAAATTGCAAGATGCTTTAGGTACTAAACTTCATTTTAGTACTGACTTTCCATCCGCAATCGACGGTCGACCGAGCGAACTATTTTGATACTTGAGGACATGTTGAGGTGTTGCGTTCTCGAGTTTGAAGGTACATGGGAACGATACCTACCTTTGATCGAATTTGCTTACAATAATAGTTTTCAATCTAGCATAAAAATGGCGCCTTATGAAGCCTTATATGGTCGAAAATGTCGCACACCGTTGTATTGGGTGAGCTCGGTGAGAATAAGATACACGGGGTTGATTGGATTAAAGAAACCGAATGTAAAGTGGTTGTGATTAGAAGTAATTTGAAAGTCGCCGGATCGTCAAAAGTCCTATGCCGACTTAAAACGCAAGGACATTGAATTTCGTGTCGGAGATCGGGTGTTCTTGAAAGTTTCTCCGTGGAAGAAAATATTCCGATTCGGGTCGAAAGGCAAGTTGAGTCCGAGATTTATCGGACCGTACGAAGTTATTGAACGTATTGGACCGGTTGCTTATAGATTAAGATTGCCCTCCGAGTTAGAAAAGATACACAATGTATTTCATGTTTCGATGCTTCGCAAATACAGATCGGATCCGTCCCATGTGATCACCCCGTCAGAGATTGAAATTCGATCTGATTTGACCTATGATGAGAAACCGATCCGTATCTTAGCTCAGGAAACCAAAGAATTAAGAAATAAAAGAATTCCATTAGTAAAGGTTTTATGGAATCGTCACGGAATTGAAGAGGCTACGTGGGAGCCTGAGGAGTCAATGAGACAACAATATCCGAACTTATTCAACGGTAAAATTTTCGAGGACGAAAATTCTTAAGGGGGGGGAGAGTTGTAATAGACCAAATTTGACCCAAATCGGAACGGTGGTTTCGGGACCACGAATCCGAGTCCGAGAAATGTTTTAATATTTTATTTCATGATTATTATATGTGAATGAAAATGTGTGAAAGTTTCGTAGAAAAATTTAATCGTTTAAGTGCTCAATTTGATAAAAAGGATTTAATCGAGAAAAGCGCAAAAGTTGCATGCTAAAGTGAAGAGTACTAAATTGATTGTGGCTTTTTAAGTGGGTGTACCAAAAGGGCAATTAGCCCATTCACCATAGTAAGGGACGACAATGGGCTTTTATAAGTCCAAATTATATGTTAAATTAGCCTATTATATGTTATGTTGATATATTAGTAAATAAGATATATTAAATGTGTTATTATAACATAAAATAATAAAGCTAAGTGGGAAGAAAGAGAACATCATATTGTTCATCTTTTTGGCCGAATGTTTGAGGAGAAAAACTCCATGTTTGGAGCTTGAAGTTTCGGCAACTTAAGGCTTGATTTGGGGTAGGTATTTTACTTAGTTTTTGATAAATTTTACGTTTTTGAGATCGTTGTTTAGTGTATTACCCGACCCATGTCTAAATTTTTGAAAATACTATGTATATAAGATTCGGCCATTGACATGCTTGGGTAGTTTTTATGTTTGATGGTTTAAAATTGAATGTATGTTAAGGATTTACAAGTTTTGTATTGGAGTTTTTGGTGATTTTGATTTTATAGGGCTAAATTGAAAAGAATAAAATTGTGAAGGGTTAAAATGTCAAATAAATGAAATGCATGGACACCTATGACTATAATGAAGATTCGCCAAACTAGGATGTTGGAAAATTTTGCATATTTTGTGTTTTGTGCAAATAGGACTAAATTGTAAAATGGGAAACATTAGGGGCAAAATGGTAAATTGCCCATTTGGGTGTTTTGGGACTAAATTGAGATGAAATGAGATTAAATGAGCTAAATTCTAATGTGTTTTAGATCAAGAGCAAAGAAAGACCGAATTAGACAGGAAAAAGACGAAGGTTCTCGAATAGCCGATTCGCACACGGACTATCGACAACCGAGGTAAGTCCTTTAGTTAAATTATGTCAAAGAATAAATTATGGTTATCTTGACTATTAAAAATTGATGAATGTTAGTATCCAATTGCATCATGGCCGAATGTATATCTACATATTGGTTGATGATTTATGTTGAGTATATGATGGAAATTATTTTGGCTAATGCAAGGTGAATGAGTAAGTTCTTGAGCTACTTATTATTTAAAGATCATTTACATATCTAGTGAATGATAAAATTTGTAATAGCTTGGTGTAAAACTATGAGTTGGCCGAATGTGATAATGATGGATTAGATTGATTTCAAATTTATTTATTGCAATGGGAATAAATGTTTATAATTCGATATGTGATAGTGAAATGTGAAAAGCATGTAATAATATTTCGACATTGGGCTTCGAGCCTAGCGAGCCTCGTGCGGTGACATTAATCGGGCTTTATGCCCAGCAGGCCTCGTGTCGGTGTTATTTATCGGGCTTTATGCCCAGCGTGAGCCTCGTCGCGGTGACATTAATCGGGCTTTATGCCCAGCGTGCCTTGTGCCGGTGTTATTTATCGGGCTTTATGCCCAGCGTGTGCCTTGTGCCGGTGATATTTATCGGCTTCTACGCCTAGCGTGCCTTGTGCCGGTGTTACTTTACGGGCTTTTATGCCTAGCAGGCTTGATGTCGTAATGTACTTTACCAAAGATAAATCGAATCCTTGTTCAAGATAACTTAAAGTTAATTTATTGGGTTTACGTTTCGTAAGGTGTAAGGTATGTATGCTTAATATTACAGGTTAAATTAATATTGTGAGAATTGTGTTATATGTGTTTGAAATTAATATTGATGGATGTTATATGATAGAATTCGAGTTAGAATGTGCTATTATGGAACAATTGTTTTTTTAGTATAAATGTTTTATTATCATGAGTTAGGACTTACTAAGCTAGTAAGCTTAATTACGTGAAATGTTCTTCTTTGTTTTATAGATTTTGGTCACGCTATGGCTCGTGAAAGATCTTCAAGAAGTCATCCACACTATCGCCTTCCTTTGGTATTTTGAATTTTTGGTTGCGATTTAGAAGGCATGTATAGGCTAGATGAAGTTTTACAAACATACGATGTTTAACCTTGTATATATAACAGCCATGCGAATATGGCTAAATATTTGGTTATGTATGTTTTAGGGTTTTGTCATAAATGTGGGTAATAGTGATACTCCTTTAAATCGATGATGTTAGAATATCATGTGAATGTTTTAAGTACAAGCTACCTTCGTAAGTGATTAAAAATGCATGGAGAGTATGAATTGTATGTGAGTATACCCGGTTATAAGCTAGAAAGCATATTTAGTATAGAAACAGTCTTTAGTTACAGCAGTGATGTGAGTTAGAAAAATCACAAAAAAAAAAAAATAGGATAAGTTGAATTAAAAGGTGAATGAGATATCGAATTAAACCTTATTACGTCTATTTTTACATGGAAGAAACAGAGTAGGCAAAAGATTTTTATATTATGAGATAATTCAGTTTTAGTGAGACCTGCTCTGAATGCATTCGCGAGTCACTGTTCTGTTTTGGAAAAATTGTCAAAAATTGTACAAAAATAATTAGGAAGCAGGGGTTATATGTGTAAAACCCTTATTGAGTCTATTTTTCATTGGTATAAACTAGAACAGTATATGAAAGTTGTGCAATGAGATAACTGTATTTTTGTAGAGACAGGTCAGAATTGTCAGACAGTGTAATAAGGGTAACTTTGATTAATAAACTGTACTAATTGGCCACATGAAAAATTCTGGAAAAATTATGATGAAATGTTATATGAGTCTAGTTTCAAGGAAAATTTACGGATCTAAATTTCGAGTTTTATAACTCGAGTTATGGTCGATTTAGTCAGCATGACACAGTTGGACAGCTTTAAAGTTTTACACCTTATGTTAATAGTCAAGTCTAGTAACGCCTCTTGCTCAACTCCGGCGACGGTCTCGGGTACGGGGTGTTACACATTATGCCATGGTGAAACCATGGACTTATCCGTCAATTCATCACTTTTCACTAGAATGCCATAGCCCAGCTATGGTCTTACATCTTAAACACGTATCACACCGATGCCATATCCTAGATATGGTCTTACACCAAAATCACTTGTCACTTGTAGCCGAAGCTACCACTATCCACTGATCAGGTAGCCAGAGCTACCACTTTTCATTGATCAGGTAGCCGGAGCTACCACTTTTCACTTGATCAGGTAGCCGAAGCTACCACTTATCACTTTCACTTGTCCTTGATCAGATAAGTGTAGCCGAAGCTATCACTTATCACTTTCACTTGTCCTTGATCAGATAAGTGTAGTCGAAGCTATCACTTATCACTTGTTGCCATAGTTCAACTATGGTCTTTTCCGTCAATTCACCTTGTCACTGAACTGAAGTACTCAATTTGATCATTTATTCAATTTTCATGCTTTTACATTGTTCACGATTTTATCATCAATACATATGAAATAACACATCATGAAGTTCATAAAATTAACAAATGATCACTAAAATTAAGCTATATAAACTCACAAGTTCAATTTTTGTATTATAACGATAATCATAATTTCATAATAAATATTCCAAATAAAACATTATATCATTTCTAATTCAACATTTATCAATTATAATCGAGCATGTGATCAATTTATACACAAGTCGTTCATATATTATTTTTCCTCCTCCTCCTCTCCATCCACATCCTTAATATAAACAACACACTTGTAAGTAACATTATTTATAATTTTCACTATTTACTTATGTGAATATTCAAGCTGTCCATCTGTGTCATAGTCACTAAATTATTTTTATCTTGAGCTAAAAAACTCCAAATTAAGATCCGTTAATTTTCTTTGAAACTAGACTCACATGTATTCTTACTATAATTTTTCCAGAATTTTTGGTGTGGCCAATTAGTACAGTTTTTTAGTTAAGTTCTCCCCTGTTATACAGTCCGACAGCTCTGACCTCTCTTCACTAAAAATCAATTATCTCATAGTACGATTTTCATATAGTGTTTCCAATTATTTATAATGAAAATAGGATCACTAAGGATTAAAAACATATAAATTATAACTCATAATTCTTTTTGTACAATTTTTAGTGAATTTCTAAAGTAAGAACAGGGGATCACGAAGTTATTCTAAACCAGTCTTACAAAAATTTAAATATCTTAATATGTAGACTTCCTTTGCTTGCTCTGTTTCTTTTATATGAAAATAGACTCAACAAGCTTTAATTCTATATCTCATTCAACTTATAGTTCAATCTCTACCATTTTTGGTGATTTTTCAAAGTTAGACAACTGCTGCTGTCCAAAACTGCTTTAGTGTAACATGTTAATTTCTATTTTGTCCCAAATTCCACAATTCATACAATTCAATCCTTGCTCAATTCACCCCTCAATTGAGCTAATTTTCTCATTTAATACTTTTATATATCATTTTAAACTACTTCATAACCTTTGAAAATCAGAATTTTAACACTAGGCCTTAATTTCAACTCTTTCACAATTAGGTTCTAAACCAATTTCCATCAATTTCACTTGATAAAATCATCATATAACAAAATTAAAGCTTCAATTCAATATTTATTCATCATATTCTTCCAGCAATAATCCACATCAACTTTAAAAATTAGTCATAGAATCAAAAACTAATGAATTAATAAGTTGCACCCAATTGTAAAAATTCCAAAAAAACATAGAAATTTCAAGGAGAAAACAAGAATTAAACTTACATGAAGCTAGAGTATGAAAACCAGCTTGAACCCTCTTCCATGGCTATTTTTCAGCTGATGAAAATGAAGAGAAATGAAGAAAATTCTAGATATTCCAATTTGGTCCCATTTTTATTTAGCTAATTTTGGCAATTTTCCAATTTTGCCCTTATTTCACCCATTTCCTGATTTTTCTCAGCTATTGCCGCACAAAATATCTCCTTTGGGCTTATTTGCACTTTAGGTCCTTCCTCATTTGACAATTAAGCTATTTAATCCTTCTAGCAACTTTTACACCTTTTTCAATTTAGTCCTTTTTATTTAATTAATCACCCAAACGTCAAAATTTTCTAACGAAATTTTTATACTACCTTATTGACATTCCTTAAATATTCATAAAAATATTTATGACTTGGTTTATAACACCGAGATCTCGATACCTCTTTTTCTCAATTTCTTGACCAAATAAATCTTTATAAAACAAAATTTTCTATTTCAAAAATCTTTTAAAAGCTACATTTGGCTTGTAAATATTAAATAATATAATCTACGAGTTCATTTGTCAGATTTGGTGGTCTCGAACCACTATTTCTGATATCACTGAAATTTGGGCTATTACAACCTCGGTGTTATAAACCGAGCCATAAATTTTTTTATAAATATTTACGGAGTGTTAATATGGTAGTATTAAAGTTTTGTCAAAAAATTTTAACGTTTCGGAAGTCAATTAATTAAAAAGGACTAAATTGAAAAATGTGCAAAACTTGCTAAAGTGATTAAATAGCTTAATAGTAAGTAAAGGAGGACTAAAAGGGAAAATAGACCATCTTAAATGGCTGAGGCGGCATATCATGAAAAAAACCAAAGATATTTATGTGATTAGGGACAAAATTGGAATTAAAATAAAGTTTATATGGCCAAATGTTATTTTAATAGTTTCTAGACATTTTCTTCATCAATTTTCTGTGAAAAACAGCCATTGAAGAGGGTTTGAGCTGGTATTTCATATTTTAACTTCAATAAAGCTCAATTCTTGCTTTTTCCTTGAAATTTTTATGTTTTTGGACTTTTACAATTAGGTCCAATTTGTTATTTCATTAGTCTTTAATTTTGTTGGAAGTTTTGGAAGATACCATTGATAATTTCATATGATTTTAGTTATTTGATGATGAAATTGAGATGTTAATGGATATGTAAAGGTATTTTATTAAAGAATTTTGAGTGAAATCATGATTTAGGGATTAAATTGTAAAGTTGTTGAATTTATGGAAAATTCTAAAATTTCATGGAATTAAAGGGCTGTTACTGATATATGTGAAAATATTTAGGCTTGGAACAAGGAATAAATTGCATGAATTTCATTTTCCGAGCCTAGGGACGAAATCATCATTTATTAAAAGTTTAGGGGCAAAATGGTAATTTTGCCTAAGATGTAAATTGGACTAAAATGAGTATGAATTACATTAAATTGATGTTAAATTTACTCGTATAGATCCGGGTAGATCGAATAAGGAGTTAGAACGAAGAAAGGAGAAAATGTCGGATTAATAGACTTTATGTATACGAACATTTATCGAGGTAAGTTCGTATAACTTAGCTATGCTTGTTTTTATGCTTGAATTGAATTGTGTATGTGATTGTATAAATATATATATGAAATGATTACATATCTGATAAAGCCCGATAAATGATAACGTTTGAAATAAATGATAATACCCGTAAAGTGATAAATGATAAAAATGTTATTTTTGTGCTTGAGTTGAATGTGAAAATGTGAAGTATAAATGCATAAATATAAGAGATTGAACATATACCCGATAATTGTCTGATAAATGTTAAATCCCGTTTAAATAAATGGAAGTCGATGGATAATGGTGATTTCCCTTATTGAATGAGGTCCTACATTTGTTGCTGGAAGGATTTAGCTCGGACGAGTAATCCTATTGACCTCATTGTGGAAAGGATTTAGCCCGGACGGGTAATCTGAAATGAGCCTCTCAAGCATATGTTTCATTTTGGGTTTAGCCTGGACTGGTAATCCTAATTGACTGGATTTAACCTGGACTGGTAATCCAGATCGGACTTTATAAGGAATTCTTTGTCATATAAAGGATTTAGCCTAGACTGGTAATCCAACAAAGCCCTTGGAGTATATGTTACAGTCAGAATTTAGCCTGGACTGGTAATTCTGCTGTATGATATGTGGCTCGAGTGTGCACCCAAAAGGTACTACTGGATATGAATTGACGGACTATGGAATTGTACACCTCAAGTGTACTACATGTGTATCCGTCGATGTTTTCAATAATTCAACGGATAAAATACTGATACGAAAAGAAAAGGGATTTTTACATGCATCTATCTGAAAAATATGAAATGATGTTACATGAAATGAAATATGGAAGTATGAGATGTTTATATATGAACATGAAATGGTTTGATGAATACGTTCATTTTTTAGAATAGATTTGTACACCTTGAATACTACCCGAGTGATTATCAATATTGTAATTGATTTTTTTTGAATAAAGACCTGACATGAAATACACCGGAACTCGAGATAAATTAATATGAAATATATCTGAAATACATGGAGATAATTTGTATATATATTATGGGAATATATTTTGTGGAAAAATATATGTGTATGAGAATCTGAATATTGTTGGATATATATACGTGTTTCTGGATATCTATACGAAATATGTGATTAACATGGGTAATGAGAATATGTGTAAGGGCTTATGACCAAATGGTTTAGTTGTACCTTGTATGTTAACTTGAATAGGGACGATTGGTAAGTTAATTACAAAGTTATACGGACTTACTAAGCATTATATGCTTACTGAAACACCCCACACCCGGCCCACGAGCTTGAACCGGATCTGGTATGTTCCTTAAATAAATCGGTTTTCAATGTTCTAAATGACTTAGAGAAAATTTGTGTAATTTTAAAAAAATTGTTTTGAGTTGGGCTTAATTTGAAACCTATTTAATAAATTCTGGAAATCCAACTTAAATAAGGTGACAAAATAATTTTTGGGTTTATTATTTTAAAAGAAATAAATTTACTTATCTTTAATCAAACATAAATTGTATCATATTCAAATAAAAATAAACAGAAATAAAGAAAATCCAATTGGGCCTTATGGCCTTATTACATCATTCAAACCCAAAATAAAGTTTAAAGTACTAAAATTTCATAAAGTCCAAATTCCAAATAATTTCTTCAAGCGATGCATGGCCACCTTTAGCTCCCGCCGACCCGGTCCATTCTTGCTCATCACTGAAAAATAATCCCCCCAACGGGTGAGTCAACAGACTCAATGTGTACATAGTACTAATTTCCAACAAATCGGGCATACAAGTCATATCAATATCATGTTCATACAAAATAAAGGATGATGCAACCCAAACCCAAACCTATTTGTCCATCGCTACGCACCACCCGTACCAACTTCGTACACCGCGGGGACTACTAAGTCGACCCTCCATCCGCTACACACCATCGAAGGCGATCCGTTGCGATCGACGTGCTCATCGCCCACTTATGTTGTGTCATTAGACATTGTATTCACTGGATGTAACCGGTTACCACTTTTCACTTTATGTGACCGTAGTCACCACTTTACGTTGGTGAGACCGTAGTCATCACCTTCACTTTCTTCCTCCACAAATATCCCGAATGCCCCAATTATTTCATAACATATTTCACATACTAAATTTTCATTCATGTTACTAATCACATGTTCAAAATATATCACATTCACAATCCTATCAAAAGTAGGAAACGCACAGGTACTCCTTACCACATTTGTGGTGCTTAGCCACATTCACATCTTGTTACATATTTACATATCTAATGATTGCCATGCAATTTATTGAAAGTTAGTAAGAGTACACACCTTTTTCGCTTAATAGTTTCCGTGAATTTCAGAGAGCGATCTACCGATCTAGATCTTTCACTCCTATATTCGGCCATTAATTAAAACATATAAATAAACCTATTTGGTCTTAAAACCAAATCCTACTAGAAGTAGAATTACTTACCTAGTTGCCGAATTGATTTAATCAAGTCCCAACAGTTGCTAGAATTCCTCTTCCTTGAAATCGGCTAATACTAGGTATGTAACCATGTCGTTGTTCGGTTTTTTGAAATAATGGAAAACACTTAAACAAATTATGCCTTGGCCGAATATCCCTTACCTTATGATGGGATTCCAAATCGAAGAGGATTCCTTTATAAGCCTGTTGAAATCCTATAACTTCGTGTTAGATTAGATCTAACTTTGAAAACGTGAATCATAATCTTTAACCACATATTTATATTTATAATCCTTACCTTAGATCCTTAGATTTCCGAAAGATCCCTTTTGATGTTGTGGATGATTGCCTCTTTCTTAGAATCCACAAAGATTCAAAGACTTAACAAGAGAACGGAGAAGAAAATAGAAGAAAAAGAGAGGATTTTTGCTTAATGAAAATTCGCGGAGAGAGAGGGTTTTGCCTAGGAGAATTTGGCAGAGAGGAAGAGGAGCAAATGTTGATGAGTAGCCCTCCTGTCCTCCTTTTATAGCCAAAGTTATCACCTAGGAGTCCTTTACTTGGCCACCACTCCTCTTTTTGATAATATTATCTCTTTTATTTAAAAGATAAAAGCCTTTAATCCATCAATTATCTCCTCAATTATCTCATTAGAAAATAATCCTTTATTTATCTCTTATTATTCACATATTTATGTGAATAAAACTCCTTTATTTATCTCTTATTATTCACATATTTATGTGAATAAAACTCCTTTATTTATCTCTTATTATTCACATATTTATGTGAATAAAACTCCTTTATTTATCTCTTATTATTCACATATTTATGTGAATAAAACTCCTTTATTTATCTCATATATCCAAGTTTCCCCGAAATGTTCAAGTTTCCATTTTTGGATCATTTCCAAAAATGTTTAGGTTTCCAAAAATGTCTAAGTTTCCAAAAATGTCCATTTCCATTTCCATTTTCATTCATTTCTAGGTTTCAAAAGTATCAAAAATTTATTCATAATACTTAAGACTTGTCATTTCATACAACTGATCCGAAAAATGCATAGGCCCTTCCTAGGATGTTACAGATTCTACCCCTTAAATAAAATTTTGTCCTCGAAATTTCCTAACTAAACAGATTGAGGGTATTGCTGTCGCATTGTCTCTTACGGCTCCCACGAAGCTTCTTCCGATCCATGATTGCGCCATAACACCTTGACTAAAGGCACCGACTTCTTTCGTAGTGCTTTCACGTCACGTTCCAAGATCCGAATCGGCTCCTCCTCGTAGGATAGATCGGCCTTAACTCCACTTCTTCAACGGTACCACATGAGACGGATCCGATCGATAGCGGCGTAGCATGGACACATGAAATACGTCGTGCATTTGATGCAACTCGGTGGCAACTCCAATTGGTATGCCATCGCCCAACTCGCTTCAAGATGCTTGATAGGGCCCTATAAACCTTGGGCTTAGCTTCCTTTGCGGCCGAACCGCATAACCTTCTTCCAAGGTGAGACCTTTAGAAACACTTGGTCTCCTACTTCAAACTCAATTTCTTTCCTCTTAAGGTCTGCGTCACGACTTACGCTTCATCGAAGCTTCTTTCAACCGTGCCCGAATTAATTCCACCTTCTCCTCGGTTTCCGCCACTAACTCTGGACCCAAAACGCGGCGTTCTCCTAACTCGGTCCAACAAGTTGGTGTTCTACATTTCCTTCCATACAATGCTTCGTATGGTGCCATCCGAATGCTTGCACGATAATTTGTTGTTGTAGGCGAACTCGGCTAGAGGCAAGTAATCTTCCCAACTTCCTCGGAAATCCATCACACTGACCTCTTAGCATATCTTCTAACACTTGTATAACCCGTTCGATCGCCCGCCCGATTGTGGATGAAAAGTCAGTAGTGAAGTCTAGCTTAGTGCCTAATGCTTGATGAAGTGCTTTCCAAAATCGAGGCGTAAACCTTGGGTCTCTATCGGAGATTATCGACATCGGTACCCGTGTAGCCTCACGATCTCCGCCACATATAACTTGGCTAACTTTTGAAGGAATAGTCGATCCTCACGGGGATAAAATGTGCGGACTTGGTCAAACGGTCCACTATCACCCATATCGAGTCCTTCTTAGTGGGCGTAAGGGGAAGCCCACTAACTAAGTCCATGGTAATTCTTTCCCACTTCCATTGGGGAATCTCAATTGGTTGAAGCAATCTGATGGGACTTGGTGTTCAGCCTTTACTTAGCGACATGTCAAACATTTCCCCACAAATTCGATCACCTCTCGTTTTGTGTCGACCACCAAAATTGTTCCCTTAGATCTCTATACTGACTTGATGCCTCGGGATGCATAGCATAAGGACTACCATGCGCTTCCCGAAGAATCCTTTGTCTCAACTCCTTATCCCTCGGCATACAAACCTTTTCCTTGTAGCACACAGTACTCCTTCATCATTGGCGCCATAATCCTTTAATCCTCCTTGCCGTACTTGCTGTAACTTAGTACTTAAGTCCTTATCCGCCAACCTGTCCCTCTTTCACCTCCTTCAACCAGTTGGCTTGACTTGTAACTCGCCAACAAAGCTTCCGTCATCATACAAACTTAAGTGGCGAACAAAGCCCTTAAATCCGACACAACCTTCCTACTTAGGGCGTCGGCTACCACATTCGCCTTGCCCGGATGGTATTCTATCGAGCAGTCATAATCTTTTAATAACTCCACCCACCTTCGTTGCCTCAAGTTCAACTCCTTCGAGTCAACAAATACTTAAGGCTTTTGTGGTCCGTGTAAATTACCGACCTTTCTCCATAAAGGTAGTGCCTCCAAACTTTGAGGCGAAAACCACCGCCATGAGTTCTAAGTCATGAGTTGGGTAGTTCACCTCATGCGGCCTTAGCGTCGAGATGCATAAGCGACTACCTTTCCTTCTTGCATTAGCACACACCCTAACCACGTGTGCGAAGCATCACAATATACTACGAAGTCCTTACGCCTCATTTGAATTAACACCGGAGCTTCGTCGGCACCTTTTAAGCTTTTCAAAGCTCTCCTGTTGCTTATCCGTCCACACAAGCGGTACTTCCTTCCTTAGTAACTTTGTCAAAGGTGCGGCTATTGGCGAGAATCCTTCCACGAACCTTCGTAATAGCTCGCCAAGCCTAAGAAACTTCGATTTCAGCCACCGACCTAGGTGGTTTCCAATCCAACAACGCTCGATCTTCCTAGGATCCACTCTTATTCCTTCTGCGGATACCACATGTCCTAGGAACGCCACTTCCTTGAGCCAAAATTCGCACTTGCTGAATTTGGCATAAAGCTTCTTTTCCTTAACACTTCTAACACAACTCGGAGATGCTCATCGTGCTCCTCCTCCGTCTTGGAATACACCAAAATGTCGTCGATGAACACCACGACGAATCTATCCAAGTAGGGTTGGAAAACCCTATTCATCATATCCATGAACGCGGTGAGTGCGTTCGTCAACCCAAACGGCATCACCACAAATTCAAAATGACCGTACCTTGTCCTAAAAGCGGTCTTATGAATATCGACCTCCTTCACTTTCGATTGATGATACCCCGACCTTAAGTCGATCTTTGAGAACACAGTTTGCCCTTTTCGGTTGGTCGAACAAGTCATCTATCCTTGGCAAAGGATACTTGTTCTTGATGGTCGGTTTGTTCAAGCGGCGATAATCTATGCACATCCGCATAGTTCCATCCTTCTTCTTCACAAAGAGAACCGGTGCTCCCACGGAGACACACTGGGTCGAATGAACCCACGATCCAACAACTCTTGGATTTGAGCCTTGAGCTCCACTAACTCATTTGGTGCCATTCGGTGTAGGGAGCGATTGACACAGGAGTGCATTCTGGTAGCAAATCTATTCCAAATCCACTTCTCTATCTGGGGGGTATTAGGGCAACTCCTCCGGAAATACATCCTCAAAATCCTCTTGTTCTAACTCCTTAACACCTTCCTCTTCTCCTCTTAACGCACTCACGAAGGCTAAGAATGCCTTACATCTTTTCTTAACCATTTTCTCGGCCTTCCGTGCCGAAACTACGTTAGACAAGTAGTTCCTCCTTTCTCCGATCATCACTACTACCTCATCTTCCGAGGTTCTTAGTTCCATACGTTTAGCCGCACAATCCAACACGGCTCGATGCTCTACTAGCCAATCCATTCCAAGTATAAGCTCAAACTCTCCGAAGGGTAATTCTATTAAGTCAGCCCGAAAGTTCGCTCCCTGAATCTCTAGGGGTACATTCCGAAAGATCCTATCTATCCTCACCGTTTGGCCTAAAGGGCTTACTACAGTTGTCGCCTATCCAGAAAGTTCAGAGTCTAGGCCTAGTGTTTCAACCACACTACATGCAACATAGGAATGAGTTGAGCCCACATCAATAAGAGCAAAATAGGGTTTGTCATGAATAAAGAACGTCACAGGTTATAACATCCGCGCGTCTCCTCTTCCTTCCGCGAACCGCGTAAACCAAACCCGGTTGCCTTGCTTGGCGTTAGCTGCACCTCGACCACGAGCTCCACGGCTCTGCGCCACTACCTCGTTGGCGACCCACGACCTCTTTGAGGTCTGCTTTGTCCCTCTCTACCACTGGTTAGCATTCAGGAAATTTTTGGTTGGCTCTCATCTAATAGCTTGGGGCAATCCTTAATCATATGGTCCTTGGACCCACACTTGAGACATCGTCCCGCCTTTTTCCAACACTCTCCCCGTGCTTCCTTCCACAATGTTCACAAGGGCGAAATTGCCGGCCGTGCACTCACTGTTGACTTTGTGACTGTCAACTCTTGGCCTCTTGTGGCCTTTTCGGATGGCCCAAAACCTCTTTTGGGCTTATTTACAATCCTGACACTGCTTGGTGGCGTCCTTAATTCCTCGACCACTTTAGCCTTTTCCACCAAGGCGAGAGAATTCCCGCTCGATGCGGTGCTATCAAAAGTCTCAAATCGTCCCCTAAGTCCGTCCTCAAAGCGAACACAAATGCGTTCATGCTCGATCGCCACTACTCCTCGGGCATATCGGCTCAACCTCAAGAATTCCGCTTCATATTCGGTGATGGACTTACTTCCTTGTACCAACCCGGAAAAGCCTTCCTTTGCTCGTCTATATACCTGGTTCCCACATACTTCTTCTGAAATGCTTCCTTAGCATATTCCCAGGTCAGATCTTCCGCCGTGGCACCGTCCCGAACGGTTAACCACCATTGATACGCTTCATCGCGTAACAGTGCCGTCACCCCTTTCAACTTCTCCTCGGGGTCAAGTCGAGCTCATCCATGATGCGCTCGATTTGCTTCCAACCAAGACTCACGGCATCTTGGGTGCCACTCCCGATACTCCTCTAAACATTTCAGCTCCATTAGCACGGAGCCGCTCAGGCACAGACTTACGATTTCCTGAATTGTTTCCTGCACCAGCCACCAATTCCAAAACTCGAAAGACACGACTGCGACACGGCATCTTCCACATGCGAGCCTGCTTTGCTCAACATTGATGGTGGGGTGATGGTGGTGGTGGTATCTCATTGTCGAGAACCTTGTCCCGATCTAATGAGTCATCCTTCCTCTACCTCTTCCACGACGACCACGTCCTCTTGAGCTCATTATCGATTGAGATCGATTAAGGAATTTTATGTATTAGTAATCTTGTTTCACTTATTACCCATGATGATATCTTATGAAGAAGAGTTTAAGAGTGGTTCTTTCGTATTCATACATGCATCTGATCTTGCATTCATTCATTCATCCATCAACAAATATGAACTTTCGTTCATTCAAAGAAACGTTGTAATTTTGTTGTTGTTTTCGTTATTTTACTTTTCCACTACCCGGGGGCATTTTCATAATTTTATCCTACTGGGTATTTTCGTAAATTTTCAAAAATAAAAAGTTCCCTAGTGATTTTTGTGAAAGTATTTTGGTACTTCTAAAGTTCCGGGAAATTTTGGAAGAATTTTGAAATCTAGGGGTATTTCGGTAATTTTTGATCTCAGGGGTATTTTGATAATTTTTCCAAAAATCAGGGTAAATTTGTAAAATTTATTAAGTTAGGGATATTTTCCAAGATTGTAAAACATTGAGGGTTCCTTTGAGAGTTACACTTTTCAAAGCAATGATATTGCAAAAAGTTTGGAAATCAAGGTCGTTTTGGTAATTTTGTAAGTTAGGAGCAATTTTGTAATTTTCCAAAATCAAGATAGTTTGATATTTTACAAATTAGGGTTTTTTGAACATTTGATAAAGTAATGAAATTTTGTTAAAACTATGGGTAGTTTGGTCATTTTATAAACCAAGGGTATTTTTTTTTATATAGAAAAACGGCTAAGTCCCTTTCGGGTTTTATTCTTTGTGTTTAGCCTATGACCCGAGCCCTCTTGGTCGGGGTGAACCAAAGCTACGCACCAGCAGGATTCGAATGAAGAGGAGGTGAGTCACGCGGATCGCTTAAATACCAAGCTCTCACCGACCTTTCTAGACATGCGCGCATGAGGTTGCCACACCACCGAGCCTTACGAGTTAGGGCGAACCGAAGCTACGCACCGGGTAGGATACTGCGAAGAGGAGGTGAGTCACTAGGATCGCTTAAATACCAGGCTCTTCCGGATCCAATCCTAGACATGCGCATGTGGGGTTGCCACACCCCAGCTTAATAACTTAGTCATAGGTTTGTTAAGTTCATTAAGTCTTATGAGTTTCAAGTGTTTGAGTAGTCTAATCCTAGGGTTCAAGTTCCTATCACACTATTCTACGTTCCATGCCTTTGCTACCCTTTTACAATTCATAATTCACATAATCACACGGATGGTTAAAGGTACTTACTGGTGGATCATGGTCGGAGACTTAGGTGCCATGCCATAAAACACGCTTATTTCAAAGAAATTCATTTGGGCTCGAATTGAAAATGTTTTGGGCACTGAGCCCACAGCCGAGAGTTTTAAAGCGGGCTCGATACCAATGAAACACCCCACACCCGGCCCACGAGCTTGAACCGGATCTGGTATGTTCCTTAAATAAATCGGTTTTCAATGTTCTAAATGACTTAGAGAAAATTTGTGTAATTTTAAAAAAATTGTTTTAGGTTGGGCTTAATTTGAAACCTATTTAATAAATTCCTGAAATCCAACTTAAATAAGGTGACAAAATAATTTTTGGGTTTATTATTTTAAAAGAAATAAATTTACTTATCTTTAATCAAACATAAATTGTATCATATTCAAATAAAAATAAACAGAAATAAAGAAAATCCAATTGGGCCTTATGGCCTTATTACATCATTCAAACCCAAAATAAAGTTTAAAGTACTAAAATTTCATAAAGTCCAAATTCCAAATAATTTCTTCAAGCGATGCATGGCCACCTTTAGCTCCTGCCGACCCGGTCCATTCTCGCTCATCACCGAAAAATAATTCCCAACAGGGTGAGTCAACAGACTCAATGTGTACATAGTACTAATTTCCAACAAATCAGGCATACAAGTCATATCAATATCATGTTCATACAAAATAAAGGATGATGCAACCCAAACCCAAACCTATTTGTCCATCCGCTACGCACCACCCGTACCAACCTGTACACCGCGGGGACTACTAAGTCGACCCTCCATCCGCTACACACACCATCAAAGCGATCATTTGCGATCGGCGTGCTCATCGCCCACTTATGTTGTGTCATTAGACACCGTATTCACTGGATGTAACCGAAGTTACCACTTTTCACTTTATGTGACCGTAGTCACCACTTTACGTTGGTGAGACCGTAGTCATCACCTTCACTTTCTTCCTCCACAAATATCCCGAATGCCCCAATTATTTCATAACATATTTCACATACTAAATTTTCATTCATGTTACTAATCACATGTTCAAAATATATCACATTCACAATCCTATCAAAAGTAGGAAACGCACAGGTACTCCTTACCACATTTGTGGTGCTTAGCCACATTCACATACTGTTACATATTTACATATCTAATGATTGCCATGCAATTTATTGAAAGTTAGTAAGAGTACACACCTTTTTCGCTTAATAGTTTCGTGAATTCCGTAGAGAGCGATCTACCGATCTAGATCTTTCACTCCTATATTCGGCCATTAATTAAAACATATAAATAAACCTATTTGGTCTTAAAACCAAATCCTACTAGAAGTAGAATTACTTACCTAGTTGCCGAATTGATTTAATCAAGTCCCAACAGTTGCTAGAATTCCTCTTCCTTGAAATCGGCTAATACTAGGTATGTAACCATATCAGTTTTCGGTTTTTGAAATAATGGAAAACACTTAAACAAATTATGCCTTGGCCGAATATCCCTTACCTTATGATGGGATTCCAAATCGAAGAGGATTCCTTTATAAGCTGTTGAAATCCTATAACCGTGTTAGATTAGATCTAACTTTGAAAACGTGAATCATAATCTTTAACCACATATTTATATTTATAATCCTTACCTTAGATCCTTAGATTTCCGAAAGATCCCCTTTTGATGTTGTGGATGATTGCCCTCTTTCTTAGAATCCACAAAGATTCAGCTTAACAGTAGAACGGAGAAGAAAATAGAAGAAAAGAGAGGGATTTTTGCTTAATGAAAATTCGGCAGAGAGGGGTTTTGCCTAGGAGAATTTGCGAGCAGAGGAAGAGGAGCAAATGTTGATGAGTAGCCCTCCTGTCCTCCTTTTATAGCCAAAGTTATCACCTAGGAGTCCTTTACTTGGCCACCACTCCTCTTTTTGATAATATTATCTCTTTTATTTAAAAGATAAAAGCCTTTAATCCATCAATTATCTCCTCAATTATCTCATTAGAAAATAATCCTTTATTTATCTCTTATTATTCACATATTTATGTGAATAAAACTCCTTTATTTATCTCTTATTATTCACATATTTATGTGAATAAAACTCCTTTATTTATCTCTTATTATTCACATATTTATGTGAATAAAACTCCTTTATTTATCTCTTATTATTCACATATTTATGTGAATAAAACTCCTTTATTTATCTCATATATCCAAGTTTCCCGAAATGTTCAAGTTTCCATTTTTGGATCATTTCCAAAAATGTTTAGGTTTCCAAAAATGTCTAAGTTTCCAAAAATGTCCATTTCCATTTCCATTTTCATTCATTTCTAGGTTTCCAAAAGTATCAAAAATTTATTCATAATACTTAAGACTTGTCATTTCATACAACTGATCTGAAAAATGCATAGGCCCTTCCTAGGATGTTACACTTACTCTGTTTTATTTTCCCTTGTTCTATAGTAAATCGGAAGCTCGTTGGATTGGAAGCTTGGCAGAGATCACTCACATTATCCAACAGTTCATTTCAGTATATAAGGTAAAATAATTATGGTTATAATGGCATGTATAGGCTAATTTGACTGAATCTTGTCTTGTAAATTGTGGTTTGAAACCTAGCCATTGGAATGGCTAGTGATGATTGGTTTGGTATATTTATGAAATTATGATATGGTGATTATGTATGTGTTAGCATAGTCTGACTTTGAAAAATAACCAAAAATTGTGGAAATCGAATTAGAGGTTGAATAAAGTATGAAATTAAATTTTATTGAGTCTAGTTTTTCATAGAATAAATGATGTAAGCAATGGAGTTATAAATTATGAGATATAATAAATTTTGTGAGACAAGGTCAGAATGATTTCGGGTTCCCCTGTTCTGACTTTAGAAAATCATCTAAAATTTAAAAAAAAAATAATTAGGGGTTCAAATTTATATTCTTAAATTCTTAATGAGCCTATTTTCAATAGAAGCAAACGGAAGCATCGTCCAAACCTCGTACTAAGAGATAATTAATTTTTAATAAAGAAAGGTCGAAGCTGTCAAACAGCAGAACAGGGATAAATTTGAAGATTTTATTGTACTTATTGGCTAAACCAT
Organism: Gossypium sturtianum; assembly: GCA_025698515.1. Lineage (NCBI taxonomy): Eukaryota > Viridiplantae > Streptophyta > Magnoliopsida > Malvales > Malvaceae > Gossypium > Gossypium sturtianum. The sequence goes on along the minus strand of CM046955.1, from coordinate 161,316,377 downwards.
AAATTCTAAAAATTTTATGGTAGAAAGATATTTTAGTCTATTTTCGGAAAAATCAAGCGAATCTTAATTTAGAATTCTGTAGCTCAAAATATAAATAATTTAGTGACTATGACTCAATTTAACAGTTTTGCTATGAACAGTAATTTACTCGAATTATCTGAAAATGTTCTGTAATTACCGGTAATGCTCCGTAACCTTGTTTCGGCGACGGATACGGGTTGGGGTGTTACACTTTTGGACCTTCATAGGGACTAAATTTGAAATTTAATCATTAATCTATAGTGTTAAAAATAGATAAAATAAAATTGGAGGGCACCATTAAGGGTTAGCAAAATCCGATTCGATTAGAAAAACTCGATAAAATTTTTAAATTTTAAATTAAATAGTTCGAGTTAATCAAGTTATTCGGATTAACTCAAATAAAAAAAATCAAATTTTTTGGTTTAACTAGAATATGAATTACACAATTTGAGTTCTTCGAAAATCCGAATAAGAAAAGACAAAATTACGTCGTTTTGATAAATGTTTACCTTTTCTAAATTTAGAAGTCAAAATCATTAACCCATCAATCTTACTTTGCCTTTACACTTCATTTCCTTCCCGAATCCCTCCACTTTCCCTTTTTTCCTTTACTCAAAATTAACCTAAAAGCTTTTATTCTTCACTTTGATATTCCTTCCCCCACGCCCTTACTTTCTCTTTGGCTTCTTGTTTAGTCCCACAATCACGGTAAATATAACTATGCGTGTGGTGTAATAACTTATGTAGCTAACTTGAATTTTATGACCACAATGATCATCTTGTAGCGTTATGTATAGTTACTTTGCATACCTAAAATTGTTCTTTATATTATTAAGTAAATTGTATTGTTTATGTAATCAAATAATCTTATACTTTGTTTACTAGTTAAATGATCGGTCAATGTAAACGCAACATTGAATATAAATAATAGAATTCATTAACTCGACTCGACTTGACTCAAAACGATTTGACTCGATCGATGCTCACCCCTAACCATGAGTGCCATTTGTGGAATTTTGGGTATTTTCAAACCTAGGATAAATTTATTCCATTAAGCTCTAAGTTTTAAGTGGACTTTTAACTTTGGACCATAGGCCCACTTATTACACTGATCATCAAATTGGGTCACTATTATTATCATTCCAACTATTCTTTCTAAGTGCGTGATTGGGTTAATATTACACATTAATTGAGTCTTAATTTAATTAAAAATTTATTAAAAAATTACTTTTTATAAAGCAAAAAATATTATTATAAGATTTTTTTTTTTGTATTTTCATATTTTTATATAGATTAAAATATGTTTGTCAGTCTCTATACTTGAACAAAATTTGAGATTTAACTCGTGTTCTTGAAAAGTTAGTTAAATCTCGAATTTTGTTCATCTAAAAATCTTAGTTTAATCATAATTACTTTTTGTCAATATTTATCAATTTGATTTGTTGATTAAGTTGTTCTCACGTAATTTGTCACAAAATTGACGGAAAGTAAATATATTAAGTTGACAAAATTTAACAGAAATTAATAATAATAATAATAATTTAAAATTTTAACTTTTAAAATATAATCACTAGTCTGAAACTTAAACCTAAAACATTTTACACTTCAATATTTTCAACTTACCATTTTAACCATAAACTCATCTCAAACTATGACTTTCACACTCAACAAGAGTCTAGCACAATCTAAAATATGCATTTAATACACTTTTGAAATTTAATCACACTAATAATGCCTCTTTAAATTTTTTTAAGAAATCATTTAAAAAACCTTAAAAATGACCTAAAAATAAATTAAAACTTTTAACAGCTAATATCATATAATTAACTCTTAACGTATAAATTTATGCACAGAAACTAAAACGACACGATATTAACTATGAATATTAAATTAAGATTATGTGTGTGAACATAGCTGCATCCGTACAAATTTACAGAGAGTTTCTCGTAATATTTTTATAAAATTAAGGGTTTTGTGAAAAATAATATTATATTTTGAACAAGTGATATCTCTTGTATTATTCTTACCATTAAAAATTAAGGCTATCATCATCCTAAACAACATTATTGAGCACAACAAATAAAACTAATAAATGTAATCATTTATACATTATATTCAAAGTCATTTATCACATATTAACATGCCAGTCACACATTAGTTTTTTTTTTTTTTTTTTGTATTGTAAAAAATTAATACCATTATATTACGTTTGGTTAAATTATTATTTTTTACGTATGTTTTAGTATATAAGTTAATAATATATTAATCTCATTGTAAAAAAATTTCACTTATTTTGAAGAGGTCTTATCTTTTACGAAATTTTTACTTATCTTTTTCTAAGTTTAAACTAACTATTCTTTATTTTATGTGTAACTATTATAATACATATGTAATAAATAAGTTTTTTTTATCATGTTATAACACTAGTAATCAAATGAGGAATTAGTGTTTTAGGTAATTTGTATAATGTTTGACAAATTTTGGTCAAATTAAACCAAAAAACTTAATTATCAAATTAAAAAAAAATTAAATTCATATACCAAATTCAACATAAAAAATAAAGCTTTAAGTACAAAAAGTATGAAAAATTATTAAATTCATATACTATTTTTTTAAAAAAAAAACTTAAATTTCAATTAAAAATTATAATTTAAATATCAAATATTATATTAAGCTTTGTCCTTTATTCTGTTAAAAATAGCCTAATCCCTTAGAATTATTAAATTAGAAAAAGACATTCAATAGTAGAAAATGATTTTTCTAAGACGTCTCAACAACCGAATTTTGAAAATTGTTAAAAGTAGTTTGTATATAATTTCAAATATATGAAAAAGTATCTATATAAGTATTAAATATTAGATTAAACGTAAAATAAATATTAAAATAAAATAAAATATGGGTAGACCTATTTGAAATAGTCATTTAATCAGGTTTTAACAAGTATAAAATGTATTAATATTACATTTAAGCCTGATTTAACTATGAATATCCTTAGGAGAGAGTATAATTTTACTTTAATTATTTTAATAAAATCTTTGATAAGGAGCATCGGGAACTAGGACTTCAAAAGTAGTGTAAATTGAGTAGTAAACTATTTAAAAATGTAACCTTCATTATTATTTCTCAAATTCATGGATTTAAAATCCTTAAAATATATTTGGTTTTGGCAAATCTATATTTTTATACTTTTTCTAATATATATTAGATTGAATTTCAATTACTTTGACTATAATATATACAATTTATTCTACTATTTACATAATAATTAAAATCCAAATCCAAATTTTTAAATAAGGTTTTATATAAATTTTTTATTTATCATAATTTAGCATATACAATGCACTGCTAAAGTTTGTTTTTAGTACTGAAGGGTTTAAACAATTAAGATGATTCGAGATCGGATACCACGCACCAGCCAACGTGTGTGTTTGCCGGTGGTTGGCGTCTTCCTTAGGAGCAGGATTGGTGGTAAAACTATTTTTACCGACATTTATTTTTAGGATTTGACGAATTTCTAGATATTACTTATTTATTGACAAACGATTATACCATGTTCTCTTGTTTATTTTTTTTTTTTTTTTTAAAGCTTATGTTTCAAATTTTTAATTACAAATCAAAAGAAATATTTGGTATTTAGAAAAAAGTTGGTGGGAGTTAAGAGTCAAACTTCACGTCATCAATAATTGTTTCGTATAGTTCCATCTAAACAACAGGGACATGGTTAGGGTCTTATGCGTATCGTATGCAAGAGAAATGGTAAAAATAAAAGAATGGAGTTGCTTGAATAGAATATAAAGTTGTTTTAATTTTGAAAAATTCTTGATGATGTTGATATTGTAAGGAATTGGTATGATTATATTATTTTTCAATTTAAGATATAAAACCGAAACAGAAGTCCCAACCACTGAAGAAGACTGTTTTTGGGTCATTGCAAAACCTTTTCCCTTTTTAATAAAATAAATAAATCTCCATCTAATTCTCAATTTCTCTTATCTATTTCAGATATTATTCATTTCCAAGATATCAGTTGTAGAATCAGCACACCCTCTGATTCCATGGCAGGGAATGGTTCAATTTTGATTTTTTCCCCCTCATTACAACAAAGGAAAATAATAAGTTATATATATTTTCTTTTGATGGAATTTTTAAATGGATGAAGAACGTAACGTTAGGGGTGTGGATCACAAAACCTACGTTATGGTTCAAAATATCAGATGCCTTCTAAATTTGAACTTTTAAGCTAAGCACGTGAAAACAAGTAAATAAAAATAATTAATCTCCAAGTCATATCATCAGTCTTTCTCCTGACCCCATTTTTTACAACTTTTTTTTTTTTTTTTGAATGAACATTTTAAAAAAGTGGTCGAAACGAAACTCTCAGTCATTTTCAGAGCATATAAAATCATAACTAGTTTTATTATTATCCTATTAAATAAATATGGTTTTTATGATAGATGCATTGCACCAGATTTTTTGCGGATTTTTTTTTGTTTAGTTTTTTTAATTTGGGCAAAACATTTCCCTCCATTTATTCCATTCCGTTGATTGGAATTTCGGTTTATTTAGAGGCCAAATTTGATTGAGATTTTTTCTTTTTACGGGTTGATTGAGATTTATTAATTTAAATATTTTCACAATCAAATCATTAATTTTAAGTTTAATTAATTGAATAGATTATATCCTTGATTCAACCCTTAAAAAAATAAGGCTTAAAAGTTTTTATAAATATAAATACATAGTAATAACTACGTAAACTTCACTTAAATATTCCGAATGTAATTAAATATTATTATTCTTAAATCATAGTTAATATATTGAAAATTTAAAATTCAACCACCAAAACAAACATTAAGAAAACAATATGTCTAACCTTGAGGCTCGGGTCCACAACTATTAAGAATATTTTAAGCAATAAACGTACATTGACAAAGTCCACAACTAAAACACTGAAATAGAAAATTATCTAATTAAAAACATATTAACAAAGTTAACACTGATAGATTGAGGTTCTTTTTTTTTTTTTTTTTTTTTCTATGTTGGGTCATTGGCCATTGAGTTTTATTAGGTTTAGGTTTGGCTAAAAATATGGTATTTGTACCAAATTTTCATCAATATCAAAATGAATATAACGATTTTTTATTATTGTCTGATTCCAATTCTCAAATTAATGATGGTATTTGCTCAAAAGATGGTTCGATGACTCTCTCTAAATTACAATTCCTATTTTACTATTAAATAAAAAGTTAAAATAACTTTTAACATTTCAATATATCCAACCCGATGGGTAGATCCATTTTGAGGTTGAACAGGCACAGCATCTCACCCGATCCATAACCTCTAATAACATCTAAAACATATTACATTGTTAATAAGGATTATTGAAAAAACAGTGACAACTAAGGTTTTTTTATTATTATTATATTCAAATGTGAAACTTTTTAACTTTATTGTAAAACAAATAATTTCTCAATAATTACATCATTAATTATTTTATATATTTTTTAATTTCCAAATGTACACTAATACCATGTTATTTAAGCCAAGTCTTGCAACGATTCAATTTAATATAAACCGTGTCAAGCGATTTCAAGTGTTTGAACAAATCCTTTTAGAATTACAACACATAATTTTAACATGCAGAATGACAGCCAGGGAGAAAAAACAATAAATATAAACTAAACGAAGGTAAAAGCTGACGGCCAACAAAAACAAAACGAGTGATCCCACGTGGCGATGTGTAAGCAGTGGATACCATCATTCAGATTTAAATCCTGAATGAGCGCATGCATGCCACGTGTTAAAAATAATTCTTCTTATCCACTCCTTTCAAAAAAATATTGTCAGTCACTTTTAGTGTTGCTAAAGCTATCACGGGTTCATAATTAGCTCATTTTATTTCATACAATCTTAAAAATTATTATCACTTTCATATATATTGAATATATTAATTTTTGTTTTAACTCATTTCAATTCAATTTAAATTTTATTATGTATTTTAAATATTTTTTAAATTAATTAAATATTTAAACATTTTTATTCAAAAAATATTTAAATACAAAATATATGAAACTTTTGTCTATTTTATAATTTTAATAGTTATATATATATAAGAATAAAATGATAATTTTATATACTGGAGAGCAGGACGTAGCAGAGCATACTCATTGTCTAAAGGAAAACATCCACCCACCTCGATCCACTTTTCAAAAAAAAAGCTTTACTCCAATCAAAATGAATTGATTCAAAATTCACCGGACAATACAGATTTTGCCGCTAATCACTTTACGTTTTTTTTCATTTTTCTAATAATATTAAAAAGAATAATCAGGTGTAAAATTAGACTGTTTCCATCTTTTTAACTAAAATTTATTTTTAATATTAAATGCGTTAAATCTTTAATATAAATATATTTGATTTAATAATTACAATTAAATGTTTACTATTTAGTTATAAACAACATTTAAATGAACAATAACAATTTTTAAATATGAATGATAAAATTAATATAAAAGTAATAGAGTTATTCACTTCGGTTTTAACTAATATATAGTGGATAAGATAAAATGTAAAGTTTTTTCTATGATATATTATGGATAATAATAAATCATTATAATTAAAATCAATTTATATAATCTTAATTCTAATTTTTAAATTTTATTATATTATTAAGAGAATTTACTCAAGAATCTTATATATATATATATATTAGCTTCATCATTTTCAAATAAAAAAGATTTATAATTCATGAAAATATTACCAGCATTTTTCTTTCTTATATAAATGTCAATGGCATAAACTATATAAGGTTTTTTTTTATTATCATACTTTCAACTTGGGCTGCTAGGCTCCTAACTAATACACTAATATTATATTTACGACTTTTTTTTCTTATGTTATAACTGTATTTAAATATTACATTAATATAATTTCTATGTATACATTGACTTTTTTTGTTTAATTACACATTGACATATTATTTATTCATGAATGAATGAAATTATTTGTACAAAATATTTTAAATTATGGTCTATATGATCCTAATAAATTTAGATTGGAATCATGAAAATATTTAAATGGATGAAATTGAATTAAAATTATTTTTCGAAATTGATAAAATTATAAAATATAATTAAAAATTAAATTGATGGGGGTAAACTGAGTCAACCTTGAAATATTAGTTATAGAATAAAAAACAAATAAGGAGAAGAAATAACAATAATAAAACGGGGCATAAAAGTGTGGGATGCATTGCTGACGAAGCGAGCAATCAATAAAAGAAATAAGATAAGTTTGTTCTGACCGTCTCTCTCTTCGGGGCTTGGGCAACCCCAGGCACCACCCATTTTCTACACGTCACCCCCCTCAAAGCCCGGCCCTTTGGATTTGGATAAGGACCTTTCCCCTTCTCTCTTTCTCTCCTCTTCTATAAATAATCTTCTCCTTTATTTAAACAGTCCTTCCATATATTAACTATTATTATTCTATTCTATTCCCCAGTCTCAATTATTATCAATCAATACCAGCTTCCCTTATCCGCCCATTGTTTTTATATAGCTTTTGGATTCAATCTGAAGATTAGAGCCTCGGGTTCTGTTTTGATAAGGGGCATTTGAGTTTAAGAGTTGATCTTTGGTTTGTCCGACAATGGCGAGTGCTATTGGGATGATTGGTGGGAAGGGTTGTTCCTCGTGGATGCAAGTTAAGGAAAAGGGAAAGAAGAAGATGGCCAACAGAGTTAGAGTTTATTGTTCTTCTGCTCCGTCGGTGATGGATCCTTATAAAACTCTCAGGATCCAACCCGGCGCCTCTGAATCTGAGGTCAAAAAGGCCTTCAGGCAACTTGCCCTTCAGGTTCCCTTTTTTTTCCCTCTTTTTTGTTCCTTTTTTAGATGGAATATTTAAAAAAAAAAAATTGGTTTGATCGTGGGAGTTGGTTGATTGATGGGTTTTTTTTTTTTTGTTGATTTCAGTATCATCCGGATGTTTGCAGAGGAAGCAATTGTGGGGTTCAGTTTCAAACGATCAATGAAGCTTATGATGTATGTTTTATTTCTCTTACTACCAGATAGTAATTTTCCTTTATTTAAGGGGGATCTCTAAGATTTTAGTTTTATTTTCTTTCCCTATTCAGAAAAGAAACTTCAAAAATTAGGGGTAGGCAATTAATCATGAAATATAATGATTCCAGTTAGGGTGAGACGAGATACCTCTCTTTGGTGTTTGGGGTTGGCCTGTTGGAAACACACAATAGATAATTGAAATCCTTTTTCTTACCGCTTCAAAATATATGCACTTAATCTATTATTGTTGCTAATATTTTGAGGAATATGGGTATGCAGATATTGATGAGTAGATTGAGAGGAGAAACAAAGGCGGCAGAAGTGTATGAGGAAGAGAGAGATGAGCCAATGAGAGGAATGGATGATTCAGATTGGGATTTGTGGGAAGAATGGATGGGATGGGAAGGAGCTGGTATTCGTGACTATTCTTCCCATATCAATCCCTACATTTGATCCTTCAACTGTACATTACCTCTTTTTTTCTTTGTGGCCCTCCCTCATGCTTTACATCAACCCAAATACTACTGGTGGTTGTGCCCCCCTTCTGTGTATATAAAAACAACTCTAATTGTATCAATTTCTCATGAAAAAAAGCATCACAAGTTAAATAAATAAAATCGATTTTATCATCTTCACCTCTTTTTATCTTCTGTTGGTACTTTGTGCTCGAAATCTTATCTCTATATAGTTTTTAAAACAAGGACAAAACAACTTTGATGGTTAATAATTTCTTTTTATTTTGGATGAATGATAAGTTTTATCCTTATTTTTCATAGTAGTAATTCTAAGCCCCCCTACCCAAATTATTTCCTAGAATTTGGGTTTTGATCGCACAATTTGCCATCTGAACTTGCGATCTAATATTTGGGAAAAGAGAAATTGAAATTGGGAATCCTTTGGAAAAGATTAAAAGCGAAGATGACAAGCCAGACACAATGGCCCATTGCCATTACTTTTGTTTTGGTTCATTGGCAGAGACTGACTTTATTAAAGGAACCTGAACATCAACAATCACTTGTCCAAGACTTTTTTACCTTCATTAGTGTACGGTTTAAGGTCTCGTGAGTGATCCGTTTATAATACCTTCAACTAATGCCATCTTTATGCTATATTCCATTTTAATATTAATATTTGTTTGAAGAATATTTTTAATTTTATCCGCAAGACTGCTATATGTTTTCAGATATCATGTAAAAGACTGTGGATGATTTATCAAAATTTTGATTAATTAGTAAGATTTAAGGTTATTATGGAAGAAAAATATTAAGACATGCAGTGCAAAAGATTACATAAAAATATTTTTTAAAAAGAGGCACATGATATTTTTAAGATTATTTGGAATAAAAAAATTATATCGAAAACTTTAGTTTAACTACAAAATAAAAACAAGGTTGTCGGCTCTTAAAAACTGAAAAATGTTAATCATTAAATTAATTTAATTTAATTGACATTGATCTCTAAACTATCCTTTATTTATGAAAAAAAAATGTCTTGAAGAAGAAATGAAAAATATGGTCAAATTTGGACTCTTGACTCAGATTAGTAAACAAATTTAGATTTTAATATTCAATATTAACGGTTAACAATGTTTTATTTAGAGAGAAGAAAAGTTGAAGTGCTTCACCGTGTAAAAGAGGCGATGCAGAAGCATCTTAGTTGTTAACAAGCTACGGTCCAAATTGAAGAAAATGGATTTTAGTATAATTTGGATTTGGGCTTTCACATTTTAATGGACCATAATATGAAGATTCAAACTTCTTAAACAAGTAAAAACATGCCCCGCCCCTGTTCTGCTGTTTTGGGGAAACTTAAGCATTGCCATTATCTTCAAGAAATGGGTAATCAGTGTAACCAATGACTGGATCAGATGTATAGAAAGTACTCCTGTCATACCTATTAAGAGGGGCACCAAGCTCAAATCTCCTTGGCAAATCCGGATTGGCCAAAAACAATCGACCGTAAGCGACAAGATCAGCTCGGTTCTCAGCCACAGCTTCGTTTCCATTATCTCTACCATAGCCCCCAGCAGCGATGAAAGTGCCATTAAATGCCTTTCTCATTGGCACAAGACTTTGACATTCATTCACTTCTAACCCTATTTTAATTCTTGGCTCCACCATATGGCAGTAGAGAATTCTGTATTTGTTCAAGGCCTCAGCCATGTAGAGGCCTAATGCTTGTGGATCAGAGTCCCTTGACTCCATGAAATCTGTATAGGGAGATAGCCTTAATCCGACTTTATCTGCTCCTATTTCATTGGCAACAGCTTCAACTATCTCTAAGGCAAACCGGCACCGGTTTTCTAATGATCCCCCATATTGATCTGTTCGATCATTTACTTGATCTTTCAAAAACTGTTCTATTAGGTAGCCATGAGCTCCATGAATCTCAACTCCATCAAAACCTATAAATCAGCCACCAAAATTAGCACCCATTTTATAATTTTAACGAATCCGAGACAATCTCTAAGTTTTTTTTATTCAGAATCTAGGAAAAAGAACATACCAGCTTCCATAGCATTCCTTGCTGCAATTCTGAAATCATTGACAACCTGGGGAATTTCATCAGTCCGTAATCGCCTCGGAGGTGAGAAGTCCGCAATATCTACTCCATTAGCTTGCAGTTTTGGTGTCAATGCCTTATCAGTAGAGGAGATTGGAGCGTGTCCATTTGGCTGAAAACCTGCGAACATTTGCAAATAATAAATCATTACTTGGTGCCCAATGCCATCACATGAATATCACAATTCACCAGAAAAGCATCACGTGTAGGCCATGCTATCTGGAAATAAAGTTACAAAACAAACTTTGGGTATCAAAAAGTAGTATTTATCTGGATTCAAAACCTACATTTTCCTTTTGTTTAACTTGGCTAGAATCCTTACATCATAGTATGCAGCAATAAAGTAGCGGAGATAAGAATTCAGACATTAGCGCATTGATTTTTCAATCATCCATTGATTATTGAATTTTCATGTAAATGTCACTGAATTTCTTCACAGAAAGAGAAGACTAAATGGAGGTGTTGTAAGAGAAGAAGAAGAAGAAACCTGTATTTGAAACCCTTCCAACATGCCCAATCTGACAAAAGAAAATTCCACCTTTCGCATGAACAGCATCAACAATGGGTTTCCAGGCCTCAACTTGCTCTTTCGTCCATATACCAGGTGTATATTGATACCTTCATTATTATTTTTTTTTTTTTTGGGGGGAGGGGGTCAAGTTAATTTTTGGGGTTTAGAAAAAGAGAGAGAGAGCAAAATTTCAACTTTTTGAGATTGATTACCCTTGAGCTGTATCAGAAACTCCAGTAGCCTCTGCCAGAAAAAGACCTCCTTTGGAAGCTCTCTGGGAATAGTATAGAATGGCATGTGGTTGAGGAACATTATTGTAAGATCTTTGTCTAGTCAATGGAGCCAATACAATTCTGAAACAAGACAAAGAGGTGAAATTATGAAGCTAGTCAATCAATTAGCTTTAATGTTTTACAGGAAAAAAAAAGTTACGCGAAGTGGGATTTTCAACTAAACAAAAGTATGCTGACTCAGTAGGAAAATGAGGGTTGAGATTTTGCATCAGAAATTATACAAACAATATAATGGGAACCAAAAAGCTTGAAAGAAGGCAAAACTGCTGTTATTGAGAAATCAGAAAAAGGGTTTGTTGCAATAATTACCTATGAGAAAGATTGAATTTGCCAAGTTTGTAGGGGGTGAGAAGAGGTTGAATGGTGGTATCTTCCATTTCAATTAAATTGATTCTGCTTGTAAGAAGGAATTAAAACACTTGTTTAGGTTATGCAAAATTGCCGAGATATGGAGTGGGATTATGGGAGGAGGGGTATATATAATAAAGCAGGAAGAAAGGGAAATTAGATGGTGACGAGGGAGAGTACGTTAGCAGTGTGTTGTTATTTACCTTCTGGGTTTTGCATCTTTTTGCGGCCCCCTGTTGACCAAACGCTACACTTCCTTTAAACCTTTACCTATGCTTTTCAAATGAAACCGGTGGTAATGGTAATCATCTATTTTTAATTTCATCGTTTTTAATGGATAAATATTAAAAAAAATTACAATTAAGTTAATCTTTTATTCGGAATTGATCAATTTAATTCAATTATGAAAGCAATGACCTTTACACAAAATAGCATCTTAATATGTTCATAATTTACCAAATTCTCGGTAAAAGTGTTACACAGACTTCTGTATTAAGAGTCAGATTACATTTTATTCTCTTTACTAAAAAAAATAGTAAATTTGTCTTTGTAGAGCAAATTGGTATTTTTATTATAAATTTTATCCATTTTTACTGTAAAAAAAACTTGCATAGTTCACAAAATAACTAAACAATTAAATGTAACTTGCCAATGTATCGCATTATAATATATAGGGGCGAATTTTTAACACTAGAAATGAATATAATTTTTAATAGAATAACCAATTTACTTTTTGATCAACGTATAATGACCAATTTATCCATTTTTGAGTAAAGAGAACAAAATAGGTAAAAGCACCATAAAACCCCCTATACTATACTCTAGATTGCATTTTAGCCCATACTCTAGATTGCATTTTAGCCCATTTATTGAAAAATAGACAAATTAACCCATGTTCGTTAGATGAGGGATCAAAACGACCCCTCCATTAAAATTTGATGTTTATATATAAGGTATAATAATAAAATTAACCTTAAATCTTTACACGTTTATTCAAATTGATTCTTAATCTTTACACATTTATTCAATTTGATTCTTACTCTTTTATTAGAAGTAAAATTAGAATTTTTTTAAACTACTAAGGCTAAAGGTCAAAAGGCCTCAATAACAAATTTAAAAAATTATTAAAAAATCATAAATTTTAAAAAGAAGTTATACAATTTTTAAATATAATATATACTTTTTAAAATAACCTTTCGGTCACTGTTATTATTTAATAAAAATTTATATTATATATATATTTATAATTTTTATGATTGTTTAAATAAATTTAACTTTTAAAAGGGTTTATTGATTTTTTAAAAATTTGTTATTAAGGCCTTTTTGACACTTTGATTGTATTGATTTCAAGATTTTCTAGTTTACTTCTAATAAAAGGGTAGATGTCAAATTAAATAAATTTGTAAATGTTTAAAAGGTTAAATTTGTTATTATACCTTATATATAAACACTAAATTTTATCGAATGAACTATTTTGCTCGATCATGTAATGTATATAGATTAATTTTCCCCATTTTTTTCAATACATGAACTAATATACAATCTAAAATATAGTTGATAGGGTTTTTGGATACTTTTACCAACAAAATATAATCCAAAAGAAAATATGAACAGTCAACTAATTGAGGGCAACAGGATGCGGCTTTTTTATCTCAATAATACAAAAAAAAAAAAAACTCAAATGGTATGCCTATGAGATTATTTACCAAAATAGTATGTTTGCTATAGTGTTTTACCAGTATCGCCTGATATATTGGTAGCACCTGACTGAAATGTGATGACCTAAAATATTTAGAGGCTTGATATGTAAATTTCTCATTTGGATTGGCTGCTAAAAAAAGCTTGTAGGGTGCCACTTTGCGACTTCAAACCTTAAATAGGGTAATTTGCTTCATAAACTCTTATTGTTTATTATTTACTTTTTATTTCCCTTTAACACAAAAAAAATAGAGGCATCTTACCAATTAGTCTAAAAAAAAATTCTACTAGAAAGTATTTTGGTAAAAAAGTCAATTCTAACTAAAAATAAATTTATTTGTTTTTCAAAAAATATTTTTTTGTTCAAATTATGTCTGACATAACAATTAACGGTATTTATAGTTATTTTTTTTGCTCACATTATATTTAAAAATTATAAATTTAACTAATAATTATAATTTATATATAATAAAAAAATTTAAAACTTTTATAATTATAATTTTATATAGTGTGTGTAGCAAATTTATCATTTTAATAAATAACATTATGGATATCCCATTTGATTTATTATTATTTATTTGTTGGAGTAAAAAAGGCACTCATCGTAAATGTTTTTTATAATATATTTTAATTTCATGATAATAATCATTGGTATGTACTCTATAATGGGCAAGACAGACGTCATTGATGAGATGGTCCGTCCATCCCTTAGCCGTCAATGACCCACCCTTGCTTTTGTGATCACATATAATTGAACTGCATTGCCACACTATTGGTCATTCAATATCGAACCAAAAACTTGAAACAAAAAGAATGGTCATTCAATATAAATATGGTTAACAGGTGTGTCACCGTGACTGTCCCCATCTCTTTTCTTGCTCTTTTAATTTGTTTTTTATAAATATGGTTAAAAGGTGTGTCACCGTGACTATCCCCATCTCTTTTCTTGCTCTTTTAATTTATTTTTTACTTGAATTTAAATTAATTCAATATTTTTTTAAATTAGATCTGTTGTCGAATCGTTTCAACCAATATTGAATTAATTTCAAATTTTGGGTTTATATGATTTTTTTTTCAAGTTTTGAGTTTATATTAAATTGTATTTGTAGGTTAAGGAATTTTTTTTTAATTTTAATTATTGTCAATTTTTTTGCATTTACGGGGAATCGACTCCTTTAAGAGAAGTCTTGTCTTCAAAGTGTTGTCTTCTGGGCAATTAACTTGGACCATCAACAATTGAAGATGTTGTCCTCATGTCAGGGTTTTGTCACTGCCCTTCGTGGAGAGCCATGTACGATTCATGAAAGAAGACGCCTCAATTGGTGGAGATCAGTACTTGCAAGACTTGAGATGACTATTAGTATTGGGCGTGTGAATAACTATGGAAGTGCCTGGATGTGCCGTAACTCGAACCACCAATCAAGGCCTTAATGTGCAAACCTCGCTCAAATGGCATAATTATTCACACACCCGATACTTGTAACAGCCTAAATTTCAGTGGTGTTTGGAAACAGTGATTCGAGATCACTAAATCCGACAAGTAAGTTTGAAAATTTAGTAATTAATAATTATGAGTCAAGTGTGAATTTAGAAATATATTTGAATTAGAGAATTTTGTGAATTAAAAGAAATTATTAGGTCAAATGAGTCAAAAATGAGGTATCGAGACCTCGAATTTATAAAATCAAGCCATAAATATTTTTAGAAATATTTATGGAGTGTTATTGAGTTAGTATTAAAGTTTCGTTAGAAAATTTTAACGTTTTGATAGTTAATCAATTAAAAAGAACTAAATTGTAAAAGGTGCAAAATTTGTTATATAGTGATTAAATAGCTTAAGTGATTAATAAGGAGGAATTTAAAAGGAAATTAGACCCAAATTGTATAGGTTGGACGGTTTGGGCAAGAAAATAAGGTAAAATAAGGGCAAAATTGGAAATTTTGCAAATTAACTAAATAAAATAAAGACTAAATTGAAAAATCTAGAGAAATCATCATTTTTCTTCAGCAAAAACGCCATAGGAGGTTGGAATAAGCTGGTTTTTCATATTTTTGCACCATGTGAGTTCAATTTTTGCTTTTTCTTTGAAATTTTTATGTTTTTGTGACTTTTACAATTAGGTCCAAGTATAGATTTCATTAGTTTTTGATTCTATAAGTGAAATTGAAAGTTTCCATGGATAAGTTGTGTATGTTTAAGATGAATTATCATGGATTTTAAGATTTTAATTCATCATATGATGAATTTATTAAGAGATTTTAGTATAAATTGATTTTTAGGACTTAAATGTGAAAAAGTTAAAAATTAGGGTTTGATGTTGAAATTATGAATTTAAAAGGCTGTGTAGTAGTTTAAAATAGTTAGATAAAGTGTTAATTAAGAATAATTAGCTTAATTGATGGGTTAATTGAGCAGGGACTAATTTGTAAAAATTGCAAAATTTGGGGTAAAAGTATAATTTCAAAAATTTAAGGCCATAAATTGTGAAGTGAACTAGCATTGAATTATATGCTAATTAATGGAAAATTTTATATTACAGATCGAGAGTCCGAAGATAACTGTGGAAAAAAAAATTGCCGATTAGTCCCTGAATTTCCATAGTTCTACAAATTGGTCCAGGTAAGTTCATATGGCTGAATTTTTATGTTAATTTTGTGATTTCTACAACATTTATAATTTTTATATTTGCTATTGAATTATGATAATTGTAATGATGTGAAAATCGAATTAAAAGTTCGAATTAAGGGAAACGCAAGACTGAGTACGTTCATTCAGTGATCAGTGATGAATTGACGGATAAGACCATGGTTAATCCATGGCAAAGTGTGAAATGTGATATCATAGCGTAGTTATGGCACTGTGAAAGTGAACGTAAGACCATGATTGAATCATGGCAGTTATATATATATATATATGTATGTGTGTGTGTGTGTGTGTGTGTGTGTGCAAGTGTAAGACCATAGCTAGTCCATGGCAATGTGATAAAGTGTGTGATCATGGAAAAACCATGGAAAAATGTGTAACACCCCTAACCCACATCCGCCGCCAGAACAGGGTTACGGAATGTTACCAAAGTTTACAGAAAAATTACGGATAATTCCACTATTTACTTATGTTCATATCAAAGCCGTCCACTTGAGTCGTAGTCACTAAATTATTTATATCTAGAGCTACAGAATTCTAAATTAAGATCCGCTTAATGTTTTTGAAACTATACTCAAATATATTTCTACCATAAATATTTTAGAATTTATAATTTAGCCAATAAGTACAGTAAAATCTTAAAATTTATCCATGTTTTGCTGTTTGACAGCTTCGACCTTTCTTCACTAAAAATTAATTATCTCTTGGTACGAGATTTGGATGATGTTTCCGTTTGTTTATATTGAAAATATACTCATTAAAAATTGAAAATATAAATTTAAACCTCTAATTATTTTTTAAATTTTTTTGATGATTTTCCAAAGTCAGAACAGGGGAACCCGAAATCATTCTGACCTTATCTCACAAAATTTATTATATCTCATAATTTACAATTCCGTTGCTTACACCGTTTCTTCTATGAAAAACTAGACTCAATAAAATTTAATTTAATGTTTTATTAAACCTCTAATTCGATTTCCACATTTTTTGGTGATTTTTCAAAGTTGAACCATTGCTGCTGTCCAGAAACTATTTTAATGCTAATTTTACTCTTTCATGATTCTTTGTATTAATTTTTATTTAGACATACATAATCATTATAATTTTAGGCACCTCTTATGCATATTCGACTACTATTTTACCTCTCATCATTCAATCACATCAAAATTATAAGGCAAATCATGCAAATACCACAATACCAAAACGCAGACTAAATAAATGACTAATATCTACATAACACCTATAAACCAACATTTAATCAAAATAACGTATACATGCCATTATAACCAAAATCAAGTCATCCATAATTACCGATAGAACCAATGGATAGTGTGATATAGCTCCGATAAGCTTCCAACCCGTTCGAGCTTCCGATAATCTGTAAGGTAAATAAATAAAACAAACACGTAAGCAATGAATGCCTAGTAAGTTCGTATAATCTTTAATCATATTAATTCTTTTCAAATATAAAATTATATATATCCAAATATTTCCATATTGTTTTTCCCTAGTACTCATAAAACTATATTCATTAATTCACAAGGTGAATAAATCCATAGTATCACACACATAAACTTATTACCCAAGCTTAGTAAAATTTTATATAACTTTAACTCTTCTACATTTATTCCATATGCATATCATATAGCCATGATCGTAAGTTAGTGCATTTAACCAAGCCTTTTTTCGTATTAAACACATAATAAGTCATTTCATATGAAATTCCATAATTTAAGCCTTACCATTCTTTCATGAGCACTAACTTATTTTCACTTAAATACTTACCATTCCAGTGCTTCAAACAAATAAACATACTACTATTCAATCAATAGCTTGGCACTTGCCTAATCACCAAGCAACAACAATAGTTAGCATACTTGCACATCTTACATATAAATTCAATATTGATAAACTTATTTTCACGACATATCACACTTGGGTTTATTACTCATCACCATATACATAATTTCCTTGTATCAATATATGAAAGTTAATCACATATTTACATGTCACTTTCAATATAACAAGTAAATATTATTACCTAGTATTTCAGGTATATACCGGTAATAACCATAAGTCTTTCAATATTAATTATATATATATCATTCTTAGCACATACAGTTCTCATCAATTTACTATCTCAAATAGATTATCACAATTTAATACACAATCATTTAACAATATCAATGTCCATTTAATGAACTCATGATTCATACATCTCATTTATATAATTCAATTCAATATCTCATTCCAATTCATATTCAATATCGATTATATTATCAATTCATTTGTTTACCCCTATTAACCCGACTTGGACTCGGACGGATACACGGATCCAACCAAAACACACCAGTTTGGCACCCAGTGCCTCATCGGATAATTCGAAGTAACAGATTGACACCGAGTGTCTTATCGGCCATGCCGAAGTAATTTGGTACCCAGTACCTCATCGAATTTATCCGAAGTAACAATTTGACAACCAGTGTCTCATCGACTCGAGGTCGAAGTATCCCTGAACACTTCCAATCCTATGGCATGCCAACTATATCCGACTCAGCCCGATACAGTTAATAGAGTTTCAATTCACTTCTCAAATTCCACAATTTTCCAATATTCAAATATCACAATTTCACATACATTCAATTCAATAACAATTAATATTCCTTATACCATTATTTTCATGAATTTCGTGTATATTTATTTTGATAACAATTCATAATCATGAATTTACATAATTATCAGACAAGTTTCATATACATAAATTTTCCATGTCACTAACCAAGTCTTTCCGAATCGGAGAACGACTTACGGATATGAGTACATCGTTCTCTTTGTGCCATAACCCGGTTATGGTCTTTTCATTAAAATGCCATAGCACAGCTATGGTCTTACATATAAAAATTGCCATGGTCCAACCATGGTCTTATCCGTCAATTCATCCTTTGCTACAAACGATGGTACTCAAATCCCGCGTTCCATTAAATCCGAACATTTACTTTAATTTCATTATATAATAATATTTCATGTTTTTAACAAATAGTATAAATAAATATATAATACCATCCATAAATTCAATATAATTATCAAAGTTCAACCATACAAACTTACCTGGGCATATTTGTAGAATTCGTAAAAATTTAGGGACTAGTCTGTTAATTTCTCTTTTCCCCGTTTATCTTCGGTTTCTTGATCTATAATATAAAATTACTCATTCATTAGCATCTATTCCATTTCTAATTCACTTTACAATTTATACCCTTCAATTTTTGAAATTACACTTTTACCCTAAATTTTTACAGTTTTTATAATTTAGTCCCTGTGTAATTAACCCATCAATTGAGCTAATTTTTCTCAATTGAAATTTTACCTAATTATTTTAGGTTACCATACAGCCATTAATATTCAGAATTTTAATACCAAACCCTAATTCTTAACTTTTCACAATTAGGTCCTAAAATCAATTTCTATTGAAATTACTTGATAAAATCATCATATAGAGAAATTAAAGCTTCAAATCCATGATAATTCATCATAAAATTCCAGCACTCATTCATGGTAACTTTCAAAATCACTCATGGAATCAAAAACAAATGAATTCAATAGTTGGACCTAATTGTAAAAGTCCAAAAACATAAAATTTTCAAGGAAAAAGCAAGAATTGAACTTACTTGAAGATTAAATATGAAATACCAGCTCAAAACCCCTTCAATGGCTGTTTTTGACAGAAAATTGATGAAGAAAATGTCTAGAAACTATTAAAATAACATTTGGCCATATAAACTTTATTTTAATTCCAATTTTGTCCCTAATCACATAAATATCTTTGATTTTTTTCACGTTATGCCGCCTCAGCCATTTAAGATGGTCCATTCTTTTAGTCCTCCTTTATTTACCATTAGACTATTTAATCACTTTAGCAAGTTTTGTACATTTTCCAATTTAGTCCTTTTTAATTAATTGACTACCGAAACGTTAAAATTTTCTAACGAAACTTTAATACTAACTCAATGACACTCCATAAATATTTTTTAAAATATTTATGGCTTGGTTTATAAATTTGAGGTCTCGATACCTCATTTTCGACCCAATTTACCTAATAAATTCTTTTAAATCACAAAATTCACTAATTCAAAAATACTTCTAATCACACTTGACTAATATATTAATTTATTAAATTTTTGAACTCACTTGTTAGATTTAGTGATCCCAAATCACTGTTTCCGACACCACTGAAAATCAGGCCGTTACAAAATGTGTGCAAAAACAAAATGGAATGTGGCAGCAAACTAATGACCTACTCAGTTCTATAAGACGTTCCCTAATTTGATAAGTAATGGTAAGTGTTACTCGAAATTAAGTGTTGAGACTTAATTAGTTATTAATATTGAGCTCAATTCAATGAATTCATCATTTGAAATTGTGTATGACAGGAAACTTTAGTGAAAAACTTGTTATTGAATTATTATTATAATTCGGTAAGATTTATGTTTTAAGCCTATGAGCTTACTAAGCTTTCATAAGTTTACTTCTGTATGTTAATGTTCTTTGTAGACTAGCAAGAGTTCGGAGGGTCGGATCATCACATTGGGCCACACTATCCAGATTTCACCGGTAGATTTTGTATTGCAATTTAAGGTTTATATTGCATGTATAGAATGGAATGAAAACAAAGTAAATTTAAAATATGGTTATGAATAACTTTCATACATATATGTTAGTTTATGTGTATGTATTTATTAGTATATAATGGTGGTTAATGATTGAAATAACATAGTAAGTTTATGAAAATAAGTGGTGTAGTTATAGATTTGGCTTACCATATAAGTTATTGTTTTGATTTGGTTGTGGATTTGGAGTATATTGGTACATGAAAGTATTGTAGGTTGGTTGTGTAAAGGGTGAGAAAAGTGGCCTTAAAATGGTCTATTTTAGTCCACATGGATAGACACACGGGCGTGTGTCTTGACCGTGTGTGATACACGGCTTGACATATGGGCATGTGTTACGGCTGTGTGTCCCCTGCACCTAAAAATTGAGAAATAGAATACTCAGAATTGAGCACACGGGCAGAGACACGGGCGTGTGTCTCAGTCGTGTGAGTGACACGGCCTTGGACACGAGCGTGTTACATGGCCATGTGAAAACTGCACCTAATTTATAAAAATTAAATCAACCACACGGCCTAGCACACGGGCGTGTGACCTAAATTTCTTCATGCCTTATAAGTTAGAGAGTTACACGGGTTAGGGACACGCGCGTGCCCCTAGACCACACGGGCGTGTGAGCACTGTACATAAGGAAAATTTTGTAAATTCACGAAAAATTCTCAAGGTTTTCGATTTAGTCTCGAATCGTTTCTACAGTTCATATTGGGCTTCGAGGGTCCATTTAAGGGACAATATGAATGTTTTCGTATATAATTAGTATTTTTACTCAATGTGATTTGTAATGATTCCGTAAACTCTGGTAATACTCCGTAACCCTGTTATGGCGACGGATACGGGTTAGGGGTGTTACAATACTAACACCTATATCAAGTTTTGCAGGTAGTCAGGTAGTGATCTCTACTAACTCGTACATAACTCTTCACGGAGGGCGATGACAAAATCCCGACATAAGGACGACACCTTCAGTTGTTGACGGTTTAGATTGGCTACCCAAAGGATGACACTTAGAAGACAATACTTCTCCCAGAGATCTCTCTGTAAACAATTTGAAATTTGAGCAATTGAGGTTTTTTTTTTTTTATATCTCAAGTAAATAATTAATATAATTTATCAACAAGTGGATGGAAGTAACGGAATTATACTTTTTTCTCAGGCATTTGAACTTGTTTAAATATCGTCATTGTTGGAAAGGTTTTTATCTAAATATTATCCCGATCCAAATAACGTTGATCTCAAATCATAAAATGGATGAAAGCAACCGTGATTATACTTTAACAAAATTACTACAATTTGAATAGAATAAATTTTTTTTTCTTCTCATTTTTATTGGCGAAAAGTACATGGTTTAAATATACTAAACTATTGATTGATTTATGTGAATGTACTTGAGAGGTCCTTATATTGTAATGACTTGATCAAATTAGTCCTACTACTATTATATAGATCAATTTAGGCATTGTATAATTAAAATTAATCAAATTAAATTAAATTAGAATAGAATTAATATTTACTATTTAAAAATATTGTTTGTTGTTTAACAGAGTTAATACTTTTTATTTTTTTTTTATAATTCTATAAATAAAATCTTCTGTTTAAATAAAACTATATTTGAAAAAAATATTTGAAAAATATTTATTATACCATAATATTAACTTTGTTATAATTTAAACTTATATGATTTTTTTAATGCTACAACTCTCCAAATCAATAATTCGTAAGTATTAATGTGTGGTTGGATAGATTTAAAAATTAAATGTTAAAAAATTAACGGTTTGAATTCTTTTAATATTAAATTTTATAAGTATTAAATTTATATTAGAATATTGTCTGGAATAGCAATAAAATTAAAGGTAAATTATATAAATGGTCACTCGATTATTGAAAATATTTTTATAGATCATTCGACTTTAAAAAGTTATAAAATAATCATTTAATTTACCTTTTTAAAAAAAAATTAAATCCAAAATTGTTAAATACTTAACAATTAGCTGATGTGATTGTTATGTTAATGACTTATTTTTTTAACATTTATTTTTAATGCACATCATTTCCATGTCATATAATAATTAAAAAAAATATTAACCCAAATTACCCACCCGTCCCACTCCCCTCCAAGCTCCCTCCCTTCCTTGGTTCATGGTGCTGGAGGTCTAAACAAGAATGCTTCTCCCACGAGTTGAAATATTGTGAAATAATGTGGATGATTTATCAAAATTTTAAACTCAATAATCTTAATTAGTAAGATAAGGTTATTATGGAAGAAAAATGTTAAGACATAATTAGAAAGGCAAAATATTTTATATACTAACACTGCAAAAAATTAAAAAATGTATAATACTGTTTGTAAAATAAAAAAAAAATGTACCAAATCATAACCTAATTAGAAAACTTTAGTGTAACTACAAAATAAAAAAGTCGTTCGTTCTTAAAAAAAAAATGTTAATCATTAAATTAAAGTATAAGTGAGATGTTAAGACTATTTAATTAGTTTGTTCACTAAACTATCCTTTATTTAAGAAAAAAATGAAAAAAATATGGTCAAATTTGGATTCTTGACTCAGGTTTGCTAACAAATTTAGATTTTAATATTGAATAATAACGGTTCACAATGTTTTATTTAGAGAGAAGAAAAGCTACAGTGCTTCACCATGTAAAAGATGCGATGCATGAGCTCCTTGTCAACAGCTACGGTCCAAATTGAAGAAAATGGATTTAAGTATAATTTGGATTTGGGCTTTCACATTTTAATGGGCCATAATATGAAGATTCAAACTTCTTAAACAAGTAAAAACATGCCCCGCCCCTGTTCTGCTGTTTTGGGGAAACTTAAGCATTGCCATTATCTTCAAGAAATGGGTAATCAGTGTAACCAATGACTGGATCAGATGTATAGAAAGTACTCCTGTCATACTTATTAAGAGGGGCACCAAGCTCAAATCTCCTTGGCAAATCCGGATTGGCCAAAAACAATCGACCGTAAGCAACAAGATCAGCTCGGTTCTCAGCCACAGCATCGTTTCCATCATCTCTACCATAGCCCCCAGCAGCGATGAAAGTGCCATTAAATGCCTTTCTCATTGGCACAAGACTTTGAGAACATTCACACACTTCCATCCCTATTTTAATTCTTGGCTCCACCATATGGCAGTAGAGAATTCCGTATTTGTTCAAGGCCTCAACCATGTAGAGGCCTAATGCTTGTGGATCAGAGTCCACTGACTCCATGAATTCTGTATAGGGAGATAGCCTTATTCCGACTTTATCTGCTCCTATTTCATTGGCAACAGCTTCAACTATCTCTAAGGCAAACCGGCATCGGTTTTCTAATGATCCCCCATATTGATCTGTCCGATCATTCACTTGATCTTTCAAAAACTGTTCTATTAGGTAGCCATGAGCTCCATGAATCTCAACTCCATCAAAACCTATAAATCAGCCACCAAAATTAGCACCCATTTTATAATTTTAACGAATCCGAGACATCCTCTAAGTTTTCTTTTTCAGAATCTAGGAAAAAGAACATACCAGCTTCCATAGCATTCCTTGCTGCAATTCTGAAATCATTGACAATCTGGGGAATTTCATCAGTTCGTAATCGCCTCGGAGGTGAGAATTCCGCAACATCTACTCCACTAGCTCGCAGTTGTGGTGTCAACGCCTTATCAGTACAGGAGATTGGAGCTTGTCCATTTGGCTGAAAACCTGTAAACATTTGCAAATAATAAACCATTACATGGTGCCCAATGCCATCACATGAATATCACAATTCACCAGGAAAGAATCACGTGAGGCCATGCTATCTGGAAATAAAGTTACAAAACAAACTTTGGGTATCAAAAAGTAGTATTTATCTGGATTCAAAACCTACGTTTTCCTTTTATATAATTTGGCTAGAACCCTTACATCATAGCATGCAGCAATAAAGTATCGGAGATAAGAATTCAGACATTAGCGCATTGATTTTTCAATCATCCATTGATTATTGAATTTTCATGTAAATGTCACTGAATTTGGTCACAGAAAGAGAAGACTAAATGGAGGTGTTGTAAGAGAAGAAGAAGAAACCTGTATTTGAAACCCTTCCAACATGCCAAATCTGACAAAAGAAAATTCCACCTTTCGCATGAACAGCATCAACAATGGGTTTCCAGGCCTCAACTTGCTCTTTCGTCCATATACCAGGTGTATCTTGATACCTTCATTAATTTGGGGAAGGGGTGTGTCATTAAATTGATTTTTGAGGTTTAGAAAAGAAAGAGAGCAAAATTTCAACTTTTTGAGATTGATTACCCTTGAGCTGTATCAGAAACTCCAGTAGCCTCAGCCAGCAAAAGACCTCCTTTGGAAGTCCTCTGGGAATAGTATAGAATGGCATGTGGTTGAGGAACATTATTGTAAGATCTTTGTCTAGTCAATGGAGCCAATACAATTCTGAAACAAGACAAAGAGAGGTGAAATTATGAAGCTAGTCGGTCGATTGCCATTAATATTTTACAGAAAAAAAGTTGCGCGAATTGGGATTTTCAACTAAACAAAAATATGCTGATTCAATAGGAAATGAGGGTTGAGATTTTGCATCAGAAATTATACAAACAATATAATGGGGACCAAAAAGCTAGGAAGAATGCAAAACTCCTGTTACAGAGAAATCAGAAAAAAGGGTTTGTTGCAATAATTACCTATGAGAAAGATTGAATTTGCCAAGTTTGTAGGGGGTGAGAAGAGGTTGAATGGTGGTATCTTCCATTTCAATTAAATTGAATAAATGGGTATAAATTGATTCTGCTTGTAAGGAGGAGTTAAAACACTTGTTTTGGTTACGCAAATTTGCCGAGATATGGAATGGGATAATGGGTGGAGGGGTATTTATAATAAAGCAGGGAGAAAGGTAATGTAGATGATGACGAGGGAGAGTACGTTAGCAGTGTGTTGTAATTTACCTTTTTGGGTTTTGCATCTTTAGGCGCGCCCCTGTTGACCAACGCTACACTCCCTCGCCCCTGCTTCCTTTAAAACCTTTACCCGTGCTTTTAAAATAAACCGGTGGTAAATTGTAAGAATAAGGATATTATCATTTTCAAATAATTTTTTGTCACATCAATATTTTTATCTTAAATTTTAAGATTTTAATTTAGATTTAATCTTTTTCAGGATGAAAATACTGATCTGGCATAAAACTATTGAGAAAGAGATATATATGACATGACATCATTATTTCATACAATCCTTTCCCCCGGTGGTAATCATCTATTTTTAATTTCATCGATATACAATTAGGCTGATTTCACTGAAAATGATTCTAAGAAAATAATTTTTGAAAAATAACTTTTACACAAAGTAGCATCTTAATATGTTCATAATTTACTAAATTCTCTATAAAAATATTACAAAGGCCTTTGTACTAATAGTCTGATTGTATTTACTATTTTTACTAAAAAATAGATTATTTTTTTATGTTAGATGAAAAACAAATTGATATTTTTGTTAGAAATCTTATCCATTTTTACTATAAAAAAACTTGCATGGTTCACAAAATAACGAGACAATTAAATGTGGCTTGCCAATGTATAATATTTTGTATAAAGAACAATTTTTAATCCTAGATTGCATTGTAGCCCCACAAAACCCCTATTCTATATTGTGGATTGCATCTTAGCCCCTCTACTGAAAAAATAGATAAATTAACCTATGCACGTTAGATGAGGTAGCAAAACGACCATTTCGTTAAAATTTGATGTTTATATATAAAGTACGATAATAAATTTAACCCTCAATCTTTACACATTCATTCAATTTAATCCTGACTCTTTTGTTGGAAGTAAATTAAAAAAAATTAAACTAATAAGGCTGAAGGGTCAAAAGGCCTTGGCAAAATTTTTTAAAAAAATTAGTTAAGCCCTTTTAAAATTTAAAAATGATTGAAAAGTCATAAAAAAATAAAAAAATATTAAATTATTAAATATAATTTTTAAAAAAATTGACCCCTACGTTTTTATTGGATCGGTATTATTATTTTTAATAAAAATTCTATAATTTTTTTATAAATTTTATTTATAATTTTTATGATTGTTTGAATAATTTTAAATGTTAAAAGGGCTTAGTTGATTTTTTTATAATTTATTACTAAGGCCTTTTTGACCTATTGGTCTTATTAGTTTAAATTTTTTTTAGCTTACTTCCAACAAAAGAGTAAGGGTTAAATTGAATAAATTTGTAATGGTCGATGGTTAAGTTTATTATTATACCTTATATATAAACATTAAGTTTTAACGGAGGGGTTATTTTGCTCTCTTATCTAACATACATAAATTAATTTGCACCGTTTTTAGTACAAGAGCTAAAATGTAATTTAAAATATACGATATAAGGGTTTTGTGATAATTTTACCAACAAAATATAATCCAATAGAAAAGATGAACAGTCGACTAATGAGACAACTTGAGGCTCATAATAAATGTTTTTTAAAATATATTTTTAAATCTAAAAATTAAATAAATTTTACCATTTTTACCTTGTTTATATAATTTTTAATTGTCATGATAATAATCCTTTGTATCTATTCTATGATAGGCAAGCCTAACGTCATTGATGAGATAGTCCGTCCATCACTTAGCCGCCAATGGCCACCTTTGCTTTTGTGATCACATATAATTCAACTTCATTACCACACTAATAATCTTTATTGTGAGGACTTGATCAAATTAGTTTCACTACTATTAGATAATTAATTTATTTATTATATAATTAAAAAAATTAAATAAGATAAAATTAGAATAGAATTAATATTTATTGTTTAAAAATATCATTTGTTGTTTAATAAAGTTAATACTTTTTAAAATTTTTATGATTCTATAAAACTATATTCGAAGAAAATAATTTTCAAAATATTTTCTATACAATAAATATTAACTTTTTTTTTTTAATGCTACAACTTTCGAAATGAATAAATTTGTAAGACAATTTGACAATTAGATGGATATTTACATTTGTTTATTTTAAGCTTTAAATCAGCCTAAAACAGTAGTCTACTTCGGTGGTCGAAGTTGGTTGCGAATTCTATTTTCTATGCATAATATCTTAATGTTAAAAATATTAATGTGTGGTTGAAGAAAATTAAAAATTAAAAATTTAAAAATTAATAATGTTGTTTGGAATAGGCAATAAAATAAAAATAAGTTATATAAATTTTCACTTGATTATTAAAAAAGTTTTATTTAATCATTCAATTTTAAAAAATTATAAAATTGTTATTCAATTTACCTTTTTATTTTTGCAAGTTCAAATACGTTAAATACTTAACCGTTGGCTGATGTGGTTATTAAATTAATGACTTTTTTTTTTAATATTCGTTTTTAATACACACCATTTCAATGTCATATACTAATTAAAAAATTATTAACCTAAATTATCCACTCCGTTCCTCACCCTTCACTTGGACATTAGAGGTTGGTTCATGGTGCTGGAAGTAGGGGTGTTCAATCGGTTAACCGACCCGAACTACTATTAATTGAATTAACTGTTCTTTTTAAATCCTTAACCGTTAACCGAATTGAAATTTTTTTAAAAAAAATTAACTGAACCGAACTTTTTCGGTTAATTCTATCGGTTAACTGAATTAACCGAAATTTATATGGGTTACCTTCATGGTAAGAAATACAAAATTGAAATTAATAATAAAGTTTCTAATAATCGAGTAGATATTTATAAAGTTTATCTTATGTTGTCTGAAAAAAAATTGTTTTCAAATAATATTATTTTCTTTAAAAATTTATTATTATAATATTTTATTTTATTTTACATAATTTTAGATAGAAGTTAAATATAATAATATAGACATTTCACTTGTTAACAAAAACAAGAGATAATTTATTTCTAATATATATTTAAATCAACTTAACCTTTTAAAAGTAATTGTTTACTTACTTTATCTTATTCAATATTTAAAAAAAATTATTAAAAAATTAATAAAGTTATGAAATCCATTTAAAAAAAGTAAATGTAAAAATTAAATAAAAGATTATCAAACACACCGTGTGGTGATACCAATTTCATAGTTTTTCATGCATACTTTTAAATATTAATCTGCCAAAAGGAATACACAAATTTTTATTATTATATAATAACACTAAAAACTAATGCATTTACTCCGTGGGTGAAAAATAAATAAATAAATAGTTATTATTATAAAAAATTAAAAAGTCTAGATATCCGAATAATAGATAAGATGGCCCAATTTATCCGATAATCAATGTAACGATTGGGCCTTAGGTCCAAAACGGCCCAAAATTTCAAAATTAAGAATTTATAGTTGATGAATTTTTATATTGTTAATGAATTATATGATGCTAAAAATAAAGTTGTTTGTATTTATTTTTAATTGACTTTTAGTATCACATTGTTCATATATAAAATGTATGCAAGTTCAGCATATCAGATTGTGTTTAGTATTACTTTTGAGACAAAAATATTTTTAAATAAATACTTTTAAAAGTATTTTTTTTCATAGGCTGAAAAAACATTTTTAAAAAGTATTCTTAAACTAGGTGATAATAGCATTCACTAAAAATGATTTAATCAGTATATAAAAATACATGATTAACCTAGTGGCCTTAGTTGACATTTTTCTAGAAACTGAATAGAGAATGAATGCTCAAATTTGGATTTGAAATTGAATTTAAATACAAGGGATAAAGAGGGGCCCGCGATTTGCCCCATACTCCAATAATTTATCTTTCTTTGTTTTGGGGATCCCAGTGAGGGAAGCTCCACCAGCTCATTTGTGGGCAAATAAACAAGTTGCCATCTTGTCCCGCACCCCTACTGCTTTCCCACTCCCCAAAAAAGGCAAGGAGAGGGTAACCAAACCTCCCCCAACAATGTTGGTCTCAACCTCAGGCCTGCTCCTCCCGCTGTGCTTGTTTCTTCTAATATTTGGCACTGTCACCGCTACTGACCACATTGTGGGTGCTAACAAAGGCTGGAACCCTGGCATAAACTACACCCTTTGGGCCAACAATCAGACCTTCTACGTCGGAGACTTCATCTGTACTCTCTTTAACTCTCACTTCCTTTTTCTATTTTGTAGTCTTCTATTATTTCACTAGTAGCGACCATTTTCAGTTTCCAGCTTTGCACTAGTTTTGCGAATGACTGTGGTTTATATTGGATCTAGTTTGGATACCTAGTTCACTCCCATTCTCTGCTTTAGAAAGTCCAAAACCCAAAGCTGGGTACTTTACTCTGCCTTTCCTTGCAGCTTTTAGGTACCAAAAGACACAATACAATGTGTTTGAAGTGAACCAAACTGGGTATGACAACTGCACAACGGAAGGAGCAGTAGGGAACTGGAGCAGCGGCAAGGATTTTATACCTCTCAACGAGTCCAAGAGATACTACTTCATTTGTGGCAATGGGCAGTGCTTCAACGGCATGAAGGTTTCAGTCGTTGTTCATCCCCTGCCTTCGCCCACTGCCTCACCCGCTGCCTCCCATTCATCAAACAGCTCCAACGTCGCTGGACTGGTAATTTTGCCAAGGGGTATAATTGGATTCAGAACTTTGGTTGTTGCCTTAGCTTCTATTTGGTTTGGATCTGGGTGGGTTTAGCAGGACTTTCAGTTGGCTGTTTAAGCTCAGGGAACTGTATTTTTTAAAAATGATTTGTGACACTTATTTTGCTTGTTTTTGTTTTTTAGCGAAATTCGGGTGGTGTTTCGTTGATGAAAATGATTAACTTGAATTCCACTAATTTGCATATTCTCTTTCTAGTGTCTGAGGTTTGAATCTCAGAACCTGTCATTTTTCCCCTTCCCCTTATCTTTAGCATGTCAAATACAAGTCAATTGATTTCCATCAAACAAAGGAACACTCATACATGTGATAGATGCTGTAATAATTCATCACTGTGATAACTAGTCTCAAGGAAAGTTAACCCACACATATGGCAACAGTTCATGGTGGCAGGTGGGACTCGAAAACCATGCATCTTTATTGTGCATAATGGGTCTTGAACGCTCAAGACCTCCGTTTTTGCCTTGTGCCAAGGCCTCATTGGCCAAAAATCACATTTTCAAATACGATAATATCTAGTTAAATATCTCAATATGCGACCTTGAACACCAAAATAATGGCATATATATTTCTCGGCCAACTGCTCTTGATAGATCTGTACTATAGCAAACAACTTGGTACCAGAACCACCATTGGCTGTTTCACATTATGGTATATTCCGCTTTTCACCATATACGTTAGCATTTTCTTCTGTTGAATATATATATATATATATATATATGAAAGTTGGCCTTTTCCATTTCATCAAATTGCTCATTCTGAACTTGTACATAATTATTGGAAGAGAAAACATTGCTTATATTTTTCATACTCTTTATATATCCAAATTCTCCCCTTATATTTGGTTATTAGTCCATAGCTGTAAACAAGTGCTGTCAAGCAGATATTTCTAAGATATTTTTTTTTCTTTCTTCAAGGAGTTAGAAATGATATGATCATATATTGTTTCTACTTTAACCTACAAACAGGTACACATTCACTACATATCTAGAGTACTGCTTTTGGATCAA
This sequence comes from Gossypium sturtianum, assembly GCA_025698515.1. Lineage (NCBI taxonomy): Eukaryota > Viridiplantae > Streptophyta > Magnoliopsida > Malvales > Malvaceae > Gossypium > Gossypium sturtianum. The sequence goes on along the minus strand of CM046955.1, from coordinate 161,284,993 downwards.
CCAGCAGCTTACTTTTCTTCTGGTATTGACAGCGATATATGTCTACATTTTATATATTCTGCTGGTATTGATGAGGATATGTGAAAAAAGGAGGGGAATAGTGGCAACTATACTGAACCTCGCTGAGGCAATGTTACCCTTGCGTGAAGCATGTGTATGGTTTCTTCCCCTTGAGAAACCATTCTTGTTTCATTAAATCAAAGAAAACAAAGGTTATCGGCCCAGAAAATGCCCACCACTACCAAAATGTAAAAACAATCAGGGTGGGAAGGGAAGGAAGAGGGGGTCCATGCCCATGGGGCTCATCCATCCTATTCTTTGCCAATGAGCCGAGCCAGCACCGCCTTGGTCTATGTCATTTCATTAATCCAACTTATCTAATCTAATAATTACAAGTTGATGTTAATAGATTACGGCGTAGATTTATGTAATCCATGCAAAATGACAATGAACGAGATCTTCCGCGTTAACACTGTTTTCTTGTGAGTTTCCTTTGACTGGTATCAAAGGTAATCATCACCTGGTTTATTTATCCTTTTCTATACTGTGATTAGCTTTAGGCCATTATTTGTTTATGAAAAGAAAAAAAAGGCATTGGACCCTTTTTGTGTGGTAACAATAAGTAGGAAGCCAGCAAACATGAACACCAAAAAATAATAATGCAGTAATCATTTCTGTCCCAAAAGCGAGTGTTAAAATTAAAAACTATCCAAGTAAAACAGAAAAAAATTAAATGGGGGTGGTCCAACATCAATTAATACAAGGCGTTGATTGTCCAAAATATTGAACCCCAAAACTCCAAGATATGTCCAGGAGCATTAAATGTTGAGTTTGAATCCTCCTTTTTGTTCTTTTATAGTGTCGTCACCACCTACACGTAATCCGTTAACCTTGTTCTATAAAAGTAGGTTGTAGCTTATGATAAAAAGTATATCTTTATAATGTAATTGTCGAAATTAGGTAAAAAAGAAAAAGCAAAGGCCCTTGCACCAAAATGCTTTTTCGGGGTCTGTGCACCGTGGATGAATAGTGAAAGCTGCAGAATGTAGCAGAGAAGAGAGGGACAGTACATAAAGAAGCTTCCAGAAAAATAAGACCCCATGCAATGCATTCTTTTCCACTTCCATAAAAACAAAGTTTGTCCTGTGATTGGTGCAAGACTGAGGAAATTAAATGGATTCCAAAAATACTTCACCATACCATTCTAGCTTGAATCCTTGTTCGGACCTCTTTCCTATATGCAACTTATAATGACCATACTGTTTTCCTACCTACTCAATAATCATATGAAATGTCATACTTTGAAAGGCAAATTTGGTAGAAAAGGATCTTCACTTTAGGCATCAATATATGCCTCAAGTTAGTATGGGAAAAAAAGTTACAAGTAATTTATATAATATACATACAACATAATCATCATGACACACGCACCTTCAGCTCCCCCCATATGCGTTTTGAAGTAAAAGCTTGCAATCAATATCATCTAATCCTCTATTACACTCATCAATAGTCACCAAAACTAAGCAGAAACAAAACTGAAAAAGGATTAGCAAAAAGAAACTAATCTGCATTGGCCTTCTGTTTTCTCCTTGATCTGTTGTACAATTTAGAAGGTGGAGACGGAGAAAACTCAATGGGAACTGGTGGGAGATCCATCTCCCCTTTCAAGATCTTTACAATCTCCACGATATCCGGTCGCAACTCGGGCATTTTCTGCAGGCAACTAAGTGCTAAATTTATGCACAAGCTAGCTTGTTCCTTGTTGTACTCATCTTTCAATCTCTCATCTACCAGTTCCAATATGTTTCCGGATTGTGCTAATTGCCTACACCAGCTTATTAAGTTTGCCTTTTCGAGCCTCATAGGCGAAGCAAGCACATGCAATGGTCTCCTACCAGACACAATCACAAGGATCAAAACTCCTAAACTGTAAATATCGGCTTTCTCCATCAAGTAGCCACATCCACCGTACTCAGGCGCAACATAACACAAAGTCCCTCTCATGCTCGTCGTGCTGCTTAGCTCACGACTGAAAAGATCCCCGCTCCACACGTCACTTCCGATCGAATTGTTGTTCTTTCTCCTCCATCCCCTTCTAAAACTGAATTCTCCATTCGCATCACAGTCATCTTGATTCGGTTCCCCGAACTTCTTGCTCCTGCAAAAATAAAACCGTCTCCCTAGATCAAAATGTGGCATTTTAAATCCTTTCTTCCACTTCGTCTTGAGCTGCTTCAGCTTACTATCCTTTTTGCTTACCTCACCCAAATGATCATCTTTCCACCATTCTTGCATCTTCCTGTTGGTCTTTTTTCGGTTTTTCCTGCCTTTCTGTTTCGGTTCTTCCTTCTCGAAACCCTTATCCAAAGCATCAAAGCCTAGTCCTTGCACCTGGGGTTCATTAACATCTTCAGGCTTATCCAACTGAGTTGAATTGTCCAGCTCAATTTTCTCGGGACTTGGCTTTTTGTCATCACGCCAATCAGGATTTGATGGACATATTTGGCTCCCAATCCATTCCATTACATAATCTTTACTGCACAATTCACCACTACCATCCTGCCTCCACCACCAATCCTTTCCCCATTGCTTCACACTCGTCGGCATCGCCACCGCTACCTCGTCAGCGCCCAAATTTGTACTAGAATTCAATTCTTTACTATGATCAATACTACAGAACTCATCATCATAAGGCACAAACTTGGTGTTCCAATCATCCACACAAGTAACCTCCTTCCCTTTCCCATTAACCCCACCCTTACAATCACTCTCACTGGCTAAGTTAGCATTATAATTCAAAGAATTTAAACTCAGAGCCCTAACATTATAACATTTCTTACTGTTTTTTGAAGAAGAAGAAGCTTGTAAGGCAAGTGCGAAGTCTACCTCAGTGTTGTTACTCTCCACTGGAGTTCCAATAGCAGGAGTATGTTCACCAGTAGTTCCTCCCAAAGTCCCAGACAACTCTTGGCTCCTCCCCAAATCTTGACTGAACAAATCCAAACCAAATTCACCCTCCACCTTTATTCTCGACAGTCCAAAATCCGAAATCTTTGCTCTATAATCACAATCCAGCAACACATTGCTAGGCTTGATATCTCCATGAATCACGGGTGGATCACAACCGAAGTGAAGAAACTCGAGCGCTTTAGCCACATCCAGGATGACATCAAACCTTCTTTGCCAATTCATGCTCAGATGACCATCTCCGAAAAGTGACTCTTGCAAGCTTTTATTGGGCATATACTCGTAAACAAGCAAACGCTTGTTTTTCTCAACACAGTACCCCAAGAGGGTAACCAAAAAGGGTGATCTTAACCCACCAAGAATCTGCAACTCGTTTTGAAACTCTCTCTCGGTTTGCAAAGAAAGCGTATCAAGCCTTTTGATTGCAAACAATTTACCATCTCTCACAATGCCACGAAAGACGGTACCTGAGCCACCTTTTCCTATGATATTTGCATCATCGAAATCATTGGTTGCATTCTTCAACTCTTTGTAACAAAACCTTTGGAGCTTAAGAGGAGCACTGGAGTCAAAAGGGATGGTTCTAGCTCGGTTCGAAAGAGAGTTCCAAAGATGGTAAAGGAAGTAAATTATAGTGAAGAGAATAACAGCTGAAGATGAGATGGTTAAGACCAAGAATATAACTCTTGTCTTGTTGAGGAAACTTGGTCTTGGCAAGTTTGGACCTGGAGGTAAAGGCCTAGAAGGCATGGTTTTCTTTTTTCTTCTTGTTTCAGTTTCTGGGTATCTCAAGTTTTCTTGATTTGGTCCCTAGATTTGGTGAAGAAAAAGAATTAGAAACGGAAATCAGGAAATGGGGTTGTTTTTCTTTAATCATTCTTATCGTCAAACAATGTGTTTTTTTTTTTTTTGTATTTTTCTTGTAAATGTGAATTGATTGCCCTCTGTATCCAATGCGAGGTTGCTTTACAGTTGGATGATGAAGGGGGAAAAAATCTGATAATTGTAGTTTAGTGTTTGATGATTTTTATTTATTTTTTAAAAATGTTTTTTTTTTTAAGTAAATGTTTGGAATTATGAAAAAGGAGAAAGGAGGGGGTCCCAAGGAGCTTTTGGAGTGTTTGACTGAAAGGGGATGTTTTGTTTGATGCATTGCACATACAGAAAGTGGGCGCAATATGTGGACTACAGTCATGATTTAAGCTAAATTCATTTGTACACTCACGCGATCTATGTCGCGCGTGATTCATCTTAACTCAAACTACTCTTTTTCTTGGGCAATTTATTAAAATATACCAAAATTTAAAAAAAATACGGAAATGGGCTAAAATTTTAATTATTTATGGAAAAATGCCATTTCCCCCCAAATCGCGTCCACATCAGCGAGTTTTGGGAGGATGCAGCAGGAAAGCGCTCCCTCAAGGGAGAGCTTTTGCCCTCCACCCCACGATAGGCTTTTCAGCTGTTTTTAGTGTTAGAGTATGAGTTTTTAGAGTTTTAGGGCTACGATTTAGGGATTTTTAAGGTTTAGGGTTTAGGGTTTTTAGGGGAAAATTAATAGACTAGATTATAGGGTTAATTAATTAGAATAATTTTAAGTTTAGGATTTTGGGAAAAATATATCGATAAAATAAAAATTATTTGAATTTTTTTACACAACAGATCGACAAGATAATTTTGAGAAGACGTTTCGAACAAATAGTGCCCAAAACGCGCTTCAAGCGGGATGCAACGTCGCAAAATCTTGAAAAAAGCTCTCACGTGGACACTCTTTTTGCTCTGATGAGTATCCGCAAAATAATTTTGAGAAGAGCGTTTACGAACAAATAGTGCCCAAAACGCGCTTCAAGCGAGGATGCACCGTCGGCAAATCTTGGAAAAAGCTCCCACGTGGACGCCTCTTTGCTACTGATAGTATCCGGTAAAATAATTTTGAGAAGACGTTTACGAACAAATAGTGACCAAAACGCTTCAAGCGAGGATGCACCGTCAGCAAGAGTACTAGAAAAAGCTCCCACGTGGACGTTTTTTTGCTACAGCAGTATCTGATAAAATAATTTTGAGAAGACGTTTCGAACAAATAATGACCAAAACGCTTCAAGCAGGATGCAATCGTCGGCAAAAGAGTTGAAAAAGCTCCCACGTGGACGCTCTTTTGCTCTGATGAGTCTCTAGCAATCCTTTAGACTATAAATCAGCCAAATTTCATTCTCAGGTTGCATAACAGAAATTGAGGCAAAAGAAAAATAGAAACTGAAAATGAGTGAACGTATTAATACTGTTATTTACTACGATGGTGAGGTTTGTGACACCGAAAATGGTGTTGTTTTTATCGGAGAACTGTGCGATCGGGTTTTATTCGGAACATAAATTTGATAGAACTTCGCAAAAGAATTAGGCGTAAAATCTTCGGAACAACGCCAATGAAAGTTCAGTCTATTAAGTATAGATTTTGCGCTTCGGTTGATCCGGTGAGATATGGCTCATTCGACATCAAATGTCCTCGGAGCTTGGAGGCAATGGTGGAGACTCATCTTGCCAGTGGGTCACCCTATCTTGAGGTATACGTATATTTTTCATCGTCAAGTGATCTTCCTTCGACTTCAACATCTACTGCTGTTCGAGGGGAGTACACGACCCCAAGCCGACACTCTGTTAGTGGAAGGCAGAATACGAAAGCGCCCGTGTTTGGTGGTAGTATAGAAAACACAACCCCTGCACGACACTCGGTTGGTGGATGGGACATGCATATCCTTCCTTCGACGTTCGATGCTAGTAATACGTATTGGGGAACGTCATCAACTTCTAGTGGTTGGCAATCCACATATGATTGGCAACGTTACGGAAGTTGCGGACCCGGTGACTACGTACCCATCCACCGGCAATCTCAATTGCAAATGCACATCTTCCAGAGTGATAGCACACTCTCCGCATGGAAGATGGAAATTGTGTGTCTCGGGTTTCCACCTCTCTATCAACGCACTGATTAACTTCGGCTCCAACTTGCACCCCCGGCCTATCGTGGCCACGTGCCAAAAACTCGCTTCCAGCAGGTAATTCTCGATCAATGGGGATGACGGACCAGGCATATTGCGAATATAGCATTGCAACACCCGATCTACAGACTGTTTAAAAAATTATAAATAAAAAATTAATAAAAATTGCATAAGCTTAAAAAATATTAAATAGTATTGAAAAATTAAAATTAAAATTAAAATTAAAACTTACCATTGTCATTTGATCGACGGAAATGTGTTTATTGTCGAGACAAATTAATTCCCCGGCCATTGCTAATACGATCGAATATTTTAATATTTTTCAAAAAAAATATATTTCAAAAAAAATTAAAAAGGGCTTTTTGTAAATATTAAAGGACTATTCTGAAATATGAGAGGAAGTTTCAAGGAATTTAAGAGAAATTTGAGAAGAATTTGAGAGAAAAATGAATAAGGACTTTGTTGTGAAAAAAATAAAAGGGTGGGGGTATTTATAGGTTTTTTTTTTTACCGTTGGAGGCCCAACGGTCAAAAAAAATTTGACCGTTGAGGGAGCGCTTTCCTGCTGCATCCCCCAAAAACGCGCTGACGTGGACGCGTTTTGGGGGGAAATGGCCATTTTCCGTAAATAATTAAAATTTCGGCCCATTTTTGTAATTTTTTTTAATTTTGGTATATTTTAGTAAATTGCCCCTTTTTCTCTTTAATGATTTGGCCTTATAATTTTGTTAAGATTGTTATATCATAAACAAATTTTAATATTATTAAAAATATAAAAAGATTTGAAATGGTCAGTTCACTGCCCCAAGTAATTCGTTATTAAAAATATATAAAAAAATTGTTAAACTTTATTCTCCACTAAAAAAAATATGAAAAAACATGATTACAAAACATTCCCCTTATGGCCTTTACAAACAAAAAAAATGTCCATTTGATTTCATAATGGATGACAAACTTAAGATTAATTAACCACTACGATCATTAAACCATTTGATTCTTGTTGGTATAACTTGAATGCTTTCTATTATTTTCATAGTAATTACAATTATTGCAACTTCACCCAAACTACAATGTTTCTTTCATCAATTTTACTCTTAATTATGGTAATTAAAGTCATAAAAATTCCATCCTAACTAAATTTGATAAATGAGAATAAGAAATGTAGTGAACCTACCCTCTTTTTTTCCATTCAATTCTTATAGTAAAGTTATGAAAATAATATCTTACTTAAACTCCGTTTGTTTCACTGTAAGTAGTTTTTTGAAAAATGATTTACTTTTCTGAAAAGGTTAATATTTTTTAGTGTTATGATGAATCTGTGTAAAATATATTTTGTTGTTTGGTACATTTCTTGAAAATATTTCATAAAACTTGTTTCCAGTGTAACAAACATACATTTGAGATTTATGATAAAGAGTTTAAATGAAGTAGTAAATTGATTACAAAGTGATGTGAAGGTGAATTTATAGTAAATAATGAATCTTCATGATGTTAAGGATTAAATTGTAAATTTTGTGAAATTTATAATTGAAACAAGAGAAGTGATATGCATGAAATTTTGTTATGTGAAATAAGATATTATAATGAATTATTTGATTAAAGTGCTTATATGGTGAAAAATAAATTACACATGGCAATAGGGACTAAATTGAAAAATGTATAAAAGTTTAAGTGTGAAACAATTAAATGTGTATAAGGAAATTATGATAACAAGTTTAATGAATGTGTTATGAGATGATGAAATATGCATAAAGTATTGTAAAAGTTTTTATGATGACAATGATTAAATTGTTAAACTTGATAAAATATGTGGATGAAATAATAGAAGTGAAATACATGAAATTTGATATGTGAAACAAGATATTGAGGTAAACAATGTGATTAAAATGTAACAAGAAAGAAAATTGATTTAATATGATTAATTAGTGAATGTTGAACTTTTATGACAAAAAGGGACTAAATTGGAAAGTTATGAAAATTTATAAGAAAATAATTGACAAGTGAAGAATGTAGTAGAGAATGTAACATCCTGGTGCTTTGACCCAATGTTTGGGTCGGGTATGGGGTGTTATAGTGAACAGAGTCTTATCAATTTGAAAAATGTCTTATAAAAGAAAAATTGGTATGACATTTTACATGAATAAAGAATAATTTATTTTTCGTAAAAACGTTTACATTAAAACAAACGGAACATTAAATTAAAATTTAAAGACATCTATCATCATCTTATATTCAATCCAATTGCAATGAACATTATTAAGGTTTTGATGACATTGTAGAACTCTTTTAAGTGTAGTTTGAGTTGAAAGCAATTCCAATTTTCCAAACACAATAAGTAACTAAAAGAATATAGTTCAAATGTGTAACTTTTAGAAGTAGCAAAAAGATTGTTAGTTATGAAAGTAGCAAAAAAAAGAAAAAAAAGAGTTGAAATGTCATTTTCTTAATATACTTGGTAAGTAAGGATACACTGTTTCTTGCCATCATAGATGTATATATTCTAACCATATTTTTCAAACAATATATATATATATATATATATATAAAAGAAATGATGAAAAGCCATCTGTTATGCTAGTTAATCATTTCTTTATGTTGGACCATGCATGTGTGTAGCCACCAGGAGATAATCATCAATTTTTTGATACCTTTTTCTCTCTACTTTTTTTTTTTTTTTAAATTTCCCTTTAATTTGGGATTCTGTTGCATCATTTATCCTATCTCTACTTTATTACTCTGTCTTCTCTCTATTTTTAGCTATTAAAAAATGAGGAATTCTTTTTTTCATTTTAATTCAATACAATTTGTTCATATTTGTTTTGCTCACAGCTCACTAAAAACCTAAATATTTTTCTCCTACTTTATATTTTTTTTACGAATAGTTTTAACCCCTAATTTTAACATAAGAATCCCATGTCGTTGAACAATACCTTTAAATTACTATATTTTATACATTATTGCATATAATACGACCAGGTGATTAATTACTTTCTCAAGCTAAGGGTTGTTTATGTTTTCCGAGATGGTTGAAAGAAAAGAAAACTATTATATTTTAATTTAAGATTTTATTCTTATTTGTTTATTTATTAATTTTTATTATATTCTATAATATACATGTGATGTCATACTCTCAATTTATTTATACACAAATTACTCTACTTTGAGTATACATTTGCGTATTCGAAAGCCTACTAAATTTCATGTTTTGGAAAGGTTTAATAATGAATATAATACATTTACATATTCTTATTCTTATTATTATCCTCCTATTAAATTTATAATAAAATTTATTAAAAAAAAAAAAGAACAGATAAAAGGAACATTAGAATTCTCAGTGTCATTGATTGAGATTGGCCCACGTTAGGGCCATCAAAACCTCTCACCATTGGTGGCCACATCCACAACCTCAATCCGAAGTTGTGGTTGAACTTTTGTAAGTGGCACATTATTATATTCTTCCTTAGGTAAAACCTAAAAATAAATTAAATCATCTTTACACTTTACACACCAAACGAGGTAATGGCTGTAATTTTCAAAAAAGAAAATAAAAAAGCTGAGAAAAATGGGTGCAAAAATAGTGAAGTAATGGGTGGTGGAATGGTGTCTACTTTTTCTTTTCTTCCCACTCTGTTTTATTCATGTAATTTTATTATATTCTTAAAATACTCATTAATATATGTTATGTTAAACGGATGCTGGTTTTGTGGGGTCTTTGTTTTTAGCAAGAGGTTAAAGGGCGGTGGTGGGTTGGTCGGATATTTTTTACACTAAAAAAGTTGAGATTGAAAATGAGATTTTCTCAACTCCTAAGCTATTGATGTCTTTGAATTTACTTTCTTTGCTTTTGAAGTTGTGGCTTCATTTTCTTTCCCTTTCTTTTAATCTTTGTCGCCTTTAAGAACCACTATTTTTATTTTTATTAATTCATTATTAAATGTGTTTTTAATCACTTGTTCAAATAAGTCTAAACATTAAACCCTAATTGTAGTTTATTAGATGGGTATTCACTTTCCTTAAACATGACTTAAAGTTTGAATCTTCCTTCTATTTGAACTTATCTGAACAAGGAAAAAAATTATTATTGTGATATAATCTATTGTATTAAAGAGTAACGTATTCCTTGAAAATGTTAGTATGGACTTAAAGAAAAGTATAATGATAAATTTAATTATTAATGTTTATATCTTTTCTTAATTTAATATTTACTCTAAATTTGATTTTTTATCTTTAAAAAATGTCGAATTTGATCATTAATTTTTTAAATAGAGTAAAAAAAGAATTAAAACATTAAAAATTTTTAATATGGCCGCCCACATGATAATCTATGCATATTTCATGCTATTTTTTAAATTTTTTTTATGGATTTTTAAAAAAATATTTTTTTTAAATTTTTAAATTATTTGTTGATATATTATGTTGGTATGAAATACACATGAAGTGTTATGTAGGTTGTCATGCCAACATTATTAAAAAATTAATCTTTTAGTTAATATTTTCGTTAAAAAAAAGTGATTTAATTTTCTTTTTGTTTTTTTTTGTTTGAAATGTTAATAATAAAATTTAATTAAAAAATTGAGAATTAAATTTATTATTATGACATAGATAAATATAAGAGTATAAAGACCACATTTAACGAGGAAGGCTACTCCAACCAATTAATTGTGTGACCATCTTCTCAAGCAAAGAATTTTAAAGTAATATTTATTTGGTCAGGAGACAAAACACTATTATGGATAACGAAAACAATATAACATTCCAAATTGAATAGAAGGCAGAACTACTATGACAACTATTCAATTCTACCCAATTTCTCTTTATCATCAATTGAGTATATATGGCTAATATATCAAAAAGGTCCTTAAGCTATTACCCTTTATTTAATTAAACATGCCCTTCATCATTCTATTTTCCTAGTTAAATAAGCTTTAACTTATGGTTTTTTTATTTATTTATAGAAACCCTTGATTTCAATATTAAAATAAAAAACTCTAAATTTCAAGTTTTTATCTAATTTAATAAAAAATATAAACACTTTCACATAAACAATGCTCATACCAATCGAGTTAAGACTCAATCTACAAAAAAAATTTGAGACTTAAGTGCTTTTAAGTTTGGCATTTTGAAGTAAGATTATCAAAAGATCCTTATTTACATTAAATATTTAAATTTTGTTTAAAATTTTAAAAATATTTAAAATGTATATTACACGTAAAATTATATTAAATTATTTAAATATTATCTAAATTAATTTATTTTTTTCAACTTTCCATTGCAATTTTTAACAACAATACCAAACACATTTTTTCATAGCACCCTTCAAAAGTATTTTTTTCTAAACCAATCTTTTCAAAATCACTTCTCAACCACAATAACAATGTCAATCTGACCCTTAGTGGTGTTTCCATCAATTGGGTTCCAACTCAGTTAAAAAATTACCAATAAAATATTATTTTTACAAACTAGCAAATATTACCATGAGAGTGTTTTTATCTTTTTATTCAAATAATGTTTGATTTCATCAATATTATGACATTTCAATAAAAATATAAAAACAATTTATCATAACTCATTATTAAATTTTTATATAAAAATATAAATTTCAAATATTTTTAAACAAATAGTTTTTTAGGAAAAGAAATTAATGTTAATTGTTTGTAAAATTTAATTTAGATATATAAAATATATTATATAGATATTACAAATTCAAATATAAAATGTTATATATTTGAAACAAATTTTAATAAGGAAATAATTGTATATCTCATATAAATATTATAAAAATACATTTTATTATAATAAATGTTAGAAACATCAATTAACTTCAAAACTATTTTTACATAGCAAACACTAAAAATGTTAGATTCAAAAGCACTTTTAATTTCGAAAATTATCTTATTTAGTATAATACTTACGACTCCAAAATATATTTGTCCTAAAAATACTTTTGTATTGATGTTATTTAAAATCAAATTTAAATAAGAGTGATGGACTAAATCATTTAAATCAGATAATTGCAAGTAGTTAGGGATGAAAACTTTGGCTTTCATTTTTTATATGATTAAATTTAAATTGGCGAATGTTATGGCACTTGCGCATTTCACATAAGGTTACGGAGTTTATGTAGAGGGCTTTGCCATCTAATGTCCGATTGAGGGCACTTCTCAGCTCTTGCTTTCATGTCCTATACCTCTTGAATGGGTTTCTGATTTTTCGTTTGTTGATTGTTTTAAGGCATTGTCTAATACATAATAATAAACTGTGATAAAAGAATTTTGTATGATATGTTGGCGTCTTTAGCGGGAGAAAAAGGAGGCCGTATAGAGTAATGTTGTTATGTCTCCATCGTACATCTTGGGTACACCTTTATAGTTATTAGTTGAATGCAGGTGTGCTTGACTATTTGAATGAGCAGGCAGGAAGACGGTTGAATACAGAGGCCTGCTCCCCAAAATAGGAAAGTTGCAATTTAATCTCCCTACAAATGATGAAATTATTTAAGTAAATATATGATAAAATTGCTGCAATTTTTGAATGATCAAAAGGGGGGAACAAGTATTTTTCCAAGGGAGACTAATGGAGAGTTGCAGGATTCTTTTGACCGAGAGTAGCTGAAGCTTTGGCGTTGAAGGAAACTTTAAACTGGCTAGTAAGAAATTGTGTGAATGGAGGAATCATTTATATTGATGCTTAAGAAGTTTCAACAGCTCTTAATTCGACAGATGATGACTGGTTTGAGTTTGGTAAAGTCATACATGAGAGTAGAAAAGCTATAACTTCTACTTAAAAAAACTATATTTGTAAGAATGGTTAGCAGAATGCTAAAAATATCACGAAATTTATATTAATATAAAATTACTTTTTAATTATAAAAACAAATTAATATAATTAATTTTTAATAACACGTGGCAAATAAAGTTTATAAAAAAGTTACTAATTTGTCAACAACTTTTAAACCTATTAATAAAAAGATTATATTATAAACATAAAAATTTGAATTCAATATCAAATAACTCTATTTTCACCCATATTATATAAAAAAATTAAAAATCCTGTAGGGAAGGATAGATACTGAGGACTAACTTTTTGACTATAAATGTGCATGCTTGCCCTGCCATGTGACAGTGACATTATTATGGTGGAACTGATTTGATGTGCGATATATATTCATAGCAAGACGAATCTTTTCGCATTGCGGGAGGTGAGCAAATTCCTCATCCCAAATTTTATATATACGGTTTAAAAATATTAATGTCTTTTCTTTATACAGAATTGAAAAATGAAATTAATTTTTTATAAAAAAAAAAACTCATTTAATTAAGTTGCAATGATGAAAAAGTTAATGAGTTTTTTTCGTTAACTAAAATTAGTATGAATTAATTTGATCGTTAGTAAATGTCAACCAAACTCCTAATAGTATAAGAAATTGATATGAGGCATGGAGATGTGTTGTTGTGACATGCCATGTTTGTATGATTTTAGTTTAAAGTTGTGACTGAATTAATTATATAATTTTATTTAGAATAATTAAATAAGAACAGTTACTATGAAAACTACTTTTGTAATTGAAAAATTGTTTTTAAACAATAAAGACTGAGAGTATGTGTATACTAGATTTTGTGGATCATAATGGTTTGATAAATGATAATCAGGGCTTAGCCCTCAATTTTACCTCAAAAGAAGTAGTAGTAGCGTGGGTTTGCCACGCCCGAAGACTAATTAAGGACTCGTTTAATATTGTTTTTAAAAAAATATTTTTGGAATAAAAAAAGATATTTTTACGATAAAAACACTACTAAATAATAATATATTTTTAAATTTTCCAAACCACACAAACAGAAAATTTCTCAAAAATGCTTTTTGAGAAGTAATATGCTAAACTGCCTAATTAATGCTTCAGCCCTTCCATTTTGCCCGCCTAACTGCCATTTCAAAAATTGGCTCTCAAACAAAAGCAACCCCAAACAAACGTATGATTTATAGTTGTATCCTCATAGTCCAGTTAATTAATGACCAAACGAGGCATCTTCTCAAAATCCTCAATCAACACCAACAAATTTGTATCTCTTTATCCATTTTGCTTCTCGTCTTCCAAATTTTCTTCCTCGTCATCGCCCAAACCTCCGTCTTACCGTCTCTCTTCATTCATTGCCTCCCTCCAATCATGCGCCCATCAAAAGAAACTCACACAAGGCAAGCAACTCCACTCTTACATGCTCAGGAATGGCCTCCTTCAAGCCTCCCCCGCGTCCCTCACCAGTCTCATCAACATGTATTCCAAGTGCAGCCAAATGACCCATGCCCTTTCCTTATTGCAAACTGCCCCTCAAAGCCCAAACATTTTTTCTTTTAATGCAATAATTTCTGGGTTTATCACGAATGAAGATCCCATTCAAGGGTTGAAGGTTTACAGGGAAATGAGGGTTCTTGGTATTTTCCCTGATAAATACACGTTTCCCTGTTTGCTTAAAGGTTGTTGTGATATTATGGAGGTTTTAGAGGTTCGGAAGATTCATGGGTTGGTTTTTAAACTTGGGTTGGACTTAGATTTGTATGTTGGGAGTGGTTTGGTTAAATGCTATTTGAAGTTTTCATTCATAGAGGATGCTGAAAAAGTGTTCGATGAATTGATTGTGAGAGATGTTGTGCTTTGGAATGCTATGGTTAATGGGTATGCGCAGGTTGGGCAGTTCGACGAGGCTTTGGGAGTGTTTAAGAAGATGTGTTTAGAAGGGGTTGAAATGAGTAGTTTCACGGTTACTGGTGTTTTGTCGGTTTTTGCAATGACAGGAGATATGGACAATGGGAGGGCAATTCATGGAGTGGTCGTGAAAATGGGGTATGGCTCCAGTATCGTAGTGTCAAATACTTTGATTGATATGTATGGGAAGTGTAAGTGTGCTAGTGAAGCATTGGAGATCTTCAAAATGATGGATGAGAGGGATGTTTTTTCTTGGAATTCAATTTTGTTTGTTCATGAACAATGCGGTGATCATGATGAAACATTGAGACTTTTTCGAGTGATGTTAAGGGATGGCATTCAGCCCGACTTGATCACTTTGACCACTGTGCTTCCTTCTTGTACTCAGATGGCAGCACTGATGCATGGTAAGGAGATTCATGGCCATATGATTATTAATGGGTTGACAAAAGATGGAAATGATGAAGATATTGATGATGTTCTTATCACCAATGGTATTATGGATATGTATGCGAAATGTGGGGGTATGAGAGAGGCTCATTTGGTTTTTGATAAGATGAGCCATAAGGATGTTGCGTCCTGGAACATTTTAATCATGGGTTATGGCATACATGGTTATGGAAGTAAGGCATTGGATATGTTTTCGCTCATGTGTGAGAGTGAATTTAAGCCTGATGATGTCACATTTGTGGGGGTCCTGTCAGCCTGCAGCCATGCTGGCTTTGTGAGCCTAGGGCGTGAACTCCTGGGGCAAATGAAGTCAAAGTATGGTGTTGTTCCTACCATAGACCATTATACTTGTGTAGTTGACATGCTTGGTCGGGCTGGCCAGCTTGAGGAGGCTTATCAGTTGGCTCTAGCATCGCCTACCGAGTCCAATGCTGTTGTGTGGAGGGCCTTATTGGCGGCATGCCGGCTCCATGGAAACTCAGATATAGCTGAGGCCGCTGCGAAGCATGTGTTTCAGATTGAGCCTGAGCATAGTGGTAGTTATGTATTGATGTCCAATGTTTATGTAGCAGCTGGGAAATACAAAGAAGTATTGGATGTTAGAAACATGATGAAGCAACAAAATGTCAGGAAATTACCGGGGTGTAGCTGGATTGAAGTCAAGAATGGAACCCATGCCTTTATTAATGGTGATCGGACGCATCCTGGATCAAACTCTATTTATGACGGATTGCATTCACTGACTGCTCTTTTGCACGAACACGACTATGTACCAGACTTCTAGTGTCAACTTCGTGCTGGATATATTCTCATGGCAATAAATGACAGAATGCTTTTCCATCTTTTCTTCATATGTGGATACAACCTTAAAATCTCGGGTCCAGAATAAGATATGAATGAGAAATAACGCCAACAAACTCCATATAATTCATGGTTCAATTATGGAATAAGGAAACACTTGGAATGGAGCAGTATAATCAACTAATAATTGTCTGGTTGCATGGGCATGGCAATTGGCAGGTACCTAGCACTGAATGAAATTTTTTGTATAATGATAAGATAAACTTTTATAATATTCTTTAGGGAAAGAACTAGCTGACCAACTTGTATGCTGAAACTTTTCCGCCTGTAGTCTAGTCCAAGATTGATTACACGTTTTGGAGTTTTGGTTATTTTAAAGCTATTTAGAAGACGAGATGTCAAATGGAGTTCTGATAATGTTGAAGGTAAACTATATGTATGCTAGGTAAAATTTTACATGGCATGTACATGAGCTATAACAATCTTTTGTTATAGCAATTACCAATAGGTTGATTGAAGCCAAGTCCACTGTCTCCCCCCCAAAAATGCAAAATTCATTATATAGTCCTAATTTTTAGAAAATCACAAATTGGTATAATGACAAAATTACATTTTGATCACTAATTTTTTTTAGTCATTTCTAATCCTTAAAATAGTTTTTTTTTTTTTTTTTACTTCACTCTTGGATTGAGGTAGGCTTTTAAATAACTAAACCGTTAAAGTTTTGGGTCGTGACTTGAAAAGCACATTTGTAACTAAAAGGATCGGTATTTAGCTTTGGCTTAATGACAAATTTGGCCACTAATGGTCCTAATTGTATTTTTGAGCCTTTTTTTGGCCATCAACATTTGTTCTTTTTTTCAATCTAACATTTAATGATCCAAAATATGATATAAAAAACATTAAAATTGTAGTATAATCCAATTGTATGAATATAATATAATCATAATGATCCAAGTATAGATAGGAGTAATATTGATAAAGGGTCAGCATTCAAAACTGAATTTAGTGTTTTTAAGATGAATATCAAAATGTACCATAATTTTAATTTATTACTTTGGGAAAGGCCAATAACCGTAATAACTAACTCTTAAACCTCCCCAAAAATAACATATAAATTTCTCTCTCTATCTTTCTCTTTTTCGTTTGGACCATTCCTTTCCTTGTTCAAGCCCTTATTTTTGTGTGTGTGTGTGTTTTTTTTTTCTTTCTCTGATCCTCCTATATTGTACATTCCCGTAGCACCAACCAGCAAATAATTACTGTAAGTTATTTTATCTATAATTTTAATTTTTGCATTAATAACATATTTTATATACAATGCTATGCATGCAATGCAATGTAATATTCATGTCGTAATTCATTTGTTTTTCTTTTAATCATTTGCTACCTTATTTAGTTAAAATCTGGGTAATGTTCTGAATACATTCTCTAGGATTTCCAGATAATTCTCAGTTTTCTTTTTCTCCTTTCTGGTTTTCTTTTAATGGTCAGCATACTTCAATTAAATATCGGGTTCCAAGACTTCTCCAAGCAAAAATTTAAAAGAAAAAAAATCTTAGAAAGAAAAGCTGGAGTTTTTGTTCATAGCATGATAGTCTTCTCCAATAAGCCAAATGAAACATAACATCAATATTGTAATTAGAATTTACAAACACAATATTAAGAATAGGATAAATAGGTTGGGAATCAATTTTCAAGGCGTTTATACCTAATTTGAGAATGGAAGAATTGTGGGCTAATAGTTTGGAAGTTTTTAACACAACTTTCATACATCACTTGTATCGTTAGTGCCACTCAAAATTCCGCTTAGCTTTTATGTCTTGAGATCATTGTGGTGTTTAAGAATCAGAATTTTCATGGCTGAAATGATATGTTTGCTTTCCATGATGATGATGATGCTGACAAATTTTGGAAAATTTTGTGACGCAAGATTGGATGTGAACTTTTTGATATATCCATGAAGTAGCGGGACTCAATGTTTCAAAACACATGATCTTTCTGCAAAATGTTTGGTGGTGCTTACAAGTCTCAGATTATTGGAGGTCAGAAGGAGAAATTTGTTAGGTATTAATTAATATACGGTACATATCTTTTTCTATTTTGCTTCAGATATATTTCTTTTGCATCTTATGTGATTCATTTCAAACACTATAGATCGGCTGGAAAGGGGAGAGTATTTGTCGATTCTTGTGTGACCAAATTTATCACTTTCTTCCTCACTAGGACTGACAAATTGGTATAGGCTACCTTTCATATAATTTAATATTCATTAGTTGACAGTGAGTTGCATTTGTGAATCAGAAAAGTGAAATCTATATGAAATCAAATGGAAAATGATTGTCCAGTTAATGAAGCTAAAAGTTATGATTTTTCCTTGTCTATTGTTCTTTTCATTTGAATCTATTTAGCAAGGTTGCAGGGTTCAGGGTATTATTGTTATATGATTTTTGTACTAGTGCCTGATTGTTGCATCTACTTTTAACTCAAGGTTGGACGATTTAGACTCTCCAGTGTCAATGGCGTCAGGGACCGGAGGAATGAAGAAAGGTGGATTTAATGTAGAGGGCTACAAATACAGTGGTCCAGGAAAGAAGAAGGCATCAAAAAAATCATTTAATATAGGGATGATGAAAGGACCAGAAGGACTACTAACATTGGGTCGCAACCTCAGATCCGAGGTGACGCGAGTTGTGTTCCCGGAAGATCTCAAAGTGTCCGATAAAATGATATTTGATCCCCAAGATAAATCTATTTTGCTATGGAACAGGTTCTTTGTGGTGTCCTGCATTCTTTCAGTATCTGTTGATCCACTGTTTTTCTATCTTCCCATCTTCAATAGTCGAACACATTGCCTTGGCATTGACGTAAGGTTGGGAGTCACAACTACCACCATTCGGACAATCATCGATGCTTTCTACCTCATTCGTATGGGTCTTCAGTTCCGTACAGCATATATCGCACCATCTTCGAGGGTTTTTGGACGAGGTGAACTTGTGATAGATCCTGCACAGATAGCTACTCGATATTTAAGTCGTTACTTCATTGTTGATTTTCTTTCTGTGCTCCCCCTGCCACAGGTTTGAGAAACTACTTGCTTCGCCAATGTCTGTATGTTTATGTATATCTAGTAGAGCTCTGCTACTCTATCAGAAAATTCAATTTCTATTAGCTACTTTATAAAGTTCTGTTGAAAGTTTATTCTTTGAGTTTCATGTGGTAGTTTGCAGTTGATATGAATACGATCATCCGTTTATATTCACTCATATGGTACTTTATTGTACAATATGTATAAGAATAATACTATAAGATACATAATTCAAGAAACAATCTCTAAACTTTGACATAATAACGAAAAATCCCATTTTTCTTATGTTGCTGATCTGAGCATACTTTCTTGCAATCTAGGCTTTGTTACATACATTCGAAAGACCCTTTCTGCATTTTTTTAAGAGTCCTAATTGATCATTATATAGATTGACCAAAGAAATTTTACATGAAAACTCAATGCTAACATTGTGAGAGATGTTGTGGTAGAATAACATACAGCATGCAGCTGTATCTGTTCTGAATTGCATAGGAGGTGGAAATGGTTCTTTCCCTTAACTGCTTCCTTATCTGCAGATGGTGGTGTGGAAATATCTTCACAAATCAAAAGGTTCAGAGGTATGGGCGACGAAACAGGCTTTGCTAGTCATTGTATTTGTTCAGTATATTCCTAGGTTTGTCCGCTTTATACCTTTAACTTCAGAGCTGAAGAAGACAGCCGGTACTTTCGCTGACAGTGCTTGGGTCGGTGCTGCTTATTATCTCCTATGGTACATTCTTGCTAGCCATGTAAGTTTCTGTTAGCTATTACAAGAGCTTGCTAATTTCTCCAATTCTGTTCTAGCCATGACAGACAGTGGATGGTTTAAGCATCCAGCCTTTGTAAGGTTATGCATGCCATTATATATTGTTGCGTTGCATTCCTCTTTAGTATCTGCCACCCCATCAGCAGTGGCAGTTTTAGATGTCATAATCAATCCCATCGATCTTAGGATATACACCAACACCAAATCTTTTCACCAAAAGTGCGTATTCAAGATACAATTGAAATACAACACTGGACTGGTTTGATTAGTTTGAGATGGAGTATGCAGATAGCTGGGGCCTTTTGGTACTTATTGGCAGTAGAGCGTAAAGACACATGCTGGCGAATTGCTTGTGAACAAAGTGGAAAGTGCAACATAGATTTCTTGTACTGCGGCAATAGGCATATGCAGGGTTTTGCAGCCTGGCGAAGGGTGAGAGACAAAGAACTTGATGGTAAATGTGGTCTTCAAGATGATGATTCACCATTCAATTATGGGATCTACACACGAGCTATAGAATCTGAGATTGTTTCATCCAACGTCTTTTTCTCTAAATTCTGTTACTGTCTCTGGTGGGGCTTACAGAATTTAAGGTCTGCACTTTCTCCTCAATACATTACAGTCTACAGACATAAGCACTCATTTTCATTGTCTTATATATTTTATGTTTGTAGCAAATCGTGATCTCTGTTAAAAAGCTACCAAAATACTTTTGATACCCGTGTTCTAATATACATAGGATAGAGTGAAAAAAATCCCATTATCATCTTCGCAATATACCTAAGGACCTTCCTTTTCCGGATTAACCCATCCTGCTTTTTTTTTTTTAGAGCGCTTGGCATGACACTTGCCGGATGAGAGAATTATCTCTGCTAATTTGTCATCTTTTGATGTTTGAGTTTTGTTTTTTTGTGTGTATACATACTGATCGAAATTCATTTTATTTTGTGCAGCACCCTGGGTCAGGGCCTTGAAACCAGCACATATCCAGGAGAGGTTCTGTTTTCCATAGCAATAGCTATCTTTGGGCTTATCCTCTTCGCGCTTTTGATTGGAAACATGCAGGTAAACTGAAGGCCGTTGTGTTTATAGGAATGAATTAAAAAGCAAAACCAGAGAACTGAAAGCTGGAAAAAAAGGTCTAAATTTCAGCATACTGACTCGACGGCTTTGATTCTGAATCCTTTTTGTTAAAGCATGATTCCTCATAACTGCCAGAAACGGCTGAAACTTTTACTCTCAAGGGATTATTACACGTTTATCTTTGAAAAATTAAACAAAATAAAACGTAAGCTATACAACAACGCTGAAGTGAGGTTTCTCGTTATTGCAACAGACCTACCTTCAGTCTCTTACAGTTCGTCTCGAGGAAATGAGGATTAAAAGGCGTGACTCCGAGCAGTGGATGCATCATCGTGCGCTTCCCGAGGATCTCAAGGAGAGAGTTCGACGTTATGACCAATACAAATGGTTAGAGACTCGTGGAGTTGACGAAGAAAACTTGGTCCAGAGTTTACCAAAAGATCTGAGGAGGGACATTAAGCGACATCTTTGTTTGAATCTGGTCCGACGGGTAAGGATCATCAAGAGTACATTTTTTCTTGTTCTCTTACAACCAACTTTTAGTGTCTCTTTGGGGCCAACATATGAATCATCAAGTAACTTGAGGGTGATCTTAGTGTACGTTTCTTGCATTACATACTGTCAAAAGTCACGCTTTGCTTACTAGATCCCTCGCCTGTTTGTCGTCGAGAGGGGTGTTAAAATTGCATACCCTATTAGACTCTTGGCCTTACGAGCTGACTTTTGAGATTGGATTTGAGTTTCATTAAACTCATGTTACGGTATGCAGGTACCTCTGTTTGCTAACATGGATGAGAGGTTACTTGATGCAATTTGTGAGCGACTCAAACCAAGTTTATACACAGAACACACTTACATAGTCAGAGAAGGGGATCCAGTAAACGAGATGCTTTTTGTTATACGTGGCCGCCTCGAAAGTGTGACAACAGATGGCGGAAGGAGTGGGTTTTTCAACAGAGGTTTGCTGAAAGAAGGGGACTTTTGTGGTGAGGAGCTCTTGACTTGGGCGCTTGACCCCAAAGCTGGTTCCAACTTGCCATTATCAACTCGAACAGTCATGGCTTTAACCGAGGTGGAGGCATTTGCATTAGAAGCTGAAGAGCTGAAATTCGTTTCAAGTCAGTTCAGGCGGCTTCATAGTAGGCAGGTTCAGCACACCTTCCGCTTCTACTCACAGCAATGGCGTACTTGGGCAGCCTGCTTCATCCAAACCGCATGGCGCAAGTATGCCAAAAGGAAACATGCAGAACTTCGACGTAAAGAAGAGGAGGAAGAGCTAGACTATTATGATGATGATGATGATGACGATCAACAGGCCTTGATTGGCCAAACTGGTAGCTCCACAGAACAACACAGCATTCGTGCAACTATATTTGCATCACGGTTCGCGGCTAATCTTAGAGGTCACAGGGGTCGAGGCTCGACTAGTTCCAAGAGCTTGCTCAAGGTTTCAAAGCCAACAGATCCTGACTTCACTGATCTTGACAATCGTTAATTTGGCGATAATATCTAATGAGCTTTATTCTGCTCCATACTTGAACAAGTTCAAGCTGTTTTGGTATCTGTTACTACTACTACATCAACCAATTGTCTACTTTAGTCAACTCTTGGTTTAACTTTGTCTCATATATTTGCCAGCTACTTTTTTTTTTTTTTCATTTTTTCTAAAAAATTATGCAGAAGAAGAAGGTTACAAATATCGATATTTGAATCTTAAATGTGTTAGATTATACTCGGTGAATTGAAGGTTAAGTATTAGGTTGAAATCATCGTGGTTGGTTAAGCACCGGTGTTGATTGGTGCGCGCTGTTTTAATACTAAAACAAAATATTAAATGATCCTTTTTGTATCGATGAAAATTTTAGTCCGTACCGGTTGCACCGGCCAATTCCGATCATATCGTACGAAACATGGTGCACCGATCATCGAACCAAATGACATTAAAAAATATTAATTTTTTATTGTTTGTTTTATCTAAAACTTTAAAAAGTCAACACTTGTATTAATCAAGACTATACTTAATCCAACAAACCTTAAAATTTAAAATTAAAATATAATAAAAAAATAAACTCACTCAAGGAAAAAAGAATTGATTTTTTTATTTCTCTTATATTGTTGTTTAATATGAAAGATAATTTTTTTTTTGTTAATTTTAGATTTACTGAATGATAGATTTTTATTTTGAAGTTTATTGATGAGTCTCTTATATAATTGATAAATATTTTATATTTAAAATTTGTTTAATATTATTCATTTGATATTTTTAAATGTTTTCATAGAAAAATGAGACACCCATCCATACAACTATCTTGGTTCAAACAATGGCATTAATTTTTTATTGAAAAATAGTTATATACTATTAATCATATATTTATAATAATTGAACATTACACTTTGGTTTTTACTTTCTTTATTTCTAATAATAAGTTTCAAAATCCTTTTGTATTTAAACTAATTATTTCTTGTCTACACAATCTATCAAATTGAAAATAATTTTTTTTTTTTAAAAAAAGTGCCAATATGCAAGTTTCTTTATCCAAAGTTTCTGAAACATGGAACTTTTAATACTATCAAAATATTTTATTCAAGAGCCTGTCAACTATCAAGGTTAGTGGGAGTGTTTTTATTCTTATTTTATTTTTATAATATTTTCTCTTTATCATTAAAATGAATGCCTAAATTTTTTTAGTTCGAAAAATTTTATTTACTACAATTTTAAATAATACACTAGAATCTATTACTTCTCAAGTTTATGATTGTCACAACAAACAAACACATGGTCATAGTAGTACATTTGCATGGTTTATTATGATTTTTGGACCTTCATATCATAATCACTTGCACTGTGACTGCTATTACAGGAGATCAAGTTTATGGCATAAAAGGTTGTTTCATTAGGGAAAAAAAAATCAAATTTAGCATTACATAAACTAAGGTTTATCAACAAGCAATATGAACAACCTTGAATTTTACTTCGCTTCCTCATTACTGTCTGAATCAAGGAGATTGCAAGGAACGCAAAAAATACGTTCTATATTACTTTGATTTGTGTAAAGGAGCTTGGTTAAATGGAAAAGTAAAAAAAAAAAAGTCTGAAAGAAATCTATAAGGAAAATTTGTTCCATGCATCATCAAATTCCACCATCTATATGCAAGATGTATCATTGTGTTTAACTGTCATTCAGCTACTCAACTACGCCACGCAGAAGATACCTCCAATTCAACTTCCTCTTCCCACCAAGTAGAAGTCTGCAGTAATAAATGACTTGGTTTGTTGGTTAGCTGATTAGAATTTCAAGATGCTTAATCCCTACTATGTAATATATATATGTATATAAACCTATTTCTCATCTTCTTTCCTTAAGTTTCATGAATTATGTATATTTTAGAATAATCCAATGCAGAATGCCCTCCTAATTTCTGAGAATACCAAGCTGAAATGTTATCGTATGGCCAGAACATGTAAAACCGGAAGGAAGAAAAAAGTTGGAACTTTGTTCAGGGAGGAATGGAGGATATTGCTATGAGCATTCGATTTAAGAATCTCAAACGAAACATGGTAATGTAAAAGAGAAAATAGAATAGACAAAAACCTTGTAGCCTCTACGAAGAAATTCTAGTTGACTTCCTTGTTCCTCTTGCAATCCGAGGACCCGCAGCAATTCTTCCTTGGTCTAGACCAAATCGAATCATACAAGTCATTGGAAAGAATGTAATTCAAAACGACCAAGAGCCAAGGTAAATACCTCTCCTAGAGTGAAACGAGTTGCGCTCTCAGCTACACAAGCATAAGAACCATCTGCTTGCTTAAGCATCACCTGCCAAGGTCCTGCACAGATTCCAAGTTAAAATGGGGAGATGTGTAAATACATGTCATTATGTACCAAATCCGATTGTGACATAAAAGCTTCTTTCTAGGCCTAATATTGTGCATTCACATGGACAAAAAACGGGGGATTAAAAGGATAAGCACCCAATCAATATGAAAAAAGAATTAAAATTGTTTGCAAAAATGGAAAAACATCTATAAGATTATCGAAACTTGGTCCAAAAAAGATTTGGTTGTTTAATAGAAAATGATCCCATTGATTTATCATTTGTCTGTTACATGCCAAATAAATCATTCCATAATCTATTCTTCAGATGTCTCCTAATCTTTCTTATTTGGACTGCACTGCCTGCTCTCATCAGAGTCCAATCTGCTTTAAAGTTTCCCTACTTTCAAGATTATTATATCAAATTAACTAGATGAAGTTACTTGGACTCACATGTAAGTGTGAGATACAAGTATGTGTCGATGTTGATATGTTCTTTTTTTTTATTTATTTACATTTTTCCATGTATTTGAAGGGTCCTTGAAGGTCATATCTGCATACCTGTCTGGAAATATGTTGGACAGGTGTCAAGTATGCAAGTGCATACCCATATCTGGAAAAAGCTTATAGATTTTCAGAGATACAAGTATGCAAGCACTAAGTTGCCTATAGTTAGTTTGTATGACTCAATCATTCTTCCATATTCAAAATCTATAATGGAACAGAAATGGAACAGTTGAAAGGTAAATTTCAAGAAGGTTTAATTGTGTACCAGGATACTGGCGAAATAGTGCTCCACTGTAATTCACCACAAAAGGTGCAACAGCTACTGTCTTACAACATTTGGAAAGAAAACGGTCAGTATAAAACTATGTCAGAAATTAAACTCAATGGAGCTAAACAATGAATTGAATAACTACCTTGGAGTACTCCCTGATTCGTATATAGAACACTGGGACGAACTGTGAAAGAAATCGATAGTGCAAATCTTTGGTAGGAAATCCCAAAAGACCCAAATCAGCACTGCAAACATAAGCAGCCTCAATCAAAAGTAAATTCACTGATCATTGAATCGCCATTGAAAGGTGAAAAGCAGTAAAAATTTTACCGCAAAGTATCAAGTTCAAGATTGAATAGAAGTGTTGGGGTTGATGGGGCATATTTCTCCTGCAAATTCAAATCACAGTCACACAAAGGAGAAGAAATAAAGGCATGGATATGTTATGTCCGTACACTAAATTTTAACTGTGTACCGACTTAATATATCCTGTGGTGAGTAATATGACATGTTTACTCATGTATATAAACAGATCAGATTAGCAGACCCATGTAAGCAGAAGAGCATAACTTTGACTAGCCACCAGTTTGAAGTACTAATCAATCTATAAATAGATAATAAATAGGAAAATGAAAAGGGTGAAAGGCCTTATAAAATGTAAGAATCATACCACATACTTCTCTATAACAGAAAGTTCACGTGTGCTACAATTAATAAATATATAAAGAGTTGGTGCCTCCTTTGGTTCCCAACGACCTACATTGCAGAGATTGCAGAATGTTTAAATTCTTGTGTGCAAGTATAAACAGGGTAAGAGGACATGAAATTTTGAAGCAATTAAGTATCAAAGTTCATTGATTAGTTAGGTGGAGTGGAAAACTCTCACATACAGCTGGATTTTCAGGAACAAACCTTCATTTTCATCTACAAAATCAAAATCCAGAGTGTTCTTGATAGATTTGAAGAATGAGGTTACAGCATCACTAGGGACATCATCGAGGGAGCCTATAGATATACCATCAATCTGAAAGTGAAGAATCAGGAATCAAACTCCCTTACTCTGCAGGCGATTATGCAAATAAGGGATTATGAATTTAAAGCATGAGGGTGAAAAGTGTACTGCCCCTATATAAAAATCTATAGCTGCATGAATAGACAGGTTTTAGATTTTGAGAGGTCATATCTTTAAATCTAAGTGTCAGAATTTCTTGATATAAATGCAGATTGAATTAACCCCTGAAACCATCTAAGGAATGAAACAAATAATGATGCCAAAGGGCCAATGTGATACCCCATGTATACTTCAGTGACAATAAACAACAAAACCCTTGCTATGAAAAGAGCCCGCCTTGGCAAATTTGCACAGAAAATGGAGAGTAATCTCGAATGATTCATTTTATTACCGAGTCAAGAGCTGCTTTGAAAAGCTCAGAGGCCCTCCGCTTTTCTGGCTTATCAGGAAACACCTGAACAAGAAGTAAGAAATTACACTTATCTTTGAAACGAAATATCAATTTTTCAGCAATTGGAAGTATCTTCTTACTATGCAAGCCCGGGTTTCCATTTTCTGTTGGAGTTTCCTGACAACGGCCAAGGCAAGTTGAATGTTGGCATCAATGAACTCATCTGAAGATCCCTTCACATATTTAGACATCAGAGAAAATTATGAACTATAAAATTTCTCCTTAAACATAATCATCATCAAACAATATACTGTGATTTCTGGAAGTACTACACCAAGAGGCAACAATACTAGGCTTTGGTTTTCAATTCCTATGAGTAAAGCCAAATGGACAGATTAGGAACAAAAGCAAGATACAAAAGATAGAATGAAAAATGATTGCAGTGAAGCTTTTAAGTTTTAAATGAGAAAGAAAATCCATGAAGGTTAGTTCAACTCATTTTGGGAAATGAAAAGGTACCTTATATGAAGAAATGTTGCTTGGCAAGGGCCTGCACATAGAAAAAGACCAAATATTAGGGAGAAGAAAGTAAACAGATAATCAACTGAAATTCTTAATAAAAATGGATGAACTGAAGAAGCGTACATAAAGAAGCAAAATATATTTCTTTTAACTATAAAATATATGATTTCATATATTTATAAACAACAGTTTTTATTAGAATTGTCGCTAGAAATCAAGTCATTTGTGATTTGTTCGTTCTTATCAACTATGACTATGTTTACATTAAATATTAGGAAGCAGAAGCAGAAGCAGATAGAATAAAAAAAGATAAATATCAGAAACTGCCAATTCCAAACTACTATTATCAGATGATTTCGCAATTTTTAACCTGAAAAGCTTGTTATAGTGAACTACTACTACATACACAGTCAGCTAAAATGGGATAGCGCATTCAATAACTAAAGGGGAAATGGAAATGAAGAAAAAGGTTTTGTAAACCTAAAAAAAGACCAAGAAAATCAAAATAAATCATAAATAAAGAGGAAGATAGGAAACGTACGGGAAATCAATCTCGAGACGGGTTTTGCCATCTTGAATAGCATAAGCAAGGGAGTTAGCGGCATCGGTTACGAGAACATCGTATGACTTAGGCTTGTAAAGCGCCACTCCTTTCTTGGGATCGAAGCTCCCCGTCGATGCTGCAGCGGGTGGAGTTGCTTCCTTGTTGTCTTTGGTGGCGCATTGGATTTGTATTCTTGGTCCGGGAGTGAAAGTGGGAAAACGATGGCAAGAAGCAAGGCGAAGTGGAATGAGGGAATGGGGAGGTGGAGGGATAGAGAGGAGTGAAGAGAAAGAGACGGCCATGAAACTCATGGCTATTGCCTTGGGAGCTGCTGAGCTGGTTTTGCTGAAAGCCTCAAAGACAAGAAGGGATACACCATGGAAACCGTCTAAGATGAGATTATATGATAACCAGCTGCAGCCACGTGTCATACTTTTTTTCCCCCTGTTTTCGGGGTTCGTCGTGCTTGTCTTCCCTTCCCTAGAATGTCGAAGTAAATAAAATATACATTGCTTTCACTCTATTTTATCCGAAACAAAATTTAATGAAATAATAAAAGAAATAAAAATGGATTAAATTAATCAAATTCATTATATTATATATTTTATAAATTTTGATTGGTAAATAATTTGTTTTATTAAATTTTAATATGTTTGTGTATTTATTTGTGTTTGTAATTTTTTATTGATTATTATATTGTATCCAATTTAGACATGCTGCAACATGAAATACAGCTTAAAAGGCATCCGTTGATGGCTCTCCATCTTATATCATTCGTGGATGGCCCTCACACCACCCACAAGGGCATGAGAGAGCCACTTACTACCAGTTTTCCACGAGAATCACTGAAAAATAGCAATATCATACTACCTCAATAAAGAGAATATCAGAATAAGACCATACAATATCATGCTTGACAACAAACGTAACATACCTACCACTTATTGACTACACAAGCGAATCACAATTCGTATTGTCAGTAGCATAATACTACGTGATAAGGGAATCTCTCTTATATATCCTCAACACATAAAAGAATAAATGGTCACTTTCTCAAAGCACTTTACCTCATAACCTAAATTCACGCAACTTTCTCTCTCTGTGCTCCTACTTTCCTTAGTCCTTTTTTCCTATTTTCTATCTAACAAGTGACCATCACCTCCTCCTTATTGAACACCAATAATAACAATTGATGGAAACAAAAGTTTTACCTCACAAAAAAAATAAACAAAATAAAATAATTATCAATTCTTATTAATAATATTAATATAGTCTATGAATTTATAAAATAAAATTTCTTAATTTTGTTTACATATAATGATGTAAATTTATATATTCATCTTCTACTTATATTATTTTATATTGTTATAATTTCTAAGTTATCCTCTAGTTGGGTGATTAAAGAGGAATTCAAACATTAAATCTAGTTTATATATAGCCTATCTCATTCCTGATGGACTTATCCGTTTAACAAAGCCCAATCCTAGGAGAGACTACACGCATTTCATTTTCTTTGCCTAACTAATTTATATGAATAGTCAATTTTAAAAGATTCTGTTGTTTTAAATTTTAATTAACTATTTTTATAAGTAAAATTTAAATTTATCAATATATACTTCTTAATTTGATAATAATAAATTTAAAATAGAAAAAGTAATTAACAAAATTTGGCAAACTAATCTTATGTTTGGATTGAATAAAAATATTAGGGAAAAGAAAGTAAGTGAAATCAATTCTCTCTCTTGTTTGGATAATTTTTTTATTCAAGTAAGCGAAAGTAAAGGGCCTTCATTTTCTCTTGAGTTACTTTTTAATTACCCCAATTTCAGAAAAAAAGCCTAGGGAAAAGAAAGTAATGTTTCATTTAAGATACAAAATATTGTTTTTTTATTATTATCATATTAACATTTTAGATAAGTTATTTTATAAATTTAATATAATTAAAGAATTTATAATAAATAACTTTTTACTTAAATTTCATAGTTT
The DNA here is from genome assembly GCA_025698515.1 of Gossypium sturtianum. Lineage (NCBI taxonomy): Eukaryota > Viridiplantae > Streptophyta > Magnoliopsida > Malvales > Malvaceae > Gossypium > Gossypium sturtianum. The sequence goes on along the minus strand of CM046955.1, from coordinate 161,255,096 downwards.
AACCAAACAAAATACAAAAAAATCTTCACTTTTATAATTTATTTCATTTATTAATTTCAATTATTTAAACGAAAACAAACATATATCATTTCCTTTGCTTAGTCTTTCTATCTTTTCCTTTCCTTCCCTTTACAATTATTTACCCAAAATAGCACATAACAATATATTTTTGGAGAAAAATAATAATTTATTAGGAGAAAAAGAGTACAGATCTATAAATGGAAAAATTATTAGATAAACTATTTTTACCACATCAGCAATAATCTCATGCAATTATAGAATGCCATGTAAGAATAGTTTTCCACGTATCAATAAATTTTGCCAGCTCATTTTTATTCTCTTCTCAACTCAACTTTCTCTAATCAACTGAGTTTGACCTCACCCTCCCCTTAACTCATTGATTTCATGAACCTGAAATCTAAGTGTTATTTGTCTTTTTATCTTTGTCAGTATTATTGTGTACCTTTAACTCTTCCTTATCAAGTCTTAACGCTTGTTTGTATGCGCTTGTAATATGATTTTGCGGCAAACTTTATTGCGTGGAGAAAAACTTTTACATAGTGTTTTATTATTGCATGAGACCATTGTTGATTTGGTAAAAAATACCTATCTAATAGTTTTTCATATAAATAGATCTTACATATTTAAATAATAATAAAAAAAGTAATGAATATAACATCCGGAACAAAATAGATGATCTAAAGTGAATACGAAGTTTGTATTTTTTGTTTTTAAATAATTGAATTTATTTCTTTTAACTTGACAGCTATAATGATCGTTTGCCCATTATTGTATAAGAAGTCTTTTATAGGTCTATGCCATTTGTGGGACGATCTTTCACCATTGTAGTAAGAATTAGATTAATTTTATAAATTTTAATTATAAAATAAAATATTTAAATCTTTTTAAAGGTATTTGTTAAATCACCTATTTTCAATTAAAATGGCTCGACTAATATGGTCCTTTATAGTATAGGTATAACAATTAGAATGGATATAAAGTTTGATGATTTAATAATTTCATGGCATATAAATTTTGATACATTTGATATAATTTTACGTTACTTCATTTTTGTGATGTGCATTATTATTTATTCACGTGCGTACACGGACAGATTACTCTACTTTTATTTCAGGCAAAGGGAGGTGGGTATCCTTTCTTTTTTTATCCAAATTTCATCCTTTCCTTTAAATCGCTTTATTTTTTCCTGCTAAAAGGAAACCAAAGCGGTTTCTTTCCAGACTAAAGTGGAGGAGTGAAGTGGAGCGCATGAGGCTGAGGAAGACAAAACATTGAGGAGATCATATGACTTACAGGGATCTTTATATATATATATATATTATTCAGATTTTAAGAACCAGTAATTTAGGTGGGTTGATATGTAGTTTTGAAATTATTTTTTAATATTTAGTAGTTTGATGGTATTTTTCTCTTATATGTTAACATATTTTAATAACTATATATCTATCTAATATAAATTCCATAAACCATAATACTCCTATATATTACGTGTTAAGAAAAATGATATTATTTTCCCTAGTCCCTACTAGAAAGCCAAAAAGAAAACCTTTAATAAAGCTTTAGAAAGGAAAAAGCGGTATCTTTATTTTTGTTTTATGTATCGACTTTATTGTCAGCCGCGCATGCGAGATGGACTGACTTAACTTGGAGGTGCATTTATCTTATACTCATGCATGTATTATTTTATAAATAAAATCTAAGATATTAGATTGTATTTTAAGATATTCGAAATCTAGTATTGAAATTGCTCGATTTTCATATTATGTCACTTGTATTTTCATTATTTTATTAATTTAGAATTTGCCTGAATGATTTAATATTGTTTTCTTTAATTTGATCATGGACTTCTCAATAGGCAATGTACCCATGCCTTTCTTTCTCAACTGAACTATGCCACGTGTAAGCCTCCCTCACTGAAGAAAGTCCAGTTGTACATTCCATAAAGAGAATCCCCAACAACAGATCAATTTATTTCCCCACCAAAATTACATGGAGTGAGAGCTGAAACAAGCCCGCCCTAAGTAACTTCCTTTGATGTCACTTTTTCTTTAAAAACCGTCGATATATTTTCCAGTAGTGGCTCCTGAATCTATATCTCGCCAGCCACAATGAAGCAACTCAAATTCCTCCTTTGCCCTAATTCTCCTTTCGTAAGTTCTTCGATTCCTTTCTCATACCAAAAAAAAAAAAAAAAAAAAAAAAAAAAAAAAAAAGAAAAAAGAAAGAAAGACAAAGGAATTATTATTTAATTTTTGGGCAAGAAAACTAGTTTTTCTTGGTCTTATGGAGAAGAAAGAGCGTTTCGGTTCTGTTTCTATTCAACGTTGGTTGAAACTTGAAAATTCTGTTTGTTTCTTCAGAAAAAAATGAAGTTAAAGAAACTAGTGTATCTTTTTTTGTTGTTTGACTTTAGTGATAGTCTAAGAGACTGTTTTTTCTTGGATTTTCCCAGGAACCGAAAAACGACGTGTTTTTAAGCTTTGTATGCATTGTGTCCTCTTTTTGTTTGCCGATATACTCAATTGGATTTTAAATTTTCTAGTTTTTTTTTTCCCTGTACTTTAGTTTAAGTTTTGCTTCTTTCTGTCTATGATAGTTTAAATGTTTAAAAGATAAATGCTTGATCGCTTTAACGTTACTCTTTTTTCTTATTCAGGTTTGGGATGGAAATGGCTTCTCGCAATGTTTTGATAACTTATATCCTTCTCTTATTTTTAAAAATTTATTTATTTAATTATTTTTAAGCTTCATTTTAACACAAAAGTAGACACGGATTGATTCTACTTTCTATGAGTTTGGCTTTCCTTATTCGTGTTTACGGTCTTGGGTTTTGGTATAAATGCAGCAAGTATTGCCCTGATTTGCATAGTTGGAATAATGAGAAGAAGGGCCCGAACAAACTGGACGGTAAATTCTTCTTTATATAAGAATATTTTCGTTTCATTCCCTTCTTACTGATGTCTAATGAGAAATTTCTATTTGTTCTTGGCTTATGCCATGCCTCCTGAATGGAAATATATTTGCTTTTTTTTTTTTTTTTTTGGGGGGACATATTACAATTTACAAGTTGGAAGAATGAACCCTGGTCACTTGCACTATTGCGGTCTTGGTGGATATGTATTTACTTATTTCTATTTTTTTTTTCAAAATATATGGTTTATGCATCAGCTGCTGCTCTGGTTTTAAGTTCTAATCCTTCTTATTTATTGTTATGTATCAAACTAAGCAAGTAATCTTCTGCATGTCCTCCTCTTCCCCCATTTCCTTCAATTTTCTCTCTCTCTCCTTTTTTATTTAGTTTTGAATTCGAGTAGCAAAAAAATGTATTGCTTTTAAATATCCAACCCGAGCAATTTACTAATGCTTCAAAAATTATGTGTGTGTTTATATTTCTTTTAGGTAAAATTTTCAGAGAAGGCTCTTCTACATTCTATAGCAGTCATTGGAGTATGTTTATCATGTGTGGATGCCATTTTGCTTGTGAAGAAAAAGCTTCGTGGAGATTTTGTCTTATATCATGAGTTGCTTTTCAGATTTTCGCATTTCATGGTCTGGGTAAGATTTCCTATCTTCAAGTCATTGGCTTTCTTGCTGAAAACTTTAAGCAGTTTTTTTTACTTATAAAACTTTATTTTGGTATCTTAATATTGTTTGTCTGGTTCAAATATATTTAGGCAACTATTGTATTCTCCTTGAGGTGTGCCTGTTTTCAACACATATTTTGCGATATGGTCCTCTGTATATGGTGGACTATAAAACCTCTGTTTGGAATCCCTCATCTGCAAAAGGCATTCTCTTCAATGGAGGTATTACTTTGTTTTTCTTTTTAGAGTTCTCTTTCAATGTATTGAATGCTTCTATATAATTTATTGTGCTATGGGTCTTGCCATTCTGAATTGATGTTTTTATGGTACAAAGCCATCTAAAATAGTCGGATAAAAGACAAACATATTATTGAGGACTAAAAGAAACAATCATTTCTTTCACAATGTTGAGATGCTAAAACCATTTTATTTAATTAACATCTTACTCCCTGCAATTTCATTTTGTAATATTTGCCTCCATTGTCTTCATTGTGTTGAATAAGAGTAAACTTTGGGAGTTCATACTTATTCCTGTAACAAGTCAATAGCCCAAATGATTGTCCTTCACAAGTATCATTGGTGGTGCCCGTTTCTGAAAGTGTTCATGGATATGAATATTACATATATTATTGGAAAAGAATATTTAAGCCATTTGGTTTTAGTTTCCAGTTCAACCTGCAGTTTAAAACTAGTCTAAACTGTGTGGTTAATGATATAGTGAAAAGATCTTTAGATCAACCTTTTCTTCTTCCATACCAAATCATCTTTTCAAATGTGGAATGCATCATGCAATTACGTACTGCTGATCTGTCACAATAGCGTGTTTCATTCATCCTTTTTTTTTTTTAAATTTTTTTTAAGGCAACTACAAGCTAAAGGCTTTGTCTTGTTCCATTTGAGGCAATATTATAATTTCTTATGTTGTTTTATGTACTTAATATAATTCTTAATAGAGTTAATCACTCAACATAGGCACTGCAAATTTTAGGAAATTGGTATTGAATTTTCAGCGAACCAACTCATAATTATTTATTATTTATATATCTTTCTTGACAGGTTTTAGATTGTCTTAAAGAAAGCTCTGTTTTATTTTTGGATATTATGTTTTGCGTATCCATTAACTGTATCCGGATAAAACAGGCATCCGCCAATAGCAGGTATAATTTTCAATTATGTTGATTGTACCACAGGTTACATGTTACTGTTTTCTGTGGTATATCTTAAGTTTAGATAATTAAATTACTTGAATATGCTGCTTGATATAATCTCATCTTGAGACTTTCTCTCTAAAATGCACAATTAGACAGCTTTCTCTCTCCTTCCACCTAAAAGAAAGTAAAACAGAGAAAAGCTTCTTGAATACACTAAATCTTTTCTTATTCTTGTTATGTGTTGTATGAGGCTAGGAGCAGGAATTTCATTCAACAATTAATAGGTTATCCTATCGACTCTGTCTGATCTTGTAATGCTTATTACATTTCTTCATTTATACTTGTTTTCCCCAAGGCTGGAGGAGACAATGGTTTAATCCTCTCGACCCCATTTTGATCCTTAATGAAGGCGTATGAGGTCCTTGGTACAATTCCTTAGGGATTTACCAACTAAGTTAGTGCCTCAAGCTCTCTCTATCATGACTGGATCCATAACTAAATAAGATAAAAGTTCTAGGATTAGTCTAATATTTGGTGTACTTAAAAACTTTCTGAGGTGCCTTTTCAATCATAGCTACCATAGAAAATAAGAGGTGGGAGATGGTATGGTAAAGGATAAATACAAAAAAGAATTATTATCGAGGAATTGTGAGGACATATGAAGTGTGAAAATGTTTAAATTATTATGCTTCATGTGGGAAAGTGATTAATTTAATTACAACATATAAACACATTACAAAAAGATCATGATGTGCAATAGATTCAATAACAACTTGGCTCTTATCACTTTGTCACACATTCTTGTGTTGTTAGTTTATTCATCTTTGTTTTCTTTTTCTTTTTCCAGACCGAATGTAAGTGATTCAACATGATCATCACATGCATTGCATAGCTTTCATTCTCCCATTGTAGTATGTAATTCTTGTCTTATGGTTGTAACTTGTGTAATACAAATCAAATTGAAAAGGTTCTCATCATTGCATGGTGTCCCTTTTCTATGACTTTGGATCTCTTATAAAGTCCTTCTTTATTCATTTTCTGCATGAAGAAATAGGTATCTAAACAAAAAATTATTTTTCCATAGACCACTTTGCCAAATGTTCCATTTCATTACATATCCCATATTCCATATCTAACATTTTGAGAATCGCTTGATGAACTTGTTCATACTGAAGTCTCACTTGACAGCTGAATTTAAGGCTATAGGAGCTTTGTTGAATATAACTGCCTTATATCTTTCCTCTATGTTATTTAGACTTATTGGCTAAACTCTTTGCCTGCAAACACTGTAGCCCAATGGAAGATTCACTTCTTTGTGCTGAGATGGACATTGAGGAAGGTTGTCACAGGGATTCTGTAAGTAGTTCTTATCATCTCAACTTTTCTCATGTATGCTTCCAGCCTAGTTATTGTTTATACAATTTTTATTTTTCTAGAAACAATTTAAAAAACTGAGCTCTTAGTAGTGTTATCCTTTTTTTTAAACTTATACCAAAGGGGTTTGAATCCTCCACCTCCTTTTGTTGTCAATGTCATAAGTTTTTTCTTTGTTCCAAAACATCCCTCTCCTACCTGAAATAACCGAACTGGAATTTACATAACCAAATCGACTAAGTCTTCTAGTTAAAAGCAATTTTTCTATGGTGTTATCCCACATTGATTAGGTTTATACTTTGCACTGGCTTGATATTGATGTTGAGCCTCTCTACCGTTAGCCATCTGTTGTGTTTGGAAGTATGATTGTGTTCTAAAAATTTTTAGGAAGCGTGAAGGATGCATCTAAATATAAATAGGATACTTGGGTATTATTTCCAGTACTTGTTTTGTAAGCATCTCAATGCAATCTATATTATATACTCCTAAAATCCTACCTTTTCCTTGGTGATATAAGGTTTTCTTGAGTTTCATGTAAGCTGATTCTAAGTCTGAACTCTGAAGTTCCCATTCTGTTTAAAGTAAATACCAGTTCCCTTTTTTCCCCTACAGTTTTGAAATCCATTTTACAATATATATTTAAAAATTCACATTAATTTTGATGAATATGTACTCAGTCCATATGCTGAAAATAATGATTCTCTGTTTAGCATGATGAGTGCACATGGACAATTGTAAGGAGATCTTTATAACTGGTGTATCTCCAGCTTCATAATAGTGTAAATTACTCTCTTGTATGCTAGTCTTAAAATAAACCTAGTTTGAATGATGCGTAGCTGTTTGACATGCCTGCTTTTGAGGACCCTCCTTGACTTTTGCATCATATTTAGCAGCTGTCTATAAGCTTACTGTCCATTGTATCTATCCAAGAAATAGCCATGCCAAATCTTATTGTGTTTATTTTTATTTTTTTGTATTTCAGTACAAAATGTGTCTTGTTTTCCTTTTTTATTTGTCTGAAGTAGATAAACTAATATTAATATTTTGCATGTCACTTGGTTGTCAAAGAGAAGAATGCAGGGCTGTTGGGATCATATTGTGTTCAGATCTATCATTTCTGTAATGAATTCTGGTTTGGGAAAGCAGCTTGGCTTTGATGATTTACTTTTGCTGCCGACTGATATGGATCCTTCTACATGTCACGAAAAACTATTAAGCTGCTGGCGACACCAGCACAATAATTCTTCCTCAAATGCATCGTTATTTAGAGCAATCTTCTCTGCATATGGATGGCCATATCTTCGTCTAGGTTTATTAAAGGTATTCTTACTCTATGCAGTGCTTGAGAGGACATCTTGAAGTTCTTTATGCTTCAATAAAAGAATGAAAATAGAAGCTTGTATGTTGATGAAACTTTGTGTTCCATAATGCATATAAAACATTTTAGAAATTGAGGTCTACTCGCTTATGTGGAATTCTGGGGTTCAACTTGTAGAAAAATAAAAGATCCCTGGCTGAAGTTTTCAAGTTGCTTTATATGAATTTTAAGTTTTTCCTACCACATGTATAATTTTGCTTTTTGCAGGTTTTTAATGATTTTATTGGTTTTGCTGGACCACTGCTTCTGAATAAGCTAATTCGGTTTCTTCAACAAGGTTTGCATAGTTCTAATTCTTGAAAAGATGTTAGTGGTCACCAACTCCCTAGTTTTGTTGCATCACTTATTTCATTTTTAAATATTTCTCTATACTTTGGAATGATTAATTACTTTTTCTGTATTCCACTATGATACAATTTGTTGGAATTCCTAGAATTAAGGATAGATTACTAGGAAATCCTCTGTAAATAGAAACTTATCATAGTTACTGATTCTTAGGATAATTATAGTTTTTTAGGGACTGTTTCCTTCCTTAGGATAGTTTCTCCCTTTTTTATACTTGTAAGCTAATTAGCAGAATACACAATCTAATCTCTAAAGTTTATACATGGTATCAGAGCACTAGGAATTTTACGATCCTCTCATTCATCTTCCTAAAAATCCCTCCGATTTTTCATCCATCTTCCTAAGACCCTATTTTTTTTTCCTCCCATGGGTGACCTTAATGAAGCCTTGTCCGAAACTGAGATTTCACAAATATCTCAGAATGGTAACCAGGGAATCAATCAAAGTGATCTTAATTCATCACTTATGATCACTAGTCATCGACTAAATGGGAAGAATTATCTACAATGGTCTCAATCTGTTCTTATGGTGATCCGTGGCAGAGGTAAGTTAGGATACATCAATGGAGAACTTCCACGACCGAACGTAGCTGACCCTACTTATGCTACTTGGGAACTCAATAACTCCATTGTTATGGCTTGGTTGATTAATTCTATGGAAGGCCATATAAGCCGAACCTACCTTCTCTTCAAGACTGCAAAAGACATGTGGGATGCAGTCAAAGAAAACTACTCTGATCTTGGAAACGATTCCCAAGTTTTTGAGATCAAACTCAAGTTGAAAGACATTCGACAAGGGACACTTGAGGTAACTCACTACTACAGCAATCTGAAAATCTTGTGGCAGGAGTTAGATATGTACTATGAGGCGGATTGGGGAGAAGGCCTAGAACACACTAGGTTTATGACTCACCTCAACAACGAACGTCTCTATGAGTTTCTAGCTGGACTGAGGCATGAGTTAGACGAGGTCCGGGGCAGAATTTTGGGCAAATCACCTCTCCCAACCATTGGTGAAGCTTTTGCAGAAGTGAGAAGAGAAGAAAAACGTCGTCTTGTCATGATGGGGGAACCCAAACCGATAATCTCTTCTGACCAGCCTACTGAATCTGTTGCTCTTGTCTCCAAAGGTCCTTAAACACAAAAACCTCGTGCTGGAAATGAGTCCGGATCGAACAGACCATGGTGTAGCCACTGCAACCGTGTTGGTCACACAAATGAAAAGTGTTTTAAACTCCATGGTTATCCAGATAAAAAACAGAAAGATAAGAAAACTGCCCTGTTATCTTCCAATACTCCAGATGAGGTGCTCGATGTGCGCCTAACCAAGACTCAACTCGAAAATCTCCATAAAATTCTTAGTACCTCTACTGGTCATGGGAATCTAGCCACTCAAGGTACTGCTCTTAATATTGCCCTTGAATCTAATAACCAATCCTCTTGGATACTAGATTCTGGTGCTTCGGATCACATGACAGGTAACTCCACTCTATTCCAAACCTACACCACATGTCATAACAAGTCCCGAATTAGGATTAATGATGGTTCATACTCACCTGTGGCTGGAGTAGGGAAAGTAAAGTAACAGAGAATTTTTCCCTTGATAATGTTCTACATGTCCCCAACTTATCCTGTAATTTACTTTCAATAAGTAAACTTACTAAAGATGGGAAAATGCTTGCTGAATTTTCTGCGATTGGTTGTGTAATACAGGAACAGAAATCGGGGAGGATGATTGGCACTGCTAAGGTTGATGATGGATGTATGTGTGGAATAAAAGAGGCAAGCACAAGGGGATTAGCTCTATCTATCGCAAAAGAGGACACTATTATGCTATGGCACCGTAGGTTAGGACATCCAAATCTTTTGTACCTAAAAAAGCATCTTCCGCTGTTATTTCAAAATAAAAGAATAAATTCCTTGAAGTGTGATATTTGTGAATTGTCCAAACATACCCGTGTTCCATATCCTTTAAAACCATATACCTAGTCCAAACCTTTTTCATTAATACACAGTGACTTATGGGGAGCTAGCCGAGTGAAAAACATTACAGGTGCTAAGTGGTTTATTACATTTATTGATGATCACACTAGGGTATGTTGGGTCTACCTTTTAAAAGAAAAATCTGAAACACCCAAAGTCTTTCAAAAATTTCACTCAATGGTTCGAACCCAATTCAACTCTACCATCCAAACTCTCCACACTGACAACGGGAGAGAATACTTTAATTCTGTCCTAAGTTCATACCTTTCAGACTAAGGCATTATACATCAGAGTTCGTGTCCAAACACTCCTCAACAGAATGGGATCTCCGAGAGGAAAAATCGGCATCTTCTTGCTGTTGCTCGGGCCTTAATGTTCACCATGAATGTCCCAAAATATTTATGGGGCGAAGCTGTTCTTACTGCCTGCTACCTAATAAATCGGATGCCATCAAAAGTCCTAAACTTCCAAACATCTCTAAACACTCTTCACAAATCATTTCCTCTATTTCATGTTCCTAATCTTCCAACAAAAATATTCGGTTGCAAAGCCTTTGTCCATAATCATCAACCCAATCAATCAAAGCTTGATCCTCGAGCCCACCCCTGTATATTTGTTGGGTATTCCCCTACTCAAAAAGGCTATAAATGTTACTCACCAACCTTGCATTGGCTATTTGTCTCTCGGGATGTCACATTCTTTGAAACCGAACTTTTCTTTAGAACTTCTCATCTTCAGGGGGAGATTTTTAATGAAGATGAGACCCTTAATACTCTCCTCATCATACCTCACGACCCTACCACCACTATCACTAAACCTAAACCCAACTTAGACACTGTTATTGTTCCTCCTATGCAGCAAGAAACTAGCACTATACTTCCCGATAACAACACCATCACTGAACAGTCCCCTGATCAAGGAAAACAGCAACAACAGGTGCCCGAACTGCAGGTTTATTCCCGATTTAAATCGCCGTCCGAAGCGTCATAAAGAAGTGCCACTCGCATCTTCAACCGAGGACTGTTCTGGAAATGAAGTCTCCCCTCCATCACCATCCATCTATCTTCCGATTGCAATGAGAAAGGGCACAAGGAGCTGCACTCAACACCCTATTTCTCGGTTTGTAACCTATGGAAACTTATCTAAGTCTTATAAAACTTTTGTGACTAATGTTGATTCTATAAAAACTCCAAAAACTATAGAAGAAGCATTTGAGTCAGCTGAATGGAGACAAGCTGTGATGGAAGAAATGGAGGCCCTCAAAAATAATGGAACGTGGGAAGTTTCGGATCTGCCTAAAGGAAAGAAAACAGTAGGCTGCAAATGGATTTTTACTACTAAATTCAAACCTGATGGCCAAATTGACCGATACAAGGCTCGTCTTGTGGCTAAGGGCTTCACTCAAACTTATGGGCTAGATTATGCAGAGACATTTGCACCAGTTGCCAAACTAAACACAATTAGAGTCCTTTTGTCCATTGCTGTCAATCTTAATTGGCACTTGACCCAATTGGATGTTAAAAATGCTTTTCTCAATGGAGAGTTAAATGAAGAAGTTTACATGGACTTCCCACCTGGATTTGAAGAAAGCAAGGGCCAAGTGTGTAAGTTGAAAAAGTCTTTGTACGGGCTGAAACAATCTCCAAGGGCGTGGTTTAGTCGATTTGCAAAAGCCATGATGAGCAGGGAGTATACTCAAGGACAGGCAGACCGCACCATGTTCTACAAGCATTCGGAACAAGGAAAATGTTGCATTCTAATTGTCTCTGTGGACGATATAATAGTGACAGGAGATGATACAAGTGAAATTGGGAGGTTAAAAGAATTTCTTGGAACAGAATTTGAACTTAAAGATTTGGGAAATCTTAAGTATTTTCTTGGTATGGAGATAGCAAGGTCTCAAAAAGGTATTTCTATCTCCCAAAGGAAATATGTCCTCGATTTGCTATCGAAGTTGGGTTGATGGGTTGTAAACCACCGGTGAAACTCCTATGGAGTTTAATCTCAAGTTGGGTACTAATGAGGATGGAGAAGAAAGTCGATGTGGGAGATATCAACGCCTAGTAGGAGACTTATCTACTTAGCTCACACTGTCGTCCGACATTGCTTTTAGTGTCGGCGTCATAAGTCAATATATGCATGCCCCAAGGGAGAAACACCTAGAAGTGCATATCGGATACTAAGGTACCTAAAAGGAACTCACGACAAGGGCCTATACTTCAAGAAAAATGACAGCAGAAATGTGGAAGTTTATCACGATCTTGATCAAGGTGTTCTATTAATGATGAGACGCTCTACAAAGTGGTTATTGCAGCTATATTTGGGGTAACCTAGTGACATGGAGGAGTAAAAGCGATGCTGTGGTAGTAGCACGCAGTCAGGAAGCCGAGTATCGAGCACTAGCGCATGGTATTTTGCGAAGGAATTTGGATACAAAGGCGATGAGGGAATTAAAAGTTCCTTATACTAGACCTATGCGATTACATTGTGACAACCAAAGCTTTGTCAAGATAGCTCACAATCACGTGCATCATGATTGTACCAAACATGTTGAGATAGACCGCCACTTCATAAAAGAGAAAATACACTGGAGAAGTGAGTGTTACCTATCTACCTACCGGACAACAAAGTTGCGAGATATGTTGACAAAAAGTTTAAACAAAAACATGTTTGAAGAACATGTTGGCAAGCTGGGTTTGATAAACATCTACACTCCAGCTTGAGGGGGAGTGTTGGAATTCCTAGAATTAAGGATAGATTACTAGGAAATCCTCTGTAAATAGAAACTTATCATAGTTACTGATTCTTAGGATAATTACAGTTTTTTAGGGATTGTTTCCTTCCTTAGGATAGTTTCTCCCTTTTTTATACTTGTAAGCTAATTAGCAGAATACACAATCTAATCTCTAAAGTTTATACACAATTAAACCAAATACTATATTAGTGAATGTGATAAAACATCTAAATTGCAACTGTTATTATCTTATGCAACTTATTCTGTAATCTGTGACTGAGTGCTTGGTACTGTTTTTGGTTCTACTTAGTAAGATTCATAGTTTTGTGGTATAAGTTCAAGCCTTCAATGAGTTGGGTCATATTACTGTTCTGCTTTTTGTTAGTTCCCGCATCTGTCCCACATGAGATGATAAAGAGAGCTCCATAAAAGGATTCTTAGGATACTAGGATTTGAGGTTCCTACCAGTTTCTGCTGTTTTAAAGAACTGTTCCTGATCACCTCTCAAGGAAAACCATCTTTGTCATTACCCAGGGTTTGATTGGATTGTGGGGAATGAAGGGTAAGTAAAGGAGGGGGGTTAATACTTTCTAGTTAATTTTTTTTGTCTGTATGAAAAGTTAGCCTTTATTCTAACGTATGATTTGACATAGCGGTCATTGTTTCATACATCAATGAGACCATGTTCTGTTGATCTCTTGGATATCTGGTGTTATCTCTATCTTTTCTTATGCAACCATAATGATATGTCATGTTGCTTTAGATCACAAGTCAGTATTTTTGTTATATGCATATTCTGTAATTTGAAATATCTCTTGCCGAATTTATGAATTCAGTTAAGCTAAGTTTCTCTCTTTCTGTTAAGTTTATAGTTTTTCCATGAAGACAACATGACTTTTCCTTGCAAACTGTTTGTAACTAACTAGGGCTTCATGATAATTAAATTATAATGAAGTTTTAATTGGAAATATACTTATGTTGACCTTGCTTATGCGACTTGTTTTTCTTTTGTCAGGTTCTGGAAATTTGGATGGCTATGTTCTTGCAATATCGTTAGGCCTAGTATCAGTTGTCAAGTGAGCTTTTTGCTAAATAATCAATGATGATTTTATACATTTTTGTACTTATTTTCTCTCTATGTTTGTGTTTCCTTGTATTAGTCTGCTTAGATTTTGCAACTAAAATGTGTCCTAAAGTAGGAAAAATATGTTTAGCATGTTTTGGGCCCTTGGGTATATATTTAGTTTGGATCGATTCAAGTAAAACTATATCTGTTATATGTGCTGGATTCTTGTTTTTCTATTCATTCTGGACCACTTGTAAACAGACAACATGAGGATTAATTTTGTTTTCACCATATTCTAATTTCCCTTAAGCCTTTAACTTATCTTTTATCTACATACTTATTAGAAACACAATAATGGTTACATCATTCATCAGGAAACAGAAAGTTTACAGCAAACCATTAATGGGTTGCTGACTTGCTACACTGGCATGCTAATATGGAACAGGGTTTAGGCACGAAAGATAATATCCAAATTAGTACTTGAAATGTAGTAAAATACCATATATTTTAATGTATGTGTTTATAATGTTGTTCAGAATTCTTGTGAAATCCTTGAATTGAGAATATGTGAAATATATAAATCTAGAAATGCTTTCTTGTCCTCTTATCTCTCTTAAGATTCATTTCTTATAACAGCTTTTTTCCCCTTTGCCCCCTATGATCAATTCTTTTGTCTTAAAGAATGATGCCTGACTAATTTTTTGTTGTTTAAATGTAATAATTAATAAATGCTTACCCCAATCTGCAGATCCTTTTCTGATACACAGTATACTTTTCATCTTTCAAAGCTGAAGCTAAAGTTACGATCTAGTATCATGACTGTTATCTATCATAAGGTATGTGCTAGTTCTTTCAAAATTCCTAATGTGAATTTTCAAAAGTTAACTAAAAGATGCATTTTGCTTGTATATTCTTTCAAATTTGCTGGTGTCTGTCTCAATATCCGGGATGGAAACAAGAATTCTGTCCTTTGCTTGTATTAATGATTCCAGTGATAAGAGATGCATTTGCACAGTTTTTGAGAAATTTCATGATAATCTGAGGAAGTTGGGAATTTATTTCAACTACTATATCCAACAAAATGAAAAAAATGATCACTCCAGTTCTTTACTATGCATGCAAGTTGTCATGCAATATAATGTAAAATGAAGGCTAGCACTCTCAGGATTAAATGGATCAGAACATTTTTTGTATTAAGTGTAACTACTTTTGCACATATATTGAAAAGGAAGACATGGTTATTACCTTTTTCACCAATAGAAACGAGTTTATTAAAATGGTCATATAATACATGCTGGCATCTTTTACATCAAAGTCTTTCTGGCTGTTGCAATGCTCAAGAAAATTATCTATCATGATAATCTAAATTATATATTCTATGGTGAGAAAAAAGATTGATTAGAATGGAGAGGTCAGTCATAAGCATCAGATGTGCTGTCTGCACTTGATTGCTTTCTATACAAAACTAACACTGAGGGTGGTTTAATGAATATGGATGCCAGGAAATTACTAGAACTAGCCATATTCCTTGATACAGAGAATGAAGGTAGGATTAATTAGGATGTGACAGATTGAGTAAGAGCAGAAGTGTAGTTTTATGTTCCAGATTCATACTCCAACGAACAGTGAACCTAAAACTAGTTTGCAGTTTCTCTGTTTCTGTAGTGAATTTGATTTTGTTTTAGCTTTTGGAACGCAAGTTAGTCCTTGTAGAATGGTTGGAAATGTTCATTGGTGCTATAATGATTTTTATAGATAGAGTTAAGATTTTTTTTCCCTTCGATGTTATACCTTTCAATTTTAGTATTTACTTTGATAATTGTTGTAAGACACTTTTTGTAATTATTGGTCTAGCCTCTCTCTCCCTTCTACTTGGTAACCTTATACTTTGGTTGTTGAGATTGATATTTCTGTTCATAACTGAAAACACTATGTCATATTTATTTCGGCCTTTCATTCCTTTGTATATTTGAGCAATGTTTTATCATCGATTTTACATTCACAAACTTTCATCAGTGTTTATCAGTCAGCATAGCAGAACGATCAAAGTTTTCGGAGGGGGAAATTCAAACATTTATGTCTATAGACGCTGATCGAACTGTCAATTTATGCAACAGTTTCCATGACATGTGGAGGTAATATCTTAAATCACACATAAATCCTAGAGCAAGCTGTTCTATAAATTGCATAGTAAGAGTAAGATATCTTTGTGGAAAGAGGTGAAGACATAAACATAGATATTTTCCTAGCATCAAAGCTGTCAGTACTGCATCATTATCTATTTTTATCTTTATTATCACAAAGTTTTGAAATCATGAAATGAGAATCATTAAACACAAACTATGAATAGTCATATCATGTTACTAGAAATATAGTTAGTTTTTCTTTCAGGAATAAAAAGGCCCACTTCTTGTGCTGTAATGTTAGGTTGAATCTAAAGCAGATCTCTTGTATGACCTCTTGCTTACAATTTTTTTCAGCCTACCTATACAAATTGGAGTTGCACTGTATCTTCTGTATACACAAGTCAAATTGGCTTTCACGGCTGGACTTGCAATAACCATCTTACTAATACCAGGTAGTGCTAGAAATTAAGATTTGATTTCCTTTTGGGTATAAATTAACTCTTAATCTTACATTAGCGATTTTCTTTATTTGGTTCTGTAGTTACTATACTATTTAAGCATACTTGTCCATGCATCCTCCATTTAGGGGCGTTTGGTCAATTCAGTGTATGAAACTTTCTGTTTGTTTGGGGTTTGGTAATCAACAAAACCTACAGGCTCTTGGCTTTTTATGGCCTTTTTACTTCTTGATGGACAAATCTCTATATTATTGTGGTTGATTTTACTACTACTAAATGTACTAGATTGGCCTTCTCGTATACTAGTAAGTTTAAAAGGTATCCATACCTCCTCCAAGGGCTAAGAAACTAGCATAAGACTTGCTACCAAAGCGATAGCCAACTTGTTTTGAAAAGGTAGGATGCTTCTAGACGGGTAGAGCTTTTTTCCTTTTTTGGATGTTTTACTTGGTATATACCTGTGATTTTCATGAATGTATTTGACAATTCATAATAAAATCTCTATGGAAAAAATGCAGAAGGTTTAAAAGCTCAAACATCCATGTATACAATGAATTTTAAAAGCTCATACATCCAGCACAAAAGAGAGTTAGGTCATTTTCTGCAAATAACACATTTTCAAGAATGAGGTAGAATAAGCAACTAAAATTTGCTAAATCTCAGAAACCTGTTTCTGATCTATTAAATTAGTAGTTATCACAAATGAATTCATCCATGCAAGACAAAATAGTTCATGTGTATCGTTTGGAAATCACTCTCTTTGAGAGAATTGGTAAAATTTTTCGATTGCTATAAAATAAAGTAGCAATAGTGATATAAGGTGGGGATTGGAATGTTGCACTCTTTGAAGAAATACTCTTTAATATTTCATTTTCTGATCCTAGTTTTAAATCTAAAATACAAATTTCTATAGTAAATTTCATTTTCAGAAGAGTGGCCACTGCAATAAATTATGAGAGTTTATTTCTTAAATAGGTTTAGTTTGCGTATAATGTGAAATGATGTTATCTATGTTGGTAATGACTGTTATTGTAAAACTTTGCTTTCAGTTATGTCACCATGATTCTAGTTGAAAGTCTCTCTAGACTCTTCAGGCTAGGAAAAGTAAAGATCATTTTAGTACAATATGGTGCAGATAAATACTCTACAGATCAGCCTAGAGTAATCTAACTGTGGAACTGCCTAATTACTGTACATTCCTTATTGAAGATTTTCTCAGATGATTTGGCACTTAATTCTTATTGTTGAAATTTTATATCTGCAGTAAATAAATGGATCTCTGAATTGATTGCCAGTGCCACTGAGAAAATGATGAAGCAAAAGGATGAGAGGTATGTTCACCTTTTTACATAAATTATTATAGCACAATGAAGTTTGCCAAGACATTGAGCCTGTCTAAACCATTTGCCCGATGAAGATAAAACCAAGAAGTTTACGGGGGTTAAAGTCCACAAATGATGCTACTTGGGTTGGAGGAAAATATTACAAGCAAAAAATTTGAGCTTGGTGATTGCAGAAATACCTTCTGGTCTGACTGCTAACTATCAAGCGGGCCGTAGTTGATTAAATGGATGGATACGCAAATGCAATTATTGAAGTTGGTTGAGCGACAAAAGGCTAATGTTACTGATGTATGAGGAAAATGTATTAAGGTTACTTTCAGATCAAAACAGAAAACAGAACAAATTTCACAAGCAAATAAATAGTACAGATTCATGGTGATAAGGGAGAGATTGCAACCAAAACTGCTTGTTTGGCAGTTTAAACTAAGGTTAGCAAGATGACTTGGTTTAAGCTTGTTTGGCACTTTGGCTTAAGCTTGAAATATCTAGGCAGAACTTCGTTCTGTGGTTGGCCATAAAACAGAGATTGTTAACAAGCTGTTAACTGCTGCATCACGTGAGATGAATGGTTCTAGTGATGAAAGCATTTCAAAGTTCTTATTGTTTGCTTGTGGACAATAAAGCATTTCACATTTGGACAATAAAGGATTATCATTATGCTGATGATGATTGAAGAGTAACAATTATAATGACACCAGAAGTTCATGAATAGTACTAATTGTAGAAATGGTTTATTTCCAAATGTTCTTTGGCAGGATTAGGAGGACAGGGGAACTTTTGGCTCACATTCGCACTTTAAAGATGTATAGCTGGGAGATCCTTTTCTCTTGTTGGTTGATGGATACAAGATCTTTGGAAGTGAAACACTTGGCTGTATGATGCCATGCTTTTATTCTTGGGCATTTTTAGATTAATATAATTAACATTACTGATTCTGTTTTCTTACAGTAGGTGGATAGGTTTTGATTTTAATTACTTTTTGAATTTTAGACACGGAAGTACTTGGATGCCTGGTGTGTATTCTTTTGGGCTACAACACCAACTCTTTTCTCTTTATGCACATTTGGACTCTTTACATTGATGGGACATCAGCTTGATGCTGCAATGGTATTTAGGCTATATTTCTGTGCAAAATTCCCTGTTTATTTCCATTTTGGTTTCAAATGTTATCTAAAGAATAATATGAAGCTAAAATTTCTATGAATCATTGTTTCAGGTTTTCACATGTCTTGCTCTTTTTAATAATTTGATATCTCCTCTCAATTCATTCCCATGGGTCATCAATGGACTGATTGATGTGAGTTCCCTTGTACATGATCTACAATGAGCTTAGAACAGCTACTCATACATAGTAGCAGTTATTGTTAAACCTGTCAATTGGGTGTTCTGTGTGGGTTTTGGATCGGGTCAATCTGGCTTGGATCAATTCAGGTTTTAAAATTTTCAGGTTATTTTGGGTTCGGTATTTCGACTTCCTGGTTGGGTTTCCAAGTTAGGTCATTTTAGGCTACTTGTTTGGGTTGTTTACGAGTTTGGATTGGGCATGTTTGTGTTGTTGACCTTTTGTTGCAAATTGGGTTGGGTATTCGGGTTTGGGTATAAGAATTGACAGGTCTAGTTATTATTGAGAATGAAAATGCCTTATTTTTCCTTGCTTTTCTGCAGGCCTTTATATCTAGCAGAAGGTTGAGCAGGTTCCTTTGTTGTTCAGAACAAAAACCTGAACTGGAACAGAAAGCTAAATTTCAACCAAGTTTCTCAAATGTAAAATATGATCTTGTCTCCAATGATATGGTAGTAGTTATGCATGATGCATCTTGTGCTTGGTCAAGCGATAATGAAGATCAGAATTTGGTTTTGAATCATGTCACACTAAGTCTCCCAAAGGGTCTTTTGGTTGCAGTAGTTGGAGAGGTGCAATATATTCCTTGAGGCTATTTTACTATTCTGCTCTATCTTTAAAGTGCCGTCTTTTCTTTCTGAGTGTTTCATGACATAGTAAGGATATGAACAAACTAGTAAACGTAATTTCCTACAAAAGTGGTACTTATGCCTGCATTCAATGGAAAATTATAAACGTGGATTTAGGGGACATTAAGAAAGTAGAAAGTTCTAACATAAAAAAAAAAGAGACTATTTGTAAGAAATGGGATCTATTGTGCAAAATTTCGGAGAAGCTAATTTGATTATCCATTTTCAGATTCATGTCTCTTTGTTACTTAGCGTCTCCATATTCTTGCATTTCTAGAGGTTCCTTTTCATTTCTTGGTAATAGTGAACAACACTATTCTGCTAAGCAGCAGGCACAAGTAATACACAAGATAATACAAAATATTTGCACAGTAGAATTTCTTAATCTTGACACAAGATACTTATCAGGTTTATTTAATATGAGAAAAATAGTGTCTTTCCTTGAGTATGCCTCTTCATAGAAATACAGGAGGTCAGAATTACATGCATATGCTCTCTAGTTTTTCTCCTCTTTCCCTCCCCCTATATAATTGCTTCTTTTTTTTCTTCTCTTTAGATATGTTATATAGGTGCATTTTCCATTCATAGTGTGAGAAGGGATTGCATATCAAGTTTGTATGCAGAAGGGCACTGTCAAAGTATTGCTAGGTGTACTATCATGTGGCCATTATAATGTGATGACAACTGTTTCATTCTTTCTTTTGTTTTGATTTGAAATCCTTTACCTTGGTTCTATTTTTTTTTTTTTTTTTTTTTTTTTTTGCAAAAAAAGGTTTATGAAGAAATTTCAAATAGAATCATCTAACTGATACACACATTTCCTGCCACAAGGAAAGCACAGATTAGTTTCAAATCCTTAGTGGGAGAAATTATCTTATCTAACATTTTTGGATGATAGCATGTGCTTTCCATGTTCCATTATGTTCATAATATTCAACTTATTACTTTCTGGCTTAAAACTTGTTGATAGGATGAGATCATGCTAGTCCTGATTCTGCCTCCTGAAGTAGTGTTACTATATATTAGTATTTTTATTGATTCCTACCGAAACTCAATTGCTTTACTAATTTATGTGATATAACATATAGAGATCTACAGTTTATGTATTAATTTTTATTGTATCAGTAAGGCTTTGCTTGGTATGAAGGATGGAAAATTAGTTAATCAAATGGTTAAGGTTAATAACCACTTTCCTATTTTGTAGTGTAACCATTAGATTAACAAATTTTCCATCCTTACTCCTTTCCATCCTTCGTCCCAAGAAGAGATTAAGAGTTATCATTTGCAGCTTCTTTTGCATCATATTCATTCTGTTAAAAAGTGACAAAAAAAAGTGATTTAGTTGTAGATATTTTTTCTTTTACTTGCTGCTTGCGTGGGAGAAAAATGAAATGGAACCTAGTAGTTGATACAATTATAGATCTGCACTAGTATAACTGTATTTGGAGGATCCAGTGTTTCCTACATCCACATCACTGGTAATATGCTATGTTCAGGTTGGTTCAGGCAAATCATCATTGTTAAATTCTATATTGGGAGAAATGAGGCTTGTTTTTGGATCAATATATTCAAGTGGCTCTGTTGCATATGCACCACAGGTATTGACAATGTTAAAAGTAGTATATTCACTAGGTTCTTCAGGTTCCTATACTTTATAATATGTTCTTATATTTGCATTTTTTGATATTGTAGGTTCCATGGATCTTATCTGGAACAATACGTGACAATATATTGTTTGGAAAGAATCTAGATTCCCAAAGGTATCATCCTATTGAGAGAATTAGAAAAACCCAAATGCTTTGATCTAGTCCACTGAACTAAAGAACTTTGGATAAGATTGGAATTGGTAAACTTGATTTTTGTCCTTTTATTAAGGTAGAAGTAGCAGAGGGTTGAAATGACAAAATATGATTGATGTAAGAAAAGTATGGAAAAGTTGCAGGTAGACACAAGTTGTCAGTGGTTAGGTGAAATGAGGAATAAGTCTGTGATCTTTTTTTTTTTTTTTTTTTTTTTTTTTTAAAATCAGCATAAAAGCTTGCAGGAAATACTATTTTTTGGCATAAATAACAAAGTAGAACCAGAAACAAAAACAATTACTGTAATCAAATTGCACTAGCTTTGATACCATCTATGAAAATTGGTAACATAGTTTTTCTTAAGAATGAGCTCACTGTTATGCTATATTCATCAACTATATACAAGTAAAAAGTGATATCCATATACAGATTTATAATAACTAAGGTTCATAATAAATAAATAATAAGTATTTTAGTCAGACTAAGACTATAAAACAGGATACATGATGAGTGCCAAAAAAAAAAAAAAACAATTGAAATGCTTCAATCTAATTGACTGAATTATTTAAACTTTCCAATAATCATGTCTGTCAAATTTTTAGAAAAATGACTTAAATGGTATGTGTGTGTGCGTAACAGTTAAATTCTATCATGGAATGGAGACAGATTGATATTCATAATCAACTTGGCTAGTGGAAGCTCTTTTTACATGAACAAAGTTTCAAATCCAGTAGTTCATTCAGAAAAATGTGAATTACATAAGCAGATATGAAAGGGCGAAACAGTTGAAATTTTTTATTCTGGTGTAAATTGATCCTAGTTTCTATAGATGCTTAAATTTGTGTTTGAGACTGTAAAAGTAATCCATCTAAGATTATATATTATTGTGATCTAAAATGATTAAATGAGTGCCAATCTTTCGTCTAACATTTGAGCATGCTATATCATGAGAGATAACACATGTAGAACCAGATTTCTCATGTATATCATGTGTATCTTTTTTATACATTGATCAGGTACGCAGATGTTTTAGAGGCATGTGCTCTAGATGTTGATATTTCATTGATGGCTGGACGTGACCTGGCTTATATTGGAGAGAAAGGAACTAATTTATCAGGTGGACAGAGAGCTCGTCTTGCTTTAGCAAGGTTCATAATCTTTGCGTGCTTGTTGATGTTAGCTTCTGGAGAGATTAGCATGAAATATTGTTATTTATACTGACAAATAATCGGTGCTCACTGTGCTTTTTAAGCAGGGCCATGTATCAGGATTCCGATGTTTATTTGCTTGATGACATCCTTAGTGCAGTTGATGCACATGTTGCTAAATGGATTTTGCAAAATGCTATTCTTGGTCCTCTTGTGGAAGATAAGACTCGTATCCTCTGTACTCATAATGTCCAGGTTATTGTGTGGTTTCTGTTGGTTTCACTCAATTATCAGCCATATATTTGCATAGACAGCGGCATAAGTCTATTGATTTTAACATAACTTAAGCATTTTTGAAACACTTTAGAAAGTCATTAATTACCCTGAAACTCATATATATGGATTGCCAGGTTAGGATGGTCTGTAATTACCTCAGAATTGTTAGCTATGAAAACTTCTATTTCAACTTAAGTTAAATTTCCATATGTAGACTTTTTAAAGAAGCTGCAAATGGAGCATGAGTTGTCTGTTGCTGTATTTGTAATTTTAGTCTTTCACTAAGTTTGGTTCTTGGAATAAAGTTAAATGTTGAATGTAGTGGTTGATAATGCATATTAATGAATGTGATCATAAAGGAAATAATTAGTGCGTAATTCGAGTAAATTTTCTTTTGCTATCTGATAAATTCTTTCAACCCTAACAGGCAATATCTTCTGCTGACATGATTGTTGTAATGGAAAGAGGGCACGTGAAGTGGGTAGGAAACTCGTCTGACTTGGCAGTTTCAGCATATTCGGGGTTTGCATCAGTTAATGAATTTGATGCATCATATATTCATGGTAAATTATACAGCACAAATACTTCCAACATGGACAAACAAAGCCCCCTGTTGGAGAATAATACCTTGGATGTCCCACTGGAAGCACAAGATATTATTGAAGTTGAGCAGAGGAAAGAGGGTAAAGTTGAACTTATTGTTTACAAGTAAGTCGTTTGTATTTTCTGCTCACCATTTGTGATGCTAGGTTCCATTTTTTGTCTTTGATTGTTAGATTTTTACAATTTATAATCTGTTTCCTTCTCAGAAAGTATGCTGGATTTGCTGGTTGGTTCATTTCAGTTGTGATATTGCTTTCTGCAATCTTAATGCAAGCTTCTCGAAATGGAAATGATTTGTGGCTATCATATTGGGTTGATACAACAGGGATCAGTCAAGGAAAATACTCAACATCCTTTTATCTGGTAGCTCCCATCACCGCATAGAGAATTGCAATAGCCATGCATACTTTTCTCTTTAAAACTTTTTTCTAGTAAAATATTGCATAATTCCACTGTCAATAGTTTAATTTATGGGTTCTTTTCATTTTGTGTTATTATACAAGGAGTAAGCCGTGATTTTGAGCACAACTTAGGTGAAACTTTATATCATATATAGCATTTTCTTTCTTTTGAGCATAATTTTAGAATGTTACATTATCTTTAACCTGGTAATGGAGGCTCTTTTTTCTCTCTGTCACACGCGCACACTTTTTGAAAAAAAAATTTGTCCCATGGAAATAATTCAGTTATTCCCAGTTGATTTAGAGGTGGATTCTCCAACAATTAGCATGTTCAGGTTATACACTGATTAAATAAAATCCTGAATTGACACCAGGAGTGTGCTTGTTAAAACTTATCCAAACACTCAACAACCAACTTGAAAAGTGAATGACCAAAACCTTATCCAATCCAAGACTTCACTAATTGCCATCTTTGGCAGAGCAGAAGTGTCAAATGCTGATCTGAATTCCAGCAGCCTGTCTTAAATTTCTCGAAATTCAACCCAGATCAACTTGAGTTGACTTGGAAAGGCAACAGCCTAAACATTAGAACATTTAGTCTCCAAAATCTTTTCATGGTGTGATATTTGATTGAAACTCCTGTCCTTAGATCTAACTACTTCATAATCCCTCTTGTCTGACTACTATTGGATTTTCATCCTACAAATTCTATATGGTCTAAGCCTCTCATTCAGCTCATAATAAGTGATATATGCGCCTTTCAGATATAGCCATGTTATGGTAGTTCTGCATTAGGGAGAATATAAAGCAACCAGAAAAGAAAGGGAAAGAAGAGAGGGTGTGAGGTGGTATAGAGAGAAGGGTACCAGTCATTTATAGGCTTCTTCTGTTTTCTGATTGACTTATTAAATGGTGGTACAGCTGGTACTTTGCATCTTCTGCATCATTAATTCTTCTCTGACCTTGGTGAGGGCTTTCTCATTTGCATTTGGCGGTCTAAAAGCTGCAGTTCAGGTGCATAATACACTGCTTAATAAGGTTATTAATGCACCTGCCCAGTTCTTTGATCAAACACCAGGTGGACGAATACTTAACAGGTTAGACTGAGATGCCTACTGGAGATCATGTAAGTTTAAGATGTATTAGCAGATATAAAACTTATTTGGTTTACCATATAGGTTCTCATCGGATCTCTATACAATTGATGATTCTCTCCCATTCATCCTCAACATTCTCCTGGCTAATTTTGTGGGCCTGTTAGGAATAGCAGTAGTTTTGTCCTATGTTCAGGTATTTTGGACATCCATTACTTCGATTCTACAGTCTTCCAGATTTCAATAAATTAAATAGCCCTAGTGATGAAATTTTGATGGAAACAATTTACTTGAATTTTGTAGGTGTTTTTCTTGCTTCTACTATTTCCATTTTGGTACATCTATAGCAAGCTGCAGGTATTTGCTTGACTTTGTCATGTCCATTCTTTAGAATATATTTATGGTTTATACATTCTTACAGAACTTAAGGAGGTGTATCTGTATATCTGAGTAGATGCATAAATGCAAACTTGTTTGAATTGAGAATAGTGGGGAATAAATGAAAATTTCAAATTTCAAGAAGCAAAATGGCTGAAAACAGGAAGAAATGGAGCTGAAGATCTAGAAATTATCGGACAATTTTAAGTATTAAGGTGGATGTGAAACCCTTGGTTCCAGAACTCAGTATATCTATTCTAATTTATACAAGACTAAAAAAAGAAAAATGACTTTGAAATGGGGTAGAGCTGAGTGGAACCTGTTGATTAACAATAAGCTCATTTTAAGTTTGCAGAGGTTGTATATTTAGGTTCTCTTTATTCAGTCAAAAGTTTTGTAGTTCTTCTACAGGTCGACATCTAGAGAACTGAGAAGGTTGGACAGTGTCTCACGCTCTCCAATTTATGCATCCTTCACAGAGACACTCGATGGATCATCAACTATACGAGCTTTCAATTCTGAGGTAGATTTTCAGATTTTAGTAATCCCTTATTTATTAGTTCCTTTAGATGTTCATAGGTCAAAGGAGAAAAGCTCAACTGTTCTAAAGAACATGAGAGTCAGGTTCTGAATTCATTTTGTGTTGATTATTTTAGAGATAGTATTAGCTGTTGTTCTTTCCTATAGAAAGGAGTTCAACCTTATCAATGTAAGTCACATATGATATAACAGTCATCAATTCTGCTGTTTATTTACAGAGAGTTGTGAGGCTTTAACCTGCATAGGGGAAAAATTGGAATTCTTTCCTTTTGTAAGAGTTCTATCCATTTCCAAATCATTTTAGTTATGGAATCTCGAATTATTTTAAGAAAAATCATAATAAATAACAGTGCTTGTCTTAAAAAGGAACACTGAGCTGTCACCCCTATACATTGAAGTACTTTGTGACTTGGGTTTCCATGTTGAAACATTAAGATGAACTGAAGGTGTAAGCCCTCTAGTTTGTTTAAAAAGCAGCTAGAGAGCTCATAATTACTCTGCTATTTATTCATGGAAGCTGCATAGAAGGACTGATATAATGAGCCAATGTCCAAGGGCAAAGTACTATATGCAGTTTGACGTCCATTCTAGCCTCAGTTACTACATATGCTCTAACTATCCCCAAACCTTAATTTGTTTTCCTGAAATATGTGTCTTGATTTTAGCTTTAAGTTGTTAACACATTGAATTTCCTGAAATACTTTTTGGGGACTGAACTTTGACTGTATATACAGTTTGGCAAAGAGAATGAATAGATGGCATGAAAAGCATAAATAATTTGAGAGGAAAAGAACATTATTGACGGTTATGACTGGGATCTGAACAGGATTATTTCTTGGCTAGATTCACTGAGCTTGTAGCACAGTATCAGAGAACTTCATATTCAGAGTTAATAGCAAGTTTGTGGCTTTCCCTGCGCCTTCAGGTATATTCTAAAACTTTATGCAGTGAAAGTTATATTCTGAAGTTATGCTTGTAATCAGTATTGTTTTTTTCGTGTTGAACAGTTATTAGCTGCATCCATAATATCATTTATTGCTGTGATGGCTATCATTGGATCTCATGGAAGTTTACCAATTAGTTTTGGTACCCCAGGGCTGGTATATTCCTGAATTTCTTCAAATTGAACTTGTAGGCTACTCATTTTAGGAATAAAAGGAAATCGTTGAAGCTCTTTAGTATTTCCTTGTATCTGGGAGCCAAATGGATAATCTGCGTCCCATGTTCTTCTACAGGTAGGATTAGCCCTTTCATATGCAGCTCCAATTGTTTCCTTGTTGGGAAGCTTCTTGACAAGTTTTACTGAAACAGAAAAAGAAATGGTTTCAATGGAGAGAGCTCTTCAGGTGAGATAGCTCTTTCCTTTTATCATTCATATATATTCTATTTACAGGTTATATGCTGATATACTCTTTCTAGTATATGGACGTGCCTCAAGAAGAACTCCGTGGATTCCAGTATTTAAATTCGAGTTGGCCATTTCAAGGAGTGGTTGAGTTTCAGAATGTTACCATGAAATATATCCCATCTTTACCAGCAGCACTAAATGATATCACCTTCACCATAGCAGGAGGAACACAGGTTAAAGCGATTTGCAGTTTGTTTGTTGCAACTTGATCAATCTATGACCAAGTCCTCAGATTGGATAGATTTCCCTGAAGGTGTTTTTCCTCCTTTAAAATAAAATAAAATTATTCTCAGGTTGGAATTGTTGGAAGAACTGGTGCTGGAAAATCTAGTGTTTTGAATGCCCTTTTTCGCCTAACCCCATTATGCGGAGGACGGATTTTGGTGGATGGCTTGAACATAGTTGATATTCCAGTTAGAGATCTTCGTGCACGCTTGGCTGTTGTACCCCAGAGCCCATTTTTATTTGAAGCATCATTAAGGTACTCCTCTACAATCTAATTTTGTGATCATTTGCCTGACATATATTGTGATAATTTCAAGGCACATTTGATCAGCATATTCCCTTGATTTTGTAATATATAATCGCAAAATCTTGGTTGGATCTGCAAATCTCAACTCATATAAAATGCGAAGGTCATTTGATGTTATCCCCTTGTTATCATTTCTCTCTCTGGCTGTCTTCTTAGTACACCATATAAAAATAATGACATTCAGCTTGTACTTAACCTTTCCTGCATTACAACTTAATTAGTTTTGTTGCTGTCTTCCTTATTATCTCTAGGGACAACCTGGATCCTCTCCGGATGAGCAACGACGCGAAAATATGGGATGTCTTGGAGAAATGTCATGTTAAGGAGGAAGTAGAAGTGGCAGGAGGACTGGAAGCTAAGGTAAAGGAAGCTGGGACGTCATTTTCTGTTGGGCAAAGGCAGCTCCTTTGCCTTGCACGGGCTCTTCTCAAGTCTTCTAAGGTAAATTAAAAGATGATGCTCTGATACTAAATAAAATTACTTGATCCAAGTCTAGTTAATAAACTGGTTGCTAACTATAACTAAGTTTTTTTGTGCGGTTCTACTTGCTTGGTGTCAAAATGTTTTCATTTCGTCAGACTATAAATGCTTTTGCATGGAAAATTAGATTTTCAACTGTTTCAGATTCCTTTCTTTTGGAGGATTTAACTTTAAGAAAGAGATGATAGCTCTAAGAAGATAAATTAATGTTTTATCAAATTTTCTATTATTGAAGTTCTGTTTCAAATTTTATGAAATTAAATTCAAACATAAAACACTACGCATAACCAATGTGTTACACTGCTTTGGATAACAGTGGGAAGCAAGCTTGGGTTGGCTAATAGCTTTTACTTGGCTTTTCCCCCAAAGATAGAACTTGAGTTGCAGAATTCTATTTTACTTCATAATATTCCAAAAGAAAGAATGCTAGTATTGCCCTTTTAAAATAATAATATCAGTGATCACAATTAAATCTAAGATTGGAAGGCACTAACAATATTGAAAATCTTAGGTTCTTTGTTTGGACGAATGCACTGCAAATGTGGATACGCAGACAGCTTCAATTCTACAGAAAACTATATCCACAGAATGCCAAGGAATGACAGTGATCACAATCGCACACCGTATTTCAACAGTTTTGAATATGGACAAAGTATTTGTTCTCAATCAAGGAACTCTGGTGCGTTTTCTATTTATTTTCTTAATTGTTTTATTCATTTAAATCCCCCTCTTTCCTTCCTGATCCCCTCTAGCATTACTTACAAAATATAGTCTGGCTTCTACTCGATATTAGATCCAATTTTATATTTGGATATTTTTAGAAATGTAGTATCTCCGTTTCAAGTTTCCAAATGATTGAACAACTGTTTCAAATTTGATAATGGTACAGGTGGAGGAAGGTAACCCAAATGCTCTTCTACAAGATGAATCCTCCATATTTTCAAGCTTTGCTAAAGCGTCTACAATGTAATAGATGGTTGATCTCCAAACTCACTAAAACTACCACTCCAAATGTAAGTTTTAAGCAGTTGGAAACTTGAAAGCAGCTAGCACAACTTGTTTTGGTAGATTAGTTCTTCAATGTAATAGATGGTTGATCTCCAAACTCACTAAAACTACCACTCCAAATGTAAGTTTTAAGCAGTTGGAAACTTGAAAGCAGCTAGCACAACTTGTTTTGGTGGATTAGTTCTTCAATCTTTTGTAACATCAGGTTGGATTGGAGAGTGGAAGAGAGAACTACAATCGAATGTTTTTGTTGAAGACAGATAGGTTTTGGTTACAAAAGTGGGTTGAAATTTCTAAATTTTAGTAGTAGTAGTAGTATGATTTGCACTTTGAAATCAGTAGATATCAAAAAGTTCATTTTCAAGAAACTCTGACCCGAAATCAACTGTGATAGTCAAAAATCAAATCAGATCAATCAATCACATATGCTGCAACAATAAATGAGTCAGAACAAAAACTAGTTGTGTAGCTCGTTGGATCCCTCCACTCTTCTCGTGTCTAAGCTTGGAGACAGATACAAGTAGCCCATATATAGGATCCCACTATTTATGAAATACCCGTAAGGGCTCCTTACTCCTTAGTC
Organism: Gossypium sturtianum; assembly: GCA_025698515.1. Classification (NCBI taxonomy): domain Eukaryota; kingdom Viridiplantae; phylum Streptophyta; class Magnoliopsida; order Malvales; family Malvaceae; genus Gossypium; species Gossypium sturtianum. Next base: position 161,225,313 of record CM046955.1, on the reverse strand, counting down.
CTTACAATCCTGACATTATGCACAATATATTAACGAAAAAATGTATTATTATAGAAATTAAAAATACTAATACATAAAAATTACAATTAATTATTAACATATCAACATTAATCAACATATAAAATATTTAACACGATATTTCCTTGCAAAAAAATACTGACGCATATACGAGATAGCCAAATCAAGAACCCCCTTCTTACACATATGATTATCAGTTCAAATATCTGAGATAATTCGTGTTTTTAACAAAGATTTGGTTAAAATGATAAATATATTTATAAAAAATTAATATAAATATTAAATGAGATTTCAATTAAATGATAAAATAAAAATATTAAAATTATAAAAGTTTGAGTTCAAATTTAATTATAAAGATAAAATAAATTATATTGTTATGATATTAATAGAGATAAAAATAAAATGTAAAATAAAAAAATTATAAAAGTTTTTGTTTAGTTAAAAAGATTTTAGTGAGAAGGCACCCAAAAGAAGCTATATATGTATTATGTATATATATTATGATTGTTTTTCCCTTTTTGTTCCCCAGTTAATTAAAGAACCGTTGGGAAGCTCCAAAGCTGTTTGTCCGCAGAATTTGAGAAATCAAAATAATAAACAGCATTAGTGTTTCTTCCATAAATTTTTTTCTTGTGGTTTTGTTTATTTTTTATATTCATATGAAATAAAAAAGTTGCCATACTTTCTTCTATCCAAGTCCAAGCTCTCTGCAAATATGGCAATCCCCTCCCCATTAGAGACTTTCCCTATCATTTCTCAATTTTTGAAAAAACTAGCCGTTTCTCTTTTCCGACTGCAATTCCCTAACCCTTTCGAATTCCCTTATATATTCTTAACTATAATCTTCACTAGATTTATTTCCCGAGAACTGAGATTCAGAAAATCTTTGTTGGGTTTCAATAGATTTTAAGCCATGAGTTCTGGTCGTTGTGCTGCTTGTAGATATTTGAGGAGAAGATGCACCCAAGATTGCATTCTCTCACCTTATTTTCCCTCTAATAATCCCCAAAGATTTGCTTCTGTTCATAGAATCTATGGTGCAAGTAATGTCACAAAACTACTTCAGGTATCTATATATATATATATCGATTTCCTGATTGTGGGTTTTACATTTATCTTTAGATTTTTTTAAAATTAGATTTTAACTGTCAAACTTTCTTTCTGTCTTTACAATTTTTCTTTGCAAGTTCAACATTGCATTTGATTTTGGAAACTCTGTGTATTTAAAAATGTTATGTTCAACATAATAATAATAATAATAATAATAATAATAATAATAATAATAATAATAATAAAGAAAAGGGGTGGCGTTGCTTAATATTTGTTGACATTGATTTTGATAAAGATTTTAGATATCTAGTGTCATAGGACAACCAGTGGGAGATGATTGACTTATGCATAGACTTAATAGTTTTTGAAGGAACAATACTGTTGAGGGTGAATGAATATAACACTTCTTTTTTAACTTAGTTCCCTCTGATCATCCAGCGACTTCCAGCCCATTTGCGAGCTGAAGCAGCGGATTCCTTATATTTCGAGGCACAATGTCGGCTTGAAGACCCTGTCTATGGCTGCGTTGGCCTCATATTTCTGTTGCAGCAACAGATACATAGTGCAGAGAGTCAGCTAATTAAGACTCAAGCCGAGATTGCAGTTATGAAATCCCAGACCCAACACCCCCAAACTCAACCATTCCGAGCAATATCCGGTTCCAACAATTTGTTGCTACAACAGTCGGACAATGATGCCAACCTCAGTTTCTCCAACCAAGTTTCTTCTGGGTTTATTTAAGATTAAGATTCGGTGTGTTCAAATGTGGTGAATAACACGAAACAAGCTTTAGTCATCATGCAGTAAAAGTGATTTATATTATATGAAATTTATGTTTTTAGGTTTTATTATATGATAGTGATACCGTATTCCTTGTTATGTTCCTATAAAAGCATCAGTATCCATCACCTATATCCGATGTTTATCCAGATGTGAATAGGATGATATGATCCTCCAATGATTCTTCAAACACATTAAAATCTTGGAAAAAATTGAACATACTCATGTCTGACATAGCTGAGCTATTTATCCTCAGTATGAAAGCAACTGTACTGCTTAAATCATATTCCCCTGTGCTATAGTTATGCAGGCTCCCCTTGTTGACAACCAGTATCACCAAAGATAAAATAGTCTTGACATATTTGCTCTAATATGGTTCATTCTTGATAGCTAAAGAAACACTGAACCAGATAAGAACTGGATAAGTACATCCATGTACAGTGTTGTTAGTATCTAGGATCATTATACTGAGCATTATTAAAGTCTTTGTGAGAATAATTATCATACTCCTTTTGGAAATGTCATCTAAAATTTGTCTTGTAAGTTGGGAGTTTCTCCAATTCTGACCTGTGTGAGCGAGGACCTAAATTAGTAAAGCAGAATGAATTATTTCCAACAATAACTGTTTCATTCCCTTCCAAATTAGTATAGTCTTTGGTATGCATATGGTATAAAGTAATAAAAAGGCTTCACATACAGATGTTAGCTGCCATCATTGGTTTCAAAAAGTTCCTCCTCTTAGTGTAAGCATACTGCTCTTTTCTTTTTTGTAATCTGAACTTTGTGTTGTATAAGCTGAGAGTTAGTTCTATTTTGACCCGTGCAAGTGAGTACCCAAATTAGTAAAGCAAAAGGAGTTATTGCATGACAGTTCTTTCCTCCAAGGTATCTGCTACACTTTAATTCTTTGTCATATATCTGGTATAAAGTAATTAAAAAGGTTTCAAATGCTGGTTTAGCTACTGTTTATCATATATCGTGTTAGTTTAGTGATATAATCATTTGGTTTCATGTTTAAGCTTTTATAGCAACAGTTTTGCAAAGATTTTTCAACATTGAATTCGTCTCAATCTAGTCAGTTGCTACTCCCTTCTTACAGCTCATCTTAGAAGTCCAGACCTAGTTTTTCTTTTATGATGGAAATTTCATTTCTCCAACACCAAGCAGGATAACCTGCTTTTGCAAAACTGATGCAGAATAAAGCAACAGGTTGCCATCGGTTGTAAAACAATGCAAAGCATGAACAACAATGAAAATAGGGACAGAGAGTGTTAACGAGATAACATATCAGCTTAAGAATTCTGATCATCAGTAGCCCTATACATCATAGAAGTATTAATGAAGCATGAATTCTCTGTTGCTGTTCTGTACTTTTGCATCTAGTTTTTCTCTGGAATAATATGAACTCTTTAAATTGAGTTAGCCGTCAAGCGCACATAACTGAATAGGGATTGCTGCTTTGTGGTAATGACATATCTTTTGTGATTTTGAGATAGTGGCATAACAGATCACAGGTTAACCTTAACATGACCAACTGAATTAACAATGTCATATCTCGGCCAGAGAGTTGACCATGAGCTTTTGACAGAGTGAGAGTCAAGAGTCTTAGCCATCTAGCTATAGTCCAAAAACATTTACTAATAAAGTTTGGTTACCAGAAGACCTACTGCTGCTTGGATAAAGTAAGCTATTGCTCTTGCCATTCAAGACTGCTGCAAATTTACATTTTATTGCACCATTCTTTAGCATGTTATATTGACCCTTTGTTTTTTGTCAGATTAAAATTATAAGTGTTCATTAGAAGATGATGAGGGTCTTGTACAAGAGAAGGCAACATGCGTTGATTTTTGTACGGTTTAAGCCAGATGGTGTTATACTAGCTGACTCAACCCTCTACTCCACAAGGCATTGGAACTAGCAGAACTGGTTTGCTCATTAACTTGTTGAAATTTTGAACCCAAAACTTGAAATCCATAAATTTTTCACGAGGGATTGAGCTGTGCAAATGATGATCCATGATAAATGTTGGTAGTAAGTTCATATTTAAATGGTTGAATCAGTTTAGGCATTGACCAAGAAGTTATAATCATAAACTATTGATGAAATCTAAGGTCATTCCTCAAGCAATCCATCACCATCCCAAATATAGAACAAAAGTAAAAAAAAAAAAAAAGTTTTCAAGGAAACTGTTAGTCACTCTGCAAGTAGTAGCCCCATTCGGCTTATATTTTGAATATTTATTTGATTGCAAGCACTGATATAATGTAGACCTCTTTAAGGGTTAGCTAAGCTTTTGCTTCTCAATGTTCTCTAATTATTTTTTAAAATAAAAAGAAATGTTTTATTTAAATTTAATTATAAAAACATATCAATATTAATACAAAAACATTTTAGTAAATAATGAAAATGGGCAAACCAAATGAAATTGGGTATTCAAAATTGGATGAATAAATGATTTAGATGGAGGATCACAAAAAGTATCATAACCAAATCATCTCAAAGATCAAACATACCCACCCATTGATTCCCTGTGTCTTGTGTTGGGTATGTGTTTGCCAATTGCGGACTTGGGATATTATTATTGCAATGTTGGTCCTAAGCCATACAATTTGTTTTCAACAGGACACCTGTTAGTGAGGGAGAGCATTGGTCCCTGCAATAGTGAAGCTCATAACTTGACAAATGGCTGGAGATGGATTTGATTTCTTTTAATCTGCATTCTAAGTTAATACATAAAAGTTAGTGTGATATTCTACCTTTACATTTAAATTTAAAACTTTGTTTATTGAATTGGATTCTCAGCCGAAAGTGTCTCTACTTTAGACTATAATACTAATATTTGGATGACAACAGATCAATGAATTATTTAAAGCAAAGTAAAACCACGTACTTTTTATCAATCTCTAAAATTTGTGTCCTAATTAATTTCATACTCTCTTTTAACTTTCCTCACCTCACCATAACATCAAAACCCAAAATTTTTAAGCTGCGCATGATAATGTTTTTTCCGCTTATAAAAACCTTTTTGTTCTTAAATTAGGATAGTCATATTTAATTTGTTATTTAAAAAAAAAAAAATGATTAATTATTACCATTCAATTGATTTCTTTGATGTGGTAATAAACAATTAAATGTTGTTCTTGTAATGAAACTATGACCATTTAAGATAATCATTATCAAAAGTTTAAAAAGAAAATGTCAAATATCACGAGGGTCCACAAAAATCAATGGTGAAGAAGGTCGAGAGTTCAACCAATCAGACAGTCCACATCTTTCGTCTGATCCATAATTAAGCTTTTTGATGCACCATAAATCCTCAGACATAGAAAGCTTCCTCCAATGTGGGATAACCTCTCGAACAGGGTCTCTCTGCCCCACCTCCGCCACCACTGCCCCACACCCATCATCATCTCGACCCATGTTATGGGCGAAGGCACATAGAGATTTCATAAGACGGGGTCCATTCTTGCCTTCCATGTGTAAACCATACAGAAAATAAACCCAAAACTTCCTGAACACATCGGGAAATGAAGGCAACATCATCCATGGCATCCAGGCATCAAGCACCCTGGAAGCCATGCAACAAGCGTACGTCAACATTGACACCCCTTTCACCTGCAACCTGAACAATTGCTTGGTGCTCCAAACACTCATGATAGCGAAACTTGGTGGAAGAATCCCTGTTTTGGGATCCCATTTGGGGAGACTTTTCTTTGGTAAGGCCATGAATGTGCCCAAACTCAACTTGTTGGACAAAATCTTATCTATGTCTTTAGGGAAGAATTCTGAATTTGCAAATGCCCGTCGGTACAGGGTCTCAGCCAGCTTTGGATTGAGTTGAACGATGGCTATGCCTGACCCTAATGATTTGTAATGAGCATGAACCGGCTGCACTAGCATTGTTGGGGTGCGGAATTTGGTGTATTCACATTTTCTTGTGAACAAATTGATGGATGCTTCATTGGTGCAATCTGTGGCCATATATACGTACTCTGCTCCATTTTTCTTACACCATTCTTCTAATTTCTGAACCAGTTTTTTCCCAATGCCTAGCCTCCTGCGTTTACGAATAATTAGAACCCTCAACTAATTTGATTGAGACAAAATAAAAAACCCCTAATAAGATTGAAATAATCAATAAACACATGCATACAAAAATCTTTCATGGTGACTATACAGGAGAAAAACAAATAATAATAATAAAGAAGGCATTGTGGACTGCATTATAAAGTGAATCACACAAAGTAACATTCCAAAACACAATGATAAGAAGCATTAAGCAATAAAAAATAATAAAAGACACCCTCAGCGAAATAAAAACAAGAGAATAATTCATATAAAAATTCAAGAATGACATAAGAAAAGGCGGCAGCATCAAAAGAATTCAGGAGACATTTGGGTGGACCATTACACTAAAAGCATAGAATGAGATAATAAATACCATTTTCTACATTTTTTCCTTTTTCTTTTCTGGAATAAGTCATTTATAATGAAGTGGATTCAATACAAGTGTCAGTGCAAAACTAGTTGGCATTTTTCCTCTTTCCATTTTACATACGAGGAATATTTCATATTTGTTGGGAAAATGATAAAAAGGAAAAACTATTTAGGGACTAAATTAAAAAATTATTAACTTCACCCCTTAATTAAAAGGGCCAAATGGGGCTCGAAGAAAGCACGAGAAAAGAAAAATAGTTATAGAATTTCAGGAGAAAATGCGGTAGAAAAGGTAAAAGGGAACAGGTTCTCTCCTGTTTCTTGTCTTGATGTGAATATCACCTTTCTTTACAAAAAAATATACTAAAAAAATATGCAAAAAATTTATTATTTTCACTAAGATAATTTTTATATTGTTATTGCATTTGAATATGTTTTCAATTTTAATTTATAATAAAATATGTTTAATTTATATCCTAATCTATATTAAATAAAGAATCACAATAAAAATTTAGGTACTTGAAAACCAAAACAAATTCAAAGATGTATATATTTTTTAATATTTTAGGCAACCATAAATATATATATGCATGTATAATATATACCTGTGGGAAGGAGCAACCCTTAAACCCAGAATATAAGCTAACTTTACATAAAGTGAATTCCCTCTTGTCACAGTTTTTATACACCCTCTTATAACTCCTACTATCTCTCTTCCATCTCCATATTCCGCGACCTGTTTTTCAACCCCCAAGACAAAGTGACATCAGCAAAGTAAGGAGAAATAATCATGTAATCATAACTTTCAAATAGAAAACTTTGAACATGCATATATATATATATATATATATATAGAATGATATTGGGATTGGGAATGAGAAGTAATGGGATTAATTGATAAAGCATATATACCAGCATGATGTGAGAAGGGAAATGGCGGACTCTACAAATGGGGTCACCTAAAAGGTCAGCCACAAGTGAAGGCTTTCCTCCTTCCCCAATTTCACATCGTCTCTCCATCTCCTCCACACCCACCTTGTCTTCCTCTTCATCATACTCTCTCACCACCACCCCCACCCCCACCGTCGGTGCTGAATTCACAGCCGCTATTTTCACTGACATATTAGCAAGCAAGAAAGAAAGAAGAAGAAACAAGAATAGATGGATGTAATCAAAGTGATGGAAGTAGCAGTAAATATATACTAGTCAACTACTTGTCTATGTGTTTTATTTAGTTTGCTTCGTTTGCTTTGCTTTCTATCTCTCTCCATATATAAAGAGTGGATTGTCTGAAGTGTCAAAAGTAACTGTAGCTGTTTTAATGGAGTTTATTCTATTTCTTAGGGATGAGATGATGATGATGAATCGTATTGAGTCACATTTTATTTAATGTTACTTTTTTTTCCTTGCTAATAGTCACAACATGTAAAATATAAAAATAATATAATGGGCATATTATTATTAAAATATTTATAATATATTTCACGATTATTAACATAAAAAGTATGAATTATTTATATATTTATAAAATATTCAAAATGTTAGAGTAGTGTGGTTCAAATCCCGTCACTTGTTAAAGAAATAAAATAGAGAGGTAAAAAAGGGGATCTGTATGGACGAAGTTGCAAAATAAGATCAAAAGAGAGGCTGCGAATCAAAAGGGAAAACAACCAAAACAATTCAAACAATCCGATGAAGCTAATGTAATAGAAGACTACAGTGATGGTGAACTCCTAGTTGCTTCTGTTGACAACTCTAAAGTAAGAAAGGAATGAATCCTGGATTCTGGTTGCACTTCCCATATAAATACCAACCAGGATTGGTTTACAACATTTGAAACAGTGTATGAAGGTGTTGTTTTAATGGGAAATAATACTTAATGTAGAATTGCAGGTATTGGCACGGTCAAAATTAAGATGTTCGATGAAGCCGTCAGAACACTTAGTGACGTACGACATATACCAAAATTGAAGAGAAATTTGATTTCATTGAGTACTCTTGATTCAAAAGGGTACAAGTACACAGCTAAAAGTGGAGTTCTAAAGATTAGCAATGGTTCTCTCGTTGTGATGAAAGGGTAGAGAAAGACTGTCAAGTTATATGTTTTGCAGGGTTCGTGCAGCCGCCGCTTCCTCTTCCTTGTCAGATGATGATGTTATTAGGCTTTGGCATATGCATCTAGGGCATATGAGTGAAAACGACATGGCAGAATTAAGTAAAAGAGGATTTCTTGATGGACAAAGCGTTAGCAAATTGAAGTTCTGTGAGCACTATGTTTTTGGGAAGCAAAAGAGAATTTGATTCACCAGAGGAATCTATAACACGAAGGGAATGCTAGATTATATTCATTCTGATCTTTGGGGACCATCTAGAGTGCCTTCTAGGGGTGGCGCTAATTATATGCTAACAATCATTGATGAGTTTTCCAAAAATGTTTGAGCATTTTTTCCTAAAGCAGAAAAATGATGTGTTGCCCATGTTTAAGGATTGAAATACTATGATAAAAAAGCAGACGGGAAAACAGATAAAACACCTCCGCACAGATAATGGCTTGGAATTTTGTTCTGATAAGTTTAATGAATTGTGCAAATCAGAACGAATCATGAGACACTTGACAGTTTGTCATACTCCACAGCAAAATGGTGTGGCAGAACGAATGAATAGAACAATAATGGAAAAGGTTCGATGCATGTTTCCGAATGCTTGTTTACCGAAATTGTTTTGGGCTGAAGCGGCCTTTACAACATCTTTTCTAATTAACTAGTCTTTGGTCGTGTCCAAACTAACTATGACAACGAATAAGGCAAGCACACCTATCGTTCGGTAGTATAGCTATGGCAAGACCAGAAATCTCGTATCCTTAAGGACCAAGAGTACTAGTAGTTACTATCTTTTTATTATCTAGCCTAAGTATTAAGGGAATCGATGTTTAATTAAGTAATTACTAAACTAAGGATGCTAAGACACAGAGAGTGAATTGGGAAAATACTTTGGGAAAAACCAGTTGATTAAGACAATACCCGAGGAAGAATCCACTTAGACTTCACTTGTTATTTAACTTTGAACCAGACGATTTATTCACTTGACTTGATCCGTAAGATTCCCTAATTTATATTAATACCTCTTTCGAGGCTACTAACGTCTAACCCTAGGTTGATTAATTGAAATCTCTTTCTAATTAAAACCCCTAGTGTTGCATTAACTCGATCTATGGACTCCCATATTAGGTTTGACCCTAATCAAATGATTTTTCGTCATCCTATCTCTAGGGTTGCGATCAACTCCGCTTAACTATGCTAGATCTACTCTTAAACAGGACTTTTGCTCTCTCGCTAAGCACATCAATACTTGAATCAATATCCTGAAATATTAAAACAAGAATTAAGAACACATAATTAAGAACAAATCAAGTATTTATCATACAGTTGAGAAAACAATAACAAGATTCGTCTTAGGTTTCATCCCCTCGGTATTTGAGGGTTTAGTTCATGTTTAATAAAGAATACATCTCGGAAGAAAGTAAATAACAAAACATAAGAAAAACCCTAAAACCCCCTGAAGGAAATTGAAGGGAAGATCTTCCGTCTTGAGTGTGATTCCGGCTTCTGGGATGAATCAACTGGCTATCTTCGAGTAATTTTCCGTGTTCAGCCCTCTCTGCAAGCCGCCGCCGTCAAAAGCCACGCATGTAAGGCTTCTGTCGACTCCTCTTTTAGGTTTCCCTCTAGGGTGTTTATATAGGCTTTCGGGGTGCCTTACTTGGCCCACAAGTATCCTAATCTGAATGAAACTCATCTTGGCCACGGCAGGGACACACCCGTGTGAATCGAGCCCAGGCCGTGTTCGAGTCTGCTAAAGTGGCACGGCCGTGTGGTGAACTCCAGGCCGTGTTGATTTCCTACTTTGGCCCATTTTCTCCGTTTTCGGCCCGTTTCTCATTCTTTTCATCCTTCGATGCTCTCCTAAGTATAAAACATGAAATTAAAGGATTAGGAGCATCAAATTCCACAATTCGAGGGATTAAATCATCCAAAAGTATGCTAAATGTAGGATTAAAATATGTATATATTACGGTTTATCAGTCTTCGTCCATTGTCGTTGAGAAAAAGACTCCATAAGAGATATGGGCTGGTACTCCTGCTAATTATTCTGATTTGAATATTTTTGGGTGTCCTGCGTATGCTCATGTTAATAATGGTATATTGAAGTCTAGATCTATTAAGTTTGTTTTTATTGGATATAAGGCTAGTGTTAAAAGGTATAAATTATGGTGTCTTGAAACTAGGAAAGTTGCAATTAGCAGAGATGTTATTTTTATGAGACTGCTATGTTGCATAACTTACCTCTTAAAGACTCTTTTGATAAAAGACCAGCAGAGATCAAACACACATGTGAAGCAAGTGGAGCTTCAAATTGATCCAAGATCTACAACAGAGTCTACTCATCAGGTTAGTATAGAAACTCAGAGTATAATTTTTTCTTCACCACAATCAGCACCACAATATTCTATTATCAAGAACAGACCTAGAGGAGAAATTAAACCTCCAAAGAGGTTCACTAAGGTTGATTTCGTTGCTTGTGCTTTAAATGTGGCTTAAGATATAGATGCAAATCAAGAGTCATCTACTTATTCCGAGGCAGTTAGTTGTGAAGATTTAGGCAAGTGGATGATTACTATGCAAAAAGAGATGGAACCACTTCATAAGAATAGTACTTGGAATCTAGTGAAGCTTCCTAAAGGTAAAAAGGTTGTTCGTTGTAAATGGGTGTTCAAAGAGAAAGAAGGGACTCTAAGAATTGAAGAACCTAGATATAAAGCAAAACTGGTTGCAAAAGGTTACAATCAGATTCCAGGTGTAGACTTCATAGATATGTTTTCTCCAATTGTTAAGCATAGTTCAGTTCGAGCATTACTTAGTATTGTGACCATGTATGATTTGGAGCTTGAACAGTTAGATGTGAAAATAATATTCTTGCATGGAGAACCTGAGGAAGATATTTACATCCAACAACCAAAGGGTTTCATAATCTCAAGAAAGGAGGACTATGTTTGCTTGCTGAAAAAGTCTCTTTATGGCCTAAAACAGTCACCTAAGCAGTGGTACAAGAAGTCTGATTCATTTATGACTACTCACGATTTCAAAACAAGCAATTTTGACGGTTGTGTTTATTTTTAAAAAAAATAGTGATGGTTCATCTGTATATCTACTCCATATTGATGACATGTTGATAGCAGCCAAAGATAAAGGAGAGATAAGAAAGGTCGAAGCCCAACTTAGTGAAGAATTTGAGATAAAAGACTTGGAAGCAACAAAGAAGATACTTGGGATGGAAATTCTCAGAGATAGAAAAGCATGTAAATTGTACCTAAGTCAAAAAGGGTACATTGAGAAAGTTCTTTGCAAGCTCAATATGCAGAGTGCTAAGCATGTTAGTACTCTTTTAGTAGCCCACTTTAGACTTTCATCGGCCTTGTCTTCGTAATCAGATGATAAGATTGAATACATGTCACGGGTTCCATATTCAGTGCAGTAGGATCTCTCATGTATGCTATGGTTTGCTCACGTCCAGATTTATCATATGTAATTAGTGCAATTAGTAGATACATAGTGAATCCCGGTAAGGAACACTGAAAGTAATTTAGTGAATTTTCAAATACTTACGAGGTATTGTTGATGTTTGCTTACAGTTTGGAAGAACTAGAGATGGAGTCATTGGGTACGTTGATTCTGATTTTGCTGAAGATCTTGATAAAAGAAAGTCTCTCACAGGGTACATCTGTACTATTGGGGGTTGCGCCATTAGTTGGAAAGCCACTTTGCAGACTACAGTTGCTTTGTCTACTACTGAAGCTGAGTACATGACGATTACCAAGGCTTGTAAAAAAGCTATTTAGTTGAAGAGACTCCTTTTTGAACTCAGTAAAGACCTTCAGATCAGTACAGTGTTTTGTGATAATCAGAGTATCATCTTCCTTACGAAGGATCAAATGTTTCATGAGAGGACAAAGAACATTGATGTTCGGTATCATTTTGTGCGTGAAATTATTGCTCGTGGCAGAGGCGAATCTAGGAGGGCTGCCAGGGGCCCTGGCCCCCCTAAAATGGAAAATTGTTATTTAGGCCCTTTAAAAAAATTTAAAAATTTAAAATTTTAAATTAATAAAGGTAAAATTACACTTTGACCCCCCTAAAATTATAAAAATTTGATTTAATCTTTTAAAAATTATAAAGATATAGACTATTAAAAATTAAAATTTCATTCGACCCCCTTAAAAAAAAATTTTGGCTTCGCCCATGGCTCATGGTGATATTGTTGTTAGCAAAGTTAGCACTCATGAGTCATGATAATCCTGTAGATATGATGACTAAGTCACTTCCTATAGCCAAGTTTTAGCATTGTTTGGACTTGATCGGTGTTCATTGTTGAAGAATACCCCTTAAGGGGTTTCATGGAAGAGGTGGAGAACTTGTTCGTCGAGAACTCGTGTCAAGGTGGAGATTGTTAGAGTTGTGTGACCCGAATCCTGTCATTTGTTAAAGAAATAAAATAGAGAGTCAAAATAGGAGGATCTATGGGGTTGAAAGACCGAGGGCTATACTTCTTCTATTAGACATTGATTATAATAAGGTTGTTTAACCCTTAAATAGATGTAGTCGAACTCCTCTTATAGTGTGTGTTTTCAACATAGTGACTTTCATTTCCTCTGCTCGTGGTTTTTCCCAATAAAGGTTTTTCACATAAAATCTATGTGTTCTTATTTTTCTTTCTTATTGCTTTGCAATTATTCCTACTACCATTATCGACATTGATTATAACATAATAATATAAGAGAATTGTGATTAAACCTCTTATTAACATATTAATTAATTATTAAAGTTTAGGTCCTGTAATCCTTTCCCCAATTTATACTTGGCTTTATATAAAATAGTGGATAAGTTTATAAGGTTACAATTATTGCTTTGTAACGTTCCAAACTTCTTTATGATCATGTGATATTTCATTAGGTGACTATGATAACTATATGATGATGAAAATCATGACAACAATATAACTAATTAATAAATATATGTGATTATATATAATCTCTATATACAATAAATATATATTTCATGCATAGTAGATATGATTAAAAATTTCGTTCCAAAAAAAACACCCAAATGATTAAAGATTGTGGAACGTAGTATTAGTGTATGATGTGGAGACCTGAAAATGGTATTTTTTAAATTAATTTCATCGATTAGAATTTATATACATATATAATATTGAGAGGTAACACAATTTTAAATATTTGATAAAAATTTTAACCACCATTCCATATAAATTAAATCATTTAATTTTTAAATTTTTAGTTAGCATTTGATGCAACTTTTAGTATGATAAAATACTATAGTGGTTTTCACCAAATTATTGGGGAAAAAGAAAGAAGCATGTAATATGTCATGATATTAATAATATATAACCTTAGCTTTTTGTTTATTTAAATGAAAGGTGGTTATGGTACATAATTAAGACAGGTGTAAGATTAGTGAAGAGCATGGGAGCTTCCACTTAATTTCTGTCGAAATTGTGGGTAATGCACAAATATTATATTTTTCCCACTTAAAATTGAAACATGATGATGCAAAAGGAGAGTACGTACCAAAGAAACCTCATATACGTAATACATGTTGATGAGTGGTTTGATGTTTTTTGGGGATGGGATATACCAGGAGTGGGACAACAGATAGTCGAAGCAGCAAAAGAGAAATTTGTTGCGCTCAAAAAGATTACCCACATTTCTAAACAAGGAATGGATAGTTCACACAATCCTTAATTTGTGAGAGATGAATTGTACAATTTGTCCGCTTAATCATCTAAATTATTTGATGCATACAAATAAAGTCCTACATCTGAATTGATGTGACTTATCTCTTAAGGGACCAAAATATAAAAAAGGTTGGGGGTGGGAGAATTATAGTGATTCTCATCCATTTAATCATCATCAATTGTAGCAATAGGGGGGATGGGAAGTAACATGTATTTGAGTATTAGGTGCATTGTTACTGAAATTATTTTAATTTCACAAGTTTTTAAGTTTTAATTATTTTACTTTAAATGGGATATGTTTAATATACTCCCAATTTAATTTTTTTATAAAATGTTTAATATTGTATCTATGCTTTAGAAATGTCAATATGTATTTTACTATGATACTTGTACTTTGAAAATGTATAATTTGGCACCTGAACTATCAATATGTTATTTATTATGCTACTTGATGTTAACACCATTAATGAATTTTTAAACTAGTCAAATAAAAAGAAAAACCGTCAACTAGTCCCCTTAAAATGGGAAAATTTCCCTTTGCAACCTTTCAAATTTGTAAAATTGTAAGCTAATTTTGACTTGAAGAATGATAAACTTAAATATGATTAAATCCTTGTAAAAACAATAACAAAATTACACTTTTACTCTTAAAAATTTTATAATTTAAAATTTACTACTAAAAGGAAGTGTAACTTCACCCTCCATAAATATATATCCAATCCGTCCTTTAACTTTCAAATGATTTGGGAGTGTTGAAAATACTTGTACAAGTGTTTGTACTTGTGGAAACAGATAACTAGGTAATGAGTTGGAAAAAGAAGAAGAAGAAAAAAGCTTCAAATTGATCATGCATGCTTACACCAAAAAATTCATGGTCGGTCCTTTGTAACCCTTATTATTTGGTGAAAAATGTACTAATAAGATTCTCAAGATTGGGACCTTAAATTATCAGACAAGACTCATGTTCCTCCCACTCAACATTTGCTCAATTCTGCCATGCCAATCAGTCAAATTTTCCTCCAACTTGTTGCTTTCGAAAGTTTTAGAAGAAGAAATTAAAAACTACAACCCCTTTAACCAGAACAATCTCAGGGATTTAGCAAAGTAATCTTTCATATTATATACATACACACACTGAAAAGGGCATCTCTACAGCTAGTTTAACTCACTGTTTATTACTTTAGTTATAAAATAGTGCATAGTTAGGGTGGTAGGCTGGTCCAATTCTAAGCTAATGCCTATATTGTGCTGATATGGTCCAAGTTGGTGTAATTCAAGATGAATAAGAATGTCCCAATAATTTAGCTTAGCTGGTTTAGTAACAGATTCAAAATTCCGATATTATGGTATAGTTTTAACTTGTATATAAAATAAAAAGATGAAAGCATATTCCTGTTGTGGTGAAATAATGGAGTCTTTGGTATAAAGAAAAAAAAATGGTTCCATAATATCTTTGTTTGAAGATTTTGTGTTAAAAAATAAAAACCTTTCCTTTTCCACTTTTTGAGGGATACTAAATTCAAGCAAACCCTTTTTTTGCCTCTTCTTCTGGTGGTTATTATCAACCCATTTGTCCATCAAATTTTCAATGTGAAGCAACTTTCTTTCTTCCATATGGTGTAATTTTTCCTGAATAATGGCATTGAAAGGAATCGTTGGTTTGAGTAAGATTAGGAATTGTTGATGGGAGTTTGATAAACATATTGCAAGAGAAAGAGGGGATCAGTGTTAAGGAATTGATGCAATCTTTCCGCTTTACATTATATAAATCCATAAGAGATGATATTTAATTATATAATATTAATCAAACCAAACTCCAAGTGGTACAATGAACTACTTACCATTCGTTTTATCTACCAATTTCTGAGATGTTTCTTTTTATTTCTTTTAAGTCCACCACAATTTCTTAAATTTTCTAACATTTTCACCACTTAATTTTATTTTATTTTTAAAAAAAAAAAAATTTATTTGGTAATATATATCAACATATTACATGTTTGGTTTTAGAATGTAGTAATGAATGAGGAAGCATATATATTTATTATATAGTAATAAAAAGGCAAAGAAGCAAATCGTATTGGATTGATTATTTAAAAAACAACAGCCACCCCATGCCTGAATTAAAGTAGTATAATCATGAAACATATCTGATGTTGAAGCTATAGATTATCTGAAAGGAAGTTGCTATTCTTTCAAAACTATAACTATGATTACCATGTGTCGGAAAACAGCCTTTTTTTATAAATTTGTATAAATTAATGATTTTTTTTTTTATTAATATTTTCATGCTTTAGTTTTATTTTGTTTTTCATGTCGTATTTCAATTTAGATTATATTAATATTGTTGGAATTTAAGCCTTAATTAATTTATTTAAAAATTAATGAATTAAAATTTTAGAATTGCTTTTCAAACATAATAAACGCATATTCTAGATAAGTAACAAAAAATTAGATGAAGGGTTTGTTTTTGTTATGGTGTATATTTGTGATGACATATGGAAAGAGCCATTGGCTTTTAATTATTATTATTATTTGGTTTGGCACTTGGCATCACATGGAGTTTTATGTGGGGTGGTCCTTAACCTAAAGAATATTTTGGTCCCGTATTAAATAATGCCTCTATATTACTTTAATAATTTTTTTTTTTTAATAATCATTGCTATAATCTACAATACCTGATTATTACTACCATAAAAAAAGCAACTTCTGGGAAACCCATTTTACTGTTAAAAAAAAAAAAAAGCTGCAAAGTCAAAGGAAATTTAGGGTACCGTACATTAACATTATTAATTACTAATAATGAATGCAAGTCCCTTTAAGTTTAACTATCATTTTAAAAATAACATTTCTTATTTTAAAGGATTGTCCTTCTCAAGGATCAGATGAAAATTGAGTTTTTTTTTTTTAAATGGTTGGAATCTGGATTTTTTATTTTGGAATTGTGGGTTTTTATTTGGCTCTTTTTGGTAGGTTTTTTTTTTTTTTTTTGTTAATAAATTTGTTTACTTAGTTCCTCCATTATACCTCAATTCAAAAAAATTTAATTTTTCAGTGGTTTAATTTTTGAAAATTTTAATAATAAATATCAATAAAAATTATTTAAAATATAAGTAGATAAAACTTATTTATCACTTAATGAAAACGGGTACACTACTAGTGGAATATTTAAAATTCACAAGTAGGGCTAAGAGTCAAAAAGTACCTATAGGGTATTAAAATAAATAAATATTAATAGAAAATAAATATCAATTTTTTAAGGGTATATACTGAGAGTATATATTTTTTTATTTACAAGCAGATACAAAAAATTGTCATGTCATTGTTTTAAAATATTTATTAATACTTTACTATATCCTTATAAACACCTGTCAACTCTTAACTTTATTTGTGGTGTTTAAAAACTCTATTGATAATGCATCAAATATTTTTCCTTTTATTATTAGTTTGAATATTGTTAAAATTTGTTTATCAAGTCACCCACAACCTCTAATGTGAAAGATATTATGTGTTTAAATACGTTTAAACTCATGTATTTTAAGATGTTGCAACAATGATGATATTAACTCGGTTAAAAATACTACAATTACTGTATGTAAGTTGCTCAAACATGTATTAATTGTAATATACTTGTAAATATACATAAATTCAAGAGCATTTGGTAAGTCGTTATTAATTATTGCATTTCACTAGAGAATTAAAATTTGGTTAAATTCTGCTTTTAACTTCTATACTTTACGAAAGTTATGGATTTAATCCATGTACTTTGACTTGGTTATTTTTAGTTATTATATGTTTCAAAATTTAAAATTTCAATCCTTACCTTGTTAGTTTGTAATTTTGCACGTATTACTCATTAAAAATCTAGTTAATGGATTAACGACTGCCATTTGTATCAAGATTAAAATTTCAAATTTTGAAAAAGTATAGGGACTTAGAATGATACAATTAGAGAATATGGACTAAATCTACAATTGTACACATAGTACAAGACTAGTCATTGACTTTAATCAAACATATTTAATTTTTACAATTTGGGTTAGGACTAACATTTCAAACACTAAAATTGACCAATTTGAAAAGTACATATGGACTAAAATTGATTAAACTAAGGTACAATGACTAAATTCACAATTTTCCCAAAATATAGGGACTCATAGTAGAATTTAACCTTAAAATTGACTTCCTAACTTATTTTGAATGGAAGATCTCATCGATTTAATCCCATTCACATTTAAGCAATATAAAATTTTATACAGAATAAAAAAAAAAAACTTTGAAAATTACAAGTTAATTTATTCCTTAACAAAGCACATCGATAATAAATATATTGAGTATAAATTTATGGTGAAATACATCTTACTTTTTCATCTATTACTACTTAGTTGAAAAGGAAATTTTTTTTTTTAAAGTTATATACTTTTATTATATCCAAGTAGCAAACGGTATATAGTTTGCTTGGAAGTCTTATATAAGGATTAGGTTAGTGGTTCGAATTACGACATTTATAGGTATTTTTATAATTATAACGTCAAATATTGATATTTATCTCGAGTTTTGTAGGTATCGATCTCTATCCATCGAGGCGTTTTCTCTATGAACCGTATATGGCTCTCCGTGAAGGTCGAGGGACAAAATCCCAACACGGGGACAAAATTTTCTATTGTTGAGGGCAACGTCGATTGCTTGGCGAATGATACTTTGAAGACTTCTCTCGAAGAAGTCGACCCCCCTCAACACATTTAAATAATAGGTAAACTCCAAGTTCTTATACTCTTCAAATTCCAAAATTCAAGTCCAATTGTTAACATAGTTAAAGTTCTTTTGTTAAATTCACTGATATGATATTTTAAAACATAAAAAACTCAACGACAACCATGTAACAAAAAAATATTGTAATGAACCTGAATTTAATAGAAGAATTTTAACGATGTTAACAATTGAGCTTATATTTTTAAATTTGAAAAGTAGACGGACTAAATTTTAAATGAATGAAGAATATAAGAACTTGGAGCATATTTTAACCTAGATATTGAATAACCGGTGAATTAGGAATTTTATGTTGAGAACGAGATAAATTAAAAAAATTATTAGGACAAAAAAAATTGTATTAAAACGATTAAAATTGAATTATTGTTTTTTATAAGTGTTTAAAATATAATCTTTCTAATTTAATTAAGAGGATAAAATGTATTAAACTAAGTTGATAATTTAAGGAGAGGCTAAAAAATTAGGCTATATTATATTAAAATGATTGATTGGGTTAATATTATGAATTAATTAGATACATCTATAAGCTTTATAAAATTATACTAAAAAGTTATATAATTTTAAAATTATATTTATAGTTTTATATTAAAAACTGTCCACTAAAATTTTATTTGAAGCAGTTTTTTATTCATATTGTTTTAACAATATCTTATATAGTGGATGTGTTGTTATTTAATATGAATATTTTATGCCTCTCTCTTATTGTATATGTAACAGCCTGATTTTTAGTGGTGTCAGAAATAGTGATTCGGGATCACTAAATCTGACAAGTGAGTTCAAAAATTTAATAAATTAATATATTAGTCAAGTGTGATTTTAGAAGTATTTTTGAATTAGTGAATTTTGTGATTTAAAAGAATTTATTAGGTAAATTGAGTCGAAAATGAGGTATTGAGACCTCGAATTTATAAACTGAGCCAAAAATATTTTTAGAAATATTTATGGAGTGTCATTGAGTTAGTATTAAAGTTTCGTCAGAAAATTTTAACGTTTTGGTAGTCAATTAATTAAAAAGGACTAAATTAAAAAATGTACAAAACTTGCTAAAGTGATTAAATAGCCTAATGGTAAATAAAGGAGGACTAAAAGGGAAAATGGACCATCTTAAATGGCTGAGGCGACATAACGTGAAAAAAATCAAAGATATTTATGTGATTAGGGACAAAATTGGAATTAAAATAAAGTTTATATAGCCAAATGTTATTTTAATAGTTTCTAGACATTTTCTTCATCAATTTTCTGTCAAAAACAGCCATTGAAGAGGATTTGAGCTGATATTTCATATTTTAGCTTCAAGTAAGTTCAATTCTTGCTTTTTCCTTAAAAATTTTATGTTTTTGGACTTTTACAATTAGGTCCAACTATTGAATTCATTTGTTTTTTTGATTCCATGAGTGATTTTTAAAGTTACCATGAATTATTACTGGAATTTTATGATGAATTATCATGGATTTTAAGCTTTAATTTCACTATATGATGATTTTATCAAGTAATTTCAATAGAAATTGATTTTAGGACCTAATTGTGAAAAAGTTAAGAATTAGGGTTTGGTATTAAAATTATGAATATTAATTGCTGTATGGTAGCCTAAAATAATTAGGCAAATTTTCAATTGAGAAAAATTAGCTCAATTGATGGGTTAATTGCACAGGGACTAAATTGTAAAATTGTAAAATTTGGGGTAAAAGTGTAATTTCGAAAATTGAAGGGTATAAATTGTAAAGTGAATTAGAAATGGAATAGATGCTAATGAATGAGTAATTTTATATTATAGATCAAGAAACCGAAGATAAACGGGGAAAAGAGAAATTAACAGACTAGTCCCTAAATTTCTACGAATTCTACAAATATGCCCAGATAAGTTTGTATGGTTGAACTTTGATAATTATATTGAATTGATGGATGGTATTATATATTTATTTATACTATTTGTTAAAAACATGAAATATTATTATATAATGAAATTAAAGTAAATGTTCGGATTTAATGGAACGCGGGATTTGAGTACCATCGTTTGTAGCAAAGGATGAATTGAAGGATAAGACCATGGTTGGACCATGGCAATGTTTAAATGTAAGAGCATAGCTGGGCTATGGCATTTTAATGAAAATACCATAACTGGGTTATAGCATAAAGAGAACGATGTACTCATATCCTTAACTCGTTCTCCGATTCGGAAAGACTTGGTTAGTGACATGGAAAATTCATGTATATGAAACTTGTTTGATAATTATGTACATTTATGATTATGAATTGTTATAAAAAAAAATATACACGAAATTCATGAAAATAATGGTATAAGGAATATTGATTGTTATTGAATTGAATGTATGTGGAATTGTGATATTTGAATATTGAAAAATTGTGGAAATTGAAAAGTGAATCGAAACCCTATTAACTGTATCGGGCTGAGTCAGATATAGTTGGCATGCCATAGGATTGGAAGTGTTCAGGGATACTTCGACCTCGAGTCGATGAGACACTGGGTGTCAAATTGTTACTTCGGATAAATTCGATGAGGTACTGGGTACCAAATTACTTCGGCATGGTCGATGAGACACTGGGTGTCAATCTGTTACTTCGAATTATCCGATGAGGCACTGGGTGCCAAACTGGTGTGTTTTGATTGGATCCGTGTATCTGTCCGAGTCCAAGTCGGGTTAATAGGGGTAAACAAATGAATTGATAATATAATCAATATTGAATATGAATTAGAATGAGATATTGAATTGAATTATGTAAATGAGATGTATGAATCATGAGTTCATTAAATGGACATTGATATTGTTAAATGATTGTGTATTAAATTGTGATAATCTATTTGAGATAGTAAATTGATGAGAATTGTATGTGCTAAGAATGATATATATATAATTAATATTGAAAGACTTATGGTTATTACTGGTATATACCTGAAATACTTGGTAATAATATTTACTTGATATATTGAAAGTGACATGTAAATATGTGATTAACTTTGATATATTGATACAAGGAAATTATGTATATGGTGATGAGTAATAAACCCAAGTGTGATATGTCGTGAAACTAAGTTTATCAATATTGAATTTATATGTAAGATCTGCAAGTATGCTAACTATTGATGTTGCTTGATGATTAGGCAAGTGCCAAGCTATTGATTGAATAGTAGTATGTTTATTTGTTTGAAGCACTGGAATGATAAGTATTTAAGTGAAAATAAGTTAGTGCTCATGAAAGAATGGTAAGGTTTAAATTATGGAATTTCATATGAAATGACTTATTATGTGTTCAATACGAAAAAGGCTTAGTTAAATGTACTAACTTACGATCATGGCTATATGATATGCATATGGAATAAATGTAGAAGAGTTAAAGTTATATACAATTTTACTAAGTTTGGGTAAAAAGTTTATGTGTGTGATATTATAGATTTATTCACCTTGTGAATTAATGAATATAGTTTTATGAGTACTAGGGAAAAACAATATGGAAATATTTGGATATATATAATTTTATATTTGAAAAGAATTAATATGATTAAAGATTATACGAACTTACTAGGCATTCATTGCTTACGTGTTTGTTTTATTTATTTACCTTACAGATTATCAGAAGCTCGAACGGGTTGGAAGCTTCTCGGAGCTATATCACACTATCTATTGATTCTATCGGTAATTATGGATGACTTGATTCTAGTTATAATGGCATGTATAGGTTATTTTGATTAAATGTTAGTCTATAGGTGTTATGTAGATATTAGTCATTTATTTGGTTTGCATTTTGGTATTGTGGTATTTGCAAGATTTGCCTTATAATGTTGATGTGATTGAATGATGAGAGGTAAAATAGTAGTCGAATATGCATAAGAGGTGACTAAAAGCATAATGATTATGTATGTCTAAATAAAAGTTAATACAAAGAATAATGAAAGAGTAAAATTAGCATTAAAATAGTTTCTGGACAGCAGCAATGATTAAACTTTGAAAAATCACCAAAAATTGTGGAAATCGAATTAGAGGTTTAATAAAATATTAAATTAAATTTTATTGAGTCTAATTTTTCATAGAAGAAACGGTGTAAGCAACGGAATTGTAAATTATGAGATATAATAAATTTTGTGAGACAAGGTCAGAATGATTTCGGGTTCCCCTGTTCTGAATTTGTAAAATCATCAAAAATTTTAAAAAAATAATTAGAGGTGTAAATTTATATGTTTAAATTATTAATGGGTCTATTTTCAATAGAAACAAACGGAAACATCATCCAAATCTCGTACTAAGATATAATTAATTTTTAGTGAAGAAAAGTCGAAGCTGTCAAACAGCAGAACAGGGATAAATTTGAAGATTTTACTGTACTTATTGGCTAAATTATAAATTCTGAACTTTTTATGGTAGAAAGACATTTGAGTCTAGTTTCAAAAACATTAAGCGGATCTTAATTTAGAATTCTGTAGCTCTAGATATAAATAATTTAGTGACTACGACTCAAGTGGACAACTTTGATATGAACATAAGTAAATAGTGGAATTATCTGTAATTTTTCTATAAACTCCGGTAACATCCCATAACCCTGTTCTGGCGACGAATGTGGGTTAGGGGTGTTACAGAATAGTACAAGTGTTTGGAGATGATTTTATTAAGAGTGTCAGCACCAACTTCAAACACGGATTATAAAATATATATATGGAAGATAACAAAAAAAAAATTGTTTATAAGTTGTTTTGGTTTGGGCTTGGTTGGGTTCATGCATGATATTAATATTATATCCAGTTGTTTAAATAGGAGAATAAATGCGTTTCAGTGTACTCAAACTCTCGTACTAATAATAATGTTGATGCTAACTGAGCTAATACTCAGTCTTTTATTAAATTTCTAAACATAAACAACTTAACATTTTTTTATATTGTATTTAATTTTCATATGATGTAATTATATAATATATAAAATAAAATAAAATTTACATATTAGAAACTAGAAAATGGGTTGACCGATGCTAGGCTTAGAATAGAAATATTAGAGCCACAACCGACTGATATTTTAGACGGGCTTAAATTTTTTGTTAGACCAATTTGTAAGTTTAATATTTTTATTTAAACCCTTTCATATTTCAAAAGAATTTTTAAACTTTACGAATAACCCGAATTTTAAATATGTCTACCAAGCCCCTAAAGTTCATTTTCTTTCTTTTCCTACCTCCAATATTTATTAATTATTTTTTTCATTTTATTCTACTAAGTACATCTCAAGACTTCAACATTTTACCAATACACTTATATGGCTATTGGCATCATAAAAAAAATATCAAAATTATACATTAATTTTGATTTATTGTGTAATTAAATACATAAACTTTGATTTTGATTTAATTGTATATATTTAAAAAATATATACATCTATTTATTTTTATATTGGATAAGTATAATAATTTGTGTATGTAATACGTAAATGTAAACAAATATTATATCATAATATCGATAATGTTGTTAGTTTTTTTATGAAAAATAAATCAAATTAAAATGTCATGTATAGAACTACAAAAAATCAATATTTTATGTATAATTTTACATATTGAATTAAAGTTTATGTGAAATTTTAGGATATATTCAAAAAAAAATATGAAAAGTCGAAGAAATTTCTAATAAACATAATCAAAATTATTCAATGCATGGTTAGCTTAAAAAGCAAACAACATATCACGATTAAAAACTTTATTTACTCTTTTGATGAAAAGTGAAATTCGTTCAAATCAAGGTTTTTGAATGGTGAATTTGGATATATATATATATATATATATACATATCAAAACATGTTGATTGAGGAATAAGAATCAGAATTCAGGTTTACAAGAACTTTGATGGGTTATTGACTGGTATAATAACCAAAGAAGTATAAAGTGGTTAAAGTTGCTTTACAAAAGATCAGAGGTGGAATTATAGCCATTGAAGTCATTACATATTTCTTTATCATTTATTTTTCCATTTCATACCTTCCAAATTCTTATGATGTCAATTGCATGAGATCACTCTACCTCATAACTTAAATAACCTAATTAAAATTAATCTTGAGATTTTAGAAGATTAATATGATTCAAAAACGTTTAATAATTGTATTTATGTGTAATTATTTGTACTATTCTTTTAGGTATTTGAAAATAGGAGAAATTATTTGGATAAATAGTCATTATTATTTTTGATATTTTTTTTTATTTTTTAAAATGTAATTAGCGAGATTGTGTAGATACTATACTGATAATTACATTTTCTTAGGTTAAACCTAATTATTATTCGACTCACATCGATTTAATTATGTCAACTAAATGTCTTTAAAAATGCAAATAAAATCGAAATGCCAAGAACCCATTTTTTTTTTCCTTGTTAATTATTCATTTGTTATACTATATTTTAGTTATAGTAATAAGAATTTGACCTTTGCAAGCGGTTTTAAGTAAGAAAACATATTGCATGAACTTAAAAAAGAAAAAAAAGAATTGCAAACATTAAAGTTGAAGATATAAATAGATCATCTTCATAAATCATAATTATGAATTAAGTGATTAAAAAACAAAATAGAGAGTAGTTGATACATAGCTTCACTCTTTTCATTGATCTTATCCAAGTTTATGAGATTGAAGGATTTTATGTTAGATGGGAAATGGCAAATGAGTGGAATATTCTTAGAAATTAAGGAAATAATGGGGATAGTGGTAGAAGTGGATAAGGATCAAAACCACGTAGCCATTAGCCATGCAATAATCAAAACCAATGATGGTTCACGATTATCATCATCTTCATATATATATATATATATATATATATATAACATTATTATACATGTTTTTAGGGTGTCTACAGTTTATTTAAAACTTAAATAATTGATTTAATTCGACTAAACGATCGGTAATCGAATTTAGTTCAGTTGAAGGTCGATAATAACTTTTTGGAATTTTGATTATTGGTTAATTTGGTTTGAAATTAGGTAATTAATCAAATTAACCAACTAACCGAAATATTTGTTGTTTTCAAGACTTATGCGGTGTTTCTAATGTTTTATTTGTTGTTTTCACATTTATTTAAAGTTTTTTGAACTATTAAATAAAAGAAAATATATGTTTTATACTTGTTTTAACCAAAAGATAAAAACCATATAAATTTCGATTAACCGATCGAATTAACCAAAATATTTCGATTCAGTTAATGTATTTGAAAAAAAAATTAGTTTAATTAACGGTTAAAATTTTTTATATTTCGAATAATTCAATTAATAGTAATAATAATTCAATTCAAATATTAATCGAACCGGTCGTTTAAACACTCCTACATATCTTTTCACTCACATTTTCAAAGGATAATGACCCATAATCCAAATTTAATATAAATATATAACACCCAAAACATGACTTGATTTGGATAAACATTGGGCCAAAGATCCAAGTGAGCTAAGCTGATATGACCTCCAGATCCAAAAAAGTCAATCTAATAATTTGGACGCCAAACAAAGTCATTGTGAAAGTAAAATTGATTAAATCTATAATAATACAAAACAAGGATATGATTTGATGCGTTGAAATCTATATTATCTGCATTATATTAATATATTATAATAAACATAATAATGAGGCACAAGAATAGACGAATATTTCATGAACTATGAAATCTCAATTTCCGTACCTGTTTTATTAAATTAAAGCAAAGGAGAAGAGGCTTTTGGTAATGTGAATAGGGCAGTCAATGTCATAGCCCAGTTCCTTCTTCCAAATCACAGGAAGTTCAAAGCCCATAAAGCTCAGTCTATTACATTTACTTTTCCTTTGTATTATATTCATAGTTAAGTCACTAAATATTTATTAAAATTTACTTCTTCCCTTCGTCTCGTATCCAAATATAAAATCTCACAACATTGGCAGGCACAAGGGAAAGCAAATAGCCTACATGGCCCTCAAATTTCCTAAATTTAGTGCTTGAATCAATGGTGGAAACTCCCCAACTCTTATGCGATTGTTTTGGGATATCAGGCTTTAACCCACTTTATACCCAACACTGAACATCACCCTTTTCATAACATGCAACCAACCAAGTTAATCGTGAATTGAGATCATATTTAACACTATATTTCATTTTTGGGTACTTGTCAAGCGAATACGTGTGTAACTTATTACTGCTTTTGCACTATAGAAACATTGAAGATAGATATAAAAGGAAAGAAAAGGAATCACGAGTGTAGCCCAAAAAATATATATATATATATATATATATATATGAACACCTCTCCTATACAAGAGCTAGGGACTGTTGAAATATTTGCATGGCTTGTTTAACAGCCTCCACATCAATATCTATCAACTTCCCTGTCTTGGATGAGACAACGGCGCATTTCTTCTCTTCTGCATTAGGAACAAACAGTTTCCCCTTTTCCTCTGAGCAAAACAAGCCGATGCTGCACTCAAATTTACAAAACCCCTTTTAAGATTTACATATATTATTGATGTAAATGATTTTACATAAATCTAGAGACACTCACCTTGGTTTTTCTCGTGCAGTTGCTAGCTGTATAGCTGCTGTGTTTGTAGCGATCACCCCGGCTGAATCATTTATCAGAGCAGCTAGCTAAAGAATCATCAAAAGCATAGCTTAAATTAATGGAGGTTTCCAGTGTCAGACTTTGAAACATGGTATGTTTCTTTTTCATCTCTGCAGACAAGTTAAAAAGGGTTGTTACCCTGACTCTTCATTGTTCCTAAAGTATTTGGACTGGATATAGAAATATGATTCTATACGTATATGAAAAACCTTAGAAAACATTGAGAATACTCGTATACGCTTCTCCGATTATAAAATGAGTTGAAAAAAGTGCATACCTGCCCTGGGGTAGTGATGAAAACAATATTAGCATCATCTCCTACTTCTTCCTCCACATTCTCTCTTTCTTTCTCGTGTGGAATGACAAAAAGTGGCTTAAATCCCCTGTTGGCACAATATAAGATATTTGATTATGTTAAACTTGATAACTAGTTTTAGTCAATGTTTTCAAAAGTGCTGAGATCATGCTCTTTCAACTCAAGTTTATCAGCTAGTCTACTATGTTATTCCAACTCAAAAGTGAATGTCGATTTACCCTCATATCCGTACAACTTGAGAGCAGGTAATAATACCTTATATCCTCAGCTATTTCAGCCCATACTTGAATGGGGAGCAAGCAATCAATATCACCTCGAGACTGCATTGAAGCCTTGGAATCCGATTCTATTCCGTGAATCACTATATATTTCCCTTTCTCTACACCCGCATTTCTGTATTTTTCTGCCACAACCTCCTTCAGCTTCCTCGAAATCGACACTCTTAGGGGGCCAACGTCGTGCCTTGGAACACTCCGAAATGGTCTTCCCAACCAATCAACCATCTGATGGTACCTATAGCAGTACGACCCCACTTAAACCAAAAACATAACACTGAATTCCGAACCGTAATCATTTTCTCTTAAAACAAAGCTTTTCTAATTCACCAAAAGTATATGAATTAGTGGCTTGTTGTAAAACTCACTCACATGTTATATCCAGCATCAGAAAGATTCATGCTATCTGCAGGAAAAGATTGGGAAAGGAGTAATCCAGCACCTGCTGCATTCACATTTGGATAAATGTAGCTCACTCTATCTCGAGCGGTGGTCATAAACAAGAAGGCAGCATGGCCAAGACCCGCCAGTTTTGTCGACAAAACCATGTCATAGTACCTATTCTGCAATTTCACAACCTACATTCAATCTAATCCAATTTGGAGCTACATGAAAACATTGAAAACCATTGTTAAATACCCAAACTTTCATCCATGAAAAGCCAATAACCTTAAGAAGTCCAATCATGTCGGTGTATTCAGCAGGATCAGGCCAGTCAACGTCAGGGTCATAAGCATTAGCCCATCTCACATTCTTGTTCAGTTCAAATGTCTGCTTTCCTCTTGCTGATGCCAATATATCCACTTGAACACCAGGGTATCTGATCAAAATATATTAACAATTAAAGATGGAAATTTTCATACCCAAAATCAGAGCTTCAACATTTTGGTTGCTGTTATTGTTATACCTGTCTTTGATCAATTGAATCACAGGGAAAAACAACAAGTTTTCATAGACACCACCAGAAATGACACAGCAACATCTCCTGACATCACCTCTGATTTTCAAAGGCAGTGAAGCCAACTCCACGGTGAACCCCTTTGGGAATTTCAAGAAACCGTAAGGATTATCAGGGTCTTCAGGGGGCCTAGGATCTTCTTCTTGCTTGCCATCAGTGAACAATGAACCATATTCCGAGAAGGGGTCTTCCACATCATCTTCAAAAGGATCCAGCCATGGGTTCTTTTTCTTAGCATGGGTTCGAACACTTGGCCTAGTTTTGGTGCATGGAGAGTGGTCTAGTGGCGTAAAACATGGTGGCTTAGCTGTTAAGTGAGCAGAAGGAAGTGAAGATGGATTTGAAAGAAATGGAGAAAGAGCTTTGGGTAGTACAGTAGTAGCCATTGATTTTTAATTTTTTTCAATTTCTTTTAGTTCTTTTTACTGGTTTTCTAGTTGTGAATTAGAGCCTGTGTGAACTTTTCCGGGCATTAGGATATGAATGTGTGGAAGGAACTTGGATAAGTGGGTCCCCAACCTAAGCGTATGTCTTTTTGCTTTTTATTGGATAATCACAGAACAACACTGCAACATTTCAGGAGTCTCAATTCCACCCTTGACTTAATACAATCCTCATATGTGAGCTAGGTTAGAACAAGAAAATATTGAATTTGTCTTTTGATACATATTATTATAAATTTGGGGAAAGGAGCATATACTATTATTTTGTGCATATAATCTTTCTTCTTCTTCTTTTTTGCAAATAAATTTATTTGGTAATTTTACCCTTAAAATCATTTAAAAATACCCTTTGAATTTGTAGGACTCCCAAAATTAATACACAGAAGATAATAGAAACATTTAATTATTTTCGCAGCTAATGCGGACTCGGGTCGGAGTAGGACAAAACAAAAAACAACCTTTTTAAAACCCAAACCCTATCTGACGTGGCGCTCTTTCATTGGCGGATCCCTCTGATTCTTTGCTTTTTGCCATCAATATCCGAAACTACCCCCTCACCACCGAAAATTACACCCAGTTCCCTCGAAAGCACCAAGCTTTTATTTCCCCCCCTGATTTTCTCGTCTCATTTTCCTACCACCCAAACAACACCATTCTCGAAAACAACAATTGACCCACTTCCAGTATTTTGCTTGTAACAAAATTTCTCTAATATCACCAATGCAGCACGAAATTTGTGTCCTCCCAGCTTTCTTCTCCACTAGCATTCTCTCACCTTAGCCCTACGATTCTTAACCTTCCTTTTCACTCCATTACTCTTCAATTACTGATTCAAAAGCTCACTGTTTAGTCAAGAAAACTTCAAATTAGAAACTTTTGTAGGGAAATTTTGAGAAGATAAAAAAAATTGAGCCGTAAATGTCGGGACCGCCGAGGGTAAGGTCGGCTAACACTGCAACGGAAATGGAAGCGAGGTCGGTTCTGGGTCCGGCTGGGAACAAGGTCCCGACAAAACCGGCACCAAAATCGACCAAAAAACCGGTCCAGCAAACACCTGAGGGAAAAGACAAAGAGAAGGTTAAAGAACTGTTAACTCCACAAAAGAAACCAACGCCGGCCCCTCAATCTTTGACTTTGACTGCATCGATTTTGAGGCAGCAGGAAAGGAAGGCGGGGAATTTTTCGATGAGTCTGTCGTGCTTGTCGGACGGAGGAGCATCGTCTTCATCGGCAGGGTCGTCGTCGAGTGGGATGACTGGCGGAGGAGGGCGGCGGGGTGGTAAACATGGAATCGGTGTTGGAGTGAGGAGGAAGCAAAGTGGGCCGAAAGGGGAGAGTGGGGTGATTGTGGTGGATTCATGGGAAGGTGGTTGCTTGGATAACAAGAAAAAATGTGGGTGGGTCACACCCAATTCGGGTATGTTTTTTAATGTTTTCTGGTCTTCTTTAAGTTTAGATTATTTGGTTCTCATGATTCGTAATAATGGTATCATTCCTTATATCTCTTGTGCTTTGGAGTTGATTTTTATGTTAAGATAGTTGAATCATGTTCGAACTTGTTGACCGGTCTTGAGTAAATTGGCTGAAGGAGATATTCTGCCTAAGTAGTAACCCCTTTACGTTGGTTTGATTTTAATTAGAAGAATTGAGGAACAACTTGACACAATTTACACTAGTCGAGTCCTTCCTTTTTTACTTTTTTATGAGTTTATATTTGATGCATTGTTTGTGTATATATCTATACACTTATACACTTATCGTGAACTAAATAATGACACTTTATTAAAAGTTTTGAATAGTAAATACAGACAATTTTTTTTTAATGGGATGGCATCATTTGGTTCATTAATTGTATATAAATTTATGTACTGTGGGTCATCATAAATAGCAAGGAACACATCTTTGTTGTATCATTTATAGTAGTTGTTGAAAGGAGATTGCTGGTTGCTTAGTAACCAAGTTTGAAATTGGCTCATTGTTGATTTTGACACTTATATTAGAGAGTATTCATATAACAAAACATTCTGACGGTTGAGAAGATTTTTACTCTGAGGACATTTGAAGCTATTTAAGAGTGCTGTTATCCTTTCGGTTGGAAATGCAAGCAAATTTGATTGAATAGCTTTCTATTTAATTATCTGATCCTATATAGAAGTTCTTATGCTGCTAGGAAGGATATAGCTTCTTCTTCTTTTTTTTCTTTAGCGTAGAAGGTGTAGTTTGTTTTTATTCTTTTCATTTACAGTATCAGCATCAAATATTTACCGCTGCATATGCTGGAAGGAATAGATAGGTAATATTGAAGAGCTCTGTACTAGATATTTGGTACATTCTTCACAATGAAAGGGGGGAGAAAGATTAATGCTTTAGTGGCTGTTTGCGCTCCCTATATACTATATTCTTTCACATCTTGAAGTTTGCAATAATTGCAAGTTTTCTTGATTTGGATGTCAACCGTGAAAGCATAACTTTTCTTAAGCATTCTGGACAGTCTTGTTTTCCTTTATTGTATTTGGGCTATAGCAGATGGTTTTGAGATTTTGGCTTAGGTTGTATTTGCTAGAATGTACCATTTGTCTAAAACCATGCAACTTTAGCATTTTATTAGGGAATGGGATAGCTACTTTTTATCTCAACCTAACTTTGGACTCACCTGAATAGTACACCATTCATTGTTTGAGCATGGCTGTAAATTTGGCCAGCCTGACACTTCTACGTTAATGATCTGGACCATCCCATACTTTGAGCAAATTTATCAGACAACAAGCCATTGAAAATGGTGTATCTTAACTCTAAGCTTTTTATGCAATATTTCATGCTACACCTGAATGTATGGCCTTTTATATTACATGTGAAGAAAAAGTAGACTCTTTTCTTCTTGTTTTAGATCCGCAGTGTTTCAACTAGAGCAGCAGGTTATATCTGTCTGGCTATGCGTGTGTTTGAAGATTCCTAGTTGTAAAATACAACTTGCATTTAATTTCCATGAACAACATTTCATATTTCTTAAAGTACCTGTATCTGTATGTGTCCAACACATTTCCGTACATGGGCATGAGCCATGAGGATATGACCCTCCAAATACCTGGAAAAACTTAGACAAAAATAAACGTACTCGTGTCAGACACATATCATATCTGACACTCCGAGTCCAAGTATTATAGACTCACAATGCTATAAAATTGATGTTATCTTAGTAATTTCTGATTGATCTAATCATGTAAATACTATGAATATAATTTATGAAGGGAATTTTATGATTGTTCTGGTAAGCTAGACCTGAAGCTATTAGTCAAAAATTACAGAGAATTACAGATGGATTTGAATTTTATTTTTATTTTTTACAAGGAATATTGGCATTCGCAGGAAATAAGACTAGAACCCAAAACCTGCTGTGCATCCAACAATTAATTGAGTGCATGAACTACTTGAGGCTTTGCCCCAGGTTGAGATGGAATAATATTTTATTCTTAATTAAGGCTGAGGTCTCTAGAGATGTTCAGATGGAAGGGTTTGGGTTGAAGTTAAATGGAGATCTTGAGAAAGATAGACCAAGGTTAGCAATTTTCTTGGCAATTTCAGATTGATTTTTTATTGCATAGGAAAAGGGCCCCAAAGATGTTGGGGCAATCTAATGTATATGGATCCAGTTGATAGAAAGGGGCATCTGATTCAAATTAAGTGACAAAAAGGGCAAAACATTGATCACAATGTAAGTGGTTTTGGAACTCAGTCATAGGGTAAAGTAGGTAAAATAAGTTCTTTAGCTAATTTTTCACTGGGCTTTAGGCTGATAGCACTTATGTCGAGTTGCATTCATTTTTACAATTTCCAGCTGCTTAAAATCCATTGCCCCCTTTCGTAAGTATGTTTTGTTGCTCCTAAGTCCTTCTGCTATAGTTCTCTCCTTCATGGTTCTTTAAGGCTTTTGGGACCTTTCCCCACGAAAGTCCTACAGCTTCTACTGATGTACCACTTGCTTTTAGTGTATTTTTCAGGTAGCTTGTATCATTTTATAAACATTTGCAAATACTAACTGCTTTTTGTTCTTTGAAAGATCTTTGTTATGTCGCTTTTCATGATGAAGAATGGGGAGTTCCAGTTCATGATGACAAGTATGTAATTTGGTTGCACTATTCATCCGGCTGTACCTTTTTTTTCTCTTTTAATTTCTGCATGAAATTTCAGATGTTAACTTCCTTGGCTTGTTTATTTTGTAAATGCAGGAAACTGTTTGAATTGCTCAGCTTATCAGGTGCTTTGGCTGAACTGACATGGCCTACCATCCTTAGTAAAAGACATTTGTTTAGGTATTGCTCATACTCTATGAACAGTTGTGTTTGAAAGTTGGTCAACTGTGAGGCCTGTAGTGCTTGTCACGTTTGCTTTCAAGTATTTGTAGCGAGTATTATGTATAAAATACTTACTTTTATAGGTGGGTTTGTGTTGTGATTGATGCTAAATTTGGCTTTTATTTGTATGCAGGGACACCTTTCTGGAGTTTGATCTAAGGGCTGTTTCTAAACTAAGTGAGAAAAAGATAGGAGCTCCTGGAAGCCCTGCCAGCTCTCTGCTATCAGAACTCAAGATTCGAGGCATCATTGAAAATGCACGCCAAATATGCAAGGCATGGACTTATTCTCATGATTGATTTGTTAATCTCTACTTACAAATTGCAGAAGTAAAATTCAAACTCTTGGAGCACGCTCTTATTGTCACCACTCACCGGTGTTTAGCAAAGAAAGCCCTAGCTAATTTACATATTATAGTGAAACAACCATCTATATGAATGGCTCTGATTCATTTACAACACAGTGAATTAAAGCACACTCACAGTAGATTTTATTATTTAACAGCAAGTTCTGTTATATGCAGCTAATAGATGAGTTTGGGTCATTTGACAAGTACATTTGGAGCTTCGTGAATCACAAGCCAATAGTTGGTCAATTTCGGTACCCTCGGCAGGTTCCAGTCAAGAGTCCAAAATCAGAGGTGATAAGCAAAGACCTGATCAGAAGAGGATTCCGAAGCGTAGGGCCAACAGTTGTATATTCATTCATGCAAGTGGCTGGATTGACTAATGACCACCTTATGAGTTGCTTTAGGTTTCAAGAATGCATAACAGGGGTGGAACCAAGGGGAAAAGTTAACAATGATGAAGCAAATGATGAAACTAGAAAAGTTGAGGAGACGACTGTCTTGGGATAACTTGCCTGGACTCAGGGTTTCTTAGTATTTCATCTGGTATGGGGGTTTGGGGTGAGAGTTTGTATTTTTCTTGTTTTTACTGTTATTTGATTGAGAGCTTTCACACCATTTGAATATGGTGGATGATGATTGGTGTTGTGGGGGAATGTTTTGTGTACAAAATGTTTTCTTATGTAGAAAAAATAGGGGGAAACATGTTGCATATCATAAATGCCAATGGGACTATATACGGTGGAAATCTTCATTTCAAGAAACTTTTAACAACTTTGAAGAAGAAGAATTGTAAGAATTGTCATATCAGGTGAAGCGGCTGAGAAAATCTTCAGCTTAGAAACTGGAAAATCTTGGCAATGCAATCTGGCGTGGGACATGGGTAAACGAAACGTGTTT
The DNA here is from genome assembly GCA_025698515.1 of Gossypium sturtianum. Classification (NCBI taxonomy): domain Eukaryota; kingdom Viridiplantae; phylum Streptophyta; class Magnoliopsida; order Malvales; family Malvaceae; genus Gossypium; species Gossypium sturtianum. The sequence continues at coordinate 161,190,301 of CM046955.1, read as the reverse complement.
TAGAATATGGACTGATAATTAATGCTAATGGTCCCGCTGTTTGTAATTGTAACAATAATTAATTGCTGTTTTGTTTGTTTGTATTTTTTTTTTATATGTTATATGTTTATATTATATAGATTTTGAATTTATCCACGTATTTGAGTTTGAGCTTATATAATATATATACATACACATATGTTTTTTGCGAAATTATTTGAGTTGTATAATTATATTGTATTGTTTTGATGTTATTTTAATAAAACTTCTAGGTATTTCATTTGACTGGCAATTATGGTCCTCAGCTGGCTTTGATGGCCTTGTCATTGGGCTTTAGACTAATTTTCATGTACGGAATTTGGACTTAAGCATGTGGGGGCGCACACGCTTGGAATCCGACTTAGCCGAGTCGTCGATGGCTTTTCTTATTTTCTTCCTCTTTTTGTCTTTTTACAACACAACTTTGATTTCTTTTTTAAATTTCGACTTACTGACTCATTTTACTCCCTTTTTTTTACCATTTCTTATTTATAAAATACGCTTTTCTCAAAAAATATATATTATAACAAATTCCAAATAATAGTATAACTATTTACATGCATGTGTAACTGTTGCTGATCAAAACAAGAATGAAAAACCTCATTATACTCCAACACAAGCATCATTGTGTAAAGATCTTGGCAAAATAAAAGCTTTTTTAATTTGAGAACCATTAGTGCAGAAATGTTGATAGAACTTATTATCAAAAGTTTTGAACGCACAACTTATTTTAAAGCTGAAAATATTCAATTATTCTTTTTCCTTTTTTTGAACCAATTATGTTTTATACTCAAAATGAAAAGAATATGTAGATTAAATATTTAACTTGATTAGCATACATGTTGTTTTCAATGCAGGAGAACATGAATTCGAGTGCGTTTAAGCGCAAGTTGGGAAGGGACTGTGAATAGTTACAGACACCAAATTATTCAAAAACAAAATGAAAAGAATATTTACAAGAAGCTGATGCTTGAACAGATTTCCTGTCCTATTCTGTTTTTAAATTGTGTGTTTCCCCAATTCTTCTGCAATGTTGTATTTACAACATTCTAAGTTCATAACAATTACTACTTATAGTTGACAAAATCATAGAAACAACTCTTTGTCCGCCGGTATATTTTCCCAGCAAGACAGATTAAATCCTAAAATAGAAACGAGACAAAAAAAAAAAACCCTCTAAATTGATCTTATATTTTGAGATATTAATTCCATCCCATTTTTTTTATTCAACTGGACTTTGCTGAAACATTCTTCCTGAAATGGCAGCTGCCAATGCTGCTGTGAATTTTGGGTCTTTCGTCAAAGAAGTAGCCATCTGTTCCACCAAATATTGTCTGACTTGCGGTGAATCCATTTTTGGCTGACTGGAGCTGCAGATTCTAGCTACATCACTACCACTGGGCTTGGTTTTGCCGAAGTCTAGAGTCATGGTTGGTCCAGATGGGTTCAATGAGGCTGAACCACGGTGGCTTGAACCTGATGTTGGTTCCATTTGAGGAGGAGGAAGATGGTTGTGTTCACCTTCATATGTTGCGATCACCACTGATTGATCATCAATACTTCTTTGCACCTAAAAACATCAACCCAAAAATCAACTTTAGTTTAATTGTTTTCAGCTGAAAATGTTTGATGAATTGTGGGTTGGAACTTTAAAAGAGTTTTGATTTTACAAACTGTAATGCAACGAAGCCAGCCAACCAGGGTTTACCTTCTTTTTAACAGGGCAGGTTGGAGCAAAAGAACACTTGAAGTAAGCTCTTGGGGAAGGATTATCCCTGGTCACCTTCTGCCCATATTTCCTCCATTGATATCCATCCTTTACAACCTGAATTTGTTCAACCAATTTGCATAAGAAATCAAGTAAATTTCTTCGAGTACTTGAAATCCACAGAAGAGTATATATATTTTATGTGAAATTATCTTACAAGGCTAGTATCAGATGCTTCAGTCCTGACATATTCTCTAGAAACTTTGGCCTTCATAATTTCTTCTTTAGGTTTCTTGCATGAATCTTCATCAGTTGAGCTGCTTTCTGAGTTTCCAATGATCCCAAAGTTATAATTATCGTTGTTGTTGTTGTTGCTGCTTTCAGATTTTCTTTTCTTTGAAGGGCTGAGTTCTTTTTCTGGGATTTTGCTCATTAGATTCGTCAACTGGCTTTGCAAAGCATTGTAGCTCTCACACATTGCTGCTAACATTTCTGTCAGCTTCTTGTTTTCTTCGTTGACACGGTTCAATTCTTCCACTAAAGCACCACTCTGCAAAACAAACAGCATTAGATTCAGTTTCAGATCCCAAGAAAAAATAAAAAAAGTCATATGTTAATTTTAATTCATTTCGGAGTTGGAACTTTTCCATATATAAGATATGCATAAACTCACCTCTTCTTTCATAGAAAGTTTCTTTCCAAACACAATCAAGTTGCCATTTCCACTTGGTTCCTTCTTCTGAAACATATGATAACAGATTGAAAAGCTTTCTCAGTATAAGAAAATTCAAGTAAGAAAACAGGAAATAACACAACAACATTTCCAGAACAAAATTTTGATGTACCGGAGTGTCAAGTGGCAAGGGCCTATCTGAAGAAGGACTTAGATCCAGTGAAGTATCCACCCATGAAGAAGTATCCATAGCTTTTTCTTCCAACAAAAAACTGCTATATTTCAACCTTTTAACAAAGACCCAGATCGAGTTTATCTACCAAAAACCTGGAAATTGCCTCAAACTCACCGAAGAAGAAGAAGCTAAGTTTTGCTTGAAGTCCTTCAACTCAAGTTGTCCCCAACTGGCTCAAAACAACCAAATCCAGGAAGTCTATATATTATATAGAAACAAGAGAAAGAATAAAGGGCTGAGGAAACTTGGAGCCAACGGTGATAAAAATAAAGAAAGAAGAAAGAAAGATAAGATAAACAAGTCAGAAAGAAGGTGGCATGTGATTTGAGTTAACCTGATAGAGCTATAAAGTAGGAGGGGTTTATTTAATTATATGGTAGTACAAACATGAAGAATGTGCTCATCAAAAAAATAATTTCTAAAAAAAAATAAAAAATTAGATGATACTACTTGTGGATTTGGTTTGAAAATCTTAAAAAAGTACTTGGGTTTTTGTCAAAGTCAAGCACACCATAAACATAATGAAACCTTGGGTGTTCTTCCCTTCTCTTCTTGTTTTGGGGGAGAGAGAAAGAAGAAGTTGATTGTTGACCAATTTTTATATCTACTAGATTATATTATTTTTATCTAAATTTTATAATAAAATGATATTTATAAAAATATAATTTTATTGTATATAAAAATAAAATTATTATAAGTAGTAGTAAAAGAGTTATTAAGTTATTATTATAAAAGTTAAATACATTTATTTTTTTTCCTTCCAAAAAAATAAGTGATGGGGTCTTTGCTTTTTTGTCATGTTTACGATGAATTTTTCTTATATGAATCACTACTATTTATGATGTCTTTTTTATAGAATGAGTAGAATTTTTCTCTATTGAAATTTTGTTGTCATTCAAGTGCTTTCTCATATTACATTATTTCTTATACCTCTATTCCATTCGTTTTGTATTATATATCATTATAATTTTTTATAATTTATATTTTTTTTATTTCTATAAATTTTATCTATTTGTTTTTTTGTAGTGTTTAAAAGTGGTTAGGTTTGTCTTTAATACAACTTGCGAATGATGGATTTTCTATTTGTTTTTTACTGCATCTTAATTTATAATTTTTTTTGTGTTTAAATAAAAAAATGAATAACTGATCAGAGTGTAGAGATAATTAAATAATTAGTTCAATCATTGTAAAATAAAAAAAAATCAAAATGTTTTTATTTCAAAAAATCTTGAAATTTGTAAAAAAATAAAAAAATTGATAAACATAAATTATTAATAATAACATATGCATTCATTTGATAAATTATAACAATAAAATTAAATATTTAAATTAGCTTAAATTTTATTCAAACAGTTTTTAATCAGATTTTCACTCAGTTCAATTGATTTTTTATTAATTTATTTTTTCTTAATTTTACAGTACCGATGGAATCAATTCAAGTCATCAATTTAATCCAATTAATTTTAATAAACAAAACATAGCATTTAAACCATAGATTAATATATATACTATTTTTCTCGATAAATAAATTAAATTTAAAATTATTATAAATATTCTTTTGAATCATTTTACAAAATGTTATTGTTAATAATAGATTGACTTTATTATCCCTAACTAAATTAATAATTAGATGGTTTCAATTACTTAAAATTTTTAATATGTGAAGATAAAATTTTAAAATGTTACGGAAAAAGGGACATAAGCTTGATGGTCCAAATTTTCGCTAAATTATTTCGATGGTCCAATTTAATAATTATATATTTTTTATTATATTTTATCAGTCCATTAAAAGGGTAACTACTCTATTTTCTTCATGTCAAAGTCAAAATTAAAATATATAAAATAATTTTTCGATAACTATTAGCTCGTATAAAATATAATTAGAGAAATTGTCTAGCTTATAATAACCTGAAATTTAAAAAATTTACAAGATAACACAACTCTTTAAATTTTATTAATAAATTAAAAATAAAAAACGACAAGTTTTAAAAACTAGTTTTTTTTTAAGTGGTTCCAAGTGCAAATATAATTATAATCAGCAAAAAAATATACGAACTATAATTAAAATTAAATCATTACAATACATAAATAAATAAATTAATAATTGAAATACATCTAAACTTTATTAAAATAAAATTAGGCATAACCCAAATATAATAAGACTTAAACTAAAACAAATCTGGAGAGAATTACAGATGGTTTTGATAAGGAGAAAAATTAATCAACTAATTAATCTAATTAAAATAGTTTTGAATAATACATTGATTCTTGGTTTATTAGAAAATACTAATTGGTTTCTAAAAGAACTGATCTTTCAGTTTATTTTTACCCGATTCTGTAAATTCTCCAATATTAAATTCCATTAAAGAAAAACTTAGCGTTTGGGGTTAAAATAATCAAAGATTGTTTTCTGGAATAAAACAGATGGGGAAATTGTCAACGCTTTGACAAACACATGTTTAAAGTGTTTGTACTTAATAAAGTGGACGGTGGAGACAATAAACAAATGGGGTTCCAAAAGTCAATCTCCGGCTCCGGCACACACAAAACAGAAAAAAGTACGTAGACCTCAAGACTCGGGCGTGGACCATGAGTCACTCCCACTAAACAACGAATATATTTCCTCCTTGAAGAAAAAAGAGTGTATATTTCGTGTTTGATCAGTTCAATGAACCTGTACATTTTTAATTTCCAAGGTAGTATTTCATAAGTTCATGCATTTGGTGCTCTATGTCTATGTCCAATTAATTTACATAACCATTTTCACAAAGTTTTACGCCCCAATCACTGTCTCACTCCCGTCTGTAGAGGTTTATTCTTTAATTTCTCTCTCCACGATGTAAATGTTACATTTATCAAATTTAAAATACGTCGTGTTTTTATATATTCATCTTCTTTTTACTTTGGTTTTTAATTTTTATTTAATATTCGAGTCTTGTAATTATGACATGATAAATATTATTAGATTTGTCAATGATTTTTTTTTTTTTTTTTGTATGTAAAGGTTGATTTCTTGTATTTTTAAATGTTCAATTTTGAATTTAACTATGTGCGATTATTACATGTAAATTTATAGTTTATCATGTACAAATATTATGTGTAAGTTTTGTTCGATTATATTTCTGTTCTTTATTTATTTATGTTTTGTATTGATTTGATTTTATATATTTATAATTATATTGTAATTATGAATGTATTATGTTTACACATGTAAATCAATATTTGAAAGTCTAATTTATATATATATATTAAGTGATTGCCTCCTTGTTTCAAGTAAAAAATAAGGAATTTGTTTACATTTATGGTTAAAATAATTTTAAAATATCCAAGAGCTTTAAATATTTGTCGATATTGCATTTAATTAACTACAAAGTTAATACTTTGTGAATATTGGTATCCAAACTTAAATTACAAACGACTGTTTTAATTTTTTAATTTAAGTTTAATTATATGTATTAGGGATTGACCCGTAAAAACGACAAACAAAAAAACTAGAGAAGATCAAACATATAAATATTTTACGTGGAAAACTTATCCGAAGAGGATAAAAACTACGAGTAAATGAGGCTTCATCTTTTCACTAAATGAGTAAACAAACGAGAGTACAATATGGAGAAAATAAACTTAAATGTACATTATCCAAAACCTCGAATACAAAGCCCTAACTTTCATAGAATTCTCTCGAAAGGGATACAAAATTCTCTCCATAGTTACCACGAAACCTCTCACCAAAACTCATATGTGACTACATATTGTTGCCCCCAAAAAAATAACATTGTAGTACTACATCTTTAATTGACCTTTCAAAATAGGGATACAAGGCCCCTTTAAATAAACTAAAATTGAAGGTTTAATCATACTAAAATATCCCTGAAGTAATTAGAGTTTAACAGGGAAAAAACAACAAATTTTAACTGGGAGAAGAAATCGGATTTATGTGGGAAACACATCGTCACATCTCCATTCGTGTCGTCATGACATTGTTCGTCATCGCAATGTCAGGAAACTTCTTGTCGTGACGTCGCCATTTATTCAACCGAAAATACGAGACACGCACCACAATATGCAAGTACTATCCCAATATATATTGATTGAAATCAATGCATTGTGATTATTTGATTTTGATTGTGGCTATCCAAATATATATTGTATGTGATTATATTTGAAATTGCACTTATAATAATAATAATAATATCATTTTACCATTTGTCTATACTTGTATTAGAATGAATAAGTCATTAACATTTGATTTTTATTAAATTATATAAGTTGTTTACTTATAAATTCTTTTCATCTCAATAAAGTTATTAACTTCTCATTTCAACTCGAATAAATTCTTTACTTTTTTTTTTTTAATTTGTATTTAAGTAAGCATGCTTTTAACAAAATTGATCTTTTCTTTTGGTAAATATGGTTTTTTTTGTTTAAATTTAATATTAATTATATTAAAAAAAATTATATAAATATAAATAAAAGTATATTTGAATTTACATATCTAAATTATTGCAAAAGTAACCATACCAACCAAATTAGAATAAATTAAGGAGGAATTTGAAAAAGGAAAAAAAGAATATGTTTGAAAAAACATATGGGTGCAGAATGCAATGTATGTTTGATATGAAGAATAATATTAGAATTTTGAATTTCATCAAGTAGATCTCAAAAGTTCATGTATCTTTCGGATAAGTTAATGAAAATTAATATAACATGTATAAAATCGAATTTTCTTTTCCACGAGAATCCCCTCCCCAATTTAACCCCCGAAAAAGCAAAGATAGACTTAGATTCTGTCTTCGGAAATTTTTATTAGGTGTGGAACATGAAACAGTTGAAAGTGAGAGCAAAAGTCATCAAATGGATGCCCTTGTCTATACAAGTTGGAATATTTAAGACAAAAGAGGAATTCCAAATGGTAGATATATAGACCAAAAGTTTGACACGTTTTATCTCCTCTCTTCCAATTTCAACTAATTAATGGGTTAGCATTGTCCATCTTTTATGTTTTAGATCGATTTAGTCCAAAAAATAAGCCTAAAGTTGTGCCCGAACTCGGTCCAAGTTAAAAATGCTAAATTCAAATCTAACTCGACCTCTTTATATTATTTTTTTTTATTATCTTTTATATGGAAATAAATTTAAAAAATATAATACATCAAATACACTAAAAACATTAAAATACATGTTTCCCAACAAATTTAAAATATATATTTAAATAACACTAAGATAATTGCAACTTAACAAGCAAATGCCTCTAAAATAATAACAAAATTAACAATAAAATAAGAGTTATACAATATACAAGCAATAACAACAAAATAGTAGTAATATAATAACAAAATGGTCAGGTCGGGACCAGACCAAAAATTCCTATCTGAAGCCCGGCTCATTTAGAAAATAGGTTTTATTTTTTTGTCCAAACTCATTTTTTGAGCATATATTTTTATTCAAACCTTTTTACTTTCAAGCAAACCTTTAGGATTGGACGAATAACCCGACTCTGATCAAATTTAATTAGCATATGTATTTATGGATCAACAAACATGGGGTTATATATGAAAAATACCTTTCTAAAATTTTGTTTGAATCCAAATTTCATCGATTTTAAGTGTAGCAAGCAGTTTAATCCGTAAATACGTCTAGAGAAGACATATTACTCCTCTTCTTTTTTTTCTTCATTGAAAAATATACATATAGCTAACAGTTATCCATATTCTAGGTCGATGTTTTAATATTATAAAATGCTATTTTCAACTTGATGTATATAATTTATAAAAAGTATTCAATGAAGCTTGTATTAATCTAACTAGCCTGGCTACATTAATGACTTCTGGTCAAAAATGACTCACGTAAAATAACCTAACTATGATGAAATTAGATGTGAAATTGTTTGAAACTAAATTTAACTGTGTCCAATTAACTATATCATATTAAGTAAAGTTCTTGACCCAGTATTTAAAGTTATAGATGCAAATTCGAATTTTATTCCTCCCAAAACATTTTCGGATGCCAAATGCATTTCCACTCAAGAAGTTAAACATATGAGTACTAATGAAATGACAAAAGTTAGTAATAACATCACTACTAGTTTGATGGCAACTAGACACGACAACTTCGTGATTTTTAAATATTTGTTTTTACTTGTTTGGATATGTATTTATTTCTTGAATATTTATATACTTTTAATTTATTTTCAATTTACTTGTGTAAAATGATTTCTTATGCAACTTTATATTAATTGAAATGCTACTTGACAAATTTATTAAGAGTGTGACATGATTATCACTAATTTATATACTAAGAACATGACGTAATTATCACTAAAAATATAGTTTACAATTATATTGATACACTAATGATATTTATCAATTCTCACAAGGTTAATATTTGTAAATAAGGAACTTAAGAAATTTGGTTATATAAAATTTTAAAAATACTCAATAATTAATATAAATAAATAAATATTTAACAATAAAATGTGTCATATATTTATTTATCATTTTACATATATTAACTTTCGATTATCAATTAAATTTTATCAAATACTTTTAAATAAATAATTAATAAAATCATTTCATCAAATTAACCACTGCCATCAACAATAACGTATCAGTCAATTAAAAAAAAAAGTGATTATTTATATAACATGTATGTAATGGAAATGGAAAAAAACGGAGTACAGTGATGCATTGCATAGGTAGTCTGGTGGGCCATAGTTCTTTGCACGTGTTTTTGAATTTGAATTGTGGTTGAAAAGTTGGGGCGGGCCGTAAAGTTCCAATTTATAGAAAGCACAGCACATAACCACCTTTTACCCTTTTTGAAAGAAAGCACATAACTCTGCACTCCCGTATTAAACTTTCAAGGGATCAAACAGGAAGTTTGACTTCAAGGCGACTTTAGAGATACCTGTCGGCTTATTGAAAATTTAAAGGATAAATTAACATTTAAGGTATATTTTTTTTAAGAAAATGTGAAAAAATGAGATAAGGGAAAGAAAAAATAAAACAAAATGAATTTTTGGTGTATTAGGTAAGAAAAAGAGTTAGAAGAAAGAAATTATGAGAGGTTATTATTTTCTATTTTGATATATAAAAATTAATTCTTCTATTTTAAAATTTAAAATTACGAGAGAAGAGAAAATAAGAAAGAAGAGTATTTTAATACAAAATCATGTATTTTTAAATATTTTTTTCTTTCATTTCTCAACTTTACCAAGTAATTGATAGAAATAAAATTATTATTTCTTTCCATTTTTCCATCATTTCTACTAAGCACACTCACAAAAAAAAAATTATATTTTCCATCATTCTAGTTTTCTACCTCTTAAACTTTTCATCCTTCCAGTTTTTTTCCACTCTACCAAGCAAAACTTTAATCCTTAAGCTTGACAATATTTTTTCAATTTGATCTCTAAACTTATTTTTAATCCACGTTAGTCTTGGAATTTAGTATTTTTTTCCCAAGTTGATACCGAACTTGGATTTCATCAGGGTGCGATAATGTAGCACTCTGAGATTGTACCATATCGGCACTTAAATTTAAATTTTTTTTACATAAAATATAAAAATTATAAAGAAATTTGATAATAATCATGTGAAACAATCTCAAAATATCACATCATTGTCATTATACTTTAACAGAATCAAAGTTAAAAAATTAAATTTAAAAAAATTATCTATTTCAAACACTAAATACTATTTATCTCAAATTTAAAAGCAAAATCAACTTTTATCTTTGTTTCTTTTGTTCCTTTAAAACATTTTCTGTTTTGTTCCTTTCAAAAGTTGCATTGTCAATAATATTATCTTTAAAGTTTGAATCTATCTTAAAAGTGCACTATACTTTGCATTACACCCAACATTTGTTGGTAGATAATTAAACACTTTCATTACAATATTACAATATTTTTATTTTTTACAAAATAAAAATAAAAAGAAGGAATTATGAGTGAAAATTCAATTCATAATTATTATACACTATTTATGACGTAGGATTTATTTGGGGAATTGAGTCAATCGAGTTTGGAATGTAATAATAAAAGATAATCATTAAAATAAAATATTGGTTGATATTAATTTTTGGGGTGGATCCCTAAACACATTTATTCCCTCCGGTGATTCCAAAAATTATTTCATTTTAAAACTTTTGAACATAATTTTTAATTTAATCCCAATTTTTTTTTTATAAATTTATATTTTTAACTCAATTTAATAATATCAACATTATTATTAGTATAGAAATATATGATATTGAACTTTAATTATTAAATTTAAAAATTTAATTTTTTTAACAAACATGATTTAACATAAATAAAAAATACAAATAAAATATTTGAATTTTGAATCTATACATATTGTTTTTCAGTAAATATATAAAAAAAATTAATTAAATTAAATGGAGTTCAAAGGTTCCAAAACTTTGCCAAGTCAATTTCTTGATTTAACAATGACATGTGCAGAAAGACAGACATGCATGCATGGCTGCCCTAATGGAAATTTCAAAAAAAAATGACGCCATGCATGATATCATGATATTCTGATGATGCATATAAGAAAGTAGTAGTTAAGTAATTTAATAATTATAGAATATTTAAGAGAGGAGTCAGTGGGGAAAGAACCCAACATTTCGCCATCATTTTAATTATCTTAGTTCTATGGTCCATTCCACCTCAGTCAAGTTCTCCCCCATGAATTTTCCAACTTTCTTTTCTTTATTATGAATTTCATCTGCTTTCTTTGTCTTATACCTCTTTTTTTTTTTTTTATATCTATCATATTTTTATGAATGTATGTATTAAGTTCGATTTGATGAATAAAGTCACGTTAGTTCAATTAAAATCTTACAAGTTAAAAAAAAAAATAGTGTTAAAAATAAATAATTTTTTAGGTTTTAATTTATTGTTTTAAAATGTAGAAAAAACACCTTTTTTACTTTAAAAACTATCTAAATAATTTATGTCTTCAAATTAAAAAGAATAACTCATATTTTTACTATTACAACTCTCTAATTGATATTGATATCATTAATTAGCATCGCTATCTATCTAAAATTATTTTCTTCATAATAATTTGTATTAATTTCAACTTAATTAATATGAAGTTTAGTATTAAATCCATTCTCTCTTCCATTGTGCAGAGTGTGCCTCACATTTTGGAAAAAACAGAGTTGACATCATGATAAGGGAGAGCCGACGTCCCAACAACACGGCACACCACGTCCCAACAAGCCAACGCGACATGGCGACGTGTTCCCTTCTTAACCGAGTTTCTTCTCCTAGTTAAACTCTGTTATATTTGCCTCTAATTATTCTAGGGATGTTTTTGTCATATTTTTACACGGATTTCAGCCTATAAATAAGTCTTTTAACAACCCTAGATAGTTAAAGAAAAACAACAACAAAAATTAAGAGAATTTGTGAGAACTTGAGGAAAACTTTGTATTTTAGGTTCAGGGTTTACTTGTTTCTTCATCTTGTACTGCCCTTTTTTATTTTTATCGTTATAGTGTAGTTTTCTTTACCCGTGGTTTTTTATCCTCTTCGGAGGGGTTTTTCTACGTAAATATTTGTGTCCAAATTTCTCGGTCTCGACCCAACACATTCCAACATTATTATTTACTTGTACCATATATATTAATAAAAAGAAGAGGGATCCACTTAAATCAATATAAAACTTGAATGGTTTTAGATCATTCCGTAACTTTTTATATTATTTGTAACACCCCTAACCCATAACCCATATCCATCGTCGGAACAAGGTTACGTAGCATTACCGGAATTTACAGATCAAATAAACAGACATTTCATATCATATAACAATCATGTCAGAAACCAATCGAAATCAAACATATTGTCCCTTACACAATCCCTCGAGGCCAAAAATACGCATTAAAAACAAGTCGAGACTAAATCGGGTACTCAAATAATTTTTCAGAAAACATTAAAAATTTTCAAAGCTGCAAAGGTCACACGGCCAAGAGACACGCCCGTGTCTTAGACCATGTGGACATTCAAAATAGGGACACACGGCCGTGTCCCAGCCCGTATCCGTGCCCGTGTAACTCCTTGACTTGGGCTACACGGCCAAGCCACACGCCTGTGTGCTAGGCCTTGTGAGCATATTGACCTGTGCAATTTAAAAGATACAGGGAACACATGGCCGTGTCACTTGGCCGTGTGTCACACACGGTTGAGACACACGCCTATGTCTCTACCCGTGTGGAAGAAAATAGGCCATTTTCCAAGCCACATTTCTCACCCAATTTGACACTTAGCTAACTCGACATTTTTGCACATCAACAAGCCATAACAAGGCATTCAAAACAAGCCAAAATCAAGTCTTAATCATGTAACACCCTTAATCCATAACTGTCGCCAAATTAGGGTTACGGCCATTACTGGACTAATACAAGTCATTAGACTCTATTAGAAAATAATATTTGGTACAATGCATATCAATAAACAACCCACTAATCATAAAGTCATGTATAAAACAATGATCGAATAAATTCTTTTGCACCTAATCATTTAATGAACACATCTACTAACCACCAAACATACATCTTAATTCATTGACGAACATATATCCATTTCCATATTCGTTCAAATTACAAATACAAAGCTCAATCCATTTATTTAACATATAAGTATATTATCCCACTCGGCATTATTCACAATATATTTATATACATTTCAATAATTATTTCAACATTGATTCAACCATTTGTGACACATAGACGAACATATTTAATCACTCAATAGGGAAAATTAAACCATTTCCGAATGCTTACAAATAATATACATCATTTTTTATTTAATCACATTGATACACTTGATTAAACATATCAATACAATTCCTCATCATCCCAAAGATCATATATATATATACACATATACCATATTCGATCCATTTCTAAAATCCCGAACTAGCATACGCATATATCATTAAACAAACCTTTAATATAAATATATATATATCATAACCGAATATTTACATTGTTAACACTATCACCAATATTACAATTAATACACATGCATATAACATATGAATAATCATCGGCCAACATGCATTATAGACTCTATTTAACATCGAGTTTATGTATTCAATTATCACACATAGCATTGTATTGAATAACTTCCAAAATGAGCTTATATTAAATTCAAACATACATAAATATACTGAAACACAAAAGTATAGCCATTTTCGCATAGCATATATGTATGACCCAATTTTACCCCAACCAGAGCCCAAACAATAAACCAGGAAAAAAAAAACAAAAAGTCCAAATTACAGCAGGCCTAAACCTAGATGGCCCAACAACCTAAACTTTGGTAGAAACCCTAGCCACAGATTCGCGCCGCCGCCAGTAGCCCCAACGCCGTACGTCTCATCTCCGCATCGTGCGCTCATCCATCTGCGAAAAAGAAGGAAATCCAGCACAGTAAAAACAGATCGTGTTTGGTTTGTTTATTCTTGGGATTTTTTCGGCTATAAAAAGAAAAAAACAAAAACTGTTGTATGGGGAGGGGGAGATCTAAAAAAATAGAGGAGATACACTGAAAAAAGGACTCAAAATCCATACGAAAAGTTTGAATACAATCTCAGCAAAGGTTACACTTTTCATTTCTTTTTCTCGTCGGCATCTTGCTGTTGTATAAAGATTTTCTATTTTTTTTACTCTTTTAACTGTGTACATATATATATATTAGAATATAAAAAAAAACTCACTTTTTTGAAATTCCGGCCACCGTGTACGGTGGCAGGCGGCGACGGCGGTCGGTCGGGGCTTCACTGGATCTTCGCCGGACCAGGGGGCTGCAGAGGAAAAGGGAACCCTCCCTTTCTTTTTTTTTTCTCAAAACAGTTGCAAATGAAAATTTTAAAAAAAATTAGCTCTTATAGAGCTTTCAAAACGGCGCCGTTTCATTCGGCCTCCCCAGGCACCAAAACGGTGCCTTTTTGGGAGGCCGACCCGTGACCCGATGTAACATCCTAGATTAGGGGTTATGCGTTCGTGTGTAATTCATGAGATAGTGGGCTCAGTGGGTGTGTTGGATGTGTTCTGAGGAGTTCTAGGAACCCTAAGGTGTAAGGCAATGTATGGAAATGTAAGGAAATGCTTTGGAAACGTTAAGTTTTAAAGAGGAAAGTGGACATTTTTGGAAACTAGGGGATGTAAGGAAATGATGTGGAAATGATTCAAAAGAGGAAAGTAAACATTTCTGGAAACTTGGAAATGTAAGGAAATGTCAAGTTTAAAGAGCTAAACGAAAATTTTTGGAAACTTGGAAATGTAAAGAAATGTCAAGTTTTAAGGCTTAAAAAGAGAAAACTAAGGCAAGGTGGCCTTAAGAAAAATAATATGAGGAATTTGACACACAAACAGGCTTGGAAAAGTGGCACTGGAGATGCCACTTAGGGCCTCTGGAAATGGCGCCACATGCAAGGTGTTGGGCCTGAGTTCGAAGTCACATAGGAAGCAAATAAAAGAAATTTTATTTTGCTTCCAGGAGAAGAAAGTGAGGTGGACGGACACATGGCTATAAATTAGGAGCTTTTATTCTTTTATTTTTAAGAGATAAAGGGTGGATAAATAAGGGATAAAT
Source organism: Gossypium sturtianum (assembly GCA_025698515.1). Classification (NCBI taxonomy): domain Eukaryota; kingdom Viridiplantae; phylum Streptophyta; class Magnoliopsida; order Malvales; family Malvaceae; genus Gossypium; species Gossypium sturtianum. The sequence continues at coordinate 161,175,063 of CM046955.1, read as the reverse complement.
AATGGATTTATTTTAGATTATTTTCAAGAGATAAATGTGGATATTATTTCTTTTATTTTGATAGATAAGGAAGAGATAAAAGAGGATTATTATTAGTATTATTTTTATTAAGAGATAAGAGATAATTATTGGATTAAGTTTTATTAAAGTGATAAATCAAGGGATAAAGCTATCAAAATAGAAGAGTGGTGGCCAAGTAAAGGACTCTAGCTAGTAATTTTGGCTATAAAAGGAAGAGTAAGGCTATTCTTCATTCATTCTTTTCTTTTCAAGAAAACCTCTGCGAAATTCTCTAAAGTTTCTCCTCTTCTCTCTGCCGAATTTTCTCTGCCATTATTCTCTTTTCTCTTTTCTTTTCTTCTTCTATTACAAACACAATCAAAAGTCGAAGATACCAATAGCCCTAGTCGATTTCTCACTAAGCCTCAAAAGCCGAAATTGTTATCCACATCAAAGCCATAGTGAATATCGCTAAGAGGTTCAAGCAAGAGTTCCATCAAATTCTTGAGTAAGGGTAAGATTAGGTTAGATTCTCATTCTATTTCTTTTAAGGCTGTCGAAATTAAGATTCTAATACCCTTAATATACATTGTAGAAGAGATCTTTCGGGATTTACTAAGTGTCGACTACAAGGAATGAGAAGTTCTTTTCAGAAGGTACACCATAAGCCGCGTGTTCCTAGTTATTCGGTGAATTTGGGATTTAAGAATCTAAGGTAAGTCATATTTAACATACTGGCTAAGGGTTATTTGTTGTGAATAAATGTTAGAAATTGATCTAACATGTAGTTATAGGGATTTCGATGAGGAGGATACAAGGATTTTGGGATTTGAGAATTTCAAGGTAAGTTTTAAGAATACTAATCCTACTAGGATTTGGATTTATGGCCGAATGGCTTTTTATTAAATTAGTAAGTGATTAATCAAATGTAGGAATTTGAGATCTAAGGCGATAGATCGATTTCGGGATTTCAAGGAATTCGTTAAGCAAATCAGTGTGTGTACCCTACCCTAAGTTTTGATAGGTTCATGGCTATGTTTAAATTAAATGTATTATTAAGAATGTGTGTACTCACACTAACTTTCGATATATCATATGGCAATTATTTTAATATATGAATATGCATAAGAATATGAATGTGGCTAAGTACCACAAATGTGGTAAAAGTACCCAGGTACGTTTCCTACTTCTGATAGGATTATGAATATGATATATTTTGAACATATGAATAGTAACATGAATGAGAATTAAGTATGTTATGCATTTATGGGGCATTCGGGATATATGAGAAAGGGAAGAAGGTGTTGACTTCGGTCTCACCAACGGAATATGGTGACTACGGTCACAAAATTTGAATGTGGTGACTTCGGTCACATTATCTGAATGTGGTAACTTCGGTTACATTATCTGAATGTGGTGTCTCATGACACAATTATCTGGTGGCTATGCCACAAATTTTATATGGGCGATGAGCACGTCGATGCAGTGATCGCCTTCGATGGAGTGTAGCGGATGGAGGGTTGACTTAGTAGTCCCCACGGTGTATTTGGCGGTGCACGGGGTGTGTAGCGGATGGACAACTAGGTTTGGGTTTGGGAATGCATCATAACTTTTGTATTCTATGTTTTGAATGTGTAATATGTGATATGCCTGATTCTATTATGATTTAGTGTCGTGTACACATTGAGTCTGTTTGACTCACCCAGTTGGGAACATTTTTAGGTGATGAAGCAGTGATGGACCGGGACGGCGAGAACTTGTGGTGGCCATGCTCAACATGAAGTTTATATTTTTGAGGACTCTTGAATTTATTTTAGTACTTTGAATTATTTTGGGAATTATTTGATGTAATAAGGCCATAAGGCCATAGTTGAATTACTTTACACTTATTTTTATTTATTATGATTATGAATTTTATCTATTAAAATTTAATTAAAATTTCTTTTAAACTAAACCGTAAATATTTTGTCACTTAAGATAAAAGGGATTTCAATATAAAACGAACCTGTTTTCAACACAAGCCCAACCCAAAACAATATTTTTCTTAAAATCACACAAGTTTTCCTAAGAACAAAAGAATTTTGAACCGGTTTACTTGAGGAACATACCAAATCTGGTCAAAGCTCGTGGGCCGGGTTTGGGGTGTTTCACCCGACCCGCGCAGGGGAAGGATCCGCGTGTTTTTGAGGAGGGGCTAATTTCGCATTTAGCCCCTCCGATTTTTTATATTTTTCAGATCAAGTTTTTCTGTTTTTTTAATTTTGCCCCATAATTCCACTGCGTTTGGAATCTGGTCCCTCCCTAGGCTGTGCGTTTTGGAGGCCAGGGTTATTTTCTATTTCGGTCCCTCTATGTTGCGCGCGCATTACGATTTGGCCCATTCACCTTATTTTATTTAAATTTGGCCCCAAAGCTTCTGTTTCTGATCCGATTTAGTCCCTTTTCAATTATTGTGCTATTCTACCATGAAATTGATTATTTTTAAATATTTTCATTACCAATTTTTTTTTATATGCATATTATTATATTTATAATTATATTCTTTTTAACATATTTACTATTATTATGTATATTATGGTTTACTTTAATTGTTTTATTATATATTATTATTATATCCATTATTTTTATTATTATCAATATACTTCTATTTTTTTATTACTACTAATTTTTATTAATACTAGTATTTTAATATTATTCCTATTTTATTATTAATATTATTTTTTATTTTAAACTTATTATTACCATTATTTTATTACGATTTTTTTTTTGTTTTTGCTTATTGTTGTTATTATTCTATTATTATATTTATTATTTTAGTACTGTATTTACCGTTTTTTTTACTATATTCATTAGCTTCATTAGTAGTATTATTATTTCTATTTGTTTTATTTGTCATATACTATTTTTGCTATTATAATATTATTGTTTTTTTTCCCCTCTTTTTGTATTTATTATTATCCCTTATTATTATCGTGTTTATATTTTCACGTTTTTATTTTTGTTTTTTTAAAAATTCATAAAAAAGGGTTTCGCAAAGGTAATATTACGTGTTTGGAAGTTCGAGAAATCGTGCCAATCGTGCTGGGTTTCGATTTTCCGTTCGTCCAAATGGCCAAATATCCTTTAAATTTTTTGACCGTGTTTTTAAATAAGGCAATGTTTTGTGTTTGGAAGTTCGAGAGATCGTGCCCAATTGTGTTGGGTTTCGATTTTACATTCGTCCAAATGACTAAATATCCTTTAGAGATTTTGACCAGGTTTTCTTAAATAAAGGCGATATTTCATATTTGGGAATTCGAGGAATCGTGCCCAATCGGGCTGGGCTTCGATTTATAGTTTGGCCAAATAGTGGAATACCCTTTTTAAATTGCAATGCATGAGTTTTGGAAATCATGAAATGGTCTTGGTATCGAGAGTTTGAAACATCGTGTCCTATCTTGCTGGATGTGGTGTTTTTATCTTTTCGGAACAAGAAAATTTCGATATCCAGCTTGAATTATCCAAACATTTCTAAAAGATTCATATTTTAAGATCTTTTCCAATTTTCGATATTAGGACATTAATCAATCAATAAGGTTCCAATTTTGGGCGTTACGAGGGTGCTAATCCTTCCTCGTGCGTAACCGACTCCCGGACCCGTTTTCTTAAAATTCGTAGACCAAATGTTTTATAAGGTGATCCAATCACACTTCAAAAAAAATTAGTGGCGACTCCGTTTTCCTTTTTAAAGTCGGCCCATTTTCCAAACAAAAAAATGGTTTCGACAATATACATATATATAATATCATTTGAACACAACTCAAGATACATTGCCTATACATGCCATATATTTCAAAAGGGGTACAATTTATAGAATACCGAAGGTAGATGATAGTGCGAATGACTTTGACGAAGATCCCCGAGTACGAGCTAGCTTTCAAAATCTATATCATAGTCAAATAAACACACATACAGTAAGCTAATATAGCTTAGTAAGTTTTAAGCAATGGTAAAAACTATGCAACTAATCAATAAACATTTTATTCAAACCAATATAATCAATATCGGATTCATAATTTCCAAATGCAATCTAAACTACAATTCATCATACCTCATATTTAATATATATATATATAGCTCAAAGTTTGATAATCACATCTTAGTTTTAGATTTTACTAACAATTATATCATACCTCACCAATACCTGCCCATTAAGTTATTTAGTATCACATACTCATGTTTCATTTCTCATATTCCTCATTTCAATAGTTTATGCCTCCCAAATCTCCGTAACTCTACCCGTACAGTGCTAATTTCGTAACGTATCACACACATAATGCCGTTACTTGAAAAAGAGTACACGTGGTACTATTTGACAGTAATGTATCGCACACATAGTGCCATTACTCTTTAATCCGCACCCATAGTGCCTTATAGCAGTAATGTATCGCACACATAGTGCCATTACTCTTTAATCCGCACACATAGTGCCTTATAGCAGTAATGTATCGCACACATAGTGCCATTACTCTTTAATCCGCACATATAGTGCCTTATAGCAGTAATGTATCGCACACATAGTGCCATTACTCTTTAATCCGCACACATAGTGCCTTATACGGAACTTTTTCTTTGATTTTCAATTCCCTTAAAATTCTATTAACATTCGTGCATTCTCAATTCATCTTATTCAAATACTAATACAATCGGCATTTACAAAATTTTACATAAATCTATTCGCAATTTCATACACAATCAACAACTCAATTTCCATCTTTAGTCACTATTGCATTCGGCAATTTCAACATTTTACATTCACAAATATACAATCCTTCAATCATCATTACTTCACATTTTCTAATTCTATTTATTCCAAGATGCATTCGGCAATTTAAGAGTTTATAATGTTTACAATTTATAATCGATACACGATAGTATAAGATTGAATTCAATTCATCCAACTACTTAAAACTTACCTCGAAAATTAACGAATCAAGCTTCCCAGCTATTCGTGTAACTTCGTTTTTCCCTGATCCAATCCCGTTTCCTTTTGTTCTTGATCTAATTAAGTTAAAATTAAACTCATTTAAATACATTTTCATTCAATTTAATCCATAAATACTTAATAGCACAATCCATTTTACTCCCCAACATTTTCAATGTTTACAAATTAGTCCTTGTAGCTTAAAACACAAAATATCAAGAATTTAACTACATTTACAAATGGCCGAATGTTCATCCCTCCATTACAAATCTATCCAATTCATTTCTTTGACATTTTAACTCTAAAATTCTTTTCTTTTTCAAATAAATCCTTAATTAACCACATTCATCAACAACCCAAAAACAACAAATGTTCATCTAACATAAGTTTTTCATTTAATGCTAAAAATCATCTCAAAGCTCAAACTATCTTCAATGGCACCACACGCATGCATGCTCAATATACAAAATTATCACATGGGCTTAAGAGTAGTGTTAACAACAATCACAAATTTCATATAATTTATCAACATTTAAAACTAAATCATACCTTAATTGAGTCTAAGATGTGCCGAACCCCTTTGGAAATTCTTTCTCTATTTTCTTTCCTAGTTTCGGCCAAATGAGATGAGAAGAAGAACATGCAAATGTTTTCCTTCCTTTTTGTTTTATTAATAATATGATAATCCATTCATTTAACATAAAATATATTAAAATATAATAAAATATACTAACACTATTACATGCATAATGATGGCCGGCCACTATCCTTATGTTTTTGGCTAAATTTCAATTCTAATACCTCAACTAAAGAAACCACCTTCAATTAAATACTTACACATACAACCACCAAACTTCCATTTTATGCAATTAAACTCCTTTTTCAAAATTAAACACTAAAACGATTAAATTTTAATACGAAAATTTCACACCCATTAATTCACATATAATAAGCATTTAAAATAATATAAAATTTATTATTCTGATTCAGATTCGTGGCCCCGAAACCACCGTTCTGATTAGGGCTATATTCAGGCTGTTACAACTCTCCCCCCTTAAGGGATTTTCGTCCCCGAAAATCTTACCAATGAATAAGTGTGGGTAACGTTCTTTCATTGATTTCTCAATTTCCCAGGTTGCTTCCTCCATTCCATGCTTATGCCACATAACTTTAACTAGCGAGATTTTCTTGTTTCTCAACTCTTTCGTTTCACGGGCTAAAATGCGAATCGATTCTTCCTCATAGGTTAAATCAGGCTGAATCTCAACCTCTACCGGACTAATCACATGAGAGGGATCAGATCGGTATCGACGAAGCATTGATACGTGAAAGACGTTGTGAATCTTGTCTAGCTCAGAGGGCAACATAAGTCTATAAGCAACCGACCCAATTCGCTCAATAATTTCATACAGCCTAATGAAACGCGGACTCAGCTTTCCTTTATGACCAAATCTCATTATCTTTTTCCACGGTCAGACTTTCAAAAATACTCAGTCACCCACTTGAAATTCTATATCTTTCCGTTTCAAGTCCGCATACGATTTCTGACGGTCTGAGGCGACTTTCAAACTTTCTCGGATCACTTTTACTTTCTGTTCAATCTCTCTGATTAAATCAACCCCGTGTATCTTGCTTTCACTTAGCTCGGTCCAATATAGAGGCGTGCGACATTTATGACCGTATAAAGCTTCATATTGCGCCATTTTGATACTCGATTAAAAGCTGTTATTATAAGCAAATTTGATCAAAGGCAAGTATTGTTCCCACATACCCTCAAACTCAAGAACGCAACATCTCAACATATCCTCGAGTATTTGGATCACCCGTTCGGATTGACCATCCGATTGAGGGTGGAAAGCAGTGCTGAAATGCAATTTGGTACCTAAAGCATCTTGCAGTTTCTTCCAGAACCGCGATGTAAACCTCGGATCTCTATCCGAGATAATAGAAATAGGTACTCCGTGCAATCGTACGATCTGCGATATGTATAACTCAGCTAACTTATCCAGAGAGAAATCTGTACATACCAGGATAAAATGAGCCGATTTCATCAATCTATCAACAATAACCCAGATTGAATCTTTCTTACTTGACGTCAAAGGCAAACCCGATACAAAATCCATCGTAACACGATCCCATTTCCACTCTGGTATCATGATCGGCTGAAGTAGTCCCGATGGTACTTGATGTTCAGCTTTCACTTGTTGACATACAAAGCACTTTGACACATAATCTGAAATGTCCCGCTTCATACCATGCCACCAGTAATGTTGTTTCAGGTCGTTATACATTTTCGTGCTACCCGGATGAATTGAAAATCTACTATTATGAGCTTCATTACAAATCATTCGAATCAATTCAGGGTTCTTTGGCACACATATTCGATTTTTGAACCGTAGACATCCCTCAACATCTATCTGAAAATCTGAATCCGTACTCGAGCCACAAAGACCCATTTTTACTTTTAAATCATCATCAACCTCTTGAGCTTCACGAATCTATTGTACAAACAATGGTCTCGCCTTCAATTCTGCAATGATAGTACCATCATCGGTCATAGCTATATCTGCATTCATTGCGCGTAGAACAAATAGTGATTTTCGGCTAAGTGCATCAGCAACCATGTTAGCCTTTCCCGGGTGATAATCAATCACGAGCTCGTAGTCTTTCAACAATTCTAACCATCATCGTTGTCTCAAATTCAGATTCTTCTGAGTCATTAAATACTTAAGACTCTTATGATCCGAATAGACGTGGCATTTCTCACCGAATAGATAGTGACGCCATATTTTCAAAGCAAACACTATAGCAGCCAACTCAAGGTCGTACGTCGGATAATTCCTCTCATGCGGTTTTAACTATCTCGAAGCATAGGCTACAACTTTACCCTCCTGCATCAAAACACAACCCAACCCATTTAAAGATACGTTACTGAAAATAACTAACTCTTTACCCGATTCTGGCTGAACGAGCACTGGAGCTTCTGTTAGTAGGGTCTTCAGTTGATCAAAACTCTTCTGACACCTTTCTGACCATTCGAATTTAACATCTTTCTGTAATAGCTTTGTCATCGGTGATGCTATAATAGAAAACCCTTTCACAAAACGTCTATAATATCCGACAAGTCCTAAAAAGCTACGAACCTTAGAAATATTCCGCGAAGGCTTCCAATCAAGTATAGCTGAGATCTTACTCGGTTCAACCCGAATACCTGACGCTGAAATGACATACCCCAAATAGGCTGACTTCTTTCAACCAAAACTCACATTTACTGAATTTTGCATACAATTGCTTGTCACGCAAAATCTGTAACACTAGCCTCAAATGCTCAGCGTGCTCGATTTTGTCGCGCGAATAGATCAGTATGTCATCTATGAATACAACCACTAACCGATCTAGATACGGTCTAAATACCCGATTCATCAGATCCGTGAAAACCGCAGGGGCATTAGTGAGTCCGAACGGCATCACTAAGAACTCGTAATGGCCATATCTCGTCCGAAAGGCAGTCTTTGGAATATCTGAGTCCCTAACTCGCAACTGGTAATAACCTGACCTCAGATCAATTTTCGAGAACACCGAGGCTCCCTTAAGCTAATCGAATAAATCGTCAATACGTGGCAATGGATATTTATTCTTTACGGTCACCTTATTGAGTTGTCAATAATCGATGCACATTCTCCAAGTTCCGTCCTTCTTTTTCAAAAATAGGACTGGTGCACCCCAGGGAGAGAAACTCGGTCGCGCAAATCCTCTATCTGTCAATTCTTGCAACTGAGCCTTCAACTCTTCTAATTCGTTCGGTGCCATTCTATACGGAGCTATTGAAACCGGAGTTGTCCCTGGCACTAACTCAATACCAAACTCTATCTCCCGAACAGGTGGTAATCTCGGCAATTCCTCCAGAAACACATCCGGATACTCACAAATAACCGGTACAGATTCAATCTTCTTTTCTGTTACTTTGCTGTCAATCATACACGCAAGATAAGCTTCACAACTGTAACACCCCTTACCCGAGACCGTTGCCGGAGTCGAGCACGAGGCATTACTAGACTTAACTTACTAAATCAGGGCATAAAAATTGAAACTGTCCATCTGCGTCATGTTCACTAAATTGACTATAACTCGAGTTACGAAACTCGAAATTTAGATCCGTAAATTTTCCCTGAAACTAGACTCATATATCTTCCTATTATAATTTTTATAGAATTTTTTGTATGGCCAATTAGTACAGTTTATTAGTTAAAGTCTCCCCTGTTACACAGTTCGACAGTTCTGACCCCTCTGCACAAAAGATCAATTATCTCATAATATACAACTATTTTGCCTACAAAGTTTCTTTCATATAAAAATAGACTCAATAAGATTTAATTATTTATCTCATTCACACCATAATTCCATTTATACTATTTTTAGTGATTTTTCAAAATCACGTCACAGTTGCTGTCCAAACTGTTCCCCTGCATATACTTACATAATTTCTTTCTAATAACTACCAACTAGGCATTACATAATATCCAAAACATGCTCTTAATTAGCCATTTTAATAGCTAATCACTACCAAACATTTACAAGCCAATCTTAAGCCATATAATAAGGTTATACACACATGATAGCTAAGTCCCTATACATGCCATAACTTAAAAGCGTCGAGTCACAAAATACCAATATAATCCTTTGATAGTGTGTAACGATCTCCGAGCGTCCTTTCGATCCCCGAATTGGATTGTAATACTATATAAAAAATAAAGAACGGGTGTAAGCATAAAGCTTAGTAAGTTTACAAGTAAATAGATAACAACATTCTTAATGAATTATTTTATCCTTTTCTTATCAAGATCACTTAGACTTTTAACTCAATATACTTAAACTTGTATTCTTACTGTACCTTTTAACATGAATTTGTCTTACCTTACCTTTTTATCTTGAACTTGTCTTACCTTTACTTTGGTATACTCTTTGAATTTTCCCGTTGAACCACTTGGAATACTAAGGATACACGGGTGCCTTCCTTTGAAACTTAACCATTGCCATGTCTTGACATGGTCTTACGTGGTATCCTTGCCTTATGAACTCACCAATGCCATGCCTTGGCATGGTCTTACATGGGACCTTTACCTTATAGTAACTTATCAATGCCATGTCTTGACATGGTCTTACATGATTTCCTTAAACCCTAATGTCATGACATTTGTATCCTACACATTCCTAAGGTTCAACGGAACTTTACGAGATAGCTTTTAGTCAATTCATACTTGAGTCTTTGAATGATAAATTTATAAAATAAATATATAAATGCTGGAATTTAATAGTATTAAATGTAAAATAATAGAATATTGCATTTATTTACATGCAAACTTACCTCGAAACAAAATACGATCAACTATATCGATTTAGTCCTCTATCTTTTTCTTTCCCGATCTAACTCGAGATTTCGTTCTTTCTTGATCTATAATAGCAAATTTAGCTTATTTAATACTCACATTTATCAAAACAGTCCTTAACTCTAAATTTGGCAAAATTACGATTTTGCCCCTAAACTTTTACATATTTACACATTTGCCCCAAAGCTCGGAAATTAAACTTTATCCCTTATTCTTATGTTTTATGACATGCTGATCATTTTTCCATTCTATGACAACATCAAATTCTCACTCTAACATGTACTTATGAACATTAGGTATTTTTACCGATTAAGCCGTTTTACTCGTTTTCACTTAAAATCGCTTAGCAAAAGTTGTTTAACATAATTTCAGACTTCATATTCTATCATAAAACATCAAAATAAACACATTTCACCTATGGGTATTTTTCCAAATATGAACCCTAGGTTAAATTATTGCTAGATTAAGCTAAATCAAGTTACCGGGACTCCAAAAACGTAAAGAACATTAAAAACGGGGCTTGGAATCACTTACTATGGAACTTGGAAGCTTGAAACAGACCCTAGCTATGGAAAACCCTTGAAATTTCGTCCTAATGAAGAAGATGAGCATATTTTGCCATCTTTTTCCCTTTTAATTTCTTTTTATTACCAAATGACTAAATTACCCTTCATTAAAAACTTTGGTTCTTTCTACCTATATATGTCCATTTTTGTCCATGAAAGCCTAATGGTATAATTACCATTTAAGGACCTCTACTTCAATTATGCTCTTCAATTAAATCCTTTACCATCTAAAACTCATATTTATCAACTTTTGCAATTAAGTCCTAATAGGCAAATTAGACATGAAATCAATAAAATTTCTTATCAATACTCTAACACATGCATCTAATCACTCAATAAATCATAATAATTACTTAAAATAACCTTTTCTATCTCAGATTCATGGTTTCGCAACCACAGTTCCGTTTAGGCCCTATTTCAGGATGTTACAACAACCCTTTCTCAAATACTGCCGAGCCAAAATCGATGATATCACAGTTGGTAACCCATTCAAATCTGCAGATTCAATCCGGAGTATCTCATTATTCTGACACCTCAAATCAATAGTCTTTCGTCTGCAGTTCACTACTGCATCGTATACGGTTAACCAATCCATACCAAGGATAATATCGAACTCATCAAATGGTAGCAACATCAGGTCAGCCGGAAAACACGAGTCTCGAATCATTAAAGGACAATTCTTGCACACCTTATCAACGAGTACACACCGACACAGAGGGTTTGAAACCTGAATCACAAACCCAATAGACTCAACAGGTAGAGTCTTACTGGATACTAATGTTTCACATACATACGAATGAGTTGAACCGGAATCAATCAAGGCAATAACTCTAGTATCAAAGAGAGTGAAAATACCAGTAATGACATCTGGAGATGAAGCCTCCTCTCTGGTACGAATAGCATAAGCTCTAGCCGGTGCACTAGCCTCTGATCGAATAGCTACATTTGATGTCCCCCTCTGAGCGCCACTCCTACCTCCCATATTACGAGATAGTCTGCCTCTAGCTGTTGTGCTGCTCGGTCTCGCACTCTGAACAACACCCTTTTCAGCTATCTCTGGGCAATCTCGAACAAAATGGTCCTGTGAACCACACTTGTAACAAGTGCAACTGTTAGATCTACCCCAACACTCACCGAAATGCCGTCTACCACACTGTTGACACTCTAGCTTACTCGGTCGGTTATTGCCAACACTAGCAACTGATGTAGCCTGAGAACTCACTGGTGGTCGTTCTTGTATAGAAATCTCGGTGTTAGGTTTGGATTGGCTACCCTCATTCTTGAACTTCTTCGTTGCCGTCTGAGAAAATTTACTCGCAGATCTTTTTCGGAAGTCTTTTGCTTCAAACTCAGCTTTCCACTTTTCTTTCCCCAACTCTTCAACTTTACAAGCTCGTTCAACTAACACAACGAACTCATTAATTTTAAGAATGCCAACTTGAAGCTTTATATCTTCATTCAAACCATCTTCGGTACATAGCAGCCTCAGATGAAACACATTCACGAGCGTAGCGACTAAGTCGCACAAACTTGCGCTCGTATTCGGACACGGTCATACGACCCTGTTTGATCTCGAGAAATTATTTACGTTTAGAGTCTATGAAGCGCTGACTTATGTATTTCTTACGGAATTCCGTCTGAAAGAAGTCCCAGGTAACTCTCTCATTCGAAACAACTGATACGAGAGTATTCCACCAATAGTAGGCAGAATCTCGTAATAATGATATGGCACACTTCAGGCACTCATCATATGTGCACGATAGTTCATCAAAGACACGAATAGTATTATCAAGCCAAAATTCAGCTCGCTCAGCATCATCGTCGTCTTCGGCTCTAAACTCTTGAGCCCCATGTTTTCTAATGCGATCAACAGGAGGCTTGCTAACTCTTTCAGAACTCACAATAGGGGGTACCACCGGTACTACAGGAGGAATGTTTGGATTCAGGGGTGGTTGAACAGTCGGATTGGTTCGTATGTATTGGCTGAACCAATCATTCATCATACTATAGAAGGCTTGTCTGGCCCCCTCATCAGAATTACTCGTAGCCGGTCAAGTTTCCTCTGGCGCGGTCTCTGGCGCGGGAGCGGGCGCCACACTCTCGACGTCGTCAGCTACAGCTCGTTCAGAATCGGGATCCATTACTATATGAAATAAATAAACACATTTCACTGTCAGAAGTCATCACACTATCACATTATAAAATATGACATGTATAGCTAGACTCACACGCGCTACGTTAGTCCGAGAACCGACTAAACCGTAGCTCTAATACCAAAAAAATGTAACATCCTTAATCCATAACTGTCGTCGGATTAGGGTTACGGCCATTACTGGACTAATACAAGTCATTAGACTCTATTAGAAAATAATATTTGATACAATACATATCAATAAACAACCCACTAATCATAAAGTCATGTATAAAACAGTGATCGAATAAATTCTTTTGCACCTAATCATTTAATGAACACATCTACTAACCACCAAACATACATCTTAATTCATTGACGAACATATATCCATTTCCATATTCGTTCAAATTACAAATACAAAGCTCAATCCATTTATTTAACATATAAGTATATTATCCCACTCGGCATTATTCACAATATATTTATATACACTTCAATAATTATTTCAACATTGATTCAACCATTTGTGACACATAGACGAACATATTTAATCACTCAATAGGGAAAATTAAACCATTTCCGAATGCTTACAAATAATATACATCATTTTTTATTTAATCACATTGATACACTTGATTAAACATATCAATACAATTCCTCATCATCCCAAAGATCATATATATATATACGCATATACCATATTCGATCCATTTCTAAAATCCCGAACTAGCATACGCATATATCATTAAACAAACCTTTAATATAAATATATATATATCATAACCGAATATTTACATTGTTAACACTATCACCAATATTACAATTAATACACATGCATATAACATATGAATAATCATCGGCCAACATGCATTATAGACTCTATTTAACATCGAGTTTATGTATTCAATTATCACACATAGCATAGTATTGAATAACTTCCAAAATGAGCTTATATTAAATTCAAACATACATAAATATACTGAAACACAAATGTATAGCCATTTTCGCATAGCATATACATATATATAATATCATTTGAACACAACTCAAGATACATTGCCTATACATGCCATATATTTCAAAAGGGGTACAATTTATAGAATACCGAAGGTAGATGATAGTGCGAATGACTTTGATGAAGATCCCCGAGTACGAGCTAGCTTTCAAAATCTATATCATAGTCAAATAAACACACATACAGTAAGCTAATATAGCTTAGTAAGTTTTAAGCAATGGTAACAACTATGCAACTAATCAATAAACATTTTACTCAAACCAATATAATCAATATCGAATTCATAATTTCCAAATGCAATCTAAACTACAATTCATCATACCTCATATTTAATATATATATATATAGCTCAAAGTTTGATAATCACATCTTAGTTTTAGATTTTACTAACAATTATATCATACCTCACCAATACCTGCCCATTAAGTTATTTAGTATCGCATACTCATGTTTCATTTCTCATATTCCTCATTTCAATAGTTTATGCCTCCCAAATCTCCGTAACTCTACCTGTACAGTGCTAATTTCGTAACGTATCGCACACATAGTGCCGTTACTTGAAAAAGAGTACACGTGGTACTATTTGACAGTAATATATCGCACACATAGTGCCATTACTCTTTAATCCGCACCCATAGTGCCTTATAGCAGTAATGTATCGCACACATAGTGCCATTACTCTTTAATCCGCACACATAGTGCCTTATACGAAACTTTTTCTTTGATTTTCAATTCCCTTAAAATTCTATTAACATTCGTGCATTCTCAATTCATCTTATTCAAATACTAATACAATCGGAATTTACAAAATTTTACATAAATCTATTCGCAATTTTATACACAATCAACAACTCAATTTCCATCTTTAGTCACTATTGCATTCGGCAATTTCAACATTTTACATTCACAAATATACAATCCTTCAATCATCATTACTTCACATTTTCTAATTCTATTTATTCCAAGATGCATTCGGCAATTTAAGAGTTTATAATGTTTATAATTTATAATCGATACACGATAGTATAAGATTGAATTCAATTCATCCAACTACTTAAAACTTACCTCGGAAATTGACGAATCAAGCTTCCCAGCTATTCATGTAACTTCGTTTTTCCCCGATCCAATCCCGTTTCCTTTTGTTCTTGATCTAATTAAGTTAAAATTAAACTCATTTAAATACATTTCCATTCAATTTAATCCATAAATACTTAATAGCACAATTTACCATTTTACCCCCCAACATTTACAATGTTTACAAATTAGTCCTTGTAGCTTAAAACACAAAATATCAAGAATTTAACTACATTTACAAATGGCTGAATGTTCATCCCTCCATTACAAATCTATCCAATTCATTTCTTTGACATTTTAACTCTAAAATTCTTTTCTTTTTCAAATAAATCCTTAATTAACCACATTCATCAACAACCCAAAAACAACAAATGTTCATCTAACATAAGTTTTTCATTTAATGCTAAAAATCATCTCAAAGCTCAATCTATCTTCAATGGCACCACACGCATGCATACTCAATATACAAAATTATCACATGGGCTTAAGAGTAGTGTTAACAACAATCACAAATTTCATATAATTTATCAACATTTAAAACTAAATCATACCTTAATTGAGTCTAAGAAGTGCCAAACCCTTTTGGAAATTCTTTCTCTATTTTCTTTCCTAGTTTCGGCCAAATGAGATGAGAAGAAGAGCATGCAAATGTTTTCCTTCCTTTTTGTTTTATTAATAATATGATAATCCATTCATTTAACATAAAATATATTAAAATATAATAAAATATACTAACACTATTACATGCATAATGATGGCCGGCCACTATCCTTATGTTTTTGGCTAAATTTCAATTCTAATACCTCAACTAAAGAAACCACCTTCAATTAAATACTTACACATACAACCACCAAACTTCCATTTTATGCAATTAAACTCCTTTTTCAAAATTAAACACTAAAACGATTAAATTTTAATACGAAAATTTCACACCCATTAATTCACATATAATAAGCATTTAAAATAATATAAAATTTATTATTTTGATTCAAATTCGTGGTCCCGAAACCACCGTTCCGATTAGGGCTATATTCAGGCTATTACAAAACAAGAAATATCACCACATACAACCAATATGCCCTTAGACACCTCAAATGACAACTTAAAAACATGTCAACCAAGTATCCAAACTTACCTAAATGACCAAATACATATATTCATATTCAAACCACATTTTACTTTTCATTATTCTACCATATTAAACACACATCAAATATGGTAAGGCCATATATATATATATATGCATCAAAATATACCAAACACAAGCCATATAAGTGGCTAACCTCAACAAAACAATTATATGCCAACATTGGCCAAATTAACCTATACATGCCATTATAACCAAAATTAATTAACTAAAAGTACCAAAAGGACCGATGGATAGTGTGAAATAGCTCCGACCAGCTTCCAACCCGTACGAGCTTCTGAATTACTATAAAACATGAAAAATAACACAGAGTAAGCATTTAAGCTTAGTAAGTTCGTATAACACAGAATTTAACTTACCATATATCCATAAAATAGGTACGTAAACAAAGCATATATATCAACCAATTTGGCCAAAATCCTAAACACATGATCACCAACATATTAGCCATGAAAATCACATATAAGATCTAACACACATGGTTGAATTCATCAAATAATCATATTTCATTTATTTCATGTAAATACTAGTAATAGTTCATATCGAACTCATATAATCTCGTAACAGAACTGTGCCTGTTGAACCATTTAAAATATCGTTGGATACACGGGTAGTACACATGAGGTGTACTGAACTGTAATCCATCAATTCTATTCATGTATGCTTATACGAGCTATGAATCAGTATGCTCTCATGAGCTGTGAATCGGGAAACTCATACGAGCTGCAAATCGGGAAGCTCATACGAGTTGTGGTGTGTCCGCAACATATGTAGGACCCAAACCAAATCGATAACCCTAATGGCATGTCATTTGTATCCTACGAATTTCTAAGGTTCAAACGGGACTCGGTAATCGTTAGATATGTGATCGGTATTTATACCTAGCAATTATACAAATCACATACATATGATTCAATCAAAACATATAAATACTCAATTTAATTACACAAACTTACCTCGACAAGTGTACGTAGATACGAAGGCGATTAATAAGATATTTTCTCTTTGCCTCGATCTAACCCTATACGAGGTCTGACAGGATCTATACGAATGAATTTAACTCATTTCAATATAATTCTCATTCAATTTAATCCAACATGGAATTTTGGAAAAATTACCATTTTGCCCTACACTTTTAATTGCTTTGTAATTTAGTCCCTAGGCTTGAAAAATGAAATTCATACAATTTAATCCTTACTCTGTAACAGCCCGAATACGACCCTAATCAGAACGGTGGTTTCGTGACCACGAATCCGAGTTAGAAAAATATTTTAATTATTTATTTGATATCTATGTTATGTGTTTGAGCATGTGTTGAAATATTGTGTGATAATTTGATTTCATGTATGTTCAATTCAAGGAAAAGGATTAAATTGCATGAGTGGTAAGAATTAGCTATTTACTCAATTGGAGGGGTTAAATTAATATGTCTTTTTAATCAAGGGATTTTATGTTGCAATTATCCTTATTTCTCTTGTAGTGGACGGAAAGATGGGATAATATTATATGTTTGTTGTTTTATGAGTTAAATATATGAATATATCAATGTTATAATATATTTAATTAGCATGGTGGAATAAAACATAAAATAAAATAAAAAGAGAGTGAGTGGCTTTGTTTTTATCACCATCTCCTTCCTCTTGCCGAAACTACAAAAGAGAATAGAAAAATTTTAGCTTTCAAATTTCGGTCGCATGGATCTTAATTAAGGTAACCATTTAGCTTAAATTGAAATAATTTTTGTATTTTTGAGCATGTTGTTTTGAGCTTTCACTAGCCCATGTGGTAATTTGAAGTTTGGTTGAACTTTTCATGGGATACCATTGAAGGAGGATTGATGTTCTTGATGATTAATGGTAAAATATTGATGATTGGTGATAGAGTAGTAATTTTTGTTCTTGAACTTTAAGTAAAATTGGGTAAATTAGAATTTAAATGTTAAAGTAAATTTTTTGAGGGACTAAAATGTTAAATAAGTAGTTTGTATGGACTTAAATAAGTTAGAAGGATATTCGGCCCTTGTGAAATGAGCTCAAATTTCATGTAAATTGTGTTTATGCTTGAAGGACTAATTTGTAAAAATTGTAAATACGAGGGGTAAAATGGTAAATTTCGTAATTATGAGTTTTTGGATTAGATTGAATAAAAATGTATTTGAATGAGTTCAATTTGGGATTATTTAGATCAAGAAAAAAAGGAAACGGGATTGGATCGGGGAAAAAAATGAAGTTGCACGAATAGTCGGGAAGCTCTAGTTCATCAACCTCCGAGGTAAGTTTATAAGCAATCGGTTTAATTGAGTGGTTATTATAAATGAATGTATATGTGCAAATGAATTTAAGGTTTCAATTATTAGGTTGCCGAATGGGATATGGATTCTTGAGTATGAAGATGAAATGTGATCTTTTATGTACATGTATATGGATTTATCTCTTGAATTAATTGAAATTAGTTATAAAAAAAAAAAATTCAACGTTGCCGAATCCGATAGGGTATGGGAACAAATATATATATGTTAGCCGAAAGTTAAGTTGAATAATATATACATGTATAAGTGTGGATGCATCGAGGGCTTTGAGTGTATATGTATATATATATGATTTAGAAATGAGCTAAATATGAATATGAAATGAGATGGATATTTGTACCGAATGTATGGTTAATCATACATAATTGTGTGTATGTATTTAGTTTGTGCCGAATGTGAAAGTATGACATAGGGAAAATGGATTGTTGCTATTGGGTAATTGTATAATTGATATATATATACATGAGTTCGAAATTATAAGCGTTCGATTATACAAAGAAAGGTTCGGTTGTGGGGCACTTTATGTGCGAGTTTGAGTACCGAGCACTATGTGTGCGAAATCGGTCTAATGGCACTGTGTGTGCGGAAGAAATAAGTAACGGCACTAAGTGTGCAATACGTTACATAAATTGCACTGTGTGTGCGGAAGAAATAAGTAACGGCACTAAGTGTGCGATACGTTACATAAATTGCACTGTGTGTGCAGATTATCTGTTTTTCAAGAACTTGAATAAACTAGTGGAATTAATTGAAAATGACATGAAGGTAAATTATGCATGGAGTTAAGTAGTTGGTGTTAAATGAGGTAAGTAGTTCTTGCAAATTAAAGTATAAAATGTAATGAAATTACAAATATTTGAGTTTGTTGTAATGGTTGTATGATAGGGGATAATTCGTTTTTTTTTTTAGGGTAAATGGTTATATTATTGTTAAATGGTATAAAGCTGTGTGCATTGTTGCTATCATTTCATTTTCTTTTGAATAAGCTGAGTTAAACAAACTTTGTTTAATGGTTAGACATAAAAATAAATATATATATATATATTACTCATTGCTTATAACTTACTAAGCTATTTCAGCTTACTGTCCTTGTGTTGTTTGTTTAATGTGTAGATCTTGAAGGTTAGCTCGTACTCGGGAATCACTGTCAAAGTCAACCGCACTATTACCTATCTTTGGTATATTATAAGTTGTACCTCCCTTTTGAAACTTATGGCATGTATAGATAAAGTCTTTTGGGATGAGTTTGGAAGTTTTGTAAATGTGTGTATATATATATTTATACATAAGCCATGCGAAAATGGCTAGTTTT
This sequence comes from Gossypium sturtianum, assembly GCA_025698515.1. NCBI lineage: Eukaryota > Viridiplantae > Streptophyta > Magnoliopsida > Malvales > Malvaceae > Gossypium > Gossypium sturtianum. Next base: position 161,155,157 of record CM046955.1, on the reverse strand, counting down.
AAATGACTAAGTTCATGCAAAATTTATCATGGTATATATATATGTGTGAGATGTGCTTAGTATGTTACAAATGTTTGGTTGGTTTGGATATGGTTTATACATGCTTCGAAAGTAGTATGCTTTCCTATGTATGCGATGTACTTAGTAGATGCTTGATGAATTAGTCTTGGAATGTGGTTTGGGTAAAATTTATTATATGTTTCGAGTGAGGGATGAACTTATGAGTTTATATATATACATATATATACTTGCATGCTATATTAAGTTTTGAGGTAACTATATTATACTCGTATATGTAACTTTTGGATGTGTTATAAATAGGGATTAAATTTGTAGTATTTCACTCTATAAATTCGGTCATAGTATCCGTGAAACATGCGCATATAATACATATATGATTTTGAGTGAGGCTATATATATATAGATATATAGATGATTCGGTATGACATGAATTTTTGGTGTGAGTTGTTTGTTTAAAGTGCTTGATACTTTGTTGGTAAAAACAAATTTTGGCAATGTGCATATTTGGTCATGGTGAAAAATTTTCCAATTGAATAGAAATTTATACCATTTGAAATTTATTATTATGTTCTAATTGGTATATTAGAATCGTGAGTTATATATATATATATATATATATTATATATATATCTATGTATGTAAATGTTTTAATATTCAATGATATTATAATATTATAAATGATGTAATCGGTTATGATCAAATTGAAAGATGTATTGCTATATTAAAATGATTCATATGTATATGCTGATTTGGGAACTTGTCTAGTAATATCTCGTAACCCTAATGCGGCGACGGAAACGGGTTAGGGGTGTTACATACTCAATCCTTACAAAATTCACAAATTTTACCATAAATTTATCATATTTTTTGATTTAATTTATAATTGATAATTTCATCAAAATTCTTTTTACAAAAGTTGTTTATCTAACAACAAATGTTCATTTTCTATTATCAAACTTCAAAATTCAAGCATATTCATCAATGGAAAAACCCTAATACTTTAACAGTTTTGCAAATTAATCTCCGAACTAGCTAGATTAAGCTACTACAATCTCAGAAACATAGAAATCATTAAAAAATGGACAAAGATTCATACTTAATTGAGCAAAATAAGCTTACCTAAATTTTTAAGCTTCCATGGCTAGTTTTTTTTTTTTTTGGTGGATGATGATGAGAATAGATTATTTTATTTTATTTATTATAACTTTAATCACTAGTTTCCAAAATTAACCTTAACATTTCATTCAATTTCCAATGATGACTATTCATACTTATCCACTAAGCACTTTAATGGCCTATTTACTATATAAGGACCTCCAATTTAAAATTCTATAGCTATTTAATACCTTTAGCTATTAAAACTCAACTTTTTCACTTTACGCAATTTAGTCCATTTTATCAAATTAGGCATGTAAACGGTAAAATTTCTTAATGAATTTTTTATACGATATTTCTATCATACTGTAGACCATAAAATAATATTAAACTAAATTTTTCGAATTTGAATTTGTGGTCCCGAAACTACTGTTCTAATTTCACTGAAAATGGGCTGTTACGTTATTAATATTTTTAACATTCCAAATGTTGAATTTATCAATATATTTATACTTGTAATGCATGTAAAATCTTGAATCTTTATCATATCGATGTAAAATATTGTCAATATATTAATGTATATTTAACATTTGAAATTTTTTTGTTTACATAAAATGAATAGTTAGGCATTTTTAATTTATACCAAATTTAACATGTATGATCTACATGAATGGAGCATGAAATAAGATGATTGTATTGTCAAAATATTAATAATATAAAAAAATTACGGAATGATCTAAAATCACTCAAGTTTTATATCGATTTAAGTCAATCACTCCCCTTGTGTCTTTTATTTTTAAAAGAAGATATATTTATTAAAAAACTAGGCAATTATTGGGGCCAAATAAATTTGTATACCTATTCATATATTTTTTAATATAGTATACCAATTCTAATATCATAAACGTCCCAAATTTAATTGTAAATCAACGCACGCTAGACGACTTTGGTTACATCCTTCCTTCAACTTGTTTTGTCATTTGTGTTTTATATTTCTTTTTCCTAATAGTTATTTTTATAGCTTTATAATTATTACTGAATTAATTCAAAAGTGCATCACATTTTTTTTTTTTTAAAAATGTATCCAGCCGAAACAGGAACAGTAAGTAGTCACACGGGGGATGTTTGAGTATTAGTTTGATGATGAGCATATGAAGCACGTTTATTGTATTCGGATGATCCCACATCTCACAACTCTCTTTCACATTTTTACAACAACAAAAATGAAAACTTAAAAAAGTTGAGTCTTAGGTCGAGATATTATTGTCAATGTAGGAGAACGTGAGTTTGAGTGCGTTGAATTGCATTATGGATTGGAGAGGGGAATATGAATAGTTCTAAGCATTATATTAAAAAGAACAAATATAATTAGAACTTATAATGAATTTTTTTTTTTAAAAAAAAAAAAAGTCAACTTGAAAGACTACTAAATAAAGTTCAAAAGTTGTAAAGATAAAGATAATTTTATTAAAATAAGTCCAAAACTCAAAAGTAGTGTAAAAAAAGTCGTAAATTGAATTGAATTATCATGGATGATTTGAACCAAACCAAACTCACCCTTATAATTTTAAATTATATTTTGATTTATTATAATTATATGTATTTAAAAGATGATTTGTTTGATTAAAATTTTCAAAACTTTTAATAAAAACGAAAACATATGATAAATTTCTAATCTTACTCATGAAGTAAAAGATTGCTGATATATGTTGTAAATTCAACCACACACAAAATATTAGTTGAATAATTGAGTCAAATAAAATATTAGTTATCTCTGTTCTAATGTGTCTTTCCATCAAATAGGAAAACTGATTAGGAATTTGAGAAATAAAATAAAACCCAGTAACAATAAGGGTTCGAAGTAAAGGTATTGCTATATTTCTGTGCAAGATCCTGGTTATAAACTAAATCTTAATTATAAATCCTTTGCTAATTAATAACCTTTTTTGATTCGGCTTTCTCAACCTATATCATTTTCTTTATTATTATTGCTATCTATTAAAATGGGAGTTGGACCTGATATGAAATGAGAATATCCAAATGTTCAAAAGGCCCAAACTCCAGATATATTCCAAAGAGCCGAAATGCCACATTTCTTCAAATTCAGTATTTCAATTTGATGGTATATATATTTTCTAAAATTCTCCTCTTCAAATGAGTCCAGAAAGGAAACGAAAACAAAAAAGGCTGAACATTTACACACATTCACACAGTAAATTGATGGGGCTCAATTAATTAGTTTATTAATTTAAGTCCTTCTTCTTGTTGTTGTTAACTACTTAGGTGACTAGAGATTATATATACATTTATTAAATTATGTGTAACACCAACTTTTAATCAAAGAGATTGCTTAAAATCTTAATTAAAATGGGATATGCTATGCCTGGGTCCATAACTATGAATTGAAAAGGTTGTCATAGTTAAACTTTGTGTGTTGGCCTAATAGTCAAGATATTCATGGCCGTAGATGTAGTCTGAATTTGATCCGTACTAATCATATTGTTGTTAGGATTTTAACTTTCTCTTGTAATTCAAAGAAAAGAAAAGGTCATAGTTTCATTTATTGGACAAAGTTACAAGCAATAGGTCGTATAAATTAGACCCAATATCCATATAATTAAACTGATATCAGCCGAGTGGTTCATAACTAAAGAGTGAAATTTTATTTCTTCATGATATCGGTTAGAACATAAACAATTTAATCGAACCGTTCGGATTGGGTCTCGTCGAATTGGGTCTCGTCGAATTGGGTACTCATTTGGCAAATAGGGTTATACACAGGAGGAAGCTTCAGTGCTTGGAATACAGACCTAAGTCCAAGTTTTGTCGTTATATAACTTTACCCCACAAATATTTTTCTACGTGTCCCTTATTTTATTGGCACGATTTTCCTTGTAGTTAATTTCTCTGATAACTTCCATTTCCATGTGCTTTAGCGCTCCTTCCGCAGTCCCCCAAAAATCCATGTCCTTCAATGGCTATAATAGAAGACAATCGATCACTGCTTTGTTTTCGTCCTTCCCAAACGCTAGTGTTTTTTCCCATCAATTTTCCCCTATTTCACCCACTAATCAACCTCCTCAGAAATTCCAAAATTGTTCAAGCCATATCTCATTTCTGTTCCCTGGGGAAGTGTCCTCCTTTTAGTGAGCCAAATGACCTTTTCTTATAGTTAAAAAAAAATTTATGCTCCCTTTGCCTAACTAGAGAGAAGTTTAGTTGAGACATGGAAGAGCAGGGTGTGAATCGAACTATCAGCTTGAAGAAGAATGGATCGAGGAAAATCATCTTTGGGAAGTTGGAGATGGGGAGGGTATTAGGGCAAGGCAACTTTGCCAAGGTCTATTACGGGAAAAACATTTCCACCCAAGAAAGTGTAGCCATCAAAGTTATAAACAAAGACCAAGTCAAGAAAGAAGGTTTGATGGAGCAAATAAAGCGAGAAATCGCAATCATGAGGCTGGTTCGTCACCCCAATGTTGTGGAGCTCAAAGAAGTTATGGCTACCAAAAAAAGAATCTTTTTCGTAATGGAATACGTCAAAGGTGGTGAATTGTTCGCTAAGGTAGTTAAGGGAAGGTTAAAGGAAGATTCAGCCAGGAAATACTTTCACCAACTAGTCAGCTCAGTCGACTTTTGTCACAGTCGAGGCGTCTACCATCGTGATCTGAAGCCTGAGAATCTGCTACTGGACGAGAATGACAACTTGAAAGTCTCTGATTTTGGACTCTCCGCTTTGCCTGAACAGCTAAGAAACGATGGGTTGCTTCACACACAATGTGGGACTCCGTCTTATGTTGCCCCCGAGGTTTTGAGGAAGAACGGGTATGACGGAGCCAAAGCTGACATTTGGTCTTGTGGGGTTGTTTTGTTTGTTCTCCTGACAGGGTTTTTGCCTTTCCAAGCCGAAAATGTTATGCACATGTATAGGAAAATTTTCAAGGCAGAATATGAGTTTCCCCCCTGGATTTCAAACGACGCACGGAGATTAATTTCTAAGCTTCTCGTTGCTGATCCTGATAAGAGGATTACTGTTCCGGGGATCATCGGCAATCCCTGGTTCCGGAAGGGATTTTCGAAGACTGTGTCATCATTGGTTGAACATGAAAACGGCGACAAGAATGGGATTGAGAGCAATAGGGAGCTGGAAATGGTAACCACGAAGTCATCCCCGCCACCATTTTACAACGCGTTTGAATTGATTTCATCGATGTCATCAGGGTTTGACTTGTCGAATCTGTTCGAAAATGAGAGAAAGCCAGCTTCTTTATTCACTTCCAAGTGTTCGGCTTCGGCAACCCTGGCGAGGCTTGTGTCCACGGCGAAGAAGTTGAAGTTTAGTGTGTTAGCTACGAAAGAATTCAAGGTTAGAATGCAAGGCAAAGTGGAAGGAAGGAAAGGGAAATTAGCGGTAACAGCGGAGGTTTTCGAGCTGGCGCCGGAGGTAGCAGTGGTGGAGTTGTCAAAGTCCGCGGGTGACACTCTTGAGTACAACAAGTTTTACGAGGAAGAATTAAGGCCAGCCCTTGCAGACATAGTTTGGAGTTGGCAAGGTGAAAATAACTGTCAGTAACATGGGTTCTGTCGATAGGAAGAGGCTCAAGCTAGATAGGAATCCTTTCTTTGTCGCAAATAATTGTGCCTCGGTAAACCAGTTTTTGTTTGTTAAATTATATATGCCTTCGTATTAGCTAGTCTACTTAGTTTAGTTTGATTCGACGTATAATATGAGCAAATGTTACCATGTTTTGAGGCATGGGCTAATGAAATATGTACATGAATATATATATGTGTGTAAATGAGCTGTTACAGTAATAAATGATAATAAGAAAATATGGTTTTTTCTTTTACAAAGAAATTTGTAGCGTGGGATAGGAGAACTTTTTTAACTTAAAATTTATAGGATATCATAATTAACAAAAATGATTAGAACCTAGTGGGGTTAACTTACAGATTCAAAGAGCTAGGAATGGTAGTTTGATTATTTTAGTATCAAAGAATGAGGAATGGTAGTTCCAATATTAGTTTTTGCTGTTAGTTGCATGTCTCTCTTTTAATTTACGTGGTGGTCAACCATTGGATGAGTGATGACTCCAAAATAGGGGCCTAAAAAGATGATGTTAATCTTGAATTAATAACCAGCCATACTTTGTTACGGTTTCTAGCCAGGTGGCCGGGTGGTGATGGATGATAGTTTGGTTGAAGCAAAAAGAAAGGACAATTTGGTATTGGTTATATCAGGAAACAGCGCGACAAATCATGCACCTTTCCATCACAAAATAATATCAGGCTCACGGACATCAGCCCCTTTTTTGATCCATTATATCAATAGCTTAGAAGTTAGAATTATGGTCCTTCACTTTTTCTCAACTTTATTACTGATGTTTACATAAAAACTAATTTATGGTGATTATTAGATTGTTATATTCGATAATATCCATTAATTTCGAGCTTAACAGTATGGCTCCTAGAAAGCATAGGCCAGAATGAAAAGAAGAAAAAAATGAACAACGGAACTGATCCAGTGGTTTCTCGGGCCATGAGGGCCTGAGCATCCCTTACGTTGAAGCCAATAAAGTAGTTTTAATCTTAGATTTAAAGTACTGATAATATAGTATGAAAACTGTGCACGGTGCTATATTTTAACTATAGAGAAGTTTCTTCCTATTGCTTTATGCCGTTCTTTTTCTTTTTTTTGTTTTTACATGTACACGCTTTTAACAATGTTTTATCCTACAAAAGCATGTTGGTTTCCCATTATGATTTATTTCCATTTTTTCTAACCTCTCTTTAATTTCCTTTGATGGAATGTTTTATAAGCAAATAATTTATTCGTATTTGATATTTTTTAATGTGGTGATTATACATATTTTGGTCTAATGTAATATTTATATTTGACAAATGTTATAGTAATGTTATATTATGAAATTATAATAGTGTTGAACTTTAAAAAAAAGAAAAAGAAAAGATCTTATATTGGTTAAGTTATGAGTACAACAACGAGTGTAATAGAGAACAAATTGGCAAGACAACTCTAGAGAAAGAAACAAAAATAAATCAATGCAAAGCATAAAATCATTTGGTTAGTACTCGGGTCAGAAAGACGGGAAACAAAACAAGGGAGCTCCCAAGCACTCCCTTCAATTGCAAATTGATACTCAAAGCAATAGGCGACATCAACTTAAGATGGTCTCATTAAGTGCACCATCCTTAGCCAGCTTGTCTTTAAATTCGTTGGTTTCCCTATTTATCTGAACAATGTCTCATATATAATCAGGATTTTTAAAGATAAAAATGTAGTCCACAATGCTTTTGAAATGATAAGGTATTAAAACGAGATTTTTTTATCTAATTGACAAAATTCAAACTATCTGATTCAATGATAAACTTATGCGAGATGAACCATCTTATTCAGTGAAGGAAATAACCACGACTCTAATTGTAAATATGTCTGCTGTGATGAAATCATTTTCACCGATTGCTCTTGAGAAAGACATCAAAACTTCGTCAAGTTCGTTATGAAAAACACCTCCAATACCTGCGAGGCCGTCCTTCCCTTACGCAGCACATCAACGTTGAATTTAAGGAAACCCGACTGCGGAGACTGCCATCTTTTGGATGATCTAGCAATAAGATGAGGGAAGCGTAAAATGTCATCGAATGAGGCCTTAGAGTCAGGCCACTTAGCTTTGAACCACCAAGCAACCCTAGCAACTATAACATCAATGACTTGAAACCTATCCCATATTTTGTTATTGAAGATCATCTCATTTCTGTGAGACCAAATGGACTAAACAACAACAAAGAATAGCATAGACCAGATCTTGTTGCAACAGTTGGGGTCAATAGCAGGAATCTATGCCATGAAAAACATATCAGGGTTGTTTGGGGCCACCTACAGGATCTCTCATAACGAAGCACAATGCTATCAAATAGCCCAAGACTCACAACAACTAGAAAACAAGTGATTAATAGTCTCTTCCTCTGAACCACACAATGGGCAGCAGCAAGCGTTAGATGGGATAATATTCCTCTTAGCAAGCTCTACTTTAGCGGGTATTCTACCTTTTAACAATCTCCAAACAAAGATCTCGATTTTTGGTGGAGCATACCCTGCCCAAACATATTTACTGTATTCAACCTTTGGGTAAGCTCTATCCAAGATCATGTTACAAAAAGACTTAGGCGAATAGCTGCCACAGCTGGACGGTTTCCATCTGACACTGTCCTTAGTAGACCGATTCAAAGATGCACTGTCAAAAACCTGCAAGAACTCCTCCCATTGTTGCTTTTCCCAATCAAAGGTTGGTCTTGAGAGTTTGATGTTCCAAGTCCACTCACCATTAGACCTATACCCGAATTCAATGACCTTTCCTACTTTTTGATTGCTAAAGCAAAAATCCTAAGGAAACGGAGCTGTAAAGACAGATTACCAATCCATCTATCTGACCAAAAATTAATACTTCCACCATCGCCAACACAAAGTACAATATTATTGGAAAAATCATTGTGGCTCGAATCTCAGGGGATAAGTGTTCTTGTGATAATTTCTCCATACCCGTGATCAATTACCCCAAGCAGAAACAGAAGGTAGGATATTGTTCGAAATAGGATCATATTGGACTTCCAGCACCTTTCTCCATAGCCTTTCGCCCTCGTTTTCATATCTCCAAAGCCATTTAGTTAAGAGTGACTTGTTTTAAACTCTTAAGACAATACCTAAACCACCGGACTGAATAGGAGCACAAACGTCAGCCCAGCTAACCATTTGCATCCTCTTTTTAGTAGAGTTGCCGCTCCAAAAAAAAGTTGCTCATAATACTATTGAGTTGATTATAAATCGAGACCGGAAATTCAAACAGGAACATGTAGTATAGCGGAAGATTCATCAAAATAGACTTTATAACCAGACATTGCTTGAAAGCATCTAAGGACCCTTTTGATATTAGTTAACTGCTTCTTACCCCCTTCACAAAACACAATGGTGTTAATTTGACCAACGTTGATTGCATGTTTGAATTTTAATGATTTTTTAATACAACAAATTTAATTTTAAAATTAATTCTATGCCTATTTTGTTAAATAGAATATCATCTTGTTTTTTTTTTTTAAGTTTTAGTGTTGATTTAATGAAAATTAATTAACTTTTAATCAAATCAACCTTAAAAAATAAATTATATATTAAAAAGTTAACAACATTAGCTTCGTGTACCAAAATGTATAACTTTTACCGAATTTAGATAACATATCAAATAAAAAAAACACAAATATTAGATTAAAAAAGAGTTAATTGCATTAGATATCCCTATGACCCTCATTCTAAATTTATCTTCAAACTTCAAAACATTCTAATTATATCCCCAAGCTATTTTAATATCAATTAAGTCCTTTTATTATTAGAGTCGTAAAACGACACGTCAAATTTTATGTAGTTAAATTTAAAATGAAAAATGTTAAGAAATATAGAATTTGTTACATAACTTTCAAAAGTAAACCAAGAAAAAAGAGTAAAAGTTAAAACTTTTGAAAACCTCGAACCTATTATTTTCAAAACATTCATTTTTCTTTTAAATTTTTTTATTTTAAATTATAGGGTAAACTATAAAAATAGTCACTTTTGTTTGCCTCGGATTACATTTTAATCACTTATGTTTGAAATGTTGCATTTTGGTCACTTACGTTATCGTTCTGTTACGAATTTGTCACTCTACCATTAAGTTCCGTTACCTCCCTAATGGTAGTCCTACGTGACAGTCCAAATGGATTTTAAATGTCAACTTGGATGTCCAGTTGCTAGGATGAAAATAGGTTTTTAATTAAATAAATTTAATTTGGACTGCCATGTAGGACATCCAAGTTGGTATTTAAAACACATTTGGCTTGTTATGTAAGACCACCGTTAGGGAGGTAACAGAGCTTAACGGTAGAGTGATCACTTCGTTACAAGACAATAACGTAAGTGACTAAAACGTAACATTTCAAACGTAAGTGACTAAAACGTAACATTTCAAACATAAGTGACTAAAATATAATCTAAGGCAAACAAAAGTGGTTATTTTTGTAATTTACCCTAAATTATATTACATATATGATGGGCGTTGAAACCACAAAAAATAATTCCTACAAAAATAACTCTAAATAGTAGTAAGAGTGGTAGTAGGGTCGAGCCCATAAGGATTGGATGTTATAATCAACTTCCGCATTTAACTTGTGATCAGAATTTTTGTCGTGTTGAAAGTCGTGGCAAAAGTCGTGCCCACGACTCAAAACGGGCTTGTAAAAAAATAAGCAAATAAGTCAGAGGAGTTTTGGAATGTTTAGAAATTAAATAATTGAAACAACATAAATAAGTTTGAAATTAAATTGGAAATTAAATTCGAATTTTGTAATCAAAGATAATAAGCCTTAGCCCAAGACTCGATGGATTTCGGATTTTTGAATCGATCCTTGAAAATTAATTTTCTCCTCCAAACAATAAGTTAGTTATAGCAATTAAGAACGTCCTAACCACTAATTCTTCCTCTCGTAGTTGGTCCTGGTACAACCTACAAACCAACCATTACCGATAATCTAACCGAGATACACGTGTTCCCGATTCAAGATTCCGGCAGCCTTGCGCTTTGAAGAACTCAAGTCGAATTAATGGCTTCAACCGCGTGGGTCGTTTAAACCCGATCACTTCTTCATTGATTTGTTCTCGGAGATCCGAATACAGCACGACCGACTCGTTTCTCCAACTGTCAGCAAACACGACTCCAACTCAACGTTCACTTTTTGACTTGAAATCGAGTTAACTTTAAGGGATGAGTTGTCAATCCCGATACTTAGGAAAAATATGAATATCGATTGGAAGGATTTTTAGTATGGATACGTATCTCACAATTCCCTACCGAAAAGAACACCCGCCTAAAGCTAAGATGGAATTTAATGAAGCATGAAATTATTCATGCTTTGTAGATTTTGAAAGGTGATTTGATGATGATGGTGAAGAATGGGAAAGAAAGGTACTTGGAAAGCAATTAGACCTGTAACATCCTAGGAAGGGCCTATGCATTTTTCAGATCAATTGTATGAAATGACAAGTCTTAAGTATTATGAATAAATTTTTGATACTTTTGGAAACCTAGAAATGAATGAAAATGAAAATGGAAATGAAAATGGAAATGAAAATGGAGATGGAAATGAAAATGGAAATGGAAATGGACATTTTTGGAAACTTAGACATTTTTGGAAACCTAAACATTTTTGGAAATGATCCAAAAATGGAAACTTGAACATTTCGGGAAACTTGGATATAAGAGAGAAATAAAGGAGTTTTATTCACATAAATATGTGAATAATAAGAGATAAATAAAGGAGTTTTATTCACATAAATATGTGAATAATAAGAGATAAATAAAGGATTATTTTCTAATGAGATAATTGAGGAGATAATTGATGGATTAAAGGCTTTTATCTTTTAAATAAAAGAGATAATATTATCAAAAGAGGAGTGGTGGCCAAGTAAAGGACTCCTAGGCTGATAACTTTGGCTATAAAAGGAGGACAGGAGGGCTACTCATCAACATTTGCTCCCTCTTCCTCTCTCTCGCGAAATTCTCCCTAGGCAAAACCCCTCTCGCCGAATTTTCATTAAGCAAAAATCCCTCTTTTTCTTCTATTTTCTTCTCGTTTCTCTTTGTTAAAATTTGAATCTTTGTGGATTCTAAGAAAGAGGGCAATCATCCACAACATAAAGGGGATCTTTCGGAAATCTAAGGATCTAAGGTAAGGATTATAAATATAAATATGTGGTTAAAGATTATGATTCACGTTTTCAAAGTTAGATCTAATCTAGCACGAAGTTATAGGATTTCAACAGCTTATAAAGGAATCCTCTTGATTTGGAATCCCATCATAAGGTAAGGGATATTCGGCCAAGGCATAATTTGTTTAAGTGTTTTCCATTATTTCAAAAACCGAAATCGACATGGTTACATACCTAGTATTAGCCGATTTCAAGGAAGAGGAATTCTAGCAACTGTTGGGACTTGATTAAATCAATTCGGAAACTAGGTAAGTAATTCTACTTCTAGTAGGATTTGGTTTTAAGACCAAATAGGTTTATTTATATGTTTTAATTAATGGCCGAATATAGGAGTGAAAGATCTAGATCGGTAGATCGCTCTACGGGAATTCACGGAAGCTATTAAGCGAAAAAGGTGTGTACTCTTACTAACTTTCAATAAATTGCATGGCAATCATTAGATATGTAAATATGTAACAGTATGTGAATGTGGCTAAGCACCACAAATGTGGTAAGGAGTACCCAGGTACGTTTCCTACTTTTGATAGGATTGCGAATGTGATATATTTTGAACATGTGATTAGTAACATGAATGAAAATTAAGTATGTGAAATATTTTATGAAATAATTGGGGCATTCGGGATATTTGTGGAGGAAGAAAGTGAAGGTGATGACTACGGTCTCACCAACGTAAAGTGGTGACTACGGTCACATAAAGTGAAAAGTGGTAACCGATTACATCCAGTGAATACGAGTGTCTAATGACACAACATAAGTGGCGATGAGCACGTCGATTGCAAATGACGCCTTCGATGGTGTGTAGCGGATGGAGGGTCGACTTAGTAGTCCCCGCGGTGTACGGTTGGTACGGGTGGTGTGTAGCGGATGGACAAATAGGTTTGGATTTGGGTTGCATCATCCTTTATTTTGTATGAACATGATATTGATATGACTTGTATGCGATTTGTTGGAAATTAGTACTATGTACACATTGAGTCTGTTGACTCACCCGTTGGGGAATTATTTTTCGGTGATGAGCGGTAATGGACCTGGGTCGGCAGGAGCAAAAGGTGGCCATGCATCGCTTGAAGAAATTATTTGGAATTTGGACTTTATGAAATTTTAGTACTTTATTTTGGGTTTGAATGATGTAATAAGGCCATAAGGCCCAATTGGATTTTCTTTATTTCATTTATTTTTATTTGAATATGATACAATTTATGTTTGATTAAAGATAAGTAAATTTATTTCTTTTAAAATAATAAACCCAAAAATTATTTTGTCACCTTATTTAAGTTGGATTTCAGAATTTATTAAATAGGTTTCAAATTAAGCCCAACCCAAAACAATTTTTTTAAATTACACAAATTTTCTCTAAGTCATTTAGAACATTGAAAACCGATTTATTTAAGGAACATACCAGATCGGTTTAGGCTCGTGGGCGGGTGTGGGGTGTTTGATTGATATCGAGCCGGTTTTAAAACTCTCGGCTGTGGGCTCAGGCCCAAAACGTTTTCAATTCGAGCCCAAATGAATTTCTTTGAAATAAGCGGGTTTTATGGCATGGCACCTAAGTCTCCGACATGATCCACGGTAAGTACCTTTAACCATCCGTGTGATTATGTGAATTATGAATTGTAAAAGGGTAGAAAGGGCATGGGCGTAGAATAGTGTGATAGGAACTTGAACCCTAGGATTAGACTACTCAAACACTTGAAACTCATAAGACTTAATGAACTTAACAAACCTATGACTAAGTTATTAAGCTAGGGTGTGGCAACCCACATGCACGCATGTCTAGGATTGGATCCGGAAGAGCACGGTATTTAAGCGATCCTAGTGACTCACCTCCTCTTCGCAGTATCCTACAGTGCGTAGCCGGTTCGCCCTAACTTAGAAGGCTCGGTGGTGTGGCAACCAACCGTGCGCATGTCTGCAGAAAGGTCGGTGAGAGCTTGTTATTTAAGCGATCCGCGTGACTCACCTCCTCTTCATCCGAATCTCTGCTGGTGCGTAGCTTTGGTTCACCACGACCAAGAGGGCTCGGTCATAGGCTAAACACAAAGAATAAAACCCGAAAGGGACTTAGCCTTTTTCTTTTATAAAAAAAAAAAAATACCCTTGGTTTATAAAATGACCAAACCACCCATAGTTTTAACAAAATTTCATTACTTTATCAAATGTTCAAAAAACCCTAATTTGTAAAATATCAAACTATCTTGATTTTGGAAAATTACAAAATTGCTCTCTAACTTACAAAATTACCAAAACGACCACGATTTCCAAAATTTTTACAATATCATTGCTTTGAAAAGTGTAACTCTCAAAGGAACCCTCAATGTTTTACAATCTTGGAAAGTATCCCTAACTTAATAAATTTTACAAATTTACCACGATTTTTGGAAAAATTATCAAAATACCCACGAGATCAAAAATTACCGAAATACCCTGGATTTCAAAATTCTTCCAAAATTTCCCGGAACTTTAGAAGTACCAAAATACTTTCGTCAAAATCACCATGGAACTTTTTATTTCTGAAAATTTACGAAAATACCCACTGTAGGATAAAATTACGAAAATGCCCCAGGTAGTGGAAAAGCAAAATAACGAAAACAACAACAAGAATTACAACGTTTCTTTGAATGAACAAAAGTTCATATTTGTTGATGGATGAATGAATGAATGCAAGATCTGTATGCATGTATGAATACTGAAAGAACCACTCTTAAACTCTTCTTCATAAGATATCATCGCGGGTAATAAGTGAAACAAGAATACTAATACATAAAATTCCTTAATCGGATCTAAATCGATAATGAGCTCAAGAGACGTGGGTCGCGTGGAAGAGGTAGAGGAAGGATGAGTGTTAGATCGGGACAAGGTTCGACAATGAGATACCACCACCACCATGAAATTTGTCAATGTTGAGCGGCGTGAGCTCGCATGAGAGGAAGATGCCGTGTCGCGGTGTCTTTGCGAGTTTTGGAATTGGTGGTGGTGCAGAAACAATTCAGAAATCGTAAGTGCGTGCTCGAGCGGCTCCGTGCTAATGGGAGTGAAATGTTTAGAGGAGTATCGAGAGTGGCACCCGATACCGGTGAGTCTTGGTTGGAAGCAATCGAGCGCATCATGGATGAGCTCGACTTGACCCCGAGGAGAAGTTGAAAGGGATAGCGGCACCTTTATTACGCGATGAAGCGTATCAATGGTGGTTAACCGTTCGGGACGGTGCCACGGCGGAAGATCGACACGGGAATATGCTAAGGAAGCATTTGGAAGAAGTATGTGAGAAACAGGTATATAGATGAGCAAAGGAAGGCTTTTTCGGGGTTGGTACAAGGAAGTAAGTCGTCACCGAATATGAAGCGGAATTCTTGAGGTTGAGCCGATATGCCCGAGGAGTAGTGGCGATCGAGCATGAGCACGCTGTGTTCGTTTTGAGGACGGACTTAGGGACGATTTGAGACTTTTGATAGCACCGCATCGGGAGCGGAATTCTCGCCTTGGTGGAAAAGGCTAAAGTGGTGAGGAATTAAGGACGCCACCAAGCGGTGTGGGCGAAATAAGCCCAAAAGAGGTTTTGGGCCATCCGAAAAGGCCACAAGAGGCACAGAGTTGATGAGCCACAAAGTCAATCAGCAGTGTACGGTCTGGTGGTGGCAATTTCGCCCTTGTGAACATTGTGGAAGGAAGCACGGGGAGAGTGTTGGAAAAAGGCGGGACGATGTCTCAAGTGTGGGTCCAAGGACCATATGATTAAGGATTGCCCCAAGCTATTAGATGAGAGCCAACCAGCAGACTCGGAATGCTAACAGCCGGTGGTAGAGGCGGATGAGCGACCTCAAAGAGGTCGTGGGTCGACCAACAGAGGTAGTGACAGAGGCCGTGGAGCTCGGGGTCGAGGTGCGACTAACGCCGAAGCAAGGCAACCGGGTTTGGTTTACGCGGTTCGCCGGAGGAAGAGAGGACGCGCACGGATGTTATAACCGTGACGTTCTTTATTCATGACAAACCCTATTTTGCTCTTATTGATGTGGGCTCAACTCATTCCTATGTTGCATGTAGTGTGGTTGAAACACTAGGCCTAGACTCGAACTTTACGATAGGCGGATAAAGCGTAGTAAGCCCTTTAGGCCAAGCGGTGAGGATAGATAGGATCTTTCGGAATGTACCCCCAGAGATTCGGGGGAGCGAACTTTCTGGGTGACTTAATGGAATTACCCTTCGGAGAGTTTGAGCTTATACTTGGAATGGATTGGCTAGTAGAGCATCGAGCCGTGTTGGATTGTGCGGCTAAACGTATGGAACTAAGAACCCGGAAGATGAGGTAGTAGTGATGATCGGAGAAAGGAGGAACTACTTGTCTAACGTAGTTTCGACCTTTGAAGGCCGAGAAAATGGTTAAGAAAGGATGTAAGGCATTCTTAGCCTTCGTGAGTGCGTTAAGAGGAGAAGAGGAAGGTGTCAATGGAGTTAGAGCATGTAAGGATTTTGAGGATGTATTTCGAGGAGGAGTTGCCGGAATACCCCCGGATAGAGAAGTGGAATTTGGAATAGATTTGCTACTGAGAGCAGCTCTGTGTCAATCGCTCCCTACCGAATGGCACCAAAGGAGTTAGTGGAGCTCAAGGCTCAAATCCAAGAGTTGTTGGATCGTGGGTTCATTCGACCCGAGTGTGTCCGTGGGAGCACCAGGTTCTCTTTGTGAAGAAGAAGGATGGAACTATGCGGATGTGCATAGATTATCGTCGATTGAACAAAGCGGCCATCAAGAACAAGTATCCTTTGCCAAGGATAGATGACTTGTTCGACCAACCGAAAAAGCATTTGTGTTCTCAAAGATCGACTTAAGGTGGGGTATCATCAATCGAAAGTGAAGGAGGTGATATTCATAAGACCGCTTTTAGGACAATGTACGGTCATTTTGAATTTGTGGTGATGCCGTTTGGGTTGACGAACGCACCGCCGCGTTCATGGATATGATGAATAGGGTTTTCCAACCCTACTTGGATAGATTCGTCGTGGTGTTCATCGGCGACATTTTGGTGTATTCCAAGACGGAGGAGGAGCACGATGAGCATCTCCGAGTTGTGTTAGAAGTGTTAAGGAAAAGAAGCTTTATGCCAAATTCAAAGCAAGTGCGAATTTTGGCTCAAGGAAGTGGTGTTCTAGGACATGTGGTATCCGCAGAAGGAATAAGAGTGGATCCTAGGAAGATCAAGCAGTGTTGGATTGGAAACCACCTAGGTCGGTGGCTGAAATCGAAGTTTCTTAGGCTTGGCGAGGCTATTACAGAAGGTTCGTGGAAGGATTCTCGCCGATAGCCGCACCTTTGACAAAGTTACTAAGGAAGGAAGTACCGTTTGTGTGGACGGATAAGCAACAGGAGAGCTTTGAAAAGCTTAAAAGGTCTTGTGAAGCTCGGTGTTAATTCAGTGGAGGAGGTAAGGACTTCGTAGTATATTGTGATGCTTCGCACACGTGGTTAGGGCGTGTGCTAATGCAAGAAGGAAAGGTAGTCGCTTATGCATCTCGACGATTAAGGCCGCATGAGGTGAACTACCCAACTCATGACTTGGAACTCGCGGCGGTGGTTTTCGCCCTCAAAGTTTGGAGGCACTACCTTTATGGAGAAAGGTCGAGAATTTACACGGACCACAAAAGCCTTAAGTATTTGTTGACTCGAAGGAGTTGAACTTGAGGCAACGAAGGTGGGTGGAGTTATTAAAAGATTATGACTATTCGATAGAATACCATCCGGCAAGGCGAATGTGGTAGCCGACGCCCTAAGTAGGAAGGTTGTGTCGGATTTAAGGGCTTTGTTCGCTCACTTAAGTTTGTATGATGACGGAAGCTTTGTTGGCGAGTTACAAGTCAAGCCAACCTGGTGAAGGAGGTGAAAGAGGGACGGTTGGCGGATAAGGACTTAAGTACTAAGTTACAGCAAGTACGGCAAGGAGGATTAAAGGATTATGGCGTCAATGATGAAGGAGTCTTGTGCTACAAGGAAAAGGTTTGTATGCCGAGGGATAAGGAGTTGAGACAAAGGATTCTTGGGAAGCGCATGGTAGTCCTTATGCTATGCATCCGGAGGCATCAAGTCAGTATAGAGATCTAAGGGAACAATTTTGGTGGTCGACACAAAGCGAGAGGTGACTGAATTTGTGGGAAATGTTTGACATGTCGACAAGTAAAGGTGAACACCAAGTCCCATCGAGATTGCTTCAACCAATTGAGATTCCCCAATGGAAGTGGGAAAGAATTACCATGGACTTAGTTAGTGGGCTTCCCTTCACGCCCACTAAGAAGGACTCGGTATGGGTGATAGTGGACCGTTTGACCAAGTCCGCACATTTTATCCCTGTGAGGATCGACTATTCCCTTCAAAAGTTAGCCAAGTTATATGTGGCGGAGATCGTGAGGCTACACGGGTACCGATGTCGATCATCTCGATAGAGACCCAAGGTTTACGTCTCGATTTTGGAAAGCACTTCATCAAGCATTAGGCACTAAGCTAGACTTCACTACGGCTTTTCATCCACAATCGGACAGGCGATGCGAACAGGTTATACAAGTGTTGGAAGATATGCTAAGAGGTTTGTGTGATGGATTTCGAGGAAGTTGGGAAGATTACTTGCCTCTAGCCGAGTTCGTCTACAACAACGGCTATCGGGCAAGCATTCGGATGGTACCATACGAAGCATTGTATGGAAGGAAATGTAGAACACCAACTTGTTGGACCGAGTTAGGAGAACGCCGCGTTTTGGGTCCGAGTTAGTGGCGAAACCGATGAGAAGGTGGAATTAATTCGGGCACGTTGGTTGAAAGAAGCTACGATGAAGGCGAAGTCGTGCTTGGACCTTAAGAGGAAAGAAATTGAGTTTGAAGTAGGAGACCAAGTGTTTCTAAAGGTCTCACCTTGGAAGAAGGTAATGAGGTTCGATCGAAAAGGGAAGTTAAGCCCAAGGTTTATAGGGCCTTATCAAGTATTGAAGCGAATTGGGCGATGGCATACCAATTAGAGTTGCCACCGAAGTGAAGCGGATGCACGACGTATTTCATGTATCCATGCTACGCCGCTATCGATCGGATCCGTCGCATGTGGTATCTCGTTGAAGAAGTGGAGCTAAGGCCGGACTTATCCTACGAGGAAGAACCGATTCGGATCTTGGAACGTGATGTGAAAGTACTACGGAAGGAAGTCCTTCCTTTAGTCAAGGTGTTATGGCGCAATCATGGATCGGAAGAAGCTTCGTGGGAGCGAGAAGAGACAATGCGACAAGCAATACCCTCAATCGTTTAGTTAGGAAATTTCGAGGACGAAATTTTATTTAAAGGGGTAGAACTGTAACATCCTAGGAAGGGCCTATGCATTTTTCAGATCAATTGTATGAAATGACAAGTCTTAAGTATTATGAATAAATTTTTGATACTTTTGGAAACCTAGAAATGAATGAAAATGGAAATGAAAATGAAAATGGAAATGAAAATGGAGATGGAAATGAAAATGGAAATGGAAATGGAAATGGACATTTTGGAAACTTAGACATTTTGGAAACCTAAACATTTTTGGAAATGATCCAAAAATGGAAACTTGAACATTTCGGGAAACTTGGATATAAGAGAGAAATAAAGGAGTTTTATTCACATAAATATGTGAATAATAAGAGATAAATAAAGGAGTTTTATTCACATAAATATGTGAATAATAAGAGATAAATAAAGGAGTTTTATTCACATAAATATGTGAATAATAAGAGATAAATAAAGGAGTTTTATTCACATAAATATGTGAATAATAAGAGATAAATAAAGGATTATTTTCTAATGAGATAATTGAGGAGATAATTGATGGATTAAAGGCTTTTATCTTTTAAATAAAAGAGATAATATTATCAAAAGAGGAGTGGTGGCCAAGTAAAGGACTCCTAGGTGATAACTTTGGCTATAAAAGGAGGACAGGAGGGCTACTCATCAACATTTGCTCCCTCTTCCTCTCTCACGAAATTCTCCTAGGCAAAACCCTCTCTGCCGAATTTTCATTAAGCAAAAATCCTCTCTTTTTCTTCTATTTTCTTCTCCGTTCTCTTTGTTAATTTGAATCTTTGTGGATTCTAAGAAAGAGGGCAATCATCCACAACATAAAAGGGGATCTTTCGGGAAATCTAAGGATCTAAGGTAAGGATTATAAATATAAATATGTGGTTAAAGATTATGATTCACGTTTTCAAAGTTAGATCTAATCTAACACGAAGTTATAGGATTTCAACAGCTTATAAAGGAATCCTCTTGATTTGGAATCCCATCATAAGGTAAGGGATATTCGGCCAAGGCATAATTTGTTTAAGTGTTTTCCATTATTTCAAAAACCGAAAAAACCGACATGGTTACATACCTAGTATTAGCCGATTTCAAGGAAGAGGAATTCTAGCAATCTGTTGGGACTTGATTAAATCAATTCGGAAACTAGGTAAGTAATTCTACTTCTAGTAGGATTTGGTTTTAAGACCAAATAGGTTTATTTATATGTTTTAATTAATGGCCGAATATAGGAGTGAAAGATCTAGATCGGTAGATCGCTCACGGGAATTCACGGAAGCTATTGTTTAAAAAGGTGTGTACTCTTACTAACTTTCAATAAATTGCATGGCAATCATTAGATATGTAAATATGTAACAGTATGTGAATGTGGCTAAGCACCACAAATGTGGTAAGGAGTACCAGTGCACGTTTCCTACTTTTGATAGGATTGCGAATGTGATATATTTTGAACATGTGATTAGTAACATGAATGAAAATTAAGTATGTGAAATATTTTATGAAATAATTGGGGCATTCGGGATATTTGTGGAGGAAGAAAGTGAAGGTGATGACTACGGTCTCACCAACGTAAAGTGGTGACTACGGTCACATAAAGTGAAAAGTGGTAACTTCGGTTACATCCGGTGAATACGAGTGTCTAATGACACAACATAAGTGGGCGATGAGCACGTCGATCGCAATGATCGCCTTCGATGGTGTGTAGCGGATGGAGGGTCGACTTAGTAGTCCCGCGGTGTACAAAGTTGGTACGGGTGGTGTGTAGCGGATGGACAAATAGGTTTGGATTTGGGTTGCATCATCCTTTATTTTGTATGAACATGATATTGATATGACTTGTATGCCCGATTTGTTGGAAATTAGTACTATGTACACATTGAGTCTGTTGACTCACCCGTTGGGAATTATTTTTCGGTGATGAGCGTAATGGACCGGGTCGGCAGGAGCAAAAGGTGGCCATGCATCGCTTGAAGAAATTATTTGGAATTTGGACTTTATGAAATTTTAGTACTTTATTTTGGGTTTGAATGATGTAATAAGGCCATAAGGCCCAATTGGATTTTCTTTATTTCTGTTTATTTTTATTTGAATATGATACAATTTATGTTTGATTAAAGATAAGTAAATTTATTTCTTTTAAAATAATAAACCCAAAAATTATTTTGTCACCTTATTTAAGTTGGATTTCCAGAATTTATTAAATAGGTTTCAAATTAAGCCCAACCCAAAACAATTTTTTTAAATTACACAAATTTTCTCTAAGTCATTTAGAACATTGAAAACCGATTTATTTAAGGAACATACCAGATCCGGTTCAGGCTCGTGGGCCGGGTGTGGGGTGTTTCAAGACCAATTTAGAAAGAACAAATAAATGTAAATGGAAGCAACGGAATGCTCATGCCCAAATTGGAAGAAAAAATAATAATTCTATTCAATTCTGAATTGAAATCAAAATGTGAAATTAAATGTGTCGTATATTAAAGTCTTATTTATACACATGGTATTTATTAATTTTGGTTTTAACCACTTCAACATATAATTAAAATTAAATAAAAAATAAAATAAGATTTTTTCTAGCTTTTACAAAGTTAAAAAAATCTGATGAGTCCTTGGCTTTCTCCACATTTTTTATTCAGCCTCATTTCATTGATTGTGTTTCAATTTGGTCCTTTTTTGCTCGTTTTTTACTCTTAGCGTCCTAACTGCATCACTGACAAGATTAAAATATAAAAGCACTAATTCAGAAGGGATCAATTCAAAAATTAACCGAATTAAACACAAAAAATCATGCAAATTAACATGTTATCAATATATGATGTGTCATTAAATTATATTACCCTAAAGTGACAATTTTAGTAACGAAATAACTTAATTGATATAATCTTGATATTCTAAAGATATAATTAAAATGATTTAAAATTCAATTTAAAATAAAGAGAGTAGTTAACGTTGAATGCAGATTTAATCTTTAAGCTTCTCCAAACTTTGTAATTATATGTAATAATTGATGGTTACAAGAGAATTGACCTTTAAGCTACTAAAAGTCATATTAAAAGTGAAGAAGATAATTAGTATTAAAATAGAAATGTTAAACTTAAATTGAATATTTGGAAAATATTTAGCTCATGGATGTCGAGGTATAATTTCCTACAGATCAACATCCATAAAGTTACAATTGCAGTTCGTAAGATAAAATGATACTACTTGCTAGTGGTTAACTATCTACAACATAGTTGATAAAATGCTAAATACAAAATTTATGTATGATTTACGGATTTAATTGTATGTATCAATTAAATTATTATATTTATTTATTATAAGATTTATAATATTTTTGAAAAAGTAAAAATATTCTTAATTGGTTACATATGTAAGTTTAAATATTTGAAAAAAAAAACAATCATAAATTTATATGAAAATTTTAAAAGTAAACTATTTATCTAATAATTTATAAAAAAATTTGTAAAATTTTATTTAATTTTAAAAATATTTATACCATAATTATTTATTAGTTTATGATAATTCAATCATATAACCTAAAATGTTTTAAAGAAATTTTAAACCATATCATTAGAAAGGTTTAGAAGGAAAAGTTGATAACCCACAAATATTGATGAGTCGATAAGTCTAATTTTGAAATGACTTCAGGTTTGCTTTTCAAGACAGATCAATATATTGGTGGCTCGGATTCTTAAATTAAATCAGATCATTTAAACATCGCATAATGATTTTTTTTTTTACAATCTAACTTTACAAAAATATTATTTTAATCTTTTATTTAATTTTTTGATTTTTTTAGCCTTTAAACTAACATGATTTGTCAAATAATGGAAAAAACTAATAATCAGTAATTAAACAGTTTAAGGCCTGCTGTAGGAGATTTGGGCTTCTGCTGCCCTTGGACTTGTGGTTAAACTGAAGAAGTCGTTTGCTGAAAGGGTGAGTATACTGATACTGTAGGCATTCAACTCCAAGGGTTAAGCACAATTTCAGCCATTGGTTGTGCCTGCCAATGGACACCACTTCGTGTTGGGATGGACTGCCATTTATTCCTGTTATCCCTGATTTAGGATTTTGATAACCCTGATAATTTTTTTAAGAAAATAAAAATTAAAACTGAATTATGTTTGTACAAAAGGTGAAGCTTAGCCCAGAATTAAAAAAAGGAAGGGCCCCAAAAGTTTTTTTTTTTTTTTTTTTTGCTGAACATTAGAACATCAATATTGACTATAACATGAAACTATATAATTACAGGTGAATCAAAGGAGCTAGCTGAACTATACCAGGAGTGGGAAATAAATTGTTATTAAAATTTTTTTGTTAGTACCAGTCTTGAATTCAATTTTTATACAATTCTTATCCCTTATTATTATTAAAAAAGAAGAAGAAGACAAAAGTGGGATTGATTATAATATAAATTATAATAATTAAAAGCCAACAGGAGGGGCAGGTAAGGGGTTCACTTGTTTCCCAAATTCTCTGTTTTTAATGACATCATACAAAAATATATATATAAAAAAGAAAACATTGCATATAGAAAAAAAGGTCATAATTTAATTATTTTCTTAATCTCAAACTCAATGTAAAATGTTTAACTTTGTGGCTTTCCTAGTCATACTGTATACATAATAAAAAGACAGCATATATGCTAATGGAGATGTAAAGGCATTAAAGTTGACACCATTCCCTGGCCTCTCATACTCTCCTTCCACAGAAATGTGGGGTAGGGAATCTTAAACAGAACAAATCATCACTTTATTAGTTAATTAATATATGTCTCAAAATTTTGCACAACCAAAAAAGAAGCTCTTTCTATTAGAAAACAAAGCCCTAAAAAGGGGAATTGCGTAGTGGAATACCTCATTTCTGTTTTGAAATAATTGATGGACGGTTCACAATCAGTGGCAAGTCTAAGTAAAGGGAGCACGAGTACTGAAACTGACTGCCATAAATTATACATGAATGGTGCATAAATGCAAGCGATCCAACCACAGTAGAGAAAACAATATTCCACGAAAAAAGGGGGGAAGGGGGAGAAGATAGTGCATGAATTGGATGGATATTGTAAACCCCACTTGGCCTTTTTTATTTTATATATCAATGGAGACTATTAATTCAGAATAGAAAATACATCAACTTATTCTACTAAATCATAATATTTTCTCATTTTATTTCCTAACCAGCTTTATTCATAATATAATATAATATTATTCCTTCTTTTGACTACATTTCTTATCCCGTCTTGCTCTCGAACAAATTCTTGTTAGTGCCAGATGGACACATTATCTATATTTTTAGCTATCAAAGGGTAAAAGGTGTTAGATTTGTAAAATAAGTCTAAAATAAAACTTAATAAACCATGATCTATCATGTCAAATCATCAAGAAAAAAACTAGATGCGGAAGCGTACCTGAATCCATGAATTCCTTGAAGTTTTACCGGATCTTGGGGATTTGATCGTCCAAATTAGCACACAAGAAATTCAGAGAATATCTGCTCTCCCTTTCCTAATGATGGGAGTGTATAATTTAGGGACCATAACCCTAATATTTATAACATTGGCATATTAGTTCTAATCAAATTCTAATTAGCCCATCATTAATTAGAATTTGATTAGAAGAGTATCTACACATATTTGACCCATACTTTATTCAATAATTAAAAATCCAATAAAATCCTAACCAAATTAGATCACTTTTAATTTGGGCTAACCTATCATGATAGTAAATAATAACATGTAATTATCCTTATTATATATGTGATGTCCAAATTTTCCAACAATCTCCCACTTGGACCACATATATATACTAATTACTTTATAATTACATGTCATTATATAACCTTATGAACTCAAAATTTTACTATCATATCCAAAAGGTATTCCGAACAATCTCGTCCATTAATTATGTTAACATAGAACCAATGCGACTTTCGTTACATATATCGTAACTAAATCCATCCATGATCACGTATATTAACACAACCAAATGACATAGATCATGTATGGATGTGTAGCATGGAAATTACATGCAATATGACCTAAACATGTCTATTTCCAACTGGTCCTCCTTAGTGAGATCAAACCTTACCACAATCAGAGTGTGAATAAACCAAATAAACTTTATTTCTGCAGAAAATAAACTTAATATCTTTAAATGAAATAAGCTGAAAATGTGTCTATAACATAAAAGCATTTAAAAATACAAACTCCGCTAAAACCAAATATCCTTTAAATGACATTACACCCATATGAGCAAAGTGTGCTCTTATAAAACCTTAGGTGTAATTCCTTAGTAGTGTGGATCCGCAATCATGGAGTTTGTCCTAATATGCTTTATAAGCACCTAACCACTATGAACTTTTACTTTAACAACCGGGAACTTAAAGTCTATGTGTTTTTACTTTGATGTGCTCCTGTTGCTATTGGAATAAAAGATTGCAATTTGTTTTCACAATTTGCACCTTAGTGAAAAAATCTTATATCCATATTCCATCAAAATCGGAGTCTATAAACCTGATGATCTCTAACTGATTAGACCTCCGATATGTGAGCATGTAATCTTTTGTTCTCTGAAAATACCTTATAAACCTCTTGGATGCTATCCAATGGTCCAAATCAGGGTTGCTTAAAATATCTGCCTAACATCCCAATAGTGTACACAATATTCCAATGTATACAAACCTGAACGTACATTAGACTATCCACTGCTAAAATGTAAAAAAATCTAATGCATTTTTGTAATTTCAAAATCATTCTTAGGGTATTGATTGAGGCTATACTTATTATTAACAAGCAGTATGTCATTAACATATAAAACCAGAAATATGTACTTACTCCCATTGAATTTGAGCTACACACAATCATCAACAATATTCATCTCAAAACCAAACGAAACAATTATTTGATGAAACTTATGGTACCATTGACGGGAAGCTTGTTTGAGTCCATAGATGGATTTTGTCAATTTGCAAACCATATTCTTTGAGTCTTCCGACTCAAAATTTTCCGGTTGCACCATATAAATTGTTTCTTCAATGTCGCCATTAAGAAACATAGCCTTAACATCCATCTGATGTAACTCAAGATCAAAATGAGCAACAAGCGCCATGATTATCCTAAAGGAGTCTTTCGATGAAACTGGAGAGAAAGTCTCTGTAAAATCAATACCTTCTTTCTGAGTATATCCTTTAGCTACAAGATGCGCCTTATACCTCTCCACATTACCATTTGCATCCCTCTTGGTTTTAAATATCCATTTACAACCAATTGGTTTTGCATCTTCAGGTAATGGGACAAGTTCCCAAACTTTATTGTCTCGCATAAACTTATACTCATCTTTCATGGCATCAATCTATTTTTGAGAATTAGAACTTTTCATGGCCTGATGAAAGTTGATTAGATCATCTTCCATCATTCCATTATCATCCTCATGTTCTTGGAGAAATACAACATAACCATCTGGAATAGCATTTCTCCTTTCTCTTGTGGACTTCCTTAATGGCGCTTGTTCTTGAGGTTGTTGAGTTTTTTCTTCTGGAACAATTATCTCATTTTGAATGGGGAGTTGTTCAACATTGTCTTGCAGAGGTTCTGGATTCACTTCTTGATTAATGATAGGTATAAGAACCCGAACATCGTCAAAAGTGATAGTAGGAACTGAGTTAGAATCCAATTCCTCCTCAAAAGCAATGTCTCTAACCTTATTTCTCCCCCCAAACTCAACATCCTCAAAAAATGTTGCGTTCTGTCTCAAAAATATTCCTTATTATGGGATCATAAAACTCATGACCCTTAGATCGCTCGTAATTTCCTTAACCCTTAACTTTATAGACATCAAAGAAGTCAGAGGTGATGTCATTTCAACCTTATCGTTTTTAGCAAAATGTTTCTTAATTTCGTCAAGAAAACCTTGGCCTGAGTAATCTTTTCAGATTCTATGCCCCTAAAGGCTTCTAAAATGTTGTGCCTCATGATCATTAGACTCTTGTAATTTGAACGATCCCACCTCTCAAAATCTCTTTTAATATAGGGGGTGCTTTCTGCAGTGAGAGGGGTGCGGTTGTTCTTTCCTTAGTGCAGTATCTATGTTCATACAACCAAACACTATAAGTAAGTGCCTTTTCTATTCATTGAAATTAGTCCCATTAAGCATGGGTATAGAATTTATATTAGCGGATATTGTGGCAGTAGAATATGAATTAGCTGAATATAGAACAAAAAATAAATAAAAATAAGCTCACATCAATATTCATAAGTAAACAATAAATTCAGGATAATGGCTAATCCCATCTCAAGATACCAAACACAACATTAATATCAAGTCTTTGGACAGTAATATTAACAGTAAGCGGTACTCTTGTTGTAGCAATCAAACATTGACAATAAATTATGTCAAACAATTAATTAATCTTTGGACTAACTTATTGCTCACATAAAATACCTTATAATTGTCACACATTTATCACCACAGATGTCGTTAAACTTCTGCCAAATATTAACTTACCTTTGGGTCAATTAATAAACGCATGAATCACAAAAACATATAATCATCTTAATATTTCAAATAAACTAATCTACACAAAAGAGGTCACTTTGGCGACATTTTGTTTCAACTAATTTATTTAAAATATTAGACATTCTTAATTAAAAGCCAAAATATGAATTTATTTGTTTCAAAATATCTCTTTTAATTTCATCTTTCAATCAAATTAAAAGATACTAGTATATATATGTATATATAGTTATCCCAAAACAACATACAGTGATGTTGGCAAATATAATAATTAGTTGAATAAATCATAAACCATAAACAACTTCACATAAGACTTCAAATTTAAACCAAAATAATTTAAATAAAGGTAAACCTCATCATAAGATATCGGACACTCCATTAATATTTCATCTTTGGACAAAATATTAACTTGTAAGTGATATCTTGATGTAGTAATCAAACATTGACAATAAGTACATGTCGAATAATAAATCTTCCTTTGAGCCGATTTATTACTCACATGTAAAACCGAATAATCGTCACATGTTTATCACCATAGTAGCACATGTAATATTATTAACCTTCATTTGGGCCGATCAACATAACTTAAGTTACATGCATACAAACTTTTATATTTTAAAACAAAATAATTTATACACAAAAAAAAATCATTTTGGTGACTTATTGCTTCAATTAAGTTATTTTAAAATATATGTAAACATACCAATATTCAAAATTAAAATTTCCCCAATAGTCAAATGTCAAAACTATATTTTTTTATTGCTTTATAAACTCCGAAATAACCCAAAATAAGGTTGTCTTAATAATGCAATAAAAAACCGAAAACCTTAATTTTTGACTATTTCTTTCTTCTTCTTTTTTTGTTCCAAAATCATATATATCAAAACCAAACAGAAATAATGTAGTGGTTCAAAGCCAAATAATTAACAAGCACATGTATTCATAATTTTGGCATGGATAAAAACACCAAAGCAATTCACGCATATACATGCATTCATAATCAAATAGAAAAACTTACCCTGAATTTACCATGTAAATTCAAAGTTGTATTTATGATTAAACAGATATTCACATGAATACTTGAAAAATAAAACTTCAAGTCAATATATCTCAGAAATGAAATTATAATAGTTGACATACCCCATAATTCATACCATAGACCATATCATCATAATTTAACCAAATATTTGGAACCATAAGATGCCAAAACCTAAGATTATAGAACTAAACTTAAAACCAAATTATTTAAACACATATTATGATTAACATCAATTTGCATCAAAATCTAATTTCATCATAATTAAACCATAAAAATATAACCTACGATCGACTTGCCTTACATATCCCAAGTAAATCCAAATTCAAAATATATGCTTAAAACTGAATAGTATGAGAAGAATAAGCATATAAACTCAATAATAAATAATATATTCTATCAACTATATATTGAATTCAAGAATTAATGATTATAAAAATTGAATTCAATTGTACAATTGTTGAACCGGATTTGAATTAAAAAAATGATTATAATGAAACCCTAAAATTGAATCGATAAAAAAAATTAAAACTAACAAATATTACCATCAATCTTAATGATTCAACATATATAATGAATTCATTGATAAACAATCGGTATATAAGAGACACTTTATCTGAAGCAATTTCTTTTACCAACCATATATCATCATGTAAAATCCTGAACATAATTACTAAAGTGTCTCCAAAACAATATATATATATATATAACTGTAAAACTGAATCCATCCAAAAATAATAAAGAATCAATTCATTCTCAATGATTCAACATGACAAAGCTCGGATGCCACTTGTTAGATTTGTAAAATAAATCTAAAATAAAAATTAATAAACCAGGATCTATCATGTCAAATCATCAAGAATAAATCAAGAACAAAACTAGATGCGGAAGCGTACCTGAATCCATGAATTCCTTGAAGTTTTACCGGATCTTAGGGATTTGATCTTCCAAATTAGCACACAAGAAATTCAGAAAATATCTGCTCTCCCTTTCCTAATGATGGGAGTGTATAATTTGGGGACCATAACCCTAATATTTATAACCTTGGCATATTAGTTCTAATCAAATTCTAATTAGCCCATCATTAATTAGAATTTGATTAGAACAGTATCTACACATATTTGACCCATACTTTATTTAATAATTAAAAACCCAATAAAATCCTAACCAAATTAGATCACTTTTAATTTGGGCTAACCTATCATGATAGTAAATAATAACATGTAATTATTCTTATTATATATATGATGTCTAAATTTTCCAATAAAATGTATGTGTTAACTTACTAGATCGTGTAGCCTAACAGCTCCGAAAAAAATAGATAAGATAATTTCTTGTATACATTATATATGGGTGTTCGTCATTGATCATTTGAATGTTTATTATTTTAAGTATGACCTAGATTTAAATTGTATTAATCACGTTGTTGTTATAACTTTTACCTTTTCTTTGTAATTTAAAAAAATTTATAAAGTATAAACCTTTATTGTTCTCTCTCGATGAAGGAAGTGGGAGAAGTCAAAGATTTGGTGTTACCTAAGAAATGGCGGTGGTGTGCGTTATAAGTACAACTACAACCAGCCAAAGGGCCCATGGACAAACCTCCTATTGTCTTTGCCACTTGTCGTTTTCTTTTAATCATGGGGTCGGTTTTCTGTGGGAGGTCCCGTTTTGATCTTTGGTTGACGTGATGTGGCAGCGGTCCCATGCTGTCTTTTAAACTTGTCACGCTCCCTCGCCCACACGCTGGAGAATATTACTGGGGCCTTATCCTATACTGCTAACGCTTCACATTTGCACTTCATAAACTCTTTTTACACCGTTCGATTCATCAACTTTATAATACAAAAAAGAAGATAAGCATTCATAATGAAGTAAACAAATTTATTTGATTTATTATGAGTGAAATAAAGAAGTTAAATATAAAAAATTGAGTACGTAGTAATTGTTAACTTGGGATTATGAAATTAAAATATTATTATTAGTGTAAAAAAAAACAAATCTATAATAAAAAAATAATCTAACAAGACATTAGGTTAATTGATGGAAGGTAATAAACATTATGTTAAATATGCTATTGGCTATGTAATTCTATAGAATTTGATATTTATATTTTAAAAATTAAAAATTTAATTTTTTTATTTTTTAATTTAAAAATTATAGTTCAATCATTATTGTCCTTAGTAGTTTCAATTAAAAATTATCAACTTAATTAATATATTTATTTCTCATAATCTTATGTCATGTCATATAAAGATAGCTTAACCAACATATCAAATTGATAAATTTTGATAAAAAAATATTTATAAATTTAATAATTAGATTAAGATTTTTAAATTTAAAAAACAATTAAGTTTTTAATTTTTAAAATATAAAGACTATACGTCAAACTCTACAAAAATACAAAAACAAACAACATATTTTAACTTAAAAATAAATTAAAGTCACCTTATTACATCATCTGATAGGGCAAAGGAAGAAAAATGAAATGAAAACCAACCTTCTATAATTATGTCAATCCCATAAAATTTAGATTTCCATTTCCTTTCAAGGATTGAAAGTAACTAAAATAAATGCAGGTCAACTGTATCGATGTGTGTGCCATTTTAAACTTTTGAAGAGGCAAAGGGACAAATACATGATCCTAAAATGAGAAAAATAAAAAGGAAAGCTTGGATTGTAGCTGAGATGCCGGGCCCAAACGACTTGAGTCATTTATTTGACATGGATACAACGTTTCATTCACACGTTATATATATATATATATATATATATCACAGCTTTTATTAAATACTTATTCCGGATAATCTCCGATTGTAAGTCACTTGTAAACCGACTAGCTTATAAAAAGTTCAAGACACACGTAGATAATATGTAGTATTTCAAGAACTATCAAAAAGATTAAGAAAAGATTGTATGAAACAGTAACGCCACGTTATTTGTATCCTTTTTCAATAGTTTTATGTCAAGCATTTTAATTTGGATTTGATTTTTTTCAGGATGAAAATGCTGAAATTAAGGATGAGAATGCTGATGTAGCATAAAAAGTTGTCAATTTTCTTCTACTCTCTTCTCTCTAAACTTTCCCCAATATATATTCATATTCTAATCATCCACCTTTGAGTGAACTGTTTTAAATTGTTACAGCATCCTCCTTATATCAACAACTTGTTGTAAAATATGAAACATAAGAGATGGGATCATCACTTGAGATATGATTGGCATTATCTTTAAGAATAATTCGTAGAG
This sequence comes from Gossypium sturtianum, assembly GCA_025698515.1. Taxonomy (NCBI): domain Eukaryota; kingdom Viridiplantae; phylum Streptophyta; class Magnoliopsida; order Malvales; family Malvaceae; genus Gossypium; species Gossypium sturtianum. The sequence goes on along the minus strand of CM046955.1, from coordinate 161,123,137 downwards.
AGCTTATATTCCAGAATTTAACAAGTATTTCTGCTTTTAAAAAGAAATAGCGAGCAAATAGAACGAAAAATTAAGTAAGAAACAAATGTAAATTGATTTGATTAAGAGAGGAGAATAATGAAACACGAATTTTTAGATGTTCTCTAAAAAAAAACCCTAAATAAATTTAATTTAATTTAGAAAAATGAAGTGAATCCTGAATTAACGAAAATAACACTCAACAAAGAAAGGAATAGAAGTTATTGAGAAAGAAGGAAAATGAAACACAAATTTTTGGATGTCCTTTGAAAAAAATGTACCATAAACAAAGGTTATTCTAATCCAGAAAATTGAAGCAAAAACAATCCGAGCTTCCTCTTAATTTGTGCACAGTAGGAAAATCAAGTTATTTGTACTCAACTACTCTTTCAGACCCAGTTGTTGTGCGCATGAATACATCCGGCTTTTATAATTTTATTGAGGAAGACGAGATTCCTTAGAATACATTAATTTCTGCTTATTCAATAGTTATCTTATATACTCAACTTTTACAAATAGAGTTTTGGATAAAATTTTTTATAAATTCGAACAATTATTATTCGACAATAAAAATGATTATTTATTTAAAAAATATTTTTTTGATGTACAGTTAATACATATTTTTTGTGCGCGCACAATCAATAAATCACATTTTGTCAGCTCATTAATGAGTAAAATTCAAAATATTAAAGAATTTATAAATAAATATGAATAATTTTATTTAAATATAATTAAAATATAACTATAGTTATTATTTTCTCAATCTTGACACAAAACAATTGATAAACAAGAGAAAGGATTGTCTTTATTCAATATGATTTTTTTTCTCAAGATATTAGAAAACCTTTTATCAATTGTAGTGTGGAGAGGGAGAAAGATTGAGAAAATAATAATTTTAATTATGTTTAAATATATTTATTTATAAATCTTTTAATATTTTTTACTTTTGGTATTTTTGGAATAGTAAACACAAAATTGGATGTCGATGTAATTAAGAAAAATAAAAATATTTCAAATGGTGGACGGGAACTTATGTAAAGAAGATGTATTGTATATGGATCTTGGCCCACCTGTGGACAGATAGGTGACTTCAAATTAAAATTTAAGTAGTAAGAGGTGTAGGATAAGAGCGTGGTTGGCCCATATTGTGGGCTCACCAGGACTATTATAGAAGCGAACTGAGAGGAGAACACCCTCAGTTTTTGTACTTTGTAAAGAGAGTGTGCGGGAAACAAACAAGAGACTCTAAGATCTCCTTTCTGTTGTTCCAGAAATTAAAGAATAAAAAAAAAAAAAACACCATTAAATAGTTATAGATTGCGGAGTAGAGCTAACAGCCCCCACGAAAAAGTCAAAGCTAAGCAACAAAGCCTAAAGTTGCTGTCGGAGAAACAGTATTAAATTTTAAGAAAGGCAAGAATTCAATTCATACAAAAACTCTCTCTGTATATAATACGAAGAGGGAAAGCCATACTTTCTACTAAGGAGAAAGGAAACTGAGAGGAAAAGCCACTCTGGGTTTCTCTTGATTTTCCCTTCTCTTCCTTTCCTTTATACGCTTTTTTCTTAGGTTCAGGTTTGTCTGGTTCTTCACTCTTGCTTCTTTGCTCAGTTTCATTTGCCTGTCTAGAAAAAAAATTCTATCTTCATTTCATTGTTTTATTTCCCTTTTTACTGATAAACCCACATGATATAACCATTATATGTATATATATATTGTCTTTTCATTTTGGTATTGGTTTGTTGGCATGATAAGAAAATTGATTTTCCTTTTCTGCAATTTTTATCTTGTTCGAACGCTGTTTTTATATCGACATTTGAAGATTCAATCTCAAAGCTGCGTGTTTTTTTTTTCATCTGTCTTTTGTCTACCATCATGCGTTTTCAAGCCTTTGGTTTTTTCGTCATCAGATGGGGATCAAACACTTCTTTTTCCTACTTAAAAACTATTTGGTTTCTACTCCGAGTTTGTGTCTGCTTCAACTTTAATGCTCATTTGTTATTTAATTTGCTGACTGGTTTTTAATATTTTTGCTTTTTAAGTTGAATCAGATACGGTAGAGAAGAAAAAGAACGTATGATGGGATCTAATTCCGGGCAGCCGCAGTTCATAGCTAGCACCGGCAACCGGAGTTTTTCAAATGCCCCGCTGATTCAGAATGCAGATACTAATCAAATTGTGGTGCCTGACGTGAGTCTGATTTTTTTTCCCATTATATAAATTTTTATACTTTTTTTTTTTCGTTTTCTCGAATTATAGGGTCCTCAGAATCGTCGAAACTTATTTTTTTTTATTAAATGTTGAAAAGGGTGTTACAGTTGCTTAGCATTAACATGGGTGGATTAAGTTAGGGGGGAAGTCTTGTCGAAACAACGTTTAAGATTTCGAGGGAGAAAGATTAAACTGACATGAGATTTTGAGTGTGAATTATTTGGTCTTATTCAAATGGTGGGTTTATTTGAAGATGACATTTTAGGTCCTCAATGGAAGGAACTTTAAATTTACAATACGGGTTGTATATGTAGGAAGGACGGTCAGTTTCATCTTTGGTCGCCAGTTTAAGAATTAACTGAGGATGAGCTTTTCAATTGTTTACTTCATAAAAGGTTTAGTTAAGAGATTGATTTTAATCTCTGATGAGATGAGTTGTTAATGGATTCCGAAATTTGCATGACATACTATGATTTGCTTAAAGTCTTATGTGAAGTCTGCTTTTGTTGTCAAGATGCGTTATTTTATTAGCCTCTTACTCAGCTGGAATGACTATGTTTAAATCATGGATAATATTTGCGGGGTTCTTTTATCTTTCACTATAATTTCCTTCAAGACACCAGGTTTGAAGATTACAATTTTATACTAACAAAGCGTTCAGTTCTTGTTTCTTCTATTTCCTGGTGAACTTTGTATTCATATTCACTTATCGCTATGTCTTCTTATGTATTTTGATCCAACCGATAGAACAAGTATTGAATCACAGTTTTGCTATTTAGTTAGTTCATCTAAGAAGTGCAATGAAAGTGTAGCCTGAGAAATCTTTAAATATGCATAGACATAACCAATTCAATATTGCTATTTTTTAGGAAAGAGTATTTCACAATGTGTGAAATCTTTACTCATTAAAGGAATTATAAATCAGGATTATCCGAAGTGATCCAAATGTTAGAGGCTTGTGGATGTTGCAAACAGAGTGCCTCTGTGTGGTCCTCAATGACTACAGATTATCTAGTCTGCTAAGAATATTGCTCTTCGTAACTGCACACTGGTTAATAGAAATTTGGTATTATTTGTTTTGGATTCTATAAGGTTCCTGCTGGACCATGATATATAAATTTACATTATTTTTTTCTTTTTCTGAATAAATTTCTGTCATTACTAAAAGACAAGATTTTCATGGTATTTTTTATTTTAGAATATACTGTGCTTTTATGTTTAATAATTTAATGCTTTCAAGAACTATAAGTTTTTATTAGTTGCATTTTGTTTATGCAGCGGAAAAGCTGGAAAAACTTTTTTGCATACATGGGTCCTGGATTCCTTGTTTCAATTGCATATATTGATCCTGGAAATTGTAAGACCATTATAAGTTTTCTTTTGTATTCTGAAAAAGTTACGTAAGCATAATTTGGAACACTATCTTTGTCTTACAGTTGAAACTGATCTTCAAGCCGGAGCGCAGTACAAATATGGGGTGAGTACTTTCTACTGCAGTTATTTGGCTTGTAGATTATTGTCTTTTTCTGGACAGAATTAGACAATTTGATAGCATGTCCCATTTGTGGAGATTCGGAATATAAATTGACAATACTCGGGAAGTCTTCCCATTTTATGTAAAACTTGCCACTTTGTATCCCTTATTGTAGCCTGTTTGAGCTGCAATAGACACTGCTAACGATGAGTACCTGTGGCGAAGCTAATATTAGCTTCTCCTTATTTTCCCTTTTTTTTTCTTTCGAAAAGTTCCAAAATTTTACTTCCTCGGTTTCTCTTAAGTTAATTTTATCTTTCTTGCAGTTACTTTGGATCATATTAGTGGCTTCATGTGCTGCTCTTGTTATTCAGTCCCTGGCTGCCAATTTGGGTGTTGTCACAGGTATATATTACTACATATTTTCCGTTTCTATATTTTGCTACTGATATTTCTTTTCATTTTAGCGTTGATTTCATTGTTGCAGGGAAGCACTTAGCAGAGCACTGTAGAACTGAATATCCTAGAGGCCCAAACTTCGTATTATGGGTTCTTGCTGAAATCGCTATTGTTGCATGTGATATTCCTGAAGGTGACCATAAGATCTTAAAAGCTAAACAAGCTGAGTTCTTTATTGCCACTTGATGAAGATCTTAATTTAATTGGAAATATCTCAAAAGTGAAAAAAGACAAAAAACTATATTTTGTATCATTATTTGAAATTATATGGCATTTCAATTCATTTTGATGTTCATTGAGCTGTGCTTGATTCATAAAGCTTCCACTTCATTCGTGTTATGGCCTTCTAATGCTATTGATAATAGTTGGTTGGGAAGCAATGGACTGAAATCTGGGGCTTATTATCTATCTTTTTTTCCTTCAATTCTCATTTGTTTTCACTGCTTCCGGCTTTCGATCTGTTCCTTGTCCAGTGATTGGCACGGCCTTTGCGTTAAACATGCTCTTCAACATCCCGGTTTGGATTGGTGTCCTATTGACGGGGCTCAGTACATTGGTTCTTCTAGCATTGCAGCAATATGGGGTATGTCAATCAAGTTTGTCTGCCCTATGCTTCTAGGTCTTATTGCAGTTTTCTGGTTTGTTTTTCTATGTTACCGGACCAATGATAAGCATCTTATTGGAATGTTTAATTGATCCAAGATTTTGATTGGTTGGACTAAGCGCAAGCCTTTGTGCCTGTTTTCTTCTTCTTTTTTCAGGTTAGGAAACTTGAGTTTTTAATCGCTTTTCTTGTACTTACAATTGCTGGGTGCTTTTTTGCGGAGATGAACTATGCGAAGCCTGTGGCTAGTGAAGTTCTTGATGGGCTTTTTGTTCCTCAACTCAAAGGAAATGGTGCCACCGGTCTAGCAATTTCACTCCTTGGGGCTATGGTTATGCCGTAGGTGTCTTTCTTCTTACGAGTTTCTAGTGATTCCTTCCATATGGCGCACTGTTAATCTGTTGGATGGATTTTGTGCCCTTTTGCAGGCACAACCTCTTTCTCCACTCTGCACTGGTGCTTTCCAGGAAAATCCCTCGATCCGTCCGGGGCATTAAGGTGATTTCTAGGATAATTTTAAGTTATTTAACCAGACTAGTTTTGAACTTGCTTTTCCATTTTTGCAACTGGAAATGTGATCCAAATGTGCTTGCATGCCAACCATGATTGAGAATCGTACAACATCAGCCTCCGTTGAAGGGTGAATAGTGTAGTTTACAAAACAAATGAAGTCGGTTAAAGTTGTCGACGCTCATAATCAATTGCTCAAGTAGTAAACTCTTTGAAAGACTTGGTTAGAAGTTAATTTTGCAAAAACAAAATCAACAAGATATTATTCACCACAACAGGAAACCTTACATGTTAGTGATGATTTTTGTCATGTGCAGCAATGAGCAACATCTGATGTGTTACTTCTTCTGCAGGAGGCTTGCAGATTTTATATGATAGAAAGTGGCTTCGCTTTAATGGTGGCATTTCTCATTAACATATCAGTTATCTCTGTAAGTGGTGCAGTTTGCAATTCATCAAATTTGAATCAAGAAGATCAAGATAGTTGTGAGGATTTAGACCTGAACAAGGCCTCGTTCTTACTAAGAGTATGTGGTTCCAAGCCATTTTATGATTTCTTTAGTTGCCCTTTACTTCCCTGGCTCTTTTGAGTTTTAATCAATAGTGCTTATGTTTCTTTATCCTAAGATAAGATTTGCGCTCTCCTGAACATGTTCGATTTGGAGTTTGAATATGGTTTATATTATTGTTTACAGAATGTCTTAGGCAGTTGGAGTTCAAAACTTTTTGCAGTTGCTTTGCTGGCATCAGGTCAGAGTTCTACTATAACGGGAACATATGCTGGCCAATATGTAATGCAGGTACTCTGTTATTGTATGCCGCATTCTTTTGCAGCTCATGTTTCCTTAAGTTCTCATAATTGAACAATTTAAGCATTTCTATATTGAAAATTTGAAAAGTTAAAAGAAATTGTCACGTTGTTGTTATAAAACTTAGCCTTTTTATCACTTTGGTAAAAGTTAATTTGTGGAGCTTAGACTGTCATGGGTCCATCGGTTACGGATTAAATAAATCTTGATCGTAAACAAACTGAGGGGTTAGTTTGATATGGTAGTGTCAACCAGGTTTAATCATTATTTTTTCTCTTTGAGAACAAAATTACTTCTATTCTATCTCTTTCATTTCCTTCTATATTTTTTGTTTCTCAAAGTAACTTGATAGTTGTTATTTCTATGGTAGCATTTTAACTTGCGTATCTTATTTGCTCCCTCTTTGAGATCCCCTTCTTTTCTGTAGGGCTTTCTTGATTTACGACTAACACCATGGATCCGGAACATGCTTACTCGATGCTTGGCAATTGTCCCTAGTTTAATTGTCGCCATCATTGGTGGCTCTGCTGGGGCTGGAAAGTTAATTATCATTGCTTCAGTATGAAATACTTGCTTAATGCTTTCTGTTTCTTTCTTTCTTCTTCTTCTTCTTCTTCTTTTTTTTTGTATTCACATGTGTCTAGATATCGTCAGCTGTTGGAATATAAAGAGGGGAACTTTTGATGGTTATGGAGGAAAGGCATCATGATTTATGTTTGCATCATCAGCAAGTTAGTTATACCTTGATTTTGTGTTTGCAGATGATATTATCCTTTGAGCTACCTTTCGCACTCATTCCGCTTCTCAAGTTCACCAGCAGTAAGATGAAAATGGGAGCATATGTCAACTCAATTGCGGTAAAGACTATTTCTTCCTTTCCCAATTTAAGGCTAAGGTGTTATCTTAGTTACATATATGATACAAGTATTATAACCGACTTTGCTCTGGAAAGTTGCTTGACTAAACAGTAACAAAAATTATCTGGCTGAGAACCTTTAGAAATCATAAAGTTTTACATGATTTTATTTAGCTCGACTGATTGGTTCGACCTGAAATTTCCCGGGGAGTTTGTTTGTCTTAAATGCTATCAACACATTATTGGGAGCTACCTGAAAGAGACCAAGTTATTTGGGAATTTATTTTGATTGTAATCTTCTTGACTATTTTATGTTTTATGAGGGTTTAGGCTCAGTTGTAAATAGAGTTAGGAGACTTGATATTGCTGTGATCTTATGGAGTTGAGCATTTGGGAATTGGGATACTTCCTAACTCAGATACTTGGGTTTGTGTTATCGAACAATCTAGTTAGTTGATAAGTTGTGTGCAGGTTTCAGCTATCACGTGGATCATCGGATCCCTGATCATGGGCATAAACATATACTATCTTATGACGAACTTCATCCACTTGCTTCTTCACAATCACTGGGAGCTTGTGGCAGTTGTGTTTCTGGGAATATTTGGATTTTCAGGGGTGGCGATCTATTTGGCTGCAATAGCATACCTGGTATTCCGGCCTAACAAAGAAGCAACGCACCTTCTGGCATTAACATCCGAAAGTCGACATATGGTTGACGATGCCGGCAACACATCAATGTACTGTCTCCCTCGAGAAGATATAGTAAGCATGCAGTTACCTCAGAGACGGCAGACGGAGGACATTTGACTAACAGACTATACCAGCTTATCTACATTGTGAAGGCAGGTTTTACTCTAGTTTTTCGTGTTTTCGTTTAGAGTAGTAGAATAAGGGCTTTACTCGCTAGGAAGGATAGGAAAAAGGGTACAAATCGGAAAACCTTGCCGATTCTAATGTGGCTTTCTCCTGTTTGTGCAATATTTTGATAATGGATTACACTTTCTTTTTTAACATTTCGCTTGTTCAAAATACTGGTTTTAACAGCATTTTCTTTTTAACCTTAACCAATACCTACAATTTGTTAATAGAACGGTGAAATTTCAGTTCCACTGATGCATCTTTTTATCAATTTAATCTTAGCTAGTATGCTTTCGTGTTGGATATATTTGTTAATTATAGAGTAAAAATTCAAAGGTTGGAATATGCTCTAAAATTTTGTATTATTCTTCATAGTTTTATTTCCAGAGAATAAACTTTCCCTTAGTATAGATTCTATTTTTTTATTTCATTCTATTAAACTAGCAAAATCCTTATCTATCCTTTCAACTAGGAAATCTTTGTGATAAGTTTGAAGTTTAAAAATGAATATTTTTTCCACTTTTCTTAATACAAAAATACTTCCAATTATATATCCAGTGAATTACTTTACTTTGTAATCATGTTTTCTTTTTTAACGTTAAATTTTATTTCGCTCCTTTCATTGCCTTGTTCCTTGAGAAAAATGAGATGTGATGCTTTTATTTTATATATTCTGTTTCGAATTGGATTGATTATTTATTTGTATTAAATTATAAAGTAAAAAATTAATGATTAAAATATATATTAAGTAAGATTTTCAAAACTAAACTGGCAGTCAAACTAGTCTAAATTATCATAAAAATAAATTTATTTAAATCGATTTTTTAGTCTAATTTGACCAGTCTTTTTCAATTCGTAGGTCAACTAATTTGATGCTTCTTTTTGGATCAATAGTCCGACCATTCTCGTACGGTTCAAACAACCATAACTCTAAGTCTCTACACTTCGTATATTTAGAATTTAGTTATCCTACTTTTATTTTAAAGAATTTAATCTCTTTATTTTTTGGACTTAAAATATTGCTTTCAAATTATATATAATACCGTAACATTTTAATTGAAAATTTAATAATATTAACTATTTAAATTAATTAATAACATTACAAAAATATAGAAATTAAATTATGTTAAAAATTAAAGTATGCAATTAAATCTCAAATTTATGCATATTAGAGGGATCAAAATTAAAAATTAATTTATTTTTATAAAATAAAAAATATAATAATAAATGTGTACCGCGAGTCAACAAGAGGAAAAAGATCCTTTGGACTTTCATATACATGTCATATGATTATGATATATTGTACGATATTGTATTATTTAGAGATAAATCTTAAAATTACATATGAATTTTGATTTAATTTGTAATTATATATATGAATTTTAAAAATCACCTTTTCTTTAAAAATTTCGGCCACCAAGCGCGGTGGTCGGCGGTGGCGTCGGCGATCGGCCGGGCTCGCCGAGTCCTATGCCCTACAGAGAAAAAAAGAGAGAGGGGGGAGTTTTTTAAAAACTAATGAAAATGATTTTTTTTTTGGTGAAAAATTGGTTTTTATAGGGCCTCAAAACGACGTCGTTTTGGAGCTAGCCCTAAATGCCCAAAACGGTGTCGTTTTGCCCTTAACCGATCCGGTCCGACCCGACCCGTCTCAGGATCCGCGTGTTTTCTACGGAAGGGCTAATTTCGCTTTTAGCCCTTCCGCTTTTTTATGGATTTATAATCAAGTTTTTTTATTTGCAATTTGGCCCTATATGTTATTTTGTTTTCAATTGGGTCCCTTTTGAAGTGCAGCGTTTTGGGGGGAGGGGAAATTTTCCCTTTTAGTCCCTCCATGTCATTCGCGTATTTAAATTGGTCCCTTTCTCCTTTATTTTCTTTGAAATTCGCCCCAAACTTATATTTTTAGTTCAATATCATCCTTCTTTTATTTCTTTTGTTTATTATCATTTTCATTATTAATTTTATTTTTTTTATTCTTATTATTATTAATACTATTATTATTTTTATTATTATTAATATACTTTTATTATTACTACTATAGTTTTTATCTTTAATTAACTTTCCTATTACTATTTTATTCCTTTGTGTTATTATTATTACTTTCAATATTTCTATTCATTATTACTATTTTTATTATCTTCTTTTGTGTTTCTATCTTCTTTTTTTCCCACTATTATTTTATTATTACTATTAATTCTATAGTTAATTCTATTATTTGTTATTATTATTAATATTACTTTTATTTTATTTACTGCTACTATTTTTTTGTTATTACTATTAAATTTAATATTATTATTATTTATTATTAATATTATTTTTATTTTAAACTTATTATTACTATTTTTATTATTAATATTTTTATTTTAAACCTATTATTACTATTATTATTATTAATATTATTTTTTTATTTTAAACTTTTCCGTTATTATTATTATTACATATCATTACTATTACTATTATGTTATTATTAATTCTATAGCTTATTTTGATTTTTTTATTATTATTATATATATTATATCTATTATTATTTCCATTATTATCACTATTAATTTTAATGTAGTTACTATTATTTTATTATTAACATTATTTTTTTCCACTATCACTCTTATTATTATTTTTTATTTGTAGTTATTATTTTAACATTACTACAACAGTATCTTTTAATTTTATTTTTATTATTGCATTTTTTTACTATTATGATTTATTTATTCTGGTTCCTATTGTTTCACGGAGATCGATAATTTTGAATTATACTTTAATGTATTTTTATTTTTTGCTTGTATTTTCCTTTTTGCCCAAACTCATACATAATGCTTTTCAAATAAAGGCAATATTTTGTGTTTGGAAATTCAAGGAATCGTGCCCTAACGTGCTGGGTTTCGATTTTTCGTTTGATCAAATCACTAAATATCCTTTAAGTCTGTGTCCGTTTTTTTAATTAAAAGCAAGGCAATATTTTGTGCTTGGAAGTTTTGAGAAATTGTGCCCTAACGTGCTGGGTTTCAATTTTTCGCTCGTCCAAAGAACTAAATATCCTTTTAAAATTCTGATCGTGTTTTCTCAACTTCAAAAATAAGGCAATATTTCATGTTTGGAAATTTGAGGAATCGTGCCTTAACGTGCTGGGTTTCGGTTCTTTCGTTTGGCCAAATAATGGGATACACTTTTTAAAATGACAATGCATGAATTTTGGAAATCATGAAATGATCTTGGTGTCAAAGGTTTGAAATATCGTATCCTAACGTGCTGGATGTGATATTTCATCCTTTCAGAACAAGAGAGTTACGATATCCAATTCAAATTACCCGAACATTTCTAAAGGATTTATATTTTAAAATCTATTCCAATTTTCGATATTAGGACATTAATCAATCAATAAGGTACCAATTTTGGGCGTTGCGAGGGTGCTAATCCTTCCTCGTGCGTAACCGACTCCCGGACTCGTTTTCTTAAAATTCGTAGACCAAAACGTTTTCAAAAGTGGCCCAATCGCACTTCAAAAAAGATTGGTGGCGACTCCGTTTTTCTTCTTAAAGTCGGCCCGTTTTCCAAACAAAAAAATGGTTTCGACATTAACTATTTAAACTAATTAATAACATTACAAAAATATAGAAATTAAATTATGTAATTAAATCTCAAATTTATGCATATTAGAGGGATCAAAATTAAAAATTAATTTATTTTTATAAAATAAAAAAAATATAATAATAAATGTGTACCACAAGTCAACAAGAGGAAAAAGATCCTTTGGACTTTCATATACATGTCATATGATTATGATATATTGTACGATATTGTATTATTTAGAGATAAATCTTAAAATTACATATGAATTTTGATTTAATTTGTAATTGTATATATAAATTTTAATTTAGTGTAATTATACACATGAAACTCTAATTATGGTTCAAATGTGTACTTGAAACTTTAATTTTGATTTAACCATACACATTTAAAGAAACAAACACATCAATTTAATTTTATATTGGATAGATATAATTATTTATGTATGTAATATATAAACATAAAATGATGTTATGTCAATGATTGTGTTAACAGTTTACAAGAATTGAATCAAATCAAAATTTCATATATAAAATTACACATCAAACCATAATTTATGTATAGATTTAATATTTATCCCTTTTATTTTTATTTAAGCACCCTTCTTTGACAAAAAGTAACAAGCCTTTCCAAAAGATAAGATTATCTTTGATTCCAAAGCATCATATCTAGCAATCTTATTAATATTACCCTAAAATATATGTCCTCAGATGATATCTGCCTTTCTCCCTTTTATTAGTTTCACATTTGAGGCTTGTTGGTTAAATTTACTATTAATCTTTATATTTTGTTTTGGTTAATTTTAGACTCTTTTTTTTTCGAATTTATCAATTTTAGTATTAACCCAATTAATAGCAGTTAAATCTATTTGGTTAAATTTAATTTACTAGTACTATACTATGTGTATAGTTGTAGATTTAGTCCATATTCTTAAATTAAATCATTCTAAGCTCTTATACTTTTCAAATTTTAAAGTTTCAATTGCTAATCCATTAATTGGATTTTTAGTAATTAATATGTGGAAATAACAAGCTAACATGATATTATACGTATAATAACATTTTTCCCTAACAAATTTTTGAAATAGCAAAACTTAACTTAATGAATTTTGCAGTTATCATCAAGTGATAATTGAAATTTTAAATTTTGAAAAATACATGAACTAAAAATAATCAAATTAAAATATAGATTAAATCCACAACTTTTGTTTTGAAATTAAAATTAAAACGGATTTAGGTCAAATATTTAATCTTTACGGTAACTTTTTAAAAGTATTTTTTCTAATACACTATATATTTTGATATAATAAATTAGAAATGAGTCATTTTAAAGAATAAATTTTTTTCCAATATATTTTTATTGAAATCATTAATAGTGTCAATTCTTTGAATTAACTAAAGATATTAAAAAAGAAGATAGAGCAAATTATGTTAAATTAAAGTATAAATTCTAAATTTTAAATTTAAACATAGTAAAGGCATTTTGTTATCATTTTCGATTGGACGAATCATTAATTCAGCTGGCAGAAGATTATAAATGGATAATTTTTTTTTTACTCGAGATTGGGAATAGTTGGACTTTCTATAGGGCCCATTTTACTAACAGGATTTATCACCACTTTAGCGACTTTGATGGCTTGACCAGTTACTCGAGATTCACATCATAACCATAATTTAAATTAAAAATAATTTATATCTAACACAATCATTTGTCATTTTAATTTTTATATATAAAAAGAAGACACTAATGATCCCTTTGGATGGGCGTTTACCACTTTGTCTCACGCTACCGTATTGTTACAGTATGTAATCTCACCGCCACTGTTGTTTTTACACTAATAGCAAGTAAATGCATTGTCCATCCAAATAGGCCCTAAGGGTGCCCAACTATTTCCTTTTCTTTTCTTTTTTAGTCATTAGAAGATAATGGTCAAATTATTTTTGATCCCTTTATTATACTCAAATTTAGGATTTTTGTATATTTTAAGCTCACATAATTTAGTCTTATACTTTTCTAATCACATTAGTTAGTCTAAATAATTAAAACCATTAACTATTTCGGTTAAAATATTGACGTGATTTAAAAAAAAAACACACATTTATAACACAAAAAAAAAAAAAAATCTAGTTTGACATGGTAAGTTGGAATGAATATTTTGAAGAAAAAAATCGGCCGTAGTATTTTAATAGAAATAATAAACGGTGTTAACTATTTAGATTGACAGATGATATTTAAAAGTAGAGAAATTAAATTATGTAAAATTAAAGTATAGATACTAGATCATAAATTTAAATATAATATGAACTCCAAGTTATGGACTATTGTCAGGTGTTCACCTTTCCAAAAATAGTCTAGATTCAAATCATTGTTATACTAAAACATTTTATAACTAACACTACATTTTCATTTTATTTACTAAAAGATAGTTTTTTTTTTTTAAGTATTTTCAATGGGGGCAAAGCTGAAAATTTTTTAGGGGCCGAAATGAAATTTTAATTTTTAATAGTCTATATATTTATAATTTTTAAAGGATTAAATCAAATTTTTATAATTTTAGGGGATTAAAGTGTAATTTTACCTTTACTAATTTAAAATTTTAAAAATTTCTAAAGAGCCTAAATAATAATTTTTCCATTTTAGAGGGGCCGGGCCCCTGCCAGCCCCCTAGATTCACCTCTGGTTTTCAATTAATAAAAAATATTTCCAATCATCATAATGATTTTAATAAATTTATATTGAAGTTTTAACAAATATATAATAAACAAATATAATATAATTAAAATTATATAAAAAATTGAAGCATACAAATTTGCCAATGTTGTTGGAATATGATTGGATCGGAACTAATTAGTATATCAAATTGGAAAAAAAGATTGAATCGGTCTTTAAGTAAATCATTCGAAAGCTATAAAAATTTAAATATGATGACAAAAAAATTGAGGATTGAACCAATTTATAATTTTCCAATCTTTATTAATTTTTAATTGTTATTAGATTCAGGATCAAAACTATTAAACTAATAACTAATTTGATGACTAGTTAAAATTTTAAAACATTAGAATTCGTGAGTTGCTAATTAGCTATTGATAAAGAGAGGAGTGAGAAGTTTTTAACAACTAAAACATGAAAATATAATATTTTCCACACATTTCATTTTAAATAATTGATTAATTAGAAGATGGAAAAGTTCAACAGATTATTGGGTCCAATAAGCTATTTTTGCTATTAATTAGATACGACAACACAAAATGGGCACACAACACATTGGCATTCAGTAATTCTAGCCATCCAGGGTGCATGTCTTGGTTCCCTTAATAATGGTAGGTAAGCTAAGCAGGAGTATTAAGTGTATGAGAATAAGGCTTAAGATTGAATACGAAGGCCAGAATCTTCCTGGTGTTGCGCTAGTATAGGCAGGTGACCTTTCTCTTGCAAGCTTTTCACCGTCTCGTATAGGCACTGCTTCACCGGGGTGAACTCCAACCCCAAATCCCTCAGCTTCTGGTTCGTGAACTTGTAGGGTTTTGCTCTTGGGTTCTTCTCATCTGAGCACCTGCTTTTCCATATACACCATCTTTAGTTTCTATACTTGGCATATATATTCCATTCAAACACAAAACCCCTAAAATATTTAGAAGATTTGCATGAAATCCTCAAAAATGATATAAATAAATAAAAAGGTGGTGGAAGTGGAACAAGTTGAGGGGGGACCCCATTTTTGTCCTTGCTTCTGCAGCACGAGATTACGATCCATTGAATATTTCAAAAAGAAAGAAAGGTTCAGTTTAAATAAAGTAAATTGGCCTAGAGTGCGAAATCTCCTTGATTGAAGTTCAGTAGGTGGATTGAATATAATATCCATTTTTATCCAAATTTCTTGAGATTAGCTGACAAAGACATATGGGGTTGGTGAAGATCCTTTCTAAACCACAATTTCTATCAACTTTCAGTTTCACCAGAAAAAAACTTCACTTCGTCGTGGAGAATTAGGTAGACATGTTTGTCATTTTTTCAAAGCTGGTGGGTGCACCCATTACCCCACACCACCCAGACCCCCGTTGCTCTACAATATTAGTCTATTCCTATATTAATCCCTTGTAACTTTCCTGGACTAGATTAATGCTTGAAGAAGAGGCACCAATTCTTCCTGTCACTATCCTCCAACAACAACAAGGTCGAAATGTACCAGTCATCACGTTGTGGATAAACTCTCTCTATTTGAAGTGTAGCAGAGGGTTAAGGTGTTTGTTTGTTAAATTTTCCAGTGTTAGGTAAGATTGCCAAAGCAAGCATACATCAAGCAATTTGACAATTTCAAATTAGCCAATTACAACAATGAATAAGATGCATATCCAATCTAATTTCCAAAACTTTTCCACATCTTCAACTTCTCCAAATCATCACAACATGTACATATTACTATACATGGTTATCTGAAGAGTGGGTATTCAAATTCTCCCATGAGAATTCGTTCAAGGCAAGTAAAAAACACCTAGCAATTTTGTAGTAGGTTAGAGACTGGAAATAGAGGAGATCGTCCACTAAGATAATTCTATACATAAAGTATGCAATTGGGCACAAACTAACAGGCAATTAACAACTAGCTAACACTGAATTCAGATTTTGTTCACTTTATCAATTAATTAATTAAACTAAAATAACCCCCTATTCTTCCATTAATATTGTATGTCATGCATATCATTATTTCATTGTTTTATGAAGAGAATCTTTGATATAATCCAACTTGGAAATTAAATTTCAATATCTGTATTTGAAAAAAAAAAAATCAGACGACGATTTTCTTTGTATTAAAAAGATTAATCTTTGACAAATCGTGATTATGCCTCATGTTTGTTATAATTTTTACCCAAATTGCCGATTGAAAGAGCTGAATCAGCTTCATCTCAAACAGCAAAGGGGTTGCCCCACTTCCTACCGAACTACAGGGTTAATACATTTGGAGCAGTCGATTTTTGACTGAAGTTTCTGAACCGATTTTGTCAAAGTTCATATGGAGAAAAAAACAAATTGGATGAGTAAAAAACTTACTTGGTAGGGATGGGATACTCGGGGAAGAACTTGGCTAAAATCTTCACCACTTCACCACGGTGGAGGACGCTCTCAGCGCAGAGGTAGCGGCCGGAGGCAGAGGGATTCTCATACACGAGAAGGTGTGCTAATGCGACATCTCTGACGTGAACATAGGCTTGAACTGAATTGGCATAGGTCTTTGCCGAGCCGGTTAAGTACTTGAGGATGTGAACAATGCTGGCATTCACAGTTGGTTGCAGCAATGGACCCAGCACCAAAACTGGGGTTATCACCACAAGGTCCACCCCTTTTTCCTTGGCTGTTTCCCAGGCTGCCTGCTCTGCCACTGCCTTCCCATAACAATACCAATTCTGCAATATTGAATATCGTACATGCACCAATCATTAATTCATTTCCAATTCCCAATATTTCCCTATTTTAAATGCCTGTTTTGGTTTTGGTGATGAGTAGCAGGATCCAAATGGACCCTTAATCAGGTAGTTTATATATGGGAAAAATTTAGAGTTTGCCTTAAGCAGTAATTAAAAAGAAGAATCCAAGTGACCTTGGTATTTTTGCAAAACTCAAGGTCGCTCCAGCAAGACTCATCGACCACCACATCAGGGCTCCTGTTGGGGTCCATGTACACTGCACCTATGGAAGATGTGAACACCACACGTCGAACTTTGGCCTCTGCCGCTGCCATTATCACATTCTTAGTCCCAATCACGGCCGGCTCCACCATTTGTTCCTTTTATTTATTTATTATTAATTAAAAAAATACCCCAACCACCAATCATCAGTATACATATCACATTAAAAAAATAAATGAAAAACACATCGTGTACTTCAAAATCCTCATTTATTGATAGTAATAAAACGAATACTGAGAAGGAATGATTCTTTCCTAGGAAAACGTTATTCTTCTGTAAAGAATTGCAACCAACATTTTTCACTTGAAAATGATCTGACCGGAATTTTACGAACAAACAAATTTGATAGAAAAATTTGTAAGTAGAAGAATCAGAAGAGTAGGTGATAAAATTGACAGTATAAAGTATTTAGGCTATTGGGATGGTGGCCCACTGTGTTGGCAAATAAAGCTGACCAAATATTTTTGGTTAAAAAAGCATTATCTAGTGCATTTCATCTCCATCTTAGTTGAGCTGTAACTTTCAACTTTTTCCACAAAAGGAAGTAAAATCAATTCTTCTTCTTCTTCTTTTTTTTTTTTTTCTCACCATACTTTCTCTACAAACAAACAGGACATATAAAATTTAGCGAAAGTAAAAAAAAAATACAACTTACAGGATCATCAGTCACAGGTGAAGCAGTATGGAAAACTCCATCGCAACCGCTAATGGCTTCCTTAAGAGACTGGTAATCAAGAAGGTCAGCTTTGTGAAGAGATAGCCTCTCCTTTGCTCCTTCAAGCTCTCTCAAATGACAATTCTTGGGATCGTCTAAACAGAAAACCAACGTCCAAAAACCATGTTTAAGTAAAAAAAAAAACATTTAACACAAACAAAGATCAACAAGCAAAATCTCTTTCTTCAGACTGATTAAAAAGAATGGGAAGCAACCAACCTGGGTTCCTTACAGTGCCCTTGACAGTGTAACCTTTTTCAAGAAGAAGCTTGACAATCCAGGAGGCGATGAAGCCACCGGCACCGGTGACACAGACGGTTGGGCCATTAGTGGAAGAGCTCTCAATTGGCATATTTGCTTTGTAGGTGTTTTGTTGAGGTGAAACTCTTGTCTTCTGGGGTTTTGATGCTTTGTTTTGCTGGGATGCCAATTGGCACAGGGGTCGATATTTATAAGCCAAAAAAATTTACCCTTCCCACCTACCAAAGGTAAATTTAAAAAAATGTATTTACAATAAATATAAAAAAACAAAACAATAATTAGAGGAGAAGGTGCTTCATAGGTATGTAAATAAAATTAAAATCATGATTATGTTTGCGTTAATTATTATTATTTTTTCTTCAATACTCTTTTGGGGTGATGTACTGAGTAAGTTGTTTCCGGCAAGCTATTATTATAGTATAAATTTGTATTAAATATTTCTGCTTTTGCTTTTTTTACAATTTTTTAAGGAGAGGGAATTTGGAAAGTAGATGGATTAGGTTTGATTCCATATACGAAAAATATAACCTAAAGTAATATAAATACAACATAAATAATATTAAACATTAAATATTAAAAATATAGAATCATTATAAATCTCAAATTTATATAATAATTTTAATTTAATGTGTAATTTAATACATGAATTTTAATTTGGCACAATTATATATATTAAAATTTGATTTGATGCAATTATATATATGAAAAATTGATTGTGATTCAAATATATACATAAAACTTATTTGATTCAATTATATACATTTAAAAATATATATATTGATTTTTATGTTAAAAATATATAATTATTTATATTGAAATACGTAAGCTTAAAATGATACTATATTAATACTTGTGTTAGTAAATTTATAAAAATTAAATTAATATTTTATATATAAAATTATACAAATTTAAAATTTATATATAATATTACGTATGAACTAAAATTTATATGTAATTTTAAAATTTATCACTTCCATAAAAAAGGAACACATGAAATCATAAATTGCAATATTGATTGATTTTAAAGGGAACAATGGCCCACGTGCTTTTTGTGCACTGAAATGATGCTATTATTCCTCTACCTATGCTAACAATGTGGATTTAACAATAATTTGAAGAATATTATTGGCCTTCATTCTTTGCTAAATTTGTAATCTGAATTCAACTATTGAGGGGGAAATGATTCCACCTTAATTAATTAATGATTCCATTGTAATAATATATAACAAAGATCGTTTTCCTCTTCTAAATTACTTTATTACAGAAACAATTGCACCATTCTTGCATTCACAAACTTCATTATGGGTGTATACTAACAATTCTATTAACAATTTTTTATCTTTATATTTGATTGTTTTGTTATCAATTTTTTACATTTTTTTAGTTCGGAGATCAAAATTGATCTAGTTCATAAATTCGGGTACCAAAATAAGGAAAAAAAAGAGTATATGTTCAACCTAATTGTCAAGTTTAAAAAACAAAAACAAAATTAACAAGACAAGAGTAAAAGGCAAGTCGGAGGGTAAAAATACTAATGAGCAAATTAGTTTTTATATATTAGATCAAATAGCAATTTGATCATTTCTATTAAAAATTTCATTAATTTCTACTGTAAAAATTGGCGTGATTGACGAAATAACCAGATAGTTACATGTGACGTGCCATGTATATAAGAATCAATTTTTAATAAAATAATTGATTTGCTCTTTGATTTAACTTACAAAGACTAATTTATTTATATTTTTTAATAAAAAGAGTAAAATACAATTCAACTTTTAATATAAAAATCTTGATGATACTTTTATCCAAGTCAAAATTGATTACATATGATAATCATTTATATACAACTTTGTTCAAATAAAAATAAAAATATGAAAAAGTAGAAATTCACTTACGAAAATAGTCAACTCATTTAGTTTACTCATTATTATTTTAATATTTTTAAAATATGATATTTTATTTAGTTTGTAATAATTATATATTTTTCTCTTAAATTTCTAAGAAGAGTTTAACATATTTTAATATAATATTATATATTTAATTATCAAATAATATCAATTATATAATATATAAAAATTAAAAATTAAAATATTTATAAAATTGAAAACAGAATAACTGAATTTTAACCTTGAAAATAAGTTTCAAATAATATAAATTAATATTTTTGGACCATTAATATCTTTGATTGTGTTATTACAAATATTGAACCAAGCATTGAAATTAAACAAATAAGATTAGAGGGTTTTGTTTAAAAGGAAGAAGAAAATTGATGGCGATGAAGTGAACGTCTAGTTGAGTTAAGCGGTCCGAATATCGTACCCAAATTTACAATTTACAAACAACCAACCTTAATTTGCATCTCTAGGGGAAAGTGAATTTTGTTGGGTTTTTCTAAACTTTGAAATAGTGTATTTTAATATTATTCATCATTTTATGTTTGCGAGAATCTTTTTCTAGAAGATTACTTGGATAAGTAGATAATTAAATCACTTTAAGAGTTGATGCATAGAAGTCAAAACGAAAATGTTACAAAATGCAATCAACAAAAATTAAATATCTACTTATATTTTAGGGCTTAGTTATTTGACAATTAACTTAACCAAATTATTAAATACCGTGAAAGTTATTTTTCGTATAATCTGTAGTATTATAAAATACACTATGTTACGATTTATAGTTTATTTTAATAATTTTGGTCATTTATAGAAAAAGAGCTATGTTTGGTGGATATATTTGTGTTTTAATCTTGACGTATGTCTATTTCTTAAATGCATGAAGAAATACATGGAGAGAAGACCATGTGGTGCAATCTAACATTAAATTCGCTTAGGTTGTTTAAAAAAGAAAAAATATACCTACTCCAATTTCTATATTGCCTCACTAGGGTTTCTTAATTCAATATGATAATTTTTTTTCTTTATTCAATATAATATTATATTTAAAAAGAAAGAAAACAAAAATGAAACGATGTCTAGAGGTCATGCTCATGTCATGCCCCCACTTTGGATCGGCTTTTTCTCTTTCTTTTTTGTAATTATTTTTCTCCAATTGTTCCCTCTCACAAATCACTCGATTCCATCCAAGATTTGCTTAAAATAGTTCAATAAAATGGTAAAATATATTGTATTTTCTTTTTAAATATATAGATTCGGATTTTAATAAATATAGACAACATTCAAAAAGTTTGCTCACATTACAAACTCCAAATTATTTTTGTTATTTATATTATTTTAGATAATGAAAATAATAATTATTGAGAACTCTATAAACCTAAGCCTGTTGAGATCTAATATACTAAAAAATTATCCACAAAATAAAAATTCAAATAATACCTTTTAAAATATTATATAAATTCATTTATCCAACTTTTGATATTTTTTGTCTCACTTACCGCCTCTGTGAATTTACAGGTTTCTTCAATACTGAAATTATGAAATACAATGAACTCAATTTGTCAACCGTAGTACAGTAATTTCTAAAATTTGGTCGACATTTTAATTTTAAGAAAAATCAACACCCAAAACGTTTTTTTTTTTACATAATTTTAACAAGTTAATCAAATTCAACCCAATAAATAATAAATTTAATTATGAGAGCATTTTATATTTTATCTTTTTATATAAAATATATAAAAATAAATTTAAATCTAAAGTAACTTCAAAAATAATGAGATTTGTATCTAAAACATTAAAATTTCAAAAACTCATATTTTCATTTTAACCAAAACTTCATCAATTTTTTATTATATATTTTATAGATATAATTTTACATAATTTATTATTACAATATTAATGAAAAAGGATGATAATGTTTAAGGTGACAGATGAAAGCTCTAATAAACACGTTGTCGTAACCATTTTCTTGAAAATCGGGATCGACTAGGTTTTTGAAAATGAAAATAAAAAATGGGAGTCGCCACCGATCTTTGTTAGGTGTGATCGGATCACCTTTGTTTTAATAAAATGTTTTGGTTTACTAAAATGGTGTTTCTGGTCTACGAAATTCGAGAAAATGGATTCGGGAGTCGGTTACGTACAAGGAAGGGTTAGCACCCTCAATACGCTCAAAATTAGTACCTAATTGATTAATAATATCCTAATGCCGAAAATTGGAGAAGATTTTAAAATACGAATCCTTTAGAAAATGTTTAAATAATTCGAATTGGATCACTGAAATTCCTTGTTTGAAAAGATGAAATACCACATCCAGCACGATTGGACACGATGTTTCAAACCCTCGATACCAAGATCATCTCATGATTTCCAAAACTCTTGCATTGAAGATTTTTTGAAAGGATATTCGGTTATTTGGTCAAACAGAAAAATCGAAAATCAGCACGATTGGGCACGATTCCTTGAATTCCCAAACACGAAATATTGCCTTATTTTTAGAAAACATGGACAAGATTTTAAAAGAATATTTGGTTATTTGGTCAAGCGAAAAACCAAAACCAAGCACGATTGGGCACGATTCCTCGAATTTCCAAACACGAAATATTGCCTCCTTTGAAAAGTTTTTAAATAATCGATTATGAAACCAAATCCAAAATCCATCTTACTTAATTAGTCCGGGATAAAAAATGAAACATCTCGAAAATGTTTAAAATAAAGTAAATCAAAAGAATAGAAATGGATAAAAATAGAGATATGATAAATGATAAACAATAAAAGAGAAAACTAATTTTGAAAAATGAGTAAATGAACGTTTAAAAATAATAATAATGGTGAAAATATAAGAATAACATAAACTAAAGTAAAATAAGAGTAAAATAGATAAAATAGTAGTAATAATTATAATAATAATAATAATGGTAACAAAATAATAATAGAAATATTAAATAATAATGCTAATAATATTAATAGAAATAATAAAGGAAAATAACATACAAAATGTAAATAGATATAAAGAAAAAATAACTTAAATATTAGAAGTAGATAAGTAAATAACGAATAATAATAAATAAATAAGATAATTGAAAATAGAACTATCTTGTCATGCATATAAAGAAACTTGAAATTGAGAAAATAAATACATACGGGACTAGATTAACATTAAAACAAAATCCAAAAGACAAATTAAAAATAAATAAAAGGATAGGGCGAACGGAGGACCAAAATGAAACGCGCGCTACAAAGGAAGGACCAATCAGGAAATTTCACCATGTCCCTAAAACGCGCGTAGTTTCGAGTATGGGCTAAAATGAAACATTACAAAATTACGGAAAAAATTAAAAAGAAAAAGATTTGGATTGCAAAGAGCCATAAAAGCGAAAAGGGCCAACGTGCAAATAGACCTTTAATAAAAACACGCGGATCCTCCCCGGTCGGGTCACGCGCACGGATCGGCCTCAATACGCGCCGTTTAGCACCGAGAGCTCTCAAGTAAACGCACCGTTCGCCACTTTATATAAACAAAAAAACTCTAAAATTCATTTTTAACCCTTTTGCTTTAGAAAAAGAACTAATAACCTCTCAACCCTAAAATATACCCCCTTTAGCCGGTCTTTGAAATCCGCGCTCTATCGCTGCGTGTCACCACCGTGAGACGGTGGCGGCGTCATGGACAAAGGATTTCTAGCCTCCTGTTTTAGGGTGTATTCGAAGACCGAGCTTTCCTAGTCTCGAGGCGAGAAAAGAGGGCATTTGACCCTTGTTCGAGCCCGATTTCAAGAACGGAGTAGGTCCTCCCGTGACGTGACCTCAAGGTAATGTGCGCCTTTTAAAAAAAAAAAGTGTATTTTAATACATTTAGTTAGTTTAAAAAATAAATATCTATCGGTATATGAACTGATTCAAAATGAAAACTAAAGAAAAGAAAATGTAATCAACCTTTTGGATTTTCTTGTATTGATTTCGCATTTTCTTAAAATTCTCTCTTTTTTTCTTTTTGGTGTTTTCGTTCGGTTTATATAACCAGAACAAATAATATAATAAAATCTTTTGCTCTGTTTTCAATCTTTGTTAAACCCCTTGTGCTATTGTCTGCCTTTTCTGTTTGTAGGCCTATGGCGAAGTCGACGGAGCTGGAGTTACCCCTTTGGTGCAAAACGCCGAAAATGGTAGTCTTTGGGCGACATGTACGTCGAGAGAGGCACGTGGGAGAGGACGGCGCTTTGGGGACTGGTCAGGAGGCTTGCGACGCTAGGGGGGGTTCAGGAACCCTAGGGTTCCTGAGTTGGCTTATCCTTTGGGCCTATCGGGCCAGGCAAATTTTGGGCCATTTTCAATGGGGCTTGTTATTTCTTTTGTATTGGACTTTTTTATTTCTCATTGTTTGTAGCGGGCCCGGGCTAAATTGGGCCCGTACAGCTGCCCCTCTTTGCTCATTGTCGTGTAACGAGAATGGATCAAAGACTTCAAAAAGGACCAATTTTGCCTGGTGTTGTTGAGCCTTAGTGCTCTTTTTCTTCTTCTTCAAGTAGCCTCGCTGCTCCATTGTACCTTCAGGGAGATAAGGTCTGGTGGCTTCAATCTGCTTCATTGCAACTTCAGGAAGATAAGCTTTGCTATCTTCAGTCTGCTCCGCTGCAACTTCAGGGAGATAAGACTTGTTAATTTCAACCTGCTCCACTACAACTTCAAGGAGATAAGGTTTGTAATGGTCTGCTCTACTGCAACTTCAGAGAGATAAGATCTGTAATTTAGCTTCAATCTATTCCGCTGCAACTTCAGGAAAATAAGATCTGCTATCTTCAGTCTGCCCCACTGCAACCTCAGGGAGATAAGACTTGTAACTTCAACCTTCTCCACTGCAACTTCAGGGAGATAAGGTTTGTGATGATCTGCTCTACTGCAACTTCAGAGAAATAAGATCTGTAATTTAACTTCAATCTGTTCCGCTGCAACTTCAGGGAAATAAGATCTGCTATCTTCAGTCTGCTCCACTGCAACTTCAGGGAGATAAGGTTTGTGATGATCTGCTCTACTGCAATTTCAGAGTGATAAGATCTGTAATTTAGCTTCAATCTGCTCATTTGCAACTTCGTGGAAATAAGATGCTATCTTGATCTACTCCACTGCAACTTCGGGAGATAAGACTTGTAACTTCAACCTGCTCCACTGCAACTTCAAGGAGATAAGGTTTGTGATGATCTGCTCTCATCGCAACTTCGGAGAGATAAGATCGTAATTTAGCTTCAATCTGCTTTCATTGCAACTTCGTGGAAATAAGATCTGCTATCTTCTTGACCTGCTTCCATCGCAACTTCGGGAGATAAGATCTGCTATCTTGACCTGCTCCACTTTGCAACTCAGGGAGATAAGGTTTGTGATGATCGCTCTCGCAACCGGAGAGATAAGATGCGTAATTTAGCTTCAATCTGTTCATTTGCAACTTCGTGGGAAATAAGATCTGCTATCTTGATGCTGCACCATCGCAACCTCAGGGAGATAAGACTTGCAACTTCAACCTGCTCCACTGCAACTTCAGGAAGATAAGGTTTGTGATTTTAACCAATCTTGCTGCACTGTCCTCTGGGGGATATGATGCGTAGAATTGATTTCGTGTGCTTATGTTTATGCCCCATGATTAAGATGTCATGATTAGAATGAATCAAATGCTCCTAATTGGATGTGTATGGATGATATTTACATGAATACGATATTTACATGAATACATGAGAATGATCCCTTTTTAATCATTGCCCGATGTCTGTCCAAGTTCCATTACTGATGTGTTACCACGCCTTCTTGTTCAGCTGGTATCTTAGTCATCATTCCAATTATCTGTTCTCAAATGTTTCCAACCCCTAAGTTTGGTTAGTTCTTGAATAGTGGTCCTGTTCTCAGATCCTTGTATCTTTTTAGACCATTTCAGAGTAATATGCAAAACTTTCTTTACTTGAATGTTAGTTCATTAATCGTTATTTCAATATAAAATGCTTGAAAAAAAAATTGTAGAAGTGGATAAGATCGAAGTTTATTAGGAGCAAGGCTCGAAATGAATAGATTTGTCAACATAGCAAACTTGTTTAAATACAAAGTGAATAACGTGAAAGTAGGTACCCCGGATATCATAGCATGAGTTTCTCTGTACTACTTCCCGAATACCCTTTTGAACTCGATGTGTGTTTTGGAGATCCAAAGCCATTTGTTGATGCCCTAAGGCATAACATCTCCTTTCCTTGTTCATTCAGGAATAACGAGACTACCACATGCCCCATTCTTGATCAAGATTTGAATTGCCCTTTTTGTGGGTTTTCAATTCAAAACCCCTTTGGTCTCAAGGCGCTCTTTACGAGTTTTCACCTTAGCCTTTCCCTTTTTTTAGGTGAAATATTTCTTGGTGAGTGCGAATTCACGAGATTGGGCAAGCTTTTACCATCCATCAAAGTCAAGATCAACGCCCCTCCAGAAAAGGCCTTCTTTACCACATATGGTCCTTCCCAATTTGGCATCCATTCTCCTCGGAGATCCTTCTGTATGGGCAAGATCTTTTTTAAGACCAGGTCCCACTCATGGAATTCTCTGGGGCGAACCTTTTTGTTATAAGCTTGCATCATTCGTTTTTGGTACATCTGAACATGACGGATAGCTTTCAGCCTTTTCTCTTCAATTAAATTTAGCTGATCATATTGGGCTTGGATCCATTCCGCTTCATCCAACTTTACTTCTGCCAAAACTCGAAGAGAAGGAACTTCCACTTCAATGGGTAAAACTGCCTCCATTCCATAAATCAAAGAGAAAGGCGTTGCCCCGGTTGAGGTTCTGACGGATGTTCGATAGGCATAGAGGGCGAATGGTAGCTTCTCGTGCCAATCTCTATAAGTCTCAGTCATTTTCCCCACGATCTTCTTGATATTCTTATTGGCCGCCTCCACTGCACCATTCATTTTTGGGCGATATGGTGATGAGTTATAGTGTTTGATCTTGAATTGATTGCAGACCTCTACTATGGTGCTGTTGTTCAAGTTCAATGCATTGTCAGATATGATCTTCTCCGGTATTCCATAACGACATATGATCTCCTTCTTCAAGAATTTGCTAACTGCTGATTTCGTGACAATGGCATTTGAAACAGCTTCTACCCATTTGGTAAAGTAATCGATGACCACGAATATGAACCGATGTCCGTTAGAAGCTTTAGGCAAAATTGGCCCGATGACATCCATGCCCCACATAGAGAAAGGCTAAGGAGAAGTCATAACGTGAAGAGGTGAATGAGGTACATGGATTTTATCTCCATAAATTTGACAATTGTGGCATTTCCTGGCGTAATTGATGCAATCTCCTTCCATGGTGGACCAATAATACCTGAATCTCATGATCTGCCTGGCCATTGTAAAACCATTGGCATGTGTCCCGCAAACACCCTCGTGGACCTCCTCCAAGGTTTGTTTAGCCTCAACAGCGTCTACGCATTTTAGTAGCACCTGATCTTTTCTCCTCTTGTATAGGATCTCCCCATCCAAGACATAGTCATTGGCCAACCTCCTCAACGCCCTCTTGTCATTCTCCGTTGCTTGGTGAGTATTCACGATTCTTCACATATCGTAATATATCGTTGTACCAAGGGTGATCATCTTTTCTTCTTCTTCTTCTTCGATGTCGCAATAAAAAATTTGGAGTTTCATAAATACTCATCTGGATAGGCTGCACATCCTCTTGTTTGTTCACTTTGACCATCGAAGCTAAAGTAGCCAAGGCATCAGCCATCTAATTTTCCTCTCGTGGGAGATAATAGAAGGTGATGTCATTGAAAGCCTTAATTAACTCAAGAACCAATTTTCGATACTTGATTAACTTTGGATCTCTTGATTAATGAAACGATGTCTAGAGGTCATGCTCATGTCATGCCCCCACTTTGGATCGGCTTTTTCTCTTTCTTTTTAGTAATTATTTTTCTCCAATTGTTCCCTCTCACAAATCACTCGATTCCATCCAAGATTTGCTTAAAATAGTTCAATAAAATGGTAAAATATATTGTATTTTTTTTAAATATATAGATTCAGATCTTAATAAATATAGACAACATAAAAAAAGTTTGCTCACATTACAAACTCCAAATTATTTTTGTTATTTATATTATTTTAGATAATGAAAATAATAATTATTGAGAACTCTATAAACCTAAGCTGTTGAGATCTAATATACTAAAAATTATCCACAAAATAAAAATTCAAATAATACCTTTTAAAATATTATATAAATTTATTTATCCAACTTTTGATATTTTTGTCTCACCTACCGCCTCTGTGAATTTCTGAGTTTCTTCAATACTGAAATTATGAAATACAATGAACTCAATTTGTCAATCTGTAGTACAAGTAATTTCTAAAATTTGGTCGACATTTTAATTTTAAGAAAAATCAACACCCAAAACGTTTTTTTACATAATTTTAACAAGTTAATCAAATTCAACCCAATAAATAATAAATTTAATTATGAGAGCATTTTATAATTTATCTTTTTATATAAAATATATAAAAATAAATTTAAATCTAAAGTAACTTCAAAAATAATGAGATTTGTATCTAAAACATTAAAATTTCAAAAACTCATATTTTCATTTTAACCTAAAACTTCATCAATTTTTTATTATATATTTTATAGATATAATTTTACATAATTTATTATTACAATATTAATGAAAAAGGATGATAATGTTTAAGGTGACAGATGAAAGCTCTAATAAACACGTTGTCGTAACCATTTTCTTGAAAATCGGGATCGACTAGGTTTTTGAAAATGAAAATAAAAATGGGAGTCGCCACCGATCTTTGTTAGGTGTGATCGGATCACCTTTGTTTTAATAAAATGTTTTGGTTTACTAAAATGGTGTTTCGGTCTACGAAATTCGAGAAAATGGATTCGTGGAGTCGGTCACGTACAAGGAAGGGTTAGCACCCTCAATACGCTCAAAATTGGTACCTAATTGATTAATAATATCCTAATGCCGAAAATTGGAGAAGATTTTAAAATACGAATCCTTTAGAAAATGTTTGAATAATTCGAATTGGATATCGAAATTCCCTTGTTTTGAAAAGATGAAATACCACATCCAAAGACGATTGGACACGATGTTTCAAACCCTCGATACCAAGATCATCTCATGATTTCCAAAACTCTTGCATTGAAGATTTTTTGAAAGGATATTCGGTTTATTTGGTCAAACAGAAAAATCGAAACTCAGCACGATTGGGCACGATTCCTTGAATTCCCAAACACGAAATATTGCCTTATTTTTAGAAAACACGGACAAGATTTTAAAAGGATATTTGGTTATTTGGTCAAACGAAAAACCGAAACCCAGCACGATTGGGCACGATTCCTCGAATTTCCAAACACGAAATATTGCCTCCTTTGAAAAGTTTTTAAATAATCGATTATGAAACCAAATCCAAAATCCATCTTACTTAATTAGTCCGGGATAAAAAATGAAACATCTCGAAAATGTTTAAAATAAAGTAAATCAAAAGAATAGAAATGGATAAAAATAGAGATATGATAAATGATAAACAATAAAAGAGAAAACTAATTTTGAAAAATGAGTAAATGAACGTTTAAAAATAATAATAATGGTGAAAATATAAGAATAACATAAACTAAAGTAAAATAAGAGTAAAATAGATAAAATAGTAGTAATAATTATAATAATAATAATAATGGTAACAAAATAATAATAGAAATATTAAATAATAATGCTAATAATATTAATAGAAATAATAAAGGAAAATAACATACAAATGTAAATAGATATAAAGAAAAAAATAACTTAAATATTAGAAGTAGATAAGTAAATAACGAATAATAATAAATAAATAAGATAATTGAAAATAGAACTATACTGTCGTGCATATAAAGAAACTTGAAATTGAGAAAATAAATACATACGGGACTAGATTAACATTAAAACAAAATCCAAAAGACAAATTAAAAATAAATAAAAGGATAGGGCCGAACGGAGGACCAAAATGAAACGCGCTACAAAGGAAGGACCAAGCTGGGAAATTTCACCATGTCCTAAAACGCGCGTCGTTTAAAAAGTATGGGCTAAAATGAAACATTACAAAATTACGGGAAAAAATTAAAAAGAAAAAAATTTGGATTACGGCAGCAGGGCCATAAAAGCGAAAGGGGCCAACGTGCAAATAGACCTTTAATAAAAAACACGCGGATCCTCCCCTGGGTCGGGTCACACGCACGGATCGGCCTCAATACGGCGCCGTTTTAGCACTGAGAGCTCCCCAGCGAAACGACACCGTTTCGCCACTTTATATAAACAAAAAAAAAACTCTAAAATTCATTTTTAACCCTTTTGCTTTAGAAAAAAAGAACTAATAACCTCTCAACCCTAAAAAATACCCCCTTTAGCCGGTCTTTGAAATCCGCCGCTCTACCGCCGTGTCACCACCGTAGACGGTGGCGGGCGTCATGCGGACAAAGGATTTCTAGCCTCTGTTTTAGGGTGTATTCGAAAGACAGAGCTTTCCTAGTCTGAGGAACTGAGAAAAGAGGGCATTTGACCCTTGTTCAGGCCCGATTTCGCAACGGAGTAGGTCCCTCCGGCGACGTGACCTCAAGGTAATGTGCGCCTTTTTAAAAAAAAAAAGTGTATTTTAATATATTTAGTTAGTTGAAAAAAATAAGTATCTATCGGTATATGAACTGATTCAAAATGAAAACTAAAGAAAAGAAAATGTAATCAACCTTTTGGATTTTCTTGTATTGATTTCGCATTTTTCTTAAAATTCTCTCTTTTTTCTTTTTGGTGTTTTCGTTCGGTTTATATAACAGAACAAATAATATAATAAAATCTTTTGCTCTTGTTTGTTTTCAATCTTTGTTAAACCCCTTGTGCTATTGTCCGCCTTTTTCTGTTTGTAGGCCTATGGCGAAGTCGACGGAGTGGAGTTACCCTTTGGTGCAAAGCATGAAAATGGTAGTCTTTGGGCGACATGTACGTCGAGAGAGGCACGTGGGAGAGGACGGTGCTTTGGGGACTGGTCAGGAGGCTTGCGGCGCTAGGGGGGGTTCAGGAACCCTAGGGTTCCTGAGTTGGCTTATCCTTTGGGCCTATCGGGCCAGGCAAATTTTGGGCCATTTTCATTGGGGCCTGTTATTTCTTTTGTATTGGACTTTTTTTATTTCTCATTGTTTGTAGCGGGCCCGGGCTAAATTGGGCCCGTACAGCTGCCCCTCTTTGCTCATTGTCGTGTAACGAGAATGGATCAAAGGCTTCAAAAAGGACCAATTTTGCCTGGTCTTGTTGAGCCTTAGTGCTCTTTTTCTTCTTCTTCAAGTAGCCTCGCTGCTCCATTGTACCTTCAGGGAGATAAGGTCTGGTGGCTTCGATCTGCTTCACTGCAACTTTAGGAAGATAAGCTTTGCTATCTTCAGTCTGCTCCTCTGCAACTTCAGGGAAATAAGACTTGTTAATTTCAACCTGCTCCACTACAACTTCAAGGAGATAAGGTTTGTAATGGTCTCGCTCTCTGCAACCAGAGATAAGATCGTAATTTAGCTTCAATCTATTCGATGCAACTTCGGGGAAAATAAGATCTGCTATCTTGGCCCGCCCCTTTGCAACCTCATGGAGATAAGACTTGTAACTTCAACTTTGCTCCACTGCAACCGGGGAGATAAGGTTTGTGATGATCTCGCTCTTGCAACTTCGGAGAGATAAGATCTGTAATTTAACTTCAATCTGCATTCACCAGAAACCAGGGAAATAAGATCTGCTATCTTCAGTCTGCTCCACTGCAACTTCAGGGTGATAAGGTTTGTGATGATCTGCTCTACTGCAATTTCAGAGAGATAAGATCTGTAATTTATCTTCAATCTGTTCCGCTGCAACTTCAGGGAAATAAGATCTGCTATCTTGATCTACTCGCAACTTTGCAACCGGGGAGATAAGACTTGTAACTTCAACCTGCTCCACTGCAACTTCAAGAAGATAAGGTTTGTGATGATCTGCTCTACTGCAACTTCAGAGAGATAAGATCTGTAATTTAGCTTCAATCTGTTTCGCTGCAACTTCAGGGAAATAAGATCTGCTATCTTCAGTCTGCTCCACTGCAACTTCAGGGAGATAAGATCTGCTATCTTGATCTGCTCCACTTTGCAACTTGGGGAGATAGGACTTGTAACTTCAACCTGCTCCACTGCAACTTCAGGGAGATAAGGTTTGTGATGATCTGCTCTACTGCAACTTCAGAGAGATAAGATCTGTAATTTAGCTTCAATCTGTTCCGCTGCAACTTCAGGGAAATAAGATATGCTATCTTCAGTCTGCTCCACTGCAACCTCAGGGAGATAAGACTTGCAACTTCAACCTGCTCCACTGCAACTTTAGGAAGATAAGGTTTGTGATTTTAACCAATCTTGCTGCACTGTCCTCTGGGGGATATGATGCGTAGAATTGATTTCGTGTGCTTATGTTTATGCCCCATGATTAAGATGTCATGATTAGAATGAATCAAATGCTCCTAATTGGATGTGTATGGATGATATTTACATGAATACGATATTTACATGAATACATGAGAATGATCCCTTTTTAATCATTGCCCGATGTCTGTCCAAGTTCCATTACTGATGTGTTACCACGCCTTCTTGTTCAGCTGGTGTCTTAGTCATCATTCTAATTATCTGTTCTCAAATGTTTCCAACCCCTAAGTTTGGTTAGTTCTTGAATAGTGGTCATGTTCTCAGATCATTGTATCTTTTTAGACCATTTCAGAGTAATATGCAAAACTTTCTTTACTTGAATGTTAGTTCATTAATCGTTATTTCAATATAAAATGCTTGAAAAAAAAAATTGTAGAAGTGGATAAGATCGAAGTTTATTAGGAGCAAGGCTCGAAATGAATAGATTTGTCAACATAGCAAACTTGTTTAAATGCAAAGTGAATAACGTGAAAGTAGGTGCCTCGGATATCATAGCATGAGTTTCTCTGTATTACTTCCCGAATACCCTTTTGAACTCGATGTGTGTTTTGGAGATCCAAAGCCATTTGTTGGTACCCTAAGGCATAACATCTCCTTTCCTTGTTCATTCAGGAATAGCGAGACTACCACATGCCCCATTCTTGATCAAGATTTGAATTGCCCTTTTTGTAGGTTTTCAATTCAAAACCCCTTTGGTCTCAAGGCGCTCTTTACGAGTTTTCACCTTAGCCTTTCCCTTTTTTTTTTTAGGTGAAATATTTCTTGACTGAGTCTGAATTCACAGGATTGGGCAAGCTTTTACCATCCATCTCCGTCAAGATCAACGCCCCTCCAGAAAAGGCCTTCTTTACCACATATGGTCCTTCCCAATTTGGCATCCATTTTCCTCGGAGATCCTTCTGTATGGGCAAGATCTTTTTTAAGATCAGGTCCCACTCATGGAATTCTCTGGGGCGAGCCTTTTTGTTATAAGCTCGCATCATTCGTTTTTGGTACATCTGAACATGACGGATAGCTTTCAGCCTTTTCTCTTCAATTAAATTTAGCTGATCTTATTGGGCTTGGATCCATTCCGCTTCATCCAACTTTACTTCTGCCAAAACTCGAAGAGAAGGAACTTCCACTTCAATGGGTAAAACTGCCTCCATTCCATAAATCAAAGAGAAAGGCGTTGCCCCGGTTGAGGTTCTGACGGATGTTCGATAGGCATAGAGGGCGAATGGTAGCTTCTCGTGCCAATCTCTATAAGTCTCAGTCATTTTCCCCACGATCTTCTTGATATTCTTATTGGCCGCCTCCACTGCACCATTCATTTTTGGGCGATATGGTGATGAGTTATGGTGTTTGATCTTGAATTGATTGCGGACTCTACTATGGTCTTTGTTGTTCAAGTTCAATGCATTGTCGATATGATCTTCTCGGTATTCCATAACGACATATGATCTCCTTCTTCAAGAATTTGCTAGCTTCTTGATTTCGTGACAATGGCATTTGAAACGACTTCTACCCATTTGGTAAAGTAATCGATGACCACGAATATGAACCGATGTCCGTTAGAAGCTTTAGGCAAAATTGGCCCGATGACATCCATGCCCCACATAGAGAAAGGCTAAGGAGAAGTCATAACATGAAGAGGTGAATGAGGTAAATGGATTTTATCTCCATAAATTTGACAATTGTGGCATTTCCTGGCGTAATTGATGCAATCTCCTTCCATGGTGGACCAATAATACCTGAATCTCATGATCTGCCTGGCCATTGTAAAACCATTGGCATGTGTCCATAAACACCCTCGTGGACCTCCTCCAAGGTTTGTTTAGCCTCAACAGCGTCTACGCATCTTAGTAGCACCTGATGTTTTCTCCTCTTGTATAGGATCTCCCCATCCAAGACATAGTCATTGGCCAACCTCCTCAACGTCCTCTTGTCATTCTCCGTTGCTTGGTCGGAGTATTCACGATTCTTCACATATCGTAATATATCGTTGTACCAAGGGTGATCATCTTTTTCTTCTTCTTCTTCTTCGATGTCGCAACAATGAGCTGGAGTTTCATAAATACTCATCTGGATAGGCTGCACATCCTCTTGTTTTTTCACTTTGACCATCGAAGCTAAAGTAGCCAAGGCATCAGCCATCTAATTTTCCTCTCGTGGGAGATAATAGAAGGTGATGTCATTGAAAGCCTTAATTAACTCAAGAACCAATTTTCGATACTTGATTAACTTTGGATCTCTTGATTAATGAAACGATGTCTAGAGGTCATGCTCATGTCATGCCCCCACTTTGGATCGGCTTTTTCTCTTTCTTTTTAGTAATTATTTTTCTCCAATTGTTCCCTCTCACAAATCACTCGATTCCATCCAAGATTTGCTTAAAATAGTTCAATAAAATGGTAAAATATATTGTATTTTTTTTAAATATATAGATTCGGATTTTAATAAATATAGACAACATAAAAAAAGTTTGCTCACATTACAAACTCCAAATTATTTTTGTTATTTATATTATTTTAGATAATGAAAATAATAATTATTGAGAACTCTATAAACCTAAGCGTGTTGAGATCTAATATACTAAAAAATTATCCACAAAATAAAAATTCAAATAATACCTTTTAAAATATTATATAAATTTATTTATCCAACTTTTGATATTTTTGTCTCACCTACCGCCTCTGTGAATTTACTGAGTTTCTTCAATCTTTGAAATTATGAAATACAATGAACTCAATTTGTCAACCGTAGTACTGATAATTTCTAAAATTTGGTCGACATTTTAATTT
The DNA here is from genome assembly GCA_025698515.1 of Gossypium sturtianum. Taxonomy (NCBI): domain Eukaryota; kingdom Viridiplantae; phylum Streptophyta; class Magnoliopsida; order Malvales; family Malvaceae; genus Gossypium; species Gossypium sturtianum. The sequence goes on along the minus strand of CM046955.1, from coordinate 161,087,940 downwards.
TAAGAAAAATCAACACCAAAGCGTTTTTTTACATAATTTTAACAAGTTAATCAAATTCAACCCAATAAATAATAAATTTAATTATGAGACATTTTATATTTTATCTTTTATATAAAATATATAAAAATAAATTTAAATCTAAAGTAACTTCAAAAATAATGAGATTTGTATCTAAAACATTAAAATTTCAAAAACTCATATTTTCATTTTAACCAAAACTTCATCAATTTTTTATTATATATTTTATAGATATAATTTTACATAATTTATTATTACAATATTAATGAAAAAGGATGATAATGTTTAAGGTGACAGATGAAAGCTCTAATAAACACGTTGTCGTAACCATTTTCTTGAAAATCGGGATCGACTAGGTTTTTGAAAATGAAAATAAAAAATGGGAGTCGCCACCGATCTTTGTTAGGTGTGATCGGATCACCTTTGTTTTAATAAAATGTTTTGGTTTACTAAAATGGTGTTTCTGGTCTACGAAATTCGAGAAAATGGATTCAGGAGTCGGTTACGTACAAGGAAGGGTTAGCACCCTCAATACGCTCAAAATTGGTACCTAATTGATTAATAATATCCTAATGCCGAAAATTGGAGAAGATTTTAAAATACGAATCCTTTAGAAAATGTTTGAATAATTCGAATTGGATACCGAAATTCCCTTGTTTCGAAAAGATGAAATACCACATCCAGCACGATTGGACACGATGTTTCAAACCCTCGATACCAAGATCATCTCATGATTTCCAAAACTCTTGCATTGAAGATTTTTTGAAAGGATATTCGGTTATTTGGTCAAACAGAAAAATCGAAACTCAGCACGATTGGGCACGATTCCTTGAATTCCCAAACACGAAATATTGCCTTATCTTTAGAAAACATGGACAAGATTTTAAAAGGATATTTGGTTATTTGGTCAAACGAAAAACCGAAACCCAGCACGATTGGGCACGATTCCTCGAATTTCCAAACACGAAATATTGCCTCCTTTGAAAAGTTTTTAAATAATCGATTATGAAACCAAATCCAAAATCCATCTTACTTAATTAGTCCGGGATAAAAAATGAAACATCTAGAAAATGTTTAAAATAAAGTAAATCAAAAGAATAGAAATGGATAAAAATAGAGATATGATAAATGATAAACAATAAAAGAGAAAACTAATTTTGAAAAATGAGTAAATGAACGTTTAAAAATAATAATAATGGTGAAAATATAAGAATAACATAAACTAAAGTAAAATAAGAGTAAAATAGATAAAATAGTAGTAATAATTATAATAATAATAATAATGGTAACAAAATAATAATAGAAATATTAAATAATAATGCTAATAATATTAATAGAAATAATAAAGGAAAATAACATACAAAATGTAAATAGATATAAAGAAAAAAATAACTTAAATATTAGAAGTAGATAAGTAAATAACGAATAATAATAAATAAATAAGATAATTGAAAATAGAACTATACTGTCATGCATATAAAGAAACTTGAAATTGAGAAAATAAATACATACGGGACTAGATTAACATTAAAACAAAATCCAAAAGACAAATTAAAAATAAATAAAAGGATAGGGCCGAACGGAGGACCAAAATGAAACGCGCGCTACAAAGGAAGGACCAACTGGGAAATTTCACCATGTCCCTAAAACGCGTAGTTTCAGTATGGGCTAAAATGAAACATTACAAAATTACGGGAAAAAATTAAAAAAGAAAAAGGACTGGATTGCAGCAGGCCATAAAAGCGAAAGGGGCCAACGTGCAAATAGACCTTTAATAAAAAACACGCGGATCCTCCCCTGGGTCGGGTCACACGCACGGATCGGCCTCAACACGGCACCGTTTTAGCACTGAGAGCTCCCCAGCGAAACGACACTGTTTCGCCACTTTATATAAACAAAAAAAAACTCTAAAATTCATTTTTAACCCTTTTGCTTTAGAAAAAAGAACTAATAACCTCTCAACCCTAAAAAATACCCCCTTTAGCCGGTCTTTGAAATCCGCCGCTCTACCGCCGTGTCACCACCGTAGACGGTGGCCGGCGTCGCGGACAAAGGGATTTCTAGCCTCCTGTTTTAGGGTGTATTCGAAGACCAGGCTTTCCTAGTCTGAGGAACTGAGAAAAGAGGGCATTTGACCCTTGTTCAGGCTCGATTTCGCAACGGAGTAGGTCCCTCCGGCGACGTGTCCTCAAGGTAATGTGCGCCTCTTTTTTAAAAAAAGTGTATTTTAATACATTTAGTTAGTTTAAAAAAATAAATATCTATCGGTATATGAACTGATTCAAAATAAAAACTAAAGAAAAGAAAATGTAATCAACCTTTTGGATTTTCTTGTATTGATTTCGCATTTTTCTTAAAATTCTCTCTTTTTTCTTTATGGTGTTTTCGTTCGGTTTATATAACCGAACAAATAATATAATAAAATCTTTTGCTACTGTTTTCAATCTTTGTTAAACCCCTTGTGCTATTGTCTGCCTTTTCTGTTTGTAGGCCTATGGCGAAGTCGACGGAGCTGGAGTTACCCCTTTGGTGCAAAACGCCGAAAATGGTAGTCTTTGGGCGACATGTACGTCGAGAGAGGCACGTGGGAGAGGACGGCGCTTTGGGGACTGGTCAGGAGGCTTGCGGCGCTAGGGTGGGTTCAGGAACCCTAGGGTTCCTGAGTTGGCTTATCCTTTGGGCCTATCAGGCCAGGCAAATTTTGGGCCATTTTCAATGGGGCCTGTTATTTCTTTTGTATTGGACTTTTTTTATTTCTTATTGTTTGTAGCGGGCCCGGGATAAATTGGGCCCGTACAGCTGCCCCTCTTTGCTCATTGTCGTGTAACGAGAATGGATCAAAGACTTCAAAAAGGACCAATTTTGTCTGGTCTTGTTGAGCCTTAGTGCTCTTTTTCTTCTTCTTCAAGTAGCCTCGCTGCTCCATTGTACCTTCAGGGAGATAAGGTCTGGTGGCTTCAATCTGCTTCATTGCAACTTCAGGAAGATAAGCTTTGCTATCTTGCTCCGCTGCAACTTCAGGGAGATAAGACTTGTTAATTTCAACCTGCTCCACTACAACTTCAAGGAGATAAGGTTTGTAATGGTGTACGCTCTCTCTGCAACTTCGGAGAGATAAGATCTCGTAATTTAGCTTCAATCTATTCAGCTGCAACCAGGAAAATAAGATCTGCTATCTTCAGTCTGCCCCACTGCAACCTCAGGGAGATAAGACTTGTAACTTCAACCTGCTCCACTGCAACTTCAGGGAGATAAGGTTTGTGATGATCTGCTTCTCGCAACTTCGGAGAAATAAGATCGTAATTTAACTTCAATCTGTTCATTGCAACTTCAGGGAAATAAGATCTGCGCTATCTTGACCGCTGCTCCTTTGCAACGTCGGGGAGATAAGGTTTGTGATGATCGCTCTCATCGCAATTTCAGAGTGATAAGATCGTAATTTAGCTTCAATGCTGTTCCTTTGCAACTTCAGTGGAAATAAGATCTGCTATCTTGATCTACTCCACTTGCTCGGGGGAGATAAGACTTGTAACTTCAACTGCTCCACTGCAACTTCAATGAGATAAGGTTTGTGATGATCTCGCTCTCTGCAACTTCGGAGAGATAAGATCGTAATTTAGCTTCAATCTGTTTATTTGCAACTTTAGGGAAATAAGATCTGCTATCTTGATCTGCTTCCTTTGCAACCGGGGAGATAAGATCTGCTATCTTGATCTGCTCCCACTTTGCAACTTCGGGGAGATAGGACTTGTAACTTCAACTCGCTCCTTTGCAACTTCAGAGAGATAAGGTTTGTGATGATCTGCTCTACTGCAACTTCAGAGAGATAAGATCTGTAATTTAGCTTCAATCTTTTCCGCTGCAACTTCAGGGAAATAAGATCTGCTATCTTCAGTCTGCTCCACTGCAACCTCAGGGAGATAAGACTTGCAACTTCAACTGCTCCATCTTGCAACTTCGGGAAGATAAGGTTTGTGATTTTAACCAATCTTCTTTGCTTTGTCCTCTGGGGGATATGATGCGTAGAATTGATTTCGTGTGCTTATGTTTATGCCCCATGATTAAGATGTCATGATTAGAATGAATCAAATGCTCCTAATTGGATGTGTATGGATGATATTTACATGAATACGATATTTACATGAATACATGAGAATGATCCCTTTTTAATCATTGCCCGATGTCTGTCCAAGTTCCATTACTGATGTGTTACCACGCCTTCTTGTTCAGCTGGTATCTTAGTCATCATTCCAATTATCTGTTCTCAAATGTTTCCAACCCCTAAGTTTGGTTAGTTCTTGAATAGTGGTCTGTTCTCCAGATCCTTGTATCTTTTTAGACCATTTCAGAGTAATATGCAAAACTTTCTTTACTTGAATGTTAGTTCATTAATCGTTATTTCAATATAAAATGCTTGAAAAAAAATTGTAGAAGTGGATAAGATCGAAGTTTATTAGGAGCAAGGCTCGAAATGAATAGATTTGTCAACATAGCAAACTTGTTTAAATACAAAGTGAATAACGTGAAAGTAGGTGCCCCGGATATCATAGCATGAGTTTCTCTGTACTACTTCCCGAATACCCTTTTGAACTCGATGTGTGTTTTGGAGATCCAAAGCCATTTGTTGATGCCCTAAGGCATAACATCTCCTTTCCTTGTTCATTCAGGAATAGCGAGACTACCACATGCCCCATTCTTGATCAAGATTTGAATTGCCCTTTTTGTGGGTTTTCAATTCAAAACCCCTTTGGTCTCAAGGCGCTCTTTACGAGTTTTCACCTTAGCCTTTCCCTTTTTTTTTTAGGTGAAATATTTCTTGACTGAGTCTGAATTCACAGGATTGGGCAAGCTTTTACCATCCATCTCCGTCAAGATCAACGTCCCTCCAGAAAAGGCCTTCTTTACCACATATGGTCCTTCCCAATTTGGCATCCATTTTCCTCGGAGATCCTTCTGTATGGGCAAGATCTTTTTTAAGACCAGGTCCCACTCATGGAATTCTCTGGGGCGAACCTTTTTGTTATAAGCTCGCATCATTCGTTTTTGGTACATCTGAACATGACGGATAGCTTTCAGCCTTTTCTCTTTAATTAAATTTAGCTGATCATATTGGGCTTGGATCCATTCCGCTTCATCCAACTTTACTTCTGCCAAAACTCGAAGAGAAGGAACTTCCACTTCAATGGGTAAAACTGCCTCCATTCCATAAATCAAAGAGAAAGGCGTTGCCCCGGTTGAGGTTCTGACGGATGTTCGATAGGCATAGAGGGCGAATGGTAGCTTCTCGTGCCAATCTCTATAAGTCTCAGTCATTTTCCCCACGATCTTCTTGATATTCTTATTGGCCGCCTCCACTGCACCATTCATTTTTGGGCGATATGGTGATGAGTTATGGTGTTTGATCTTGAATTGATTGCAGACCTCTAATATGGTGCTGTTGTTCAAGTTCAATGCATTGTCAGATATGATCTTCTCCGGTATTCCATAACGACATATGATCTCCTTCTTCAAGAATTTGCTAACTGCTGATTTCGTGACAATGGCATTTGAAACAGCTTCTACCCATTTGGTAAAGTAATCGATGACCACGAATATGAACCGATGTCCGTTAGAAGCTTTAGGCAAAATTGGCCCGATGACATCCATGCCCCACATAGAGAAAGGCTAAGGAGAAGTCATAACGTGAAGAGGTGAATGAGGTAAATGGATTTTATCTCCATAAATTTGACAATTGTGGCATTTCCTGGCGTAATTGATGCAATCTCCTTCCATGGTGGACCAATAATACCTGAATCTCATGATCTGCCTGGCCATTGTAAAACCATTGGCATGTGTCCCGCAAACACCCTCGTGGACCTCCTCCAAGGTTTGTTTAGCCTCAACAGCGTCTACGCATCTTAGTAGCACCTGATGTTTTCTCCTCTTGTATAGGATCTCCCCATCCAAGACATAGTCATTGGCCAACCTCCTCAACGTCCTCTTGTCATTCTCCGTTGCTTGGTCGGAGTATTCACGATTCTTCACATATCGTAATATATCGTTGTACCAAGGGTGATCATCTTTTTCTTCTTCTTCTTCTTCGATGTCGCAACAATGAGCTGGAGTTTCATAAATACTCATCTGGATAGGCTGCACATCCTCTTGTTTTTTCACTTTGACCATCGAAGCTAAAGTAGCCAAGGCATCAGCCATCTAATTTTCCTCTCGTGGGAGATAATAGAAGGTGATGTCATTGAAAGCCTTAATTAACTCAAGAACCAATTTTCGATACTTGATTAACTTTGGATCTCTTGTCTCTCATTCCCCTTTGAGTTGGTAAATCACCAAAGCGGAATCTCCATAAACCTCTAATGCTTTTATTCCACGTTCCAAGGCTGCACGGATACCCATGATGCATGCTTCGTATTCCGCCATATTGTTTGTGAAATCGAACTCCAATTTGCTAGTGAAGGGATAATGATTTCCGTCCGGGGACACCAAGACTGCTCCAATTCCATTACCCATAGCGTTTGAAGCACCGCCAAAGTTTAGCTTCCAAGAATGACTTTCTTTCGAGTCTTCTTAGTGGTTGCAACATACATCAGATCTTTATTTGGGAAATCAAAGTTCAAAGGCTCATAATCCTCTAGAGCTCTACTGGCTAGAAAGTCGGCTATTGCGCTTCCTTTAACTGCTTTCTGGCTCACATAAAGTATGTCAAATTCGGAAAGCAGAATTTGCCATCGGGCCATTCTTCCATTTAAAGCAGTCGACTCCATCATGTATTTCAGAGGGTCTAACTTCGAGATGAGCCAAGTCGTGTGGTACAGCATGTACTGTCTCAATCTTCGGGTTGTCCAAATCAAGGCGCAACATAACTTCTCGATCGGCGAATACCTCGTCTCGCATTCAGTGAACTTCTTACTGAGATAGTATATTGCTCTTTCTTTTCTTCCTGATTCGTCATGTTGACCCAACACGCACCCCATAGAATTCCCGAATACTACCAAGAATAGTATCAGCGGTCTATCCGAGTTAGGTGGCATCAATACTGGAGCATTGGATAGATAATCTTGACCTTATCGAAAGTCTTCTGACACTCCTCATTCCAAACACCTCTCAACCCTAAAATTCATTTTTAACCCTTTTGCTTTAGAAAAAAAGAACTAATAACCTCTCAACCCTAAAATATACCCCCTTTAGCCGGTCTTTGAAATCCGCCGCTCTCAGCTGTGAGTGTCACCACCGTGAGCGGTGGCGGCGTCCATGGACAAAGGGATTTCTAGCCTCCTGTTTTAGGGTGTATTCGAAGACCAGGCTTTCCTAGTCTGAGGAACTGAGAAAAGAGGGCATTTGACCCTTGTTCAGGCCCGATTTCGCAACGGAGTAGGTCCCTCCGGCGACGTGACCTCAAGGTAATGTGCGCCTTTTTTAAAAAAAAAAGTGTATTTTAATACATTTAGTTAGTTTAAAAAAATAAATATCTATCGGTATATGAACTGATTCAAAATGAAAACTAAAGAAAAGAAAATGTAATCAACCTTTTGGATTTTCTTGTATTGATTTCGCATTTTTCTTAAAATTCTCTCTTTTTTCTTTTTGGTGTTTTCGTTCGGTTTATATAACCGAACAAATAATATAATAAAATCTTTTGCTACTGTTTTCAATCTTTGTTAAACCCCTTGTGCTATTGTCTGCCTTTTCTGTTTGTAGGCCTATGGCGAAGTCGACGGAGCTGGAGTTACCCCTTTGGTGCAAAACGCCGAAAATGGTAGTCTTTGGGCGACGTGCACGTCGAGAGAGGCACGTGGGAGAGGACGGCGCTTTGGGGACTGGTCAGGAGGCTTGCAGCGCTAGGGGGGTTCAGGAACCCTAGGGTTCCTGAGTTGGCTTATCCTTTGGGCCTATCGGGCCAGACAAATTTTGGGCCATTTTCAATGGGGCCTGTTATTTCTTTTGTATTGGACCTTTTTTATTTCTCATTGTTTGTAGCGGGCCCGGGCTAAATTGGGCCTGTACACACGTCATGACAGTATTTTATGAATTAATATTATTGTTTGATATCATATTTATATAATCCTTTTTACTTTTTTTTTTTTTCATTCCTTAAATTTATTTTTTAATTGAAATTAATGGGAGAACAATTTTATAAAACTAAAGTTTATAAAATGCACTAATGTCGTGTTTTTTTTTCCTTTACGAAAGACAAAAGGTCGAAAAACCAGAAGATAAGATAAAATGATTTCATTATTGTTATTTACATGTTTGTATTATTAGAGATTTAGAAGTTAAAAAATAGAAGAAAAATCAAACACGACCATTTTTATGCTGCTTTGTTTTTTCTTTCACAATCTTTCTTGCCAAACACTTCTCATGCACTAATATTTTTACACCAAATTATAAATAATATATCACCTCACAATTAAAACAAAAATAAACTTTAAAATTATAATATATTCCAATTTATATTAAAATAATTTTAAATAACATCTATAGGATTTAAATTTAGAATGATTTTAGTATATCACATTTGTTAACAATAAGATTCAAATCTAAACAACAAACCCTAACTTTTGTCACTTCTATCAAAACTTTGTTCACTCATCACTAATATCTTTAAGCCCTGCTACTTACCTTTTAAACTGTTGTGATTAGAGGTATTTATAGTTCGGTAAAAATTGAAAAATCAACCGAATCAATCTAATTCGGTTGATCAGTAGGTGGCCGAATTTATTTTGATCGGAGGTTAGTTAATGATTTTTTGAAATTTTAGTTATCGGTTAATCCGGTTCAAAATCGAATAATTAACCAAAAATAAATAATAAATAATATATTTTTTGAACTATTAAAAAAATAAAATAAACATTAGCATATATTTTTATATGTTTTATACATATTTTAACCAAAAGACAAAAACATATAAATTTTAGTTAACCAACCGAATTAACCAAAATACTTTGTTTTGATTAATGTATTTAAAAATTTTTTCGATTTGATTAACAATTAAAGATTTTTATATTTCGAGTAATTCAATTAATAGTAATTCAGTTCAGTTAATTACTGAACCAACCCGTTTCAATACCCCTAATTGTGATCACCTAAATCTCAAAATAATAATTAATAAAATTAAAATGAAATAACGACCTATGTATCCAATAAATTAGTTTTATTTTATATTTTCCAAATCAACCTAATATCGTTGAAAATTAATAAATAGATTTTTTTTTAAAAATGATTCATATATTACTTTAAATTGCGACAATTGGCACCAGAATTTTCCAATTCTAGCTTCCGAGATACTTATAATTTTTGTTGGTATAAAGTAGGTATAGTTTTTCAAAATGTTTCAATTTTCTTAGAAACTACTCAAATGTTCGGTAAATGCAAGGAAAAATTCAAACTCAATTTATTGATGACCGGCCCATCATTAATAAAAATAATAATGATTTATTTCCAACTTCAACTTTATAAAAAAATTATTTTAGTTATTTATTTATTTATTTATCTCTTTTAATCTTTAAATTGTATTATTTATCAAATTAACACCAAAATAGATGAAAAAATTAACATCGATTAATTTTATTGATGTAACATTTATGTGGTAGTCCACTTGTATGCCACGTGAGCAGTTAATTAATTTTTTTAAATATACATATTTAAAAAATTATTTATATATTTTAATATTTTGTAATAAATTTTATAGATTTTTTAAATTTTTTTAAATTTTAAAAAATTAATACATGACAATCCATGTGTATTTAAAACAGATATTAACTTTTTTATTCATTTTTAGGTGATTTTACAAGTAACTTATATTTAAGGACTAAAAGAAATAAAAAAATAATGTGCTAAAATGATTTTTTTAATAAGATTGAAGGGCAAATAAGTTATTATGCAATAAAAAATATAAATATAAGTTATAATTTATATTGGTTGAAAATTGTTAAACTTTACATGTTTTCTTATTAATAATTTTGTGTGAAATTGATATTTTAGTATGATAATTTTCTTTTATTTTAAATTATTTATAGAACATAGTTAAAGACAATGAAGATTACGATGCTTTGACTTCAAATTTCATTATGTATTTTTCTTCATATTTTATATAAATAAAAAATAAAAATACCTTTAAAATAATATTTGTTGCTTTATAAAAACAACGAGTTTTTAGTAATTTTGTAACTTAGTTGAGATTCAATTGACAGGTGATACCAATTTAATCAAGAGTTTTATTATGGCTTTATTATAGCTGGTGTCACTCATTAGTTAGATCTCAACTTAGTTGATAAATTTTTAAAAAATTATATTATTACAAGAGTGTTTTTTTTTAGTAAAAATTTATATATATATATATATATATGTGATAATATTTGAAGCACAAATACAACGAAAATCAAACCTTAAATTTTATTACTTAAACTAAAACATTGGTTTGATTTTTATATAAAATTATTAGATAAAAATTATTTATGTATATATGTGTGTGTCTTTTTACCTGTTGTCACTGCAGTGACTGAGATTGATTCAGAGTGATCAACTAAAGAGACGTCTGAGTAGGTTATGTTCTACTTTTACATATTTTATATAAATCATAATGAAAAATTAAAAAAAGTCCCCTAAAAAGAATAAATATATAAAAGAGTTTAGGCGCACACACACAAAGACTAGATTGTAATTGGTAAGAGATTTTTATTTTTATTTTCTCAACAAGACTCCATCGTTGTTAAAAGAGTAATCCAGAAAATAAAAAGAAAAAGAAAAAAAAATCATGTGCTTCATTAGTCAAAGTTATTTAAATGAAAGAGTCAAAATTGATGAGTTTGTCAACTCCATGTCAACATCTACCTATATTTTTTTAATTTAAAAATCTTATTGTTAAACTTCCCGCAAGAAATCGAAGTTGAGGATACAGTTCAAGTAAATGCAGCAATCACAGCTTTTCTTGTGGGTCTTGTAGAAGGAAATTCAACAAAGGATATATTCAGTTTGATTTTATTAGCCATTATTTAATAGCAAACCCCCTTTTTTTTTTGTGAAGCAACACCGACTGACGACGACGTCCTGGACTGGCAACTTGGGGAATTTGTGTGGTTCAAAATTCCAGATCCGGAGATTTTTTTTTTCTGCTTCTTCTTCCCGAAATTACTGTTTAAAGTCAAGTCAAATGTATACTTACTTGATTTTTTAAGACAAAAGCCTCAATATCTACGTGATTTGTTTATATATACCCTAAAATTACCTAATTTCATCATGGATTTCTTTTTTTATTGAAATCAACGAACAATCCTAAACTACGAAACCAGGAAAGTTCAAAATTAATTTAATTACATTCTAATTATATTATATAAATTAATTTTATGCATTTGTATAATATATTATCTATAATTTATATTTTAACAATGACTTAGTCATACATGCATGAGAAGTTCGAATCACCTATATTCTATAAGTAAGTTGTGTATGGAATCATTTTTTTATATCTATTGTTGTTGTTTTTTTTTTTTTTATAACAACCGAATACCAAAATTTGACATCTTGAAACGGAATAATCAAATTAAATTTGCATTCTTTAAAGATAGTTTTCAGAAAAAACAAAACTTGATATGTTGTAACCATATTATAAGAACAAAAAACATGTGTAAATAAAATAAAATAATGTTTAAACAACTCCATCTCAACATTTCGTTTTGGTCAATAATTATTAATTTTCGGTGTAATGAATGAAAACCCCATTGTTCAACATTTCAGCAGCCACCTCATGCCGATATTAAACTTGAGGATATAAATTACTGTAAATTTAGCAATCACACGTGTTGTGCTGGATTTTTATTTTTACATTTTTGTAAAAAAAAATTAATCCAAATGTTCTTACATCACCTTAAAAAATAAAGTTAAATGAAGAAGAATGTAATACCCCAAATTCGGCCTAGAAGTCCAGTCCAAGTTTAGAGAGTTACATCAACGATACTCACATACCACACACACACGCAGATTAGTTACATACACACACACACAGATATATATATATATATATATATATGCAAATTCAGTTCCACATATAGTACAGATCAGATTCAGATGCAATATTCCTACCCCAACCGCTACACACCGTCTTCGGCCATCCCAACACACCGTTATGGACATTCAATGTCCAACCAACCCTGCACACCTTAGAGTGTCCGTTTGACACTTTTACAGAGACGCAGCTTAGCTGCTAGATCAGAATGCATCGAAGTGCCAGAATCAGATTAATACCCATTGTGGTCTAGCCACTATTTCTGAACAGATTACTTCTTTCTTCGCTATATCCCAACCCATGCAAATGCAAAGCATAAGTGCCATGTCAAGTAATCAGTCATTCTATTTTATTTCACAAACAGATAAGACAGTTAAACCTCAGAATAAGTGTCATAGTATTCATACAACTATGTTATTTACACATCAGTCTTAGAATATCCAATAGCTTTTATACAATCAAATTCAACCATTCATACAATGAGGAAGTCAGTATCAGTGTTAAACAACATTCACGACCTCAAAAACAGGTTTCAGGCCCTAATAACATGACACACGGCCTGGTCACACGCCCATGTGCCTTGCCCGTGTGGTTCCAAAGCATAAACAATGAGTTACACGGCCTGGACACATGCTCGTGTCCCTGCCTGTGTGAGTCACACGGCCTGGGTACACACCCGTATCCCTGACCGTGTGGTTTTATACCACAAACAGTAAGTTACATGGCCAAGGCACAAGCCCGTGTCCCTGGCTGTGTGGTCTTATACCACAAACAGTGAGTTACACGACCTAGACACACACTGTAACAGCCCAATTACGACCCTAATCGAAACGGTGGTTTCGGGACCACGAATCTGAATTAGAAAAATATTTTTTATTATTAAGTTGATATCTATGTTATGTGGTCAAGCATGTGTTAAAATATTATATATTAATTTATGTGTTTGGGTGACTAATTTAAGTGAAAGGATTAAATAGTTAAAGTAGTAAAAGTAGCCTTTATTAAGTTGGATGGTTTAATTGATTTGTTTCTTGCATGTATGGACTTGCATGTCAAATTACCCTAAAGAAAAATGATAGTGGACGGCAGTCATGATAGGAAATTATTAATGTATATTTTATTATAATAATAATATGTAATAATAATTTAATAAGGTGATATCATTAAAATAAAGAAAACAAAAAGGAAAATATCATCATCTTCCTTTCTCATCACCGAAACTTGAAGAAAAGAGAGGGGTTTGAGCTCTCAAACATTCGGCCTATGCATGTACAAATAAGGTGAGAAATTGAAGTTAGTTTTTGTTAATTTTAGCATTTTTGAGTTTGTTACCATGAAATCTAACTAGCTCATACCCGAAATTTTGATTTGGTGGTATAATTTGAATGTTGCCATGAAAGGAAATTTGAGATTTGTATGGTCAATGATAGAATAGGTGATAAGCATGTTAGATTAACTAGATTTTTCTTGAAACTTTGATGGAGCTTAGCATAAGGGTGAATTTATAAAAAAGAAAAAAGAAAATCTTGGAAAGGACTAAATAGCAAAATAAATTGAAAAAAGGAGCTGGTAGAGGGACTAAGAGTATTCGGCTCTTAATTGGTGTAGTTGAATTCATGCTATTTTGTATTTTGAGCTTCAAGGACTAAGTTGTAAATATTATAAATGTTGGGGGTACAATAGTAAATTGTGAAATCAAGTATTTATGGATTAAATTAAATGGAAATGTAATTAAATGAGCTTATTTGGAATTGTTTTAGACCAAGAACAAAAAGAAACCGGAGTGGATCGGGGAAAAGCTAAATTAAACGAATAGTAAGGGACACTCAAATTCATCGACTTCCGAGGTAAGTTTTAAGCAATTGGAAAGAATTGAAATTTAGCCTATATTGATATACATGTGTTAAATGTCATTAAGTATGTTTTATTTCATATGGCCGAAGGTATAATGAATTCTTTTTAGTATGGATGGGTTGAAAGTACATTGGTTAGTATATGATTTGATACAAGTATTGATACTTGATTTGAATGAGTTTATATGTAAAGAAATTAGGGTAAATAATAATGTTCGAATATTGAATATGTATTTTTATGTGTATTAGTGATTGCCGAATGTGATGGTGTTGAGATGGAGGAATGAATTATGATTAACATGTGTTTTTAAATGGTGTATAGATGATAATGATAGTGAAATTATGTGTTTATATGATTGAGGAAATGATCGGCTAAGGGCGCTATGTGTGCGAATTCTATTACTGAGCACTGTGTGTGCGAAATAGGTCAATTGGCACGAAATGTGCGGAAAATAAGCAATGGCACTAAGTGTGCGATACATTGCAAGTAACGGCACTAAGTGTGCGATACGTTACGTAAAGATTTGTACTAAGTGTGCTCCTTATCTAAGCAATGGCACTAAGTGTGTGATACATTGCAAGCAATGGCACTAAGTGTGCGATACATTGCAAGTAACGGCACTAAGTGTGCGATACGTTACGTAAAGATTTGTCCTACGTGTGCGGGTGGTTAAATTGGCTAGAGACCTTGATAATTGAATGAAAGGAATCGAGAAATGGTATACAATACAGGTAAGTAATATATGACAAATGAATAAATTAGTACTATCGAGGTGAGTTATTCTTGTATATGAAATTATAGAAATGTAACATAATTATTTATTTTTGAGCTTGATTTGAAATGGATTATGGCGTGTGAATGTCCGGTTCGAGATCTATTAGAAATGGTGAATTAATGAATGGTAACAAGATATGCTTATTTGTGTTTATGGAGTAGTTAATGATCATTTTGGTTGATTAAAATTTTATATTGATTATTTGTATATTTTTCTAATGCTTAAAACTTACTAAGCTATAATAGCTTACTTGTTTTGTTTGATGCATTGTTCATTAGATCTTGAAGTTGAAGCTCGAGCTCGGGGATCGTCGTCGAAGTCAATCACATTATCATCTCTTTTGGTACCTTTTTGTTTTCGAACCCAAGGTCCATGGCATGTATAGGCTGAATTACTTGTTGAAATGCTTTAAATGGAGCAAATGTGAATGTATAAGGATGCCATGCGAAAATGGCTATCTTATTATGTTTGGGTTGACTTGTTTATGCATGATGTAATGTATATGTTTATGCTTTATAGGTCTTGATTATAATGCTTAAATATGTACGGTTTTGTGGTAAGCATTTTGGAAATTTTATACTTTGATAAAATATATATACGTAGCATGTACGAATGCATGTGTATGATTTTGAATAATGCATATAGTATATTAAAGTAATGGAATGAATATATGTACAATTGTTTTCATGTACCGTATGTCAATTTTATAAAAAAAAAATCAAATATTTGGCTATGATTTGATCTAGTTTGGAGTCTAAGTTTTATATTGAATGTTAAGGTATATGCGGTTATGAGAAATGAGTGCTAAGGTGGGTTTATGATGTTATATATGTATATAATGGTCATTGCCGAATGGGATGAGCAATTATGTGATAAATGCGTTGGTTGATATTTATATTTATGATATACTCTAATGTGGAATAAATATACCGGTCAATGGTATAATCTTACGTAGTAATGAAATGAGAAATGTACTAAATCGAAAGTGATGCATACGTTCTAAAAAGGGTATATGATTGAATGCAAGGTTGATTATAGAAATGAAGTAAATTAACAATTACCATATGCCTATTCAGTCTTTGATTTTGAATGATCCAAAGAATAGTGGGTTGCTAGTTGTTAATGATATTATTTGTGAAATGTAAGTTAATGTTTTGATATTAGACGAGATATACATGTTTATCTTTGATAGTATGAATTGGTATACATTATTAAAGTTGTAACTTTTATAAAAGTGCATTGATTTGTGTTGGGTCGAGTAATGCCTCGTAATCCTAATCCGGCGACGGATACGGGTTAGGGGTGTTACACACACCTGTGTCCATTGCCCGTGTGAACCTTGTACTAATATGGCCACACACGGCCTAGACACATGCCCGTGTGGCCCCAAATCAATAAGCAGTGAGTTACACGGCCTGCCACACGGCCGTGTGGCTCACACGGCCTAGACACACACCTGTGTGCCTGGCCGTGTGGCGTCGACAGCCACCATTTTCAGCGACCGAAGCTTGCAAAAACTAAGGTTTTCAATACGCACCTGGAGAGATTTCGAAGTAACAACAACTCAAAAGATCCTCGAAGCCTAAAACAATCATTCGGCAACACAATTTAGCCATTTAATTAGCAGAATTTCCCGACTGCGTACTTAATGCTTATATCGAAAGTTTCGACACGAAACCTTCGACGGACCCAAACTCACTGCAATTTCAGCAACAACCTCGGAAGTTGTCAAGTTGCTATTCCTTAATGCTAATATTCTCGCCTATTAGGAAACAAATGATATCGTTTATCAGAAATTCTCGAAACTCACAAAATACCCAATTCAACGCAAGTCACGAAAAATGAAAGTAAACCGCGAGAATGTTCACATTGACAGTTACTTACCCGGTAGCCTACTGACCAGTGCTTAACAACAAAATTTCTGTAATCCCGTATCCCCCACGATTCCGATTAGCAAAATAAAATATATTAAAACGAAAGAGAACGAAAAAAAGAAGATGGAAGTGACAAAGAAGAAATAAAAATAAAAGAAAACTAACGTTAAATAAATTCCTAACTTCCAAGCAGATTTCTGACATTTGACAAAAATTTTCCTTATTGTCTCCTTCGGGACTCGAACACAAAACTTAATAGAATACAGACAAACACTTAATCAGTGAACTAACAGGCTCATTCTTGGCATATTTTCATACTAAATTGAACTTAACCGAGTAACACATGACTAAAGGTTGATTTTAAAATAATAGAACTTTTAACGACACAACTCGAACTTCAAACCTTAAACACAAAAGTAGAGTACAGAACCGAAGATACAAAAATCTAATTACTATAGACTCTCACAATAAAATTTTTAAAATTTCGGGACGTTACAAAGAATGTTAGGGTTACTTCAAATCAAATTAAAAAGTAGGTAATGGCTTTCAAGTCTTATTTAGCAGACAAATATAGAGAAAGCCACCTTAAATAAATTTCAATCGCCGTTTTCTTTCATCAAATTGTTTTCGTTTTCTGGATCACTGCCTAATATTCAAGTAATCACGTTATTATAAAGGTTTATATAATGTAGAAGAGCAAGAAGCCATCGGAGCCTAATGAGTTGACTCACTACAAGAATTTGACAGTTGGTAACTTGATGGCCGAAGAAAGAGGTGATTAATGCCTAACATGTCATGTCATTTCCAAAACCTAATGTCCAACCACCAAATATGTTCAGAAGAGGGAAAAAAAAAAAGAAGCAGCAGCATATTATGAATCCTATTTGGGATTTTTTTTTTTTTGCTGAATTGGAACCCTTGCCCTTTAGTGTCATTAATGCGTAAGAATGGTACCATTTGGCCAAAAGATCACATTTCTTTCATGGGTGAGGTGTTCTCGCTTTTGAGAGACTAAATTTGGAGAAAAAATAAGCATAAATGTCTTAAGTATATTATCTCTAGAGGTGTTTATGGCCGGGCGGCCCGACCCGGCCCGTAGGTCCGATCGAAATTTGGGAGGGTTTGGGCAAAAATATAAGCCCGAAAAATGGGCTTGAACAAAAAATAAGGCCCGTTTAAAAAATGGGCCGGGCCTCGGGTAAGGTATTTTTGGCCCGAGCCCAGCCCGGCCCGGCCCGAATTCACTAAATGACAAAAAAAATCTGCTTTTTTTTTTTTATTTTTGAATGTTATTTTCTTGTTGTTTTCTCCCTATTTTGCTACCATATTATTATTATGTTGGTACTATTTTATTGTTATTGATTGAATATTGTATAAAACTTATTTTATTGTTAATTTTGTTATTATTTTAAAGGTATTTATTAATTTTATTATTATTTTAAAGGTATTTGCTTGTTAAGTTACATTTATCTTAGTGTTATTTAAGTCTACATATTTTTTTAAAATTTATTTTCAATTCTTTGAAAAATATTTATTTTGATTTTTTTAGTATTTTTGATGTATTATATATATTTAAAAATTATATAAAATAATATAAAAATTTAATACGGGCGGGCCGGGCCGGGCCCGGGTTTTAGCATTTTTATATGAGCCGGGTTTGGGAACAATTTTAGGCCCATTTTTTAGGCCCAGCCCGAGCCCAATGAATGAGCCTAAATTTTTAGTTGAACCCGGCCCGAACCCGGCCCGGCCCGATCCATGAACACCTCTAATTATCTTCACCGTTAAATTCATAGAATCTCAATAGATAATACTTCAAAAAAGAAAATAAAATCTGACTTCCACTCAACAATTTATATGTTAGTTATAAGTTGCTTTATATATTTATAAATTATTACACATTAGTTTATAGGTTAGTTTCTTGTTATATTTACAACAAGTTAGTTTATCAGTTAGTTAATATGCTATTTTATAGATGTATCACTAATGTAATAACATAAAAAAAAAATATTTATTAGGTATGTATTATAATAGTTAGACATAAAATAAAAAATAGTTAGTACAAAAAATAAGACCTCTTTAAAATAAGCGAAAATTTTTCTTTTTTCTATTTTGATATATAGGTTTATAAAATGTAAGTTTATATGTAGCACATTAAATTTAAATAGCGATTAATTATAAATAATGTTTGCACCCAATCCACATTAAAAAAATTAGGTTTTTAAATTTAAATAACAATTAATTATAAATAATGGAGAGGGATCATTTACACAGTATAAAAATTAAAATAGTTTTACACACTTTAATAACTATTTATATGATTAATATTTTAAAAGATCTAATCGTTATATTTCATGGTCTATTCATGTGAATCATGCACGTCAAATTTGATGTAAATTTTAATCTTCTAACTATTTGTTTTATGTAAAAAAAAGTTCAACTGTTTAATATATATTAATTTATAGAGTATTTTAGATCGATATGATAGAGATATCGGATTGGTTTGAAAATTTAAATGCATGATAAGAACAATTATATTGATAAATTCAACGGTTAGGCCATTAAAATAATAATCATATAATTATTTACGGAAGTATGTAAAATTACTTTAATTTTTGTACTATGGAAATGGATCCCTCTTCGTAGATAATTGGTCTGCATATTGACTTTTGAACTAAGATTTTTTGTATCTTCATATCAGTTTTATAATCCATAATCCATGTTCAAGGTTCGTGGCTACATCTATCTCTGTAAATAATTATCATGAATTTAATTTTAATAATTAACAAACTATAATTTAAATATTTAATTTAACAAAAAACATATCAGTCAACTAGTGTTTATACATCATCAAACCAAGTTAGTTCACCATGCAATTCAGTCATACTTGCATGTAACAGTGCTTCAGCTGCATGGTTGTGCATCAAGAGTTCTTGCTGCTGCATGGCTGGCCAACATTCAACAAGTATAATCCATGAACAATTTGATACTGGCCGAAGCCACAATTCTAATATAACTGATGACCATTTGACGACTTAGGCTGTGCTAGATATACTTTATGATTCCCTCCCTCCATTATATCTTTGAATGGATGCCAATTTGGATTCTGGAGTTTCTCCTACCACGATGAGCATAGAGTAGCGGCCTGGATTTCTGCTTCAGCATGAGGAAATCGTTACTTACAAGTGTCATGAAAAGCCTTCGGATCAAGCTCTCCCATTATTACTTCGAGCACCCAACAACGCTTGCAAACCCTATAGCGAAGGAAAACAATATTGGTTTGATGACCAGTTGCATGAGTCTACCTAGTACTACAAGGCTTAGGCCAATGTAATTCAGTCTTGAGCCAAAAGAGGCAGTACCTGAATTAGCAGTTTCCTTGCTTCTTGTAGCTCAACATTGCTTCGATACTCTTTGTTTATAAGAGCTTTGTTTGTCGCCTCCCGATCTTCCAGATCATCTTCCGTCTCTTTCAACTCATTCTTCAGCTCTTCCATCTTCTCCTTTACCGCAGCACCACCATGTTTCAGATGCTCCATCACTTGTAGCTTTCCTCTTAAGTCTAAAATTTCCATTTAAAAAGATGGAATTAACTTGTGTCTTATTTAAACCATGAAATTAAATTTCTGATTCTATAATCATAATGGATTAATTGAGTCCATGAATGTCTTTCAAAAAAACGAAAAAGAACCCAGATGCGTTTTGATTGGTAAATGGCATCAGCTAAACAAACAAATACGTAAGAATATAATATAAAAGACACAGTCCAATTTATAATATCAAGAAGAGAAGGCATCTGAAAGTGATGCATGTCACATTGTTCAGAAGGCATATCCGAATACGATCAACTAAATATATTAAAAAAAGAAACTAGAACAGACCTTCAATAAAGTCGAGGTGCAGCCTGTCTCTCTTTTCAAGGGTTCTGCTTAAGGACGTAGTAGTCGTATTGTATTTGTACCGTAATTCATTTAAATTCTCATTTGTCAAGTCAATTTCAGCTGCCAATTTTGCGAAAACATAACTCCTATCTTGATCTGTTTCTTGGACAATGCCAGATATGGTTTGTAGTTTTTCCACCTTCCGAACTGGCCCGTCGGAATGGTAGTCATCAGCACGTGCATACCAACCATATATATTAGAACCAAGCTGTGCTTGTCGGCCATTCCAATGCTTCTTAGCGTGATGCTCAGATTCAAAAGCTTTCTCAAATTCAGTTGCATTCAGAAACCCAACCCATTAGTGAAAGTTAGAACAGCTTGTCCGGTGGAGTCTTCCTCATTCCAGAAACATTGGACATCTGAAGGTTTGTATTTAACAAACCTGTTCAACCAATACCCTTTATCACGCAACTCATCTATATTCTTTGACTAGACAACTATGTTCATGATTATTCCCATCCAGGGCAAGACATATTGCTCTGGAGTCTGGTTCACAACTTGTGGTAGAGTTGGACGCGAGGTTTCGTCAGCTTCACTGGCTAAATCAATTTCCAAATACTTAGCCAAGGCCAGGTGTTTTGCACTTCTGTTGGCAGATCCTTTACCCACTCCAGAAGCATGTTGAAGCAGGTCCTTGTAGTCTTGTTTCTTCCTCCCAGCACAAAAGGGGCATCTTAAGTTACCACTTAAGGCCTTTACTTTATACTTCCCAGACCTAATCTCTTCATATGGTTCTTCTTTGTATTCATTGATCTCAGATTCACTAAGATCTGACTCTTCTCTAGAGCATGAAGTCCATCTGATTAGTCTACATTGAAACAAATGTTAATGACTGGCTGAAACATGACCATGATAACCTTTGTCTAAGTAGCAAATCCCATAAAATATGATACAGGACAAGGAAAAATCAAATCATGTAACAGAAAATGGAGGATTTTAAAGCGGCAGGGGATACATTAAGCGTTAGTTGGAGAACATTGAAAGATCAAAAAGGAATTTACAAATGCATTTCTAAGCAATATTGACTACACCTGAAAAACATAGAATATTGTCAGTCGATTGACATTGTTGATAGTAAGTGAGATATATTTTCATGCAATCTTCGCAACTAATCTGTGAATGGGAATACATTACAGAATATTCATCCAAACTCTCTGTTCTACACAAAATTTCTGTCTAATTTATTAGAAGTAACAATGGAGTTTTTCTTTTTTAAGGAACAAAAACGTCACAAAAAGGTCAGCTGACTGGCGACTGGGTTTGTTCAATTGATCGAGTCCATCTACAGTTTTTGGAATTCGGCCTACAAATAGGGAATATAAGATAAAAATATGAGAATACTTTGTATTAAATATTTTAATATATAACACATGAATACCTTTATGTTTATTTATATACAAAGGCAATAAATATTCATTTTATTTACCAAATTTACTGTTATTGTCCATCAATTAGAGGGTATAGTACACATGCATACATGTATGATGTATCGAACCCGACACAATGCTTTGAGGAGGGACATAAATTTATAGCACTCTAGAAGGTTTGAGTGAAAATAGGAATATAATAATTGATGATGCCTCTTTGTGGGGAGGTCAATGCAGTGAATATTTTAGTAGGGTATAAGATTAAAGATGATAACAGAAAAAAAAACATATAACCGAGCAAGGTCATAGTTGGAGTAGAGTTAAAATTAGATATTTTTAGATTGTTTATTTGCTGTCGAGGTCTATCAAATTGACTGATATATCTTACGTGTTAGGCACATTAACAGCTCTCACTCTTTAAGAAGGTCTATTGAGTTGTGTAGAAACGTCTCCTATTAGAGGGAGACGAATCATTTTTGTGCGAAGTGAATGTTGGGCCTAAATTTCGCCCGGGCCCAGTATCATTAACCAAAACTAAAAAACAAAAGCAGCACGGCCCAAACCAACATTGAAACCCAAACCAAATACCTAACTACCAAAGCCCAATGTTAGCCCAAACGCCCAAATCAGATCAAGAACCCTAGTGCTGCTTGAGCCCCGCGCCGCACGCCGCACCTCCAGCAACCACCCCCTCCGCGCGCCAACAGCCCCACGCACTCCGCAAGGTACGCCACTCCACCACGCCACGTCAGAAACGTGTTCGTTCATGCACCTGCAAAAGGGAGATCGGTTGTAAAATAAAAGGCTATAAAAAGCCAAATCAAATCTGTAAAAAGAGGGGATTTGTTTTTGAGATATACAAAGGCAAATACACGCTTGTAACAAAAAAAAACACAGAGAATACAGAGATTTTTTTTACAGAGAATAAGAAAAGCCAAAATCCACAAGGTTTAGTCATTTTCTTTTATTTTTTCCTTATTTCTCTTCTTTTCGAAACTATGAGTGTGCATATATAAATTATTTTTTTATATTTTCGAACTATATATAAAAAATACGTTTTTTTTTTTAAAAAAGAGGAACTTTTACCTTTGCGGTGGCTGAACTGAACTTCGCCGGAGGCTTGGCTCGCCGGGGAGAGCTGCAGAGAGAAAAAAAAAAAGGATCATCCCTTTTTTTTTTTACAAAAGCAGAGCTCAAATGGATTTTTTTAAAAAATTAGCTCTTATAGAGCTATCAAAACGACGCCGCTTTGAAAATGGAAGTCGAGAGGCCAAAAGCGTCGTTTTGGGCCTCGACCCGTGACCCGACCCGCGCGGGGGAAGGATCCGCGTGTTTCTGAGGGAAGGGCTAATTGCGCATTTAGCCCCTCCGCTTTTTTATAGTTTCACAAGCAGTTTTTTTTTATTTTTGATTTGGCCCAAAAACTCCCTCGTTTTAATTGGGTCCTCATTCGATCACACCGTTTCAGAAAGTGGGATCAATTGCTGTTTTGGTCCCCCTATGGTGCGCGTACATTACGATTTGGCCCATCCTCCCTCATTTGTTTTTGATTTTGCCCCAAACTCTTGTTTTAAATTCAATTTGGTCCCTATTTTAATTTGTTTACAAATTGGTTATTTTTTTTTAAATTATACTTACCGTTTTAATATTATTATTATTTTTATTATTACTTTCATTACTGTATTTACTATTAATATTCGTACTATTATTATTATTCCTAATTTATTATTACTATTATCTCACCATTATAATTATTATTTTATTTTAATTTTTTATTTACTATTACTATTATTGTTTTTACTATTACTTTTATTATTATTATATTTACCATTAATATTACTTTTATTTTCACTACTGCTATTTTTTTTTAAATGTAGTTACTATTATTTTATTATTAACATTATTTTTTCACTATCACTCTTATTATTATTTTTATTTGTAGTTATTATTTTAACATTACTACAATGATATCTTTTAATTTTATTTTTATTATTGCATTTTTACTATTATGATTTATTTATTCGTTCCTATTGTTTCACGGAGATCGATGATTTTGAGTTATACTTTAATGTAGTTTTATTTTTGCTTGTATTTACCTTTTTACCCAAACTCATACATAATGCTTTTCAAATAAAGGCAATATTTTGTGTTTGGAAATTCAAGGAATCGTGCCCTAACGTGCTGAGTTTCGGTTTTCCGTTTGACCAAATCACTAAATATCCTTTAAGACTGTGTCCGTTTTTTTAATTAAAAACAAGGCAATATTTTGTGCTTAGAAGTTTCGAGAAATTGTGCCCTAACGTGCTGAGTTTCAATTTTTCGCTCGTCCAAAGAACTAAATATCCTTTTAAAATTCTGATCGTGTTTTCTCAACTTCAAAAATAAGGCAATATTTCATGTTTGGAAATTTGAGGAATCGTGCCCTAACATGCTGGATTTCGGTTCTTTCGTTTGGCCAAATAATGGGATACACTTTTTAAAATGACAATGCATGAATTTTGGAAATCATGAAATGATCTTGGTGATAAGGGTTTGAAACATCGTATCCTAACATGCTGGATGTGATATTTCATCCTTTCAGAACAAGAGAATTTCGATATCCAATTCAAATTACCCGAACATTTCTAAAGGATTCGTATTTTAAAATCTATTCCAATTTTTGATATTAGGATATTAATCAATCAATAAGGTACCAATTTTGGGCGTTACGAGGGTGTTAATCCTTCCTCGTGCGTAACCGACTCCCGGACCCGTTTTCTTAAAATTCGTAGACCAAAACGTTTTCAAAAGTGGCCCAATCGCACTTCAAAAAAAAGATTGGTAGCGACTCCATGTTTTTAAAGTCGGCCCGTTTTTCCAAACAAAAAAATGGTTTCGACAGCTTGGCGACTCCACTGGGGACCAATAAGAGAGTCAAGCCGAAATTGATTATTTTTTGTCCTTTTATCGAAAATTAAAATTTGATTTTGATTCTTCCATCGTATGAGTTTGTGTCGCGTCATATGATTGTTGTGGTTTGAGTCTCATAGGATATTTCTGCATCATATTGCATGACCGTTGTGGTCACACCTTTAAGTGAGAGTGAGAAGCTACTCCTTCGTGAGGTTTTCACCTCCGTGCAGGATAGTCAATCGCTTTCGGGATACATCCGTACCTATGTCTTCGTGAGATTTTCATCTCCGTGCAGCCATAGGGAAATGTATTCCCCTTAACTGAACTTGATCCATATGAGAGCTATAACGGGTGAGGATTGAGGAATCACTTTCTGTTCGGTACCCTTTTCCTTTAGAACTAAACCACATATAGTGAACCCTAGGAGCCCACTTTAGGTAGAACCATGTTGAACCCTAGCAGTAACCTGGATAGGTGTTTGATTTTTACCATTTGCATATGATACTAACGTGTTTTCTATTGTTTATAAATGCATTGCATTTCATCATCATAGAAAGGAGGTGTTGATTCATATTCGATTGCTAAATAGAAGAGTTTGTCATAAGAAAATGGATTACTTGATAAAGTGGGTTATAATACGGTCGTCCAAATACAGTCCAAGTGAACACAACGAAAAAAGATAATAGTATATGACTTTGCCCCGTTGCCCGGAGATTCAAGCCAGCAAGGATTATTCGAGAGCCATCACATCTCATTTTTCTTAAAGAAGCTTATGAGCATCGCGGAGGATAAGTGAGTGAAGAGTTACGGCCTGGATCAAGCAACAATGAGCTAGAAGAGGCATCTATTGAGAAAGTTCATGGGACACGACCGTAACATCCGGATACGAAGAAAGAGATTGGTGTCTTCACTTGGACTATAAGGACGAAGCCGCATATGTAATCTGTTTTATGTAAAGAAATTTATTTTCTAGAAAAGTTCTTCTAATGGAATTGAATTCAGAATCAACGCCTCTATTTCTTTTTGCATTCATTCCATGCATTTGCATTGCATTGCATTTCATCCATTTGCATTACATCACATCATATGCATCAATTATCATAAAAGAACCCTATTAACTAGAGATCGTGTTATAGCTACCCTGGAACATCGCTACTATACTCAAAGAAAAACACAAGTCATGGATCAAAGGTTAGAGAGGCTGGAACAAATGCAGAAGGAAATGCTGGATCGGTTGCAAGCTCAGATGCAAGAGCAACTGACCAAGATCCAACAGGATAAGAGGGATCAAATGCTGGAATCCCAGAGAAGCATGATGAGCCAGTTAACATAGTTGTTGACTGGAGGGCCTGATAAAGGAAAGAGCCCCATGGTCGATACCGGGGACGATAATGAAGACTCTGCTTATTCTCCAGGCGTTGCCCCTGTAAATGCCCAAGAACAACCACCAAGAGTGCCCGTCAATATCAGACCTCAGTATCAATCCGGTACCTTAGCACCGGTAAACTTTTCGACAGGCTCGAGCTCCAACCCCGGAGATAATTTGACAAAACCAATGGTCCCTGACTTCGATGATGCAGCAGAGGGAGAAAAAGCAAAGGCGGAGCTCCCAAAGGAGTTTGAGGATCGTTGCAAATGGTTGGAGGAGAAGTTCAGATCATTGGAAAGCGTTGATTACCAATGTGAGGTAGATGCTAAAAAGTTGAGTTTGGTCCCTGATCTGGTACTCCCACTAAAGTTTAAGATGCCAGAATTCGAAAAATATAATGGGACCAGCTGCCCTGAGGCCCACATTACAATGTTCTATCGGAGAATGATGGGATATGTTAGCAATGACCAGTTGTTGATTCACTGTTTCCAGGATAGTCTGACTGGAGTCGCGGCTAAATGGTACAATCAACTGAGTTGCACCCAAATCAAATCATGGAAGGATTTAGCACAGGCCTTCATGAAGTATTATGGCCATGTGACTAATATAGCACCCGACAAGATCACGCTACAAAACATGGAAAAGAAATCGGGTGAAAGTTTCAGGAAATATGCCCAGAGGTGGAGGAAAGTCGCTATACACAAGTCCAACCGCCGCTACTGGAAAAAGAAATGACCATTCTCTTCATTAATACCCTGAAAGCACCTTTCATCAATCATATGTTAGGGAGCGCGACTAAGAGTTTCGCAGACATAGTGATGTCCGGCGAAATGATAGAGAACGCGATCAGGTGTGGGAAAATAGAGACTGGAGAGAGCACGAGAAGATCGGCTCCGAAGAAAAAGGAAAATGAAGTAGGTAGTGTAAGCTCGGGTTATCCAAAACACATTCTTGTCATCACCAACCGAGAGCGAGAGTCAGAGGCCAAGAGGGCCTCACCAAGGCAGGAGCCCAACACGAGGCAGGATACCGAAAAATTCCAGTTTACTCTCATACCCGTGACGTATAGGGAGTTGTATAAAACTTTGTTCGACGCACACGTTGTAGCCCCTGTCTACTCAAAACCGTTGCAACCCCCATATCCTAAATAGTACAACGCAAGCACTCAATGTGAATACCATGCGGGGATAGTGGGGCACCCAATAGAAAATTACTTTCCTTTCAAAAGGCTAGTCGAAAGGCTTATTAAGGCGAGTGTTGTGAAATTCAACGACGCACCAGGTGTGAGAAATCCGTTACCCAGTCATACCGAGAAAGGGGTAAACGCGATTAGTCGAGTACATGGAGAGGAGAATCAAACGAAATGTTGCTGAAGTAAGAACCCCATTGAGGGAGGTTTGGAAGGAAATGCGGGAAAGATGTTTAGTTTTGTAAGGGTTGGGGAGTAAATCCTGAGATACGATGAACTACTGTGAGTTCCACAATAAGAAGGACCATGAGATCCAGCAATGTAGCGAATTCAAGGCCCTAGTGCAGGGGTTAATGGACAACAAAGAGCTGGAGTTCTTTGACTCTTCTAAAAGAGAAAACGTGGGTACCATAGGAGGAGAGTCAGTAGAGAAAGACGCTGAGGTCAAATGGGGATCAATGACTTTTTCCCATACATCTAAGGCATTCATATCGGAAAGAATTATCCCTCCTGAACCGGGGATGACAAGTGAAGGGATGGCTGAAGAGATAATGAGAGCTTTGAGCATAGACGCCGTGTTTCAAAAAGGTCCAAAGGAAGGAAATTTAGCGGGCATACGCCCTTATGAGCCTGGAAGTGTTCTGAACAACTGGACTGCGGAGGAAATTCCTTTAGTTTTTAGAACTAACACAGAGTAATGTTCAAAACACACTTGTTGTTTTAAGCCTAGAAACAATAAGAATCTTTTGTGAAATAGGCTTCTGTTCAAACATCTTTATTTTCAATCAAAAATGTATTTTTGTGTTTCATGCCGAGCAAATATTTTCTCATTTTTTTTCTTCTTTCCATGTCATACCATATATTCTTTTGTTCTTTGGAATGTTCTTTCATGCTTCATTCATGATCATACCACATAAATAATCATCCTTAGAATCATTTATTCTTTGGAATTTGCCTTCGTACTTACAATAGGTACCCAGATATCAAGACATGAGTAACGCTGTTACGGACTCCCTTTTAAGTGAGATATGGGTCTAAAAGGATCTGAGGATTTTGAAGATGTCAGAGATTATAACTTACCTTTTGATTTGTTAAGGATGGTAGAACGAGATGAAAATAGACTCTACCGTACAAAAGGTCAGTGGACATTGCGAGTCTAGGAAAGGAGTGAAGATCGAAGTCTTGACCACCACAGAAACAAAGCGAGACGTCATTAAGTTATTCCAAGAATTCAAAAATGTCTTTGCATGATCGTATCAAGATATGCCAAGGCGCGAGGAGGCTATGGAGTGTTTGAAAAAGCACCTGCTAAGAGTTTTCTGATAGCTAGGCCGATTATAAGGTTCGGGTACTGTTGGTCTACCATAAAAGGGAGGTTGCATCAGTTATGCCGTGAACATCAAATTGAGGAAGACAAGACTTATGTGATTCCTCCATTTTTTTCTTCCCCTATACGGGGGGCATAGATGTTATGGGGACGATCTCGTCAAAGGCATCTAGTCGGCACCAATTCATCTTATTGTCAATTACTCCGCTAAGAGAGTGAAGGCCGCTTCATGGGCCAAAGTTACAAAGTCAACAGTCATTGAATTCAAATTCCAAATCCGAATTCGAATTCAAAAAAAAACACCCAAAAAGATTCTGAAAGACGATTGAGACTCGTAAAGATTGGCATAGACAGGTTACCATTTACCCTCCATGCTTCTCGAATGTTGGTCAGGATATCCACCGGGGCAACACCTCTCTTATTGGTTTATGGGATGGATGCAGTCTTGCCCATCGAAGTTGAAATTCTTTCTCTCTGGATTTTGTCAGAGCTGAAGTTTGGATGAAGCGGGATGGTTTCAATCTCGGTATGATCAACTGAATCGGATCGAGGAAAAAGATTAAGAGCCATCCGTCATGGTCAAATGTACCAGAAGCGAATGATGCAGTCTTACAATAAAAAAGCCCACCCCAGAGTGTTCCATGAAGGAAACTTGGTATTGAAAAGATCCTCCCTATGCAAAAGGAATTCAGAGGAAAGTGGATGCCTAATTCGGAAGGACCTTATGTTGAAAAGAAGGTATTTTTCTGGAGGGGCATTGATACTAGCCGAGATGGACGACAAGAGTCAGCCAAACCTAATTAATGTGAACTCAGTCAAGAAACACTTCGCTTAAGAAGGAAATAGGCCAAGGCGAAAACCCGCAAAGGGCACTTTGAGGCTTTTCAAAAAAAAACGGAGAGGCCAAGGTGAAAACCCGCAAAGGGCGCTTTGAGACCAAAGGGGCTTTGAGTCGAAAACACGAAAAGGGCGGCTCAAATTATGATCAAATCGTGATGAGGCATACAGTAGTTTCGCTACGCTTGAATTAACAATGAGAAAGTATGTTACGTCTTGGGGCATCAACAAAGTACTCCGGATCCCCTAAACACATATTGAGCTTAAAATGGTCCTCAAGAAGTTTGAACAGTGAAGCTCAGGCTGCGATATTTGGGGCACCTAGTTTCTATCTTACCTTGCCATCTTTAATCATTTTATTTTACACTACCAATAAATTTCCTTCTGGGTTGCATTTGCTATCTTTGCTTAACTTGTTTGTTTCGAGCAATGCTCCTAAGTAATTTCCTTCTTATCCATTGTAATAATCTATTTTTCAAGCATTGTATATTGAAATAATGATCAATGAACTACTAATGTTTTCATGAAAGAAGTTCTGGATATTACTCTGCAAATCTCTAAATAATATAAGAATCCGAAACAGGACAATTATTTAGAACTCACCAGGCTTAAAGGGCTCGGAATCCTTGAAATAGGGGTCTAAGCAGTGACGACATCTTCAGATTCTCTGTTAAAAGTATCAGCAGAACAAGAAGACATACATCGGGAATATCGCCCTAACAAACAGTGAACAATGATAGCCCAAAAGTTAAGAAATTGGATCATGCTCATGACATTTTGCATTAATCCATTCATTCGCAATACATTGGTTAGGAGCATTTTTTAATCATGACATCCTAATCATTTGGCATAAGCATAGACCCCATGAAATCAATTCTACAGGTAGGTTCCCCAGAGGACAATGTAGCAAAATTGATTGGAGTTGCAGAAGATAGCAGATCTTATCTCCACTGAGCAGGAGTGGAGCGGATCGAAGACGAGGAGCCTTAATCCCCTAAGCAGTAGGGTAACAGACTGAAAATTTCAGATCTTAATTCCCTAAGTAGTAGGGTAGCAGACTGAAAATGATAAGTCTTAATTCCCTAAGCAGTAGGGTAACAGATTGAAGATGATGAGCCTTAATCCCCTAAGTAGTAGGGTAACAGGTCAAAAGTTACAGGACTTAATTCCCTAAGCAGTAGGATAACAGACTGAAGACGATGGACCTTAACTCCCTAAGCAGTAGGGTAACAGGCCGAAAATTACAGATCTTAATTCCCTAAGCAGTAGGGTAACAGATCGAAGACGATGAGCCTTAATCCCCTAAGCAGTAGGGTAACAGGCCGAAAATTACAGATCTTAATTCCCTAAGCAGTAAGGTAACAGATCAAAGGCGATGAGCCTTAATCCCCTAAGCAGTAGGGTAACAGGCCTAAAATTACAGATCTTAATTCCCTAAGCAGTAGGGTAACAGATCGAAGCCGATGAGCCTTAATCCCCTAAGCAGTAGGGTAACAGGCCGAAAATTACAGATTTTAATTCCCTAAGCAGTAGAGTAATAGACTGAAGATGATAAGCCTTAATCCCCTAAGCAGTAGGGTAACAGGCCGAAAATTATAGATCTTAGTTCCCTAAGCAGTAGGGTAACAGGCTCAGGATAGCATATCTTATCTCCACTGAGCAAGAGTGGAGCAGATCGAAGGCGACAAGCCTTAATCCCCTAAGCAGTAGGGTAACAGGCTGAAGTTAGCAGATCTTATCTCCACTGAGTAGGAGTGGAGCAGATCGAAAATTGCGAATCTTATCTCCATGAATCGACAATGGAGTGGATTCAAACCACCAGCCTAACCCCCTAAGTAGTAGGGTAACAGGTTGAAAATGTCAGATGGAAACGAAATTCCTATACCCTCGAAGACGCAGTGGATGGAATAAAGCTACCTGAAGAAAGGAAGCATCAAGAATTCTAGATTCGGCAAGGCCGGGCAAAATTGGCCCTATTAAAGTCTTTGCTCTATTCTTGTTACACGACAACGAGCAAAGAGGGGCAGCTGTTGGGCCTAAATTTCGCCCGGGCCCAGTACCATTAACCAAAACTAAAAAACAAAAGCAGACGGCCCAAACCAACATTGAAACCCAAACCAAATACCTAACTACCCAAGCCCAATGTTAGCCCAAACGCCCAAATCGGATCAAGAACCCCTAGTCTTTGAGCCCAGGCCGCGCGCGCAAGACCTCCAAGCAACCACCCCCTCCGCGCGCCAACAGCCCCACGCACTCCACAACGCGACGCCACTCCACCACGCCACGTCGAAAGCGTGTTCGTTCATGCACCGCAAAAGGGAGATCGGTTGTAAAATAAAAGGCTATAAAAAGCCAAATCAAATCAGAAAAGAGGGGTTTGTTTTTGAGATATACAAAGGCAAATACACGCTTGTAACAAAAAGAACACAGAGAATACAGAGATTTTTTACTGAGAGAATAAGAAAAGCCAAAATCCACAAGGTTTAGTCATTTTCTTTTATTTTTTCCTTATTTCTCTTCTTTTGAAACTATGAGTGTGCATATATAAATTATTTTTTATATTTTGAACTATATATAAAAATACGTTTTTTTTTGTAGGTGGCGTGTGGCGCTTGTGACGGAACTTCGCCGGAGGCTTGGCACGGCCAGAGGGCTGCAGAGAAAAAAAGGATCATCCCTTTCTTTTTTTTTTTACAAAGCAGAGCTCAAATGGATTTTTTAAAAAATTTAGCTCTTATAGAGCTATCAAAACGACGCCGTTTTGAAAATGAAGTCGTCGAGGCCAAAACAACGTCGTTTTGGGCCTCTCGACTGTGTTGACTCCACCGCAGCGGGAAGGATCGCGTGTTTACGAGGAAGGGCTAATTACGCATTTAGCCCTTCCGCTTTTTTATAGTTTCACAAGAAGTTTTTTTATTTTCGATTTGGCCCAAAAATTCCCTCATCGTTTTAATTGGGTCCTCATTCGAACGCACCGTTTCAGAAAGTGGAATCAATTGCTGTTTTGGTCCCTCTTGGTGCGCGTGCATTACGATTTGGCCCATCCTCCCTCATTTGTTTTTTATTTTGCCCCAAACTCTTGTTTTAAATTCAATTTGGTCCCTATTTTAATTTGTTTACAAATTGATTATTTTTTTTAAATTATACTTACCGTTTTAATATTATTATTATTTTTATTATTACTTTCATTACTGTATTTACTATTAATATTCGTACTATTATTATTATTCCTAATTTATTATTACTATTATCTCACCATTATAATTATTATTTTATTTTAATTTTTTATTTACTATTACTATTATTGTTTTTTACTATTACTTTTATTATTATTATATTTACCATTAATATTACTTTTATTTTCACTACTGCTATTTTTTTTTAAAATGTAGATACTATTATTTTATTATTAACATTATTTTTTTCACTATCACTCTTATTATTATTTTTTTATTTGTAGTTATTATTTTAACATTACTACAACAGTATCTTTTTAATTTTATTTTTATTATTGCATTTTTTTACTATTATGATTTATTTATTCTGGTTCCTATTGTTTCACGGAGATCGATGATTTTGAGTTATACTTTAATGTAATTTTATTTTTTGCTTGTATTTACCTTTTTACCCAAACTCATACATAATGCTTTTCAAATAAAGGCAATATTTTGTGTTTGGAAATTCAAGGAATCGTGCCCTAACGTGTTGGGTTTCGGTTTTCCGTTTGACCAAATCACTAAATATCCTTTAAGACTGTGTCCGTTTTTTTAATTAAAAACAAGGCAATATTTTGTGCTTAGAAGTTTCGAGAAATTGTACCCTAACGTGCTGGGTTTCAATTTTTCGCTCGTCCAAAGAACTAAATATCCTTTTAAAATTCTGATCGTGTTTTCTCAACTTCAAAAATAAGGCAATATTTCATGTTTGGAAATTTGAGGAATCGTGCCCTAACGTACTGGGTTTCGGTTCTTTCGTTTGGTCAAATAATGGGATACACTTTTTAAAATGACAATGCATGAATTTTGGAAATCATGAAATGATCTTGGTGATAAGGGTTTGAAACATCGTATCCTAACGTGCTGGATGTGATATTTCATCCTTTCAGAACAAGAGAATTTCGATATCCAATTCAAATTACCCGAACATTTCTAAAGGATTCGTATTTTAAAATCTATTCCAATTTTCGATATTAGGACATTAATCAATCAATAAGGTACCAATTTTGGGCGTTACGAGGGTGTTAATCCTTCCTCGTGCGTAACCGACTCCCGGACCCATTTTCTTAAAATTCGTAGACCAAAACGTTTTCAAAAGTGGCCCAATCGCACTTCAAAAAAAAGATTGGTGGCGACTCCATGTTTTTAAAGTCGACCCATTTTTCCAAAGAAAAAAATGATTCCGACAGTGAACTTTTGAGTTTTAAGCTCATGTGAGCATCATGCCTATTGGAGTCGAAGCTCCTCTTTTCTCAACCTCTTGTTAACTTATATTTGGATTATATATATATTTATATGTATTACAATCCACGTAACTATTTTCTAGTGAAAATTAACAAAAACTTATAGACTAATTTTATATTTTAACTCATTGGTGGTTAAAAATAGCTAGATTTTTTTTTAAAAATAATTAGTTGGAAAAAAGAGACGAAATTGATTAAACAAAGGGTAAGTAAGGTGGTCCAAAATTTTAAATTCCCACGTTGTTTGAGAATGTAATATTTTAGATCCAAAATAGAGAGGAAAATTAATAATGGCTCAAGAGAATAAAAAGTAGTGGAAAATGAAAACATAAGATAAAATTCACCACTTTCATCTCAAAATTGAGAAATAATTGGAAAATGACTTAGAATTCAATACCCTTTTATCTCATTCCTTTGATGCTTGTATGATTAAAGCTTTTCTCTTTCGATTTCTGAATCAGCTTTATTTCTAAGTTTGGTAATATAAAATTAAAAACATTAATATGACCTTGGTCCGCCTTTTTATTTGCTAATCCTTGCCGCTCCAACCCTTCCTATTTCTCCTCACCCATCCAAACCTTAACGCTTTTTCTTTATAAAAAAAAAGTCTCTTGTTCGTGTATTATTCATTATATTACTATATTTATCATTTAAAATATTTATAAAATTTTTAATTTTACTAAAATAATTGGTTAATTAAATTTACTTGACAAGACTTATAAATAAGAAATCTAATTCTATTAAAAAATTAAAAAAACCTTTACACTAATTAAAAAGATGTGTCATTAAAAACTAGTATATATAAATATAAAAAAAACACTACAAATACTTTTAAATTCGATTACCAGGTCTTTTAGTCATTTTGTCTACTTGACTTTTCTTAAAAATCATTAGAAAATCCCTAAATCTTAGGTCACCATAAAGATAAAAGACCCCTATTCTAAGGATATGTTCCTCCTCCCCATATCTGAAACCCCAAATTTTCCTACAACTTAATGCTTAGCATGAAATTTCTACTACGATGTCTACTTTTGAATTTCTTTTTTTCTTTTGGGACTACAAGCTCTATAGGATATAAATTATATCATATTTCTACCCAAACCCTGAACCATTGCAAAAAGAGAGCTTTGGGTGATATTCAGGTTTATTATGTGAAATGGTTATTCCGTGAATCAAACAATGGTCTCACTTTGTCTTATGGAATGGGACCAGAATTAGCTAGCTGAACCAAACACTTATAATTAGGATAGAAAAAAGTACCGCAGATCTAGACTGCTGATAGTTCCAAACTAAAACAGAATAAACTCCCAAGTTCAGGATTAATTTGGTAGCTGAAAATGAAATTTACAAACCCAGTAATAATATTCAGCTCCATACGCATACTGTCCCAGTAGATTTGGTTAGATTCCGAAACAGTTGAAGATTATTTGCATCCTGCATCATCAAACAATTTGGCATCATCACAAAACAGATCTAAACAATGAACTCTGAATTCAACACCTAATAAATCCCATGCTTTTATATGTACTTAGAGTGTGTTTGTTTCACTGTTTTCGTTTTCATGCGTTTGGTTCAGGAGGGAAAATGAGTTGAGTCAATCTAAAAGATTTTACCAGTCAACGTAAAAACCCATGTTTTTTTTTTCTGTAAAATATCTTTACCCTTTAATTTTCCAACTCTCGAGAGATCATCTTCCCTTTTTCTTATTCTCTTACAGGTGGCACCAACATCTCCCACCGGCAACATTACCGGTAAGATTTGTCTCATGCTCCTCCATCTTTCCCTCCTACTTTCTCTCTTGCACCAAAATTCATTCCTTCACCCATCTCTGCTATCAGTTCCTGGGCATGAGTATCTCATTCCCACAAAACTTAGAGACTCGTCTTACCGTTTCTTATGCTTCATCTAGGCTGCCCTTTGCTTGTTATTTTCTTGTTACATAGAAGCCCAAAATCCATAAAATTGAACTCATATCTACAGAGGCATAGAAACAATATTCTTGTTTTGGGGTCACCATGCCTCGAGTGATCCTGACAGATGGGATCTCTATCTCTTGCTTTTCTTCCTCTTATCATCACTTACAACTTTGATCATAAAGAAATGAGAAATTTTGTGTATTGTTGAGAATTTCCTTCTAATGCATGTTGATTAGAAAATGATAATGGGAAGACAGATAGGAAACTAGGATGCAATTTATGCAACTTCATGATATGCTTCTTAAGTTTAACCATGACTAAAACACACTTCATTTTTTGTATTAAAGCATAGCTGGTTCTTCGTTTCACCTCTGTTGGCTAATGATATAGTTTTAATGCATTGCTTCCTTGGATGGGATTCATCCACTTTGTTTAATGCATTTTTTAACTATTCAATTTGCAATTTTCAATATCAGATGTACGTTTCAGATGCTTTAAAGTTCACAGGCACTACGAAATAAGTCATTTTTTGGGAGCACTTTTCTCCCTAATTTTCTTTTTAAAGTGAATAGAATATCAAGAACTTCGAGATTCACAATCAGTTTGTTTAATGCATTTTTCCATTACACGTGTGATGATGTTACTGGATAATCTATTTGGTTAATGCAGATTTGATTACACATAAATTTCCTGTGTAACGAAATTGATGTTGCAAATTAGCAGGTTTATAGTTGTGAGGTTTTCTACTTCTGCATAGTTGTCTTCTATAAGTTGAATTTGAGATTAAACAACTCCATAGATGGATGGTTAACATGAACCTACGAGGATTTCAGCTGAAAAATGCAAGAGAGCCATTATATGAAATTTGAATGTGGAAAAAGGACACATAGAGCAAAGGAGAGCCCCAAGTGCTAGTTAAGGTTATCATGTAGCTTTTTTAATATTTCATTAATTCTTGTGTTAAAAGCCAGTTCCTCTGAGACATTACAACTGCAATATTAGACTATTGCAGGTTAGCAAGATCACTGGCTTGCAATGGCACTTCCCCTTTATAACATCTAGGAGGGTAGCTAAATTTGTTATCATAAGTAGTAGTGTGATAGGATTTGTAGCAATGCACATGATGATCTAAAGCCATTTGTTGATGTAGGTGTCTAACTAGCTCATAAATGGAAGAGTTCGTTATTGGAAACCAACGGTGGAAGAAATAGGCATGCTTGAGATCAAAGGCTTGGCAGAATGCAATCAGAACTTGAGACAAAAGTGATAAAATCTACTAGTGAATGAGGTACCAGTTGACCAAATGAAGACCAATCTATCAACATTAGTGATTATGCTAGCATTATTGACATATGTTATGGTTTGCTACGAATGTTCTCGGGTACCTAAATCTTAAAATTATGTATACTAGTATTGATTATGGGAGGTTGGCATTAGCAATCGTAGATACGATAAACTTGTATTTAATGTTGTCTAGCTTTAATGTTTCAGCTGACAATTGTAGATTCTGATCATTTTATCACAAAGTTTTGTTAGTAATGTCTTTTCTATTTAGGATTACAAGTTACAATTAATCGTACTTGAATAAGTTCTAAATACTGATTCAGTGCTTCTATTTTGGGTTAATGAAAATTCAAAAAGCTAAAATCGATACTAAGCTGGAAGGAGAAAAAGCATGTCTTTTAAAAGTTACAAGTTTAAAGAAGCTATATATGTATGAGTTTGAACATTCTTGTTAACATGATTTAGATAATATTTTTGGAAGTTGCAAGTTTTTAACTCTTAACTCATGGATGTATTATTGCTTAAATTTTTTTATTTCTATATTATGGAAAAAGAGAATTTAAAATTATTGTTGTTTATTAATTTAATTATCACTTAAATCTAGTTTTCTATATTAATTGTGAAAATAAATATTTTTTTCAGTTTAAAAAAACCTTGTAATAACATAATAAGTATTGTGTTTGCTTCACTGGAAGTAATATTTGGAAAATTGTTTCAGGAAAATTTACCAAACAATGAAAAACATTTTATGTAGAATCGTCTAAACACCAAAAAATTATACACTTTCCAAGAAAACCAATTCATTTTCCAAAAGCAATTTTCAGTGAAACAAACACATCCTTAATGAAACTGCAAAATAACAAAAGATATCATGACAGAAGAACATCGAAACAGTAATGAAACAAACCTTTGCCTCAGGTTCTCTTGCGCTTTGCTGTTTTGATGTTCCTAACAACATACCCAACGACTTCCTTTAGTGTGGCTTTCCTGTTTTCCTTGAAGTTCCAGAGCTCAGAAATTACATATCTCCCACTGGGATTATACTCGTTTAGTTCTTTCAAAGCTGTTACCACTGCATTATAAATCTCTTCACCCCATTCCAGCTTTAGATTTGTTAGTTTCTCATCTTCTTCATTTAGAATTTCCTGCACGATGCACAAGATTATTGAGCACAAGTCATTCCTCCATTTTCTTTCTTAACAGCAACATGCCTCTTTTCAAAAGGAGGCTTCAACAAAAATAAGACATACTTTTTAAACAGGTTACTTTTGCAAAAGAACTCATTAAAACCTTTTGCCAAAAATCATGTACTTAACAGTGAAACAGGCCATCTGACAACATTAGGGAAATCAAAAGAAATTGATCTATTATTTTCCACTTCATTCTCCATCTGACACCAGAGATTAGACATGCACTGAGAGTATAATTCCATAAACAACTTGATAGAGGCCAAAGAGCAATTTAAATTTAACTGATGACCATTTGACTTAGGTTGCTAGATATACCTTAGGATTCCCTCCCTCCACTATAACTTTGAATGGATGCCAATCTGGATTCTTCAGATTCTCCTGCCATGATGAGCATAGAGTAGTGGCCTGAATTTCCGCTTCATCAGGAGGAAATCGCAACTTACAAGTGTCATGAAAAGCCTTTGGATCAAGCTCTCCCATTCTCTTTAATCCAATATTAGTGCAATTACCCAACAATTCTGGCAAACCCTGCATAAAAGAAAAAGAACATTGATTTTATGACCAGTTGCTTGAGTCTGCATAGTAATCCAAGGCTTAGGCAAACGTAATTCAGTCTTAAGCCAAGATAAAGTAGGCAGTACCTGAATTAGCACCTTCCTTGCTTCTTGCAGCTCATCATTGCTTTGACGCTCTTTGTATATAAGAGCTTTGTTTGTTGACTCCAGATCTTGCAGATCATCAATCTTCTCTTGCAACTCATTATTCATCTCTTCCATCTTCTTCTGTACAGCTGCATCATCTTGTCCAAGATGTTTCATCACTTGCAGCTTGCCTTTCAAGTCTTCGATTTCCATTTCCAACTTCTGCTTTATATCTAGCTGTTTTTCCAGCAGAAGTATCTTTTTCAGGGCCTCTTCTTTCTCCCTCTGGAAAATTAAAAAACCCATTAACAGAACTAGATGTGAAATAACTGTATACTACAAATATGAAATATGCTACAATATGATAATTTTTAATGCACCACCTTTTGCTCTTCAACCAATCTTAACACATTCTCATCAGCCTTTTTCTGCTCCATGGAAGCTAGCTGAAGTGAATTATTTCTTTCATTGTTCTGGAAAGACAAAGAATAAAACATCAGTGACAGGTGCCATATCCATAAATAATGCCAACCAATTATCTCCTGGAGCAGTTTCTAGAATTGTTACCAATTTAAACCTAATATAAGTCAGTAGCAGCTTTTGACAATAAAATTGAGAACAATACATAGTATGTTGAATAAAAAGACCACATTTTGATCTTATTTTCATTAGGTCCAAGCAACAGGATGCTTTGCCATGAGACAGATTACCTTTTTCTTCTCTTCATCAAGTTTTTGCCTTTCGCGCTCAGTTAGCGTCTCACGTTTATTCAGTTCCCTGGTCCAGTTGTCGATCTTCCTTTTCTTTGTTTCCAGTTCATGATTCAGCTTTTCCTGTTCTTCCAAAATCCTTCGAACATTGTCTCGAGCAAGCCTTTGCATCTTCCTTGTCTCTAATGAACAATTAAAACACAAAAACGTGAAATTCTGATTACATAATGGACTAATTGAGTTCATGTTTGTCTTTCAAAAACATAAAAGAACCCAGATGCATTTTTATTATTGCATGGCATCAACTAGAAAAACCATTAAGAGTTTAGCGGGAAGTCTTAAATCCAAAGAGGAAGAACATATCATAAAAGACATTGTATAAATTTATTACATAAAGTAGAGAAGGCATCTAAAAGTGATGAATCTCAAATTGTTAAGAAAAATTTGGAAATCTTTTAACATTCTTAAGTGTTAAAAAGAAGGCATATATGACCAGCTATATATATGAAGAACAAGCAAATACATAAAATTAAAAAAAAAAAAAAAAACCGCAAACAGGTCAAGACACAAGAACAGACCTTCAATAAAGGCAAGGTGCAGCCTGTCTTTCTCTTCGAGCATTCTGCTTAAGGACATAGTAGTCTCATTGTATTTGTACTGTAATTCATCTAAATTTTCATTCGTCAAATCAATTTTTGTTGTCAAGTTTGCCACAACGCTATTCCTATCTTGAGCAGCTTCTTGGACAATGCCAGAAATGGTTTGTAATTTACCCACCTTCCGAAGATAATCCCCTATTGGCCCATCGGATTGGTAGTCATCGGCGCGCGCACACCAGCCATATATATTGGAACCAAGCTGAGTTTGTTGCCCGTTCCAATGCTTCTTACTGTGGCGCTCAGATTCAAATGCTTTCTCAAATTGAGTTGCATTCACAAACCCATTCCAATCACTATTGAACACTACTATGGCTTGGCCAGTCAGGTCTACCTCATTCCAGAAACATTGAACATTGATAGGTTTATATTTAGCAAACCTCTTCAACCAGTACCCTTTATCATGCAACGTGTCTATATTCTTCGACTCAGCAACAATGTTCATAATTATTCCCATCCATGGCCAGACATAAAGCTCAGTTTGCTCTGGAGTCTGGTCCACAGCTTGTGGTACAGTTGGACGGGAGGTCTCATCTGCTTCACTGGCTAGGTCAATTTCCAAATATTTTGCCAAGGCCAGGTGGTTTGCTCTCTGTTTTGCACTTCTGTTGGCAGATCCTTTACCCACCCCAGAAGCATGTTGAAGCAGATCCTTGTACTTGTAGTCTTGTTTCTTCTTCCCAGCACAAAAGGGGCATCTTAAGCTACCATTTAAGGCCTTTACTTTGTACTTCCCAGACCTAATCTCTTCATATGGCTTTTCTTTGTATTCATTGATCTCAGACTCACTAAGATCTGACTCTTCTCCAGAGCTGGAGTCCATCTGATTAGTCCACATTGAAACAAATGTTAACGATTACAATAGTATACAACTGAAATCATGACCATGATAACCTTTGTCTAAGTAACAAATGCCACAAGGAAAAATCAAGGAGGAATGGCTATCCCTCCAATTTGCTAGAAAGTTTTGGATGAAGTGATAGAACCATAAAAATTAAAGAAGCATAGTTGGAGAACATTGAAAGATCAAAAAGGGAATTTACAAGGCATTTCTAAGCTGTAAATCCCATATTGATACATTTGAAAAACATGCAATGTTGTCAGTCGATTAATATTCTAGCACATTACTTCGATAACATAAGGTTATTGCGACATGCAAATAGTGAGGTATATTTTACGTTGGCTTTAAAAATGGTTCGAAAAAATATTTTCATGCAATCTTCTCACCTAATATATCATATCTTCTAAAGGGAATACATTACAGAATATTCATTGAAACCCATAACAGTACTACTCTATAATCTACCACAATTTTTCAGTCTAATTTATTAAAAGTGACGAAAAATAGAGAAAACTAAGAAGCACTGAAAATAATGAAGTAGAAACCAAAAAAAAAGTAAAAAAAAAGTCAGCTGACCGGCGACTGGGTGACTTCAATTGAACGACTGAGTACAGTTTTAGGAATTTGACCTACAACAGATTTCTCATATCATTAAAAGCTCAATCCAACAAAAATCAGGAAAATAATCAA
Organism: Gossypium sturtianum; assembly: GCA_025698515.1. Taxonomy (NCBI): domain Eukaryota; kingdom Viridiplantae; phylum Streptophyta; class Magnoliopsida; order Malvales; family Malvaceae; genus Gossypium; species Gossypium sturtianum. The sequence goes on along the minus strand of CM046955.1, from coordinate 161,046,115 downwards.
ATATTGAAGATAAAAAAAGAAGACGTATGAAAAGAACAATTTGACCTTGTTTGGTAGTAGGGAAAAAATGGGGAATTTTTAGCATTCCATTTTAGGTTAAAGATGAAAAAAAAAAAGTAAAGAAAAAAGAAGGGGAAATATGCAGTTGAAAAAATTTCCCTTCCGATCCCTTATAAAATGTGAAGAAAAATGGTAGAAGAGGAAAAGTTTTCGAGGGCGCTAGTCGTACCTTGAGACTTGAGAGTGATGGGTAACTCCAGTTGTCGACACCAGAAAAGGAAGAAGAGATGATGCAGATATTTGAGTGACTGATGTACAAATTTTCTTGGGCTTGTTTAACTTTCTTTTGGGCTTTTGTCTCTAATTTGATTTAGACATTATTGTTGTTAGAGTGAAGAGCCCACGTCGGTTTACCAAAACAATGAAATACCAAATAAATCGATTGAAATCTTTGTTTGTTTACGATTTTATTTGATTAAATCTTTTATTTTATAACCTTTACTCGGTCTTTTCTTTTTATTTTTTCCAACAATTCGAAAAAGTAGATGATTCAATTTTTGTGTTAACAATCTCAAGTATCGTTAATGTAAAAGAAAATATATAAAAAATTGAAAGATTTCTTATCACCTAATGAGAAACAAATTTTTAAAAATAATATTCATTAAAATAGTTATATTTAATTTTTCAAAACAAATATAAATCAAAATTAACTCAATTAATTAATTTAAGTGGATGATATATTTTCATGGTAGTTATTTTTTATTATAAATAAAAATAAATATATGTTATTGGGTGAAACAAATAATAAATATATTAAAAATTATTCTTTTGAAAAAAAAATTAACTTTGAATATGTGCTCTATTAAAATATATATTTTAATACACTTAAAGGGCAAAGTTAGCAAATGTCTTTTTTTTTTTATGAATATTAAATTATAAATTTGAATGGGTAAAATGCAATTATAAATTTATCATTTTTAGAAAAATCGTGTAACAAATTTAGCTTCTTCAAGAGGTTCATTGAAAAAATGATATCCAAACTTTCTTGTTTTCGCACCATTAGACAATGCATCAGGTACCCCATTTACCTCTCGATAAACATGCTCTAGATGAACAATCCATCCTCTTTATTGCATTTTATGTATTGCACGGATCACAGCATTTGAAGAAGGCTCTGAATTTCTTTAACTGTTAAACAATCCATCTCGAGAACTAGCTGTTGCCTCCCTAAAAACCATGCCATACTCAGACTATCATAGGCTCCCCATAGTTCAGCATTCAGAATAGAAGTTGAGCAAATATTTCTTGCAAACCCCACCAACCATCTTGCGTGTCAAGCCACCATCAGTGTTTACCTTTAGCCAGCCCAGTGGCGGTGGCGTCCAATCTATTTTAATATTTCGCTCTCTTTTCTCCATAAGGGCAACTTGGGCATTTTCGCGGCATTCAGTCCACAAGCCCAGACTTGTTTCACGTATGCTTTCATTCTCAATGAACTTTTTCTCAAAGATCATTTTGTTCTTACGGGTCCATAAAATCCAACACACAACTCCAAACCAGATGTCCCAATCATCTACATCTTTTGCGAAATATTTGGGGTTAGCAAGGTTCATAAAGACCTCCAGTTTTTCATTTGAGTAACAACCAGTAGACTTTAAAGTAAAAAAATAAGTTACAGCTTGAGATAAGAAAAATATATTGCAAATATTAAGATTTAACTTTTTTTGTTTTGTTTAAAAAAGAGCATTACAGACTATTATATGGTAATTAGTTTAGGAACAAATAAATCGTTAAGGTCTTTATACAGCATATTCAGAGCAAAACCAGGGGGTTGAGAGCAAAAGTGAAAGCCAATGTCCATTTATTCTGCAGCTTTTGCTAAGCAATCTGTAACAGCCCGATTTAGGGGCTAGTCGGAATAGTAGTTTCGGGACCACTAATCCGAGGTTGAGGAAAATTATTTTCATATTATTTTATGTGTTTAATTATATGGATGTTTGAAAATTTTGGTGCATTAATTTTGGTGATTTCATGCTTAATTGGGAAAAAGGACTAAATCGCATAAAGTGCAAAAGTTCCATTATACAAGGTAGAGGTGTCTAATAGCTATAGAATTCTAATGGGAGGTCCCTAATGTGCAATTAGGCCTTGTTTAATGTAGTGGCCGGCCATAGGGACAAGAATTGACATGGTCAATTGGTTAGGTGGGGTTTTGGTGACTTATTTGATAAATTAAAATAAAATAAGAAGAAAGATGATAACACCTATCATCTTCACCATTTTTCCACCGAAAATACCAGCAAAGAGGGGGGTTTTGAAAGCTTGAAATTTTCAGAAACTCATCTTCTCTACAAGTAAGTGATTATAATGGTTTTACTTGATAATTTTTGTACTTTTGGAGTCCCCAAAGCTTAAGCTAGCTAATGAGGGGACTAAATTGCTAAATGGTTGAAATTTTAGGGACTTTCCATGAGAGTGTTCATGTTTTTTGCTGATTTTTTATGGAAGAAAATGAATGCTAGAGAATTAAGGGACAACTTTTGCGAAATGTGTTACCATGAAAACACCTAAATAGGACTTGAATGCAAAGATTGAAATTTTGTAATAAATGCATGAAATAAATGTTTTTTGAGTTGTTGTAAGAGGAATAAATGTTCAGCTAGGCTTTTTTAATGAGAAAATATGATGAAAAATGATTTACGAGCCTAGGGGCAAAATCGTAAGTTTGCCAAAGTCTAAGGGCAAAATGGTCATTTTTGCCTAAGTAGAAATTTTGGTGTATTAAGAATTTTAAAGTGATTGAATGAGTGAGTTTTATTATTATAGATCAAGAATAACGCGAAAACAATCTTGACCGGGGAAAAGGCAAGGTTTCGGATTAAACCGCAAATTAACACATTTTGCACCGAGGTAAGTTTATGTGTAAACGGTACATTTGAATACTTAAGTTGTTATTTATTGGTGTATTGTATGAATGAGATCAATTGTGATTGAGATGGATTGAATTCGATAGAAAATGAATATTTCTCGTATGAACCTTGAAATAGATATGTAAGTGTGGAATATTATCCGTAATAATCATTGGTGGGCTAAGTGCGATACCAACGTAATTATTCTTGTTGGTGGGCTGTGTGCGATACCCCCTTATTATTTATTCACGATGGGCTGTGTGCGATACCATCGTATATATTTTCATTTGGTGGGCTAAGTGCGATACCACCATAAATATTCTTGTTGGTGGGCTATGTGCGATACCACCCTCATATAGATTAATGGTGGGCTGTGTGCGAAACCACCGGGTGTTTGGTATTATTCCGAATGATTCATTGAGAAATCGTTTAAATATATGTTTCATATGATGTTGTGGTGATGAGTGAAGGGAATGCATGCAAATAAATGAGAGCATTATATTTGTTATATGGTTGAAATGTGGTAAGAGATGAAATGAGTAAGCATAATTATGAAATGTGGTTTGTTCTTGCTTGGTATGAAAAGCATTGATTGATAAAAATATATGTTATGATGCTTATTGTTTGCATGTAAACTTACTAAGCTTAAAGCTTACTCCCTTTCTTTTCCCCTATTTTATAGTGTCAAAGAGCTAGCTCGAGATACAAAGATAAGCGGAAGATCACCTACACTATCAGCCCATCTTGGTATAGTTAGATCTAGCATTTTGAATATGGCATGTATAGGGGCTAGGCTTAGTGGAATTGTTTTGTTATTTTGGCCAAATGTGTTGGCTCTTTAAAGATGAACTATTTTGTATATGGCCATAGATAATGGCTCATTATTATTAATCTATGAAAAGATGAGGTTATTCATGGATGTGTATGGGGTATGATTGGGTTGTCTGGTCATGAAAATGCATGAATGAATCAATGGATGAAGGTGAATTATGCTTGAGTGAGTTAGGGTGATAAAAGAGCTTGGCAAATAGCCTTGTTCTTGTCCACACGGGTAGGCACACGGGCGTGTGTCTAGGCCGTGTGTGACACATGGTCGGTCCCATGGGTGTGTGGCTAGGCCGTCTGTCCCCTGCATGTTAGTGTTGCAAGTCAGTGTTGACCACGGGCTAGAAACACGGGCGTGTGCCTAGGCCGTGTGCCCCTTATTTAGTTGCTGACGTCACAAATAAAATACCCATGTTTTTACACACGGGTGAGGGCACGGGCGTGTCTAGCCCGTGTGGAGGACACGGGCGTGTGAAAACCCATGTAGGTTCGAAAAGAAATAAATCCCACACGGGCTAGGGACATGGGCGTGTGTGATTACATGGCTTGCCCACACGGGCGTGTCCCATTTCACACAGGCGTGTGGTCCCGTTCAAGCAAAAAAAATTTCTAAGTTTATAAGAGTTCCCGGTCTAATTCCGAGGTCCTTCGTTTGCACGTTTAAGGCACCGTAGGTCCATAATAAGAATGTTAGACATGTGAGTGAAAGGTTTTAAGTTGGAATGAAATTTGTTAGCCCAAAGTTGTATGCTCAAGTGAGATAAGTCCGGTAATGCCTCGTACCCTGTTCCGGCGTTGAATACGGGTAAGGGGTGTTACACAATCAGTCAGCTTATTGCATTCTCAATACACATGCTTTAAGTTGGCATTCCAATCACGCCTCAACAAATCTCGAATTGCATTTACAATGTGTGATTCCAACCAATTAATCATCAGGTTCCCCTTAATATGGTGCAACGCCTCCAGACAAATTGATTCTAACAAAACATCTCAACAATCAAACTTCTAAGCTTGTTCAAGACCATCGAGTATGCCCCAAAGTTCTACCTCATATGCACTATACATCCCTATGTCCCTTACAAATCTCAAACACCACAAACTAGCTACATCTCGGATCACACCACCAACCGAATTTAACTTTCAAATTTGTTGAATATAATTTTTTTAAATATTTAAAAATAACATTTAAATTAATTGCACAATCTTCCAATGAAGACGAAATCAAAACAAGTAGCATTCCTCAAAGTGTTCTCTTCGAAGCATATGACCTTTTTTCCTTCTTCTTCTTTTAGAATCTCCCAAGCATATGTTGAAAAACCATAATGATTTAAAAAAGAAAAGAAAAGAATTTTATTAAGATGTTTTCTTATCTTTTGAATGAGGGGCCATAACCTAAAATTTGATCTGCTATACTTGTAGCCATAGACATAGACTTTTAATTAATAAAAGGAAAAAAAAAAATCATTGGAAAAGTTTTCATTGCAAACCACTAGAAGCTCTGATCATGTTTATATATAATCCAAAGTTGTTGTCTTTGCTTGATCCAAAGTTGATTGACTGAATATTAATTTGATCAATAATTAATAAAATAGATCACCAGAATTGATGGATGAAACTAAACCCAGCTTGGAAAGTTGGGAATCATATATTAAGCAAAGTAAAAGTAGTAAATGCATGACACCATGCACATGCTTAGATTAATGATCAAATGTATGTAAAGTCATTCTAGATAAAATTAAATATCTATTTATGTAGGAAAAAAATTAAATTATTTGTTAAAAAAATACATTAGATAAAATTAAATATTTATTTATCAAATTCACTTTTAATGGTCCGTCAATTAGGCATTATACTTTTTTGTTTTTATCATCATACTGCAATGAGCAATCCAACCCCTACACAATATTTTGAGAATAAACTTAAACTTAATGCTTGTTCCTTTTATTTCATAAATCTCTTTAAGTTCTTAAATAGAAAAAAAAAACATGTTTTTAAGTACACTTGAATTTTTTGATTTTTTTTATTGTTATAATAACAATGATATCATTTAAGTTGAATTTCAATCGATAATTTAAATAATATTTTATACATGCACTTACATTAAATCGAAGTTTAATAAAATAACATTTATATATTTTATGAACATCAAAATAAAAGAAATTAGATTTAATATTTTTAACACGAGACAGAAAAACATATTTCATAGTTGGATGCTTTATACGTGTTTATGTTTAAGATTTTTGTATATATTTAATTATTTATAATTGTGATCATACTTAAACAATTACCATTAAAAAATAAAATAAAACAGGAGACAAGCATTATAAAAGGAAAAAGGGGAACAAAAAAGTTGGCGTGGATGGATCTGCAGGAAGTTGACTTCTTGAGTGTTAATGCACATGCATTACTTACTGCACTTTCAGTGTGTGCGAGACAAAATGATGAACATTGCCCACTCAATTAGTTAGATTGCCCACTCATTTTAGTCAAAATGATTTGTTGTGGGTTAAAGATGTGCCTTTGAAAGTTGTGGAAGTGGACGATTCTGATCGATGATCCAGTCGACTTCTATAGTCATTTCTTTGTAGCAACGATTGGGTTGAGAAAATCTTGAAATATGGATGACCGTCTCAATTAATTTCTTTTTTCCAGGCGATTCATTGCCGGATCTGGAAGACTTAGCCGTTTATTGATGAGGACCTTTGACGCGATAAGAGCCTGGAATTTGCTGGGTGGAGAAGACAATTGCTTTTTGGGTTTGTTTTTTATGTTTTTTTTTTTCTTGTTTACTTTGAATTTTGTTTGGGATTGATTTGGACTTCTCCGGTAGTTTTCAGACCCTAATAATAAATGAATTAATTTAAAAAAAAAAAATAGTTAGATTACCTCACCGAGTTTATAACCTCCCACAAGCTAGAGAAAAAACTTTTTATTTAAAAATTTATGAAATGTTATAAATTTATTAGTTGCAGGGAAGAAGTCAAATATTTTTTTAGAGATTAAAATGTAATTTTATTATTTATTAATTTATAATTTTTTAAAAGGTTAAATAAAAATTTGTTAAAGTGTATTTTTATCATGGATTGACTTGTAATTTTATTATTTTTAAAGGGATTGAATTGAAAACTTTTATTTTTAGTGACCAAGGCATTTGTTATCTCCCTGAAGTTGCCTTTTATTGCTTGGTATAAATTAAAATATATGAGATTATTTTATAAAGATCAAGCTTCTACTTTTTTTTCATAAAAATATATTGTATTATTGTATTTAAAAAATAAAATTTTACTAACAAATGTTAGGTGTAGTGATAAAGTATATGCACTCTCAATAAGAGAATGCAAATTTGAACTTTAAAAATGACATTATTAAAAAAAAATTAAAAACCTTGTACATAAAACTTAAATTGAAAATGAAAAATATAAAAAAAAAATTAACTTTAATTCGTTAAATGTGGATTTTGAAAATGACTAACTAAACTTTTCATATTTCATATGATCATTTTGATTGAATCCAGCTGCAACCACTTTCAACCTTTATAAATAGAGATTAAATAAAATTTTAGTCAATCTTTATATATATAATAGAATTTCAAATCCCACTTATTCCTTGATCTTGAGGATGTGTTCAATACCTTTGATCAATAAACTAAATGTTGGATTGAATTAATCTTTAATTTTTTAAAAGTTTACGTATTTTTTGTCAGCACAAAATCTCACGATAATTATTTTTTTAAATCAAGATGGAAAAAGGTATTGGAAAATTATGATTGACTTCAACTGAAAAAGGAAGGGTGTTTAGGCATGCTAACTTTTTCAATGACTAAAAGCTTTCTCCTCTTCCCATTCTTTTTTATATTGTTAATTAATCTTTAATTTACACATTAAGTAAAATATTAATTCTTAATACTCTCCAACTAATGACTACCATCGATGCTAATAAGTTAGTATTCAATCTGTCACCTCCGAATTAAAACATAACGAATTGTTAAAAATTTCATTCGAAAATTCTACATATATCTTATTAGGAGGAGATTTGCTTTGAAACATATTCTCTCTCAAAAATTACTATTAATGATGCTTCCAAGTTTCAGATGGTATAAATCCCATTCCCTTGTAGTATACCGCAAACATTAAGGATGAAGGTGGTGTGTCTTGAAAAAGACAGCCAATACACGAAAAAAAGAATGCAAAGATCACTAGACCAGTAAGAAAGGAGAGGGAACCCAAATTAAAGGCGGAGGAGGTGCTGCTGCTAAGCTAAGAAAGCAAATGGACTGACCATCCATATTAAATAATGGAAGAAACAAAGACAGAATTTATGCCGCCTATTAATATTCTTCATTAAACTCTCAGTTTTGGGGGGGAATTTCTTATGGTTCCACCTACGATTTGATGTTCCACTTTGTCTTCAAGTTGTTCTCATCACACACGTTAATCTTCGTCCTTATTCTTTACTGCCATACAAACTATTCCTATATATATTGCTTACCTTTTTTCTCCATCCCTTCATTTATCACTTCCATTTCGATTCTTGTTTTCATTCTCACCAATCCACCATTTCCTTATTTTGACAAGTTTAAAAAAAATGCAGAGGCTGATATTTAAAGTTTTAAGGCTCCCTAAACCCCACTTATTTGAGTAAAGGGTTGAATCATATTCTAGGACTTAAACTTGGTAGGGTTTGAATATTTTTTTGTCTAAATTATACCTTGAACTTGGTAAATGTTCTCATTTTGGGACTTCAACTTTTTTTTTTTTATCCAAGTTAGTCCATAAAAATCCTAAAATTCAAACATTAATGTAGTAACAGTTGTCAAGTTCAAGCCCCGATGTGGGAAAAATTACTAAGTTCACAGCTTAACTTGGATAAAAATAAGTTTAGACCCCAATTTGAGAACAATTGTCAAGTTTAGTATGTAAACAAAAAAAGTTTAGACCCCAATATGAGAAAAGTTATCAAATTCAGACCCTAAACAATGATTTAACCCTTGAATGAATTACACGAGTTAAAACTTTCTCTTTTTTTAAAAAAATATTTTATTTTTTTACTAGTTTTGGGAAAGAGCATTTGAATATTTATAATTATCAGGTTATGACTTGTGATTTTGTATATGGGTTAAAACATGTTAATCTCTACCCTTTGATAAAATTTGAGATTTAGTTTCTATACTTTAAAAGTTAAAAATTAAGTCCTTTTAACTTTTTTCATTTCAAAATCTCAATCAAACCATTAACATTGTTAGTAGTTTCCATAAAAGTTTATCAACTTGGCATGATGATTAGGTTGTCTTCATATGATATCACATGTGATTAAAATAAAATAGACATGTTAAGTTGACAAATTCTGATGGAAACTACCGATAACGATGATTATTGGATTAGGATTTTTAAATTGAAAATTAATTTTTTAACTCTTAAAGTACAAGAACTAAATTTTTAATTTTATCAAAGTACGGGGACTAATAACATATTTTAACCTTTAATATATTTATCACTTCTAATATTTATCCAATACTTTATAATTTACTCTATCAAATAAGAGCTTGCAAGATTTCTTGTTTCACATCGAGTTCAAAAGGAGTGAAGATCAATTAGGTATAAAAACATAGAAATTGAATGAACCATATAGCCAATGAAAAAGAATAAAAACAGTTTCGTGCTCACATCCATATCCTGAAAAGGAAACACCATGCCATGCCAAAAGAATGATGCTTAGTGCTTCTTCTTTCTTTCCCACAAAAATAATTCATAGCTTAAGATAGAATGATTGGGGATTTTAGATTTGTAAGCTGGATGCCATTTTTTAAAGGTAATCAAAAGAACCACCAGAACTCTAAATTTACCAAATCAACTAAACTTACAACTTGCCTTTCGCATTCCATACTCCCTGCTCAAAGATATGGGAAATCCCATGCTCTACTCGTGTATTTCCAAACATTTTTTTTTTGAAAAAGAACTTTTACCAATTCCTCTCACCGCACCATATCGACACGTAGATCAGCTCAGAGCCTGGGACTGATCTTTTACAGTGAAGAACTTATTCCAATATCATGTCATGCTGCATGGTTATATGTTTAACCCTTTCCTTCTCTGTATTCTATTCTTATTATTATTTTTCTCAAAAGAAGAAACAATTTACAGCCTTAACATTTCTCAAAGCTGTTATGGTATCAGTCACTAATAAAGAACGAAAGGAACTTGTTCCTTTCTTTTTTTCTTTTGATCGAAATGCATGCATGTTAATATTTTATTTTCTGAATCTTTTGATTTAATATTGGTTTCCTATACATCTGTTCGAAACCGACCTGGAAGTATTGCGGAAGCTTCATAGTTTATTTATTTATTTATTTAATAATTGTGATTTTATTACCTAAAAAAAGCAGAAATTTGTTACATAAAAACTCTGTACAACAACAGAAACAGTGAAATGAACTAGTAATGACTATCATGTATACCCCAAGCTAAACACAATCTATTATTTACACTTTCTTTTCTTCTAATATTAGAACCTCTGCCTCCGTCATTTGAACTGTTGTAAAGTTTTCAGTATTTCGTTCCTTCCAGATCCCGTAAATACAATCATTCCATCCAAGCTTCAAAAGAATGGTTATCAATGCCTCCCCTTTTAATCTCCTCATTGTCCACATCAATTCATGCTGCCAATTTCCAGCTTGCTTTTGCAATTGACGAAGTGCCAAATTCCTTCCTAAATTACTTTAGAGAACCTGATGGTCCCTAGTTTCTTGCTCCTCGAAGCATAATTTGCATCTTCCATCAATATTCATCCCTCCCTGAATAAGCCTTACTTTTGTAGGAAGTCGATCCTGTATAACTAGCCAAGATATCACAGAATGCTTTGGTATACGAAATGGGAACCAAAGCAATCTACTCCATGGGACCTTTTCACTTTTTTCCCTTATCCCATACCAGATCCTACTAACCATTTGATCAATAAATTTGATTTCACTGAGATTTGCATCAAGGACTCTCCTTTTAATTTGATTCAATTTTGATAGTGCTTTAATTAAAAAAATGAAAAATCCACGGATGACGGTGAATATTTTAGCTGTCCATCTCCAAAGATTCTCGGTATCAATTTGATGTTACTAAATTACAAGTATTTTAGTAGCTCTCTGCCAATTACAGTTATTAATGAATCAAACCCAAGTTCTTATATTGCAAAAGAACAAATAAAGTTGTAGATAGTGGCTTTTAAATCCGGTCCTAATGCCAAAGTGAGTGGGTAACTCTAATTGCCCACTCCATTCCCATAATTGAATAAAGGCTTTGGAGTTTAAAAAATTTGCTGAATCGGGAAGGTAGACAGGGAATTCATTATTGATGTCCCACGGTATAGGCCACTTTTTCCTACAATTTCAGCTACTGCAAGAGACTTCTTCAATGTCAATGTCCCACCCCTCCACTATTTCCAGAGTTTCCCAGTCTCAACCACTAATCTTTTTCTTTTTCTTTTGGGTTTTTTACCCTAATAATATAAAAAATAAAATAAAATATTAAAATAGTATATTGCTAAGATTAAGTACCAAAATAGTACATTTAGATGGGTGGAGGGTGTCAGATAGGCGGCACCAATTGTGCCTATCTAATAGACGGCACACCCATAAATTATCTAATATTAAATTTTTTTATGTTTTTTATAAATATTAAAAATAAAATTTATTTTGAACTTCTATGAAAAAATTTATATTTTTTGACAATAATTAAGTTGGCATGTTATTATATATATTATATTTAAACCAAAAATATAAACTAATTTCTAATTTATCTCATAAATTTCAAATTTCATATCAATGATCTCATCTTTTATCTACATAAAAAATAAAAATAAAATTAAAATAATCAAAAAAATAACATGCCAAATAAATTTCAGGGGAAAAATATACTGAGTGTGCCGTCTATCATATAGGCACCACCAGTGCTACCTATCTGACACCTTCTACTGGTGCCGCCTATGTGACACTCTCACTCATCTAAATGTACCATTTTGGTATTTTATTTTATTTTTTATATTATTAAGTTAAGAAACCCTTTTCTTGCTCTTATCTCTTGGGATTCTCCAAGTCAACTCTTTGCTTGTACTATAAATACCTGACATTAAGCTCATCAATAACATCCAAAAATGAAATAAACAACTAATCAAGTACAGAAACTTAAGCCTCTCTCTTCTCTTACTACATAATTTATTACTTTAAACTTCCTTTCATAGTAGTTTGTTCTGAATTATACAAGTGATATATATGGAGAATGAGGATGTTCCATCAGCTCCTTCCACCCCTGTAACACCGGGGACTCCTGGTGCTCCACTCTTTGGTGGGTTTAAGGGAGACCACAGAGGTGGGTTTAATAAAAAATCCCTTCTCAAAAGCTGCAAATGCTTCAGTGTGGAAGATTCCATGGAAGAAGGGAGATTACCCCCTGTCTCTTGCTCATTGCCACCTCCTCCTGTCTCACTCACAAGAAAGGTTATACAAGAGATCCTAATGTCGAACACATGATTTGAGAATTGTTAAGTTAAAAGTGAATCTCAAATCTTTAACTCTTTTGCCATTTTTTGTTGCAGGTGGGAGCTGAGTTCATAGGCACTTTTATACTAATCTTCGCTGGTACGGCCACTGCTATTGTGAACCAAAAGACCCAAGGCTCTGAAACTCTGATTGGCCTGGCCGCCTCAACTGGCCTTGCTGTCATGATTGTCATACTCTCCACTGGCCACATCTCGGGAGCACATCTCAATCCAGCCGTCACCATTGCCTTTGCTGCACTCAAACACTTTCCTAGGAAACATGTAGGCTTAATCCCACGATTTTCCTTTTTGTCTTTTGTAGATGTTTTAAATAACAATTTTTTGGGTTTCAATTTCTGGGCAGGTACCGGTCTACATCGGAGCACAAGTAATGGCGTCATTGTGTGCTGCATTTGGGCTAAAAGGAGTGTTTCATCCGATGATGGGAGGGGGAGTGACAGTTCCTTCAGGGGGATTTGGTCAAGCTTTTGCTCTGGAATTTATCATTAGCTTCAATCTCATGTTCGTCGTCACTGCTGTTGCCACCGACACCAGAGCAGTAAGTGTAAAATTTCAAAACTAGTTGTATGCTAATTTCTTTTACAAACTTTTCAAGATTTCAAAAGACAAAAGTCAATGAAGATGGCTATTGGTTGGCAAGCTCAATCTCCAACGAATAAAACCAAACTATAATAGTAATAAATACAAAGTTGCTCGCATCCATTGAATTCATGGTTCAATGTAAAGGTATAGTATAAGATTTAACAACCATCTTCATTTTCACTTTCACATTATTGATTATTCTTCAATTTAAAAAAAAAAAAGATTAAATGCAAAAAGAAAAAAAGTAACTTAGTAATAGTAATCAGTAAGATTCTCTTTTATGTCATCTCAAACGCATATTACAAGCAGGCATATTTATATATAATAGTAGAGATTAATAATCGGTCGATGATGAGTAGAGATTTAGAACAGTAAAATTGATGTTAAAGGGAATATTATATTGTGACTGTGAGGGATGAAACATGTGCAGGTGGGTGAGTTGGCGGGAATCGCGGTTGGAGCTACTGTCATGCTCAATATTCTCATCGCCGGGTATGTTCAACATTTTTTCAAGTATTGGTTTTAGTTCTCATTATATTATAAATACAAAAGCAACTACTTAATGTAGAGATAACTTGAAGAACAAGCAAAGTCCTCCATGAGGCTGCAATTTAGGGATACAAAATGGTGATGACAAATTCAGAAGTTGGATTATTAGCCATCGATAACTTGTGGAACAACTAGCACTAGGGAGACAATGATCACATGTTTGGTTATTCAAGACCGCCGCCTTCATTGATCAAGGAATTAAAATACAATAATGGAGGAGACGAGCAGATTTTAATATCTTTTACACCCATTCTTTTTCTCTTGAAATTTTGAATTAATCTGGGAAATATTTTAATCAGATGTTTCGATAATGATTTGTAGTTTATGCAATCACTTCTCCTTTATTTTCTTTTTCTTCCCCTAGCTTTCAAGGATCCCAATTCCATGAGGATGATTGTTAAGAAACTCCCTTGTTTTTGTGGTGTGGAAACAGACCAATTACAGGTGCTTCGATGAATCCAGTAAGAACATTGGGACCCGCCATAGCAGCAAATAACTACAAAGCTATATGGGTGTACTTCACAGCCCCCATCCTGGGAGCCCTTTGCGGTGCAGGAACCTATACTGCAGTGAAGCTGCCTGAGGAAGATGGTGAAAAACCATCGACTGTGAGGAGCTTCAGGAGGTAAATTAGCATCCATTCACGACCTCTATTATCACAACTTCTTGAGGAGACATTGCAGTTGCAGATGACCAGGGGAATCCACACTTAATTTGTGTAACAACACATTGGCTTCTGGATATAAGTAGTGTAACTCTATGTATGTATCAATCACGTTACAGAATAGTCAAGTGTATATTGGGGGAAACAATTGAAATTAAGATGAGAAATCGCACCTCTCCAAGTGTATATTGTTTGTTAGCTTGATACATATATGTAGGAGACACAACTTATAACCAACAACTAACAAGCTGTTCATCTTGAAGCTATTACAAGGAAACCCATTTCAGTTTGCAAATATAATATTGAAGAGACGGGTTATTGCATCCACGTCATAGGGGTGAGCATGGCCAAGTGGACAGTCTTGAAACTAAAATTATGGATCACATCTCATTAAAAATTAGCTCAAGAAAGATGAAACAGATTGAAATAATAAAGTCGGGAGGTTAAAAGAGATTGCAAAACTCTACTGTCTAAAGATTATATGATTGAACATTGATTCAATAGGATGGTGAATCTTACCACATTCGTTAATAGTCATTGGATGAAGAGATCCTTCCTGATGAGATATTACTATCATCCTTTGTTGAGCAAAATGGTTGGGTGATTTCCAGGTCTTCTTAATATTGAATCGACGTAATCCTACCCATGTTTTACTATTATATGCTTGCTTCTCATTTTTAACCGAGGGGGATGAAAAAGTCTTCAAACACTAATCACAGCGAAACCAAACAAAAGAGGTTAGGGGATCCAATACACAAACCAAAACCTTAAACCCAAACAAGTAATAATCTCAAATTACACTCATAACCAATCATCTCTCTCTTTCATTATCTTTTGTCCAAAACAACAATGATGCTAATGCCTTCTATTCTTGTATGTTCTTTTTTATAATTAATAAAGTAATTATATCTATCAATTAAATTAATCTGAATCTTGCGACTAATTCATAATTTCTTTTATACTCAAAATTATCAAACATATTAACCGAAATATTTTGCAAAGTTTTCAAAACATTTACATAAACTAACCTAAACTTGACAATACCATACCTAACATAAAAAATCATACAATATGAACATAAATATACAAATGTTAATTAATTTGATGTATAGTGAATTAACAAAAAAAAAAGTTATTTTATAAATTTAATAATACATGGGACAGTTAAATCATTTTATTTAAAAGTTTTATGTAATATATTTTTATAAAAAATTATTCACTCTTGTAGGCTAACTTTAAAAACCTAATCAATCAGGTATTGGTATTGTCATATATATTTTCTAAGTTTTTTTTTTCTTTTTCAAAATTCTATTCATGATATAATAATTTATAAAATATTAAATAACATTTTTATATAAAAAGATTAAGGGTAAATTACATTTAACGTCACTAAACTATTAGTAAGTGTACGTTTTGGTCACTTAACTTCAAAAAGTTATAAATTGATCACTGAATTAACAAAAAATTTTCATTTAAGTCACTGGGTTATTAAAATCATTGTTGCATGGCTTTCTTTGTTCACACCACCTGCAACAATCAAAAGCTCTCTTTCTCTTTCTCTCATACAATTTATTTATTTATTAATGAAACAACTTTGAATGTTATAAATCTGCTAACCACAATCCAAATAACTTTCTTTCTGATCCCTAAAATTGAGCGTCAGATTGACTTGGATCTAAAGTACGTTCTACTCATCGATGGGTACTAATCCACCATGCCAACTGTCGAACCGTCGCTTGGAGTTGCTAGTTGGACTTTAAAAAATAAACTTAATAACCAGTGAATTAAATAAAAAATTTCGAATAATTTAATTACCATTTTATAACTTTTTAAAATTCATTAACCCAAACATTGAGTTATTAATAATTTAATGATAAGATGGTACATAAATCTATTTAATTAAATCAAAGATTTTCGGTTTTCCCTTTTTATACTATGTACTATAGAGAAATAAAACATGGGTCGAAACTTAAAAATGATTACTTGCATATGTTACTGAAGTCATGATTTTCTTATAAATAACATAATTCTTGATCAGAAATGCTTTAGTCAACGAAACGTTGGTTTGTTAACCAGGCCAAATGTCTTACGTCATTAAGTATCAAAATTCAAATTTCATCGTATCTAGTTATGATGTGTGGGTCTTTAGCTTCACCATATGCATATATCATAGTGAAACTTTTAAAAAAAATAATGATTTAATTACGGGACAAATATATAGAGAAACAAAATCAGAGCTTATATGTTCAATTTAACACATTATATACATTTTAAAATTTTATATTATTGTATTTATGTAAGGATTGTTATTTGTTTCTTTACAATATTATTGTTTTTAATAATTAATTTTATTAAATTAATTCGTCACCCCGAAATTTTTATAATTTCGTCACCCAACTTTTAAGGCACTTTCATTTTAGCTACTCAAGTGTTAAATCTCTAACGGCGATTGATTGTATATGCCACATCATGTTTACACTTTTATTTTGGTCACACAAAAAATATCTTTTTTTTAAGTATTAATTGAGGTAAAAAGATTAAAGATTAAAGTGAAAAAACGTAGAAACTAAAATAATGCATTAAAAATTTTGAAAAACTGTACTTGTCTATCCCTTTGCCGAAAGTTCTAATTTTTTTTTCGACATTGAAATTTTAAACTTCAAAACATTAAAATCAATTAAATAAATTATTGAAATATTTTTATCCCTTGATTGTGCCAGGACGAGTTGTTACTATAATATTGAAATTAATTAATATATTATCTCCTTATAAAATTTAAATTTTTATTTTGTGTTTCCAAATTAAAATAAACTCAAAAAACTCATTTCTAATAATTGTTTACGAAACTCAAATTCTTTTGGTTATATAATTGAATCTTTCATGTTAAGCTAAAAGTAAAGAAAAATCATTTAATTAATTTAATTAATTAATTTTATCTTCTATGCCAAACAAAACCTAGAATTTGTTCCATTACTTCTTTACCCAAACAAAGAACAAGCAATTAATTTAATTAATTGTAATGATTTTCTTTTCTTTTCTTTTAGCTTAGCGTTGAAGATTCAAGATTATATAATCAAAAGAAATTTGATTACCGCATGCAATTATTAAATATAAGTTAATATAGTTGATTTCGTTAAGGATAAATTGGAAACATAAAATAAAATTTTAAAATTTAGAGGGAGATTAAATTAATTTTAATATTATAGTAACAAATCAGTTGAAATTATAAAGGGATAAAAAAATTTAATAATTTATTTAATTGATTTTGATGTTTTGGAATTTAAAATTTTAATATTGATTTTTCTTTTAAATTCCGGAAATGAGATAATTAAGTACAAATTGAAAATTTTGTAATACACTATTTTAGTTTCTATCAATTTTTTACATTAATTCTTAATGTTTTGTACCTCGCTCAAAGCTTAAAAAAAAAAAAATAGTGGCCAAAATGAAAGTGTAAACATGATATGATATGTACAGTCAATCGCCATTAAAAACTTAACGCTTGAGTATCCTACCGAATAGTTTACCTTATATATAATATTGTTATTGTTGTTAATTTGTTTCTTCTATTGCAAGTTTATTACTTTAATTGCTTTTCCGGTAAGCATTCACCCAAGCTAGTTAGGGTTTGTGCGTAGGCAGATGAGCCCTAGAGAAGAAAAAAAAAAGGAGGTGTGCTCTCTCTTTACTCTTTAGATTATTGAAAGCAATGAATAGAGAGCTATATATATATTCAATGTTATGGTAAAAAGTTCTGGGGTTGATTTGGATAGTTGAGGTAATTTTTTTTTTTTTGGTGAAAAGAAATAAAATGTCAATTACAAAAAGTAGCCATTAGCTTTGTCAGCTTGAAGCAAATCTAAAATTTCGCTAAGAGCTTCTTCAAAAACTTGTGTTGAGTGTAGAAAGTAATTAAAGTAATTTTGGTCGTGTTCTTAATTTCAACTTTGTTTTGATTTGAATCGGAGCATAAGTTTTGTTTGGAAAATAATTTTGGTGATACCGACACTAGTTAATCTTTTATTCTCACTTTCCTTTTTCATGGAAAACGATAAAGCAATAGGGAGAAATAAAATGAAATTTAGGTCTTACTTGTCTATCATTAGTCAAATGATTATGGTCTAAGGAAATTGTGAGATATGAGCGAATGAGAGAAATTTTTTATATTTTAATTTAACCCTTTTTTGTGATTACAGGGCGAAAAGTGGAGGAGAGTTTGCTATTTGCTAATACTGAAACAATCATTTCATGGGGTAGTATTAGAAGAGAATAAAACAGATTTGTTTGGGGTTTATTTGTATAAATACAATTGATGTGATTGCAGGAGAAACTTTGCTTCTTTTCCATCTTTTCAAATGTTGCAACCTTACCTAACACTTCCTTTTTTTCTAAAAATAAACATTCAACTATATATTATCATCCAAATCCCCTCCATCATATTCGTACACACACTCAATTCATACGTAGTATTTTTCACTCCTACACTGGGTTCAATCCTCACATAATCATACCCATCCCTTTTTCTTCTTTTTCATGTTAGTCTTTTTCATTAATTACTCATACTTATAATCTGACACATGTAATTATTCCAACTGCTGGGTAGTTATAAACCATTACAGTATTGTATGAACCAAAGTTGGAGTGTAATGAAATTATTGGCAGTACAACAATTTGCATAGAAAGTGGTAGTGTGCTAAATAAAGTGAATAAATGGAGTCAGCATCACCCAAAAAAGGAGGATACCAACTTTGCTTCAGCATGGGAATTGAACTTAAATAACAATTTTCTTCCTCTAAAGAACCAATGTGGTTTCAGTTTACTGTCAACTATTTCGCTTTAGGTTCCTTCCTTTGTTTGTAAACCATCAAAGAATATTCATATTTTATATCAATTATCAGCGGCCTCATTTTATCTTCCAAAAATATGTATTAATATATACAGTTAAACCTCATATAATAAGTGTTGCGTGTAGTGATATGTTATATTGTACTCTAAAGAATAAAATTATGTTCGAATCGTGACATTATTGAAAGAGACAACCACGAAGCGCAAAATAATTAATCTCCATAAATCATTAAACAAATATGAATAAGACATAAAAAACAATTTCATCATATTGCTTTAATTATATATTGGTGTAACAATTTAAAAATTAAATTTCTTCTAGTGGAATTAATTTTAAAAAAAATAAATTGTATTTTTTTGGCACATTAGATGTAACATGCACCATTAAGCAATCGTAATTGTTTACCTTAAGATATTAAACAAGCTTATAAACCGTCCCATTTTTGCAATATAATATATATACATATATATATATGTCCAATGTTCAATGTTCAATCAGCATATATTACAGCTGATCTGCACTTGTTTGTTTCCTCAATATTGGTCATACAGAATCTGTCAACTGGTTTATTGGCCCGATTTCGAAGGGTCGATTTCCTTTTTTAAAGGCAAATTGAGTTTTCATATTAAAAATTGTTGGTGCGGGTCAGAAGCAGGTTTAGTCGCTCCGGCTTCACCCACCTTCGTTATGTATATAGAAATATATCTTATAATTTTTATTTTTCTATGTATTAACTAATCAACTTATAATTCAAAATTCAAGTTCTGATCTAGATATTCATTTTTTTTAAGAATAATTTGAGTTGGACTCATTATAGTATAAAAAAAAATCAATCTATAATTTAATATATCTTATGAATTTAAGAATAATATATTAAACTTGTGCATAATTAAAATGCAGTTCACATAAAATAATATAATAAAATTATTATATTAATTTCTAATATATTAAATTAAAATTTAGTATAAAAAATAATAATATTGCATCATGTAAAGTTCTAGTTTAATAATAATAATAAACTATTTTGACTTATATTAAGTAATTATTAAAATTTTTATTTAACATCCATTTGATACGAGTTCAAATGGTATAATCTCATCCTGTACGTTATAAGTTGATGAGTTTTAAATGTCGGATAAAACACACTGTCATGTTAATTAACCTCTCTTCTCTTTTCACTTTTCCTTTTTTTTTTTTTTTTTTCTTTCTCTCTCTCTCAATAGTCTTATAGTATTAAGACCTTGCAACTGTAAAATATATGATGCCACTTTAGGACAAAAACCTTAAATATATTGCAGAGGTTTTGATTGCTGGGCAGCATTATATTATTACTAATAAGGAAAAAACATCAACAGTTAACCTCTCTAATTTCTATTAATTAAACCCTTTCCTTCCCTCAACCCCACGACCAACTTAATTCTGCAATGGAGCCTCCAAAACCATCAGAGCCATCTCTCTCTGAAACTTCCACCATCATCTCCGTCTCACCTGCTGCCACCCTCACAACCTCAACACATGATAATACGACCCTCAAACAAGATAAACAACCGGTAGCAGAAGCAAAAGAAGAAGCAACCCACCACCAAGGTGATGATGATGATCTCGTGTTGGATCTGCGCCTCTCCAATCGAGATCAATCCAACCCAGAGCTCAATTTCATCGACTGTTTCAAGGCGGACTTGTTGGGTGATCAAGATTCTTCGGAACTGCCTCCTCAAGGTAATGAAACTGAGCCTAGAGTATTTTCATGTAACTATTGCCAAAGAAAATTTTATAGCTCACAGGCTCTGGGAGGCCACCAAAATGCACATAAACGTGAAAGAACACTAGCCAAACGAGGGCAGCGGCTTGGCGGTGGGGAAGCGGCGGCCTCTTTTTCAGCCTTCGGTTACCCTAATACACACCCTAGTCGATATTCTAGCTTGGCTTCACTTCCTTTGTATGGCTCTTTCAATAAGGCACTTGGAATTCGAGAGCACTCCATGATCCACAAGCCATCTTTAGTTCCATCGGCGCATGTTTATGGGCACAATGGATGGTCTAGACGACCTGTTGATCAAACAAGGGCAGTCGGGCATGTTTCCAATCTGCAGGGGATAAATGGTACTGCTAGATTCCAAGGTAGTGTAGGGAAGTTTGGTCCAGCCACGGAGGGAATGAATGGACATTGGTGGGATACAATTAACCATTTCAACAATAAAAAAGATGAGTTGAAGCTTGACCTGTCTTTGAAGCTCTAAGTAGCTACTCTACTTTCATTCTTCTTCTTCTTCTTCCTAGATTTTTTTTTCTTTGATTTTTAGTTGGATTTTTTGTAAATGCATTTTGGATATAGAAGGCTTGATGAGATTATACCATTTCCAAATCTAAAAGTTGGAAAAAGAGAAAAAAAGCTTTCCCAATTATACAACTTAATTTAAGGCTTGAAATGAACTTCAATGTTGCCTTAAGCGCTATAATGTGCTAACAAATCCATTTTAATATAAAGATGATTCTTAGTTAACAAAGTAAACGAGTTTATATATATACATATGACTCCAAGACATCTTAATTTTAAAGAAAAGGAATGGAAATGATAGAATTGGAATCTATCATTGCTGCAAACATGTACATAAAATAACCGAGTCAAGCTAGTGCTTTATTATGTCAGGCGAGTACTTCAGCTATTAAAGATTGCATTTACACACTGTGCATTCTTGTGTTTCCCTACTCCATGAAAATGATCCAAATTTTTATTTTGTTGTCAATTAGGGTTAATGTAATTTATAGTAGCAATCCTTTTAATGTTCCTTCTTTCATACTAATTCGGAATTCAAATTTGATGAAAAATCCAATTAAGGGGGAAAGAAAACAGAGGGTTTAAAAATCCATAATTAGGATTGCATAATCTATCAAGAAGTCATTGATGCTTTGGGTAACATAGTGGTCCAAAACATTGATTGTAAAAACACTGTGTAGGATTACTTTTAGGTTGTCATTTTTAATATTATATTTATTATGGTCCACTAAGTGTGTAAATATAGGGCGGTTGTAATTGTCTCAAATGACAATATTTTTGACCCACTTGCAGTTGAAATAATAGACCATCTCCGTTGGAGGGATTATTGGGGTGAAAAATGTAAGATGGCGCTATCAGGTTTAGCTAAGATACAAGTCAATTAAACATTGTTATTATAATCATTAAAAGGATGTGTATTTATAACCCCCCCCCCCAAAAATGAAAAAGATGTAGTAGTAGTAGTAGTAAACAGTTGTGCAAATCCAATCACATCATGTTTCCAACATTAAATGATGGGTAAAATCTTATTTACCTAAGTGACCATATCATCATCTCAAATTTGATATTGATGGGTAATCAACGATTATTCTACAAAACATGATTTTCCTAGAATCTTGTTGTAAACTAACTAAAAAACCTCATTGTTAATTGTGATGGGAAAACCTCAAACTCGCATTAAGACGGGATTTCATAAATTGACAAGCAGTTTAATCCCCAGTCTTAATTACTAATAAACTATATGTATTGAGAAAGGGAAAGCCCCTATTTCCCGAGCCACGTGGTGGAAATCGGATGGACTGTCAAATCCTGGTGTTGGATTGCCTTTATCCTACTTACATAATTAACTGCCCACCTTTCAATTTTGCCTCTCAATTAAGAAACACTTTCAGATTTCTTTTGTTTGAAAGCGATGTATGAAAAACATGAAGCTATCATTTTAGCTGAGATTAGGTGAAAATATTCAAGCAAAAGATATGCCAATAATTAAAGACAAATCCATTGTTGTTTTCCTCATTTCGATTAATTATACGTGCATGTGATATTTTGAGTTTTGTCCTTTACCTATTAGCTTAGACTTCTTGGTATAGGAGCCTGTAATTATGTCTTTCGTTATTATTATTTTTTTTATGCAAATGGGGTTTGTAATTTGGATGATAAACAATGATTATAAATGCTGGATTCGTGTTAGATAATGTTTTATACAGTGTGATCACTCCAATATCATGTTAGTTTATACACTACAATTTCTCATCCTTGGCAAGCGTTAAATGATTATGGTGTAGGAAAATTGATATGTGCATTAAATCTTTACTTACTATCAACATTATATTTATTTTATAATATAGTATATTTTCAGATTAAATTAATTTTGTTTACAATATTAATAGATTTTTTTTTTTGACACAATACTTAAAACTACCTATAGCCCTTCCCCAACTTATAAATAGAGGATAATATATTTTAATGCATTCAAACCCCCATCCTCCTACATTGCAAATCGAACTAAGACTCAATTAACAGACACGGTAATCTTTAATTTTTCAGCAATCAATTATTATTCACCAAATAAATGGTAATTTTAAATCCCAAGTTATAAGATAATAAATAAATAAAATCACTACTTTACTAAGGTACCATGATAGTATCAGCATTAATACTAAACATTACCTTACAAATATTTATATGAACTATAACTGAACAAACCTTATCATGTTGACAAATATTTGATCTAATGCCTCAAATCCTTTCAAAAGTTAGCATCCTAAGTGTGTTGGATATATATTATCTAATTACATAAACGTTTTAAGTATTGGTTGATGAAAAAAATAACTACTAAAAAGTATGATAACCATTAAACATGGACGAAAGTCGATACCTGCTCAAAATCATGCACGATTATTCTTTCCATAATAATAAAATAATCAAACACCGAATCTAAGCCAAATGATTTAACAATTTCGATCTAACGTAGATGACAAAATTTATCCACAAGGAGTTCATATAAAATAACAATAAATCCTAAATCAATTTCTTAACACGTAGTGTGTGTGCATATATATATGAAAACTAGTTTCATGTTCCCAATATCATAACTTATACCTATAGTTTCATCCAACTTGAAAGGGGTAGCAACTAGTGGTCAGTTGGTCACCATGTTTCCATTGCTTTTCAATGGTTGGGTTGATATTTGGCAAGTAATAGATTCATCAAGCTTTACACAAACACAATTTCTTGTAATGGAGGCACAGATAGAATTGGTATAGCAAGTAATGATTTTGTTAACTAAAACAGCAACAAGTCAAAATGAACACAGCAAAAAAAACTGCTCTATTTCTTCTCAATGTGAGATTTGACAGTTTGCAACCATCGAATGAACTCAGTTTTATCTTTGTTTTTCATGTATTCATGCAAGAATATTGCAAGTTCATCATTTATACTCCTTTCCTCCAAGAACTCATAAAGTGAGTCCTGCAGTTGTTCATCCAATTCCCTGTAATGACCACAATGAAGACATAAACCAAATAAAGTCAGAAACAAAGCCAACAACCACCATTCCACTAGATGCTGAGGAAGAATGCAAAAGGAAAGCTGGTTTAACTCAAAATATAAATAAATAAATAAAAGGTAACGGAGGCAGGGGACCTAAACTAACTATATGAAGCAAGTGATTGTTTCATATTAGGATTGTGCAAGGTGTATTGTAGAATCAACTGTGACAGTTTTAAAGCAAACAAATAAAATAACATACTTGAACTCTGGACCAATGTAAGGATGATTCACTGTCCTATTACACCCGCGAACATAAAATTTTTGGATCTCTATGGTATTTGGCCAAGCTGAGCAGACAATCTCCAAGACATCACTATCATCCCCCTTAGAGATGTTGACAATAAATGTTATATGAAGCTGCTCATCAGACTGTACTTGACCAGAATCAGGGACAGGAACAGACCCGTCAAACATGGTTACATCAATTGTAATATCTTCTTTTTCTCCGAATTTTCTTTTCAATCTAATCCATTGCTCTCCTGATCGGTCATCAACGGTAAAAGAATTGAATCTGGTCGTGGGCTGCAATTAAAAGGTGAGAATTCAGAATGAGGAGTTACTTGGTTCAATTTTCCCAATATAACACTTTGAAACTTGAAATGTATTGTTTTTATTTTTAATTATTTTACGCAGAACGAAATCATATTAAGAGCCTGCTCGATTATATTCCTAGAATTACACATTTTAAGAGTATAACACAATAAAAGAAAGGTAATTAAAAGTGACCATATTTCACAAGCATTGTTCTTTGAATATCAAATCAAACCCATTTTCAGCATCAAAGTTCGATGTGCAATTCCTAACAAGGAACAATACCAAAACGAAGCAATTAATAAAGAAACAAAAAAGAAAAAAACAAAGCCAAATAAAATACTTGTTTTGGAGGGCAGTGATCGTGCTCGTATTGGATTTCTTTGCGAAGGAGCCTCAAAATGTTGTCTTGAAAAGCAGACTTACGCATATCGGAGATGTAGTTTCTGGAGTTGGAAAAGGAGGTGGAGTTTGGGTGTTGGTGAAGGAGTGGGGTTCTAAGGGAAGGAGAAAAAAGGGTTCTTCTTAAGGGTCGGATTAGCCACGCCATTGATGCTGCCTGCCTGCGCCTGGAGCGCTGCTGCTGCTTTGGCGATGGATTTTCGTTAGGGTTTAAGTTTAAGATGCCACTCTGAGGTTTAAGCATTTGGGTTTTTTAAAAATTATTTTTATCCAGGCCCGATTCGGGAGCTCTTGAAGACGGGCTTTATTCTTTCGGTCCAATCCAGTAGTTATTCTTTTTATTATATTAGTTATTTTAAAATAAATAAAAAAATTTTATCGATGAAAATTTTAGATTTTATTTTATTTTTATAATTGGATGAAGTTCCTTTAATATTAAAGAAAATGGATTCAAATGTCAAATATCAAATACATTATTTTATGAAATTTTGTTTTGCTAAATTTGAATATCTGAGCGGATTCAAATATCCTAAGAATAATATTATTTAATTGGATTTGGATACAAATAATAATATTTGAATTTAATATTAGAATATTAAAAAAGGTAATAAGAAAAAAATACATACACAAAATTTAGATATCAGACTCTATATGAATCTCTAATCTCGAATCAAGCAATGAAGGAAGACAGATTGTAAAAGAAAAATATGTTGAATTAGGATGTGTGGGGAAAGTTGTTGTCATCATGTAATGTTGTGGTTTGATAGCTGAAACTTTAAGAATCTCGGCATAAAATTATTCAGTGGAATGAATAAAAGCAGTCATCATATTCCAGTCCCATCCAATGCACAAATAAAACCCACCCACCCAAAGGGAAAAGAGGAAGAAGCTTTATGGACCCATTAGAGGGAGGGCTCGACCGACCCTTCATTACTTTGCTCTAACTTAGGTTACCAACCCATAATTAGATTTTAGAACCTCTTTTTCCCTCCTAACCCCTTCTCTGCGCCATAAACAAAAACTTGTTTCAATTTTCACCAATTTGTCGGGTCCTACCTTCTTCTTCTTTTCTTCTCTTTATTTTTCCCAGGTGGATTTGGAGCTTCTCCTGAGAAGGAAACTACATTCCTCATCTTTATCCATCCAAATACTCAAGAATCTACCAGCCTGTGGAAATGAACATCACATAAATAGCTATAATGATTTTTCATGTAGAATATTTCAATGGTAAGAAAATTAAGAAACTTGCATGTCAATCGGACGACAAAATAAATATGCAGTTCCAACAACATCCATCCCAATGACCTTCTTTTCCTCTTTTTCTTTTTTTTTTTTTTCCACATAAAATGCACATCATCCAACATTTTCAATTGGAAATGTCTTAAAATCACTGAAAAACAGCTTCTGTAATGTTAGCAGTTTATATTGAGTTATCATATGTTTCTATTTTGGTTAATATTGTTTGTAAATTTAAATTTTAGTGTGTATATGTATATATATATTTAGAAATGTTTTTCTTTTATTTTTCAAATTTTAAAATTAAAGTCTAATTGTTGATACACTTTAAAATTATTTTTTTAAAATTCAGATTCATTATAACATCATATTTAACTTACATGCAACTAAATGTTTATTTCTTATTTCAAAATGTCATATAAATAAATTTAACTGAATTAACAACTGAACTTTAATTTTTTAATCTGAAAAATTAAATGACTAAATTTTTTAAAATAAAAAGTACATTCAAAGTAAAGAATATGATAATATATTAAATTCGAGTTTGTTGTAGTATATAATTGTTGGTAGACTTGCTGGATGATGAAGTTATTTGTTGAATCTCAAAACAAATATGAATCCGACTTGAAATAAATACAAGACTTAAAAAAATGAAATTTAAGATGGATTTCAGACAGTCTTGAACAATAATTTTCTTTGGCTATTTTTTTTTTTCTTTTTCTTATATATTTATAAATTCATAAAAAATAAATAAAACATTAAACCCAACGCTCAATCCCACTTACCCTTTAAAACTAAACAATGAAACCCAATCCAAATCGGACATTCCTCATCGGATGTTTTCTTCAGCTTCCCTGGAGCTGTGGGTCACTGGTTTACTCCACCATTTGGAGAAATCAATATTGACCTGATATATATTAAATAGTTTTTTTTTATGAAGTTAAAAATAATTATAATACTCTTTATTTTTCAATTTAGAATTTATTTCCACAAAACCAGGTTTTCAAGGGAAATGATAAATAATTGTGTTCATTTTTAATCTAGATGGAAAGTATTTGTTTTTTAACTTAATAAAATATCATGTCAGTAATTTTCACATGATTTAACGGAAAATTGAGTCATATAGATAAGTGAAATGTAAAAATTGAACCAAAATTAAAATTTGATGTATACAAATATACCAAATTAAAGTTGATATATAACATTGCAATTTGTATCAATGTTCATGTATAATTTTAATATTTATCCCTTTAAATTTTGACTTTTAAATATTCTTTTTCTAGCCGAATTGATATCGAGTTAACTTATTATTCCAACTCAACCAATCACACGTTAATGTAAACTATAATTTTTTTACTAATTTTATTTATTATTAGACAAGGCCTATAATGATGCAACCAAATCAACATCGTTCCAAGGTTTACCTCTTAATTCTTATTCGAATATGATTCTCTTAAATATTCTTAGTTCATTTGATTGTATCACGATTGTATATTTTAATGTATTACACACATATTTTAGGCATTAATTATTTATATAAATTCTAATAAATTATGTTATATAAATTTTAATACATTTATGTATTAATATTGTGCAACCATACCGTAGTGATTACTTGACTGCTAACAATCCCAAGTGAGGGGGCAAAAATCAAAATCTTGGGGGTCCTCCACATTTGACTTTAGAAACACAAATAATTCACTATAATCAAAGGTTTTATCTTATCCTTCCTATTTCTTTTCTCTCTCCACACCCCATCTAAAGAAAATACAATTCCACAATTCATATTAAAAAAAAGCATCACATCTAATTTATTTTTCTTGTGATTTTTGGTTACAATCTATAATAATTATTTAATACATCATTTATAAAACGAATTAAATGTATAATAAACATCACATTTATATATATATATATATATTTAATTTTTCATTGCACTTTATAAAATATTTGTCATACTTAATACATATTAATTATAAAATAAAGTCAAACTAATACAAACCACAAATAAATAAAGAATCGTAAGATAACTAGACAAAATTCATTCATAGTAAGATTGACTAGGGATCTACCCATTAAAATTGCATATAACAACACTATAAATAGATAAAATAGCTTAACATAAATAATCGATAACAAAATTTATATTGAAAATTATCGATTTTAAAAAAATAAATTGATTGAACTGTTGAATAATTGGTGACATGTTAATAAGAATTAAAAATAATGAAATTTAGGTTGTGGGGGGGTGTTTGCTTTAATAAAAACTAAAAAAATAAGTAAAGGGTTATTAATTAATATCATCTAATCTGGCAGGTCCCATCTTCCATACCTGCACCTAAAATGAAGATCATCAAATCTCATACCATCTATAAGTGAACTATACACAAACAAAAACAAACTTATTAACCTTAAACATACAGTATGGAATTCATTTTTTATTTACTATCAATAATTTTTTTTTTTAAAAAAAAAATTACTTTCCAGTAACAACTGATAAATAATTTTTATTGTAGTTTAAATTTAATAAAAATAAAAATAAAACAAAATGGAAAACCATTGCCCACGGTGTACCACATCCACATTGTATCATAATGATTCCCGTTACTTTCTCCAATTTTTAAACAAAGCTGAGAATGATAAAAAATTTCCCCAAATTCTAATCACTAAGATTCAAAGTTTGGATTTTTTTTACCCCTTTTTATTGTAAATGGATGTTTGTATTTTAAAAATATTATACAAAATGAGTTTCAAATTCAAAAACTTAAATGTTATTGTTTCAAATGATTTTTAAGTTATATAAAATAAATTGTGTTGTTAAAGTTTAAAATACATCAACTTTATCAAAATTGAAAAATAATTAAGAAAGGAAGAAGAAGAAAAAGAAAAGGGCGGCACTATCTGCCGCCGATGCTGCCCATAATCAGAAGATTCTTATTCTCTACTTTACCACATTTCAAAATTTTTAAAAAATGAAAACCATATTAAATTAACACACAAAAAAAAAAACCCAATTTCCTCTTTTTATAATATGTTACCATTCTTCTTCGTTAAACTAACGACTATCATTTTCATTAGGGAAAAAAAAAAAAAAGTCTCAGACTCAGTACTTGGATTAAATTTTTTTTTTCCTGAAAACAAAAAAATGTTGTGTCGTAAAAATTCAAGCTGCGAGGAAACAGGATCTGTACCAGTGTATCTCAATGTGTATGATCTAACACCAATTAATGGGTATGCTTATTGGTTTGGACTTGGGGTTTATCATTCTGGCGTTCAAGGTTTGTTTTCTTATTACTTACTATTATCAACTTTCCTTCTTTATATATGCCTTTCTGCTTCTAGTTTTGGATGGCAGATCTATGGTTTGGGTTTTAAATCTTTGAAACTGGGTGTTTTGTTAGATGCTGTTTTCCATTTTTAGATCCAAGAAAATTGGTTTCTTATTTTTCTGGTATTTGTTTTATTAATAGTTTTATGAAGGAGCTGATTGTTGGGTTATTTGGGTGGCAGTTCATGGGGTTGAATATGCGTTTGGAGCTCACGAATATCCAACAACAGGGATATTTGAGGCAGAACCAAAGCAATGCGATGGGTTCACTTTTAGGAAGTCGATTTTGATTGGGAAAACAGAGTTGGGGCCTGCAGATGTGAGGGGAGTGATGGAGGATTTAGCTGAGGAATACAAAGGAAATGCGTACAATTTAATCACCAAAAATTGCAACCATTTCTGCAATGATGCTTGCATCAGGTTGACTGGGAATCCTATCCCAAGCTGGGTTAATCGCCTTGCTAGAATCGGTAACTCTGCTTTTTCAATTAATGATAAAATGGGTTCTTTTTTCATTCAATTTTGCTGTTAAAAGTCGCCAAAGAAACCGATAAATCAATTGCCCTTCTGAATTCTTCTTTTTCTTCTTTTACGGAATATAATGGTTGAAAGTGTCAAGAAAGCAAGAACCAGAGTCAATGCTTTAGTCAGTTTTACGTTGTCCAGATTCATATTAAGTGACAAATATAGATAGATATTTTTGAAACATTGCATCCTTTTCCATATCCTATGAATATATGCTTAGATATGAGTACTTCAAGCAAAAATTAAATCTAAATAACATTCTTTGGGTTTGATAAAATGATAAAAAAACTGCTACTTGGTAACTTGGAAATTTTTGAATGTAACAACAGAAATAGTTAAGTTTCTGGTTTTTATATGATTCCCCCAATAATTTCTGTTTTCTGAATTTGATTTTAGAGGATAATGGGGTGTATAAAGAATGACATGTACTGGTGATTGTAGGGTTCTTCTGCAACTGTGTTCTTCCGGTGACTTTAAATGCAACCAAAGTGAGGCATCACAGAATTGAAGACAAATCTAGTGAAGGAGAAAAGAAGAAATTGACGAACGAATCCAACAGATTCACATCATCTTCAAATTCTTCATCGAATTCATCGCCATCCATCACTCAAAGCAGGGGTAGAAGCCGAAGCAGACGCTCACTTCCCCCTTCTTCACCATTAGTTATTGCTCCTCCGTCATCTTGATTCATCATCCTCATTATTTGAAACACTTTAATTGAATCAAATGCTCAAAACAAAAAAAGCAAAGCAAAGCAAATCATTGAGTTTCTTTTCTTCTTTTTTTTTCATTTAAAATTCTTGGTGCATTTATGATTCTAACATTGTCTTGGGAAATTTTGCAGGCATGAAATCTGTACATTTGTAAGTTATCAATTAAATTTTTGGGGCTATGAGTTGGATTGTGCATGCTTGTTTTGGTATTTGAAAATTCATCAATCATCCACCTCATTGTTATTTGATTTATACAGAGTTATAACAATATACGTATAGTAAATCGATGTAAGGATTGAAGCCAGAAGTTTCCCATTTGACATATTTCAGAAAAAGAGAGATAAGATTCGAGATTCGACTTCTTTTCTTGAAACTTTTTCATATGTATAAAAAACCACTAAAGTGTAATGATAATAAAGTCCATGTAATTTTCATTATACGTCAAGTTCAAGGTTTGCCAGCAAAAGCAGACTACCTAAACAGCGCCTCACTGCATACATTACATTCAGACCATAATTTAATTACATCATATACTTATTTTGGTTTAAGAATTAAGATACATCCAATAAACTTTTAGGTTGAGTTTTAACATATATAATCTTTTTTTTAAAAAAAAAAAAATTCGGATTGCAATTTTTTTCAAATACTTGCTTTTCAACTCTTGTGGTATCACTTAAGAAATATGATTGGGTATTTTATTCAACTTTGATTGACCATTTGTTCAATTATTAGCTGCACTGTTCATGCTTAAATACCCTGAAACAGGGGAGCATCTAATCTCTTTTTTTTTTCAATCTGTTGCTGTCACTTTTCACTTTTTCTTTTCCTTTTGACCCCAAATCCAAAGCAAGGGTCATCTTTACCAAAATTGAGTCCCACGACACATGTTCTATATCAAGAATGCAGTGATTTTAATTGCCTTGGGTGGGTGCTTGGCCACACCAGTCAAATTTTGCCACCAAACACTGTTTTTCTTTAGAAAAAAAATGGAAACTGGAAAATGATTTGAAGATTCTTTGCTTGCCAATCATGAAGTCGCCACACTATTCACTCATTTCTTTATTTACTAAGGTCACTTCTGTTTTCCCTTGGAAGTGATTTTTTATTACTGTATTTCTATTACAAAATTCCGAAGAAAGGAAAGACCATGGAAGCACACCAAATAACGACTTTAGTCCCACATATCATTTTGTTGTCCTAAAGTACTGACATTAACCCTCTGATAGTGTGAATATCACATTTAATTATATTGACTTTGAGACCTTTATACATTAATAAAAAGTCGATTGCAATTTTTGCTAAAAACTAACCTTATTATTATTTGGCTTTTAAAGTAAGATAACAAAAATATAAATTTTATTAATTCATAGAGTTATTGACAACTTAAATCTCAAGATTTATAAGTCTTTCGTTATTCTTGTACTGTACTTCTTTTATATGTAATTTCCTCAAAAAAAAAAAAGAAAAAAACCTTTTTGTATGTAATAATAATAATAATAATAACAACCACAGACAAACATTTTTCTACATTATGCTTTTACTTGTACAGACTCCAATAATTGATGGATGTTATACTTTTAGTTAGCTGATTAATAACATTATCATTATAGCAACTCTTTTACTTCTGCACTACCCTTCATGAAAGCCGACATCAAAACCTTCCCACCTTGGCGATGCTATAACTTAAAGCATACATCTCTCTCTCTCCATATATATATATAGATAGAGAGAGAGAGATAATTATAGATACTCGACCAAAAAAAGAAGCCATTTATATACGTATAGATAAAATTTAGGCTTAAATAAACTTCAAGAACACAAATTTATCCCAACTAGCGAAGGATTTAGTGAATTTTTTTTCAGTTGTCTGAGAGTAGGAAAAATTATTACAATCTCGCTATCGATATTTTGAATGCTCACCTCTTAAGAGAAACTAAAAGAACCAACAGGACTAAATCATGGGTTATTATTACCTTACTTTTGTCATAGATAAGTTTGTGATTGATTTGTTTTGTTAGCTGTGTTAGATACAAAATTCCAACCACCCAAATCCTCCAAAAATAAATGTCCTCTTTCTTTTCAATTGAGCACCAAGCAGTTATCTGAAGCAAATGGCAAACTTTACAGCACAAGGACACCATCAAAGTTTACTCCTATTGAGATGACCACACTTGTCTTTAAATAAATGGATACAAGCAGACATATGGGCGCAAGGAAAAGCATCCAATTTATGCATTATTTTTGCATTTGGTTAAAATCCAAATCATATGATCCAAAAAGGGTTACCTCAAGTTTGATTACCCATGACAAATTTGAGGTCCTTTTCATAAGCATGATATGTTGCCATCAAGCATAAATCTTATCAAGGCATGAGCATGCGAGGCAGGCAGAGCTGTTTCTATACATGCAAACACTAGGAAAGGTACACTTCATGTACACACTACACTTACCAAACACGACGCCCAAAAGCTTGTTTGGAAGTGCCCTAAGGAAGTTTTTTAACTCATAATGCTGGTTGCTGATGGTTGTCCAATATAGGCACATAAATAGTAGTGTTTTATGATATATATATATATATATATACCTTAGACAATGAGGATGATCTTGACAGTGCTGTATGAAAGAAATATGACCAATTTGGTTGATCAATCGACTTTTTGAGTGGATGATGTGATAATCAGAAAAATGTTGCTACAATCCATCCTTTAAGGATCATCCTCAAACCTCAACGGCTGCAGGTGTTTAGCAGCATTAGCTTGCACGCCTACAATGAATCCAATACCTGTCACAACAGACTGAGGAGACAGGGGAACCAATTGCAGGGAGATTTTGTCATGTAATAGCTTGTTGCTAGTTCCACCAAGATATTCTATGCAAGAAACAAATTACCTTCTTGGGAAACGTAGCTGAATTTATATAAATGGGATAAATCAAAAAAAAATAAAAAATCAGACAAACCTAACATCTCTTTAATCTCATAAATAATTTTGTTCATAATATAACATCATAATCCAACAGTTTTGAATATGAAGACAGAAATACGATTCAACATATTAAGATTGTCTCCTGCATATTTGTAACACAAAGAAAGTAATTTTGGAAGGTAAGTTTTGGAGAAGACCTTCATGTTTTGATGTAAAAAGATATAAAAGATCAGCTGGATAGCATGGTTCTGCAATTCGGACATTCCTGACAACAGATCATGCAGAATATTTTTTTATTAAATAATGGTAAGCTTAAATTCAAGTCAACTTTTTTATGCCTCCAAAAACGAAGAAAATCATATAAGGCTCTAGAGAAAGGGACCAAAGAAAAGGAGGAGGAGATTTAAAAAAAAAAAAAAAAAAAAAAAAAAAAACCTGCTTTAATACTGGAGTTTACAGCTGAGAATCAAGTTGACCAAAGCTAATAAGACATTAGCTCTGTTTCGCCTGCATCCATTCTACAAAATTGTCCAGGACCAACGGCCAAGCGAGGTCTGGATCATAATTACTAAGGTCTGGGAAACTTATCTGCTAACATAAAATGGAAAATGTAAGAGCACTTGCACAATTATTGACATGAGGATCCCCAACAAATAATGGTGCAAGGATGCAAGTGGCAACTCAGTTTTCGTTGGAACTATAAGATTATATCCCCATGCATTTCTAGTTCTCTATCCTATCTGATGATAAACAATAGAAAAATAGTAAGACTATCACATACATTTATGATTGAACTGCAATTTGCAACAACCCGTCATTTATAACATTGAACTGTAAAGATCAACAGTTTCCTACCATTTATTTTGTCTCAATTTTTATGCCAAAGAGAGTTATTCTCTGTATTGATTTCCATGTTTGCAAGAAAAAGTAAACCAAGCAGTTTAGAAATCAGTTCCAGCCCAAAATATATGTACTTTTATCAATAAATGAAGAATAATTACAAAAAATGGATGAAAGAAAATGAAAAGAACGAAAAAGTGATAAATAAAACTCTCATGAGAAAGGATTTAATTTTAGCCACAACCTGCAGGATGAGAGGGAACCCTCTTTGGTCTTCTCTCTTATATTAGTCTATAAGTATGCCAAGGGGATTCTGCCACACACTACCAATTGACATTATGTCTTCATATAACTAAGAACGTTATCTAAAAGATTTTAGTATAATTCAACAAGTTTATTCCAGGAAAAATTCTTATTTTTTTAATTAAAGTGATATCTGTCAGAGCCTGACATGACATTTAAAGAATTATTTGCTGACCCTATTTTTTTATGGTAGAGCATCTAAACATGGGCAGCACAATAAAAAGTTCCATAACAAGGATAAACTGTGACGTACCTCATTGCAGAATCGAAAAAAGCCCATCCATTGATCCAAGTTTATGACCTTATAATCACTCTGAATCTACATTAAGAAAACAAGCATGGTATGAGGCATATTTTCTCTTCCTCTTTTTTTGAGGTTAGGATAGAAGGGTAAGTTCAGAATTATAGCATCACAATAACAACAGGCAACTTACTCCGTAATCTAGTTTATAGAGTTTTTAGATTCATTTCTACACCTTTTGATCTAAAAGATTAAACATTTAAATTAGAGGATCAATCCTATCTTCTGAAGAAACTTTTGAAGAGTCCATCTGTATAACAATGTTCCCCAATCTGATAACAGACTTAAAGACTTTCTAACATATCCATATACATTTATACAGTCCTAGAAGCTAAAACTGAAATGAACTCATCCCCCAAAATAACAGATAAAGTTGTACCTGTATAAACAGCATCATAAAGGAAATGAAGAAAATAAAGTATAAACAGATGCAATCCCAGAGGTCAAATGCAATAATTGTTACAACTCACCTTCAAATACTCAATAAAATAGTCAACCTGTGCACGGAATTGGGATCCTAAAACAAGATCCAACAATTGACATATGCTTTCTATATCTATACTCTTTTGTTTCTCCTCTGCAGCAGTAAATTCAAGAAAGTAAGTAGGGGCTCAACCAGGAAAACGGGACAAAGTGTAAACATCTAAGCAACATGCCACATTATTACTATAATACCTGTCAGGCAATAGCAGAATGAATAGGAATAGAAATCCACAAAGTTTGATGGTCTCCTGACCTATTTATAATATGAAAAGAGAACATCACCACTTTTGCAGACATTTCCACCATAATAATCATACATATGTAACAAGTCAATTGACCTCTGGTATCAAGCAGTTCAGAAATTTCTACCTCTTTTTCTAGCTCAGGGAGGGCCTTCCTTAATTTACTTACAGTATCAACCCTCAGTGCTTTTAATCCTCTTCGCCATTCCTCCTATAAAGATAAAATTCAAATGTCATTTTCAACAGATAATTTAACTACAAAAATGTACAATAACATAAAAATACATAGAGAAAGATTGGGATCTAAGGAACAAGTATTTTGCTGGTTACACAGTACAATGAACCAGCCAACCTAAATCCAGGCTATCATGATACTCTTAATGAGGATCATAACTGTATTGAGGAGAAGAAACTCAACTCAACAAAACTTATATATTATTTAGTAAAAACTGAAGTATTTTCACAAGTCTTGGATATCATGATCAAATTACAGGTAGTAGAAGTTGATCAAAATGAATACAATAAAGATCCAAAATGACAATTAACAAAACAATAGATGAAAACAGAAATCCAGGCATCGCCATACAGCCTACATGCCAACGTCAACCTAAAATGGGAGACTGGAAACTTATAGCTATTAATATGACCATACCATGATAAAGAAGAAAAATAATCAGAGGGCATAGGAGCTGATAGCAATTTTATTTAAACAGTTAAATTATAAAAGTAAATGGAGAAGATAAACAACAAAATTTACCAGGGTAAAGTATCCTTGTTTTTCAGCTTTCATTTTCCTGACACATACACACTAGTTTCAACAAAAAAGCTTAGGATAAAAGTTACAAATGAGTCACTGGACGAGTTTATATAACAGTTACCAAGCAAGCATCAAGATCCTAACATCTGTGTGATCAACTTCCATGTCTGAACATAGAGTCTCAATCCCTTCTGGGCTGTTCAAATAGTGTATCATAACATTAGAATGCATGTCAAAATAGTCAAGAAGCACTTCAGTTTCATAATGGGGATACTAGTAAAAGCAGTAATTCAACATGCAGCTATCAGCATTCTTATTTTAGCTTTGCTTTGAAAATCTTTCCACAGTATTAAAAATTTGTAGAATAAAGTTAACGATATTTTTGTGAATGACCCC
This sequence comes from Gossypium sturtianum, assembly GCA_025698515.1. NCBI lineage: Eukaryota > Viridiplantae > Streptophyta > Magnoliopsida > Malvales > Malvaceae > Gossypium > Gossypium sturtianum. Next base: position 161,008,886 of record CM046955.1, on the reverse strand, counting down.
AGAACTAATTCCATTATTATCTGGGTACTTATATTCTATGGTGCTCTAACTTTTCAATTCCTAGAGTACCCACATTCAACACATATGTAATATACATAAGTATGGAGTTCCAACCTTCTAGGGGAAAACATAGAAAAGATGATCCCAATCCTTGTTGGGAAAATACCTATATCTGGCACTGACTACTGAGTCCAAGCAACATGAGCATTTGGCTAGTGAGAAAAACTAGTTAGCCAAACTTGTTACTTGTTAGCTATTGGGGTTGATCAATCATCCAATCTTTCTATAAACTGATACAAGAAAATTACCCTTTAAATTCTCTAATCAGAAAACCGGTAGTGTGTACCACAGAAAAATATACCCTACATTACAACTTCCTGTAGAGAAAATAAATCCCATAGTCATGACTAAATGAAAGAATATTTGTCATGCTCCAAAGCTTACTTGTTTATTGTTAGATTACCTTTCGTCAATATTGAAAATTTAAGAATTTAAACCTTCTGACAAATAATTTTGAAATTGGAACTTAATACCATATAAATTGAAAATCTAAATGGAAATTTATCAAACATATAAGCTATTGCTTATATGCACATAAAGTCCATTCAAGCAGTAATTTTGGAACAAGAAGGGATAAACTCAATCAGCATATCAGTTATCTGATCTAAAAGATTTAAACTTCACAGCACATTGACACTTTCAGTCATCACAAGCTCACATATCAGACTGTGACTAGGATTGTGAACAACTATATGAAAGATAAGTGTGCAAATTCTCACATGGATTGATTACTACTACACATAAATAACAAGATGAGATAATTATGCAGGTTGGATGACGTTGCCTCAAAATTACAAAATTTTAAAATGAAAAATTATATTTGAAAAATATGGTTGGATCTAACATATTTAATTATAAAAAATCCATATAACTACGAAATTCTCCAAAATTAAACCCATTTCCCCATACTCATTGTTAATATCCAAATTGCAAATTCACTTATTAAATTGGATATTCCACTGAGCACTTACTCAATCATACCAGAAGACCTATTGGCAAAAGAATAAAATAGGTTGTCAATCCGCTCCATCTCTTTTGAAGATGCCTTACTTGAAGCTGAGAAATATGAAACACAGTTTCAAGTCATTAGTTACAAAACCTTAGAACAGCTTTGCCAATACATTTGAAAAATAAATAACTTTAAAACATTCAAATTACATAGTCTACCATAGTCTCTAGTTTGATGAAAGATTAGGGGGTTTATGTAATCTTTCAGGGTAAGCTTCAGTAAATATGTTAAAGGGAGACCAAGTGACACTGAAACCAAGATATGTGAAAACCCCAAAATCTCTAAATAAATAAATATTTAATCTCCTAAATCTCTAAGTTGAGCAAGTCCACAAGAGAACATGTTACTGATGTAAATACAATAAAATAATTTATCCTACACTACGTCTAATCGACTTGTGACTAGCATAAACTATGATGGTTGCTAAAGTTTAAAAGAAATATAAACTTCTAAAAACTAATTAAAAATTCGGTTCTACATGTTTTATCTAACCAAATCTCTAAATAAATAAATATTTAATCTCCTAAATAGACTTCTAATTAAGATAAATTTCTAAATAAACTATCCCAATAAATAATAATTAAGAAGTTTTATTTACAATATATTTCTAATAATTAAATATAAAACTCCTTTAAATAATAGAAACCCTAAACTAAGATAAACCTCTAGATTCCTAATTAAACTTGTATCACCAAGTTAGAACCACAGTTAGGAGTATCTTGAGGACCAAGCATTAGGATTATCATCATCGGCATCTGGATTGGAATGCATGCATGGCATAGCAGATTAGGTTTCTGAACTCAAAATTTTGTATAGTTTTAAAACGAACCCTTATTTATGACAGTTTTCTATCTTCTTTTTTTGTTCTTTGACATTTTTTTACCGCATGATTTTTTTAACAGTTAATTAAGCATTCAACTAAATGAGTAAGCTTTTTCATTTTTGTTGTAATCCCATTTGAAGTAGGGACTTCCTTGTGTGTTTCAGGACCAGTTCAGGTTTCATATCAGTCTCTATTTCTAACTTCAATTGAAAACAAAATTACTAACGTATTGTCTCATACTCCTACGAAGAACTGCTAATCCTATCTCCAGCTCCTTAATCAGAAAATCTGCAAGACATAAATCAAAGCTTGATAGAATCGTCTTTGAAACTAATTTTGATCACTTCTCATCAAATCCTTATTGCTCATCTTTCCCTCCTAGTATATTTATCACTATTATCACTTTCCTGGGTTTTTGTTTTCATATATCACAACATAATCTATCAGCATCTTTTCAACTCAAACTTTAAATTGCTTGAACCTTTGCTGGGGTGCCCATCTTGCCAACAGGTAGTAGATATACCATAGATGCAGCACATACTGATAACAAGACAGAATTCTTTCTCAATTATGGCCAGTGATTTTGCAAAAATTTTAACTTCTCATACTGGACCTGATTTTGAACAGGGTTTTAAGATTTAACTACCTTAAGAAGACTGCATTCACGCAAAATCTATCCTTAAGGATTTTGCTTCATTTTTCAGCGTCTCTAGCTAAACCTAATTTTCAAACTCGGTTTTATTAACTACCTTAAGAAGACTGCATTCAAGTTATAATCTACCCTTAAGATTGACATGTATTCTCTTTAAGGTTCTAAGGCGTTTGTTTTCACCTATCGTATCTAAAGATTTATTCTTTTAATTTACCAATTTCGTACTCTTTAGAAACATATCTTAGGCGAACTAATTTCAAAATCAGACCTCAATCTCTTTACTCGGTTAACTTTTTCCTGATAGCTCATCATTATCCAGAAAATCCACTAGAACTACACAAACACACACACACACACTCTCTCTCTTCTATATAACAAGTTAACTTTCTTTCTTCTACAAACACGATCTTAACTTATGCAAAATTGAATCGCTTTACAGAAATCAACCAGAGAAATAAAAGAAAAAATAAAATTTAACAATCTAACAAACAGTGAAAAATGTTTGGAAAAAAAAAAAGACAAAGGAAAAAAGAAATCAAAAGCCGAATCCAAGTCCAACAAAATTTAGAATTAAAGAAACAAGCGAAAGAGGGAAGTACCGGTGCGAAAGAGATCGGCGGGAGAACAGGAAATCGGGTTGGTTGAATTGGGTTGACCCGTTTTTTTGGATGCACAAGCAGAGCGACGCATCATAAGCACAAACCAAAGAATATCTAAGCTCCGTCGCTCAACAAAATTATAACTAAACAAGCGAAGCTTTGCCTTCACTAGTTTGTTGGTTGTTTTGATTGGTAGATTTTCTTTTTCTTTCTTTCTTTATTTATTATTTTTAAGGTTTCGAAGGTCCTCTGTCGACTGAAATGTAATTTAGTCATTTTCTTTTTTCAAAGGAGATTACTTTTGACCCCTTTTTTTGGATTAAAATAGGATGTCATTCGCTTGTTACCTTTGCCTGGCCGCTATATTTTTAATATGTCGGTAGTAGTTTAGTAATGCTTGAAATCCGTCCCAAGTCTCTACATCCTTCCTAATTTTAAAATTTTAAAATTATTTTTAAGAATTTATTTTTATTTTTTCAAAATTAAATTTAATTATTATTAAATTTTAAAATTTAAGCTCAATCATCAATATCAGTAAAATTATTTTGTTATATTCATGTTTATTATAATATTATTTTTTAATTAAATAATTAATAAGTGAATTATTTTTAATTTCAAAATGTCATATTAACAAATTTAATAGTGTTAATAATTAAATTTAAAATTTAAAATCTAAATAAGAAATAGACTAAATTCATAAAAATTAAAAAAGCTTATGGTATATTTTAAATAATTCGATAGTCTTAGTGGTGGCTCTCGCTTACATTCAGATGAGTTTTAAATATCACTAAAGTTTGACTTAATTTTAATTATTTTTATTTTGCAAATCACATGTTACAATTTTACAACTGATATAAATAAAAAAAAAGTTATTTGCTAGATTCTCAAATATCGCAAGTTGCAGAGAGTTTTGGGTGTTTTATTTTACCATTTATTATACGTTAGCTTGTTTCTTTTTTCTTGCTTCTACTCTCATTCTTAGATTGGATTTTAAAATTTATAATTCTGGTCTTGCCTCGATATTTGGTTGTATAATTCTGGTCTTGCGTCGATATTGTTTGGAGTTATCATTAATTTTTATAACATCGATAAGATTCTGATTTTAGATATTTGATTTTTAAGTTGAAAACTGAAAATTGAACTTTAAAGTTTCTGTTATTCTAATATTAACTTACATGTCTATATTTGTTTTTTTAATTTAATCAAACTGATATATATTCTCTTTAATTTTTTATTCAAACCCTCAAAAGAAATATATGTCAAAAATATAGTAAAAAATAATAAATATGACCTGAATCTATAATAAAATTATTCAAAAAGACTCTAATGATGATTTTGGTAAAAATAAAAAAGTCTAATGATGTTAAGTGTAAATGCGTCCATAGGTAAGATTATTGCCCAAATAAATAAAAAAATCAAGTCCAAACTCAAACTCGCCCAATCTAAATTTATTCAATTTTTTTGTTTCAATATTTATTCTTTGCCACAACACGATACGTGGCAAGTTTGTATTTAAGCAGTAAAAAAATTAAAAATATCATCATGTTAATATTAATTAAATTATTAAAAATGATTTTTAAATAAAAATTTCAATAGAAATTAATGTTAATTTTTATTTATAACACCAATTTAATCAGTTACATTATATATGGTAAGTATAAGCCAACTCAATGAACCATATTTTCCCCATAAGTGTTATATATAGTATAGATTATAAATTTTTAATTAATTAAAAATGAAAATACACCCAAGAAAAAAACAATAAATTATGATGTAAAATAAATAAAATAATATTAATCTTCCGGGAGAAACATGAGTTTGGGCTTGAAAAAGTGTTATCAAAGATGTAGTCTAACTCAGGCCAGGCCCGATATCCATAAGATATTGCAAAATGAAAGGGTTACAGACACGGTCATCTGGTGTGGCGTCCATCGAACGCAACGCGGCCTCTCCGTTAACCTACACCGCCTCGCACCCCAACCAGCGACTCTCGAGTCTTTCTCACATATATATAGATATATATACACACATATATATATATATATATATATATATTCCATCTACTCTTTCTACTTACTTTATCCAGTTTTCCCTCTCCTTTCAAAACCAAAATCTAAGTTTCTTTTTCTACAAGGTAAATTTTCTTTTTCTCCCCCGTCATATCTTCTCTGTTTTATTTTGCAATGCAAAGATTCGAAGTTTATCACAATCGCATTTCTTTTTTGGTTTCTCTTTGATTAATTGTGCAGTTTCGTAATGTCTTCTTTTGGTGCCGCCGCTGCCAATCATAACCCTAATAAATCGTTTGAGGTATTCATTTTTTAATTCGTATTAAATACTTCATATGATTCACATTGTTCATTTTAATTTTAATTTGTTGATTACGATTTTTTTAGCATAATTTTACCGTCGATGCTTTTACTATTGAGCTTTATCATTTCCTTTCTTTTTTTTTTTTTTTTGTCTATAAGCTTGTAAGTAAAGAAAGAAGTTTTTTCTTACTGTATTTTTTGTGATTTGGGTTTTTTTTTTTTTTTTTTTGATGTTACAGAGGAAAGAAAAAACAAAAAACATAAATTTTATTCTTTGCTTTAGTTAAATAATAGTTGACTAGAGATACTGCGATAGGCTGATGCTTTGCTCCTTTTTTTTCCCGAGTTTTTTTGAGATGAATATAGGCAAGGATCAATGTTAGTGATTCAAAGAATGATACTCTAGTTGAAAAAAATAAAAGTAATTCGAGCTTGGTTGAACTTTTGGAACAACAAGGGGTTCTTACATGCAATTTTTTATTGTAGGTTGCTCAACCACCCAGTGATTCTGTTTCAAGCCTTAGCTTCAGTCCCAAGGCCAATTTCTTGATTGCTACTTCATGGGATAATCAGGTCTACTCACTTTTCTTTGTTTCTCTTATTGATTATGCCATGTCTCAATTTTGTTCTTTTAGTAAGATGATGAATTATTGAAATTTAAGAAATGAAACTTCTTTCCTTGTTGTCTCCCCTTTATTTTGTTAAGGTTAGGTGAAGTTTGATCCTCTTTTCCCCTTTTGAATGATTATGCAGGTGAGATGTTGGGAAATTTCCCGGAATGGTACAGCTGTTGCTAGTACGCCAAAGGCATCAATTACTCATGATCAGCCGGTAATGAGTCAGAGTGTATTGTATTTAGAGACGTATTATTCTATTCTTCAATTTGTAGTTGTAGTAAACTAATGCTGTTTTCTCCTTGCACTTTTGAAAGGTTTTGTGCTCAACCTGGAAGGATGATGGGATGACAGTCTTTTCTGGAGGCTGTGACAAGCAGGTCAAAATGTGGCCTTTATTATCTGGTGGTCAACCAATGACAGTTGCCATGCATGATGCCCCTATTAAAGAAGTTGCTTGGATCCCAGAAATGAACCTGTTAGCTACAGGAAGCTGGGACAAGACATTAAAGTAATACTCTCACCTTTCCTCATTTTTGTACCATTGGGAAATATGAAGTCTTGTTTTCTGGTATTGCATCCTAGTGATTAGCATCATGTCAAGTAATGCATTTCATGTGAGGGCACTCTTGCCTTCTTGCTAAGTAGTGCCTGCTTATTTGTAAGTTTCATGCTCAATTCATAGGAGGTATGATTATGTGGTAGTCACAAGGTGCTTGTCCAATAATTGTTCACATGGTGTAGTCATGTAGGAGGTGTTATTGCTTGTGTTTTAAACATGCGTATAATTATATGTGATAAAAATATACATTTAGCTTGGATTTTAGGGCCACATGTAGGAGGTTTTTGGGACTGTGGAAATAATATTTAACTTTAGGAAGGGATCTCTCCACATTCAAAGTTGTACATTCTGAAGCATCAGTTTTAATGTTACAGCTGAATATTTATGGGCAACATTAATTTTTGGTCTATTATTTACATTACTTTTACATGTTTTTTGTGTTATTGGTCATTAACTAATGAATTTTTCTATATTGCTTTTACTTCATCTATCAATGTCAGCAATTTGATTCTTTTATGTTACTGTGGCTTTTAACCAACTAGTGGTTTTTTACCTTTACCTTCAGATATTGGGATACAAGGCAGTCAAACCCAGTGCATACCCAACAACTTCCTGATCGCTGCTATGCACTCACAGTGAAATATCCATTGATGGTTGTTGGTACTGCAGATAGGAATCTGATAGTCTTTAACTTGCAGAATCCTCAGGTAGTGTTTTCTTATAAATCAAGTTATAGATTAAGGTTCTTCACTATTTTCAAATCTCTCCTATAACTAGTGCTCCTCCAACCCCCCCACCCCATCGACTTATCTTGTTTGTCTCATTGTAGTTTTGATGTTATGCATAACTAGTATTGCATTTGGTTGTATGGAATTTTATTATTTATAAACTGGTGGAAGAATTCTAGGAGTTACGGATAATAGCACTCATGCCTACTTTTTTCTTTCTATCTGTAAAAGCCTAGTGTAAGTGGACTGTGCTAATGTTTTTCCTACTATGTGACTGGTTGGACAGATGTTAATAGAATTGTCGGCTGATGAATTGAGAAATTATTCATGTTATTTGTTTGCTTTTTTCTTGCATCATCATGTTAAATAACATTGCTAAAATGCTAACAGAATGAATACAAGAGAGTCACCTCACCCCTCAAGTATCAGACAAGATGTGTTGCTGCCTTCCCTGACCAGCAAGGTTTTTTGGTATGCATATTCCTTCCTTTCATCTTTGGACTTCCAAAAATTTGATACTTGTATTCATTTGGCCCATCATTTTGTCTATATGGAGAAACATCTTTGGAAGACATCATTTTTTTTTTAATTTTTTCAGTTCAATGTACTAGTTTGAGTGATTTATAGAAGTCACTTTTCATAGTGGTTTAGTTTGTGCATTCTACTTCAATCTGAGTTGTTTCCCCCTATCTCTGCATCATCTTTTAGATTCTAATGTTTCGTTCTGTCATTCTGTAATCGTGGTTCCTTTCTCCTTTTGCTGTTCTTCTTTCTTTTTTTTTCAAGTCATCACTTGGCATTTGAGATATATACATATAACTATATCTGTTTTTATACCTTTCGTGTTGGTTGATACCCAAGCGTTGTTACCAACTTTAATTCTGAAACAGCCTGAGACAACTGCCTGATTTTCTATATTTCTGCATATAATTCTTTTTCCAGTTTTTGGTTGCAACTAATAGCAGAAGAGTTTCATTGCTAGTATTAACATTTATCATTTTTCTTTGCAGGTTGGTTCAATTGAGGGAAGGGTTGGTGTACACCACCTTGATGACGGACAACAGGGTAAAAACTTTACTTTTAAATGCCACAGGGATGGCAGTGAGATATATTCTGTCAACTCGTTAAACTTCCATCCTGTAAGTTTTTTTTTTTTTTTTTTTGCCTTGTACATCTTCATGTTGTTTTCTTCCTTGTTTGTTTCATATTATCTATGCTAGGTAGATATTATTTTTAACCATTTTAGGGATGTAAATCTTCTTTGGCTTGTGATTGGATGTCGATGTTTGTTCCTCTTTCAGATACATCACACTTTTGCCACTGCGGGGTCTGATGGTGCTTTCAATTTCTGGGACAAGGATAGCAAACAGAGACTAAAGGTATTCTTAGAATCCTTTGTTCATTTAATTTATGAGATAAACTGTTGTGTGTTTTTTTCTTTTGTAATTAGCCTTCTCTACTACTTGTACAATATGGTTTATAATTAGTTAAATTGCTGTCTTTCAGATACCAATATCATAGATAACAGTGACCCGATTTATTGGTTTCTATTAGAAAGTAGAAACCCTTAAATGCTTTCTATCTTTACAGAGATCAATTTTGCCAAATGAAAAGAGAATCGCCATTAAATTGTTTGTCCTTTTTTAAATTAAATTGATGGTGGTCTGAACTTGGCAATTCTAACTATGGCAGCAAGATCATCTGTGCTGTATTCTGGTTGCTAATAAATGCTGTCTTTTACTGATATGCAGGCAATGTCAAGGTGCAGTCAACCTATACCATGCAGTACTTTCAACAATGATGGATCAATATTCGCATATTCGGTATCTACTTTGCAAGAATGCTAATTTTCTATTTGAATTGAAAAATCATTCGTAAGGTGATTTTTAACATTGAATTTGCTATAATAGGTTTGTTATGACTGGAGTAAGGGTGCTGAAAATCACAACCCATCAACAGCAAAATCCTACATTTTCCTGCACTTGCCACAGGTACATTAAAATGAATTATCTCACACACTTGATCATTTATTGTATTCACTAAACTTTTATTCAAAAATGCCATTTTTAATAAGAAATTTTTACTAATGAATGTGTGTCGTGGAATACAGGAATCTGAAGTTAAAGGCAAGCCAAGAGTTGGAACAAGTGGTAGAAAGTGAGAAGGTTAGTTTGGATTAGAGAATGGCTGAACCCTAGAAGAAAAAGGATTTGCCACATTTTGTCTGGTTTGGTTTCTCGATGGGCCATTGGTTCAAGTTGAGTCACTAGGGTAGGAATGTCTTGTGTACATCAGGAAATTTTTTTCCCTTTGAATCATTTTATCCCTACTTTTATGTTCAACGTTTTAGTTTAGAATCTATAGAGTTGTTGCGAAGTTACAAACGTTAATCCGACCATTCTTTTCGCCCATTTCTGCTATTAAGAAATGAATTATCTGTGTAAAATCTAATTAGGAAACTTGTCACTTTATGCGATTTGTTGGTTATTTTGGATTTAGAGTCTAGAGAGTGGTTTATGCAATGGTTTACTTGTAGCTTCATCGTGCTTGTTATTTTCCAAATATGTTTTTTTTTTCTAAAAAAAATTGAACATAATCATCCATAGTAGTATCTTTTATTTTAATTTTTGGTAATTTTAAGCTGTAAGAATTAAGGTACAATAACCTCGGGTCAGAACCTGAGAACATTTGGTCTCGGGATTTGCTACGAATTCTTTGCTGATGAGCTAATAAGCACCTCCCCCTTCAAAAAGGAACAAAAAGGTGGGCATTGAAGTCGACCTGCAAATCTTTTGGGACATGGATTGCCTCATCCACAACAAAGGAATATATGGGTCAATTATTGCAGCTCATACTCATTCCATGGCTATATAAAGGACAAATGTAATATTATCTTTATTATGAAAGGATGGGGCTTGAAAATCAAATGAAACGTGGTTTCTGTCCTTAACTTGTTCTATTGCATATGGGTTGGTTTCCTATGTATTTGTGAACATGATGTGAGCCATGTTACCTTTGTCTACTGACTACTACGACCAAACGCAACCACCCTACCCTCTCATTTTTTTTTTAAAAACAAAAGATTTGGCATTGGTTAGACGATGTTTCTTTTTTCTCGAAATGGACTTTTTTTTTAAAGAAAAAATTAGAAGCATCACATAGGTATTATTTTAAAATTTATCACCTACATCATAAATTATGTCACTTGTAACGTAAATTTTAATATAAATTAGAAAATACCGGGAAAGGAAAAAGATAAAGATAAAAACATTCTTGCCCATTGGATGTCATTTCATAACTAATGATTGTAGGAACTGACCTTCAATATGATAAATGTCTCCCGAATGAAGTCTATAACCAGAATTCCACTCAACCTTTAGATGATCAATTCATTAAATACAGGGTGATTATTATTATTTCTTTATAGAAAGAAAACAACTTCTATAAAGTTACGTGTAAGTTCCTAATCCAAATTTCTAGCAAAAAAAAAAAAAAAAAACAAAATCTCTAACAGCATTAAACGTTTGAAATCACATTTATGCCCTTTTATATATTATAAAAAATATCAAATGTATTTTACTAGGGTAAAACATTTAACTAAAATGATGTTACAGGTTAACTAGACAACAATTTAATGAAAAAACAACTTAAAAGTTTTTTTTTTTTTTATTTCTCAAGGTATCTATTGAAGTGAGCCTAGTAACTAATCATCTGCATTCTGTAGGCCCATTAAGGAATAGATGTTGGCCACGAGTTTTGAAGCTGTTCCATACCCAAGGCGAGGATTGAACCTCGACTACTGGTTAAGGTAGGAGACTTAAAAGCCTTTTATATTTTAAAAGAAAGGAATATTATTATAAAAATATTTGTATTTTTTTTACTTTTATATGAAATTCAATAAAAAATAAGTTAAACCCAAAATTAACCTACTTCAAACCTAAGAAACGAATATTCTAAAAATCAATTTGTACCATTCTTTACATAAATTTTTTTAAGAATTTTTTTATTGACATGAATGTATTATAACTAATGTATAATAAAGGGAGTTAGAAAAAAATCGACCAACGAAAAAGTGGAACAAAGAAAATATTTTGTTCCTCGTGTAAAAAGTAAAGGGGGGAGGAAAACGAAAAAAGAAACTACCCATTGTGGGTCCTATAATTCGTAAATTGATCATTGATAAGCAATCACACAGGTTCAGAATACGGCGATAGAAGCTTGTATATAAGCCCCTCTTTTAAGCTTCCACACTCCCCTTTCTTCCCTTCCTTTCTCTGCTCATTTTGTTTTGCTTTTCTTCTCTCTCAGACATATCACAAACAGTTACGTTTTCTCTTAAAAAACCACCATGGGTAGACCACAGCAGCGATACCGTGGCGTCCGTCAAAGACATTGGGGTTCTTGGGTCTCTGAAATTCGACACCCCATCTTGTAATTTCCTTGAAACCATCTTTTCTTTCCCCTTTTATAATAGTTGATTGTTTTTATTTATTTATTGATGAGGAAAACGTTTGTTGTGTTTTTCAGGAAGACTAGAATATGGCTAGGCACATTTGAAACGGCGGAGGATGCAGCAAGAGCATATGACGAGGCGGCGAGGCTTATGTGTGGGGCAAAAACACGAACCAATTTCCCATATAATCCCAATGACTCCCAATCTGCTTCATCAAAGCTTCTCTCGGCTACTTTGGCAGCTAAGTTACATAAATGTCACATGGCAGCACTGCAACTGGCTAAAAAAAATGCAAGAAAAGACCCTTATGCAACTCAATGTGGTCACCCTTTGGCTGCTCCAAGCTACACCGTCACCGGAAGCAATATCGGGGAAACGGATTGCCGGCAGCATATTCCGGGGAAGAAATGGGATGGATATGAGGAAAGTCAAGTTGGGGGTGAACAACAGTTCGTCCCATTAGAAGATGATCATATAGAGCAGATGATAGAGGAATTGCTTGATTATGGATCTATTGAACTCTCTTCCAATTAGTTCAACGTTAAAGGTCTAAACTGTAAGCATTTTCCATGTGTTAATGGAACTTGCTTCTTCGTCTTTTTCAATGGTTTATTTTTTCTAGTTATCGGTAATTTGTTTAGTTCATAAGATCAGATATGCTACATTATGCAAAGGTTGATTTGCATAAAGTAGTGTGAATACATTAATGGAATAAAGTATTTAACATATCATCTGAACTACATAGAACATATTAAGGCACGAAGCCCTTCTTTTTCCATCTTTCTTTCCCCCACTTTTATAAATATGAGCTTTCATGTGAACACCTGACCCTATAGCAAAGCTTTCTTACCCAAATATATATAAAGTATTGGTATCCCAAGTTTGGGTCTAATTTATATTCATCTTCAATTTTGCAAATATGATCAATTTAGGTGGTTTATAAGTGCTTTTAAGATTATTTTGGTGATAAGTTTGATTTAGGATTTTTTTTTTTTATTTAAAAAAAGGTACAATTTTAGAAAGTGCAAGTGTGAAGAGGAACCGAGGGTGTGAATAAAGTTTATGTGAAATAATTTAACTGGGTACAAGATTTAACATTTTCCTTTATTTATAAGAAATAGGTAAAATTTTACTATTACTCCTTATATTATATGTAAGTTGTAGATTTAGTTTTAATTTGGGTATTTCTAACCCTGTATTTTCTGAATTTTATTCCTGACTCAAATAGTAACAATTAATTTAATTAAGTTAAATTATTCTATTTTCAAAATTTTACGCAACAAACAATCACATGTGCACTATCATTCCAGGTTATAATGTTCACATAACACTTACAAAATAGCGATTTTAATTTAGTTTATAATTTAATGGCTACTATTTGAATCAGGTTTGAATTTGAAAAGTATTAAGTACTAAAAATGATTAAATTGAGGAATAAGGATCAAGGGTCCGGACCTCTAAAAGAAAAAAAAAATTCATTTTTGACCCATTAAAATTTATAAAATTTTGATTTAATCTTTTAAAAATTATAAATATATGAAGTATTAAAGTTGTGAAATTATACTTTAACTCTTCGACCTAAAAAAAAATTCCAACGTCGCCCCTGACAGGGATTTAGTCTATATAACTCACACATACATCACTAATAACAGAATTTTATTTAAAAATTTAATTGTTATTTTTTAGTGAAAGTTAAAATTTTAAAATCAATAAAAAGAAAAAAAATCAGATAATAAAAGAATACATATCTAATAAGGTTAGAGAAAAGAAAATGAGGGAATTGAAAAGGGCAGGAGGGAGACAAATTCAGATACATACAAGATGTTGTACATTTATGTTATTTGTTGATGTGAAAGAGGTTTGGGTTTCTTGGAGACGAGGATGAATGATGCATCCAATCCTTTGATTTCTGTAAAAGCAACCCCTTTTAAACTTCCTTAATTTTAATTCCTCTAATTTGAAATCTTCCTTCCTTGTGCTGCTCATTTTCTTATTTATTTTGTACATCATTCTACCATATCTAACTTTAACAAAAATGTCAACACTCTCTTCCTTTTTTTTAAAAAGAAATTACAAGACTTGCACATATTCTATTTCTAAGGAAAGATAATTAGATTTTAGGTATTTTTAAAACATTTTTGGAAATATACTTTAAAATATTTTTGCATTATATTACTACTATTTTCCCTAAGGTAAAAGTAATAAAAAAAAGAAGAAGAAGAATAAAATTTTGAGGATAGCATAGCTTAACAGTCCCTCTAGAGTCTAGCCCTAAGCCTAGGCAGCCGCCACCATATTTAGAAAAAGGTAAATTTCAAAAAGTCATTTAACTATTAAAAATTCTCATTTTAGGTACTTAATTATTATTTTTTTTTTTTTGCAATTTAAACACTCACATTAGTAAGTTGATTCATTTTGGCCACCCGAGTTAAAACCTATAAGGGAAAGCTAGCTTGGAATTTTTGTTTTAATTTGATTTTCCACCTAATTATCGTTTTCCATGTCATTCTGATTCTTTAAAAAATATTATCATTTTAACCACCCTTTAAAGGGAAAGGATTGTATGAAATAGTGAGGCCATGTCATCTATATCCCTTTCCAATAGTTTTATGCCACATCAGTATTTTCATCCTAAATTTCAGGATTTTAATTTGGATTTGATTTTTTTTAGGATAAAAATCCTAAAATTCAGGATGAAAATATTGATGTGGCATAAAACTATTGGAAAGGGATACAGATGACATGGCGTTACTGTTTCATACAATCTTTTCTCCCCTTTAAATTAAATGACGTAACCCTGAAAAAATGCAATTTTTTAGCCTCTTTTCTTAGTTCCTTTCTAACGTAGCAGTGAAGACAAACAAGAAATGATAATAAAAACATGTAAATGGTCTGTTTGCAGGAAAACCCAAACTCACAATACTCCTAAACCCCTTAATAACCACACAACTTTTAAAAACAAACATTATTAATATGGAATCGCAAGAACCCTAAGAATGTTTGATGAACCAACAAAACCCATAACGATGAAATTAAAACACTTTCAACATATGTTAAAATTAACAAAGAACCCTAACAATGTTTTGATGAAACAAAAAACCCATAACGATTACATGTTAATATTTGACTTACAAAAAATTGAAAGAAAGTGATGCAACTTCAAATCCGAGATAGGAAAAATAGTAAAGGAAGAAGAAGAACAGAGAGAAAAGAAGAATTCTGTAATTTTCTTGTGTGTTTTCATAATCGTTTCCCCATTACAACTCATCCTTAAAAAGGAAAAATAAACAAAAGATAAACGTGGTAAATGCAGTTATATCAATACTCACTGTTTAACTAAAGTCCCTACGCCCCGTTTTTGCTAAATTATTCTCAGTATTAAACTCACCGTTTTACTTAAATGAAACTCACCGTTTTAAGACCTTTTTTTTCTCTCTCTAATTTTTTAGTTTTTCACCCCGTAACAAGTACTGCCTTCCAAGAAAAGGATCCTTGTCCTCAAGGATGAAAGTGAGGAAATTTGGTTTGAAGCAGGAGTAAAGATTCCCATGTTGCATCTTCAGGAAAAGAGTCGATCCACTCAACCAAAACTTTAGTAACAGCTTGGTTCCCTTTTTTCACTATCCTTCTGTCCACAATTCTAACTAGTTCTTCCTGCAGTGCTCTATGAGCATCAACCAAGGGTAATTGAGCTTGAGTAGAAGCTGATCCTATATGTTTCTTCAACTGAGAAATGTGAAATGTCGAGTGAATACGGGAGCCTGGCTGTAATTGTAGAGTATACGCCACTTCCCCCACCTTCTTAATCACAGGAAAGGGTCCATAATACTTAGGAGATAATTTTTTATGAAGAACCTTCCTAACTGTCTGCTGCCTATAAGGTTGCAGTCGCAAGTATACTAAATCCCCAACTTGGAAGCTCCTCTCGGATCGATGTTTGTCAGCTAACTGCTTCATACGAGCCTGAGCTCTTTTGAGATAGAATTGCAATAGCTTTCTTGTAGCCTCCCGAGCCTGCAGGCTTTTGTCAACCACTGCCACTGATGAGACTCTTGCTAAGTAAGGCATGTGTTGAGGTGGTGACTGTCCATACAAAGCTTCATATGGGGTAAGTTGAATGGAGAAGTGGAAGGATGAGTTATACCACCACTTTGCGAGGGCTAACTAATGGAACCAATTTGCAGGTGTTTCTCCAGTCATGCATCTCAGATAATTCTCGAGACACCGATTTAATACCTCCGTTTGACCATCCGTTTGAGGATGGTATGCTGTGGACAATAGAAGTCTGGTACCAGCTCTTCAAAATAGTTCCTGCCAAAATCTACTAACAAAAATTCTGTCTCTATCTGATATAATTGAATCAGGCATGCCATGAAGTTTATAAACATGATTCAAATACTCTTGTGCTACATCTTTAGCTGTATATGGGCGAGATAGTGCCAAAAAATGACCATATTTAGTCAAGTGGTCCACCACAACCAGAATGGAATTTTTCTTGCTTGAGTTCGGCAATCCTTCAATGAAATCTAAGCTGATAATGGACCAGGCTCGATCAGGCACAGGTAAAGGCCGAAGGAGTCCTGGAGATGCTACTGTCTCTGTAACACTCCCAACCCGTATCCCTCGCCGGAACCGGGTTACGAAGTATTACTGAAGTTTACAGATCAAACAAACAGAAATTTCAACGTTTCATATAACATAACATTCATGTCAAAAACCAATCAAACTCATACATACTATCCCTTATTTGAGCCCTCGAGGCCCAAAATATGCATTAGAAACAAGTTGGGACTAATTCGGAAACTTAGAAAAATTTTTGAAAAATATTAAAAATTTTCAAAGCTGCAGGGTTCACATGTCCAAGAGACACACCCGTGTCTTAGACCGTGTGGGCATTTAAAATAGGGACACACGGTCGTGTCCCAGCCCGTGTAACTCTCTGACTTGGGTCACACGGCCAATCCACACGCTCGTGTGCCAGGCCGTGTACCCATTCGAAATGGCCTTGCACGCCCGTGTGCTAGCCTTGTGTCTCACACGGCCGAGTCACACGCCCGTGTGTCTGGCCGTGTAGACTCAGAATGTACCTTAAACAACAAGTTTACCATTCCCTGCAAGCTTGGACACTAAGTAATTCAAAAACCATTCGTTTAACCAGTTCAAAACACAATCAAACACATTCAAATCATGTCAGAACAATCATCCTAGGTGCCTAATCAATGTACCCTCATTGGTACCACATTTATATCATCAAAACATATCTCAAAGCATTATTCAAGTCCAAATTATAAGCATACCTAATTTAATCCATTTTGCCTAGTTTACGAACACTTAAACGTCAATTTAACATGCCATAATAAAACTTCAAAAACAAACACATATTTATATGTATAAAACCAACCAATATTAAACTTATAATCTCATTTACATTCAATCTACAAAATAACTATTATTTAGACACCCTAAGTACATGCCGACACAAAAGGTAAACATCACCACATTTGAGTTAGGGATCGTTGTTGGATGCTGGATCGGCGATCAAAAGTTAAGTACCTAATCTGCACACAGAAAGCAAAATCGTACGCTGAGTAAAACTCAGTGGTATTTCTATAATCCGAATATTTAAATACATAATAATAATATGCACATATTAATTATAAGCACAATTGAATAATTAAAACCACATTTATTCATACAATGACATTAGCTATTTAATACTCAATTCATAAATGCACCATTTCATACCATACTCAATTCTCATCACTTGCTATATAGCTTTTCACAATTTGATCCACATATCATTTAATCAATAACATTATCTATTCCATATCCAATTCATGAATACATAATTCATGTATCTCATTTTCATGTTTCAATTCACTATCCTATTTTCATTCACATACAATATCATTCAATATCAATCATAGTACTATTTTATTTAATTACCCCTATTAACACGACTCGGACTCGGACGGATACACGGATCCAACCAACACACCAGTTTGGCACCCAGCGCCTCCGGATAAATCCGAAGTAATAAGTGCGCCTAGCGCTATATAAATTTGACACCCAGTGTCTCATCGGTTAAACCGAAGTAAATTGGCACTCAGTGCCTCATAGACTCGAAGTCGAAGAAATCCCTGAATTCTTCCAATCATATGGCATGCCATCTATATCTGACTCAGCTCGATACAATTAATAGGGTTTAATTTCACTTTCCAAATATAACAAATATTCGATTATCATATTTGCACACATATATATATATATTCATTTCAATCCATTCAATCAACTTTTAATTCAATTCAATGTCAAAGTGCCAATACTCACCTCAACACTTACCATATGCATTAAATAAAAAATACAACAATTAATAACTAGTTTCGGATTATAGAAATACAGACCAGGAATTCCGAGCTATTCCACGTCAACTTTATCTTTCCCCTTTTTAGTTGAGGATTCTGGTACGACATTAGTTACGAAATTAAAACAATTAAAATTCATCAATACAACACAATTCAATTTCACATTGAATATTTCAATTTTTACTCAATATTTGTCTAAATTCCAATTTAGTCCCTAAATTGAGACTAATTTTTTTTTATTTTTCACATTTAATTCTTTATTTTCATGCAAATTCCACTTTAAACTAAATTAAACTCTTTATTTTCACTTAAATCCCTAAATTTTGAATTTTTTACAATTTAGTCCCTATTACTCAAAATTTACAATTCAATCTATAATTTAATCCTTTTTCATTTCTAACTTAAAAATCTATCAATTTAAATCCCTAATACTAAAATTATTCAACATTTAAAACTCAATAATTGCTAAAATTTCGACATGGGTCGGGTAGTACTCAACACCGGGATTCCAAAAACATAAAAATTACAATAAAAAGGGACTAAATTGACTAACCAATTGAACTTGGAAACTTTTGAAACCCCTAAGCCTTGCGTTTGTTTCTTTCTTCTTTTCTTTCTTTTTCTTTCTTAATTTTGATTTTGCTTTTATCTTTCTTTATTTCATTTACTTATTTGTTTTATTATATTTACTTTATTATTATATTATATATATTTACTTAAATATTAAGTAAAACATATTATAATATATATATATTAACTTTAACTTATTAATAATATATATAATAATTTTACACCTTATGCGGCCTCACTAAAGAAACAATAGTATAATTGCTTCTTTAGTCCCTTTAAATTTTCTTTAATCTATAATTCAATTTTTACCCTATTTGTAATTTAGTCCTTATATCTAAATACTCTTAGGGTTCGTTTGTTTACATGTAAAAAGTTTTACGGAAAATGTTTACTGTATTTTCCTGTGTTTGTTTCACATAAAATAGATTGGTCAACGGAAAATGACTTACAGGTCAAAGTAAAATAAGTCATTTTTCCTGTAAAATGACTTACCCTTTTGAAAAGCATAAGTTATTTTCCGGAAAAAAGCTCATCTATAGATAATTTTATTTTTATATAAAAATCAACTTAAATCAAGCTTAATATTATTATATTGATAATAAATTTTATTTTTATTTTTAAAAATATTTAAAATATTATATTTTTCAATATTCTTAAACATACATATTTAATTATTTATATTTAGTCATATAATAAATTATTAATATAATAAATATAATATATTATTTTAATAAATTATTTAATATTTCAAATTTATTTTAATAATAAATTTTAAAAATAATAAATTTAAATAATATTATTCACATATTATTGAAAATATTCAATATTAATATTTTAATAATAAATATTTGTTAAAATTATAAATATATTAATAATAAATGTTTTGTAGTATAAAGGTTAAAATATGTCATAAGTCTATGTACACTTCACAGATTTGTAATTTAGTCTTTGTACTTTTATTTTCAAGAATTTAGTCCATTTACTTTTCAAATTTGAAAATCAAGTCCAATTGTTGACATCGTTAATTTTTTTTGTCAATTTTGTTGATGTCACATTTTTAAATAAAAAATACTCACTTAGTAGTCATGTAATTAAAAAATGACGTTGCAATGAATCTGAATTTAACATAATATTTTTAATATATGCAAAAACAATGTAAAATATAAAATTATAGATAAAAATAAATTCAATTAAACAATGAAAAAATAAAAAAATCTCAAATGTCTGTTTGTTTAATTAAAAACAACTTTTATAAAATATTTTTAAGAAATCTACCAAACAACAGAAAATATTTTACACAGATTCATCCAAACACCAGAAAATATTAGCTTTTCCAGAAAAGTAAATTATTTTCTAGAAATCATTTTCAGGAAGTCATTTTCAGTGAAACAAACGGAGCCTTAATTCATGCAAATTTACGTAACCAAAACCTAATTAACTACACAACTAACTTCGTAAATATTTATAAATATTTACGAGTCCAATTTATGGGAACAGAGTCTCGGGAATTCACTTTCTGACACCCCTGACTATCGGGTCGTTACAGTCTCACTCTTGCATCTCTGACAGACCAAACATTCCCTAATCCAGTGTTTAACATCAGTTGTTAGGCCTTTCCAGTATAGCAAACTAGCTAAACGTTTCCTGGTAGCATGGATACCCAAGTGACCCCCCACGGCGCTAGAATGAAAATGGTGAAATAGTTCCCTTCGTACTTCAGGTTCTTCCCCACCATAATTTTCCCTTTCCTTCGCAAAAAATCGCCCATCCCAAGAGTACTTTTGGTCTTGATATCTATGCTGTTGGATATCTTGTATGATCCTTTTCAACTTATCATCTATTTCATATGATTGTTTCACCTGCTCCAAGAGTCCAGAAATGACAGAACTAGTTGATAATTGAAAGAACTGACCTTGCTCCAACTGAGGCTGTCGAGAAAGAGCATCAACCACCCTGTTGTTGATACCTTTTCTATAGGAGACCTCAAAGTCATAACCTAACATTTTAGCTACCCATCGTTGCTGAAATGGAGTGATAGCAACTTGATTGACAAGAACCGCAGGCTTTGGTGATCGGTTCGAATTTTGAAATGTCTCCCCACAAGGTAGTTATGCCACTTCCTAACAGCCAATAAAACTGCTAACATCTCATTTTCATAGATTGATAGAGCTTGATGTCTTACACCTAAGGCCTTGCTAAAGAAAGCCACTGGTCTCCATTGTTGTTGCAGCACTGCTCCAATTCCAAACCCACTTGCATCAGTATCCAATGTGAATTCAAGCTGAAAGTTCGGTAACACCATAACAGGTGCTGCACATAAGGCTTCTTTTAATGATTGGAAAGCTAACGTTTCCTGTTCAGACCAACCCCAACCATTTTTTTAATAAGTCTGTAAGGGGCTTGGCTAACACTCCGTAGTGTTTAATGGATCTCCTATAGTAGCTGGATAGTCCGAGAAAGCTTCTTAATTCTTTCACTGATTGAGGAATGGGCCATGAAGAAATACATTCAATCTTGGATCTATCCATGGATACTGTTCCCTCATGTAGCACATGTCTAAGGTACACAATTTAAGAAGTACCAAAACAGAATTTATTCTTTTTAGCAAACAGTTGTTGTTCCTTTAAGATGAGAAGAACTGTTCTCAAATGTTGCAAATGTTCGGACCAAGACTTTGAACATACCAGTATGTCATCGAAGAATACAAGCACAAACTTTCTCAGCAATAGTTTGAATACTGAATTCATAAGAGCCTGAAAGCTAGAGGGAGCATTAGTGAGGCCAAAGGGCATCACTAGGAACTCATAATGCCCCTCATGTGTCCTAAATGTTGTTTTATATATATCAGGTTCCCACATTCGGATTTGATGATATCCGAATCTCAAATCTAGTTTGGAAAACACCCGAGCTTCCCCCAATTCATCCAACAGCTCCTCAATTATGGGGATGGGAAACTTATCCTTAATTATATGTTGATTTAATTGTCTGTAATCAACGCACAACCTCCAGCTTCCATATTTCTTTTTTACCATCACTATAGGAGAAGCAAAAGAGCTATTGCTATCCCTGATTATCCCAGCTCGGAGCATCTCTTGAATCAATTTTTCCATCTCTCCTTTTTGAATAGCAGGGTATCTATAGGGTCGAATTTTAACTACAGCTCCTTCATCTCTCAAGGGAATTCTATGGTCTTGCAACCGAGGTGGTGGTAACCCTTTTGGCACTTGAAAAACTTCAGCAAAGTCTTCCAATAACCTTTGAAGCTGTTCTTCACTATCATTTACTACCGTAGCCGAAAGTGTCACTTGACTAGGTGAGCTCATTACTAAGGTATAATGCCCCAAAGCTTACCTTATAGCCACAAAACATCTTGAATTCGAGCCACTAGTTTCTGCTGCTAATGAGCCCGGAACAATACCATGAATAATACATGGTTCACCCTTAACCATAAATTGCATGGTTAAGGAACCAAAGTTCCAAACAATATCTCCCAAGGCTAGTAACCATTGGACCCCTAACACTATGTCACAGCCCTTCAGTGGTAATACCATGAAATTTGTTTCAAACTGGTAGTTTTGAACTTCCCATTGAACTCCTTTGCACATCCTCCGTAACAGAAAGTACATTTAATAGAAGAAGATTCCCCCCTTTTCAACCCATTTTCTAATCTTCAATTAGATTTTGTTTGATTATCAGTTCGCAACTTGAAACTCTCTATGAATCGAATCAATTTTTTATACCCAGCAGCAGAGAAAATGAAACAATAAAAAAATTATGTGAATATTATGTGTAATTTTAAAAATTTCAGGTCAATTTTCCTTCACAGTTTTTAACTTTGGTGGCCAACATGAATGAACTTACTAGTGAATGTTTAAATTGCAAATTTTTTTATTTTAAATTCTTAAAATAAAATTTTAATAATTGAATGATCATTTCTATAATTTACCCTTTAAAAAATCATGAATGATTTGTAATTTTTTTTTTAATTATGATAAAAGCTAACTGTCCAGCAGTTTAAAGCATATCCAAACAAATTCTTTGGGAAGTAAAGCATAGTTGTTTTGAGAAAAATCTAGTCACACATAATATATTTGGATTTTCTAAAAAATATTCATGTATGAAATTTATTTATTTTTTTAAAGGATGAAATTTATTTCTAATATATATTACAACATGGAAAATGAAAGATATAAAACTTCTAAATTAAAGTAAGATATATTCATGTTTATCTTAATGGGACCACTTTTTGGAAGTGTTTGTGTGCATGGGAAAGGAAGAAGAGTGATACAGACAGTTCCCAACAAAATTTGGACCCACATGTCTCATTGTCACAATGTTGGAGGCCCTTTTAATTGTCAAAATTTCATCACCAGGATTTGCTTGCTTCACACTGCTTTAAACTTTTAAACTTTGGGATTGCAGAATATTAATGTTGTCAAACACTATCCTAAAACTTTTTTATTTATTATCTTTTTTATGTTTAGAATTAATTTTGTTGGAGTTGAGAAATTCGAATTTGGTTTAAATATTTACTTTTATTTTTAATTAATTTGAGGCGAGGTACAAATATTTGGAAACAAAACCAAGAGGAGAGGTTCAAATTTGAGGCGAGAAAAAGAAAATGGTTTCATCCCATCTGGTCATTCCTCCTAATACAAATATTTTAAATATAATTAAGCAGATGAGATTGAATATTAAATATGGAACAGTGGAGGTTCAATTTATTAATTATCTTAAAAATGACAAAATCATGTCAGATGAATAGAATGTGAGGCAGCTTGTCTTCATCCTTACAAATCCATTAATTAGTCAAAAGACTCGATCATAGCACATGAAAGGAGACCATTATGAGCCACTCAACATGAATATCCTTTAATCATATTTGTATGCTTATCATTGGATTTGATTGGTTTTAAATTTTATAAATAAGGTGGGTAGAATAATTTTTTTATTTTTAAAACTTATTGAAAATATTAATTTTAAAATAAAATGTGATTGTTGATGTTAGGAATCAGTAAGGGATGAGGAGGCACGGAGGAGGATCTGGTGGTCTTGGTGGAGGCCAATTCACCCAATTTAGGTGGAGAGCCAAAAAGAGAAAAATGAGTAAAAAGGTTGATATTGTGAAGGAGTATGCTAAGGGCAATAAAAAGGCTTGAATACTTGAGGGTCTATCACTTCTTTATTGTGTCAAAAGTATTTATAGAGAAACATTCCGTCATTCATTCTGAACTATGGTGCAGGGTGATTAAGTTCACATACAGTTTGGTGACCTAAAGAGTCACATTCTAAAAAAAAAAAAGTGGGTGCATAGTGAAAACCTTCCGTAGGCAAACAAGTGGCTATCTCACAGGGATGACTAACCAGAATCCTCCCAGAAAGACAAAAGGTTAGCAAAAATCAAGTCTTTCAGGTAATTGGCCTGCTAGCCACTGACTGTTAGGTAGAAAGCGAAAAAATTCTCCCTAATAACTTATTGTGTTGCCATATATCTTGGGTCGGGAGGGTATAAAAATATAAACTGAGTAAATATTGTAATTTATTTATTTTTTCCCAATAATTTCTAATATTACCATTACAATTTGATATATGAATATGATATGGATTAAATTCAATTGTATAAAATCTAGGGGCAAGAATAGAACCAAAATATTAAAATAAAATAAAAAATCTATCCATGAGTACTTGTTTTCGCTGATCCTCATTCCTCCACGTGCACAAGCATGTTACCAAATAGTGTGCCCCATTTTCATGCATGTTAGCTTCCACATGGTTTTAGCCGCATCATGTATGATGAAGGGCCAATATTACTCTCTCTCCCTCTCTCATTAATCCGAGATTTCGGAATATTGCTAAAACATTATTTTTATTTAATTTTTGTTTTTTTTATTGTTATCTAATACGTTGGATTCGTTAATAATATAATTCATTTATTGACGAAAACGAATTTATCTTAAGTAAATTACTCTGAAAGTTTACAATATCTTCCTTTTATTTTGGATATTTTAAATATCGATTGTTTTTTTTTTTTAAATTTCGATGAAAATGAAAAGAATTATGATTAGGTGTATTTGGTACGTGTATCAGCTTGGATGTAGATTTTTTCCCCCTATTTTTCTGCCTTGTTTTGTCACTGATTTCGTCCTTTTATAAGTTTTACTTAAGAAAAAAAAGAAAATAACGTCTTAAAATTTATTTAAAATATTTCAAGTTAAGATTGAATCCAATTTTCTTGTTTGTTTCTATATTTGAAAGGTTTAATTATTTCTTAAATTTTTTTTAAATCGAGTTTGTTTTGTTTTAAATAATATATTTAATTTGTAAAATTTTATAATTTTGTACGAAAATAATGTTAAAAAATGAAACCAAACTTCCTTACGAAGAGTTTGTATCCACGAGTTTAATTTTTTGTGTAGCTGATAGAATTTATCCAAATTGACTTTGATAAAATTTAACTTCTCAAATTCTTTTTTGATATTATGTCTACAACTACTCATAATTCCTCCCCAACTCATAAATAGGAGGATAATGCATTTCAACACACTCAAACCCATGTTCTCTTATATTAACAACAATACTCACGCTAATTAAATTATGACTCAATCTGCTTAACTTCCCAAATTCTAAATTACCAAGAGGTGGATTTTTGTATACGGAGATGTGGAAATAATGAATTTCTCTCTGCTTTTTTCTTTATTATGCTTTTGATTTAATCTAATAATATATATACATATTACAAGGTACAAAAGTAATTAAGAAAAGAATCCTATGTCTTGGCAAGTAGCAACCCTTATTATGTAGGGCTGAAGGGAGGGGCAAGCAAGTGTCTAGTTTTAGGGGTGAGCAAAATTCGATTCGATTCAAAATTTTCAATAAAAAAATTTAAATTTTGAATCAAATAGTTTGAGTTAATCGAGCTATTCAAATCAACTCGAACAAAAAATCAAAATTTTTGGTTTAACTCGAATATAAATTATACAATTTGAGTTATCCGAAAATCCAAATAAGAAATAGCAAAACTACGTCTTTTTAATAAATGTTTACCCATTAAGTTAAAAGACAAAACCATTATATTGTTTATGTAGTTAAATAATCTTATACTTTATCTACTAGTTAAATAATCAGTCCATGTAAACGCAACATTGAGTATAAATAATAGGATTCGTTAACTCGACTCGACTCGACTTGACTCAAAATTTTTGACTCAATTCAATTCAATTTGAAAAAAAATTTAAATTGAGTTCGGTTGTTAAAATAGGATTCGTCAACTCAACTAACTCAAAATTTTTTGACTCGATTCGACTCAACTCGATCAAATGCTCACCGCTACCTGGTTCCCCTAGAAATGGTGCTTTAAATCTTTGAAATTTTATAAAATTTTAAATAAATAAATGATAAAATTATAGTTTGTTCTTTCAAAAATAATAAAATTTTGATTTATTCCTTCTAAAAATTACAAAAATATATACAAATACAATGGAGAAATTATATTTTAATTCTCATAAAAATATATAACTCAATCTTTACCCCTAAAAAAAAAAATTCTAACTTTACCCCTCATCAAAATATTAATGTTAAATATGTGGGCCATGTTTTTAATATACTTTGTTTTTATTAATTATTTTTTTTTTCTATTTTTTCTATTAATTTATCTTATTTTATGTTATTTTTTAAATGTAATATTTCTATGTTACATAATATACTTTCAATGGTTTCGACAAATTTTGTATATTACTACTATATTTATCAAACGCGTATGCACGTGAAAACCATATATCTAGAATAGAGATATAGTAGTAAAAAAGTATGCATAATATAATTAAAATGGAAATATTATGTTAAAATGAAGTTTTGGCTCAATAGTAAAGTTAAAATTTTATTAATGTCAATAGCATTGATTCAAATCCAGCTATATGCAATTTTTTTATTGTTTTTTTAAATTAAACGATTAAAATACTCTCGAATAATATGGCTTATTTCAATTACGGAATGTCATTTTCATAATTTCCATAATTGTGCTGGTAGTTGACTCGTAACACCAACTTAGACACATAAATAATAATAAATATGGATATACAAATATATAATGAATATATAATATTAAAGTTTCATATAAAAACTACCAATAAATGTTGAGTGCAATAGCAAAACACATTGCACTCTCAAAAGATAAATATAGTTCAAACCTTGAAAAAGACATTATTAAGAGGAATAGTCATGAACCTCGGACATAGACCCATAAAGTGAGTATATTATTGATGTGGCGTGAAAATGTGGCTTTAAAAAGATAGTCGTCCAAAGTGATAGTGTTGAAGCCATTCGATTGTTAAATGGGGAGGAAGGTTTGCAAAGCCCCATTGCTTTGCTTCGGGACATTAAGGAGCTTGTAGGCCGGCAATGGGAAATGCAGTTATCTCACGTTTACAGATCAGCAACTATGGCAGCAGATTTCTTGGCAAATCCAATCTCCTCATGTCCTATGATTTGCAGATTCTTTTGGGTCCTCCATGGGGCATTTGGAGTATTTTGGCGCATGATGCTTTAGATAAAGGAGAGGAATATGTACTTGCTCCTTAGTTTACCCTTTGATTAATAAACTCTTTTCTATATATATATAATCAAATGGTTAGTGTTTTTTTTTTCAATAAACTAAAAAGAATTATCAATTACGAAATGACTGTAGCAGCAACAGGGTGACAATAGAAAATGTTTATCTAACCATATCTGGTCAACAACCATTGAAGGAGCTTCATGAAAGACTCGGGTACCAAAATACAAACCTTTCATCAGTCCAACCAAGATATGAGGAGCACAATTCGCCTCCCTTGATAACTGCTTGATATCTACTGTCCATTCAAGTCTACACAATTTTTGAATTTGCAACACCAAATCTCTATTTGAATGCCCTCTGATGCCACCATGGATACCTTCAATAGCTAGAGTACAGTCAGTTTCAACAATAACATTTTCCCAATTAGCGTCTAAGGGTTAGTATTTGCTACATTTACCATGTACATTTTTATTCCACAAGTAGCCTTAAAAAATTGCTATGTGTTATCCTTATAGAACATTTGTTAATCCCTAACTTTATTTGTCCATTTACAGTTTACAAAATATTTTCTTCATATATAATTATGAGTTAGTATTGATTCATTGACGATAGATTTTTTTTAACTCCACAAGTGGATTTAAGAGACTATCAAGTATCCTTCATTAATATTATAAAACACCCCCTCTAGTTATTACTTATTATCTTTTAATAGATTTTTTTGATACTATATACAAAAGAAAATGCACCATGCATGGTTGAGAAATTTTAAAAAAAATTTACCAAATATTTATTCCTCAAGTGTGGCATAAAATTGAAAATATTTATTTGTAAGTTTGATTAATAAATGGTTCTTAACAACATTTGCTTCTCAAGTGTTGTATAATTCTTTTTTCGAAATTTATCTACCAATTTATATAGTTTTAAAACATTAACACTTCAGGGTAGTATGTATTTCATACCTGCTATTATATCAATTTTATCCTATCTAAATCGTTCCTATACATTTATCAATTTTATCAAATTCACTTAATTATTATGGTTAGAAGATTTATCATTAAAAAAATTATAAATATTTTGAGTTTATCGATAAAGAGTTTGTAAATATTGAGGTTAAATTTGTTGAATTTTTTAATTTTAGAATCAATTAATAGAATATATAAATATTGAAGGACTAAATTTGTTATTAGGTCAATAAAAACCCCATATTAAAGTTTTATTGCTAAGTTAAAGGACAAGTATAGGAGAAGTGACTAGAATATTTAATTTTGAAAAATTAAATTTTTTTAATAAAAAAATTATTAGGTGAAAAAAACAGAATCACGTATATATCCCTTAAATAATAATCCAAATTAATCTAATATGAAATATTTAAACTATCTTAAAATATCCCTTGGGTTGAGCTCAAGTGATAAGATAAATAAAAATTCAATTCAGATGCATATATTTAAATATTTAATTTAAAAAAAATTATTTCAAACGTAAAAAATGGAAAATAAATAAAATAAAGAAATAGTTGTAAAGTTAATTGTAGTTTTATTAAGGTTGATAAATTCAAATTCAAATAGCCTCCAAAAAATTCTCCTATAGTTTATGATCCACATCCTGGTTGTAGCACTTTGATGTGTGAGTTTGAAACCTACAATAATGCACTCACCGTATGAAAGATGCCCCTTTTGCGTTATGGTTCCACAAACAAAGGGAGTCGCGCTCCATCGTTCGTTTTGGTCCTTTGAATGAATAAAACCCTCGAAATCAAAGCTTCGGTTATTTTTGGAAACATCGGATTGTATATATTTACTCATACTCTCACTTAAGAGTTTTTCATGTACTGTGTTCTACTATTTTACTAAATAAACAAACAAAATACAATACAATACAAAACCTAACCCCAAATATTCTTTTGGGAAACAGAAAGAAAAAGAGTCGTAATTGTTATAAATAAGACGTCAAAAGTGTAGCATCCTTTTGATGTAAACAACCCTGCGGGGATTTACTGTGAAAAAAGAAGAGCCACTGGAGATTAAGAAGATTAATACAAGAGGATACAAAGGCTAATATAACTGTGTTGGGGTTTTTTTTTTCTTCGAGGAGGAAAAGAAAAGAGAAAAGATGGTGGACATAGACGACACCTTGCAGGAGATCAAGAACGAGAACGTCGATCTTGTAAGGAAAAAAAAAAAAAAAACACAAGATTTTATCTTTGTTTTTTCACTTTTTGCTTGATGGTTAGTTTGTGTTTTTTTATGTCTTAGGTTTTTAAGGTACATATTGAGATGACACGATTGTTATGTTAGCAGTCATTGCAATGCAAACACCAGATTCAATTTTACTTTTATGTTGCATGGCCACCTACTGAATTTGTTTGATAGCTGATACTTATTATATGAATCGTTTCCCATGCTGACGATGGCTCCCTTTGCCAGTTTGGATGAAGCATTTTAAAAAAAAATAAAATTTAAAGACTGTTTAATTGTTTGATGATAGAATTGATAATTTTGGTGTGTGTGTGGGGGGTTGTAGGAGCGTATACCCGTTGAAGAAGTATTTCTGCAGTTGAAATGCACCAAGGAAGGGTTGACAACCGAGGAGGGGCTGAAGAGACTGCAAATCTTTGGCCCAAACAAACTCGAAGAGAAGAGTGTAAAGATTTGCTAATCCCACTCCCACTGTTTCCTCATTTTCTGTTATTATATATAACGAGAGAAGCTGATTAGGGTTGAACGAATTTTAAACAGGAAAGCAAGGTTTTGAAGTTCTTGGGATTTATGTGGAATCCTTTATCATGGGTGATGGAGATTGCAGCAATTATGGCCATTGCTTTGGCCAATGGAGGAGTATTAATCCTTCTCTTTCATCACGCTTTCTTGCTATACTTGCATTGCAAATAGGTAAACCATCTTTTTTAACTGGATAAACCAAAAATGCAGGGCAAGCCCCCAGATTGGCAAGATTTCGTTGGTATCACGGTTTTGCTTATTATCAACTCCACTATCAGTTTCATTGAAGAAAACAATGCAGGCAATGCAGCAGCGGCACTTATGGCTGGTCTTGCTCCCAAAACCAAGGTGCTTTATATGAGACATCAATAATTGGCCAACACAAACAATACATGCATATGTGATAGTAGAAAACTGATGTTTCCTTTGCATGTTTGAATAATTGATTAACTAATAGGTCCTAAGAGATGGAAAATGGTGCGAGCAAGAAGCTGCAATTTTGGTACCAGGAGATATCATCAGCATCAAGTTGGGAGATATCATCCCAGCAGATGCACGTCTCCTTGAGGGCGATGCGCTCAAGGTTGATCAGTCTGCCTTAACTGGTGAGTCTTTGCCGGTAAACAAGAACCCCGGTGATGGGGTTTACTCGGGTTCTACCGTCAAGCAAGGTGAGCTCGAGGCCGTTGTTATCGCTACTGGTGTTCACACCTTCTTTGGTAAAGCAGCTCATCTGGTCGATAGCACCAACAACGTAGGCCACTTCCAGAAGGTAATCTCACAAGCTTATGACAAGCATCATTTGTGGTATATTCTTAACTTGTATCTGATGTGTGCACTGGGATGGGAACTGATTGATCAGGTGCTGACCGCAATTGGGAACTTCTGCATATGCTCAATTGCAGTGGGCATGCTAGTTGAGATTGTGGTGATGTATCCGATCCAGCGTCGAAAGTATAGAGATGGAATTGATAATCTCTTGGTGCTTCTCATCGGAGGGATTCCTATCGCCATGCCAACAGTTTTGTCGGTGACAATGGCTATCGGGTCTCACCGGCTTTCTCAACAAGGAGCTATTACAAAGAGAATGACAGCCATCGAGGAAATGGCAGGAATGGATGTACTCTGCAGTGACAAGACTGGGACACTTACTCTAAACAAGCTTACTGTAGACAAGAGCATGGTTGAGGTTGGTCCATGAATTGGGTTCAACAGGCAGCCATTAACATACCGTCAACTATGAGAGTCAAATAGTTTATTGTGGAAACCATAACTCATTGATCATGCAACTGAAATTTCAGGTATTCACAAAGGATGTTGACAAGGAAATGCTTCTGTTACTCGCGGCAAGGGCCTCAAGGGTTGAAAATCAAGATGCTATTGATGCCTGCATTGTTGGAATGCTAGGTGACCCCAAGGAGGTGAACTCTTCTTGCTTGTGCTTCTCAATCCATTTCCATTATTTCCTCATCCACTTCATCTTATGCAAATAAATCTTACATTTAATATTTGGTTTACAGGCAAGAGAGGGTATCACAGAGGTCCATTTCTTCCCTTTTAACCCAGTTGATAAGCGTACAGCCATGACATACATCGAGTCCGATGGCAGTTGGCATCGAGTCAGCAAAGGTGCACCAGAGCAGGTAAAATATCAGCAGGAGCTTTATACCACATTTTTCTTTTCCTGGCAGTGTTTTTTGCTTCTTATTTTTACCTGAAATCTCTATCAGATCATTTCTCTCTGCGACCTCCGAGATGATGTGAAGAAGAAGGCTCATGATATTATTGATAAATTTGCTGATCGTGGACTTCGTTCTCTTGGTGTGGCTAGACAAGTGAGTTTGCAACCCATTTTTCTTGATAGCTATGCTTTCTTTTAAGAAGCAAATGGAAGAAAAGCTTATTGTGGAATAAACTTAATTGTATTTTTAGACTGTTCCTGAGAAAACCAAGGACAGCCCGGGGAGTCCATGGGAATTTGTGGGCCTTTTACCTCTTTTTGATCCTCCTAGACACGACAGCGCGGAGACGATTCGTCGCGCACTCCATCTTGGTGTGAATGTCAAGATGATTACCGGTGATCAGTTGGCCATTGGTAAGGAAACCGGTAGGAGGCTGGGCATGGGAACCAACATGTATCCATCATCTGCTCTCCTGGGCCACAATAAAGATGAAAAAGTTGACACAATCGATGTGGATGAGCTTATTGAAAAGGCTGATGGCTTTGCAGGAGTTTTCCCAGGTAACCGAGTTGATATATTTCGTAGCTAGTGTTGTAGCTATCATGTTGTCCTAACTCCTAACTAATGAACTACCATTCAGAGCACAAATATGAGATTGTGAAGAGGCTACAAGAAAGGAACCACATTTGTGGCATGACTGGAGATGGTGTGAATGATGCACCAGCCCTTAAGAAGGCAGATATTGGAATTGCTGTGGATGATGCAACCGATGCAGCTCGAAGTGCATCGGATATAGTATTAACAGAGCCTGGACTAAGTGTGATTGTTAGTGCTGTTCTAACAAGCAGAGCCATTTTTCAGAGAATGAAAAACTATACCATCTATGCCGTTTCCATCACTATCCGTATCGTGCTGGGTTTCATGCTCCTTGCTCTTATTTGGAAGTTCGATTTCTCCCCCTTCATGGTTTTGATCATTGCTATACTCAATGACGGAACTATTATGACCATCTCCAAGGACAGGGTTAAGCCATCTCCTATGCCTGACTCATGGAAGCTCAAGGAGATCTTTGCCACCGGCATTGTTCTCGGAACCTATCTTGCTTGCATGACTGTTGTTTTTTTCTGGGCTGCTAACGATTCCGACTTCTTTTCGGTAAAATAAAAAAGAAACACCATTTACATTCTCCTTAAGAACCATACTTATGAAGTATGAACCACAAAGCATGTTGATCCATAATTGCAGGATAAGTTTGGAGTAAAAACCATCCGGTACAGTCAAGATGAGCTTACAGCCGCTGTGTATCTCCAAGTGAGTATTGTGAGTCAGGCACTCATCTTTGTGACTCGTTCTCGGAGCTGGTCTTTTATCGAACGTCCCGGTCTACTTCTAGTGGTTGCCTTCATTCTAGCACAACTAGTGAGTTGGTGTAAAATTTCACATCAATTGCAGAATTTGATATACAAAAGAACCAACTTATATTTCATTTTTTGGTGTGTTGTTCAACTTTGTAAGGTGGCTACTGTCCTTGCCGTTTATGCAAACTGGGGATTCGCTAGAATTAAAGGCATCGGATGGCCTTGGGCTGGTGTTATTTGGCTCTACAGTATAGTTTTCTACATCCCACTTGATGTTCTCAAGTTCTTAATCCGGTATGCCTTAAGTGGAAAGGCCTGGGATAATCTCCTTCAGAATAAGGTATGCAAATCATTATCCTTGAATGACAACTGAGACAATGCTCTGTTTCTCTCTTCTTGATATTCACACTTTCATATTGCACACAGACTGCTTTCACAACAAAGAAGGATTATGGAAGGGAAGAGAGGGAGGCACAATGGGCCACGGCACAACGAACCCTTCATGGATTGCAGGCTCCCGGAGCTGAAGAAATCTTGAATGAGAAGAGCAGCTACCGAGAGTTGTCGGAGATCGCTGAACAAGCCAAGAAGCGTGCTGAAGTTGCAAGGTATAATATGATATGATCACTGGTGATTGTGAATATGTTCGTTGTTTCACTAGTTTTATTTCATGAGATGAACATGTTATGTATGGTTTACCAGGTTGAGGGAGCTTCATACGCTGAAAGGGCATGTTGACTCAGTTGTGAAACTCAAAGGACTTGACATTGAGACCATCAACCAAAACTACACTGTATGAGAAACGCAGGGCTGAACATTGCAAATTAGCGATATCCAATTTTTTTTCTTTATTAGTTGTTTCTGTAATAACAGAGTGGCAATATAAAAGACAGGCTTCATTCAGCTGGTTCTTGTTGTCCGTATCAATGTAATAAAGAAAAAATTTTCTTCCATTTAATGATTGAAGGAATATTTCATTAATTCCGTATAGATTTCCTTGTTTCTTTTCTAGCTTTTTGGTTGACATATAAGCACTTTTCGAGTTCGTATATCTCTTCTTTTCCGCCTAAAGAAACAAACTTTAATGGAACCCTAACACCATTTACTAATGAATAATCGAAACGAGTTCATATGAACAAGCAAAGCCCTTTAACCAATATGATTTGCTGCTTGATATCAGAGAAAAAAACAATAAATGTTATAAATAGACTCGTGATATAAATTCCTGAATTAAAAAATTAAGTTAAGACTTGTGAATTGAATCTTAAATTAATTTGTTGTCGGTGTAATCAATAAAAAAACCAAATTGATATATATATTAATTTTTTTCAGAAATTTTGAATATTTGAGCATTTTATATTTATCAAGCAGATATAGAGAGAATCTTCAACAAGAATATATACATATATTCTTCTTTCAAAAGGTAAGAACATATATGTATGTGTGTGTGATTTCCCTATTCTTCAGTTTCAGTAATGCTTGCTAGACTTGGTTGCCATTGGTCAAATGATGCGCGTCTCTTGGGTGACCCTTTTGCATGGCCACTGGCTCTCTTCCTCGTATGCAGCCTTGTCTGATCATCATGATCAACTGATACCACGTTCCCAGGCGATCTGGTTTTCTCAGCAGGATCATCGCCATCACAGGCTTTATGATGATCGTGACTGCTCTTAGCACCTGTCATCAAGCAAGCGAAGCAACTTTTGTCATCCAAACATGACCCATCCTCCTCCTCCATACCTTTGGGAACACCTTTTTCCGCACTCGAATCTGCACTCGAATCTTCTTCCTCCAAACTATGGTTCAGGCTGGAATATGGAATTTTATTATTCTTGTTCGTAAAGAACCAACACCTAGTACTGGAATCATCGTTGACAGGATCCTGTGATTCCTCGCTTTGCTGGTAGTTGCTTCTTCTTGGTGTAGGACTAGGCGAATACTTGTTGGAGAGTCGTTGAAGCTTTCGGATAGTGCTTATAGGCACCACATAGAACTTTTGACCCAGCATTAACTCAGTCTCAGGTGCAACAATGGCGCATGGTTGCTGGAAAACATGTGGGTAAGCCACCACACATCTTGGGTTCCGGTAGATTATCTCCGCCGCAAGGATAGGTCGGTCATGGAGCTCCACGTGACCTCCTGGATGAACAATCTTCACAAAGAGGTTCTTGGTGTTTTTACTGCAAATCCAGCTTGAAAACACCATGTTCTTTTTTTTTTTTTTTTGGGGAGGATGAGAATGATTATGATTATAATCGGAGAAGTATTTCAAGGCACTGCCGTTTCCTAGAGACGGTCGAGAATATCCTTTCAATTTAAACAGCAATGAAAATTTCTTTCATTAGTTTGCTTCTTGTTTTGGTTTGATTCATTGATAATATCGTGGCAATGATGTTAAAATTCAAGCACACGCATTACTCAAAATTTTGTCTTCATTAACAAGGACAAACATGTCATGCCATTGGAATCTAATATTAATGAGCACTTCTTAATTGGATATCATTACATTTTTATTCCTACGGGCAACTATACTTATTTTTTGGCTCATCACGTGGCATATTCCCTTTTTTCACATAAAAACATTTCTAATTGTTGAACCCATTTCATTTCATTTCATTTGCACACAAATTACTTTAAATTATGATTATTTTTTCACTCCAATTTTATAAAAAAAAAAAATTATTTTAGTTCTTCATTTAATTTTTTATTTTTTTTAATTTTTTAATTTATATATTTTATCAAATCACTTCAAAATTAATGAAAAAGTTAACATCTTTTAATTTTATTGATGTGGTATACACGTAGATGACACGTCAGTGTTTAATTAATTTTTTAAGATTTTAAAAAGTTAATTAAATATATAAAAATTATTTTTAAAATTATTAAAAATGTATAAAATTATAAAAGAACATTTTTTATATTTTCTAAATTTTAAAAAAAATAATTAAATGCTGACATGTCATTTACGTGGTAATTCATGTGTATGCCACATTAACAAAAGTTAACTTTTTTATCCATTTTAGGATGATTTGACAAAAAAATATAAATTAAAGGGCTAAGAGAGAGAAAAAAAATTAAATAAAAAACTAAAATAATTTTTTATGTAAATTCTTAAATAGAGTCGAAATTAATGTTATGTTTGTGTGGGGGTGTTATTAGCAAAGCCTGAAACCATTTCATAAGGTCAACATCGACCGTCGAATACTTCAAGATACATTGGCATTGCCTGCAAAGCTTTATCATTCCATTCTTATTTGGAAATATTCCGCATAGGGGAAGTAGACAAAATTCAATGCTTCGGCTTTGGTTTGGCTTAGGCTTAGGCTTAGGCAATTCCCCCTTTTCAAGTGAATCTAATTCTAATTGCTAACTAATTTTATAAACCACATTGGAAAATACAAAAAATATGTTGTTTATATACAAGACTTTGCAAAAATACCAAATTAGAAAAGATTTAAGTAAGATTATCATATCATAATTCTAATTATTCTGTTACATTTATTAAATTTACACTACCCAACAAAGAATTTGTCCTTTTTTATCATTTTAAGTCGTCTTAAGTTGTTGTTTAAATAAAATGGACTTGAATATCTGACAATAAATGAATAGAAATCAAAGTAGATTTGAATATCAAAGATTAAAAAATTCTTATCCAAATTCGTTAAATATCCTAATCCACAAAATTGATCAAATTGAATAATGTTTTAACAATTAAGTGCCATCCTTAATCGAGAATTTCATTTTCTATTCCCTTTTTTTTTAGTACAAGGATCAGAGTAATACACAGATGATGTTAAATATCTGTATTTGGAATATAAATTCTACGTTGTACATCAGAAAATCACCAAAAAGACACTTCGAAGAAAAGGTTCATTTGGAAAAGAATGAGGGAAAACTAGTCTTCCAAATGCAGTGTTGTAGCAAAGAAGGGTAGATGCAAAATCAAAATTCAACACATCATGGTCACAAGTTCAGAATTTGTATAATCGGCACGAAAGAGATGGAAGAGAGGAGGCACCGACCGGCTATGTAAGTCTTAACGAACCTCCGAGTTCTATCGGTACAAGAGGGATGAGAGAATGCAGGACATCAGTTATGAGTGGCCTATAACTTGGTTCGGGCTGTATGCACAGCACCGCAACAGCAGCGACCTGTTCACAAATGACATAATTTGATGTTTATAAAGAGAACATGGGCATATGACGATGCGAATAAAATAATTTTCCATGTACCTGATATAAGTGCTTTAAATCCATTGTGTCTTTTATTACTGGATCAACTAACTTCGGAAGTTTCAATCTGTCGGTAAGCTGGGGCATGACCTATAAAAATAGTATATAAATGAAGTATTAAGCCATGGCTGAAAGAAATTCAAAATGTATGGTCCAAAGAAATTACCCATGTAACAAGAGATTGGTGCTGAGTTGGTGACATTTTCTCCAGCGGTTTCTTTCCGATTAGCAGCTCCAAAAGTACAACTCCGAAAGCATATACATCACTTTTATCGGTCAATTTACCTGAGAAACACAATCAGGTTTTTACTCTATCAAAGAGTGAGATTACATCTGGTACTAAAATCTCTCTTTTATGGAGCCATTTAGGAAGGAAGGACAACTATGTCTCCTTCATCTTTCTGTAGATTCGTAATTGCTCAAGGATTTCATGAATCACATTCAATGTCACTAACATCCCCATTTCTGTATGTTGTGTTTGCAAAAAGACGTATTGAACTAGAAAACGCAGCGGATCTCATTCCTAATTTCTTACTTATCGAAGCATAAAGAGCTTTGGCTTACCCTCTAAGAGGTACTCTGGAGCTACATAGCCCAATGTTCCGGACAACTTAACGTTTTTGTTCTGAGATCCAGTAGTCACAGCAAGGCCAAAGTCCGATAGCTGAAGCAATGAAAAGATAGTTAAGGGAACCATTCAAAGTTGACATTTCAAGAAAGATCCGTAAAGACACGAGCTTTCATGTCTGTCATGCATAATGTTACCTTAGCATTGAAGTTGGAATCGAGAAGGATATTAGAAGACTTTATATCTCTATGGACGACTGGTGGATTGCAGTTCTCGTGAAGATACTCTAACGCTCTATCAGACATTTCAAACCAAATTAACAACAGATAAGCAATGAATCAGAGTAAGAGATTAGAACAGAATCGGATATGGAGAATTCACCTAGCAACATCAATTGCAATTTTCATTCGTAAATTCCAGGTTAAAGCTGATCCTTGAGAAAGTCCTATAATGTCCAAACCAATAAAATTAGATCAAAAGATAAACTTTAGCCATCTTCAACTAACTTTCACTATTCTTTGTGACTTTGGGATCAAGAAAAGGAGTTCATATACCGTGTAACTGACTCTCCAAAGAACCATTTTGCATCATTTCATATACAAGTAACTTTGTTTCACCACGGATACAGTAACCTAAGAGCGATACAATATTCTGATGCCGGATTTTGACCAGCCAGTCCACCTCATTCTGCACATTGCAATAAACCCAGGAAGGATGTATCAAATGCACACAAACTAGATATCAAAAATCTATTTCAGTCGGGCACAAAATGTTACCTCGAATTCCCTTTCAGCATCCACTCCTCCATTATCTAATTTTTTCACAGCAGCAACAAATTTGTCATCGAAGCGAGCTTTATAGACATGTCCACGACCGCCCTCACCCAGAACATTACTTTCCCCGAAACCGTTTGTTGCAGCTTCCAATAACCGATACTCGATGACAGCTACTGATCCCTTTTTCCCAGCCATCCATAAGGAATTAAAACGATCCACAATTGGACTCAATGAAACTGCTTTTGTAGGTTCTGCAGATTGCGTAGCGAAAACCAAAACAAAAAACAGAGTTGAAATTGGAAGACAAGAATCAAGGCATAATCTTAACCTCAAGGTGAAAACTTGGAAGCCAAAAACATAAGGTGATTAAGTGAGACAAAAAAAAGATACCTAGGTTTTTTTGTTTGCTTTTCCCATTGGAGTTGTTCAAGATTTTCTGTCTACATATCCAGAAACATAACAAAAAGAGCAATATTCCAGCAAGGAGAGTGGAGGCAACAATTAGAGCTATAAGAATTCTCTTGTTTAGATCCTGGTGGTGCACTACTCGAACAACAGCCACCCCTGCTTTACCATTAACATGGTTATTTAAATTAGCATATCTGTAGGTAAACGGAAGGAAAAGAACCTTCATTCTTGTTTGCATAAATAACTATACTTTCAAAAATAAATAAAAGAAATGGGACAAATTGTTGGTTACTATTCCAAACAAGTTAACTTTGGCCACTTTAATGGAATTAGTAATTATTCCTAACAGCCAAACTACTGAAAAATCATAAGCCTATAGGCACAGTGCACAATATGTGTTAAATCCTGGGAAATAAGAGAAAAAAATTAATAATAACAGTAGAGTAATGCAGAAATCTAGACCATCTGAAGCAAGCAAACGAAACAACCCCATTTAGAAGAAATGAAGAACAGATTACAAACTCAAAGCCAAAAAAAAAAAAAAAAACGTAGAGTTGAGAAACCTGGAGAAACAGCTTCCATCTTTGTAGAAAACTGAGAAATGGGTTCTTGTTCAGAAGGAAGAACAGAAGCGGATGTGAAGGGAACAGTTGACTGTGGTCGGGCATGAATTAAGAGTGAAAACAAAGAAAAGGAACATGCCCACATGGGAAATAATAGACACAGAAGATTCATCGTGTCTCCGCTACGACAGAAGGGACGATAGAGAGAATTTAAAAAAAAAAAAAAAATCAAAATGTAGGAACTAATGAATGAAACTTCTTTTCCTGTTCAAAGATCTTGCTGTTTCACTTTTGAATCTATCTATGGTTAACTCTCCTTTTGAGGGGGAAAAATTGCAGGAAACTAAGAAAAAGAAAAAGAAAAAGAACTCTTGTCTTCTTCTTTTTTTTTTATTTATCTTAAATTTAATCAGTTAAATAATGTGTGGGGGAGTTGATGGACATAGTGCATCATGTGTGACAGTTAAAAAAAGAGAGAGTTTCATTTAAGTTTTATGAGTTTAGGGTTTAGACAGTTGGGATGTAGATATACAAAGTTGATTAGTCTCAGAATACAGTTATTACTCAACTGCTGAATTTAAGATCTTTTATGGATAGTGGCTCTTCTTCAACATTACGATATAATTAATTTTTCTTTTCCAGAGGACCCTAAATACTGTTTAAACCTTTCATGCATTTCTCATTTGTAAACATGGATTAATTAAATCCTTAAGTAGTTTGGCGCGTTTAAACTTTTGAAGGTTGTTTTTGTTTTGGATGGAGAAAATTTGTATAACTTTAACAAAGTTGATAGCAGAAGTTATAGTGGGCCCCGTTAAAGATGATTTAGAAGTTGCCTTGGGTTTTACTTGGATCCAATTGCATGAACCCGCCTAAACCAACCAAGGTAGTATTCAATTATTACTAACTTTCAACTTTTATGTCTTCCCAAACCTTTTACTTCCTGTTTCAACTCTTATTTATATTATTATTTTCAAATATAAATATTTATATTACTTACCAATCTCAATTTCCTAAACTCCTCATTCGTCAAATTAAATTTAAATCTAATAAAGTAGAGGATATTCTCAAATAAATAAATAAAGGATGAGACATTATGAGATGGGGCAGCAAACTTCAAGTGGCCGTCGCAAAGGGACACCTACCCGACCTTTAAAATCCAACGTCCCAATCAGAGTTTCTTATATATATATTTAAAAATAATATTAAACACTAAATTGAATTTGGATATGTTGAAGTTTCCACCTTAACCATCATATTAATTCCATTTATTGTCGGGTTAAGTAGGAGACTGTTTTCTTCCATTCCCGATCAAAGTTAAAGAAGCAAAAATCTATTTATGCTAGCAAATTTTTAATCTCTAGTTTTAAGTATCCAACATTTAATTATCCTAATACAAGTATGCAACTTAATCTGCGATATATATAAAAATTATTTCCTCATAATTTGGTGAAAAGCTCTTCACATTCACATGAGAGAAGTGATTTATGTTATTTATATAGGTCACATGTGGCGATGGTGGTCAGCTCACCCTAACAGCTGAATTAATTATTTCTTCTTATATCTTCTTTTATTTTTTATTTCCAAATTTCTTTACACTTAGAGGATTTTATAAAACAATGCTAAATATTAAAAAGCTTTTTGTAATGGGATTTCTTAATTTAATTTATTGTAGGGTTAAGTAAGAATCTATTTTCTTTGATTTTTCATATGAATAATTTTACTATTGTGGAAATGTTGTAAAATTAAAGTTAAAGATCGTGTTTGATAATTTTTTCGTAAAAACTGTTGATGTTTAAATAATAATAAATATGATTCTTATCACCTGCTTTCTGTTGGGTTATTTTTTTTTTTGGGATCAAATAGAGTGAAACTTTGAAGCTCATGATATGTACAAAGTCCTCACACTCTTCATATATTTTGAATTTAATTCTCATACTTTTAATCTTAGGAATTTAATTTTTTCACTTTTCAAATTTAAAAAATTTAAGTTTAATTGTTAACACTGTTAAACGTATTTTATTCAATTCGCCAGTGTAAAACATTGAAATTAAAAAAAAAAAAAACTTACTTAATAGCCACATAAAAAATACATAACAATAAGCTTAAATATAACCAAAAAAAAAATTAATGGTGTTATCAACTCTCAAAAATTATTAAACCTTTTAATCAAAATAAAATATTTAAGCTAACTAATAATATTATAAAGTTGAGATACCAAATTATATCAATAATTAAAGTATAGATATTAAATTTCAAATCTAACTCAAATATAAGAACTAAAATTAAAATTTAATCATTAATATATGATTAAAAAACAGTAAAAATATGTGTATTTAGATACATGTCATAAATTTAAATTTAAAAAAAAAAATTGCTTACATTTTTTTTTTCATTTTTTAAGATCGTGAAGAGTGGTAATTGAGAATATATATTAAGGTAAAGCAAAGAAAATTTGTGTTAATTAATAGGCTATGATAAAATTATAATTTTTTTGAAAATTCAGGCTAAAATTTTATATTAAAAGAATTTAAATTGAATTATTAATTTACGAGAGATTATAATATAATTTTAGGGTAAAGGTCTTTGCTTGTCTCTTGGACTGGTCTGAATATAAATAAAATATTATTGATAATATTCGAAACATTTATGTACAAAGTGAATTAGGCCCCAATATTTAAAGTTGAAAGTCTAAAAAAAAAAAACGAATTCCTCCTAAACAAAAAATAAAAACCCTTGAATCATTCTCTATTTTTCTGAACATTCATTGGCTCAATATTTTGGTGTGCACAGGGGACAGAGTCAGTAAATTTAGATTGTGGACAATCTTCTAAAATGGATAAGTATTTTTGGGTTTTAATGTGTGGAAACAAATTTAATTATTTTTAAATAAAATAATTATTCTTCAAATTTTTTTGTGAATCCTTTTTTTCTTTTGCGAAAATACTTAATAGTGGTTTGTTGAGTGTGTTACAACTGAAATGATGTTTTTATCCTCTCT
This sequence comes from Gossypium sturtianum, assembly GCA_025698515.1. Classification (NCBI taxonomy): domain Eukaryota; kingdom Viridiplantae; phylum Streptophyta; class Magnoliopsida; order Malvales; family Malvaceae; genus Gossypium; species Gossypium sturtianum. The sequence goes on along the minus strand of CM046955.1, from coordinate 160,966,283 downwards.
CTCTCTCTTCTTTTTGATAGATTATCCTCTCTCCTTACATTAGTGTTGGGAGGAGATTTTTAAAGAGGAAGGTGAATTGGACATGAATTGTGGTCATCACACACTCTACTCCACAAGTGCAAGGGTAGTGTGGCAGACTAGAAGTATAGTAGCTGATGTGAAGCAGTTAAATAAAGCAACGTTGAACTTGAAGAAATGATAGCTTGACGTGCATTGATAAAATTTATTTTTTATCTTCAAAGAAATGAATAAGCTCACTTTACGTGAAGTGATGAGATGAGACTAGAAAGCAAAGTCTGGCTAAATTTTACTCCTAAATGTAAGTATTAAACAATTTAACGATGAATGATAAAATTAAGAATATTACAATATTGAATTTAAATACTTACCTCTCATTAAAAGAAAATAATTTCTTACAATATGAATTTTTGGATTGAATCGATTTTATTTAATAATTCGTATTCAATTGATGGATGCTGTTCGTTATCCAACGCCTCCTCTGCTGGGATTTTATGTTTCTTTGTCGAAAAGCAATCGCAAACTAAATTAATGCTGCGAAAACATAGGCCTCAGAATTGCACGTGAAGCGGTGTTAGTTAACAAATATGCAGCTCTAGACTTGTTCACATTGAACTTTTTTCATAATTAAAACACAACTAGCCTTATAATAAAATAACATCATATAAAAATAATATTTCTACAAATGAACACTTATCAAAAAGTAATAAAAATTACAATTTTGTTGAATGAAATTAGAGAAAAAGTATTGAAAACAATTGTTGAGTCGTTGAATTTGGGAAAGCCAGGGTTTTTTTTCCTATTAGTATCTTTTTCTTTAATTTTGTTTAAGAGTTGAGTAGTTGGCAGTTTTATAACTTTATGTGAAATTTGTTTTGTTAGAAAATATTTAAATTTTATTAAATTACCTCTCAATCTCATTTTCAATTATCTAGTGATACTTTAACTTGTTTTTTTTAATTAAATTTACATTGATTAACTTGTAACATCAATTCAATTAATTGTCTAAATAATAGTATAAATGTATTGATTTTTGTCATTTCTCCAATTAAATTACTACTCAATTAACTTATGAAACTAATTCAATTAAGTATTTTAGATATATAAATTTAAAAAATAAATTAAAGAGAATTATATATAATATAATCGGCTTTTTTAAGATCAGTAGATAAATAAGAAAAAAAGAGTAAGTAAATGATTCAAATATTTTTAACTTAAAATTGTTAATATTTTCATTTATAGTAGTTTTAGAGGTTTTTTTTTTTTTATTATTATTGGTAGAAGTAAAGGATCCAGTTCGAAACCACCGGATAGGTACATGAGAAAAATCTACTAAAATACTTTCAAGACTTTTAACATAAAAAAAAAAAAAAAAAAACTGTCTCAAAGGATTATAATTTAACCCAAATTAATTAAAATAAATCACTAGTTGAAAACATCTTAATGATTGAAACATGAACAATTAGTAAAAAGGATTTAACTCCTAAAAACAGGGAATTATGGCACATTTAATGGATTTAACTATCAAAACCAATCACTAGATGAAAACATCTTCAAAGGGTTTTTCGTTTTATATGAAAGTGGGGACAAATTATGAGATGGTGTCTCATTCTTGGGTAAATGTATAATAAAAATAATTGTATTAAGAATTGAATTGTATTTTATCATTTTTACTAAAAAATGGGAAAATTAATTCTTGTATTTTAGATCAAAAAGTAAATTGATTCTGTTAAAAATTTTATTCATTTTTACTATTAAAAATTGATTCATATAATTAGCATGAGATATATGTGGCACGCCACGTACTATTGTTTGATAATTTCATCAACCATGCCAATTTTTAACAATAAAAATAAATAAAATTTTTAATAAGATCAACTTACTCTTTAATCTAACTACAATGATCAATTTACTCATTTTTTGAGTAAAAGAGACAAAATGCAATTTAACTTTTTGTAGAAAGGCCTTCATTGTACTTTTGCCATCATTCTTAATCTTTTACTGTTTATTACTCGTACTAAATTATGGTACACTTATAATATGAGTACGAAAATGATATAAAATGATAATAAAACTTTAATTACAATTAAATTTAATTTTTAAAATTTTTAAGATTTAAGTTTAGATTCTATGTCTATTATTTATGTTTTATTTTGAGTATAAATATTCTTTTGTAAATTTTATATGAAAAATAAAACATTGTATTTGTCAAAACCACTTTTTTTGTTTGAAAAACGGGCCGACTTTAAAAAGGAAAATGGAGTCGCCACTAATCTTTTTTTGAAGTGTGATTGGGTCACCTTATAAAACATTTTGGTCTACGAATCTTAAGCAAGCAGTCCGTGATCGGTTTACATACGAGGAAGGATTAGCACCTTCATAGCGCCCAAATTTGGTACCTTACTAATTGATTAATGTCCTAATATCGAAAATTGGAAGAGATTTTAAAATACGAGTCCTTTAGAAAATGTTTGGATAATTTGAATTGGATATCGAAATTCTCTTGTTCCGAAAAGATGAAATACCACATCCAGCACGTTAGGACACGATGTTTCAAACCCAGATACCAAGATCATTTCATGATTTCCAAAATTCATGCATTGCAATTTTAAAAAGGGTATTCCACTATTTGGCCAAACCAAAAAACCGAAACCCAGCACGATTGGGCACGATTTCTCGAATTTCCAAACATGAAATATTGCCTTATTTAAGAAAACACGGTCAAAATCTCTAAAGGATATTTAGTCATTTGGACGAACGGAAAATCGAAACCCAGCACGATTGGGCACGATTCCTCGAACTTCCAAACACGAAACATTGCCTTGTTTAAAAACCTTTTTATGAGTTTGGGTAAAAAAAGTGGTAAAAGAAAAGTCGATGTAACCTTTAAAATTAAAAATTAGTCAAAACGTAACAATGGTTCTACTTGGTGACTATTGGTAATGTAAGCATGATAATAATAAAGAATGATAAAAATAAATATAATAGGAGGAAAAAAAATAAACGATAGTATTAATAATAAAAAATGATAAATAATAGTAATGATAAATAGTAATAATAATAATGAAAAAAAATTAAAATAAAAAATAATATTGATAATAAAAATAGTAATAATAGTACTAATAGAAATAAAAATAGTATTAATAATCAAATAATAGTGATAATATTAAAATCAATAGTGATAATAACCAAAAATTAATAGTAATTGTAACAATAATAATAATAATAAGTATAATTGTAGTAATAATAATATATGTATAATAATAGTGATAAAAAAATATTAGTAATGAAAAATAGGAATAATAATATTGGAAAGTTGAAAGTAATAGTATTAATAATAATTGTAAATATAATAGGAAAAATACGATTATAATAACAATAATATACATATAAAAAAAGTAGTAATAATAAAATAATAATAATGAATATAGTATTAAGGATAAAGTAAAAGGAAAAACAAAAAAACAATAATAGTGATGATAATATTAAAACAGTAAGCATAATTTAAAAATAATTAATTTAAAAACAAAGTAAAATAGGGACTAAATTGAATTTAAAACAAGAGTTTAGGGCAAAATCAAGAACAAATGAAAGTGAATGGGCCAAATCGTAATGCGCGCGCAACATAGAGGGACCAAAATAGAAAATAACCCCACCCTCTGAAACGGTGCCGTTCGAATGCGGACCAAATTGAAACGGGGAAAAATTATTGGGCAAAATCGGGAATAAAAAACTTGTTTGTAAAACCATGAAAAAGCGGAGGGGCTAAATGCGCAATTAGCCCCTCCATCAAAACGCGCGGATCCTTCCCCCGTGCGGGTCAGGTCGCGGGTCAGAGGCCCAAAACGACGTCGTTTTGGCCTCTGAACCCAATGCTCAAAACGGCACCGTTTGGTTTAGCTATAAAAGCTAAAATTTTCCAAAAACTTTCAATTTATTCCTTCTCTCCAAAAAAAAAAAAAAACTCTTTTTTCCCTCTCAACTCTCCCTCATCCGGCCAAAGTCTCTGACGCCGACCATCGCGTACGACCACCGATCGATGTTGCTTGGCCATCACCACATGTGTGTGCCGGAACCCCAAAACAGGTAAAAGTCTTCCCTTTTTTACTTTAAAAACCTTTAATATATATATATATATTATATGTATGGGTTTAAAACAAAAATAAAGCAAAATAAAAAGGGAAAAATTAGTGTTCGAAAATGAGAAAAAAATAGAAAAATAACTAAAAGAAAACCTTTGCTCTTAGTATTGATCTCTGTATATGCTGCGTATTTACTTGTGTGTATTGCTTCTCTCTATTAAAAAACCGTAGTCCTTTACAAAATTCGTATCTTGGCTTTTATAGCCGACTTTTACAACTTAGGGCTAGTTTGGCAATGCTTTTGAAAAGTGCTTTTGAAAAGTGTTGTGGAAAAGTGCTTTTGAAAAGTTTATTTTAAAATTTTAGTGTTTAGCATTGCTGTCAAAAAGTGCTTTTAAGAAATAAAATGTCCATTTTAGACATGTTATTATCAAGTAACAAATATGCATTTAAATAAAATTTAAATTAGTTAATATTATTATATTTTAGTAAGAATATAAAAAATTACTATAACTTATTAATATTTTAATATATGAAATATAAATTTTAAATATTTTTAAGTAATAAATATTAATTACTTATAAAATTTAATTAGAATTATATAAACTACATTTTAAATATTTAAATATAACCATTAAATATTTGTAATTAGTATTTTAAAAAATATTTTTTTATTTTTATTTAATGATTTTAACACATTTGTAATTAAGCACCAAGAAAAAAAAAGGAAAAGTACTATGTTATTAGAGGGGTGAAAAAGTAATTAAGCACTAAAAGTGCTTTTGGGAGAAGAAAAAGTTAAAAATTTTAGCTTTCCTTTTCGAAGTGCTTTCAAAAGCACTACGAAAAATCAAAATTTCAAATAAAAGAAACATTTCGCACACTTTTTTCTTCCAAAAGTGCTTTTGGAGTCAGAAGTACTTTTGAAAAGCACAGAAGAACTAGCCCTTATTCTCCTATTTTGTAGGTACGTGGTGGAGAGGGCGAGCGTTGGAGGCTCGCACGATGCGAAGAGGCAGGCGACGTGGCCGCGAGGGCTGCTTGCGGCGGCGCCAAAGGCTGGCTACTAGGATTTCTGTTTGTAAAAAAAAACTTTGGGCTTAGTGGGCCTTGCAATGCATTGGACTGTTTATTAATTTTTGTTTTTAAATTTTTTTTTAATTTTGGTTAATAATATTGGGCCGGGCAATAAAAAATTGGGCTCTACAGTATTATTACAAAATTAAATTTTAACATAATTTTTAATATCAACTCCATCATCTATTTGATGAGACTTAAAATAAATTTATTTGTTTTTCCAAATTCCAAGGATGAAGGGGTCTGCTTCGACATCTAGATTAGTAAAGTACATTGCAACATGTGGCAGACTTAACTAAATATGCGGGGTATCATCTATTAATTAGCTTTCTTTGCTTTTCTTCTCACATCTCATCTATATGATCCAAATTTGTTTGAGATTTTTACCTTCTCTCTTTAGGGTTTGTGATAATCTATACATTTATAAAGGTACTTGGGAATGAATTTGGTGTCAATTAATTCAGTAGTAAAATTATTAAACAATTAAAATTTTATTATAATCTATTTACGAAGTAAAGATGAAGTATGCTATTTTTTTTTTTTAAATTTATCTATTATTTTTATTTCTCAATGTATTTATTATAGTAGGCTCAATAACTAATCTTTCATATTCTATGAGTCCATATAAAAAACTAATATAATATGAAATATCCGAGTAAAAAATTATTTAGCAAATATATTTATAAAATTTAATGTATTAAATGAGTTTTTAGTTAAACTGGTAGAGTTAAGATGTTAAAAACCAAAGACCCTAATCACCAAGAGTGCTCTCCATAGAGTCCTAAAGAAAACAACAACTGTTGTGGTTTGGGATGGCAGAGATCGGTGGTGACGAAGGGGTAGAAAGGGAGGATATTTCCCTTCTTGCCGAAGAATTGGTTCAATTGTCTGTAAAGGGATCAGTTGTTACTCCAAGTGACAAGCCAACTTTGATATGTTCAATTTGGACAACAAAGTTTTACAATCCAGAAAGCTTTAAGGCTCAGATGAAGAGTATTTGGAAGATAAAAAAGAAGTTTGAGTTCAAGTCAGTAGGTCAGAATTTATTCTTAATTATTTTTTATTTGGAAGAAGATCTAGAGACGGTTTTAGAGGGGAGGTCGTGGTTGTTTCAAAAGAACCTGATTCTTTTTAACAGATTATTACAACCAATAGAAATATCACAGATCAGGTTAAATTCTTCCCCATTCTGGTTAAAGATAGCAGGGTGTTCGCCTGAATTTGATAAAAAAGATTTACTTCATGCAATAGGGGTTTCTTTTGGTGGAATTATCAGATCTGAAATCAATGGAGAAGTATGTCGTCTTAGAATTAATATTGATGTGCAAAAACCCCTTAGACGTGGTATTTTTGTATCAACTGATAATTTCAATAAGTCATGGGTTCCCTTTAAGTATGAGAAGTTACCAATTTTCTATTTTGGGTGTGGAAGAATGGGGCATGGTCTTGAAGATTGCCAAGTGGTAGATCCTACAAGGAAGAATAAAGTCAAGTCCGATCCACCTTTTTCGTTAGCTTTAAAAGCAGAATCAACCTTAGTCGAGAAGGAATGCGTGAAATTTAATGCTTTCTCTAAAATGGGAAGGGTTCAGTGCTGCTATACAGGAAAAGATGGGGTACATTCTCCAAGGAGGAAAGTAGATGGAGATTTGGATCATATGAATGGGATAATCCAGCGTAGAGTTGCTTCGATTAATGAGGATGGAAAGCCTTCAGGAAGGGAGGAAGAACTGAATTCTACATGAGTTGTTCTGTCTCATGAGGAAAATCATAATGAAACAAGTAATCAAATTTGTGCTAAGAAAACCCGATGGAAGAGATTGGAATTAGTTCAGCCAGTGTTGATAAAGGAAAAAGAATGCGATGTAAAAAAGAGGAAGTCCTCGAAAATTGGTAGGGAGAATCAGCTTAGAGCAAGTTTTGATGCTAGTACAAAAAGAATGAAGAAAGAAGAAAAACAGGTTTGTGAAGGGAATTTTTCTGTTGATGAACTTGATGTTACGGGTAGTGATGATAATCTACAAACTAAAAGATCGGCGGCTGCCAAATGGCAAGCCGACCGGACGCAATGAAATACATAAGTTGGAATGCCCGTGGGTTGGGGAGTCCGCGGGCTACTAGGAGGCTGCAAAATTTCTTAAAACAGCAGAATCCCCAAATGATCTTCTTAATGGAGATAAAAATTGACAGGAAACGAATGGAAAAAGTTAGGGTGAGTTATGGTTTTTCAAATGGGATTGATATTGATGCAGATGGTACACGTGGAGGTCTAAGTTTAGCATGAAAGGAAGATTTTTCTGTTACTCTAAGGAGCTTCTCAAATAATCACATTGACGTTATGGTCAGAGAAGGAAATTTTGATGCAAACTGGAGATTTACGGGTTTTTACGGTTCTCCCTATGATAGTAATAAAAACGAGTCATGGAACCTATTACGAAAATTGGGGGAAGATAAAAATCATCCATGGTTAGTGTGCGGGGATTTTAATGAGATCTTGTATTCTACTGAGAAGAGGGGAGGGATTCCAAGGGAGGAAAGGAAGATGGAGTCATTCAGAGAAGTTTTAGAAGAATGTCAACTTGAAGACATAGGATATTCGGGGGTATGGTTCACCTAGGAAAGAGGAAATTTTGTAGCAACAAATATCAGGGAAAGATTAGACAGAGGAGTTGCGAATAAAGAATGGAGAACTCTTTTCCCAACAGGTACTATTTATCATCTTCCTCATTCGATGTCGGACCATTGTCCTCTTCTTATTAATACAATGAGTGAAAGAACTCGTTCTAGAAATTCTGATTTAAGTTTGAGGCACAGTGGGCCACGGAAGAATCACTTGAGGCTAGTATTAGAACATCTTGGGAGTCAACTACAGGTTCAATTTTGGAGAAATTAGGAAGTCTACAAAGAAATCTTAAAGAATGGGAACGTTCAATTAAAAAGGGGAGGGAGGGGCTAAAGAAGAAGTTGTCCAAGGATCTTGAATTGCTGATATCAGAAGAGAGAGATGATGATACTCTAGAAAGGATTACCGACACAAAGGTCCGTTTGAATATGAAAATTGATAGGGATGAAATATACTGGGAGCAGAGAGCTAGGGCTAATTGGCTTAAAGCGGGAGACAAAAATTCGGCTTTTTTCCATAAATACGCATCAACTCGAAAGAAAATTAACACGATTTCTCGATTAGAGTTAGAAGATGGAAGGGAGACTACTGAGGAGAATGAGATCGTTGAATCAGCTTTTTCTTTTTTCAGGAATCTTTTCGTGTCCAGAGGAGTCGGTGAATTTTCCCATCTACTTCAAGGCATTGAGAAGAGAATTTCATCTGACATTAATGCTTCGTTATTATCAGTCTTCACAGAAGAAGAGGTGTTTTCAGCTTTAAAAGCAATGGGACCAACTAAAGCACCAGGACCTGATGGGTTTCCAGCAATATTTTTTCAAAAATATTGGCACATTGTAGGTAAAGATGTTACTTCCTTTTGTTTGGGAATTTTGAACAATGGTCAGAACTTTGGTCATCTAAACTCGACAGATATTGTGCTTATACCAAAGATCCAAAATCCTAGTAATCTATCAAATTTTAGACCAATCAGTTTATGTTCGGTTCTTTATAAAGTTGTGGCAAAGGCAATAGCTAATAGACTTTAGGGAGTAATGGAGATATGTATTGATGAGTCACAAAGTGCTTTTATTCCGGGTAGGCTAATCTCTGACAACACCTTATTGGCGTATGAGTTGTTGCACACGTTTCGTAGAAAGCGTACGGGAAATAAGGGATTCATGGCAGTAAAGCTCGATATGAGTAAGGCGTATGATAGGGTTGAATGAGCTTTTATTAAGGAAGTTATGTTGAAAATGGGGTTTGATGACAAATGGGTTGATCTAATTCTAAAATGCATCACTACTGCATCTTATGTTGTTAACGTTAATGGGATCAGGGGAGAATTTTTTCAAGCTACTAGGGGTTTGAGACAGGTGGATCTCTTAAGTCCCTTTCTCTTTTTATTTTGTAGTGAAGGATTATCGGCTTTAATGAAAATGGCCCTCAAAGAAGGTGGATTAAAAGGAGCAAAAGCAAGCCGGAGTGGACCAGCGATTACACATCTATTGTTTGCTGATGGCTGCATCCTCTTTGGAGAAGCAACAAGAAAGGGAGCAAGTTTGTTAAAAGGGATTTTGAAGGAATACGGTGATTGTTCAGGCCAATGTGTGAATTTTAGTAAATCCTCGGTTTTTTTCAGTTCAAATACGAAAGAAGTACATAAGGAGGAAGTATTGGGAATTTTGGGAGTGAGACCATCAACAAATATGGAAAAATATTTAGGCCTCCAAAGTTTGGTTGGCAGACGTAAGAAAGAATATTTTCAAGCTCTAAAAGAAAAGGCTATACTCAGAATTAAAGGCTGATGTAATAGGTTCTTATCTCAGGGCGAAAAAGAGGTTTTTATAAAATCAGTTCTTTAAGCAATTCCTACCTATGCTATGTCGTGTTTTCTCTTACCAAATTCTTTTTTGTGAGGAACTTGAGAAAATTATTGCAAGATTTTGGTGGCAAAAGAGTTATGGGAAGCAGGATATTCATTGGTGCCAATGGCAGAACTTGTGCTGTTTAAAAGAGGATAGTGGAATGGGTTTCATGAGTTTGGCCAAATTTAATGTGGCATTACTGGCAAAACAAGGCTGGCATTTTATGAACAATCCAGATTCCTTAGTAGCGAAAGTCTATAAAGCTAAATATTTTTCGAACGCAAACTTCATAAATTCGAGTTTGGGGAGTAACAGTTCGTTTACATGGAAAAGCATATGGGCAACTAAGGGTGTGTTAATGGATGGTCTTTGTTGGAAGGTGGGAAGAGGTACAGAAATCTCAGCTTTAAACGATGCTTGGGTACCGGATTTGTATAATTCCAGGTTAATTTCTTATGTCAACAGTTTAAATGATTTTAAAGTGACCGATTTGATAGATCATAGCAGCAGAAAATGGAAAAATGAGGTGTTAGAGTCTACCTTTTCGGACTTCATAGTTGAAAAGATTCTGCGCATCCCGCTAGCAAAGGAACCGAACGATGATGTGATGGCCTGGAATAGAGAACCCTCGGGAGAATTCACGGTACGAAGCGCCTACAAACTATTACAACATACTGAAATGGATCCTAGGGCTTATGCCTTACAAACAATCTACAAGAATTTCTACAAAAAATCTGGACACTAAATCTTCCTTCTAAGATCAAAATCACAGCATGGAAAATTTCGTGGAATTATCTTCCTACAAGGGTCAACATGTATCATAGGAAACTGTCGAACATTCAAATTTGCCCTCGTTGCGGAACAGGAGCAGAGGATACAAGTCACTTATTCCGTGAGTGTCCTGTTTCACTAGAAATTTGGGAGCAGTTATCTCTTCTGGATTTTTTCAAAGCTTCAGATATGGGGTTTAAGGAATGGCTTACCTGGGTCTTTGAGCAGTGTACTCCTATACAGTGTACACTGTTATGTTGCACCTTGTGGGCCATCTGGGGTGAAAGAAACAGGGGTGTTCACGAGAGAATCCATAGATCTGTAGAGAAAACAATAAAATTCATTAGAAATTACATCCTGGAATTAGACGCGATTGAGGAAGTAACAAAAATGAAAAAAGTTCAGTTAGAAGCTAAACGATGGAAACCCCCTTCAGAGCAGTTTGTCAAGATGAATTTCGATGCAGCGTTCGATAGTTCTTTGTGTCGAGCAACAGTGGGTATAGTGGCCAGGGATAGGGAAGGTTGATCTTGCTTTCACTCTCAATGATACATGAAAAAGTATCATACGCTTTGCAAGCGGGAGGCAATCGCTTCTGAGCGTTGCAAAGGCGCACTTGCGGTGTCGACATGCGATGGAGGAAAATAGTTATTGAGGCGATGCGTTAACAGTAATAAAGAAATGCAGAAATCAGATGAAAGATAGATCAATGATAGGGGCTATTATTCATGACATTCATCGATTCTGACACAAAGATTGAGAAGTGTTGTTTTGAGCATATACCAAGAGAATCAAACAACCTAGCCCATATTTTGGCTCTGAAACTTTAAAATTGTTGAGAGAGTTTTACACGGTAGGTGGTGTTAGGAGTTTGCCAAGCATCGAATGAAAAGGATATAAAGGAAAATCAAATCTACAGAGGATATGATAATGAAGAGAGGAGGTGTGTATAGAAAGGAAGGGCGGTGGAGAGAGCAATCTCGAAATGAAGCGGATGAGCAGACAAAAGGGTGCTCAAACGATAATTCCAAGAAGATAAAGCACTTGATTGAGAAATAGGGAAGCGTCCAAAAGAAGATATACTGATGGGACGATTGGACTGCTGAGTGGATTTCTGATTGGGCAGATGTGAGGCGGATTTTAATGCTTCCAGACTTTTCTTTGTTTACTTTCAAAATTTTAAATTATCTAATCAGGTTTTTATTAGGCCCAGTTTAGTTTATTTTAGGAATCTGTTTGTTTTCATGGGTTTTAGGCTGCAATTTTTGGACCTTATGTTATTTTGTAATTGGTTTCAGGAAGCAAATATAAGCCCAATTTGAATCTTTTCAACAACAAAAAAATGTTAAAAACCATGTTATTTTATGTTCAAATCTTATTATACATGTAATTTTTTAGATTTTATATAAAAATATAAAAAATAGATAAATACCTTAGAGTAATATTTCTTACTTTGTAAAAATAAAATAATTTTTTGATAATTTCAAAACTAAATTGGAACCCAGTTAATGAATGACTTAATCAAATATTTAAATATAAATAATAGTAGTAACCATGATGTGAGTGAAAAAAGAAATTATATAAAATATATTTATTAAAAGTTTACATAAATACTTGACTTTGGTTGAAATGATAAAATTTAGAAAAATTAAATATTATAGATATGTGACTTAGATTAAATATTGAATTATTTTGATTATTATGTGTGAATTTTTATTTACTATAGAAATATTAAAAACACAATTATAATAATATAATTTAATTACTAAAAATATATTTTTTAATATTTTTCAAACTCAAATGGCTTGTTATACGAAACAATCAAATATTTAATATATATAGGAAACTTTATCCATAATAATAAATTAAAAATTATCATTTATTTAAAATATAATCATTTTAAATTAAATCCTCTAGAAGGTGCTGAACAAATTATTCGTGAGGATGCACAGGGCGTGGGGCGTCTTCGCCTAGTCACTGTTTCTTACGCTGTGGACGACAGGAATCCCAATGAGCTTTAAATGGCTACTTGGGCCTTCAAGAGGAATTAGTAAAGTTTTAGGACCAAATTCCTTCCAATTTAGTAGTTTTCTTCAAATTGGGTTCATGACGCTTTGTGTTTACATTTTCTTTTGGACCATGTTTTTATAAAATTTTGACCAAACGAAAAATATTTAACCACTAAATGCTCGAATAAAAGTCAATTATGAATTTCTTTTATACAAATCTTATTTTTACTATAATTATTTCTCAATTTTTAAATGCTCAAATCTATATGTTGTTAATTGCTGCGATAGCAATTGTTTAAGTGTTGAAATAATGATTAACTTTTTTTATTTGAGGAACACACCATTTAAATAATGTTTAGGTGTCAATATTTGACTCTTTTTTTTTGTCTTGCAGATGATGAGAGTGCAATCACCCAAAAGCAGTAGAGATGCTTTGAAAGAAATTGGCACAGAAAAGAATCTCCTGCTTCCATAAGCAATAGAAACCTGGATGATTTGTAGGGTTGGTAATGCATTTTAGAGAAGGGCCCTCCCTCGACGATACCTTTCAAGCACAAGCACGCTAGTGCCACACACTTGTATGTCATGCTGTTAATGAAAATTAATTAAACAAGAAAGTAAAAGTGAAAAAAAGAAAGTGAATGATACAATTTTTATAAAAGATTCAAAAATATTTAAATCAAGATTTTTACAACTTTTATTTTTAAAATTTATATTTTTTTTAATTTAGAAAATTTTTAAAATTTAAGGACCAATTTCAAATAGGATGTCTAATTGAATTAATTGAGTGGTTTAATTAGTTTTTATGAAAAAAACTATTTTAAACAGAGTTTAGATCAACAGTGGGTTTTTTGATACATAAATAAATGAAATTTGAAACCCAAAATACCGAATAAATTCAATAGCATTTGTGTTGACAAAAACAAAAATTTATCTCCATCCAAATTCTAAAATATTCTAAATATTTATTGATTTTTTATATAATATACTTTTAATAAAGTTCCGTCCACTGCATTTAAGGTCCAATGGCTCCCCTCTGACATCTTCATATTCTGAACAATTATATTAGCCTTTTTAACCCTCCATTAGAAAAGGTTACTCATTTAAGTTCTTCGTCCATCAAAGCGTTTTAATCCATAGATTAAACCCAATTCTTAAAAAGGCATGAAATTGTGGAGGAAGATAAATAAGTGATACGTAAACTGAAGTTCCAAAGGGAGAATCATTTTGTGTCAACTAAAATACTGGCAGTAAAGCGGGGGGATTTTATAGTTTCTATTCGTTTTGCATTTAAAAAAGAATCATTACGTTTTGTCTCACCATGTGATATTCATATCAGTTTGCACATGTAGTGATGGTATCGATATATCTATTGAAAACCCTAACTCTACTTAGCTGGCCTGCCCTTCTCCTTTCCATCTTGTGATCTTATCCACTCTCTTAATTCACTACAAATTAAATGCAGTATGCAATGCAGGTTCCTTCCAAGACTTTGCCACCTTGAAGTAATTCATTAAATTGTGAAAATAAGCAGACTGAAAAGTAAGCACCAATTGTCAATTGAGAGAAGCACTGAAAGCGAATCTAAGGATGGCAAATTTATTAGTGGTGCAGCGTAGGCATGCATGCATGCCTGTATTTGGAACACACCCGTATTAAAATCTTGATTTCCAAATTCCAAAACAGACCATAATGTTGTGAAGTTCAAGGCGGTTTCTTTTATTGCACGCGAAAGAAAAGTCAAGCAAACCATACTTGTAATCAACACTAGTGTAAAATGACACCTCACTTGCATGCATTCTTATATATAGAGAGAAATAATAAGCGAGGAGACGGGAAACAGGAAGCAGAAATGAAAGCAAGCAGATTAGTGGTTTTGGTAGTGTTAGCTTCGCTTTTGTTCACCCAAATTGCAACAGAGGCCAGGTCACATTCCCACCACAGAGGACAACAACAACAACTTAGAAGAAGATCAAGAAGCGGCGGCGGTGGAAGAACATCTTCAAACTGTGACCCTTTGTTTCAGTTCCTGTTTGGAACCTGCGGTCAATGGCCTTTCTCAACATCTCCCTCTCCCGACAATCCTTTTCTTCCTAGAAGGCCTCCCGCTCCTTTAATATCTCCACCGTTGCCTCCGCCTTTACCACCTCCTGCTCAACCAATTGTTCAACCATCCCCACCACCTTCATCACCACCCCCCTCCCCTCCACCTCAATCCCCACCACCACCACCTCCACCATTAGTGCCTTCACCACCACCACCGCTAGTTCTTTCACCTCCTCCGCCTGATGTTATTCCCTCGCCAGTATTCCCATGGCTAAGTCCTCCAGATACCCCATCCCTTCCAGATCTCTCACCACCACCAAACGTTTTCCTTCCACCACCAGAGGAAATTACACCCCCACAACCTGAGTTGACACCAGCACCACCTCTAATCCCTACATTTTCTCCACCGGCTGATGAATTTACACCAGTTCAACCCATATTTGCTCCTCCAACCAACCCGAACTTACCACCAGGCGATGAATTTACACCAACAACGCCATTTCTGCCCATATTCGCTCCACCAACAGATGAGTTTCAACCAGCACCGCCTTTTATGCCTATAGTTTTTCCACCGCCAGCACAAGATCTGCCGCCTGATGTGACTATCCCAGCACCTCTAGTCCCAATATTTTCTTCACCACCTGACCCTCCACAACTTCCATTGTTACCACCAGAACAGCCCTTTACAGATGCACCACCCATTGAGTCAACTGGTCCACCAAATGTCTTTCTGCCACCACAGGTGGTTCCCACAATCCCTGATATTCCTCAGCAGCCGCTTCCATTTTCATCGACTCCAGCAGCACCAGATACGGGTTTCGTTGATCCAGTGCAGCCAATGTTGTCGCCTCCACAATCTTTCTTGCCACCGTTCCAGCTTCCCCCATCGTTTGATTCGCCACCTTTTAAAAATTAAACTTCCGATCCGTCTTATATTACACAGCATTAAATATATGTTTTTAGAATAAGGAGAAGGTAGTTGATGGATGCTTTTCCCTTGTTGAAAAGTTTGACTTGTTTTGATTAGGTTTGCTTTATGCATCGTTTTTCCTGTTTCATGTATAATATTTTGTTTACGTTCAATGGATATAACAATGCACGGAAAGTTTGATTTAAAGAAGGAAGAACATGAAATCAAGTCCAAGACCTAATAAATTGGTCTAATTTTGTTGAACTAGCTAGTTGTATATTTTATAATTCAACATTAAATTTAATTTATATATTCAGATTGATTATTTCATTAAAAAGTTCAGTTGAATGGTTTGATCTGATTTTTTATTGATAAATCATCCATCCTTACTAGATTATTTTTAGAAAAACTGACATGATTATTTATAGAAAATTGATGAAAAATAAATAAGGTTTTAGTCAATGTGGGAGATAATGTCTTAAGTTCTAAGTTTTATGAGCATTTATTCTAGGTTTAAAAAATCATAAACTTTCTATAAAAATTAAAAATTTTAATTATTTTCCAACTAAGCTTATGTCATTAATTTAGTTAACTATTTAAAAATAGTATTAATTAATTAAATTGATTTGATTTGCCGACTAAGTCTTATGATTCAAGTCATCTTACATTTGCCAACTGAGTCTTAGCTCATTTGGCATCGGCATTGTTGCCTGTATACCAACTTAATTCTTAGTGGTGTCGAAAAAGCCCATTTTTGGAGTTGAATTGCTAAATGAGATGGTTAAGTTTGAAAGTGAAAAATTATGTGTCGTTTACAATAGTGATAGATTAAATTATTTAGTAAAATTAGAATGAATTGATTGATAATTATAGTATCGGGATTAAATTGCAATCTGTCAAAAATGAATAAAAATTGAATAATAGAATAATGGAGGATTAATGTGACAAATAAAACGTGGTGATAAAAACAATTTAACCAATATTTTGGCCATTTTACCCAAAAAGGCCCATTTCTAAAATTATTTACGGAAATGGGCCAATTTTCTGATTATTTACCGGAAAGGGTCGAATTCCACGAAATCGCGTCCACGTCAGCGCGTTCTCAAGTGATGTGTCAGCAAAACGCGTTCCTGGAGGAGCATTTTGTCCACGTCAGCACAAAGCGCTTCCTTGAAGGTGCGCTTTGCTGACGTGGACAAAACGCTCCCCCAGGGACGCGTTTTGCCCTTTTTTAGGGTTAGAGTTTCCTGTTTGGTTTAGGGTTTTAAGGTTTATGGGTTTAGAGTTTAGGGTTTTAGGGTTTATTAAGGGGAAAATTTAATTAAATTAGGGTTTATGGTTAATTAATTAAATTAACTATTAATTAAAAAATCAATTAAATTAGGGTTTAGGGTTTTATGGTTAATTAATTAAATTATATTTTAGTTTTTTAAATAATTTTGTTTTTAGGGTTTTGGAAAAAATATATTAGCAATATAAAAACTTTTTGTTTTTTTTTTCTACAGTAGTATCTGAAAAAATAATTTTGAGAAGACATTTCTGAACAAATAGTGTCCAAAACGCTTCAAGTAGGATGCACTGTCAGCAAAATTACCGAAAAAAGCTTCCACGTGGGACGCTCTTTTTCTCTGATGAGTATCTGAAAAATAATTTTGAGAAGACATTTCTGAACAAATAGTGTCCAAAACGCTTCAAGCAGGATGCACTGTCAGCAAAATTACTGAAAAAAGCTCCTACGTGGACGCTCTTTTTCTACAGTAGTATCTGAAAAAATAATTTTGAGAAGACATTTCTGAACAAATAGTGTCCAAAACGCTTCAAACAGGATGCACTGTCAGCAAAATTACTGAAAAAAGCTCCCACGTGGACGCTCTTTTTCTACAGTAGTTCCTATTTGGCCTTACACTATAAATGAGCCAAATTTCATTCTCAGGTTGCATAAGTTACAACAAGAGAAATTGAGGCTAAAGTAGAATAGAAACTGAAGATGAGTGAACGTATTAGTGTTGTTATTTACTATGATGGTGAGGTCCGTGACACCGAGAACGGCGTTGTTTTTTTATCGGAGAACACAGCGCGACTGGTTTTTAACCAGAACATAGATTTGACAGAACTTCATAAAAGAATTAGGCATAAAATCTTCGGAACGACGCCAATGAAAGTTGTCTATTAAGTATCAATTTTGTGCTTCGGTTGATCCCGTGAGATATGACTCATTCGACATCAAAGGTCCTCGTAGCTTGGAGGCAATGGTGTAGACTCATCTTGCTAGTGGATCACCCTATCTTGAGTTATATGTACAATTTTCATCGCCAAATGATGCATTTGCGACTTAAACATCTACTGATGTTCGAGAGGAATACACGACCCCTGCCTGACACTCCGTTAGTGGCTGGCAAAACACATCTGATTGGGGACGTTATGAAACGTCCACAAGAAGGGATGATGTACTCCCTATGACATCCATCGGCGAGGGGACCTCGTTCGTTGCAGATAATGGTAGGTCAGACGATGAGTCCGATGTGGATCCACCTCGAGAGCCCGACCCCGATGGTGCATAAGTTACATTATTTTCTGAACCGGAGCCTGTTCCAACCATATATGAAGATGTTAAAGGGGGTTCAGATGAAGAAGAAGAAGATTCGTGATTCAGGGCGTACTCGCCTCCAGCCTACATGCATAATGTCGATCTATCTCAAGGTTATGCGTTGGAGTTTCCAGATCTACCACACAGAAGGCGTGACCGTAGAAGTTCGTCATTGAATTCGGGTGAATTGGAAGTTGGTAAGGAGTTTTCCAATAATGATAGTTTTCTTGGTGCATTGAAACAACATAGCATCATGAACAGGGTTAACTACAACGTGGTTAAATCCAAATTTGATAAGTTTGAGGCCAAGTGTGCAGTGCAAGACGATACATGTTCATGAAAAATCATGGCCTCGTTGAGGAAAAGGACAGGCTTGTGGGGGATAAAAAAGTACAAAGATCCACATATATGTGTTGGCGGTACAATATCACTAAGTGTTTAGGGTTTTTGAATAATACTGTTATTACGTAATGTTGCATTATTTAACGTACTTCGTTGACAGGTGTTTTACAAGATCATCCCAAGATGGATTTAGATATGTTAGCTAGCTTAATACTACCGACGGTGAAGGCGGATCCCAGGACTTCAGTACCGGTCTTAATTGCCAATATTCGTAGCCAATTGAGGTACACGTCCTCTTATCGCAAGGCTTGGATAGCTAAGCAGAAGGCGTTGGAAAATTTGCATGGTGGGTGGGACGCTTCATATAATGAAGTATGGTGGTGGTGTCAGGTGCTGGAGAGATATGTCCCAGGTTGCATAACAGACCTTGAAACGACACCTGCATACTGCAACGACCAATTGCTCCATGGATGCCAAGTGTTCAAGCGTCTGTTCTGGAGCTTTAAGCAATGCTAAGACGCATTTCTATACTGCAAGCCATCGGTACAAATTGACGGTACCTTTATGTATGGTAGATATATCCATCGGCTATTACTAGCTGTGGCACAGGATGGCAGTGGGAGAATCCTACCAATTGCGTTTGCAATAATACCGGGGGAGTCAGCTGATGACTGGGATTTCTTTCTTTCTAGGATTTCTTTCTTTCTAGGTTAAGGAGGCATGTCTGACCCCAACCTGATATCTGCGTTATATTGGATCGGGACACTGGAATACTAGCCGTAATTGAGCGACAGGGAAGCCTATGACATCGTACACACCATCGGTATTGCCTAAGGCACGTTGCGTCCAACTACTGCGGGCAATATCGATCTACGACTAAATGACGGTAAATGACCAAATGGGTATTTAATCTCTATTAATATAATTTCGTTTATAATATTCAATTTATTCTGAATGGAAGAGTGGTATGTAATTTGCTATCAACTTATATTGGTAGGGTATGAGATAAGTAATGACCGTTTTCATGAGATGTTGGCGATTTTGCGTTTAGTTAACGAAGAAGGCGCAGACTACCTTTGTAACATACCTTTCGAACAGTGGACACAAGCATACGACGGCGGCCTACGATATGGTTATATGAACTCAAACTTGGATGAATGCATAAATTCTATTCTAAAAGGAACGCGTCATTTGCCGATAAAATCGGTTGTGCGAGAGACATATTTTTATTTAGCGACACTATTTCCAAAGCGAGCAGCAAGTTATAAAGGCCAAATGCAGGAAGGCTATTTATGGTGCGCGAAGGTATTGTAAGAAATTAACAAGGCGAAAGCACGGGCCAACACCATGCACACAGTGTGTCACGATCGCGACAACCTATGGTTTCGTGTGACGGAGTTTGACAGACCGAACCAAGGTATTATTGGCGGGCAATATCGTGTACACTTGAGAAATAGGACCTGCGACTGTGGGAGGTTTGACGCACTTCGTTATCCATGCGCTCATGTAATTGCAGCTTGTCAGAATCTCCGTCTGGATCCCATGAGCTATGTCGACGAAGTGTACAAAATAGAATACATGTACAACATGTGGAGACACGTATTCCCACCGGTCCTAGATGAACGTAAGTGGTAAATGCATATCGCTTGCTCATTTAAGGCCATTCACGGATAGAGAATCGCGTCGCAAACCAAAGGGTCGACCTTACTCGACTAGAATGCGTAACAATATGGATATTCGAGAAACAACCAATCAACAGAAGTTGTGCGGATGGTATAGGAACCCAGGCCATACAACTCGATCATGTCGAAATCGGAATAGCTGATAGTTATTGTAATAAAATTATGTTGCATTATTTATATTTTATTAAAAATATAAAAATATTAAAAATATTGCCTTATTCAAAAGAACTTTTATTTTATTAAAAATATAAAAAGTAAATTACAATTAAAATATGAAAAACAACTTTTATTTTATTAAATGAAATAATATAAAAAAGTTTGTACAAATATATTAAAAATATAAAAATTTTAAAAATATTGCCTTTTTCAAAAAAACTTTTACTTTATTAAAAATATAAAAAGTAAATTACAATTAAAATATTAAAAACCACTTTTATTTTATTAAATGAAACAGTATAAAAAAGTTTGTACAATATATATTAAAAATATTGCCTTATTCAAAAAAGCTTTTATTTTATTAAAAATATAAAAATTAAATTACAATTAAAATATTAAAAACAACATTTATTTTATTAAATGAAACAATATAAAAAAGTTTGTACAAATATATTTAAAAAAAATCAATGTTGGTGCCAGAAGGAATCAGTGCCACATGGGGGTCGTCGACGGTTACGCGCTGGATTCCTCCTTGGTTCAGCTTTCAGCAGGGGTTGTGGTTGCTTCGGCGGGGATTGTGGTTCCTCCGGCAGGGGATCTGGTTGTGGGTGTTAGGAGGATGACCCACCTTGATATAATAATGACTGCGGAGGTGTTTGCATCACCCATGGCGGAGGTGCTTGAAACTCATAAGGCGATAGGGATTGGTAAAAAGAAGAGCTCCCCGACGGCGCCTCGTGCGATCCCTCATGCAACGGTGGCCTAGAGATCAGCGGTTGACTCAGAGTAATCGGGAACGGAGATGAACCGAGCCATGCATTCCTAGCTGCCATAGGACTGGGAAAAGGAAACATATAAGGGTTAGGATACATATAAGGGCTAGGATACGCACCTGGCATAATCTGAAAAGGTTGTGATATGGGTGTCGGCGGTTGAAGTGTTGGGCCAGGTGACTGTGTGGGCGCTGTTGATGGGCCCAGTGATTGTGTGGGCGCTGTTGATGGGCCCGCATCGTCATCCTTTCTTCTTGGATTTAAAGGGCCCCGTCGTTCCCTTTGGACACGAATTTGTCGTTGCCTCTCCTCTTTCGCCAATAAATATGGTTTGCCATAGATCCTAAACCATGGCATGTATTCCGGTACGCACGCTAACTCAGGAACGATGATCGGTTCCCGAATAGGTATATAATCATACCGATTTTCCCACATTTCGATATATTCTGACCAGCATCTTGGCCAATTCGTATTCAATTGCTGTAAGTCGACTCTGTGCTCATCATCGAGCACCTCAAGTGCCAGGGAAATCGGTTGTCGGAATCTAAATTGCCGCAATACTCTATCTGACTGGTGCATCTCCACGGTAGCATAGTTGACTAATGGGACCTTCACATGCCAAATGTTCGGATTTTGAAAGAATTCATCCGGAATTACTACCTGAATTGCCGGATCCTCGTATGGTGTCCATTGAAACTATATGAACATGATAAAAATATTAGTTATATACATAATACTAAATACTAAATACTAAATACTAAATAGGAAACGACTATTTTATTATGTATATATATTTTATTTAATACTTAACCGTTGGTCTAATAGAAGCCGTATATCTTTAAGAGAGGTAGGTATTCCAACATAACTCGCCGAATGATTCCACCTAATTAAATAAATTTTTAGCATATAATTATATTTTAAATCTACGTAATAATTGTAAAATCTAATATAAAATTTACTTCGTTATGAGTTGTAACACCCCAAACCCGGCCCAAACACCATGACCGGATCTGGCATGTCACTTAGAGAGATTTTAAAAGATGTCGCAATTTCGAAAAATATTTTTCTTGAGTTTAACACTTTATTCGAGAAAACTAAATGGTTGGACGATTTGTAAAAGATATACATTTTATATTTGTGCCTTAGTGGATGAAAACCCGAAATTTGATACATACCTTAACTTAATTAAAACGTAACTTAATTAAAACGTAAAATGTAAATGTCTAATAATAATAAAAGCCCAAAACAAACGAAAATATGAAGCTAGTGGCCCATGGCCTTATTACAATGAAATTTAAACCCACTAATTAAAAATATTAAAAATAAATAAACTAGTAAAGTCTTTTCTTTGAATCAAAATAATCCTCGCATGACCACCTTGCGCTCTTCTCCAACCCGGTCCGATGCACTAGGTGCTACGAAAGATGTTAAATAATGGGGTGAGTCGCGAGACTCGGTGCAGCACCCTCGTGCACCATTAGATTGGGCCTTAGCCCCACAGAACAGATAATAGAGTATAATATATCAGAAAATATGTAAAGCCCAACCCAATCCTAGGTTTCCATCCGCTACACACCACCCTTACCTGTCAATCACACCATTGGGAATTTCTACAATCAACCCACACCGCCACACACCATCGATGGCAGTCATGCTGCAGATATCTGCTCATCGTCAGATCATGGCAATAGCCACTACAACAGATCATGGCATTAGCCACTACAACAGATCATGGCAAAAGCCACTACAACAGAACACTTCCCCTTTCATCAATCACCCAACCCCATGCAATCACAGAAACCGGCATACATGTTCATCATATCAAATTGACAGAAACATTCACTTTAGAATGACAGAGATCACTAACCTAGTGATTCGCCTTTACCCTCCTCGGGTTTTCAATGACCATGCCGGTATTTGGCATTTAGCGTAAATATATGATTTATAAACATATACTAACAAGCAATCCAAGTGGTGTGAGAAATGTTACACACTGATTAACACACGTAGGACTACCCTCTATGTCGATACCCTCGCTAATCGGATCTACTGCCCTTTGTCTACAACTTGCTCAAAAGCCGGAAGAACGCGAAGATAAGGCCTCTCATATATTCGGCCAAGGGTTAGTGTTTACCCGAATTTATACGTTTAAATAAACAAATCTCCTTACCTAAATCGATTAGGTTCCGGAAGTAGGGTGATTCAAGTGCTACTGATTTAGGAACCTAAGTGATTAGATCTCCTTCAAATCCCGAGATGCCGCCCATGAAAGAAAACACAAGATCAGTCCACCATGTAGCCATTCGGCTATGGTCTCTAAAAGCCGAAGAAGATTGGAAAAAGAATATCACAATCGACACCTACCTCTACAGACAGTTTCGGTTACCCCTTGCAGAAAGATTCGACAATCACAGAAGAAGATCAAAGCGTAAAAGGTTAGAGATCTAGGAAATTTTGGCTTTTAAGAAAATCCCGAAAAGATGAACAAGAGAAGGCTGATGTGTTTTTCGACTTTTAGAAGAATTGAGTGAGGAGTTTCGGTTTCTGGCAGAAAAAGAGAAGAAGAAAAGAAAACAAGAAAGAGGCTTGGAGATTTCGGATAGGAAGAAAAAGAATGGAAACAGATTTGCAAAGAGAGAAAAGCGAGAGAAAGCTTCAGGAAAAACTCACAAAATTTCGGCATTTTCTTCCCTAACTAGCCGCCCCTTTACACACACAGAGTCCAAATTTCGGCCACCTCTAGCCTCCTAGATAGCCTCTCATCTTTTCCCTTATCCTTATCAGAACTCACATCCAAAAGAGTCCTACATCACCCCACTCCTTCCCCTTTCTTCTCTGCTAATTATCCACTTAAATAAAACATTAAAAATCCCTAAATTTTAGCCTTGTGCCGTCCCTCCCAGCTCCTCTTTAAGTGCCGAATTTGGCCCAATAACTTGGGCTCCAAGCAACCAAAACTTGGGCCTTCTCCATCCACTAGTGACGCCACCTTCTGGCTTCTTTGTAGCACCGCCAAACTTTGGGCCACAAGACCATTTGCTACTTTTAAACACAGATACCTACCTTTAAACCCTATAATGCCCCAACAGAAAATCAACCAAGGCCTCATCCCAAACCTGAGCCCAATTCGCATCTCAAATTCTCAAACTAACACATTAAACCTACACACACCAAAATGCACAGGCCTACTAATTCAGGATGTTACATGAGTGGTAATGTATATGGGTGGTCCACTCGAGAACGTAAAAATGGAAAGCGAAACCGTGCCCATGATTGCAGTAGTGATAGGCAACCTCTAATTTTAGCTTTATTCGGTCGCGTCGCCCCGCACATCTCCCGGTACAATGTTGCTAACACGACAGACCCCCAACTAAATTCACCAGCTGCTCTAAAATCAACGAGTTTCAGTAGTCATCTCAGATGTACGAGGTTTCGTGAAAAGTCCGACATCAAATAACCTCCAATCATCTCAAGAATGTATGCCCGAGCATATCGTATTCTTTCTAGTTCAGTCGAATCATTATCTGGCTCTGAGAATGTGTCTCGTAACCAGCCCATCTCGATCCGATCTCCGTTAATATTATCCGGAATAACACCCAAAAGCTCGTAGCATATGGCTCCCCAATCAGCAGATTGAGCAGACCCGGTGACTGCGTACCCATCCACCGGCAATCCCAATTGCAACTGCATCTTCCAGAGTGATAGTACACTCTCTGCATGGAAGATGGAAAGTGTGCGTCTCGGGTCTCCACGCACTGATTATTTTCGGGTCCAACTTGCACCCCCGGCCTATCGTGGCCACGTGCCAAAAACCCGCTTCCCTCAGGTAGTTCTCTATCAACAGCGATGAAGGACCAGACATATTACGGATATAGCATTGCAACACCCGATCTACAGACTGTTATAAAAAATTATAAAATAAAAATTAATTAAAATTGCATAAATGAAAAAAAAAAATTAAATAGTATTGAAAAATTAATTAAAATTGCATAAATGAAAAAAAAAATTAATAGTATTAAAAAATTAAAATTATCACTTACCATTATCATTTGATCGACGGAGATGTGTTTATTATCGAGACGAATTAATTCTCCGGCCATTGCTAACACGATCGAATATTTTTTAATTTTTAAAAACTAATTCAAACAAATTTTAAACAGAGCTTTTTTGCAAAAATTAAAGAGAGCTTTTAGAAAATTTGAGAGAATTATGAGAGGACTTTTGTGTGAAAAAATGAAAGGGGGCCTTTTATAGTTTTTTTTTTTTTTTTTGGACCGTTGGAGCCCAAACGGCTAAAAAAAGTAGCCGTTAGGCAGGGGAAAAACGCGTCCCTAGGGGAGCGTTTTATCCACGTCAACACAAAGCGCTCCCTTTCCGGTAAATAATTAGAAAATTGGCTCATTTCCGTAAATAATTATGGAAATGGGCCTTTTTGGGTAAAATTGTAATGACCCAAAATTTACGGGCACCAGAAAAGTGAGTTATAGGGCCTCCGTCTTAGTAAATCGAGTTCGAAAATAATTATTAGAAATATTTAGGAGTCTAGTAGTGTGCTTGATTAGGTTTTAATTTGGTGAATTTAGCTTAATTGAGAGAAATTAGGAAAAAAGGACTAAATTGAATAAAGGGTAAACGTTTAATTATAGATTAAATGAAAGAAAAGATGACCAAAATGGCAATTACGCCATTAAAGAGGAATGAGGCGGCATATAAGTAATAAAAATCCAAGATTTTATGTATTTGCATATCTTATTATATTATTGTTATTAAATTGAATTATATTATTATTAATAATATTATTATGAAATAAAATATGATTTTGACAAATGGATGGCGATAAAAATATACAAATGTAATAATAATATATATACAATTGTAACATATTTATTTAATTACTTTTTATTAAAGTAAATAGATATTTATTATAATTATATAATATTATAAGATTTTTATATGACAAATAAATTAAATGGTGACAAGTGTAAGGTGATGATGAATCCAAGTGTACTAAATAAAATATATACATTTGTAATTTATATATATGTATTTACTTAATATTAAAGTAAATAGATATTTATTATTTTTATTAAATTAAAAAGATAGTTATTAATTAAATAATTATTTATAAGATTTTTATGAAATAATTAGATAAAATCATGACAAATGTATGGTATTGATCATGTACAAATGTAGAAAAGTAAATGTATACATTTGTATTGTATTATTAATTATATGATAGATATTTATAATAATTAAATTATAATATATTAAGTTAATAAAATAAATAAAACAAATGAAATAATAAAAGAATAAAAAGAAAGACAAAAGAAGAAAAAAGGGGTAAAAAAAACAGAGAAGCTTTCGAAATAGAGCAGAGAAAGAAGAAAGAAAGAAAAAGGGGAAATAGGGAATTTGAAGCTTGGAGTTTAATTGGTAAGCTTAATTAAGTCATTTTCTCTTAATTTTGATGTTTTAGAAGTCTTAAAACAAGGTTTTAGTAAAATTAAGTTGATAGTTTAGAAGTTTATAGGTTTTCAAGTATAATTTATGTTGGAGAAAAATATGAATTAGGGATTTAATTGAATGAAATTCAAGTTAGAATTGATAAAGGGATTAAATTGTAAAGTAAGCTCTAAGTTTTATGTTGTAGGGACTAAATTGAGGAAAATTCGAAATTTGGAAAATATGCTGAAATTTTAATAGTTAAATTTGAGTTTGGATGAAATTTGAATAGAAATAGAGTGTGAATTGAATTAGTAAAGTAGGAATAAGGTAGGAATTGATTAGAAATTCAATTATTTATTATAATTAGTACTGTAATTAATAGTATAATTATTTTAATTTCCGTAGCTAGCAAAGAACCCGAGGCATCGGCAACGAAAGGGAAGGAAAAAGTTGTCGAGGAATAATCGAACAAATTCGGGTTTGTATTACTATAATTCAAGTTATTTATTATTAAATATTAATTTTAAATTTATTTATTTTATGGTAAGTAAATATTGAGGTAAGTGACTTTATTGAATTGAATTTAGAAAATTGAATTGAATGAGAAATATGTGTTAGTATTGAATTGTATTTTGATTAGTGAATGGAAAAGTGAATTTGATATTGAAAGTGAATTTTGAAATGAAAGTGAACTTGAATTGAGAATTGGAAACCCTATTAACTAGTCGGGCTGAGTCGGATATAGTTGGCATGCCATAGGATTGGAAGAGTTCAAGGATTCTTCGACCTCGAGTTGATGAGACACTGGGTGTCATTATATTACTTCGGATAGATTCGATGAGGTACTGGGTACCAACATTCTTCGGCTTGGCCGATGAGACACTGGGTGTCAAATATTGCTTCGAACTATCCGATGAGCCACTAGGTGCCAATTTGGTGTGTATGGATGGATCCGTGTATCCGCCAAAGTCCGAGTCCGTTAATAGGGGTAATTAAATGAAAATTTAAATCGAACGAAATGAATCAGTTGAGCCATTGGGAAGACATGTGATTGTGGAATATGATTTGAAAATGTGAATTGAATATGAAAATGTGAAGGGAAAGCATGAACTAAATGTTCATGAGATAAATAATGGCTCAATGTGAAAGTATATGATATTAACTAATAAAAAAAGCTAAATTGAATTGTAAATATTGAGAAATGAAAAGTTATATATATGAACTAGTTTGGTAAATCTTAAAGTTATATGATTTAATTTACTTGTTATTGTATTATAATTTGAATTATGGTAATACCATTGAGTATGGAATACTCAGCGTACGGTTGTTTCCGTGCGCAGGTTAGTAGAAATCAAGGTCCCGGTTCAGCATCCAGAGCGATCCCGACTCCAGCATAAAGATTTTGGTGATGTTTTCTTCCTTTAAGTGAAAGTGGCATGTACATAGAGATTATAATGGTTATTTTGGTATGTTATATAATTTTGTTGTAAAGAAAGGTATATGGTGTTTTGATGATTAAATTAGTGAAATGGTAGAAATTGTTTATGACATTGGTATTGAATTGAAATGGTTTGAATAGTTTTATGAGCTAATTAGAAATGATAATAGGGTTTTCATTAATTAAGTTGTTAAGTCAATATGTCCAGTATGATTTAAGTATATTTGAGCATACAAATGCATTGGTTGAAATACTGGAATTGGTTTGGTTGCGATTTGAAATTTGCAGGGAATGTTAAATATTTATAAAGGGGTTATAATGAATTTTGTTTTAAAAAAAATTGAATGAAGTCAATTAGCAAAAATTTATATGAATTTATGATTATATTATAATATGAGTGTTATTTATTTAATAATTATTTGTAAATTGTCTGATATGTTCGGTAATACCTCGTAACCCTGTTACGGCTACGGTTTAGGGTTAAGGGGGTGTTACAAAAATGGCCCAATGTTTTATTAGCAAATGAGAAAAGGATTTTGGTTCCTCATGCTTTTGCCGATCCAAAATTAACAATCTAGGTGAGTTTTTCCTTTGAAATTTTTGTAGATTTTGCACGTGAGAATCCTACTCTAGCGGACTCATTAATTCATTTTTACTATTATGTAATTTAGTTTAAGATATCATTGTTGAAACTAAGATGAAATAGAAGTTGAATATCATGGATTATTAAGAATTATGTGGGTTAGATTAAGATTTGGTAAGTTAAGTAATAAAAATGTTGAATTTAGCTAGAAATTTAGTTAAAATTAATAATAGGGACCAAATTGAGAGAAATTGAAAACTGTTAAAAATATTATGTTATGAATTGAAAGCTTGAGGTCCTTGTATTATATTTATTAAGTCAGATCTAAATTTTATTGGATAGATTGTGTGATATAAATGTTTCAAGTATTAGAGTAGTAAAGGACTAAATTGAATTATATGCATTCATGTTTGATTTCATTGAACTATGTTGAATTACGAGATTAATGATGTGTCCGTAATTGTATTATCAAATGTAGTCAAAGACGATGTCAGAACATCAAAGGCGAAGGGAAAGGAAAAGATGAAGGTTGTATAGTTTTTGCGATTTGTGCTTCTATAATTCAATTTCAATTTGCTTTTATAGATTAATTAGTCATTATAATCAATATGATTATGCATCAAGGTAATTGTATATTTCTCTTATGAATTTTGAATAATAGATTCGATTGGTTATATTTGAAATAAATAATGAATTGTTTGGAATTGTTTTGGATGTGATTATGAATATTTGAACATTGATATTATAATGATATATATTACAATGAAGATTATGATGTTAATGCCCCCATTAAATGATGTTAGACATACCTCTAGTATAGTTGGCATGCCATAGAGTCACCGTTATAGTGATTTGCTAACCATCGTTGCCAGGCAACCTGAGATGATAGAATAATCACATATTAAAACCCATCATTGCTGGGCAACCAGGGATGACAGAATAAAATAGTCCTAATTTTAAAAGGACGTGGACTTATTCGATATATATAGATTCGAGTATTCATTCTATTGTCAATTGTCAAATAATAGGGGCCAAAACGAATAAGCACGAGAATTGATATTGAAATGTGAATTTAATAAGAAAGTTGAAAAAATGATATGTCGAGTTAAAGTAGTAAATATTAATGTAATTGATACTTGTTATATATAATTACTTTATTTTATTCTTAATAAAATATATTTGAATTATATTAGCAGCACTGAGTATTCAATACTCAACGTACAATTTTGTTTATTTCTGTGTGCAGGTCTTGGACGAGGTTTTCTATAAGTTGGAAATGTCAAAGCATTCATTCTCAACAACTCATCTCAAGAATAATTTTGCTACCTCTTTTGTATGTATATACGTGTTTAAGTTGGAATGACATGTACCTAGGTTGTTTTTAGTCATGTTGTTTAAATTGCCATTTTGGTATATTGATATTTGGTCTATGAAGTTTTATAAGTTGAACTTTAATCTTTAATTATTAGATAACTATACTAGTTTATATAAGTTTGATTATGAGAAATAGATGGTTAAATGTTGGTGCATTGGTGATTATGATTTGATGATGTTTGATTGTGTTTATACGTGTTAGATTGATGGTGTTACTTTGATTTGAAGATTAGGTACACTTAAGGTGCCATTTGGTTTAGTTTGGACCCTTGAAATGTGCATTCAGGACAAATTTTACCATTGTGTCTCGTGACCATAGGAACAAAATTTACCTTATATTTTGACATTCATGCTTAGTGTCTCGAGGATAGAAAATTCTATTTAAGTCTCGAGATAAGCGGTATTCGTCTCGAGACAAGTAAACTTTGAAGCTAAATTAGTTTTGCCCTGATTCCAAGTCTTGAGATAAGGACCCTTTGTCTCGAGACATTCAAACATCAAAGCTAAATTAAGAAAATAGGGGAGACTAGTCTCAAGACCTAACCTCGAGACACCATCTCTAGTGTCTTGAGACATGTTGACATCGAAGCAAAAGTACCTAAAATAAAATAAGGCCTTTTTCTCGAGACAAAATATTGAAATTTGACAGTCAAGTTTGGATTTGAGTCTTAAATCTATGAATGATGATAATTTGAATCCTAAATACTATGGGTATGATTGATGATTTAAATTGGTTTGAATGATAATTATGATTTAAATTTTGTGATTATATAAATGAGATAGCTTGAGTTGCTTCGGTAACGTAATTTAACATCATGTATTTGGATCCGACAATCGGGTTAGATCTAGGATTTTACATTGTCAATGCAGGAGGACGTGGGTTTGAGCGTGTTCAAACGTGTTTTCCTCCTATTTAAATATTAGATAGGGATTATGAATAATTTTAGGCATTATATAAAAAAAATTCATCTTACATTTTGACATAACACTTGGTAACCTTCCCAGCTATTTGTTTAAAAAATAATTTAAATTAGAAGGAACTGAATTCTAGCTTTTGAAGTATTAACAAAAGTTTAATCACTGTTTCCTTTGACGCCTACTATTTAAGAGACATTCATTTTTCTATTAAACGAAATAGAATATAATAAAATAAAAATTTAAATTCAAACAAATTATTAAGTGTGGTTATTATTTGTTATTAATAACTAAAGTAAAAAATTTGTTGATTTAATAACTCTGCTTTATAATAATTAAAAAAAGAAGAAGAAGAAGAAGATAGGTGAATGGAGCCTAGATTATGTTGTACCTTTATAAATTTAAAAAGAAGAAAAAGAGAAATGGTTTGGATCTCATTTTGTTTAAATTTAAGTGGGTATAAAGTAATGGACCGTTATGGTGAATGGAGCCTAGACATGGGCGATAAAGTTAAAATTCAAAGTGATTTATTCATAAAATTTGTGATTTATCTATAGTAAAATTACTGTATCTATATATATATATTTTTATAATTAAATGTATATATTTATGTAGAATTTGAGATCAATTTTTATTTTACTGTGGCTGGCCTCGCATTCAGTTTCTTCCCCACTAAATCGAGAATGGAATTACCAGAAGAATGCTGGGAATCAATATTCAGTTTCTTAGAACACCATCGCTACTTCGAGCCTCTTTCTTTAGTCTGCAAAAGATTTCTTTCCATCACCAATCATCTCCGTCGCAGTCTCACCATCACCGACCCTACCCTTGAATCCCTCCCGCATCTCCTCCTCCGCTTTCCCAATCTCACCACCATCGCTTTTCGTGATTTCCACGGCAATCTCGATTCCGTTCTTTCCCTCATTTCTCAGTCTGGGTTGCCCTTGACCTCCCTCGACGTGTCCTGCCACAAGTGTTTCCCTTTACTGGGTTTGAAATGCTTGGCTTCCAAAATTAGGATTTTGACGGAATTGAATTGCTCCAACATAGGGTCTTTGAAAGACTCTGATTTGATTGAGATCGGGAATTGTTTTCCTTCTCTTGAAGTGGTTGACATTAGCTACCCTGACCATGGATGTGGGTTTTCCCCTAATGGGTCATTGGATTCCAAGAGCTTTTCGGGTTTGGTTACCGATTATGGGATCCTCGGTTTGGCCTCGTCGCTCAGGAGACTGCGCAAGATTGATCTTTCCGGTAATACCTTTATAACCGATCAAGCTCTTGTTAGTTTATCCTCCAATTGTATGTTTTTGACTGAAATTGGGATTCGTGATTGCGATTTCATTACCCAGAACGGGATTGCTTTGGCTATTCGTAAAACTGGTAATTTGAAGTCGATTTTCATGAACGGAATTGGAATTCCTTCTATAGATGTATGTTTTCTGGATTCCTTTTCCTATGCCAGAAGCTTATGCGAGCTTGATCTCTCCAATTCGTTTATATCCGATGAATTGTTGTGTTTAGTAGCTGAGGCAAACCTTCCGTTAAACAAGCTTGTTCTCTCTCGTTGCTTTTGCTTCACATTTGATGGGATTTATTTTCTCTTGTCCAAGTACCAGTCCCTTGCATACTTGGATCTTGAAGGAGCAAATTTTCTCAATGACGAGTCCATAATAGAATTAGCCAAGTTTTTTGGTAATTTAACCTTTATAAACCTTAGTTTATGCTCTAAGCTTACCAATTCAACCTTGTTCAATCTTATGGGAAACTGTCCATTGCTAACAATTATCAATATGGAGAGAACAAACCTAGGGGTGGAAGCATTTCCAGCTGAAATCGTGGTGAATCCTCGAGTCAAGTCGTTACATTTGGGTTGGAATAACAATTTGAATGATGAATGCATGAAAATGGCTTCCTATGTTTGCCCCAATCTAGAAGTACTCGACGTTACCTACTGCTCGGGTATTACGGAAGAGGGCATCTTGGAAGTTTTGAAGAGTTGTGTGCAGATTAGGTGTTTAGAGATCAGTAGATGCCAGGGGGTTAATAATCTTGAATTGGACTTTGAACTTCCTAAACTAGAGGTTTTGCAGGCAGAGGGGTTGGCAATTAACGATGAGGCATTGGCTTCAATCGGGAAGCGATGTGGGCGCCTATCCCGTCTGAATCTGGAAGGTTGCTTGAATGTGACTGCCAGAGGAGTTGAAGGCGTGATTGTGAACTGCAAAGCATTGAAAGAGATGAACTTGAGATGGTGTAACAATGTGAGTGTAGACATTGTAGCTTGGATGGTGCTTTCAAGGCCATCTTTGAGGAAGATTACCCTGCCATGTGGTTCTGTTCCTACTGCAAACCAGAGGAATTTTTTCCTGCGCCATGGATGTTTAGTTTGTCAAGGCTAGCAGCTTTTCGGCACACTCCATTTAAGTTCAGATTTGTGCACAGTTAACATGACGAAACAATGTGATGACTAGAATTGCATCTCATATGAACTAGTCATTTTCTATTTCCCTGTACTTTCTACTGCCTTGCAACTTAACCTAATTGTTTGATACTTTGCATATAAAATATGTTGCTATGATACGTATGTTATAATATATTCATTTCGTTTCAGACTCTGATTCATTTTATTTGTTTTGTTTGATTGTTAGTTTGTATATAATATACTCCAAATCCTCCACCTCATCTGATTGCCAACACTTTCCAGCCCCCACAACTATCCTTATATCCAAAAATATCTTATTACTGATTGTAATTTAACCATTATTAACACTCGATCCTAATGATACAATAGCTATATCTCTCGTTAACTCGTGGCAATTGAGCTGGCTATAGATGGATGAAACAAAGATATATAATATCCTGAAAATCTCTCTCTCAAGTTTCACCCGCGGCTTTTCAGGTCGATTTGAAAGGAAATATAGCCCTTTTTTCCCGTATGCTTATGTAAGCTACTGCTAATTAACAATGATGATACCCATCTTTTCATTCTTTCAGTCTAAACTAGGTTTATAGTCTGGCTAATAGGTTTAGTGAATCTAATTAACCCTCTTACAATTGAATTTGATTTTTATTTAGTTAATCGTTTTATACTTTTCATTATATATATATATTTAATTCAATTAAGTAAAACTAGTTATTTATTTTAATGTACGATATTTCAGAAATTATAATTATTTACACGGGTAAGTCAGAATTACATTTTAATTGTTATTATATTCTTTATGTCCGGTTATCATTTTTCAGAAACCTCATATGAGTTATTATCAATTAAATGAACACGAAGAATTAGTTAGTAGAAGTGTTTTTTTCTTTTGTGATAATTGCACACAGATCATAACAAGGCAAAGACATGAAGACGAGATTAATAGAGTTTCCTGGTTGAAGGTTTTGAGAGCAGCAGATGATTCGCTTAAAATGTGTATTGTTCACTAAAACACTGTAACATCGAATTTGCTTTAAAAAGGTACTACTACTACACCAACAGAGAATTATTCTTGGGAGTTTAAACATACACAACCACAACTCCAAGTAGAAGATTCATGTCGTCATGCAATAATAAACCATTACCACTCATCTTCGTTTCGAGGACATTCCACTGGTTTTGCTTCAAGCTTACCGTCACTTTCACTTTCACGTCCAGTTCAACACAAAAGAAAAACCCACCCCGAGCACCAAAAAACCATTAAGATGAAGCTTTCATAGCAGAATAGATAACGACTATATTGTCAGATTCTATATCTTCATATAAATATATATATATATATATATATCTTCCTAGATTTCAACTTACAACCCTGAAAAAGCCCAGATAGGTACTTTGCTTCAATGCACCATGCAAAAGGAAAACAAAAAAAAGTATCTTGGCACGCACCATCATTAGTTTCGGTTACAAGTATCGAGAAAGAAACAAAGGATTAAAGTAAATTTTAAGAAACTGCTAATAGGGAGGAACTGGGATTGGCCGTCATATTAAACCAGCATTCTTTACTTATTTGACGTAGTAGCCTTGCTAGTAGTAAGTACCAAGCCCGACTTCCCTTTCCCTTCATTGCCACCAAAACTACTATCAGAGCTGAAGAGCTGATCCACGGAGGTCACCACTGCGCATTTCCTCACTGTTTTAGCTTTACCTTTAACCTTCTTTGCCTCTGAAGATGAAGACGAGGTGGAGGGTGATGCCAGAGCTGGCAAAACCGATGGAATTTCGAAGTTGGTCTTGGCTTTCGACCCCCTCAGCCGCCTCGCCGCCGCATCATACGCACGTGCAGCCTCCTCTGCCGTGTCGAACGTGCCTAGCCAGTGCCTGCACCGTCCAACACGGTCGCGTATCTCCGCCGACCATCTCCCCCACGGCCTCTTCCTCACACCCCTGTAGCTTTTCTGCACTGAAACACTACTACCGAGGTCTCTCTTGTTCGCCCCGAAACGTTGTGACACCGAAATGAAGCCTGGCCTATCGCCATCGCTGCTACGGTTGGTTGAAGTGGGGTTGGTCTTGTTACCGAAGAGAACCTGCTGGCCAACCACCACGGCTATCCCATCGAGAACTGGCGGCATTTCTGGACCGGATTCGGTCGTGGTTTCAACTGCATTTTCACGATTCTTATCAAAGCCATCAAGTGACAAAACACCAGCGAATTCAGTGCAAAAGGGTGGATAGTTTCGCTTGTAAAAATAGGTCGGGGCTATCATTGAGGAACAAGAAGGGATTTGTGAGGAACCCGCGGGGCGATTGCATGGCCAAGTCGCTTCAGACCTCTGTGGCGTATCGAAGAATGGAACGGCTTTCAAAGAACGGTAATCTACCATGGCGGGGCTTTGCATTGTAAGAGGTGGAGTAATTGAGCAGACAGATATGTAGAGTTCGATAAGTGTGCGTAACATTAACTACATTTATAGAGGAGAAACAAATTATTATTTAATTAAATTAAAAGATAAATTAAAAGAAATTATCTAACCCATTACGTAAAATAAAATTATTTTAATTAAGGGTTTAATAAGATTTGATTTTGGGTTTGGAGATATTGCTGTCAATGTCATTGTCGATGAGACCGCAATCCGTAATATTTACGTTGCCATATCTCTTGCTTGATTACCTATTTTGTTCTTCTATTTCGTTAATGTATGCTTGAACACCTCTTTTCGTAGAGGACAAAAACGTAACACGACAATCATGAAAATTAAAGTAAGCTTATTTAAGGATATCATTATATAATAAAAAAAAACAAAAACAAACTAGAAGTGTGACTAAAGTTGATTTGATGGAGGGGAAATTAAGAGGTTTAAAAGGTCAAAAATAACCCTAAGCCCAAATTGAATCTCTAGTTTCTGGTCGGGGAGTAAATAGAAGAGGGTCATGATTGTGAATGAGGTAAAAGATGAAGGGCTATCCAGAATATGGGGAGAAATTATGGAGTGTAATAGGGTATTTAATGTGCGTAATCCCTAGGGTACTTGATGGGTTAATAGCCGTTGGATTGCTTGGCGTCAGCTTGGCATCCTAAGATTAGAGTGTTTGACGCTTTGACTCGAGATATGTGTCGATGATGCTTTTCATCATACTGCTGTAAAATTTTTTGTTTTACTGTACATTCTTGATTGAAATTAAAAAGAATTACAAGTTAAAACTATTGTAAGTATTATTTGAGATAGTAAAATTTAGGGAAAAAAAATTAAAAAGACATTTATCACTATTTTATTTATAATTTTTTTATAGAGAGTGTACATGACAATGATTCTATATTCTATAGCTTATTAGATGTAGTAATATAAATGCAGTTATTATAGATTTATAATTTTGATTCGATTTTGTTGATGGTGTTTGGTGGAATCTTATAACCCAAAACAAGTTCTAATCTATTTCTGTGTATAATTTTGTACATGCAATTCAATATTTAAATGAGTGAAAAAGTATATATATATATATGATTAAATTATCAATCTACTAAAAAATGCAACTATTAAAAATCATTTGATTTAATAATTTCAATGAATAAATGAATTATTTAAAATTTTAAATCTAATGATCCAACTTCATTTTTTCAAATAAAATGATGGAACTTGCTGACTAACAACTGAAAAATCTCTATATTAAATGAATAATAAAAACTTTGATATACTCAATTACATAAATATAATAATCAATATTATATAGAAAGAATTATGTTTGGGTTGCCGTGCCATGTTGGCTAAAATCATAAAGTGGATGCATGGTTATTACAGGGAAAGAATTGGGGGTAGGTGAGGTGCAGTGGCGTAACCGTGTGGAGACTGTTGAAGAACCGATGTATAAGTGGGAGAAGGGCATGATTTTGATCAAGAGATGATGATTATTCGGTTCGAGTCAAAATGGCGTATCTTATTATGGACACACGAAAGGTCTACATCATATGGTTCATGTCAATCACACCTTTACTTCTAAAGTTCTAATCTTTTTCCCTTCACTTTGGGTTTACTTGGGCCAAAATCTATTGAAATTGACCAATAAAATATTATATCAAAAGTTTTCTGCATCTTGTCCGATTCACATTCTTCAATTTTGTTTAGTTTAAATGTTAAAATTTTAATTTAATATATAAATTCTAATTTGATATAATTACACATTAAATTTTAATTTTAATTTAATTATATTCATAAATTTTTAATTTTTGTTTAATTGTACATATTTTAAAAATAATTACATTTATTTATGGTTTTATTATAAACATATAGTTAATTAAATAATTGTTTAGAAAAATACGATGAATATTTATATTAATATTATGTTAAAAAAATCAATGTCAAATTAAAATTTATTAATGGCAGTACACAATAAACTTTATAATTTAATCTATGTGTAATTTTAATTTTTTTTAATATTTTATGGAGTTGGATTTTTTATTATATTAATACTAAATTTAATTTTTTTTCAAAATTAAAATACCCATCGTCCATAATAATAATTAAATTCCTCATGACGGATAAACCGCAAGCCAAATGTATATACAGATATGTGTTACCATATTAACTTCATTTATAAAAATGAGAATTTTCGCAAACCATAAATGAGATAATTTTTCCTTTGGAAAAAAAAAATCGGTTCTAATAACATATTTGCATGTTCCAAGTCCCAAAATGCATCTCGATATTCCTCATTGACCAAAAGGGAAAAAAAAAATCTCGATATCAATTATCAAATACTTTGACAGCAAAAAGACAAAAGCAAATCGAAGCAGCTATGTTGTTTCGAGAAAAACATACATTTTTTAAATCCAAATCCGAAGATACAAGATCACAAACTATGTTGAAATCAGACATTAACATGCATAATTAAACTAATAATAAAACAATTTTGTTCTGTGTGCGTGTGTTATTTTATTATTCCAATTTGAAGCATAATCATGGAATAGTGGATCAATGCTTGCTACTTTTCTTCCTAGTCAAGCTTTAATACGTTGGAATTTGGATTTTATATTTGCGAAATACTTCTTTGGTAAATGTAAAAAATCGAATTAATTGTTTCTTTAAAAAATCTTAAAAGGAGTTTATACTCCAAGATTTGTCACTCATCTTCATGTAAAAAATCTAAACATAACCTTAATCAAGACAAATAAAGAAGTTGTAATGCATTTAGGATGGTTTTTGCAATATTAGTTTGGGAAATAATCCATGCAAGAATCTCTGGAAACACAAAACACAAGCAAGAGAATAGGTGGAGGTGAGATTAGGGTTGTTGGCCACTGGGATACCCTCACTTTGATATTTGAAGAAACATTCGCTACTACCGAAAAAAATAAAAAAGGAATGTCGGTCTTGAACTCTCTATCTATGAAGATAGGATTTTGGATGAATGTTGTTCCCAATAGAAACTGGGTTTCTGATAATGAAGCACTGCCACTGCACGCCCATGGGGGCTGACTGGCTTTTTATAATTAGTTTACGATGATTTTAACACTAATATCATATTCATTGGACTAAGCGTTCTTCACTTGCCACGGAGTTTTAATGTTTAAAAAGCTTTGGGGTTTTGGGGAAAGGAATTGAGAAAGTGAAAGTGTGTGAGAAAATCCCCAGAAGAAAGAAGACAAAGAAAGTATGTTATTATGATATCTTTATGATTCTTTTACATCGAAACTGTGTATTTTAGTGTAAAGTAAAATTGAAGTCGCTGTTGGTTTGGCTTGACTTTTGTGGTGAGATCATGTGAGATGCTACAAACTTTTGTAATTTCCTGGTTTGGGGCCATTGATGAGCCACTTCTGAATATACCCATGTTTCCTTTGCACTAGAATGGTATGTTTCTGTGTTTTTTATTTTTTGACGGTAAATATGAAACGTGGTCAACCAAAAAGGTGGATTTGGTTTACCTCCCCCGGACCACGACGGGTCTTGTCAGTACTGTTCTGTGCCTTAAAACTGAATGCTGGGCTTTGCCTATGTCAACTAAGAGCAAGCTCGAGTTTCAGGACCACGCCTAGTTCTTGGAACCCCCCTTCCACTGGTACTTTTTTACCTTGAATCTTTGATATTCAAACACTAACTCTGGAACTGTACAATTGTAATTAGGCTTGACACAAACCCCCACCATAAACTGCCAATGCCAATGGACATCTCTATATGTGTAAATTATCCCCCCCCCCCTCCATGTAAAAAAACTATATTTTATGAATACTTATGAAAACAATAAAATTAATTAGTGCCACACTCACGTGCCAGCAGACTAAAATGTAATATTTGATAAATACTCTTTATGCAACGAGTTACTATTGATTGTTGTCAAGAAAGTCTTTGAGGGCGTTTATTTATTATTGTCGGGAAGCAATGGGAGCCGAGGCCTTCCAAAAATTTTGAAAACATATAGAGCATACAGATTTATGTGTGTTTATATGCTAAATGAAATTAAATTAATAACCTCAAACTAAACTTGTATCTTTTTTATTTATATTCTTGTTTTTAATTTATTTTTGACATTGTAAAATTAAAAAGATTAGAATTACATTGTTATTTATCTCTTGATTTGTAACTTGTATTCTTCTGTTTCATCTTTATATTCATATGCTTAAGCTGTTGATGAGTGGATCCATGAGCTACCCTTTTTGTTTAATCTTCTTCACGGCCCCAAGAATCAAACGACAAAGATCCACCACTGAATACCACCTAATGTGATCCAACACAAATATATCATGTACATTATAGTGCACGCCATCCTTGTTTTTTTATATTACTCCACTGAGTAACATTAATTTAAAGATTTGGCAAGCAAACCAGAGAATAAGCGAATCTAAACGTTGATCCAATTTGGAGAGGCTACGGGCACTGCAAAACATATGTTTACCAATACTAATACTTGTTATACCATGCGGACTTGAATATCAGATATCCAAAAAAAAATTATCATAACCCATGATATATTTAATATCCTAATCCCAAAGTTATCTAAACTATTAAAAAATTCAGATATCCGATTTTTTACAATCAATTTGCATCCTATAGATGTTATATAACATATATTCTTTTAATTACTTTCTCTTTTTCCTTTAATCATTAGTTTTTTTTTTTTTTTCTCCAAGGAACAAAAAAAGGGAAACCCATGATTTAACCAATTTCAAGAAGCACTATTTTTCTGGAAGGAGCTTTTTCGTTGCTCACCCATCCTTGCTGCTTGTTCACTGTTATCGTTCATTTTCATTAGAAACTGACGATTGCTCTACTGCCTTCCCTGCTGCTTCAAGCTGTGCCATCAACTCTCTAAGCTGCAAAGTCAGTGGAAAAAATAGCCCGCAGAATATTGATAAAGAAGTAAATTAAGTAGACCTGGCAATGCTCATAACACAGTTACAGAAAAGAAAAGCAACTGCAACAGACAAATTGCCAAATTCTAAATTAACAAGCAAACTTGACTATAACAATTAACAACAGTGCACTAAATCCGTTTGAATATCCAAATAATGCCTTACCTGATCCTCCAAGGCCTGAATTTTATCACCCTTCATCCTCGAAACTTTCTTTTCCCTGACAAAGTTTAACCTCAACGTTACATCAAATAGAAAAAGTACAACACATTAACCCGTACTAGTTCATTATGCATTTGAGTTGAAGATCGAATTACCATTTCCACATAGAATCAGTTTTCATGTAGTTAAAAGTTACAATTGTAAGCATCCACAGTTATCAAAACCACATAACACAAGGTTTCCCTCTGTAGATCCATATGAAAAGATTTTCTAACACCAGGACTGTGTACCAGCAATGCCTCTAGGACCATAACATATTATTAGAAACCTAAAGTGTATTTTAACTGATTTCATCACCATCATACATGGTGAATTGAAACCTTTCCCTTTTCTCATTGATGTTGATAGGAGAATTTGCCCAAATACATCCTTTGCTTACCAAGAAAATGTAAAATGCCAAAAGAGTCCAGCCAGTCAAATTAACATCTAATGATGAACAGCATCCATCTCCAAAATTCTCATTGCAATTTATGTGATTATGAATTGTAAAGGGACAGACATCCA
The DNA here is from genome assembly GCA_025698515.1 of Gossypium sturtianum. NCBI lineage: Eukaryota > Viridiplantae > Streptophyta > Magnoliopsida > Malvales > Malvaceae > Gossypium > Gossypium sturtianum. Next base: position 160,925,106 of record CM046955.1, on the reverse strand, counting down.
ACCCAAAAATACAGTAAATGACAAATTGATGGCAAAAATCTGAAGTGTTAACATAAGCAGAAATAAATGTCTGATATAACTTTTCAAAAGTTCATTGAAAAGTTACAAAGGTCCCTTCCAGTTTAATAACATCAAAACATGTCATAGACAACAGCATGCAAAAAGTTGTTGCTGTAACCTACAAAAAGTGCTAGACTCTAACCATACCTCTCTTCAACTTCCAACAGCTTTGCTTTCCATATCTCCTGGTTTTTCAAAAGATTCTCGTTGAGCTACAGACAGAAACAGCAAATTTCGTACTTAATTAATGTGTTAAAGAAAATAACTTTTGAAACCAGCCAAAAATTTGTGGATAACCTTAAGGTCAAGAGCTTATTACTCACATCCTCAAGAAATTTCTTTTCCTTCACACATCTTTCCAGCTTGGCCTGCATTTTCTGCCGCTTTTGCATAACAGTCTTGTTAACAGCCTCAGCAATTGCCCTCTCAGTTTCTTCATTTTCTTGTTGAAGCAAAGTCTCAAAATACTATAATTAAATCAAGCTCGCATTAACTGTAAGCTTAAAGAGTAACTCTTTCAATGTTACTAAACAAGGGAAGCAAAAGCTTACCACTTTTTGGTTCTCAAGCTGGGTGCGAAGTAGTTCATTGTATTCATTAACAATCTGTAAAAGAAGACCAGAATATTACACAAAAGCACCAAAAACAAAAGGTTAAATAAATAAATAAATATATATATAATCCAACCTCAGCTTCGCAGGTCAACATAGCCTCATTAACTCCAGAATCTACACAGTGACAGCTCCCGCAGCCATCACTAGCATGCAGACAGTGTGAATTCAATTCAACTAGCTTGCCATCAGTTTTGGATTGAATTAGTCGATGAACATAATTATCACCAGCATAATCCCAGACACGCTGTGTTTCCAGTTCAAGAGAATAGCAGTGTTGTGTTTCTTTCCAATGTATTATAGCATGCCCCCCTTTATACCTACATTAATCTTTTGCTTCTAAGAAACAGCGCAACAAATATAAGAAAACGTTGATGAGAGAAAAGAAAAATTTTACCTCCCACAGCCAACAAAACCACAGATGACACAAATCCAAAGGTTCTCTGAAGTCTGACAGATGAAACATTTTGACTTTTCAGGCTGCTGCTGGCAATATCGGCATACCTGCAACAAAGTATTTGACATTCAATATACTTCAATTGTTTTCTCCACATTAAGAGCAGGTGTATGAAATGACTTTCATAAGATACAACAGCATTATGGTCGCAAATGACTGAAAAAGATTAATAGTAGAAAAAAACAATCATAGTCACTTACTGGACAAGAAGAATCAGTCCATTTTGAAATGCAGGAGCAATGGAAAGAATGATTACAGATGGTCGTGAGGATCCCACTAGCATCCTGGTCTAATCTCTCTGTAACAGAAGGCAAAAAAAAGAGACGAATATGATGCCATCTACAATTTCCTGTCCCATGAATATGCACTAAGCTAGCGAAAACTAAATATGATGATTAGAGACATAGAACTGCCTTAAGGAGAAGTATGCAAGAAAGAAAGGAAACAAATAGACGGTTAATGGAAGAAGAAAACAGAGCACCAAGGAGAAAATCATTGAGGGTATTGTGTGGCATATGGGGTGCAGCCTGTTAGAAAGATGCAGAACAGAAGGATATTGTGTAATGGTTTGATCTGGTTAGCACATCAGTACAAATTCAGAATTAGCAACCTTGGTTTGATATGGTATGACTCAACTAGAGGACCAATACTTTATCTCCTTAGCGCCAATCCAGCAGAAAATTCAGGTCTAACCAATGCCATTTGAATCTTAACAATTTTACTTTGCACAGTGGATACAGTTGACCATTAAACAGGCCAGAAAGAGAACTACATAATTTTCCTTATTATTTAAGTCCACCTGTGGCTAGGGCTTGGCTGCTTTAAATCGAAAAGTCCTTAAAATGGATGTACAAAACCAGCAGTTAAAGTCACAATTCTTCTCAACAATTTCTTTTTCTTCTTTCCAAAAAATTTGATCATATTGGTCTAATCTACAGAAACTTCGCGATTAAGAAGTAACGAAAAAGGGTACCATAAAGAGAAAAAGCAATATAACTTTAAAATCAGAGTTGATGTAGGTACCTAGACAAACTGGACACGAAGGCTGCTCAGTTGAACTTGCTGGGGGAGACTGTACATGGTCAAGAGAACCGGTGTAGCCTGTGAACTGCACATCCAGTGTAAAAAGCACACGGCAAAGTTCTTCCTAAATAAACCCAAAATTAGTAAAATAACTCGCTTAAAAAACAATAAATAATGACATCATAATAAACATAGATAATTTAATCAACACTATACTTTGCCAACAAGAAAAAGAAGCCCTACCTCAAGTGAATTAAATTGTCTGTTGTTAAAATGTTGATAGAATTTATCTGTGGAGTCTTGACTATCAAATCTTATCAAAACACTATAACGATCCTCCATTCCATCATTCCTAATCATCACCATCGAAGGCAGCAATAAAAATTCAAAATCTCAGTCAATGAGCAAGATCAACTCTAATTGTAAAAGCATTGTCTAAACAAAGGCATATTAATGCATATTATGCCAACTACAAACATTATAGTAAATCATTGACTATCGATTTCAGAATGGATGATACAATTTTGAAATATGTCAAACCATTTTTTACCTGACAATTCTCATCTCCGATATGTGATGGATAAATGAAGCACAAAACTGACAGAAATCAGCGTATGTCATGTGGTTCGGCACCCCTAGAACACATGCAAGAGGTTTCCTTTCAACCTATAAACATATAAAATCATATCAAATTGCAGAATTAACAGTAACTCCATCAAACTCTCCTAAATTAGTTGAAATTTCAGCAAAATGAAAATGAAAAACGGAAGATCCTTCTGCACGCAACAAAAAGAATGACTGAGATTTCTCAAAAAATGAAATAAAAATTTAACGGAAGAGCTTACGGGAAGGGCGGATACGGTGTCATTGGAGAAGAGATGCATAACTCCACGCGTCTCTTCGATTCTAGGGTTTCCAGAAGAGAAAGGGATGGCCTCCGTATTCATGTTTGGAGATGTTAGATCGCCGGAGATAGCCGTCTCTGACTGCCGGAACTTCTCGTCGCTAGTCAACGTGCTTGAGCTTGATGACATAACTTTATTTCTTTAACTTTTGGGGTTTAAAAAGAGATAAATGGAAGTCGAATGAAATTTGTGAGTTCATACCGAAACAGAGAGAGAATGGGTTTCAGTTCTGTGCGAGGGACATCGCGCGGCGTGTTAAAGCATCCAATCAGAGAATGCCACGTCAGAACAGCCGCCAATTATAAGTTTCGTTTAAGCAGTACTAATTAACCATAAGCTCGGGGTTTAATCCCCATTAAGATTTTAATTCTTCAAAAAACACATAATATCAATAAATTAATTACTCATACCAACAATAGAAAAATGAGATGTTTAAACCTATCGGAAATTCGTGTGCTCTTTTCAACTCAATATTTATTTCTAATTTTGAGATATTTAATCATGCATTTTTTTTGTTTAAAACTTTTGGTCGAATTCATAACTCGTGTAACTTTTTTTACTAATGTTGCTGATGGCAATCACTAAAAAAAAACCAAGATAATTTTTATATATAGATTTTATCAATAGTGTCTTTTTTCATTTATAATATCGTAAATAAAACCTATCAAGTAATATTAAAAGCTATTTTTTTCCTTAGTTTCTCTCAATACTACTTAATGAAAATTCATTATTAATAAATTTATTTATCACAGTAAATCTTAGTTTTAATTCGCATAACTTTATAAAAAATGATAATCTATTTAAAATATTAAGTATAATTTAATATAGGGCTAAAGTCTAAATAAATGATAATAACTATAGCACCAATAATAATAAAAATATTTAAAAAGAATGTATTTCAAATTATTTATATCATATATAAAAATTACTATTAATTGAATAATTATAATTACTGTTATTTTATATTAATACATTTATTTCATATTTATTTAAGATGAAACATAAAAGTAAAAAAATTGTATATACGATTAGATTACTTTTAATATAATCATATAATAATTAAAATATCACAACAGGAAAATAGGGCTTTAGCGGCGTTTTTAGTGGCGTTTGGACAAAAAGCGCCGCAAAGCTTATACATTAGCGGCGTTTGCAAGAAAACGGTGCAAAAAGTTAAGCAATAGTGGCGTTTTTAGAACAAACGCCACTAAAAGCTAAGCAATAGCGGCGTTTTTTGTCCAAACGCCGCTAAAAAATGAGCAATAACGGCGTTTTTGGTCCAAACGCCGCAAAAAGTTGAGCAATAGTGTCATTTCCGTGTAGGGTAACCGACACTCGTTTCGATTTGATTCGATTTAATTTTCATATTTTTTTTTCTTATTTTTTTTTTGAATTCAATTTTATTTTGATATTCGAAACTGACTTTATAAAAAATATAAACTACACCATTCACTTAGCTATGAGAAAGTTTCATTTTAGTTACTTAATTATGAAAAGTTGCAAATTGATAATTAAACTATTTAGAAGTTTTCATTTAAGCTACCAAGCTATTAAAATCAACGCCATATGGCTTTCTCTAAACCCTTAAACCCTAAATCTTAAAAAATAAATACTAAACTTTAAAAACCCTAAACCCCAAATAAATTCATATGGACATTGAAGTGTATATATATAGATATTAATGTAAAAGCTTATGTTTATAATAATTTGTGGAAGCAGTACTTAATATTGATTAAATTTATTTTTGGGTTTAGGGTTTAAGATTTAAGGTTTTAGGTCTATAGTTTAGGGTTTTATTGTTTAATGTACATGGTTTAGGGTTTATTATTTAGTATTTTAAGTTTACGATTTAGGGTTTGTTATTTTGGGGTTGGGGTTTAGTGTTCTAAAGTATGTTGTTTGGGGTTTAGTGTTTATAGTCAAAGTCGTAGTGTTTATGGTTTTAAGGGTTAGGGTATTGGGGTTTAAGGGTTAGGGATTTTGATAAAAATGACAAAAAAAATTAATTTATTTTAGGGTTTAAGTAAGAAATAAAATTATTTTTAATTACTTTTGTATCTTGTAATATATATATGGTTTATGGTTTATGGTTAGGGTATATGGTTTTAGGGTTTAATGTTTAGCATTTTAGGTTTAGGGGTTAAGGTTTATTATTTAGGATTTGTGGTTTAGGGTTTAAGATTTGGGGGTTAGTATTTAGTGTTTTATAGTTAGGGTCTTAGCATTTATGGCTCTAAGGAGTTAGGGTATTAAGGTTTAAAGGTTAGGGATTTTGATAAAAAAATGACAAAAAATAAATTTATTTTAGGGTTTAAGTAAGCAATAAGATTCTTTTTTAATAACTTGTGTACCTTGTAATATATATTTAGGGTTTAGGGCATATGATTTTAGGGTTTGGTTACATTTTTTAAAATTAATTTCGTACACAATTATAAAATTTCACAAATTAGATATATTGTTTGAAACAAAACAAACTTAGCGCCGCAAAAAAAAAAATTAAGCAAAACGTCGTCGTTTTATTTTGCGCTTTAGTGGCATTAGCGGCGCTAGTAAAAAACGCCGCAATAGATCAAGAATTAGCGGCGCTTTTTGAAAAACGCCGCTATAGATCGAGCATTAGCCGCGCTTTTTTGAAAAACGCCGCAATAAGTTTAATTAAAACGACGTCGTTTAATTTTGCGATTTAGTGACGTCAGTATGTTTACCAAAACGGCGTCGTTTTTTGTTCATCCATTTTATCCCCAATTCTATATCGAAACCCCTTATTTTTCCCCAAATTAGAATTTCCTCTTAACCCTAAATTTTCCCCAAATCAAACCCATCTGTCATTGAAGAGGCCGACCCGACCACCTGCTGTCCCCTCTGCTGCATCGCCGTCGCCGTCACTCTCTGCTGCCGCAACCAATCGGTGGTGCAGATTCCCAGAAGCTAACTGTTGCAACAAAATTTAAGGTTAATTCCTTTCCAAATTTCAAGTGCACCCTTGGTTCAGAATGTATGTTTTGTGTGAGTTCATTGCTAGGTTGTTTGCAAACTAATAACATTTAAAAAAAAAAAAATCTTTTTGTTTCTTTCTGGCTTTTATGTTATATGATTATTTAAAGTGTTTTCCTTTCTGTGTTCTTTGATTACATTTTGTTTAATATATTAATTAGCGCTTTAACTTGTACTTGATTCGTTTAATATATATATATTCAATTGTTAATAGTAGCTTTGAAATGAAATGATATGATTTTGGAAGAGGTATATTCATTTTGGTTGTCTTTCTTTCGTTTTCTGATTTAAGATTTGTGGGATTGGGTATTTACTACTATTTTTTCTTGTACAAATTAATCCCTACTAGATAGATGAACCAAGTGAGCCGAACTTTGGGTTTTTGGTATCTACGTATTTGATGCAAAAAATGAAGAAGTATGATAGCTTGGTTTGCCTTGTCCTAGCTTTGTTAAGTTGAAATTTGAACTTGATTGAATCAAGTTAAATTTGCAAGCCTGCTTCTGTAAATCTAGTGCCTAGAGCTTGAGAATAGATGGTTTAAAGGACATTTCTTTATGTCAAGTAGTCTTCTCTTTTCTTGGATAAGAACTAAAGCATACTTTGTCGAATTAGGCTTGCTTTCTACTTAGAAGGCAAATGATCATCCCGCCTTGTGTAAAATTTTCACATTGGTGCTTAATAACCACTGTGAATTTTAGTTTCTTGTTTGTTGTCATAAAGAATAATTAGTACAAATTTAAACTTGAAATTAGAAAGATAAATAATACTCTGGTAGTGTTCTCCCTTTTGATTTGTACTGTAATATGCATATTAATGGTGGGTTAATTAAAAAAGGATTGTTATACTGGTTGATTCAACTTTTTTATGTGCTTGCCTTTCTTGTAAAAGTAGTTCAGCCTTTTTGTGAATATGGAATATGGTTGAAGGAGTATGAAAGAGACTAGATTTCTACTTTCAATTGTTATATATTTTTAATTAGTGTACAATTTTATTAATTTCTTAATATAATACTTTTGACTTAAACAACCATAGATCGTTATCTTGCCAATTGATGTATTATCCCAACTTTATGGCTTAAACATGATGTGTCTTATACCCTTTCCTTACAATCAAATTATTAACCCAACTTTATGGAAAACAACTAGCTTCCTCTCCCTTTTTAAGATTGTACTGCTGTTTGCAATTTTTGGATTATTTATTTGTAATTTTTGATAAATTTAATTATATGTTTCAGGTGAAATTTCTTCCGTTATTGAAAAATTGACTTCTCTCCAAACATTTTCTCTTACCAATAACAAGTTAACAGGTATAATTTCATCTTTCTTATCTTTTCTTTTTTCTATTAAATTTATGCATTCCGTAATTAAAATAAAAGTTATCTTAAATTTACGTTGAAAGATAATTATAGTAGTTTCCTTTTAATAGATCAAAATCTTAGAGTCTTTATTATGCATCTAAAAAATGCAAGATGTTGTGAAGTAAATTAATTAATTATTTTTTGGCTCGCTTCAATAAATATCTTGAAAAACTGCAAAAAAATATCATGTTATACATTACATGTGATAATTAAATGATAACAAATTAATTCAACTATTCATTAACGATTAAATTAATAAATAATTACCTTTTTTTTAGAAATGCAATAAGGTGGCATGATTTGATTGAAAAATGCCTATGCTAATGTGATGTAATTGTTTTATGCAATACTATCTCTATAATTTATTACATTGTTATGTTGTTGTGGCCTTAATTTATTCTATTTTAGTCTATAAATTATTTTCAAGTTTATTACTATACATATTTTGAAATTAATTCTTACATTTATTTTATTATTTTCGCTATTATACTCTTATATTTGTCATTTATTTTATTATTTTCGTTGTTATGGAGATCAATATTTTATTAAAATATTAACATGATTTTTCAATATTTTGACTAAAAATATTAATTTATTACATGATTAAATACTCTCTTTTTGACTAAAAATATATATTTAATACTAATTAATGTATATGTTTAATAATATTGAAAATTATAATGTTTGATTTTAATATTTAATATTTTTAAATGTATGCAAAAATTTAAAAATAATTTTTTATCAATATAATAATATTTACCATTAATTAAATTTATTTTTATATAAAAATCAAATTACTTATCTTTTTAACAAAAAAAATGATTTAAAATCTTTTTAAAATGAAAAGTTATTTTTGTTAACCTTCAAATTATAACCCATTCTTATCCTAAATAAAGAAAAATATAAGCATATAAAATGGATTTATCGTACTAGTATATTTTTTTAAAAATTGATCATTTGTATGACTTTTCATGACAAGATATTAGATGACGAACTCACCTAATTAATCCCCAAAATGAGTAACCACAAATTGAGCGGAGCACTTTCGGGGTTCAAGCACATGGACAAGTTAAAATTTATAAATTAAATGAGTATAATTAAAGGGTTAAAATTTAAAGTTAAAAATTAAAGATGATAATCATAACTTACATAAACATTTAAAGAAAACATTGGATCATAACTTACATTTAAAGAAAACATTTCAACTATTTTATGTGTATTGCAGAAAAAATGCCTAGAAGAAGATTGCGAGATCTAAGTATTGTTCAGAATACTCCAAATTCGAAAGAAACAAATAGTGAACAGCAGACTGCCATTGGATCTTCGAATGTTCCGAATACATCGATTTAACTCGCGAGAAATTCAAAGTAATGTTAACTTTAATTTACATGCGTGTTGACTTTTATTATTGATTTCTTTTTCAAATTCTTATATTATAATATACCATTTTTCAGCTGAAAGTGGTGGAACGCGTAAAGCTCAAGGACGTACGCTACTAAAATAATTATACGAGTTAAATCCTGTCGAGCGTGTCAAAGTATCTAGAAACAGTCATGGTCAGCCTGTTGGATCAGAAGCTCGACTTTTAGCAGGGTATTTGGGCATTATAGCAAGAAATGCCAATATGTTGCCTATCAACTACGAGTCATGGCATCAAATGCCTGATAATAACAAAAATCAAGCTCTCGATAATATTAAGGTAACAAAACGTGAATGTAATTTATAATACTTTGGTTTAAGTTTCTTTTATATTTACTTTCTAAACTTGTGTTTTTTGTAGGAGAGATTTGTTTTACAGGTCTCGGATAATTATGTCAAGAAGGCATTAGGAAAAAAAATTTAGAGACCATAAAAGTAGGGGTGAGCAAAACTCGATTCGACTCGAAAAAATCGAAAAAAATTCGAATTTCAAGTTAAACGAATTGAGTTATTCGAGTTAATCGAGTTATTCGAGTCAACTCGATTTTTTTTCGAATTTTGAGTTCGAATCGAGTTGATTTTTCGAATTTGAATAACTCGAATAATTCGAATATCAAACTATAATATTTTACATTTTTACCCCAAACTCCTAAACTTTTTTACTTTTCCCTCAAAACTTTTACTCCTTCCCACTTTCCCCCCAAAACTTTTACTCCCCTCCCATCCCAACCCCCCAATCTACCCAAAATCCATTTCCCACCAAAATTTTACTCTCCCATTTACTTTTTCTCAAAATTTTACTCCCAAAAACCCTCAAAACTTTTTATTTTCCCCCAAAATTTTTACTCCCTCCCACTTTTCTCCTAAAACTTTTACTCCCTTCCTATCTCACCTCCCATCTACCCCAAACCCATCTCCCCTCCAATTTTTTTTAATATTTTCCCTTCAAAATTTTACTCCCCCCATTTACTTTCCCTCAAACTTTTATTCTCCAAAACTTTTTATTTTTCCCCTAAACTTTTACTTCTCACCCTTTACTCTCAAATAAAAAATCAAAATTATCCAAAAAAAATCACTAAACATAAATAGTAATAATTTTATTTATATGTAACATCCTAGGAAGGGCCTATGCATTTTTCAGATCAATTGTATGAAATGACAAGTCTTAAGTATTATGAATAAATTTTTGATACTTTTGGAAACCTAGAAATGAATGAAAATGGAAATGAAAATGGAGATGGAAATGAAAATGGAAATGGAAATGGACATTTTTGGAAACTTAGACATTTTTGGAAACCTAAACATTTTTGGAAATGATCCAAAAATGGAAACTTGAACATTTCGGGAAACTTGGATATAAGAGATAAATAAAGGAGTTTTATTCACATAAATATGTGAATAATAAGAGAGAAATAAAGGAGTTTTATTCACATAAATATGTGAATAATAAGAGATAAATAAAGGAGTTTTATTCACATAAATATGTGAATAATAAGAGATAAATAAAGGAGTTTTATTCACATAAATATGTGAATAATAAGAGATAAATAAAGGAGTTTTATTCACATAAATATGTGAATAATAAGAGATAAATAAAGGATTATTTTCTAATGAGATAATTGAGGAGATAATTGATGGATTAAAGGCTTTTATCTTTTAAATAAAAGAGATAATATTATCAAAAAGAGGAGTGGTGGCCAAGTAAAGGACTCCTAGGTGATAACTTTGGCTATAAAAGGAGGACAGGAGGGCTACTCATCAACATTTGCTCCTCTTCCTCTCTCTCACAGAAATTCTCCTAGGCAAAACCCTCTCTCGCCGAATTTTCATTAAGCAAAAATCCTCTCTTTTTCTTCTATTTTCTTCTCCGTTTCATTTGTTAAGCTGAATCTTTGTGGATTCTAAGAAGAGGGCAATCATCCACAACATCAAAAGGGGATCTTTCGGGAAATCTAAGGATCTAAGGTAAGGATTATAAATATAAATATGTGGTTAAAGATTATGATTCACGTTTTCAAAGTTAGATCTAATCTAACACGAAGTTATAGGATTTCAACAGCTTATAAAGGAATCCTCTTCAGATTTGGAATCCCATCATAAGGTAAGGGATATTCGGCCAAGGCATAATTTGTTTAAGTGTTTTCCATTATTTCAAAAACCGAAGACTGACATGGTTACATACCTAGTATTAGCCGATTTCAAGGAAGAGGAATTCTAGCAATCTGTTGGGACTTGATTAAATCAATTCGGCAACTAGGTAAGTAATTCTACTTCTAGTAGGATTTGGTTTTAAGACCAAATAGGTTTATTTATATGTTTTAATTAATGGCCGAATATAGGAGTGAAAGATCTAGATCGGTAGATCGCTCTACGGGAATTCACGGAAACTATTAAGCGAAAAAGGTGTGTACTCTTACTAACTTTCAATAAATTGCATGGCAATCATTAGATATGTAAATATGTAACAGTATGTGAATGTGGCTAAGCACCACAAATGTGGTAAGGAGTACCCAGGTACGTTTCCTACTTTTGATAGGATTGTGAATGTGATATATTTTGAACATGTGATTAGTAACATGAATGAAAATTAAGTATGTGAAATATGTTATGAAATAATTGGGGCATTCGGGATATTTGTGGAGGAAGAAAGTGAAGGTGATGACTACGGTCTCACCAACGTAAAGTGGTGACTACGGTCACATAAAGTGAAAAGTGGTAACTTCGGTTACATCCAGTGAATACAGTGTCTAATGACACAACATAAGTGGGCGATGAGCACGTCGATCGCAAATGATCGCGATCGATGGTGTGTAGCGGATGGAGGGTCGACTTAGTAGTCCCCGCGGTGTACAAAGTTGGTACGGGTGGTGTGTGTAGCGGATGGACAAATAGGTTTGGATTTGGGTTGCATCATCCTTTATTTTGTATGAACATGATATTGATATGACTTGTATGCTCGATTTGTTGGAAATTAGTACTATGTACACATTGAGTCTGTAGACTCACCCGCTGGGGAATTATTTTTTTCAGGTGATGAGCGAAGAATGGACCGGGTCGGAGGAGCTAAAGGTGGCCATGCATCGCTTGAAGAAATTATTTGGAATTTGGACTTTATGAAATTTTAGTACTTTAAACTTTATTTTGGGTTTGAATGATGTAATAAGGCCATAAGGCCCAATTGGATTTTCTTTATTTCTGTTTATTTTTATTTGAATATGATACAATTTATGTTTGATTAAAGATAAGTAAATTTATTTCTTTTAAAATAATAAACCCAAAAATTATTTTGTCACCTTATTTAAGTTAGATTTCCAGAATTTATTAAATAGGTTTCAAATTAAGCCCAACCCAAAACAATTTTTTTTAAATTACACAAATTTTCTCTAAGTCATTTAGAACATTGAAAACCGATTTATTTAAGGAACATACCAGATCCGGTTCAGGCTCGTGGGCCGGGTGTGGGGTGTTTCATTATATCTACTATTTATATTATTAAATTAATTTTCACATTTTATATTATTTATATTATTGAATTGTTTAGTCATATTGAATATTTCTATTAAAATTGAATTATTAATTATGCCATAAAATATTCGTGTTAAAATTTTATATTGGTATCAATTTCACATTTTATCTTTAAAATAACTTTTATTAAAAAATCACATTTTTACATTTAATATATTTTTTAATTCCAAAATACATAGTGACAAGAATCTGAAGATAATTGAAACAACTAAGCAAGCAAAGAAGCTAACCCGTATATAAAAGATTAATAAATAAATTATTTGGTGATGAAAGTTAATAAAAAATTTGGTTAATGTGGACAAATTTTATTACGATTGATGACAATGGTTACAAGGACCCAAAATTATTTTTTAAAATTTAACTCGAACAAATATATTCGATTCGATCCGATTCGATTCGAATTTCATCTCACTCGACTCGATTCGAGAAAATTTCAAATTAAATTAGGATGATAAAATATGATTCGTCAACTCGATTAACGCGAAATTTTTTTATTCGATTCGATCGAACGCTCACCCCTACATAAAAGCACTTTAAAGAAAGAATATTTTAAGAAAAATATAAGCCTCGAATAGAAATTGCGAAATGTCCCGCCAGGAATGCTGAGGTACCAATGAGAAGATGCGGTTAGATTCTAGAATTCAAAGAAATGAGAGATATTACGTACTTCCAAACTCTTATAATTATTTCGGTTTATAGTATTTACTATATACGTAATAATAATTTCATAATGTAGGATCGTGAGCGAGTTGGAACAACAAGCAGGCAAAAACAAAATTTCACGCACACAGCAGGGTCAAAAAGTTTTGCTTGTGTAGCTGAGGCCGAGGTATTTTGAATTTATTAATTGTGTCAAATATTAATTACTTTCTCTTAAATTATATTTTTACTACTATATTGTAGGAACTCTTGTCTGGTCAAAAAGTTAGACGCCTTCAGCTTTTTGACATTATACATAGGAAGAAAGATGGATCTCCAATGACTTCTGAAGCTGGAGAAATTATGGTATATTTACTCAATTAAATTTGATTTATTTTAAATATTTATAATGATTAATTATAATGGTTTAATTCGTCGTTAGTAGTTCTAAATAATGTTAAGTTATGTTGCATTTGTTTTTATTATATATTTCGTTTCTAACTCTTTGATTGATTTTTTAGGAGAAATTAAAGGATAAAAAGGTAGAGTATGAAGCGGTTGCTTCGAGTGATAGTTCTGTTAATCTTGACGACATTGATAACAGAATTATTACTGAAGTTTTGGGTCTTGAAAGGTATGGTCGGGTTCGATTTCAAGGATCTGGTGTTATCCCAACCCAATATTTTGGATCCAGTTCGCAATAATACATGCCTTCGGGGAGTCAGGCTCAAGCTAAAGTTCTGAGGTTAAAAGAACAGATGGCTCAGATGCAAGCGAGCACAGTTGAGCAAATTGCTCAACTTAAAGCGGAGGCAAGATCGAGAGGAGGCGAGGTTCAAAGAAAATATGAAGAACTCCGGCTACAACTTAAAGCGGAGGCAAAGAACGAGGAAGCAGAGGGCGCAATGAGGAAGAAGAGAGCAGAAGCGAGAAAGTACGACACACTCAACTACGGCAGAATATGATGAAAATGTTTCAAAGATGCGCAAAATCCGCCGTGCCTTAGGTGTAAGAGCTCAATTTTGACCAGGGCTAAAATAACTGAGAATAAAAAAATAAACAATGTCCAATCCTTTTACAATAAATGAGCTTAAAAGCCCAAACCCTAAAAATCAACGACCTACCCAATTACAGACTTCACAAATCGGACTCCACTATCCTTGGCCCAAAACTAATCCTAAAGCGCCCACCCATTTACCATCAATGCCCAAACTAACCTAAGACCCACACCTAAACCCACTAACCCAAAACCTGTGTGGCCCAAAGGGGCCCAAAATCTTAAACACCTTCGGTGGCCTAAGGTTTCTGGGAAACCCTAGGTGCCGCAAGCTTTGCCCCAGTTTTGCGCCGCAATCTGCTACCTCGCACTCCATCAGCCCTCGTCCACGCCGTCATCAACGCACGAACGGCCTCGCCACCAAGATTCTTGCTAATGACCTGCACAAGAAAGGGAAGAAGACAGAAACATAAACAAAGCAAAGATGGCAAAAGATTTTTTCCTTTTATTTTTATTTTCGGAGGCTATAAAAGCCCCAAAAACCTGTAAAAAAGGGGGATACACGAATATTCAATACAATATTCAAAAAGAAAAATAAAAAAAAAGAAGCAAAAGGTTTTTTTTTCCTTCATCATTTTTGAATCTGTTTTTTGTTTTTTTGTTTTTTAAGTTTCTTTTTTGTTTTTTTTGTTTTCTACATGTATTAAAGTTCACATAAAAAAAAAGGAGAAGAAAAATACCTTTTTCTGGAAATTGGGCCGCCGCACACGGCGACGCCGATGGTGGCTTGGCAGTGGTGGTTTCGCACGAGTTGGGATCAGATATCGCCCAGGAGAGAAAATTTTGAGGAGCAGAAATTTTTCTTTTTAAAAAACTGAATGAATTAAGGATTTTTAGAAAATTTGAGCTTTTATAGCGTTGATGAAACGACGTCGTTTCGTCCTGGGCATTTTAGAGCCAAAACGACGCCGTTTTCATAAAACCGACCCGAGACCCGACTCGCTTCATCAGATCCGCGTGTTTTTCAGTTAAATGGGATATTTGCGCATTAAGCCCTTCCGCATTTTTAGTTTTTTAAATTCAGTTCTTTTTTATTTTAAATTTACCCCAAACTTTCATTTACAGATTCAATTTCGTCCTTTTTTCATTTCCTTTATAATTTTCATTATTTTATTATTAATTTTATTATCATTATTGTTTATTTTATTTTGTTATCATATTAGTATTATTTTATTATTTTATTACTAATATTTTTTATTTTACTATTATCAATATTAATATTATCATTACTTTTAACATTAGTATTCCTATTATTATTATTATTATTATTTATTACTTATATTATATAAATTAGTATATTATTTATTATATTATATTTTTAACTTATATATTATATAGTATTATATTATATTATTTTTTAAAATTTTACTTGGTATAAAGTTTATTTATAATACATATTTATTTTTATTATTTTTATAAAATATATGTATTAGATTATTATAAATGTAATTTTATTTAAAGTTATATATTATTTATTCTTTTAACAATGTTTTTTATACAATATATATATATATTATTTTTATATTACTATACTATTTTATTTATAACTAACCCTAGTATTATTAATATTATTATTATAATTTATTATTTTATTATTAATATTATTTATATCATTTTAATTACCATTGTTTTTTCATTTTGCTATTATTTTTATATTAACCTATATTATTATTTTACTAATATATTATTATTTTTACTTTATTTATTTTAGTTGTATTTTGTATTGTCTATGTTAGATGTTAATGTACTATAATTGTTTTTAATATTTATATTCGATAATGTATAAATGCAATATTGTCACATGGTTATTGTTTAAAATAAAATTACGTTTTTGCAAAATTAATATTTTATTTAAAGGTTTTTAAAATAAGGCAATGTTTTGGTATTTAGAAATTCGGGAAATAATGCCCAATCGTGCTGGGTGTTGATTTTTCGTTTGGCTAAATAACTAAATATCATTTTAACAAGTTTTATAAATTATGAGATGATCTTACTTACGAGGGTTTAAAAAATATCGTGTCCAATCGTGCTGGATGTGATGTTTATAATCTTTCGGATCGAAGAGCTCTCATATTTTAAACCAAATTGTTCGAAGTTTTTTTAGAAATCATATTTTTAAATCCTTTTAAGTTTCACACATTTGGACATGATTTTATCGATTAGGTACCAGTTTTTGGGCGTTATGAGGGTGCTAACCCTTCCTCATACGTAACCGACTCCCGAGCCTGTTTTTTGGTTTTTCGTAGACCAAAATTAAATGTTTTAAATAAAACGTTTTAAAAGGTGATCCAATCACACCTAAGTAAAAAGGATTGGTGGCGACTCCCATTTTATTTTTAAAGTCGATCCCCGTTTCTAAAGATTTTAAAATGGTTTCGACATTAGGCATTTGTTTTCTTATTGTAAGAATATTTTTAACATTCTAAATTTTAACATTATTTGTAAGAATATTTTGAATTATACTTCATTTGTTAATTTATATCGTATATATTTTGTTGAATTTGAAGTATCATTTAGATTTGCTGTATTTGGTTGGATTTTATGTTACAGGAAGGGTTGTATATGGATGAAAATGGGATGTAGCAAATCTGCCAAAGTTAGCGGCGTTTTTGTTAAAAACGCCGCTAAAGAACGGTACTTTTAGCGGCATTTGTGATAAAAGCGCCGCTAAAGGTCATGTTCTTTAGCGGCGTTTGTGGGTAAAGCGCCGTTAAAGGTCATGTTCTTTAGCGGCGTTTTTTCACATAAACGCCGCAAAATTTAGCGGCATCGTTTATGGCAATGTTTTTTGCGGCGCTTGTAAAAATGCCGCAAATAGTTTTAGCGACGCTTATAGGCCTAAAAAAACACCGCTAAAAGTCTGTTTTGTTGCGGTGTATATAATTTCTATGTATTACTTTATTCAATCTAAAAGTATTCTATTATAATAATATTTTTTATATGTATATTTAGAATTTTAAGATTGAATTGGCATCCCATTAAATTTAGATAAATCATAAATAAATAAAATATTTTTAAATAGTAAAATGTATATGTATACGAGTAAATAAAGAAACAAATTAAACTTGGGCCGCAACCAGCCCAGCACGGTCCACAAACACACAGAAAGAAAGAGAAAAAAAAAAAAAGCATGGTATTTTCTCTCTCCTTTTTTTAAGGGGAGTCCTTAATTGGATATCTCGAAAGACAAATTTCTAGGCCGAACTCTAGTAAACGTGTTCAACATTATTATATGACACTTGAAATATTATGCCAACTTTGGGGTTTTAAAATAATTTGGGTAAAACTAGCTTTCTAACAATGATTATTTTTAGATTTAAATGCAATCTAAATGTTTGCAAATGAAATTTACGACCATCAATTATTGGTCACGTAGTCTCTGTTATTTGTTTTACGCAATGTTGGATAAGAACTTTAAACAACACAGAACAGTAATTTGCATGAAGAAAGTGAAACATAAGTTTTTTGGGTGATGAAATTTTAGCTTACTCTCTAATATCTTTATCTCTCACGTAAGAATAATGAATAAGAAAGAACTTCCAAAAGACTGAAAAGATTCAAGGAACCTACACTAATCTAATTCACATGTGAAAAATAATGGATTAAAATAATATATTGACCACGCGCATATTAGCAATAGATTATACAAGTCAGTTTTATGGAAAAAAAGTTACTTGTTAGCATTTTCTTTACGTCAAGTCAAAGGCATAGAAGGTATTATTATTATTATTTACTTGATAAGATTCACTCGTACGTGGCTTAATTTGAGTGAATTACTGTCCCCTAATTACTTTTTAATTATTATTCTTCATTTTACTTTTGTAGTTGCTTACTTTAGTTTAAATATAGGGATTAGTGTTTGATCAAATTGAGTGAATTTTTTTTGAGTTAATTGAGTTTATGTATCTTATTTTATCATTCTAATTATTCAATTTAATTTTTTTTCAAATTCAAGTCTAATCAAATCGAGTGAAATTTTTTGAGTTAAATTAAAAAAATTAAACATGTCAAATAAAAATATTGTTACAGTATAACTAATTTCATGTTATAGCACATAAATTTGAAACCATATATATTTGAATTTTTTTTCAAAACAAAATAATAAAAAAATAAGATAATTTAGTATGATAAACTTAAATAATTAATTAGCTTATTTAGGTCCCAAAATTATTATTTTAGAAAATTTTAAAAAATTTCATTTTCTTTATATATTCTTTAGAATTTTTTAAAAATTATTGTAAAATTTTAAAATAATATAAATTTTAGAATTTTTATAAATATTTTGAATTTTAAAAATTATTTTGAATTTTTTTTGTAAATTTCGTTGGGAGAGATACTAATTTGCTCATTTTCAAAATTAATAGGGACTAAAGGGGTATTTACCCAATATGTTATTCGAATGATAACATTCAAATATATTCAAACTCGAAACTTGAATTACTTATTTCGAGTTTACTTGAATAATTTGATTCGATTAACTCGAAATTCAATTTTTTTTTTCAAATTGAATGAAACAAAATATCTAATATGGGTCAATCACTACACCAAAACAGACTTTTAGCGGCGTTTTTAGTGGCATTTTAAAGAAAAACGCGTCAAATATTATACATTAGCGGCGTTTGAAGGAAAAAGCCGCAAAAAAATAAGCAATAGCGGCGTTTTGGAAATAAACGCCGCTAAAAAGGATAAACAACGGCGTTTTTTCCTCAAACGCCGCTATAAATCAGAGCATTAGCGCCGCTAAAGATCCGAGCTTTAGCGGCGCTTTTGAAAAAACGCCGCTAAAGGTCTGATTTATAGCGGCATTTGAGGAAAAACGCCGCTAAAGGTCTGAGCATTAGCGGCGCTTTTGAGAAAACGCCGCTAAAGGTCCGAGTATTAGCGACGCTTATGGAAAAACGCCGCAAAAGCTCTAGCATTAGCGGCGCTTTTGGAAAAACGCCACAAAATATTGAGCAAAACAGCGTCGTTTAATTTTTGAGCTTTAGTGGCGTTTTTAGGAAAACGCCGCAAAAGGTGAGCTATAGTGGCGTTTTTTTATAAAAAACACCGTAAAAAAATTTTATTTTAGGGTTTATGGTTTAGAACTTAAGGTTTAATGTCTATGGTTTAGAGTTTTAGGGTTTATGATATAATGTTTATTATTTTGGGTTAATGGTTTATGTTTTATAATTTAAGGTTTAGGGTTTAGGGGTTTTTAGTTTGGGTTTAGGGTTTAGGGGTTTTTAGTTTATGGTTTATGTTTTATTATTTATTTAAAGGTTTAAGACTTACTATTTAAAGGTTTATAGATCATGGGTTTATGGATCATGTTTATGGATTACGGTTTAAGTGTTGGGGTTTAGGGGTAATAGGTTAGGGGTTATGGGGGTAGTGGTTTGGGGTTAATCTTTAGGGGTTATTGTTTTATGGTTTAGGGTTTTAGGAGTTATAATTTAATTTTTAAGTTCTACGAGTTACTATTTCAATGGTTTAGGGTTTAGGGATACTATGCATGGTTTATGGTTTATAGTTTAAGGTTTAAGTTTTGGTGTGTATGATTTAGGGTATAATTTTTAGGGTCTAGGATTTAGGAATTAATTAATCTTGGATTTTTTAGAATATAAAAAAAAAGATAAATATAAATTATTATTTTAAAAGAATATATATCAAAATGGGTTAAATCCCAAAAGCATACAAGAATATAAACTCAGGCATTAGTGGCGCTAGGGTGCAAACGCCGCAACATGTATTTTGTTTTTGAGCAAAACGGCGCGTTTTTGTATGCTCAGTTTTATCCCCAATCCAACCCCGAAATACCTTATTCTTTTCCCCTAATTGTATAACCTAAATCCCTAACTCCCAAAATCTTCGTCCGACCATCCGCTTCACATCGACGATCGTTCTCTCGCCGCATCACCGTCGACCTTCTTCTCGTCTCATCGCTTCGACACTTTCTTTGCATCACCGTGTAAGTGTTCCTACAAAGTAAGCAATGGCTTCTCATTCTTTTAGTTTGTCCGATAATCGTCTTTTTAGTGTGTTCGTGGCTTGAGAGAACATGGCTAACTCGTTCATCGGTTTAAAAGCGACTATTTTGTGGGTTGTCCGTCAAGATTGCAATCGAGAGTTGCATTTTAGTGTCTAATATTGCTTTTCGCCACATCATGCAAACATTTTATTCGGATACAAAGAAAGTGATGATGAATTTCGGGAACATTTGGTGGATCATTCATTTAGCTTTTAGATGTAGATATCTATATAGCATTCCTTTTAGAGGATGAACCACAGATTAATATGCATTTGGTGACTCTTTGGTTGGTTGGACAGATGATTTTGTTTGATTAGTTTTATCAAGTTCAAGAGCCATTTTCATCTGTTGCTTAGATGTAATACCTTGAATATTTGTTCCCATTGAAGATAATAAAGATGCGGTAATGTCAAAAGGTCAATTAAAAACGGATTTTGCATTTATTTTGTTTTTGCTTTACTATGGAAATTGCAGTAAAAGAAATTTAATTGATACAGCAGGAAGTATTATACTTGAAATATGAGAAAATACATAAGAGAAATGAGCAACAATAATTGGATCTGTCATGCTCTCTGTTCATCTGGTTCCATAGGAGAGGATACCCCGGATGAATTTAGAGTGAGTATTTTCCCATTCAAAACCACCTTTTGATGTGTGTAAATTTTCATCCGTGGGTCAGAAATGGTACTCTTCTCTACTAGTGTTTCCCAACTTTATTCTGGGAGCTTGTTCTCCTTCTGTCGCTACTCGGACATTAACGAAAATGTTGGCATTAAAATTGATAAGAAGCAGAGTGATTCCTTGCTGTTAAGAAAAAAGAAAACCTTCCTATAAACATTGCTTCGATTTTGAACTAAATCTGAGGCAAGGATCTACTTACAGAGAAAAAGGAAAACCTTCCTATAAACATTGCTTCGATTTTGAACTAAATCTGAGGCAAGGATCTACTTACAGATTGTTTAGAACAGTGAGCATATGCGCGAACACCTGTTGTCACCCACTTTGCATATCTTATTTCTGTTCCAAATTCATGATATACGACACTATACTGGTCAATTTTTTAGTGGAGAGGATGCATGAAAATAAACTGTTGCATGATTTGATCTATCTCGTTGATGTTCACTTACTTTTATGATTGGGTTAATTGTAATGTTCATAATTTGATATAGTATGGGTTACTTTTATGTGTGAAATATGTGAGAACATGGATAGAAAGTTTTGATTATTAATCCCAATGTAAGAAATAAAATAATAAAATAAGCATTGATATAGACAAGCAATTTTGAGTGTAAAGTTAGGAAGTTTATACGAGTTAAATGCATCGTACTATATCACTGTAATTTAAGAATTATTATTGTTCTCTATCCCTTAAACTAGTACTATATCACTGTTGGGTTTGTATGCTAATAGTCATTTCGTTTACGTTGATATTCATTACCACTATCTTTGCTTTACTTTTGTAATCGATATCATTGTGAAACTCCTATCTTATTGTGTAATTGGGTTTTGTAGAGCTAATGCACATTGAGTTGCTGTCGGGTACTTACGAATTGAGTATTGACAAATTCAATATTTGAAGAAGATTGTTTGCGACTCTGGGTATTACTCAAATTGATTTTTAGCCAATATATAACTTCGAGTTTCAGTATCTAATACTTATCCTGTTATTTTATTAAAATATATTACTTATAAAAATTTTTATTTTTTTTCTCATTCTTCTATTGTTTTACTTTGAAATCTTATTTGAGCTTGTACTATCTATCATTTGGCCTTTTACAATAGCTAATTATCGACTTGGAATCACATTCCATCAACACAAGAGAGTCTATCAGACAAGTTGTTGGACGTGCAGCCAATACGGGTGAGGATCTTCTGCCAATTTTTGCTTTCTTTTATTGTTGTTAAGGGCACTTGTAATCCAATTTTTGCTTACTTTGTTGTACAATTGTCATCCGCTTTTACGCCTTCAATTCTCTATTATCTACAATTTTTGGTTCATTATGTAGGGTTTCCTTTATTTGTATAGGAGTTGTGTGATTGAACCATCTGACATTTAATCTTTTGGTTAACAGAGAGCACAAACACTTGGAATAGCAGAGTTTCTGATACTTGGCCGCATCAGGAATTGTAGGGATCGTGTAAAAGATACAACATTTTATTCAAGGTAAAGTATCTGTTATGGGTGTTATTCTTATAGATGATGTTGTTGTTAGCCTTATTTTCTGCTAGATTTTTTTTAACTGCCTTGTTATCTCACATTGCAATTGCAAAGAATACTAATAATCTCCACATACTTCCTGTACTAGCATAAATAACTATTCTGGGTTTTCCTCCACTTCCCGCCCTAGCATAAATAACTATTCGAATATGCTAAAATTAAATTTCTTTTTATAAATCGGTTTTGTTTTAGGCAAACCCCCAACATCAAATTCTTTTTTAATAGAAAAATCCAATTCTTTATTAATATAAAAATCGAATTCTTTCTTTTTTTTTAAAAAAGTAATTTAAAAACTTCTTAAAATGTTTTTTCATTATTTAAATATATTTTAATATAAAAATCAAATTACTAATTTTTTATATTAATAATGTTTGATTTCAAAATTTAATATTTTTAAATGTTTTTAAAAATTATAATTTTTTTATCAATATAATAATAATGATCATTATTTAAATATTTTTTAATATAAAAATCGAATTCTTTTTTTAAAAAAAAGTAATTTAAAACCTTCTTAAAATGGTTTTTTCATTATTTAAATATATTTTAATATAAAAATCAAATTACTAATTTTTATATTAATAATGTTTGATTTCAGTATATAATATTTTTAAATGTTTTTAAAACTTATAATTTATTTATCACTATAATAATAATGATCATTATTTAAATATTTTTAAATATAAAAATCGATTTCTTTTTTTAAAAAAAACAAGTGATTTAAAAATTTCTTAAAATGGTTTTTTCATTATTTAAATATATCTTAATATAAAAAGCAAATTACTAATTTTTTATATTAATAACGTTAGATTTCAGTATTTAATATTTTTAAATGTTTTTAAAACTTATAATTTTTTTATCAATATAATAATAATGATCATTATATAATTATTTTTTAATATAAAAATCGAATTCTTTTAAAAAAAAATTTAAAACCTTCTTAAAATGAAAATTTAAAACTTACATAATTATTATTTAAATAAATAATTATTATTTAAAACTTACATAAGTAATTTAAAACTTATAAAATTTTTTTATCAATATAACAATAATGATCATTATTTAAATATTTTTTAATATAAAAATCGAATTCTTTTTAAAAAAAAGTAATTTAAAAACTTCTTAAAATGAAAATTTAAAACTTACATAATTATTATTTAAATAAATAATTATTATTTAAAACTTACATAAGTAATTTAAAACTTATAATTTTTTTTTATCAATATAATACTAATAATGATGATTATTTAAATAACTTACATAATTGACATAACACACACAACATACACAACTTACATAACTTACATAATACATGTAGTTTAATGTAATAATTAAAATATAAGCATTTAGTTTAAAGATCAAATTCCAAAACTTTCATCAAATTTCATATCTTACATAATACATAACTTACATAATTTTAAGATCAAATTTCATAACTTACATAAGTTTAAGATCAAACTTCATAACTCACATAATTTACATAACTTACATAGTACTCAGTTATATATATGATCATATCATTACTTACATAAATTATAAATTAACAATTTAGCCGTGTAATTTATTGTCAACTTTAGACTTCAACAACTACGAAATGGATAGGACTTGGATGAATTTGTCAAGGGTTAGCAACGACTATCGAAATGGAGTAGAAACTTTTCTGAATTTTGCATTTCAAAATGCAAGCTAAGAGAATATGATTCTTTGCCCGTGTAAGAAGTGTTGCAATATCAATTGGCATTATCGTGAAGTTCTCTACGAACATCTAGTTGTTGATGGCTTTGTCCGGGGGTACAAAAAATGGATTTTTCATGGAGAGTGTACATCTAGTGGAGCATCTTAATCGATGAATCTGGGTTATCCTCATAGTGCTTACAACCAGAATGTTAGAGATGATAACATGGAAGGCATGTTGCGGGATGCTTTTAATATGCGCCGTGATGGTTTAGGGTCATTTCCACCTGACTTGGGTGCAACTGATTATTACAATTTTGGTGGAAATACTTTCACCGAAAGGGGAAGAAGTGTACCCGATGATCTGCCAAATGAAGAAGCGGCGAAGTTTTACTCGTTACTTGGTGAAATGAACGAAGAACTGTATGAGGGATCTGAATTTTCAAAACTGTCTTTCTTTATTCATCTTTTTCACCTAAAATATTTGGGAGGGTGGACCGGAAACTCTTTGACCATATTGTTAGAGTTTTTGAGAGAAATGTTCCCGTTTGCGAAAATCCCTCAATCTTCCAAAGACATGAAGAAATTGATCAAAGATTTGGGCCTTGGCTACAACAAAATTCATAGTTGCCCAAATGACTGCATGTTGTATTGGGGTGACTGGAAAAACCAACAGTGCTGTCATGTATGCGGTCAATCCCATTGGATGAATAGAAATACAGAGGATGGTAACGAGAATGAAAACGATACACAGTCAAGGAAGCAGCCAGTTAAGATTTTGCGATATTTTCCGCTAATACCAAGGCTTCAAAAGCTTTTTATGTCGTCGAAGACAGCCGAGTCAATGACGTGGCACCATGATGGACGAACCGATGATAGATTGTTAAGGCATCCTGCAGATTCTTTAGCTTGGAAATCATTTGACTCCAAATTTCCAAGCTTTGCAAGTGATCCTCGGAGTGTGAGGCTTGGGCTAGCATCTGATGGATTTAACCCGTTCAAAATCATGAGCACTGCGTACAGTACTTGGCCTGTGGTGCTTGTTCCTTACAATTTGCCTCCATGGGTTTGCATGAAACGATCATCCTTTATCTTGTCTATGATTATCCACGGAAAGAAAGGGCCCGGGAATGATATTGACATATACTTGCAACCACTTATTGAAGAGTTAAAACAATTATGGGCTGGTGTTGAGACATACGATGTACTGAGAAATGAGAACTTCAATTTACGTGCGGCTTTGATGTGGACTATTAATGACTTCCCAGCCTATGCCAATTTATCTGGTTGGAGTACTAATGGACGTTATGCTTGCCCTTGTTGTGCTGCGCAAACATGTTCACAATGGTTATATAATGGGAAGAAGTTATCTTACATGGGGCATCGTCGGTGGTTACCGGAGAATCATAGATTTAGATTTTAGAGTGCTCAATTTGACGGTACTGAAGAGTTTAGAGAAGCTCCTTCGCAGACCGGTGGATCCGAAATATTGTTCATGTTGAAAGATATGAATTTCATTTATGGGAAGATTAATCAACCGGCCAACACGCAAAGAAATAGAAGATCAAAGGATGAATCTGATGATGAATCTGATGAAGAGGATGATCCTAATGAGGCGGACTTGTAGAAAAAAAGAAGTATTTTTTTTAGTTGCCTTATTGGGAGCATTAGATGTTAC
Source organism: Gossypium sturtianum (assembly GCA_025698515.1). Classification (NCBI taxonomy): domain Eukaryota; kingdom Viridiplantae; phylum Streptophyta; class Magnoliopsida; order Malvales; family Malvaceae; genus Gossypium; species Gossypium sturtianum. The sequence goes on along the minus strand of CM046955.1, from coordinate 160,899,479 downwards.
GACATAATCTTGATGTTATACACATTGAGAAAAATATCTGCGAGAACATCATTGGGACTATTCTGAATGTCGATGGAAAATCGAAAGACAATCTTCAGAGTCGACTTGATTTAGTCCACATGGGAATTCGGCGTGAGCCTCATCCCCAAGCACTTTCGAATATGAAATATCGGTTGCCGCCTGCTATTTTTTCAATGACGAAGACGGAGAAAGAAGTGTTTTGTATGGTGTTGAAGGATATAAAGGTCCCGGATGCGTATGCATCAAATATATCTCGATGTGTGAGTCTTAAAGATCGAAGACTATATGGCTTAAAATCGCATGACTATCACATCTTGATGCAAGACTTACTGCCAGTTGCTATGCGGTGTTGTATGTCGAAAAAGGTGACGTCTTCTATAATTCAACTGTCCAATATAATGAAAGGCATTTGTGGCAAAGTTTTGGATGTTCAAGAACTTGAGACACTACAAGATCGAGCCGCACTGACTTTATGCAATCTGGAGAAGATCTTCCCGCCTTCCTTCTTCACAATTATGGTGCACTTGTTAATTCATCTCCCTCGTAAAGCAATACTTGGTGGACCCGTTTTCTATCGATGGATGTATCCCATAGAAAGGTCTTACTTTATTTGCAAATTATTCATTCATTCACCTAAATGCCTTTGGTTGCAACTTTTGATAATATTCTATACCGTGTTTAGGTTCCTATCCAAATTGAAGTCTTACTGCCGCAATAAGCGTTATCCGGAAGGATCAATTGCCGAAGGCACCTTGGCAGAGGAATGTATGACTTTCTGTTCGAGGTATTTGGAAGATGTCGAAACAAGAATGAGCAGACCAAGTAGAAATCTTTGGGCTCACAGATCATAACTTATTTGAAACTTATTTATTTCAAAGTTTGGAGAACCGATCGGCAAAGTTGAAATTGCAGAATTAGACGATAGACCGTGGGTCCAAGCACATCGATACGTTCTTTTTCATCACGATTCAATGGAACCTGTAACACCCCATACCCGATTCCGAGGCTAAAACCGGATACGAGACATTACTATGCTTGAACTTGCTTAAACATGTACTTTCGGGCTACAAAATTTTGTTCTGAATTAAAAACTTCTCTTTCTTAGTCAAATCATTCATATCGTAGGCCTACGAGGCCTTAAACTTGCGTCCAGAAACTTTTACAAGTTAAAAGAAACTTTTGTTTAAAACAAGGGCCACACGATCGTGCATAGACACACACGCCCATGTCCCCGGACCGTGCCTAAAAACCTAGTATTCTGCCAATTTGCCCACGGCCAAGGCACACGCCCATGTATTTTGGGAACACGCCCGTGTGCCCTATCACACGTCCATGCCTTTCACCCGTGGTCGACACTGACTAATCACACACGGTTTTGACACGCCCGTGGGCCTAAACCGTGTGCCATACCTTAGTATTCTGACTTATTCAAAGACGGCCTCAAAGACGCCGTGTGCTTTAACCGCGTGACCATTCAAATTCTAATTTCCAGGTGCAGACTCCACACACGGCCAGGGCACATGCCCCTGGCTTGATCGTGTGTCTCACACGGCCTAGACACATGCCTATGTGTCTATCCGTGTGGACCAGAACAAGGCTGTTTGCCAAGCTCTTTGCACTCCTATAGCTTCCACAACTTATACACATCCATCACATTCATAATCACTCAAGTTAAATTGCCATCCCACATAGATAAATACATCTTTTCATAAAATATAATAGCCAACAACTATGGCATTATACAATTATCCTATACCTCATTTAGGCCAACACATTTGGCACAATAACAATGACTTAATCAACCTCATGTACTAGCCCTATACATGCCATGACTCATAATGACTTGATACCTCATACCAAGTGTCTCCTCGATAGTGTGAAAACATCTCCGGCGATCTCCAACCCGAGCTAGCTAAATTAACCTATAAGAGATGTGAAAGGAAGAGGAGTAAGAAATAATGCTTAGTAAGTTCATCTGCATACAACTGATAAACTTTAATATTCAATGAATATGCATGACTGCAAGTTATTACAATAAGCTTTTCTCATGAACTCATGGTTACTTACTCAATCTTCCTTAAAGCTTACTCATTCTACCTCTTACCTTATTCTTACCATGCCACAAGCCAAATGCTCGTTTAATTAGCATACACTGCTGCACTAATCATCACAAGATCATATAAAACAACACATCAAGCATTTTCAATAATTCACCCACACAGCTACTTTACTCAGTATTACAACCACACAGTCAATTCACACAGCTAATTCACACATGGTTAATGCTAAATTACTTAGCTTATCCACACAGCAAATATCTCGGTGGTTTCGCACTTAGCTTACCACAATCGATTATAGGGTGGTATCGCACACAGCCCACCAATCATTTATACCCCTAGTGATTTCGCACTTAGCTCACCAATCATTTATAAGTGATGGTATCGCACACAGCCCATCAATTAATAATATATCAGGTGGTAACGCACGCAGCCCACCGATAATAACATGGTTGATGGTATCGCACACAGCCCATCACTAACCATTAATATGGTGATATTGCACATAGCTCACCATTATCATACATTCGTGAATAGTCATCCACATGTAACTCTTTATTTCAAATGTTCATCCAAGAACATCCTCACACTACTATTCTTACTTAACTTTTCCACGTTATTTATTCGCATTCACACAATTCAACAATAAATCTAACTCATGCAACTAAGGTGCATTAATTACACTTATCCCACTAGGGTTTATCATACATTGAATTCATCTCAATTCAATCATAACACATACTTGCTCTTCTCATGATACAACCACATACATTTAGCATGCCAATTGAGTCACTCAAATTGTTAAATAACTCTCTTGAGTCTCATGTAGATAGTTCTCATTAAAATCATACCTCCAACAGGGTCTTACATACATTAACATATCGATGCCATGTCCCTGACATGGTCTTATACGAACTCTTACATCGAGGCCATATTCCAATATGGTCTTACTCGAGACTTTAACTATCCTCCTATCATGCTATACACCTTTCCCATTACACTAATTTCAATTCCATTGACATCTCATCAAGAGATATTCCATACATTCATATAGTGAACATACATTCCATACAACACTGGAATACTTACATTAACTCATACATAATTACAATAATTGCACATGAACTTACCTCGATGTCGAAAGAGCTGAAAATAACTTTTTGCCCACATTTCTCTTTTCATCCGTTCTAGGTCCGAAACTCATTTTCTTTGATCTAGAACAATGAAATTTACTCATTTAATCACTTAATGATCGAATTACAACATAATCTCTACTTAGGCAAAAATAACCATTTTGCCCCTACACTTTGGCAAAATTACGATTTTGCCCCTAGGCTCGTAAATAAATTTTCATCACAATTTCTTGTTAAACAAGCCTATCTGAACATTTAATTATCTTACAACTATTCTCAATTCCATCAATTTCATGCCTTAATGAATAAATTACAACTTTTGCATTTTAGTCCCAAATAGGTGTTTTCATGACAACACCTTTCATAAAAGTTATTTCTCATCATCCTATCATTCATTTTCTTTCATAAAAACTCATCAAACAACATAAAATCTCTCATGGCAAGTCCCTAAACTTTCAACCATATTGTAAACTAGTCCCCTCTTTAGAAAGCTTAAGCTTTAGGGGTCTCAAAAGTACAAAAATTATCAACTAAAGCCATCAAAATCACTTACTTGAGTGAAGAGAAGCTTGCTGAAATTTTAAGCTTCAAAAACCCCTCCCATGGTTGCCATTTTCGGTGGAGGAAGAGAATAAAATAAAAAGATGATAGCTTTTTGCTTACTCATCTTATTTTATTCATTTTTCCACCTAATTTCCACCAATTTTGACCAAAATTAAATGCTCTTGTCCCCCAATGTCACATGGCCGGCCAACTCACTTAAAACAAGGCCAAATTGCACATTTAGGACCTCCAATTAATAATCCATAACTATTTGGCACCTCTAGGAAATAAAATAGAACTTTCGCACTTTATGCGATTTAGTCCTTTTTCACAATTTAGCTAGAAATCGCTAAAATTAAGGCACCAAAATTTTCATGCATCCTTATGAACATGTTATAACACATAACATATCATGAAAATAATTTTCTCTAACCTTGAATTATTGATTCCGAGATCACTGTTCCGACTAGCCCCTAAATCGGGCTGTTACAGAACCATTACGCAAGTAAGTTATAGAATTTGATAAATACTCATCAATTATAACTTGTCTGTCTTCTAACAAAGTAACCCTTTTTTAACATAGTGAGTACAAACAAATATTGAGAGCTCGTTCACGGTCCCGAAGATTACATCGACGAGAAATTAATAAGTTGTTCACGGAATCATTTCATGAATGGTTAAGCCAAACGGTATGCAATTGAAGTTTTCATTGACAAGTAATAATGTTTTCTCCTAACATTTATAATTACTCAATTTACTTTCGATTAAATAGGTTTGGAGTCGAAATGAAGTAAATGACGAAGTTAAATGGCTTTCACAAGGTCCAAAAAGAATAGTGAAAAGATATAGTGCCTTCCTCATCAACGGATACAGATTTCATACAAGGTATCACGAGAGATTGAGGAGAACCCAAAATTGTGGAATTGTTGTTAATTCTTCAATTACAAGTTATGCTAGTGCTAGGGATAGTAATCCTGTCGAGGGGAATGTGGAGTATTACGGACTTCTCACTGACATCATTGAGTTGGATTATTACGGCAAATGGAAAGTTGTCTTATTTCGAGGAGATTGGGCTGATGTAAATACGGCTCGCGGAATTAAAAACGATCAATATGATTTTACAATGGTGAATTTCTCTCGATTGATTCACCTTTGGAGAACAATTGATGGGACGAGCCGTATGTGTTTTCTTCTCAAGTGAAACAAGTTTTTTACTCGAAAGATCCAACTGATGAGGGTTGGTACGTTGTACATCGGAACACCCCTAGAGACTTGTTCGACATGGGCAATGGAAGTAGAGATGACATAGTCGAAAGATCGAAACTTTGCCTTTTCGAACAAAACTTGAATGAAAATATCCCTAGTACTAGTCAACAATTTCAATGGGTTAAATCACGATGTGGGACGAAGATATTTATGAAATATGATGTAGTAAGATTTTACGATTTTTATTTATATGTAATATTAACCCTTTTAATATTGGTCATGTTATATAATTTAACTATTTTAAATGTACTATTATTGTTGTTATTTGTTACTAAAATTTTGCACTCTTTTATGTGTATTGCGGGAAAAATGCCTAGAAGACGATTCACGAGATTTAAGTATTGTCCAGAATACTCCAAATTCGGAAGAAGCAAATAGTGAACAACAAAGCAGTTGTTGGATCTTCTAGTGTCTTAGGACATAGATGGCGAGCCTGCGAGAATTTGAAAGTAATTTTAATTTATTTTACATGCATGTTGAATTTTATTATTGATTCATTTTTCAATTTTAATATAATAATAATATATCATTTTCCAAATTGAAGGTGGTGGGGCCTTGAAGAGGGGGGGACGTACACTCTTAAAGATTTGTACAACCTAGATCCTGTCGAGCGTGTTAAAGTAAGGAGAAACAGATCATGGCCACCTGTTGGATCAAGCTCTCATTGTTAGCGAGCTATTTGGGCATTCTAGCATGAAATGCCAATATGTTGCCCATTAACTACGAATCATGGCATCACATGCCTGATGCCAACAAAAATCAGGCTCTCGATAATATTAAGGTAACAAAACGTGAATGTAATTTATAATACTTTGGTTTAACTTTCATTGATATTTACTTTTTAAACTTATGTTTTTTCAGGAGAGATTTGCTTTAGAGGTCTCCGATGACTATATTAAGAAGACATTGGGTAAAAAATGGAGAGACCATAAAAGCACGTTGAAAAAATAATATTTTAAGAAAGAAATAAGCCTCGACGAAAAATTAAGAAATGTCACTTGGGAATGTTGAGGTACCAATGGGAAGATCAAGTTAGATTACGGAATTCAAAGAAAGGAGAGGTATTACATTACTTCTAAAGTCTTATAAATTTTTGGTTTATGGTATTTATTATATACATGATTCAAATTTCATTATGTAGGACCGTGAGCGAGTTGGAACAAGCAGCAGACAAAAACAAAAATTCACGCACACGGCAGGTTCCAAAAGTTTTGCTTGTGTAGCTGAGGCCGAGGTATTATAATTTATTAATTCTGTCAAATATTAATGACTTTATACTATTAAATTATATTTTTTCTTTGCTACAATGTAGGAAGATTAAATGCAGTTAAAAGGTTGGACGCCTTGACTTTTTTTTGACATTACGCATAGGAAGAAGGATGGATCTCGATGACATCCAGAAAAGTCGCAGAAATTTTGGTATATTTACTTAATAAAATTTGATTAGTTATAAATATTTATAATGTTTAATTATAATAGTTTAATTCATCGTTCTGATTTTAAATTTATAATGTTAAGTTATGTTGCATTCCTTCTTATTATATATTTCGTTTCTAACTCTTTCATTGATTTATTAGGATAAACTAAAGGAGAAGAAAGGCGGAATATGAGGCGTGCCGCTTGATCGATAGTTCTGTTAATCTTGAGGAGATTGATAATGAATTATTACCGATGTTTGGGTCCGAAAAGGTCGATCGCTTCGATCGATAGTTACGTTAATCTTGAGTATATTTATAACGAAATATCACTAATGTTTTGGGTCTTAAAAGGTATGGTCGGGTTCGATGTCAAGGATGCGTGTTACCCCACCCAATATTTTGGATCCGCCCAAAGCAATACATGCCTTCCGAGAGTCAATCTCGTCTTGAAGTTCGAGACTAAAAGACCAGATAGCTCGGGATGCAAGCGAGCACGGTTGAGCAAATTTCTCAACGTAGAGCGGGAGGCAGAGAGAGGAGGCAGAGCATATTTCTCAACTTAGAGCGGAGGCAGCAGCGAGGGAGGCAGAGCAGAACAGAAAGTATGAAGAACTCCAGCTATAGCTTCAGACTATGATGAAGATGTTCCAGCAGTCGCAGAGGCCGCCATCTTAGACATTTGTTTTCTTGTTGTAAGATGATTTTTAACATTGTTACATTTAACATTATTGTAAGAATATCATTTAGAATTAGTGTATTTGGTGTGATTTTTACGCTACATTTACTGTTTTGGGTTGCGATTATATACTATATTTGCTGTTATTGGTTGGTTTTTAGTGCAGGAGGGGTATGATATTGAACAAATCGTACATTGCAAATCTGTACAAATTAGCGGCGTTTTTGAAAAAAGCGCCGCTAAAAGTCGTGACCTTTAGCGGCGTTTGTGGGAAAAACGCCGCTAAAAGTCGTGACCTTTAGTGGCATTTGTCAGAAAAACGCCGCTAGAAGTCGTGGCCTTTAGCGGCGTTTCTGGAAAAACGCCGCTAAAAGTCATGACCTTTAGCGGCGTTTGTGGGAAAAACGCCGCTAAAGGTCATGACTTTTAGCGCATTTGTGTGAAAAGCGCCGCTAAAGGTCATGACCTTTAGTGGCGTTTTTTTCTCATAAACGCCGCTAAAGTTTGCAGCGTTTGATTTAGCGGCGTTTTTTCCGGCGCCTTTAAAAGCGCCGCAAATACTTTTAGTGGTGCTTATAAACGCCGCTAAAGGCAAAAAAAAAACGCCGCTAAAAGTCTATTTTGCTGTAGTGAATTATCTAAACATGCTCCTGAATGAAACAAATTTCATAAATATATAATATTTATGGATAGTTATCTATCTTGATATATAATTTTTAATAAACGTTTGCAAACATCTCCGGGCAAAGAACCTTCCGTGAAATACTTTGGAGGTATACTTTTCAAGCGATTGTACAATATAGGTGTAAACACGAGAAATGTATTTCTAACTACTTCTGTATTTTGAATACAGAAAAATATATTACAATTTAATTCTGTTATAGTTGTAATAGGTAATTATCTAATTTCAAATTCTAAAAAAAATTTAATTGTTTTGGAATATAAAAAAAATGCTTGGAAAACAAACAAACAAATAAATATATTATATAATTTTATTCAATTACTCTTTTTCATCATGTGTTAATACATTAATTAAACATTTGGCAAATCAAAATGTAGGAAAATCATCTCATGTATAAATTTCAAATTATTTGAGTGTTATTAATAAAATAACAATTTCTTTCTTGGCAAATAATTTTTTTATTAATAGAGGTGAAAGCACCATAGAAGAGTACAATGCTCCAAAAAAGTTACTTGCAAATAGAAGCACAAGGCACCAAAAAGGTCTAAGCCTTGGACCCACAACACCCTATCAAGAATAGCTGCACTCAAACCCTAATCTCATCAATATCTGCATAAAACAATTCAACTCTAAATCCTACAATCTCCCCTTGGCAACACACCTCCAACATAAACACATTGCATACAATTTCTAAAGTTAATCAATATCAGAAAGAAAATCTAAAGTTGCTGATCACCAACCAATTTCTAACAGAAGCACGAAAATCTTCCATATAAGTTCCAAGGCTTCTTTAACCATCATTGCTCTCCAAAATCCTGCCTTAATACAATCCTTCCTTGATGATTATTCGTTTCCAAGTGTTTTTTTAGTATTTTTCCTAAAAAACTAATAAATTAAGCTTTTTAAGTATTTTAGTGTTGCTCAGTTTCTTCATCAAGATGGGTCGGGATCCTAACAGCCTGGTTTTATGGTTTTATTATAATTGGGGCGTGGCCCTCTTATTGTTATTTAAGCCAAAAAAATGTTTATAATTTAAGTCGGTATTATTCCAATATTTTTAATATAGATTCTTAACTCTTTCAGTTTTCACTTGTAGACAAAATTGATACATAAGGGATTTATCATGAGTATTAGTGATTGTTTTTTTCATTATGGGTTATATCTAAAAAAATAAACGGCTGGTCATAAAATATACTTTATAGAATTAAACTCTAACTTTATGATTAAAAGATTGTACTTAATTTTTGTTATAAAAAAATGTATATTCTTTTCTTACGTGAAATCACGTAAGCGTACGTGAAACCCTCAAGAGATGCCACACCCCTTGCAAAGCGTTAAACAAATAAGAGATTAGGAATTCAATTCCGTTGAGCTGCCGTAATATATATGGATTGATGCCTATTTTTACTTTACACGGTATTATATTAACCAAAATCTAGATGCTTCACTTAATGTGTAAATTACTGTTTGAGGGTCCAAACTCGAAAGCCCTATCCTAAAGCAGTGGTTTCCAGGCAGCAATAGAATGCACATGTGAAAAAGGTGGTTCATGAAGTTTGTAAATCTTAAATTCAATTCCATGTAACACGCGTGGCTGACTATAGTCCACCTGCCCCCCCTATTTTTTGAAAGGTAAACTCCAAACCAGCAGCGGACAATACATACCTTTCAATTTTCACATACGTTTACACGCACCAAACCCATAATTACTCGTTTTAATTCCCTCCAATATTATTGGACTTCATTTATTTTCATTGAAAAATTAAGAGCAACATAACTCTAATATAAGATTATATTACTATTTTTGTTAGAGAAATAAAACTATATAATATCCATTTATTTATATTTATTTCTCTTGTTTTCATTTTTCCAAAAATAGTTCCAGTTATTTTCACTGTTTTCTATTTTTATTCTAAATATTTCAATTTCATTTTATATATATATTACATAAATAATTAATAATTCTTTAGTGTTTCACTCAAAGAATGTGTGCTTAAGTTAGAAAGTAAAGGCAAGCAAAGTAGGCACGTTTAACCCATGAAAGCAGACTTAAGAGGGGAAAAACTAGGTATATTTAAATTTCATAAATACACGCATTTGAATTTGATAGTTACTTTTTATTTTTTGATAAAAAACCAGATAAATTAAATATAATTATCTAATAATATCCAATGAATTTTCTGCAAACAGCAGTAAGCCTTCATTTCTTCTAAATGCTATTTTGGTGATGAAGTCAACTTCTAAGTTTTCTTCTCTAGAAATATGTTCAAAATTCCATCTGAATATATATAGATGAGTCTAATTATCTATTTATAAGCTAATTATTTTAATTTAATAGTTACTTTTGAATTTTCATAAGTTAATTATTTGTTTATAAGATACATAAATTTTTGTAGTTAGGAAGTTGAAATCAAGAAGGTAGCTTGTTGGTTTCCAGCATGTATTTCCTTTGATGAGTACTGAGAACAACCTTAAAGAAGAACCTTCAAATTAAATAATATATATAAATAAACAAATAAAAAAATATGATTCTCTTTACTTTTATTTTTTTATTTTCTTAGACATTCCGTTTTAGTTACTTGACAAAGGTGTCCAAGCATCACTCTTATCAATTTCGGATTTAAGTTTAGCTTACATTTGAATCTCAATGTTTATTCACTTTGTGCAAATGTATAACAATATTCGTCAGGATTACTTCTCCAATACATTTTAAAATTATGTTATTTTCATTTATTTGTCAATAATTTTTATTATTATCAAGTTTTAGATAATATAATTATCTAAAACATAAACTATTTATGAAATATAAAATTTTATTTGCGGTACTTAATCAAGAACATATTTTTATTTATTTATTTTTAATTGTTAAAATTAAAAGATTATCTATTTTTATATTTATTTATAAACAAATAAAATTAAAATTAAAAGTATGTAATAAAAATAATAAAATTACATAATATATTTCAGGAGACATGTGTTGCACCCAAACAGTAACATGTAATAGAACAGTTAAGGAAGTGACTGACGAAATGAGTTAATTGGAAAGTTTCGAAATTTAGAGGTGATTTGATACTTTCTGTGCAATTAACCTGTTAAACAAATATAAATTTATTTATTCTTTTAGTATTTTTTTTTTACCACAGTTATAATTTCATTAGGTGTTTGGACAATTGAGATGCATATCATTTGCTATCAAGACGTAGGCATACGCAAATGAATGGTATTGGAGGACAAAGTATCAAGTATATTAGAACATGAGGAAAGCATTTTTCATTTTCTTAATTCATACCAAAAAAAAAAAATAATAAATAAAGAAACATAAACGAAGCTAAAGCTGAAGCCAAAGTTGGTGCCAGACCTAATGATATTGATAAGGATGTTTATAAAATTTGCACCATTTTCCTTGTTATAAATTAAAGGGACATTCTCTTTTAAGTCTATCACTCAACCCCCTTACTTCCATTGTACCAAAAGAAGAAAAAGAAGCTTACACCTAATTATAAACACTATGTCTGCAAGCTCCACTATTATTCCAAGCTTTGATGAGAAACGATGGGTGATTAAAATCCGTCGAACACTGGAGGCAGAGCTTGAAGATGACAATGAAATCCCCGTCAGCATTTTCAATGTCCCCAAAACCCTTTTCTCGAGTGATCCGGATTCATACACCCCACAGTTGGTCGCCATTGGTCCTTACCATTACTGGCGTCCTGAGCTGTACGAGATGGAGAGATATAAGATCGATGCTGCTAAAAGAACCCAGAAAAATATCCTACTCCACAACAATCTCCAGTTTGATGATCTTGTTGAGCAACTCAAGAGGCTAGCGCCCAAGATCCGAGCATGCTACCATAAGTTACTAGACTTCAACAATGAAACTCTGGGATGGATGGTGGCCATTGACGCTTCCTTCTTGCTCGAGTTCCTTCAAATCTATGCCATGAAAGAAGGTAAGTTGCTTACCAGGGTTTCTTCAAGGATGTCGCATTTGGTTGATTATGCAGGTCGGAAATCTGCCCATAACGCGATCCTTAGAGATATAATGATGCTTGAGAATCAGATTCCTCTATTTGTGTTGAGAAAGATACTGGAAGTTCAATCCGCATCGCTTGAACAAGCTGATGATCTATTGCTGTCGATGATAACTGGACTATGCAAGGAGCTCTCCCCCTTCAAGATGATGAAGGTATTGCACAAGATCCATCTTTCCGAAGCATCTCACTTGCTAGATTGTTTGTATGATAGGATCGTGCCTAAACTCCAAATTCGAACGACGTCCGAGATATCCGAGCTTGAAGATCCAAATGAGACCAACAAAGGCAAACGAGAATCATCCGAGGATCAGGACCCTGGTTACGTTCAGAAAGTCCTATGCGCTATATGGAACCTGTTATCAAACCTAAACAAGGGTCCAATACGTCTCATCAAGAAGATTTTATCTTCAAAACCAATCAAACTCATATTCAAGTTGCCTTGGACGATCCTCAGTAAACTTCCAGGGTTTTCAATCTTGAAACAGCCTGTGGAACTTTTCTTCAACGAAGGAGATAGTGAAGGCGCCAAATCAGATGAAGAATCGAGTGCTGACAAGCCACCATTAGTGGAAGAGATTACGATTCCTTCAGTTTCTGAGCTTTCAGATTCTGGGGTTCGTTTTTTGCCCACAACAGGCAACATCTCATCCATTACGTTTGATCCCAAGACTTCCACTTTATACCTCCCCACCATCAGCTTAGATGTCAACACCGAGGTGATATTGAGGAACTTAGTGGCATACGAAGCATCGAATGCATCGGGGCCACTGGTTTTCACGCGTTACACCGAGATGATGAATGGGATCATCGACATGGGAGACGACGTGAAGCTGCTGAGGGAGAAAGGGATCATCTTGAATCACTTGAAGAGCGATGAAGAAGCTGCAGATGTTTGGAATGGGATGAGCAAGTCAATCAGGTTGACCAAAGTTCCTTTTCTCGACAAGACGATCGAAGAGGTCAACAAGTATCACAATGGACGATGGAACATCAAAGCTAAAAACATGATGAAATCTTATGTGTTTGGTTCTTGGCAGATCCTTACGTTCTTGGCCGCAATTGTGCTATTGTTGTTGATGACACTGCAAGCTTTTTGCTCGGTCTATAGTTGCAGTCGGGTTTTCCGTATCGATGCCGCCGATGCCAATGACTGATCAGTAATTTCCATCCCCATCGGTAAACATTAACGCTCTTTCTCTCTTCATTTTGGTTAATTTGTGTGTGATTCTTTTTCTTCCTATTGAATATGTGTTAATCATGAACCCAAGATTTAGTCAGATTGATAGGGTATAATTTTTCCTTAAAGGATGTGGGTTGAACTTTTGAAATTTACAGATGATTTGTTTATTTATTTATTTTTACTGCAGATTCCAATGTATGGTGTTAAAAAGTATGTTAATGTAGTAATAAAAATATAAAAAGTATGGTTTTGTGTGCTTTTAATTTCCTTTTTCTTTCATTCCAAGGTATAAAATATACTAAATTTGTAATGATGACAAAGTTTGTTGGCTTCTTCATCAATCCTCGGCTGCTTCTAAATAAAATTATCCGTTGATTGTTCTCCAGCTATGGCGCTTAAAAGCAAACAAGGTGCTAATTCTGCTATGAAAAGTGCGGAGGTCCAAAACCAAAAGCCTAATCTTCTAATTAATATGCTTTATGTCAAAGATTAAATTAAACTTATAGTAAGCATGAGAGAGACCCAAAGTGGGAAACCTAATTATTTGGGGATAAGACGTATCTAACAAAGTGCTATATGAAACATATATCATCAATTGATGCTCAAACACTACCTTTATATATATAAAAATCAAAATTTTTTTTTTTGGCCGAATTAGGTTTGGAAGCCCAAAATATCTGTTGTTTGTATAGTTCCAGATCAGTATTTCGACTCAAAACATCTGTCTTTCAATTTAATATATATAAATATTAAAAAATGTATTAATATATTGAATTTTATAATTAAATTAAATTAAATAAAAATACAAGTCAAATTGAGTCAAAATCCTCCCCCCCCAAAAAGGAAATTATACCCAAATAATTGTGTGAATCAGTATTCAGTCTCCTTAATAACTTATAAGGCTTTAATTTGTTTTGGTTGTATGTGTCTAACATCTCTAGTAAAGATAAAGAAATGAAATAGTAATTTCGATTCTCTAGCTATTTTCTGTTATTCAACAATAATTACGACCCAAATCGACTATGAGACTTGAAAACCACTACTCAACTTGTATTATAATCTTGATGAACTGTATTTACAGTACTATTGCTGTATATAATTGATGTTTCTTATATAAAAGTTTCCATCCAAAATCTTTATTTCTTTTTTAAAGAGGTGAACATAAATTATAAAATGAAAATATATAATATCAAAAAAAAATTATTATATAGTATACAGGGGCAAAGCCAGGACAATTTTTTAGGGGGGCCGGATGAAATTTTAATTTTTTATAGTTTATATCTTTCTAATTTGTAAATGATTAAATCAAATTTTTATAATTTTAGGGGGGCCAAAGTGCAATTTTACCTTTACTAATTTAAAATTTTAAAAAAAATTTAAGGGCCTAAATAGCAATTTTACCTTTTAGGGGGGCTGGGGCCATGCCAGCCCCCTTGGCTTCGCCCCTGATAGTATAGTTGAATGAAATGTAATAAATGAGAAATAAAGTAGTACATTATTTAGTTGATTGAATGTGTAAGGGATAGATAAAAAATATATAAATTTCACTCTTTTATTATAACATAATATTATTCTAATTATAAAAAAATAATTTAGTAATAGATTTATTATAAAATATCAAAAAAATATTTAATAACTATAAAATGTTATTTTAAAAAAGAATATATATTAAAATTTATAAAATGTTTCATATTAAAATAATATAATAAAACCTTCGTTCAATTAAAAAAAGAAGAAGGCAAACATATACCGTATATTTTACATAATAACATATTTATTTATAATTATTTTTCCACGCAAATTCGAACAGAAAAAAAATTCTTCACACAAATTAAAGTGTTAGGTCAGATTTGATACATCTAAGGAGATGGATGGTTATTTCCTCAACCCAAAAAGAGATCATGCATTAGAGAAAGCTCCATCTTCCCAAGTTTGTAACTTTCATTTGCAGATTGTGGAATGAAGGTGACTGAAGACACAAGAACACAAGTATTATTATAGAACCCTGTTAGAGTAATAACAGTCTCGGTAGTTGAAGTTGGTTAGGGCTGTTATTAGGGTTGTTGTTAAACTGCTTCTGTTAAGTCGTTAAGCTAAAGCTACAGCTTGCATGTATTTTTATATAAGCATGCACATTCTCAAAAATATACAAGATGAATTCTCATGAAATAATAACAGTTTTGTTCATTAGTTTCTTCTTGCTATTCTTTCGGTTATATCTTAACATGGTATCAGAGCTCCATTTCGGCCTGGGTTGATTGCTCATGAGTCTGCTCTCCAGTCCGTCTGATGTTAAATCTATTGCACCTACTATGTCGACTGCTTCTCAAGATGATGTTGTTGATAGTCGTTTCTTTTCTACCAAGAAAATCAGTATTCTTCTTGATGATAGCAATTATCTGTTATGGCGACAACAGGTTCTTCTTGCTATCAAGACTTTTAAACTTCAGAAATACATTGACCCACAGTTTGATTCCCCTCCGCAGTTTGTTCTTGATGATGCTGGTGTCTCGCAAGAAAATCCTGAATTTGCTCGTTTTGAACAGCAAGACAGTGCACTAGCTTCTTGGTTATTGTCGTCTGTGAGTTCCTCTGTCCTTCCACATCTTATTGGTTTAGACACAAGTCGACAGATCTGGAATGCTCTTGTTAATCTGTTTGGCAGTAAAACTACATCTCAGTTGATGTTTTATAGACGAGCGTTGCACTCCCAACAAAAAGCTGATCTTTCCATGAAAGATTTCTTGATGAAAATCAAAGGCTATTGTGATAGCCTTGCTAATTGTGGAGAAGTTATCAGCGAACGAGAACATGTTACAGCCATCCTTAATGGTTTATCATCTGAGTACGAGTCCATTCTCACAATCATCACTGCAAGTACAGTACCTTATAGTGTTCAGGGGGTTACCACTATGCTTCTTGATGCTGAATCTCGGCAACAACTCAATGTACTTGACGTTCCTAGCTCTGCAAACATGGCTACTCATCAGCCCAATAATTCTGAAGTCAACAGTCCTTCTACACCACCATACAGGCCCTCTTCAGGCAGTCGAGGTCGTGGGCGCAGTCGCTATTCTAACTCTCGGTACTAATGTCAACTGTGTGGAAAGGCTGGTCATCTGGTTGATCGATGCTATTATCGATTTGACACTAATTATAAGAGCACAGGCTATAGGCCCCCTCTGTCTCCTCAAGCCAATGTCTGCATGGCCAGCAATAATCCGTTTGCAAATCCATGGGCATCAACTTCAATGCCCGTTGTTCCTCCCTATGCTCAACAGAACTAGTTTGCTCCTCCAATACATTTTCACCCTTGGTCTAACCCTTTTACTATGTCACCTGGCAGTGCACCTGGCTCAGGATCAACATCCTCTCATCCACAAGCTCTTCCTCAAGCCTTCTATGCAACTCCTGATATTGTTGGTGATAACACATGGTATCCAGACTCCGGAGCATCACATCATCTCACACACACTTCAACTTCCTTGTCTGATAGTACTCCATACACTGGCTCAGGTAAAGTGTATATGGGCAATGGTAATGCTCTTCCTATTCGATCAACTGGACAGTCATATCTCCTTACTCGATCTCGTCCTTTATTCTTGAAGTCTCTCCTATTTGTACCGGGGATAGCCAAGAATTTACTATCTGTCCAAGTTTACAAAAGATAATAAAGTAATGTTTGAGTTTCTTCCTTAACAGTGTCGAATTCGAGATCTTCACACCAATGAGGTTCTGCTTCAGGGTTCTGTGCATAATGGTCTATACAAACTTGATCTGTCTGATATGTCCCATGCACCTGTCAAGTTCTCTTCAGCTCACTGTCTTACTACTGTTGCATCTCTTCCTCTCAGTCTCTGGCACTCTAGACTTGGATATCCCGGTCTGGCTACTCTTAAGAAGGCGTTAAACCATTGTAATATAGGCTTTCATTTCTCTACAACCTCTCTTGACTGTGTTGCTTGTCATTTAGAAAAGGAATGCAAATTGCCATTTACTAAGTCTTTGACTGTTTACAATAAACCCTTACAACTTGTAGTTGTGATGTTTGGGGCCCTGCTCCAATCTCTTCTAATGGCTATAGATATTTTGTTGCTTTCACTGATGCCTTCACTAGATATACATGGCTCTATTTCTTGAAGAGAAAATCGGATGTGCTTTATAGCTTCACCGTATTTCATAAACAAGCAGAACGGATACTTGGGTGCAAGTTGCTAGCTCTTCAAACTGATGGGGAAGGGGAGTTTCAGGCACTTCGAACTTATTTAGCTCAGCAAGACATTCAACATAGAATCACTTGTCCGTATACATCGGAGCAGAATGGGTTGGTTGAAAGAAAGCACAGGCAGGTCGTGGAGACGGGTTTGTCCATGCTTGCTCATGCTCATATGCCCTTACACTATTGGTATGATGCGTTCACCAATGCTATCTATCTAATAAACAGGTTACCCTCATCTTCTATAGCTAATGTGTCACCTTATGAAAAGCTGTTTCAGACTCAACCAAATTATCTTTTTCTTCGCGTCTTTGGGTGTCTGTGTTTTCCAAACCTTAGACCTTATAACACACACAAACTCCAGTTTCGCTCCACACCGTGCATATTTCTGGGGTACTCGTCTTCCCATAGAGGATACCGGTGTTAAAGTGTTAATGGCAAAATATATATTTCACGTCATGTCACTTTTCTTGAGTCTACTTTTCCCTTCAAGTCTATTTCCACTAAGTCCAGCACCACTACAACCCCCACTCAGTCCAGTTCAAAATTACTCATCATGGAACCTATCTCTTTACCTACATCCACTACAAGTCACAATATTACACCTAGGTCTCTAGTACCCTCCACCTCTCCTACGTCCTTGGGTCACTCATCTAATATTACACCTATGTTAGATTACGTTTCCCTACCCACCCCAATCATGTCATCACCTTCACCTATTGCTCATACTGTTCCTATTCCTCAGTCACCTGCTCCCCAAATAAGGCATCAACCCAACTCTCATGCCATGGTTACACGCAGCAAAGCTGGTATTTTTAAACCAAAGGCATACTTGACTAGTACAGAAGCACCGGACACTCCTGTTGACATTCATGATGCTATGAAAAGCAAATGTTGGCAAATGGCTGTACACAGTAAACTATAAGCCCTACTTAAAAACAACACCTGGAGTCTCTGCCCTCTCCCTCCTAACCGAAGGGCTGTTGGGTGCAAATGGCTATTCAAGGTAAAAAAGAAGGCAGATGGCACTGTCGACAGATACAAGGCTCGACTAGTGGCCAAGGGTTTCTCGCAACATGCTGGTCTTGATTTTCGTGACACATTCAGTCCAGTGGTTCGAGCAGCAACCATTCGAGTTGTGCTATCTGTTGCTGTCATGAAAGGTTGGTCTTTGCGTCAAATTGATGTCAACAAAGCCTTTCTTAATGGCGAGCTGACAGAAGATATCTACATGGAGCAACCACTTGGTTTTGAAGTTTCAAGTGCCAGTGGTCAGCATCTTGTTTGCAAGCTCAAAAAAGCGCTCTACGGCTTGCGTCAGGCACCTCGAGCCTGGTTCCACACGCTCAAGCAGTATCTGATCACTTGTTTAAATTTTCATGCGTCTAAGGCAGATCTGTCACTGTTCATTCGCACAACATCTGAGAGTGTCACTCTACCCATGGTCTATGTCGATGATATGGTGATAACGAGCAGCTCGGATGTTGAGATAAATCACATAGTTCAGCAGCTTTACAGAAAATTTGCTCTCAAAGACATGGGGAGACTAAACTTCTTCTTGGGCATTGAAGTGCAACACACCCCTCTTGGATTGTTTCTGAGTCGGAAAAAATATGTTTTAGACATTCTTTCTAAAACTGGAATGGAAGGAGCTTCAGCTACTCCAACGCCTATGGTCAACACACCCAAACTGATCACTTCTGATGGCAGTCATCCGTTTCCTGATGTTCATTTGTATCGAAGTGTGGTAGGAATGCTACAATACCTGTGCATCACTCGTTCGGAGCTATCTTTTTGTGTTAATAAGTTGAGTCAATACATGAATCTCCCAAGTGACTTGCATTGGCGAGCAGTTAAATGAGTGCTAAGGTATCTTGTTGGAACACAGGATCATGGGTTGTGCTTTACCAAAGGACAAGCTGAGCTGGTTTGCTACTCAAATGCTGATTGGGCCTCATCTGTCGATGATCGATGTTCCACAACAGGGTATGTTGTATACCTAGGACCCAACCCTGTTGCTTGGTGTTCAAAGAAGCAAAGTGTTGTATCCAGATCCTCCTCTGAAGCAGAATATCGAAGCCTCGCAAATTGTGTCTCGGAGCTTATCGGGTTAAGCAATTTCTTTGGATGAAATTGGAATAACAGGTTGCTCAACACCCGTGATATGGTGTGATAATTCATCTACAGTCTCCATAGCAGAAAACCCTACACACCATGCTCAAATGAAGCATGTAGAGATTGATCATCACTTCATTCGTGAGAAAGTTCTAGCTGGAACTTTACAAGTGAACTTTGTTCCTTCATCAGGACAAATTGCTGACGTCCTTACCGAACCAATTACACCAAAACTGTTTGATTCATTTCGACAGGCTCTTAGAGTTCTCCCCAAAAGTTCAAACATCAAATAAAAAGCAAGGGGAATGTTAGAGTAATAACAGTCTCGGTAGTTGAAGTTGGTTAGGGCTGTTATTAGGGTTGTTGTTAAACTGCTTCTGTTAAGTCGTTATGCTAAAGCTACAGCTTGCATGTATTTCTATATAAGCATGCACATTCTCAGAAATATACAAGATGAATTCTCATGAAATAATAACAGTTTTGTTCATTAGTTTCTTCTTGCTATTCTTTCGGTTATATCTTAACAAACCCTTCATCTCCAAGCCCCAAAAGTTATAAATTTTCTTTTTTCAGATTTTAGCAATAGTCGCCGTGGCCTTCTCCTTCCTCCACAATGTCACTAACCTAGAACATCCCAAAATTTCATCCAAGTGTTCCTCATCTTTCTCTCTCTCTCACTTTTTTTATTTTTTTTTCATTTGTTTATTTCTTAAAAACCACCAGAATATCATAAATTTATAAAAACTATCCACGATTTCTCTCTCTCTCTCTCTCTCTCTTTCTCTCTCTCTCTCTTTTCTGGTTTGGGTTTTGGTACTAATGAATATTGCTGAAATGTGGTACTGAATATTGTTGAAATTTGATTTGGAAAGGATGAAATCTTGAAGGCTATTTATTAAAATTTTGTCTATTCTTTAGAGCATCGAATGAGCCATTCCGAAAGAGAGCTCAGAATAGAAAACGTTGAATAAATATTGAATATTAATTCCATTGAATACCAAATTCCATCAAGAGCGCATGATTTGGTTGGCTATTACAACTAACCAAACACACTATTTATTTGTCTTCTTCATTTGACATTCTTGTTTCTCTTTTTATTATTTAGGGTACTCTATTTTCTTCTACTCCAAGTTTTGGCTTCCCATATTTGCTATATTTGTAAGATTGTAGGGTTTTATCTCATCTATAATATATATAATCAACATAAAGTATAAATTATAAAATACACTTGAAATTATTGATATTAGAAAAATAGTGATACTACTAAATTATAATATTATATCAAAACAATACACAACATTTTGCAACAAAAATTCCTCTATTGTCTTAAGCTCTCCAAAAGAACAAAAACATCTAAAGAAAAATCTCATATAATATGACAGCACAAATTTGTAATTTCCCTCGACTTTCCCACCCTAATGGGCCAGACAAGCATATGATGGGCTTTTTCGTTTTAGAAAATTGAATTAATTTGCTCCAATTCAAATTATTTTTTAATAATAATACATTTGTTATAAAATATATAAATATTAATATGAGAATAATTTTTAATAAAAAAATACTTTTTAAGGTCATAAATAAAAAAAAATTACTGATTTAACTAATTTTATGTTAAATAAATATAATTTTTTATGTATACAACATATAGACGTAAAATAATTTTCCATTAACAAGTGATATGTGAAAAATAAATTAAATTAATAAGTGAAATGTGAAAAATATAATTCTTTTTTTTTTATATATTAGGCATGCTAAAAGGTTCCAAAGAGCATAAACTTTGGAGGGGCCAAACATAGAAATATTCCCTTTTTTATTAATAGATGCTAAAGAGTTTGAAATTTTGGGCCAAGCCCCCGGCCCCTTCAGCTACGCCACTGTATACCGAATCCCATATTATTCAATAGTCACCATGGCTTTTCGGCTTTGGCTCTGACTTGAAAGCTAAGCAATTAGTAATTTACTACACTACACTACTCCGCACTCGATCGTTATCAAATGGCTAAAGATGACCAGAATCGAACTTCAATTTACTACATAAATTAATTAACATCGACATTAACCAATTCACACACGTAATGACCAAAACACCATCTTATCATATCATAATGTTAGATAAATACAAAGGTCTACTTGGTAAATCAACATCGTCAATAGGTTAAAGAAACCCCCTCACACCGCTTCTTGAAACTTGAAAGCCAAGCTTAAATATTTCTTTTAGCGTAAGACCACAGAAGTTCGTTCAAGAAATAGAAACGGATCGATTGCAATGGCAAGCAAGAGCTCGTCGTCGCATACTTCAACTCGGGTCTGCCTTTGCTCTCCGACCAATCACCCTGGGTCTTTCAGGTGCAGCCTCCATAGGAATTCGGATAAAGTTTCAAGCAAATCGGCGGCGACGCCCCATGTTAATAGACAGAGGGAGCGTCAGTCGAAGGCGGCGATGATGTTGATGATGTCTAATGTATCATCGTCATCGTCGAAGTCAAGCTTGATCAAAGCCTTTCTGATGCAGATCATTAGACCTTCTTCCACCCACATCGATCTTCAAAGGAGGCGCAATTTCCACCCCAAACCTTCAAGGTTTAGTTCACTCAACACCTCTGCTAATGGAGTGACGGTTTCTTGATCATCTTTTAGGTCTTCTTCAATTCAGAATTTTGAGTTCTTTCTGTATATAAGAGATGTTCAAACTTTTAAACCGACAGGGATTGTTCAGGGGAGCGGTGAATTTCGGATTTTTTTTTCTTTCTGAAATTGGTTTTTTTTCTTTTTTTTTTTGCTTTCCGATATTATATATTAAAAAATATATGTTTCTGCCTTTCCCCCCTGTTTGTTTATTCAAGCAGAAAATTAAATATTAATGCCTTATATGGTAAATTCCAAAAATTTATGTCTCTTGTTATGTTTAAGGTAGATTATAAGATATACATGGAATGTAGTACACAAATTAAACATGAATCTGAAATAAATATGATCCGTTTATTAAATATAACATTGTCAAAATTTTAAAAAATGAAAAATAAAATATATTTGATGCAACACAAACAAAGAACAAAACATACAAAATCAGAATTCAAACGGTGGTGATATGTTCCCCCAAATACGTAATATGTGGCAAAAAGAGAACATATAAGTGGCTCTTGATTGCACGCTGTGCCAGTCCACTGAACACGATGCATGTGAATCTAATTGCCAAAATTTCATTCATATATTCGAAAATAGAGGCTCCAGCCTCCAAATGTCTTTTCGCTACTAATATTATACCACTCTCGGGTCTGGAGCCTTTAATCATGTTTGATAAAATTATTTTAATTAGTTATTAACTACTCCATAAACAATAAGCAAGGCATTCTTGTTCAACCTTTGATTAAGAAAACGAAAGTTACGGGGGATATCTGGATGAGTGGAATAATTATATTTAAAATAGGTGGGGATCAAATCTAATCAATGCCGGCCTCCTTCTAGTTAACAACATCATTATTAATTGCACCAATGCTAACGATATATATTTTAATCTAAACGGTAAAATATGCCATAAGTCTCTCATACTTTGAAAATTAAAAAATTAAAAAATTTAGTTCTTGTACTTTTATTTCATGGAATTTAATAACTCTATTTTTTAAATTTCAAAATTTAAGTTCAACTGTTGACATCAGTAATCCAACCATTAACACTGGTTAATTTTTTTGTTAAATTTGTTATTGTGACATTTTTTGAAATTAAAAAAAATATTCACTCTGTAGCTATGTAATTAAAAAGTAGCTTCGTAATTAACTTAAATTTAACATAATAATAATATTAATATTTGAACTTGAATTTTAAAATCTAAGAAATAAAAAAAATAATTTTAATGAAATAAAAGTACAGTGACTAAATTCTTAAATTTTCAAAATTACATGTACTTGTGGTACATTTTAACCTAATCTAAAATATCTCTTAACACTTTAAAAATATAATAATAAAATGTCCTCAATCCTTATCCATTGAGGATATTAGTATATAGAGGAACCACGATCCACCTTTTCCAAGAATTTAAGAAAGCGACTATTTTACCCAATTATTGGTGTATTTAGAAATCATTAATTAAATCTATAATAACCTTTTTAGTAATTCAAATTTACTAATTTTTTATTTAATTATTCGTTTTTTTAGTTTTTAAACTTGTATTTTTTTAAATCACCATAAAATAAATAGAAAAGTTCAGATTTGTTAACCTTACTGAATGATATGTTAATATTTAATTAATTTTTTAAAATTTAAAAAATGTATAATTTTTATAGTTTTTAGTAATTTAAATGATTTATAATTTTTTGAAATTTTAAATTTTTAAAAATTAAATAAATACTAGCGTGTCATCCACATACAATTCACATATATGCATTTATCTGATTTGACAAAAAACACAAAATTAAAAATTAAAAAAGAAGAAAAAATAATGAAATTTTTATAAATTTAGAAGACCAAATGGACCATTATTCCTTAATTAAATAAAAATGATTTAAATTATGAATTAATAAGGATACATCTAGAAAATGGCTCAAATAGTTTAGAGGTGAAATAATATATATCTTTATGTTTATTTAAAATTTTGTAATCGTGACTTTTAAAATTCGAATTGAATGTATTATTTAAAGAATGTTGTCATTTTTGCAGACATTATCAGTCCAGTAATTTTATATTCAAGTTGGAACTTATATTTTCCAACGTACAATAATTGGGTGTGAGAATCTAAATTTTATAGGAACAAAATCTTCACATTTGATGCATACCTGACAAAACAAGCATTCAAAACGTCAGATATCCGCTGCTTGGCCCTAACGTGATGCCCATGCTTTTGTTTAATGTACCCAGCAATATAATAATATTTCAGGAGTTATTTGATGTTGGTTCCTAATGTTATTCACCCACATCTTTCAACTTGGGCATTTGAATTCATATGATTATATTATTATCATATTAAATCAAGATTGCTACTATCCAAATACGATTGAAATACTATAATCTGTTAACCATGGAATTTGCTAAATATCTGTATTAAATATTATCTGAATCTATAAAACCATTATAAATCCCTAATTTAAAGTATGTATCCCAACAGAAAACTCCCATTATATAGATTTATTCCATCAACAAACTTGATGGAAACCATAAACAACTAAAACACTCTCAAATCTCCCCCTTTTTTCCAATTCCCTCTATAAATACTGACATCAAGTGATCAACACGCATTTCTTGTACCAAACTGTATACATCGTTTCTCTCTTTTGTTTGGAGTTTGATCAAATCAGCAAATCCATCCAAACAGCTTTTTAGTTTCTGCTCATGGATTATAGAGGTACGTGTTCTTAATCTTAAGTTGCTTTTATTTTTTATTGTTTTAACTAATTACCCCCTTCCTTATACATTTTGATTTCTCTAAACAATAATTTTAATTTTTTAATTACTCTTTTAATATTTCTCCAAACCGTTTGTATTTATATATATATATATATATATATATAATTTTGCCTTCTCTTTAATTTCTTACAGATTGTGAAAAAGAGGCTTGTCGAGAGACTACAGATCATGATCAAGAGGTCATATTACCACTGTTTTCTATGTATTTTTCTCTTATTTCATTTCATGATTGATTAAAGTGGTATGTTTTCATAGTTTTATATATGATTAATCATTAAATTTAATAATATAATTTCATTGATTATATAATACATATGTAATGGTTAATTTTTTTTCAAAATAGTTAAGTTTTGCTTTAATTACAAGGTTGAGTTATTGGTTAGTTTTACCACCACATTCTATTAGTAACTAGGTAGTCAAAATCATATACCTTGATAAACTGGTTATTAATCAAATATGAATAAATAGTCGATTGAGTCTTAACGGTGTTCTTGTCAGTGTAAAAAGATAGTGGGTTTGAGTGCGTTGAAATGCATTATCCTCCTATTTGAGGGTTAAAGAGAGACTATGAATAATTCTAAATATTGTATAAAAAAGGCATATACAATACCTATTTAAAACTTAAAGTTGGCATTTAGGAGATACAAGTTTGTCATCCCTCTTCTACACCCATGATACTGTAATAAATAAAAAAACAAGTTTAATGTAACCTGATTTGGTAATGCATTCGTGGTTCGTTATTTATTTTATTTTTTGTCTTGCTTTTTTTTTGTTAGACATTAATGAATGGCAACAACTTGAAGCCTACATCTGCAAGTGAGAAGCCTGCAATGGGGAGAGGAGATTGGAGAACCCAATTGCGGAGTGATTTACGACAAAGAATTGTGAACAAGATGTAATGCAAGAATTTTGGTATTGTTTATGTTCAAAATCTGAACATGTGCATTGAAGTTTAGCCTTTGCATGATTGTTTTAGGTTCAATAGGATGAAGAGGCACCTTCGATCTTCTGGGGAAGACGAATTAAATGAACTCAGAAAAACTGTTGAAGCATTTGAAGAAAAAACTTACAATGCAGCAAGTAACCAGGTAGATTGATCCGCATATCCATGATTTGTATAATCATATATATATATATGTTTAACTATGAACAATTAATTTATTGATCTCTAATTTCAGTTCGATTATTTAAGGAGAATATCTCTGAAGTTGCTTCAAAAGGAGACCCAATCTCAGAACATTGTACAGAATTCTGGCCAATGTAGCAATAATCTTCATAATCCAGGTATCCAAGACCAGTGATGTTATCTCGCACTAGTTAAGTGTTGATCTTATATTCAATTTGTTGTTCTACTTCAATGACCGTAGTGTTAGTAGTATTATAACACTGGTACATCATTTATTTTGGTGGCAATATGTGTTGTAATGGTGATAAAATGGGAAATGCTACACACTTTTTCTTCCATGAATGTGCAGTTCCCCTGCATGTCTGGTGTTCCAAATAAATTTGTTGTCCTTTTATGTCTTTTACATGTTTGATATTTGTGTATCTCCCCCTTCTTGTATTGGGTAGGTTCCCAGAGCATGCAGTCAGAACAAGTTCACGTTGAAGGGCTATCACACCAGAACATTCCAAATGATATGAAGAGCAAAAGCAACATATATGACCTTCCAGGGAAAGATGGACCTGACGATATCTTCCCAAAACAGTGGCCTCCTTTACCAGCGCTGTATATCTCCGAAAAAACGCCTACGATATGGTCAAGTATGTGTTTTGGTTTCTTTAGATTATATTATTTTTCAGCCCCATATTAGCATGTTTCCTTATTTTAAGTCTTTCTAAACCATCTGTCCTGCAGTTTTTACAACATCATCACACTTTTTCTTCCATGAATGTGCAGTTCCCCTGCATGTCTGAGGTGGTCCAAATGAACTTGTGGTCCTTTTATGTCTTTTACATGTATGATATTTGTGTATCTTCCGCTTCTTGTATTGGGTAGGTTCCCAGAGCATGCAGTCGGAACAAGTTCACGGTGAAGGGCTATCACACCAGAACATTCCAAATGATATGAAGGGCAAAGTCAACATATATGACCTTCCAGGGAAAGATGGACCTGACGTTATCTTCCCTAAACAGTGGCCTCCTTTACCAGCGCTGTATATCTCTGAACAAACGCCTACGATACGGTCAAGTATGTGTTTTGGTTTCTTTAGATTATAATATTTTTCAGCCCCATATTAGCATGTTTCCTTATTTTAAGTCTTTCTAAACCATCTGTCCTGCAGTTTTTACGACATCATAGATAGGGGTCCAAAGAAGATAATATTTCTTTTCTAACATTTATACAATTTCTTGTAGCATCTGTGGATTGTGCAGACCTGACAATGGCTCAACAAAACAACCTTTCAAATAAGCATCAGCAACAACAGCAGCAGCAGCAGTTAATGGCTCAACAAAACAACCTTTCAAATATGCATCAGCAACAGTTGGGTCCTCAGAGTAATATTTCAGGACTACAGCAACAGCAGCAGCAATTGGTTGGAACCCAGTCGGGTAACTCAAGCATGCAAACTAATCAACAATCTTTACACATGCTATCCCAGCCCAAGGTTGCACTCCAACAAACGCAGCAGACTGCACCTAATTTACTGCCAACTCAAGGACAGATATCCCAGCAGCCACAACAGCAGCAGCAACTGATGTCTCAGATGCAATCACAGCCTACTCAGTTGCAGCAACAGTTGGGTTTGCAACAGCAGCCCAATCAAGTACAACAAAATATGCAGCAGAGACTTCAAGCATCAGGTCATACATCAAGTTCCTTGCTTCAATTGTATCAATCACAGAGAGCTGTTCCGGAGACATCATCAAGTATGTTTTTGAATTTTTGCAGTTACATACTGTTGCTCTTTGCCTTATTTCTTTGTTGCTTTCTGATATTGTGTTATTTAACTGATCTCTAAATATTTCCTCAGATAGCCCTCAATTCTCTTTCCTCTTATACACCAACTACACAATTTTCATAGTTGATGCTTTTGTTTTGCATTGCGTTTCTACTATAGAAAGTAATTTCCTTTCCTACTTGAGGATATTAAGAGAATATCTTCTTAAACTTGGCCCTGCTGTCACATCAGAAGCACATTGTGCCTAGATAATTAATCTGTAGCTCGGAAAACAGATGCTAGGAAAATTACCGGCACCCTTGCCTTCATTAGCTGATCATAGACACTGCCTGGCTTTTGATGCCATGAGAAACATTGTTGTCGCCCTTATCATTGTGAGGTCTTAACTGCTGTGACCTTGCTATCATGTCACCGTTAATGCTTTGCTGCAGTAATTGTGCAACGGTTTTGTTAAACCATGAAGGAACTACTGGATTAATCTATTCACTTTGACAAACAGTTCTTTCTCCTTCATTCAATGAGTTGTCCTATTGAATATAGAACTTTTTTCAGGAAAGAGTTAAACTGTTTACTTGTGTAAAGGAAAGAAGTGGTCATGTTTTGCTGGTTAATTTTGAAAAGGAGAAAATTTTGCAGTGAGTTATTGAGCTCAACTAAACATGTCCATGCCTTCAAATTCATTTCAAATTTAGAATAGTCTGAAATTTCTAGCAGTTTGTTTGATTATGTCAGGTTGGTTCCACTCAATTCCTTTGTCCAACGTTTGTATCTTTGTTCTTCCTAGTAATCTAACTTTCAAGATATTCCAACATGGAGCTCAACATGAAATATATGATTAGGAGATTGCAGTCCTTGAAATCGGCTTGTTACTATTTTTGCATCAAACTAGAGGGTAAACATGCTTGCAAATGTTAGGAGATAAGCAAGTGATTACAGCAAGGCATTTCTTTCCTGCATGAAATGGTCTAAAGGGTGTCAAAACTCGATTGTTTTAGTGGTGTCTTGGCTCAGTTTCACTGCTTCCGCTGAGACATGAGATTTGTGCTGTAGATTTAGTTAAGTTTTATATCTGAACTGTACATCCCTTGTGTCTAATTTGTTCCACAAATCATTTTAATGCTTTAGTCTGATTCACCCTTATTAGCTTACCAGATTTAGCTTTCAGTGGTTTAATAGGTCAATAGCAGAAAATATTTAACTTATTTTAGGTCTTCCTTCTCACTTAAACTTACCAATCATTTATTCATATTCCAACTGAACTTAGATGTAGGTGGAAAATAGTTAGCTTTAAACTAGAGAAAATCTATAACTAGCCTTGATAGTTAAGAATGATGTTTGAACTCTGACTTGATCTTTTATGTATCACAATGGAAACTTTACAGAATTGCTGCTTTAGTAGAGTAGACATAGATCTTGGAATATGCCAAAAGGAAAAGGCATTTGAATGGGATTGCAGGGAGCATGCTTTTTAATGCATAACCTAAAAAACTTGGATATGCATGGTTAGTTGCAGAAACTAGCAATAAAACCTTTTCATATATTCAAGTCCAAAATGTTTAATGGTTTCTTCAAATGCGTTTCTGTTGTACCCGTGGTGTGTCTGATGGAATCTTATGACTTAAGAATTCATTATTGACTGCATTATGATCCCTGCGTCTCCCCTTCTATGCTATGTGCACCTTAATTTTCTTTGAGAATTGGTCATATTCTGCTCAAATTTACCCCTCTTCCATAAGTTATTTATTTCAATGTTCTTTTAGACATGCAACAAAATCATGTATTTTTTTGTATAACCAATTTTCTTCCATTTAAATTATGATCTTGTAATTCTTCTTGCTCCAAAAATTTTCATTATTCTTTTTGTATCTTCTTTTAGCATCTTTAGATTCCACAGCTCAGACAGGACATTCTAATGGGGGTGATTGGCAAGAAGAGGTCTATCAAAAGGTAAAAACTATCTTGACACATTCTCCTATAGATAATAATTATGCTTACAACTTGGTTTAAGAAGGTAAAACCCATGAACCCCGAGTATGTTGTGATGTGTCTCTTTACAGGAACTATGAAACGGAAGAATTAGAACTTAAAAAGTAATTTTGGAAAAGAAATTCAGATATTTTCTGATTGACTTATTAGTTTGGTTATAAGGACTTGAATGTTCTTAGAAGAAAGAAAATAAAGCTTATATATACTTTTTAGTTTCATTTGCAAGATCCATTAAGATGTGTTAACAAGAAACCTAAGGCCCAAGGACTACTACAAAGATTTTGCATGCTTGATTTCAAAGTAATCATCATTTGTTATACCTTCGTTTCTTCCGTGTTTAGCTAAAATCAGTACCGACTTATCAGAAAATGGAAAAATCTTTTTTACTTTTCTAATAAACCATGATTCTAGATGAATTGCATGGTTTAGTTGTTGGCTAACCATCCTGTTCCTGATTTAATGTTGCAGATCAAGGCCATGAAAGAGACATACTTCTCTGAATTAAATGAGATGCACCAGAAAATTGCTGCCAAGTTGCTGCAGGTAGGTTTATCCTTTCACATAATACACCTTCAAAGAGTAATAGAACCCATCTGCATGAACCTCTGCCACCCTGTATCTCTAAATTGAATATGGAGAGGACTTCACTACACTTCAGGAAGCTTTTGATCCCATACCGCTTTTTAATTGCTACTTGAATCCCTTTCCTTTAGGCACAGTTTACTGGTTGCACTTTATGCTTATCTGATGTAATAGTGGTTTGTTATTCTTCTTGCTTCAGTTAAAACACTTCTTCTATTTTCCAGCATGATTCTCTTCCACAGCAGCCAAAGTCAGAGCAGCTTGAGAAGTTGAAAATATTCAAGACCATGTTGGAGCGCATTCTACATTTCTTAACAGTTTCCAAAGCTAATATAGTACCGGCTTTCAAGGACAAGTTGAGTTCGTATGAGAAGCAGATAATAAACTTTATAAATACCAATAGGCCAAGGAAGCCTGTCTCAACTCTGCAGCAAGGACAGCTTCCTCCACCTCATATGCATTCCATGCAGCAGCCTCAACCTCAAAGTAATCAAATGCAATCTCATGATAATCAAATGAACCCTCAGTTTCCGTCAATGATGAGACCAGCTCAGATGCCGCAATTGAAGAAGCAAATGCCGAGGCTACAGCAGCTGCAGCTTCTTCAAATGCTGCAACAGCGAGGTTTGCACCGGGTTGATGAGCAGCAGTCACCTGCAAAGATTAAAACAAATGAATTATCATATTGGCATCAAATAGATATTGATTCTGGAGTTCTTCAAGAAAATCTCCCTAGTAACCAACTTCCTGGTTATGAGCAAGCAAGATCTGAATACCACGCACCCGACACTGCTGGGATTGGTGTGCCGCCAACTATGTCAATACCACCTTTGCTTCCAGGGTTTAAAGAAGTTAATGATACTAGTGGTAATGCTTTGACAACTGATTTTGGCAAGCCGGACATCGCAGAACAGCCACATGATCTCAAGGTGAACATGGTTAGTAATTCACATGCTTTTTTTCCTTTTTTCTTCATTGGGTTTGATAGTTTAGTTCATGAGGAAATGGGAGAAATCACCTTGAAATTTATCATCTATTTTTCTTTCTGATGTTCATATTAACCCTCAGTTGCTGATTATTATTTTGTATGGTTCAGGCAAAACCCAAATCACTGAGTGCAACTGTGGTGACCATGGTTGATGAGGCAGTCACTGCAGTCGGCGAGGATTTGGCCGCCATGAGAAAGCAAGGACTGCATGCAAGAAATTTCTTTACCCAAACTGGAATGAGTGGAGCTGAGAAAATGAGATGTTATTTGAGTGCATTAGTTATATTAGCTCTCCTCATTTTTTCATTTTCAACCTCAACCACCAATATTAAAGCACTAGAATATGCAGGACCGGATCAGTTCTATACCCCACCCCTAAATTTTGTTTTAAGTTTATGTTTGGGTAAAGGATGAAAGATCTTTTTATTAACATTGGTTTCTCTCTTTATAATAATAATAATAATAGCCAGGAACTTGTTCCTTGTAATCCATTAGATGTCCTGATAATTTATCTTCTTGTTCTAGCTTGAGAAATTATATATATTTGCGTAGTATATAACCAAACCATCATTCGAATATCTAAAATATTTTTGTGTTTGTCAATGTTTTCCTACGAATATATTGCTTTTTTTAATAAGTTTTAATAATTCAAATTGTAAGTGTAATTATAAGCATAATCTAGTATTAAATAGTAAGATATTTTTATCTATAAATTTGGATAGTTTAAATTATAAATTATAATAATAGTGTATTTCAATATAAATATAAAATGCAATTTAATATTTATTAAATATTATCTATTCTAGTATTTTATTTAGTTTTAATATAATAATTAAAATATTTTTTTATAATTGAATTTATGTGCTATTTGTTAAACTAAAAAATTAAGTGTTGTAAATTTAAGTATTATATTATAAAATATGTTCGGTATACTACTTAAAAATTAAGCATTGAAAATTTAAGTAATGAAATATGTTTTGGTGTGTTCTACATTAAGTGATAAGTTGTTTCTTAGCTACTTATTACATTGTTCTTTAACCTATTACTCTTCATAGTCTTGAATTAATATGGATTCTTATTTGTCATGTTGAGAAGTTTTCGAAGTATTATCTATTGCATAGTTAGTCAGACCCCAACAATGATTGGCATTTTCCCAGGTGGGGTCCCTATACTTTGTGTGAATTGTAGATTTAGCACTTCTACTTTAATTTGATTAATTTGATTAAATCAATTACATGATTTTTTGTGAGTATGTGAAAAAAAACAAATATAGAATTATACATGTGATAATATGTTTGACACATTAAATTTTAAAAATAAC
The DNA here is from genome assembly GCA_025698515.1 of Gossypium sturtianum. Classification (NCBI taxonomy): domain Eukaryota; kingdom Viridiplantae; phylum Streptophyta; class Magnoliopsida; order Malvales; family Malvaceae; genus Gossypium; species Gossypium sturtianum. The sequence goes on along the minus strand of CM046955.1, from coordinate 160,866,961 downwards.
AGAATAAGTTAATGAATTTAATAGCTATCATTTGGTTAGGACAAAATTTTAAATTCTAAAAGTATAGGGACTGAAAATGATCAAATCAAAGTATAGGAACTAAATCCACAACTTACACAAACACAAAGTATAAGGTCTAATAGCAGAATCTGACCATATTTTCTTAAATAATATCGAGCAATCACGTCAATTGATCAATATCAATACAAAAAGGAAAGAAATGCTGTTACATGTTCTTAATTGTTTCCCTTTGTACCTTCTCATGTTCTTGAACCTTTTTATTACCTTTCACTGAGCACAAAGAAACAATTTCTTCGCTTTCTTCTTTGTTTCTTTTATCTGTAAATTTTACCACCATATTTTGGCTCGTATCAGTTTTTAAGCTTATCTAAGAAGGGTTGAATCAGATTTCAGATATAACATAACTTCCCATTAATAGCTTCTCTACTTCTCTTTTAATCTTCCGTTTTCTTTTCAGCCTAACAGATAGGATTCTCCAAGCCCATCTTGTTTACGAGTTTAGGTAAAATTTTCATTATCTTTTTTTTATAGGTTGCTCTCCAACAAACGCAGCAGACTGCACTTTGATTTATTGCCAACTCATCCCAGCAGCAGCAGCAGCCCATGTCTCAGAATGAATCAGAGCTTACTCAGTTGCAGCGCCACCATCATCAAGAACAGGAAGAGACATCATCAAGTAAGTTTTTGAATCTTTGCTGCTCTTTGATTTGTTTCTTCGTTGTTTTCTCATACTGTGTTATTTTAATTAGTGCCATGAATTCTTTTTCCCCGTATAGTCACCACCCACTATACAATTTTCTTTTAGTCGATGTTGTTGCTTTGCGTTTCATTTCTACTATAGGAAGTAATTTTCTTTCCAACTTGAGGAGATTACGAGAATCTCTTCTTCAACTTGGCTCTGCTCAAAGATACTCCTCTTCCATAAGTTATTTATTTCGATGTTCTTTTAGACCTGCAACATAATGATGTATCTTTGTGCATAACCGGTTTTCATTCATCTAAATTATGTTTTCCTTGTTCTTCTTGCTCCAAAAGTTTCATTTTTCTTATGTGTGCATTGTTTATGTTATGTTCTTTTAGCATCTTCTACAGATTCCACAGCTCGAGCAGGACATGAAAATGGGGGTGATTGGCAAGAAGAGGTCTACCAAAAGGTAAAAACTATCTTCACACGTTCTCCTATTCATAATATTATGCTTACAACTTGGTTTAAGATGATTTTGAGTAGGAAAGGGTACTGAGAGAATATTAGGGTATGGTATGATCCGTTTATGTTGAGATGCGTCTCTTTACAGGAACTATAAAACGGAAGAGTTAGAACTCAAAAGGCAATTTGGAAAGGAATTTCAGGCATCTTCTGATTGATTTATTATTTTGTTAATATGAACTTGAATTTTCTCAGAAGAAAGAAAATAAAGCTTACTTAAGCCCTTCAGTTTCTTCTGTTATTAACTAAAATCAGTGCCAGCTTGTCAGAAAATGGAAAAATCTTTTACTTTTTCTAATAAACCATGATTCTAGATGAATTGAGTGGTTAGGATATTGGCTAACCGTTCTGTTCCCTATTTTATGTTGCAGATCAAGGCCATGAAAGAGACATACTTCTCTGAATTAAATGAGATACACCAGAAAATTGCAGCCAAGTTGCTGCAGGTAGAGGTAGGTTTATCCTTTCACGTAATCAACCTTCAAAGAGTAATCGAATCCAACTGCATGAACCTCTGCCTCCCTGTATCTCTAAATTGAATATGGAGAGGACTTCACTACACTTCAGGAAGCTTTCAGTCCCATACCGCTTTTTAATTGCTACTTGAATCCCTTTCCTTTAGGCACTGTTTACTGGTTGCACTTTATGCCTATCTGATGTAATAGTGGTTTGTTATTCTACTTGCATCAGTTAAAACAATTCTATGCATTCTATTTTCCAGCATGATTCTCTTCCACAGCAGCCAAAGTCAGCGCGGCTTGAGAAGTTGAAAATATTCAAGACCATGTTGGAGCGCATTCTGTCTTTCTTAACAATTTCCAAAGCTGCTATAGTACCGGCTTTCAAGGACAAGTTGAGTTCGTATGAGAAGCAGATACGAAAATTTATAAGTGCAAATAGGCTAAGGAAGTCTGTCACAGCTTTGCAGCAAGGACAGCTTCCTCCACCTCATATGCATTCCTCGCAGCAGCCTCGACCTCAAATTAATCAAACACAGTTTCGTGATAATCAAATGAACCTCAGTTGCGGTCAATAAATTTACAAGGTTCTATGCCAGCAATGCAGCCGAACAACCTGACAAGCTCGTTGCATAGTCCATTGTCTTCTTTGTCTGGGGTTTCAACAGAACAGCAGATCATGTTAAATTCGCTGCAACCAGGTTCCAATTTGGATTCAGGACAGGATAAGGCTCCATAAATATATAAACAAATATTTGGGAAAACGAAGTCGGAACCAGAAAAACGACTGAACCGAAGTGAAGAACTTCGGTTAGGTTATTGTGGTTGACTTAAATAATTGGTCCTTTCGGTCTGTTTTAAGTATTGTAGTTTGCAAAAGTTTAGTTAACAACAAATTTTACTCAATAGAAACAAATACAAGAAAAAGTCATAATTAACACATTTTTATTTTGTTAAATGAATTTAAGATAAGTTTGATAATTTAAAAAAATAGTAGTAAATTTTATAAGCATTGAATTTATGATATAAATATATTTGGTATACATTAAATATAATTATTTTGTTTGGTAATAATAAATATTGATTTTTGAAAATTTTTATTTTAATCTTATTACTATAATATTATTTATTTTATTTTGAAAAGTTTTAATAAAAATTAAAGATAAAATTAAAATGTTTTTTTGATTTCTCAAGATATCTATCTCACCTAACTCTCGCAATTTAAAATTAAAATATTTTAAAAATTAATAAAATGGAGAAATAATTTGAATAGTTGTGAAAATAATTTTAATATGATATTTTATATATATATATATTAGTTTTATAATTCATATTTTGTTCGAGGTTTATTTTAACTCTTTTAACAATGTTATCACTAATATCTTTACTTTCAAACGTTTTTGTTCTAATAGTAAATCGAAAAAACAAATTTTAAATTTCATTCTAGTGCAAATTTCAATTGATAGAGGACATATGAGTGTCTATCAATTGATTTCACTTATATAATTAAGGAGGATTTATACTTAAGATTTGTTTAATTTTATTATTTAATATTTATAAAAATATATACATATATCAAATATTTTTTATAGATTAAAAAAATTTGAAATGATATATTGAAATACATCGATATTAGTATTGATAGAAAACTAATATATCCCTTGATTATTTGGATTTCGATGCAGTAATAATAACAATAATAATATTAATAATAAGACAAAATTAAAACAAGGGCGATAAACATAGAGACGGTTGTATTTATGTAAAAGATAATTAAATAACTTTGGTCTGTCCTCTCTCTTTTAAATTTTAATATTCCCTTTTCTTTTGCTTTCATTACAACCAAACATACTTCCACAAGTTTCGATCAAAAAAAAAAAAAAAAAAAAACATACTTCCTTAGGGAATTCCATATTTGCAAAACACATCCTTCAAGAATTCTCGAATCCCATCTCTGTTTCGGAATTGGGAAATACATTCTTCTGGAATTCTTGATGCCGATCGCTGTTTCTAATTAGGGCCTCCTTATCGAGGTAAAAATTTCAAAAAAAAGTTATAGATTTTAGGGTTCTGCTGCATGAATATCCTCAAAAATTTTACCTGTGATTAGGTCTTTACTTTCAAGAATGAAAGATTTTATTTTGTTTTTTGAATATCATTGTATCACCAGTAACATTGTATTTACATATATAGTTTTTGCTGTGAAAAAAAAGTATAAAGCTTGATTGAATATTTGGATACTCGATAACGGAACAAGCCTCAAAGCAAGTATTTACATATATACATTTTTTCTTTTTTTTTTTGTAATTACTAATTTACGCTAAAATTCTACTTAAAGGGGCTGATTTCTTCGGAAATTGTCAAAAAAAAATTTAGCTGCAAGAGTTTCAGTTGCTTTTTTTTTTTTTTTTGGTTAGAGGGCCCAAATTTTTTTATAACGATGAGTCTAGGTAGCATTCTCAGAAGCCAACTAACAATTTAATTCTTTACTGAATAGCTATTACTTGAATATAAGCATTGCTTGCCAGTGATATGCGCTGGGCTAGTGGGGCAAACAGAGAAAGAAAATGGAATCTTAAAAAGATTTCCTTGTGTTAGTATTAATCAACCAAATTGATGTTCGGTTGTAAAGTTTTGGTTTACATCGGGAAAGATCATGTTCAACTTCAATCATGGTCGTAGGGTGTCTATGAGTGTCTAATAACTTGCCGTCATTTTGTTAGAACTAAAATGTTGCTGCAAATGATGTAAACTATCCCCCTTGTGTTACAACATTACAGTACATTCTGCTCTTATGTATGGATTTATTCTTTTTGGTTTCTTTGGGGGGAAATAAGGAGAAATTTTAACGAAGTCTGTGTTTTCCCAAGGCTCTTACCAGTAGTAGAAACTTAGGATGGGGAGGAAGTATTACTGAAAAGAACTTTGCCAAACGTTTTTCATATTTGAGGAGTAATTTATTTCAAATTGACTAGTTTCAATTTATGACTAGGAAATTCGGATTGGATATGTTTGTGACTGTTGTTTTCTCTTTTGCTCTTTTCAGAATTTCATGGATACTAATAACTGGAGGCATACTCCTCCTAGTGGAGAGCCCAGCATGGACAGTGGTGATTGGAGAACCACTTTGCAGCCTGACTCACGACAAAGAATTGTCAACAAGATGTAAGTCAATTTTATGGTATAATTCTCCGTTAAATATACTTGTTAAGTTGCTGAAATCCTGTGGCTTGTTGTATGCTGTGAGAAACAATAGCATCAATAAAAACATATTTCTTATTAAAATGGACCTGTTTTGTTTAGTAACGCTTCAGAATCAAAGCTTGCTTTACCCATAGTTTTGGGGTCACACTATGTTAGCCACGTAAATTTAGCTTAATGTAGCTAAGCTATTTCGTCCAGGTCCAACTCTATCTGCTACACTTGGTATCATTATTTAATTAACTATGTGATTGAATAAAGATGCACTCTTCTTTAGATCTTTGTATCCTTGCAAGATTTGGTGGTTCTTTTCTGTTCTCAGTGGTGAAGTTGTTTCTGTTATTAAATAACTTATTGCTATAAGGTACACTAATGACCTTGTCTTTCTACAACATTCTCTGAACTATGGTAATTATGATGGTATGTGGTCTATTTGAATGTATTTGGTATATGAAGGCCATGATGACTACTTTGTTTATATTGGAAAGGTTTTGTTAAGTTCAAGTGCTACGGCTTCGAATTAAATGAAGGATGTCCTGAACAAGTTAAAGAGGAAAATCTTATGTTGACCCCGATAGCTCGCATTCTTAGCATTTATTATATACCAATTGAAGATTCCTACATATATCATATTTCTTTGTCAATAACTTAAACAATGTTTTGTGCACATAGAATGGAGACATTGAAGAGGCATCTTCCATTTTCTGGGCAAGAGGGTTTAAGTGAACTCAGGAAAATTGCTGTGAGGTTCGAGGAAAAGATTTTTACAGCTGCAAGCAGTCAGGTAATCATCGAATGTTAGCATTCCATAATGTGCTTGGCTGCATTTTTCTTTACCAATATTTAGGTGTGTTTGCATTGTGTCTTCGTATTTGTGTTATCTGTTTTTTCTTATTCATATGCATGGAAGAAATCTGGGAAGGAAAGAGAGGAGAGGGAAAAACTAAAGATGCTAAATGCTACTCTATATCAAGCATGATTAATTTAAATATTTGAGAATCTTGTATTAGAATAGTAAAGAAACTTGTTTAACACTGCTATGGATTTCCATATTTAGACTGATTATCTGAGAAGAATATCGTTGAAGATGCTTACAATGGAGACCAAGTCTCAGAATACCATGCCCAACACTGGGAATAACAGCAAACCACCTGATCCAGGTAATAGCAAGAAAGAGAATTTGCTTTGATGTACTATAGTAGTAGGGTACTTTCCCTTCGCATGTCCTTTCTATTCTTCTACATGCAGAGTCGTTTAATATTTAACATGTATGGACATTTGCTCTAGTTAGTATTTTAGTGAACATTTTCTATTTTTGTACCCCTTTTGTCCCCATAATGGTAGCGTATTAATACTTAAACTAGTTGGGTATTGTTCAAGTGCCCTCACCTGTTTTAGGTCTAGTTATCTTTTTGAATGTATTAATTATTAATTTGGTTTTTGTTATCTTGTTTTAAATGCTCTTCAATTCTTTTCTTCTGGTTCTTCCCCCACTCTTTTGAACCAAAATATCGGTGGTAGGTTCTCAGGGCATGCAGAACCAAGTTCACAGTCAAGGACAATCAATTCCTATACCATTACAAAGTAATCAGTCTCAAGCACGTCAACAACTGTTACCCCAGAGTGTTCCGAATAACATGGCATCTGCTGGAGTTCAGAGTTCTGCTGGTTTACAATCTGGAATGCCTCCTGTATCTGGTCTATCTCAGAATCCTATATCTAATGTTGTTGGACAGAATTCCAACATCCAGAACATGTCTGGAATTTCGCAGAACTCAATGGGGCAAGGAATGCCTTCCAATATTTTTGCTAATCAGCAGAGGCAAATGCAAGGAAGGCAGCAGGTGCTTCCTCAACAGCAGCAGCAGCAGCAACAGCTATATCATCAGCAGCTGCAACAAACACTTATGAAGCAAAAGATTCAACAGGGGAATCTTCAGCCTTCACTCCTGCAGTCTCACATGCAGCAACAGCAGCAGCAAAACCTATTACCACCTACTCAGTTGCAATCTTCCCAGCAATCTGGTATGCAAACATCATCCATTATGCAGCCATCAGCCATGCAGTCAACTCTTCCTGGTCTTCAACAGAATCAGCAATCTTCTCTCCAACAGTCGACACAGTCCATGCTTCAGCAGCATCAACAGTCAGTTCTTAGACAGCAGCAACAGCCACAACAGACCACCAGTGCTGGTATTCATCAACAACAAACACCAATGACACAGCAGTCAATGATGCCTCAGCAGCAGCAGCAGCACATGATGGGGCAACAGGCAAATGCTGCAAATATACCACAGAATCAGTTAATTGGACAACAAAACAGTATTGCAGACATGCAGCAACAGAGACTGCTAGGCCAGTCTAGTAATCTGCAGCAACAACAGCAGCAGCAGCAGTTAATGGCTCAACAAAACAACCTTTCAAATATGCATCAGCAACAGTTGGGTCCTCAGAGTAATATTTCAGGACTACAGCAACAGCAGCAGCAATTGGTTGGAACCCAGTCGGGTAACTCAAGCATGCAAACTAATCAACAATCTTTACACATGCTATCCCAGCCCAAGGTTACACTCCAACAAACGCAGCAGACTGCACCTAATTTACTGCCAACTCAAGGACAGACATCCCAGCAGCCACAACAGCAGCAGCAACTGATGTCTCAGATGCAATCACAGCCTACTCAGTTGCAGCAACAGTTGGGTTTGCAACAGCAGCCCAATCAAGTACAACAAAATATGCAGCAGAGACTTCAAGCATCAGGTCAAACATCAAGTTCCTTGCTTCAATCACAAAATTTGATAGATCAGCAAAAGCAGTTGTATCAATCACAGAGAGCTGTTCCGGAGACATCATCAAGTATGTTTTTGAATTTTTGCAGTTACATACTGTTGCTCTTTGCCTTATTTCTTTGTTGCCTTCTGATATTGTGTTATTTAACTGATCTCTAAATATTTCCTCAGATAGCCCTCAATTCTCTTTCCTCTTATACACCAACTACACAATTTTCATAGTTGATGCTTTTGTTTTGCATTGCATTTCTACTATAGAAAGTAATTTCCTTTCCTACTTGAGGATATTAAGAGAATATCTTCTTAAACTTGGCTCTGCTATCACATCAGAAGCACATTGTGCCTAGGTAATTAATCTGTAGCTCGGAAAACAGATGCTAGGAAAATTACTGGCACCCTTGCCTTCATTAGCTGATCATAGACACTGCCTGGCTTTTGATGCCATGAGAAACATTGTTGTCGCCCTTATCATTGTGAGGTCTTAACTGCTGTGACCTTGCTATCATGTCACTGTTAATGCTTTGCTGCAGTAATTGTGCAACGGTTTTGTTAAACCATGAAGGACCTACTGGATTAATCTATTCACTTTGACAAACAGTTCTTTCTCCTTCATTCAATGAGTTGTCCTATTGAATATAGAACTTTTTTCAGGAAAGAGTTAAACTGTTTACTGTGTAAAGGAAAGATGTGGTCATGTTTTGCTGGTTAATTTTAAAAAGGAGAAAATTTTGCAGTGAGTTATTGAGCTCAACTAAACATGTCCATGCCTTCAAATACATTTCAAATTTAGAATAGTCTGAAATTTCTAGCTGTTTGTTTGATTATGTCAGGTTGGTTCCACTCAATTCCTTTGTCCAACGTTTGTATCTTTGTTCTTCCTAGTAATCTAACTTTCAAGATATTCCCAACATGGAGCTCAACATGAAATATATGATTAGGAGATTGCAGTCCTTGAAATCGGCTTGTTACTGTTTTTGCATCAAACTAGAGGGTAAACATGCTTGCAAATGTTAGGAGTTTTGTTTGGAGAAGGATGCACAAAGAATGTCCAGATAAGCAAGTGATTACAGTGAGGCATTTCTTTAATTCCTACAAAAACTCTATTGTTTTAGTGGTGTCTTGGCTCAGTTTCACTGCTTCCGCTGAGACATGAGATTTGTGCTGTAGATTTAATTAAGTTTTATATCTGAACTGTACATCCCTTGTGTCTAATTTGTTCCACAAATCATTTTAATGCTTTAGTCTGATTCACCCTTATTAGCTTAGCAGATTTAGCTTTCAGTGGTTTAATAGGTCAATAGCAGAAAATATTTAACTTATTTTAGTTCTTCCTTCTCACTTAAACTTACCAATCGTTTATTCATATTCCAACTGAACTTAGATGTAGGTGGCAAATAGTTAGCTTTAAACTAGAGAAAATCTATAACTAGCCTTGATAGTTAAGAATGATGTTTGAACTCTGACTTGATCTTTTATGTATCACAATGGAAACTTTACAGAGTTGCTGCTTTAGTAGAGTAGACATAGATCTTGGAATATCCCAAAAGGAAAAGGCATTTGAATGGGATTGCAGGGAGCATGCTTTTTAATGCATAACCTAAAAAACTTATATATGCATGGTTAGTTGCAGAAACTAGCAATAAAACCTTTTCATATATTCAAGTCCAAAATGTTTAATGGTTTCTTCAAATGCTTTTCTGTTGTACCCGTGGTGTGTCTGGTGGAATCTTATGACTTAAGAATTCATTATTGACTGCATTATGATCCCTGCGTCTCCCCTTCTATGCTATGTGCACCTTAATTTTCTTTGAGAATTGGTCATATTCTGCTCAAATTTACCCCTCTTCCATAAGTTATTTATTTCAATGTTCTTTTAGACATGCAACAAAATCATGTATTTTTTTGTATAACCAATTTTCTTCCATTTAAATTATGATCTTGTAATTCTTCTTGCTCCAAAAATTTTCATTATTCTTTTGTATCTTCTTTTAGCATCTTTAGATTCCACAGCTCAGACAGGACATTCTAATGGGGGTGATTGGCAAGAAGAGGTCTATCAAAAGGTAAAAACTATCTTGACACATTCTCCTATAGATAATAATTATGCTTACAACTTGGTTTAAGAAGGTAAAACCCATGAACCTTAGTATGTTGTGATGTGTCTCTTTACAGGAACTATGAAACGGAAGAATTAGAACTTAAAAAGTAATTTTGGAAAAGAAATTGAGATATTTTCTGATTGACTTATTAGTTTGGTTATAAGGACTTGAATGTTCTTAGAAGAAAGAAAATAAAGCTTATATATACTTTTTAGTTTCATTTGCAAGATCCATTAAGATGTGTTAACAAGAAACCTAAGGCCCAAGGACTACTACAAAGATTTTGCATGCTTGATTTCAAAGTAATCATCATTTGTTATACCTTCGTTTCTTCTGTGTTTAGCTAAAATCAGTACCGACTTATCAGAAAATGGAAAAATCTTTTTTACTTTTCTAATAAACCATGATTCTAGATGAATTGCATGGTTTAGTTGTTGGCTAACCATCCTGTTCCTGATTTAATGTTGCAGATCAAGGCCATGAAGGAGACATACTTCTCTGAATTAAATGAGATGCACCAGAAAATTGCTGCCAAGTTGCTGCAGGTAGGTTTATCCTTTCACATAATACACCTTCAAAGAGTAATAGAACCCATCTGCATGAACCTCTGCCACCCTGTATCTCTAAATTGAATATGGAGAGGACTTCACTACACTTCAGGAAGCTTTTGATCCCATACCGCTTTTTAATTGCTACTTGAATCCCTTTCCTTTAGGCACAGTTTACTGGTTGCACTTTATGCTTATCTGATGTAATAGTGGTTTGTTATTCTTCTTGCTTCAGTTAAAACACTTCTTCTATTTTCCAGCATGATTCTCTTCCACAGCAGCCAAAGTCAGAGCAGCTTGAGAAGTTGAAAATATTCAAGACCATGTTGGAGCGCATTCTACATTTCTTAACAGTTTCCAAAGCTAATATAGTACCGGCTTTCAAGGACAAGTTGAGTTCGTATGAGAAGCAGATAATAAACTTTATAAATACCAATAGGCCAAGGAAGCCTGTCTCAACTCTGCAGCAAGGACAGCTTCCTCCACCTCATATGCATTCCATGCAGCAGCCTCAACCTCAAAGTAATCAAATGCAATCTCATGATAATCAAATGAACCCTCAGTTTCCGTCAATGATGAGACCAGCTCAGATGCCGCAATTGAAGAAGCAAATGCGAGGCTACAGCAGCTGCAGCTTCTTCAAATGCTGCAACAGCGAGGTTTGCACCGGGTTGATGAGCAGCAGTCACCTGCAAAGATTAAAACAAATGAATTATCATATTGGCATCAAATAGATATTGATTCTGGAGTTCTTCAAGAAAATCTCCCTAGTAACCAACTTCCTGGTTATGAGCAAGCAAGATCTGAATACCACGCACCCGACACTGCTGGGATTGGTGTGCCGCCAACTATGTCAATACCACCTTTGCTTCCAGGGTTTAAAGAAGTTAATGATACTAGTGGTAATGCTTTGACAACTGATTTTGGCAAGCCGGACATCGCAGAACAGCCACATGATCTCAAGGTGAACATGGTTAGTAATTCACATGCTTTTTTTCCTTTTTTCTTCATTGGGTTTGATAGTTTAGTTCATGAGGAAATGGGAGAAATCACCTTGAAATTTATCATCTATTTTTCTTTCTGATGTTCATATTAACCCTCAGTTGCTGATTATTATTTTGTATGGTTCAGGCAAAACCCAAATCACTGAGTGCAACTGTGGTGACCATGGTTGATGAGGCAGTCACTGCAGTCGGCGAGGATTTGGCCGCCATGAGAAAGCAAGGACTGCATGCAAGAAATTTCTTTACCCAAACTGGAATGAGTGGAGCTGAGAAAATGAGATGTTATTTGAGTGCATTAGTTATATTAGCTCTCCTCATTTTTTTCATTTTCAACCTCAACCACCAATATTAAAGCACTAGAATATGCAGGACCGGATCAGTTCTATACCCCACCCCCCTAAATTTTGTTTTAAGTTTATGTTTGGGTAAAGGATGAAAGATCTTTTTATTAACATTGGTTTCTCTCTTTATAATAATAATAATAATAGCCAGGGAACTTGTTCCCTTGTAATCCATTAGATGTCCTGATAATTTATCTTCTTGTTCTAGCTTGAGAAATTATATATATTTGCGTAGTATATAACCAAACCATCATTCGAATATCTAAAATATTTTTGTGTTTGTCAATGTTTTCCTACGAATATATTGCTTTTTTTAATAAGTTTTAATAATTCAAATTGTAAGTGTAATTATAAGCATAATCTAGTATTAAATAGTAAGATATTTTTATCTATAAATTTGGATAGTTTAAATTATAAATTATAATAATAGTGTATTTCAATATAAATATAAAATGCAATTTAATATTTATTAAATATTATCTATTCTAGTATTTTATTTAGTTTTAATATAATAATTAAAATATTTTTTATAATTGAATTTATGTGCTATTTGTTAAACTAAAAAATTAAGTGTTGTAAATTTAAGTATTATATTATAAAATATGTTCGGTATACTACTTAAAAATTAAGCATTGAAAATTTAAGTAATGAAATATGTTTTGGTGTGTTCTACATTAAGTGATAAGTTGTTTCTTAGCTACTTATTACATTGTTCTTTAACCTATTACTCTTCATAGTCTTGAATTAATATGGATTCTTATTTGTCATGTTGAGAAGTTTTCAAGTATTATCTATTGCATAGTTAGTCGGACCCCAACAATGATTGGCATTTTCCGGGTGGGGTCCCTATACTTTTTGTGTGAATTGTAGATTTAGCACTTCTACTTTAATTTGATTAATTTGATTAAATCAATTACATGATTTTTGTGAGTATGTGAAAAAAACAAATATAGAATTATACATGTGATAATATGTTTGACACATTAAATTTTAAAAATAATGAGAATAAGTTAATGAATTTAATAGCTATCATTTGGTTAGGACAAAATTTTAAATTCTAAAAGTATAGGGACTGAAAATGATCAAATCAAAGTACAGGAACTAAATCCACAACTTACACAAACACAAAGTATAAGGTCTAATAGCAGAATCTGACCATATTTTCTTAAATAATATCGAGCAATCACGTAAATTGATCAATATCAATACAAAAAGGAAAGAAATGCTGTTACATGTTCTTAATTGTTTCCCTTTGTACCTTCTCATGTTCTTGAACCTTTTTATTACCTTTCACTGAGCACAAAGAAACAATTTCTTCGCTTTCTTCTTTGTTTCTTTTATCTGTAAATTTTACCACCATATTTTGGCTCGTATCAGTTTTTAAGCTTATCTAAGAAGGGTTGAATCAGATTTCAGATATAACATAACTTCCCATTAATAGCTTCTCTACTTCTCTTTTAATCTTCCGTTTTCTTTTCAGCCTAACAGATAGGATTCTCCAAGCCCATCTTGTTTACGAGTTTAGGTAAAATTTTCATTATCTTTTTTTTATAGGTTGCTCTCCAACAAACGCAGCAGACTGCACTTTGATTTATTGCCAACTCATCCCAGCAGCAGCAGCAGCCCATGTCTCAGAATGAATCAGAGCTTACTCAGTTGCAGCGCCACCATCATCAAGAACAGGAAGAGACATCATCAAGTAAGTTTTTGAATCTTTGCTGCTCTTTGATTTGTTTCTTCGTTGTTTTCTCATACTGTGTTATTTTAATTAGTGCCGCGAATTCTTTTTCCCCGTATAGTCACCACCCACTATACAATTTTCTTTTAGTCGATGTTGTTGCTTTGCGTTTCATTTCTACTATAGGAAGTAATTTTCTTTCCAACTTGAGGAGATTACGAGAATCTCTTCTTCAACTTGGCTCTGCTCAAAGATACTCCTCTTCCATAAGTTATTTATTTCGATGTTCTTTTAGACCTGCAACATAATGATGTATCTTTGTGCATAACCGGTTTTCATTCATCTAAATTATGTTTTCCTTGTTCTTCTTGCTCCAAAAGTTTCATTTTTCTTATGTGTGCATTGTTTATGTTATGTTCTTTTAGCATCTTCTACAGATTCCACAGCTCGAGCAGGACATGAAAATGGGGGTGATTGGCAAGAAAGAGGTCTACCAAAAGGTAAAACTATCTTCACACGTTCTCCTATTCATAATATTATGCTTACAACTTGGTTTAAGATGATTTTGAGTAGGAAAGGGTACTGAGAGAATATTAGGGTATGGTATGATCCGTTTATGTTGAGATGCGTCTCTTTACAGGAACTATAAAACGGAAGAGTTAGAACTCAAAAGGCAATTTGGAAAGGAATTTCAGGCATCTTCTGATTGATTTATTATTTTGTTAATATGAACTTGAATTTTCTCAGAAGAAAAGAAAATAAAGCTTACTTAAGCCCTTCAGTTTCTTCTGTTATTAACTAAAATCAGTGCCAGCTTGTCAGAAAATGGAAAAATCTTTTACTTTTTCTAATAAACCATGATTCTAGATGAATTGAGTGGTTAGGATATTGGCTAACCGTTCTGTTCCCTATTTTATGTTGCAGATCAAGGCCATGAAAGAGACATACTTCTCTGAATTAAATGAGATACACCAGAAAATTGCAGCCAAGTTGCTGCAGGTAGAGGTAGGTTTATCCTTTCACGTAATCAACCTTCAAAGAGTAATCGAATCCAACTGCATGAACCTCTGCCTCCCTGTATCTCTAAATTGAATATGGAGAGGACTTCACTACACTTCAGGAAGCTTTCAGTCCCATACCGCTTTTTAATTGCTACTTGAATCCCTTTCCTTTAGGCACTGTTTACTGGTTGCACTTTATGCCTATCTGATGTAATAGTGGTTTGTTATTCTACTTGCATCAGTTAAAACAATTCTATGCATTCTATTTTCCAGCATGATTCTCTTCCACAGCAGCCAAAGTCAGCGCGGCTTGAGAAGTTGAAAATATTCAAGACCATGTTGGAGCGCATTCTGTCTTTCTTAACAATTTCCAAAGCTGCTATAGTACCGGCTTTCAAGGACAAGTTGAGTTCGTATGAGAAGCAGATACGAAAATTTATAAGTGCAAATAGGCTAAGGAAGTCTGTCACAGCTTTGCAGCAAGGACAGCTTCCTCCACCTCATATGCATTCCTCGCAGCAGCCTCGACCTCAAATTAATCAAACACAGTTTCGTGATAATCAAATGAACCCTCAGTTGCGGTCAATAAATTTACAAGGTTCTATGCCAGCAATGCAGCCGAACAACCTGACAAGCTCGTTGCATAGTCCATTGTCTTCTTTGTCTGGGGTTTCAACAGAACAGCAGATCATGTTAAATTCGCTGCAACCAGGTTCCAATTTGGATTCAGGACAGGATAAGGCTCCATAAATATATAAACAAATATTTGGGAAAACGAAGTCGGAACCAAGAAAAACGACTGAACCGAAGTGAAGAACTTCGGTTAGGTTATTGTGGTTGACTTAAATAATTGGTCCTTTCGGTCTGTTTTAAGTATTGTAGTTTGCAAAAGTTTAGTTAACAACAAATTTTACTCAATAGAAACAAATACAAGAAAAAGTCATAATTAACACATTTTTATTTTGTTAAATGAATTTAAGATAAGTTTGATAATTTAAAAAAAAAATAGTAGTAAATTTTATAAGCATTGAATTTATGATATAAATATATTTGGTATACATTAAATATAATTATTTTGTTTGGTAATAATAAATATTGATTTTTGAAAATTTTTTATTTTAATCTTATTACTATAATATTATTTATTTTATTTTGAAAAGTTTTAATAAAAATTAAAGATAAAATTAAAATGTTTTTTTGATTTCTCAAGATATCTATCTCACCTAACTCTCGCAATTTAAAATTAAAATATTTTAAAAATTAATAAAATGGAGAAATAATTTGAATAGTTGTGGAAATGATTTTAATATGATATTTTATATATATATATATTAGTTTTATAATTCATATTTTGTTCGAGGTTTATTTTAACTCTTTTAACAATGTTATCACTAATATCTGCTACTCAAAAGCGTTTTGTTCTAATGGTAAATCGAAAAAACAAATTTTAAATTTCATTCTAGTGCAAATTTCAATTGATAGGGGACATATGAGTGTCTATCAATTGATTTCACTTATATAATTAAGGAGGATTTATACTTAAGATTTGTTTAATTTTATTATTTAATATTTATAAAAATATATACATATATCAAATATTTTTATAGATTAAAAAAATTTGAAATGATATATTGAAATACATCGATATTAGTATTGATAGAAAACTAATATATCCCTTGATTATTTGGATTTCGATGCAGTAATAATAACAATAATAATATTAATAATAAGACAAAATTAAAACAAGGGCGATAAACATAGAGACGGTTGTATTTATGTAAAAGATAATTCAATAACTTTGGTCTGTCCTCTCTCTTTTAAATTTTAATATTCCCTTTTCTTTTGCTTTCATTACAACCAAACATACTTCCACAAGTTTCGATCAAAAAAAAAAAAAAAAACATACTTCCTTAGGGAATTCCATATTTGCAAAACACATCCTTCAAGAATTCTCGAATCCCATCTCTGTTTCGGAATTGGGAAATACATTCTTCTGGAATTCTTGATGCCGATCACTGTTTCTAATTAGGGCCTCCTTATCGAGGTAAAAATTTCAAAAAAAAGTTATAGATTTTAGGGTTCTGCTGCATGAATATCCTCAAAAATTTTACCTGTGATTAGGTCTTTACTTTCAAGAATGAAAGATTTTATTTTGTTTTTGAATATCATTGTATCACCAGTAACATTGTATTTACATATATAGTTTTGCTGTGAAAAAAAGTATAAAGCTTGATTGAAT
Source organism: Gossypium sturtianum (assembly GCA_025698515.1). NCBI lineage: Eukaryota > Viridiplantae > Streptophyta > Magnoliopsida > Malvales > Malvaceae > Gossypium > Gossypium sturtianum. Next base: position 160,850,375 of record CM046955.1, on the reverse strand, counting down.
ATTTGGATACTCGATAACGGAACAAGCCTCAAAGCAAGTATTTACATATATACATTTTTTCTTTTTTTTTTTGTAATTACTAATTTACGCTAAAATTCTACTTAAAGGGGCTGATTTCTTCGGGAAATTGTCAAAAAAAAATTTAGCTGCAAGAGTTTCAGTTGCTTTTTTTGGTTAGAGGGCCCAAATTTTTTTATAACGATGAGTCTAGGTAGCATTCTCAGAAGCCAACTAACAATTTAATTCTTTACTGAATAGCTATTACTTGAATATAAGCATTGCTTGCCAGTGATATGCGCTGGGCTAGTGGGGCAAACAGAGAAAGAAAATGGAATCTTAAAAGATTTCCTTGTGTTAGTATTAATCAACCAAATTGATGTTCGGTTGTAAAGTTTTGGTTTACATCAGGAAAGATCATGTTCAACTTCAATCATGGTCGTAGGGTGTCTATGAGTGTCTAATAACTTGCCGTCATTTTGTTAGAACTAAAATGTTGCTGCAAATGATGTAAACTATCCCCTTGTGTTACAACATTACAGTACATTCTGCTCTTATGTATGGATTTATTCTTTTGGTTTCTTTGGGGGAAATAAGGAGAAATTTTAACGAAGTCTGTGTTTTCCCAAGGCTCTTACCAGTAGTAGAAACTTAGGATGGGGAGGAAGTATTACTGAAAAGAACTTTGCCAAACGTTTTTCATATTTGAGGAGTAATTTATTTCAAATTGACTAGTTTCAATTTATGACTAGGGAAATTCGGATTGGATATGTTTGTGACTGTTGTTTTCTCTTTTGCTCTTTTCAGAATTTCATGGATACTAATAACTGGAGGCATACTCCTCCTAGTGGAGAGCCCAGCATGGACAGTGGTGATTGGAGAACCACTTTGCAGCCTGACTCACGACAAAGAATTGTCAACAAGATGTAAGTCAATTTTATGGTATAATTCTCCGTTAAATATACTTGTTAAGTTGCTGAAATCCTGTGGCTTGTTGTATGCTGTGAGAAACAATAGCATCAATAAAAACATATTTCTTATTAAAATGGACCTGTTTTGTTTAGTAACGCTTCAGAATCAAAGCTTGCTTTACCCATAGTTTTGGGGTCACACTATGTTAGCCACGTAAATTTAGCTTAATGTAGCTAAGCTATTTCGTCCAGGTCCAACTCTATCTGCTACACTTGGTATCATTATTTAATTAACTATGTGATTGAATAAAGATGCACTCTTCTTTTAGATCTTTGTATCCTTGCAAGATTTGGTGGTTCTTTTCTGTTCTCAGTGGTGAAGTTGTTTCTGTTATTAAATAACTTATTGCTATAAGGTACACTAATGACCTTGTCTTTCTACAACATTCTCTGAACTATGGTAATTATGATGGTATGTGGTCTATTTGAATGTATTTGGTATATGAAGGCCATGATGACTACTTTGTTTATATTGGAAAGGTTTTGTTAAGTTCAAGTGCTACGGCTTCGGAATTAAATGAAGGATGTCCTGAACAAGTTAAAGAGGAAAATCTTATGTTGACCCCGATAGCTCGCATTCTTAGCATTTATTATATACCAATTGAAGATTCCTACATATATCATATTTCTTTGTCAATAACTTAAACAATGTTTTGTGCACATAGAATGGAGACATTGAAGAGGCATCTTCCATTTTCTGGGCAAGAGGGTTTAAGTGAACTCAGGAAAATTGCTGTGAGGTTCGAGGAAAAGATTTTTACAGCTGCAAGCAGTCAGGTAATCATCGAATGTTAGCATTCCATAATGTGCTTGGCTGCATTTTTCTTTACCAATATTTAGGTGTGTTTGCATTGTGTCTTCGTATTTGTGTTATCTGTTTTTTCTTATTCATATGCATGGAAGAAATCTGGGAAGGAAAGAGAGGAGAGGAAAAACTAAAGATGCTAAATGCTACTCTATATCAAGCATGATTAATTTAAATATTTGAGAATCTTGTATTAGAATAGTAAAGAAACTTGTTTAACACTGCTATGGATTTCCATATTTAGACTGATTATCTGAGAAGAATATCGTTGAAGATGCTTACAATGGAGACCAAGTCTCAGAATACCATGCCCAACACTGGGAATAACAGCAAACCACCTGATCCAGGTAATAGCAAGAAAGAGAATTTGCTTTGATGTACTATAGTAGTAGGGTACTTTCCTTCGCATGTCCTTTCTATTCTTCTACATGCAGAGTCGTTTAATATTTAACATGTATGGACATTTGCTCTAGTTAGTATTTTAGTGAACATTTTCTATTTTTGTACCCCTTTTGTCCCCATAATGGTAGCGTATTAATACTTAAACTAGTTGGGTATTGTTCAAGTGCCCTCACCTGTTTTAGGTCTAGTTATCTTTTTGAATGTATTAATTATTAATTTGGTTTTGTTATCTTGTTTTAAATGCTCTTCAATTCTTTTCTTCTGGTTCTTCCCCACTCTTTTTGAACCAAAAATATCGGTGGTAGGTTCTCAGGGCATGCAGAACCAAGTTCACAGTCAAGGACAATCAATTCCTATACCATTACAAAGTAATCAGTCTCAAGCACGTCAACAACTGTTACCCCAGAGTGTTCGAATAACATGGCATCTGCTGGAGTTCAGAGTTCTGCTGGTTTACAATCTGGAATGCCTCCTGTATCTGGTCTATCTCAGAATCCTATATCTAATGTTGTTGGACAGAATTCCAACATCCAGAACATGTCTGGAATTTCGTGAGAACTCAATGGGGCAAGGAATGCCTTCCAATATTTTTGCTAATCAGCAGAGGCAAATGCAAGGAAGGCAGCAGGTGCTTCCTCAACAGCAGCAGCAGCAGCAACAGCTATATCATCAGCAGCTGCAACAAACACTTATGAAGCAAAAGATTCAACAGGGGAATCTTCAGCCTTCACTCCTGCAGTCTCACATGCAGCAACAGCAGCAGCAAAACCTATTACCACCTACTCAGTTGCAATCTTCCCAGCAATCTGGTATGCAAACATCATCCATTATGCAGCCATCAGCCATGCAGTCAACTCTTCCTGGTCTTCAACAGAATCAGCAATCTTCTCTCCAACAGTCGACACAGTCCATGCTTCAGCAGCATCAACAGTCAGTTCTTAGACAGCAGCAACAGCCACAACAGACCACCAGTGCTGGTATTCATCAACAACAAACACCAATGACACAGCAGTCAATGATGCCTCAGCAGCAGCAGCAGCACATGATGGGGCAACAGGCAAATGCTGCAAATATACCACAGAATCAGTTAATTGGACAACAAAACAGTATTGCAGACATGCAGCAACAGAGACTGCTAGGCCAGTCTAGTAATCTGCAGCAACAACAGCAGCAGCAGCAGTTAATGGCTCAACAAAACAACCTTTCAAATATGCATCAGCAACAGTTGGGTCCTCAGAGTAATATTTCAGGACTACAGCAACAGCAGCAGCAATTGGTTGGAACCCAGTCGGGTAACTCAAGCATGCAAACTAATCAACAATCTTTACACATGCTATCCCAGCCCAAGGTTACACTCCAACAAAGCGCAGCAGACTGCACCTAATTTACTGCCAACTCAAGGACAGACATCCCAGCAGCCACAACAGCAGCAGCAACTGATGTCTCAGATGCAATCACAGCCTACTCAGTTGCAGCAACAGTTGGGTTTGCAACAGCAGCCCAATCAAGTACAACAAAATATGCAGCAGAGACTTCAAGCATCAGGTCAAACATCAAGTTCCTTGCTTCAATCACAAAATTTGATAGATCAGCAAAAGCAGTTGTATCAATCACAGAGAGCTGTTCCGGAGACATCATCAAGTATGTTTTTGAATTTTTGCAGTTACATACTGTTGCTCTTTGCCTTATTTCTTTGTTGCCTTCTGATATTGTGTTATTTAACTGATCTCTAAATATTTCCTCAGATAGCCCTCAATTCTCTTTCCTCTTATACACCAACTACACAATTTTCATAGTTGATGCTTTTGTTTTGCATTGCATTTCTACTATAGAAAGTAATTTCCTTTCCTACTTGAGGATATTAAGAGAATATCTTCTTAAACTTGGCTCTGCTATCACATCAGAAGCACATTGTGCCTAGGTAATTAATCTGTAGCTCGGAAAACAGATGCTAGGAAAATTACTGGCACCCTTGCCTTCATTAGCTGATCATAGACACTGCCTGGCTTTTGATGCCATGAGAAACATTGTTGTCGCCCTTATCATTGTGAGGTCTTAACTGCTGTGACCTTGCTATCATGTCACTGTTAATGCTTTGCTGCAGTAATTGTGCAACGGTTTTGTTAAACCATGAAGGACCTACTGGATTAATCTATTCACTTTGACAAACAGTTCTTTCTCCTTCATTCAATGAGTTGTCCTATTGAATATAGAACTTTTTCAGGAAAGAGTTAAACTGTTTACTGTGTAAAGGAAAGATGTGGTCATGTTTTGCTGGTTAATTTTAAAAAGGAGAAAATTTTGCAGTGAGTTATTGAGCTCAACTAAACATGTCCATGCCTTCAAATACATTTCAAATTTAGAATAGTCTGAAATTTCTAGCTGTTTGTTTGATTATGTCAGGTTGGTTCCACTCAATTCCTTTGTCCAACGTTTGTATCTTTGTTCTTCCTAGTAATCTAACTTTCAAGATATTCCCAACATGGAGCTCAACATGAAATATATGATTAGGAGATTGCAGTCCTTGAAATCGGCTTGTTACTGTTTTTGCATCAAACTAGAGGGTAAACATGCTTGCAAATGTTAGGAGTTTTGTTTGGAGAAGGATGCACAAAGAATGTCCAGATAAGCAAGTGATTACAGTGAGGCATTTCTTTAATTCCTACAAAAACTCTATTGTTTTAGTGGTGTCTTGGCTCAGTTTCACTGCTTCCGCTGAGACATGAGATTTGTGCTGTAGATTTAATTAAGTTTTATATCTGAACTGTACATCCCTTGTGTCTAATTTGTTCCACAAATCATTTTAATGCTTTAGTCTGATTCACCCTTATTAGCTTAGCAGATTTAGCTTTCAGTGGTTTAATAGGTCAATAGCAGAAAATATTTAACTTATTTTAGTTCTTCCTTCTCACTTAAACTTACCAATCGTTTATTCATATTCCAACTGAACTTAGATGTAGGTGGCAAATAGTTAGCTTTAAACTAGAGAAAATCTATAACTAGCCTTGATAGTTAAGAATGATGTTTGAACTCTGACTTGATCTTTTATGTATCACAATGGAAACTTTACAGAGTTGCTGCTTTAGTAGAGTAGACATAGATCTTGGAATATCCCAAAAGGAAAAGGCATTTGAATGGGATTGCAGGGAGCATGCTTTTTAATGCATAACCTAAAAAACTTATATATGCATGGTTAGTTGCAGAAACTAGCAATAAAACCTTTTCATATATTCAAGTCCAAAATGTTTAATGGTTTCTTCAAATGCTTTTCTGTTGTACCCGTGGTGTGTCTGGTGGAATCTTATGACTTAAGAATTCATTATTGACTGCATTATGATCCCTGCGTCTCCCCTTCTATGCTATGTGCACCTTAATTTTCTTTGAGAATTGGTCATATTCTGCTCAAATTTACCCCTCTTCCATAAGTTATTTATTTCAATGTTCTTTTAGACATGCAACAAAATCATGTATTTTTTTGTATAACCAATTTTCTTCCATTTAAATTATGATCTTGTAATTCTTCTTGCTCCAAAAATTTTCATTATTCTTTTTGTATCTTCTTTTAGCATCTTTAGATTCCACAGCTCAGACAGGACATTCTAATGGGGGTGATTGGCAAGAAGAGGTCTATCAAAAGGTAAAAACTATCTTGACACATTCTCCTATAGATAATAATTATGCTTACAACTTGGTTTAAGAAGGTAAAACCCATGAACCCCGAGTATGTTGTGATGTGTCTCTTTACAGGAACTATGAAACGGAAGAATTAGAACTTAAAAAGTAATTTTGGAAAAGAAATTGAGATATTTTCTGATTGACTTATTAGTTTGGTTATAAGGACTTGAATGTTCTTAGAAGAAAGAAAATAAAGCTTATATATACTTTTTAGTTTCATTTGCAAGATCCATTAAGATGTGTTAACAAGAAACCTAAGGCCCAAGGACTACTACAAAGATTTTGCATGCTTGATTTCAAAGTAATCATCATTTGTTATACCTTCGTTTCTTCTGTGTTTAGCTAAAATCAGTACCGACTTATCAGAAAATGGAAAAATCTTTTTTACTTTTCTAATAAACCATGATTCTAGATGAATTGCATGGTTTAGTTGTTGGCTAACCATCCTGTTCCTGATTTAATGTTGCAGATCAAGGCCATGAAGGAGACATACTTCTCTGAATTAAATGAGATGCACCAGAAAATTGCTGCCAAGTTGCTGCAGGTAGGTTTATCCTTTCACATAATACACCTTCAAAGAGTAATAGAACCCATCTGCATGAACCTCTGCCACCCTGTATCTCTAAATTGAATATGGAGAGGACTTCACTACACTTCAGGAAGCTTTTGATCCCATACCGCTTTTTAATTGCTACTTGAATCCCTTTCCTTTAGGCACAGTTTACTGGTTGCACTTTATGCTTATCTGATGTAATAGTGGTTTGTTATTCTTCTTGCTTCAGTTAAAACACTTCTTCTATTTTCCAGCATGATTCTCTTCCACAGCAGCCAAAGTCAGAGCAGCTTGAGAAGTTGAAAATATTCAAGACCATGTTGGAGCGCATTCTACATTTCTTAACAGTTTCCAAAGCTAATATAGTACCGGCTTTCAAGGACAAGTTGAGTTCGTATGAGAAGCAGATAATAAACTTTATAAATACCAATAGGCCAAGGAAGCCTGTCTCAACTCTGCAGCAAGGACAGCTTCCTCCACCTCATATGCATTCCATGCAGCAGCCTCAACCTCAAAGTAATCAAATGCAATCTCATGATAATCAAATGAACCCTCAGTTTCCGTCAATGATGAGACCAGCTCAGATGCCGCAATTGAAGAAGCAAATGCCGAGGCTACAGCAGCTGCAGCTTCTTCAAATGCTGCAACAGCGAGGTTTGCACGGGTTGATGAGCAGCAGTCACCTGCAAAGATTAAAACAAATGAATTATCATATTGGCATCAAATAGATATTGATTCTGGAGTTCTTCAAGAAAATCTCCTAGTAACCAACTTCCTGGTTATGAGCAAGCAAGATCTGAATACCACGCACCCGACACTGCTGGGATTGGTGTGCCGCCAACTATGTCAATACCACCTTTGCTTCCAGGGTTTAAAGAAGTTAATGATACTAGTGGTAATGCTTTGACAACTGATTTTGGCAAGCCGGACATCGCAGAACAGCCACATGATCTCAAGGTGAACATGGTTAGTAATTCACATGCTTTTTTTCCTTTTTTCTTCATTGGGTTTGATAGTTTAGTTCATGAGGAAATGGGAGAAATCACCTTGAAATTTATCATCTATTTTTCTTTCTGATGTTCATATTAACCCTCAGTTGCTGATTATTATTTTGTATGGTTCAGGCAAAACCCAAATCACTGAGTGCAACTGTGGTGACCATGGTTGATGAGGCAGTCACTGCAGTCGGCGAGGATTTGGCCGCCATGAGAAAGCAAGGACTGCATGCAAGAAATTTCTTTACCCAAACTGGAATGAGTGGAGCTGAGAAAATGAGATGTTATTTGAGTGCATTAGTTATATTAGCTCTCCTCATTTTTTTCATTTTCAACCTCAACCACCAATATTAAAGCACTAGAATATGCAGGACCGGATCAGTTCTATACCCCACCCCCCTAAATTTTGTTTTAAGTTTATGTTTGGGTAAAGGATGAAAGATCTTTTTATTAACATTGGTTTCTCTCTTTATAATAATAATAATAATAGCCAGGGAACTTGTTCCCTTGTAATCCATTAGATGTCCTGATAATTTATCTTCTTGTTCTAGCTTGAGAAATTATATATATTTGCGTAGTATATAACCAAACCATCATTCGAATATCTAAAATATTTTTGTGTTTGTCAATGTTTTCCTACGAATATATTGCTTTTTTTAATAAGTTTTAATAATTCAAATTGTAAGTGTAATTATAAGCATAATCTAGTATTAAATAGTAAGATATTTTTATCTATAAATTTGGATAGTTTAAATTATAAATTATAATAATAGTGTATTTCAATATAAATATAAAATGCAATTTAATATTTATTAAATATTATCTATTCTAGTATTTTATTTAGTTTTAATATAATAATTAAAATATTTTTTTATAATTGAATTTATGTGCTATTTGTTAAACTAAAAAATTAAGTGTTGTAAATTTAAGTATTATATTATAAAATATGTTCGGTATACTACTTAAAAATTAAGCATTGAAAATTTAAGTAATGAAATATGTTTTGGTGTGTTCTACATTAAGTGATAAGTTGTTTCTTAGCTACTTATTACATTGTTCTTTAACCTATTACTCTTCATAGTCTTGAATTAATATGGATTCTTATTTGTCATGTTGAGAAGTTTTGAAGTATTATCTATTGCATAGTTAGTCGGACCCCAACAATGATTGGCATTTTCCGGTGGGGTCCCTATACTTTGTGTGAATTGTAGATTTAGCACTTCTACTTTAATTTGATTAATTTGATTAAATCAATTACATGATTTTTTGTGAGTATGTGAAAAAAAACAAATATAGAATTATACATGTGATAATATGTTTGACACATTAAATTTTAAAAATAACAGAATAAGTTAATGAATTTAATAGCTATCATTTGGTTAGGACAAAATTTTAAATTCTAAAAGTATAGGGACTGAAAATGATCAAATCAAAGTACAGGAACTAAATCCACAACTTACACAAACACAAAGTATAAGGTCTAATAGCAGAATCTGACCATATTTTCTTAAATAATATCGAGCAATCACGTAAATTGATCAATATCAATACAAAAAGGAAAGAAATGCTGTTACATGTTCTTAATTGTTTCCCTTTGTACCTTCTCATGTTCTTGAACCTTTTATTACCTTTCACTGAGCACAAAGAAACAATTTCTTCGCTTTCTTCTTTGTTTCTTTTATCTGTAAATTTTACCACCATATTTTGGCTCGTATCAGTTTTTAAGCTTATCTAAGAAGGGTTGAATCAGATTTCAGATATAACATAACTTCCCATTAATAGCTTCTCTACTTCTCTTTTAATCTTCCGTTTTCTTTTCAGCCTAACAGATAGGATTCTCCAAGCCCATCTTGTTTACGAGTTTAGGTAAAATTTTCATTATCTTTTTTTATAGGTTGCTCTCCAACAAACGCAGCAGACTGCACTTTGATTTATTGCCAACTCATCCCAGCAGCAGCAGCAGCCCATGTCTCAGAATGAATCAGAGCTTACTCAGTTGCAGCGCCACCATCATCAAGAACAGGAAGAGACATCATCAAGTAAGTTTTGAATCTTTGCTGCTCTTTGATTTGTTTCTTCGTTGTTTTCTCATACTGTGTTATTTTAATTAGTGCCGCGAATTCTTTTTCCCCGTATAGTCACCACCCACTATACAATTTTCTTTTAGTCGATGTTGTTGCTTTGCGTTTCATTTCTACTATAGGAAGTAATTTTCTTTCCAACTTGAGGAGATTACGAGAATCTCTTCTTCAACTTGGCTCTGCTCAAAGATACTCCTCTTCCATAAGTTATTTATTTCGATGTTCTTTTAGACCTGCAACATAATGATGTATCTTTGTGCATAACCGGTTTTCATTCATCTAAATTATGTTTTCCTTGTTCTTCTTGCTCCAAAAAGTTTCATTTTTCTTATGTGTGCATTGTTTATGTTATGTTCTTTTAGCATCTTCTACAGATTCCACAGCTCGAGCAGGACATGAAAATGGGGTGATTGGCAAGAAGAGGTCTACCAAAAGGTAAAAACTATCTTCACACGTTCTCCTATTCATAATATTATGCTTACAACTTGGTTTAAGATGATTTTGAGTAGGAAAGGGTACTGAGAGAATATTAGGGTATGGTATGATCCGTTTATGTTGAGATGCGTCTCTTTACAGGAACTATAAAACGGAAGAGTTAGAACTCAAAAGGCAATTTGGAAAGGAATTTCAGGCATCTTCTGATTGATTTATTATTTTGTTAATATGAACTTGAATTTTCTCAGAAGAAAGAAAATAAAGCTTACTTAAGCCCTTCAGTTTCTTCTGTTATTAACTAAAATCAGTGCCAGCTTGTCAGAAAATGGAAAAATCTTTTTACTTTTTTCTAATAAACCATGATTCTAGATGAATTGAGTGGTTAGGATATTGGCTAACCGTTCTGTTCCCTATTTTATGTTGCAGATCAAGGCCATGAAAGAGACATACTTCTCTGAATTAAATGAGATACACCAGAAAATTGCAGCCAAGTTGCTGCAGGTAGAGGTAGGTTTATCCTTTCACGTAATCAACCTTCAAAGAGTAATCGAATCCAACTGCATGAACCTCTGCCTCCTGTATCTCTAAATTGAATATGGAGAGGACTTCACTACACTTCAGGAAGCTTTCAGTCCCATACCGCTTTTTAATTGCTACTTGAATCCCTTTCCTTTAGGCACTGTTTACTGGTTGCACTTTATGCCTATCTGATGTAATAGTGGTTTGTTATTCTACTTGCATCAGTTAAAACAATTCTATGCATTCTATTTTCCAGCATGATTCTCTTCCACAGCAGCCAAAGTCAGCGCGGCTTGAGAAGTTGAAAATATTCAAGACCATGTTGGAGCGCATTCTGTCTTTCTTAACAATTTCCAAAGCTGCTATAGTACCGGCTTTCAAGGACAAGTTGAGTTCGTATGAGAAGCAGATACGAAAATTTATAAGTGCAAATAGGCTAAGGAAGTCTGTCACAGCTTTGCAGCAAGGACAGCTTCCTCCACCTCATATGCATTCCTCGCAGCAGCCTCGACCTCAAATTAATCAAACACAGTTTCGTGATAATCAAATGAACCCTCAGTTGCGGTCAATAAATTTACAAGGTTCTATGCCAGCAATGCAGCCGAACAACCTGACAAGCTCGTTGCATAGTCCATTGTCTTCTTTGTCTGGGGTTTCAACAGAACAGCAGATCATGTTAAATTCGCTGCAACCAGGTTCCAATTTGGATTCAGGACAGGATAAGGCTCCATAAATATATAAACAAATATTTGGGAAAACGAAGTCGGAACCAAGAAAAACGACTGAACCGAAGTGAAGAACTTCGGTTAGGTTATTGTGGTTGACTTAAATAATTGGTCCTTTCGGTCTGTTTTAAGTATTGTAGTTTGCAAAAGTTTAGTTAACAACAAATTTTACTCAATAGAAACAAATACAAGAAAAAGTCATAATTAACACATTTTTATTTTGTTAAATGAATTTAAGATAAGTTTGATAATTTAAAAAAAAAATAGTAGTAAATTTTATAAGCATTGAATTTATGATATAAATATATTTGGTATACATTAAATATAATTATTTTGTTTGGTAATAATAAATATTGATTTTTGAAAATTTTTTATTTTAATCTTATTACTATAATATTATTTATTTTATTTTGAAAAGTTTTAATAAAAATTAAAGATAAAATTAAAATGTTTTTTTGATTTCTCAAGATATCTATCTCACCTAACTCTCGCAATTTAAAATTAAAATATTTTAAAAATTAATAAAATGGAGAAATAATTTGAATAGTTGTGGAAATGATTTTAATATGATATTTTATATATATATATATATTAGTTTTATAATTCATATTTTGTTCGAGGTTTATTTTAACTCTTTTAACAATGTTATCACTAATATGCTACTCGAAACGTTTTGTTCTAATGGTAAATCGAAAAAAACAAATTTTAAATTTCATTCTAGTGCAAATTTCAATTGATAGGGGACATATGAGTGTCTATCAATTGATTTCACTTATATAATTAAGGAGGATTTATACTTAAGATTTGTTTAATTTTATTATTTAATATTTATAAAAATATATACATATATCAAATATTTTTTATAGATTAAAAAAAAATTTGAAATGATATATTGAAATACATCGATATTAGTATTGATAGAAAACTAATATATCCCTTGATTATTTGGATTTCGATGCAGTAATAATAACAATAATAATATTAATAATAAGACAAAATTAAAACAAGGGCGATAAACATAGAGACGGTTGTATTTATGTAAAAGATAATTCAATAACTTTGGTCTGTCCTCTCTCTTTTAAATTTTAATATTCCCTTTTCTTTTGCTTTCATTACAACCAAACATACTTCCACAAGTTTCGATCAAAAAAAAAAAAAAAAAACATACTTCCTTAGGGAATTCCATATTTGCAAAACACATCCTTCAAGAATTCTCGAATCCCATCTCTGTTTCGGAATTGGGAAATACATTCTTCTGGAATTCTTGATGCCGATCACTGTTTCTAATTAGGGCCTCCTTATCGAGGTAAAAATTTCAAAAAAAAGTTATAGATTTTAGGGTTCTGCTGCATGAATATCCTCAAAAATTTTACCTGTGATTAGGTCTTTACTTTCAAGAATGAAAGATTTTATTTTGTTTTTTGAATATCATTGTATCACCAGTAACATTGTATTTACATATATAGTTTTTGCTGTGAAAAAAAAGTATAAAGCTTGATTGAATATTTGGATACTCGATAACGGAACAAGCCTCAAAGCAAGTATTTACATATATACATTTTTTTCTTTTGTTTTTTTGTAATTACTAATTTACGCTAAAATTCTACTTAAAGGGGCTGATTTCTTCGGGAAATTGTCAAAAAAAAAAATTTAGCTGCAAGAGTTTCAGTTGCTTTTTTTTGGTTAGAGGGCCCAAATTTTTTTATAACGATGAGTCTAGGTAGCATTCTCAGAAGCCAACTAACAATTTAATTCTTTACTGAATAGCTATTACTTGAATATAAGCATTGCTTGCCAGTGATATGCGCTGGGCTAGTGGGGCAAACAGAGAAAGAAAATGGAATCTTAAAAAGATTTCCTTGTGTTAGTATTAATCAACCAAATTGATGTTCGGTTGTAAAGTTTTGGTTTACATCGGGAAAGATCATGTTCAACTTCAATCATGGTCGTAGGGTGTCTATGAGTGTCTAATAACTTGCCGTCATTTTGTTAGAACTAAAATGTTGCTGCAAATGATGTAAACTATCCCCCTTGTGTTACAACATTACAGTACATTCTGCTCTTATGTATGGATTTATTCTTTTTGGTTTCTTTGGGGGGAAATAAGGAGAAATTTTAACGAAGTCTGTGTTTTCCCAAGGCTCTTACCAGTAGTAGAAACTTAGGATGGGGAGGGAAGTATTACTGAAAAGAACTTTGCCAAACGTTTTTCATATTTGAGGAGTAATTTATTTCAAATTGACTAGTTTCAATTTATGACTAGGGAAATTCGGATTGGATATGTTTGTGACTGTTGTTTTCTCTTTTGCTCTTTTCAGAATTTCATGGATACTAATAACTGGAGGCATACTCCTCCTAGTGGAGAGCCCAGCATGGACAGTGGTGATTGGAGAACCACTTTGCAGCCTGACTCACGACAAAGAATTGTCAACAAGATGTAAGTCAATTTTATGGTATAATTCTCCGTTAAATATACTTGTTAAGTTGCTGAAATCCTGTGGCTTGTTGTATGCTGTGAGAAACAATAGCATCAATAAAAACATATTTCTTATTAAAATGGACCTGTTTTGTTTAGTAACGCTTCAGAATCAAAGCTTGCTTTACCCATAGTTTTGGGGTCACACTATGTTAGCCACGTAAATTTAGCTTAATGTAGCTAAGCTATTTCGCCCAGGTCCAACTCTATCTGCTACACTTGGTATCATTATTTAATTAACTATGTGATTGAATAAAGATGCACTCTTCTTTTAGATCTTTGTATCCTTGCAAGATTTGGTGGTTCTTTTCTGTTCTCAGTGGTGAAGTTGTTTCTGTTATTAAATAACTTATTGCTATAAGGTACACTAATGACCTTGTCTTTCTACAACATTCTCTGAACTATGGTAATTATGATGGTATGTGGTCTATTTGAATGTATTTGGTATATGAAGGCCATGATGACTACTTTGTTTATATTGGAAAGGTTTTGTTAAGTTCAAGTGCTACGGCTTCGAATTAAATGAAGGATGTCCTGAACAAGTTAAAGAGGAAAATCTTATGTTGACCCCGATAGCTCGTGATTCTTAGCATTTATTATATACCAATTGAAGATTCCTACATATATCATATTTCTTTGTCAATAACTTAAACAATGTTTTGTGCACATAGAATGGAGACATTGAAGAGGCATCTTCCATTTTCTGGGCAAGAGGGTTTAAGTGAACTCAGGAAAATTGCTGTGAGGTTCGAGGAAAAGATTTTTACAGCTGCAAGCAGTCAGGTAATCATCGAATGTTAGCATTCCATAATGTGCTTGGCTGCATTTTTCTTTACCAATATTTAGGTGTGTTTGCATTGTGTCTTCGTATTTGTGTTATCTGTTTTTTCTTATTCATATGCATGGAAGAAATCTGGGAAGGAAAGAGAGGAGAGGGAAAAACTAAAGATGCTAAATGCTACTCTATATCAAGCATGATTAATTTAAATATTTGAGAATCTTGTATTAGAATAGTAAAGAAACTTGTTTAACACTGCTATGGATTTCCATATTTAGACTGATTATCTGAGAAGAATATCGTTGAAGATGCTTACAATGGAGACCAAGTCTCAGAATACCATGCCCAACACTGGGAATAACAGCAAACCACCTGATCCAGGTAATAGCAAGAAAGAGAATTTGCTTTGATGTACTATAGTAGTAGGGTACTTTCCCTTCGCATGTCCTTTCTATTCTTCTACATGCAGAGTCGTTTAATATTTAACATGTATGGACATTTGCTCTAGTTAGTATTTTAGTGAACATTTTCTATTTTTGTACCCCTTTTGTCCCCATAATGGTAGCGTATTAATACTTAAACTAGTTGGGTATTGTTCAAGTGCCCTCACCTGTTTTAGGTCTAGTTATCTTTTGAATGTATTAATTATTAATTTGGTTTTGTTATCTTGTTTTAAATGCTCTTCAATTCTTTTCTTCTGGTTCTTCCCCACTCTTTTGAACCAAAAATATCGGTGGTAGGTTCTCAGGGCATGCAGAACCAAGTTCACAGTCAAGGACAATCAATTCCTATACCATTACAAAGTAATCAGTCTCAAGCACGTCAACAACTGTTACCCCAGAGTGTTCGAATAACATGGCATCTGCTGGAGTTCAGAGTTCTGCTGGTTTACAATCTGGAATGCCTCCTGTATCTGGTCTATCTCAGAATCCTATATCTAATGTTGTTGGACAGAATTCCAACATCCAGAACATGTCTGGAATTTCGCAGAACTCAATGGGGCAAGGAATGCCTTCCAATATTTTTGCTAATCAGCAGAGGCAAATGCAAGGAAGGCAGCAGGTGCTTCCTCAACAGCAGCAGCAGCAGCAACAGCTATATCATCAGCAGCTGCAACAAACACTTATGAAGCAAAAGATTCAACAGGGGAATCTTCAGCCTTCACTCCTGCAGTCTCACATGCAGCAACAGCAGCAGCAAAACCTATTACCACCTACTCAGTTGCAATCTTCCCAGCAATCTGGTATGCAAACATCATCCATTATGCAGCCATCAGCCATGCAGTCAACTCTTCCTGGTCTTCAACAGAATCAGCAATCTTCTCTCCAACAGTCGACACAGTCCATGCTTCAGCAGCATCAACAGTCAGTTCTTAGACAGCAGCAACAGCCACAACAGACCACCAGTGCTGGTATTCATCAACAACAAACACCAATGACACAGCAGTCAATGATGCCTCAGCAGCAGCAGCAGCACATGATGGGGCAACAGGCAAATGCTGCAAATATACCACAGAATCAGTTAATTGGACAACAAAACAGTATTGCAGACATGCAGCAACAGAGACTGCTAGGCCAGTCTAGTAATCTGCAGCAACAACAGCAGCAGCAGCAGTTAATGGCTCAACAAAACAACCTTTCAAATATGCATCAGCAACAGTTGGGTCCTCAGAGTAATATTTCAGGACTACAGCAACAGCAGCAGCAATTGGTTGGAACCCAGTCGGGTAACTCAAGCATGCAAACTAATCAACAATCTTTACACATGCTATCCCAGCCCAAGGTTACACTCCAACAAACGCAGCAGACTGCACCTAATTTACTGCCAACTCAAGGACAGACATCCCAGCAGCCACAACAGCAGCAGCAACTGATGTCTCAGATGCAATCACAGCCTACTCAGTTGCAGCAACAGTTGGGTTTGCAACAGCAGCCCAATCAAGTACAACAAAATATGCAGCAGAGACTTCAAGCATCAGGTCAAACATCAAGTTCCTTGCTTCAATCACAAAATTTGATAGATCAGCAAAAGCAGTTGTATCAATCACAGAGAGCTGTTCCGGAGACATCATCAAGTATGTTTTTGAATTTTTGCAGTTACATACTGTTGCTCTTTGCCTTATTTCTTTGTTGCCTTCTGATATTGTGTTATTTAACTGATCTCTAAATATTTCCTCAGATAGCCCTCAATTCTCTTTCCTCTTATACACCAACTACACAATTTTCATAGTTGATGCTTTTGTTTTGCATTGCATTTCTACTATAGAAAGTAATTTCCTTTCCTACTTGAGGATATTAAGAGAATATCTTCTTAAACTTGGCTCTGCTATCACATCAGAAGCACATTGTGCCTAGGTAATTAATCTGTAGCTCGGAAAACAGATGCTAGGAAAATTACTGGCACCCTTGCCTTCATTAGCTGATCATAGACACTGCCTGGCTTTTGATGCCATGAGAAACATTGTTGTCGCCCTTATCATTGTGAGGTCTTAACTGCTGTGACCTTGCTATCATGTCACTGTTAATGCTTTGCTGCAGTAATTGTGCAACGGTTTTGTTAAACCATGAAGGACCTACTGGATTAATCTATTCACTTTGACAAACAGTTCTTTCTCCTTCATTCAATGAGTTGTCCTATTGAATATAGAACTTTTTCAGGAAAGAGTTAAACTGTTTACTGTGTAAAGGAAAGATGTGGTCATGTTTTGCTGGTTAATTTTAAAAAGGAGAAAATTTTGCAGTGAGTTATTGAGCTCAACTAAACATGTCCATGCCTTCAAATACATTTCAAATTTAGAATAGTCTGAAATTTCTAGCTGTTTGTTTGATTATGTCAGGTTGGTTCCACTCAATTCCTTTGTCCAACGTTTGTATCTTTGTTCTTCCTAGTAATCTAACTTTCAAGATATTCCCAACATGGAGCTCAACATGAAATATATGATTAGGAGATTGCAGTCCTTGAAATCGGCTTGTTACTGTTTTTGCATCAAACTAGAGGGTAAACATGCTTGCAAATGTTAGGAGTTTTGTTTGGAGAAGGATGCACAAAGAATGTCCAGATAAGCAAGTGATTACAGTGAGGCATTTCTTTAATTCCTACAAAAACTCTATTGTTTTAGTGGTGTCTTGGCTCAGTTTCACTGCTTCCGCTGAGACATGAGATTTGTGCTGTAGATTTAATTAAGTTTTATATCTGAACTGTACATCCCTTGTGTCTAATTTGTTCCACAAATCATTTTAATGCTTTAGTCTGATTCACCCTTATTAGCTTAGCAGATTTAGCTTTCAGTGGTTTAATAGGTCAATAGCAGAAAATATTTAACTTATTTTAGTTCTTCCTTCTCACTTAAACTTACCAATCGTTTATTCATATTCCAACTGAACTTAGATGTAGGTGGCAAATAGTTAGCTTTAAACTAGAGAAAATCTATAACTAGCCTTGATAGTTAAGAATGATGTTTGAACTCTGACTTGATCTTTTATGTATCACAATGGAAACTTTACAGAGTTGCTGCTTTAGTAGAGTAGACATAGATCTTGGAATATCCCAAAAGGAAAAGGCATTTGAATGGGGTTGCAGGGAGCATGCTTTTTAATGCATAACCTAAAAAACTTATATATGCATGGTTAGTTGCAGAAACTAGCAATAAAACCTTTTCATATATTCAAGTCCAAAATGTTTAATGGTTTCTTCAAATGCTTTTCTGTTGTACCCGTGGTGTGTCTGGTGGAATCTTATGACTTAAGAATTCATTATTGACTGCATTATGATCCCTCGTCTCTCCCTTCTATGCTATGTGCACCTTAATTTTCTTTGAGAATTGGTCATATTCTGCTCAAATTTACCCCTCTTCCATAAGTTATTTATTTCAATGTTCTTTTAGACATGCAACAAAATCATGTATTTTTTTGTATAACCAATTTTCTTCCATTTAAATTATGATCTTGTAATTCTTCTTGCTCCAAAAATTTTCATTATTCTTTTTGTATCTTCTTTTAGCATCTTTAGATTCCACAGCTCAGACAGGACATTCTAATGGGGGTGATTGGCAAGAAGAGGTCTATCAAAAGGTAAAAACTATCTTGACACATTCTCCTATAGATAATAATTATGCTTACAACTTGGTTTAAGAAGGTAAAACCCATGAACCCCGAGTATGTTGTGATGTGTCTCTTTACAGGAACTATGAAACGGAAGAATTAGAACTTAAAAAGTAATTTTGGAAAAGAAATTGAGATATTTTCTGATTGACTTATTAGTTTGGTTATAAGGACTTGAATGTTCTTAGAAGAAAGAAAATAAAGCTTATATATACTTTTTAGTTTCATTTGCAAGATCCATTAAGATGTGTTAACAAGAAACCTAAGGCCCAAGGACTACTACAAAGATTTTGCATGCTTGATTTCAAAGTAATCATCATTTGTTATACCTTCGTTTCTTCTGTGTTTAGCTAAAATCAGTACCGACTTATCAGAAAATGGAAAAATCTTTTTTACTTTTCTAATAAACCATGATTCTAGATGAATTGCATGGTTTAGTTGTTGGCTAACCATCCTGTTCCTGATTTAATGTTGCAGATCAAGGCCATGAAGGAGACATACTTCTCTGAATTAAATGAGATGCACCAGAAAATTGCTGCCAAGTTGCTGCAGGTAGGTTTATCCTTTCACATAATACACCTTCAAAGAGTAATAGAACCCATCTGCATGAACCTCTGCCACCCTGTATCTCTAAATTGAATATGGAGAGGACTTCACTACACTTCAGGAAGCTTTTGATCCCATACCGCTTTTTAATTGCTACTTGAATCCCTTTCCTTTAGGCACAGTTTACTGGTTGCACTTTATGCTTATCTGATGTAATAGTGGTTTGTTATTCTTCTTGCTTCAGTTAAAACACTTCTTCTATTTTCCAGCATGATTCTCTTCCACAGCAGCCAAAGTCAGAGCAGCTTGAGAAGTTGAAAATATTCAAGACCATGTTGGAGCGCATTCTACATTTCTTAACAGTTTCCAAAGCTAATATAGTACCGGCTTTCAAGGACAAGTTGAGTTCGTATGAGAAGCAGATAATAAACTTTATAAATACCAATAGGCCAAGGAAGCCTGTCTCAACTCTGCAGCAAGGACAGCTTCCTCCACCTCATATGCATTCCATGCAGCAGCCTCAACCTCAAAGTAATCAAATGCAATCTCATGATAATCAAATGAACCCTCAGTTTCCGTCAATGATGAGACCAGCTCAGATGCCGCAATTGAAGAAGCAAATGCCGAGGCTACAGCAGCTGCAGCTTCTTCAAATGCTGCAACAGCGAGGTTTGCACCGGGTTGATGAGCAGCAGTCACCTGCAAAGATTAAAACAAATGAATTATCATATTGGCATCAAATAGATATTGATTCTGGAGTTCTTCAAGAAAATCTCCCTAGTAACCAACTTCCTGGTTATGAGCAAGCAAGATCTGAATACCACGCACCCGACACTGCTGGGATTGGTGTGCCGCCAACTATGTCAATACCACCTTTGCTTCCAGGGTTTAAAGAAGTTAATGATACTAGTGGTAATGCTTTGACAACTGATTTTGGCAAGCCGGACATCATAGAACAGCCACATGATCTCAAGGTGAACATGGTTAGTAATTCACATGCTTTTTTTCCTTTTTTCTTCATTGGGTTTGATAGTTTAGTTCATGAGGAAATGGGAGAAATCACCTTGAAATTTATCATCTATTTTTCTTTCTGATGTTCATATTAACCCTCAGTTGCTGATTATTATTTTGTATGGTTCAGGCAAAACCCAAATCACTGAGTGCAACTGTGGTGACCATGGTTGATGAGGCAGTCACTGCAGTCGGCGAGGATTTGGCCGCCATGAGAAAGCAAGGACTGCATGCAAGAAATTTCTTTACCCAAACTGGAATGAGTGGAGCTGAGAAAATGAGATGTTATTTGAGTGCATTAGTTATATTAGCTCTCCTCATTTTTTCATTTTCAACCTCAACCACCAATATTAAAGCACTAGAATATGCAGGACCGGATCAGTTCTATACCCCACCCCCCTAAATTTTGTTTTAAGTTTATGTTTGGGTAAAGGATGAAAGATCTTTTTATTAACATTGGTTTCTCTCTTTATAATAATAATAATAATAGCCAGGGAACTTGTTCCCTTGTAATCCATTAGATGTCCTGATAATTTATCTTCTTGTTCTAGCTTGAGAAATTATATATATTTGCGTAGTATATAACCAAACCATCATTCGAATATCTAAAATATTTTTGTGTTTGTCAATGTTTTCCTACGAATATATTGCTTTTTTAATAAGTTTTAATAATTCAAATTGTAAGTGTAATTATAAGCATAATCTAGTATTAAATAGTAAGATATTTTTATCTATAAATTTGGATAGTTTAAATTATAAATTATAATAATAGTGTATTTCAATATAAATATAAAATGCAATTTAATATTTATTAAATATTATCTATTCTAGTATTTTATTTAGTTTTAATATAATAATTAAAATATTTTTTATAATTGAATTTATGTGCTATTTGTTAAACTAAAAATTAAGTGTTGTAAATTTAAGTATTATATTATAAAATATGTTAGGTATACTACTTAAAAATTAAGCATTGAAAATTTAAGTAATGAAATATGTTTTGGTGTGTTCTACATTAAGTGATAAGTTGTTTCTTAGCTACTTATTACATTGTTCTTTAACCTATTACTCTTCATAGTCTTGAATTAATATGGATTCTTATTTGTCATGTTGAGAAGTTTTCAAGTATTATCTATTGCATAGTTAGTCGACCTCAACAATGATTGGCATTTTCCCGTGTGGGTCCCTATACTTTGTGTGAATTGTAGATTTAGCACTTCTACTTTAATTTGATTAATTTGATTAAATCAATTACATGATTTTTTGTGAGTATGTGAAAAAAAACAAATATAGAATTATACATGTGATAATATGTTTGACACATTAAATTTTAAAAATAACAGAATAAGTTAATGAATTTAATAGCTATCATTTGGTTAGGACAAAATTTTAAATTCTAAAAGTATAGGGACTGAAAATGATCAAATCAAAGTATAGGAACTAAATCCACAACTTACACAAACACAAAGTATAAGGTCTAATAGCAGAATCTGACCATATTTTCTTAAATAATATCGAGCAATCACGTCAATTGATCAATATCAATACAAAAAGGAAAGAAATGCTGTTACATGTTCTTAATTGTTTCCCTTTGTACCTTCTCATGTTCTTGAACCTTTTATTACCTTTCACTGAGCACAAAGAAACAATTTCTTCGCTTTCTTCTTTGTTTCTTTTATCTGTAAATTTTACCACCATATTTTGGCTCGTATCAGTTTTTAAGCTTATCTAAGAAGGGTTGAATCAGATTTCAGATATAACATAACTTCCCATTAATAGCTTCTCTACTTCTCTTTTAATCTTCCGTTTTCTTTTCAGCCTAACAGATAGGATTCTCCAAGCCCATCTTGTTTACGAGTTTAGGTAAAATTTTCATTATCTTTTTTTATAGGTTGCTCTCCAACAAACGCAGCAGACTGCACTTTGATTTATTGCCAACTCATCCCAGCAGCAGCAGCAGCCCATGTCTCAGAATGAATCAGAGCTTACTCAGTTGCAGCGCCACCATCATCAAGAACAGGAAGAGACATCATCAAGTAAGTTTTGAATCTTTGCTGCTCTTTGATTTGTTTCTTCGTTGTTTTCTCATACTGTGTTATTTTAATTAGTGCCGCGAATTCTTTTTCCCCGTATAGTCACCACCCACTATACAATTTTCTTTTAGTCGATGTTGTTGCTTTGCGTTTCATTTCTACTATAGGAAGTAATTTTCTTTCCAACTTGAGGAGATTACGAGAATCTCTTCTTCAACTTGGCTCTGCTCAAAGATACTCCTCTTCCATAAGTTATTTATTTCGATGTTCTTTTAGACCTGCAACATAATGATGTATCTTTGTGCATAACCGGTTTTCATTCATCTAAATTATGTTTTCCTTGTTCTTCTTGCTCCAAAAAGTTTCATTTTTCTTATGTGTGCATTGTTTATGTTATGTTCTTTTAGCATCTTCTACAGATTCCACAGCTCGAGCAGGACATGAAAATGGGGGTGATTGGCAAGAAGAGGTCTACCAAAAGGTAAAAACTATCTTCACACGTTCTCCTATTCATAATATTATGCTTACAACTTGGTTTAAGATGATTTTGAGTAGGAAAGGGTACTGAGAGAATATTAGGGTATGGTATGATCCGTTTATGTTGAGATGCGTCTCTTTACAGGAACTATAAAACGGAAGAGTTAGAACTCAAAAGGCAATTTGGAAAGGAATTTCAGGCATCTTCTGATTGATTTATTATTTTGTTAATATGAACTTGAATTTTCTCAGAAGAAAGAAAATAAAGCTTACTTAAGCCCTTCAGTTTCTTCTGTTATTAACTAAAATCAGTGCCAGCTTGTCAGAAAATGGAAAAATCTTTTACTTTTTCTAATAAACCATGATTCTAGATGAATTGAGTGGTTAGGATATTGGCTAACCGTTCTGTTCCCTATTTTATGTTGCAGATCAAGGCCATGAAAGAGACATACTTCTCTGAATTAAATGAGATACACCAGAAAATTGCAGCCAAGTTGCTGCAGGTAGAGGTAGGTTTATCCTTTCACGTAATCAACCTTCAAAGAGTAATCGAATCCAACTGCATGAACCTCTGCCTCCCTGTATCTCTAAATTGAATATGGAGAGGACTTCACTACACTTCAGGAAGCTTTCAGTCCCATACCGCTTTTTAATTGCTACTTGAATCCCTTTCCTTTAGGCACTGTTTACTGGTTGCACTTTATGCCTATCTGATGTAATAGTGGTTTGTTATTCTACTTGCATCAGTTAAAACAATTCTATGCATTCTATTTTCCAGCATGATTCTCTTCCACAGCAGCCAAAGTCAGCGCGGCTTGAGAAGTTGAAAATATTCAAGACCATGTTGGAGCGCATTCTGTCTTTCTTAACAATTTCCAAAGCTGCTATCGTACCGGCTTTCAAGGACAAGTTGAGTTCGTATGAGAAGCAGATAAGAAAATTTATAAGTGCAAATAGGCTAAGGAAGTCTGTCACAGCTTTGCAGCAAGGACAGCTTCCTCCACCTCATATGCATTCCTCGCAGCAGCCTCGACCTCAAATTAATCAAACACAGTTTCGTGATAATCAAATGAACCCTCAGTTGCGGTCAATAAATTTACAAGGTTCTATGCCAGCAATGCAGCCGAACAACCTGACAAGCTCGTTGCATAGTCCATTGTCTTCTTTGTCTGGGGTTTCAACAGAACAGCAGATCATGTTAAATTCGCTGCAACCAGGTTCCAATTTGGATTCAGGACAGGATAAGGCTCCATAAATATATAAACAAATATTTGGGAAAACGAAGTCGGAACCAAGAAAAACGACTGAACCGAAGTGAAGAACTTCGGTTAGGTTATTGTGGTTGACTTAAATAATTGGTCCTTTCGGTCTGTTTTAAGTATTGTAGTTTGCAAAAGTTTAGTTAACAACAAATTTTACTCAATAGAAACAAATACAAGAAAAAGTCATAATTAACACATTTTTATTTTGTTAAATGAATTTAAGATAAGTTTGATAATTTAAAAAAATAGTAGTAAATTTTATAAGCATTGAATTTATGATATAAATATATTTGGTATACATTAAATATAATTATTTTGTTTGGTAATAATAAATATTGATTTTTGAAAATTTTTTATTTTAATCTTATTACTATAATATTATTTATTTTATTTTGAAAAGTTTTAATAAAAATTAAAGATAAAATTAAAATGTTTTTTTGATTTCTCAAGATATCTATCTCACCTAACTCTCGCAATTTAAAATTAAAATATTTTAAAAATTAATAAAATGGAGAAATAATTTGAATAGTTGTGGAAATAATTTTAATATGATATTTTATATATATATATATTAGTTTTATAATTCATATTTTGTTCGAGGTTTATTTTAACTCTTTTAACAATGTTATCACTAATATGCTACTCGAAACGTTTTGTTCTAATAGTAAATCGAAAAAAACAAATTTTAAATTTCATTCTAGTGCAAATTTCAATTGATAGAGGACATATGAGTGTCTATCAATTGATTTCACTTATATAATTAAGGAGGATTTATACTTAAGATTTGTTTAATTTTATTATTTAATATTTATAAAAAATATATACATATATCAAATATTTTTTTATAGATTAAAAAAAAATTTGAAATGATATATTGAAATACATCGATATTAGTATTGATAGAAAACTAATATATCCCTTGATTATTTGGATTTCGATGCAGTAATAATAACAATAATAATATTAATAATAAGACAAAATTAAAACAAGGGCGATAAACATAGAGACGGTTGTATTTATGTAAAAGATAATTCAATAACTTTGGTCTGTCCTCTCTCTTTTAAATTTTAATATTCCCTTTTCTTTTGCTTTCATTACAACCAAACATACTTCCACAAGTTTCGATCAAAAAAAAAAAAAAAAAAACATACTTCCTTAGGGAATTCCATATTTGCAAAACACATCCTTCAAGAATTCTCGAATCCCATCTCTGTTTCGGAATTGGGAAATACATTCTTCTGGAATTCTTGATGCCGATCGCTGTTTCTAATTAGGGCCTCCTTATCGAGGTAAAAATTTCAAAAAAAAGTTATAGATTTTAGGGTTCTGCTGCATGAATATCCTCAAAAATTTTACCTGTGATTAGGTCTTTACTTTCAAGAATGAAAGATTTTATTTTGTTTTTTGAATATCATTGTATCACCAGTAACATTGTATTTACATATATAGTTTTTGCTGTGAAAAAAAAGTATAAAGCTTGATTGAATATTTGGATACTCGATAACGGAACAAGCCTCAAAGCAAGTATTTACATATATACATTTTTTTCTTTTGTTTTTTTGTAATTACTAATTTACGCTAAAATTCTACTTAAAGGGGCTGATTTCTTCAGGAAATTGTCAAAAAAATTTAGCTGCAAGAGTTTCAGTTGCTTTTTTTTTTGGTTAGAGGGCCCAAATTTTTTTATAACGATGAGTCTAGGTAGCATTCTCAGAAGCCAACTAACAATTTAATTCTTTACTGAATAGCTATTACTTGAATATAAGCATTGCTTGCCAGTGATATGCGCTGGGCTAGTGGGGCATACAGAGAAAGAAAATGGAATCTTAAAAGATTTCCTTGTGTTAGTATTAATCAACCAAATTGATGTTCGGTTGTAAAGTTTTGGTTTACATCAGGAAAGATCATGTTCAACTTCAATCATGGTCGTAGGGTGTCTATGAGTGTCTAATAACTTGCCGTCATTTTGTTAGAACTAAAATGTTGCTGCAAATGATGTAAACTATCCCCCTTGTGTTACAACATTACAGTACATTCTGCTCTTATGTATGGATTTATTCTTTTTGGTTTCTTTGGGGGGAAATAAGGAGAAATTTTAACGAAGTCTGTGTTTTCCCAAGGCTCTTACCAGTAGTAGAAACTTAGGATGGGGAGGAAGTATTACTGAAAAGAACTTTGCCAAACGTTTTTCATATTTGAGGAGTAATTTATTTCAAATTGACTAGTTTCAATTTATGACTAGGGAAATTCGGATTGGATATGTTTGTGACTGTTGTTTTCTCTTTTGCTCTTTTCAGAATTTCATGGATACTAATAACTGGAGGCATACTCCTCCTAGTGGAGAGCCCAGCATGGACAGTGGTGATTGGAGAACCACTTTGCAGCCTGACTCACGACAAAGAATTGTCAACAAGATGTAAGTCAATTTTATGGTATAATTCTCCGTTAAATATACTTGTTAAGTTGCTGAAATCCTGTGGCTTGTTGTATGCTGTGAGAAACAATAGCATCAATAAAAACATATTTCTTATTAAAATGGACCTGTTTTGTTTAGTAACGCTTCAGAATCAAAGCTTGCTTTACCCATAGTTTTGGGGTCACACTATGTTAGCCACGTAAATTTAGCTTAATGTAGCTAAGCTATTTCGTCCAGGTCCAACTCTATCTGCTACACTTGGTATCATTATTTAATTAACTATGTGATTGAATAAAGATGCACTCTTCTTTAGATCTTTGTATCCTTGCAAGATTTGGTGGTTCTTTTCTGTTCTCAGTGGTGAAGTTGTTTCTGTTATTAAATAACTTATTGCTATAAGGTACACTAATGACCTTGTCTTTCTACAACATTCTCTGAACTATGGTAATTATGATGGTATGTGGTCTATTTGAATGTATTTGGTATATGAAGGCCATGATGACTACTTTGTTTATATTGGAAAGGTTTTGTTAAGTTCAAGTGCTACGGCTTCGGAATTAAATGAAGGATGTCCTGAACAAGTTAAAGAGGAAAATCTTATGTTGACCCGATAGCTCGCATTCTTAGCATTTATTATATACCAATTGAAGATTCCTACATATATCATATTTCTTTGTCAATAACTTAAACAATGTTTTGTGCACATAGAATGGAGACATTGAAGAGGCATCTTCCATTTTCTGGGCAAGAGGGTTTAAGTGAACTCAGGAAAATTGCTGTGAGGTTCGAGGAAAAGATTTTTACAGCTGCAAGCAGTCAGGTAATCATCGAATGTTAGCATTCCATAATGTGCTTGGCTGCATTTTTCTTTACCAATATTTAGGTGTGTTTGCATTGTGTCTTCAGTATTTGTGTTATCTGTTTTTCTTATTCATATGCATGGAAGAAATCTGGGAAGGAAAGAGAGGAGAGGGAAAAACTAAAGATGCTAAATGCTACTCTATATCAAGCATGATTAATTTAAATATTTGAGAATCTTGTATTAGAATAGTAAAGAAACTTGTTTAACACTGCTATGGATTTCCATATTTAGACTGATTATCTGAGAAGAATATCGTTGAAGATGCTTACAATGGAGACCAAGTCTCAGAATACCATGCCCAACACTGGGAATAACAGCAAACCACCTGATCCAGGTAATAGCAAGAAAGAGAATTTGCTTTGATGTACTATAGTAGTAGGGTACTTTCCCTTCGCATGTCCTTTCTATTCTTCTACATGCAGAGTCGTTTAATATTTAACATGTATGGACATTTGCTCTAGTTAGTATTTTAGTGAACATTTTCTATTTTTGTACCCCTTTTGTCCCCATAATGGTAGCGTATTAATACTTAAACTAGTTGGGTATTGTTCAAGTGCCCTCACCTGTTTTAGGTCTAGTTATCTTTTTGAATGTATTAATTATTAATTTGGTTTTTGTTATCTTGTTTTAAATGCTCTTCAATTCTTTTCTTCTGGTTCTTCCCCCACTCTTTTTGAACCAAAAATATCGGTGGTAGGTTCTCAGGGCATGCAGAACCAAGTTCACAGTCAAGGACAATCAATTCCTATACCATTACAAAGTAATCAGTCTCAAGCACGTCAACAACTGTTACCCCAGAGTGTTCCGAATAACATGGCATCTGCTGGAGTTCAGAGTTCTGCTGGTTTACAATCTGGAATGCCTCCTGTATCTGGTCTATCTCAGAATCCTATATCTAATGTTGTTGGACAGAATTCCAACATCCAGAACATGTCTGGAATTTCGCAGAACTCAATGGGGCAAGGAATGCCTTCCAATATTTTTGCTAATCAGCAGAGGCAAATGCAAGGAAGGCAGCAGGTGCTTCCTCAACAGCAGCAGCAGCAGCAACAGCTATATCATCAGCAGCTGCAACAAACACTTATGAAGCAAAAGATTCAACAGGGGAATCTTCAGCCTTCACTCCTGCAGTCTCACATGCAGCAACAGCAGCAGCAAAACCTATTACCACCTACTCAGTTGCAATCTTCCCAGCAATCTGGTATGCAAACATCATCCATTATGCAGCCATCAGCCATGCAGTCAACTCTTCCTGGTCTTCAACAGAATCAGCAATCTTCTCTCCAACAGTCGACACAGTCCATGCTTCAGCAGCATCAACAGTCAGTTCTTAGACAGCAGCAACAGCCACAACAGACCACCAGTGCTGGTATTCATCAACAACAAACACCAATGACACAGCAGTCAATGATGCCTCAGCAGCAGCAGCAGCACATGATGGGGCAACAGGCAAATGCTGCAAATATACCACAGAATCAGTTAATTGGACAACAAAACAGTATTGCAGACATGCAGCAACAGAGACTGCTAGGCCAGTCTAGTAATCTGCAGCAACAACAGCAGCAGCAGCAGTTAATGGCTCAACAAAACAACCTTTCAAATATGCATCAGCAACAGTTGGGTCCTCAGAGTAATATTTCAGGACTACAGCAAAAGCAGCAGCAATTGGTTGGAACCCAGTCGGGTAACTCAAGCATGCAAACTAATCAACAATCTTTACACATGCTATCCCAGCCCAAGGTTACACTCCAACAAACGCAGCAGACTGCACCTAATTTACTGCCAACTCAAGGACAGACATCCCAGCAGCCACAACAGCAGCAGCAACTGATGTCTCAGATGCAATCACAGCCTACTCAGTTGCAGCAACAGTTGGGTTTGCAACAGCAGCCCAATCAAGTACAACAAAATATGCAGCAGAGACTTCAAGCATCAGGTCAAACATCAAGTTCCTTGCTTCAATCACAAAATTTGATAGATCAGCAAAAGCAGTTGTATCAATCACAGAGAGCTGTTCCGGAGACATCATCAAGTATGTTTTTGAATTTTTGCAGTTACATACTGTTGCTCTTTGCCTTATTTCTTTGTTGCCTTCTGATATTGTGTTATTTAACTGATCTCTAAATATTTCCTCAGATAGCCCTCAATTCTCTTTCCTCTTATACACCAACTACACAATTTTCATAGTTGATGCTTTTGTTTTGCATTGCATTTCTACTATAGAAAGTAATTTCCTTTCCTACTTGAGGATATTAAGAGAATATCTTCTTAAACTTGGCTCTGCTATCACATCAGAAGCACATTGTGCCTAGGTAATTAATCTGTAGCTCGGAAAACAGATGCTAGGAAAATTACTGGCACCCTTGCCTTCATTAGCTGATCATAGACACTGCCTGGCTTTTGATGCCATGAGAAACATTGTTGTCGCCCTTATCATTGTGAGGTCTTAACTGCTGTGACCTTGCTATCATGTCACTGTTAATGCTTTGCTGCAGTAATTGTGCAACGGTTTTGTTAAACCATGAAGGACCTACTGGATTAATCTATTCACTTTGACAAACAGTTCTTTCTCCTTCATTCAATGAGTTGTCCTATTGAATATAGAACTTTTTCAGGAAAGAGTTAAACTGTTTACTGTGTAAAGGAAAGATGTGGTCATGTTTTGCTGGTTAATTTTAAAAGGAGAAAATTTTGCAGTGAGTTATTGAGCTCAACTAAACATGTCCATGCCTTCAAATACATTTCAAATTTAGAATAGTCTGAAATTTCTAGCTGTTTGTTTGATTATGTCAGGTTGGTTCCACTCAATTCCTTTGTCCAACGTTTGTATCTTTGTTCTTCCTAGTAATCTAACTTTCAAGATATTCCCAACATGGAGCTCAACATGAAATATATGATTAGGAGATTGCAGTCCTTGAAATCGGCTTGTTACTGTTTTTGCATCAAACTAGAGGGTAAACATGCTTGCAAATGTTAGGAGTTTTGTTTGGAGAAGGATGCACAAAGAATGTCCAGATAAGCAAGTGATTACAGTGAGGCATTTCTTTAATTCCTACAAAAACTCTATTGTTTTAGTGGTGTCTTGGCTCAGTTTCACTGCTTCCGCTGAGACATGAGATTTGTGCTGTAGATTTAATTAAGTTTTATATCTGAACTGTACATCCCTTGTGTCTAATTTGTTCCACAAATCATTTTAATGCTTTAGTCTGATTCACCCTTATTAGCTTAGCAGATTTAGCTTTCAGTGGTTTAATAGGTCAATAGCAGAAAATATTTAACTTATTTTAGTTCTTCCTTCTCACTTAAACTTACCAATCGTTTATTCATATTCCAACTGAACTTAGATGTAGGTGGCAAATAGTTAGCTTTAAACTAGAGAAAATCTATAACTAGCCTTGATAGTTAAGAATGATGTTTGAACTCTGACTTGATCTTTTATGTATCACAATGGAAACTTTACAGAGTTGCTGCTTTAGTAGAGTAGACATAGATCTTGGAATATCCCAAAAGGAAAAGGCATTTGAATGGGATTGCAGGGAGCATGCTTTTTAATGCATAACCTAAAAAACTTATATATGCATGGTTAGTTGCAGAAACTAGCAATAAAACCTTTTCATATATTCAAGTCCAAAATGTTTAATGGTTTCTTCAAATGCTTTTCTGTTGTACCCGTGGTGTGTCTGATGGAATCTTATGACTTAAGAATTCATTATTGACTGCATTATGATCCCTGCGTCTCCCCTTCTATGCTATGTGCACCTTAATTTTCTTTGAGAATTGGTCATATTCTGCTCAAATTTACCCCTCTTCCATAAGTTATTTATTTCAATGTTCTTTTAGACATGCAACAAAATCATGTATTTTTTTGTATAACCAATTTTCTTCCATTTAAATTATGATCTTGTAATTCTTCTTGCTCCAAAAATTTTCATTATTCTTTTGTATCTTCTTTTAGCATCTTTAGATTCCACAGCTCAGACAGGACATTCTAATGGGGGTGATTGGCAAGAAGAGGTCTATCAAAAGGTAAAAACTATCTTGACACATTCTCCTATAGATAATAATTATGCTTACAACTTGGTTTAAGAAGGTAAAACCCATGAACCCCTGAGTATGTTGTGATGTGTCTCTTTACAGGAACTATGAAACGGAAGAATTAGAACTTAAAAAGTAATTTTGGAAAAGAAATTGAGATATTTTCTGATTGACTTATTAGTTTGGTTATAAGGACTTGAATGTTCTTAGAAGAAAGAAAATAAAGCTTATATATACTTTTTAGTTTCATTTGCAAGATCCATTAAGATGTGTTAACAAGAAACCTAAGGCCCAAGGACTACTACAAAGATTTTGCATGCTTGATTTCAAAGTAATCATCATTTGTTATACCTTCGTTTCTTCTGTGTTTAGCTAAAATCAGTACCGACTTATCAGAAAATGGAAAAATCTTTTTTACTTTTCTAATAAACCATGATTCTAGATGAATTGCATGGTTTAGTTGTTGGCTAACCATCCTGTTCCTGATTTAATGTTGCAGATCAAGGCCATGAAGGAGACATACTTCTCTGAATTAAATGAGATGCACCAGAAAATTGCTGCCAAGTTGCTGCAGGTAGGTTTATCCTTTCACATAATACACCTTCAAAGAGTAATAGAACCCATCTGCATGAACCTCTGCCACCCTGTATCTCTAAATTGAATATGGAGAGGACTTCACTACACTTCAGGAAGCTTTTGATCCCATACCGCTTTTTAATTGCTACTTGAATCCCTTTCCTTTAGGCACAGTTTACTGGTTGCACTTTATGCTTATCTGATGTAATAGTGGTTTGTTATTCTTCTTGCTTCAGTTAAAACACTTCTTCTATTTTCCAGCATGATTCTCTTCCACAGCAGCCAAAGTCAGAGCAGCTTGAGAAGTTGAAAATATTCAAGACCATGTTGGAGCGCATTCTACATTTCTTAACAGTTTCCAAAGCTAATATAGTACCGGCTTTCAAGGACAAGTTGAGTTCGTATGAGAAGCAGATAATAAACTTTATAAATACCAATAGGCCAAGGAAGCCTGTCTCAACTCTGCAGCAAGGACAGCTTCCTCCACCTCATATGCATTCCATGCAGCAGCCTCAACCTCAAAGTAATCAAATGCAATCTCATGATAATCAAATGAACCCTCAGTTTCCGTCAATGATGAGACCAGCTCAGATGCCGCAATTGAAGAAGCAAATGCGAGGCTACAGCAGCTGCAGCTTCTTCAAATGCTGCAACAGCGAGGTTTGCACGGGTTGATGAGCAGCAGTCACCTGCAAAGATTAAAACAAATGAATTATCATATTGGCATCAAATAGATATTGATTCTGGAGTTCTTCAAGAAAATCTCCCTAGTAACCAACTTCCTGGTTATGAGCAAGCAAGATCTGAATACCACGCACCCGACACTGCTGGGATTGGTGTGCCGCCAACTATGTCAATACCACCTTTGCTTCCAGGGTTTAAAGAAGTTAATGATACTAGTGGTAATGCTTTGACAACTGATTTTGGCAAGCCGGACATCGCAGAACAGCCACATGATCTCAAGGTGAACATGGTTAGTAATTCACATGCTTTTTTCCTTTTTTTCTTCATTGGGTTTGATAGTTTAGTTCATGAGGAAATGGGAGAAATCACCTTGAAATTTATCATCTATTTTTCTTTCTGATGTTCATATTAACCCTCAGTTGCTGATTATTATTTTGTATGGTTCAGGCAAAACCCAAATCACTGAGTGCAACTGTGGTGACCATGGTTGATGAGGCAGTCACTGCAGTCGGCGAGGATTTGGCCGCCATGAGAAAGCAAGGACTGCATGCAAGAAATTTCTTTACCCAAACTGGAATGAGTGGAGCTGAGAAAATGAGATGTTATTTGAGTGCATTAGTTATATTAGCTCTCCTCATTTTTTCATTTTCAACCTCAACCACCAATATTAAAGCACTAGAATATGCAGGACCGGATCAGTTCTATACCCCACCCCTAAATTTTGTTTTAAGTTTATGTTTGGGTAAAGGATGAAAGATCTTTTTATTAACATTGGTTTCTCTCTTTATAATAATAATAATAATAGCCAGGAACTTGTTTCCTTGTAATCCATTAGATGTCCTGATAATTTATCTTCTTGTTCTAGCTTGAGAAATTATATATATTTGCGTAGTATATAACCAAACCATCATTCGAATATCTAAAATATTTTTGTGTTTGTCAATGTTTTCCTACGAATATATTGCTTTTTTTAATAAGTTTTAATAATTCAAATTGTAAGTGTAATTATAAGCATAATCTAGTATTAAATAGTAAGATATTTTTATCTATAAATTTGGATAGTTTAAATTATAAATTATAATAATAGTGTATTTCAATATAAATATAAAATGCAATTTAATATTTATTAAATATTATCTATTCTAGTATTTTATTTAGTTTTAATATAATAATTAAAATATTTTTTTATAATTGAATTTATGTGCTATTTGTTAAACTAAAAATTAAGTGTTGTAAATTTAAGTATTATATTATAAAATATGTTAGGTATACTACTTAAAAATTAAGCATTGAAAATTTAAGTAATGAAATATGTTTTGGTGTGTTCTACATTAAGTGATAAGTTGTTTCTTAGCTACTTATTACATTGTTCTTTAACCTATTACTCTTCATAGTCTTGAATTAATATGGATTCTTATTTGTCATGTTGAGAAGTTTTCAAGAGTATTATCTATTGCATAGTTAGTGGACCCAACAATGATTGGCATTTTTCCAGGTGGGGTCCCTATACTTTGTGTGAATTGTAGATTTAGCACTTCTACTTTAATTTGATTAATTTGATTAAATCAATTACATGATTTTTTGTGAGTATGTGAAAAAAAACAAATATAGAATTATACATGTGATAATATGTTTGACACATTAAATTTTAAAAATAACAGAATAAGTTAATGAATTTAATAGCTATCATTTGGTTAGGACAAAATTTTAAATTCTAAAAGTATAGGGACTGA
Source organism: Gossypium sturtianum (assembly GCA_025698515.1). Lineage (NCBI taxonomy): Eukaryota > Viridiplantae > Streptophyta > Magnoliopsida > Malvales > Malvaceae > Gossypium > Gossypium sturtianum. Next base: position 160,816,228 of record CM046955.1, on the reverse strand, counting down.
AAATGATCAAATCAAAGTATAGGAACTAAATCCACAACTTACACAAACACAAAGTATAAGGTCTAATAGCAGAATCTGACCATATTTTCTTAAATAATATCGAGCAATCACGTCAATTGATCAATATCAATACAAAAAGGAAAGAAATGCTGTTACATGTTCTTAATTGTTTCCCTTTGTACCTTCTCATGTTCTTGAACCTTTTATTACCTTTCACTGAGCACAAAGAAACAATTTCTTCGCTTTCTTCTTTGTTTCTTTTATCTGTAAATTTTACCACCATATTTTGGCTCGTATCAGTTTTTAAGCTTATCTAAGAAGGGTTGAATCAGATTTCAGATATAACATAACTTCCCATTAATAGCTTCTCTACTTCTCTTTTAATCTTCCGTTTTCTTTTCAGCCTAACAGATAGGATTCTCCAAGCCCATCTTGTTTACGAGTTTAGGTAAAATTTTCATTATCTTTTTTTTATAGGTTGCTCTCCAACAAACGCAGCAGACTGCACTTTGATTTATTGCCAACTCATCCCAGCAGCAGCAGCAGCCCATGTCTCAGAATGAATCAGAGCTTACTCAGTTGCAGCGCCACCATCATCAAGAACAGGAAGAGACATCATCAAGTAAGTTTTTGAATCTTTGCTGCTCTTTGATTTGTTTCTTCGTTGTTTTCTCATACTGTGTTATTTTAATTAGTGCCGTGAATTCTTTTTCCCCGTATAGTCACCACCCACTATACAATTTTCTTTTAGTCGATGTTGTTGCTTTGCGTTTCATTTCTACTATAGGAAGTAATTTTCTTTCCAACTTGAGGAGATTACGAGAATCTCTTCTTCAACTTGGCTCTGCTCAAAGATACTCCTCTTCCATAAGTTATTTATTTCGATGTTCTTTTAGACCTGCAACATAATGATGTATCTTTGTGCATAACCGGTTTTCATTCATCTAAATTATGTTTTCCTTGTTCTTCTTGCTCCAAAAAGTTTCATTTTTCTTATGTGTGCATTGTTTATGTTATGTTCTTTTAGCATCTTCTACAGATTCCACAGCTCGAGCAGGACATGAAAATGGGGGTGATTGGCAAGAAGAGGTCTACCAAAAGGTAAAACTATCTTCACACGTTCTCCTATTCATAATATTATGCTTACAACTTGGTTTAAGATGATTTTGAGTAGGAAAGGGTACTGAGAGAATATTAGGGTATGGTATGATCCGTTTATGTTGAGATGCGTCTCTTTACAGGAACTATAAAACGGAAGAGTTAGAACTCAAAAGGCAATTTGGAAAGGAATTTCAGGCATCTTCTGATTGATTTATTATTTTGTTAATATGAACTTGAATTTTCTCAGAAGAAAGAAAATAAAGCTTACTTAAGCCCTTCAGTTTCTTCTGTTATTAACTAAAATCAGTGCCAGCTTGTCAGAAAATGGAAAAATCTTTTTACTTTTTTCTAATAAACCATGATTCTAGATGAATTGAGTGGTTAGGATATTGGCTAACCGTTCTGTTCCCTATTTTATGTTGCAGATCAAGGCCATGAAAGAGACATACTTCTCTGAATTAAATGAGATACACCAGAAAATTGCAGCCAAGTTGCTGCAGGTAGAGGTAGGTTTATCCTTTCACGTAATCAACCTTCAAAGAGTAATCGAATCCAACTGCATGAACCTCTGCCTCCCTGTATCTCTAAATTGAATATGGAGAGGACTTCACTACACTTCAGGAAGCTTTCAGTCCCATACCGCTTTTTAATTGCTACTTGAATCCCTTTCCTTTAGGCACTGTTTACTGGTTGCACTTTATGCCTATCTGATGTAATAGTGGTTTGTTATTCTACTTGCATCAGTTAAAACAATTCTATGCATTCTATTTTCCAGCATGATTCTCTTCCACAGCAGCCAAAGTCAGCGCGGCTTGAGAAGTTGAAAATATTCAAGACCATGTTGGAGCGCATTCTGTCTTTCTTAACAATTTCCAAAGCTGCTATAGTACCGGCTTTCAAGGACAAGTTGAGTTCGTATGAGAAGCAGATAAGAAAATTTATAAGTGCAAATAGGCTAAGGAAGTCTGTCACAGCTTTGCAGCAAGGACAGCTTCCTCCACCTCATATGCATTCCTCGCAGCAGCCTCGACCTCAAATTAATCAAACACAGTTTCGTGATAATCAAATGAACCCTCAGTTGCGGTCAATAAATTTACAAGGTTCTATGCCAGCAATGCAGCCGAACAACCTGACAAGCTCGTTGCATAGTCCATTGTCTTCTTTGTCTGGGGTTTCAACAGAACAGCAGATCATGTTAAATTCGCTGCAACCAGGTTCCAATTTGGATTCAGGACAGGATAAGGCTCCATAAATATATAAACAAATATTTGGGAAAACGAAGTCGGAACCAAGAAAAACGACTGAACCGAAGTGAAGAACTTCGGTTAGGTTATTGTGGTTGACTTAAATAATTGGTCCTTTCGGTCTGTTTTAAGTATTGTAGTTTGCAAAAGTTTAGTTAACAACAAATTTTACTCAATAGAAACAAATACAAGAAAAAGTCATAATTAACACATTTTTATTTTGTTAAATGAATTTAAGATAAGTTTGATAATTTAAAAAAAAAAATAGTAGTAAATTTTATAAGCATTGAATTTATGATATAAATATATTTGGTATACATTAAATATAATTATTTTGTTTGGTAATAATAAATATTGATTTTTGAAAAATTTTTATTTTAATCTTATTACTATAATATTATTTATTTTATTTTGAAAAGTTTTAATAAAAATTAAAGATAAAATTAAAATGTTTTTTGATTTCTCAAGATATCTATCTCACCTAACTCTCATAATTTAAAATTAAAATATTTTAAAAATTAATAAAATGGAGAAATAATTTGAATAGTTGTGGAAATAATTTTAATATGATATTTTATATATATATATATTAGTTTTATAATTCATATTTTTTGTTAGAGGTTTATTTTAACTCTTTTAACAATGTTATCACTAATATGCTTACTCAAACGTTTTGTTCTAATAGTAAATCGAAAAAACAAATTTTAAATTTCATTCTAGTGCAAATTTCAATTGATAGAGGACATATGAGTGTCTATCAATTGATTTCACTTATATAATTAAGGAGGATTTATACTTAAGATTTGTTTAATTTTATTATTTAATATTTATAAAAATATATACATATATCAAATATTTTTTATAGATTAAAAAAAAATTTGAAATGATATATTGAAATACATCGATATTAGTATTGATAGAAAACTAATATATCCCTTGATTATTTGGATTTCGATGCAGTAATAATAACAATAATAATATTAATAATAAGACAAAATTAAAACAAGGGCGATAAACATAGAGACGGTTGTATTTATGTAAAAGATAATTCAATAACTTTGGTCTGTCCTCTCTCTTTTAAATTTTAATATTCCCTTTTCTTTTGCTTTCATTACAACCAAACATACTTCCACAAGTTTCGATCAAAAAAAAAAAAAAAAAAAACATACTTCCTTAGGGAATTCCATATTTGCAAAACACATCCTTCAAGAATTCTCGAATCCCATCTCTGTTTCGGAATTGGGAAATACATTCTTCTGGAATTCTTGATGCCGATCGCTGTTTCTAATTAGGGCCTCCTTATCGAGGTAAAAATTTCAAAAAAAAGTTATAGATTTTAGGGTTCTGCTGCATGAATATCCTCAAAAATTTTACCTGTGATTAGGTCTTTACTTTCAAGAATGAAAGATTTTATTTTGTTTTTTGAATATCATTGTATCACCAGTAACATTGTATTTACATATATAGTTTTTGCTGTGAAAAAAAAGTATAAAGCTTGATTGAATATTTGGATACTCGATAACGGAACAAGCCTCAAAGCAAGTATTTACATATATACATTTTTTTCTTTTGTTTTTTTGTAATTACTAATTTACGCTAAAATTCTACTTAAAGGGGCTGATTTCTTCGGGAAATTGTCAAAAAAATTTAGCTGCAAGAGTTTCAGTTGCTTTTTTTTGGTTAGAGGGCCCAAATTTTTTATAACGATGAGTCTAGGTAGCATTCTCAGAAGCCAACTAACAATTTAATTCTTTACTGAATAGCTATTACTTGAATATAAGCATTGCTTGCCAGTGATATGCGCTGGGCTAGTGGGGCAAACAGAGAAAGAAAATGGAATCTTAAAAGATTTCCTTGTGTTAGTATTAATCAACCAAATTGATGTTCGGTTGTAAAGTTTTGGTTTACATCGGAAAGATCATGTTCAACTTCAATCATGGTCGTAGGGTGTCTATGAGTGTCTAATAACTTGCCGTCATTTTGTTAGAACTAAAATGTTGCTGCAAATGATGTAAACTATCCCCCTTGTGTTACAACATTACAGTACATTCTGCTCTTATGTATGGATTTATTCTTTTTGGTTTCTTTGGGGGGAAATAAGGAGAAATTTTAACGAAGTCTGTGTTTTCCCAAGGCTCTTACCAGTAGTAGAAACTTAGGATGGGGAGGGAAGTATTACTGAAAAGAACTTTGCCAAACGTTTTTCATATTTGAGGAGTAATTTATTTCAAATTGACTAGTTTCAATTTATGACTAGGGAAATTCGGATTGGATATGTTTGTGACTGTTGTTTTCTCTTTTGCTCTTTTCAGAATTTCATGGATACTAATAACTGGAGGCATACTCCTCCTAGTGGAGAGCCCAGCATGGACAGTGGTGATTGGAGAACCACTTTGCAGCCTGACTCACGACAAAGAATTGTCAACAAGATGTAAGTCAATTTTATGGTATAATTCTCCGTTAAATATACTTGTTAAGTTGCTGAAATCCTGTGGCTTGTTGTATGCTGTGAGAAACAATAGCATCAATAAAAACATATTTCTTATTAAAATGGACCTGTTTTGTTTAGTAACGCTTCAGAATCAAAGCTTGCTTTACCCATAGTTTTGGGGTCACACTATGTTAGCCACGTAAATTTAGCTTAATGTAGCTAAGCTATTTCGTCCAGGTCCAACTCTATCTGCTACACTTGGTATCATTATTTAATTAACTATGTGATTGAATAAAGATGCACTCTTCTTTTAGATCTTTGTATCCTTGCAAGATTTGGTGGTTCTTTTCTGTTCTCAGTGGTGAAGTTGTTTCTGTTATTAAATAACTTATTGCTATAAGGTACACTAATGACCTTGTCTTTCTACAACATTCTCTGAACTATGGTAATTATGATGGTATGTGGTCTATTTGAATGTATTTGGTATATGAAGGCCATGATGACTACTTTGTTTATATTGGAAAGGTTTTGTTAAGTTCAAGTGCTACGGCTTCGGAATTAAATGAAGGATGTCCTGAACAAGTTAAAGAGGAAAATCTTATGTTGACCCCGATAGCTCGCATTCTTAGCATTTATTATATACCAATTGAAGATTCCTACATATATCATATTTCTTTGTCAATAACTTAAACAATGTTTTGTGCACATAGAATGGAGACATTGAAGAGGCATCTTCCATTTTCTGGGCAAGAGGGTTTAAGTGAACTCAGGAAAATTGCTGTGAGGTTCGAGGAAAAGATTTTTACAGCTGCAAGCAGTCAGGTAATCATCGAATGTTAGCATTCCATAATGTGCTTGGCTGCATTTTTCTTTACCAATATTTAGGTGTGTTTGCATTGTGTCTTCAGATTTGTGTTATCTGTTTTTTCTTATTCATATGCATGGAAGAAATCTGGGAAGGAAAGAGAGGAGAGGGAAAAACTAAAGATGCTAAATGCTACTCTATATCAAGCATGATTAATTTAAATATTTGAGAATCTTGTATTAGAATAGTAAAGAAACTTGTTTAACACTGCTATGGATTTCCATATTTAGACTGATTATCTGAGAAGAATATCGTTGAAGATGCTTACAATGGAGACCAAGTCTCAGAATACCATGCCCAACACTGGGAATAACAGCAAACCACCTGATCCAGGTAATAGCAAGAAAGAGAATTTGCTTTGATGTACTATAGTAGTAGGGTACTTTCCCTTCGCATGTCCTTTCTATTCTTCTACATGCAGAGTCGTTTAATATTTAACATGTATGGACATTTGCTCTAGTTAGTATTTTAGTGAACATTTTCTATTTTTGTACCCCTTTTGTCCCCATAATGGTAGCGTATTAATACTTAAACTAGTTGGGTATTGTTCAAGTGCCCTCACCTGTTTTAGGTCTAGTTATCTTTTTGAATGTATTAATTATTAATTTGGTTTTTGTTATCTTGTTTTAAATGCTCTTCAATTCTTTTCTTCTGGTTCTTCCCCACTCTTTTGAACCAAAAATATCGGTGGTAGGTTCTCAGGGCATGCAGAACCAAGTTCACAGTCAAGGACAATCAATTCCTATACCATTACAAAGTAATCAGTCTCAAGCACGTCAACAACTGTTACCCCAGAGTGTTCGAATAACATGGCATCTGCTGGAGTTCAGAGTTCTGCTGGTTTACAATCTGGAATGCCTCCTGTATCTGGTCTATCTCAGAATCCTATATCTAATGTTGTTGGACAGAATTCCAACATCCAGAACATGTCTGGAATTTCAGCAGAACTCAATGGGGCAAGGAATGCCTTCCAATATTTTTGCTAATCAGCAGAGGCAAATGCAAGGAAGGCAGCAGGTGCTTCCTCAACAGCAGCAGCAGCAGCAACAGCTATATCATCAGCAGCTGCAACAAACACTTATGAAGCAAAAGATTCAACAGGGGAATCTTCAGCCTTCACTCCTGCAGTCTCACATGCAGCAACAGCAGCAGCAAAACCTATTACCACCTACTCAGTTGCAATCTTCCCAGCAATCTGGTATGCAAACATCATCCATTATGCAGCCATCAGCCATGCAGTCAACTCTTCCTGGTCTTCAACAGAATCAGCAATCTTCTCTCCAACAGTCGACACAGTCCATGCTTCAGCAGCATCAACAGTCAGTTCTTAGACAGCAGCAACAGCCACAACAGACCACCAGTGCTGGTATTCATCAACAACAAACACCAATGACACAGCAGTCAATGATGCCTCAGCAGCAGCAGCAGCACATGATGGGGCAACAGGCAAATGCTGCAAATATACCACAGAATCAGTTAATTGGACAACAAAACAGTATTGCAGACATGCAGCAACAGAGACTGCTAGGCCAGTCTAGTAATCTGCAGCAACAACAGCAGCAGCAGCAGTTAATGGCTCAACAAAACAACCTTTCAAATATGCATCAGCAACAGTTGGGTCCTCAGAGTAATATTTCAGGACTACAGCAACAGCAGCAGCAATTGGTTGGAACCCAGTCGGGTAACTCAAGCATGCAAACTAATCAACAATCTTTACACATGCTATCCCAGCCCAAGGTTACACTCCAACAAACGCAGCAGACTGCACCTAATTTACTGCCAACTCAAGGACAGACATCCCAGCAGCCACAACAGCAGCAGCAACTGATGTCTCAGATGCAATCACAGCCTACTCAGTTGCAGCAACAGTTGGGTTTGCAACAGCAGCCCAATCAAGTACAACAAAATATGCAGCAGAGACTTCAAGCATCAGGTCAAACATCAAGTTCCTTGCTTCAATCACAAAATTTGATAGATCAGCAAAAGCAGTTGTATCAATCACAGAGAGCTGTTCCGGAGACATCATCAAGTATGTTTTTGAATTTTTGCAGTTACATACTGTTGCTCTTTGCCTTATTTCTTTGTTGCCTTCTGATATTGTGTTATTTAACTGATCTCTAAATATTTCCTCAGATAGCCCTCAATTCTCTTTCCTCTTATACACCAACTACACAATTTTCATAGTTGATGCTTTTGTTTTGCATTGCATTTCTACTATAGAAAGTAATTTCCTTTCCTACTTGAGGATATTAAGAGAATATCTTCTTAAACTTGGCTCTGCTATCACATCAGAAGCACATTGTGCCTAGGTAATTAATCTGTAGCTCGGAAAACAGATGCTAGGAAAATTACTGGCACCCTTGCCTTCATTAGCTGATCATAGACACTGCCTGGCTTTTGATGCCATGAGAAACATTGTTGTCGCCCTTATCATTGTGAGGTCTTAACTGCTGTGACCTTGCTATCATGTCACTGTTAATGCTTTGCTGCAGTAATTGTGCAACGGTTTTGTTAAACCATGAAGGACCTACTGGATTAATCTATTCACTTTGACAAACAGTTCTTTCTCCTTCATTCAATGAGTTGTCCTATTGAATATAGAACTTTTTCAGGAAAGAGTTAAACTGTTTACTGTGTAAAGGAAAGATGTGGTCATGTTTTGCTGGTTAATTTTAAAAAGGAGAAAATTTTGCAGTGAGTTATTGAGCTCAACTAAACATGTCCATGCCTTCAAATACATTTCAAATTTAGAATAGTCTGAAATTTCTAGCTGTTTGTTTGATTATGTCAGGTTGGTTCCACTCAATTCCTTTGTCCAACGTTTGTATCTTTGTTCTTCCTAGTAATCTAACTTTCAAGATATTCCCAACATGGAGCTCAACATGAAATATATGATTAGGAGATTGCAGTCCTTGAAATCGGCTTGTTACTGTTTTTGCATCAAACTAGAGGGTAAACATGCTTGCAAATGTTAGGAGTTTTGTTTGGAGAAGGATGCACAAAGAATGTCCAGATAAGCAAGTGATTACAGTGAGGCATTTCTTTAATTCCTACAAAAACTCTATTGTTTTAGTGGTGTCTTGGCTCAGTTTCACTGCTTCCGCTGAGACATGAGATTTGTGCTGTAGATTTAATTAAGTTTTATATCTGAACTGTACATCCCTTGTGTCTAATTTGTTCCACAAATCATTTTAATGCTTTAGTCTGATTCACCCTTATTAGCTTAGCAGATTTAGCTTTCAGTGGTTTAATAGGTCAATAGCAGAAAATATTTAACTTATTTTAGTTCTTCCTTCTCACTTAAACTTACCAATCGTTTATTCATATTCCAACTGAACTTAGATGTAGGTGGCAAATAGTTAGCTTTAAACTAGAGAAAATCTATAACTAGCCTTGATAGTTAAGAATGATGTTTGAACTCTGACTTGATCTTTTATGTATCACAATGGAAACTTTACAGAGTTGCTGCTTTAGTAGAGTAGACATAGATCTTGGAATATCCCAAAAGGAAAAGGCATTTGAATGGGATTGCAGGGAGCATGCTTTTTAATGCATAACCTAAAAAACTTATATATGCATGGTTAGTTGCAGAAACTAGCAATAAAACCTTTTCATATATTCAAGTCCAAAATGTTTAATGGTTTCTTCAAATGCTTTTCTGTTGTACCCGTGGTGTGTCTGATGGAATCTTATGACTTAAGAATTCATTATTGACTGCATTATGATCCCTGCGTCTCCCCTTCAATGCTATGTGCACCTTAATTTTCTTTGAGAATTGGTCATATTCTGCTCAAGTTTACCCTCTTCCATAAGTTATTTATTTCAATGTTCTTTTAGACATGCAACAAAATCATGTATTTTTTTGTATAACCAATTTTCTTCCATTTAAATTATGATTTTGTAATTCTTCTTGCTCCAAAAATTTTCATTATTCTTTTTGTATCTTCTTTTAGCATCTTTAGATTCCACAGCTCAAACAGGACATTCTAATGGGGGTGATTGGCAAGAAGAGGTCTATCAAAAGGTAAAAACTATCTTGACACATTCTCCTATAGATAATAATTATGCTTACAACTTGGTTTAAGAAGGTAAAACTCATGAACCCTGAGTATGTTGTGATTTTTTTATGTTGTGATGTGTCTCTTTACAGGAACTATGAAACGGAAGAATTAGAACTTAAAAAGTAATTTTGGAAAAGAAATTCAGATATTTTCTGATTGACTTATTAGTTTGGTTTGGTTATAAGGACTTGAATGTTCTTAGAAGAAAGAAAATAAAGCTTATATATACCTTTTAGTTTCATTTGAAAGATCCATTAAGATGTGTTAGCAAGAAACCTAAGGCCCAAGGACTACTACAAAGATTTTGCATGCTTGATTTCAAAGTAATCTTCATTTGTTATACCTTTGTTTCTTCTGTGTTTAACTAAAATAAGTACCAACTTATCAGAAAATGGAATAATCTTTTTACTTTTCTAATAAACCATGATTCTAGATGAATTGAATGGTTTAGTTGTTGGCTAACCATCCTGTTCCCGATTTAATGTTGTAGATCAAGGCCATGAAAGAGACATACTTCTCTGAATTAAATGAGATGCACCAGAAAATTGCTGCCAAGTTGCTGCAGGTAGGTTTATCCTTTCACATAATACACCTTCAAAGAGTAATAGAACCCATCTGCATGAACTTCTGCCACCCTGTATCTCTAAATTGAATATGGAGAGGACTTCACTACACTTCAGGAAGCTTTTGATCCCATACCGCTTTTTAATTGCTACTTGAATCCCTTTCCTTTAGGCACAGTTTACTGGTTGCACTTTATGCTTATCTGATGTAATAGTGGGTTGTTATTCTACTTGCTTCAGTAAAAACAATTCTTCTATTTTCCAGCATGATTCTCTTCCACAGCAGCCAAAGTCAGAGCAGCTTGAGAAGTTGAAAATATTCAAGACCATGTTGGAGCGCATTCTACATTTCTTAACAGTTTCCAAAGCTAATATAGTACCGGCTTTCAAGGACAAGTTGAGTTCGTATGAGAAGCAGATAATAAACTTTATAAATACCAATAGGCCAAGGAAGCCTGTCTCAGCTCTGCAGCAAGGACAGCTTCCTCCACCTCATATGCATTCCATGCAGCAGCCTCAACCTCAAAGTAATCAAACGCAATCTCATGATAATCAAATGAATCCTCAGTTGCAGTCAATAAATTTACAAGGTTCTATGCCGACAATGCAGCCTAACAACATGACAAGCTTGCAGCATAATACCTTGTCTTCTTTACCTGGGGTTTCAACAGCACAGCAGACCATGTTAAATTCGCTGCAACCAGGTTCAAATTTGGATCCAGGACAAGGTAATGCTCTAGGCTCAATGCAGCAGGTTGCACCAGGATCTTTGCAACAGAATCCTGCGAGTACCTCCCAACAGGCAAATCTTAATAGTTTGTCATCACAAAGTGGGTTAAGTGTCCTGCAGCAAAATATGAATCCTCTCCAGTCAAATTCCAACATGCTTCAGCACCAGCATATGAAACAACAGCAGGAACAGCAAATTCTGCAATCACAAAAGTACAAACAACAGTTACAACAACAGCGGCAGATGCAGCATCAGATTATGCAGCAGAAGCATCAACTAATGCATCAGCAACAGCAGCAAGCAAAGCAACAGCTGCCCACTCAATTGCAGGCACACCAGATGCCACAGCTGCATCAGATGAATGATGTAAATGATATGAAGCAGGGGATTAGCGTTAAGCCAGGTGTTTTCCAACAGCACCTCCCAGCTGGCCAGCGTCAAACTTATACCCATCAACAGTTGAAACCAGGTGCTCAATTTCCTATTTCTTCACCTCAACTCCATCCAGCTGCATCTCCTCAGATGCCTCAGCATTCTTCCCCACAGATTGATCAGCAGAGTCTGCTACCATCTATCTCAAAAACTGGAACCCCTTTGCAGTCTGCAAACTCACCTTTTGTTGTTCCTTCACCTTCAACTCCCTTGGCTCCATCACCCATGCCTGGGGAATCTGAAAAACCTGCTCCAGGCACTTCCTCTCTCTCAAATGCTGCAAATATTGGACACCAACAAGGAACTGGTGTTCAAGCAGGTTCTCAATCACTTGCAATTGGCACTCCTGGGATATCAGCCTCACCTCTGCTCGCAGAGTTCACTGATGGAACTCATGCTAATGTTTTGACAACTGTTTCTAGCAAGTCAAACATTACCGAGCAGCCTCTTGAACGTTTAATGAAGGCGGTTAGTGAAGCTCAGTTGACACTTCATTCCTCTCTTTTGTGCTTAGTGTTTTTCCCTTTTTTGGCGAAGCTTGGAAGTTCCCATCCCTTTTCTTCTTTTAAAGAGATATTGCATTTATTTGATTTTTAATGCACTACAATTTCAGGTGAAATCCATGTCGCCTACTGCATTGTGTGCTTCTGTAAGTGATATTGGCTCAGTTGTCAGCATGACTGACAGGATAGCTGGGTCAGCGCCAGGTAATGGGTCTAGAGCTGCAGTCGGTGAGGATCTGGTTGCTATGACAAAATGTCGTCTACAAGCAAGAAATTTCATCACTCAAGATGGAACGAGCGGGACAAAGAAAATGAGGCGCCACACTAGTGCCATGCCCCTAAATGTTGTATCATCTGTGGGTAGCATAAATGATAGTTTCAAACAATTAACTGGTTCGGAGACATCTGACTTGGAGTCAACGGCAACATCTACTGTCAAGAGGCCAAGAATTGAGGTATTATGCTTTGCTCGTGGTACATTTTTTTTTAAATGTCAGCTCTTGAATATGTCTGCTGCTTATTTTCTTTTTGGGAAGCCTCTGCCAGCACTCACTGATACTTAATTACTATGTTCTACATCTATGCTGTATTGAATATTGTTAGAATCCCTAGAATTAGGGATAGATTATTGAGGAAATCTTGTAAATAGAAATTAATCATAGTTACTGATTCTTAGGATAATTACAGTCTTTTAGGGATTATTTCCTTTCTTAGAGTAGTTTATCTCTTTTATACACTGTAACCTAATTAGCTAAAGTAAGAATCGATTTCTACAGTTTTTACATGGTATCGGAGCTTTAGGAATTTTTCGATCCTCTCATTCATCTTCCTAAAAATTCCTCCGAGTTCTCTTCCATTTTCCTAAAAATCCTCTTTTTTTTCTCCCATGGGTGACCTTAATGAAGCCTTGTCTCAAGGCGAGATGTCACAAATGTCTCGAGAATATTAACCGATCTGTCAATCAAAGTGATCTTAATTCTTCACTTATGATCACTAGTCATCGACTAGATGGGAAGAATTTTCTACAATGGTCTCAATCTGTTCTTATGGTGATCCGTGGCGAGGCAAATTAGGATACATCAATGGAGAACTTCCACGACCGAACGTAGTGGACCCTACTTATGCTACTTGGGAACTCAATAACTCCATTGTTATGGCATGGTGATCAATTCGATGGAAGGCCATATAAGCCGAACTTACCTTCTCTTCAAGCCGCAAAGACATGTGGGATGCGGTCAAAGAGAACTACTACGATATTGGAAACGCTTCCTGTGTTTTTGAGATCAAACTCAAGTTGAGAGACACTCGACAAGGGACACTTGAGGTAACTCACTACTACAACAATCTGAAAATATTGTGGCAGGAGTTAGACATGTACTATGAAGCTAATTGGGGGAAGGCCTAGAACACACTAGGTTTATGACTCACCTCAACAACGAGCGTCTCTATGAGTTTCTAGTGGGTGAGGCATGAGTTAGACGAGGTTCGTGGGGGAATTTTGGGCGAGATCACCTCTCCCAACCATTAGTGAAGCTTTTAGTGAGAGAGAGAGAAGACACGTCGTCTCGTCATGATGGGAGAACACAAACCAATAATCTCTACCGACCACCACTGTTGAATCTGCGCTGCTCTTGTGTCCAAAGGTCCTCAAACACAAAAAACTCGTCTTTGGGAATGAGTCCGGATCAAATGCGGACCATGGTGTAGTCATCTGCAATCGTGTTGGACACACAAAGGAAAAATGTTTTAAACTCCATGGTTATCCGGATAAAAATAGAAAGGCAAGAAAAGCGCTCTGTTATCTTCCAATACGGTGATGAGGTGCTAGATGTGCGCCTAACCAAGACACAACTCGAAAATCTCCATAAAATTCGAGTACCTCTACTAGTCATGGGAATTTAGCCACTCAAGGTACGCCCTCAATATTGCTCTTGAATCTAATAACCACTCTCCTTGGATACTAGATTCGGGTGCTTGGACCACATGACAGTAACCTCACTCTATTCCAAACTTACACCACACTGTCATAACAAGTCCCGAATCGAGATTCTTTGATGGTTCATACTCACCGTGGTGTGAGCGGGGAAAGTAAAAGTAGCTGAGAATTTTTCCCTTGATAATGTTCTACATGTTCCAAAATTATCTTGTAATTTACTTTCAATAAGTAAACTTACTAAAGATGGGAAAATGCTTGCTGAATTTTCTGCATTTGGTTGTGTAATACAGAATGTAAATCGGGAAGATGATTGGCACTTGCTAAGGTTGATGATGGGGTGTATGTGTGGAATAAAGACAAAGACACAAGGGGATTAGCTCTATCTATCTGCAAAAAGAGGATACTATTATGCTATGGCACCGTAGGTTAGGACATCCAAATCTTTTGTACCTAAAAAGCATCTTCCATTTGTTATTTCGAAATAAAAAGATAAATTCCTTGAAGTGTGATATTTGTGAATTGTCCAAACATACCCGTGTTCCATATCCTTTCAAACCATATACACAGTCCAAGCCTTTTTCGTTAATACACAGTGACTTATGGGGAGCTAGCCGAGTGAAAAACATTACTGGTGAGAAGTGGTTTATTACTTTTATTGATGATCACACTAGGGTATGTTGGGTATATCTTTTGAAAGACAAATTTGAAACTCCCAAAGTTTTTCAAAAATTCCACTCAATGGTTCGAACCCAATTCAACTCTACCATCCAAACTCTCCACACTGACAACGGGAGAGAATACTTTAAGTCTGTCCTAAGGTCATACCTTTGAGACCAAGGAATTATACACGAGTTCATGCCCAAACACCCCCCTCAGCAGAATGGGATCGCCGAGAGAAAAAACCGACACCTCCTTGCTTTGTTGCTCGAGCCTTAATGTTCACAATGAACGCCCCTAAATATTTTTATGGGGCTATTCGTTCTTCGCTTGCTACCTAATAAATAGGATGCCTTCAAAAGTCCTAAATTTCCAAACACCTCTAAACACTCTTCACAAATCATTTCCTCTATTTCATATTCCTACTATTCCAACAAAAATATTCGGGTGCAAAGCCTTTGTCCATAATCATCAACCCAACCAATCCAAGCTTGATCCTCGAGCCCACCTCTGTATATTTGTTGGGTATTCTCCTACTCAAAAAGGCTAAAAATGCTACTCACCAACCTTACACCGGCTATTTGTCTCTCGGGATGTCACCTTCTTTGAAGCCGAACCTTTCTTTAGACCTTCTCATCTTCAAGGGGAGATTCTTAATGAAGATGAGAACCTTAATACCCTCCTTATTATACCTTCCGACCCTACTACCACTACTATCACTAAACCTCCCAACCTTGATACTGTTATTTCTCCTCACATGCCGCAAGAAATTAACACTATACTTCCCGATACCAACACCATCACTGAACAGTCCCTTGATCAAGGAAAATAAAGAAGCAACAACAGTGCAACAGTGCGAACTGCGAGTTTATTCAGACGGAATCGATGTCCCGAAACCGTCACAGCGATTGCCACTCACATCTTCAACCGAGGACTGCTCGAAAGCGAAGTCTCACCTCCATCACCATCCATCTATCTTCCAATTGCAATGCGAAAGGGGACAAGGAGCTGCACTCAACATCCTATCTCTCGGTTTGTATCCTATGGTAACTTATCTAAGTCTTATCAAACCTTTGTGACTAATGTTGATTCTATAAAAACTCCAAAAACCATAGAAGAAGCATTTGAATCAGTGAGAATGGAGACAAGCCGTGATGGAGGAAATGGAGGCCCTCAAAAATAATGGAGCGTGGGAAGTTTGGATCTACCTAAAGGAAAGAAAAAAAGAGAGGCTGCAAATGGATTTTTACTACCAAATTCAAGCCCGATGGCCGAGTTGATCGATACAAGGCTCGTCTAGTGGCTAAGGGCTTCACTCAAACTTATGAAATTTGGATTATGAGGAGACATTTGCACCGATTGCCAAACTTAACACAATTAGAGTCCTTTTGTCCATTGCTGTCAATCTTAATTGGCAATTGACTCAATTGGATGTTAAAAATGCTTTTCTCAATGGAGAGTTAAATGAAGAAGTTTACATGGACTTCCCACCGGGATTTGAAGAAAGAAAGGGTCAAGTGTGTAAGTTGAAAAAGTCTTTGTACGGGCTGAAACAATCTCCAAGAGCGTGGTTTAGTCGATTTGCGCAAGCCATGATGAGCAGGGACTATACTCAAGGTCAGGTAGACCACACCATGTTCTACAAGCATTCGGAACAAGGAAAATGTTGCATCCTAATTGTCTATGTGGACGATATAATAGTGACAGGAGATGATACGAGTGAAATTGGGAGATTGAAAGAGTTCCTTGGAACAGAATTTGAACTTAAAGATTTGGGAAATCTTAAATATTTTCTGGGTATGGAGATAGCAAGGTCTCAAAAGGGTATTTCTATCTCCCAAAGGAAATATGTCCTCGATTTGCTATCAGAAGTTGGGATGATGGGTTGTAAACCAGCTGAAACTCCTATGGAGTTTAATCTCAAGTTAGGTACTAATGAAGATGGAGAAGAAGTCGACAGGGGGAGATATCAACGCCTAGTAGGGAGACTTATCTACTTGGCTCACACTCGTCCTGACATTGCTTTTAGTGTCAGCGTCATAAGTCAATATATGCATGCTCCAAGGGAAAAACACCTAGAAGCTGCATATCGGATACTAAGGTACCTAAAGGGAACTCCTGGTAAGGGCCTATACATCAAGAAAAATGACAGTAGAAATGTGGAAGTGTATACCGATGCTGACTGGGCAGGTTCTATTAATGACAGACGATCAACCAGTGGTTATTGCAGCTATGTTTGGGGTAATCTAGTGACATGGAGGAGTAAGAAACAGTCTGTGGTAGCACGCAGCAGTGCAGAAGCTGAGTATCGAGCACTTGCACAAGGTATTTGTGAAGGAATTTGGATACAAAGGCTGATGAGAGAACTAAAGGTTCCTTATAATAGACCTATACAGCTGCATTGTGACAACCAAGCTGCTGTCAATATAGCTCACAACCCTGTGCATCATGATCGTACCAAACATGTCGAGATAGACCGACACTTCATAAAAGAGAAGATACACTCAGGGGAAGTGAGCGTCACCTATCTATCTACCAGACAGCAGGTTGCAGATATGTTGACAAAAAGTTTAAACAAAAACATGTTTGAACAACATGTTGGCAAGCTGGGTTTAATAAACATCTACACTCCAGCTTGAGGGGGAGTGTTAGAATCCCTAGAATTAGGGATAGATTATTAAGGAAATCTTGTAAATAGAAATTAATCATAGTTACTGATTCTTAGGATAATTACAGTCTTTTAGGGATTATTTCCTTTCTTAGAGTAGTTTATCTCTTTTTATACCTGTAACCTAATTAGCTAAAGTAAGAATCTGATTTCTACAGTTTTTACAAATATCCATCTTTTCACTTTGGAATGTTTCAAAAGTTATGTTCTAATGTCTTTTTAGAACGTAACTCGTTGCCTATATTTTCTCAACATTATTATCATTTCATTACTAACCATATAGATTCTCAACAAGGGAGGAACTCGACCCCAGCCTGCTGGCTAGGAATGATGATCAATTACTGGGGGTCGATTTTCTCTCCTTCCAGATGAAAGGGGAGAGATAACTACTATTTAAAGAATTAGAATCTATTAAATATAAATTTGATAAAAATATTGAAAATTTAATTTCAATAACTTTAAAATCGAGGTTGTTAAAGTTTGTTCAGTCAAAAAACAAGCACTCTATTTGAAATGAAAGTGGTTGTTAAACTCTATTGTTGGTGACATGCAATTCTCCGCAAAGTATTTGTGTCAGATCAATCATCTCTTTACTTTATTGGCTCATTTCACTGTTCACAATTATTTTGAGAATATCTTGTTTCCTGAAACTCTTATCCTTGAGAACTTTTGAGTTGCATGCTGGTCGACTATTACGTGTTCCATTACATGGTCAGTTTTTGTAATGTCTTCCTGCTATGTTTCAATCCTAAATTTCACTTGATACAAACAGCTATATCCAACCTTGAGAAAGAAAATCTCAACTTGAGGAAACCATCATTGACTCATACTTGAGAACTGATCAATAGTGTTGACGCCAATCTTGAGCAGAAAAAAACATTGATTCTGTTCCCAAGGAATGAGTTTCTTTAAGGTGAACATAGTTGAAATTTGAGGAGATTGTTCACTGAACTATGAAAAGGATGTACCTATTAATCATAAATGCTTTAACAAAAGTCGGTTGCAAATGAGTTTGCATACATGTACCTATTAATAACTACGATCGTTATTTGGCACGATTCGTAGTTGTAATTACTTTGTTACCTTAACACCATCCTTCTTTTCTTAGAATGCATATAATTCTTATAAGCATGAATTAACAAGCATAGTGATGAAGCATCAGAGTTCAGTCTGTTAAGCCTGTAATGAAAATATTAGTTATGGATTCTATCAATTTCATCTGTAATCTTTGAAACTTATCAGCTAAATTCTAGGGTGCAGTTTGACCTTTCTTTTTATAACATCTGCAATGATCGGGAATCAAGCTATGATTTCTATCAGGACTACAAAATTTCTGCAGTTATATTGTACAGTGGTGCACTGAGTGTAGGCAATATATTTTTCTCTGACTGCCATTCTACTTTCCGATGTTCTGTCACTTTGCCACATAGAACCTTGGCATGTTAGTTTTCACATTTAGTAATTGATGTATAGTCTGGTGTTTCGTAAGATAGAAATGTGCAATTTGCTTTATGTAATTAGATATATAACATTTTATGGGACCTATTGCAGGCTAATCATGCCCTTTTGGAAGAAATAAGGGAAATAAATCAACAACTTATAGACACAGTTGTTGATATCAGTGATGAAGATGTTGATCCAGGTACGGTGGCAACAGCTGCTGAAGGGGGTGATGGAACCGTTGTCAAGTGCTCCTTCAATGCTGTGGCTCTTAGTTCAAACTTGAAATCACAGTACATGTCAGCCCAAATGGTAAGTGTTTCAAATCATGGAAAGAAACTGATGTATTAACTCAAAGTATTATGATTTCTCTGAATGATCTATGCTTTGTTACTATGCAGTCACCAATTCAGCCCTTGCGTCTGCTAGTCCCCACAAATTATCCAAATTGTTCCCCCGTCCTATTAGACAAGTTCCCAGTTGAAGTCAGGTAAGTAAACATTGCACTTGAATCCCATCCATCACTTCCTCTTCTCCTTCGTAGATTGGTATTCTGTTTTGGTAAATTATTAGCATTTGTCCAAGGGGTTATGTTCCTTACAAAAAATTTTGGTCACTTATGTCTGTTTCACAGCAAGGAGTACGAAGACCTTTCAGTAAAAGCAAAGTCAAAGTTTAGTATATCATTGCGAACCCTTTCACAGCCTATGTCACTTGGTGAGATAGCAAGGACATGGGATGTTTGTGCCCGAGCCATTATTTCTGAGCATGCACAACAGAGTGGTGGGGGCAGCTTTAGCTCAAAATATGGGACTTGGGAGAATTGCTCGATGGCTGCATAGCCATCTTTGCCGACTCAATCAGAATTGTAAACTGGAGTTGTGTCAATTATTGAGGACAAGATTTTGCGACAGCTGCTGTCATGAGGACCAAATAAGCAGTTTTAGGATGCAAATCTTGACAATCAAGGAAGCAGCCTCTGGTGTTGTTTTTTGTCAACTCGAGAAAACTCCCACGGTTGGTTCATTAACTTATGTCACTAGGCAACATTACGGTCAACTGTTAAAACCACAACGAATTGTGTTTATGCGTATTGCAGTAGCTATTATGGCTTCCCTGCTTTCCTACAACTGTTATGCAAGTTCTGTCTACGAACTGTCATGCAAGTTTTCATAAATGCAGAACTCTAATTGTGATTATTTATCAGTACGTGATTTACTGTACTTTTTGGCTAATAAAGTAACTGACGACTTTACATAATATACAAAAAGATGTCAATGCATGAATGGACTTTAAACTTGTACTGGAAATAACCCTTCTTTAAAAAAAAAAAAAAAATTGATCTCGTATGTTTAAAATATGTTTAGTATAATTGCCTTGAAATCCTTCTCAAAATGATAGTTTAGTCAGATTTATTTTTATGTTTCATGAAAAATTTTTAATTGATTGCCGACACTACTGTAAGCGGATGAAAAAGGTACAGCAAAGCAAATGAATTTTTGCCAATTGTTTCCTAACTCTCTCGACATTGTAAGGGAGCTAATACTAGGGAGATCAAAAAAATTAAATTAAACTGTGGTGCTTGGATAATTTTTGTTTTGTAAGTTAAAAAAAATCATTGCTACTTGAATCGAATTATAATTTTATGATTTATTTTTTTATATTTATAATAATGAAAATAATTTAAAAGTGCTATAAAAAATATTTTTTATTATTTTAAAATTTTAATTTATTTTAAAATATTTATGAAAAAGTTTGAAACTTTATCGAATAATATTCAAAAATTTTATCAAAATAAAGTCTCAATGCTTAAATTTTGTAGGGAACAATCAAGAATTAAAACTAACTCAATTATCATAACAGCTCAAAAAATCAAGGAAAAGAAAAACTTGAATAAACTGAATTAAACTTGATCTTAATTTTAGTATTTTTTTTTTATGTTCATGTTTAAGGTTTGGGATTGTCCTTCCTAACAATATAGTCTCCAAGGTTGAAACCTACACTCTCTCTTTAAGAGTATAATTGTCTTACCACTGCACCCAATATTTATTAATAAACACAATCTTTACTAATAATAAGGTTATATAATTATAACTATATAAATAATTTAAAATCAAACAAATTTTGATACATTTGTATATTAATGTTTATATCATTTCTATATTATATAATAAAATTAGTTTCTTTTTTGTAAAATTTAGTGGATAGTTCGGTAAAACAATAATGGCGATAATTTTATTGCCAAATTAAAAGGATAATTAAAAAAAAAAAAACAAATAATATATGTCCTTAACTTTTGTTTTCCTAAGCGGTTTCTTAATTGAATTTTTTTATTCACTGTTATTGTAGTGATTTGCTGATGAGCAAGATTCATTAGGCAGTACCGAATAAAAGTATGTTTATAAATAAGTTGTTTTACACTCTCTGATCATAGTGGTATTAGTAGTTGTAATTTCAAAATGTTGTTTTTGTAAATATATAAATGAGGTTGGGTGATTTGGAGATTGGATTTGTGCGTTAGCATTGTAGAAAAGTCTTTTGGAGATCAGAATTCACCCAAATTCATCATTAATACACTTTGATGATGAAAGATTAAAATATAGTTGATCAAGATTGTTTTTCTCTAGTCATTTTCTGGCACTATGAGCATTGTAGTCATTGCCTTTAATATTTTTACTCTATTGAATTTTTCTTGATGTACGCGGTATGCATTAGATTATACAGTCATTATAATAGTTTCCCCACTAATTTATGGAAAAAAAAAAAAAGAAACACATTTCCTCGTAGATTTCTCGGATTTATTTATTCTAGTACAAGATTGGGTCATTTTAATTTTATAATAATAATACACAGCTTTCTACTTTGCAATGCAAATTTCCAATTGCACAACTGAAAAATGGTTCTTTTATAGCCTTTCCTGGTCTCTTCTTTTTCTTTATTTCCTCTAAGAAATATGAAAAATGATCATTAAGACATTTATAATTATTAAATAAATAAATAAAAAGGCAGAGGAGAGAGGCTCGGCTCCTTCGGATGTGCAGCCAAAGCCTGGCTTTCACAAGTCCTACCAGTAAATATTAAAAATGCCAATCCTCCTATGTTCTAAACGCAAAAGAAAAAGAAAAAAAGGTAAAAAGTGGTGGAACGAAACTAAAACAACTCATCTCTCACCATTCAGATTTTACATGGGATCATGAGAAATGTTTATGAAATTAAGGAACAACCATATTTACCCCTAATATTTGTCATCGTAATTGATGAATAAACCAAGTAGTTTGATCAAGTTGGTTTCAAATCCTGGAACATTGCATCCCACTTCATCTCTTCAGCACCATCTAACCAACTTCCCTTTTCCCTTTTTTCTTTCTTCTGGTACTTTAGCACCATTGTGATTGGTGGAAGATGAGTCCCATTGGTGAGTAGCAGCCGCCCTTCTGCACCCATCCCCACCCTCTTCTTTCTCTTCAACATTGCGCCACCTTTCCATACATTCCTTCGATTAACAACAACAAGAGCCGACTCTTCTCTCTCCACCATTGCCCTCATGTACTTTGATAAGCTCCTTTTTGTTCTCTTGATTGCCGACATGAGCCTCCGCACTACTGGTCTCCAACCACTCGTCTGATCTCCTTTGGTTTTCCCTGCAAGCTTGAGAATTTCCAGCCTGTGTTTAGCTATTGATATGCCCATGCTTTGGAGAAACTCATGGTCCAAGTATACTATGTCTTCTTCTTCAAGCTCGTTGTGGGAAAATGAAAGGCCGTACTCGTAAACCAGGGATGGCTCAAGGCCTGTTTTTGAAAGCCAAGAAAACCAGTCCATGCCCTTCCAATACCACTATACGACTCAGATATCTCAATGTCAGTGCCTCCAGATTCAAGGCATATAAAATCTAGTGGACGACTGCATAGACAGGAGGAGTGTATATAAATAAAAATAATGATGATGATAATAATTAGGCCTGAGCAAATAAAATTGAAAATCCAAGTTCAAAAATTATCGTTATTTGAAATCCAAATTAAATTCTTTTTTTTTTAAATTTAATCTATAATTAATTTTAATATCTTATGATATAAAAATAAATATTTTATAATTAAAATAATAAAAATAATTTAAATTTTCTATTTGAAAAAAATAAAAAAACTTATCATATAAAAGTTATTAGTTATTTTTTATTTACTTGAAATTTTACTATTTTGTAGAAATGTTGTTTGTCAAACAATATTTAAAAGTCATAAAACAAAACTCATTTTTTCAAAATAAAATTTTAAAAATTAAAAATTAATGTAAAAAATTTAAAATTAAATTATGATGAAGATTTTAAAAAGTTGGACCCTTAATAGTGATGATTATAATTATTTAAGACAGTGAAGTAAAAAATTGTAAAATTTTATAAGCAAATGTAAAAACCAGTCATTTATCTTATTTATTTTTATTTTTAAAAATAATAATTAAAAACATCTGACTGCTTCTTAATATTAAATCTTAAATTAGAAAAGATTAGATGAAATAATTATTTAGTGTATAGAAAATTCCCTTTTAAACTGCTGTAGGTTGGAGTTTGTTAACCAGACCCTTTGCAGTTGTGCTGATTTGACTTTGAGTTCTAATTGTTGCAACCATTGCATTGGAGCAAGCTACCAAAAACACCCTTCTACTTTACCAAATTATGCTTACTCACTAAGTTCCCCATATTTAATTATAAAACAAGTGTCGTTTTTGTTTTGAGTTATTCAACAACTTTAATTATGGTGAATAACATAGTTACTAGCATTATGATGAGAATCCTAACTTTGTAAAATAAAATAGGACACCTAGGCTATCATAATAGTAGGCAAGTTACATGTGAGTAGCAATTAAAGGATCTCATTCATTTAAACTCTTCATATCTTGATCCAATGATTTCTACATTATTTATCTTCTGCTCAATCTCAAGATTCTTCATTTCAATCAAACCTGCAATATATAATTATATCAAAACATTATTTTATTTTTTATGCATTTTTCAAAAAAAATATATTTTAATATTTAAATTGAAGAAATAATGCGGTTATATCCTTCAAGTTACTATCGATCGAATTAAAATTCAATTAATTTATTTAATATAATTTTTAAATCTTAAATTTAACCCAATTTGTAATTTTTTTTTAAAAAAAAAAAAGATTGATTGCTTCATTTTGTGCCCATATTGTCGAACATATTCACATGCCCCTATTGATTAGACATTTGAAAATGAAGAATGAAGAGGTTCACGGAGCCCCTATTTTCATACTATATCCATGTGAACTAAAAGTATTGATATTTTTCCCCTTGATCCCATAATTTTTTTTTCTCCTTGGGATTTTTTATGCAAACAAATAAAAGAGCCCTCGTGGAGGATCATGTAAAGGTGGAGAAAAATCGCAAAAGAAAAAAAAAATGTCAAATTTATTAAAATTTTTAATTTATATCAATACTCAAATTTGTCATAAAAAGGCTAAAAATTGTGATGTGAGCTTAGAGCTTACGGTACAATTTTCTACAAAGTTGCTTAAACGGATTAAACCAAATTAAAAACAAATAATTGAACTTACTCAATTCTAAAAAGGTGGATAGCCATAATTAAGGATGGCATCAGAGTAATATGGGCGAGGCAGTTTTTTTGCTACCCGAAAACTCAACCCAGTTTTGTAACACCCAAATCCAATTCCCAAAAAAATCACCAGATCCAATCCTGCCTTGAAACATTACATGTTTAATGTTTTTATATTTGCGATATTAAATAAAATACATGTTATAAAATCAAATAAAATAAAATAAAAAGATAAATTAAAATATTACAAAGTCTTGTACTAGTTTAAGTCGAGGAGGAGTGAATTTGACCTCCATTTAAGCTCAATTTTTTTTATTTGAAAATTGGTCCCACTTTAAAACCTGATTTTCAAACCCAAAAAAATTCAGACCCTATCATATCAAATTGGATTGAAACCTGTCAAAGTCGAATTATTTTGTCATTAGTACACATCATGCATAAAAATAGTGTTTTATTTCATCATAGTTGAAGCAAATTTACAAATTAATGAATATATTCAAAACCAAAAAACAAAAGTTCTTCACTTTTCTTATAGTTAAGCCTTTGTTTTTGTATTGTAACCCAAACTAACTTTTTTTTTAATTGCACTCGAAAAAGTTTTAAAAAAAAAATTATGGTTTTAGCTTATTTAATTATATGTTAGAAGTTTATTTAAATGTAATAAAAATATAAAATTTACTTACATAAAATTATTGTTAAAAATAATATTTTGACCTTTACTTTTTCCGATTCAAGCTAAAATATTTGGTATGACAGTGATAGCAGTTGTTGCAAGCAATATAATCGCTCTAAAAGGCCATAGTAGGGGAGCCATGAATAAAGTTAGGGGTAAATCATTTTTACGCTTTATTTTATGAAAGGATATTTGATATTTTTAATTAATATTTTAGATTTTATTAAGGTTTAAAGCAAGGGGGAAGTGATACTTATGTGTGATTAAAATATACATTAAAAAAAGTATGAAAATAATAAAGTACTGAAAAACCAACACTACAATATTTGAATTGAAATTTTGAACTTTGCTGGTACAGTTCAGTATATTATTATTAGATACATGCAAACTAAAAGTTTAGGCATAAAGTTAGAATTAATCGTGAAAAACATCTCATTTATTTATTTTTTTAGATTTTAGACATACTTGAAAGGACATTTATCATCATTTTAATTACATTTAATCTTTTTTATGACAACCTCAATTTTCTGCTGAAAATTCAATCGTTATGAAAGGTGGTCGTTATACACCTATATAACAATATTTTTGTTAAATTATAGAGTAAAAATTTAAAGGTTATGCTATTTGAAATTTAATCTCCATATTTTTATTTGTAGGGATCTAGTTTCTCTACTTCTCGAATATGAAAATTTAAGTTCATTTGTTAATAGTGTTAAAATTCTTCTATTAAATTTGTTGGTGTGCCATTTAAAAAAAAAACTCACTTGGTATCCATGTAACAAAAAAAACTAACATTGTAATGGATCTGAATTTAATAGAAAATTTTACTGGTGTCAACAAATTTAAAGATTCATAAAGTATTTAAACTAACTAAAGATATTATAAAAATTGAGTTACTAAGTCAAAAATAAAATAAAAGGATTAAATTTTAAATTTTAAATTTAATCAAAATAGAAAAATTAAAACTAAAATTTAACCTTTCATATATAATCTCAACAAATCTCAACAATAGAAGAGGGATTAGAAACTGGAATTTAGCCATTAATTTCTCACGTAAAAAAAAATTGTTGTTAGACTCATGTCATGTAAGTAAGGCCTTGGGCTTGTTTTATAGTAGTATAAATTATTTTTTATTTAATAAAATATGATTAATATATTTTATTGAAATGATATGTTTGCTAAAATTTATTTTTATTTCACCGATATAATCAAATTTATTAAAATTGAGGCAATAAATTATTAGTATTTTATACTTAATGATTGTTATTGTTATAGATGAAAAGTTGTTATAAACAATAAAAATAAAACATAAACAACGGATTCTACAATAACCTTTTAATAATGAAATGTTGTTATAAAGAAGGAAGTTATTATTACTAGTAAAACTTTTACTTTCAGAATACTTAATAATATTCCATATAAAAGCAGCAATTTAAAATACTAATATCGGAGTCATATATATATATATATACGAGTATGTTTAAATTTAAAATGTATATTTCAAATGTCATATCACTTATATATATTTTTTAATATGTTTGAATATGAATATAAATATTTAAAAATAAAAAAATGATAAAAACATAACTTATAAATTTAATGCCAACTATGTGTTTAGGCCGAAACCCATTCATAAGAGCTCATAACTTAATAGTATTAATTTTAAAGGCAGAGCAATGGGCCTGGCCTAGCATGCTACTACCTATCATGAGCCGCCTCTTCTTTATACTTCCAACAACCCTACTATTTAAAATAAGAGTAAACTACACCATTAGTCATTAAATTATAGGTAAATTTTTATTTTGATAACTTAACTAAAAAATATTACAATTTAATCGCTAAAATTTTTGAAATTGTTTTTTATCACCCAACTATTAAATGACACTTTTTTAGTTGGTATAACAATTATTGAAGTCCTCAATTTTTTTTTTATATTCTATCAAATTTACTCCTATTCTATATAAAAAATAATTTAAAAAACTCAAAATTATTTAAAATAAAAAAATTCTATATAAAAATTCTAGAAATATAAAATCTTGAAAATATTTTCGTTGAATAACTAATATGTATGGGAAATAAAAAAAATTATCATTCAATGGAATCCAATAAAAATTAAAAACAAAACAAAAGAAAGTTAGATCATTACATGCTTCTCAGTGTTTCTAAAAACTAAATTAGTAATATCTTCAAGTCAAGTTAC
The DNA here is from genome assembly GCA_025698515.1 of Gossypium sturtianum. NCBI lineage: Eukaryota > Viridiplantae > Streptophyta > Magnoliopsida > Malvales > Malvaceae > Gossypium > Gossypium sturtianum. The sequence continues at coordinate 160,789,152 of CM046955.1, read as the reverse complement.
ATGCCCCCGATTAATATCAAAAATTGATATTACAGAGGCTTGTGAAATAGGCTCTGATGTCATTTTTAGCCAAAAATATAAATTTTAACACAAAATTTTATTTTTCAAACTCTATCCAAAATTTTAATTTATTTAAATTATTTTTTTCAAAACACAAATTATAAAAATAAATTATATTCTGAATTTTCTCTTTTCCTTTAACAAAAAAGCTAGGTCAAAAAACAAAAGAGGTAAAAATAGAGAACCAATAATTATGTTTAATTTTTTCTATATTTTTTAAAGAATGGGTATTGAATATTTCTATAGAGATAGAAAATTTGGAGGGTTTAAAAATAAATTTTCCTCATTTTCTCTCACTTAATTTTATTTTTATAGAATACTTATTTTTACCCATTAACAATATTTAACACCGAAACTAATGACTAAATTGAAAACAAGAATTGATTGACACGATAAATATTTTGAGGATTCAATTAAAATATTTTAAAATTGGAGACGAATCTAAAATATTGTCAATAGTTTAAAAATGTGAAATACAATTAATTCTATTATTTTAAAATAATTTTATACTAAAAATTAAATTTTAAATAGATTAAAAGTAGATCTAATTTATATAATGTAAAACTAGTGTTGTGAGAGAATAAAGAAGTAAATAAATAAAATGAGAAGAAAACAGAGGGAGAAAACAAATAAGATATAGATATCCATCACATTTATAAAACTAATTAAAACATGTTCACATTATATACATTTGAAACTGAATATTTCATTTTCATAGAACGAGTCAAACAACCATAAAAATAAATATAAAATATAATTAAGTGGTCTCACAACTGTTCATACTTTTTAATTTTTGGGCCCCATCTCGCGCATTTTACGCACCTGTCTAAATCTCAAGATATGTTAACGATAAATTAGGTAATGATAAATATACGACGCAATTTCTCGTCTTAAGTTTTTTTTTTAATAAAGAATATTGTACTTTTTCCAATAATAGGTGACGGATTGGCCAATTTAATGCCATTTCTCGTGGTTTTGGGGACAAAAGTTTTTGGAATCTTCTATGAAATTTTCATTTTTAAGTGTTTCTTTTTTAAATGTTTTTTTAGAGTTCAGAATAATGCTATATTCGGTTATCTTCTATACTATGAAACCAATAAACATATTTTAATTTAAAGAAATATTTATTTATATCAGATTTTAAATATTTTTATAATCTTTTTATTATTAATATTTGAATAATTCAACGATGAAATTTCATGTTGTATTAATGTAGATCACTTATATCGAGTTTAAAATAAATTATTTTTTAATTATTAAATATATATTAATATATATAGTGTTTAGATCGATATGTATTAAACAATATTATTAATTTTTCATTTGTATAAATGAATCTCCATCTTTTAAGATTTTCTTACTAATATAGTAAAATTACTATAAAAAGCGTAAATATTGAAATTTGGAGTTCTAACTGCTTCAATTTTCTATCTAAAATAATTAGGTAAACCAGTTGAAATAAACCTAAATTTATTTTATTAAATGCTTGTTTTATACGAAAGCTGAACAAAATTAAACAAATTCGGCACTCCCTATATGAGATTTAAAGAAACTTTGAAAATATAAATCCTTTTTCTAGTGGAAATACGAGTAATTTGTACTTTTTAGATAAAAATATGTTTTCTTAATTTATGATAATTTTTAATTTAACTAATATTGCTTTATTTATGATACTTAAGTTCAGTCAAATAGTTTATTACAAAATTAACATTTTTTTAAAGATGAGTCCAAGATTTCAGCCTTAACCAACTCGCAAATTAAAATTTTAAAATAAAATAAATAAATAAATAGCATTTTTTACCGAGGAAAAAGAATAAATAGCATTTTTTACCAAGAAAAAAGTTATGGTAAATTATATTAGCAGTAACCCAATTATAATTTTTTTTAATTCAATTACGGAAAGTTACAAAACCGTCATTTAACTGTCGAAACTATTTTAAAATCGGGTTTTGAAAATGGGGATCGACTTTAAAAACAAAATGGGAGTCGCCACCAATCCTTTTAGGTGTGATTGGATCACCTTGTAAAACGTTTTATTTAAAACATTTGATTTTGGTCCACGAAAAACAAGAAAACAGGTTCGGGAGTCGGTTACGTATGAGGAAGGGTTAGCACCCTCATAACGCCCAATAATTAGTAGCTAATCGATAAAATCATGTCCAAATGTTTGAAGTTTAAAAGTATTTAAAAATATGATTTCTTAAAGAAATTTCGAGCAATTTAAGTTAAAATTTGAGACTTTCTTGTTCCGAAGGAATATAAATATCACATCCAGTACGTTAGGACACGATATTTAAGAACCTTCGTAATCAAAATCATCTCAAGATTTACAAAACTTAAAAAAAGGTATTTAGTTATTTAGCCAAACTGAAAATCGTAACCCAGTACGTTAGGACACTATTTCCCGAATTTCTAAATACCAAAATATTGCCTTATTTTAAAAACTTTTTTTTAAAATATAATAGTTTTGTAAAAAAAATGGATTTTTTATTTTAAACAATAACCATGTAACAACATTGCGTTTATATACTATCGACATACATATTAAAGGCAATTATAATACATTAACATTTAATATAAATAATAATAATACAAAATACAACAAATAATAATTCATATACTAAAGCAATTACAAATACATGATAAAGTATAAACAAATACAATAAATAATAAAACAAATATGAACATATTTCATGCAAGATTAATAAATAAAATAAAAAAATATTACATACATATATAACGCAAACAATGTATAAATAAAGAGAATAGTATATAATGATTTTGAATAAATAAAATAAAATATAAATAATATAAATGAAGCATAAATCTATTTTGTATAAAATAATATAATAACTAATTTATAAAAATAATATATAATTAAAACAAAATAAAATGATGAAAAATATATATAATACACTAATCATGAATTTACATACACAATATAAACAATAAAATAGATTAGGTAATATGAATAAATTTTATAAAAATAAAGTTTTAAAAATAATATATAAATGTAACATAATAATATATAATATACAAAATATAATAATATATAAATTATTAAACAAGTAAAATAATACATATAGTAATAATTAAATATATATATATATAAAATAATACATATAATATATATATATATAGATTAAATACTAACAAATAAGGAAATAATATATAATATTTAATAAGGTAAAATAATTAAATATAATATAAAATAAAAAGATAAAAAAAAATAAAACAAAGAAACATGAATTAAAACAACAATTAAAACATATTAAAAGAACTAAATTAAAACACACGTTAAATTACAGGTGTTAAAATGTTAATAATACCAAATTTCAAAACGGCGTCGTTCGACTTATTAGCCTTTAAGGAACCAGAGGATCAAATTGAAACAAAGTGTAAATTTTTGGGCTAATTTAAAATAAATAAAAATGTCAGATTGGGTAAAATTAAAACAAATAAATTTTCAAAGGGACTGAAATGGAAAATTGCCCTTTTAACCAAAACGCGCGAATCCTCTTCTGGATACCGGGTCAACGCGCGGATCCTACAAGCATAAACGGCGTCGTTTTTTAAATGTTATATAAGCTAAGACTTAGGCAAAAAAATTCATTTAGAAACATGTTTTTTAAAAAAAAATTAGAAACTCTCTCAAAGCTTCTGCAAATGCAGGCCGTCATTTGGATGTTCGGACCACCACTCACGCGCTTCACGCGCGCCGTCACCTTCGGTGGCGCATGCATAAAACTTCGCCCTTTTTTATTTATTTATTCATTTTGTATAAAAGTATGTACAAATCGAAAAAAAAATAACATATAAAAAAAAGTAAAAATCACCTCTGTTTGATATTTTATTTCTGTAAAACTTTAGCGTTTTGCGTATGTCTATTCTGCTGTGCCCTGTGTTTACAGATTACATGGGTTTTATACCCGAAAAAACAAAAAGGAAATAATAAAAAAAGATGTCATTTTGCTGCTGTTATTTCCTTTCTTGTGCAGGTCGAAGCGGAGATCTCGTCTGCGCGTTGATGGTGTGATTGAGCGCGAGATCACGGCTTGACAAGGGGGCTGTGTGAGGCGTCGATTGCGTCGTGAAGGCTGGGGGCTTGCTGTGGCGGCGCCTAGGGTTTCCAGAAACCCTAGGCTCACTGTTTCTGCTTAACATTTGGGCCAAGGGTGTAAGTGGGCCAATTAGGTTTAGATTGGGTTGTTGGGTATCTGTTTGGGCTTAAGTGGGTTTCGGGTATTATTTTGGTCTGGGTTTTAAGGTTGTAAAGGGATTGTTTAAAGGATTTGGATTTTTTTTTTGTATGGTTTGTTTGATGGGCCCGGGCAAAATTGTGTGCTTACAGCTGCCCCTCTTTGCTCATTGTTGTGAAACGAGAATAGAGCAAAGACTATAAAAGGACCAATTTTGACCGGTCTTAGCCAAGCCTCGACTTCTTGATCGTTGTCTCCTTCAAATGACTCCCACTCCACTCAACTTAAACGGTATTGGAACTTCATCTTGATTTCAGCAAGTTTGATAGCTTCAACTTCATGAAGGCAGTATCCACTATCTTTTGATCTGCTCCACTGCAAACTTAGGGAAATAAGATTTGATATTTTCAATCTGATCCCTGCAAACTCAGGGATCACCAGACTGATGTCTTCGACCTGCTTCTTGCAACTTCAAGAATGCCAGATCTGCTATTTTCAATCTGCTTCCTGCAAAGCTCAGGAAGGCAAGATCTGATGTCTTCGATCTGTTTACGCAACTTCGTGGAGTGCGGATCGCGCTATCTTGATCGCTCCACTGCAAACTCGGGGATGCAGTTGGTGGTTAAATCTGTTCCACTACTGCTTAGGGAGACAAGATTTGTCGTTCGATCTTGGTCCACTACTGCTTAGGGAGACAAGATCTACAATCTTTGACCTATTCCACTGCTGGTCAGTGAGATAGGACTGGTGGCTTAAATCTGTTCCACTACTGCTTAGGGAGACAAGATTTGCCGTTCGATCTTGGTCTTCTACTGCTTAGGGCGACAATATCTACAATCTTTGACCTATTCCACTGCTGGTCAGGGAGATAGGGCTGGTGGCTTAAATCTGTTCCACTACTGCTTAGGGAGACAAGATTTGCCTTTCGATCTTGGTTCCTTACTGCTTAGGGTGACAAGATCTACAATCTTTGACCTATTCCACTGCTGGTCAGGGAGATAGGGCTGATGGCTTAAATCTGTTCCACTACTGCTTAGAGAGACAAGATTTGCCGTTCGATCTTGGTCTCTCATCGCTTAGGGCGACAAGATCTACAATCTTTGACCTATTTCCTTCTTTGAGTCGGGGAGATAGGGCTGGTGGCTTAAATTTGTTCCACTACTGCTTAGAGAGACAAGATTTGCCGTTCGATCTTGGTCCTCTACTGCTTAGGGCGACAAGATCTACAATCTTTGACCTATTCCACTGCTGGTCAGGGAGATAGGGCTGGTGGCTTAAATCTGTTCCACTACTGCTTAGGGAGACAAGATTTGTCGTTCGATCTTGGTCCTCTACTACTTAGGGCGACAAGATCTACAATCTTTGACCTATTCCACTGCTGGTCAGGGAGATAGGACTGATGTCTCCGATCTGCTCCTGCAACCTCAGGATTGTCAGTTCTGCTTTTTTAATCTGCTCCCTGCAAACTCAGGGATACCAGACTAATATCTTCTACCTTGCTACATAACCTGTAGAATGGGTATATGTTTATGTCCAATATTTAGGATGCTTTGATCGAAATGTATCAGATGCTCCTATTTAGACATGTTATGAAAATGTTATGAAGATGATTCCTGTTTCAAGGATTAGGATGCAATGACCGAAATGAATCAAATGCTCCTAATGCAATTTACAAAAATGTTATGAGTATGATTCCCATCCTAGGTGTTATTACTCATTTGTTTTTCATTCATGTTCTGCTCAAATAATTTGCCCCAATGTAATTTCTAAGTCAGCCCCGCTTGAACCTTGGGACATGAAGTTGGTATCTCCCACTGCATGACTTGGGGAATGACATTTGGTTTCTTTCATATTTACATTACCACTCAGAGGTACAGAACTTGTATCACTTTCAATCTGTTACACCATTCCCTGGGTGTAATGACCAGATATGTGTGTCTGAATGGACTCAGGGTATCCCGACAATGATCCCTTTTTATACTTGGATTGACCTTGTTCGTCATTTTTCGATGTGGTATTACCAATAGAATTGTCTTAGCCAATAAGTATCCGAAGAGATAATCATTTTCCAATGTTTCCAATCCCTTAGACTTGGTGAGTTCTGAACGATAGTCCTGTTTCAAATTCTCATATTATTTAGAAGCTTCCAAAGTAATATACGAAACTCCTTTTATGAAAGTGTTTTTAATCCATTAATCATTATTTCAATATAAATGCTTGAAAAAGAACACGAGAATGGACGAGAAAGAAATTGTTCAGGAGCATAGCTCAGAAAAAATAATTTAATCAAAGATAATCCAGGAAATAAAAGAAATTGATTTGGGTGTATCTCAAAAGAATAAAGCAATCAAAGATAAGGAATCCAAAAATGGGTAAGATAGAAGTTAGGGGCCCCAGATATCGCAACCTGAGCTTCTTTGTTCCAACTTCTTGAGGACCATTTTAAGCTCAATATGTGTTTAGGGGATCCGGAGTACTTTGTCGATGCCCCAAGACGTGACATACTTCCTCTTTGCTAATTCAGGTGTAGCAAGACTACTGCATGTTCCACTTTTGGTCTAAATTTGAGCCGCCCTTTTCGGGTTTTCAACTCAAATCCCTTTTGGTCTCAAAGCGCCCTTTTCGGGTTTTCGCATTGGCCTCTCCTTTTTCTTTCTTTCTTTCTTTCTTTTTTTTTTGAGGCGAAAATTTGAACTCGATGTGCCCTTTGCGGGTTTTCACCTTAGTCTTTCCTCTTTCAGATAAAATCCTTCTTGATCGAACCTGAATTTTGCAGATTGGACAAGTCTTTGGCATTCATCTCAGTCAATATCAATGCTCCTCTAGAACAGGTCGTCTTTGGCATCTGCTTTCTTCTAAAATTGTTTTATAGAAGAAATGTCATTTTCAACATTAGGTTCCCTTGTGGGATTCTCTAGGATGAACCTCTTTATCTGATCGTGATGGATAACTTTAATCTTTTCTTCAACTAGGTTTAATTGGCAAAATGTTTCAATTCAATAAACCAATGGGTAAGATGTTGCCCCAGTGAAGGTTTCGGCCGACGTTCAATTAAGACAAAGGGTAAATGGTAGCTTCTTATGCCAATCCTTACAAGTCTTAGCCACCTTTGTTTTTTTTTTTTTGCAAATTTTGCTGCACTGTGATATGCTGCCTGATCTTTAGACAAACTGTAAACTTTGACTTTGTACAGTTATTTAAACGCGATCTTTTATGGCATTTGATCTTTTCTTTCATTTTTGAATTTTTGAATTTTTTTTGACGAATTTGATGACTTCGACCTTGTAACATTGGCATATGAAGCTACTTCCACTCTCTTAGTGAAGTAAACGATAACTATGCCGATGAGTCAATATTGACTAAAAGCTTTTGGCCCCATCACATCCATGCCCCACTTATGAAAATTTTGGGAAGAAGTGAAGAAAACGCATAAATCTTGTCTTCTTAAATACAACATTTGCGGTACAATTGAAGCAATCTCCCTTTTGTGGTAGACCAACAGTACCCCATCCTCTTGTTTAGCCCGCGTCTTATTAATGCAGGCATGTCCTGATATGATCGTGCTAAAATATCTTCGAATTATAGAAAATAACTAAATAATATCTCGCTTTATTTCTGTGGTGAGCTAGGCTTCGATCTTCATTCCTTTCCTAGGCTCGCAATATCCATTGACCCTATGTAAGGTGAGGTCTGTTTTTTATCTTGTTAAACCATTCTTAACAAATCAAAAGGTAGGTTACAATCTCTGTCATCTTCGAAGTCCTTAGATCCCTAGACCCATATCTCATTTAAAAAGGAGTCGAAGAATAACGTCGCTCACGTCGTTGATATCTGGGTACCTAAGCATAAAGGCAAGAAATCCAAAGAATAAATGATTCTAAGGATGATTACTTGTATGGTAATGAATAAAGAATGAAAGAGTAAAAAAATGTATAGTAGAAAAAATAAAAGAATATGTACTCAAAAGATGCATTTTATTGAAATAAGAATTTAGGACACAAGCCTATTTCACAAAAGGGTCTTATTGCCTCTAGGCTTAAGGCAACAAGCATGTTTTGCACATTACTCTAGATTAGCCCTAAAAGTACAGGGATTTCTTCCACAGTTTCATTATTCAAATCACTCCCAAGTACACAAGGGCTTGTAAACTTCGTTCTCTAATTCCCTCTTCGCTTTCGATTTCTTCAAGGGATCATAACTTTCTTGTCTCCATGATTGGGTAGTGGGTTCTTCACACTGGGTGTATCATCAATCTTGACAACTCCCATTTTAAGAAGTCTCTCAACTACATTTTTGAAGGCAGTGCAATTTTCTATTGAATGCCCCGTTACTCCTGCGTAGTAATCACATTGAACGTTGGAGTTATACCATTTAGGATATGGGGGTTGTAACGGCCGCAGATATTATGAGGACACTATATGCGCGTCAAATAAACTTTGATATAGCTCCTTATACGTCATCGGGATTGGCGTAAATTGGAGCTTTTCAGAATTTTGCCTTGGAGAAACCTGATCGTTGGTAGTTACCGTCATTGGCTAGTTCATTGCTATTGGCTCCGAATGGCTCTTGTTATCTCTACCAGTATTATTCATTTTCTTTTCCTTCTTCTTAAAGGCTTTTGAGGTCCATTCTCCTCCTTCCTTTGTTTCTACCAGAGCCACCGGCTTGGCTTGATCATCATTCGGGTTAAATCCTGAACCCATTGGAGAATTCAATAGGGCCGAAGTATGACATTGGGGTCTAACAATGACGGGTCCCCCATGCAGATGCGTGTCTGGTTGAGTCGAGATACCTATTGGAGAATAAACGATGTCTTCCTCATCATCCTCATTATTGTCCTTCGAGCCACTTCTTTTTCCAAGTCCTCCGCTAGTAAATCGAGTTAATGGCCTATCATATTCCTTTGGGATTCCCGCATTTCTTGTTGGATCTCGGTCAATTGCCCTTGCATTTGCATTTACATTTGTTCTATTCTTTCCAACCTTTGCTCCATGTTTTCCAGGTTAACTGAAATATTTTTACCTAATTAGGGTCCTTTTATAAAAGCCTAATGCAAATGATGCCATGTAATGCGAATGCATGAATGCAAAGAGAGAGGCGTTGATTCGAATTCGATTACATTAGAAAACTTTTCTAGAAAGCAAATTTCTTTACATAAAACGGATCGCATACACGACCTTATCCTCATAGTCCAAGTGAAAACATGAATCCCTTCTTCGCAAAAGTCAAGTCTTACAAACTTCTAATATATGCCTCATCTAGCTCCTTTTTGCTTGATCTGGGACGCGACTCACTGCTCCATAATACTCGTTAGCTTCTTCAAGAAAGTCGAGACGTGGTGATTCTCGATTTGTCTTTGTCAGCTTGAATCCTTGGGTAATAAAGTCTTGTATTCCTTCGCCGGCTATCAGTCTTCTCTTGTTGTGTTCACTTAAACTATATTCGGACGAGACCGTATTATAATCAACTTTATCAAAAAACCCATTTTTTTATGACAAACTTTTCTATTTAGCAATCGAATTTGAAATCAACACCTCTTTTCTATGATATGAATGCAATCAAAATACAAGAAAACACGTTAGTACAGAAGAAATAAACAACATAGAACACCTATTTGGGTGACTACTAAGGTTTAGCATAGTTCTACCTAGGGTGGGTTCCTATGTTCTCTACGTGTGGTTTAGCTCTAAAGTTGAGGTACCCGAACTAGCAGATTCCTCGATCCTCACCCATTATAAGCTCATATGGACCGAGTTCGGTTCAGGGGAATACATTTCCCTATGGTCGCTGCGGAGGTGAAAACCTCACGAAGACATAGGTACGGATGTATCGGCGATTCACTATCTCCGCACGGAGGTGAAAACCTCACGAAGGAGTAACTTCTCACTCCCACTTAAGGGTGTGACCACGACGGTCATGCAGTGCAATGCAGAGCAATATATTTAAAACAACATGCAATAAAAGGATCATATTTTTAAAATCAGAATTTTAAATTCAAACAAAAGGACATGAAATTATCAATTTTACGGCCTGAGTCTCTTGGTCCCCAGCGGAGTCGCCAAGCTGTCGAAACCATTTTAAAATCAGGTTTTGAAAATGGGGATCGACTTTAAAAATAAAATGGGAGTCGCCACCAATCCTTTTAGGTGTGATTGGATCACCTTGTAAAACGTTTTATTTAAAACATTTGATTTTGGTCCACGAAAAACAAGAAAACAGGTTCAAGAGTCGGTTACGTATGAGGAAGGGTTAGCACCCTCATAACGCCAAAAAATTGGTACCTAATCGATAAAATCATGTCCAAATGTTTGAAGTTTAAAAGTATTTAAAAATATGATTTCTTAAAGAAATTTCGAGCAATTTAAGTTAAAATTTGAGACTTTCTTGTTCCGAAGGAATATAAATATCACATCCAGTACGTTAGGACACGATATTTAAGAACCTTCGTAATCAAAATCATCTCAAGATTTACAAAACTTGAAAAATGGTATTTAGTTATTTAACCAAACGGAAAATCGCAACCCAGTACGTTAGGACACTATTTCCCGAATTTCTAAATACCAAAACATTGCCTTATTTTAAAAACTTTTTTTTTAAAATATAATAGTTTTGCAAAAAAAAAATGGATTTTTTATTTTAAACAATAACCATGTAACAACATTGCGTTTATATACTATCGACATACATATTAAAGGCAATTATAATATATTAACATTTAATATAAATAATAATAATACAAATACAACAAATAATAATTCCTATACTAAAGCAATTACAAATACATGATGAAGTATAAACAAATACAATAAATAATAAAATAAATATGAACATATTTCATGCAAGATTAATAAAAAAAATAAAAAAAATATTACATACATATATAACGCAAACAATGTATAAATAAAAAGAATAGTATATAATGATTTTGAATAAATAAATAAAATATAAATAATATAAATGAAACATAAATCTATTTTGTATAAAATAATATAATAACTAATTTATGAAAATAATATATAATTAAAACAAAATAAAATGATGAAAAATATATATAATACACTAATCATGAATTTACATTCACAATATAAACAATAAAATAGATTAGGTAATATGAATAAATTTTATAAAAATAAAGTTTTAAAAATAATATATAAATGTAACATAATAATATATAATATACAAAATATAATAATATATAAATTATTAAACAAGTAAAATAATACATATAGTAATAATTAAATATATATATAAAAAATAATACATATAAAAAATATATATATATAGATTTCGTACTAATAAATAAGGAAATAATATATAATATTTAATAAGGTAAAATAATTAAATATAATATAAAATAAAAAAGATAAAAAAAATAAAACAAAGAAACATGGATTAAAACAGCAATTAAAACATATTAAAAGAACTAAATTAAAACACACGTTAAATTACAGGTGTTAAAATGTTAATACCAAATTTCAAAACGGCGTCGTTCTGCTTATTAGCCTTTAAGGAACCAGAGGATCACATTGAAACAAAGTGTAAATTTTTGGGCTAATTTAAAATAAATAAAAATGTCAGATTGGGTAAAATTAAAATAAATAAAATTTCAAAGGGACTGAAATGGAAAATTACCCTTTTAACCAAAACGCGCGGATCCTCTTCTGGATACCGGGTCAACGTGCGGATCCTACAAGCATAAACGGCGTCGTTTTTTAAATGTTATATAAGCTAAGACTTAGGCAAAAAAATTCATTTAGAAACCTGTTTAAAAAAAAATAGAAATTCTCTCAAAGCTTCTCGTCTGGGCTCCGTCGCTGGATGTTCGGACCACCACTCAACGCGCTTCACGCGCCGTCACCTTCGGTGGCGCACAGGTAAAACTTCGACCCCTTTATTTATTTATTTATTCTGTTTTGTATAAAAGTATGTACAAATCGAAAAAAAAATAACATATAAAAAAAAAAGTAAAAATCACCTCTGTTTGATATTTTATTTCTGTAAAACTTTAGCGTTTTGCGTATGTCTATTCTGCTGTGCCCTGTGTTTACAGATTACATGGGTTTTATACCCGAAAAAACAAAAAGGAAATAAAAAAAAAAAGATGCCATTTTGCTGCTGTTATTTCCTTTCTTGTGCAGGTTGAAGCGGAGATCTCGTCTGCGCGTTGATGGTGTGATTCGGGCGCAGATCACGGCTTGACGAGGGACTGGTGTGAGGCGTCGATTTCGTCGTGAAGGTTGGGGGCTTGCTGTGGCGGCGCCTTCTAGAAACCCTAGGCTCACTGTTTTTGCTTAACATTTGGGCCAAGGGTGTAAGTGGGCCAATTGGGTTTAGATTGGGTTGTTGGGTATCTGTTTGGGCTTAAGTGGGTTTCGGGTATTATTTTGGTCTGGGTTTTAAGGTTGTAAAGGGACTGTTTAAAGGATTTGGACTTTATTTTTTTTTGTATGGTTTGTTTGATGGGCCCGGGCAAAATTGTGTGCTTACACTAACTATTTGTTATTTTTAGCACTCTATTATAAAAATTACAAAATAGTCCCTCAGTTATTCAATTTTATCTTTTTTATCACCGGACTATTTTGAAATTTTAAAATTTTTCATTTTTAGATTAACTAGTTGGTGACCAAATAATTTTCAAATTTACATTTAATTGAGGAAAAGCAATCCACATCTAAATGTACAAATTTACAATTTTAATTTTTTAAGTTATAGAGAAAAATAAATTGAGGACAATGTTAGAGCCGTAAAACAAATTCTGATATCAAAATATAATAAATTAATATTTGTCGTGTCAAATCATTAAGAACAAAAACTAGATATGAAAGTGTACTTAAATCCATTGATATCTTGAAATTTTCAAACATTGTAATTTTAATCTTCCAAATTAACACATAGAAAGTGACTCTCTTTTATGACGATGGAATGTCATAAAAGTTACGAATGTATAATTTAAAAACAATAACTTTAATATATAACTTTTGTATATTAACTTTAATTTTTATTAAATTGATAATAATATATAATTATTTTTATTATAGGTGCGATGTCTATATTATTAAAAAAAAAAAAACATCTTTATCCCTTCCTTCTATCGTTAGTACAGTTAAAAGTCTTCACGAACAAGTATGAGATAACATTACGTGACTTTGGGATATAATAAAATAGTAAAAGAAAAAACACTTAGTTATATCCTAATAACATTTGTAGAATTTTTATTATTATTAAACTTATAGATATTTTTTTTATTAGCAGTGGACAAAATGTTTATTTTTAATATACTAATAAAATGTTTTGCCTATTAATGAACATGGTAATAATTTTTCGTATGGCATTTAAAAGTTTATTTTTGAAATAAGTAAAAAAAAAATCTAAACATAATTAAACAGTGAAGTTGTTGTCTTTATTAATTGGACCGACGCGATCCTTATGCTTTACATATTCAAATTTTACTGAATACGGAATTCATGACATCGATGCCTTTAACTTGTTCGTATCTGAAGGTTAACAACATCCTTAAATGTGTGGCACTGGACAAGTTCCACAATAATTTAATGTATGTTAATACTTTATAATTTTTATATTATTAATATTTTAACAGTTTAATAATAACAATATTTTATATATTCCATTCATATAAGATTTATATATCAAAATTTGAGTAGTTAATTTCTTTAATTATCTATTTTATATAAATATTTTAGCTATTAAATATATATTAATATAGACAATATATTATATTGATATAAATAAAAATTTACATAAATAATAATTATAATTATATTAACAAATTTAATAGTTAATTTGTTAAAATATTAACAATACAAAAAATTAAGAATGTGTAAAATTAATTTAGTTTTATTTTGATAGATCCAAAGAAAATAGTGCATAAAAATGATGTTAATCATTAATAATGTTTAAAGGTAGCTTTAAGGACACCATATCTATTCTGGCAAAAAACAAAAAGAAAAAGAAGAAAAAAAAAACGATTGGAATATTTGTTAATCCTTATCAATATCATATTGATTTGTCGGCATTCTATTCAAACCCGAGTGCGAAAAGTTGTGACAAGTGCGCAAACCCTAAAAACACAAATATTAAGAAAACCCCCTTATATTTTTCTAGAAACTCTAATCAAATCCAATTTATGTTTTCTCTTTCTTACTTTCTTTGAAGTAAAGTTGTGTTTGTAACTTATAGTTTAGTTTGACGCCTACGATTGTGATAAAACGTATACTCGTATAATTTATACTCTGAATCTATTAAATCTTATAGAATTATATGAATTAACGTAAGCAAGCTTTAAATTTTGACGATAGATTAAATAGCATATTAGGGATGAGGATAGAAAATTTATTTAAGAATATCAAAATTAAATTCTAATTTTTATGATAGTAAAAATGTAATTTTATTATTTAAATAATTTATATATTTATAATTTTTAAAGAGTTAAATAAAATTTTTATTATTTTTAGTGAAGATTAAAGCGTAATTTTATTTTTATTAGTTTAAAAACCTAAATAGAGAATTTTCTATTTTAGGCCTAGAACATTCAATCAAGTTTAGCAAAAATCAAAAATAAAGGAAAAGTGATATTCAAGAAGCCATGTTGGTAAAGGAAAACTTCACAAGTTATGTATATCTTATCCCCATTTCATACATTTACATTTGCAAAAAAAGGCATGTTTGATTGAATCCAAAATGCAAAAAGGAAAATTATGGAAGTCCAGCCAACCAAAATGGAATGGAATTCTTTTTAAACTTTGAAAGACTCGTCATTGTGCTTTCCCTATAAATATATATTAATCATTCATTATGTACAAAACGAAAATAGTAGCAGTAGAAAGTGGACAAAACATTTGCAAAAAGGAAATTAAAGATACTACACATCATTAAATCATAATCACCCACATTACTTTATTCTATATATCATCATCTTTTTCATATCCCTCCACCACAATTCCAATCTTCATTATATCATCCTAAATATTTTATATGTAAGTAGTGGAATTTTTTTTAAAAAATTAAACACAATTTTATGCGATATAAATTGTTAGCATAATTTAATACACATGTCCTATTGGTTTAATGCCAAACGTCAAACTCTCAACTTATACAACAAAGTGGGGTTTACTGAACCGCTATTATTGAGATATATTGTAGCGTTTGATATGATAGAAAGTAATCACTTTTCTAAATTCAATTAATTAAAAAATAATTTTAACGTTTGGTATGTCAATTTTTTTTTACTTTCTTTGGAATCTAACTCTCTCTTAGGAGTTACTTTCTTAATAAAACTTAATTCATAGTAAAAAAATTATTTTACTAGAAAAACTTATTAGTAAACAAACATATAAAATATTGAAACCTTTTGAAAGAAAATAAAAATTGAAATCTTGAATTTATTCATTAAATTTTTTAGAAAAAGCGGATTGAATTGCCAAAAAAAAGCTTAAAAATACAATTAAGGCCACTAATGTTTATATATTTTATCAAAATGGTCAAATTTATCATTAAGCCTAAGCAACAATGGGGGTCGAATTCAATACCGTGTGTGTGGTTTTTGTCTGAAATAGAGATTGGAGCATATATATTATTAATATTAATATAGTTGGTCTACCGACAGATTGTTTTGTCGCCGTTGGATTTGGATTTCAACGATGATGTTGATGTTTGTCTCCGCAACTAAACAATCTAAGATGGGGATAAGAAATAACGACAAAACCCATTTCCCAATCAAACATGGCTAAATGTAAGAGATCTTTATTCCTTCAATTTGATATCTTAATTCGATTTTAGTTAAATTTAACATTATTTTTATTTAAATTTAATCATTATTTTTAAAAAAAAATTACAAATACAAGACAAGACAATACAATTACAAATACAAGTTCATGTTCGACCAACCACAATTTAGAATCAATTAATACAATACACAACACATGAAGAACCGAACAAAAGTTGGATCAATTCAAAAAGAAACCCGACAAAGTCCACACAAGTCTATGCATATGGTGAAGGGAGACCAATACATCACAACTGAAGATAGTGAGACTCAAACCCAGGCTTTCAAGGTAAAAGAATTAAGTAGTAAAAAATATTTAAATGTTTAAAAAATAAAAAAAATAAAAAATTAGAATTGTATTTTGGAATAAGTCGAGCCTAAGCAATTGAAACATTATTAGAAATTCTATCACACGTACATGTGTGTAAAAATTACGTATTTAGAACACATGAGTGTGTTTAAAATAACATACAATAAACAATAAAATGTATGGTTTGAAATTAATTAATAATTACACATGCAATGTGTATGATATTAAAATTAGATTAAATTGCGAGTAAACGAAAATTAAACGTGTAAATACATTAGATTAATAATATTAAATGCACTACAATTGTTTATTATGGTGTTATCATCAATCTTGAGTTGATGTCGAGTTAACTTATGACATCAATTTAATTAATAACATTTTTAATATATACAATTGATTGAGGTAATAAGGTGTGCATAATAAAATTAAAATATATTAAAATATTAAAATAAAATTTTGGGTGTACAATAAATTTAAAGTTTTTTTAATACACTTGGCTTGGATTCAAATCTCATCATATGTATATTTTTTATTACTTGTTTTAAAATATAAAGACAAAAATACTCTCTAATACGATAACTTATTTAAAATATAAAAATACATTTTAATAATTTTTCTAACCAGATTATTCCCATATTAACTCGTAATACCTATTTAATCAAGAGTTTAAATAATAATATATATTTATACGAATTTAGTGAATGCATTGTCAACAACCTTTTTGTTTTAAAACTATTAATTGCTAGTTCTTTATTGTTACATTGACTTTCAACTATAATGTTACCTTTGATAATTCGCATCTTCGGATAACATTTAAAATATATTACATATATATAAATGTTAAAAAAATTAATATATTACTAGAAATTCTATCACACGTGTAAGCGTGTGGAAACTATAAATTTAAAACACAAAGATTTATTTAAAAATAATATATAATAAATAATGAATTGTATGGTTTGAAACTAATTAACAATATCATATGAAATATATACGTTATTAAAATAAAAAAATCATTAAATTATTTATTATGGTGTTGTCATTAATCTTGAGTCGGTGTCGACTTAACTTATGACACTAAATCAATTAAGTATATTATTAATATATACAACTGATGGGGGAAATAAAGTGTGCGTAATAAAATTAAATATATAAAAATATTAAAATAAAACTTTAGTTGAATGATCAATTAAAGGTTTTTACTAAAGTAAATTGTGTGGGTTCAAATCTCACAATATGTATTTTCTTATTAATTTTTTAAGTAAAAAGATTAAATCCCGTAACTTCTTAACCGAGTTGGTAATCTAATTAAGGGAAACACCAACCCAATAAAAAATTTAAATAATGATATAGATTACATAAATTTAACGTAGTTATTTTGTATGTTAATTTATTTATGTTATTTTCATGTGATATAATCATATCAATGTCCTACATTACCCGATCACCACTCATATTCTTTGTTCAATTAGACCTAAATGATGACCTTCCTTCATTGTTAAGAGGAAAAGAAAGTTGGATTTTATTTTTCAAAAAGTTTTAAAGGAGTAAAGACAACCAAGTAGATGTAATTTCGCAAAAGCATCAAATTTCTTTTCATTGATGAAATATGTTGAAAATGAAGATTGCTTATTTAATTAGATTTTATTGAGGTTGTTAGAAATACTCACTCAAATGTTTAAATATTTATATAAAGCAGCATAATTATTGATCTCCATCAGGAAATTGTCATATGTATTATTTGTGTAATTTTTTTTTTTTTTAGAATACCATTTGAGGGTGTGAGGAGGTTTCTTGACTTGATGGTTTGTATATTAATTAATAATCCATTAAAACTTAAAAGGTGAGATTTTTTGAGATATTTTTTGAGAATGACACAGATATTACTTGACGAACAAGAAGTGTTGTTACAAAACAATTCTAGCAAAAGAAAAGGAGATTTTTATTTTTTTTTGAAATTGTTGGTAGGAAAATAACTTCAACAGCATAAATATCCGAGAATAGTTTTAACTTTTTTTTTAGTATAGAGTCTTTAACTCTTAATATGGTTTAAGGTTTTTTTTTGGACAATCTATTTATTTATTGTTAATGTATAAATAACGATAACAGTAAAATTAAATATTATAATAATTTTATAACGTAAAATAAAAAAATTAAATGCATTGTATTAAAAATAAACGTCCATCCAAATAAATTTTTAGTAACAAAAGAAAAAAAATGTAGAAAGAGAGGATTGTATTCCTATATTATGATTTTTGGATTCCAAAGAAAATATTCCAAAAAGGCAAAAAGTAGGTGAACCTTTAGCTATCTTGTTGAAGCTCATAGCATTGCCATGGGACCACCATAACTGCACCCCACACGCATGCATCGATAGCTTCTTCTTTTTTTTTTCTTTATACATTACATTATAATGGTTAAAAAATTTCAAATATTTTATATAGAAGTATTGAAAGACATAAACAGTTTCTTTAATAATTTTTGTTGTTGTTAAATTTTTTATTTGTTTATATTTTTAATAACTCTAATATAATTAGAAATTTTGTTATTAATATAAAATTTCAATTATCTTTTAAATTTTTTTTATATTACTCACGAGTCATAATTTAATTAATATCAACTTTATCCATCAATGATAAATAAAACAAAGTGATAAAAATATTGCATTCATAAAGTCAAATAAACAGTTTAATAAAAAATAAATATCATAACAATTTACTTTTATTACTTAATTAATAATTATTATTCTTTAGAAAATTAACATTACTTAACTCATATTTTTAAAATTTATTTTTTGTATTTTTAGAAAATGTCACGGAACCATTTTGCTTAAGACAATCTAGTTATATATATCTGTGCATATTATTTAAAGTGAGGTTGTTTGCTCTGTGATTTTAATTTTCAATTAAAATCGGATATTCATCGTCAATAGTAATATAGTAATGGTTAATTTTCTTGTGTTAATTTTAATTTTATATATTCTTACATTATTATATTGCAATTCGCATATATATGGCGTATGTCATGTCATTATGTTACTCATATTAATATATAACTCAATACATTTATTAAACTTTTTTTAATAATTGCGAGAAGATAATAAAATTATTTAGGATCAAACTCAAATTCTCGTTCCTATAACATATTAATTTTAGCATCTATTACGTCTATTTCTTAATTTCTATAGCATTTAGAATTTTCAAATTTATAAATATTACATAGAGTTTATCATCTTTTATAGGTGTATTTATAATTTCATATAAAAATATTAATAGCTTTGAGTTGTAAAATATTAATAACATCGTTGAATCATAACTAATTTATATAGAACGATATTTAAAACTCTTGTCGAATACTTTTATTTTTCCTCAATCTAGTATTATAGAAAAATAATAATACCGTCCATCCACTAAAACCAAAAGTAAAAAGAAACAGACAACCGACAAATTTATGCTACGAGAAAAAGGAAGAACTAACTAAGCTTCCGTATCATATCACGATATTTTAGTTGGATAAACGAGCTTCTTCAATTTTCTCGAGATCTGGTGACCGAACTGGAAGCAAACCTTCGGGATAAATTGATTAATAATATAAAATAATATTCAAAATATATAAAAGAAAGCGACATATCAAAGGTGGATTAATGGGTATACAGAAATAATCACGACAAGTGTGGCGCGTGGAAACCACGACTAATTAATGTTCATTAATTAAAAAGAGCACATCTTTAGTGCTAGATTTAAAAAAAAAAAAAAACAACTAATTATTGTTCATTATTATTAAATTACATAATTGTTCATTAATTAGTTTTATTATATTCAGGAATGTGGAATATTGGAGCTTGCGTCTGTCACAATCCTTCCATTGTTTGTCGGTTCCTTGTTTTCTCTAAACTAAATAAAACTAGTGGATAGTTTATTCATTGTATCTCGTGTTTTCTCATCGTTTGTATTAATTATAAAAATATTTTTTATCAAATCGATTCGATATTTGATCTAAAAAATATTTATATTAATATTTTTAAAATAATTAAATTTTTTTATATAAAATAAATAATTAAAAAAATTTAATTTATATCAAATTTAACATGCTAATTTATATAAATAAAATAAGAAATATGACAATTAAATTATTAAAATATTAATAATTGAGTATCTAAGATTTCAACTTGAAATTAGGTACAATGAATCATAAAATTTTTACTGCAATATTAATATTCTTTTTCAAGTCGAAAAAAATCGTAGTTCTTAATTGACAAAAAATTAATATATTCCGTGACATAAGCTTTCTTTAAACTTATATATATAATTTTTCAAAATAACGTACCTGAATTATTTCTGCTCCATCAAATACATATCGTATAAAACGCCACAATTTTGTCATGTACACAAGTTTCACATCATCTTTCTTTTCCTTTTTTTAAGGACAAATCCTTTTTATTTTCAAATGAAAAAAAAAAAAAAGAGAGACAAAATGGCCTTCTATTCTTTTTCTTTTTTCCTCTCACTTGTTAAAAAAAATATCTTATTGATTTTTTTTTCTCAAAATTCTTATCAGTTCGAAAAGTGAAAGGATCTTTTCAAGTTTTCCTTTTTATCTTTATTTTAAAGAGAAATTATAAAACAAACACATTTTTAAATTATTGACGTGACACTTATGAGTTGACATTCCACTAGCACTAGATGATTTATTATTTACAAATTGAACATGTCAATAAGTTAAGGTTGTGAAATAAACGACCATTCTAGTTCAAAACAAAATTATAAAAGTTATATGATCCCAACATGTTCTTTTAATTATTTATAAAACTTAATTTTCATAAATATGAGAATTATTTTAAAATTTAACTCAATTGATATCATTTTTATTTTGTAATAATTAAAAATATATGAGTTAATGTAAAAAGATTTAGAATTATAAATAATAATAATAATAATTATATAAAAAATAAGTTACGAAATTATGTGCGAGTATTGTACAATTCTTTTATCCATGTTATTATTTTAATCCCTGGTTCATAAATGATTAGTTGTATGTATAATCATTCATAATTATTTTTAATTTGCCAAAGAATAAGATTATTCACGCAATTATTTAGTTTGTTCTCTTTTGATCGTTCAACTATTAAAATTTTTTTGTTTTAGTTATTTAACTTTTCAAAATTAAATATTTTAATCACTGTTCTGTTAGTTGTTTAACGAAAGTCTAACGTAAGCTTTATTTTATTGGTCTAATAACAAATTTAGCCTCAAATATTTATACAAGCTATCAATTTGATCTTAAATCTAAAAATAAACAAATTTAACCCTTAATGTTTAAAAGATTTATCATTTAGTCCTAATTAAAAATATTTAAAACATCTTAAAATTTGTTGAAATAAATATAAATCATAATAAAAATAAGCTTTTGTTTACAAGTGAGATTAACAAGGGGAGGATGTGATGGTTCATCTTTGAGTAAGGCAAAAAGTCACTAAAAGTTAGGATGACCTTATGGTGAAAGAGTCTAAAGGAAAGAAGTTTTTGATATGGAAAGAGACTTAACCTCCTTCAAATCCCGTCATGGGTTTTTATATTGGAAGACAAGGATGTTTACGTGGTTAGGGATTATTGACAATAAGATCACAGTTTGTTCCCTTGAAGTGACGGTGATGTGACATTCTAAGATATGATTCGGTAAGTTTGGTTCCCCACGTGCATCCCATGTATGTTTAGCGAAGGCCAACTTAAGTAAGCTTTCTGTTATATTGTGGTGTAAGTCTCGATAGATCTATTTGGCTCAATAATTCACTTATCGTGAGAGGTGGTAGGTTCGTCACAGAAGGAATCGCATGGACATGTATAAAGACTCATGGTGGAGGTATAACCAAATTTTAAAAAAGTAAATAGAAAAATATTTTAAAAAGTTTTGTATCAAAAGTGACTTTCAACAATATATTCCACTTTATTCTTTCATTCTCTCAATTGATGAAGTTTGAAATATCAAATGCTATGGTCTTGTTTTACAATCTCTTGCCAATGTAGAGCTAGAAATGATAAAGACATGAGAACAATAGAACTTGAAACCAACACTACCTTTGCAGCAAAGAGTAAAACCATTAGGGTTTGTGTCATCAAGTGTCAACCCAACCATTTTGTCGGCTTTATAATTAAAATTGTTAAATTTGAGCTTGTTTCTAAGTTTTAATCAGGCATTTGAGATGAACAATGTAATAAAAAAAAAGACTAAATCAAAATAGATTGAATAAAAAAATAATTTTTAATTTTTGGATTTTACATGTTTGGTCGATGAGAAAAAGTACATATAAATTGTAATTTTTTTAAAATATATGTTATTATTTTTAGAATTAGAATTAAAATGATAAATTTTGTAAATTTTGAAGATTATATTTATTGAATTTTTTAAATTTATGATCAAATTTATAGAATGTATAAACATCTAGTGAGATAAATTTATTATTACGGCAATTAACAAAAACCCTACTAAATTAATAACAAAATATTTAATTAATTTTGTACTCTACCATTTTAATTGTGTTTTATTAAAAAGTTATAATAAGAACGAGAGGGGTGAAATCGCACGCGCTGAGTCAGAGAGGCCAAGTCCAAAACACGAGGGAGACAGTCGCACATCAGGTTAGATCTGTCCCCTCCTGACTGATGAATAGTGGAACCCACTTGCTCGAATACCAACATCAGCTCGATGAAGCATCAGTGGCTAGTGATCTTCATGCTCCTTCGTGGCGCGTCTGCATTAGAATCTTTACCTTTTCCCAGCTTTTTCCTGATTATTATTTTCTCCTTTTGGTGGCTTGCACTTCACATTTATCTGGCTTTCTTTTTTTTTACTATTTTCTATCATAATAATAATTATTGCTATTATTTTGGTTAATAATATATAGAATTTAATTAATTCATCTATTTTTGTTTTCAACTAGGCAGATTTTAAATTTTAGGTTTAATTATTAATATTCTTAGAAATTTTTTAGTTATATTCAATAATATAACATTTTAAAAATACTTACTTAATATCTATTTAATAAAAATAAAAATGTTATAATAAAATTAAATTTAAATAATTTTTTATAAGATTTATAATTGAATTTGTAGTTTTAAATTCAATAAAATAAGACTGAATTCCTTAAAATGGAAGTAAAAGAAAATTATTCTAACATACAAAAAGTATAGGAGATTGGAACATATTATTATTTAATTAAACAATCCTTGACTTTATCTTTAGATTTGTTGAAGTTAAGAATAAGCGAATAACACAACCCTAGACAGATTTCAATTTCGACTTTCTTTGGAGGGTGAGAATTTAATTTGGACTGTGAACATACCAATTTTTTTTATACATATAATATATATGTTCTTGCAATGTGATGAAATTAAAATTAAGAAATATTAATTTTATTATTATATGTATGGTTGTGGATAGGAAGATTCCTTTAGTTAATATTAAAACAATAATTTGATTTTATGCGGATTTCAACGACCATTGATAAAGTAATAATCTATCATACTAATATTTTTTTCATCTAACACGAGAAAAAGCGGAAAATCACGATCCTTGACCATGTGTAGCGTAGCCTTGTCGTTAAATCGGCTTTCAACAATCTTGCCTAAAATTCCATTACATCCTATTCACAAAACTCAAATTTATTATTTTTAAAATTAATAAATCAGAATTTTTTTTAAATGTATTAATATTATACATTCTTTAATTAATCGAAAATCAGACTAATTTTGACTGATACAAACTTATTCTAAACTTGACATAATTTAGATTAAGTTTACTAAATTAAACAAACAATGAGACATTTAACTAAAGATAATTAGTCAGTTTTAAAAATCTATATTAAAAAAGTGTCAAATTTTTATAATTACATTTAATGAATAAAAAGCATAATAAATTCTCTTTTATTATTATTATTATTATTATTTAAATTTACTATCAATTATCTGATAATAATCCTGTGAATAAAGATTAGAGTTGAATTGACACGAGTAGACTTTGGATACGTGGAATTTATTGTATTAGGTGACATCTTTTTTGGTAAAATATTAGGTGAGTTTAGCAATCAAAGGAATCGTTATCATAGGCTATTAAGGTAAAAATACATTGAGAAATCCTAATATTCCTTGAGTTGAGTAGCTTTGACTTTATCAACTCATGCATGTCTTTTTCATTCCTTCATTTATTTATTTTTGGTAGGAGACCCTGACATTACTTCTACGCATTCAAACCAAAACTATTCTTCTTTACTGAATTACTTTTAATAATGGTGCTTACTTTTAAGCACAGAGTAATATCAATTTGGTTCGTCGGATTTCCTTTTACATTTTTTAATCATCTATTATAATTTGTTTTACTTTACTTTAATTATCCATTTTTATATTAATTTTTGTTTTACATTTTAAAATTTATTTTCATAAAATTAACTTTCGTTATAAAACTTTTAAATATTATTTGATAAAATTTTGAAGTCTTTTTTATAAATATTTCTAAAAAGATATAAAATTTCAAAAACTTTTAATTTTTTTTACTATTTTAAATATAAAATATTTATTTTTATATGATAAAAAAATAAAATTAAATATATATTAAATAAAAATAGAATTCGATTTAATTTTGAGTAAACACAATTTTTAAACTTGTATTCTATAAACCGTCCAAACACTTCAGTACAGGTCAATTTTCAATTTATTAATTTTTATTGCTCAACCCTAATTACAGGTGTAGTTTAAAAATAAATATTATTCATGGTAAAGATAAATGATATATATATATATATAAATATTTATATCAAATATATACATACAAATTTTTAAGGGTTAATGAAAAATTTGACCATTAACGTTTGCATGTTTTGTCAAAATAATCCTAATTGTATTTTTGAGCCTTTTTTGGTCATCAACCTTTATTTTTTTTTTCAATCTATTTTTTCTAACAGATTTAATGAAAATATGGTTAAAAAACTTAACGGGGATGATGTAGAATTTTATACATGGAGTATTTTTAATGAGATATAATTTATTACTTAGATAACCCAATAAGATAATTACATGTGGAGAATAATAAAATAAATAAATAATACATTAATTTTTAAAAATAACTCTTAATTTAAAGAAAATAAACGTAATTATCTGAAAAAAATTAACTCAGTAGAAAAACTTCTCAATAAACAAACCTATGAAAGATTGAAACCTTTTGAAAGAAAAGAAAAATAAAAACTTTAAATTTATTCATTAAATCCGTTAGAAAAAGTGGTTTGAAAAAAAATAAAGGTTGATGATAAAAAAAAATGCTTAAATAGGGCCATTTTGACAAAACATACAAACGTTAATAGTTAAATTTATTATTAAACCAAATTTTAATTGAAAAGGAGAAAAATGATATAAAACAACTAATAAGATATAAAATACGAGGTTGGATTGCTGTTTGAACTGAGGATGAATCTAATTTTTAGAGAAATCTCCAACAAAATAGGGGAGAAGAAAAACAATAAAGGGAAGAGATAGCGGGGGATTACAAAAATAAATAATCACTCCAACTACATTGAATTTAGTTAAATATATTAATTATAATGATGATAACATACCTAAATTCAATTAATATGATTTTGTTTTTCAAACACACACTATAATTTTTTGGAATAAATTAATTGATTCATTATATTGATATATTTTTAATTATTATTTATGAAAATGTTTTTACAATAAATTACTAGGATTATTAAAGATATCCATTAAAAAAATTAAGTTATATACTTCATTGCTATTGATGATTCCATAAAGAAAAGCTAAGTATTGTTTGAAAATTGAAGTAAAATATAATATAAAAATGGAATACGTTGGATTGGATATTTTTTTTTTTTAAAATTTCGTGGAATAGTTCATTTTCTTTTTACCGTAAATAAACTAATGTTATTTATATCTTCTCTCCTTTCCTTGTTAGAATCAATCAAAGCTGTGGACATCTTTACCCCTCTGATTATGACTCCAACCTAAAACAAACAATGTTTTCAGAAAGACCCTAAAAAATTAATTATTGCTTGCTTTCAAAACCAAAAGCGACTTCTCGCAGCAACATATCACGATAAGTTCATGATTAAAAAATGCAGTGTTCTCAAGTTTCACGTTATATTTCTACAAGTCAGTATTATTTCCCCCAAAAAATTCCCCCGAAATGGCAGGTTCCGTAATATTCAGCAATATCTAGGGTTAAACTTACTGGATTCCCCTCGCTACGAGAAAAAGCCTGTCGTTTCTTTGGGGGGATCTGAGAATAGCAAATATAAATATCGCTTTCCTGGCTCTTTTTTCCCTACTTCGCACTATTACAGTAATCTCCATTTATGACCGTTCGATTCATTTTAAAAACTTATAATCGACGGTTTAGATAGAAAACCGAAACATACCTTACTAGATCTCATTACTTGTTGTAGCAGAATAGCTGTCAGCCAGAAATTCCGCGCCGATAAACTTGACAAAGTGTAGCCGGCTAAGTGGGGCCTACTCTTTAACTGTACGTATTAATAAGTCAATCAATTTATCAAAATAACTTGTCCATTTTAATATAAGCTATCAATGATAAGTAGAACGGCATATCATCTTCTTTAACCTGTCGCCTCCTTCCTATATAATTCGCCATTTCTGAAAGCTTTTAGGTTGGGTATTATATATAAGGGAATACAATTATTTTTTTTTTCTAGAGAGAAAGAGGTAATATTTGCTTTGTATTATTTAAGAGAAGAAGGTTCATTTTATTTACCTCAGGGAGAGCAAGGTTTTTTTTTTTTTTTTTTATCTCTAATTTTTTGTCTGAAAATCGATCTATTCAAAGAACAAGGTAAGTTTTTAACAAATCTATTTACTTTTGTTCCTGTTTTTATGTTTATAGAATCTGTTACTTTAAAACCTTCAGTTTTCTTTATATCTTTTTTGGTTTTTTGGGAAAATTCCGTCTCGGGTTTCTAAATGGTATAAAGTTGCTTTTTCTTTTTGTCTCTTTGATGCTAAAAATCCCTAGAGTTTTTTTCTTTTGGAGAGAGGGGTTTGAAGAAGGTTAAATGGTTTAAGTTTCATGTAAAATTAACTTTGGGCCTTCTTTTATCTTTTATTTTAAAGGATTTTTAAGGTGTTTGAGCTGACTTTTTTTTTTTTTTTTTTGGGGTGGGGGGATACTTTTGCAGATCTAGACTTTATATTTGGTGATTTTGGTCTCGTCCTTGCGAAATTAAGACAGGGAGGCTACGATGTCGTCTCTCAGTAGAGAGCTTGTGTTCTTGATCTTACAGTTTCTAGATGAGGAAAAGTTTAAAGAGACTGTTCACAGGTAGGTTTTTTTTTTTTTTTTTTTGTTAAAAAAAAGCTTATTAGTTTTATTACTTTTAAGGATTCATGATATTCAGTATTTTTTTGTTAACTGGTAATTCAAAATGTAATGATTCCACCTTATTAATGGTTTTGTTAAATTATTTTGATTTTTTTAATAGGCTTGAACAGGAATCTGGGTTTTTCTTTAATATGAAGTATTTTGAGGATGAGGTGCATAACGGAAACTGGGATGAGGTTGAGAAATACTTGTCTGGTTTCACCAAGGTAGACGACAATCGATATTCCATGAAAATCTTTTTCGAGATAAGAAAGCAGAAGTATCTCGAGGCATTGGATAAGTAAGCTTTTGTGTGCAGCAATTTTTGATTTGTTTCAGTTAAGTTTGTGATGTTTCAACCCAAAAACTTCCTTGATAGAATTTAGTGACAATTGGAATGTTTATACATTAATTAGGCATGATCTGTCCAAGGCCGTGGAGATATTAGTAAAGGATTTGAAAGTTTTTGCCACATTTAATGAGGAACTTTTTAAGGAAATCACTCAGCTTTTGACGTTGGAGAATTTCAGGTATGTTACCTTTGTGTATAAATGGTTCAAGTCTTGATGCGGTTGTCATTAAATTAATTTTTTTATTCCGTGAGGAATTAATTTTTTTCATAACAGAGAGAATGAACAGTTGTCAAAATATGGAGATACAAAGTCTGCTAGAGCAATCATGTTAGTTGAACTCAAGAAGCTTATTGAAGCAAATCCTTTATTCCGTGACAAATTACAGTTCCCAAACCTTAGAAATTCAAGGTTACGCACCCTCATTAATCAGAGGTAATTTTCTTCAGTTATATCATCGTTCTGTTAGCTGCTTTGAAGAGATTGGGGGTTGGTAATTTTTCAATGCTGACTTATTTATGCAATGAACTCACGGATATGACATGACATTCAAGTTTGGTTTTTTATTGCCTTGGCTGCACTGGCATTGATGTTCTGAATAAGCTCAAGTCATTCTAGTTGTGGCTTTTATAGGACAACTGATTTGTTGTGCAATTACAGCTTGAATTGGCAGCATCAACTTTGTAAAAACCCGAGGCCGAATCCAGATATAAAAACTCTCTTCGTGGATCACTCTTGTGGACAGCCAAATGGTGCACGAGCACCATCACCTGCTAACAATCCTCTTCTTGGAGGCTTACCAAAGGCCGGGGGCTTTCCTCCCCTTGGTGCTCATGGGGTAGGTATCCATTTTAGATGATAGTGTAAAAAATCTCTTTCATTGTCGATAATCTCCTCTTAATGTACTCAGTTTACATCTTCAGCCTTTTCAACCTACACCAGCGCCAGTTCCAGCACCCCTTGCTGGTTGGATGTCAAACCCTTCTACTGTAACTCATCCAGCTGTGTCTGGTGGAGCTATTGGTCTTGGTCCTTCCTCAATTCCAGGTAGTTATGTCTTTCTCTTTGTTTTTTCAAATGTCATTCTTCTATTGTCACTTCCTCCCTTTCTTTCTATCATATGCTGATCATTCCTTCTTCTAGGACCTTTTTTAACCTTAATTATGTTTCATTGTTGACTTATAGCTGCATTGAAGCATCCTAGGACTCCTCCAACTAATCCTTCTGTAGACTACCCATCTGGGGACTCTGATCATGTTTCCAAAAGGACAAGGCCCATGGGGATTTCTGATGAGGTATTCAACTTTTGCTTTCATTAATTTATATGATATGTAGTCTGGCTGTTCGATCGGGTGTCTGATAGTTATGGTTGTGCTGCTTTTTGCCTAAAATATTATACCGATCTTTGCTTTCTTTTTTGCAGGTTAATCTTCCTGTCAATGTGCTGCCTGTAACATTTCCTGGCCATGGTCACAGTCAGACTTTCAATGCACCCGATGATCTGCCAAAGGCAGTTGCAAGAACTTTGAATCAGGGTTCATCTCCTATGAGCATGGATTTCCATCCCGTTCAACAGACTCTACTTCTAGGTCTGCTCTGCTAAACTTCCGCCTTTAATTTTTTATAGTTGCATTTCATTTTCTGTTTTTGGCCGGCTGCTGGTTCTATCTTGGGTAATGGAATTCTGAGTTTTCTACATGCTACGATCCAGTTGGTACCAATGTTGGAGACATAGCATTGTGGGAGATTGGCTCTCGGGAGCGGCTGGTTTCGAAGAACTTTAAAGTTTGGGATCTTAGTGCTTGTTCAATGCCTCTTCAGGTTTGTGCCTCAAAGTGTTTGTTTAATGCACTTGCTAATTGCACATGCTAAGTACAATTTATTTACTTGAATTTAGGCTGCTCTAGTCAAAGATCCTGCTGTCTCTGTAAATCGTGTGATTTGGAGCCCTGATGGTTCTTTATTTGGTGAGATTGAATCCATTACAATTAGTCAATGTTTAATCTGCAAGCACCTATGTGCGTATTTATAAGTAGTGTGGGATCATTGATTATGTTATACCTGTTCGGAAAACAGGAGTTGCTTACTCGAGGCACATTGTGCAAATATATTCTTATCATGGTGGCGATGAGGTTCGGCAGCATCTGGAGGTATATATTTGAGCTTGTTATCTTGGATCTTTTTTCAGTCCTCTTGCTGAGTTTCCATCGTGAAACTGAAATTGATATTTGAAATTTATATTCTAGATTGATGCTCATGTTGGTGGAGTAAATGATCTTGCATTTTCTCATCCAAATAAGCAACTTTGTGTAGTAACTTGCGGTGATGACAAGACGATCAAGGTTTGTTTATCATTTTATGTGGTTAGTTATCATTCTTGGGGACAAGTGCTTGTCCTTGCTAATTTCATGTTGTAATTTTAGGTGTGGGAGGCTACCAATGGTACAAAACAATATACCTTTGAAGGTCATGAGGCTCCTGTTTATTCTGTCTGCCCTCACTATAAAGAAAACATTCAGGTAAAGATATTGCTTTCTTGCTTTAGCTGTCTTACATTCTTCGTACTTGTACTATGGGCATGTGCCTATGTCTATTCATCTTACTGATGTTGCCTCCTTTTGACTTCTGCCTCAGTTTATCTTTTCAACGGCTTTAGATGGAAAGATAAAAGCATGGTTGTATGATAATATGGGATCACGTGTTGACTATGAAGCTCCTGGTCGTTGGTGCACAACCATGGCCTACAGTGCTGATGGTACAAGGTTAGTTTGCTTGCGCCATAACTCATATTGATCTTCTGCTAGTTGTCAATAATTCGGGATAAAGGTAGTTTTGTTTCATTTTCTCACTGACCTTTTTGGTTTGGTGGTTGGATTTGTAGGCTTTTTTCCTGTGGCACCAGTAAAGAAGGGGAGTCATTTATCGTAGAATGGAATGAAAGTGAAGGGGCCGTGAAGAGGACCTATCAAGGATTCCGCAAACGTTCTTTAGGTGTTGTGCAATTTGACACCACTAAGAATAGGTATTTAGCTGCCGGTGATGATTTCTCTATCAAATTCTGGGATATGGACAATGTTCAACCCTTGACAAGTGTTGATGCTGATGGAGGCCTTCCAGTAAGTTCATTTATGTTCAGTTAAGTTTTATATCATCTTGAAGGTTGTGGCTGCTTATATTTGTCTTTCCAAAAACCTAGGCAAGTCCACGCATTCGCTTTAACAAGGATGGCTCTCTCTTGGCTGTTTCCGCCAATGATAATGGGATTAAGATTTTGGCGAATTCAGATGGTATGCGATTATTGCGCACGTTGGAGAATCTTTCTTATGATGCCTCAAGAACATCGGAAGCCCCAAAGGTAGTACCATTACCTCGTTGATTTTCATTAGTGAAATAAAACAATACTGGGTCCATTTGTGAATTAAATCTTCTCCTTTAACGTGTTGATTTTTTCAGCCTACAATAAATCCAATATCAGCTGCTGCTGCCGCTGTTGCTACTAGTGCTGGACTTGCAGACAGAAGTGCCTCTGTAGTTGCTATTGCTGGAATGGTCTGTGGGACAGATTTTTCTTTCTTTTTTCCATTTCTTTCCCTAATCAACAGCATCAAAATTTTTTTATCAGCAGTAGTTCAACACCAATATGTGTTATTGTTATGTCATCATTGTTTCTCCTTTGAGTAGTCAAGCTCGGATGAATAATTTTGTAGTTCATGTGTTATGTATTTTCAGAATGGGGATGCCAGGAGCTTGGGGGATGTGAAACCCAGAATAACAGAAGAATCGAGTGATAAATCAAAGATTTGGAAGCTAACTGAAATCAGTGAACCATCTCAGTGTCGATCCTTGAGGCTTCCTGAAAACTTGAGGGTGACCAAGGTATAGAGATTTTCACATACCTTTGCGCTTCATTGATTTTCTAACATGCTGGTAGGCTGACTACTCGATCATATTTGTTGTCCTGTGTAATAATGCTATTGATTTTTCACTTTTTTTGGCCCATTTGGTGGTATTCCATGATTCTGCTACATCTGCTTTCTCTTTCATGCATCCATTGGCCAATTTGGTGGGTAAATGTACCATCTTTGGAACTTATATACTGTTGTTCACCAGTTTATATTTTCTATACTTATCCCTGTCAAAATTACACTTGTGGAACTACCTTGTAATTTTTATATTGTTTTGGGATATGAATAAATCTGCCTATTTGGCCCCATTCACTTTAATAAAGAGAAAGTAGATACCTGAAACTGAAATCCATCTTGATTCATCTCCTTCCTTTGGGCCCTATCTTATCAGCTTTCTCTGTGATGGTTACAGATATCAAGGTTAATCTTCACTAATTCAGGTAATGCTATTTTGGCATTGGCATCAAATGCTATTCACTTGCTCTGGAAGTGGCAGCGAAGTGAACGTAATTCAAATGGCAAGGTACATGGATATCAAAATGGTTTCTACTCATTAGTTAAAGAATACATTGAAGTGACTTGTACTGTAATCGCATTTTGTCACTTCATTCTCTAGGCAACTGCGAGTGTACCACCTCAGTTGTGGCAACCATCAAGTGGCATTCTTATGACAAATGATGTTGCTGATACAAATCCTGAAGAGGCTGTACCCTGTTTTGCTTTATCCAAGAATGATTCTTATGTAATGTCTGCATCTGGAGGAAAGATTTCCTTGTTTAATATGATGACATTCAAGGTAACCCATGAATGCTGGAATACCTTTCCTTTTTCCTGCTCCATCTAGAATTGGAGCAAGTTAAATCTTCCTCTCCTTCCCCGTCATCCTCCATTTGTTGATGATTTGAATAAGCATATGATGTTTTTAATGGACACTTGCAGACAATGGCGACTTTCATGCCGCCACCACCACCAGCGACTTTTCTTGCATTCCACCCTCAAGATAACAATATTATTGCTATAGGCATGGACGATTCAACGATTCAGATATATAATGTTCGTGTGGATGAGGTATGATCCATCTTGTGGAGAATAATTTATGTAACTTGTTTCAAGATGTATCATTGGTTATTTATTTATCATTTGTATCATCTAGGTGAAGAGTAAGCTTAAAGGCCACTCCAAAAGAATAACTGGCCTTGCCTTCTCTCATGTACTGAGTGTGCTTGTCTCATCAGGAGCAGATTCTCAGGTATTCCAAAAGAATTACAAAGTCTCGCCTGCTTTCTCCAATACATAGCTTAGCTAATTAAACAAACCTTCTTAGAACTTGAAGTTATTATCATCAATGGAAATTTTGCTTTCGGTTCATTGATCATTTTACCATTCTCTCTCCAGCTTTGTGTATGGAACACTGATGGATGGGAAAAGCAGAGGTCTAGATTCTTGCAGGTTCCATCCGGGAGAACACCAACGACACTGTCAGACACACGTGTACAATTCCATCAAGACCAGATGCATTTTCTTGTTGTACATGAGACTCAGCTTGCCATATATGAAACAACAAAGCTAGAACGTGTGAAGCAGGTATCTCTTTTTGATTGTTTGATCCATTGTGAAACAACTTTATCTCATGATCTTCTAATACTGTTTTTCTCTGATTTAGTGGGTTCCGCTCGAATCTTCTGCTCCAATAACTCATGCGACATTCTCGTGTGATAGCCAACTGGTGTATGCCAGCTTTTTGGATGCAACTGTTTGTGTCTTTACTGCTGCAAACCTCAGACTACGTTGCCGTATAAATCCTTCTGCTTATCTTCCTGCTAGTGTCAGGTATGTTCATTATCTTCTTGACTCAGGTATTTTGGATTTCATTTGGATACTTTTGTTCAAGAACAAATTTTGGGTACAATAGACAAGGACGTGCACACTTTAATGCACTGGATTTACACATTATAGTTTTAAATTACAAAAAAAAAAGAATGTTATACTGTTAGAGGAGCATGCATACATTACTAATTGCAATCTCCTCCATATTATCTTAATGTCTTTTGTTCTCTCACTTTCTGGTATCATGTACAATAAATCTAAAATCTGAAGTCAAGTCCGTGTAATTCATGTGAAACTTTTATTTGCATCGAAGTTTTACTACTCATCTAATTTTATAATGAGCACTGTATCCCCTTATGTGATAAACATTCCTATTCAAACAGTGTTTTCCTCTATGTTGCAGTTCCAATGTTCATCCACTTGTAATTGCTGCACATCCATCTGAGCCAAATGAATTTGCATTGGGACTCTCAGATGGTGGGGTTCATGTCTTTGAGCCCCTTGAATCTGAAAACAAATGGGGTGTGCCTCCACCAGTTGAAAACGGGTCATCCAGCAATATGGCAGCAACACCTTCGGTCGGAGCTCCAGGATCAGAACAAGCACAACGATGATGAAATGGCTGACAGAGCACAAGTTCTTTTAAATGCTTGGCTTGCATGTCCATTCCTAATCTAGGTATGCTTTCTCACTGTCTAATATGTCAAGAACATTCTTGATGAAAAAGAGAGACGTACCGAACTAGTTGACCCAGTATGCAGGTTCATTCACCATTTTTTAATTAGAGCCTGAATTCAAGTCATTGTAACATTTCATGTTGCTCATTAGAGAGAGCATCAGGATAAACCCATTTGTTTTGACTGTTTCTGAACCAAAAGGCAGCAGTGCCCGACTGATAATGCCAGTTAGAAATCCTGTTGAACTTATATTGTGGTTACATTATGTCAAACAATCGAGTTCAGAATTGCAAATAGAAAAACCACCACCTCCTATAAGTTCCTCTATATTATTGTCAAGAAAACATTTCTGTATTCTTGGACTTGATATAAGTTTCGATTTTCCAGTTGTTTTCTTGCTGCTTTCTTCTAATTTACCCTTTTCTTTTTCCTTTTAAATTTGCAGGTAGGCATCAAGAGTTGTGATCTGAGTACAACATGCAAAGTTGTAGATTTAACATATTTGTTAGATACAATCTAAGGTAAATTGCATAGTAGTATTTAATAGCTTTAAAGTGTTCTCTCATCCCTTATTTGAAGGGTACTTTTTTTCTTTCCCATCACAACGTTCTTTTTGTATCAAATTTACATGTTTTAGAAACCAGTTTTCTTTGTTTGTTGCCATCATGATTATCTGATTGACCTAATCACTGTCTCGTCCTTTCTTCAATTTCTTTTGGTGGTACAAAGGAGATTGCACACCGGGGATAGGGGAAAGGGTTGCAAATGCTAGGATTCGAACCCCAAACCGCATAAATTAACTAATCTAAACTCTGGTCCATGTTCTCCTCCAGTTAGTTGTTGGAGATTTAGTTTGTTTTCAACATGCAGTGTTTCAGACTCACTTGCAGTATGGTAGAAGTTAGAATCTAATAACATTTTGGGGACCATTAGGAGCAAAAAATATCAGAAAGTTTGATGAAATATAAAGTAGTTTAGGGTTTATATGGGTACATCCAAGGAAGATGGAAATGAACGTGGAGGCTGAGCAAAGTATGGGGTATGAGATAACTATCATACTATAGGTTATATATATAGTATACGCTGATGATGCAAAGCTGTTTCAAAGTTCTGAAGTGTTGGTTTTGGAAGGCAGTTTCTTGAACTTGATATGGAGAAATAGATTTTAATTCCATTTTTATTATGCTCCATGAATGTGTAATCATTGAAATTTGTGTATATTGCTTTAGTAGCATATTTATTAAAATACTTTTTTTTAGAAAAAAAAAAGAAAGAATTTAAACAAGTTTTTACAGTATGGGGATTAGGAAGCTTTTGAGTGTAGCCTCTACTTGAGTTTTTGGCAATGAACCTTAGAATAATACCATTTGAAGGGCATTCCAATGCTACACCTACCCTCTCCCAATTTCTTCATAAGTAAACCCGCCAAAGTTTCCATCGACCCAACCCAACCCCTCAAAAAGTGAATATGGTCCCAATATGCAGCTGACCTGACCTTGACCAATTTAGTGGAATGAACAATGATGTTTTCAGAATCCCTACTCGGAACTGCAGTTACTAAATTCAGAGCTTAACATTCTACCCCTCAAAAAAAAGAAAAAAAAAAGAAAAAAAATCGAAGGTTAAGGTAGTTGACTTGTGTGATTGTCCTTAAAAGACGATGATATGTAACATGCTTTGGATTGGAATTTCAGTATCCTAATTACCTCTTTTGTACTAAAAAAAAAAAAAAAAACAAATTGCATTAACTAACATAAAGATTACTCGCTACCAAGAAAATATAACCAGATTTATTTTTGGAGCAACCTATAATGAGTAAATCCCCTCAAATTAATGCTCATTGTTGTTCGGCAGTGTGCCATGCAAAACGTGAGTTAATGAAAAATCAAATCTTATGATTAGATTAGAGGTAGAAGATGAGATAACACGATTTAAATCCGTGTCAAGTAGGTGTTTGATAAAAATTTTAATTATAGTTCTATTCAACTCAAGTTAATACTTATGAATATGTTGAAGTTTATATAATATAAACTATTATATATAAAATAACTTACCTCTCATTAGAAAGTACATATAATTAAAAAAAAAAATACTCAATACGATTGTAATATAAGATATTATAACAACATGATATTAATACGTAAATCATATGCACTAATTTTGGATTATTTTCAATTTTAAAATTTAATTAAAAAATTATATTTTACTCTATTTGAAAAAGTATTAAAAAATTATTTATTTATATAAAGCTGAAATGAATATAATATGTATAGGATGTAGATATTGACAAATGACAAGTTGTTAGTTGTTCAAAGCAGCGAGCCCATTGGACCGCTCTCTACAGTTTGGAGTTGGGGCTTCGACTAATCCTAGATCCTTCTTACACCCTTGCCCGACTCATCTCATCTCTCTCTCTCTTAATCAATTGGACACGGCGACACCCACCCGCTTTACGCCACTGCACCGTCTCCGCCTGCCGCCGACTCGTTGCTTTACCCAAAAAGGTAATTATTGGAATTCTGATTTCGACTTTCTTTCTTCCTTCCATCCCTTCTTCGTAGCTTCTGTATTCAAGTCGCGGAGAATTTTAGGGTTTTATGCGTTATTTGTTCGGCAATTATTTTTTTACGATTTTTCCTTCGTATTTTTAGATTATAATTTAGGGGGTTTTTTGGGCGATACAGAAAATTAGAAAATGGAGGAAGATGATGATTACGTTGAGTATATTCCGGTAGCGAAACGCCGCGCTATGGAAGCTCAAAAAATCCTACAGAGAAAAGGCAAGGCTTCTGCGCTTGAAGATGAAACTGAAAAAGCCAATGTGGCCGAAGTAAAACCTAGTTTACTTATAAAAGCAACTCAGCTTAAAAAGGATCAACCTGAGATCAGTCAAATGGAACAAATTGTACAACAAGAAAAAGAGATGATTGAACATTTATCTGATAGGAAAACCCTCATGTCTGTTCGGGAATTGGCAAAAGGGATTACTTATACGGAACCCTTGTTGACTGGGTGGAAACCACCTTTGCATATTCGAAGGATGTCTCGAAAAGATAGGGATTTGATTCGAAAGCAATGGCATATTATCGTTGACGGGGACGAAATTCCTCCTCCTATTAAGAATTTTAAAGATATGAAGTTTCCAGACCCAATATTGAAGAAGTTAAAGGCAAAGGGAATTGTGCAGCCGACTCCAATTCAAGTCCAAGGTCTGCCTGTTATCTTGTCTGGGAGAGATATGATTGGGATTGCGTTTACAGGGTCAGGGAAAACACTTGTATTTGTGCTTCCGTTGATTATGATTGCGTTGCAGGAGGAGATGATGATGCCAATTCTTCCAGGAGAAGGCCCTTTTGGGTTGATCGTCTGTCCTTCAAGGGAGCTTGCTAGGCAGACATATGAAGTGGTGGAACAATTTTTGATACCTATGAGGGAGAATGGATATCCCGAACTCAGGCCATTGCTTTGTATTGGTGGTGTAGATATGAGGTCTCAGTTGGATGTTGTGAAGAAAGGGGTTCACATTGTTGTTGCTACTCCCGGGAGGTTGAAGGATATGCTTGCCAAGAAGAAGATGAGTTTAGACAATTGCAGGTATGACACTTAATCCAGCGCTTTTGGTAACACCATCTTCAATTAGTTAACCTGCTATATTTAGTCTTTTATCGCCAATTTAGTATTCATTGACTGATCTTAGGAGTCAGGTGCTAAAATGTCATAGAGGCATGCTGGGAACAAGCTACCTTTGTTTTGCCTATTAATTTGTTCTCACTTGTTTAAATATCTCTGTATTTTTGCCAATTTGTAGTGCTATCTGTGTAATTATTCCTGATGAAAATGTGTATCGTTTTTTACATTGGTTTCTTTTCCAATTTTTTTTCCATTTCTTTTCTAAGATGTTGGATGGTGTCAAATCTCTTACATCCAATTTAGTCTGGGTTAATTGTTAATTTCTTCAAGTTGCATTTATTGGGAAAAGACTTTTTTTGTTTGTCTTCTTTGTTGTTGATTTTGTTTAGAGTTCTCTATGTAATTCGGGTATTTTGTAATTTTAGGTGTTTCTGCATCGGTTTTATATGCTTGTACTTGATTTCAAAGATAAAAAATGTGTTGGATCTGTTATAGCAAAGCTTTCTTACCCCCAAAGCGAAGATTTATGTATTCCATTTAGTCTGTTTAGATAGGTATTGATAATCGAGCAATTGTTTCTCTTCTGTAGGTATTTGACATTGGATGAAGCAGATAGACTAGTGGATTTAGGCTTTGAAGATGACATTAGAGAAGTGTTTGACCATTTTAAGGCTCAAAGGCAAACCCTTTTGTTCTCTGCTACCATGCCTACCAAAATTCAGAACTTTGCCAGAAGTGCTTTAGTAAAGCCAGTGACTGTTAATGTTGGGAGAGCTGGAGCTGCAAATCTTGATGTGATTCAGGAGGTCGAGTATGTGAAGCAAGAGGCAAAGATAGTCTACCTCCTTGAATGCCTGCAAAAGACTCCTCCACCTGTTTTAATATTTTGTGAGAATAAGGCCGACGTGGATGACATCCATGAATATCTCCTGCTGAAAGGAGTTGAAGCTGTGGCAATTCATGGAGGCAAGGACCAAGAAGAGAGAGAGCACGCCATTTCATCCTTTAAAGCTGGCAAGAAGGATGTGTTAGTTGCAACTGATGTTGCATCTAAAGGTTTGGATTTTCCTGATATTCAACACGTGATCAATTATGATATGCCTGCAGAAATTGAAAACTATGTCCACAGAATAGGACGAACAGGAAGATGTGGTAAAACGGGAATTGCAACCACATTTATAAACAAGAATCAAAGTGAGACAACCCTGCTTGATTTGAAACACCTATTGCAAGAAGCCAAACAGAGGATCCCGCCCGTCTTAGCTGAGCTCAGTGATCCAATGGAAGATGTGGATGCAATCACCAATGCAAGTGGCGTAAAGGGGTGTGCTTATTGTGGTGGGTTGGGCCATCGTATCCGAGATTGCCCCAAGTTAGAGCATCAGAAAAGCATGGCTATTGCAAATTCCAGAAGGGATTATTTTGGGTCTGGTGGTTACAGAGGAGAAATTTGATTTATGTTTGTAAGTGCTCGGGATTCGTTTTGGTTTATATCAAACATAAAGAATGTAGGAATGAAGCCCCTTTGCATCTTGAGTTGTGGGGCCTTAATGCAAATTGTGTTTCTTTCTTTGACGAGAATTAATCTACGTTCAATTATGGCGAAAATAGAATCATGTGCCTTCTTGTTTGTTTAGTAATTTTTTTACATCTCATCATTGAGATTTTTGTTTTGGGATACTTCGCCTCCAGTTTGTTTTGATTTTTTAAGGATTATCTTTATGTTCTCGTATAGTGATCTATGAATTGAAATTTAAATGAAGCCTGTAGTCAGGTAAAAAGGATATAATTTCCATTGGCCGGCAGTGTAAGGGATAAAGAGAAGGTGAAATAGGGGAAAAATCTTAAATTCAAACTCATTGTCACTCTTGACATAGGTTTTCTCAAGATTGTAAATTACTTGAGCATTGAAACTTGGAAAGTCCTTTAAAATGATACTTGATAAACTTATTCAATTACAATGAAATTTTATATCTTATTGTGTGGATGTGTAACTCTGACCAAGTATTGCTAATGCATTGGCATTAGGATCTCCAGAACGTGGATTTTCCAATAGAGCATGTAACAGACTGCTCTCGGCTGTTCCTTGACCCGGTCCCTGTTTAACACCGTGTTCATCAGCATCACTGTTAATTATCTTGCTACGAAGTTCTACTCCTTAACATTATCATCTTGTCCCAAAATACGTAAGAAATAGCAGAAGCAAAAATTAAACCAAGGCTCAAACTGGAATACCTTACAAGGTTTGATGATCAAAGATCCAGAGCTGAATGTGTGTCCATCTTCTTGATCCTTAGGTAGGAGGGTGTACCGCCGTGTCTCAAATAACTTGTATATTTCATTAACTAGTTTTTTCCTTTCCGCCATTGTCTCTAAGAGTGCTTGCTTCATAATTTGACTTTCTTCCTCAAGGATCTCCAACCTCGTGTTTAGGTCTTCAGCTTCACTAGCCTGCAAAACTGCCTTACCTTTACAAAAATTGCTGCATACCCTTTTCCTTGGATGAGTTATTATAACTCCAGATTGATTCAGTTCCTCTTTTGAACTCCAAGACCCTTCATTCCGAAGATCGGGAAACAAGTGTTCTTGTTTCATAATAGAATCTGCTGAGCTGCTTGTTGCATGCTTACAACTACTACTGTTTGCTGCCTTGAAATTCTTGAATTCTGAATCTAATCCCATCTCAGGTGAAGCAAGTTCTATCTTCTTCCTATATAGAAATTTTCGAAGAAGTTTCACGGAATTTTGGTCTATCAGTTCTGATAGGACCAAAACAACACTCTCTGCGATACAATGGAGCAATCCTGAAAGCCAAACATAAACGCTAGTTGTTTTTTAAAAAAGAAAACATTAAAAACTTCATCAATAGACGGTTTTATGCAAAGAATCACTGAAAATGGGGGTTGTTGAAATTATATTGAATGACGGTTGCTTTGCTTACCCGAGAAAGATACGCCCAGTGACATGGACAACATTTTTTAAAAGAATGTTATCCCCCTTGTTTGCTTGTCTTCTAAGAGAGTTTGGACAGTGCAGTGAAAAGCAGCGCGAGTGGCAACTGCAGTTGAAACAAACTCCTTTTTAAGTTTGCATATGAAAGACTGATGGCTTTGCTGTTGAATTTTGAGAAAGAGTGGGAGTTAAGTTATCGAGAAATTGCTAAGCACTTTCATGGAGAATGTCACTCTCTCAAACACTTGCCCCTCTTTGCAACCATTCCATAGGTGACCAAAGTCGGTTTCACTTAACAAGATCTTCTCTAGTCGGAAATTCAAAGAGGAACTATCTACATCCGAATTCACTTAATTCATATGATATATGGATTAGTTTATTGTATACTTCCTATTTGAATTTGTTTCCAATATTAAAGAGAAAGGAATTTAAATATTTGGGTAAATTTACCCCCACTTCCCCCTCAGTACTTCGACTGCTAACCATACGTTCAAACATACGAGGATGAGATGGTATATGAATCGTCGGTCAAACTAAATTGTGGTTTTATGATTATTATCACATCAAGTTCAGGCTAAAACCATAAATCTTCTTAGCATACTGTTTAATCATACAGTTTACACCTTATGGTCCAAGAAAAAGATGCCATCACTCAAATAGTTGCACCAAGTGCAATGCAAGGAACCTCAGTAACCTTCAACAGCTAAATTACGTTTCTGTGAAGCTTCAAACATTCCAGGATGGATGTATGGCACCATTTTACAGAAAACACTAGCTTTATTTCGACACATACATACATCCATAAGGAAAAAGGCTTTGTGCTATGCAGTCATCTCCTTTTCCAATTATTGGCGACGTCAAATAAGATTTATTTGAGCAGACTAAGCAACAAATG
Organism: Gossypium sturtianum; assembly: GCA_025698515.1. Lineage (NCBI taxonomy): Eukaryota > Viridiplantae > Streptophyta > Magnoliopsida > Malvales > Malvaceae > Gossypium > Gossypium sturtianum. Next base: position 160,747,189 of record CM046955.1, on the reverse strand, counting down.
AAACCTAACATATGTGCGAAAGTTATGGTGGTCATACAAACATTGCCTCTTCTTCAACAGTGATTTCAAGCTAGTCATTAAGGATAGCTTTAGTAACATTATAACAAGCATATTAATAGACCTTAATGCAGGTTTCTAAATGTTTCGTAAACCGTAGAGTTCAGCATTTGCATTTTATCAGAAAGCCATTACTTCTTAAACCACTGCTATATGGCCCGTACCATGTTGGGGTACATGGCTAGCCCATAGCCCATATATCTCATACAATGCCTACCCGATGGACCTAGATATCACTGCTGCAATGTGGCCGTATTTTATTTTTTCCTTTTCTTGATAAGAAAAAACTGAAAAAGGTGGAGGTTATCCGAGCTCAAATTTGGTGTTAATTGAATAATTTTACCAGTCCATAATGTGAGCTGTGTTTCGAATTGCCACTGAAGAGAACAAGTACAGAAATGGAGTCGAAAAGGTTAATGAACCTACCTCTGAAGATAAACAACATATATGCTACACAACTATCTGAACACAACATGATTGCCCCCTCATTTTAGATTCATACCCTTCATTTGACATTGGCATCAACAACATACACGCTTCATAACTCTCAAGACATAGTAACTCACAAAGTTTCAGGCAAATTTTAGAATCTTAAGCTTCTGATATGGGAATGGAGAGACTGACAGGAGCTTGTTTCCACAAATCCATGGCAAAGTCATTGAAAGTAATAGGCTATCATAGAAAATTTTCAGCGCAGCTAATATAATACCCGGACTCTTTATTTTTCATAAAGTATTTAAATTCGACACTGTATAATACATATTAAAATATGATCTTCCTGTATGAAAGTCCTTTAAAATTGATCATGCTCATGTAGGAGTAGGACACATCTGCATCCAAGACTCATCCAAGTCAGGGTAAATACAGGCTAAAAGTTCATAACTGTTATGAACAATTCACAACCGTTTACTGATATTGTCCCATATCCAACACTCATTTGAGTAAAACTATGATAAACAATTGCAACCCTTAACCCTACTAATGTTGTCCTATGATTCCAAGCCAATAATTCCATTATCAGGCCACAAAAATCTCAATAACAACACTAGTTAATGCCATTTACAATTAAAAAGGCTACAGTATTGACAATTAGCAAAAATAATAAATTCTCATAGGATAGAAAACAGAATAAGTCTATTTATGATCTAGCCTTACATTATATTGTCCAAAGGAGGTTCAATCTTACCCCCCAAAGATTTGAAGCACAACTTCCATAAATTGGGCAACAAAATCTCAAATGTCCTACAAAGACCTAACACATATCTCATTAGAACCACCTCGAATGCAACTTGCCAAATCCTGAAACATTCACTTGGATGGATTGGAAAAACATTAAACAAGTGAATTTTACCAGGTTTAAGCAGCAATAACTAAGCTAATTCCGTTTACAATTATCTAGAAGACCACAAAGCTAACATCTTGACAAAATAGCAATAAATTCTCATACCATAGGGAGACAGAGAAGCTCTGTTTTTTTGTTGTTGTTTTTCACATTATTCTTGTTCAAGACCCATCTTGTCTAACATTATCCAATGGAGGTTCGGTTAAACTTCCATTGCCAAGCAACTTCTGAGCCAAACTCCTCTTCTTCTCCACCTCTCCATTATTATCCCCAAACAATTGCTTCCTATAAACCTGATGGAGCCTCCCAAACAAGTCCTTCTTAATCGACTCGAATGCCATATCCAACCTTTCCAACTGCTCCAAAGCGTTCTGGTTATACATAAACAACCCATAATACAAATCAAAGCTATCCCCTTTAGTATTCTCCACCAAATTCAACAATGTCTCATACCCTTTGGTGTTAATAGGCGAAGACTCCAACCCGAACTTCTCCAGCACTCTCCCCATGGTATGGGTCACGAACTGAGACCCCGCCGCGTACTTATCATGCTCCATGCAACTCATCTCCACCATTCTACACCCTTCTTTCTCGAAAATATCCAAAAACTTGTCGCATCTCTTTATCCGACTCTCCTCATCCCCGATCCTCACTTTGTCGTAGACAAAAGGAAGCCCCGCCCACGAGGTTTTACCACTTTCGGGTCCAAACATGGGATGGGTACACAAGATATCGAAATCCGGGGGTAAATACTTCAAGAAAAGGTTCCTGGGGAACTCTTTAACAGAAAGCACGTCGACGAAAAGGGTGTTGCGACGCAGTCGTTGAAAGGGCAGTTTCTGAAGAAGAGTTTCAGTGGAAAGGATGGAAGTAGAGAGAAGGACGACGTCAGGGTGTTGCTCGAAAAGGTCGTGTGGGTCGGCGTAGAAGGAAACGCCGAGGTGGTTAGCGAGGTCGGCGTAGTTAGTTCTGGAGTGGGCGAGGAGAGTGTGGTGGTGGCGGAGGAAAGTTTTGGATAGGAATTGGCCGAAGTTGCCGAAGCCGATAATGGCGATCTTGAGGGAAGTTGATTGAATGTAGCGGTTTCTGAGATGGGACTCGTAGTCGAATGGTTGAGCTGCGTCTATGCAGTTGATATGGAAGGAAGGGAAGTGGGGGAATTTGGAGGGAGTGGGGAGAGACGTTAGTGGGAGAGGGAGAGAAATGGAGTGGGAAAAGGAGAGGTAAGGGAGGGGTTGGGGATTCAGAGATCTTATGGTTGTGGGAGAGAAAATCAACATGGTTGAATTCTGGAATTTCAGTTTCCAATTTGAATGAATTGTGAGATTTTTTTTTTCTTATTCAATAATAATTAGAATAATTCAAACAGTCATTTATATATGAAAATTTCAAAGAATTGCTCAAGTTTCGGCAAATGTTTATTTTTATATTATTCAAAAATATCAATTTTTAAAATGTAAGAAAATAAACTTACATTTTTTTGGTGTTTTTTTTTTTTTCCATTTGTTCAAAAATCACTTGTACAGTTGTACATCACCAAAGGCAAATGTAAAGGGGAGGGAGGCCTAACCCCCAAAAATGACAAATATAATTTTACCCTTTGAAAATTTTTAAATTATTATAAATTTATTTTAAAAATAAAAAAATATATATTTAATTTTTTTAAAAATAATGAAATCATAAACTAAATAATAAAAATATATAATTTTAACTTCTCTAAAATTTATAATTTAATTCGCCACTCCACTCCGCTCCACCATTACTGGTCCAAACACCACAAAGATTTCAATGAAAAAGCATTACATTTTAAAATTTCCTCTTGCTGATGATAAAACATAATCCAAAGAAAGCAGCCTTAACTGTGCTACGCCTACCTTGCGATTTACAATAACACGGGAAGAAGATAAGGTGAGCGTAACGTACACCAAGTTTTAATGATAAGAATACGACAAAAGCAATACGTACATTTACAATTTATATATAAATTTCACTGTATTCTTTGTATAATGCATTTGTAAATTATGTAATTACTCTTTTTTTCCCGTATAATAAGCTACTAGTTTTGGGTAAATTATCAAAAAAATACTTTTTTTTTTTAAAATTTACGGAAAAGGACATGTTTTCCAATTATTTACCGGAATAGGTCATTTTCCCCGAAAACGCATCCACGTCAGCGCGAAGTCAGGGGATGCAGTAGGAAAACGCGTCCCTGAAGGAGCATTTTCTGCCACATCAGCAAAAATCACGTCTTTAAGGGCGCTTTGCTGATGTGGCAAAAACGCTTGTTCAGGGACGTGTTTTGCCTGCTTCCAACGGTCATATTTTTTTGACCGTTGGGCCTCCAACGGTAAAAAAAAACTATAAAATCCCCCCACCCTTTCATTTTTTTCACACAAAGGTCCTTACTCAATTTTCTTTCAATTTTCTCTCAACTTTCTCTCAAATTCCTCTCAAATTTCTCTCAAATTCCTTTAAAGTTCCTTTCAAATTTCACAAAAGTCTTTTAATTTTTACAAAAAAGCCTTGTTTAATTTTTTTTTAAAATAGTTTCTTTTTTTTAATTTAAAAATATTCGATCGTATTAGCAATGGCCGGAGAATTAATTCATCTCGACAATAAACACATCTCCGTCGATCAAATGACAATGGTAAGTTATAATTTTAATTTTTCAATACTATTTAATATTTTTTAGGTTTATGCAATTTTAATTAATTTTTATTTTATAATTTTTTAAACAGTCTGTAGATCGGGTGTTGCAATGTTATATTCGCAATATGCCCGTCAAGCATCGTAGATTGATCGAGAATTACCGCGGGAAGCGGGTTTTTGCACGCGGCACGATAGGTAGGGGTGCAAGTTGGACCCGAAGCTAATCAGTACGTTGATAGAGAGGTGGAGACCCGAGACGCACACTTTTCATCTTCCATGCGGAGAGTGTACTATCACTCTGGAAGACATGCATTTGTAATTGGGATTGCCGATGGATGGGTACGCAGTCACCGGGTTCGTAACTTCTAGTGATTGGGGAGCCGTATGCTACGAGCTTTTGGGTGTTATTCCGGATAACATTAACAGAGGTCGGATCGAGATGGGCTGGTTACGAGACACATTCCCGGAGCCGGATAATGATCCGATCGAATTAGAAAGAATACGGTATACTCGGGCATATATTCTTGAGATGATTGGAGGCTATTTGATGCCGGACTTGTCACGAAATCTCGTACATCTGAGATGGCTGCTGAAACTCGTTTATTTTAGAGCAACCGGTAAATTGAGTTGGGGGTCTGCCGTGCTAGCAAAATTTTATCGGAAGATGTGTGGGGCGACGCGACCGAATAAAGCAAAAATCGAAGGTTGCCTATCACTACTACAATCATGGGCACGATTTCGCTTTCTATTTTTACGTCCTCGAGTGGACCACCCATATACATTCTCACTCATAACGAGGTAAATTTAATATTAGATTTTACAATTATTACGTAGATTTAAAATATAATTGTATGCTAAAAATTTATTTAATTAGGTGGAACCATTCATGTGAGTTATGTTGGAATACCTACTCGCTTGAAGATATACGGCTTCTATAAGAGCAACGGTCGGAAGCACAAGTAAGTATTAAATAAAATATATTTTCGTAATAAAATAGTCGTTTCGTATTTCATATTTCGTATTTAGTATTTAGTATATAACTAATATTTTTATCATGTTAATATAGTTTGAATGGACACCATATGAGGATCCGTCAATTCAGGCAGTAATTCCGGATAAGTTCTTTCAAAATTCGAACATTTGGCATGTGAAGGTCCCATTGGTCAACTATGCCACCGTGGAGATGCACTAGTCAGATCAGGTTCTGTGTCAATTTGGATTCCGACAACCGATTCCCGTGGCACCTGAGGTGCTCGATGATGAGCACAAAGTCGACTTACGGCAGTTGCATACGGATTGACCAAGATTTTGGTCAGCATATATCGAATTATGAGAAAACCGGTATTATTATATACCTACTCGGGAACCGATCATCGTTCCTGAGTTAGCGTGCGTGTCGGAATACATGCCATGGTTTAGGATCCATGGCAAGCCGTATTTATTGTCAGAAGAGGAGAGGCGACGGCAACTTCGTGTACAAAGGGAACGACGGGGCCCTTTAAATCCAAGGAGAAGGGATGATGGGACGGGTCCATCAACAGCGCCTACACAGTCACCGGGCCCAATTTCCGGTTATGCTAGGTGCGTATCCTAGCCCTTATATGTATCCTAACCCTTATATGTTTCCTTTTCCCAGTCCTATGGCAGGTTGGAATGCATGGCCCGGTTCGAGTCCGTTCCCGACTACTCCGAGTGGACCGCCGATCTATAGGTCACCGTCGCATGAGAGATCGCACGAGGCGCCGTTGGGGAGCTCTTCTTTTTACCAAACTCCGATGCCTTATGGGATTCAAACACCTCCGCCATGGGTGATGCAAACACATCCGCATTCATTATTTTATCAATGTGGGTCATCCTCCCAACACCCACCACCAGACCCTCAGCCGGAGGAACCAGAATCCCCGCCGGAGCAACCACAACCCCCGCCGGAAGCTGGAACAAGGAGAAATCTAGTGCGTAACCGTCGACCACCCCCATGTGGCACTGATTCCGACCGGCACCCACATTGATTTTTTTAATATATTTGTATAAACTTTTTTATATTGTTTCATTTATTAAAATAAAAGTTGTTTTTTTATTTTTTTATTGTAATTTATTTTTTATATCTTTAATAAAATAAAAGTTGTTTTTTTTATTTTTTATTGTAATTTATTTTTTATATCTTTAATAAAATAAAAGTTGTTATTTTTTTTTTTATTGTAATTTATTTTTTATATCTTTAATAAAATAAAAGTTGTTTTTATTTTTATTGTAATTTATTTTTATATCTTTAATAAAATAAAAGTTGTTTTTATTTTTATTGTAATTTATTTTTATATCTTTAATAAAATAAAAGTTGTTTTTATTTTTTATTGTAATTTATTTTTATATCTTTAATAAAATAAAAGTTATTTTTTATTTTTTATTGTAATTTATATTTTTATATTTTTAATAAAATAAAAGTTTTTTATTTTTTTATTGTAATTTATTTTTTAATATTTTTAATAAAATAAAAGTTGTTTTTAAGGGTGGAAGGATCTAGAAACTAAGAAGAAATGGATGAATTAGGACTAAATTGAATAAGTGAAAAGTATGAAGGGTTAATTTGTAATTTTATCAAGATGGGTGTTGATCCAATGTAAGAATTTTGAATGATCGTAAGGGGCAAAATAATCATTTAGCAAGAAAGATAATTTTGAAGAATACTGATAATGGTGATATTTTAGATTAATTGAATAACTTTTTTTTTTTGCAACTTAGTCCTTCTACAAAAGTTCACCATTTTCATCAAGAAATTAAAAGAATTTTCATAGCCATCAAGAGACAAAAATGATAAGTAGACTATCAACTATTCCGATTTGGACATGAGCGAGATGTATGGCCTGAGTTCCTACACCATCCACATAACTTTCGTTGGTTGGTTGTTTCTCGGATATCCATATTGTTGCGTATTCTAGTCGAGCAAGGTCGACCCTTTGGTTTGCGACGCAGTTCTCTATCCGGTAACAGCTTAAACGGAGCAAGCGATACAGACGGTCACTTAGGTTCATCTAGTACTGGTAGGAATACGTGTCTCCATACGTTGTACATGTATTCTATTTTGTACACTTCGTCGACATAGCTCATGGGATCAAGATGGAGATTTTGACAAGCTGCAATTACATGAGCGCATGGATAACGAAGTGCGTCAAATATCCCACAGTCGCAGGTCCTATTTCTCAAGTGTACACGATATTGCCTGCCAACAATACCTTGGTTCGGCCTGTCAAACTCCGTCACACGAAACCATAGGTTGTTGCGATCGTGACATACTGTGTGCATGGTGTTGGCCCGTGCCTTCGCATTGTTAATTTCTCGCAATACCTTCGCGCACCATACATGGCCTCCATGCATTTGGCCTTTATAACTCGCTGCTCGCTTCAGAAATAGTGCCGCTAAATGAAAATATGTCTCTCGCACAACCGATGTTATCGGCAAATGACGCGTTCCTTTTAGAACAGAATTTATGCATTCAGCTAGGTTTGAGGTCATATGACCATATCGTAGGCCGCCGTCGTATGCTTGTGTCCACTGTTCGAAAGATATGTTGCATAGGTAGTTTGCGCCTTCTTCGTTAACAGAGTGCAAAATCGCCAACATCTCGTAAAAACGATCCTTATTGATCTCGTACCCTACCAATATAAGTTGATAGTGAATATTACATACCACTATTTATTTAAGAATAAATTGAATATTACAAACGAAATTATATTAATAGATATTACATACCCATGTTGGTCACTTGCTGTTGTTCACTTGTAGATCGATGTTGCTCGTGGTAGTTGGACGAAACATGCCTTAGGCAATATCGATGGTGTGTGCGGTGCCATAGGCTTCCCTGTCGCTCTATTGCGGCTAGTATTCCAGGGCCCCAATCTGATATAACGCATATATCAGGTTGGGGGCAGACATGCCACCTTAACCTAGATAGAAAGAAATCTCAATCATTAGCTGACTCCCCCGGTGTTAATACAAACGCAATTGGAAGGATTCTCCCACTGTCATCCTGTGCCACATCTAGCAATAGTCGATGCGTATATCTACCATACATAAAGGTACCGTTAATCTGTACCAATGGCTTGCAGTATAGAAATGTGTCTCGGCATTGCTTAAATGTCCGTAATGCACGCGGCTTGAACACTTGACATCCACGGAGCAATCTATCATTGTAGCACGCAGTACCGTTTCAAGGTCCGTTATCTTTGCTCGGAATATATCTCCAAAGACTGACACCACTGCCACACTTCATTATATGAAGCGTCCCACCGACTATGCAACTTTTCCAACGCCTTCTGCTTAGCTATCCAAGTCTTGCGATAAGAGGGTGTGTACCCCAATTGGCTACGAACATTGGCAATTATAACCGGCACTGAAGTCTTAGAATCCGCCTTCATCGTCGGTATTATTAAGCTAGCCAACATATCTGAATCCATCTTGGGATGATCTTGTGAAACACCTATCAACAAAGTACGTTAAATAATGCAACATTACGTTATATCAGTATTATTCAAAAACCCTAAACACCTAGTGATACTGTACCAGCAAGACATGTATGTGGACCTTTGTACTTTTTAATCTCCACAAGCCTGTCTTTTTCCTCAACGAGGCCATGATTTTCCATGAACATGTACCGTCTTGCACTGCACACTTGGCCTCGTACTTATCGAGTTTGGATTTAACCACGTTGTAGTTAACCCCATTCTCTATGCTATATTATTTCAATACACCAAGAAAACTATCATTGTTGGAAAACTCTTTACCAACTTCTAATTCACCCTAATCCAACGACGAACTTGTACGGTCACGCCTTCTGTGTGGTAGTTTAGGAAACTCTAACGCATCGTCTTGAGATAGATCAACATTATGCATGTGAGCTGGAGGCGAGTACGCCCTGAATCGCGGATCTTCTTCTTCTTCATCTGAACCCCCTTCAACATCTTCAGGTATGGTTGGAGCAAGCTTGATTCGAAAATAATGCAACTTCTGCACCATCGGGGTCAGGCTCTCAAGGTGGATCCACATCGGACTCATCATCCGACCCACCATCATCTGCAACGAACGAGGTCCCCTCGCTGATGGATGTCGTGGGGAGTACATTATCCCTTCTTAAACAACTTTCGTAACGTCCCCAATCATATGTAGATTGCCAACCACTAGAAGTTGATGACGTTCCTCAATACGTATTTCTAGCATCGAACGTCGAAGGAAGGATATGCATGTCCCATCCACCAACCGAGTGTCATGCAGGGGTTGTGTTTACCATACTACCACCAAACACGGGCGCTTCCGTATTCTGCCTCCCACTAACAAAATGTCGACTTGGGGTCGTGTATTCCCCTCGAACAGCAGTAGATGTTGAAGTCGAAGGAAGATCACTTAGCGATGAAAATTGTACATATACCTCAAGATAGGGTGATCCACTGGCAAGATGAGTCTCCACCATTGCCTCTAAGCTTCGAGGACCTTTGATGTCGAATGAGTCATATCTCACGGGATCAACCGAAGCAATACTTAATAGACTGAACTTTCATTAGCGTTGTTCCGAAGATTTTACGCCTAATTCTTTTGCGAAGTTCTATCAAATCTATGTTCTGGTTAAAAACCAGTCGCGCTGTATTCTCCGATAAAAAACAACATCGTTTTCGGTGTCACAAACCTCACCATCATAGTAAATAACAGCACTAATACGTTCACTTATCTTCAGTTTCTATTTTACTTTTGCCTCAATTTCTATTATGCAATTTGAGAATGAAATTTGGCTCATTTATAGTCTAAGGACAAATAGGAACTATTGTAGCAAAAGAGCATTCACGTGGGAGCTTTTTTCAGTACTCTTGCTGACAGTGCATCCTGCTTGGAGCGTTTTGGTCACTATTTATTCAGAAACGTCTTCTCAAAATTATTTTACTAGAGACTATTGTAGCAAAAGAGCGTCCACGTGGGAGCTTTTTTCAGTACGCTTGCTGACAGTGCATCCTGCTTGGAGCGTTTTGGTCACTATTTGTTCAGAAAACTTCTTCTCAAAATTATTTTACCAGAGACTACTGTAGCAAAAGAGCGTCCACGTGGGAGCTTTTTTCAGTACTCTTGCCGACAGTGCATCCTTCTTGAAGCGTTTTGGTTAGTATTTGTTCAGAAACGTCTTCTCAAAATTATTTTATCAGATACTACTGTAAAAAAAAACAAGTAATTTTTATATTACTGATATATTTTTGAAAAAAAATCCTAACCCTAAAATTATTTTAATTAATTAAACCTTAAACTCTAATTCATTAACTTTTCCATAAAACCCTAAACCCTAAAAACCCCAAAAATCCTAACCCTAACCCTAACTCTAAAAACAGTTAAAAACCCTAACGGGGGTGGAGGGCAAAAACACGTCCTTGAGGGAGCGTTTTTGCCACATCAGCAAAGCGCGCCCTCAAGGACGCGATTTTTACTGATGTGGCAAAAAGCACTCCCTCAAGGACGTATTTTCCTGCTGCATCCCCTGACTTCACGCTGACGTAGATGCGTTTTTGAAAAAAATGACTCATTCCGGTAAATAATTGAAAAACATATTATTTTTCGTAAATTTTTTAAAAAATAGCATTTATTGATAATTTACCCACTAGTTGTACTTTTTTTCCCTATAGTAAGGTAAACAGCTACCTTAATGGAGGGGAGGGTAACCAACCACCCTGCAGTTTCTTTTAAGCTCTCACCAAATTTTTTGGCAAATATTTTTGAAGTCAAAGAAATTTAAGTATAAAATAGATAAAATTTTAATTATTGTTATTAAAATCATAATTTGAAGCACAAATAAAAAATCTAAGCATATATTAGAATGAAATGATTTAATAAATTGTTATTAACATATTTGTGAAGAAAGAACTCGTCAAAAAAAAATATTTCTTTTTAATACAAAAAAAAATTCAAAAAGAAAAGAAAAAGAACAACAGAGAACTCATCAAAATATCATTAAGGTTAAATGCTGGAAAAGATTTTTTGCGAGTACAAAATTTCAAAATTAAGCAAGCTGTTCTAGAACTGGAAAAGTAAGATATCCCACCTAGGCTCGTCCACGATAACAATGATTGTTTTCGGTGATCAACCTAACCCATATCTCAGTTATCATCGATATCAACCTATCAAAAATAGCAATGACTAAAGCTAAGCTTCGCTAACTATGAGAGTTTGGACGGATACAGAAACTTAATGGGTGAACAGGAACAACACTCTTACATAGGGCCTGTAACTAACAAGTCACCCTCCCTACTGCTGTTTCCGCCCATCCCCTCTAAAAGATCTTGAAAAGCAAGCCACCGTGAGTGGCAAAGAAGGGAGCAAATACGAGTGACTCGACTGCCATAAGCTTGATCAGGATGTTGAGTGAAGGGCCAGAGGTATCCTTGAGTGGATCACCAACCGTGTCACCAATGACAGCTGCCTTGTGAGGATCCGATCCTTTTGGACCCAGGGTCCTCGCGTGCTCTGAGGCACCAGCCTAACAATCAAAATATAAGGATCACTCATAAGATATTCTGAGGGCACGATGAAAGTGGCATAACAAATAAGCCAGTAAACAAGTCAGAAAAAATTTCGTCTTGCATTTTCTCATTAATTATTTACCTCAATGTACTTCTTGGCATTATCCCATGCACCACCAGTGTTAGAAGCAGATATTGCAATCTGTCAAAGAACAAAGCCAAGTAACCGTAATCAATGCATTTTCAAGTTCACCCACTTTTCCAAACAAACTCCATCATGCTTTCACGAGTAGTTTACATTGGATACAGATTAGTTCTTATGTCACGGGGCTAGACCATCCACGGCCCATGACACTTACAGCTAGCATAAGTATAGTTCACAAATAAACCAAAAATAAAAAAACACTGAATGTTGTCAGAAAAACTAATATTGTTTCCCAACTTTACCTGAACACCAGAAACAAGGGCACCAGCAAGGACACCGGCAAGAGTCTCAACACCAAAGAAAGTTCCAACAATTAGGGGAGTAAGCATAACAAGGGCACCAGGAGGAATCATCTCCTTGATAGAGGCATCAGTTGAGATTTTGACACAGGTAGCATAATCAGGCTTGGCACGACCCTCCATGAGACCAGGGATGGTGTTGAACTGCCTGCGAACCTCCTCAACCATCTTTAAAGCTGCACTTCCCACGCTTTTCATGGTCATAGCAGAGAACCAGTAGGGAAGCATGGCACCAACTATTAAACCAATGAAAACCTTCGGGGTCAATACATCAACAGTAGAGATAGCTGCACGGCTCACAAAGGCACCAAATAGAGCCAATGACACCAATGCTGCTGACCCAATGGCAAATCCCTGGAAACATATAGAGAATTGTATATCACATATGCAATCAATAATTAGAAATTTCAGCCTGAAAAGAAGTTTAAAGAGAACCTTGGCATTGTAAAAAAGATAATTAACTCAGAAAATAAGAATGCCATACATAAACGACCACAGCGCAGTATGATAGACAGTAGCTCAAAGTGTTTTAGATAGGTTACCGAATGGAAATCAAAGACTCAAATCAATTTTGGGGGTTTCGTAAAGAGATCAAATTCACACATGTTTCAGGAAGCAGAAACAAAATAATAGCAGAGTTACAGCTTTTCCATGCATCATTTATGCTATACCGTGATTAAAGCAACTACAGTATCCTAACAACGGTCTCTAGGAAAAGAATTAAATACCACACCTTTCCAATGGCAGCTGTAGTGTTTCCAGCAGCATCTAGTGCATCAGTTCTCTCACGAATGTGATGGCTCATGCCAGCCATCTCAGCAATGCCTCCAGCATTGTCACTGATGGGACCATAAGCATCAATGGCCAACCCAGTTGCAATGGTGCTTAACATTCCAAGGGCAGCAACTGCAATCCCATACATGGCAGCGAAGCTAAAACTAACAAAAATGCTGATTGCAATGGCAAAAATTGGGATGATCACAGATTTGTATCCTAAAGCAAGGCCAAATATAACATTGGTAGCTGCTCCTGTCCTGCAGGAATCAGCAACATCCTGCACGGGACTAGAAACACAGGAAATGATTGATCAGGATATAAAATTTGAAGCAACATTGCAATAGATGATAAGTCAAAAGACTGTTTCCAGTACCTGTAAGCATTACTGGTGTAGTACTCAGTAACAAAACCAATAATAAGTCCAGCCCAGAGACCAACACCAACGCACAAAAATAGTTGCCTGCAAATAAAAAAAATTCATTACAGTGGTTGCAAGTATCATGAGCAAGGAAAGCTCAAGTGTGAAACAAGATGCTAGGCAAGACATGCTTCTTGCCACCTGCTTCAGGTCTTTATGAAGTTCATAGTAATATTCACGTTACTAAAACACAACAAATCAAGGCAATTTTCTCAAGATATGTTGATCTTAAGACACTAATTAAACCAGGATAAACTAAGTGGTAACTAACCTATCAGAGTTTGAGGAGTTAAAGGTCCTAACCTTTCCTAATCTCACAAATTAGGAGCATAACTGAGTTATAGCATGCACCCAGGTGGAAAATCCAGAAACCACTATTTTATAACATGCTTACTATGCAACAATCATGTAATCTTACCAGTTCTTAACAACTTTCTGATCCCCAAAATTGTAAATGGTGAAGGACGATGGCACACCAACCCAAGTAACAATTGCAATCCCCACAGTCATAAGAACAGTAGATATAATAAGCTGCTTCTTCAAAGCTGGTTCGATTTCTTTGACAGCCTTGATTTCGAAGAAATCCGTAGCAAATAGGGTTGTGATCAAACAGACAAGAATACCAACAGAACTAATGAGCAGAGGATACAACATGGCAGTGAACTCGTGGTTTATTCCAAAAGAGGATATAGAAGCAACAACAAGAGCAGCACAGGAAGATTCAGCATATGAGCCAAATAGATCAGAACCCATACCAGCAATATCCCCAACATTATCGCCAACATTGTCAGCAATGACCTGAGTTATAAAACAAATTTAAATCATATAAGGTTCTAGATGCGAAATAATTGCCTCTAAACAGAGGTTGACAAGCATATAATAAAGATGGAATAACCATATCACACAAGAATAATTTGGCTTACAGCTGGGTTTCTAGGGTCATCCTCTGGAATGTTCCTTTCAACCTTTCCTACAAGATCAGCACCGACATCAGCAGCCTTTGTATAGATACCACCACCAACTCTTCCAAACAGTGCCATAGAGGATCCACCAAGACCATAACCAGTAATAGCCTCAAAAAGGCCTTCCCAGTCATCACCGTAGTACAGCTTGAATAGATTGATGGCAACGAAAAGCACCAACAAGCCATTGGCAGCGAGGAGAAAACCCATTACTGCGCCAGATCTAAATGCAACAATAAAAGCCTTTCCAACACCCTTTCTTGCTTCTAAGGTTGTTCTTGCATTGGCATATGTAGCAATTTTCATCCCAAGGAACCCAGAGAGAACAGAGGTGATAGCCCCAAGCAAGAAGGATATGGTACTGAAGATAGCAGTGGCAAGAGCTGGTTTGCACGTCTTCTCCTTATCATAGGTGCAAGGCTGGCTCTTTGAGCTGAAGCCCTCAACAGAACCCAGGAAGAGGAATATCAAGATAGCAAAAGCAACCATGAAGATGCCAACATACTGATATTCAGTGAAAAGAAAGGATGTTGCACCTGTTACACCATGCATCTATCGATTAATATAGGTAATCATCAGTCATAAACAAGGGACCGTCAATAGTTCATGATATCAATTAAAGTGTTATTGATTACATATAAAAGAAAAGAGGACAAGATGACATTTTCATTCTTCCATTCAATTAATAGGCAGGTTATAATTGTCCATTGAATCTTAGCTCAATTGGCATGAAAATTGTTCCCAATGCAGGAAGACATGAGTTCGAGTGCGCTGAAGCGCATTATACTCCTATTTATGGGTTGGAAAAAAGCTATGCTTAATTCTAAGCATTGTATCAAAAAGAGCAAATATAATAAGAACCTATGATGAGATTATTAAAAAAACAAAAATTAAATAAATAGGTTATGATTAACTCAATAAATTATAGAGACAAATTTTAACATATGTTATTATTATCTTGAAATATATTAATGTAATTCGACAAGACAATATGATATAGTTTTATTGTTATTTTACATATATTAATTACAAATTACAGTATTTTTTTATTATTTTTAATACGATAAAAATATAACTATTTGTTATTTTTGCTAGCGAGAGCCATATACGATTTATAATAATAAATTACTACTAGAGGGAATAAACTAAAAACTTCATTTATTATTTTCAAGCCATTGGATGAAAATATAACTATATATTTGGTTACTAACTACAAAAAACGAACGCTTATATTAGGTCTGGCAGAACACATAAGATAATAACAGTTTTTGTTTCTATTATTATATTATTGAACCATTGAACCCGAAATATTCAGAAAACAATTATTTCGCAAACGAAATTTTAACCCTTCCCAAAAGTGAAAATAAATAAGAGGTGCATATAATACGTTCATAAGACACAGCAACAGTTTCCAAAAATAAAACAAAACCCAAACCAATAAAAAAGTTTAATCTTAATCAGATTAGCATCACTATATTTTTAGGTACATAACTATAAAGCAACCATCAATATTCTATGCTGATATTTTATTCTCAATTATTATTTCAAGATATATGTGCATATATGAAAATGAGCAACGTGGGGAACACGTGCCGAGCGCATTAATAAAGCCAAATAATTTATTTTAGATAAGACAATATATCACGACTACTAATAATGATAACACCAACAAAGATAGAGCCTGTCCCAGTTATGACACCATACTAATTTACTAAATTAAATCTAAATCTAAATCTAATCTGAGGATCAGATTAGAAAAATATGAATAAGAACAAAGTAACATTGGGAGATTTTTTATAAAACATAATTTTGGTCAAGAACTATTCAACTAAACTTTATAGTTATAATAAACCCTGCCATTAAAGAGAATTCACAATCTGAGATGATTAATTAGAGATAAGTTTAATAAGATTTAACAAAAAACGAGAACTTACAAGGTAATTTTTTTTTTTTTTAAGTTCAAAACCGCTTTCGAATGCCGCCTTGCAAGGTTGCAATAGTGAAATAACTTTTAACCAAATTACAGATTAAAATTTTTGAACAGAAACAATGAAGTTGAGCGTTAAGATTACTAATTTCATTTCCACTTTAAATACACCAAGGTTACCTGGTAATTCTTGCGGCTCAACTTAAGTCCACGAAATGAAATCATTACTCAAAAATAATATTACGAAAATAAATAAGAAAAAAAAGGCCAGATCTAACATCAAAATCCAAAGATTTCACCTTCGGAGATAGCGCTTTGAATATCAGCGCACTTGGTGACGACGCTGGGGTCATTAAGTCCTTCCTCTTCCTCAATCAAGTAATCACTGTAACCGTTCTTGTTGCTATTCCCCGATGCATGCCGCTCCGGGTTAAGCTTCACGCGCGACACCAACAGCCACTGCACTAACGAGAAAGCAATTCCAATCACGGCGCACACTGGCACCACGA
Source organism: Gossypium sturtianum (assembly GCA_025698515.1). Lineage (NCBI taxonomy): Eukaryota > Viridiplantae > Streptophyta > Magnoliopsida > Malvales > Malvaceae > Gossypium > Gossypium sturtianum. The sequence goes on along the minus strand of CM046955.1, from coordinate 160,730,557 downwards.
TCTCCGTCGCAAACTCCGACAACAAAACCGCTCCCATCATTGACAACGCTACAGTCCTCCCGCCTTGAGAAAGATAAGAGTGGGAGATAAACAGAGAAATGGAGTGGAGCCTCTTTTATATAGGGTTCCGGTAAAATTATACGAGAAAAATATAGGATAATGGCTAACTCCCGAGAGAGGAATCCCCTGCAAACGAGTCTATTATGATATTTTGTTTTTAACCTCTAAATTAATTGATTATATTTATCAGCAGATGATTTACTGTGTATGATGGAGGGAGGATGATAGGGAGTCTGGGGACGGATCTATCAGGAATCAATCGCTTTACCGCGTACTTTCGATGCATCCTTGTCCGAATCAACTTTATTTTATTTATTTTAGGATAAAATATTCGATGTTACGTATAAAATAAAATAAGATAAATATAAGTACTCTCCAAAATAATTTGAGAGATTTGGGTTTAAGAAACAAACTGGAGGAGGTAAACTTGAAATTATTCCATTTGAGAATTTAAATAGTCAAAATTGAGATGATGTGATGTGAGAGTGTATTTGTTCATGGTGAATAATATTTTTAATTGATCTATATTAGGTGAAGGCTACAAAATTGTCGTAAAGCCCGGAGAAGAACTCCAGATAAAATTAAGGAGCCCCTTGACCTTATAGAAAAACATAGTGTTTATTTGGAATCATAGCTGACTCAAAATCTTATCCATTCGTTCCAGTTTAAAATGGTGGTAACCATGTGATAGCAATGGGGCTTCTTATTTTCTTTGTGTATCAATAACTCCTTAAAGCTTCATTGGCTTTAATGAAAAGTAGATTGTGGTTGCAAACCTCGACTGACCTAAATCAATCTTGTCTCTTCGTCATTTATCACAACAGAATACGACACCACTAGAAGAATTGCTCATGGGAAATATTTTACGAACAATATTCTTTTCATTTTTTACGTTTGTTTCATAAAAAGATCGATTGAAAGCAATACATTTTTTTAGAATAAATCAATTTTTATTATTTTTATTTTTAATTTTAAAATTTTGAAAATACTGAAATATTGACTTCAAATATTATTAAATATGCACATTTATATTTAATTCTTATAATAAATTATCATTATAATTAATATAATTTATTATTTTAATAAAACCATTTAATATTTATAATTTTATTTTAATAATACATTTTAATATTAATAATTTAAATTTTAAATATTTTTATTGAAAAATATTTTATATTATTATTTTAATAATAAACATAAATATTTTATAATATAAATACAAGTATTTACTTAAATTCTACTTAGCTCAATTCTCATTTGCCATTATTCAAGTAAATCTTGATGATGTCGACATGTGGTAGAATTTAAATTCAAAATAATTTGAAAGAGAACCTCACACATAATATTTGTATACATGAGACTCAAACCTAGACCACATCAGTCGTAAGGCCTCAATCTTGTCAACAAACCAATACATCATTAACAATATTAGTTATTATTGCTAAATAAATATAAAATATTATAAGTAAATTTTGATTGTCAAAGGATATGCTTTTATAATATTTTATAACAAATATAATGTATATTATATTTATTTTATTAAAAACAAGTTTCGAAACATAATCTCAATAAATTTTATTAAACAATGAAAATTAATAGATGCAGAAGCATTCAAACACAAAGAAAAATTTAACAAATCATCAACTTTTTAGAAAATTGTTATTCTAAAAAATTATTCATTAAAACAAATATAATCTAAATTCGAATTATTTAAATATAAAATGTTTCAAACTTAAAATAATTTGAAAAAAAGTATCGAAATTTTTTAAATTTAAACTGATATAATCTTCCTAACGAATAAATCTAGTCTCAAAACTCAATGAATATGCTAATAAGTCCTCAAAATTCCAAAATTATAAATTATTAAATATTCATAATCGAATCTCGCTATATGTAATTATTAAGTATGAGTTTCCAGTCTCATTTTGTGTAATTTTAATAAGTGAGTTTTATGCAATTATACGCCATTTTCCGTCATTGATGAAAAAAAAATTAAATTACAAGTTATAAAACAATTCATTGTTACATCTAAAATACATTATTTTCTTTTTTTTAATAATTAATTGCATTTTTTAAAATCAATATCATTTTATCTTATTGTTATTTTATTGGCTAAACATTTCATTGAAGTGGTGGGGGTTGTTGATTGGATGCTAAAGGATAAAGGAGCAGCGTCTCCTATGCAGCTATAACAATAACTCAGCAAAATGGCTTTTTTTTTTTTTTTCCCTTTAATTGGAATGGAACGGCTGTAGGGGGGAACGCGTGTTGGATGGCGTGCAAGCCGTCGCCATCGGATAATAATATTTCATGTTTCTTTTATTTTATTTTAATAAAGAATAAATATCCTTTTTATTATTTGGAAATACAGTGGACACGTTTAATATTTAAAAAAAAAGAATTTAATATAATACTTACTGGCATATTTGTTTGTTTCTTTTTAAAGGACGAAAAACATGGTTGGTTGCCCTCATGAATTATGAACAAATGTAGCTTGGTTGTATTTTCGCGTTTTTATAATTATTTGGCATTCCCATTAATTCATCTAAATTGATTTGTATAGTAGGGTTTATCTTGAAATAGGAATACATGACAGCAGGATTTAACTTTTTAAGACTAGGGCTTTGCCAAATACCAAAAACCGTGCGGATATTAAATATGGTATATTGTTTCTCTCGATGCAGTGCTTGCTTGTCATAACGCTATCCTATCCATCTCGCAACCCAATGTTGCAGCTGTCATTTTTATCTTTACTGGGTCAAGTGGACACTACGTAATTAATTGGAAAACAACAATTAAAATACCATTTTTTATATGGTATGTTAGAAAAATATGAATATACAAATCTTTATATATCATTTTAATAGTCTATATATCTATATAGCATAGGGAATCATATGAATAAATAAGGGCACATATAAATTTACTTTAATATATACTTTCAGTTTCTATGAAATAAAATTTGTTAAAATTTGTATATCTATATAATATTATTTATATATATACAAAGCTCTTATTTTATTGATAAGAGCTAATAGGGTCAAATTTATCATTTAATCTTAATCTCTCTTTAGCTTATAAAAATGTATAAAATCAAAATATTCATTTAATTTCCATATATCATATCAATAGGGTCAATTTTTTTGTTATTAATTTTTATTTAGGAGTGAATATAAATATATTAGGTAATTGAAGCTAATAATAAATTTAAGTACATTACAAATTACAATCTTGTTTTTAATTATTCTACTTCTATTTTTAAGTAAATATAAAAAAAATTAAATTTAATTCGATAAAGATGACAAAACAAGATTTTAGTACTTTTAGTAATCTCATGAAAACTTGATTTATTTTATAAATGCATTATATGATAAAGAAAATAAATAAAAATAATGTGATAGAGAAAAATGAGGAAGGCCAAAAACCAAAAATCTATTTATGAAATATTCATCATGTGATTTATTGATTTCATGTTAATGTAATTTATAACGTTTTTTATAACTCTAATTAGCCCATTAATGACTTAAGATCGTTTTGATTTATAATGTTTCTTTTATCATAAATAGTTTCTGAATTGAGTTTTATTTCGTGTTTTGAGTTTATATATTATTTCTGGTCTCATATTAGTTGTTGTAAAATAGATGTAATCTACATTCTATTACTTTTTAGTTCGATTCTTCTTTTTTTTTGCTATCTATCAACTTCTTTTACTAGCTCTGCACTGAAGAAATCTTTGTTGATGTTAGATGAATGTAACGATATTAATTTTATACAATAAATTATAAATCCTCTTAATTAATATGTCAAGAAGTTTGGGGCAAGTGATTAATGGCATTGGAAGTCAGCTTTAAAAATGAAAAATGCTCATTGATCCATGTTGCTAAATAAAGAATCATATTTGCTTGCAAAAAATGATGCCTTTGTTTGTAAGAATATCACTTTGTGAAATATCTTCAACTTTGATAATTGAGTATTCAGAGCTTTTTTATTTTTATTCCTTATCAAAGTGTGTTTTTTTTTTTAATTTCTCACTGCTCTTATGTATTTGATTTCTATCTAAATCTTAATCACATATATTAAGTTTTCTCTATTAATAAATTTTATTTTAATAATACTGCACTTTTCTATTATTTTTCTTGCAATATATCATGATCTATTTGCAGGGGCTAACCCAGGGGCTGGCATGGGCCCGGGCCCTCCTAAAAGGTAAAGTTGCTATTTAAGCCTTTGAAAGTTTTTTAAAATTTTAAATTAGTAAAGGTAAAATTACACTTTGGCCCCCCTAAAATTATAAAGATTCGATTTAATCCTTTACAAATTAGAAATATATAAACTATAAAAAATTAAAATTTTATCGGCCCCTAAAAAATTATCCTGGCTTCGCCCCTGTCTATTTGTTGATTGTTATTTCAAGTTTATATGTTTTCGATATCCATAATATATTTTTGGATTTAATGTATTAATCTTAAGTATACTTTTTTATGTTTTATCTTTTTTTTTTCAAAATTTTGGATTAAATAAAAGAAATGGGAAGCTGTTTTTACTCCTCTTTTCTTTTTTCGCTCAAATAAAAAAAAATTATTTTTCTAAACAAAAATTGATTGTCTACTCCCTTTCCATCTTTTTTTCACTTCTAATTTTTTATACAATACTTAGAATTACCTATAATTCCCTCCCAACTCTTAAATAGGAGAATAATATGTTTCAACACATTCGAACCTACGTCCTCCTACACTAATAATAATATCGATGCCAACCGAGCTAATACTCAATCGACTACTTCTAATTATTTTATTTTAATACAAATTAAATATAAATCTTTAACATTTCGAGTTTAGTTATTATTTTTCACTTTAAAATTGTATATAGATTTTTATTTACTATTAAAATTATTTTTATTCAGCTAATTCAATCACGTACTTTAAAATTTTATTATATATTTAATTCGATTAAATACATTTTATATATTATTTTATAAATGTTATTTTGGATTGTGAACTTTAATTTTTTTATGTAATATTAATTTATAGTTTCAATAAATATAATTGTAAAAAAGTTAAAATTTTATATTAAAAATATCTTAAATAGTGGCGAAATTAGGGGGCTGGCAGGGGTCTCGGCCCCCTTTAAAATGAAAAAATTTTCATATAGTCAATTTAAAATTTTTAATAAAAGTAAAATTGTACTTTTGACCCCTTAAAATATAAAAAGTTGATTTAATTCTTTAAAAATTATAAAGATATAGTCTAAGTGAAATTATATTTTTTCTATCGTAAAAAATACAATTTGATTTCAATCTCCTAAAAAAAAATTAATTTCGTCCCTGGTCTTAAATTGACTTTAATTTGAGATTATAATATTGTGATGAAGAAACAATTTTTATTAAATTATTTAAATATGATTTTGAAAAATAACTTGTAATTTATACAAAAGCCAATACTTTTTAGACATAAAAATAAAAACATGCATTATTAGGTACAAATGATTAATTTTTTTCCCTTTATTGTTGCTCTCCTTTAACTTCTCTCCATATTTTTATTATTGCTCATGTTAGAATTAAGTTATCATTATCTTGGGTGGTTAACAACATTTTTTATAGGCAGGTTGATTTATTTCCTCATAAATGAACGGGATTTATGTGAATTGATGAGATGATTAATTAATCATTTTACATTATATTACCCTTTAATATTTTTCATGCTATATTAAAAAATTACTAATGATTTTTCTTATTGTTTTTTTTTTGTATTTCTAATTATTATTCGTGTAATAAACTGTAAATATTTTCGACAAGTGGAATTGATTAATCATATAGCATTTATTCTTGTAAAAGGCCGTTTTTACATTTTTGACAATAACAATAACATGTTTTTTATACGATAAAAGTTATCTCATCCATAATTATTGAATTTTTAAGATATCATAAATATAAATAAAATTAATAGAAAACACATATACTTAAAAAGTTTTTTTTTTTTAAATAGTCTTGAAAATAATGAAAATCCCAGCCTCTCTATATTAAAATGTATTATTTTAAATATATGTTTTTAACTTTATAACTTTTTTCACTAATTACATAAAATTTTATTACCTATTTGAATAGTTTTGATTTTTTCACTTTATTTTTTTATTCCCAATGTTTATTTTTTATCCATTCTAATATTTCTCTTCTCTCAAATTTTATTGCAATTATTTTTATTCTCAAAATTTACTATTTTTATTATCCATTCTATTTTCTCTCTCTTTTGTCTCTTTTACCTCTGATAATGTTAACACATTGTGGAGCTAGGTACAATATTAAAATTTGATATTTGTTTTGTAAAAAAGTATATATAAGATGTTTAAAAATCAAATAAATTGATTAAAAAATAAATCTAATTGAAAACAACAATAAATTAATTATAAACAGTCAAATCACGCAACAAATGGTGATATTCTTAATTTTTATATAATATTGAGGTGAAAATAAAGATCACATTATTTGAATTTATGTCAAACAAATATCTAATAAAAATTTTAACAACGGTTACATACAAATCAAAGACATTTGAGTTATTAATAGAACACAAACTCTACAAACATATACTAATACTTTAATATTTAAAGAGGTTTGAAAGCAACTTATTCGGAGAAAAAAAGTGGATTTCATGTGGTGTTTATGAAAATATATGGAAACAAAGGAAAGAAATTCGATTCAGTAATAAATATTCAACAAGAGTGTACAGTCTTAAATCAAAAGATATTTTATTTATGGTGGTCAGTTCCACACCAATTTCGGTTGTTTTAGTCGTACTGTTTTAATATTAAAATAAAAAATATTGAAATTCAGGATGAAAATATTGATGTGACATAAAATTATTGGAAAGAGATACAGATGACGTGGCGTCACTGTTTCATACAATCCTTTCCCTTTTTGCATTAGTAAAAAAATTGATTCGTATCGATCTCACCAGTCCATTTTGGCCAATTCCAATCAAGTCCCCGATTATTTTTTATAGTTTGCTTTATTTGAAACTTTGAAAAGTCAACACTTCCTCAACCAATAAAAAAAAAATTATACTTAAATTAGATAAACTTTAAAATTCAAAATATAAAACTAATAATAAAAATAAACTCACTCACCCCTTTTACCTTCTTTTATCATAAGAGGAAAATAATTTGATTGCCTAAATCCTTAAAATTTCACCCTAAACCCTAGCTTAATTTTAAACATCTCTTTCAACCTTTGATATATATGTTAATATTGAAAGGGATAATGTTGTGGATTATATTGTTGTTTAATACATGAATTTTTTTCTTCTTAAATTTGGATTTATTGGATGATAGATTTTTATTTTATATTTTATTGATTAGTATTTATATAATTGATAAATATATTTATATTTAATTTTTATTCAATATCTATAATAGCCCAATTTCAGTGAAGTCGGAACAGTGGTTTCATAACCACAAATCCGAGCCGGAAAGATAAAATATTTTAATATTATGAAATGATTAGTAATGTGATAGAAAGGTTGCATGAGAATTTTGATAGGAAAATTTTATCAATTATGTGCATAATTGTAGAAAGGACTAAATTGCATAAAATGTCAAATTTGAATTCTAGTAGCTATATGGGTTAAATAGCTATGGAATTCAAAACTTGAGGTCCTTATTTGGTAATTAGACCATTGAAGAAAAATATGTAGATATTTTTGGTGAATCATCCATGGAAAAATTAGAAAAGGCTAAGGACTAAATTGGAAAAAGGGGAAAATTAAAAGATGATAATTAAATTAAAATGAAATAACATCATTTTATATCATCTTCAACCCCAAAAATACATGGAAACCCTAGGAGATAGAGAAGAAACTAATCAAGCTTGAAAAGGTATGAATTCATGTCCCGTTTTTAGTAATTTTTGTATTTTTGAGATCGGGGAAGCTTAATTTACCTATTTGGGGGATTAATTTGAATAGATATCAAATTATAGAAAATTTTTCATGGATGAATATGCTGAAATTTAAAAGTTCATGGTATAAAATAAAAGGTTGTTGATAGATAAACAACTTTTACAAAGTGAATTTACATGAAAACATGATTTAGGGACTAAATTGAAAAATGATGAAAACCCATGATAAAATTCTGATTTTTATGGAATTCATGGGATGCTATAATGGTATATGAAATCAGTTAGGCTGGAAATAAGGATTAAATTGCATGAATTTCATTTTTCCGAGCCTAGGGATGAAATTGGAATTTATGAAAAGTATGGGGGTAAAATGGTAATTTTGCCTAGGGTGTAAATTGAGTTCAATGGAATATGAAATGTGTTAAATTGATGATTAAATTCAATTATATAGATCCGGAAAGATCGAACAAAGAGTTAGATCGTGGAAAGGAAAAGATTTCTGATTAGTAGATTTCAGTTACGAACAAATATCAAGGTAAGTTCGTATAACTTAAATGAGCATAGAAATGTGTTGTTTTGAATGCTATATTACATTGAATATGTTATATGAGATTGTATATATGAAATGTATGGAAATTGCAATGGAAGAAATGGTATATGTTGGAAATTTATTGAAAATGGTTAAATTTCGTGTGAATATTGAATTCCGATGGATAAAGGTGATTCCCTGATAAAACTGCATGTGTTACGGAATGGATTTAGCCCGGATGAGTAATCCGAAATGAGCCTCTCGAGTATACGTTTCAATTAGGATTTAGCCTGGACTGGTAATCCTAATTGACTGGATTTAGCCTGGACTAGTAATCCATAATAAACTCTATAGAGAATTCTTTGTCACTGAAAGGATTTAGCCTGGACTGGTAATCCTAATTGACTGGATTTAGCCTGGACTGGTAATCCTGACAAAGCTCTTAGAGTGTATGTTGCATGCAATTTAGCCTGGGTAGTAATTCATTTGTATGTTATGTGGCTCGAGAGTGTACCTTAATAGGTACTACTGGATATGAATTTACGGATAATGGAATTGTACACTTTGAATATGCTATAGGAAACTATCGGAAAATTCAATAGTTCAACGAATAAAATGATTAATGATTAATGGTTAATGAGAAATATGAAATGAAAAGATGAAAACTTGATGGAATTTGGCGTGATGAGCTCATCAATGCATTGTGGTATATTTGTGATTAACATATTTGATTGGATGCATGTTGCATGTGGTTAGGTAAAATGCTAAATTGAATGGAAAGTATGCTTATGAATGGTTTAAATGTTAAATATGATTGGTAAGTTAAATTCTAGTTATATGAGCTTACTAAGCATATAATGCTTACTAGGTTTATTTTTCCCTGTTTTATAGTGCTCAAAGCTCGTGAAGGTTGGAGAACGGTCGGAGCAATCATCACACTATCCTCCCATTATTTTGGTATAAATGAAAGTCTTGTTTTGGTATAATGGCATGTATAGGCAAATTTGATCAAATTATGGTTTGTATATGTTAAACCTAATCTAGCCATTGGAATGGCTAGAGAAACTTGTTTTGATGTTATAGATGGATATGGAATAACACATGTTCATGAATATATATAAGTATGAAATTATAATGAACAATTCAAGTTACATAAGAGGTAAGTTAAGTAAATAGTTTAGAATGAAGGTAAGTGATTTTATACAATAACAAATGGTATAATGGCTTTGTATTTATGCTTGAATTGGTTGGAAAATATTCGTAAGTGTTGGTGCAGGAAAATGAAAAGTTTGGGTGAGAAATGAGGCTAGGAAATGGCCTTATTTCGTTCACACGGGCGTGTGTCTAGACCGTGTGTGACACACGGACTGGTACATGGGCATGTGGTCTGGCCGTGTGTCCCCTGTATTTCAAATTTGCAAAACAGAATGCTCAGAATTGAGCACACGGGCAGAGACAAGGGTGTGTGTCTCAGCCGTGTGGATGACACGGCCTTGAACACGGGCGTGCGATATGACCATGTGAAATCTGCACCTAATTTGTAAAAATTAAATTAACCACACGGGCGTGTGACTTGGCCGTGTGGCTTCAATTACTTCATGCCTTATAAGTCAGAGAGTTACACGGGTTAGGGACACGGGCGTGTATAGCCACACGGCCTACAACATGGGCATGTCTTATGACCGTGTGAGCCACACGGTCTGATCACACGGGAGTGTCCCTAGACTACACGAGCGTGTGGATACTGTTCATAAGAGAAATTTTGATATTTTGCGAAAAAAATTAGTGATCCCGATTTAGTCTCGATTCGATTCTAGTGTTCATATTGGGCCTCGAAGGTCCATTTAATGGACATTATGTTTAATCTCGGAATATGAATAGTAAATTTCTCGAATTATCTGAAATTGTTCTGTAAACTTTGGTTGTGCTCCATAACCCTGTTCCGACGACGGATACGGGTTAGGGGTGTTACAATATCATTTATTTAATAATTTAAAATATTAAAATATACATATATTAATTTTAAAAAATCGATAAATCCAGAACGGTACGCCGAAACAAATCAGTACCAATACATACAAATTCCAGTAGAAAAATGGCTTGCCCATCGATGCAATACTAACTAGCCTATAGATATAGGAGAGCTAATTTCCAATCTAAAAATCAGTCCTTCATTAAAGACATCTATTTCAATAGGAAAGCTCTGAAAATGGCCTAGAGGCAGCAACCGCACAAACTTCTCAAACTTGGCCTTACTGTCAATGTTTTTTAAACGGGATCAGTGATCAAATCAGTCAGGCCATTGATTCACCAATCTGACCGGTTCAAATAGTTTGATTAAAAATTAATAAAAAATTAAATAATATTAGTTCAATCGATTTATACTAATTCCTGAATCAATTAATTCAAAATCCCTCTTTAAATAAATACTCCCGATCTGATCTAATTCAAATAACATTGTCCACCACCGAAAGAAAAAACATTTTAATGTGCAAGCATATAAAATAAACATCTAAATGGGCTTAAATTATTTTTTCACAAATAAAAAATAAATTTGTATAAAATACTAGACTCCTATTTCAAGTTACATTAAATTTAAATATTTGTATATTTTAATATTATCTATAGTCTAAACTAATGTATGATTTTATGTAAACATAAAATAAAGAATAAGTAGTACAAAATTAAACTTAAAACTAAAGGGACGGGAAAAACTTTTTAAAAAATAACACTTATCGAAAAAAAAAAAGTTCCATTCCCTTTTCTTCAAAAAAGTCATATGAGTAAATAAAAATTATTAATTGAAGTTAGGTTATTACTCACTAATATACTAAAACATATCAAATAAATAATACTCCTATCAAATATAGCATTAAGGTTTTATCTAGATTTGTAATTAACCTAATTTGGATAAAATAAAAATAACGATTACAATAATATTAATTATAATAGCGCCTAGAGTAATATGTTTAATAACAAACAATTGAAAAAAAAACTCACTTATAATTAAAGAGGTTGATTCATCAATATTTATTATCATTTCATTATGGTTAATGAAAATTATCAAAATCATTAAAAATTAAATAATAATATACAGAACATTAATTTTACTCTACTAAATAATTATAATGTTTTTTTGAAAGAGAGCTAGCTTTCATTAATGAAGTGGGAAAACAAAACTAAGGGTACGTTTGGTTCACTGTAATAGAATAGAGCTGCAATTGAATAGAGCTGTAATGGAATAGAGCTGTAATAAGTAATTCAACTGTTTGGTTGAATGGAATGGAATGGAATAGAGCTGTAATAGAATTCTTGTGTTTGGTTGAATAGAATGATGTTGTAATAGCATAAGGAAAAGAATTAAAATGACCAGAATACCCTTAGCAGAATTTTTTTTAGGTTGATGATTATTGTTATTGTTATTAAATTTTAATAAGATTATTATTGAAAATAATTTAATAAAAATAATAAATAATTTAATCATATTTTAACATAATTATTATTAAATATAATTTAATAAAAAATAATTTAATAACATTCTTAATATAATTATTATATGAATTAAAAAATCAAAATATATAATACTATAAAAATATATATATAATCTACTTTATTATTTTTAAACTGCAATACATATTTAATGTGCTAAAATATTATTATTGAAACAAATAATTTATTTATTCTACAATAAAAAATAATTAAATATTAGAAGTAATAAATAACTTGAGAATTATATTTCAAGTCCAAGCATAATATTCATATATTAACAAAAAGTTACAAGATCTTATGCTCCTGCTCCTCTCTTGCTTGTCTTAACTGCCTAACACATTCCTTGAGAGCTCCATCAAGATGAGTCACCCGGTCTTCCAAAGTCGAGTTTTCTTTGAAACTGCAATCTCTAGTTTTTGCTTTCATACCACTACTTCATTTCAGCTTTTTCCCAACCTGAAGTTCAATAAAAATATAACTAGATTATAGTAAGTAGACTATAATCAAGAAAACAAAGATGAACGAAAAAGAAAAAGAACCATTTAGGACAAGTTCCCAAACTTGTAAAGTAATACTGCAATAGCTTCTTCTTGGCAACTTTGGCATGTTGCTTCACAAAATCCTCTTTGGCACTAACATTTACTAGAGCAGCTGATAATTTCTCTGTCAAACTCCTAATGCTATCATTAACTTCTTCAGGAACGACTGAAGTTTTTGACGACACTTCAGGTGATTTTGTGCAATCATTAGGTGATGATGCCTTGAAAGCCTCCTGATTCAACAAATTAGAGAGATGAAAATCAATCTGAATTGGAGAAAACCTACTGGATCTGGTTCAAATTAGAAAATTAGCAAAGCAGCTCAGACCATCTCAAAATGGAAACATGGAAACTTTAGCCGGAGATGAGACCGTAACTACATCGTCTCTACCTGTCTTGTTATCATGCTTCACAAGATGCTTTCAACCGACAGGCAACATGTAGCTTTAGAAAATGCCTACTGAATAATCATGCAGGTTGCTTTATATCAACTTTCACCTTGTTCAACTAAAACTAGTAACTTTTCATTGTGGACAATATGCTTTAGGTATCATATTAAAAGATGCATTACCCAAAAAGATCATTTAATTTGTACCCTCTAATCCTAATGGCAGCATCACTCATTGCACCAAAAGCGCCTTAAAACGCAGCTTTAACCTCCCAATATGCTTTCCTCTACTTGATATTACTTCTTTCGCCTAAGTAACGACACAAGAACTTCAAGCAATTGATAGGTAACTAACATGATTATCAGATGAACTAACCCCATTACCCCTATTAATGTCTTACTATAGATATATCAACTTGACAAGAGAAATAGAAAACAACTATGTTGAAAAATATGAACTGTAATTCAGTGCTATAAGGAAAAGGAGCATAAGTCAAAGCTGTCATCAAGGAATTTTCGACGGTTGAAAAGAGAGATGGATTCATATGAATGATATAAACAAAGTTAACCATGAATGATACAAGCGAAACTCTCGAATTCACATTAATGGGAGCATAGCTAAAGAATCTAGTAACTAAACCATGAGAAGAAGAAAGAAAAGTATATAAGCTAAAATTGATGATGATTAAGGATGAGATTATCCAACTACGATCATCATCGAGAATCTCTCGGATCATGACGATATCGATCCGGAACTTTCAGTTTCACGGGACTTCTCTCAAAAGACTTCATCTTCCACAACCAACTCTTTTTTCCATATCAAACTCCAATAGTCCAATAGGAATCAACTCATTAAGGACTGTTCATCTGCAAAAAAAGACACAAAAAAGGAAAAGAAGCAAATCATTGTTCAAATGTCACCACCTAGTTACCACAAAAAAGGAAAAGAAGCAAAAGACACAAAAACAGAGGAGTCCACTAGCATCCTCTGTAATAATTTCTACAATGCAAACACGAATACACCATTGAAACGCCCTGAATTGATTATATTTTTTCTTTTATATATATAAAATTCTTTAACTACACCTAAACCCTCTTCAAACCTCTAAATTGCGCTCGAACCCCCAGCAATAATGTTAACTGCGCTAGTACTCAATCGGCATTCATATTTTTTCTTTGTAACCTCAATTCTCTATAGCATTTTAAGGGAAACCACACATATTCTTCAGCTAGAGAGATCCCCCAATTAAGATATTAAGATCACAGTAAGAAAGAACCCAGTAATACCAATTACAATAAAATACGATAAGAAAGATAAGAATTATTGTAACACCCCCTACCCGTATTCGTTGTCAGAATAAGGTACGGGGCATTACCGGAGTTTAAATTTTTTTTTTTTTTTTTTTGAAACCGAAACCATTCTAATTCATCATATTTTCAAAATAAAATTCATGCATATTTATAAGATAACTTTAACAGATAAGCCATACCAATGGCTGACCTTACATTCATTTCATACTAACATTTATTTTATTAGCTTATACATGCCATTCATTTCCAAACTAAAGTTTCTTTAAATACCGAAATACTGGGGTTGATAGTGTGATGAGTCTCCCAACCGATCGACCTCCGAGCTCTTAACACTACAAAACAAGGAAAGGAAAGCAGAGTAAGCACTTTGTGCTTAGTAAGCCCATGTAACAAGAATTATACTTACCTAATATTTTCAATACAATGTAATAAGCATTCATATATCCATTCAATGCATTAATACCCTAACATGCACAAGCTCAACATTCAAGTTGGTTCATTAATTTCCATATATCAATAATATACACACCATGATTGATGAGCTCATCAATATCATGATTTCCATTTCCTTGTTATTTTTCCATATTTATCCCGTTAAATTACTCGAGAATTTCGATGGATTTTCAGAGGTACACTTTAGTGTACAAATCCCGGTCCGTCAATTCATGTTCATGTGCGCACATTTCCATTTGAGAGCACACTCCGCGAACCTCATCCTTACAGAGGATTACCAGTCCAGGCTAAATCCACTGTAATATAAACTCATAGAGTATTGTCGGGATTACGGTCGAGCTAAATCTCGCAGCGACAATTACTCTAATGAGCTTGGATCCGAATTACCAGTCGAGGCTAAATTCAGACCCTAATTCGGATTACCCGTCGGGCTAAATCCATTTTCCAGATATTCTTCGGGAGGGCTATATCGGGATAGGATCACCCGTCGGGCTAGATCCTTTTTTACCGTCAATTCCTTTTCAGAGATCCATCGAATTTTCCTTTCATTCAACCGGGATTTCTTTCCTTTTTATCAAATATATCAATATTTCATCAAATTTCATACAATGGACATTCAAATCATATTCATATCAATAACATATATTTCAAACATTTAAGAATATAATTCAAGTTACACGAACTTACCTCGATACTAGTTCGTTTATAAAATCTACTAATCCGGGACTTTTTCCTTTCCTCGATCTAGCTTCGTATTTGAGTTTTCCGGATCTAAATAAATAAATTCAATCATCAATTCAATACATTTCATGTTCACATGTAGCATTTTCTATAATTCTATTATTATTTTTAGCTTATTCAAAGCTGTCTACTTGAGTCACAGTCACTAAATTATTTATTTCTCGAGCTACAGAGCTCCAAATGAAGAACCGTTAATTTTCCTGAAACTAGACTCACATATCTTCTTCCCATAAAATTTTCAGAATTTTTGGTATGGCCAATCAATACCAGATTATTCTTAAAGTTTCCCCTGTTTCACTGTTTGACTGTTCTGACCTCTCTTCACTACGAATCAAATTACTCTTCATACAGAATTCATATGACCTTCTTATTTATTTCATTTGAAAATAGACTCATTCAGGATTCTAAACATATAAAGTTAAGCCCCTAATTATTTTTCTCCAATTTTTATAATTTTTCAAAGTCAGAACAGGGGATCCTGAAATCCCTCTGGATCAGTCTTACAAAAATATAAATATCTCAAATTACAGAATTCCTTTGCTTTCTATGTTTCTTTCATATGAAAATAGACTCAATAAGCTTTAATTTCATATCTCACTCAGCTTCTAATTCCACTTATACGATTTTTAGTGATTTTTCAAAGTAACCCTACTGCTGCTGTCCCAAAACAGTTTTCTTATAGCTTATTTTACAATTAAATCCTTTACCCAATTCTAACTTCAAATTCTTTCAATTAAACCACTAATTCATCATTTTATTCATCATATGCTATATTCAAAAACTCTGAAACTTCAAAAATTTCAACTTAAATTCATCAAAACTTTGTTCTAAAACTTATAAAGCATCAAAATTAAAAGAAAAAGGACTAAATTAACTTACCAAATTAAACTCCAAGCTTCAAACTTTTAATTTTCCCTTTTCTTCTTTCTTTTCTCTTTTTCTTTCTTCTTTCACGTTTGCTCTCTGTTTCTTTTCTGTTTCTATCTCTTTTGTTTCTTTTCTCTTTTCTTTATATATATATATAATAATATAATAATATAATAATATAATAATATAATAATAAACTAAAAATCTCAGATTTTTTCTTCAATTCACCGCCTCAATCTAGACAAAATGGCTTAATTGCCATTTTGGTCCTTTATACTTTCTTTTAATCTATAATTAAACTTTTACTTTCATTTCAATTTAATCCTTTTCATTTAATTACCTACCCAAACGTTAAAATTTTCTAACGAAAGTTTAATACCGCATTACTAACATTTTATAAATATTTATAAAAATATTTCCTATCATATAAAGACTCATGCAAACATATTGAAATAAATTTCTATTTAAATCGGATTTATGGGTTGCGAAACCATTATTCCGATAATCTTGAATTTAGGCCATTACAACTCTCCCCCTTTTAAGGATTTTCGTCCTCGAAAATCTTACCAAGAAAGAGGTTTGGATATTGTTTCCTCATTGCCTCCTCCGGTTCCCATGTCGCTTCCTCAATCCCGTGCTTTTGCCACAATACTTTCACCAAATTTATTTTTTTATTTCTAAGCTCCTTTGTTTCCCGTACAATATCTTGACCGGTTCTTCTTTGTAAGTCATATCCGCTGAATCTCCACTACGTCCGGAGAAATAACATGTGAAGGATCGACCGATATCATCGTAGCATAGACACATGAAAAACATTATGGATTTTATCAAGTTCTGGTGGTAATGCCAACCGATAAGCGACCGGTCCAATTCTTTCTATGATCTCATATGGCCCGATAAATCTTGGACTCAATTTACCCTTTCGACCGAATCGGAGAACTTTCTTCCAAGGAGACACTTTCAAGAATACCTTGTCACCGACCTGAAATTCAATCTCTTTTCGTTTAAGATCGGCATATGATTTTTGGCGATCGAAAGCTGCTTTTAAACTATCCCGAATAACCTTCACTTTCTCTTCTGTTTCCCGGATTAAATCAACCCCATGTATCTTCTTTTCACTGAGCTCTGTCCAATACAATGGTGTTCTACATTTTCTACCATACAAAGCTTCATATGGTGCCATTTTAATACTGGACTGATAACTGTTATTGTAAGCAAATTCAATCAAAGGTAGATACCTCTCCCAATTACCTTTAAACTCTAGTGTACAACATCGAAGCATATCTTCCAATACTTGTATTACACGTTCAGATTGGCCATCACATGCGAGGATGAAATGCGATCTTGAAATACAACTGAGTACCCAAAGCTTCTTGCAATTTATCCCAGAAACGAGACGTAAATCGGGGATCTCTATCTGATATAATGGAGATAGGCACTCCATGTAACGACAATCTCGGATATGTACAATTCAGCCGATTTATCTAAAGAATAATCCATACGCACGGAATAAAGTGTCTTGACTTTGTCAATCGGTCAACAATCACCCAAATAGCATCTTTTTCCTCGGAGACAACGGTAACCCCGATACAAAATCCATAGTGATTCTTTCCCATTTCCATTCCGGTATAGTAATTGGGTGAAGTAACCAGAAGGTACGATGTTCTGCTTTAACACTGTTGACATATCAAACATCTTGATACAAACTCGAAATGTCACGTTTCATACACGCCACCAGTACATCTTCTTCAAATCATTATACATTTTATTACTTCCCGGATGTACGGACATAGTACCTTTGTGAGCCTCGTGTAAAATCTTTCATGCGACGAGCTCACGAATTCTTGGGTACACATACCCTACCTCTGAATAATAAACAATCACCAACCCCAACTTGAAATTCGAATAATCGCACTGACTCACATTGTGCCCGTTTAACTGTAACTTCTCATCATTCTTCCGAGCTTCACATATTTGTCAAAAATGTCGGTTTAGCTCTCAATTCAGCTAAGATTGAACCATCATCAACCAAAGACAATCGGGTATTCATAACTCGTAAAGCAAACAGAGATTTTCGACTCAAAGCATCACCACAACATTAGCCTTACGGATGATAATCAATAATCAAATCATAGTCTTTTATCAATTCAAGCCACTGCTATTTGTCTCAAATTCAAATCTTTCTGTGTCATCAAATATTTCAAGCTTTTATGATCAGTATAAATATGACATTTTTCACCGTACAAGTAATGCCGCCATATCTTCAATGCAAAAACAATAGCAGCTAACTCAAGATCATGTACCGGATAATTTCTTTCATGTGGTTTAAGTTGTCTTGAAGCATAGGCTATTACTTTACCTTCTTGCATCAAGACACAACCTAAACCATTTAATGAGGCATCACTGTAAATAACAAATTCCTTACCCGGTTCAGGCTGCACTAATACTGGTGCTTTCGTTAGTAGATCTTTCAATCGGTTGAAACTCTGCTGACATTCATCAGTCCACTCGAACTTTACATCTTTCTGCAATAATCGAGTCATCGAAGAAGCTATCATAGAGAATCCTTGTACAAATCTCCGATAATAACCAGCTAAACCCAAGAAACTTCTAACTTCAGATACTGATCTTGGTGGACTCCAATTGACAATAGCTGAGATTTTACTTGGATCTACCCTGATGCCTTCAGCAGATACAATATGTCCAAGAAAACCCACTTCTCGAAGCCAAAATTCACATTTCTTCGAATTTAGCATATAATTGTTTCTCTCGCAGAATTTGCAACACAATTCTCAAATGTTCTCAGATATGTTCTTCTTCATCTCGAGAATAAACCAAAATATCATCAATGAAAACTACCACAAACCTATCTAAGTACGGTCTGAATATCCGATTCATCAAATCCATAAATACTGCAGGTGCATTAGTCAACCCAAATGGCATAACTAGAAACTCATAATGCCCGTACCTGGTTCTGAAAGCTGTCTTTGGCACATCTGACTCCTTTACTCGTAACGATAGTAGCCCGATCGGAGATCAATCTTTGAAAATATAGTAGCACCTTTCAGTTGATCAAATAAATCATCAATCCGGGGCAACGGATACTTATTCTTTATAGTTACCTTATTGAGCTATCGATAGTCAATACACAATCTCAAAGACCCATCTTTCTTTTTCACAAACAGAACCGGAGCACCCCAAGGTGAAAGACTCGGTCGGACAAAACCTCTGTCAACAAGTTTCTGTGAATCGTGTCTTTAATTCTTTTAATTCGCAGGAGCCATTGATGCGGAGCTATGGAAATCGGAGTAGTTCCCGGAATCAAATCTATAGAAAATTCCACTTCTCTTTCTGGTGGCAACCCTGGTAACTCTTCTCGAAACACATCAGAAAATTCACATACCACTGGCACTGCTTGAATCTTTGACTCAGATACCTTAGTATCTAATACATAAGCAAGAAAAGCATCATACCCCTTTTTGACATACTTCTGAGCAAGTAATAAGCGAAATCATCGAGATAATCCCTGCATGCGGTCGGATTTAACCCGAAGTAATTCACCATTCTGACACTTCAACACAATATATTTACATTTACGATTTACTCGCATCATCTTTGAGTTAACCAATCCATGCCCAATATCACATCAAACTCATCAAATGGCAGTAACATCAAATCACCAGAAACAATAACCTCTTACCATCGATGGACAATTTTTACAAATTTTATCCACCAAAATAGATTGGCCAAAGGGGTTGAGACTTTAACCACAAATTCGATAGGTTCAATAGATAAATCTTTAACGCATGCAAGTTTTACACATATATATGAATGCGTAGAACCGGGATCAATTAATGCGATAATATCGGTTTCAAGTAAAGAAAATGTACCGATAATAACATCGGGTCTTTGAGGCATCTTCTCCGCACGCATGACATATGTTCTAGGAGGCGCTCGTGTCTCGTGCCTACTTGTAGTATCTTTTGTAGCTCCTCGGCTACCACCGACATTCTTGGATGGTCGAGATGGTCTACCCCTCAAGGATGGATTACTTGGCTTTGATATATATTCACTTCTTTTTCACTTCTTTCGGACAATCTACGAGGAAATGATCAAAAGAACCACATCGGTAACAAGCCCCGCTCTTAAATCGACATTCACCAAAATGAGCTTTATTACAATCGGCATCTCGGCTTAGGGTACCAACACCGCCAACACTGGTCACCGATGGAGTGGAAGGTCTTGAATTAGTGCGCTTTGTGAAGCTCGCACTCTATCCGAATACCAGTGGTTGAGGTAGAACGATCCCGGTACTTCTTCAATTTCTTTGGAGCAGCGGCGAGATTTTTCATTGGTCTTTTACTAAAAATTCGAGCTTCCTCTCACTGTTTCTTTTCTTTGCTCCATTCTTTCGCTTTATAAGCTCGTTCGCTAGTGTAGCAAACTCTCGAATTTCAAGAATTCCAACAAGTAGCTTAATTTCTTCATTCAACCCTTCTTCAAATCGTTTGCACATTTGACTTCCGAGTGTACCCATTCTCGAGCATATTTACTCAACCGAACAAATTCTCTTTCATACTCGAGATCTTCGATCTATTGCCTGTTTCACTCAAGAAATTCTTTTCTTTTCTCGATCAAGGAATCTCTGGTCGATATATTTCTTTTTGAACTCGATCCGGAAGAATTCCCATGTAATTTCTTCTTTCGGAACAATGAAGCTTTAGTATTCCACCAATGATAAGTTGTGTCTTTTAGCGATGAAACAAAGACATTTCAAACATTCTTCGGCGTGCAAGATAATTCCTCCAAAACCCGAGTAGTATTTTCTAACCAAAATTCAGCTCTTTCGGGATCATCATCAAGCTCTTTGCTCAAATTCTTGGCCCCATATTTTCGAATTTTATCAGCAGGAGCTTTTCCTTTTTCGACAGATTCGATTGCACTGCACCTGTGGAATCTCGGGAACCGGTGGAGGAACAGGAGGGGAGCTTGAGTTTCTTTGCCTTTGTAGGGTTAGTTCTTATATATTGGGTAAACCATTCATTCATCATTTGAAAGAAGGCTATTTTTGCCTCCTCCCCTTGACCCTCTATCACGGGCCTCTCTTCGCTAGTTTCTTCTCTTTGTATTGAAGCGGAGCATGACTCCCGACTTCCTCAGATTGAGCTCGGTCGGATGACATTACTATAAGAAAAACATAATTTAAATGGTTAGGAGATATCACACTATCAAAAATAATTTAAATGGCATGTATAGCTAATCAGTATTCGCTATATCGGTCCTAGAACCAGCTAAACCGTAGCTCGATACCAACAAATGTAACACCCCTACCCGTATTCGTTGTCGAGAATAAGGTACAAGGGCATTACCGAGTTTACAATTTTTTTTTTTTTTTTTGAAACCGAAACCATTCTAATTCATCATATTTTCAAAATAAAATTCATGCATATTTATAAGATAACTTTAATGAGATAAGCCATACCAATGGTGACCTTACATTCATTTCATACTAACATTTATTTTATTAGCTTATACATGCCATTCATTTCCAAACTAAAGTTTCTTTAAATACCGAAATATTTGGGGTTGATAGTGTGATGAGTCTCCCACCGATCGACCTCGAGCTCTTAACACTACAAAACAAGGGAAAGGAAAGCAGAGTAAGCACTTTGTGCTTAGTAAGCCCATGTAACAAGAATTATACTTACCTAATATTTTCAATACAATGTAATAAGCATTCATATATCCATTCAATGCATTAATACCCTAACATGCACAAGCTCAACATTCAAGTTGGTTCATTAATTTCCATATATCAATAATATACACACCATGATTGATGAGCTCATCAATATCATGATTTCCATTTCCTTGTTATTTTTCCATATTTATCCCGTTAAATTACTCCGGAATTTCGATGGATTTTCAGAGGTACACTTTAGTGTACAAATCGATCCGTCAATTCATGTTCATGTGCGCACATTTCCATTTCAGAGAGCACACTCCCGCGAACCTCATCCTTCACAGAGGATTACGGTCGAGCTAAATCCTCAGTAATATAAACTCATAGAGTATTGTCGGGATTACCGGTCCAGGCTAAATCCTCGCAACAGCGACAATTACTCTAATGAGCTTGGATCTGAATTACAGTCCAGGCTAAATTCAGACCCTAATTCGGATTACCCGTCGGGCTAAATCCATTTTCGGATATTCTTCGGGAGGGCTATATCAGGATAGGATCACCCGTCGGGCTAGATCCTTTTACCGTCAATTCCTTTTCAGAGATCCATCGAATTTTCCTTTCATTCAACCGGGATTTCTTTCCTTTTTATCAAATATATCAATATTTCATCAAATTTCATACAATGGACATTCAAATCATATTCATATCAATAACATATATTTCAAACATTTAAGAATATAATTCAAGTTACACGAACTTACCTCGATACTAGTTCGTTTATAAAATCTACTAATCCGGGACTTTTTCCTTTCCTCGATCTAGCTTCGTATTTGAGTTTTTCGGATCTAAATAAATAAATTCAATCATCAATTCAATACATTTCATGTTCACATGTAGCATTTTCTATAATTCTATTATTATTTTTAGCTTATTCAAAGCTGTCTACTTGAGTCACAGTCACTAAATTATTTATTTCTCGAGCTACAGAGCTCCAAATGAAGAACCGTTAATTTTCCTGAAACTAGACTCACATATCTTCTTCCCATAAAATTTTCAGAATTTTTGGTATGGCCAATCAATACCAGATTATTCTTAAAGTTTCCCTGTTTCACTGTTTGACTGTTCTGACCTCTCTTCACTACGAATCAAATTACTCTTCATACAGAATTCATATGACCTTCTTATTTATTTCATTTGAAAATAGACTCATTCAGGATTCTAAACATATAAAGTTAAGCCCCTAATTATTTTTCTCCAATTTTTTATGATTTTTCAAAGTCAGAACAGGGGATCCCGAAATCCCTCTGGATCAGTCTTACAAAAATATAAATATCTCAAATTACAGAATTCCTTTGCTTTCCATGTTTCTTTCATATGAAAATAGACTCAATAAGCTTTAATTTCATATCTCACTCAGCTTCTAATTCCACTTCTACGATTTTTAGTGATTTTTCAAAGTAACCCTACTGCTGCTGTCCCAAAACAGTTTTCTTATAGCTTATTTTACAATTAAATCCTTTACCCAATTCTAACTTCAAATTCTTTCAATTAAACCACTAATTCATCATTTTATTCATCATATGCTATATTCAAAAACTCTGAAACTTCAAAAATTTCAACTTAAATTCATCAAAACTTTGTTCTAAAACTTATAAAGCATCAAAATTAAAAGAAAAAGGACTAAATTAACTTACCAAATTAAACTCCAAGCTTCAAACTTTTAATTTTCCCTTTTCTTCTTTCTTTTCTCTTTTTCTTTCTTCTTTCACGTTTGCTCTCTGTTTCTTTTCTGTTTCTATCTCTTTTGTTTCTTTTCTCTTTTCTTTATATATATATATAATAATATAATAATATAATAATATAATAATATAATAATAAACTAAAAATCTCAGATTTTTTCTTCAATTCACCGCCTCAATCTAGACAAAATGGCTTAATTGCCATTTTGGTCCTTTATACTTTCTTTTAATCTATAATTAAACTTTTACTTTCATTTCAATTTAATCCTTTTCATTTAATTACCTACCCAAACGTTAAAATTTTCTAACGAAAGTTTAATATCGCATTACTAACATTTTATAAATATTTATAAAAATATTTCCTATCATATAAAGACTCATGCAAACATATTGAAATAAATTTCTATTTAAATCGGATTTATGGTTGCGAAACCATTATTCCGATAATCTTGAATTTAGGCCATTACAATTATCTTTTGCTATAACCTTGACGGAAATCTTGCGGTCACTTTGAGGCCTCTTGAACTTCTTAACACGCTTCTTCATAATCTTCTTCGACAGCAAAGGGACCGCCATTTATTCCTGTTTAACGAATCAATTAAATGAAAACCAATTCGCAAAGAGAAAGCATTTCGAAGATTCAAACGATAATTTAAACTCCGATATAACAATTTGAAGCAATAAATCGAATGAAAAATGAAGAGACAACTTCAATAGATTGACCTAGGTCTCCTCTGCAATCAAAGGAAAAAAAGGGAAACGTAGAGATGGAAAGGAAATAAAGTTACCAGTAAGACCGAAGGAGAAGATGATGGTTCCCGTTACAGCTTCTTCATTCTCTCTGGGTAAAGGTGAGGGCAAAAATTGAAAAAGGGAAAAAAAATTTGATTGTTGCAAGAACAGATACCAAACGAAATTAAACTTGAAAAGAAAAATCTGCTAACCTAAAAGTGTATTGTTGTGATAAAAGAAGCAACTTTGAACGCATTTGCAGAGAAAGTCTGAAGGAGATTTTGGGAAAAATTTTCTTCATTTCTATTCGGCGATAGACAGAATGGCTATTCGAGAGCTTTCAAAGATCGAATCCCTATTACGCATTTGAGGGAATAGAAACGTAATAAGTAATGCGGCCGAATGAAGAAACGGTGAACCAAACAAAAGCATTAGGTGGGCCCACGGAATAAGGGTGTA
Source organism: Gossypium sturtianum (assembly GCA_025698515.1). Taxonomy (NCBI): domain Eukaryota; kingdom Viridiplantae; phylum Streptophyta; class Magnoliopsida; order Malvales; family Malvaceae; genus Gossypium; species Gossypium sturtianum. Next base: position 160,705,676 of record CM046955.1, on the reverse strand, counting down.
ATGGCACACCCAACCAAACATGGTGTAAAGATTCAACAACCCTTCACTAAGCCATAAATACGGCATCTCAGAATCTTCGCCAAGTCAAATATTCGTCGGCGGAGTTACTCATCTGGGATTCCCTCGTAGTGAAATACCCCACTCCTTCTTAATCTCCTTCTTCTCTAGGATGATTCGATTAGGACAGAAACTTTACCCATGGTCGAGCCTACCACATATGTAGCAGAACAGTAAACTGCTTATATTGGTATCGCGCATAGACTGGTTTGTGCAGACAACACAATCTTTTTCCTTCTCCTCAATGGAGCGCGAATGTCTACTCAAACCCGGACATACACAAAATTACGAACACCACTTGAAATTGACTTCGCATCATAATCAACAGTTTTTTCGATGAAGTTCTCAAACTGTTTTTGCGCATATTCTCTGAAATCATATCATGCCACAAATTATGAATTTAAATCCAAAAATCTGTGAAGTATAGAGAAATCTAAAATCTCTTCATTTTGTCAGCGATAAAAAATCAATAAATAATTATTAAAAGTTCAAAGAGCTTGGTTAATAACCCTATCCAAATCCACCTCATACTAGAATAGAAAGGGATATCGCTTCTCCCCAAATCAATAATAAACACCCCCGCGGATGCCACAATTTGGTCACGTTTGTCGTAAAAAAGCAACCCACCAAGCAAAGACTTGTCAGTATCTTCTATCAGATCCCCGAGATCCAAGGCTTAAGATATTGAATGTCTAAGTTCAATTTTTTATGCAAGTGAGGATTCTCAATTTATTTATCATAATAGTTTGATTCTGATCGTAATTATATGAATATACTAATTGTATTTATAATCAAACTTATCAAATTAAATGAATACTTCGATTTTTAAATAAATCTAAATAAAATATCAAAGCAAATTAAACTATTTATAATTATTTTGTGTTTTTACTCAACCATTACACAATTAAGCAGATGAAGTAAATACTTCAAATCCGTCACTCCCGATCCTAAGGCGTTTGATATGATATAGTAACTTTCCTGAGAATTTAAGATTTTATTCAATACCTTTCAATATATACCAAATATTGTAAAATAACTTTTTTGGCAATCACATTCAAGTGAATCACATTTCAAAGAATTACATTCCATTAGAATCATATCATGGGAAAGCACCAAATGCTACCTAATTGTCTAGTTTAATCAATTACCAACAATTTACATCAATATCTAAAGATTTGAAGGACCTCTCTGTAAGAAGAACAATAAAGGCAGGACCTTATAAAATTAATAAAGTATTAGGGTCTTTGAAAAAGCAATTATACCTAATGAAGTATTTATCGACATAAAAACAAAATCCTTATGTTCTCCGTTGATCTCGTTAAGAAAAAGGGTTGAACTAATCTGTTCTCAAGACTTTGAAAGATCAGTTCTTGAATCAATTCTTATGGTAATCCTCTCTTCTGTTTTTATTATGAATTTTCTAAGTTTTTTAAAGGTTTTTGAGCTGAACTAGACTGTCATCTATGCTTTGAATAAGATCAACCCATTTACTTCTTTCTCTCTAATTTTGGGTTATTCTGGCTTTGATCTTGATTAAGAATTCAAGTTTAAATATCACCCCGTTTTTTAATTAATTTGAACTTCTCTTTGCAAAGGGTACCCACACTGAGTTATTGCTCTTTACATGGCATCTCTTAGTTTCATTGTTAATGGAGGATTTCAAAAGCATAAAGTAATCGTTAAAATAGATGGCGAAGTATTTGAAAGAAAAGGAAAAATTGCTACTGGGCTTAATCTCATTATGCTGTTTTTTTATGCCTAGGTAATTACTCTTTTCTTCTTTATTGAGTAATATATACGAACCCCTGATTATTCAATAAGATCCTTGTTGATTTGCAAAAAGAAGAGTTCAAATCCGCTGTTTGGGGGTTGGATGATGGAAATGTCCTTTTGTTATCTGTTGAAACTGCACGGTGTAATACATAATTCATGTAATTGATGTGGTGAATACCCCTCATGTTGTATACATTGCTCTCTAGCTGAACTCCGATTTTGTCTTGGTAGTTGGTATCCATGATTCTGTTTGTATTTAGAATCTAGCTTGCTTCATGTTGCTTATCATTTTATTGATTTGTGAATATTTGATGTACTTTTGTTACAGATGGATGGAGTTTCTCTTAATACCGATCCGGTTGTTGATGATGATGCTGATGCTGATGAAATTGAGATTGAAGGAGACTGTGGAATGGCTGAATGTATTAGTCAAAGTGGTGTAATTCAAGGAGAGAATCCGCTGCCTCCTGTTGTCGGAATGGAATTTGATTCGTACGAGGATGTATATTACTTTTACAATTGTTATGCCAAGGAACAAGGATTTGGTGTTAGAGTAAGCAATACGTGGTACCGGAAGACCAAAGAAAGATACAGAGGCAAACTAAGCTGCAGTAGTGCAGGATTCAAGAAGAAGAGTGAAGCAAACCGGCCCAGACCCGAAACAAGAACCGGATGCCCTGCGATGATAAAATTCAGGTTGATGGAAAACAAACGGTGGAGAATCATAGAAGTTGAGCTTGACCATAACCATTTGATCAGCCCCGTAAGTGGAAAATTCTACAAGTCTCATAAGCAATTAGGTATTGGAACCAAAAGAGCACTGCAGTTGGACAGCGCAGAAGAAGTTCAAAAAGTTAGACTTTTTCGAACAGTGGTTATTGATGTTGAAGGAAATGGAAGTGTGGAAGTCAGTAGTGGAGAATTTGGGAGTAGTCATAACCAAACCAGTCAATTAAGGCTTAAAGATGGAGATGCACAAGCTATTCATAATTATTTTAGCCACTTGCAATTGATTGATCCAAATTTCTTATATGTGGTGGATCTCAACGAGAAAGGATGTTTGAGGAACTTATTCTGGAGCAATACAAGGTCAAGAGTTGCTTATGGTTACTTTGGTGATGTAGTTGCAGTTGACACTACATGCTTAACAGACAAATATCAAGTTCCACTGGTTTCATTTATTGGAGTGAATCATCACGGACAATCTGTGTTGTTGGGTTGTGGTTTACTTGCTGGTGATACTATCGAAGCATGTACATGGTTGTTTAGGGCGTGGCTTACATGCATGTTAGGGCGCCCTCCACAGGTCATCATCACTGATCAATGCAGAACCCTGCAAGCCGCTGTCGCTGATGTTTTTCCAAGGGCTTTTCATTGTCTGTGTTTGCCACGTATAATGCAAAAGGTTCCGGAGAAACTTGGTGGACTGTATGAATATGAATCAATTAGAATGGCATTAAATAATGCAGTTTATTACTCTCTAAGGCCTGAGGAGTTCGAAGCGACTTGGGAAGATATGATCCACCATTACGGACTCAGGAATCACGTTTGGCTTCAAATGTTATATGAGGATCGCAGACAATGGGTTCCCATTTATTTGAAGGAGATATTTCTTGCAGGAATGCTTCCAACTCGGCCAAATGAGGTTGTGGAGTCATTTTTCGATGGCTATCTCAATAAACATACTTCTTTGAAGGAATTTTTAGACAAGTATGATCAAGCTCTACAGGCAAATCATCAGCTTGAAGTTTTGGCAGATATGGAATCAAGAAATTCAGGTTTTATGCTACAATCAAGATGTTACTTCGAGTTGCAGCTTGCAAAACTGTACACGAACAATATCTTAAGGAAGTTTGAAAGAGAGGTGGAGGGAATGTACTCATGCTTTTGCACGAGACAAATAAATGGCGAGGGAGAAGTAATTACATACATGGTGAGGGAACAAATCGAAGTAGATGGAAACAGAAGGGAGAGTAGGGATTTCGAGGTTTTGTACAATGCAACCGAAATGGAGGTGCTTTGTGTTTGCGGTTTGTTTAATTTCAAAGGATATTTGTGTCGGCATGCGCTTAGCGTTCTTCACCAAAATGGCATTGAGGAGATCCCGCCTCAGTACGTTGTATCACGATGGAGAAAAGATATTAAGCGGAGTTATGTTCTGAATTACAGCAATGGTGGTATTGATATTAATAACCCAGTTCATAGGTATGATCATCTGTACAAATGCATTATGCAGGTAGTTGAGGAAGGCCGGAAATCGGAAGTTCGTTACAAAGATACAGTTCAAGCATTAGACCAGATATTGAGGAAGCTTAATCTTGTGGAGGGTCGTTTGTAAATATTTTTGAGACCCTAGATCTTAGAAGTTGCGTGTTAGAGTGCTTTCATGTAATTGCCACCTTTTTTTATTTAAAAAAAATTAATGGTGAAATGAGCTTTTCATTTAACATGTGAGCTCTTATAAGTGTAAGATGTCACCAGTTTTTGTACTTCCCAAAGAATTGGAAAATAACAATCGAGTTGAAGCTCAGAAGCGCTTTGTCTCGTCGGAAAATCAGACAGCTGGGATGGACCCATCCATCCCGATTAGCGCAACCATCATCACGGCTTCTATGACTGCACCAGCCGGGAATCGAACCCGGGTCTGTACCGTGGCAGGGTACTATTCTACCACTAGACCACTGGTGCCTGATGGTTAGATAGGATATATTTATTCTTAGTTTCCATTCGCTACTTTTTTAATTTTTAATTAAGCATTTAATTAACTTGTCTTGGCCATAGAACTTCCAATCTCATACCAAAACAAAATACTTAAATTGTTTTTTTCCACTGCTAATCTCGTTTTTTCACTAATAAATTGTTTGATTATATTAACATTTACCCAGGATCTTTGCAACCGAGTCAAATTCATTGCTTGGGTACATGATATAGACCTAGCTTTCCCCACTTCAAAACTCATTTTAGTTTTGAATCCACCATTTCATTTATCTAAATATATACAAAAATAGAGGGGGCGGGGAGTTAACCAAAATGCATTAGCCTGCACATGCTTTCAGTCTTCACCAGGTTGTCCAGCCGTGGCAGCCGAATGAATTTTATAAGTAGGCTATCTGATTGAGTGTAAAATTACTCGTCCCCACCTCCAAACATCCCCATCATGTCTTTGGCTGGACCCATTTGCTTCATCAAGTTCTGCAAGCCTCCCATTCCCCTGATCTTGGGAGGGAGGGCCTTGCTCCTGCGCTCAGCATCCTTGTTGCACGACAAGGAACTCAATTTTCCCCTTAGGAATTTCAATCCCCTTCATCTTGCTCCATAGCTTGGCTAGCCACTTGTACTCCCATCTCCATTACCTCTTGAATACGACCACATCCCCATGCTATCTGCATCATCCTCGACACATTGATGAGCTTTGGATTTGAACTATCCAACTCTGCGGCATGTTAAACAATCAATGCCATAGGAAAAAGTAGTGATCCTTTTAAAATAACATTCCTCAAGAATTGAATAAAGCAGGAATGTAATTGCCTTCACTAGTCATCGAGTCCATCATGGTTATGTAGCGCTTGATCTTCACCTGGCTTTCTTTTTCCATTACCTTTTGGCATTAATCTAGCACTAAATCCTGGAAGCATTGAGAAAACCTGCCGAAAAGCAACCAAATTAAATTACCATCCAAACCCTTAAACTACGAGCCCTGATGTAAATATACTTAAAAGAAACTAGTGACCAAGCAAGTCAATGTAAATGCAGAAAGAATTTAAACCTATTTTTTGAGGGAGACGTGTCACCTTCAGCTTATTGGAATGTACAAGTGCATCCTGATCAAATACAAGGCAGCAATGTGTGCTGATCTTGCATCCAAGCTTAGTCATCAATTATTAGACAAGCTTCTTATCATAATACCAAAGTACTGATAATTCTATTTCTCTTGCAAATAATGTTTATAGTTTAAACTAAGATGTCAACTATGGAGCAATAAGCCTGTTATCAAACTTGCCAGAAGATTTAATATCATTTACTAAGTTCTTTGAGTAACATACTTCAGAGAAATTAATAGTTAGCACAATATAAGCTTTTTTATCAATGTTTCTCCTAAAGTAGGGGGTATAAACCAACCAAAATTGAACATTACATCATCAGCTTTCAAATAAATGAACATGCCATAAGTTGCACGCAATATGGCAAAATCAGTACAAGGCACAACCATTAAAACAAAAGACTTCAACTTTACTCGAAGGAAAATGCAGCAGAAACCGACAAAGATTCTAAGAAAGCAGTGAACATTAACCTGCCCAATTCGACCCATTTTTAGTATGGTCTAAAGTTGCTCATACATAAACCTTAAGGTAAAGTTCTGTTCTGAAAGCTTATGGAGAAACTCAGGCTGTTGATCCATAGGAACAACTTCATGAATTTTGTCCATGAATCCAAACAAATCACGCATGCCTATTCAGAAAGATAAGCAATAGGATGAAGTTTCCAACAATCACCATCTTGTAACTCACAATTCAGTGGTCAGAAGGATACACAAGGAAAAGAAGAAATACACCCAAATGACGGCTCACAAAAAAGCATGATTTCCTATTTGAACCCGAACAACCTCTTGGATGATTTTGTGCTTGCTATGACCGGCAGCTAGGTCTTTGAGATAGATGAACTTCTTCATATTAATTTGCATATCACGAACGAGCCTGAATTGAATGTTGGATTGAAGAAGTGCTCTCTACTTTTCAATATTTGAGTATACAATTATAGATGGACCATAAGGAACCATACACATTGACTAATAAAAACATTGCATGTTTTGTAGATAAATTAGACCACACTTTAGAGCTTATTGTATGTCTTATGCTTTATACATATATATGGATGGACCATAAGGAACCATACATTGACTAATAAAAACATTGCATGTTTTGTAGATAAACTAAACCACACTTTGGAGTTTATTATATGTCTTATGCTTTATACGTGCATATAGATACAGAAAAACTCACACATACATACTGCAGTTTACTTCACTCAAGCTAGTGCTTTTTCTGTAACTCGCGCCTGAGGCAATATAAGGATTCTAGCACCTCGAGTGCGTTGCACCCCTGACAACACAGGTTGCAGGCATAGTGCATTAACCTTTCCATGAACCCAGTTTATTCTAGATTCCAGAACTTCTTATATAGATGCTAATGAATCTTTTAACAATCAATCTTGAAAAAGACCGCTTGAGACACATTGGTTGAAAGCGATTGGATTATAACTCGACTGTTGAAATATGTCATGAGTCTCCTAGATTCAGCAGTATCTCTTTTCACGTCAGTCCCCATATCCAAACTCTTGAACATGTGGTATATATCCACATGATCTACATAGTTTAGTCAATCCCCTCAAGGCTCCATATATTTCCTTTGTTTCAGGGTGCCTCTCATCTAAGGAATAAAACTCAACTACACAGTCATTAACCTCAATTGAGCTACATCCAGGTACTTTTTTATAACCAGTATCTCGCATTGCAACTTTTAATCTTGCCACGTCTTTCCACCTACCAAGATCCCCATATATGTTTGCAAGTGTGACAAAATTAGCAGGATTTTTTGGCTCAAGTTTATCAAGCTGTTCAAGAGCTAATTCAGCAACTTCAACATTTCTGTAAACACGAGATGCTCCAAGTAAGGCAGCCCAAATAACAGCATCAGCTTTCATAGGCATCTTCTTCACAAAATCCAGAGCCTGTAATAAAAGACCAGCTCGGGCTAGAAGGTCAACCATACAACCATATTGCTCAATTTGAGGTTCAATTGAGTAATCCTCTACCATAGACTGGAAATATGAAAGGCCATCTTCAACTAAACCCATATGCGTACATGCACACAGAACACCTATGAAGGTAATTCCATCTGGAATGACTCCACTATTCTTCATTTGACAAAAGAGATCTAAAGCATCAGCTCCACGCCCATGCATTGCTAAGCCCCCAATTATTGTGTTCCAACTTATCAAATCCTTCTTGCTCATGCTTTTGAACACATCAACCGCATCCTTTATCATCCCACATTTTGCATACAAATCAATTAACGCATTCCCAACATAAACATTTCCTTTATATCCATTGTTCTCTGCATAAACATGAACCCACTTACCCAAATCCAAAGCCCCTAATCTAGCACATGCAGTTAACACAGTTACAAGTGTAACATCATTAGGAAGAACATTACCATCAATTAGCATCATCTTGAAAGCATCCAAAACCTCCAAGAAAAACCCATTCCTTGCATACCCTCCTATCAATCCATTCCACGAGAAAGCATTCTTCTCAGGAATCTCTTCAAACAACCTCTCACAAGCCTCAACATCCCCATTAATTGCATAGCCCTGCAAAATTGTATTCCACGACATTACATCCTTTTTAGGCATCTGATCAAAAAGCTTCCTTGCTTTCACCATATCCCCCACCCCAATATAACCCGAAACCATAGTATTCCACAACACAATATCACGCTGCGGCGCCAAATCAAAAAGACACCTTGCTTTGACTAAATCATGACAAAAGATAAACCCATTAATCATTGAAGTCCAAGCAACAATATTCCTGTCAACCATTTCATTAAATACTCTATAAGCTGCTCCTATCAGTCTACAACCTGAATACATCTCCATTAACGAAGTTTCCACGAAAGGGTTTCCTTTAAAACCACTCTTTATCACAACACAGTGCACCTCCGCGCCTTCTGTTAAAGCATTACACTTCAAACAAGATTTAAGAACAATAGGAAAAGTATAGCAATTGGGTACAGAAAAAGACATGTTTTTCATTTGACTAAACGAGAGTATAACTTTCTTATAAAACCCATTTTCTGCATACCCTTTAATCATTGAATTCCATAGAGCTGTGTTTGGGTCAGGATTTCTATCAAACAATTTCTGTGCAATGCCCATTTGCTTCAGTTGGAAACATGCCGTCGTAAATCTTGGAGTAATGTATTGGTTTTGGTCAAAGCCACGAGTGAATATTTGCGTTTGGATTTGGAGGAGATGTTTTAAGGTCTTACATGATTGTATGAGAGAAATAAACGTCTCTTCAAGAATCCAATGAGGAGGCTTTTGGGCAATTTTAGCCATTATGAAAGAAAGGTGTGGCTAATTTCAGCAGACTAAGGAGATGAAGGCGAGCAGCGCCGGAGCTTCTAGGAGACAGAAGCCGATGGCATCGACGGGATATCCTCCAAGAACGATCTCCTGCTCCCGCACACTGCCGCACACTCCCTCTCTCTCTCATTTAGGGGGAAAACTTTAGGTTTGGATGTGACTATACTGTTTGGTTGTGGATTCTTTTTCAAAGGATTTGCCTTTGAGCTTAGGGTTTTCTGATTTGTGGGATCTTTTTCCATCTTATATAGCGACCGTTATGTTCTTTGTTATTTTATTCTTTTATTATGATTATTGAAAAATGGGAGCCGGCGGCTGCTTGGGAGGATTCTGGAACTGCGGGTGTGGGTTGGGTCAAATCTTCAAGGACGAACACATATTATCAACGGCTCTCATTTAGTGATGGTGACACTAATGAAATTATTCATAGCCAAATTCAAGGAAAGAAAAAATGAGAGTACCGCAAATTTTGAATTCCTTAATTCAGGGATAGGGGACGTGATTGATTTGATTTACTGATTAATCAAGTAGTTACAACTTATATGTTATGTGCATTTCATGTTTATCTATGAAAATAATTTTTAACAATAAAACTTGATAAAAAGTTTAACAAAAATATTAATTTATTTTTTAATTTAACGCATAAAAATTATTTTTTTGACAAAAGCATAAAAATTAATTTATTTGTTTTTGAGTAGGGGACAAATATGATTGCCAGAAAAAATTATTTTATGGATTTTTTCTTACACATTATTTATGGCCTCGTCCAATTAAAAGAATACAAATAATCTTTTTTTTACATCATATGTACATTTAGACTAAACTTTCAAATCAAAGATGATGCGTCTTCTTTTAATTGGTTGAGACTACGAATGATGTGGTAGAAAGGATCTATAAAATAATTTCTCGACTGTCAGGCTGATTATATGGTATTTTTTAGCAGGTTTAAGGGTTTAAAAAACCCTCAACCTTTAAAAAAAAATTAAACCCCTATTTTTTTTTGCACGTAATTGAACTTTCAAAATGTATTAAAAATAAGGGCGTAGCTAGGGGGCTGGCATGGGTCCCGCCCCCCCTAAAATGTAAAATTGCTATTTTGGCCCTTAAAATTTTTTAAAAATTTTAAATTAGTAAAGGTAAAATTGCACTTTGGCCCCCCCCTAAAATTAGAAAAATTCAATTTAATCCTTTACAAATTATAAAGATATAAACTATAACAAATTAAAATTTTATCCGGCCCCCCTAAAAAATTCTTCTGGCTTCGCCCCTGATTAAAAAGACCTTCAAACTTTTTTTAAAAAAATAATTAAGTCATGGTTTTTTTTTTTTTTGCACTCAATTGAGTGGGTTTTTTACTAAAATAATACAAAAAAAAACTCCAAAATGGCATGCCTTTTTTATTATGTACCAAAATGGTACATCTAGGGTGGTCACGCCTATGCCAGAGGCGGCACCACCCTGATGTTAGACCCAACTCTGCCGCAAGAAAAAAAATAGTGAAAACGAGGAAAAAAACAGACATGGCTTGGTCAATGGTCTGCCAGAGGCGGCACCAGTGACAAGACCCCTCATGCATGCCGTTTTGGCATGTTACCTCTTGGGGACCTTATAATGGTCAGGTAGAAGAAGAAGAAGAAGAAGAAGAAGAAGAAGAAGAGGGTGGTGGCGCCGGAAAAAGAAAGAGAAAGGAGGAGAAAGAAGAAAGAAAGAAATAGAGGGAAGAAAAAAAAAGGAAAATTAAGTATAATTTTTTTTTTAAATAATGCTTGTGTTGATTTTTATTTTTTTTTGATATTATTGTATATTAATTTTTATTTTATTATTTGTTGTTAGTTAGTTTAGTTTATAACTATTGTTAGTTAGTTATTAGGATTAGTAGGTTAATTATTATTTTAGTTAGTTAGTTAGAAACCCTAAATATTTTAGTTAGTTAGTATATTGTTAGTATATTATATTAATATATTAGTTAAAAACCCTAACCTTATTTTAGTTAGTATATTGTTAGTTATTAATATTGTTAGTTAGTTAAAAACTATTATTATTATTGTTAGTTTAATATTGTTGTTAGTAAAAAATCGTAATTATTATTTTAGTTAGTATTATATTATTATTGTTAGTAAAAAATTATTATTATTATTGTTAGTTATTAATAATATTGTTAGTTATATAAAAAAACATTAAAATAATACATTTGAAACATTATGTATTAAAATAATATAAAATATGAAAATAGTATATTTTTTGAAAGTAATAGAATTTGAGAAAAAGAAAAATACGAATAAATGGTCAAAATAAATGGTTTTTACTAAATTTATATAAAAAAAATAGTAAAATAAAATATTTGAAACATTATGTACTAAAAGAAATAATATAAAATAATAAAATACGAAAATAGTATTTTTTTGAAAGTAATAGAATTTGAACACTTAGAAAATACGAACATAGGGCCAAAATAAGTGGTTTTTACTAAATTTATATAAAAGAAACACTAAAATAATATATTTGAAATATTATGTACTAAAATAATATAAAATAAAACGAACAAAGGCTCGTAATATATAATAATTATGTACTAAATTATTATTTGTTAACCAATGGTTCTATTAGAAAAAGGTATACGTATACGTAATATTGTTATTAAGAAATCCTAAATATTATTTTTTTTGTTTTGAAATATTGATTGGGCTTTTTTTTTAATTAATAAAAGAAAACAAAACAATGTCTAAATCCTAAAACATACAATGAACGGAGCCCAAATAGTATAGGCCCGAAAACAAATCAGAACAGCAAGACTAAACAAAATATCTAGATATTTAGAATACCAACAGCCTAATTTTAGATTAAAAAATAACCACCAACACTATCACCCAATCAAAACGTTTTGAAATCTGTCAGCTTTCTCTCTTTTCATAATTTCTTATTGAAAGACGGATTTCATTTCTGAAAAGCCTCCCCCCATTCTAGAATTTTCATTTCGTTGCTTTTCCTCTCTGAAGCTACTGCCTGAGATCCTCTTTCAGTCTGGTTCGCGCAACGGCTCCCTTAGCCTCTGATGCTCAGCCTGCTCCGGTTCTGTTTCTCCCAGGTAAGTCCCTTCTTTTTTCCTTAGCGATTCCGTTGCAATTTTGTGGCCGAGGGTGTTTGCTGTTCTTGATACATGCTTGAAATCGAACTGCTTTGATTTGTATGCCATCGTTTTAATGTCTAAAATATAGGCTCCTATCATAGATCTATCTTGATCTCTATTTTTACACTTTCTGATTACTGTTAGGGAGTCCCCCTCTATGATAATCTTCGGCCATGTATGTTCCACTCCAATCTTCACAGCTTCCCTGCATGCAAGTGCTTCGGCAGCAAAAACCGAATGGACCCCTTTATGGATTTTTGACCATGATAATAAGACGGACCCTTCAGTATCCCTTACCACGATTCCCGAGGCCGAAATATTGTTGTGCCCATCGAAAGCTCCATCAAAGTTGATCTTCACAGATTCTTGAGGTGGGTGATTCCAGTTCTGTATTTGTCCTATTTTTCCTGATTTTTTGACTTCCAGTCCATCAAGTTCTGCAAGATAGCTTTTTATGAAATTCCCGATCTCTGTTCCAGTGCTAACCTTCTTGTTATGTATTCTTGAGTTCCGATCTCCCCAAATGGCCCAAAGAGCACAGCAAAAAATACGACATGTGTGCGCGTTGAACTGTTCAAAAGCCCAGATAAGCCATTGTTCAAAATCTCTATCATCATTAATTAGCACGTTTTGAAGCATCAATATTGACCATGTTTCCACTGTAACAGGGCACTCTCGGAAGAGGTGATCTATCGTTTCAGTTTTTTTCCCACACCGCGGGCAGCTTGGATCAGCGACTAGCTTATTGTGTTGCAGATTTACTCTTGTGGGCAAGAAGTTCCATGTGATTTTCCAAATTGTAATTTTTATTTTTGTCGGTAGATTTAGGAGCCATAGTTTCTTGTAGAGTTTTCTGTAGCTGGTTTGTAAAGCGTAAGCTCTAGGGTTATCATCAGTATTTTGTAATAGTTTGTAAGCACTACGTACCGAAAACTCCCCCGAAGCTTCACCACCCCATGCCAAAAAGTCATCGTGTGGGCTGCTTGCCAACGGAATTCGAAGGATTCGAGCAGCATCTTCCTCAGCAAAGGTATATTTGACTAACTCCTCTTTCCATTTTCTCGTATTACTATCAATCAACATATTAACACAATGATCACGCACCAACTCAATCTGTGATGATAATCTGAAATTAAAAGCATTTGGAATCTATGCATCAAAATTAATGGAAATATTATTGCCTGTACCCACATGCCAAACTAAACCCTTCCTCAAAACGTCTTTTGCAGCCCATATACTCTTCCAAGTGTAAGAACTCGAATTTTCCAATCTGGAATTTAAAAAGTTATCGTTTGGAAAATATTTAGCTTTTAGGACTTTTGCTACTAAAGAATCTGCATTATTCATAATCCTCCAGCCCTGTTTCGCTAATAGGGAAATATTGAATTTTGACATATTTCTAAATCCCAGACCCCTATCCTTCTTATATCTGCACATGAATTTCTATTGACACTAGTGTAACCCTCTTTTATCCTTCCCGTGCTGCCACCAATACTTTGCAAAAATGCTTTCCAACTCCCCACATAGAGACTTTGGTAGAAGAAAACATGTCATAGCATAAGTTGGTATTGCTTGAAGAACTGACTTGATGAAGACCTCCTTACCTCCTTGTGATAAATACCGTGAGCTTCAGTGACGAATCCTTTGATTGATCTTATCTTTCAAGTTCTGAAAAGACTCTTTCTTCCTTTTACCCACCATATTAGGGAGTCCTAAATATTTCTCAATATTAGTAGAACATCTCATCCCCAAAACATCCGAAATTTCTTGTTTAACCCCTTCCGAAGTGTTAGAACTGAAGAAAATAGTCGATTTATTAAAATTCACACATTGGCCCGAACATTGCTCATATTGTTTCAATATATCTTTTAAAAAAGACGCTCGTTCTTTAGTGGCTTCCCCAAACAATAGGCAATCATCCGCAAATAATAGGTGAGAAATTGCTGGTCCCCTTCTACTTGCCTTAACTCCTTTAATAGCCCCTTCTCCCACTGCCTGACGAATTAGAGTTGAAAGTCCCTCACTACAGATCAAAAAAAGATAAGGGCTAAGCGGGTCACCTTGTCGTAATCCTCTGGTAGGATAGAAAAGTCTGCACCTATTTCCGTTTATATTCACTGTATAAGAGACTGTTGAGATACACTTCATAACTAAATTTACCCAGCTCTCAGCAAAACCCATTTTCAGCATCACGTTCTTCAAATAGCTCCATTCCACTCTATCATAAGCTTTGCTCATGTCAAGCTTAGCCGCCATAAACCCTTTTTTCCCAGAACGCTTCTGGCGCAATGTATGAAGAATCTCGTACGCAATCAGCACATTATCTGAGATTAATCTTCCTGGAACAAAAGCACTCTGAGCACTATCAATGCACTTTCCAATGAAGTCCTGAAGTCTGTTTGCTATTGTTTTTGCAACTAATTTATATAAAATTGTGCAAAGGCTAATAGGTCTGAAATTAACAAGACTTGTAGGGTTTGGGGTTTTTAGAATTAGCACAATATCTGTTATGTTTGTAGAATCGAAATCCTTCCCCTCATTCAACACACCAAGACAAAAATCCTCAACATCTTTCCCCACAATATGCCAATATTTTTGGAAAAATAAAGCTGGAAAACCATCATAACCTGGTGCTTTGGTTGGGCCCATCCCTTTAAGCGCTTTCTGAATTTCATCCACTGAATAAGTTGATAGTAGAGCTGTATTGATTTCAGAGGATATACTAGCATCGATACCATCTAAAAGATATGAATAATCCCCCACTCCTTTTGACGAGAACAGTTTCTGAAAATACCTTGAGGCTGTGTCGTTAATCTCTAAATCATCAATAACTTCCTGCCCTTCCTCTGTTTCCAATCTATTGATTGTGTTAATTCTTCTTCGAGTTGACGCAAATTTGTGAAAAAATGCTAAATTTTTATCTCCCAATTTTAGCCAGTTTGCTCTTACTCTCTGTTCCCAGTACATTTCATCTTTATCAATCTCCATGTTTAAACTAATTCTGGTATCAATAATTCTTGCCATTGTATCATCATTCCTCTCTCCATCCAAAAGGATTCCCAACTCCTTTGTGAGCTCCTTCTTCAACCCATCTCTGCCACGCTTGATTAGGCTTGCCCAGCTTGTCAAACAGGATTGTAATTTCCCCAATTTTTTGAAAATCGTGCCATTTGATGACTCCCAAGATTTTTTAATCTCTTCCTCAAAAGACTCCTCAAGTGTCCACCATGCTTCAAACTTAAACCGTGGCCTTCTCCTAACCTTATCCTCGTAGCCTGTGTGAATGAGAAGGGGGCAGTGGTCTGAAATCGAATGAATTAAATGATGAACAGTTCCTTGTGGGAAGAGATGCATCCACTTCTCATTAGCCACCCCCTATCAAGTCTTTCTTTGATATTTGTCGCCGGTAAATTTCCTCTTTCCCATGTAAACCAAGTGCCCTGAAAGCCCAAATCCATAAGTTGACAATCGTCCAAAACTTCACGAAAAATTGCCATTCTTCTCTCTTCTCTCGGTTGACCTCCACTTTTCTCGAAAGAGTAGAGAATCTCGTTAGAATCCCCACTAACCATCCACGAAAACTGTTGTTCTTGCCCCAACGTCCTTAATAACCTCCACGATGCATGTTGGTCATTAGCATAAGGCGACCCATAGAAGCCTGTAAATCCCCATTCTCCTTGAACATTACTTTCTTCAATCAGTACATCAATGTGATTTTTGGAGAAAGTCTTTAAACTGACTCTGAAATCTTCCCTCCATGCAAGACAGAGCCCACCCCTCGATCCTTCTGCTCCCACATTAATTCCATTCACAAAACCACTTCTTCTTCTTATCCTCTCCATACGCTTACTATTGACTTTGGTCTCCATAAAGAAGACCATATCGGGGTTGTGTTGCTTCAGCAAAAACCGAAGCCTTCGAACTGCCCGTGAATTCCCCAAACCACGGACATTTCAGCTTATGATTTTCATTGCGTCCGGTCGGCTTGCCAACTGGCAGCCGTCGGTCGATATTGGTTGGGGGTAACATCATCTCCCTTATTTCATTCTACCAGCGTTGAATCCTCTATTCTTTCTAAGATATGATCAATATGCTTCTGTCTTTTTACAGTATCTTCCAAAGATTCTTCCTTCTCATAATCCCCATTATCAAAATCTACCAATTTCCTCTTACGCACTATCCGGTCTGCATTGGGTTGCCCCATATCTCGCATCATATTAACTCGTCTCCAGCTGGTTTTCCTACTTGTATTCAGATTTCCATCCCGAATATCTGGTTGTAAATTATCTTCCACATTGCGTATCATCCCTTTTTCCTGGAGTTTCTGCACTTCCTCCACTTCTACTAGCTGTGTATCAACAACTTGCCTCATATCGCAGATATATTGTTTTTTCAAATCCATCTCCTGATTTTCTTCCACCTGGCCCGTATACGAGCTTTGATGCTTTACCTTATTTGAAATAGCTTTTAACTTCACACATTCTTTCCCAAAAAAACTAGATTCTGCATTTAACGTGAGTGAGAACGGTGGATCTTCCTGCAGTTTCTCTCTTTCAGCTTCTTTAAAAATCTCACAACTTGAGAGAGCATGCCCAGTCTACCGCAACCAAAACAGAAGGTCGGAAGCTTCTCATATTTAAAAGAAATCCAGCATTTACCTTGATCACCTGTGGAAACAAATATTCCCCTTCGAAGAGGTTTCTGCACATCTAGTTTAATTCTAATACGACAAAAATCACCCTTAATCTCAGATCTAAAAATTCCACCAAACGTGGCCCATATGGCATGCATTAAATCTTTTTTATCAAATTCTGGCAAACAGGGCCCTACTTTAATCCAGAATAATGACGAAACAAGCTTGATTTTACTCCTCTCCATCGGTCGACTTAATCTATCAAAGATGACTAACTGTTTTCGAAAGAGCCATGGCTGGCCCTCTAATATAGATTCTAAATCATCGTCAGATTCAAAGATAAGCAAGAAAAGATTCTGACCTACTAATTGAATTTCAAATTTTCTTTTTGTTTTCCAGATACTTCTCATCTGCGCTCTGAAGCTATCTGGATTATATGGCTTTCGTGTCCATACCGTACAGATTAGTGCCGGTTTGCCGCTTGGATCCACTACTGAACTCTTCACCGACAACTGAATGAGTTCCTCTGCCAATAAGGAGACCTCCTCCTCTTTCAACCCTTCGTTGCCACCACTCTCCTCCATCCCAAGCCGCAGCAGAGACTGGTTTCGCTAGGATACTGAGCAAAGCACTCTTGACTTCTAGGGTTTTTACAAATATTTTGGTTTTAGGCTTTTAGAAATCCTAAATATTATTATTATTAGTTTAGTTAGTATAATATAATAATATTATTAAGAAACCCTAAATATTATTAGTTATTAATATTGTTAGTAAAAAATCGTAATTATTATTTTAGTTAGTATTATTAATATTGTTGATAAAAAACTCCTAATTATTAATTTAGTTAGTATTATTATTGATATTGTTATTAAGAAATCCTAAATATTATAATTAGTTATTAATATTGTTAGTAGAAAACCTAATTATTATTTTAGTTAGTAATATTATTAATATTGTTATTAAGAAACCCTAAATATTGTTATTAGTTGTTAATATTGTTAGTAAAAAACCTAATTATTATTTTAGTTAGTAATATTATTAATATTGTTATTAAGAAACCCTAAATATTGTTATTAGTTGTTAATATTGTTAGTAAAAAACCTAATTATTATTTTAGTTAGTAATATTATTAATATTGTTAGTAAAAAACCCTAATTATTATTTTAGTTAATATTATTATGTTTGTATAAATAATAATAAAAATTGTATTTATTATGTGTCGTTTATATTATGTTTTTGTTATATTATTATTATTGGCATGTTATTTTTTAGTAATTTAATATAGATTTATTATTTTTTATGTAGGTAAAAATTAAATATTTGAGACGGCAATGGCTTCATTGATTAGTCTGAGATCCTTATATATCGACGTGACTAATAATATGGTAATGTATTGTTATTTATTAATCGCGGGTTATATTAACAAAATAGCTACATAATTTAGGGAAATAAATTATGTTATTATAATTATTTTTTTGTGATTTAACACTGTGAGGGCTCGTACCGTGTATTAAGGGGCCGGGTGAATGGCTTAGGAAATCCCCCGGATGAACGATTAATGCCCTATTTAGAGCAAGCTGGATTCGGGTCAGCAGCACTGATCCGGACATTTGATCTGCGGTATGATTTAATATCCGCGCTAGTCGAGCGTTGGCGCCCGGAGACCCACACTTTTCATTTTCCCTGTGGAGAGTGCACAGTCACTCTAGAGGATGTTACAGTGCAACTTGGGCTCCCAATCGACTGGAGTCCCGTTACGGGCGTCAGTGCAATAGCTAACCCATTTACACTTTGTCAGAGCCTACTAAGAGTCTCGTTCGGCAATAATGAAGAAAATATTTCCAGCTTGAAATTTACATGGCTGAGAGCGAGGTATGGACAGTTATCAGCTAATGCCACTAAAGGCGAGTTGATGTGCGCTGCTCGAGCATACATTATGCAAATCATAGGGGGTGTACTGATGCCCGATGGAAACAATAATAGGGTTCATATCATGTACTTACCTTTATTAGCTGATTTGAGCAATGCTCGCTTGTATAGTTGGGGCTCCGCAGTTCTTGCGATGTTGTACCGTGAGCTTTGTCGGACGACAAAGCCAGTGGCCGTAGACATAGGCGGATGCCTTACATTATTGCAGTCGTGGGCTCTTTATCGGATGTCATTCTTGGCATCAGTTACCCACCAACCATACGTATATCCGCTAGTAAACAGGTGATAAAATATAACTTGTTATTAATTGACAATTTCTTTATATTGATACTATTGTAACGATACTATATTAACTTGAAATTTGTTTTTGTAGATGGAGTATTTATCCAGATATCGGGAGGTCGTACACTGTCCCGATATACCGGCTTATGATTGAACAACATGCCGGGGAAGGGGTAAACGATTCCAATATTCGTTACGTGTTACTTTGTATATCTTACTCACACCGTGTTAAATTTTAACAATGTTATTAATCGTGCAGTTTATATGGATGCCATATCGTAGACCGGATATTGCAGCCATTATACCCCCGTCTGCCTATATTCACTCGCATATGTGGTGCACAAACGCACCAATTATCAATTTCAATGTAGTCGAGTGGTACCATGGGGATCGAGTGCTGCGACAGTTTGGTTGCATCCAATATATCTCGGATTCGCCATACCATGTGGGAGAGGTTCACTGCATCAACAAGAGAGGGAAACAGGGACTGCATTAAGGGGTTAAGCATCAGAGATTTATTGCGGTGTGGAATGATCGGATGTCTCGAATACCCCAGATGGATATGTCTTCCGATTTGCAACCGCCATTAGAGTACATACAATGGTACTCTAGTATGGGAAAGTCATATATACTCGGAGGACAGTCGACTGTAGTCCCCCCACACATGCAGCGACAAGGAGCATACGAGCCAGTGGCTGATATGGAGGCCGAGGTAGCTGCAGATCCTGATCCCGAGCTAGATCTTGAGCAATCATATTCACATTCGGATGCACATTCGTATCATCCAGATGTACCGGGCAATGACTACTTCCCGGGCTCGTCAGGAGGTGGATACCATTACGGGTTTGATATATTTGGATCGTACCCACCGCAGTACAGCACTCTCGGCTCGTATCCACTGCAGGACATCAGGCCTCCTGGGTCGTATCCACTGCATCATGGCACTCCTTCTGGCTCAAGTTCATTGATTCCATTCGAGCCACATGATTTTCCAGCCATGTTTAGCACACCCCCACCTGGACCCCCACCTAGGCCTGAAGAGGATGTTGGTCGTCGCGAGCACCCATGACGTGAACGTCGACCACCGCAGAAGTATACACCTAGGACCACACCATCGAACCATCAATTTTAGGTGTTTCTTGCGGTTTTGATTTTCCTCTATTTTGTATTTTTAAATATTACAATGTTTGTACTTTATTTGTATAAAATTAACTTGATTAATTGGAGCTTTAAAATTTGTAACAAAATTTGACCATAGCAAAATTTGTATAAGGCATTACGAATCAACAGTTCAATTCCAAACTTTAATATATTCACTAAAGTCACTCATGATTTAACATTAAAAACAAACTATTAAGAATCATATCTAATTATATAATCATATTGTACATTTTAATAAGTAATCATATATGAATATTTAATACATTATACCATAGCCAAATATGAAATTAGTGTACATGAACATACACAACCAACCATAAAATAGTAATCTCACTTGTCATTAAGTACATAATAAAATTATTGACCAAATATTCATGAAACATTTGCAATAACCAAGCCATTTTCGCATGGCTTATATACATTCAACCCAAAATTCAACATTTATTATTTTATCCAAATCGCACAAAATAGAAATTACTCAAAAATTTGACTACACCATAGTAGGGCCGAATTTTGCCCATATTCATACAAATCCATACATGTCATTTATTTTGCATTTCAGTCCCTCAATTTATTTATTTTTTGCAATTAAGCCCTAATTACTCAAAATCACCAAAAATCTCAATACAAAACATGTTAATCTAAATAAGTTCAATTCCCACTCCCTCGTGACGATTGTCCAACATGATAGTTTCGCTACGGGCATTTACTTCGATTATGACCACCTAACCTGCATACTCCATAACGCTTACCGTCGGATTTCTCCCTAATGTCCATTTCATTACGGATTCTGGATGATTGCGGACGACCTCTCGGATTCCTGCATAGCGCTCTGTCTAGGACAAGCTCGAAAGTCGCCCGAGGCACCTCCCACGTAGATAGGTCGGGCATGACAGGGAACTCATTTTCCCAGACACGCAACGTGCGCTCGAGCGTGTACACATCATCGACAAAATGTTCAACATTAAGGTTCGCTTTAGCACACGCTGCCACGATATGTGCACACGGATAATAAAGTGTTTGGAACATCATGCATTCGCACCGTCTGTTCCGGAGATCAACTCCATAAGACCTAGGTGGCAAACCGGGTCGACGACCGATGGACTCCGTAACTCGAAAAGTTTCCAGGCATCATGAATATATTTCTATAGTCATCGACCTCGCAATTCGACGGTTTGCAATCAATGCATCCCTGACATCTTCCACAAACACGTGTCCTGTATCCATCTGGTTGACTTGTTGTTCACCCATTCTTGGCATCAACGTTGCCAACCTGTAGAATGTAGCCGAGAAGACAGATGAAATCGGAAGATGTCGTGTTTTCAACAACACAGCGTTGACCCCCTCCACCAAGTTTGTGGTCATTCGACCATAATGAAAGCCCTCGTCAAAACTTTAGCCCATTGCCACGACTCCATTGTACCCAACCACTGTCGAAAAGATTTGTTTGTTTGACCTTCAATATCACTCTCAAGTCGAGTCATTCTTTGGCGAAAAATATGTGGCTCTAACTCGTACGCTGTATATGTTTTAATAAAAGATAAGTTACAGTAACTGGATAACATAAAAACATTAAACTTATATTGAAAATATAAGGTTATGCTTTACTAGAGGTGTTCATGGGCCGGGCCGGGCCCAAAAAATGGGCCTAAATTTTTTTCCAAGCCTGACCCATATAAAAATGCTAAAACCCGGGCCCGGCCCGGCCCGCCCGTATTAAATTTTTATATTATTTTATATAATTTTTAAATATATATAATACATCAAAAATACTAAATAAATCAAAATAAATATTTCCCAACAAATTGAAAATAAATTTTTAAAAAATATGTAGACTTAAATAATACTAAGATAGATGTACCTTAACAAGCAAATACCTCTAAAATAATAATAAAATTAACAAATGCCTTTAAAATAATAACAAAATTAACAATAAAATAAGTTTTATACAATATTCAATCAATAACAACAAAATAGTAGCAACATAATAGTAATATGGTAGCAAAATAGGGAGAAAATAACAAGAAAATAACATTAAAAATAAATAAAAATAGCAGATTTTTTTGTCATTTAGTGAATTCGGGCGGGTAGTGGGCCCAGCCAAAAACACCTTACTGAGGCCCGGCCCATTTTAAAACGGGCCTTATTTTTTGTCCAAGCCCATTTTTGGGCTTATATTTTTGCCCAAACCCTCTCAAATTCGATCGGGCCTTGGTAGTAAGTGGCAGGCAGGGCGCGCGCCCATGAACACCTCTAACATTCACAATAAAAAAATAATTAATATAAACACAAAACTTACTAACAAATCAAAATAAACAAACAAAGTAGCTTTAAAACAAAACTAAAAAATAACAAAAATAATAAATAGGGTTTTTTACTAACAATATTAATAATACTAACTAAAATATTAATATACTAACAATATATTATTTTAGGGTTTTTAGGGTTTTTAACTAACATATTAATATACTAACAATATACTAACAAACATATTAACTAATATATTAATATACTAACATATTAATATACTAACAATATACTAACTAAAATATCATTTTAGGGTTTCTAACTAACAATAATAATAACTAACTAACTAACTAAAATAATAATTAACCTACTAATCCTAATAACTAACAATAGTTATAAACTAAACTAACAACAACAAAAAATAAAAATAAAAATCAATATATATAATAATAATAATAACAACAAATTATCAACACAATCAACATTATCATCCATTATTTAAAAAAAAATATATATACCTACTTCTATTTTTTTCTTCTTTTTCTTTCTTTCTTCTTTCTCATTTCTCTCTTTTTCTTTTCTTTTTCTGGCGCCGCCGTCTCCTCCTCCTCCTCCTTCTTCTTCGTCTTTTTCTTCTTCTTCTTCTCCTTTTCCTTTCTAATGACTGAAATTATTCGGGACCATTATAAGGTCTCCAACGCCATAAAATGCCAAAATGGAACACGGTGTGCCGCTCACGCCACACTTGGCACCTTTGGTGCCTTTGTGTGAACCATTGACCGAGCCATGTCGCTTTTTTTTTCCTCTTTTTCACTATTTTTTTTCTTGCGACAGAATTGGGTCTGACACCAGGGTGGTGCCGCCTCTGGCATAGGCGTGACCACCCTGGATGTACCATTTTGGTACATAATAAAAAAGGCATGCCATTTTGGAGTTTTTTTTGTATTATTTTAGTAAAAAACCCCAATTGAGTACTTGAACTCCCAAAATGCATTAAAAAAGCCCTCAAAGTTTTTCAAAAAGCAATTAAGCCCTTCTTTTTTTTTTACTCAATTGTCAAAATGTATCAAAAAGACCATTTAACCGTTAACTTTAACAATTGATCGTTAAAGTTAACTGTCCCTAATTTTTTTAATTAAAGTCAACACGTGTCACACCCACAGCGTGACATGTAGTAAAAAAATATAAAAAATTAATTAAATTTTAATTAAAAAATTAAAATTTGAAAAAAAAACATAAAAACAGTAAAAAATAAAAAAATATTTTAAAATTTTATAAAAATCATATAAAAAATTATAAAATGCATCAAAAAGGCCCTTTAACCATTTACTTTAAATGTTGATCGTTAAAGTTAACGACCCTCAATTTTTTTTCAGTTAAAGCCATAATGTATTGCAACACAGCGAAACATGTGGTGAAAAATGATAAAAAATAAAAATTATAGAAAAATTATCGTACCAAAAGAAGCATTTAATAATTTTTATATTTTTTACATTTTTATAATTTTATTACGACTTTATAAAATTTTTCTACATTTCTATATATTTTCTAATTTTTAATTTTTTTATATTTTTTATTAAAATTTAATAATTTTTATAATTTTTATTGTTTTTTACTTTTTATCATTTTTTTGCCACATGTCATGCCATGGTTGAGACACGTGTTGGCTTTAACTTAAAAAAATTAAGGATAGTTAACTTTAATGGTCAAAGAGATTTTTTGATGCATTTTGGCAATTTAGTGCAAAAAAATAAGGCCTTAATAAGGGTCTTTTTGATGCATTTTGGCAGTTCAAGTACCCAAGTGAGTAAAAAAAAAAAATTAGGGGCTTAATTACTTTTTAAAAAAAGTTTGAGGGTCTTTTTTATGCATTTTAAAAATGCAAATACTCAATTGAGTGCAAAAAAGGTAATAACTTAATTTTTTTTTAGAAAAATTTTGAATATTTTTTACACCATTAAGCCTTTTTAAGTATAAGATATTTAGTTGTCTGCCGTTTGGCACGTTTCCTCTGTCTGCCTTTTGGCACGTTTTTTCTCTCTCAATTGCAATTTTTCCTAGCGCTTAGGTTTCTGTTGTCGGCTTTTGTTTAATTGTGTTTTCTCAGAATCTGTTTCATGGAGGAGGATCTGGCGAATCTGAGTATTATTGACGATGAAGAGGAAGCTTTTCACGAGGAAGAAAAAGTGGTGGAAAGGGCTTACAAATGTTGTTTGGTTGGTCGTTGCTTAACGGATAGTGTAGTCCATTTTCCCTCGTTGAGGAATACTATGGCAGATCTATAGCATCCTATTGGAGGTATTTGCATTACTGATCTTGGGGAGAAGAAGTATCTTTTTCAATTTTTCCATGAGGTTGATATTCAAAGGGTTCTTGATGGTACCCCGTGGTTCTTTAATAATCATCTGCTTATAGTTCAAAGAGTTCCTAATGGAGAAAACCCATTAACAATGCCACTTAATTTTACTGAGTTTTGGGTACAAGTCCATGAACTACCACCGGGTTTGATGACAGAGGTGATGGCCAAACAATTTGGTAATTTTTGTGGTAAATTCCTTGAATACGATACTTCTACCCTTTCTTTGGGGTTTAAGACTTTTATGCGTATTCGTATATCTTTGGATATATCCGTCCCTTTGAAACGGAAGAAGAAGGTTCAGATTGGGAATTTGATGACAGTCTATGCCCGTTTTAGGTACAAAAACCTTAGCTTGTTTTGTTTCATATGTGGCAGATTGGGTCATGGTGAAAGTTACTGCCCTTATCGGCTAAGAATTGAGCCCTCCAAATTTGTTTACGGCTGGGATTTATCATTACATGCAGAGCCGAGGCGTAGACGGACGGTGGCAAGTCAGTGGTTGAGGGAAGCTGACGGCACTCTGCGTATTGATAAAAAAATGGAATTTTCCAATTATGGCAGCTCTTTCAATGCAGGGAATGATTTTAGGAGACAAATGGAGGGAAATATGGAGAATCAGATTGTGAATCCTAATTTTATTCCTTTAGGCGACAATCAGAAATATTTCCATAATGGGCGACTTCAGAGGAAAAATTGGAGCAAGGAGATTTTGACTGATGAGGGAATAATGAATGGGCCTATGGAGTTGGGTTTTTAAGAAGAAAATGATCCAATTTCTATTGTGGATGGCAAAAAATGACAGAGAACTGTGGGAGGAGATTCGGTTCCATTGGTTTCGAAGGTTGGGAGTGATTCGTCAATTTTATCGGCTAGCTCTGGTGCTCAGAGCAGCCGGGAACAATGAAAATCCTAAGCTGGAACGTTCGTGGTTTGGGGAGACCACGGACTATTAGTAGGCTCAAAAATAAGTTACGAGCCATTAATCCCCGAATTTTGTTTCTCATTGAAACAAAATTAAGTGCTAAGAAGATGGAAATGGTCAGATTAAAATGTGGGTTTGAGAATGGTATTGATATTGGGTCGTTGGGTTCCAGAGGGGGATTGTCGTTGGGATGGAAAGGGAATTCGTTGGTAAATCTTATAAGCTTTTCCTCATATCATATTGATGTGGAGGTTCATGACATAGTTTGCGGAGTCAAATGGCGTTTCACGGGGTTCTATGGCAATCCGGATGAAAGGGGTAGAAGCGCGTCGTGGAATTTACTCAGACAACTGAGTAATAATAATAGCATCCCTTGGGTTGTTTTGGGGGATTTTAATGAAATTGCTAATTCGTTTGAGAAGAAAGGGGGACGCTGTGGTTCAGAACGTCAGATGTTGGCATTTCGGTCGGCTTTAGAGGATTGCAATCTTACTGACCTTGGGTTCAGAGGCCGGTGGTTTACGTGGGAAAGAGGCAGAATTAGCTCCACAAACATTAGAGAACGTCTGGATCGTGGGGTTGCTACTCTTAGATGGGTGGAGCTATTTCCAAGATTCCAGGTTGATCATTTGACCCATTCGTTTTCAGATCACTGTCCTATTCTTTTAGACACCATGGGTGTGGAAAGAATTGATTACAAGAATAACTTAAATAGCTTTCGCTTTGAAGCGAAATGGTGCTTAGAGTCTTCTTTTGAGGAATTGGTTAGAGGTTGGTGGGTTGAATCGGTTGGGAATATACCTAATAGGCTTGAGATTTTGGGACGCAAAATGCAAGGTTGGAGTAAAAGCACAAACAGGGATGTGAAGAGAAAGCGGGTCTGTTTGGAGAATCGATTGAATTATCTTTATAAACAGGACATATCCGATGATATTTTAGCTGAGATTGCCGATATTCAATTGGGTCTCAATTTGGAGGCTGATAAGGAAGAACTTTTCTGAGAGCAACGAGCCCGAGTTAACTGGCTTAAGAATGGTGATCATAATACTAGTTCTTTTCACAAAATGGCTGGTCAACGTCAGGTTCGGAGAAGGATTACTGAGTTGGAAGATGATGACGGTAATAGGGTTTCAGCGAATGAAGAGATGATCAAGATTGCATCGGGTTATTTTGAGAAGCTTTTTTCTGCATCCGAGGCGAGTTTGGATGAGCATATTTTTGGGTTGGTGGAGAAAAGAATTACTGCAAGTATGAATGAGTCCCTCATTAAGCAGTTTTCGGAGGAAGACATTTGTAATGCAGTAAAATCAATGCCAGCTTTGAAGGCTCCTGGGGTTGACGGTTTTGTCGCAATTTTCTTTCAAAGGTACTGGCACATCGTTGGATCGGATATTGCTGGGTATTGTCTTGATATTTTGAATGGGCAGAAGAAAATTGGTGATATTAATAAGACGCGTATTGTGTTGATCCCGAAAATTAATAACCCTAAAAACATGTCTCACTTTCGTCCTATAAGTCTTTGTAATGTTATTTATAAGATTATTGCGAAAGTCTTGGTGAATCGTATGAGTGACATTCTGGGTGACTGTATCAATGAAGCTCAAGGTGCTTTTATTTCAGGGAGGCTCATTTCTGACAATGTGTTGATTACGTATGAAGTTCTTCATTCTTTAAAGATGAAGAAGAGTGGTAGGAGAGGGAATTTTGCGCTCAAGTTAGATATGAGCAAGGCGTATGATCGTGTGGAATGGGATTTCTTGGCAGGAATGATGAAATCTTTGGGTTTCCATGACGACTGGATTGTCCTTGTAATGAGATGTGTTTGTTCAGTGTCGTATTCGGTTTCTCTTAATGGTATATGTAGTGACTGGTTCTCTCCTTCAAGGGGTTTGCGACAAGGAGATCCTCTTAGCCCCTATTTGTTTCTGATCTGTGCTGAAGGTTTCTCTACTCTTTTGGAGGATGCTAAGCAGAGGGGTAGTATGGGGGGTGCATCTGTTGGGAGGGACAGGGTTTCTATTAATCATTTGTTTTTTTGCAGATGATTGTATTCTTTTTGGAGATGCTACAAATGAGGGGGTTCGAACGGTTCGAGATATCATTCGCGAGTATGAGATCAGTGCAGGACAAAGGGTTAACTATGACAAATCTCTAATCTTTTTCGGAGCCAATGTTAAAGAAGAGGTTAAAGAGGACATTACAAGGGTGTTGGGGGTTTGGGTGGCATCAAACCCTGAGAAGTACTTAGGATTTCCGATGATGGTGGGCCGAAGGAAAGCATGGGCGTTTGCTAATTTTAAGGATATATTTCGAAAACGTGTTGATGGATGGAGTCTACGATATTTATTAATAGGGGGTAAAGAGGTCTTTATAAAATCTGTTTTGCAGGCAACGCAAATATCATGAACAGGTATGCTGTGGGCTAATAATAAGTCGAAGAGCGGTATTCATTGGAGTTGTTGGGAGACGCTTTGTTTACCAAAGTTTGTTGGTGGTCTTGGTTTTAAAAAAATATTTTTGTTCAATAAGGCCCTCTTAGCTAAGCAAGTTTGGCGTATTCTGACTCAGCCGCAATGTCTTTTAGCTAGAGTGTTAAAAGCGCGTTATTTCCCGTTTACTGATATTTTAGCAGCTAAAGTTGGTTCTTACCCTTCTTTTACCTGGCGCAGCATCTGTAGTGCTAGAGAGCTTATCGAAGAAGGTATGCTGTGGCGAATTGGCAAGGGCGATCGTGTCAATATCTGGAATGACTCTTGGCTACCTGGAAGGGAGAACAACAGGATATCAGGCCATGAAATTAGAACAAGGTGGACTACTGTTAATCATCTCATGCATTCTGATTCTACTACCTGGAATGAGGAGCTGATCCGTAGCCTTGTTGATGAAGATACTACAATCAGGATCCTATCTATTCCAATCTCTGGAAGCAGCTCGGAGGATACATTAGTGTGGAAATTTGAGGGTTCTGGTGTCTATTCAGTAAGGAGTGGGTATAGGGCCCTAACTTCACCGCTAGTTCAAACTAATTTATACAGTCCCAGCCAGGATGATTTCAAAGAATTTTAAAAAGGCCTCTGGGTTTTGAACATCCCAGGTAAAATAAAAATACATGTATGGCGCTTATTTAACAACTTGATTCCCCACTTTTGTAATCTGGTGAAGAGAAAGTTGGCCGTTGATTCTGTCTGCCCTCTGTGTAATGGAGATTTGGAAAACTTAAATCATTTGCTTTGGTCCTGTGGTATATTGCGACATGTATGGGCTTATTTTCAGATCCAAATCCAACCTTTTGACGATTCCGTGAGTCCCAAAATGCGCTTTGCTCGAATTTTCTCTGCTGCGGAAGATCAACAAAAATGCATTATTGCTATTTCTTTATGGAGTCTCTGGTTTCGAAGAAATAAGCTTATTCATGAAGGGGTTAAGTTTAAAATTGAAGAGGTGTTGGGTTTTATTCGGGGATATGCACAAGAACTTATTTTAACTCATACAAATCTTCAAGTTCATGTTAAACCTTTTCTGCAAGACCAATGGCAAGCCCCGGAGGATGGAGTTGTTAAGATTAATTTTGACGCTTCGTTTCAAAGTAACGACAGAATAGCAATAACGGCAGTCATAGCCAGAAATTCTACGGGAATTATTCTAGGGGCAGAGACTTATCTTTTTGAGAATGTTGCAGATTCTTTTGTGGCAGAGGCAATGGCGTGCGAAAGGGCATTACTCTTTGCGAAATCCATGGGTTTCCGGCGTTTGGCTGTGGAGGGAGATGCTATCTCTGTCATTAAGAGCATAAAGAAGATGGGAAACGACAGATCAGTAATCAGATCGATTACCCAGCACATATATCTTATGGGTTTAAGTTTTGACATGATTTCTTACCGATTTGTGCCGCGTGCAGTCAATGGAGTGGCTCATACTCTGGCATTGGAGGGGAGGAGAATCGGTTTCTTTGGGGAATGGGTCCATGGGTTACCAGCCTCGGTGTCTTTGCTTACGAGTAAGGAGAGGTTGCAGATGAATTTGGATAACTAAGGGGTTGTTTTTTGGCTTTGTTCTTGGGGAAGGTTCTTTGAATCCCCAGGCTTCTGTTGGTGCCGAACAAAGCAATCGTCGCATTTATGGGGTGCGACCTTTGGCTGATATTTTGCTGGTTTCAAGCTTCTGTGGCGTTGGGCTCAAGGTCTTCTGTCGATTTATCTTCCCGAATTTATTTACTGTTTGTTGCTGTCAGATTATTTTATGTTTTGTCATGTTCTTACTGTTCATTGGACCTTTTTTCTTTTGTTTTATTTTAAGCCTGGCCCATTAATATATCAGCCTTTATTATTCAAAAAAAAGTATAAGATGTTTATGGCATTTTTTCACTATGGGAGTGCCATGGGTTGATTAATTGCCGGGCTTATTTGTGAGGGAATCAACGCATTGGAGATGTCAGGCTCTTAGACCCAAACGTTGAAAATTATTTGGGCTCTCAAAGAAAATTATTTGGACCCAAACTTTGAACAATGGTGATCGCTTCTCCTGGTTTGCACTTCAGAAAAATGTTCTTGTATTGTTTGAAAAAAGAAATTGAAGGACTTCCTTAAAATAGAATGCTTCTAATTTGGGTTTTAGCTAATCTAAGTATTTGGAAAATATATTCATGAGCATTGCTTTGAATACGAGTGATAGAAGGGACAATGATGAGCTGAATTAGAGAGCCACCGCTAGTAATCAGGTATCTTAATAACTTTGATCATATGATTGCTAATATTCAGCGTTTTCTTTCAGACTTAGATTTTTTATTATTTCTAATAAGCATGTATTGCGAGCTGATAATTAATCAGCCCATTGTTTAGCTAGTTTACTTTGTTAGATGTAAATAATGTGTCTACTGGAGAAGGCAGTGAGTTGGGATGAGGTGGTTTTTTCCCGCGCAATCTCGACTCTATTTTAGTATTATTTTAGTTCGATTTAATTTGAAATTAAATATCAATTCATCTACTTTAAACTTGTTTGAAAAAAAATCAAAACCATACTCAATTTTAGTTCCATCCAACTCAATATGCTGCCATTTTTTTTTTTTTTACTTTATCTAAATATAATATTATTTATTTTTTTAATGATACTATTAATTGCTTTGTAAGTAAAATTATGCTAGAGAAAATATTGATATAAATTTTATTATTATATATTTTAAATTAATATTATATTAAAAGGTATTTTTGTAATTATTGAGTATAAAATAACCATAGGAGTTTAATTGATTTTTTTTAAAAAAAATTGTTAATTTTTTTAGTATACTTTATTGGATAGATATTACACCCTAAATCTATTTACAAATTTTCCTTTTATTAAAATATAAAACATTTGAGTTTACTTTGAAAACTATAATTTTTATTTAACTCTTAAAAGTCTATTATCTATATAATAATATTTAATATTATAAATAACCATTCACTTTTAATTTTAATATTATAAATTTAAAATTGTTTAATTTCCACCGTTATTATTAAAAAAAAGGCATGGACTCGAATACACATATATACATTTTTTTTTTTTAATTTAAGAGTGAAAAGAAATTATGGTAAAAGTATGCGAAATAAGTGTAGTTTAAAGAGAACTAATGCAACACATTTACTAATTTAAAATTTCCTTCTATTTATATAATTGAAAAAAAAAAAAAACAATGCGAAGCACAAAAGCGTTAATAGAAAATATTTATGATAAAATTGAATAAACAACGAACCAGGTACTGAAATGCCACAAAAATATAAATAGATAGATTAAAAACTTACATGAAAAGTAAAAGTAAAAGATCCTCAAAAAGAAGTACAGATGAACATCTTTCATGGCAAAGAGGATTACAAATTACAACCAAAGGTTAACCCCGCCCCTCCCCGCCCCCAAAAAAACACTAATCACTTTTTGAAGTGGGATTGAGTGGGGAACCAAAGCTTGCTCCCAGAATCAGATCGTCGTGTCTGCATGTTTCAACTCCATTAACTGCAAAACGAAAATATATATATATTGATGAGCTCTCACTGGGGAGAGACACACTCTGTACATCATTCTAAAACCACAACATATGATCAGTTATGAACCGAGTGTTGGATACGAGTATAAAATTATACTGATATCCGATTATGAGACAGTTTAAATTGAAGTAAAAAAGTTAAGAGCAACATTTCCGAGTCCCCCACTTTGAGTGAACATCCATCTACATCCCGAACTAGAAACATCTCGTTGAGACATTTTAACAAACGAATCAAGTCTTTTTAAGTGAAAATAAACCAACAAAGTGTGACAGAATGGTACTTAAAAAAAGCCATAAGCATACGAGTGTTTGACATAGACAAAGAAAAAAAAAAAAAAAAAGCATGGTCAAGTTGCTTGGGCTTGCTAGGAGTTGACTTCATGATGAGACAGCAATATCTTGAGAATGTACAATGCATTATTTCTTGTAGAAAAGACAGTAAAGCATTAATATATAAAAGCTCAATTATTGGGATTGTGAATCAATCATTCAAACAATGTTTATGCACCCGAGTCTCGAATACGAATATAGTTAATTTTTTTAAAATTTTATTACGTGTTGGACTCAAACTAGTGGAACTTATTGCAGGTGTACAATTAACTTGATACCAGAAGGTGCAGAACAATTAATCTGCTGCCGTGGCTCCACAAGTATATACAATGGCTTTCCATTTAGTCCATGTTGTCCCTGCAAAACATACACATACTAAGTTTTAAGTTTTAACCAACATATCTGAATGTATATCGAACACGTGCTGGATATGAGTAGTTTAGGAAGAATGAAGAGTTCAGGCAACACGTGACAGGTATCATATACATTACCTTAACCTCACGCAGGCCAACAACGCATGCACATTCAACCACATGAGCGCCGGCTCGCTCTAGTAAAACATCAGTCAGAAAGCAGAAATTTCAGCCATGGAAGTTTCAAGTAGATGGTATGGATGAACTACAGATATTACCTAGTAGGCGTATTGCAGCAGAAAGGGTACCCCCTGTAGCCACCAAATCGTCGATAACTAAGGCACGTTCCCCAGGTTGAACAGCTCCGACGTGCATCTCTAGACAATCCTTGCCGTATTCAAGTACGTATGATTCGGAGATCACCTCTCCTAGTGTCAAATATTTTTAGAAGAGCTTAAATTGATTGGTATTTACTCGGTCAACAATCTATGGCTTGGCTGACAATATGAGATGACATTCTTTAATCAAATGGTTACATAGCGCTATTGCACCCATTGACTATAGACAAGAGTTGCAGTTTGGAAATTTATGAAGGCATTACGTATGTTTCTAAGACCAAATTTACTAAGCATTTCCCATTTCCCCTTGCCAAGGTTTTAAAGTTCTCTTTAGCAATTTTAGAATCTCAAGATGTTTTCCATCCCATGCACATGTCGAATATGCATCAAACACGAATATCAAAGAAAATTATTTCAAGAAAATTGAAAAATTGGATCAACATAACTATTCGCTCTTTTCTACCGGACAAGCATATCATAATTCTCCTTCATTTCATCCAAAATTCAGAGCTTTTCAATTTGAAGTCAAAATCCAAAGAACTAGTAATCAATCAAAGTGAAAAGCTAGAAACCATATTCATTGCTAGTGTGTATATAGTAGGATTTATATATGTAATGAATTAACAGTGTATAGAAACTGTTGATGACATATCTTATAAAAATTTTAAAAATAAACTTCATTTTACATAATGTATTATTTGATTTACTGATAGTATAAAAAATAAAGCACCATCGGTACATCGGGGCAATAGTCCTATACCTGGCAACTTTCTAGGTTTACGTAAGGGAACAAACTTGGCACCAATAGCCAGTGCAATGGAGGGGCCAAACATAAATCCTCTTGCTTCAACACCTACAAAGTCAATTCACCATGTGAACAAAGTTATAAGCAATCATAGTACTACCTTCAATACTTTGTATACTTCAACATCTTATAATATATTTTGAGATGAAAAAGGAAAAAGTTGAGTATTATCGCGTTAGACATGTTAAAACAAATTTGACATTCAACCAAGTCTAGTTGTAAACCAGAATTTACCATGGCTACCATGACATAAGCATCCACAGATTTCAGTCATAGGATTTGGATGAAAACACATTAGTTACACAATTCTAATATAAAAAATAATAATTATAAACCAAGAAAAAAAAAACAATAAGATTTCAGGATAAGGAAATCAACCCTACCCACTTATATATACTATTAAATTAAATAGGAAAAGTAAAGGAAAAAAAATGTCATAATAATAACCTATTCAAAACTAACAGTGCATTTCAACTTTTGCATGATAATAATGAATAAAAAAGAACCCAACTTGACTTAAAATTTTCTCTGCAATTAATCCACCCCTATGAAGAGAGAAGACAAAAAGCACTCAAATTTATACTATATATAAACAAAGAAAAAAGAAAGTCTGTTTGCAAAATTAAGAAAATAATTAAAATATGGAATAAAATAGTTCATATATAGAAAATTAATAGGCCATGTAAGGATGTTTCAAAATTTTACATACTATAAATTATGCATGACACAAAATCACTGATAGATCTCATGAGAAGGGAAATTTAAAAACAAACGAAGAGAGAGAGAGAGAGAGAGCGGATACCAGCAACAACAGATATACCCATATCTCTGTAACGATCAACAAAGATGTCGACAGTATCTTTGAAAGCCTTGTGATCAAGTAACAGTGTTGTTATGTCTTGGAACATAATTCCTGAACATAAAATATATAACCAAGAAAAAGTACAACATTTTACTACCCCCAAAAAAACACCAGCTTTACAAAATTTTTGCTTAAAAAAAAAAACAAAAGATTGAAAAAGCTGAGGAAGAGAAAAAAACAACAACCTGGTTTTGGGAAGTGAGGCACAACTCTAATGGCTTCAGAAATGGCCTTCAACCTTGGGTCACCTTGTAAACCATTCTGATCTCCTGCAAACATGTTTTTGTTCCTGTAATAAAAGCTTGCTTTTACTGTGTTAAATGGGCTAATTACTTTGAGAAAGGAAAAAAAAAAAAAAAAAAAAACCAGTGTTGTTGTTGACTTCTGCTGGGCTTAAAACTTAAGAGAAAGCAAAAGAGAAAAATAGAAAGAAAAGGGTAAATAATAATGCGTATATCTTTGTTGGCAAAAGCACCACTGAAGAAGATCCAACTGCTCAGTGCTCATTATTTATAGCCTCCTTTTTTCCAATTTTATTTTACTTTTTTTTTTTTCATTTTCTTTTTAGAGGATAGTGCTGCTGTCACTCTCAAAATTGTTATATTTCCAGTCCGTTTGATTGTGAAATATTTGTTGCTTTATATTTAATATTTTAAAAAAATAGCATTTTTAAGATGCAAAATAACAATATGATTTCACTTCAATTTGATGGATTTGAGTTTGGGTAACTTCATTATCATGAAGAGATCATTTAACCCTTCATATTAGACTTAACGATATTTGCTGTTACTATTTATCGAATTTTTAAAAATAAAACAATTTCATATTTCTCTATTTTAGTGTTGTATATTCATATCGTTATAAATTATAATTAAATTTAAAATGTTATATATTTATGTGATTTGTATATTCGTATTATTGTTTTTGTCATGTTTACGTATAATATTATTTTACGTTATATTTAAGTATTTTTTTATGTTTTCATATTATATTTAAAATTATCAAATCTTTTTCTACCGTAATACATAGGCAAAATAGTAGGGGTTGAATTTTATATAAGATGGATGAGTAAAATTAAAATAAATATATTTAGATTATAATTATATATAACAAATACATTGCGTGAAGTAAAAGGGCCGGTTAGATAAATTAATGGGAATGCAAAATAATTATTAAAAAAGGCGAAAATAAAATCCAATCAAGCTACATATATTCGTTAATTCATGAGGACAACCAACCATGTTTTTAGTCCTTTCAAAGAAAATAAAAAATCAAATTTCTCATATGATGATGACAACTAGGACGAGCATTCCATCATTTATCGATTGGTTTAATCATGAAAAATCTGATTTTAATCTTTTTTCTTTTTCAAATAATGTAAATAAATTCATCCTACCTTAATAATTCATATTATAACCGAAATGACTTAATTCAATATTTTTTTTTGATTTTTTAAAATTAAGTTTTTAACAATGATGTTCAACCATTTTCACCAAACAAACTTAGCATTTAATCATCCAAATTAAATTAATATTTTTTTCTTAATTTTCAGCAATATATTGCAAAAAGAATACTTATTAAAAATAATAAAATTCGGAATCAACATGTCATTTGTGGTTATTTACCACTAAAATGATAAAATTAAGCATAAAAATATTATTAAATATTGGAATTTTTTGGCAATATTTTTATTTGTTTATATCTGTAAACTTCGATTTTAATCAATCCATAAAAACTCGAGTTTCCCCCTTTAATTTATTTATTTATGTAAAAGAGTGTTATTTATTAGAATAGAAATAAATGTAATCGCATTAAACTACAAATAAATTAAACTGCTCTGAATAAGATTAATTAGTATATTGCTCCAGATAAAAGAATTGAACCGATTAAATTATAAATAGTTCTGAATCGGTTGGATCGTGATAAAAAACGTTAAACCAACAATTAAATTGATTAAACCAAATTTTTTAAAATTTTAAAATTTCAATATTTTTTTAAATAAAACAAATTGATGATCTAATTAAAAATAAATTATATTAACAAATTAATCACAGATTCAATTTCAAAAACTATACTTCAATAGACAAATACGGATACAACACAATCTAACACCTAAGACGACGAGAACAACACAAAATATAGTAGTACCTTAAAAATTTTTTTTTATTTTTTTTTTTGTAGGAGGTCCCGCAATAAATACCTGAATTTGATGACGTGGCATTAGAGATTTATTCATTACTGGGGTCCCTTTTAAATTGAACAGTATAGATCCAATTAAGGCAATTCGACCGTTGAATTGATATTTTGAAACCATGGTTCCATTATTATAAATAAATGCACTAAAACTACTACTCTTAAATTGAATGGTACATATAAATGAACAAAAAAAATTAAATCGACGGTACATATAAAGACTAAAGTAATAAAAATATTATTCATTAGTTGATAATAAGTCGTATTTTTTTAAAGCTATAGTAATAGGTGTGAGATGATCTAATGTTATTATGCCTTCTCTTACAAATTTCTAAAAAAATTAGCCCCTAGATTTACACACGTAATCATTCTTCAATTAAATTTTAATTTAATTATGAAATTATAAAAAAATTAAAATATATATATATAAGAAATCATGATTTTTAGTGTTTTAATAATATTATTTCAGCTAAAGTTTAATTTAATTTTTATATTACTTTTTTATAATTTTTTTTCATTCGTATAGTGAATATGCCATTTATGAGTAATAATAATCAACTTTGAAATATATAGTTTTCACATTATTTCTTTCACAAATTGAAAAAAAAAAGTTAACTGTAAGAAAAATAAGGTAAACTAAATTGTTAGTCACTAAATAATGGGCATGTTTTCGTTTTGATCACTTAACTAAAAAAATTTACAATTTAGTCACTAAATTATTTAAAAGTTTTAATTTAAGTTACTGAACTGATAAAATAAATGCCATATGGCTTTCTCTATTCACATTGCTTGCACCAATGAAAAGCTCTCTTTCTCCTTCTCTTCTACATTTTTTTTCCATGAAGCAATTTTAGACATCACGAATTTGCGAACTAAAATTCAAATAGCTTTTTTTTTTATCTTCAATACTAACTGTCAGATCGACTTGGATCTAAGGTATATTCTTCTACTCATTAATGGATATTGATCCATTGTACTAATCGTTTAATCGTTGCTTGAAGCTTGCTGATGAAACTTTAAAAAAGAAACTTAATAGCCCAGTAATTTAAATAAAAATTTCTGAATAATTTAGTGACTTAAATGAAAACTTTTAAATAATTTAATGATCAAATTATAACTTTTTTAATTAAGTGATCAAAATGAAAATTTATCCATAATTTAGTGACTAATAGTATAGTTTACTCTAAAAAATATTTTGATGCAACTCTTTTTCATTTTTCTCAAGATCTCCCCAATGACAAATCAACACAATCGCATGCTTGATTATGATTTTTTTGGGGTTAGGATATCCAATTTTTCCTTTTACAAAAATTTGATTATTTCATCTTTCAATAATGTTTTTTCTAATATAAAGTCTATAGAATGAGAAAAATGGTAGCCATGAAGTTTTATTTTTACATATTTTCATAAGTGATTCTATAATATCATGTAAAGGATAAGACGATCAAAAGGCTTCTCATTTTCATTGGTAATAGCCTAAATTGCTTTTTAAATAATAAAATGGATAATTTTAAATATGATTTTAAATTATAAGTAAATGAGGTATTGGTAATGTTCGTAAAAGTTAAAGTTTTATGTTCTTAAGTATTCAAGTTTGAGTCATATCACGAATAAATGTGACGTGTAAGTCTCTAATCTCATCATGTGTGAACTTTAATTCAATGAGTCTATTTTAATTTAAATTGTTCGGATTTTTAATTTATTATGCTTTGTATCATTGTGTTTTGTATTAATTTGTTTCTAATTTCTAAATGTTTAGACATGTTTTTGCGACTAGATTATGAAAAAAAATATTGATAGCAATATGCCCCAAAAGATGTGGATATATGGATTGATACACCAAGTGGAGCACTTATAAATAATACAAAGAAAGAATAAAAATATGAATACAAAAAATAATTAATGTTATTCAAACTTAACCTAAATTTGCGGGGTTTTGCCTAACAAGAAATTGTATCATATCATATAATTACAATAAAAAATTTGAGCTCAACCCTCACATGTACTAGGAATTCTATCATAAGTGTGTGCATGTGAAAATCATATATTTAAAATATAGATGTGTATTTAAAAATAACATATAATAAATAACATTATTAAGATATACTAATGATGAAGGTAGTAAATTGTAGATATTAAAATAAAAAAATATTAAAAATATTAAAATTAAAAATTGATTAAATGGTAATTTAAGATTTTATTACTCTAATCGGTATGGGTTCAAATTCCATGGTATGTGTATTTTTGTTGATTTTTATTAAAATAAAAAAGACTAAAGTATTCTCAGATAATATAACTCATTTTAATTAAAATTTTTTTTTATAATTTTCCTAATTGAACTGAGACCCAATTGATAGGTAATACCAACTTAATAAAAAACTGAAATAATAATATAGATATTGCAACCTCTCTCACCTAATCATCTCTTTCTCTATTGTATCACTTAATGAACTAAAAAAAACATTAACCCTTTCCTACTAAAAAGTTCAAAAGTAATCACTAAAAAATATAAAATAAAGCATATAAAAAAATTCCCTTAAAAAAATAAACTAAATTGTGCACACACTTAAGCTTTCTATGGAAAGCCATAGCAAGTATCACAATCTTTACCATCTAAGTGGGATCATTTTTCACATAGCAAGTAACACACTTACACTATATGCAGTATAGTCGGCTTAAAAGTCGTGGCATGAAATATGTCAACATCAATTTTCATATAATATGATGCACCTTAGCTTGTGCACTAACATACTATATTTATATTAGTAAACTATATATATATCAGCACCTTTTTTTTCAGCAAAGAGGAAGACATGATATCTTAAAAAGCCGAATAATTGGGAAGATAGGGAGGGACACATAAACTAACAAGAGCACTGTTCATGTGCACGCGTGTGTACTGTCAACCATGATCATCACCAACGTCATCTGATTTTATTTTGGTTTTCGGTGTGCGCTAGGCCCCCTCTAAACATCTTAACATCTCTCTACTCCAGGTTTTATCAAAAAATAAAAAATCAAAACGATGGAATATATTATATATTACATATTCTTCACTTATTTATTTTTATTATAAATATCTTATTTTTCATCATTTATTAATTTTTATAATAATTTATTTTCGTTCACAGAGCGAGCGTGAATTAAATATAATATTAGAAAATAATAATTAAAATTAAGTTTTGATGAATCCATTGAAAAATTATATTAATAAGAGGCATTTATTTGGGGTACCTCAATCAGAAAAGGTAAATAAATATAATCAACAACCCATCTTCTAAAGGAGGTTACTTTTTAGATCTAATCTGATCTTTCAAAAGAACTTTTTTTATGGAGGGGGGAACAATGATTGGATGGAATCTAATAACTCTAATCTTACGCTTACAATTATAATAAAAAATCATAACTTCGATAGGATATGAGAGCAATTTGAACAGTAAAAGGTTCCACCCTTAATTTATTTTTATTTGCTTGTTTATATTATTATTTAAAAGTTTCAACGAGTTAATATCACTTAATAATTAAATTATTTAAGTCTTTTTATATTTATTATATTTATGTAAAATCTAGAAATATATATTATATATAAAATAGGATTTGATTTTAAGTCATCCTAATTTTTAATATCTCAGTTTTACATTTTCAACAAAAGTCATAAATTTTTATACAATTTTTTATAATTTTTTTACATATATTTTTTTCTCCTATATTGTGGGTATGTCATAATTTAATCTTTTTTAATGTTAATAATATTTTTTTGACCATACCAATAAATGTTGATTGCAGTGATAATGCACACTACACTTCTAGTGAGAAAACTCAGGTTTTAACATTGGAGTCAACATTCTTAAGAAAGGTAATCATGAACTCAAAAAATTATTCTCTATGAACTATAAAATAAATATGAAAGACACCTTCATTCTAAAGAATTATGGAATGTAAAATAGATATAAAAGATACATTCATTCTGAAGAAAATTGATGAATCATATTATATAAATGTTGACATGTTTTTGTATTTATATAATTTTTTATTTATTTTCATTTGAATTATTTTTTATATGATTTTATTCTATATATTTTCTAATCGAAAAAACTATATGTATTTAATATTATCAAGTCTTCGTATTGTCATTTATTTTGTAAGTAGTATTCGAATATTCTTTTATTCAAAAGAACAAAAGAGGTTTCGAGTTGTAATTTTGTATTCATTGCTATATATGTTCTTCCATATAATATTCATTGTTATGCAGAATTATAATAAATTGGTTAATTTACTTTTATATGTTGAAAAATAGATCCGGTATTAGATTCAATCTATTATTTCTATTCTTTTATTTTGGTTTTACTTCTAATACGAGTTTCAAGGTCTAATTTCAGGTCCATAGATGTGATGGACTTATACTACCTCAAGGCTCAACAATAAAGTCAAAGATCAAAGTCAATATACGAGGATAAATCTTTTCGAGGAAACGAAGAATGATACATGCACGGAATGGGTGAAATGTATTAAAGTAAATTTAACCAAGTTGTCAATTTTCAAACTGAAAAGATTAGTCAAGTTGTGACAAATTTTTTAATGGAATCCAGGCATTTCTGGATTAAGATGTTTTATAGTATTCGAAGATCCATCTCTTAGCTTCGAAATGCACTTTGAATCACTAGATTTCGAGTTCGGACTTTTAATTTGAGTTTAAATAAATTGGGCTCGGGTTTTAGGATTACTTTCTATTATATATGAGTCAAATATTGTATTTATCAGCTATTATTTTTTTATTCAGAATTTTTTATAACTATTAAGTATTTTAAATTATTTAAGAGTTTTATGTCAACAAAAAATTTTAGTTTAAAATAACTTTTTGCTTAAATTAATTAGAGTTTTAGTATACTTAAAGAGTTTTATTTAGATTTATTTAACAACTTTAATTTCTAACATCTTAATTATTTCATTTGAAGTTTTTGCTTTCATTTTGATATATATTTTTCATTAACAATTAAAAAAACTTCCATCATGTCATATATATAGATACATCTAAATGATATTCCACATAACCTACAACATAACGATTAAGGGCCAAAACAGAATTATTTCAAAAGGCTATGAACTCTAACAAAATTATTCAAAAGTTTGAGACTAAATATATAAAGAAAGTACGAATGTAGTTTACCCAAAATTCCTTTAAAAGAAAAGAAAAGAACCCAAAAATTGATAGAATAAAAAAGTTGTATTAGTTGAAATGTCAATGTTTTTATCAATTTGTCCGAAAGACTTATAGAAGAGACTTTGTTCATATTTTTTGGTTGAGAACTTGTCGGGTGCATGCGGTTGGTAAGAATGTAATAATCACCAAATGATTCATTAATCCGTCTTACAAATATATAAATAGGTTAGTGTTGGTAAAAACTATTTTCACAGCAAATGTAATGTTAAATGGTAATTTTTTAGATAAATATTATTGTCAAGTCATAGTATTTAAAAGTAGGACATTTTGTTTCTCCACTGATTTCAATTCAATGTTATAGAGTGCATGAAGTTAATTTTGATTCAATTGATATTTTAAACCTTAGTTTAATTAAAATAATATATGCAATCACCCTAAGTGACACTCAATAAATTCAAAGTTTATACCTGGTTTTTCAACCTTAAAAACAATTTTTTTTGGCAGATATTCTTTTAAGACAAAAATAAAAGGTGAAATGGGGGGACAAATGTTGATAAAATTAACAGTGTCTTTCACGACATCCTCATGCAAATTTGATGTTGTTGAATATAACTAAAGTTACAGTTGGAGATTGTGTTCACAAGACAAAATGGGGGAGAGCGACACCAAATCTAAGCAGTACAGCACTGGTTAGATCTTGTTTACATTACATGCAATGCAATATTGCTTGCATGTTGCAATACAAACCAAAACTGTTCCTGGATTCTCATACTTTTTTATCAAACGATTCCATTATTGGGATGTTCAGGTCGGCTGGTACATTTATTCAAACCACTTACAATGGTGAGGACGGTACAAAACAAAACAAAAGAAATTGCAGTACTTAACTACAAGCATATAATATGATGTTTTAAATATACCAACAAAATTCTTAAAAAAGTAAATATATTTATTCATATCTGATATTTATCTTAAACTGAAAGATATAAAAAAAAATTGAAGAGATTTAAAGGGGAGAGGATCTCTCTAGTTTGGTTGTTATAGATTCTGTTCTTTTGTGTTAAAGTTGAAATAGAAGAGCATATATCAGTGTTGTTTTGTTTATCTTTTCCTGCTTAATTTTTGCTCTAAAATTTTACCAAATAAAATAAAGAAAAAAGTCACTAATTTTCTTGCCTCAGCTCTGTTGGCTAAAATGAAATAGGATGCATGTACTAAGAATATTAATAAATTTTTATTATCTTATGTAATGGAGTGGGTGGGGCTGTTAATAGATGGGCAGAGTACAGCATGATTTAGTTCATCATCCCACTTTCAGTAACTCCATAT
This sequence comes from Gossypium sturtianum, assembly GCA_025698515.1. NCBI lineage: Eukaryota > Viridiplantae > Streptophyta > Magnoliopsida > Malvales > Malvaceae > Gossypium > Gossypium sturtianum. The sequence continues at coordinate 160,662,656 of CM046955.1, read as the reverse complement.
CCACCAAATCAACATGTGGTTTATATTGCCTCTTGTTAAAGAGGAGAGCACTTTTGTATGTTCCCTGCTTAAATGATTGGTTATTTCATATTCAACTGTAATGTATTCATTCAACGAGTTATTATTGATTTAATATTAATGTATTTTTCAATTTGTTTAAATATATGTTGGACGTAAATATTTTAAGAAAAAAATAGAAACATGGAGAGAAATACATATTACATTAGTATTTTCTTTTTTGACTTGGTGGATCTTAATCCATCATAATTATGTCCCCTGAAATGTTAAAAAGAGTGTTGAAATAAAAGATTTGTTTGCTTTAGAGAAAAACCTTTCTATTTTTCATATATGTGGATGGTTTTCCAGAAGCAAAGGGATGGAAATCATGGTGTATCTTTAAGATTTTCTTTAGGACTTTTTTTGTGATTTTATGATTGGGGACTCCTTTGGTTAACAAGATCTTTGATTTGTGATGATTCACATTGATAAAAAGGTCAAAAGTTGAGGGATGCAATGTGTTTGGCCCATGATTTAACCTTACATTACTTGACTGCTGATTCTCACACCACCTTATTAACACGGTTCATAAAGGAGCACGTTGACTTTACAGTTACTTTTCTCATTTCCATTTTCAAGTCGGCTTCCTTTCATGGCTGCTTCTTTCCTTACCATTCCATACTTTTCTTTTTTTCTTTTCATCCTCATTGATGATTGATTAGGATAGCATTAGTTATATCCTCAATTACTTCAAAATTTCAATGCTGATGGATTAAAACAGACTTCTAACTTGGTTTTATCTCAGATATATTGCTTAAAATCTTAAAACCCTTTCTGAAACTTGTTAGCAATACATCCCAACGCTTTCCGCAGGTAAGAAATATGTAATTCCAACTCCAATGTGTTGAATGTAAGTTCGACTCTGACATAAACATATTTAAATTTTATAGTTTTTTCAAGAATTTTGAACCATATGTATACACCATATCTGAATACATGCTGGACATAAATACTTGAAGCAAAATGAATATTTGCTTTAATATAATCTTTTTTTTCAAGTGCGTGGGAAACACAAAAACAGTTTTATATGGTCTGATCACTAATTCCTGAATCCGAGGACAAATTCAACTTCTTATTCAGCCAAAGTTTTACATGCATTAAAGTTGTCGTGGAATTCCTTGGCCACTTTTCATATCTCCTACCATCTTGCTGAACTTCTCCCACAAACCGATCCTGTCTTCTGAGTGGATCATTGGCTGCTTTGAAGTTTCAACTACATCCCAAGACTCGATAGGCAGACCAGCCAGTTCGTTGATATCATCTATAATTCTTTCTCCACTGCTATCTTGTTCTAACAAATGGCACAAATTGTCCCATAAACCCATTCTGTCTTCTAAGGGGATCTTTGGCTGATTTGAAGTCTCAACTACATCCTGAGACCTGACAGACTGAGTAACAGGCCCCTTTTGCAATGCTTGCTGCTCTTCGAACTCACAGAGGGCATATTGAATTCCTTGGCCATGTTCCAAACTATCACTAGTCTTTGATAAATTGTCCCATGAACTGGTTCTGTCTTCTAAGGGGATCTTTGGTTGATTTGAAGTCTCAACTACATCTTGAAACCTGGCAGACTGAGTAACAGACCCCTTTTGCAACCCTTGCAGCTCTTCAAACTCGCTGAGGGCATATTGAATTCCTTGGCCATATTCTGAGCTATCACTAGTCTTTAATAAATGACTGATTCTGTCATCTATGTGGATCTTTGGCTGCTTTGATGTCTCGGCTACATCATGAGACTTAACAGACACGGTGACCGGTCCTTTCCGCAACCTCTTTTCCTCAGCAAACTGGTGGATAGCATCTTGAATTCCTGAGAAGGCCACCAGGAATTCTGCTGCTTCAGTTTGGTTCAATAGCTTCTTAACCACCAGCTCTAATGCCTTGAACCTGTTGTACAAGTTTCCAAATAGCAGTCAATTATACATAATTTCTGAAACTATATGAAAAAACCTTGTAGTTATTTCTCTATAATGGTATATTTAACTATAAAAATAAAAAAAAAATTATGTGGTGTGGTGGATAGGTTAGATCTTTTATATTTGCAATTAAGTATGAAGGAATGAACCTGAGCTTTTGAGCCTTGGTGATGACCCGAGCAATCTTCAGGAACTCGGATTGAATACCATGGGAGGCAGAACCCCCTGATTTGCTGCTGTTCACTGGAGCAAAGGGAAGGTAGAGAACACATGTAGCTTGAATCTCTGCCATTTCCTCATCAATTACTGCCTCCTCGATACGCATCTCGTGGATAAACTGAGATATGGCTGGCTGCATAGCACTAGCAGTTGAGTCTGATAAGAAAGACAAAGGAGCCAGGCCATGCAAGAGTTCCAGAATAGCAGAAGGTCTCCAGTCACCAAGCCAGAAAAGTGAGGCCAACTCTTGTGGAGCCGCCCATTGCGGCCTAAGGAGTTTTGACACATCCTCCAGATGACTTGGGACCATAGCCTGGTTGTAATGTGCATGGAACCTGTTCAACTGTTCCTCAATCAGTGCCTCGAGTTCCCTTCGTGCTTTGAGCTGTTTCTCTATCTTGGCTGCTCTGCTCTTCTGCTCTTGCCTCCAAAGACCATGCTTTTCCCTGTGGAGCCCTTCATGGAATAACCATTTCACTGTGAGAGCTTTTGCATACAAAGTGTATCAAAAAGCTTTAAAATGCATTGCCCTAACCCATTCCATGTAAAGCACGTTGCCTATTTTACTTGCTATAGCTTTGTAGCTTACTAATGATAACCTGGAACGTCATGATTTCTGAACCTGGCTTTACTTCTCTTCTGGGGTGTAAGGAGTTCATGCTGCTCACTGCTACAATCTACCAAATAGCAAAATAAAGAATGCATCAATGAAAACAACAATTTGGCCTTTCGCATCAGAAATAATATGGTATATTGAAATCAGAGTCTAACAAGTAATATCAACATAAGCTATACTGGTGTAAGGAGTTCATTTACCTCTCTGATTTGCTTCACGCTTGACAATGTTCATGCACTGGAATTTATCAATTATCTCATCAATCACTCTTCCAGATTCTTTTTTCTTGTGTTTCTTTCCTATTTCCTTTTGCTCTTCCTCATCATTCTCTTCACAGGATCTCCTGGGAAAAAAGGAAAAGAACAACAACCAACTTTCCTTTTGGATATCTTGAATTTGGATGTTAAAATGACAAGAGAAAATGTTGGTAGACGCCACCCAAAAGAGTTGTATTTAACACTTTGCTTCTTTTCCAAACTAATAAACCCATGTTCAATGCATCAAACATATTTCAATCAAGAAACAACATACTAAAACCATAAGGATTTAATAAAACAGATTCAACGGTTCATTTCATTTCCATTTTTCTTTTTTTCTCTTTTTTTTTGACAATAAAACAAGAGATTTCTTTCATATTGATTTTCCTTCCAAGTGAAGAACAGAAAAATAAACTTTTGGGTTCTTTTTCAACTTCTTGAGAGAGGGGCTTGGTTGATTTATTACCTCCCGAGCTTTGCATGGGCGAATGGGATATACAGTTAAAAGAAACGGGACAAAGAAGAATAATGTTAAACGTAAAAAGAAGCTTACAGCAGAGCTTTAAACACTGTTCCCTGCATTTCCTTCTTCTCTCTTTACGATTTCTTCAATGGTGAACGAACGAAAACTGAAAAATCCTTGAAAGAAAAAGAAGTAAACTTTTTTTTATCAGTTTTGTTGTTAGATATTTGGTCAAGGAAGACTAGAAGTAGGCTTTATCGATCCAATCTGAGAAATCAAGCAATTTAATTATTAGTAGATTAGTAGAATATGTATAAAAAAAGAATTAATAGAATAACTTAATGTTGTTTAAATAGTTATATAAATCAGGCAATTTCTGAATATTTATATGAAATAACATTTGAAGTTTTAGTAAAAATGAAACGTATGATTTCAATGTGTATATTATTAAAATGAAAAAATTATATTAAATTATTTAGTATGGTGTTATTATCAATTTTGAGTCAATGTCGTGTTAATTTGTGACACCAACTCAATCAAATACATTATTAATATATATACATGTCTGATGGATGTAATAAAGTGTGCATACTAAAACTAAAATGTATAATATATCGAAATAAAACTTTAGTTGATTGATAAAATAAAGATTTTACTAATACAAATGGCATGGATTTAAATTTCACTATATGAATATATTTTTATTGGTTTTTTAAGTAAAAAGATTAAAAGAACTTTGATGTAATATTTTAATTACAAAAGGATATTCTTGTAACTTACTAATCGAATTGGTGAGTTTGTTGAGGGTAACATTAATTTAGTCAAAGGTTTTATTAATAGTATAGACTCAGTTAGGAGTTTTATTAATAGTATAGATATATTATTGATGGAGGTAATAAAATGTGCATAATAAAATTAAAATGTATAAGCATATTAAAATAAAGTTTTAGTTTATTGGTAAATTAAAGGTTTTACTAATGAAATTGATATAGGTTCAAATTCAATTATATGCATATTTTTATTGGTTTTTTAAGAAAAGAGACTAAAATACCGTCAAATAATATTACTTAATTTAATTATGGAATTATATTCTTGTAACTTCCTATTTGAGTTAGTAACCCGGTTGAAGGTGAACTAACTCAATCAAATGTTCTATTAATAATATAGATGTTAGGTTACGTGCTCTTTGTTCTTTTTTTTTCTAAGTTTTTTTATTTATTATTTATTATTTTCCATCAGGAATATAGATTCGAGGACCTTAAATATTTTTTTTGTTTAATTTAAAGATTAAAAAGAGATTAAAATTAGAAATTATATAAAAAAAATTTTAACACACCCTATCTAAAATTTGAAGAGTGGATTTAATCTTTAATACAATTTAAAAAATCTAGATATAAAAATTTATAACCAAATTATTTTCCTTGTTTAATATTTTAGGGGTTTTTTACTAAAATAATACAAAAAATAAATAAAATAACGAAAATGGCATGCACTTTTCATTATGTACCAAAATGGTACATTCAGGGTGGTCACGCCTCTGCCAGATGCGGCACCACCCTGTGTCAGGCCTACAATCAGTTTAAAAAAAACACTGAAAATTAAAAAAAACATCTTGGCCCAGAAAAAATAAAGTCGGCGATGTAGCGGGACCTGGTGGTGCCTCTGCCATAAGCGGCACCGGTCTGAAGAAGAAGAAGAAGGAGGAGGAGGAGGAGGAGACGGCGGCGCCGGAAAAAGAGAAGAAAAAGAGAGAAAGGAGAAAGAAGAAAGAAAGAGAAGAACAAAAATAGAAGTAGGTTTTTTTTTTTTTTTAAATAATGGATAATGGATGATGATATTGTTGTTTTTATTGTTATTGTTGTGTTGATGATTTTTGTTGTTATTATTATTGATTTTTATTTTTTTTATTTGTTGTTGTTTGTTTGCTAGTTTAGTTTAGTTATTGTTAGATTAAGATTAGTAAAAAGGTTTAAATACTAGTTTAGTTAGTAGTATTATATTGTTAGTTATTATTATAATTAGTTTAAAAATGTTGAAATAATAATTTAGTTAGTTAGTTAGTAGTATTTTGTTAGTTATTATTAGGATTAGTAAAAAGTTTAAATATTATCTAGTTAGTATGATATTGTTAGTTAATTATTATTATAATTAGTTAGTTAAAAACCCTAAAATAATAATTTAGGTAGTTAGTTAGTATATTGTAAGTTATTATTAGGATTACTAAAAAGTTTAAATATTAATTATATTGTTAGTTATTATTATAGTTAGTTAGTTAAAAACCCTAAAATAATAATTTAGGTAGTTAGTTAGTATATTATAAGTTATTATTAGGATTACTAAAAAGTTTAAATATTAATTATATTGTTAGTTATTATTATAGTTAATTAGTTAAAAACCCTAAAATAATAATTTAGGTAGTTAGTTAGTTAGATTGTAATGAAAGTTATTATGTTAGTTAAAAACTCTAATTATTATTTTAGTTAGTATATTGTTAGTAAAAAACAATGGTTAGTTAAAAACCTTAAATATTATTTTAGTTAGTATATTGTTAGTAAAAAATTATTATTATTGTTAGTATTAGGACCTTAGTTATTAATATTGATAGATATATATATTAAAAAAATAGTAAAATAATATATTTGAAACATTATGTACTAAAATAATATAAAATAATAAAAGACGAAAATAATATATTTTTTGAAAGTAATAGAGTTTGAAAATAAGGAAAATACGAACAAATGGCTAAATAAGTGATTTTTACTAAATTTATATTAAAAAACACTATAATAATACATTTGAAACATTATGTACTATAAAATAAAATAAAATACGAAAATAGTATAATTTTTTTATGTGTCGTTTATGTTATGTTTTTGTTATATTATTTTTATTGGCATATTATTTTTAGTAATTTAATATAAATTTATTATTTTTTATGTAGGTTAAAAATTAAATATTTGAGACGGCAATGGCTCCATTGATTAGTACAGTTCCTCACATATCTGACGCAGCTAATAATATGGTAATGTATTATTATTTATTAATCGCGGGTTATATTAACAAAATAGCTACATAATAAATTATGTTATAATAATAATTTTTTTACGATTTAACATCGCCGTGGCTCGCATCGCGTGTATTAAGGGGTCGGGTGAATGGCTTAGAAATCCCCGGATGAGCGATTGATGCCATATATAGAGCAAGTGGATTGGATTCGGTCAAGCAAAGATCGATCCGGACGTTTGATTTGCGGTATGATTTAATATCCGCACTAGTCGAGCGTTGGCGCTCGGAGACCCACACTATTCATTTCCCCTGTGGAGAGTGCACAGTCACTCTAGAGGATGTTGCAGTGCAACTAGGGCTCCCAATCGACGGAGTCCCGTTACGAGCGTCGATCGCGATAGGCGACCCATTTCCACTTTGTCGAGCCTACTAGAGTCTCGTGACGGCAATGATGAAGAAAATATTTCCAACTTAAAATTTACATGGTCGAGAGCGAGGTATGAAAACTTATCGGCTAATGCCATGAAGGCGAGTTGATGATGCGCATTGCTCGAGCATACATTATGCACATCATAGGGGGTGTATCGATGTTCGATGCAAGCGATAATAGGGTTCATATCATGTACTTACCCCTATTAGTCGATTTGAGCAATACTCACTCGTATAGTTGGGGCTCATGATTCTTGCGATGTTATACCGTGAGCTTTGTCGGGCGACAAAGCCGGCGGTGAGACATAGGCGGATGCCTGACATTATTGCAGTCGTGGGCTCTTTATCGGATGCCATTCTTGGCATCGATTACCCACCAATCATACGTATATCCGCTAGTAAACAGTGATAAAATATAACTTGTTAATAATTGACAACTTCTTTATATTCATACTATTGTAATGATACTATATTGACTTGAAATTTTTTTTTGTAAATGGAGTATTTATCCGGGTATCGGGAGGTCGATATATCGTTGTCGATATACCGCTTATGATTGAACAACATGCCGGGAAGGGGTAAGCGATTCCAATATTCGTGACGTGTTACTTTGTATATCTTACTCACACCGTGTTAAATTTTAACAATGTTATTAATCGTGCGGTTTATATGGATGCCGTATCGTAGACCGGAAATTGCGCCATTATACCCCGCTCGCCTACATTCACTGCGCATATGTGGTGCACTAACGCACCAATTATAAATTTCAATGTAGTAGAGTGGTACCACGGGGATCGAGTGCTGCGACAATTTGGTTGCATCCAATATATCCCGGATTCGCCATGCCAGGTGGGAGAGGTTCACGACATGAACAAGAGAGGGAAACAGGGACTGCATTGGGGGGTGAAGCATCGGAGATTTATTGCGGTGTGGAATGATCGGATGCCTCGAATACCCCAGATGGATATGTCTTCCGATTTGCAACCTCCATTAGAGTACATACAATGGTACTCTAGTATGGGGAAGCCATATATACTCGGAGGGCAGTCGACTGTAGTCCCCCCACACATGCAGCGACATGGGGCATACGAGCCAGTGGATGATATGGAGGCCGAGGCAACTGCAGATCCTGATCCCGAGCTGGAGCCGGAGCCCGAGCAGTCACATACACATTCGGATGCACATTCGTATCATCCAGATGTGCCTGGCAATGACTAATTCCCGGGCTCGTCAGGAGGTGGATACCATTACGGGTTTGATATATTTGGATCGCACTCCACCGCAAAGACAAAGACTCCGGCTCGTATCCATCGCTGAATTGCCTCGGCCTCCATATCATCCACTGGAGATATCAGAAGATGTGTGTTGGCCAAAAGAAAAGAATTTTAAAAACATATATAATTTGACTTAAATGTAGAATGAAGAAATTGAATATTCAAGTATCGCAATTCCAAATAGTAAAACTCCGACCTTGATATTAAAGATTCAAAATCTCCACCTTAACAAGCTTCCTTCACTCAATTGTAAGAAGGTGTTGGCTCTTGAACTTCCTTCACTTCAAGTTTTGCATTTCAAGCTTTACAATTTATGCATTACATGTTATAGGAATTCTCAGAAAACTCTTGAGATATAGCATACCTTGCCCATTTCTTCTTCTTTAATTGTAAAATCTATTTGAATGAGTTCTTAATCATTGATCCATGTTAATGATTTTGACTAACAAGTTCAACTGCGAGCCCAGCAATGAAAAAGCACACACACACACGAGAGATTGGCATCGGAAATTGGCTGCCCATATCATGGTATGTAAACAATTACATTTAAACTAGTCCTGGTAAGTGAGCAATTGACTCTACACTAAAATCCAAGTTCACTGATATAGAGCATCAACAAACAATATTTCAGACCAATGGCACAATGCAGTGCAAAAGCCTTTGCTTTTTTGTTTTTACGAGTGGTGGATGATCGGAGGCTCCTCAAAGGTGCAGATTAAACCTCGAAGAATGGTTCCGGCCTTCCAACCTCCTTCGAGAAGCACTCTGCGATCTGGTGTGCGAGAGCCATCGTCTCAAGAAGTGAGCAAACTTGAACTCCGGCAGGGACATTGCATGCTCTTCATCGTGGTAATAATCTTGATCTTCATCCTCCTCTTTATGATGATTCACAGGATTCTCTTGTCTCTCTTGATCGTGACTCGATCTTGGTGAAAAGCTAAACTCAGAGCAATTGGTTTTTACTTGTTAGTAAGCACCACCATGAAACGTTTGATTAAATGAACATGGGTCACCCAAAGTATAAATTGCATTGCTCATTACTATTGAGGATTAAAGGATAGAGAAAAGTTCATTAGATTGCGTACCATTTGCAGGGAACACCGTGATGTTTTACACGTCTTTTTATTGGTGATTGGTTCATCGACATGTGCCTGATAAATTCAAGCTGTTTGCGCCAGACTACCAACATCAGGTAGTAAAACAGAAATTGAGGGAAAGAAAGAAAACAAACAAACTACGTATTGTGGTCTGATGAAGTCAAAATCAAATTCAATGAACAAAAAATGTAAGGGCTTATAGTCTATAGACAAGAAAAAGAATTTTGAAAGGAAAAGAAATTTAAAGAAAACGAGAGAGAGAGAGAGAGAGAGAAGAAAAATAGTAAAATTTTTATGTTAATGCATGAAAATAAAATGGCAACGAAAGAAAAAAAAAGGAGAAAGATAAATGCCCATATCTAGAAGATTATTCATGCATATTTTTTAAAAATTTACATTAATATATAAAAATTTAATGGTAAAATAATATAATTGAGAAGTTTCACAAAAACTATCAAGTACGGAAAACAAAACCTGATCACCATCTTTGATCCCAAAATTTTTAATGCAAGCCTTGTTGTTAACCAGCTTCTGACCTTCATAAGCCAAGCAAAAGTGCCCCCAAACATGTGCCCTAGTTTGATCCCAAAATTATATTAAATAAAATCAAAAGCATAGCAATCACTCATAATGTAAAAGTCCATCAACCAGTTTAAACAAGTAAATACCATGAAATACAGCCTTGAGTTTCCCCTGCCATTTCTGTAAAAAGCTCCTCTATTGCTACCTTCAGCTCTGCAACTGTAGCATTCCTTCCTATGTTAACATCTGCATAATCGAAAAAACTCTTTCAAGAATAATAAACAAGAGAACTGTAATTATCTATTTCAGATATTTTTTATTTTTCTTGAACTAATCCTAATCTAGTGATTCTTTTGGTTCGTTAAAACTTAAATTCAGTAAATCAATTCTCCAAAAAAAAATTATATATTATTTTACAACGAGATTATAGAACAAAATCACAGGATTGATTAATCCTTTTTACTTTAAAAATAGAGAAAAGTTGTATTAATTTTCTTTCGGTTTTAAGATGCAAAAGGCTAGAAAGAAATTTCACCAACAAAAGGGATTCATTATATCTTTTCATCTCACCTCAACTTTTCTTTTCACTTTTGTTTCAGTAATTAAGAAAATTATAATAATTGCTAATAAAAACAAAAAGCAAAAGCACCACAAAAAGAGAGAACCGGTGGAGTTTTACCAAAAAGAGAACCGTCGAGCTTTAGAACAGAAAGGTTGAGAAGATGCTGATCAGGAAGCTTCCTATACAACAACTGCCGTTCAACGAGAGCATCGTCCTCGTCGTCGCCGCCACCGCTTCTGACTCTGTTAAATTTGAGCGAACCTAAACGCCCCCTCTCCCGCAAATTCAAAACCCGTAAGTTATAGCTACGAGTACTGATAGCATTCTCCTCATAGATTTCCATACGTAATCCAGCTCTCGAGTTTTACCCTTAGGATTTTCTCTTCTTTATTCCTTAATTTTCTTTTTATATGAACCTCGACGAGCGATGCAGAAGTGAGAAAGAAGCGGAAGCAGAAGCGGAGAGTTCGTTTCTGATATATATTTTTGGTTCGCTTCAAATTCGTTTTTTGAGAATTGACCGTTAAACGGGATGTTTTTATTTTGTTTTATTTATAAATTTGGAATTTTCACTCAACTCTCTGGTTGGGAGCCTGACGTTTACTCGCGCTTCTCCAAGTGTTTGCATTATATTTGCTGTAACTAAGATGAGCGCGTGTTCAACAAATTTGAGTTTGAAGTACAATACACCTACTCTTCGGTTATTGATTCTACCGAAAAATAAAAATTTGAGTAGGATAAAATAATAAGATCTACTTTATAATATAATTTTGAAATTGATTTAACAAGTAAAAAAACGTTTGTTTTTAGATTTTAACATTTTTTAAATGCTTTATTATTTTTAAATTATCTTCCAAATTCTTTTTTCAAGAATTCATGTTTTATAGGTGTAAAATTTAGTATAAATTTCTAACTACAGGAGAAGACTATTTACAAGCCTAACTCTAAACCTCAACCCTCATATAGATATCTCGTTTTGTTTTAACATTTTATTATCAAGGTGTTTTTTTATTGAAAGTTTTGGGGTATTTATAGATGAAAATACTAACATAAAAACGTAAAATGCTATGTAAAATTGTTTAAAATGTTCAAAATTCATCTATAAAAAAAAAATAGAGGAAAGGTGAATATTTGATTTCCCTCCAAATAAATTATTTCGTATTTTGATTTTAATATTTAAGTTTTAATCATTTTGTGAGTTTTATCTATATTTATATTTTATCATCTTAATTTTGGTATTAATTATTTAATTATATTGTTCATATTGTTATATTATTGAATTTGTCATTTAAAATTTTTTACTATTCAAAAGATTTATCACATTTACATTTTACTGAATTTTTCATTTTAAATATTTTTATTATTTAAGACTCATTTTAATTTTAGTAAAAACACATTATTTAATAAATTTTGAAAATAAAGAGGAAAAATCACGTGCAACATTCGTGACATGTGAACTAGTAACATATAAAGCACGAGTTTGAAGAAACTTTTGAACCGATTAATGTATCTTTTATTGTTCATATTATTATATTATTTAACTAGTTTCTTATATGGTGATGTATGAATTTGGTTGTATGTATCAATTAAAATATATTAAATTTATTTTATAAATTTGCATAAATTTATTTTTATGATTAATATTATAAATAAATTTAAATCATTTTATAATTTATTATATATTTTGTAATTCAATATTTTATTTGATAAAAATATTGTCTTAAATTATTATTATTCAATTTTCTAAATTAAACATGGATGAAAATGTGTTTATGAAATCTATTAAATTTTTATTTATAAAACCTATTTATACTAAATGTTTAAAAAAAATTTTAAAACAATCCTGTAAATATTAATATAAATTCCATGAATTACAATTAGAATAAAATTATTTGAATATTCTAAATATATTACTGGCATAAATGTAAATATAAAATCCATGAAATCGATATAATAAATCACAATTACAATAAAAAAAATCCATGGATCATATTAGAATACAAATTTCATTTTGCATAAATTATAACAAAATCAATTTTTATTTATTAGTTAAAATATATTTTTATATAAAAAAATAAATTGCGAAATAAATTCAAAAATTAAAATCAATTTCAAAATCTATTAAAAACATAAATTTTACCGTATTTAACACAATTATACACAACTAATAAAGTTATCTTCATTAAAAAGAAAAACGTAGAATATATATTTTTATTCCTTTTAATTTTGTACAATAACCATGTATTGTACAATAACCATGTATGCGTGTTCATATTAATACTTAAAAATTTTAAAATATTTTTAATTCTAATCACAATAAAATTTCAAAAAATTTGTGCACATAGATTGATTGTGTGCATTTATTAAAATATGTTATATTTATTTGTTAAGTTTTTTAATTTTAATTTTAAAAATATAATAGTGTAAAAAAACTAATTAAGTAAAAAAAATTCATTAAAAAAATCATGTAAAAGTTAAAGATTTTTAATTTATTAACAATATCTTAAGCTTTTAAATATGTTTTTAACTATTAAATATATTTTAACACTTTTTTATTTTAAAATTATTATTTAAAGAATTTTAATTAACTAATTTTATTTTATTTTATTTATAATATTTGAAGTTACATTTTTTAAGAAGTTAAATATTTTTTTAATAAACGTGGGTTTGATGTTATACAAAATATTTTTGAGTTTTATAGTGTAATTTTTAAATAAGTAAGAAATATAAATATTCAACTTTAAATTAAAAATATATTTTTTAAAATTAAAATTTAAATTTTAAAATATTACACTTAACTATCAAATTTATCTTTAAAAACAATAAAAATTAAATATAATAATACAAATGCGTTACTTGTCTCGTATATAACTAATGTATCTTATTATATTATATGTACTAGTTTTTTACCAAGTGTGATATACAATTTTGATTGTATAATTAAATTATATTAAACTTATTGTATAATTGTATATAAATTTTATAATTAATATAAATGAATAACTTTAATTTATTTTCTAATTCTCTTTATAGATTTTGTAGTTCAATATGTTATTTTACAAATACAATATATTAAATTATCCTATATAATTACATAAACTAAATATATATTAAAAATGCTTAAAATAGTATAATATAAACTTATAAATCAAATTTTGTAAGAAGTAATAAGTAACAATAGAAATAATTGACAACATTGTACTTCTAATGGGAGAACTCAGATTTAAACTTTAAAGATGACATTATTGAGAGGGGCAGCTACAAATCTCAAACATGAACCGTAAAACGGACATGACGTATACAAAAAAATAAAAGAAACAATTGAATGTTTTATGATTTGTAAAATTTAACGTTTCAAATCTCAAACATTGACCCTTAAAACGGACATGAAACATACAAAAAAAAAAAAAACCATGTTTTATAATTTGTAAAATTTAACATTTCAATTCAATCTATGCAATGTTTAATCCATTCTATTCATGTCCGCTAGTGAAACTTTTAACTAATAATAATTACTTGTTTTCAAAATATAAAAAGGGAATATTAAAAAAAATCAAATAATTCCAAAGCATTTAGAAATAAAGGGATTGTTATTTCCTTTTTTTTTTTTTAATTTCAATCTAGCTTTTTCAATAAAATATAAAAAAAAACTTTGGATTTTTTAATTTGAGGTCATTGCATTATCTGATTTTTTTTTTTGACAAATTAACATTGTTAGTTAGAAGTACCATATTGATAAATGATGTAAAAACACATGTGCTAAAATATATTTTTTCAAAGTTCATAAAAACACATTAATAAATGACATAAAGATTTGATAAAGTTCGTGTATCAAATATGACGTTATCTCATTAGATAATAAAATAAATTACTTAAAATCATTTAAATGATTGGTAAATTACTTTAAATGCATGATTTCTTAATAAATATATAGGAATTTTATGTTCATTTTAGATTATCTGATAAATGAAATTAAATGTATTTAATATAAACAATATAAAATTTATGTACAAAGTATAATATGAATTAAAAAATATTTATTGTGTCATACAATATTATCAAATATTTTTAATATAATTTATCTACCTAAACAAATTATAATATTAATATTTTTATAATATTTATAAATAATATTTCAAAAATAAACTTAAAAAGCAAGGCGGAGAGCATTGTAGAAAAAAAAAAATACACCATTACATGCTTTTACTTAGACTCCAATTATCTTTTGAAGCATATAAATTCTATTATAAAAAAATTTCCCTTTCAACTTTTCAATGTTACTTAAAATCAATCACCATTTCTCTTAAAGTAATTTCATTTCTCTTTAATTGTGTATGATAATGGGTTTATAGTTTATTGGTGCATGAGGTATTGGATCTATACCTATACTGAAATTCCCATCTATCTCCTTCATCATTGACAACATGTTGTTGGGAAAATGCTTCATCAGTATTTGAAATTGTAATAAATATTGTCATAATTTACGATAATTGACTAAGACTTCAAAAAGTGTCGATGTACAAACAAAGCTTGCATAATAATCATAAATTATTTCTCTTGTATTGAAGAAAATCTATCGAATCTAGCAATAACCTCCTCTTTCTATTTTAATTCCTAAATCCTCTAGCCTTGTTTAACATTTAAAACCTATAGCAAGTTTTTCTTTTTTCTGTCAATGAAAGCTATAAGGAAAAAAGTGATAGTCTCTGAACAAGAATTATTATTGCCATATTTATAGAGTTATTGACAGGTAATTAACATTTAAAGATAATTATACTTTAAATTTTAAATTATAATTTTAATAGATTTGTGATTATTAAAAATAAAATTTATTAATGTTAAAATAGTTTTATCTAAAAAAATAAATTATAATTTTAATAGATTTGTGATTATTAGAAATGAAATATATTAATGTTAAAATAGTTTTATCTAAAAAAATGCAAAGGAAATAATTTTATATGTAAAATAAATTATTTAAATTATATTTTTATTTAATTAAATATCTAACTAAATTTTAAAAAAAACTATAAATAATAAATATTTAAGTTAAGAACCATAAATATTTAAATTAAAAATATTTACTTTATTAAGTTTTTATCTAATTAAATATTTAAATTTTTTGTTTAAGTATTATTGTATACAAAGTTATAGTTTAAATAATATTATCGCGTGTATAAATAATATTATTCATTTTTTAAAATTATGTAAAAATATTTTTTAACTTATTGTTTACAAATTTAATAAATTTAGTTATATTTTAATGTTGTAGTAAATGTTTTTTTATGGTTTTTTACATTTTACATTTTTTTAAATTTTAAATAAATTTATATTGAAATTTATTGTGTGCATAAGTTATTTAATTTTTATAAATGAGTTATAACTTATTAGATTCAAAATTTTAAGACTATTTTGTAATAAAATTTATTAAAAAAATGATAATAATTTTTAAAATTAATCACCAAAAAATTGATTTTAAAACTATTTTGTAATAAAATTTATTTATATTATTTTTAGAAAAAATGTTGTTTTTATGTTTTTAAAAATATGAAATTAAATGTAGAAAATTGAGAGGGTGCCACTTCAAATATAAGGTACATACCTTGTTATATTATATATATATATATATGATATGATATGGCACGATTTGTCATTAAAATATTTTTTATTATTTAAAACATTTATCACATTTGTAAATGAGAATTTTAATTTTACTAAAATATTTGATTAAATAAATTTAATTAAATAATATAAATAAAAGTTATTAAATGAATTATTATAATCATTAAATTATTTTATATTTTAACTATTATGTTTCATTTAACAAAAGAAAAAAAAAGAAAATTTAAATAATTTTTATTTTTATTATTTTATCATGTGTCAATACGTGGTTGTCAAATGTCATCATACTATTAGTCCTCAGTACTACATTAGAGTATTTTAATAGAGTTAGTCAAATACTTATAAATGTATAAAGTTGACTTACGGTTTTTAAGTTTAGGTGTCAATTAAATCAAATAAAAAAAGTTTAAGTACCAAATAAGTACAAATTACCAAGTTCAGATACTTCATATATTTTAAACTTATTAATAAATATAAAATAGTGAGACTTATTAATTAAATAAATAAATTTAAATTAGATTATCATAATTTCAAGATCTGAGTGAAAATAAAATTGTTAAATTAGAATAAAAATTAAATATTGTGTTGAATGAAATGGTAAAATAATAAAAATATTATAGTGTATTCAGTTTAGACTTCGTATCTTGTTACAAGCAAGCATTTTTATGAATTTATTAAAAGTATTTAGTAAAGTTGAGACTGGATTATAAGTGACACAACTCAATTTATAAATTTAGGGTGGATTTGGATGGGCGGTGCATTTACTTGCGGTTAGTGTAAAAACAGCGGTGGTGGTGAGATTAGATACTGTAACGATACTATAGCGTAAGACAAAAATTAAACTAAACGCACCGCGCTGCACTCAATCGCCAATCTAAACCCACCCTTAATAGCCTAAAACTTAAGAGATCAGGCCTTTTAAAGGCACAAGTCACCTATCATGTTACCTTGAAAAGGGCTTTTAGCCCAATAAAATAAGAGCCTAATTGGCCCACATCGAAGTTTTTAGTCGGTTTCCCATATAGAGGGCCATAGTGGCTCATAATCCATCACGTGCCTCACTGTCACCGCCACTTGTTTTATCACTAAAATTATAAAAGCCGAACGATCCCTCCATTTTTGCTCCAAAAAAATCTCACTCTCTTTGCAGAGGGAGGAGAAAAAGTAAGATAAACCCAAACGCCAGCCCTCCAAAACCCTAATTTCAAAATCATTTTCATCGAACGAAGTTCGAAATCCTCTTCGGTTTCTCCCTTCAAGCTTGCATTTGGGTCGTTTGAATATATGTTTATCGGCCAAAGTTGTCATGTGGAGCAACAATAATAACAACGCTCAGATAGCGCCGCCGGGGACCGGTGGATCCACCATCCCACCGCCTCCAGCTGCCCAGCCTTCGTACACGGTTCTAGCTCCGCATATGACTCCGCAGGAAGCAGAGGCGAAGCTGGAGGAGAAGGCTCGGAAATGGATGCAGCTTAACTCTAAACGGTATGGGGATAAGAGGAAATTTGGTTTTGTCGAGACGCAGAAGGAGGATATGCCTCCTGAGCACGTCAGGAAGATTATCAGGTAATATATATTGTTACATGGTTTTAAAGATAGTTTAGCGAGATTTGATCTATCATGCTTAGTTCATTTTCCTCATCATTATTGTTTTTTTAAGGTATTAAAGATTGTTAACACTAGGTCTTACCGATTTCGAGAATTGCTAAACTGGTTAGGTCGGTCATGGGATCTTGTAAAGTTTGTTATTAGTTGTCTCATTGATCATTTTTTTCTTATATATTTTAATATTTAGAGTATTCTGCTGGATTATCTATGTATTTATATTCTAAGTTAGAAATTTTCACTTAACTTTTATTTTTGCAATTTTTGTACGCGAGAAATTTGCTTGGAAATAAATTGCAAAATATAGAGACATTTTATCTAGGATTTTTTTTCTTCTTGATTTTGTGTAATTTTATCCTCACTAGTATGACCTTTAACCGTATTTACATAATTCTTTTTTAACTTTGTTGAAGGCATGCTACTCTTGGTTGCGTTTCCAAAATACATAGAGTCCTTTTCTATGATTACTTTGTAGTTCGTTGTTTTGATAGTATACACTTCATTGGCAAGATATTCATGGTTAGTTTTGTTTTATTTCTGACAGAGACCATGGGGACATGTCTTCAAAAAAATATCGCCATGATAAGCGTGTGTATCTTGGAGCCCTTAAATTCATTCCTCATGCAGTTTACAAGCTCCTTGAGAATATGCCAATGCCTTGGGAACAGGTTCGAGATGTGAAGGTTTTGTACCATATTACAGGGGCAATCACGTTTGTGAATGAAATACCGTGGGTTGTTGAACCAATCTATTTAGCACAGGTATGCTCATTACCTTCTCCTCTTACAACAATTCGACACCAAATTAAGTTCTATCTGAGTTGAATTATTCTTGGAAGTAGTTACCTTTGTTGTTATTGATCGACTTATCTTTTATTTTGACAGTGGGGTACAATGTGGATCATGATGCGAAGGGAGAAAAGAGATCGTCGTCATTTCAAGAGAATGCGGTTTCCACCATTTGATGATGAGGAGCCTCCATTAGACTATGCTGATAATCTGTTAGATGTTGATCCTCTAGAGCCGATTCAGTTAGAGCTGGATGAAGAAGAAGATTCTGCTGTATACGCTTGGTTTTATGACCATAAGCCTCTTGTAAAAACAAAGCTTATCAATGGTCCGAGTTACAGGAAATGGCATCTTTCTCTTCCAATTATGGCCACTTTGCACCGGCTTGCTGGACAACTTCTTTCTGATTTGATTGACCGTAATTATTTTTACTTGTTTGACATGGAGTCATTCTTCACAGCTAAAGCATTAAACATGTGCATACCTGGTAAGTTTCCTGCCATCTATACTAAACTTCTTTTTCCCATGTCCATGAATGATCTGGAGTTTGCAAAGTTTGGCTGTTGGGGTGTGGAGACAAACAGTTGATTGTGATTCAGTTATTATAAATTTAGTGATTGAAGTAGTTTTCTAGAACCTTTCACTCGTATGCTGCTTGCATTTACTAGTACTATAATATGTATTGACATCTCTAATTTCAGTCTCCTTTTTTCTTTTTTTTTAAATGGGTGGAAAAAACTGGAATGGAAATTTGTTGCGATGATGGCATGCCATTGCTTCCGTTATGCCTGGTTGTAGGTCTGGAATCAGATTTCTTTGATTTTGATAAGTTTATGGTGTTGAGTTGGTTTCTTTTGCTATTTTTTCTTTATGCTGCTTGGACGCTTTCTCATCCAGTTGTGCATATTTTCAGGTGGTCCTAAGTTTGAGCCATTATACCGTGATATGGAGAAAGGGGATGAGGACTGGAATGAATTTAATGACATAAACAAACTCATTATCCGGTCACCTCTTAGGACAGAGTATCGAATTGCTTTCCCTCATCTTTATAACAATAGGCCCAGGAAAGTAAAGCTTTGTGTGTATCATACTCCCATGATCATGTACATTAAAACAGAAGACCCTGATTTACCGGCATTCTATTATGATCCTTTGATACACCCCATAACTACCACAAACAAGGAGCGACGAGAAAAGAAAATTTATGATGACGAGGACGAAGATGATTTTGTCTTGCCTGAAGGGGTGGAACCTTTGCTGAGTGACACACAGCTTTACACTGATACTACTGCTGCTGGGATTTCTCTTTTATTTGCTCCACGCCCTTTTAATATGAGATCTGGTCGGATGCGACGTGCTGAAGATATACCACTTGTGTCAGACTGGTACAAGGAGCACTGTCCTCCATCTTATCCTGTTAAAGTGCGAGTAAGCTATCAGAAACTGCTGAAATGCTTTGTGCTGAATGAGCTGCATCACAGACCACCAAAGGCTCAGAAGAAGAAGCACTTGTTTCGGTCTCTCCAGGCGACCAAGTTTTTTCAAACGACAGAGCTTGATTGGGTTGAAGCAGGTCTACAAGTTTGCAAGCAAGGGTACAACATGCTGAACCTTTTGATACATAGGAAAAATTTGAACTACCTTCACCTGGATTACAACTTCAACTTGAAACCTGTGAAGACTCTCACCACAAAAGAGCGCAAGAAGTCACGATTTGGCAATGCTTTTCATCTTTGTCGGGAGATTCTGCGTTTAACAAAGCTTGTGGTTGATGCCAATGTTCAGTTTCGACTTGGAAATGTTGATGCCTTCCAATTGGCAGATGGTTTGCAGTATACTTTTTCCCATGTTGGTCAGTTGACTGGGATGTACCGTTACAAGTACCGGCTCATGAGACAGATTAGGATGTGCAAAGACTTGAAACACTTAATTTATTATCGCTTCAACACTGGGCCAGTGGGGAAAGGACCTGGATGTGGATTTTGGGCACCGATGTGGAGGGTATGGCTCTTTTTCCTTCGTGGCATTGTGCCTCTTCTAGAAAGGTGGTTAGGAAATCTGCTTGCACGTCAATTTGAAGGTCGACATTCGAAGGGAGTGGCTAAGACTGTTACCAAGCAACGTGTTGAGAGCCACTTTGATCTGGAACTTCGAGCTGCTGTCATGCATGATGTTCTTGATGCCATGCCAGGTTACTATCAACTGTCATTAGTTGTTACCTTTCACGATCTTCCTTTTTTCCCTTTGGCAATTCCTTCTAACAGTATGTTTATAATTAAATTGCAGAGGGCATTAAACAAAATAAAGCTAGAACAATATTGCAGCATCTCAGCGAGGCATGGCGCTGTTGGAAGGCAAACATTCCGTGGAAGGTAAAACCTTTTTTTGAATGACTTGCTTGCTATTTTTGTCACCTGTGCTAGTTGTCTCACTGATTTACTCTTTAGGTTCCTGGTTTGCCAGTTCCCATTGAGAATATGA
This sequence comes from Gossypium sturtianum, assembly GCA_025698515.1. Classification (NCBI taxonomy): domain Eukaryota; kingdom Viridiplantae; phylum Streptophyta; class Magnoliopsida; order Malvales; family Malvaceae; genus Gossypium; species Gossypium sturtianum. The sequence continues at coordinate 160,641,742 of CM046955.1, read as the reverse complement.
TCCTCAGATATGTCAAGTCTAAAGCTGACTGGTGGACAAATGTTGCGCATTACAATCGTGAACGTATCAGAAGAGGTGCAACTGTTGATAAAACCGTTTGTAGGAAAAACTTAGGCAGATTGACACGCCTCTGGCTAAAAGCTGAGCAGGAACGACAGCACAATTATTTGAAAGATGGGCCATATGTCACTCCAGAAGAAGCCGTTGCCATTTATACCACAACTGTGCATTGGTTGGAATCAAGAAAATTTTCTCCCATTCCATTTCCCCCTTTGTCTTACAAGCATGATACAAAGCTACTCATCCTTGCACTGGAAAGGTTGAAGGAATCTTACAGTGTAGCTGTGAGGTTAAACCAACTCCAAAGAGAAGAACTGGGGTTAATTGAACAGGCTTATGATAATCCTCATGAGGCCCTATCAAGGATCAAACGGCATCTCCTTACCCAACGTGCCTTCAAAGAAGTAAGTTGGTGGCCCAGTATGAATTTTATTTTGCTTTTGAACTTCTTTGTTTTCTATATATGGTTTCGAACTTAAAAATGGTCTGTTCTTTGCAGGTTGGGATAGAGTTCATGGATTTGTACAGCTATTTGATTCCAGTGTATGAAATTGAGCCCCTTGAGAAGATTACTGACGCTTACCTTGACCAATACCTATGGTATGAGGGAGACAAGCGCCACCTATTTCCTAATTGGATTAAGCCTGCAGATTCTGAGCCACCCCCGCTTTTGGTTTACAAATGGTGTCAAGGTATAAACAATTTGCAAGGAATATGGGACACCAGTGAGGGGCAGTGTGTGGTGATGCTTCAGACAAAATTTGAGAAGTTCTTTGAGAAAATTGATTTGACTATGTTAAACAGGTTGGCTCAGTGTAAATATTTTGATCATCTCATCGTTGGCCTTGTTGGAATTTATAAATAATATTTCTTTATATTTTGCAGGCTTTTGCGTTTGGTTCTTGATCACAACATTGCAGATTATGTAACTGCAAAGAATAATGTGGTGTTGTCTTACAAAGATATGAGTCACACGAATTCATATGGTCTTATACGTGGTCTTCAGTTTGCTTCTTTTGTTGTCCAGTATTATGGACTTGTTCTGGATCTCTTGCTTCTTGGATTGACTCGTGCTAGTGAGATTGCTGGTCCACCCCAGATGCCAAATGAATTCATCACATACTGGGACACAAAAGTTGAAACCAGGCATCCAATTCGTCTGTACTCTAGGTATATTGATAGGGTGCACATATTATTCAGATTCACACATGAAGAGGCACGAGACCTAATCCAGCGTTATCTTACTGAGCATCCTGATCCGAACAATGAAAACATGGTTGGATATAACAACAAGAAATGCTGGCCAAGAGATGCAAGAATGAGGCTTATGAAACATGATGGTTTGTGGAATCTTAAATGATTTGAATTTTTTTGGACAAAACTGCTTTGGAGATTCAGTCTCTAGTTTTCTTTCTTTCTTTGCAGTTAATCTTGGGAGAAGTGTCTTCTGGGACATGAAGAATCGTCTACCTAGAAGCATCACAACGTTGGAATGGGAGAACAGCTTTGTTTCTGTCTATAGCAAGGATAATCCCAACCTGCTTTTTAGCATGTATGTTTCTCATATTACCTCTTTATTTAATGTTTTTGTTATATGTATGCAGCATTTAGTGCTTGAATTATTTTTAGTGGTTGACCAAAGGTTTTGCTTTTGGTTTCTTCTAATGAAAATGTTGAAAATTCCATTGTATTTTACCTCAGAGATGTACTAATTTGACAGCTATGTCAAACTATCATTACAAGGAATTCATGATATGTGTATTGATTATCTGGAGCTATAATGCTAGATGTTATAAGTCTATCGGTTTACTGGTTTTGTGCATTGACATAAAGTGATGCTCTGTGCTTGGTGTCTTGCCTATGTGGCAGAACGTGTTTTGTTAAATTTCATTATGAGTTTACATGTGACTTTGTTGTATAGGTAAAATAGCTTTGTGCAACGAACTTTTTTTTATAGTTTTAAGGTTTCCTGGTTAGTGGTATTGTTTTTGTCCTGCTATGTACTTGAAGAAACTGTTTGACTGATGCAGTATCTTTATCTCTGATGTCTAGGTGTGGTTTTGAAGTTCGAATACTTCCTAAAATAAGAATGACCCAAGAAGCATTTAGCAATACAAGGGATGGGGTTTGGAATTTGCAGAATGAACAAACAAAAGAGCGAACTGCAGTTGCTTTCTTACGGGTTGATGATGAGCACATGAAGGTCTTTGAGAATCGTGTCAGGCAGATTCTCATGTCTTCTGGGTCAACAACATTTACAAAGATAGTCAATAAATGGAATACTGCTTTAATAGGTATTTCATGTCGCCTTTTATATTCGTCTTGTGAATTTTGTTTGATCTTTTGTTTTGTTGAATTTATTGGGTCTTCTCCCTCTTAATTTTTTTACTTTGTTGATCAGGTCTTATGACTTACTTCCGTGAAGCAACCGTACATACACAAGAGCTTCTAGATCTGCTCGTTAAATGTGAAAATAAAATTCAAACTCGAATCAAGATTGGATTGAATTCAAAAATGCCTAGTCGGTATGGTTTTTCTAACTGATCTCTCTTTTCTTTATGCCTCTCTTCTTTTTGGTGATAATAAGTTATTAAAACACTACCATGCTTTCAGGTTCCCTCCTGTCATTTTTTACACTCCTAAAGAAATTGGAGGACTTGGCATGTTATCAATGGGACACATACTGATTCCACAGAGTGACCTTCGATACAGTCAACAGACTGATGTTGGTGTGACTCACTTTAGGAGTGGAATGAGCCATGAAGAGGACCAGCTGATCCCTAATCTTTACCGGTACATACAGGTAAAGTCGATTGCACTTTCTTACATGTTTTTCTGTTTCTACTTTCTATATTGCTTTATTGTTTGATAATTTTCTGACTTTAACAGCCATGGGAGAGTGAGTTCATAGACTCGCAGCGTGTTTGGGCCGAGTATGCTCTGAAGAGGCAGGAAGCTCAAGCACAAAATAGGCGCCTAACTCTTGAGGATTTGGAAGTGAGTTGTCTTGTTTTCTATTGTCGAGTGATTGCGATTGTTGTTTTCTGATTCCATTTCTCTTTGGCAGTTTCCTCTTGTTGTATCTTTTCGTATGATTGTTATTCTAACCATTTAGCATTCTGTACATTTTTTGCATTATATGATTTATCTGTCACATGAAAGTTGTGTTCTGATGATATTGTCCCTGATTTATTAACAGGATTCATGGGATAGGGGAATACCACGTATAAATACTTTGTTTCAGAAGGATAGGCACACATTAGCATATGACAAAGGATGGCGAGTACGCACAGACTTCAAGCAGTACCAGGTGTTGAAGCAGAATCCATTCTGGTGGACCCACCAAAGGCATGATGGCAAATTGTGGAACTTGAACAACTATCGAACTGATGTCATCCAAGCTCTGGGAGGTGTTGAGGGAATTCTAGAGCATACCTTGTTTAAAGGAACATAGTAAGTACTTGCTTAGTTTTAGTTTAGTTATAAATTTCATAGATAAATTGACCAATTACTATACTTATTAATGATTTGTATGGTCATATCTTACTTTATGTTCTTCTATTCCTTATATTACAGCTTCCCTACTTGGGAGGGTCTTTTTTGGGAAAAGGCTTCTGGATTCGAGGAGTCAATGAAGTATAAGAAGCTTACTAATGCTCAGAGATCTGGTCTTAACCAGATTCCTAACCGTAGATTTACTCTCTGGTGGTCACCTACAATAAATCGGGCTAATGTTTACGTGGGTTTTCAAGTGCAACTAGATCTCACTGGAATATTCATGCATGGGAAGATCCCAACCTTGAAAATATCTTTGATTCAGATCTTCCGTGCCCATTTGTGGCAAAAAATTCATGAGAGTGTAGTTATGGATCTTTGCCAAGTGCTAGATCAGGAATTGGATGCTTTGGAAATTGAAACTGTTCAGAAGGAGACAATTCATCCAAGGAAGAGTTATAAGATGAACAGCTCTTGCGCAGATATTCTTCTCTTTGCAGCTCATAGATGGCCTATGTCAAAGCCTAGTCTTGTGGCAGAGTCCAAGGACATGTTTGATCAAAAAGCAAGCAATAAATATTGGATAGATGTACAACTTCGGTGGGGAGATTATGATTCGCATGATATTGAGCGTTACACTCGAGCCAAATTTATGGATTATACAACAGACAACATGTCTATTTATCCATCTCCTACTGGTAAATTTTCACCTACTTGTTCCTGTTTTTCCTTCTCTCCTGTATGCCCTTTGTTTTCTTTTGGTCAGAGATCTGATCATCTATTGTCTTTATGTAGGGGTGATGATTGGACTTGATCTGGCTTACAACTTGCATTCTGCGTTCGGTAACTGGTTCCCTGGATCAAAGCCACTGCTTGCTCAGGCAATGAATAAGATCATGAAGGTAACATGGTTTACTGTTTTATAACATCGGTGGACAGAAAATATAATAATCAATAATTCAGATTTTTGAAGCTACGTTTGTTTTTAAATGATAATATATGTATGGATATCAAGGGTTGATCTAAATTTTTCTTTCTATTTATACAGTCAAATCCAGCATTATATGTCCTAAGGGAGCGGATAAGAAAAGGTTTGCAGTTGTATTCTTCTGAGCCTACTGAGCCATATCTTTCATCCCAAAATTATGGGGAGATCTTCAGCAACCAGATTATCTGGTTTGTTGACGACACCAATGTTTATCGTGTGACAATCCATAAGACATTTGAAGGGAATCTCACCACAAAGCCCATTAATGGTGCCATCTTCATATTTAATCCCAGGACTGGACAGTTGTTCCTAAAGGTTTGTTTCCTCATATAGCATTTCTTTTCTAAGCTAGTTTGTCTATTGTGAAGATCTCAACTCGATCACTTTCGCTTCTTGCAGGTCATTCACACAAGCGTGTGGGCAGGACAAAAGCGTCTTGGTCAGCTTGCTAAGTGGAAAACTGCTGAAGAAGTTGCTGCTCTTGTGCGGTCTCTGCCTGTTGAAGAACAACCAAAGCAGATCATTGTTACTCGGAAGGGAATGCTTGATCCTTTGGAGGTTCACTTACTGGATTTCCCTAACATAGTTATCAAGGGAAGCGAGCTGCAACTACCATTCCAAGCTTGCTTGAAAATAGAAAAATTTGGTGATCTGATTCTTAAGGCTACGGAACCACAAATGGTTTTGTTTAACATCTATGATGACTGGTTGAAGAGTATCTCATCATACACTGCATTCTCCCGACTTATTCTGATCCTTCGTGCACTTCATGTGAACAATGAGAAGGCTAAGATGTTACTGAAACCTGACAAGACAATTGTTACTGAGCCACACCATATCTGGCCTTCTCTAACTGATGATCAGTGGATGAAGGTAGGCGTTATTGTTACTCATAGTGCATTCACCAATTAGTTTTAGAAGCGTGCATCCTTCTTTGCAAGTACATTAAAGCTGAATTTCGTGGCACAGGTTGAAGTTGCTTTAAGAGATCTCATACTCTCTGACTATGCCAAAAAGAACAATGTGAACACATCAGCCCTAACACAGTCCGAGATTCGTGACATTATTCTTGGAGCTGAGATTACTCCACCCTCTCAACAGAGGCAACAAATAGCAGAGATTGAGAAACAGGTTAAGCTCTTTCTGGTTTTTTTCCCCTCATTACTATTTATTTATGATTGCTTGCTAATTTAACTTGGCTTTATGTTTGCTGAACTTCTATTTTATCTAAATTTATCAACTTATACTTTCAGGCTAAGGAAGCAAGTCAGCTGACAGCTGTGACAACTAGGACTACGAATGTGCATGGTGATGAGCTCATTGTCACGACCACAAGTCCTTACGAGCAAGCAGCATTTGGGTCCAAGACTGACTGGCGTGTTAGAGCAATATCAGCTACTAATCTTTATCTCCGTGTCAATCATATATATGTGAACTCAGAAGACATAAAGGTACATAACTGACTTTTACTGGAGATCTAATCATTTATCTAGATGCTTATGCTGATCTTTATTAAAATCAACGATGCAGGAAACGGGGTACACTTACATCATGCCAAAGAACATTTTAAAGAAGTTCATCTGTATAGCGGATTTGCGGACTCAAATTGCTGGGTACTTGTATGGAATAAGCCCTCCTGATAATCCTCAGGTTAAGGAAATTCGCTGTATTGCAATGCCACCACAGTGGGGTACTCATCAGCAAGTTCATCTTCCATCAGCTCTTCCTGAACATGATTTCTTGAATGATCTGGAGCCTTTGGGATGGTTGCACACACAACCAAATGAGCTTCCCCAATTATCACCACAGGTACTTTTAGAGTTTGCTTCTTGAAGTAAAATTTTAATGGAATATTTCAATGTTGTAGTTTTGTCCATAACTGATCTAATATTATAAACTAATTGCTGTGTATTATCATGCATTTCTGATCACAGGATGTCACATCCCATTCTCGGATTTTGGAGAACAACAAACAGTGGGATGGAGAGAAGTGCATTATCTTGACTTGCAGTTTCACTCCAGGTTCTTGCTCATTAACAGCGTACAAGCTTACACCAAGTGGATATGAGTGGGGACGGATAAACAAAGATACAGGAAGCAATCCTCATGGCTACCTTCCAACTCATTACGAGAAGGTGCAGATGCTCTTAAGTGATAGGTTCCTTGGGTTTTATATGGTAAGAGAATATTTTCATTGATTTGTGTTCTTTGAATTTCCTATCCATTATATTTCAATCAAATGTATATAATATTGGATGGGGTGTTGCGGGACTGACTCTTTACTTGTGTTGTACTTATAGATCCCTGACAATGGTCCATGGAATTACAATTTCATGGGAGTGAAGCATACAGTTAGCATGAAATATGGGGTGAAGCTAGGGACACCTAGAGAATACTACAACGAGGACCACAGGCCGACTCATTTCCTTGAGTTCAGCAACTTGGAGGAAGGTGAGACTGCAGAAGGAGATCGGGAGGATACATTCACCTAAGTCTGGGTTCATTTCAACCTTGGTCGTTGTTGTTTCTGTAGCTTACGCCTGTGTAACACTTTGCGCCCGAAATATTAGTAGAGGCCTGACCTTTTTGTTTGAATAGTTGCATGTACTTTTTGTACCATTTGTAACAATGCTGGGAGTTGTAAATATACGAGCAAAACCCTTTTGATTTTGCCCTCTAACAAATATTCTTTTGGTGTTTTACTTATTTTGGTGTTCATAAAGAAAGGGATTAAGAGTTTGCATTTTTGACTTATTAATCGTCAATTGAGATACGTATAGAATTAAATGTTATCATGTTTTCAGTCCAATTTAACTCTAGCCTTTTTGCTTTGCCTAGGTGTTAGTTTTTAAGTTTGAATCCCCTATCTTTGATCATTTGGAATCATCTTTCAGAGGTGGATATAAAAAAGCATTGCCATTGCCATCGGCATTGAGATTGATTTTCACATCTCATATCACAAGCAGCAGATGGTGCCAGATATCTGAAACCAGAGATGATGTAAAACGCCCACTATAAAACCAAATGTCTAAAGTAAAACAAGGATTCAAGAAACATTTCGTTGACCCCCAGACATATACCATAGCACTCCTGAAACACGGTTCCATGTTACAACGTGGTGTTGCTGGCATCGGTGACCACGCCACCTCTTACGAGAAGAAGATAAGTAAGCAAAAGAAAACAATAATATGTATATGCATATCAATTATACAAAATTTGACATCTAATACTTAAATTCGTCCTTGGCATTAGCCATCTTAAGGACTTCCGTGCTCAGTCTCCTTCACCGGATTAGGAATCCTTCTCTTCCTTAATTGTGTCTGAGCTCTCCTCCGAAGCCAATATCTCATCATGACAAACAGCAGACTGCGGGTTCTTGAACAGATCACTATTTTCTAGTTCACTTAATTTCTCTTTGGATTCTCCCTTGAGCAGCTTGACAACTTCAAGAATGGTAGGTCTTTTCTCGGGCTGAGCGTCAGCACATACAAGTGCGACCAGGACAACCCTTTTCAGCTCTTCTTCCACATACTTCCCATTTAGCCTTGGATCCGCCAATTCACTGAACTTCCCCTCAGAAGCTAGAGGGAGAGCCCATTCTGCAATGGGGCGTTTCACCGTTGGACTCAGTTTCTCAAGGGGTTTCTTGCCACTGGCAAGCTCTAGCAGAAGAATGCCAAAACTGTACACATCACAACTCTCCGAAGCTTTTCCAAACATAGCATACTCAGGGGCAAGGTAGCCAAGGGTACCCTTAACTCGAGTAGTCACATGTGTTGCACCATCAGGGATAAATTTTGCAAACCCAAAATCAGCAACCTGAGGCTGGAAATCTGAATCTAGCAACACATTACTAGCTTTGATGTCTCTGTGAATTATGTGTGGGGTTGAATGGTGGTGAAGGTAACTGAAGGAATCAAGCGAAAGAGTTGGGGTTGGCATTTTTTTTTAGAACAAGTTATAGAATAGAGAAGAAAATTGGGATCAACACTTACGCAATTCCTTCAGCAGAGCCAATTGCGATATTCATCCTTCTACTCCAATCAAGATGGCATTCTGATGAATGATGCCCGTGAAGATGTGAAAGCAAACTTAGGTTGGGCATGTAGTCGTATACAATCAGACGTTCTTGCCCTTCAGCACAGTATCCTCGTAAACTCAGTAGATTCTTGTGTCTAACTCTTGCCAATATCTCAACCTCAACCTCAACCGAAAACTGCACTTCTGCTTTATTGCTCCACACCTTCAACCTCTTAACTGCGATCTGCAAGTCTATAACTTTCAAAACAAGAACAAGGTTGAAAGAAAAACAAAGCAATAGAAAAACATCAAGAAGGTTCATTTTGATTGTAACAGAAATAATCATGGAATTCCAAAAGTATTATCCAAATGGAAACTATTGATGGTACTAATGTGCTGTTTAGAGAAAGAGGTGCTATTTTGAAGATCACCAAAGTCCTAAAATTACACAGTAAGTACTAATGGTGACCCTTCAACAATTGATGAAACTACAATTTTTATTTGCCATAAAACTTTCCTAGCAATTAGAGAAATCGGTACTAGGTGGGTCCAGAGAAAAGATGGTACAACATCAAAGTTGGCTATCAACTTTCCATAGGAAGAAGAACAAGAGTCTAATGAAGTCCGATCCTAGTCGGTCCTAAAACAGTCATTATAGTCTATATTAGTCAGGCTTGGACACTGGTATATGTGTGACTGGGTATATTCAATTTTATCCCAGGATTCTATGTATTTGAAGAGTCCTTGGAGGATCATACCCATGTTCTGGTATGTGTTTCCCAATCTTTATGATCTATTAATACGGTTAATTTTCTCAGTTGTTCCATTGCACCTATTATGAGTGAATGCCAAGCGATGTTGATTCACATCATTTCAATTTGGGATTTGTTACGACTTTATCATGTTAGCCCTTTAACCTATCGCTGAACAGTTTTAGGTCGGAAGTTTTAACACTTCGGACCTTACTACTGATTCCATTGTAAGAAATTTCTGCATCATTACTTCAACAGAGTAGCACCTTTTCTACCTTGTTACATGAGATTCATATAGATAAGAACCATGAAAATATCAGGAGCCAGTCCAGGAATATGCTTGCAAAGTAGAACAATTTTCACAAATACTAAACTGGATTCAAACTATAGTAAGATGCATGCTAGAACATTCAATATTACTGAAGTTTTTGTCGGATCAACAACCGAAAAGTGAGCCGCAGATGGATATAACTATGTATTAACCGACAAATCCTTCAAAGCTTAGAAGTTAGGGAACATAGGACGCCACAAAATAGCAATTTTCACTTGGTTAAAAGACCCCCCAAAATAAAAAAAGAAAGAAAGTAAAATGATTCATACCTGTGATCCATCCCATAGCTGACCCCAATATACACTGCCAAATCCTCCTTCTCCAAGCTTGTTGTCATAATTAAAATTATTGGTAGCTGAATGTAATTCTTTCAATGAAAATATCCTCCATGTCGGCTGCTGCTTTCCCTTCTCTTTCCTGTTGTATCATACAATGTTAAGACATTAAAATCCAATCACAAAAACACGAAACAACTTAAATTAAGTGCATTAAAAGAAGACTCAATTTGACAGCCAAAAGAGCCTTTGCGTCTAAGATGGAAATCAGTATATCCTTGTGAATTTGATTGCAGAGTGCGAAATTTCAAGCTTAAATGAAAGTCAACTGGCTATATCAAGCTCGATTAAGTATTTCCTTTTTCAACGGTTCCAGAAGGAAACAAAGTTCAAATCTAGAGATGATAGTAGATAAAAATGAAAAAGATAAAATTTAATCAACACCCAGATGATAGTTTCAAAAACTAAATAAAACCATTACCATTCCTCAAATCAAAACTAAAATTCAATAAAAAAAACGCTTGCAAAACTTTCCAAATGGAGTTTTGTAAAACAAAGAAAAGCAGTATTAACAATTATAATCTTACCGATCAACGCCTTTCCCACAACAAATCATAGAGCAGAACGCCATCTCAAAACCAAACTAAAAATCCCACTCTGTCTTCCTTTTTTTTTTTTTTTTTGCCTTCTGTCTCAAAGGAAACCACTTCCCTGCAGTTTCAAAGACCTTTTTTTTTTATAAAATTTGTATTTATACTTTGTACTTTAATTGCTCAACTTCAGTTTCCTTTTCTAAGCAGCAGATTCATATGGGATGCCAAAGGTAACGCTATTGGGCAGTAAATTGTTCCAAAAAAACTTACTTTCTCTCTGGGTTTTTCTTTAATTGTTAGTATCTATTTTTTGGGAAGAAATGGAGAGAAGGAAGAGTATATGGCAAGGTTTGCTGGAGTTAGCTGTTCTTTTTTTCTTTCTTTTGTTTACTTTATGCCATTGGTTGCTTGCTGATTTGGCTGCTTTCTCATTGAATCTAGCTGTTTTCAATTCAAAAATTGCACCCACGTCCACATCCCCCCACCCATGGTTCCATTTTATTAAACAATTTTTTTTTTTCATTTTTACAGTTCTTTTCATAATCTTTTAACAGTTTATGCAAAAAATGAACCCAAAAAACAGTTTATGCAATGGAATGGACCCCTCTGGCTCCCTCCTTCTATAGTCTATATCACTCTGTCTCTATTTTATCGAAAATGGCCACTTTCATTTTCATTTAGATTATTGGATTGAAGTTGAATAAAGTAATACGGTAATATGATAAATTATATTTAATGGGATAGAAGAAGCACTCATTCATGGTGATGATGCACCAAAAGTTGATATTATTAAAGCCTTTTTCTGCTAAACGAAGCTTCAAAATTTGACCTGATATTGGTATAAAGTTTGTGAGGTCCAAGGAAAAGCAAATACCAATATTGTAATACTAAATAAACCAATATAGTACTATGCATAAAATAAAAACGATTAATGGAGGAACACCAGAAGATAAAAGTCTTTTAAATATATTATTTATTATTCACATTTAGATGAGGATGTCCTGTATGAGATTTAACTCAACTGATTTTATTCCATGAAGCTACACTTTTGTTTATTTATAGGTGTGAAGCTTTGGGATTTGAACTAAAGATATACTCCTCCTGAATTACGGGCTAATCTGCTTTACTTGGTAGGCCTACCAATGATTGATACAAGAAATTAAAATAGCTTTATCAGCTCTACAAGACAAAGGCTGAATTTTGTCAGTGGAATAATAATAAAATGATGTAAATCAATTGATAATACGCTTACCAATGAAGTTATCAGCTTGCATTTCAACACTAATAACCTTTTATTTCCGGATAGGATTGAAGTCAAGTTTTTGTAATCTGTATAGCAAGGAAATTATTATAAGAAATTAGAAAGTAAAATAGAGAGATGTGAAGGTGGTGTGTGATCTTTAAATAATATTTAATTACCTATGGAGATGAAAGGTAAATCTAAATTTAAATTGTTAAAAAAAAATTTCGTTATAAGTAGACTACTGTTTGAACTTAAAAATTAATAATTTTAATGAATTTAAGTATATAAATTTTACCCCGTCCGTATACATATAACATAATTTAGATTCCGATTATATACTGCGTATTTATTGTGTGTTAGTATTATCATTAAATGTTGATACTATATGTTACCCAAGTTTTGCTCGTAAATTAAAATATTTGGTCCAGCCAGCTTTGAAGCCAAAAAGTGTCTTAAATTTGTTAGCTGATGCAATTAACAAGAAATTAACACTTTACCTTAAGCCATAATAGAGTTTGAATAATACAAAATAATGACAGGTGGCAGTTCATACTTGCTGGACTTGAATGCAAATAAAAGTGCAACAATCAAATGGATGGCCTTGGAGATGCTGGAGTGCTCCCACAAAACCTACTTCTTTATGGATTCTTATTCTATTAAACGTTTAACATCTTTTTATCTTGGCAATCTGGTGCTAATTATTTATGGTTGTTGTGATTTATATGTCTTTTCTAACATTATGACTACGTTGTTGGAGAATAAGTTTTAAGGAGTTGCAAATTTTGATATCCAAACCATGAAAGGCCCTGTCTTTGATTTGTTAAAAAGGCTCTGAAATATGAGAGTTGGGGGGGGGGGGGGGTAGTTTTTTGCTTTAATCAAACATCAATTGATTCATTTATGAGATAAATTAAGATGTACAAAACTGTAATTTACAAGCCTTTTTTTTTATTTATTTCCCTTGTAAAGACAGCAAAATGAACAAAAATAGTGATGCCAACTGAGATAACCTAACAGAAACTGAAGTCTTACGAACTGCTCCAGCTGATACATTTATTGTTGTTGTCATATCCCCATTTGCGGTGTTGGACAAATGCTGCACTGTCCTTGCTGAACCGGGTTTAGGTGCATCACATAAACCGATGCCCCTATCAAAGGCATCTTCAAACCCGTTATCTGCATTATAACATAGTCCTGAATTGTTGTTAAGCCTAAGCTTGCGCCCCATCTTCCACACCATTTCTCTTCCAAATGGAACCGGGCCGGTTAAGTGATTATCATTCAGCCTTAGTTCACTAACATTCTTCAAGTCCCTGAAGTTGCTTGGAATTGACCCATTGAAGTGATTTCCGTCAAGATAAGCCACCCGAAGGCTGTTCAACCGGCCTAATGACTCGGGGATCGGTCCATGCAAGTTCATGTTAGATAAAACTAGGATCATTAAATCCTTCATTCCATCAAAGCAATCACTAGGAATGGCAGTTGATCCCATTTGATTGCCCTTGAGGATCAAAGCTTGTAGGGAAGTTAAGCTACTGAGTGATGTTGGAAATGGGCCGGACAAGCGATTATAACTCAAATCCATTAGGATGAGCTCTTTTAGCCCACTAAAAGAATCGGGTATGGAACCGGTCAAACGATTATGACTAAAATCGATTTTAACTAAAGACTGGCATGACCCAAGGGTAAATGGGATTGAACCCATTAAAAGATTTTGGCTCATATCCAAAACATTCAAAACCGGGAAGCTAAAAGCAGGAATTGAACCGTTTAATTTGTTCCCACTCAAATCTAACGACCTTAGGCCAGTGATCAGGCCTAATGAAACAGGGACCGAACCGTTAAGGTTGTTCTTGTGAAGATCAAGAACCCTTAATCGAGTAAGATTTCCCAGTTCAGCAGGAATGGAACCAATATGCCCATTTTCCCTAAGGACCAAAGTCTGTAATGTGGAACCCAACTGACCCAAAAACTTTGGGATTGGCTGAGGATTACAAGTGAAACAACGGTAAAAAAACAGTGTCCTAAGATGAGGAAGCTTGGTAATGGACTCTGAAAGGTAAGACTTTGTCTGGTCACAGGTAGGGAAAGCAGTGTCATCGGACAATGCCCCGAAAGACAAGGAAACAACGTGGTAAACGTTATCTTTGTCCGGCATGCACTCGATGCCGTGCCACCGCCCACGGCAAACGTCGGGGATATCCGTGGCCCAATCATTCCCCGTGGCTCGCATTATATCGTAAACCGCATCTTGCTCTTGAGGGTTGGTCCGAGCCCCATTTTTGTTAATCGAAAACCCGGTTTGAGGACCGTCGATGAGAGTAGAGGGGACGCCGGAATCCGACATGATGACTGTAAAAGGCCTAGAGAGTTGGAAAAAAGCACAAAAGATGACGAGGAAAAGAGTGAAATTTGCAGCCATTTTTGGGAAAGAGTGAGTGAAAAATGGTGGAGTTAAAGTTGATTTGAATTGATATAAGGATCAAGGGAAAGCAGCAGGGGGAGTAAATGAGAGGGGTCGGGTTCTTGAATGAAGGAAAGCTAATTATGCGTTCACGGGAATGAAGGGGTTGAAATAAATTTTCATGTTGTAGTATTATTATTTTTTTTTTTGCGCATTAATGTTTTTCACGAGAATTTCGCCCTTCCCATTCGGGATTGGGAACACGTCATGTGGGGTCCATTACGAAGACTAAAACGACGGCGTAGAGCCTTAAATTAGGGTTTTAACTTTGAAACGAACCCTTTTGCAACTTATTCTCCACTTGCCCCCCTCATGAACGCGCAGCTCAACCTCAACTCTGAAGGCTGGGGAGTGATATTGCCCTAGATTTCGACATCTGAGTTCAGAATTGCGCCGCTGTGGCTCTTTAAGAGGTGCCTTGTGGATTACTTGGTTGGGATTCTTAAAGGTACCAAATATTTGCAGAATTTCTACAGCAAAATTATATGATCATGCATCCGTAGGATTAGGTTAAAAGCTATTGTGATTTATTCATATACATGTTGCTGAATTTTGAATCACGGACTTAATTAGATGAAGATGCTCATGGCCAGCATTCGATCGTGTTGTTGTATGAGCTAAAAACAATTGGATTTATTTATTTATTTTGAATTGGAATATAATTTTAATTATTGAACTAGCTGTTTAGTTGATCAGAAGTCTAATTGAACAAGTTAAAGTACCTTGGTATCTTTCTCGAGTCAATCTCAGGCCGAAAATGAAACTTGATTGAGCTCAAGCTCTTCAAGCTTAAAGTTTGGAGTTGAGCCTAGAGCTTGATATCCTTTGCTTGGTTGTGAAGCCCGTAAACCTAGCAAGAGCACTAGGTTTTCTTATCTTTCATCCAAGTGTCTCTAATTTGCTTTGGTCTATATTTGAGGTCGGTTGAAAGGTCTACATGCTGATCCCTCTGTAATTCTCAATGATCACTTGCAGTGAAAACCCACTTTCTTCCGAGAAAAATAAGTGTAATCAGATGGATGAAGAAAAAGGAGAAAGAGTATCAGGACCAATCTTCAAAGACATAAGGCGTTATTTCTGTGATCATTGTGGAATTTGCAGATCTAAGAAGTCTCTCATCACCACCCACATCCTCACCCACCACCCGGTACCTGCTTTGATTCTGCATGTTTTATTCAATTTTTCTAATGACATAGGCCAATGGATTCTTCTTACTTTTCTTTAAACGGGTTTATACTAAACATTCTTTTCAACTTCGGGTTTGGTTCAGGAGAAAATAGACAATGTAGGAAAGGAAGAAGAGGAAGTTTCCACGTCGAATGAATGCCAAGAATGTGGTGCTACTTTCAGGAAGCCTGCTCATTTGAAGCAACACTTGCAAAGCCACTCTCTCGAGGTACCTTTCTTTTACAAGTATTTAGTTCCATTTGTATTCAAGGTTTTTAATAATGTGCAATAAGCTAATTGATCAAACCTCCCTGCCTTTTTTAGTTATATATATCTATATGTATATAATAGTTTTTGAATATTTAACAGTTATAGGTGACAAAAGCCATAGTGTAGAACATGATTTTGGTTTTTGTTAATTGCGTTTATGATAAATATATAAATCTCAGTTTTCATGAAGCAAATGTTAGATAACCCAAAAGAAGTCCCTAAGGCAACAATCAAAGGAAGCTGCGCTTGCAGACAATCTGTTATTCCCCTTAATAACACCTATTGTTTTGTCTTGTACTTTAGTACGGCTTATGATTTATGGCTAGTTTGTTTTTCTTCAGAAGTTCATGTATATTAAGGATCAATACTTTTGCAGGAATCGTTTCTTTTTATAAAAATACCAATGGATGTTATAGTGTGAAGCATTGGATCCCACAAAGAGAACTCCAAAATGCGAGAGGCTGCCTTGTTTGACTTGAATGAATCAGTATCAGGTTGGGAGACCTCCTGAGAAGCTTCATCAAGTGAGCCTCGGTCACGCTGTGTGGTACTTGAAGGTTTGAAGAGTTGTTCATATGCATGTATGGTTCATTTTGGTTGCTACTTATACAAGTAGGTTCTAATACTTATTTTTCTGTTTTTTCAGAGGCCATTTGTTTGTTTAGTTGATGATTGCCAAGCTAGCTATAGGAGAAAAGACCATTTGAATCGTCACCTTCTTCAGCACCAAGGAAAACTTTTCAGTTGTCCAATTGAGAACTGCAATAGCAAATTTGCGTTTCAAGGCAACATGAAAAGGCACGTGAAAGAATTCCATGATGAAGATTCATCTTCCTCTGATGCTGCAAGCCAGAAGCAATATGTCTGCCAGGAAGTAGGATGTGGAAAAGTGTTCAAGTTTGCATCAAAGCTGAGAAAGCATGAAGATTCTCATGGTAAGTTGCTTCCCTTCTTCATTTCTCAAAATTAAAGCATGTGATTTGGTGATGACGAAGAGAAGTAAGCTGATTGGGAGGTGATGTTTACATGCCTAATGAGTGCTGTTAAATTATTACAGTTAAGCTGGATTCAGTTGAAGCCTTCTGTTCTGAACCAAGTTGCATGAAATATTTTACTAATGAGCAATGCCTTAAGGCTCATGTGCAATCATGCCACCAATATATTATTTGTCAAATATGTGGGGCAAAGCAGCTGAAGAAGAACATCAAGCGGCACCTTCGATCACATGAATCAGGAGTTGCATCAGAAACAATTAAGTGTGATTTTGGGGGTTGTCTCCATACATTTTCAACTGTAAGATACTTGTGAACCTTAAATATGCAATTTATTTACAGTTAATCATAAGAAGTTGAATGTGGTTGTTTTGGTCTGAAGTGTGGAATACTGAAATTCTTTTCTGATTATGAACCTTTTTTTTTTCCTTTTATCACCAAAATGCTGAAATATTCTATTACAGAAATCAAATCTGCGTCAGCATGTCAAGGCTGTGCATGAAGAACTCAAGCCTTTTGCATGTAGCTTCTCTGGTTGTGGGATGAGATTTTCATACAAGCATGTCAGAGATAACCATGAGAAATCAGCACTCCACGTTTATGTTACAGTAAGTTATTTAGTTGTCAAAGATTAAATGCTATTATAAGCTTGTTTATTTCGTCATAGGTATTTTTCGTGATAGACAAAGAGTAATGATTGTAACGACTGTTTCCTATTCAGGGGGACTTCATAGAGTCGGATGAGCAGTTTCAGTCAAGGCCAAGGGGTGGGCGGAAAAGAACATGTCCCACTGTGGAAATGCTTATTCGAAAAAGAGTTGCTCCACCACAAATGGATACGATGATGGATCCAGGGCCTACTCAGGGTTGCTCTTAACAGATGAGGGCCAACACAGACTAAATGGGTAAATACAGTTCAGTTAACTTGTATTTTTTAGGTTAATATAATGTATAGCATAAAATATCATAGGTTCTACTTCTCTTTTCTTCTGTAATAAACTAAAGTTAGTAATGGATGGGCAGATGCATATTATTATATACGTATTGTTGCCATTTGTGGCTATTTCATCCATAAAATTAATAGTTGTAATACAATAAGCTTAGTTAATTGTAAAACGTTCTTCACCCACAAAAGAGCCTTTGCCCCTACTGTGATCGGTCTCAAATGCCATTATTATTTTGTAAAATGAACGCTTTTAAAAATTCTGTAAATATATAGCACTTTAAACACAACTATGATAAAAAGAAATAACACAACACGAGTAAATGATTCAATACTTACTGATGTTGTTACTATTTATAATTATGGTGAACAAAAGGACTGAGATTGGTATCAAAACGCAAATCGTTTAAAAGGTATTCGTACAGGAAGGCATCAGTTAAGTCGGATGCCAAAATCCAAAATGGCATGGGTGAAATTAATCATGAAAGTCTATGCATGATTATCATACACTTCAATCAGTGAGTTCGAGCAGCAAGCATAAAATAATTTACCATAATTTTCGTTAATAAAACAGAGTTTGGGTTACTCTTCGGCAGATGTCTTACTCCTTTTACGAGTTGCTATCTTCTTATTCTTCATATTGCTAGCAGTTATAAGTTTATAATCAGAGACAGGCAGTTCACTTAATTTTCCAAACCTTTGCCCATAAAAGTGCCACATCTCTGCCCTGATCCCATGTTGTCAAATGAGGAAATAAAACATCAGTAGAGATTTACCAAAAGTATGCCAGAGCGATGTTGTTAGATGACTTACCAATACGCCAAGAACTGAAATGGTGCATATTTTGCATAGATAAGCTCAACATCCCTTCCAACAGTCTGTACAGTACAACTTTTTGAATGAACCTGCACTTGCTCGGACTCTAGGTCAGTGTCGAATATGAATGCGTCTCATATGAGTATATTCAATTTATTTTATATGTTTTTCCTTATTGGGAAGATCATACTTTCGTACCCATAGTCGAACATATGTTATATATGGTTCTTGGACATGGATACTTTAAAAGAAAAGATAAAAAGTTCAGGTAACATAAGATTAAACCGCTATAGAAAGCTGAAAAAGAAAATTCTTCAACAAGGTACATTGGCTAGGGGAATGAATGGGTGATTTACCTGCTTTAAATGCCTGATAGTTTCAGAATCAGCTGGAATCACATGGTAAAATCCCATACACATGAGCACATTGGCACATGTGAAAGGACCGAATCCATCAATTTGACGCAGCCGCTGAGATAGCTTATCATAACTGGATAAGCTTGTTTCCTTGCAATCTTCTTCCAGTTGCGTTAGTTGAATATTGCCTTGGACAACCCCTTGCGCAAGTTTCAATATTCGACTTGCTCGGTAGCCAAGATTGCAGCGTTTTGCAAGAAAACTTTCATCAAGGTTTGCTAGTTCTTCGGGACTGGGGAAGCTTCCCATGCCTACAAAGTCATCGGGTTCTTGGGAAAGCTGAAGATCTGACACTGAATTATCTACTTTGGACTCTGTGAATTTGCTTTCTAAACGCATGGAAACTTTAGACACCCTCAACTTTCTCTTTGACTCCTTCCCTGCGGGCGTTTTAGGAATGAAATCATCTTCAGCAGCCTTTGAACTAGAAATTTGGTGTTGAATTTCAAACTGAAGCTCACAAAGTGCCTTAGCCATGCTCAAAGTTCTTGAAAACCTAGAGTATGTAGGGGGTGCTCTTATTTAAATTTGGCCCCAGGTGTATATAGCGGCATTATATCAAATAGGTTAAGGACAGTGCAAAAAATTCAATGGTGATAAAGGGATAATATATGAAAGTACATACTGGCAGTTACAGAGAAGAATGCACTTGACCATGTCTTCAAATAGAGTAGGGGATCTGAAGACTCTCCCACTGAAACTCCTCAAATACTCAGTTGCTTCTTCTTCTCCATGTAATGCTTCCACAATGCTACGAAACTCTCTCACCTTGTTTTCCTCGGACTCCGACAACCGCAGCATTCTAGACACCTGGTTTAAAAGAGAGTGGCGGTGCGGTGGAGAGAGGGAGGATGCACCGTAAACGCAGAGGTAGAGAGTGGAAGAAGAAGAAGTGGGCGGCTGAGAGATGCGGACGGAGACTGTAAGAGGAGGAGAAGTGAGACGTAAAGGGCGAGAGAAGGAGCGGGAGATTGGATCCCAGTGGTTAGGGGCCAACATGAATAACCCATGGCTGCATATTGCCTTCTCTAGCTCGAATCCTTCCGCTGCTTCGCCTAGTGGCAGCTCTACCAACAAGCTGCTACTGCCATTCCCATTCTCCTCCTGCTCCTTCGCCATTTCTTTTTCTATATTTCGACTTTTCACGGACTACTTTGCTTCTATTTTTTTTACCCCTTAAACAAAAAAAATATATATATATATATATATAGTATAAATATATGGTCGTATTTTTATATTCCACTTAAATAAATTATAATTTTTTTGAAATTAATAAATTATATATGAAATTTTCAACAAATAAAAAACATTTACAACAGTTCATCCTTCTATTTTAGATTTTATTTAGTTATTTCTTTGATTTAATAGGTAAAAGCATTGCATTTTGATATCTTTAATGAAAAATGAGTTAGAAAAAGGGAAATAGTTCTTCTATTAAAATTATATAACTTATTTTAATGAAAATAATAATAATAATAAATTTAACTTTTGATTTTTATCCATTTATTCACTTCTCTCACTTGACATGATATTATTTTAATTCTTTTATGTTAATAATTTAAAATTTATAGAGAGAAAAGCAACACATTTTTTTATACTTTTTTTTAAAAAAAATCAGCACCTTTTTTATAATTAAAAAAACGTAAAACATTGCAATCAAACTTGCGTTTTTCACTATTGTTGGTAGAAAATTATAAAAAAAAATTATCTTTCATTACAATAGTATCACTAAACTAGTAAATATATTTATTTTCACCTTTAAAATTATCATTTAACTAAGTCTTGACTTAAATAAAATGATAATTAAATTTTTTATGAAATACCAGTTTATTGAATCGTATTATGATATTGTATAAAAAATTGGGAATTTTAAAAATTGAATCTTTATAGGTTAAAACATCATAATAGAATTGCTAAATGACTATTCTAACCCCTTCAGCTTAATTAATTTGTTGGGAGAAAAAAGTCAACAAGAAACATCTCAGTCTCACTCAAAAGTATCTTGGTTGCATATTCCTAGTGGTCATGTGCCAAGCCCTCTTGGACTGACCCGAGTTCAGTTTCACAAAGACAAGACCGGACACATGTACTTGCTGCCGCCCATGGTCATTTATTAAGGAGCTACATACATTGTGCTCTAATGGTTTAGGCTTAGATATTTTCTTCACTTGCATTTCAAGTTCCATCACATATTTACAGGAGCTTATAAAAGTCATGTTTCAACCAAATCCTTATCATCACCAACCCCACAAGACTGGATAAGATATTTTGTTTTAATCCTAAGGAATCTCATGACAAGTCACATCAAATTTAACCTGACAAGAGAGCATATGGATAAATTATATCCACAAAGTAAAGTAACATGAATCTAGGAACTTCAGATTACATTCTCAAACAGGTTCCAAACGCAACAATTGCATGTATGTATAGCATGTGATGGCATTAAAGCAGTTGGCTTTGACTTCTTTTAAATGAAAACTTATTATATATTTGTTCGTATTTTGATTCTGGGGTGATGAAGTTTGGTCAATCATAAATGTTGTCTGCTGGCAATCTATGCAAAGCTTGAAAGATGGAAGTGTGTATTACCCCCAATTTTGTTTTAGGGGAGGAGCACTGGGTTACAGGCAGCTTTTAGGATACACACGTACTGATATTGCTTTCAATACTTTAATCAGGAGGGAGGGAATTAATCATTAATTAGCACGGAACTTGAAGTTTGCCTCTCTAATATTATCTTAACAAAAGCAAGTATCTATAATTTCTGGGTTTTTAATTGATCTGTTTCATTGCTGAAGATGGATTAATAACTAAGCTAGGTAGGTAGGCTCGTTCTCAAACTGGGCCTGGGTTCCACCACGTGTATCAATAGTCCATCTGTCACTCATCTTCTGCTAAGTGAATAATTGGGACCCAAGAAATGCCAAATGGCCACATAATCTGAATGGGCTTGCCACGTGTTACTTAAGGCCTTTGCCTCTTCTAGCACATCCCACGTGGCTTCTCAAGCTTTAGCCATGCAAAACTTACTTTGACACGTGTATGTAATTATGGCTGCAACGAATATCACGTAAAATGATTTTCTACGGACGGATAACCTTTCCTTCTATTATAAGTGGCGTAGTTTAGGCATCGGAATTAGCAAAACAGTTATACAAAGTACAAACCAAAAAATGCAGCAACGAAAGGACGAGAAAGAAGCCACTGCCGCTAAAACTACTCTGCGGTTACTGGAGAAGACGGTGAAAGATATGCTGGTGGACCAGGGGAGACTAGTGGAAGTACCTTACACGGCCACGCTAGGTGACACCATGAACGCATTGGTGGCCAACAAGGTGGTGGCGCTACCGGTTGCTGCGCCTCCAGGGCAATGGATAGGGGCTGGTGGCTCAATGATTTTGGAGTCTGATAAACAGACGGGGGCTGTGCGGAAGCACTACATAGGGATGGTTACCATGCTTGATATTGTGGCATATATTGCTGATGACGATGGTAGTAATGATCAGACGACGGACGTTGCTAATCTTGAGAAGAAGATGATGGTGCCGGTATCGTCGATTATAGGGCGCAGTTTTGAGGGACTTAGCTTATGGACTCTAAACCCAAACACAAAGTACGTATCTCTTTTATAACTTAAAGAAACTTAATAGAGGATACTTTTTCCATACATTTCATGGCCAATGAACTTATGGTAGTTTATTGACTCGATTGGTGCAGCATTTTGGACTGTATGGAATTGTTTAGCAAGGGAATCCACAGGGCCTTGGTCCCAATGGACAGTCAAATGGAGAACATTCAAGGAGTTGAACTTGTGGAGTCTGCATCCAGCTATAAGATGCTTACACAAATGGACTTGCTGAAATTCCTCAAGGACCATGCCTCTGAATTGGGGGAGATATTATCAAGCAGCATAAAGGAAATAGGTTGCTTAAACCAGAATGTTTACGCCATAACCGATCGTACCAAAGTGATAGATGCCATCAAATGCTTGAGGACTGCTTTGCTCAATGCTGTCCCTATAGTTGAGTCCTCTAATGATTTTGAAGAAGATCACCGACAGCTCGTAGATGTAAGTCACTCTCTTCTCAAGGAGTTTATTTAAATCCTTTGATTAGGTCAATCCCATTTTTCGTAATCCCTGTTAATACCAGGGCGAAGGAAGGAAGCCAATTGGAACATTTTCAGCAACAGATTTGAGGGGTTGCCATCTTTCGGCACTGCAGACATGGTTGCCTCTAAGGGCACTGGAATTCACCGAGCTAGTCTCAAGGAGCCCTTTATTTGCACCCAAGGAGGGGGCGTCGGCGCCAAAGGAAATGGTGAGTTGCCAGCCGCAGGCGGCCCTCGCAGAAGTAATTGAGAAGATCGTATCGAAGCATGTGCACCGAGTGTGGGTGGTTGATGAACAAGGATTACTTGCGGGGCTTGTTTCTCTCACCGATATAGTTGGAGCCCTCAGGGTTTCGTTGTTGTCAAAGATTGACGTCATGTGAACTTCCTAGTCTTGTTGAGAGACGTAACATCTTAGAATCTTTGTTGTCTGCCTGTGCTTTCTGTATATTATAAATACTTCCTACAAACCTAATCTTAATCTGTTTCTAGTGTTGGTTAGCTTTTTCCTGTCGTGTATATTATTTTACTTACCTCACCAAAATATTCATGTTTTATCAGATTTTTTTAATCTGACTGAGCAATTAAAATTACGGTTTATTCAAAATAATTATTCAATTTAACATATTCAAATTAATAATAACAATTAACATATACGAATCGAATTAGATGCATGAATAAACTCTCATTAGCCTCAAATTCTATTACTACGACCCAAATAAACTAAAGGGCAGATTTTTTTGTTTAATGAATTATTCCCAAATAAAAATGTAAAGACATAGATCCCAATTCCATTATTCTCTTTGCAATTGCTCCTAGTTCAAAAGATGGTCTATTTCTTCGTATAAAAGAAAGGCTGAGGTTAAATAGAAGCATATAAACTAACTCCGAGAGAATAACAATATTTAAAACAGAAGTTTTCGACTTTCCAGCATTTCAATCGCGCTGGCGTTTTGATAGATCCGTATAAAAGGTTTTTTGGCCAGGAAAAATCAAACCCACGATAAAACACCAATGAAATGAAACTTTTCTAAATTTTAACAAAAACGTTAAAAAAAAAAAAATTCTCCCTTTTCTGGGATAATTTTCTCACCTACATTTCGTTGGAAACTTCGCCGTTGTATTTTTTTCTTCCCTTTCCTTTTATATATATTCATCCCGCAGTATCTTCTTCTCATGTTTCGTTCTATTAGCACTGTTAACAACCATGAAACGGGTATCTTCCGCTAATGTTTTCAGTACCACCGCCACAACGACCCTTCTTACCTCTCCTTATAGACCTCCCGATAAGGGTAACTGCAGAAGCAACAACGTTAAAGTTATGGGTAATAAGAAAGCAGGCGTTCGTGGCAATGTTGCTGATTATCACGTTTTTAATGGCGGCGTTCATTCTAGGAAACCCTCTTTCATGAAGTGGACACTCAATGACGTTGTTAACGTGGTGAGATCTCATCGCATACCCTGTGTTTTCGCGGTGGGGCTGGTGTTTTTCATGTACGTGGAGTACACGATCCCAATGGTGCCCCATTCCTCGCCGCCCTTGGACTGGGGGTTCCTCCTCACCCGCTCTTTCCATCGCGCGTTGGCTTCGCGGCCGCTACTTAACACGGTTTTAGCAGCTCTTAATACGGTAGTTTAAAGCTTTTAATTTTTCTTTAAAGATCCTTTTTCTTTTTTCCCCTTTTTCTTGAATTTAATCGCTTGATGTACTTTGAATTTGTTTGCAATATTAAGCCAAAAAAAAAAAAATGGTTTGAACCCAATCCAACTTTGGTTCCATTTATGTTGTGTTTAGGTGTTCGTTCTGGTGCAGACAGTTTATATAGTATGGGCATGGGTAATCGAGGGTCGGCCAAGGGCTACAATCTCTGCTTTGTTCATGTTTACATGTCGTGGGATTCTTGGTTGCTCAACGCAGCTCCCATTACCTCAGGTTAATACTCCATTCTTATGTTTTTCCATTTTCCAGTTTTTGGGCTAAGATATATCTGTGTGTGTGTGTGTTTTTTTTTTTTTGTGTGTGTGTGTCTATTCTTTTTCATTCTCAAGACATGAAATCGAGACTTTATTTTATAGATATTAATTTGATTGTAAATTGGTTGATGAATGGCAGGAATTTTTAGGGTCAGGGGTAGATTTTCCAGTAGGGAATGTGTCGTTTTTCCTTTTCTTCTCAGGGCACGTAGCCGGAGCAGTGATTGCATCGTTAGACATGAGACGAATGCAGAGACGGGGAATGGCTTGGTTATTTGACATTCTCAATGTGCTTCAATCACTCAGGCTGTTAGCTACCAGGGGTCACTATACTATTGATTTGGCTGTTGGCCTTGGTGCTGGAATTTTATTTGATTTTCTTGCTGGTAAATATGAACAAAGCAAGACAACGAAAACCTCCACTTTCTCTCGTTCCATGAAAGAGATTTGTTAACCCTTCACTCTTTTAATGATTTCCTGATTTAGATGCTACTCAACAAGCTTCATATATGTATATATTTTCTATCATACTGTAAACATTATCATCTGGCAGTGGTAAATGGCAAACACAAAACTCTCGCAAATTAAAAATTCCAAAAATTAAATATACTAATACCTAACATATATCCGTATTTTGATATTTCGAGTATGGTAACATAATTATTAAAGGGTCCGAAACCGATGGGATTTTGAGTGGTACCTATCACCGACCGTGTGGCCGAAAAGGGTCGAGTTGAGACGGAAAGAATGACCAAGTTGTTGCCATTCCTCGCACGCTTTTGCGGCTGTTTTTAACTTCGCTAGACAAAGAACTCAACTTGGCAAGATAGGATAGGAGGGTAATTTTGCTTGGATAGGGAGAGAGAGAGGAGACCTACAAAAATATGTAAACCATGGCAACTAGATTAGTTAAAACAAGTAAAGGGCTAAAACAAACAAAACCCGACTACAAAAGTATATGGATGTCGTTTCACCACATCTCTTCTCATCTAAACAAGCAACAAAGATCACCTTATCAGCGCATCTCTGTTGTCCTATTCATGTGCCACTTCCTTCTTCTATTATCCACAATTTCTTCCCGCATTTTAAAAGACTATATATAATTTGACAATAACCCCAAAATCTTCAAATTTGGCTTTAGCTACAAACCGACCATGGCTTCTATAAAACCCAGTTCTTCTTTTCAACCCACTAATTGAGTCGACACCATAATGGCTTTACTCACATCTGCATTGTTAAAGCCCAACTCCTTACCTTTTTCACCTCTTCAAAGAGTAACACCAACAGCCAAAACTAGACGTTTCTCTTGCAAAGTCCTAAACTCTGGCCATCCAGACTCGGAATTAAATCAAATACAGAGAAAGCAGAGTCCTTTGGATTCAAGTTTTGTAACTCAATTACGTAGGAGTTGCAGCAATGGGGAAGTATCGGCTTTGGCTAATGGGGTGTCAGTTGTAGCAAAAGAACCAGACCATGATTTGAAAACCCAGGGTAGAATTTTGTTCTCTGATGTGGTGGTGCAAAAGAGGAGGGAAGTGTTTTGGAGGGGAAATTGGAACGCTTTGGATATAGCCTCTGCAGGTATTGTCTCGGCCATGCATTTACTCAGCCTTTGCGCACCTTTTTACTTCAATTGGCCTGCTTTTTGGCTTGCTGCTGGACTCTATTTGGTAACTGGACTGGGGATTACATTGTCTTTCCATAGAAATCTTTCTCATAGAAGCTTCAAGCTTCCGAAATGGCTGGAGTACTTGTTTGCTTATTGTGGAGTACAAGCACTTCAGGTCTGTTCTTTTCAATTCCTTGAGAAATACTTCCATGCGAATGGTAATCTCATTTGATTGTTGGTTTGGGGATTTCAGGGGAATCCAATTGATTGGGTTAGCACACACAGGTACCACCACCAATTTTGTGATTCTGAGAGAGACCCCCATAGCCCCATTGAAGGGTTTTGGTTTAGCCACATGAACTGGCTCTTCGATACCAGCACTGTAATTGAAAAGGTACGTCTATTTCTCTCTCTCTTCCTCAAACATGTAAGGTCTCATATATATATATATTCATTGTTTTGCATCAATGGAACATTTACAGCGTGGAGATTCAACCAATGTTGGGGATTTAGAGAAACAACCCTTCTACAGGTTCCTTCAAAGTACCTATATCCTTCATCCAATCGCACTTGGAGCTTTGCTATATGCTATTGGTGGCTTCCCATTCCTAGTCTGGGGAATGGTAAGCATGTTCTTCAATTTCTCTATCATTCTATATTTTGAGGATTAGCCTATTTTGTTTGATTAGTGGGCCTTCCACTTGCCACAGAGCTAGTGGACCTACTTTCACGTGGACAGAACATAGCCCAAAATGACAGAAAGTTGAGAAAGCAAAGCATGCTAAATTCTAGCTTGTGGACTGGATCAGAAGCTGGAAAAGTCTTATCCACTTGATTCTTTAAGCTCTGCCATGCTTATATTGATGCAGTTTCGACAGTTTAACCAAAACATAA
Organism: Gossypium sturtianum; assembly: GCA_025698515.1. Taxonomy (NCBI): domain Eukaryota; kingdom Viridiplantae; phylum Streptophyta; class Magnoliopsida; order Malvales; family Malvaceae; genus Gossypium; species Gossypium sturtianum. Next base: position 160,614,330 of record CM046955.1, on the reverse strand, counting down.
CAAAAGAATAAATAAGAGTACATTTAAGAACAGTACAAAGCTAACGCTGTAAGAATCTTGAGGTTGAGGTTGAGGTTGTCATGCCTGTTGTGTTACATTTTGATTAGTAAGAATGAAGATGAAACAAATTTGGGTTGGAGCAGTTTCTATAAAATTTAATTTTCCACATGCGAAACGTGCATTAATGAAGAGAAATAAGCTCATCTGCATGCGTTGACATGAAACAATTGGCAGGGTGTGAGGACAATATGGGTATACCACATCACTTGGCTTGTAAATTCAGCTTCCCATGTGTGGGGGAAGCAAGCATGGAATACTGGTGATCTGTCCAAGAACAATTGGTACTATTACTGACTTCCCTCACTCGCTCGTATATATTTATACATATATATGGTTCTTGTCTGTTGATATCTTTTTATCGAGGTAGTGGTAAAGAATGTTTTCTTTCAGGTGGGTGGCATTGCTTGCATTCGGAGAAGGTTGGCACAATAATCACCATGCATTTGAATACTCAGCCCGACATGGTCTGGAGTGGTGGCAGCTGGATTTGACATGGTATGTAATCAAGTTTCTTCAAGTTGTTGGAGTAGCAACTGAGGTTAAGCTACCTTCTCAACTTCACAAGCAAAAGATGGCTTTCAACAACTGAGGTGTCTCTATTGGAAACCCTTGTATTCTAATCTTCAGGGCCTCAGGCCTTCATTTAAAGGAGCTTGCTTAACAATGATGACCCTTAGCTGTGAACTAGATTTCCTCACTCTTTACCTGAATTCAAGTTCCATTATCAACAGCCTACCCCCAAAGTTCTTAAGGCTTGAAACTGCAACATTTCGCTGTGTATGTTGAGACCTGTTGCAATAAATATAAAGGTTGAACCATAGTTAATTTATAACTTTGATTCTTTTCATTGTTAATAAGTATTTATTATTTATTTATTATAAAGTTTTTATGCCTGCAATTATCATAATTAATTCGAGGCGATCGTAAATATTAAAATTATTAAGAGATCAAAAAATCAAAAGACTAATCTGAATTTAACATTAAAATTAGGTATGGATGAATTGTGAATATTTATTATATTAGGAATACAGCCTAGCTATGCATGACTTGTCTTTTCAGTTATATTTATTTAATAATTAAAATTATAAAATAAATGTTCAATATATCAAATTTTATTATTTTTATTTTTTAAGATTTTAACTTTTTAATTATATGGTTTTTTTTTTTATAATTTAGGAATTTAGATTTATGGGTAGAATTCTTATTTTATTAAACGTAAAATAATGTTTGATAATTTTTTGATAATAATATTTAATTTTTTTTTTGTTTTTGAAAGTATTTTTTAATTTTATTAAGAAATGAAATATTTAAGTATACAATTTACCAATATGTTTTAAGTAAAATTCTTTTCAAAAATATTGTGAAAATAAAAAGCAAATTACAAAAAAAACTCTCACAATTAAAATATAAGGGTAAAAGATTCAATAAATGTAATTTACTAATTAATACTAAAAAGTAAAAGTGCATTATGAAAAAAAGGTAAATACCAATAATTCAATTTTTTTATAGAAATAATTCAACTTTTTAAATTGATAGATTAATTGGAAAAATAGAGAGATTAAAATGATTAATAACCTTAATTACTCTAAAAGAATTAAAGCAATTGTGAAGAGAAAAACCATTTTAACTCTAAAGACTCCAAAGGGACTAAGGGAGTAAAAATCAAGTTTTGATTTTGAGTGTTATTAATTGGATATAATATTTTTTTTTTAAATGTTTTATTTTACTTTGTGAATCAACAAACTATCTAAATAAAATTAATATAGACGAAAATTTATTATTGTATCAATCTTAAGAACAAGTAATAACTCTTTAGGAATGTATTTGAACACTCGCATATCTGTACTCTTTTCTGTAGCCATATTGGTAATGTGATCTGCAACTTGATATCTTTCCCTTGGAATATGCTTTTATCTTCTACTGTTGTAACGCTTGTAAGCTCATAGGGATCCTTCGTATCAACGTTGTGGATGAATTTGCTAAGTGTACATCTTGAATAGTTTTGACGACCTCTAGATTATCAATGTGAATCACTTCTTTTTGATACTTTCTTCTTTAGATGAGAATCAATCCATCTAAGATACCCCAGAATTCAACATAAAAAACCGAAAATAATCTCAAATAACGATTGAAACCCGTGATCCATTCCCCTTGTTGCTTAAACGCCACCCCCACCCCCAAACGACAACAAATCCTGCATCCATCTTAACTGTCCCATAAGTGAATAGATGAGTCCAATTACCCTTAAATATAATATTCAGCAACTAGAATTACTAATTTTCTTTTCGTTCTTGGCTACTTTCAGTTACAATTTTTATTTTGTAACTGACTTTTTAGTTAAACTTTACTGTTTACATTTTTAAACATTAAATGATATTATTATGGTGTAATCAATTTTTAAATTATTAATTAATTTAGATTGAAAAACGTGTGAATGAAATAAATTTATTTAATACATACCATATTATATAAATATAGAAAATGTCCAAATCACACTTATTTTTTTCTTTTATAACCTATGCTTTTTGAGCATTAGAACAAAAATCAAAGCAATATTATCATAGTTAATTAAGAAAGTATTAAAAATATTAAATTTTAGAAGTTATCCAAATGACCATAAAAAAAAATGAAAGATAAACTTTCATTTTGTAACCTTTATATAGAAAAATAATTAAGTTTTAGGAGATTGAAAGTTCAAATAATACAACAAAACTATACTTGTAATTGGTCAAATACCTTCTTACTTTATAATACATGAATTTTAACTATTTAAAAATATTTTTCAGTTATTAAAAAAAACAATGAGATTTTATGATCAAAATTATAACCTCTAAGAAACTAATTAAAAGGCACAATTAAGAATAACCTTTAAAGTTCAATAAATAAATTAAATTAATAGTAGTAAAAAAGCTCGTAATTTTAATAATTTTATTTAAAAAACCTTAAATTACCCTACTCACTCTTGATGGAGTTGAAAATAAATATATAAACTTTAAAAATAAAAAATAAATACATAAATGAATTTATTTAGCCATTAGGTATAAACTAATCACAAATAATTAAAAATTTTAAAAATTATATTTTAACATTAAGTAGCAACAAAATCACAAACAATTTAAATGTAAAAATAAAATTTAGAAATTATAAAAAAAAATTAATTCTTTTCCAAAATACCTAAATTATCTTTATTAAATTATTATACTACCTAAGTTACCTCGTTTACTTTTAATGGCTGACAAAGGAGCGTTATGTGATTACTATACTGTTGCTTTAGATTTAGTCACGTTTAGGGTATTTGCAGGGGCGAAGCCAGGGGGGCTGGCATGGGCCCCGGCCCCCCTAAAAGGTAAAATTACTATTTAAGCTCTTGAATTTTTTTTAAAATTTTAAATTAGTAAAGGTAAAATTGCACTTTGGCCCCCCAAAATTATAAAAATTTGATTTAATCCTTTACAAATTAGAAAGATATAAACTATAAAAAATTAAAATTTCATCCGGCCCCCTTAAAAAATTGTCCTGGCTTCGCCCCTGGATATTTGACATGCAGCCAGAAGATTGGGTATATATTTGATGTATTTTTGTATAAAAACATATTCTTTATTCAAAAGAGAATCATGGGATGTCATCCCATCCATATATGTAATGCAATTGTCAAAGATGTCACAATTTGGCTTTTGTTTAACTTAACTAGTTTTTACATTTTTCGACAAGTTTTGATTTTCTTTAAACATAAAATTTGATCGCACAGGTGGGTGATGTATAAAGGCAATGGAGGAAAATTGTGGGAATCATAATCTATATTATAGCATCATCAATTTGACTAACATCTTTTAAAGCAAAAGAATATATTCATTTTCTTTTTAAAGGAGCGTCATTAAGTCCTCTTAGCTTTTTAAGATCTTATGTATTTATTCTTTAAAAAATTGTAATTAAAACATAATCTTTTATATGTTTAGAAATATTGAGCAGTAAAACGTTCCATCTTACATTGTAACATTGTATCCTATCCTAATCAAAGAAACGTAAGGCATGAAATGATTTGGTGGAAATTAAGTCCACCCAGCAATGGAAGAGGAGGGCTTTCCAATTACCAAATTCAATTATGAGGGGAATGGGCCAGCAACACCCCACGCCCTCCACTAATTATATCATTCCTTCATCTCATATTCGCATTTTCTTTTCTCTGTTGCATTTACTACAAATTCATTCTTTTCCATCAAAATATTTTATGGTAAACTACATCCAACTATCATTTTTTTTTTAATTTGGTTATTCTGTTAAGTTTTGTTAAATATCTAACGTTATGGTAATTATCGATTCAATCATAACTTCAAAAAATTTACAAATAATTTAAATTTGGTCCTAAATTAAAAAATATATAAAAATACATAAATATTTTGAAATATGTATAATAATTTTAAAATTGTTATGAATATCTTTTTAAGATAAAGTTTTGGTATACTTTAAATTCTAATGGTTATTAGAATTAAATCTTTACTTTTTTTATACTTCTTATCCCTATAAATAGAGACTCTGATGAAGTATTGTAACCATCTTTTTTTATTAATAAAGTACATTCTCTGTTACTTTCATATTTTTTTTATTCTTTATTCTCCTCATCTCTCTTTATTTTATAACAAAAATAAAAATATGCATAAATATTTTTTCTATAACTGGGGTAAAATAATAGTTACCAACGTAAAAACACTAAACAGCAAAGAATCAGAAAGAAAAATATATACATAGATATTTTCGGATCTTTTTTAAAAAAATCAACTCCAATTTGTGAGGCGCGTTACAGTTCAAACGCTCAACCGGCTTTGGCTTCTTTTTATTTTCTCCCTGTGAAAGAGGTCACTGCTTAAAAAGTTCTAAACAATGAAAAATGTCGGTTGTCGATTATAATTCTAAAATGGCTCTTTTCTTCCTTCTTTTTCAATTATTTGTTTGAATTATAAGAAGATTTGACAGATCGTCCATGAATTTGTCTTTGTTGAAAAATATGGATCGCATATGTCTCATGCATAGTGGCACCTTAATGTTCTTTGACAGTTTCACATGAGTTTTTTTTTTTTTTTTTTTGGGGGGGTGCTGTTTGGGTTACTGGCTTTGTTGCACATTATTACGTATTATATAAGCTATAATTTAATTCCAACCAACCTAAAAAGAATTTATGGCTTCCCCCTGCTACAAAGTTCAAATTATCTCTAACGTATAATATATGTGTGTACGAGAATGGGAATGTGCCATGGCCATGGTGCTCTTGTTGATGACCTCATCGATTTGCATTATTGAGCTTAAATTATTTTTCTTTCGTTTTCCTTTGGATCTAAAGCATAATGTTGTATAGCTTTTTCCCGGCCCTTGATCTCTGGCTTTTCTTCTTTTCTTTTACTGGGTTGCTGAGGAAAACTGGGAAGACAGTGTTTGTCTATTTTATAATTATAATAATTGTTTTGAAGTTATTAGAATTATACATGTTCAGAGAACTGCTAAGTACATTGGTAGGCATAAAGAAATCTATGATTCGTAAATGGATAAATTAATTTAATTTGTCTACACAGGTGGAAAGTAAGTTGAGTCAGGGCAGGCATATATTTTATGAAATTAAGTGAATATTTGATATGGTGAAAGAAAATAAACATTAAAACTAGATATGGAATCTATTATTTGTTAGGCCTAAATTTGGAAGAGATTTATTCTTTATTATCAAATTATAAGCCATCAATGGTAGAATTAAGCAGTACAAAGGAATTGATCCATGTGTTCTGACTTTTCATCAATTAGGTATACCTACCCTTGCATGAAAGTAAAAGTTTATAAGTGAATCAAATGAAGACCTCTCGTAATAAAATTGTTAAAAATAAATATAATTTTTTATTATCTTTCCTTATTTGATAAAGTTATCGAAAAATATAAAATGATAAATTTCGTTTTAGTAAAAACTATAATTTGATATATTTATAGACTGATTTTCTTTTCTCTCTTTGAAAACTCTTGTTCCTACTTTCCCTAGGGTTAGGTACCTTTTTGTTATGTAAGAGTCAGTAATTCTCGTTTATTACAAAATATCTCTGACTTATATTTATTGTTAATATTACTGCTTTTATCTAATTTATAAATAAATTTTAATTTTAATTTTCTTAAATTGAATAATCTCAAGGAATGGAAATTAAAGTCGGTCAGAAGTTTTAGAAGGTAATGAATAGCATCTACTTGGGAACTATAAACATCATACTTATCAAGATTAAAAAATTCGAATAATTATAAAATGAATCAAATAGGGTTTATTTGGAGTTTGAGTTGGATAGAACTTCAACTTACTTTTGAATTTATTGCTTCAAAAGATTGAGTTAATTAGTATTATACTACCAATTGGTATCAACAGATGTCATGTTAGAGGTATTTGTAAAAAAAAAAAAAAAATGAAATAAAGGCAATAAAGGAACAAATATCATTTTCTCTAATTGTTCCTTTCTCATTTGTGAGGTCTTCCCTCACTTTCCATTAAAGCTTGAAGAGGACATCATGGTGCAATATTAAAAAGAAATTAATAATAAATAATTTTATAATTTTTTATGCATGCTTCTACTTAAACCTTTTTTCTATCTCACATTTTCATTTTTTTATTATAAAAATAATCACTTTTATATATTAGAAGTGAAATAAAAAAAAGTGCCATATGGCCCACTCTTGTAAAATTAATTTTTTTACTTTGGTTTTAGTAAAATTTTATATATATATATGTAAAAAAAATTTTACATATTGAGTTAACATGAGTTCAACAAAAAGAATTGTTTTTTTTATATATATTAGTAAAATTTTAAGGAATTATTTTTATGCATCGGATTTCTTTCAAAACATTAATGAATATATGAGATGATTAATTTTTTCAAAGTAAATAGTAAAAAGAACATCTAAAATCATAAATGTATTAATAGGTCGGCTGGGCACATGATGAACCAAAGTGTGGGCAGTGCAACCTTTGGTAAGCAATGGATAAGTTATATAATAATTCAATTTCAGCAGGTGGTGGACATATTCCAATCGTTTTTAAAACATTGTCCGAGTTGTAAGGGTAATCAACCGAGTTGCACCATAGATAAAACTGAGTCGTACGTATTCGATTCACTTTTTCATAGTTTAAGCTCTGACTTGTAATTCCAGATTAATTTTCTCTTGGGGGCCCCCACTACCCAGATATTTTTTAAGGGAAATGGAATAGTGGCTTTAACTTCGATATAATTAGTAATAATTAATGTAATTCACATGTTCGAATTTCAGCATCGACTTCTGATAACCCACTCATCTTCTTCCCAGAAAACACTATAAATCCCCCTTTAAACGCTTAACCTTTTCTCAACGTCTACTTTTTTTATATTTTCCATTCCTCACATTTCTCCACAAAAAGTCTTCCGATTTTTTTCCCAGTTTTTCTTTGCTGCAAAAATCAAAGGCAGTGGGATCTAAAGAATCGAAGGGTTGTTTGTATTTTAGGGAAACGAAATGAAAACAGGTTTGGTGGTGGATGGCGATTATGTATATGAAGAAGAGAAGCATCTAACTGTGCTTAAAACTTCGCTTTTCTTCGCCAACGATGGCTTCACTGTTTACGATTGTAAAGGCCAGTTGGTTTTCCGAGTGGACTCGTACGGTCCTGACCCTCGTGATAAAGCCGAAGTTGTTCTTATGGATGCTCATGGAAGATGCCTGCTCACTGTCAGAAAAAAGGTATTTTTTTTCTTTCTTTTATATTTAAACGATATGTCTGGGTTCTGTTCAGTGAAATGGGACAATAATTGGATTTGCTTTTATGGGTTCTTTTATGATCTGATCTGGATGAATGGGTATAGATTTGATTTCCAAATGGTTTAAGAAACTTTTGACAACTCGTTCATGGTGGCATTTGAACGATTTGATTCGGTTTGTCTGAATCTGTTTAATGAAATGGGACAATATGATCTGATTTGGATTTGGATAGATAAGTAAATATTTGATTTCCATACGTTTTAAGAACTTTGGTAACTCGTTCATCGAAGGTTCTGACTTGCGAGTCAACTCGCTTAGATACTTTTTTCCCCTTATAATTATTTTTTCCCTTTTTTTGGCAAGTTCAGTTAAAGGGATAGTTTCGGTTTTTATCTCAATTGGATTCCCCATTTACGGAAAGCAATATACAAAATCTAATTTAGATTTTTACTAAATGGGGAATTAATGATAATCTATTTCTATTTTATTCGCAAAGGAGAAAGAAGTATTTTCAATTTAAGTGAGTTAACTCGTCTTCTCCCCTATTTTACCTGAACAGAGGCCGAGTTTGCATCACCGGTGGGAAGGGTTTTTAGGGGAAAGAACAGAGGGTCAGAAACCGATCTTCAGTGTGAAAAGATCATCCATAATCGGACGGTGCGGGATGACAGTGGAAGTGTTCAACAATCCAGGGCTGGAGTACCAGATCGAAGGGAATTTCGGACAACGGAGCTGCACGATCTTCAACGCGGCCAAGGAATCAGTGGCTGAGATTAAACGCAAAGTTGATGCTTCCACTAACGTGGTGCTTGGTAAAGACGTTTTCTTGCTTTCTTTAAAACCCAGTTTTGATGGGGCCTTTGCTATGGGTTTGGTGCTCGTTCTTGATCAGATTAACGGTGATGATTACGTTGAAAATGATGAGGCCGAGATGATCCCTAGCACAGAGGATTAATGTGCTGTGCATTTTATAATTTTCTTAAACGAAGAGATGTGGAAAAAGAAAGCTGCTTGTATATTATTACAAAAGTAATAAGAGTTTCCTTTGAAAGAAGACTAAAATTCGTTTGGTATAGAATAATTAAATGGAAAATTGGAAAACCAGAGCTTAATTTTCATTTATTTATTTTTCATCTCTTTTATAAATATTTAAAACATAAATTATTTTGGTGGACAAATCAAATGTTTATCCACATTTTACTTTTGTTTTAATAGTTCATAAAGAATATAAAAGTACAAATCCTACTGTTATTTACAACACAAAATTGAAATATAATGTGTTTAAGCTTTGATTGGAGCCAACCGAATCACTAATCCAATTCACTTTTTCTTTTACATCTTTTAGGGAGTCACAACTGTTTTAATACAAAATTTGGTAAATATTAGATGAGTATTGACCAACCAAATCCAAATTTATGAACTTCTGTTAGCTCAAAATTTCTCAACTTGCAGATTTTAGGTGGCCTTGCTTTTGAGAGCCTATCAAATTATTTTCTTCCCATCTAATTATCCTTGGAGGATGCCGAGACGCATCAATAGAATGTCACTTATCATGTTATTTAAATAAATTCAATAATTCAAAATTAAATTATAATTTGTGCAATTTATTAATTTATTTTTGGAAAATTTGTGCTACTAATTCCTTCGGAAAAACAAAAAATTCCCCGAGATTAGTGATTAAACCGCACCTTCTTATATTTAGACTATTTAAAATGGAATTAGATCCCAAACATATAATTTATCCAACAGTAACGGGAAAACGTAGAGATGGAAGCCTTTTTCTTTGTCAAATTAAATGTTTTTGTACTAATTATAGAAGACCAACAAATTCATGGTCGGCCACAAAAGAAGAAGTGGATGTAAAAGTGAGGAGAGGAAAGAATATTTCATACATGTGGTGGAGCATTTAATAGATTCCAATAGGTTTCATGGTCACACTCGGTTTGATTAATAACCAGCGCTTCTCTCTAAATAAACAAAGCAAAGACTCTACACTCTTCTTTATAATAATTAGTTTTCGGTATAATATGCATTTATGCATTTGTATTTTTATTTCTTATAATTAAAGATGGATTGCTTTAATATTTATTATGAGTTTGAATAAAAGCAAAACAACAAATCTATCTTCAAAAATTGTGCAGATATCTTAAAAGTTAAATTCCCATAAATAAAAATTAGTTTGAGAACTGATATTAGAGTATGATTTAATTTTCATGTTTAACATAATAATATATAATTTTATATAATTTTTAAATTTAATGTTAAAACATAATTTCAATTTTTTTAGTTGTAATGTTGAAAACTATTTTTTAACATTTTTCTGTTAAAAATAAAATAATAATGTTATTAATTAAAGAGTAAAATCAAATTGTACCAAATATAATCAAATTGAGCATATATTAATAACCATATTCTCATATGTTACCAATTGAACAACATCACTTTCTAGGTTAACTTATTATACAAATAAAAAATATTATTGATATGATATTATTGAATGTGATTTGGTAAATTTTAATTTTAATTGATATACAATTATAGCACTAATTAAATGATGATTAATTTAAACAAATAAAAACAAATATTTTTTTAATGTCAATTCAGTAATATAATAAGCAATAAAATATATTATTATCGATTCAAAAGTTTTGAAAACTCGTGCTTTTATATATATTATTATAGATTATAGATAAAGAATACATTATTAATAAAATAATTAAAACTATAATTATTTTTATATTGTATTGTATTATATTATTGATTTTATAGATTAAAAAAATGGAAAACACAGATAATACAAAATAATAATTATTAATTGATTGATTTTTATTATTTATGTAATTAAAAAAACTTGAATTTTTATTATTTTAAATTTATCCAATTATATTGAGTCATTTTGTAGATTTATAATTTTATTAATTGATAATATATTAGGTTATTTTTTGAGGTAGAACTTTTAAGAGAATTTATTATCATATTAATTTATATTATTTTTATTATTATCACATAATAATATTAATAAATTATTATTCTAATATCAATTTAGTAATATAATTAATAATAAAAGATATTATTGTCAATTTAAATTTTTTCAAATTCGTACTTTTATATATGTTATAGATTATTTTTTAAAATATTTCATACCTTCTTGCTTTTGTGGTCAGTAAGTTCATTTTTTGGGGGTTGGATAAGCTCCATTATGGTAAGAATATACTCATTTGAGCAAAAGGGTAAAAAAAAATGAGATTGAAATCCATGTCATTAGAAAAAGGCTCGAATATCATATTGAAGAAAAGGAAAGCTTATGAAATGACTTTAATTAATTTATTAATAGAGATTTCAAATATAAATGATTACATATGAAATAAAAATAAGATAAAATAATAATTTAAAATTAAGGTAAAAGATAATGACAAATTTATGTGAATCTTTCAAATCTTACAATTATATTATTGATAAATTATGCAATTATCATAATTTATTATAAAATTACAAGTAAATTCATTAATTCATTTAATGAATGAAACCATATAATTCAAAGAAAAAAATAATGAAACCATACAATTCAGAGAAAAAAATAGTAAACACTCGTCATAGATGGTGAATGACAAGCTCTATCAACACAACAAAGGCTTTAGCCTCAGCATCAATAGAACATTATGACACCTTGATAATTAGAATTGTTACAACTCAAGCACGACGTATCTAGAGTGGTTACAAGCACTTAATATGATAAGGAAATTAGTCCCGGATGGTCCAAAGCGGCGAGCAAAAATTGACAAAAGAATCAAGCATTCACTAAACTAGAGAAGACGACAACAAAACCATCCTTAAAATCATTGTAAAACTAAGATTACATGCATAAGCAAAAGTAAAAAAGTGCTACAAGTGTAGACAAAAACTTCCAAAACTGAAAACTTATTAAACAATGGAAAAACAAATAAAAAACATATAAAACTTAGAGACAACACAAGTCCAAATTGACACGTAAAATCATTTATTATTCTGAAATACTTTCAAAACAGAAATAAATTAAGAAGTCGACGAAGAGCCACCCACTTTCCAAGAAAAATTAATGGTGGCCGGTGGAGTTTTAGCAAACGACATGCACCGATATCTATTTATCACAACTTGTGAAGACAACAAAGATACCCACAAAATAAATCTGTAAACTGAAAAGAGAGAAGACATGTGTAGTGAATGAGAACAAGAAAGAAAGAAAGGGTTGATGGGAGAGGAAAAAGGCGGGCAATAGCCAAGCCGGAGGCTGACACCGCCGCTAAGCAATACAAAAGATAAGAAGTTTTTAACATAAAATTAAATAATTTATATTTATTTTTAAGGTTTTTTAAATTTTTTAGAATTATTGCTAAGAAAAATTAAAAAAAAATCAAATTGACATTTTAGCTATAGTATAAGGACTAAATTAGTAATTAACCATTTAAATTAACGTTCAACGTCATCATTTAACATATAAAATTTAAAGAAAGAACTAATTTACAAGTTTCGAAATATATAAAAACTAATTATTTTTTTTTAATAAAGAAGTCAAAAATGCAATCCACCCTAATTATAACGTTACACTTGTAATCAAAGGAGGTTAATTTTATAATTAAAAATGAACCTCCTCATATTTTTAATTATTTTCTTTTTCATATATTTTTTAAATTTTGTTTATCATTTTCATCCACCCACAAGTGGGTGCCTCGTATTTAAGGTTTTTGAGTGTGACTCAAAAAATACGGCCAAAGAGACGTCTCCATTCACACGGCCGACATTTCATTTCAAAAGTCGCAAACGGCTCGTAGCAGTCGTCGCTGTGCAATCTTCCGACAATCACATCAACAAAGTTGGAACTTAAGACAACTCAAATATCAATTTGTCAAGGTCCAGCTTCTCCTTTGAAAGGGATTCCTCCACCCTTTATATTTCTGCCGTAACCACCATGGCACCCTTACTTGACCTGTATTATATTGATGGAGTTCTTTTACCATAAAATTGGTTAAACTCTGCAATTATATTTAGTTTGTGTATGAGATATCACCTCATCACTTTATTGATGAACAAATTTACCAACTTAGAAACCCTTTAAATAATAATATCGATTTTGATACATAAAAATCAGAACTGTTATTTATTTCTGTCATTTTAGTTTTCTATATTTTGTTTTAATTTACATACATACATACGTATTTAAACAACTATAATATAAAATTAAAATTAAACCGCGGAAAAAAGGGGACAAAACTTGGATCAGCCCCTAGATCAATATCCAATTAATTATTCAGCCCACTTAATACTGAGAAGAATATATATATTCTCTTTCTTTTGCTTTTTCATTTTTATGAAAAATTGCATGGTGTGAAAGGCGACGAAGGAAACAAAAGGAGTTCTCTCTTCTTTTCTAACATCAAAAAGAAAAGGAAAAAAGAACATATGCATTATAAAAAGTGGATATATTGATACCAATTTGGGTTGACCCAAGAAGAGAATTAAGAATCAAGGTTAGATAGCAGGTATGCTATGCCAAAATACGAGGCTTTTTCATGGCCATTCAACAGGCACTACCTTTTAGCTATAAAACCTTAATTCAAAACATCTTCTTGAATCAAAACAAGCTAGTATCTTGGATCTAAGTCTGAGTTCTGTTGTACATGATCCAATAAATGGTAAGCACAGAGCATACTTTCAAGACTTAAGAATCATTCATGAAATTCATGATTCTTCCTATCCTTGCTTAAACCCAGAAAAGAAAGGAAAGAGTTTAGAAAGCCATAGTATAAGAAAACACACTGGAAAGATCAAATAATTTTGATAATTAGTTTATATAAACCCTGAAACTTAAATCATTATGTTAATAACTATGTAATCAAATAATTTTAAAAGAAAAACCTTAAATCCTATAAAAAATTATATGTTAAAACTTTTCTATTTATAGTTTATGTGCTCAGGGTAAAGTGTATGATGAATAATGCTCCCACTTATGGAGGTCTCTTTCTAAGTTATGGCCTACATTCCGGGAGAATCTAATTTGGTCCATTGGAGATGGCGCTTATGCACGCTGTTGGAAAGATCCTTGGATTCCATGTATGAGTTCTTTAATCTCAAAAATTCCATCTTTTTCTAACATTGATTTGGACTGTTGTGTTAAGGAGTTTGTCAAATCGGATGGGAGTTGGAATCTGGACCGGTTCCTTGTCTGGTTATCTGAGGACGTGATTTCCAGGATTACTAGTATCCCTCCTCCACATCTAGACTCCGGGCAGGACAGGGTCATATGGGCTCGATCAGCTTCAGAAGCCTTCTCTGTTCGCAGTGCATATTGGACTTTAAAAGAAGACACTTGGAATTCTAGAGATGAGCACTGGAAATTTATTTGGAAATATTCGGGACCACAAAGAGTTAGGGTATTCCTCTGGTTGGCTTTCAAGTAAAGACTCCTTACCAATGCGGAGCGTGCACGAAGAGCAATCGGACATAATAGTTCTTGTACCTTGTGTGGGCACGAGGTTAAGGATTTGGCTCACGTTCTTCGAGACTATCCTTCCGCGAAGGATGTGTGGTTGCTAGTGCTTCCAGAACATCTTAAACAAATGTTCTTCTCTACCTCTTTTTCTGATTGGCTTTTACTTAACCTTTGTTGTCATGAAAGTTTGCAGGATAGTGGTCTCACTTGGTCATCATTATTCAGACTAATTGCTTGGCGAATATGGAAGAATAGAAATCTTTTTATTTTTCAGAATATCTCCTGGGATGACTCCATCAAGTGATCAAGGTCTCTAGGCTGGCTTTGGGCTCGTCAAGTATGAATCTAATATTCGTGGGCGACAAAGGAATAATCCGATTCAATTCGATTAACAACTCGGAGGATACTTAGATCTTTTATCCATTGGATGGGGCCGTGACGTAAATTCGAGACACGCGCTGCACAGGAGGTGTGGTCAGGGATCAAGATGGAAATTGGATAGTGGGATACACTCGCTTCTTAGGAGTTTGTTCTCCGTTTGAGGCTGAAGTTTGGAGCATACTTGATGGAGTGCTTATTTTGCTTAACAAAGGTTACAGACGGGCTATTATTCAAACTGACAATCTTGAAGTAGCCCAAATCCTGACGGACTTGAGTTTAGAAGATTCTGGGATTGCCGTACTCAGAAAGACTCAACATATCATGAAGGCGGAAGGATAATGGAAGATCAAACACATTCCAAGATCTCGGAACTTAGTTGCAGATCGCCTAGCTAAACTCAGTTTGAGTTGGAAAACAAGCCTTCAAATCCTTAATGAGGCTCCGGAGGAAATAAGTGATTTGTTACAAGAAGAAAATGATAATGGTTGTTTTATGTAGTTGATGTATTCATTTTTTCTCACCAAAAAAAAAGCACTGTTCATACATATTAATTTAAAATGTATTCATTATGACTAAATAAATTAATTATTAATGAATATACTCATTGATGACATATTTAGAAAAATAAAAGCGCTTTGACCCACAAATGATAAATTTCCTTTTAGGTCCTCTAGAAATTGTTATATTTTTGAAGTTAATACAATGATAAAATTTCTTATTAAACCCCAAAATATTTATGATTCAACTATGGCCCCTCCAAAAATGGTAAATTTATAGTTTAATTCTTCTAAAAATTGTAAATTTTAAGTTTATACAATCATAAAATTATTATTTAATCCCTCCAAAAGTTTATACATTTCATTTTAATACTTAATAACTTGTGATACTTTCATCTTATTACATGTATAATCGACAATTTTGATAATTCTTTTACAGTTTTTTAAATAAGTTTTTTCTAATAATTTTATAGTTTGTTTTACCTTTTTTTAGTAATTTTTATATTTTTTTAGCATTTTAATAACTTTTTTATTTTCAAAATTTAAATATTTTAAAAAAATTACAGTTATTTAATCCCAATAAAAGATTTATATCCATCACTTTAGAAATATGGTGACCATTTGGATTCTTAGCTCCACCCATTGTAAAGCAAACCCAATCCTCTTCTTTCGTTTTCTTTATATTTCAATTTCCATATTCGCTCATTCTTTTCCGATTTGATCGTCAAAGTCTTACATCGGAACCTTATTCTGACCTCTTGATGGAGATTTCTAAATCTATTTTAGTACTAAAGCTTGATATTTGTTTTCTAATAAAACTGGATCCTTTTCTCTTTTAAAAAATAGGATCACGCATGGATATTTTAATACTAAAGCTTGATCTTAATATTATTTTCAACGTCACCTAAAATCACTTTAACAAACCTTCCAATATTTAAATAATGAAACACAAGTGAAGTCAAAAAATTCTTTTGGGGAGTTGGAATTAAATTGTATAATTTTACAATAGTAAAAATATAATTTTACTGTTTTAATGGTCTATATTTTTATAATTTTTAAAAGATTAAATCAAATTTTTATAATTTTTAAAGGAACTAAAGTACACTTTTACCACTACTAATTTAAAATTTTATAAACTATAAAAAAACTTAAAATAAAATTTCTTTTCCATTGCCCGGCCCCTTCAATCCCCACTATCAATTTAATTTGTGAATAAACTACAATTTATCAAGACCACTTTTATGTTAACATAAGACTAATATCGTCAATTATTCGATTTAAATAAAGGTTGTTTTAGTTTTAAATCTCATTTTTATATATAAACATATGAGAAATTGGTTTAATATTTTAAGTTTGTTCATTTAATTTATTTATTGGTTTCCTACAATAGAATGTGTTATATCTATGATGGTTGAACATTTCTTTTTTTAATTTGACTATTGATGGATCGTATAATATAATCCGATAAAATATAAAAACATTTTTTTTGGGATTACTTCGTCTTACTACATTTAACATTGATCATATCTTCCAATAATAGTATGATCTTGATTTTGATTTTATTATTTTATATTATATGTATTATAAATATAGTGATGCGGTACAAAAATTTAAATTTAAATTTTAAAAATGATAATATTAAAAGAAATAAATATAAACTTTAAAATAATTATTTTTCACAAATAATAAAACATACATGAAATATTTAGGAGTTGCTAATATAAGTTAAAAGTATCTATCCCTTTATTAATTCCACATGTGAAATCTAAAAAAAAATTATTCCGATAATCTTTTAGGAAAATGTCAACCAATGACCTGTGATACTACTACACTGGTATGCATATAAAAGAACTGCAATTAATACATATTTTTCTTGAACTTATAAAATAATATAGGATAAATTATATCTACAGTCATTGTAATCTTTTTTTTTTAATTTATTCACTTTAATTAAAATAATTATTTAAATTAGTCACACTGTTAAGTTTCATTTGTTATTAACGGATTATTGATGTGGCACATTAGCTCATTAAATAACCGACACATGAAATATTTCTTTTTTAAATTTTGACTAAAGCTTAGGAACGTCTCTTTAATTAGTATATTTTTCTCTAAAAAAAAAAAGATCTATAAGCTTTAGTCAAAAGTAAAAAATTAAAATGCCATGTATTAATTATTCAATGAGTTAATGTGTCATGTCAACAATCCATTAGTAGCAAACATAAATTTTAATCGTAATAACTAATTTACATAATTATTTTAATTAGAGCGACTAAATTAAGAAAAATAAAATTTAGAAGGATCAAAATAGGATAAACTCTATTTTAAACTGAGCATGAGTGGAGTTTATCCAATAATATATATTAAATGCAGAGAGAGTAAATAAGAAATATAGTTATAAGTAGAGACTAAGTGAACCCTATATCCTCATATTTGGTATCGAAATCCTATACAAAAATCATTGGAACCAACTCGTATTAAGCCTTCCCTATCGCCTTTGAAAATTGAATAATTTGATGGATACCGCAAACAAAAAAGCGAAAAGCAATGCCCATCCAACGATCACAGCAGCCACCACGCCCACAAAATCATGCCTGAAACCAAAATATTTCTTCAGAAACTCTTCAGTGGTTTCTCCTGCATCAAGGACATCCTTTACATCACCATACTGTGACACTATCAATCCATACAAAGTCCAAGCCATCGGGCAAATCCAATAGTTCCACCTCCACCATATCGGAATTCTCTGCAAATTTAACCATCGGCAGAGTGAAAAAGCTTGCAAACAACAATAATATGGATTCCCACCAAGAGCTGAGCTTTAATGGATTACCGTGCGAGGGACTATGAATCCTGTGAAGAGATTCCAAAGCCCATAACATGCAGTAGAAATGATTGCAGCAACGTGGAATTTTGGTGTTATAGCCATGGTCATCATGCCAAAGAAGGTGAAGTATAGCAATGTGAAATACATGAAGAATATGTACCATAAGAATTTAGCAGGACTCCATTCGAATGCCATCATTGAATACACAATGATGCCATAAGTCGCTGCTTGCACTAAGATATATGGTAGCTCCACAACAACCTGGGGATAAATAAAATGGTCAAATCACTTAAAGGGCGATGCTCAAACGTATACTAAAAGCTACGTGAGTGTCAGGGTATGCATCGGGTCGTGTCTGACACAGGTATTTCTCACCTGTGCAAAAGCATAGGCCATAGGTGAATACATTCCAGCGGCTTTTTCCCTATAAAAGACTGTTCGCTCGATGTGGACTATTGGTTGTATACTGGCAGCATTTTGGACACCAAGAAAGAGAACAGCGGCATACATAGAACCCATTGAATTAAAAAGGTCTTGATATCTTGTTCTGTGGTTTTCAAATGTAGCAATTAGATTTTAAAAAGGGAATAAGAAATTTAAGGTCGTAACTTTCAACATCGGTTCGAGTTTAGTTTTCTGTAGTTGTTTACCTTTTGGAGCCAACGTTCCAGAACATTGTTCCAAACATTAAGGCTATGACAGTGGTGAAGAAAAATCTTACGGCAGTGTATGACGTATTTCGCCAGTATGACCATCGTTGTTTCCATAAGCAAACCAAGAACTGCGAGAAGAATGACCGCGAGTACCGAGTTGGGAAATGAAGTTGTTTTGAACCAGGAGAAGGCACGTTCAATTGTTCAATAAGTGCTTTATTTCTCCTGTGAAACATATCACATGAAACAGGTTCAGGCTACTGTTTTATGATGAAATCCTATGGCAATATGTTCAGATGCAAAACTGTCATCTTTTCACTTACTTGTGCAGTTCTGAACTTTCGTATAAATCAGCAAAATCAACCCCCAAAGCCATCTCCTGCTCCGGAGTTGAAACTTCTAACATCCAAGTTGCTGGGTTATAGCCGTCTTTTATTCTGCTGATTCCCTCAATTCCCTTGATGATTGAATAACAAACTTTTAAGTATATCATCAGCAAGTAACCATGAATGATTGATTTAATTTTATTTTTTTCTGTTGAACATTGAAGTTTACCTCAAAGTACTTTATCATGTCACATGAATTGTGACCCAATGGCCCTACATATATCTCTTGTCCCCCTTGCTTCAAGAACAATAGCTGCAATGGATGTAGGTCACAAATCAAGCTTGGTTATAATTGAACAAGAGCTTACACTTCTTTGATGCTTTTAACATTTCTTACCTCGTCAAAAGCCTCAAATATATCAATGCCAGGTTGATGGATGGTACATACAACTGTTCTTCCAGTGTCTACTGTGTTCCTAACCGTTCTCATAACAATTGCAGCAGCTCTTGCATCAAGCCCTGAAGTTGGTTCATCCATAAAAATTATTGAAGGGTTGGCAACTAGCTCAACCGCAATAGTTAGCCTCTTGCGCTGCTCGAGTGACAAACCGCTTACACCAGGCAAGCCAACTAAAGCTTGCCTCAAGGGGGTCAGTTCAACGAGTTCCATGACTTCCTTAACGAACATCTGCAAACAATTGTAGAATCTCGGTTTAGATCACGAGTAAATGGAACTGCACATATTGACAGCATGCTTTTGGACACTACCTTCCTGGTTTCAGAATTCACTTCAGGATCTAACCGGAGCCAAGCCGAGTAAAGCAATGATTCATAGACCGTTAGATGAGGGGAATGGATGTCAGTTTGCTCACAGTAGCCGGATATACGAGCAAATGTTTCTTGCTTTTTCGGGAACCCAGAAATTTTGATGCTTCCCTCAATGTACCCTCCAGTTTTCCTACCAGCCAGTACGTCCATCAAAGTGGTTTTACCAGATCCACTAACACCCATCAGGGCAGTGAGAACACCAGGCCTGAAAGCACCGGTTATCCCCCTCAAAAGCACCAATCTATCTTCAGTCACTCCCTGGGCCTTCATTTCCTGAAATTTCATTTCTAACTGTTATTATTCATAACCATTTTACTTCAGAAATAATCTTCTCCATTCTACAACATATCTCAAGTGCACCTGAGGCATATCTATTGCATAAATAATCTTCTCAAAGGTAATGCAGTGTTGCAGAAATGGAAGAATCATGCCCTTTTCCCTGTACTGTATTGTATCCGGATCAGCTTCTGTCCTCAACAGGTCTGTAAAATTAATTATTTTGGCATTAGATATCAAAATGTGCCGATTGTAAGACATTTGCTTCAACATTATAAATACACAAGTTCAATCCTTGGTGTTGATTCTAATCTGAGCAAATATAAACACACTATTATCAATGCCATTATCCATCCAAGTTTGATGACCAGTGTTGCTTCCCTTGTGCTGCAACTGAGCATCTACTCCATTTCTATCATCATCTTCATTGTTTTGATCTTCTGATTTTACCCTCTGGAATTCATCCAAGGCTGCACCAAATATTGTCAGCACATCATTATTTGTACATACACATATATCAGTTAAATGACTTGGAGTAGAGAATTAAAGACACTCACGATTGAGATAAGTGAGAGCCAGGGTATTTAAGAAATTTAATACTAATATGAATCCCACCAATGCGCCAACTCCTATCCAATACCAGTAGGCTTCTGAAAAGAACCCGCGAGACTTTAAAACTAAAACTCCTAGCTTTTCGGTTGTAAATGGGAGAACCTATATCAGAAAGTCAGTTAGGAATTAGCTTTACTTGATAACCTGACAAACAGATGATCAAATGGATAGAGTTAAAAGGGTAAGCCAAGTGCAAGGAGGCTTCATTATTGTGGGGTTTGGGCAAGAGTCAAATGTAGACAGCCTTAACCCTGATATGCCCCCTCAACTGATCCACCAAGGCACACCCTGAAATGCTCACATGACAAAACCAGTTCAAGAAAGTACATGATTCCAGCTCTCTCCAAGGAATTCATTAATTACTATAGCATTCTGGGAGTACATCATAGGTGATATCCAATAAGCCCAGATCCACCATTTCCTAACCTCATCTACAGGGACATACACAGACAAAGTCATCAATATTAATGCTTAAAACTTAACATGTTGTCATGTATGTAAAAGTAAAGTTGTTCGCTTCTTATACCTTGAGACAAGACATATCCACAATTTGCAAAAAGAACAAGCAGACAAAATGAAGATAATGTGTTAGTAACAGTCATCTCCCTACCCAATGCTGCAACTAGTCGAAACAGCGCAGAAGACATTTGGTTCGTTAGCACCAGCAAAAGAAACTGCTTCAAAAACCTGCAACACGCTATGTTCCGGTGAATGAAGACATATGAGAAGCAATATGCAAATCTAGTATGTCAAAGTATAATTCTTCTCCTTTTGCTTTCAGTTTACCTAAAAATATCAGGATCCAGGCCCATGGCATAATAGGTGACTACCACCCAGAGGGCAACCTCTATGAATGATATAGGAATGTTCAAGATCCACGTAGGGAGGGCATATAGCCATGCAGGATAGAATAAGTTGTCCCTTTGCTTGAAGAAGACTGGAAGCCTAAGACCAGTCATGGCAAGCTCTGATAATCCACTAAACATGAACATAAATACAGAGAAGTACACAGCACCCATCTGAACTATCCCATCAATTGGAGTCTTCTTATGCATTTCAGTTCTCAGGAAGACGGTTGATCCTATCACTGCCATCACTACAAGCTACAAGCACAAACATAAAACCCCAGTCCTAATCAACTGTGCTAGATTAAGACTAGAAAAAGACACTGCATTGTAGAGTCCTACCTGTATAAGCTTGAAGATGTATATGAAGGAGTTCCTCTTCATCAACAAAAGTTCTTTTGAGAAGCAAGCTTTGAGAAGCTCCATTTTGTTAACACCATAATTCTTGGTCGTCAAAAGAGTAGGATCACTTCGATTCTTATCGAAGGGAGTTGCAAGATCATCCTGCAATCTTTTTCCCACATGGAATGATTGGAATGCCTCCGCAAATTCTTCCACCGTGACAAAACTGTAGGCCTTGTCAGTTTGATTCCAATACTGTCTCTGATCTTTCCTCGATGTAACCTGAAAATGAAGCCTAAAATTAAATATACGACACTCCCAGCTCTATCTGTGGTGCACACCTTAAATACCATAACAAGAACAGTACTATCTGCACAATGGAAGGTATTTGATAAACATTGTAGCTTAATTCTCTGAATAGTCATTTATGATTGCTGATGATGCATGAAAAATTTGACAGAGAAAAGCAACATGCACTCTTACTTCTTGTAAGAAGTCTGCAACACCCTTTCTTGCTGGACATTTGAAACCCATCGATTCGAAGAACTCAAGCACATTTTCACGGGGACCCTGGTACACAATCTGGCCATCTGACAAGAGAACGATATCATCAAAGAGTTCGAAAGTCTCTGGTGCTGGCTGTAGGAGAGAAATGAAGGCAGTTCCGTTCAGAATGTGAACTTTTTGCCTCAGCGATTTGACAATTTGGTATGTGGTTGAACTGTCCAGGCCAGTGGATATCTCATCCATGAGCAGCAGTTTTGCTGGTCCAGCCAACATTTCACCTATAAGACAATCCACAGAGAGAGTTTGCATTGTACTAAGGCGTTGGAAATTAAAGTGGCGCACATGATAAAATTAGAATCTAGTGGACCAACGCTTTACCGGTTGTTACTCGCTTCCTTTGTCCTCCTGAGATACCCCTAATCATTTCATTCCCCACCAGGGTATCTGCACAATTTTCTAGTCCTAAAATCTGCAAGCATGGAACAAGGTAATTAGGCATGAAGCAAAGGGGTTTCTTTTCTTCACTTCCATTGTCTAGGTTATTGATCTGAATCACAATACCTTAATAATGTAATCTGTGATTACACTTGTTTCTTGACCCCCAATGGATGCTGCCTGGAATATTAGAATATTGTTACAACTAATAAAATAGAATATAAGCCACCCAAGTTCAAGGCCTTGATTTCATTCATACAACACTGATGTCAAACCGAGATAATAGTTTCCATAATTTATTTAACCCAAAAATTTCCCATCACCTTTTCTGTTCATATAAATCCCAAATGCTAAGAAACCAAATTTAGGCTACATATGCATTCGGTTCAGTTGTAAAAAGTAAATTTCTTACCTTCATGAAGGCATCAATATCAGGATCAGGTTTAATATTTGCAGCTTTCTCCCTTCTTGCCAATTCTGCTAGCATCTCTGCAATCACAAGCATGTTGATTAGTTAAATTTTAAAACAAGAATTATTTAACTCATGAATGCATATAAGTTGGTCCGGCCTATTGCTCTTTCCTTGTGCGTATTTATGCGTAAAAAAACCAGATTAAAAACTTGAAAAAAAAAAGGAGAAAAAAATTGGGATACTCTTTAACTAACCATAACTGGGCCCAACACCCTGGCATCTAGCAGAGAAGGCTATGGTTTCTCTTACTGTCCATTCTGGGAGATGAAGATCATTTTGACCAATGTATGCAGCAATTCTCTGTGGCACAAAATCTTTCATTTCATGCCCATTGTATGTCACCCTCCCTGAAAACTGTAACAGATGTTTAAGCTTCTTTAGATGTTAATCAAAACTAGTTTACTAACACATATAGCTAAAATCTGAGAGAAGAGTTTAGAACTTTCACCTTTAGGTCACGATTAAGCTTTCCTGCCAATGCTAACAAAAGTGTAGTCTTTCCAGAACTTGGAGGACCCAACAGCAATGTCATTCTGTATATAATATATAAACAAATGTATAATGAACTAAAACCCAAAACTAAAAACTAGGTAATGTGAAAAGGCATAGCTTCTCACCTGCATGGCCTAATGGTTCCACTTACATCCCGAAGAATAGACAACTGTTTCTTTCTACTAGAAAGCAAATGCAGGCAATGCGAAATGCTCTTCAAAACCAAAAGAAGCTAGGTTAAGACTAACAAGAACAAACCCTTTTTCATGCATATTAAAAGAAAACGATAGAAAAAGAAATCCATAATAACCTCTAGTTTATTGATAAAGAAATTGAAAAACGAAGGTAATGCCCTGCTTCCTATATATGCTTCTGCCTCAACTTTTAAATGCTCATATCTAACTTCAAGCTTGGGAATTTCAATACCAACCCTGTCAGATATCAAGAAACACTGAGAACAACCCAAGAGAGAGAGAAAAAGAAAATTGCTAATGAAACAGCAAAAAGAAGAGTTTCTTGCCTGTCAACTCGCTGTCTGACCTTTAACAAGAAACTTTCATTGTCCTTTTCAGTATGTTTAATCAACCTATCCATCAATTTCTTCCTTTCTTCATGCCCAAGTTTAGGCACATCAACTTCGCTTGTCTCACCAGGCGAGGTGGTCAACAGAGCTTTCTTTAGGCGAGCAAATGTTGGAAGTCTTTCAATGGCTGCCCATTTCAATGCTTCTTCGTCATCATCGTCATCTTCTTGTCTGAAAGATCTCGAGAACACATTGTAACCGGTGTCCCTCCATCTGGAAGAACCGTTTGCTCGTAAACTATTACTTGCTTGATAAAGATCATTTCGCTCCATTGCCAATCACCAATACAAATTGTTACTAACGTTAGAAATCACTAAACTAATGTTACGTCTATTATATGTTAATGTTTGCAACTTTGGTACTTGGTTTAGAGTTATTTATTAAAAAGTGTCAAGATCCAACTTCATCCCTAGAACTAGAAATCTAGTACTACTGTTCAGAAATTTCAAGCTTAAACATTCCTTCCAAAATTCTATGTATCTGTACCTGTTATCATTTGAGCCTACTCAATTATTCATGTGGATGAAAATTGATTATTGATAAAAAAAAGTTAAATGAAAATTGATTAAGGAATAATATTAAATTAAACAAAAAATATGGAGGAGTAATAACTAAATAATAAATTTATTTAAATATAATTAAACATTAATCGTACTTTCGGATATAAGACCTTGAATTTAAAGGTTTAGAGTTTTGAGTTTAGAATATGCACAAATAATACATTAAATATTTTCTCATTGATTAATGGTATGTGTATATAATTTTCAATTTTTGTACAAAATAGGGACTAGTATTAATAAATTAAAATCAATTAAACCAATGAATTTGTACTATTTTTTCAATATTAATCAATTACATTTATCAATCTAAGTGGTTAGTTTGGTTCATTTTTCACGGATTATAATTAGAGCCCAACTTATTTCAATTACATCAAAAAAACATTAATAAATTATTTGACCTTAATCCAATTCCAAATTCTAACTTTTCTTTTTTCTTGATAATAAACCATTAATAAATTACTTTCTTTTTTCTTTTGTTAGGTAAAATATAGAATTTGTTCATGATAAGATTTTGTGTCAGACAGAAGAAATTAATTATATTAATAAATTTTGAGACTTATGAGGGTGGGCAGTGGGTTTTTTTTCCTGTGTCATCCCACATTACGTATAAAAGAGACGAGATTTCATTAATTGTATATTAACGTAATTTTGAAATATTTTACTTTTCTTTTTTTGTAAGAAATAAATAGCATAGAGGTCGGTAATGGCTACCATAGCCTATAAATGCAAACCAAAAGCTACCAATTGCTCTGGTTGTTAAGAGATTACTTATAATTACAAGTTTCAACCCTGCATTTATTTTTTTAGTTTAGTTTTTTAAACTCGAATTGGGAGTTTGACAAATATATAAGTAAATGTGGCACTTATCATATCCTTAATTCATTTATGGGGTCTAAAAAAATTCTATTGATGATATATTAAATAATTGTCCATTGCATATATCCAAAACATGGACGAAATAAAAAAAAAAAATTTAGGGGGGAGTCGAAATTAAATTATAATTTTTACGATAGTAAATATATAATTTCATCATTTTAATAGGTATATTTATAATTTTTAAAAAATTAAATCAAAATTTTTAAGGAAATTAAAGTGTAATTTTATTTTTATTAATTTAAAATTTTTAAATTTTTAAAGGAACTGAATGAAAAAATTTCTATTTTTTTCTTAATAAATTTCCATTTATTAAGAAAAAAACATATTTCAATATCTTGCTCGTGAAGTATTTTTTTTCTTTTTTTAAGTATCGTTACTGGTTTAGCAAAAAAAAAAAGTCTTCTCTTCATTCAACATTTATTTTCTCCATGAACGGGTATAACAATGTTTTCCTTAAAACTTTGAAATATAAACCATTAAAACGAATGATAAATTTTCGTTAATTTAGAGTTTATCATTGGAGTCTTGAATTATTTTAAGTAATATTCATTAAGAAAGAAGCTAATACTACATAGAGTAAAATCAAAGCATAAAAATTTCAAGGAAGCAGGCTTGAGGATTTGGGCCAAATCTGCAAACCGAGTTCAAAGTATTTGGGCCGAATATGTTTCATCCTTCACCGGCTAGAGAAGCAATCAGACCATAAACTTTGTACATCTAAAAAAGAAGTGTACATTGGTTCATAGTTACATACAAGAAAAAACCTTTTATTACAATGACAGAATTTGCACCTGGTAGTAAGCATTGATTTTACAAGAATAAAACATGGAGTTCTAAAACTTGTTTCTAAATAATAATTCAAATAACCTCTTGATCCAATAGTAAATGTTTCATATTATAGGTATAAGAGTTTGGGTTCCATCCCTCCCTCAATTGTATTAAAAAAAAAAAAATTTCTTACCACCACATTTACAAAAAAAACCTATCGTCTCTGGAAATTGAACATCTTTATGGCCACAGCAAAGATTGTTCCAAAGAGAACTGCGAAACTCATAATCACAGCAGCAACTAATCCCAGGTAATCATGCCTGTAATCATAATTATTTCTCAGGTACTGCTTCACCGTCTCATTGTTGCCATCTTCAAGCAGTTCGTTTATATCTCCAAATTGTGAAACAAACAATCCATACAAGGTCCAAGATACTGGACAAATCCAATAGTACCATCTCCACCATACTGGTATACTCTGTAATTGGTGAATGATAGAAAAGAGTGGAAATAAGGTTAGTTTTTGTGTATATATGCTAAATAGACCAGTAACCTAAACCCCAGGTTTAATCTTGTTGGTTTGTAAGCTATGGTCTTCTTTATATCGAAAAAAAAAAAGGGATATCAAATTATATAAATGTAGCACTTACAGGTCGTGGGATGAGGAAACCCGAGAAGACATTCCATAGTCCATAGAATGCTGAGGATACTATGGCTGCAATGTGGTGGTTTGGTGTGACTGCAACAGCCATCATGCCATAGTAGGTGAAGTAAAGTAAGGTGAAGAGCATGAAGAAGAGATACCAAAAGAACTTGGCAGCCGTCCATTCGAATCCAATCATAGAATACACTATAATGCCATACACAGAAGCTTGAACAAAAATATAAGGTATCTCTACTAAGACCTGCAATGGCAAAATATGGATTTAATTATAATGCGCATACAACTTTCTTAAAGAATTCAACTACTCTTCAAAATGTGAAAATTATTTACCTGTGCAATGGCATATGGCATGGCAGAATACATTCCAGCAGCTCTTTCTCTATAAAAGACTGTTCTTTCGACTGACACAACAGGCTGCACAGATGAAGAGTTCTGGATACCGATGAAAAGAACAGCAGCATACATTGAACCCATTGCATTGGACAGATCTTGTATTTTTTTCCTATAATTTTACAATGCAGAGACAATTAGATAATGAAGCTGACTTATGAAAACCAATATTGAAGCTTGAGCTTTTGTAATTGAACTATTGCTTACGTTTTTGACCCAAGGTCCCAGAACAGCGTCCCAAACATCAATGCTATGACGGTTGTAAAGAGAAATCTTACGGCAGTATATGGTGGGTTGCGCCAATATGACCAGTGTTGCTTCCATAAACAAGCTGTGCACTGCGTCAAGAATGATCGAGAATACTGTGTTGGGAAATAAAGTTCCTTTGCACCGGGAGCAGGTTTGCTTAAATCTTCAATAAGAGCTTTGTTTCTCCTGAACAAATGACATGATGCATCAGTAGCAAATTCAAGGTAGCCAAGTTAAATAAATGACTTATATGCCTTATATATGCAAAACTAAAGTAATTAGTTGAATTTGATTATTTATTTATTTTGGGGCAATGTTGTGCCTAGCTAGCTTATTACCTGTATAGGTCTGAGTTTTTGTAGATATCAGCAAAATCAACACCTAAAGATAACTCTTGCGCTGATGCGGTAACTTCCAACATCCAAGTTGCGGGATTGTATCCATCTTTGATTTTGCTAACACCTTGAATTCCCTGCAGAAGATGGACATCATAATGTTAGATGCACTTTTCATGTGAACCGAGAAATGCATTAAGTTGATGAACTTTGAAAATTGTTGTCTTTCATTACTTCTTACCTCAAAGTATCTGATAAGATACTTAGAATGGTGTCCTAATGGCCCCACATAGATCTCCTGTCCTCCACGTTTCATAAGGAATAGCTACAATTGCGGTTTTATATTAGTTAGGCCATACATAAATGAAAAAGGATAGTATGAAACAGAGATATTATTCATTCTTAACAGTTTTATGCATATCAGTATTTTCATTCTCAATTTTAGAATTTCAATTTGGAATTGATTTTTTTAGGATAAAAATGCTGATGTGACATAACACTATTAAAAAATGGATTCAGATGAGAAGGTGTCACTGATTCATATAATCCTCTAAAAAAACAACCAACAAAAAATGAAGCCACTCCTTTTGAAAATTTAACTTTTTATGTTCTTCACCTCGTCAAACGCTTCAAATATGTCAATACTTGGTTGATGGATGGTACACACAACTGTTCTTCCTGTGTCCACTGTATTCCTAACTGTTCTCATAACAATTGCAGCAGCCCTTGCATCAAGCCCTGAAGTTGGCTCATCCATGAAAATGATAGAAGGGTTTGCCACAAGCTCAACTGCAATCGTAAGCCTCTTTCGCTGCTCTGTTGATAAACCGTTTACACCGGGTAAACCAACTAGGGCATGCCTTAACGAATCCAGTTCCACAAGCTCCATGACTTCTTCTATGAACATCTGAAAAACATATGTTGAGATAAAACCATCAACATAATCCACTAGGAAAATATGTGGTTTTTATTGGACTCTTTTGTTCTGGGTTTTATCCTAGATAAAGTGACTTAAAAACTCTAGCATGTAACAAAGTAAAATAAGAGACAACAGCTTAGGGTTTAATAAATCATAACCTTTCTGGTTTCAGCATCAATGTCATTGGATAATCGTAGCCAAGCGGAATAAAGCAAAGATTCATACACAGTGACATGAGGAGAATGAATGTCATTTTGTTCACAGTATCCAGATACTCGAGCAAAAGTTTCTTGCTTCTTGGGGAAACCTGAAACTGTAATGTTCCCCTCGATATAACCACCAGTTTTTCTGCCAGCAAGCACATCCATTAGAGTGGTTTTACCAGCACCACTAACACCCATTAGAGCTGTGAGAACACCAGGTCTGAATGCACCACTAATACCCTTCAATAGCACCAATCTATCATCTTCAGTGATACCTTGTTCTTTCATTTCCTACAAAATTTCAATTCAATCAACGAACTCTCACATATCTGAACAATTGAACGTATGTGGCTTTTGTACATGGAACCTTATGTTACCTGTGGCATATCAACAGAATAGTAAATGTCTTCAAAAGTGAGAGAGTGCGGCTCAAATGGAAGAACCATTCCCTTTTTCTTTTTGCCATTGGTCCTAAGAGTTGCGTCAGACAAAGAAAAGGACTTGGATGAGGAGGCGCTTCTTTGAATGTCATCTTGGATCTCTGCATGTCAATTAAATTAATGTTGCACATACAATGGCTTGTACACAAACATACCAATCCAAATATATATGAGCTTTCCATACCTGATCTATTTACATGACTTGAGCTATTTTCATGGTCTGTTAACTGAATGCTTCCACCAACACCATTGGCTTGATCATTGCTTTCGGGTTTTTCAGATATTACAGCTCGATTCTTCTCAAAGGCTACATATTTATTTGAAGAAAAAGAATAAAATATTAGCTCTCCCTACCAAAGAGGCATAAATTTTAGTAGGTAAGCTATACTCACGCTTTAGAAAGGTAAGAGCCAGAGTAAAGAAAACGTTGAGCAATACTACAAATATAACCAACGCCCCTACTCCGAGCCAATACCAATATGATTCATGGAAGAAACTTCTAGACTTCAAAACTTGAAGTCCTATCGATTCATTTGAGCCCGGAGGAACCTTCAATATGAAAGCAAGCATAAAAAGATCAGCATATTTTTAAGAGACAACACAAATTATAGACATTTCAACTTCCAAAAGCATTACTCGACTCCACTGGTGCCCGAGGAACTCATTAACCATCAGCGCATTTTGCCCATACATCAAAGGCGAAATCCAGTAACCCCATATCCACCAACCCCTTATTTTGTCTGTAGCATTGAACATAAAAAGTATGTTAAAACTGTTTAAAGCTTAACTTTCATTAAAAGATTTTTTTTGGACTTATTATTATACCTCGTGACAGGACAAAGCCACTTAATGCAAAAAGAACAAGTAAAGCAAATGTCCCAAAAGTGTTGGCAACAATCATGTTTCTAGCGGCTGATGCAATGAACCGAAATAATGAGGAAGCCATCTGGTTAATGAGAACAAGGAGGAGGTACTGTCTAAAGAACCTGTGCCAAAAAAATTACTTCCACGTGTCAATTTGAATCAGAGCTAATAGGAAGAAACTTTGTATTTTACTATTAAAGTTCATAAGATATTTGTGTTTTCATTTATTTTTTCTACCTTTCAACATTTGGATCATATCCGATAACGTAGTATGTAATGAATACCCACACAGAAACTTCTATAAATGTCATAGGTATCTTCAGAATCCATGACGGTAAAGCATAGGCCCACGGAGGAAAGAATAGGAGGTCTCTTTGCTTGTAAAAGACAGGGAGCTTAGTAATGGTCATAGAAAGCTCAGGCATTCCATTGAACATGATAAAAATCATACCAAAAAACAAGGCCCCCATATAGATCCTTCCTCCTTGAACTGAATCTCGATCCATCTCAGTCCTCAAAAAGAGTGTCATGGTAATACAGGACACTATTGTGAGCTAGTAGCACAAAGAAAAAATAAATGAATTAAAAAAAGGAGTAAGTCAAGATCCTTAAAGCTCGATAACTGTACTACAGACTACAGAGTTTAAAAATGTTAGTACGCACTTGTATACACTTGAAGATGTACACGAAAGAGTTTCTCCTCATCAACAGAAATTCCCTTGCAATGCAAGCTTTTAGCAATTCCCACTTCCCAACACCATATTTTTTGGTTGTCAAAGCAGCTGGGTGGCTCTTTTTTTTATCAAATGGAGTTCCAAGTTCCTCCCCAAGTTTCATTCCCACATGGAATGATTGGAATGCCTCAGCAAATTCATTAGCCGTGATAAACCTGTAAGGTTGATCTTTACGTGCCCAATACTGCATTTGATCTTTCCTTGATGTAACCTACAATTAACAATGTTAAATGTGACAGAAGAGCAACTTTCTCTGTATGAACAGGGCATTAAAACTTTTTCAAGACTTACCTCTTGCAAGAAATCAGCCACACCTTTTCTCTCAGGGCACTTAAAGCCCATAGATTCGAAAAAGCTCACCACGTGTTCACGTGGACCCTGATATACAATCACGCTATCAGAAAGGAGAATAATGTCATCAAAAAGATCGTAAGTCTCTGGAGCTGGCTGTAGAAGGGAGATGAGTGCAGTTCCATTAAGAATATGAACAGTTTGCCTAAGGGAGTTCACAATTTGGAATGTTGTAGAGCTGTCCAGACCAGTAGATATCTCATCCATAAACAGTGCTCTGGCTGGTCCTACCAGCATTTCACCTAATTGCATTGACAATGACATAATTAGATTTTGATGATAAGAAAATGTCTACTCTGATAATGGACTAAATGGTGTAATTGACTTCGTGAACTACCTGTTGTGACACGCTTCCTTTGTCCTCCAGATATACCCCTCAACATTTCATTTCCTACCAAAGTGTCTGCACATATATCCAGTCCTAAAATCTGCCAAATTTATTTCAAAGATTTTCAATAAGTGAAGAACTTATTTGTTAGTGCTTCTTGAATAGCTTTCAGTATAATTCAGTTTCTGTAACATTACCTTCATAGTATAATCAGTGATTACATTTGCTTCCTGCCCTTCTGTTGCTATTGCCTGAAATGTTAAAGATGACAAAGTAAATCATGATGAATACAGGATTCTTTATAATAAAGATTCCTGTCAGGTAAAATTAATCTTTCCAATTATATTATATTTTTGGTTTTCAATCAATTATATTTGGGAGAATATTATCTTTGAACATAAGCAACTAATAATTTTGCAGGACACCTTTCAATATGTAAACAAGATAGTCTTTTTGGGAGAAAGGTATATAAGATGTTCATGTTAAGCATTACAATGGCCTCATGGTTCTTACCTTCATGAAGACATCAATATCAGGATCAGGTTTAATGTTTGCTTGTTTCTCTCTTCTTGACAACTCTGACAACATATCTGTAAATAAATAAATAAATAAATTATTTGAAGATTTACATAATAATAATAAATAAATAAATAAAACAAGTGATAACATTTCCATCAAAAGGTCAAAAGAGAAACTCAGAAGGGGTAGAAACCAATCAAACTAACCATATCGGGTTCCAACCCCTTGGCATCTTGCAGAAAAGGCCAAAGTTTCTCTCACGGTCATTTCTCCTAGGTGAAGATCAAATTGACTGATATAGGCAGCAGTTCTCTGAGGCACGAACTCCTTCATGGTATGCCCATTGTATGTCACAGACCCCGAAAACTGCAACAGAATTTTCACTTTCAAATTAGAAACTAAAGCAAAGGCAGAACACAATGCAAAAAACAAGAAGCATAGAAAGGAAATGTGAATTTTGTAGAGTACTTGGAGAGCAGGATCAAGCTTCCCAGCCAGAGCCAACAAGAGAGTGGTTTTTCCGGAACTTGGAGGACCCAAAAGCAATGTCATCCTACAATATATACATGAAAAGATTAATCGTTGATTAATTCCAGGATGGCCCAACTTTTTATTTTAGAAGAAATAATTCATGTGTTTGATGAGAAAAAAGATGACCAAGTTTACCTGCCAGGCTTAATCATACCACTGACATCTTTGAGGATGGTCAGCTTTTTCATTCTACTAGAAAGAATACCCATATTTATCAACAAGCCCTTTAATCACAAAACAAAGTAAAAGGTTAATAAGAATCCTAAACAAAAAGGTGTAAAATGATGAATTAGTTATGATTCTCCAGGTTGGTACCTCAAATATGCTAGTAATGAAATTAAGGAATGAAGGCAAAGCATTGGTTCCTACAAAAGCTTCAGCTTCAATATTTATATTTTCAAATCTGACTTCGATTGTGGGAAGCTCGATGCCAACCCTGAAAATTAGAAGAAAAAAAAATCGAATGTAAATGATTACGGATGCCCGAGAACAGGATCTCAATTAGACAAACTCTTTGTCTTCATTTGTGTCATTCAAGTCTTTCCCTCGAATCATAAAAAAAAAAAAAAAAAAAAAAAAAAACCTTCTTTCCATTTTTTTTTTCCAGTAAAAAGAAAATAACAGAAAAACTTCATACCTATCTATACGGTTCTTGAACTTCCACAAGAACCTTTCATTATCTTCGTCAGCAACTTTAACCAACCTCTCAAGTATAGTCCTCCTTTCTTGCCATCCAAGGTTAACAATATCAATTTCATTGGCACCACCTTGAGAGCTAGTCAATATACCTTTCCTGAGACGAGCAACAGTTGGTAGTCTCTCAATAGCAGCCCACTTCAAAGCTTCTTCATCATCCTCTTCTCGAGAAGACCTTGAAAACACGTCCACCGCACTGTTTCTCCATATGGAAGAGCTTCCTGATCTCAAACTTCCTGCTCGTAAACTTCCCCGTAAACTGTTACTCGCTTTAAGAATATCTCCGGTCTCCATTACCACCAAATCCTAACTCCGACCAATACAATTTCCAAACTTTCACGTTCCCCCCAGCTCAAGTCAATGATTCAAAACAAAATAATAATAATAAATGGAGTCTTAGAAGTTCGGTATCCTTTATTTGTTATCAAACTCTTTGTCTTTGAACATTGACAAGAAAATGTGAGGAGTTTTGAAACTAAAATAACAAAAACCATTAAACCAGTATAAGGGTTGAGGAATAAGCTGATCCTGTAGCAAGAAAACTGGAGGTTTGTGAAATTTATAAGGTTATATTATTAGTTAGAAACTTAGAAATCTTACGGCGGGTTCTTTTTTAATTATTTTTTGTTCTTTGTAATATATTTCAAGGTGGTTTCGTAGGGATTATTATTTATTTTGTCAAAATTCAAACTTCATCTGATCTGTTTTCTTTTTTAAAGGCTCACGTTTGATTTGAAAATTCTTTTTCTCTTGATTTGGTTAATGAATGAAAACACTTCGAATAGAAATAAAAATAAAAATAAAACTAAGAGGAAGATAATAAGAAATAATAATATTATTATAATGTTTAGATGACATACTTGCTGAGCTAGCATCAAAAGGAATGAAAACCCGCTGCCCATTATTTTGCCTCTTTTTGTGCCACCTATAATAATTAAAGAAATACGTCATCATAATCACAGTTAGGTTTGATGATAAAAGTTCTTTTTTTTATGTTAATAAGTGGTTGGATTTAATCTTCTATCTATAGTAATTTAAAAATTCGTGGTCATCGTCTATCTTAAATGAATCTATAAAATGAGGAGGATTAGTCATTAAGTGTATATTTTAGTCACATCTTTTTTATATTGTGGGTAAATTACACTTAGGGTCACTAAACTATTAATAAGTGTACATTTTAGTCACTTAACCTCAAAAAATTACAAATTTGTTATTGAACTATTCAAAATTTTTTGTTTAAGTTACTAAGTTGTTAAAATCGTTATTGTATAACTATCTCTGTTTGTACCACCTGCATCAACCTTAAGTTTTCTTTCCATTTCTCTTCTATAAGCTCGTTCTAGTGGGTACCTTGAGAAATGATTAAAAAAAAAACATGTTTTCTTTATATTTGGGGTAAACTACACCTAATGTAACTAAACTATTAATAAGTTTATATTTTAGTCACTCAAATTCAAAAAATTACAAAACAATTACTGAATTATTAGAAAGTTTTCATTTAAATCACTAGGTTGTTAAAATAGCTGATGTATGGTCTTTTCTGTTCGCACCACCTGCATCAATTAAAAGTGCTTTTTCCTCTTCTCTTCTGTAGTTCAGTTTTTTTATGGAACAACTTTTAATATCATGAATCTATGAATCAAAATTCAAACAACTTTTTTGTTCGATCTCCAACATTGACTGTCAAATTAACTTGGAACTAAAGTATGCTCTTCTACTTATCAATAGGTGCTGGTCCACTGCATTGATCTTCAAATCGTCACTTAGAACTCACTTGTAGGACTTTTTTAAAAAAATAACTTAATAATTCAGTGACTTGAATAAAAATTTTGAAATAATTGAATGATAATTTCATAACTTTTTGAAATTGAATTATTGAAATATAAACTTAAAAATAAATTAATGAATGAGGCATAGTTTATATTTATGTTTTTATTAACGATTTATTTTAACGGCATACCACAGCTACCTTTAAAAAAATTTACCGTTGAAGCAAAAATTACGCTTTCCTCTTTTCAGCACCTTCTACAACCAAAACTTTTTTTGACAAAGTTGGATGGGCATGCCTTTACCGTGATGATGTGGCCAAGAAAATCGTTTGAGCCGCTAGACTCTTGGCTTTTTCCAAGTTGTTAATACCTCTTCAATTTCAAACAAAATTCTTTTCTCTAACACTGAAATGATCATTTATTTTCAAGTTTTACTAATTTGATTGATTGCTTATCTCCTAGGCTATTGATTTTTTTTTTATCACAAGAATCCTTTGGTATCTCTCTTTTTATTTAATTTATTCATTTATAAAATTAAAATAAATTATTTGGTACATTAGGTTAATATTTAACCATACATTAAATTAGATTAGATTAATTTACTACCATAATTCGCGAGCAATTCAAAACCAGAAAAAGCCACTTTTCTAATTAGACCTGATCATGGGTCGGGCCACCCGGCTCGGCCCGAAGGCCCGTCCAAATTGTGGGAGGGTTCGGGCAAAAATATAGGCCCGAAAAATAGACTTGGACAAAAAAATAAGTCCCGTTTAAAAAACAGGCCGGGCCTCGGATAATGCATTTTTGGCCTGGGTCCGGCTCGGCCCGAATTCACTAAAGGACAAAAAAATCTAATTTTTTTAATATTATTTTCTTATTGTTTTCTCCCTATTTTGCTACTGTAAGGCCGAAATTTTGCCCGGGCCCATTAACCAATTTTAAACAAAAAAAAACCAAACAAAAATCCAAATCCAATAACAGGCCATCACAAATAAACACCCGAGACCCAAAATTTCGGCCCAAACACTAAAACCAAACCTAGCAAGCCCACAACCTAAAAATTTAGAAACCCTAGCAGCCAACTCCCAGCGCCGCCAGCAACCCCCGCGCACTGCAGCAGCCAGCCCTCCACGCTCGCGCACTCGGCCACGTCGCCCTGCACCTCCGCATCGTGCGCCTCCACGATGTTTGCACCTACAAAATAGGAAAATCGGTTGTAAAAAAAAGGGCTATAAAAAGCCGAAACAAAACAGTGTAAAAGGGGGATATTTTTAATACGAGAGCAAAAACACAGAATGTTTACACACAATACAGATACACAGTCAAAAAGAAATCAAACAAAGGTTTTACATTTTTTCTTTTTTTTTTCTCTTTTCGGCATTTTTTATAAAGGTTTTTTATTTTTATTTTTATTTTTTTTACTATATATAATATTAAAATATAGTATAAAAATACAAAAAAAAGAGAGGAAAATTTGCCTTTTGGGGTGGCTTGTGTGTGTGATTGGCGATCGATCGGCCGATGACTCCGACTCTCGCGTAACTCGGGCGTGAGAGAGAGTTTAGAGGAGGGGCTTTGTTTTTTTTTTTGAAATAGAGAGAAGAGTTTTTTTTTTTTTTAATTTTGGCCTTATATACACATCGAAAACGACGGCGTTTTAGGCCATGCATTTAGGCGTTGAAACAGCGTCGTTTAGGGTCATTGGATCCGCGCGTTGACCCAACCCGGGGAGGATCCGCGCGTTTCTATGAAATGGGCTATTTGCACATCGGGCCCTTCCGCATTTTTAGTTCTTTTTAATCAAGTTTTTTTTTATTTTTAATTTTACCCTTAAATTTGATCTGTTTTTTATTTGGTCCTGCTTAAAGCGCCGCGTTTTGGAGGGTAGGGATATTTTCCCTTTTAGCCCCTCCTTGTTATTCGCGTGTTCTAGTTGGTCCCTTTCTCTTTTATTTTCTTTTTAAATTCGCCCCAAATATCTATTTTAAGTTCAATTTAGTCCTTTTTTTATTTTCTTTTATTATTATTACTATTATTACTATTTAATATTATTATTATTAATATTATTAGTATCATTATTATTTATTATTATCTTTGTTACCATTATTATTGTTATTATTATATTTATTACTATTGTTTTTTATTATTATTACTATTAATTTTAAATATTATTACTATTATTTTATTATTACTAATACTATTTTTATTTTTACTATTACTTTTATTATTATTTTCATTATTATTATTATGATTATTATTATTACCCTTATTTATTTATTTTTACTATTATTATTTATTTGTTAACATATTTTCATTATAATTTTTTATTATTATTATTGTATTTTTTTGTGACTATTATTATTATTTTATTATCTCTAAACTATTGTACACAGTATTAATTTGATTATTAATTTATTATTAACTTTTTTTGTTTTTTTTATTTTATCCTGTTTACCTATTATTTTGCATAAATTATTTGTTTTAATTTTCATTTATTTTTGCTTTTATTATTGTAATTTAATTTATTACTATAATTTGTGTCCTATTTTACTACGATAGTATTACATTTTACCCGATTTTCAAAATAAGTAAATACTCCGCGTTCTAAGGTTCGAAAGAAATCATACCCTAACTTACTGGGTTTCGATTTTTCTCATCGAGTCTAAAGAATCTATTATTTTCTTTTTAAAATCAAGGCATAAGCTAAATAAAAACTTATTCTCAGGAATTCAGAAATGTTGTGTCCTAACTCACTGGATGTGACATTCTGTTATCTCGAGATAAGAATTTCTAAAAAAAACAAAGGCAATGTTCTGAAATTGGTATTTTGAGAAATTGTGCCCTAACTCACTGGGTTCCGATTTTTCATTTGACCCAAATAATTGAATACCCTTCTTAATTTTAAATGGACGGGCTTCAATTGACAAAAGACAAGCTTAGTTTCGAGGATTCGAAATGTTGTATCCTAACTCACTGGGTATGATATTTTATTCCTTCGAAATAAGCGGGTTTCGGCATCTAGTTTAATTCACTTAAGCTTTTAACGAAGAGGATCGTATTTTAAAATCTTTTCAAATTTTCGACATTAGGACATTAATTAATCAAATCGGCACCAATTTTGGGCGTCACGAGGGTGCTAATCCTTCCTCGTGCGTAATCGACTCCCGAACCTTTTTTCTTAAATTTCGTAGACCAAAACTGTCATTTTAATAAATCAAAATATTTCAACGATAAATCTCAAGGTGACCCGATCACACCTCAAAAAGGATTAGTGGCGACTCCATTTTCATTTTTAAAGTCAACCCCGTTTTCCAAACAAAAAAATGGTTTCGACAGCTTGGCGACTCCACTGGAGACTAATAAGAAAGTCAAGCCATAAATTGATTAAAATCTGTCCTTTTGACGAAAGTTGAAAATTAGATTTGAAAATTACGATTCTTTTATTGCATTTGTTTGGGTTATTTAGTTGGTTGTGATTTGATTTTTTAGATCGCATAAAGACCATATGGTTTTACCCTATTTAAGTGGGAGTGAGAAGCTACTCCTTCGTGAGGTTTTCACCAACGTGCAGGATAGTGGATCGCTTTCGAGATACATCCATACCTATGTCTTCGTGAGATTTTCATCTCCGTGCAGCCATAGGGAAATGTATTCCCCTAAACTGAACTCGGTCCATATAAGCTTATAATGGGTGAGGATTGAGGAATCTGCTGGTTCAGGTACCCTCCCTTTAGAACTAAGCCACATATAGTGATCCTTAAGAGCTGATCACTGTGAATCAGAGTTTTAAAATTTATAAAAGAATGATCGAACCTAGAAACTAACTCTGACAACGATTGAGCCAAGTGCACCTATCGAACAGTAGTATAGCTTAGGCAAGATCGAATTATCAAACCCAAAGGAACTAAAAGTACTAATACTAACTTTCTTTTTATTATTTAGCCTAAAATAAGTGAAGTTGTTTATTAATCTAAATTAATTAACTACTAAACTAAAGACTCTAAGACAAAGAATAATGAATTTGGAAAATAACTTGGGAAAAACTCAGTTGATTTAGACGATACCCTAGGAAGAATCCACCTAGACTTCACTTGTTATCTAACACTGAACCATATGATTTATTTACTTTGTTTGATCTATAAGACTCCCTAACGTATATTAAACCCTCTCTCGAAGCGAATAACGTCTAACCCTAGGTTAATTAGTGGAACTCTCGTTCTCTTATAATAACCCCCTAGAATAGCAGTAAATCGATCTGTGGACTCCCATATTAGGTTTCACCCTAATCCGGCAAAATCTCGTCACCCTATCTCTAGGCGTGCGATCAACTCCGCTTAATTATGTTGGATCTACTCTTAGGCAGGGTTTATTCCTCCTCCACCTAAGCACATTAAATTTGGATTAAGCTCACATAATTAAGAACAAACTAAGTTATTATCATATAATTCAAAGAATCAAATAACAAGATTCATCATAGGTTTCATCTCTTCTGGTATCCAAGAAGGGTTTAGTTCATAACAATAAAGGAAAACATCTCAAGAGAAAAGATAAAACAAAACATAAGAAATCCCTAAAACCCCCTGAAGGAATTGAAGAAGAGATCCTCCGTCTTGAGTATAACTCTGGCTTCTTGAGATGGATCAATTGGCTATCCCTGAGTGAATCCTCACAAATCTGCCTTCTCTGGCCTAGCACGACGCCCCTAGACGATGGCTTTGGGCTCCCCCCTTCAGGTCATACTTAGGGTGTATTTATAGGCTTTTAAAATACGTTTCTTTCTCCCTAAGTATCCTTTCCCGAATGAAATTGCTCTTCTCCACGGCAGAGGCACGGCCATGGCGCACGCCCGTGTAAATCATGGACAGGCCGTGTTCGAATTCCTTTAATGAGACACGGCCGTGTGAGTCGGGGTTAGACCGTGTTCTAGATGATTGACTTGGCATGGCCGTGTGGGTCTAAGTCCAAGTCGTGTCGATTTCCTCTTTGGTCCGTTTTGGTCCGTTTTGAGCCCGTTTCTCGTTCTTTTTATCCTTGGGTGCTTTCCTGAGTATAAGACATGAAAAGAAAGGATTAAGAGCACCTTTTTACACAAATCAAGGGATAATTCATCCAAAAGCATACTAAATGTGGGCCTAAAATATGTTACTATTTCAATTTATCAAATACCCCCACACTTAAGCTTTTGCTTGTCCTCAAGCAAAATTCTCAACTTACAATTAAAACGAACTTCCTGTAATTCATAATTCCTATTGATAGTGTCTCATCATAATTCAGAGATAATTTATACATGGATAGTTCAACTCAAAGTGTCCTAAAAATTCAAACAATATAAGTCATAGATTTTGTAGCTCGAAAACATAGGCGTCTCCCCTTATCTAGATAATTACCTTTGATTCGAAATCGACAAGGATTGACATCCTTACAAAAGATTCACTCAAATCACTCAAAGTGTTTAAGGTTCAAAATTAGGCACTCAAAAGTCAAACATGAAGAGTTAATCCCATAGGCTTGCATGAAAATCAAATCTCCACCACTGAAATATAAGATGAAACACAAATCAAAAGGTCTTTGTTAGGGTTGTAACGGGGCTAGGGTTAAGGTGTGGAATAAGGCTGAATTAGAGGGTTAGAATCGAGATTGAATTGAAAAATTACCTAACTAAGAACTAATGAACTAATAATAATAATAATTACATCAATTGAAAACTAATAATACTAATAATGCAAGCTTCTTCTTTGATATTTGAAATTTAAGCGTATAAGCTCATTTAATCACAACTAATGATGAATAATGAATATACTCTTGATGATTTTTTTTAGGAACAATCATAAATACATAACAAAAGATAAATTACTGAAATAAAAACATAGTTAGGCTATTAATCAAATCAAATCTCGATATAAGGGTAGTAAAAAGGAATGGTGATAACAAAAACAAAGGGGTTATGGGTTAATATTAGCGGTTATGTCAATAAATGAGTTGTTAAGATTAAACGGGGTTTACTAGGGGTTAATTATGAAGGTAGGCTTTTTATGGAGTAAGTGGGTTAGATCCTAGGTGCCTTTATCATCTCTGTGTATCAAATCAAAAAAATGTGGTCTCGACATGTATAATCGATGCAAGTTCTAGAATAACAAATCAGTGTTGACATGCTCATAATCAATAAAGTGAGCAAGAAAAAGAATGTATGCTCTATAAGGCTCAAAATCTCACAAAAATTGTGGGTATTTTGATGTCAACCTCGTAAATTTCAAACTTCAAGGTAATATTTAAACTCAGTTTGACAACCTAGAATTTTTTTTTTTAATTTCTGAAAAATAGACTTATCATGCTTGATTCTCTAGTATTCTTCAAATTTAATTATCAATGCACAATTATCAATGACTTAATCTAAAACATATCAATAAAAATCATAAATCATCAGAAATTTCATCCTAATTAGTAATATGAGTAATTTACTTTCAAACAAGACTAAATTCAGGGATTTGAGAATAATGCAAAAAGTTTGGAATATCTAAGATTCACCCCCACACTTAAGATGTACATTGCCCTCAATGTACAAAAATAGATGATGACTGTAAATATTCAAAATCAAAAGAGAAGGGAGAAAGTGACATTCCCTGAATTAATGGATGACTTCCTTAGAGAATGGTAGAGTTCGTGTTGTCTGATGACTTGTGTAGTAGTGAATTGCTCCTAGTGATGTCCTTGAAACTGCTAAGTCATCAGTTAGAAATCTTTTGGGGGCGTAATTAAATACATGTTAGGAATACTCGAAGGTTAGATGTTGATGAAAATTGTGATAAAAGTTGTCAATGAATGATGAAAATGTTCAAACTTAAGACAAATTGAAATTGAAATAATGAGAAAATAAAAGTTAAAAATAAGAGAAAGAAAGTCTAGATAAAAAGACTCAAAGGTCCTCATCATCGGTCGGGTCTTGTGGTGGTGCTGGTGATGAGATATGGAGGTGCTGGCATATCTGTTAGAGGGTGGCCTCTATCCCATCAAAACGTCGAGTGTTGTCAACGAAATACTGCTCGAACTGGTCGAGGCGTGCAGAAATGGCTGCCAATGAGGTTACTGCATGGGATGGCCGCTGGCTCAGAATCGGTGCCTCCTGTGATGGTGGTGGGACATCATCAGTAATGTCCTCGGGCTCCCTCGCAAATGCGTGGCGGTCACTACCCGGTATTGAGGGGATCGGTCCTCGTCGGTGTTTAATCATCCTCATGTGTAGCATTGTCTGGATGCCTTGAGGTACCATGTTACCGATCAGTGTGAGGGAGGTGATCTGAGCCTCAGTGTAGAGGAGGCCAAAGTAT
Source organism: Gossypium sturtianum (assembly GCA_025698515.1). Lineage (NCBI taxonomy): Eukaryota > Viridiplantae > Streptophyta > Magnoliopsida > Malvales > Malvaceae > Gossypium > Gossypium sturtianum. Next base: position 160,571,458 of record CM046955.1, on the reverse strand, counting down.
CGAGCCAACCTAGTGATGTACGGTCCCATCGATAAAATTCCCTTCCTGTGTGGCTCTGTCTGGTGTTGAATTGCACAAGCAATGAAGTATGCCAGGTCGAAAACGTGCCCTTCTAACATGCACGATAGGAAGTAGACATCGTGCTTGTTTACCACCCCTGTGCTCTCACGTCAACCTGTGATGGTGTGAGCGAGAATGGCGTGAATATATCGTAGGTGTGGGCCAAGGGCTATCGCCTTCGAGCGACTAGGGTCGTAGATATTCGTGGTGGGTGCTAAAGTGCGCGCGCCAGATAAAGGGAGTGCTTGATGGAGTTGTGATACCTAACTCGAAGAGTGGATTTTCTTCTATAAATTCCTCCGTATAAGTCAGAGTCCGTCTTTGAATTGCAGTGCGCTTAGTCGACGCATCGCAGTACCTCTAAAGCGGAATTGCACCGCGTGCCGGGTCGTCGTCTTTGGGCCATCACAGTCTGTAAGGTAAAAGTAGTGCAAAACTCGAGGGTGAGTTCCAAATAAGTTGGCTCAATGATGGAGAAAAATTGTTCCCCAGATGGTGCGTCGATATGAGGGCTCGAATATCGGGTGCGAGCCCCACTTGTTCTACTGCGTTCCAATCAATGCACCTACCGGTGCCGAGGGGTCTGTCTCGGATTATTTTGTAACGCTCTTCCTGAGCTGCTTGAGAAAATCTGAGGAATGGGTGTCGAAGCTCGGAAGAAGCACTTGCGGAGGATGATCCGGGCCCCTTTATTTTCTTGCTTGTGGTGGCTGTGGATCGTTTAGGTCGTGGTGACGAAATTTTTACTTGAAATTTGTAATCAAATATAAAGCAAGTTCTTTTTTATCAAGCCTCAGTAATAATCTAACCAGAATATGCCATACTAAATCAAGCAAAATTTTGAGAAGTTAGAATCTTAAGCATGTTAATCAGTAGAAATTAGCAGTGAGCAAAGGAATGTATCAATCTTATTAGTTCTAAAATGCAAGGATTTATTCCTAAAAAATAAACCTGAAATCTAGTAAGTAACAACCAATAAATATTCATGGGGATTGAATTTTGAGGCAAGATTCCTTAACAAAAATCATGCTTTTAATACTAAAACTAAACAAAAGATGAAAATAAAGAGAAGTGCCATAATGTTTGTCAAGTTTAAGTCGAGAAAAAGGAACCAGGGATGGTGTAAAATAATCGAGCACGGTCGGTTCACGGTGGTGGCACGAGTTGCAGCACGAACACGGCGGTGGCAGGGGCGTGGCGTTCAATAGCAGGGCTATGGTGTACGGCGTCATGCGCTTTTTTTTTTAACGGTTTTTGAAAGAAAGGCAAGGAGAAGAGTTTTGGGGTGGAGGAGAATGTGGGTGTGTTTGGATTTGGGAGGAAGGTCTTTGAAATTTGATTTTAGGTTAGCTTTTTGGGAAAGTGAGCGGTTAGATTTTTGTTATATAGGGAAGGGGGCACGGTTCATTGCCACGCCCGTGCTCTATTTTGGATGCCCGTGTTTTTCGCGATTTCAGATTTTAGGCATGTTCAGGTGGATTTGCCACGGCCGTGTTGCAAATGACACGCCCGTGTGTTTATTCACACGGTTGGTTTGAACGGACGTGTTTAGCCCGTGCTCGATAAGTCAGTAGCCTCGCACGGTTGTAAGACACGGGCGTGTTTGTCCCGTACTTATCAAGTCAGTAACCTCGCACGGAACGTTGGCACGGGCGTGGTCTGATGTCGCAGCCCGTGTGGGAAAATCATTTCGTCCCTGTTTGCGCACGGCTACTGGCACACCCGTGTTTTATCCCCTGTCTTTCATACGGCCATGAGCACGTCCGTGTCGAAAGTCGTGTGGTTTAAAACGTGCGCTTTTATTAGTCTGAATTAGTATGGAGTTAGATGCTGAGTAAAAGTAAAAATAAAAATAAAAATTTGAAAATAAAATGTTAGTGAATTAGTGCTCGGGTTGCCTCCCGAGAAGCGCTTGTTTATAGTCTTAAGCTAGACTTTCCCTGATTTCAGTTCTCAAAGAAGGTTCATGGAGCAAAAGCTCCTCTCTCGTATCTCCAAAATTCATACCATTATAAATTTTGAGTTGGTGGCCATTTACCTTGAATGTGCCCTTAGTGGGATGAGTTACCTCGATTGTGCCATATGGGAAAATTGTTTTGATCATGAATGGGCCTGACCATCTTGATTTCAGCTTCCCAGGGAATAATTTAAGCCTTGAGTTGTATAGTAGGACCAAGTCCCCTACTTCGAATGGTTTCGACTTCTTTAGACGAGTGTCATGGCGTCGCTTAGTTGCCTCTTTGTATAGTTTTGAGTTCTCGTAGGCTTCAGCTCTCCATTCGTCTAGCTCGTTCATCTGCATCATTCTTTTCTTTCTGTGATTGCTAAGATCAAAATTTAAAAACTTTATGGCCCAAAAAGCTTTGTGTTCTAACTCGAATGGTAGATGACAGCTTTTCCCGTATACAAGTTTGTATGGGGATGTCCCTAGAGGGGTTTTAAATGCTGTTCTATAGGCCCATAAGGTGTCATCTACATTTAATGCCCAATCTTTCCTGTTTGATTCAACTATTTTTTCTAGAATGCGTTTAAGTTCTCGGTTTGCTACTTCAACTTGCCCATTGGTTTGAGGGTGATATGGTGTAGCTATCTTGTGGTGTACTCCATATTTTTTTAAGACTTTTTCAAATTGAGTATTACAGAAATGAGTGCCCCTATCACTAATGATAGCTCTAGGCGTTCCAAATCGAGAGAATAGTTTCTTGAGGAACTTAACTACTACTCTAGCATCATTAGTAGGTAGAGCTTCTGGCTTCCACCCATTTTGACATGTAATCAGCGCCACTAGGATGTATTTATTTTCGAATGGCTGGGAATGGACCCATAAAATAAATACCCCATACATCAAATATTTCACATGATAGCATATATGTTTGAGGCATTTCATCACGTTTAGAGACATTACATTCTTTGGCATTTATCACATGAAGCGACATACCGTTGGCATCTTTGAATAGAGTGGGCCAATAAAACCCGATTTAAGTATCTTATGTCTTTGTCTTAATGCCCACTGTAGTGCCCTCTCCAAGGTCCCGAATGGCAATGTTCTATAATCTTACCCACTTACTCGCCCTTATAACGCATCTTGAATTACACGATCCGCACATATTCTCGAAAAGAAAGGATCTTCCCAAAAATAATTTTTGCATCAAGAAAGAATCACTTCTTTTGGTGATGTGTTAATTTTTTTTTTTTTTTGCAAGATGTTAGTAGCTAAATAATTTGTAATATCCGCAAACCATGGTACCTCAGAATGAGTTATCAAAAAGAGTTGTTCTTCCGGGAATGAATCGTTTATCTCTCCTTCATTTAGCTCTTCGATATGGGGGTTTTGAGTCTAGAGAGGTGATCACCGTGCAGGTTCTCGGCTCCTTTCTTATCTTGTATTTCCAAATCAAATTCTTGTAAAAGTAAAATCCATCTTATGAGTCGTGGTTTCGCATCGAGTTTAGTTAATAAATAACGAAGAGCCGAGTGGTCGTGAAAAGCGACAACTTTAGATAATAATAAATACCGTCTAAATTTGTCAAAAGCAAAAACTACAACTAGCGCTTCTTTCTCCGTGGTGGTGTAGTTTTCTGCATGCATGTGTCAAAGTCCTGCTAGCATAATAGATTGGTGAAAATGCTTGCCTCTTCGTTGTCCCTAATCGCACTCATCTGCGAAATTACTTGCATCATACATTAGTTCAAAGGGTAGATTCCAATCAGGTGCAATTATAATCGGAGCATTTATTAGTTTATCTTTAAGGATACTGAATGCAAACATTCCTGATCAAAATTGAAAAGAACATCTTTTTCTAGTAGTTTTGTTAAAGGCTTAGCTATTTTAGAAAAAATCCTTAATGAATCTTCTATAAAATCCTGCGTGCCCTAAAAAACTTCTAAAGGCCTTAACTGAACTAGGAGGAGGTAACTTTTCTATGGTTTCAATCTTTGCTTTATCTACCTCAATCCCTTTACTAGAAATTTTATGTCCTAATACAATTCCCTCTTGTACCATAAAGTGACATTTTTCCCAATTTAAAACAAGGTTTGTTTCCTCACATCTCATTAGGACTCGTTTTAAATTTTTAAGGCAAAGATGGAAAGATTTACCGATATCTCGAGAAATCATCCATAAATACCTCCATAATATCTTCCACGAGTTCATCAAAGATTGCCGATACAACGCTGTATTTGAAAAGTAGCAGGAGCATTACATAATCCAAAAGGTATTCTTCGATAAGCAAACGTACCGTATGGGCATGTGAACGTTCTCTTCTCTTGATCTTCAGGTGCAATTGGAATTTGGAAATAGCCGGAGAGTCCATCTAGGAAGCAATAGTACATATGTCCTGATAACCTTTCTAGCATTTGATCAATGAAGGGTAGAGGGAAGTGATCTTTTCTAGTGGCGTCATTCACTTTCCCCGTAGTCTATGCAAACTCTCCAACCTCGTGGATCGTCCTGGTAGGAATTAGTTCATTCTTTTCGTTAGCTACCACGGTCATGCCTCCTTTCTTTGGGACAACTGCCGCACAGACTCACCCACTTACCGCCGGAAATAGGATAAATTATTCCAGCATCTAGAAGTTTAATTACCTCGACTTTCACGACTTCTTTTACGTTGGGATTTAATCGTCTTTGTGGTTGCACGAATGGCTTGTACTCGTCTTCCATTAAAATTTTGTTGGTGCAAAATGTTGGGCTTATTCCCTTAATGTCAGAGATTTTCCAAGCTATGGCTTTTTTATGCTCTCTTAGTACATGTATCAACTCCTCTTTTTCCTGAGGTTCTAGCTTTGAAGAGATAATTACTGGTAACGTATAATTTTCCCCAAGGAATGCATACTCTAAATGTTTTGGCAGTTTCTTTAATTCTAATTTAGATGGTTCATCAACATAGGGTTTTTGTTTTAAATCGTCATCGAATTCAATGATTTCTTTTTCCGTTTGTCTTGATGATGACATTTTTGAATTTAGCTCGTGGACTTCATCTTCTTCCCCCTCTTCTTGAGTGTGACACAGTTCCATCGTGTCATCATGTAGAATTTCCTGTAATGAGTTTTGAATGAGATGGTCAGTAGTATCAACGAAATAGCATGAATCATCTTGTTCTCTAGAATATCTCATGGCATCGTAAATTTGAAAGATAATTTCCTCATCGCCTATTCTTAATGTGAGTTTACCATCCCCTACATCGATAACAGCCCTAGCAGTAGCTAAAAAAGGACGCCCTAAAATTAAAGGAACATCAATGTCTTCATCCATGTCTAACACAAAAAAATCAAAAGGGAAAATAAATTTATCAATTTTTACTAAGACATCTTCGATAACTCCTCTAGGGTATTTAATAGATCTATCAGCTAACTGAATACTCATCCTAGTGGGTTTTGGTTCCCCAAGATCTAGTCGTTTAAACATTTTATAAGGCATTAAATTAATACTGGCACCTAGATCAGCTAATGCTTTATTAATATTTAAACTACCAATTAAACAAGGAATAGTAAAACTTCCTGGGTCTTTTAATTTGGTTGGTAGCTTATTTTGGAGGATGGTTGAACATTATTCATTAAGCTCCACCATGGATACTTCTTCAAGCTTCCTTTTATTCGTTAGCGATTCCTTTAAGAATTTTAAATGCGTCAAGCATCTGTGAAATGGCTTCAACAAAAGGTAATTTAATATGTATCTGTTTAAACAGTTCAAGAAACTTACCGTATTGGGTGTCTAATCGTTCTTTCTTTAACTGCGCAGGATATGGGATTGGTGGTTTACTTTCTTTGCGTTTTAGAGTTACATCCCCAACTCCCGTATCCTTTGCTTTGTCATCTTCATTTAGTATTTTTTTCTTTGGTTCAACTAACTCCTTTCCACTCCTCAGTGTAACTGTCTTTACCTGTTCTGTTACTTTAGAGAAAATCACTGATCGAATTTCGGAAACCATTTCAGTAAGTTGTCCAACTGTCTTAGTGAGTTATCCAACTTGTTTCTCTATCACTTTGATCGATGTTTGTTGGTCATCAAGTGTTGCTTCAGTTTTTCGGAAACGGGCTTCTGTGGATGCTATGAATTTGTTCAACGTCTCTTCAAGATTCGGCTTCTTTTCTTGTGGATAGGGCTGATTTTGGAAATTTTGAGGAGGTTGTTGTCTTTGATTTCCTTGATTTCCTTGTCCTCCCCACGAAAAATTTGGGTGGTTCCTCCAACTGGATTATAATTATTACTATATGGGTTATTATTAGATCTGAAATTGTTACCTATATAGTTCATCCGCTCACTCTCTGCGTGCCGGTTGGTAGGGTGGGTACTCGGGATTCGCCACGTTCTACTTGTGTTGCAATCGCATGATTTGGATGTACCTACGAAGAACACAAACTATCAATCTTCTTATTCATCAACTCTACCTCATTTGATAGCATGGTTCTTGTGATCGAGGTTGTAAACTCCATTTGCTTTTTGTTGGCCTTGTTCTTGTAACTTGCCATCGATAGTTATTCAATGACATCTCTTCTATAAATTCGTGAGGTCGCTTCAGAGTTCTATTATTCAGGGTTCCACCGACACGAAGTCGATTAGTTGCCTCGTTGAGGGGTTTACACCGTTATAGAAAGTCTGGACTTGAAGCCACAAGGGTAAACCATGGTGCGGACACCTTCTCAAGAGATCCTTATATCTCTCCCATGCATCGTATAATGTCTCTAAATCCATCTGCACAAAGGAAGATATATCGTTACGTAATTTGGCCATTTTGGCCGGTGGGAAATATTTTAATAAAATTTTTTTAGATATTTGTTCCCATGTAGTGATTGACCCTCGTGGTAACGAGTTTAACCACTGTTTAGCTTTATTCTTTAATGAAAAGGGAAATAACCGAAGTCGTATGGCATCATCAAAAACACCATTTATTTTGAAGGTATCACAGAACTCTAAAAAATTAGCTATATGAGCGTTTGGATCTTCGTCTTGTAAACCATCAAATTGAACAAATCGTTGAATAATTTGTATAGTGTTAGGCTTTAATTCAAAATTATTAGCAACTATAAGCGAAGCCTAACAATACTAGATTCGGCTCTGTTAAATGAGGTTTAGCATAATCAAACATAGTACGAGGAGCATTATTTTCTCCCACATCTTGTGGTGGAAGATTATTTTCGTCCATCCCTTCGGTAGGATTGGATCTGCCTTCTCGCTCTCCTTCTTGGTAATTTAGGGGCTCGCCTAATTTCTCTGCGATTTCTTGAGCGGTAGCTTCAATATCACTGTCAGATTTAAAGGTCCTCTCGGGTTCCTTCTAGTCATAAACTAGAGGTACCTACGAGGAAAAGAAAGAAAGAAAGTTTAGCAAATTTAAAATTAAAACTAAAATAAAAATAAATTGCGAAAAATAAAAATAATGGCTAAAGTAATAAAAATAGAGTTTTCTTAATATTTTAGTTCCCCGGCAACGGCGCAAAAAACTTGATCGCTGTGAATCAGAGTTTTAAAATTTATAAAAGAATGATCGAACCTGGAAACTAACTCTGACAACGATTGAGGTAAGTGCACCTATCGAACAGTAGTATAGCTTAGGCAAGATCGGATTATCGAACCCAATGGAACTAAAAGTACTAATACTAACTTTCTTTTTATTATTTAGCCTAAAATAAGTGAAGTTGTTTATTAATCTAAATTAATTAACTACTAAACTAAAGACTCTAAGACAAAGAAGAATGAATTTGGAAAATAACTTGGAAAAAAATCAGTTGATTTAGACGATACCCTAGGAAGAATCCACCTAGACTTCACTTGTTATCTAACACTGAACCATATGATTTATTTACTTAGTTTGATCCGTAAGACTCCTAACGTATATTAAACCCTCTCGAGGCGAATAACATCTAACCCTAGGTTAATTAGTGGAACTCTCGTTCTCTTATAATAACCCCTAGAATAGCAAAGAAATCGATCGTGGACTCCCATATTAGGTTTCACCCTAATTCGGCAAAATCTCGTCACCCTATCTCTAGGCGTGTGATCAACTCCGCTTAATTATGTTGGATCTACTCTTAGGCAGGGTCTATTCCTCCTCCACCTAAGCACATTAAATTTGGATTAAGCTCACATAATTAAGAACAAACTAAGTTATTATCATATAATTCAAGAATCAAATAACAAGATTCATCATAGGTTTCATCCCCTTCGGGTATCCGAAGGGTTTAGTTCATAACAATAAAGGAAAACATCTCAAGAGAAAAGATAAAACAAAACATAAGAAATCCCTAAAACCCCCTGAAGGAATTAAAGAGGAGATCCTCCGTCTTGAGTATAACTCTGGCTTCTTGAGATGGATCAATTGGCTATCCCTGAGTGAATCCTCACAAATCTGCCTTCTCTAGCCTAGCACGACACCCCTAGACGATGGCTTTAGGCTCCCCCCTTCAGGTCATACTTAGGGTGTATTTATAGGCTTTTGAAATACGTTTCTTTCTCCCTAAGTATCCTTTCCCGAATGAAATTGCTCTTCTACACAGCAGAGGCACAGCCATGGCGCACGCCCGTGTAAATCGTGGACAGGCCGTGTTTGGATTCCTTTAATGAGACACGGCCGTGTGAGTCGGGGTTAGACCGTGTTCTAGATGATTGACTTGGCACGGCCGTGTGGGTCCAAGTCCAAGTCGTGTCGATTTCCTCTTTGGTCCGTTTTGAGCCCGTTTCTCGTTCTTTTTATCCTTGGGTGCTTTCCTGAGTATAAGACATGAAAAGAAAGGATTAAGGGCACCTTTTTACATAAATCAAGGGATAATTCATCCAAAAGCATACTAAATGTGGACCTAAAATATGTTACTATTTTGGTTTATCAAGAGCCCACCCTAGATAGAGCTATGCTGAACCTTAGCGGTTACCCAGATAGATGTTTGACACTTTCTCTATTCGCTTTGATTTCTATTATTCGATACTAACTTGTTGTGTTTTGGCTATGATTGCATGTCATTTCATATTAAAAAGGTGTCGATTCCTGTTTGGTTACTAAATTAGAAAGTTTGTATGGAGAACAAATTTCTTGATAAAAATGAAGACAATACGGCTATCCGCATATTTGTAATCCGTTTCATGTAAAGAATTTTGCCCTCTAGTAAAGTTTTCTAAAGGAAATTAAATCAGAATCGACACCCTTTTTGCATTCATATCATGCATTTGCATTACATCGCATCATATGCATTAAATGTCATAAAAGAACCCTATTAACTAGAGATCGTATTATAGTTACCCTGGAACATCACTACTACACACGAAGAAAAACTAAAGTTATGGATCAAAGGTTGGAAAAATTGGAACAAATGAAGAAGGAAATGCAGGATCGGGTGCAAGCTCAGATGCAAGAGCAACTGACCAAGATTTAGCAGGACATGAAAGATCAGATGTTAGAATCGCAAAAGAGCATGATGAATCAGTTAACACAGTTACTGCTTAGAGGGCCAGAAAAGGAAAGAGCCCTATGGTCAACCCCGGGGATAACAGTGAAGACCATGTCTATCCACCGGGTCTCGTCCCGACAAATACCCTAGCGCAGCTCAATGCATACCCACCTAGGGTGTTCGTCAATATCAGCCCTTAGTATCAAGCCGGCGTTTCAGCATTAACACACCTCCCGACAGGCTCAGGTACCGAAGATAATCCAGCAAATCCCTGTGTCCCTGATCCGGATGACATGGCGGAGATAGAAAAGGCAAAAAAAGGAACTCTCAAGGCAATTGGAAGACCGATAAAAATGGCTGGAAGAGAAATTCAAGGTGCTGGAAAGCGCTGATTATCAGTGTGGAATGGATGCTAATGAGTTAAGCTTGGTTTCAGATCAGTGCTCCCTCTGAAGTTCAAAGTGCTGGAGTTTGAAAAATACAACGGAACCAGCTGTCCTGAGGCCCACATCACGATATTTTGTCGGAGGATGACTAGTCATGTCAATAATGATCAGTTGTTAATTCATTGTTTCCAGGACAGTTTGACTGGGGCTGCGGCCAAGTGGTACAATTAGCTGAGTCGCACCCAAGTCAAATCATGGAAAGACTTAGCACAGGCCTTCATGAAGCAATATGGCCATGTGAAGGACATAGCGCCTGAAAGGATCACATTACAGAACATAGAGAAAAAGTCGAATGAAAGTTTCAGGCAATATGCTCAGAGGTGGAGGGAAGTCGCTACACAAGTCCAACCCCCACTGTTGGAAAAAGAAACAACCATGCTTTTCATTAATACTTTGAAGGCACCTTTTATTAATCACATGCTGGGGAGTGCAACTAAGAGTTTCGCGGACATAGTAATGTCTGGGTAAATGATAGAGAATGCAATAAGGTGCGGGAAAATAGAGGTTGGGGAAAGTACCAGGAGGTCAACCCCGAATAAGAGAAAAAACGAGGTTGGCAATGTGAGCGGGGGTTATGCAAAACTAATCACGATAAATCAACCGAGAGCGGTGGCCACAGGCCAGCAAGCTTCACCAAGACAAGAGCCTAATACAAAGCAAAATGCGGAGAGGCTCTAGTTTACTCCCATTCCAATGACGTATCGGAAGCTATACAAAAGTCTATTTGATGCGCATGTTGTATCCCCTGTCTACTTAAAACCGTTGCAACCCCTATACCCCAAATGGTACGACGCAAGTACTCAATGTGAATACCATGCGGGGATAATGGGGCACTCGATAGAGAATTGCTTTTCTTTCAAAAAGCTAGTCGAAAGGCTCATCAAAATGGGCATTGTGAAGTTCGATGATGCGCCTGGTGTAGGAAATCCATTACCCAATCATACTGATAATAGGGTGAACGCGATAATAAAAAATACAGAAAAAAAGAATCAAGTTGAATGTTGCAGAAGTAAGAACCCCGTTGAGAGAGGTCTGGAGAAGAATGGTGGAAAGATGTTTAATCATGCAAGATGTCAGGAGCAAATCCCGAGAAGCGAGGAACTATTGTGAGTTCCACGAGGAGGAGAACCATGAGATTTAAAGGTGCACTGAATTCAGGGCCCTGGTGCAGGGTCTAATAAACAATAAGGAGCTAGAGTTATTTGAGTTCACTAACGGGGAGGACGTGTGCACCATAGGAGGAGAGTCGACAGAAATGGGCGCTGAGGTTAAATGGGGATCAATGACTTTTCCCTATATATCCAATGCATTCGTATCGGGAGGAATTATCCATCATGAACCGGGGATGACAAGAGAAGGAATGGCTGAAGGTATGATGAAAATCTAAACATTAACACCGTATCCAAAGAAGGAGCCGGAGAAGAGAATTCATCAGGCATCTGCCCTTACATACTTGAGAGTGTTTTGAACAATGGGACTGTGGAAGAGATCCTTGTATTTTTAGAGTTAATCTAAAGTAATATTCAAAACACGCTTGTTGCTTTAAGCCTAGAGGCAACAAGAGTCCTTTGGTGAAATAGGCTTGTGTCCAGAATTTTTATTTCAATAAAATGCATCTTTTTGAGCAAATATTTTTCCTTCTTTCCATTTCATACTATACATTCTTTTGTTCTTTAGAATATTCTTTCATTCTTCATTCATGATCATACCATATAAATAATCATCCTTAGAATCATTTATTCTTTGGAATTTGCCTTCGTACCTACAATAGGTACCCAGATATCAAGACATGAGCAACGCATTCATCGACTTTCTTTGAGTGAGATAGGGGTCTAAAAGGATCTAAGGATTTTGAAGATAATTGAGATTGTAACTTATTTTTTGAATTGTTAAGGATGGTAGAACAAGATGAAAATAGACTCTACCGTACAAAGGGTCAGTGGACATTGCGAGTCTAGGAAACGAGTGAAGATCGAAGCCTAGCTCACACAGATTCAAAGCAAGACGTCATTGAGTTATTCCAGGAATTTAAAGATGTCTTTGCATGATCACATCAAGATATGCATAGGCGCGAGGATGCTGTAGAGTGTTTGAAAAGACACATGTTAATAGTTTTACGATAGCCAGGCCGATTATGAGGTTCGGGTACTGCTGGTCTACCATGAAAGGGAGATTGCATCAGTTATGCCGTAAATGCCAATTTGAGGAAGACAAGACTTATGCGCTTCCTCTATTTTGTTGGGCATAGATGTTATGGGGAAGATCTCGTCAAAAGTATCTAGTCGATACCAATTCATCTTCGTGATTTGTCAATTACTTCACTAAGAGGGTGAAGGTCACTTCATATGCCAAAGTTACAAAGTCAACAGTCATCAAATTCAAAGTCAAATTCGAATTCAAAAAAAAAATCCAAAAGGATTTTGAAAGGTGATTGAGACTTGTAAAGATTGGCATAGAGAAGTTACCATTTACCCTCTATGCTTCCCGAATGTTGGCCAGGACCTTCGTCGAAGCAACACATTTCTCATTGATTTATGGAAGGGAAGCAATTTTTGGAAGTTGAGATTCCTCATCTCCAAATTTCGATTGAGTCAAGAATTGGATAAAGTAGAATGGATCTAGTAAGTTAAAGAAAAGAGGTTAAAAATTACCCGTCATAGTCAAACGTACCAAAAACGAATGATGCGAGCTTACGACAGAAAGGTTCACCCTAGAGTATTCTATAAGGGAGACTTGGTATTGAAAAAGATCTTCCCTATGCAAAAGGACTTCAGAAGAAAGTGTATGCCTAATTGGGAGGGACCTTATGTTGTGAAGAAGGCCTTTTCTGGAGGAGCATTGATACTAGCTGAGATGGACGGTAAGAGTCAGCCAAACCCAGTTAAGGCGGACTCAGTCAAGAAGTACTTCGCTTAAAAAGGAAAATGGGCCAAGACGAAAACCCACAAAGGGCGTCTTGAGTTTTAAAAAAAAAAGGAGAGGCTAAGGCGAAAACCCGCAAAAGGTGATTTGCGACCAATGGGGATTTGAGTTGAAAACCCGAAAAGAGTGGCTCAAATTTCGATCGAAAGTGGGGCATGCAGTAGTCTTGCTACGCTTGAAGTAACAATAAGGAAGTATGTTACGTCTTGGGGCATCTACAAAGTACTCCGGATCCCCTAAACACATATTGAGCTTAAAGTGGCCCTCAAGAAGTTTCAACAGAGAAGCTCAGGCTGCGATATCTGGGGCACCTAGTTTTCATCTTACCCGATCTGAATTTGCTATCTTTAATAATTTTATTCGGTTCAAAATACACTACCAATAAATTTCCTTCTTGATTGCGTTTGCTATCTTTACTTAACTTATTTGTTTTGAGCTATGCTCCTAATTAATTTCCTTCTTGTCCAATGTTATGATATTTTTTAAGCATTTTGCATTGAAATAACGAGTAGTGGACTAATAATACTTTCATAAAAGGAGTTTCGCATATTACTCTAGAAGCTTCTAAATAATAAAGGAACTTGAAACAGGACTATTGTTTAAAATTCACCAAGTTTAAATGATCGAAATATTGGTGGAGGAAGAGTCTAAACTGAGACTATCTCTCCAGATTTTTGTCAAAAATGGTGATTAAACAAAATGACAAGATATTACGTCAGTGATCCAATCTTGACGAAAAATGGGCAATGTTAACCCAAGTGTAAAAGGGGAATCCTTCTCGAGAAAAAAATAATACTCTGCATTCATGCAAATATCATGCATACACATTTGGTTAGGTCGCCCAAGGAATGATCAGTTAATTGAACAAGTTATGGATCCTATACCCTTGTGTTGCAGTGGGATGGGTTGAGGTTGATACAGATCCTATAGCCATGAATCGCGGTGGGATGGTTAAAGATGGTACAAATCTTATGTCCCCAAGGTACAGTGGAAGGGACGCTGAAGTTACAGTGGGGCAAACCAGTTGAGCAAAATACGATTGTAATAGCCTAAATTTTCAGTGGTGTCGGAATGGTGATTCGAGGTCACTAAATCCGACAAGTGAATAGAAAATATTATTAATTTAGTGAGTATAAGTTAAATATGAAGTAAAAAAAAAATAATAATAATTAGAATCGAAAACGAGGTATCGAGACCTCGGAGATTTTTAATCTAGCCATAAATGTTTTATAAATATTTATGGAGTGTTAATAGGTTAGTATTAAAGTTTTGTCAAGAAATTTTAAAGTTCCGATAATTAATTGAACAAAAAGGACTAAATTGTAACAAATGCAAAGTTATGAGAAATAATTAGATAGCTTAAATGATAAAAGAAGGAGGGCTTAAAAGGCAAATAGACCTAAGGTCTATTTGGGCTGGACGGCAAGAGCATGAAATCAGATAGAAAATATGGAGAAATAAGGGTAAAATTGGAATATTGCAAAATTTATTTAATAAAGCTAGGACTAATGTGGAATTATCTAGATTTCTCTTTATTTTTCTGCATTCTCATCAGCAAAACACCATAGAAGGGTTTTCCCTAAGCTGGTTTTTCATATTTTTACTGCAAGTAAGTTCAATTCTTAATTATTTCTTGAAATTTATGTGTTTTTGTGACTTTTACAACTAGGTCCACTTGTTGAATTCATTAGTTTTAGATTTTATGAATGAAGTTGGAAGTTGCTATGAATATGTTCTGGAAGTATATGATGATTTAGCATGGAATTATAACTTTAAATGGTTTATATGCTGATTTTATTGAAAGAATTGAATAGAAAGTGAATGTTTGGGACCTAATTTTAAAAGAATTTGAAGTTAGGGTTTTTATGTGGAAATTCTGAATTCCAATAGGTTTGAAATAACTCATAATGATTAGGTAAAGTATTAATTTACAAAAATCAGCTTAATTGATGGGTAATTGATCAAGGACTGAATTGTATGCAAAATGGAAATCAACACTTTGCACTGAAACAGTTTTGGACAGCAGCAGTAGTCTAACTTTGAAAAATCACCAAAAATTTTAGAAATCGAATTAGAGGATGAATAAAATATGAAATTAAAGCTTATTGAGTCTAGTTTCTTATAGAAGAAATGGTGTAAGCAATAGATTTTTAAATCATGAGATATAATAGGTTTTATGAGACAAGGTCAGAATGATTTCGGGTTCCCCTTTTCTGACTTTGAAAAATAATCAAAAATTGTATAAAAATAATTGGGGTCTTAAATTTATATCATTAAAATTCTGAGTGAGTCTATTTTCAATAGAAATAAACGTTAACATCATCCGAATTCTGTAAAAGGAGATAATTAATTTTTAGTGAAGATGGGTCGGAACTGTCAGACAGCAGAACAGGGGTGACTTTAAAGAATAAACTGTACTTATTGGCCAAACCAAAAATTCTAAAAATTTTATGGTAAGAAGATATGTGAGTCTAGTTTCAAGGAAAATTAACGGATCTTAATTTGGAGTTCTGTAGCTCAAGATAAAAATAATTTAGTGACTGTGACACGGATAGACAGCTTGAATATCCATACAAGTAAATAGTTAAATTATAGACAATGTTACTTATATGTGGATTGTAATTATTAAGGATATGAAATAGAGTAAAGGTGAAATCAATACTGATAAGTGAATGATTTTACAATTATAGATCAAGAACCGAAGCAAGTCGAGGAAAAGAAAAAGTAGTTGAATAGTCCCCGAATTTCCTCAAATTTCGCAAATCGACTGTAAGTTCATATGGTTTGAAACTTAATGATTAAATGTTAATTTTATGATTTATATCATGTATGATGAGATATATTTGTTGATGAATTGAGAATAAAATGACAATGCGAAAGGTGATTAAATGATCAAATTGAGCGGAACATCGGATTTGAGTACTTCTGATCAGTGAAAAGTGGTAGCTTCGGCTACCTGATCAGTGAAAAGTGGTAGCTCCGGCTACCTGATCAGTGAAAAGTGGTGGCTCCGGCTACCTGATCAGTGAAAAGTGGTAGCTTCGGCTACCTGATCAGTGAAAAGTGGTAGCTTCAGCTACCTGATCAGTGAAAAGTGGTAGTTTCAGCTACCTGATCAGTGAAAAGTGGTAGCTTCGGCTACCTGATCAGTGAAAAGTGGAAGTGAAGTACTCAATTTTCCGTAACCGTTCCCTAATTTGATTAAGGATGGTAAGTGACAAAAAAGGGCCCAAAAGAGTTAAAGTAAATGGATAAATGATTGTGAGATTATACGAAAGTACTCACCAAATTGTGGTTGACAGGTGAACTTAATAATTGTACATAATGTATAAGTGTATGAATATTGGTAAGATTTATATTTTATGCCTGTGAACTTACTAAGTTTCTATAAACTTACTTGAGTGTATTCAATGTCTCATGTAGATTGACGTATAAATATACGGAGGATCGGATCAACACTGAGGATCACACTATCAAGATTATCTCTGGTAGCTTTTGTAATTTTCCTTTTTGATTTATATGGCATGTACATGTTTAATGATTATATAAATACTAAAACTTGTTTAATGAGTATGTATTAAAGTAAACAGTGATAAATATGCTAAATAATATAATTATAGTAGAAGTATGTTTTGGTTTGAATTGGACTGGATATTTATAAAAGGACTATATTGAATTCATAATAAAAATAATATTAACTCGTTAAATTTTAGGTAATGCCTCATACCCTATTCCGGCAATGAATACGGGTAGGGGGTGTTACAACGATTGTTTCTTCGGGTTTTCGGTTAAAATACCACCCAAGTAAAAAGACAGGATATTACGTCAAGTGATACAACCTGGAAGAACAACGAGCAATGACAACTCTAAGCATTTAAAAAGGGATCATTCTCATGACATTCTGCATTCATGCAAATGTCGTCCATAATACATTTAGTTAGGAGCATTAGATTCATTCTGATCATAGCATTCTAATCATTTGGCATAAACATAAGCATATGAAATCGAGTCTACAGGACATGTCCCCCAGAGGACGGTGTAGCAACATCGGTGAAATTATAGATCTTATATCCTCGAGATAGCAGTGGGGCAGATCGAAAATGGCAAATCTTATCTTCCCGAGGTAGCAGAGGAGTAGATTTTAGCCACCAGCCTTATCTTCCTGATGTAGCAAGGGAGCAGGCTGAAGATTATAGTCTTATCTTCCTGATGTAGTAAGGGAGCAGACTAAAAACTGTAGATCTTATCTCCTCGAGATAGCAGTGGGGCAGATCGAAGATGGCGAATCTTATCTTTTCGATGTTGCAGGGGAGCAGATTTTAGCCACCAGCCTTATCTTCCCGAGGTAGCAAGGGAGCAGGCTGAAGATTATAGTCTTATCTTCCTGATGTAGCAAGGGAACATACTAAAAATTGTAGATCTTGTCTCCTCGAGATAGCAGTGGGGCAGATCGAATATGGCGAATCTTATCTTCCCGAGGTAGCAGGGAGCAGATTTTAGCCACCAGCCTTATCTCCCTGAGGTAGCAAGGGAGCAGACTGAAGATTATATTCTTATCTTCCTGATGTAGCAAGGGAGCAGACTAAAAATTATAGATTTTGTCTCCCTGAGTTAGCAGTGGAGCAAATTGAAGATGGCGAATCTTATCTTCCCAAGGTAGCAGGGGAGCAGATTTTAGCCACTAGCCTTATCTCTTTGATGTAGCAAGGGAGCAGGCAGAAGTTTGTAGTCTCATCTTCCTAAGGTAGAAAGGGAGCAGACTGAAGTTTGTAGTCTTATCTTCCCGAGGTAGCAAGGGAGCAGACTGAAGATTGTAGATCTTGTCTCCCTGATATAGCAGTGGAACAGATCAAATACGGTGAATCTTACCTCCATGTGTGGCAATGGAGCAGATTTAAGCCACCAGCCTTATCCCCCTAAGCAGTAGTGGAATAGGTTGAAGATTGTAGATATTATCTCCCTAAGCAGTAGTAGAGCAGATCGAAGACGACGAATCTTACATCCATATAGCAATGGAGAAGATTCAAGCCACCAGCCTTATCCCCCCTAAGCAGTAGTGGAACAGGCTAAAAATTACAAGTCTTATCTCCATGTGTCGGCAATGGAGCAGACTGAAGATTGTAAATCTTGTCTCCCTAAGCAGTAGTGGAGCAGATCGAAGACGGCGAATCTTACATCCATATAGCAATGGAGCAGATTTAAGCCACATCCTTATCTCCCTAAGTAATAGTGGAACAGACTGAAGATTACAGATCTTATCTCCCTAAGCAGTAGTGGAGCAGATCGAAGACGGCGAATCTTACATCCATATAGCAATGGAGCAGATTTAAGCCACCAGCCTTATCCCCCTATGAAATAATGGAACAGACTGAAAATTACAAGTCTTATCTCCGTGTATCGGCAATGGAGCAGACTGAAGATTGTAGATCTTATCTCCCTAAGCAGTAGTGGAGCAGATCAAAGACGGTGAGCCTTATCCCCCTAAGCAGTAGTGGAACAGGCTGAAGATTACAGATCTTATCTCCCTAAGCAGTAGTGGAGCAGATCGAAGACGGTAAGCCTTATCTCCCTAAGCAGTAGTGGAACAGGCTGAAGATTACAGATATTATCTCCCTAAGCAGTAGTGGAGCAAATTGAAACGGAAATTCCTATACCCCTGAAGATGCAATGGGTTAAAGCGAGACTACCTGAAGAAAGGAAGCATCAAGAAGTCAAGACTCAGCAAGATCGGGCAAAATTGGTCCTCTTAAAGTCTTTGCTCAATTCTCGTCTCACGACAACGAGTAAAAAGGGGCAGCTGTAAGGCCCAAATTTTGTCCGGGCCCATTAACCAATTTTAAACAAAAAAAAAAACAAAAATCCAAATCCAATAACAGGCTATCACAAATAAACACCTGAGGCACAATATTTCGGCCCAAACACTAAAACCAAACACAGCAAGCCCACAACATAAAAATTTAGAAACCCTAGCAGCCAACTCCCGGGGCCACAAGAACCCCATGTGCAGCAGCTAGCAGCCAAACCCTCCACGCTCGCAAGACTCGGCCACGTCGCCCTGCACCTCTGCATCGTGCGCATCCACGACGTTTGCACCTACAAAATAGGGAAATCGGTTGTAAAAAAAAAGGGGCTATAAAAAGCCGAAACAAAACAGTGTAAAAGGGGGATTTTTTTTTAATACGAGAGCAAAAACACAAATTGTTTACACACAATACAGATACACAGTCAAAAAGAAATCAAACAAAGGTTTTACATTTTTTCTTTTTTTCTTTTTTTTCTCTTTTCGGAATTTTTTATAAAGGTTTTCTATTTTTATTTTTTTACTATATATAATATTAAAATATAGTATAAAAATACAAAAAAAAATAGGAAAATTTTACCTTTTGGGGTGGCCGGCAGCGGCGACTCACGGTGGTGACTGACCGGCCGATGATCAGACTCCCTCGCCGGAACTCGGGCCAGCAGAGAGAGTTTAGAGGAGGGGCTTTGTTTTTTTTTTTTTTGAAACAGAGAGAAGAGTGTTTTTTTAATAAAAAAATTGGCCTTATATATACATCGAAAACGACGTCGTTTTAGGCCATGCATTTAGGCGCTGAAACGGCGTCGTTTAGGGCCATTGGATCCGCGCGTTGACCCGACCCGGGGAGGATCCGCGCGTTTCTATGAAAAGGGCTATTTGCGCATCGGGTCCTTCTGCATTTTTAGTTCTTTTTAATCAAGTTTTCTTTTATTTTTAATTTTACCCTTAAGTTTTGATCTGTTTTTGATTTGGTCCTGCTCAAAGCGCCGCGTTTTGGAGGGTGGGGATATTTTCCCTTTTAGCCCCTCATTGTTATTCGCGTGTTCTAGTTGGTCCCTTTCTCTTTTATTTTCTTTTTAAATTCGCCCCAAATATCTGTTTTAAGTTCAATTTAGTCTGTTTTTTTTCTTTTATTATTATTTAATATTTTTATTATTACTATTAATATTGTTAGTATCATTATTATTTATTATTATCTTTGTTACCATTATTATTATTATTATATTTATTACTATTTTTTTATTATTATTACTATTAATTTTAAATATTATTACTATTATTTTATTATTACTAATACTATTTTTATTTTTACTATTACTTTTATTATTATTTTCATTATTATTATTATTATTCTTATTATTATTATTACCCTTATTTATTTATTTTTACTATTATTATTTATTTGTTAACATATTTTCATTATAATTTATTATTATTATTGTATTTTTTTGTGACTATTATTATTATTTTATTATCTCTAAACTATTGTACATAGTATTAATTTGATTATTGATTTATTATTAGCTTTTTTTGTTTTTTTTATTTTATCCTGTTTACCTATTATTTTGCATAAATTATTTGTTTTAATTTTCATTTATTTTTGCTTTTATTATTGTAATTTATATTGTCTCCCTCGTTTTTACTCTATTATGCATGCCTACTATAACTCGTGTCCTATTTTACTACGATAGTATTACATTTTACCCGATTTTCAAAATAAGTAAATACTCCGCGTTCTAAGGTTCGAGAGAAATCGTACCCTAACTTACTGGGTTTCGATTTTTCTCATCGAGTCTAAAGAACCTATTATTTTCTTTTTAAAATCAAGGCATAAGCTAAATAAAAACTTATTCTCGGGAACTCAGAAATATTGTGTCCTAACTCACTGGATGTGACATTCTGTTATCTCGAGATAAGGATTTCTAAAAAAAAACAAAGGCAATGTTCTGAAATTGGTATTTTGAGAAATTGTGTCCTAACTCACTGGGTTCCGATTTTTCATTTGGCCCAAATAATTGAATACCCTTCTTAATTTTAAATGCACGGGCTTCAATTGGCAAAAGACAAGCTTAGTTTCGAGGATTCGAAATGTCGTATCCTAACTCACTGGGTATGATATTTTATTCCTTCGAAATAAGCGGGTCTCAACATCTAATTTAATTCACTTAAGTTTTTAACGAAGAGGATCGTATTTTAAAATCTTTTCAAATTTTCGACATTAGGACATTAATTAATCAAATCGGTACCCATTTTGGGCGTCACGAGGGTGCTAATCTTTCCTCGTGCGTAATCGACTCCCGAACCCATTTTTCTAAATTTCGTAGACCAAAACTGTCGTTTTAATAAATCAAAATATTTTAACGATAAATCTCAAGGTGACCCGATCACACCTCAAAAAGGATTGGTGGCGACTCCATTTTCATTTTTAAAGTCGACCCCGTTTTCCAAACAAAAAAATGGTTTCGACAGCTACCATTTTACTATTATGTTGCTACTATTTTGTTCTTATTGTTTGGATATTGTATAAAGCTTATTTTATTGTTATTATTATTTTAGAGATATCTACTTGTTAAATTGCATTTATCTTAGTATTATTTAAGTATATATATTTTTTAAAATTTATTTTCAATTTGTTGGGAAATATTTATTTTGATATTTTTAGTATTTTTGATGTATTATATATTTTTTAAAATTATCTAAAAAATAATATAAAAATTAATAAGGATGGGCCAGGTCGGGCCCGTGTTTTAGTATGTTTATCCGGGTCGGGCTTGAGCAAAATTTTAGGCCCATTTTTCGGTAACAAACGGGTCTAAATTTTTAGTTGAGCCCGGCTCGGCCCGGCCCATGCACACCTCTATTTCTAATGATGTCGAGATTTATTTTTGAAATTTTATTTTTCTGTAATATTGGTATTTTTTTATTGCTTTTGTTTTTCTGAAATATTGGTATACACCATAGTGGTGGATTACAAAGAAAAAGAAGCATTTACGAGGAAAAAGATGAATACTGAATTTTTTTTAAGAAAGAGACTATGCTTTTAAAATTTTAAGCTCAAAAAACATCACTTAACTAATAATGTGTTTTTTTACTCCCAAATTTAAAATTTTCAATTTTAGTTTATCATGTTATTGATATTTCCATTAAATCATTAATAGTGGCTCTTTTTTATTAACATAATAATAAAATTAATTTTTTATGTTTATAAATTTTATCAGTTTAATCATAATTCTAAAAAAATTAACAAATTTAGTCATCAACCTTACACCTTCTATTAATTTAGTTTTACTTTTTTTAAAATTAAAATAAAAAATAAAATATTTAAAAGTTTATTAATTTACAAAAATACAATCAACCCTCTCTATAACAACCTCATTTGCTTACTCAAATTTTGCCTATTATAGAGAGGTGACTGTTATCCCTAAACCCTAACACCTATAACAACATTTTTTTATAGAGAGATAATCGTTCTAAGCTTATCATAAAATTCATATCGTGAATTTTCATCAACTAGAAAAAGTGAAAATTATGTTCAAAAAAAAGGAAAAAATCAAAATGAAACCAACAAAATTAAAAGAAGTATAACATGTGCATGTATTACTACTTTTATGCATATTTTATTTACATTTTTTCACATGATTAATTATGAAGTTGATAAATCTAACAAGTTCAATTAATCAACATGAGTTATCAAATTAAATTAATTAATTTATCATGAGTTGCTAAATTCAAGTATTCAATTTATAAGTTTATGATGTTCTAAATTCATAGTAGAATATTTAATTAGAGAACATAATAGTTTCTTGAATTGATATCTTTAATTCCACTAATTGAGGATTGTTTTTATTTAATAAAATATGATTAATAGATTTTTCACGTGAAATTTAATCATTTTATTGAAATAATATTTTAATTAAGATCATTTTCATTTGATAAATGATAATTAATAAACTTGCTTATAAGAAATAACTATATTTTTACTTAAAAACTTAAACCATATGTTGTTATACAGAACTAATTTAATAAAGAACGTACTTCATAATTATAGATGTTGTTGTTATAAGTGAAAAGTTGTTATAGAGAATTAAAAAAAATAAAAAATAAAAAGTTACTTCTTTTAGAAACTTGGTTGTCATAACAGCTGGTTGTTATAGATAGAATTGATTGCGCATACAAAATTATAAATAAATGAGTACCAATTTTTATTTTTTTCTTAAATAAAATTTATTTATTAAAACAATACTTTTATATATATATTTTAAAACTCACAAATAAGACTTAAACTAGATTTTAAAAAAATTATTTTTTAATTAATTTTATAAAAAAAAAGATAAATTTATTATATGTTTAGCCTTACTCCTTAATCCTCGTGAAATTTAAACATCGTTTTCACCAATAAAGACTAATACCAATAACCCCTTAATATGAACTCTTCAATTTTCACCTCCTCCATTATCGCTCCTTTTGGATATCATTTCACCCATGGTGAGATGGAATTAATAGAGTATATGCCTTTTAAATGGTGAAGAAACTTCCTTTTTACACCTGCGGTGAAGTGCGGTGGGGCAATTGAATTGCACCACACCCCTCAATTTTGGCTGATGCTTTATGCTCCAGTGGGAGCAAATTTACACATGTGGAGAATTGTTTTACAAAAACATTATTCTTTGAGTTATTTTTTAATTAAAATAAATATATAATAAATTTTATTATTATTCTTAATAGTCATTTCTATTTTCACCTTACCACTATAGCTGCGTTTGAATCCAAACACACACACCACTACTATTTCTAATCTCACTACTACAGTATCCAATCTCATCGCTACAGTAACTAATCTCACCGCCACCGCTGTTTTTAACCTTATTGGAGGTAAACATACTGCCCATCAAAACTAAGTCTAAGATTGATTATGGAGCTGTTGACATGACTTTCCAACTATCGGGTCTCCAAAACCTCATTATTGCCTATATATCCTCAATCAAATGTAACCTCAAACGCAACAAACTTGTCCAGGGTAACAACCTAAAAACATCAATTCTCACCCTTTTCAACCTCAAGTTGTAGTTTTTTACTCAACATGAACATGGTAATTGTTAATGTTGAAAAAAGAAAAAAAGTTATTTGCATAAGTTTTGTCATGGTTTTTCCCCTTAAATTGTTTTATTTATAAGGTTGTTGTTTTATTTATAAAATTATTATTTTAATAAATAAATTTCATGTTAGAAAGTGAGAAAGATAGATATTCATTTGTTTATGAATATTTTTATAATTATATATGTATTTTTATAAAATTTTATATATTTTTGTTGAAAAAAGTAATTTTAATTTTTAAAAATCAAGACTAAATTGACGGAATGTGTAAAGTTGAAGGCTAAATTTGTTAAATCTTTTTAGATTTAGGATTAAATTGATAGAATTTATAAATTTTAGAGGATTAAATTTGTTATTATACCAATGAAAAAAGAGATTGTTAATGACTTAGTAAAGGAGTGACCAAAATATTAAATTTCGAGAATTTTAACTGGACTTAAATGTGAATTGGTTATTATATAAAAAAAGAAAAAGAAAAGAAACGTGTCAAAATATTCTAGGTGGAGTGGGGCACAAAAAGGAGTACAATAATGGGTAGAAGATTTTTGTTCATCAAGAGGTTACAATTTGAAGGTAAATTTGGACTCGTAAAGGAGCTGGACTTACACTATAGATGAAAATACAGGGTAAAATTTATAGAAGTGGTAAAGTGGGGAGTATGTGGTGGATTGGTGCAGGCATGGCAGATGGGAGCAAGGACAATCGTTCTTGAATTGGATAGCAATCCAATTGTTGCAGGGTAGGTAAGTTGAGTAATGCAGTTGCTTGTGATGTTAGAAGAACGATGAATCTGCCATGGGAAGTCAAACTAAAGCATATCTACAGGGAGGGCAATAAAATAGCAAATACTTTGGCTAATTATGCGTTTAAATGGTCACTGTCGAAACTTTTTTTTTTAATCGACTTTGTTATTTTTTAAAAAGAAAATAGAGTCGTCACCAATCCTTTTTATGAGGTGTGATTGGATCACCTCGTAATTTGATCGTTTTAATAAAAGGTTTGATTTATTAAAACAACAATTTTTTTGACCTACAAAATTTAGAAAATGGGTTCAGGAGTCGGTTACGCACGAGGAAGGATTAGCACCCTCGTAACACCCAAAATTTGTACCTAGTTGATTAATTAATGTCTTAGTGTCAAAAGTTGAAAACTCGAAAAGAATTAAATACGATCCCTCTTTAAGACGTTACTTAACTAAATTAGTTTTCACGAAAAGGGGCTTATTTCAAGTTAATCGAGAAGAAAGGATCATGTCCCGTAAATTAGGGCACAACGCTTTAATTCCTCGAAAACGAGAACAAACGCTAAAATCTTTCTCTCTTTTTTAAGTATATATTCGACTATCTCGGTTTTAGAAAGAATCCATATTCCGTAAGTTAGGAACACAACTCTTTTTAATTCCAAAAATAATGAATATTGCTTTGATTAAAAAAATTTCTTTTTTATGCATCGTGCAAAAAACGAATGTTCAAGTTAATCGAGAAGAAAGAATCATGTCCCGTAAGTTAGAACACGACGCCTTAAATCCTCGAAAACGAGAACAAACGCTAAAATCTTTTTTTGTTATTTTAAAATAGATATTTGATTATCTCGGTTTTAGAAGGAAGCCATATTCCGTAAGTTAGGGACACAACTTTTCTAATTCCAAAATAATGAACATTTGCCTCGGTTTAAAAATTTCCTTTTTTGTGCATCATAAGAAAAACGAACGTAACACTTAAAACAATATGCATTTTACTTATTAGGGCATAATATACACATGGATAAATGCTATAATAATGTAAATACAACAATAATAGGATTATTAATTCATGGCATTAACAAAATAAGTAAATAAATAAAATAAAATAAAAAATAAAATAAAGTAATTTAAAATAAATAAATAAAATAAAAAATAAAATGGAAGGGAATATAAGTAATATCAAATTTAAATAAAAAAGTAATAAATAAATAAATAGGCAAAACAAATAATATTAAATTTAAGTATTTAAAAAAAGTAAAAGAATAAATAATTAAAGAAATAAAGAAATAAAATAAGTAATATTAAATTTAAGTACATTAGAAATATACTAAAAATAAAAAATAATAATAACAATATACACAATAAAAGGAATATAAAAAATAATTTTTTAAATATATGAGAAAGAATAAAGATAGAATAAATAAACAAATAAGTAAATAAATGAAAAAAAACAGTTTAAGAAAGATTAAAAATAAAGAACTAAATCGAAATTTAAATGGAATTATGGGGCCTAAATCGTAAAAAACTAATAAAACATGATAAGGGACCAAAATAAAATGCGCGTAAAGGAGGAGGGACTAACTGGGAAATTATTCCCTGTCCCAAAACGTGTCGTTCCGTAGGGGACCGAAATGAAATAAAATAAAAATCATAGGGTATAAATTAAAAAAACACAAAAGAACTGGATTAAAAAATAATTAAAAAGCGGAAGGGCTAAAGGCGCAAATAGACCCCCGCATAAAAACACGCGGATCCTAAGACGGGTCAAGTCGGTAATTGGGTCGGTCCCAAAACGACGCCGTTTTGGCGTCTGAAGCTTAAGCCCAAAACGACGCCGTTTTGGAGGCTTATATAAGTAAAAAAATCTATAAAAAAAAATTCATTTTTGAATCAGTTAAAAAAAAAAAAACTCTTTTTGTTTCATTTTTTTCTCTGAAGGGGTCTAGGTCCGGCCTTGACACCGGCGAGTTTTCGCCGCGACAGCCTCCGGTCGCCGGCGACGGTGTCGCCGTCCGCAGTGGCGGAATCACAAAAAGATACCCTTTTTCGACCTTTCAACTTTCACAGTCCGGATCTGAAGGCCAAAAGCCTTAAAAGGTAAGAAAAACAAAAAAAAAAAGCTTCAATCTTTTCTTCTTCAGTTCGTCTCTTTACAACTTCAACCTGCTCCACTGCAACTTCAGGGAGATAAGGTTTATAGCTTTAATCTGCTCTATTGCAACTTTAGAGAGATAAGATTTGCTATTTTCAATCTACTCCACTGCAACTTCAGGGAGATAAGATCTGTAACTTCAATCTGCTCCATTGCAACTTCGGGAAGATAAGATTTGCAATTTGTAGCTTTAATATGTTCCATCGCAACTTCGGGGAAATAAGATTCGCTATCTTGATCTGCTCCACTCGCAGCCTTCTCAGTGAGATAAGACTTGTAACTTTAACATGCTCCACTGCAACTTCAGGGAGATAATGTTTATAGCTTTAATTTTTTCTACTGCAACTTTAGAGAGATAAGATTTGCTATCTTCAATCTACTCCACTGCAGCTTCAGGGAGATAAGATATGTAACTTCAATCTGCTCCGCTGTAACTTCAGGGAGATAAGATTTGGAATTTGTAGCTTTAATTTGTTCCACTGCAACTTCAGGGAAATAAGATTCGCTATCTTCAGTCTGCTCCACTGTAACTTGTAACTTCAACCTGCTCCACTGCAACTTTAAGGAGATAAGGTTTATAGCTTTAATCTGCTCTACTGCAACTTCATAGAGATAAGATTTGCTATCTTCAATCTGCTCCACTGCAACTTTGAGAAGATAAGATTTATAATTTGTAGCTTAAATCTGTTCCGCTACAACTTCAGGGAAATAAGATTCGCTATCTTCAGTCTGCTCCACTGCAACTTCAGGGAAATAAAACTTGTAACTTCAACCTGCTCCACTGCAACTTTAGGGAGATAATGTTTATAGCTTTAATCTGCTCTATTGTAACTTTAGAGAGATAAGATTTGCTATTTTCAATCTACTCCACTGCAACTTCAGGGAGATAAGATCTGTAACTTCAATCTGCTCCACTGCAACTTCAGGAAGATAAGATTTGCAATTTGTAGCTTTAATATGTTCCACTGCAACTTCAGGGAAATAAGATTCGCTATCTTCAGTCTGCTCCACTGCAGCTTCAGGGAGATAAGACTTGTAACTTTAACATGCTCCACTGCAACTTCAGGGAGATAATGTTTATAGCTTTAATTTTCTCTACTGCAAATTCAGAGAGATAAGATTTGCTATCTTCAATCTACTCCACTGCAACTTCAGGGAGATAAGATCTGTAACTTCAATATGTTTCGTTGCAACTTCAGGGAGATAAGATTTGCAATTTGTAGCTTTAATCTGCTCCACTGCAACTTCGCTATCTTCAATCTACTCCACTGCAACTTCAGCGAGATAAGATTTGCAATTTGTAGCTTTAATATGCTCCACTACAACTTCAGGGAAATAAGATTCGCTATCTTCAATCTACTCCGCTGCAACTTTAGGGGTATAGGATTTATGGTTTCTCTGATCTGTTACACCATTTTCTAGGGAACATGACCTGTAGAATCCATTTGATGGGCCTATTTATGCCAAGTGATTAGGATGTCATGATCAGAATGAATCAAATGCTCTTTGCTAGATATGTATGAATGATGTTTGCATGAATGCATAATGTCATTTTTCGAGAATGATCCCCTTTTTAATGCTTAGGTTGTCATTGATCGTTGTTCATTAAGGTTTTATCACTGATGTGTTACCATGCCTTCTTGTTCAGCTGGTATCTTTGACAGAAAATCTGAAGAAATAGTCATAATTTAGACTATTCTTTCTCAAATATTTCTAACCTTTAAGTTTGATTAGTTCTAACTAGTGGTCCTATTTCAGGTCCTTATACTATTTAGAAAACTTTTTAGAGCAATATGCAGAACTCCTTTTACTTGAAAATTATTTGTCCATTAATCGTTATTTCAATAAAAAATGCTTGAAAAAGATTGTAACAGCGGACAAGGTTGAAATTTATTGGGAGCAAAGCTCGAAATGAATAGATTAATCAAAATAGCAAACACTGCTAAAATTCAAAATGAGTAAGATGAAAATAGGTATCCCAAATATCGCAGCATGAGCTTCTCTGCACAAACTTCTCGAGGACCATTTTGAGCTTGATATGTGTTTAGGAGATCCAGAGTACTTCGTCGATGCCCCAAGACGTAACGTTTTTCCTTTCGAGAAGACCCTACCATCACATGTTTAATCTTCAATCAAAATTTGAGCTACCCTTTTTCGGGTTTTCAACTCAAAATCCCTTTGGTCTCAAGACGCCTTTTGAGGGTTTTCGCCTTGGCCTCTCCCTTTTTTTTAGGTGAAGTATTTCTTAACTGAATTTTAATTCACGGGATTAGGCAGGTTCTTACCATCCATCTCGGTCAAAATTAACGCTCCTCCAGAAAATGCCTTCTTTACCACATAAGGTCCTTCCCAATTTGGCATTCATTTTTCTCTGAAATCCTTTTGTATGAGTAGGATCTTTTTCAATACTAGGTCTCCCTCATGAAATTCTCTGGGGTGATCCTTCTTGTCGTAAGCTCGAATCATTCGCTTCTGGTACATCTAACCATGACGGATAGCTTTCAGCCTCTTCTCTTTGATCAAGTTCAACTGATCATATCGAGATTGGATCCATTTTGCTTCATCTAACTTTAGTTCTGAAAAAACTCAGAGGGAAGGAATCTCGACTTCAATGGGCAAAACCGTTTCCATTTCATAAACCAAAGAGAAAGACGTTGCCCCAGTGGAGGTTCTGACAGACGTTCGATAGGCATAGAGGGCAAATGGTAACTTCTCATGCCAATCTTTATAAGTTTCAGTCATTTTCCCCACTATATTATTAATGTTCTTATTGGCTACCTCCACCGCACCATTCATTTTTGGATGATATGGTGACGAGTTATGGTGTTTAATCTTGAATTGACTACAGACCTCCGCTATCGTACTGTTGTTCAAGTTCAATGCATTGTCAGATATAATCTTTTCTGGCATCCCATACCGATATATGATCTCTTTCTTCAAGAATTTGCTGACTGCCGACTTAATGACATTGGCATATGAAGTGGCTTCTACCCACTTGGTAAAGTAATTGATGACCAAGAAGATGAATCGATGCCCATTGAAAGGTTTTGGCGATATCGGCCCAATGACGTCCATGCCCCACATAGGGAAAGGCCATGGAGAAGCCATAACATGAAGAGGTGAATGAGGCACATGAATTTTGTATCCATAAATTTGGCACTTATGACATCTCTTGGCATAACTGATATAGTCCCCTTCCATAGTGGACCAATAATATTCGAATCTCATGATTTCCCTAGCTATTGTAAAAGCATTAGCATGTGTTCTGCAAACACCTTCACGGACTTCTTCCAAGATTTTCTTAGCTTCAACAACGTCCACACATCTTAGTAGCACCTGATCCTTTCTTCTTTTGTACAAGATCTCCCCATCTAAGACATAGTCACTAGCTAGTCTTCTCAACGTCCTTTTATCATTTTATCATTATCAGTTACTTGGTCAGGGTATTCACGATTCTTCACATATTGCAGTATATCATGGTACCAAGGGTGATCATCATTTTCTTCTTCTTTGATGTTATAACAATGAGCTAGAGTCTCATAAATACTCATCTGGATAGGTTTTACATTCTATTGTTTGTTCACTTTGATCATGGAAGATAAGGTAGCCAGAGCATCAGCCATTTGATTTTTATCTCGCGGGAGGTAGCAGAAGGTGATGTCATCAAACTCTTCAATTAGCTCCAGAACCAGCCTTTAATAATTGATCAATTTTGGGTCTCTCGTCTCCCGTTCACTTTTGAGTTGATAGATCACTAGTGCAGAATCCCCATATATCTCCAGCACTTTGATCTTATGTTCTATGGCTGCACGAATTCCCATAATGCATGCTTCGTATTTTGTCATATTGTTCGTGCAATCAAAATCCAATTTACTAGTAAAGGGATAATGATTTTCGTTTGGGGATACCATGACTGCCCCAATTTCGTTACCCACAGCGTTTGAAGCTCCATCAAATTTTTGTTTCCAATGATGTTCTTCTTGAGTACTTTCTTCAGCAGTCACAACATACATTAGATCTTTATTTGGGAAATCAAAGTTCAAATGCTCGTAATCTTCTAGAATTCTTCTGGCCAGAAAAATCTACTATTGTGCTCTATTTTACTGCCTTCTAGTTTATATAGACTAAATCAAACTCGAAAAACAGAATTTTCCATCGGGTTATCCTTTCATTCAGAGCAGTCGACTCCATCATGTACTTTAGAGGGTCTATTTTTTAGATGAGCCAAGTTATGTGGTACAACATGTACTCTCTCAATCTCTGGGTTGTCCAGATCAAAGCGCAACACAACTTTTCAATTAGCGAATATCTTGTCTCACATTCAGTGAATTTCTTACTGAGGTAATATGTCACTCTTTCTTTCCTTTTTGACTCATCGTGTTGGCCAAGCACGCATCCCATTGAATTTTCAAATATTGCCAAGTACAGTATCAACGACTTATCTGAGCTAGGTGGCATTAGTACTAGGGCATTGGACAAGTAATGTTTGACCTTGTCGAAAGTCTTCTGGCACTCCTCATCCTAAACGTCTGGATTGTGTTTCTTAAGGAGATGGAATATGAGGTCGCATTTTTCAGTTAGTTGTGAAATGAACCAAGCGATGTAATTTAGTCTTCCTAGGAAACCTCGAACTTCTTTTTGAGTGCGCGACGGAAGCAACTCTTGTATAGCCTTAACTTTATCTAGGTCAATCTCGATCCCCTTTTCACTGACTACAAATCCTAGTAATATTCCCGACCTAGCTCCGAATGTACATTTTATTGGATTGAGCTTTAGCTGAAATTTTTTCAACCTCAAGAACAATTTCCTCATTACTTGTATATGCTCCTTTTCTGTTTGGGGTTTTGTGATCATATTATCGACATAAACCTCGATTTTCTTGTGCATCATATCATGAAACAAAGTTACCATGACTCTTTGATATGTCGCTCCAGTATTTTTCAGTCCAAATGGCATCACTTTATAGCAAAATGTTCCTCACATGGTTACGAATGTGGTCTTTTTCATGTCTTCAGGATGCATATTTATCTGATTGTAATCGGAGAAGCCATCCATGAAGGAGAATAGTGAATAACCTGCCGTATTGTTCACTAAGGTGTCGATGTGAGGCAACGGGAAATTGTCCTTTGGGCTGGCTTTGTTTAAATCCCTATAGTCTACACACATTCGTGCTTTCCTGTCTTTCTTAGGGGCAGGGACTATATTAGCTACCCACTCCGAGTATTTAACCACTTGTAGGAAACCAGTGTCACATTGTTTCTTAACCTCTTCTTTTATTTTCAACAAGTCGTCGGGCCTCATTCTTCGTAGTTTCTGTTGAACTGGCTTGCACTCTTCCTTTATGGGGAGCCGGTGTACCACAATATCAGTACTTAGCCCAGGCATATCTTGATACGACCATGCGAAGACATCTTTGAATTCTTGGAGTAACTCAACGAGTCTCGCTTTGTCTCTACGGTGATGCAAGCTTCGATCTTATCCTCTTTCTTTTCTTGTTCGTCTCACAATTTCTACTGACTCCTTGTGAAGTAGAATCTATTTTTCCTATTGTTCTACCATCATTAAAAAATCAGGAGATAGGTTACAATCTCGATCATCTTCAAAGTCCTGAGGTTTCTCTAGACACATATCTTACTCAAAAAGAGATTCTGAATTAGTAGCAGCGTCACTCATATCAATTATATTTGGAGGCCTGTTATAGGAATGAAGAAGACCCAAAGAGCAAATGAATCTAAGAATAACTATCTGTGTGGTATGAGTATGAATGAAATGGAAAAAAAAAAGAATGTTTGCAAAAACGAGACACGAAGATGCATTTTATTGAAATAAAAACAGTGGACATGTGCCTTTTTTAGAAAAGGATTCCTATTGCTCTCAGGCTTAGAGCAGTAAGTATGTTTTGAACATTACTCTGAAATGGTCCTAAAAACTATAAGGATCTCCTCCACAGTCCAGTTATTCAGAACACTCTTGGGGATGTAGGAACAAATTCCTGATAGTTTTTTTTTTTAGTTCTCTTTCCAAACCCTCGATATTTTCAAAGAATTCCAACTCTTTGTTATCCATCAGGCTCTGTATTAGAGTTCTAAACTCGACGCACTTTTGGATTTTATGAAATTTATTGCAAGCAGTGAAATATAATGAATAGGAAATATGCATGCAAAAAGGCGTTAATTCTAGTTCAATTTCATTAGAACAACTTTACTAGAAAACAATCTTCTTTACATAAAGCGGATACATATATGGTCTCGCCTTCACACTCAAAACCTTAGCTTTTTCAAGAAACAAAGATAATTCTCGACCCCGATCCGACTCCAATTCATATTTCAGGCCTTGAACGGTTGGGGTCTACAAGTGGTCAGCCACTTCTCGTACTCGGACCGAAGCTTCGCTCATAACGTGGTACATATCTCTGACCTGCCCCTCTCACAGGCTGTCATATTTCTCTTGTTGCCTTTTCTCAGACCATATTTGCGCGGCCGTGTTGTCTTCCACTTTATCAAGAAACTCATTTTCCATGACAAGTTCTCTATTTAGCAACTGAACGTGAATCAACACCCTTTTCTATGATGAAAATGTAATGCAATCACAGTCAAAACAAAATGAAACAAGTCAATACATTTCCTACAAAGCTAGAATTTAAAGCAAGCAAGCAATAATAAATAGAGCACCTATTCGGGTGACCACTAAGGTTCGGTATGGTTCTATCTAAGGTAGGTTCTTAGGGCTCATTATATGTGGTTTGGTTCTAAAGTAAGGGTACCTGAACCGATAAATTCCTCGATCCTCACCCATTATAGGCTCATACGAACCGAGTTCAGTTCAGGGGAATACATTTCCCTATGGCTATACGGAGATGAAAATCTCACGAAGACATAGGTACAGGTGTATCCTGAAAGCGGTCCACTATCATATACGGAGGTGAAGACCTCGCGAAGGAATAGTTCCACACTCCCACTTAAAAGGGTATAACCGACCGATTATGAAATACAAAATGCGAAAATATATCCAAAGACTCGAACCAATAAAGCAAATATATCAAAATGATGCAGACCATAAAAATGAAATGCAACGAAAGGATCGTAAATTTAAACCAAATTATCAATTTTCGACAAAAAGACAAGAAATAATCAACTCGTGGCTTGACTATCTTATTACGTCCCCAGTGGAGTCTCCATGCTATCGAAACCTTTTTTTTGAAATCGACTTTTTTTCTTTTAAAAACGAAAATGGAGTCGCCACCAGTCCTTTTTATGAGGTGTGATCGGATCACCTTGTAATTTGATCGTTTTAATAAAAGGTTTGATTTACTAAAACAATGATTTTTTTGGTCTACAAAATTTAGAAAATGGGTTTGGGAGTCGGTTACGCACGAGGAAGGATTAGCACCCTCGTAATACCCAAAATTGGTACCTAGTTGATTAATTAATGTCTTAGTGTCAAAAGTTAAAAACTCAAAAAGAATTTAAAATACGATCCCTCTTTAAGACGTTACTTAACTAAATTAGTTTTCACGAAAAGGGGCTTATTTCAAGTTAATCGAGAAGAAAAGATCATGTCCCGTAAGTTAGGGCACAACGCTTTAATTCCTCGAAAACGAGAACAAACGCTAAAATCTTTCTCTCTTTTTTTAAGTATATATTCGACTATCTCGGTTTTAGGAAGAAGCCATATTCCGTAAGTTAGTAACACAACTCTTTTTAATTCCAAAAATAATGAATATTGCTTTGATTAAAAAATTTTCTTTTTTTATGCATCGTGCAAAAAAAGAACGTTCAAGTTAATCGAGAAGAAAGAATCATGTCCCATAAGTTAGGACACGACGCCTTAAATCCTCGAAAACGAGAACAAACGCTAAATTTTTTTTTATATTTTAAAATAGATATTCGATTATCTCGGTTTTAGAAGGAAGCCATATTCCGTAAGTTAGGGACACAACTTTTCTAATTCCAAAATAATGAACATTTGCCTCGGTTTAAAAATTTCTTTTTTTGTACATCATACGAAAAATGAATGTAACGCTTAAAACGATATGCATTTTACTTATTAGGGCATAATATACACATGGATAAATGCTATAATAATAATGTAAATATAACAATAATAGGATTATTAATTCATGGCATTAACAAAATAAGTAAATAAATAAAATAAAGTAATTTAAAATAAAAAATAAAATGGAAGGGAATATAAGTAATATCAAATTCAAATAAAAAAGTAATAAATAAATAAATAAATAGGCAAAACAAATTATATTAAATTTAAGTATTTAAAAAAAGTAAAAGAATAAATAATTAAAGAAATAAAGAAATAAAATAAGTACTATTAAATTTAAATACATTAGAAATATACTAAAAAAAATAACAATATACACAAATAAAAGGCATATAAACAAATTTTTTTAAATATATGAGAAAGAATAAAGAAAGAATAATTAAATAAATAAGTAAATAAATGTAAAAGAAAACAGTTTAATAAAGATTAAAAATAAAGGACTAAATTGAAATTTAAATGGAATTATGGGGCCTAAATCATAAAAAACTAATAAAACATGATAAGGGACCAAAATAAAATGAGCGTAAAGGAGGAGGGACTAACTGGGAAATTATTCCCTATCCCAAAACGTGTCGTTCCGTAGGGGCCGAAATGAAATAAAATTAAAATCATAGGGTATAAATTAAAAAAAAACACACAAAAGGACTGGATTGAAAAATAATTAAAAAGTGAAAGGGTTAAAGGCGCAAATAGACCCCTGCATAAAAACACGCGGATCCTAAGGCGGGTTGGATCGGTAATCGGGTCGGTCCCAAAACGACGTCATTTTGGCGTCTGAAGCTTAAGCTCAAAACGACGCCGTTTTGGGGGTTTATATAAATAGAAAAATCTAAAAAAAAAATTCATTTTTGAATCAGTTTAAAAAAAACTCTTTTTGTTTCATTTTTTTTCTCTGAAGGGGTCTAGGTCCGGCCTTGACGCCGGCGAGTTTCCGCCGCGACGGCCTCCGGTCACCGGCGACGGTGCCGCCGTCCGCAGTGGCCAAAATCATAAAAAGATACCATTTTTGACATTTCAACTTCTACAGTCCGAATCTGAAGGCCAAAAGCCTTAAAAGGTAAGAAAAAACAAAAAAAAAAGCTTCAATCTTTTCTTCTTCTGTTCGTCTCTTTATATATATATATATATATATTGCTTTAAAAAAAAAATAAACACAAAAAATCACATTTGATTGTTTTTTCTTCTATTGCTTTTTTTTTTTTTTTCCAGAAATCTCCCCTTTTACAATCTTTTCTTTAGGCTTTTTATAGCCATTTTACAACATTATTTTTCTATTGTTTGCTATTGTTCTTGCATGTTATGTTTTTTACTTTTCAATAATTGCAGGCGTCAGTGGCAGACAGTTGATGGTGGCAGGCAGTTGGTATTGGCAGTAGGGTATGGTGCGGCGCTGTTTCTGTTCCCCCTTTTTTTTGCTGAAAACAAATTAGGTTTTGGGTTTGTTGGGCCATTAGGTTTTTATTTATTTATTTGGGCTGTTTGTATTTGTAAATGGACTGGACTTTTTATTTGATTTTATTTTTGTTTTGGGCCCGAACATTATTGGGCCCTTATAGCCACTGGGTTTTTATTGTTTTTTACAACCACCAGATGAGATTTTACGTTGTGCAGGATGGCATGTTTAGTGTTGGTCAACCAAGATTAGTGACGATGCTCTTTTTCTACCTATATATATAGTAAAAAAAGTCCAAAACAAAAATGGGTTGAATCTAAGTTGCGTCAGCAATTGAGAACACTAAAATCTAAAAAACACACTCTTCATAATATTTTTATCACATTTTTTAAAAATATTTTTTAACCGGAATAATAATGGAGAACTAGCTCTTAATGAGGGGATCAAGGCCAAATTGCAGGGTTCACAGAACATTTGAATCTTTGTAACTCAGCTGACCTATTGATGAGTCTTTTCGATCCACTAATTATAATGTTTATCCAACATGCCAATCATGTGTGGTTATAAATAATTAAATCTAATTCAGTTATAAAGTGATTTTTCAAGCGCACCCTAACTGGAACAATCCTTTCAAAAAATTTAAATTAGCAATATGAACCCCAAAGTAAAAATAGAAGATATGAATCCTTGCCATGTAATTTTTAATGAAGAATATTTCTAAAGTTGGAATCCGAATCTCTTTACAGAGGTGTACCAATATCCTTAGATATAAAAGGTTCTAAATCTATTTTCTTATTTATTACAAAACTCATGTATTTGACTGAACCAATTTCATATTATATACAAAGCCTCTCCAATTGGTTTATAAATTCATTTTATTTGGCTCATAGTTTAGTCAAAGCCATCGTAGATTTCATAAACTAATTTTTTTTATTTTATTTTTAGGTTATAATTAATTAATTATTTTAAATGATCTGATTGAATAATTGAACTTAACTCAAACTAACTAAAATAAGTAATTTACACTCTTTTTTTTTTTTTTTTTTTACAGTGGTGAACTCGATTTTGAAAGCTTAAAGCATCATAGCCCTAACTTTACTGACACAACCAAAACATCCTTAACTATTGTTTTCTCTCTCTCTTATTTTGAATATATATTATATAATTGGAGATAAGATAGTTGTTAGAAATTAAACCTAAATCCTTATGTCACGATACAAATACTTTTATCATTAAATTAACAAGTTGTTGAAAATAATTTAAAATATTATATTTGTAAATACGTATATTATAAATGAAGAGGAAAGAATATCATGTATGAGTATGACTCTCTTTAAATATGATTTAGTTATGCATGATTGTTATTATATTAATTTATATGAAACAAACAAAATTTTTAAAAATGACTTTAGCAATAAATTATTTTGAGCTTTTGAATTTCGAATTAGTTAAGAAAGCCATGAAATAAAAATCCATTTCTCTTCCCTTCATTGTCATTGTTTAGGTTAACTCTGCTATTAGATTGAGTAAGTTGTAGATTTGATTCATATACTTTAATTTAATTATTTTTGGTCCTTGTATTTTTAAAAATTTGTTATTTAACCAATTAGATTTAATTATTATCATTTTAGATTAGTATTATAATTTTAAAATTTTAAAATATATATATATATATATAAAAACTAAAATTGAGGATATTAAAAACCTGCAGCTTAATATGAAAGTAAGAACGAAATCTCATATTTAAACCCTAATATTAAATTTGTTGGATAAAATGGTTGAGAAGAAAATATATTATTAGTAATGTGGTAGAAATTCCTATGCCTATGGTATATTAAAAAATAAATTAAATCACAGTCAGCCACTGTACTTGGTTTAATTTCTACATATAATTTCATACAATCAACGTCGTTTACATCACAGATAGTTGAGAAGCCAATGTTGAATTAGAATTATTTTCGTTGAGTGTAATACCTGGTGTTGAGTGTTGACATTCTAGAACTATTTTTGTTGGATGCGTGGTCAACCATTTGCAAAATATTTGCCACGCGTTTTTTTTTTTTTTTTTCCTGAATTTATAAAGTAAAAGTTTTAACCTTATCCAGTTATGATATAAGGATTAAGTTTGTAATTTGAGTTAAGTAGAGGGATTAACCGTTTGACTTAAAATTAGTTTTTTTTTTAAAATCAAATATTATTTTTAAAAATAAATATAACTTTGCAATAATTTTTAAATAATTACTCTCTTATAAAAAACACTCGTGTTCATTCAACATTTACTTTTCTGTTTTCTATTGAATATATGAGTCAAATCATAAAAGAGAGAAAATAATTTATGAGCATTTACTTATGTTTTAAATGATTTAATTAGAGGTAGAGAGTAGATTGAATGAGGATAGATGTATAATAATTTTATATTTTAAAAATTAATGATACTATAAAATTTTATTGATATTTAAAAATTTTAATTTTTTAAATTATCTTATATATAAGTTATTCTCATAATTATTTCTTAAATTTTAATTTTTTTATTTATAGATATTAAATAAAAATAAAAAAGAAAACCAGAATGTCAAATTTTGTTTTTTTCATTATTATAATTTACATTAAATGCATGATTATAGACCTAAAAAGTTAATCGATCAGACTTTGATCATCCAAGTTGGAATCCAATCCTTATAAATTAGGATTGAATTTGTTAATTAATTGAAGTTAGTTAATTAGTTTGAGATTTTTTTTATATTTTAAAAAAAAAATTCAAGACATGATTTATTTAGTTCTTTTAATTTTATAAAAGATTTTTTTAGCCTTCCAATTAATTTTTTCATTTGGTCTAATCACTCTAAAATAAATAAAAATATTAATATTTTTTTTTATTTTGTTGATATTGCATACACATAAACATTTAATTATTTCTTAAAATTTAATTACAAAGATAACTTTTGTAGGTTATAATGAATGTATAAATTTCAAATCAAATATTTTGATTACAATATAACATGCATCATAGGAGAACTTTTTCAACTTGTTCCTTTCCTAATAATATAGTCTACCATTACACATATGGAATTCTGTCATTCATGGGTTTGTCCCTTATTTACCCATATATATATATATGGAATTTTGTTGTACACAATATTTAAACCAAAAGTTGTTTGACATCTCTGGAAATTGATCACCTTTATGGATATAGTAAAGATTACCCCAAAGAGAATAGTGAAACGAACAATCACACAGCAACTAATTCCAGATAATCGTGCCTGAAATCAAAATAATTTCTCAACTACTGCTCCATTGTCTCATTGTTCCCATCTTCAAACATGTCTGTTATATCTCTAAACTGAGAAACAACCAATCGATACAATGTCCCAGAAACCGGACAAATCCAGTAGTACCACCTCCACCATATTGGCATACTCTGTAATTGGTGCACATTTGAGTTTAGTTAGTCCTCAGGATTTGTGTGTATATATGTATATGCTAAAGATACCAAGACCTCAACCCCGGGTTTAATCCTATTGGTTTATGCAGTGGCATCCAACAGAATTGGATGCCATAGGAGGTGAAGTAAAGTAAGGTGAAGAACATGAAGAAGAGATACCAGAAGAACTTAGCAGTGGTCCACTCAAATCCGATCATAGCATACACTATAATGCCATACACAAAAGCTTTAACAAAAATATAAGGTATCTCTATTTAACACCTGCAGTGGCAAAATGTGGAGTCAATTATAATGTGCCTACAACTTTCTTAACTATCTCAACTATTCTTCAAAATGTGAAAATTACTTACCTGTGCAATGGCATTTGGCATTGCAGAGTACATTCCAGCAGCTCTTTCTCTATAAAAAACTGTCCTTTCGACCGACATAACCGGTTGCACAGAAGCAGCGTTTTGGATACCAATGAAAAGAATAGCAGCGTACATTGAACCCATTGCATTGGACAGGTCTTGTATTCTTTTCCTATAATTTCATGATTCAGACAATTAGTAAATGTAAATAATTTCTCTAACTTTTATCATTTCCATTCATTTCTATCTATTTGGTTTTACATGCAATTTATTTCTAGTTTCAACGAGTTAGCAGAGAAATCGATTGGATATATATAATTAGGATTCAAATAATTTATAATTAGGTTCCAATTTTTCGCCTATTAATTATTTAATCATGAAGTCATTCCACTATTGTATCATAACTGAACTCCCTCTAAATACATACCATTATGAAAGCTATTTAATAAATGATTGTCCAATGACGTTGTCATAAGTGTGTTATTTTCATAAAATACATAATTTTAGTAGTTTTTTACCTCGAACTTTGAACCACGAACTTCAAACCCTTGATTTTGAACCTTGAACCCTGAACCCTGTAGGGTTCAACATTTGAGTTTGAGGTTTAGGATTCGGAGTTCAAGATTAGGATTCGGGATTTAGAACTTGAGATTCAAGTAAAAAAGTTACCCAAATTATGTGAAAATAATATAAAAAATTTACCGAAATATTATTAAATAATTGAAAAATGATCATGGATGATGTTGTGGGGAAGGGTTATAAAATATTTGTGATAATAATATATTTAGTAAAGCTAAAGAAACCAATCAATTTAGAAAAAAGAAAAAGAAAAGTAAATATGATATTAATACATGCATATATATCTATATATATATATATAGATATTGATACATATAGATATAATAGCATATATTAATTTTTTGAATAATACTAAAAATATTTTATTTTTTAGTTACCTTTTCCTTTGAAAACATAAACTTACTATTTAAATTTTTATATACATTTTCGTGTATATAAATTCTTGGAATATAAGTTTTTTTATTTTTTTAAAAAGTTACAAATATTGAAATAAAATTACTAAATTATTACAATAAAAAAGTTGGTAAAAATTTAATTAAGCTAAATGAATTCATTTGGAAAAAATAACAATTTAAACACAAACAATTAAAATGGAATAATAAAATTTAAAATAAGTAATTAAAAAATTTCAATTATCTATCCCTATCTCTAACTTTTTAATGCCTAAATGGCCCTTACTAATTTCTAATAAAAAAACATGAATACACCACTAATACACTTCATTCAACATTAAGAAAAAAAAAATCAACATTAATTCAACATTTAATGCCTAAACCCCTCATGACATTCATTCAACATTTGGTGAGAGTTCATGTACTGGTTTTTTAGAACTTGAACCTTGTAAAGCTAAAAAAGAAATAAAAATAAAATAAAACCATATATGAAAATAGATGAATATTTGTAATATTAGCTAACATGAAAATTAAAAAAACCTAAAAAGTGCAGAAAAATAAACTTTTTTTTTTTATCTCATGAAAATTAATGTGTGTCTTCATTCAACATTTATTTTTCTCAATAAAAATTTTCTCAATAAAAAAAGATAACAATGTTTTCCTTAAACTTTGAAATATAAACCACTAAAACGAATCATAAATTTTCGTTAATTTAGAGTTTAATTATTGGAGTCTTGAATTATTTTAAGTTTTTTTTTTTTTGAAAGAAAATAAAATTCATTAAAAAAGAAGCTAATACAACAGAGAGTAAAATCAAAGCATAAAAATTTCCAGGAAGCAGGCTTGAGGGTTTGGGCCAAATCTTCAAAACTGACTTCAAAGAATTTGGGCCGAATTTGTTTCATAGTTGCATACAAGAAAAAACCTTTTATTACAATGACAGAATTTGGACCTTGTAATAAATGCATAAAATTCAAATAGCATTGATTTTTTAAGAATAAAACAAAAAAAT
This sequence comes from Gossypium sturtianum, assembly GCA_025698515.1. NCBI lineage: Eukaryota > Viridiplantae > Streptophyta > Magnoliopsida > Malvales > Malvaceae > Gossypium > Gossypium sturtianum. The sequence continues at coordinate 160,529,639 of CM046955.1, read as the reverse complement.
TCTATCGTCTCTGGAAATTGAACATCTTTATGGCCACAGCAAAGATTGTTCCAAAGAGAACTGCGAAACTCATAATCACAGCAGCAACTAATCCCAGGTAATCATGCCTGAAACCATAATAATTTCTCAAGTACTGCTTCACTGTCTCATTGTTTCCATCTTCAAGCAATTCGTTTATATCTCCAAATTGTGAAACAAGCAATCCATACAAGGTCCAAGATACTGGACAAATCCAATAGTACCATCTCCACCATACTGGCATACTCTGTAAATGGTGAACGATTGAAACGAGTGAGAATAAAGTTTGTACTCAGTATTTGTGTATAGGTATATGCTGAAGAGACCAGCAACCTAAACCCGAGGTTTAATCCTGTTGGCTTATAGGCTTTGGTCTTCTTTGTATTGAAAAAAAAAAAGGATATCAAATTATATAAAAGTAGCACATACAGGTCGTGGGATGATGAAACCTGAGAAGAGATTCCATAATCCGTAGAATGCTGAGGATACTATGGCTGCAATGTGGCTGTTTGGTGTGACAGCAACAGCCATCATGCCATAGAAGGTGAAGTAAAGTAAGGTGAAAAACATGAAGAAGATATACCAGAAGAACTTAGCAGCGGTCCATTCGAATCCGATCATGGAATACACTATAATGCCATACACAGAAGCTTGAACAAAAATATAAGGTATCTCTATTAAGACCTGCAGTGGCCAAATGTGGAGGTAATTATAATGCACGTGCAACTTTCTTCACGATTTCAACTACTCTTCGAAATGAGAAAATTACTTACCTGTCCAATGGCATATGGCATCGCAGAATACATTCCGGCAGCTCTTTCTCTATAAAAGACTGTCCTTTCTACCGACACAACAGGCTGCACAGATGAAGAGTTTTGGATACCGATGAAAAGAACAGCAGCGTACATTGAACCCATTGCATTGGACAGATCTTGAAATTTTTTCCTATAATTTACAAGGTAGAGACAATTAGATACTTGAAGCTGACTGATGAAAACCAGTATTGAAGCCTGAGCTTTTGTAATTGAATTATTGCTTACGTTTTTGACCCAAGGTCCCAGAACAGCGTCCCAAACATCAATGCTATGGCTGTTGTAAAAAGGAATCTTACGGCAGTATACGGGGGGTTGCGCCAGTATGACCAGTGTTGCTTCCATAAACAAGCCGCACACTGACTCAAGAATGGTTGGGAGTACTGTGTTCTGAAATAGAGTTCCTTTGCACCAGGAGCAGGTTTGCTTAAATCTTCAATAAGAGCTTTGTTTCTCCTGAACAAATGACATGCCTCAGTAGCAAATTCAAGGTAGCTAAGATAAATAGGCCACATATATGTCTTATATATGCTAAACCAAAGTAATTAGTTGAATCTGGTTATTTATTACCTGTATAGGTCTGAGTTTTTGTAGATATCAGCAAAATCAACACCTAAAGATAACTCTTGCGCTGACGCCGTAACTTCCAACATCCAAGTTGCGGGATTGTAGCCATCTTTGATTTTGCTAACCCCTTGAATTCCCTACAAAACATGAACATCATAATGTTAGATATAGTTTTCATGTGAACTCAGAAATGAATTCAGTTTCATTTCATCTCACCTCAAAATATTTGATAAGATATTTAGAAAGGTGTCCTAATGGCCCCACATAGATTTCTTGTCCTCCACGTTTCATAAGGAATAGCTACAATTGCAATTTTATATTAGTTAGGCTATTACAAAAAGAACCAACAAAAAACGAAGCCACTCCTTTTGAAATTTAACTTTTTATGTTCTTCACCTCGTCAAACGCTTCAAATATGTCAATACTTGGTTGATGGATGGTACACACAACTGTTCTTCCAGTGTCCACTGTATTCCTAACTGTTCTCATAACAATTGCAGCAGCCCTTGCATCAAGCCCTGAAGTTGGCTCATCCATGAAAATGATAGAAGGGTTTGCCACAAGCTCGACTGCAATCGTAAGCCTCTTTCGCTGCTCCGTTGATAAACCGTTTACACCGGGTAAACCAACTATGGCATGCCTTAATGAATCCAGTTCCACAAGCTCCATGACTTCTTCTATGAACATCTGAAAAACATATGTGGAGATAAAACCATCAACATAATCCACTAAGAAAATATGTGGTTTTTATTGGGCTCTTTTGTTCTGGGTTTTATCCTAGATAAAGTGACTTAAAAACTCTAGCATATAACAAAGTAAAATAAGAGAATTGAAACAGCTCAGGGTTCCATAAATCTTAACCTTTCTGGTTTCAGCGTCAATGTCATTGGCTAATCGTAGCCAAGCGGAATAAACTAAGGATTCATACACAGTGACATGAGGAGAATGAATGTCATTTTGTTCACAGTATCCAGATATTCGAGCAAAAGTTTCTTGCTTCTTGGGGAAACCTGAAACTGTAATGTTCCCCTCGATATAACCACCAGTTTTTCTGCCAGCAAGCACATCCATTAGAGTGGTTTTACCAGCACCACTAACACCCATTAGAGCTGTGAGAACACCTGGTCTGAATGCACCACTAATACCCTTCAATAGCACCAACCTGTCATCTCCAGTGATACCTTGTTCTTTCATTTCCTACAAAATTTCAATTCAATCAAGGAACTCTCACATATCTGAACAATTGAACGTATGTGGTATTTGTACATGGAACCTTATGTTACCTGTGGCATATCAACAGAATAGTAAATGTTTTCAAAAGTGAGAGAGTGCGGCTCAAATGGAAGAACCATTCCCTTTTTCTTTTTGCCATTGGTCCTAAGAGTTGCGTCAGACAAAGAAAAGGACTTGGATGAGGAGGCGCTTCTTTGAATGTCATCTTGGATCTCTGCATGTCAATTAAATTAATGTTGCACATGCAATGGCTTGTACACAAACATACCAATCCAAATATATATGAGCTTTCCGTACCTGATCTATTTACATGACTTGAGCTATTTTCATGGTCTGTTAACTGAATGCTTCCACCAACACCATTGGCTTGATCATTGTTTTCGGGTTTTTCAGATATTACAGCTCGATTCTTCTCAAAGGCTACATATTTATTTGAAGAAAAAGAATAAAATATTAGCTCTCCCTACCAAAGAGGCATAAATTTTAGTAGGTAAGCTATACTCACGCTTTAGATAGGTAAGAGCCAGAGTAAAGAAAACGTTGTACAATACTACAAATATAACCAACGCCCCTACTCCGAGCCAATACCAATATGATTCATGGAAGAAACTTCTAGACTTTAAAACTTGAAGTCCTATCGATTCGTTTGAGCCTGGAGGGACCTTCAATATGAAAGCAAGCATAAAAAGATCAGTATATTTTTAAGAGACAAACCACAAATTATAGACATTTCAACTTCCAAAAGCATTACTCGAATCCACTGGTGCCCGAGGAACTCATTAACCATCAACGCATTTTGCCCATACATCAAAGGCGAAATCCAGTAACCCCATATCCACCAACCCCTTATGTCCTCTGTAGCATTAAACATAAAAGATATGTTAAAACTGTTTAAAGCTTAACTTTCATTAAAAGATTTTTTTTGGACTTATTATTATACCTCGTGCCAGGACAAAGCCACTTAATGCAAAAAGTACAAGTAAAGCAAATGTCCCAAAAGTGTTGGCAACAATAATGTTTCTAGCGGCTGATGCAATGAACCGAAATAATGAAGCAGCTGTCTGGCTAATGAGAACAAGGAGGAGGAACTGTCTTAAGAACCTGTGTCAAAAATTTTACTTCCACGTCAACTTGAATCAGAGCTAATGAGCAAGGAACTTTGTATATTACTATTAAAGTTCTTAAGATATATGTGTTGTCATTTATTTTTTCTACCTTTGAACATTCGGATCAAATCCGACAACGTAGTAGGTAATGAATACCCACACAGAAACTTCTATAAATGTCATAGGGATCTTCAAAATCCATGATGGTAAAGCATAGGCCCATGGAGGAAAGAATAGGAGGTCTCTTTGCTTGTAAAAGACAGGGAGCTTAGTAATGGTCATAGAAAGCTCAGGCATTCCATAGAACATGAGAAAAATCATACCAAAAAACAAGGCCCCCATATAGTTGCTTCCTCCTTGAACTGAATCTCGATCCATCTCAGTTCTCAAAAAGAGTGTCATGGTAATACAGGACACTATTGTGAGCTAGTAGCACAAACAAAAAAAGAAATGAATAAAAAAAGGAGTTAGTCAAGATCCTTAAAGCACGATAATTGCAGTACAGACTAGAGAGTTTAAAAATGATTAGTACGCACTTGTATAATCTTGAAGATGTAGACGAAAGAGTTTCTCTTCATCAACAGAAGTTCTCTTTCAAAGCAAGCTTTTAGCAACTCCCATTTCCCAAGACCATATTTTTTTGTTGTCAAAGCAGCTGGGTGGCTTTTTGTTCTGTCAAACGGAGTTCCAAGTTCCTCTCCAAGTTTCATTCCCACATGGAATGACTGGAATTCCTCAGCAAATTCATTGGCCGTGATAAACCTGTAAGGTTGATCTTTACGTGCCCAATACTGCATTTGATCTTTCCTTGATGTAACCTGAAATTAGCATTGTTAATGTGACAGAAGAGTGAGTTTCTCTCTATGAACAAGGGAATGAAACTTTGTCAAGACTTACCTCTTGCAAGAAATCAGCCACACCTTTTCTCTCAGGGCACTTAAAGCCCATAGATTCGAAAAAGCTCACCACATGTTCGCGAGGACCCTGATATACTATCACGCTATCAGAAAGGAGAATAATGTCATCAAAAAGATTGTAAGTCTCTGGAGCTGGCTGTAGAAGGGAGATGAGTGCAGTTCCATTAAGAATGTGAACAGTTTGCCTGAGGGAGTTCACAATTTGGAATGTTGTAGAGCTGTCCAGACCAGTAGATATCTCATCCATAAACAGTGCCCTGGCTGGTCCTACCAGCATTTCACCTAATTGCATTGGCAATGACATAATTAGATTTTGATGATAAGAAATTTTGTCTACCCTGATAATGGAATAAATGGAGTAATTGACTTCATGAACTACCTGTTGTGACACGCTTCTTTTGTCCTCCAGATATACCCCTCAACATTTCATTTCCTACCAAAGTGTCTGCACACATATCCAGTCCTAAAATCTGCAAAATTTAAATCAAAGATTTTCAATAAGTTAAGAACTTATCATGTTAGTGCTTCTTGAATAGATTTCAATGTACTTCAGTTTCTGTAACATTACCTTCATAATATAATCAGTGATTACATTTGCTTCCTGTCCTTCTGTTGCTACTGCCTGAAATGTTATGGCAAAGCAAATCAGGATGAATACAAGATTCTTTATAATAAAGATTCCTGTCAGATACATTTACTCTTTTAACGTATATTATATTTCTGATTTTCAATCAATTATATTTGGGAGAAAATTATCGTTGAACATATGCAACTAGTTTTGCAAGACACCTTTCAAAATGTAAACAAGAGAGTCTTTTGCGAGAGAGGTATATAAGATGTTCATATTTAGCATTACAATGACTTCATGGTTCTTACCTTCATGAAGACATCAATATCAGGATCAGGTTTAATGTTTGCTTGTTTCTCTCTTCTTGACAACTCTGACAACATATCTGTAAACGCCCAAGCCAACAAGATTTCATTCTTTGAAAATTTACATCATCATCATCATCATAATCATCATTATCATAATAATAATAATAATAATAATAAATGAATAAATAAAACAAGTGATAACATTTCCATCAAAAGGTCAAAAGAGAAACTCAGAAGGGATAGAAACCAAACTAACCATATCGGGTTCCAACCCCTTGGCATCTTGCAGAGAAGGCCAAAGTTTCCCTCACGGTCATTTCTCCAATGTGAAGATCATATTGACTGATATAGGCAGCAGTTCTCTGAGGCACAAACTCCTTCATGGTATGCCCATTGTATGTCACAGACCCCGAAAACTGCAACAGAATTTTCACTTTCAAATTAGAAACTAAAGCAAAGGCAGAACACAATGCAAAAAACAAGAAGCATAGAAAGGAAAATGTGAATTTTGTAGAGCACTTGGAGAGCAGGATCAAGCTTCCCAGCCAGAGCCAACAAGAGAGTGGTTTTTCCGGAACTTGGAGGACCCAAAAGCAATGTCATCCTATAATATATACATGACAAGACTAATCATTGATTAATTCCAGGATGGCCCAACTTTTTATTTTAGAAGAAAAAGTTAAAATTCATGTGTTTGATGAGAAAAAATATGACCTAAGTTTACCTGCCAGGCTTAATCATACCGCTGACATCTTTGAGGATGGTCAGCTTTTTCATTCTACTAGAAAGAACACCCATATTTATCAACAAGCCCTTTAATCACAAAACAAAGTAAAAGGTTAATAAGAATCCTAAACAAAAAGTTGTAAAATGATGAATTAATTATGATTCTCCAGGTTGGTACCTCAAATATGCTAGTAATGAAATTAAGGAATGAAGGCAAAGCATTGGTTCCTACAAAAGCTTCAGCTTCAATATTTATATTTTCAAATCTGACTTCGATTGTGGGAAGCTCGATGCCAACCCTGAAAATTAGAAGAAGAAAAATTCGAATGTAAATGATTACTGATACGCGAGAACAGGATCTCAATTAGACAAACTCTGTCTTCATTTGTGTCATTCAAGTCTTTCCCTCGAATCATAAAAAAAAAAATACTTCTTTCCATTTTTTTTTTCTAGTAAAAAGAAAATAACAGAAAAACTTCATACCTATCTATACGGTTCTTGAACTTCCACAAGAACCTTTCATTATCTTCGTCAGCAACTTTAACCAACCTCTCAAGTATAGTCCTCCTTTCTTGCCATCCAAGGTTAACAATATCAATTTCATTGGCACCACCTCGAGAGCTAGTCAATATACCTTTCCTGAGACGAGCAACAGTTGGTAGTCTCTCAATTGCTGCCCACTTCAAAGCTTCTTCATCATCCTCTTCTCGCGAAGACCTTGAAAACACGTCCACCCCACTGTTTTTCCATATGGAAGAGCCTCCTGATCTCAAACTTCCTGCTCGTAAACTTCCCCGTAAACTATTACTCGCTTTAAGAATATCTCCGGTCTCCATTACCACCAACTCCCAACTCCCACCAATACAATTTCCAAACTTTCGCGTTCCCCCCAGCTCAAGTCAATGAATCAAAACAAAATAATAACGATAAATGGAGTATTAGAAGTTCGGTATCCTTTTGTTATCAGACTCTTTGTCTTTGAACATTGAGAAGAAAATGTGAGGAGTTTTGAAACTAAAATAACAAAAACCATTAAACCAGTATGAGGGTTGAGGAATAAGCTGATCCTGTAGCAAGAAAACTGGAGGTTTGTGATATTTATAAGGTTATATTATTAGCTAGAACTTTAAAATCATATGGCGGGTTCCTTTTTTTTCTTTTTCTTTTTTATATTTTGTTCTTTGTTATATGGGAGGTTTAAAATTTTCAAGGTGGTTTCGTAGGTTTTTTTTTTTGTGTGTCAAATTTCAAATTTCAAACTTCATCTGAATTGTTTTATTTTTAAAGGCTCACGTATCATCTTTTTCCCTTGATTTGGTTAATGAATGAAAAAACTTTGAATGGAAATAAAAATAAGAGTAGGATAATAATAATAATAATAATAATAATAATAATAATGTTGAGATGAGTAGCATAAAAAAAGAATGAAAATTACCTGCCTCATTATTGTGGCTCTTTCTGTGCCCACATATTTCTTCAACAGTTCATTTTCACGGCATACCTCGGTTGACTTTAAAAGAAATTACAGTGATGCAAAATTCCCCTTTCCTCTTTTTAGCACCTTCCACGACTAAAACCTTTTTAACGACGTTGGATGGGCATGACTTCAAATTTCTCTGGGAAAATTACATATATTGACCCGGTTGAAGTTGCCAAGGAAATCGTTGGAGCTGCTAGACTCTTGTTTTTTTCCAAGTTGTTAATCATGGGATCCCTTAAACATATATTCCACATTACTTTTTTAGCTTTGCATTCATCACTCTTTAATTTCAAACAAAAATCTTTTCTGTTACAGTGAAAAAAAAATTATTTACAACTAATTTGGTTGATTGATTGTTCAAAGATCAACTATTTTGATTATTTTTAAGATATTATTTTTTCGAATAATCCTTTAGTATCTTAAACTCAATCTTTTTATTTATTTATAAAATTAAAATAAATTATTTCTAATGTCTAAAATGTGATCTTATTATAATAAGATCTGTGTGATTCTTTTTAAATCAACGGTTGTGGTTAAAATATAGAAATGAAGAGATGTAGTCATTTGATCAAGCTACATATAAACTAGGAAATTGCACTAGTGGCATTGAACCTGGTAAAAATACAATTTACTAGGATGTTTACATTTTAATTAGGATCCAAGTAGATGGGCGTTAAGTCTCTTCCAAGCAATGGGTTAATCCTGTTGGGTCGAATGACCCCAAAGGAACATGAAGGGTCTGAAATGTGCGCATCTTTTACGAGCTCATTTATGAAACCCGTGACATTCTCCCCCACATGTTCTTCTGACGCCCTCATCGCGTCCTCGATGTGGAACTGATCTATCTTCTCTTAAAACTGTCATAAAGCCTCGACAAGTTCTCAACTAGCCTCACCATCGAGAAGTCCCTTCCGTCAAACAAGGTACTAATGCCTCGGCCTATAATACTTCCGCCAAATCACTCGGTTTGTCATGATGCATTCAACATCACGATCATAGGAGACCTTTACCCCCATTGGCGCTCGTTTAGACTTGCCTCGATTTGGATCCTCCTGATCCTCGTGGAAAGGCTTAAGCATACTAACATGGAACACCAAATAAACCTTGAGTTTTGCTAGCAACTCCAGTTTGTAGGTCACTTTGCCTACTCTCTTCAAAACTCTAAAACGTACCTCATACTGTTGTACAAGCCCCTTGTGCAAGCCAGTGTGGCGCAAAATCAAGTGCAATTTAGCAAGGACTACGTCAACAACTTGAAACTACACAACCTTACAATTCTGATTAGCCCACTTCTTGTTGCGCTTACTTGTCTTGTGTAAGCAAGCTCTGGCTAAGTCATTCCACTCTTACCAATCTTTAGCAAATCGATAAGCTGCTAGATTGGATCTTGCATAATGGGTCGCAACAGCATTAGGTGTGAGTGACTATTGCCCCTTGAACTCTTTTTGGAACTTCACCCAAGTCCCAATTTCGATCTCACATTTCTTTTCATTTGTGGACCTATGACACCACCACAAAAGAGTGACATTCGTAAAATGAATGGAAGCAATATTTACCTTGCATCGTAATCTTTGATGCCCACGGCACGAAAGCATTGCTCTATTTTCCACAAGAAGTTGTCCACTTTCCTTGCAGATCTTGCCCCCTTAAACTTCTCCGGTTTGGAGACATCAATCTTATGGCTTAGTGTTGCACCTAACACCCTTTTACCCACAGCGAACTCTCCCTTGAGCTCCTTGATTTTCATGTTCAAAGTTGTCATTGTGGCTTCGTTTTCTTCCTTTAAAATCGTCAATGTTGCTTCGAGAGCATCATTCTTTTCTATCAACTTACCCGAAGCAGTATTGAAGAGTGCTTGTAATGTGTCCATATTGGAACTAAGGGCATCCGCAACATATTCCTCAAGTTTCTCTTTCATCGAGTCCAGCTCATTAATGCGTCCCTCAACTATCTCGAATGTTTCATTCACCTCACCCATGGATTCCTCAACTAAGGGCTTCCGCATCATTCTTTTCTGTCAACTTACTCGAAGCAGTATTGAAAAGTGCTTATAACACGTCTATATTGGAACTAAGGGCCTCTATAACATATTCCTCAAGTTGCTCTTTCATCGAGTCCAACTCATTAATGCGTTCCTCAACTATCTTGAGTGTTTCCTTCACCTCACTCATGGGTTTCTCAGGATTGATCATTCAATTTTCCAAAGCTGACAACATATCCTTTGATCTACTATTTTTCTCTCCCCTCCCAACACGGGTCTCCATCGGGACATTATACTCGTCTACTTTTTTCATCATCTCAATCAGCACCTTCGAACACTAGCTCTGATACCAATTGTTACGGGGCTAGAACTTTAATTTGGTAAAAGTGCAGTCTTAGGCAATTTCCTTGCTTCAAATTTGCCTAAGCCTAACTCTCGAAAGATGAGAATTCTCACGAAAATTCTCTAAGGCATTGAAATAAAGCAGAAGCAACTTGAAAAGACAAAGGGATTTGAATCGAATAGAAAAGCCACAAGAAAATAATAGCATACCAAATGTTTGAGTAAATGCTCTTAAGAATGTTCTTAACTCAAGAATTAAGTGGTTACAAATGAAGGGGGAGGGCCTCTATTAATAGTTGAGCTCCCCCAGATCCAACAGTACAAATCGTATTACATCACTGGATGAGATTAGTTCTTATTTACAATATGATAGTCCTGAGGGATTTAAACTCTGTACATCTTTATCTTTTAGGATTTATAATAATTATCCTGGTAAAAATACAATTTACTGGAGTGTTTACATTTTAACCAAGATCCAAGTAGATGGACCTTGAGTCTCTTCCAAGCAATGACCTTCCACCTACTTGGTCTTCAAGACCTCATCATTGCTTATATATCCTCAATCATATCCACCCTCAAGCACAGCCTCAAACGTAACAAACTCGTTCAGGGTAACAACCTAAAGACTTCGATTTCATCTTTTTCGACCTCATGCTATAGTTTTTTACTCAACCTGAAAATGGTGGTGGTTAATATTACAAAAAGGAAAAAGTTGAATTCGCGTAAGTTTTCTTCGTGGTTTTTCTCCCCTTAAAATTGTTTTATTTATAAAATTATTATTTTAATAAATAAATTTCATGTTAGAAAATGAGAAAAATAGATATCCATTTATTTATAAATATTTTTAAAATTATATATGTATTTTTGTAAAATCTTAAGTATTTTTATTGAAAAATAAACTTTTAAATAATTTTTTTTTATTTTTAAAATTTCTTTTAAATTTTATTTTTAAGAATCAAGACTAAATTAACAAAATGTGTAAAGTTGATGACTAAATTTGTTGAATTTTTTAAATTTAATACTAAATTAATAGAATCTATTTTTCTTAGTATTTGATTGACTCAAATCTATATTATCCACAAAGTCCCTGCAATTGATTTATAAATTCATTTTTTTTTTTATTTTGCTCATAGTTTAGTCAAAGCCATTGTAGATTTCATGGACTGATTTTTACTTTATTTTATTTTTAAGTTATAATTAATTAATTATTTCAAACTATCCAATTAGAATCAAATCATTAGAATAATTAAACTCACTTTAAATTAAGTAGCTCACACTTTTTTTTTACGATGGTGGAACTCAAATCTGCATAGTTCCAAATTACCAACATTATCAACACAACTAAAATATCCTTAACGATTTTTTTTTCTTATTTTGAAATATATATTTTTTTAAGTACATATATTATATATGGAGAGGAAAAAACATGAGGTATGACTCTTTAACTGTGATTTCGCTATCAATGATTGTTATATGTGAAATAAAGAAAATTTTTAAAAATAACTTTAGTATTAAATTATTTTGAGTCTAGAAGTGCGTACTTCAACTTATCTTTTCTTTTTCAATTTTCATGTGAAAAATGATGGTTTAAATCTTCACGAGTTTCTCCAACTCTAAAAATAAAAAAAAGTGTGTAGATATTTTATTATTTTACAATCATATCAACATTAATAACAAATAATGCTTCAAAATAAACAACCAAATAGATTCTAGCTCTATTAATTATTAAAACAAAAAATAGCAAAATTTTTCATGTTATATTACCTTCACAATTATACTTTCAGTATAGAGAAACCCAAAACCATAAGAAAGACATGAAATAAAAATTCATTTCTCTTCCCTTCGTTGCAGAGTTCAGCCCGAAGGTCTATCCAAAAAATAGAGGGTTTAGACTAGAATGTATATTTAAAAAATGACCTTAGGCAAAAAAAATAAGACTCGTTTAAAAAATAGATTAGGCCTCATGTAAGATTTTTTTGACCTGAATCTAACCCGAATTTGCAATAAAAATACTTGTTGTTTTGCTATTGTTTTCCCACTTTTTATCACTATTTTGCTACCATCTCACTGTTATGTTACTACTATTTTTTTGTTAATGTTTGGATATTGTATAACACTTGTTTTATTATTAATTTTGCTATTATTTTAGAGGTATTTGTTTGTTGTACTTAATTTAGTATTATTTAATTATAAAATCTTTTTTTAATTTATTTTTAATTTCTTAGGAAACATTTATTTTAATATATTTAGTATATTTGGTGTATTATATATTTAAAATTTTTTATATATAAAAATAAAAATTAAAAAAGGTAACACAGACAGGTCAGGCTAGGCTCGAGTTTTAGCATTTTTATCTAGGTCGGACTTGAGCAAAAATTTAGATCCATTTTCTGGTCCAGATTGAGTCGGGGCCTATCAATAGGGCCTAAAATTTTGTTAGGACCTAACCCAAACCTGACCTGGCCCATGGACAACTCTACTTCGTTGTCATTGTTAACTTCACCATAAAGAAGCAAGAAAGGTTAATTTTGCTATTAGTCCATGTAAGTTGTGGATTTGGTCTATATATTTTAATTTGATCATTTTTAGTTCTTATAGTTTTCAAATTTTAAAATTGTAGTTTTGTCCAAATGATAGTTGTTAAATTCATTAAGTTTTTTTTTTCTTCAAATTTTGACGTGGCAAATATATTATCATATGTAATGTCGTGTCAACTTGTTATTTTCACATATTACTCACAAAAAAGACAGTTAATGAATTTAATTGTTGTTGCTTGCGTCAAGACGAAATTCGAAAAAAGTATAAAAACTAAGAATAATCCAATTGGAGAACATGGATTAAACCTATAATTTTAAGCATAGTACAATACTCATAGTAGAATCTAACCAATCAAATTTAACTGCCACCATTTGTGTTAAAGATTGAAAATTAAAAATTAAAAAAACATAAGAGACTAAAATTGACCGATCCAAAAAGTTTAAAGACAAAAATTGATCAAATTAAAATAAAAAATTAAACCCCACAACTTATGCGGAATTTACCCAACAAAAAAGCAAGGAACAAGATAGCAATTTAAGGTTGCTGATATGCAGAACTCATCGTGAAACTGCACAGTAGATTTTGGTATATTAAGCAAAATAAATTTTGTTTCCGTGTCATATGTATGAAATTAAAAACCTCCAGTAAGAAGGAAATCTCATATATAAACCCTAATATTAAATTTGTTGGATAAAAATGTTGACAGGAAAATATATAATGTGGAACATATTTCCATTAAAAAGTAAAATAAGTCACATGTAGTTGAGAAGCCATTGTTGAAAAATTGCTATCTACAATTATTTTCGTTGAGCGTAAATGTAATATCTAGAAGCCATTGTTGGCATTTTAGAATACTTTCGTTGGACCATTTGCTACGCTATCTTTCTTTTCTTTTTAACCGGTAAACTGAAAGGTTTTAACATTTGTAATTTAAGTATCTTTTTTTTAAAAATCAAAATATTATTTTTAAAAATAAAATATAATTTTTTAAAATATCAATAAACTACTCTGGAGCTTTAGCTTACTCCAAATATTTAGAATTTTTTATTACTTATGTTTCAAATAATTTAACTAGAGTTGTTTATTTTTAATTACTTGTGTTTTAAATAATTTCACCATATCATTAAATTTTAAAGACATGGAATAATTAATAATGGATGCCTAAAAGTCTTAATTAAGTTATTCTCATAATTATCTTAAATTTTAATTTTTTTTTTAAATATCAAATTTTGAATTTATATTAGAATTACAAAGTTCATGAAATGCATGATTATAAATAAAAAATGTTAATCATCAGACTTTGAACACCTAAATTCAAATCCAATCCTTAAAAATAGGATGGAATTTGATAATTGATCTTAAAAAATGGAAGTAGAAAGAATAGTATTTGAAGGTTGTAATGAATATATAAATTTGGAATTAAATATTTTGATTACAAGATAACATACAACTCTCGGAACTTGTTCTGTTCCTAATAATATATTCTAATATTACAAATATGGAATTTTGTTGTACACAATATTTAAACCAAAAATTTTCTAACGTCTTTGGAAATTGAACATCTTTATGGACACAGTAAAGATTGCTCCAAAGAGAACTGCAAAACTAACAATCACAGCAGCAACTAATCCCAGATAATCATGCCTGAAATCATAAAAATTTCTCAAGTACTGCTCCACTGTCTCATTGTTCCCATCTTCAAGTATGTGTGTTATATCTCCAAACTGTGAAGCAACCAATCCATACAAGGTCCAAGAAACCGGACAAATCCAGTAGTACCACCTCCACCATATTGGCATACTCTGTAATTGGTGCACATTTGAGTTTAGTTAGTCCTCAGGATTTGTGTGTATATATGTATATGCTAAAGATACCAAGACCTAAACCCGGGGTTTAATCCTATTGGTTTATGCAGTCACCTTTTAGAGGTGGCATCCAACAGGTTTGGGACTCGAATCTACACATCTACAACCCCTTGAAAAGAAAAATTGCATGGAAGTAGCACTTACAGGTCGTGGGATGATGAATCCTGAAAAGAGATTCCATATTCCGTAGAATGCCGCGGAAACTATGGCTGCGATGTAATGGTTTGGTGTGACAGCAACAGCCATCATGCCGTAGAAGGTGAAGTAAAGTAAGGTGAAGAACATGAAGAAGAGATACCAGAAGAACTTAGCAACCGTCCATTCGAATCCGATCATAGCATAGACTATAAGGCCATACACAGAAGCTTGAACAAAAATATATGGTATCTCTATTAACACCTGCAGTGGCCAAATGTGTAGTCAATTATAATGTGCCTACAACTTTCTTAACCATTTCAACTACTCTTCAAAATGTGAAAAATACGTACCTGTGCAATGGCATATGGCATTGCAGAGTACATTCCAGCAGCTCTTTCTCTATAAAAAACTGTCCTTTCAACCGCCACAACAGGTTGCACAGAAGAAGCGTTTTGGATACCAAGGAAAAGAACAGCAGCATACATTGAACCCATTGCATTGGACAGATCTTGTATTCTTTTCCTGTAAATTTACAATCCAGACAATTAGATGCATGAAGCTGACTGATTAAAACTTAAATTGAAGCTTGAGAACTTGAGTTGTTGCTTACGTTTTAGAACCAAGGTCCCAGAACACTGTCCCAAACATCAATGCTATGACGGTTGTAAAGAGAAATCTCACAGCAGTATATGGGGGGTTGCGCCAGTATGACCAGTGTTGCTTCCATAAACAAGCTGTACACTGAGTCAAGAATGATTGAGAGTACTGTGTTGCGAAATAGAGTTCCTTTGCACCAGGAGCTGGTTTACTTAAATCTTCAATAAGAGCTTTGTTTCTCCTGAACCAATGACATGATGCATCAGTAGCAAATTCAAGGTAGCCAAGATTAATAGGCCACAGATATGTCTTATATATGCCAAACCAAAGTAATTAGTTAAATCAAGTTACACTTTTTGTTGCAATTCTGTGCCTAGCTAGCTTATTACCTGTATAGGTCTGACTTTTTATAGATTTCAGCAAAATCGACGCCTAAAGATAACTCTTGTGCTGTTGAGGTAACTTCCAACATCCAAGTAGCTGGATTATAGCCATCTTTGATTTTGCTAACTCCTTGAATTCCCTGGAGGAGATGAACATTAAAGTGTTAGATACAGTTTTCATGTGAACTGAGAAATGAATTAAGTTGATGAACTTCAAAAATTGTTGTCTTTCATTTCATCACACCTCAAAATATTTGATAAGATGTCTAGAATGGTGTCCTAATGGCCCCACATAGATCTCTTGTCCTCCACGCTTCATAAGGAATAGCTGCAGTTGCAATTTTATCTTAGTTACACTATTACATATAAAACTAACTAAAATGGAGCCACTTCTTTTTTCTTTTTCTTTTTTTTGAAAAATGTTTCTCACCTCATCAAATGCTTCAAATATGTCAATACTTGGTTGATGGATGGTACACACAACTGTTCTTCCAGTGTCCACTGTATTCCTAACTGTTCTCATGACAATTGCAGCAGCTCTTGCATCAAGCCCTGAAGTTGGCTCATCCATAAAAATGATGGAGGGGTTTGCCACAAGCTCGACTGCAATGGTAAGCCTCTTTCGCTGCTCAGTTGATAAACCGTTTACACCAGGTATACCAACTAGGGCATGCCTTAATGGTTTCAGTTCCACAAGCTCCATGACTTCCTCGATGAACATCTAAAAGAAAATATGTTGAGAGAAAACCATCAACTTAATCCTGGCCAAAAGTGACTACGACAATGTGTTGTTTTTATAGGACTCTTGTTCCGGCCAATGGAGGGGAAAGGGAATAGTAGTTTTATCAAACACAACAGTTCTCAACTTAAAGCTTTGTAACAAAGTAGTATAAAAGACTTGAAACAAGTTAGGATTTCACAAATGCTAACCTTTCTAGTTTGAGCATCAACCTCACTGGACAATCGTAGCCAAGCAGAATAAAGCAAGGATTCATACACAGTGACATGAGGAGAATGAATGTCATTTTGTTCACAGTATCCAGATACTCGAGCAAATGTCTCTTGTTTCTTGGGGAAACCTGAAACTGTAATGTTCCCATCGATATAACCACCAGTTTTTCTGCCTGCAAGCACATCCATCAGGGTGGTTTTACCAGCACCGCTAACACCCATGAGAGCTGTGAGAACACCGGGTCTGAAAGCACCACTAACACCCTTCAATAACACCAATCTATCTTCAGGGACACCTTGTTCTTTCATTTCCTGCAATGTTTCAGTTCAATCAAATAAACTCATATATATCTGCACCACATTGAACCGGAAAAAAGACTCAATCCAACCGTTGAACATATACAGTACTTGTACATGGAACCTTATGTTACCTGGGGCATATCAACAGAATACACAATGTCATCAAAAGTGATGGAATGCGGCTCAAATGGAAGAACCATTCCCTTTTTCCCTTTGCCGTTGGCCCCAACTGTTGCATCACTCATAGAAAAGGACATGGATGAGGTGCTTCTTTGAATGTCATCTTGGATCTCTGCATGTCAATTAGTATGGTTAACTAAATTAGCAAATTAATTAAATTAGTATTGCTAACCGATCCAAATATATTCAAGCTTTTAATACCTGATCTGTTTACATGACTTGAGCTGCTTTCTTGGTTTGTTAACTGAATGCTTCCACCAACTCCATTGACTTGATCGTCGCTTTCAGATTCATCTGATATTACGGCCTTATTCTTCTCAAAGGCTAATAATTTATTTGAAAAAGGGTAAATGATTAGCCTTCCCTTCGAAAGATGAAAAGATTTAGCAGGTAACTATACTCACGGGCTAGATAGGTAAGAGCCACAGTAAAGACAAAGTTGAACAATATTACGAAGCCAATCAATCCCCCTACTCCGATCCAATACCAATATGAATCTGGGAAGAAACTCCTGGAATTTAAAACTTCAACTCCTAGTGATACGTTTGAACCCGGAAGGACCTTCAATATGAAACCAAACATGCAAGATCAGCATATTGTTAAGAGACAAAAGCAGAATTATAGACATTGGAATTTCAAAAGCATTACTCGACTCCACTGGTGCCCAAGGAACTCATTAGCCATCAATGCATTTTGCCCATACATCATTGGTGAAATCCAGTAACCCCATATCCACCAACCCTTTATGTCCTCTGTTGCATTCAATATACTAAAAATATTAGAATTGTTAAAAGCTTTAACTTTAAAAGCTTTTTTCTAAGACTTGATATTATACCTCGTGACAGGACAAAGCCACCCAATGCAAAAAGTACGAGTAAAGCAAATGACCCGAAAGTGTTAGCAACAATCATGTTTCTACCGATTGCTGCAATAGACCGAAATAATCCTGAAGCCATCTGGTTAGTGAGAACAAGGATGAGGTACTGTCTAAAGAACCTGCACCAGAAAAGTAACTTCAACATCAATTTGGATCAGAGGAAATGAGCGAAAAACTGTGTACTAAAATTTTGTTGTCATTTATTTTTCCTACCTTTCAGCATTCGGATCAAATCCGATGACATAGTAGGTAATAAATACCCATATAGAAACTTCTAAAAATGTGATAGGGATCTTCAGTATCCATGATGGTAAAGCATAGGCCCATGAAGGAAAGAATAGGAGGTCTCTTTGCTTGTAAAAGACAGGGAGCTTGGAAATGGTCATAGAAAGCTCAGACATTCCATTGAACATAATCATAGTCATACCAAAAAACAAGGCCCCCATGTAGATTCTTCCTCCTTGAACAGAATCCTTATGCATCTCAGTCCTAAAAAAGAGTGTCATAGTAATTAAGGCCATCACTGTGAGCTGGTACCACGAAGAAAAATAAAAATGTGTTAGTCAGGATCCTTAAAACACGATAATTGCAGTAAAGAATTTAAATATGATTATTACGCACTTGCATACACTTGAAGATGTACACGAAAGAGTTTCTCTTCATAAGCAGAAATTCCCTTGCGATGCAAGCTTTCAACAGCTCCCACTTCCCAACACCATATTTTTGGGTTGTCAAAGAAGCTGGATGGCTCTTTGTTTTGTCAAATGGAGTCCCAAGTTCATCTCCAAGTTTCATTCCCACATGGAATGATTGGAATGCCTCAGCAAATTCATTGGCAGTGATAAACCTGTAAGGTTGATCTTTACGTACCCAATACTGCATTTGGTCTTTCTTTGATGTAACCTGCAATTAGCAATGTTAAATGTGACTGAAGAGCAAATTTCTCTGTATGAACAAGGGAATAAAACTTTGTCAAGACTTACCTCTTGCAAGAAATCAGCCACACCTTTTCTCTCAGGGCACCTGAAGCCCATAGATTCAAAAAAGCTCACCACATGTTCACGAGGACCCTGATATACTACCACTCCATCAGAAAGGAGAATAATGTCATCAAAAAGATCGTAAGTCTCAGGAGCTGGCTGTAGAAGGGAGATGACTGCAGTTCCATTAAGGATGTGAACAGTTTGCCTGAGGGAGTTCACAATTTGGAATGTAGTAGAGCTGTCTAGACCAGTAGATATCTCATCCATAAACAGTGCCCTGGCAGGTCCAACCAGCATTTCACCTAATTGCAATGACAATAGCATAATTAGATTTCATGATAAGAAATTTACTGTACTCAGATAAAAGAAAATTTGTGTAATTGACTTCATGAACTACCTGTTGTGACACGCTTCCTTTGTCCTCCAGAGATACCCCTCAACATTTCATTTCCTACCATAGTGTCTGCACATACATCCAGTCCTAAAATCTGCAAAATTTATGTCCAAAGGTTTTCAGTAAGTGAAGAAATTCTTATCTTAGTGCTTCTTGAATAGCTTTCAATATACTTTAGTTTCTGTAATATTACCTTCAAAATATAGTCAGTGATTACACTTGCTTCCTGCCCTTCTGTTGCTACTGCCTGAAATGTTAAAGATGACAAAGCAAATCACGGTGAATACAAGATTCTTTATAATAGAGATTCCTGTTAGATAAAACTAATCTTTCAAATTAGATTATATTTCAGATTGTCAATCAATTTTATTTTAGAGAAAGTTATCTTTGAACATATGCAACTAATTTTGCAGGACACGTGAAAGCAATATGTAAACAAAACGGGCATTTTGCGAGTGAGGTATATAAATGTTCATATTTTGCATTACAATGGCTTCGTAGTTCTTACCTTCATGAAGACATCAATATCAGGATCAGGTTTAATGTTTGCTTCTTTCTCTCTTCTTGATAGCTCTGCCAACATATCTGTAAACACACATAGCAACAAGGTTTCATGCTTAGAAGAATTATCAAAAAGACAAACTGACAACCTTTGCACCAAAAGGTCAAAAGAAAAACTGAGAAGGGTGGAACTCAATCAAACTAACCATATCGGGTTCCAACACCTTGGCATCTTGCAGAAAAGGCCAAAGTTTCCCTCACAGTAATTTCTCCTAAGTGAAGATCATGTTGACTGATATAGGCAGCAGTTCTCTGAGCCACAAACTCCTTCATGGTATGCCCATTGTATGTCACAGACCCCGAAAACTGCAACAGAATTTTCACTTTCAAATTAAAAACTAAAGCAAAGGCAGAACAGAAAGCAAAAACAAGAAGCATAGAAAGGAAAACACTGAAAGGAAAATTGTGAATTTTGTAGAGCACCTTCAGATCAGGACTAAGCTTCCCGGCCAGAGCCAACAAGAGAGTGGTTTTTCCAGAACTTGGAGGACCCAAAAGCAATGTCATCCTATAATATATACATGAAAAGACTAATCATTGATTAATTCCAGGATCTCCCAACTTTAGGTTTGAGAGAAAAAAAAAAAACAAAATTGACGTGTTGATAAGGCTCAGATGACCATGTTTACCTTCCTGGCTTAACGATGCCACTGACGTCTTTGAGGATAGTCAGCTTTTTCTTTCTACTAGAAAGAACACCCATATCTATCAAGAAGTTCTTTAATCACAATACAAAATAAAACGTTAGTAAGAATCCTAAACAAAAATGTTGTAAAAGGATAAATTAAGTAGTATTTTCCAGGTTGCTACCTCGAATATGCTAGTAATGAAATTAAGAACAGAAGGCAAAGCACTGGTTCCTACAAAAGCTTCGGCTTCAATATTTAGATTTTCATATCTGACTTCGATTGTGGGAAGATCGATGCCAACCCTGAAAGAAAAAAAAAATCCAATGCAAATGATTATTGATGCAGAGAGGAGGATCTCCATGGACAAAAACAGAGTTCTGTTTTCTTTTGTTTCATTCATTTCCCTAGTAACCAATAATAATAACAACAACAACAACAACAACATACAAAAGAATCTCATACCTGTCTATACGATTCTTGAGCTTCAACAAGAACCTTTCATTGTCTTCCTCTGCAACTTTGACCAACCTCTCAAGTAAAGTCCTCTTTTCTTGCCATCCAAGGTTGTCAACATCGACCTCATTGGCACCACCTTGAGAGCCAGTTAATATACCTTTCCTGAGACGAGCGACAGTTGGTAGTTTCTCAAGTGCAGCCCATTTCAAAGCTTCTTCATCATCTTCATCTCGTGAAGACCTTGAAAATACGTCCACAGCACTGTTTCTCCATATCGAAGAGCTTCCGGCTCTTAAACTTCCTGCTCGTAAACTTCCCCGTAAACTATTACTCGCTTTAATAATATCACCACCCTCCATTACCATCAAATCCCAACACCCACCAAAACAGTATCCAAACTTAACGTTTCCGGAGCTCAAATCAAAGAATCAAGACCAAAAAAAAGGGGGTTTACAAGAAGTTGAATCGACGTTGAGAAAAGGAAACTTGTGTAGTCTATTGGTGTTTTGTTATCAGACTCTTGTCTTTGAACATTTACAAAAAAATCTGAGTTTTGAAACTGAAAGAACAACAGGAAAAGCCTTGGTTTCAATAAAACTGGAGGTTTACGATATATATATATATAGTTATTAGAAATTACATAACATATATGACGGCTTTCTTTTCAATCTGTCAAACTTACAAAATTTCCAGGATGTTTCGCTGGGATTGAATTATTTGAGTATAAAAAAAGTGAAAGATTCCCATTACTGTTATTATTAATTATTATTAGTTTTTTAAGTCTTCCCGAAGAGGCAACATCAAGTGGACGGCACTTTCAATGCCCACCTGTTTTGAACTTGAAATGTTTTTCTTTTCTTTTAATTACTGTCGTTAATGGAAATTTCCATATATCTTTAATTAATATTTAAAAAATAAAAAAATAAATCAATGATATACTTTTGTAATGTTTAGAAGGCCTAAATCTTTTTTATATATATATATATTTTTTATTTTATTTTAACACCCATGTGTATACGACGGGAGATACTACTTTTACACGTTTTCAACACAAATTTAAAAACATACGAGTAACCATATTTTAATTATTAATTCAATTCCATCTTTTAAGTAATTGAAGTAGCTTAATACATGACATTATTTCAGCTCGTGTTTTATATGTATGTATAATAACAATTTAAAGAATTTATTTGTCCTATATTAATTTATATTGTATGTTTTTCTAGAAGGATATATGGATTAGTTTTGACGAGTATTATACTTTTCTAATGGGATCATCAATAGCCAGCGTGGTGCGAAATTAGATGGCATGAATCTCGTAAAAAAAAAAAAAGAAAAAAAACATGCACTAGCAGGCAGCAGCTCATCGTGATTCGAGTGTGTAATAAATAAAACTTTTTTAATGTTTTAAATCCCCTTTTTGGGAAGTGAAAACTGAAAAGCAACTGTTCTGAATTTGAAACGTAGAAAAAGATTATTTAGTACAAGATGTATACTTCAATAAATAAAAAAATATCTTTCAACCTTTGCGTGTAAAGAACTTTGAATATCTTTCTCCAATAGGCTCGTGACAGATCTGTTTAATAATGTAGAAATTTTACTTCCCAATTCATTCCAAAATATCTTATATATAAACTACAAGATCAACTAAGCTATATTATTTAAAGTCGAATTGGCTAAATATTTAATTAGAATTCAACCATTATCCCAAAAAGAAGAAAACATTTCGATTTTATGATAACTTTTTTTCTTCAAAGTAATTTACGATAACTGTTATTATATTTTTCTTTTTGTGTATTTTTTTCTTCTCTTTTTCAACTAGTATTTACTAACTTGAATATAGTAATACTCTTTATCCATATTTTTTAAAATTATTTTTTAATTTTAATGTTATTAATCTAATATTTTCTATTATTTTGGATAGTTTTGAGTAAAAGTTAAATATGGTAATTTAAATATCTTATTTTTTTTAAAGGATATTTCAATTCTTTTTCTAAATAATTTTAATTTAAAGTTTTAAGTAGCTATCTACCTACCTATCTTATTCAATATTTTTAAAATATATATTAAATGAAAATAAAAATAATTATCGAACATTTAATATATCAAATGTTCTATTACCAAAAATAAATACATGCTCTTAACTATAATTACTAAATAATAATCCAAACAAAATTCTATTGGCACCCGATTAAATATAAATGAAGTCAATGAAGTAGTATCGGTCTGGTCAACAATAGAAATTACCATCGACGGTCAGCTGCTGTTTTCTACTCGTGCGTAACTCAAAGGAAATTTCTTTCAACTTTTTTTATTACAATTTAAATGGAAAAAAACGTATAAAGAATTATTCATATCATACATTGGCGAGAGCATTCTTTGGTTGTTTTTTTTTCACAATTTATTGATTAAATTAGCAATTAAATCACATTATATACGCTTCAAAATTTGCAGAAAAAAAGTATGAAAATTGCAGTGGCGACCGTCCGTTTGATCCAGTGGAAGTTAATAAACATGCAAAGCGATTGCTATCTGATTTTTTCTTTTTCTTTTTTGCTTAATAAAATAAATTCCAGAAAATGTAATCGAAATTCTGAATGAGGTCTAAGTCAATTTGATCATCTAGAAACAAAGTTATAGCATATAAAGTTTGAAAGTCAAATTGTCACGCATAACGCTCGTGGGTCAGCCAATCAGATACCCTCTACAAGATAAGATCAGGGCGAAATTTGACGACTAAAGAATTGTATGCCAAGCAATGAAGTCTTCCAGAGATATTTATAATTTAAGACCTTAACAATTTCCAATGAAGCAGACTTAATGGTCTCACAAGAGATTAATTCATTAATTGGACCCAATGGGAGCAGGTTCAAAGAAAGAAAATACTCATTCAAGATATGTTTAGTTTGATTTTTTTTTTTTAATTTAAAATAAAAATAATTTTTATATATCATTTTCAGATTGATTTGAATTTAATATAGTTTATTCATACTTGAAATTTAGATTTAATTATTTATATATTTTTCATATAAATTTTGGATTTTTAGGTTAAATTCTGTTATTAATATTTATATTTTAATTTGATTATTTTTAGTCTATATAGTTTTTCAAATTTTAAAATTTCAATTCTCATCAAATAGATTCCAAAACATGATACATTAAACATGTTATCATATATACAATGCATGCGCAATGTTAACTTATTATTTTTATATATTACTCACTAAATATTTAATTAATGAATCATTTACATTAAAATTGAAATTTTAAAATTTAAAAAGTATAAAAATTAAAATTTACCGTATAGAGATTAAAAATAATTAAAATAAAATACAACAATTTTAATAAAATAAGAGAGTAGTAGCAAAATTTAACTATATTTGGTTGTATATGTATTTTGTCTAATTACTGCGACCGAATGCAATTGTGGGGGATTGAAAGTAATCTATAACATCCAATTACGTTATCTGTCCATGATCAATGCATTTTGACTTTCTTTAACATCTTGTCCTGTAGAAACAAAGCGTGGAAAAACATGGGTTCCACCATTAGGGTCTGCCTTCTAGAAAAGTAGAAACACCGCAAATAATGGCTTAAGACTTGAAATTAAATATTGGTCATCCCAATTCCAAAATCTAAATTTTCTTCTAGAAAACCAAACAATTTTATCCTAATTCAGGACATCTTTTAGATGTTTCCTTGTACTTGTGTGTGTTTAGTTTGAGAAAATAAGAAGGGAATCAAGGAAGTCAGTTCTACCGTTTATATCTCGTAATATTTTATTTAATTTTGCTCATCTTACACACAATAAGGTGTTTCCGACGGGTAAATAAATTGTTTTTATTTATTATGAAATTGTGATTTTTTCTTCGTTGTTTAATATATAAAATATTTTTTGATTGTTTCTATTGAATTTGTTTAATGATGAGTTGTATTTATGAAGATTGATGAAGAGTATCTTACATAATTAATTAGTATTTTATAATTGAAATTTATTTGATGCAATGCTAATGAAGTTAAAAACTCCACAAATAGGGGTGAAATATTGCCATGTACCCTTAGATAATATTAAAAAATTAAAAATGAATTATAATAGACACATATTAGTTATTTAATCTGCTTGTATGAGAGATCAGCTTCCTGAATCCATTGCTAAGTGTAATGGCTCACATCTCTGGAACTCTTTATATAAGGTATGACCCTCATTTCGTGAGAATTTAGCATGGTCAGTAGGTAATGGTAATAGCATTCGCTATTGGAAAGATTCATGGATTCCGTCTGTAGGCCCTTTGATATCTCAAATTCCTTCTCATGTTAATCTTGATTTGGATTGTATTTTTAGTGAAATGGTTATGTCGGATGGTAGTTGGAATCTTGATATGTTTCGCATCTGGTTGTTTGGGGAAGTGATTAAGCAAATAGTTTGTATTCCTCCCCCATCCCTCTTCGGGGTGGACAGAATTATTTGGGCACGCACGGCTTCAGGGTATTTTTCGATTCGTAGCGCCTTTTGGTCTCTCAATGAGAATTCTTGGAACCCTAAGGATGTTTTCTGGAAGAATAGCTAGAATTATCAAGGACCACAAAAGAGTTAAAATCTTCTGTTGGCTAGCTTCTAAGCAAAAGCTCCTAACTAATTTGGAGCGTACTAGGTAGGGAATTGGTCATAATAGCTCTTGTCCTGTTTGCAGATGCGAAATTAAGGACATTCTCCATGTACTGTGAGATTGTAAGGCAACGGAGGAAGTTTGGTTGCATGTCATCCTTATCGATAGGCAACGCCATTTCTTCTCTGGATCCCTACAAGATTGGTTGACTTCTAATCTTGGCTATCATGTGCGACTATGTGATTGAGGGGTAACTTGGTATTGTCTTTTCGGCCTAATTGCATGGCATATTTGGAAAAACAAGAACTTGTTTATCTTTCAAGATATCACTTAGAAGGCTCTTGATACTGTTAAGGCTTCTTTTAGTTAGGTGCAGCAATTTGATTTCAATCATAGAGACAATCACCAATCCCCTCAAATGAGTGCTTCTTCATCACCCATGGCTAATATGTGGGTTAATTTGTTCACTGAAGGTGCAGTAGCTAGTGGTGATGGTAGTGCTTCTGCTGTGGGTGTCTTGCATGACCAGAATGGGAATTAGATCTTGGGATTTAGTCATTACTTGGGTCCTTGCTTAGATTTTGAAGCAGAACTATGGGGGATTTTAGATGGTTTACTCGTGATGCTTAGCAAATGACTTAAAAGGGCTATGATTCAGACGGATAATCTGGAGGTTGTCAAGACTCTACAAAAAAATTTGATGACAGGCTCTGGTATTATTGTGCTCAGTAAGGTTCGAAGAATTATGAGAACTGAATAGTTGTGGTGCATAAGGTATGTCCTTAAAGACCTCAACCAAGTTGCAGAGTGCTTGGCTAAGCTAAGTTTGGTGGGAAAGTCAAGTCTTAGGTTTATGATGGCGCCCTAATTGAAGCTTTAAAGCTCATCCAACAAGATAAGGCTAATGATGCATTTATTCAATTTATTTTGATGTAATTCTATCTCCTTGTTTTTCAACGAAAAAGACACACATAATAATAACCCTTTTATATTTGAGATCTATTTAATTTATTTTAAGTTAATATTTGGTATACTCGTAGACTAGTTTTTTTTTATTCCATAATCAACCTTTAAAAAATACCACAAGGCTCTCTTTTTTTAAAATACTTTTTTATATTCTATTATACATCTATAGGACACTTGTCAACCTAGTGTATCAAATATTCTTTTTATTTTTTGAAATTTATAAATATTTTCATATATATTAAACTATTTTTTAAAATAATGAATAATTCGAAACTATAAATCAAAATATATTAGTAATAATACATACGAATACTAATAAAAAATAATGCATCTGTACTATTATCTTAATTCGAATAATTTTTAAAAACAACATAAATTTATTATTATGAAGTTAAAAAACGTTTTTGTGATTGCAGAAAATGAGGATATTTTTATGATTGAAGTTCCTTCATCACACAATTAGGTAATGAGATATTTTCCCAAGTGGGGTGGCTATCAAGAAAAGTATTGAGTTGATATACAACTAACCAAAATATTATAATAAGCTGTACCCACTAATTAATATGTTTCTGTTCACTCCCGTGAGTCCATCCAACCGCAACCCAATAATAATTTGCCTAATGATTAAAAAATAATAATAAATAATGCATTAACCTAATAAGAATCAGAAAAAATCAAGATAAAAATGTATTAAAAATAAGAAACATTGTCGAGATTTGGAGTTTTAACCAGCAAAATTAAAATTGATAAAATGCTCATCCAAAGTTTGAATTCTATAAATTTATTTTTGTCTCATTTATGGAATATTCAAAATATTGATTGAAATTGAAGGTAGGGGTAGACTCTTTTGCCCTTTAACTCAGCAGCCCTCCTACGTCATTGATGGCTAGTGGGGGTCAGTTCCCACATCCTTTTCAGTAAACAAATATTATTTTCATTCTTTTTATAAAATTTAAACTAAATAAAATATTTCGATTTTAAAATATAAAAATAAAAACATGTAACAATTAAAAAACAACAAAACTTGTTTTCATTTATTTCAATAAAACTGTTTTTGTAAAAGAATGTGTTTGATAATTTTAAATTTTAAATGCGGTTAAATTTTATAAGTGTTGAATCTATATTAGAAATTATCTTAATCAAATTAAATTTTATGTTTTCATTTATAATTAATTTAATTTTTTATGATATAAAAATAAATATTTTATATTTAAAATAGTGAAATTAACTTAAAATTTTTATATAAAAAATATTTTTCAGAAAATTTACAAGCTATTTATTATTTTTATTTACTTAGAAAGTTTTTTTTTATATTTATAAAAAAAATTTAAAATTTACCAAATAATTTCCAAAAGCCTTGGATGTAAAATTCAACCAAACTAATTTATCATGGATGATTAAAAAATCCTAAAACATTATACTAAACTAAACCAAACTCACCTCTAACTTTTTTACCTTAAATTAGTTGACCTTAATTCAAATTTATAAAATTATAAAACTTTCTACATATTAAATCTCTTATCCTAATTTGGATCCATATAAATGTAGAAATTTTTTATTTTATTTTTAATATTTTTATTATAAAAAAATAGACATCAAACATAATTTTCAAAAAAAATATATATTTTTTAACGTGTCACTAATGCAAGACGGTATAATTGCAAGCACAACATAATAATACAAATTATAAGTATAAATACATGTCCGACTAACTATAATGGCATGTAAAATCAACTTAATATAAAGTACAATAGAGATGGTACAATTATAAGCACAACATAAGAGTATAAATACATGTCCAACTAACTACAATAACATATAAATCAACTTAGTACAAGACACAATAAATAAAGAATCGAAAATGACCGAAAAAAACCCATACATAGCACACGCACAAAGTAGGGTGGAGACTTACACAACATAATTAGACATAATAAAACTTGAACTAAGCCTCCGTCTTAACCATCAAGCCAAGACATAGGCATCATTTGTTAATAATTTACTTTTAAAATTACTTTGACAAATAAAAACTAAGACTGTAATTCCCTTTTTCTCCTTTTTCTTTTAAGATAAAAGGATTTTTACATATACAATCTTTATGGGGTTGTGTCAACCACAATAGCAAAAGTATATTATCAAGCCTCAGAATTTGGGCTTAATTTCAAGTATTTTTAATTATTAAAAAGAATAAATGAGTTTTTTTTCCAATTTTGCTAACAGATGTTTTCCTAGTCTATCTGTTTAAAAAGTAAAATTAATATATCTATCCCTTCCCTTGTAAAAAAAAAACCCTTGAAAAGTAGGTTAATTTTTTGGTATAAACTAAAAAGGATGAAATGATGAGCTCTTTAGGTGAAGCTGCCATTAAATTCATCTCTGGAACTCAGCCCTCAACGCATACCATTGTTGGCGGTGCGGTGAAAGCGTAAGAAGGAACTTGCAAATACTAGAATCTCTTTCCCACCAAGGTTTGAGAAAAGAATCTTTTTGTG
This sequence comes from Gossypium sturtianum, assembly GCA_025698515.1. Lineage (NCBI taxonomy): Eukaryota > Viridiplantae > Streptophyta > Magnoliopsida > Malvales > Malvaceae > Gossypium > Gossypium sturtianum. The sequence goes on along the minus strand of CM046955.1, from coordinate 160,500,664 downwards.
ATCATCCATGAACTAGCTGCGACACGCTCGGTTATATGATTGATTTTTCAAAACTCGTAGGGCACATCTTCACTGGACAGGCCAGGTAACCATTTTGATGCATTACTTGGAATTCAGCCTATTAAGCCAGGCCGAACCTTTCCCTGCCTTAACATGCATGATAGTGTAAATCCATGATAGTCGCATCATCGAACCAAAATTCAGCCGTGTTGGGCTGGTTTTCAGGTGGAACTGAATGGGGTTATTGCAAGTCTATACTTCATCATGGCTTCACCGAACTTTTTCTATAAATAGATGCTTATATTAGCTCTAAATGATCGCACCGTAAGCAACATTTTTTTTTTGGGGGGATAATATATGACCAACCATAGTGACTCTGAACTGAAACTGTTCTGTTTCTTCAATGGTGTTACTACGATAACAGCAGAGGCGGATTTAGGGTGGCAGGGGTCCGTCCCCCCAAAAATAAAAATTTTGTCATTTTAATTCTTTAAATTTTTAAAATTTTAAAATTTTAAATTGATGAAAATAAAATTATATTTTAATTCTCTAAAAATAATAAAAATTTGATTTAATCCTTTAAATTTTATAATGATATAAACAATTTAATTCCAATCCCTGATATTTTTTTCTGACTTTGCGCTTGATAACAGGGTAAAGACCAATGAATGCCTAGCTAGCTAAGCCTTATTAGCTCGGCTTGGAAAACCATAAACAATAGACAAAATCCGAACCTTACTACTAATTTGTACGTACCTAGCTACCATCCCATTGCAAAAGCACTCAAATGAGCACTTTTTCTAAGTAATTTGAAAACCATATGATTGTTCATCTGCCTTTTTGTTCTTTGAATCATCGGGATATTAAAGAGTATCTACAAAAATATTTATGTTAAGTGTTATTTTTTTTACATGCTTTAGTCATCGGTTAGTTTATTATTATTTTCACTTGTTTTGGTCATTAGTTAACTATAAACTAATCACATTTAGTTATTTTAAGGAGATCTTATTTTTCACAAAAGAATTTACTCATCTTTCTAACTGCATATTTAAATTATACTAATTATATTTTATTTTATATCTTCACTATTTTAAAACATAAGTATTAAATAAATTTTTTCCTCATATTATTACATTAATAACCAAATGTAAACATTAAGGATAGTTAATGATGATGATTAGTGATGGTGTGACGGTCAAAATCATTAAGCAATCTGTATGAAGTCGAGGTGGAAGACTGAAAGCAAAGGCTGTGTTGCTCAGGATTTATACAACATGAATTACTGTGTCAAAATTCATACAAATATATAACACCTTAAAAACAGCATGACAACTGGTTTTAACTTTCAACAAGACAGAATATTTGACTTCTCGAAAACAAATTGAGCTTCAGTTGACACTCCCTGATTCTAATTAGTTTGCAGATTGATCCTCAACCTCATATAACCAGAAACCAAAAAGAAGGGCATTGAATTAAGTGCGAGAACAGCTGTTCTGATGAAAACATTGATGAAGGGTTCAGAGTGCCATCAACAGTATGCAATGTAATATTTTTTGTGTATGTGCCATGTATAAACATCTGTTAATAAGCAACTTCCATAAAGATTTTGGAGATCAAAAAGGGGCTTAGATTGATGTGAATCTAAATGCAATTCTACAGGATACAGTAACTAAACAAACACTAAGCTCAACATCTGAGGAAAGGGAGTTAAAAGAACAGTCGAGAGTGAAGCAAGCATTTGTGCTTTTAGCTATTATTCTTTCTATAAATATAAAAAAAATTCTAGAGCCAGTAGTCACCTAGCACTGCTGCTTATTCTTTCTGTTCCATAACAAGTGGAAGAATTACTTCCTAGATATTGCTCGGAGTTGATGTTTCAGATGAACTTCCGGGCGAGTCACCCGCTACTGGGTCTACTGATGAACCACTTGGAGAGACACTTCCACTTTCAGACACGATTGGTATCTTAACAGCTGCTCTTTCCATCTCCTTCTCAAGTTCTTCTTCCCTACGCAATGCAGTGAATTGGACATCCAAAGACCTGGCTGCCGACAGCCATGCAAAAACAATCACCATAAGTATCCCTCCAAGGTATGGGGTAGAATTTGCAAGTGATCCAAAGGTCAAGATCATGAACTGCTGGATCAGAGCACCCCCGGACTTCCCCAACGGGTTGCAGACAACATCAATGGCAGCCTTCCCTTTAACCTAAAGGTAGCATCAAATAGGTTCCAATTAAAACGACAAGAAGACACACACAAAAATTGAAGTTGAAATTGCAAGATTCCAAACCTTGGTGTCCTCGTCCAATGGAATATACGCCATTTCTTTGCAAGGATCAAATAAACTGTACTTTGCACTCTTACTGAAAATGTTTTGCAAGGCTCCTACATATACAGCTGCAAGAAGAGGAGTCATCCCGAACTTTGCAAGAGTGGGTTCAAATGGATCTCCGAATAATATCAAGGAAAAGAAACCGACTCCAGTCAGAAGCAGGACAGTGGGTGTAATCGTCGCTGCAACTCCCCATCCGTATTTGTCAAATATAAATTGACTTAGCAACATCATAATAAATGTTGCTATTCCAGTGCCAGTTGAGAAGTCACCCATGAAGGAGGAATATTCATTAGGGCTTGGAAACTGCAAAATGGAGAATCATTTGTTAATAAGCCTGTTAAGATAATAATAATAATAATAATAAAACATTAGCAGACCAATAACCATAAAATTTTACCTGAGCTTTGAGCTTTGATTTCCAGGTAACTTCAACAAGGTTGATGCTAATACCATATGCAACCACCAAAGTGGCAAGATCTCTGATATACCTTGAAGACACCAAGAATTTCAAGCTCTCCATTGTTCCCATTTTAGGCTTTTCCTGCAAACCAATTGACAGAAAATAAATAAATAAACTTGGCATCATATATGCTTTGACCACACAATTTCACTTGGAATGCATTTATAATATAAGCATTGAGAACCCCCCTATTTGTGAAATATTACAGTCGTAGGTACAAATGAAGTATTTTGACTCCAAATATCGTAGCAGCTCAACAGACTTTAGTATCAATGATAGACAAAACAAATGAACATTTTGGTCGGAATAAGCAGACCTGGTGCCTAAGAACCTATCAAAATTAAAAACAAATATGATAAGCATGAAGAATAGCTAGCCAAAAGATTACCTTCTTTTTCCTGCTACGAGTGGGAAGGGGAACAAACGTATTCACCCACCAGTACAGGAAACAGATGACTGCCCCCATCAGCACCACAATGCTCATCATCCCCCTTAAGGAGATGGCCCAACCATCAACTCCAGGACCCAGATTTTTCCTCAAATTAGAAAAGTACTTAACAGTTCGACCAGAGAAAATGAGGGCAACATTTGCACCAAGTCCAAACAGTGGATAGAATCTCTTTGCTTCATCTACAGTAGTTATCTGTACAAGAAAAGTGCAATAGCACGTAAATACAGCTTTAATTCTCAAATCGAGTGAAGACTTCTGAGTTTCAACTAATGCAGAAAAACTAGAGAAACCACACTAACTAAAAGCTTAGAAGCATGAGTAATAGATTGCCGCTAAACATGTAAAGCAAATGCCACAATCATAAAAGCTTGAATTCTGTATAAATGAACAAATACGAGGTGCAAAGTCAATTAAGACATTGAAAGTTTGAACTGTTAGACTTAGAAGTAACATTCAATTATTTTCTTCTTGTTTGCCCTTGCTCCTATGCTTCATACATACACCCAGAGATGCTGGAGGAGAAATGCTCTCAATTATAGAATTAAAACTCAGATAAGTTTCTTAAATCTCTCATACACCTCACAAAATTTCTTTTACAATTCCTTATAGGGTTTCAATTGCCAGTATCAGGAAACAAAAAACTTGTTCAGCAAATAGAATTTTCAAATCAAAGATAGAACAAGTTTACATCAGGAACCACCAATCTAATATATAGCAAAGAGAAAATTATATTTAGAAGATCATCAAAATTTCTAAGCCGCACTCTTTTTCCATTACAAGATCTACATATGTATGTAGCCATACCGGGAAAAGCAGAAAGTCATAAACCAATATAACAAAACAAGATAACTTGATGAGCGAGAGCAGTAAATCTAGCAACTCCAAGTTATCCAGCTTAAAGGATAGGAATTATAAGTAATCTTTAGCAAGAGATCTACTTGTTAAGGGAAATCAAATAAGAATATTCAAAGTATATCATATTTACAAATATTTTAATGAAACATTACGAAGTTCTGACACCAGAATCAAAATATATAAAACCAACATGGTTATACAATCATACAGGTGAATCACTTGCAACATTCAATCCCATAAGATAGTATAACTCACCTGATTAGCAAACCCCCAAAATAGAACAGAAATGACCACACTACCCCAAAGTTCAGCCATGACATAGAACAAGCAGAAACTCCAAATCCTCATAATTGCAAGAGGACCAAGAAATCTAGGTCCAAGGACTGCAAGAAGCTTATCAGCAAGTGCTTCAGGGTGGATGTAATTGCTGAGAGGATACAACAGAAACCCAAATGCACCAAAAAAGATTATGAAAGGAACAATAACAGTATAGAAAAGAGCCTTCTTTGACAACACATTTGCCAACTTTGTGTATAACAACATGAACCCAACTGCCATAGGTAAATTAACCCATGTTTTCAAAAAGGGTATAATCTCAGCACTGCTTCCTTTAGCTGTCACAACCAAGACGTCCTTTGTGTCCCTGAGTATTGTGTAATTGAAGAGGATACAAAAGAACATTAACCCGAGAGGGATAATCTTCTTAAGAGTCACAAGCTCAATACCCAAGAACTTTGGCTTCTTCTCAGTTTCTCCAATCAAAGGCTGTCCATCGCCTGCAGCGGCAGCCTCGGCCTTGCAAATGAAGCTCTTCTGTTCCGGGAATAAACCATTTGGTTTTGCTACAACGCTTGGAACTCTTTTATAAGACACCGATAACCCATTAAGGCCTAAGGGTTTCGAAGCAAAGAGCCTCTGCTTTAAGCCTTGTGATGGGTTCAAAAGACTTCTGGCTCTGGTCGGATTTGGTGGTAATGAAAGAAGCCCTCTGGTTTTTAGAACAGTTTCCATCTCTCTCCTATGGTTTCTTCAAAAGAATTGAGGAATCAAATCCCCCACAATATGCTGTGAAAATTTTCAGAACATAAGAAGGAAGATTGAGAGATAAGGTGGCGGGTTAGATTCTGGAGAAGATGGTTTTCTCGAAGAAAAATGGCTACTACCAAAATACCTTTTTTTTATATCAAATGGACAAAGATAAATCAAAACCCTAAGAAAAAAACAAACATTTTTAATCCAGGTTAAAGAATTTAGAACATTTACAGCTTTACAATGGTTTTTTTTTTTTTTTCCTCCCTTCAAAGAGTCATTAAGAAGAGGTTAAAAAGGTAGCGGGGGGTTAAATAAGACGACAGATTTTTGCAAATTATGAGAGAACAAATTGTGGACGACTGACTCAGTGATTTATGAATTATGAGACAGAGAAAGGGTGAAAATATAAAAGTAATAATAACCTTTAGCCCCTCTAACTTTATAAAAAATTCATTTTAACCCTTAATTTAATTTTAGCTATCATTTTCAACCTTGTTAATGTTACATAAATGTAGATGACACATAAACATTTAATTAATTTTAAAATTTTTAAAAATTATATATTATTTAAATTTTTTAATAATTTTAATGATTTTTTAATTTTTAAAAATAGTTTTTATATATTTTTAAAATTTTTAAATTTTAAAAATTTAATTAAATTATGATGTGTCATCTACACGAAAATTCACGTGTATTCAGTACTAATGAAATTAAAAGCATTAACTTTTCTATTTATTGATTCGACAAAATCGCAAGTTTAAGAGTTAAAAAAATAAAATATTAAAATATTTTTTTAAAATTGGAAGCTAAATAAATAATTATACCAATATAAATTAGAAAAAGAAGTACAGTCACGGGTCAGGGGGGAAACGAAAAGTATCTTCACCAAGTTTGCAAAAAAGTGTCACGTGTGCATTTACAGTCTCGCCCAACCCAAAACACCTTGTGATTTTGAAGAAAATGATCAATTTGACTATGTGTATGTGGATATTGGTGACAATTTTTTTTTAATTTCTTTTTAAATGAATAAAAAAAATATCTCAAAACTTTTATAATATCTGAAATATAATCGTTTCTTTATGAAATATTTGTTTTTTTTTTTATATTTTGATAATTGGTTTGATAAAAAAAACCTTAACTTCACCATTAAATTAAATAAATACTTAGGTAATTTTTATTATATGAATAAGTTAAGTGGCATTCAAATGATAATGTTTTCATAAATTTTTCCTTCTATATTATATTTATGTTAGTGTAATGAGTTAATTTAAGGTATAATGTCAGATTTAGTATTTAATGTTTATATTTTTCGTCAATTTAATTCTTTTTATAGTTAAATTTGGCTCTCGTCTTTTTAAAAAGAATCAAGTTTGACCATCAATCTTTTGAAAAAAAGTCAAAATGATATTTATTAACGAGAATACTAATTAAAATGTTATATTTTTAAACACGACAATCTGTATAACAATCCGCATGTAGTCCATGCTAACATTTTATTTTTTTATTTTATAATTTTTAAATTATTTGTTGACGAAATATATAAGACAAATAATATTATATTAACATAACATTTATATGGACTACCATGCCATTTGCTAAGTCAACAATGTTAAAAATAATGTTTTAGTTATTATTTCCCTTAAAAAAGTGGTTTGACTTTTTTTTGAAAAAATTAAAAGCCAAATTTAGCACCAAAAAAAATAATAGTCAAACTGACAAAAGAATGTAAATATTGAGAGTTAAATTTATTATTATGTATTAATTTAATAATGTTGTAAAATTATATTTTATAATAAAAAAAAGTATGAATGTGATTTTGTTTATATTACATAGGGTTTTGAGTATTTTTAATAAATTGTTGGCATAATTTTTTATATTATCTTAATTTATTTACACGATGACGTGATTAAGTAAAATGCTTTATGCTTAATTTCACTGATCATATTTAGAATTTAGTAATCGTGATTATCTACAAAATGATTTTTTAATTTAAATTAGTGTTTGTTCGTATAAAGGTTTATTTTGCCTTTTTTTTATTTAAGTTTCTTTTTAAAAGTAAAAAATAATTGGAATTTATCCAGATCCTTATAAAGGGCTAAATAAATCTCAAATGCCAAGTGATGGTAAACCCTAAATCATTGGGAATGAGTTTAGGTTTGAAATGGTATTTGGCTCCTCCGATAAAGGGTGACAGCATAAAAAATAGGTTTAGAGCCTAGACCCAATAATTGAGGGACATAATCACATGTTACTAAAATTAAGATACAATTGTAAGAACCATGGAAAAATAAGAGAAAAGTAATTATTAGCGTTGACAAAATCAAAATAGTGTCGTTTTTCTATATAAAAATATAATTATAATTGTTATATTTCATTCGTGTTAGGACACGTGGCAAACTAAAAAGATATTTGAACAGTAAGCCTACCACCAACAAGCTGAGATATTACCTGCGAGTTCACCCTCCGGAAATAACTACTCGAGCAACAGATAGCCTAATATTTATTGGGAACATGAAGTCATTGGTAACCAAAATATCACGTGAGCTCAACTGCTTTATCCCATCAGAGTCAAAATGAATGATAAGGTTTGTCCTGTCACAAACATCTTTGTCTTATCGAAGAAATCCCTCCCACGCACTCCATAATGATGACTAGATGGCAAATCTAACATGTCAACACCATAATACACAAGATTCATGACTATAAATACATCTAAGAACAATAAAGAATAGATCAACCCTTCAAGAGTACTAAGCTTACATTCTGCCAACGCCCTTTTAGCCCCTAACCTTCAAGTTCTCTTCACTGTCATTCTCCATAATCTCTGACTAGTGGCTAAAAATGTGTTGGTAAAATGTAAGCTTAGTACTCTTAAAGAATCGATCTATTCTTCATCGTTCCTGAAACTATTTACAATAATGGATCATGTGTAATATGATATTAACATGTTGGACTTGTCATCTAACCATAATTACGAAGCACGTGTGAGAGATGTACGTGACAGGATAGACCTTATCATTCATTCTGACTCTAATGGAATAACATGACCTTTAGTAACCAACAACTTTATGTTACCAATGAAGATTAGGTCAATTGTTGCCCAGGTAATCATTTCGAGAAGGTGAGCTCGCAAGTAATCTCTCGATTTGTTGGTGGTGAGCTTTTTATTCAAATATCTTTTTGACTTACCACGTGTCTTAACGCGAATATGATATAATAATGAAATATTTTTCACTCCATTCAAAAAAGAAATTCAACAAAAACGAATTAATATCCAACATATTTGCCCATATATAATTGGACGAAACACATGTATAGAATTAAATTGAAAACTAAAGCCAAACAAAAATGTTAAAATTCCAATACATGTAAATTATTCTTTAAATTATTATATAATAATATTAAGGAATTTAAATTTAATTTTATTTTTCCAACACATCTGACAAGAGAAGAATGAATGACATCTAGTTGATTTTTTTTTATATAAAAAAGGGTATTTTAAAATGAAAATTATAAATATAAAAAATTTTACAAAATAATATCTATAAATCATATATATTGATCAGATCAAATACCGCTCCAGTTGAATGTAGATTCCGTTACTGTGTTGAATGTAGATACGGTTTGGTTGTCTCTCAGTGTCTGAAAGTTCCAAAAGCAGACACAAAAGTTTATGAATTATTAGGGCTCCTTTGGATGCCCGTTTTCCTCCAGTGTGGTGAGATTAGGCTACCAATCTCACTGCACTGCTGTTTGGTTCAACATTTCAGTGCAGTGAAAATTGGTTTCAAATTCACTGGTGTGCTGAAACGTGACTGGGAGATGTTGTGGCCTGTGGGTGGCTCCAAGGGACTTTTTAGGGTTTTAAAATTAAATTGCTGCCTCGAGACGGTGAGCACCGCTAGCGGTGACCCATGTTTTTGTGAGCAAACGTTTAATTCGTTTCAATCACTATGCCTTGGTTGGTAGTATTGGTTATTTCAATTTCACTCACTTTTCAAACCATCACACTTATCTTTGATTCTTCCTAGTTGCAAGTCAATTATGGATTCTATGTATATATATTTAGTCATTGGCGTTTTTAATTATCAATTGATCAAAGGGTTATATAGGATAAGACTATGATTTACTTATTTTGTTTTCTTTTCAATTTCACTTGGTTTATTTGGTTTCAAATCTGGACTTTTTTTTTTATTTTATATGATGTTTAATTTTCTAGTTTTTATTCACTTCATTTAGAGGTTCTTATCAATTCGGCAAGTAATCTTAATTTAAGTTCTAATTATTCTTCTTTGTTTTTCTTTTATTCAATTCTACCTAGCTTTTGAGTTGATTATGACTTTTCACTTCAAATCATGCTCAAAGTTCACTCCAGGGATCCATTCAAAGTTAAACACCGATCAACTTGCAAACATATTATTTTCTTTTTATTCCTTTGATTTTAAAAAAAAAAAATTATAATCAAAACCATCAAATTAACTATATCGGGATTATACTGATTTTAAAGTGAACCATTAAAATTTGAGGTTAATCCACAAATTAAAAAACAATTGAATCATTTTATTTATGTTTTTGTCCAAATTAATGATCCCTAAATCAAAGCTCTCTGGGTGCTTGGGCAGAATTTTAAAAAAAAAAAAAGACAATTTCTCTCTCTTTTTATTATTGGACCAATCAAAACGAAAAATAAATTGTTTGACCAATTTAATCATTGATTTAAATTTAAAAATATTGTTGATAGTTTGTATTTATATATAAATTTTTTCACATCAATGATATGAATACGAGACATTATTAAATATATCAATTTTTTAACAATTTTGATCATATCAGTTTTTTTTTTTTTTTATATACTGTCTAAAACTATCCATAACCCCTACTCAAGCTCTTTAGCACACTCGAACCCACGTCCTCCTGTGTTGACAATAATACACATACCAATCGAGTTAAGACTGAATTAGATAAATGTAAATTTTTTTAAATCCAAATGATATACATTAGGCTAATACAGATACTTAATAATCATGTTTATTTATTCATATATTCACTGAAGGTGTTATATTCATGTTGTTGTGTAGAGTTCAAAACGAAAAGGTTCCATACCTAGACCACCAAATAGCGTGATAAGTTGAACCAGTAAAGCCCAAAAATCATGGCTTAGAGATTCAAGCCCAAGATGCCCAACACAACATTGCTACCTCCATTTTTATCCTTTAAAAAGGTCACGGGACGTAGTTGGATGGGCCCCTCCTTTCCGGTGGGCTTCTTGTTTTTTTATGTTCAACAACTCTCTTCAATTTCCTTTTTTTGTTCAACACTCTCTTCCAATTCATATCTATACCTTAACAAAACTGTTCATATCTATTATTTATTTATTTATATTTGCAAGGTCTATTTCTATTTATAATCTCAAATATTTAAATTGAAAAAATATATTTAAATATGTTTAAACCCACATCTTAATTATTATTATAATAAAAATTATGTTAATTAAATTAAAATTCAGCCAATTTAAATATATAAAATAATTTTTAATAAATTTAATTTTTCCCTTTTGAAACTCTTTCCCTCTTCTTTTATTTTTTCCCCTTTTACTCTTTTGCGTATTATGTGAATGGATTTATATATGCATTGTTTTTCTTCTTCTTCTTCTTTTCTAATATAAAAATATTATAGTTTATAATTAGAATCGTATTTAATCATTATGATATAATCATTGAACTAAATAATTAATAAATCAAAATATACTGGATCAAAATAAATCTAGATACATTTTAATTGTTTTTTTACCATTGAGTGAATGTCTTATCTATAATTGTTGAACCAATGAAGATTGTATGTGGGTGCGTTTGTTGTCAAACATCAAGAACGAACATGCACTTGGCACAAATACTATTGTACGCCTTGATGGGTGTTTGTATGTACATGCATTTGTCGTGAAAATTTAACAAGTCGAAACATGCACTTGGTACAAATCCTATTGTACACCTTGATGTTTGCTTGTATGTGCATGCATTCGGTGACTATGTACCTAAGACAGCCACAATAAATAGATCCACCGCACTAAATTTTGTTTGGCTTGAAATGGTAAATGCAGGCAACCCCTTCATCTAGAACTGTTACACCAATGGCATCTTTTTTTCAAAGCATAAAATTAACCCATTTGGTTGTTTTTGCGTGAAACTCGTCACATTGGAGACCCAAACCGCACATCGGCAGGACCGGCTACCCCAAAATAGGCAGAAATTTTCTCATATGTGAGCCAAGAAAGATGACAATGCAAACCATATTATCTTTTCTAATACAGCCTAATGTTGTTTTCCCAATGTAATATCATATTATTTCTAGCTCAACCTATTTAAGCGCAATTAAAGTGAATATCTTATGTTACTTGTAGTCTTTATTTATAAATTACTGGTTTAAATGTCTATCACTATCTTTGTTGATAATTTCAAATACTTCCTACCAAATTGTCTTAGACCTAGTCGAAGGTGAGGGAGTTAAAAGAAGTTGGGAAGGAAGTACATATATTAATATTGCTACTTTAATTCTTTTAGTGCTGGATACCATGAAGCCTATGGTTGATCTAAACCACCCATTACGGGATTCCTTTTTAATTGTTAAAACTGTTGTGATCAATAAAGATTTATGAATAATGACTGTGATTAGACTGAAAGGTGTCTCTCATGGACCCATTGGAATTGGGAAATAGCTTTCAATATTATATTTGGGTAAATATCTTTGTCCACAATTTACCCTTTCGAAATTGTTGTTTTCATGGGCAGAGGTGATGGAAACTTGGAATCTATAATTTCATATTTCTAAATGTCCCATTACTATTTTGGTCGCCACCAAACAGAACTTCAATGACAAATATTTGTATTGCAAAAAATGAACTCTCCTTGCTTGTGAGGAAGCTAAGATGCTCGTAAATTAATTATCGCCTTTTAAAATAATCTTGATTAGCAATACAATATTGTAATTAATTTTCTTTAAACATGAAATTTAATATCATTAAATGGTTAGGTGGCCAAACCCATATAATTGACAAATATGAAGATGATATCTTGTTAAATTAGAAGATTAAAACTATGCTTAAGCCTGCTCTCTTTCTTGGTCGCATCTAACTTGGACCCAAGCAATTACGAATATTAGTCATTGTTATTTTAAATTATACGCAAAAAAAACCATTGTTTTATAATGTGATTTTTTTTTTTATATGCACTTCAGAAAAAGTGATAAAAATTGGATATATTATCGTCCCCACGCTATAGAAAATTAGACATTGTTTTGTCAATTGTTTTATTATAATATATAATTCTCAATGACTCCAAATGGGCAGTAGATATTTGTTTCTGGGGTGCTTGACAATATTATCAGGGATTCAGGGAAAGCCCACTTGATCTATGCACTGACTTAGGTTTTAATTTATTTTAAATAGTTGGATTAAAGCTGAAAACTTATAAAAGAGGATGGAATTATAAATATTTTAAAAAAGACATAATGTATTTTTATAATTTTTGAAGAGATGAAATTGTAATTTGATTATTTCCACTTTTCAATGCGTATTTTTTTTTTTAAAGATTTGGATTATAATAAAAAAATAACAAACAAAATGACCAAAAGAATTTTAAAAAATCAATTATGATTATCTAGTAGTGTTCATAGTTCGGTTAAAATTGAATTAATCGATCGAACCGATTTAATTTGATTAATCGGTTGGTGGCCGAATTTAGTTTGGTCAGAGGTCGGTTAATAATTTTTTGAAATTTTGGTTATCAGTTAATTCGGTTTGAAATTAGGTAATTAACCAATTAACCGAAATAAATAATATATATTATATATAATTGTTAACTTTCAAGATTTATGTAGTGTTTCTAATTTCTTATTTTTTGTTTTCACCTTCATTCAGAGGTGAAGTTAGGGGGGCTGGCAGGGGCCCGGGCCCCCCTAAAATAAAAAAATTATTATTTAGGCGCTTTAAAAATTTTTAAAATTTAAAATTAGTAAAAGTAAAATTACATTTTGACCCCCTAAAATTATAAAAATTTAATTTAATCCTTTAAAAATTATAAAGATATAGACTAAAAAAATTAAAATTCCATTCGGCCTCCCAAAAAAATTGTTCTAGCTTCACCCCTACTTTCATTTAAAGTTTTTTGAATCATTAAAAAAAATGAATATTAGTAATGTATTTTTTATATGTTTTATATTTATTTTAATCAAAAGACAAAAAAAAAACATATAAATTTCGGTTAACCGATCGAATTAACCAATATATTTTGGTTCGGTTAATGTATTTGAAAAAAACTTCGGTTTAATTAACGATTAAAATTTTTTATATTTCAAATAATTCAATTAATGGTAATTTGTTTCGAATATTAACCAAACTAATCATTTCAACACCCCTAAAATTATCTATACTACTAGGCAAATTCGCCCCACCCAAAAAAAAAAAAAACATAACAAAAGGGGGAATATTTATAAAAAAGAGAGATTTTAAAAATTTGGTAGGGCCTAATTGAATAAAAGGATAATGCTTCTTAAATTAACTCAAAGTGGACCTCCTGAGTCTTTACTATTAAACTATAATTAGTGGAGGGGCTAGTTTTAGAGTAAGAGGCAAAATGATGGAAAGAAGAATGTGACAATATATCTTTATTAATACCATACAACCCAGTCTTGTAGGTCTTCTAGCTGTACCAACTTCTATATATATTCACAAAACTGCATCCTATTTACCTTTGGGTATTGCTTTCCTCCTCCATTTAGATTGGATAATAGAGCATTGTATCCCATACTTATGATATTTTATTTGAGGGTAAGTATTAGATTTAGATATGTATCTACAAACATATTTTCTTTTTTTTTATATGTATCAAATATAAATGCTTTCAATATGTTCTGTTATTATTATTTTGAAGTATTTATTTTTTTTGTTATTGTGTGTGTAAAACATATTCTTTTAATGTCCTTTGAAGATATTTTTGTGAGTAACTTAACTTTTTAAAAAAAAAAAAATAGGAATTTCAATATTGGGAATTAACTTTCGGTGCAAAAACTATGAAAGCAATTTGTAATGGAAAAATAAAAACAAAGTAGATAAGAGTTGATGTGAACAACAATTAGTCATGTAATAATTCTCAAATAATGCTGCATTTCTTTTGACAAATGAAATGGCCTTATAGTCAATTTGATAATTGAATCATTTAAAGAATCCAAGACTTCATGATTGAGCTTAAGCTGCAACATAATCCAATAAACAATAATAATCCCCCCACCCCCCAAAATAATATGTAAAATAAAAAATAAAAAAATTTATGAGATGCATTTAAAATTTGCAATCGAATTAATATATATAGAGGGGAGAAATCGGGGTGCAGGTATGGTCCCGATTCCATAAAATGAATTTTTTTTATATTTAAGTGTTTTAAAATTTTAAATTAATAAAAATAAAATTGTACTTTAATCCTCTTAAAAATATAAAAATTTAATTTAATTATTAAAAAATTATAAAAATATAAACTATTAAAACGGTAAAATTATATTTTCATTATCGTAAAAATTACAATTTAATTTTGACGCCTAAATTTTTTTCTAATTTTGCCTTTAAATATATTAACCAACTATTGGTTTAATGGCAAAATAGAGATACTTCAAAAAATTAAAAGTGATAAAATGATAATTCACAAACAAGACTTTGAACGAGAAAAGAATCTGAATGTATGGAACTTTATGTGAATGGGACCAAAATAAAGGGCCCATTACGACATCAGCAGGTGAGCGTGGGAAGCAATACAAATACCATTATTTAAAAATAATACCATGTGATAGGAATAAATAAATATATTAAAATCTCATTAAAAAACGATTATAATGAGAGATAATATGAACAGGAAAAATTATTGTAAAGAGCGAATAGGATGAGCATAGGGTAGGGGGTGACTCGACTCATTGTCATGCTTTAGCAGTCGGCTTTTTACGTCTTCCGAATTTTCATGTTTTCAGTCACCCTTTTGTCTCATACACCGCTGGGAAAAGTCTCGTTTCTTTTGACTTTCTTATTTTGAGATTATCTTTTTTTAAAATTTTATAATATTTTATTATACTCTCAAATTTTGCTTCAAACTGTACGAAAAAGGAAAAAAAATTTGAATTTTGAATCCAATTTGAGCAGAGAATGAATCAAAGAATTTAGATATGAAATATTTAAATTTAGAGTAAATTGCTAAATTTATCACTCAATTTTTAAGATATTTTATTTTGATTATTTAATTTTTTTTACAATTTTATCACTATTATTAAAAAATTATTTTAATCACTCACGAGTAAGGTTTTTTTTTTGAATTATAAGAAGAGAGCAATATCATAACAGCGATATAACTAACGTGATTTGGACCCAGATCACACCTAAGGTACCTTAACTATCAAGTCAATACATGAGATTTTACAAACGGTCTTTATTTGTTATTTTTTTCTCTTTTTTTTTTCTTACACTAAACATCCAATCCCTTTTACTTCTATTTAAAATATAATATAAGTTCACATCATAACTAACAGTATATATTTAAAAAAAAAAGGTTTCAAATACAAAAAATTTAAATAATATTTTTGAGCAATTTTTAAATATATATATATATTAAGAAAACGTTAAAATTAAAAAACAGTTTTGAAATATTTTAAAGATAATTTAAAATATTTAAACATGTTAAATAAATAAAAAAATTTGTTATTAAAATCAAAACAGATTTTTATTTAATAATACAATTTTGATTAAAAATTTCACAACTTCCCAAATAATTTACAACATTATTTAAAATAAACCATAAAAACAATTAATTAAATTAAATTTAAAAACTAATTAAGATTTATATTAGCCAATGTATATATAAAATTAAAAAAAACAGACTTAATTAAGATATTATTAAATAAAAATATAAAATAATTAACTAAATAATATTAGTTTAATGTTTTATTTTTATAAAGTAGTTTAATATTTATGTCAAGTCAATTAAACCTTAATTAAATTGGTACATTTATAATTACAATAATCACAAGGATATAGTTTTGAGTGCGTTTTTTTCACGGTTTGAGTTTGAAGGAGTTTATGGGTAAAAAAAGATATTGCATCAAAAATAAATATTTATATTAAAAAATAATACTTTAATATTTGTTTATACATATCCACGTTTTCAATTATAACAAATTTTAAAATATTTTTTGATAACATAATTGTTAAAATTTCATTTTGTAAAACCGTATTTATTAACAAACATATAATGGATTAGTATAAATAATTATGTTTTAATAAATGAAATTGAATTCTATTTTTTTTAATAATCTGACTAAATTTATTTAATAAATAAAATTAGAAAACAAACAAATCTTTTTGGGCTTCAGTCCAAAAACATAAACAGAAAGAACAAAAGAAAAAAAAACGGAAAACAGGCCTAAAAAGCTAACAAATCTAGCCCAAATTCGTCCGGAAGTAACCTAACCATAACAATGCCTAATTCAAATTCAAAATTCCAGTCAAATCAAAACAGCTGGATGCCACTTTCTCTGTAACCTTTCAAATCCCACCGACCCAGCCATTAATGATAGCAGATTTTCAATACTGATTGACTACTTTTTCTGCTACCTTATTCTTTTTCACCCTTTCATTTCTTTTTTACCCTTTCATTTCTATCTTCATTCATTCCAGATGCTCTGCCGAGAAATCTCCAAACACTGGATGGACGAAATCTGGAAGTCCTCCCAACAGGTAAAAACTTTCTTCTCTCCTTAGGGCCTCTTTCGCAATGGTATGAGCATAGCTATTTTCTGTTTTAGGGATAAATATAAACTCAATCTCCTGGAATCTATCTGTTTGGCTTTGTATGTCTCTGATAATTGCTCTGATGACCGATTTATCTGTATCTTTGCTTCGACATTTCTTAATAACCGTTTTTGAATCACCCAATATCATCACTTTATTCAAGCCCATAGAGATCCCTAATTTCACTGCCTGTAACCCTGCATATGCTTCTGTCGTGAACGGGGTTGCTATTTTGGAGTGGATGACAGCATTTGATGCTAGGATCTCCCCCTTCTCATTTCGGACAAGTAAACCCGTAGCCGATCTGAACGAATGTCGATCAAAAGCCGCGTCGAACTGAACTATGGCCCTTCCCCTACTTTGGATTTGGTGAGTGTTTCCAGCAAACCACTGAGTAATTTTTTCACCTTTTATTGCGTCTAGTTCTTCAATATAACTTCTAATCTTTATTGCTATTTCTGTACCTGTTAAAAGTTTTCTTTCATATAATAAGGAGTTTCTGCTGAACCAGATGAACCAAAGTCCACAGCAGAAGAGCCGAATCTGTTCTTTGTTCCCTTTTTCGAAGATCCAGGTAAACCATTCTCACATATTCAGATTATTATGATTAATCATCCATGTTAGCTTTAACTGATTCCAAACCTCAATTGTTGCAGGACACTGTTGAAAAATGTGGCAGCAATCTTCATCTTCTTGGCGACATCTAGGACATTTGACTTCCACCACGACCCTCTTGAGTTTGAGGTTTACCAAGGACGGGATAAAATTCCACGATATTCTCCATGTTGTAATTTGGATTTTTGTAGGGAGGTTTAGTTGTCATAGTTTCCTATAGAAGTTTTTTATTTCGGCATGTAAATTAATAGTATTAGGAGACTGGCTAGGCTCATGTAATAGTTTATAAGCACTCCTAACGGAGAACTCCCCTGTCAACTCCCATCGCCATACTTGCAAATCTTCATGAACAAACTCTGCAAGTGGGATCTGTAAAATTTTCTCCGTTGTATCATCTGGAAAGGTATTCCTTACCACATCTGTTTTCCAGCTTCTATTAGTGGCATCAATTAAATCCGACACTAACTTAACGTTTTCATTGTTGTCTTGATTCGGAATCCTATCTGCTTAATTTCCTGAAATCCATAAATCATCCCGAACAGAAATTTTATCACCCCTTCCAACCCTCCAACATACACATTTCTCAAGAAGCCCTCTCGCAGCCCAAACACTTTTCCAGGTAAGTGGAGGTAAATTTCCTAACCGAGCTTCATAAAAATTCGAGTTAGGATAATATTTTGCTTTCAACACATGCGCTAATAATGAATTTGGAAAGTTAATAAGACGCCACCCCTGTTTTGCTAATAACGCGACATTAAATTTCGCAAGATTTCGAAAACCAATGCCACCATCTTCCTTTAATAAACATAAATCTTTTCAAGCACACTAATGAATACCTTTCCTATTTCGACTTTTCTGCCACCAAAACTTAGTTATTATTCCCTCCAATTCCACACAAAGAGCCTTAGGGAGTAAAAAACAAGCCATCGTGAAAGTTGGAATAGCTTGGAGTACAGCTTTAATGAAGACTTCTTTTCCTCCTTCGGAGAGATATCTAATACTCCAATTACCCACTCGCTGTTTAAATCTATCCTTAAAGTTCTGAAAAGATGATCGCTTCTTTCTTCCCATCATATTAGGGAGCCCTAGATACCTTTCTGGATCAGTTGATCTTCTAACTCCAAGGATATTTGAGACTGCAATCTTTTCCCTCTCTTGTGTATTAGTACTAAAGAAAACAGTCGATTTATCATAATTGACACATTGGCCTGAATTCATCTCGTACTCCTTCAAAATCTGTTTTAAAGAATACGCTCCTCTTTCTGTAGCTTCTGCAAATCTCGTACTCTTCTGCAAAGAGTAAGTAAGAAATAGCTGGACCACTTCGACTAGCTTTAACTCCTTTTAGAATGCTTCCTACTTTTGCCAGCCTCATTAGACTCGAGAGTCCTTCCCCACAAAATAAAAATAAAAAAGGGCTTAAAGGATCCCCTTGTCTAAGACCTCTTGATGGAAAAAAAAATTTCACTTGTATTTCCATTGACAACCACAGAATATGATACTGTGGATACACATTTTATTATCATATCAACCCCTCCTGGATCAAATCACATCTTCTTCATTACCCCCTCCACAAAATTTCATTCAACCCTATCATATGCCTTACTCATATCTAGTTTCACTACCATAAGCCATTTTCTCCCTACCTTCTTGTGTTTCAAAGTATGCAAAATTTCATAAGCAAGTAATACGTTATCAGAAATCAGCCTCCCTGGAACAAAAGTACTTTGTGCTGGATCAATACATTTATGAATCACTACCCGAAACCGATTAGCAATGACCTTAGCTATCAGTTTGTAAATCACATTGCATAAGCTAATTGGTCTGAATTGAGTAATATTAGAAGGATTCGAAATTTTTGGGATTAGCACAATATTTTTTTATTAATCGAGTGTAAATCCATACCATCGTTCAATCTTTGAAGGTAATAATTAGAGACATCCTCCCCAATGATCGGCCAGCATTTTTGGTAGAATACGGCTGGTAACCCATCCTCTCCTGGAGCTTTTGTAGGGCCCAATTCTGATATAGCTTCCCATATCCCCTATTTAGTGTATCTGGCCTTCAATTTATGATTATCTTCATTCGAAACGCACAATTCAATTCCTGACAATATTTTTTCATTGTTATATTGTCTTCCCGCTGAAAATAACTTCATAAAATACAATCGAGCAATTTCCTCCATCTCCTTACTCTCATTTGTCTCCCTACCATCTTCAAACTGCAACTTGTGAATTAAATTTCGCTTTCTTCTTTGTGTCGCTTGCTTGTGAAAAAACGCTGTGTTTCTATCTCCAAGTTTCAGCCAATTTATTCGAGCCCTCTGTTCCCAGTAGCTTTCGTCCTTGTCAATCTCAAGATTCAGATGAATCTTTGTATCAATAATTTCTGCCAGGTTTTCATCATTTCGGTCAGATTCAAGTAGCGTTGCCAACTTTGAAGTAAGAACATCTTTTTTCATTTTCCTCTTTTGTCGCATCTGGTTTGCCCAACTTTCCAATCCTCCTTTCATAATTTCCAGCTTGTGCAAAAGATCACCTGTGGAATTTTCCCAAATACTTCTAACTTCCTCAAAAAAAGTATCCTCAAGAACCCACCAAGCTTCAAACTTAAAATTGTTTTTTATCAGCCTTTTAGCTCTATATTTTGTATTAATAAGAAGTGGAAAATGATCTGAAAATAAATGTGGAAGATGTTAAATTAGGGAATCTGGGAATAAGGAACTCCATTCCTCCGTAGCAACTCTTTTATCAAGCCTTTCTTGTATATTTGTTTCCGGTAGATTTCCTCTTTCCCAAGTAAACGAGTTTCCGGAATAACCCATATCCGCCAAATTACAATCTTTTAAGACCCTTCGAAACTCTTCCATTATTCTCTCTTCTTTCGGTATTCCACCTTTCTTTTCGAAACCATATAATATTTCATTAAAATCCCTACAAACCAGTAATAGATACTCTCACTGATTACGTAATCTCCTTAATAGATTCCATGATTCATTCTTGTCATGTGTGTATGGAGATCCATAAAAACCTGTAAATCTCCATTTCTTTCCACCGTCTACTTCTTCAATAATCACATCAATATGACGATTAGAGAAACTTTGTAGTGCTATATTAACATCCCCTCGCCATGCTAAACTTAGTCCACCTCTAGAGCCAATTGAATCAACATCAATACCAAATTGATAACCACATCTTTGTCCAACTTTGTCCATTTTGTTCTTGTTAATTTTTGTCTCTATTAAGAAGACCACTTGGGGATAGTATAGCTTCAGCGAATGCCGAAGTCTCCGAATTGCCCGAGGATTCCTCAAACCTCGGACGTTCCAACTTAGTATTTTCATTGCGACCGGTCGGCTTGCCTCTTGACAGCCGCTTATAATTGATGATTTGCTTCAAACGTTCTCATGTTTCTACCTTCCATACTATTACTATATTCAATGTCCCCTCTAGCTCTCTTCTTCCCTTCCTCCCCTATAACCACCTCATTTTCCAGATCATGATCCATCGCCATTTGACTTTGTCCCCTTATTATGGTTTTTTTCCTTATTCTTGAGGGAACACTTCTTCCTTCTAGGTTAAAACCTAGGACAAGATCAATACATCCAAATCTTCTGACACCACCCCATCTACCATTCCCTCTATAATTATCATTTGCACTGATTTCACCCATAGCTCCTCCTTCCTCTCTTAGCCAGACACTATTCATTGCTTGGGCTCTTATTGATTGCGCACGCAAAGTCAAATCGCAACCCATTTCCGTAATTTCTACCCCTAACTCCATCTTAGCTTCACAAAAGAAATCACTATGCCCTAGACGACCACAAAAGAAGCAAGAAAGAGTCAATCTTTCATATTTGAAGCTAACGTAAGAGCATTTGCTATTGAACATGACTTGTTTTTTCCTTTTAAGAGGGCGACGAATATCCATTTGGACTCGTACTCGCAAAAAAATTATGTTCTCCTTACCCAGATTTGAACCGTCGTACTCAATAAACTTTCCTATGAAATTTCCCAGTTGCATAGCCAAATTTTCAGAATAGTAACCGATGGGAACGTCATTAACTTGTACCCAGAAAGGTGTGAATATTAAAGGATTTTTAATGGATCCTCTCCCCATTGTAGTCTATGCAAGAGCAACAAATGATTATTAAATGTCCAAGGTGACCCATTTAGGACTCTTTCCATATCCATAATATGAAAAAATTGGAACAAAAACCTTTTCTCCGCCAGATCTCGAACTTGCACACCCATAACTGGATGCCATAAATTAGCCATGGTGCTTTTCATTGCTGTAAAGTGAATAATACTTTCTGTAAGAAAACATCCTACCAGATTAAGAACTTATTCCTCCCTTATCGAATTGGGATTTGTTTGTATTTGCAGGATTGCTTCTTCTTCTTCCTCAAGAGTTAGATTGGCGAAATCTGCTTCCATAGATACTAGAAGAAAGAACGCTAAACAACAAACGCTGAACAACAAAGATTGTTTTGAAGCTGTTGAGAAAATTTTCAGAGATGACGGCCGTCAAAACAATTTGATCTAAAAAAACAAAAAAAAAAACAAAAAACAAAAACCTAAACTTGCCAGAGAGCAGACAGAGACATGCTAAGGTAGCAGACTTTTTATCACTTATTCATTCTTATGACTTAAGTCAAGGGAGAAGGTATTAAATTAATTGAATTCTATTTTTAAAAGAACACATTTTTGAAAATAAATTTTAAAATTAAATTATCATTTTTAAACTAATTATATAAATAACATTCCAATAATTACACAAAATTATAATTTGTACTTTTAGTAAGTAAAAAAAAAAGTATATTTTATAAATTATAGTCCATATACATTATAACTCTCTCTCTCTCTCTATATTCTATATAATAGATAAATAGATATAAACTTTAAAAAACAGAAAAAAAATAATACAATAAAAAAGTATTAAATAATATAAAAAATAGGAGTTGGTTAATATTTCACATAAAGATTTTAAAAATTAAAAATTTATATTATTTTATTTTCTCAATCGTAATATTTTTAAAACGTTAGTAAATTAAATAACAAAATTTAAAAATATATAATAATTCTCCAATAATTAATTAAAAATTTCTAACACTGAGGTTGATTTTTAATTTGTTGGGATTCAGCAGCAACAATAAATGAAAACAAGTGAGGATAAATAAATAATTTGACAAGGCATATTTCAAAGTCAGAGATTGATGGGGGAGAAAAGAAGAAAGTCAAAGATTAATATTCATTTAAGTTTTTGTTAACCTGTGTTTTTAAAATAATTTATTAATAATATTTTAATTGAATCAAATTTTATATAAAAAGGAGTCACGTGAATTATCATATGAAAACTTTCTTCCCGCATGTTATCAAGCGGGAATTTCTAGAAACTACATACCTTATAATGAAGAATCAAACACTGATTGGGTTCTAATATCAATATTTTTAATTAATTATTTTGTACAATTGAAATGCACATGGAGTAAGAAGCACAGCGAACGAAGTAGGCAATTACGCCGAAACAAATCGCCTAAAGGATGCGAGTGGTTCAGAAATCGGCGCATGCGGCCACGGTTATTTGTGAAATGGGTTAAATAAAATATTGTTTGAAGTTTATTTTGTTTTTTTAATAAACAACTTTTATATATATTATTATACAAAGTTAAAGAAACAAAATATATTATTATTTACAGTAAATTAATTTCATGTTCTATTTTACACCATTTTTGTCGTAATTTAATTTTGTATTTTATAAAAATAAATAAATTAAAACTGGAGAATAGATATAAACAATTAGGATTTGTTTTTTTCTCAAATGAGTTACAATATAAAAAGCAAAGTCTGAACAATAGCAACAATACAAAATCCATGGGAGCGAACCCATTCGATCACAGGTAAGCCAACCCCACCCCACCCCCAAAAACAACAACTTAATAGTGAATTGCCTTCTTTGTGTCACGTATTACGTATAAAAATTCGTAACAAATATGACTCATTCGACTTATTTGAACTAGTTTGATTCATAAAATACGTGGAAAAATTCATTTACTTAAAGTTTTTGTGGCCCAATAAAGTACTTAAGTTTATTTTATAATTTTATAAAATGCTTAAAATTACTTATAATTAGACTTGATCATGGGTCGGGCCATCCGCCTAGGCCTCAAGGCTCGCTCGAAAGGTAAGAGGGTTTGAAAAAAAATATAAACTTAAAAAATGAGTTTGGACAAAAAATAATACCCATTTTATTAATGGGTCAGGTCTCGGGTAGGATTTTTTTTGCTCAAGCTCGGTCCGATCCGAATCAACCAAACTTTTTTTTCCTACTACTGTTTTGCTATCATTTTTCTACTACTTTATTGTTATTGTTTGGATATTGTATAATTCTTATTTTATTATTAAATTTGATACTATTTTAGAGGCATTTGATTATTAAGTTCCAACTATTTTAGTATTATTTAAGTATAAATATTTTTTAAAATAGATTTTTAATTTATTGAAAAACTTTTATTTTAATGTTTTTAGTGCATTTGATGTATTATATTTATAAAATTTATTTTTATATAAAAATAATATAAAAAAGTAATATGGGCGGGCTGAATCAGGCTCGGATTTAGCATTTTTAATTTAGGCCGAGCTTGAATAGAATTTTAGACTAATTTTTTGGTCGATTCGATCTTGGGTCTAGAAAACAAGTCTAAAATTTTGTATCAAATCAGCCCGACCATAATCAGGCCTACTTATAATATTTTCTCAATCCTTAAATTTGAGGATAAATATGTGTAAATATATTCAATTTTATGTCCTCATGTATTAGCAACAATATCAATATTAATTGAACTAATATTTAATCTTTTCAAACTATAAGGGGAGATAATAATAAAAAATTATAAAGTGGGACTTTAATTTTTTAAATAAAGCAAAAATGTAAATAATTTACTTGGAAACATAATTTTCTAGAAGGGGCAAATGAAACTGATGAAGAAACTTGTCGACAGAAAGGAAATGAAAGTGAAAAGAGATCCACGCCGGAATTAAGTGGTGTCAGATTAAGAAATTTTATTCAATTAATCATCATTTCCTCCCATAATTATGAAATTTATTAATTATTTAATTAAAATTATTACTTTTTAACAAGTGAACTAAACAGATTTGTTAAAATTCTTCTTTTTAAAATTACGATCCTTTTAATAGAATCACCTATTATAAGCATTAACAAATTTGTCGATAATTAACTAGAATAAACTCACATTTTTACGTACAACTTTAACTTAAAACGGTAAAATTTCATTATCGAGTCAATCATGCAATTTGTTAAAATTATTATATATAATAATATTTTTATTTATACTAATAATTATTAAGTAGTTTATTGACTTGTTGTCGTATTCCATTAGGAAAATTATGAAAATATTATTTCATGATTAAAATAAAATATTATTATTTTAGAGTATTTTAATTTTTTTATTTTAACAAAAATTAATAAAAAATATGCATGTAATAAAATTTGAACCCACAACAATTAGATTAATAAACTTTTAAATTTACCAATGAATTAAAGCTTCAATATAATTTATACAATTTTAATTTTTTTGCCAGAATTTATACATTTTTATTTAATATGCACAATTTATTATTTTCATCAGTTGTATATCTATACTTACTATTTTATTAAGTGTTTTACTGAGTTGGTGTTACCTTCAACCGGGTCACCAACTAAGTTAAAGAAATTATGAAAATGTCATTATGTAATTAAAACAAGTTATATTATTTAAGAGTATTTTAATTTTTTTAATTTAAAACAAAAAACAAAAAAAAAATCAATATAATGGGATTAGAATCCATGATAATTAAATTAATAAAATCTTAAATTTACTACTAAACCAAAGCTTCATTGTAATTTTTTTACACATTTTTATTTTACTATGCATGCTTTGTTACCTCCATCGTATATGTATATATACTCACAATTTAATCTAACTTTTAATACATTTTATTATCATACATATTATTTAATGTTTTATTATGAATTAACCGAATAATTTTAAAGATTAAAAATGTGTGACTGAGAATTTTTCTTTGATAATCTATACTATTATTTAAAGTTCTAATTAAATTGATGTCACCATTTAATTAGTACAAATCATTAAGATTTTTTAATAACAAATATTGATAATTATTTTAATAAAATAATACTACAATAATTGATAAGATTTAATTTACTACATGAATTTTAAACTTCTAGCATAATCAATATAACCACAACCTTATTTAATTCTAATATAAATTTTTTATAAATATATTTTTATTTATTAACACGTATTATTATTATTTAAATGTGTTGTACCTTTTCATTTTTTAATTAAGATATATATATATATATGTATAAAAAATTAAATATTGTATTTTCTTAAAAGTTTTATTATTGAAATGCGTATATCCAAAGTTGTCATTTCACTGTTATTATTTAATTTTATATATTAAATATTTTAATAAATTGAAAAAGGCCATTCATCAATACTAATTTTTTAAGCGAGCACCACAAAATATTACTTAATCAGTTTATTTAAAATCATTAAAAAGCTAAAATAAAAATTAGCTTATAAACTTTATCATTGAAAACAAGTAAACTTACTTTTGTTGCATCAAATAAGTTTTTTTTTTGCAGTTTGTATAAAATAAGTTTAATTCTTCATTTTTACACGATTGTTTTATTTTATATTCAGAAAAATTCTTAATATAAATATTTAATTAAGTAGATGTTACTAATTAATCAACCACTAATCCATTTAAGAAAAAAACTAATAAATTAATCATTTTAAAATTATAAAGTAATATATCTTTTAAGAATGATATATTTTTAAAAACTAAATAACTTAAATTATAATTTTTTTAAAAATCTAAAAAATTAATAATGATTAAATTGAAACACTTAATATATTTTGGTACAATTTTGATCATTGATAGTTGATACTATTTTTTTTTTATAGTTTTGATAACTTATAATATGTTTGTCATTATATCATATATAAAATAATAACTTATTAGAAATCTCTTTCGAATAATGTAACACCCCAACCCGTATCCGTCGCCGAAACAGGGTTACGAGGCATTACCAAAGAATACAGAACACTTTCAGATAATTTGAAATCATTATCTTTACACAAATAGTACACTTGAGATGTACAGTTCTATAATTATGAATAAACACATTTATCAAACATATTCCATGTTTTTATATATAACAATCTCATATTTCCATGTATCAAGTACCATCATTTCCTCGTATTTCAGACAAATATGTGTAACAATTCATAGACATACAACTCACTAACTCTTCCTGCCAATCACAATTTAAATTGAAAAGTCACTTATTGAGTCCAATTTCAATATTCACTAAAATCTATCATATAAATTTGGATGTACGTATCCACCAATAGATTCCATGTACCGATATCATCATCTCAAATTTCCACATGCATTTACTTTCTACATTATGAACTCAAATAACATATACAAGACATACCAATGTATTTCAAGTACGTTTTCATAATATTTCATTTCGAATTCAGATTATTTCATATTAGAACTCTTCTCATTAACTCATTTGGAATACCAATTCATACGGATAATACACTCAAGGGTGTACAAATATATAATCACAAATGAACTCATTCATCAACCAAGTTCTATGTTCATGTCTCATCAACTCATATTTTCTTATATCACATAATTCTATGTAACACTTACCAAACTTTGTCAAAATAGTGAACTTCTTATGGAATTGGTCCGCACGGTATGCCTTTGAATTTCACTGATAATCACTGATGCCATAACATAGCTATGGTCTTTTCACTAGAATGTCATAGCTCAGCCATGGTCTTACATCTTTACTATCATTATGCCATGGTAAAACTATGGACTTATCCGTCAATTCATCACTTTTCACTAGAATGCCATAGCCCAGCTATGGTCTTACATCTTAAACACGTATCACACCGATGCCATATCCTAGATATGGTCTTACACCGAAATCACTTGTCACTTGTAGCGAAGCTACCACTACCCACTGATCAGGTAGCCAGAGCTACCACTTTTCACTGATCAGGTAGCCGGAGCTACCACTTTTCACTTGATCAGGTAGCCGAAGCTACCACTTATCACTTTCACTTGTCCTTGATCAGATAAGTGTAGCCGAAGCTATCACTTATCACTTTCACTTGTCCTTGATCAGATAAGTATAGCCGAAGCTATCACTTATCACTTGTTGCCATAGTTCAACTATGGTCTTTTCCGTCAATTCATCTTGTCATTGAACTGAAGTACTCAATTTGATCATTTATTCAATTCTCATGCTTTTACATTGTTCACGATTTTATCATCAATACATATGAAATAACACATCATAAAGTTCATAAAATTAACAAATGATCACTAAAATTAAGCCATATAAACTCACAAGTTCAATTTTTGTATTATAACGATAATCATTATTTCATAATAAATATTCCAAATAAAACATTATATCATTTCTAATTTAACATTTATCAATTATAATCGAGCATGTTATCAATTTATACACAAGTCGTTCATATATTATTTTTCCTCCTCCTCCTCTCCATCCACATCATTAATATAAATAACACACTTGTAAGTAACATTATTTATAATTTTCACTATTTACTTATGTGAATATTCAAGCTGTCCATCTGTGTCATAGTCACTAAATTATTTTTATCTTGAGCTAAAAAACTCCAAATTAAGATCCGTTAATTTTATTTGAAACTAGACTCACATGTCTTTTTACTATAGTTTTTCCAGAATTTTTGGTGTGGCCAATTAGTACAGTTTATCAGTTAAGTTCTCCTCTTTTACACAGTTTGACAGCTCTGACCTCTCTTCACTAAAAATCAATTATCTCATAGTACGATTTTCATATAGTGTTTCCGATTATTTCTAATGAAAATAGGCTCACTAAGGAATACAAAAATATAAATTATAACTCATAATTCTTTTTGTACAATTTTTAGTGAACTTCTAAAGTAAGAACAGGGGATCACGAAGTTATTCTAAACCAGTCTTACAAAAATTTAAATATCTCAATATGTAGACTTCATTTACTTGCTCTGTTTCTTTTATATGAAAATAGACTCAACAAGCTTTAATTCTATATCTCATTCAAATTCTAGTTCAATTTATACCATTTTTGGTGATTTTTCAAAGTTAGACAACTGCTGCTGTCCAAAACTGCTTTAGTGTAACATGTTGATTTCTATTTTGTCCCAAATTCCACAATTCATTCAATTCAGTCCTTGCTCAATTCACCCCTCAATTGAGCTAATTTTCTCATTTAATACTTTTATCTATCATTTTAAACTACTTCATAACCTTTGAAAATCAGAATTTTAACACTAGGCCTTAATTTTAACTCTTTCACAATTAGGTCCTAAACCAATTTCCATCAATTTCACTTGATAAAATCATCATATAACAAAATTAAAGCTTCAATTCAATATTTATTCATCATATTCTTCCAGCAATAATCCACATCAACTTTAAAAATTAGCCATGGAATCAAAAACTAATGAATTAATAAGTTGGACCCAATTGTAAAAATTCCAAAAAAACATAGAAATTTCAAGGAGAAAGCAAGAATTAAACTTACATGAAGCTAGAGTATGAAAATCAGCTTGAACCCTCTTCCATGGCCGTTTTTCAGCTGATGAAAATGAAGAAAAATAAATAAAATTCTAGATATTCCAATTTGGTCCCATTTTTATTTAGCTAATTTTGGCAATTTTCCAATTTTGCCCTTATTTCACCCATTTCGTGATTTTTCTCGGCTATTGCCGCCCAAAATATCTCCTTTGGGCTTATTTTCACTTTAGGTCCTTCCTCATTTGACAATTAAGCTATTTAAACCTTCTAGCAACTTTTACACCTTTTTCAATTTAGTCCTTTTTATTTAATTAATCACCCAAACGTCAAAATTTTCTAACAAAATTTTTATACTACCTTATTAACATCCCGTAAATATTCATAAAAATATTTATGACTCGGTTTATAACGCCGAGATCTCGATACCTCTTTTTCTCGATTTCTTGACCAAATAAATCTTTATAAAACAAAATTTGTTATTTCAAAAATCTTTTAAAAGCTACGTTTGGCTCGTAAATACTAAATAATATAATCTACGAGTTCATTTGTCAGATTTGGTGGTCTCGAACCAATATTTTTGATATCACTAAAATTTGGACTATTACAACTCTCCCCCTCTTTAAGAATTTTCGTCCTCGAAAATTCCTTCAGTGGAGAGGTTCAAATATTTTTCACTACTTATACCTTTTCCGATGTCAATTCCTTACACGAAAATTAGAGAAATTCAGATACCAGAATCACCACATTTCTATGATCAAACCAAAAGCATAATCATAACAGACATAGTTATTACAAAATGTCAAGAACACACTTTAAAGATAAGCCATGATTAATAATTTACTTAAGTATGAATGATAGGAAAACCAAGTTAAGGAAATTCAAGATACAATACCATACCGGAAATCCGAGAACATAACTCATAAAAAAAATAAAGATACTGATAATTCCTCAGAGAAAGCCAGAAGAAAAACACTGCTTACCAACTCTGGGCTTCCATCATATCAGAAATAATATATTTCCAAATATTTATATATAAGACAAAATAATATCCAGTAAAAACGGAAGAATAGTCCAACATAAATTTTTACCATCGACTTTATTCCAACATAATAAAATAGAATTCCGAAGAGATCAAGAAATACCGATCATAAACTGACCCGACCAACAGGGCTTTCGTCTCACATCATAGTTAGCTAGCATTCTCATAACATAAGAACTCCATCAGAGCTGAACAATCACACACATAATTCTGAGGATAAAAGAATATATATAGAATATCCAGAAAGATTATCATATTCATCTCAACTATAACTATCACACACAGACATCTTTACTACTCAATTATTATTTCTCTAACTAATTCTGTCATCATGTACCCCGCATCATTCCATTCACTAACGAAAACCAATTCGGGAAGAATCTCATCAAACACATACTTTAGACTTCATACTCAATTGAGCCGAATAGTCGAGACTAGCTTCTTCTTTATCCGTGACATTGCATAATCTGTGTAATCTTTAAAATAATCTGATATTTCTTCTAAAACTGAGTTCATTTGTCTCACTATACTCAACTTTTTTTTTTTTTTGCGTTGCTAATTATTTCACCACTGAACTCTTTAGTTTCCCACTTATGAACTTATTCAACATAATTCTCGCGAACTATCATCATAAAGCAACACTGGTAAGGGGGTGAGGTCGTAAAGCCTCTAACTTGACTCTCATAAATACACACATATGACTTAGCATTCATCATCAACGTAATATCATCATAATCACATAATTCACTCTAAGCAAATTTTCATACTTAGTCATTTTACACGGACTTTTCGATTATCTTATTCAAATAAGTGTACTTAAACATACATTCCATGAATTTTGAGTAAATTTACTCATAACACTCACTTAATCAACCATGTTAGGCACATAACATCATATGAATACCAACATACATGGATGAGCTTATCACAACATAGACTTCCATTTCATTTCACTTTTCCACATTTCTCAACTTATGGTTATCTCATTAAGCACATTAACACATGCATATCATGAACTTCTATTCATACCGTTCCATATTTCAACACATCGTAAGCACATTTCAATCATCTCAATATCATTTTTAGCATTATCGACAATAGCTCGGTTGGAAGTCATCTCTGTCTTAACAAAACAATTTCGTTAGAGCCGGGAGATATCACAATATCACAATTCACATATGGCATATATAGCTAGACTCCTACACATGCTATGTTAGTCCGAGAATCGACTAAACCATAGCTCTGATACCACTAAATGTAACACTTCCAACTCGTATCCATCGCCGAAACAGGGTTACGAGGCATTACCAAAGAATACAGAACACTTTCAGATAATTTGAAATCATTATCTTTACACAAATAGTACACTTGAGATGTACAGTTCTATAATTATGAATAAACACATTTATCAAACATATTCCATGTTTTTATATATAACAATCTCATATTTCCATGTATCAAGTACCATCATTTCCTCGTATTTCAGACAAATATGTGTAACAATTCATAGACATACAACTCACTAACTCTTCCTGCCAATCACAATTTAAATTGAAAAGTCACTTATTGAGTCCAATTTCAATATTCACTAAAATCTATCGTATAAATTTGGATGTACGTATCCACCAATAGATTCCATGTACCGATATCATCATCTCAAATTTCCACATGCATTTACTTTCCACATTATGAACTCAAATAACATATACAAGACATACCAATGTATTTCAAGTACGTTTTCATAATATTTCATTTCGAATTCAGATTATTTCATATTAGAACTCTTCTCATTAACTCATTTGGAATACCAATTCATACGGATAATACACTCAAGGGTGTACAAATATATAATCACAAATGAACTCATTCATCAACCAAGTTCTATGTTCATGTCTCATCAACTCATATTTCCTTATATCACATAATTCTATGTAACACTTACCAAACTTTGTCAAATTAGTGAACTTCTTATGGAATTGAGTGCACGCACCTGTATGCATTGAATTTCACTGATAATCACTGATGCCATAACATAGCTATGGTCTTTTCACTAGAATGTCATAGCTCAGCCATGGTCTTACATCTTTACTATCATTATGCCATGGTAAAACTATGGACTTATCCGTCAATTCATCACTTTTCACTAGAATGCCATAGCCCAAACTATGGTCTTACATCTTAAACACGTATCACACCGATGCCATATCCTAGATATGGTCTTACACGAAATCACTTGTCACTTGTAGCCGAAGCTACCACTACCCATCGATCGGTAGCGAGAGCTACCACTTTTCATCGATCGTGCAGCCGAGCTACCACTTTTCACTTGATCGGTGTGGCGAAGCTACCACTTATCACTTTCACTTGTCTGATCGGATAAGTGTAGCCGAAGCTATCACTTATCACTTTCACTTGTCCTTGATCAGATAAGTATAGCCGAAGCTATCACTTATCACTTGTTGCCATAGTTCAACTATGGTCTTTTCCATCAATTCATCTTGTCATTGAATCAAGTACTCAATTTGATCATTTATTCAATTCTCATGCTTTTACATTGTTCACGATTTTATCATCAATACATATGAAATAACACATCATGAAGTTCATAAAATTAACAAATGATCACTAAAATTAAGCCATATAAACTCACAAGTTCAATTTTTGTATTATAACGATAATCATAATTTCATAATAAATATTCCAAATAAAACATTATATCATTTCTAATTCAACATTTATCAATTATAATCGAGCATGTTATCAATTTATACACAAGTCGTTCATATATTATTTTTCCTCCTCCTCTCCATCCACATCCTTAATATAAACAACACACTTGTAAGTAACATTATTTATAATTTTCACTATTTACTTATGTGAATATTCAAGCTGTCCATCTGTGTCATAGTCACTAAATTATTTTTATCTTGAGCTAAAGAACTCCAAATTAAGATCCGTTAATTTTATTTGAAACTAGACTCACATGTATTCTTACTATAATTTTTCCAGAATTTTTGGTGTGGCCAATTAGTACAGTTTATCAGTTAAGTTCTCCTCTTTTACACAGTCTGACAGCTCTGACCTCTCTTCACTAAAAATTAATTATCTCATAGTACGATTTTTATATAGTGTTTCCGATTATTTCTAATGAAAATAGGATCAATAAGAAATACAAAAATATAAATTATAACTCATAATTATTTTTGTTCAATTTTTAGTGAATTTATAAAGTAAGAACAGGGGATCACGAAGTTATTCTAAACCAGTCTTACAAAAATTTAAATATCTCAATATGTAGACTTGATTTGCTTGCTCTGTTTATTTTATATGAAAATAGACTCAACAAGCTTTAATTCTATATCTCATTCAACTTCTAGTTCAATTTATACCATTTTTGGTGATTTTTCAAAGTTAGACAACTACTGCTGTCCAAAACTGCTTTAGTGTAACATGTTGATTTCTATTTTGTCCCAAATTCCACAATTCATTCAATTCAGTCCTTGCTCAATTCACCCCTCAATTGAGCTAATTTTCTTATTTAATACTTTTATCTATCATTTTAAACTACTTCATAACCTTTGAAAATCCGAATTTTAACACTAGGCCTTAATTTCAACTCTTTCACAATTAGGTCCTAAACCAATTTCCATCAATTTCACTTGATAAAGTCATCATATAACAAAATTAAAGCTTCAATTCAATATTTATTCATCATATTCTTCCAGCAATAATCCACATCAACTTTAAAAATTAGCCATGGAATAAAAAACTAATGAATTAATAAGTTGGACCCAATTGTAAAAATTCCAAAAAAACATAGAAATTTCAAGGAGAAAGCAAGAATTAAACTTACATGAAGCTAGAGTATGAAAACCAGCTTGAACCCTCTTCCATGGCTGTTTTTCAGCTGATGAAAATGAAGAAAAATGAAGAAAATTCTAGATATTCCAATTTGGTCCCATTTTTATTTAGCTAATTTTGGCAATTTTCCAATTTTGCCCTTATTTCACCCATTTCCTAATTTTTCTCGGCTATTGCCGCCCAAAATATCTCCTTTGGGCTTATTTTCACTTTAGGTCCTTCCTCATTTGACAATTAAGCTATTTAAACCTTCTAGCAACTTTTACACCTTTTTCAATTTAGTCCTTTTTATTTAATTAATCACCCAAACGTCAAAATTTTCTAACGAAATTTTTATACTACCTTATTGACATTCCGTAAATATTCATAAAAATATTTATGACTCGGTTTATAACACCGAGATCTCGATACCTCTTTTTCTCGATTTCTTGACCAAATAAATCTTTATAAAACAAAATTTGTTATTTCAAAAATCTTTTAAAAGCTACATTTGGCTCGTAAATATTAAATAATATAATCTACGAGTTCATTTGTCAGATTTGGTGGTCTCGAACCACTATTTTTGATATCACTAAAATTTGGGCTATTACAAATAAGCATGCATGTGAAAATCATGTACTTAAAACACATATGTAATGTATAACAATACGAGTGAAATAGTTTGTGTAATGGAATTGAAATGTATAAAAATGTCAAAATAAAAATTTGATTGAAGTGGTAAAGAAAAAGTCTTATTGATACCATTGGCATCGGTTCGAATCTTAAAACTTGTAACCTTTTTATTAATGTTTTTTTCATATAAGAAAAGGCAAAAGTATCATTATAATAATATGATTTATTTAAGTATGTAAAGATATAGTTTCATTAATTGTATTGATGTCAAATTTACTTGTGATATTGATTAAATTACACACTTTAAATAATAAAATAATATAAACATATAAATAAAACAGGATGAAACACTGTTTAATAAAATTGAAGGTATAAAAATAATAAAATAAATATTTGATTGAAATAGTAAAAATATTCATTAAACTTGGTGGCATTAGAGGTGTTCATGGGCCGGGCGGCCCGGCCTGGCCCGAAGGCCCGACCGAAATTTGGGAGGTTTGGGCAAAAATATAAGCCCGAAAAATGGGCTTGGACAAAAAATAAGGCCCGTTTAAAAAATGGGCCGAGCCTCGGGTAAGATATTTTTGGCCCGGGCCCGGCTCGGCCCGGCCCGAATTCACTAAATGACAAAAAAAATCTGCTTTTTTTTTATTTTTGAATGTTATTTTCTTGTTGTTTTATCCTTATTTTGCTACCATATTATTATTATGTTGCTACTATTTTGTTCTTATTGATTGAATATTGTATAAAACTTATTTTATTGTTAATTTTGTTATTATTTTAAAGGCATTTGTTAATTTTATTATTATTTTAGAGGTATTTGCTTGTTAAGTTACATATATCTTAGTGTTATTTAAGTCTACATATTTTTTTAAAAATTTATTTTTAATTTGTTGGAAAATATTTATTTTGATTTTTTTAATATTTTTGATGTATTATATATATTTAAAAATTATATAAAATAATATAAAAATTTAATACAGGCGGGCTGGGCCGGGCCCGGGTTTTAGCATTTTTATATGGGTCGGGCTTGGGAAAAAATTTAGGCCCATTTTTTGGGCCCAAACCCGGCCCGGCCCATGAACACCTCTAGGTGGCATGAGTTTGAATATTAAAAATTACAATTTATTATTATTAGTTTTTTAAAGATAAGAATAAGACAAAAATATATAATTTATTTAGAATGTATAAGGTAGTTTTAGTAATTTTATAGACTGAGTCGAGTTAATTTATTATGTTAATTCAATTAATAATTAATTTATTATGTTAATTCAATTAATAAAATATATTACTTTAAAAATATTTTTATTTAAATAAAAATTAAACTATTTAAATTATAAAAAAATAAAAACAAACTAAACAAATACAGAAAGAAACCCCCCACTAAAAAAAACTCAAATTCCAGTAAAGAAACAAAAACAAATAAAAAACGAAGTACAACGAAAAGGGTAAGGGGAGAAAACCAAAGAAGAAAGGAGGACGAAAACAAAGCGAGAAAAGGAGAGGCAAATTCAATCTATACTGCCCAACTGAATTAGAAGGAAGAAGAAAAATATTTGATTTAATTTGCAAAAAAAGAAAAAAGAAGAGCCTATAATTGATGGGAGTTTCGATTGACGACGATATCCGGCACCCGTGAATTGAAAGTTTTAACTTTTCCTCAGTCGGAAGATGGTCGATAGACCACCATTGTATCCGGCATTTGAATCGGTTTTCTTCAAGGTTTCAACTCCAACATAAAATTGTTTTCTAAAACAAACTTCTCTCTCTTTTCTTTTGTTTTGGTTTTTTAAATCTGGGAGAGTATATCGTGGCCGTCCGATTGGGATTTTCGATCATGGTGATGAGAGCTTGGATGGTGGTCGAAAAAGCGAGGAGGATCGTACGGACGGCTTTTTTCATGGTGGCGATGTTGGCGTCACTCCTAGCTTCGTCTCTGCCGTTGCTGGTGGCGATATGCGACATCGCGGTCCCTTTCCTTTTGCTCTCAAGCTTCACGTGCGTCACGTGCTACAGTTTTCACGAGCACCTTCGTCGTTATGCTTTCAAAAACTCCTTAACTGATATCCCTCTCGTCTCCATCCTCAGATCTATAATCATAACTTGTACGATTCCATTTTTAATAACTTTTTAGCAAAAAAAAAAAAAAAAACCTGCTAATTCAAAAATTCTCATTCTTTTGTTTTCTGGGTTATAATTGGCAGGTGTATATTCGTTGTGTGACGGTCCAGCGTTATCCCACGGACCATACTTAGGAACGGTTACTTTATGTTCATTCCTTTCGATTCTCGTACTTTCGGTTAAAGCATGTGTTTTTACGGTGATTTCTCAAATAGAGGCAGGGGCGGATGCAGAGGCATCGCCGGCTTATTCCATTGCAAAGCAAAGGCTTCATTTGAAGAAATCCTGGGGGATGCCTGTTTTGTTTCTTTCCTCGGTAGTTTTCGCACTTGGTCACACTGTAGTTGCGTATAGAACAAGTTGTAGAGCAAGAAGAAAGCTTTTGCTTCATCGAGTTGACCCCGAAGCGGTAAGTTTTCGTGCTTTTCATTTCTGGTTCAGTTTCAATTTTTTTTGTGTTTTTGTTTACATAAGGTAGCATTTCGTTATTGCTTTCGCTACTCTTTATTTTTTCCTTTCTTTTGCCAGAGGCAAAATCCAGAAGATAAGTTAAAATTTGGATTTTCTCCGATAACTAAATGCATGATTTTACGTAATATATTGAAATTAAAGTTTTTCTTTGTTTTGTTTCTTTTCAACAACAATTAACTTTGCTTTCTGACTCAAAAAGCTAGCTTTAATTTTTTTTTTCATAACAATTCGAAGTTAATCTTTTAATGATTCTTTTGCATAATAAAAATGCATGATTTTTTTTTTTTTTACGATAATATGAACTTATGTTAGAACTAATTTTGCATTT
The DNA here is from genome assembly GCA_025698515.1 of Gossypium sturtianum. Lineage (NCBI taxonomy): Eukaryota > Viridiplantae > Streptophyta > Magnoliopsida > Malvales > Malvaceae > Gossypium > Gossypium sturtianum. The sequence continues at coordinate 160,463,004 of CM046955.1, read as the reverse complement.
TAGTCGCTTGTTTCTGTTTAGTCTATAGTGATTTTGCTTTCTATCATTATCTTTATCTTTTTGTTTTTTTAGCAATTACTTTGGGCACAATATTTAAGCGGCAAATAGCAATAACGAAATGGATTCCAAAAGATTTGGTTATCTTTTTCCATGAATTTAAGTTTGATTTTTCTTTTTCTAAATTTATTGAGATAAGAAACTGAAATTCAGTGGTTTTAGCTGTTAATCCTCAAACTTCTATTGTTTTTCTTATTTTTGATGAGTGAAACAAATATTTATTGTTTCTCTAAGTACAACTGAATGTATTTTTCATTCCATGAGATGTAAGCCAGTAGTTTGATTTTACATAGCTTAGACTAATGCAACTGCAGTGCCCTTTATAGCTGTTTTTGGTTCGTATTGATATTATTTTTTGTAGTAACATTCAAGTTATTGCAGGTTCTTTCATGCAAAAATGTTTTCTCTGGCTTTCAGAAGGTTCCCCGATCTCCCACTCCCTCTGTAGGGAGAACTCCAAAAAGCGATAGTGAAACAAGGAGAAAGCCTTTTGGGCAATCTCGCGATGAAGGGGAACTCCCTGTTAGATTACTTGCTGACCTAGATAGTTTATTCATTAAATTGCAAGGGGTTATCATTCATTACAAGCTCTGCTTTCCTGGTTCACCCCCTAGGTCTTTGTCATCCACTACCTTTCTAGAACCTAAAGTTAGTTCTACACCCCAAGTAACTCCTGGAAAGCTAAAGTTTGATAGGCAAGCACTTAGTGTGTTGCCAAAGACGCAATATAACCATCTTCATAGAAGCTATAGCAATCAATTCCACAGCTCTTCACTCTATGCTCCATTGTTGGATGGTTCCCCAAACTCTCCTGTTCTTTCTGAAGATATTCCTGTTTTAAGCCTTGAGGATTCAATTGCACAAGCTGAGACAATTCATTTGAACTCTGGGACTTTAGAGCAAGATATAGAGGCAAATGTCCAGTTTGGCATTGTTTTAGTGCATGGGTTTGGAGGGGGAGTCTTTTCTTGGAGGCATGTGATGGGAGTGCTTGCTTGCCAGGTTGGTTGTTCAGTTGCTGCTTTTGATCGCCCTGGCTGGGGATTGACTTCTAGGCCAAGCAGAAGGGATTGGGAGGGAAAAGAGTTGCCCAATCCTTACAAGCTCGAAACTCAGGTCTGGTTAGGCACTCTTTTAAATGTTACTTGGTTCTTGTGGGTGAGCTGCATTTCTGGTGCTGAGGATGAATTACCAAGTTAAATGCCTTAAATTGTTTGCTTGTGCCATGTTTATAAACAGTTCTTTATGAGCGCTTTAGGCCTTACATTACACATAAAATACTAGAAGTTCTTTTTGAGTTTTTAAGGACTTTCTTTCTGTATCTTTGTATATGAAGTTAATGACCTGTTATTTTCAGGTTGACTTGCTTCTTTCCTTTTGCTATGAGATGGGATTTTCTTCAGTGGTGCTTGTTGGCCATGATGATGGAGGCTTGCTTGCTTTGAAGGCCGCACAAAAAGTCCAAGCCTCAATGAATTCTTTCAACGTGAGTGAGCTTTCATGATATTTCTGTATCAATCTGGATGATTTAGACAACAAAATTTATCTTTACTTATATCCAGTATTTTGATCTAATGTTTCACTTACTCATTGGTGCTTTTACTGGTGCATAGCTACTTCATCTGTGAAATAAGAAAAATCTTAGGGCTGCCTATAATAAAACCTTGTTTTGTCAGAAACAGCATATTGTCAAATAAACCAAAAGGAATTCCATTTGTGTTGAGCCTGGAAGAGTAATTTGTAGAAGCGACTGGTTTGGTTGTTTTATTGTGGAGATTTTTTAAGGAGTCTCAGATATTCTCCATATGTTTTATTACAAGCATCATTTTGCCAATTTGACCTCTATTGACAACTTCATGTCAAGTAGGTAAACCTCCATGACTATTTACTAATGAATCCAAATAAAGCAGGATAGAAAAATTAAACCTTGGTATGTTTAAGTCCTCCTTTGCTCACTGAAAGGAGTGGCATTTTACATGGAGAGTAAACAGACCAAGAAGAAAACATCTAGAGGGGAGGATGTTTATTTATTTATTCCTGTCAGCTTTCCTGTTTTAATTGACTGGTTCCTGAAGTTTGAAGAAACGTAGTTGTGGTTTTGACTTACTGGAATATAACACAATTAAAAGATCATTAAATTTGGAAGAATACACCTAGAGAAAAATGTTCAGTTATTTATTCTTCTCAGATTTTCTATTTCAATTTATTGGTTCCTGATGAGTAATGTCTAAAGATTTTATTTGTGGATTTAACTAACAGAATATTGCACATGAGGTTTAAGTTAGATATTCACAAATTTGTAGCTGTATACTGGAGTGTCAGTTCTCATTGAAATTCCAAATTATATGCTTAACATTTTGTGAGATATTTCTTTAAATGTTTATGACCCATTTCATCTCTGTTAGTAGGAATGGCTTAAAATGATTAAGCTCGGTTCTTACTGTTTATCCTCTGTTGATTTGGTGGTTTACACAGATTACAATCAAAGCAGTTGTTTTGCTAAGTGTTAGCTTGTCAAGAGAAGTTGTCCCTGCCTTTGCAAGGATACTCTTGCGCACTTCACTTGGGAAGAAACACTTAGTTCGTCCGCTTCTCCGAACAGAAATTACACAAGTGGTGAATAGGTGTGCTTGGTATGATGCAACTAAGTTAACAACAGAAATTTTGAACCTTTATAAGGTATATGTTCTGCAAAATTAAAAGTAGAATTGTTATCTTGCATATGAATGAGAGAAAATCTGAGAAGATGTTGTAGAATCAGGGCATCGGAGTCTCAACTGTATTCATTTTACTTTTGAAACAATGGTCTATGTTGCAAAATGAATAAGGGTTTCTTCAAAAGAAACCATGTCAAAACCAAAAAGCATAAAAGTTCCAGGGTTAGTGCACATATGCAGAATGATGACATTGACAAAAAGTACAAATTTCTGCATTTGGATGGACTGATTTTCACAAGTCTCCGTGATTGCCTAACTTATAAACCTTAAAATTGAAAGAAAAACAAGGGGAGAACAATTTCCATCTGTATTACTACAGTTTTATAAGCATAAGAACTAACACACAACTACTATGAGGAAAATTTTGTAGCTTTTTTTAGGCTCCTGAAATTGCATGATATCTACTAGTTTGAAGTTTCAGTTTGTTTACCTATTTGATTTGCTGAATTCATCTTGCTTCAATCAGGCCCCACTATGTGTAGGGGGTTGGGATGAAGCACTTCATGAAATATGCAGGTTGTCACATGAAACAATCCTTTCACCACAGAACGCAACATCACTTTTAAATGCTGTTGAAGAGATGCCGGTATTGGTCATTGCCGGTGCTGAAGATTCCCATATTTCTCTTAAATCTTCTCAGGCCATGGCTTCAAAACTTGTAAATTCCGTATGTAATCCACTTCAATTTCTATCCTCTATTCTCAAAATTTGAATATTCCAAGGATGGGCAATCTTCTTGGCATATCAGTCTTTTTCTATTCCGAGTTGTAGTTTTTTCAAGAAATTGAAAATCTTTCACACAAACTCTGCTAAATTCCTTGTTGAGTGTTCACCTCAAAACAATGTTCTTGTCTGGACAGAATGTTGCCTGTTTCCGGGTTTTGTTACTTAATTAAATGTATTGTTCACTAAACAACTACCTATCCTGTGTTGCTGATGTTGCTATGTTTGTTGCCATGCAGAGGCTGGTTGCAATATCCGGGTGCGGCCATCTTCCGCATGAGGAATGCCCCAAGGCATTACTTGCAGCTATTTCACCTTTCATAAGCAGATTGCTAATCCAAACCAGAATTGCAAAGAGTCAGTAGGACACCTTTTTAACTTACGTAAGTAGGAGCTTTCTATCATTTTTTTTGCTTTTGATTTTTCCTTCCACATCCCCCCTTTTCTTTGCTTAGTTTCCAAACAATTTACCCCGAAACGAAGAGATAAAATTGGAGCTCTTCTTTTGGGTAATTTTGATGTGTTCTGAGCCTTTTACCTTAACCCCTAATTCTGAGGGGTGTTTGTTTGTATGTAGAGTTCTCTCACTTGTAATTTTCTTTTACATCTTTTGTTTTCCTTCCTTCTGATTTTGGGTTGTCCTTAACAGTGTTAAGTATCAACCAGTGATGCAATGTTTGACAAGTTAAATATTATTTGCCACGTAAAAGGAGTGGCGAAATGGCAGTATTTGTACATATCTTTTCTCAACATTAGCAATGAATACATATGAGCATTGTGTCAACATTCAAAGATATTTTGGATTTTGGACAGAATTTGTTTCATGGTTTTAATTTATTTTGATTTTTTGACACTAGAAATTTCACCACTTTGAAAATTGTGAACATAGAAAAAAAAAAACCACTGAAAGTTGGATCCACCTTAAGTGACTCAACCATATTTTTCCTTTACATTGAGATATGTTATTTTACTGAAAATGATTATTATTAATATTTCTTTAAAATTAATTGGATTAAGTCTTCTTCATTAAAATTTAATTTTTTTAGCTTGTATTAAAAAATATTTTATTTTTATCATACTTTAAAATGGTATGTGTTTTTTTTTTTTTTTAATTTTGTCTGTGAAATTAAACTTTCAAAATTACACTAATAATGTATTAATTAAGGGATAAATCCAAAAATTACATATGAATTTTGAGTTCAATGTTTATATAAGATTTTTTTTTTGTAATTTTATACATAATATTCTGATTTTATTCAATCTTCACAAACTCCTAACATCAAAATTGAATCAAAATTAAAATTTAATGTATATAATTTTATAAAATTATATATAATTTAATTTTTAACCTTTTAACCAATAATTCCTAACTTAACTATTAAAAAATTTAAAGATTAAAAAATGTAAAATTTCCTAAATGTCTAAAAAAGTACATAATAAGCTAGAATTTTGGGTTTTTTACATGAATAATATAAAATAAATCAATATATACGAAAATAGGATAACAAGAATAATATTTACGAGAATAAGTAAAATACACAGTAAAATATGGGTGCCGCCTGACCAATCGGCGGCACCACTTTATTTCTAATAAAAAATTTATTTTTTTGGGTGCAGCTGGATCAATCGGCGGCACCCGTATTTTGTATGGTAAGTATGATTTTTTTCAATTTATGGGAAAAAAAGTAAAAAAAATATTTTTTTCATTTGGTGCCGCCAAAGTGTCAGGCAATAAGCAAAAAGTTAAAAAAAAAATTAGCTGAAAAAAACTCATGTTTTAATTTTTTCCGATATTAAAAACATGAACTTGTGACCGAATGGGGGTTGGGGACCAAACCTACCCCTTTTTATAATAATAAAAAATATTATTCTAAGTTTTCTTTTTAGCTGAAGTTAAAAAAAACTCGTGTTTTAATTTTTTTCCCTATATTAAAAAATGAACTTGTGACCAAATGGTCACTTCCGTGTCAGCCGTCAGGCTAGTGTTGTAATGACCCGATAGTTGGGTAATCGGAAAAGTGTATTTTCGGGTCATCGTTTACGTAAAACGGATTCGTAAATATTTATTAAAAATATTTACGAAGTTAGTTGTGTGGTCAATTAGGTTTTAGTTAGGTGAATTAGTTTAAATTAAGATTAAATTAAGTGTGAGACTAGAATGAATATAGGGTAAAAGTTAAATTAAAGAATAGAGAAAAGTCAAAGGACTAAACCAGTAATTAAACTAAAACATGACAAGTGTATGGTGATGGTGGTGAAATGTGGATTAATTAAATACATATATTAGTAATTATTATTTACTTGTAATATAAGTAAATATATTATATTATTATATATATTATATTATATTATTATAAATATAAAATAAATCAAATTAATACAATTGTATGGTAATAAAAATGTACAAGTGTAATAAATATATACATACATTTGTAGTATACATATACATTTACTTAGTATTTAAGAATAAATAAATAAATAAATTATATTATATTATATTATAATAGTTTAATAATAAAGTAAAAAGAATAAAAGAAAAGAAAAAGAGACTAAAGAAACAGAATAGCAAAAACGAAGCAGGGGAAAGGAAAAGAAAGGGAGAAATTAGGGTTTTGAAGCTTAAGCTTAATTTGATAAGTCAATTTAGTCCATTTTCTTGTGATTTTGATGTTTTTGGAATCCTAGAACAAAATACTACTTGATTTATGTGGAAATTTTGAAAGTTAGTTGATTTTTGGATGTAGTTCATGTTGAATTAATTGAAAAATTAGGGTTTAAATTGATAGAAATTCAAGTTAGAATTGAGAAAATGATTGAATTGTAAAATAAATCATAAGTGTTTTATGTAGTAGGGACTAAATTGAAATAATTTCGAAATTAGGAATTTGTGGTGAAAATTAGAGAATTAAGTTTAGTTTTGGGTGGAAATTGAATGAAAAATAAAGAATAAATTGTAAATAAATTAAATTAGTTTTGGTTAGGGATTTAATTAGAATTTATACAAAAGTTGAAAATAAATTGAAATATTCAAAGTGAAATTGTATGTGTATTGATAATTTTAATTCTTTTAATTTCCGTAGCTAACGTTGAGTCGGAGACATCGGCTGAAAATGGGAAAGAGAAAGTTAACGACGAGTGATTCGGAAAAATACGATTTGTATTTCTATAATCCAAAAACTAAAACTATTAGTTGTATTTATTATTATTATGTATGGTAAGTGGAATTGAGGTGAGTTTGGCAATGTGGCAATGAATTGAATTAAGTTGAATTGAATTGAAATTGTGAGTATATGTGAAAATGTGATTGGTATGAGAATTGCGATTGAATTGAAATTATGTGATTATTGTGGAATTGATATTGAAATGTAAATTGATTGAGAATTGATAAATGGATTGAAAACCCTATTAACTGTATCGAACTGAGTCGGATATAGTTGGCATGCCATAGGATTGGAAGTGTTCAGGGATACTTCGACCTCGAGTCGATGAGGCACTATATGTGTCGTAATATTGCTTCGGATAATTCCGATGAGGTACTGAGTACCATATTGTTTTACTTTGGCATGGCCGATGAGGCACTGAGTGCCGTACTGATGTGTTTGGGTTGAATCCGCGTATCCGTCGGAGTCCAAGTCGTGTTAATAGGGATATACGAATGATTGATCAAATGATTGACATTGAATGATATTGAATAAGAAATGAATATTAATATTGAAATTGAAATTGAGAAATTTATTGTGAAATGCTATGGAATAGCAATTGTGAGATTGGAATAGAGGATATGATGATTGAAAGTGATATGGAAGATGAATTTATAAAATTGATTATTTATTGAATGATTATTATTATGTATAATTATGTAAATAAATTTTATAAATTTTTGCTTAATAAGTATTCGGATTATAGAAATACCACTGAGTGTATACTCAGCGTACGTTTTGTTTCTGTGCGCAGGTTAGGTTAAAGTTCAATCGTTGAATCAGCATTCAAAGCCGATCCCGAACTCAAAAACGTGGTGAAGTATTTTCTCTTTTGAAATGGCATGTACCTAGGTTGTCTTTTGATGTAATTTAGATATGTGAATATTAATAGTGTATAAGATGATATTGGTTGATTTATATATATATACAAACATATGTCTTATAATATAGCCATTTACATGGTTATAGTTTGAATTGGTTGAATGGTTTGTAATTGGATTGAAACATAATTAGTCCGGGTTAAGTATGTATAAACACAAATAGTCATACTTCATCCGGAGTAAGTACGTGAAAGGTATTTATGTTGGTAGATTGATTTGGTTATTAAGTCTATCATTTTGGCATGTTTTATAAGTGTTTAATCGTATTTTGATTTAGTTGAATAATTGAATATTGAATTGTTTGTTGTTTAAGATTTGCAGGGTTGGTAAATTCTAATGTGTATGTTAAATATTTATGAGATTGTTAGTATTTATTCTGTAATGACCGGTAATGTTTCATAACCCTGTTCCGGTGACGGATAAGGGTTAGGGGGTGTTACAGGTGCAGCCAAGCTATCAGGTGGCACCAGCCTGACAGTTGACATGGAAATGACTATTTGGTCACAAGTTCGTGTTTTTAATACCGAAAAAAAATTAAAACATGAAGTTCGTTTTTTTAATACCAAAAAAAATTAAAACATGAGTTTTTTTCAGCTAAATTTTTTTAAAAACTTTTTGCGTGCCGCCGATTGATCCGACTGCACCTAAAAAAATAATTTTTTATTAAAAATAAAGTGATACCGCCAATTGATCAGACAACACCCATATTTTACTTATTTTCGTAAATATTATTTCTGTTATCTTATTTTTATATAAATAAATTTATTTTATATTATTCATGTAAAAAAACCCTAGAATTTCAGTAAAAATCCCTAAAAAAGTTATTTTTAGAAGGCCCATAAGAGAAAGGCGCGTGGAAGAGAAAATCCCGTTGGTAGCGAGTAGGGTGATTCAGGCGCAGGTTGAGCCTAGGCCAGTCGCCCATGAACTCTATAAACAGGCGGCACCCTTAATTTATTTTATTGTTCCAAACGAATAATATTCACTTATATTTGCAGTCAGCAGTAAATTTCCTTTCCATGAAGCTTGTCATTGTCATTGCAGCCTTTTATTGCTTTCTGCTTTCCATATCACTAATTTTCAAATAGAAACTTATGCTTCCCGTATCAGTATCACCCTCCCTTCCTTGAACAAAAAACAAATCCCCCCCAAAAAATCAATTTCATTCTCACTTTCTTCAGTCCAAATACATTTTACGTTTTTGGGTTTTCCTTCCTACCTTTCTTTCTAGTAATAATGTAATATATTAGTAGTTTGTAGTCCTTTTTCTTTTTTCTGTGTGATTTTTGGATGTGTTTTTTAAGTATTTTTTGCATGAACAGCGACAATGTGAACATGTAAACATTGTGTTCTTGTACTGTAAAAAAAGGAACAAGTATTTTTTTTTATGCACTCTTTTTGTTTTTGTTTTTGTTTTTTTTTTGCTTTGTTTTTTCGTTAATGCAAAATGTCACATATCAGAGAGAAGAATCGAGAAGAAAAAAACCTTAGGTTCAAATGGGGTACTTCGATAGGGGCTGGAGCGAAGAACAGCGACATTATGTTTTATGAGTCCTTTATCTTTAAGGGTGAAGAGTATTTTGTTTACGATTGTGTTTACTTTGACCTTGGACAACCCGAAGCTCCCATTGGTAAACTAGTGAAGTTGTTTGAGGGTCCAGACCATGTTAAGAAAGTTAAGGTTGTTTGGTTTATGCGTCCTAGTGAAATCAGGAACTATTTGGGTGATTATGAGCCTCGATGGAATGAGATTTTCTTGGCTTCGGGTCAAGGACGTGGGGTTTCCAATATCAATCTCGTGGTAATTTTCTCATCCGTTTTTATTGTTTGTTTTGTTCTAACATTTTCTTTATTTTGCTTATTTTTATAATTTTAGTCATCATTTGAAATTGTTCTTGTGTCAATGTATTTGTCTTGATTGTTATATAGTTTGACTCTGTAGTAGGCCTCGTTTTGACTACTCATGATGATTGTGATCGATCATCAAAATGTGCAGCTTTTGCAATTGAGTGTAAGTTTTATGGCAATCAAGATAATATGTAAATTAATTATGCATGATCTTCATGTTTTTACACGTGTAGGAATCGATTGTTGGAAAATGCAATGTTGTCTGCACATCAAATGATCATAGGAATCCACAGGCATATTCTGAAGCAGATTTGAGACGGGCGGACTATTTCTTCTGCTGCCATTTTGATGTTGGAGAGCTTGCAATATCGGATACTTTTCCTGATATGGTGGATAGAGTTAAAGGTTAGATTATTATCTGCTCCGAAATTTTAGATTGAAATAAACACAAGCGATGCTGTAGAAGGATTATTTGTTTCTCTGAATGTCTGCAGTGGAGCACTTCTTCAACAAGAAAACAGAACAAAAGCTGTTAGGCCGAATCAATCTCAAATCAAATGTTGAGAGGCAAACTCAAAGACCAAATTTATCTTCCAATATAAAAGTAGTAACAAAATCAAATGGTGTTACTGTTAAAGATGATAATTCTGGTAGCAGAGTAAGCTCATTGGTGAAAGGTGATTTCTATGTATTCTTTTCTTTGATAATGTATCTGTAAACTCAATAATTAGATGAAATTAGATTGCACTTGGCACTTGCAGAATCAAAGGTAGAACCAGTTAGCATGACCAAGCAAGTGCATCTTCCAAGTGAGAATATCCCAGTAAGGCCTAAGACATCCAACTCTAACAGTAGTACTCAGCATAGCGGAAGCTCACAGTGCGAAGCTCGAGATGAAATTGATAAAGCTGAAGTGAAATTTCCTAAAGATTCACTTACTAGCCCTTATAAAAAGAGGAAGCTTTTTCTGGATGAGAGGACAAATAATAAAGATCATAATTTAGATGGTCAACTAGGACATGATAGGGGTATAAACACTGATAATCAGCTTGTACAGGTTCCAAGAGTACCAGATGATGTACTTTCCGCATCTTTTTATCATGAGATATCGACTTGTATGTTTCTCTTAAGACTTTGGCAACCCTTCTAATATCTTCCATTTTGACTGTTTCAGGATAGAAGGAATTGGTTCGAGCAACAAGTGAGTTGAAGCCTTATTTCTATTACCATTCACCATTATTTTCTCTCTAGTTGTTTTTCCAAGTTTTCATGTAGTTGCTTCATCCTTTTATTTTGTCACCATATCTCTAAAATGTCTCCCAACATAGTTCATAGCAGATGTTTACCATTCATATAATCTTTTGTAAACATTATCCTTGCTACTTTGAAGTCTTTTTGGTGTTTCACCTTCTTTTGTGATATATAAATTTCATAGCATGAAGTATATTAGCTTAAGGGTAAAGTTTAAACATGAAAATTGGTCATTTTTGAGATGGACTGGTTGATAATATCATCTCTTGATAAGTTTTATCTTTTATTATCTCCTATATTTCATTAGCCTTGGGAGCAAAGACTTGAGAGAGCTCAGGAATCAGGTAGGCTGGTCTCACTTGAAAATGTGGATCCATCCTACACGTCAGAAGAAGTCGAGGTTTGTGATATTTTTCTTGGTTACTAGTTCATAGTGTCAAATTCCTTGCTGGTGATTTTACTTGTTTATTTTTTAATCCATTAAATAATATTTTTTATTCATGTAAATAATGTAAATATATTGTTCAGAGCATTGAACATAATTAAAATATTTCTACAATAAAAAATTTTCAAATTATAATTAAAGTTTGAATTAAAATAATAATGAAGTTTGAACTTTCTTTTAATGATATTTTAGTTACTAACTGAATGAAAATACTTAAATGTTAAATGTTAATGCATTTGTTTTACAACGGTAAGTCCTAATTTTACATTATTGAAGTGCGAGTCAAAACCAAATAAGTTAAATCTTAGTGAAAGTGTAATTTTAATTTTATAAAATATTTTTCTAATATTCAAAATTTTATAATGAAAATAAAATATTATTTTAATGCTAATTTAGTAATATAATAAATAATAAAAAAACATTCCTTCGGTTCAAAAGTTTCTCCAAAATCATGCTTATATATGTTCTAGATTATAGATTACTCAAATCCCAAAAAAGTAGTTTGTGTGGTCTGAAACTATTGTGAATAAAATTTTAGATTAAAGTTGTTAAATTACACATGCATGTTGCTATTCTGCTTGGAAATGCTAAGTATATCATAATCTTGCGGAAGAGACTTTGTTGAAGTTTCCTGGACCCAAATATATATATTCCTCATCATTTTGTTTACTAGTTTATCTGGAATTTCATTGTCAGGATCTTGTTTGGCATGCATTTAATGAGAAGGTTGAGGCCAAAATGATAGAACAGACAACATTTTCTTGCCCTTGCTATGGTACATCACCTCCTTATGGCTTTAATGCTCAAAGTAACTTTGTGTAACAATCACATGAACTCATTGGTAATTGATCTTTGAGTCATCTGTTCTGCAACTTCAAGCCTGAAAGTGTGAGAACAATCCTGTGTTTTAATAGGTAAGGCTCTTATCATATTCAAGTCAAAAGAAGCAGCTAACTCAGCAATTTTCCAATTAATGAAGAGATGCTTAATGCTAGCTGATGGGAGGTATTTAATAAGTTCATCATATTAGATTGTTTTCCTTGTTTTTCATTTGCAAACTCACAAATTTTCTTTTAAGTTAGATTGTTGCTTGCAGAGGAAGAGGGAAAGAATAGTAAAGAAAATGGGGAAGTTGTAATCGATAGGGTTGCAACAAGAACTTAAAATTTTGTATACGTTGTTAAGCACCCAACATAAGCATGGAGATGTTCGACCTAAATATAAGATAACAAGAACCTCAAAACTTAATTGATATGAGATATAACATTTCTCGACGTGTGGTTCAGCAAGAGCGTAGACATGGGCAAACTCACAAGAGGTGGACAACCTCACATGGGGCAATAAAATAGACTAGAACCCAGGCTTTGATATTACATTAAGTATCTAGACTAAAACTAACTGGTAATAGCTGAAACTGTTTAACTTAATATAAGATGATAGGAAAACCCTAAGTTGAACACATGTGAGAGCACTGTATTAGCATATCCACATGTTTTAGTAAATGTCAATAACATTTTGGTTCATACTTTCATTATATATAAATTGTAAATTGCCTTATAGAGTTTTTGATATATTAACGTACTGAGGTATTACTTTGTTGGCAGAAGAGGTTTACTAGTACTACTAATGGTTTTCTTTACTTGCAGACCACTAATTGCGAGGAGAGAGTCTTTGAGGAAGGGTGCCAAAGTGGGATTTGTTGGCCATCTTACCATTGACAAACTCCAACTTCAAAGGCAGACTGAAGATATGGTAAACTTAATTTTTGCATCAACTAATTCATGCTTTGTTGATGTATCATCTGCTCTTCTCTTTCATATCATTTTAACTATGCTTATTTATTTATAATTAGGGTCTATTTGAAATGTCTTTTTTTTTTATCCCAGAAAAAGGCAAAGTCAACATCACATGCTTCTCAGCCCAATAACATTGAATTTGATATGGGAATGGAATGGCGATTGCTGCAACTAAAATCAGATATGTGGTGGAAGGCATTACATGAGGTGCTTCCAATGCCATCCTAACTTCTTTCTATTTACTTACGTGCTTATATAACTTAAACCTTAAAATTGAGCACAAAATGAAGATTAAATGTTTATTTAGGTATAAAACAAAGACTAAGAATTGTGTTATAATGAAGGTCCAGCCTTTTTTTTTTGTGTGGTTATTTTAGCTAAAAAAGAGGGAGACAATTTTAGTTAAAAATAAGTTTTGGAACAAAGAATGGGGTTATACAAGATTAAAATAAGCATGCTATAAAAGTAGATGTTATGGAGACAATTTACCAGCCAATTTTCCCATTGTATTAACCTGTAACTGAAAATTTTCTGAAGGGGCTAAACTGAACTTTTACCATTTTTGGGTGGCCAAGGCCAGTGCCACCCCTGCTATTTGCTCATCAATGTTATCCTATCCTACCTATAAATTTTTGTTCTAAATATGACCTATTTGGATTTAATTACATACATTATAGTTCCTTTTCTATTTTTACTGGTTTCAAGATTGTTATATCTCTGGTTTTCTAACTTCTGTCTCAACAGCGACAAGCAAAGGAGATAGAAGCTGTTAGAAACCAGCTAAAGATGAAATGGCAGTAGATAGCAACCCTTTGGAGGTATTAACATATCTAAATACAGGCAGGGTTCGAATCTTACAGGAATGATTTTGCTTTTACAGAATTAGGACCCCATTAATACACAAATCATTCTCCATATTCAGGTGTGGGATTCACTTTTTTGTTGTGAAACCCTACTTGTGAGTGGTGATTGAAAAGCAATGAGAGGAGATATCTAGGCAGACCAGGTGCATGCGATAGGGGTGGCCTTTATTTTGGATTAGCATACAATACTTGTAGAGTCAAACTCAGCTAGGTTAGGGGAGTTTGTGAAATTAGAAATGGGATGAGATCTTCCAATTTTTGTGTGCAAGTTCTTTCCGAATCCTATTTGGCTACCTCCCAGTTTCCAGCTTAACTATGTCAATACGCTTATCAATGTACAAGTAAAAAATTTCTTCAGTTTATGAACATTTATTTCTCACGATAAGATTATTATGACTTAGATTCATAGTCCTATGGAGGGAAATATATTATTGGTAATTCGAGTTTTTGGGTCTTACATTCAGTGTCATCCGGCTCTTTAATCACCAAATTATTAAAATGATTTTTTTCCTTACATGGGGTTAAGAGGCATGAATCTATCGTATTAAGTTTGAGTGATTTCATGACGTTATTTACTCTTACATGAAGAATAATGGTATGGCAGAAAAATTGAGCAAAGGGAGATCAATGAATAAAATTGAAGAAATGGATCTCAGATCCTTAAAGCCCATCTTTCTAATTCAAATCCTTAAATTTTCCATAATTAGCTTCTCGAAAACAATTTATCCACCTTGTCCAGAAACAAGCAGGCCCCAAAAACATTTTTCAGAGCTTAATATGGCTACAAACAAAATCCAACAGAGAAACCAATTAACATACACTACTCCTTAGAGGATTTGTTGATAAGCGACTTGTGAATGTGCGGGATAACACCACCTCCGGCTATGGTTCCCTTGATCAAGGTATCAAGTTCTTCGTCACCCCGAATTGCAAGCTGCAAATGCCTAGGCGTTACACGCTTAACCTTCAGATCCTTGCTTGCGTTACCTGCCAGTTCTAGCACCTCTGCAGTCAGGTACTCCAGTATGGCAGCAGTGTATACAGCAGCTGTTGCTCCAACCCTTCCATGTGCATTAACTCTTGTCTTCAACAGACGGTGGACACGACCCACCGGGAACTACATTGAGTGCATACAATACAATAAGAATCATCTCATTATAACTTCAATGAATTAACTGTACATCTACTAGAGAACAAAGTGTAATGAAATATCCAGTCTATCTTCCATCTTAAAGATGATGATTTATGCCTCATCACATATAGAAAACCCAATTTACGCAAAACAGATGCAGAATACAGCCTCACTTCAAACGTGGAAAATTATGCTGATTTGGAAGACTTCATAACTCATTAACCAAAAAAAAAAAAAAAAAAAAAAAAAAAAACAGCTACATTTAGCTGAGAAGAAAGACCAGTTCAAGTTACTAAAACGTCCATCGAAAAGCTTCCTAGCAATACTTAGTCTATCGAAAATTTATGAAGAATACAACCAATTAGCACAAGTTCAGGGTATTAGGTGATAGTAGAGGGTGATCAAAACAATTACGAGTATGAAAGGATAGCAAAACCAATATCAAGGTGGAGCGAGTTAAGAGCTCTCAATGTGGAATAAGACAATCTCATACAACTAACACACATATCAGTTATCATTATTGACAAGAACTTAATAGGCATCCCTTTAATGTTCTTCAACAATATGGACATCTTCGAAATTGCAAAGATTTTATGTAACAGAATGCTACTTTTAGTATGGTCACAAAATCACTTACCATGTGGCTTTAATAGGCAAAATTTCAATGTAACAAGTGGTTATATTGTTTGAGCCTATTTTCCAACAACTGACTCTTAACGCTTCTTTGCCAGAACATACCATATAATGGCCATCCACAAATTGAATTTTGGAATAAATTGTTAATCTAGACTACGAAAGAAAAATGCATTCTCCTTCCCTGTGAAAATATTTCTATCACTAATAAATTCAACCTTATATGTACTTTATGCAAGATAGTTTTACCAAAGCAATAACTAAATTGTTTATTTTAGTTGTTCCCATAAGGTACCTCAAAACCAACTAAGCCACTATAGGGAGCAAGCAAAATTCAAGTTGTGCATCGGTCCTCCATAAAATTGCCCACAAACTTCATTAATGGTTATAATTTCAAAGCTGATATTTTGTTTGTGTACCTCATGCTCTTTTAAATAACATTAGAGAAGCAAGAGAAACCAAAAAATATCTTATGTTGAAAAAACCAATTTGCTAAACTTAATGCAACTATTACGATATCAGACAGTAAATAAAACAAACCAAATGGGAGATAAGAGGAATTTAAACCAGCATATCCTGAAACCTAGTGATTTGAATTGAAGCAAAAGTTATAAAGTAGATTTTCTTACAAAACATACTCTCAACCATTATTCACAAAAATTTCCCCAGCTCCTTGGAATAAGAATTGCACACAGATCTAAAACGCTATGACAATTGAAGGTTTCGATGATAAGGCAAACCACTGTTATCAACATAAACAAATTTTCCCAACTCCCCAACCCAGCTTCCCCCCCCCCCCCCCCCCTTTATTTTTTGGGCCCTCATCATGTAAATGACAATTAATAAGGCAGAACTCAGGACCATAATTATTCATAGAACACTGTCCCCTTTGCAACAACTAACATCATAAAACATGTAAATACTTTGATGAATGAAGGTAATCCACAAAAAGCACAATTGTTCATACTCTCAATCCAAACATCAACAGAGGCAATGGCTACCTTCAGTGCCATCCATTACAATAAAATTAAAACTATAAGCTTTATTTATAGAGGGCATTTAGCAAGACCATGGGACCCAGAAATCAAAATGAACAGAAACGAGCTAGGACGATTGGACTTGCATCAAAAGCCAATATTTAAAATTATGCCTTAACATAGCAAAAAAAAAAAAAAACATTCATTTCCATATGATGCAATAGATCAGGCAGATTTAAAAAAGAAACAGCTAAACACTAATGCAAATTCCCGCTTAAATAATTCCTCTAATAATTTTAGAAAGCCTTCTTCTCAAATAAATACATAAATATTAACAATTGCACGGACATCGACATGATAATAACTTAACAAAGAAAATTCTCCGTTTCTTGACCTGAAACTATATTTTTGGCAGGAATTGGAGAATGCTTCATAAGTACAAATCTAATACACGAAAACAAAAGCAATAAAAAAGAAAAAGCTGATTCAAACTGAAAATTAACCCCGGGGGGGACAGAGAGAGAGAGGGACCTGGAGACCAGCACGAGATGAGCGAGAGATGGGTTTCTTCTTGTCCTTATCTTTGTCTTTGGCGGATTTGCCAGCCGTAATCAACCCTTTCGCTCCTTTACCCGACATTTCCACCAAAATTACTTAGGGTTTTTATTTATTGATTAATTAATTTTGTTTACCTGTTGGAAAATATGTGCTTTGCTTGGGAAGAAAAGGCGAGAAATTGATAACGTTGATTTGAAGAGAAGAGGAGAAAATAGGCTTATGAATGAAGTTGTCTTTTGGACTGCGAATAAGAAGAGATGAATGAAATTTCCCAATAAGACCTTCACAATATCCGGCCCAAATTGAATCGGATCCAAACTTCATCTTTTAAAAGGTGGATTACACTCATATGCTTGGAAATTGCCTTTTAAGTAAACTATTTTTATTTATATTTAATTATATTAATATAAATAATATTTTAAATTAAATACTTGTAAATCTTCAATTTTTTCTCGACATAATGCTTTATTTATTATATCATTTTAATGTGTAAGGATTATGAATCTAAGAACTCCATTATTTTATAATAGAAGAAGGCTTCACTTAGAAAAATAATTTATATACATATGTTTTTTTTAAAAAAACTTTATGCAAAATGTAAAAAAAAAAGAGAATAATTTAAAAATTTTGGAATTTTATTGAGAAGAAAAATAAAAATTTGAAGTATATTTATAGAGAAATAAAAATTTAATCCAAATGTATTGAAATTGTATTTGAAAGTACAAAATTAATAGTAAATAAATGCCAAATCAACCTATGGGACAAACACGAAAGATTTCATTGAAGTTAAGTTTGTTGATATCAGATTTTTGGTTCAATCTTTGAACAATTTATCCTCCATTTTCTTATAAAAAAAGTAAAATAAATATATAGAGAATTTTTAATTTTTTAAAATAATCAAATAAAAATTATCTCATGTACTTTATAAAATTTTATTTTATCAATATTTTTATAATTCAAGTAATAAATTATTAATATACACATAAATTTCGAATCAGATTTTTTAATTCAAAACAAAATGTGTATGATCGATATAAATGAAAATACTAAAAATACTTAAATATTAATAATATAAAAAAATTGTAAAAATGTGTAATACACATCGAATCCATCATCTTTATAAAATAATCATCCATATATTCTACATATTTTTGGTGTCTCAATTTTCGGCATGAGCTTGGTTTAGAGTGCACAAGTCACATGTTTAGGGGGAAGTCAAAATATTTTTAGATGGATGGAAATTAAATTTTAAATTTTAATAATTAATATTTTTATAATTTTAAAAAAAAATTGAATTAATTTTTTATTATTTTTAAGAGATAAAATATAATTTTATTTTTATTAATTTAAATTTTAACTTTTTTTTTAAATATCTAAATAAATAATTTTCCATTTTAATTATATCAGGAACTGTGAATCCAAGTTACGCAATTGTGTCCAAGGCCTAGTGAGATAAGGAGAAAAAATGGAGTAATAGAAAATTAAAATACGATAAAGAAAATATAAAATTCAAGAATATGGAGAAGGAAATTAATTTCTCATCCTAATAATCGATGAAAAGAACTTTTAACGGTCAATTCATAATTGATTGGAAATGTGATTTTTATTATATTTAATTTATAGGAAATTAAAATAATCTTTTTGGGGCAAAAATATCCCTTCCTTGACGACTCCGTCAAGTCCCCATTTTGCAGTTTTTTGTGACAGCTTACCATAAAAAAAAGTGCACAAATAAATCCAAAATAAATAGGTCCCTCCGCACTCTCTTCCATGCAGTCCACGTGTCCTATCTTATCCACTTTTTCACCGTTTTTCAAGAGCTTCAATATTCTCTAGCCGTTCCGACTGTAATACTTGTGTAACCCACCAACCATAGGGCTAAGATTTTTCCACTGTGCCTAATATACCCTCATACCATAAAAGGTTCCAACGAGCCTAACCCTTGTAGACCGCAGAGGATATTTTCCCGATCTCTATCCACAAGACCTAATAGTGGTCTTTTCCCCTCTGCTTCATTTACCAAAAGCTCTCACCTCTCTCTCTGGGAAATTCTTTGTTTTCCATGGCGACAACTCTTGCATTCTCCCTCTCAACCCCGATCCGGGCCTCATCCGGTTCACTTCAGAGACCCGATCCAAGTCGCAGAAAACCCGTTTCTTCCTCCTCCTGGTGGGCTCCCCTCTTCGGGTTGTCCTCCAACCCCGATTACCTCAACGATGGCCATATCGGCGTCACATCGGAGAGAAATCCCGAAGTATCCGAATCGGACTCAGATCCGGGTCGATCCAGATCCAAATCCACGCTCAGGTGCTTCACCGAGGAGAAAGCGAAGCAACTTCGCAGGAAGACGATGGAGAACGCGTCTTTTCACGATATGATGTACCACTCGGCGATCGCGTCTCGTCTTGCGTCCGATACGTCGGGTTAGCCGGTATGTGATTGAGGCCTAATAATTGCCGGGTTAACGGTAAGAATAATTTGTCGAAATGAAAATCTATGCGGAAATCCTGAATCCTGCGTTGTTGTTTTTTTATTATATTCGTCGGAAATCTGGGTTATGTTTAGTGTTTGTGTCAGTTTCGAGAAAAGACAGTTGATTGTGCTTTGTAATATTGATTTTAGACCGTTGGATCGGTGATGCATTTGTATCTTTAGGTGTCACGGAGTCGATGAGTGACTTCCGTCGTCTCGTATATGGTGGGACCCACAGTCGTTGTGAGTCCCCTTTTTGATGACGTGGAGGACGATCTTTTTTTATGGTATACTAATATAGATCTTTCCACGTCAGCTTTGTCCAGGTGTGCGGGTCCCTCCGATCTCTGTGGTTTAATAAAGTAGTGGATTATCCGGTACTAAGGTGCATCTCTCATGGATTGAAAGAATTTCATAATCTGAGTTCGTCATAAATAACCCATATCTATCAGAATGGAGCAACCATCGATACGGCGAACTATCCAGTATCTTTACACGTTCAGGCAATTGGAGTAAAACATAAAACTCATGCATAACCCAGAAGGAAAAGTAATTCATTGAATCTAAAACAAAAGCTCTTTTATCACATGTCTCCCTTAAATATTCATTGAATCAAAATTGATGTGCTTCGAGTGGGCTGTTCCTTCCAATAATCTTCACAGAAAAGTTGCCTCCATGGCAAACCCTAGCAATCAACGCTGGCTACCAACATAACTCGTCAAAAACCCAATTAGGGAGCCCGTTCATTGGTGGAGGGCAAGGTCTAATCGCTTACATTAGGAATAACATTACAATCTAAATTTAATCTACTTTCAAAATATTATATTTTCATTATTTCTAGTAATAAATAAAAAATTTAGAAATTTTAGATAAAGGAAAAAATAAACACTTTTCTTTATATATGAAATAGTAAAATATTAATATTAATAATTACCTGATAATTAAAATAAAAAACAATTTATTAAATGATTTATAAATAAGTTTCTTTTGGCCAAATACATAATAGGTTTAGAGTGTGCTTGTTTATGAACAATGATTTACAAATATATATATATATATATATATATATATTCTACTGTTTCTATGACTTCACATTTTGGAAAAAGACAACCCTTCTCAAAAAAGGTTTCCTTATAAGGAATTTTTTTTTTGGTTTCTTAATATATCTATTTGAGCAAGCCTGATAATTGATTATCGGCATTTTATAGATTTATTAAAAGGTAAATGTTAGTCACAAATTTTACGTAATTTTTATATAAAACTTAAACAAAGCTAAATATAATAATTAAATTTAAATTTTAAAATATTGAATATTAATCTCAATTATTGTAAGTGTTAATGTTCTTAAACATACATGTTTATATTTAATCATATTATAAAATATTAATATAATAATTTGTTTTAATAAAATATTTTTATTTAATTTTTTTAACATCAATAATAATTTAAAATTTTAAATAACATTCTTAATATTTTATTGAAATTTCTATACTATTACATTTTATAAATATTTTATGTATATAATATGAATATTTTATAAAAATATTATTTTAAAGATCGCTTAACCTTATTTACCCCTTCTTGCTCCAGTCTTTTACTATCTATAATAACTTTTTAATGTAACTTCAAATTAAATCCTAATTAGGTATTGATTTATTAAGTCTATGTAAAATATTAATATATTTTAAAATAAATTTTGATTGTCAAAAAAAATATCATATAATATTTTATAATAAATATAATTTATATTGAATTTTCTTCATTAAAATAATTTTTTAAAAATGATTTGAAGAAATTTTACCATTTACACAAAATCATTAAACAAACATATTTTTAAAAAATTGTTCCAATTTTAAAATATCATCTCCCGATCAAAAAACACAATCTTAATTTGATGAAAAAAACGTCATTCAAAATAAAAAGAACAATCTCATAGTTCTTGATTTATGAAGATACATTATTAAGTAGTCTATTTTATTTTCTCATTGAAGTTGAGTTTAAATCTATACTTGGAAAGATAACTATCCATATATGATAATAGATATATAAATTATCAAGAAAAAAGAAAGGGTAAATTACACCAACAGTCACCCAACTTTGGGGTAACTGACAAAACAGTCACCTAGGTTTCATTTCAGTCACTCAACTTTCGAAAAGTTACAAAACAGTCACTAATTAACAGTTACCGTTAGGTGCTAACGGAATTGCTGACGTGGCAAGTCAACCAGCTGACGTAGCAAGTCAACCAGCCACGTTGGTGAAGCAGCTCCTTCTTCTTTTTCTTCTTCTTCTTCTTCTTCTTTACTTGCCCATCCCTTTCCCCTTACAGACCACCATATACCCCAACATCTTCAAAAGACCAGAATCATCATCGACCCATCCAAATATATAAATAAAAAAATAAAAAGAAGAAGTTGTGTTTTAGTGACTGTTTAACTTCTAATGACTGTTTTAATACTTTGCTCGATGTCTGCTTGCTGTAATAGTCTCAATTATAGTTGTGTTTTAGTTGATAGTAAAGTCTCTGCTTTTAGCCATAAAAATGTTTCCTTTGGAGGTAGAAAGATTGGGAAGTTTAAGGTTTTTCAGGATGGATATATGGTGACTTGGAAGAAAGCAGAGAAAACATCAATTGAGTTTCTACGTGATGAAAAATTCATGTGAAATGGTGTTGGCAAATGGGAAGTGCGAGAAATAGCTTGTCTTCCGATGAAGTTTCAAGGGTTCTCAAGTCGATTTCGGACCCAAAATCGCTTTTTCTTACTTTGAGTCGGATCTGAGTTGCCCAATGTTGTTCACACCACGAAACTTGTAATCATATGCTTGAAGTCTTGAGAGTTCATAGAATGGTGGGAGAAATGCGTTTTGTATTTGAATTTATGCAAAAGCAAATCATCGGGAGGATTTGAATACATACTTGATTGTTTTTAAGGGGCTTGATATCGAGAGGTGGGCTTGGCAAGCACCATTCGGACTTGAAAGAATGAGGATGCGAGGATTGTTTCGAACGCATATTCATATAATGGATTGATCCATTTGCTACTTCAAACAGGTTAGTAAGGGAGGCTCTCTGATTTATAGAAGAATGGTCTCAGAAGGTCTAAAGCCTAGTCTTAAAACTTACTCACTCTCATGGTAGCTTCGGGAAGAGAAGAGATATTGGAATGGTTATGGATTTGCTAGAAGAGATGGAATCTTTGGGATTGAGGCCAAACGTTTACACTTTTACAATATGCATTAGAGTGCTTGGTAGGGTTAGGAAAATTGATGAGGCATTTGGGATTTTGAAGAGAATGGATGATGCAGGGGTGTGGACTGATGTTGTTACTTATCTTTGTTCTCACCGATGCTCTTTGTAATACAGGAGACTTGATCAAGCCAAGGAAATATTCCTAAAGATGAAAGCTAGCGACCATAAACTGACAGAGTAACCTACATTACTTTGTTGGACAAGTTTAGTGACTCTGGGGACGTGGACTTGGTGAAAGAATTTTGGAATGAAATGAAAGCTGATGGTTATGCTCCTGATGATGCCTTCTGCAAAGTTGGAAATTTAGATGAAGCTTTTGATATGTTGGAGGTCATGAGGGAGCAAAGGGTCTCCCAATCTTCATACTTACAACACATTAATCTGTGGACTATTGAGGCTAAATAGGGTTGGTGAGGCTTTGGAACTTTTTATTAATCTCAAGCAGGGAGGTAACGAAGAAGTTGGGGTATATGGTGGTCTGTAAGGGGAAAGGGATGGGCAAGTAACGAAGAAGAAGAAGAAGAAGAAGAAGAAGAAGAAGAAGGAGCTGCTTCACCAACGTGGCTGGTTGACTTGCCACATCAGCTAGTTGACTTGCCACGTCAGCAATTCCGTTAACAACTAACGATAACTGTTAATTAGTGACTGTTTTGTAACTTTTCGAAAGTTGAGTGACTGAAATGAAACCTAGGTGACTGTTTTGTCAGTTACCCCAAAGTTGGATGACTGTTGGTGTAATTTACCCAAAAAGAAAACATTTCTAAACTGTCCAAACCCCACCAGTGAATAAAAAATTAGATTTACATTGGATCTTCGTTTGATTTCAAACCCGGGTTTGAACGCAAGCCAGGCTAATGTGCCTCCAAATCTCTTCCTTTGTTGAGGTGGCAATTTCCCACCTGAACCTCACCAAGCCTATAAATTCGAACCGCACCGAGAGCCCAAAATTCCCGGAAAGTTTGCAAGAGCCAGCGTGACCCGAAGAAAACATACAGTTAACCCAATCATCGGCAATGTCAGCTTCCACATTTTCCGAATCTGCCCTTTCTCTTTTGGCACTGAAAGTGAAAAACAAAGTCGTTTTTATTGTTGATATTTCTCAAAAGAAGCTGGGGCGTGACCTGAGATCACCAAAATTAAAACCTTCAGATCTTTGAATTCAGAACTATGTGGAGAAGGCTACTGTTTCCACAACTAAAAACCCTAGCCACAGTTCCACGCCGATCCCCTTCTAAAACGCCGCTGCTTCAGTTCAAATGTTCCGTTTCTCCATTGCCTTCCTCATCGCTCCTCACTCGCCACTTAGCTGCCGGGTCAGGTAACTCTAATTTCCTTATATCACTC
The DNA here is from genome assembly GCA_025698515.1 of Gossypium sturtianum. Lineage (NCBI taxonomy): Eukaryota > Viridiplantae > Streptophyta > Magnoliopsida > Malvales > Malvaceae > Gossypium > Gossypium sturtianum. Next base: position 160,438,857 of record CM046955.1, on the reverse strand, counting down.
TCAACGATTCATTTTGGTTTTAAGCATTGCATCCGTTAGGTAGAGTCTTATAAATTTCAAGTATTCATTTATATCTGTATGAATATCTTAAATCATCATTAATTAACGGGCTTCGAAATTATGAAGGAGATAGAAGTTTGAGTTTAGTTCTTTATTTGAAAAGCATATTGTCGATGGGGTATCCGATATTGATTTCCTGTTTTTGTTTTTTATTGGATTGGTTGTATAGCGGACACTGCTGTGAAAAAGAGGGTTGAGGATGTAATGCCTATCGCCACTGGTCATGAGCGCGAGGAGCTTGCTGCTGAGCTTGAGGTGATGTTTCCTCTTACGGTGTCTGATTCAAATTGTCGAGTATGTTGTTGTAACTTGTAAACATTATGACTAAATTTTGATATCCCTTTTTTTTTTTTTTTTTCCTTTTTTTAGGGAAAGAAAATCCTTGAAGATGTAAACAATCCTGTCGGTCCTTTTGGCACAATGGTTAGTATGTAATACCTTTGACAATGTATTACAATAGAACTCGTGTTTGACCATGTGCATTATATCATATGGAAACAATGACCGATGGCATTTGAAATAGTGAAAATAATTTTACTGCTGTGTTCTTTGTTGCATTCATTCTTTTATTCTGTTTGTTTGTGATTTTCTACATGGCTTCAAGTGCTTGGAATTTTGTGCACTTCCATTTAGATGGTTTGCCTTTTACCTAATGGTGATATTTCGTGAAGCTATTTATACTTAAAACTGTTATTTGGTTTTTCATAATGCAAGTAAATTATATACCAGAAGATGTTAGCAGGTGCATTATTTTGTACTGTTGCCACACTCTTTTCAATGTTGTTAACTTATTTGAATTGCCTTCCAATTTTCTGTTAGCCTTTGTTTAATCTATTGCCTTTTAATTCATTTTTTATTCAAGTTATGAATATTAGCACCTACTGGTATAACTTATATGAGTCCTTTGGTTTAGTTCTGCATGAAAGGTTATTTTTCTTCTTTCTTTTTCTCTTCCTCTCACTTTTGGCCCCTGCTCACCAGTAGACTAGATATGAGAGGAGGGGGATGTTGAACTGTGATCTTGACCCTCCATTGAGATGTAATTGTCCATATGCCAAACCTGGGTTGTTTATATTTTACTTTTGAGCATCATTAATATGGTATGGTTCAATTTGCGTCCTACATCATACTTCTACCACTTCTTGGACATTAGATTGTTACAGATATTATCATACAGTGCAGAGAAGAGAAGTGTTTTTACCAAATGCTTTGTTCTCTGAGTGTGTTAAAGTTTAATGCTATGTCTTTCTACTACATCAATGTACTTTAATGTGCATCTCATCATGCTAACTATGATCTTCTTTTGTAGATTTATCCATTTGAGTTTGGGCCTCTATTTGATGGTGTAACACCTTTTTTTCTTCTTCTAGAAACTGGAAATGTTGACCTTTATGAAATCGTAAGTGATGCCTTGACTTTTGATGGTAGAAATCATTTATCTGCCTGTAGGAAGGAAGCACCTGCTGTTGTCAAGTCCTACTATGACAAGAGAATAGTTGGATGTCCAGGAGGTGAAGGTGGTATGTTTCTTTCTTTAATTCTCTGTTTTTGCTTGTATAAGTTCGAACTAAGGTTGGTCTTGTATGTTTTCCTCATAATTTTTCAAAATTTCTATTCTGCTTGAACAATAGTGAAGCTCATTTGATTTACCTGTTTAAAAAATGCAGAGGATGAGCATGATGTTGTTTGGTTTTGGCTGGAGAAAGGCAAGCTGCATGAGTGTCCAGTTTGTTCACAGTATTTTGTGGTGAGTGGATATCTTAAATTAGAAAACATTGATTTTGTCTTTAGATTAAGCTGATATATTTGATTTCACAGCCAATATCAATTTCTTTGTATTCGTTGGACCCATATCCAGTTTAGAGGTTTCTGTTAGCCCATTCATGAATTCACCAAAAACTCTGAATTAGTTGTTAATGATGTGGGGAGTTATGGAATAAATAAATAGTATTAGTATTATTCTCAGTTAGGCCTCTGGGCTATAGTCAACTAGCATGGTTGAAAAACCAGTTGGTGCAATAAATAGCTTATATATATATATGGATATTACTTTGGTCAACTGGGTTCTGGTTACTTCATCTGTAATTCTGTAAATATGATCAGTGAATGCAACAAACAATTATCTTTTAGATTGAGTTGTAAATGTTTTAAGATATCTAGACCGTACCTGAAGGGCGTAATTGGAACTACAACTCTTATCTGATTTTTTTTTGCCACCCAAAGCCCAAAAGTTTGAAACTAAGGTTGTGGCTCCAATGCTATGACTGAAGCGAGTCCTGGACGCTTTCATTCCATTCCCTTAGTCTATTGCCCTCTAAAGCAATTAGGAAAATGAATGAAATGGCATTCTTACTCTTCCAGCCTTGTTGAACCTGTGCAGAATTCGGTTGTTTCCCACATTTAGGGTTTTCCTAACTATTTCCACTGTTATTTTGCAGTTGGAAGTTGTAGGTCCTGGTCCCCTGGAGGACCTCCGGATGGACATGGAGACGATCATCATTAATTGCAACTCAGTTGTTCCTATTGGAATAAAATTGGAGTAAGATGGAATGATGTCCAGTATACAGTGCACCTTCAAATTTTAAAATCTTCATGTCTTGTTTGATTCCAATTGGGCGGCAGTTGCTTTCGCAACATTTGAGATGGTATGACTTTTTCTTTTTTGGGCAATCTAGAGACGGTGGTCTATTTGAACTATGAATCTTCTTAGGTGAACTTTTAATGCGTTGGCAAATAATCTATGGCTGCCTTTCCATTCTTTCGTGAAAGAAACTTGCTGGCGTAAAACCATTATTCTGGTTTTGCTGGCGGAACTTTGGAATATTGAATCTGAAATTCACTGGTAACTTTTCAGCAGATGCTCCATTTTCTTTTTCATCTCTCAGTGAGTACCCAAAATATTCCCTCAGCTCAGATCAATGTCCTTGCCAGTTGGGAATTGTTATCTCACGCAGTACGGTTTTATATCATGGTGAAGAAGATTTATATATTTCTATTTCAGTTTTGAGTAAGGGTGTGCTCATCTTGCATTAAATTAAATCAAAATTTAAAATGCTGAATGTTTCCAGCATTAATATGTGTGTATATATATATATTTTAAAAAATTCAGATTAATTGGTTTATGGAGCAGCTTGAAGGGCATAATTTTTAGTTTCTTCTAGTTTGTCAATTTTCTTTTCTTCCCTACAAAATCAAGGGTGAGTCATTTTCCATTAAACCCAATTAATGAATTCAGACGATCCTATTTGACTAATACATTAGTTAATGAGTTGATCTCAATACTCGATTAATTGTATTAATTACACCAACATGATTTTGAAATATTGGTTAAAACTATGGCCAATTAAAATCCGTTTTTAGCCATCATAATTTAACCAAGTCTATTCATTCAAAAAACTTAAAATCATTTAGTGTGTAAATTAATTTGATTTTAAAAGTTTGTAATCAAATTAACCCATTGAGATTCACTAAACCAATTTTGTATCTTTCACTCTAAAACAAAAACGTGCATGGATTAGAAGCTAAAAACAACAAATACAAAGGACAGGAAAATGAAACCTGAAGAAAGTGACATTCATATTTTTGCAACCAAAAAGGAACGAAAGGCTGATATATTCTCTGCAACGTGTATTCTAACCGTCTTTCCTCTAGAATTCTGCAATATCTTATTATTCATATTAATTTGCTGGAGATTACAACGACAACGAAAAAAACAAAAACAAAAAAGAATTAGATTCAAAAATCCCCTCACTTTCCGGTTAAAGCTTTTACATTGCCATTTTAAGTCTTCACTATCACATCTCCTTCCTTAATATTTAAGTTTATAATAAAATTGTCTTTATTATTATTATTATAGAAATGATATAATATTATTATTATTATACTACATTAACTTATCTCACAAAGTGCACTAGGAACATTGGTTAGCATGACTCAATAAATCAATTTTAACATTTAAGCTACAACCGATCATCCCTCGTCCAAATGTGAAGGTTCTTACTGTGTTGTTAACCGTGTTCATTTTTAATGGTATAAAATATGTCAATCTGACATGACACATTTTATATGGTATAAATAATAAATATATAATATTTATGTGTAAACATTTAAAATTATTTATATCTTGAAACTTCTAAAATTTAAATAAATAAATATTTTTTAAAAAAATGATTGAGACCCACAATGCACGATATAGAACACTTTATTTTAATTCTTAATCCATTTGTACTATAAGAAATAGATTTTATCCTTTTTATTTAGTATTTGATTGTGGTTGTGAACTTAAAACAAATAAACAAACCCGAAAAGAAGAGAGTGTGAATCCCAGCCCCTCGAATCATTTATCTTTTGCTTTCTGAAAAGACTTACAAGTTTTAGGGGCCGTCCAATTAGACCCACAGTTTATATATTACATCAATGCCTTTTGCATGTAATTAGATTGTCAAATTTGTAAGGCTGGTTGTGTGAATTTTTCTTATATTTATGATTCTCTCTTTGTATTGATCTTAACAAATGATATATATTTATTAGTATATAATATGTAGGTATAACTCATTTAAAAAAATATATATATTTAGAGAATTCTATTTTTATATTAATTTTCGAATATGTATAAGATATAAAGATAAAAATATGAACACAATCTTTCTTTAAGAAACATAAAAAGAATCCATACATATGAAATGTCAATATCCTATTTAATTTTAGGAACTAATTCTATATCTTAGTTCACATGCGAGGAATAACGTGTTGGGGTCGAGATAAATTCACAAAATTTTTGGAGGCAAAGTTAAAAACTGTTGTGTTAAAAGAGATTAAATTGATTTATTAATTTATAATAGGGCCAAAAATATAATTTCATTTAACAAAGAGGCTAAAGTGACTTAATTGCAAAATTATTTTTTTAGAGGTACTAAATGTGCAGCTTTTCCATTTGTCTGCCCCTGACTGCGCGCAAATTTGATTTTTGGAAAAATGTTGGTACCCTTCAATCACAAATCTTTTAACCTATATTCACTAATTAAGGCTTAGTTTGGATGGGCGGTGTGTTTACCTCTGGTGAGATTAAAAACAGCGGTGGCGGTGAGATTAGTTATTGTAGCAGTGAGATTAGAAACAATGGTGGAGTGTGTGTTTGGATTCAAACGCAGCTATAGCGGTGAGGTGAGAATATAAAATGACTATTAAGGACATCAGATTAGAATTGATATATAATAGAAGTTTTAAATTATTTTACTTATATAAAATTATTAAAATATGTGAATTTATAAATTTATTTAATAAAATATTAAAATGTATCTTCTAATATTTTATTATAAATATTTTAATGAATTATATAATATCTTCTAATATTTTATTATAAATATTTTAATAAATTATATAATATCTTCTAATATTTTATTATAAATATTTTAAGGATAAAATGGTAAAATAATAAATAAAAGTAAGGGTTTTGAGGTCTGTTAAAAATATTTTCTACTGAACTGGGGGTAATTGCTGCTGAAACCTTCAGCCAATTTTGAAAAAAGTAGTGTGTTTAAAGTTAATTTTGACTGAACTATGATGTTGAGCCAAACAGCATATCAGTCAACTAGCGTTTCAGTTTAAAAATCTTTTAGACTAAAAATTCTACCGCACTGACGCTCTACTGCATCCAAAGGGAGCCTAAATTATTAAGGACAAAAAGAACCCTAAACCTTCTATAAATTCTATATGTTTCCTAACTGTTGTGTGTTGTGGAGCTATGATGACGTCACGAACTAACTAAAATACGACAAAGGCAAGCGCACCTATCGAATAGTAGTATAGTTATGGTGAGTCAGGAATATCGTATCCACGAGAACTAAAAGTACTAGTAATAACTATCTTTCTATTATTTAGCCTAATAATTAAAGGGATGTTTTAATCTAAAATTGAACTAATTAATTAACTACGAGCATGACAGAGATAAAATTGGGAAAATACTTTGAGAAAACCAATGAGAAAGACAATACCCAAGGAAGAATCCACCTAGACTTCACTTATTATTATGACTCTGAAATAAACGATTTATTCACTTATCTTGATCCGTAGAAATCCCTAAATTATGTTAATATCTCTTTCGAGCCTACTAACAACTGACTCTAGGTTGATTAATTGAAATTTCTTTCTAATTAAAACCCCTATTATCGCATTAACTCGATCTATGGACTCCCTTATTAGATTTGACTCTAATTTGGCAGATTTATGTCGTCCTATTTCTAGGATTGCAATCAACTCCGCTCAATTATGCTAGATCTACTCTTAAACAGGGACTTTTACTCCACTGATTAAGCACATCAAACTTGGATTAATATCTTGAAAATATTAAGGCAAGGATTAAGAACACATAATTAAGAACATTACAAATAATTAAATAATAAGATTCATCTAGGTTTCATCCTCCCTAGGTATTTTAGGGAGTTTAGTTCATACTCATAGAGGAAAACATCTCAAAATAAAAATAACAACAAGGCATGAAAAACCCAATAAAACATCAAAGGAAATTTGATGGAGATCTTCAATCTTGAATGAGATCCTGCTTCCGATATGATTCCGACGGCTTCCTTCGAGTAAATTATTCGTTCTCCTCTGCGTGTCCCCTTAAGTCTTCTTCTAGTGTGTTTTTATAGACTTTAGAATGCTCAAAATACCTAAAAATTATCTTTTTCCGCGTGAAAACAAAACAGGGTGCGATAGGGACACGGGCATGTGATCAGCCCGTGTAAGAATGCCCAGGCCGTGTGCAGTACTGATAAGGTTAGAAGTCGGCACAGGCTAGAACACGGGCGTGTGGCCAGCCCGTGTGTCTCTCACGGGAGTGTGAGAGGCCCGTGTTAAGGTACCCAGTCCGTGTGCGATGCTGACATGGTTCGAGATTGCCACGGGATGACACACGGGCATGTGGCCAGCCCGTGTGTGATACTAAAATCGGCTTTTTTGATCGGTTTTGGCTCGTTTTTCACTCCTTTCACTCCCCTATGCTCATCTAAGTATAGAAACATGAAATTAAAGGGTTAGGAGCATCGAATTCACAAAATTGTATAATAAAACATCCAAAAACATTCTAAGTATGAGATGAAAATGTGTTACTTTTATGGTTTATCAAATATCCCCACACTTAAGCGTTTGCTTGTCCTCAAGCAAAATCCTCAATTCACAACTAAAATCAAACCTTCTCAATTCATAATTCTTATAAATAATGTTTTATCATAATTCACAAATAATCATACATTGATAATTCAACTAAAAGAGTACTAAAGATTCAAACAATCCAAGTCACACATTTTTAAAGCATAAAAACATAGGTATTTTCCCTTATCTAAATAATTACCTTTAATTCAAAACCGGCAAGATTTGACATCCTCACTAAAGATTCACTCAAATCACTCAAAGTGTTTAAGGTTCAAAAATTAAGCACTCAAAAGTCAAACATGAAAAGTTATTACCATATGCTTGCATGAAAATCAAATCTCCACCACTATAAAATTAGATGATACACAAATCAAAAGGTCTTTAAAGGGTTGTAATGGGGCTTGGGTTAAAGGTGTGGATAAAGGCTGAAAAAGAAGGTTAGAATCTAGATCGAATTGATAAATTACCTAACTAGAAAAATAAATTACCTCTGAATAATTACATCAAGTGAAATTACTAAAGAATAACACGAGCTTCTTCTCATAATTTTAAGTTCAAACGAAAGAACTAGTATATAAATATGAATTATTATTTTTTAAAGAACAAGAACAAGTAACAACTAAAACAAAAAAACATAGTTAGGCAACTAACCAAATCAAATCTCGACAAAAAGGGAGTCAATAAAACGGGAACAATGAATCAAAATTGAGTTATGGATTAATAATAATAGGTGAGTCAAGAACGGTTTGTTAGGCTCAAAGGGGTTCACTAAGGGTTAATTAATGAAGGTAGGCTTTTAATGGGATAAGTGGGTTAAAACCTAAGTGCCTTTATCATCTCAGTATATCAAATCAAAGGTGTGGTCTCGACATGCATAATCGAAGCAAGTTCTAGAATAACAAATCAATATTGACACAGTCATAACCAATAATAAAGTGAGCAAGAAAAGTATATGCTCTAAAGGCTCAAAATCTCACAAAAAATTACGGTTTTTAATGTCAATCTTGCAAATCTCAAACTTCAAGGTAATATTTAAATTTAGGGAAACATCCTAATAGATTTTTAATTCTGAAAATAGACTTATCATGCTTGATTTTCTAGTGTCTTAAAGTTTAAATAATCAATGCATAACTATGAATTTAATCTAAAACACATCAATGATAATCACAAATCAATAGGGATTCATTCTAATAGTAATATAAGTAAATTGCTTAATCACAAGACAAAATTTAGGGATCTTTCAAATAATCATATAAATAACCTCCCCACACTTAAGATGTACATTGTCCTCAATGTACAAACAAATATAATCATAGTATAAACATAATATCATAAGAGAGGGGGAGAACTGAAACTGCCCTGAATAATGGATGAAATTCCCAGAATAGTGAAAAACGGAATGGTAGACAAGGCTAAATGTATAGCATGATTCTGAGCAACTGATAAGAAAATAAACACAATTGTGGAAGAAGATTAAAGGGTTACTCGATTAGGAACAACCATAAAAACTAAAATAAAGTTCAACAGATAAAAGACAAGTCTTGATAAGAAACATAAAAGTAAATAGACTAATAATAAAAATAAAAATAAAAATAAAGATAAAAAAATAAAAATAAAAGAAAATAAATGGACTCAAAGGTCCTCATCGTCAGACGCGTCGTGAGTTGTCGGCGCCGACGATGAAATATGGAGATGGTGGCAGATCTGCTGTAATGTGGCCTCAAGACTGTCGAATCGCTGGAAGCACTGCTGCTTGAAGCGAGTGAGAGGCTCGGATATGTCTGTCAAAGTAGCGGCAGAAGGAGGAGGTCGGTGACTCGGAGGTGGAGGATGAGGTTGGTCCTCGTGAGAGGGAGAAACATCGTTAGTGATGTCCTCGGGGTCATCCTGAGCATCAGAACGAGATAATCGGTACTGAGGAGGATCCACTCCACGACGTCACTCTATCATCCTCATGTGGATCATAGTTGAGAGGCCTTACGGTGATATCCGACTGACTAATGTGAGTGACGAGGATTGCGCCGGTGTGTCTAAAAGGCCGAAGTGTCGAGCAAGACGAGTCACATAAGAACCTAAGCAGATAGGGCCCTTCTTGTGGCGTTCGGTCTGATGGCGAAAAGCGAGGGCAATGAAGTATGCCAAGTCGAATACATGCATATGCGACATGCTCCATAAGAAATAAGCGTCATGAGTATTGACGATGCCGGTGCTCTCTCGCCGACCGGTCAAAGTGTGAGCTAATATTGCGTGAAGGTAGCGTAGAGCCGAAGAGAGAGACGTCGCCTTCGAGTGACTCAGGTCATAGGGGCCTGTAGCGGCAAAAAGATCCGCCCAATAGGAGGACGGTGGGTAATGAATGTGGTGGTGAAGGTGAGGGAAGTTGTCGGCACCCATAAACTCTTTTATATAAAGCCCCAAGGCAACTCCAAACTCTGAGACACTCAGCTGGCGTACTAAGCCGCCAAGTCGGAACATGACTGACTGTAGCTGGAACGTTGAGCAAAGTTCCAAAGTGGGCTCCATATATGTGGGCTCACGATATCAAAGAAGCAGTCCCATGGAGCTGTAGTCAAAAGGGTCCGAACAGGGTCAGCAAGGTGGACCTCTTCCAAAGCGGCCCAATCTATGCATCGGCCGACGCCGAGTGGTCGTGCGCGAAGTATCTGATATAGATCATCTTGGGGTCCTGCTGGAAATCGTAAATAGGGATGGCACTCCTCGGTAGATGCGCTCGACGAGGTCGTGCCAGGACCCTTCCTCTTTTTCAAAGCGGGGACGGCGACTTTGTATTTACCACGAGTATTTGTCATGGTGTACCTGAAAAATAGAATATTCCAAAATTCAGTAAAATAAGAGCAAAAATATCACCAATCAAATGCATCAAGAAACATGTGAATGAAGCAGGAACATGACTTGAAGGATTCTTAGTGTGATAAAATTTAAAATGGCTGAGATGTAGAATCTGTTCCTAAATGCACTAATACCTAAACATGCAAGAATTAATAGCTTATTAATCTAAAGTAACAACCTACTAAACTAATCAACCAAAATATCAAGAAGAGATAATATACGAAAAAAACAGGGACACATAAATACGCAAAAGAATGAAAAGAGGTAGATAAATAAAGAGAACCCTAATAGAATTAACGAATAACCAATCCACAATAGAAATCTAAAACTAACAAAATAGTAAAATTAATCAAGTAGGTAGTAATAATACTAATAAGAAAAAGATAAAATAATGAGAATAAAGAATTAATAAAGAAATAATGATAAAATAATAATAATAATAGTAACCAATAACAAATAAATAAATAAATAAATAAATAAATAAATAAAATAATAACAATAATAATAATAATAATAATAATAATAATAACCAATAACAAATAATAACCAATAACAAATAATAAATAAATAAATAAAATAATAATAATGGTAATATGAAAAATGGAAGAAAAAGGGAACCGTGAGAAATGTGGCTAGAGGGAAAGGCGAAGAATGGTGCTATGGGTCGTGGTGGTGCCGTGGGAGGGTGAAAAGCCGAAGGGGGAAAGTGTGAAGAAGAAGACAAGAATAGGGATAAAAAATTAGGGTTTGGGGGTTAAAAAGGGTGCGACCGTATGAAGCCCGTGTTGGGCCACACGGTCGTGTCACACGACCCTGTGGTTTTCCTTATAGCCTGTGTGCGATAAAATTTTAAACCCAGTTTTCACACGGCCTCAGGCACGCCCGTGTGTCCAGGCTGTGTTTGATTTAAAAAGGAAATCAGTCTATTGCACGGCCTAGGACACGCACGTGTGTTCAGGCCATGTGGTTCACACAGCCATGTCTCACGGTCGTGTGCAATGTCCTTCGCTTCTCCCACGCCCGTGTGACCTCTTACACGCCTGTGGGCGTTAAGAATATAACTCAGTTTTTCACACGGCCTGGGACACGCCCGTGTGCCAAGGCCGTGTGGTTCACACAGCCGTGTCGCACGGTCATGTGCAATCACCTTCGCTTCTCCCAGCCCTTGTGATTTCTTCCATGCCCGTGGACTTAGGCCGTGTCTTACACACGGCCGTTTGTCATGCCCGTGTGTCCTCCTTACTTGTTTTAAACTTGGGAAGTTTAGCTCCAAGGTTCACAAGGCCTAAGACACACCCGTGTGTCCAGGCCGTGTGTCCAACACGGCCGTATTGCACAGCCGTGGGTATTAATCATAGACCGTGTCTCTGTCATGTTTGGGGAAAATTTAAGTCATGTTTACACACAGCCAAGCACATGCCCGGATGTTTAGGCCATGAGGTCTACACGGCCAGAGACACGCCCGTGTGTCCAGGCCGTGTGAGTTAAAAAATTTGCATTCTAAACACGAAGAATAGATAAAAATAAACTAATTAATAGGGTTAGTGCTCGGGTTGCCTCCCGAGAAGCGCTTGTTTAAAGTCTTAAGCTAGACTTACCTTGTTTTCATTGCTTACGAAGGCTCACGGAGCTGAAGCTCCTCTCTGTTATCTTTAAAATCCTCACCATTATAAAGTTTAAGTCGTTGACTATTTACCTTGAATGTGCCATAAGTCGGGTGAGTTACCTCGATTGTGCCGTAGGGAAAGACGGTTTGGATTACGAATGGACCTGACCATCTTGATTTCAGCTTTCCAGCGAACAATTTGAGCTTTGAATTGTATAGCAAAACAAGATCTCCGACTGCAAATTACTTAGGTTGCTTCAAACGAGCATCATGGCGTCGCTTTGTCGCTTCTTTGTATAATCGTGAGTTCTCATAAGCATTTGCTCGCCACTCATCTAGCTCGTTCAACTGCATCAATCTTTTCTCACTTGCAAGTTTAAGATCACAGTTTAAGAATTTTATAGCCCAAAATGCTTTGTGCTCTAATTCAAATGGTAAATGACAGCTTTTCCCGTAAACAAGTCTGTATGGAGATGTTCCTATGTGAGTTTTAAAAGCGGTTCTATAGGCCCATAAAGCGTCGTCTACTTTTATTGCCCAATATTTCCTATTTGATTCTACGGTTTTCTCTAGAATACGCTTAAGCTCTCGGTTTGCTATTTCAACTTGTCCACTAGTTTGAGGTTGATAAGGGGTAGCTGTTCTGTAGTACACTCCATATTTCTTTAGGACTTTATCAAATTGAGCGTTACAAAAATGAGTACCGCTATCACTAATAATTGCTCTAGGTGTTCCGAATCGAGAGAAGAGATTCTTAAGAAATCTCACTACCACTCTAGCATCATTATTAGGTAAAGCTTGAGCTTCCACCCATTTTGACATATAATCAACCGCTACTAAGATGTATTTATTCCCAAATGAGCTAGGGAATGGACCCATAAAATTAATGCCCCATACATCAAATATTTCACATGATAGCATATAGGTTTGAGGCATTTCATCGCGTTTAGAGATATTACCTATTCTTTGGCATCTATCACACGAAGTAACATACCAGTTAGCGTCCTTGAACAGTGTGGGCCAATAAAAACCTGATTCGAGAGTTTTATGTGCTGTCCTAGTCCCACTGTAATGTCCTCATGTGGGTCCTGAATGACAATGTTTTAAGATTTTGCTTGCCTCTGACCTTGTAACACATCTTCGAATTACTTGATCTACACATATACGAAAAAGAAAAGGATCCTCCCAAAAATAATTTTTCACAACATCAAAGAATCGCTTCTTTTGATGATGCGTCAACCCTTTTGGTAGGATGTTAGCAGCTAAGTAATTCGCAATATCCGCAAACCAAGGTACCTCAGAGTCGGATATAGCCAAGAGTTTTTCTTTAGGAAATGAGTCATTTATCTCGCTCTTATCGAGCTCTTTGAGATGTGGATTCTTAACCCTAGAAAGGTGGTCTGCCGCAAGATTTTCAGCCCCTTTCTTATCCTAAATTTCCAAATCAAATTCCTGCAAAAGTAGAATCCATCTTATGAGTCGAGGTTTTGCATCAGATTTAGTTAGGAGATAACGAAGAGCTGAATGGTCAGTGTAAACGACAACTCTAGATAATATCGGATATTGTCTAAATTTATCGAATGCAAAAACCACAGCTAGCAATTCTTTTTTCGTGATAGTGTAGTTTTCTTGTGCGGCCGTTAATGTCTTGCTAGCATAATAAATCGGTTGAAAATGCTTGTCTCTTCGTTGTCCAAGAACTACACCTACTGCAAAATCACTCGCATCACACATTAGTTCAAAAGGCAAATTCCAATCAGGTGCAATTATAATTGGAGCATTGATTAATTTATCCTTGAGTGTATTAAATGCTTCTAAACATTCCTGATTAAAATTGAAAGGCACATCTTTTTCTAGTAGTTTTATTAAAGGCTTAGCTATTTTAGAAAAATCTTTAATAAATCTTCTTTAAAATCCAGCATGTCCTAAAAAGCTTCTAATAGCCTTAACTGAACTAGGAGGAGGTAATTTTTCTATTGTCTCAATTTTTGCTTTATCAACCTCAATCCCTTTACCAGAAATTTTGTGACCTAACACAATCCCTTCTCGAACCATGAAGTGACACTTTTCACAATTAAGCACAAGGTTCGTCTCCTCACATCTCATTAGAACTTGTTTTAAATTTTTAAGGTAAAGGTGGAAAGAATTACCGAATACCGAGAAGTCGTCCATAAATACCTCCATAATATCTTCCACAAGTTCATCAAAGATGGCTAACATGCAGCGCTGAAAAGAAGCAGGAGCATTACATAATCCAAAAGGCATTCTACGATAAGCAAACGTACCATATGGACATGTAAATGTTGTCTTCTCTTGATCCTCAGGAGCTATTGGAATTTGGAAGTAGCCAGAGAGTCCGTCTAAAAAGTAATAGTACATATGCTCGGATAATCTTTCTAACATCTGATCAATGAATGGTAAGGGAAAGCGATCTTTTCTCGTGGCATCGTTCAACTTCCTATAGTCAATGCAAACTCTCCAACCTGTGACTGTTCTTGTTGGAATTAATTCATTCTTCTCGTTGGTTACAACAGTCATGCCTCCCTTCTTTAGAACAACCTGCACATGACTCACCCAAGTACTGTCAGAAATAGGATAAATAACTCCAGCATCTAGAAGTTTAATTACCTCAGCTTTAACAACTTCCTTCATATTGGGATTTAGTCGTCTTTGAGCTTGCGCACACGGTTTATATTCATCTTCTATTAAAATTTTGTGGGTGTAAAATAACGGGCTGATCCCTTTAATGTTAGAAATCTTCCAAGCTATGGCTCTTTTATGCTCCCTTAGTACTTGTAGTAGCTCGTCTTTCTCATTGGGTCGCAAGTCTGAAGCAATAATTACCGATAGTGTAGAATTATCTCCGAGGAATGCATACTCTAGGTGAATTGGTAATTGCTTCAGTTCCAATTTGGGAGGTTCTTCAATAGAGGGTTTTTGTTTTAGTTCGTCGTTCATTTCAATGCCCTCATATTTCTTTTGTCTTGGGAAAAACTCGTTAGAGTTTAACTTAATTTTTATTTCCCCTATCTTAGTGGTATCGTCATCTGCCTCCTCACATTGGACAAGACACAGTTCCAACGTGTCTTTATGAATAATTTCTTGAAAAGAATCTTGAATAGAATGATCAATAGAGTCAATAAAATAGCAGGAATCATCTTGTTCTCTAGAGTATCGCATAGCATCATAAATCTTAAAAATAATTTCTTCATCACCTACCCTAAGCACAAGTTTACCATTACCTACATCAATAACAGCCCTAGCAGTAGCTAAAAATGGGCGACCTAAAATTAAAGGTACATCAACGTCCTCATCCATGTCAAGCACAACAAAGTTAACAGGGAATATGAATTTATCTACTTTTACCAAAACATCTTCAATAATTCCCCTAGGATATTTGACAGATCTATCAGCTAATTGGATACTCATCCTAGTGGGTTTTGGTTCCCCAAGACCAAGCTGATTGAACATTTTATAAGGCATCAAATTAATGCTGGCACCTAAAGCAGCTAATGCTTTCTCAATATTTAAACTACCGATTAAACAATGTATAGTGAAACTTTCTGGATCTTTCAATTTGGTTGGTAGCTTATTTTGAAGAATAGCTGAACATTCCTCGTTGAGTTCCACGGTCGATATCTCTTCAAACTTCCTTTTATTTGTTAAAATCTCTTTTAAAAATTTTGCATATTTGGACATCTGCGAAATAGCTTCAACAAAAGGTAAGTTAATATGCAATTGTTTAAAAAGTTCAAGAAATTTACCAAATTGTGCATCCATGTGGTCTTTCTTCAACTTTGCTGGATATGGAATTGGTGGTTTATATTCTTTAAGCACCAGTACTACACTCTCGTCGGGATTTACTTCCTCACCCTTCGCCTTATCAGCTTCCCGTGGCATCTTCTTTTCAGCTTCAACCAATACCTTCCCATTCTTTAGTGTAATGGCCTTCACATGCTCTTTTGGGTTAGGTTCGGTGTTACTAGGTAGACTACCTTGTTGCCTTTCAGAAACTAATTTAGCCAGCTGTCCAATTTGATTTTCAAGCCCTTGAATCGATGCTTGCTAATTTTTCAATGCTGTCTCGATATTCTAAAAACTAGTCTCTGACACCGAAATAAATTTTGCTAGCATATCTTCAAGGTTCGGCTTCTTCTCTTGCTGGTAGGGAGGTTGGAAACCTGGAGAGGGTAGTGGTCTTTGATTCCCTTGACCACTCCATGAAAAATTTGGGTGGTTCCTCCATCCTGGATTATATGTGTTACTATAAGGATTATTTGGATGTTTAGAGTTATTACCCATATAGTTCAATTGCTCATTCTCCATGCTAGGACTGTAGGGTAGATATACTGAGGTATTCATCCCTCCTCCGTTTGTGTCGCATTGCATCACCGGATGTGATAACACTCCAGAATGTCATGTTTTTAGGTGCTAATTGCATATTTATTTTGAGTATGATTCTACTAATTTGGGCTATTTATGGTCTTTTATCTTGTAGGGACTAAATTGGAGACAAAAGTGAAATTGAGGGCCAAAACTGTGAAATTAAAGATAAAATAGACCAATGTGCAACAAAGGGAAAAGATGGTGCCAAAAGTGCAAACATGGAGAACAGAAGGATTGAAATGCAAAAAGAAGAGACTTTGCTTTATCAAACTCTATTTTAATTATATTAGGATAATTATTGAGGATTATTTAATTTCTTTATTTATCTCTATTTATCTTTGATTAATTGTAATTATCTTTGGGAGTTTGAGTAGGACTAGTCCATCTATCTTAGCACTATAAATAGGGGATGAAGTGAATCATTTTGGGTTGTTGATCTTTTTCTGTAAACTCTCTCCCCAAAAATCTCTTGTTCTTTTCATATTTCTTTTTAATAAAACTTCCACTTTTATATTTATTTTCTTTTCCACCATAACTATGAGTCACTAAAACCCTTCTAGCCAAAGGTTGCCGAAAATCCCCAAAAAGGGTTCTTGAGGCTTAGAATCCGTACTTAGCCTTCTCAACAGGGTATTCATCGTTTTTCCGCACTACGGGGCTGACGCTTCCGTCTATGTCCCTTAAGAAGTAAACTTTTCAACGTATGCAAAGGCGGCCGCTTTGTATGTTTTGGAAGGATTGTACAGTCGGTTCGTTAGCTTACTACGTCAGAGGTTGGCGAGCCCAAGAGACAAAATGGCGTGGGATTCGCCATTGAGAAACGTTGATCTAACATAAGATGATCCCGCAAGAGCGATTGTTGACTAGAGTCGAGTTCCACCAAATTGAAGTCTAAATCTTTGGAGGTGGTGGTCGCGTATCGTCCTCTTCCATTATAATTGGCTTATTCAGTTTGAGAAGGATCATCTAAAAGCCAAGGATTGAGCCCAAGACGAATCGAAGCAACCGGAGGCTGGAATCTCCCCATAAGAATTTCTTTATCTCAACTCTACTTTTTATTTTTAATTTTCACAATTTCCATTCGACTTCTCAATTCTATTTTTTTATTTTATTTTCATTTCAGATCCAACCTTTTAAATTCTGTTATTTTTATTTTTTTCAGAAACGCAGGCCTTCTTGGGCACGATTCTGCCCAGGATTTCGAGAAACAAGCATTTGTATAATCCAATCCCTGAGGATTCGACCCTACTTCCCCTTTACTGTTATTTTTATTATTTTGCAGGGAATAGGATATATTTGGTGCTTTCAACGATGCATCAAATTTTGGCGCCGTTGCCGGGGATCGGTAATGTACTAATCTTGTTTTTTGTTTCTTATGACCAGATCTGCTCCAGGAACTCTTGCGTTTGACTCGGAGATTGAAAAGACTGCAAAAGCTAATCGCAAGGAAACAAAGCTAAGGAAAAAGCAGTCAGCGGTGGTTGAGACTCAAAGTAATCCACCGTCAGAAATCAGAATCGACGACGAAGCAGAGTCTAGGGTTAACGAAAACCCTACTCAAACTTTTGAAGGCGAAAAATTAGAAGTCGATTCCCCAGAAGGAGTGCTTAACGCTAGGGTTGACGAAAACCTGAATTTGGCATGTCAACCAATGGCTCAAACAATTCGACAATTGGCCGAAGCTCCGACAGAACAACCGCCATTATGCATCGCATATCCTACTATGGATACTGATTTTGAACTGAAATCAGGGTTAATTCAGTTGCTGCCAACTTTTCGAGGGTTGCAAAATGAAAACCCCCATAAACATTTGAAGGAGTTTCATATGGTTTGTCTGAGTATGAAACCTCAAGGCGTAACTGAGGACCAAATTAAATTGCGCGCTTTCCCTTTTTCCCTAGCAGATTCAGCTAGGGAATGGTTATTTTATGTACCTCCTGGATCTATTACTACTTGGGCTGATTTATCTCGTTTATTTCTCAACAGGTTTTTTCCAGCATCTAGAGCAGCCGAGCTAAGAAGGGAAATCGTGGGAATAAGGCAAAAAGAAACAGAGACTCTTTACGATTATTGGGAGCGGTTTAAGAAGTTGTGTGCGAGCTACCCATAACACGGTATAACAGAGCAATCTCTCCTCCAATACTTCTATGAAGGCTTGAAGCCGATGGAGATGAATATGGTAGACGCCGCTAGTGGAGGAGCGTTGGTCAACATGACCCCCAACAAGCAAAGGATTTAATCTCCACAATGGCTGCAAATTTTCAGCAATTCCGAGCCAATCCTGAACCCCCCAGAAGGGTTCACCAGCTAAGTAATTCTTCCATAGAAGATAGACTTGATAAACTTACTAATATGATGAATACTCTTCTTACAGAAAAAGCTAAACCAATTTCGGTTATGTGGAATATATGCTACACTGAGCACACTGGCGATGCATGTCCCGGTTTGTATGATGACTCTATTGCTCATTTAGATGCGGTGGGAAATTTTCTGGCCCACCACGAGGCGTCGACCCTTACGCTAATACCTACAACCCAGTGGAGGATCACCCTAACTTAAGTTATGGGGCCAACCCACGATATAACCGACCATACAGAACCCGAGTTCCACAAAGACCACAAGATTCGGGTAATTCTCTAGAAACTTTGGTCAATAAATTAGCAGACTAATATGCTTGATTTTCAACAGAAAACCGAGGCATCTATAAGAGAATTGACCATATCGGTTGAGAGATTGAACTCTCAAGGAAGTCGCCATCACAAAATGCAGAACCTAATCCAAGACAACACGCAAATGCGGTGACGTTGCGAAGTGGAAAAGGCATGGAACCAATTCCTGAAAGGAATCTTGGCCAAGAAATCGCCCAGGAAAAATCTAAAAAAGATGAACAGGTCTGACCGAAACCTCCATTGCCTAAAATTCAACCTCCATTTCCAGAAAGGTTTTACCAGTGTCGAAGAGGTAAGGAGGACAAGGAAATCCTCGAAACATTTAGGAATGTCAAAATCAACATACCGCTGTTGGATGCTATCAAGCAAATACCGAGGTATGCTAAATTTCTTAAAGAGCTTTGCACCAACAAGCGAAAATTAATAGGTAATGAAAGGGTGAATGTTGGTGAAAATGTGTCTACAGTGTTACAGCGAAAAATGCCGGCAAAATGTAAGGATAGGGGCATGTTTGCAATACCATGCAAAATAGGTCATTTGGGAATTAAAAAGGCTATGTGTGATCTAGGAGCCTCCATAAATGTAATGCCATATTCTCTTTATGAGTCACTTAACGCAGGTTTTTTGACAAAAACAGGTGTTACCATTTAATTGGCAGACACGTCCGTTGTGCATCCCGAAAGAGTCCTCGAGGATGTATTAGTCAAAGTTAATAGACTTATCTTCCCTGCAGACTTTTATGTGATAAAAATGGAGGAGGATAGCGCTCCCGGGTCTTCAGACATCTTGTTGGGGCGACCTTTCCTTAGTACCGCAAATACTAAGATTGACGTACGAAACGGAACCCTCACGATGGAATTTGATGGGGAGATCGTGAAGTTTAACGTTTATGGCACTATTAGCCACCCAAGTGAAGTCTTGGACGTAAACCGTGTTGACATAATTAACTCATCAGTAGAAAAAACTTTTGAGTCATCTTATGGAGATAAATCTAAAATGATGTTTGATGATTTTGAATCTGTTAATAAATTATTGGCTCCTATGGATACTAAACTTCTACCTTCTGTTGTGCAGGCATCAGATCCGAAATTAAAACCACTTCTCGAGCATATCAAATTCACATTTTTTGAGAATGATGAGACCATTGCCGACTTAAAAGGGATCAACCCCTTGGAGGAAAATATGAAACCAATAAAAGAGGCGCAAGGACAATTAAACCCAAATATGGTGGATGTGATAAAAAATGAGAATTTCCAAGCTCACACGATTAAAAAGATTTATTTTGAGCCACCGTAGAACCATTTAAGTCGTCGAGCTAATGACGTTAAACAAGCGCTTGTTGGGAGGCAACCCAATCCTTTTATTTATTTATTTATTTATTTATTTTCATTTTTATTATTATTTCTTATTTCTTATTTTCCTTTCTTTTCTTTTCTTTTTAATTTCTTTTTTTTTTTAAATTTAAATATTAATAAATTTCTCTTCTTTGCTTAGGTAAAACGAAGCGCGTTGAGGCTCGACTTGACACTTTTAGACAGCAACTAACCGAACTCATTGTCATCCTCCGCAATTGGCAGTAGCCTCACGGGGAGTTTTTCTAAACTTTTCTTCCTATTTATTTCTTTTGCATCCACATTGAGGACAATGTGTTTTAAGTAGGGGGAGGTACTCTTCGATATTCTTCATCGTCATCTGCTGTGATTTGTGTTTGCTGCTTGAGGCTCTTTTGTTGTCCATATTTTTTTTAGAATATTCTGTCGCTTTTCATGCCCAAGAATTTGACCATGACTTACCATTGTTTGACCCACATGCATGATTCTTGGCCTTTGAGTTAATTCGATTACATGTCATTTGGTTTTATCTCCACTTTGTTTTATTTTTATTAGGCTAATAATAATTATGATTAATAAGTTAACTCTATCTTGCTTTTCGTAAAATTGATCAAGTTTAATATTAAGTGGACACTTAATACATTTGCATGCCTAAATTATGTTCATGACTATTAGGTGGTTACTAAAACTTATTTTGACACTTGATTATTTCTCTTAGGTCCTCTTAAAATTAATATTTCGTGTAAATTGTGTTTAATAAATATTTCCAAGGTTATGAGTGTGACTTAGAACGTGGTCGATCGAGTAACCGGGTAGGGTGCTTGGGTTGTCATTCTACTTGGCGTCAAAAGGTTGTGTGGCGTGATAGGTAAAACTCTGCTAGCCAAGGTTATGAGTATGGCTCGAGCGTGACTGATTGAGTAACAGGGGTAGGGTGCTTGGGTTGTCATTCTACTTAGCGTCAAAGGTTGTGTGACGTGGCGGGTAAAACTCCGCTAACCTAGGAAATAAATAATTTTTAGGAGTATGTCAAATTTTGAGTAACCGGGGTGAGGTGCTTGGGTTGTCATCTCTCTTGGCGTCAAAAGGTTCAATATATTCCTAAGTAAATAAATAATAAAAAGAAAAAAAAAAGAGAAAAAAAAAAGGGAAAAAAAGAAAGAAAAAAATAGTACTAATAAAATTTCAGTTGGGGACTAAAGGAGGAAATAAATAGAGTGTCTTAGTAGGTTGGGTAATTTACCTAATTAGCATGAAATAATTCAAGACGATTTTAATTTTTGTGTATGTTAATTAGAAAACTTTTTCTATTTTACTTAAAGCAAGCTTAGAAGTTCTCTTTATTTTTCATATGCATTTTTGACTAATTTTTATAAAACTTTGGAGTAGAATTTCTTTCAGGATCTAATTTTCACAGTGGATAGGAACCATACTTGAGGGCAAGCATGGGCTAAGTAGGGGGAATTTGATAACACTCTAGAATGTCATGTTTTTAGGTGCTAATTGCATATTTATTTTGAGTATGATTCTACTAATTTGGGCTATTTATGGTCTTTTATCTTGTAGGGACTAAATTGGAGACAAAAGCGAAATTGAGGGCCAAAATTGTGAAATTAAAGATAAAATGGACCAATGTGCAACAAAGGGAAAAGATGGTGCCAAAAGTGCAAACATGGAGGACAGAAGGATTGAAATGCAAAAAGAAGAGACTTTGCTTTATCAAACTCTATTTTAATTATATTAGGATAATTATTGAGGATTATTTAATTTCTTTATTTATCTCTATTTATCTTTGATTAATTGTAATTATCTTTGGGAGTTTGAGTAGGACTAGTCCATCTATCTTAGCACTATAAATAGGGGATGAAGTGAATCATTTTGGGTTGTTGATCTTTTTCTGTAAACTCTCTCCCCAAAAATCTCTTGTTCTTTTCATATTTCTTTTTAATAAAACTTCCACTTTTATATTTATTTTCTTTTCCACCACAACTATGAGTCACTAAAACCCTTCTAGCCAAAGGTTGCCGAAAATCCCCAAAAAGGGTTCTTGAGGCTTAGAATCCGTACTTAGCATTCTCAACAGGGTATTCATCGTTTCTCCGCACTACGGGGCTGACGCTTCCGTCCATGTCCCTTAAGAAGTAAACTTTTCAACGTATGCAAAGGCGGCCGCTTTGTATGTTTTGGAAGGATTTCACAATCGGTTCGTTAGCTTACTGCGTCAGAGGTTGCCGAGCCCAAGAGACAAAATGGCGTGGGATTCGCCATTGAAAAACGTTGATCTAGCATAAGATGATCCCGCAAGAGCAACTGTTGACTAGAGTCAGGTTCCACCAAATTGAAGTCTAAATCTTTGGAGCTGGTGGTCGTAGGCGTCCTCTTCCACTATAACTGGCTTATTCAGTTTGAGAAGGATCATCTAAAAGCCAAGGATTGAGCCCAAGACGGATCGAAGCAACCGGAGGCTGGAATCTCCCCATAAGAATTTCTTTATCTCAACTCTACTTTTTATTTTTAATTTTCGCAATTTCCATTCGACTTCTCAATTCTATTTTTTTATTTTATTTTCGTTTCAGATCCAACATTTTAAATTTAGTTATTTTTATTTTTTTTCAGAAACGCGGGCTTTCTTGGGCACGACTCTGCCCAGGATTTCGAGAAACAAGCATTTGTATAATCCGATCCCTGAGGATTCGACCCTACTTCCCCTTTACTGTTATTTTCATTATTTTGCAGGGAATAGGATATATTTGGTGCTTTCAGCGACGCATCGGGATGTACCTGCGTAGAAACACACAAACCATCAATCTTTTTATTTAAGAGCTCTACCTGGTTTGATAACATAGTGACCGCGTCGAGGTTGAAAACACCAACGGCTTTTGTCGGCTTCGTTCTCATGACTTGCCACTGATAATTATTCAGTGACATCTCCTCTATAAACTCATAATCCGCTTTAGGTGTTTTGTTATTCAGAGTTCCACCGGCGGCTGCATCAATCAGTTTCCTAGTTGAGGGGTTCAAACCGTTATAAAAAGTTTGAACCTGTAGCCATAAAGGTAACCCATGGTGAGTACACATTCTCAATAAGTCCTTATACCTCTCCATTGCATCGTAAAGAGTTTCTAAATCCATCTGCACAAAAGAAGAGATATCACTCCTCAACTTTGTCATTTTAGCCGGCGAAAAATATTTTAATAAAAAACTTTTCGGTCATTTGTTCCCAAGTAGTGATAGAACCTCGTGGTAACGAGTTCAACCACTGTTTAGCTTTATTCCTCAATGAAAAGGGAAATAACCGTAAGCGAATGGCATCATCAGAAACGCCATTAATTTTAAAAGTATAACAGAATTATAAGAAATTAGTTAAATGAGTATTAGGGTCTTCATCCTGCAAACCATCAAACTGAACAAACTGTTGAATCACTTGAATAGTGTTAGGTTTCAGTTTAAAATTATTTGCAGCAATAGTAGGTCTAACAATACTTGATTCAGCCCCAGTCAAATTGGGCTTAGCATAATCGTACATAGTATGAGGAGCAGGATTTTGATTCACCGGATTAGCGGAAACCACCGGAGGTAGCGGATTATTCTGATTATCAGCCATCTCCTCGGTAATATTGGTATCGTCCTCTTGCTCTTCCTCTATATACTGTAGACTTTGCCTTATTTCTCTACAATTTCTGCGAGCTGTGCTTTCGATTTCGCTATCAAAAAGTTGAGGTCCTGACAGGTTTTTTCTAGTCATAAACTAAAGATACCTGCTAGAATCAAAATGAAAGAAAAATTAGAAACAAATAATAAACATAAAAACAAAAATTAAATTGCATAAAATAAAAAATGGCTAAAGTAATAAAAATTAAGTGTTCCTAATATTCTAGTCCCCGACAACGGCGCCAAAAACTTGATGACATCACGAACTAACTAAAATACGACAAAGGCAAGCGCACCTATCGAACAGTAGTATAGCTATGGTGAGTCGGGAATATCGTATCTACGAGGACTAAAAGTACTAGTAATAACTATGTTTCTATTATTTAGCCTAATAATTAAAGGGATGTTTTAATCTAAAATTGAACTAACTAATTAACTACGAGCGCGACAGAGATAAAATTGGGAAAATACTTTGAGAAAACCAATGAGAAAGACAATACCCAGGGAAGAATCCACCTAGACTTCACTTATTATTATGACTCTGAATTAAACGATTTATTCACTTATCTTGATCCGTAGAAATCCCTAAATTATGTTAATATCTCTTTCGAGCCTACTAACAACCGACTCTAGGTTGATTAATTGAAATTTCTTTCTAATTAAACCCCTATTGTCGCATTAACTCGATCTATGGACTCCCTTATTAGATTTGACTCTAATCTGGCAGATTTATGTTGTCCTATTTCTAGGATTGCAATCAACTCCGCTCAATTATGCTAGATCTACTCTTAAACAAGGACTTTTACTCCACTGATTAAGCACATCAAACTTGGATTAATATCTTGAAAATATTAAGGAAAGAATTAAGAACACATAATTAAGAACAAGGATAAGTATTTATCATGTAATTCAAATAATTAAATAATAAGATTCATCTAGGTTTCATCCTCCCTATGTATTTTAGGGAGTTTAGTTCATACTCATAGAGGAAAACATCTCAAAATAAAAATAACAACAAGACGTGAAAAACCCAATAAAACTTCAAAGGAAATTTGATGGATATCTTCAATCTTGAATGAGATCCTGCTTTCGAGATGATTCTGACGGCTTCCTTCGAGTAAATTCTTCGTTCTCCTCTGCGTGTCCCCTTAAGTCTTCTTCTGGTGTGTTTTTATAGACTTTGGAATGCTCAAAATACCTAAAAATTATCTTTTTCCGCGTGAAAACAAAACAGGGTGCGATAGGGACACGGGCGTGTGATCAGCCCGTGTAAGAATGCCCAGGCCGTGTGCAGTACTGATAAGGTTAGAAGTCGACACGAGCTAGAACACGGGCGTGTGGCCAGCCCGTGTGTCTCTCACGGGAGTGTGAGAGGCCCGTGTTAAGGTACCCTGTCCGTGTGCAATGCTGACATGGTTCGAGATTGCCACGGGATGACACACGGGCGTGTGGCCAGCCCGTGTGTGATACTGAAATCGGCTCTTTTGATCGGTTTTGGCTCGTTTTTCACTCCTTTCACTCCCCTATGCTCACCTAAGTATAGAAACCTGAAATTAAAGGGTTAGGAGCATCGAATTCACAAAATTGTATAATAAAACATCCAAAAACATGCTAAGTATGGGATGAAAATGTGTTACTTTTATGGTTTATCAAGCTATCTCAGTCCATGCTTACATGAGAACCTGCTTTTCCACCTATACTCTTAACTAAATGACCTAGATTTGGGTGAGTGTTATATATACGGGGCGAATCGAAAGATGGCAGACAAGGGCTTTGGGCCCTCTCGATAAAATAGAAATTTTTTGTTTTTAGCCCCTTTAAGAAATTAATAATTTAGTTTAGTCCTTCTAGCATGATCTTTTTATTTTTATTTTTATCCTGTCCCCGATAAAAGATTCCTACCTTTGCCCTTGTATATATATATATATATGAAATTTCTTCCCCCAAGTTTTATCCAGCTTTGCAACGGTACTACTTTTAAGTTTTCTCATTTCTGTTTTTCCTTGCATCTAAAATGCAAAAACTATGAATATGGTTACAAACATATAATATGTATATTTATGTACAACTGTTTTCTTCCATTTATATGAATATAAATGGCTTGAAATGACAAAAAAAGGGAAAAAGAAAAAAAAGAATAGTATGTTGTTATCTTTTTGGTAAAATAGTATGTTGTTTAAATAGCTTTATACAAACAAGTTACTCCAAATAAAGCCCCTTTCTTTGTTCTCATATATATATATATATATATGTATGTGTGTGATGTTAAAACCATTGGTTTTCCCAGATTTCAAATCAAATAATAAACAAGCTTTATCCGATACCTATAAACATCAGGTAAGCGGACTTTTTATATTAGTAATAAATTAGGCAACACACAGAGGTAGTGCCAACAGCATATGTTGTTTATCACTCATAATAACCTAAAGAATGAATGAACTAAACTCAAAAGATTAAGCATCATTCCAATGTGAGTGCGTGTAATATGTATATATACTTGTTGATATTGATGCTTGCCCCAAATGAGTGTTTGGTAGCAAGTAGGGGTAAAGGAGTTGACAATGAAAAAGTTGGGCCTCATTTTTTTCTAGACAACATGGGGAAAAATTACTGAAAAGTTGACCTATAAGGTAATGAGATGTGAGCATTCAACACCATAAACCAATTGTCGCTTGCCATGTCAGCAATATGTTCCCCTTTAGTCAAACCAGTTAAAAATAGAGTTTGCATGTGTGTCGTGACATTAGTTGGAATGGATGAAATCCACCAAACCTAAATTTCTTTGGAGGTTGCATTTTGTTAGGTTCAAAAGTGATGGAACAACATGGGTTCAGAGACAACATTGATATGAATGAATATGAGACCAGTTAAATAATGGGTCTGCAACTCTGCAAATTTTCAATGGTATTAGCAGCTATGTTGCTTCCAGCATAGCAAATAAATAAAAAATCCTTTTTTTTTAAAGTCAATATATTCATGTTAACCTTTGCATAAATATGATGGAAAACAAAACTTTTATGGTGGGAACTGAGCAAACCAAAAATCATGGTGGCAAGCAGAAAAGGAAGATAGAGGATCCAGGGGCGGATTTAGGGGGGGCTGGCAGGGGTCCCGGTCCCCCCCTAAAATGTAAAATTTTTATTTAGTCCCTTAAATTTTTTTAAAATTTTTAAATTAATAAAAATAAAATTATACTTTAGCCCCCCTAAAATTATAAAAATTTGATTTAATTCTTTAAAAATTATATAGACTATAAAAAATTAAAATTTTATTCAACCCCCTCTAAAAATTTATTCTGGCTTCGCCCATGAGAGGATCACATGCTTTTCTTTTCTTGCTGTTTCTTCCACAAACAAATTGAGGTTGGTAGACTTTACAGTACTAATATAGAGAGAGAGAGAGAGAGAGAGAACAAAAAAGCAAACTTTACAAAATATATACAAAAAATCCCCCTCAAAAAAAGAGAATGTAATTAGTTTATACATATTTCTGTACGCATGTATACATGTGTATGTATCTAGTCATGAGTCATGGAACCTTTCAGTATATTTCCCATTATACCATGAATTTGTACGGATGTATGAAAGTTGAAATCTTTAAGTTTTTATTCTTAACGGGTATCGATCAAATCATCAAAGAATTCATAAACATATGATTGAAAGAAAAGATTTTATCTTTTTATTTTTTTTCAAATTTTGATTATTCTTTTTATTGTTTTCAGTAATATTCTGTTGAGTTGTTGCAGGGGATTTTGCTTTATTGTATGGCCACTGCCCACAAGCATAGATTCTCTCTATATTGCAAATCTCTATTAAGGGGATGGATGATGGAGTGCTGGCGCTCTGTTCTGCTTGGATTCTCTCTACTATTGAAAAGATAATTTGCTTTTGTCCTTGCCTTCCTTTTCAAGGATGCCCTTCCCTTCGCTCCTTTTTGAGTTTTCTAGGCAATTTTTAGGCTGAGTTTGTAGCCAGCTGCACTCAATATTCACCTGTTTTATTCCATTTTCACATTGCCCCTCCTGCTTATAAATAGGCAATACCCCTTCTGGGTTTTCTTCATTGTGTCACCTCATACTTTGGCCTGCTCTTTACTGCATTCTCACAAGTACTAGGAAAACAAAAACATGAGTTATTCATATCAGACCGTCGGCTCTGGTTTGCTGTTTTCTTTGTGTTTACTCCTTTTTCTCATTGCCTTAATTTCTGTCAGATATATATAGGGATTGATGATGCCTTTTAATTATTGGATTCATTTATAAGTTCTCAAATTAATGTTTTATCTTCTTTGAACTTAACCTTTTATGGGTGCCATTTTTTTAGGTAGTGGAACTGCTAGAAAGACATTTGACTTTGGAAGGACGCATGTTGTTCGACCAAAAGGAAAACACCAGGCAACTATAGTCTGGCTTCATGGCCTTGGTGACAATGGTTCTAGGTATTATTGCTTCTCTTTTATCCTCTCATTATTCAGTTGCTGTATTGCCTTTTTGATTATCAAATAAACCCATCTTTGGATTTACAAAACTCCTGCATTTGTCACTTAGTTTACTACAAACAATCTGCTGAAGAAACATGATATGTGTCCTTTAGTATCTAGTTCATATCCATGTGGGACAACCAGGGTGTCAATCACTTTTTCTATAAACTTCATTCATTGAATCGAGACTATCCCATCCCAAAGATGAGAACCATATACAGACATACAGTTTTGTGCCATCCTTTTGAATTTAAGCAAAAATCCTGTATCAGAAGATTGGACTTTCTGAATCATTAAAGAAGAAAAGTTGTTTGAGAATGTCAGCATGATTTATTTATAAGAGGGGCCATATCATGCTATTCTTTTCACTGTAGAGTTGTTATGCTTTCTTTTCATTGTACTATTAAATGGAATAAGTTGGATGGAGATTGGAGAAAGCAGTGCAGCTGTGAAATAATAATATTCATTATATTATTCTTCTTTATTTGTCTCATCTGAGTGTTAAGCTCAATTTGGGAAAGCCTCTAGATGTGAAAATGAGTATATTCCATGTTCATAGATGCTGGACCACAAATTTAACTTGATTTTCTCATGCCAAATTAACAAAACTTTATTTATCTTTTTGGCAAAGGATATTCATGTTTGTTTATTATTATTTGTGTTTCTAGAACTTTTTTTTACTTAATCCCACAGCAATAAAGCACAAATTCTAGATTCAAGGTAAAACAGGTTTTTATCCCTAACTTTTTACTCTTTAT
Organism: Gossypium sturtianum; assembly: GCA_025698515.1. Taxonomy (NCBI): domain Eukaryota; kingdom Viridiplantae; phylum Streptophyta; class Magnoliopsida; order Malvales; family Malvaceae; genus Gossypium; species Gossypium sturtianum. The sequence goes on along the minus strand of CM046955.1, from coordinate 160,409,915 downwards.
CACCTTGCATGGACAAGAGTGGCAAATTTGCAGCTATTTTGCCTTTGGGATGCTTACTGCTCTCATATTATAATCTCATCCCAGTATTTGAGAAAGTTTTTATTTCCTTATTTTCTTTTTCAAAAAAAAAAAAATTAGAGAAGCTTTATCTCCTGTTGCATTTTCATGTGTAGCTGAGAATAGAGCACAGAAAGTCAATTAGAAAACTAGCATTTTTATCCTAATCTTTCTTCCTGTTGCGTTGCAGCTGGTCCCAGATTTTGGAAAGCCTTCCTCTACCAAATGTAAGGATGCTTTCATAAATTAAAAATTATACTTTCTGATACACATATTGCTTCTCTGTTACGTTGATTCAGTTATGAATGTTGTGGATTTGAAGCATATATCTAGAAAGTTCTCGCAGAGTCATTCCTGTACCTGTAACCGTATCTATGTCAGACATGAATAGTTCAAGAGAAATAATTCTTATATATTTCTCTTGATTCTGTTGTTTCAGATAAAATGGATTTGCCCCACCGCTCCTACTCGTCCTGTGGCCATTCTTGGGGGATTTCCTTGCACTGCATGTAAGTTAATTTTTGGTTCTTTTAATCTGGTTTTGAAATAAGCACTATTTTGTAATGCTTGCCACTGATATAATATTTTTTTTAATTGCTTGCATCAGGGTTTGATGCTGGTGAGCTTTCAGATGATGGTCCGGATGATTGGGAAGGTTTAGATGCTTCAGCGGCACATATTGCTAACTTCTTGTCAACAGAGCCATCTGATGGTATTTTCGAAGGCTTTATTTTTGTTATCAACAGAAAGATGTATCCTACAAGATTCTAACACAAATTTCTTTCAACAATAAACTAAACAAAATGCTTTAAATTGAACTTCAAATCAATACCTGCAAATGAAGTAGCGGTTTAATTTTTACCCCTTTTTCAGTTCTTAATTTTTGAATAAAGTTTAGACTTGAGTTAGAAATAAACATTTACTACTGATGGAATATGCTATCTTATGCACTATTTATCCTTCTCCCCCAGATTGTAGTCTTTTGGTCTTTGTGCCATTATCTAATGTTTCATTTCGTTAACTGTTTAGAATATTAAGACGATATATAAATTGATGTTTTAAATACTTACCATCATGTCAACTTTGTTATGACAGTTAAGGTCGGTATCGGAGGCTTTAGTATGGGTGCTGCAATGGCCCTCTACTCTGCAACCGCTTGTGCTCTTGGAAGGTATGGAAATGGCAACCCATACCCCATCAGCCTAAGGGCAGTTATTGGACTAAGTGGATGGCTTCCAGGTTCAAGGTATGGCATCTTGCAGGATTACTTTTCTAAAGAAGTCACTTGTAAACTATTTCATGTCATGTTTTCTACTTCTTTGACATGCAAGCATGAGATTAGCTATTTGCTTGGCAGGGGATTAAGGAACAAAATAGAAGTATCCAGTGAAGCGGCAAGGCGTGCTGCATCCTTGCCGATTTTGCTTAGCCATGGAACCTGTAAGTGTCTTATGTCTCGTTTAAGCAAATATTGCAACCTACTTCATCTCACAGTTCAAAGACTTTGCGGACAAGCATTAACTTTCTCCGTACTATGTTTAACATGATCTGATCCTCCTATAATATCTATTGAAGGTGATGATGTTGTCCCTTACAAGAATGGAGAAAAATGTGCCCAATCATTGAGTATAGCAGGATTCCGAAACCTCACTTTTAAAACCTATGAAGGGTAACTGCATATGTTTCTGCAATAACAGTAATTACAGCTCATTGCTAATTGACAAACCATGCATGATCTGAAGTATTGGTTGATTTGGGTGTTCAGGATTGGGCATTACACAGTCCCTAAAGAGATGGATGAGGTCTGCAATTGGCTTACAGCAAGGCTGGGGCTTGAGGGATCTCATTAACTGTAGCACGGCACCGGTTTATAGTAGAAGCTAATGGAAGAAGAACAGAAGAGGGAAACAATAATGTTGGAGAAAGAGAGATAAAACTGCATATGTATAAATAAGGTAGTTTAACAAAATGGGTTGCTGGGGTATATGGTATAGTTGAAATAGCCCTCTTTATATCCCTTTTTGTCTCTTGTTTTTTTTTTTAGCTGTGCTGAAAATAAAGTTTTGAATGCGTTCACAGCAATTTGGTATGGGTTATAATGTGAAATGTGAAATTAGTGGCATCCATTTTCTATTTCCATATCCAGAAACTTCAACTCTCGATTATGATATATACATGTCAAAAGCGCAGTTTGTTGTAGTAAAACAATGGGACTTACACTTATATCTCACAGAACAAGTCCTATACTTGGAAAGGAAAAGAAGAAACAAAACAACTAGCCAGCAAGCATCAAACATCGACCTCTCCTTTCATGTGAATCCCTCAAAATTGTAAGACAAGACAACTGATGGTCGCCTTCTTTATCTTTGGGCTTTACCAATAATGTTTCTCCTAATGTACTTAAAAAGTTACTTTTCTTTTTTGCCTTTTTTCCTTCATTGTTATGAAAGGCCATTGATGCAGCTCTTAATGAAGATCAGACAAGCTGAGCTTTAATTCTTAGCTTTGCGTTTCAATGGGGATTCACTGATTATATAATCCATGTGACAGTTATATGGGAAATTTGGTGGCACCCTAAACCTCACCATACACTTCAATAAATAAAAAAATTAAAAACAAAAGAAAATGAACATTTCCTTCTCCCTATTTCATGTACGTGAAATTGGACATCAAGGTCGTGCTTCTTTCGGTGGAAATATTTATAAAAAAAAATCTCGTAAAACTTTTCACTGTTTGTTTGTGTAAAATAAATTTCATCAAACTATAATGTTTTTCAAGTCAAAGAAAAATACTTGTCTTATTTAGACAATGTCTTACATTTAACAAACCCCTAACCTTAAACCATTTCACCATTTCATTCCAGCTCTTGTGAAAATGTCATCACTGATGTCTCTCTGTGTTCAACGGCGGTACCCTCAGGCTCAGGTCATTATATGTGTTTTTTTTTTTCCTTTCAAATATAAGAGTTTCCTTGGTACAAAACTAGAATATATATTTGTTCATTAATGTGCTTAGTACGGAATGTGTAAAAGTTAAATTTATTATTTCGTAAAGTTGAGCAATGTAAGAACAAAAAATGAAATTGTTAATAAAAAAAATTGTAAATTTCAAATTAAAATACAACTCTCTCATTTTATTTTTGTTTTTATGCATTGTCATTAAATATATCTTCTTCTTCTTTTTTTTCTTTCCTCTTGCTTTTGGTTTTTGCCAATTATAATCCTATTTTTTCACTCCCTTATTCATCAGCTTTCTTAATTTTCTTTTTTCTATCAAGCAAGATCTTTTATTTTTCATTTTGTCATTCATCCTATCATTCAACTTTTTTTACGCAATCAAACACATCGTAATGGTTCTGCTTTGTTTCTTTTTCTTGTTTTCTTAGTGCTTGTTTGCTAAGAAAAAAAATTATGATGTGATAAGGTGGCTTTGGAACAAAAAGATTCACAATTATTTTTATATGATTTTGATTATGTTATAACTGCATGTGTATTTTTTCTTTTTATTCCATAAGTAGATTTAAAAAATTGATATGTATTTTTTAATATTTTATTATATCCCCATAAGATAATGTACCAAATAATTTTCCATGTTATAATTAGTATTGTATTTATGTTAACTATCCATTCCTGAAGTGATATTTGTCAAAAGCAAAGAATGAGAAACACTTAATAAGTTTTTGTCTTTTTTTATTTGAAAGTTCATTTCATTCCATAAAAAAAAGAGTATAAGTAAAGCATGAACAAAATTTTCATATAGGCAAAGGTTAAAATCAGAATATAGATTGGTTCAATCCAATCGATTTTAAGCAATTTTTGATTCAATCGATTTAACCCTTTATTCAAACCAGAATATAGATTGGTTCTCAATTCAATCAGTTCGATTGACCCATCTAATCATGTTCCAATAACACTGATCACATATTAAATTTTGATAGAATCCAAATTCAATGGCCAAAATAAATATAGATGTCAAGTTCAAATATCAAAATGAACTAAAAAAAATAATAGTACAAAGTGAATCTAGTTGCAAAAGTTAGAAGCAAAAATTATATTATTCCTTTCCTTCATTTTATTTTTTTTAATCTTTCTATTCAAGTGAACCAAGTGCTAAAAATTCAAATGAAAGAAATGTTGATTTATTAATATTCATCACCCTAAAATCTTTACAAAAGAATAACAAACTTGCAGCACCTATGATACTCAACGCTTCAGCTGCATTTTACGAGTAAATGCCATTCCATACAACATCACAGGTAAAAGGATAACTAAAGCAATTAAGAGTCATCACAGATTTGATACAGATAAACATACTATCAGAAATCTTTTTTGAAAAAAAAATAAAACCAATAAAATGGTTTCATAACATCCATTTCTGGAACAAATATTGAATTTTGATAAAATAAAATAAATTTATGTTAATGCTAAATTTTGTTAAGTTTTTCCATGTTTGTTTCACTCAAAATAATTTCTGAAGTAAAAAGAAATGTTTTACACAAAATCATCCATCAAAAGCATTAGAAAATGAAGAAAATAAATTCATTTTCTGAAAATTGCTTCCAACAACATTATAAACAATCCCCACACTGCAAAAAATCATAACTTATAAATCACAATGGAGGATAAAGTTTTTGCAAAAGCACATGATATTTCAAAAGCGCAATTGATGTTTCAAACATTAAACATTGTTTCTGTGATTAAAAAGAAAAAAGAAAAGGGATAACAATGGCTTATCTTCCTACTTCCAAGTCTGACATTTAATAGACCTAAACACTGACACTGACCTCCTGCTTTTATTTCCACCTGCAAAAAGAAAAAAAGGCATGAAAATGAACAAGGACATAAGAGAAAGCTAAGAAACAACAGTTAACATTGAAACGGAGCATAAAATCCTTTGTACCTGAGACTGGGAGAACCATTAGACAATGTGCTCCAATCACTGCCCATCATTGAACGTGGACCATCTCGATGTTCGCCATCGCAATCCACCTTGACCACGATGAGTTCGGTCAGCTTGCAAACTCTGACGCCTGCCTTGGGGAATTCTATCAAATGGTGAATTGCGATTCCTCCAATGGAGAATTCCCTGTGAGCCACGATGTCTACCTGGAACTCTCTCTTCTGGTGTAGGATTGTTGCGGTGACCAAAGAGTGCTCTATCTCTTGTGGAACTATTATTCTCCCTTGTACCATGATCAGACTCTCGATCATACCTGAACCTCCTATTCCCTGGTCTCCTCCTAAATCTATCATGTTCGTTATTTCTTGAATCACTAATGAACTCAAGTGCAAGTGTCAAGTATGCAAGATTTATAGTCAACCACGAACGAAAATCCTCGAGATCTGAAATGCTTTCTCCATTACTTTCTTCCCCAGCAACTGGTTGGATTGAACTCAGCATGTCCTCATAATCCCTTTCACGCTCCAACCTAGACCAATCACGCTGTCGTTCTGGATCAACTTCAGTTGGCCGGACCAAAGGATGAGCAGACCTAGCATGCTTCCTGAGTTCACCGTAAGTCCCACTGAAATCGCATGTCTCTGACGAACAACTCCTGGGTTTGGAGTTCATAAACTGACGTGCAGCTTCTACCACGCTCCAGCCATAAATCTCTCCTCGACAAAGAGGGCAAAGAAGCTTTGGCTGCTTATCACTACCAGCCTCGGTTTGCTGATAAAAAAAAGGCAGTGGATTCCTCCAACCATCGGAAGTAGAGGTCAAGTTTCCCAAAGGAATTTCCTGCAACATAGCAGTGGAAGGAGACGACACCGATGACTTACAAAACTGATCAAGACAATTTGAATGGCGGTAGCTTGTATTGCACATAAAAGGGCGACAGCCCTTTTCAAAGGAAGAACACCGCAAAAGTACCGCATTGTGTGGGTGTTCCATGCAAATAGGACACCTTGCATCCTCCCACTCTTTAACATCCTCGAGTCCAAATCCTAGTTCCAACGGATCCTCATGTTGGCATTGTTTGGCATCCCTGCCCCTGGAACTACATGGGTAAGGAGAGACCCTAGAGCGTTCAAAAAAAAAGGAACCAACCCTTCTATCCTTTGGCATTTTTTTTTCTGAAACTTTAAAAAATTACCAGTAACAATTATCTTAAAAATCTGCCTTTTTTCAACACCTCTATACGGCACTCTTTGAATCCCTAGGATAATAATATTCAATTTATGAGATCGAAATTCATGTGTGAATAAATTACAAATATGAAAATATCATGTGTGAATAAATTACAAATATGAAAATATGCATCAGTTGCATCGCTTCAACCATTTCCAAATTTCGTATGACATTTATTATAAATTAAGCATGAAAATAACAAGTCAAAAACAAAAATTCAAGCACATTAAAACAAATCCAGATTCAGTTATGATCATATAAGCCAAATAAATTAAATTTTATCCGAAAAGAAAGAAATCAAACCAAAAAGATTAATCAAGAACAGAATTATTCCCTTAGGTTAAAAAAGAAAAGAAAAGAGACAGAAGTAAATTAATCATAAACCCAGATGCAGTTTGGATGAAATCTAAAGGAAAACATAGGGTTAATCGTTAAAATTAAGGTGAAATTAGACGATTGCTTAAGGTTCGAACGTACCAGAGATTTCTGGAAACAGGAGATTGGAATTTTATTTGAAGGGAGCGTTTCGATGGAAAATAAATTAATTAAAAGAAAATAGTGAGAGAGAGAGAGCGAGAGAGAGAGAGACTTTCGAGGTCTTTTAAGAAGCAACAACAGGTAGCCACCTTCTTGTTAGAGAGAGACAAGTGAAAGTACTTAAAAGTCCCAACCCAAAGGTAGTGTTTGGTGGGCATTTTTGGTATTACGTTTTCCAATTCAACTTTGATTAAATTAGCAGATTTCCTTAACGTTGCAAAAAACCTTTTATCATCTCAACTTAAATTCTTAATATTTATTATTTTTAAATTTAAATAAAAAAACCTTTTTTAATAAGAGTCGGGTAAGACCGGCCCATATGTAGGGGCAAATTATCAAATAATGCCATTTTTTTTCAAAATTTACGGAAAATGACATTTTTTCCAATTATTTACCGGAATGGGCCATTTTTCCCGAAAACGCGTCCACGTAAGCGCGATGTCAGGGTATGCAGCAGGAAAACGCGTCCCTGACGGAGCACTTTCTGCCACATCAGCAAAAATCGCGTCCTTGGGGGCGCGCTTTGCTAATGTGGCAGAAAGCGCTCCCTCAGGAACGCGTTTTGCATGTTTCTTCCTTTAGGATTTTCAGCTGTTTTTAGGGTTAGGGTTTAAGGTTTTTATGGTTTTATGGTTAGGGTTTAGGGTTTTTTAGGGTCTAAGGTTTAGGATTTTAGGGTTTTTAGGAAAAAATTAATGAAGTAGAGTTTAGGGTGAATTAATTAAAATAATTTTATGTTTAGGGTTTTAGGAAAAATATACCAACAATATAAAAATTATTTGTTTTTTTACTGATAGTATATCTGGTAAAATAATTTTGAGAAGACGTTTACGAACAAATAGTGACCAAAACACTTCAAGCGAGGATGCATCGTCGTGAAGTATTGAAAAAAGCTCTCGCGGACGCTCTTTTGCTCTGAGAGTTCCGAAAAGATAATTTTGAGAAGACGTTTCGAATAAATAGTGACCAAAACGCTTCAAGCGAGGATGCAATATCAAGAAATCTTGAAAAAAGCTCCCACGTGGGACGCTCTTTTGCTCTGATAGTTCTGAAAAGATAATTTTGAGAAGACGTTTCTGAACAAATAGTGACCAAAACGCTTCAAGCAGGATGCACTATCAGCAAGAGTACTGAAAAAAGCTCCCACGTGGACGCACTTTAGCTACAGTAGTTCCTATTTGGCCTTAGACTATAAATTAGCCAAATTTCATTCTCAGGTTGCATAATAGAAATTGAGGCAAAAGTATAATAGAAACTGAAGATGAGTGAACGTATTAGTGTTGTTATTTACTATGATGGTGAGGTTCGTGACACCGAAAACGGTGTTGTTTTTTTATCAGAGAACACAACGCGACTGGTTTTTAACCAGAACATAGATTTGACAGAATTTCGCAAAAGAATTAGGCGTAAAATCTTCGGAACAACGCCAAAGAAAGTTTTGTCTATTAAGTATAGATTTTGTGCTTCGGTTGATCCCGCGAGATATGACTCATTTGACATCAAAGGTCCTCGGAGCTTGGAGACAATGATGGAGACTCATCTTGCCAGTGGATCACCCTATCTTGAGGTATATGTACAATTTTCATCGCCAAGTGATATTCTTTCGACTTCAACATCTACTGTTGTTCGAGGGGAATACACGACCCCAAGCCGACACTCTGTTAGTGGGAGGCAGAATACGAAAACGCCCGTGTTTGGTGGTAGTATGGAAAACACAACCCCTGCACGACACTCGGTTAGTGGATTAGACACGCATATCGGTGGGTCAATGTTCGATGCTAGAAATACGTATTGGGAAATGTCATCAACTTCTAGTGGTTGGCAATCCACATATGATTGGGGACGTTACGAAAGTTGTTTAAGAAGGGATAATGTACTCCCCACGACATCCACCGGCGAGGGGACCTCGTTCATTGCAGATGATGGTGGGTCGAATGATGAGTCCGGTGTGGATCCACCTCGAGAGCTCGGCCCCAATGGTGCAGAAGTTGTATTATTTTCTGAACCGGAGCCTGTTCTAACCATACCTGAAGATGTTGAAGGGGGTTCAGATGAAGAAGAAGAAGATCCGCGATTCAGGGCGTACTCGCCTCCAGCCCACATGCATAATGTCGATCTATCTTAAGACGATGCGTTGGAGTTTCCTAAACTACCACACAGAAGGCGTGACCGTACAAGTTCGTCGGTGGATTCGGGTGAATTAGAAGTTGGTAAAGAGTTTTCCAACAAGGATAGTTTTCTTGGTGCATTGAAACAATATAGCATCAAGAACGAGGTTAACTACAACGTGGTTAAATCCAAACTCGATAAGTACGAGGCCAAGTATGCAGTGCAAGACGGTACATGTTCATGGAAAATCATGGCCTCGTTGAGGAAAAAGACAGGCTTGTGGGAGATTAAAAAGTACAAAGGTCCACATACATGTGTTTTGATGCTGATATCACTTTGGGTGTTTAGGGTTTTTGAATAATACTGATATTACGTAATGTTACATTATTTCTCGTACTTCGTTGACAGGTGTTTCACAAGATCATCCCAATATGGATTCAGATATGTTGGTTAGCTTAATAATATCGACGATGAAGGCGGATCCCAAGGCTTCAGTGCCGGTCTTAATTGCCAATATTCATAGCCAATTCGAGTGCACGCCTCTTACCGCAAGACTTGGATAACTAAGCAGAAGGCGTTGGAAAAGTTGCATGGTCGGTGGGACGCTTCATATAATGAAGTGTGGCAGTGGTGTCAGGTGCTGGAGAGATATGTTCCAGGCAGCATAACTTACCTTGAAACGGTACCTGCGTACTACAACGATCGATTGCTCCGTGGATGCCAAGTGTCAAGCGTCTGTTCTGGATATTTAAGCAATGCCGAGACGTATTTTTTATACTGCAAGCCATTGGTACAAATTGACGGTACCTTTATGTATGGTAGATATACGCATCGGCTATTACTAGCTGTGGCAGAGGATGGCAGTGGGAGAATCCTTCCACTTGCGTTTACAATAACACCGGGGGAGTCAGCTGATGACTGGGAATTCTTTCTATCTAGGTTAAGGAGGCATGTCTGCCCCCAACCTGATATATGCGTTATATCGGATCGGGGCCCTGGAATACTAGCCGCAATAGAGCGACAGGGAAGCCTATGGCATCGCACACACCATCGATATTGCCTAAGGCATGTTGCGTCCAACTACCACGGGCAACATCAATCTACAAGTGAACGACGGTAAGTGACAAACATGGGTGTGTAATATCTATTAATATAATTTCGTTTGTAATATTCAATTTATTCTTAATTTAAGAGTGGTATGTAGTATTTGCTATCAACTTATATTGGCAGGGTACGAAATTAATAAGGATCGTTTTCATGAGATGTTGGTGATTTTGCGCTCAGTTAACGAAGAAAGCACAAACTACCTATGCAACATACCTTTCGAACAGTGGACACAAGCATACGACGGCGGCCTACAATATGGTCATATGACTTCAAACCTGGCTGAATGCATAGATTCTGTTCTAAAAGGAACGTGTCATTTACCGATAACATCGGTTCTGCGAGAGACATATTTTCGTTTAGCGGCACTATTTTTGAAGTGAGCAGCGAGTTATAAAGGCCAAATGCAGGGAGGCCATGTATGGTGCGCGAAGGTATTGCGAGAAATTAACAAGGCGAAGGCACGGGCCAACACCATGCACACGGTGTGTCACGATCGCGACAACCTATGGTTTCGTGTGACGGAGTTTGACAGACCGAACCAAGGTATTATTGGCGGGCAATATCGTGTACACTTGAGAAATATGACCTGCGACTGTGGGATATTTGACGCACTTTGTAACACCTCTAACCCGTATCCGTCGCCGGACTAGGGTTAACGGCGTTACCAGACAGATCGGAAACATTTACAAAAATGTCATACAATTTCATATCAACCTCAAACATAATGTCCCTTAATACGGTCAACGAGACCTAAAACATGCTTATAAACCGGGTCGAGACTAAACCGGAACACATACGAAATTTTACGAAAATTTAAAACTTTTCTAAGTTTCAGGGGTTACACGCCCGTGTGCCTCTCACTGCTGCTGGACACCCCCGTGTGTCCTCCCCGTGGTCGAATCTGACCTCACATCCACGGCCACCAAGCACGCCCGTGTGCCTTGGCCGTGGTCGAATCTGACTTCACATCCACGGCCACCAAGCACCCCGTGTGCTAAGGCCGTGTACTCTTAGGCCATATACTGAATTTCTCACACAGCTACTAGACACGCTGTGTGTCTTGGGCGTGTGCTATTAAACTAGCTCGACTTTACCCCACGGTCATTAGACACGCCCGTGTGTCATAATCGTGTAGGCAAATCAGGCCATTTGCAAGGCCAATTTGCCACTCACACAAGGGTCAAACCTACAAGCACATTTAAGCATACTTCCACACACAAATTGGCAACCAATTTTCATGTCAAATGATCAACATATAATCTCATATCATCTCATTTCTAACATGTCAACTTAGGAACTAAATTACACAACTTGAATACATTCAATATCAATCATGATTCATCCCCAAATTTACTAAATCATACTAGCATCATACCATCACTAAGATTACCATTCATAAGACATTTTATTTACCCACAAGCTATACCAAAATATGCACCATATATCAAAGCCACACATGCATTTTACCAATATTTATCTAGCCACATCACATGGTTATTTACACATCTCAAACATGTCTTACAAAACTAGCCTATACATGCCATATTTCAAATATGTACATCTTTCCCAAAAGTACCAAAATAGATTGCTGATAGTGTGATAGAGAATGCTGACGATCCCCGGATCCGAGCTAGCTTTACTCGACATCGCAGCGGATAAACAAATCACACAGTAAGCTTTTCAAAGCTTAGTAAGTTCGTACCATAACACATTTAAATCAAACAAACCACTACTTAGATTATTTCACATATACAATATATCATACCATCCAACACTAAAATGCTCATTTAACATTTCATAATCTCACTCATAGATTCATCAACCATTTAGGTTCCGAACGTACCTTAGCCAACACCTAGTAGTTAATTATATTTGCTACTCAATACTCACTTTTCCCTTTCGATCAACTTTCGTCTCTTCTTTAATTCAATCGCACACTTAGTGCCCCGATATTTAGCCGAAGTTTAATTATCATCGCGCACATAGTGCATTTATATCAAACCATTCTTCAATCGGTATTGCACACACAGTGCCAACCACAAAGTCGAAGCTTATATTATTTTTCGCTTTTACAAAGGTCTTTGATCATCTCGATCACATTTTCGAATACGCACACTTAGTGCCACATAACTCAAACTCAACTCTCACATAGCATCCACATTTCAATATCATTATAACATTCATTTCATAACATTTAACATAACTAAATGTTCGTATTATGTCCGAACTTACCTCAGACGTTGAACTATCGCAATGGTCGGTCAATCGAGCACTTTATCTTTACCTCGATCTTGATCCGAACCTCTCCTCTCTTGGTCTATACACATTCAAATTCAATCCATTTAATCACCAAATCATTCATTTTAGTCCAAACACACATATTTAGGGCATTTTACACAATAGCCCTCACATTTTTGTATTTTGACACTTTAGTCCTTAATTCATAAATTCATTAAATTTACATAATTTCCTTTCACATAAGTCTAGCCAAATTTTCTTTGTATTCATACAAGCCCACACATTTTATTTATTTCACATTTTAGTCCTTTAATTTACACTTTTCTCAATTTAACCCAAATTACTCAATTTTATAAAAAATCCAAACATAAACTATGTTAACCCAACACTAAGTTTTCATATTTCACCAATTAACAACACAAAGCTCACATACTCATCAATGGAACACTTCAAAATCACCATCAATTTCTAAAATTTAAGCATGGGTTAACTAGAGCACGAAGCAACGATTACAAAAACGTAGAAATTATCAAAAACCAAGCAAAACTCATACCTCAATCAAACCAAAAGCTAGCCGAAACTTTAGGGTTCTTCCTTCTTCTTATTTTCTTTGTTTTTTGGCACTAAAAGATGATAAGCATCATCTTTCAAATGTTTGTTTTATTTAATTCACATATTAATACCTATTTACTATTTTACCCATCATTAAAACATTATAACATACATTATAATTGGCTATAAATGTCCATCCACCACCCACTAACTATAAAATGGGCTAATTGTCACATAAGGTCTCCCCATTATAAAGACAATAACAATTAAGCACTTAACAATCAGCACACAGCATTTTTCACTTTATGCGATTAAGTCATTTTCTCACAATTTGACACACAGTCGATAAAATTTCCACACGAAACTTTCACAGAGGCTCAATCACACATTATAACATCAAAAACAATTTTAAAGATATATTTCCGACATCAGATTTGTGGTCTCGAAACCACTATTCCGACTAGGGTCTAAACTGGGCTGTTACACACTTCGTTATCCATGCGCTCATGTAATTGCAGCTTGTCAGAATCTCCGTCTGGATCCCATGAGCTATGTCGACGAAGTGTACAAAATAGAATACATGTACAACGTATGGAGACACGTATTCCCACCAGTTCCAGATGAACGTAAGTGGCCGTCTGTATCGCTTACTCCGTTTAAGCTGTTACCGGATAGAGAACTGAGTCGCAAATCAAAGGGTCGACCTTGCTCGACTAGAATACGCAACAATATGAATATCCGAGAAACAGCCAACCAACGGAAGTTATGCGGATGGTGTAGGAACCCAAGCCATACATTTCGCTCATGTCCAAATCGGAATAGTTGATAGTCTCATTATCATTTTTGTCTCTTGGTGGCTATGAATTTTTTTTTTTATTTCTTGATGAAAATGGTGAACTTTTGTAGAAGAACTAAGTTGCAAAACAAAAAAAAAAGTTATTCAATTAATCTAAAATATCACCATCATCATTATTCTTCAAAATTATCTTTCTTGCTAAATGATTATTTTGCTTCTTACGATCATTCAAAATTCCTACATTGGATCATCACCCATCTTGATAAAATTACAATTTAACCCCTCATACATTTTCACTTATTCAATTTAGTCCTAATTCATCCATTTTTTCTTAGTTTCTAGATCCTTCCACCCTTAAAATATTTACACTATTGGCCCTTCAAGTTTTTCATATATACATTTTTACCCCTCAAATTTTGAATATTTACTCTTGAGCCACAAAACTTTTCTCACATTTGCGATTTAGTCCTTACTTGAACCAATACAATTAGGATATTAGAAACAACTTTTATTTTATTAAAAATATAAAAATTAAATTACAATAAAAAATTAAAAACAACTTTTATTTTATTAAAAATATAAAAATTAAATTACAATAAAAAAATTAAAAACAACTTTTATTTTATTAAAAATATAAAAATTAAATTACAATTGAAAAATTAAAAACAACTTTTATTTTATTAAAAATATAAAAAATAAATTAAAACTAAAATATAAAAAACAAATTTTATTTTATTAAAAATATAAAAATCAAATTACAATTAAAATATTAAAAATAACTTTTATTTTATTAAAAATATAAAAATAAATTACAATTGAAAAATTAAAAACAACTTTTATTTTATTAAAAATATAAAAATAAATTACAACTAAAATATAAAAACAAATTTTATTTTATTAAAAATATAAAAATTAAATTACAATTAAAATATTAAAAACAACTTTTATTTTATTAAAAATATAAAAATTAAATTACAATTAAAATATTAAAAATAACTTTTATTTTATTAAAAATATAAAAAGTAAATTACAATTAAAAAATTAAAAACAACTTTTTATTTTATTGAATGAAACAATATAAAAAAGTTTATACAAATATATTAAAAAAATCAATGTTGGTGCCGGTCGGAATCAGTGCCACATGGGGGTGATCGACGGTTACGCGCTGGATTCCTCCTTGTTCCAGCTTCCGGCGGAGGTTGTGGTTGCTCCGGTGGGGATTCTGGTTGCTCCGGCGGGGATTCTGGTGGTGGGTGTTGGGAGGATGACCCACTTTGATAAAATAATGACTGCGGAGGTATTTGCATCACCCATGGCGGAGGTGTTTGAATCCCATAAGGCAAAGGAGACTGGTAAAAAGAAGAGCTCCCCGATGGCGCCTCGTTCGATCCCTCATGCGACGGCGGCCTATAGATCGACGGTCCACTCGGAGTAGTCGGGAACGGACTTGAACCGGGTCATGCATTCCAACCTGCCATAGGACTGAGAAAAGGAAACATATAAGGGTTAGGATACATATAATGACTAGGATACGCACCTGGCATAATCTGAAAATGCTGTGATGTGGGTGTCGTCGGCTGAAGTGTTGGGCCCGGTGACTGTGTGGGCGCCGTTAATGGGCCCAGTGATTGTGTCGGTGCTGTTGATGGGCGCGTCTCATCATCCATTCTCCTTGGATTTAAAGGGCCCCGTCGTTCTCTTTGTTCACGAAGTTGCCGTCGCCTCTCCTTTTCTGATAATAAATACGGCTTGCCATGGATCCTAAACCATGGCATGTATTTCGGCACGCACGCTAACTCAGGAACGATGATCGGCTCTCGAGTAGGTATATAATCATACCGGTTTTCCCACAATTCGATATATGCTGACCAAAATCTTGGCCAATCCGTATGCAACTGCCGTAAGTCGACTTTGTGCTCATCATCGAGCACCTCAGGTGCCACGGGAATCGGTTGTCGGAATCCAAATTATTGCAGAACCCGATCTGACTGGTGCATCTCCACGGTGGCATAGTTGACCAATGGGACCTTCACATGCCAAATGTTCGGATTTTGAAAGAATTCATCCGGAATTACTGCCCGAATTGCCGGATCCTCGTATGGTGTCCATTGAAACTATATTAAAATGATAAAAATACTAGTTATATACATAATACTAAATACTAAATACTAAATATTAAATATGAAACGACTATTTTATTACGAAAATATATTTTATTTAATACTTACTTTTGCTTCCGACTGTTGGTCTAATAGAAGCCGTATATCTTCAAGCGAGGTAGGAATTCCAACATAACTCGCCGAATGGTTCCACCTAATTAAATAAATTTTTAGCATACAATTATATTTTAAATCTACGTAATAATTGTAAAATCTAATATTAAATTTACCTCGTTACGAGTGAGAATGTATATGGGTGGTCCACTCGAGGACGTAAAAATGGAAAGCGAAACCGTGCCCATTATTGCAGTAGTGATAGGCAACCTCTGATTTTGGCTTTATCCGGTCGCGTTGCCCCGCACATCTCCCGATACAATTTTTCTAGCACGGCAGACCCCCAACTCAATTCACCGGCTGCTCTAAAATCAACGAGTTTCAGCAGCCATCTCAGATGTACAAGGTTTCGTGACAAGTCCGGCATCAAATAGCCTCCAATCATCTCAAGAATGTATGCCCGAGCATACTGTATTCTTTCTAATTCAGTCGAATCATTATCCGATTCTGGAAATGTGTCTCGTAACCAGCCCATCTCGATCCGACCTCCGTTAATGTTATCCAGAATAGCACCCAAAAGCTCGTAGCATACGGCTCCTCAATCACCAGAAGTTGCGGACCCGGTGACTACGTACCCATCCACCGGCAATCCCAATTGCAACTGCACGTCTTCCAAAGTGATAGTACACTCTCCGCATGGAAGATGGAAAGTGTGCGTCTCGGGTCTCCACCTCTCTATCAACGCACTGATTAGCTTCGGGTCTAACTTGCACCCCCGGTCTATCGTGGCCACGTGCCAAAAACCCGTTTCCCACAGGTAATTCTCGATCAACAGCGATGGCGGACCAGACATATTACGAATATAGCATTGCAACACCAAATCTACAGACTATTATAAAAAATTATAAAATAAAAATTAATTAAAATTGCATAAATAAAAAAATATTAAATAGTATTAAAAAATTAAAATTATAACTTACCATTGTCATTTGACCGACGAAGATGTGTTTATTATCGAGACGAATTAATTCTCCGGCCATTGCTAACACGATCAAATATTTTTAAATTTAAAAAAAATTAATTCAAAAAACTTTTAAACAGGGCTTTTTTGTAAAAATTAAAGGACTTTTGTGAAATTTGAGAGGAACTTTAAAGGAATTTGAGAGAAATAGTGTAAGGACTTTTGTGTGAAAAAAATGAAAGGGGGGATTTTATAGTTTTTTTTTTTACCGTTGGGCCTCCAACGGTAAAAAAAATGGCCGTTGGAGTGGGCAAAACGCGTCCTTGAGGGAGCGCTTTCTGCCACATCAGCAAAGCGCGCCCCAAGTACGCGATTTTTACTGATGTGGCAAAAAGCGCTCCGTCAGGGACGCGTTTTCCTGCTACATACCCTGACATCGCGCTGACGTGGACGCGTTTTCAGGGAAAATGGCCCATTCCGATAAATAATTAGAAAAAATGTCCTTTTCCGTAAATTTTGAAAAAAAAGGACATTTTTTGGTAATTTGCCCCATATATAGTGCGTACATAAATTAATTATTATTAGTTAGTAAATTATAGTTAAGTTTTGATTTTCATCATTTAATTAAAAAAATTACAATTTCATCATTAAATTATTTAAAAGTTTTTATTTAAATCATTAGGCTATTAAGATTTTTTTTAAAGTTTCGCTAGTACACTTCAAGCGAGGATTCAACGATCAGTATGGTGGATCAATACCAATCGACGGGTAGAAGAACATAGTTTAGATCAAAGACATTCTAACAATCAATGTCGAAGATCGGAGAAAAAATTATTTGAATTTTGGTTCACAAATTAATGGTGTCCAAAATTGTTTTATTAAAAAATGAATTATAAAAAAGAAGAGGAAAAATAGTTTTCAATTGGTGTAGACAGTGCGAACAAAAAAAGACATATAACGTTAATTTTAATAGCCCAATAATATAATTGAAAACTTTTGAATAGTTCAGTATCTAAGTTGTAACTTTTTTTAGTCAAATAACCAAAACAAAAATTTACCCATAATTTAGTGACTAATAGTGCAATTTATCTTAATTTAAATATAAAACCCTTTTTAAGAATAAAGTTGGATCGGGTACAACCGGCCCATAGTGTAGTGTGTGTACCCTAAACCCGAAGTCCCAAGCGCAAAAACCCTCGTTCTACCGTAGCCTTTTTTTGTTGTTGTTTCACTTCTTCCTCATCACGTCTGCTGCAGCCTGCACCGAATACTGCAGAATTTAGAGGTCCTTCTTGTTTTAATCTCAAAGAAAGAATAAAGGAGTTTGGGTTTGGTTCTGTAAATGGGAAAGCAGAAAGTGAAACCCCTCCTTACATGTTTCACTCAAGAAGGTGATTATCTCGCCATTTTGTCTCCGGATGGAACTGTTAAAGTAATTCTCTTGTTTCCCCCTATCAACTTTTTCTTATGTAGGTTGTCGATATCTCATAATGTTTGTTTCTTTCTTTTTCTTTTTTGGAGTTCTTTTATTGATATTTTATTTCCCTTTTTTTTCCTTCCTCATGCAAAAAGCAATAGTATAAATTTATAGTTTGTATAAAGAATTACCGCTACCTATGTTTGTTCAATGCTTATGATAAGGTGGTTGGTTTAAGGGCTAATCCTATATTGGAAATGTTGTTGTGAAGATCAGTTGTGATTAGTGGTAGGTACTGAGACAAATAAACATGTACAAGGAATCAAGCACTATTTTTATAATCTGTTAAAAAGTGTTGCGTGGTGACAAGTAGTTTCCCTCATTGAAATGTTACTCTGCGAATATGTACATTTGTCTTGATTAGTTGCAAGAGATATTAAGCAAATGTTCAAACCTGTGAAATGAAGTTTGTTGTTTCAAGTCACTGAATCATGAGTGGTTAATCTAGATTATGATCTTTGCTGAGGAATGGTGGTTGTTTCTTATCAACAATAGCCATTTGAGTTCTCTCATGTAGAAGCTATCTCAAGGGGTTATGACATCAGTTAATAAAGGTCAAATGAAGTGTGATAAGATGCTGGTTGCTTTTTTTTAATTGATAGCAACATCACTGTAGGGTAGTTAATAGAAATTGTGAACATGGTTGCTTTTGATCATTGTTGTACTATGTAATTTACTTGGGATTACAACTCTTATTGCTTAAATGTTTTCTTTGCCATTTTGGTTTCATACTGAAGATTCTTCATTGTTTCAGTCTCTCTCTGGGGGTGTAAATTGTTTCCAGTGCCACCTGATAGAAAGCATTACATAAGTATTATTTTCCTCTTATATTGGCGAAAATTCATTGCACTTTTGCAGATTTGGAGCACAAGTACTGGGAGTTTATTGGCGGAGTGGAAGCAGTCAGATGGCAACCTTCCTAATAGTTATTCCTGTATGGCTTGCAGTTTTATCCCAAAGAAGGTAGCCCCAGATTCTCTTGAGAGCTTTCTAATGTTCCATGCCTTTTCAGTTTTTTAATCATTCTTCTATTGTTTCTGTGTCGATAATTTAGCATAAAAAGGGGAGTGGAACTTGCTTACTTGCTATTGGATTAAATGAAGGGGACATCTGGATTATTGATGTCTTAGCTGGTGACAAGAAGTGGTCATCTACTGGTTATTATCCTAGGTATGATGATAAATTTGTTAAGAATTATTGTTGCCAAAGTGCTTGGAGGTTCATCATTTCCATCTGATTGCACCTTGTGTCTATCTTTGTTTATGGTGAAATTTGGTCCCTTTTCTTCTTTATTCTTTTACATGATTTTGAGTGAACACACTAAGCATGTGAAATTTCTTCATGGTTATCTTTTTCTAGTGGATAGTTTAGCTGATATTGAGCCATTATTTGTCCAGTGGAATTGCAGGTCTTTCATTCAGAAATAAAGGTCATAGTCTGTATGTCATTGGAAGCAATGGAAAGGCATCTGAAATGAACTCAGAAAATGGAGATTTGATAAAGGAGTTCAAAGCTTCCAAAAGGTCCATCACTTCTTTGACATTTTCACAAGGTCAGTAAGTTATGAAATGCCTACTGCTCTATTAACTCACTTTCTGTTCCTTGTTAATTATTTTTTCAATATGCTTTTCAGATGGGAAGTATTTGGCTTTGGCCAATGGTAAGCTTCGTGTCTCCAACCTGGAAAACGGGAAAGAGCTTCTAAAGTCTCCTGATGATTTGGTGAGTTACTTTTCTGACATCTTTAGTGATTTTCCTTGTATGCTTGAGGCATTGATGGTTTTCATTAATTTGTTATCACAGGATCCTGTGCAATATATAAGTATATCCAATGATGCCAAGACAATTGTTACATCAGGGTTTGGGGAGACAAATCTTCAAGTCTGGAGTTGTGATTTGAGTTCCAAAACTCTGAGTGGTGGCTCTGTTATCTCAATGCCTCGCCCTCCGTTAGCTTTTGAATGTAAGAATAGTGGTAGTGACGAAGATGGTTCTGTGATCTTGGCACTTTCGGAGTCTGGTATTGCTTATGTTTGGAATTTGGACACCGTTTCCCAGGATGATGTTGAACCAACAAAGATTACTGTCAAACTTGATAAAGTAGAGGGAGACCAGCAGAAGAGTGCAGGCTCAAGGAAAAGTCGTATTCCTGTTATCTCTGCTAGATTACATGCTACAGGCATGGACCAACAGGTTGTTGCCCTTATTGCTTATGGTCCATTAGATTCTCCACAGTTTAGTCTTGTGAATGTTAGCAAAGCAGGGGAGAATATTGTTATAAATGCTGTGGATCAGACTGAAACTATTCAAGAAAATGGGACATATTTGTTAAAAGGTGGGAAATTTGTTTTCTAAAATGCCTTTTATAATAATCCATGGTTCTGCAACTTTGCTTATTTCTTAAAGAAAAAATCTCAATCTTTTATTTTGAATGGTCAAACTTTATATGCAATTATTTTGAATGGCAGTTGATCCAAATGGAAAACCAAATAAAAAAAGAGCTGCTCCTGATCCAGACCTTGCTACGACAAGAAGCACAAATGATACTGGTGGGTTGATACATATTTCTGGATAAGAATCTGTTTTCTTAAATTGAATGGCTTTTTTTTTTTTTTTTTTTTTTTTTTTTTTACTTTTTTCTCCAAAGTATATGTTTCTTTGTCCTAATGGTTTTTGGATAAGAATCAAATCATACAAACCTCATGCGCTGCCTCCCCTTCCCCTGCTTTCTCTTTGGACTTAATGACTCCAAAATGTTTCTTCCCTTCAAACAATAATTTCTATTGAACTTAGCATTTCAATTTTGTGCATGTATGTCATATGCTTGATGTATCAATGTTTATAATAAAACCCTTGGCTAGGAAGAATAAAATATTAAAATATAATGTTTGCTATGCTTTCTTATCTCTTTGTATCATGTACTACACAGGTTTGATTTTGCTATTCATATTGTATCTTAATCCTATTGATAGAGCAACATGTCTTCTGAGGAAGCATCTTGTGTATGTCAAATGAGGCGATACCAAGAACACAGTACAACATACTGCATTATCGGTGTAAATATGATACATGATATAATGCGTATCAGATCTCTATAATAGTTGTTAAAACAAGCACTTTTTTCTTTATCTTGAGATTTATTTTACTTGTGATTTTGGAATAGGTCATGGAGAGAATGTTGATGGAGTTCTCGTCAATGATGATCCGAGTGAGCCTACCATGGCTGAGAAACTTGCAAGTTTAAATTTAATAGAAAATGGAAAAAATGAAACCAATGAAAACCAAGAAAGAAAAGAACCCTCTACCCATGGCAAGCCTCCCATTGCAGATTCAGTTAATGTTCTGCTTAAGCAGGCACTCCGTGCTGACGATCATGCACTTCTGTTAGATTGCTTATACACTCAAGATGAGAAGGTCAGCTCATACTGACTAGTCTTTTGTTGACGGAAGTTTATGTATAACAGCAACGCTAATATGAAAACTTTGTTCTTTCTCAGGTTATTGCAAATTCAGTCTCTCAATTAAATCCATCTGATGTTCTCAAGCTTTTACAATCTCTTGTATCTATAACTCAATCAAGGTAATGTTTTATATGTTCGACCAACCATGAATTACTTTGAAGACATTTGTACTCTTCCTTTTTCCTTACTGTTGTAATTGTATGTAAAGTCGATTCACTTACTACTGTACTGATCCTGGACAAAACAGTGATGTTAACAAAGTCTATTCACTCTCTGGTGGCTCATTGCTTTTCTTTTCAGTTTTTTTTTTTCCCCTTTTCTGGCCCACTGCTTATTGTTAGATAGCATAGTTCTCTTGATTTTCATTTATAACTTCTGCTGAAATTTTATACACAATATTTCTAAATCAACACAGGGGTGCAGTATTGGCATGTGCGCTTCCTTGGATAAAAAGTTTACTTCTTCATCACGCTAGTGGAATTATGTCCCAGGAATCCTCTCTTCTTGCTCTGAACTCTTTGTATCAGGTCAGATGGGGTTATAATTATGGATTTTTCTTTTTAAAAACATATATATTTACATCTTTTATTGGCCTACTTCAATCATATTACTAATATTCATAATGTGAATGCTTGTTTTTATGCAGCTTATTGAATCTAGAGTCTCAACTTTTGAATCAGCTCTTCAAATATCAAGTTGCTTAGACTTCCTTTATGCAGGGGTATGTGTTATGTTAAGGTTTGTGGTGATCGGAATTATGCGTAAATTTTTTAGGACTTATGTTCTTGTTGTTTGCGATTTTGATGACAGGTTGTTGAGGATGAGTTTGTTGAGAATGCTGCAATTCCAGTAATATTTGAGGACACGGATGAAAGTGATGAAGAGGAACCAGAAGATGCAATGGAAACTGATGATCAAGAGAACGAAGATGGCGAAGCACTTGATGAAGCATCTGATGGGGTTAGTGATTTTGAAGGTATTGATGACATGAGTGACTGAGTAGTAACGATTGGTTGGGGTTCATTCTGTTGAAAGCTCATAAAGTGATCTGATAACCATTGAAAGAAGAAGAAAAGCAATGAGTTTCACAGACCATGACCTTGTTTCTCATCGGAAAATACACTGCATACTGATTAAGGAAAAGCAAACGGGAGACATCCCACAAACAAATTCGGAGTTTAAATTTTGCTCATTCATGTTTTACACCAGGAAGCACACGTACTCGTAGGAGAGGAAGATTTGATGCCAACTTGCAGGTACTGTTGCTATATCCGGGATTCTTTAATGGAAGTTGTTCCTTTCTCGAACAAATACCGAAAATCCCATTGCCCTTTTCAATTTTAGTATCTCTCCAGAATTTGCAATTTTCATCATATTTGCAGGAATGTAATAGTAAAACTTTCTCTAAACCCTTTTTTTTGGTAGTATTCATAAGCATGTATTGTTCTTTAACATGATTTCATCTGCATAAGAAAAGTGAGATCTTAAGAGCTTTGAGAGCTTGGATTTGCTTGGTGCACACTTTACATCATTCCTTTTTAGGCTTTTGTTTCTTTAGAGAATGAAAGTCTGGTACTATATAAAGAATCTTCTGGGGAAAAAATAAGACATAGTTGAGAGCATTTCAAATAAATAATTTATTAATTAATGGAATTTTAAAAAAGGTTTCATTTTAGACTCGATTATTTAGGAAATGATTATAAATTATTTAAATCTGAATTATAATGTCTGGTCTGAACCAGAAAGGCATTGCCACTTCATTTTCGAAAATTACGGACAACTTTTCTTTTTTGTCAAATAATAACTTTTATATATGAAACATAAATTTCTGCCAAAACGTGGTAAACGGTAGGCCGAGGCTTGAGTCTTGACCCACCAATTAATATTCAAGCCATAACATGCCATTGCCAAGTGCTGGTGAATGCTTAGATTGAGGTTTACCCATAACAACCTCCTATAAATTCATTTCACTTTATTCATAATTCAAACTAAAATTTCCTTTTCCTTTAAGAAAAAAAAATGTCAGGACAAAATACATCTCAGACTTTTGCAAACAATGCAACCAGTCAAGCTCAGGTTATTAATTCTTCTTCTTCTTTTTAAAGATGTTAATTAAACATTAAAGGGTGGTTTTCATATATGAAAATTAATGAATGGCATGTCCTTCAACAGTTAGCGAGGGATGAGATGTTGAACCAGGGCTCTCAAGCTTCTGATCAGACCTCTTCTTATACTTCCCAAGCCACCAACTTACTTCAGCAGGCACCCATCCCTCATTTTTTCTTTTTTAAAAATTTCTGATCCTTAGTTAAAATAATCAATCACTCATGGCATGTTTTTCCTCTTTTTTCCGGGATTTTAATCATTCCGGTGCAGACGGGAGAGCAAGTGAAGAACATTGCACAAGGAGCAGCTGATGCAGTAAAGAACACTCTGGGTATGAATAAGCCCACCAGCACCGATCATCCAAGCAACCCATCTCCTCCCAGGACTTGAAACCCGCGTTTCCACTCTGCTTCTCTGCTTTCCCTTGCTTATCCTAGTCATTTGCCATCTATATATTTGACATGTTGTAAAAGGTCCTAAGAGAGTGTTGTGTGTAATGTGCGTTAAATGAATTAATGCAATTAAATTTTGATTGATTTTATCAACTGTCATTCCATAATGATTTAATTATGCAATTTACTGTTTAAATCATAATCATATCAAATATAAATCCTACAATTAAATCTTTGGTTACATACATTATTATATATGGCTATTCCAAATGAGTCAATAACAAGAACTAAGGTGCCCGATCAAAAATCGAGTACAATAGTTCATTTTCATCCACTTCATTATATCCAGAATTACAAATTTCATTAATCTAGAAGCTTTGAATAAATTACCAGATATTTAGGAATTTTTTTATTAAAAGAATTTTTAAATTTAATAATTACTACTTTAATTATTATAATAATAAGATAAATAATTAATTGGGTTGTAATAAGTTTAAAATTTTTAATAAGCTTGAAAATACCCGCATTTAAAGTAATTCAGTGAAAGGCTTCTCCTAAATTCTCCCAAAGATAAATTAAACCACTAATTGACTTGAGTTACACATTAAATGTATATATATATATATATTTCTTTCAATTGTGAAGTTATTGATGCATAATTATAGGGCATCCTTGATGGGTTACAAATTGCTCTTGATCGCGACTTTTAGAAAGTCATCATTCGAACAGACAACCTTGAAGCTGTCAATCTCATTCATGAAGGAGTTCGTAATGGTTCTAATTCTGCTTTAATTACGAGAATTATTTTACTTTTGAAGGTTCTGAGTCAATGGAACCTTTAACATATTCTCAGAGAATAGAATAGTATTGCCGACAGGATAGTCAAGCTTAGAAGAGATAGAGAAATAGGGTTGCGGTTGATTGATAAGAACTACAAGATGAGTTTTATTACTGGTTGATAATTGAGTTGTAATTTCCTTTTTAGAAAAAAAAAAAAAAAAACCTCATTTTTATTAGGGCTGGGATCCGGGGTGCAAGCGTGTATAGATTCAGAATCAGCAGCTAAGAACACAAACGAAACTCACTTATCAAAACAATGGCCACGCCAAAATCTGATTCTACTCGTAATCAATCCTCATCTTCGTTCTGATCCACCATTCACAAACCCCACAAAGGAAACAATCCTGCTTGGGCAACCATTAACCGACTTTTATCCCAACATGGTCAACTTGGAATCCAACACTTGAAGCTCTTGCATCGAGTAGGCGGTGGAGGTATAGGAAATGTATATGTTTGTAAGATTAACAACACAGCCACCGGTTCCCATCATCATCACTGCCTTTATGCCATGAAAGTAATAGATAGGGATGAACTAAGAATTAAAGAAAAGTTGCATAGAGCTGAACATTCTGGGAATGCTTGATCATCCTTTCCGTCCAACGTTATACGCAGAGTTTGATTTCTTCCACTGCTCAATGTTTGGTTAGGGAGTACTGCCCTGGTGGCGACTTGCTCACTCTTCTGCAACGCCAGTCTGATATGAGATTTAGTGCCCCATCAGCTAAGTAAGTCTTCATATTGCTAAATCTATATCTGTTGAAAAATTTCCTTGAATTTTCGGAACTCCCGACATAACCCAATTGGTTCATGTAATCGTAATTTTTTGTTTGTAATGGTATAAGAACCACTGGTGTTGCAGATTCTATGCAGCTAATGTGCTTGTAGCATTGGAATATCTTCACATGATGGGTGTAATTTATCGTGATTTGAAGCCAGAAAATGTGCTTGTTCAAGAAGACGGTCGTATTATGCTCTCAGACTTCGATCTCTCCCTTCAATGCGACGTTTTCACCCAAGCTTTTAAAATGTAATGCCAGTATCATGGACAAGGACTACAATTGCTACTCTCATCTATCATTGTCTACGAAGAAAAACAAGCTCGTAGTGGATATTCCGGAACCGGAGGTCGAATTACGGGCCAATCCGACTAATGCTCGATCGAGTTCATTTGTCGGCACGCGAGAGTATTTGGCTCCGGAGGTGATATCAGGATTAGGCCATGGAAGTGGTGTAAATTGGTGCAGAGGCGAATTTAAAGAGACAGGAAGGGACCTTGGTCCCAAAAATGAATTTTCTTTTTAATTTAGTCTTCATCCTATAAATAAATAAATTATAAATTAATATATATAAAAATTGCACTTTGATGTCATAATAATAATAAAAAGTAATCCAATCTTCTTATAAAATATATATATATAAATTAATCTATAGTAAAATTTTACTTTCTCTCTTAAAAATGAAAATATTTAGTTTTTAAAAAAATATAAATTATAAATTAATACATAATAAACTTGATCTATAAAAAAATTATAATTAAATTTTGGTCACTACTAAAATTTCTGGATTTGCCTTTGGTGAGCATCGGGAGTCCTTTTTGAGGTGATAGTGAGGGGAAAACTTTGACAAACATCCTACAGCAACCCGTAATATTTCCCAGGATTTGTTCAAGTAAAGGTAGAGATGGGGAAGGCGCGTGATTTGATCAGAAAGCTGCAGGTGAAATATCCAAACAAGAGAATGGGGGGTGCTGTTGAAATAAAAGAGGCATGAGTTTTTGAAAGGTGTCAATTGGCCTCTAATTTTAACACTTAAGCCTCCACAAATAATCATATAAGGGAAAGCTGAGTTTTAATTCCCCAAATCAGATCAAACTTAATAGTAGAGAGGCAGTGGTAGT
Source organism: Gossypium sturtianum (assembly GCA_025698515.1). NCBI lineage: Eukaryota > Viridiplantae > Streptophyta > Magnoliopsida > Malvales > Malvaceae > Gossypium > Gossypium sturtianum. The sequence continues at coordinate 160,383,043 of CM046955.1, read as the reverse complement.
TCTATCTATAATGAAAGCTTAGAGATGTATTTATGTATCAAAAATTACTAATAAAGGGTTTATTAATTTATTCTCATTATAGGTTTTTTTATTATATTTGCTATTTATATATTTTTATTATACCACTTCCTAATCATTAAGTAAAAAAATAATAAGCTTTAGCATACTCAAACCACAACCTCCTACCTGGTAACAATACCAACACTAATTAAACTAAGACTCAATCGGTTAAAACACATTACTTTTAAAAAATAGCAAATATTATTTCATGAGTAATTTTTTATTTTTTAAATAAAATCTTAAAAAAACATAAATTATAAGATTTAAACCTAAATCATTTAAATTTTCACTATCCCAGTTATACCATTTTAACCAAAAATGCGTATATCCTTAAAACAACTTGTTATAAATTTGTCGGTATATAATTTTTCTTCCTTTCAATTGCATAAAAATGAGTCCACCGTAATCTGTATGTATTACACTTGGTAAAGTGCATGGAAATAAATGGGTTCAAAGCGAGGGCTTCCCCCCACTTATGAAACTGTTTAGAACTAAGGACCCAAATTAAGTGGGCTTGACGTAGCCGACAGCATAAAGTTCTACATTTCCTTTTTTTTTTTTTTCTTTTCTAAATACAAATGATTTACATGTGATATGATTAATTAATTACATAAAATTGCATGCAAAGTAAGGTTAAAAAAAAAGCGCAGGTGGCATTGGTTAATGCAATTATATTTGGCGAGTGACCTCTGTAATTTTTTATTATTATAGTGAAATATAATTCTATGTGCCATGAATAAATTTTTTTTTTTTTAAGCATGTGTCATGAGTAAACTTGATGATACCACGTCATCAAAATATGTTACTATATGTATACATGAAGAGATGCTAAAAAAACATTAAGCAACAGAAGAGCGTTAGCTTTTTGTTTGCTTGAATCATACTTGAGAGGGTTCACTCTTTTTGAAACTGGTATGCCAAAATGCTAGTCTTATATCTCGGCCCCTTTCCTAAACCTCTAAAGTAGTAGGGAATTTTAAATCTCCTTTTTCAGATTTTATATTTATAGCATGAATCATCTTAATTAACAGGTCAATTATATCTGCATTCAACTGTAAGTATGTTTAATTTCATAACCGGACAATAAATGTATAAATTATAGCTATTTTCTTGTACCAAAAAAAAATCTTTTATATATTGACTATTAATCACAAGTGGATCAAAATATAAAAATATGTTTGAACGATTCATTTATTCTTCATTTGTATGAACTTTACTTGAGAAGTCTATATAATTTCAGGGATAATTACATTATTAATAATTTTGTAATTGAACTTAAAAGGAAATAAAGTAGTTAAGCTAATAAAAACACACGCACAGCAGAGCAGAGCACACAAAAAGCACGGCAAAAGAAAGAAGGGGAAAATAAATTAAACATATGATTGAAAGGATGCATGGAGATTCCCAAGGCGAATCCCTTCCCACCACTTCGCTTTACAGTTTGCTCTCTTCTTCCTTTTCCCTTCTTCAAGAGAATGGACGACAGTTTTTTTTTTTTTTTTTTTTTTTCATTTCCTCCCTCACTTCATTCATTTTTTTAAATCTTGGTTTTGGAGAGAGAATGAATTGAGGGAAAAGAAAAAATAGTTATGGGGATTTTATGTTATATTTTACTGTAATTATAAACATAGTGTTTAATTATTATATTCGTAATTCATAATAAATATGAGAAAAAAAACATGTTAAATATCACAATAAACGATAAAAAAAAGGGTGGTGGTTTTGGGAGATAAAAGAGAAAAAATAAAAAGAAAGGAATAGTGAATAAGCAAAGCAGGCGCAGAAAAGAGAGAGAAAAAGAAAAAGAAAAGATGGTCAAAATGAAAGCCTCGAAGGACTTGTTATATTCCATCATCAGCTTCAAACCCCTATCTTTATTGAAACTCTCCCTTTGTTTCTTCTTTTTTCTCTCTTTTTCATTTGCCTTTTCTTTTTTCCTCTAAAAATATCAAAGTTATAATGAAAATTGTGCATGCATGATTCCATTTAGTTGCCTCCTTTTTTCTAATCTTTATTTTTCTCCTCTTTGATACTGTATGTGACTCATCAATCAAAAGTAAAAAATAAATGTGGCATGAATGAGAGACCCTTTGGAAAACCCTAATCACGTTATTTAATGTTATTTTGTATTCTATGAATACCAAGTCCACTAAATCTTATACCTGTTCTAAATTTTAATCACAAGTAATTTATTTTAATATATATAAATATAAAGTATGGTACTTTCATGGAACAAATCAGGGACTAAAACCCAAATTTAGAAAGGATAAACACAATTCAATGATTCATGATATAAATAAAGCAACCCTCTTTATGAACCAACACATACAAAAAAAAAAAAAAAAAACACCAAACCCAAAAGACTAAAGCTAGTTGCGCTTTAACCTCATTCAACCAAAACATTGAAACAATGGAAAAGCAGAGAGGAACCCTTCATTTGCAAAACTTAAATTGCAATGGCTATAATTTTTTTCTCTATTTTTTAAGCAAAACATCTCTTGTATATAAAAAATAAATAAATTCATTTGTAGTTGTCTAAATTTTGAATTTCAATATCTGTAATGTTTATTTTTTTTGTATTTTTAAATTAAATCTCTTTTGTAAAGAAATCCTACAAATTAAATGTATGTTAGAAAAAAAAAGTTGGGTTGGTGATAAATTATAGGAAAATTCGCTTTAAGTACAAAAAGGAGAATATTCAAATATATTTATATGTAAAGGAGCAACAATTTTACTCATATTTATTTGACTGTTGATTCTCCAAAGTATGATTGAAAGAGACATGACCTAAATAATTGAGATCTAAGAGGTGGCCTGGCCCGTGCCATTGCCTAGATTTCATTGTCTAGAATATTCCTTAAACGCCAAGCAACGCTTGTTACCGTTCTTTGACTGTCAACTCAATTTTATTTTTGATACGTGATAACTGATTTTAATATTAACTAAATATTAAATATATGGATTAATTTTTAAAAGGTTAAAATATATCGTATTCACTCCTCTTACTTTTATTTTTAATAATTTAATTTCTTTATTTTTCATATTTAAAAATACATGTTTATTTGTTAATACTATTAAAACTATTCTGTTTAAATTTAAATTCATTATAACGTTATTTTTTTTATTATATGACAATCAATTGAGTTTTTATTTTATTTTATTTTAAAATATTATATAAGTGAATTTAATAGAATAATTTTAATTGTTTTATCAATTAGATTTGAATTTTAAAATATAAAAAATTAAATTAAATTATTAAAAATAAAAATAGAGAAATTAAATTTCATTTAATATTTTTTAAATAAATTATCTCATACACCAACCCTGTAAACTCTACGGTTTTTTTTTTTTTTTACAAAGTGTACAATAATATAAGATAAAAAATTTCTGAGTTTTTTATCAGTTTGTTGTATAATTTTAACTTAGTTTTGCTATTATATATTTAAATTCAAATGGTACAGATTTAGAAAAAGGGCACATATGGGAATGGTCAAAAAGAGCTTTTACTAAGGTTCATGCATACTTGAATGAAGAGCAAGGTTGGATTAGGTGTGTTGTGGTTATAGGGGTAACAGGAAGGAAGGGGGGATACGGATATCCCAGTTGGCTTTTGATGTGGATCCTCATTTTGTTGGGCCTACTTGCATCCCACTGCCTCCCCCCAATATCAAGCCGTCGCTATCCCCACCTTCAGCTCTGTTTGACCACACTATCAGGAACGCCGTTATATTTTATTCCAACGTGACTAAATTCGACTTATAACCAGGTATTTATATTTCTCATTTCTTTGAAAATTATGATTGTAATTTAATCCTATTCAACAGTTAAAATGCAAGTAAAAGATTGTTTAATAAACTCAAATCGTATTAAGAGTAGAGATAGGAGTAACATATTTTGAATTTATGTCATATAAATGTCCCATTTAATTAAACTCAAGGAACTCTCTTATCGTTTCATGCCATTATTTGGCTTGTCAAATTTGTAAATTAGACTTACACGTGTCTACCTGTGCATATTTGAATTATATTTATTATAGTTCTAATGACTTGTTTGGTACAAGGAATAAGAGGTACGAAGATGTAATTTAGTGAGAGAGCATGAAATTTAAAATTTAATGGCCTGGGTTAAATATTTAACAACTCTAAAATTACAAAAGAAAAAAGCAGATGATATGATATTTAAATCTGTAAACTTATTGCTGTAACCATTTTTGGAGAGCTGTTGCGAATTAAAAGGTTCATTATCTCAGAGGCTTCAAAAGGAAAATTCATAAAATGGATTCGAAATTAAGGAAAAAAAAAATCACAGTTCACAAGACATTTAGTAGTGGAGAAGTAATAATATTGTACTATAATCCCTCACTTTAATGTCGCAAAGGATATTTGCATTGGGTTGCAAAAACATATATAAAATAATAAAATAAAAAAGAGCTCAATCGTTTCTATTCACCCGAAAACCGATGCATCATATGTATATGTCCATGCACTACCAAAACCCTAATAAAAAGAATGCCAAGCCAAAGCATTTATTGAAATTTTCAAAAATTTTCTTTATCTCTTTTCCTCCTTTACTAAATATAAAAAAGTATTTATATTTCATTTATCAAGGTTAAATGTGAAGAACACGTAAAAGTAGACACACAGCTAGCCCTCCATTTATGGTCTAAGCATTATATATAAAGAGGCCTTCCTCGAGTCGTTTCTTCAAGAATTCCTTCCTACTCCTTTCTCTTATTTAACTGATCAAACTCACCACCTTTTCCATTTTTCTAATTAAGGTTAGTACTTCAAATCTTAATGCTTTCTTTTTCAGATTTTGTATTAGCTGTTGAACTAAATGTGGCTTTTTATTTTTGGAGAGTAGAAAAGAAAAGATGAGCAGGCCAGGAGATTGGAACTGCAGGTCGTGCCAACACCTAAACTTCCAAAGGAGGGACTCCTGCCAACGCTGCGGGGAATTCCGGTCGGGTGATCACTTCGGTAGCTACGGTGGTGGGAGGGGTGGCTCCTCCTTTGGATTCACCACCGGCTCCGACGTCCGACCTGGTGATTGGTACTGCACTGCGGGAAACTGCGGTACCCACAATTTCGCCAGTCGTTCCAGCTGCTTCAAATGTGGTGCATTCAAGGACGACTCTGCCGGAGGTTTCGACAGCGACGTTCCGCGTTCTAGAGGATTTGGCGGCGGTAATCGATCCGGCTGGAAATCCGGCGACTGGATATGTACCAGGTGAATTCTTGTTATCCTTTTTCTTTAAAGGTGTAAATACATAATATTTCGATTATAATGAACTGAGAGAAGCTGTTCTGTTCTTCAACAGCTTTAGTTGCTACTGTATATCTTTCCTTTCCGTACTATAGTTTTCTTTTGACTGCTTTTCAAAGAACTTTAATGTATATATTTGAACTTATTCATACAATTATCTTTAAAAAAGTTTCGACCGATCGAAAGTAACTTAGGTATATATATATATATATATAAATGATGGATGAATGCAGGTCGGGATGCAATGAGCACAACTTTGCTAGCCGAATGGAATGTTTCAGATGCAGTGCCCCGAGAGACTTCACCGCTAGAACTTCATACTAAATACAAGCTATCCAGTTTTGGGTATATTTTTTTAACTTTTAGTTTTTTTATGCAAATTGATTATAAGTCTAATTAATATATGTGGCTCTTGACTTGGCTTTGTAGGTGTTGCAAACCAAGAGAGACTCAAATGAGAGAAGAATATTACTGCTTTTGTTTTTCCTGTTTAATATATTGCTTTGGGGGTTTGCTACAAGGGTGAAGAAAACAGGGTGTAAAACCCCTTTGTTTGATCATCACTACAACCCATTTGTCCCTTAATTAAATTAATTAATTATTTAGCATTTTCTCATGTTTTCCCCCATAAAAATTACGACAGTCCAGTAATTTTTGTGATGATGATGCTTTCTGTAATACTTTTTTTTTCTTTCTATTTTTATTATTATCAGAGAGAGTTTATTAATTTATATTTGTAATGCATGGTGCTTGGCTTTCTTAAAAGAAGATGATTCTCTTCTCTTTTTTCCATTACTAGAAATTATTATATGCATTAACTTTAGTAAAATAATAATAATTTACGTTACATGCCACTACAAATATGCTTTCAAAATATTACTTTTAATTTTATCTATCATATTTGGATATATATCATAATGATTAAATATGAATATTTCAAAAAAAGAATCTAAACAACATAGATGATGTAATTATCTGAAAGGACGGATAAAACTTGAACGCCTATGACAAAACTGAGGATGTAAGGCTGCTTTCGAGCTGAAAATAAAACAAAAACAAAAAAAGGTTTTAAAAAGTGCTCTAAACAAATTTTGGGACTTTGAAGATTTACCTACCGGTGGTTTGCGAATTGAGTCATGACTTCATTCACAATTTGAGGATTTTTTTTTTTTTTTTTATAATCAAATTTTGCTTTAGAAAGAAGTTGAGGTTAACTTATATTATTTTTTAAAAGATTATTGAGTTGATGTTACTTATTAATTGTGTTTCGGTTCAATTATAAAACTATTAAAGATCAATGTTTTACAAAGTAGTAAATATATTTTTAGGGTGTTTTCTTTATTTTTTTATTTTATATAAAATGTAGAAAAATACATACATATATTTAGATTTGAACTCAAGACATTACAATGTGAGTATGCCATAATCTAATGTATATTGGTTTCACTGTAATTTCTCTTTAAAAAAAAATTCTAAATACAAATAGTATATAAGTGTTGGGGATAAATCCGATTAAGCAACGAATAAGTAAAATAATAAATAAATTGAAAAGTTTGAACACAAATATTTTACGTGAAAAAACCCCTCTGAATAGGTTAAAAAATCACGAGTAAAGATAATTTCATTAAAACGGTAAAAACGAAGAGTATAAAATATGGAGATAAAACTAAACCCCGAAACCTAAAACAAAAACCCTCAAAACGTAAACACAAAATTCTCTAAAAGCTTGTAAAAACTAATACCTAAATGTGTAATGAGTTATTTTTCTAGGGTGGAAAAAGGGTCTATTTATAAGCTAAATTTGTAGGTCAAACAATATTAAAATAACCTACACTAATCAGAATTTAAGTGGTAAACTAAAAAAAAGTTTAATTGAGAGAAGAAAGGCCAAAAGATACGATGCATAACTCCACAAATCTCCACATTGACTTGTATTTTCCCTCCTATACAAAACATGCATTCAAAAGAGAACCTCTCGTATACAAAACAGTCATACACTTTTCCCTCCTATGACTAAGTTGTCTTCGCTTCAAATGAGTTTTCTTCGACTCCTTAACAGACGAGGGACGTCTTGTTTCACCAATCATCGTTGATCTTTCCAGAACATAAAGAATGTCAATCATTTTACCTTTCATTAAAACGAGAGTCCCACAGGATACCTTAATGCTGCTTGACTCGATGTTAATTCACAACCCTTTGAGTCCAAAATTCCGAAGGAGATGAGATTTTTCTTTAAGTCAGGCATATGCCTGACATCTAACAGTGTCCTGATTGTCCCGTCGTGCATCCTGATCTGAACAGGACCAACACCGGTTACTTTACTAGGTGACCCATTCCACATGTGCGCAACTTCACCTTCAACTGAATTATATGTGGAGAACCAGGCCTTGTTGGGACACATATGAAAAGAACACCCTGAACCCAAGATCCACTCGAATGTAAGCTCGGAGTTTTGACTTGTTGACACCAACAAGAAATCATCACCCTTTCCATTGGCCAAATTAACACCAGCTAAATCTTCCTCGTTGCTCTCAGCAACCCTTTTATTTCGCAATTTGTAATAATCTACCTTGATGTGACCTAACTTCTTACAATAGCAACATCTCTTGTCTTACTTCCTTGATGCTACCAAAATTGAGGCTTGCCTATCTGACTTGCTATTCGAACCAAACTCATTGTCAAGTTTATCTTTGCTCAACAAATGACCCTTCACATCCTCAAATGAGATATTATCTCTGCCATAACTCAGGGTTTCCTTGAAAGACTTGAATAAAGAGGTAAAGAGCACAATGATAACATAGTCTGATATTCATCGCTCATCTAAACCTGAACATTTTTGAAATCATTAAAAAGAGTAATAAATTGACTAATGTGATCTCTAAGGTGCTCACCTTTGTTCACGCGGAACGTGTACAACTTCTGTTTCAACACTAATTAGTTAGCTAGAGACTTTGTTGCGTAAAAGGTTTCTAACTTTTTCCATAAGGTGAATGTTGTTTTTTCCATCAAAACCTCTTGCAACACATTATTTATTAGACATAATTGAATCGTGGATAAAGCCTTTTTTTTTATCTAACCTATTCCATTCTAATTTATCCATGTCTGCAGGTTTCTTCTCTGTAAGGAACTTCTCAATATCGCTCTGAATCAAAATTGTCATCATCCGAACTTGCCACAGGTTGAAATTTGTGATGTCATCAAACTTATCAATATCAAACCTTGTTGTTGCCATCTCTGAACATGTTGGTTGCGGAAATTGAACGAGCTCTTACACCAATTTGTTGGGGATAAACCCGGTTAAGCAACGAACAAGTAAAATAACGAAGAAATTGAAAGGATCGAACACAAATATTTTACGTGGAAAAACTCCTCTAAAGAGGATTAAAAACCACGGGTAAAGATAATTTCACTTAAACGGCAAAAACGAGGAGTACAAAAGATGGAGATAAAATTGAACCCTAAAACCCGAAATAAGAACCCTCACTAATTAGAGTGGAAAAAAACTAATAACTAAATGTGTAAAGGGTTATTTTTCTAGGGTGGAAAAATGACATATTTATAGGCTAAATTTGTAGGTAAAATAATATTAAAATAACCTACACTAATTAGAGTTTAAGTGGTAAACTAAAAACAGAGTTTAACTGGGAGAAGAAAAACTAACTCTACAATAAGTTATAGAATTTTGAAATAGACTTATACACATACGAGTTCTTGGTGTGAAGTAAATTAATGAAAATTATGCGGATGAAATAAAATGGACTTAGATTCATATAAGATCCAGAGATCAATAGCTCATTTGACTAACATAAATAGAGCCACGAGATACAATATGAGTTCATCTTCATTCAACAAATAGAAAGTTTTACACAACTCAAAAAAACACATGAGAAATGTAGTGCCAACATCCCTTAAGAATAAGAGAAATTACATCAGTAAGTCAATGTGCCGAATTCAAATTCGAGTGGCACTTGGGCAACTTGTAAATATATTATAAACATGCAGGTATGATCTCTAGCTTCTAAACATATTTTTACTCTATTATTATTCTTTATCTTGTTTTCTCCCTATCAAAATATTAATTTAAACATCTCAAAACACGAGTTTCAATATCCCTAAACTTAGCAATATTTTAAAGATTTATCGACTCCATTTTCTAATCCAAACAAAAATAACATAAAAAAAAAATGCCATTATTTTAGTGGTTACATGATTTAGAAAAAAAAACCACTTGTCGTCTACGTAAACATATCCGGAAAAAAAAAAACTTAAAATTGAAAGGTGGCAATAAAAAAGCCAAGTATATTCAAAACATAGGATTCCCTTTATTGTATCTCAAAAAGTTTACATGCACTGGATTTAAAAAAAAAAAGAAAGAAAGAAAAAGGCAACAATCCATTCATTAACATGTCTTCCAACTCGACATTCTCGGTCTAATCATATTAGCATGTCAAAATCAGGATATTGTATTTTTGTAAATTTAAACTGGCATGGTACGAGTACGACCCAAATTATCATTTAATGGTAACATTTATTTTTTAATTTAATTATGAAATTAATATACAAATTTTCATTGAATAATGAAATGGATCATTTGATGCCAGGCTTGGTTAAGAGAATTGAAAAAAAAAAAAAAAAAAAAAAAAAAGACAAACAGATTTACTTCTAACACTATATCATAAAAAAATAAAAAAAGGAATAGAGCTCAACCCAACCCAATCCAAACCTTGTCTTTGTTTATATGTTTTATTGAAGTTTCGGCCCAAATCAGTTGCTTACCCCTTTCAATATTAAATTATCCCATGAAAAACATATACATTGTGATTTGTGAGAAAGGAATAGGATCTGTTTCTTATTGATTCGCGCCAATACCTTTTCTTTTTCTTTGGGTGATGCATGTAAAGCTCAGAGCTTTTGGTGCTAGCAGACAGAAAAGGTTAGATTAATGAATATTAAAATCACAAGGTGCCATTTTTGCACAGTGATCTGATGAAATGCAACCAGTAAACCACATAAAATATGGTAGAAAATTCGACCAACATATCTGATTTCTGCAACAATCTTAACAAAGAGGCACTTCTTATGTCTAATTTCCTCTCTAGTTTCTCTTCTTATATCCTTTCTTAATTGACACAAATAGTGCAAAACAATATCCAGATCATTTTCACAACTTAATCCCCAAGAATGAAAAAAAAAAAACAAAAAAAACATGTAATTGAAAAGGATACCCCCCAAAAAATACACACAATAAGAATGCATTTAGAAAAAATTAATTTAGCAGCTTTTATGTACCTTCCTCCGCAGCTTGCTGTGCCCACTTTATAGTTGACCTGGCCAATGCGTCCATAGGGTCAATACATTTCTTAAGAAGTGGATCATCCCGAGGCAAAACATCACGCATATCATCAGATGCAATGATAACTGTGTTAACCGCCCTAACCAGAAGAACCTGGAGAGCAATTCTCAGCAGATTCCGTGCTCCTTCCATGTCTTTTCTGTTTAAAGCATCGATAGCAGGGATTACTGCGTGTTCCATGGTTGCTTTATCTGGCATCACAACCTCAAACCCCTACATGCACATATTGAAGTAACTATTAAGTTGTCTCAATAGTCAAATCGCTACCACGAACTGCCTAAACTAGTTTTATATGGGACATGAACATGCCAAATCGAAATAACATTTCAATGAGGTCATAAACATAGAGATCAGTAATATTGGTACCATTAAATTTGGTGAACTTTGTCTGCATTTCTTCCAACTTGTGTAGAGTAACAAAATGAACAACTAAGAACATGAATTTACAGCCAAATTAACAACACTGAATATCTCCACGGCAGTTGAAGACAACAAGTTAGGTTTAAAAAACAGACTTTTGGACCTTTCCGAAAGATGAGTTACACTCGAATATAATGTGTGGCATCACCTACTGAACCAAACATATAATCTAAACAAGTTGAGATCCCAGAGATAATCTAGAAGCCAAGAAACATTATATGAGTTGTATATTCTTCACCTCCGAAATCTTTTGGCAAGTGGTAGGCAGGCAACTCACCTCTGTCATGAACATAAAAAATAGATGAAGCTAGTCTTTAGTTTAAACCTTTCAGGTGTTCCAATCTTATCTGCTTTTCTTCAAAATTGTGAAAGTTTCAGTTAGAACCTTCAAAAGCATTCAAACCAGATACGGTCAACCATGAATGATCTTCTTACCTAGCTAAAATATTTTTTCTTTTTCTTTCTTTCGAATAATTATTATCTGTTTAATAGTTTATTACTTGCATGAATTTTTGCAAACTACATATTTTTCCGAAAGGGATGAGCTTATTTCACAGGGCAAAAACAATTACCTCAATTTGCAGTTTCTCTTGGTAAAACCCTGCTTTTAGAGTTGCATCAGTGGCGAGAACCCCGATACGCAAAGGGCTCCCGGCTTCCAGTGGCTTCAACCCAGCTTCCTTAAGCTCCCTAGCAACACACTCAGCCATGTGAAGTGAATGAACAGAACACCCCTTAAACACTTCATCATGCCATGAGTGAGAAATATGACAAGGCATTACAATGCAGTGAGCTCCTGATTTCTCAAGGAAAACCCTTTTACTCCGTAGATTTTCAATAATGCGGGTATGATCGGATTGTGAAGGTTCATTTCTACTGCAGAGGGAAGACGAACTCCTCTCCAGTGATGAAAGCTCTCTATTCAAAACTGGATCAGAGCAAACAACAAAAGGCATACATTTCGCTTCGTTCTCTTTGCTCAAATGTACTAATTTTCTCAAGAAATTTAGAGTAAAATCAACAGATAACCCCCCAAGTATTCCCACAGTATTAGGAGCACTGAGCAAGGGCCCATCATAGCTGCTTAAAGAAGCTATTAATGGATTACAAGTTTTCCTAGATTCAGGAAATTGCCCACTTTCATCAGTGTGTAAGATCACTGAAGATGGGGGCATAGCACGAACTGTATTCAACCTTTTATAACAAAGAGTTCTCTGCCTAACTAATAAGTAAGATGGGCAATTCAGCGACATTTGCAAGCTTCTATCCAACATCTGAACACATAAAGTATCAGATAGAACTCGACATATAAGTATATGATTCTAAATTCCACAGGCAATGTATATCAGCATCTGCCAACTCAAACCCACATCTGAAATCGAATTAATTTTAGCTAGAGTTCACCTGAGAAAACCATACATAGAAACCATCTCAACTTCTAATTTTCACAAAAAAAAAAAAAAAAAAATTAATCAAAAGACATTTCTCCCAATATCTCTATCTTCTAAAACCAAAACCCAGTTACAGAAGTAACCAAAAGTCCAAACTTGATCAAATTTTCAGCCTTGAATAGAACCAAAAACTTCATCACGAACAGCTACAAACAAAAAAAGACAAAGCTGCTCTAACAAACCAACTCAATTAGGATTCGCCTTCCCAGAGAGAAAAACGAAAAACCCAATTCCAAACTCTGGAAGGTTTCACTTTCTATGCTTCCAGAGTTGAAAAAAGCGACAAAGGCAAAGTGAAAAAAAAAAAAAGGAAAAGTTTGAAATTCAGAGGATTGTATTGATATGTACCAGTGGTTTAGAAATGAAGCAGCAGTTTACGGGCAGCGGGGAAAGAATCTTTGTGGTTTGGAGTATAAGAATTACCCACACACACATTTTTCTCACTATACTATACTTGTGGTTAAAATTTTAAAGTTGAAAAAGAGAAGATAGCGAAGAAATGAGGAACAGAAGGGAGGAGTTAAGTCTCTGCCTGTCATCTTGTGTTTGTAGAATGTGCAGGTTGGGTGAGTGGGAAGTGGTGGGGAGCGGGGACCCGCTGTATGGTCCTTCTATTTTTATGGTGCTTCTCGCTTTTTACTTTAGTTTCCATTTTCTTTTTCTTTTTCTTTTTTCATGGAAGTTTCCGTTTATTTATTTATGGATAAAATATATAAACTGTTTTTAAATTTTATTTAAAATTATATTTCAATCACTTAATTTTTTTAAATTACATAATCAAATTGTTATATTTTCATCATTCGGCTGTTAACTTCTATAAAAAGGGTAACGTTGCACTTTCATTCAATGAATAAATAACTAATTTAATCCCTAAATTATAGTTAAAAAATTATTTTGATATTTTAAAATTTTCTTAACAATAATTATAAAAGAAAATCTTAACAATAAATAAAAAAACTCATATAAAAAATAAATTTCAAAAAAGGAAAAGAAAAAATTTTGTAGCTAACTTTTTCACATCTAATCTCATAAAAATTTAGTCTTTAAACTTTGACAAAAAAAGATTAAATATCCATTCACTTTGATCCTACTCGTTATTTCATTTGTTTTGTTGTTTTAAGCTCTGTTCATTTTCATATTTCTTTGCCTTTTTTTTTCTTTTGTCATGTAAATAAGCATCGACTCCGCTTTCCCCATATCATTAAAAATAATATATATGTTTTATTTATAGTTGAAAGTAAAATCTTGATTTGAAACTTGAGAGAAGAAATGGTGGGTTTGAAGAAATGAAGAAGAGCACTAGAGTTACACAAAAGAAATGATTAGTTTAGAAAAGAAGTAGGGTACTTTGTGTTATAAATTAAAAAGAGAAAATCTTACATTTCAAAAAATTAAAATTCGTAATTATCATAATTATCAAGAAAATTTTGTAAATAAGCTACGATTATCAATAATGAAAGTAGTGTTATAACGTAACACCCCCTAATCCTTAACCGTCACCGGAACAGGGTTATGGAGCATTACCGGACATTTCAGATCAAATACAAACATTACATAAATATTTTGCATACATGTTATAATTAAATCATATTATCTCTTTTATGAGCCCTCAAGGCCCAAAATACACGTTAGAAACAAATGGGGACTAAATCGGACATTCAGGAAATTTTTCGCGAAATTTAAATTTTTTTCCTAGAAATAGGGCACACACGCCTGTGTGGACTTGGGGCGCGCCCATGTGGCCATAAGACACACCCGTGTCTCAGACCGTGTCCTACCCCGTGTAACTCTCTGACTTAGGTCACACGGCCAGCCACACGCCCGTGTGCCTTACACGGTTGAGACACACGCCCGTGTCTCTGCCCTGTGTAAATTCCTGGGCATTCTATTTTGAAAATTTTAAATAGCAAGGGATACACGGCCAATTCACACGCCCATGTGTTAGCTGTGTGTCTCACACGATCCAGTCACACGCCCGTGTGTCTGGCCGTGTGGACTCAATATGAGCCTTAAACATCAAGGTTACCATTCCCTGCAATCTTACACATCAAGCAACTCAAAAACCATTTATTCAATCAATTTAAAACTCAGTTAAACACACTCTAAACATGCCAGAATAAATATTCTAAGTACTTAACCAATGTACCTTCATAGGCACTTATCTAATTTATTTAAACACGTATGTGCAAATTTTTACTAAATAATCTTCTTGAAACCAATTATCATTATACCTATATGTTCACACACAACCAATATATTTTTAGGCACCTCTTATGCATATTCAACTATTATTTTACTTCTCATCATTTAATCACATCAATATTATAAAACAATCATGCAAATACTACAATACCAACACAAGCAAAATATAAGACTAATTTCAACAAAACACATTTAGACTAATATTTAGTCAAAATAACCTATACATGCCATTATAATCAGAATCAAGTTTTCCATAATTACCGATAGAACTAATGGATAGTGTGATATAGCTCCGATAAGCTTCCAACCCGTTCGAGCTTCCGATAATCTGTAAGGTAAATAAAAACAAATATGTAAGCAATGAATGCTTAGTAAGCTCGTATAATCTTTAATCGTATTAATTCATTTCAACTATAAAATTATACATATAAAAAATATTCCAATATTATTACTATAATACTCTTAAAACTACATTCATTAATTCACAATGTGAATAAATCCATAATATCACACACATATACTTATTACCCCAAGCTTAGTAAAATTTTATATAACCTTAACTTTTCCACACTTATTCCATATGCATGTCATTCAGCCATGGTCACAAGTTAGTGCATTTAACCAAAACCTTTTTCGAATTAAACACATAAAAAATCATTCCATAAGAAATTACATAATTTAAACCTTACCATTCTTTCATGAACACTAACTTATTTTCACTTAAATACTTACCATTTCAATGCTTCAAATAAATAAACATATTACTATTCAATCAATAGCTTGGCACTTGCCTAAACATCAAGCAACAACAATAGTTAGTGTATTTGCACATCTTACATATAAATTCAATATTGATAAACTTATTTTCTCCACACATCACACTTCGGTTTATCACTCATCACCATATACATAATTTCTTGGTATTAACATATCAAAGATAATTACATATTTACATGTCACTTTTCAATATATTAAGTGAATATCATTTTCAAAACACATTTCAATATATCAAGTAAATATCATTTCCAAGTATTTCAGGTATATACCGATAATAATCATAAGTCTTTCAATATTAATTTATATATATTTATAGATCATTCATAGCATATTCAATTTTCATTAATTTATTATCTCAAATAGCTTTTCATAATTTAGTATACAATTCATATGTCTCATTCCAATTATTATTCAATATCATTCATATTATCAATTTATTTGTTTACTGCTATTAACCCGACTCGGACTCAGACGAATATACGGTGTAACACCCTTAACCCGTATTTATCGTCAGAACAGAGCTACGGAGCATTACCGAAGTTTATAGAACATTTACAGATGATTCGTGACAATTACTGTTCATTTTTTGAGATTGTTCATAACGTCCCTTAAATGGACCCTCGGGGCCCAATATGAGCATTAGAATCGAGTCGGGACTTAATCGAAAACTCTAAGAATTTTTCTCAAAATTTTAAAATTTTTCCAATATACAGGGCACACACGCCCGTGGTGTCAAGGGACACGCCCGTGTGACCATAAAACACGTCCGTGCTGTTGGCCGTGTCCGACCCCGTGTAACTCTCTGACTTGTGCCACACGCCCGTGTGATAGGCCGTGTGGTTAATTAAAATTTTCAAATTTAGGTGCAGGTTTCACACGGCCAAGAGACACGCCCATGTTCCAGGCCGTATAGTACACACGGTTGAGACACAGGCCCGTGTCTCTGTCCGTGTGCTCAATTCTGAGCATTCTGTTTCTCAAATTTAAGATGCAGGGGACACACGACCTAACCACACGCCAATGTACCAGGCCGTGTGCCATACACGGTTGAGACACACGGCCGTGTCTCCACCCGTGTGGACAAAAATAGGCCATTTTAAGGCCACTTTTCTCACCCTATTTACAAACAACCTGCACACAATACTTTCACATACCAATACAATCCAACCAAGCAACCAATTCAAACCAAAATGTATATAAAATATGATATATCATCATATACACATCAATATCTAATTCATACAAACATATTTAAGTCTCACAATCCCAATTCAAACTATTTCATTATCAAACCAAACCTATACATGCCATATAAACCAAAGATGTATAATAAAATCTACCGGAGTAATCTGGATAGTGTGAGTTGATATGTTGATCCGATCTTCCGAACACACGCTAATCTACAAGAAACATCAAGCACACAAATGTAAGCTTATAGAAGATTAGTAAGTTCATAGGCTTTAAAGATAAATCTTACCAAACCATTTATAAATAAACATGAAATAGAACATTTCATTAACATTTCCTACCATGCACAACTTCAATTTGATGAATACACATAATTGAGCTCAATATCAAATATTTCATAGATTCTTTCACAATAAAACTATATAATACTTACCAATACTTGTCAAATTAGAGAACGTCTTACGTATATGAGTACATCGTTTTCTTGATGCCATAGTCCAACTATGGTCTTACACATATAATATCATGGCCTTGCCATGATCTTTCACTCATAGTGCCATAATCCAATTATGGTATTGTCTTCAGGATGCCATAGCCTTGCTATGGTCTTACACTTATTCACATTTACTGCCATGGTTCAACCATGGTCTTACGTTCACAATTCCATAACCCAAACTATTGAAAGACGCATCACTATACACAACATATGGAATTCTAGATTCTGCCTGAGTTAAAACTGGAGCCTCTGTCAACATCTTCTTCAACTGATCAAAACTTTGTTGACATTCATCAGACCACACAAATTCAACATTCTTCTCTAGTAATCGGGTCATCGGTGAAGCAATCATCGAGAAATTCTTAACAAAACGGTGATAGTATCCTGCTAATCCCAAAAAACTTCGCACTTCTGTTATATTCTTTGGAATTTTCCAATTTACCACTGCAGATACTTTGCTCGAATCCACACGAATCCCTTCAGCTGATACAATATGACCCAAAAATCTAACCTTGTGGAGCCAGAATTCACATTTGCTGAACTTTGCATACAACTGATTTTCTCTCAAAATCTGTAATACAATTCTCAAGTGTTGTGCATGCTTGGATTCTGTCTTGGAATAGATTAATATATCATCAATAAACACAACTACAAATCTATCCAAATATGGTTGGAAAATTCGATTCATTAAATCCATGAAAGCAGCAGATGTATTAGTCAAACCGAATGACATTACTAAAAACTTATAATGACCATACCGAGTTTGGAAAGTAGTCTTTGGTACATCACATTCTTTAACTTTTAACTGATAATACCCGGATCTAAGGTCTATCTTTGAGAATACTGCAACACATTTCAGCTGGTCAAACAAATCATCAATACGAGGCAAAGGATATTTATTCTTAATTGTGACCTTATTCAGATGTCTGTAATCAATGCACAATCTCAAAAATTCATCTTTCTTTTTCACAAACAAGACAGGTGCACCCCAAGGAGACATACTCGGTCTGATGAACCCTTTGTCTAATAACTCTTGCAATTGTGTCTTCAATTCTTTTAACTCAACCGGTGTCATTCTGTATAGTGTTATGGATATCGGAACTGTTCCCAGAATCACATCAATCACAAACTCAACTTCACGATTTGGTGGTAAACCCGACAATTCCTCAAGAAACACATCAGTAAACTCATTAACAACTGGTAACTGTTCTAGCTTTGATTCAGAACCCCGAGTATCAAGAATATAGGCTAAAAATGCTTCATTTCATTTATGCAACAATCTCTGAGTTGATAAGGTTAAAATAATTCTAACCATTTCTTGCGGATTTGCAGACTCAACAGTAATCATTTCACCAGTCTGACATTTCAGATCAATCTATTTTTCTCTACAATTTACTACAGCATTATGCTTTGTCAACTAGTCCATTCCCAAAATAACATCAAATTCTCGAAAAGGTAGTAGCATTAAATCAGCAGGGAATTCACAGTCTTTTATTTTCAGTGGACAGTCACAACACACTAGATTAACTATCACATTTTGACCTAATGGATTAGTGACTTGAACATCATAGTCAGTAGGTTCAACAGACAATTTCTTTTCAGATGCTAATGCAGTGCATACATATGAATGTGTAGACCCAGGGTCAATCAATGCATATACAGTAACATCGAAAAGATAGAATGTACCAGCTATTACATCTGAAGTTGTTGCTTCTTCTCTAGCTCGAATAGCATATGTACGTGTAGGTGTCCAAGTTTCTGACCGAGCAGCTTTATCTCTCACATTTGAACGGGTAGCCCCAGTGGCACTGCTTTGGCCTGAGCGTTTGCTTCTTTGAGAAGTGGCTATTTGCTTTTCTTTTTGTTTATTTTCCTCTTTTTGCAGTTGATGACAGTCTTTAATGAAATGATCAGTAGCTCCATGATAAACCGAAATAGTAACATATTTTAATCCCACATTTAGTATGCTTTTGGATGAATTATCCCTTGATTTATGTAAAAAGGTGCTCTTAATCCTTTCTTTTCATGTTATATACTCAGGAAAGCACCAGGGGATGAAAAGAACGCAAAATGGGCTTAAAACGGGACAAATGAACCAAAGCATGAAACCGACACGGCCTGGACCAAAGATCACACGGCCGTGCCTCCTTAAAGATCTCGAACACGACCTGACCACGACTTACACGGGCGTGTGCCATGGGCGTATCCCTGCCGCGGCCAAGAGAAGTTTTACTCGGATTTGGATACTTGGAGGCAAAGAAACATATTCCAAAGCCTATTCAAACACCCTAGTAGGAACTCTACTTGAATTAGGATACTTTGGGGCCAAGTAAGGCATCTCGAAGTCTATATAAACACCCAAGGAGGTAACTTGTCAAGGGAGTTCGGCAGAAGCCTTCTGCCAGGGCTTTTGCCAGAGGGCGTCGTGCTAAGCCAGAGAAGGCAGATTCGTGGGGATTCACTCAGGGATAGCCAGTTGATCCATCTCAAGAAGCCGGAATTCTACTCAAGACGGCGGATCTCCTCTTCAATTCCTTCAGGGGGTTTTAGGGATTTCTTATGTTTTGTTTTATCTTTTCTCTTGAGATGTTTTTCTTTATTGTTATGAACTAAATCCTTCGGATACCCGAAGGGGATGAAACCTATGATGAATCTTGTTATTTGATTATTTGAATTATATGATAAATACTTAGTTTATTCTTAATTATGTGAGCTTAATCCAAATTTAATGTGCTTAGGTGGAGGAGGAATAGACCTCGCCAAGAGTAGATCCAACATAATTAAGCGGAGTTGATCGCAAGCCTAGAGATAGGGTGAGAGATTTTGCGGATTAGGGTGAAACCTAATATGGGAATCCATAGATCGATTTTTATTGCTATTCTAAGGGGTTATTATAAAGAGAACGAGAGTTCCACTAATTAACCTAGGGTTAGACGTTATTCGCCTCGAGAAAGGGTTTAATATACGTTAGGGAGTCTTACGGATCAAACTAAGTGAATAAATTGTATGGTTCAGTGTTAGATAACAAGTGAAGTCTAGGTGGATTCTTCCTAGGGTATCGTCTAAATCAACTGAGTTTTTCCCAAGTTATTTTCCAAAATTCATTCTTCTTTGTCTTAGAGTCTTTAGTTTAGTAGTTAATTAATTTAGATTAATAAACAAACTTCACTTATTTTAGGCTAAATAATAAAAAGAAAGTTAGTATTAGTACTTTTAGTTCCTTTGGGTTCGATAATCCGGTCTTGCCTAAACTATACTACTGTTCGATAGGTGCACTTGCCTTTAATCGTTGTCAGAGTTAGTTTCCAGGTTCGATCATTCTTTTATAAATTTTAAAACTCTGATTTACAGCGATCACTCCACATTTAAAACAAGCTCCCATTTTGCTTCTGCATTCACCTGGATCAGATTTTTCACAATACTTACACCTAGGCCTGGGAACATTTTGAACACTGCTAACACTAGCTGCAGGTTTAACAGTTACCCCAAATTCCTGCTGAGTTACTTTATTTCTATTTGATCTTTCCAGCATTAAAGTAGACCGGCTAGAATCATCTATAAACTTTTAACCGGAAATGATGAAAATGACTTGGAGGAACTTCTCTTATAGGATTCTTTATTTCTTCTTTCCCGTTGTATTTTTATATTATACACCTCTTCTATCTTTTGAGCACGATCAGACAGAACAACAAATTCACGTATCTCTGTACCCCCAATCATCATTTTGATCTCATCATTTAATCCATCCTCGAATCGAATACACATTTCCTCCTCAGATGGTACAATGTCTCGAGCATATTTACTGAGATATACAAACTCTCTCTCATACTCAGCTACTGTTCGATTCCCTTGTCGCAGATCAAGGAATTCCCTTTTTTTTTTTATCCAGATATCTCTTACCTACATATTTCTTTTTAAACTCAGCCTGGAAAAATTCCCAGGAAAGTTTCTCTTCTGGTACCACAGCTTCTATTGTCTCCCACCAATTGTATGCTTCTTCTTTTAATAAGGAAACAACACATCTCAAATAATCATCTGAAGAACAAGCTATTTGTTTAAAAACTCTTACTAAATTCTGTAGCCAGTATTCAGCTTTGACTGGATCATCATCTGATCTTCCCCGAAATTCTTCGACCCCAAACTTTCTGAGCTTTTCTATTGGAGTACTCTTACTAGGTTCAGCTGCCACAGGAGGTGGAGGGCAACCGGGGGTGCTACTGGTGGTGCATTAGGGGAAGGAGGTTGCTGAGTCCTATTTCTTTCTTACATCATATCATTAAACCATTGATTCATAACTCCATAGATCATATTTTTAAGTTCTTGTTCTTACATCATAGAAATTGGAACGTTACTACTTGTCCCTTGTTCAGATGTCTGTACTCTACTATTCGCTTCATCTTGTTCAGCACGTTCAGGTCTATCTGACATCTTTACAATCTATAGGAAAAATAAAGATTAGATCGGATCATACACATCACACTATCACAGATTTTTATGGCATATATTTTTAGATACTTTACACATTTCATTCATTCCGAGAATCGGCTAAACTGAAGCTCTGATACCCATAAGACCTGAACGTATTGAACAAGATGAAGCGAATAGTAGAGTACAGACATCTGAACAAGATGAACGTATTTAACTCTTTGAATTAAAGTGCAACATTATTTTAGGCAATTTTTTCGCTTCAAATGCATCTAAGTTAGTATAGCTTTCGAAATATGAGAATTGTCTCGAAAATTCTCTGAGGCACAGAAAAATGTAACAGAATCAACTCAAAACGAAAAAATCAACAAGACAGTTAAAAAGTCACAGGAAAACAATACACACAAAGTATTTGAGTAAATACTCTTAGTATATTCTTAACTCAAGAATAATTAAATACAATAGAATGGTTACAAATGTGGGGAAAGCCTTTATTTATAGTTGAGCTCTATCATAATCAACGGTGCAGATTGAGTTACATCGACGGTCGAGATTAGAGCATATCTATAATAGAGAGTCTTAAGGGATTTAAACTCTATATAATCTTATCCCTTTTAGGATTTACACTATTTACCTTGGTAACTCTAGTTTTATTGGAGTTTTTCATCGGACCATCAAGTAAATGTGCTTAATCATGGATTCACAAATCGAGTCAATTAATGTGGATCAAATAAGTCTCATTTAATAAGCTGACCTCTATAAGACATTATGTGCACAATAATCTAAAATCCTGATTTGCGACTCGTGACATAAGAATATAGTATAATGCAAATATTAGAATGTGAAATCATTGAATAACCCATTTTCCTAAATTACCGAATGAAGCTAAATTTAAACAAACATCTATAATATTTATATAAAATATATATATACTGTACAAGCCCAATTTTGCCCGGGCCCGTCAGAAACCAAACAAACCAAAATTAAAACCAAATTTAAACCCCAAATTACCCCAACCCATTTTACAACCCACAACCCAAACTAAAAAAAACAAATGACCCCCCCCCAAAAAAAACCCTAGCCCAAATCTAAAGAAACCCAAAACTTAAAAATTTTCAGAAAAAAACCTAGCCCCCTAAACCTAGTGCCGCCCTAAGCTTCTGACTTCTGATCGCCGTCCCATCCACCGCCTCTGGCCACCGCCATCCACTTGCACCGTCACCTGCAAGCATTAAAGGAAGAGGAAAGTAAATAATTGTAAAAATCGGCTGTAAAAGCCGATCTAAAATCCATTGTAGAGGATTCGGACAGTTTTTATTAATATAATAACAATATATTTTCAAATACGAAAAGAAGCAGAGATTAAGCATAAAAAAGGGAGAACCAAAATGCAAAATCAGATCAGTAACTTTAGGAGGTGATTTTATTTTATTTTTTTAATTTTCTTTTCTTTATTTTACTTTGAATCCTCTTTTACAAATATATATATATATATAAGTATTAAGCAAAAAAAAAAAAGGAGGAATTTTACCTTGAAGCGCGCTTGCACGTACTACGTGTCACGCGTGATGAAGAGCTGGCGGCGGTCGGAACCGGACCCTCGCCGGAGGCCCATCCCTGCAGAGAGAAATATAAGGACGGGGGAAGTTTTTTTTCTGAACTAGGGTTAAAATGATTTTTTTTTTTAATTTTTTTTTGCCTTTTATAGGCGCATAAAACGACGCCGTTTTGGTCGGCGCACCTAAGCCCCAAAACGACGTCGTTTTGCCCTAGGATCCGCGTGTTGACCCGACCCGCCCAGGAGGATCCGCGTGTTTTTATTTTTGGGGCTAATTGCATTTTTGGTCCTTCCGCTTTTTCATTGCCTTGTAATCAAGTTTTTCCTATTTTTAATTTTTACCCCGAACTTTTGTTTGGATTTCAATTGAGTCCTACCCGATGCTGTGCGCTTGGAGGAGAGGGGTTATTTCCATTTTGGTCCCTCCTGGTTATTTTCGAATACAAATAGATTCTTGGCCTTTTATTTTTATTTCAGATTTACCCCAAAAGTCCGCTTTTAATTCGACTTTAGTCCTTTTTGATGATTATTTTGACTACTTTATTATTAAATTAATTACTTTTAATATTATTATTGTTATTATATGTACTATCATTAATGTTATTACTATTATATTTATTATTATTGGTATTAATCTTAATTTGTACCATTATTATTTTAATGTAATTATATTATATTTAAAAATTGTTTTAAATATTATTCGTAACATTATTTTTTACTATTTTATTATCCATCATATTTATTTTTGTTATTGTTATTATTATACTCACTATTTTTATTTACTTTATTTCTAACATTATTATTACATTGTATTTGCTTTTTGTATACGTTATTATTATAATATTTATAATTTATTATTGTTGTTACTACTATTATTTTCATTATTATAATTTTTATTATTCTCTTTTATCACTAGTATTATATATATATTGTTCATACTAATATAGTATCATTACCTTTTTTTAATATTATTATTACATTTCTTTATTTATTTACTCGAAATTTATGTTATATATATATATATATTTTACCTTGCTCATTTTATTTCCGAAGTTCACATCGTTATTCTTTTCACACATGTAGCATCGTATTTTCACATTACTACTTGTCACATTAACTCTTACCCGATACACCAAGTTTTAAAATAATCGATATTTCGTATTAGAGATTCGAGAAAATCGTGCCCTAACTTACTAGGTTCCGGTTTCTCTCATTTAATCTGAATAACGAAATATCCTTTTTAAAATCGCAATACAAGTTTTGAATAAAATGCTTATCTTCAGAGATTCAAGGTGTTGTGCTCTAACTTACTGGCCATGACATTTTGTTATCTCGAGATAAGGGTTTCTAAAAATAACAAAGGCAACGTTCTGAATTTGGTATTTTGAGAAATTATGCCCTAACTTACTGGGTTCCGATTTTTCATTTGATCCAAATAACCGAATATCCTTCTTAAATTCAAATACATAAGTTTTTAAAAGTTAAAAGACAAGCTCAGTTTCAGGAATTCGAAATGTTGTACCCTAACTCACTGGGCGTGACATTTTACTTCTTCGAAATAAGAGGGTCTTAGCATCCATTTATCCAAGTTTTCTTTTAAATAAAGAGGATCGTATTTTAAAATCTTTTCAAATTTTCTACATAAAGACATCAAATAATCAATTAGGTACCAATTTTGGGCGTATCGAGGGTGCTAACCCTTCCTCGTACGTAACCGACTCCCGAACCCGTTTTCTGGATTTCGTAGACTAAAAAATTATCGTTTTAGTAGATTACAAATTTTATTAAAATGACCAAATTACAAGGTGACCCGATCACACCTCATCAAAAAAGATTGGTGGCGACCCACGTTTTTCATTTTTATTTTCGAAACCAAAGTCGACCCCGTTTTCAAAAAAAATGGTTACGACAGCTTGGCGACTCCACTGGGATATTAGAGAGTCGAGCCGTAAAATTGATTGTTTCCTATCTTGTTGTCGAAAATTGAAAATTTGATTTGAAAAATTACGATCCTTTTATTGCATTTGTTCGTATTATTATTTCATAATTATTATGGTTTGAGTCTCGCATCACATTGCATAGGGACCATTTTGGTCTTACCCTTTTAAGTGGGAGTGAGAAGCTACTCATTCGTGAGGTTTTCACCTCCGTGTAGGATAGTGGATCGCTTTCGGGATACATCCGTACCTATGTCTTCGTGATATTTTCATCTCCGTGTAGCCATAGGGAAATGTGTCCCCCTGACGGGTGTTCTGTGTTGTTTATTTCTCTTATACTAACGTGTTTTCTTTTGTTTTGATTGCATTGCATTGCATCATCATAAAAAGGAGGTGTTGATTAATATTCGATTGCTAAATAGAGGAGTTTGTCATAGGAAAACGAATTTCTTGATAAAGTGGATTATAATACGGTT
The DNA here is from genome assembly GCA_025698515.1 of Gossypium sturtianum. NCBI lineage: Eukaryota > Viridiplantae > Streptophyta > Magnoliopsida > Malvales > Malvaceae > Gossypium > Gossypium sturtianum. Next base: position 160,357,435 of record CM046955.1, on the reverse strand, counting down.
GTCCGGACATGGTCTAAGTAAACACAACGGAAGAAGGTTGATAGTCCGCAGAGGAATGCAAAACCTTGCCCGAAGGATTCAAATTGACAAAGACTGTGCAAGAGCCGTCATGTCTCGAATTTCTTAAAGAAGCTTATGAACATCGCGAAGGATAAGTGAGTGAAGAGTCACGACCGGGATCAAGCAACAAGGAGCTAGAAGAGGCATCTATTGAGAAAGTTCACGGGACACGACCATAACATCCGAATGCAAAGAAAAGGATTGGTGTCTTCACCTGGACTATGAGGGCAATGCCGTGTGTGTAATCCATTTTATGTAAAGATATTTGTTTTCTAGAAAAGTTCTTCTAATGGAATTGAATTCAGAATCAACGTCTCTCTTTCTTCTAGCATTCATTTCATTTCATGCATTTGCATTACATCATTTGCATTGCATTTTGTGCATTAGATTTTCACATAAGGTCCCTAATTAGGTAAAATTATTTCAGTAATCTAGAAACTGAAAAAAATCAACCAAGCACGCATCCTTACGGTACAAGAAGAAAAACTGAAGCAATGGGTAAAAGACTAGAGAGGTTGGAACAAATGCAGAAGGAGATGCAAGAACATATGCAAGCACAAATGCAAGAGCAGCTGGTTAAGATCTAGCAAGACATGATGGACAAAATAATGGAATCTAAGAGAAATATGATGACTCAAATGACTCATATAACGCAGCTGTTGAATGGGCTTATGGATAAAGGAAAGAGCTCCATGGTTAACGCTGAGGAGAATGCTGAGTATCCTCAATATCCCCCCTGGTTTTACTCCACCACATGTACAGGCACACCTGAGATAAATCCACAAAGACCATCTGTTACTATCAGGCCACAACAGTTTCAGGCCGGAGCCTCGATACCAATAAATTTTCAGGCTGGCTCAGGCTCTATCCCTAGCAATAATTCAAATAATCCAATTGTTCCTGATTTGGATGAAGTGGTAGAGGAGGAAAGAGCAAAGACAAAATCACAAAAGCAATTCGAAGAACGGTGTAAGTGGCTAGAGGAGGAGTTTAAAGCAATGGAAACTACTGATTATCGTTGTGGGATCGATGCAAAGGATTTAAGCTTGGTCCCAGATCTGGTGCTCCCACTGAAGTTTAAAATACCAGAGTTTGAAAAATACAATGGGACTAGCTGCCCTGAAGCTCACATAACGATGTTCTGTCGGAGAATGATAGGATATGTCAACAACGACCAGTTATTAATCCACTATTTTCAAGACAGTCTGACCGGGTCTACGACCAAATGGTACAATCAGTTAACCCGTTCCCAAATTGGTTCATGGAAAGACTTGGCTCAAGCTTTCATAGAATAATACAGCCACGTGACAGACATAGCACCCGGCAGGATTACACTCCAGAACATGGAGAAGAAGACAAGCGAGCTTCAGCAAGATGCCCATGCCCGATGGAGGAAATGGCGACGGAAGTCCAACCACCACTCTTAGAAAAAGAGACGACCATGCTCTTCATCAGTACTTTGAAGGCTCCCTTCATCAACCACATGTTGGGAAGCGCTACTAAAAGCTTTTTTGATATCGTAATGTCTGGGGAGATGATAGAAAATGCGATAAAATGTGGGAAGATTGAAGCAGGGGAAGGCACCAAGAGATCAGCCCCTAGAAAGAGGAAGAATGAGGTGAATAATATGAGTACGTATAGCAAGGGTCATTCGAGAGCGATCATGGTGAGCCAGCCAAAAACAACAACCACTAATCATCAGGGTCCCCCGAGACAAGAATCCACTACAAGGGTGAACACCGAAAGGATACAGTTCACGTCTATACCCATGACGTATAGAGAGCTGTACCAAAACCTCTTTGAAGCACATGTGGTGTCCCCTTACTACTTAAAATCGCTGCAACCCCCATTTCCCAAGTGGTATGACGCAAATGCCTAATACGAATATCATGCTGGAATCGCGGGCCATTCAATTGAAAATTGCACCGCGTTCAAGAAAGTAGTCGAAAGGCTAATAAAAATGGGGATCGTAAAGATTGACGACCCACCCGTACCAAATGTGGCGGGAAACCCCTTACCTAATCATACTAATCAATGAGTAAATGGAATAAATGAAAGTGGAGGCAGAAGAGTTGCAATTCCTTGAAGAAGTCAGAGAGGGAATCAGGGAATAAAAGTTTCCAAGCCTTTACGTACTTGGGAGTGTTTTGAACAATGGGACTGTGGAAGAGATCATTGTATTTTTTAGAGCCAAATTCGGAGTAATGTCAACACGCTTATTGCTCTAAGCCTAGGAGCAATAAGAATCTTTTTGTGAAATGGGCTTATGTTCAACATCTATATTTTCAATGAAAATGCATTTTTGTATCTCACTTTGAGAAAATATTCTTTTATTCCTTTATTTCATTCATGTTCATACCACATAAATAATTATTCTTAGATTCATTTGTTCTTTGAATATTCTTTCGTACCTACAACAGGTCCCTAGATATCAACGAAATGAGTGACGCTGCTACTGACTCAGAGTCTACATTTGAGTAAGATATGTGTCTAGAGGGATCTCAGGACTTTGGAGACGTCAGAGATTGTAACCCATCTCCTGATTTGTTAAGGATGGTAGAGCAAGATGAAAAACAGATCCTACCTTACAAAGAGTCAGTGTGAGCCTAGGAGAAGAGAAATAGGTGAAGATCGGAGCCTGTATCACCACAGAGACAAAGCGAGACGTCATTGAGTTATTCCAAAAATTCAAAGATGTTTACGCATTATCATATCAAGATATGCCTGGGCTACTAAGACATGTGGATGCTGTTAAGGCTAAGAAAATCTTAGAAGAGGAACACATGTTAATGGCTTTACAATGGCCAGGCAAATCATGAGGTTCAGGTACTGCTGGTCCACCATGGAAGGGGATTGCATCAGCTATACCAAGAAATGCCATAAGTGCTAAATTTACGGAGACAAGATTCATGTGCCTCATTCATCTCTTTAGGACATCTCTATGGCCTTTGTGGGGCATGGATGTCATGGGGCCAATCATGCCAAAAGCTTCTAACGAGTACCGATTCATCTTCGTGGTCGTCAATGACTTCACCAAGTGGGCAGAAGTTGCTTTATATGCCGATGTCACGAAGTCGGCAGTCAGCAAATTCTATGTCAGTATAGTATCCCAAAAGGGGATCATATCTGACGATGCATTAAATTTGAACAACAGCGCGACATCAAAAGTTCGTAGTTTGTTCAAGATTAAATATTGTATCGACCCAAAATGAACGGTAAAAAAAAAGATCACCGGGAAAAAGATTGAGACTCATTATAAGACCCAATTTTTGCCCGGTCCATTTTAAAACCAAAAATTAAAAAACCCCAAAAAAAATTATTATTATTATAAAAGTCCATTAAAGTGTCCAAACAGTCCATTACAAAATTAACAGGCTCAGAATTTAGCCTAAACCTAAAATTCTAAACCCAGGCCCAAAATTAAGCCAACTTTCAGCAGATGGAACCCTAGCCCCGCAACCATGCGCCGCATGCTTTCAGCCGCCGTACATCCATGCATGAGCCACCACCGCCTCCACGCCACATCAGCTCCTCAGTACGGCTTTCGTACAACGCCACGTGCGCCTCCTCCACATCTATACCTACAAATCAAATACGACAAAATAGAAAGGGGGGTGGACAGAGAGAATAAGAGAAATTTAGCTATTTTGTATTTTTTTCGATTATTTTATTTTTGGCTATATAAAGTCGATAAAAAATCTATAATAGGGGGGATCCCCATCTTTTTATGTAAAAACACTGATTCATATATAGAGGATACGAAAAAAGAAAGAAAAGGTGATTTTCCTATTCGAGTTTTCTTTCAAAATTTTCGATTCTATTTTTCGACTGGCGTTTTCTTTCACTTTTTTTTCTTTTATCTTTTTTACAAATTGACTTCAAATGAAATCGGGGAAGGGAGTTTACCTGTATTTGCCCCTTTGAATCGTGACGGTAGCGGAGGTGCTAGGCGCCGATGAAACCCCTGGGTTGACTGAAAAGGCAGAAAGGTGGAGAAGTCGGAGAAAGAAAAGGGTTTTCTAAAATTGGTTATGAGAAAATGATAGGTAGAATGAAGTTGTTAGGGCAAATTTTCGGTACATATATGTATGACTAAAACGGTAGCGTTTTGGGCGGTGAGGGTTAACATTTGAAACGGCGTCGTTTCATAACTACCCGACGACCCGATCCAAAACCCACAGGATCCGTGCGATTCTGCAATAAATGGATAATTTGCGCGTTCGATCCCTCTTTTTTCATATTGCTATTTGATTAGATCTGTTACGTTTTTTTTATTTTTTGATTGAGCTCTGTAAATTGCTCACCAATCCAGTTTGGTCCAATCCGTACGCAGCGTTTTTGTAAATGGAAATATTGCACTTTTACTCCCCATTTATTTATGCGTATTTTATTTTGATCCTTGGTTCTGTTTTAATAATTTTATTTATTTATAAATTAGCCTTTTAATTTTATCTTTCTTCCGATTAAGTATTTTTTTAGCTTTTGTTTATAATTTTTGCAAAATTCTTTATGATATTAAATTTATTCATCTTTAGACATTGTTTTAATAAACTGTTTTGAATTATTTTATTGATTTTTCAACGTTTTAATTTGTTTTATTTTCTATATGTACATATTTTTTATGTATATTTTAAACATTTAATTTCAAAATCATATATTATGTATTTCTTTGATGACTTATATAATCTCTTTATATGTTATTATTTTGTACATACATACATATATAATAATAAGAGTTTTTATACATATTATTGATTCTTACATTATTTTATGTATATATTTCCTTTTAAACTTATATATATATTTAGTTTCTCTTAAAATTATTTATGTATATATATATTTAAATGCATAATTTCTTTTTAAAATATGTATCTAATGAGTTCATTCATAAATTATTTCATTTTTAAATAATTCCAAAGTGTAAACTTCATATCCAATTTATTTTAGTTGCTTTAAGTTTATTTGATTTGCCTTTAAAGTTTTTGTTTGACATTGTTAAATTTTGTAAGAGTATTGTATAATTTGTTGATCAATATTTTTAAATTCGTGTATTTCATGATTAATGTTTACGCATATTATCCTTGTATTGTATTTCAAACTCCAACATATTCAAACCTTTTCTAAATATTTTATTACATTAAAAATAAAATTTGAGCCAATTTTAAGAACGAGGCAATATTTGTGTGTTTAGAAGTACGAAAAATTACATCCTAACGTGCTGGGTGTAGATTTTCCGTTCAACTAAATACCCAAGTACCCTTTTTTTACATGTTTTGAAAATCAAAGATGATCTCGGTGTCAGAGTATAAATGTGTTATATCCTAACGTGCTGGGTGTGATACTTTTATCTCTTTGAAACGAGTTAATCTTGAGATTCAATTCCAATTTAATTAACCTTTTTCCAAAGTTTTTGACCCTAAATATTTTCAAGTTTTTGACGTTAGGACAACATTAATCAATTTGGTACCAACCCTGGGCGTTGTAAGGGTGCTAACCCTTCCTTGCACGTAACCGACTCCCGAACTCGTTTTCTCTAATTTCGCAGACCAAGATATTTTTATAGGTGATCCGATCACACCTAAACAAAAAAGATTGGTGGCGACTCCCTATTTTTAAAAGTCGATCCCCCTCATTTTTTCAAACTCCGATAAAAAATGGTTTCGACAGCTTGACGACTCCACTGGGGACTTGGTTGAGCGTCAGGCCATAAATTGATTAATTCTTGTCCTTTTGAATGAAATTTGGAAAATTTGTTAAAAAAAATCATCATGTTTCTTTTAATGCATTTGCAATAATGTCGAGTCTCATAAAATATTTTGGCATTGCATTGCATGACCGTTGTGGTCATACCTTTAAGTGGGAGTGAGAAACTCAGCTTTCGTGAGGTTTTCACCTCCGCACGGGCTAGTGGACTGCTTCCGGGATACATCCGTACCTATGTCTTCGTGAGGTTTTCACCTCCGCATGGGCATAGGGAAATGTATCCCCCTGAACCGAACTTGATCCATATGAGCCTATAATGGGTGAGGATTGAGGAATCTGCTGGTTCAGGTACCCATTCTCTAGAACCAAGCCGCATATAGCAGCCCTAAGAGCCTACCCGGTCAGGTGTTCTATGTTGTTTATTTCTCTAACATGTTACTTTTAGTTTCGAGTGCATTGCATTGCATTCATTCCATGCATTTGCATTGCATTCATTCCATGCATTTGCATTGCATTACATCATATGCGTTAGATTTCATGAGAAGACCCTGATTGGTTGAAATTATTTCAGCATTAACCTTGACACCGGTAAAACCAAACATCCCTACGGTACCCGAATCAAGATGAAAGATATGGATCAGAGATTAGAGAAGCTTGAACAACTCCAAAGGGAGATGCATGATAAACTTCAGCTGCAAATGTAAGAGCAGCTTGCTAAGATCCAGCAGGATATGATAGACCGAATGATGGAATCACAAAAGAGTATGATGACTCAATTAACTCAACTACTGGCAGGAGGAGTGGACAAAGGAAAAACCCCCATGGTTAACACTGGTGAAAATAGTGAGGAACGACTATATCTTTCGGGTTGCACCCCGACACATCCTGAAGTGCATCCACGAAAGACATCCATCATAATTAAACCTCAACAATTTCAAGAAGATGTTTCGATACCGGCCAACTTCCAAACGGGATCAGGTTCTAACTTAGGGGATCATCCAATTAATGTTGTTATTCCTGACTTTGATGAGACAGCAGGGAGAGAAAGGGCAAGGGCTGAATTGCCAAAACAGTTAGAGGAGCGATGTAAATGGTTGGAAGACAAATTTAAGGCCATGGAAAGCGCTGATAGGCAGCATGGAATCGACGCTAAATATCTAAGTTTGGTGCCAGATCTAATACTTCCCCACAAATTCAAGGTGCCAGAATTTGAAAAATACAATGGGGCTACTTGCCCAGAGGCTCACATAACTATGTTTTGTCAGAGAATGACTGGGTACGTTAACAATGACCAACTACTAATTCATTGCTTCCAGGACAGTCTGGCGGGAGCAGCATCTAAATGGTACAATCAGTTGAGCCGTACCGAAATTCGTTCTTGGAGGGATTTAGCACAGGCATTTATGAAGCAGTACGGTCACGTAACAGATATGAACCCTGATAGAATTGCCCTGCAAAACATGGAGAAAAAACCAAGCGAGAGTTTTCGGCAATATGCACAAAGGTGGAGAGAGGTTACCATACAGGTCCAGCCACCTCTTCTGGAGAAAGAAACCACTATGCTCTTCATCAACACCTTGAAAGCCCCATTTATCACTCATATGCTAGGGAGCGCTACAAAAAGCTTCTCAGACATCGTAATGACTGGCGAAATAATTGAGAATGTCATAAAGAGTGGTAAAATAGATACGGGGGAAAGTACCAAGAGATCAACCCCGGGAAAGAAAAAAAATGAGGTAAACAATGTGGGAGCATACAGTAAAGGTTATTCAAAGCAAGTTACTGTAGGATCACCAAGGACGACAACTACTAGTCTTCAGACTCCTTCAAGGAATGAATCTAGTCAAAGGATGAACACAAAAAAGCTTCAGTTCACTCCTATTCCAATAACATACCAAGAGCTATATCAGAGATTGTATGACACACACGTGGTGTCCCCTTTCTACCTGACACCATTGCAGCCCCCGTACCCCAAGTGGTACGACGCAAATACCCAATGTGACTATCATGCGGGAATTTCGGGGCATTCAATAGAAAATTGCACTGCCTTTAAGAAAGTCGTGGAAAGGCTTATTAACATAGGGGTTGTGAAGCCCGATGAGCTGAACGAAGCAGTAAATTGAAGGAGGGGGCAAGAGAGTTGCGATTTCTTGAAGAAGCCATCAGAAGCCTAGAAATCGGGAAGTCAGAACACCAATGGCATATCCAAAGAGTGAACCAAGGAATAAAAGTTTTCCAAGCATCGGCCTTTATATACTCGGGAGCGTTTTGGACAATTGGACTGCGAAAGAAATTCCTGTAGTATTTAGAGCTTACCTAGAGTAATGTACAAAACGCACTTGTTGCTTTAAGCCTAGAAGTAATAAGATTTCTTTTGTGAAATAGGCTTGTGTCCAGAGTTTTTATTTCAATAAAATGCATATTTTTGAGCAAATATTTTTATTCTTTACATCTCATACTGAACATTCTTTGGTTTTTTTAGAATATTCTTTCATTCTTTATTCATGACCATACCCTACAAATAAATCATCCTTAGAATCATTTATTCTTTAGAATTTGTTTTCGTACCTACAATAGGTACCCAAATATCAAGACATGAGCAACGCTATTGCTGACTCCATTTTTGAATGAAATATGGGTCTAAGGGATCTCAAGACTTTGAAGATGACAGAAATTGTAATATATCTTATGATTTGTTAATACTGGATGAAAAGTGGATCCTACGTTGCGAGCTAAGGAAGGAGATGAAGATCAAAGCCTCGCTCGATGCAGAAATAAGATTTTCTATATGTGGGGCATAGATGTTACCAAACCAGTCTCATCAAAAGCTTCTAGTCAACATCGATTCACTTTCGTGGATGTCGGTTACTTCACTAAGATGGTAAAAGTCACTTCATGTGCCAACATTACAAAGTCGATAGTCGTCAGAACAAAAAAAAAACAAAAAAAAACAAAAAATACCGAAAAAAAATGATGTCGAAAAGATCATATTTAACCGTACAATGTCAAAAGTTTGCGGTCTGTTCAAAGATCAGGTGCCACATCATAGTGCAGTAAAGGCAGCCAAAAAGAAAAACAAAAGATCAAAAAGACCGAGACTTGTAAAGATTGGCATACAGAAGTTACTATTTGCCCTCTATGCTTATCAAATGTTGGCCAGGAATTTCACCGGGGCAACATATTTCTCATTGGTTTCGCCCATTGAAGTCGAAATCCCTTTTTTCCGAGTTTTATCAGAACTGAAGTGGGATGAGGTAGAATGAATCCAATCCCAATGTATAGCTATCTGTTACAGTCAGATGATGCGGGTTTCCGACGAAGAGGTTCATCCTAGAAAGGGGGACCTGATATTGAAGAAGATCATTCATATATAAAATGACTTCAGAGAAAAATGGAGGCCAAACTAGAAAAGACTTTATGTAGTGAAAAAAGGTCTATTCTGGAAACATTGTCCAAAATAGATGGCATAGATATGCCTAATCCGATGAATTCAGTCAAAAAGTACTTTATTTAAAGGAGAGGCTAAGGTGAAAACCCGCAAAGGGGCACTCTAAAAAAAAATCAATCAAAAAGAAGAAAAAGGAGAGGCCAAGGCGAAAACCCGCAAAGGGCGCTTTGAGACCAAAGGGGATTTGAGTAGAAAACCCGAAAAAAGGCAGCTCAAATTTTGTTCGAAAGTGGGGCATACAATGAGGAAATATGTTACGTCTTGGGGCATCGACAAAGTACTCCGGATCCCCTAAACACATATTGAGCTTAAAATGGTAGTCAAGAAGTTTGAACAGAGAAGCTCAGGCTGCGATATCTGGGGCACCTAGTTTCCATCTTACCCATTCTGAATTCGCTATCTTTAATTATTTTATTCATTTCAAAATACACTACCAATAAACTTCATTTGATTGCATTTTGCTAGCTTTGCTTAACTTATTTGTTTCGAGCTATGCTCCTAATTAATTTCCTTCTTGTCCATGGTTATGATCTTTTTCAAGCATTTTGCATTGAAATAACGATTAGTGGACTAATAACATTTTCATAAAATGAGTTTCGCATATTACTTTGGAAGCTTCTAAATAATACAAGAAACTGAAACAGGACTATTGTTTAAAAACTCACCAAGTTTAAGGAAGAGTCTAAACTGAGATTTTCTCTTCGGATTTTTGTCAAAAATGGTGGTTGAACAAACGACAAGATATTGCGTTAATGATACAATCCTGACGAAAAAATAGGCAATGTTAACCCAAGTGTAAAAGGGGAATCATTCGCAAGAAAAACATGATATTTTGCATCCATGCAAATATCATGTATACACATTTGGTTAGGTCATCTGGGGAGCGATCAGTTGATTGAACAAGTTACAGTCATCTACCCCTAAGTTGCAGTGGCATGGATGGAAAATGATACAAGTCATGTACCCTTGAATAGTAATGGGATGGATGGAAGAAGAAACAAATCCTACATTTTGGAGTTGCAGTGGATGCGATTCAGATCTTATACCCCTAAGTCACAATGAGATGAACCCCGGAGTTACAGTGGGGCAAATCTATTGAGCAAGATATAATCGTCTTCTCGAGTTTTCTGTTGAAAATACCAGCCTAACAAGATGGCAGCGTGATACATCAGTGATAAAGCCTTAATAGACAATGAATGATGAAACCTTAAACTTGTAAAAAGAGATCATTCTCATGAAATTCTGCATTCATGTAAAACACATTCGGTTAGGAGCATTTGATTCATTCCAACCATTGCATCCTAATCCTTAAACATTTAAAAAGAGATCAGTCTCATGACATTCTGCATTCATACAAATGTCATCCATAAGACACATCTATTTAGGGGCATTTGATTCATTACAATCATTGCATCCTAATCTTTGTAAAAAGACCATTCTCATGACACTCTGCGTTCATGCAAATGTTGTTCATGCAAATGTCGTCCATAATACGTTTAGTTAGGAGCATTAGATTCATTCTGATCATTACATCCTAACCACTTTGCATAAGCATAAACACAAAACTGATCTTACAGGACAAGTCCCCTAGAGGATGTTGTCGCAATATTGGTGAATTCGAAGATCTTATCTCCCTGAGTTTGCAGTGGAGCAGATTGAAGATAGCAGATCTGACAATCCTGAAGTTGCAGGAGCAGATCGAAGACATCAGATCTTGCCTTCCCGAGTGAAACAGATTGAAGACATCAAATCTTGTCTCCCTGAGTTTGCAATGGAGCAGATTGAATATAGCAAATCTGGCAATCCTGAAATTGCAGGAGCAGATTGAATATAGGAAATCTGACAATCCTGAAGTTGCAGGAGCAGATTGAAGATAGCAAATCTGGCAATCCTGAAGTTGCAGGAGCAGATTGAAGATAGCAAATCTGGCAATCCTGAAGTTGCAGGAGCAGATTGAAGATAGCAAATCTGGCAATCCTGAAGTTGCAGGAGCAGATTGAAGATAGCAAATCTGGCAATCATGAAGTTGCAGGAGCAGATTGAATATAACAAATCTGGCAATCCTAAAGTTGCAGGAGCAGACTGAAGATAGCAGATCTGGCAATCCTGAAGTTACAGGAGCAGATCAAAAACATCAGATCTTGTCTCCCTGAGTTTGCAGTGGAGTGGATTGAAGACAGCAGATCTGGCAATCCTGAAGTTGCAGGAGCAGATTGAAAGTCTGATTTCCTTGAGTGGATCGAAGCGTTAGTTCTCAGGCCCCTGAAGATGCAGCGGGATGGAACGAAGCTACTCGAAGAAGAAAAGCACTGAAAGAGGCATGACCAGACAAAATTGGCCCTTTTTGAAGTCTTTGCTCTATTCTCGTTACACGACAATTAGCAAAGAGGGGCAGCTGTAAGACCCAATTTTTGCCCGGCCCATTTTAAAACCAAAAATTAAAAAACCCAAAAAAAAATTATTATTATAAAAGTCCATTAAAGTGTCCAAACAGTCCATTACAAAATTAACAGGCCCAGAATTTAGCCCAAACCTAAAACACTAAACCCAGGCCCAAAATTAAGCCAACTTTCAGCAGATGGAACCCTAGCCCCGCAACCATGCGCCGCATGCTTTCAGCCGTCGTACATCCACGCGTGAGCCACCACCGCCTCCACGCCACATCAGCTCCTCAGTACGGCTTTCGTACAACGCCACGTGCGCCTCCTCCACATCCATACCTACAAATCAAATATGGCAAAACAGAAAGGGGGTGGACAGAGAGAATAAGAGAAATACAGCTATTTTGTATTTTTTTCGATTATTTCATTTTTGGCTATATAAAGTCGATAAAAAATCTGTAATAGGGGGATCCCCATCTTTTTATGTAAAAACACTGATTCATATATAGAGGATACGAAAAAAAAAAGAAAAGGTGATTTTCCGGTTCGAGTTTTCTTTCAAAATTTTCGATTTTATTTTTCGATCATGCGTTTTCTTTCACTTTTTTTCTTTTATCTTTTTACAAATCGACTTCAAATAAAATCGGGAAGGAGTTTACCTGGATTTGCCCCTTTGAATCGTGACGGTGGCAGAGGTGCTAGGCGCGATGAAACCCTGGGTTGACCGAGAAGGCGGAAAGGTGGAGAAGTCGGAGAAAGAAAAGGGTTTTTCAAATTGGTTTTGAGAAAATGATAGGTAGAATGAAGTTGTTAGGGCAAATTTTTGGTACATATATGTATGACTAAAACGGTAGCATTTTGGGCGGTGAGGTTAACATTTGAAACAGCGTCGTTTCATAACTACCCGACGACGACCGATCCAAAACCCACGGATCCGCGATTACGCAATAAATGGATAATTTATGCGTTCGATCCTCTTTATTCATATTGCTATTTGATTAGATCTCACACGTTTTTATTTTATTTTTTGATTGAGCTCAGTAAATTGCTCGCCATTCCGATTTGGTCCAATCCGTACGCAGCATTTTTGTAAATGGAAATATTGCACTTTTACTCCCCATTTATTTATGCGTATTTTATTTTGATCCTTGGTTATGTTTTAATAATTTTATTTATTTATAAATTAGCCTTTTAATTTTATCTTTCTTTCGATTAAGTTTTTTTTAGCTTTTGTTTATAATTTTTGCAAAATTCTTTATGATATTAAATTTATTCATCTTTAGACATTGTTTTAATAAACTGTTTTGAATTATTTTATTGATTTTTCAACGTTTTAATTTGTTTTATTTTATATATGTATATATTTTTATGTATGTTTTAAACATTTAATTTCAAAATCATATATTATGTATTTCTTTGATGACTTATATAATCTCTTTATATGTTATTATTTTGTACATACATACATATATAATAATAAGAGTTTTTATACATATTATTGATTCTTACATTATTTTATGTATATATTTCCTTTTAAACTTATATATATATTTAGTTTCTTTTAAAATTATTTATGTATATATATATATTTAAATGCATAATTTCTTTTTAAAATATGTATCTTATGAGTTCATTCATAAATTATTTCATTTTTAAATAATTCCAAAGTGTAAAATTCATGTCCAATTTATTTTAGTTGCTTTAAGTTTATTTGATTTGCCTTTAAAGTTTTTGTTTGACATTGTTAAATTTTGTAAGAGTATTGTATAATTTGTTGATCAATATTTTTAAATTCGTGTATTTCATGATTAATGTTTACGCATATTATCCTTGTATTGTATTTCAAACTCCAACATATTCAAACCTTTTCTAAATATTTTATTACATTAAAAATAAATTTTGAGCCAATTTTAAGAACGAGGCAATATTTGTGTGTTTAGAAGTACGGAAAATTACATCCTAACATGCTGGGTGTCGATTTTCCGTTCAACTAAATACCCAAGTACCCTTTTTTTACATGTTTTGAAAATCAAAGATGATCTCGGTGTCAGAGTATAAATGTGTTATATCCTAACGTGCTGGGTATGATACTTTTATCTCTTTGAAACGAGTTAATCTTGAGATTCAATTCCAATTTAATTAACCTTTTTCCAAAGTTTTTGACCCTAAATATTTTCAAGTTTTTGACGTTAGGACAACATTAATCAATTTGGTACCAACCCTGGGCGTTGCAAGGGTGCTAACCCTTCCTTGCACGTAACCGACTCCCGAACTCGTTTTCTCTAATTTCGCAGACCAAGATATTTTTATAGGTGATCCGATCACACCTAAACAAAAAAGATTGGTGGCGACTCCCTATTTTTAAAAGTCGATCCCCTCATTTTTTCAAACTCCGATAAAAAATGGTTTCGACACTCATGAAGATTGGCATCGGTGTTTGTCGAACGTCTGTTAGGACCCTCACCGGGGCAACATTTTTCTCATTGATTTATGAAATAGAGACGGTTTTGCCCATTGAAGTCAAGATTCCTTCTCTCTGAGTTTTATCAGAGTTGAAGTCGGAAGAAGCAGAATGGATCCAATCCCAATATGATTAGCTGAACTTGATCGAAGAAGAGAGGCTAAGGGCCATCCTCATGGTCAATTGTACCGAAAGCGAATTATGCGGGCCTATAACAAGAAGGTTCGCCCTAGAGAATTCCATGAAGGAGGCCTAGTTTAGAAAAGGATCCTTCCCATACAAAAAGACTTCTGAGGAAAGTGGATGCCAAATTGGGAAGGACCTTAGGTGGTAAAGTAGACCCTCTCTGGAAAAGCGTTGATTTTGACCCAGAGAGATAACAAGGACTTGCCTAATTCTATGAGTTCAAATCAAGAAATATTTCATAAGTAAAAAAAAAAGAAAAAGAAATGAAATGAAAAAGAAAGAAAAGGAAAAGGAAAAGGAGAGGTCAAGGTGAAAACCCGCAAAGGGCGTCTTGAGACCAAAGGGGTTTTGAATTGAAAACCCAGAAAAGGGCAATTCAAATTTTGATCAAAGGTGAGGCATGCAGTAGTCTTGCTATGCCTGAATTAGCAAGAATGAGAGATGTTACGTCTTGGGGCATCGACAAAGTACTCCGGATCCATTGAACACTTATTTTGTATTTCAACAATGTTTGCTTTCTTTGATTAATCCGTTCTTTTCAGATTTTTGTTCCTGATAAATTTCAGTTTTGTCCATCATTATGATATTTTTCAAGCATTGAAATAACGATTAGTGGACTAATAATACTTTCATAAAAGGAGTTTCGCATATTACTCTGGAAGCTTCTAAATAATACAAGAACCTGAAACAGAACTTTTTATTTAAAACTCACCAAGGTAAGGGATGGAAATATTTGAGAAGGAAGAGTCTAAATAGAGACCATTTCTTTGGATTGTTTGTCAAAAATTAGTGATTGTGTCGGTGATACAACCTTAACAGAAAAATGAGCAATGTCAACCCGAGTGTAAAAAGGGAATCATTCTCGAGAAAAAAATGATATTCTGCATCCATGCAAATATCATGCACACACATTTGGTTAGGTCACATGGGGAGTGATCAGTAGATGGAACAAGTTACAGATTCTATATCTTTGATTTGCAGCTGGTTGGATTGAAGAAGAGGCAGATCCTATACTCCTGATTTACAGCGGGATGGATTGAAGAAGAAACAAATCCTACATTTTGGGAGTCGCAGTGGGGTGGATTGGAAAAGATTCAGATCCTATACCCCTAATGAACCCTGAAGTTACAGTGGGGCAAAGCTGTTGAGCAAGATATAATTATTTTCTCAGGTTCTGTCGAGAATACCAGCCGAACAAGATGGCAGCATAATGCGTCAGTGATAAAGCCCTGATAAACAATGAGCGATGACACCTTAAACGTTTAAAAAGGGATCATTCTCATGAAATTCTGCATTCATGCAAGACACATTTAGTTAGGAGCATTTGATTTATTCCGATCATTGCATCCTGACCTTATACATTTAACAAAAGACCATTCTCATGACATTCTGCATTCATGCAAATGTTGTCCATAATACATTTAGTTAGGAGCATTAGATTCATTCTAATCATTACATCCTAACCATTTTGCATAAGCATAAACACATAAAACCGATTTTACAGGATAGGTCCTTCAGAGGACGGTGTCGCAACATCGATGAATTCATTGATCTTGTCTTCCTGAGTTTACAGGGAAGTAGATCAAAAATACTAGTCTGGCATTCTTGAGTTTGCAGTGGAGCAGATTGAAGATAGCAGATCTTGTCTTCCTGGGATTGCAGTGAGGCGGATCGAAGATACCAGTCTGACATCCCTGAGTTTGCAGTGGAGTAGATTGAAGATAACAGATCTTGTCTTCCTGAGATTGCAGTGAAGCGGATCGAAGATACCAGTCTAGCATCCCTGAGTTTGCAGTAGAGCAGATTGAAGATAGCAGATCTTATCTTCTTGATATTGCAGTGAAGTGGATCGAAGATACCAGTCTGGCATCCCTGAGTTTGCAGTGGAGCAGATTGAAGATAACAGATCTTGTCTTCCTGAGATTGCACCTCAAGCGGATCGAAGATATCACCGCATCCCCGAGTTTGCAAAGTGGAGCGATTGAAGATAGCAGATCTTATCTTCCGAGTTTACTGTGAAAGCGATCGAAGATACCACCGCATCCCCGAGTTTCTGATGGAGCGATTGAAGATAGCAGATCTTGTCTTCCTGAGTTTGCAGCGAAGCAGATCGAAAATACCAGTCTGGCATCTCGAGTTTGCGTGGGAGCGATTGAAGATAGCAGATCTTGTCTTCCCCGAGATTGCAGTGAAGCGGATCGAAGATACCAGTTTGGCATCCCTGAGTTTGCAGTAGAGCAGATTGAAGATAGCAGATCTTGTCTTCCTGAGATTGCAGTGAAGCGGATCGAAGATACCAGTCTGGCATCCCTGAGTTTGTAGTGGAGCAGATTGAAGATAACAGATCTTGTCTTCCTAAGTTTACAGCGAGGCGGATCGAATATACCAGTCTGGCATCCCTGAGTTTGCAGTGGAGCAGATTGAAGATAGTAGATCTTATCTTCCTGATATTGCAGTGAAGCGGATCGAAAACATCAGTCTGGCATCCCTGAGTTTGCAGGAAGCAGACTAAAGATTGTAGATCTTGTCACCCTAAGCAGTAGTGGAACAAGATCGAACGACAAATCTTGTCTCCCTAAGCAGTAGTGGAACATATTTAAGCCACCAGTCCTATCTCCCTGACCAGCAGTGGAATAGGTCGAAGATTGTAGATCTTGTCACCCTAAGCAGTAGTGGAACAAGATCGAACGGCAAATCTTGTCACCCTAAGCAGTAGTGGAACTAGATCGAAAGACAAATCTTGTCTCCCTAAAAAGTAGTGGAACATGATTTAAGCCACCATCCTATCTCCCTGACCAGCAGTGGAATAGGTTGAAGATTGTAGAACTTGTCGCCCTAAACAGTAGTGGGACAAGATCGAAGGCAAATCTTGTCTCCCTAAACAGTAGTGGAACATGATTTAAGCCACCATCTTATCTCCCCGACCAGCAGTGGAATAGGTTGAAGATTGTAGATCTTGTCGCCCTAAACAGTAGCGGAACATAATTTATGCCACCATCCTATCTCCCTGACCAGCAGTGGAATAGGTTGAAGATTGTAGATCTTGTCGCCCTAAACAGTAATGGGACAAGATCAAAGGCAAGTCTTGTCTCCCTAAACAGTAGTGGAACGTGATTTAAGCCACCATCCTATCTCCCTGACCAGCAGTGGAATAGGCGGAAGATTGCAAATCTTGTCTCCCTGAAGATACAGCGGAGCAGGTTGAAATTACCAATTCTCACCTCCTCGAAGTTTCAGTGTAGAAGGTCTAGGCTACAAATCCCTTCTCCCTGAAGTTATAGTGGAGCAAGTAAACAAATCTCATCCCCTCGAAGTCGCAGCAGGAACAAATTGAAGCTATAGGTCCTATCTCTCTGAAGTAGCGGTGGAGTGGATCAAAGCAACAAGATGCGGTGGACTAGAACGAGGCTACCTAAAAAGCGGAGCACCAAAACAAGTTAAGACACGGTAAGACCGGGCAAAATTGGTCTTTCTTAAAAGTCTTTGCTCCATTCTCGTTAAACGACAACGAGCAAAGAGGGGCAACTGTACAAGCCCAATTTTTCCCGGGCCCGTCAGAAACCAAACAAACCAAAATTAAACCCAAATTTAAACCTCAAATTACCCCAACCCATTTTACAACCCACAACCCAAACTAAAAAAAACAAATGACCCAAAAAAAAACCCTAGCCCAAATCTAAAGAAGCCCAAAACTTAAAATTTTTTAGAAAAAAACCTAGCCCCCTAAACCTAGTGCCGCCCCTAGCTTCTGACTTCTGATCGCCGTCCCATCCACCGCCTCTGGCCACCGTCATCCACTTGCACCGTCACCTGCAAGCATTAAAGGAAGAGGACAGCAAATAATTGTAAAAATCGGCTGTAAAAGCCGATCTAAAATCCATTGTAGAGGATTCAGACAGTTTTTATTAATACAATAACAATAGATTTTCAAATACGAAAAGAAGCTGAGATTAAGCATAAAAAAGGGAGAACCAAAACGCAAAATCAGATCAGTAAGTTTAGGAGGTGATTTTATTTTATTTTTTTATTTTACTTCGAATCCTCTTTTTCAAGTATATATATATAAGTATTAAGCAAAAAAAAAAGGAATTTTACCTTGAAGCGCCGCCGTGCACGGCGGTCGCCGGCGACGGAGACACGGCGTCGATCGGTGCCGGACCCTCGCCGTAGGCCCATCCCTGCAGAGAGAAAAATAAGGAGGGGGAAGTTTTTTTTTTTTTCAAGTAGGGCTAAAATGATTTTTTTTTAATTTTTTTTTACCTTTTATAGGCGTATAAAACGACGCCGTTTTGGTCGGCGCCCCTAAGCCCCAAAACGACGTCGTTTTGCCCTAGGATCCGCGTGTTGACCCGACCCGCCCAGGAGGATCCGCGTGTTTTTGTTTTTGGGGCTAATTGCGTTTTTGGTCATTCCGCTTTTTTATTGCCTTGTAATCAAGTTTTTCCTATTTTTAATTTTTACCCCGAACTTTTGTTTGGATTTCAATTGAGTCCTACCCGATGCTGTGCGCTTGGAGGAGAGGGGTTATTTCCGTTTTGGTCCCTCCTGGTTATTTTCGAATACAAATAGATCCTTGGCCTTTTATTTTTATTTCAGATTTACCCCAAAAGTCCGCTTTTAATTCGACTTTAGTCCTTTTTGATGATTATTTTGACTACTTTATTATTAAATTAATTACTTTTAATATTATTATTGTTATTATATGTACTATCATTAATGTTATTATTATATTTATTATTATTGGTATTAATCTTAATTTGTACAATTATTATTTTAATGTCATTATATTATATTTAAAAATTGTTTTAAATATTATTCTTAACATTATTATTTTTTACTATTTTATTATCCATCATATTTATTTTTGTTATTGTTATTATTATACTCACTATTTTTATTTACTTTATTTCTAACATTATTATTACATTGTATTTGCTTTTTGTATACCTTATTATTATAATATTTATAATTTATTATTGTTATTACTACTATTATTTTCATTATTATAATTTTTATTATTCTCTTTTATCACTAGTATTACATATATATTGTTCATACTAATATAGTATCATTACCTTTTTTTAATATTATTATTACATTTCTTTATTTATTTACTCGAAATTTATGTTATATATATATATATATTACCTTGCTCATTTTATTTCCGAATTTCACATCGTTATTCTTTTCACACATGTAGCATCGTATTTTCACATTACTACTTGTCACATTAACTCTTACCCGATACACCAAGTTTTAAAATAATCGATATTTCGTATTAGAGATTCGAGAAAATCATGCCCTAACTTACTGGGTTCCGGTTTCTCTCATTTAATCTGAATAACGGAATATCATTTTTAAAATCGCAATACAAGTTTTGAATAAAATGCTTATCTTCAGAGATTCAAGGTGTTGTGCTCTAACTTACTGGCCATGACATTTTGTTATCTCGAGATAAAGGTTTCTAAAAATAACAAAGGCAATGTTCTGAATTTGGTATTTTGAGAAATTGTGCCTTAACTTACTGGGTTCCGATTTTTCATTTGACCCAAATAACCGAATATCCTTCTTAAATTCAAATACATAAGTTTTTAAAAGTTAAAAGACAAGCTCAGTTTCGGGAATTTGAAATGTTGTACCCTAACTCACTGGACGTGACATTTTACTTCTTCGAAATAAGAGGGTCTTAGCATCCATTTATTTGAGTTTTCTTTTAAATAAAGAGGATCGTATTTTAAAATCTTTTCAAATTTTCGACATAAAGACATCAAATAATCAATTAGGTACCAATTTGGGGCGACGAGGGTGCTAACCCTTCCTAAAGACGTGAACCGACTCCGAACCTCATTTTTCGGATTTCGTAGACTAGAAAATTATCGTTTTAGTAGATTACAAATTTTATTAAAATGACCAATTTACAAGGTGACCCGATCACACCTCATAAAAAAAGATTGGTGGCGACCCACGTTTTTTATTTTTATTTTCGAAACCAAAGTCGACCCGTTTCAAAAAAAAATGGTTCGGTTAAGAAATGAAATGCATTCTTTTCAATGCTATCAAATTATGTTATCAAAACATGTTAATGGTATCAAATTTGAATGGTTGAGAGGTGAGGGATCAATGCTGTCTAATATTTACAGGATCGCTGCAATTTTCTTTTATTTTTATTTTTAAAAATCCTTGTTGGAGCTAATGGAAGGAATTGGACAAATTGTGAGATATTATAAAAAAATTTCCTACCTTTCTTAGACGAATCTCCGCATCTTTAAAATAATCAACCTTCCTTTTTCTATTAATAAATATTTGACTTCTCTTTATTTATTTGTTTCATCTTCAGCTTGAAAATTTTCAATATCATTTTTTTAAACAAATCAAATAAACACAGACTAATAATATAATATTTAACGTTGATTTTATTACAAAATTTGCTATTTTAATTATTTTATAATTTATAAAATTTATTATGTTTATAAATAAAATTATTTTATTTTATTGCATTGTTTGGATAAATACATTTACTTGATAATACAATTTATTATACTTATAAATAAGAATTTTAAATTCATTAAAATATTTGATTAAATAAATTTATGTTAGGTTTAAGAAAACACCAAGAGGAGTGAATTGAGATTTTGAAAAAAATTTACAATTTTTTTTCTAAATTAACGGAAAGAGAGAAAAAAAAACTTGAACACTTCGATTCATAATGGTTCAACCTCAGTTATCTATATGCGCTACATCAACTAAGGATTCCTTAATTCATTATAAGAATTGTTATATTTGAAGGAGAATGTATAAATATTTATTATCTCTATCTTTTCAAATGCTTAAATAGAACTTTCATGACTTAATTAAATTCTTTTAGCTTTTACAAACACTCAACGAGAAATCTCTTAATCTCCTTTCAGGTGTTCTACCCAAAAAGCTAAATACACTCTTTAACACAACAAGAAAAAGAGCAAATGAATATTCAATCTCCAGTATGTGTGTTTGTAATTTAAAGCTCTAAATATTGAGAATGATAAACTATTTTACAATAAGTTTCTAAAGATATGAAGAGGAAATTAACGTGAATTCTTCTCTTATTTTGTTTTTTGTGATTTTTTTTTTTTTTTTTTGGCTTGGTATTTATATCAAAAAATGAATTTGTAAATGTTTAAAGCAATTGAACGAGAAATAAAACCAGTAAAAACGAGGAGGAAAAATATCATCGTTGATCAAGTATCGATACATACAAGAGGGGAATTAGTAACTATTGGGATCAATACATGGCACCCTAGTATTGATAGATGGCTCTTTCATTTCACTTGTAATAAATACGTACACAATTTTTAATTTAATGAGTTGCAAATATTTATTCAAAGCAACGGTAAAATTAGAAGGAAAAAAAAATTAAAATTTCGATATTTATGTAGTACCATTCATCTGTCGTATTGATAAGAATATTGAATAATCAAATTATATAAATACTTAAAATATACGTGTTTGCAAAAAGTGTAGCTTAAGTAAGCACTAATCTATCTCTAGATGCTTTGATTAAATCTTGAGTTTATGATAAAGATGAAATCAACGTCATTGCTTTGATTTTATTGACTACCAAAGCTGTCACTGTGGCGTGTTTGTTTCATCTTTATCTTCATTGGGACGGTTCCTTTTACTTATGGATAACATATTGTTCACAATTTATTGTAATTGTGTGAAAAGTTAAATGTTTTCAATAATAATAATAATAATAAAGTCTTTATTTTTTCATGTTTGAAATTTTAAATTGCATAAAAAAAATATTTCAAATTTTTTCAAAAAAACAATTAAGGTCCTACTCTTTTTTGCACTCAATTGAGTATTTCAACGTTAAAAGTTAATTGCTCCTAATTTTTTTCAGTTAAAGTCATCTTGTATCACAATCACGGCGTGACATGTAACAAAAAAATTATAAAAAATAAAAATTTATAAAAATTATTAAATTTTAATAAAAATATAAAAAAATACAAAAAATTGTAAAATTTTATAAAACCATAAAAATTATAAAATATATAGTAATATAGAAAAACAATTATAAAATTTTATAAAATCGTAAGAAAATTATAAAAAATGTAAAGAAATATAAAATTTGTAAAAAAATCATAAAAATTATCATACCAAAAGAAGCATTTTATAATTTTTCTATAACTTTTATTTATTTTTATTTTTTATCATTTTTCGCCACATGTCACGCTGTATTACGACATGTGATGGCTTTAATTGAAAAAACTGGAGGTCGTTAACTTTAACGGTCAATGGTTAAAGTTAATGATTAAAAGACATTTTTTTATATATTTTATATATTTTTATGATTTTTATAAAATTTTCCAATTTTCTATATTTTTTCTAATTTTTAATTTTTAATTCTTTATTAAAATTTAATAATTTTTATAATTTTTATTGATTTTTATTTTTATAATTTTTTTACTACATATCACATAGTGGTTGTAACACGGGTAGCTTTAATTGAAAAAAATTAGATACAGTTAACTTTAACGGTCAACTATTAAAGTACCCAATTGAATGAAAAAAAAATGGGCTTAATTGCTTTTTTGGAAAAGTTTGAGAGTCAGTATGAAAAAAAAACTTAATAACTTTTATTAAAAAAAATTGACAACTTTTTACTCCTTAAACCTAATTTAAACAATATAAGATCATTAGTTTTAACTACCCCACACGTTAATATTGTTAAATTCTTTACTCAACTTGGATCAACCTAGTCCTAAAAGTCAGACATTTATCACTAAAAAATCATAAGATGTGTGAATTTATGTAAAGGTTACATCATTTGACAGCTCAATTTAAAATGTAGTTTACCCATTATTTATATGAAAAATCAATCCAACACCAACAGCATCCATTAATAAGTAGAATCTGAGAGAAGAGATTATTTTTTTCCCTTTTCAAGTTATTCTCTTTCTCAATGCTCTTGGCCTTTGGGCTCTTCCAAAAACCACCCTTCTATAGGTTTTTATATGAATAAAAAGTACCAAGGAAACAAATAAAATGAAAGAGTCACATGATAAAGGTGACGTAGATCACGCATCTCTATATCATGTGGTCCTATAATTCACCCTCCAATAATTGCCTATACGAACTATATACATCTCTCCGTTGCACAACCATTTTCACCATTTTTGTTCCCAGTAGAAATGTGGAGCAACCTTCCATTTGACGTTCTAGCTAAGATCTTCTCCTTCCTCTCCCCGGACTCTTTGGCACGTGCCAGATCCACTTGCCGGCATTGGAACGCGTGTGTCAACACCTACCCCATCGCCACCTCCTTCATTCTACTGTCCCTGCACCACCGAGCTTGGTTCTTGGCTCTCCCAACTCGAAACCGTGGCCAACACTGCTATGTCCATAATCCGGTCATAGACAACTGGCACCTGCTCTCACTCGATTTCTTGCCCGACCCGGTACGACCCGTTGCATCCATCGGCGCCCTTATCCTTGTGAGACCAACAAATTGTACAGTTCTTCAATTAGCTCTATGTAACCCTTTTACTAGGCAACTTAGGTACCTTCCAATGTCAAATATCAGTAGAACGAATCCGGCGGTTGGCGTTGTAACATTAGACTCAGTCCAACACGGTCCAAACCCGAACTTCAGAGTTTACGTGGCTGGCGGGATGTCCGAAGCACCACGAGGGGGTGCCATGTACGAACTCAAGCTGGAAATGTACGACTCGATGGACGACACGTGGCACGTCGTGGGGTTCGTGCCAACGGAATTTGCAGTGAGACTAACGGTGTGGACACCAAATGAGAGTGTGTACTCAAACGGGGTTCTCTACTGGATGACTTCAGCCAGAGCTTATAGCGTAATGGGGTACGAGATTGATGGCCACAGGTGGCGAGGATTCGGTGTTCCAATGGCGGACAAGCTTGAATTTGCGGCGCTGTTGTGCCGCAACGGTGGGTTGACGCTTGTGGGTGGAGCAGGTGAAGGAGAGGCGTGTATATGGGAGCTGAAGGACGGGGATAGATGGGGGTTAATCGAAAAGGTGCCAATGGAAATGGGGAGAAAGCTTTTGGGTGGGAAGAGGAGTTGGGGCAGCATTAAATGCGTGGGCAGCGAAGAGGCCATTTATCTGTACAAGGAACTTGGGTCAGGAATAGTAGTCTGGAGAGAAATGGAAGAAAAGGCGAGATGGGCATGGTTTTGGATTGAAGGCTGTCATTCCATTGGTGGTAACCAAGTTCCAAATTTGCCCATTAAGGGTGTTTTTCTTCACCCAAATCTTTTTCCATTTAAATTCTGATTTTTTTTATTGCAGACCGTACTTCGCAACTTGTAAAAAATGTGAGTCATAAAGTATATTTGATTTGATGTTTATGGATGAGATGAGGTTCTTGTTTTCGGGTCATTTTCTTTAAGTGGTGAAATTGAGCAACCATCTTTTATTTCTTGCTAATAAACAGCAAAAATGTGTCAAAATGAAATATTAAAAAATTGGGTTAAAAAAGGCATGAGAAAGAATATAGAAAGTGACAATAGATCTACATCTCATTATTGCAAAAAACTGGTTACCAGTCCCTAAAAATATAGAAAAAGGTCCCGTTTGATTATAAAAATGTCTTCAACAGTCACTTGGGAGTAGAAATTCGTGTTTCTCTTCACACTCGTACTATTTTTGAAAACCTAAATTAACAAAGGAAAATTTAAAGATGTTAATATCCTTTACCATTTCTTTTAGATGTAAATATTTGGTTAAATGTATATATAAAACGCTATCAAAGAAAAAAAATCAAATTTAATTTCCATCATCGTCAAAGACACTAACATTTATTACATTTGTCCTGCTCAGATCTAAAATGCACTTAAGAGTGAATGAATAAACAGGTTCGGTATTAAGCTAACCGTATTGGCCGCTGAATGTATGAAACATCATATAAACAACTGTTTCAGGCTCAGCTTATCAATTCCTCCATTAAGCCCTATTGAAACAAATAGTGAGAAATGAGTCAGGATTCAGTAGTTTCTTCATGATATAAAGCTTACTAACTGGAAAAAAGCAACCCACCCGTGTAATGTATTGCTCTGCATCAGTTCGTTTCAGAAAGTGCATTGAGTGGCTAGCAAAATTGGCAGATTTATCACTAAGAATTATTCCACTTCCCAAATCTTCAAGCACTCTTACCTTGATGTAGGGATCTTTCGGAGGCACCATATCCTGAAAAAAACAAACCGATAACTTCAGCCATTGCAATCTAGGTCACACTCAACAGATGCTTTTCAATGCTTTGTGAGAAAGAAAGGAAGACAGGTTGTACTTATTACCCTGTTTTCATAATCGTAACCGTTTTCATAGTTCTTTGTAAGTAACAACTGAACAATAATCTAAAGGCCTCCATTTTAATTTTTAACCTTAGAAGGTTTGCCATTCGCATGGAGATAAACCTAGATTCCTAAGTTCTTATGGTAAAATGTTTAATTCATATGAGAAGATAGACATTACCACATTCACATCAAGACTCAGCTGTGACATGTACATTTTCAAAGATTTAGAATGATCTTTGAAATACTGTTCCTCTGAGTCACTGAACTTCTCCTTAATTTCACATGGAAGCTCATGAAGCAGCCCTACCTTCCATGCCAAATCTCGGATAATTTCAGCTCGGTTGTACCTGTATAAAATTTAGCAGCTGGTAATAATAAATTTCATCTAAACATTCAAATTAGCAAGAAAGGTGATATACTTACACATATGCCATTAGGCAACGCTTGTTGCGAATTAAAGAAAGGTGATGGACGAGTGCTCCATAATGATCTGCATTTCTAGCTGTTTGGACTTCTAGTCCCTCCTCTTGCATTTTCCTGTCATAACATAAATCATGTTAAAGGCAGAAGTGAAACTAGAATTTGAAACCAACCCCCAAGCGAATCCATAATAATAATAGTAAAGCAGCATCCCCGAGAGTATATTTTACATCCTATAGCCAAAATCTTCAGAGAATACTCCATTACAGTACTTTTTTTCAACCTCAAGTTCCACTGGAAGTTCAGACAACACCACCTACTGCAACTAGTACCATTGGAATTGAGCATTGAGTTTAAGATATTAAAGCATACAGAACTAAACCTCTAGGAAGTGGTAATGGCTAAAAACAAGCCTAGGATGTAGTAGGAAAGACTTGGAGAATAGAGATGAAAGTCGGAGCTGATTCATTGAATAAATAAATGGAAAAAGGCAGCAGATGTAATTGCACTAAAGAGGGGGATAAAGATGGATTAAGAAAAAGAGAAAAGGCTAAAGAAGCAAAATAGCAACAAGGATTACCTTATCAATGACTGAAGTGCATTATGATGCTCATTGCATTCTTCAGCTACTCGTTCAAACAGCTCGTCCTGTGAGATAACATCACATACAACAATTTAAAAAAAGCACAAATCTATTTACACCACAGTGACAGCATAATTCATGAATTTTTTTCTGAAAAAAAATTATCAAATATGATGAGGTAAGGCTAAAAAATAAAATAATAAAAGATATAAAAAATTATCACTAATAAAAGTTCAATATTTAAGTATTTTTATTCCATTAATAGCAATAAAAATAAAAATAAAATCTTTCAATTTCATTGTTTTCATCCGGGTTTTATTTATATTTTGAAATTTTAATTATTTTAATATTTTAATTATTAAAATAGTTAATATATTTTAATTATGTTAACAACTTAAATCATGTTAATTTAAATCAATTAAATAAAAGTAAAATATTTCATAAATTAAAAAATAGATAAATGTACTATGCATACAAGATTAAAATTTAGTGTATATGTATAGAAAGATGCATTCTGAAAAATAAAAAAAGGGAACTTTTTTAGAAAAAAAAAGTGACATGGCTAAGAAACTCGAATCTGACAAATTCAGACCCAACCCGATCAGTTAGGATTAGAATTTTTTTTTTTTTAAATTGAGTTAATGATGAAGCAAGTCCGGTGAAATTAGGGAAAAAAAAGTCGAAATCGGGTTTGAAATCCACCCACCTCGATATATTTACAAAAAAAGGATTGTAAATTAAGTTTTTGCTTTTAATAGATAAATAAATATTAAATTTTAATTACAAACTCAAAAAAGGAATTTAATTTTTTTTACTTCAAAATAAAATAATAAAACAATTAACAAATATAATCTTATTTGCTTCAAAATAAAACAATTAAACTAAATTCGAATCAAGTCAAATCAGAATTATATCTCTACTAAAATTTGAAATTAGGTTGGATGAATTTTTTTTTAAGAATCGAGGTTGAGTCAAGGTGGATCCCTCAAGGTTTAGGTTGGGTCAAGTGGGCAAAAATTCACCCCACCCCATACTCTTTCAAGTTCTTCAACATTTTCTCCGCCCATGTTCTCCTTAAATTCCAACTCTCCGTCCCGATTAACGGAACTGACTTCCATTGCATCCACTACTCTTTTCTTTGTGCCCCTGTATCAGCACCATCCCTACGAAAAACACTAGTGAAAATTGACGTAAACTAATGTTCTCTCGACGTTTCAGTTCCACATACTCGAGGCATTTATGCTGGCTGCGTTTTAGGCATGCAAAGATTCTGGAATTTATACCGAAAATAAAAATAACATATCTATACTAGATTACCCATTAGCCTTCGGATATATTATATCGTAAGCGCATATAATGCGCACGGCACAAACACACAAATTCAAAGAGAATAAACATACCCACCAAGCAAATTTTCAATTATACTTAATCAGGTCCATTCATTTCCGAATTATTGTTGAGTGTGCAAGGAAATAATTTATACATACAAAAGTGAGAAATCAAGCAGACTTAAGTTGAAAATCTTGAGATGCCCTTTTTCACTACCGGCAAACTCTTTCGCCAACTGATACGCCTTTCTGCCGTGCATCTTAAAGATGAAACTTTAACCACCCCTTCAAATATATTTTACCTTCAAAATCAAACAATCTTTGAGACATTTCACCGAACACGTTGCATAAATTTTCTTTTAATTCCAAAAAAAAAAAAAAAAAAAAGCGATTATGCTTTAAGAACTGTGAAACAGAGAAGAAGCAAAGAAAGAGATATTGGAAAAGTTGAGAAAATAATAAAATAGGTTTTAGAGAAAATAAAGAGTAGGTACCTGTTTTGGGGTGTTTGGGAGAAAAGAAAGTGCGAGAAAGTGAAGAGAAAAATCAAGTGTATATACATGGATCTAACAGCAAGGCGGAGGTTTTGGCGGCTGATTCATTTGAATTCTTATATTTAGCGCCAACTCTTATATTGGGCTTTTCGTGCTTCTCACTGGATCACCAGCCCTGTAACGGATTTAGTACGTTTTAGATTTTATAAATGAGATTGAAATATTTTATTTTACTTAAAAATCAAATAAATATTTAAAAAGAAAAAAGAAAAATCTTATTTTGAATTAATAACTAATTTAATAACATATATTATACTCTCAAAAAGAAAAACTTAAATTAAAAATCTAAAAACAATATTATTAAATCCAAAAATCAACTAAGTAAAAAATAATAATAAAATGAAAGACAAGTTTAGAGGAATGAGTGACGTAAGTTAGTAATTAATGATTATCCCATTGGGTTTGTAATTGTAAAGAGAAAATGAAAATGAAGGAAGGTAGTTGTTGTCATTATCATTTAGCCCAAAAAGGAAACGCTTCTTTTCTCCTGGCAACTGGCAAAGACGATGCCGCAGTGCCTGTCATACATCTCCATTTCTCTTTGTTTGGTCGATGGTATTACGAGAAATTTGATTTTGGAGTTAAATTATAAAGTAATCGATAAAGCGAAGAATGAATGATGATAAAAGGAGAATTTAGACTTCACCTCTCACATTAATTGAATTTATAGTTGCCCACCAAATGTGAACACTGAACATCCCAATTAAAATATGGGGACCATCACACAGAATTGTTCCCTTTGGCTTTTATAAGTAGGTGGGGGTAACAAATTTTCATCCATATCTTTCATTTTGTCTAATTTATTGACTTTCTTCAATTTGCCATCTTCCACAATAAATATCTCTCCAAACTAGTCCATTTCACAATGCAATTTCCTTCTTTTTGGTATCTTATCAACAAAATACTCAATGCGTAAATATATAAAATAAATTAAGTGTGTTGTTATGGTCACTTAAGAAAAAAAATAAATAAAATAGGGCAAATGGTTTATATCAAGTAAGCAAAGCTTCATTAATAATAAAATAATTATTTTATTGATGAGGAAAAAGCTTGGAGTGTAATCAGGGGCGTAGCTAGCGGGGCTGGCATGGGCCCCGACCCCTCCTAAAATGTAAAAATACTATTTTTGCCCTTAAAATTTTTAAAAAATTTTAAATTAATAAAGATAAAATTATACTTTGCCCCCCCTAAAATTAGAAAAATTCAATTTAATCCTTTACAAATTATAAAGATATAAACTATAAAAAATTAAAATTTTATCCGACCCCCCTAAAAAATTCTTCTAGCTTCGCCCCTAAGTGTAATTACATTTTACATGAACTATCGTGCATGTATATTTTCCTCTTTTTTCCCTACTAAAAAGAAGTGATGATATGATATGTTAGGTATTTATTAAAGTTAATATCTGGAGTGAATATTTATAGAGAGTGTGAGTGTGAATTAAATGCTTAAAATTATTATAGTATATACTTTTTCATGTACGTACCAATACTTATTAGCTACGAAATTCATTTTCCTGTGTCTTGATTAACATCATTAATGAATATTATTTAAAACTTGATCAAAGAATGAATGAGATTTTCTTAATCGATGCGACCTTAAAAATATAAAATCATTCTTTTCTAAAATATCTTCTCATCTTTGAATTTCCCTTTGATCAGCATGAGGTGATAATAAGTGGGCGTTAGGCCATTGGTCGAGGCTCATGCGCTAACGTTTTTAAAAGATAATTACTATCTTCCAACTCAAAAGATACGTATTCAATCTTAATTATACTACTTAGTGAAATATTATGATGTCGATTATCAAAAAAGAAACCCACTCTTTACCATTACTTAAATATTTTAATCTATAATTAACCAAATCCCCTTAAGTGAACAGTTGACACTCGACAGAAAAAATTATATAAAAAAACTTGAAATATTGACTCAGCTGCCTTATTGTGACTTTTTCCTAACCAAATCTTCCAGATTTCTCTATCCTCCACTCTCTCCATATATTTACAAGAAGCTCGAATATTTAAATGGAGATATTGGGTTTTATCTTTTAGTTTAATTGAAGAGAGAAGAAGCGAGAGGTACCAGCGTCCGCCATGGCTGGTTTGCAAAGATCAGCGGTGTCTTTTAGGAGGCAAGGGTCTTCGGGGTTTGTTTGGGATGACAAGTTTTTGTCGGAGTTGAATCAAGGGAAACCAGAAGAGCAGCAACAAGAAGGAGACACGAAACAGCTGCAGAAAGAGGAACCAAGGCAGTTGCAAGACAGTCGTAACCCAGAAAAGATTGACGTTGTTAAGGGTGTTGCCCCCATCAACACCATCGAAAGAAACCGATCAAATGGTGAAAGACGAGTTTACCGGACTGGTGGTAAGGTATCCCCTGCTATTGACCCGCCTTCTCCAAAGGTTTCAGCTTGTGGTTTCTGCAGTGCTCTTGGGAAACAAACCAAGAGTCATAGGAAAAAGCCTGGTAAGCATAGAACAAAATAGGCTTTTTTTTTGCCTATCCTTTTCTTGTATTTGCCGGTAACCGGAGTTGGAAATTCCGGTGAACTTGATTGGTATATTGGTATACCAATATATGGTCTTTTAGGCTTTTTCTTTAGTCCATCTCCGTGAACCGAGATGTGGGACTTTAGGAAAGAAAGAACAGATCGTTGTCTTGTTTTTTCTTTTGGGTGTTTCAAGTTTTGATCTTTTTATGTTCTGTTAGTGATTACTGTTTTCTGTTTTATTCAGAAAAATGTGGTTTGGATTGATATGTAATTAAATGAATCTGTAAATGTTTTACTATTTGGGTCATGATGATGAGACAAAATTTCATGATGAACAGAAGGCAAAATCTTGATTCACACTCATCTCTTGGCATCTTGGTTTTATTTTATCTACTTTTGTTGTTCTTTTTCTTTTTGGATATAGCAGTACCAAAACAGTTTTAAAATTTCTGGGTTGTGGAGGGTTTTTCTCTGTCTCAATTTGTGGAAAAAACTAAAAATTTAAAGAAAAAGGTGAGTTTGCAAGAGAATCTCTTCCCTGTTCTGTTCTGTTTTTGTTTTGTCAGAAAAAAAAAAATTTCAGGAATTTCTAGGGATCATCAAAAACAGGGGAGAGTGGACCCATTTAACCAGGTTGCCCGCACCTGTTTGTTTGTTGATGCTTTTGCATATGCATCAAAGTTACTTCTTGGTTGTTTTAACGTACTTTTAATTATTGGTAATTCAGAGATGCACTTAAAACCCCTCTCTGCTTTGGTTAATCTTAGGAAGCTCTGAATACCATGTGTGTTACATAGCTGATCTCGTTCATTGATTCATTTAATTATTTGGAAGAACCCAAACTTGATTACCTACCAAATTATTATGGCATAAAACCCCAATCTCTAATCTTATCAATCCAGGTCATAAATTAAAGCCATTCATATAAAATGTTCAAGCACCCACTAAGGAAAAAGCACAATTTAAACTTAAATTAAAATTAACTCATTAAATTTATCACATTATTTTATTTTTTTTTGAATTACAAAAGAAGGGCAAAAATTTTACTTACCACACCATATATATCTCGGAGCAATTGTAAGTATAATTAAATCCCGGGAATTATATATGAAGAGAAGATAATTAAATCTCGAGAATTATATATGAAGAGAAAAAGAAGAATTATCTAAACTACATTGATATGTTGATTATAGGTTGTATTTATAGAGACTGATAAGCAACGGATTAATAATTAACTTGTAACGAATACTGTAACTGTAAAAAACTTCTATTAACTGAATGGTACGTGTGCTAACAGATGATATTGGAGACCAACGCAGAACAATTATGCATGGTGGAAATCCAACATCAATTTTGATAATCTCTAAGTGGAACAGCCACTATGAAGATTTTTACAATTAAAAACTGCTTAATTCTGCATGTTAAACAGATAAAGGATTGATAACAAATGTGTGAGATGATGTAATAATAAATCATGTGAAGAGTCCATTGTCGCCTTGCTCACGTGTGCTTGAAATGAGGCAAAGGAGACGTAAAAATGGAAGGAAAATGACGAAGGAGCGGATCCTCTAAAATCCAAGGATTTGTTTCCTTCTTTTTATCTCTTTCAGAGTTCCCTCATTTCTTCTTTCTTTTGGCACAGACACAATAATTAATTATGCATCACCTAAATAGTTGATTTATCTCAATCTTCCATCCACAGCCTTGGCCCTTTATACGATAAGGATGTGGATGATGTTGCTTGCATGTTGAATTATAGATATATGACCCACAGCACCCATTTCCAATGTGTGAAACCAAACTTTTCCATTTGATGATGAAAGGTGGAACGTACTAGGAGGATGCTTCCAACATCATCACCCCCTTTATCTTTTTTTTGCCTCTCATACTTCACTATTTCTTGGGTTTTTCGTTTTTTTTTTATTTTTCAATGCAATCTTCTTCCACTCTTTTTTCCCTGTTTTAGTATATATTATTAAATTACATATTTTTGTGTGGTTATTTTCCCTATTTAAAGAAAACCAATTAAAAGATATCATAATATATTATTGCATATAAAATAAATTAATAGAGTTGAATAAAATGATTTATTCAATTATCCGTTTCTAAAATCAAATTAGTTAAATAAACTATTTTTTAATCGACCAGAACCAAAATTGAAATAATCAAATTTGATTGATTTTTTTAAAGCTCATCCTACATTGCACCAAAGCCCAATATAGCACACAATCGCCACGGGCTTTTTAATCTTCTTCAATAAAAATCAGGGCTGGGATCTACAAGGTATCACTGATACCTTCATTCTATAAAGATCAGCTTCATTCTTTCAAAAAAAAAGAAAAAAAAAAATCAGTTTCAACATTTCAGGAACATGGGATCCACAGCTGAAAATCCGATATATAAAAATGCAGAGTAAAACCACAGTTGCTGAATCCTACTTCACTACACTTCTTTCTGCCATAAATTATCGAATCGTAACTTTTGTTCTGTGTATAAAAAAGCAAGAAATGGCCGATACCAAGGAGAGGGTAGAAGCGTTGGCAATTGTAGGAGGATTTCCTTGTAGATTTGGCCAACCCTTCAAATTGCTGCTCAGTCTTTAGAAGTTATAACAAGCAACCCCAATGCTCCAATCAGAATATACTGCAATGATGAAAAGAATCGCAAGCAAGTTTTGATGAAGGAAAGGAGTATTGTATAATATGGATAATCATTGATGTTACAGGTAAACCTGGGCATAACTGTAGGGAAATGGTTTCCTACTTTAAGCAAAGCAATGTCATTTAACATACCTTGATAATTGGTTTTTCAGTCATGATTATGGTTACCCAACCAACATAAGGCAAGAACCTGCAATCGAGGAAAGTAATCAGAAAACTTTGGTTTTGTTCTTCTTGATCAAAGGGTACAACAACCTTTTGCTTGAAACATGACATGTTGAGTTAGAACCCAAATTTCAAATGAAAGCAGCAATGCTGTCCCAAAGAAATTGCCCTATCTCCATAATAAGCATGTATGAAAATATATACACGTGCATCTGTGTGAACTCTTGAGACGGACTACTATGGATTTTGAAGACAACCATACATGATGAAAAATGATCAATCATTCATCAGCTCCATGTACACAAATAGAACTATCAAATGCGACAGGCTTACCCCACAGCTCTGCCCATTATATGGTGCCGATGAAGCCATTGCTGACCTTGAGCATATAAAAGCCTGTCATCCCCATAATTGTTGTCTCCTGAAAATGAACAAATAAAGGAAGAACATTTAAATACCAAACAATGCAATTCTGGTTATTTCTAACAACCTTAATCTTAATTCAAATAAGCTGTCACCTTTGGTGAGGACATCAACTTCTCCAGTATCTTGCCTTTCATGGACCTAAAATAATATTTAATATCAAAATTCAACAGATGGCAGACCATGCTCTTAGATAAATCTGTTAAAAATACTAAATTTTGTCTATGAAAATTAGATTCTTTAGATCATTATCTCAAACCAAACCTTTAGCAAAAACAACTCGGTCATCCACTATTTAAGACTAATCAATTGATCAATCATGTACCAATTGATCGACCAAATTCATGTTCCTCACACGCTGACTATTACATGAGACCAACTGTTCACAACCATATTAGCAAATTTAATAAATTGATTTTATGCTCCTATTCAATGTTAAAGTGAAAATAGTGGTTGCTAACATGCATGAAATGCCCATACAGAGATGATAACAGCAACTCTTTAAAGTTTCAAAATAAATTGAAAACCACTTTTTGCCATCATGATGTATACACATTAGTCCAAGATCAATAAAATAAGTGAAAAATATCAAAATATTACCTTAATTACACGATGGACAATTGGGATTTCACGGCCCTGAGAAATCCACAGTACGGGAAATGAATTAGCAATAGAGCATTAAGGAAAAAACACCGGTATCAACAATAAAAAAAATACAAAACTTACAAACAAATAAAAAGTAAAAGAAAGGGACTTACATCAACATTAAAAACAACAATCTCCCCTGCACGAATAGGATCTTTACTCATGTGCAAGAACAAAATATCGCCCTGCATATGATACAATCCTCACTAGTTAAGCAACAGCTACAATTAGGGGCATCCAAATGAACAATAATGATCAAACATGTCAAGTAGGTTCATAGAAGTGTTCATATAAAATACAATAACCTCCATTATGATCTTATTACACATCCAAAGCATGTAACTCATTAAATCGAATGACATGAACATGATTAATCACAGATTGCTGACAATAACTAGCAGAGTACAGTTGTCATCAATGCATACTTTAGTTTGCCCAGAGACATTTCCATGATAATGGTAAAATACAAGTAAAAACCGGATATTGACTCCAGAGGAAAATAGATCGAAGTAACAAATGTGACAATTGCTATTAGTCAAAGCTTTAAGTTACAAGCTAGAATTTTAAAGCCAAAAAATCTTCATTTTCAAACTATCTTATGTTTCTTTCTAAAATAAAAGAGTATATAATCTGAAGTCTGAACTTCTATAAACGACAGGATATCCACTCTAAAGGGGAGAACCAGCAATTCTGATCAAGAGGAAACATTTCCTTCCAGCTGAGTGAGCCATAAAGAAAAATCTTACAGTCGCAAACTCTCGGTAGCTTA
Organism: Gossypium sturtianum; assembly: GCA_025698515.1. Lineage (NCBI taxonomy): Eukaryota > Viridiplantae > Streptophyta > Magnoliopsida > Malvales > Malvaceae > Gossypium > Gossypium sturtianum. Next base: position 160,321,854 of record CM046955.1, on the reverse strand, counting down.
AAAAGTGACATGAAAGAAATAATCATAGTGCATGGAAGAATATAACATCAATCATAGTTTCCTGTATTCTAACTCATAGATTCTGGAAGAACATTCTTTGCTTGAGTGCAAAGTGGTATAAGGTTACAATTAAGGTTGCAAGACGCACCAAAATCATTTAAGCATTTGCTTCTTTAAGTTCACTTACTCTCTTGAAGCCAGGTTCCATACTTCCAGAAAGAACAACCACAACAGGAGATTCACTGCCAGTGATGCACATCAATGCCTTCCATATTATAAGGGCTGATGTAACGATCATACCTGGAACACAAAGGCTTCCTGTATGATTAAAATCTCACAGGGAGGATAACTAATGACAACAACCTTTCAAACTTGTTTATTCAAGAATGCAAGGCATGCCGTACTAACAGGACTTGAATAGATATATCTTAAACTCTTGAACATGTTAATTCAGCTTTGATCAAAATAAAAGAAATTAAAAGGTAGATATACTTGTATCAAAATCTTAATTTGTTATCAATATCTAGATTTCAAGCTCTTAATCTTCACCCAAATTAAGTACATTTGAGATCAACATCAGTAAATCTTGTTTTAGGCTTGAAAGTCAATAGGAGTCAACTTCAAGTAAATTGGCAGTCAACACCAGTAACCCATTAAACAAACTCAGAAACAAAACAAGCTCCTCCACTCTGGATCTATCCAAAACAAGAAGATTAATAAAAAAAAAAAAAGGTTTTCAATTCGTAAAGGGTAATACAATTTGGCTTGGGTTTTTCCGAAAAGGTTAAAAATTTATCTCAATTTAAACTAAAACAAGTTGAGAGAATTATTAAACTGAGAAAACCAAAGGGGATTTATGATATTCAGGGCAACATATATTAGCAAAACCATAAAGAAACGTACCAAGACTGACGGCCTGAGTGAGGAGCTGCCGGATCTGAATTGATTTGATGGAGTCTACGGTGTCTCCGATCCACCCCATTTCTTTTATCTCTTTCTTGCTTCCTTGCTTTGTTTTCTCAGTTTTTCTTCTTCCTGTTTAGCAATTGCAGGTTGATATACAAATTCGAAGGCGCAAAAAGCCCCAGCTCCCGGCCTCACTTGGTCGTTATATTTTGGGTTAAGTGCATAATTAGCCCTAAAGCATTTTACGTCTACCAATTTGGTATCTAGAAAATAAACAAATTTTAATCCAATAGTCAAATTTTACTTCCCTCCAGCTAATAAAATTTACCACTTTCAAAATGTGCCTCAATTATATGAAAATACAAGGTCAGCTGATGCGGAAACCTCGAAATCCTTGAATAACTTGTAAAAAAAAAAAGAAAAAGAAATTTAAAAATTGAAAAGGGATCAAATTGAAAAGATAAGAGAGTTCTGGGGCCTTAGAACGAATTTAACCAGAAGTTTTTCTCCGTTCCCTTTGTGGCGCACCCAATCTGGAGTTATAACAGATTTTTATTTTTTTTAAAGAAACCCTAAAAAATAGAGAAGTAAGGAAAAATCACTTAATTCTCAAATAAACTTGCTTTACCCAAAATTTTTATAAAAAAGTAATTTGATTCACCTTTTATACGTACACGATAAAGTTTAAAAAACTTATAAAACTTTTTACATTAATAATTTAGCCTATAACCTGATTCGAGTGAATTTACTCTTATTTTATTATATTTGTGTTTAGGATTATTTAACTTTTTTACATTAATAATTTAGGGTGGGTTTGGATGGGCGGTGCGTTTACCTGCGGTTAGTGTAAAAACAGCGGTGGCGGTGAGATTAGATACCGTAGCGATATTGTAGCGTAAGACAAAAAGTAAGCTAAACGCACCGCACCGCACTCAATCACCCATCCAAACCCACACTTAGTCTATAACCTGATTCGAGTGAATTTACTCTTATTTTATTATATTTGTGTTTAGGATTATTTACCTCTTGAGCCTTTGTTTTTGTATTGGACAGGGCTTTGAATCTTAAGTTGCTTGAAATCTTTTTTCATCTATGATTAGATTGATTTAACCAAAAACCGAATGCCTAATTTATGACATATAACCGAAAATTGATAAAGAATAATTGAATGGAGGAAAAAACGTTAAAAGTTGAAAACACTCTTCTTCTTTTTTTTTTCTCTTTCCTGATTTTATCATTAGGTCTTGGTTCATTGCAATTATGGTTTTTTAATATTTATATATTTTCTTAATTTTTAATGTTTGAATTATTATGATTAAATTAATGGAAATAAAAATAAAAGATTGAATGGATTTGATGTTTGATATAGAAATTGAAGGTAAGAAACAATTAAGTTGGGGCAATTCATCTTCACCCGTCCCCCTAAACCCATTGAATCAAATACCGCTCACCTCAACTGCCCATTTCATTTTAACCTATTATCAGTTAAATAAATAGTTGCGTTCTGACCTGATTTTCGCAGTCATTACCAGGGAGACAGTAATACATAGGATTAGGAGGACTTGGAATATGATATCCAGAACCTCGACCAAAGTGGAAAGAGTGAGATAGATAATGTTGACATACCGGCCATGTTTTGATCCATTGAAAACACATGTATTTCTTCCACTTCTGCATCGCTACCATCCTTTCCCAAACTCCAAATGTTATTACTATTCACTTTTACAAAATAAAATTCAAACGATTTCTAAACATGGTAATAGGTTGCCTAATTAATGACAATACCTTATACCCACAGTTCACCCTGGTAATATTCACTCATTATTTTTTTTTTTAATGGGACAAGTAGATGTGTACCAAAATATAATTATATATTTTTCATTTATAGTAATTATATTCAACTTAGTTATTCAGTTCAATTTCACAACTGAAAAGCAGAATTATGAATAAATATAGTTGGGAATTGTCTTCCAACACCTACATAATCCATTGCATTAAATATCTTGATTGATCCAACTATCAACAATCCAGATATCACTTGAAATATTCGATTCCGACCCTGAAAACATAAATAAATAAATAAACCTGAATTTCATTTTAAATAATGCAAAAAGGAAAAATTGTATGCGTTTTAAAGCATTGATGAAAAATAAAATTTATAACTTTATCCTTTACTGCCCATTTCAACCAAGCATGTTGTTTGTCTTTTATATGATAGTCAAGGTGCAATTAATTAACTATATGTGTAGTAACTTACTATTAAGTCTGAAATCACAAAACAATAGGCATCAAGTCTCAACAATAATTAACGTAACACTCTAAAAATCTTAATTTTAATGTTGCTGGCACTTCAAATAGTAAAATTTTCTGAAAGGAATAATAATAGTAAAATAACAAATTGGACATTGGACAAGGTCAAATTTTTGTAAAGCTTATATTGAAAATTTGTGAAAAATGAATTAAAAGTGCAAATTGACTTCTTTCACACGTCACAGATCAGTGCTAAATCCCGATTATCCAAGATATTAAGTCAAAAATGTGATTTTTTGAAAGAATCACCTTTTGTTTCATTGGAAGGAAGGCTAATGCAGCTACACATGCTTTGGCGAGAGAAGGGTGTTGATTTTTGGAGCCACGGTTGTAAAGACTCAAAATTTACAAGTATCGGAAAAGTGCATTTTCGGGTCATTGTTTTCGAAAAAATGGATTAGTAAATATTTATTTAAAAATATTTAGGAAGTTAGTTTTGTGGTTAATTAGGTTTTGGTTAGATGAATTAGCTTAAATTAAGGTTAATTAGGTATAAGAATTAAATTAAATAAAGGAAGAACATTTAATTATAGATTAAAGAAAAATGAAGGGATTAAATAAAAAATAAACCATATGTAACACTTGTATAGTAAAAAGTAAATACAAGTATATAGTAATTATAAAATACATGTGTAATACTTATGTACATATACTTATAATAATTATATACATTTACTTATTATTTAAGAAATTATTATTATGTTAATATAATATAATATTATTATTATAATATAACTAAAACATAAAATAAACAAAGAAAAAAAGATAGAAAAGAAAGAAAGGAACGAAACAGAGAAGAACAGGAGAGAAAGAAAAAGGGAAAGAAAAAAGAAAGGAAAAATTAGGGTTTTAAGTTCAAAGCTTAAGTGGTAAGTCAATTTAATCCATTTTTTTGTAATTTTTGAGTTTTTAGAATCCTAGAATAAAATACTACTTGATTTATATTGAAATTTTAGAAGTTAGTGAATTTTTAGAAGTTGTTCATGTTGAATAAATTAAAGTGTTAGGGGTTAAATTGATAGAATTTCAAGTTAAAAGCGAAAAAGGGATTGAATTGTAAAATAAATTATAATTTTTGAGTAATAGGGACTAAATTGAGAGAATTTTGAAATTAGGGTTTATGGTGAAATTTGAAGGTTGAAATTTGTCTAAAGTGGGAGTTGAATGAAAATATAAAATTAGTTTTAAATAAAATAAAGTTAGTTTTGATTAAGGATTAAATTGAAATGTGAGCAAAAGTTGAAAAAAAAATTAAATATTCAATGTGAAATTGTGTGTATTAATGATTTTAAATTGTTTTAATTTCCGTAGCTAACGTTGTGCCGAAGACCTCGGCTAAGAAAGGAAAAGACAAGATTAACGAGGAGTAGCTCGAGAATTACGGTTTGTATTTCTATAATCCGAATTTAGTAATTTTTATTTGATGTATTTTTAATTAATATGTATGGTAAGTAATTAATGTGAGTGTGGTTTATTATTAGATTGATATTGAATTAAGATTGTATGAATTTGTGATTGATGAAATTATTGATTGATATTGAAATGTGAATATTGTGATAATTGAATATTGAATATTGGTTGTGTTGAAAAGTGAACTGGAAATCCCTATTAACTATATCGGGCTGAGTCGGATATAGTTGGCATGCCATAGGATTAGAAGAGTTCAGGGATACTTCGACCACGAGTCAATGAGACACTAGGTGTCACATTATTACTTCGGATAAATTCGATGAGGTACTGGGTACCAACTTACTTCGGCATGGCCGATGAGACACTGGGTGTCAATCTATTACTTCGAATTATCCGATGAGGCACTGAGTGCCGAACTGGTGTGTTTTGGTTGGATCCGTGTATCCGTCCAAGTCCGAGTCTTGTTAATAGGGGTAAATGAATAATAAAGTCTTACAATTGATATTGAAATGAAATGATATGAGAAATAGAAGTGATATAGTGAATTGAAATAGAATGTGAAATATGTTGACAATACATTGAATATATGAGTTATATACTCATGAATTGAGTATGGTATGAAATGATGTATTTGTGAATTGAGTACTGCATGACTGATGTCATTGTACGAATAAATATGGTTGATATGTGAATAATCATTTATATAACAATTGTGTGAATTAGGATATTGTTTAATAAATGAAAAATTATAGTTATGATATGATACTAGACATTAATTTGTTCTTATAAATTTAATTGTGCCTATTATTATATTATATTGTTTTTAAATATTCAGATTATAAAAATACCACTGAGTTTTTACTCAGCGTACGGTTTGTTTTCCGTGAGCAGATTAGGTATAGTGATTTTGAAGAGTTGTAATCGAGGTTGTGAGCATTCAACTCATCACATCTCCAAGTGCCAAGAGGGTATTGCATGTACTTAGGAAGATCAAGTATGTTCCAAGTAGTAGGAACTAAAATATAAATTATAAAAATTTATTATTTTTTTAAATTATATATATTTTTTAATGTTCAAATATATTAGTGGTTAGCCAAAATCACTTTGGCATCAAATGTAATATTTCTATATCAGGTTCCTTGAGTCGAACTGGGTATAGGGGTGTTACAACGGTACTAGATGGAGGAAGCGTCGTTAATAGTATAATGGATGACGGCCATAGATTTGCACAGGTGGTTTTCTCGAAGCTAATGTGTGCCCTTAACAACTTTGGATTTTGGAGATTCTTCTATCTTTACTCCAAATGTGTTCCAAAAATATTCTCTTTGTGGTTTTTTAAGGATCTAGTCATGCAACAAGATTTGAGTTGGTTTCAGAGGGGTTTCGACCTGGACAAATGTTTCTTCAATTCAATTGAGCTTGGATGACTATTTGTCTAAGTTCTTCCTAGATGTGGTTTTTAAAATAATTATATATATTTTTAAATATTGTCATGTTAATATGAGGTATACGTGGCAACATCATGTGTTAGTGTCTGATTTGTATTTTTTAAGTAGAGGGAGTAAAATGCAAACTAACTCCTAATATTGGAGCCTCTATAGTACTCATCATTTATTTCCAAATCACTTAAATAAAAAAATTGAAAAAGCCAAATCATCACTTAACTACACATATAGATCAAAATTTTTAAAAGAATGGTCAATTTGCACATATTTTCTAACGTATAAGGGCTAATTGCCCTTTTTTGAGTAGAGGGAAAAAATTACAATCCACCTTCTATTGTCATGGCGCTAGATCTTTAATCTCACAATCTATGCGGCCTTAAGCGATTTATTTACTTCAAATACGCTTAAGTCAGCCTAACTCCCGAAATTAAGGATTCTCACAGAATCCCTCTAAGACACCAAAGTAAAGCGAAAGCAACTTAATAAAAGGCAAAAGCACAAGAGTTTAAGTGAATGCTCTCAAAAAATTCTATTACTCAAAAATGAAATGATTACAATGAGGGAGAAAGGCCTCTATTTATTGTTAAACCTCCCCAAATTTAACAGTACATATTAAAGTACATCAATGATCAAGATTAAGAGCTAACTACAAAATCAAATCTTTTAAGATTATAAATCCTTTAAGATTGCATATTTTCGAAGATTACGTCTCATATTTATCATGCTTTGTAGATGAACATCTAATCTCTCCAAGCAATGTATTAATCCTGTTGGGCCAAGTGACCCTTGTGAACAAGATGGATCAATCAAATGTGTCATGGTTACAGGTTCCCTTGCACAATTCATGACACTAATACAGGAATCTTCATAATATTTTTATCAAAGTAAATTCTATGATCATTTCATTTATCTCTTACCGTTGAAGTTTTGTAACCCTATAAATAAGCGAGGTAATGATTAGATTGAGAGTTTGAGTGCACAATTTAGTTGAATTTAGAAATACCTCATATGTATTCTTTTTATCTTTGACTCATAAGTGATATGCTTTCTACTTGCTGAAAATATATTGAAATCTTAAATCATTATTTGTACCATGTATTTTATGAGTAATATTTTTTAAAGTAAAGCCTAATAAATTTTTTTTTGAATTATAATTTATTTGTTTATATGTTGGTATACCAATAAGTGCGCCCTGTCACACTTCACTATCAATTTGGTATTTTCAGTATGAAATGCAATGTAAGCACAGTTATAGACTTCCTCTTTTATTGTATTTACCACTCTCAATTTTATCACCATTTTAGTCTTAAAAGAGGGATTTTGCCCCCACTACAGGCTGTAAGCACTTGAAGCAATAATGTCATTCAGCCTCACCACATAAATGCCAATCACCGCTGCATCTTTTCACGGCCTTTTTTTTCTCAGATAAAACAAGTCATTACTCATTATTACCCAAAATGTTAAAACAAGAAACTTATTTCTCCAAATCCCTGAATAAAGATTCACAAACTGAACCTCCCCCCACAATTTGCTACGTTGTTCATGCAGATGCGGAACCCCTTCTATAACAGAAATCAAAGCCATACCAAACCCCATTAGGAATAAATACATTGTAATTAAATGTGGCAGCTTTGGTATAATATCCGTACACAGTCACGCTCTCTGGCTTCCAACCATCGTATCCACTCCTGTAGAGGTAAAGATAGCAAATCTGGTATGTGCAAGGACCCTTTATTTGAAATGTATCAGTTGAACAGCTTTCAAATGTTCTCGAGTATGGATCATCCAGCCTTGGTGCATACACCTATTCAATTCAAACAATACTCTGTTTTAAGAAAATGGCCCCTCCTTTACCAATTTCATTGATTCCACTGAAAAAGCATTTAACAGTTGAAATGTGATGGTCCAATAAGGGCAATTAAAACATACCTGATTCCCATAAGCATCGCCAAATGCAAGACTGATCTGATCTCTTGTGTAGGTAGTTGAAGAACAGCTTGTCCTTATTGATACTGTGTAAGTGCAGCTCCCCACATTCTATCAAAGGAACGATGTAAAACAGTATGTTTTAGAAGTTAAATGAAACAACCCATAAAAACTGACACTATATTTGTCTTTTCCCTCATACACTTCCTGGAAATTTCATGAACAGGGGAATCTGTAACACTGAAGTTTCCCAGCAAGATTTGCTCAAAGAAACTCTCGCCAAAACAATCTCATAATCGAAGATGTTTTCAAGACATGTATGGATATTAATCACTTGGGAAATGCTACATATTAGTGGAATGAGTTGGAAAAGAAGCAGAAGGAAGAGATCAATCTAATCGGAGTCATAATCATACCTGGGTTGCATTGACCTTGAAGGATTCAAGAGGCTGAGGCTGAAGCAGTGGAAGGATGCGCTTACCATCAGCTATGGTGAAGAAGATGAAAGTCAAGGGGAGCAAATAGATCACTGCTCTCATCATCTTCCAAGTCGCTATTTTCTGTGAAGAGGAGAAAAACTAGCATCTATCTGGGTAACAAACTCCTAAGGGATATATAATCTAAATGATTGACCAAAAATTATATATTTAGATTAAAATATGCTGTTAGTCCCTGTACTTTGAAAACATTTGATATTTAGTCCTTACCCTCAAAATTTTAAATTTTAAGTCCTCCTAGTTTTTTTTATTTAAAAATATCAGTCCAGTCATTAAAAACATAAGTATTTTCTATCAAAATTTGTCAATTTGGAAATTAATTAGGTTGTTCTCATATGACATAAATTAAATATATAAAATAGACAAATTTTGACATAAACTACCAACTGAGATAATGATTGGACTAAGATTTTTAAATTTAAAAAGTAAGAGGATTGAATTTTTAACTTTTAAAGTACGAGGATCAAATCTCAAATTTTATACAATTATAGGGACTAACAGCACATTTTAACCAAATATTGAATGTAAATACAAGTCGAGCTTTCTAGTAAAAAGAAAGGGTAGTTGAGTCTTTTGGGTGAAAGGCAAAAAAGAAATATCACAACATTGTACTGTTCTAAGTTTGATCCAAATTAATGTCCCCTTCTCATTGTCCTATATTATCTTGGCATTATCTGCATACTTATATTTTTATTGTGTTAATAAGATATACAAAATTATTTAAAATAACCGAATCTACCAACCATGTTGAAAAGGGCTACTAATTAACAAAGGTCCAAAGGAGAGGATGGCAAATGTTTTCCCATCTCATTCATGTGCACATGTTTCTGCTTTTCATCTACCCAAGAAAATACAGGGTTTCAGAAATTTCTACATCTTTTATCCCTATAAATCCATGTTTTACTTCTTTTTTTTCTCACTATTCAGTCTTGTAAGAAAAGCTCACCATATCTATCAAATATTTACTCAGATGTCACTGCATAGAAATAGAACCAATTTGGTCATTAAAAGACACCCTGGTCAACCAATATTACATTGTACATTTCCCTTGTCTTTGTTCGTTTAGTAGCATCCATAGCATTTCAATCTGTGCTATTGTTTCCCATGTCCTATTTACATTGGATAGTATTACATCATAACAGTTGGTTCATGTTCTTCAAATGAAATCTATAATCTATCATATGGAATTTTTCTTGCTTGTGTTGAAAGAGATTGGCCGTTAGGGATGATTGGGGGGAGAGAGACGGTCAAGTATTTCTTCACATCCTCTGATAAGATTGTAAAGCAAATCGGTAGAGAAGAATGGCTGTTGAAGAACTCTTGGCATGTAGAATGAGTAAACTGAAGTATAGGCACCCGTCCGCTTCTTGTGCTTCTTCACGATCTTCATCAACCCTGTTTAAACCATGTTTATTTTTCTAGGTTACAATTAATTCTGCCTACTACTATTTCAGCTCTCTTAATCGATGGTGATATATAATTTTCATTTCGTCTTCAATTACACTTAGCTGGAATAAAAATCCCTGCTACTGATTACCTAGGATTTACAATACTAATCAACATGACTAAAAAGGGTATGTATATATGTATATCTACCTGCAAAGTTAATGACACTGTAATGCAGCAGCATCACCATCTCTGAATGAAAACCCAAAATTTCTTTCTGCAATTCCAACATTTCTTCATTACCGTTCACGTTTTCAGCCCTGATTTCCAGCTCCTGAGATGAAACGCCCAAAACCAATTAATTTCTTTCAAGCCAAAATGTACTTGTTTCACAATTCCACACACAAAAAGAAACAAAGTTTTGATTTAATTGTATGGAAAGAGAGGCTGAAAGAATCAATATGATACCCTGAATCCGATTATGTAATCTTCCTCTTTGTCGATGTAAAAGGTATTGATCTTATCGAGTTCCCTGGCGAGTAACAGGGCAAACCCCATGTCTTCAGTTGGCCATGATCTTGACCTTTTCTTTCCATTTGAATTAAAACGAATGGGGTTTATCAGTTTCACTTCCCTCTTCAATGCCTTGTAAGACATAAACTCGTCTCGCCACTCAGGCAAGCTTTTTGCTACCTCCGCTCGATGTTTTTTTCCGTGTTTCATCTCTATCTCATTGTTCCAATGACTGGTGAAGAGCCTAAGCGGAGATGCATGCATACATGGATTTGTATATAAAATGTCTTTAGAAAGGCATTACTTTGGCTGGAAGCTTGGAGCAATGAAGGTTACGAGGTAGAATATTATTTGATGCTGTCCATTGCAAAACCAGAATATTCTACCTACACTGCAGAATATGCATATTCTGCGATGCTGCTGCTGCAAATGTTTTCCCTCTCATTCGTTGTATTATTTGTATATATAAAACGTCTACATCGCATCTTTCTCAAATCCATCGGAAATATCCATGAGATCCTACTTAGCAATAGCATTAATAGATGTGCTTTTTCTCTCTTTGGCAGTTTTTGGAAGGACAGTACCGATAAATCCATTTGTGACATGTTGAAACATCCATAGAATATGATAATATTTTATACATGAAGAGTAAATCACCAGGTTTACTATTAACATTAAGTTTAACAAATTGTGGGTCGGACATCTTTACAATCAAGTTTTCAATTTTTTTAACCTCAGCCATTGGTGCAGTAGCATTGGGCGTTCACCCCAACATCATGACTTGGAATCGCAACAATAATTCTATTTGTTATGTGTAATTTTTTGTCCAAGGTTTTTTGAACGCTTAGGTTGAAGTTATATCTATAAAATTGATGTTTGTTTGAGGTAGTTAAATTAAATTAGTGTAAGTCAAGTGAATATGATGATTCAATTTTATAAAATTTCTCTCAATAATTCTTTAATTTTTTTTTAATAGAATTTCGAGTCAAAGGTATCAAGATCTTAAAATTGAAGATGAATAAAAGAAAAGTATTTATAAAAATTTGAAGTGTAATCTCTCAATAATTTAAGATCTTATAAATAATTTTTTTGTCGGGTTTAGTTAAAATATTTTAATATTAATTTATTACTCTTAAATGCAATCATTTTTAATTAAAATTTCATAAAAATATTTAAATAGATGAGATATTGATATATAATTATATTTCTATGTTAGTAGTACAATAATAAATAATACATATTTAAATAATTATAATTAAAATAAATCTAAATTAGATTCACATATGCTCGACTCAAACTATAATAAATTCAAATTAAAAATCTACATATAATTTACGCATGAAAAAATCACAAAACTCCAACTTTACCCCATTGGAATGTGTATATATTTATTAGAAGATGATGATTTTAGTTGAAGGAGCAAATGAAAAAGACTTGGAAAATGATGATTTATTACTTGCTTTGCAAAATCAATTTTATTTTAATAGAGAATTGAAAATATAATGACAAATGTCTACTCGCCATTGGGCGAATTCACAAATACCTTGTGAAACGTTTTATTTTTCACGTCCTTTTATATATAACAACTTGAAATTTGGTTGTTTCGACAAGCATTAAACACGTGGAACCAAACAAATCAATCTGAATTTCAGGAAAAAAAGAAAAGGATTAAGTTGGAATTTAAAGTCTAATTATTTTTAAATAGTTCCAGTTTGAAAAGTATTTCGGAGAGAAAATGCCAGTTAATCTAAAGAGAGTGAGACTGAATTGCAGAAAAAGGAAGGGACGCGTGTAAGAGTGTCAAAATCGTATACGAGCCTGGTCTTGATTTCACATGACTGATTGTACACATGGTGCTCTGCTGCTATGCCCAACTGGCGGGTTCTCCCATCTTCCGTGCCTCCATCATATGATCTCTCTCATCATTACATTTTATCCACATACTGAATTTTGTTGGGCAAAGATCTGTGACTTGTCGAAAAATCACATAGATTTCTAAAATTTATGGTTTCTATGTCACGAAAACAGATGTATGCTTTCTTTTTTCTATCAATTACAAAAAATTTGGTTTATTTTGTTTTTGTTTAATTAAATAGCATTTTAATTTGCACTTAAATCAGTTTATTCAGCAAGCTAGAGATTCTCAGTTGCTAAACTAACACTATATCAATGATAAATGATTGTCAGAAACAGAGCCTTTCATCATATGTAGCAATTATCGATACTTGCATGCTTTTTGTTCTGTGAAAATATTCAACACAAAGAAAATTCGATGAATTAATGATATATATGATTTCATTTACTGAGTTAAATTATGTTTTTATGTTAAAAATAAAATTAATTATTTGATATTCTCAATAAAATATTTTTAAACTAAAAAAAACCATTGACTCAGTGTTCTAGAAGTCCATGAGCACGGTGTTGTCTCATGTCCTCCAAAAGTTCCTCCTCCCTTCCATTTTGCCTTCTCCGTGTGGTGCACTTATTTTTATAAAATGCCAAATCCCACACCGAACTCCATAAGAAAAACGCCAGAGAATTCCAGATTCTCACGCCTATTTCTTCCTGCTTTCTTTCTTTAAGATCTCAAATATCCTCACATTCTTCATTTCAACTTTTTTTTTTTCCCTCAAAAAATAACCCCCCCCCCCCCCCCCAATTTTATTTTTTCAATCTATATATAGAAACTCAATTACCCACCTTATTTTAAAATTTAAAAATTTCCCTACACGTCCTACCTACTTAGGTTTTTTTTTTTGGTGAAATCTTACTCTCCTTAGTTGTACAGCTTTAACTGCAACTTTCTTTGGTAGTTTCTTAGTGACAGTTCGGTGTGTGGTGGTGCCACTATGTCTTCAGGAATATGTTCACAAAGTGGTCTGGTGTTAGCTACTGCTATGGTTGTCTCCAGCACTGTAATTTTCATTACTTTTTCGAGGCAAAAGGCTTTGCCTCCTCCTAAGCAAACTCTTCGTCCTTGCATCTCTTCAGGTATACACTGATGGGGTCTCTTTAGATATATATATATATATGTACTCTCCTTTTTTGTTGTTAAATTATGACATAGTTTTGTTATTGATGGGTGGTGGATTTTGTCAGAGGGGAAGAAAAGGGATAAAAAGAAGAAGAAAGTTCAGTTCGCTGAGAATGTGAAGGAAACAAATGGGAATGGAGAAGATTATAGGAAAGAACAACGAAAGAAGATAATGGCGGAAGCAGCAGGCGCAAGGTCAGCAGAAGTTGATAGATTTTGCAGAAATGAAATGCCGCCTAACAGGATTGCTTTATACAATGGAATTCTCAGGGATCGTGTTCGTTTCCATAGAATGGAGAGTTCTTATTGATTTTTAACTCGCTTCTAAATTTTGGAAGAAAAAAAAAAAGTTCATTTTTTTAATATAAAAAAAAATCACTTTTGTAGAATGTAAGTAATGAAAATGTCGGGCAAAAATATATTACTGTTGTAAATTTCATCCTTTTTGACTTTTTATAATTTTATCCAACTATATAAATCATAAACTACACATAATTTTTTACTTGACTTAGATCAACATTAAATTTATTTAATTTTTTTATATATAATTAAATTTTCACAAATTATTAACATAATCTCGTTTTAAATTTACCCATTTATCAAAAATAAATTGACATATTTATATTACAAAAGAATAAAAATCAAAGTTATATATAATTATATTTATCAAAATATAAATTAAATAAAAAATTATTTGTAATTATCAGTAAAGGAAAGAAAATATTTTTAGTTTTGTCAAGTATGAACTGTTTTCATCAATATTTTGTCTTGACTCATCCTTTAGTTTTGAAATTTTCAAATGAAAAGTTAAATATTTTGATTAATTAATTCCTAATTCTGGTAAATAAACAGCACAGGTAAGTTAATTATATGGTCATATTCCTAATCTGCACTTTTGAATGTAGGTATTTTGCAGAATAAAAATCTGGTAAAGAAGATTAAAATGAGGAAGCCAATTGCAAATTGACAAAGCAATACCATATTTAATGTTTGCTTGTACGAGTGGTTTCAATTTATTTTGACCCACAAGATTTTATCTCATGATTTAATTTGGGCCAAACAAAATTAAATGGACCGCATTAATCATATATCTTTTTGTGTTTAGCAATAGTGTAAGTTTTGGCAAAGATTGATTGCCATGCCTGGGGCCACCATGCTGGCTGCCTTTTATAATTTTTCAGATTTGGTGAGTGTCAGTTTTACAAGAAAAAAAAACCACCCATATTTGCCCCTCTCATTTGACCATTCAACCCATATCTATCTTTATCACCATGGATTAATACTTTATTCACGAATAAACAAATTCAAATCGATTTAATAATATGTATCGAAGATTGAAAGAGAAAATTATTTAAATTTTAGTTTATAAATTTTTAATATTTAAAGTTATTTAATGAAAATAAATTGAATTATAAAAAAAAAAAGGAAATGAGAGTTTTTGATTTATGTAGATGTGAACAAACTTGTTAATATTATGTTATTTTATATTTTAATTTATGACGTATTTTTTTCATGGTAATTTAAGTTTATTTTAAATAATTTATTTACCATATTCTCATATTTTTATTGCGTCAAATATTATAAATTTATAAAAAAAAAAGAAATTCACATATTAATAATTCGTTTAAAAGTAAATTTCAACATTTTTTAGTATTGTGATTTTATTTTTCAAAGTGATATGTTTTAATTACTTTTATTTTTTTGTGTCATGATTTAGTTGGTTGTATAAATTATATAGTTTTAATATAGTAATTCAGTTTTAACTCAAACTTATTTTTAAAATTTAAATTTAACGGATGCTATTAGTTAAGGTAGCACAGTTGTACGCTCGAAAGAACTTAGGCAGTAATGTTCTCCTTTTAAGTAAATATAATACGTATAATAATTTTTTTGCCCTATAATTTTATAAAAAATTTTATTTTAGTCTTTAATTTAATTTTTTTAGTCTTCAAACTTATATTTTTTTTGTTAAAACAGTCCAAAATAGATGAATAAGTTAACGCTTATTAACTTTATTTACATGGCATACACATAGATTGTTGTGTAAATGACATGTCGGCATTTAATTAATTTTTTTAAAATTTAAAATTATTAAAAAATATTTTTTATAATATATATTTATTTTTAATTTTAAAAATTTTAAAATTTAATTAAATACTTATATGTCATCCACGTGGTGACCTACAAGTTTGTCACATAAGTAAAGTTAAAAAATGTTAAATTTTCCGTCCATTTTATAGTGATTTGACAAAAAGAATGCAAGTTTAACGATTAAAAGAGACGAATGATTAAATAGGATGCTTAAACAAATTTTTTTTATAAAGTTGGAAAACCAAATAAATCATTATCTATATAATTAATTAAAATTTTGAAGTTTAAAGATAAATTAAAAAATATATTAATAATTTGAATGGTTATTCCAAACATACATTAATAAAATATTATATTTAATTGAAAAATAAATCTAAATTTGCTAAGCTTGACAAGCAAAAACATATTATATTTAGTTGTAATAAATGCCTTAATTTAGGTAAGGTAGTGTTTGTAAATTCATCTAATAATTAGATTTAAGTATAATTGTTTGTAATTACACAATGATGCATGTTTGGTTACCCATTGTAATTGATAGGTCCCACCGAATTTGGTGTAATTGAAGTGCCTCAATTACACTTTCCAATTTTTAAGGGGATGTGAGAATTGAACTAATCACGCAAGCAATTACACTAGGGTCAATTTTAAAAAGTTATTTTAATACAAATTATAAAAATTTTAATATATGCATGAATATGTATGGGTGTTCGAAATGTTTATGACAAAAAAATTCATACGTTATAAATTCAAAAAAATTATATTATAAAAATAATTTGTGTATTTTATAAATTTATAATAAAAAATTATATTATTTAAATCTTAAAAATAATTAAATTTATAGCCAAAAAAAATATTATAAAAATAATTTACATGTTATAAAAATGTTATAATATATTTATTTATAGAAATTTCTAATAAAAAAGTATGGACATAACTTATTTATGTGTTTATGCTTTATATTGTAAAAATAATATACGTATTCATAAAAAAAATATTATACCTTTTTTTATCACTACTTATTTATAGGAAAAAAAATTATGAAAAAAAATTATATTATTTATAAGACACATTACGAAATTTATTAAACAATTTATAAAAACTTGTTTATAAAAGTTATATAATATAAAATTTATATTATTTTTTACTTGATTTACGTACTATAAAAAATATATAATCTAGCATAAGTCTTTCTCTAATTTTTTTTTTTTTACCATTAGTCTTTATCCAAATTAAGTTTATATAAATATTTATAATTAAAACTACAAATTATTTGGACAGTGAACCCAAATATTATAAAGTCAATGCTAATTATGCAAATACAAAAGATTTTATTGTACTATATCATGGAGGTATAAATATAATACCATTTGAGAGAATGGTACCAGACACAAACATCATAGATAGCTTGTGAATTAATATTTTTTAAAAAATATATAAATTATGTAACTATATAATTACAAATTGTATTATCAAACAAGACATGGATAATTACGATATAATTACACATTGTCAACCAAATGCGTCTAAAGAGTTACAATTCTTTGTAATTATAATTACTAAATTAATAATTATATTTTCAATCATGTTTCAAAAACAAACCCTAAATTTTATGCTAATACTTTTTAATTATTGAAATTGATGAATAAAATTGTCAAAAATAAGCGTCTAAGTGTTTGGTTGGATTGTAGCCCACCGTTATGATAGTGAAATTATTGGTTTTGATTATTTAAATATTTCTATTCAATTGCAGGGCAATTGTTATTTGCTGGCATATTCGCTATGCCAACTATAATTTTTCTATATTAAAATGGAAAATTTGAAGTCAATATTTGATACAATATTAATTAGATTTAATAAAAAGTAAACAATTAAAATACGGGGATATGAACTTTAATTTTATGCAATTACACACATTAAACTTTAATTTTAGTCTAAATATATATATAAAACTCTGATTTTTAATAAACCGTAACATTAAAAGAAATGAATACATCAATTTATTTTCATATTAGACAAGTATAATTATTTGTGCATGTAATATGTAAATGTAAAATAATAGTTATAACGATAATGGTGTTAATTATTTACGAAACTTAAATAAAATCAAATTTTATGTATAACTTTATACATTAAACCAAAGGTGATGTATATTAAAATATAAAAAAATAATGAAGGAGGCAATAAGCAAATAAAATATTAATAAAATTTTATATTGCTGTAAGAGGCCCACATTAACACGGGCCTCTCGTTTTCGTTTTGGATGAGTAGTCCAATAAGGCTTTAATATTTTAAAGAATACAATGTTTTAGGTTAGTTTTGAATTTGATGTGTTATTCTTGTAATATCTCAGAGGACGTGATTTAAATTTAATGATTCTATATTCTATCCTTGCGTCAATTTTTGACACATAACTTGTTAATTGCATTTTTTTTTTATTTACTTTTTTCGTGGTTAATTTATAATTTCAATAATTTTTAAAATATTAACGGTATTTTTCTTAAAAAAACAAATTTAAAAATATAAATATAATAGAATTACAAAATAAAATTAAAATATTTCAACATACAAATTTATAAACAAAAAAATTATTTAAACTAAAACTCACACATATATATATATATTTATATATAGCTACCATTAAAATTTAATATTCACAAATAGAGAACTGTCATTGCATATGGAGAAGTAAAATCTTACTGTATTTTATTCACTTAAATAAAACTATGGTGTGTGAGTCATGGTGTGACAGTAATTTATTGTTAATAGCGTGTGAGTTATAATTTTCTTTTTTAATTTTAATAATATTTTTTATTGATTGAGTATTAGTTTAATTGGTATTGATATTGTTGTTAAATTGAGAGCACATGAGTTTATATAAAAAAGAACAAATATGATAAAAACCCATAATGAGATTAATGTTCTATTTGTTTCATTGGAAATAATTTTCGGAAAAATAATTTCTAGAAAATTACTTTTTTTTTTGTTGAAAAAAACTAATATTTTTCAGTTTTTGGATGAATCTATGTAAAATATTTTTTATTGTTTGGTAGATTTCTTGAAAATATTTTTAAAAAGTTGTTTTCAATGAAGCAAACACACATTTGAGATTTTATTATCTTTTCATTGTTTAATTGAGTATATTTCATAAAGCTTATTTATATTTTAATTAATCATATTTTAGTTTTAATTAATCTTAATTTACTTAATTAAGCTTAATTGTTAATTTCGTATATTTAGAGAATATAAAATTATATTTAATTAAGTTGAAAGTGATAAATATTTATTTTGAATATTATTTGGATGTGTAAGTTGAAAATGATTTAATTTGATAAAAATTGAAGTAAGGACCAAATTATAAAATTTGTAAATTTTCGAATTCTAAGGGTTTGAGTAGTAAAATCTGAAACATTGATGTAGTAACTAAATTATATGATTATGAAATATGAAAATTTGGGAAGTTGAGCATAAAATAGTAAAGTTTGAAACTATAGGGGTTAAATAGTAAAGAATTCAAAACTTGAGTTTTAGGACTAATTTAAATTATTTGAGAATTTACAATTTTGAAAAATAGAATATGAAAGTTTAACTGTTCAAAAATCAAAGACTAATTTTTGGAAATTTTGACAGTTTTAGCTGTAAGGATTAAATTTAAAAATCTAGAAATTTTAGAAAAGGGATTGTTTTGCAAAATTGTGCAAAACGAGGTTTAGGATTGAACTGTATAATAAGAAAATATGATTTTGAGGAATTAAATTGTAGACTAGTAAAAATTTGGATTTTAAGGACTAAATCGTAAAAATTATAAAATTAGAATATAATGGATTATTTTCTTCAACAGTGAAGAGAGTTTCTTTTCTGTTGCTCTGAAAGCTTTCCCTTTTTATTTATTTAACAGTAAAGACAGTGAACAAGGAGGGCGATTTTGAATCTTACTTTTGGTTCGTGTGTCTGCCTAAATTCGTTTGAATTTTATGGCAGTTTGTGGTGGGAGTGGGTGTTGTTGGTGTTGAATCTTCGTGTTCCTTTTTGTTTTTCTGTCAGTTCTATTTTGTTTTCGTTTTTTTGGTTCTCGTTCGGTGGTGTTTGTCGCGTATGGTTCTACTTTTTCTGAGTTTCTTTGTTTTTGGCGTTGATTTGATGGCCTGACGAGTGATGTCTTATCAATCGAGTCCGCTGATGATGCTGCGTCAAAATTTCCATGGAACCTGGTAAAATCTTTCTTTTTGTTTGCTTTTGTTTCTTTTGTCCTTTGCGTTGACTTTTCTTTATTCTGAGCTAATTACGTTTGTTTTCGGCTCTTGCATGAGTTTTCTTGGAATTCTGAGGATTTTGTGGGTCCCTCGATGACCATTGTTTTGATTCTTGCGCTGTTTTTTTTCTTGATTTTTTTTATTTTTCTCTCATGTTACCATGCACGTATTGTAAATTCGCTATGGGGACTCCCCAGAATTGGTCTATGTGCACTCATCCTCTCACTGGCAACTTTTCCGTCTGACTTGTTTGTTTCTTGAGTTTTCGGTTACGGCGCGGTCGTCCTAGGCTTGGGGACGGTGCTTGTGCTTTGCCTTCTTGTTTTTCTTATTTTTGCTTTGTTTCATTAAGATAGTGTTTTCCTTATCCCGTATTCGTGTTATCGGTTTTTTGTGATTATTGTTACCTCATTTGTTGGTTTTTTGTCTCCTATTTTTTTTGTTTTGTACTTTTCGTCCCTTTTTGTTTTTGTGGGTCTGGTTCTGCTCCTATTTTTCCCTGTAGGGTTTCCTGTTTTGGCGGTATGATGGAAGATCGATCGGAAAACGCTAAAGAATATATGGAGGATGATATCAACCTGCTGATGGAAAGGTTAAAATTCTCAGAGGAGGAATCAACCAAGGTATTTCACTCAAAAGATGAAAATAACTCTCAAGGGTTCGAATCTTGGGCTGTCGGTAAAATAATGGCGGTGGAAAAGCCAAATAGGGAGGCGATGTACAGGGTCTTTCGATCGCTTTGGTTCACCAAAGAAGAGGTGAATTTTGTGGCCCTAAAGGAATATGTAATTATCGTCAAGTTCGGCTGTGTGGAGGATAGGAGCAGAATTCTAAACCTAATGCCATGACTCTTTGACAACTGTCTTTTTTTTATGCTTCTATTTGTGAAATGAAAAGCCATCGAGTCCTACGTTTTCTATAAGTCCCCTTTCTGGCTTAGAATTTTCAACATACCGCTGGAGCTTATGGATCGCCAAACAGCCTTGGAGATGGGGAAGGCTATAGGAGAATTAGTGGCAATCGATTGAAAGGATAGGGATGGTGGATGGACGGAGTTCATTAGGATAAAAGTTCTGATCGATATCTCAAAGCCTTTGGGACGAGTTGTAAAGCTGGTCGACATAGATGAGATTGATATTACTTGTGCTGTAAAGTACGAAAGACTCCCAGACTTCTGTTTTCTATATGGAGTGATTGGTCATAAAAAGGATGGATGTCAGGACAAGCATGGTTTGAGGGATACTAATGAACTAAGCCCACAATATAGTAATTGGCTAAGGGCCACGATAATATCCCCGAGTCAATGTAGGGGAACTGGCGAAACAGAGTAGAGGTTTTATCAACGAAAGCTGCATCGTTTGAAGACAAAGAAGTCAGCAATTCAGAATTAAGGGAGAAGAGCGGGCAAATAGTCTAAAAGGGTAGAGATAGGGGAGGTGAGGAGGAAATCATGTCTGCTTCTCCAGCTGAAAGAAGGTTTGACAGACACATGCGGGATGGTATGAGACGGCTTAAAAGCAAAAGAAAGAGGTCGAGGGGGTCAAATGAAGATAACATGGAGGATAGCCCAGCTAAATTGGCTAAGAGAAGATTGATGGATTGTATTTCACCTAGCAATACGGTGGCTGGCGATCAGCCCCGCCAGGAGCGATGAAGATTATGTGTTGGAACTATCGGGGGTTGGGGAACCCTGCGACAGTTCGTGAGTTGAAGCTACTTATTGTTGCTAATGTCCCCGATATTATCTTTTTGAGTGAGACTAAAATTAAAGCTAATAACATCTCTCGTGTTAGTTCTATTTGCAGGATGGATGGTTGTTTGCAGTTAATGCGGAAGGAAAGAATGGGGATTTGGCTTTGATGTGGAGGGATGGGGCAAAGGTGACGATTCAAATCTAATCTAAGTTTTATATTGATTCGTTGGTTGACCTGGATGATGGGAAGAACCTTAGATTCACAGGTTTCTATGGGCACTCTGATCTGGTTGTAAGAAACCAAGCGTGGGATATGTTGAGAATGATCAAAAGCACTGCTAGGGAGGGATGGATGGTGGGTGGAGATTTCAATGCCATCCTTAACGCGGATGAGAAGGAAGGTGGAAGGAGGAAACCCAAGGTTGCTATGGAAGAGTTTGGTGAGCTTCTGGAGGAGCTGGCCTTGGTCGATATTAAAACTAGGGTTGGATGGTTCACGTGGTGCATCAATAGGAAAGGGTCGGGTCTTGTAAAGGAGAGGCTCGACAGATTTCTTGTGTCGGAAGATATTGTTGAAAATATGCCTTTCATTGATACTATGGTGGTTCGCCAGTCTAAGTCCGACCATGATGTTATCCTTATGAACACCGATGGGAACAAGCCGAGGGTGAGATGCGGTGATCCTAAACATTGGTTTAGGTACAATACGTGCTGGGCAAAGGAGAAGGAAGCCGAGGATATCATTAATACCGTTTGGTCCAAAAGGAATAGGAACCTTATGGATAAGATTGGGGATGTTCGGGAGAAGCTGGGACCTTGGTAATTTAATCGCTTTAAAAACATACGGAGAAAGATCAATGCCCTGGACAGGAAAATTTGTTCCTTAATGGATGGCCCATGCAACGTGAATACGTCGAGGCTCCTTAAGTCTGCAAGGGGAAAGTTGGGTCATCTTTACGATGTTAAGGAGAAATACTGAGCGCAAAGAGCTCGCACCCAGTGGCTTAGAGAAGGGGATCGCAATACTCGTTACTTTCACGTTCGAGCTACGGTTCGTAAGAAGAAAAATAGTATTGATAAACTTAAGGATTCTGAGGGGACGTGGCATGAAGATAGCTCGAGGATATGCAAAGTGGCTTGGAGTTACTTTAATGATCTTTTCAAGTGTTCTATCAATCCTAATGATGAGTTTGACTTACACTTTGTTCCTTACTGTATCATGGATATTATGAATGAGAATCTCAGCAAAGAGTTTACAGATGCTGAGATTTTAACGACGTTCAACCAGATGGATCCTAGGAAGGCTCCGGGCATCGACGGGCTCCCTGGAAGTTTTTTTAAAGATCATTGGCAGACAGTGGGAAAAGACGTCCTTAATTTTTGTCATGAAATGTTGCGAGATACTGAAAAAATTCACAACATCAATGAAACCCTTATCGTTTTGATTCCAAAGGTTAATAATCCATGTGAAATGTCTAACTTCCGTCCTATTAGTCTGTGCAGGGTCATTTATAAAATCATCTCGAAGGTACTGGCAAATCGTCTCAAAGAAACTCTTCCTATGTGTATCAGTCAGAATCAAAGCGCTTTCGTGCCTGGCCGTATGATTCATGACAACGTCCTGATTGCACACGATTCATTACCTTCATAGCTTCAAAAATGGCCCGAATAAAGGATGCGCGATCAAGCTCGACATGAGCAAGGCCTATAACCGGGTGGAGTGGCGTTTTCTCGAAAAAGTCATGTTAAAACTTGGTTTTTCGAGTGGTTGGGTCTATAAAATTATGAGTTGTGTCCGCACGGTTAAGTTTAAAGTCAAATGCAATTCGTATCTTACCGATGTCATTATTCCGGAGAAGGGCCTTCGCCAAGGGGATCCTTTATCTTCCTATCTTTTTCTCTTTTGTATGGATGCCCTATCCCGCATGCTTCTGGCTGCCCAAGATAATCATAAAATTAAAGGCATTCGGGCAAGCAATGATGAGCCTAGAATAAACCACCTTTTTTTCGCTGATGATGCTCTTCTTTTTGTCAGAAACGATTAAAGGGAAGTGGAGGCGTTCATGCAGATCCTGAATAAATTCGCAAAGATGTCGGGTCAGAGTATCAATATGGACAAATCTATGGTCTGCTTCAGCCCTAAAACTCCTACGGCTCAAAGAGCTACAGCGAATGAACTCTTCCGGATGAAGATGGTGGACAACTTCGATAGCTACTTGGGGTTACCGGTCCCGGTTGGCAAAAAAAAGTCCGATGCTTTTAAAAATATTATGAACCGCACGGCTAACAGGATCAACAACTGGTCGAAACGCTTGTTATCTAGCGCTGGGAAGGAGGTTTTCGTCAAGTCAGTCATCCAAGCGATTCCAACTTATGCCTTTTCTGTGCTTCTTGCCCCGAAAGGTGTGATCGAAGAAATTCAGTCCATGATTGGGTACATTTGGTGGGGCGGCGAGGAGAAGAAGAGGAGGTGGAGTATGCTGGCGTGGGACCGTTTGTGCTATCCCAAAGGTATGGGGGTCTCGACTTTAGAAATCTCCATCTTTTTAATGTGGCTTCCTTGGGGCGGCAGGTTTGGCGGCTTTTGAACTATAAAGATACTTTATACCACAAGGTGCTCAGCGCTAAGTATTTTCCGAACGGGGATATCTTCCATCCCAAGCTCATTGATAAACCGTCGTTCACATGGATGAGTATCTCCAAGGCGGCTGGCACATTGAGCGAGGGCTTCGGGTGGAGCATGAGAGATGGAAAGAATATTGATATCTGGAGGGACAACTGGGGGTTCGAGGGTCTGACGGGATCATCAATCCGGGTGGAGAAATGGCTGGTGCCGGAGAATAATGTTTTCGAGCTGATCGATGTGAACAAAGAGGGGTAGAAAGAAGATAGGATCCTTGACTTATACGACGAGAACTTGAAGGACCAAATCTTTAAAATCCCCATTTCTCATAATGGCCATGCAGATCATCGTATTTGGTTCCATAACCCCTACGGTTTCTTCTCCACCAAAACAGCCTATTCCTGGTTGATGCTGAAGGAAGTTGGTTTCGGCCCTCACCGTTTCTTTTGGAGAACGATATGGAAACTGAAAACCCTCCCCAAGATTCGAATTTTTTGTTGGAAGCTGGGACATGAGATCCTGCCGACATACGACAAAATCGCTAGCATTAGGATGGACTTCAATAGCTTTTGCCCGAGATGTGGGAACGACCGGGAGACCCTTATCCATGCTATGAAGGAGTGCCCCATGGCTAGGGCAGTGCTGGTACTTGGGGGCTAAACAACAGATTGCTCGACGAGAAATTCATCCGGTGCATCGACTGGGTTGAAGAGGCGATGCGTATACTGGATAAGAAGGCTATGGCTGACTTCATTACTGTTTTTTGGAATATTTGGAACAGCAGGAACAACAGAGTCTTTCGGGGCGTTGAGAAAGATACGAGAGCCATTTGGGAAAGAGCTTCATGCCTTAGCCACGACTTTCGGATTTTCAATATGGTGGAGATGCCTTTGCTACCGATCTCAAGCGTGAACAGTGGATGGAAGAAACCTGAAAATGGAGTAATAAAGGTCAATTTTGACGCTGCGTTTCAGGGAAATCAAGCCTGTTTTGGCATAATCACGAGAGACAATGACGGCTTTGTGCTGGGGGGTTGCATGGGTAGGTTGACCACTGTTTCGAATGCCGAATAGGCGGAGATTAAAGCTTTGGATGAGAGCATCAGATACGCACGTTTGAAAGGCTGGAGCAGAGTGGCTTTTGAGATAGACTGCGCCAGTATTGTTAATCGGTTCAATAAAAGAAATGTTGATGTGACTGTTGTTGGTTCTTATATGCGGCACCTATATACGTTACCTGATGCTTTCCTGTTTTTCTCTTTTAGTTGGGTGCCTAGATCTGGTAATAAGGCTGCGGATTTGTTATGTAAGTTGGTTAAAGACAATCCTTGTATTGTTGATTTCAACGTGATTACCCGTTGGAAATTCAAGACATTATTTTGAAAGATGCAATAAATTGAGTTGACCATTTTAGGTCGTTTTTTATCAAAAAAAGAAGACAGTAAAGACAGTGAACAAAGCCTTATTCGTTTGGAAAATGTCTTACGAAAAATGTTTTACAGAAAATATTTTACATACAAATAAACAGACTTTAATGTTAAAAAAACTTCTAAAAGAATATGACATTTTCATTCTCATTTTTGTTTTATTTCATAAATTCTCAAATTTGTTAATTACTTATTATTTTATCAAATTTAATTTCTTACATCAATATTCAATTTTAATAAAAGATAATTTTTTAAGATATAGAAATAACAATCAGTTTTTACGGGTTTTTTTTTTTTTTAATATTTAAAAAAGGTCCACCAAAAAACAAAATATGGAACTTTGTATTTTGTTGACTTATTTCCAAAAAAAAAAAAAAAAAGGGTTAAAAGGAACACTTCGGCATAAGGAAAGCTTAAACAAAACTCTTTGGTCTATGTAAGCTCTGCTTTTTTTCTCAACTTTTTTTTCTTTTAATCCATCAAATTGGGCAAGTTGCTGGAAAAGAAAGACTGAGAAAAAGAACAATAATAAAAGAGGAAAAATAAGACTCAAAAAGGCATCATCAGGGAAGGGCAATTTTTCGAGCAACTAGAGACGCTGAATAAAACAAAGAAAACCCAAATTGACACAGGTAAATTTGTTTTCTTTCCCAAGAAGAATCAATCAAATATATATATTGTTATGCCTATTGGGGTTTTTTTTTTCCATTTCCATAAATTTGATTAACTTTTGTTTCCTCAATGTTTGGTCTTTCATTTCAGGAAATCAGATTCCATTGAATTGCAGATCTCTTTTAGCTTTTGCTAGTTCTTGTTTTGTATATATGGGGTAAGTTTTATGTTTTCCCCCTCTTACGATGTTGTTGTTTTATGTCGTTTTTATTGATTTTTTCCCCAGTTGCTTAGGGAAATTTTATTCCTCACATTTTTTTTTTGTTTTGAATTTACCATTTACTTGTAAACATTTTGATGGGAAGTACTGAAACCCACTCAATTCGGACATAAGATTCATCCTGACCCCCTTTTTACTTAAGGAATTGCATGCTCATTTGGTTCTTTAATTATGATCATAAATTTTTGTTGTAGCACTTGGTTCTGCAAACCACTATGGTTGTGTTTGAAACTAAATACGAAAGTCCATTTAGTTTTTGATGGATATGGCCATAAAGTGTATGCGCTTCTTTATTAGCATTGGTAATTTGTGAAAATTTGCAATGTTGTCTAGGGGTTTTATTTTAGTGGATAACTTTTCTTTTATTGAGTGAACATGAATGATTTTTTATTGAGGTTGATAAGATACGGCAACATAAGGACTTCAGAATGCCCTACCACTTTTTCCAGTTTCAAATGTGTTAGAAGTGTTGAGTCCATTATCGAGGGATGTTTATCTTGGTAACCCCGCTGGAATGCTGGGCATCAATTTTCAAGGTCAATGAATGGTTCCAGTCATAGTTTTGATTGGTTTAGTTTTCAGATAAACTGCCAGCACTTACTTCTTTAGGGAGCATTTATTGTAGGTTTTATACATACTTAGCTTTGTTCCAAGAAGTTGAACTTTTGATGAAATAATGCGACCAATACCTCTGCTTAGTAATAGATTTGTACCGTGGATCACCTTTGAATATTTTTGGTCAAGGGCTAACATGGACTTGAGTTCTGTAAGGAAACATTAGACTGGAATGTTTTTGGTCAAGTTGGTCTGAGATAGAGTACATGGATTGTGAGTTCACGAAAGAAAGAATGTTAAAGGAGCAACTATAAAAAATGGAGAGCAAAACCTATTGCAAATTGAACAGATACTTTGGCCAAGTCATGTCAAATGATGATGGCATCAATCGAGAAGTCAACCAAAGGAGCCACAAGTTCAATTGCTAAAATGAAGAAGTGCTTTAGAAGTTACATATGCAACATACTTCTTAAGATCAAGTGAAACTTCTACAAGGCATCTTAAAGATCAACATTGTTTTGTGATAGCTACTGTTGGGTTTTCAATTATTGATATGTACAAAAAAAAGTTATTGTGGCTGATATGAGGATTCTTTGGTCGGCATTTGGATATGCAAAAATGTTAGGATTAGAAAATGGACACAGTCAGAACAGATTTGGATGGTACCAATATGGGTTAACATGAGAGACATGTTTAAATTAGTTTGAACATTTGAGATAAAATGCTTGTCAATGCTTTTTGTTAGGTTATGTGATTTAATGGAGAGTACTCATTAA
Source organism: Gossypium sturtianum (assembly GCA_025698515.1). Lineage (NCBI taxonomy): Eukaryota > Viridiplantae > Streptophyta > Magnoliopsida > Malvales > Malvaceae > Gossypium > Gossypium sturtianum. The sequence goes on along the minus strand of CM046955.1, from coordinate 160,294,121 downwards.
GAAAAAGGTAGATTGAGATCAACTAGTACATCTGTGGAAACCATTGAAAAGGACTTTGCTATTATTTTACCTGGGATGTTAGTCCTAAACAGAACAAAATGGTGAAATTTTACTCTACACCATGGGAGAAGGCTTTATTGTTGTTATTGTACTATGTACTTTTTGGCTATTTAAGGTGGTGCTCTGATTCCTATTACCTCTTAGCAAGTTTTGTCATTTTGAAAGAGATGTCTTGCCAAGATGTTTATTGTACTTGGCATAAGTTCAATGTGTCCCTCTGAATTTATGTGAATATTATCTTGTGTCTTACTAATGAACTTTCTATCATGATATTAAGCACAACTTCGGAGTTTTTGGTATGGTACTAATCATTTATATGATTATCCGTGATTGTAACAGAGCAGTGGTTGTCTAGGATGCTGTACGAGGCCCATTTTCAATCCCTTGGTGAATGAGTCATCAAAAGGATTAAAATTTCAAGGACAGACAGTGAGTAAACCCAGTATATCAGAAGGTTTCTGGACCACTAGCACTTGTGATATGGATAACAGTGCCGTGCAGTCACAGGGAAGCATCTCCTCAATCAGCACAAGCCACCAGACACTTGATCCGAATGGCAATGCTGCAAGTGCTAATGGCCCCTCCGAATTTGTAAATCATGGCAAGTTCTCTGTTCTTAAGTTACTTTGGTTGGTAGTGAAAAAACAAAGGGTTACCTTGGTTTGTGTTGGACTAACATATCTGACATCTGGATACCGCCTATCTGGAATCTGGATAGTCCAGTTCAGACCACTTTTGGCACTAAACAAGATAATGCTCCGTTTTTCTCCAACTTACTGCTGCTCTTGGATGCAGGCCTTATTCTCTGGAACCAGACTAGGCAGCGGTGGGTAGGAAACAAGAAGTCTGAAAATCAGCCTCAGCAGGCCCGAGAACCGAAACTAAAGTGAGTTGTTATCAGAATGTATTAAATTAGTGTTTTTTTTTTAAATTCCCATAGTTTTAAGATCTTCAAGTTCTATTCTTCCTATGAATTCTCTTCCATTTGCTATCAAACCTTACCTATGTGGGGCTGGCTGTGTGAATCATATTTTGTCACTATGCTTTATTTGCGACCATAAAATTGAGGTCCCTTTTTATATTTACTGTCTATGACATCTTTGGTCTTTCTGTTCACTAGTTGACATTGGATTTCTCCATTAGTTCACTTTGTTTTCCACGTATGTTGATATTTATTTGCCTAGTATTCATTTCCATAGCTCATAAGATTTGAAGATTAAAGAGAAGGAAAACAAAAAAGGTTAATGCGTGTATGTCAATAATTCATAATGCTTGCATTATTTTTCGGTTTCTTAAGACTTGTGTCTAGCATCCTGTTTTTTGCAAAAATCCAGATGCTTGCCATTGTAGAACCTGTATTTTAGGTTATTAAACTTGAAACAGAATTTTGTGTATAGTGAGGGAAAATCACTTTTGGGAGATAAGCCGTAATCATTTAGGAACTTCCATTTCTAATTGGCTCTGCATGGTTAAACGATTCTGGCTTTGCAGTTGGAATGCAACTTATGAAAGTTTACTTGGAAGCAACAAGCTGTTCCCTCAGCCTATTCCTCTTTCTGTAAGTCCCATCTCCACCGAACTCATATAATCATAAAGTGCTTGCTTACCTGATCTGCATTCTCCTGAAATTTGACAGGAAATGATAGATTTTCTTGTGGATGTCTGGGAGCAGGAAGGATTGTATGACTGAGCAACAGAATAAAAACTGCATTTGGAAGATGGTTAGATATTAATATCAATCTTACTTGCTGTAACATTTTTGTTAGTCCCATAGGGAAAACGCACTAGAGCTTAGCCTCGCTTGTATGTCTATTGTAGCAATTGCAGGGTCTTGCTTACCTGCGGTTTCCCATGTTCTGGTTTTTTTTCCACCAACTGAATGGACCTTTTTGAACGTGCCATTGTATTGCATTGGAACTAATCCAAAAAATTGCTGGCTGCCTCAGGTGTTTGAGACAGCAATTTGTTTTTTTCGCAAAATTTCTTCCATAGGTTAGTGATAAGTTGCGACCATATGTCCCATCAGAAAGTATTACGCTTTCATTAGTTTCAAAAGTCCAAGATATATAGCTAGTCCCTCAGGATCTTCGTGTTGGCTAGATTGGAATCTGAAGGACGAGAGACAAATCCAAAATTTATGTGATGTTTGAGGCGGGGTCAACTATTTATTCCAGGTAGTTTTTGAGTTGTTAATTCAATAACTATGGGCTTCCCTTTCACTAGCTAAGGATAAAACTTTACAGATTTATTTAGTCCAGGCAATGCCTCACCTTTCAGACCTTTCTCGCCTTTCAGAGACTGTTTCTTATTTTGTGAAAATTGTGTTAGTTGTCAAGGACCGGTGACTTCTATTAGTTGTGTGTGTGATTAGGATGAAATAATGGGAACTTAAGCCCTATTTTACCTTAACTTAAATAGGAGCTATTGACTTAAATCTGGCCTGGATTACAAATTTACATACAAGCATTAGAAGCTATTTGCTAGAAATGAGACTCTCTAGGCAAGGCATTGATACTTTCATTAATTACCCAAGGGTATCACAGGGAGAGATTGTGGAAATAATTAAATACTGTTATCTAAATTTATCATTTTCCCAAAGGAAAAAAAAAGGATAAAAAATATCTTACAAAGTGAGAAAGTAGAAAGCATCTGATGCCTTTTCCTCTGGAACACTCCACAAGAGTAACAGTTAATGTTTGAGAAGGTCCAGGAAAAATCCTCTCAACTGTCTATCAATCTGTTGATAGGATTGTCTCCACCACCTCCTAGAACCTCGCAGAACACTCCTCCAAACTCCAATCGTCCAACACACGTATAAGATTTGCCTTAAATTTCCTCCCTCAACATCAAACACTTGGACACCAACAACAAAAGATAAAACAGGAAACAAACAAAAGTACAACCATTCTAAGTTTGCCTGCGTAGCAGCTTGTAAACTCACCATCTATCTCTGCACCCAACAATGGCACTGGCTCGTTTGGCTTTGAGAAATTTGCAACTAAGGGTGTCATCTTCTTCATCATCTCTTTTGGGTCATAATGTTGGAGAGAGGAGCGTTGGTGGGGTGCAAAGGCAAAGGTGGAATGATGAGATGCTGAAGAGGTTTATGGCAACAGCTACTGATGAGGACTCTGACGACAAAAAACAAGTGTCCGTGTCAGATGGTGAAAAGAAATTCAGGCTTTTCCCTAGGAGGAAAAACAGGAGGAGTCTTTGGAATTGGAGGAATAAACAACACGATTATGCTCCTCCCCTTTATGGTGGTAAATCTCATGGATTTCAAGTTCCTGGTTTAATCCTTAATTTTTTTTCTTATCTTGTTCTCAGTTGACTTTTTTTTTTTTTTCCTTTTTTGGTTCTTAAGAGTTATTCCCATCAGGCCTTGGGAATGCACTGTTGCAGGCGAGTGAGAACATAAACAGGCTATTCGACAGCCTCAACATGACACCATCCCAGTTGATTGGGCGCATAAAAGAGCAAGATGACTGCTACAAACTGCATTACGACATGCCCGGGTTAACCAAAGAGGATGTAAAGATCACCATTGATGATGGGGTTCTAAACATAAAAGGGCAGCATAAGGAAGAAGAAGAAGAAGGTTCCGGCGATGAGTATTGGTCTGCCAGGAGCTATGGCTACTATAATACAAGACTTGTGTTGCCTGATGATGCCAAAGTCGATGATATTAAGGCTGAGTTGAAGGATGGTGTGCTTTCTATCATCGTCCCTAGAACTGAACAACCCAAAAAGGATGTGAAGCAAGTTCCAATCAATTGATACCTTCATGTATGAACTTGCTTGCTTAGTACCTTTCTGTTTGCCATGCTGGGTGTTTTTTGTATGAAACTGAAATGGGAAAATAAACAGTTTGAACATATGTTGCTAATAAAAATTTTTAACTAGTATTTTGTCTGATTTAAATTTTTATATTTAATGTATTAAATCAAATGTGATAATTATTAAAAAAATAAAATAGGTTATTATTATTAGTTTTTTGCCCAAAAAAATATGTTCATGTATTGATTGAATAAATAAAGTACTATAGTATTAGTAACAAAGAAAAAATATCAAAGAATCATCAGAGGAAAATAAGGTGCCTAACAAAAATTAAAGAGCATACGTACAATCAACTCTACCAATATTAGGCCGAATCCAAAATTAGGCAACAGGTGGAGCTGACAAACCATTATTTTCCAAGATAAACACCAAAGAAAATAGTGAGTGATGAATCTAACCCTCCAAATACATTTCCACTGTAGCATGCTTAGCTGTCCAGTTCGCAGCTTTGTTAGCATTCCTTTTGATCTTTTAGATTAAAAAGTTGTTCCCTTGATTTGTTTGAAGTATTAAACCTCTTTAAAATTAGTTTCAACTTCCACCTTCTCTCAGAATCTTTTTTCTTTGTTTCTGAAAAGACAATAAGAGAATCAAATTTCAAAAACACAATCTCCCAATCTATTTTTAACAGCAAGTTGGACCCCTTTAGTGACCGCCACAGCTTCTACAACCTCAACCTCATCCGCTGTCACCTTTTCAGCTGCTCCATCAAGAACCATTCCTCTACAATCTCTACAAATGACACCTACACCAGCTTCACCATATTTAACATCGAACATCCCATCGCAGTTAATCTTAACCCATCTTTCAGGTGGTCTCAGTACCCTCCTACTTTAAATCCTCCTCAATCGAATATTCATTTCTGACTGATAAATATTGTTGAGTAGTAGATTTTATTCTACAAATGACCTCATTAATATATACATACTTACCACCAAGAATAACCTCGCACTTCATTTTCTAAATAAACCCGCATATAAAAATCATCTTAGTGGTAAGACCAAAATGATATTATTTTATTCACTAAAAATCAATACATCAAACATAAATTTGAATTTCCTTTCCCTCAAGGGAAAAAAATTATGGATTAATGTTGTACATGTTAACCGAAAAAGAAAGAGTATATGGTTGAAGTAGTGAAATTTAAATGTAATTTAAGAATAAAGAAATACTTTCAAGAGAATAATAAGAAATAAAGGAATGATATAAGATTTTAAATTTAAAAATTTAACTAAAATTATATAAAACTGTTTTTTTTTTTTTTTAAATTAAGATAAGAGGTAGGCTAAAATTGGAAAGAGAAGATGAATAACAATAATGAGTCCCGAAGCAGAAATTGAGCCACGCAGTTCAAGCCCATTACTATTTATATTGATGGTTTTCTCAATTTCAGACATTTGGCGTCGATACCTTAGAAATGGTAATGACCACCACTTTGTGTACTTCGTCTCCTTGGCGCCATCACTATTGTTTCACTTATTCCAATTCCAAAAGCTTCCATTCGGATTCGCTTCAACAGTTGATCTTTCCCCGGAAGTTTGATCCCCATCGTCCCTCATTCCTTGTCCGCCTCCGGTCCAATTCCAAGACGCGCTCGCCACGTTGTCTTTCGGCTGGCCCCGGACCACCTGACGCCGACCCGCCTCCTCCCCCAGGTTTCCACTGCCTTCTGAATCCGCTTTCTTATTTTTGGTAATTTTATTCATGAGTTTGAACTCAGATTAATTTGTTTTTATAAATAATTCTTCAAAATTTAGGCTTTGTCGACTAAAACAAAAACTATTCCTCTAATATGAGTACGGGATATGATCCTTCAAGCTTTTCAAATATGCACACATATCCATATTCAATTCTCACAACCGAAATTGAGTGGACATACTATGCTGAAGACACTTTTTGAGCAAGAGGGGGCCAAGGGCATGGGGAAACCGGAGTGTTAGGTTAAGCCTAGGTTTCTTATGTTGATGTTCTGTCCTTCTAGTTTTAATTGCTTAGTTTTTCTTTCTGTTTTTTTTCTTCTTTCAATTGCAGATATATCAATGTAAATTCAAGCTTATGTAGACAAAGAGAGTGAAAGTTTGTATAGGAAAAACATTGGCAAGGTTACTCTTTTTTATTGTTAAAAGAAAAAAGAATTCGTGGTTTAAAAAAAGAAATAAAGAGAGAGAATCATAGTTTATCAATAGTATTTCAAGTTCCTCCGGAATGTAGTAATATTATTAAAAAAAATAATATAATTGTTGAAACAAATAAGCATTAGTGCTTAATTTTGGACATCATCCATAAATGCAGAGACTAAAAGAGACTGATGAGAAATTTTTGTTTTGACAATGGTAATGGAAAAGATTTGAATTAGAAGTACCCATATTTTTCCTTTGCATGTAATTGGCTGGATTTGACTCTTTCTTCCTTGCTTATTGCATTTTAAATTGGTTAGAAGGTGGCGTCTTATGATCTTTTTTCATGGAACAGAGTTTGCAGGAAAGTTATCAAAATTTCAAGATCAAGTGCGGATCTTCTTTGCTGTCCTTTTCTGGGTGTCTCTGTTCTTCTGGTCCTCTGCATGGGATGGGGGGAATTCTGGTAGACCAGATAAAGGGTCTCGATTTAGAAGATAACCTAGTAAGATTTTGATTCTATATACATGCATATATATACAAGAAATACATCACGAATATAGACAATGGATATGTAATTGTGTTCTTCCATTTCCAATTGGTTTTGTGATGTTAAGGAAACATTTTCCTGTAACATCTTAGTGAATCAATTCCATATTTCTTTCACTTTCTAAGATCATAAAGTTGAGATGCCAGACAGTGTAATTAAAATAGTTAGGAAGGGGTAAATGTAGCCTGCTGCTGTTTGTAGTTTCCATTGTTGTTGTAGATTAATAGATTCATTGTCTGCTTTTTATGTACCGTTATTTGTCACCAAGAGTAGAAAAAATTGTCTCTTGTTGACGTGAGTGTTATTCTGCATTATTGGTACTCTTTATTCTCCCTTAAGAATCCTATCTGACTTCTGTTCCTTTACAACATATTCAGATACACTGGCACGGCTCCTAAAAATATATGAAAGAACTTAGAAAAAATTGAGCATACCTATGTCTGTTACGTATTGATATCCAATACTCAATCTTGAGTCCAGGTAACGTAAATGTTTCTACGTTGCTTACAAAATCAATCCCAATAATAGTTACTCTTATTATGTCTAATTAGACATCATAAGAGTGAGTTGCTACATGCGTAATCAGATGGCATTAATATGAAAATCTATTAGTCGTTTCTTGCTGCCGTTTATTGAATTTATAAATTTTATGTATATCAGGCCTATTGTTCCTTGAGTACATGGTGGAGATGCTAACCAATTAGATTATGATTGAGCTTTTGCACAAAAGCTGTTATTAGTTATTGCAAATAATATCAAGATCAACAATACTTTTTCAAGAAGCTGTATTTCAATATTACTCCCTTTTAATGCAGCTGTAGTCAGGTCAAATAGCTACGTACTTAACTGATATTTTTTGGACCAGAGGTGAGTGTCTGATATGGATGGGCTTTTGACATGTTTATGCTTAATTTCCTTAAAGATGTTCTAATATTTGGAGAATCATATCTATATATATTAGACATGCGTGCCTAGCAATAGTTATTTTAGAAATAAAAAAGATGTAGATAACATAGCTTTGTTATGTATGCAGCTTGTTTTGTACGTAGGACGAGGTATTCATATGATTAATTAGATTCAGAGAATTGATGTTTTGTTTCATGTTCAATTACAGCATTGTTAGGGGAGGAAGGGTTTAGTTGATTGTATTCTTGGGAGGTGGTCTAGGACTAGGAGTAATGGAAAATTTGGTGGTTCAAGTAGGTAGTAAGACTGCTTGAATTGGTCTCGTATTTTAGGGTTTATTAATGTAAAACCAACTGAGTAATGTGAAATGAACAGAAGATTTGACAAAAGACCATTGTTTGTCCAACGTTGATGCATACGATGTAAGGGTAGACAAAAGTATATTTGATATAAATCTATAAGAAATACCATTGACGGCAATACTCTACAGCTTGGGCTCAAATTTGACCCTCGTTTTACTGTTTTGATATTAGTATAATAAAAAAAAAATATATTTAAATGAAATTCAGATAGGATTAAATTGATCGGGTAAGAAAAAAAAATCTTTGCCCAAATCTGACTCGTTTTTCGGATGGGGTGGTGAAACACGTTAAAGATAGCGATCCGTTCGTGTGTGTTGTTATCTGTGAAAAGCAAAGGGCACGCGTCGACCTAGTTTTGGGCAAGCTAAGATGTCAAATGAATATGATGGTGATGGTGATGGTGATGGTGAAAGCAATCGAGGTGCGTCCATCTACTTTGATCCAAAATGCAATCAGAAAGCGGCTGTGGTAATGCGCCGCCCACAGTGTGCCTTGCCCACTCCAGGTGTTCCTGTAAGTCGGAAATCGATTTGCTATACCTATATCCATATTGCGATCATATGGGTTTTATAAGTTATAATTATATCTAATATATTAGATGTCTGAATAAATTTGAGTGGATTAATGCTTCGTCTGTTATATAAATTTCATACGGCGTATTATGATATTACTTTTTCTTGTTTTATGAATCTCTTGTCTCAGATTAATGGATTTAGTGGGAAGTATTAATTGTATGCTTAAGCAGGGAGCTTGAGATCAAGCACCTTGAATCAAGTTTTACTTTTAAAACCTTTCGAGATAAAAATGAAGTCTTTAAGGTACACGATTAAGTTTATTTAAGTAATAAAAATAAGTTGAATTTTTGTATTTTATTTTAAATTTAATTATTTGTATTTGAATTGGATCTCAAACTTGGGTTTGTATTATATAAATAACAAAATTCATGAATTAATTAAATGGTTTTGGACGTGTACAATAATAGCTCGATGATATTATTATCATCAAATAAAATTATCTTATCAACGCATGCAGTATCAAGACATGGAAAAGTAAGTAGGGTTGTTGGGATGTTTGTCGTTTTTTAATGGATTGAACTGATGCTTATCCGGTGGATCTGATCAAATAATACGCAGTTTCTTTCTTCTTCTTCTTTAAATCCCAGTATTTGCTGTTGTAAGCAGAGAAGTCTCCTCCTCTGACAAACCCAAACCCAAACCCTGTCAAATCTTCTTCTCACTTTGAAACACATACTTGTATAAATCCTTACAAGAATCATATTATAGAATCTCTCACTTTATACTTCGTTACTTATTGCAAGAAAATATCAAATTTAGTTCGCTTGTAGAAATTTCCATATGGTTAGTTGGGTTTGTGATTCAAAAGAAAGAAAAAAATGCTGCTGATGAGAAGCTTATCAACACCAATCTTAAACTCATGGTTATGTCACTCCAAAGACTGTTGTTCATCACCAGACCCCGACTTCCCCATTCTCCAAAGATCCGGATCAGTCTCTTTTTACACCCCAGCTTCCATTGATGACCATAAACATAAACAACTCAATCTCCCAAAACCAAGAAAAAAAGAGGGCAAACCCATGATACCAACACCGCACTCTCTCGACTTCCACAAACAAGCAGAGCAGGAAAGTGATGACCAAGAACAAGAGTCAGAACCCAAGTCTTGTTCCATCCAGACACTATTTTCAATTTCTGGGGTGGGAGAAAGAGTAGTGGATGATGATGAAGTTAGTAATGTGACGGATGGTGGTAGTATCTGCGGCCCTGGAGATGATTGTGGTGGCGGCGGCTCAGGGTTATTTGAGACTGACAGCACTGATATTTACTACCAGAAAATGATTGAAGCAAATCCTGATAATCCGCTTTTTCTTGGGAATTATGCCAAGTTTTTGAAAGAGGTAAGGGATAAATTCTTAGGAAAGAATACTCTTGTTGGGTTCTTGATCTGACAAACAACTTCATCTGTCTGAATTTACATCTTGGTTTCATTACATTGATTTACGTGTTGTTTGATTGCAGATTAGAGGGGATTTTGGCAGAGCTGAGGAGTACTGCGAGCGAGCAATTTTGGCAAATACTAATGATGGAAATGTTTTGTCACTCTATGCTCATCTAATTTGGGAAAACCAAAAGGATGCTCATAGAGCCCAAACTTACTTTGATCAAGCTGTTCAGGCTTCCCCACATGACTGGTAAAATACCCCCCCCCCCCCCAAAAGCACCAATTTATCAAAAGAATTACTTTATTTTATATGTTCTTGGCATCTAAATACTATAAGATCCAAATAGACCAACTATTTGCCTGAAACTTTTGCAAGTTTCAAAGCTCTTGATGGATTCTTTGAATTCAATCTATTTCAACGCTCTACTTCCATTGTTGGAACTCCTGAAACTTAATGTGTGATCTTCTGCAGTTTTCTCCTGGCTTCATACGCAAAATTTCTTTGGGATGCAGAAGAAGAAGAAGAGCATAGCGGGCATGGTGACTGGTGAGAGTGGACAAGAAACTGATAACCATCTACATCGTCCAGATTTCTGTCTTCGGCTTCCTCAACATCCAGCCATAACCGCACCTTCTTAACTTATAAGTATCAATGTATGTTCAAAAACTGACTTGGTGGGAAATCCTATCCTACTCTCAAAGTGTGGGTTGTGAGTGTGGGATGCAGTATATATTCAATTCGGGTGTACAGGAGGTCTTTCTACACATTTATATGTCGAGAGCTAATGTATAGAACACAGTAGATGACAATCTCTTGTGTTGATTTTCCTCATTCACTGCATCTCGTAACAATAATTTTGCCTACATATATATAATAAGAAGTCATTTGTAAATATCAACACCTGGATTTAATAATCTGGCTTGCTCTTAAAGCTTTGATTACTCACTCAATCTTCATTTCCTGGACACTGTATGCTGTATCTTTCTTGCTTTCAACACAGAATAATGGGACTAAAACACGATAGATGATATCATAAATTGATGATTTAACATCTTCTGCTACGCCTTAGTTGATTACATATTTGGAAGATGAAATATATTTATATATAAAACACTTTCATCATGTATTCAACGTTGTTTTGATTTTATTTTATTCGTCTTCACAACGTGGGACCAAATCCAAATGTACTACACTTTGGTAATTGCAGAGGACGCATGTCATTGATATCTTATAGTGGTTGTTGCAATGCTTGTAATCATCTCAATTTTAGACCCATTTTATCCTTTTATCCATTTCTCACTACCTTTGTTCTGTTGTACGCAATTGCCTTTTTTCATTTATTTATTAATCACACTGATATTAAATTTTGGTTTGTTTTTGGGTAAGTATCATTAATGTTCGTTGTATCCATTAGAGCGAGTCCAATGATTAATCGTTAGTTTATTAAAAAAGTATATGTTAACCACGAGTTTTAAAATTATTTTGTACCTAATGCGAGAATCAAACTACTAATATTTTAATTCTGGTTAACAACTCAGTTACATCAGATTAAAAATTAGGAGAATAATTGTTTAACCAAAAACAAATAAATGTTAGTGAATTTGAATTTGAAGAAATAAGAGTGTGAAATATAAATATATGTTTTAGGAGGGAGTATTTTTCATTTTATATGTTTCGTAATAGATCTAATTCTGCTATTACACTTTATAATGAGTAAGTTGTGGATTTAATACATATATATTTTAATTTGATCATTTTCAATTTTTGTATATTTTAGAATTTTAAACTCCTAACTAAATGATAGTTATTAAATTCATTAAGCTAAGTTTAGTTATTTTTAAAATTTGATGTGTAATGCTATGTCTGTTTTGTTATTTTTACATATTACTCGCAAAAAATCAGTTTATGGATTTAACAAATGTCATTTGTATTAAGATTGGAATTTTGAAATTCAAAAAATATAGCCATGAAGAATGATCCAATTGATGAGCATGGACTAAAATTATAATTTCACGTATAATACGGGACTAATGACATAATTTAACCAAACAAATTTAATTGCCACCTTTGGGTTAGGAGTAAAATTTTAAAATTTTAAAAATATATAAACTAAAATTTACCAAATTAAGATATAGGTATTAAATACACAACTTATACAGAATATAAGGTTTGGTTTAGACCAAAATGAAAAAAAAAAAACATCTATTGCTCTGAAAAAACCTAAAATCAATCTGAATCGGATTATTTAGATTACTTATGACATGTGAATTAAAAAGTTATCATTACTCAAAATTCAATTGAATTTTATTTAGTTATTTTATAATTAATTTTAACTTTTTATAAAATAAAAATAAATATTTTATGTTTAAAACGGTGAAAATAATTTAAAAGTTGTATTTAAAAAATATTTTTCTAAAAACATCATATTAAAATTATTGATTTTTTTTTTGTATTTACTTAAAAAATTATTGTTTTAAATAATATTATTGAAAAATATTTCAAGATTTGGGTAAACTACATCTAAGGTGACTATATTATTGATAAGTTTATGTTTTGGTCACTCAACTTCAAAAAATTATAAAATGGTCATTGAATTATTAAAAAAATTTCATTTAAGTCACTAGACTATTAAAATAGTTGTTGCATGACTTTTTCTATTTGCAATGCCAGCTAGTTTTTATATAAAATAGTAAAAATAACTTAAAAGTTCTATATAAAAAATATATATTTTATATTTAAAAGTGTGGAAATAACTTAAAGTCCTATATAACAAATATTTTTTAAAATATCATATAAAAGTTATGGTTATTTTTTTTACATAAAAAATGAAATTTAAAAAAAAAAATTACGAAAAATCAGATAATATTCAAAACAGTTATTTTGTTAAAACAGTAAAAAGAAAATCAAATCTCAAAAATTAATTTAAAAAAGAAAGCAAAAATCCAAAAGAATTACAGCCAACCAAACAGATATTATCCGAGGTTGACAGCTCCAAGATTAAAAAGTGGATACAATATTGTTTGAGTCACTTTTTTGGCTACATTTGCAGCAAAAGCCTTTGTGTAAATCGAAATCATCCAGTGGAGTGGGTAGTGATTATGGTTTGAAGTGCTAAAGCATGATAATTGTGTATGGAGCAAGGGAAGGAGAGTATTAGCCATCCATGAAATATCCCACCAAAACATTAAAAAAGAAAATAAAATTAACCAAAGTTTTCAATTAAATTGATTTTTTTCATGCGATCTCTTAAAATCATTGTGATCCACTCTACAAATCATCAAAGGTCAAATGTGATATAGTTATTAAAAAAAAAAAAAAAAAAGTGTAAATGAAAATCTGAATCCAAAGCCCTCCTAATACAAAATATTACGGCAGTAGTTTTGAATATTTACATTTACCTGAGAAGCAAAGAATCAAATCACAGTAAACATATTAACCAAAGGCCAAAGCTTAAAAAATAAATAAAATAACAACATATTCATTTTGTGTCCATCTTCAAATCATAGGCAAAAGAAAGATCAAAATCTTATCTCGTAAATATTGTAACCTTCAAGTCAACAGCCCCCCAGGCCCCATGGCCATCGAGAGTTATAGGACAGGTGCAGAACCTTTCTCCAACACATCAAGGAACTCTGTTCTGCTTCTTACAATCCTATGAAACACTTCCCTAATATGCATCTGTAAAGGGGTCAATCCTTGATCCATCCTCCCAAAAATCTCCTTTAATTCCGAAACATTTGCAGCTGCTTCCTTCACTTTCTCAGCGTCTCCAGGGAAGTGGAAAGAATCCGTAAAGTCAATCAAACTCTGAGCCAGTTTCTCCATTTTCTGCAGCTCATCCAACAATCCAGACATCCCTTTCTTCTCCTTCTTCTTCCACTCATCAGCGATTTTCTCTTGTAATCCAATCAAGCTATGGGCCCAATTCAGTTGCTTGGGAACCGGGAAATGAGTGGGCAACCCGTTCCTCTCTTGACAAGGTATTGCAGCTACCAATGCCCACATCACAAATATCATGATCACGTTCATGGTATAAATTGGAGAGGGCAAACCCGAAGCCTCTGCTCCACGTGGTGCAACCAGGTTGTAAATCATGGATTGAATCTGTTTTGCGGATGACCAATTCTTAGCCACCTGCCAAGAAAGTGACCTGAAATGTCCGGCGATCTGCTCCTTATTAACACCCCGGCGACCAAAGGACCAGCTCCTTTCCGTGGCTTTAACATGGGTACCTTCTTTATCGTCCAGATTCATTGCGGAGAGGAGCATAAGTAAGGCCTTTTTAGCTCGCTTGGCATGGCCGTCCCCAAGAGGGTTTTGGTCCAAAGCCGAAATAACAATCTCAGACAGTTTTTGGCAATGCCTAACGGAGTCAACCCCGTTGGCAACGGCATTACAAATGTCCAAAGCCTTGACGGCGCGTTCAATGAATTCAGGGATCAAGCGATCAAAAGGAGGCTTGGAGAGCTGGGAAGGGTCACGATCCATAATGAGAATAGCCTCGAATTCGGCTTCGCAGCAAAGGAAAACATCGAGGAGTCGGTGTAGCCAGGAAACTGAGAGAAGGGCATCGTCCTCGGGTGGTGATGAGAGTTCGGTGAAGCGATCAGAAACATGCTTTTGGAAAAGCTCAATGTCTTCAAGCTCTTGCTCCTGAGTATCCATGATCACCTCCTGATACTGATTCTCCCCAAGAAAGACACTTGGTTTTCGTTTGAATGCATTGCATTTCTGTTGCAATTGGTTTTTACAATGAAAGAGGGTCGTGTGTGAGGATAAAATTGCTTGCAAAGAAATCAATGGTGAGGGCCCAGACTGGTTCTTAGCACGCTGACTCGGGACTCCTTTCCTTTTTTTTTTAAAAAAAAATTTTGTCTGGCCCCCAAAACCCGCCTTTCTGTTAAAAAAAAACAGATAGTCCCTCCTTTTGACCAGGTCATTTCATGATGGCCCCGCCCGGCCCCCTCTCTTTTCTTTTTCCTCTCGGTTAAATTCTGCTATTGAGTACCTGTATTTTTTTTGCCAAATTAAGTTTTTATATTTTAATTTTATCAATTTTTGTCACAAAATAAATTTATTTGGTGAAATTAGATTATTAGTATTGTACTATGCGAACAATAATAAATTTAGCCATCATTTTAAATCCCTATAATTTTCAAATTTTAAAATGTTAATCTTGAAACAAATAATCGTTGTTAATCCATAAACTAGATTCTTAGTGAGTAATATGATAAATAATTAGCTGAAATGACATAATTATATATTTTTTATATTAAAATTTAAAAATAGCATAACTTAACTTAATAAACTTAATAATTATTATTTAATAAAGATTAAAATTTTAAAATTTTAAAATTTTAAAATTTTAAAATTATAAAAAAATAAAATAATTAAATTAAGTAGAAAAATTAAATTCACAATTTTTATAAAATATAAACACTACCTGCACGATCGCATCCTCTTTGAAGACCAACTCTACCATAGCGATAGCACCTTTGATTGTAAACTAAAACCTCATCAACAATGATGAATGCACAAGATTTAAAACAGTGATCCAAATCTTTCAAATCTTGTCAGAGTTTGAAGTCGGATTAAAAATAAAAAATAAAACTAAGTTTTTTTTAATATTTTAAAATTTATAAAATAATAAATTTAACCTTCGGTTTTTTTAAAATTAACTTTTCATATTTACAAATTTTGATCCTGTCTATAAAAAATTTCAAAAATTATAAAAAAATTATTTAATTGATCGTCCTTGTACTTCTAAAAAATTCAAAATTAATTTATATATTTTAAAAGTTAAAAAATTCAATCTTCTTCCTTTTACTTTTTCTATTTAAAGATCATAGTGTAATCATTATTATTATTATTCATTAAAAACCAGTTACAAAGGATGGGTTAAAGCCCAAACGTATACAAATCAAAAGCCCAAGGCTTGATCCACACACAGCCACCTAGAACCTTAGTGACCTAAACAACATCGCCACAGAAGAGGGGAGAGAGGACCAAGGTCCGGCAAAGAGGCATGGTGATGTGAGCGGTGTTGGCCCGGAGGCTGAAGTACATAGGAGGCTCAAACCAAAGGAGGAAAAGAGAGAAACCCTAGAGAGAAAAATATTTGAGTGTGTTGTGTATTGTCTTTGGTAATGGTTGTCTAACTATTATTATTAGTGATAGTCTTAATCAAAATTTGTTAAATTAATATGTTGTTAAAATTTATAATTTCTATGTTATTGGAAGATGCGTGTCATTAAGATCATTTGCCAAATAATAATAAAATAATGCCCATGTTTTCACTCTTAATTTAATAAATTTTGTTTTAACATGATATATATGTGATATGTGAAATATTAAATTCATATTATCGATAAATTTTTATATAACTGGATTCATATCTAAAATATTAGATATATATTTTACGTACTTAAAGGAAGGACACAAACATAAACCTAATAAATTAGAATATGAACAATATGATTGGTTGATGGATGCCTATAACAAAAATAAATAAAAGCAAGCGAATCATACAAAGTATGAGTCTATTCGATGACTCAACCATAAAAAGACACTCATTTTGGTATAGAACAATCCATCTTAAATCCTAGTAGATATATTCAAGCCTCCACTTTGAATGTGTTTCGGACAAAAAATGAGACATGTTATTGGAAAAAGATAATATTATTAGCTTGCCCAGTTCTTTCAACAAAGTCGTTGTAGTATAGTGGTGAGTATTCCCGCCTGTCACGCGGGTGACCCGGGTTCGATCCCCGGCAACGGCGGTTTTTTCAATAATATATTTACTTTTCTTTTCAATAGTTAGTGAAATAAATTTATCTAAATAAATATATTCATATAAAAGTATGAGAGAGGTTATTCTCGTTCTCATTTTTATTTATTAAACACGTTTTAAAATAGAAATAAAATATGAAAACTCCCTAAAAATGAAAACAAAAATTATTTTAGAATTTAAAGATGGCTTTATTAACAAAAAAAAAAACCATTTATTGTTTATTTTATTATTAAATTGACATTAAAAATAATTTATTATATTACTAATTATTATGTGATAATAATAAAAAGTAATATTAATTAAATAATAACTAATGTAATAGTATGTAATGTTAAATTAATTAATTTGATCAATTGAGGTCTGAAATTATGTCAAAATTTATATATAAATATTAAATAAAAATTTGAATGAAGTATAAGAATCAAAACTAAAATTTATCTATTCTTACATAATCTAAAAAATAAGAGAATTAAAATTAAATTAGTAACAATCTTATGGAGTACAAAGAAAAAGTCATTGTCATATAAGGGAGGCTTTAGGGCCTCTTATATATATAGTAGCATAGAAGTAATACTACTGTGAGTTAGATTTTATTTTAATTCATTTATTAACAAATAAATAAATTAGTTTTTATATGGTAGATTAAAAAATAAATTGGTTAATTCTGTTAAAATTCTCATCTTTTTCTACTATTAAAAATGAGTATGATTGACAAAATAACTAGACAGTTATACGTGTGTGTCACGTGTACCTCTTGCTAATGTACATGGACTTGTTGTTAATAAGTAGAAATTGATGAAATTTTTAATAAAAAATATCAATTTTCTCTTTGATTTAATGTACATGGATTAATTTGCCAATTTTTTTTTTAAGTAGATTGGATAAAATGCAATCTAACTCTTAATACGAGAGCTTCTATGATACTATTACCTAATAGATATTATTTATTATTATTTTATATATGATATATTATTATTATTTGATATTGAATGTTTTACCATAGTTATTTAAAGAAGAAATATCAAATCACAATTGCACTTGGAAGATGGAAGATCAATGGTGAGATAATGATAGTTTTTAATTATTTGGTTTTATATGTTTAGAGTTTTTAATTTTAATTTGTAGAATGTATTTATTTATTTTGTTGTAATTATTCACAATAACACATTGATTTATATTTTGTTTATTTTATCTAATTAGCTAATATTTCTGCTCTACTTATATTTATTTTCATTATTTTCTTAGTATACTCAATTAATTTTCAAAATTCATAAACTTTTCCCAAGAAAAAATAATTTTTTTTATGAGCTAGCAATTTTATTACAAATTAGAAGTAACCAATAAAAATAAACATGTTTGGATTGGTAAAAAAGTAAGGGAAAGTTAAGTGAAGAAAATGGGATTCCTTTCGGATTAGGGATTTTTATAAAGAAAAGAGAAGGGAGTTTAGAATCCCTCAATTTCCTTACCTTTAAACCATATCTTAGTACCTCAATGAGAGGAATCACAACATTTAAAATACCATTTTTTTTTCGTATTTTGCAATTAAATATTTTTAAATTTATTTTCAGCAATAAAAATATTAACTATTCATTGCTTTAAGTTGTTAAGTATTTCAACTTTGAAGTTAAAAAGTTATTAATCTTTAGTTTTTACCCTATCATTATATTCTATATTTTAGATTATTATCTTTTTATTTATTTTTAAATTTGTAACAATCTTATTTTTATTTTTCTATTTTTAGACTACTAAGAGTTTTTAATTTTAAATTTGTTTCATATATATATATATATATATATTGAATTATTAGATATCAATATTTTTACCGTATCATTAGATTATCTCTTTATTTTTTAATTTTTTTTAACAACTTCATTTAATTTTTTATTTTGTTAGATTACTGAGGTCCTTAATTTGTTTTTTTTTTTTGTTGCAATTTGATCAAATAAGCTTCTTTTAAACCAAAATATATGTCTATATATTATTGATTAAAACTTTAATAATCTATTTTCTTTATGATAATTCTCATATTTAGAGTTGTTTTAGTATAGTTTTTATAACGTTTTAGTTTTTACTGCATTTTATACAATATTGGATAATAGTCACATGGTTTGAACCTATATAGAATGTAGGTGTACAAGAGTTTTAACTACTGCTTTTTACAAGTTAAGACTAATAATTTATTTTTTTAATTTGAAATATTACAGTTATATATAAAAAATAATTTCACTTTTAGGAACAAAAGTGGTATAGTTTTATACTAATGTTGATTTAATAAATTAATAAACGTATATATTTTTGAGACTATGATTTCAATTAATTAAAATATAAACATATAAAATCACTTGAAGGAGCGTAATATTAAAACCCCTTTCTACAAGGAAAATTCAAACGTATATGGTAATGGAACCCTCCAAGTTTATTTGAAAAAAATTAGTCTTATTGTTTTGTTTTTCTAAAAACCATAATAATGACATTTTAAATTTATTAAATGCCGAATAAATTGTAAGCTCTTTGTTTTTTAAATAAAATATTGTATTTTTATTCACTCGGAGGAAATATCCTATCCCCCATTGAAAAAGTCACCATTATTTAATTTTAAAAAAAATGTTTAGCCATCAGATAATGCCCTGAGATTTTATTTTTTTTGACTTTTTTTCCTTCGCTTTAATTTTGTATAATTATTAGATCCAATAAACATAAATTAACATTTTTATATGGAAAATTTTGATAACATTCTCCAATCAAGTTTTACTTACGTACGTATATATTATATTAGATTTTTTTTTTTAATATGAATTGTGTTCGATAAAAAAAAATTTCATATTTTAAGAGTTGGTACAGTACATTCGTCATGAATACAAGTATTTTTAAAAAATTAAAAATTGTAATAAATGAATTTATTTTTTTGATTTTTTTTTAATATAGTTGGAAGATTATGCCTTTATATACTCATATACAAATATTAAAAAAAGAAAAGAAAAAGAAAGTAAAGTATAGTACGGAATTATGATGTGTGCAAAATTTGCCAAATTCATAGAGTAATCCTTACTTTATTCCTATAGGGAAAGCTAAGCGAAAAATTTGTGAAGTTAAGGTCAAGCTGCTTTGAATAACAAGGTAAGTTTTAGGTAGCCCAAGAATAAATAAGGGCTGACTAATCTTGAGTTGAGATTTTCTACGTCGGGTATACCGGGGAGGGAGAGGGACCCACCCCTCACACATGCACTAAGTAGACCGGCGCTCATGCTTTTCGTCTACGTTGGTGCCCACGACCACCCGTTTCTTCTTCTTCTTCGTCCTGCCGGTGTCTATGCTCACTTCTTATATATACAGGCTTAAACATGGTTCATCTCACCACGTTAATAATTATATATACAGTTCAATTAAATAGTATATTAAGAGAGCTGGTTCAATGGCGAGGTTCATCATGTGCATCTTATTTTTCGTAATCATCAACGCGGTGGCTTTAATGCAATTCACGGCGGCTCAAACGGTGCATGTTGTGGGGGATGACTTGGGATGGACCGTTCCGCAGAACGGTGCCACCGCATACAGCAATTGGGCGGCTAGTAAGAGGTTCTTGGTTGGAGATATCTTAGGTAATTAACAAAGCTCTCATCTTATTATCTCTCTCCATTTTAAGTAATTTCCAATAAAAATTGTTAATGATGTTTTTGTTGGCTTTAAAGATGTGTATTTTTGACACAATATTAACTTCATGTATGTCTAAAGTGTTCAACTTCACAACAAATGAGCATGATGTACTACAAGTCCCCAAGGCATCTTTCGACGAGTGCAGCGACGACAACCCTATCGGAAACATGCTCATCAACGGTCCAGCCAACGTTACCCTCAACTCCACTGGCGAACAATATTACATTTGCACAATTGGGCGGCACTGTGAACTCGGCCAAAGATTAGCCATTACCGTCTCCGCCACTTCCAGCTCCCATTTGCCAGCACCTTCACCTACTACTCCTACAACCCCTTCTCCTTCCAATGATTGTACACCGGCTCCGACATCCGGTCCAACAGCTGGCTCGATACCTGCTCCCAATGCCACTCCTAATTCTTCATCTTCATCTTCTGTTCTTGCCACTCTGTTGCTGTCCATGTTCCCCATTTTCATGGGTTTAATTTTCTGATCTATATTGAGGATCGAGGATACCAATTTCTTCTTATACTTCACACTTCATGATTAATTATTTGTTCCTTCCACGATATGGTTTTCCTTTCTGCCTTTTTTTTTTTTTTTCTCTATTGAGCTACCATTGAATAAAGTTGCAATTTCATATGAAAATTTTGTACTTTAAGATATATTACCGTGTTAGAAGTATGGGGAATAAAAAACTTCAGTTTTTTTTCTTTTCACTTCTTATTTTTCCTTAAAAGAAATAGTGTGTATGATGAATAAGTTGAGTTGCTCAAAAGTATTGGCTTATTCTAGTGCAAAACTTGATTTGCTCGAATTTAGTTAGATTTTATTGGTAAAAACATCAAGGTATTAAAAGTTAGATTATATTTTGTCTTTTTATTTAAAAAATAAGTGAATTAATCTCTGTATGTTTTATTAAAGAACAAATTGATCCTTATATTAAAATTTTTATTTATTAACCTTTAAGTGCTAACATTTTATGTAGTAAATATCTTCACTATCTATTATTATGGTGATTAATTAGCTTAGTTATAAATTGTGTTAGTTGTAAATTACAATTCAAAATAGAGGAATCAACAATGCAAATACAAAAAAATGTATTGAGGAGTCATTTAAAATGTTTAATAATTTAAAATTTATTATTAACTTAATAAAACACCATTATTACTAATGGTAAAAAAAATCATATTAAAAATTTAATTTTTTAAAAAAAAGTCTACTTTAAATATAACTAAAACAAATATTTTGAAACTCTAAAAATTAATATTACTTTCATTCCTTATTTTATATTACATATGTAATCCAACATTTCAAGTAGAGTAAAATAAACAAAATTATTAATTTTTAAATAATAAATATAATGTTACTTAAAAAAATATATTAAAGAAGCATAGGATTTAATTAATTAATTACTATTTCATTTTGGTTTAAGTAAAATGAATTAAAATAATAAAGTTAAAAAAATCTCATATATAAAGCATTTTGTATCTATACTATTATTTAAACCGTTGACTGTATTGGTGTCAGGAGTCAATCGGGCACCGACTCAGTTAGGATAATTAAAAAAAATGTCCATTCATAGTTAAAATAAGTAATATTATTTGAGGATATTTTAATCTTTTTATTTTAAAAACCGATAAAAATTATACACATGAAGAAATTTGAACCCACGCTAGTTGCATTGACAAAGCCCTAAATTTACCACTTAATCGAAACATTAGTTTGATTTTATACATTTTAATTTAATTATGCAAAAATTATTACCTCCATCATATTGTATATATTAATAATGCTGTTGATTGAGATTGTGTTACAAATTAATTTGACATGAACTTAGGATTGGTGACACCATCATAGTAAATAATTGTATTTATTTAGTATTCTTAATATGATGTATTCATGTATTAAAATTTAATTTAATCAATTTTTTTTAAATTTTAATATCGTATATATTTCACGTCTTATTATTAGTTATAATTTCAACCTATATTTTTTTTATTTTTAAATAAAATTTATATAAGAAATAGGTGGTTTAGCATATATAAGATTGCTTAACGGGGTTTGTAGTAAGAATATAAGATTGCTTGATCTTTGGAACTGTGATTTCGGAATTTGCATGTACGATTCAATTTCCTTTACGCTTGTAGAAAGTATCCAACACTTTGCATCAATTCATTGCTTATGGGCTGATCCAAGTTTATTTATCATTATTATTCTCTTCTGCACCCCATAGATTAATAAAGTGATAAAATTCGATCCTTTTTCTTTTTTATATTTCTTCTTCCATTCCTTCAAATATGCTGACTGAACTTGCCCAACTGGGCAATTGGCTATTAGTTTTGTCCGCCTCATAAACATGTAAGAGTTGACTACTAACAACAACATTATTATTATTAATTTTGCATGAAAAGGTTGACAGATGGGTAGATTCTTTACTTCATTGCATTCACAAATCTTATAACACATGTATCATGAACATCGATTATAGAATCCCCTTTTTCTCAGTTATATATACATTTATTGAAACCTCAAAGCAAGTCATACTGTCTATGGGGTGGGGATGTTGAGCCAAGCATTCCTTCGCATTTGAGGTTTCAGAGACAGTAGGGTTTATAGGTCTTTAGCCCCAAAGGTTTGTAACTAATTAAGTAAGCTTATGAAATCCTCCCCAATAGATTGCTTATAGCATTTCTTTATAAAAAAAAAAAAAAAAAAGAGGGTAGAGATTCTGTGAATAACAGGTCAAGTTAGAAATGCGATAACTTGCATTAATTTAATCACACTGAAATGCGGTTGCAGGCAAGGTCTCCAAGGGCTTAAGCATCACACACATCTTGGGTGTAAATTTGATGCATAACTAGCACCGCCCAGAATGATAGTTACAAGTAAGTGCATGGAAGTGGAATTATATATATCACAGCACGAGTATGTCCATTTGAATGAATGTAGTTTCAATTTTAAACAAACCTAATAGAATTCAACATGAATAAGAATGAATAGAAATAGAATTGTATTTATTGAAGATTATGATTTGGACTTACAAATATAGGTATAAAATCCTTTTTCTTTTCTATTTATTTTGTAACTAGCATGAATCCTATTACATTTTGCGTTAAAAAACGTAATTGAAACACAATAGAAGCACATCGACACTTCCAAATCTACATAAAATAAATAACTGAATCTAGAGATAATAGTTATAAACTATCCTATAATGAAATAAATTGTGGTACAAATATGAGATAAATTTGATATTTTCCAAATAAAGTTAGAAAAAAAGACAAATGAAATTCATCATATAGATATGTAAATTCTCATTTTTAAAAGAAGTTTCAATTTTCTAGATTTGTATTACATAATGAATTGATGAAATCTAAATACAATGTTTCTTTGCTTTGAAATTCAATCACAAATCCAAATCCAATCTGAGCTCCAAGGAGCCGTTTAGCAAATTTATTAATTGAAAAGTAAGCATTCAAGAATCGTATTCTCATTTTTTACATATAATTAAATCCCAAATCTTTTGTTTAATTCCAGTTGCAAGCGCTCTGCTCTTCATAGAGATCAGGGATGCAGCATTTTTGAGAACGTTGTCGCAGGTGATGCTATCGCTTTGGCTGAAATGGGAGCTCCGGGCAATGGTGGTCCTCAGCCTCACTGTTCAACTTATATTGATCAAATTTGGGAATCGGCGGAAAAACAGCGGGAGACATCTAAAGATCGTCTCCCTCCTGGTGTGGACCATGTACCTGTTTGCGGATTGGTTGGCGACGGTGGCCTTGAGTACCCTCCTTAGAAGTAGAAAGGAGCAAATAACCAGTCCTCTGGTTATATTTTGGACTCCATTCTTGCTCTTGCATCTTGGTGGCCCCGATACCATCACTGCTTACTCATTGTCGGACAATGAACTGTGGCCTCGACACCTGTTCGGGCTGTGTTTTCAGGTTGGAGTGGCACTCTACGTATATGTAAAGTTCTGGACTCTAACTGTAACAAAGCTCACCTATTTGGCCATTCCAATATTCATTGTTGGGATCATCAAGTATGGGGAGAGAGTTCGGGCTCTCTTCCAAGCCAGCAACGTTCGGTTTAGGAAATCTGTGTTTTCTAGTGACAAAGCTTCGGAGCTGGAAGTTGAGCTTTCACAGAGGGCTTCAAAAAGCGATATCACTCTGGAGGAATATTTGATTAAAAAACAAATTGAGGAGAAATATCGGTATCTTTATCGAGCATTTCTTTTGTTTCAGGTGTTCAGGCCCATGTTTTCGGATCTCAAGCTCAGAATTTACAATAAATTGCATTACATCTTTGAGTTGGAGGAGAATGTTGGTGCAGAAGAGGCCTTCAAAATTGTGGAGATTGAACTTGGGTTCCTCTATGATCTGCTGTATACCAAGATTCCTATAGTTATAACTCGAACCGGTGTGATTCTTCGCTTTATTTCCTTGTCATTAGTCACTTCCACACTGATTGCCTTCTTGCTGGTGGTTGGGAAGCATGGAGACTCCAAAGTTGACATTGGCATCTCCTACTTGTTAATGGTTGGTGCCATCTTTCTTGAACTTTATTCGGCCTTCCTGCATCTTAGCTCGGATTGGGGAATCCGCTGGTTGACTAGTCAAAACAACAGGCTTCTTAAGGCTGCTGGTTCTAACTTGGTCCATTTTAGTAAGCCCAACAAGGGAATTCGATCCATGGCACAACACAGCCTCCTAGATTATTGCCTCCAGCCCAGGAAACTGAAGCTTGCTAAAGTTTTAAACATCTTCGACCCTGAGGACACTGCCGAGAAGTACTTACACACCAGTTGGAAAGATGTAGATCTTGAGCTGCAACAGATCATCTACTCCCATTTCCAAAAAAAACGAAGAAAATATAAAGAAAAAAACTTTGAGTACAAAGAGCTCTTAGAGTTATTGGATGAGAGAGGTCGCATTCCGCTTCTACAAAACAATGTTGATGCTGACTTAGGTTGGAGTGTATCCGATGTGGAATTCACCCACAGCCTCCTCCTATGGCATATCGCTACTGACGTTGTTTACCACGATGATCATCACTGGTTTCGAGCCGGGAAACTTGGCCCATATTGCAGAATCAGTAAGCTCTTATCGGATTACATGATGTATCTTCTTTTTCTATGTCCTGAAATGCTCCCCGAAGGCATTGGTACCATAAGGCATCATGATACCTGCATTGAAGCCAAGAACTTCGTCCATGATAAGTCCAAATTTAAACAAATCATCAGAGGGTTGTTTGGGATTGACATAGAATCTCGATCGTTCTTTGTCCTGATGGGAAGTTTGAAGAAGTCGGCATTCTTTGAAGGGTGCCACATCGCCGTCCAATTGCAGACACTGTTAGGGCAATTCAGAGTGGACCATGAAGATAAATGGAAACTGATAGCCGAAGTGTGGCTGGACATGCTGACTTATGTCGCGGCTCAATGTTCGTGGAAAGAACATGCGAGGCAACTCCAGCAAGGTGAGGAATTGCTGACTCACGTTGCACTTCTCATGGCACATCTTGGTTTGAGTAAGAGAATTCAAATGGTCCCATTGCCCAAAAGGCTTCAGGAAGTCGAATATGAGCCTACCTTTCATTGGGACAGGCTTGACCGATTGCCTTCCTACTTGGCTTAAATTAAATATATGTTGCTTTGGTGGTTGTTTTTTTAATTATTTACAAAATATTGAAATTAGCTTTCTTATGGTTATATTTATAAAAGAATTCATGTATTTTAGATGATGTGACATAAATATTTCAAGTAAAAAAAATTATATTTTAAAATTTATTCAACTATAATCTTTGGTAGAGTTTAAATCTTATTAACGTAAGACTCAATCTTTAGATATATCAATTTTAATTGTTTATTTCAAAATTATATAAAAGCATGAAAGGACAAAAACATCGTAATTTAATAAGTATTTATAGATTAATATTAGTAATAATTTTAGAAAAGGGTAAATAAATCTTTTCTCAATTGAGGTGATACTTGGTTAACTTGTGAAACGAATTCAATTATAAGCTTTGCAATAAGTAAAAAGACTAATATTAGTTATCATTTTAGAAAAAAAGTAAATAAATCTTTTTTTCAATTGGATTGATACTCGGTTAACTCATGATATCATCTTAATCAAAAGTTTTACAAAGAAAAGAAAAGGAAAAATAAATCCTTATTAGATAATATTAACATGAGGATCCCATTTAATTCCAATAAACTAAAATGTGTGCATCAAAGCTAAGAATTCTTTTTTCAAATTATAATTTATTTTTTATTTTTTTATCACGTTATTTCACTGTGTATAATTATATTATTATATTTATATACAATTAAATTTGTTAAAGAATTAAATTACTTGTTGAAGCTCGAAAACTCATCTAAAATTTGAGAAAATATTTTGAACACTCCTGGCAACTCCTCTTACTTTAGGCATGCTCACTAATTGTACACCAGCTCCAACAGCTGGCTCGATGCCTCCGGGATCGATAACTAGTCCTAATGGCACTCTGAGTTGATCTTTCCAGTTTGTTGCCGTCCATGTTTGCTGTTGACATTGGTTTAATTTTTTAATCTATTGTGGCGTGAGAGAGGATGCGCCATTCTTTTTATGGTTTATAGTTCATATTACATTTTCTTTTCTCGAATGGGTTATCATTTTAATAAAGTTATAATTTTATTTTGAAATTTTTGTACTAGTAAATTTTATGCTTTGATATAGGTGGAACAATCTGACATTTTAAGTATCTTCTATTAGATATAAAAAGTCTCGATTTAAGATTGTATGGATGTCTTTTTCGAAAGACCCCTTAAATTAAGTATCAATGGTGCTTTGCAAGATAAACTGAACGTGAAAAGTGCTAGTGGCATGTTAAAGAAACTATAATGGTTCAAATCTAGCTATTCTCTGGCCCTCTAGGCAACAAGAAGTCTAATGAAACTGAAGTACATGCGATTTTATTAACGTTATGAATCTTAAATAAAAAAAAATAGAAAAATAATCTGTATTTGATTGTTGTATCCAATTCACATGGTATTCTAGTCCGTCTACAAGGCCCTGACAGCTTTGGAGATCTTTTAATCTATGGATTGTTTTGCATCTCATGGAAACAACCTTGGTGACGCCTGGCTAAAGGGGGAATTGATAGTAGTTCCTTATTTTCTATATGGTAAGAGATTGTTATTGATTGTGTATTGAGTGGATTGTTGAAGTACTGTCTGTAATGTTTCTCTTTTATATTTCATAAAATTCCTTTTTGATGAAAAAAAAAAAAAAAAGGTTTATCGTGTATAATACCATGATGGCATAATTCAAAATGGGCCCCTATTTGGCTTCAATTTTTTTCTTCAAAGCATTTTGACCCTCGGCATTTAATTTCAAGTTAAATTACTTATTTTGTTTAACAGAAATGCTAATTGTACTATTAAATAGTAACGGTGTTAACATGGTAATTGACGTGTGAACATTTTAAATGATGTGATTAAAACGATATCGTTTTGGAGCAATGAAATAACTACAACTCAAATATGACATTGACATAAAAAATCGATTAAAATAGTAAAGCAATAAAATGAAATGAAAAGTTAATAATATTTTTTTTCCATTTTATTGTTTTATTACTTCCAAAAATACTAAGTGTTGTTTGATAAAATAAAAAAAATTAGATGCTAAAAAAAATTAAATGTTGAATTTTTGTCGTTAAATTTTACAAATACTGAAATTATATTATAATATTATTTGGTATATTAGTGTTAATAAAAATAAATCTTGATTTTTTAAAATATTTATTTTGTAATTTTACTCTTATAAATAGAATAATTATATAATTTTAAATAAAAAATAAATATAATAATTTGAATATTTGATTTGCTTGCGGCTGTCCGTGTTGGACGCTGACATGGGTTTAATTTTCTAATCTATTGTATTTTGATAGTTGCATCAATTTTTATTGCTTACAGTTTATACTCACGTAATTATTTTTCTGGAAATTCTAATTTACCGTTGATTTGAATGAGTGGTGAAATTGGCTTTAATGAAATTAATTACTACAGTAATAAAATCAGCTTGTCCTAATAAAAGCAAGGCGAGAAAATTCAAATGGTGCCATTGCCTGAAAGGCTCTACAAAGTCTTAAGCCTAGCTTTTATTAGGACAAGCTTAATGGTTTGGCTTCTTACTTAGCTTAAATTAAATATAATTTGCTTGTGGGTGTTCTTATTTTCATTTCCTTTTTTACCAAATAAAACATGCCATGAATTTGGACATTTACACTAATAGTGTTTAAAAGATTATATATTTTTATAAATTTTGATAAATTCATGTTTTCATATTTGTTTGCAGTTTTTCTTATCAGAGTCTAATTATATTATCATATCCAAGTGTGATATTGTAATATTAAAAAAAAAAAAAAAGTAGTAGTAGTGAACAAAATTTTCAAGGATAAAAGGAAAAGAAAAGTCATAATTAGCACCAACCAGTTGCCAATGTTTTTGAATGTATGTTATTCTGCATATGATTTTGCTTCGTTCCCTAAAACCATGTTTGGCAGGCTGCTATTACCACTATCACCGTCAGTGCAGAAAGAGTTCCTGAGCAGCTTGACACACCCTTCAATCCTATAACATGTATATATACACATGCTTAACTATAAATGCTATCAAAATTCAGAGTAATAATACAAAAATAGGGACTGCAAATTTGAGAGCTATGACGTTCAAAACATGTTTAGCTATAATGATATCAGTATTATGACGATAAAAGCAGTAAAAATATCACAAGGTTATTTTAAGACGGTCCATTTTTGTTAATCAGCTAGCTTGAAGGGTTATTTGACTCCAAGTAAATAAAAAATAAAAAAAAATTAGTTATTTAATTTTTTGACTCATCTTGAGTATTTATTATTGGATTTGATTCGAGATGATGAACTCAGAATATGTAAATAAGTAATAATAGTAATTAGTAAGCAATTTTTTTTTTCAAGTTTATTTATTAAGAAAACATATATAGCATACTATACTTAAAGTAGTTACCATTGCCATATGAGGTTGGACTATTAGACGATGGTGGTGGTGGCGGCGGATTCCCAGAGGGAAAATTCAAGCCAAGGCCCTGGCAGTCAGCTCCAAAGTAACCTGCAACAACAAGTTCAGAATTTGAAGTATTTAAACTCCTATACTCGGTTCTCTTTGCTGGGTTTTAACCTAACAAGAGAGTGAGTAGTGGCAACTTACATGGTTTAAAACAGGCTAGCCCAGAAGAATTAAACAAATTCTCAGAGCCTTGATGGCATTGGCAGATATATCCAGTTCCATTACTCACACATTCCCCATCACCGCACCAAACAAGATCACAATCTGTCAAAAGTAAATCACCTTCTTTAATTCCTTGAGTTGGAGCTTGTATAAATATTAACCACCAATCTTAAAAATAGAGTAATTGAAAGCAATTTTCATCAATCAAAGCATTAGGTATTGATTTATTCAGTTTCTTTTTATATTTGAAAGATGATATACACTTCTATATTCATGTTTGAATACATGTTTAGCAAAGATATTATAAAGAAAATTAAAAAAACTTATATAACAGTGATTTATTTATACAGTTAGTCTGATTTGGTGGTGGTGGAAGAGAAGGTGGCGGTGGAGATCCTTTGCCGCAACCAAAATCGATTGTGCCTGCAATTGTTTAATTATAATTGCGGGTATTAATTTTCTTGTTCTCAACAAAGATAGATGCAAATTCATGCTAATTTTCTGTATTTGACTATTATCCGCTAATTAATTGAATGTTAATAAAGATGATGACTTAAAAGTTGCACATAATTAATTTCACAAGCTTATCATGCCGCTATTTTCTAAGATAATTAAGACGAACCAAAAGTTTGGCCGATATTCGGCGGAATGGAAGCTCAGCCATAAGTAAACTGTGACCACTAATTAACATATTAAAAGGGTTTAATTAAAATTATATAATTATCCAAACCGTATAAGTAAATATTTATGTACACTTAAATAAGTTTTTAAAGAATCTCGTATATTGGCTTGATGACCAGGGTGTTTACCGCCTCAGATGTGACTTAAATTTGAGTTGCGCTAATTACGTTATTATTTGCTCTCCTCTTATAATTAAAAAAAAAAATTAAGCTTTCAAAATTTTATTTTCACCCACTTAAACCATCAACAAACAAAACTAATTAATCATCAAATAAAAATAAAAATTTGAGATTGCAATAAAAGAAGAAAACTTGAATGGTTATTTAATTTTAGTTAAAAAACTTAAGGATGCTTTGATCTTAGAGAGAGAGAGAGAAGGGGAAACTGACAGTTAGGAACAAGACAAGAGGGGAAGGTGAAAGGACCGATCTGAATCTTTTTCCAACCAGGTTTGCAAAGGCAGTCAAATCCAAGCAGTGAGTTGTTGGAAGCTTGACATGTTCCTTGCCCACAATCTATAACCGAGCAGAAAACACCTGCAACATGCCCGCATGTTCCATCCTCAGATATTCAAATCTCATCATCGTAACTGAACTACGAAGACGATGGATGTTACCTTGTAATGGATTTAATGTTACATGGGAAGAAGTGGTGGTTACAGTTGTTGAGGTAGCCAAACAAAAAAAGAGAAGAAAAAGGAAAGAAAAAAGAGTGAGATGGAGACTCCGGTTGTCCATTGATTTTGGGATCAGCAAGTCGGTGTTGGTGAGTGAAGACAGTTGGGACGTATTTATAGTAATAAAAGCAGAGCAGCCTAACAAGTGTGTGTTAACTTAACGTTGACTCTGCCTTTGGTTTTGGTAACCTTATCATTCCTTGGAAAACCAAGCAAGGGCTTCAATTCATGCTCCATTAACCTATTCTGCTCAAATACACAATCATATTCTTTATCTAGACTTGACCATTTTGAGTTCAGAAACTGTAATACAATCAATACATTAGCACAATATCCATAATATTTCTTTACAAATGTTAGCCAATGTTTTTTAGAATATAAGAGTTAAATTAACCTCATTAAATTTAGAAAATTACCCACACCACGTCATGTTACATAATTTCAATCAAATATTCCTCTCTTTTTTTAACATAAAAAATTCATTTAATCTTTACATAATATCACACATTAAAAATAAAGATAAAGTTTCATTTAATTAAATTTAAATCCAACTTCAAAATTTAACTCTCCAAACAAATTATTTAAATTAAATCAATTTTAACTTTACAAAGCCAACTTTATTTATATCCAAAGCATAAATTTGGATTTGTAAATCTAAATAATAATAATAAAAGGCTTTTTTTTCTTTTTGTTTGTTTTTCAAATCCACGTTCCAAAGGGCCAAATAGCAAATTCCATTTTGTTAATGACTCTAGAATTCCTTCCACAATGGTATTCTCCTTCCTTATAACATATGTTTAATTCCAGTTGCAAGTGCTCTACTGTTCGAAGAGATCAAGGATGCTGCATTTCTGAAATCGATGTCGAAGGTGATGGTAGCGCTTTGGCTGAAATGGGAACTCCGGGTAATGGTTGTCCTCAGCCTAACTGTTCAACTTATACTCGTAAGTTGTAGGAATCTACGCAGAGTCAGCGGCATACATCTACGCAGAGTTACCTTGACTACCCTAACAAGGAGCGAATAACCAATCCACCGGTTCTATTTTGGACCCCATTCTTGCTCATGCATCTTCGTGGCGCCACTACCATCGCAGCTCGCTCTTTCTCACACAATGATCGCCGGCCTCGACATTTCTTCGGGCTCCGTTTCCAGTGGAGTGGCTCTCTATATATATGTTAAATTCTGGACGCCAGCAGCCCCAACTATGCTCATTTTAGCCATTCCAATCTTCATTGTTGGGATTATAAAGTATGGGGAGAGGGTTTGGGCTCTCTTCCAAGCTAGCAAAATGGGGAAGGAGTTTCAATCTAGTGACAAAGGTTCCCAGCTGGAAGTTGAGCTTTCACAGGGGGCTTCAGGAGGCGATATGACACTGGAGGAATTTTTGGATCAGAAACAAATTAAGTACAAATATCGGTATCTTTATCGAGCGTTTCATTATTTTCAGGTGCTCAAGCCCATGTTTTCGGATCTCAAGCTCAGAACTTACAATAAATTGAATCACATATTTGAGTTGGAGCAGGGGAGAGTTAGTGCCTATGAAGCATGGACACGGAAATGCAATACGGATACAACATGATACGAACATGACAATACGGTAATTTAAAAAAAAAGAGTACACAGATACAGAAAGATATGGCAATAAAAAAATATTTTTATTATTTACATATATATTATGTTAAAATACTTAATATCCAACCTACTATTTTAAAATCAATTCACAAATAGCCCAAAGTTGCCGACAATAATAAACCAAAAAGGCAATCCAGCCTAATATTTTAAATTAATTACAAATAGCTAAAAAGTGCCTTAGACTGCTTCAAATTTGTCTGAGAAAAGTAACTTTGATGACTTTGGTTGGAGTATATCCGATGTGGAATTCACCCACAGCCTCCTCCTATGGCATATCGCTACTGACGTTTTCAACGATGATCATCACTGGTTTCGAACCGGGAAACTTGGGTAAGTATTGCAGAATCAGTAAGCTCCTATTGGATTATATGATGTATATTCTTTTTCTATGCCCTGCAATGCTTCCCCAAGGCATTGATAAAATAAGGCATCAAGATACCTGCATTGAAGCCAAGAACTTCGTCCATGATGAGTCCAATTTTAAACAAGTCATCAGAGGGTTGTTTGGGATTGACATAGGATCTCAAACACTCTTTGCCCAGATGGGAAGTTTGAAGAAGTCGGCATTCTTTGAAGAGTGCCAAATCGCCGTCCAACTGCAGACACTGTTAGAGCAATTCAGATGGGGTCACGAAGATAAATGGAAACTGATAGCGGACGTGTGGTTGGACATGCTGACTTACGTCGCGGCTCAGTGTTCGTGGAAAGAACATGCGAGGCAACTCCAGCAAGGTGAGGAATTGCTCACCCGCGTTGCACTTCTCATGGCTCATCTTGGTTTGAGTAAGAACATTCAAAAGGTACCATTGCCCAAAAGGCTTCAGGAAGTCCAATATGAGCCTACCTTTTATTGGGACAGACTTAACCGATTGCCTTCTTACTGGACTTAAATTAAATATAATTTGCTTGCTGGTTTCCCTTTCTTTGCTCTTAGCTTTTCAAATGCTAATATTTTATTTTATCCAAGAATTCATGCATTTAACTTTTTACAAGAACTGTATTAAAATGAAGAGACATTTCTCTCTAATAAAATAAAATTTTAGTCATAACCGTGGACATGTACAAAAGGTTAATATTTTTATTTTCAATCTATGTTGTGCCAAATAAAACATGCCACGAATTTGGACATACTAATCGTGTTTAAAAGTTTATATATTTTTTTATAAATTTTGAAAAAAAAGAAAAAGAAAAAGCATGTTTTATTAATGTATTTGTGTTTTTTTTTATCACAATCCAATTAGATTTAAAAAAATTAGTAATAATGAACAAAATTTTCAAGGATAAAAGGAAAAGAAAAGTCATAATTAGTACCAACCAGTCGCCAGTGCTTTTGAATGCATGCTATTCTGCATCTGATTGTGCTTCGTTCCCTAAAACTATGTTTGGCAGGCTGCAGCTACCACTATCACTGTCAGTGCAGAAAGAGTTCCTGAGCAGCTTGCACACCCTTCAATCCTATAATATGTATATATAAACATGCTTAACTATAAATGCTATCAAGATTCGGAGTAATAATACAAAAATAGGCCTACAAATATGAGAGCTATGACGTTAAAAACTATATTAGTAAACATGTTTAGCTATAATGATACCAACAATGATAATAAAAGCAGTAAAAATATCACAAGGTTATTTTAAGATGGGTTCATTTTTGTTAATCTACTTACACAGATATTATAATCCGAAATGCCGCTGATAAACCATCACTTGCAGTGGCAGTGAACAACCTTTTTGCAGCGGAAGGTCCAAAAGATATATCTGATAGCTTAAAGAAGCTTGATCTGCTTAAATGAGAAAAAATCAAAGAAGTTTCAGCTGGAACATGCAATTAATTGACTTGAAGCTAACAAAGAGAGATAATACATGCAAATCCTGTTCTACTTCTTCATGCAAACAAGATGGATCAGGTTTTCTATTTTGGGGTTCTGCATTTCTCACTTTTGATCTTTTGTTCTTTATTTGAGAACATAGACAGCCCGCTAATGAATTTGACGGTTCTCTTTATTTCTTCTGTTTGCTAGTGAAATTCTACAGGCTCGGAAACTTGTTGCTGTTTTGCCAGAGCTGTTTCCTGACAGCGTGCTGCCTGTACTAGCGAGAGAAAACAAGGCAGAGAAAGCCGAAGAAATGTTAGGTGAGCTAGCTAGGAAATTTCATTAAAAGAAGATCATCCTCTTAGCAGGGGCACAGATTGCTGCTGCTGGCCACCCTCAAATTGCGGCTGAATCCCTTTTAAGGTGCCTGATATCCAGCACATGATCACCACTGTTTCTCTCAAAAGAGCGCTGGAGACAAAAATGGTGCAGCTGCTCTGCTTAACTCCGCAATCAAATGGTGGAAAACTGCCATGACTGAAGACGAGCAGCTCAATGTTATCATGTAAGAGGCATGGCAAGGAAGAGGATGTTGCACATCTATTCAAGGAGCTTGTAAAAAGTCATGGAAGCATTAGTCGGGCTAATAACTACAGTTGCTCAGGTGAATATTGACAAGGAATATAGGAAGCAACTGAAGCCGTTGCCAGGTTTGAAGGGGATTGATGTCGATGGTTAGGAGAAAACTTCTGTCGCAAAACATGTTGAAGGAGAGCACCTCATGGTGGGCTAGCTGAAGCGCAAGTGGAAGGCAAGACTAAGGACAGATCAAAGAAACGGAGGAAGTGAAAGCCAAGGTATCCCAACTGGTTTGACCCGGCAAATCTTGGTCCTCCACCCGATCCTGAAAGATGGCTCCCAAAGAGAAAGGTCAAGTTACAGCCCGAAAGAAAGAATAAGAGAGCAGCTCAGGTTAGATCTCAACGTGCAGTAGCTAGGGATAAGAGTTAAGCTAGTACCTCAGCTAACAATTCTAATAGTTTTAACTTGAAATCAAACATGGCTAATGGTTCTAAAGGAGTTCCACAGAATACTGAGCCATCCAAACCTCAATCTAAGTCATCAAGAAAGAAATCAAGTAAACAATTAGGAGGAAGAAACAATTTTGGGGACGGAAAGTTCTGATTTGTTTTACATTTAACAATATATGTACTTCATTGATCTTGACAGACGTCCAACATAATTATAAACATGCAATAGCCTCTTCAATGCCGTTTAATAAATATTTGGTGGAAAATAAATAACAAATATGGCAAAAGTGCAATGACTAATGAGGTTCCCTTAGGATCATCTATAAAATTCAATATGACCTGCAATCTCCCTACATAACATCTTTGCTTCACTAGCTAATTTTATGCTCTTAGAAATTGCAAGCCCTGTTTGCTTGTGTGTGGATGAAGGTTCATATGTCTTGGCATCCTCTTCCTTGCCCAGTGATAAGGCCTCCCTAGCAGGAATTACGTTTCCCCACCAAAATTCCCGCAGAATGCCGTGTATAAGATCCCAATAATTACGCTCTCTATGCACGCGGAATATCGTACTTCCATTTTGTGTCCAGCAATACAAATCAACCCATTCTCGGTCCATTATCTCCATTTGACCCTGAACCTGAGGCATGTAATAGAATGGCATGGTTGACCATGGCAGAGCAGTCTCGGGTTTGCCTTTGTTGTAAGGACACTTCACTTCCAGGATGCCACCTCCATGAAAGCAACCAAGAAGACCGTCCGGTGACGCACCAAGCCAGTCAAACTTCTCCTTTGAATGGATAGCAAATCCTAAAGAGCTAATCTCACGACCTGTGATACTTCTGTACCTCTCAATAGCAGCTACTTCATTGAGCACACCCCACTCCATAGCACACCTTTTAGAAGATTCGAGAACTTGTGTTTCCGATGCGAAAACTTTTTCGTGCCAGAGTTCAGAACGGCGCTTTCCTTTCCAAAAACCCAAAGCCGTACTGAAGGTGCTTGTGGTCAGCTTGTTCCTACGAAGGGCAAACCATTCATCTGAGCGTTGAGGTGCATCAAATGGGGTAAGGTTCACAGCCAGAACTATCGATGTTGGGGCATGGGCAGTAAGTGAAGTGTTTCGAGAGAAATGTGTAGTGCTGGTGGAAAGGGTTCTTTGACATCCATTTCTCCACCTTCTGCTCATGGACCAGGGAACCATAGCTTTACAGTGAACAGCACGAAATCTAGTCATGTTGCAATTGCTCATTGTGAAGGAACTAAAACTGTAGATAGCTGCTTTATTCTGACATAAGATCCAATAAAATCAATACAAATTTTAGACAGATTTCAGTTTCAGGACCAAATGAGAAAAAATAATTAGATAAGAGTCCCTACATCAAGGTCTGTTTATTGTAAATATAGATGTAAATGAAAAGCATACAAAAAATCTGTGTAAAAAACTTGTTCTAAAATGGTAAAGGTTAAGTTTGGTTACAAATCCATGGTACAACAAACACTTCTATTGAAGTTTCAAACCGAATTCTTTTCTTGCAAGTTGTGATTAATATACAATATATTTTAGAACGAGTTAAGGTGGTAAAAGTAACATGGAGGCCCTTGTAGTAGGAGTCTAATTGCATTTTGCCACCTCTACTAAAAAAATGGGCAAATTAGTCCCTATACGTTAGATCAAAGAGTAAATTGATCCTTTCTGTTAAATTAGAAAGGTAGATGTAAAATAAATATTTATCTTCAAACATACACATATACACAATGTCCAAAAAAACCAAATAAATCCTTATCATTAAAATAAAATAGAAAACGAAATTTTAAATAATATTAGACATATGTATTTCTAAAAATAAAACTATAAGTGCAACATGTTTTCATACTTGTGAACATTGCCAGTATACCTGCTTTAATACATTATTTGCTTCTGAAGTATGTTCAATTATGACTTGAAATCATTGGCTTAGGAATGCACACAATGCCACACTAGATATTTCAATTCGTGTAACCACTGACCAACAAGATTAGGCAATTTATATATTAAACTATCTCACAATGAAAACAAATTTGACACATTATGTGGCTGTCATATTCAGAGCAAAGGAATTGCAGAAGGAATCAATTCCATATCATATCAAGAGCCATCTCAGTTCTACACTTTGATACAGAGTAAATTTTTTTAAAAAAATTTAAAAACTTAAAAGTTGCTTATTTCTCTTTTGTACTCAACCAAAACCGCACTTGAAAGTTCCTAATCTATCAATTTCTTCACTGCATCCAATTTTAATTCAATAACCACTACCGCCGACAAAATTAGCAACTACTTTTTCATTTAATTTTGAAACAACTCTTAAATAGACTAGTGCACATATCAATTAAAAAAGTGTAGTTGTAGCTCAATTCAAAAGAGACTCGATAGTTCTCACCATGATGCCTTTGGCAAATCATTACATAGATAGTTCAAAACCTAATTCCTTTATGCTAAATAGAGACAACACAACATGACATACAAGATAAAACTCTAATAGCCCGAAGAATTAAAAAAAAGTATAAACTAACCATGCCATTCCAATCAGCATGGTAGACCTCACCATAGGAACTCACTCACAAGAAAATAAAAGTTAATAAGAATTAGAAACTTCCAAGAAAAGTCGAAAGTTCTTGCAAAGCAAGCATTAGAATACCTCACTGCATTTAAACTCCTAAGGTTTTCATGAAAAATAATAGGAGCTCTTGAATATTGAAAAAACGGAGAGAATTCCAAAATCATAAATGCAATATACAAGATTGGCGCCTAGGAGGACTGAAGGTTCAACTAAAAAATCGACTGAAGGTTCAACAAGCTAATTGAAAGATTTCAGTTCATTTTCAAAACATGCACAAGTTAAAAGTAAAAACTAAAACTGGAGAACATGTTTTGGAATAGAACTAACTGTAAGAACAAGGAAGTATGTAGCTCTAATATAACAAGAGAGCCAAAAAGCAATCAAGTGACTAGCAGTTACTTAACTTACTAGTTTTGATACAGAGTATGAGAATTATTCAAAGTGCTAACCTGAATAACAATAACAATGTTAGAGAATCTGCAAAATGGTTGACAAATAAACATTAAAACCTTATTTCGCAAAACAAAAAATAGCCCTAATTAAGAAAATTATACTCGAAATTGAAACACTAAATTTACCAAATCAAATCCATTTTATTTATAATTGATGGTATAAGAAGAATAACTGCGAAGGCAGCCTTTCGAAGACTCTTTTGAACAATGCGAATATCAACTGACGCGGGAGGGCATTTAATCTCGTGTATGTGAGCTACTGAGATCCTCCCCATTCGCTAAAAAGAAAGAATATTCAAGAATAGACAAACTTAAAAGGTTACCGATTAAATCAATTCCTCAGACTGAAAATTGGTCGACTGATACCTCAATTATGAGCCTGCGGCGGTGATGGGTGGAGAGGGGGTGGTGGTAGGAGGAGCCTTAGAGCGGTCGTTACAGGAAAGGAAAGAACGGATTCCTTTTCCTTCTTTTAAAAACATTTTATCGTATAACTTTTCCATACTATATACCAATAAAAGCGAAGTCACCATCCTGATAAATTTCTAAATTTCCCGTATAAAATTAATAGGCTTCACTCACATGCTTAATGATAACTTGCGGTGAGATTAGGAGTCAGTTTATTTTTTAATTAAAAAATTACTTTTAAATTGCAACTGTTGCATGAGGCTCAGTTTAATCGATATGATATTATTATCAGAGCATAAAGACATTGATTTGAATGTATTAAAATGTTTTTATGCTATTTAAGGGTGGAAATGAATTTAAAATTTTGATAAAATATGTTTTAATGCCGCTCAAATTTATATTTTCTTATTCTAGAAACAATATTGATATCAACAAAATTAAAAAATTTAATTTCATTTATAGAAATCATCAATACCTGTAAAATAAAAGCAAGTTAATTTTGATATGATTATCTTTTAAAAAAACTAAAATGAAGTTTAGTGATTAAACATACTCATTAGTATAAGCCTTTACATGTTGAGTTTAAGTCAGATTTATGTATATGATAATTGTTGGTTGCTTTTGGCAGAGAATGATTTCTCATCTTCTGATCCAGAATCTATTGAGCTGAGCATAATATCATATATATATATATATATATATATAGTTATTGAATCTGACTTAACTTGAACCATATATCGAATTAAGTTGAGTGACAGCATCGAGTGAGTTTTATATCTCAACCTCTATATCCCTTTTTCTCATATCTTGGAGCCATCGTCTCCTTTATAACAAAATACAATAACGGATGTACACTATCAAAATATGTTAAAAAATAATTGCATGTATTAAATATCAATGTACGGAAATTTATACATGCATCTATGGAAGTGCTTTTTCCAATATACAGAGCTGAAACCGCAGCTCCAATTCTGAGCAACTTAGAATGTTCAATTATTCAAAGGAAAACGAGGGCACAAGTTCTGTATATTCAAATCAATGTAAAATTACAGATTTTACTGCACCAATCCATGTTTTACCAATTCTTCTAATCCTGTCTTCAGCCTCTGTGCAGCTGCTCTACAGTCATTTTCCATGAGCCCACCAAAGGAAATCCTCAAATGCCCCGGGGACCCACATGCACTCCCTGGGATCACAACCACCCCATGCCTGTGAGCAAGCCAGTGAACCACCTTCACATCATCCATGCATTTCTCTGGTAGCGTCGCCCATAAGTAAATTGCGCCTTCTCCACCCTGCACAGCACCTTCACCCAATGGTGACAGTGCTTCTATAACTATTTCTCGATTCTTCACGAGATCTTTGACTTGTTCGCGAACCCATTCAGGTCCCACTTCTAATGAGTGAAGAGCTAGTCGCTGAGAAATTAACGAAGCGCAGATTGGTATGTTGTCTTGAACCTTGAGAAGTTGAGTTGCAAGGCCCTCCACTTCTGTGGGGTATGCAATCTACATGCATATTCATACACGCTTAGATGGATGGATACAAATATTTGATGCCAAACTATGAAGAATGTAACAGATACAAGATAAACAAATTTGACAAACCAAACTAAGTCACTTACATATCCAACGCGCCATCCCATCATTCCATAGGCTTTGGAGAAAGAAAAGATGTTGACTATGTGATCTCCTTCCACGCACGAGTGTTTCAGACCATCATACATAAAATACCTGCGTATGGGTTGTTACAGACAATATATACAGAATTACAGGTTTCCACACTGCGGACTCTGGGAAATAATCTACAAGCCTTGATTATCAAAATGCAAACAAAATTCATTATTACATAAACTGCTATTGTATCCTGTACCCATGGGAAAGGAGAAATAGGAAGGTATGGTTCCCAAGATAAGACTGCAAGCATATTTTCATTTCAAAGTTGTTTAAGCTAAAAGTGACATTACTCTAGCAGTAGAAAACAGAATTTTAAAGTAGGTTTGCTTAATCTAGTATGACGCAATATCTTAATGTCGTGCTACATGTCATTTAAATGTTCAGCAGTGAGGGGAATAGTTCCTTACACTTATCATAGGAAACCTAAATCCTTAAAGAGCCTCAAAGTCCTATAGTTCAATTATCGGAATTCAACACCTGATCCTATAGTTCAATTATCGGAATTCAACACCTTGATCAGGATACAAGGCCTTGGTGAAACAAAACAAAGGATCTATCACATGGAATGCATCTATAACAGAAACAGGAGACACTTACTCGTATGTATTATCTACAACCAGCCAGCAACCAGCATTTTTGCATATATCTGAGATCCTCTATTAAGAGAAAAAGAGAGGAGAAAAGAATTAAGAATCATAAAATGAGACAAGAAATAGAACCAGTTACTCCAAAAAGCATGACTAACAGAAGGAAGCTGTATATGTGTATGCATGTTTGCACACCCACTTACGCTGCCACATGAAAACAGACACAAACACAGTGAGTAGAGAGCAAGTGAGAGACCTTAAGTAGCGGCTCGGGAATGTAGGTTCCAGATGGGTTGCCAGGATTAACAACAGTAACAAGCTTTGGGACAGGCTTGGTTTCCAGCAATGTCCTTTCCAACCAGTCTGAAAATTAAGACAATACTAATAAATCATCTAAAACAGTACATATGATATTCCTGGTCCAAATTATAACACATCATGTGCTTTGTTATGCATGTACCTTTTGCCCTTATATTACTTAATTGTTGTAATGGTCACATAAGCTCTTCAATTGAAATCAACCAATTTTGTAATTACAAACATACATACAATAAACAGGACCAGAACAACAGCAAACCCGTGGAACATAGGCTCTAACTTGTGTTCTCTTTTCTCAAGACAAATAAAACTAACAACAGCAAATCCAGAGCCGCAAGTGAACAAATAAAAATGACTCTTTCTAACCAGTAATCTTGGACAACATCATTAGACAACTTACTCCGCCCCTAAAATCAATGCAGCAGCTTTGATAAACAATTAAAGGGCTATCTGGTGAAAAGCTTATCATGACTTGTACCTGCATCTGGATAAAGAGTCTTTGGATAACCAGGACCTACTAATATCTTAGTGACACCTGTCATCTGGAAGGACATGTAGGCATTGAAATAGTATGGAGCAAACATGACAACCGAATCCCCCGCATCACACAGTGTTAGAACAAGATTCACAAATGCCTGTTACAAAGACCAAAAAAAAGGATAGTTTGAGAAGTCCTAAGAGGTAATCCATACATTTGACTAATAAAAAGAAACATAGCTTTACATTTTACATTTTAAATCAGCAATAGAATGAAATTTTTATCCATTGTGAAATGGAGGCAGATCATGCATACAAGTTTATTATTGCAAACCCATCACTAGTTTTTATTCAAAAGGCTTAACCTATTCCACCAAGGATGCAACCAAAATTAGTTTTTATTGCAGAATGTCGTAAGAATAAGCAGCTTGCCAAATTTTATTCAAAAGTTATAACATTGACTTAAAAGCAGGATGTAACAAGCTAAATAGCAGATTGAGCTATATTGCTTTCCTCGAACTTCAAACAATTGTTCGTAACATCCAATTTGATCTCGAATCTGACCTTCCAAAATGATACCGTGTACATATCACCTACTAGGTCGCAATTTGTCTCTCTATACCTTCAATATAACAAACAAACTAGAAGGCACTACAGCTTTACCTGATTTGCTCCTGCAGTGACCATCACCGAAGACCTCTGCAAATTGTTCTCCTGACGTAACTGCATAAAAATACAGGGAATCATTTTAGGGCATGCTTTTACTACCTTTTGGCTAAGATGAACACGGGGTCTATAAATTTCTACATCACGTTAATACCATAGTTGTTAACAATATATAAGAAATAGGTGTATACGATGACACTGACCACAAAAACATTACTAAGAATCTAGACCAACATTTGAAAGCAATATGGGGGTAGTTGAAGAGGAAACTTGTGCAAAACAGGGCCATTGATGAAAGTAACAACAAAAAGGACAATTATGGCCAATTGAAATAATTGGGTCAATGCTTGATAGTCTTGAAAAGAATGACAGGTCAAGCAAAATAAACCAAAGAAACAATACATTGTTCACAGATTGTAGAGACCTGGGCAAGTTGACAAAGACTCAACACATATCTAACAAGACAAGGCCAATAAGCTCAACTGGAGTTTTTAATATATCAGAGAGAAATTTAGGGCAGAGTCCAAAATCCAAACATATAAACACAGAAAGATTAAACAATGATAAAAAGTCATCTTTATTGTGGCTTCCTTTTTAGGGCAATGTGTTCAAATCCAACCAGATTTTAATAAATACCTATAAAAAACAAAAAACAAAAAAAAAAAATCATCTTTGAGCTTTGTCTCTCTCTCCAAGCACTCATTGTCTAATTTATTTCCCATACATTTCACAATATGCATCCAACTGTAAACATCACAGTCATGTTAAGTTAAAAAATATTATAATGATACACATAAAAGCAATGCAAAAATCATAAACTTGGGCTGTCCAGAGGCTAATTCGACAACTAGAATGAAGCTCGGTTTGGCCATCAATCCAAGCCTACCAACCAAATTTACAGCCCCTATGAGCTTTTCCAAAGTCTGGTGAGAGGGCTAAGTATCAACCTAGTGCACATGACACGCACTGCCATAACTGTCTGTTGGTACATACAATGGCGGCAAGAAGCTCAGTCTACAGTGTCATGAAATTCTTCCACGGTTCGATAACAACCAAGAAAACCACAATTTTATGACAAATTCTTTAGAAACTATACCTTTCTTATCAATGCTTCTCTAAGTTCAGGAAGACCTTCATCAGCACCATAACAACTAACTGAAGGCTCCTCTACAAGTGCTTTAACCTTATCCAATGCCTGTTTGGGTGGTTTCCAGTAAACCACTCCCTACAATTATTTCAATGAAAGTTAGAAAGGTAGCACAATTAGCAGAACAGAATTTCCAGAAACAAATGAAACTCAGCCAAATGCAACTATAGACAAGTTAATATAATAACAAATGCAATCGAATCAAAGCTATAAAATTATCTAAATGAAAAAGTCCAGAAGTGAACCTAAAAGCATAAGCTGATTTTAA
Source organism: Gossypium sturtianum (assembly GCA_025698515.1). Taxonomy (NCBI): domain Eukaryota; kingdom Viridiplantae; phylum Streptophyta; class Magnoliopsida; order Malvales; family Malvaceae; genus Gossypium; species Gossypium sturtianum. Next base: position 160,250,200 of record CM046955.1, on the reverse strand, counting down.
ACTGCAGGCGCTTTCTATGTTACCCAGACTTGGAAGTGAGTGTTGGCTATGAATATGTGTCCAATACAGGTATGTTCAACTTATGTCCAAATATGTGTCAATGACCGAACTGACAAGTATATATTTTGTATTATAATAGAAAAGTAAATATTTTGCCGAAAAGTCTAGCCTTCACAAACCCAAATTTGAAAAGACTAAGATTATTAACAATACAAAGGAGATAAAGAAAGAACAAAGGAACCATTTTACTAAAACCTGCAGCCAAACAAATCAGATAGCTCAAGGTTAAAAAGCTGATCTCAGTTTCCAATGTCTTGTTCATTGTTATTTAACACCCACGCAATCCCCCAAAAAAAAAAAAAAAAATACCAGAGAAACTTTTTTATATAAAAAATAAAATCCCATTTCTCATTTTTCAATACCACCACCACCCTCAAAACCGAAACAACACAACATGTTAAATGCACTAACATTGATTACAAGAGGGTTTTTTCAATAAGACACAAAAGACATTGGTAAAAGAAAAGGCAAACCTGAGCGAGTGACACAGCATTTTTCGCTCCTCGGATCAATTGCTGTATCTGCAACAACACCAACGACCCTCTCAACATCATAAAAAATACCGGAAAAAACTCTTTCAAAACACTTCACCGCCATACAAAACAAGTATAACATTAAAACTACAGGGATTGAGGCAGAAACCAGATTTTTTGGGAAAAATAAACGAAGAAAACCCAGATTTGAAAATTGAAAGAATACCTGAACCATGATTGGCATTTCAGTCTCCACAATCCTTCTGGCAAGCATTCCATAAGAACCCATCTTCTGAAAACTCTTCTTTCCTCCCACTAAACAATCAAAACCCACCAAAATTAAGTCTTCGAATTTGGGAACAAAAACATAAAAAAGTTTGACTCTTTCAAAGATATTAGCAAATAAAAGGTGCTTTTTTTAACAGGTGCAAGGTTGAATCAGGCACAAACTCAACAACCCCACGGCAACTAGTTATCTAAGACATTATTATGTTAGTGATAAAGTTGCAAATATTTAGAGAGAAAAAGGCCAACCAAGTCGCTTCTGAATCACTCTTGAGAAGGAGAAAAAGACAAAAAGCCTAAAGGAAAAACGCTTTTCTTTCTTTGGTTTGGTTACTTCTCCGCTTCTCCTACTAATACTAAGCTGCTTTTGTGCGTTTCTTGACTTCTGCTTTTGTCTCTTTCACTGTTTTCACACTCTAACCAAACCAAACCAAAAATAAATAAATTCATTTTACTCTTCGGTTAAAATAAATTTTTTAACTTTCTTTGAAGCTTCCCTCAAACATGCAATCACTTAAACTATTTCCCATGTTCTAATGTTAACGACGTGAAATCATTGTGATAGATTTCTTCTTCTTTTTTTTCTGGGTTTTATTGCTGTTGGAATCTCCACGAAGTACGTACTATTATTATAATAATTTATTGCCTATTTGTTAACCGCATATAGGATAAAATGGAACGTGACTTTATAAAAAAAAAAAATTAAGCTTATTTTTCTGATTAAATTATTCCAAAGTAACATGACCAAAAATATTTATCATCCTATGAAACGTTTCCAATTGAGATTCCTTTTTAGGGGCCAATGAGTCGGCGGCATTATTCGCTAATCTAAGTTACTCCTATCCTTAACTTTCCTGTGATTACACATTGTATTTGTCTCTAAAAAATTCACATCTTTTCACATTAAATTTAATAATGTTCCTCTATAAATACTAGTCTCCAACACTAATTCAAGAGACAATAAAGCATGAGCAAAGCGAGAAATAATTATAAGTTGATGGATATTTATATAAAGTAGACGTTTTTAAACTTAAATTAACATTTGGAAAAGTAAAATTTGTTAAATAATTTATTTGTATTGATTATTTAAGTTTTTTTACCAAATTAATATTTAAATGTTATTTTGTATTAATTTACCAAATTAAATTAAAAATATTATCAAATATTTTTTTACCAAATTAATATTTAGATACTATTTCTGTATTAATTTATCAAATTAAACTAAAAATATTATCAAATTTAATATAAAAAATTATAAACTATGGAAAAGAAATCAAGCTACAAAAATTTAGAAAACTTTGGGGGCAAACACAAATTGTTATGCTTTTTAAATTTAATTCTAATATTAAAATTAAAAAATTTAAATAGCTAAAATGAATATTTTAAAATTTAGGGGAGCGGGTCTGCCAGCTCCTTTAAATTCACCTTGGGATAAAAGAGAATGAGAACCCAATTATTCTATTATTTTCTTTGATAACTCCCCGAGCAACGAATTCTTAGAGGCTTCCCATGCTATTGTGAGAACATCAAAGACACTTGTTTCTTTGATGGATTCACAACAGCATGGATTAAGATATGTATACAAGTGGTTGTGGAGAGTGATAGATTAACATTGAAAATATATCGAACGAAACATATTTAGATGTATAAAGTATTGCTTATTGAGAAATATCAGGGAATTGTGTGAGAGAGATTAGTTGATTCAATTCCAACATGGTTATTGTGAAATTAATTTTACGATAGACTAATCTTTTTTTGTTGAATTTAATCCTAGAGTGAGCATGTTAAAAGCAGAAGTAGACTTTTGTTGAATTTATTTTTGGAATTGTACAACTTATTTAGGATTTAATGCTTACGTTTCTCCTTTAACCTCTCCCCTTCCACTCTCTCCTCTCCCCTCTAAAAAGGTAAAATATTTACGACATATAAGACTTCTATTTATACTATAGATTAAAAGGCTATATTGGTTAGATGACTATTCAAATTGTTCAATGACGCCATCTATGAATCTTTTAGCCATTCTATAAAAAACTCAATCAAACTGCAAATAATCTTTCGATTTTTTTTTCTTAATCAAAATTGTGAATAAAAAATAATATTGATTTTATAGTTAACTATTTAAATTATCCAAATTATACATTTTAAATCCGAACAAACTTATTTAACTTGAATATGAGGCTTGAATTATTTATTTAAGTTTTTATAAGAAATTATCTATATATATTGACTAGAGATTTCTAATATATGATAATTAATGGGTTTTTAAAATGATGGGATTAATTAAACGTGGTTACATTATAATTCATAGAAATTAATAAAATCTAGAAAACATTTAAAAGAATGTTTTTCTCCCTTTTAATTATGAGAGTTGAGCGAATAATCTTTTGATTCAATGACAAGAGTATTACATTGTAGGCATGATAATTTAGATTCAATCTTAAGTAACCCTATTCCCCTCCCTCGATTAAAAAAGAAAGAAAGAATGGAAATAGTTGTTTATTGTATAGAATAGGTTTAAAGTGGGAGATAACTGAGAAAATAGGTTAGAAATTTTCTTGGTTTGGGTTGGAATATATTTAATTTGGGATTCACAATGAAATTTTTGTAAAAGTTTGACAATTTTCTTTATATTATATTTTTGGATTGCATTTTAGTTCTTTTATTAAAAAAAAAAAGAAGAAGAAACAAATTAGCTCCTATTTGACGAGTGAGTAAAATAGCCCTTTCGCTAAAATTTGGTGTTTATATATAAGGTATAATAACAAATTTAGTCTTCAACCATTATATATTTATTCAATTTGACCTCTACTCTTTTATTATAAGTATATTAGAATTTTTTTGAAACTAATAAGGCTTAAGGGTTAAAAAGGCCTTAGCAATAAATTTAAAAAATCAATTAAACCTTTTTAAAATTTAAAATTATTAAAAAAAAACTATAAGCAAAATTTATAAAAAAAAAAGTTATAAATTTTTTATTAAACAATAACAATAAAGTCCCATTAAAATCTAATAGTTATAAGATTAAAAAAAATTGACCCTTACTCTTTTATTTGGTCAACAGTGTTATTTTTTAATAAAATTTTTATAATTTTTTATAAATTTTGTTTATAAGTTTTCTGATTTTTATAATAATTTTTAAATTTTAAAAGTGCTTAATTGATTTTTTTTTTTAAATTTGTTACTAAGTTTTTTTTACCCTTTTAGTCTTATTAGTTTAAAAAAATTTAATTTATTTCTAATAAAAGAATAGGGGTCAAATTAAATAAATATGTAAATGTTATTTTATCTAACCCATAAGGATTATTTTATCTATTTTTTATAATAATAAAAAACTAAAATGGGATCCGAGGGTTTTGTGGTAATTTTCACCATGAATTCAGACAATTGTTGTTGGATTTTGTGGGTTACATTAAAAGATGCTCTACCACTCAATTTTATTGGGTTATATAGTAAAAAAAGGGGGAAATGTAAAACCGATGTCTCTTAAAAAAAAATATTTCGGAAATAATAGTAAAAAACTTTTGTCTCTAATATAAAAATTCGATGTGTAATTTTATATCTGCCGGACAACCAGAATTTAATAATTAAAAAGAAAAACTTTACTAATATTTTATTTTATGGTTAATATGCTTTCCCAGTCTCTTTTGTCCTTCTCTATCAGAAAGTGACTCACTCGACCTATTCAAGCAATACGAGATGTGGACAACGTTTGAGCCAAGAATTTCTTGATTGGAGCTAAGACCAAAAAAAAAAAAAAAAAAAAAAAAAAAATAGGGTCCGTTTATTTGTCAGTAAAATATTTTTTAGAAAATAATTTTTAAAAAATAATTTACTTTTCTGGAAAATAATTTACTGAAAATATTTTCTGGTGTTTGGATAAATCTGTGTAAAATATTTTCTGTTGTTTGGCAGATTTCCTGAAAATATTTTTCAGAAAATTTGTTTTTTACATATATTAATAATTTTTTATATTTTAATCTGTTTTTACATATATTGCAATGATTTATTTATTTATAAATAAATCAAATTAAATATATAATAATACTCAATTATTAAGCTACATTATTAACCGTCATAAATTGAAAACAACCAAAGTAAAATAAATTATTTGTAATTGTTGCTATCCATGCATCCATACTAATTCTTTTTCTTCTTCATTTCCAGATTAGAAGTACATTCTTGTTCTGAAGCAGTATAAACAATTTCCTGTAATATGTTATTATAGTAGGTAATATGATGTCCTTCCTATTTTGACAGGAGTACTGCAAGTAAAAAAACATATTACTCAAGTAACATTTAAAAAAACATATTACTCAAGTAACATTAAACGACGAGGCATTGATAAATTTATGTCTCTTCTCATATCATCCTATAAAAATAAAGTACAAAAGAAAAGAAATTTACATCATTGACTTGCAACATTTCCAACCCAAGTTAGCTCTTTACAAATAATTTCTGGAATTATTACGATACAAGAACGCAGAATCCTGTATCTATATATGTCTGTTCATTCACACAATTTCACAATTTACCTCTTATGCAATTTCTTCACCATTTTGAATGTCTTTTAACCGTATATATTAACACACATATCAAAGGTTTATAATAAAACTAGTAGGCAATACATGTTTCAAGGGAGGACTTGGCTAGCCATAAAAGACCAGGGTCGTTCCGCTTTAACACTAGATAAGTTTCTGCTTTCCCAATTTCATCCAATATAACACATTGAAACCAATCAAAAGAAGAATTTCCATGGCAGCTGCAACAACAAAAACCTCTGTCAATAAAGATGGCCTTAAATTCTTTGCACCCAACTCCATTCTAATGCTCTCTTTAACTATGCTACCCAGACTTGAAGGTGAATATCAAATACAAGTACTGTTAGAATTAAGTGACCCGAATCCTTATTTAAATAAAATACAATGGTAAAATAAAATAAAAGAAGAATCCCTATAGAACTACACTTCTTTTATTTTATTTTAAATAAGGTTTTTTAAACTTTATTAAACTCCATCCATTGGATATTGATTAGAATAAGGAATTTCAATCTTACTACACTCCTATTAGAATATGGCTTTACAAGCCTATAAATAGACATAGTCTATTCATCTTGTAAACAGATTTGAATTCGACATAGTAAATTTTCTTCTCCTCTGGCCATGGTTTTTTTCCGAAAGGGTTTCCACGTAAAATCTGTGTGTTCTTTATTTTTGTTTCTCTTTTCTTTGTGATATATTTGTCATTACTGACGCTATATTTTTCACAAGTACATATCCAACACTGAGTATCCTTTCTTTCTTTTTTCAAGTTTCCCCTTGTATTTGGAGAAACATGCCTCCATACCATGTCAAATGTGTCAAACATTGATACTTTAATAAAAATAGCAGAGTCTGGATAATATAGTTTTTTGAGAAAGTTTGCTCTTATCCTTACTAGAGAAATGCACATTTTCCTCTTAATCTAATTAAAATTCTACTAGAAAAAGCCTCTTTAGCAACAAAATGTTCAAAATATTTTAAATTACAGTAATCAAGATAAAAAGATCATAACATAAACATCTAGAATATACAAACAGAAGATTTGAAAGCTAAAATGTTCAACATAGAACTAAAAACCATAAACTAGAGCTAGATGGTTAGCAACAGATAGAACAAAACTCTTGCTTTTATTGAATGTTATAGGGTGAGCAAACTAATGGTACAAATAATTAGATTAAACATCAGTCTTTGAATTGAATTTACAATTATGCAAATCTTGATTAAGTAAAAATTTGGTTTCAGCCATAGATGCTGGAAAAGCACAAGAAATACAAAGAAATGGCAGAAGGAACTAGACTCAATACCCATTCTAGATTCAACTGGAAACACCTAAGTCATCTAACAACCAGAAAGATGCTAACTTTGTGGAAAATCAAGAGCATATCAGCAGAATTTTGGAGTTAATGGATAAAAAAGGACTACTAACAAACTAGAATCCTGTGAGCACAGTACCTATGCTGATATTGATTTAATATTTAATTTTTTTTTGAGCTATGCTAATTGGCATAGCTTTAACAACGTGGTTAAAGAGCCAGATTTGCGTAACAATGATCACAAATTTTGCCTTATTGATATATGAATGTAAACATTTGAATGGGTTAATTACATGGTATTAACATCAAAGACAGCAATAAACCAGAAATAAATCAGCCCTTCATGTTGGGTGGTGGTGAAACACATCCAGTGTGAAGGACAAGCTTGCAAATTGAACAGCAATAAACTAGCCCTTCATGTTGGGTTTCTTGGCATATTTGGTAAGGGAGATGGGCACTGTTAAATTGTAAGAATAAAGAATGGTGGCGGTGGCAAGGGTGATTGATTTCAAGAGGTAACTCAAGGCATTTCTTATGTAGGTGAAATCCATAATCAGGAGAGATGTAAACAGAATCTAGTAAGGACTTTCATGGCTTCTTTCTTCATTGAAAATCAGAGGATGCTCATGGCTAAAATGTCGAAGAACTTCCATCTCTCTCGTATCTATGTAAGTTCGTAGGTGTGATAGTTGCTAATGATTTTGCAAAGCCAAAAGCCAAATCCGCATTGGCTTTGTTTCGAGCCAAAGAAGAAGAGATTGAGAGGAAGAAGATGGAGGTGAGAGACAATAATAGAAAAGAGATGAATCAACAATTAAACCCAAAACAAAACTATAGCTAAAGATCAAAAATTCATCTTAAATACTAACAGTTGAGTCCCAAGCTAAGATCAAGCAATCATTTAAACCCAGCACAGATATCCACATCATAACAAAAAACTGTAGCTCAACGAAGGGTTCGATTTTTCTTTTTTATTATTTAAAAAAAAAATCTGTATTACATGAAACAAAAATTAACAGAGAAGGAAGGAAAACATGAAAGTACCTTGAGGGGATCAGAGATGAATTTTTCCAAGAATACCCAAGACCCAGCGAAACGAAGAGAAACAAGAAAATTTCTGAGAAAGAGAGAAAGAGATTTGCCTGAAAAAGAATGGAGGAAGGAAAAAGGGGAAAGACTTACCTGGATGGATGGAGGAGCCCCGAAAAATGTCTTACGGAAATGAAAACCGTAAGACAATTTCCCTAAAATGGAAGAGATTTTACCCGTGTATTGGAAAATATTTTCCAAATGGAAAATGTTTTCAGCCAACCAAACACTAGAAAATCAGGAAAACATTTTCCGGAAAATGAATTCCTGCAAACAAACACAGCCTTAGTATCTTGTTATTTTCTTGCCCGTTACTTTTTACAGGTTTTAGTTAAAAAAAACCTAAATTATATATATATTAATTTTAATTTGGTATATTTTTATACATTAAAATTTTAATTTTAATTCAATTTTCACATTTTACTAACCATTGTATCTATGTGGCATAATATTTTATTAAATCGTATGTAAATTGTTGACGTAGAATTTTATTAAGTTAAAAGTTAAATAAATTATTTTCAGAAAAAATAAATATACAAGGAAAAAGGATTTCTTATTTCTCCAGAAAATTTATTTTATTTTTAATCTAGATAGAAATAATTTAAAAATATTTGTTTGTTTCTTAATCTAATATAATATTATGTCAGTAATTTCCATATGATTTAATATATGCAAATACACAAAATTAGATTTGATGTATAAATTACAAATTATATCAAAGTTAATAATAATTTTAATATTTACGCTTGAATAAAATAATAAATTCGAAAATTATTTCCTTTAAGATTCAACTAATCAACCAGAATTGTGTTAAAAAAACAATGGAATCAATAAGAATTGAATGGTGCTTTTTACATCAGCAATAATATTAATACCAATTGAACTAAGACTTAATCGACTTTAATCTATTATTTTAACATTAAATCACTATTTTAACTTTATCCCATAATTTTTTAAATTAATTTATTTATTATGGTCACAGATCTTGGATCCCTAACTTTTTATACAAAAGTTATTGTATGGTATTATTATATATAAAGAGAAAAGCGTTAGCCGGAACCTAGGACGCCAGCCCAAGCCATCCATTATCCTTGATTGCTGCACCTAAGAGAGAGAGAGAGAAATGGCGGCTTTCACTACGCATACGCCATGCCAAGCCACCCCCTTACATCCTAATATTAAAATTTCAACTCAAAATGCGAATACGAAAACAGTTCATAAAACTACGTCTTCTTTGCATCATTATCCTTCTATTTCTTCTCTCTTTTCACAAACCAAATCAACTCTTTTCTCTAATTCAGGTCTTTCTCTCTCTCCCCCTTTCTTTTCTTTTCTATTTATCCATGTTTATCTTTGCTTTCGTCGCAGTAATTTCTTTTTTTATGTTTTATTTCTCAATGAGTATTCAAAACATTTGGGATGCTTGGCTCATAATTTAATCTTCCTATGTTTGTTTAATGATGGCTTCTGGGAAATGTGAGTATAAAAGGTTGAGTAAATTTTCTAGAAATCCAATCTACTGAGATTATATTATTAGTGGGAATTTTATCTACTTGGATGCCCAAATTGCTAAGTAAATTATATCTGTCACTCTAATCTTTGATTGCTTATCTGAAATGTTTTCGTGGTTGATATTTTGTCCTTGACCGATATTGTAGTCTTTACAACTTAGTACCAGAAAATTTCAGCATAGAGGAGTAAAAAAGAAAAGGTTGTTCTTTCCTTTGGATCCAAAAGAAGCCACGGTAATATGAAATATCAAACAATATTCTCTTTTCACTGTGTTATTATTTTTGTTTGGGAATAACTTTCATTGGAAGCTAAAATATTGACTGGAGCCTTATAGGGCCATCAGAAATTTAGCAACTCCAGTTGCTTTTTTTTTTTTTTTTTCTCTTTTACCCATGATGCTATTTTTCTTTCTTACTTTTTTTATTCAACCTCAAATCTTTCTTTCATTGTTTCGTCAACACTTTTTTAATTATTTTTACTTTTATTGGACGTTTCTTTTTTTCATTACAAATTTTATTATTTTAATATCTTATTAAACTTTTTATTTAATGTTTTCTTTCTTTTATTGGCATTATTATTTCAATACAATAAAATTTCCTTGAAAAATAATCATATAATAAAATTATTGTTTGACATAGATATATATAATTTTAGTAAAATATAATTTATTTATTAGTTTTCATAAACATCGAATAAAATATAATTTTCGTTATATATTTTTGTTTCAATAATAATTTCTCTTTTCATTATAATTCATATCACCGTAAATCATTATAATTGAAATATTTCACTATTGTTTTTAAATTCATCACAACAGTTTCATTGGATACGATCTTACTACCCATTAAAAATAGCTCGTAGAAACCAAAATTGCGAAAATATTATGTTAGGCACAAAAATAATTTTTATGTGTTTTGGAGTTGTCTAATTGAAGTCAGTTTTTAGCTTTAGTTTTAGCATTTTTAATGGATTTTGATATAAAGTAAGGTTATTTTGGTTTCTTTCTCAAGTTACTTCCTGCTTTTGTTTCAAAAAGAAAAATAATTACTTCTTGTTTTACTCTTTGAGACCATCTCAGTTTAGCTCATAGTTTATCTCCATGAGTCCATTCCTTTTGTGAATTCTTCCTGTAGGCAGTGGCAGCTCATGGTTGGAACATAATCCCTTGCATCATGATGCGAGCAGTGGTAGTGGATCGAGGCAGGGTCCAATATATTCAGTTTTTCGCACGAAACCTGCAGAAGTTGCCTCCGTAGAGGACCTCTTCGAGTTCATATGCTCTGGTCCTCTTGTCGACAAAATGGGACTGACCCAGGAAAAGGTGGCAGAGTCTATTGACAAGTGGTTGTTTTATGGCTCGAAGCTTTGTCGATTGTTTCAGCTGGATGAACTTTACCTTACTACTCCTCAGAAAGCAAGGTTTTATCACTACTACATACCAGTCTTTGTGTGGTGTGAAGACCAGATATCACAGCATGCGTCTAAATTTAAAGACGGAGAAGAGATACCTCCGTTAGTGGTATGGATATAATTGTTGTGTGTGTTGGTGTTCTCATTCTTTGTGCACATTTCAGTAGTGTTTTCTATTGGGTTTTGCTACCCTAAGGGCACTCTTTAAGGTTATATATATATAGTAATATCTTCACCCAGTGCATTGAAAATGTAGATAAAATTGTCAACCACTGCATCAATACAATGTTAGTACTACATATAACTAGTACATTAATGAACCTTAAAACAGTGCTGGGGCAGTGTTAGCAAAAAAGCCCTGTTACATTTCATTCCATTAGGATAGTGAAAGGGCAGTGCAGGTGGCATACTTGACCGGTTCTTTTAATCTTGTGGAAATGGCAGATTGGTTTCAGTGCACCACAGGGTTGTGGGAAGACCACACTTGTATTTGCTCTTGATTATCTTTTCAGGATCACTGGCAGGTAGCTTGAAGGGCATTGGAATTTAATAAGTAGAAGTAATTCTTATCTGGTTTAGCAACGTAAATCGAGCAAGTGGAAACAAATGAAATTACTAACATCCACCATAATCTCAGGAACTCTGCAACATTATCTATAGATGATTTCTATTTGACAGCAGAAGGTCAGGTACTACTAATAATAATTTTTCCTAAAAATGTTTTACATTTTTCTCATCATTTTCTGACACAGTGTGCCATTGATAATAGGCCGAATTGAGAGAACAGGACCCAGGAAATACTCTTTTAGAGGTGAGGTGACTAATGATTTCTTCATTGTATTTGCTTTTCAGACTTAATGGGGGAGCAATTGTTTTGTTACTCACACAAGAATAAAATGGTTTTCTTATTTCAGTTGCGAGGAAATGCTGGGAGCCATGATCTTCCATTCTCCGTTGAAACACTGACAGCTCTGAGCAAGTTGACTAAAGAAGGTAGTGTTCAACACTCATCTTTCCATGTTACGGTTCATCATTTGTTCATCTCTTTGTTGGTGACTTGGTTTGAGTTAAACAGGCATGAAGATGAAGCTTCCTCGATATGATAAAGTAAGCACAACATTACCATTTTTACTGGCCGTTTCATTCCAATTACGTACCGATAACATTGTTGTTTACAGTCTGCATATGGTGGGAGAGGTGACAGAGCTGATTCTTCGACATGGCCAGAAGTTGAGGGACCACTAACGGTAAGAGAATGTTGAGCTAGAGGTGGGGAATGGTGGGTACAGTTTGGTTGAAAGAGTAACGTGATTCATTATGTGAATGTATTGAAAATGATTTCCATAGCATGATTATGCTAGTATGAATTAGGCAAGATATTCATTTCGTTGGCCTTCTTTAAATTCAATCAGGTTGTTCTGTATGAAGGCTGGATGCTTGGCTTCAAACCCCTTGCGAATGAAGTTGTTAAAGCTGTTGACCCACAGGTCAAGTGCGCTTTCGTTGTTGCTGCTACGGATTTAGTATTTATTTATGTTTTCTAACACCAAACTGATTTTGGAGATGAAGCTGATGGTGATTGATGTTACAGCTGGAAATAGTGAACAAAAACCTAGAAGCATATTATGATGCATGGGACAAGTTCATTAAGGCATGGATTGTGATCAAAATTCAGGACCCAAGTTGTGTGTACCAGTGGCGTCTGCAGGTTGGTTCTTATATTGAACTACTCTTATCAGTCACATTCCCTATAGGCTATATAGCTATGTTACCCAGACCACATATGGACACGAATGCTTTAAGAAAAAGGATGAGTTAGTTTGGACAAACCTCCTTTTAAGTGGTAGAAGAATATATTTTTCTAATAGTATTGGTTGAAAATGATTTTGGGCAGGCTGAGATAGCCATGAGGCAGGCAGGAAAACCTGGAATGTCAGATGAGGAGGTGCATATACATATTTACATTCACCAAAGTTTATATATATATATATATATATATATATATATGTTCCCTTTTGATATCTAATTCAAAAACTGTGGGGGATATTGACAGGTGAAAGATTTTGTTTCACGTTACCTACCTGCTTATAAAGCTTACCTTCCAACCCTGTATTCTGAAGGACCAAATGGATCACATCCAAACCATCTCCTACTCATTGAAATCGATGAAGCCAGAAATCCCATCTTAGGGATCTAAATCATTTGTTGTTGTTGATGAATATCAGTTTCGGATTTTGTTGGATGTGTCGTGTGGTTTAACTACTTGTAAACTAATTATGTCATGATCCACCCATGTGTTTGCAATCAATTTGAGATTTGTAAATGAGAAATGTTGGAACTCTATGCCCCTGTCAGTCTAATATATACAGAACGGCCCACTGCTTGAAATCAAGCTGTCATTGGTATGAATGAACATATATATTTTAATATGCTTTTGGGTGGCTGAAAATGCGTCGCACAGTCGCTCTACTTCACTTGAATATTTGAAGAGAAGAGCTCATCGCAAATAATAAAAACAACCACCAAACTTTATAATTCTTGAAGCCAACTATAGAACCCTTCTTCAATTGATTGATTGTTGGTTCCAACATCTGTCAACCTCCTGTGTCCCTTTCGTTCTAGTTTTAGTGCTAGTCTTAAATGAATGAATATTCGTGGGCCGAAAAGAAAAACCAGACAAGGTTTCATTCACTCAATATGTACTATATTGGGCCAGCCCTTAGTTCGTCATTCACGAATGGGTTGGGATTAGGGTATTCAAAAGCTATTGAATTTTGAGCCAACCTTAAGTTTTATAAGTGAAATTGGTTTAATTTTGAGCTAAGCTTCAAATTTTCACTTTCAAGTTCAAGCGACCAAAGTTTCCAGTTTAATTGATACTAAAAAAATTTAATGATGCATAGTTGAATAAAAATAAAAATAATTATAGGAAGAATAAAATAAAATGCATGATTAATATGGAGAATTATACAAGAATCCGCATTACACCTTCTAATCTGATTTTTTACTTGATAAATAAAACAGCAATCGTGCACGCTATAGATTTTTCCTCTTTGGGGCAAAGCTTGAGATCCCTCATTATTCTTTATATTGAATTTTTCATGCTTTATGCATACAACTTATATTAGTGTAAATATGATTTATATTTATTTAATTTGATTCTTAATATTTTATACTTATTTAAATTTGTTAAATTAATTGTTTGAAGATGTATAAAGAAAAACAATAGTTTCGATGAGCATAATACAAATATTGAGTTAATTTGAAATTTTATTGCACGAGGGGTGTAATAATATTATTTAATTATGTTGAAGAGAATATATATATATATATTACATAAATACCAAGGATCCAACATGCATCTAAAAGATTTTAAATGTCTCAACCAAGTTATTTATTTTAAAATTGTAGCTATTTAAATATATAAATACCTTTATAATAAATTTACATGTTTTTTTTTTAAATTGATGTTTAATTAATTTGTGACACCAACTTAATCCAAAAAATTATGGATAATATAGGGGAAATTAATTAGTCTTATATTCAACCTCTCCCCATTTACATCTTATAATTAAGAAATAAATTATATTAACAAGTCTTTAAGCTTATTATATGAATTAATTGGGTAAATATCTCAATAATACCAAAAAAAATTAAAATTTACCGGACAGTATAGGTTTCAGGAAAATTGACCGGAAAGTGCAATTTCCCCAAAAAACGCGTCCACGTCAGCGCGTTTTTGGGGGAAAACGGCCTAAAGCGCGTCCACTGGGAGCGCTTTGGCCACCTCTCAAAACGCTCCCACGAGGGCGCGCTTTTGCTGAGGTGGCCAAAAGCGCCCCACCGGGGACGCGCTTTAGGCCGTGCAACGGTCAAATTTTTTTTTGACCGTTGGCCCCCCAACGGTCAAAAAAAAAAACTATAAATACCCCCCAACCCTTCATTTTTTTCACACTTCAATCCTTTCTCATTATTCTCTCAATTTGCTCTCAATTTTCTCTCAAGTTTCTCTCAAAGTCCTTGAAATTTACGCTCAAATTTCAAAATAGTCCTTACTATTTACTGAAAAAGCCCTTTATAATTTTTTAATATATCTATTTTTGGAAAATTTGAAAATACTTTATCGGAGTACAATGGCCAGGAATTATGTCGCCTAGACAACAAGCACATTGCCGTCGAGCAAATGAAAATGGTAAGTTTGAATGTTAGTTTTTCAATATTATTAAATTTTTTTAATTATGTAATTTTAATTAATTTTGAATTTTATAATTTTTTAAACGATCGTAGATCGGGTGTTGCAATGTTATATTCGCAACATGCCCGGTCCCCATCGCCATTGATCGAGAAATTACTGCGGGAAGCGGGTTTTTGGCGCGTGGCCACGATAGGCCTCCGGGGTTCAAGTTGGACCCGCCTTTGATCGGTAGCGTTGATAGAGAGGTGGAGACCCGAGACGCACACTTTCCATCCGCCATGCGGAGAGTGTACCATCACTTTAGAAGATGTGCGATTCTGCTTGGGATTACTGCGGTGGACGGGTCGGTAGTCACCGGTCCGTAACATCTCTCGATTGGATGGCCGTATGCTACGAGCTTCGGGTGCCATTCGGATAAAATTCAAGGAGCTCGGATCGATATGGGTTGGTTACGAGACGCATTCCCGCGGCCGAATGAAGGTTCGACCAAGAAGAAAGAATACGGTATGCGCGGGCATACATACTTGAGATAATTAGAGGCTATCTCGATGCGGACCTCTCTAGAAACCTCGTCCACCGAGATGGCTCCTCGAAACTTGTTGATTTGAGCAATGCGGTGAATTGAGTTGGGGTCTGCCGTGCTATCGAGGTTGTACCGGGAGATGATGCTGGCGACGCTGCCGAGTAAAGCAAAAATCGGAGGTTGCCTATCACTACCGCGATCATGGGCATGGTTTCGATTTCCATTTTTACGTCCTCGACTCGACCGACCATATTCATTCCCACCGATAACGAGGTAAATTTAATATTATATTTTACAATTATGTCGTAGATTTATAGTATAATTGCATGCTAAAATTTTATTTAATTAGGTGGAACCATCCGACGAGTCATGTTGGAATACCTAACTCGCTTGAGGATATACGGCTCCTATTGGAACAACGGTCGGAATCACAAGTAAGTGTCGAATTTCGTTATTATAATTTAGTATTTCGTATGTAGTGTCTAGTATTATGTATATAACTAATATTTTGGTAATGTTAATATAGTTTCAATGGACACGTCACGAGGATCGAAATTCAGGCGTAATTCGGATGAGTTCCTCCAAAATCCGAACAGTTGGCACGTTAAGGTCCCGTTAATCACCTACTCAACCGTGGAGATGCACCGGTTAGATCGGGTTCTCGCGCGGCAATTTGGATGCCGAAACAACCGATTCCGTGCCTCTTGAGGTGCTCGATGATGAGCACAAAGTGGACTTCGGGAAGAAAGACACGGATTGGCCAAGATTTTGGTCAGAACATATCGAGACGTGGGAGAACCGGTATGACTTTTTACCTAACCGGGAACCAATCATAGTTCCTGAGTTAGCGTGCGTGCCGGAGTACATGCCATGGTTTAGAATCCATGGCAAGCCGTATCTGTTGTCGGATGAAGAGAGGCGACGGCAAATTCGCGAGCGAAGGGAACGTCGGGCCCCTTTACATTCAAGGAGAAGGTGATGAGACGGGCCCAAAGAACAGCGCCTACACATCACGGCTACCAAAGAATAAATACTACGATCCACCGGGCCCATCAACAGCGCCTACACAATCACCGGGCCCATTAGTTCAGCTGTCAACACCGACATCACAGCGTCCACAGTTTATGCCAGGTGCGTACCCTGCCCCTTATATGTATCCTCCTAACCCATATATGTTTCCTTCTCCTAGTCCCACCCCAGGTTGGAATGCATGGCCGGGTTCGAGTCCATTCCCGACAACTCCCGTTAGGCAGCCGATCGTGAGGCCGACGTCGGGATTAGAGGAGGCGCCGTCGGGGAGCAGTTCTTTCTACCAAGCTCCTTCACCGTACGGGATGCAGTCACCCCCGCCGTGGTTTATGCAAACACCTCCGGGGTCATTATTTTATCAAGGTGGGTCATCATCGCAACACCTGAACTGGACCCATCGCCGGAGAACCCGATTCTCACTTTGATGTTCCACGACCCCGTCGGAAGCTAGAAGAAGGAGGAATCTAGCGGCGAATCGCCGACCGCCCTCCCTGTGGCACTTGGTTCCCACCGGCTTCAACATTGATTAGGATGGGCTTTTTTATTTTTAAATTGTAATAATTTTTCTTATTTTTGAATCAAAAAATTGTTTTTATTTGTGTTTGTAATTTAATTTTAATATCTTCACTAAAATAGAAGTTGTGTATTTTTTGTATGTAATTTAATTTGATTTTTTTAATAAAATAAAAATTTATTTTTTATTTTTATTTTTTAATTTAGTTTTAATATATTTAATAAAATAATAGTTGTTTAATTTTTTTATTGTAATTTAATTTTAATATCTTTAATAAAATAGAAATTGTTTAAGTTTTTTATTGTAATTTAATTTTAATATATGTAATAAAATAAGAAATTGTTTTTATTTTTTATTTTATTGTAATTTAGTTTTAATATATTTAATAAATAAGAAGTTTTCTTTATTTTTATTTGTTTGTAATTTAGTTGTAGTATATTTAATAAATAAGAAGTTTTCATTGATAATTTAGTTTTTGCAATATAAATTTTTTTTATATTTAATAAAATTGAGTTTAATGTTATTTCTTTTGTAATTTAATTTTTTTAATTTAGTTTTAATATCTTTGATAAAATAGAAATGGTTAAATTTTCATTTTTTGCAATTTAATTATATTATATTTAATAAATTTGAGTTATTGTACAAAAGTTCACCGTTTTCCTCAAAAAAAATAGAAATTACATAGCCAGCAAGAGACAAACAAGCTAAGAACACGGTCAACTAGTCCGATTTGGACACGAGCGAGATGTATGGCCCGGGTTCCTACACCACCCGCACCGCCGACTTTGGTTGGTCGGTTCTCGGATATCCATATTGTTGCGTATTCTAGTCGAGGAAGGTCGACCTTTTGGTTTGCGCCTCAATTCTCTATCCGACAACAGCTTATATGGTGCAAGCGATACCAATGGCCACTTACGTTCATCTGGGACTGGTGGGAATACGTGTCTCCACACGTTGTACATGTTTTCTAATTTGTAGACTTCGTCGACATAGCTCATGGGGTCAAGACGAAGATTATGACAAGCCGCAAGTACATGAGCACATGGGTAACGAAGTGCATCAAATATCCCACAGTCGCATGTCCTATTCGTCAAGTGTACACGATAATGCCCGCCAACAATACCTTGGTTCGGTCTGTCAAACTCGTGACACGAAACCATAGGTCGTCGCGGTCGTGACACCTTGTGTGCATGGTGTTCGCCTGTGCCTTCCCACGGTTAATTTCTTGCAAGACCTTCGGGCCCATACATGGCCTCCTTGTATTCGCCTCGATAACTCGCCGCTCTTCTTCGGAAATAGTGCCGCTAAACGAAAATATGTCTCTCACAAAACTGCTGTAATCGGCAGATGATGGGTTCCTTTTAACACAGAATTTATGCATTCGGCCAGGTTTGTGGTCATATGACCATATCGTAGGCCGCCGTCATATGCTTGTGTCCACTGTTCAAAAGGAATATTGCACGCGTGTACTCTGCGCTTTCGGCATTATCTGCGCATAAACCGCCAACATCTCGTGAAAACGGTCTTTATTGATCTCGTACCCTGCCGATATACGTTGATAGCGAATATTACATACCACTATTCAATTGCGAATACATTGAAAATTTCAAAAGAAATTATATTAATAGATATTCCATACCCATATCGGTCACTTGCCGTTTTCGTCTTTTAGATCGGTGTTGCCCATAGTAGTTGGATGAAACATGCCTCAAGCAATATCGATGGTGTGTGCGATGCCACATGCTTCCCCGTCGTTCTATTGCCGCAAGTATTCCGGGGCCCCGATCCGATATAACGCATATGTCAGGTTGAGGGCAGACATGCCTCCTTAACCTAGATAGGAAGAAGTCTCGATCATCACCGACTCCCGGTGTTATTTGCGAATGCAATCGAAAGGATTCTCCCACACCGTCTTGTGCCACAAACTAGCAATAGCGATCGCGTATATCTACCATACATGAAGGTACCGTCAATTTGTACCAATGGCTTGCGGTATGTAAAAGCATCTCGGCATTGCTTAAATGTCCGTAACAGCGCTTGAACACCGCGCATCCACGGAGCGGACAATCGTTGTAGTACGCCGTTCCGTTTCAAGGTCCGTTGTCTTTGCTCGGGACATATGTCTCCAACACCTGACACCACTGCCACACTTCATTATATGAAGCGTCCCATCGACCGTGTAACTTTTCCAACGCCTTCTGCTTGGCTATCCAAGCCTTTTTGTAAGAGGGCGTGTACCCCATTTGGCTACAAATATTGCCAATTAAGGCTGACACTGTAGTTTTGGGATCGGCCTTCATCGTCGGGATTATTAAATCAGCCAACATGTCTGAATCCATCCTCGGATGATCTTGTGTTACACCTGTCAACGAAGTACGTTAAATAATGCAACATTACATAATATTAGTGTTATTCGAAATCATTGAACACATAGTGGTACTGTACCGGTAAGACATGTATGCGGACCTTTGTACTTTTTCACCTCCCACATCCTTGTCCTTTTTCTCAACGACGCCATGATTTTCCATGAACATGTGCCGTCTTGCACTGCACACTTCGCCTCGTACCTATCGAGGTTTGATTTAACCATAGTGTAGTTAACCCCGTTCCTGATGCTGTATTGTTTCAATGCACCAAGAAAAGTATTCTTGTTGGAAAACTGGTTACCAACTTCTAATTAAATGCGAATCCAACGAAGAATTTGTACGGTCACGCCCCGGTGTGGTAGTTCAGAAACTCCAATGCATCATCTTGAGATAGATCGACATTATGCATGTGCTGGCTGGAGGTGAGTATGCCCCGAATAGCGGATCTTCTTCTTCTTCGCCCGAATCGCCTCAACGTCTTGGTACAATTGGAGCGGGCTCCGGTTCAAAAATAATCCAAACGCACCGTCGGGCTCGGCTCTCGAGGTGGATCCACATCGATTCATCGTCCGACCCTCCATAACTCGCAACAAACGAGGCCCCCTTGCGGTGGATGTCGTCGAGTACATCATCCCTCCTTAAACATCTTTCGCATCAGATTCCAATCGTATGTGGATTGCCAACCACTAGAAGTTGACGACGCCCCCAATACGTATTTCTATCATCGGACGTCGATCGACGGATATGCATGTCCCATCCACCAACCGAGTGTCGTGCGGGGTTATGTTTTCCATACTACGATCGCACACGGGCACTACGTGTTTTGCCTCCCACTTACAGAGTGTCGACTTGGGGTCGTGGTATTCCCTCGAACGATACTAGATGTTGAGGTCGCGAACGGATCACTTGGAGATGAAAATTCTACATATACCTCGATATAGGGTGAACCATCGGGAAGATGAGTCTCCACCATTGCCTCAAGGCTCCGAGGACCTTTGATGTCGAATGAGTCATATCTCACCGGATCAACCAAGCGCAAAATCTATACTTAATAGACTGAACTTTCATTGGCGTTGTTTGAATATTTTACGCCTAATTCTTTTGCGAAGTTCTACCAAATCGACGTTCGATTAAAACTCAATCGCATTTGTGTTCTCCGATAAGAAAACAACACCATTTTCGGTGTCTCGCACTTCACCATCGTAGTAAATAATAAAGATTAATCGTTCACTCATTTTCAATTTTTTTCTTTTTGCTTGAATTTGGTTTTTTCGCTTAACCGAGAATAAAATTTGGGTGATTTATAGCCTAATTTTGCGGAGAGCATCAGAGCAAAAGTGCGTCCACGTGGGAGCGTTTTTGGCCGCTTGTTTGTTGTAAACGTCTCCTCAAAATAATTTTTAGGAGACCACTATAGCAAAAGAGAGTCCACGCGTGGGGCGTTTTGGTCACGGTTTGTTCGCAACGTCTCCTCAAAATAATTGTGCCCGATACCATCGTAGAAAAAGCGTCACGTGGGGCGCCGCCGCCACGGTTTTGTTCTCAAACGTCTCCTCAAAATTATTTTGCGGAGACGGAAGGAAACCACAAAAACGCGTCCACGTCGGCGTGTTTGGGGAAAATGGCTAAAAAGCGCGTCCCCGGGGAGCGTTTTTTTTGAGGTGGCCAAAAGCGTTCCCCTAGGGGACGCACTTTAAGCCGCAAGCCAAAAAAAGCGTTGCGTGACGTGGACGTTTTTGGGGAAATTGCACTTTCCAGGTCAATTTTCCTGAAACCTATACTTTCCAGTAAATTTTGATTTTTTTTGGTATTATTGAGATATTTACCCGAATTAATTTGTCTATCTATTTTTGAGGTAATAATTAGGTCTACTAGTACGTGTAACTCCCTTGAACCAAAAAAATTAATAGCTCAAAATGCAATTCATAGTCTAATAAAAACATATCCTAGAAAAATTCGAAAACAGAATCACATTTTTTTAATTAGTGATGAGTTGCATGGTAAAAATGAGCTCTTAATTAAGAATTTTAAAATTTTAAGTTTGAGTTTTCTCTTACTTAGAAATGTAGGGGTTTTTTATATTTATTCTAATTGAGTTTAGTTAAAAGGTTGAATTAATCGTTTAATTATATTACTTTATTCTAATTGAAATTTTTAAAAAAATAATGATTAATTTTCCATTTCTCTAGGGAATCTGAGCAAATAACAAGGTGGCACTAAGGGTCCAACAAAGGCTACTGGAAAGGAAAAGTAAAAAGGACTCAGGTCAAAAAACCACTGTTGCTCGCACCGGTGCGTTGATCCGTCGTTCATTCATCATGAAAAACTTTCTTTTTTCTTTTGGAAGGAAAAAAGTTAATATATATCTCGATTTGAAAGGGAAAAAATGATGGTGAAAAAACCCGCAATCTAAAAGACGAATGAAAAGCAAAACCAGAGAACACCATGGAGCCAACCACCACGTTTCATCAGCAGCTAGAGAGAGAGTGAGACCAAAGACAACCTTATTTCGATGAAACCCAACGTTGTGGCAGTCCTCGTCTCGCATGTAGAGGGGGACCTCTTATTATGTCGGAAAATAGACCAAAAAGCATTAGAGAATGAAGAAAATAAATATATTTATAAAAAATCGATTTAAAGATATAATTAGGTTTAATTAAAATGATAAAATCGTAAAAAAATTATGGTGTTTTGAGTTTAAATCCATTAAATATATTTGTTTTAGATTTCATATTATTTGAAATGATAAAACTATCCTAATAATATTGATCGTTTTGTAAAAAGAAATAATTTCAATAATTATTCAACTGAGTTGAATCCAATTAAAAAGTGACACCAATTCAATAAGCTATTTAAATATATATTTAAAAAAAAAAACCCTGGAAGACCAAGAGTGCTCTCTGTAAGAGTCATAGAGAAAGCAGTCTACTACTGTGGCTTGGGATGGAAGAGAGTGGTGGATCGGAGAGGGAGAGCAGTGATGAGATTTCATTGTTAGCAGAAGAACTCATTCAATTATCAATCAAAAGATCAACGGTGGTGCCAAGTGTTAAGCCGACTCTGATATGCACGGTTTGGACAAAGAAAGCGTTTAATTCAAAGAGTTTGAGGGCTCAACTAAAGAGTATATGGAAGACCAAGAAGAAGTTTGATTTTCAGGTTGTTGGGCAGAATCTGTTTTTAATCATCTTTGATTTAGAAAAGGATCTGGAAGTAATCATGGAAGGGCGACCCTGGCTTTTTTGTAAGTACCTTATTCTTTTTGATAGATTATTGAACTCGGTAGAAAGGGACCAGATTAGACTTATTTCCTCGCCTTATTGGATTAAGATTGGACCATGTCCACCAGAGTACGATAAGAAAGATTTGATGCATGCTATTGGTAGCACGTTTGGGGGTATTCTTAGATCTGAGATTATTGATAACATGTGTAGAGTTAGGGTTAATTTGGATATTCAAAAACCCCTGAGAAGAGGTATTTTTGTTTCCAGCGAGGATAATATCAAGTCATGGATTCCTTTTAAATTTGAAAAACTCCCAATTTTTTTGTTTTCGATGTGGGAGATTGGATCACGGCATCAAAGATTGCTTGCTGTTAAATCCTGCAGAAAAAGAAAAAGTTAGAGATGATCCTCCTTATATAATAACTTTAAAAGCTGAATCAAAAGTAGTTGGAAGAGAGAGTCTCAAGTTTAATTCTTTTGTTAAAAAAGTGAGCCTACAAACAGTAACTATCTTTGGGTTTTTCGCAGCGCAGGATGGGCGGGAAGGAGATCTTCGCTTCAATCGTTGCACTGAGGAATTTTATTAGGGGAAAGATGCAGCGAGTTGGGAAGAGGGTTTGAAGGAGCGGTGGATAGCAAAGTGGAGGTCGATTTAGGCACGACAAAAGGGAATTATAATGAAGGCGACAGCAGGCTGACAGAATTAAAGAAGTCCACTTGGAAGAGGGTCTTGCCAATGAATCACATAGATCATCGGCAGTTTGCAAACGCTGGAATCAAAAGGAAAGGCTTAGCTGAGGAGTCTGGACAGGAACACGCAGATGAGAAAGGAGGTGTAGACATGAAAAGACTAAAAACTGATGATCAGAGTACAGGAGGTGTTGAGGGTGCAGAAATTATGTGTGTTGATGGGAATCAAGACTCTAATCCAATTTATTCTATATCGGCGGCTGACATCAAGTCAGCTGACCAGGAGCAATGAAAAGCTTGAGTTAGAATGTTCGTGGGTTGGGGAGCCCACGAGCAGTGAGGAGGTTGCGATACTTAATCAAGCAACAAAATCCCCGATTGGTCTTCTTAATGGAGACAAAGCTAGATAAAAAGCGTATGGAGAAGGTCAGAAAGAGTTGTGGATTGCTCAATGGTATTGAGGTGGAAGCTGAAGGGACTCGTGGAGGGCTATGTCTGGCCTGAAAAGATGACATTGATGTCACATTGCGAAGTTTCTCTAATTGGCATCTGGATGTTATGGTTAAAGAAGATGGTAATCAGGAAGAATGGCGATTTACGGGACTGTATGGTTCACCATATTTAAGAGATCAGAATTTGGTGTGGAATTTACTTAGAAGACTAAGCCAAGAAGGTAATTTTCCGTGGCTGGTTGCTGGAGACTTCAATGAGATTATGTATTCATTTGAAAAAAAGGGGATGTTCAGGGATCACAAAAGAATGGAGATGTTCAGGGATACGCTAGAGGAATGTAATTTGATGGATATTGGATTTTCGGGTGTATGGTATACATGGGAAAGGGGGAATCTTCCAGAGACAAATATCCGAGAAAGATTAGACAGGGGGGTGGCAAATGAAAAATGGAGGAGTTTGTTCCCTTTAGGTAGCGTTCATCATCTCCCCTATTCCACATCTGATCATTGCCATCTACTTATCAATAATGATCACGTCAGCAGAATATCGAGAGACAGAAATTTTCATTTTGAAGTATGGTGGACGATGGAGGAATCTTTTGAGGCGACTCTTAAAGAATTATGGGAATCATCATCTGAACTGTTGATGGACAGACTGAATACATTGCAGATTAGATTATCAAAGTGGACCAACACAATCAAGGGTAAAAAGGTAAAATTACGAAAGAGGCTTATAAAAGAGCTTGAAACTTTGATGAAGGAAGATAGAGATAACGAGACTTTGTAAAGGATCATTGATACGAAAATCCATCTTAACATGGAGATTGAAAAAGATGAGGCGTATTGGGAATAAAGAGCAAGAGTTAATTGGCTCAAATTTGGGGATAGGAATACGGCCTATTTTCACAATTGTGCTACAGCCCGAAGACGTGCAAATTTCATCTCCAAGTTGATTTTGGATAATGGTCAAGAAATTACTGAGGAGTCAATAATACAAGAGGAAGCCAAGATTTACTTTGAGAATTTGTTTACATAAAGGGGTTGCTAATCCAAGAGAGATTTTGGAAGGGATTGAAGGAAGTATTTCAGTTGAGATTAATGCGAGTCTGCAAGCCCCTTTTAGGGAAGATGAAGTTAGAATAGCACTGAAGGGGATGGGGCCTACAAAGGCGCCGGGTCCAGACGGATTTCCAGCTATTTTTTCCAAAAGTATTGGCATATTGTGGGAAAAGAGGTTCTAGGGTTTTGTTTAGGAGTACTAAACGAAGGAAGAGAAGCTGATTCAACCAATACGACTAACATTGTCCTCATTCCTAAGGTTCAAAAACCCACCTCTCTTGTTAACTTTAGACCGATCAGTCTATGTACTGTGGTGTATAAGTTAATTGCCAAAACAATAGCCAACAGAATGCAGGATGTAATGGCTACTTGTATTGATCAGGTTCAAAATGCTTTTGTACCAGGTAGGCTGGTTTCAGATAATATACTTCTTGCTTATGAAATTCTGCACACGTTCAGGCAAAAACGAACAGGGAAGAAAGGGTATATGGCGGTAAAACTGGACATGAGTAAAGCGTATGACAGGGTGGAATGGGTCTTTCTTAAAGAAGTGATGAACAAGATGGGGTTCACTAGTAAATGGATTGAATTGATAATGAGGTGTGTTACTAGCGTTTCTTATGCAGTGACTATCAACGGAATTCGAGGCAGACTTTTCAAACCAACAAGGGGATTAAGGCAAGGTGACCCGCTTAGTCCTTTTTTGTTTCTCATTTGCAGTGAGGGGCTTTCGGCCTTAATGCGGATAGCGAAAAAGAAAGGGTTGATTAGAGGAGCTAAGGCGAGTAGGAAAGGTCCAGAAATTTCTCACTTGTTATTTGCTGATGAATGTTTGATGTTTGGCGAAGCAACAGAGAAAGGGGCTAGGGTTCTAAAAGATATATTGAAGGTTTACGAAAACTATTCAGGGCAATGTGTTAATTTTGGCAAGTCCTTAATTTTTTATAGCACTAATACAGACGAGGAATCAAAAGGAGCAGTTTTGAGACTATTGGGAGTAAGAAGTTCGTCTAGTCCAGAGAAGTATTTGGGCCTGCCTAATATGGTAGGTCGACGAAAAAAGGGGGCTTTCCGGAATATGGTTGACAGAATCGCTGCACGAATTGAGAATTGGAGTTCCAGACTATTATCCCAAGGGGGAAATAAATCTTCATCAAATCAATACTTCAGGCA
Organism: Gossypium sturtianum; assembly: GCA_025698515.1. NCBI lineage: Eukaryota > Viridiplantae > Streptophyta > Magnoliopsida > Malvales > Malvaceae > Gossypium > Gossypium sturtianum. The sequence continues at coordinate 160,224,295 of CM046955.1, read as the reverse complement.
ATTCCTACTTTTGCTATGTCTTGCTTTCTTTTTCCTAAAGTTTTATGTGAAAAGATAGAAAGTATTCTTGCACGATTTTGGTGGCAGAAGGGACCTGGTAAAAGGGGCATACATTGGTGTCAGTGGAGGTTTTTATGCAGATCTAAAGAAGAGGGGGGATTAGGCTTTCGAAAAATGGCTCATTTTAATATATCCCTCTTAGCAAAGCAAGGGTGGAGACTATTAAATTTTCTGAATTTATTAGTAGCAAGAGTTTTCAAAGCCAAATATTTCCCAAAAAATAGTTTTTTACAATCGAGGTTGGGGAATTCGTGTTCCTATATATGGCATAGTATTTGGGCAACCAAGGGTACATTGGAGAAGGGGTTGGTGTGGAAGGTGGGAACGGGTGCACATATTTCAATAAGTCAAGATAATTGGATTCCAGGTTATGTTAATGGTCGATTATTGTCCAGATTTGATAATTTGCAATGTGATAGAGTTGCTGAGCTTATTAGCAATAATGTAAGAGAATGGAATAAGGATCTGATTGTTAATACCTTTCCAGAAGATGTCGCAGAACTGATTCTCCGAATACCTCTGTCAATTGAACCCCATGAAGACTTTCTGGCTTGGAGTGGAGAACCGTCGGGGGTTTTTTCAGTGAGGAGCTCCTATAAACTATTACAGAACTAGAATCCTACAACTTATGCTTTACATAGTAACTATAGGGAATTTTACAGGAAACTATGGCGAGTTGAAATACCCACTAAAATAAAGATTTTTACATGGAAAATCTCATGGAATTAGATTGCTTCTAAGGTGAACTTGCATGCTAGGAGACTGGGGAATAGTAGTGTGTGTCCTCGGTGTTGTGGAGGTGAAGAGACGTTGAATCACCTTTTTCGGGTATGCCCTGTTTCAGCAGAGATATGGGGTTTATTACCAGATGTGGACTTAGCAAGATCTACAAATGGTGAGTTCAGCGAGTGGCTTACCTCAGCAATGGTCTCTTTACCACTGGAGAGGTGCAGACTTTTCTGCATAGCTTTATGGAGTATTTGGGGCGACAGAAACTCCCGCATACATGACAAATCAACAAGATCCGGTCAAGAGATAGTCGATTCATAAATGATTATTTCGAGAGATTTGGATGGAATCAGGATGAATATCTCAAAGAGCTTAAATGAGAGTAGGAAATGGCAAAACCCACCTGAGAACAGATTCAAAATCAACTTTGATGGGGCTTTTGATGGGAGAAATAAGATCTCAGCATCTGGGGTGGTAGTGTGCGAGATAGCAGAGGAAGCGTTATCATCTCGGTCTGCGGTCATTCACAGAGGGGTCCAAACCGCGTTTGAGGCAGAAGCCCTTGCATGTAGGCGCGCGACTCAGGTTGCTCTCGACATGGAAAAGGAAGGTAGTATTATTGAAGGGGACTCGTTAACAGTCATAAAAAAATGTCAGAACCCAGATCAGGATAAGTCACAAATAAGCCCATTTATCTTTGATGTTCATCACATGAAATCAAGATATAGGAGTTTGCAATACGAATTTACTCAAAGATCAGCTAATAACCTAGCGCATGTGTTAGCAGTGGAATCGTTGAGAAGAAGAGAGGAGTATTACCTGTTGAACAAGGTCCCAGATTTTGCAGATGCCCAGGCCAGGAGCGACAGCGAGAGAGAGCCGGATTGAGAAGAAGGAAAGAAACGTAGAAGTGAAGGGCTATCAACGGCCACAAGGCAGAGACTTGAAGAGGCATTAAAGTTTTCTTGGAAATGAACACCTCCATTAAAGAATGAAAAGACCGAAAAGAAGGGTCTGGAGAGGTGATAAGACGTGATTGGGCATTAGGGTCGGTTGGCTTCCTATTTCCAGCTTTCATTTTGTTTTTTTAATTTTATTTTTAGGATAATTTTGATCTTCTAGATTTTTCTTTATTGTTTCTCTTTCGGGCTAGTCTGTTTGGACCAGTTTGTTTGGACTATGTTTCGTTTTTTTGTTTTTGTCTCTATTGAATACAAGCCCAATCCGATTTTACTCAAAAAAAAAAAAAAACTATTTAAATATAGTAGGTAAATTTACTTCTTTTTTTACCTTATTCATGTTTCACCTTATACACATTGATAAATGTACATTTTGAAACCTCAACTTGGGTTAAAGATTCAAATTAGATTCAAAATGGTTTTAATTTTCTTTTGTCCTATTAAGTATTTGTACTAGGCTTTTAAGGTTTAACTTGATACCTACAATTTATTTTGACCCAATTAGACATCTAAATGTTTTTTTTTTTTTGTTCAAATTGATATATGAATTTGTCTTTTTGGTCCAAATTAACACTTAATTATTTGAACTATGAAATTAAATTCAAGTATTTAACTGGACAAAAAAAAAATCTCTTAAATATCAATTTGGATAATAAAATTAAATTAAATTATCAAAATATATATTTATCTTGATGAGATTGAAAGAAATGAATGGATATTATTAGACTAAATCAAAAGTTTCATTGATTAAAAAATAAATTAAAATTTTAATTTATTACTAAAATAGTGTGGAAAACGATTTTTGTTTTCTTTTTGATAGAACAGTAAACGAAATTAACTATCTTAGAAGCAACGACGGACGTGGCTGCTTGTAGCACCAAGGGGACAGGTTTCTGTTTTAAAAATAAAAAAAAGTAAAGATAGTAAATAATAGCCTCGAGTTCTAACTATCGTTACATGAGAATTTCCCATTTTGTCCTTTTAAAGAAGTTATTTAACACAAAACATAGAATACTCAATAATTTTCAGTTCATAATCATGACTGGAACACGATTTAGCAATGCAATCCGCTACATTGTTTGTTTCTCTAAAAACATGTTGGACTTTGACAATCCAATATCACCTGCATTCTTCTTTTATTCTTTGAACCAATGACACCGATAATGTTACTTTTAAGTTATCTTTAAACAAATCAACTACAATTTTGTTATCACATTCGATTATCACATTGGAATAACCTTTTAGAATAATGAAAATTTTTTATTTTTTTAAGAAAGAGGTGAGAGCTTGTCTCACTATTGCTAAATTTATTCTCTAAAGAAAAAATATTGTTTGATCACATTCAGCACTAAACAATATTCAACGATTCAAAAAACAAAAAACCCGGAAGGACTGGCTAACTTCATATAAATTATTTAATGTGTTAATGTGAATATCTACATTAATATTTAAGTACTTAATTGACTTAGTGTCACGAGTTAATTAGGCATCAATTCGATTAGGAGAATTACAAAAAGGCCCCTCTGTAATTAAAATAAATTATTTTATTTAATGATATTTTTATTAAAAAAACAATAAAAAACTAACATGGGTGTGCTATTTAGATAAATAAAACATTATTATTATCATTAAATTAAAGCTTTTATTAATATAATATTTATCTTTGAATTTTATTATTTCCATCAATTGTATATTTTTATTTTAAATCTATAATTTCCTATAATAGAATTTTTAGTATTAATTATATTTCTTAATTTATGAAACATATTTTAAGTTAAATATTATCGTTAACTTTTATACTTCACATCTAAATAAATCATTAATTTTTAAATGGTATCATTTTAAGTTATTAAATAATTAAATATACAAATAAAAAGATTAATTTATTTAGGTACAATACAAGTATATGGAAAGTTGTCTAGAAAAAGGAAATAATTGATTAATTGTGAGCGGGAGGTGTTATTGGGGAATCTTTCTTTTTTTGGGTAGTAAATTGAGGGGTTTTTTTTAATAATCTATGAATTTCTGTAATTGAAGTTCATTAAAAGGGCATAGACAACCATGGTAATAAATGAATTTTGGTTGAAACATTTCATGATCAGAGTCATCAATTTCCAAAGTTTTGATGATTAAGTTTGAAATTAATCCTTTTATTAAGAAAAATGGAAACAAAGGAGACAACTGAAAAAGGAAGAAGAGATGATTAACTTTTAAGTAATGTGGAGAAAAAAGCCCACAACATCAATGCACTACAATTACAGCTTATTTAATTTATGTTTCTTGCAATTTGGCAGTCTATATCTTAGTCAAAAACCCTGCCCGTCAGGTAAAAAAAGTTCAAACAAAGCAAAAAAGCCTCTGTACAATTCTTTATGATTTTTTTCTTGGATGCTTGAATTAAAAAGGCTTCTTTCTTTAATTTGTGCTTGAATATTTTGGAGCTGTCTTTAGACCTAATCCTACTGCCTCTGAACTTTTCATTAACCTTAAGCGTTTGCAAGATTCAACAAACATTCTGGAAAAAGAAATAAGAACAAAAAATTAGTTTTTAAAAAAAAAAAAACACTTGAGGAAGAGCAAATGAATAAGTTTAGGGCAATTTTAAGAACTTACTGCCATGGTACATCTCCCACCAACATCCAATCTCCGTCCTTATCTTCATATGTAGGCATATACTCAATTCCATTCACTTGGTCTATTTTCTTCTCGTTCAAATAGTTTCCTGTAAAAGAAATCATCAATTTAATGACCAAATTTTATATATTACCATTAAAAGGGAAAAATAAGGAGGAAAAAGAAAGACAAATGATATAATTGGTACTTACTTATGGTGAAACATGAAAACATGTCTTCAAGGGAGGTTAACAGCTGCTGATAACTATTGTACATCTCGAGATCAACTTTCCTTAAATATGGAGCACCGTCCACCGCCACTTTTACATATTTGCAACTCTTCTTTCCTCTCTTTGCAAAGCCTCTCACCGGCGGCCAACCCACCACTTGTGCCCTATAACATTTTTACAATCAAACCATTAAAATAAGCACTAAACTAACTATTACCAACCATTGAGATTCAGTCTAGAAAAAAAAAAAAAACCATGATGATATATGACTTACTTTGAAACAGGAGACTTAGCAGCTTCTTGGAGGGAGTGACCCAGCTTAACCTCTTGATGGTTGTCACCCAACTTAAGATCAACGGTTTCCGAAAATCCACGTTTAGTTCCCAACTTAGCTCCACCGTCCGATGTTACTCTAGGCTCTCCAGGTAACCCTAAAGTCAGCTCGGTAGCCTCAAAATTCAAGCCGCCGGCATCAGTTTCCAGCAACCTTTTCCCGTTCTCCGATGACATTTTCTAATTCCCTCAAAAAAAGTTTCTCAAAACAGGCTGCTATACGAGAAAGCAGAAAAAAGAAGATGGTTTTTGCACTAAATTATTGGACCAACACATTCGGCTTGCTTTGGCCCTTCGGGGTTTATATAAATAATAATAACTACGTAAAAGGAGGCGAAGAATCTGACAGGCAAAACCATTCACAAGAAGACACGTGTTCTTAAAAGAGCGGTTGCGATTTGTCCATGTAGGGAGGTGACAGGAATTATATGACGGGAAGCGTGTGGGTGTTTGTGTTGTGTGTGATTTTGAGTGCTTTAAAGTCTGGGAGGTTGCCGGTCGGGCCCGACCCCTTCACTTTCAGTCAGAGATTATTACTTTTTTCTTTCAGTGTTGCTGTTAGGACAATGAAGAGATATGCTATGATTGTGTAAATCCCGCGGTTTCATCATAAATCATAATATTATATTTCTGATATTTTAAATTTATAATATCATACTGCTTGCCGATTTTCTCTTTTCTTTTTTTTCTTTTTGAATACGTCAAAATTGTATTAGTAAAATTAGATAAAAATATCGATTTTAAATGAAATTTAAGGATATAGGTTTTTTTTTAAATATAAAGAAATAGGTCAATTTGGGTATAAGTGATAAAAATGCACTCTTTAGAAAACATTTTATTTTGACTGAAAGTGCGTCTAACGGGGTGCATTTTCCTCCTCTCTCTCGTTACATCAACAAAAATGCTATATTAAAAAAAGTGTTATTAATTTGAAATAAAATAGTTGTTTGATTAAATTTGAAAGAAAATAAAAACAAATAGTTATTGGATTGGAATTTAAAAAAATCGAGAAAATTTTAATAACTTTTTTAAATGACTCATGGGATAAAATTTACAATTCATCTCGTCTTTTCCATGACTGCTTTTTCAAGTCATAAGAATATCCAAGAATTTTGGGGAAGAAAAACTTTTCAAAAAAACACTTCTTTCAAGATTTTTTTTTTTTTGTGAGTTATGTCCAATCTTTTTCAACATTTTGAAAAATATTTCATATCTGATGACAGAGTTTTCCTATAAAATGAAGATTGAAATGAAGAGGTTTTCACAATTAAATTTCAAGTAGAAGATTGACATATTGAGGAGAAGATTGTTGATGTTAAAAATTTGAAGTTGGAAAACCAATCTAACAAAGTAAATTAGTTCAAGTAAATTTGGTGACGTTGTTTGAATTTGGTTAATAAGTATTTATTTTTTGTATAATGTTTTCGTTTTAATTTTTTATTAAACATGTGAAACATGTTTTTTTTTCTCAAAGATGAGTAAACGAATTAGAGTCGTTATTTATTACGACGGTCAAATTTGTGACACAGAAATTGGGGTCATTTTTGTATCAACCCAATCTACAAAATTGACTTCCAACCGAAGCATCAAATTAAACAAGCTTCTATCAATAATTAAAAGGAAAGTTTTGAATTTAAGCGAGAGGAGAATTTCAAGTTTAAAATATATATATCTAATGTCAATGAACCCTATAAGATATGATACATTTGAGTTCAAAGGCAACACGGATGTCAAGTTAATGCTTGATACGTGTTGTTCAACTAGAAATGTTATACTAGAGTTATATGCTCAGTTTTTTTGATGTAGAGGAAGGTGGTTTGAGTTCGACAACAATTCCAGTTAATTTGTTTCAAGAACAATAAGTAAAAAGTCCAATCACACGGTTGTGCGGTGGTTTCACGAAAATATGTTGGACAAATAAAAGACAGACACATTTGGTGCTAGAAAGTGAGGAAAGATATGTCTGGAAATAAAACAATAGCAATCTTTAAAATGGTAGCATGTCACTTGCGTCCAAATGAAATATTTCGGGTTACGGAGTTCCATAAACTAGACGAGGGTATCATCAGATGATCATATCGTGTATATACCTGAAACAAAGGACTTGTGACTATGGGAAATTTCAAACATTTCGTTTGCCATGCACACATACAATTGCTACATGTCCCTCGACACATTTAACCGATTTTCTAACCGTTGGGATCCATGGACTCAATTTTTTTTTTACAAGGTGTGTTTTTGCCTACATGGCCCCAGTTTTGAAAAAAAAGAAAGTCAATTTCCCTAATTTTCATTTAAAACTAACAATCCCCCCTAATGTTCCCATTATACATTCCCAAATGAATTCGATAAACAAATCTTTACTGATTTCGCTTAAATATTATTTAATTATTTGAATTTTTATTGAATTCAACCAAATTTATGTTACGCCATGTTTGGTTGGGGGGAATGGAATAACATTCCCATCTTATTTATTGAATGATAAACCATTCCTTTGCTCGATTGAACATAATACTCATTCAATGGAATGATCATTACTTCCCTATTATTTGTCCTCCCGTAATAGCTATTCTTTGGTGATACCAAAAAACGGCTATTCCATGCAACCTTGAATAAAAGAACAATATTAATTTCCAGATTAGTCCTTTAAAACTTGAACTCAGAAAATATAAAAATAATATATTTGAAACAATTTAATATAAAATATTTTATTTCAAAATACAATTTAAAATATTTTATTTATTAAAATATATATTAAGAATGTTATTAAATTTTATTTAATAGTAATTATATTAAAATATAATTAAATTATTTATTATATTATATTTAATAATATTCTTATTAAAATTTAATAACAACGACAATAATCATCTACCCAAATTTTTTTTTGCTAAGAGTACTCTGGTCTGTTCAACTTTTTTCTTTATGTTATTAGAACATCTATTTCATTTAACCAAACACAATAATACTATTACAGTTTCATTCTATTACATTCAACCAAATAATTAAATTACTGATTACAACTCTATTCTATTACAGCCCTATTCAATTACAGTAAACCAAACGTGTCGTTATAGTTAAATGTTTGATTGAATTAACCTCAAGAATTAACCGAACATAAAAACCAATTTAGTTAAGAAATGATTAATTTATTAATTAAAAATAATAAAATTTATTATTATTTTATATAATAACATAAAAAAAATCAATTTAAACCCAAAATAAAACTATAAACAGTAAAATTTAAACATGATACAAACAATATTCTTAAAACCTAAACTTTATTATTTCAACCAAAATTTCATTTGATTTTTGGTTTAATACATCATTTAATAGCCGTAGTTTTTTTGTTCTAACACAGATAATTGTATTTGTTAAATTTTGACATTGTGATACATCAAGGTAATTGTGTTTTAAATTTCTAGAAATCAATTAGGGAAATATTTGAAAAGGAGGAGGACTTTTTTTTACAAATATATTGTAAGTCAAGTTGACAGTTTCAGATTTTTTTTTTCTTTGAATATGGAGAATCATAGAGGTGATTTAATGGAGTAACAAAATGGTATCATAAACTTTTGAATAAAATTTGATTTTTTAGACAACAATGTTTTTAATTATATATCAATAGTCTATTACCTTTTTAAGGTTATGGCCAGAAGCGAAGTCAGAAAATTTTTTTAGGAGGAGTCGAAATTAAATTCTAATTTTTAAAAGATTAAATAAAAATTTTATTATTTTTAAAGAGACCAAAATATAATTTTACTTTTATTAATTTAAAATTTTAAAAAATTAACATAAAAATTTTCTATTTTAGAGAGTCGGGCCCTACCAACTCCTAAATTCATTATGATAAAGAAATGGTTGGCAAAATTACAAACTTTATTATTTTGGGAAAAAGGGCTACACGATTATTATTTTTTCTTTGAATGATTTCATATGTTATTAACCAATAACTTTTTTAATATTAAACACCATTAATTTTCTATAAAAAAATAAACTTTCCCACCAAAGCTATTAGGTAAGGTTTTCTTTTTTAATTTCCAGTCTAAATTAAAATAACCAAACAAGTAAAAATAGTTAACATGGAAACCGAAGTTGGAATTAAATTTCTAAAATCTCATAATAGCATGGGGCCCACGGAGAAGATGCATGTGATAGATACTAAATAGAGGTAAAGGCATAGAATCAAAAAGCATGAAATTGATGGGACCCACATGTTTGGGGTTCTTGGAGTAAAAGTCAACTTTACGTGATAGAAGACCATCTCGTCCATGTGAACATGTTTCTTTGTCGGTAACTCAACTCCTCCTTTGCTTTGGTTTTTTTTTTTTATTCTAAAACCCTTTTCTTTTTAAATATATTCTCTCATATTATCTTGTCTTAATTCTTTTTTTATAAATTATTTAAAATGTTAATTAAAATAATATTGATTCCAATTATTTTTGGATATAAATGACTGATTGTCCTTTTACATCCATTAATTGATCTGTCAAATTGAAAAGATGCTTAAATATAAAATATGCTATGAATTTTAATTGCAAATTCATTGATTATAAATAATAAAATAATAAATTCAACTATTGCAGAAAACTCAATTTATTTGATTGAATATGTTGTAGTAATTGGGGTATCAAACAAGCCTTAACTACTATTTTTTTATGCTATTGGATTTGGCTGTAACCTAATCAAATTACATCATGAGTATAGCTTTCCGTTTTGAATATTTGGAGGTTTTTTTTCAAGTGGTAACATTTCAAAATTCTTTCACGCAAAATGCTAGTGATTATGACTTTATTTAGATAAATATTTTTTTTTAAATTAAATTATTTTAATTTTATAAATTAAAAAAATTATATTAAAAATAAATAATATAAAAATTCAAGATGAATATCGTTAAATTTGTACAAATTCATAAATATTTTCAATAATTTTAAAAAATATATTTATTAAAATTAAACTAATTTTTTTAATTTTTATAATAGAATCGAGTGTATTAAATAAAATAAAATTATGAGTTTCGAAAAATTATATATTCATAAATTTTGATAAGAAAAATTGAACAAATCAAATCTCCTATTGAAATTCCTCGCAAATTTAGAAATTTTATATTATTTTTCCCAAACAAAATAAATTAATTAATTTTTTGGATTTTTATAATAAAAACTTCATTTTGAATTGTGAAACTTTGATACAAATTAGATTTTTTTTTTTTTAAAATCCCTCGTTCTAACACATCCGAAGTCTCTATGATTAATGAGATGTTGATATTGTTGGTAAAGGTTGAAGAATTGGATCATTTAGTATCCAAATTCGAATTTTACTATGCACAATTACCATGTGTGAGTCTCCAGTCACATCATATATGGTATTTATAAATAGATTTTATTTAATTTTTCTTTCATTTATTATGTGTACTAGTTTGATTTTATAATTCATTAGACATGTAGTTATAATTATTAAAAGAATTTAAATCTCTATTTATTATTATAATTTCTCGGTTGTTAAAAGTTTATTTTAAAATAGTAAAAAAACTTAGAAAATTAATTAGTTTAACGTTTAAACGAGAAATAATATGGAAAAGAATTAAGTTATTTTTTGAAAAAAATAATTATTGTAAAATATATCAAGAATATAAAGAGGGTGAATACGAAACATAAACGTGAGTTTCACCACATGGATGATGTTACCAGATCCTTGATCCGCAGGTTCATGCCCGTCGTTTCATCGTCGGGATACGCGAGTCACATTGCCTTACCCAATAAATCATTTTCACCATAATCCTAACATTTTACAAACAAAAAATAGATTAACTAATAATGGTTCGATTTTAGTTAAAAACTCTCGTAATACAACTTGACGTCAACAAATTTCCTTCTTCTTCTTTATTCTTTTAGAAAAAATTTAAATTGTTAGCGACCATGAATCTTAACATTAAATTTTAGGAGTTCAATTAAAACTTTTAAAATTTTTAAGGGTTTTAGTGGAAATTATTTAAAGTTTTGGTAAATCTAATTAAAGTTATAATTTTTTTTAGATGTTTTATGAATATTTAAAAAAAAATTGAAGAGTATAATTAAATTTTTTAAAAAAATTCAAAGGCTTAACAATAATTTTCAATTATTTAGGAGGGCCTAATTAAAAGTTTTAGAAATAAATTAAAGATATAATTATAATTTTCAAAATTTTAAAAATTAAGACCCTTTTTAAGTCCTAAAAAAGACCCGCCTCTAATTATCTATACAAGCTGCTACATGAAACTATTTTCATATGAAAGTCAAGATAGAAAATAACTATTTGATTTCAAAATTTAAATTTAATTATAAAATATATCTTTTGAGACATATGCGCTTAACATTTTATAAAAATGTAATAAAAGTTTTGAAGTGTACAATCATATTATTTTTTTTAAGTTTATATTTGTTATCGTGATGAAAATGAAATAAAATTACGATAATAAATATATTTATTAAAAATTCATGTTATATTCTCTCTTAACCCAAAATTCTTTTATTAGAATCAATCAAAATTTTGACTTAAAATAGATATAAACTGAATATCTTTATTGTTGTTTTTTTAAAATAAATTATAATATATTATATAATAATTAGATACGGTGTCCATCGTTTTAAAGAGAAAAGGGGGATGAGAGAAGGATTGAATGGATGGAGAAAGTGCAATTATTTGACCATAAATCTTCACTTTATACTAAATAATCTCCTGTCTTTCAAAACATCACACACTCCATCTTATTAGTAGACAAGAAGAGGTATATGATCATTTTAAAAATTCCCAAATAATCTTAGAGCCGGTTTTGGAAAAGCAAAGAGATGAAACAAAATCAACAATATGACTTGAAATAGGGGATTGGTTCCTCCCTTCAAGGCTTTCAACATTCCCCATTACCTACTAATTTGTCAATAATATCTTTCCCTTCAAACAAATCCAATGAAACTTGGATTCATTATCCAGCACAATATAATATAGTATTGCACTTCAAAACAATACACATGTGCTAATTAAAATTAACTATTAACATAACCATGTAATTTGATGAAATAAAATATTCCGACGGCTTATATATGTTTTGGGTATACGAGATGTTAAATAAAACAGAAATTACTCTTCCACCACATCATTTATGATTCTTTTTTAATTATTTAATAATATTTCAGTTTTTTTTCATGCCACCGAATCCTGAATTCTAAACCATGAACTCCGAATCTCGAATCTTGAATCCAAAATCCAAACTCGAACCTTGAATCCTGAACATAGGTCTAGTACTCGAGTTTAGGGTTCGGATTTGAAATTAGAGGTTAGAGGTTTCAGATTCAAATTCAGAGTTCAAGGTTCAGGTTCATAGTTTGATGTTTGGAGTTTTAGATTGATCAGGGTAAAAAAATTATCAAAATTATGTGTAATAACATGAAAAAAATTGTTAAAATATTATTAAATAAATTGAAAAAGATCATAGATGATATGATGAAAAAAATCTATAAAATAAATTTTCCAAATAAAGAGAGTGGTATTTGACGGTTCCCTTGTGTAAAAAAGAAAAGAAAAAAAGTAACGACTTTAAAATTAAAAATGATGATATTTGATAATGTAGAATAATAATTAAATAAAAAATTAGAAATATGACAGTTGTAAACTGTTTGTGAGGTTAAAAATTGAAGAAAGAGAACCCGTGACTTAATTAGATATTAGCATCAGTTTCTTGTGTGGAGCAAACATATATTATATTAGTATTCCCCACTGCTTCAGCCTTGTAATAGTCTAATTCATCCAACACAACATGTGAATATGTACTTATTCCTTCCCTCTATTTTCAACTGTGAAAAGTAATTTCGGACAGGAAAAAGAAATCCTTGTAGATTTTCAACTATTTTTTCCCCTTTTAACACATTTATTTTTCGATCAATTTCCCCACTTGAGTTTTCCTTACTCAAAAAGTTACAGTCGGTGGAAGCAATTAATCATCTTCTAATTTGGGATTAATTTTAATTTATTAGCTTAGATGGTTGCTTTAGTCTCCAGGAATCAAATCAAATTCTCTTATTGCCAAAATTAAAACTGTCGACTACTCTCTTAATTATCAATTTGGCAACATGGTTTACATGGATAGGAAATGGAGAAATTAAAGACTAATTAATGGCTTTAACTAACCCCCAAAGCTGCAGATAATGTTATCTGAAGGAAGCAAGACAGCAATATTCTTCAACATTTAAATATTCACTATCTACCTACTATATATATATTCTGACTGCAATATGTCGGACATGAAGTGAAAGATGTTAGGTTTGTTAGTTGAATTTAGAATTTGTAGTTAAGAGAGGATGTAGATTAGATTCTGTATCAGGAATATTTAAGCTGGAGATCACAGTTGCTGCTAATCATGTGCATTTTTTTTATATATAAAAAGAAATTATTATATTTATTGTGGGAGAAGTGTTTTAATTTTATAAACTACAAGTAGAATTAAGAATGTAATGCATGTTTTTTTAATTAAAGGAGACATATTAAAATTCTAATATTAGTTAGGAAAGGATTATAATCTTAATGAAACAAGTGAGACAAAAATTGAATGAGATTAAGTGTCTGTCTATGTATTATTATAAACGTGAAACGAATAAGATAACATGGGGTTTCACTTCTGTAAATTTCTGACGCATTTTCTCATAATTGTTGAGTTCACAGAATAATGAGTAAATAAAAAAAGTGTCCTAGGTTCAACGTACAACTTAACTTGGGTTTTCAATTTTAATATCCCAATTTCGCTTTTTAGAAATTTAGTCCCTCTTCTTCTATTAATCATTTGTTTGTATTAAACTATAAATAAATTTTTAAAGCTTAAAATATGTTTCTTTTAATTTCTATATATTTCACATATATTAAATTTAATCTCTTTATTTTGAGTTTCAAGATTTATTTTTTCTACTTTTTTTTTTAAATTTAAAAATTCGGATCCAGTTGTTACTATTGTTAAATTTTTCTATTAAATTCACTAATATGAAATTTTGATATCTAAAATATCACTTGATAGTCATGTAACAATAAAAAACGCTGAAAATACATATGTTGATTTTTTCTTAAAAACACTCATTTGGGCTCAATATGATAAAATAATTTTTTTTGTTGAAATATTATTATTAAGAAAAATTGATGTCAAAATTTTGATTGAAAATAGTTTATAGCATTAACTCTTTAGACCAACTAATGACATTATAAAAGTAAATGGGCCAAATCATGTCAAAAATTAAAGTGTATAGATTAAATCTCAAGTTTCTGCATAATATAATAGTTAAAACAAAAATTTGACCATTTTCTTATAATGTAAAAGAACAAAATGCAAGGCAAGCCCAAAGAAAGGAGAGTCACATGTCAATCTTTAAGACCTTTAGGGATTCAAATTATATATAATCATGTAACATTTTAATCGAAAAGTTAAAGAATATTAACTATTTGGACTAATTAATAACATCATAAAAATATATAGAAATTAAATATCAAATTTAAGTATAATATAGGGAACAAAATTGAAATATTACTATTTTTCTATAATGTATAAAAATAGCATTCTTTTTATATAGTTATATAAAGCCCAGGGACTAAAATTGAAAATTGACCATTATAGTCCCTCAAAACCATTGCTATTTGATAAAATATCTAAATTGGAGTGTGCCATGGGCAATTGTTTGATTTTCTTTTCTTAGTTTAGGTCTTGACAAATATAGAGACACTCATAATTTTTAAATAATTAAATTTTATTTTATATTAACATTGATTTTTTATAATTAAAATTTAAAAACAAATAGTCTAAATTCGTAAAATTTTTATCCAAAGTTCAACCGGTACCGACTAGACTAAGCAGTAACCTACCTCTTTATAGATTTAGTAAAAAAAATAAATCGATGGCCTAATCAATCAGATTCAATAATTTTTTGTTCAAACCGATTGAACGGTAGATTTAACATTAGTTAAATAAAAAAATTAAAAATATCATAGAAAAAATGATCAGAGTAAAATTAATAGGCATAAAATCTATAATTTGGTCAATAAATACGACTAAAAAAAACTACTCAAAATTATATTTTAAAATCGACTCATAAAATTTTTTAGCAATTTTTTTTTTCTTGTTCTTAGTTTTTTATTGGTTCGAAACAAATCTTTATTTTTTGTTACATGCCATCGATTGAATCAGTCAAACTCTTAATTCTCACTTTAATGGTCTAATCCGATTAGATGCTAACAACCTTTTATTATAAATCTAAAACAACAATACTTAATTATATTAATTCAAAAACACTCACAAATACCAAATAACACATAACAATTTGAAATTGATGATGGGGAAGCAAATTATGCCCTATCAATTAGGGTTTCTAGTCCCAAATACACTATAACATAATATGCCTTGAAGTACATCGACAATAAGCTAAAAAAAAAAAAAAAGAGTAGATTTCAAGTAGTATTTGTCACATAAAGCAAGAAATATTGTCTCCTTAATTAATCAAAAGTAGCTAATAACCATCATTAACATTTTAACAAAGTATCAAAGAAACTTTAGTTAAGCAATTCTTCAACTAGGGCATTAATTCATGCATGGGGCTTTTCTAGTCACTCCTTCAAAGTTCCATTGAGAGCTTCCCTCGATTGCAGTACTCCGAATCCCTTCGCATCCGCTTTTTTCATAATTCTCAACCTCTTGCACGATTCAATAAACATCCTGTAAATAATCAATTGATTATTAGTTATGGTATCAAAATATGTACTCCTCTGTTCATACCCTACCCATAGTCCTTTGGAAATTTTAAGTTAAACCTAGCATTAGATCTGAGGAATTCGTGGTGGGCAACTTTAATCTTTTCTCACTAATAATTACAGGGCTTGACCGGGTTTATTATTTGAGAATCGTGGTCAAACCGACATCATCATATGGATTTCGGTGTATTTATCGATCCAAACTCGTGGAACCCAATTAGTAAGGTATAAAGTCGCAAATTGATGGAAATCTATAAAAAGAACGTATAATTTAACTACAGGGAGATGAAACAAGGATGTGATGGTAGAGGAGCATGTTCCACCCGGGGACAATTGAAAAAAAATGGGGGAATTCTAATCCATCAAATTTCAAGGGAATATTAGCATTTAAATTCATGACTAATTGATTTTTTGAAATAATAAATGACTGGGAAAATATAATGGTAGTTGAAAGAATAGACTTACTCCCAAGGAACGTCCCCTGCTAACATCCAGTCTCCATCTTTGTCCTCGTATATGGGAACGAACTCACAGCTCTCTGCATCCCTTAACGCCTCTCCTGTTATATTATTCACATCCAAATAGTATTAGCCTTTCTTTTGGCCCTTTTGATAACACAAAGAAATGGTTTCATATTTACATATAAAATAATAAAAAAATGTGATAAATTCTAAGGCAGTAGGAAATGTACGGAAACACTCACCAAACAGCTTCTCCAAAGCCTTAGCAAGATCAGAGTAACCTTTGTGCAATGCAAGATCGATTTTGCGAAGAAAAGGAGCTCCATCCATGCTGACTTTGACGTAAAATTTTGGTGTTTTAGACCCATCTTTGTCGCCGAAACTGTTCTTTTTCCTATACGAACATACCGGCGGCCACCCCACCACTTGACTCTTGCTTTGCAACTCCGGCGGCCCATTGCTCTTCTCATTTTCCTCCTCCTCTGAAATCTCTGAGAACACTCTTTTCTTCTCATTTTTTTCAGTCCGGCCTCCAGGGAGGCCCAACCTCAGCTCCGTGATTTCCAACCCCAGTCCTTCCTTAGCCATTTTTGCTTTTGTTTTCCTCCACCAATGCTTTGCACTTGTTCCTTTTCAGTTTTGGTTTTAAAGATGATATATAGGTTTTTATTAGCAAATTAGAAATGGGAAATGAAAGACTAGTTTTTATACAAAGGTAGGGGAGAAAGAGAGGAGAATAGTGGGAGCAATTACAGGTCAACTTAATTTGGCGTAGTGGTCGGTCACATGAGAGGCAAAAGTGGGGGACTTTACCGGCACCATAAGTTGGACATGGGGACATCATCCTCAATGTTGTCTAATTTCAGGGGTGTTATTCGATTTGGTGGGAATTGATCCTGGCCATCTGATTTAGTGAATTTGGAACAAGTCCATGTGATATCATATCATGCATGCCCCCATGATTTTTTTTTTCTTTTTTTTGCAATAAATTATGGAAAGACCGCCCAAAACAGCAGCATGATATAGGGGGCAACTATGTTCTTAGCAAACATGTATGTATCCTTTAGTTACCCATGTATTGTAATGCTACGCATCATTCATAGCCGGCAATGCCATCCTTCATTTAGAAATCCCATCGGTTTACTGTACACTTTTTTTTTTAAAGCTTTGAAATTAAGTAAACGACTACATGTCCTTTGTAAAAAAGAAAACATGATCATTTAAAAAGGCATGCATTTGTCTAAGATAATCAACTTTTACGACTTAATTAGTTTTAGTTAATAAAATTTTAACTATGTGTATGCTATCTTTTTGACCCTTTATGAAATAAAACGTGCTAGGCTACATTGAATTCACATCTTTAATACTTTCCTATAATATTAGAAGGATCCGATATTGTACAATTAAGACATACTTTTACCCTATATGACTTGCATACTTATCCATTACGGATTTTCATCTTATATTATGTTTAATACATTCATCATTTATACATAATAAAAATTTTATGATGCTACTTTTTTAGAATAAAAAATATCCATATTTGTTTGTAAAAAAACTAATGAGTTGGTATCATTTTATTCACTAGCATGGTGTGGACATAGACATTGTTTGTTTGTGAATAAATTAAAATCTAATTTGATAATGAGTCATTGGTTGAAATAATAAGGTTAAGACTAAAGGATCTTGAGCACACAAGTTTAAGTTTCACTTGTGTAATTAATGCGTGAGTGATTTGAATTGAATTATTTTTACTCTAACACTAATTTTTTTTTATTTATAACATGAAAATTAAATTATGGACAATTGAAATGAATAGAAATTAAAAAAAAAATGTAGGAGTGAATAGAAAATTTTCAATTAAAGTTGGGATTAGGGGATAAATTTTTGGGTTAGTGATTGAAAATGGGATTTACAATTTCTTTTAGTAAAAATGATTATAAATGATATGTAAAAAATAACAAGATAACATTAAATTAAATGATTGAAATTTGATATATGATAACATAGTGTAACAGTTTCATAGAATCCTTCTAGGATCACATACTAATTAATTTGTTTTCATTTTTTGCATACAAACACAAAATATTGTTCCAAGCTTTTGATCCTTGATATCAAATACAGGATTATGCAGCAGATTTGAAGTACTAACAACACAAACAATGGGCTATCATCAAGATTTGCTCTAATGAATTATGAGAAACATGTATGATTGCATATCTTTGATGCTATTGGGGGGTGCATAAATGATTAGTCAAATATTTTTGATACTTAAGTACATGTTCGATATGTTTTGAAAAGAAAACAAAAGAAAGAGAGTTCAAATAAAATTGCACACCATTGTATTTAACATGGACGAGGATACCGATGGGGCATGCATGCATGGCCATGATCATCATGAAGAATTATATAGCTTGTGTATATGCTGTCATCATTAACATCGGATATCGACATATGACAACATAGTTGAATTTGATCGGTTGAAACTCTAGAATTACATGCATAAGAAAACGAAGTGATTTTCAGCAATTTATTTTAAAAATGAAAAATGAAAAATTATTTTGGTTCCCCCCCAAAAAAACAATTAGTAATTTGAGCCCGAGTTAAAGGAGAAGAGAAGAAATGATGGAGGCAAGTAGGACCTGATGCGAAGTTTCTGGTAAGGGAACTTCCGGCAGAGTCAACTCCATTTTATGAATTTTAGGGACCTATTGCCCATTACCGCGTCAAGATTGTTGTCTAGGTTACCAGTTATCTGCCAGCAATGGTAATCTAGCTGGAAAGTGCTTCTACAATTTTCAAACTTGAACAATTTCTTTCTCTTGTGAAATTGATTTCAATGAAAAACAAGTAATATATACTTTTTTCCCCCTTATTTTTGTAATTAAAAAATAGCTTCCTTTAGAAAGTGGAAATTAAGCAAAATTACAGAAATTTCCTGTTAGGACAAATAGCAAGGAAAAAGATCACTACCAACTTACGAAACTAAAAAACTTAATCAAGTAGTCCATAATTTTTTTGTTGAGCAAAATGTTTAGAGATTCCAGAGACAACAAAGAAGGAATCTGTAAGGGGAAGTGCAACTTGGTAAACACAGGATCCATTTGATTCCTTATTGATATATATGAAGGATTGACAATCTAGAAATGGTCCCTAAAGAACCTTATTTAAATTCGGGGTGGTATCACTATTATTGATACGTTTAACTTACAAACATAATCATGGAGGAATCTATTCTTAGCATCGCGTAACTGATCCTCTGAGTTTAGGAGAATTCTAACGACAAACAAAATACTTCACTTCCAAGTTTAGATAATAGAAATCTGGGTACATATATTTCTTAATGTTGTTGGGAGGAAACAAAATTAAAATAAAGTTGAGTTGGTGCATGCACATGACATTTGCCGCCATACATGTGCACCAAACCACGCATCTTTCCATATTTGATTCATATCATAGGCTTAATCACTTTAAATAGACTTGAAACAACCGAGTTGGTTATTAAAAAAAAAAAAAGTGTGTCTTATTGTTAGGGTTACTATAACTGACGAACAAGACAGTGTCCTTCCATTGGGATCAGTGCAACTGAAACATACTGTTTTTTTTTTTTTTCTGCACATGCTTCTCTCTCATGGAAAGTGCTAATCCTACTCTCTTAAAATGCACGTTATTGACGTTGAATACATTGAAGTTAATCATTTATTGTTATAATTTTTAGAAAAATCATAGTTTAATTAGAATAGGAAAAACATATAGTAAACAATGGGGTTTGAATTTCAGATTTACTGAATATATAAATTGGATTAAGCGAGCGTTATCATTTTAAGCTTTAAATTGTGCTTATTTATGCATAACATGTGTGTTGATGATCAGAGTATATTAAAATTGTTGATGATGGGATAGAATATTGAGGAATTTCGGACAAGCTGGACAGAGGTAACATCTGGTAGGACCTCAAGGTCCTTTTCACAAGGTGAGTCTCCAAACAATTTTAACAACTACCAAGATATATGTATTGATTCAATAATATATATCCAATTGCACTCTCATGTCTCAGTGGAGGGAACCACTTAAATGAAGTTAACAGCTATTAGGGCCACTGCCACATTCCTTTATCTTTTAACTGTACTTCTTTTGATAATATGAAAAATGTGAGGTAAATTCTTAACAATCCCCTTAATCCATATGTAAAGTTTGAAGGTACTTTTACCGCAATCTATGGAGAATGAAGGAATTTGTGTACACCGGATTTCGGGTTTCAAACTTACTCAACTCGGAATGACTTTTGTATTTTGCATATAAAGTATGCATCCTTTCTAATTACTAATTTATACAAGTGATTTTTTTACCTTTCAATAAAGAAGAATTCAGGAGTCTTCTCCAAATTAGATCTAGTTTTATTTAATGGAATTGAGATATTGAATCGAGTGAGGATGCACTTATGGTTCAATGAATTATGAACATTATTAGAACATGTTCATTTGCTGAAAAAACAGAAAATTTGGAAGTAATTTAAAGTTTGTGGTGCTTTGTGCTATTCAGAGTTACATACATTGCATTTGCATGGTTGTCTATATAATTAATGGTATTTAGTGCTTTCCCTTTACATAATTATCAAATCTGGTTTCAAATTTTTTCCCTTGAAGTGATCGCCAGCTTTTCACTTTTAATGTCAAACATTTGCCAATAGCTTTTAACTGAGACTAAAGTTAAATTATTAATTATACTATACATTTCGGTATTTAATTTTCGTGCCTTATTTTATCTGATTGATTTTTTAAAGCAAAATTATACTTCACAATTATACTTTACATCACTATAGCACAGCAATATCAAGTTAAATTAATACAATGAATGAACTGATAATTAGTAAGTGTTGGATGCAGTGGTACGACACATTTAACTTTTAAAGAAAGAACATAAGTTCAAACCTTAGAAATAGTATTGTTGGGAGAGACAACCAAAAATCTCAAACATGAATAATACCAAAAATGAATGGACTAATAATTAAAATATATTTAAACAAAGCTCCCACATGATGAATCTTTATCAATATCATAAGGCCTCGCCCTTTACCAAGTTTATCAATGCATCATTGTCAATTTCACTGATTTTCCGCTTTGGAAAACACTTTCTCCGCTCATTCCTTCAACATGTCTAAAATATTAGTACAAGCTCTATTAACTTGGGTATTTGATAAATCATTGGAAAATTTTCATTTTATTAAAAATAAATTAAATATTTTAAATTTGTGTTGATATTCACTTTAACTTTTTTACTTAATATAATTTCTTTTTAAAAAGTGTTCAATAAGATAAGTAGGTGTGTATCTACTTATCACCTAATGTTAAAAATATTAACTTTTTTAAAAATAAATTTTCCTTTAAAAATGAATATTCAAAATATGATTTTTAACCAAAATTATTCAAATAATATAAAATATTATATTAATAAGTTTAAAAATAACTAATTTTTTAAAAGAATTGACATTTACTTTTATCAAACAATATAATTATATTCAAATACTTATATTTTACTAATTTACCAAATATTTTCTAACATAAATTCAAGATTTATAACATTTAATAATAAAAATTCAAAACTGAAATTTTCAGTTATCAAACAACTTCACAATGATTGAAATATGTTTGGAAGTTAAATTTGTAGTTTTCACCATCGAAAAGCCAAAAAAACAAATTTCTCTGGGGATCGCAACAACAAGCCTAGCCTTCATTTAATACTAACTTTGACCTACATCTACGTGAGAAACCCAAACAAATCAAATCCGAATTTCTGAATATCCCAGATTTGGGTGATCAAACCTTTGATATTTTCGAACTGCTACTTTAGTAAATTAATCAAAGTGAATCATCGAAAATACTAATTTTAATAAGGTATATATATAGATAGATATCAACTAAAGTGATGATGATTGTCGAAACCATTTTTTTGTTTGAAAACGGGTCGACTTTAAGATATGAAAATGGAGTCGCCACCAATCTTTTTGGAAGTGTGATTGGGCCACCTTAAAACATTTTGGTCTACGAATTTTAAGAAAACGGGTTCGGGAGTCGGTTACGCACAAGGAAGGATTAGCACCCTCGTGACGCCCATAATTGGTACCTAACTGATTAATTAATGTCCTAATATCGAAAATTTGAAAGATTTTAAAATACGATTCTTTTTATTTTAAGGGAAAAAAAACTTGAACAAAATATGAGCACTCAGACCCTCTTATCTCGAGGAAGTAAAATGTCACGCCCAGTGAGTTAGGGTACGGCATTTCAAATCCCCGAAATTGAGCTTGTCCTTTTGACTTTCAAAATTAACGTGTTTAAATCTAAGAAGGATACTCGGTTATTTGGGATCTACTGAAAAAATCGGAACCCAGTAAGTTAGGGCTCGACTTCCCAAAGTGCCAAACACTGAACATTGCCTTTGTTTTTTGAAATCCCTATCTCGAGATAACAAAACGTCCCATCCAGTGAGTTAGGACACGACGTTTTTGAATTATCGAGAATAAGTTTTTATCTAACCTTTAAAAAGAAAGTAATAGGTTCGTTAGACTCGAAAAGAGAAATCGAAACCCAGTAAGTTAGGGTACGATTCCTTTCGAACCTTAGAACACTGAGGGTTTGTTTATTTTGAAACGAAAACTGTAATGTATCGAATAAAATATGATATGATTTAAAAAAAATGTAAAATGAGTTGCTATGCTAATTTATTAAGCAACATTATGGTGATCGAACATGCATAACAATAATAAAGGTAAAAATAAAATATGATAAAAAAGTAAAATAAACAAACACAACGAAATAAAAGAAAACCGTAACATAAAGCCAATGATAATGATAATTATGAAATATACTAATAAACAAATAATAAAATGAATAATATGAATAATACAATAAGTTTTAAAAAAATAATGAAAACAATAATAATAGTACTAGCAAAAATAAAATGGTATTAATAAAAAGAATAGATAACAGTTATGAAAAATAGTAATGATAATGATGAAAAAAAGTTTAAAATAAATAAAAAATAATATTGATAATATAAATATAATATGAAAAAAATATTAATAATAAAAATAATAATGAATATAAAAAATCATAGTAATAATATTGACATTTAAAAGAAAATAGTTGGAGTAAAAGAAATAAAAGTAGATAGATAAAAAAATAGCCATAATAATATAAATAAATAATAAAAAAATTAAAGTAAACAAAATAATATATAATAGTAGTAAATATAATAGGAAGAATATGGTTGCAATAACAATAATATATATAAACAAATGGTAATAAAATATTTAAACAATAATTAATTTAATGGTAAAATAGCAAAATAATCGAAAAAGGACTAAATTAGGTTGAAAACAGAATATTTGGGGCCAATTTAAAACAAGAGAAGAATAAAGGGCTGAATCGTAATGCGCGCGTAACATTGAGGGGCCAGTAATGCAATTACTCCAAGCTCCTGAACACTTGCACCTGACCCAGGACTAAATCGAAGCGGTGCGCAAAACTCAAGGGCAAATTTAAAAAAAATAGGAAAAACTGAAGGGGGACGCAACTGAAACAACGACCCAAAAAAGGAGGGCTAATCGCGCAATTTACCCATTTAGGGTGAAATTGTGCAAATCCACTTGCGGAAGCAAGTAATTGCGCGGGGCCCATCCCTTTTTAGTGTTTAAAACCGAAAAACAAAACCATTCCTTCATTTCTTTCTCTGTTTCAAAACAAAAAAACCAGAATACCCTCCCATTTTTCTTGTTTTCTAGGGTTTGAACCCCCCAAGTCTTCTTTCGCCGTTCGTCACCATCGATTCGGCGACCAACCACGCGTAAGACAACGGCCTGGTAAGCCTCTTACCCCATTTCTTTACTGTTTTCGGATTTTTTTTTTTAAAAAAATGTAAAAAGCAAACCTATGAAACAGATATGATATTTGTATATATATTTGAAATGGGAAAAAAAAAGAAGGAAAAAATGACCGAGGACTAAAACCTTACAAATTTGACTTTTGAATCTTTTTTTGTATATGAAAATCTCTGTATTGCCTCAATATTCTTTGCGTAAATCGTGAAAAAAAACCCCATTTTACAGATTTCTACGGTGGTTTTTATAGCCCAAAATCCCCTCAAAATCCCGAATACAACGCCTCTGCTGTTGTTGGGTTTTCTCCTTTTTTGTAGGTGCAATATGGGGACGTGGAGGCGCCCGTTGCGGGGAGGAGCCGTGCAGCATGGGGAACGGCCTTGCTGGCGAGACGTGCAGCGCGAGGACTCGTCGTGGCTGCTAACGGCGCATGAAGACCCTAGAAGGCTAGGGTTTCCCGTTTGCTAAAGAGATTTGGGCCGTTTGGGCCCTGTAGACATTGGGTTGAGTTTTGGGCCATGGACCAGTTTTAAATTTGTTATTGTTTATTTTTTGGTATTGGTGTGGGCCTCGAGCTACTAAATTGGGCCTTACAGCTGCCCCTCTTTGCTCATTGTTGTGTAACAAGAATAGAGCAAAGACTATAAAAGGACCAATTTTGCCTGATTTTGGCCGAACTTTGACTTCTTGATCCTCGTCTTCTTCAAATGACTCCAACTCCACTGCAACTTGAACGGTATTGGAACTTCATCTTGATAGCTTCAACTTCATGAAGGCAGTATCCACTATCTTTTGATCTGCTCCACTGCAAACTCTGGGAGACAGGATCTCGATGTCTTCGATCCGCTTCCTTGCTATCTTCAGGAAGACTTCATTCTTTAGTTTGATCCACTGGGGAACAAAATCTGAAATTTTCAATTCTTCAGTTTGCTCCACTAGGGAACAAAATCTGAAATTTTCAATTTGCTTCCTTACTATCTTCAGGAAGACTTCATTCTTCAGTTTGATCTACTGGGGAACAAAATCTGAAATTTTCAATTTGCTTCCTTACTATCTTCAGGAAGACTTCATTCTTGATTTAATCCCTTTGGGAACAAAGTCCTGAAATTTTCAATTCTTGATTTGCTCCACTAGGGAACAAAATCTGAAATTTTCAATTTGCTTCCTTACTATCTTCAGGAAGACTTCATTCTTCAGTTTGATCCACTGGGGAACAAAATCTGAAATTTTCAAATTACTTCCTTACTATCTTCAGGAAGACTTCATTCTTCAGTTTGATCCACTGGGGAACAAAGTCTAAAATTTTCAATTCTTCTGTTTGCTCCACTATGGAACAAAATCTGAAATTTTCAATTCTTCAGTTTGCTCCACTAGGGAACAGAATCTGAAATTTTCAATTTGCTTCCTTACTATCTTCCTGAAGATAGTAAGGAAGCAAGTTAAAAATTTCAGAGTCCTGTTTCAGATTCTCATATTATTTAGAAGCTTCCAGAGTAATATGCGAAACTCCTTTTATGAAAGTGTTATTAGTCCATAGATCGTTATTTCAATACAAATGCTTGAAAAAGAACATAAGAAATGAACGAGAAAGAAATTATTCGGGAGCATAGCTCAGAAAAATAATTTAATCAAAAGATAACCCATGCAATAAAAGAAAATTGATTTGGGTGTATCTAAAAAAAGAATAAAGCAATCAAAGATAAGGAATCCAAAAATGGGTAAGATAGAAGTTAGGTGCCCCAGATATCGCAGCCTGAGCTTCTCTTGTTCAAACTTCTTGAGGATCATTTTAAACTCAATATGTGTTCAGGGGATCCGGAGTACTTTGTCAATGCCCCAAGACGTAACATTCTTCCTCATTGCTAATTCAGACATAGCAAGACTACTGTATGCCCCGCTTCTTGGTCAAAATTTGAGCCGCCCTTTTTGGGTTTTCAACTCAAATCCCCTTTGGTCTCAAAGCGCCCTTTGCGAGTTTTCGCCTTGGTCTCTCCTTTTTCTTTTTTTATTCTTCTTCTTTTTTTTGAGGCGCCCTTTACGGGTTTTCGCCTTGGTCTTTCCTTTTTCAAGTAAAATATCTCTTAACTAAACCTGAATTCACCGGATTGGGCAAGTCTTCACCATTCGTCTCGGTCAATATCAATGCTCCTCTAGAACAGGTCCTACATAAGTCCTTCTCAGTTCGGCATATGATTTTTTCTGAAATCGTTTTGTAGAAGAAAAATCTTTTTCGACATTAGGTTTCTTCGTAGAATTCCCTAAGATGAACTTCTTTAACATAAGCTCGCATCATCTGGCAGTGGCAAATAGCTTTTAACCTTTCCTTCGATTAAGTTTAATTGATAAAAACACTTCAAATCTATAAACCAATATGTAAGATGTTGCCCCGACAAAGGTCCTAGCCAACGTTCGATAATCATAGAGAGTAGTGATAGCTTCTTATGCCAATCTTTACAAGTCTCAGCCACTTTTTTTTTTGTGGCAACTTTTGTTGCACTGTGATATGCTGCTTGATCTTTGGACAAACTGTAAACTTTGACTTTGTACAGTTATTAAACGCGATCCTTTATGGCATTCTACTAGCATCTGATCTTTTCCTTCATTTTTTTGATGACTTCGACCTTGTAACATTGGCATATGAAGCTACTTCTATTCTCTTAGTGAAGTAAACGATGACTATGCCGATGAGTCGATATTGGCTAAAAGCTTTTGACGAGATTGACCCCATCACATCCATGCCCCACATATGGAAAATTTGTGAAGAACTGGAGTAGGCACATGAATCTTGTCTCCTTAAATTCAGCATTTGCGGAATGACTGATGCAATCCTCTTCCATGGTGGATCAACAGTGCCCCATCCTCTTGTTTAGCCCGCGTCTTATTAGTCCAGGCATGTCCTGATATGATCGTGCGAAAACATCTTTGAATTCTTGAAGATAACTCAATAATGTCTCGCCTTATTTCTGTGATGAGTTAGGCTACAATCTTCACTCCTTTCCTAGACTCGCAATATCCAATGACCCTTTGTAGAGTAAGGTCTGTTTTTCATCTTATTAAACCATTCTTAACAAGTCAGAAGATATGTCACAATCTCTATCATCTTCAAGGTCCTGAGATCCCCTAGACCCATATCTCGTTCAAAAAGGGAGTCAGTAGAAACGTCGCTCATGTCATTGATATCTGGGTACCTAGGTACGAAGGCAAACAAATCCAAAGAATAAATGATTCTAAGGATGACTATTTGGATAGTATGGTCACAAATAAAGAATAAAAGGATATTGGTAAAAAAATATACAGTATGAAAAATGAAAAAATATTCACTTAAGAAAATGCATTTTATTGAAATACAATATCAGACACAAGCCTATTTCACAAAAGGGTTCTTATTGCCTCTAGGCTTAAGGCAACAAGCATGTTTTAAATATTACTTTAGATCAGCTCTAAAAATACAGGGATCTCCTCCACAATCCCATTATTCAAAACACTCCCAAGTACATAAGGGCTTGGAAACTTCGTTTTCTGATTCCCTCTTCATTTTTTATTCCCCAGTGGAGTCGCCAAGCTGTCGAAACTATTTTTTTGTTTGAAAACGGGCCGACTTTAAGATATGAAAATGGAGTCGCCGCCAATTTTTTTGGAAGTGTGATTGGGCCACCTTAAAACATTTTGGTCTACAAATTTTAAGAAAACGAGTTCGGGAGTCGGTTACGCACAAGGAAGGATTAGCACCCTCGTGACGCCCATAATTGGTACCTAGCTGATTAATTAATGTCCTAATATCGAAAATTTGAAAGATTTTAAAATACGATTCTTTTTATTTTAAGGGAAAAAAAACTTGAACAAAATATGAGCAATCAGACCCTCTTATCTCGAGGAAGTAAAATATCACGCCCAGTGAGTTAGGGTACGGCATTTCAAATCCCCGAAATTGAGCTTGTCCTTTTGACTTTCAAAATTAACGTGTTTAAATCTAAGAAGGATACTCGGTTATTTGGGATCTACTAAAAAAATCGGAACCCAGTAAGTTAGGGCTCGACTTCCCAAAGTGCCAAACACTGAACATTGCCTTTGTTTTTTGAAATCCCTATCTCGAGATAACAAAACGTCCCATCCAGTGAGTTAGGACACGACATTTTTGAATTATCGAGAATAAGTTTTTATCTAACCTTTAAAAAGAAAGTAATAGGTTCGTTAGACTCGAAAAGAGAAATCGAAACCCAGTAAGTTAGGGTACGATTCCTTTCGAACCTTAGAACATTGAGGGTTTGTTTATTTTGAAACGAAAACTGTAATGTATCGAATAAAATATGATATGATTTAAAAAAACAGAAAGGCAACAAACAGCAGCAAATGGGGATTCGGGATTTGGATTATATTCTATTTTTTGGGGGATTTTAGGCTATAAAAGCCGAATAATCAACAGTGTAATGGGGGGGTCGATTTTTTTCTCTTTGGAAATACAGAAAAGCAATAGATACGAGTACAAAATACTAGAAATTTTTCAGAGAAAAACACTATAGACACTGAATCTTACAGAAAATTTTGACAGAAACACAAAGAAGGTTTATATTTTCTTTGTTATTTATGGTTTTTTTTAGTTCTATTTTGGGTTTTCTTTCATTCATTCTTCATTTTTTTTAATTTAAAAAAAACTGCACATATTTAAAAGAAAATACCTTATTGGCCGGCATCGGCGGCGTGAGAGAAGGTGGAGGGCTGCCGGACTAAGGGGATTCAAACCCTAAAGAGCATGAAAATGGGGATTTTGGATTTCGATTTTTTGAAACAGAGGGGGAAACGAAAGGGTTTCTTTTAAAAATGGCAGAATGCCTTTTAATTTTTCACCTTTTTTTTTTGGGTTTTAAAACGGCGAATTAAATGTTTTGTTTGGGAGGAGTGGAGACCATGCTTTAAAGGGGAAATTTATGCGATTAGCCCTCCCCTTTTGCGCCACTGTTTTAATTTCTCCCATTTCAGTTTTTTTTTCATTTAAATCTGCCTGAATTTGGTCATCACACGCAAATTGGTCCGCATTCAGACGTTGTGTTCAGGAGCTCGGAATAATTGCGTTTTCAGTCCCTACTCTTTGGCGCGAATCGTATTTTAATCCTATTTTGTTTTGATTCATTACAACTTAGGCTTTAAATTTCATTGTCATTATGTCATATTTTATTCGATACATTATAGTTTTCGTTTCAAAATAAGTAAACCCTCAGTGTTCTAAGGTTCGAAAGGAATCGTACCCTAACTTACTGGGTTTCGATTTCTCTTTTCGAGTCTAACGAACCTATTACTTTCTTTTTAAAGGTTAGATAAAAACTTATTCTCGATAATTCAAAAACGTCGTGTCCTAACTCACTGGATGGGACGTTTTGTTATCTCGAGATAGGGATTTCAAAAAACAAAGGCAATGTTCAGTGTTTGGCACTTTGGGAAGTCGAGCCCTAACTTACTGGGTTTCGATTTTTTCAATAGATCCCAAATAACCGAGTATCCTTCTTAGATTTAAACACGTTAATTTTGAAAGTCAAAAGGACAAGCTCAATTTTGGGGATTTGAAATGCCGTACCCTAACTCACTGGGCGTGACATTTTACTTCCTCGAGATAAGAGGGTCTGATTGCTCATATTTTGTTCAAGTTTTTTTTCCCTTAAAATAAAAAGAATCGTATTTTAAAATCTTTCAAATTTTTAATATTAGGACATTAATTAATCAGTTAGGTACCAATTATGGGCGTCACGAGGGTGCTAATCCTTCCTTGTGCGTAACCGACTCCCGAACCCGTTTTCTTAAAATTCGTAGACCAAAATGTTTTAAGGTGGCCCAATCACACTTCCAAAAAGATTGGTGGCGACTCCATTTTCATATCTTAAAGTCGGCCCGTTTTCAAACAAAAAAATGGTTTCGACAATGATCGTTAAAAAAGATAATGAATCTTCAAAGTAATAATATTAATTACACCAAACCAGAACGAAGCCGTGGATATTTATTTTGTTTAACAAAGATGAACTGAGATATAAATAAATAGTGTTATGAGTAGGTTGCAACAGCAACATACAATATTCAGTAGGATAGTTTACAATGTCATGTAATTATACACTTCAGACATGATCACCTTGCAAATTCATCAAATTTATATTTTATGTTATATATACTATTATAAGTGAAATGTTTCTTGGCAACCGAGCATATGTTTCCTTAGGGTTGGACAAAGACAATGAGATATTGAAGGGGTCCTACAAAAAAGGGCACATGTGATTAGAGATGTGACCCGCAGAGCACTGTATTAGTCTTCTGTCTTTAAACACTAATCATGGTTAGGGGTTTGGTTAGACAATGTAACCCACATCATATATTAAAGATTTTATGTCTTAGCCCTACTACTGCTAAATGGTAGGCTGCGATGGGATCACCAAACCAATCTCTTCCCTTCATTCAAGAGGCCCATCCTTTACCACATTGCTCGTCGCGTGCTTCATTTCTAACCATTGATCAGTACTATATGTGTGGACTTGAAACACAACTACTACTTTCACACGTTGTAAATACTTTTAGTAATTAATTTTGGAGACTGAATGGTTAATTTGTTTTAAATTAGCATATAATATGTAGAATATGGATTATTAAGTAAGTGAATAACTTAAATTTTTTGTAAAAAAGAAAATTGGAATTGTGAATGAGTCCATATCATTTCATTGTATCGAATATTATCAAATTTTAATAAAAATTAAATTTAGTACATCCCCCCAAGAAAAAAGGATTTCCCCTTTGAGATGATTGAGAGGAGAGGTGAGCAAGTTGTAAGTGAGAAGAAGAAATGAGATAGAGGAATTGTTAGGATGCCGTTCTGCTAAGTTCTAAGGGTCGCAAGTGAAAAGTGATGGTAACTAGACAATAGAAAAAGGAAGCTCTTTTCAAATAAGCTAAGAAAGAACTAAAGAATCTACGCAAAACTTCTATTTCATTTCTTTCGATCGGTTTACAAGTTGAGTAAAATGTATGATGCATAGGATAACAACGGAGAGAATCAACTAAAATTTATTAGTTTTATTATGTTTGGCTTTTAGAAAAAAATGTCAAGAAAGTTAGAGGAAAGAGTATAATTATTTGAACACCACAAAGAAGGTACAAGATATTTTGCCATTGAAAAAGATATATGGAAACCTCGGAATCTTTGGGTCTTTCCTACCCTTTATTTTTAGGATAAATCTTGATTTAATTATGGTGAATAGCATTTATGGAAGGTCTAAGATTATTTTAGAGTAATGAAAAGGTATATAGTTTAGCAAATTATGATTAAGAGTCCAAATTTGTAGGCTAATATGATCCATTTGTAATAATATCGACTGTTTCCTTTCTCCATCAAATCAACAATCAAGATATTCTGGGGATGAAATACTTTAAACCACTAGTTTAGCTCCAATACGAGTGGCTCTTCGACCGACACGCTTTTGGTTTTGCTCATAGATTCTCAAAATAGACCTGTGTTTTTGTAATTTTCTTTACAGTTGTTTGAAAGCTGGGCGGATCAAGTGTACATGAAATGACTGATTTTATCTGTCTCTAGTAATGGGTTCGGCCCATTTCTCCCTCTAATTTTTATGTTTGTGCTATGCCTTCAATTTATTTTATTTTTGCTTTATCATAAACGACCTAACTTGAATTAGGGATTTGCAGGTATGTTTAGTAGAAAAGTTCATCTTTTGCATCGGCTCTTTTATTTTTTTATTATGAATATCCAATCCATTTTAGTTATTCCTATGTATTCATTTTACTTCTAAGTGTAATATTTTTCCATGGAGTTTACAGGTATAATACTAACTATAAGTATATCTAGATTTAGGCAAAAAATATCTTATTATATGAAATTTGCATATAATGAGACATCAACTTGAGAGCTAAAAGTCCTAAAGCTACAACTTTTATCAATAATACCTTTTAGAGGTGGTTCATAGGCCGGGCTTTCAGTCCGACTTAAACATAATATTAATATATTTTATATTTTTCCCAAGTCCATCCTAATTTAAAATGGTTAATTTTAATCAATTTTAGGCTCGCTCATTTTTTTTTTGTAAAATATTTATATTTTTTCATATACTAAAATTTTTATATATAACAACCTAATTAGTCACAAAAATTTTTCCGTTATTCTGTTTTTGTTACCCAACTATGGAAATTTTTAATTTAATCATTAAACTATTTGGATTCGTTTTTTAGTCACTATGCTCTTAAGTATGAACCAACTAGATGACATAGTCGTTTATTTCCCAGAGAAACTACTTCAATGGTCCCTCAACTATGAGTGTGCTTTTTGTTTTGGTCACTCAACTATAAAATCTTTTCGATTTAGTCACTAAAATTTTTGAAATTAGATTTTTAGTCACCATGCTGTTAAGTTGATAACGAAAGTTTGACGCAGCATTTTCTTTTGTTGGCTTAATAACAAATTTCCCTTCAATATTTATATATTTTATCAATTTAGTCCTAATTTTAATAAAAATCAATAAATTTAGTCCTAAACATTCTTACTGCTAGTAAAATATGAGTTTTTTTTTTTTTCATCGGAGAACATCGTTTTAACATGAAAAATTATATAAAAAAACTTTTCAACGAATTATGATCTTTCTTGCGCTGCAAACTAAAAACGTTTGAGACTTTCCATGTTGGAGTAGCACTATTTTAATGTAAAGTGTTAAAAAATTTTAGTAAGAATTTATGATCTTTTTGGTATAGGAAATTGGAAACTTTTGAGTTTTCCTACGCTAACTAATACTGGTTAAGAGCATAAAAGAATAGGAAGAGAGAAAAAAATGGATAATAATTAGGATTAAGTTGACAACTTTTGTAAATGTTGAGGGCTAAAATATTAATTTTTAAAGAATTAGAGCTAAATTGATAGAATGTACAAATATTAAGGGCTAAATTTATTATTAGTCAATAAAAGGTCACATCAAACTTTTGTTATCAACTTAACGACATTGTGACTAATTTTTTTTTCAAAAACTTTAGTGACTAAATTGAAAAAAACTTAATTGGGTGACAAAAAAAAAAAAAAACACTCTCATAGCTAAGTGGCCATTCATGTAATTTATCTAAAAAAACAACCATGTCATCTAAGCTATTTTAGGCTTAATAACATAGTGACCAAAAAATAAATTCAAATAGTTTAGTGATTAAATTAAAAAATTTCATAACTGGGTTACCAAAATGGAATCATGGTAAAAATATAGTGACTAATTAGGTTGTTTACATAATTTTTTATAATATGTTTACATTATAATATTATATATTGTTATAAATTTAATTTTTATATGTTATATATTACATAATATAAAGAAAATTAAAAAAATCTGGACGAGTCGGACTTAGACCTTGAGTGCTTAAGCCTAAGCTCGAAACATGTTTTGAATAAGATTAATTTTTGTACCCAAAATTATTTTTTAAATCTAATATTTTTATCCAAACTTTCTCAAATTTCAACTATGACTCTAAGTGTAAATAAATAACTTGACTATTGAACAAGCCTAACACTAACCACATGTTTAAAAGGCGTAAAGTGTAAAATTAAAATTAAAATATACTTTCCCTAAAAAAATATATGTATATATACCATCGAATTGAAGCAAAATTCTTCAAAAACAAAAGGCTAAACCACGTAATTTATTGATTGAAGAATTACACTCATAACTTTTAATTATTTTAAAACAAAGGATAAAAAGGTATGATAAAGCTAGAATATGGTTTTCATGCTGTTGATGCCCCTGCAGGAGTGGGAATTAGTCCGCCAAACAGTCCTGGCCCTTAACACTTGATGTCCACTCTCCAGACGAAGGACATGCTCTACTTCAATCCCTCTATTCTTTTCATTGTTCGGTACCACTCTCGATAATGATTGGATCACATCATCTTTCAAGCACTCTTTCCGGTACTCAAAATTCATTTTCCAAAGTTCATGCCTATCCCTAATTGAGTCTGGAGTGCTCTGACAATTATTACTTGTAATTCTTAATTAGTAAATCATGAAAACTGACATTATTTTATATCTATCAAAGCTACGTAGTAGTTGGTAATTAAAATAAAATAAAGTAAAATAAAACATCTGAGTTACCTCCAAAATCCAATCAAGGTACTTGGCATTGTTCACATGGTAATTGACATCTAAATCATTCCATCCAGACTGCATGTAAAGAAAAAGACTTAAGCATATGAGTTGAGCCAACTGATTCTGATTATATATGTACATACCGTCAATCCAGTTTTGATGTGATCCATTGCCTCAATTTGGGGACATGAATATTTGAACGCTTCGACAATGGGCTCAACATCCACCCTAAGATAAGTTTTTATCTCGTCTTTCACTTCCTCCGGTAACTTGCATGTTTTTCTTGTGTTCTTATTCATCATCACAGCTAAGCTGCACATTCCCCGCAATGAACTAAATTATAATATATATAAACACATCACAGGTGATTAAAGGGTAACATAACAAATTTTAACCATGAAGCTCGAACTAGAGTTTCGCCTGTGTTGATGTCATTGATAGTCCAATCAAAACGTACACCGGTCCTTCCGGATGCACAAATCCAGTGGAGTATCTGAACAACCTCACCCCTTCAAAACCACAAACACTCTTTGATTCATTTTTCCACATAGTAACTCAATCATATACAGTAATAAAAAACTGATTTGTAAATTAATAATGTTATATTGACAAGTTTTAACTAACCAACAAGGATATCGATCCACCTCGACATGCATGCCACGAAAGACCCATACCAAGTCCATTTTACGCATTTCCGGTGTTATACCGAAACTTGTATCGATTGTCAGACCTAATTTCTTGGCATAGTTCAGCGATGCTTCCTATTATATATACCAACAAATAATCAGATACAATCAATTTGATTTTATAGATCAGCTGATGTAAACAAAAGATGATGATTTGAACGTAAACCTGTAAATAATTCATTATAGCCTTTGTTGACATTTTATATTCAGAGTCGATCTCGAATGATCTTACACTAACATTCTGCTGGAAAACCAGTCCACCTTTTACCAATCTTCCTGCCACTGTCAAAGGTTGCAACAAACGTAAGACTCTTATCTTTCATCATGTTAAGAAGAAGAAGTTGTCGTACCGGATAGTGAAGTGATCTCCTCATTTTCCATTTCTTTTATCACTGAGGGTACTCGAATCTCACCATTAAGGGCTGGTTGAGCGTGCAAATTGATCTTCAAACTACAGTTAATAACACTAAACCTAACTCTCTTTTGGATCGCATTTGAAGTTATGTTGACTCGTTGCAAGGAAACCTTGGATTTATTCCATGTTGAAGCAGAGGGTGGCATGAAGAATCTAGACGTTGCCATTATATATTTAGATGGAAAACAGTGATCTTTGATGAATATTGGAGGAAGCAAATGTGACCAAACCTTTGAGTTTGAAGGACAACTATACATCACACACACACATATATATATATATGTAATGTACATCAAACCTTTGGATTACATATATATATAATATATAAAAAAAAGGAAACAAGCAATTTGCAATATTAAAATTAAATAATGTAGAACAATAAAGTTAAATAATACTCTACTTCAGTGATTACAAGATCTATAGAATATCGTTATATTAATTTTCTGACTTTGACATTGATTTTTATAATTATTTAAACTTGAATTCAATAAATTAATATTATCAATTTAAATATTATTTATTTTTTAAATTATTTTATGGAAAGCACGTACATACCTCTAAAAAATATTGCTTTTAATATTATAAATTTGAATTTAAATATAATAATTAAAAAAAGTATTCAAAGTAATTATATTCAAACGAATAAAATACATTACACTTATAGTCAATTTTAATTATAAAAATAGTTTTTATTTGTCATCTAATATACACACACAAAATATTTTGAATGTCACACAAATGAGTAGAAATATATTCACAGATGTAAATACTTTAATATTTTCAAATAGGTAATTTTTTTTAATTTAACAAAAATCCAACTTCTTTTACCTTGATTTTTAAATAATTGTCATAATTTGACGTAAATTAGAACTTAAGTTTTCATTTTTGTATAAACATGTAATTATAACTAATTTTTTTATAATGGAGGCATATTTTAAATACAAAAACGAGATAAAAAAAATTTAAACATCAAAATATAAAAATAAATGTAGTTCACAACATAAATCAATTTTTATATATTAGCTTTAATATTGAAGCATTAATATTTGGTATTGTTTATATATATATTTTGTAAGAGCCCAAATTTGTCCGGGCCCGATTAACAAAACCAAATATAAAACCAAAATTAATAAAGTCCATTTTTAAAACAGTCCAATACAAAAAAATATGCACAAAAGGAAACGGAGGCCCAATAAAGCCCATTACAAAATTAAATCCTAAACTTGCCCAAAACCCATTGACCCAATAACAGAAATTGGCCCAAATGGCCCGAAACGTTTTGAGCCAGCAGAAATCCTAGGGTTTCCACCAGCACCGCACACAGCCCCAACAGCAAGCCACCCCGCGCCATGTCGCCACCGTACGGCCTCCGTACGCCACCCGCGTGCCTCCACGTCGCCTAGTACCTGTGAAAATAGCCAAAGATACAGCGCAGCAAGAAAAAAACAATTGTATTGGGATTTTTATTTTTTTCGAATTGGTTATAAAAACCGAAGCAAAACAATTGTAAGCTACACGTTTTTACAAAATATAGAATCAAATACAAGAACAAAAAACTTTGAAACGAAAAAAGAGCATACATTCAAGCCAATACAGAGGTTGCTTTCGATTTCGGACTCCATTTTCTTTTCCGTTTGCTTTTTAATTTTCTTTTTACTATTGCATGTGAAAATAAAAAAGAGAAAACGAAACCTTACCTTACGAATACGCCAGGGGTTTCCTCTTGCTTCGTTGAAATCGTGGCTGAGAGGGGATCTTAAGGCTGAAAAAAACATTCACCAAGGCTCGAGTTCATGGGTGGATCGGCGTTTGAGGGGATAGAGCTGGTTCGGCCGAATGGGGAATAAAAGAATGGGGCTAGGGATTTGATTTAATTTTTATAAAAGAATGGGCAGATTGCCATTCAGTTTTTTTCAGGGTTTAATAACGAGTAAAAACGGTGCCGTTTAGGCATACGAACCGAGCGCGTGACCCAACCTGGGGAGGATCAGCACGTTTTCCATTAATGGGGGAATTTGTGCATTTAGTCCTCCCTCATTTCCTGATCTTTCAAATTATTTTATTTTCGATTTTTTAATTTTGCCCTAGAATTTTGTTGCGGTTGCATTTTGGTCCATTCGAACGACGTCGTTTTTGGCCAGGATCCGCGCGTTGACCCGACCCGGGGCAGGATCCGCGCGTTTTTCCTTTGATGGGCTGATTCCCCTTTTGGTCCTTCCGCATTCTTTAGTTTTTTTTAATTAAGTTTTATTTTATTTTAATTTGGCCCTTAATGTTTGTTCTGTTTTTATTTTGGTCCCCGTTTAAACGCTGCGTTTTCGAGGCTTGGAACATTTGCTGGTTTAGCCCCTAATTGTTTATGCGCCATTTAATTTGATCCTTAATTTTGTTTAAATCATTCCATTTACTTATAAAGTAGCCTGTCAGTTTTATTATTATTTCAATTGAGTATTTTCTTAGTCTTTGTTTGTAATCTTTGCAAATTTTTTTATGGTATTTAAATTTATTTATTATTTATTATAGAAATTGTTTTGATAAATTATTTTATTGATTTTATGATGTTTTAATTGGTTTTATACTTCCATTTGTACATATTTTAATTTATTATATAAATACTTAATTTCAAGATCTTCTTCTATATGTTACTCCATTTTAAAAAATTGTATTATATTTAATTCGAATACTTTTATACACTATTAAATTATGCTTACATGTATACATTTGTATTAAAATTATCTTATTATATACATATACTATTGATTTCATATTATTTTATGCATGTATTCTCTTTTTAAATCTATCTATGTATATATTATATTTCAAATCTATATACACATATATATATATATATATAATTGTTCTTTTAAGGATTTTATTTTTAATTATGTTTTATTCATTTCAAACATTCTTCTACTATTTTTTATATACACATTATCTGTTAAGTTTTTTTTTTTTTGCATTTCAAATAAAAATATTTGGTTTTTGATTATTTTATATATATCCTATATTTCCAATTTCTTTTTTCGTAATAGCTACTTCATAAACTAATTTGTAAATTATTATATGAATTATAGTTTATTTTTCAAATTGTTTCATAAATTGTTGGTTTCCAACTCCTTTTTCTTTATTTATTTTAAATTCATTTGTTGTCATTTAAAATTGGTTTTCACACTAATATGCCTTGTAGATTACTATATCTTTTAGCTTATTGATCTGTGATTGTTAAAGTGGGTCTGTTGAAATAGTGTATGTCATAATAGCTATTGTGTGTTTGTATATGTAAATTGTTTGTATCATCACCATTCATTAGTAAAACGTTGAATTCATATATTATTTTATGTTTAATGTTATGCATATGTTTCTTGGTATTGTTTTGTGATTCAAATTTCAATATATTTAAACTGTTAATAGATGCTTCGCCTTATCCCGAATCGATTAATGCATTTTGAGATTCGGTTTTATAATTGCTTAGTAAAAATTTTCAAAATAAGGCAATATTTCGTATTTGGAAATTCGAGAAATCGTGCCCTATTGTGCTGGGTTTCGGTTTTCCGTTTGACCAAATAACCAAATATCCTTTTAAAATTTTGTCCATGTTTTCCAAAAAAAACAAGGCAATGTTTCGTGTTTGGAAATCCGAGAAATCGTACCCTATCGTGCTGGGCTTCGGTTTTTCGTTTGTCCAAATAATTGAATATCCTTATAAAAATCTCAATGCATGAACTTTGGAAATCATGAGAGAATCTCGGCAGCAAGGGTTTGAAACGTCATATCCTATCGTGCTGGATGTGATATTTTATTCCTTCAGAATAAGAGAATCTCAATATCCAATTCGACTTATTTAAAATTTTTTAAAAACGAAATTTCAAAATCGTTTCAAACTTTTCGACATTAGGACATCAATTAATTAATTTGGTACCAATTTTGGGCGTTGCGAGGGTGCTAATGATTCCTCGTACGTAACTGACTCCCGAACCCGTTTTCTTCTTGAAATTCGTAGACCAAAATTGATTTCTTTTAAAAATAAAACAAAATGTTTTATAGGTGACCCGATCACACCTAAACAAAAAGGATTAGTGGCGACTCCATACTTCATTTTAAAGTCGATCCCCGTTTTTTCAAACTCAAAAAAAATGGTTTCGACATATTTAAAGTAATTTCAGTAGTAACATGGAGGTTGTAGACTCTATTATGAAGCTATTTTAGTTGGATTGTAGCATTGGGAAGAATTTATGATAGTAAAACAAAAAATGATTAAATGTAAAACGCATGAAGATGCCAAAGTACTATTTATTGGTTAGCCGAAGAGATAAGATGGGATAAATAACCTGCCTTCCCTACATTGATCTGCCCCTAAATCATTCTCACGCAAATTTTAAATTTCCGATTCATATGGGAAACCAGTGATACGGCTGCTGTATTAACTAAAACAGGTGTGGACCGTTTTAATTAATGTGTAACGTAATTTCTCCGCATGCTTATAGATTAGACTAAAATTAATTTTCTTTTATCTGTTATCTATGTATTAATTAAATTATATTTAGTTATTTTTTAAAATTTTAATTTATGTTATGATTACGGAATTAAAATATAATAATATATAATTTTAATTTTAAACGTGAGTTTAAATAATATAAGTATAAATAAATAATGTTCTTACGTGAGTTTTATTACACAGTGCGTATTATTTTTCGAATCTAAAATTTCAAATGCAAACTCTATTAAGTATTAAGGATTTTTAAAAAAATCCAAGGGAGCTCCATTGGTGAAGAAATAAACTTTGTGCCTAATTTTTCTTCCCTATCGTTACTAGCAATATATACATATATATATAATGTGAACCAAAACCAAACCCTTTTCTCCTAATTTTACCAAACTTCTACCAGTACACATTAAATTTGG
Organism: Gossypium sturtianum; assembly: GCA_025698515.1. Taxonomy (NCBI): domain Eukaryota; kingdom Viridiplantae; phylum Streptophyta; class Magnoliopsida; order Malvales; family Malvaceae; genus Gossypium; species Gossypium sturtianum. The sequence goes on along the minus strand of CM046955.1, from coordinate 160,184,168 downwards.
TGGTAAATAATACAAATATAGAAAATGCTACTCTATATTTTACATTTTAATTAAAAAAAAGTAAAATAATTTGTGTAAAAAAGTATACTAGAAATTCAATCACACGCATGTGTATTGAGACCACGTATTTAAAGCACAAAGGTGCATTTGAAAATAACATAAAATAATATTCAACCAAAGCATTTGTAAGTTTGCATAAATATTGCTCTTTACTATTTATATGTAGAATACATACAGATAGACTCTCGAGGTGGTTATGTGAGATTTGATTTTTGCCTGTACTAGGATTTTAGTAATACAGCATATAGAATTGAGGTGTTGACAGGTATGTTGCATTTGCTTGGCAAAAAATGCAGACAATGATGAGCTGAGGGAGCTGCCATGCGGAGTGTGTAAATAGGTGGGTGAAATTCAATGCCTCTTGTCCCTTATGTAAAAGTGATGTTGGTGGTAGCAGCACTGCTTCACCATTAGCTTGGGAAAGCGATGGACGAGACACCAGTTGAAGATGGCACAATGTCTGGGCGTGTCTCATCTTTTGCTGCTTGTTTTTTGTAGCATAGCCGGGTCTCTATTTTTTTTTTTCTTGCCACGTAATTATTTAGATCGGTCTTCCCTTTACCAGGAAAATTTCAACTAAATTTGAGACAGGCGTTAATAGTCAGATCAAATTCTAAGTTAATATGTATGCTATGTTTTTTAATCCTCAATCAATCCTGTTAATGTACACACTTCAACATTTTGACATTTCAAAAAATACCTACCTCAACTTTGCATCTAGCTCCAACTTTTACTGTTTTGACATCAATACAAGTCCGTTAAATAAATAAAAAGATAAAGGGTAGGGAAAATATTACCATCTGAAAGCTAATTATACTTTTTACCTATACTCTCCAGCATTTCGCATGATGAATCATAATAATTAAGAATGAACTTAATTTAATTGCAATTCAAAATTTAATGATAAAATCACGCAGCATCCACAAGGGCAACAAAACTAGTAATTTAATGATCAGCGCCACTCGTTTCGACTCCATTGGCAAAATTTTCCACGTTTATGTATTAACAAATACTACATTTATGATGTGACTGACTGACCAAGTTATGAAATGGGCAAAGTACAACATGCTTCAAACATTCGCCTCTCTTCTACGCTCACCTCAATATTCCTTTACCAAACAAAACTTTCTATAGCGCCTCAAAGTTTGTGGCAAACCATGGAGCCCAGCTCTAAGGATCGCTCAACCAAATGGTGAGCAATTTTAAAGCGATAATATTTTTATATATATTATACATATACTCAACCCTAGACTCATTAATGAAAAAAAAAATTATACACATTTGCAAAAGGAATGCATTTCATAATCAATAAAGGCAAAGAGAAATCTGATCTCACGGGATAGCCGTGGCTTTGCATAACTTCTAAGATACTCTCCTCTTTCCACGCCTGCCAAGGGCAATCACCCTTTGGTCTGCCATTCCATGCACATTTGAGTTTGAGCTCTGATGTCAGTTGATGCAAACAAGCGAAGCATCACCTTCAAATTTTAAGGTTTTTAAATGCTTCTAGCTTTCCATTTGATGTAAAGGCGTTTCCACTTTGAATGATATCAGGACCGTTTGCACCCCCATTCAAGGGAGTTTCAGTATCCAGATTGTTCAAGGAGTTGTTCACAGCAGAGCTACGACTACCTTCAAAGTAGATAGAGTACGGGAAGTACTCTGCACATCTCACTTTCCATCCTGCGGTATAAGACAATTATCAGACCAAAGGCGTTAATTCCTTCAGCTTGAGCAATCTTTACCACAGACAATTAGCCTTTCCAGAAGAGTAGAAAGCATTATCAATAGCAACAGACATGCATATTTCCACTATTTGCAGGATAAATTTCCCGCATATACTCAAAAAAGGTTTTGGAACTCCTGCAATAGCTGAGTGCTATATACAGACCAAAACATAAGACAGCAAATGAGAACAAAAATTTGAATAACGAAAGTCTTAAGCACAAATATATCCCTTCAAATTGTCTACAGGTTACAGAATTTTACTTCAATTATCTAATAAGACACCTACCAACTAAAGCAGCCATTTCTCAAGTAATTTGGTCACCATAACAAGAATTGAATAATCAGTGATAAATAGGAGTAAAAACTGATCATGAAGTCCAACTTTCTTTAAGATGCAAACAATATCACAACATCCACATTTTGAAGATTAAAGACCATGTACTAACAAAAACCAAAAAGCCATCAGAGCTCATAAGATTTACAGAATCATCGATTGATGTTGAAACCATAATTTTCTCTTATATTTTTTTAAAGAATCCTAATATAGTGTAGTTCTTTGGGTAGCTAATCTACAACATTTGATAACAGAATGATGATATTTAATATCATCGAAATTCTTACTAAAACACCTGTAAAAGTAATTCATTTCCTAAGAAGTTAATGGAGTTAAATTCAAAATTTTTTAGTCAGCATAAATTTATGTGGAGAACTGTAACTTACTCAAAGCAGCATCTGTATCAATAAGAACATTGTCTAAGAGTTTATGGACTGCAATACAGTCCTTGAGTTTCCACTCCATTACCGATCCAAGTGCTCCATTCCTGGATAATAGAAACAGAAAGGGGCAATTAACCTCGAGAGAAAGTTGAGATGCATGGAATACATATCACACAGCAGAAACTTATTACGTTGGCACAACTTTATTGGATGAATCTTCAATTATCTTAACAGCCTCTAGTTTCTTGGTGGGGTCCAAGGTATATAACATTTCTGCGACTGCTGCTCTATGCATCAAGGAATCTGAAGAACAGAAAAGTGAAACATTATATGACTATACCACCTACCTCAAGAAGCCCAAAATGCATCAAGTTAAATAAGCTTAGAAATACCTTCATGATTACCAAGGAAGATTTTGTTTGCCTCACTGAGAGTTTTCTCATGCAATTGACTGGAGAAAGAGAAAAAAAAAGGGGGGAATTATGCATCAGGGATCAAACAAATAATAACAGTAATACAACGAACTCCCACTTGGAGGAATAACTATCACAAAGCCATTTCTAGAAAAACCTGATGGAGGGACGCTCAGCTTCCAAGACACTCCACACAAGTTTTTCTGCATCAGACACCGGAGCGGGCATTGAGCTCACTTTATGGAAAAATTTGATCTGCATTACATAAAATTCAAATGAGCCATGTAAAGACTAGATGACTTTGTATCTATGTACAAAAAAAGAAGGTACTTGTACTTTTGCAAGATGGTGCACAATATAGCAAGACAGATTTTACATACCAAGCAGCAATGTGAATCCGGATTATCAGCATCCAACCTTAGCAGTTGCTTTACAGCCTTTAGGAAAAAGGAACAAAAACAATACAAACATATTATTATGAGATCATGAAATAATAGAAGTACAAGTGAGCAAAAGCATTGTTCTTCAATTCAAAGATATGTCTACACATTCTTTGAGACTCTGTTTGGGAAGATGACTCTGAGAGAGTGGACTAGGACTATGAGAATGGAATGCTCCATACCATGTACAAATTAGTTAAAATTCAACATAAGAAGATGAATTTCAAATTCACACATTCTATGGGTACTTCAAATTCACCATTAAATAAGATTCAACAGATCCATGAATTTTAAAACAATCAAGAGTCAATTTTCAAGTGTTTTATAACATAATTTACACTAAATCCAAAATCCAAAATCCCTTCTTTTAAATTCAAGTTACAAACACAAGATAAGGCAAAGATGTTTGGTTTTAATGATGCAGTTTCATTACTCCAACCAAGTATCAAGGCAACAAGTGAAAATGAGAAGGGGGCTTCCTAACAGAGTAAACTGATCCAAATTCTTAATCCACTTGGTTACATTTAAAAATCAGTTCTAGTTGCTCAAAGACAAAGAGAAGAAACACAATCATGTTCAATGCAAATATAAATACCTGAAAGGCAAGCAAAATCTTCTGCTTTCTCATATTTACTTCAAAAGAAAGCAAGTGTGTCTCCAAAGAATCAGGTGAGTTCTTCTGAAGCAACTTCAAGTACTTTGTTGCTTCCGACAAGGGATCATCAGTCTATAAAATATATAACATTAAACAGAGACCTAGCTTAATAGGCATTAGAGACACATTTTTACAGCAAAAGAGGACTTCAATCAGGAATCTAATGCATATATATAAAGAAGAGAGACAAATCTAGATAACCTTCAATAATTTTTCTCCATAAGGATCTGGATCTACAGGTTTAATGTGTCGTTTCCCAGACTTAGACGTTCCGCTAGCACTTGATCCTTCATTTTTCTCCTCTGCCTCCTAAAATAAAGCACAGCATTAGATTAAATCATCAAATAAATGTTATCCAAGAATCATCAAATAAAGCTGATATACTTTCTTAGCTCGTTCTGCCTTCCTCTGCTTTTTCATTTTCTTTTTCTGAGTAGCCTTTGAAGTGTTGTCCTCTACTTCAGCTGGTGAGTTCAAAGGAGAATCGTACAACTTTAGGTAGCATCTGCACTTCAAAAATAAGTTAGGAGTTGAAGCACTCATCAATTTTGAGCAAAGGTTTTCTGAAAAAAGAGACACCGCATGGGAGCCAGACAATGATTCAATCACAATAAGTATTAACCCAATTTATGGTCTATCACAGTATCATCCACTCCCTTTCCACCATACAATCATTAAGAATCAATGCAGAAGTGCTAAATTAACAAATAATTCTTGCTACAGTAAAGTACAATTCTCTATCCTTAACCCAACAGAAATCCAGGAACCATCTTCCTCTCATTAAACCAGCCACAATCTCAAATTGCAACTTGCCCACAAAAATAATTGCTTCTAATAATATCATAATAAAGGAACAAAAATTACCTTCAAGAAAATTTTCATACAGCAAGGTTCAGACAATGCATTGTTGCAACTTTCAACTAACACACAATGAATGCACCTGAAATCTATGCAATCATCCCCCCATTCCCCAGAAGGCTAAAGCAAAAAGAGGCAAAGACTGACGACAATGGAGTCTGAATTTTAGAAATAGGAGATAAAAAATAAAATTGAAGAAGGTTTTAAGCTTGCAAGAGGAAAACCATAAAAAGCAGGAAAAAGAAGTTCATAAAAGGATGAAGGTATACAAAGTTCAAACAAGAAGATCAACAAGATGCAGGAACCGGCAACTGGAAGATCATTGAATCAACTTCTCATCAATAATGCTGGTAAATTTTTTTTTCTGTCACAAATGGTAGCTACATTCTTACCATTTTGTGTTGAAAAACTAGTTTGGTCTTTATATTTAGGAAAGATTATCACAAATGTAGAAGACAAGGTCACCAAAAATCAAGCGCAGCTTTGCTACCACAGGCGCACTTCATTACAACCTCACTTACAATCTTTATGTGCAAGAAGAAAAAATGCAATCAAAATGATCAATAATTCAGGGCGGTTTTCAAATCAAAATTCAAACCCAATGTAGGAAAAAAGAAAAGATCAAGCCCGGATAAACCTTAATTGATTAAAAAAAGTAAGGAATCAATCACTCAAGATCGATCTTCATTCTTCTTTGATTCAAAGTGAGGAATCAGAGACGCAAGAAAACAAGATGCATAGAAACGATAACATTGTCACAGATAATCAAACAGAATAAGTCTACTATGAATCCCTGAAAAGCTAGCAGATCAAACAAAATGCTTCACCTGATGGCACCAGCTGCTGCTTTGTGAAAATAAGCATGGGAATGCAACCGATCTTGAAATCTTAGCATATCAACATATGCACGCAGTGTCATTTTCCGTAAACAATAAGAATGGAAATCAAATTGATCTTCAGTAATATCAGCATAGTGCTTCTCCACAGCTAAAAATTTCTTTAGGGCCCGTCCAAGATCACCTTGTCGAAAGTAGCTTTCACCAGAAGCAAGTTCATACCTTCAAAACATGAACAACAGTCAGTAGATGTATTCAGATTATAATAAGAGACAGCAATACGCCCAAGGCAATAAACAAAAACAAACCACATGCACTGCATGTCATGAAGGTTGTTGTGCTGGTCTCCATCTTTTGTGAACAATACAGCAATTTTTTCTGCCAAAGCCACCTATAAGAGTACAAAAAGCTTGCTGAGTGTACAATAATAGCGATAGAGACAAATATCAAATACAAAAAAAAAAGATGGGGGGGCAGCTTCAGAACCTGATCAGCCTGCAACATACGCTTGACAGATTCACTGTTTATGTAGCGGTCAGCAAGATCCATACACCTAGCTTCATCTGCCAATGAAGCCGCAGCTACCAAATCACCAGCATGTTTCAATATCCGGCTCTGTGATCAAAGCAGAAGCAACTAATATACACCTACAGCCAGCTTCAAGAAAATTCCAAGAACTTTTCTAGAAGACAGTAAAAGAAAAAGGCTCATAAAGAAGCTATAGCCATGTGGCCAAAACCCTATAAGCAATAAAACCCCCAAAATCCTAAGAAAAGAGGTCATATACTTGGCTCATGCCCATTAAGATTTATTTTCCTCAAGAAAAACTTGTTTCCATTTTATATAAATATGTACAGCAACTTCGCACAATTTAGTGCACGACAAATAGACAATCAAGGTCAGCATCATGGTAAGTGACAAGTCTAACAAGCAAGTAATAAGTCCAAGGAAATATCTTGAAGAGTTCTCAAGCAATGATATGCCTCACGAAATGTGAGCCGCATCAGGCAAAACAAAGTCAAATACAGGAATACTAGAAATTTTTTTAAATGATCCACCTGAAAAAAAAAATTAAAAACAGGCAGATGAAGAATGCAAAAATTTTAAGGTTGATGACAAGAACAAACCTTGACAGAGTATAAATCAATTACGGTTGGCGTGTGCTGTATAGCCTCATCAATTTTTGAAAGAGCAATGTCATACTGTCCTCTTCTGTCATAATGCTGCATCAATAACTCTGAAGTTATTCAAAGGAAAACGCAAAAGAAAGCACCAGATATTTATTGCAAAGAAACTGACCATGGCCCATGGAGTGAGGAAAGCAGATGGTTACCTACCTGAGCCAAAAAGAACAAAATCCATAAAAGTGTTGAAGGGGGCTCCTTCTCAGTCCTGACATCAATATGAAACACAAGAGAGCAAATGACTCAGCATAATACCAAATGTGTGGTTGTGTATAAGCAAACAAACAAAAAACATATAGGACTTCACACACAACCATGTAAAATAACCATTATGTACTCATTTAACAGATAACGAATAAACAACTGAGAGAGGATTTGACTAAACAATAGGCTGTAATAGATAAATAGCACTGGACCAAACCCAATATCTAAACATTTTAAAACTCTTAAGACTTGCTACAATATCACACAACCACCTGAAAGTATATATTAACTCTACGGGTAGCAAATCCAAGTATTTATTTGCTTTAAAGACGTATTATACTATTAAACATGGCTTGAAAGCATATAATACCTATCAGGGTATCTCCCGTCCCCACTAATTGAATGCTCCAGCTCAAGAATAAGTTGCTCCAATATGTCTGCCTGTAGAAGTGTCAAAAAAGCAAGAAACATTAGTCTTAATATCATGTACCCTACTAGTTGGCAAGTAGTGTAGGCTAATATTTAAAATCTTAATTTTAATTTTTAAATGCAAGGAAACTTACCTTGCCGGGTTGATCATACAAAGGAGAAAGATCTGAGAATAAAGAAGGAACACCCTGAGAGAATAGAGAAAATATATCATTATTTCACCCAATAAGGTATAAACAGCAGTAAAACTCATCTGCATACATACCTTTGTTAGAAGGGGCTTAATATAATTAGCTGCAGCTGCACAGAACTTGTCTCCTTGCAAAAAATCAAGTGGTATCCTCTAAAAAACAGAGTTCGAATATATAAGTACTGTAAAATTCATCAAACATCATAAAGAAAATAGGCATTGCATGATGTCACAGCAACAAATAGAATTGTCATGCATTAATACATAACAAATGTGAGTTTACAGGAAGAAAACTATTCAATTATATCCTCACAGAGAGAGCCAAATTCTAAAAGCTCTAAAATTTGACAATTTATTTTATCCATGCAGTAAGGAGGTCATGTCAACTCATGGTCGTGTACCCACCCTTAAAAGCGCAGCTTAACTAAAAGAAGAAAACAAAGATAGTCCTTACTAAAAAGAATTAACTCTTGAATTTGTGATGCTGCCATGTCACCTTCTAAGGGTTGACTGTAGCATTTTAACCATCTAGAGTTCTTACTGTTGTCACATCAAGACATCAATTTACTAACACGGCAAAAAATACAACCATCTTTTTTAATATTATTTCAGCATATCACTGGATTCTTCTCATCACATTATTTCTTAGGTTTAACCTATAAATTGGTACCTAAACTATAAAATTTTTCCCATTTTGATACCTAAACTTTTTTTTGGTCACAAGTGATACATAAACTACTTTTTTTTCTCATGTTGGTACCTCTATTAGTCCAACCATTAGTCAAACCGTTAAGTCTATTTTTAAAAAAGGCTTAACCCATAAATTAGCACCTAAACTATACCATTTTTCCCAAGTTGGTACCTAAACTTTTTTTTGGTTACAAATTATACCTAAACTATTTTTCTATTACCCATTTTATAACCAAAATATTATATTCATTAAAAAAATTCTAACCAATATTAGACAGCCACTTCATATATACTTTAAAAAAAAAATTTAATTCTTCTATTTTATTTTTTTCTTTTACATTATTTTTTCTTTATTCTTCTTTTATAATGTCTAGTAATGCCAGTAATGCTCGAAATTTGCTCTCCCAAGATCGAGATGCTGGTGATTAATTCTGTTTTCGAACTTCACCGCCTGCTTACCCAACCTAACGGATCGAAAAAGTTCTTTCATCGATCAAAACCAGTGTTTTCAAAACCGGCTAGGGTACCGGTCCAGAAATAAAGGTTGAACCAATTAACCCATAAACCAATACAGACCGGTTGAACCAAGCTAAAACAAATTGGTTGAACTGGTTTTCTCTATTTTTTAAATGTATATTTTTATTTTTTATGAATTTTTTAATAATTTATTTAATCAAACCGAGAACTGATGGCCCAACCAGTTTAACCATCAGTCTGATTCTAAAACCTTGATCAAAACCATGAAGCCTAAAATGCTGACACTTGTAAAAGAAGCCCAAGATGGGAGGAAGAAGAAAGAAAAAAATATAAAGTGAAAAGCAACAATATATATACATATATATATAGAGAGAGAGAGAGAGAATAATATTTTTTGCCTTTTTTTAGCCACATGATAATTTTTAATTGGTTATCTTTTTTTTAAATAGACTTAAAAGGGTTTGAATAACAGGTAAACTAACAGAGGTGCCGACTTGAGAAAAAAATTGTTTAGGTACCAAAACGGGGAAAGGAGCATAGTTTAGGTACCAATTTGTAGGTTAAGCCCTTTTTTAAATAGACTTAACGGTTTGACTAATGGAGGTGCCAACTTGAGAAAAAAAATAGTTTAGGTACACTACTTGTGACCAAAAGAAAAGTTTAGGTACCAATATGGGGAAAAGAGTATAGTTTAAGTATCAATTTGTGAGTTAAGCCTATTCCTTATTATAAGTCATAAAAAAAAAATCCATAAACAATAAAAGTAAAGACAGCCACCTTAACAGCAGATGACCAGGTGAACTGTTCTGCAAGCGATTTGTATAATGCATCCAACCGATCAATTTCATCAGAGGAATACTTGCCATTTTCAGAATATAGACCAAAACATTTCTGCAAGCCTTCATAATATCTGGAAAATACACATGCACAAAATATAAAAATTGAAAGTTTGGCTCCCCAATAATCAGAACTAAAAGCAACAAATTACACCAGTATATAGGCAAATATAAAAATTGTAGGACTGCAATGAGGAATCTTCAAGCATGAAGAAGCGCTGGACAAGTAAAAAATCTAGTTGATATTATTTATTTGCAATGAGTGATTCATTAATAAGTTTGATTAGGTCTTTCAAATGAGATACCAAAAGGCATAAGATTGACCTGTAATTGTCGGGATTCATGGCAAGTAAAGCCTTGTAATGATTGGCACCTTCTTCTAGGCGTCCAAGCTTCACCAAGAGAGAAACCTCTTGTTCTTTGGAAGCCAATTTATCAACCTAGAAGAATAGAATCAGTTAAATTTCTTAAGTCCAACAATTAGGAACTTGATAAAAATTTAAACATTTAAAGCACCCTGGTGTTATATATGTTCGCACTTACTATTTTTGGCTCTTTCTTGTGCAATTCCTCAAGTGCTCTCTCAAGAAACCCGCATTCCTCTAGCAAAGAGATCTGGAGAAAAATACCATACCCATATAAACATCAAAGAGTCTTCTGGGACACCACAACTAGTAATATATGGCATCTATTAGACAAAATATATGTAATTAGTATGTTACTATGCAAATATATATTGATTAAGCTATTTCTAGAATCTCGTTGCTGTTGTTAAAAAATAAATATTTCGTAATATTATGTAAAAGAGAGGTAGACTTGTTTATAATGTGTTTGCAACAAAAATCCAGAATGGTTCTGTAAAACATTTAATTAAGGATCAAGAAAGACAGGTTCAGAGGCAGTTCTTACAAGCACCACAGATTTGATTCCCTCTAAAAGGCACAACTCTTCTTTGAACAAGCCATGTTTCTCCCTAACGTGAATGATATGCCTAAACAGCAAAGAATTAAAAACCCTATGGATGCCAATACCACCATGGGCCACAGGTTGGTTTAATTTATTCTCTATACAAGAAGAATCATGAAAAGCCACACACCAAATGAAAAAAGGCTAGGTTTGCTAATTAGCTACAACATTTACATAAGAATATTAGATTTTGGCAGAAATACAAGCGGAAGGTCTAATGGCATGCAAAAATTATCACGCAGTTTAGAAATAAGGTAAAAAGACATTAATATCTTGAATTTTTGTATATTTATCATTATTTTATTTGGTTTATGAATAATTTCACTAATTGTGTTAGTGTTTGTCTGGTTAGCTAGAGACACCAAACTCAATCACTCACGCTTATATATTAGCATAAATTCTAAAAATAGGAATGTATGTATAATGAAGTGAACTTGTGAGAAATGCCAGGCAAACGCATATGCATGCAAGAACTAAAAAGTATTACATCAGCAATACCTTGTATAAAAGCATTTCACCATGCTCACATCTTTCATTATCAGGTGGATAATCATCTTCTAATGTCCCTTCATATGCTTCTAAAACTTCAACTGCTTTTGCAACACTGATATAAAAATGGCATTTAGCATAAATAACTAAAGGATAAAGATATGAATCCATAAATTTTCCTTCACATGGAATCACTAGGCCGATGCAAAGTAAAGAAAAACCACGCCAACTGATGTGCCAAAGCAATAACTTCAGTACATTCTGTAGAAAACAGAGTAATTCTCTGTATTTTTCTGTATTTTATTAACTAAAGAACTGAATTTAAATAGAGAAAAGAGTCATAACCTAATTGGGAAAATAATTCCCTTATTCTAATAAACTACTAAAAGATAAGATTAAATAATCCTAGAATATCTCAAATGATTTATTCTAAGATTTATCTACATAAACAAGATTTATCTATCTGTAGAAAACATTTAATATATTTCTATAATTCCTACACATTCCATTAAAGCATGAAACACAGAATCATTTTACACCAACAAGTAAAAGCCAAAAGAAATTATAGCATCATAACTATTTCCATACAGCACCATAGCAAAAACAGCAGAACTCTGCAGTTAACTAGGCATGAAGGCATTGTTAAAATGCTAATTTGCAACAAAATTTCATAAATGCAGATGTCAACAGCTTCATTGTAGAGTAGTTGAGTATAAATTTATCCAGCCACCTACCTGTATATTAGTAACACCTTCAATACAATTTACACCCACCATATATTGTGCTAAGAGAACTTAGATATCTTCAACAGAAATTTGTATTTTTAACCTTTTATGAACTCTGATTGGATGCTTAGTTGCAATCATGCAAACTAAATGAACCACATTTCAAATGGTATATCCAGGCTAGCATATATCTGATCATGTAATTGAAACAAAGAATTTGGATTTTTAAGCATTTAATTTAAAGAATGACTTTTAACTAATTAACAAATGTTTCAATCTTCAATCAAACAGGCCTTTCAATTCTGAACTTCAAATACAGCATAAAAATAACAGCATTCTAAAGCATGTTTCACAAAATAGAAGTCAACAAATTTGATGAAAAGTAAGCATAAGAATGGGTCAAAATATAGTTAAATAAAGAAGAACAAATACTTTGAGCATAAATGGTTGGCTACAGCAAAGCCAATCCAGTTCATGCGATGATTTGGTTTCAAAGTCAAAAGTTGTTGTCTTGTCTCAACAAATCCTGTCAAATCTCGCATTTGTGCCTGTGATAAAAAAGATGAAAAAAAAAGCATAAAGATTTCTGAAACAACTTGGAATGAGGAATATGAGGAACATCTTAGATCAAATACTGAGCCTAGAAGCACAAATCACAGAGAATGAAGATAAATCAGCTTACCTGCAAGAGTGACAAGTCCCGTAGTATTTCAATGTTGTCTGGATCTATTCTCAAAGCATTGCGATAGCATTTAATAGCCTCCCTGTATTCCCTATCTGATCGGTAAAGGAGACCATAAACATGCCAGCAAACATGACTTTTAACATCATTCTACATTAAGTCAAACATGAAAACAATGTTAAGAAAAGATGACCCAGCTTCGACATTACATGGGTTAAAAGAAAAGAAACAAGACTACCTTTAAACCTAGTCGGACAAGTTCATACGCTTCAGATTTACGATCCATGCAATTTAAGGTCAACCCCTTCATCGACAAAGTTTCTGAAAACATGTAAGAAGCCAATAAATTAGTACACAAATACAATAAACATACAATTACTAGAAAGTATAAAATACTAAATTGAAACTTTGTATTTCTAAAAGACAGGAATGCAAGCGGGAAACTACTCATCTATACCAATACCACACATTAATGAATACTCACAAAAACCAACCAAGATGAAGAAACTATTAAAATATTGTACATTGTAAGACCTCATAGGTAAATAAAAAGCAGTTATACTCATGGTAATGCAATATTTCTAACCAGACATCATGGAATAGTCAGTTATACTGCTTTCCAAAATGTCACTGACAGCAGTCACAAGACGTAATTGGAATCCACAGAAACAATCACGTCAAGTTCATAGGCATTTTTATAAAGATTGTCCAAACCAAACATAGAAACCAACACAAACTGCCCTTTTTTTATATCATTCTGTTTGTTTTAGAGTTCTGGCATCTTTACAAAGGTACACTTAGAAAGACCATGAAATGAGCAATATGTGCCTCTCAGTCAAAGGAGTGCATCAAGTTAAACTACCTCCATGATCAGGAAACTTTTTCAGTATTGCATCTGCAGCCTTCAGTCCTTTCTTGTACTGTTTAGTTTCATATGATTTCTGCAATGGAAAAACAAACAAGAGCTTTAGCAATAGCACATGGATGCCCAAATCAATAATACAAAAGTTCATCTATGAGAATTAGCTAGAGTACAGTAACAGATAAAAACTAATTACATAAAAATCAGTCTAAAAGAAGAGAGAAAAAGAAAAAAGGAGTAAAACACACCAGTCAAAATTCTACTTTTCACTAAATATTTTTTTTCTTAAAAATGGGGGAAGGGGAGGACTTCCAGCGATGTGCAGAAAATCTTCAGATGTTGCTACTGCCGACAAGTTCTTACAATATGTAAATACTAAAATTTAATCTATGAGAATTAGCTAGAGTACAGTAATAGATAAAAACTAATTACATAAAAATCAGTCTAGAAGAAGAGAGAAAAAAAAAAAGAAAAAGGAGTAAAACACACCAGTCAAAATTCTACTTTTCACTAAATATTTTTTTTCTTAAAAATGGGGGAAGGGGAGGACTTCCAGCGATGTGCAGAAAATCTTCAGATGTTGCTACTGCCGACAAGTTCTTACAATATGTAAATAATAAAATTTAATCGTGAAGTATACAATTACATAAAACCAGGCTCGGTCAGTTTATCAAATCTAATGAAGTAGATTGCTTTGCAAATATCACTGTAAAAGTCTTAAAAGTAATGTGTGTCAAAGACAAAACAATCACATTCAGTTAGGAATCAACAAAGGTCAAGTCTAAAAAAATTTAACAACAGGCAAGAAAATTTACTCAAATAGCAAGTCATTAAATTGTCATTTATCTAATTTTCTCTATGATGATACAAATAAATTATTACCAAAGGAAACGCAAAGTGTACCCTTCCTTTAAAAAAATCAAACCAAACCAAAATTCAACTTTCCTAACAGTTGCTAAACAGAAAAAAAAAAATGAAATGAACTTAATATATACACAAAAATTGCCCGAACACAAAAAACTGATTGACAAGCAAGCATATCGACTCCAAATTCCCATGTCTCATTCGATATCCACCATTCTTCTGTGCAACTAAACAGAGCAGCATCCAGCTAGGGTTTTGCAAGCAATAAAGTAAAAGAGATAAAAGAAGAGCGATCGTAGAATTACAAAAAAAAATACATATAAAAAGCAATTCGAGTATAAATACCAGGTAGAAATACGTGGATACCAATTGAAATATATATATGAGAGAGAGAGAAATCGAAGCCTTACGACGATAAGTTTGAAGAGGTTAGCTTCTTTCGGAGGCAACGAAGCTCCCATTGTTTTCTCTGTGGAAGAAAATCACAAACTTCTAAAAGAAAAATTAGGGTTCAACGAAAATTGAAAAGATTCAAAAAGAAAAAACAAGGTGAGAGTTCGGGTCTGCAAGAGAGACAGAGTGGTGGCGCTTTTCGGCGTCTTCAACCCTACTGTAAACAACACGAAGGTATAGAAAATGTAGAATTTCCTCTTTCATGGGGACTATTTTGTAATTTCCTGGTATATTCTTTTTAAGGATCATAACATAGTTAAATGTTAACTAGAAACTCGGGTAAGCACGTGGAAACACCTATCTAGAATAACATAAATAAATAATTAAATATATAATTTGAAATTAATTAATAATCACAAATAAAATGTGTATGAAATTAAAATGAAAAAAAATAAAAGTTGAATAAATTTTGGATTGAGTGATAAATTTGAGGTTTTAACTAATTTAATTGGTGTGTTTAAATTTTATTATATACATATTTTTATTAGTTTTTGTTAAAATAAAAATACTAGTACTCTCAAATAATATAAGCTATTTTTAATTACGGAATGATACTTTTGTAATTTTCCTAATCATTGAATCGTAACACTAACTCAGTCAGAAACTTGAATAATAGTAAGTATAGATATACAACTGATTAAAATTATAAATTGTGGATATTAAAATAACAATGTATAAAAAAGTCATTAAAATAATAATAGTAGTAATTTAATAAAATGGTATATTAGTTATTCCTTAACTGAGTACCAGATCCATGACACTAACTCAACTAGAGATTTTGTAATTTTCCTAATCAAGTCGGTGTTCATTGAATCGTAACAGCAACTTAATCAGAGACTTGAATAATAGTAAGTATAGATATATAACTGATGAAAATAATAAATTATGGATATTAAAATAACAATGTATAAAAAAGTCATCAAAATAATAATAGTAGTAATTTAATAAAATGGTATATTAGTTATTCCTTAACCAAGTACCAAATCGATGACACTAACTCAGTTAGAGGTTTTATTAATAGTATAGATACACAAATTTGGTGAGAGAAAATTTAAAATTTTTTTAAAAATTTTACTTATGATTTATTATTAGTGTAGTGGTAAAAAAATTGTTTATAAATTCATTAAACACTAGTTTAATCCTATATATGTTAATTTTAGTTATTTTATCTAAAAACTATATAAAAGTATAACAAGATAAAAAGATCATCAAAATAATAATTGTAGTCATTTATGGTTTTATTAATAACATAGAGATATCTAAAATAAATAAAAATAAGGGTTTGTCCTATTTGCTAATTTATTTTTTTTTCTTAATTTAGTTAATTTAATTAAGATAATTATTCGAATTAATTATCGTCATTAAAAATTTTGTTAATTCATTAAAATATTGCTGACATAGCACACTAGCCAATTAAATAACAACACGTGTCACTCTTTTTTTACTTTTGACCAATGGTTAAGGACCTATCTGTAATTATTCCAATTTTTTCTTTATCTTCTCTTTGAAACTTGTCCTTATCCACCATCATGGAAACTAGTTGGTGGTAGTGATGGCGGCACTGGTGAGGATCCTCCACAAAGCGTCAATACCCACCCTTCAGGAAGGAAGCGTCGCCGTCGAGTGACAACGAGAGGACGTCGATGGCGCTTGCACCGGTTTCCCTCATAGACAATTAAAAATCTCATTCCATTGACACAATTCTTTTGTTTTTTCTATTTTTCAAATGCAAAGCTTTGATTTTTCTGATACTTACTGATAACTAATATCTTTAATTTGTTTGGGCATATCTTAATTTTATTGTCATTGCAATTGTTTTGCTGCAATTATTGACTTGAAATTTGTTGATGTTGGAAGGGAGAGAAGTATTTTATTCTTCTCAGAACAATAGCTCTTAGTCTGGTAATTTTCTCTACATTAGAAACTTTACAATATGCTTTTCTTTATCATCTTACCTAGAGCATTAATGATACCAAATTATGATTCCACAAGTAACAACTCCCATATTGGTCAAATGATACCTTATATGATAAACTTGGGTATTCTTTTGCACTGGTTTCCCTTAGAGAGCAACTCAAATTATGAGGTCTCTCACTTTTCTCTATGTTTAAAATTGTATACATAATTACAGAGGTTGCAACATATAGATGGACCATCATCATTAACACATGGATAAATCATTCCCAGTTGTTGAAATTGATCATCCACAATAGTTTTTTATGGAAGTATATAGCTATTTAAACCTCAACTCAAATTTTTGCAAGAGAAAGTTTCCATCAATGAAGCGCTCAACGAGTATTGGGAGACGATATTTTG
The DNA here is from genome assembly GCA_025698515.1 of Gossypium sturtianum. NCBI lineage: Eukaryota > Viridiplantae > Streptophyta > Magnoliopsida > Malvales > Malvaceae > Gossypium > Gossypium sturtianum. The sequence continues at coordinate 160,167,094 of CM046955.1, read as the reverse complement.
GCCGGTTTAAAACGCGCCAGCAAAAACCGGGTCGACGTCCTCTCATTGTCACTTGGTGGTGACACTTCCTTCCTCACGAATGAGTATTGGCGCTTTTTGGAGGGTCTTCGCCGATGTCGACATCATTGCCACCAACTAGTTTCCTGGTGAATAAGAAGGACAAGTTTCAGAGAGAAGAGAAAGAAAGAAAAAAAAGGATTTTGGAATAAATTACATATAAGTCTCTAAGCTTTAGACAAAAGTTAAAAAAAAAAAAATGCCACGTGTCACCATTAAATTAGCTAATGTGTCATGTTAATAATCCGTTAGTGAATTAATAGATTTCTTAACAACGGTGACTATTTCGAATAAATATCTTAATTAAAGTGATTAAATTGTAAAAATAAAATAGAGTGATCAAAACATGACAACCCTATTTTAAAGTGACATTGGATGTAATTTATCCTAAAAATAAATACTTTAATGTTTTTTTTCCTAAATATATTTCATTTTTTTACTTTAACTTAAATGTCTCGACTAACAAACAAATTTCGATCAAAATGCCATGGAAGCCCTTAGATTAGGAGTTGGATTACATTTTATCTTCTCTACTAAAAAAATGGATAAATTAATTTCTGTAAATTAGATAAAATAGCACAAGTTACACGTGTAACGGTCAGATTATTCTATCAAACACGTCAGTTTTTAACAGTTGAAATAGATAAAAAATTTAATTAAAAATGGTCATTTTGCTCTTTGATCTAACGCATAGGGATTAATTTGTCTATTTTTTTAATAAATGGGGTAAAATACAATATGACTCCTAATATAATAGTCTCCATGGTACTTTTACCAATAGTTTTTACTATTCAATTATTAACTGTGAAAAAAAAAAATTCTTACAAATATAGAATGCCCTTAACGAAAAATAAAAAACAAATCAATTAAGTTCTTCCGTTAATAATTTCCCTCTTTAACCATATCGACCAGATGGACCAATCAAATGAAGATTAATCTTTCAGTTTTCTAATAAAAAATACCATAAAATATAATAAAAATATTAAAATTTATATAAACTTACAAAAAAATATGTATAAAATCATAACAACTTATAAAACCCTATAAAAATTCTAATAAATTACAAAAATAATAAGAAAATATAAAACATATAAATAAATATTCAAAAATTTATATAAACTTACAAAATTTATAAAAATATAAAAAAATCATCAAAATTTACAAATATTATAAAAACTTATAAAATATAAATAAAAAAACATACTTCCTCATTTTGAAAATTAAATCCCTGAAATGAAAATAAACACGTGACATCAAGCCAACCATTATATAACATGAATAGTTGTCATATCGTTAGGGTCATCTTCATATTGAATCAAATGTTTTTGACCTTCCACATATAAAAACATCAATTCTAGGACACTCTCATTTTTATTGATAATTTATTTTTTTTTATTTTTTTATGTCTAATATTTAACTATAATATAAAAGTTTGAACCTTGAAAATTATTTACTAAATATTATATGTTGTAAAATGATTTTGCTACAACTAAATATTATATAACAAAACTTCATTAATTCAGCTACTAAATTTTAAAGATGCTTGATTCAAAGGATTTTTTAAATTGAGGAATATAAGGTGCAATAATTTTGTATTTAGTATTTAAATTAATATTTATGATTTAGGTTTTCTTATATAATCATGTTTTTTCATCTATTTACTATAAGACTAAATTCATTTGGACTGTTAGTAATATAAATTCTAAACCCTAAGTTCTACCTCATTATTCATAAACTTTAAATACTAAATCATAGAATACGAAACATTAAATACTTAATTAAAATTTAAATATTAACTTTACAGCTTAAAAAAATATAATGACTAAATAATATTAACGTTTAATCCTTGTACTTAATAATTTTTTTTATCTTGGTTCCTGAACTTTTTTAACCTACACTGATTTTGGAATTTGACAATTTTTTACAAATTGATCGTTAGCATTGGATTTTATTATTTTATGATGACCTGATACTTTGAGATTTTTCACATCATCACTTGAATTTTCTTTTATTTAAAAAATGCTATAATTTATTTAGATTTTAAATATTTTTTTGTACTTTTAATTTTTATATAAATTATTTTTAAAATTTTTACATGTTGACATGGTATAATTTTAAAATATTGCACCATCACTCCTGATCGAAATCCTGATTTAAGAACCAAATTGAAAAAAAAATGTAAAATTTACAGACCAAATGTTGCTTTATTCCTATTAAAAATTATAGATTAAAGCTTCCATTTGACACCTAAATTACACGAGTTTAAACCCTATCATCCCTTTCTCCTCCCACAATATTGTAAAAAAAAAAAATACTAAATACTAAATTACAACCTTTAACCTAAAATAAAAAAATAAAATCAAGATGAGTTTTCCTAAAAGTACGTAGGACTTGAGGAAAACAAATTAAAAAAAATTTAAAATTTTACTTTCATATGTATTTATGCTATAATTAAGTTATTTTGAATCATTTCATTTGTTAAAAAAATGTAATTTTTGTATAAATATATCAAATCCATAAAATTAAATTGAATTGATTGGATTAAAAATATTATTGTTTAAATTTAAATGGAACCGAACTATTATGATTTAAAAAAGTGAAATAATAATTAAAATAAAGTAATTTTTTGAATAATGTAAATTAAAAATAGATTATTATTAGATCAATTTTTTGAGAATATTATTGGACTAATTCAACGTAGAATGTTATAACTCAGAGAAATTGATTTATCATATTTTCTCTAGGGCTTAAATCTCAAAATTATATATGAATTTTGATTTAATGTGTAATTGTATACATAAACTTTAATTTAGTGCAATTATACACGTGAAACTCTAATTGTGGTTCAAATATATACTTGAAACTATAATTTTGATTTAATCATGTACATTTAAAGAAAAAAAATACATTAATTTATTTTTATATTAGATAAATATAATTAATTATCTATGAAATATATAAATATAAAATGATGTTATGTCAATAATTGTGTTAATAATTTACAAGAATTGGATCAAAACAAAATTTCATGTATAAAATTGTACAAAATCAAAGTTCATGTATATAAATACACATTAAACCATACTTCATATATAATATTGAGATTTATCCCTTAATTTTAGTCCAAACTTTGGCAGAAAAACAAGTTAGTCTAAATCAAATGCTCATAATTTTGATAAATGTGTGATTTGGTGATTGCTCACCTTATCCATTAACTATAAGGTTGGAAATTCGATCATTGCTTACGGAAATTGAGCAAATTTTATGGTCAATCGTTTGTCTCATTTTTTTCAAAGAGTACCTACAATGAAGGAATTAATTACTGCTACTGGCAATGAATATCCTAGTTTTAACCAAAAATAAATTTAATAACATAACCATCACTCTTCCTACGAGGATGTGACTTGTTTTTAAGAGATGGCTTGACTCTTTAAAATATTAAAAATTGTGTTACTAGTATGTATGTAAAAATCGCATAATCAAAATATAATTATATGTTTAAAAATAACATACAATAAATTAAAAAGAATGATTTAATATTAATAATAACACATGTAATATATGTGAGTAAAAATTTATGTGTAATAATATTAAAATGTAAAGAAAAAAAAAACAAATAAAGTACTAGTCCAACTGAACTAATGTTCGATTTACTCATAACACCTAAATAAAAATTTAAATAATAATATAAGAAAACAATCGTAGAACTAAATAAACTATTAGCATCAAAATTAATAAGTATTATACAGACGGAATTGCAAAATTAACTCATTTATGTATAATTTAAACAAGTAAAATTCTAGGGGATAAATGACATAAATAATATTCGATTAATCAACTATAATTTTTTTTTTCTTCAAAATTGATCGATCAAACCATGTCGTGATTTTGATCTTCCGAAGAGAATTTGATAAATTTTCAATTTATTATAGTACCACAACACATGTTAAGTAGATCTCCAACAAGCTATGTATATGATATGCATACAAGTATGTATATTCCGACCAAAATATAAACATATTTTTAAAGGAGTTTACTATTGGAGAGATTACAAAGTTGAATATTGTTTCTATGTGCTTTTAAAGTCTTTCAACTGAATTAAAAGGCAATATCACATCTCCTGACAGAAAAAAAAATAGCTAAAGAAATTGTACGACAAATGACAGGGGGTTGCTGATGACTGATAGAAAAGTTCCTAAGAAATGAAAATAAATAAAAGAATGAGAGTGGTGGACCTAAAATAGACACAATAGGATGCTATCGGCTTCTCATACACCTGGTCAGAACCTCTACAAATCTCTTGTACATGTGCTTCTTTAGATAATTTCTTTCTACCTTCTTTCTTCCTTCCATCCCCATTCGTTTCCTTGCAGATGGATTTTTGAGCAAAAACCGGAGATTTTCGGCAAGAACTTGGGTCCCTGGGTGACCCATAGCGTGCAAAAGCCCTGTCACATTGTGATCAACTCTCTCTTTTGTGCCTCCAGCATCAGTCCCTAACACCTGTGCCCAGTTCATATATACACGTATATAGAAGTAAAGAAAATCAATTGTCAATATAACAAGAAAACCGAGCATCTATCTTTTTATGCAATAAACCCAAATTTTGAATCACCTTGAACTTTAAGTGATAATTAACTTAGATCCACGCAAATCATAGGCAAAGTGCTTGCAAAAGTAAAGACACTGCTTATCTAGCTTCCATGACCAAAAAAGTTTCTAAATATACATTATTTACCTTTGCCAATTATTTATTCGAGTCAATGTTACTTACAAGTAAAAAAGTTTATTTGATCTCGATATGGAAAATATCATTTATGAGATACCTTGGTATAATTGTCTAGAGTTAGCTTAGTTCATACTTATGTGGTCAAACTGATATAACACATTCTAAATAATCTATACGCATGCCATTAAGCTTGGAAATACATGCACAGATAAAATTTGCATGATGTATGGACACATGAAACTCAACAAATATCATATGTTGGACTTTCCAAAGGGCAGTTATAAGGAAGAATAGGATGAAAGCAATTAGAATGGAACTTCACGTACTAGGACATGCAACCAATAGAATCATTGAATCTGCGATTAATACGTAGCAGGGGATACTCCTATAGAGAAGAAGTTATCACTCACTAGTACAACCTTAATATAATATCCAACAAAAGCTGTCACATGCAGGCATAAACAAATGATTTCTTACCGGAAGACCAAATGCCATTGCTTCAACAGTCACTCTCCCAAATGTTTCTCCTAGTCCCTGTAAACAGAATGTAGACATCATTACATGTTTCCCTTTAATCGAAAAGAAACCTAAAATTTGATAAATAAGTGTTAACTAGGTTGAATGTAATTAGAATGTGAATTGAGATTCATAATTAACCAGAGTTATAGGTTTTAATCTTGCCAATACCCTATATGTTGTTTCCATGAAGAAAATCAATCTGTTGAAATCACATAGATTTCTCATCTCCGTAACAAAAACATGAAACAATGACAACCAAAAATAATATAAGAAGCTTAAGTGCTACATGGAATCCAAGACCAGTAATGTTTTGATAAGGCATGACCCACCAAACAACCATAATATGTGCTTCTAGCACCAGATGATGAAATTCTCTCGTTAAGTTTATTTCAACTCCTCATGCAAAAATGTTTAAACCAGATCAACATATGCTTGGTAAGGTGTTCCTTATCAAAGTTCTAGTAAGTTGACTATCGGTCATCAAAACCATTAGCATCAGATAGAGACCTTTTTTGCTTGAAAATACTTGGAAAGAAGTCCACATTAAGCACTGCCCAAATGGTTCAAGAGTTTTTTTTGTCGGTCCAAATGGTTCAAGAGTTTAAAAAGAGAACACCAAAAGGAAGTTTGAAAATAATATCATAAAGTTTTAACACAAAGAAAAATATCACACTTCCATTTAGATGTGAGAGAGATTTTGGGTCTAGTTTCTACTAGTTTTAAATCATTCAGGACTGTAATCAAGTAACTAATCACCACCATAAAAAATGAGTCAAAGTGCTGCCATAGGCCTATCATAATGTTGAAGTCTACACCAAAGGCTATGAGAAGATCGAAAAGTTCCTGAAAAATCCCTATCATAATGTTGGTGACAACTCACTGCTCAAAAGCAGAAGAGATTTCACACCAGTAGTTCTGTGTACACTTTCAAGGCTTTTGAAATTTTTGAATGTACAAGAAATTGGACCTTGTAATTTTATCTGTGAACTTTGGTACGAGGGAAAGAGAGGGTTGAGTCTAAACTTATAACCTGCTAACAATAAGACAAAATACTGCTACTTTTATGGCCATATCTCTTTTCTGCAATTTCGTGTGTTGTATTAATCAACAGCATAGCAGTAGCAATACAACTTTCTTTTTTCCTTCATTCAAAAAGTTTGCCATACAGTTGCACATGGAAACAACACGATATCAAAACAATTTATATGCACTATGAGCACAAACTCTACCACTAACTGTAAAATGGGATAATTTCAGCAATGTATTGATCAGATGAGGCAAAAAATGAATCTATGGAAGAGTAAATAAGTGCTAATTTTCTGCTTCAATCATATGGAAGAATACCAGCAAAGACATTAATTATATGGAAGATATAGTTAATCAGATGAAAGGATTGATTATATGCAAAATATTCCATCTGAAATGTAAGAAAACTAAAAAGGATTAGCAATAAAATGTAGAAGAAATAAGAGCACATCTATGCTAATTTAATCAAAAACCATAGATGATCTGTCACCTGGGAGTTCATGACGTAAACATCTGCTGCTGAATATAGAGAAGCAACATGTGTAGATGTAGGAGTCCAGAGTACAGACTCTGACAACTTTGCATGCTGAGACAAAAATCTAAGAATTTCTTTAACATAAGATATCTTATTGCTCTTAGATCCAACAGAACCAATAAGAACTTTAAGAGCTTGTTCTTCTGTTCCTTGGCTATCAAACAGCATCTTCCTTCTGTGACTGTTTCTGGTCCGCAAATCTCTAGAAGATAAATCACCATTGCTCGACTTCAAAACCAAACCTCTTAAATGATGCTTTACACCCAAGGTAGAATGATCTTGCCTGATATTCAATGATTTTTTAACTTCAGAACCAGTTTGCAAAGGATACTGATCGATGAAGAGGTGTGCTGCCTCAAGAAGGAAGAGCTGGCCCTTTCCAGCATTTATGCTACTTAGGGACATCACAAGCATATCATTATCTTTCAAACCCATCTCTTTTCTTACTGCATCACGCAACAACTGCCTTTTCTCTAGCATCTTTTCTGGGCTGGAAGATGGAGTATTTAAAGAACAAGGAATGCCAGCTACAAAAGCCAGCTCATCATTAACAGCAAGTGGAACAAGAGCAGGCTGAGATCTCAGCTTAATATTTTCTTCTTGACACCAGGTAAGCCACTGTTTACTCTGCAATTCAGATAAGAAAATAAGCATTTTCACCAGGTGTAGAACAAGCTTTGACCGATCAAAGTATTCTCTCCTATTTTCCATGATCCACCAAGCAATTTGACTTCCTCCAGCAGGAAAATGTGCAATATATTGATCTGAAACCAACACATCACATTTAAGCAAAGCACGATGACTCAAAACTCGAGATGCTGCAACCTTACATCAGATCATGGTTGCTCTTCATATCTGCATAAGCAATAACTTAACAAAAAAAATCTCCTATAAATTTCTCACCTATCCATGATGCACAGACTGCTGACCCTGCAATCACAAGGTCTGCCTTCATGGCAGTTTTGAAGCTAAGGTCTGCTCTGTCTTCAAGCACTTTGATCCTTCTCCTTGCAAGCTCGGACGTAAGTCCTCCTTTCTTACTCAGAACAACAGCAGATACAGTGGCTCCACAGCTCAAGAGCTCTGTTGCCAACTCCATCATTGAAATCGGAGCCCCAGTCATCGAGAGTTCATGAAATACCAACACTAATCTTCTGGACCAAACAAGGCGTGCAAAATGCCCCTTCCTATCACATGTTCCAGACCGCTTTTCAGGACTCCACTCCAGAACTCTGTCCTCCACTGATCCAAATGGACCAACAAGCAATCTGTAAGTAGAATTTGTATGTAGAATTTCCTGTTCTTGATCCTCGGAGTCACTAATTTCATCGTTCATTTTTGCCTTCGGTTTACCACGCATCTTGTGCAAACTATGCCTTGCTCTTTTACTCCTTTTCTTCCTTGATGAGACTTCATTCCCTTTCTTGGTCAAAATCACATCAAGCTTTCTATCACTAGACACCTGAGTTTTATTAGTTCCATTATTCACTGCTACCAAACTGTCATCAGCAAGCAAATCTCGTCGTGCATTCTTTTCAGCATCCAAAAGTTTATTTCTTGGATCACCAGTGAAGCCCAAAAATTCCTCCTTTTTATGACCATGAGCCCACCTGGATTGTACATAAAATCCAAGGTAAGCCCAAAGAGTAATCAAAAGCAACCAATAAACTAATCGATTGCTCCTAAACCATTGAATGCCACCAGCTCCACTTCTTGCTTCTCTTCTTGGAGTTCGGCTTGAATGCAGTCGCCGAAATGTAGGAGAACTCTTTGGAGTAGATCTTCCAGAAAGACTGGACTTAAAGCTCCCTAGCCTTAGTGACGGTGGTACCTTGCTGACACTTTCCTCCATTAGCTGAGGGATATAGCTACTTCTGACAATCTAAATCAACATTCTTCTTATCTTAGTGAATACCAAAAACAAAGAGCAATTAACGATCTGTGTCTATTCTTCTAGCTCCAGAATGCTTACAATTACCGTATTCTACAGGTTTCTGAACTCCAAACCTACATTAAAGAAGAAAATAAAGATTTGATGTTCTTTGGGTAACAGATTAATATCTAATGCAAAAATTAAAGAAACAGAAGTAGAAAATATATGCAGAGACACACACACACAAAGTTGGCATAGGTGAAGAAAAGATAAAGATTAAATTTGTAAAAGGTCTCTGTCCGTTTCCTGTAGCTCCAAAATGCTTACAAGTATCTTATACAGGTTCCTAAACTCCAAACCTACATCAATGAACAAAATTCAGGTCTGATGTTCTTCGAACAACAGCTTCAACATCTAAAGCAAGAAAAGTAAAAGATAAAAGAATATAAATTCGTGGAAGTTACCAATGTTAAAAATAAAAAGTATATGAAACGATCAACGGATAAAGAACCAAGTTCAATATTTTCAAAAATATCGTAATGTTCTAAAAAAGCCTGAACTTTACTTACACTTTCCTAGAAATCAATCACAATTTGCACTAAGAACTAAATCAAAGGATAAAAATCAAATACCTCTGTTTGTAACTCAGTATCTAAAACATCAAGGCAATAAATATCAAGAAACTGATCAAGAAGCAATTCACATTCTTCAAAGTTCAACCATCCTAAAAGAAAAATCGATTAATCTATTTCCTACCAAACAATGTGTAGAGAGAAACTATTTCCAACTTTCTATTTGCACTCATTGAGTAACAGTTTCTTAGGACCAATCAGAATATTGCAAATGAAAAGCTAGATTCAATAACTCTTAATAAGCGCAGATCCTTTTTCCCCTCATTCCATTTACTTTCTCAGCAACCAAACATATTTTAAGAAAAAAAAGTAAAAGAAAAGGTCTTCAATTTCATTACATACCACATTCTCTTTTCTTACATTTTCTCGACAACCAATGCATCTTTGCGTTTCTAACTTAGCAGTCGACAACCAAAGCTAGAATCAAACTTTTAACAGTTACAGGAACTTAGAGCAGTAAAAGCAGAGCACTGAAACTTGAGATCACATATATTTAAGAAAAATATCTATCTAAAAAGTAAACGTAAAAAAGCAAATAGAGTTTAACTTACACTAAAAGAGTCGAAAGAAAATGAAGTTATCACTACATTTTGTCATATCTGATCTCCATTATTGATTGATCTAACTTCGAAGCTTACACTAAGCAATAAAGTTGCAAAGAACGGGAGAAACAGAGTTCAAAAAAGTAAAAAAAAATTAAATAAATATTGCATAGCGAGAAATATGGGAGGTTTAAGAGAGAGAGAACTGTCTGAGGGGTTTTTTTTTAAAAACGGATCGCACGTGCGATAGAACACGAGCGAAAGGGGATCTTAGAACAAAATATTTGAAGGATGGGAAGGGAGGTTGTATAACCAACAGTACGATAAATTTGTAAAGCTCAGTTGTTTTGCGGATCGTTCGATCTCTCTACGAGATGACGTATATATAAATCGGACGGTGGTAAAAGTTATGATGGGCAATTGTTGGAAGAAGCCGTAGAATAGTTGTAGTTTGTGTGAATATTTGCACAATGAGCTGTCGGTGGATTAAATTAATAATTAAGGCCGTTAGGTTTATTTAAGAAGATTTGCAAATGCTTTGATTGATGAAGGCTCACCAAACTCTGGGTCCCACTAGCATCATTTATCCATTTAAAAAATAAAATCATAAAGAAAGAGAAAGATGACATAAGTATCATGTAGGATCATTTTTTAATTCAATGGATAAAAAGATCAAAAAAAGCAAAACTAGCTGTTCAACTATATTACCTCAGGCACAACTTCTTTTACTAATTTCTGCCTACCACGTACCAACACATTCTTAAACTCCAGTTCTTAAGGATTTAATCTCAACAATCTCTTCTACTATCTCCAAATATAACCTCGGTAAAAAAAAAATTAAGGCTTAGTTTGGATGGGCGGTGTATTTACCTTCGGTGAGGTTAAAAATAATGGTGGCGGTAAAATTAGTTACTGTAGTGGTGAGATTAGACACTGTAGTAGTGAGATTAGAAACAACGGTAGAGTGTGTGTTTGGATTCAAACGCAGCTATAACGGTGAGGTGAAAATAAAAAAAATGACTATTAATGACATCAAATATGTGAATTTATAAATTCATTTAATAAAATATTAAAATATATCTTCCAATATTTTATTATAAATATTTTAATGAATTATATAATCAATTTAAATTATTTATTAGATAAAATGAAAATTATTATTAATTTTTTATAGTTAAATATTCTTTTATAACAATGATAAATATTATTTTCCCAAATAGTAACATTATACTTAGATCAAATTTTGAAGTATCTAAACGAATGATTTTTAATAAAAAAATATATAATAACATAAGACATAACAAGTTTCATTATTACTAGAAATTAGGCTATGATACAAAATTGTTTTTAGAAATATTGATTCATTAAACTATTTGCAATGGTTTCCCTTAACATTGCAATTTCAAGGTCACTTTCACTGTTAGAAAAACTCGATTCACCTCTATCAAGATGGCCTAAAGAGATTGGCATGTCAGGTATATTCTTAAATTGCCGAAAATCCTCATCATTTCACCAAGCATGTCTTCGAATGTAATTAAGAGCATTACATTGAAACTTATATACAATAGAAGTTTTAAAATATTTTATTTTTATAAAATTATTAAAAATTTAATTTAATAAAATCATATATATCACAATATTTTTATAAATATTTTAATTAATTATTTTGCGACCACTTTAAATTATTTATTATATTAAATGATAAATCATATTTAATTATTTTTATAGTTAACCATTTTTTTATAAAAATGCTAAGTATTATATCAACAAATAAAAACATTATTTTTTCGAGGGAATAAAAAAAAACACTACTTAAATCATATTGAGTAATAAAATATACTAAAAGGATTTGACATTAAATAAAAATTTAATTATATTTATATTAAGAATATGATAATTTTTTAATACGTACAAATATAACAAGTGTAAAATATAAACATATATTGAAAATTTAGATATAAAATATAAAACATATAAAAGAAATGCGGATAAATAAAAATTCTCCAGCATGTCACTTTATATTATTTAGGAGTAGAAATTGGTAAAACAAAGGGGGCATATTTTCCAAATAGATGGCTCGGTGAACTAATTGGAGCTTTCTACATCAGTGGAAAATGGGGCATCAGTTGCCCAAACACACTTCACTGGTATTTATCCAAACAGGAAATCAGATGCAGTTGAGCATGGGAAAGTGTGAAACACATTGAACTGGAGGTTCAGTGTAATCCAAAGGGAGCCTAAGTCTTCCAACTTCAAAATGATTTGCACTGATAAAATTAAAAGAATCCACTGAACAAGAGCAGAATCAAACTGTGCAATGTATCAACCTTCAAAATCTCAAACATTGATCACGTACTCTCAAAACCAGGCAAGCGTGCTCACCAACGAGAAATAATAACACTATCTGTGCAAATAAAAAAGAAGGAAATAATAACAATAAAACCAAGGTTCATCAAGCAAACAGCAGCTCCACAATCATTCTTGTTCATACTTCTTATAAACAAGCCCGCCTAAAACCTCTCAGAAGCTTCATTAGAAAATCGAGCCACAAGAAAAACCTGCCAGAAATTATAATATAGCAGTTTTAGGAAATTTTACAGTGGAAGTCAGACTGAGAGAAAAAGAAGATTATTTTTCTCTAATATCTATATTCATACTGCACATTTAAACAAAGCGAATGCCACCCGTCAAGCCACACTACCATACTTGAACTGACTGCAGCATGAGCAGGCGTTTGTCATATATAACTGCCAGAACAAAATTGGAAGCAAGAGAAAGAGACTTCAGTTATAGAATGAAAGAAAAATGATACCTCCAATTAATGGGAGGGAATAAGTACTGCACATAATGAATGGATCGGAACTCATTTAAGCACAAATGCCGGAAAAAAAATATTCAACACAGATGAAATGCCAACAGGGCCATGTTAAATCAATGCCAGTGTCTCTGAAATGTTACCAACATTAAAACTGCACAGATGATGCCTAATCCTTAGGTGCCACAGTGACAAAAGAAATCTTCAATCTCTTACTGGAAGGAGGAGGAATTGCAGACAAGTTAATTCCGTAGTTACTTATTTTTGTTTCTATTTTTATCTTTTGAACATCAAATAATAAGGGCTAATGAGTAATAACTTACTTCTAAAGAACATAAGATTTTAGGTCCCAATCAGAATAAGCAAAACATTTAACTAGGGATGAAGCAATGATTTACCTACACTATCCTGGAACAAGTTGCAGCCCAAAGTGGTCCAGGTCAAAAGCTGGGGAACACAAAGGGCCTGAAAGGAAGGCCTGCACCACCAAGTAATTCACAAATAAGAAATTCCAACCATCCACAAAGACAATGAAAACTTTTGAAAAATTTTAACCTTCATCAATTTTTATTTGGACGGGCTCCATCTTCAATAAGCGAATCACTTGCTAAAGCTCATTTCTGAATATCTGCATGGATATTAATAACAAAACAATTCGAGAGGCTTAACAGAAGCAGAGTGAAGAAAAAAAAATTCCAACCCTCCAGAGAAAAGAAGTTAAGATTTTCAACTTGCCTGCGAGGCTGTTTATTTGGGTTATTTTGTCGTTGCCCAAATTCATCACTAAGCTCTGCACAGGAAAAACTTTATTTAACTACCAAAGTTCACAAGTCCACCAATAACAGCAAGATCATTGCTTACCAGTTCTCTGGGAAGGCTTCCATTCGTTATTTGGCTTGTTGGAAGTATTTTCTTTACTGCAAAGGGTAATTAAATATTAATAAACAATCAGCAAGCAGTGATAATGAGCAACTGTTTAACTAGTAAATAGCATAGAACATAACCAGTAACAATGTATGTAATCTCATATTTCATGTACTTTTTGCCACTCTCCTCTCTCTCTCTCTCTCTCTCACACACACACACACACACACCCCTGCAGGTGTAAGGTAAATTGCAGAACATCTATATTTAAGAGTGCACAAAGAGTGCACAGCTTTGACCATCAAACAATCTACAGATGAAAACATTGCAAAACAAAGAGAGGCAGCAATGCGCTATTACAAAAATAAATTAACAAGAACTTCAAAACTAATAAGTACAGTTTTAAAAAAACATCCTTCAATAATTATTTTCTGTTTTAAAGTAATCTATGTGAAAAGCAAATAGTTCTATCTTCTATATAAACCAATTATACAATCATCTTCCAAAAGGTCTCACATGTCGCAGCAAATATAGTGATTGGGATTCTACAAAAATGAAGACACAGCCATGTTTGTTTGAATAAACAGAAGAATGCATATAGCTAAAACACACAGCTGAACTTAATCATGATTTAATGCTGATTAAAGGGTTTCTTGCAAAAACATTCCAACCAGATCTTAACCTTCAAACCTGACAACAAAGAGGCAAAATATTGCATGCTTCCAGTTTCCAAGATAATTGGAAGTTAATATTTCCCTCCCCCGTTTGGGAAGAAGGAAAACAATGGGAACCAATGCTATTAAAAACAAGCAGGTTGAGTCATGCCACAAACCTTGAGGATCCCGTTGAAGATATCTGTCCCGATGGACGAGCATGATAAGACCCATCAACTGCAATATAAGGTGGACAATATGTTGCCCCTAGAGCCCCAGCAGCACCTGTCAATACTGGCAGCCTAAACAAGAACATGAAACTCATTAATCCTTTTGGCTTCAACATATAAATTAATCAGAATAAAATAATAAGGATAAGCAATCAATTGAGGCATTTAGCATTGCAATGGTAGCCAAGTAAATGTCCAAGCTCTAAGCAATCCTAACCCTTTCACTACAGTCAAAATCTATAGCAAATGAGATTAGCCACGAAAGGATTATCTGGAAACGAATGGGAAGCCTTAAAAGACGGCTCATAACCGAGCATATTTTGCATTATTAAAAGGTGACTTCTCTCAAAAGAAAATCAATTTGGCAGTTAATGAACTAACCAAGATGACCCTCATTTCTAACTGGAAAGCAGACGTAGTTCTTTTTTCATTTTTGGTGTGTGGAAGGGTGTTCTACAGGGAAAAGAATTACTGTACCATGTCATTTCAGAATTTCCCCTTCCAAGTTGCGGCTGGGCAACATATCCAGGGAATGCCATGCCAACAGCAGGAACACCAAGGCTACCAGGGTGCTGACCCCCAAATTGCATAACTGCATGTCGATCATTCAGGGGATAAAAGCATCAAAAAATTGAGCTTAGAAAAAGTTAAATACCAGGAATTAGGAAAGAATAGAAATATTGAAGAGAAGATATAAAATAATAGAACTGAATATAAGCAACCCAGTAAATAAAAGCTATTCCTTAATAGTATTTCAAAGACAAATAAACTCAAACAAGCTCCAATCTCTAGCCAACCCTGGAAAGAAAAGAGCATATCCCAATTAAAACCAACTCCTTGCCAGGAACCAAAACTCCATCTGATGTCTTATCCATACTCAGATGAAAACTAGATCCATACAAAATTGGACCCAGTATTTACAATGCACGGTTCCAGGCAAGCTGATTTCCCCTTCTACATTTTACTTTTTCAGGTACATGCTGCTATCTAGATAAACTATTAAAGAACTAAACACATAAAAAGCTTTACCAGGCAAAAAGGCAGGAAAGTTTTGATCACCACGGTTAACAGCAATACTCCCAGTAGCTCCCATAATCTGAGTTCCACCATATAGGAAAGAGCCCTTTCCATCTCCTTGAGCACTGCTTTTTCCCTTGCTCACAAATGCACCCTTGGATTTACTTGTTTCTGACGATTCAACCTCTCCAGATTCATAGGAACTGACTGACATAGCTGTTTTTGGAGGAGAGGAAGCTTGAGACCCAATACCAGGATGCTGGCCCAACTGCTGAGCAGCTGCTTGTACAGAAGAGATAGCCCTGCCATGAACAGGATTTCCCTGAACAGAATTCACCTGTGTTGGTGGAGAAACTCTGTTTACTTGGTTCTGATGTGGAGCAGGATGATAGGCCTTCGGTCCTGGAATAGCTACACCTCTACCCTGTATCCTGGACTGAGAGGGTTGACCAGTATTACCCGATGAAGGTCCTGAAGGTAGCATCTGCACGTTGGTTAAAGGCTTCACAGAAGTTGACGTGCTGGAATCATCTATATAAAGCTTTGCCAAGCTGAGAGAATCGAGTACATTCTTCCCTTGTAATGAATCGGATTGTGACACAGAAAAATTCTCATCCGTAACAGAAAGGTGAAGCTTCCTGCTTAGGTTTCCAGCTTGTACGTCCTTCTTCTGAGCTAAAGTAATGTCTTTGTTGGAAGACCCTGAAGGATAAAAGGGTGGAGAAGCAGAACTCAAGCTTGATTCAATAATATGTTTCCTAGCAGAAGCTGATGCAGTGTCTGCATTTGTTTGTGGAGCTCTACTTGAATTGGTTTGTGAAGTTCTCTCAAGAGGCTTCCCAGAACTAAAAGATTTAAACCAATTCAATGTCATGCAGGCTTAATCATGGTAGGAAGAGATAGAAAATTGAACAAAACAAATGTGCATATGAATACTCACGATTTGTTTAGTGTTGGAGTTGCCTGACTGCTCTTTCTCATACTAGGTTCATACCTCCTAGGTCCTCTCCCTCTTACAGCCTTAGAAGCATGGGTCTGATTATTACTTTTCCCCAATGCTTTGGTCCTACTTCCCCTAGGATAACCACTATCTGGATCTGTATTTTTACTCCGAGCTCGATATCTACCTCTAGAAGATCTTCCCTGAATGTGAAAGAAAAAAATAATCTCAGTGGGAAAAAGGAAAGGATCAAATGATATTAAGAAAGGAAATGAACACTTATCCTGCAAGTTGAATATGTACAAAACCCTTACGTCTTCATAATGCTTTTCTTGCAATGTCATCTCCTCAAATTTGTCATGTCCCCATTTCCTATCATCTTTAGATTCCCACAATTTTCTTCCACCACGTGTTCGCCTAAAATGGACATATCAAGTTGATACACGACTTAGAAACATTTGTAAAAGCTTTAACGGAAAAGGCAGAGCAAGGACATGGCAATGCAAGCCTAAGAGTATAAAGAAAAAAACCTAAGTACAATAGTGACTATCGAACCGCAAAAAGATCAAATTAAGACCAGAAATCAAGCAATGGAAACAAAGAAGTAATTGGGTTCAACAGTTGGATTATACTGCTAATCTTCACAAAATATGCACACGCTATAAACAACGTACGTCTTTGCACACATATCAATGAAAAATGTGGATATAAATAAAGATTTGGACCATAGTTATTAAAATTGCATGTAGCTGTAATGGCATTGCCAGTATAAGAAAGAGTATGTTGACAATTGAAAGTTACTTTTTATAAGTTAGTCATGTTATTAGTTAAGATGTGGCAATTTAGACCCAGAAAAGCTAAAGAAAAGAATGGAGACCTATGACGACCGCCAACATTGTCTCGGAATCTATCATCGTGCATATAAAACGCCCCAGCAGTCGGCACAGCAAATAGTTCATTTTCCTTCTTTTCTTCTTCATTTTCCTCTCCTACATGATTATTATTAATGTCCACTCCGTCATCCACATTCCTACTCTCATCAACCACCAGTGCATCTTTTACATCTTCTCCAGTTTTCTCCACATTCCCTTGCAACTCTCCTTTCCTTGCTTCCTCCATCTCCTCTTCATCAATTTCTTCCTCCTCTTCATCATATACTTCTTCTTCTACTACTTCGTCTTCTTCCAAGTCTGATTCTTCTACTTCGTCATCATCATAATCTGCAGCACCGCCCTGACCATCGGATTCATCGGACCGAATCGCAGCCTTCCGATCCATCCTCCCCTCAGTGTTATTAACCTCTTCCCTTTCACCTTCCTCATCGTCACTCGCCGCCTCTCTCCTCCGCATCACCAGCGAACGCTTCACCTCCTCTGGATCACTCTCGTACTCCACCTCTTCTTCCCCCGTCGTAGCCATCACGTTATTGCGGACCGAAACCAACTCGACTAAACTTCAAAAAGGAAAAGAGAAGATGAAGCAAACTTTGTAATGAAGCAAAGACCAAATTCAAAACCGATCGCCTAAAAGTCGAAGAGAAATCAATAACCCAAAGAGCCTTGAAATACAAGGGAAAAAAATAGATTTCTTATTTATTTTCAAAGAGTAGGATCTAGGAGGAAGCGTTATTTAGGAAAACCCTAGACGCTTACAGGATTTATTATTTTTTTTTTTTTTGGAGGGGGCGTAAAACTAAAATTGAACGGTGAAGAGAGAGGACTTTCTACTTTGTTTTGTTATGAAGCTCTTTTCTTTTTTTTCTTTTTTTCTTTTTTTTTGGTTAAAGAGGATTACTTGCGTGGGATAGGGTTATTTTAGGAAATTAAAGTAACTCGCAAGTAAGATTGGGATTTGGGAGAGACAAGAAGACTTTCGGAAACTTTATCCTATTTTATATAAAAGTAAATGTTACTAGTTTTATTTTCTTTCTTACCAGGAAAGGGGATCGAGTATTCCAACATTAATAAGTTACCAAAATAGAACTGCTGAAGTATAAAAATATTAATAAAATAACAAATAGAATATTAACTAATTCTTAATCTCAACGTTTATGTAGTAAACATTAAATTGCGAAGTGCAAACAGCTTAATAAAAAATATTGAAATAAACGACAATAGAAATTTTTATTAAATGAAAGGTTGAATAACACCTTATTAATTCTATCATATGTTAAAGGTACACACGAAATGTAGAACAAAATTCCGAGTTAAGGTTATTGCACTTTGTGATAGCAGAGGAATTCAACTAGTTTTCAAGAAATAATATGGAAACTTGGAAAAGAAAAACAGTTGATGGATATAAGAAGAAATTTGATTAAATGAGGAAGTTTTTACTTACCAGAATTAAGGTTGGCGGGGCATGGATTGAGCACAATTATCACTACAACTAACTGTAGACCTCCAACTCCGAATGATAAAAAAGATAGGAACATTGCTAATGGAGGCAAGGGGAGTTTCAGGAGGTAATAAAGGGGTTGTCCGAACCCAAGGACTATGAGTTGCCGCTGGCAATGAGGTCGGTGGACCCGAAAGAATGGCGAGGCTCTGCTAGCAGCTCGAGGAATTAGTTTTGGTTATTCATCTTTCGTCTCCGCATGTTAGCATTCAAAATTCATCCAATGAAGCTGTCTTCCACTGTACTAATGGATGTTGCAAACTTCGTGCTGAATTCTTATAGTCCAACAGCTATAAATTATACACATACACATACACATACACACGGACACATGTATATGTGTGTATTTTCTACATTTAGTTAATGTTAAGAATTATACCATTATTTTCTCTATAGAGCTGTCCTTTCTGACACACTCGCAAAACAATAAGAACTACATGTCCTTATTCCGCTGGAAGTAAAATTAGCTACTATAAAATACTTAGTAATATTATTCGGTCACTAAGGTCTTTGAGCCTAAATTAATTCTAAATTGAAGCGGAGATGTTTTATTGTTTCTTTGTTGTACCAAGCAAGAAATTAAATATAAGAGAATTATATATACATTTTATTTCATTCTCTTAATACATTTTCCATTTATTATGGTTGATATTTCTGAGTTAGCTTCCTATTATATATTATAATAATCTCAAATATTTAATTGCCAAAGCCGAAGAATTGGTAACATATATTTCATGAGATGAGAAATTGAAAATATTGAAAGTTCAGGTTATCCCATGGGAAATGGAAAATTTTTACGATATTAACAGCTTAGAGGTTGAGACATTAAAATTCCACATATTCATCCCAGGCCAAGGGCACGGGTTTACTAACAGTCAGCTTGGTAGATCATGGAATTGCTTAGTTCCAGATTGGCACCAAAAAGAAAACCTGAGGAATAAGCATACCCAACTATAATATTTCCTCCAACAAAGGCAAGGACTGCTTGCAAATGGCAAGTTCAGGACAAACCAGATAGATCTAATGGGGATACCTTTTTCAGCATTCTGAAGCTTTAGGAGAATTTTCTGGTGTCTTCGCAACAACAGCTGCATGAAGCTCTTAGACCATGGAAGCATCCTTCAACTTCAATGCAAATGTACACAGCTCCTCATCCTCTTCTACATATTTAGGTAAACACGTGCATTTAGAATCAATGTGTAATATCCTCTAGCTCCCTCTGTGACAACACTGGCTCTTTCTGTCCCAATTATGAGGACATTCACCTCAACTTTCTCCCTTCCTATCCCCATATATCAATTCACAGCTAAGAATACGGCTCTCATTCTCTTTTCCCATCTCAACCGGGACGTCCTGTCTTAGATACAATTGAAGTCCACAATGCGTTTTAGACGGAACAGCTTCAGTTCACTTTTTTATTTAAATTATCATTCTTTTAAGAGAAACTCCAGAACATGTATCGTATTTGAAAATTTAATATTCAAAACATCTGAAACCCAAATGTAGTAACGTTCACTTATCAACTTCTGACATCTTGTATAAAATAGGAAATTTCAGGTTTAATTTGAAACCATTAAAATGACATACAGGACAGCTGTGCTATAAGACCAGCACAGGAGGACGAAGAGCAAGAATAATAGTGATTGTGATTGAACAACAGTATGCGTTTTATGTAGAAATACGTTTACAGTAAAAGTTCCATATGAAGAGACTAAAAAAAGAGAATCCCCAAAAAAACCAACCAGAAGAGTCGAGGCCTCAAGAGGGGACCAAAAAACAGTGCCTAAAAACAACATAAAATGCACTGAATTGGGGAATCGTCAATAAATTCTCAAATTATTTCTACACTCACTATGGCACAAGAATTTTTTTTTTAGGACCAAATGCCTCAGAAAGAATATGCTAAAACTTAAGACAAGCAACTAAAGTCATAATTTGAAAGCTAACCAAATAACTTGTATATGTTCCATCCCAAAATTCAATGTGCTTGAGGGATCCAAATCATCGGGAATGCAAAGACAATCAGCCCTTATATTTCACATCTTTCCAACTTCTAGTTTGAAATCTGCTGATAAAATAAGAAGTTAATACCGTAATAATGATAAAAGGGAAACCCACTTTTAAAATAATTACTTATGGTCTAATTCTATTCTGGAATAATTAGAAATAAACTGTAACTGGTAAATCTTGACCGATAACTCCTATCCTATTGAAGCACTCCATTTACTTTTATTTGGAAGGGAACAAATACTATAATAGAGATACAAGAAGCTGGAGAGGTTCACCGTAAAGGTGAAGATGTTTATTGCCCTAACCAAAATAAGTCATGGGTCAAATGAATTCTATGTTTGTAACTGGTACGGTTAAAAATGCATTTTCGAGAAATAATGGTAGTGGTAGTAGTAGTAGTAGTAGTAGTAGTAGTAGTATTAGTAGTAAAGTTTCTCACATTAAGTACATGCTGAATGGAGCTCAAACTGAATGTCTTCATGAAACCTAGTGATCTGGTGTAAGCACTGCCAACATGAAGGAAAATTGTAGAAAGTAAGAATTAAGGGATGACAGAACAAAAGAACTGCCAAAAACACCACATCAAAAAGAATATAACAAAATTTAAGGCTCTCATTAATGATCTACAGTTATTCAGAATACCAAAATAATAATACTTTGATATTAGAATGCAAAAAATTGATTGGGCAAACACAAAATAGATAAGAATAGTTACAGGGAAGGATGGATCAGAGCCAATAGATGAGCCTCATATTAGTCAATATTGTAGAAATTTAGAGAAAAGATTGATATGTATTTCTGCTAGTTAACTTACAGTTATAAAGAGAGGAATTAACCTAATCAAGGAAACAATCCCTAAAAAACAGTAACTTCCTAAGAATTAGTAACTGAGATTAGTTTCTATTTACAAGAGATTTCCTAGTGATAAGTAACCTGTCCTTAATCTTAGGAATTCTAACACTCCCCGTCAAGCTGGAGTGTAGATGTTTATCAAACCCAGCTTGCCAACAAGTTCCTCAAACATGTTTCTGTTCAAACTTTTAGTTAACACGTCTGCAACTTGTTGTCTAGTAGGTAGGTAGGTGATGCACACTTCTCCCGAGTGTATTTTTTCTTTTATAAAGTGGCGATCTATTTCCACATGTTTGGTACGATCGTGATGCACAGGATTATGTGCTATGCTGACAGCTGCCTGGTTGTCACAATACATCTTCATAGGCCTAGTATAAGGAACTTTTAGTTCCCCATAAGTCTTTGTATCCAAACTCCTTCGCATATACCATGAGCTAGTGCTCGATACTCTGCCTCTGCACTGCTGCGTGCTACAACAGACTGTTTTTTACTTCTCCATGTCACGAGGTTACCCCAAACATAACTACAATAACCACTTGTAGAGCGTCTATCGTTAATAGAACCTGCCCAGTCAGCATCAGTATAGACTTCCACATTCTTGTTGGCATTTTTCTTGAAATATAAGCCTTTACCAGGAGTCCCTTTTAGGTACCTTAATATTCGATATGCAGCTTCCAGGTGCTTCTCCCTCGGGGCATGCATATATTGACTGATAACACTCACACTGAAGACTATGTCTGGACGTGTGTGAGATAGGTAGATGAGTCTTCCTACTAGACGTTGATATCTCCCCCTGTCGATTTCTTCCCCATCCTCATTAGTTCCAAATTTAAGATTAAATTCCATAGGAGTTTCGGCTGGTTTGCAGCCCATCAAACCAACTTCTGATAGTAAATCAAGAACATATTTCCTTTGAGAGATGAAAATACCTGTTTGAGACCTTGCTACCTCCATACCTAGAAAGTATTTAAGATTTCCCAAGTCTTTAAATTCGAACTCTGTACCAAGGAATTCTTTCAACCTCACAATTCCGCTTGTGTCATCTCCTGTTACTATTATATCGTCCACATAAATAATGAGGATGCAGCATTTTCCTTTTTCCGAGTGCTTGTAGAACATGGTGTGATCTGCCTGTCCTTGAATGTAATTTCTGCTAGTCATCGCTTTTGCAAATCGGTTGAACCACGCCCGTGGAGATTGTTTCAGCCCATACAATGACTTCTTCAATTTACACACTTGGCCCTTGCTTTCTTCAAACCCGGGTGGGAAATCCATGTACACTTCCTCATTTAATTCTCCGTTGAGGAAAGCATTTTTTACATCCAATTGAGTCAAGTGCCAATCAAGGTTGGCAGTAAGAGATAGGACTCGAATGGTGTTTAGTTTGGCAACCGGTGCAAATGTCTCGTCATAGTCAAGACCATAAGTTTGGGTGAAGCCCTTAGCCACAAGTCGAGCCTTGTATCGGTCAATATGGCCATTGGGTTTAAACTTCGTAGTAAAGATCCATTTGCAACCTACTGTGTTTTTTCCTTTAGGAAGATCCACAACTTCCCATGTTTCATTGTTTTTGAGAGCCTTCATTTCTTCCATCACAGCTTGTCTCCACTTAGCTGATTCAAGTGCTTCTTCTATATTTTTTGGAGTTTTTACAGAATCAACATTAGTAACAAAAGCTTTGTAAGACTTAGATAAGTTTCCATAAGATACAAACCGAGAAATAGGGTGTTGAGTGCAGCTCCTTGTGCCCTTTCTCACTGCAATTGGAAGATAGATGGATGGTGACGGAGGTGAGACTTGCATTTTGAAGCAGTCCTCCTTTGGAGATGCAATTGCTCAGCCATGCTCGGTTTGAGAAAGCGATTCTGTCGGGAGTAAACCTGTAGTTCGAGCACCTGTTTTCCTTGATCAGGGGGCTGTTGCACTTCGGTGGTGGTATTGTTATCGGGATGGGTTGTGCTAACTTCTTGCTGCATAGGAGAAACAGTATCTAAATTGAGGGTAGCACCTTGGTTGAGGGTAGCACCTTGGTTGTTAGGCTTGTTTGTGATAGTAGTGGTAGTAGTGATAGGATCGTGAGGTATGATGAGGAGAGTATTAAGAGTCTCATCTTCATTGAAAATCTCCCCCTGAAGATGAGATGCTCCAAAGTATGGTTCATTTTCAAGGAAGGTAACATCCCGAGAGACAAACATTCGATGCAAGACAGGTGAGTAACACTTATAGCCCTTTTGAGTGGGGGAATATCCAATGAAGATGCAAGTGTGGGCTCGAGGATCAAGTTTGGATTGATTTGGTTGATGGTTATGGACAAAGGCTTTACAACCGAATATTTTTGCTGGAAGGTTAGGAACACGAAATAGAGGAAAGGCTTTTAGAAGGGTATTTAGAGGTGTTTGGAAGTTTAAGGACCTTTGATGGCATTCGATTTATGAGATAGCAGGCAGTGAGGACAACCTCTCCCCACAAGTATTTTGGAACATTCATGGTGAACATTATGGCTCGAGCCACAGCAAGAAGATGTCGATTTTTTCTCTCGGGGATCCCGTTTTGTTGTGGTGTGTCAGGACAAGAGCTTTGGTGTATGATGCCTTGGTCAGAAAGGTATGGGCTTAGGACAGAGCTAAAGTATTCTCTCCCATTGTCAGTGTGGAGAGTATGTATGGTAGAGTTGAACTGGGTTCGAACCATTGAGTGAAAATTTTGGAATACTTTGGGCGTTTCAGATTTTTCTTTAAGGAGATTAGACCCAACAGACCTAGTGTGATCATCAATGAATGTTATAAACCACTTAGCCCCCGTAATATTTTTCACTCGTCTAACTCCCCATAGGTCACTATGGATTAATGAAAATGGTTGGGACTGGATATATGGTTTTAATGGGTATGGTACACGGGTATGTTTGGATAATTGACAAATTTCACACTTCAAGGAATTTATACTTTTATTTCGAAATAACAGCGGAAGATGTTTTTTCAAATACAAAAGATTTGGATGCCCTAACCTACGGTGCCATAGCATAATCGTGTCCTATTTTGAAGTGGATAGAGCCAATCCCCCTTGTGTGCTGTCTTTATTCCAAACATATAGTCCATCATCAACTTTAGCAGTGCCAATCATCCTCCCCGATTTTTGTTCCTGTATCACACAACCAATTTCAGAAAATTCAGCAAGCACTTTTCCATCCTTAGTAAGTTTACTTATTGAAAGTAAATTACAGGATAAGTTTGGGACATGTAGAACTTTATCAAGAGAATTTTTTTTTGTTATTTGTACTTTTCCTACTCCAGCCACAGGTGAGTATGAACCGTTAGCTATGCGGATTCGGGACTTGTTATGACAAGTGGTGTAGGTGTGAAACAAAGTGGAGTTACCTGTCATGTGATCCGAGGCACCCAAATCGAGTATCCAAGAGGATTGATTATTAGATTCAAGGGCAATGTTGAGGGTAGTACCTTGAGTGGCTAAAGATCCATGAGTAGTGGAAGTACCAAGTATCTTATGGAGAGTTTCAAGTTGGGTTTTGGTTAGGCGAACATCGAGAGCATCATCTGCAGCATTAGAGGATAACAGGGCAGTCTTCTTATCTTTCTGTTTTTTATCAGGATAGCCATGGAGTTTGAAGCACTTTTCCTTTGTGTGACCAACACGATTGATGCAAAGTGATTACACCATGGTGCAGTTGATCCGAGAATCATTTTCTAGCGTGGTTTTTGTGTCTGTGGACCTCTGGAGATGAGGGCAGAGGTTTCAGTAGGCTGGTTGCCAGAAGATGTCATAGGTTTAGGTTCCTTTGAATCTCCCATCATGACAAGACGACGCTTTTCTTCTCTTCTAACCACGCAAATGCTTCACCAATGGTTGGGAGAGGTGATCTCGCCTGAGTCGACCCGGACCTCATCTAACTCACGATTCGATCCCGCTAGAAACTCATAAAGACGCTCATTGTTGAGGTGAGTCATGAACTTAGTGTGTTCTAAGCCTTCACCCCAATCGCCTCATAGTACATATCCGATTCTCGCCACAAAATTTTTTGAGTGTTGTAGTAGTGAGTTACTTCAAGTGTCCCTTGTCGGATATCTTTCAACTTAAGCTTGATCTCAAATACTTGGGAGGCGTTTCCAAGATCCGAGTAGTTTTCTTTGACTGCATCCCACATGTCTTTTGCAGTTTTGAAGAGGAGATAGATTCGGCTTATATGGCCTTCCATCGAATTAATTAGCCAAGCCATTACAATTGAGTTGTTGAGTTCCCAAGTGGCATAAGTAAGATCAACTGTGTTCGGTCGTGGAATTTCTCCATTGATGTATCCTAATTTGCCACGACCATGAATCACCATAAGGACAGATTGCGACCATTGTAAGAAGCTCTTCCCATCTAGTCGATGACTGGAGATTATAAGTGGTGATTATAAGTGAGGAATTAAGGTCACTTTGAGTGATTCCACGATCGACATTCTCGAGATATTTGTGAAATCTCGATTTGAGATGAGTTTCATTGAGATCACCCATGGGAGGAAAAAAAACCGGAGGGATTTTTAGGAAGAGATTTTAGAGATGAATGAGAAGGATCAAATGAATCCTAAAGCTCCGATACCATGTACAAAATTTAGAGAAAAGATTGATATGTATTTCTGCTAGTTAACTTACAGTTATAAAGAGAGGAATTAACCTAATCAAGGAAACAATCCCTAAAAAACAGTAACTTCCTAAGAATTAGTAACTGAGATTAGTTTCTATTTACAAGAGATTTCCTAGTGATAAGATAAGTAATCTGTCCTTAATCTTAGGAATTCTAACAAATATCAATAGGTATCATATTAACTTGATCTTGCCCAGTTTGGCGCACAAAGTTGTCAATACAAAAAAGAAAGGAGATACTTGCAACCAGCAGAGAACATGTATCAAATTCCAAATAATGAGAAAGATGAAAACAATTCAGGAAAACTGTTTAGAAGTCAGTTAGTGGTAGAGTGTTAGTTAGTGGTCCAATAAACGAATCACAAAAAATGAGTCAGAGAAGTCCAAAATAGAAAGGGGGTAGAGATGGCATGTTAGAAACAATTAATCACCAGAGACAAAATTTCGATTTTCACACTGCCCCAACCAATTGCTTTTAGGCTGACGGGGTTCCTTCAGTATTCGTACCCCACTCTTCTTCTGGCTCGTTACCATTAACGAGTACTGCACCATCGTTAGAATCAGCATCTACAACAACAGGCTCCTCTTGGCTACCATCTTCTCCATTCTGCTCCTCTGAAGTCAGACCATGCCCATTTGGTTCTCCAGCCTGTGATGCCCACCAAATAAAGGACAGACAATAAAATCAAACCAGACTCCTGAACCACTCAAGCAGTTCCTATTTTTTAAAATGTCACCAACTTAAAAGAAAAAACAGATACAAATGGATTCTATACCTCATAATCAAGTACACCATTCACAAGAGGCTCCTCATCATTCAGAAGAGGCTCCTCATCATCAATTTGCATGGTTCTGAAAGCCTCCACAAGTGTCATCTTCGATCTATCAGCATGGTTCAAATAATCCGCTGCAAGGGGGTAAACACCCCTAAAAACCAATTGAAAGTAAATAGCATATCTATGTGAGACAAAAACCAGATGTGTCAACCATGAGGCTTTGCAACCAACACAAAGTGATTAAAAAATTACAGCGCAACCAAAAATGACCAAACAGCTGGATTCTGAAATGATTTATCCATAAAAGCGGTAACATTATTAAACAAAAAGGAATAACGTTTGACAAAATTGCCTAGAAAACAGTAACAAAAAACAATAAAAGAAAAAGGAATAATTTTTTATACCTTGTTTCCGCCACTTTAGATTCAACAGAAAGAGCAAGTTCCCAATCCTCAAACAAGTTTGGATACTCTCTAGGATCAGCCAAAGATTCAGCAGCTTTTGGATTAACCTGCAGATAATGTAAAAATAACTTTCATTTTACAGTTTATACTGTTAAACAAAACAAGTAATAAAATGTCAGGGCAGGTAGTTTTGAGTATGACTACAAGAAACATGGAAGTCCAATAGATTCATGTTGCAAGGATACAAAGAAATTACATGTTATTGCCCTTAGGGTGCAAATAAAAAGACTCCAAATGCTCCACCCCCCATTGGTTTATTAGAAAAAACAGATTCCCACTTACGATTGCAGCAGTAATGAACATTACTGGTACATTATTTTAAAAAAAAAGAAAAGAAAGGATAAGAGTAATTTTCTTAGCCTTCAGATGCAAAAGCTCTTTCATACCAATCTTTTCCAGAAAAGTACCAAGATGCTATGTAATAGTATTAACCATTATCTTGAACATAAAGGAAAGAAGTCAAGCTATACTAGTTTACTCTGGGATAACAAGGGGTAAATAGATATTTTGCCAATGGTATTCAGGGCAATGTTGAGACATGCTTGACTCATGCATGATAAGTATAGAAAGGAAAAGCAGAGGAAGAGGAATGCTTCATAATTTTTATTATAGACATGCAACATTTTGAATCTTGTAAAAACTATACAGAAAACCAAAAAGTGGAATTAAAACAAACAGAAGGTTATGTACGATATAGCTAACCCCGTAATCAAGAATAAAGCATAAAAAAAAAAAAAAACAGAGAAACAAATAAGGGCAACTAACCTTGTTGAGGTCTCTTCTCCAGATTGCTACTATCTCTGAAACCTTGCTTGGAAGATAAGATCGCGCCATCAGAGCAGCCTCAGGTATCCGATTACTGTAAACGGAATACTTCAATATCCATAAATATAATGACATGAATGGCAGTCTACGATTTCTGGTACTTGATATAAGGAATTACCTTTCCACCAAAAGCTGAAGGCAATCCTCTAATTTACCCAACATGAATAAACAAAGAAAAGCAACATTGTTTTTCCCTTGCTCTTTGGAAAGAGATGCAAGTCTTGATATTCCTTCAGCATCTCCTAATGAGGAATAAAGCAGCAATAAACCACTCAGGTCCATTGCATGCTTCATGCATTGTTCAGCCATTTCTAGCTGAAATGACAAGTTTAGTATAATTAACAAGAATAAAAGATTTTAAAACAGGCAGGGGAGCAATTATCTGAGACTAACAATTCATATGACATGCACATAGCTTAATTAAAACAAACAACTACCGCACATGATAAATTTCAAAATCCGCATTGGAAAATGTCAGTGTACAACATCCAGCATTAAAAAGACACTAAGAAAACATGACAAGGTTTTTCTCGTACATTTCAATTACAGTTAATAAACTACAGAGACAAATTGATAAATTATTTACTGAAAGGTAAAGCTGTCTATTCCTACATCCTTAAGAGAGATTTCATTCAAGAGGAAGATAAAACATTGGATATTTTCACATTGTGACTTGCTAGAACATCATGAGACAAATATAAAAAGCAAGAAAAAACCTACTAAGATAGGTGATGGGGAAATCAAGATCTAAAAATCATAACAGAGAGAAATGACACTGAAACAAATTAGAGAATATACAACACCTTTCCAGTGGACATAGCCAATTCTCCTAATTGCTTCCATTTAGACTCACTCTGAACTTCAGCGGCTATTTCCTTTTAAAAAAATGAGTACAAGAGTGAGGATAAAAAAATTTGTTACACAGCACAGTCAAAA
Organism: Gossypium sturtianum; assembly: GCA_025698515.1. NCBI lineage: Eukaryota > Viridiplantae > Streptophyta > Magnoliopsida > Malvales > Malvaceae > Gossypium > Gossypium sturtianum. The sequence goes on along the minus strand of CM046955.1, from coordinate 160,137,765 downwards.
GCTTAATACAACATGGAATATATTACTCAAAAATTCAAGAAAAGAACAGATCTATGAAGTTGTACTACAAACACAAAATTAATTTAACAAATTCCTTACCCTGGCAATCTCTAATTTACCAAGCTGAATGGCAAGCTCAAATCTGTAATCAGGGTCTGTAGCAACTTCTAGAGCATCCTCTATCATACCTCGTGATTCTAGGAAACGAGCCACACTACCATTGAGAACAAACCGTTAACTAAATCCAAGAAATATTTCAACACAACTTAGAAACAAAGAAACTGAACATGATAAAATTTTAAAATATAACGCTTTCAGGAAGATAAAAGGACCAGCCTTCTAGTCGGCTACTTATGGATACAGATTAGATCTGGAATTCTAAGTTTCTCAACACACAGATATGACCAAGGTATTACCATAAATGGAAACAAATCCAATCACAAGGGGCATGAATGACTAACACAAACCAAAAATTCAAATTAAGTGGGAATGAAGGAAAAGAAAAGGAAAGGAGAAGAAATAAATTCTAAATCCCCAACCAAATTTTGGGCAGTGGCTATTAAGGAAATCTTTTGAGAACAGACAACAACAAACCTATTAAGGTGCTCTTTAGGAATTGAAGGCAAAATCTCATTGGCCCTTTCCAAGTCTCCACGCATCACAAGTGTCTTGTACTCAATAAGGCTGAGAAGTAACGTGTATCCCATTACACTGTAACATATGACACGGATGAGGGCAAACAGATGTTAATAATGTATTTTCAAAACAAAATTTAACGCGCAATTTAGATATAAAAATTAGCCATGACTTGCTGACTTACTTAAACTCTTTGTCTATCAGATACACCCGACTTTGACTTGCAAGATATCCCAACAAGTACATAGGACGGTCCAAGTGAAACATTGTGGTGACCTAAAACCATTTATTGTCAAAATGAAACCATCAGAACTTGAAAAAACCAAACCATTTAAACCTATGGAACACTTCCAAGGCAAGGATAAGCAGAACACAAATACCTCTCCACCAACACAGTAATTAAGTCTCCATGAAGAGTTATTGTAAATGAAGCAGTCCCCAACCCATATCCCGGTCCTGACACGTTCATTGGTTTCATGAAGAAGCTCAAATGCATCCTCAACTCCTTGTTCATCAACTGGTGTTCCACTATCTAAGTATGATTGAACTACATCCCGCTGCAACATTAGAATATTAAATTCAGTTCTGTATGTCCGCATGAAAGCATGCATGTATTTAACAGACAAAAGAAGAGTCCACAGTGCAAAATATTTTGCAGATCTAATAAGCAGATTATACAAGGTGACTTACATTGTACTTTAGGATATAGAACGATGTATCACTGGCAATTGCCACCAAGTCACCACTATCAGCCCAGTAAAGATTCTAACAATTTCAGTAACATAAACAAAAGTAAATTTAGGATCCAGTGTAGCCAAGAAGAAGCAAATGGGATGCACAGAGATATTTTAGCTTACTTTAACGGTAACATCAATCCGACGAATCAATCTGCATTCAGCCCAACTATAAAAACAAATAAAATCATTGGAGCACATTGCCAGTAAAGTGCCCCCAAAAATACGCTCAGCAGAGAAGGTTGGCCGGACACTCTTCTTTTCCTGAAAATGTTAAATCCCCATCAATACCACCAATTGTAAAAACAATCTTGAACATCGTATTAGATAAAATTCCTTAACAATCATAAAGGAAACCACTAGAATATGAAAAGTTAATAATCAGCATTATAGAAACTTGCAGAATTTCCTGTCAGTTTAAAAAACAAAAAATATTAGAAGAATTGAAATCTCTTCCCTACCCAAAATTTTATTCATACTCTTAAATCCATCTCTCCAGCCGCAATAGATATGTTGAGTATAACATACCTTTCAACAAGTGAAAACAAAGTTTGCATGGACACAACCTTTCTTATACTAAGGAATATACCATTTATAACAAGAAACCATATAAATGAAAAAATAGTAAAAACCTGGAAATTTTTGCTGAAAATTTTTATCTTTGATGAGCTTTCTCTGACAGCATACTCTCCATCAGATGACCAAACGAATTCCAATGCTGAACCAAATGACCTATTTCTCCATGCTAATGCTGTATATATGATGTACTCACCATCTCCACAGACAACAACAAACCTACCATTTGGGTTATGCTTTAAGCTCTGACAACAACAAGAAAGGAATGAGGGTAACTGATTGTGCAAGAATCCAACAAATCCAAACATAAACACATCTTACAAAAAGAATTAATCAACAAATTTTAGGACTGAAATTTAATCTTATGCTCAAAACCATTTAAATAAGGCTAGAAAGCATCAACTCACTTGAGGATATAGATCACATGTCCCTAATTCCTTTACAGCCAATGGCAACCTTTCTCCATCAGTAACCTAAAAAACAAAGCAAAAAGCATCTTAAGATAAAAATTCCTGTACTGAAAGTCGCACCATGAATGCAGAAAGAGAAATAATTTTACAATAAATACATTTACCTCAAAATCTGTTCCTACACTCTTAATATTCACAGTTTGAATTTCATTGTGCTTAGCCCAAATGATTTTCCCACTGTTGTCCATACTTGCTACAGGAACTTCACGACCAATTTTCACCATAATAGTTCCTTCATCATACCCAATCACAATCCTGCAAGACAGAATTGTAGAGTACTCTTAGCCTTTTATGGATAGCAGATTAAGAAGTATCATGCAAACTAATCAACACAAAAAGAAACATACAACTAAAGAACTCAGGTCAAGTAATTTAAATTAATTGTTTTTTCACCTTCAGTGGGCACATAGACATAATCTAAACTAATTAGAAGGCCTATTCAAGCATTTAATGATCAAAAGAAAATTTTCTAGTATTTAAGTAGTAATAAACAACCCAAAAATATTAAACCTGTTGCATCATTTAACCAAAAGTAATTACCTTCGTGAACCTTTTATATATCCGATTGCCCAAACTCTCTCGAGACCATAATTCAATGTATTTTCAAGCCTGATCACAAATGATTTGGTTAGAAAAACAAAAACTTGAAGAATTCAAAGATATCACTGCATGCATAAAAGACTATTAAAATTAAAATATCCTAAACTGAAGTGTCAAGCAAATAAGGAAGAAATATAAATGATAGTGCACTAATGTGGCTCTAGACTGTGAATTCTACATCCATCTGAATGATGAGTAACAAAGAGGAAGCTAGATAAATATGCAGAAAGAGAACCAGATAAGATAAGCCCAGTCAAGAAACAAATGGGCACTAGAAATTGAGAGGGGTAATTTGGTTCTGTTCCTGCATAACAATTCAAGTTTCCTCTTCATTCCTTAACTTCCTATCTCAAGAATTACCTATATGTGGTAGCATGCCAGATTCGAACTGTCCCATCCTCAGAACCAGTAATAATAATTGGAAGTTCAGGATGGAAACAAACTGCAGAAACATTGTGTGTGTGGCCTTCCAATGTCTGAACGCAACTCTTGGTTTGGTAGTCCCATACCTGATCCATGGGATTTATTTGTGAACAGTTCCCTCAAAAATTATTTAAGATGAAAAAGATAGCTGAATACAAATAGTAGCTGCTTACCTTAGCAGTGTGATCATCAGACCCAGTGATCAGATAGGGCTTATCACCACCTGTAAAGTAATCAACACAGTTTACACCTTTCTGATGGGCATCCAAAGTAAAATTTGGGTCGGGGGAGCCAAGGTTCCAAATCTAGAATTTCAAACAGAGCCAAGGCAAACTTAGCATGGCTTTACCATATGAAGTAGAGATATAATGAAAGAGTTACAAATAGAAAGGCCCTTTATACCTTTATGGTACGGTCAAGAGATGCACTGGCAAAAGTGTTCGTATCTTTGGGATTAAAGGTCACTTGCATGACATAATGGGAATGTCCCTCAAATATCTGAGTACACACCCAACCCTTCTCCCAGTCCCAAAGTTTTATGAGCATATCATCAGATGATGACAACACGTATGGAAGAGTTGGATGGACAGCGACACATCTAATGTAATCGGTATGTGCCTCAAATACTTTGACCTTATCCATGGTGTTGTAATTGTATACACGAATAAACATGTCATCAGCTCCAGCGACAACCCATTGCTTGCGTGCAACAAACTTTGCTGACCTAACTGCAAATGCAAGATGTTGAGTTTAGAGACTGATAATAATTCTACCACAAAGCACCTGGAAATGGAAAAACAGTATCATCAGACCAAGATAAGTCATCACAAAAACAGATAACATACCTGGCAACTCAGTGACCTCAAACGACTTAGCCATGGTCTGTTAAGCAAATTAACACTAATCAATAAGTGAAAATCCAAACAGCATAAAAAGTTCAAAATAAGCCTAATACAACTTAAATAACATGTTAAGAACTCAAAAACTTATACCAATTAGATTCCATGAAATTACAAATAATTTCTGTCGCCTTATATTTGAATAAGCATGTCAAAGTGCAAATGAAACTGGTATTGTTCAATTCTTTTTTTTAATTTTACAGGTACTGGACTGGCCATATACATAGAGCTAAAAGGATCCATGTTCCTATGTTCATTAGATTTAAGCAAAGTATATGCTTAAAGCTTTGCAAATAGCACTCAAAAGAAGCTAAGAATAATACATTAATCATAAAATAGAATCATGTCGGAGTTATACAGTGTAAAGATTTAGGGTTAAGGAGAAACATATGGAGCACAATTCAATTCATTTTAGAATATTACAGTAAACATGGGGTCAAATTCATGGCTCGTAGGGATGAAAAAAAGATGGAAATATATCCACAAGATGAGCCAGACTAAGAATTAAGTGCCTCTACATCCTTCAAATAGAGAAAAGCATTGGATCAAGCTGAATGGACAAAGATCAGCATGGACTAAGGTTAATTTAGGTTTAGTTTAGCATTGCTTCTCAAAAGTGCTTTTGGGTCAGAAAGCACTTTTGAGCAAAAGCTAAAATTTTCTGCTTCTGCTTTTGGCTAAAAATGTGCTTTTGCAAAGCATTTTTTGTCCCAAAAGCACTTTTGAAAAGCTCAAAAGCATCTTGTTTAGCAATGCTTTCATCTCAAAAGTGCTTCTTAGAAGCAATGCTAAACTGGCCCTTAAACTAATTGAGCACCATGATATTCTTTTAAGGGAAAATAATCATCTGATAGGTCAACGCTAGTTTCTCACATAACAACCACCAAGGATTTAAAAACTGGACAGGACCAAACTGGTAAGACTCCAATAGCCAGTCCGACCAGTCTTTAATTATAATAACATTTAATGTTAAATAAGAAATAAATAAAGTAAATAATCAATAAAATATGCATTGAGTTAATAGTATGGTATTTACAAAAATAATAGAAAAATGTAAAACTGGTTTTACAGGTTGAATAGGTTTATTACTGGTTCAACCAATATCTGGTTCCATGCACCATACCGGACTAAGCCTCCAGTTCCCAATTGAACCAGTCAGTCCAATCCGGTTTTTTCATCCATGCACCCCACAGCACCCAAGGAAGTGCAGTATGACAGAAGGTGGAAACAATGCTTCAAAGAGTAACATAAAATCAAGCTCTGTGATGAACTTTTCAAGATTGCTTCTTTTACTAAAAAAAATATATTATTGAAAAAAGTGACCCCCCAAAACAAGCAAATAGGATAGTTATTTAACTAAATTTCAGATGCTAATCTAACATTAAATATATCCACTTATTCATCTATTTTCCTGCTCTACCATTTAACTAACATGGAACTGGGTAAAACTTCTAACTTTGACGGCTATTTTTTATATATTACAAAATATAAAACTTGCGCACCTGTGAATGGTAGTTCCAGATACAGACAGTTCCAGAATACAAACTTGCTAGAATCCTTAAATAACAATCACAATATATCATATTTCGGCTCCAAGCTTGAAAGGTTAATATTCAAATAGATATGAAACAGAATGAAGGGTTGAAATTACCATGGTTCAGTAGGATGGAGATCTACGGATTTTACTCTCTCTGATCTTTGAGCAAGTTTCCTCTGATCAAAACATCACAATTAAGAATGTTACCATACAATTTACAGAACACTCGTACAAATGGAAAGAAGATCAAATCAGTATACAAAACTGAACTCAAATGAAACGAATAACACGTACCTTAATTTCAAGTCTGAGTGGCTGTCAAAGCACCAAAGCAAAAAACAAACAAACAAACAATTAGCAGAAGGCCAAGCAAGAGATCTTAAATCAAACTCATCCAATAAGAGGTCAATTCTAAATCGCCGGATCCATATACAAACATTCAGAAAAAAAAACCGAAAAGAAAAATCACGCGCCAGATCTCAATTATATTCAAATCCCTAACTCTCCGGCTCAGCTGCATAATACTCAAAACGATAACAGAAAAAGAAATGGCGACGTTGCAAAGCAAGTAAAGCTCGAATTAAGCATAATTCAAAAATCTTCGCACTTCAGATTCCATAAATTTAAAAAGAAAAATGATAAATGGGTGCAAATCGAAGGGGCGTCGAACCAGATCTAATGCCGAATCAAACAGATCAAGTAATTAAACTCACCATTTTGAAAATAAGAATTAAACAAGAAGAAGCTCTGGATCGAGATCACGCTGTTGATAGAGAGAAATAAAGAGCTCCTCTGTGTGTGTCTACGTCAACAAAATATGAATGAGAGAGAGAGACAAAGAGAAGAAATGCTTTAGAGTTAAGGGATAGATTTACGGAAGTGCCACTCAATCACTGCCGTGGTTGAGCTACGGTATATACTGTCTCAGAATAGAATGTGGAATCAACGGTTATTGATTGCTCTGGTGTGTTAAAACAGACGGTGATAGCCTTTTAGGATTAGAAAAGCTGTTGGGCCATTAACATGTTGGATTATTGATGGATTGGATAACTCTTTTGGTTTCAATATTTTTATATTATGAACTTTTCATAGGATAGGCTTAACAATTTTGGGGCTTAATTTGACATTGTTGCGGTTGAAAAGAAATGGATCTGGAAAATTATATTCAACAAGTTTCAATAAACTATAGTTCAAGATGTTTTTTTAAGTGTAACAAAGTGTGTAATCACACAAATACATATGTTTATGGGTCAGGTCGAATTGAGATTAAGTTTTAAAATATTTTTCAAGTTCAAGCTCGTTTTCGAGTTGAACTGTCCAAAAAATTCATTTTACCATTTAAAAATTAATAAAATATTAAGAATATTTTTTTAGTTCGTTATTTTATGTACTTTTATAATTAATTTTAATTTAAAAATACTTTTTTATTTTTAAATTGATTTCAAGTCAAGTCAACCCGATCCAAAATGTAAAAATCCTTGTCCAAGCCTAAACCAAGTTGGGCGAGCTATCTAGCCCTTGGATAGGTCTAATTATAAGCATCAAACTATTACAAACGGATTATTTGAGTAACCATCAAGTGAGAACTGATACAATCTAATTTAAACCTAACAAATTGGGACTACCTAAACTAAAACTCTCATCCATGATGGGACTTAGAGACATATGCATATAATTGCCAAGTGAGTCAAATCCTCATTGCAATTCAGGAGTTCTTAATGTTTGATATTCTAGTGAAAATGTTATATCAAAAATAAAAAAATCTAAAATCACGTAATATTTAAAAGTAGCAATATCTCTATATTATAATAAGATGAGTATTTAATACTAACTTTTTAACTTCATAAATAAAATTATAAATTTATCACCCGTCTCATTTCTTACATATATATATATATATATATTACCATACATTATATATACTTGTCATCAACCTAATCCTATTTATATAATTTTTAAATTTCACTCAAGTTAATATTTTGTCTTCATAATAATATAATAAAAATTAACTTAACTAATAAGTTAACCAAAGAAATTTGCCAATAAAATTATTTAAATTTTATAAAGATATATAATATTAAAAATAATTATAATTTTCAATTAAAGAAACTACTCCTTACAGAATTTTTAGAATAGATATGCATGTGTTTTGTCCCATATACTTATGCATACAACTTTTGTCCCATCATGAGTTTTGTTCCAAATACTTCTATCTATTATGCTTCGTACTAATTTGATCTTTAGCTTTAATTGTTGAAACATATATTCATACTTATATTATATTTGTAAAAATATTCTATTTATAATAGTAAAAATTCTAAAAATAAGGTAAAAACAAGTCCCTCTCAAATTCGATACTATGTAAATTAGTTCCTTTCAAAAAATTGAAATAATTTAACTGTTATTATATGAAAGTGAGCAACTAAAGATAATTAAATGAAATTAATATTTTATGTTAATTGTACATAAATTTGACAAATATAATAACAAATTAAGCCTTCTATATTCAATTAATTTAATCATGGTTATAAAAAAAATTCTAAAACATACATAAATTAAAAAAAAAGTTAAAAATTCAAAAAGAATATTTAAAAAACTTTAGCTTCAAATACATATATAAAAATAGAGAGAATATATAAAACATTGAAGGCTAATTTTGTTATTATACCAATCAAGTTATGTAAAATTGATAAAAAAAATATTAATACTAAGATTGATTGACTTTAGATATTCATTTTTAAATTTGATAGAAATTAAATTATTGTAATTAAAAAAATTTACTCTATATCAAATTTGGGCCTTACTTAAAAAGAATCACATAGGTCCAGCTGTCTTCAGACATTGATGGACAAAAGCCAATACCCATTGGGCTTGGCGTGAAACATGGTCAGCATCCAATCTAGCCATGACCCATGAGAGATTGAAAGCTACTATCAATCTTTTTTATTGCAATTGCTCCTTCTATCTCGTGCAAACAATTCCAATGATAATAGTGTTAGGGGTAACCGATACTACATTTGAGATAGTAAACACTTTAATCATTAGATTAATACATAAAATTTTATTTAAATTATATTTTTATTCTCATTTTGATACTTTAATTTTTTATTAATCATAAGTAGTATTTAAACTGTTTTCTTTCCTAAGTTAGCACTTTCAGTAGTTAAACTATTGAGTTTATTTTAGAAAAAAAGGTTCAATCTATAAATTAGTACTTAAACTATATTTTTTTCCATTATGTTACTTAAACATTTTTTTATCATAAGTGGTACCAAAATTATCTTATTCTTTTTTCTCAAGTTGGTACCTTTGTAGTTTAATAGTTAATTAAATAGTTAAATCTATTAAAAAAAGATAACAAATTAAAATTTAACACGTAAAATGTCAAATATTATTTTCTCTTACATATATATAATCTTTTTATTTTTTCTTTCTTCAGAACCAAACCGGTCAGGTCACTAGTTCTCGATTTGATCAATTCGAATGACTCGATCAAATATATTATTAAAAATTAATAAAATAAATGTATTTTTAAATGGAGAAAATCAATTTATCTTATCTATATCAGTTCAACCCCTATCTCCGAACCAATACCTGATCGATTCTCGATCCAATTAGTCTTACTAACCGATTCGGTCCAGTTCTGATGCCACTAGTTTTGGTTGATGAAATAATATTTTTGATCCTGTCAAATTGAGCAAGCAGACTATAAAATTCGAAAATAACAAAAATAGGCTCTTTTAAAACTTATTTACTATGTGATTTTTAGTTATTTTATTTAAATCTTATATAAAAATATAAAAAGTTTGATTATGTTTCCAACCCTTGTACTTTTTAATTTTTCTTAAATTTAACCTCTTTATTTTTCTTGACCATCGACTTATATGATTAAAAGGAAAAAAAAGAGTTTAAAATCAATTTGATAACATTATTAATGAATTTTCATTGAATTTGAACCTATGATATTTTAATATTCAATTAAATATTGAAAATTAAAATTTAATTTATAACACATAAAATAAATAAATAATGCTATCAAATATCAATTAGACTTTTAACTTTTAATCTAGTGATAATGACTTTTTCTTTTCTTTTTTTTTTTTTTTTTGTGAAAATTGGATGTCCATCCAATTCGGCATGTACCATCGAACTCGAAATCTTTCAAGCCGACTAAGAATAAAAAAATTGAAAAAAAAACCCTTCAAAAAGAATTGAAAAAAGAAGAAGAAGGGAACAATAAAAAAATGAAAAAGAAAAAGTGTAAAAAGGAGCATTTTTAAATCTTAAAAAAAAGAATTTTCTCGTTAGTCATCGTGTTCGATAAATTACGCAAACTAATTACTCTTTCCTTTTCTCTTTAATGGAATGGTAACTGTGCATTCCCCTAAATCTATGCGTGTAAAAGCTATGGATTTAAAATACATATATGTATTTAAAAACAATATAAAATAAATAATAAAATATATAATTTAAAACTAATTAATCATAATAACACATGTAATTATATATTACAACATAAATATATCAGATTAACAATACTACATGCACTACAATTATTTATTATGACATTGTTATCAATTGTGAGTTAGTATCAAGTAAACTTGCGACACCAACTCAATTTAACATTAATATTATTAATATATACAATTGACGAAGATAATAAATTATGCATATTAAAATAAAAAATGTATAAAATATATCAAAATAAAGCTTTGGTTGAGTGGTTAATTTAAGGTTTCATTAATTTAATTAGGTTGGGTTCACATCTCAACATATGTACATTTTTATTGGTTTTTGTGAAAAATGAAAAGACTAAAATATCCTCGAATAGTATAACTTATTTTAACTATAAAATGACATTTTTGTAATTTTCCTAACCGAGTTGGTGACCCGATTGAATGTGATACAAACTCAGTAAAACACTTAATAAATAGCATAAATAATATTTATTTATATTTTATTTTTTAATCTTCAACAATAAACCTTAAAATAAAATTTCCTTCCTCTCACACAACCACAACCATTGCTTCGCCGTTGGTGCCAACCTCCGACCCAAAAAACTGACATTGATCCACTCTTCATCTTAAAGTCCTAAACATGAATGTGTGCTTTGATTTTTCAAAAAGCTTTGAGAATACCCCAAAAGTGAGCCTTGAGCTTTCAATTCCTTTTTCTTCTATCTCTGACGCCGAAAGTTCGAATGGCCTCCATTCAAGAATAGTGCTTTCTCACAGTCTCCTTTGCAACTCTATCATTTGGATTTATGAAGGGATGATCAAAACTCTTTTTTGTTCTCTTCACTTCTGCTTTCAATTTTAATGTTATGGTTGTCTAGGATGCTTGATATTACATATATGAGTATTAAGTGAAAATAACAACATGGTATTACATATGTGATAATATGTTTGCCTAATAAGATTTTAGAAATAACGGAATTTAATGACCACTGTTTGATTATGATTGGAATTTTAAAATTTGAAAAGTATAATGACTAAAAAGGTTAAAATATGCTCTAAGTCATCCACTGACCACTTGAAATTTAATTCATCTACTTTTTAAATTTCAAATTTTAAGTACAATTATTAATATCCTTAAATATTTTTTTTTGTTTAACTTGCTAGTGTTATCTTGAAAAAAAAAAAAAAAACCTCACTTGATAACCACACCAAAAAAATAACACAATGAATTCAAATTTAATAACAACATTTTAACAAAATTAACAATTGAACTTACATTTTTAAATTTAAAAAATAAAATAACTACATTTAAAAAAAAAGTAAGACACTAAATATTAAATATAGAAAAAATACAAAAACTAAGTATATTTTAATATATTAAAAATGATAAAATTAGAATTTTGACTAAATTCTCAATGTGAACGAAAAAAAAAATCACGTGGCTTTAACTTTCTCTCTATATTTTCATAAAGTAATATTCTTAAGTCCATTTGTTTAGAAGTAAAATATTTTCCGGAAAAGTTTTTCAGCCTTTTTCAGTATTTGTTTGGCTGAAAATATTTTACTCAGGTAAAATCAATTACAAAACACGGGAAAAGAAGCCCTTAATTTTGGAAAATGTCTTACGGATTTCATTTCTGTAAGACATTTTCCGGTTCCTCCTTCATCCAGGTAAGGCTCCTTCTCCTTCTTCCGTTTTTCATTCCTTTTCCTTCTTCCGTTCTTCATCTTCTCTTCCAGGTTTTTGTTCTTTTCGTTGTTGATCTCTCTTCATATTCATCTTTTACGTTTACCTAAAATTCCTGATTTTATGCCTGAAATTCCCGAGCTTGAAATTTGTTCTTTTTTCTTTTACGTTTGCTGTTTTGTTTTATTATTACTTCTTGTTCTTCCATATATATATATTTCTGTTACTAGCTTGAGATAAAATTACTGCATTTTTCTTTGCATCGAGAAATGGTTTGAATACTTCCATTTCGATCTGCTCTTTCTCTGTTTTGATTTTTTTTTCATCCAGTGACTTTATCTTCTTTGATCTCTGATCTGCTGTGGGTTTTCAGTTTGCTCTCTTTGAGTTCCAAATTCGGGTTTGTTCTTCCTTGTATATATTTGAATTCTTTGTCCATCTTTAGATGCTTGAACCTTTTTCAAGTGGTGGCTAAGTTCCTGTGATTATCATTTTCTTTCTCAAACTAATAAAAAGTATAAAAAGAAAAGCGGGAGGTGCTGAATTTCGATCGACATTCATGTGGTTTGGGTTCTATATTCATTTATAAACAAAATAGTTATGTAATGTAAAATTTTCTCGATAATTTTTATCTGAGTTCTAAGCCCTAAGCTAAATTGCTGTAAATTTCATCCAATAACATATAATATGTATATAGATAGATAAGATTGCTTGATATTGCATTACTTTGTGATTTGCTTTTACTTTGGGGAAATTACTTAATAGTTAAGTGCATTGAGCTAGTGTTGCTAGTACCTCTTCTTCAGTAATGAATATTTTGAGTGTTTTTCAGAGAAATGCTATAATGAATTTGGCTTTGTCATGAAGCAACCAATTTGTGTAAGTAGTTCAAGTAGGCCATGTTTAACTTCGAACCAGCGATTTCCCGGAGTTTTGCTGCGAGTAAGAGGCGCGTCCATTTCTTCAAACAGGTTGGTGCTTAGAGCTCTCTGCAAGTTTCAAATTCATAGCACTTGCATTGGTTGTATTTACTGTGATTATTTACCATGTCAAGTAGAACTAGTAATTCTGCAAGTTTGAAACTCATAGCATTTGCATTAATGCACTTATGACACTTTTATTGCTTTTGCTGCACTAGTTGAACTAAAAATGTATCCACCATTCTTGCTTTGACACCAATTTCCATTCAACTCGTTTAAATTCTCGAAGGACAACATATGATATCTATAATTTTCTGAACTCTACTAGAATCCAAATCATGATTTTGCTTTTTTGTTCTACTTTTATTTCGTGGGATATGTTGAGTGGTGCAAAATGATCAAAAGGGAGGCAACTATTAAACTATCAACTTGTGTCATAATCTGTATAGGACCATTCAGTGTCATATATGGTTGATTGTGATCCATTATTGTTGCTGCATCCATAAAATGAAATTGTGGGTTTGACTAGGTTTAGCAATAAGGAAAAGAGGTACCATGTGATCTTTTAGGGTGAAACAAAAAACATGAATCATTAATCCTTACATAAATATAATAACACTTATATTAATTATAACTTATATTAATACTACATTAAGATCTACTATAAGAAAAAACACAAATTCTATACTTCTCTGATTATTTTAAAATGCCATGTAACTTAAATTTTTAGTTATCAAAAAGATTCTGCTTTGGAGTTCATAAAATATCCATGCGAAGCCGTGGTGGGTACCATAGTTCAGATATGAAGCTTCGTGCTTAAATTCTTTTAGGCAGTTGACTTGTTATTGGCTGGTTTTAATTCATAAGATCGATGGTGGACTTCATTCGACTTCATTGTTCGATTTCGGCATTGGTCTTAATACTCACTGCATTTGCTTACTTATGTCCTTGGTATTTGTTGTGCTTTTTACTTGCAAGTTTAATGCAACGTAACATATGTTAACCAAAACAGAAGTGTCAATAGAGAATTGATGGTAGATCTTTGGAAATGCCATTATGTTTGGAGTTTTACCTATAATAGAAAAAGGCGGAGCAAGTAAGCTTCTCAAGTGCTTCAATTTCTTCCAATGAATGCTTGATTTATGTTTGTGCATGAACTGAGATATTGAGGCGATCGCAACTTGTCAATCATGATTTGCCTTCTTGATCTTATTCAACATTGAGCCAATGCAAATTGAAGCAATTTCCTAAGCTCTTTCTGGGTTTAGCAATAAGGAAAAGCAGAATCTTTTTAACTACTAAAAATTTAAGTTACATGGCATTATAAAATAATCAAAGAAGTATAGAATTTGTGTTTTTTTTTTCATATGGTAAAATAAAAAATAGAATAAATTATAATTATTTTTTTTCTTTTACCATCGTAGTCAGTATATATAATTATTCATATGATCTAAATCATTAATCCTTACATTAAATATAATATCAATGCTATAAATGAATCAATTAAACATGAAAAAAGACAAAAAAAATAAAATAATAAAAGGAAACAAAAGGGGAAGTGCATGGAAAACATGTTGAACTTTCCCGGTCAGTGCAAATACTTATATCGTTGTTTTATTAAAAATTATAAATGAATATCAGATATCTTCATGAGCTACTAGTGTATCAGATATCAGTTTTAATATATGTATGTATGCACTTTAGTCATGGTAACTTTATTCATATATGTTATCTTATGAAAAGCTTGCATCTTTTTTGTAGTGATCAAATATTTGTGTCGCATTATTTTGTGTAGATGGATCGTAGTCAAGATCAAAATGCAATTGTCGGAGTCGTGGCTTTAGTTTTAGCTTTTGGGGCTCTTTGGATTAAAAAAATTAAAAACTAGGAAGGAAATTGCTTCTCACCCTCGTGTGAATCGAGATTATGAAAGAGAAAATTATATTAATAGTATTTTATATAGTGGTGACCAACATTGTATTTATGTGATAAGGATGAGACCAGTTGCCTTTTTTAATTTGTGTGATATTCTTAGTAGGAATAATTTGTTACAATCAACTAAATCTGTGAATATTAGGGAGCAAGTAGTTATATTTTTACATATAATTGGTCATAATGTAAGGTTTCGAGTGATTGAATCTAGATATTATAGATCAACTGAGACAATTCACCATTACTTTAGGGTTGTATTGAGAGCTATTTTAAAATTGTATAAACTAGTTATTAGATTACCTGATGAGTCAACTCCTAGTGAAATCAGAAACAATCCAAGGTTTTATCCTTATTTTAAAGATTTTATTGGAGCATTAGATGGAACTCATGTTCGTGCATCCGTTCCACTTAGCATTCAAGGAAGATTTGAGTCGTAAAGGGGGACGACACAAAATGTATTGGTGCCATTACATTTGATTTGAAATTTTCCTATGTTCTAGGTTTGGTTGGGAAGGTAGTGCACATGATTCTCGTATTTTAAGTGATGCATTTTCACGCCCAAGAGGATTAAGAATTCGGAAGGTAATAATTATCATTAAATACCAAATAGTTCTAGTAAGCTCATAATTTATTAGTATTAATTATGTTTTGTAAAATTGTAGGTAAATATTATCTTCTTGATCTTTGGATATGGCATCCGAAATGGATATATTACCCCATATCGTGGTGTCAGATATCATTTAAAAGAGTTTAGTGCTCGGGGGCCTGAAAATGCAAAGGAACTCTTTAATCTTCGTCATTCATCATTGCGAATCACTATTGAACGTTTTTTTGAGATTTTGAAGAAACGGTTTCGTGTATTAGATGCTGAACCATTTTGGAATTTTCAAACTCAAGTAGATATAGTTTTGGCTTGTTGTATCATTCATAATCATATAATGGGAGTTGGTCCTAGTGATTTACTTAATCAAGGATTATACGAGGAGCCTGAGTCTGATTTGATAATACCAACTCTTACGGAGCGAGAAGAAAGAGAAGAAGCAAGAGAATGGTTTGCTAAGAGAGAAGAAATTGCACAAACTATGTGGACTGATTATATGGCTAGAAATATTAGGTAGGTTTAGGACTTAGGGTTATTGTTTCTATGTTATGTATGTTTTAGTATTAATTTTTTTTTTTTTGTTAATGTTGGTTGGATAATGATATTGAAATTTTAGTTTGTTGGATTTTGAAATTATTATGTCTTGAATTTGTTAGATATTGATTATGTTTTAAGCTTGTTAGATATTGAATTTATGATGTTTTAAGCTTGTTGGATATTGAAATGATTGACAATGACAATTATTAATGTAGAATGGTAAGGGCAATAAAGAAGGGACCTCCAAGCAATTCAGGTGGAAAAAACCGATGGAACATCTTTTTCTTGAAATTCTAGCAGAGGAGGCTCAGAAAGGAAATAAGCCTTCTAATACTTTCAAAGCAGTTTCTATTAATCGAGTTGCGGAAGCTATTTCTGAAAGATTTCAAGTCCAATGCGATGCGAAGCATGTGAAAAATCATTTGAGGACTGTAAAAAACCAGTGGCAGATTATATGCACAATTTGGGGTGAAAGTGGTTTTGGATGGGATGATAATATGAAAATGATCACATGTGATAGAGCGACATATGATGCAGCAGTGATGGTAATATATGTATATATATGTTAAGTATATTTCAATTGTTTTTTTACTTGTTATTCTAATTGTCCATCATGCACAAAAAAAGTATGAACCATTTTTGAATAAAAGCATTGATCATTATGATGAAATGGCTTTGGTTGTTGGCAAAGATATGGCAACAGGGAGTTTTGCCAGAACATTTGCTGACATAGATTTGGATGATAGTAACCAAGATTCAGTGCCTATAGACTGTGACAATGAAGAGACTGAAGAGGTAAGAACAAAAGTATCTTCATCTGGCACATCCAAACGTAAAAGAAAAAATGCTCAAGAAAGTGTCGTTGATGAACAAATTAAATTTGTGGGTGAACAACTTGGCAAAATTGCTAATGCTTTGGAATAATTTACTGTGGATAAGACACCACATCTTTACAAGGAAGTGATGTCGATGGAGGTAGAAGGATTTGATGATGACTTCCTGTGTTCTGTGTTTGATTATCTAGTGAGTCATGAATCCGAGGCCAAAGCTTTTTTAGTTAAAAGTAAGAAACATAGAAAAATTTGGCTTCAAAAAATTTCTCAACGTTGAAGATATTGATAATTTTAATGTGGTGTAATATTAGTTATGCACTTGGACAATGTTGTTGTTATTATGTGGTGTACTATTAATTATGTATTTGGATAATATTATTAATTTCTAGTATTAATTATGGTTTAGAAGCTAATTTATAATTATTCAATCCTTGTTTTTTATTTTTTTATAACACAATTACAAATAATTTATTTGACTTTGGTTGTTTTCAATTTATGACGGTTAATATTCTAGCTTAATAATTGAGTATTATTATATATTTAATTTGATTTATTTATTTATAAATAAATCATTGCAATATATGTAAAAATAATTTAAAATATAAATTTATTAATATATATATAAATTTATTAATATATGTAAAAACAGCTTTTCCGAAAAATATTTTCAGGAAATCTGCCAAACAACAGAAAATATTTTACAGAGATTCATCTAAACACCAGAAAAGTAAATCATTTCCACAAAAGTAAATCATTTTTCCGAAATCATTTTCCGGAAAACATTTTACTGACAAACAAACGGAGCCTTAATTTCTTTCACTTCTCTTTCTCCCTACTCTTTGGAGTTATTTGATATTTTCTTTATAATTTGGGCTAATTTCTTAT
The DNA here is from genome assembly GCA_025698515.1 of Gossypium sturtianum. Classification (NCBI taxonomy): domain Eukaryota; kingdom Viridiplantae; phylum Streptophyta; class Magnoliopsida; order Malvales; family Malvaceae; genus Gossypium; species Gossypium sturtianum. Next base: position 160,120,038 of record CM046955.1, on the reverse strand, counting down.
TTCACCACATTCATTGTCCGATTAAAATAAAATTAACTATTCAATTTTTTTGCGTAATGTTTTAGCTATTCAATTTTTGTCTAATGTTACTTTTTTTTCCTTTTTTTTTTCAATGAAAAGGCAAAAAGTGGAAGGAATAAAATAAAATAAGCGGTTCGTGCTGAGAGCAAGCATATATATAATCTGAAACATAATAATGACTAATTTGGATGAATCAAACACTGGGAAAAAAATAGTAGACAGAACCGCTTTTCTGCTTCTTAATTGCGCGATTAGGTAAGTGGTATCATCGGTCATCATGTTTTATCCTGCACCTCTTTCTCAACCGGATCATTTGTTCAAATTAGGTTAACTCTCAATTAATTCAACATTAGTCCTTAAAATTTTTTTACACTCTGCCACCAATCCCTAACATTGTTTTTCTTAATTTCTTATGATTTTTGTTAACGATTTATAACGTTTAGGTTTAAATCAAAATCAAAATTTTAGTGCCACCACCACCACAGGATGTCAATGTCTATATAGAAAACATGAAAGATTGTTTCGCATTTACAGATCGCCTTAGTTGACTTGGAATTGGATCATTTGGTGACAAAAAGTAGGAAAAAAAAAAAAGAACACATGGAAGTAAATAAGTCAATTAGGGTAATGATAATGGATCGGGAAACTACGTCGTAAAAGTGGGTTTTACTAATTTGAATGGAAGCGAATATACCAAAGAATAAACTTTGCCCACTCAATAACCCCCTCTCAAGTGTCCCCTAGATCTTTCCATCTTCGTCCTGAGAAACTAGAGTTGGGAGTACTGATTGGGACCCTAGTCAAGCACTACATTAATGTCAAATGATAGCCTTAAAGTTAAAATGCCACCACTAACAAAATCCTTAGCCTTATTTTGACTTGACAAACATATCCTGCCCCTGCATACGGATTTTCGCACTTTTTTGCTTCCTTCAGAACCTGGATTCATCTAGCAGTATTGCTTCGCCTTGCAAGGACTGACATATATAAGCCCACGGACTATCTCATTGTTAGTGAAAGTTTGTTTTTTTTTTCAGGCACAACGTACGCTGCATGCAATCGACATGTTTAAGTGCGGTTTTAGAGGTATTAGATATGGTCTGAAAGTTTAGAACAAGTTTTATTACGTTCAAATTAGATCAGCTATACATAATCATTTGATTTTAAGTTAGAGGACTAGTAAATAAAAATTATAATTTCGGAAATTGCCATAAATGGGCATGAAGCAGAAGCAGTAAGCGTATGCCGTATGGGGATACGTTTGTGTGTACTTATCTGTCATATTTTCGATTCCTTACACTTTAGAGATATGTTTATGATTAAAACAAGTAAACTTGAAAGCGATTCTCAATTCCCACCAAAGACTCTTGTTCAGCCACACGTATGTTTTCATCACTTTTCAGCCACCTAAATGCAATCGATACATAATCAATAAGGCAGTATAGGTCTTCTAACAGCATCATGATGCCTTGGTTTCATGCAAAGGTGCCCGCTGGGATTGACGGGCCTTTGTTAAATTGACTCCTCAGAAAAGAAAAGAAAAAAAGTGCATTGTTGATGCTGAACCAGAGCTTTATTAGGAGTGGGGTTATTATTTAATGTGTAATTATCAAAGATTAGGCTGCTATACTTTAAAATCTATTGCCAGCTGAGTTTTAGGTATTTGAAACCAAGGGCAGATTCCCCATTTGATTGCGTGATTAGTCTTGTGTACTGTAGAGTCTACCAGTATTCGATACATTCATATACGAGTATAGGATAAAAAATTAAATGTACATGCGTTCCAAATAACATAATTGAATATAGTCGGAACAAAACTATAACTCCATTGTAAATGGGAGTTTAGGGTTCTTATCTTTATTTCTCTCTCTTTTGAGTCTAGCTAAGGGGCATGTTCTATGCAAAAGCAAGCATACCACTTCAACTGCTCATCTAAAAGCTAATAAAGAACGAGGGAAAAAATAAAAAAAAATTCTGCAAGAGGATTGAAATTGTAGCATTTGAGCTGTTGAAATAATGGCCCTAGAAACTGGTGTAGAATTGCAATATTAAAAAAAATCTTCAGTCAGATATTCCCAGAAATGGAGCCCCATTTAAGCCCAATCAAATCCTGCGCGCCAACGCTGCCACGGAATATTCTCGTTGGTGGCTTTTATCTGAAATGATAGAAAGAAAAGAAATGGTGGTAGTGAAAGATATTGTGCTTAATTCGGTTCATCAATGGTGGGAACCTATATATATTGCTTAACTAAATGCATTGCCTTTTACAATCCATTTATCGGTAGCAATCAAAAGCCTTCTACTTCTCGCCGCATATAGGTGAACAAGGCCATATCCTTTTGTCCTCTCTATTTTGATTGCATATACCTTATTTGAATTTGAGTGTGAGTGTCGTATAAATATATACATATATATTTCACCCATAAATATATTCAATTTTTATTTTTTTTTCCATGTATTTTAAAGTTTCTTAAGAAATATATTCTCTTTGAAATTATATCCGATAAAAAAATGGGAATAACGTAGAGGAGAAAATAAAAGAAAATTCTTTTGCCTTGAAATATTAGTGGCTCATGTCAATGATATTATTTTGTGGGAAAACGAATCACTCTGATCGTTCAATAAGGGCGTAAACTTTTGACTGCCAGCGATTCTTGGCCTCTGATATTTCCACTGCTACCATCTCAATACTGGGTCTAACTTTTTCCCCCCACTGCTTTATATATAGTAATATTTTCTCAGTGGAAATAGAAAATATGATGATAAAAGTATAAAACATATGGAGATTGAGAAATACCATGAGGAAAAATCCCTAACAAAAAAAAAAAAAAGGTAGTAAAGAGTAGCCGGCCAGTGGCACGTGGCCCGCTATTGATCGTGAACTTGGACATTTCAAATTTTCAACCCTAAGGGTTCTCCACCATAACTAAAATATACAAGCAATTGACCAGTTGATACATAATGCAAGAAAATTGAATATACTTTTTTTTTTCTTTTTTATTGGAAGATTTCTTTTTATAAACTAAGAGGGTACTGTCTAATTATTTTGATTAATTACCGGTAAACCTATGATTATCGGTTTGAGCTACAAATCTAATTCAAATTAAATCAAAATTCTCATATATATTTTTCAATTCAATCCAACTGTGAAATTTGTAACTAAAATTAATTATGAAAAATATAAGTATAAATATACATATATAGTTATTTTTAAGTAATATTCTTAACGTGATATAATAGCAAATTCAAATTTGAATAACTAGAAGCTCTTTGTTCTGATATTAGAACCTCTCTTGTACTAAAAATAATAGTTCTAAAAACTGTTATATTGTTAAGAAGCATCCAACGATATGTATCAAAGATGTTATGCATACCGGAATGCTCTTATAAAAATTTAATTTTCAAATGCTGATAAGTTCTCTAAATATTAGATGCAATTCCATTTACTTTAAAGCTGAAATACAATATATTTTTTAAAAATAAAAATATAGAAAATAAAGAACATGCAAAGTATAATATATTTGCTAATGGTAGGCGTATTTAAATTTGGTTAAATTGGTCAAAAGAAAGGTGCTCTTTTTTTTTAGTTCAAAGAAGAAAAAGTGTTATATTTATAGTTTTTTTTTTTTTTTAGCTTCAAAGTATCTTTATCTCAAAATAATGAAAGTGACTTTATATTATTATTTATCTCGAGACTTATTTTTATTAATCGTAAAACGGGCATAGATAATATATTCATTTTTAAAAAAAATTATAATAAATAGTTTAATTTTAAAAAAAGAAAGCAAGATGCTCTATTTTTTATTTTATTTTTCATATAATAAAAGTGCTCTATTTATTTTAATTTCACAGAAGAAAGGTGCTCTAATTTAGTGAGTTTGATCCAGCAATGAAAGCACAAAGCATTATTGCAGCACTGTTTTGAAAATTGTCAATCCATTAATGCTGTTCACAACATATTGGAAGCAATTAGAACTGTTTTTTCATAAATTTCGAAAAAGAAAGAAAGAAAGCACTTTCACATATATATAAATATAAACAAAATAAAGATTATTAAATATATCAAAATTTTAAAGAGAAATATCATTGCATATTAATTATACTTAAATATAGTATATTATATTCATTAAAGTATTTTAAAGATAATGTTTGATATTATATGTTTTGATAGTATTTTTCTTGAAGACAACTGATGTTTTAATACATGGATTGTCAGAGTTAACATAACTGGTTGTTCATGTAAACTTTTAAATTTCTAAAATGTCTCTAATATTATTTCAGTCCAATGTTATTCTTAATATATTTAATTATTGAAAATTTTACATCAACTTTTTTAATTTATTTAAAAACTTAACAGCATGAGATTGGGTTAAACAAATATAACGTACGTGTATAAAAAAAATTATTAAAGCTTATAAATTTAATTTTTTTTTTATCTCTACTTTCTTCCCACATGTGTACGCACATATATTATATGAAATATTATTTAATACATGGTTAATAAAAAAAAAAATTAAGTCTAGGCTGTCTTTTTTATTGGCCATTGCATATAAGTCAACTTTAGCTAGTTTCCAGGCATCAAACAAATGTCAAAATCCCTTCACTCCTCTTTGACCTCATTAGGAACTTATAATAATTTCGTTTGTTGACTTCTTTTAACCGCTGTGTTCACATTAATTCCGTGCGATACGTGGAACCAAATTGGCTCCGTTATGATCATCTGCTTCTGCATTTCACTACCTGAGGCTCAGCTTTGTTTTAGACTTTTGCTTGGTGGTAAGTTGAATATATATAAATAAAATAAAGAGAAAATTAGAAATATGAAGAAAAAAATTACATCATTTTATTTTTATTGGTGATGGTGGGGATGATGGAAAATTTAGAGAAGAAAATAATTTTCTTTTTATCTAATGGTACAGTTAAAAAAAAATATTATTTTGTCATCATCATTTGTAAGTTGAAAGAATGTCAAAATATGATGTTAGTCCATGTACTTTGACAAATTTCAAAATTTAGTCCCTATATTTAAATAAAAAAAGTTAAAAATTAAGTTCTCTTACTTTTTCGATTAAAAAATTTCAATCTTATCATTAATGTTGTTAGTATTTTTCGTCAAAATTTGTCAATTTAACATGTTGATTAGGTTGTCCTCGTATAACATTGTAGATAATTGACAAAAAAGATAAATATGTTGACAAATTTTGATGGAAATTACCAATAATGATAATAATTGGACTAAAAAATTTAAAATTAAAAAATAGAAAGATTGAATTTTTAACTTTTAAAGTACATGAACTAAATATCAAATTTTGAATAAATACAAGGACTAATAACGATAACTTAATTCATTTTGATTTTGAAAATAATGGTGAAAATAGTTATCTTTCCAATTTCTTTCTTTAGCACTTCCCTCTATTTTTTGACATTAATAAAAACATTTTCTTTTCTCTTTTCCATCCGCTTCCTTTCTTTTTCTCATTTTTCTGTTTTACCAACCAATGCCACAATGTCATGTGTTCTATGGGCAACGTTATCTTCCAAAACTTTATTTGCAGAACATGAATGACAGGTAACACGATATATGCACAACGAACCCAAAAAAATTATTTATATTTTTTTGTACAGAAAATATCGCAATTTAGAATAAAATGTCAGGGTATAAATATCCTTCACATTCTAAAAGTGATTATTTCAATGCGGAAATCGGAACAAGTATTCGTTTTTACGATTAACTGATGAAATCGGTGGATATGGCTGTCTTGATTTGATTTTCAATTAGGGTGGACTTTGGTGGAATTAGAGCCTACCAGTTTGAGACAAAAAATAGATAAAAAGCTAACCAATCGCTTTCGTTTTAATGAAATGTGCAGATTGTTTAGGTTTCGTACGATGTTTCCTGCTCCATCAAAGCACTATATATGAAGTCAAAAACATACCGCTGCAAGAGGTAACCCACTCATCGGATATGTCGAATTAATTTGTATCCCTATTATTTTGACATAATGATATGTTTAATCTTTAATGTTTATATTTTCTGTTAATTTAGTTTTTATTTTATTTTTTTGAACTAAATTTGGTTCTTAACCATTCGGAAAAGAGTTAAATGTTTTTTTTAACAAAAATGATAAATTAAACAATAATTTTTAACGTTGTTAGCTTGGCAACTTGCATGGTAATTCATATACATATCATGCTAATATAATATTATTTATCTTATATTTCATGTCAACAAAAATTTAAAAATTATAAAAAGTAAAAAATCAAAATAAAACAAAATTAAAATTTAAAAAATTCAAAAAATAATAGCTTTGAGTACATGTGGACTATCTTGTAGGTTGTCGTGTTTAAAAATTTAATATTTTAATTAGTATACTCGTTAAAAAATCATTTTGACTCTTTTTCAAAAAGTTGATAATTAAATTTAACTCTTTTAAAAAAAAGTTAAAGATCAAATTTAATTAAAAAAAAATCAAATGGACAAAAATATAAATATTAAAAGTCGTCTTTTATTCTAGTTGGAGACTTCTTTGATTTGCTACTGTTTTTGGGGACATGATTTTGAAAAACATCACCCCTCGTGCCCTGCTTTTGACAATTAATTATTACCTAGTTAATTAAGATTAAGATGTTCAACAAACATGTGCATAAGTATATAATGGAGGACTTTAAAATATTATACACAATATAATTATACAATACTAGGTTATGGAACAAACATAAATATAAATAATAAATGAAGTTTTGGTTTAATCTAGATATTAAAATTTATAAATGTGGGTATATTTTTTTATATAAAATAATAAAAATAATTTCAAAATAATATTTTATTATATTATTTAATTAAGTTGGCATTCGATTGACTTATGACACTATCTTAATTAAATATTTTTGATATACCGTACAAAATAACATACATAAATCTTAAAATATTACAAATACAACTTAAATAATATAAAGTATTAACCTATAAAAATTATATAAATATAAGATATCTTAAACGTACACAATAAAAATCCGACAAAATGATTGAATATGACATAGATAAACAATTCACGAGGTCTAAATTCAATTATAGGAGATAAACTACTATTAGCCATCAATATGATACATATGTACACCCACGTTAATTACAGGTTGAAGAAAGACATTATGCAAAAAACAAGAAAAAAAAATTATTGTAGATTTTAGAAGGTGGCTAACCTGCATTTAAGAAAGAGTAAGATGATTTTATATTATAAAATAAAATAAAAAACGTGAATATCTTGTATTTTTTGATTTTTCATTTTTTTCAAATGAAGTGGCAAGCCTTTTTAATAATAAAAATATTAATATAAAAATAAAATAATTATTAAATATTTTATATAATTTAAATGATCATATCTGAGTATTAAAAAAAATAGTCCTCTTTAAATTGAGTAAGAATAAGTGAAGGCAAGAGTCAATGCTAAAAGAGGTGTTTCCATTAACTGAATTTTTTTTTTGCTTAAATATCATCCAATTAATAAACTCTCTCCAAACACCACCACAAAAAGAAAAGGTGAAATAGTTAACTTTGTAGAGAATAAATGTTTAATCAAAAGTAGAAAAGAGAAAGAAAGAAAATATGTTTTCTTTATACATATTTAAAAAAGTGTAACAGAGGCTAGAATCTTTCTCTACTTGGTGCAAAGCCAAAATTAAATAGACGGTCCAGATTAATTTCTGTCCTCCCGTTTGAAAGCAAGCCAGATTTAGGAACTGAGAAAATTCCATTCCCTTTAAAAAAGGTTTCATGATTAACCTCGACCCGTTAATTTGTACGTGTTTATCGTATTTTATTTTATTTTATGTTAACATAAATAATACAAAAATTGTTTAATATATAAAAATTTTAAACACATATTATATATAGGACTAATCTAAGGGGGCTGACAGGCCTCGGCCCATTAAAGGGAAAATTTTCTATTTTGACTCTTTAAATTTTTAAAAATTTTAAATTAGTAAAAGTAAAATTATATTTTGACCCTATAAAAATGATAAAATTTTGATTTAATTCTTTAAAATTTTTTTTTTACTATCGTAAAAATTATAATTTAGTTTCGGCCCCCAAAAATAATTTTCTAACTTCGCCCTGCTTATAATCATAATATTCAAACCAATAATCTTATTTATTAAACAAATTATATAAAATTATCATATAAATATATACGTTAACAAAAAAAATTGGGACAATTATCCTAGTAAATTGATTTGATTGGACCATATTACAAAATTTCAACCAAGAAGCCAAAAGTTATAATAGTGATAATATTGATGTAACACACCAACTCCATAAAATCCTATTTTTTGGGTCTCTTGATTTTAACCGTTGAGATAGCTCTAAAGACCAATTAGTCTTTAAGCTTCTAAAGAGCTTCCTTATGTTATGACCCTCCTGAATGGATAGCTTTCAGTTTAAGCAGCTGCATTTAGGCGGTAGATGCTCCTTGCCAACTTCGCAAAATTCTAAATAATCAATACTCCGTTTATATAAACACAAAATTTGTTAAAAAAATATTCTTCAGAAAATAATTACAAAAATTTATAAAACTATTTTTAAGTAATATAAATATTTCTGTGTGTTTATATTTTACATACTCTACAAAATCATTCAATATATCAAATATAAATATGTGTGTTCTACTTTGATTACATGTTTCAGTATGTGATAATGTGATAATAGAAGGGGGGAAAAAAAAAGTAAAAAGAAAGGAACGGCCTTGCAAATATATGGGGTGGGAATGAATTGATAATGTCGAAAGTAGTAGCAATTAGAAAGAGTTCAAAATATTCCTTTTGGCAAAGGCAGTTGGAAAGTTATACGTCTTTCTCTAAATTAATTTCCTTTTAGCAAAGCTTTTGACACTAGACTAGACTTAAATGTAAATTTAGAATAATCTCTTCTTCTTCTTCTTTTTCAAACCTAATCAACAAAAATTATAATTTCACAAACAAAGACTCCAAGATTTCCTTTTTCGTTAATAGAAAAAACTTAAAACTAAAAAAAACTTCATTAATATTGGCAAGTGAAGTACTCCACAAGTATGGTTAGCTGATTCCTAATAATAATGAACTTAAAACTAAACGTCATGTTATTCGACTAATATCAAAGTTTTGTTTGATATTTGAAAAAGAAGAAGAAGACATAAATATTAAATTAAGATAACAACCTAAGATGTACCAAAAGTATTAGGATTTAAATTTGTAAGTTATAATATGACCAAAAAAATTAAATTTAGGTAACAAGTTAAAATTGATAAACTTTTAAGATCTTATAAAGTCAAACCAAATTTGAGTGATATTTAAGTAGAGAATTAAGTCTAAAAATCGGTAAAAACATTTTAATACATTGCCTAAACCTAATTTTAACTTGGTACATTTTACATCTAGTCATATAAAATTTTACAAGTGATTTATCTCACTAAAGTTAGGTTTGAACATATAATTCTACCTTTATTTCATGCCAGATCACTATCTAAATTTGACGTATCTTGTTTGCTATTAGTTATATAAATTTTAAGAGAGATTTGTTTTTATAAGGTGAGATTATTATATATGAGATAATAATTTGTCTTTATTTCAACATGGACTAAATTTGAACAATCACAAAACTTCTTAATACCCTGCCTTTGATCCGTCTTGAATAAATTTAAAAAAGAAAAGATAGTTAAATATGAGACCAACTCATTAAAAGGCAACCAAGAAGATACATTTAACATGTACTAATTATAAAAACAAATAAATTAGCTTTTGCACTAAAATCTTGATGATAACCGAGAAAAGAAAAGTTTGTAATGGGGGAGAAAACTTTGAGCAGCATTTTAATTCAGGGAAAAAATAATTTATGCTTATCCATTGTTTCAGTATATATACTCTTATATTGCTTGTGCTCATTTTCGTTTGTATTTTAGAAACAACAATTAGTCTTCCATTTCCTATCATCACATGGCTTAATATTTTAGCATTTCATTTTTCTTCCCATTTGTTTTTATTCGTCGGTTAAGTTGTAACAAATAATATAAAATAAAAACAATGAAAAAATAAATACATTTCATAGTCAACTGTTTATCTCTTTAAAGAACACCCGCGACGAGGAGATTAGTATATACTTACTGAATTGGTGTTACTCTAAATCAAATCACAATTCAGTTTTGAATTTACTAAAAAAATCATTATTTTTACAAAGGATAAATATTATTTTAATGATATTTTTTTATTTTTTATATAAAATCTAAAAAAAAAAAATACATAGAATTCAAACCTAAACTATCATAAATCTTACCCTCAACTTTATCATCTCAATTAAAAATATATTTAATATCTATATCAAATTTTTATATAAATTTATTAAATAATTATTTTCATTGGCATGCCACATAATCTAATTATATTATTATACATTATTGTTTTTTCCTAAAGAGACAGAGACAACTGGCTAATGACCCTCTCCTTTCTTTTTCACAATTTTTTGATTTGGAAAGATTTAGTCTGATGAATAAGAAGAAAAAGATTCTTTCTTTCTTATTTTCTCACACAATTTTTTCCTAGTATTAAGAAAATCCACTTTCTTTTACATTCTCACCCGCCGCTAATTATTTTATCTAAAATTTGGCTCTACTAAATATACAACATGAAAAAAATCCAAATTTCTCTCAAAATAAAAACAAATAAACGGGAATTGATGAGATATATTATAATTTCTTAAAAGAAATATAAAAGGTACATTATTAATAAAAGTTTTAAAATCCACAAATGATAAATATTAAAAATAAAATATGGTGCATCAAATTCAGGAAAACATTGGGCAACATCCAAAATCACCCTGTAAGTAAGGTATCGAAACTGCAACAAAAACAAATAAAAAAGTGCTTATTGGGGGCTGTGAAAAATACTACTGTTCAATAATACCCCTATTATTTAGTGTGTCTGTGTGTTTTTTTTTTTGGGGGTCATTACTCAGTTGGACTTCAGTTTCATTTTGCTTTTAGAACCCCGAATAAAAAAGTTGAAAAGACTAAACTACCCCCATTGAGGCACATACCAACAAACTGCACAATAACTACCCTCCGATAGATACCCTCCCAAGTTTCGTTTCTCTATAAATTCAAAGCCGATGCTCATCTTCGTTCCACCAAAACACCAACACCAAAAACCAATAAAATTTCCTTGTTGAAAAGTTTCATTTTTGTTTTTCTTCTTTTTGGTGAAATAAGAAAAAGGGGAAAGGGAAATGGGTTTAAACTCTAACAGGGTTGAAGATTTCTTTACCCATTCTGCAAATACAACTGTAACAAGTTTGAAGGTTTCCACAGAGATACCAATGCCACCACCGGAGGAAGCAGTAGAGGTACACAATGTTTGCTTGCCACCAAAGAAAACCACTTTCCAGAAGCTAAAGCACCGCCTCTCTGACATATTTTTCCCTGATGATCCTCTCCACGGATTCAAGAACCAAACGTGGTGTAAGAGGCTGGTTCTCGGACTTCAGTCTTTGTTCCCCATATGCCAGTGGGGTCTCCACTACAATCTCAAGCTATTTAGGTCGGATATTATCTCTGGTCTCACCATTGCTAGCCTTGCAATCCCACAGGTAAAATATTACCAACATTAAACCACAAACAGCATCTCTCTCTCTCATGCTGTTCATGGGTTCATCAGTGGACAAGTTTCTGAATATATTCCGGTTTCTTTAAGATCATTAGAGTGCTTTTTAGGAAAAGAGAAAACAGAAATGTTTACCACTGAATTTGTTGCTTATGTGAACTTGGTTTTTTTTTTTTTTTTTTTTTTTAATAATAAAAGAATTTGCTTTTAATCTTATCATATTTTAAATAAAAAATTTATGTTTGTTTGCAACTTGTCTAAAGATGATTTTTTTCTCTCAATAATCAATCCTCATGTGAATTTATTTTACATGGTAATGATCTTTGGGTGCCAGATATGGTAATTTACTGAGTTACTAGATTAAATAAATTACGTTCTGGATCAAATAATTATTAAATTGTCTTATTTTACAAAATTGCTTCATATTAAGAAAAAACCCTCCATATTCTTTTATGGTAATCTATTTTGTTTTGATGATGCAGGGTATCAGTTACGCAAAGCTTGCAAATTTGCCACCTATCGTTGGATTATGTTAGTATCGGAACCAAAAAGGCTCTATGTCCAAATTGAATGCAATAATAGATAAATGCAAATAAATAACTTCTATTAATATGGATTTCTATCAATTCATGCAGATTCAAGCTTTGTTCCCCCTTTGATTTATTCAGTCCTTGGGAGTTCTAGACATCTTGCTGTTGGTCCAGTGTCTATTGCATCCTTAGTGATGGGCACAATGCTCAGTGGAAGTGTCTCCTCTACTGATGACCCAATTCTCTACCTTCAATTGGCCTTCACTGCTACCTTCTTTGCTGGTGTATTTCAGGCATCTTTGGGTCTCTTAAGGTACTTCTTTTGATGTTCTGAAGTCAAAATGTATGAAGTTTGATATAGTTGAGTGGATGAGTTTTCATGGGTTTTTCTCATTATCCTTGAGGAGTAATTCATGGTTAAATGTATTAAGTTTGATAGCTTAAGATTCCTTCACTGTGGATGCACATCGATCTGTCTTAATATCCGTTAAACATGGGTGTTCCTGAATCTTAATCATCATTTTTCTAAAACAGCAGAAGAAGTCCTGAACATATTGGACTAGCGAGACAAAATCTACTTCATTTATCTATTAGGATTTTAATTGATTCGGGTTTTGATTTACAGGTTAGGCTTTTTGATCGATTTTCTATCGAACGCCACACTTGTTGGATTCATGGCAGGTGCAGCAGTCATTGTGGCATTACAGCAGCTAAAGGGGTTGCTTGGAATAGTTCATTTCACTGGCAAGATGCAATTTGTTCCTGTTATGACCTCTGTTTTTGACCACAAAGACGAGGTAAGTGGGTTCACCAAGGGAAAGCAATGTAAACTTACCTATATTTATTTGCTTCTTTTTAAAAATGACAAAGTGTTAGCCATTGTGGAAGTGCTCTTCTTGCTTTTTGGCCAAGAATCTGGTGATTGTTTGTCGGAAAGGGGCACTTACAGATGCTTCCGTAATCATTGCTTGGACTATTTTGATGAATGAAAATCTGCCCCTTTCAATTAAACCAATAAACTAACACACTGAAGCAATGACTACAAGGCATGCGCCTTTTATAATTATAGATACGAGATGCCTTCTATTCATGTTATTTATGCTTTCAAGTAGAAAAGAGACATATTCTACTTTTGAAAAGTAACAAAATGTTCCCATGTTAATATTGGTTTAAATTCATCTGCAGTGGTCCTGGCAAACTATTGTAATGGGGTTTGGCTTCCTGTTGTTTCTGTTGACAACAAGACAAATTGTAAGTATCTCTATTTTTACCACCAAAAAGTTTTTCCACATTCTACCTTCTTTAACTTTTGATGTTTGAAAATTTCGTTCCAGAGCATTAAAAAACCGAAGCTTTTCTGGGTATCAGCAGCTGCCCCATTAACTTCCGTGATTCTCTCAACGATCTTAGTCTTCTGCATTAAATCAAAAGCTCATGGAATCTCATATGTAAGAAGTGATACAATACTTTTGTGTAAAATCTTTTGAAAAATTTCTCCAAATTCTAAGTTGTGTCTTTCCTTTTATATTGTATAGATTGGACACTTGCCAAAGGGTTTGAATCCACCTTCGTTGAACATGCTGTACTTTAATGGCCAATATCTGGCTTTGACTATCAAGACTGGCCTTATCACTGGGATCCTGTCCCTCACTGTAAGCTTTTCCTTAACCAGCACTTTCATTGATGTCTTATTTAGTAACTGAAATCCTTGTTGTTAATGGACATTATTGGACAACATGAACTTATTACTCTGAACCATTTTATGGATGGCCTACCGCACCAATAAATGACTCAGGAAATTGTGTGGATTTGCATGCAACTGCAACCATGTTCCTGATATCTAATTTCTGTATGATTTTTTCTCTCTAGTATCCCAATGATTTATAATGTTTTGCAGGAAGGGATTGCAGTGGGGAGGACATTTGCTTCTCTACAGAACTACCAAGTTGATGGAAACAAAGAAATGATGGCCATCGGTCTCATGAACATGGCTGGTTCTTGTACTTCATGTTATGTTACAACAGGTGTTGACTCTTTCACATAATACTTCCCATATAAAAACATGGTACTTACAGAATCTAAAACTATTCTCTTTGACTTGTCTTGTTCAGGATCCTTTTCTCGGTCTGCGGTAAATTACAATGCTGGAGCACAAACAGCAGTCTCTAACATAGTATTAGCTGCAGCTGTGCTTGTGACTCTGCTGTTCCTGATGCCACTCTTTTACTACACCCCTAATGTCATCTTAGGGGCCATCATTATAACAGCAGTTATAGGGCTTATTGATTACCGGGCAGCATACAAGCTGTGGAAAGTCGATAAACTCGATTTCTTGGCTTGTATGTGTTCCTTCTTTGGGGTTCTTTTCATTTCTGTTCCTTTGGGACTTGCCATTGCAGTAAGCATTTTGAACATCCACCTGTTCTAGTATTATACTGTTAAAAGCATCAACATAGAGTAAGAAGTAATAAGAAAAATTTCGGTTGGTGCCTGAAAATGCAGGTTGGAGTTTCTATATTCAAGATTCTCTTGCATGTCACCAGGCCAAACACTGTGGTATTGGGGAATATTCCAAGAACACAGATATACCAAAGCCTTAACAGATACAAAGAAGCTTCAAGGGTCCCTTCATTTCTCATACTGGCCATTGAATCTCCAATCTACTTTGCAAATTCAACTTATCTACAAGAAAGGTAACTCCATTAATGCCTTCTTTTAATCTTACCATGCGGGGTCAATAAACTATCCAGTATGTTTTATCAGTCTAGCAGATTATAATACAGCATCTTATCGAGCAAATGTTTGACTTGACTGACGGAATTTCTTTGTTATAGGATGTTAAGATGGGTTCGAGAGGAGGAAGAACGGATTAATGAAAGCCATGAAAGCACTTTGAAATGTATAATTATTGACATGACTGGTAAGTTATATGAATTATGTGGAAAAATTATATATTCCCAAGAATTTCCTATCTGTATTTTGGCTAACAGTGATGCAAATTTCTCAGCTGTCTCGGCAATAGATACAAGTGGCATTGACACGTTATGTGAACTAAGAAAGATATTGGAGAAAAGATCACTTCAGGTAAATGATTGTCAAGTGTCACCCAATGAATTACATTACATTGTTGGTTAGCTTAAGGTTTTAACGCTTTGCTGATATGGTTTTCGTTTCTTCCATTTCAGCTTGTATTGGTAAATCCAGTGGGAAGTGTGATGGAGAAAATGCACAAGTCCAAAATCTTAGAGTCCTTTGGAATGAGCTCCATGTATCTCACAGTAGGGGAAGCAGTGGGAGACATCGCAGCTTCATGGAAGCCTCAGCCATGAGTTTGTAGAGAAGAAACAAAGCGCTTCACTAACCCTTTTAGACCCTTTGGCTGTCTTGAAAGAGGTTTAGCATAGTCATGACTTTTTGTTTTGTTTTGTTTTGTTCCCTTCATTTTGTGAGAAAACCCCTTAATCGATTAAACATTATGCTTTTGGTTTAATAGAGAAATGAAAGTTAAACCTTGTTGTATTCCATAAAACAAAGTTGTTGCCTCATGGTTTCCCAAAGTTATATCTTCTAGAAATTAAATCAATAAATCTTAAAAGAAAGTTGGCAAAAATAAAAAACTTTCGTTGCAAGACATAAAACACAATCAAGATGAAGTTTAGTTTTGTGGTAATCCTGGAAGCTTGCAGCACTGCCACACCCACAACTCAGCAACTTGGCTTTAATTTTAATTTTTCTGTTGAGATTCATGAAACTGTTATGGATGGTGTTATTCATATTTGAGATTAATATCACTTCACTTGTGTTACGTACTGTGATGAGGAAAAGCAAGGACCAGAGACCAGGAGATAAAGTTTAGTCGTACACAATTTTGAAACCATGGGTTCACTTCCTTCATGAAAAACAATGACTTTCAAAACAATCATTTTCATATTTTTCATTATTTATTTGGAGCAAAATAAACTAAATCAACAAAAACAATTAGCTAAGTTTTACCCAATTAAAGCACAAAGAATCAATGACTCAGGATAGGGATTGATGAAGGACCGCCTCCTTAAAATATTTTATACATAATTGTCAAAAATAATTTCTAAAGTTTATTCATTCACTCTTAAATAATAAAATTTAGATAATTATTTGGTATATTGGAGGTGTAAAATTTTAATTTCTAAGCAGGTTGAGATTTTATTATTTATCCATAAAATATATTTTAAAACATTTTAGAAATAAATAAGACATATAACAGAATCTTAACATTATTTTTGAAGTTAAAAATATATACCTTATCCAATAATTATCCATAAAATTTATTTTTAAAATATTTAATATGATATCAACCCCATATTTATTGTGGAATCTAATATTCAACACTGTTAAATATCAACTATAATGTATGTGATCCATTTAAGTGCTTCTACCTGGTAACCCATAAATTGCTAAAAATTAAATATAAAATATTTTAGTAATATGAAAAAAAAAATCATTTTAAAATATAAAAGTAACTAAAATTGCATTTACAATATTCTATCATTTTCAAAAAGATAAAAATATTTGGATGATATTTTTAATAAAAATGATTTAAATTCACTTGTTGAAAATTTTTAAATTTTTAAAATATTTACTGTTTTTATTTATGTAATTATTTATTAAAATAAACAATAAATAATTCTTAATATTTTAAAAAATTCATTTCTAAATAAACCATATAAATAAATTCAAATATTATAGATTTTAACAAGTACTTTTTAAGTTTTTATTTTAATTTTAGTTAAATATTTAAATGTTTTAATATACGTTTTTTTTCAAATTTTATAAAAAAGTTATTTTTAAAAAGAGATATCTATTTATGAATAATTTATATTAGCATCATCCTAAAATATATAGTTTTTAAGCATCAATAAAATATCGTTACATTATCAGTTTTTGAAGGCATATAAATATTATTATATACTCACTCATATAAAATATTATCTCTAATTTAATATTACTTTAATTAAATTATTTAAAAAATAATTAAAATTTTGAGAAAAAAATAACCATGTAGAATTATATACCGAAAAAAAAAAACTAAGAAAAAAATTTTAAATTTAAAAATACTTAAATCAATAATTAAAAATAAAAAAAAACTGATAAAAATCATAATTGAAAAAGAAAAACTAAAACCGAACATCAAAAGTTAAAAAAACCTAAAAAAAATTTAGCAGGTAATCGAAAATTGAAAAACTACTGGAATTTGATTAAAAATTAAGAAATAGAAATAGAAAATTAAAAATAGAGAAAAAAAGAAAAAATTGCCTGCATAACAACTAGAAGAATTTACAAAAAAAAATGAAAAAAAAAAGTTGACATGATTTGGAAGCCTGGCAAAACAAGGATGGCGGCTACTAACCAACCCAACTTCGTTAGTGGCACAAGTCTTTAAAGCAAAATATTTCCCAACAGATGACTTTCTTAATTCAAGTTTGGGGAATACTGGTTCTTATGTTTGGCGTAGTTTATGGGCGACTAAAGCCATTTTGGAAAAAGGTTTGTTTTGGAGAGTGGGCACAGGAAGGGACATTTTAGTTTTAAGAGATGCATGGATTCCAAATTGCAATAATGTTAATTTAGTCTTTGATGATCAAAGTTTGCATGTTGCGACAGTCTCAGAATTAATTGTGATCAAGACAGAGTATGGGATAGGGAGCTGATAGTCAATACCTTCCAAGCTGATACAACTGAGCTGATTCTTTGAATTTCGTTGGCACTGGAATCGCATGAGGATCTTCGAGTCTGGAGTGGTGAAGCGTCGGGTGAGTTCTCCGTTCGGAGTACTTATAAACTATTACAAGAAATTGATCCTACTGACTTACGCTTTACATAACCACTACAAAGAATTTTACAAAAACTCGCAAATTGATCTACCCTCAAAAATCAAGTTGTTAATATGGAGAATCTCGTGGAATTTTTTGCCTACTAAAGCTAACTTGGCTCTTAGGGGTGTCATAAGGAATACTCTGTGTCCTCGGTGTGGCGAAAGGGAAGAAGATATAAACCATCTTTTTCCGTGAATGTTTCGTGTCAAAAGCGGTGTGGAGAGATCCATGATTCAATTTATATGATGTTCTCAAACGAAGAGTTTTTAGAATGGCTTACCAAGATGATGGCCCTTCTCCCTTCTGGAAAATGCAGAGCCTTTTGTGGACTGTTATGGGCCATCTGGGGGGATAGGAACTCCCGTATTCATGACAAAAAAGGCAAATCTAGTCAGGAAATGATACAGTTTGTTTATGGGTATCTCACAGAACTTGATGGACTCAAAACAGAAAATCAAAAGTCCATGTACTCAAAAGCTAAGTGGAGACACCCACGGCCAAAACATCAAGATTAACTTCGACGGAGCGTTTGTTTGTAAAGGCGAAAGGAATCGGCATCTGGCGTTGTTGTAAGGGACAAACACGGCTACGTTCTCCTCACTAAATCAAAGCTTCACAGTGAAGTGGAATCCGCTTTTGCTGCAGAAGCTCTCACTTGTCTATGTGCGACCCAAATAGCTCTCGGAAAAAAACAAAGAGGAAATTATTATCGAAGGGGATTCGTTGACCATCATCAAGAAATGCAACAAAACAGACCCAGACAGATCAATGGTCGGTGTTTACATTCAGGATATCCACATATTGAAGACAAAGTGTAGGAAAATCAGATTTGAACATACTTTGAGAATAGCAAACAACCTAGCCCACATAATAGCTTTGGAATCTTTAAAGCGGAGAGAGGAAATTTACCTGGTCGAAGGGGTTCCCTGATATGCAGAACATCAGGCAAGAGAGGAGTACACGCGAGAACCAGATTGAAAGGGAGCAAAGAAGGAAGACAGAGGGGAGCTTTTTTAATTTTGAAATTTGAAGAGTCGTCAAAGCTTTTCACTTCCCTCGGTTATCTGTTTTGCCATTAATGACGGAAATGATAGATGGGACAGTATGGCAGGTGAACAGATGGTTAGATTGGGTTGAAGATTCGGTCAGTTTTAATTTTGTTTTCTAGAGTCTTCTTGGGACGCTGTGTTTTGGTTTATTTTGGTTTTATTTCAAGGCCTGAACGATTAAGTCTGTTAAAATTGGTTTTGGGTCGGTTTCTTAGTGTCTTTTTGTATCATTCTCTCATTTATACAAAGCCCAATATGATATTGATTCAAAAAAAGAAAGAAATAAAATACGATCAAATTAAACAAAATTAAAAATTATTTAAAAAATTATAAAAGAAGAAAATATGTTTATTTTGTTTACTAAAAAAATTAATTTGTTAAGTAATTTAATTAAAATTAAATCAATTCAATATGATTAAGTGTATAATAATATTTATATATCTTTAAAAATTAAGTATGTGATACTGTTTTATTGGTGCTTAAAAATTATATATTTTAAGATGATTTTAATATAATTTATTTCTATTTATTTTAGAGGTATTGATATTAATTTTCCCTAAAACAATATCTCAAATAAAAAAATATTTTGAAAAATATATCACATTTTCAGTTAATTATAAAAGTATATATTTTTTCTTGACGGAAGAGAGAATGAGTTCCGTTAAATGTTGACTTTTTTAAATTTATTCCGATTTCAAGTGGGTATTATAATGATTAATTCTAATTTATAACTATTAAAATGTATTGCGAACTCAAGACTAAACTACCATATTAAAACACATACTAACAAATTGCAATTAACTTACAGTCTGATTCCAAGTTTCATTTCCTTATTGTTCATATTTGTTCTACCAAAACACAACCAACATAAATAAATAAATAAACAAACTTGTTATTGAAGTTTAATTCTTTGACTTATGTCACAAATTGATTTTCAATTTATATAATTTTTTCTACTTTAATACTTAACTTTTTTTTTGTTTTATATTAGTACTTCAACTGTAGTCCATTATAATTCTTGTCTAAAAAATTAATTATTTTATTTAAAAAGGACAAGCCCAACCAATAAAAACACACCATGTTATGTTCCAATTGATATTAAAACGTTCCAAATTCAAATATTTATAACATCTAAAAGAATAAAATAAATAAATAAAATTGTGTTAAATTTAAAAAATAAAAGCTTTTTGTAAATTAAATTATTGAAATAATAATAATAAAAACATTCTATAAAATATAAAAATTAAAAGTTATATATATAAGTCTTGACTTAAATGCAGTGGTGGATAAAGCAGACACCCGTTTGACATCGGTTCGAACCATATTACCCTTATCCCCTATCTCTAATATCATATAAAAAAATTATATATTAAAGTCAATATTATAAAAAATTATTTTTATGGTCAATCAATGTCGATCAACTATAAACAACTGCATTGTGAAAAAACAAATACAAAACATGTAGGGTTGTTTATTGGTTGGATGTATCACTTATTTTTTTAACACAGTTAACTTTTTTATCTAAAAAGTATAACCTAGTAATAGTTTAGATAGAAACAAAATTTTAAATATCAAAATGATAAAATATAGTTGAACATAAAACCTTGTGTAATTCTTTTCTGAAGTAATTCGTTTAAAATTAAACTAGAATGAAGATTTTTTTTTTTTTTTTACCATAGTGGAAGTATAATCGTAACAATTGTAACAATTCGGTTTTTAGTAGTGTCAAAAAATTACGATTATGGGATATCGTTTCTATAAATCAAATCCGTAAATATTAAATAGAGATATTTATGGAGTTATTATATAGATGAATTAAATTTTGGATAATTAATTTAACCGAAATTGTTATTAAATAAGACCTAGGGACTAAATTATCAAGTCTAATCTCTATAGATTTTTAATTGACAGAAAATTTGGGGACTTAAATTACAATTAGTTAAAGGTCTGAAATGGTTATTAAACCATTGTTTTCACGCAATTAGTAGACTGTAATGATTAATTGTTTAAGTAAAAATAGTTTAATTAATGAATAAACTAAGGTTAATTAAAATTAATTAAGGATTAATCTTTGGATATAAAAAAATAATTAGTTGGAAGTTGTCATCTTCCTCTCCAAAACCACCAAAACCATTAGTAAGGAAAGAAGAAAGCCATTTTTGAAGCTAAACCATTTGATCAACTATTACTAAGGTAATTTAGGTCATTTTCTTGTAAATTTTATAGATTTGAGGTTATGAGAGCTTAATTTAGCTAGCCCATGTACCAATTTGTGCAATTGTTAAAATTTTAGAAAGTTGCCATTGTTAATTTCTTGAAGAAATAGATGTGAAATTGATAGAAATTAAGCTTAGATTAAGAAAATAACTAAATTGTAAAACTTAATTGTTGATTTCATACATTAGAGACCAAATTGAATAAAATGCAAATATGTTATGAAATTTCGATAGGAATAGAAAGTAGAAGGTCCCTAATGAATAAATATGAAATCGGACTTTAATCCGAAGCTAAGAATTGAAAGTTATGCTTGTCCCGGGTTTAGGGACTAAATTGAATAAATTGCAAAATATGCATGAATTGGTAATTGGTTGGAAATTTATATTGATATATGTTATATGATTGTACGTAACTAACGTCAACGCTGTACCATCGAGAGGGAAAGCAAAATTGAGAGTTGTTGACGAGTGACACGGGATCCCAATTTGTATTTCTATGATTTGGGATCAATTTAATTTCTATATATTTACGATGTTGTGCATGACATAACATTCAGGTGAGTTTTCAATGACCGTTTGAATTGAACTGTTATGATTGAGATTGACTGTCGAGACATGGACTAAATTGAATGGAATAAAAAAATATAGTATGATTTAATTTATATGTGTTATTTGATATGAATTTGTGTTGAAATATACTAGATGATGTGATGAAATAATGAGTTGATGATAATTTGAGAATAGAAGAATGTGAATTGAGTTATATATATAATAAATTGAAAATTGGTTATTGTAACACCCCTAACCCGTATTCGTCATCGGAACAGGGTTACGGAGTATTACAGGACAACGAAATAGTAAATCATTCAAATCATACATTAATACAAACATAATCAAATTGCTTGAACCATAAGAAACTCAAATACTAACCAAAATACAAAATCAAAATGACATTAATCAGGTCAAAAACACATCAAAACAAACCTACTATGTGCCTAACCAATGTACCCTTATTGGTACCACAATTATATACAATTTAATCTCAAAATACACATTAATTCAATTCATCAACTCATTCAAGAAATACCAAATCAAAATACCTAAAAAAGTTACCACAACCACAACAAATAAAATATACGTAAGCCACACATACTAGCATAACAACTATACCTCATTTTCACACCCTTTGCAAATTGGTTATTTTCACAAAATATCATTTATAACATTTACATAAGCCAAACATTAACCAAAATAGCACAAGAGCCTATACATGCCAAATAATCCGAATTCAACGTTTCAAAAACTACCAAGTTAAACCGGATAGTGTGACTTGAGTGCCGATCCGATCGTCTAACCTTCCGAAAATCTGCAATGACATTAAACAACACAAGTAAGCTTAATGAAGCTTAGTAAGTTCGACGAGATAAACAAAAATATTACCGAACTAACTATAATAAATCAAATAATAAAAATCATCCATGACAACTCCTTGTCATTCACAACTTCAATCGATAAGTACATCTGTATTCAAATCAATACAAAAATAAATAACATGTCTTTCAAATTCATTAAATAAATCACCTTACCGATATTTTTCCATTCGAAGAACGACTTACGGATAATAGTACATCGTCAACAGAAGCTCATAAGAGCTGGTCCTCCCAAATACGCCAACAGAAGCTCGAAAGCTGAACAGAAGCTCGTAAGAGCTAATCCACCCAATCACACCAAACAGAAAGTAAAACACGAGAGTTCGCAACAAATGCTGAACCCCGATTTAATTGGGTAAAATGCTGATATCTCCCTCCAATACCATCTCCACTCCAAACTCTCGTCATACACCAAATCACGAATGTACTCAAATTCCGCGTTCAATTCAAACCGAATATCCAATTCAATATTATAATTCAAACAATAATTCATTTCCAACAATAGAATATATGCATAATACCAATCATCAATTTATAAAAATGTTAAATTTTAACCGTACGAACTTACCTGGACTGAATTGTAGTAATTGCAGAAGTTCAGGGACTATTCCGCTATTTTTCTTTTTCCACGAGTATCTAGGAGATCTTGATCTAAAATATAAATTACTCATTTATTAGCATATATTTCATTTCCAATCCATTTTACAATTAATACCCTTTTATTTTTTGAATTTACACAATTACCCTAAACTTTTACAATTTTTGCAATTTAATCCCTTAATTAGTTAATCTATCAAATTAACTATTTTCTTAAATCAATAATCTATCCAAATATTCTAGGCTCTCATACTAAAATTCACTATCAAACCCTAATATTTTGACATTTTCACAATTTAATCCTAAAATCAATATTTAACAAAAATCACTTTACAAAATCATCACACAACACAATCAAAGCTCCAAATCCATGTTATTCATCAAAAACATATAATATTTATCAATGGAAACTTCCAAAAATTTTAACAGAATCAGAAACGAAGGTACTTGTTAGCTGGACCTAGTTGCAACGATATTAAAAACATAAAAATTACAAGAAACGGGTAATAATTGAACTCACATGGAAGATCCTATGCTCAACCTATTCTCCGAGCTATTTCTATGGTGTTTCGGTAGTGACAAAAGAAGAAAATGAAGAAGAAAACCTATTTCTTCTTACTTAATTTTGTTTTAATTTCAACTAAATTACAAGTTTTCCATTATAATTAAATTATTTTGTCCTTATCCATCAATTTTCTGTCCCACTATATTATTTAGGGCTTAATTATCACTTGATTCCTTCCTAAATTAATAATTACACCATTTCATCACCTAATTGCTATAATTAGCAAGTTTTGTACTTTTTTCAATTTAGTCTTTTTTAATTAATTAACTATCGAAACGTTAAAATTTTCAACGAAACTTTAATACCACCTTAATGACACTTCGTAAATATTTATAAAAATATTTACGGCTCGGTTTATAAAAATAATGTCCCGATACCTCACTTTCTAAAACCACTTGACCTTAGGGTTTTACCACTTGAACCTAATAAATCATTATAAAACATAAATTACCAATCAAAAACCTTTTTAAAACCATATTTGACTCGTAAATATTAAATAATAATATTTACAAACTTACTTGCCATATTTGGTGGCCTCGAAACCACTATTTCAAACACCACTGAAAAATCGGGCTGTTACAGTTACCCTACTAGCTATTTGGATAGAGTTAGAAATAGTGGCATGCATAGGGTCAGGATATTGATTAGGAACCATCATTGTCGGGCCATTCGAGATGGTAGAATATTGGAATAGAAAGTCATTGTTGTCGAGCCATCCGAGATGGTAGAATACTAAATAGAGTAAACCATTGTTGCAGGGCCATTTAGGATGATAATATATTGTATAGTGCAAACAGCCGTAGCTGGGCCACCCGTGATGGTATAGATAGCAAAAGTCATCGTTGTTGGGCCATCAGAGATGACAAGAGTAGTATAGAAGTTATGGAATGTTGATGAATTGGTATATTATGCTTATATGTGCGTTAAGATAGATAAAGTGTGTAAACTACTAATGAATTGGTTGAAAATGAATCCTGGGGGTTGAACAAATATGAATGAATCGATAGACTCCAAAAAATGATTGAATGGCAGGTTAAACGATATATTGATGTTAAATGAGAATGGAATTGAATGTATTGAAATTTGAAATGGTTTAAAGATAGGTAGTTAATAAGTGACTTGAATTGATTTTACTATTATTATGGTATGCTCAAATGTGAATATATTAATAGAATTATTTGACATCATAGAACATGTTTTGAATAGTCATTGATATTATATATACCTTATGACAATTTACTAATGCATATGTTATTTTATCTTAAATCATGGAATTACCATTGAGTGTTTTCGCTCAGTGTACGGTTTGTTTTCTCCATGCACAGGTATAGTTGATTTCCAAGAGTTCGAGTAGTAAATTGAGCATCTAGTAAGCAATCCCGGACTCAGCAAAATTTGTGTAATTCTGTTTCGTTTTAAGTATGACATGTGTTTGGGTTCAATCAATTTTTGACATGACTTATGAACTTTTGGAGTTGGAACTATATGTTCGAATTGTGCAAATTAGGTTGTCATAATATTTTCTTATGTATAAATTGTGGTGTGCTGCTAGTGTATATGGTAATGTATGTATATAATCATGTATACTTATGTCAAGTAGTTAAATGGTTATTTTAATGAAGTTGCTTAGGTGCTTAGATGGAAATGGTGAAATGAATAGAATGTATATATGTAATGACCCGATAGTCACGGGTGTCGGAAAGTGTATTTCTGAGACTCTATTATCATAAATCGGATTCGTAAATATTTATTAAAAATATTTACGAAGCTAGTTGTGTAGTTAATTAGGTTTTGGTTAAGTGAATTTTCATGAATTAAGAGTAATTAGGTAAAAAGACTAAATTGCATGTAGGGTGAAAGTTGAATTATAGATTAAAGAAAATTTTAAAAGGACTAAATAAGAAATTATGCCATCGTTTCTTTATGAGGAGGCATAAGGTAGATTATTTGTGAATTTATTATATATATTATAAAATAAACCTTAAGTGTTAAGTATATATATTATATTACATAATAATATATTAATGTATAATAAAACAAAATAATAAAAGAATGAATTAAAAAGAAACAAAGCAAAATGAAACAGAAAAAAAAAGAAAGAAAAAAGAAAGAAAGAAAGAGACGAAGGGTTTTAGGGTTTCAAAAGCTTTCAAGTTTAATTTGTTAGTCAATTTAGACCATTTTTCTTATAATTTTATGTTTTTAGAATCCCGGTGTTAAATACTACTCGACCCATGCCAAAATTTTTAGAAATTATTGAGTTTTTAAGTGCTGTTAATGTTGAATAATTTTAGTATTAGGGATTAAATTAATAGACTTTTAAGCTAGAAATGAAAAAGGATTAAATTGTAGAATAAATTATAAATTTCGAGAAATAGGGACTAAATTGTAAAAATTTTGAAATTTATGGATTTAAGTGAAAATAGGGAGTTAAATTTAGTCTAAAGTGGAATTTGCATGAAAATAAAGAATTAAATGTGAAGAATAAAAGTTAGTCTCGGTTTAGGGACTAAATTGGAATTTAGGCAAATATTGAGTAAAAATTGAAATATTCAATATGAAATTGAATTGTATTGTATTGATGAATTTTAATTGTTTTAATTACGTAGCTAACGTTGTACCGAAATCCTCAACTAAAAAGGGGAAAGATAAAGTCGACGAGGAATAGCTCGGAATTTCTGGTTTGTATTTCTATAATCCGAACTTAGTTGTTAATTGTTATAATTCAATTTATTGTATATGGTAAGTGTGGAGGTGAGTGATTGATATTTGAATATTGACCGAAATGGATTGAATTGGTAAATATATAATGATTGTATTGATTATTGAATTGAAATGGATATATGTATACTTATGAGATTATATATAAAAAAAATTAGTTTTTGATATTGTTTATATTTAAAATGTGAAATTAAAACCCTATTAACTGTATTGGGCTGATTCGGATATAGATGGCATGCCATAGGATTGGAAGAGTTCAGGGATTTCTTCGACATCGAGTCGATGAGACATTGGGTGTCAATTTATTACTTCGGATTTATTCGATAAGGCACTGGGTGCCAATTTACTTCGGTTTAACTGATGAGACACTGGGTGTCAATTTACTACTTCGAATTATCCGATGAGGCACTGGGTGCCAAACTGGTGTGTTTTGGTTGGATCCGTGTATCCTTCCGAGTCCGAGTCGTGTTAATAGGGGTAATTAAATGAAATGGCACTATGATTGATATTGGATGATATTGTATGTGAAATAAAAATGGGAAAGTGAA
Source organism: Gossypium sturtianum (assembly GCA_025698515.1). NCBI lineage: Eukaryota > Viridiplantae > Streptophyta > Magnoliopsida > Malvales > Malvaceae > Gossypium > Gossypium sturtianum. The sequence goes on along the minus strand of CM046955.1, from coordinate 160,092,887 downwards.
TTGAAATATGGATTGAGACACATGAATTGTGTATTCATGAATTGGATATGAAATGAATAATATTGTTGTTTAAATGATATATGTATCATTTTGTGAAAAGCTATTATATAGCAAATGATGAGAATTGAGTATGGTATGAATGATGTATTTATGAATTGAATTGAATAATTGAATGACTAATGTCATTGTATGAATAAATGTGGTTTTTAATATTCAATTGTGCTTATAATTAAAATGTACATATTATATTATCTTTTGTCTTTAAATATTCGGATTATAGAAATACCACTGAGTTTTACTCAGCGTACGGTTTTATTTTTCGTGTGTAGGTTAGGTACTTAATTTTGATTGCCAATTCAGCATCCAACAACGGTCCCAATCTCAAACGTGGTGATGTTTATCCTTTTGTGTCGGCATGTACCTAGGGTGTCTAACTATTAGATATTTTGTGAATTAATTGTAATGAGGTTATAAGTTTAATATTGGTTGGTTATATACATATAAATAGGTGTTTGTGTTGAAGCTATATTATGGCATGGTAAATTGATGTTTAAGTGTTCATAAATTAGACAAAATAGATGGAATTAGGTATGTTTATAAATTGGATTTGAATGATACTTTGATGATATGTTTTGATGATATAATTGTGGTACCAATGAAGGTACATTGGTTAGGCACCTAGGATGTTTGTTTGATATGATTTGGATGTGTTTGATTGTGTTTTGAATTGGTTAAACGAATGATTTTTGAGTTGCTTATTGTCTAAGCTTGAAAGGGAATGGTAAACTTGTTGTTTAAGGTACATTTTGAGTCCACACGGCCAGACACACGGGTGTGTGACTGGGCCGTGTGAGACACACGGCTAGCACACGGACGTGCGAGGCCATTTCGAAAGGGCACACGGTGTAATGACCCAAAATTCATGGGCACCAGAAAAGCGAGTTATAGGGCCTCCGTCTTAGTGAACCGAGTTCGTAAATATTTATTAGGAATATTTGTGAGGCTAGTTGTGTGTTTAATTAGGCTTTAATTAAGTGAATTTAGCTTAATTAAGGGAAATTAGGAAAAAGGGCTAAATTGAATAAGGGGTAAAAGTAGAATTATAGATTAATAAAAAGAAAGAGGGACCAAAATGGAAAATACCATTCACCATAAATAAGGCGGCAAATGTTGATAAAAATCTAAGATTTTTATTGTTTAATTATTATTAAATTATAATGTATATAATTATTTTATTATATGGTAATTTATATTAGTTATAAATTAAAAATATTATATTATATGAATAAATCAAAAATTTGCTAAATGGATGGTGATGATATTGTACAATTGTAAAAAAATATATATGTACATTTGTAATACTTATATTTAATTAGTAAATAGATATTTATTATTTAAAAGATATTTATTAGATAAATAATTAAATTGTGAGATTTTTGTATAATAAACAAATTGGATAGTGACAATTGTAATAATGTAAATATATACATTTGTATTATATTTATTTATTTACTTGAAAATTAAGTAAAAGATAGTTATTAATTAAATAATTATATTGTGAGATTTTTATGTATGATAAACAAATTAAGTGGTGACAAATGTACTGTAAATATGTGTTATTAAAAGATATTTATATTATTATTATAATTATTATCATTATTAACTAATATATATATCTATATATATATCTATATATAAGATATAAAAGAAAGGAAATAAAGAAAGAATAGCAGAAGGCATTCGAAACAAGAAGAAAGAAAGGGGAAAGAAAAGAAAAAGGGGAAAACTAGGGTTTGAAGGTTTAAAGCTTTAATAGGTAAGTCAATTAAGTCCTTTTTACTTAATTTTGATGTTTTAGAAGCTTTAGAACAAGGTTTTGATGAAATTAAGTTGATACTTTGAAAGTTCATAGGTTTATAAGTATAGTTCATGTTGAACAAAAAGATGAATTAGGGATTTAATTGAATGAATTTGAAGTTAGATTTGGTAAGGGATTGAATTGTAAAAGAAGCTATAAGTTTTGTGTTTAAAGGACTAAATTGAAAGAAATTTTAAATTATAATTTTATTATGAACATTAGATAGTTAAGTGAAATATGAAAGGAAATTGAATAGAAATGAAGTATGAATTGAATTATAAAAGTAAATGAGTTAATTAGGATTAAATTGGAATTAGGGTATAAATTGAATAGAAATTCAATCATTTATTATAAATTAGTGCTGTAATTAATAAGTGTAAATTATTATTACTATTTTCGTAGTTAGCAAAGAACCCGAGGCATCGGCACCGAAAGGAAAGGAAAAGTTATCGAGGAGTAATCGAACAAATCCGGATTTGTATTACTATAATTCAAATCTATTTATTATTAATTGTTATATTTTAATTAAAATGCATGGTAGATAAATTTAGGAAAGTAATTGAAATAATGATATTGATTAGAAAACATGAATTATGATATGTGAACATGATTTTTAATGTGAAAATATTGTGTATTTTGATATGAAAAATTGAAGAAAAAGTGAAAAAAGTTGATAACCAAATAGAGAAATAAAGCAATGTGGTGGACAAAGGATGAAGGAGGAGAAGAAAGTTGACTTCAAGCTTAAAGTTGTTAGTACAACTAGATTCTTACTTGTTTTGATTATGAAGTTAATTGTTAGAATGAATATAATTTTAATATGGTATTTAATTACAAATTTATAAGTTGAATAAGTGAAGAATAATGCTTGATAATTATTAAATATAATAAATGATGAATTGATTGTATTTATTAAGTAATATGTGATAAAGAAATTGGAAGAGATGTGAGAAAAGATTTAAGGAGTATAAAAAAAATGAAAGAGAAGGACTAGTGTGTCAAAAATGTAAAATAACATGAGAAAGAAAGAATTAATAAAGATTAGTGGAAAATGTGAAATTTTATGAAAACAAGGACTAAATTGAAAGACTTGAGAAATACATGTGGTGGAAATGATATAAGTAAAATACATAGAAATTTGATGTGGAAAATGAGATAGTGGAATTAATTATGTGAATTAAGTGAGATGTGAAAGAAAAATTGTTTAGTAGTGAATAGAGAATTTTTATGATAAAAAAAGAAAGAAAAATGATTAAAGATGAAAGTTATAAAAGTTTACAAGGAAGTATTGATAATAAAGCATATGGTGAAAAATAAAAGAATATATGAATTTTGTAATCCAAACTACAATTATTTCCTAAGTTGTGGAAAATTAAGGGTTAAATCGTAAATTGGGAAAATTTTATATTAGAAATATAAAAGTGAAGTGCATAACACTTAGAATGAGAAACATTTATGTTGTAGTGAATTTTGGAATATTAATAGCATTGAATTATGTTATATGTGTTATTAAAAGTAAAATATATTGCTACATGAAATTTTGTGCTAAGGACTAAATTACAAAATATATAAAAGTAATATGTGAAATACATGATAAGGATTATTAGTGAATTATGGATGAATAATGAATTTAGAAATATATTACATGTATTAAATATAGTGAAGATATAAGTATACGGATTATCGGTGCAAGGATTAAATTGTAAAGTATGTAGAAGTATTATGCGAAAAGTGTAAAAGTGATATATGTGCATAATATAATTTTCCCAAGTAGACGAGATAAGAACTATTGGGATATTAGTGGCATGCCATTAAGGAGCCTTAGCGCGCTCTCTGATTATTAGCACGTTGGTGCTCTCTGATTATTAGCACGTAAGTGCTCTCTGATTATTAGCACGTTCGTGCTCTCCGATTAGCACATTTGTGCTCTCTGTTTATCCGTTTCGGTGGTGTTCTGTTCTGTTCCATATATCCTGTGTGTTCTATTAAGTCTACTGGGCTTCTGAAAAAGGTACAAGACTATTTTAGTGATTATTAAATTATATAGATTTTATGTATTGAAAAGATTTGAAATTGAGAGAAATAAGAAAATGTATGGTTGAAACAAGTAAAGTGAATTATCAGAAATTTTAGCTAAATGGAATAAATGAAAATTTAAAATAAAACATGTGATTCTAGTATTATATAAATGATAATTAAATCAATATGTTTAGTTGGAGCTTAATGAGTAAATAATAATAAAAGTGGATCTAATTGTAAGAATAAGTGAATTAATTGGTAAATTATGTATGATGAATACAAACAAGTCATTTAAATGATTCTGTGTAGTAATATTAGAACAAAATTTAAAGTTTAAATGCATGAATGATTTATTGAAGGTAAAATAGTGGTAAGATTTAATGTGTATATATATTGTTTTTACTTTAAGTATTTAAATTATAGTAATACCACTGGGTGTATACTCAGCGTACGGTTTGTTTCGTATGCAGATTAAATCTGTAAATTTTTGAGAGTTGAATTTGAGATTGCAAGCTTTCATCTCATCACATCTTCAAGCAACAACATGATATGTTTTAAAATTTTGAATAGAATGGCATGTACTTAGGAAAAATTAAGTATATCCTAAGTAGTAGTAATGGATTTAAATTTAAATTATTTCAATTTATTATTTATTCGTTTTTATGTTCAAATATAATAGTAATTAGCCAAGAGTTACTTTGGCACCAAATGTAATATTTCTATATCAGGTTCCTTGAGTCAAACATGGTATAGGGGTGTTACACACGGTCTAGCACATGGGCATGTGGTTCGGCTGTATGACCCAAGTCAGAGAGTTACACGGGTATAGACACGGGCTGGGACACGGCCGTGTGTCCCTATTTCGAATGCCCACACGGTCTAAGACACGGACGTGTCTCCTGACCGTGTGAGTCACACGGCTTGACCACACGGCCGTGTGAACCCTGCAGCTTTGAAATTTTTTAATATTTTTCGAAAAAATTTTTGAGTTTCTGAATTAGTCCCGATTTGTTTCTAATGCATATTTTGGGCCTCGATGGCTCAAATAAGAGACAATATGTATGAGTTTAATTGGTTTTTGACCTGAATATAATATGATAAGAAATGTTTGTAATTTATGTCTGTTTGACCGGTAAACTTCGGTAATGCTCTGAAACCCTATTTTGGTAACGGATGTGGGTTAGGGGTGTTACATTTAGGTATGAAAGGTATTATGATTTAAAATTTAACCAATTGGAGATATATGTTTGGCTAAAAAATGTGTTATGGAATGTATATTGGTTGATTGGTACTTTGGATGACCATTTGTTATCATTCAAAAATAGTATGTCACATTGCAACATCAAGCAATTGTTGTTGTGACGAGATCAGACCACCATATCACAACGCGACGTTGAGTATGGGTTATTGCGACAAGGCCAAGTCAGTATGTTGCGTCGCAACGAGGAACCCCCAAAGTCACGACGTCAACTTGAAACTTTGTGAACATTACAGTTTAGTCTTAATTTGACCTCGGGTTAGCACTAGAGCTCTCGTAAGCTTGTATATGACTTAAAAATGATTATGTATTGTTATATACACCTGTTTTACTTACATTTGAGTGTTTAATATTATAAATCAAATTGTGATTTGATCGAAGTTGCTTCGGCAACAAATATGACACCTTACAGCTTGGACCCACCAGTCGAGTCAAGTAAGGGGTGTTACAACAACTATCAAGGTTACGGAAGAGAAACCAATGCCCCCACCAGAGGCGGCAATTGAGATATACAATGTTTTCTTGCCACCAAAGAAAACCACTTTCCATAAGCTAAAAAGACAAGCTTTAAAGAATATTTCCTTAATAATCCTCATTATCGATTCAATAACCAAATGTGGTGTAAGAAATTGGTTTCAATTCAAGACTTCATCTTTGTTCCTAGGGGTGTTCATTCGGTTAAACGACCCGAAATAACATTAACTGAATTAACCGACCTTTCAAAATTTTTAACCGTTAACCGAACCGAAATTTTTTCAAAAAAATTAACCGAACCGAAATTTTTTCGGTTAATTCGGTCGGTTAACCGAATTAACCGAAAATTATATGTTTTTTATTTTTGGTTAAAAATTAACCAAATTAACCAAATTACCCGAATTAACCGAATTAACCGAATTACCCGAAATTAATCACTACATAATTAAAAAGATTACATAATTTTAGTTTTAGTTTTAGAATTTTATTTTTATTTATTAAATTATTTGTAATTTTTATGATTGGGTTGGATTGGGTAATTGAGTTGGGTTAGATATTTGGGTTTGGATTGGGTTTAGGGATTGGGTTTAGGTGAATAGTGGGCCTATTTATATATTATAATTTTATTTATTAATTTTTTCGGTTAAATCGAAAAAATTCGGTTAACCGACCGGTTTCGAACCGAATTAACCGTTAACCGAAAAATCACAAAATAATTAACCGACCCCCGACCAAAAAAATTCGATTAACCGACCGATTAACCGAATTCGACCGGTTAACCGAATTTTTTCGGTTTTACCCGAATTTTACATACCCCTATTTGTTCCTAATATGTTAGTAAGGTCTTCACTACAATCTCATGCCGTTGAAGACTGATATGATCTCGTCCCCGTCTCACTATTTCTAGCCTTGCAATCCCACAAGTAAAATTCATCATCATTAAACCACAAATAGTGCCCCCCTCTCTCTCACTCACTCATAGTTGTTCCTGGGTTGTTGTCCATTACCACTAATGAATATTATATTAGTGGACAAGTTTCTGAATATATTCCAATTTCTTTAAGATCATTAGACTTTTAAGAGAAAAAATTGTAAAAGAAAAAAACAGAAAAAATGTATACCACTAAATGTGTGGTTTATGTGAACTTGATTTTTTTCTAATATATGATTTTTTTTCTTTTTTCTTTTTAATAATATATAATTTACTTTTATTGTTGTCATATTTTAAACAAATAAATTATGCTTAGAACTTATTTAAAAATGGTTTTAGTATTAGAACAAAAAATACTTGTTATATCACCCCTATTAAGAGGGACACGTCGCAAAACGAAAGGATGCCTAAAGGATACGCCCCACCCATTATAGATCGGGAGGTCTCCAGGAGCTTCACCTCTAGTCTCAACCATTCGATCAGGCGAAAGGTAGCTACCATCCACTCTTCTAGGCCCCAACCTTCTGTTAGGAGTGTGATCCTTTTGGTCACCAAATCTCATATGGGTTCAATTACTTCGTACCTTGGATCAAAGCGAATGAAAGGATATCTCCCATCGTAGATATCCTCCCCACGTGTTCCACAATGATGACCTAATTGCAGGTTTGCCACGTTAATGCCATCCAGCACGAGACCTCACCTATAAATAACCCCAAAAACAATGAAGAAATGATAGACTCCTAGCATATTTGCCTACACTTTGCTAACTTACCTTCAACACTCGATCTTCATTTCCTCTCACCTCCTCTCTCTGTAATCTTCGGCTCTCCATTCTGATTGGGTAAACCGACTTCCATCAGCATCACCGCACTCTCCTCTGAACTTTCTCCATGTTGTACCTTTGTATCAACTATACTCTTTATCTCCAAGTCTAATGCAATGATAAATGAATGCAAATTAATGACTTTTATTAGTGCGGATTTATATCAGTTCATGCAGATTCAAGCTTTGTTCCTCCTTTGTTTTTTTCTCCTTGGGAGTTGTAGGCATCTAGCTATTGGTCCAGTGCCCATTGCATCCTTAGTGATGGGCACAATGATCAGTGAAAGTGTCTCTGCTGGTGTATCAGGCATCTTTGGGTCTCTTAAGGTACCCTTTTTAATGTTGTAAAGTCAAAATGTATAAGGTTTGTCAAAAGAGTTCTTGAACATATTGGACTATAGATAGAGACAAAAGCCACTTCATTTATCTATCACTGTGATTTTAATTGATTCTGGTTTTGACATACAGGTCAGGCTTTCTGATCGAATTTCTACCCAAGGCAACACTTGCTGGATTCATGGAGGGTGAAGCAGTCGTTGTGTGATTACAGCAGCTAAAGGGATTGCTTGGAATACTTCATACTAGCAAGCTGCAATTCATACCTGTTATGACCTCTGTATTTGATCACAGAGATGAGGTAAGTGGGTACACCAAGGGAAAGCAATGTATAATTTCCCTATAGTCATTTTCTTTCTTTTTTAAAATAACTAGGTGCTAGACATTATAGAAGAATGTCAACTAAGCTAGTAATTAGCAGCATCTTGAGAGTGCTCTTCTTGCTTTTTGGACAAGAATCAAAGGGGCACTTTACAAATGCTTCCACAATCATCGGTTGGGATGACTTTGATGAATGTAAATCTACTCTTTGATTCAGTCCAATAAACTAAACCACAGAATCAATGACTACAAGGCATGCATGTGCCTTTCATATTATATATGCTTTCATTTCATGTAGTAAGAGCCCTATTCCACTTTTGAAAAGGAACAAAATGTTCCAATGGTAATTTTGGTTTTAAATTCATCTGTTGTAATGGGATTTGGCTTCCTGTTGCTTCTGTTGACGGCAAGACATTACAAGTATCTCTTTTTCAACACCAAAAAGTTTGTCCACATTATAGCTTAGATTCTTCAACTTTTGATGTTAGAAAATTTCGATGGATCCAGATCATGAGGAAACCGAAGCTTGTCTGGGAATCGGCAGCTGTCCCATTAACGGCCGCGATTCTCTCGTCTTCTGCATTAAATCAAAAAGCTCATGGAATCTCATTTGTAAGAAGTGATACTCTACTTTTATGTAAAAGATGTACTGAAAAAATTGTCCCAAATCTAAGTTGTCTCTTTCTTTTTATATTTCACTGATTGGCCACTTGCAAAAGGGTTTGAATCCACCCTCGTTGAACATGCTATACTTTAATGCCCATTATCTGGCTTTTGCTATCAAGACTGAGGTCCTGTTCCTCACTGTAAGCTTTTCCTGAACCAGCACTGTCGTCGATAACTAAAATCTTTGTTATTACCTCATATTATTAGACAACATATATGAACATACTATTCCATACCATGTTCCGGATGGCCTACGCTAACTATAAATGAACCACAAAATCATTGATATCTGTATGATTTTTAAATTTAGTCTCTCATATACAAATGTTTCACAACGTTGTGTAGGAAGGAGTTGCCCATTTGCTTCTCTAAAGAATTACCAAGTTGATAGAAACAAAGAAATGATGGCCCTCGGTCTCTAGTGAACATGGCTGGTTCTTGCACTTCATGCTATGTTACGTCAGGTTCGGACTCTTGCTATTACTTCATCGTAACATTGATTACTTGCCATTGCAGTAATCATTTTAAACTTTTCCAAGTGACGGCTTTTCATCTCTCTCTTCCCCTATTATTGTACTGTTAAAAGCATCGACATAGAATAGGAAGTAGGGAAAATTTTCGATCAGTGCTTGAAATTGCAGGTTGGGGTTTCTGTAGTCAAGATTCTCTTGCATGTCACCAGGCCAAACACTGTGGAAATTGGGAGTATATTCCATCAACACAGATACAAAGGTGCCTTCATTTCTCATACTGGCCACCCAATTTCCAATCTACTTCGAAAATTCAACTTACCTACAAGAAAGGTAACTCCATTAATGTCTCGTTTTAATCCTATCATTGAATAGGTCATTAAACTTTCCAATGGACTGTCATGCCGAAATGTTTTATTCAGCCTAGCAGATTACAGTAAAAGCATTCTATTGAGCAAATGTTTGGCTGAATAAAGGAATTTCATTGCTATAGGAGGAAGAATGGATTAATGAAAACCATGAAACCACTTTGAAATGTATAATTATTGATATGTCCTGTAAGTTGAATGAAGAATATTATTTCTTCAAACCTATCCAATGAAATTTCGCCGCATACATTGCTGATGTGGTTTTTCTTCCGTTTCAGCTTGTGTGTGAATGTGATGGAGAAATTACATAATTCCAAAAATCCTTTGGAATGAATTCAGTCTATCTCACAGTGGGAGGCATCTTAGCATCATGGAAGCCTCAGGGGAAGAAATAATAATTACGTTTGGTTCATTGATATTGGATGTAATAGATATTTGATGGGAATAAAATGAGGAGGTACTAGTTTGATTGATTGAATAGAATAAATAAGTCTTCCATAATTTGATTACATAAAAGAATATGCAAAGAATAGCTTAAAATAACAATTTTATCTTTAAATATAATTTTTTATTTATATTATTAACATCTTATAAAAATTAAATATTAACCATAATAAGATAGAAATATTTAATAATATATATTAAAATAATATTTCATTTTTAATTAAAAGACAAGTATTAAATCTAAATAATATTTTTTTTGGTATTACAAATAGTATTTTTATATTCTACTTAGTAGTTCGTATTATATCAAAATATAATATAATATTCCATCTTGTTAATTGGAAATAAATGTTTTCATTTTGTTTTGTTATTTTCTTAAATCATATGAGTTTTTTTTTTTTTTTAATTTCAATTTTGGTTTTTTTCAACTTATTTCTGCAAATTGTCTCTCCTCTCTCTAAAAAATTTATCTTCTCTCTATCTAAACTCATAACTCATCATATTATCTACTTTTCGTCATATTTGCTTCCACCAACCACCGTGGTTTCCATTGCAGGTCACCGTGTCCTTACCTAGTAAATACTTTAATTTCTTTCTTTTTTTTCACCTCTATTCCTCTGTCTCCTTTCCAGATTTCTCACCCAAACCTTCTTTGACATTTTTTGCTTCTGAAATTTTGATTACCATAAACAAAAATTGCTTTGATTTTTCTCACTTTTTAACTACATGCATAAGTTCCGAGATACCCAACCTCAATTGAAATTTACAACAAATGGCTAACATCATTCAAGACTACCTGGAAGAGGTTCCCCTAGTTGGGTTGGCAATAGATCTCCTCTTGAATTGATTTCTTTGACATTTGCTCTTGCTTGCATTGAACTGTAGGAGTTTTTTTTTTTTTTTTCTTATAGAAGAATTACTTCTATTTTGATTCCCTCTAATATTTTTAAGTTATAAGACTGAAATTTTGAGTCGTTGTATTGTTGTGGTTGAGTTCAGTGCTTGTTCATGGCGTTGAATAGCCGATTCTGATGGCAGAGCCCCAAGTGCCTATTCAGGCCACATTCATCATTGCCTGCAATGAGTTATTCCAATAAATAGAAACTGTTGCTTTATGAATCAGTCCTGAATGAGTTGGCTATCCTCGCCAACCAAACACGCTGAAAGTGCTTGTCTAATCCTTCCAGACCCTTGGGCAGTCTTGAAAGAGGTTTAGCATACACCTGACTTTTTTTTTTTTTTTTAACTTCATTTTGTGAGAATACCCTAAATCATTTAAACATTATGATTGGTTTAATGGGAAAAAAAATAGGTTAAACTTGCATTCCATCAAACCAAGTCGAATGGTTTTCCAAAGTAATATCTTCCTCAATTTCATATTGGAATGTGAGAAACTAAATCAATTTTCATGTTACTAGAACCAATTTATTTTGGAAAATAAATTGTATACTATCAAACAATTCTATTAGAGAATGAAAAACTACTCAGTTATGCAAATAATATCAGAAACCAGTATATTAGATGCAATGAATCATCTTTCGCAAACCGGCCTATGATTGTATTCTTAGATCTACCTTGAATGAATGCATATCTAGCCTCGTATGCTCCAGCTTCATATCACTTGAGCACCACAAGTCCCAAGCTTTTACCGCTCCTCTCTGCCATCCTTAGAAGCACTTCTTGATTATATCCAGAAGCACTGAACATATATTATTTAACTTAAGCTAGTGCTTCCTCGTAGCGCCTTTGAATCCATATCTAAAGAACTATATCCTTAAGCTCCTCCAAAGAAGTGAAGAAATACCATGAATTTTAATGCCATAAGGGATTTCTTCACATATGATTCTTTGTCAGTCAAATATCTGCATGGAATAGTTTCAAAATTCAACCAATATTATGACATGTTAAACTTCAACTCAGAAAACTGGTAAGGTCTTAGGTCAATGACTAAACAAAACGAGTATCTGAACATTTCTGTTTTATGTTTTAACTTTAAGCTGAAGAACTGGATCCTTTTATTTTCTATGTTTTCTTAGATAACTAAGATGAGAATGGATTCTTTTAACAGTTAGGGGTCAAGCATTAAAAGGTTTTTCTTTCCCTGGAAATGCCTCCGAAAACATCACCGATATAATCCAATAAAGAAAAAATAATTATTTATTTCAAATTACAATCAAGAAGCTACTTTTAATATATAAAGGAATTATTTCTTACTTGATCTGTATCGAGTAGGAATCTCTCTCCGTTCCCATTTAATACATAAATATTCACCTAGCAAAGCCATCACTGCAACTCCAGTACCATTCACAACCCACCAGGTTCCAGAGGAAGGCCAACCTCCATATATAATGCATGTAAAAAGATGGATAATATAGAGGGTGGCTGAAAAATCTAAGCACTTCTTTGACCTTTCAATCAAATAAATCATGTATCCAGCTCTGTATACATCCAAATAAAGCAAAAACGCAAGTTAAAAATAAGCTAAGTATAGAAAATGCCTAATATCATTATTATCTCCAAAATTCTTTGTGGAGTATGATTCCAAGTTTTCATGGAGGTAATATCTTCCTAGAAGTGATATCTACCTCTGGCCATCAATTCGCAACTAAGTAAAACCTCCCTCATGCCAAACACAAACTGGATCAGCAAAAAATAACAGATACAATGACTTGGGCAGAGAGGTAATTACTTTAAAGCTTAACTATAGATATCCTTAAGAAAAGAGTTCGACATTCAAACTTCTCACATTTCGACATCAAAATGCATATGCAAAGATTTCTAAATCCAAGTTTTTAGTATCAGAAAAAGTATACATATCATAAAACTGACTACACGGACCATCACGAAACATCACAGTTGTACAACATAATCCATTTATTGATCAAATCCAGTCCTACAACCTATAGCAATGGATGAAACAAAAGAAAAGGGGATTATATAGTTCAATCATAAGCAACCAGCAGATTTTACAAGGATGGGGTACAATGCTGAGGCAACAGTAGGAAACATATAGATTTTCTAATAATAAACAGCCCATTGTCAAGCAAAATAAGACTTAGGCTTAACTTTAATACTATTTATTCTTTTATGGCAACAATTACTCGTATCCAAGGAAATCTAAAAATTACTACATCCAAAAGGCATCATATAGGAACCAACCATTTCTGCATTCAAAAGTGAAATAGATAAGCATAAAAATGAAGTGCAGTTAAAAATCAAGGTGGGAACTATATTCTCAGTATCTCACCCTGCAACAGAGCTGAACAGAAAGGAAGCAATGACACACCAGCCGACAACGGTTGAGGATGTAATAGTAGCAAAGTCAAAGAAATAGACTAAGCTCATATGAGAAACATGAGTGCCAACAAGAAAGGACAAAAAGACTCCAAGGGTGAGGTAGTATAAGCATTGAAGGCAAACAATTTGGGCTAAAATAAGCCAAGGATCCCATACCATCGCCCCATAGAACATGACTACAATTGAAATACAACTTTCAATTTCCGAATACACAAGATCAGCAAAAACCTCAAAGAATTTCCAATCCAATTCCTTAATACGATTGTAAATTTTCCTTATATCCAAGCGCCAGATCCTAAAAACACTAGCTTCTTTTAATAATTCTTCTATGAAACCCCAATTCTTAGAAAATTACAAGGATCAAAGCAAAAAACCATTGATTGCCCCGCTGAAGCTTTTCGAAGTTAAAGAAAAACCCAGTTTTCAAACAAACAATGCTAAAACTGAGTTCAATGCTATTTTTTTCCTTAAAACTTTTTAGTGTACCCAAAATCGAGACTTGGCGAACTCGGATCTGGTAAATCAGTGAGTCCTGAAGAAAGAAAACAAAACAAAACAAAGAAAATGTGAAGATTAAATACTGGAAATCGAGATCGATACAAGCGAGAGACGAGGAACCGTATACGAGCGAATTCTGCAATTTTTGTTTTTCCAAAACTTTTTTTTTTTTTTTTTTTTTAAAGAAATACAAACTTTTGGCCTCCAATGGAAAAACTTTCTTTAGAGATGGATTTGAAATGAAGGTTTTAATTAATTTTTATTAAAATGAAAAATATCTAATAAAATCACATCTTTGCTTTTCTGTTTTCAGTTCAATTTTATTAACAATTATTTCGTTAGATTTGCCGTGGGTTCGATTCCCACTATGGTCGACAGTCATACCTTCGTAATTATTTATTAAATTTTAAAAGTCTTAAAAGCTACTATTTATTTTTTATTATTATGATTTGGATTTGGATTTGGATTATTCACAAATTAATTAATTTATACATTAATAATTAGAATAAAAAATAACAGTGAAAGAAACAAAACTAATTGTATATATAGTTTTTTTTAGAAGAGTAGCAAATAGGAAGTGTGAGTTAGTAAGAGATTTAATTTTTAAAATTTTTTGGGAAAATTTTGTAACCTTACAATTAAGTAAAATTTAAATTAATTATTTAATATGGTTTTTACCTACCTATTCAATTGTGTTGATAGCTATTACTTCTATAACTTTATAAAAATTCTTATTAAGTTCGTTATCACATAAATTTACTTAAAAACCATTTTTAAAAAAACCCATTTTAAATCTTTCAAATATTTAAATATTAATAACCAATTAAAAATTTACTTCACATTTTTATGTATCACTAAATAATATCTTAAAAAATTTTATGCACACAACATTATACAAATACATGATACAGTGAATATAATAAACATAAAACATGATTAATGTGACTTTATAAAAGAAGATTAGCATGACATGTATCATACTCATATTTAAAATTTTGGCATTCTTAATTTATTTATATTTGCATAACTGATGCAAAGGGAAAAATGCATGAGAAAAGAAGAAAATGGTTCAGAACGTGTGTTGGTACTTTGGCATCAGTATGAAGTAAAGAATGTAAAGAAATTCCTAAAATAGCATACTCGGTGTCAGATTTATATAACAATGATACAATGGTATTGCTAAATAATTCCTTAAATACCATACAGTGGATCTTTACATGCATATAAGCAAATTCCTTAATTACCATTCTCGATGTCAGATTTATGTAACAACAATACAATGGTATTGCCAAAAATTGTCAAGCAACAATCAGATCCAGGATAATAAAATATTATAATTCAGGATGGTTACTTGTGAACCTCATTGTGAGCTACTTTTTCTCCTTCTGGTAGTTTTCCTTGAACTGACTGTCACTTTTGCTTCACCTTCATTGTCACTTTCCTGTCCAAGCTCATCGTTTACAGCAACTTTGGATGTATTTATTTCACTCCTCAACCGTAGTATTTCACCCTTGGCGGATGACAATTCTTCCTCGAGTTTCTTCGCTTGCTTTTCCAAACTCTCCCTTTCTTTGCCAAGTGACATGACAAGGTTGTGGGCATCTTCCATGTTTTCTCGGGCTTCTTTAGCTGCATTCTTCTGCTCTGTAAGTGTTTTATACAGCACCGTTTTCTCATCCTCGAGACTAGATATTTTAGCATTAGCGCTTTCGAGATCTTTAGAAAGTTTCAGTATATTTTGGTTCACCTCATCAAGTGACTTGGTAGCCTCTTCCAGGTCCTTTTCAAGTGATTTTCTTGCTTCCTTGTCCTTCAAAATCTGCTTCTCCAAAGCCTGTACTTCTTTCTTTAAAGAAGAGACAATCGCTTTCTCTTCTTTCAAATCATCGGCTGTAGTTTCTGCCTTTTTATAGACATCTATCAATTCCCTCTGAAGGCTGTCACGATTTTCTGTCATAGATGCCAGCTCATGAGAAAATGTCTGCACCTCCTCCCTGGTTTTGTTCAGAAGCTCTTTCGCAGCTGCAAGCTCGTTGGCAAGAACTTTGCCACTTTGCTCTGCCTCATCAAGGCTGCCTTGCAGTCTTAGTTTAGTTTCATCAAACTCGGCCCTAACCCTTGAAACCTCTGACTCAAGCTCTTTACACTGTGTTTGTGAGTTCTTAAGTTGCTTGAACAGATCAGAAGCCTCACTTTTGGACTTTGCAAGAGTTTCCTCAGCAACTAGGAGTTCTTCTTTCAGCTTCTTTAAATTTTCCAATTCCACCTCCAGTGCTTTCTTCAGGTTCTCTCTTTCCTTCTCCAAATCCACAACAATTGCTTTATTTTTACTTGCATCATTTACAGCAAGCTCGAGTCGGTCCTTTAGCAAGTGAATTTCTTTTTCTCTTTCCCCCAAAAGCTTAGCATCTGCTGCTGCCTTATTTTCAGAAGACACTTTGAGATTATTATAATCCTCTTGAAGAGCACCAAATTCCTGCCTAGAATTATCTCTTTCAACTGTTAAAGAACTTATCCTTGCATTTAATTCATCCACTGCAGCATTTTTCGATTCAAATTCACTTTGATTTCTCAGTAATTCTTCTTTCAAACCTTCAATCTCTGAATTTGCTTTCCTAAGTTCTTCCTTAGTTTTCTCATAAGCAGTGTTTACGTTCTTTAACTCTGATTCCTTTTCATCAATGGATGAGCTGAGCTTCTGAATGTTACCTTCCTTATCTTTGAGTTCTGAACTGAGCAAGTTTACTTTTTCTTGCAAGACGCCCCCTAAATCAAGCTTTTCCTTCAATTCTTGTTCAAGAGATCTTTTTTCTTCCCCGGCCTTCGAGAGGTTGCTTTGAAGACTGTCAATTTGAACTTTAAGGTTCTCAATTAACCTCTTCTCATTTTTAAGTTCCTGCCCTAAGCCTGCAATTGTATTGTTAGCTGAATTTAGTTGATCCATTATAGACAGCTTTTCTTCCTTTGCCTCTTTAAGTTGCTTGGTTCGTTCTTCGCGTTCATTTAGCAGTTTTGATTCAAAGTCTTTCTCCATTGAGACAATTGCAGCTTCTTTTTCTTTCAATTTGATCTTTATCTGCGTGTTCCAATCAATGCAAAATTAATTTTAAACTAATCCATGGAAATGGAAGTTGAAATTAATTAAGAACGGCAAAATATTACATTAAGTGAGAAAAACCAAAAGCATTCTTTGATCTCTAATCTTTTGCTTTTTGTCTTTACTTTTCTCTATCCGGAAAAGGGAATACTTGATAGGAGGTAGGGAAGTTGAGGAAAAAGTAGTCTGAGGACTGGGAGAGACAATAATATTGTAGAAAACTATATTGCTATGATTCTTCATTTTCACTTAAGTATCTGAGTCCGACGCAGGTTTTGACATGGAGGGTATACGACCCTCCATATACATGAAAAAACTAAGAAAAAATTGAACACACCCACGTCCAAGTAACATAGGTTGAAAAGGGTCTGAGTACCCATAACTTCTTTAATTCTTCTTAAATGCTCAAAACCATCTTATGGTGTAACAAAATTTGAATTTGAAGGTAAGTGATGACTTACTGACTCTAGGGCTTGATCAGTTTCTTTCTTCTCCTTCTGAAGCAAAGCATAGAGCGGACCAAGGACACTGACTCCAAATATCCCAAGACCATTCAGAAGAGATAGAAAGGGATTTGATGGCGAGCCTCCCCGTGCTTCCTGTCCATGGAAGCTACCCCGTTAAGAATTTCGAAACTTAGTCAAAAAGTCAAGCAATAAACATAATTAAAGCAAATAGACTGAATGGGATAATAAAGCAAGTAAGACTCAAACCTCTGCTTTTTGGTTTTCCTCTGGCTTGTTTAGCTCACTTTCTGTCACATTTTCTAATGAAAAAAAGATGAATAAATGAAAAAAGAAATTGAAGGTGAACAGTTATTAGACCAACCCTAAAAGGGACTTAAGAAGAAGAATGCATATAGGACCCTGATAAGAGATCTAATATATATGAAATTTAAAGAAATGATATGCAAATTAATTCGAAAAGAACAAGCATGAGCATAAGAACTTGTTTTGAATATGAAAGCAATGAGTAACTTATACAAGCTTCACTTGCAATTATACCTCAAGCCAATTAGTACAGAAACTGTGAGTTCATACCTGATTTCTTCTCCATGAAAGGTGACTTGTTCAAATACCAAAATAAACCACTCAGCATTTTACTAAATTCTCAATCAGGTCACCTCTTACTAATTTCATGGACCATTGAACTTTTACTAACAAAACAGTCCTAAAAGTTGTTCCACTACCACTTGGAGGAATGTTTCCCTTTTTTCCCTGGAAGGGGATGGACTAATTTAATATTTAACTCAATTATATCATAGTAATAAAAGCCAAAACAGAATTCTTAAAACAATAAGGGCGAAAAGAAAAGAAATCAAAATAAAGGCAATTAGTGCCAGAGCTTCCCCACAAGCAACTGCCATTTGCAGCTCCATTATTCCTTCTTATCTACTTCTACTTTTCTCCGCTAAGCAATCTCTTGCACTTATCATGGAAGATTCGTCCATCTAATCATCTATTTCTAACACTAATAATATAATGGTAAGTTCATCTAGCACATCCATCACTTTTATACTTTGAACCTTAAAGAGGCTTACCTTATCAGAGATAGACTGCTGAAACCAAAATACATATATAGCAATCTCTCAACATGTATTATTTCTCTTTCTACCACAACACATGTCCGTATAAAATTAGAAAAATACCAAACAGCATTACAAAGTTAACAAAGAGAAGTCCCGATGGCAAAATAGAACCAATTTAAGTATGATGTTAAAGTTGAGTGCCTAAATTGACATCAGGTTCAGGCCCGTTAACTGCTATGTTTGAACATCACTTCAAAGTGCAGAACAACCATCAGCAGAACCTTGTTACAATTTTCTTCAAGAAACCAATATTATTTACCCAAAAAAGTCCAAAAGGAATATATTTAAGTACACAAATTACAGTAGAACATCACTCCTATGAGCAAAAACATTAGATATCTGTGCTCTCAATGCATCCAAATCAAATTGATGTAGCAAAAATGACTAAAGGGTGACAATCTGACACGTATATCAGGGAAAAAAACATAGAAGTAACGTTTGCATGGGTGTTTAAGGATATGGATAAGATATGACAAGACAAAATCGATTAGGAAATTATATCCATTTTTATCTAATTTCTCTGCATCCATAACAAAAGCTACTTCATCTTAACTAGAACTTAAGATATACTTATGCGCGAACCAATCTATAAGATGTGAAAACAATAAAACCATAAAATTCAAAAGAACATTTCTCCAACTAAAGCATTGCCTACTCATTCAAGTACAACTTCTAGACATGGTTTAATTAAAACAATAACCCATTTCAAGAAGTTCAGTAATATGATTAAAAGGATCAAATGTTGAAAGAAAGAAAAAATATTACTTCAAAAAAGAATGAGGCTTACTTAAGGTGGAGCCCTCGACAGCGTTGGCTCTGAGTTGCAGGAAAGGAAGAATGGAAATACCCACAAGAAGAACCGCCCTCCTCTTGCGGTAAACGTGGTCGTTTGGGTCTTGATGGGACAGAGAAGCCATTGGAGGCCTGAAGCTTCTCCTTCTTCTCTTGGACTCTGCATTTCTTAGGTTAAAGAAAACGGATTGCGAAGAAGAAGAAGAAGAAAACAGTAGCTGACAGTTGGAAATGGGAGTTTGCAAATAGCAAGAGCTCCCTATCACGAAACCCATTTCTACCCTTTTTCCCTTTTTTTTTTTTTTTTTTGAACTTTTCTGGGAAGTTGAGAAAAAAATGAAAGAAGCTCACCTGCTCTCTACTTTGCTCTATCTTCATTTTTTTTTTTTTTTTCTAATTTCCGTCAGTGAAAGCTCGTTGAAAGGCAAAAATGCCCCTTTTAGTTTGTGATAATTACGAGGAAAATCCTTATTTTACTCTATAAAATATATTTTTTTCAATTTTCAATTTTTTTCCCCTTTTTCATGTAGTAGATTTGAGAATTTTCTTGGGGGATATTTGTGCGTGTGTTTAAGTATTGGTATTTTTCTATTGCATCTCATATAAATTAGGAAAAAACATTTGGTATATTTTCATAGGAGTTTTTAGATTTTACGTTAGAAATTAAAAAGTATCTTATACGAATATAGCAAAATATTAAAAAATATATAGGCACAAAATTAATTTTTAAATTACTTGTAAAATAATAAAAATTTATGAATATATCAAATACTAACCCTAAATTTTATTTAATGGTTACGAATGAAGATATATATAATCAAGTTGAATATAAATTTAATTATGAAAATAAAAAGATTAGTGCATTGAACTGTTTCTTGACACGGTCAAGTAGATTGTTTTGCTTTCAAAGAGTGGTGAAATTTTATCAAAGTAATTCATTTTCTAATAAAAAAGAAATACTCTTAATTTTAAAAAAATTATCGAGTAATATATAATGTTAGACATGAGAGGGCAAATGGGTAATTTGGAATAGAGATATGGGTCCAAAAAAACAGATCCATACATGCAGCATCGAGATTCAACAGCTTCTAAACCCAATGTCAAATTGCCACGTAAGAGGAAGTGAAACTTTTTATCTTCAACATACAGGCCGGTCAGGTTGCCACGTCATGCAAATTGTTTTAGTGTATAATCTTACTTTTTCTTTTTCATAACCTCCAATGTTTATACAAAATTATAGCACAGATGGTCGAATAAATATTTGTTCTTCGTGTATTGATAAACATTAAAAATTGAGTAGTCATGTTAATATAGTGAATGATAGAGGCTTCTAACATGCAAGATCGTAGATTGAAGAAGTTCTTTCTTGTCCAATTTTGATGCATCCGATAAGCTAGCTCTGATAAATATTTTTTCTTGTGTGAGGGTGTTCTTCCATTTGTGGGCTACTGAGCTTGACTTCTGTTGGTCGTTTCTACTTCTTTGTGTTTATTATTTTTGGGCCTTTTGAACCTATAACCAATCTCCTTTCCTTGATGGAAGTTTCATTAATATTTAATAATAAGCAAATAGTGAACAATCTTAATATTAGGTCAGATGAGTGCATTATGGCTATAACACCCTCTTTTTTGACACTTGTTAATGATACAGAGGAGTGCATTGGACCATTTCATTTGCATTGTTCTTCTTCTATTATTATTTTTTATTTTTTGAAAGGATAGTTGATTATGATTAATTTTGCCTCAACACCAAATTCCATGGTTCTTATTTCACGTTGTGCAAAGCAAATGTTAGAAGAATTATGCATGTAGAAAAGATGCAATGAGTGCCTTTTGACTTTGCATCCATTAAAACAATTATAAATTATTTGTTTGTGTTATTTCTTTTTTCTTTGGTATTATTCCATGAGTCATATTAAATCGAGTTGGAGAAAACCATAAACAAAAAACCAAAAGCCTGCTAACACTCACTCGAAGAGCAAGATTCTAACCCCTTCCCTGGAAATCAAATAAGTGGTTTCACCTTAGTCTAAGCTCTTGCAAGATTGGTGCTAAAGATTAGGCTACCATATCCAGATTAGCAAATCCAGCACTAGACTTCAACCACTGTATCAAACACATCCAGAATAAATATACTCATGTCTCACCAATGACAACACTCACCCACGTAACAGACAGCGTTCCACAAAAAGTATAGTTGGTTCTGAGATTGAGACACCAATGATAGGAGATACATTTAACCTCTGACGATCTTCTTCAGCATTACCAAGTGAACCGTGAAAACCCAGATTTGCATCACTGAACCAGGAACAAGATTAAACCCACTAACATTCATAAACAAAGAATTTATTACAGACAACTAAGGTTAATCGAGTGAATGTCGAATGCATTCAAGATTCAACAATGAGTTTATCAAGTTCCAAAGTTTCTGCAACAGCTCACACAAGAGCAACAATAACAAAAAAGATAAAATAAAAAGAAAACTGATGAGATGGGGCTTCCTGCCGCTACTAACTCATCTAATCAAAATTATAATGCAACAGTCTAATGATATTATATCTATCTCCGGATTATAAATTAAACTCTATGCTGTGCTATCCATGACTTGTGATTTATGCTTCGATCATCCATGGCTGCAGATAGATTCACATAAACAGCTCTTTTTATGAACAGATGATCATCCCAGTTAATTAATGTTATCACTCTGGGCATGGATGCCTGCAAAAAGCTATCACAACAATAGTCCATTACATGTTAATGGACATACCCATTAGGAAGACATCTTCATCATTGCTCCGTTCTGGAGAACTGTCGGATGAGGAATTATTACAAGTTTTCTCCATTTCCTCGTCGGCAAAAATCTCCTCAGTGCGGCAATTGAAACTGCAAAATGCGTTTTCACCTCTGCAAGAATCAGAAGTAAAAACAGTCTCAGCCATTACATAGAGATGCAACCAGAAGTAAAAGTTGAAAGCGGATACGAAGTGTATAAACCTGTGCATGTAAACTTCTTCATCCTTCTCTAGTTTTTTCTTGCAAGTGTAACAGAAGCTCAAATACTCATCAGAGAGGTGAAGTGTTGAAGTCTCTCTGCTCTTAGCTGGTGGGGGCACATTGGTACCGGATTCCGCTTTTCTGTCAAAAATGGTCAACTCATTGTTGTGACATTCCAAAATACAGTCACCGAAAAGATGAGTTGTTTTAGGGTTCGGACCGTGAGAAATTATACAAGTATAATCCTCGGAAAGCTCTATCTCATGTGTGGAAAGAGACACCATGCTATGGCTGAGTATAGGAAGTGAACTTGGTTTACTTACCAAAGAATTATCTACTTGCAAAGGTCTGCCAATTGGCAGAGGTGAACTGTTAGTACTGAAGGTTGCATTTTCTGAACAAAAACTTTCAGAACTCATATTCAGGTTTTCACTAGAGGAAATAAATGAAGGGGAAAGCCCGAGATCTGTTTTGGGTTCAACCGGTACGTCTTCATTTCCAAAGTAATCTGCTGACTTGGTGCTGGATTTTCTGGCTTGGAAAAGCTGTGAAATTATGTAATTCCTAGGCAAAGAATTGGATTTCATGGAATTACCAAGGTATTCACGGGAATACCTCGATGAATAAGGAAACTTAGTCTTCACCTGTGGTCCGAATACTATATTCATTCTCTTTGGAGAATCAAGGTCTCCACCATCTGGTTTAATTTCATCGGCAAGCAAATTCACAATGCCCAAGCCTATCTTACTACAATCCCACTTCTTTTGACAACCACTTTGAGATGATGATCTAGGAGACCTAACAGTAAAGGGGTTGCTAAAATTCGCTAACACTCTCAAATCAAGAGGAGATGTAGGGCTTCGCACAGCATCAGAATCCGAAGAACCCTTAGTGCTAAACCCAACAAGGAAACCAGGAATATTGAATAGTGAGCTGCTAATATGCCTTAAACCCAATGTAGACGAGTCTGGATCAGGATCAGCCATCACACTACCATCCATTGAACTTGCCTATGAAGTATGTTTTCTCACACTGCATTATCTATAAAACCACAACCTTTTAGCAAGAAAGCCAGCAGCTCCTTACTGCATTAGAATCAAGAACTCATTAATATAAAACAAATGCCATTGATGCCAAAACCATAACAAAACAAATACCATGTAAGGAAATGCCTCATGAAAAAGAGTATAAAGAACATCCATTTATCTACCCAAAGAAAAACAAAAGCCCACAGGATTATACCCCAAAATCATGAGCATTTTTTGGAAAGCAACATCGCAATAGCCAATAAGCAGAATAATATCATAACAATTTCACTTCAAAAATCAAAAGTTTGACAGTCCTTTAGAAAAAGTGGAAACAGTACAAGATCCTTGAATCATATCAACAATGCAAGATGAAGATTAAAAAAAGAAAACTTGAAATTGTCATTAAAGATTCATCTAATGACATTTTTGAGCACCGATGAAGAATCTAATGAAGCAAACTAATCCTCAATAAGTTCGTATAATGTGGTAAAGGTAAATCCAAATCAACAAAAGGGGGCGACCCTTTTACATAGCTGATATGCAACAGTGAACTTGTAAATAAACAAAGCAAATAAACAAGAAAGCCAATAATTTATTTTACATTCAACTCTACAAAGAAGCAGAACAGAAATGTGGCTAGCATAGATTTTGATGATCAACATTAACCAAACCCCAGATTATCATTAACAAAAAAAAAAATTTCAAAGATTTCTAAAAATCAGACAGATTTAAGGAGCTTTTTGAAGATGGAGGACTGAGAACAGATTCTTAAAAAAATGATGAAGAAGAAACTCAAACAAAAAGCACGATCGAAACAAGATGCAAAATTTACAACCCAAAAAAAGGTAAATGGGTACTCGAAAAATGGATAAGGCATTAATATTTAACAAAAACAAAAACAAAAAAGACCTTGTATGCATCAAAACCAACATAGACAACAGTTAAGTCAAAGTTAAAACATGAAGGGAAAAAAAGTACCTTGAAAATCAAACTGGTTTCAAATAAAGATCCAATCTTTTTAACACCCAGATGCTAAAAAATGCAGATTGATCAAAAAAAATAAAAATAAAAGAGCTAAAACAAATACAAAATGGCGAAAATTGAAAAGAACCCACCTGGTTTTCTTCTCTTAAAACTTGGAAGGAGAGAGGAAAAAAGAACACCCAAAATGCATATGAGAATGAGATGATAGTCTGGCTTAGCAAAAACATATATAAACTCTCAATATATATTTTTTCCTGCCATTTTTATTAAATTTTTTAGTTAATTTATTTTTGCTTCTTCTGAAATGCATCAAAATCAGGGAAATAGTAGACGACTGAGGCTTCTGATATACTCTTTCTCTGCTTCTCTCCAATCATTAAGAGTGAAATACGTATTTTTATACGATGTAGATGTAGTTCGTAGAAAACAGTGTCCACCGTATACCTTAGTGAGCTTGAATGTTGTTGATAACCTCGTAAAAGTTACTGATAGGCGGTAAATAAAGTAAGCTTGATTATATATAATAAAACAAAATAGAAATAATATATTACAATAAAACAGTAAACCGACTCAAAACAAGCTTTTAAGTTATTAATAAACGAATTTTTCTCGATAGACTAAAATAATTAAAATATATCTTAGGATTCTTTTAGATTATGTTTATAAATTACGTGGTACGTTTAGTTTTTTTTTATTTTATTTTTAATTTTATAATTATTATTTTTATATTAATTATAGATAAATATATTATTCATTCAAAGAGATATAGGATTAATAAACGATTTTTTCTCGATAGATTAAACAAATTAAAATATATCTTAAAGTCATTTTGAATAGATATTTATTTCCTGTGCGATATATTTAGTTTTTTATTTTATTTTACACTATAGTATTGTTACAGTACTATTATTTTACATCAATCACAAATAGATGCATCATTCATTTAAAAAGGCTTAAGATTTAGTATGGTTAGTAAACGAAATTTAAATATTAACAATTTACTTAATTAATAAACGAAACAAAAAAAATAAATTATTTTTTCTACTGTTTATCTAGCTCCCTAATAAATTATTATCCAACTGTAAGAATAATAATATGTTTCTTTAAACAGTGTATATTCCATTCCTGTTTTAGAGCTGAAGACAAAAGAAAACAGAGTTTCTTTTATATGAAGCAGTCACGCTTGCTGTGCAGGGCAATTGTTGTCCACTTGATCTGCCCCACGTTTTTGCTTTTAATTGTCCTCTCCCTTCATCAACTTTTTATTTTATTTTCTCTTTTTTTACTAAAAATCTTATATTTTTGCATTTTTATAATCATGTAAATATAAATATAAATTAATAACTTTTATATTATATAAATTTTTATCATATATTTGCATGTTTTCTATTGTAATAGCCATATTAATGTTTTACATTAAATTATATATTATATCGTATTATAATATTTTTTACAGTTTATATCGTATAATTATATTACACATACAATTGAAAAAGAAAAGAAAAGAAAAAGTCTTTGAATTCAGACCATAAAATGGTGCATTGAAGATAGACCATAAAAATTCCAGTTGTGTTAAGAAGAAAAGAAAAAGCTTTTGAAAGTGTGTATTACGGTTTTGCCCTTTCTTAGAGAGTGTAATCAGCACAAAAAACCGAAAAAGTGAAGAACACAAAGCTGAACAAAAACGTCTTTGTCAACGCCAATTTTTCTTTTTTCTAAAATTTCTGTCCTGTTGCGTTTAACGACGTTAATCGTTACGGGCTAGGAGAGGGAACCTAAAGATCTGTTTGCTTTTAACTTTTGCAAACTTATTACTATGTCGTCGGTGTTTAAGGACTCCGAGACACAGCCAAAGTTGCTTCTGGATTGATCCAAACATGGTGCTATTTGTTTTAAGGGATCAAAGCCTGCTCACTAACGTACTACTTCTTCCGGCCCCAAAAAAAAAACGTACTGCTTCTACTCTTTCTTTATACAAATTGTTTATATCTGTGTAGGTTCGTATGTTTTACGAAATATAAAAAAACGTGTTTCGGATTATTAAAATTAAAAATCCACTTCTTTTATCAATAATTATATGATAATTGATAAAAATATTATTTTTATTGATTTAAAAGTATAAAGTTAAAAAATAAAATTCCATTTTTCAAAATATTCCTACTCCTTTAACTTGGAGAATGCGCGTAAATTAAAAATATTATGAAAACTAATTTAATTTTTTGAATATTTTTCATGTTAATTTTACTATTTATATTTGTGATTCGTGGTAATTTTTTTAATAATTTTATTTTTAAAGTCTGAAATTCATTCTTCCCTTAAAAAAATGTCATGGAAATGTACAATATATTTACTATTATACCTAAATAGATTAATTCAATTTTATATTGCGTATAGCTCACTCAAAAATATTAGCTCACGATAACATTTTTGCATTGTTTTACGCAATCAATGGTTGTAAATAATTTATTATACCGTAAGAAGTTTGAAATTTTGGCTTTGCCACGTCCTTTGTGGTAGAGCCAAACAATAAATTAAACGGCGTCGAATAAGGCCGTCAAACTCTATGATTTAGTGGGTCCAAAAAACGTGGACCCCACTAGAAAAGACCTCGCTCCGAGTAATGATTCCTCGCAGTTCACAGACCTATTTATTTTACAGTTCTGTTTTGTCGTTTAGTTTGACTCAGCTTTTCTTTTTCTTTTATAAAAAGAAATCTAATTCACTAATATAATTAATTACACCAAATAATAGTAATAATAATAACAATAAAGATATGTACACGAGAGGATCCACACGTGTTCCCTTTTGCTGTCAAACCTGGTGCAATCCAACGGATGAAATATGAAGATTCGCTGGGGAAAGTAAGATGATCTGACGGATACAAATGACATAGTTCACTGCTCCTGTAAGTGAGCCCACCACACGTGTCGTGCAATGTTTTGAAGTGCCTGAAATTCTTTTGTTTGTTTGTGGCGCACGAGATAGTAACCACATCGGGATGCCCGGAGTTTGCAACTTTGCATCATTCGCTTTTCGTTTTAATACTACTATTTTCTTAATTTTTCTCTTTCGGTTTCTTTTTGCAGGGCAAGGATATTCAGGGTTTAGCCTATGAATTTGATGGTAATTTCACAGTAAGCAAAGTCATTTGAATGATTTCAATAAAAGTACCGTGAATGCTTTTATATTAAGAGTTTTTTTACTTAAAATATAAATTAATTAATCTTTGTGTGTTAAATAAAAAAGAAAATTGTTTATTTTGTTAAAATTTTTATTTATTTTTATTGTTAAAAAATAATTATTGTATGTTGATATGAGGTATATGTAACATTCCATGTGTCATTGTTTGGTTATTTAGCCAGTTTTTAATAGTACAAATAGATGAAATTTTTAAAAGAAGTAACCAATTTGCTCTCTGATATAATGTATAGGTATTAAATTAATTTTTTTTAGTAGAGAGGATAAAATGCAATCTAATTCTTAATATTGAACCTTTATGATACTTTTACCCACTCTATTTGTAAATAAAAGGCTTAAATGTGTAAAAAAACTCTCAAACTTTTTCAAAAAAAGTAATTAAGTCTTTGTTTTTTTTTAATTGGATACTTGAACTTTTAAAATGTATAAAAAATGTCCTCAACTTAAAATAAAAAGAAGCAATTAAGCCCTTGTTTTTTTTTTTGCACTTAATTGGGTACTTAAACTTACAAAATGCATAAAAAAGACCCTTAAACTTTTTCAAAAAAAAACAAGTAAGCCCCTTTTTTTTCGCATTCATTTGGGTATTTGAATTGCCAAAATGCATCAAAAAGGCATTTTGACAGTTAACTTTAATAGTTGATTATTAAAGTTAATTGTCCCTAATTTTTTCAGTTAAAACCACCCCGTGTCACAATCATGATGTGACATGTGGCAAAAAATTATAAAAAATCAATAAATGTTATAAAAAAGTATTACATTTTAATAAAAAAAAGTAAAATATATAAAAATCATAAAAATTGTAAAATTTTATAAAAATCATAAAAAAATTTATAAAAATGCATCAAAAAGGTCTTTTAGGTTTTAACCATTAACTTTAACCATTAACTGTTAAAGTTAACAATCCTCAATTTTTTTTCAGTTAAAGCAATCACGTGTTGCAACACAGCATAACATGTGACGAAAATTAATAAAAAATAAAATCAATAAAAATTATAAAAAATTACAAAATGCTTGTTTTGGTACAATAATTTTTAAATTTTTTTTCTATATTTCTATATATTTTATAATATTTTACAACTTTTGTAAAATATTACACTTTTTTAAATTTGTACTGTATTTATAAATTTTAATAAAAAATAAATATTTTTATATTTTTATTAAAAATTATTTTTTTTATTTTTTATCATATTTTTGCCACGTGTCATATCGTGGTTGTGACACGTGATGACTTTAGCTGGAAAAAAATTAGGGGCAACTAACTTTAATGGTTAACTGTTAAAGTTAATAATCAAAATATTTTTTGATATATTTTAACAGTTCAATTATCTAATTGAGTGCAAAAAAAAGGAGGGGCTTAATTGCTTTTTTTAAAAAAGTTTGAGAATTTCTTTTATGCATTTTGAAAGCTCAAGTACCCAATTGAGTACGAAAAAAAAAACAAAAAATTAATTTTTTTTAAGTTTAAGGACTTTTTACGCCTTTAAACCTTAAAAAAAAAAAACTTTCTTATTCAAAATAAGTACGTAATTATTTGTATCAATATTTCCATTTTTAAAATCCAATTCTATATAATTGTATATTTAAAAATGAATAAAATGTAAATTGTACATTTACCTTGCTTTAACATGTAATCTTTTTTCTTTACAAATCATTATAAAATTTTCATTTATGAAAATTAAAGTTTAAATATAGATTGAAAATTTTGAAGGTGAAATAATCTCACATAAATAATTTTATGTATAATAAATTCAACTTCTTAATGATAAATATATATAAATTATTAAAAATAAATAATTGTTTATATAATGATGATGAAGGTTTTAAATTCTATAATCCGAGTTAAAATTTACTATGCATCTCATTTTTTTAGTTTTTTATTATTATTATTTTAACCTCGTTTTTTAAATTAAAAAAACAATTACAAATGTTTCAAATAATAACCCATTAATAATTACCCCAAACAACAACAATTTTATTTGAGCCTTTTGCATCTTAAGTGTAAGAGAAAACGCCACGCGGCACTTGGACCAGATGAAGAAACTAAATGATAAGAAAATAAGGACTTGTATAAATTTTTTCCTTTTTCTTTTTAGAGGTAAAAAATATTAAATAAAATAATTATTATTTTCTCCCAATTTTTAACATCTTCGTCTCTACAACCTAGAAAAATTTCCAAAAAAAACAAGAGAAAGTAAAATAAACTTTTATTAACTAAAATTAATTGAAATTCTTCCCAATTCTAGAAATTGGTATTATGGGTTCATCGTTTTAAGTTGGTACGCTCTCAAGAATATACAACATTTGCTTAGACTTGTTCATGACTCAAGTTGAGCCGAGTTCGAATTAGACTTTAACAAAATTTTGAGCCCGGTTACTAGGTTTAGAGTCGACCTATACTAATTTTTTTAATTTTATTCTTTTATAAAAAATTTAAAAATATAATACACCAAATACATTAAAACAAATATTTCCCAACAAATTAAAAATAAATTTAAAAAAATATCTTTATATTTAAATAACACTAAGATAAGCGAAACTTAGCAAACAAGTTCCTCTAAAATAATAGCAAAATTAACAATAAAACAAATGCTATACAATATCCAAACATTAACAATATAACAATAAAATGATAGCAAAACAATGACAAAAAACGAGAAAATAATAGCAAAACATGAAAAATAGCTGCTAAAACATTTTTTAAAAAAAATTTGGGAAAAAATCTTAACCAAGGCCCAACATATTTTCTAAATGAATTTTATTTTATTGTCTAAACTTATTTTCGAGCTTATATTTTTATCTAATTTTTTTTTTAACCAACCTTTGAACCGGATCGGTTGTTTGCTTAATCCTTTAACCGAAAAAAGGCCATTATTTTTTTCATTTTTTTTCTCTTTTAAACACTTACGGATTTGCGTCAATTGATCTCTCCAAGGCTTCTTTGATGCTTGCTTTCGTGGTTGCTTGCGCCCTTATGAGTTTATCCATGGCTTTGTTTTTCGGCTCTACTCTCAAAATCTAAAGGTAGTTGGCTATTGATGATATAGAGAGGGTGTTTGATTTCTTATTTATATAGATTTATGTTTTGTTATGCACTGCACAAATTATTCATGGTGGATACTGTGTGGACTTATTTGCTTCAGTATTATTATGGGTTGATATTATTTAAAAAAAGAATAAAAAATTTTGGGATCATAAACTAAAGAAAAAAAAATTCTGGGTTCATCTCTTCTTGTACAAAGAAACCCATAAATTGAATTTCTCCACTTTCCCTTCCCCCTTCCTCTGCATTTTTAGTCGCTAAATCCTTTAACCTACGCTTCAGATTTCGAAGCTAAATTTAAGATTTTTTTTTTATCACAATAAAAAAGTTGAGTTCTAAGTTGAAAAAAAAAGAAGGGATCAGTAAGATGTGAAGGAACCATCTTCCAAGCATTAAACAAAAGATGGAATGAATTTTGATTAAATTAGTTAACTCAAAGAAGAGTCTCATGTATCTGGTGCTGATATGATATATCCATAACCAGAACCAAAAACCCACCCCATGAGCCTCCCGGTGATTCTGATAACGGTTTCAAAGACAAAAACTTGACCAAGTTTGGTGAAGGTTTTTTGAAAATTCTAGATTTTGCAGGTTTTTGGGAAGAAGATTGAAGATGATGGCGGACATTTTCTTTATTTGATTAATAAAGATGTTCTTTCTATAACTTAGTAATAAATATTGATAAATTAGCTTTTAGTCCCTATAGGTGGCACAAGAGATTGATGACATATTAAATGACGTGGCAAAAATACAGGTATCAAATCAAATAAATTAAAAGTATAGACAATTTTAGTAAAACACAGAGGTAAATCTTGTCATTATTCCTAACTAAAATCATTACTTAAGCAACACTAAACTTAATATTATTCAAACCCCTCAAACTGACATCTCATGTCTAATCACTATCATAATTCAAGCTCTCCATCCGACTCCAAACCTTTAAAAATAATATATATGATTTTTTATTGTAATAATTCTTAACAATTTTTAAATATTTTATCATTTTAATAAATATATATATTTATAGTTTAAATATATTTTTAAAATTTCTAAAAATCAATTAACATTTCGTTAAATAAATTAAAATTTTATTAAATCTTTTACATCAATATTTTATTTCACATCAATCGTTACATTGTCATATTTTTCATGTTAATTATCACATCATCATTTAATTATACGTTAAGGATTTTAAAGAAGAATTATATTTTAAAAAGTCAATTTTTTGCTAACTTTAAATTAAATTACTCAATCATATTCGATTAATACTTATTTTTTAACTATTTTACTAATACTTTAATAATATTTTAATACAAATACATATAATTAGCCATAGCTCTTTTCATTTAATCGTTCTTTTCTTGGCCAAATACTTCGATTTCGATCAATAAAAAAATACAACAACAATCAAACACAAGCCCGTTTGATTCGAAGTGCTCATCAAAATCAAGGCCTGTTATGAAGGGGAAAAAAACGCACAAAACGTATAATAACAGCAATCATCTTTTTATCTCCGATGAATATTTCTGTAAGAGCCCAAATTCGCTCGGACCCGTCAAAGTAAACCAAAAAATACAACAAATAGAATAAAATCAAAACAAATAATAATTGTCCAAATTAAATGTCCATTACTGACCTAATGTCCAATAACCCAAAACATCGATCAAGACATCCATTAACCTAAACGGGCCTAATCTTAAACCTAAAATCCAAATATTAACAAACCCAACAGTAGGCCCAAATACCCCTACCAGCCCACTACCCAAACCGAACCTAGCCCGCACTAAAAACATTTGAGAAAACCCTAGCTACCCAAGCGGCGCGCACCAAGCCCCCACGCACGCGCGCGTCATGCACCCGCACCTCCGTACGCCCCACGCCGAGTGCCACGTCCACGCCTCCGTACGCGGCCTTGTACCTGTGAAAATAACGACAAGAGAGCACAACAAATGAAAAGAACCAATTGTATTTTTCTTATTTTGATTTTTTTTTGAATTCGGCTATAAAAAGAAAGCCAGAATATTTTGTAAATGGGGGGGGGGAGGGAACCTTGTTTTTACGCGCACGAATTACAAATCAATACAGAAGAAAATAATAGAAACTAGAAACAGAAAAAAAGAAGGTTTCTTTTCGATTTCATCTTTCTTTATTGATTTTTCTTTGAAACTATTTCTGTAGCCTTTTTTTTTCTTTCTTTTCTACATGAGAAAACAAAAAAAAAAGGGGATTTACCTGCGCAAGTTGAATCGACAGATTGCCTTTTTCGTCGAAATCGAAACAAAGGCGGTCTTCGAGGCTAGGGTCGGGTCTGGTTTGAAGGAGATCGGTCGATCAAACCCAAATGGGCCACTAATCACCGATAGTCGTGGCTTTGTAGCGGCCGAAAGGGGATTTCTCTGTGGATGAGAGCCATGGGATTCTTTTTGTTTTAAAATGGCTGAGAATGTGTGATTTAAGGTTTAATTTTTGTTCTTATAGTTAGACTGAAACGGTGCCGTTTGGAGCCTGAATCAGTGGTTCCAAAACGGTACCGTATTGGCCTTTACCCTAGGACCCAACCCGATATCCATAGTTGGATCCGCGTATTTTATTAATATGGATTATTTACGAGTTTAGTCCTTGTGGTTTGTGCTACTTTTCGATTAGATCTACCATGCATATTCCTTATTTTAAAATTAGTCTCTGTAATTTAAATGCGTTTTCAATTTAAC
Source organism: Gossypium sturtianum (assembly GCA_025698515.1). Classification (NCBI taxonomy): domain Eukaryota; kingdom Viridiplantae; phylum Streptophyta; class Magnoliopsida; order Malvales; family Malvaceae; genus Gossypium; species Gossypium sturtianum. The sequence continues at coordinate 160,059,691 of CM046955.1, read as the reverse complement.
CTTAATCAGATGCAGTGTTTCTGAAAATTGGAATATTGCGTTTTTTATCCTCGTTTATTTACATACATTCTTGGTTCTGTTTGCATAATTTCATTTATTTAAAAATTATCCTTTTTATTTTATTTCTATTCCAATTGCCCCTTTTTTTTTTTATCTATGTATCTTATTTATATTTTTCTCCATTAATTTGGTTATTCAATTTTAAATGGTTTTAATATATTGTTATAAAATGTTATTAATTGTTTAGTTTTTTATATATTTTTCTCGAATATCTTTTAAATTTATCTTAATATAATTTGTTCATTTTTAAGCCTTTGTGTACATTATTTTTACTATCTTATTTTATGTATATATATTATTGGTTCTCACATTATTTTATATATATATTTCCTCTTGAACCTATCTATATGTACATTTAGTTTCATTTAAAATTGCTTACATATATATGTTGTTCCATTTTAAATCTATTGTATATAATTTATTAATTTCAAAAACCATGTTTTATTTCATTACAAATACTTTTATAGGTTGCTATCAATATATATATATATATACATTTTTTATAATAAACTTTTCACCTCATGAATATTATTTATTTAAATTAATATACATCATATCCTTTTTTTTTTTTGTATAATGTTTTGCTCTATTTTCTTCAATTGTTAATGTCAAAATTTCGTTATATGATTATTGCTATTGCATGGATTATAATTTGTTAATTCGTAGTTAATTATTTGTGATTCATCATTGTAATATTTGATGTTGGCTTTGTATATTAGTATTCCATTGCATATCCTGAAAAATGTTGTGTTTAATGTCACTTTAGTTAAAGACCATTTTTTATTATTTAAAGTTTTTTTTTAAATCATAAGGCAATGCTCGTGTTTAGAGGTTTCGAGAAAATCGTGCTCTAACTTACTGAGTTCCGATTTTCCTCATTAAAACCTAGCAACCGAGTATCCTTTCTCTCTTAAATTAAAATGCATAATATTTCAAATAAAAAAACTTATTCACGGGAATTTGAGATATTGCGCCCTAACTTACTGGGTGTGATATTTTATCATCTCGAGATAAGAATTTCAAAAGAACAAAGGCAATATTCCGTATTCGAGAATTTTGAGAAATAGTGCCCTAACTTACTGGGTTTTGATTTTTCATTTGACCCAAATAATTGAATATCCTTCTTATTTTTAAATGTATGAGTATTGAATGTTGAAGGATAAATCTAATTTTGAGAACATAAGATGTTGTGCCCTAACTTACTGAGTACGACATTTTATTTTCTTCGACATAAGAAGTTTTGGCATACAATATGATTCTGTCCAAATGTGTCTTAAGTAAATGGATCGTAATCTAGAATCTTTTCAAATTTTTGGCATTAAGACATTAATTAATCAATCTGGTACCAATTTTGGGCTTTGCGAGGGTGCTAATCCTTCATCGTGCGTAACCGACTCCCGAACCTATTTTCTCGAATTTCGTAGACCAAAATATTTTTATAGGTGATCCGATCACACCTAAACAAAAAAAAAAGATTTGTGGCGACTCCATTTCCATATTTTTAAAGTCGATTCCCGTTTTTCAAAACTCATTAAAAAATGGTTTCGATGACTTAGCGACTACTGGGATCTGGTTGAGAGTCAGGCCATAAATTGATTAATTTCTGTCCTTTTGTCGAAAATTGAAAATTTGATTTGAAAAATTACGATCCTTTTATTGCATTCGCTTGCATCATCCCATTTGATTGCTATGGTTCGAGTCTTATAGAATACTTTGCATCATATTGCATGACCGCTGGGTCATACCCTTAAGTGGGAGTGAGAAGCTACTCCTTCGTGAGGTTTTCACCTGCATGCGGGATAGTGAATCGCGCTTAGGGATACATCCGCACCTATGTCTTCGTGAGATTTTCATCTCCGTATAGCCATAGGGAAATGTATTCCCCTGAACTGAACTCGATCCATATGAGCCTATAATGGGTGAGGATTGAGGAATCTGCTGGTTCAGGTACCCTCAACTTTAGAACTCAAACTGCATGTAAAAGGCCCTAAGAGCCTACCCCAGATGGAGTTGTGATAAACCCTAGTGGTCACCCAATAGGTGCTTGAATATTTTACATGTTTTTTCGTTTCTATCGTACTGACTATTTTTGTTGCTTTGCATGCATTTTCATATTAGAGAAGGGTGTCGATTCGGGTTCGGTTGCTCGACATGGAAAATGACTTTCTTGATAAAACGAAAGACAATACGGATGTCCGTATATTTGTAATCCGCTCTATGTAAAGAGCTTTGTTTTCAAATAAAGTTTTCTAAATGGAATTGAATCAGAATCGACACCTCTTTACATTCATTGCACGCATTCACATAGCATCAAATCGCATGTGCTAGATTTCATGAGAAGACCCTGATTAATTAAAAATTATTTCAGTCAACCTAGAAGACATGGAACAAAGGTTTGAGAGAATAGAGCAAAGGCAAATACTGATGCAAGAGCAGTTGGCCAAAATTCAACGGGATATGCGAGATCAAATGAATATGATGCGCCAGTTAACCCAATTACTAGTCGGAGGGCTTGAAAAAAAAGAGTGGCCCAGTGGCCACCAGTGTGGATGATGATAAAGACATCATTTATACCTCGACTCAGCCAGACACGCGTTCACATGGGGTACCCGTCATTATTGGACCCCAATGTCAGACTGATGCTTCGGCCCTGTTCAACTTCCCGATAGGTTTGATTTTTAACCCGGAGGATGATCTAGCCAAACCGGTTATACCGACGAAACAAAGGAAAGGAGAGTAGACTTCAAGGCCCCGAGAAATAGGAAAACGAAGTGAACGGCTTGAGCAAGCGTCCCAAATTAGTCACCAGAGGTCAACCGAAGGGTTTTGTGACCATCGCCATCAAGGCTCATCAAGGCGAGAATCAAAGACAAAGCAACTCCAGTTTACACCGATTCCAATGACGTACAAGGAGTTATATCAAACCCTATTCGATGCACATGAGGTGGCTCATCGCTACCCGAAACCGATGCAACCCCCATATCCAAAATGGTATGACCCAAATGCTCAATGTGAGTACCACGCGGGGGTCACAGGGCATTCGATAGAAAATTACCTTGCTTTCAAGAAATTGGTGGAAAAATTCATCGGCATGGGTATTGTGAAATTAGATGACACGCAAAATGCAGGAATATGAACCTGGGAGTGTTTGGTGCAATAGGACTGTGGAAGAGACATGTATTTTCTAAGGCTAATCTAGAGTAATATTCGAAACACACTTATTGCTTTAAGTCTAGGGGCAATAAGAGTCCTCTTGTGAAATAGGCTTGTGTCCATAATTTTTATTTCAATAAAATGCATCATTTTGAGCAAATATTTTTCTATTTATAGATTCTTTTGTCCTTTGGATTTCTATGCAAATATTCTTTCATTCTTTATTCATGATCATAAATAATCATCCTTAGAATCATTTATTTTTTGAAATTTGCCTTCGTACCTACAATAGGTACCCAGATATCAATGACATGAGCGATGCTGTTACTAACTCCCTTTTTGAATGAAATATGGGTCTAAGGGATCCCAAGACTTTGAAGATGACAGAAATTATAACATATCTTCTGATTTGTTAATACTGGATGAAAAACAGATCCTACGTCGCGAGCCAAGGAAGGAAATGAAGATCAAAGCTTAGCTCAATGCAGAAATAAGATTTCCTATATGTGGGGCATGGATGTTATCAGGCCAGTCTCATCAGAAGTTTCTGGCTGACACCAATTCATCTTCGTGGTTGTCAATTTCTTCACTAGGATGGTAAAAGTCGCTTCATATGCCAATATTGCAAAGTCGATAGTCATCGGAACAAAGAAAAGAAAAAGAAAGAATACTAAAAAAGAAAAAAAAATAATACCGAAAAAATATATCGAAAAGATCATATTTAACCGCACAATGTCAAAAGTTTGCGGTCTGTTCAAAGATCAGGTGCCACATCCCAGTGCAGCGAAGGCAGCCAAATGGAAAAACAAAAGCTCAAAAGACCGAGACTTGTAAAGATTGGCATACATAAGTTACTATTTATGCTTATCAAACATTGGCCAAGACTGTCAACGGGGCAACACATTTCTTATTGGTTTCGCCCATTGAAGTCGAAATTCCCTTTTCCGAGTTTTATCAACTGAAGTTGGATGAGGCAGAATGGATCCAATCCCGATGTGATTAATCAAATTTGTGAGGAAAAGTTAATAGCTATCCGTTGCAGTCAGATGATGCGGGTTTGCGACAAATAAGTTCATCTTAGAAAATTTCCAAATAGGGACCGTATATTGAAGAAAATCCTTCATATACAAAAAGATTTCAGAGAAAAATGGAGCCCAAACTAGAAAAGATTTTAAGTAGCGAAAAAGTCTGTTATGGAAACATTAACCAAAATGGATGGCAGGGATATGCCCAGTCCGGTGAATTCAGTCAAGAGGTATTTCACCTAAAAAGGAGAAACCAAGGTGAAACCTGCAAAGGGCACCTTCAAAAAAAATTAAAAAAAAATAGAAATTTTTAGCAAAAAGAAGAAGAAAAAAAAAGGAGAGGCCAAGGCGAAACCCGCAAATGGCGCTTTGAGACCAAAGGGGATTTAAGTTGAAAACCCGAAAAGGGCGGCTCAAATTTTGATCAAAGGGGGCATATAGCAGTCTTGCTATGCCTGAATTAACAATGAAGAAGTATGCTACGTCTCGGGGCATCGACAAAGTACTCTGGATCCCCTAAACACATGTTAAGCTTAAAATGATCCTCAAGAAGTTCGAACAGAGAAGCTCAAGCTGTGATATCTGGGGCACCTATTTTCCCATCTTATCCATTTTAAATTTGCTATCTCTAATTACCTCATTCTTTTCAAGATACGCCTTTAATAAATTCCCTGCTTAATTGCATTTGCTAGCTTTGATTAACTTGCTTGTTTCGAGCTATGCTCCCAATCAATTTCATTCTTATCCATAGTTATGATCTTTTTCAAGCATTTTTGCATAGAAATAACGATTAGTGGACTAATAATACTTTCATAAAAGGAGTTTCGCATATTACTCTGGAAGCTTCTGAATCATACAAGAAACTGAAACAGGACTATTGTTTAAAACTAACCAGGTTTAAAGAAGAGTCTAAACTGAGATTTTCTCTCCGGATTTTTGTCGAAGATGGTGGTTGAGCAAACAACAAGATATTGCGTCAGTGGGCATCGTTAACCCAAGTATAAAATGGGGATCATTCTCGAGAAAAAATTGATATCCTGCATTCACGCGAGCATCATGTATACACATCTGATTGGGTCACCGGAGGAGTGATCGATTGATGGAACAAGCTATAGGCCCTATACCCCGAGAGTTATAATGGGATAGATGGAAGGCGATACAAGTCCTGCACCTTGAATAGCAACGAGATGGATTGAAGAAGAAACAAATCCTACGTTTTGGAGTCGCAGTGGGATGGATGGAAGAGATTCAAACCCTATACCCCTAAGTCACAATGAGATGAACCCTGAAGTTACAATGGGCCAAATTCGTTGAGCAAGATATAATCATTTTCTCGGGTTTTTTATTGAGAATACCAGCCGAATAAGAAGACAGTATATTACATCAGTGATACAACCTGGAGGAATAATGAGCAATGTCAATCCTAGGCTTTTAAGAAGGGATCATTCTCATGAAATTCTGCATTCATGCAAAACACATTTAGTTAGGAGTTTTTTGATTCATTCCGATCATTGCATCCTAATCATTGTAAGAAATCATTCTCATGACATTCTGCATTCATACAAATGTCATCCATAAGATACATCTCTTTGGGGGCATTTGATTCATTCCGATCATTGCACCCTAATCTTTGTAAAAAGACCATTCTCATGACATTCTGCATTCATACAAATGTCATCCATAATACATTTAGTTAGGAGCATTAGAGTCGTTCTGATCATTGCATCCTAACCATTTTGCATAAGCATGAACACATAAACCGATTTTACAGACGAGTCCCCAGAGGGACGGTGTCACAACGTCGATAAATTAGCGAGATCTTGCCTTCCCGAAATGAAGCGGATCGAAGATAGCAAATCTAGCAATCCTGAAATTGCAGGAGCAGATTGAAGATAACAGATCTGGCATTCCTGAAGTTGCAGGAGCAGATCGAAGACATCAGATCTTGCCTTCCTGAGCGAAAGCGGATCAAAGATAGCAAATCGGTAATCCACGAAGTTGCGCAGGAGCGATTGAAGATAGCAGATCCGCAATCACGAAGTTGCGAGGAGTAGATCGAAGCCATACAAGTCTTATTTCCTCGAAGTCCCAGTAGAGTAGGTGGAGGTTACAAATCCCTTCTCCCTGAGGTTATTGAGAATCAAACTATATTTTTGAGAAGTTTCAGTAAGAAGATCGAAGTTACAAATCTCTTCTCTCTGAATTCCTATCACCCCGAAGTCCCAGTGGAGTAGGTGGAGGTTACAAATCCCTTCTCCCTGAGGTTATTGAGGATCAAACTATATTTTCGAGAAGTTTCAGTAAGAAGATCGAAGTTACAAATCTCTTCTCTCTAAATTCCTATCACCCCGAAGTCCTAGTGGAGTAGGTGGAGCTTACTAATCCATTCTCCCTGAGATTATTGAAGATCAAACTATACTTCCTTGAAGTTTCAAGTAAGAAGATCGAAGCTACAAATCTCTTCTCCCTGAAATTCTACTGGAGCAAGTTGAGACATCATTTCCCATACCCTGAAAGACGTGGTGAGGCTACTTGAAGAAAATAAGTGCCAAGAGGTCAAGATCTTAGAAGACCGGGCAAATTTGGCCCTCTTTGAAGTCTTTGCTCTATTTTTGTTACACGACAATGAGCAAAGAGGGGCAGCTGTAAGAGCCTAAATTCGCCCGGGCCCGTCAAAGTAAACCAAAAAATACAACAAATAGAATAAAATAAAAACAAATAATAATTGTCCAAATTAAATGTCCATTATAGCCCAATGTCCAATAACCCAAAACAACGATCAGCACATCCATTAACCTAAACGGGCCTAATCTTAAACCTAAAATCCAAATATTAACAAACCCAACAAAGAGCCCAAATACCCTAATACCAGCCCACTACCCAAACCGAACCTAGCCCGCACTAAAAACATTTCGTAAAACCCTAGCTACCTAGCGCAGCGGCCGCAGCTAGCCCCACGCACGCGCGCGCGTCATGCACCCGCGCCTCCGCACGCCCCACGCCGAGTGCCACGCCCACGCCCTCACGCGCCTTGTACTGTGAAAATAACGACAAGAGAGCACAACAAATGAAAAGAACCAATTGTATTTTTCTTATTTTGATTTTTTTGAATTCGGCTATAAAAAGAAAAGCGAGAAAATTTTGTAAAAGGGGACCTTGTTTTTACGCACACGAATTACAAATCAATACGTAAGAAAATAATAGAAACTAGAAAGCAGAAAAAGAAGGTTTCTTTTCGATTTCATCTTTCTTTATTGATTTTTCTTTGAATCTATTTCTGTAGCCTTTTTTTCTTTCTTTTCTACATGCGAAAAAAAAAAAAAAGGATTTACTGCGCAAGTTGAATAAATGATTGCCTTTTGTCGAAATCGAAACAAAGCGGTCTTCGAGGCTAGGGTTGGGTCTGGTTTGAAGGAGATCGGTCGATCAAACCCAAATGGGCCACTAATCGCCGATAGTCGTGGCTTTGTAGCAGTAGAAAGGGATTTCTGCTGCGGAGAGGGGGGATGAGAGCCATGGGATTTTTTTTGTTTTAAAATGGCTGAGAATTTGTGATTTAGGGTTTAATTTTTGTTCTTATAGTTAGACTGAAACGGTGCTGTTTGGAGCCTGAATCAGTGGTTCTAAAATGGTACCGTATTGGTTTTTACCCTAGGACCCGACCCGATATCCATAATTGGATCCGCGTGTTTTACTAATATGGATTATTTACGAGTTTAGTCCTTGTGGTTTGTGCTACTTTTCGATTAGATCTACCATGCATATTCCTTATTTTAAAATTAGTCTCTGTAATTTAAATGCGTTTTCAATTTAACCCAATCACATGCATGTGTTTACGAAAATTGGAATATTGCGTTTTTATCCTCGTTTATTTACATACATTCTTGGTTCTGTTTGCATAATTTCATTTATTTAAAAATTATCCTTTTTATTTTATTTCTATTCTAATTGCCCCCCTTTTTTTTATCTATGTATCTTATTTATATTTTTCTCCATTAATTTGGTTATTTAATTTTAAATGGTTTTAATATATTGTTATAAAATGTTATTAATTGTTTAGTTTTTTATATATTTTTCTCGAATATCTTTTAAATTTATCTTAATATAATTTGTTCATTTTTAAGCCTTTGTGTACATTATTTTTACTATCTTATTTTATGTATATATATTATTGGTTCTCACATTATTTTATATATATATTTCCTCTTGAACCTATCTATATGTACATTTAGTTTCATTTAAAATTGCTTACATATATATGTTGTTCCATTTTAAATCTATTGTATATAATTTATTAATTTCAAAAACCATGTTTTATTTCATTACAAATACTTTTATAGGTTGCTATCAATATATATATATATATACATTTTATATAATAAACTTTTCACCTCAAGAAAATTATTTATTTAAATTAATATACATCATATCCTTTTTTTTTGTATAATGTTTTGCTCTATTTTCTTCAATTGTTAATGTCAAAATTTCGTTATATGATTATTGCTATTGCATGGATTATAATTTGTTAATTCGTAGTTAATTATTTGTGATTCATCATTGTAATATTTGATGTTGGCTTTATTATTTAAAGTTTTTTTTAAATCATAAGGTAATGCTCGTGTTTAGAGGTTTCGAGAAAATCGTGCTCTAATTTACTGAGTTCCGATTTTCCTCATTAAAACCTAGCAACCGAGTATCCTTTCTCTCTTAAATTAAAATGCATAATATTTCAAATAAAAAAACTTATTCACGAGAATTTGAGATATTGCGCCCTAACTTACTGGGTGTGATATTTTATTATCTCGAGATAAGAATTTCAAAAGAACAAAGGCAATATTCCGTATTCGAGAATTTTGAGAAATAGTGCCCTAACTTACTGGGTTTTGATTTTTCATTTGACCCAAATAATTGAATATCCTTCTTATTTTTAAATGTATGAGTATTGAATGTCGAAGGATAAATCTAATTTTGAGAACATAAGATGTTGTGCCCTAACTTACTGAGTACGACATTTTATTTTCTTCGAAATAAGAAATTTTGGCATACAATATGATTCTGTCCAAATGTGTCTTAAGTAAATGGATCGTAATCTAAAATCTTTTCAAATTTTCGGCATTAAGACATTAATTAATCAATCTGGTACCAATTTTGGGCTTTACGAGGGTGCTAATCCTTCCTCGTGCGTAACCGACTCCCGAACCTGTTTTCTCGAATTTCGTAGACCAAAATATTTTTATAGGTGATCCGATCACACCTAAACAAAAAAAAAAAAAATTAGTGGCGACTCCATTTTCATATTTTTAAAGTCGATTCCCATTTTTCAAAACTCATTAAAAAATGATTTCGACAAATATTTTTCCTTCCAATTTTTAAAAATTTCCACAAACACAATTTGTTTCAATTTCTTCAAAGAACAAATTGAAATTTCAGTTTGCCTTCATTTTTTAGTTAGAGGCTTCTTAGAGCTTCAATTAGGAATTGATGTTGAAAGGTAGTTTGAGAAATTTGAGAGCTTTTTTTTTTCCAGGTACGTTTTGATTCATTTGTTCCTTGATTTGATTAAAGGTTTAGGGGCTTTATCGAATTTTATGATGAGTGGGTTAATTTTATTTTTGGAAAAGTTAATTTGGTCATCAAGAGCTGAGTAGTAAAAATGATCAAACAAAAAGAAAATAACTTGAAATTTAGTTTTTTTAAAAAAATTATTTGTATAATGAACGCTGTTGATTTTGTTAAGTTAGACAAAATTTGGAATTCTATTATTTACAGTTGAGAAAGTTCATTTTTTTAGTAATTTTTAAGGTTTGTTGGTTGATTCAATAATAAAGGAGGAAGCTTGATCTTGAATTTCTTTCCTTTTATGAAGAGAAAAGATTCAGAAGGATTTTAGAACTTTAGGGATTTTATGGCGATTTCTTGGATTGTTTTGGAAAATGTTGTTAAAGCTTAATTGTTTGGGAAAGAGGAAATTTGAGATTGGAGGTATTACGTTGTAGGAGAAGTAAGTTTTTGTGGCTTTTCTGTTTACAATTTCGTTTCTGAGATAAGCTTGAATTTGGGGATACTTTTTGGGGTTTCTCATTGGCGAGCTGAGTTTATGGTTTTAATGGATGACATTGAGGATGATGCTAGATATCCTCCAAATTAATATGGTGTTAGTCACCAGCGTTGTTATGGTTCTTTGAGTCGCCGGAAGCTTCCTGTAAGAAATCTTCCATATTCTAGATCAATGGGGAATCAAGATGTTAATGATGATGATGAGGTAGAAGATCAGGAGGATTTCAGAGGGGAAGCGAAGAATCGTGAACAAAATAATGTTGTTTGGTATATAGGAAAAAATATGGATAATGAAGATGACGATGAGCTTGATGATGGAGAGGAGGAGGATGATGATGGCAGTGATAAGCCAAAAGGCTATAATGAAAATAGCAATGATGTTGACTTGGAGAGACACCCAAAAAAGAGGAAATTGAAGAATTTGCTATCGAGTTATGAATTTGCTCCTCGAGTACCTGCACCAGCAGTTGCAGCTTCGTCGATGCCGAAGCCTTCGCATGGTGGAAGGAATTCTCTTACAGACTGGACTGAACATGAGACATTTGTTCTACTAGATGCATGGGGTGACCGTTTCTTGCAACGTGGGAGGAAGAGTCTTCGATCTGAGGAATGGCAAGAAGTTGCGGAGAAAGTTTCGAAGGTCTCAATGATTGAAAGGACTGATACCCAATGTCGTAATCGGTTGGATACATTGAAGAAGAAGTATAAGGAGGAGAAGGCTATGCTGGCAGAGACTAGTGCTACCACTAGCAAATGGGTTTATTTTAAGAAGGTGGATATGTTAATGTCAACTCCTCCACAGCAAGGTGATCTGTCTTGTGGCATGGACTTGGGTGAGCCTATATTTGTAAACCCTAGGGCTTATTCGAACTGTTCAAATGGTATGGACAAAATGAGGGATAGTCCAGCAGATTCAGAATCCGCTGACAGTGATGAGGACATCTCAGATGGACTGCCACCTAAAAAGAGAAGGTTCGGGAGGCAATATGACGAGGGTTCTTCTTTCCGAATGCTTGCAGATTCAATCCATAAATTCAGCAATATATATGAAAAGATCGAAAATAGTAAAAGGCACCAGATGTTGGAATTAGAAAAAATGAGGATGGAGATTCATATGGAGTTGGAAATGCAGAAGAGGCGGATCATGGAAAATGCACAAGCCGAAATTGTAAAAATACAGCAGGGTGACGAAGAGGATAACGATGTCTCCATCGAGTCTGCTAGCGGATAATGCAAAACCTGATTATTTAATGTTGACTACTAAATGTTGTTGTATATCATATTGAAAGCCTATTGCCAAATGCTCCTGTGAGTTTCAAAATTCTTTTTACCGACTTCCTCACTTGTATTGCTTTAATATCTATAGTTCACAGGTAATAAATCCTTTTTTTTATGCCAAGCATGCAATTTGGTTGAATAGCATCATTTTTGGTTTGAAGAAGGGCAAGTAGATCTCATGATAGCTAGCAGTGCAGCATTATCCAAACTAGGGCTAAATTAAGATTGTTGTATACCAATTGAATGAGAAGTTTTCGATTAATTTGTTTTCAACTTTTCCCACCATTTTTCAGTAAATCCAACAGGAAACAGACAAAACAAAATGATCTTGCTATGGAAATAACTCAAGGGTGGAATCGTCTTCAATCATGTTAGCGAAATTCATCAATAAACTCAGTGCCTTGTTAACAGCAACCTGATTGTCTGCACCAGATCAGCTTTCCAAAAAAATTGATAAATAAGAAATAACTAAACCCATTTCATAGTATTCCCACAAGATTGCTGCAAATATAATTTCGATTTAGTTTTTCCTAAAGAAATTATAGGGTTGATGGTAGAACTTGGTTACTGGGTTGGATTTATATGGCTATTTGTCTCTTATATCTTATAAAATATAAATATATTTTAGATAATTAAAAATAATATAAAATAAGTTGATTTTTGTGTCGGTCCGAAACTGAAAAAACCAAATGGGTCCATTTAATTTTTGTTTTTTTCGGTTAAAACTGAAAATTGTTCTCCCCTTCGCCTGCCGGGACACTCTTACTACGGGTGGCGCTGTGGTTAGGACTTGTATTTACATTGGGATTAACATCTGCGCCATCTGCTCCTGTGGTTGAGCCTCACTTCCCTGGGGAGGTGGGGTTGGTGGTGTCTCAGGCATGGCTGGCTTAGTTGATTTAGGGTTCGTCATCATTGGTTTGCAAAACCTGTTTTAAAGCAAAATTCGATGTCTTAGCATCAATCAAGTATCATGCACGAATAAAAGAAGAACCTACAAGCTGGATATAAAGTCTAGTACTTCACTCCTCTACTGCTTTTTGAACATCTGTAGCCTGTAGGTAACATTGAACCATAAACCAACTCTGCCACTGGGACATTTGTTTTCTTCACCTTCTTCTTGGGAGTCTCAACTCAGCCTATACGACAGGCAGAACATATATAAAATTTAAACCAACCAAACGCATACAAAAACCAAAGACAAATGCTCCAAAATTATTCTATATAAGACCAGAAGTAAGCCCTTCCTTAAAGGCTAAACTATCAATCCTGACAACTCATTTATAGACTGCAGACCAAAAACACATGCTTTAGTATCGGTTTCCATTTAAACAGGCTTGTTCCTCGACTCATCAACACCATTTTCAACCCCTGTTGCATCAGTTTTACCCTTGACATCTTGCATGTTAACATTTGTCTCATTGGCACTAGAGGCAACAGTATCTTTGCTGACCAATTACCATGTATGTACTAATCTTTGCTGGGACCTGCAAATCACTTGCATCAGAATATTAAACATCGACACCGACTGAAAGAACTTGTCTTATGGAATGTCACAGCCTTGACACTGAAAGTAAGGCATGGAAGATTTTCGAGACAAAATCTTAACCTCCAAGACAATAAATAAAAGTCAACTGAATATCATACTATGATGCGTGTTTCTCAAATAGATAAATGAACTTCTTAAATAAACGTAGAAAGCTGAGACAAAGCTTGACAGGAACAACAAAACGATGATAGTAAATTAATAACTGTAAATAATTACCTGAAACTCCCGAAATTTGAATGTCAGAATGAGAATTACACATTGCAAGGCGCAACCTCTCGCACACATTCACTAGCATTCATTGTGCGCCTAGGTTCTTTACTAAAGAACTCGGTGAGGATGTTTAACATTCGACCATGTGAACTTCTTGAACTACAAGTTCAGCATAAGTAAGAGCCTTCTCTAATCCACTCTGTCAAAACCATTTTTTTTTTAATTACGTGGTCGACTTTGATTTTGAAAACGAAAACGAAAAACGGGAGTCGCAACCAATCCTTTTTAATGAGGTGTAATCGGATCATCTCGTAATTTGGTCATTTTAATAATAAATTTTATTTATTAAAACAACGGTTTTGGTCTACGAAATTCAGAAAAACGGGTTCGGGAGTCGGTTACGCACAAGGAAGGATTAACACCCTCGTGGCACCCAAAATTGGTACCTAATTGATTATTTGATGTCTTTATGTCGAAAGTTGAAAACTCAGAAAGAATTTAAAATACGATCCCTTTTTGCATTAATGTATATTTTGATTTGGAATGTTAAATAAGTCGAAAATATATTAAATGCCTTCTTATCTCGAGGCAACAAAATGTCACATCCCGCAAGTTAGGACATGACATTTCGAATCTTGGAGAATAATTTAGTCTTTGATTTTTATTTGAAATCTTACGTATTTTAATTTTTGAAAGGATATTCAATTATTCGAATTCAACGAGAATAATCGAAACCCCATAAGTTAGGGCACGATTTTATCGAGTCATTCGGATATAGAACATTGCCTATTTTTGAGAATTTTGTTGACGTATTTGGGTAAAAATTAATGATATTTGAAACAATACTTATTTAGGTTAAAAATGCGTAAATATATTTAAACATGGTTCACGATGTAGTTACGAGAAAATGAAATTGATGACATTAATTACTCAAAATATCGAAAATGTAGACAATAATAAAAACACCAAATGAACAAACAATGATCATACACTAATGTGAAAATAGTGAGAAAGAATAAATAATGTCCATGTAGAATGGCGAAAACATAAACATCACATATACATATATCTTATACGCGTAAAATGGGACAAAGGATAATAGGTAGATGCATAACTAAATGATGTATTAATTCTAATATTAAAAATTAAAACCCAAAAATATAATAATAATAATAATAATAATAATAATAATAATAATAATAATAAGAACAATAGGTATAAAAAAACAAAAAATATACCATTTAAATTTGTTAAATATAATAAATAAACGGGTATATGATAATAAAGTAATAATGAATAATACGATAGTAAGAATAATAGAAGCATAACTAAAACGAATAAAGAAAATAAAAAGAACGCATAATAAATAACAATATATGAGAATAAAAAAAAATAAATGAACAATATGTAAATAGCAAGATAAGTGAATAAACAAATGAATAAAATAAGGGAATAATAAATAACTAAACAATTAAATAAATAAATGAATAAATAAAATAGTTAAAATAAAAAGGACTTAATTATTATTAAAATAAAATTAAGAGGCACATTGAAAATAATAAAAAGCTGACAAGGACCAAAATGCAATGAGCTAAAACTAATGAGGACCTAATGGGAAAATATCCCTGATCCTTATGCGCTGCGTTTCAGCTAGCAAAGGCCGCGGATTAAATTAAAAACAAAATAAAATTAAAGGGGTAAATTTAAAAGAAATTCAGGACCAAATTAAAAGGCGTGTAAAGGAGTGAGGACTAAATGAGAAATTATCTCTGTCCTTCAAAACGCACAGCATTAATAAGGACTAAATTGAAATTGAAATAAAATTCGCGGGGCAAATGTAAAAGAAAAGAAAAAACCAGATTGAAGCAATAGAAAAATGCGGAAGGACCAAAAGGGCAAATAACCCCTAAGCAAAGAAAACACGCGGATCCTCAGCCCGCGAGTCGGGTCGCGCGGGTCAGCTCTATACGGCGCCGTTTTGGGGCCACTGAAACAGGCTCTAAACGACGCCGTTTCAAATGGCTTTATAAACCAATTTTTTTTTAAAAAAAATTCATTTCCATTCAGTTTTTTTTAAAAAAAAAACTTTGGAGAGGCCTCTTTTTCTCTGGCCTTTCCGATTTCCGATGGCAGGGTTTGTTTCCGGTCCACTGTGGCGCCGCCATGGGCTCCACCGTAGACGGTGGCCGGAACCACATAAAAATAGGGTTTTTCAGCCCTCTTTCAAATCCTTTTCTTTTCCCCCCCTTTTTTTTAAAGAGGGGTCTTCGAATCTGATTGTTTTAAAAAAGGAAAAAAATAAGAATTCTACGCGAAAGAAAACGACACTTTGTTGCCCTTTTAAACCCTCGTCGAACCCTTAGGGAACTTGGGTATTCCGACTCCGACGACGATCGATGGCGAGAAGAGGTGAATCGACAAGGTAAGGTTTCTATGCTATTTCGTTACTTCTATTTTAAAAAGAACAAAAGAATAAATGAACCCCTTTTTGAATCAACCTCTTTGTGTTTGAAAAACTGTTTTTGGTGTTCGAAGTCTCCTTTTTTGTATTGATATTTCATTTTTTTTATTTCAAAAAATATCCCTCTTTTACAAATCTGTTCTATGGCTTTTATAGCCATTTCATACATTTTTTATTATTTTCTACTGTTCTTGCGTTTCTTGCGTGTTTCCTTTGCTATTCTTGATCTTTTGGTTCTCTTTCGCAGGTCTGCGAAGAGTCAACGGGGGCTGCTTTGGCTATTCTGGTGCAAGGGAGGCCACCTCAGGCGGTGGGCGCGCTGACACCACGTGAGGAGCGGCGTAGAGTGCTACGGCGCACTAGGGTTTGGAACCCTAGGTTTTCTGACAAAATTATTAATCATGTGGGCCTAAAAAATTGGGCTGTAATTTTAAAATTGGGCCAAAATTATTTTGTATTTGGACTTTAATATTTTATTTTTTGTTTGATTTGAGTGTATTGGGCCCGGGCAGAATTGGGCTTATACAGCTGCCCTTCTTTGCTAATTGTTGTATAACGGGAATGGAGTAAAGACTTTTAAGGAGGATCAATTTTGCCCGGTCTCGCCGAGTCTTGACTTCTTTGGTGTTTCTCTTCTTTAAGTAGCCTTCTTCCATCCCACCGCATCTTCAGGGGTATAAGAATTGATGCTTCGATCCGCTCGAATGTAATTTCAGGGAGAAGAGATTTGTAGCTTTGATCTACTCCGCTGGAACCTCAAGGAGATAAGAATTGGTAATTTCAACCTGCTCCACTGCAACTTCAGGGAGATAAGGTTTGTGTGTTTTCCTGCTCCATTGCAACTTCAGGGAGATAAGGCTCATAACTTGTAGCTTCAATCTATTCCGCTGCAACTTTAGGGAAATAAGATTCGCTGTCTTCAGTCTGCTCTACTGCAACTTCAGAGAGATAAGGCTGGTGGCTTCAATCTGCTCCACTGCAACTTCAGAAAGATAAGATCCGCCAATTTGTGTGTTTTCCTGCTCCACTGCAACTTCAGGGAGATAAGGCTGGTGGCTTCAATCTGCTCCACTGCAACTTCAGGAAGATAAGATCCGCCATAATTTGTAGCTTCAATCTGTTCTGCAGCATCTTTAGGGAAATAAGATCCGCTGTTTTCAGTCTGCTCCGTTGCAACTTCAGGGAGATAAGGCTGGTGGCTTCAATCTGCTCCACTGCAACTTCAAGAAGATAAGATTCGCCATTTTCGATCTACTCCACTACAACTTCAAGGAGATAAGCTCAACAACTTCAATTTGCTCCACTGCTACTTCAGGGAGATGATATTATAGCTTCACCGATCTTGCTACACTGTCCTCTGTGGGACATGACGTGTAGAATTGATTTCATGGGCCTGTGCTTATGTCAAATGATTAGGATATCATGATCAGAATGAATCAAATGCTCCTAACTAGATGTGTATGAATGATATTTGCATGAATGTATGAGAATGATCCCTTTTTAATGTTTGGGTTGTCATTGCTCGTTGTTCATCGAGGTTGTATCACTGAGGTGTTATCATGCCCTCTTTGCTCAGCTTGTGTATTTGACAGAAAATTCGAAGAAGTAGTCACAATTTGGACTCTTCTTTCTCAAATATTTCCAACCCTTAGGTTTGGTGAGTTCTAAATAATAGTCCTGTTTCAAGTTCTTGTACTATTTAGAAGCTTCCAGAGTAATATGCAGAACTCCTTTTGTGAAAATATTATTAGCCCATCAATCGTTATTTCAATGCAAAATGATTGAAAAGAGATTATAATGATAGTCAAAACTGAAATTTATCAGGAATAAAATCTGAAAAGAATGGATTAATCAAAGAAAGCAAACATTGTTGGAATACAAAATAAGTGAGAGGAAAATAGGGGCCCCAGATATCGCAGCATGAGCTTCTCTGCACGAACTTCTTGAGGACCCTTTTTGAGCTCAATATGTGTTTAGGGGATCTAGAGTACTCTGTTGATGCCCCAAGACATAACATACTTCTTCTTTGTTAACTCAGGCATCGCAAGACTACCGCATGCCCTCCTTTAATCAAAATTTGAATTGCACTTTACGGGTTTTCAATTCAAAACCCCTTTGGTCTCAAGGCTCCCTTTGCGGGCTTTCGCCCTGGCCTCTCCTTTTTGTTTTCCTTTTCTTTTCTTTCTTTCCCCTTTTTTGTGTTTTTATTTTTTTTTTATTTTTGAATGAAGTACTTCTTGACTGAGTCTGAATTCACTGGATTAGGTAGAGTTTTGCCATCCATTTCAGTTAAGATCAATTTTCCTCTAGAAAAGGCCTTATTTACCATATAAGGTCCCTCCCAGTTTGACATCCATTTTCCTCTGAAATCCTTTTGGATGGGAAGGATCTTCTTCAAAACCAAGTCCCCCTCATGGAATTCTCTAGGTCGAACCTTTTTGTTGTAAGCTTGTATCATTCGTTTATGGTACATTTGATCACGATGGATAGCTTTCAACCTTTTCTCTTCAATCAAATTTAACTGATCATATCGGGCTTGGATCCATTCTGCTTCATCCAACTTCAGCTCCGACAAGACTCGAAGGAAAGGAATCTCAACTTCGATGGGTAAAATTGTCTCCATTCCATAAATCAATGGGAAAGGCGTTGCCCCGGTGGGGGTCCTGACAGACGTTCGATAAGCATAGATGGTAATTTATCATGCCAATCTTTATGAGTCTTAATCATCAAATTTAGTGCATTGTCAGGTATGATCCTTTTTGGCATTCCATACCGACATATGATTTCTTTTTTTTTTCAAGAATTTGCTGACTGTTGACCTTGTGACATTGGCATATGAAGCAGCTTCCACCTACTTAGTGAAGTAGTGGACGACCATAAAGATGAATCAATACTCGTTAGAAGCTTTTGGCATGATCGGACCACTGACATCCATGCCCCACATATAGAAAAGGCCATAGATTCTACTGATTCTTTGTAAAGTGGGATCTGTTTCTCATCCTATTCTACCATCCTTAACAAATTAAGAAATGAGCTACAGTCTCGGTCGACTTCAACGTCCTGAAATCCCCCTAGACACATATCTTGCTCAAAAGTAGATTCTGAGTCAATAGAAGTGCCGCTCATATTATTGATATCTGGAGACCTGTTATAGGGACGAAGAAAGATTCGAAGAATAAAAGAATCTAAGAAGATTTACTTGTGTGGTACGATTATAAATGAAATGGAAACAATAAAAAAATATTTGCTTGAAGTGAAACAAATATGCATTTTATTGAATTAAAGATACATTTTATCTGGCCTTTCCGATTTCCGACGGCAGGGTTTATTTCCGGTCCACCGTGGCGCCGCCATGGGCTCTGCCGCAGACGGTGGCCGGAACCACATAAAAATAGGGTTTTTCAGCCCTCTTTCAAATCATTTTCTTTTTCTCCTTTTTTTTAAAAGATGGGCCTTCGAATTTGATTGTTTTAAAAAAAAGAAAAAAATAAGAATTCTACGCGGAAGAAAACGACACTTTGTTGCCCTTTTAAACCCTCGTTGAACCCTTAGGGAACTCGAGTATTCCGACTCCGACGACGATTGATGGCGAGAAGAGGCAAATCGACAAGGTAAGGTTTCTATGCTATTTCGTCACTTCTATTTTAAAAAGAACAAAAGAATAAATGAACCCCTTTTTGAATCAACCTTTTTGTGTTTGAAAAACTGTTGTTGGTGTTCGAAGTCTCCTTTTTTGTATTGATATTTCATTTTTTTTTATTTCAAAAAATCTCCCTCTTTTACAAATCTGTTCTATGGCTTTTATAGCCATTTCATACATTTTTATTATTATTTTCTACTGTTCTTGCGTTTCTTGCGTGTTTCCTTTGTTATTCTTGATTTTTTGGTTCTCTTTCGCAGGTCTGCCAAGAGTCAACGGGGGCTGCTTTGGCTATTCTGGTGCAAGGGAGGCCACCTCGGGCGGTGGGCGCGCTGACACCACGTGAGGAGCGGCGTAGGGTGCTGCGGCGCACTAGGGTTTGGAACCCTAGGTTTTCTGACAAAATTTGTAATCATGTGGGCCTAAAAAATTGGGCTGTAATTTTAAAATTGGGCCAACATTATTTTGTATTTGGACTTTAATATTTTATTTTTTGTTTGATTTGAGTGTATTGGGCCCGGGCAGAATTGGGCTTGTAACACCCCAAACCCGGCCCATTCACTACGACCGAATTTGAAATGCCACTGCGGAACACGTTCGAAAATATTCTTACTTAAGAGTAAAAACCGTTAAAAAATTTGTTGCCTTTAATAAAACATTTTTTTGTGACTTAAAATATTCTAAGTAAAAATTAAATTGTTATAAAAATACCGGATTCAGAACTTTATTATACATATTTAAGAAAATAAAATCATTTGCAATTAATATTTAAAGTGTCAATCCATAATAGAACATAATAATAAAAATACTTAATAAAAATACTTAAACACACTTTAAATACTTTTAGGGCCTTATTACAATAATTGAATAATCAAAAGCACTGAAAATATAAATGCTTAATTAATTAAAAATATCTTTCTCGCATGAAAATCATCGCATGGCCACCTTTGTATCCACTCCAACCCGGTCCAATCACCACGAATCATCTGCGATGTTTAATAAAATATTTGGGTGAGTCACACGGACTCAGTGTGTAATTAAACCACTGAATTCCACCCACATGTTAACCACATATTAACCCATATATCGGATATCAAGTATCATATTCACATACTACCACATTTCGGCTTGGCCCATATTCATATCACATTCATATAATAGGGTAGTTAACCACAAAATTTCCACATCTTTGGGCTTAGCCCATTTCCACATCGATCCACATTCATATCTTGGCTTGGCCCTTTTCTTAATAATCCACATATCAACCGGGCCTAGCCCATTTTCACGTTAATCCACAAATCAAAATAATATGCAAAGTTATGCAATTATGAAGCCCAACCCAACCTAGGGTCCATCCGTTACTCCTACCTTAGCGGACTCCGCCCAAGGCCGTGGCTAATCCACCGCTCACATAGTGAACCACATATCTTACCTTGGCGGACTTGCCGCTCAAGGCCGTGGCTAATCCACCGATCACATAGTGATCCACATATCTTACCTTGGCGACTTTGCCGCTCAAGGCCGTGATCGAGCCACCGATCACATAGTGATCCACATATCTTACCTTGGCGGACTTGTCGCTCAAGGCCGTGGTTGAGCCACCGATCACCTAAGTGATCCCACATATCATTCAGTCCACGGTGATGCACACGACTATCAACCGCCGAGGTGGGCACCTAGCCAACACCTCTCCTTGATGAAGCACACACACTAACATCAAGCGCTAATGTAGCACAAGGCTAACATTAGACCCACGTACATAAAGTACACCATTTCCTCCTTCCTTCATATCCATATCCCACCCATGCACATGCGGCATGTAATAGTGGCGTAATAATAATAAATGCATGCACATGTTATTAAGGCGCATAATCACATTTTTATAGGCATTATCACATTCACATCGGCACTTTCACATTCCTATCAACAGATAATACTAACCTGATTATCGTTATACCCCTTTTCAGGGTAATCACCAGATAACTGCCATTGCACTGGTTAGCACATAAATCACACATGCAAATATAGCAAAACCCGGAAAACGGTGGGTTAATCACACACCTGACTTTCTAGCAAAATTCCGAACTACTTGAATCTAACACGATCTAGAATCCCGATACTTGTCCTTATGCCTGTCGATAGGCCCCTATCTCTTCCAAATCCCGAAATCACACTCTTGCACTTAGATGATCGAATCCAAGAGACTTCCTCAATGCTTCCTTCTTTCGGCTACACACAAGAGAACATACTTAATGGCACTATGACATTCGGCCATGTTATAAAAACTAAGACCAATCACTTGGTTTTGACATACCAATATAAGAACTCAAAACCAATTGTTTAGAGTGACGATTACTTACCACTACACTTGAGACGAAATTAAGAGCAAGAGATCGGCAACACCATCCTAGGAGATTCGGCAATGGCTTTAAAGGTAATGAGATATTCGGCTCTTGAAAACAACAATGGTAAAGAAAAGATGCTTGATGAGGCTTACTTAGAAATTCGGCTATCAATAAAACAAATGTGGAGTTGAAGAAAAGAAAAGTGGAAGAACGGTAGGGACTTAGGAGCATTCGGCTTTCATAGAAATATAAAGAAATTTGGCAAACAACTAAAAAAAAAAAAGAAAGAAAAAGGGAATGGGTGCTTATTAAAAGAAGAATTCGGCACTACCCCCTTCTATATGACCGAAAATGCCTACCCAAAAGAGTCCCACACTCATCTATTATCTTAATATTTAAAACAATTAAAAACAAGCCTTATAACTTCATTTAAGGAAAAAAATAATAAAGAAACACAACCATTATCCCTTATCACTTATTCAATAAAATAAGGCCACCCTTACCTTCTATCTTAAAATAAATAAAAAAAATAAAATTCAGCATTTATCCTATATTCCAGCCGAATTCAAAAACAAAAACAAACTTAATCCTTACCTTTTTAGAAACCCATGTGCCGTCCAACTCTTCTCCATTGCTTTGTCGTCACATGCAAAAAAAACAAAATAAAACACCCATGTGCTGCCACCAAGTTTCGAACCTTAGCCCTCATTGCCGTAAGTCCCATATAACGCCCCAAGCCACTCTGCTGCTGTCTCTTTTGTGATATAAACCCGCCACATATTCTTTTAAGACCTTCTTCCTTAGTTCACCCTTGCCTTAACGCCAAAACAAAAATAAAACACACCAGGCGCTTCCCTCATGGCTCGAACTTGGGTCCCTTCGCCAAGACCCTTAAGTGGCGCATGGAAGCCACTTTACCAGGCCAACACTTGTGTCCAAAAACGCCGAAAATTATTCTTAAGGCCTCCTTAGCCCAATTCCCCTTTTTACACCTAAAAACCAAAAAATTTTCCGGCATTCTCCTACATCTTAAAGTTCTCAAGGCCCTTAAAACTCATCCAATCACACACTGAAGCATGCTAACACTTGAATTATGCATAAACGCATAACCCCTAATTTAGGATGTTACAGGGCTTGTACACACTCTTCACACTTTACTAAGGAGCATTTGGTTAAAATAATGTAAGATTATTTTTGTAATATGATTACAAAATGTAAGATTATGTAGCACATTATTAGGTATGTTAAATTACTATTTTGATTCATTTGATTGGAATATAGAAAGTCGATAATACCAAAAGGAGTTGAATTGGTGTTTAAAAATTCCCAAAATGAAATAAAAAAATATTGAAAACAAATCAATTCCTTAGCTTTTCTTACTATGGATTTTTCCAAATTATCTTTTTTTAAATTAATACATTTTATGGATAAAAAAAATTGACACATTTTCATATATTTTCAAGGATAAGATAGAACCACTAATTTTTTTATTAAAAATTTGTGCCCAAAAGTTTTAAAAACTCTCGCAAATGAGAATACAAGTTTAGCAAACAAATATGCTTTTCAAATATGTAAGTTAAAGCTCTCTCAATAAAAAATAAACCTCTGAATAAAAGGTGAATATGAAAATAATAGAACCTAGAATATATTTGACATGTCTTGTAACACCCCTATACCATGTTCGACTCAAGGAACCTGATATAGGAATATTACATTTGGTGCCAAAGTAATTATTGGCTAATCACTAATATATTAGAACATAAAAACGGACAAATAATAAATTAGTCATTACAACTATTTGGAACATACTTGATTTTTCCTAAGTACATGTCATTCTATTCAAAATCTTAAAATGTACCCTCTTGTTGCTTGAAGATGTGATGAGATGAAAGCTCGTAATCTCAAATACAATTCTTTAAAATTTCTGTACCTAATCTGCGCACGGAAACAAACCGTACGCTGAGTATACACCCAGTGGTATTACTATAATTCAAATACTTAAAATAAAAACAATAAATATGCACAATTTACCTTACCACTATTTTACTTTCAATAAAACATTCATGCATTTAAAACTTTAAATTTTCTTAATAATATGTATCTTAAATAGCTTTTCTTCATTTTAATTTATATATCTTCTTACTATTTCCATATTCATTTCATGCATTTCATTAATAACCATTTCATAAAATTATTATTTCATGTATTTCATTTCTATATCATAATTCAATAACTTATTCTATTTCATATCTAAAACCTTAAAACATTAGTCTTTCAATAATTATTTAAACCAACATTTTTCAATAAAAATAATTATAATTAATTCATAAGATTATATTCAATTAACTCATCCGCTATTTCATTATTTCCAATTCATTCTATTTTCACTTTTTATTTCGATATCTCAATTTCAATTCTCATTTCATTTCATAATTTCTTTCTCATATTTTTAATAGTACGATCAATCAAATTTATTTAATTTTCTCATTTCAGTTATTCACCTTATTAACAAACATGACTTTGACGGATACACGGATTCCAACCCAAACACACCAGTACGGCACATTATGCCTAAAACGGTACATAGTACCTGATCAGTATACGACACATAAGTACCTGAAACGACACACGAGGTGCCTGAAATACGACACATAAAGTGCCTGATCGGCAAAGCCGATAAATCCCGTACTCTTCCAAATCCTATAGCATGCCAACTATATCCGACTCAGCCCGGCTAGTTAATAAGGTATTCAAATCATTTTTTTATTTTTATTTCAAATTCTCCTTCATTTCAATTCAAGTTCACCTTTTCACTTTCTAATCAATATACAATTCAATACCAATACATATTTCAGATAATCACATATAATCATACTTTGATTCAATTCAAATCATTTTCCAACTTCCAATCAATTTACAATTCAATTACACATATATATTCACTATTCAATCCAATTCACATTCAACTCAAATATCAGTACTTACCTTAAATTTCACTTATCATACACATTAATTAAAATTTAGCATTTAATAATAAATAATTCAAATTATAGTAATACAAACCGTGATTTGCTCGATTACTCCTTGACAACCTTTTCTTTTCCTTTCGATGCCGATGCCTCGGGTTCTTTGCTAGCTACGTAAATTAAAATAATTTATACTATTAATACAGCACTAATTTATATTGAATAATTGAATTTCTATTCAATTTCTACCTTATTTTCAATTTGATCCTAACTAAATTCACTTACTTTTCTACCTCAATTCATACTTTATTTCCATTCAAAATTCAACCAAACTTATACATATCTATCAAAATTTCATCATAAATCCATAATTTTGAAATTTTTTCAATTTAGTCCCTACTATGCAAAACTTATGGCTTACTTTTCAATTTAATCCCTTTATCAAATCTAAATTGAAATTCATTCAATTAAACCCCTAATTCATCATTTTGTTCAACATGAACTATGTTCAAAAACCTAAGAACTTCCAAAACCTCAATTTAATTTCAACAAAACTTTATTCTAAAGCTTCTGAAACATCAAAATTAAGTAAAAAGGGCTTAATTGACTTACCTATTAAAGCTCCAAACCTTAAAATCCTAGTTTTTTCCTTTTTCTTTTCTTTCCTTATTTCTTTCTCCCTGCTTCGAATTGTTCTCTGTTTCTTTTCTTCTATTTGTTTTCTTCTTACTTTATATCTTTTATATATATATATATATATATATATATTAGTTAAAAATAATAATAATAATAATAACACATTATAATAATTATAATAAATATCTATTTAATAACAAATATTTAAATTACAATTGTCATAATTTAATTTGTTAATAATACAAAAATCTTATAATATAATTATTTAATTAATAAATATCTTTCAAATAATAAATATTTATTATACAATTAATTATATATATACACAAATGTATGTATTTTTATTAATACACTTGTATTAAATCATCACCTTACATTTGTCATGATTTTATTTATTTTATGTAATTTAATATTTTAATATAATAAAAATCTATTTACTTAAATAATAATTAATTAAATAGAAATATAACAATTGTATAAATATTATTATTACATATGTATCATTTAATCACCCTACATTTATCAATTCATTAATTTAATAACATAATGCCAATTAAATAATAATTTATATTTTATATCTTAATATTAATTAATATATATATATACAATAATAATCTAAAAAAATCTTTAAATTTTTCATTGTTTTGCCGCCTCAACTATGCTAAATGGTCTATTTTCCATTTTGGCCCTTTTTATTTTCTTTTAATCTACAATTCAACTTTTACCCTTTATTCACTTTAGTCGTTTTTCCTAATTTCTTTCAATTAAGCTAAATTCACCTAATTAAAACTTAATTAAACACACCACTAGACTCATAAATATTCCTAATAATTATTTACTAATTCGGTTTTCTAAGATTAATGCCCGATATTGCACTTTTCCGATGCCTATGAATTTTGGGTCATTACACATCTGACATCTCTCATGCTTTATTTGTACTTGTAGAATGACAAACTAAAAATATTGTGGGTTTTAATAATTGGGTATGAGATTCATCTCTTTTAGACACAAATTTAGTAGCTGTTATGTTAGGCTGGGGAATCCCTCCCAGGATCCATCTCTGACCCTTCTTAAAATGCATGCGGCTTCAGGAAGAGGGATCTTTACTGGGATCCATCCCTTAATAGAACTCCATAAAATTAAATTTTAAATGGTTTTTCATTAGGGACATATATGAGTGTTAAGTAAAGGTGTTTTTGATACTTTAAAAATATTTAATGGAATTTACACAAATGATTTGGTGAGTATTTATGAAAAATTAAAACAATCAAAATGTAACATTTTATTATTTAATTGACGAAATATAAAAGCACATTTTATTAAATTAGAAAATTTTTATTATCTTTTTATTGTTTATTACACAAAAGTTTAAGATTATAGTGTTTTGTTTTACTAATAAATTAATTTCATATACATTTTATCAAATAAACAATCTGAAAATGGGGGAGGCTTCTTTTTTTTAATCAAAATGATAGGGACAAAGAATAAATATATATATATATATATATATATATATTTCATTAAAATGCGCTATACCAAAATAATAAATGGTATTTCAAATAAAATGTAATATAATAATATTAATTTTACTTATTTTATAATAATAAATAAATATAATAGAAATGATGCTTCACTGAATATATTTGTCATACATATTAAGTTAATTAAATTAATTTGTTTAAATGTTAGTTTTCTCTATGAAACTCCAATAATAAAATTCAAAAGCCTAATTTATAGTTTGTGTTGTTTGAAATTCATCTTTATGTTTACAGCTTTAAGCTTTTGATGAGCAACGATAATTTAGGGTGGGTTTGGATGGGCGGTGCGTTTACTTGCGGTTAGTGTAAAAACAGCGGTAGCGGTGAGATTAGATACTGTAGCGATACTGTAGCGTGAGATAAAAAGTAAGCTAAACGCATCGCACCGCACTCAATCGCCCATCCAAACCCACCCTTAGTCTTCTTATTGGCTCCTTATAATCAAATAACAACATCTGTCATATAATACATATATATACTTTCTTATTATATAAATAATTAAAATTTTAATTATAAATTCACAAATCAAGCCAACAGATTTTGTTCCTTTTTTCAATATTGGCTTCCAGATTTGAGTAGCCTTAAAGAGGAATACAGAAAATGACCAAGAGCCTTCAAGATTCTCATTTTCGTGTCAATCTGTAATGGTAGATGTTAGACATGACACAATAGACCTTCATTGCCAAAATAAATCAACACCATATACGATTGTTGATTTTTCAGCCATGCCTTAAATAAATCTTGTAATTCTATATTTAATATTAATATATATAGAGTATATACACACAAATAATCGGCAGGGAACAAGCAATGGACAATGTCAACACAAGCATCCACCAAATCTTACCGAATACCACAACAATCCAATAGCTTAAATTATAAACAAATTAAAACCTTCTTTCTTAGAAATCATATGTTTGTATCAATAACACAAATTACTAGTTTAAAATGAAAAAAAACATAAAACATAGTAACAATTTTAACAATATTTCTTGAACACAAATACACATGACATTTTATATATATCCTTACCTTATGTTGTGCCTTGTTCTCATTGATCTTTGATGATCTCGTACATTATTACGAGCCTTCATCGGAACTTTTATATCATGTTGACGCAAATCAACGACCAGGTCAACAAAAGCATTTAAAATGAATTTGTAACACTTCTTGTCGTTCAAGTTCAAGTAACAAAACACAAGCTCTTCCATGAAATCCCAATCAATACCGGAATTATGTTTCAGCCTCGTTTCCACCATATCTTGCATTGAACGTCGAAAATCATCATACGGGTTTGGAGAATACGTTAACACCGCGATGCACTCATTCGGAATATCGCTCAGTGACTTGACAGTGACCCCATCACCCCCGATGGTGCCATTGCTGTTAGAACCGTTGGCAGCGGTAGTATTATCGATTGAAGCTGACGACTTTGAGGTTGAACCCAGCTCCTCAGACATCGACTTGGTCCCAGCACTGCTGCGAGCCTCGTCAACAAGCGAACCCGACGACCCCGTCGACACAAAGAACCTGTTCGAGCCACAAAGATCAGAGGGAAGATCAATAAACCTTGGAGAATCAAGGAAGATGCCACGGGTGCCTTTTACTTCATCATCTTCTAATCTAACGTCACTTCTCTTTTCATTAATTTCGCCGTAGTCTTCAATATACAGTGACTTGAAATTCTCGAAGAGGAAACGATCAACATCAGCAAGTGTCGCCGCAACATCATTATTATCATCGCTGTTCCCTTGATGACCATGATTTTCGGCAAGGTTGACTGCAAAAGATAGGGTTTTGGTGTGTTTGCATCGGATCCATTTCTTGGAAGAAGAGAGTGAGTTTGGAGGAAGGAACTGAATATTTGGGGAAGTTTTTTTGATCTTGGAGACGTAATCCTGGAGAGATTTTTGAAGCTTCTTGGACATAATTTTTTTTTTCAAGCTCTTTGGTTTATCAAAGTATAAAAAGCATAAGAATAAACAGGTTCAGGTTGGGTTAATATAATAATATTTACAAAGCAAATAGAAACAAATACTTTGAAAACTTACCTTGTTTAGCTCATCAAATTTGGGTAAGATTTGACAAATATGGTTTGCTATTAAAAAATGGAAAAGATTTACTTAATGGAGGCCAGATTTTCAATGGAAATGTGAAAAATATTTGGTAAGATTTGGGTTGCTGTTAAATCATGGAAAGATTTACTTTATTTAGGATACATTTTCGGATGCTAATATTAAAAGCATTTAATTTATTAGGTTGTTTTTAATTTGGCAGATTTTATGAAAAGTAATATTTAAATAGAGATTTAAAAATTGTATTTATTCAGAGGTTTCGTTCTGGTATATTAATGTATGGGGTTATTTGTTTTGACCATTAATGAATTTATACATTAAATTTTACAGTTTTCATTTCCATTTTAATTGGTTGTTGGTATAAGATTAAAATTTATTTAATTATTTTTCACCTCACATGAGAAATACAACTAAAATAATTAGCACTTAATAAACATACTGGACCTACATTATTATCCGCCTTATTTACTTGTCTATGTGTCCATTAATGAATTTAAGAAATTAAAAATAAAAGATGTATGGCCTTTAACCGGCCATGAATAATACCGAAGCTGAATCAACGTGGGTTTTGAAATAGGGGTTATAGTGTAAATTTTTCATCATGAATTTTGAAATTTGTTATTATATTTTATTTTGATTGATATTAATTATTATACTTTAAGAATATAGATAAATTTATCATTTAACGTTTACGTTATTAAAAATAGCTACTAAACTTTGAATTTTAATTAATTTGATTTTTAAATAAAATATTACTTTTAAATATTTATCTTAATGATTTGAAAAAATAATGAAAAAATATTATTTTAATTTTTATTTTAACAGCCAACATTAAGCTATTTAATGGAAGACAGACTTGAAAATTTGTAAAAATATATAAAAAGAATTTTTTTTTATAAATAGCAATTTTTATTAATATTTAATATTATGCTAATTAATTATTTTTAATTATTTAAATGATATATATTTATTATATATTTGAGGAGTTTATTGTTCATAATCTGACCGATCAGTAAGACGATTTGAGGAGGCGTGTGCTTGGGATGCTATGGGGTATTTGGTTTAATCAGAATGTATTGGTTTGGAAGCATATCTCTATGACGACAGACCAGCTTGTGCATTATGTTGATGAATTCATACATTGTTGGTTGGGCCGCATACGGTTCCCATCTCTCAATCGGTTAAGTGTCTAGGGGTTGAGGGAGGTGATGATTGTTGGAGGAAGCCGTCTATTGGCATGCTCAAATGTAATGCTACTTTTGTTAATGAACATGTGGGATGGGTTGCTGTTGTGCACAATGATGTAGGAGGTTTTATAAGATGTATTTTGGGTTTCATGAAGAGCTCTTCTAATCCTTTTATGGCTGAAATTTTGACTATGCGTGAGGCTCTTTTTTGGCTTAGGTCGTTGCATTTGGATGGTGTTATCATGAAAATTGGTAGCCAACGTCTCAGGCAAGCAGTTTATTTGAGGCATGTAGATATTTCAGATTCAAGATTATTAACGCTAAAAGATTGTGTTGCTATTACCTTCGGGCTTCAATCTTTCAACCTCCATTGAGTTTGAAGGGATGTTAATAAGGTTGCTCATGCATTGTTGTCCCTCCTATATTGTTGGTATTGTAAGCGCTGAGAGATTGGCTAATATGAATGTTAATGAGG
This sequence comes from Gossypium sturtianum, assembly GCA_025698515.1. Classification (NCBI taxonomy): domain Eukaryota; kingdom Viridiplantae; phylum Streptophyta; class Magnoliopsida; order Malvales; family Malvaceae; genus Gossypium; species Gossypium sturtianum. Next base: position 160,029,036 of record CM046955.1, on the reverse strand, counting down.
GGAGTTAGGCTCGAGTGTATTGGGTAAGCTTGATGGTTTGGACTTAAGTGCCCCTCTTGTTTTTTCCTTCACTATTTTGTCCTATTATTATCTTAATGAAGTTGTCTTTTCTTGAAAAAAAAAATGATTAAATTCAATTTAAGTTAATTTAAATTTAAATTTAATAATAAAATTTAATAATAAAAAATTAAACTTCAGTTTCATAATTCAATCGTACAAAAGTGAAGTGACAAAATTCAATATAAAATTAAAATAGAACGGTAAATTTATCTTTAGTTTAAAAGTGCAATGATAAGTATCAATAAAACTAAAATATAATGACAAGTTTCATTTACTATTTAAAGTAGTGACAAGTTTACATATTAAACATGACTCACTTAGCACTTATCACATGCCAAGAATTAGCTCTATTGCCGTGCTCCCTTAGGCTCAAGACTTATGCCTACACGTGCCAAAACTCAATGTTTAAATATTCTACGAAACACATGCACGAGAAAGCCTCTAGGCGCTCTAATATACCAAATACAAGAGTTAGTAACTTAGTATGCTAAGAAGGAGAAAGCTATAAGCTCATATTACTTAATACAACTTATGTACACCTGCGCTTTTCCATTGGTGGGTGCCTCCCATTTATAGGCCAAACCCCATATAGGATCCACTAATTAATGATACAACAAATGCATGATCAAAATATACTAGCCAATTAATACCAAGTTTAAGACTATGGTTGAGGTGGCGGAAGTACCCTAAAGGCTTTCATTGAGTCAGCAAGGCATCCCCTACATCTTTTATAGGCTTCCCTAGGATTGGACCAATACAATATTTAATTTCACACCTACGATGTTTTGTAATGTTTTAGTGCTCACTTGTGTGTTCCAACACTCACCACAAGTTTCTAAACTTGTCCTACACTTTTAGTACTCGCGTGCATTGGGGACATCCGAACCCTTTGTTCACAAAGTATCTTAAAAGTGATTCGAAGGCTTCAAAAGCCTACTAACCCACTAACTGCACTCAGAGGACCTTCACCCTTGGAGACTTTCAAAGTCACCAGGCCAAGTCTCTTTGCATGCACAATTGCCACCATAGTCGCATGTATAGGTATTGCCTCCAAAAATGGTTAAATGTAAGTTGATTATAAAATGGTAATTAATTTTTTTTTCACAAAAATATAGACCATTTAAATATTTTTTGGTGCCATAAGAATACAATATGTCAAATACAAGATTCACAATAATCACACTATTAACAAAAATTTCTAAAGACATTGCTAAAATTTTAATCAATGTTCAAAAAATTCAAAGGATAATCAAACCTAATTTTCTTTCATGATTTGTATTAATCAACATCTAAAAATTATCACCCAATCAAGATGTTAGGAATTTCATACAAAATCAATATCTCAAAACAATTCAATAATGAACACTTAATCTTGCATAAAAGTCCTAATCTATGAAAAATAAAGTAGCAATCTTAATTTTCTAGAGATAAATAAATAAAAATTAAAAAGAAAAGAAAAATGATATACCCACTTAAATTTTTTAAAAGATTGATCATTTATCATGTAAAAGTCTTAAAAAGAGGGTGAGAAAATAGGTAGATTTTTAAAAACATTATAAATATTAAAATAAATTAAGATAAAATAAAAAAAAATTAAAGATTCTAGGAGTTTTAGTGAGAAAGAAATTATTTTTCTTATAAAGTATTTATTTTTAAACTTTTTTTTTTTAGATTGACTCCACAATTATTGAAGTGGCTCCGACCTTCCTTGTTTGACGTGCAAAGATGCTAAACACTATTGTGATTTTCATTGTTATAACCAATTCTCCTTTCGAAGTAATCACAACAATGAATTTCTTAGCACCGGTTTATTTTTAGCTACCCTTGCATTTATGATTAAAATAGTACGATTTTTAACCTATGTTAATGTTGCATTAATTATTTTACGCTAAATTATAGAGTTAAAATTTAGATATAATGTAATTTAGTTTTCAATATTTATATATTTTGTTAATGTAGTTTTTATTTTTTTTAAATTAAATTTAGGTATTTAAAAGTCTAACATTTTAGTCCGTATTTTTATTAAAGAAATAATAATTTAACTTTTTTTAAAAGGTTTAAGGTCAAATTCAACTTTTTTGAAAGGTTGAAGAATAAATTCAATTAGAAAAGAATGAGGATCAAATTGACACAAGATATAAATATAGAGGGTTAAATTTGACTTCAAGCCTAAAATTTAAAGTTACAATATGCTTTGAGTTTTTGTACTCTCTATCTTTGGAATTTAGTACCCATATATTTATTTTCAAGAAAAAAAAAAAGCTCACTTGGAATAAGAATAAATTACTTAAACTAACTCATCATGACATTATAAACATTGAGGTATCAAATTATATAAAAAATTAAAGTATAAAAATTAAATCTCAAATTTAAGTATAATATACGGACCGTAATTAAAATTTAACTATTATATAAGAGTTATTAGAATTGAGATGCAATACCTGTTTCCAAGCTTTAGATAAATCTGCTGAAAACTACATTTTGATAAACCAATTTTGAGTAACTTGGAACTTTGGGACATTCAAGAAATATCTCATTTCACTTTTGGTCAAGATTCATCCCTGATTGCAATAATAATACAACTTATAAAGGCAGCCCACATGTTGTGGTTGGATGATTGAAGAACATAGAATCATATATTCCTTTAGTGGATGTTTAGGCTCCATCAAATGGTCTGTCGAAGTTACAGGCCCGGACATGAGAAGTGAAGGTGAATGACTTGGTAAAAGAACCAGAATTGCAGTGCCCATTATCTGTTCTGAACTCAAAATCTTAACCTGTGCTGGGGCTTCTTGCATTGGAAATTAGGAAATTTTCTCATATTATCTATTCATAAAGTTTGTTGTGAAATCTCTCTTGCCATTTTCACCATACTTATTGATTATGGTGATTGAATGGATCTATCTAAGCTTATATGGATCAGGGTAATGGTTAATTTTTGTAATAATATCATGCACGTATTATTTGTAATTGTTATCTTCTTCAGTTCTAGCTCGTTACATGCAAATTGAGGAAATCAACACAAACACTGGGGTTCCAAGCTTTTGAAAGAAGGGTCAAGCCATGCACCAAATGACACTCTCACTGGGCCTTATTTCTGCATTTCTGAGACTTTAAGATGTGACCTGAACCATTGCAAATGGAAACACTAGTGACTGGTGAGACATCTGGGTCCTTATGTATGAACATATGGTTGCACCATTCATTTGTTTATATACTATTAACCATACATACCATAAGAATCTCAAAAGTTAAGATTTATTTATAAAAATAATTTTTAAAAAAAAATTATTTCAGCTGTATGAAAAGGACTTTTAAAGCAGGATTCAAAAAGCCCAATTTCATGCTTTGAACTGAAGAGAAAAAAGAAAATATGTTTCTGTTACTAAACCTAACAGGGAAGTTGCATGATATATATATATATATATATATATATATATATAAGCAAGTTCTGTGCCACTAATGAAAATTGATTAAAATAATTTTCTTATTAGCAGAAAGCTTGCAGTGTTGATTAGTTAATGATTAAATGAACAGCTAAACCAGGAACAACAATGTGATTCTTCATTATAAAAGCTTGTAAGTTGAATAATAGTGTTCAGTTTTCAAACTACCTCAATTTTTTTCCCATAAAACATCCCTGCAATCTTCAGAAAAATAATAGGATAATACCCATTTGAAAATTAAAAATTATTTTGATATAATCCTTTTAATCATTAATGTTTATAATTGTTAGGTATGACTCTTATTTCAGTCAAATTTGAGAATTAATCTTCTAGTTAAACTCTGTTTATTTGTTTCAATCAAACACTGATTAGTTTAAATTAAAAAATAACACCTATTAGATATTAGAACTGTTAGAATTAAGTGACCCGAATCCTTATTTAAATAAAATACAATGGTAAAATAAAATAAAAGAAGAATCCCTATAGAACTACACTTATTTTATTTTATTTTAAATAAGGTTTTTTAAACCTTATTAAACTCCATCTATTGGATATTGATTAGAATAAGGAGTTTCAATCTTACTACACTCCTATTAGAATATGGCTTTACAAGCCTATAAATAGACATAGTCTATTCCTCTTGTAAATCGATTCGAATTCGACATAGTGAATTTTCTTCTCCTCTGCCCGTGGTTTTTTCCCGAAAGGGTTTCCGCGTAAAATCTTTGTGTTCTTTATTTTTGTTTCTCTTTTTCTTTGCGATATATTTGTCATTACCGACGTTATATTTTTCACAAATTGGTATCCGAGCTTCCGGGTTTTTTCATCTCGATCACGGTAATGGTGTCTTTAAAGTATGAAATTTCGCTGTTGGATCGCAACACCAGATTTGCGTTATGGCAAATAAAGATGCAGGCAGTTCTTGCACAGATGGATTTAGAGGAAGCCCTGCTAGGGGTAGATAAGATGCCTTCGACATTGACTGAGGAAGAGAAAAAGCGCAAGGATCGAAAGGTGTTAACACAGTTACATCTGCATTTGTCTAATGAAATTTTTCAAGATGTGATGAAGGAGAAGACCGCTGCGGCATTATGGAAGAGGCTAGAACAAATATGTATGTCGAAAACTCTAACCAGCAGGTTGCATATGAAGCAACGTCTTTATGCTCATCGTTTGGATGAAGGTGCGTCTATGCACGAACACTTATGATGTTTAAAGAAATTCTCTCAAACTTGGAGGCCATGGAGGTTGAAGATGATAAGGAAGATCTAGGGTTGATTCTACTTTGTTCGTTGTTCCCCGTCTTATTCAACCTTCAGAGACACGATTTTATATAGCCGTGAGTCTCTCACGCTTGATGAGGTTTATGATTCTTTAACCTCGTATGATAAGATGAAGCATCTTGTGGTTAAACCTGACTCTCAGGGAGAGGGTCTCATTGTTCGTGGGAGACAAGATCGGAATGCTTGATGATGACGTGGGAAGGACACAGGAACGGAATCCTCGCGGTAAATCTAAGGGTAGATCGAAGTCTTCAAACAGAGGTAAAACTTGTAACTTCTGCAAGAAGAAATGGCACATTAAAACTAAGTGCTATAAGCTACAGAACAAGATTAAAAGGGAGGCTGCGAATCAAAAGGGAAAACAACCAGAAAATTCTAGTGAAGCTGATGTTGTAGAAGACTACAGCGATGGTGAACTTCTAGTCGCTTCTGTCAACAATTCTAAAGTGAGTGAGGAGTGGATACTTGATTCAGGATGCACCTTCCACATGAGTCCCAATCGGGATTGGTTTACAAATTACGAAACAATGTCTGAAGGTGTTGTTTTGATGGGAAATAATACTTCGTGTAAAATCGCAGGTGTTGGAACAATTAAAGTTAAGATGTTTGATGGAGTTGTCAGAACACTTAGTGACGTACGACATGTTCCAGAATTGAAGAGAAATTTAATTTCGTTGAGTACTCTTGATTCAAGAGGGTACAAATACACAGGTGAAAGTGGGATTTTGAAGATTTCCAAAGGTTCCCTCGTTGTGATGAAAGGGCAGAGAAAGACTGCCAAGTTATATATTTTGGTGTGGTTTCATCATATTGGTGATGCAAATTGCCGCTTCCTCTTCCTTTTCGGATGATGATATTACTAAACTTTGGCATATGTGCCTAGGGCATATGAGTGAGAATGGTATGGCGTAATTGAGCAAAAGAGGACTTCTTGATGGGCAAGGAATTTGCAACTGAAGTTCGTGGAGCACCGCATTTTTGGGAAGCAAAAAGAGTTCGATTCACGAGAGGAATCCATAACACAAAGGGAACGTTGGAGTATATTCATTACGATCTGTGGGGCCATCAAGGGTGCCTTCAAGAGGTGGAGCTAATTATATGCTAACTTTTATTGATGATTTTTCCGTAAAAGTTTGGGCATTCTTCTGAAGCGAGAAAAAGCGATGTGTTTTCCGCATTTAAGTCTTGGAAAACTATGATTGAAAAATAGACGGAAAATAAATAAAACACCTCCGCATTGCAGACAATGGCTTAGAGTTTTGTTCTCGATGAGTTTAATAAAACTGTGTGCAAGTCGAAGGGATCGTGAGACACTTGACGATTCGTCATACTCCATAACAAAACGGCGTTGCGAGCGAATGAACGAACGATCATGGAGAAAGTTCGATGTATGTTGTCAAATGCCAACTTACCAAAGTCGTTTTTGAAATTTGGCGACCTCATCGCATGTTTTTTGATCAACCGATCTCCATCCATTGTCATTGAGAAAAAGACTCACAAGAGGTATGGTCCGTAATCCCGCTAATTATTTTGCTTTAAAGATCTTTGGGTGTCTGCGTGATGCTTATGTTGATAATGGAAAATTGGAACCGAGATCCATTAAATGTGTTTTTCTTGGTTATAAAGTGGTGTAAAAGGGTATAAGTTATGGTGTCCTGAAAATAGAAAAGTTGTGATTAGCAGAGATGTTGTTTTTGATGAAACTGCTATGCTACCTAACTTATCTCTTAAAGACTCTTCCAATAAAGAAAATCAAAAGCAAGTGGAGCATCAGATTAATATAGAGTCGACTCCTCAAGTCAGTACAAAAATTGAGAATAGAGTTGCTTCTTCACCACAATACTCTATCGCCAAAAACAGTAACTAGAAGAGAAATTAAGCCTCCAAAGAAGTATGCTTTGAGGTCGATCTAGTTGCTTATGCTTTAAATGTGGTGAAGATATAGATGCAAACCAAGAGCCGTCTAATTATTACGAGGCGGTTAGTTTGTGAAGACTCGAGAAAATTGGATGTTTGCTATGCAAGAGGAGATGGAATCACTCCACAAAAAGCAGAATATTGGATCTTGTGAAACTTCCTAAAGGTAAAAAGGTTGTTCATTTGTAAATGGGTGTTTAAAAAGAAAGAAGGGACTCAGGAGTTGAAGAACCCAAATATAAAGCAAGGCTTGTTGCAAAGGGTTACAATCAAATTCCTGGGGTGGACTTCATGATGTGTTCTCCCGGTTGTGAAGCATAGTTTGGTTCGTGATATTATTGCTCGTGGTGATATTATTGTGAGCAAAATTAGTACTCATGAAAATCCTGCAGATATGATGACTAAGTCACTTCCTATAACCAAGTTTGAGCATTGCTTAGATTTGGTTGGTGTTCATTGTTGAAGTTAAACCCTAAAGGGGTTTTATGGAAGAGGTGGAGAACTTGTTCGTTGAGAGTTCGCGATGAAGAACTTGTTTATTTAGAATTCGTGTCAAGGTGGAGATTGTTAGAATTAAGTGACCCGAATCCTTATTTAAATAAAATACAATGGTAAAATAAAATAAAAGAAGAATCCCTATAGAACTACACTTCTTTTATTTTATTTTAAATAAGGTTTTTTAAACCTTATTAAACTCCATCTATTGGATATTGATTAGAATAATGAGTTTCAATCTTACTACACTCCTATTAGAATATGGCTTTACAAGCCTATAAATAGACATAGTCTATTCCTCTTGTAAATCGATTCGAATTCGACATAGTGAATTTTCTTCTCCTCTGCCTGTGATTTTTTCCCGAAAGGGTTTCCACGTAAAATTTTTGTATTCTTTATTTTTGTTTCTCTTTTTCTTTGCGATATATTTGTCATTACCGACGTTATATTTTTCACAAGAACTATAACACATTTTTAGAGAATTTTGTATTTACGTTTTGAGGGTTCTTTATTTTCGGGTTTTCGGGATTTAGCTTTTATCTCCATCTTTATCTTTTGTACTTCTTTGTGTGTTCAACTTCTCAATTTATTCCGCTATTTTTTTTTACTTGTTGCTTAATCGGCTCGATCCTAACAATAATATATTTCAAATTTCACTTAAAATCTAAAGAAAACAAAATGAAAATATGCTCTACAGGTTTCCTTTTGCCAGACTGGGTTTGCAATATTCAACCATGAAATGATATCACACATCTTCAGTTTCTTATGAGCAAATAAATCCAGTGTTTAGTCCAGTTGGTTCGTGGCATCCGATAGGTAAGAGGAAATATGGCGGCCAAGGGATTAAATGAAGAAAAAAGCTACACAAGAAGATGAGAAGAGGAAGAAGAGTAGATATGTTTTCATTAATTAAGATGACCAAATATGTAAAGCTTGGTGGATCTTAACATTAGTAGATTGATCATATCAAAGTAAAAAAAGAAAAAAGAAAAAAACTTTATATTATTTTCTTTACTCAACAATACATGGATCAAGCTTTGAATCCAGTCTTGTCAAAAACCCTTGAGGGAACAGCAAACCTAGCTGAAAAAGACCTGGAGAAGTCATCAGGATCAGCTGAGATCAAGCCCCGATCGAAGTTCTGTGCATATGTATGAGGATCATAAGAAACATTATGCACCCCAGAAGTAGTCCTTGATGTACAAGCAAATACCTTCTTCTTTTCCCTCATCAACTTCCGCCACAGCAGCCTCCACCGCGGCACCTTTGATGTGGTCGTCAACACACTGATTGAAAGCATCCGGTTATAACGGTTGCTTCTCCATCTCAACTCCTGGATGCCTGAGCTGCACAACTTGCTAACTTCCATTGTGAAAGAGAAGCTAGAAATTGTGGGTTTTTATTTGAGATCTTGTTGAGGCAAGAGTGTAAAAGCCTATGGATATTGATGCTGTATGGTAGTTATATACGGAGCAATAACATGCTTCCAAAGTCAAAATCCTGTGATGAGCTAATAATAGAATTCTTTTATTTTATCTTATTTTTCAAAAAAGAAAACCAAAATTTCAGCTTAATTTGACTTACAGTATTTGATCCTGAAATTATGCTGCATGTGATGGTGAGTTATTAATGTAATTCCTTTGGTTCTATTATTATTATAATAATTCAGCTACATGCACTGGCTAATTTGATAATTGGGTTAGCATAATCGCTTGATTGAACCGTTTAGAATTGAATTTTCATGCTTTTACAACAACTCTTCAAAACATCATTATTCAGACTAATTAAGATGCTCTTCGAAAAAGGAATAATAAATAGATGCAACAAAATATATTCAAATGGGGATTGGGGAGTATTAGGCCGTGGGTGCAGCCCAAAACAACAGTTCCCCATTAGGGGTAGCTGCCACAGATCCAAAACTCATATTCAAATGTAATGGGATTATGTTTATTAAACTACTTTCCTATTTCATTAATTATATCTTTTTCTTTTATCTTACTAGATTCTTAATTTATATGTAATTTGATTCCGCTTAAAATTTTAATTGATACGTAATTTATCTCTTCCCTATCGTTTTAGATTTCTTTTATTTTTTATGATTATAAATATGGGAAAGAATAGAGTAAGTGTGAACATATAACAAGGTTAGCCACTTCTACAGTTCCTACTTACTAGTATCTTAGCAGTAAAAAATGTTTAAATCTCTTCCATGGTGTCAGAGACATTGATTAGCCTCACAGTCAACTTTTTCAGATTGACGATTGTAGTGGAGGATACCCACCAACCACAAATCAAATCCCAGCCACCGGAACCCAAACCACCTCGGGCACGTCGTCGATTTTTGTAATTTCCGCCTCTTTTTCTTCTTTTATCATCTTTCGCCGTCGTCACAATACCGTCCATCGGGATCACTACCTAACCTCCAAACCATCCCTGGTTTACTATCCTGTTTCTGTTCCCATCCCTCACTTTCCTATTTTCATAAAAGTAGTTGATGGGAAATCCAAACCATTTTTTTTATACAGATTAACCAATTCGTCCAGCATAATGGAAACAAGATATACTATAATTACAATATCGTGAAATAATATGCTGCACAAGTTTAAGAAACCTGTTTCGATATCTATTTACAATGATGGTTGTGGAACACTGGTTAATCTTTCAGCTTTTTCTGCACCGCTAGCAATCCAATCCATTCCACTTCATTCCTCGTATCCATCGCTTTCAACTTCATTTCTATGTGAGGGTTAAATTGACAATAAGTTTATAAAACAGAGTACAATATTTATAAAACGAAACTCAACACACATGCGTGAATTGTTAGCTCCGTCCGTACCTGAGGGTAGCAGTTTTGGCGGACGATAGTCTGAGTGGTTCTATGTACTACAATCTCGCATAAGACTTTCGCCTGTTCAATATTATTACACACATGAAGAGAATCTAAAGACTAAAATCATGAAACATAGTACAACATTAATATTTAATGCTTGTTAATCCAATAATCCCATTTCCTTGAATTTTGATGTTAATTTGATGAGCTTAAGCAATCATCAAGTTTAATCAATCTGAAGATGAAGATCAATGAACGACAGAACATGCTTAGAAGATTGCAATAATATATCATCATTTTGTTCAGTCAAATGGTAAGTTGGTATAAAACAGCTTTAATGGTTAGTTGCCTTTCTTTTCTTTTTCTTTTTTTCTTTTTTTTGCTTTCCAGGAAAACAAAATTATTGTGTCAATCAACATTTCACCCCAAAAATGAAAAGACAAACCTTAAAGCTTAATATACCTAAATATTTCGAGAAGAAGGCACCATTATAGTTCTTTGTAAAGAAGCCATCTAAAAATTAAAGCATAAAGCCTTCAACTTCAATCTTGTCAATATTGAAACCAATAATAAACTGAAAGGTTTAATTCTAGATTGAGTCCTTCTACTATATTGAAACTTTGAATTTAATCCCTCTAATTTGGCATAATTTTGATCTTCTACTTTTACAATGTTATCAGTAGGCCACAATGTTAGCTTTTTCCATTATAGTACTAACAAATGAACTGTAAACTATATTAACAGTGTTAATAAACTTTAATACAGCCGTTAATTGTATTGTAAATTTAAACCAACTATGGGGATTAAATCTAAAATTTCAGTATAGTAGGAGAACTAAAATTAAAATTTGACCTAAACTAATATATATTGCTAGGGACGACACATAGGTTCCAAGAAAAGCAAATATAATAATTAAAAAAGAAAAAGTTTATTTTTACCTTTAAAGGGAACTTAAAGAAGGACAGTCCGAGGGAGCCGGCGACTTCCGTAACAGTGTCAAAAGGGACAGTTCCCTTGGCCAAGTCCTCCAGCAAATACACAACGTCCGACAACACCTCAACCCCATTAAGCTCGAGCACCGCCTCCACATAAGACGACCCCAACGCCTTCACGTGACCTTGCTCCGACGTCACGTGTCCTAGCATCTTCCCTCTGTACCCGACGGCAACGTCCAAACTGGTGAAGTCCATGGAGTAGACGTCCGAATTCCTCACTTTCAACGTAATCAATAAAGACATATCCAACGCTATGATGGGTACGGTGTGGATTTTCATGCGGTTCACATGCATCCGTACGATCTTAACGTCGGGGTCGGAGGGCCAGAAAATGCACGCCAAGGTAGCTAACAAGAAGAAGGAAGCCGTGCTGGTGTATAGCATCCGGCAACCGCACCAGCGGAGTCGTCCTTCGGGGGAGTAGTAGGGCAAAACGACGTAGTTTTCATCAGGAGGTTGGGGTGGTAAAGCAGTGTAGCAGTGGGATGGCGACGGCGGTTCTTGTGTCGGTGATTGTTGTTCGAGTTTTGAGAGAGCCATTGACTTGGCGTCGGGTGTGAGAGAAATTTTAGTTTGGACCAGACGGGAGTGAGTGTTGTGTTAGGAAGATCATCTAGTTTTTTAGAGGAAAGTGGGTTTTTTGTTTGCTTCCCCTTTAATCATGATGGTTGGTTTAGATGTGATTTTTTTTTTTTTAATTCCTCGCATTCAAATAAATAAATAAATAATATATTTATGTAAAAGACATAATTAGTTATGCAATCAGATAGTTATTCGATTGTTACGCGGAAGCTGTGATTGTAATTTTCTAATAAAAATTCCTTGCAATAAAAATGTGAGAACAAAAAAATTGTATATTTGAATTATGATTTAATTTAATTAATTCAAACAATTATTTAAAAAAATTGGAATTTTAAATGTTTAATACTTAAGGGTCTTATAATACAGGTAAGGCCTCTTTTCAAGGACGTTTAATCTTTGCAAGTATCAAGCAAAATCTTGAGAAGCAAAGAGAAACAATCAGCAATGGTCCCCTTCCTTATATGGCAAAGACATCCCATGTTATCTGTCGCAGTCCAAACTACTAACTAATTAGTTCATTGTATCCTCAAGGAAAAAATCAATTTCATTTTCGCAGCGTTCTGGAAAAACGTAGCATGGGAATGCCTTAAACTTCAGACAGGAATGAAGAAAGCCGAGACCGGCCTAAAAGAATCTGGGGTTTTGATTAGTTGATTAACACAATCATCCTAGACTGACCATGTATATGATAAGCCTCTTCCTCTTCTTCAATGATTCCACCATAAATTGTTCTCCAATATCAATTTTTTATATCCTGTTAATGGTGAAGATTGAAATTCATCTTCCAAAAGTTGTAACCATTTACAGAGAAGTAGTCAAAATCCGTATGTAAATAAACACGTAGTAATATCATCTATATATGTATCCGAATCTATTTTTACAAGCTTTTTTTCCTTTTTCTTTTACATGAATGAACGAGCAATTCATAAAGAAATGTAGAGCTATATATGGTAATGAATGAATGAAACAACAAACTAATTTCCTATAGATGCCTTTCAAATCTGAAAATTACTAGGTAGAATATAAATGCAGGTAATATCTATACTCTCATAATACTGTGTAAATATTCTTTTATTGCCGCCTTAGAGCTGCAAGGCGAGTTGCCAAATCATCATAATCCGGTAGCTTAGGATGCACATGCCCAGCAAACCCATCTGAGGCAGCTCGGGTGTGTCTTCCTGCTCTCTCAGAAGAACTACTTGTTTCTTTGGAAAAAGATGCAACTCTGCCTGGAAGTGAAATGGGGTTGGATTTAGTGCTTCGTAAGCCTGGAGCTTTACTTGTGCCTTCGGATTCTTGTTTTCCAGGAGGAGGTGCTAGAATTGCTGTCTTCCATCTGCTCACCCATTCGAAAGGCGACTTCTTCTTACTATAATGCACCAAAAGCTCATCCATCCTCTTTTCTTCTTCATCCCTCTTATCGCTGCCTTCCATTTGTGTGGAGGTCCGACTCATATTTGCAGCTACATTGTTTCCAAAACCACTTAAACCTTTGGAACCCGGCGGTGGTCTCAAAGGTCTCCTCCAAACAGATCTTGGTTCTGGCTTACTTTCACCAACAGGTTCATTCCATTTATTGTTATTCTCATTCTCGGTATTATCATTAGGTGCCATGGGGTCCTCTGTGATGCTTTTTTCTTTACCCAGGGCGGGCCTGACATAGGGAGGAGGAATAAACCTGTAATAAAAGGGCTTCCTGTTTTCTATACCATCCTCAGAAACACTTTCATCCGAAGCAGAACTACCCTTTGGGATATCTTGATCAGTAACTTCATCTTCACTGCTGCTATTCTGCTTGAATTTATCATCAGTATCCTCCATTCTCCCACGAGAAGTAAGGTCTGCTTCATTTCCCTTTTGCCTCCTGTACCTTTGCAAGTTGCTCAATCCATTCTCATCTTCATTGTTGCTTTTCTCAAACGTGTTGTTCTTGCTTCTATAAAAATTGTATCTATCACCATCAGCATTATTCTGCAAGAAAAGTCACAAAGTGTATCAGCCTTAGAAAAGATCTTCAGAGACACAAGCATTTACTGTAATGAGACAATTTGCCTAGCTATATGCAATGTCCTAGAACCTCCTAACTATTCTACCTTCTAATAAAGGCCCAATGCATTCCCCAGTGCATCAAAGCATTTTAAAGCCAAGCGGTACGAGAAAGCAAATAGATCTACAGTAACTAAAACGTAATAACTATAGATTTCTTAACATCAAAAAGCATTCAAAATTGTTCTGTACTCATGTTCCAACAAGATACTGGTTTTACAAGGTTCTAGGCAGGAAGTTTACTTGCTCTAATGGAGGTGGTTTAAACAGCTTCTGTTCCAAAGCCTTGGAGTCCCATTCAAAAGAGAACTCTTGTGCTATGTCATGCATCAGTTGAAGCTTCGTATCCTTTGTGGGAGGCTCTGCCTTTAGCTTCTGCACAAACTGTATGTATGCAATTATCCAGATCAGTACGTAAAGAGACACTATTCCTAAGCATAGGAGAAGATAACATCTTATAGGATTTCAAGTCACCCATTTATTACCTCTTGGTTTAAGTAAGAATCTAGGGAATTTCCATATTTCTCAGTAAATATAGTTCTGAGATCACGTAGTTCTGGCTGATCAGCGAATCTGGCTGCTGCGTATATTAGAGAAGGGACAGCTTCTCTGCATTCCTCTGGACACTCACTGTATTGAAGAGAAAATTTGGGTCAAATTCAAGTATTTCCCCATATCCTTAAGCTTAAGAGATGGAAAAGTAGGGTAAATGTTTGATTTAAGCACTTGATGAGGTATCCGTTCTGTAAATACGAATAGAGTAGCACATATTCAAGCGTCACAAAATACCTCTGCTTTTGCATGACTGAGAGATTCTTTGAGATGCACTCACAAAACTGCTCTATGAAATCGTAACAAGCTGTTCTCTTTTGCTCCATCAGAAGACCTGAAGCCTGCATGTGCAGGCCACAAACATTATTAAATTTCGATATAGTCAATATGCGTGCATAAATTATTAAACTAACTTGGCTGCACATTGAGCCAAGTAATTAAATCTCATATTAAATTGCACGCAAACAAAGGTGTAAGACGGTCTGCATATGTATCACTCAAGTCTGGTTCATGTTGGGAATTTAAGGTGCTTAGACCATCCAATGATCCTTGAGAGCAAACATCAGCAATATAGACGCTTATTGCACATGAACCCTGATGAATGCCAGCACTAATACAAAAAACCTAGCAGTAGCTCAGGTCATGATATCAAGATGCTGCCTTGTCATCAAAGTATCATGCTGATAAACAAAAACATCCCGAACAGCTGCTGATGCTCAATCGACACGCCAACAATCATATATTACAGTTCATTAATCAAAACTCACAACTAGACACTAATATATTCTGCCAAATGAAGTAGGGTGACAATTGAAGACAACATAACATAGCACACGAAGCATAACATCTGGTCCCGTAACATACTCCAATATTTCAACTTTTATTCTTTTGGTGTAAAATTCTGTGGAAATGTTTCCTTAAGCCTAAATATTTCCAATATTCACGGATAATGAAGCAAGGAACAAGGCACTCAAAGTTAATTAAGTCGAAAACTTGTTAGGCTGCCATGAATCCAAGGATAAGCAGACAACGGAAGTTTTACAGCAAATAGATGCTTAAAGAACCCCCCCCCCAAAAAAAAAAATAACTAATATTAAAAATTCATCACAAAGTGCCAACAAAAATTAAACAAGCAAACAAATTTTCTGGGGTTCTTGAAAATCAGAGCTATAAGATTCATCGAATTAAAAAGTAAAGACAATAAAAAAATTAGCATTAAATAGTTTATTTTTTCAGAGTGAAGAAGAAGTGCATTAAGGAAACAATGTCTAATTAGCAATATAGGCGACAAACATCATATATAGTAATTATGAAACTCAAGTTTCAGGCTCTGCTACAAAGAAGTTAATGCGTAAATCATTGAGCAAAAAAAGAGGAAAAGGACGAATTACAGTGGAAGTAATTACCCTGCCATAAGCATTTTCATCAAGACCGTTCTTGAGAAGGTCAGCAACATCATTCTTCAGATACTTTTCCACCGCATTTCTCTTCTTCTTTATAGTCTCCAGTCTCAACTTAATCATCTTTATAGCCGATTTGCTAACCGAACAAAACATGAAAAATCCAATCAAACGATAAATACAATGAAATTTTAAAAAACAAAACAAAGCATCAAAATTTCATGCAAAAAAAAAAAAAAGGTTTTTGTATGTCTAACCATTTTGTATAGAACTTCGGCTTCAACAACAAGTCAAACATCTTGAGACTCAAACTTGAAAGGCAGACGGCTCTTTTTATCTTTTTTGAAAATGAAAATGGCTTTTTGAAAGAAGAGAAAGATTTGAGGCCGGGTTTATGATAACATAGAACTGGAAGTTTGTTCTTCAAGTTTCACCAGGAAGGTAGGAATCTGTATGTCAAAAACCCAAAGAAGCAAAGAAAAGAAGTTTCTCTTTTTTAATGCAAAAAGCAAAGATTTTAGATAAAAGTTTCCGAGAAAGTTACTCGGTTAAAGAAAAACAAAGAGCCGGAAGATAATGAGGAGACAGGTAAAGCTAAAATGGGTGTGTTTATAGCAAAGCAAAAGTAGCTAAAACGAAAGGAATTTGAGAGGTTTTTCAACTTTTCAAGCAGAAAATGAAGAAGGTTATGTTTAAAGAAGAGGGAAGAGTATACTACACATTAAAACAATTGAATTTTGAAAATTTTGTAATCAATAATTAAAAATAACTGATAAAGAATCATAAGCATAAAATTGAAAATAAAAAAAAAAAAAGAAAAAGAAATCAACAACTAAAAAAACCTTTAGTAAAAACTGAAAATTAAAAATTTATAATCAAACTTTGGTGTTTTATTAAACATTTAAAAAATGAAAAAAAAAATGGACTACTTAAAAACTAAAGGAATTAAAAAAAATTTGGTTGCAAAAGAATTAAATTAAATTAAATAAAAAAACTAAAAATGATTAAAACATTATAAAAGAAGAATTCATGTTAGTTTATTTTATTAAAAAATTAATTATTTTTAAGTAATTTAATTTAAATTAAATTAAGTTAAAAGAATATATCATACATATTTGGGTATATATTAATATTTTTATGTTTTTTATTGATACTTGAAAATTATATATTTTAAAATATAACTATTCCCTTAATTTCTTTTGCTACTTTAAATATTAGTAATTTGTTTTTTATATTATGGTGCCGATAATTAAATTTTACTCCATGATTATAAATTGAAATAAAATGATTAACTAAAACCAATTTAGTGTAGTAGTGCAGAGCTTTTGTTACACTAAAATAAGGTATAATAGCCACCATCTTAGAGCATGGTGGAAGCTCTTATATTCAAAGTATTTTCAAGTATGGTCAACTTGCGTTAATGTGATATATTGTATCCGATGTATTCATCATTCAAAATATTGATTCGATCACTTGTATTTGTACTCTATTTATAAAAAATTATATATTATAATTATTTTTAAAGTATCGTATAATTTTATTTATACAGAATTTGTTATATCTATGTATTGTTTTTGTTATCATATTTTTATTTTTATTATATGCAAAATTGTCAAAATAAATTATTGTCTTATAAAAATCGATGTGAACTAAAAACTGTTATGGCTAGTTGATTGGAGATTACGAAGATGATGAATTGAGGAGTGTCATTGGCAATGTTTGTTTTATTAATCTGTTGGAAAAGTTCGGAGAGACTTAATCTTTTTTTTTTTAAAACGTTTAAGGACTTAAATCTATAAGTTGTGATGAGATTCTATAAAGTAAAGTTGAAACATTAAGTTGTTAAACATTCAATTGGAGTCATAAATTATGCATAAATAACATATGTGGATCTCAAGCAAATTTATTTCAAGTTTGGGATATGTGATTGTAATTTTTATTATATTTATGATATCTAAATTTTATTGGACGAAAAACTTACAATATAATATATCTACATTACTCGCTCTTTATATATATATATATATATATCACCTTAACATAATCATGTAAGATTTTCCTGACGATTTAAAGAATAAAAATGGATGAATCATACTAACAACTTAAATAATAATACTCATTAGAACTTGGGTTTAATATTGAAGAATAACCTACTCACCCCCAATTTCTTTTAGAAGGAATAATTGTCAATAACTTTGCTTTTAACAGTCACGTGTCGATATTCTATTGGATATAGCCAAATAAAACAAGTCCAACTCCAAAGCTTAACTCGGTAGAAAAACGGGGTTTCCATGTCTTTGGATTTTGGAGCACAGCTGTTACCTGAATGGAAATATATGCCAATGTCCTTACTTGCTTGCCAAGTATTAAAATATTCTCCTTTTTTCATTTCATTAGAAAAATTGTTATATGTGCCAATTGGTCGATTGAAAACTAAAAGCCAAAACAAAATGCTTCAACTTTTCAGAAAGATTTTTACCACTTAAGTATTAAAAAAATATTAATATAGGAATATGCTTAATTTTATTTAATACGAATTATTTATAATTAATAATTGTGTAAAAAAATTAATTTTTTAAATACAATTTTAATATATAAAAAAAATATGTTGCATTGTTAGGCAAGTTCAATGATCCACTTTGAGTTTTTGAAAAGTATTTTCACTTTAATGCTTTGAGTTGATTCATTTCCCCCAATATCAAAAAAGTGTGCCCCATAATCTTCTTTAGTAAGTAAGCAGTCTTAGTTAACTTGGTAGCCAATTTCTTTGGGGGGAATATCTGTGAACATATTATTTATGATTACAAAACATCAACTTCCATTATTTATTTTCTTATAGGAAACTAAATTTTTAAATATATATTTCATATGAAAAATTAACATTATTTATGATTATGAAAGAGAAGATGGTGACATACATGATCAACATTAATTTCACAAAAAGGAACGCAAGTTTTGCGTGGGTCACCTTTTAAAAAAAAACAAAAGCAATACAATTCTATGATATATGTAAATGATATTATCTCTTTTTTTTTTTCTATTTTATAATTTATATTATATTAATATTTGTAAATGCATGTTAAATAAAATGTATTTTTTTTATGGATATAAGAGGATTTTGAATTAAGTTAGATTCAAATCTTAAAACTTTTATTGAGAACCTGATGAATCTTCATATAAAAAAAAAATTATGCATCAAAATTTCATGAATAACGGGACAAATAAAAAAATAGAGACGCTGTAATGATTTTATATATTATTTTTATATGTAATAACAAAGGATTATTTTTTCTGTTCACAAAATCAAAAATTGATATCTTTGTTAAAGAACGTCGAACCCATTTGAACATCACAAACCTGGTTGAGAGAGACAATTTGCTATTTACTGATCCTGACTCAAAATTTGATTAGGTATTGCTTTTGGACCCCACTAATCACATGATATATAGCCTCTATACCTATACTTTTATACTTTATTCTCTACCACCTTTAATTTATTCTTTTAAAAATGTCATTTAAAAAAAGGGTTTTATAATGTATAGACATAAATAAATGCTTCGACTCCTCAAATTAATTACCATCTAAAAATTTAAAAATTACTGTTTTAATTTAGATAGAATAAGATAAATGATTAAAAATTTCGAATTTAGAACTAATTAAGTAAACGTAGATAACCTTATAAATTGAATCAAACTAATTAACTAGCGTTGCATGAATGCTTTTTTATTTGGATGCGGGATTTAAAATAAACATATGTGAAATATAATTATGGGTATATTTGATATATTGATAGCGCATAAATTCTGTGCACCATCAAGTAATTATAAATTATCATCTCATTAAATAATAAAATAAAAAAATGTTAAAAGGACTTTTTAATAAATACATAAAAAATTAAGTTGTCAATCAATGATTGATAATATTATAATCATCGGACATTTATATACATAAATAGCGCAGACACATTGTTTTGTTGTCTTGAAGTTGGGTGAAGGTAATTGGGCAATGGCGTCCTGAGGTATATAATCTGAAAATGGTGTATCACTTTAGAAATAATTAGTTAATGCATGAAAATGAAATGAATGGTTTATAGCCATGTATCAGATATAGAGATAGCTGGCAATAATAAGTTGGGTATGGAAGCAGGGAGAAAAGCATGATCTATAGAGTGGAGTGATGGTGAAATGGTTGTGTTTGCTTTAGTGGACTAAAAAAAAAAAATCGTCATAAAAACTGTAGGGGATGGCGTCAAGATGAAGATTTCCTTTGGGCCTAATTAGCTAGCAGCTCACATGCTACGTTGCCACCAAATCGGGTGAAAAATATTGCGCCACCCCATCCAACTCACATGAACATTGCAAATACGTATCACCAAGTCTTCGACTTGACACACTGGGCCTTAAACAAATATTATTCCCAGTTCCGGATAGCCGTGTTTTTTTTAATAACAAAAAAAAAAAAATCTTAAATTAATTCAGCAGGTGTAGTTTCATATAAATTAATATTATATTATATTAAACAATAATTATAAAATATAATAATTTAATTTGAACCGAATTAAAGTTTTAGTTATTTAGTACTCTAACGTTTAAAGCCTAGTTATTTAGTTTTTAATTGTTTTAATTAAATATTTTATATAAAATAGTAAAAACCAATAATACAATTATATTAATATTAATTTTTTAAATAATTTTGTTAAATGAATTAATCTCAAGTTAATTCGTGACATCAATTCTTTGACACGAACTAAATTAATTATATTATATATAATAAACAGACTAGTGATATTAACTCAATTAACGCATTACATATAATAATAACAATAATATAAGGAAAACTTGTTCCGGCAAAACAGAAAAGCATTCCATGTGAGCCGGCCTTTGGTAGATGACTTGCGCCGCAAAACCAACATCTTTTGTAGATACTAAACGCGGTTCTTGCACTACCAAATACGGTGGCTACCAAATTGCACTCGCCGCTATACCCATGCATTTTATACTAGTGTGTTATGTAATATATGGTTTTGGTATTATTGATCATATATAAAATGACTTATCATAGAAAAAATATTAAAATCTACTTTAAAAAATAAAATAGGTGAAATTAAAAAAAAATAAAATATTGTATCAATCATATTAATATTTTTCGATATAATCAATACACATTAATATAATTCTAAAAACATAAGATGGTGCAATATAAATATCGTTTTGTTTTACAGTAAAATCGGTGCAATATTGATCGATATGGTCTTCACCGGTGGCTACACTAAGATATATATATTATGATGGTGGTGACTGCTATAAATTTGACGAGAAGGAAAGAAAATGATGAATGGATGAACAATTAAATCCGTCGGCCTGCATATTTTGGAGATGATTTTGGCTTTACAATTCTAGCAAGGCAATTTTATCTACCCATGAATTAGATATGATATTTACATTCTGACGTAAAGAAAACTGCTAGTGAGTTTATTAAATGGTTCTATTTTGTTGATTATGAGTCGAGCCTATTTTATTGTGCCCGATTGGAGGCACCGCATTCCCCCGCACACCTACATCATCAAAGTGTCAGTTCGTATCCAAATTAAGCCCTGAGAAGCCTTGCGTATGGTCCCGTAGCTTTCAGATTAGTTGGGCCTATGACCCATTTATTATTAGTTAGTGTTTAAAAAGGATGTTTTGATCCATGTGGGGTGACCGGTGCCTCAACTGTGCGAGTTTTAGAGGGTTTCGGCCTACGCCAGAAAACGTGTTTTTTTTTTTTTTTTAATTTGTGTTAGGTGCTGAATACAGGGATTAACTTTTTAGAAGTTGTTTACATTTTTTCTAAAATTGTGAAGAGTCAAATTTTTATAATTATTTAAAAAATAACAAAATAAAAACATAATTTAAAACTTATTATAAGATATTTAAAAAGTTTTTACTAGATTTTATCTTTATTTGATTATTTTAAAATATTTTATCCTTGTTTAAGTATATCTGAAATGAATTAATCCTTATTTGATTATTTTAAAAAAAATTAAAGAGTTTGGCTCAAATTTGAAGTGTTAATCTTTTTATTTGAGAAATAGACTATTTAAATACAAACTGAAAATTTAGGTGTTGCACATTATAATAAATTGCTTAAAATATTTTATATATTAGAAGGAGACACGAGTATGGTTTCTTGGTTCCACCTTACCTTGGTCATTACAGCACCAGTATATGTTGTTGGATGATGCGGGCAACCGTATTATTTATAGCACAAATGAACTCACTCATCGTCCAAGGAGAGTGAAAGTTTTGTACGCAAAAGACTTTGGGAAGATTGTCGGAAAACTAGCAATATAGATCGTGAATTGACTACTGGGGAATATCCCAAATTTGTTATCATGTATGATTCATTGTCTTCTCATCTTGATTTTGTATGTAATTCGGAGCATTGACTTTGATTTGGTATTTTGTTGGCACTTGAAGTTATCAGTTTCTCATATTATATATTCTATCAGACCACATGTAATTTTCATAAAATAATTTATGCATTTTATTATAATTTTTTATATTATAACATAACTTATGTTATATAAAATTTTCATATGTAATTTTGTATAGTATTTGATATTAACCGGTGACATATCCCAAATTAAATGATTCTCTGGCATCCGACATGTGGAGGGTCATTTTCTTTGCCTCCCATCATTCGCAGTTCACTTCCGATCTCCACCAGCTCTTTCATTCATTAGTCTTTACGAAACAAGGAACCATAAAAAAATGAAAAACAAAAATCTGGTAATGGAATTTCATTAATTAGCATAGTCATGTTTCCTACAATATTAGTTCCCAGTTCTAAGTCTACTCGTTAACCTAGGACTTGTCTCCAAATGCATAACATGCAGTTTAGAGTATGCTACATCAAAACTCTGGGATCCATCAATGGATGCTATCTCTCTCTTCCCACCAAAATGATCCAATCTCAGGAGGTCTGGGAAAGAAAATACAAAACAAAAATGAGACGTTTAAAGACTCTTACTATTACTTCAAAAGAACAGAATAGACTGTTAGTGTTACTATTACTCGTCCCACTGGTCCTAGATATAAAACAGGTAAACCATGTATGATCAGAAATGAAAGGCAATATTGATAAGAAAAATAAGTTATTGGTAATTTACTACCAAAAACATCTCAAGAGGTTGATGAGAAAATGAAACAAGTAGTTTTCTGGGTCCAGCAAGTCCCGTCGAACCAGTCTTTCTAAGTTGAGGTTTCGCGGTAGAAGATCGCTGTAATAAAGCAACGTTGTGAACGAGGCCGTTGGTTCACTCACTAGCGTTGTTACTAGAATTGCTGCCGACCGTACCATCAATGTCATCACAGACTGCAACAAATATATATCACTAAGATTATCCGCTGGGAAACTTGATTCAATGGCAGATGATAATACATATATACACATTTGTTAGAGCAGTTTTAAGAAAACTCTCACTCAAATTCGGTACAAAAATTGAAAACAAAACAAATAAAAACAAAGAAAGGAAGAGTGCATTACGCCATTACCATGATTTTACAGCGTCGAAAAAGCGGTGGAAATTTTGTCCAACGATTGTGGTAAAGTGAAGAAGAGATTGAAGGTTGAATTAAAAATAGACAATGGGTAAGTGTAGTGGATCGAAGAGAAATGAGAAAATGTGGTGGTTGATAAACAACTGATGAAATCGTAGCTGCCAATCTTCAGCTGATGTTCTTACCTACCCTTCTCTCAGGGTCAAATCCGCTGCCAAACTGTTAAAATGGCTTATATAGTAATGCTACGACTGAGGAGCCAACGCAAGCTCCTGGATTAATAGTAGAAAGCCCAAATGACAGGGGCCTCGATGTTTTATGCGTATGTTCTGTTGCCAGTGAACTTTTTCGATTTCATAAACATAAAAAAGTTGATTTAAATTCACCTTCTCGTCGGCTTGCTTGTATTTACTTCCTGATTCGGGGGGTTTATCAGAATCCCTTTAAACAAGGGGCTAACACATGGTTTTAATTCTCGGAGAATGTTGATCTTTTTTTTTTTGAGAGATTTGTCCTGATTTCATGTTTCTCAGTCCAATAAGTAGTGGGAGTGTTACCGACTAATGAGTTGATAAACATTCAAGTATGGATTAAGTTTAATCTTTTCATTAAATAAATCATCTTAATCAAATAAATTATCATCGACTCAACTTAATTCCATCGCATATCTATTTAGTTTTATTCAATTAAATTTTTAAAAATGTTGACACAAATTGTGTGTTTAAAAAATGTGATTACTACTAAGGATTATTAATACTTATTTTCAACGTTAATTCCATTATAAAAATAAATTAATCGGAAAGAAAAAAATTAATTATTGAAGAAAAGAAGTTTTAAAATCTAACTAGACTTTCAAACCGAATGAGATTCCATCAAATGGGTCATAAAATAAAAATTCCTTGTTAAGCTGACAAAACTGAGTGGAGCCCATGGTTTTTGCAGTGAAATCTTTAATTTCATTTCACTTTTCACCTATAAGACAATATCTTCCATCTCGAGGTTATAAGAATTGTCGCTTGTCAAATGGCACTTAGAATTTAAGAAGAAACTGCTACATGTAACCGTATCTGGATTGGTTAACTTCCATCTCGAGGTTATAAGAATTGTCGCTTGTCAAATGGCACTTGGAATTTAAAAAGAAACTGCTACATGTAACCGTATATGGATTGGTTAACATTTTTTAAATTTAATTTATAACTTAAAATATAATTTGCTACATATTCCTTTTTTTAAATGATATTTGTGTTATTTTTTAGTATTTATATTTAATAAAAGTTATATATTTAGACGTAACTATATTAATTCTTTAGTGTTTAATTCGAGTTATAGAGTTTGATGAAAATCAATTGTTAATATTAGGTTTTGGATTTTTTAGGATCTTTTAAAAAATTTAGTGTTAAATGTGAACTTTTTTAATTTTGTATTTAATTTGTAAAATACAGCCTTACGAATGTGATTTAATGTTAATTTGATGAAAGTTCATTGCTAACATTATTAGCTAATTATATTTTTTTATTAAATCAATTCCAAAACTTGTATTAAACACTAAAAAATTAATATTGTTATCTTCCGTCTTAGAATTAAGTGACCCGAATCCTTATTTAAATAAAATACAGTTGGTAAAATAAAATAAAAGTAAAATCCATATAGAACTTCTTTTATTTTAAACCTTATTAAACTCTATCTATTTGATATTGATTAGAATAAGGTGTTTCAATCTTACTACACTTCTATTAGAATATGGTTTTACAAGGCTATAAATAGACATAGTCTACTTCCCTTGTAATAATTCGAATTCAACATAGTAAATTTTCTTCTCCTCTGCTGCGTGTTCATTATTTTTATTTCTCTCTTCTTTGTAATATTTTGTCACTATTGACATTCTATTTATTTTACATTCAGTATAACATTTGTCAAATATATGTATCATATTAGACCAAAAAATAACACATAAACTTGTCTTTTTTTTTTAGATAAAACACATATCTTTTAAAATAAAGTTCAAAATTTTCCTATAAAACATAAAATAAATGCTAAAAGAGAAAAATAAATAAAACGAATAACTAAAATAATTTTTTTTAACTAAAACTAGTGACTAAAACGAGTACACAATCATATTGTTGTTAGCTAAATTAATGTTGAGTGATTAATTTGGATAAAAAAAGTTTAGGTCCTAAAGTAAAAATTATTGTCAAATTAAAAGACTAATTTGAAAAAACTTCAAGCCCTCAAATTAAAATAATAGTTAAGTTCAGGCCCTAACTTATACATTTGTTTCTTTGCTATTTCCTATGGAAGGAATCATATTTCATTTTCCTCACAGTTTCCAATCCATGCGATACTCAAAAGTGGAAAGGAGCCTTCGTTTACCTGTTACAGTGTTGACTTCTGAAATTTCATCAGAAGGAAAATGTTGAATTCTAAAGACGCGTACCAACGCTGTCGAAGAAATGAATACCGTAGTGACCTCAAGATTGAAACTTAAAACAATACTGTAACTAGAACAGAATGTCTAAGCCTAGATAGTCACTACAAGGTAATCGATTTAATCCCCAAGCTTAACCGATTAATGGGTAATAAACGAAGACAACTGATTTTCCTTATCAGCTCCTTCACTTGCATTATATGTGTTAGCTCATCAGGTGTAGAGACAGACACATTAGCAGCAGGTCAAGAGCTGAAGGATGCAGAGTCGGGGTATCTGGTCTCTGCTGGCGGTGTAATAGTCCGGTTTACACCCTAGTCGGAAAGTGGTTTCGGGACCACAAATCCGAGTCCGTATAATATTTTTATAATATTTTCTGTGCCGTTAATATGTGATTAAGCATGTGTTAAATTTCCGTAAGTTAATTTGTCCGTCTGTGTGTTTAATTTGACAAAAGGATGAAATTGCATTAAATGTGAAAGTTGTATGCTATTTATTAAAGTATCAAAGTGTTGTGGCTTTGTAAAAATGGAGGCCTTATATGGAAAATAAGCCATCATTGAGATAGTGGATGATAGAATGTCTTAATAACCTTAGTATTAATTTGTCTTATATGTTTAATGGATGGGCAATTTAGTAATTGAATAAATAACATTATATTAATGAAACAAAAGATGAGTGTTCATCTTTTATTTTCTCTACTTTGGCCGAATATCAAAAAGAAAAAGAAAAGAAGAAGAAAGCAAGGTTTCGGTTAGGTTTAAGCTTAATTCAAGGTTAGTTTTTGATCCGTTTTTGATAATTTCCACGTTTTTGCAATCGTTGCTTTGAGAGCTATCAAGCCCATGTTTTAATTTGATGAATTGATGATGTTTGTGTGAGATGCCATTGATGATATGTCAAGCTTTTTGATGATTTTTGGTGTTAAATGAAAGATATGAGCTAGATGAACATACTTTGTTCTTGAATTTTTGATGAATTTAGCTAAATAGGGCTAAATTGAGAAAATGGTAAATTAAGGGACTAAATTGAAAATTTGATGAAAAATGTGGCCTTGTATGTGATGTATATGTATTCGGCCAAGCATGTATATGTGTGGATTTTTTGAATTTGATGTTTTGTGAAAAATGGACTAGATTGATAAAATGTACAAATGTGAGGGCTAGATTGTAAATAGTCCAAAATGTGTATCTTTGGATTGAATTGAATGAGCTATTGAATAAAAGGGTTAATTCTGAATATGTTTAGATCAAGAGCCGAGGAAAACAGATTTAGATCGCGGAAAGCGAAAGTAACCGAAAGTAAGTTTTCATTCGATAAACCGAATCCGAGGTAAGTCACTATGCAAATAAATGTATATGTATGTAATTATAATTGTTCATATGATTAATGTTGGTGATGAATGCCTATGAGAAGTTCTGCATATAAATTCCGAGAAAAGTTCGATATAGTGACTAAGTCTGAGAAGTCCCGTATGAACCTAGGAGTCGATAGGATTAGCTATGTCATGACATAGGTATCTATTCTGTTTTATCATGTAAGACCACGTCTGGGACGTTGGCGTTGATTTGAGATTTCGTGTAAGACCTCGTCTGGGACGAAGGCAACGATACGAGCTTTATGAGTAAGACCACGTTTGGGACGTTGGCATCGATATGAGCTTTACGTGTAAGACAATGTCTGGGACATCGGTATCGTATTGATTCGTGTAAGACCCTGTCTGGGACAGTGGCATCGATATCCGAGTGCATGTAAGACTTCGTCTAGGACGTTGGCATTGTACGACTATTACGGGCTTTTTGAGTATCCTACTAAATTCCTAGTGGTTCAAAGGGTGAGTTTGTGATACGAATTACAAATTCGAGCTATAAACAATTAGGTGATATTAAATCCGATTCAGGCACATTGATTATACACTATTTGTGTATATAAGGTAAGCATCTAAGTGATCTTACTATGATGAGATGTATATAGAATTTATGATATGATAAGAATTGTTTTGGCTAGATGAGCTATATGTTTATATGATTCTTGAATGGTGAAAATGGCTAATGTGGTTAGAATTGTGTGAATCAAAGTAAATAAGTGAGAGTTTGCTAAGTGATTGATATGTGCCAATGTATTTATTTGCATATATGCCTTCCATATCAAGTTTATTTGTATATGACTTACTAAGCTTTTGGAAAGCTTACTCTGTGTATGTTTTCTCTATTTTATAGGTCGTCAAAGCTACTGAAGGCTCGGGACCGTCAAGGATAAATCATCACACTACTAAACTTATTTTGGTACACTTTGAAAATGTATATGGCTAGATATGGCATGTATAGGCTAGTCATTGGTATGAATTGTTATGTGAACTTAGCCATGTGATTTGGCTAGTTATGTTTTGGTAATATGCTTAAAGGAATGTGATATGTGAAGTTGTTTTGGTAAGATTAGTTGATATATGAAATGGTTATGATATGGTAAGTATATAGATGAATGGTGTTTGGGCATAATTGTGATTTGGTCATGCAAATTGG
This sequence comes from Gossypium sturtianum, assembly GCA_025698515.1. Taxonomy (NCBI): domain Eukaryota; kingdom Viridiplantae; phylum Streptophyta; class Magnoliopsida; order Malvales; family Malvaceae; genus Gossypium; species Gossypium sturtianum. The sequence continues at coordinate 160,000,942 of CM046955.1, read as the reverse complement.
TATGTTGGAATTGGTTTTGAATGTAAAGGTAGAATGGATATGGAACGTATTATTGTGTGATTTTCTTAGTTGTCAAATATGCATGATTTGGGATGGCTATTTGGTATATTTTAGTGGTTATATGTGAATGAAATGGGATGATAGATGTTGCTTGTAGGTTGACCCTTATGGGTGGCATTTTGGCCTTGTAAATGGCCTATAATGTCACACGATTGTGGCACACGGGCGTGCCTAAGACCGTGGTTGAATTGGCAGAATGTAGCTTATATAGCACACGGCCTCGACATGGGCGTGTCAGCTGGCCGTGGTGTACAAGTCAGTAGCTAGCTAAGAGCACACGGCCATGGCACACAGGCGTGCTTGGTGGCCGTGTTGGAAAAGTCAGTATATGGTCTGGTAGCACACGGTTATGGCACACGAACGTGCCTAGTGACCATGTTGATATAGTCAGTATATAGACACGGAGGAACACACGGGGGTGTCTAGAAGCCGTGGAGGGCACACGGTCTCCTACCACGGGCGTGTCTCCCTTTAAAGTTAGAAAAGTTTTTAATTTTCATGAAATTTCATATGTGTTTCAGTTTAGTCCCAACTCGGTTTATATGCATGCTTTGGGTCTTGATGACTCATCTAAGGGACACTATGATCGTTAATGATGAATGTAATGTATGAAATGTTATGAAAGTTTCCGATCTGTCTGGTAATGCTCCTAACCCTAGTCCGGTGTCGGTTACGGGTTAGGGGTGTTACATTTGGTTGGTATCAGAGCTACGGTTTAGTCGATTCTCGGACTAACGTAGCGTGTCAGAGTCTAGCTATACATGCCATATTTCTGAATTGTGATAGTGTGATGAATCCTGGCGTATAAAATGTGATTTTCGTATAGTAATGGATTCTGAAAGAGCTGTAGCTGACGACGCAGAAAGCAATACGCCTGATCCTGCGCAAAGGACAGCGCCCTCTAATTCGAGACCGGCTACTAGCGGTCCTGGGGAAGAAGCTAAACAAGCTTTCTTCCAAATGATGAGTGAGTGGTTCACTCAGTTTGTAAAGAATAACCCGACTGTTTCACAACCTCCGCCCCCGGGTAATCCCCCTCAGACATCAGTTGTGTCTCCGGCGATGGGTGTAAATCTGTTGAATAAGCCTCCGGTTGATAAGATTCGCAAGTATGGGGCTGAAGAATTCCGAGCTACTAATGATGATGGTGCTGAAAAGGCTGAGTTTTGGTTAGAGAATACGATTCAGGTATTTGACGAAATGTCTCTAACTCCGGATGAATACATAAAGTGTGTTGTATCATTACTCCGAGATGTAGCTTATCAATGGTGGAAAACCCTAATTTCTGTTATTCCGAAAGAGTGAATTACATGGGACTTCTTTCAGAGCGAGTTTCGAAAGAAATATATCAGTGAAAGATTCGTTGATCAAAAACGGAAGGAATTTCTGGAACTAAAACATGGCCGAATGACTGTTTCAGAATATAAATGAGAGTTCGTGAGACTGAGTCAATACGCTCGAGAATGTGTATCATCTGAAGCTATAATGTGCAAAAGATTTGAAGACGGACTTAATGAAGACATTCATTTGCTGGTTGGTATTTTAGAAATAAAAGAGTTCGTTGTACTCGTTGATCGAGCTTGTAAAGCTGAGGCACTTGGGAAAGATAAAAGAAAAGCTGAGTCTGATACTCGAGATATGAAAAAGAGATTTCAGAGTAAATCATTTCAGTCTACTCTGAAAAGATTCCGAGATAATCAAAGTCGTTTCAGAGATAATGTGAGATATTCGAACAGAAATCAATCTAGACCGCAAATGAGCTCCAAAGCTCCAGCAACTTCGGTGGCAAGTGTTGGAAACATACGATCCGAGAAACCTGAATGTAAACATTGTGGAAAAAGGCATCTGGAAAGCTGTGGATTAAATCATAGAGCTTGTTTCAGATGTGGATCACTTGATCACTTTATCCGTGATTTCCCTGAGTCGGTCGAGCGTAGATTGCGAGAGACCGAGATCTGATAATGCACCTGTGAGAGGTAGATCATCGAAGAACGTAAGAAATGTCAGTGGTAGTCAGAGAACTATGAGAGAAAATGTTGTAAGATCTGAAGCTAGAGCGCCTGCTAGAGCGTATGCTATCCGAGCTCGTGAGGAAGCTTCATCGCCTGATGTTATAACTGGTACTTTTACTCTTTATGATACTTCTGTGATTGCTTTGATAGACCCTGGTTCCACGCATTTATATATATGTATGAATTTAGTATTCAGCAAGACTTTGCCTGTAGAGTCTACTGAGTTTACTATAAAAGTATCGAACCCCTTAGGTAAAAGTGTCCTTGTTGACAAAGTATGCAAGAATTGTCCGTTAATGTTTCGAGATATCTATTTTCCTGCTGATCTGATGCTGTTGCCATTTGACGAGTTCGATATTATTCTGGGTATGGATTGGTTGTTTTTGCATAATGCTGTTGTGAACTGTAAAAGAAAGACTATTGATTTGAGATGTTCGAATGATGAGATTGTACGAATTGAATCTAATGATTTGAGTGGATTGTCTCTTTGTGATAATCGCTTTGAAAGCTCAAAGTTATGTGAAGAAGGGATATAAGGCATATTTTGCTTATGTGATTGATTCAAAGGTATCCGAAAAGAAAGTTGAATCAGTGCCTATTGTCTGTGAGTTTTCTGATGTGTTTCCTGAAGAGTTATCGGGTTTACCTCCGATACGTGAAGTTGAATTTGGTGTTGAGTTGTTGCCTGGTACTACGCCTATTTCGATAGCTCCGTATAGAATGGCACCAATAGAATTGAAAGAGTTAAAGTCACAGTTGCAAGAGTTGTGATAGAGGGTTCGCTAGGACCGAAGTTTCTCACCTTGGGGTGCTCTGCATTCGTTTGTGAAAAGAAAGATGGCACGATGAGAATGTGCATTGATTATCGTCGGTGAACAAGGTGACTATAAAGAACAAATATCCGTTGCCCAGAATTGATGATTTATTTGATCAGTTAAAAGGAGCTACTGTGTTTTCCAAGATTGATCTGAGATCAGGATATTACCAGTTGAGAGTGAAAGATTCAGACATTCCGAAAACTGCATTCAGAACAAGGTACGGGCATTATGAGTTCTTAGTTATGCCATTTGGATTAACCAATGCTCCTGCTGTTTTTATGGATCTGATGAACAAAATTTTCAGACCGTACCTAGATCGATTTGTTGTCGTATTCATTGACGGGGCCCATTTTTTGGGAGGCCGGGGCCCATGCCACCCCCCGGCTTCGCCCCTGAGTATAAGCATAGCAAAGCTTCCTTTAAAAGTTTGGAGAATATTCCAATCTGAGCCTTTATGATTGCAATGCCAATTGCTCTAACGATTGTTCTTGTGTCGCATTTGCTTATGATGACCGAACCGCCAGTTGCGACGTCTGGAGCAGAGGACTGAGTTCCATAAGCCACCCCATTTTTTATAAAGAAACGACACAGCTCTACTTCATGCTTGCGGACAATTCGAGTGGTAAGTTCATGCTCAGATAATTATAAATTTTCTCCCATTCAACGATCAATATAATCTTTGTTATACACATGTTGGGTCCTTTCACAATTTAGGATTCAAATGACCATCTTTGTTCAAATTATAAAATTTTCTATTTTGTTTTCTTTTGCAATATTTATCACAACACCATAATATTTATGGCAACCATAACTGCGGTGAATATCATACAATCGAAAATATTTTCCTGACTAGTAAACAAATGTTCTTTCAAGTTGAACATCGAATTTTCATCTCCTGGTGTTGAGAACTGCTGGAAGTTAGAATTTTAGAAAGAAACCAAGCATTTAAGTACTTTAAAATGGTTGTAGATTATGGAACATGAGGATTTTACTTTCTTGTTAATGTAGAATTGGACAAACCAATATTCTTGGTGGTTTCACTGGTTCTAGCCTTGGGCTTTCCCTCAACTATGTTTCTTCTCATAGTAAAAGAACTTATAAGGTCGAAAGGTAAAGTTTTCAAGGCTAATTTCAATTACTCATCCATTATTTCTCAGTATTGATCTTATTAAAGCAATATGCACACAGTGGATGAAACAGTAGTAGAGATGTTATTAAATGAGCTAGGAGCCAATGGCAGAAATAAAGAGGGCAAGACAAACCGGGAGTTGCAATTTTTCAGCCTTGAAACAATTGCACATGCCACGAACAACTTTGCAGCCACAAATAAACTTGGAGAAGGTGGATTTGGACCCGTTTATAAGGTATGCTCAACAAAGTCCTTGAGCTTGTTAGATGCTGAGAATTACTAGTTAGTTATAGAACTGTCACTTTTGGACACAACCCAATCACACAATAGGACACACAAAAATACAAACACGACATAAGTACTTGAACATATCAAAATTCAGATAGCTACTAACATGAAAAGTAAATAACACCGATACGATACAAATACATGAATGACCAATCTAATTAGCTATTAACTTGATTCTTCTGGTTAAGGGGAAGTTACACAGTGGTCAACAAATAGCAGTAAAAAGGCTTTCAAGCAGCTCTGGGCAAGGACTGAAAGAGTTAAAAAATGAAGCCCTTTTGATTGCTAAACTGCAACATACGAATCTTGTTAGGCTTGAAGGTTGCTGCCTTGAGAAAGAAGAAAAGATGCTAATCTATGAGTACATGCCCAATAAAAAGCTTGGATTTCTTCCTCTTTGGTTAGAATAATAAACACTCAAAAACAACTTCTTCTTTTTTTAATCATCATCCAGTGAGTTTTGCTTCTTTTCTTTGTTGAATGCATTCATCTATTTTAATTACTATATAATCTGCAAATTAACAATCTATCTTAATTAGATGCTGAAAAAAAGAACGTTTCGGATTGGAAAAAACGATATAACATCATTGAGGGTGTTGGTCAAGGGCTTCTTTACCTTCACAAATATTCAAGATTGAAAGTTATCCACAGAGACCTCAAGGCTAGCAACATTTTACTTGATGATGACATGAATCCCAAAATATCAGATTTTGGCTTGGCTAAAATTTTTGGTCATCACGACTCTGAAGCAAACACCGAGAGGATAGTTGGAACGTAGTAAGTACATACATACATGTAGATTGCATCTACCACTAGCAAACATGCCAAAGGCCGATCAAATTAATGAGGATAAGTCAGTTTTCAACCTTTAAGGATTATACTTCATATCCCTATCTAAATATGTGTTGGACGCAAATATTTTAAGATAAATGAAGGATCTAAGCTTCAAACCCTTTTCTTTTTATTTATTTATATTTTTAATGCAGTGGATATATGTCTCCAGAGTATGCAATGGATGGCATTTACTCTACGAGATCAGATATGTTCAGTTTTGGGGTTTTATTGCTGGAGATAATAACTGGCAGGAAGAATAATAGTTTCCATAGTCTCAGTGGACCTCTCAGCCTTGTAGCATATGTAAGTGCAGCAAAATCATACGATTTTTTTCCCCCTTTTTTCATAAGATTAAATGTTTAGACTGAAATATTAAATAAGCTCATTAAATATCTTTAAAATTTTAGAAATAACCTTGATCATTTTTAGCTCATAACAAGCAAATTAACCTCATTTGCTGATATAAGAGAAGTCATGTCATGTAAGCACTGTAAGGTATTTATAAGAAATCTGGGATTATTTCAGGCATGGGAGGCGTGGAATGAGGGCAGAGCTTTGCAGCTAATTGATCCGTCATTAGGCGAGTCGTATCCAAAGGATGAAGTGATGAGATGCATACATGTAGGTCTCCTATGCGGACAAGACAACCCAGTTGATAGACCAACCATTCTAGATGCCTTATCCATGATGTACAGTGAAGGCAATCAACTACCTACGGCCAAACCGCCAGCATATTACTTTTCCAGGAGCAGGGATGAGCCAGAGATAGTGGAATGCGAGTTGCAGATTTTTTCACCAAATAATCTCTCAATTACAGAGATGGAAGCCCGATAAGAAGATGAACTTTGTATTTATCATCCCGCAAACCAATTTAGAGACTAAATAAAAAGATTGCAAGTATGGAAATTTCTTTTTCCTAATATTTATTGTTTGCTACGAATAGATGAGCTTCCCTAATATTGAAGTAGAGGTGATCTTATATTTATCATTTGAAATAAAAACTATCTGAATTTATAATAAAATAATTAAGGTTCAAAAGAAAATTTAGAATTTAAATCTATTAAATATATGAATTTATTACTAGAATTTATCATTATGCTTTGAATTTATTAATGATTTATCCTTTAAATTATATCATTTTCTTACTTTTTTTTTACCTACATTGCTACTTATGTTTAGCTCCGGTTTAACCCTTCAAGTTGACTTGTGATATAGTTTTTCCTAAATAATTTTATAAAATTATTGTCGTAACCATTTTTTTTGATAAAACAGTAAACGACGCGGTCGACTCGATTTTTTTGAAAATGAAAAGGAAGGGAGTCACCACCGATCTTTATTTGGGTGTGATCAGATCACCTTTGTTTTAATAAAACGTCTCGATTTATTAAAACGATACTTTTGGTTTACGAAAAGTTGAGAAAAATGGGTTCGGAAGTCTATTACGTGCGAGGAAGGATTAGCACCCTCGACACGCCCGAAATTGGTACCCAATTGATTGATCGACGTCCTAATGTTGAAAACTTTGGAATGATTTGGAAATAGATACTTTTTATTTCTAACACTTGAAGGAATTGGAAGAGACGTTAAGGCTATCTTATTTTCGAAGAGATAAAACATCATGTCCAGTAAGCTAGGGCGCAATACTTTAGACTCCCGAAGCTAAGCTCGCCTTAGTTTTATATTTGAAGAAGATCTTCCGTCATTTGTCAAACGAGAAATCAGAACCCAGTAAGTTAGGGCTCGTTTTCTCGAAGGTCCAAATTAGGAATATTGCCCCTATTTTAATAGAAAAAGAAACTTATCCGAAGTATCTAGATGTCGAGTCCAGTAAGTTAGGGCGCGAAATTTCGAATATCCGAGATTAAGTATTTTGTTTATAACTTATATAGCGATTTCAAAAAGGATATTCCGTTATTTAGATTAAACGAGAAAAATCGGAACCCAGTAAGTTAGGGCTCGACCTCCTCGAATCTTTAATACGAAATATTGATTATTATAAAACTGGTGCATCGAGAAAAATTAATATGAAAATACGACGTTATGCGTGAAAATAATATAATAATAAAATAACGATGATAAAAATAATAATAATAATAACGGTAGTAATGGTGGCAATTAACAAATGAAATAATATATAAAATTAATAAGGATACATATAAAAAATAATAATATAATAATAGTAATAATAATGATAATATAACGATAAAAATAAATAATGAGGATGAAAATAACAAATAATAATAATAATAATAAATAAAATAATAATATTAGTAATAGTAATAATAATAGTAGAAGAATAAAATAATAATAACATATAATAATAATTATAAAAAGGTAATGAAATTTAAGGGTAAAATAATTAAAATAATAAAAAGGACTAAAATTGAGTTAAAGCGTTTTTTTTAGGAAAAAATGAAATAAAATAAAATAGCAAGGAAGGGCTAAATTGTATCGCGCACATACAAGGAGGGACCAAATAGGCAAAATTCCCTACCTTGCGAAACATGCAACTGACGCGGACCAAAATGAAACAAACACGAAAGTTGTGGGGCAAAATTACAAAGCCAAAAGAAATGAATGGTATTAATTGAAAAATGGTGAAAAAGCGGAGGGGAATTTGCGCATAAATATCCTCTTTTTCGGCAAAACACGCGGATCTTGGCAAAGCGGGTCGGATCGGGTCGGTTTGCATGAAGCGCGCGCCGTTTTGGGGTTAAAAGACCCAAGCCAAAACGACGCCGTTTTATTCCTTTATAAAATCAAATTTTTTGTTTTTTTTTCATTCCTGCAAAGTCTTTTTAAAAAAAACAAAGTTTTCTTTTTCTTTTTTTCATTCAACTCTCTCTGCAGGTCCGAAGAGAGGAGGAGATTCCGGCTAGGCTCGCCCGAGCTCCGTCATGCACACATGAGTGCACGTGCATGTGTCGGAGCCCCAAAAGGTAAAACTTTTATTATTATTTTTTTAAAATATATATATATATATATGGTAGAGAAACAACACAAAAAAACTTCGAAAATGAAAGGAAAAAATCACCTCTCGCCTCAGTTTCGATTTTTTTAGTAGATTTCTAGGGTTTTTTTGCTTTCTTGTGTTTAATCTGCTTGCTGTTTTTGATTTTTTTCTTTGTTTGAATCTATTTTTTTATATAAAAGAGAAAAAAAAAGAGCCCTTTTACAATGGTTTGAATCGGCTTATATAGCCATCTTTCTTGCTTTCTGTCTATTCCTTTTTAATGCTTGCAGGCTTGGGCGGTGCTGGGCGGTAGACAAGACCACGGTGGCAGGCAAGTGGCTATTGGCAGGTCGGTAAGGCAGACAAGTGGGCTGCGGCGCCGAAGGCTAGGGTTTCAGCTTTTCTGAAACCCTAGTTTGACTATTGGGTAATTGGGCTAGGGGTGAATTGGGCTTTAATGGGTTAGGTTAATTTAGTTTGGGTTTTGTTTTGTTGGGTTTAGGCTTGGGTAATGATAAAATGGGCCATTCGGGTTGGGTTTTATTTGGGAAAGGGGGCAAAATTTGGGCTACAACAGCTGCCACTCTTTGTTCATTGTCGTGTAACGGGAATGAAGCAAAGACTTTCAAAGGACTAATTTTGCCCGGTCTTATTGAGTCTTGACTTCTTGGGTGCTCTTCCATAGGTAGCTTCATTCCTGGCCACAGCATCTTGTCGCTTTGGTCCACCCTATCGCTACAACTTCAGAGGCATAGGATTCTTCATTTTTAATCCGCTCCTTCGATTTGCTCTCGCAACATCGGGAATTGCCAAGTCTGCTAACCTCAATCTGATCCCTACAAACTTAGGGATCACCCGTGATGTCTTCGATCTACTTCCCGCAACTTCGGGAGCGTCAAATCCGCTTATCTTCAATCGATCCCCGCAAACTCGGGGACCATTAGATCGATGTCTTCGATCCGCTTCCTACAACTTCGGGAAGGTCAAATCTGTTATTTTCAATCGATCCCCGCAAGCTCGGGGATCACTAGACTGATCGATCTTGATCCGCTTCTTGCGGCTTCGGGAAGGTCAAATCGCTATTTTCAACTCGATCCCCGCAAGCTCGTGGATCACTAGACCGATGTCTTGATGCGCTTCTGTAACTTCGGGAAGGTCAAATCGCTATTTTCAATCGATCCCGCAAACTCGGGGATCACTAGGTGATGTCTTCGATCCGCTTCCCGCAACTTCCGGAAAGTCAAATCTGCTATTTTCAATCTGATCCCTACAAGCTCGGGGATCACTAGACTCGATGTCTTGGCCCGCTTCCTCGCAACTTCGGGAAGGTCAAATCGCTATTTTAAATCGATCCCCGCAAACTCGGGGATCACTAGGTGATGTCTTCGATCGCGCTCTGTAACTTCGGGAAGGTCAAATCTGTTATTTTCAATCTGATCCCTGCAAACTCAGGGATCACTAGACTGATGTCTTCGATCTGCTTCCTGCAACTTCAGGAAGGTCAAATCTGCTATCTTTGATCTGCTCCACTGCAAACTCAAGGAGACAGGATCTGCTATTCTTTAATTTGTTCTGCCATAGTGTCCTTTTGAGGACATAACCTGTAGAATGAGTACATGCTTATGCCCAATGATTAGGATGCCATGAGTATGATGAGTCAGAATGTTATGAGTGCGATTTCCCATTTGAGGTGTTATCATCTATTTATCCGTCACAGTTTCATCTTCGTTTCTCTTGCAGTAACCGTTTTCGTATGAATGACTTGCCCCTGTGGAAATTTCAAGGCCCCTTTCTTTGGAAGCCTTGGGACAGTGCTGCATTGACTTCTAACTATCTTCCCGAGAATCACAACTCCTACTCGAAGAGTACCCAACTTGGTTTGTTTTTGGATTCGTTCCACAGCGATTTAGGGTTTTTGAATCTTTCCTTGTCAAAAATTGGCCTGTCACCTTTCCTGGGTGACTAGGTAATTTTATTCACCGCCACGACGACATGAATCGGGCGAGGAAGTTTGAAGAAATGATTTCCATTAAGACCCCTCTTTCTCCAATGTCTTTAATCTATGTGCGTGGAAATTCTAAACAATTTTCTGTTTCAGTTTCTTGTTTTATCTTAGAGATTCCCAAAGTAATACGTAGAAATTTCTTTTGTGAAATTATTAGTTCATTAATTATTATTTCAATGCAACATGTTTATGAATGATGGGTAACAATAGATTGACTTCAAAGAGAGTTAAAATGAATTATCAACGATTTGATTGGGAACATATCCTTTTTACGAAAAAGAATCCAACAATAGTGAAAATGAGCAAGACATAAATCAAATGCCCTAGACACCGCCGATTGGGCTTCTATACAAGTTTCATTAAAAATTTGCTTTGAGCTTTAGCATGTGTTGAAGACTCAAAGTACTTTGTTGATTCCCAATATGTAACGTGCTTCCTCTTACTGTTGATTCTAGCTGGCTGCGAGATCGCCACGTGTCTATTCAAAATTTGAGCCGCCTTTTCGGGTTTTCAACTCAAAGCCCTTTGGCCCCAAGGCGCCCTCTGCGGGTTTTCACCTTGGCCTCTCCGTTTTTTTTTTTTAAGTCTCAAAGTGCCCTTTGGGGGTTTTCACCTTGGCCTCTCCGTTTCAAGCAAAGTACTTTTTAATCGAATCTGAGTTCACGGGATTGGGTAAGCTTTTCCCGTCCATTTCAATCAAAATCAGAACGCCTCCCGAGAAAGCTTTCTTCACCACATATGGTCCTTCCCAATTCGGCATCCATTTTCCTCTGTAATCTTTTTGTATGGGAAGGATCTTTTTCAGCACAAGGTCCCCTCATGGAATTCTCTTGGCGAACTTTTTGTCATAAGCTCGCATCATTCGTTTTTGGTACATCTGACCGTGACGAATAGCCCTCAATCTCTTTTCTTCAATTAAGTTCAACTGATCATATCGAGTTTGGATCCACTCAGCTTCATCCAGCTTTATTTCTGACAAAACTCGAAGAGAAGGTATTTCTACTTCAATAGGAAGGACTGCTTCCATCCCATAGACCAACGAAAAGGTGTTGCCCGGTAAAGTTTCGATCGATGTCCGATAAGCATAGAGTGCAAATGGTAACTTCTCATGCCAATCTCTATAGGTCTCGGTCATCTTCCCCACTATCCTCTTGATGTTTTTGTTGGCTGCTTCCATTGCCCCATTCATCTTTGGACGATATGGCGATGAATTGTGATGTTTGATGTTGAATTGGCTGCAAACCCCTGCTATCATGCTGTTGTTTAAGTTCAGTGCATTATCTGATATGATCCTCTCAGGCATTCCGTATCGACAAATGATCTCCTTTTTCAAAAACTGACTAATCGCTGATTTAGTGACATTAGCATACGAAGCAGCATCTACCCATTTTGTGAAGTAGTCGATAACCACAAAGATGAACTGATGCCCATTTGAAGCTTTCGGAGAGATTGGGCCAATGACATCCATGCCCCATATGGAAAATGGCTATGGAGAAGTCATAACATGCAAAGGTGACGGGGGCACATGAATCTTGTCTCAATAAATCTGGCATTTATAGCATTTCTTGGCATAGTTGATACAATATCCTTCCATGGTGGACCAATAATATCCAAACCTCATTATTTGTCCGCCATCGTGAAACCATTGGCGTGAGTTCCATGGACGCCTTCATGGACTTCTTCCAGATTAACTTAGCTTCCGGTGGCATCTACACATCATCGTGAGACTTGATCTTTCCTTTTCTTGTATAAGACCTCTCCGTCCGGGACGTAGTCACGAGCTAGTCTTCTCAACGTCCTTTTATCGTTCTCGCCGCTTGGTCCGGTATTTTCGCATTATTCTTCACGCATCGCAAGATATCGTGGTACCATGGTGGGCCGATTTTCTCCTCCTCCCGACATCGTAGCAATGGGTGGGGTCACGATGAATGCTCATTTGTATGGGTTTCATATCCTCATTTTCGTTTACTCGGACCATGGAGGCTAAGATGGCGAGCATCGACCATCGGTTTTTCGCCGCCTGCGGGTAAATAACGGAAAGTGACATCGTCGAACTCTCGATCAAATCTTGGGCGATCTTTTGTAGATGACCAGCTTTGGATCCTCGGTTTCCCATTCCCTTTTAATTGATAGATTATCGAAAGGAATCTCCATATACTTTTAATATTCTCGATTTTTGCGTTCGATAGCGGCGCGAAGACCCATGATGCAAGCTTCATATTCAGCCATATTATTATTAGTGCAATCGAAATCCGGTTTGCAAGTAAATGGATAATAGTCTCCTTTGGGGATATCGAAGCGCCGCCCAATTTCATTGCCCACGGCGTTTGATGCCCCGTCAAAATTTAGTTTCTAGGGATGGTTTTTGGTGGCACCTTCTCCAAACACCGCCGCCACGTACATCAAATCTTCGTTAGGGAAATCAAAGTCCAAAGGCTCATAGTCTTCAAGGGCTCTCTCGGCGAGAAAGTTTGCTATTACACTCCCCTTTTACCGCCTTTTGGTTCACATAGACGATGTCGAATTCAGGAAGCAGAATCTGCCATCTGGCCATCCTTCCATTCAAGGCGGTAAACTCCATCATATGTTTAAGAGGATCTAGCCTCAAGATGAGCCATGTCGTGTGATACAAAGACATATCGCCTCAATCTCCGAGTTGTCCAAATCAAGGCACAGATAATTTCTCGATTGGCGGGTACCTCGTTTCACATTTGATAAATTTTTACTAAGGTAGTATATTGCCTTTTCTTTCTTCCCCGACTTATCATGCTGACCCAGCATACATCCCATCGAATTATCAAGCACCGTCAAGTAAATGATTAATGGCTTGTCTGGTTGAGGCGGCGTTAGTACCGAGGCATGGGACAGGTATTGTTTTACCTTTCGAAGGTCTTCTGGCATTCTTCATCCCACGTGCCTAGGTTGTGTTTCTTGAGGAGACGGAATATGGGGTCACATCTCTCGGTCAGTTGTGAAATGAACCTGGCGAGGTAATTTAGCCTTCCTAAGAAACCTCTAACTTCTTTTTGGGTACGTGGTGGAGGTAATTCTTGTATGGCTTTGGCTTTATCCGGTCAACCTCAATCCCTTTTTCATTGACTATGAATCAGAGCAACTTCGGACCGAGCTTGAATGTACACTTTGTGGGTTAAGCTTCAACTGGAATTTCTCGGCCTCAAGAACAATTTTCTCAAGACTGCACATGTTTTTTCAGATTCGAACTTGGCGATCATATCGTCGACGTAAACCTCATTTTTTGTGCATCATGTCATGGAATAAGGTTACCATGGCTCTCTGATATGTCGCCCCCGTATTTTTTAGCCCAAATGGCATTACCTTGTAGCAAAATGTCCCCCACATGGTTATAAACGTTGTCTTGTCCATGTCCTTAGGATGCATCTTTATTTGGTTGTATCCCGAGAAACCATCCATGAAGGAAAACAATGAATAGCCTGCTGTATTGTCTACCAAGGTGTCGACGTGAGGCAACGGGAAATTGTCTTTTGGGCTGGCCTTGTTCAGGTCTCTGTAGTCCACGCACATCCGTACTTTTCCGTCTTTCTTGGAGACTGAGATAATATTAGCTACCCAATCCGAGTATTTAACTACTTGCAAGAACCCAGCGTTAAATTTTTTTTTGACTTCTTCTTTTATTTTTAACAAGACGTTCGGTCTCATTCTTCGGAGCTTCTGTTAGACTGGCTTGCATTCTTCTCTTATGGGCAATCGGTGTACTGCGATATCCGTACTTAGTCCGGGCATATCTTGGTAGGACCACGCGAACACATCCTTGAATTCATGGAGTAATTCGATGAGGTTCCGCTTGGTTTCTGCAGTAATACGGGCTCCAATCTTCACTTCTTGTCCCTCTCCTAGGTTCACCATTTCTACCGACTCTTCATGGGATAGGATCTGTTTTTCTTCTTGCTCTACCATTCTTAACAAATCTGGAGGTAAGTCGCATTCTGTGTCATTTTCAAAATCCTGAGATTCCTCTGAACACATGTCTTGCTCAAAGCAGACTTCCGAATCTGTAGTATCGTTGCTCACATCATTGATGTCTAGAGATCTGTGATGGGTGTCAAAGGGTGTACAAAGAACAAATGAATTTGAAGACAACTATTCACATTATATGAATGAGACAAAGGATAAATAATAAAAATGTAAAATGAGAGAATGTTTAGTAGATTTGAAGATGTATTTCATTAAAATAAAATATCCGAACATGAGCCTATTTCATAAAAGAAATCTCATTGTTTCTAGGCTTAAAAACAACAAGTGTGTCCCGAATATTACTCTGTATAATCTCTAAAAACTACAGGAAGTTCCTGTGCAATCCAATTGTCTAAAGTACTTCCAGGTTCATACGGGCGAATGCCCGACAGATTTCCTTGATTAGTCTCCTCATCATGTATAGCATTGATGTGAGGATATTCATCTCTAGGAGATTCTTTTCCAGGGTAAATCATTTCTCCTGATACGAAGGTGTGAGATATGTGGGGGAATGTCAACGGTTCCCACTTAACGTCCTCTCCATTCAGCCGGGCCCTTCTCCTTTCTTACTTCTTTTCTATTTCCTTATTCATTTGTTTAGCATCTGGTTTGAAACCTAAACCAAAGCGGTCTCTTTTCTCCTTTAGCATCGGGGTCTGGACTTTTCCTTGGAGATATTTGCCCAACCCTCTTTCGGGTAGGGCTCCTTTTCCCATCGTCATTTGTAATCCCATCCTGGTGGTCTTGGATAGCTTGGGCATCGGAACTTCATTTCCTTCCGAGATGAATGTCACGTTTACGAATTCTAAGGATCAGAAGGAACATTCGATGGCCTCCTCATTCGTTTCTAGATATGGCGCTTCATTGGTAACGGTCGCTATGATATCTTCTTCAGCATTTATAGCTACCAGCTGATTTTCTGTTACCAATTTTAGTTTCTGGTGTAGCGATGAGGGTACGGCTCCCGCCGAGTGAATCCATGGCCTCCCCAGTAAGCAGTTGTAAGAGGGCTTGATATCCATGACCAGGAAGTCCACTTCGTAAGTGTTAGGCCCGATCAATAAAGGTATGTCTATTCTCCTCATCACTCTTCTTTCCGTGCCGTCAAACACTCTCACTATGTTCTGGCATGCCTTCATGTGAGAACTGTCTATTGGCAACCTCTTGAGTGTAGCCATGGTAGGACATTTAACGTTGACCCATTATCTATTAGCACGCTTGGCGAGTGTATCCTTTACTGGTGGTAGTTATGTGTAAGGCCTTCGTTGATCCCATGCCTCCGGGTGGGATTTTCGTCATCATTGAAGTAGATGAAATTGTCCGCGCTTATGTTACTAACCGAGACGGTCCAACTTGTTGACTGGATATATCCTTAGTAACATAGGTCTCATTTAGTACTTTCATCAATGCTTCGCGGTGCACTTCGAGCTTAGAAGTAGGGATAACACGGAGATACGGGGTGGTTATGCGTGCGATTATTCCACCACACTATATTATTTGTGTTTCAAGAATTTCAAAAATTCTTTGGCCTCTTCCTCTTTTACGGGTTCATTGATAGGGCTTTGGGTTCCTTTTTCCTCCCAATCGCATGCAGTCTTGGCTTCACTTGTTTCGCTCCTTTGTTTTCGGGATCGTAACGCTTTCCACTACGCGTATAGGATCCTTCATTCTTAGCTTCCTCAGAAATGCTAGTGGAACTTTCCGCCCTTGGTATCGTCACATTACAATTGTAGTTCCAGGTACCTTTTTACTTGTCTTTGTAGGGAAAAGGAGTAGGTTTCAATTATAATCCTCGGCCTTCCTGTACCCGCCTTCCGTGTTTCGCGAGATGATGATTCTCGGGTAATTAACTTCAGGCTTTGTCAGTTCTTCCTCGGTCGCACAAATGTTCTCTTCCTCTACTCATTCTTTATAAAACTCCAGTTCTTTGTCGTCCATAAGGCCTTGCACCAAAATTCTAAACTCGGCACATTCTTGAATCTCGTGCCCCTTCCTCTTATGGAGTTCGCAGTAATTCTTCATATGCCTCCCGTTTTCCGCAGGATCTGAATCTACCAATTCTCTTTTCGCCATCTCCCTCCAGACTATTCGCAATGGGGTTTTCACTTCTGTGACATCCTTCTTGATCTTCCTCACCACTGCCTCACCAATCGCGTTTACACCACTATATTCGTGATTGGGTAGTGGGTTCCCTTTTTTTACCATATCGTCGAGTGTTATAATCTCCATTTTTATTAGCCTCTCGACTACCCTTTTAAAGGCAAAACAATTCTCTATCGAATGCCCTACCACCCCTGCATGGTAATCCCAGTGAGCGTTAGAGTCGTACCACTTAGGGTATGGGGGTTGCGGTGGTTGCAAATAGAACGGGGACATGATGTGCTCGTTGAACAAAATCTGGTATAGCTCCTTGTACGTTATTGGAATTGGCGTGAATTGAATCTTTTCAGTATTCGGTCTGGTTCCCGATTCCTGTCTTACCGGTCCTTATTGTCCAGCTTGTAATCGCTTTTGGTGATTAATCGTGATCGCTTCGAAAGTACCTTTCTTTATTGTATGTACTCACGTTATTTACTTCACTGCTTTTTCTTCTTAGAGCGGCCCTCCTAGTGCTTTCTCCGCCTCGATCTTGCCACCCCGTATGGCATGTTCAATCATCTCCCTGCCATTACTATGTCGACAAAGCTCTTAGTCGTATTCCTATCATATGGGTTATGAAAGGGGCCTTGTGGTGTTAATGAAGAGCATGGTAGTCTCTTTTTCTAAGAGGGGTGGTTGGACTGCATGGCGACCTCTCTCCACCTTTGCACACACTCGTGCAGAAACTTTTATTTTGTCTTTTCTCCATGCCTTGCAAAGTAATTGCATCATCGATGCCATGTCTATGGCGTGGGTTGTAATGCTTCGTAAATGCTTGAGCCAAATCTCTCCAGGAACTAATGTTAGCCCGACTAAGTTTGGTTATACCATCTAGCTCTGCGCCCACCAAACTTTCTTGGAAACGATGGATTAAGAGTTGATCATTGCTCACGTGCCTGACCATTCGTCTGCAGAACATGGTGATGTGGGCTCTCGGGCGACTAGTCCCACTATATTTTTCGAATTCGGGCATTTTAAACTTATGGGGCGTACCAAATCGGGAACTAGACTTAAATCTTTTGCGTCGATCCACGATGATGATCGATACTTTCAGCGCTTTGAATTTTTCCTCCACCATTTGCAACGGTCCTCGGTTGTCTTGAGGATTTTATTCTCGACCCCATTTTCTCATCGCATCTAGATCGGGCACAATGAGGTTGGCCGGGCTATCGCCAGGTGGGATTTCGAGCCTACGTGATAGCTCACGGGAGGTCTAATGTCATTCTCGTCCCTTCTTTGGGTCCGATTGTAACGGTGGCCTTTGGAGATATTCCTCAGTGTGTTCTCGCGTGCGTCGG
Organism: Gossypium sturtianum; assembly: GCA_025698515.1. NCBI lineage: Eukaryota > Viridiplantae > Streptophyta > Magnoliopsida > Malvales > Malvaceae > Gossypium > Gossypium sturtianum. Next base: position 159,983,413 of record CM046955.1, on the reverse strand, counting down.
GGGTAAAGCCCGGGGGCGCCATCACTATCCTCTTCGACAGGCGACATGGGACCTTTCCCCTTATCCATTCCCCCGTTTATTATTTGGGCCATTTGGGCCATCATGTCTCTTTGGGCTTCCAACATTTGGTCTCTCATTTCTATTTGGAGTTTTAACATTTGCTCTTGCATTTGTTCCTGCATTTCTTTTCTCGGAATTGTTCGAACCTTTGATCCATTTTCCTAGTTTTATACGTGTTCTGTAGTGATGTTCCGCTTCTGCATTTTCTCTTTTCACTTTCTTTTTCTCTCACGATAATTTACTAATTAGGCCCCTTTTTATAAACTTAAATGCATGTAATGTGATGCAATGCAAATGCATGAATGCAAAAAGAAGGCATCGATTCAGATTCAACTTCATTTTAGATAACTTTATTAGAAAACAAAATCTTTTACATAAAGCGAACTACAAATATGCTTTCGCCCTAAGGCCTAAAGTTTTGATTTTCCCGAGCAAAGAGATTAGCTCTTGACTACGACTCGACTGCAGCTCATATTTCATGCTTAACATATCGGCCTGTGCTGCCAAAGTTTGTAGATGATCGGCTACCTCTCGAATCTGAACTATTGCTTCGCCCATAAGGTAATCCCGATTTCTAACTTGATCATGAGAATGGTGAAGTTCTTCTTCCCAACGCCCTTCTCTTGTTTCCAAAAGCTCAATCCGAAGTTCACAACTGTGCAATGCTGATTCTAATTCTTCAATCTTACCCTTCATTTCCTCGATCTTGTTTAGACTTGATCTCAGTTTGCTTTCCGAGTTGCGACTTTGGTAGTGATGCAGGGACCGTCCAAGCTCAGTCACCCTAGCTTTTAGCCCTTTCTTTTCTTTTTGGCTTTCTGCCATGTCTTTTCTCAGAACCTCGTTTTGTGTTTGCATTTCCTGGAACTTTTTCACCCAACTGCTAGCTTTGGCTCTTTCCTCTCGGATCTCACGTCGCCATTGCTCCGGAGTTTTTCCTAATCCAACATTTTTCATTGTCAGACGCATCTTCTTATATTCCGTCTTCAGATCATCTCGGTCTTCTTCTATTTTCCTTTTCTCCTTTCTTAGTTTTTTAGCTTCCGACTTTTGTCCATCTACGTCTAACTTGAGGAGCATCTTCTCTTCTTCCAGTCTCTCTATCTTTCTTTCGAGTTCTGAACTCATCCTTTCAAAATCTCGTTTCACGATTTCCAGTTCTGATGGGTCTACTCGCAAATATTCCTCTCTTGACCGGGCGCCTTCTGGATTTGGCTCGGGAATGTTATCATTGATCCTCCTAGTCCTCCATTCACTATACTCCGGGGTCGTCATCGGGCCTGCGGATAATCTTTTCATTCTATGAATCCGATTTCAGGCATTAGAGATCTCCTTAACCTTTTTCTTATAGCTCCCCTTCAGATGAGAACTACTGACCGAAGCCAAACCCATAGGTCGTCGGTGCAGACGAACTGTCTTGAACCATACTGTCTTAGGACCAGCAAAGGGGCATATGCAGCGGCACCCCAAATTCTCAGTAGAGGAACCCAGTCGAAGCTTCCACAACGATAAAGGATCTTGTCGGAAATCATCCAAGGAGCCTTCCACTTGATGTCGTCTTCTTGAAGGTTTTGAAGGAGTGCTATCCAGTTTTCTTCGGACACGTCTTCTTTCCTAGGCGTAGCTACTATCTCGTCTAACGGGGAGTAATTCTCCGACAAAAACTGATAAGACGCTTTCTCCACTTTCCAGAAGTGACTATGGAACCAGGCCAATAACAACTGGGCACATCCAATAAACTTGCCCTCACCCATTCTCCGACATGCAGTCAATGATCTGAACGTTTTACCAAGATGGCGAGAGCAGCGTGACCCTTTGTCTAATCGGCCGAATAGATCAATAACTGCTTCATCAATGTGTCTTAGAGCTTTTGAGAAGATCACCAAACCGTAAATACACAAGGCCAAGACGTCAATCTTTTTCGTTGCATCGGGATGCGTTAGGATCAGGTTCCTCAAACATATCCATGAGTGCGCATTTACCTCGCGTCTTTTTCTCGTATTCTAGTAGCCGAGACCCATTGTTCGCTCGTTCCCGTGATATTCATCAATTTCTTCGCAAAAGTCGGGCCATTAACTACTTTGGAATAAGCTTTATAAACTTAAATTCTCGGACAACGTAGCAAGGTTGTGTACTCCTCTACCGTGGGAACCAAATCTACTTTCTCGAAAGAAAGCAATTTATAAGCGCATTCGGAATCGAGTCATTGCTCGGAATAGATGCTTATCTATTTTGACATCAAGCAGGTATGGTAGATCGCCGTAGGTACTATAGAACAACTGCTTTGCCTCGTCATCCCACTGGGTCCATATTTCTTTCAACTCCTGGAGTTCATTATGCGTGACACTGATATTAGTGAAATCACGTAGTTCGACACATATCCTCACTAAAATTTGTCTCCTTTTCTAATTGGCTTTGCTCGACCATGTGCGGGCGGCCGCATTGTCTTCCACTTTATCAAGGAATTCGCTTTCCATAACTAGCTTTTTAACTCAGAAACTGACCGTGAATCGATGCCTCTTAAAATATGAAATGATATGCACAAAAATAATAAAACACAAAAAGTTAGTACCATGGAATATAAAGCAAGTGAAATAAACAAACACCTATCCAGGTAACTACTAAGGTCTAGCATAGTTCGGCTGGGGTGGGTTCTTAGGCTCTTTACGTGTGGTTGAGTTCTAAAGTTTGAGGTACCCGAACCAGCAGATTCTCGATCCTCACCCATTATAGGCTCATACGGATCGAGTTCGGTTCAGGGAATACATTTCCTATGGCCATGCGAAGTGAAAACTTCACGAAGACATAAATACGGATGTATCCCGGCGATCCACTAGCCCATGCGGTGAAAACCTCACGAAGGCATAGCTTTCGCTCCCACTTAAGGTGTGACCACAATGGCCATGCAATGCAATGCCAAAGTATTCAAGAGATCCAATATAACATTTGAAAGTGCATTTAAAGAAACATGATTTCGAAACCATTTTCCTATTTTAATCAAAAGGACAAGGATCAATCAATCTATGGCACGACTCTCAACGAACTTGTCCCGAGTGGAGTCGCCAAGTCGTCGTAACCATTTTTTTGATAAAGCAAGAAGCGGCGTGGTCGACTCGATTTTTTGAAAATAAAAAGGAAGGAGTCGCCACCGATCTTTATTTGGGTGTGATCGGATCACCTTTGTTTTAATAAAACGTCTCGATTTATTAAAGCGATACTTTTTGGTCTACAAAAGTTGAGAAAAATGGGTTCGAAAGTCTATTACGCATGCGAGGAAGGATTAGCACCCTCGACACGCCCAAATTGGTACCCAATTGATTGATCGATGTCCTAATGTTGAAAACTTTGGAATGATTTGGAAATAGATACTTTTATTTCTAACACTTGAAGGAATTGGAAGAGATGTTAAGGCTCTCTTATTTTGAAGAGATAAAACATCATGTCCGAAGAAGCTAGAGCGCAATACTTTAGACTCGAAGCTAAGCTCGCCTTTTAAAACTTAGTTTTATATTTGAAGAGGATCTTAGTCATTTGTCAAACGAGAAATCAGAACCCAGTAAGTTAGGGCTCGTTTTCTCGAAGGTCCAAATTAGGAATGTTGCCCTATTTTAATAGAAAAGAAACTTATCCGAAGTATCTAGATGTCGAGTCCAAGAAGTTGGCGCGACATTTTGAATATCTGAGATTAAGTGTTTTGTTTATAACTTATATAGCGATTTCAAAAAGGATATTCCGTTATTTAGATTAAGCGAGAAAACCAGAACCAGTAAGTTGGGGCTCGACCTCCTCGAATCTTTAATACGGAATATTGATTATTATAAAACTGGTGCATCGAGAAAAATTAATATGAAAATACGACGTTATGCGTGAAAATAATATAATAATAAAATAACGATGATAAAAAATAATAATAATAACGGTAGTAATGGTGGCAATTAACAAATGAAATAATATATAAAATTAATAAGGATACATATAAAAAATAATAATATAATAATAGTAATAATAATGATAATATAACGATAAAAATAAATAATGAGGATGAAAATAACAAATAATAATAATAATAAATAAAATAATAATATTAGTAATAGTAATAATAATAGTAGAAGAATAAAATAATAATAACATAAATAATAACATATAATAATAATTATAAAAAGGTAATGAAATTTAAGGGTAAAATAATTAAAATAATAAAAAAGGACTAAAATTGAGTTAAAACGGTTTTTTTTGGGAAAATCTGAAATAAAATAAAATAGCAAGGAAGGGCTAAATTGTATCGCGCACATACAAGGAGGGACCAAATAGGCAAAATTCCCTACCTTGCGAAACATGCAAATCTGACGCGGACCAAAATGAAACAAACACGAAAGTTGTGGGGCAAAATTACAAAGCCAAAAGAAATGAATGGTATTAATTGAAAAATGGTGAAAAAGCGGAGGGACTGCGCGCATAAATATCCCCTTTTTTGGGCAAAACACGCGGATCTTCGAGTAGGCAGGTCGGATCGGGTCGGTTTGCATGAAACGGCGCCGTTTTGGGGTTAAAAGACCCAAGCCAAAACGACGCCGTTTTATTCCTTTATAAAATCAATTTTTTTGTTTTTTTTTCATTCATGCAAAGTCTTTTTAAGAAAAACAAAGTTTTCTTTTTCTTTTTTTCTCTCAACTCTCTCTGCGCAGTCCAGAGAGAGGAGGAGATTCCAGCCGAGCTCACTTCGAGCCTCGTCATGGCAGCTTGCATGAGTACTGCAATGGTCTGAGCCCCAAAAGGTAAAACTTTTATTATTATTTTCTAATATATATATATATATATGGTAGAGAAACAACACAAAAAAACTTCGAAAATGAAAGAAAAAAATCACCTCTCGCCTCTGTTTCAATTTTTTTAGTAGATTTCTAGGGTTTTTTTGCTTTCTTGTGTTTAATCTGCTTGCTGTTTTTGATTTTTTTTCTTTGTTTGAATCTATTTTTTTATATAAAAGAGAAAAAAAAGAGAGCCCTTTTACAATGGTTTGAATCGGCTTATATAGCCATCTTTCTTGCTTTCTGTCTATTCCTTTTTAATGCTTGCAGGCTTGGGCGGTGCTGGGCGGTAGACAAGACCACGGTGGCAGGCAAGTGGCGCTGGCAGGGTCAGAAGGCAGACAAGTGGGCTGCGGCGCCGAAGGGCTGAAACCCTAGTTTGACTATTGGGTAATTGGGCTAGGGGTGAATTGAGCTTTAATGGGTTAGGTTAATTTAGTTTGGGTTTTGTTTTGTTGGGTTTAGGCTTGGGTAATGACAAAATGGGCCATTCGGGTTGGGTTTTATTTGGGAAAGGGGGGCAAAACTTGGGCTACAACAATTATCTAAACAAACAAAAACCCGTGAACTATTTTTTTTTTTTGTTTTTTTTCGTAGGTCAAATTTATGCTTTTATATTATTCAAAACTTTATTTGGTACTGAAATAAATTATTTAAAACTTTGTTTCTAAAATTAAAAAAAGGTATTAGATATATATGATTTCTAAATTTAAAAATTTAAAAATATTTTAAACTTTATTATAATAGTTTTATTTTTCCACTTTTCTTCTTCATAATTAAAGCATAAGTTATATTCATAATATTAAAATTATATTATCTTTCAAAAATTTAAGTATATTTTTTAATTTATTTACATTTATTAAATATTTTTTATCAATAATTTTAATTAATATACCGATATTTAAATAATAACAAGTTTATAAAAAATATGAGTAATACGGAATAAAAAACTAGTTATTCATAAAGTGATGCTTTTGATTGAATGTGTTTTTTTTTCTTTAATATTGTATTTAATCATTGAATTCGATAATCTTTGCAATTTGATCCTTAAAATTTGAAAACTATTTCCTATAAAAATTAATCCTTACGATAACGTAAAGGCTTTTTATTCTGACTTCACAAAGTTCAATCAAAAGCCAAGTTTTGGACCAAAAGAAAATTTTGAAGATCAATGATCCGGCCCAGACACCTGTCTTATCCAGTGTCGATAATCCATAATTGAATTTAGATAGTTTGCTAATTATACAAGCACGGAAAAAGATTAGGCCATTTCGGCAATCAACTTAGCCTACTCTTTTATAACTCTACTACCCTGGTTTTCATAGGCTAAGCACAAATATAGAAAGAGGAAGTGAGCAAATACCACTAAGGTGCAGATGAGACACAAGCTACTTAGATTTGACTTGAAAATATATCGAATTTGATTCCATCATTGTCAAGCTAAATTCTAACAGTTCGAGCTATTAAGCAAGTCCATTTTATATTTGAAATTAATAATAGAATTTAAAGTCAAGCATGAGAGTGAATTCATTATTTATAAATGAGCAAACTCAAGCATTTGATTTTATTCCAAATCAAGCTTGAGTTGTAAAAGTGAAACTCAATTGAGATTTAGCTGAACAAGCTCCAAAATTGAGTTGAATTGGAGACTTGGAGCTTCTTACAACTAGAACTCGGCTCAGTTACATAGTAAAATATCACTCAGTAAATTAAGAAGTTCTTAAATAAGCCTAGTTTAGTGCAATGGCTTGAGTTGAGATGAGTTGAGAATATTTGGATATGGTTTTTATTAGTACAAACCCGAATAAGAAAGCACGTCTACATGATTATCTTTTAGACTGTTCCCAGCACCATGCTAGTGCGATCTTTATGCCATCTACGTGATAGTTTTGACAGACGACATTCAAACATCCTATATGTACAAATTATTAAAACATGAAGCATTAATGTGCACATAGACAAACACAAATCAGAGACTTTCAGAATCATATTCCCTAACTGCAACAGCTCTACTAGATGCATTTCTTTGAAAAACTTAGCACGCATCGTTTTCATTAAAAAACATAGACCAGGTGATGGTAAACCGTAAAATGTAAGATCACACTAAAGGCTATGGACTAATTGACAATGATCCATTATATTGGCTAAGAGATTGGAACCTATGTTGCTTTGAACCTTTAAGTTTTCCTAAAAGTGTTGGTATCCGACATATTTGGATATGGATATGAATCTATCTCTCCAAATATAAGCATAAGTTTTTCTTTTTGAATATATCCATGTCCGATATCCAACCAAGATAAAAATATACTTGGCATATGTAATCACTAAATAGCAAATAATCGCCAAATCGATATCATCAACAACCAAGTAGTGAGAAAAGTAAGTAATTACATGAGCACTTTTGACGTACTGATTAAACCAACTTATTCTGTAATTATATCCTCACGGAGTTCAACATACAAACCTCAGCAAAACTAAAAGAACAACAACTTCAAGAGCAAACTAAGAAACAGTCATATGAATCTCAACAACAGGAAAGAAGATACATTACTTGATCAAGCTCCTCCTTCTCCAAAGGGTTCCATCGTCTCCTCACTGACATTCAGGCCCGCCATTTCCTCCTCCAATCCACAACTATTTTCGACTAAAACATGAGGATCATTGTAATGCCTAACTGCTTCCACAATTCCCAGAACACGCTTATACGGATCCGAGCCATTGTCAAACACTTCTGATCCCACAAAGACACCATCACACCCCAACTGCATCATCAATGCAGCATCTGCCGGAGTTACAATTCCACCTGCAGCAAAATGCACCACTGGTAGTCTCCCCATTTGCTTGGTTTGGGCAACCAGATCATAAGGGGCAGCAATTTCCTTCGAAAACGCGAAAACTTCATCTTCATCCATGTTATTTAGAATCCTGATTTCACCCATCACAGACCTGACGTTTTTAACCGTTTCAGCGATGTTACCAGTCCCCAACAAGTCCCCCTGCGTTCTAATCATGGCAGCTCCTTCCCTCACTCTCCTTAAAGCATCCCCTAGGTTCTTGCAGCCGCAAACGAAAGGGCATCCGAAATTATGCTTGTTAATGAAATTATCTTCATCGGCTATTGCTAAAACCTCGCTTTCATCGATGTAATCGACTCCTACTCGTTCGAGAATCTGGGCTTCGACGAAGTGGCCGACCCGGGAACGAGCCATAACGGGGATTAATACGCAGCGTTTTATTTGTTTGATGATCGAAGGATCCGGCATGCGCGAAATGCCTTGGCGGTTGGGTGCGGTGATGACTAAACAACAGGCACCGGCTTCCTCGGCAATTTTTGCTTGGTTGAGGGTTGAGACTTCGACAATGGCGCCGCCACGTAGCATCTGGGCAAGCCCCGCTTTGATAGAGAAGGAGTTCTTCTTGGCGTCGGTTATGGACGTGGCTTTGTAGAGTGTTACGGCTCCGTCTTCTGCCATAGCTGCCAAATGCTTGTGGAAATGCTTCAAAGGAAGTAGCCAACGAGGAAGCGTATTTCGGATTCTTTTAGTTTTGGTGTCTGGTAGATTGCTTGTAAGGGTGGGAGCCTAAGAGGGAATAAAAGAGGGGTAGCTGTTGGTGTTTTGTTAGTTCGAGAAGTTTCTATGAACATTCATAGATTAGTCATAGACACAGGAAATTTATGCAGGCTTCTTCTCCAGTTCTGGCTCCACGTTCGGATTAAACAATCTTGCTTGCAATATACCGAACTTTTGCCTTTTACCTTTATTTTTTTTTCTCGCTTGCTTGATTCCGATATCGCATTTAGCCCACCAACTAACACATTCTCCCAGTTGGAATTTATAATTTTTTTTCCTCAAATTGTTATCCAAATTGTCATTCCATAAAAAAATTGGTATTTTCTTTTGTAATCCTGTTAAATATGGAACACTCGAGACTCGTAACATTAATAATGATATAATTTTCTTAATAAAAAATATTTAAATTCAAAACTAAATATATTAAATATATATTAGTTTAAAAATCTAAAAGAAATTAAAAATTATAAAATATCTGTATCTAAAATTTTAAAAATATTACAAAAAATAAAAAAAATAATCTAAAATTGAAGTTAAAAAAAATTCAAAACCCTCAAAAAATTACATCTTTGTCTAAATAAATTACAAACAAATTAGATGAAAATAACATTTACAATAAAATTTATGCTTGGAGATGAGTACAGACTATTATAGATTCTTTATATTAACAAAAATGCAAAAATTGATTATTTAAAAAAATTATTGAAAACCTTTTCATGTTTCTTTTTGTCCTTTTATTTGTTAATTATTTATTAGATATTTGTTTACTTGAAAATTTGAGTTTCAAATATAAAATTCTTGAAATCTCTTTGCAATTTACACTTGTGCTCTAGCATAAATTTAGGACAAAGAAAACATAAATTTTTTATTAAAAAATTCAATTATTAAAATGAATATTAAAATTAAACTTAAATATTAAATTAAACTCACACATAAATTTAAAAAAATCCAATCAATTAATAACTTCCTAGCCTAATATACTATTTGGTACTAAAAAAAACTAAGTTTGATGTAACGTGTCGTGTAGTTAGAGGGATCCCACAAAACGAAAGTGGGAGTTTTGAATGAGCGCAATTGAATAATTTCTCCAAGTGGGCCCCTGCCATGTAGAACGGTGATGGTTGATAGGCGCGTTTTCTTTTCTCAAAATAAATCCAATTTACCAAATATTACTGGATCCTACTACCACCACCAAGGCTCAATGCGACATCGCGTAATCTTCCCTCTCGTTATCCCGTGCCACATCCCTCACTTGTCCCACAAATTTCAAATTACTCCGTCTCTTCCGCTGATCCCTCTTATTTTTCACTCTTCCATTTGAATCTTGTCTGAAACAAAGATAATTAAAAAAAACCCGATTATAGATCCGATTAAATATTAATTGGGTTCATTGATTTCTTATTTGATCATGTCGATTTAAGAAGGGACAGAGAAAGGGAAGCTTTGGATCGAAGCGTCGAGGTTTTTATTATGATATCAAGTAATTCAGAAGGGGGAGAGAGTTGGGAGATGAACGGAATAGGAAGACAGGAGCAGAGGTCTACTGCGGCGGGGTTACAGGTGCACCATCAGAGATAAGACCACATTCGGATAATTTATTCCAAACGACGTCATACGGCTTCAGTCTACTGGTTTCAGCATATTCACTCTTCTAACAACTCTGCTCCTCCACTTCAGGTTCCCGTAGACTCATTGTTTGTGGTTTCTTATTTGTTTTGAGAGCAGGATTGTGCATTATATGGCGGCGGAGGAGGAGAAGAAGGTGGACTAGGGTCTAGAATGTATAGAAATGTCCGGAGGGGTTCTAATGCGGGCAATGACTTTTTCATGGAGCCTACGACTCCTCCATTTAGTTCTCTACCGTCAAGCCAGAGGAAGAATGGTGAAGAGTCACCTAGTGACTTTAGTCCTGGTCTCATAGATCTGGATTCTTTTGTTACGGAGCTTCTGCCTGAGGTTGGTTTCACTTGGCATTTCTTTAAAGAGTTAATGTCATTTAGGGAATGGATATTTTATTTAACAGCTCATCTTTATGTGCGATATGCACCCTGTTTATAGTTAAATTTTTGCGTATGAATGCAAGTCGTTTTTTTTTTTTGCGTCAAATATAAACCATCAATGAACTTGAAAGGTATTTATACTTTTGTTTCCCCCATGATTTATGCAGGTTAAACATTTGAGATTCAATTGTGCGAGTATTTGGACTGCTGGATATGATGCTGAGTGAAATAAAGAGATGTTGCATATGCTTTGTACCACGTCAAATTTAGGGGTGTTCAGTCGGTTAACCGACCCGAAATAATATTAATCAAATTAACCGACCTTTCAAAAGTTTTAACCGTTAACTGAACCGAATTTTTTTTAAAAAAAAATTAACCGAACCGAAATTTTTTCGGTTAATTCGGTCAGTTAACCGAATTAACCGAAAATTATATGTTTTTTTATTTTTGGTTAAAAATTAACCGAATTACCCGAATTAACCAAAATTAATCACTACATAATTAAAAAGATTATATAAGTCTTTGAATCACTACATAATTAAAAACATTACATAAGACTTGAAATTAACACATAATTAAAATGTAAGTCTTTAATATTGTCCATTTGTATCCATTTCTTCTCTCCAAAAGATCTCCATTTGCATTAAACCTACAAAAAGAAAAAAAAAACATGTGCAAAAATTTAGCATATAATAGTGGGTTGGGTTATTTATTTTTATTTTATTTTTATTACAAAAAGAAAAGAAAATTTAGAATTTTATTTTTATTTATTAAATTATTTGTAATTTTTATGATTGGGTTGAGTTGGGTAATTAGATTTGGTTGGATACTTAGGTTTGGATTGGGTTTAGATGAATAGTGGGCCTATTTATATATTATAATTTTATTTATTAATTTTTTCGGTTAAACCGAAAAAATTCGGTTAATCGACCGGTTTCGAACCGAATGAACCGTTAACCGAAAAATTAAAAAATAATTAACCGACCCCAACCAAAAAAATTCAGTTAACCGACCGATTAACCAAATTTTTTCAGTTCTACCCGAATTTTGCACACCCCTAGTCAAATTTGCTTTTGCCTGCTAGTGCGCAAAAGACCTCTTAATAAAAAGGGGTTAGCAAGGAATGAGGAAGATATTATAGAGACAGTTTCCAATTCTCTAGTAGTCCATGAGACTAAACTTAAGGTAACAATTGTTTATTCTCTACAAGCTCAACACTATACCATACTAAAATGGTGAAATATGAATAGGGATCCAAAATGAACCCTGAGAATCTGGTCTATCCCAATTTTTTCCCCCTGCCATTGCATGCAAAAAAAAAAAAAAACTAGCATTTTATTTTTATGTTGTCATCGTTTATCACTTGGCTTTTGACATACTTTAATCACTCATTTTCTGCTATTGCTTTATCTTCATACTACATTTTCTTGATGCAATTTATTCCTGATATTTTGCAGGTTGACCTAACAGAGTACTTGGAGCAGCATGAATTTGTTTTTGATGCTGTGCTGAAGGAGGAGGTCTCAAATGATGAGGTGAGTGCTTATTGGTGGATAAAGGAAGCATATATTACAAGACATGGATTTCCTAGAATGATTGTTTTCTTTAGCTTAACTTAGTCAAGCTTATTTTCTGTCGGTTTATCGTGAAACTATCGAGCCCATAGTTCCTATGATTTTTCAGCGCACAAAAGCTACTTGTTTTGCACATGACCAAACCGGTGAATAGCTGTTACCAAAATATCGAATAGATACTATGGAGTTAGTTTTGCATGACCCAAAATTTGAATTTATTTGTTTTAATGTAATATTTGTATATTTGTAAATCTTTATGAATATATGTTGTTATCAGTAAGTTTTTTTTTGCATATCCTTTGTCATTTGTGAGGACTGAGGATAACTGTTTTTATCTATATGGTTGGTCGTTAGCTTCTTATGAGCCTAAATTTGGCAAAGTTGAGGGATGCCTTATGGTTTTTTTCCCCCTGCAATTTTTTCTTACTGACATTAAAATTTACCTTCTTCATCAAGTCATCTCATATTTTTGGATTATTGCTTTAAGCTATCTTGCACTTATAGGTATTTCTCTTGTCCAGGGAGTGGAAAAACCTATACTATGAAGCCGCTTCCCCTTAAAGCTTCTCGGGATATCTTGAGGTTGATGCACCATACTTACAGGAACCAAGGGTTTCAGTTGTTTGTGAGCTTCTTTGTGATATATGGAGGGAAATTATTTGATCTCCTCAGTGATAGGAAGTAAGTTGTTGTAAGCATTCTCTTCATCTAATCAGTGTTATTTGTTTAATTCGCTGATAGCTAAGCTTTTGTTCTGCTGAAAACTTTTCATGCTGGAGGACGGTAAGCAACAAGTTTACATGGTAGGTCTGCAAGAGTACTGACTACTGAGTATCAGATGTAGAGACTATTAAGGAGCTTATTGAGAAAGGAAGTGCCACAAGAAGTACTGGTACCACTGGTGCAAATGAGGAATCTTCCCGTTCTCATGCCATACTTAAGCTTGCTATCAAGAGATCTGTTGATGGTACTGAATCAAAGCCTCCCCGTCTTATGCTAATCCTCGTTTATAGATCTGGCTGGAAGTGGAAGAGGTGCAGATGCTACAGATAATGATAAGCAGACAAGGTACAGAGCAATCTTTCAATTGCAAAATGATATAGAGCAGATTGAGTTGCAGAGCTGGATATTTTGATGCACTGGTGATTATAGCTGAAATAAAAAGGAAATGTTTTTAGTATCTGATATATATTGTAATTTGTCTGTTAGACAATATTGGAAAGTAGATGTTACGCCAAATAGTCAAGAGTTTCTGAATCGTCTCAACTTTTCTTTGTCATGTTGGTGTCTTATCTTCTTAACTAATTTTACTTAATGATTTATTATCAAGACAAACATTTCAAAGTTAAATGTTGTTCAGAAGTCTATATGCACCTGCAGATGAAATTTATTTCCAGTTCATGATGTTCAGCTCTTTCCAGGATTTTGTTTAATTTAGCTATGTCTGTTTAATTTCGCTGGCTTGCTTTGAAGGAGTGCATAAGAGCTCTGGACAATGATCAGGGTCACATACCTTTCCGAGGCAGTAAGCTGACAGAGTCACATAGGTTGTAAGGGACTCATTTATGATTTCTATTGAATATAAAGCTACATCTGGGGTCAAGAGCCTCTCGGAAGGGAGAAATCCCAAGAAAGATCTGTTATCTTCAACCTTAAACCTGAAAGAATTGATTGCTCAACCCCTATCTTCGGTTTTTACCAACAGCATCAACCTTTGAGGACGATATTAATGGCACATGGGCTGACCAAAATGAAAGAGATGATTTTGATGCATCAGAAGATCCTTTTGAGAAGGAGAAAATGACATGGAAGAAAAATGTGAAGCCAGATCAATACAGTTCCTCTGTTTCCGAGGACAAGTTGTGGAAGCCTAATGGTCAGACAAAATGGAAGGAACCCACTGAGATCCGATTTTAAACATTCGAAGTCGGATGATGATTTGAATACCCTCCTACAGGTAATTTTGTAATAGAATTCTATTGTTAGAGACATGCAGGGCAAATGATTCATATGTTCAATCCTTAGTGTTTGGAGACTATGAACATTGTCAAAGAGGTAAACGATTTGACGATTTCATGTTCAAGTTTTTTGTTTTTCGCCTGACTAGAATCCGAGCTCTGAATATTCCACGTTGATTCGATATTATCGTAATTCAGAAAGCGGTATTTATCTTGGCAAGGCATGGTAATTGCGTTTGTTTGAGCTGATACGTTCATGTTTATTGAATGTACACACAAACATTACAGGAGGTGAACCTGCTGGTTGAAGCAGACCGACCTGGGAAGCAGCAGGACGGTTATATATCTAGACTGAATGCTATTTTTTCGCAGAAGGCTGACGATGTCGTGCAGTTACAAACACAATTTGCTCATTTCGAGAAGCTTTACAGGAGCATAACATTTTAGTATCTTGTTCTGGCTATAGGTGTACAGGGATGAAGATTAGTAAGCCAGAGTGGTGCAACCATGGGTTTGCTTGATGATTCACTGATTGCCATATAACACCCTTCCCTTCTTTCTTTTAAATTATATATATAGCCTTCAAGCAATAGGCAAAGGAAGTGATGGATTTACATGCCTTTTAGCATGCTATTGTAAAGTTCAGCAGCATTGTGATTGGATTCATTATTTGAATATGTCACACCACTCTTTCTTTTATGTATTTTTTAATCCATACTATTATTATTTAAGAGATTGGTTGAGTTCTTCAATTGGGTTTTAACTCATTTATAAAATTACCAAAAACTCATTAGTTTTATTAAACAATAAATATTATTATGAAAGTATTTTTGTTTTTATAATTTATATAAAATGGTAAAATATATATATATATAGCAAATGGGAGTTGAACCCAAAGTCTGATATAATATTGGGGATAGAAAATGGAGGTAACATGTTTAAATCTGTGCTAAATAAATATTTGACAAGAACTTTAACTGATTTAAGGCAACATTCAATTTGTTATTTTAATTTTATCATTTTAATTAAAGTCATATTTAATTTTTATAAAATTTATTATATAATTTTTTCACCTGCATTATAAGTGTGTAACAATCTAATCTTATTTAAAGGGGTGAATAAATTTAGTATCATGGACTAGTCACACTTATTTAGTTAATTAAAATTGCGTATAATATGAATTAAAATCATAAAATAAAATAAAATTAGAGATAATCAAGTATTTTAATTTTAAAAATAATTATCCACTAAGAGAAGCTATATTTTTGGACTAAGAAAAACAACTTAATTCTTTTAAAGGACTTTTTTATCCTTGAAATCTAAATTCTAAATTTCTAATTTATAAGAAAAAAAAATTATTTGAACTTGTCACCCATATTTTAACTCATTATTTATTTCCCCTTTCAGGTTATGTCATCTTTAAAATATTGGCCAATGATGGTTTTATGATAATAATAAAGTCTCATGAACTTTGAGAATTCATGTTTGAAATGTCATCGTGTGTAATGAAACTAACAATGAAATTAATAGATTAAAATCAGCTATGGAATAAATATAAGAGAACTGGATCCTCTCGATTTTTACTTCCAGGTGCTCACAGCACCGCAAATTCTTTCATAATAACTTTCATGGGATTGATGACTGAACCAGACTCAAACCCTGATTCTGAATTTGGGGTCAAACGTCCCAAGAGCCTCTCATCAACATCACCTACTGCATTCGATGGTTCACCATCATTTAACAACATACTGTTATCGGAACAACTCTATAACCTTCCTTTGAAAAAGTTGAACAGCTTTTCTAATAACTGGACTCAACGGCCTTGAGTCACTGGTTTTCACTTTCATCCAAAACAAACAAATTTACTATGAACATCCATTTTCTATTGATGCAAAGTTTATTCAAAGCAATATTTGATATTATGATACGAATTACATGCAAATATACACTTCTTAAATCTTGATATTAAACTTCTATCTCTATGATTTACTGATAACAATGGATGCTCAACCAAATTATAACAATCCAAGGGAAACAGAAGAATGCAGTCACACACACACACACAAAACAGATTTAAAAAGAAAGTATTTAGATAAGAACACAGGTTCATCTGAACAAGAGTATGTATGGGGAAACAAGGATCTACAGCTGAATCGACCCAAATCTTCGCTTCGAACGGCTGATGCTGGCAGAGGCCTGTGGAAGAGAGAATTCTGAGTACATATCCATGAAGAACTTGTCGACGATTGAAAGATAGACCGGACTTTTAAGTCGAGAATAATAATGGAGTGCTTCTTCAACATCCAATACATGTTCCATATCACCAACACCCATCATCTCCAGCTCTTTCATCTTTTGAGCCAATGCATAACTTCCTTCTCCATTTCTGTTGTAATAGTACTGTTCCTCCCCTTTGCTCAGTTTTGAGCTTCTCACTTTCTTTTTCTCCTCTTTTCCTCCATTTTCCTTTCTGTTCTTCACTACACTCGTATCTGAAAAGTTCGTCAAGCTTCCATTACATTCTTCTTCTTCTTCTTCTTCCCTCATTTGTTCTTTCAACGACATGGACATGATGGCATCTTTCTTCCCCATCCTTGATTCCTCTACACCAACTTCCCAGCCGTTACAAAAGTCTGCCAAGGATCGATCTTTTTGGCCTTTCCTCCTGCTGCAACCAGTGCATGAGAAGGGGTCTGGGAGGGTTGGTTTGGACAGCTTTTGGTATCCTACAAAGAAGAAAGATTTAAGGTTGTCAACTGATTTGTGGAACATGTTCTTGGTCTTTTGTGTGGATTCCATCACCAGCATTTTTTGCCAGTGATGTTTGTATGGGGGAAGGCTTTGTTAAGCTCTTTGATGTCTCTATCTGCAACTAAAGACACAGCTCTAAGCTTCTTCTTCTTCTCCTCCAACTGTTGTGTCCAATATACAGGTCAGACGGATTGAGACAAGAGATGTTTCTTAAAGGTTACTTAAAAACAAAACTTATATTACTTAGACTCGGGTGTGTCTCTGATTCATGTACGTGTCCCACATGAGTATGTTAGAAAAATGAAGACTTAAAATAACACAAGACAAAGCTAATGGAGCCAAAAGTGCAAATATCTTCCCAATCGCTTGCACTTTTCCTTGTTTTTCTCCCTAACCCTCCAATATCTGGGGCTAAAAGATTAATTAAATGAAAGTTAAAGATTTAAGAGATTGAGGTCTTAGGAATCTAATGATCACAAATGTTTTTCTGTTTTTTTGACTATTTGTTGTTTAAAGTGCAGTGCTATTGATTAAGATGCAAAGCAAAAGGCATTAGGTTGGGTGAAATTTTAACTGATATAGTCCACACTTTCAACTACTACCCTTTTTTGGTTTACTATGATGACCAAACTGAAGGACCCATATTGTTGCTTCTTACTTTCTTTCTTTTTTTAAACTCTTTTTTTGTTGAATTTCACAACAATCAATCTGATATCAACATGGTATTTGACACCACATCTCTTTAAGATTTTTTGGTGCGATCATAATTCATCATTTCATCATCTACAAGTCCTCCTTTTGATTTGACTCATAAAGTAGTTAAATTCAATTTTTGTTTCTTATACACTTTAAGATACAGGTATTGAGATATGAATCATCCAAATCTGTGAAATATATCCATGTCAGACATATACATGATTTCGAGTAACATAAGTATGAAATGGTCCTATTTGTTTGGGGGGGGGGGGGGGGGGATGGCATCTAAAGGACCCAAAACTCAGTTGTCAATATTAATGCAAAGATAAGGTGCATGTTCATGCTTGCATGGTGAAGTCACTTTCTCACAGTTGCCATCGCTGAAATAAAGTCGTTCCACCAACCTAAAACAGGGAGCTTGAGCCTTTGTTACTTTTTACATAAAGATAAGCCTAAAGGAACCAAGCCAACAAACTTCACTTAACAGTATGCTTAAGAAGAGCCTTCCGCTCTTACCTGATAATTTCAAACCCAGAAGTGTTCGAAAATCGAAATGGTTGTAAGAATCTTAAGGGGGGAAAAGCCTAAATAAATAAAAAGGAGAAAAGCAAAAGCCGTTAGATATGGTTAGAGGATAGCTTTTTGGTCCCTTTTGCTTAGGTCTACATTGGCCCATTCAGATAGCGTTAGGCCACTGGAATGATTGTGTTGGTAATATTTTTAACTCATGTCTGATATGATTTTTTTACATTGTCTATAATACAATGTGTTTTGAATGGGAATAAGTGCACCGTAATTTATGATTTGTGTATAAACTTCTTTTTCAAGAATGTGGTGCATAAGAACAGGTTTCAAGTAAGCATGGTCATCATTTATCTGCTCAATTTCTCCTCTACCTGAGACTGATGAAATCAATTAAAAGAGTATCAGAAGCAGGTCTGAGAAACTGAACACTGAACAATGATCCAAGTGAATTAAATTCCCACCTTCATCCATCTTCTGAGTTGTGACCACAATAAATATCCCTCAACACATATACCTTACAATTAATTGATTGTAGTATTCATAATGCTTAGCACCTACTAATTGATTGGTTTTCAAAATATTCCCTGGCCTCAGCTCATGGAAATAATTTTAAATTTTACAATTCTAATTACGGTAATCATCCAACTTAGTATTAATCGAATTAATTAAACCGTATAATTTTTTAACCGTTAATCGAATTAATTTTTTTTAAAAATATTTAACCAAACCGAAATTTATATGTTCTTTTCTTTTGGTTAAAACAACCATAAAACATATAAAAAAAATACAATGATAATGTTCATTTGTCTTGAAAGTTAACCGAAATTTTAAGTCTTGAAACTCTACATAATTATTAATTTCAATTAATTCGATTAATTACCTGATTTCGAACTGAATTGATCGATAACCAAAATTCTAAAAAATCATTAACCGATCTCTGACCAAACTAAGTTCGGCCACCGACCGATTAACCAAATTAGATTAGTTCAGTTGATTAATTCGATTTTAGCCGCAGTTTGAACACCCCTGATTCCAACTTTATCAATGTTAGTGGTTAAATTTGATATCTAATTTTTTTTTTTTAAATAGAGTACCTAAATTTGATAAAAGTTATATAAGTTACTTTTAACATGCTAAAAATGTTAATTTTTTTATACAAGTAGTTAATGTATAATCCACACATGACACTTGTATATGAAGTACTTTTAAATGTGGAAAAAATGTAAAAAAAAAAATATTTTTAAATACTTAATTAAGTTTCATTTAATATTTATTTATTCTTTTCCCAAAAATCTTTAAAAATTTTAAAAAAATTCACTCAAATAAAAAAGCTAACTTGAGATTTTAAGTTTGCATTGGACCAAAACAAAATTTAAATACCAAAATAAAAAAATCAAATTTGAGTACGAAATATATATTAAGATTTTTTTGGCAAAAAAACCTGATTCCTGTTCAAAACTATTTACCCAATTTTGTTTTTGCCAGTTCAATAACAACCATATATTCCTGCTGGCCCAACCCAAGCTAATATTGAGTGATAGTAATTGGACCAAAAGTATGAACAAGAAGTAAGAGATAGGCCCATTGAAGTCCAAGTGTGGCACATCTCAGCCTTAAAAAAACCCTTGTTGGTGCCATCTTTTCGCTTCCAACTGGTATTGTTAGAAACCTCCGCCGCTCTCTTTCTTCTTCAGAGCCACTTAGGGTTTTTCCTGCGTCAGCTCCAATGGTAATATGCCAAACCAACACACCCTTCTTTTATTTCTCTTTTTCCACCCCTTGATCTACTTGTATATTTGAAAATGAAATAAATAAAAAGTGGTAATGTGCAGGGAAAGGGAACAGGGAGTTTTGGTAAAAGAAGGAACAAGACCCACACTCTCTGCGTTAGATGTGGCCGCCGTAGCTTCCATCTCCAGAAGAGCCGTTGCTCTGCCTGTGCTTTCCCTGCTGCTCGTAAGAGGACATGTAAGTGCCTCGTCCGCTTTTTCTTTGTTATCAAGATCGTGTATTGTGTTTTTCGTTTTTGTTGTTAACTTTGTTCCTAAGTCTAATTTGCAACTAGATTTCTCGGATTGACTAGTGGGGTTTCTTTCTTTATGTGCTATATCAAAGCTAATATCTTTGACATGAATATCTTTTTGGGTTTCACTTTGAATGCGTTTATTCAGATAAGAATTCAATTTCCTGAATATGGTGGGAAAATTGGTGTGATTAAAATTTTAAGATGTTTCTATATAAAACTATGGACTTGTAGTTCGAATCAATGTGTTTTCTTCCTGAACCATAGATTTGTTAGTTGTAATGTTACATGAAATGTGCTTATACCAGTAATAATACTTCAAGTACTTTGAATGAACATGCGTTTTGATGTGTTTATATGTTACGATTGGATTGTAATTTGGTGTTAGTCCTTAAATCTAAGGGGAATTGTTTTATTGTGGGGTTCAGATAACTGGAGTGTGAAGGCAATCAGAAGAAAGACCACTGGAACCGGTAGGATGAGGTATCTGCGCCATGTCCCTCGCAGGTTCAAGACTGGTTTCAGAGAAGGTAATGAGTTGCTAATTCTTTTTGCTGACGGGTTTATAATTTTAAGCTTCTTTTCTTTCTGTTTTGTTCAAAGCATATCTTTGGATTTTGTTTCTATTTTCAATTCCGGTGTTGGATCATGATCTAGGTACTGAAGCAGCACCGAGGAAGAAGGTTGCAGCAGCTTCTGCTTGAGGTATTACGAGGTTGTTTTGGATGAAGCCTTCTTGTTTTAGGAAAACTTTTACGAGAACATTACTCTCGACGGGTGTCATTATATTGAATGCTTTAGCTGTTTTTAGTTTATGATTATGGAGTTGCATTAAATTTTGAACAAGGATGAATGCTTTTGTTTTTCTCTAGTTTATTTTTGAGGAGTTGCTTCAAATTTTGAATGAGGATGGACAAGGCTATTGTTGGTTGACACTTAGTTACTTGATACATTTTTTTGGGATGAAGTTAATGTATGTTCTTGTTTTTGGTTATAAATGATGCCCTAATCTTGTTTCAAGATAGTTTAAAATTTAAAGTCATTTGTGTTTCGCTTATTATTATCAACTCTACTTCTAGTCGAATATTGTGGTCGGATAAAACACTTCCATATATGCTGATTTTTTAGGGTGGAAGCCATAAGATACCAGTTGACTAGTAGCATATATCAGAAGCTATTTAGGGTTTTATTTGTTTCCCCTTGAAGGCCCCATTATTTGTGGCTGGATTTGCAACCTGAGTTTTTCGGTGCTTTGTAGTATTTAAAGGTAATGTTGTAGAAACCGCTGTCGCTAAGAGGCTCATATCCGTCATTGCTCTGTTCCGTCCTTGCTATGTTCCTCTAGCATGTAAAAATGGAAAAATTTTCGACGACGCAATATTTTACTGTTGAAGTTTAAATGTCGTGAATGAAACAACCATCTATCCTACAAAAAATGGAGAGGCTTTAAATTTAGGGAAAATATAATTTATGCCCAAGTAGGTGATTTTGGTACTTGTAATTTTTATCCACTTTGGTGGTATAAAAATTCCAAATTCGATGGTGTTATATTTTTAACTTATGTTATATTATCATTTGAAAATTAAAAAAATTATATAATTTTTTTATTCATGACATGATACCATGTTTTAATAACTAATTTCATGGTTAAATTGATTAGATTATTAGTTTTTGATTTAACCGGTTCAATTATTACACAAATAATAATAATTAAACTCCTTCAACTATATTGTTTTTGTTTTTTTTTTTTGTATTTTTCAGTTTCAAGCTGTTTTTTATTTAATCGGGTTAATTTTTTTGTTTAAATTAATATATTAATTGGTTATCGATTCAATTGATTGATCGATCTTGTTTGTTTCAAGAATATTAGTTATGTGAAATCTTCCCTTAATTTAAATTTAAGTATTAAAATAGATTTAATTGTTAAGTTTTAAGTATCAAAATGAGTTTAAAAAAATAAAAATACTAAATTGAAGTTAGATGCAGGCTAATTTATCAATATGTGTTGAATTTTTTTTTGAGAAATTATGCTTTTTTTTATTTATTTATTTAAGATGTATATTATTTTTGGAGAGAAAAAAGAAAATATGTCTTATAGGGTGCGCTTTCAACCACGTCAGCTGAAATGTGTTTTATAAAATGCATAAATAATTATAATTTTTGATACATTAACTCTTTTAGTTAGATAGTTAAATAATTATAATTTTATTCTTGAGTTTTAAATTAAATTTCTCTTATAAGCATTTTAATATATATTTTTTATTTCATATTGTATCAAATTTTTTTATAACTTTTAATTAATATTAATAAATATATTATTTTCAATTTTTTTTATTTAAATCCATTTCCTTTTTATTTATAAAAACAAATAATAATTATATAATTATATTTTAAAAATATTAACTAATTTAAATATTTATATGTTAAAAATTTATTTTCTCGGTAAAGTGGAAGTACCCTGTCGATCTGGTTAGGTGTCAAATTGAAGCGCTACTTTGCAGCGACACATGCCAATAACTCATAGTTTTCGGCATGAACTTCGGACATTGAACCCCAATTTCCATATTCCTTTGGGCTTGGGTGTGGGAGAGGGTAGGCCGACAAAACGAAACCTCTAGAGATTTTGCGGGTAAGGGTAACTATAGCTATATCCACTTTTACCATTCCCAGCTTCAGACACAACTCCATTTTTGCTCTCTCTGTTCTTGAATCCAAGGTTCCTGCATCAGAAAAGCTTTTCTTCTCTCTGAATCATAAGGATCAGGTGTCTGAAACATTGTGTAAAAATCCATGGAAGCAACGAGAGGACGAGAAACCACAGGGTTACTAGACAAGATACTCCCTCCACGCCTGGAAGACGCCGGACTCGAGGATTGCGCTCTTCCGCCAGATTCCATACACGAGGCCTTCCTCAAAGCCGCTTCCGCCGTCAAGTCACGAGCAGCCTACATCTTCCACTCTGATGATGAAGATGAAGTTGAACGCGGATGCTTAGATGACCCATTTCCCGACAAGGGTAAGTGCTCCTCCGATGTTCTTGTTTCGCCACCGTGTCCCGACATGTCTGACGCGGTAGTGGTTGGCGGAGGGTCGCCGGATCCAACCTCGGACGCTGTGGAGGGCTGCGTAAAGGAAAAGGGATGCGGTAAAGAGGTAGAGGAGGGTAAGGATCTGGTGATTGTGGGTGGTGATGGTGGAGAAGCCGCGGATGGGAAGGGTTGTTTAGATGATGAGCTCAAGGGTTTGAAGATTAAGGGTGAAGAGAAAAAGAAGAAGAATCAAAATCAGGAGGATGATGATGAGAGGGAAAAGGAAAAACCAATTCTGGTTGAGGGTTTTGTGTAAGATTCTGCTTGTTGATGCTTAATGATGAAGAGAAAAAAGAAGAATGTAGCTCCTTGTCTTTTTTGCACATTTTTTTGTTTCTTTTTGAATAGTTTTAAGGATCATGGATGTATTTCATCTTTACTATGAATCTCGCTGCTGTCTATTTAACCGAACTCGTGGAAGGTTTTTAGTAGAATAATTTGTTGGAATTCAGATTTAAACCAGTTGGGTCATATCTATATAATCATAAATTCTCTCTCTAGTTTCAAGAAAGTAGGGATTGCTCGTCCTGGAAAATTTGCATAGCCAGGGTGAACCCCCCCGCCCGCCCCCATTATCAGTGGGACTTTGGGGCTAATGGTTATAATGAAAGAATGGTCCGTCAATTGAACTGATATCAATGTTCTTTTTTGTTCGAAAAATGAGCATTCATTCATATACAAAATTGCAAATAATCACCTCAAAGTTGGGTAAATTAAGGAACCAGTGGCTTCAGCTGTCAACACCGGCTTAATGCAATCAGGAGGTTCAATGCAAATACTGAAGAAATCATTTAAGTTTAAAACATTTGAGGTAGCAGGGAATTGCATCTTGCAAGAGCGTCAACACTGCTATTTGCATGATAGGTGCCATCTCGGTCCTGATAAGGAGAGTCCTGTAGTATCAAATAGTTCAGCTAGTAACCAAAGCATCCAGTTCGATTTCCAGTTTCTTAATGTTGGATCTAAGAGCCAGATCGAGTCCGTATCTTAATGCTCAGAGCTCAGCTTCAACGCTAGAGGCGTTCGGGATAAATCTTTATGAGCCGAAGATTCACTGCCCATTATGGTCCCTGATAAGGGAGCTGGCATCCCCTCTGCCTGCGTGACCAATAGAGGACCCATCTGAGTCGAGTTTTTGCCATCCATTCATCGGTGGTTTCCAAGAAATACTGATAACATAGGGCTAGCAATTCTTTTAGGGTTTAGCAGCTAGAATGAAATACTCCCTCGCTCTTTGGTTCTTCCAGTGAAGATGGAGGAGTTTTGCGAGCCAAATGGCTGGGATGAAGAAACCAAAAACAAAGCTGCAAAGTCCAAGACCCGTCCAATTATCGTGCCCAACCAATATCTTATAGTACTATCTAGTATCTACCCTAATCCTTTCTCAAATACGTGGCTAGTTCTACTTCAAGGCCCTCCATGTAGGGGAAACTGAATTTTTGGGCCTCTTGCCTGGATTTTGCTACCAGAGTTGTAGCCCAAGTTGGCAATGGTTGCGGAATTTGGACTCCATTTGGGCCTCTTTTTTCACAAGTCCTACAACTTCTATTAAGAATTGATTCAAACAGCGGTTAAATTTTTTATTTAACATAGCCCGACAACTTCTTTTCTATGTTTTAAATGTTTTCACGTGAAACATTAGATTTTCCTTCTATTGTCAAACTGAAATCATGTTTAGCTGGCCTATAACAACTTAACAACGCCATAACATCACTCCTTGTGTCTCTTGACTGAATCAGATTTGAAATCTATATTATATTTATATGTCTACTTTATTATATTATCGTAATCTTATTTAAAGTATTTTATATTTTTAGAAATTTTAGAAATTTGTTTGTTCGTCTTTTATATATACATATATTTCAAATTTAACTTATTTATTTGTGTCATATAATTATATCATATCTAATATTATTAGGTTAAAGACATGAGAATTTACTCTTGCTTTTACGTAGAATAAATGATTTTTTTATTAAAAATAATAATATAATATACAAAATTTATCTTCTATGACTTTCAATAAAAAAAAAAGAAAATGTTATAATAAAATATGAAAATAATCAAATCATTTCCAAACCCTTAAATTATTCAAAAAGCACATTTAAATACACTTAAACTCAAAAAATTTAAAGGGCCGAAATTAAATTTTAATTTTTACGATAGTAAAAATATAATTTCACTATTTTAATTGTTTATATTTTTATAATTTTTAAAGGATTAAATTAATTTTTTATACTTTTTAGGGGAGGCCAAAATATAATTTTATTTTTACTAATTTAAAATTTTAAAATGCTTAAATAAAAAAAATTCTATTTTAGGAAGAATCCTACCCTACCAACCCTCTAATTTCACCCCTTCCTTAACTCATATTTTTGGGCAATTGACCCATAAATACCAAAAATAAAAAATTTACGGAAAAGGGCCGGAATTGGGAAAAATTACGGAAAGGTCGAATCCCCAAAAACGCGCCACGTAAGCGCGTTTTGGGGGCGGGGACAAGCGCGCGGCCGAAGGCGTTTTTGTCCACGCCATCCAAAAACGCCCCACGTGGACGCGCTTTGCCGACGTGGACAAAAACGCTTCGCAGGGGCGCGTTTTTGGTCCTTACTACCGTGTTGAAGTTTTTGGCCCAATAGTCTCGGCAAAATAATTTTGAGAGACGTTTCAACAAACACCGCCAAAAACAAAGCATGCGTTCGAAAACGCCGCGTGACGAGCGTTTTTGCTCTGATGAGTCACGGAGAAATAATTTTGAGGGACGTCGAACAAACACCGCCAAAAAAAAGAGATGCGTTACGGAAAACGCTTAGCCGTGGGACGCGTTTTTGCTCTGATGAGTCTACGGAGAAATAATTTTGAGGGCGTTTCGAATAAACGATGTACAAAAACGCTTCCAGGTATAGGCGCATCGTCAAGATGCGTAATGAAAAACGCTCCCACGTGGACGCGCTTTTTACAAGAGCCTCCGCAAAATTAGGCTATAAATCGGTGAAAATTCATTCTCGGTTGGCGTAAAGGGAAATTGAGGCAAAGGAAAAAATTGAAAATGAGTGAACGTATACGTCGTTATTTATTTACGACGGTGAAGTTCGTGACACCGAAAATGGCGTTGTTTTCTTATCGGAGAACACAATAGCGATCGAGTTTTAATCGGAACATCGATTTGGTTGAACTTCGCAAAAAGAATTAGGCGTAAAATATTTGGAACAACGCCAATGAAAGTTCGGGTGTATTAAGTATAGGTTTTGGCTTCGGTTGATCCGGTGAGATATGAGTCGTTCGACATCAAAGGTGCTCGGGGCTTTGAGGCAATGGTGGAGACTCATATTGCCAGTGGATCACCCTATATGGAGGTATATGTAGAATTTTCATCTCTAAGTGATCTTGCTGCGACCTCGACATGTCGCTGTTCGAGGAATACACGACCCCTGCCGACACACTGTAAGTGGGAGGCCAAACACGAAGTGCCGGGTGTGCGGTCGTAGTATGGAAAACATAACCCCTGCACGACACTCGGTTGGTGGATGGGACATGCATATCCGTCAGTCGACGTCCGATGATAGAAATACGTACTTGGGGACGTCGGCAAGTTCTAGTGGTTGGCAATCCACATACGATTGGAATCCGGTACGAAAGATGTTTAAGGAGGGATGATGAACTCCCGACGACATCCACCGGCGAGGGCCCTCGTTTGTTGCGAAAGTTATGGAGGGTCGGACGATGAATCCGATGTGGATCCACCTCGAGAGGCGGGCCCGACGAGCGGCGCGTGGTTGGATTATTTTTCAACCGGAGCCCGTTCCAATTGTACTGAAGACGCGTTGAGGCGGTTCGACGCGAAGAAGAAGAAGATCCGCTATTCGGGGCATACTCGCCTCCAGCCCACATGCATAATGTCGATCTATCTCATGATGATGCATTGGAGTTTCTGAACTAACACACCGGACGCGTGGCCGACCGCATGTGATACATCGTTTGATTCCGACGAATTAGAAGTTGGTAACCGGTTTGCGAACAAGAATAATTTTCTTGTTGCATTGAA
Organism: Gossypium sturtianum; assembly: GCA_025698515.1. Taxonomy (NCBI): domain Eukaryota; kingdom Viridiplantae; phylum Streptophyta; class Magnoliopsida; order Malvales; family Malvaceae; genus Gossypium; species Gossypium sturtianum. Next base: position 159,956,315 of record CM046955.1, on the reverse strand, counting down.
ACAAAGACAAAGATTAAGAACGGGGTTAACTACACGGTGGTTAAATCGAAGCTCGATAAGTTCGGAGAAGTGTGCGATGCAAGATGGCACATGTCAATGGAAAATCATGGCGTCGTTGAAGAAAAAGACGAGGTTGTGGGAGATTAAAAGTACAAAGGTCGACATACATGTCTTGCTTGCAGACTGAGATCACTATGTGTTCGGTGATTTGAATACGGTAATAATATGTAATATTGCATTGTTTAACGACTTCGTTGTGAGTGTAACACAAGATCATCCGAGGATGGATTCGAGAGATGTTGGTGACATGATAATCCCGATGTTGAAGGCCGATCCAAATACTACGGTGCGACCTTAATTGGCGTATTCGTGAGCCAATTGGGGTACACGCCTCTTACGTAAAGGCTTGGATAGCCAAGCGAGAAGGCGTTAGAAAAGTTACACGGTGGGTGGGACACTTCATATAATGAAGTGTGGCGGTGGTGTCAGTCTTTGGATAGATATGTCCCAGCAAAGATGAGCGGACCTTGAAACGGAACTGCGTGACTACAACGATCGTCGCGCTCCGTGGATGCGCAGTGTTCAAGCGTGCCTGTTTCGGACATTTAAGCAATGCCGAGATGCCTTTAAATATCGTAAGCCATTGGTACAAATTGACGGTACCTTTATGTATGGTAGATATACCCATCGGCTATTGCTAGTTTCGTGGCACAAGACGGATGTGGGAGAATCCTTCCGATTGCATTCACAATAACACCGGAGAGTCGGTGATGATTGGGACTTCTTCCTAAGTAGGTTAAGGAGGCATGTTTGCCCCGAACCCGACATATGCGTTATATCGATCGGGGCCCGGAATACTTGCGGCAATAGAACGCCAGGAAGCGTATGGCATCGCACACACCATCGATATTGCACGAGGCATGTCGCATCCAACTACTACGGGCAACATCGATCTAAAAGACAGAGACAACAAGTGATCGATATGGGTATGAAATATCTATTAATACAATTTCTTTTGAAAAATTCAATTTATTTGCAATTGAAGAGTGGTATGTAATATTAGCTATCAACGTATATTGGCAGTGGTATGAGATCAATAAAGACCGTTTGTGAGATCTTTGGCGGTTTGCGCTCGAGATAACGCCGAAGGCGCAAGATACGTGCAACATTCCTTTGGAACAGTGGACACAAGCATATGACTGGCGGCCTACGATATGGGCATATGACCACAAACCTTGCCGAATGCATAAACTACATTACGAAAGGAACCCGTCATCCGCCCATTACATCATCGTGCGAGAGACATATTTCGGTTAGCGGCACTATTTCCGAAGAGAGCGGCGATTTATAGAGGCGGATGGAAGGAGGCCATGTATGGAGCCCGAAGGTCTTGCAAGAAATCAACCGTGGGAAGGCACGGCGAACACCATGCACCGCGGTGTGTCACGATCGCGACAACCTATGGTTTCGTGTCACGAGTTTGATGATCGAACCAAGGTATTGTTGGCGGCCATTATCGTGTACACTTGACAAATAGGACTCGCGATCGTATGGGAAATTTGATGCACTTCGTTACCCATGCGCCCATGTACTTGCGGCTTGTCAGAATCTCCGTATTGATCCAATGAGATATGTCGACGAAGTGTATAAATTACAAAACATGTACAACGTGTGGAGACACGTATTCCCACCAGTCCCAGATGAACGTAAGTGGCCCTTGGTATCGCTTGCACCGTATAAGCTATTACCGGATAGACAATTGAGGCGCAAACCAAAAGGTCGACCTTGCTCGTCTAGAATACGCAACAATATGGATATCCGAGAAACAAGCAACCAAAGTCGGTTGTGCGGATGGTGTAGGAACCCGGGGCATACATCTCGCTCGTGTCCAAGTCGGAATAGTTGACCGTGTTCTTAGGTGTTTTGTCTCATGGAAGCTATGTAATATCTATTTTTTCGGAGGAAAACGGTTAACTTTTGTACAATAACTTTTATTTTATTAAATATATTAAAAATTAATTACAAAAAAAAATCAATTCTATTTTGTCAAATTTTATTAAAATAAGTAAAACAAATTAAAAAAATTAAATTACAAGGCAACAATTTGAACTCAAATTTTATTAAAATAAGTAAAACAAATATAAAAATTAAATGACAAGGCAACAAGTTAAACTCAAATTTTATTAAATATATTAAACATTAATTACAAAAAAAAAACAATTCTATTTTGTCAAATTTTATTAAAATAAGTAAAACAAATTAAAAAAATTAAATTACAAGGCAACAATTTGAACTCAAATTTTATTAAAATAAGTAAAACAAATATAAAAATTAAATGACAAGGCAACAAGTTAAACTCAAATTTTATTAAATATATTAAACATTAATTACAAAAAAAAAAACTTAATTAAAAAATTCTAGTGATGATGCCGGTGGGAACCAAAGTGCCACACGAGGGGCGGTCGACGACACGGTTACGCTATTTGGATTCCTCCTTCTTCCGCTTCCGGCGGGGTTGTGGAACCTCGGGCGGGAATCGATTTCCTCGGCATGGGTCCAGTTTCGGATGTTGCGATGGTGACCCACTCGATAAAATATTGACGGAGGTGTTTGCATAAACCACGGCGGGGGTGATCGCATCCCGACGGCGAGCTGGCGGAAAAGAAGTGCTTCCGATGCCGCCTCCTCCGAACCCACATGCGACGCGTCGGCCTCACCATCGGATGGCGGTGGAAGTAGTCGATATGAGGCTCGAACCGCCATGCACTCCAACTGGGCTAGGAATAGGAAATCGAAACATATATGGGTTAGGAGGATACATATAAGGGGGAAGGGTACGCACCGCATGAACGGTAGATCTTTGTGATGGGCCCGGTGTTGTCGGTTGAACCGATGGGCCCGGTGATTGGATCGTAGGCGCCATTGTTTGGCCCGGTGATCGTGTGTCGGCGGTGATGATTGCCCCGCCTCATCACCCCTTCTCCTTGGGTGTAAAGGGCCTCGGCGTTCCCTTCGCTCTCGAAGTTGTCGTCGCCTCTCTTCTTCCGACAATAGATATGGCTTGCCATGGATCCTAAACCATGGCATGTACTCCGCAAGACGCATGCTAACTCCGAACGACTATCGGTTCTCGGTCGGGTATATAGTCATATCGGTTCTCCCACGTCTCGATATGTTCTGACCAAAATCTTGCCCAATTCGTATGTGTTTGCCGTAAGTCTACTTTGTGCTCATCATCGAGCACCTCCGGTGGTACGGGAATCCGTTGCCGAAATCCAAATTGCCGCATAACCCGATCTGCCTGGTGCATCTCCACGGTCGAGTAGGTGATCAATGGGACCTTTACGTGCCAACCGCTCGGATTTTGGAGGAACTCCTCGACGGAATTCGCACGCAATTTACGGGTCGTCGTACGGTGTCCATTCAAACTATATTCACATTACGAAAATTTTAGACATATACCTCATATTAGACACTACATACGAAATACTAAATTATAATAACAAATTTCGAAACTTACTTCGATTCCGACCTTTGGTCCAACAGAGCCGATATCCAAGCGATTTCGGTATTCCAACATGATTCACGGATGGTTCCACCTAATTAAATAAACTTTTAGCATACAATTATACTATAAATATACGACATAATTGTAAAATATAATATTAAATTTACCTCGTTATCGGTGGGAATGAATATGGTCGGGTCGAAGTCGAGGACGTAAAAATGGAAATCGAAACCATGCCCATATTTGCAGGTAGTGATAGGCAACCTCCGATTTTTTGTTTACTCTCAGCGTCGTCGCTCTCGCACATCTCTCGGTATAACCTCGATAGCACGGCGGACCCCAACTCAATTCACCTACGCTCGAAGTCAACAAGTTTGAGGAGCCATCTCGGTGGACGAGGTTTCTAGAGAGGTCGGCATCGATAGCCTCCAATTATTTGAAGAATGTATGCTCGAGCATACCGTATTCTTTCTACTTGATCGAATCCTCGTTGGCTGCGGGAATGTGTCTCGTAACCACGCCATATCGATCCGAGCTCCTCGAATTCTATCCGGAATGGCACCCGTAAGCTCGTAGCATACGGCCATCCAATCGAGAGATGTTACGGACCCGGTGACTACCGCCCGCCCACCGGTAATCCCAATCAGAATCGCACATCTTCTAAGGTGATGGTACACTCTCCGCATGGCAAATGGAAAGTGTGCGTCTCGGTCTCCACCTCTCAATCAACGCTACCGATCAAAGCGGCTCCAACTTGAACCTCGGCCTATCGTGGCCACATGCCAAAAACCCGCTTCACGCAGTAATTCTCGATCAACGGCGATGGGGATCATGCATGTTGCGAATATAACATTCCAACACCCGATCTGATCGTTTAAAAATCATAAAATTCAAAATTAATTAAAATTACATAATTGGATAAAAATTAAATAATATTTCAAAATTAAAATTAAAACTTACCATTTTTATTTGCTCGACGGCAATGTGCTTCTCGCCTAGGCGAAGTAATTCCCCGCCATTGTAATCGGCTTTAAAATTTTTCGATAAAAATATCTTAAAAAAATTAAGGGCTTTTTAAGTAAATAGTAAAGGACTATTTTGAAATTTGAGCGTTAATTTCAAGGACCTTGAGAGAAAATTGAGAGAAAATTGAGAGAAAATTGAGAGAAAATTGAGAGAATATTGAGAAAGGATTGAAATGTGAAGAATAAAGGGTGGGGGTTTATAGTTTTTTTTTCGATCGTTGGGGAGCCAACGGTCAAAAAAATTTGACCGTTGGGACCAAAAACGCGCCTGCCGAAGGCGTTTTTGTCACGTCGGCAAAGCGCGTCCACGTGGGAGCGTTTTTGGATGACGTGGACAAAAACACTTCCAGCAGGGCGCGTTTTTGGTCCCCGTCCCCCCAAAACGCGCTTACGTGGCCGCGTTTTTGGGGGATTCGGCCCTTTTCCGTAATTTTTCCCAATTCCGGCCCTTTTCCGTAAAATTTTTTATTTTTTGGTATTTATGGGTCAATTGCCCCATATTTTTCTAATTATTTACAATTTCAATTAAATTAAAACACAATCCAACAATTATATTCTATAAAAATATAAACTTCTATATCTTCCGAACACTTTCATAATCAAAATTCTCACTATCATATTTAAAGTTATTTATAGTGGCACCAATTTCTACATTCACAAGTCACGTTTACTTTCTGTACCAAAAGTCACATTTACTTGGTCGCGCACTCACTCGTATTTTTCGTTTTCATCTTTACTTTTATTTCTCTTGATAATACTCCATCTATTGCCCCATTATTATTATATTCCTAATTCAAAACAGGTTACTGGCTTTACTATTTAAACAATCAAAATATAAAATTTTATTATAAAAATATATTTAAAATATTTCAATTAATAAATCAATCTAAACAAATAAAACCCCATTTATTAGTTTTAAGCCAATCACCCCAAAGAATCATTAGCTATTGATATTTTAGTGTTTTAGTACCCAAACTTTTTGAGTCATCTTTCAATACCTCAAAGTAATAATACTTATCTGTTACCCACTCGCATCGCGTGATGATTAACAAATTCCCACATTTCAGAATAGATTATTAGCATCCGTTAACATTTCTTGTGTAATTAAAACAACAATAAATTTAAATTGATGTGCGTATATCATGTGTACATTTTGTTTGATTTATTGTTTGATATCTTTGTAAACATATAATTGTATTTATGAATCTTTTGTATTTATAATAGTAAACTTTAAAAAAAAAAAAAAGCAACTTTAAAAATTAAAATAAGGGATAAATATCAAATTTATACATGAACTTTGATTTAATGTGCAATTGTATATATGAATTTTAATTCGGTGCAATTATATACGTGAAACTCTAATTTTGACTCAAATGTATACCTGAAACTTTAATTTTTACTTAATCAAACACATTCAAATAAATACATCAATTTATTTTTATATTAGATAAATATAATTATTTAAGCATTCAATATATAAACATAAAATGATGTTATATCAATACTTGTGTTAATAATTTACAAGAATTGGATCAAATCAAAATTTCTTGTATACAGTTGCACATTAAACCATAGTTCATGTATAATTTTGAGATTTATCCCTTAAAATAATAAATCTAACAGAAAAAAACGTAATTATTAAATTAAACTGAAATGCCAAATTATTATATTACAATACGTACATATGCGATTTGTATGTGTATATAGATTATAGAAGATATGCACAAACAAAAAATATTGTCCAGAGACTATACCTAAGAATTTGTTTCCATGTTCTTATATTATATGATAAATGCAACATTGTCCAATTAAGTAATTAGATTTTGTCTCATTTTCTGATTACATTAGATCCCCTAACATCTTCCACCCTTCAGAACCAATATTTAATGACCCAAGTCTTGTGCATGACATTCAACCTTTAATTAAGAAATTAAAAAAATTTAAGCCTTTATATTCGAATCGTTGAATAAAGAAAAAAAAAATACTTTAAATCTTTATAAATTAGAAATTTACTTTTTTACTTTTTTTTTAAAGAATTTATTCTCTATATTCTTCAGATTTCAAAATTTAAGTAATTGTTAACATCACTTTAAAATTTTTCTTTTAAATTTGCTGAAATAAAATTTTAAAATTAAAAATAACATTTATTTAATAATAATGCAATAAAAAATAAGGTTATAATCTATCTAAGTGTAACACAAAATAATGTTAACAATTAAACTTTAATATAAATTTTTATATTTATATGTTGGATTAAGCCGAATCCTAATAACCATATCAGAGTATATACGAAAAAAATATAATATTCTAATAAATGAGACTCACATTTAAAATACTAATTCATTTTTTTATTTTCTTTCCTTTTTTTTTATATAAAAGAAAACGTTTTGATTTTCAAGATTTCCTCGTTTAAACCGAGATATTTTTAAATGAGATTTTCAGATATTAAAAATTAAATTTATCGGATGCTACTATCTAAAAATAATTGCATGGAAAAAAATAAAATTAAACTCTAAGTTTGTATTTTCTTTTTCTTTTTTTGTTGTAAGTTTGTATCTTTAATTGTACTAGTAATTACTAGCAACTTCAAACCAACAAAATGTCTCTTCTTCCCATTAGTTCGATTTTACCCATGCTTTTCAAAATATTTATAGTAATAAATTCGAAATAATTTAATATAAAAGTATTTAAATTAAAAAATACATAAATTTTAGTTTAATGTACAATTATATATATAAATTTTGATTTTGTATAATTTTATAAATGAATTTTTTATTTGTTCCAATTCTCACGAGTTATTTGACACAATTGTTGATATTGCACACAAAAATATTTATCTTTATCCCATATAAAAATAAATTAATGTATTTCTTTTTTTAAATGTGCTTGATTGAATCAAAATTAAAGTTTCGTGTATATATTTAAACTAAAATCAAAGTTTCATGTGTATAAATGTACAAAATTAAAATTCATATATCAGATTGCACATTGAATCAAAGCTCATATATGTTTTTTTATATTTATCCCTTAAAATAAATAATGCATATTTTTATTTTATAATTTAAGAAAAAAAATACAAACAAAAGAAAGGTATTTGTGAATCTTTTAATTCAACTGTAACATCGTCAATATAACAATAATAAAAAAGGGAATAAATTATATTAGGATTATCTTAAAAAGTATGGTTTTTAGGCATTAATAAAATAGTGTCACGTCATTAAATTTTAAAGATAACAAAGTATTATTATACACTCATCTATATCTAATTTATTCTCCAACTTAATTTAACTTTAATTAAATTATTTAAAATAATTAATTTCTAAATTATAAACAAATCTTTTCTTTTCTTTTATTTACAAAATTTAATCATTTTATTTTTTCCATAAGTTAATATTTTTATTTTTGCGCACCCAATTTAAAAAAAAATATTTTTTGTGCATTTTTTCCATGTCATTGACATATAATTTTGGTAATTATTTCACCTTGAGCCGAAAACCTCGAACCTTAAACCTTGAACCTTGAACCTCGTGGTTCAAGGTTTGAGATTTAAGGTTTAGAGTTTGAGATTCAAGATTTAGGTTTATACTTTAAGGAGTTGGAGTTTAGAGTTCATGTTTAAGGTTTAAGGGTTAAAGGGTTGCGAGTTCGAGATTAAGGGTTTGGATTCAAGAATTTGGGATTACGAGTTCAAGGTTCAAGTTTAGGGTTCTATAGGATTTAGGATTATCAAAATAATGTATTAATGACATGAAAAAAATTGTCTAAATGTAATTAAATAATTAGAAAAGAATAATGAATAATGTAGTAAGAAGGGTTTATAAAATAATTTTTCTATAGACGAGTGTATAATAATAATGAAGCCTTTAAAATTTAATTATATGATAAAATTTTATTACCTAAAAACCTTAACTTTTACTGCATTTAATCTCATAAAAAAATCCTTTTTTTTAAACATAAACAACATTTTACATCTTTTTATCGCAAGGAACGTGATCTGCTATGGACCATGTCTAGATTTTGTCCATTTCCAAGACCACGTGCTACTATTTTTATTTATTTTGCCAGTATTGATTTTTTTTTCTTTTTTTACAATTTAGTGGTATTGAATTCTATTTCATCCTTCCACGCAAAAACCCGATCTCTGTATTTAGTTTCCAGGAAAAATTGCTTCATTTGAGGGATATGTTCTCGAGTTGAAGAACAGCAAAGTGAGAATGACCATAACGCCCTTAATGTGCTTTGCAGAACTTGGTGTTTCTGCATGCTCTCTCTTCAGTTCAGGATCTTCATTTATAACTTTAGTTTAGTTTTGACTTGAGCTTATGGTATAGTTTAGTTAAGTTGTGTTATGGCAATGGCATGGAACACATGTATGGCTAGGTTGTCCGCCCACCAAGCACTTCCTTAAAGGACAGAATTTTCAAGACGATAGCAAAGCCCCTTTCTTTTTTCCTTGTTTGCTTCCTTCTTTTTGCTTTGTGATCCATATAAAAGCTTAAACAAAACCACCAAGAACAAGCTGTTTATGTCTACTCCGAATAGTTTTGAACGTGAGAGGTTGGATTGGAACAGTACTGAAGAATGACCAAAAAAAGGTTACTATAGTTTGTATAGATTTTACGTTGAAGTTTGGATTCCTGGCGGCATATGTATTATGATTCTGATTCTAGTTGAGTTGGAGAATAATTGAGATAGAGACAAAGAGAGATGCTCATCGGTTTAAGGCATTTAATGGCTGCTCCGTCAAAAGGATGGCGATTGATATTGGCGGGAATAATATTGGTCGGTTTCCTTGCAGTGGATTCAGTGCTTGTTACAGCTGAACCAAGTTCGAACCATGAACAATCAGGTTATAATGAGAAAAACTACGTTCGGAAAGCATTTAAGTTGTTAGAACAGAACAGTAAACCACGCCATGAACATGAATGGCCTGTAAGTCTCAACTCTCAATCTTCACGTATGTCGTTTCCAGATTTTTAACATTTTATTTTCCTGTCTGCATTCAGTTAAAAAAAAAAAAAGAATAGCAGTTTGTGATTTGAGAAATCTTGTTAATTTAATTACAGGACATAAGATTTGGTTGGAAAATTGTGGTGGGTTCCACACTTGGATTCCTTGGAGCAGCCTTTGGTAGCGTTGGAGGTGTAGGAGGAGGCGGTATTTTCGTTCCCATGCTTACCTTGATTATTGGGTTTGATCCCAAATCATCAACAGCAATCTCAAAATGTAAGAATAATCCTTTCCTTCCCAATTTTTACAAGTAAAGTTAATACCTTGATAGAGAAAAAAAAAAACCGAAGACGACATGAAATCGGTTGTTTTGTTGTGGTTAGGTATGGTTACTGGTGCGGCAGCTGCAACAGTATGCTACAATATAAGGCAAAGGCATCCATCACTTGAACTGCCTCTGATTGACTATGACTTAGCACTTCTATTTCAGCCAATGTTGGTTTTGGGAATTAGTATTGGAGTTGGATTCAACGTGATCTTTCCGGATTGGATGATCACAATTTTGCTAATTATTGTCTTCTTAGGTATAATTTAAATGTTTTCAAGTCTGATATTTCTTCATGTTCCATCTCTTCGACAAGTATTCTGATAAGCTTGTATATAAATGCAGTCATGTCAAGTAAGTCATTCCTCAAAGGTGTTCAAACATGGAAAAAGGAAACCATCAAGAAGAAGGTGCTTAAATATATTTATATCTCATTTTCTGTGCTACTTATTCTTGCTCTGCCCTTCTCTCACTTGCATCTTTATTTTCTTAGGAAGCAGGAAGGCAGCTGGAATTAAATACTAACGATAATGCGGTGGAAGTCAAAACCCAAAATGAAGAACAAGTTACTACAAATGGCAAACAAACAGGAAGCAATGAATCAAAAAAATCAAAGGTAAGTCCCATAAAACTATAGTTCTACTATATATTTTCCCACAATCTTTATCTCAATGATATCATGGTTTCCATTTCCACAGGTGTCTTTTATTGATAACATATGCTGGAAAGAGCTTGGACTTCTAACTGCTGTCTGGGTGGTAATCCTTGCTTTACAGATAGCTAAGGTCAATCAATTTCCTTTCACGAATTATTTACTCTTGCAACATTCTCGAGGCTGAAGGAACTAACACAAACCCTATATGTTTCACCTGCAGAATTATTCAACAACATGTTCAGTAGAATACTGGGTATTGAATTTGTTGCAGGTTACTTCAAATTTCAAGCTCATATCTAAGCTATTAAATCTTGAGCTGTTCTTGGGAAATTGTTTGACAAATTGTTTGATTCATTGTGTAGATCCCAGTAGCTGTTGGAGTATCTTCATATGAGGCAATCTGTTTGTACAAAGGGAGGAGAAAAATTGCATCAAAGGGGGATGTTGCGGCAACTTGGCGAGTCCACAAGCTACTGATTTACTGTGGCTTTGGTGTGTTGGCTGGTGTACTTGGTGGGATGCTTGGTCTTGGAGGAGGATTTATTTTGGGTCCTCTTCTTCTGGAGATGGGGATCCCCCCTCAGGTGCTTCCTTTGATATCTTAATCCTTCCAAAATGTTTAGCATCGCCATTTTACGATTTCAGTTTTTTCTGTTGTCAATATTTATTATATAATTGACCATGATAACATATATAACCGTGAATAATCTTGTAAAGCTACTGAATTTGACCTGATTTACGAGATCTTATGTAGGTGTCAAGTGCAACGACCACCTTTGCCATGTTTTTTTCAGCATCGATGTCAGTGATTGAATATTATCTTCTGAAAAGATTTCCAGTCCCTTATGGTATAATGTTGTTGGAAAGTTATTACAATGTCTTCATTCTTTTATTTTCTTGTTTTCTAAATATTCAAGTGTAAATACAGAGAAATGATGATCTAAATATGCGAGAAAAATATTAAAAATTTAATTTAAGCATACTCGTATTTGACACATATATCCAATAATCATCTCAGTCCGAATAAATAGTAGGTTAACTGAAAAACCTTAGGGGGAGACTTATTCACCGTTTTTATTGTTGAAACAGCTGTTTACCTGGCTGTTGTGGCCACAATAGCAGCATTTGTTGGGCAACATGTAGTGGGAAAAGTGATCAAAATACTGGGAAGGGCATCTATAATCATCTTCATTCTATGTGGAATGATATTTGGTAGTGCGATCTCACTAGGTATTTCTTTTCCCAACTCTCACATTCCTGCAGTAGAACTGCCTTTTTCTTTAATGCTGTCATTATTATTATTGAAATGACAAATTTGATTTAAATTATGTAAAAAAAAAAAAATGGCAATAAAACAGGTGGGATAGGCATTGCTAAGATGATCAAACGGATTGAAAGAAAGGAGTATATGGGACTTGATGATATTTGCTCCTATCAGCCTTAGCTTGAATTGGAAGAGTAGTGAAAGTTTAACTGCAAAAGTCCCCTGTACAACAAGACATATTACAATTATAGATGTACTACTTCGTGTTACGAGGCCAAGCCTCCATTACCAAAATAAGAGAATCAGATTTCATTAAATTATGATAATGTATGATCCATTTTTTAGCAAGAAGCAGAATGTGTTGTCAAATATTCAATTTGTTTGTTTTTTTAGAATAATGATTTTTATGATACGCATGTAGCACACTTCTATAATTTCATGAATGGTATCCGAGAAATGACTGTAAATTTAAACAGCGACTCTGCATAAATTTACGTTTAATGAAGTAACACATATTCATAAGCATACAATAAGGAAAACAACAGAGAAAACTTCAATGTTATTTATTTTAACGTGTTTGGTCCTCCGTAAAGAAATAGTTATAATTTCCAATTGAAAAGTGTTTTAATATAGTCTTATTTTATAACCTTTTTATTATTTAATTACACTAATAGTAATATAATTTCTATTTCACTTTTAAATTAATATATATTAATATAAATGAATAGAAATGCATCTATCACCAATCACCACAATTCAAACTAATGAATATAAAACTCAAAGCCTTGTTCCTTGTAGGCATGTTGCTATAACACTAGTATAATTTCCTTACACATCAATTTGTCAAATTAACATAATCAAATTACAAGTTGTCAAACTTTCTCAACAGGTAGAAGAATCTCAGGACCTAAAATCTTATTGACTATTGTAACCAATCCTAACATATACCAAAGGGAGTTGGCAAAACTTAAGAGCCCCTTTTTTCCCTATATTTTTGGGTGGCCTTGAGGGCTGCGATTAAAGTGTTTAGGTATTCTTAACTATATATGTCCTATAGTTCATCTTTGGCCGCTTGATCTTTGGGTCTCACTTGTTTGTTAATGAAGGCTGCTAGTTCTTTTGAACCAGATTTTGCTGAAAGTTTGATCTGCAAAGTAAAATGGATCACTATGTCAGATGGTGCTAAACAAATAAGTTGAAGTGAATATTGTTAATAATGATTACCGGATTGTCTTTATCACCAGCTTTGTATAAAAAGAGTGACGGGTAGTCGTCAACCTGAAATGATAAACATTGACAAGAATCTTGGTGTCATCAATGTGCAACCTGAATGTAAATGAAAAACAATCAAAGAATTCCATATGTAATTGATTTGGTTCCTTTGTTTTTTTAATGACACTCGAGAATCATGAAGTATATGGGAGCTAAGGATCCTAGAAAAAGAACAGATATCTCTTTCAAGAGTTTTGATCCCATCTAAGGCACAGAATCGTAAAAGATTGGTACATGGCAAGAAGGAACAAAATCCATGAGATAGACTCAGATAAGATACAAATTTGGCTTGATTTATGACTCTTGATCCAAGATAATAAAGGCTGAATGCCCCCAAGGAATGGTTTAAAAAATGGACATAGAACATAATTGACAGTCTTTCAACAATCAAGGTATCTTTTCGAGGAAAGTTAAACAGGTATTAAGTTTTAAGGTGTAGAAACTGATCGATTTCTTATAAAGCATACCTGAAGTTTTGGATGTTCATTAGCAGAAGCATCAATCTTAGCAAAGATGAGACTGTCCAAGCCTTTAAAATGCTTAGCCAATTTCTCAATCTGCTTGCTTGTGGTCTCACAATTGATGCACCACGGGGTATATACCTGTTTTGTAACAATAAAAGAGTAAGACCCTTTTTTAGAGTAAGCATATATTACAGCAAACTTGTCGAGTCCAGATATAAATTAGTATATAGCAGGTGATATAGTTAAAATGCTGCACATTACTACCATCGATCTGATTGTGTATCTATATATATATATATATAATAGAAACGGACATGGATGCCATGCGTGCAGTGAATCCAGTCACCCTGTATTTTCATTTTTCAAATGGAACTCTAGCGGGATTAAGTTAGTTTGCACATCTCATTGGCATATACTAATAAAGCATGGGATGTACAGAAGATTGATACCTCTAAAAGTACATTCTTGGGACTGTTCAAGACCAAGTCATCAAATGTCTTTCCCACGACAGCTAGCACACTTGCATTATTCTGCAAATTTCAAAATACAAAAGTTTGTTGGAAGTCGGATAAAATATAAATTCAAATTTCAGCAGCTTAGACAGAAGGTATCTTTTGTATGCGCAGAAAGGAACTTCTTGCATCAACATGATGCTTATGATGACGCATTTATTTTTTCTTTTTTCTTCAACATTCACAAGAAATGCCAGGATTATAGGATAACAACATTCAGTGCATGGCAAAATCGTAGGAAATGCTACTCAAAGGTGAATTCAAATAACTGAAAAAGAGACTCAAAAGCATATATGTACATTTTAATAGAAATTATAGTTTCAAACAGAACAATTACAAATCAGATGAGTCTAAACATATCCACCAAGCATTACGTAAGAGAAATTAGAGAAACACAAAACTTGACCCTCACATTATCTGGTATTGGCTGTGATTTGAAGTATGTTGAGATAGAACCATGAAGAAGCCCAGAGCAAAATTCCTGTAAAACCAATTCGGAACTCCATATTAGTTTTCTGAATAAATATTTCCTTAAAGGTTATCTATAGAGCTCAATTGTTACTTCTATGTTGCTTGGGGTTGGGTCGGACTGCAACAAGTACTTCGAGCTGCCTTTGTTATCAAATGCTGTCACCTATCAGGCAGATAGAAATATATTCCATCAATTTACCAAAAAGATATGTGATTGCAGTTAAAAGATGATCATTTGCCAAAAGGAAATACTGACCAAAGTGTTTTTTGATTCCTCAAGCCCAAACAAGGTTAAGAAAGGCTTTGCAAGGTTTTCATCAACAATGTCTATATAAATAAACATCACCTGCATCACAAAAGAAAAAAATATGAATCTTTTTGCACCAAAATCTCAAACTGTCAAGTAGTAAATCCAAATACCTTTGTTATGAACTTTCTTGCAACATCTTGAAGAGGCTCAAGAAGAGTCTTGAAATCATCAGCTTTCGCAAAGACATAAACCTGATGGGTAAGGAAAGGTAAATTCACAACACTGCTTCAGTTTCCAAGAGAAATGGTGAAAACTTTATGCAACTGTATGAAGGCCAAAATACAACCATAAGATAACTAAAAAAAAGTACATATCAGAAAACAAACCCATGTTGACTTCCATAACATTGTCTCGTCCTTGATTAACGTCCCAGCACATTAGCGTTGGTAGAATATTTAAAATACAACAATACAGATTTTTCCAGTTACACCCAAATCAACTCATCAGGCCAAATGATGTAGTAACACTAGCCAAATTGTAAACATATTTTTACAAATAGACACTCATGAAAATTTTAATCACTATGCAAAATCTAAGCACTTTACATACTCACTCCTATACCAGTGCTTTTTTTAAGTTTGTATTTGAAAAAAGTAAAAGATGAAATAGTTATTTACGGAAAGGAAAAGAAACCATTAACATAGTAAACAATTAAAGATAAGGTCAAGTTCAAAGCATGGAAACCTGAAGTTTGACGGGGCTGGAGTGAACTCTGACAGAATTCAGTTCAGTCAATTTAGTAACTAAGGGAAACTTGTTGTAGTCCAGAAACTGCAAAATGTTCTCCATCTCAAATGTACCGTCTGTAAAAAACATATGTGTCACTAATCTCGTCAATGATTCTGGTTGACTGATATAAATATAAGCAACCAACATAAAATAAAAAAGAAGCCAAGAACAGAGGAAGTCATTAGTCCATAATTTTATGAACTGTCTTGCTTGGTATTACTCCGGACAATCACTGATTATAAGTCAAAATAATTTTCATATTCAAATATGAACCACTCAAAGGAAAAAGATGTAAAATTAGAAGCTAAATAACTAATGAACCATTCACATTTCACAATAAGCAGTTTTCCAGATTGCGAACTCACCATAAGCAGTGTACCTTTCTGGTTCACTTTTAACAATCCCAAGGAAATTAGTAGCTTTGATATCCGGGTAGAGAAGTTTAGCAACCTCAATGTTGCTTGCTTCAGCAAACTGGATTTCATTGTCAGACAAAGCTGCCTTTATAAATGCTTTATAATCAGATCCCTGCAAGAATACCATGATAAGTACATTCCCCTAGTGCATCATCTAATATATAATATGTAAATATAAGCAATGCAACTTGGAGAATGGGGAGTGTGAGAAGAAATATTAAAATAAAAGACAATATGAATTTGAATTTGAATGAGTTAAAAGTCTAGAATTGCATCCCCACTTGACATCAAAGTGATTGTGCGCAATGAGGTTGTTAGTCTGCATCAACTTGTACAACAGAATTGAAACTAGGTTTTCCGGGAACTAAATCTTTTGGAACAATGCATCTAAATGACTGCTTGTAAGTTCTTATTTTCCACATCAAAGAAGATTTCCATACAAGAGAATAGAATGGGCTAAAGAAAGTGATAGTAAAGGAGAACCTAGGCAATGCCTCAATGATGACTTATCTTGCCATAAAATTTGTACTCATATGCTATCAACTTATTCTAAAATCAGAACCATCACATAGGAATTTACAGGACAACTTCAGAAGAGCCAAATTAGAACATCAATAGGTTCAATATTACCCAGGACTGCAGCACAGAATAGTCGAGAAACACGAGGACTTCACCTAACAACTTTAAGAGAGGAAAATTATTTCCTTACATAAAACATAGGATTAAAGATGCATAATTAGGGCGTAGAACTGGGACATTGAAATTTAATAGCCCCATATCAGGCTTTACTGTATAACTCATAAACCATATCTAGACATGATCCGGAAAATGCTTCAAGTAAACATACCTCAAATTTCTCAAAAAGACCAATCACAAACATGTGGTGCTTTTTAAGAAAATCTTCTGCCTCAGTTACCGTGTTTATTCTAATGACAGGCACACCGGTCTTCTTCCTTGCCCATATCACTATTTCTTCCCTGAAAAGAAAAACAGCCCAACAATATATCAATCACAATTGTCTGTTATATGGATCCTCCTAGGCGAATGAATTGCTCCAAATTTATTTACAATTCAACGAAGAAAAAAGATCAACTTACGCTGAAAATCCACCCGTATAAGCTTGAGAAGTGCCATTAACAAACAAAAGCAGAGTAGGGAAGCCTTTAATATCAAGCAGAGAAGCCACCTTTGGGTACCTTTCAGCATCAAGCTTGGCCATCAAAACCGGACTTCCCAATTCTTTCAAAGAAGTGGCAGCTTCAGCAAACTGAGGCATAAGCTCAGCACTCCTAACGCACCAAGGAGCATAACCCAAAAGCAAAACAAACTCGTTCTCATCAATGAACCTCTTGGAATTATCACTGTTAAGCTCAAGAACTATCCTTTGTGCTTTACTTAACACCTCTGCTTCGGAAAATCTACTGCTAGACTCTTGGTCTTGGTCTTCTGGTAGCTGATCTTCTTGTTCATCCAAGGCTAAAAGCTGTTCAAGGTCATCAGAATCATCTTCAGAGTTGGTGGGATCAGATGCATTGATGTTTATGGAAAAAGAGAGTAGTAGGACAAAGGTGAGAGTGAGAAGAAGGAATCTTGAAGTGGGGTTTTTGGAGAAAAGCATGGTGATTTAGTTTCTAAGGAGGATTTTCGAGATATTTGCAATGGGGGTTAAGAAATCTGAGGGTTTGGATCAGATCTGCGGAGGAAGCGATTATTTTTTCTGGGTTTTTTCCTTTTAAAGGATAGCGCGTGTTAAGGCGACGCTGAAGCTAAATTAGAGGAGAGATTTGCTAGTGTAAACAGTTTTGTCGGTCAAAAATGAACTGAAATTGTTTCGAGTTTGCACGCTGGTGGACCCTTCATATCTTCCTCTCTCTCTCTTTTTTTTGGTATTATAGTATTTTTATTTTATTAAGTAAATTAAATTGGACCAAATTTGAGTTATTTTATAGATGGAATGAAATGAACTGTAAATCTTGGCTCTTGGGATGGTCAACGCTATTTTTATATATAAAAAGACTTCGAAATCTAGTAAATATTAGATTATGAAATATGGCTGAATCAAATGAGTAAACTCTTCACACCCCCCCCAAAAAAAGAGACTAAACTAAACTCGAGTAACTTGTCATAAAGAATAAACAACTCGGAAATGGTGCATATTTAGAAATGCAAATCTTCATACAGAAACGACTTCGGTCATTGTGTGCACGCCTCGTCCTCGAGTGGAAGGCCAAGAAATTTGCCTCTACTGCTTCGTCCTCACAAGCGTTACGACCATGTTCCTCTTTTAAATGTCAATGGAATTTCAGCACCATTTTGGATGTTTGATCCAAGTAAAGATGATATTCTTCTAAAAAAAAAAATCTAAGATAAAAAGCAATACAATTCCAAATTGTAACTTAATCTTATTGGTTCATGCAACCATTTTTAAAAAAATATGTTTAATGTTTGATGTTTAAATTCTGGTATCTACAACTTTTCACCCATCCGGGGCTGCAGATTCCTTTCTACCGCAAGAAAGAGAAAACAATTTCCAATAGTCTCTATAATTAGTGGCATTGTTACTTGCAGTTTATAAAATACACAATTGCTAGTGTGCAAAATGCGAAAGACTATTTTACACGAGAAATGCAATTTTTTTCAAACTCATTCTTCATGTGTCAAAGTTCAATCACACCGCTGTGTCAAAGTTGCATGGGAACACAAATTTCTCATCCTGGCTGGTACCATCATGACCCAAATGCAGAACATGGCACAACTATATTTACCATGCCATAACATCCCAAATGCACACCAATA
Source organism: Gossypium sturtianum (assembly GCA_025698515.1). Classification (NCBI taxonomy): domain Eukaryota; kingdom Viridiplantae; phylum Streptophyta; class Magnoliopsida; order Malvales; family Malvaceae; genus Gossypium; species Gossypium sturtianum. The sequence goes on along the minus strand of CM046955.1, from coordinate 159,937,618 downwards.
AGGCTTTTACCTACCTTGAGAAGATATACCCAACAAAACTTCTTAATTTCCAAACCTTCAAGCTTGCCCTATGAGACATTTAACTTGATAAGACTTCAAGTGGGTATAAATATAGACATGTCGCTCTAAATAAATAAAAAAATTTAAAAAGTTTGAAAATATCCATGTTGGACATATATTCATATCCGACACTTATCTGAATCTAAATAACAAAAAATTTTAAATGAAGAAAATCACAAAATGCAAAATTTCATACAACAGCATATTAAATGAGGCCTTTTCAGAGCATTAATATCTATCAACATTATATGTTACACAAAAATTATAGGTAGAAGGTCGCTGTGATCAAATTTGTTCTTTTTTTAACAAATAAGAACAAACCTAAAAGACTTACTCATCACAAAGCAATGCCCAAACATGAAGATCGAAATAAGATTGCTTCATTTGCTGCTCCTGTTCATCACATACTGCTTCTGCTATGTCACACAGATTCGAAACATCATGAATTACCATTTCATGAGCTTCAAGGAAACTCATATTTAGGAGAAGAACCCAGAAGTAATATACATTCTAATGATTTCATAGTAATACTTAATTTAGTTTTTGATAAATTAACTAAAGTTAGCAAAGATTATTAACAAAAAAGGGTAACAAAATTAATTCCATAATTTACCAGCAAAAGAAGCTCATCAACCAAAGAGCCAAAGTCGTTATCCTTCTTATCCTTATCTATGTTCTCCGACCCTGAGAACGACGCGATTCCCTTTTCCTCTTCTTTCTCCCTTGATTTCCTTCTTTCTTGCTGTTGAAATTGAAAATCTAAAGCCTTCTCTTGCATTGACTTCAAAGCGTTCTCCAAAGCCTCCCACTGCTTCATCTCTTTATTCTACTTCTCCTTCACTTAGAGAAGAGTTTTCCTCTTCCACTCTCTCCTTCGTTTCTCTTCTTCCTCGGGATCAACCGGCAACAAGATGGTTCGGTAAGAACGCGGCGGCGTTTCTCGCGTTTGTAGATGAATCCATCGTCGTTGCAGAGCTCCCACTCGTCGGTGACGACGGTTGTTTGAGAGGAAAACGAGGGAAGGTCCATCAGAGAGGGAATTTAGGAGATTTTGAAATAAGGGTGGGTTTTGTTGTTTCTTTTTGGACTAAAACTGCAAGTCTGCTTGATTTGGGCCATAAAAAGGCGTTTGACCAACATTGAACTTACGTGAAAGTTTCGAGTATCGATCCTTAACTCAAATATTGACGAATCACTTTGTCAAAAGGCCCAACCGAACAAAACAAACCTTCCCAACCAATTCTTAAACAGGTCGAATCATGACAATGGAGATCTAAAATTTTGGCATCTTCTATGTATAAATTGGTAGTTTGTAATCAGTTATAATTAATCAACAAAGGATGGCTAAACTTTTATTCTAATTGCAACCGAAATTGATGCCCCATAGGAAGAAGGTTTTACAATCATCTCCATATAAGTTCTACCGTACAATGTCCTCAAAATCATGAAAATATAAATGAGAGGCATCGATCTGAAGATGGCAATCAACTAATATAGCACAACTAAACCACAGGAGTTAATAGTGGTTTCTTCAGAAAGTGTGCCTCCAAGTTCCCAATCACAAGATCAGCCATAGCTTGGCGGGTTTCCACCGTACCGCTACCTACATGAGGTAAGAGCACCACACTATCAAGCCCAAAAAGCTCTTCCGGTACTTCGGGTTCATTTTCAAACACATCAAGCCCTGCACCTCCTAATCGGTGTTCAACCAATGCAGAAACCAGCTCGGGTTCATCAACATGAGGGCCTCTCCCGATGTTGATGAGAACACCCTTTGGACCCAATGCATCGATGACTTCCCTGTTGATGATGTGGTGGGTCTCTGTCGTCAGTGCACAAGCAACAACCAAGATATCGCAGTTGGCAGCCAGCTCAACAACGCTCGGATAGTATTTGTATTTGCTTTCTGGTTTCTCAGTTCTAGAGTAGTAACTAATAGGGCAGCTAAATGCTTCAGCTCTCTTAGCAATTGCCATGCCAATTCTTCCCAGCCCAATAATGCCAACTCTTTTTCCAGTAAACTGAAATAGTGGAAAAATGGTACTTGTTAAAAAAGGAAAGGAAACAAAGTGAACAAAGGGAAAAAGGAACCCTTTAATCTGGTATACTAAAATATAAAGTAACGCAGACATATATACAAGAAGAACCAAGTAAATAAGGATTCAATTCAATCATTCTTAATCTTAGGAAACGAATAAAGTCGAGGCAAATACTTCACTTCTTTTGAAAGTTGAGAAGGAAACTTCTCAAAGGTGAGTAAAGCAGTTCAAAAAGCAACTTCAACGACACAATATGCACACACCGTTGTACTCTTCTCAAGCAGATGCTCATAGTCGAGCATGGAAATGAAATGAATGATTTTTAGTACAAAGCGTGGACAAAGTAGTTACAGACTTATTGTCCTACTTGCATGAAAGACTGATTAAAACCTCATGAAATGAAGAAACGTGGTACATTATCATTAGAGTGAGGGCCACAGTTGCAGGACTTGTAGCTTAATGCCCTTGCTTTCTGCACTAATTTCTAGTAAGTTGAAAAAGGAAATTAATTTATCTAAATAAACAGGAGACACCGATGGCAAGAAATATAATGAGGGACATAATCATGTAATGGAGGAATCAAGCACCACGTAATAGTTAATCAGTAATCCGTTTAGCTAATTCACAAAACTTTGACCGTTTGTAGAAGAATCAATACTATCAAAATTAGTTTGTACCCTATCTCCTAAGCAGTTTATACCACCTCTGTGCTCATTTCTAAAACCGTTTGAGTTTCATTAGCCGGATAAGTAAGGGAACAACCATAACCACAAAGCATTGTTCCGAGTTGCAATACATATCACAGATCACACAGAAGTCCAATAGTCACTCATGTCTGATTGCTGCATGCAAACATGTATCTACCCCAATGTCCAAAATCCAAATATGATAGAAATAGGACGACAATAAAGCCATATAGTACCACAGATGTATGCCTTATGGTGCTAAATGTGGCCTATTTTATCTTTCAAATGAATAAGATGGTAATGACAGCCTGAACACCAGATTTATTTAATCAACCAAACTTAAACTAACCCATCCTTGGCTCAGACTCACAATTCAAGAATAGAAAGGGAAAAAAAGATCATATATCTAACCAATTTGCAGAACTATAAGTGTTTAAAGTGATGAACATTTTGCTCATAAAACCTCACTCTTACTAGTGCTTTCTATCAACTGTGAACATGAGATAAAAGCCAAATGAATCTCAATTTTAAGAAGACCAAAAATCACTGTAGACCATTAAAAATGACTGTATGTACTGATCATGCTGAAGTACAAAGAGAGGAAACTAGTAATGCAGCAGTAGTGCTTGCATAATCATCGAGCAGAAAAATAAGAAAGTCTACTGATTATTTGTGATACCTGAAAACACCAAGTCAACTAATGCAGCCACCACAAAGCAATTACTAAAGAGGGCTAGAGAAACCACTAACCAACTGTGATTACAAGCACACAATTGCATCTTAAACTAATTGTATGCACTAAAAATAGCGTAAGCAAGACTTTCATCCCCAGAATCTTTCAGACCCAGAGCCTATATACAATATTAATGCGATAAATACAGATTCAACTTGAAAACCACGAATAACAAAACCGGCATCTATTTTTATTTATCAGCATGCAGAGTGTGCAGTTAATTCATTATGAACTTCAAATAGGATTTGTGACAAATGTACCTCTTTAATGCAGAACAATTATAAGAAATGTACTTCCAACAATACAAGTCTGCAGTCTTCTTTTCATTGCTTTCATTTCCATAGATTAAATTATTCCAGAAACCCACAAATTAGAGATTCAAAAACAAACTGAGTTCTTGACTATAAAAAATTACCGAGTTCTGCAAACTGAAGGTACTGGATAAACAGTTCAGAAGAACAAATTCAACAGAAATACCAATATCATAAAAATCATCAACACATAAAAACCAATAAAACCGAAACGAATTCAACGAAGCAAGCAAACCCAAACTCAACAATGATGCCGGAAAATAGCCAACAAACCTTAGTAGTCAACACATATTGCCCACTCTTCCACTTGCCACTCCTCACAAACCGATCACTCTCACAGAGCTTCCTCAACACCGCCAACATCAAACCGATCGCCAAATCCGCCACGTCCTCAGTCAAAACGTCAGGGGTGTTGGTAACTCGGATACCCTTTTCTTTACACTTGGCCAAATCTATCTTATCAAGCCCCACACTGAAGCTGGCAACAATCTCCAGCTTGGGCAACGCCTCGATCAGCCTAGCATCGGCACCGGCAAAGGCGTTTCCGACGACCGCCTGGATTGAGTCCTTGTGAGAAGCCAGAAAGGATGATTTGTCCGGCACTGTCCAGAATCTGAATAGCTTGAAACGGTTCTCGAGTTGTTGCTCGAGGTAAGAGTTCATGGGGCAAGCCATGAGAACTCCAATGGATTCCATAGTTGATTGAATTGTGAGAGATAGTAAGGTGGAATTTCCAAGTCCAATAAGCCTGGAGAGTGAAAAGAGAGCAGTGATGGGGATTGATTGCGGGCTGGTGAACCAGTTGAAGAAATGAAAGGCAGAGAATGCTCAGAAAAAGGGTAGGTGGGGCTGTTGGATTAACAGTTGAATTTTTATGATAATTTACCGATTTAAATGAATAATTATGAGGGTAAATTATACCAAGATGACTAAATTATCAGTAAATTCACATTTTGATTATTTAACTTTGAAAATTTATAAAATAATTATTGAATTATTTAAAAGTATTCAAAGATTTTATTAAGTTACTGGATTATTAAGGTTTTTTTTTTTAAATTTAGCTAGTGAGTTTCAAGTAACGATTCAATAATTGATACGAATGATCAATACCCAAAGACGAGTAAAAGAATATACTTTAATCCAAGTTGTTTAGACGATTAGTGTTATAGATCGAAAAAAAAGTTGTTTGAATTTTGGTTTGTAGATTCATGATGTTTAAAGTTGTTTACGAAAAGAAATTAAATTGTAGAATAGAAAGGGAATAAGACGTTTCGATCGAGGTAGGTGGTATGAAAAAAGAAAGTCATACAACAATTATTTTAACAACCGATGGCTTAAATGAGAATTTTTAAATATTTTTAGTGACTATTTTGTAACTTTTAAAGTTAAGTGATCAAAATGTAAATTTATTAATAATTTAGAGAGGTTATACCCTAATCATTAAAGTTTACTAATGATTTGTAAGTTTTTGAAGTTTAGTGATGAAAATGTTGTAGCTGTGCTGTGAGCTCCTAACCTCAGGCGGTTGGTATGGATAGTGAAAGGGTTTTCTTTTCTTTCCAACTATTAGATTATTTTACAGTTTGATTGTTTGATGTATTTGTCCCGAAGAAGCTTTTACTAAAAAAAAGGTGTAAACTAAGTTAGTATTATTATTATTTGAGCAATATTTTATTATTATTTAGGAACGTGTCCATCATATTGATGGGTTTTATGGTGCGTCAAAAATGAATTTATTGAATTATTTCTATAAATGATTCGGTCTAGATTTTAAATTTTAATAAAATTTTATTCTCTCCCTCGAAATTCACTCTTTTATACTCTAAGATAAGGATGATAAAATCTTAAAAGATATGAAAATATGAAGGAAAATAATTAGGATTGATGATGAAGAATAAATGCAAAGGTGAAAGATTTGATTACAGTACACCCGTGACTTTATTTAGGCAATCGCGTTGATTCACGGATCTGTTAAGCTTGCCTGCCTGTCATCGTTTTGCTTATTTCATTTTTCAACACTTTCCTTGAATTTATTTAGTTGCCTGCAACATCACCCGACAGAGGAATCTGAATATTAGGATTTAGGAGAAATAAAACTAGAGCAAATGGCCAACTGGTGGGATAGAAGTGGATCATAAACTACACTCGACTCCACAATCCAATGCCATTCATCAGCCAAGGAAAAGCTCTGTTTTTCTGTTTTTAGAAAAAAGGAAGCAACTGCAACTCTGCAAGTCAAGGTGATATATCTCTTATCCAGCCTGGCTAGCATGTTCTTGTTAACATATTGGTATATAAAATATATACGTGTCAAACATATATCTGTATTTTACATTCATTGTGAAATTACCATTGCAAGTCAACTTTAAGATATTAGATGAATCTGGTATGTTAATTTAGTCTGTTTTTGGGACTTATTCCTTTATCAAGTTTCAACCCATCAAAACCATCCATCTGGTCCTAGTGGGGATGTTCAGGGCTTGTTCTAATATTAGATCATAGAAAGAGAAACCATACTTATCAATCAATATAAAAATGTATGTGTCTATATGTGAATGCTTGCATTCGGTTGTATCCTTCCTGGTTTTTAGCAGACATTTGACTGAGAGATTGAAAACGAACCATCCAATTTAGATAAATGAAATGAAACTAGAACCTTCAACATATATAGAATAATCTAAATTTGCAACCACCATTTTACTCAACACCCAGTGTCCCAAAAAACATGCACCCCACGTTCAAGCCATTGCTCATAAATGGAAAAACAAACAAAACAATCACAACCCACAGGTGTAAATTCCCCAAGAAACATACTTTGTCCCTAAATTCATTTGGAAGAGGGGACTTTTATGTTTTCCTTCCTTTCCCTCTTCCATACCTCTCTCGAAAGACCACCACCACAATACCATTCTCTTCCTTGCTTTTTGTTTTGACTCCTCAGCCTCAAGTTCTTGTTGAAACCTAAAAACAGAACATTTGAACATGGTTCAGCAAGAAGAAGACAGATCCTGGTCTAATATGTTTGGTCTTAAGGGCTCACATGATAACAAAGGAAGACATGCAAAGAGTTTGAGCATTGACAGTGCTGTTAAATTTGATGGAGCAGCTCTTGATAACCACTCGAAACCTCAAAGCGACAGGTGTCCCAAGTTGAATCGAACCTTGGAAGAAATGACTGCTGCCTTCCAAGCCAGAGAAAAGCAGCTTTTAGCTGGCAAGTTTTCGTATTAGTTTATTCTGCTATTGTTGTTCTCATTAATGTATATTTACGGTACAAAGTGGTTAAGATAAACTATCTTTAGTTCCTGGAATAGATGATTGCTTGCTTGCTGGTTTTAGAAATTCTGAAATGGTTTTTAGTTCAGATATGGACCAGATGAAGGAAAAGTTTGCGAAGTTACTCTTAGGTGAGGATATGTCAGGTGGAGGGAAGGGAGTTTCATCAGCTTTAGCATTGTCTAACGCCATTACCAACCTTGCTGGTATTTCCTCCTTTTGAATGTTTATAGTCTCTCCCATATGAATGATAACAAAATTGAGAATTAACTTGATTTTCGTTCCTAAATGGCTTTCAGCTTCCGTTTTTGGTGAGCAATCCCGCTTAGAGCCTATGACGCCTGAAAGGAAATTAAGGTGGAGAAAAGAAATAGATTGGATGTTGTCTGTCGCTGATCACATTGTTGAACTTGTTCCTTCCCAACAGAAGGGCAAGGATGGATCCAACATGGAGGTATCCGAACTCCCATCCCCAGCATCAGAGTAATTATAAGGCGATATATCTCTACATGCATTTTCTGTTGGGGTCAATTATTATAACTATCTTTATTTCTTGAATTTTTTCAGATAATGGTCACAAAGCAACGTATAGATCTTCATATGAACATTCCGGCCCTGCGGAAACTTGATGCAATGCTGATTGTAAGGACATAGAGTCTATGGTTTTTTAAAGCTAATTTGAGCTTAGATTTTCTCGGTGATTATAAGCAACAAACTAGGACCTGATTTAATGATAACTTACAATGGTCAGGATTGTCTAGATAACTTCAAGGACCAGAATGAATTCTATTATTTGTCAAAAGATGCCTCGGACTCAGAGAAAGGAAAACACAAGAGAAAAGATGATAAATGGTGGCTGCCTACCGTTAAAGTTCCCGAAGATGGACTGTCAGATAAGAGCAGAAAAAATCTGCAGAGCCAAAAAGAATCTGTGACCCAAGTGCTTAAAGCAGCAATGTCAATTAATGCTCAAGTTCTTTCAGAGATGGAGGTCCCTGAAAACTACATTGAAGCCCTCCCTAAGGTAAAAGCTTGAAAATTTTTCTAATATAATCCAATGTTGCTTGAAAATCTGTTCTCATTATCCCTTTCCTCATCACATTTTACTGATGTTTTGCTAGAATGGGAGAGCTAGTCTTGGTGATTTAGTTTACAGGAGTATCACAGTTGAATTCTTTGACCCTGATCAATTTCTCTCCTCCCTGGACTTATCGTCCGAGCACAAGATTTTAGACCTCAAGAACCGACTTGAGGCATCGATAGTCATATGGAAGAGGAAGATGACCCAAAAGGACGGAAAATCGGGTTGGGGTTCTGGTGTTAGCTTTGAGAAGAGAGAGCTATTCGAGGAGAGAGCTGAAACCATCTTACACATTATCAAACATCGGTTCCCTGGACTTCCTCAATCTTCACTAGACATCAGTAAAATCCAATACAACCGGGTATGTTCTTGTACGGCAACTGCAGATAGAAACTTTATAACACATTGTGATGACCCCTTTGTTTAAGCACTGCTTCATTGTTATGTACTGTTGCATTTTCCCTAGTATCCTACGACATCAATGGCAGCTCAAGTTATTTGAGGATTTCTTGTTTGGATCGCAGGATGTAGGGCAAGCTCTCCTAGAGAGCTATTCGAGAATACTGGAGAGCTTGGCCTTTACAGTCTTATCGAGAATCGAAGATGTCCTCCAAGCTGATAATATTACCCAAAATCCTAATCCACAGCCATGCAAACGCAACAGTTTAAAGGACGACAGCCAGCCTAATTCAGTGTCTACAAGTCCAAGATATGATGTGGAAACAGCGAACGCAAAGACCCTCTCAGATTTACTTACTTGGACTATGGATCAAAATGACTACGACGATAGGATGGACTCAGATGACGGATCCATAGATGTTGAACCAAGCATGCAAAAGCTAAACGTAGTGACAAACACTAGCAAGAAGTCCTATCTTGAGAGCTTGGCTGGAGTAAGAAGCCCTACGGAACGCCATTAATGGAGGAGACTATAAAAACTGGAAGCAGATAGAGAATAGAGAGAGAGAGTGTTATAGATACAGGAATATTAAGTGTGAGAAAGCTTGACCTTCAGCTATAGGTTTTTTTCAACCTAAATGGGATTACTCTTGACTTGTGGGCTGCTTGTTTCATTATGTATTTTCTATTCTTCCTTTTGTAAATAGGGAAGACAACTAAAACTCTGGAGTTTAAAGCCACTCCATATATTAATACCTTTAGAAACCAAGACAAAAGGTGTTTCTAGATTCATAGCCATTGAAAGAAATCATGTTTCTTCATGGTTGTTTCTTCTATTTGTTTGTGAAATTGTACATTTTGGCAAATTTTGCTAGATTTTTCAAACAGTGTATCACTTACTTGGTAGTGCAGATCTGCTTTCTGATATATTACAAGAATTCAGCATTCAAATCTACAATTTGTCCAGAGAATTAGGCATTTGTTAAATCCAATGGCAATGGACATATTATTAGTTCTTCAATGACAGTTCAGATCAGTAATCAGAAGGGATAGGATCGCTGTCAAAGAGAAGAAATTTTAAAGCTGAAAGCAATGCACCAGTTAAGCGTGAAACAAATGTCATTCGATCGATAGCCAAGGTCACATTTTAGGATTACATGTTTGAAAACCGAAACAAGATACATACAATGAAAAGCTTAAAGAGTTTAACTAAATTAGATCTTGCCACGCGGCCCAGGCTTGGGTGGGAGTTGCGGACCTTTCTTGATCGGTAGAAGGTCATCGGAAGCAGTGGCACTGAGGTAAAGACCGAGGGAACCGCCTCCAAAGATCAGGAACTTGAGCAACAATCCTCTCTTGGTAAATGGAGCTGCAAATGTCTCAAAGAACTTGCTCTGCAATTCCAAACATTTGACCATACTTCTGTTAGTTAATGCAAATAATTCGTTTCTTGAGTTCCACTCTCAATAAAACCAAACAGCATCAGACTTCATTCAATTATCAATCAACTAAAGCAAGAAAGCCATCAAATATTACAGTATGGCCTGTATAAAATTACTCCGCAAATCTTTTCTCAAATACCAAATTCATCAAACAGAGAATAAGGGTGAAACCTGGAGTGGGTTGTACGGTGAAGGTGCATCGGATCCATACAAGTCCCATTGCCCAGTTGTGTTGCCAATATCCTCCAAATCAAAGTATACACTCTTATCACCATACTTTGCTACCACAGCACCAGCCCTATCAAAGAAGGAGGTACACTTTTTTTTTATTATTTTAAAAATAAATTTATACACAAATGGGGAAATTAAACAGTAGGGATCTGCAGGTAAGAAATTAAGCTTTCGGGGTTACCTGTAGTTTTTGGGTTTGAAACTCTGGCGAGTTGACTTCACCAAGAGCTTGGTTCCACTGAGAGAGCTGCGACCAAGGCCCTTGATGGTCGTTGGTTGAACACCAGCTAAGGTTGCAAGAGAAGCCATTGCCTTGGTTTCTGGTTCCTAACTGCCTTTTTTTTCAGTTCAGTTCAGTTGGCAGTGGGGTGTTTGGGTTTTTGATCTTTGAAATGGATCTCAACAGGACACGTGGCAAACTGGTTTTCTCGAGAGAGATATGGAGTTCCATTTAGGTCCTGCCACGTGGATCAAACCCAGATAAGGCTATCCATTTTATGATCCTCAAAAAACTAATGGGCCACGTTCATCGCCTCAAAGAACCAATAAGAAATTAATTTGATAAGCCGTGTCATGGTCCATTTCTAGTGTTTAGATTTTTGTATTTATATAATTTTTTGGGTAAATATCCCATATATACCTAAAAATTTAATTATTTACGGAAATGGGCCAGTTTGAAGAATATTTACGGAAAAGGGCCGTTTTCCCCAAAAACACGTCCACGTCAGCGCGTTTTTGAAACAGCAGCAAAGCGCGCCCTCAGGCGCGCTTTGCCGCTTTGAATTACAGAAAACGCTATTTGACGTGGGCGTTTTTGCCTCTCTTTCCCGTCCACTTACGGTATGAAAAATTAATTGAATTTTTGGGCTAGGGAAAAAATTAATTGAATTTTTGTGATGATGAGTCTCGGCAAAATTAATTTGAGGAGACGTTTACGAACAAACAAGTGGCAAAAAGGCTTAGGTAGGGTGCTTGCTGTCGGTAGGGAGATCGAAAAGAGCTCCCACGTGGGCGCTCTTTTGCTCTGATGAGTCTCGGAAAAATTAATTTGAGAGACGTTTCAACAAATAAGCGATGGCCAAAAACGCCTGGCGGCAGGTGCATCGTCGCCAGAGTCTTGAAAAAGAGCTCCCGCGTGGACGCTCTTTTGCTCTGATAGTCTCGGTAAAATTAATTTGAGAAGACGTTTCGAACAAACAAGTGGCAAAAACGCTTCGGCAGGTGCCTTCGTCGCCAGAGTGCGAAAAAGAGCTCCCACGTGGGACGCTCTTTTGCTCTGATGAGTCTCTCGCAAAATTAATTTGAGAGACGTTTCGAACAAACGATGGCCAAAAACGCTTCAGCAGGTGCATCGTCGCCAATCACGAAAAGAGCTCCCACGGACGCTCTTTTGCTCTGATGATCTCCGCAAAATTAATTTGAGGAGACGTTTCGAACAAACGATGGCCAAAAACGCCTCCAGAGGGTGCATCGTCGCCAGAGTAATGAAAAGAGCTCCCACGTGGACGCTCTTTTGCTCTGATGAGTATCCCGGCAAAATTAGGCTATAAATCACCAAATTTCATTCTCAAAGTTGCATAAGGAAATTGAGGCAAAAAAAAAAAAAGCGAAAATAAGTGAACGTATTAATCTTTGTTATTTACTACGATGGTGAAGTTCGTGGTGTTGTTTTCTTATCGAAGAACACAATATGGATCGAGTTTTAATCAACGCGTCGATTTGGTAGAACTTCGCAAAAAGAATTAGCCGTAAAATATTCGGAACAACGCCAATAAAAGTTCGATCTATTAAGTATAGATTTTGCGCTTCGGTTGATCCGGTGAGATATGACTCATTCGACATCAAAGGTCCTCGGAGTTTTGAGGCAATGGTGGAGACTCATCTTGCGGTGGATCACCCTATATCGAGGTATATGTAGAATTTTCATCTCCAAGTGATCTTTCTGCGACCTCAACATCATTGTCATTCGAGGAATACACGACCCTGCCGACACTCTGTAAGTGGGAGGCAAAACACGAAGTGCCCGTGTGCGGTGGTAGTATGGAAAACATAACCCCGCCGCGACACTCGGTTGGTGGATGGGACATGCATATCCGTCCTTCGGACGTTCGATGATAGAAATACGTATTGGGGACGTCATCAACTTCAGTGGTTGGCAATCCACATATGATTGGGATCTTTACGAAAGATGTTTAAGGAGGATGATGTACTCGACGGCGACATCCACCGGCGAGGGCCCTCGTTTGTTGCGAGTTATGGAGGGTCGGACGATGAATCGATGTGGATCCACCTCGGGAGCCGGCCCGACGGTGCGAAGTTGGATTATTTTTCAACCGAGCCCGTTCCAACATTCTGAAGACGTTGAGGCGATTCGGACAAAGAAGAAGAAGATCTCGCTATTCATGGCGTACTCGCCTCCAGCCCACATGCATAATGTCGATCTATCTCAAGATGATGCATTGGAGTTTCCTGAACTACCACACCGACCGTACAAATTCTTCATTGGATTCGGACCAATTAGAAGTTGGTAACCAGTTTTCCAACAAGAATACTTTTCTTCTTTGTATTGAAATAATACAAAGATCGTGAAGGTTAACTACAATGTGGTTAAATCCAAGCTCGATAAGTACGAGACGAAGTGTGCAGTGCAAGACGGCACATGTTCATGGAAAATCATGGCGTCGTTGAGGAAAAGGACAGGGTTGTGGGAGATCAAAAAGTACAAAGGTCCACATACATATCTTGCCGGTACAGTACCACTATGTGTTCAATGATTTCGAATAACACTAATATTATGTAATGTTGCATTATTTAACGTACTTCGTTGACAAGTGTAACACAAGATCATCCGAGGATGGATTCAGACATGTTGGCTGACTTAATAATCCCGACGGTGAAGGCCGATCCCAAGACTACGGTGCTGGCCTTAATTGGAATATTCGTAGCCAATTGGGGTACATGCCCTCTTACAGAAAGGCTTGGATAGCCAAGCAAAAGACGTTAGAAAAGTTGCACGGTCGGTGGGACGTTTCATATAATGAAGTGTGACAGTGGTGTCAGGTGCTGGAGAGATATGTCCCAGGCAGCACAACAGACCTTGAAACGGAACCGGCGTACTACAATGATCGTCTGCTCCGCGGATGCGTAGTGTTCAAGCGTCTGTTCTGGACATTTAAGCAATGCCGAGATGCCTTTATATACTGCAAGCCATTGGTACAAATTGACGGTACCTTTATGTATGGTAGATATACGCATCGGCTATTGCTAGCTATGGTACAAGACGGCTGTGAGAGAATCCTTCCGATTGCGTTCGCAATAACACCGGGGGAGTCAGCTGATGACTGGGACTTCTTCCTATCTAGGTTAAGGAGGCATGTTCGCTCAACGACATATGCGTTATATCGGATCGGGGCCCTGGAATACTTGCGGCAATAGAACGCTAGGGAAGCATGTGGCATCGCACACACCATCGATATTGCCTGAGGCATGTTTCATCCAACTACTATGGGCAACATCGATCTAAAAGACAGAAATAACAAGTGACTGATATGGGTATGAAATATCTATTAATATAATTTCGTTTGTAATATTCAATTTATTCTCAATTGAAGAGTGGTATGTAATATTCGCTATCAACGTATATTGGCAGGGTACGAGATCAATAAAGACCGTTTTCACGAGATGTTGGCCAGTTTGCGCTCAGATAACGCCGAAGGCGCAAACAATATTCCTTTCGAACAATGGACACAAGCATACGACGGCGGCCTACGATATGGTCGTATGACCACAAACCTGGCCGAATGCATAAATTCTGTTCTAAAAGGAACCCGTCATCTGCCGATTACATCGGTTGTGCGAGAGACATATTTTCGTTTAGCGGCACTATTTCCGAAGAGAGCAGCGAGTTATAGAGGGCAGATGCAAGGAGGCCATATATGGAGCCCGAAGGTCTTGCAAGAAATAAACCGTGGGAAGGCACGGGCCAACACCATGCACACAGTGTGTCACGATCGCGACAGCCTATGGTTTTGTGTCACGGAGTTTGACAGACCGAACCAAGATATTGTTGGTGGGCATTATCGTGTACACTTGACAAATAGGACCTGCGACTGTGGGATATTTGATGCACTTCGTTACCCATGCGCTCATGTACTTGCGGCTTGTCAGAATCTCCGTCTTGATCCTATGAGCTATGTCGACGAAGTGTATAAATTAGAAAACATGTACAACGTGTGGAGACACGTATTCCCACTAGTCCCAGATGAACGTAAGTGGCCGTCGGTATCGCTTGCACCGTATAAGCTATTGCCGGATAGACAATTGAGGCGCAAACCAAAAGGTCGACCTTGCTCGAGTAGGATACGCAACAATATGGATATCCAGAAACGAGCAACCAAAAGTCGTTTGTGTGCGGATGGTGTAGGAACCCGGGCCATACATCTCGCTCGTATCCAAATCGGAATAGTTGACCGTGTTCTTAGCTTTTTTATCTCCTGGTGGCTATGTAATTTCTATTTTTTTGGAGGAAAACGGTGAACTTTTGTACAAGAACTTTTATTTTATTCAAGTTATTAAAATTAAATTACAAAATTACAAAAAAAAATTAAACCATTTCTATTTTTATCAAAGATATTAAAATTAAATTAAAAAAAAATTAAATTACAAAAAAAATTAAATTACAAAAAAAATAAAAATTAAACTCAAATTTTATTAAATATATTAAAACTTAATTAGAAAAAAAAAATTAAACCATTTCTATTTTATCAAAGATATTAAAATTAAATTACAAAAAAAAATTAAATTAAAAAAAATAAAAATTAAATTACAATAACAAAATAAAATTCGGGGGTTTAGGGTTTAAGGCTGATGCCGGTGGAAACCAGTGCCACACGGGGGCGGCCGGTGGTTACACGCTGGATTCCTCCTTCTTCTAGCTTCCGACGGGGGTCGTGGAACCTCGGGCGGGGATTCCGGTTCCTCCGGCAGTGGGTCTGGTTCTGGGTGTTGCGAGGATGACCCACATTGATAAAATAATGACCCCGGAGGTGTTTGCATAAACCACGGCGGGGTGATCGCATCCCGTCACGCGAAGGAGCCTGGTAGAAAGAAGTGCTCCCCGCGCGCGCCTCCTCCGATCCTACATGCGACGTCGGCCTCGACGATCGGTGGCGCCGAGGAGTAGTCGAAGCGGACTCGAACCCGCCATGCATTCCAACTGGGGTGGGATCGGGAAATCAAACATATATGGGTTAGGAGGATTCATATATGGGGTAGGGTACGCATCTGGCATAAACGGTAGACGCTGTGATGTCGGTGTTGTCGGCTAAACTGATGGGCCCGGTGATTGTGTAGGCACTGTTGCTGGGCTCGGTGACTGTGTCGGCGCTGTTGATGACCCCGTCTCATCACCCTTTCTCCTTGGATTTAAAGGGGCCCGACGCCCTTCATGCGGGTTGCCGCGCTCTCTTCTTCCGACAACATATACGGCTTGCCATGAATCCTAAACCATGGCATGTACTCCGGCACGCACGCTAACTCAGGAACGATGATCGGTTCCCGGATAGGTAAAAAGTCATACCGATTCTCCCACGTCTCGATATGACCTGACCAAAATCTTGGCCAATCCGCAGTGTGATCGCCGTAAGTCCACTTTGTGCTCATCATCGAGCACCTCGGTGGCACGGGAATCGGTTGCTAGAATCCAAATTGCCGCAAAGACCGATCCGATCTGGTGCATCTCCACGGTCGCGAGGTGATTATTGGGACCTTAACGTGCCAAGCTGTTGGATTTTGGAAGAACTCCTCCTAATTACTGACCAATTTCGGGATCCTCGTGCGGTGTCCATTGAAACTATATTAACATTACCAAAATATTAGTTATATACATAATACTAGACACTACATACGAAATCATTGAATTATAATAACGAAATTGAAACTTACTTGTGATTCCGACCGTTGGTCCAATAGAGTCAGTATATCTTCAAGCGAGTTAGGTATTCCAACATGACTCATTTGAATGGTTCCACCGATTAAATAAACTTTTAGCATGCAATTATATTATAAATCTTGTAAAATATAATATTAAATTTACCTCGTTATCGTGTAGGAATGAATATGGTCGGTCGAGTCGAGGACGTAAAAATGGAAATCGAAACCATGCCCATGACTGCAGTAGTGATAGGCAACCTCCGATTTTTGCTTTACTCGGCCACGTCGTCCGCACATCTCC
The DNA here is from genome assembly GCA_025698515.1 of Gossypium sturtianum. NCBI lineage: Eukaryota > Viridiplantae > Streptophyta > Magnoliopsida > Malvales > Malvaceae > Gossypium > Gossypium sturtianum. The sequence continues at coordinate 159,921,128 of CM046955.1, read as the reverse complement.
CGGTACAACCTCGATAAAGCGGCGGACTTCAACTCAATTCACGGTGCTCTGAAATCAACAAGTTTCAAGAGCCATCTCGTGTGGGCGAGGTTTCTAGAGATGTCCGGCATCAGATAGCCTCCAATTATCTGAAGAATGTATGCCCGAGCATATCGTATTCTTTCTACTTCGGTCGAACCATCGTTCAGCTCCGGGAATGTGTCTCGTAACCAGGCCAGATCGATCCGAGCTCCTTGAATTTTATCCGGAATGGCACCAAGAAGCTCGTAGCATACGACCATCCAATCGGTAGATGTTGCGGACCGGTGACTCATCGACCCGGCCCACCGGTAATCCCAATCGCAATCGCACATCTTCTAGAGTGATGGTACACTCTCCGTATGGCAGATGGAAAGTGTGCGTCTCGGGTCTCCACCTCTCTATCAACACGCTGATCAAAGGCGGCTCCAACTTGAACCCCCGGCCTATCTTGGCCACGTGTCAAAAACCCGCTTCCCGCAGGTAATTCTCGATCAACGGCGATGGGGGACCATGCATTTTGCGAATATAACATTCCAACACCCGATCTATGTGATTGTTTAAAAATTATAAAATTAAAAATTAATTAAAATTGCATAATTGAAAAAAAATTAATCATATTGAAAAATTAAAAATTAAAACTTACCATTTTCATTTGCTCGACGGAGATGTGGTTGTCGTCTAGGCGAAGTAATTCCCCAACCATTGTAATCCGATAAAAAATTTTAATAAATTTTCCAAAAAAAATATATTACAAAAATTATAAAGGGCTTTTTCGTAAATAGTAAAGGACTTTTGAATTTTGAGCGTAAATTTCAAGGACTTTGAGAGAAAATTGAGAGAAAATTGAGAGAAAATTGAGAAAGCATTGAAGTGTGAAAAAAATAAAGGGTTGGGGGGTTTTTATACTTTTTTTTTACCGTTGGGCCCCCAACGGTCAAAATTGCAGGGCTAAAACGCGCCCCTGAGGACGCGCTTTGCTGTTGTTTCCCCCAAAAACGCACTGACGTGGACGCGTTTTTAGGGGAAACGACCCTTTTCCGTAAATATTCTTCAAACTGGCCCATTTCTGTAAATAATCAAATTTTTTGGTATATATGAGATATTTACCCTAATTTTTTTATATTTTTAAACTTATGTTATGTTTTTTGTTTGATAATTAAATTATCTTTTATATCATATTCTCATACTTCTGTATCTAATGTTAAAATATATAATCCCACATAGAATTAATTAGCAGTATCCATTTAATGTTTTTCTTTATAAAAAAAATAAAACTTTGAAAAACTAAATCCAATACTTAATATCAATCAAAATATAAAATACTTTATAATTAAATCATAATTTTAATTTTTTTTAAAATTATTTCATGTTCAAATCTCACAGTATACATAATTTGTTATCTTACAAAGTTGAGATAATGTCGAAATAAATTTCAAAATATCTCTCCTACTTGCATTCATATTCTTTTGAATAATCAAATACCTAATCTCGCAATGTATCATTATACTCAAAAACCCTAAGCCTAGATTTTAACTTTTCCTTTTAACCTTTTTACAAAAATCATGTTTTCCGACTACAAGAAAGCAAATAATGGAAACATCTCATGATTCAAATCATCTTGATAAGCTTGATGAAATTTCTCAATCTCACTTTCAAGAGTTTGTAGATAATACTACTAACGACATAAATAATTTTTCAGAAGAAATCAACGACGAAGATGATGATAATTATGAGTGTCTTTTAGAAGAAAAGGAAGATAATGATGGTGATGGTAATGACAAAGATTATTTTGATTATCACCAATCTCAAATAGATACTTGGAATGATCATGCTTATTTTGATAATCACTCTTTGATCGAACCAAATTATCAATGTCTGATTCGGAGGTTGATAATATAATTATTATTTCCGCCATGACTCTTGAACTTATCTTGGAAATCAAATCCCTTGCCTCTACAATTCGAGCGAGATTCATAACTAATCGAAAGGAAAATTTCCAGTGTATTGTTCTTACCGTATTGGATGATGAAAAACATGCTTCAAGAACAAAAAGCTAGAATAGAGAAGTTATATCAAATTTCAATCAGATTGACATTTCAAATCCGAAAGCTGTGTTGGAAGAAAATTTATAGAAATTCTATTGCTTAACAAAGAGTTATACCATAATTATCAATTATGGGAACAAAAGGTTTTATATTAATCTAGTGGAAACTAAACCCGCAGATGCTATTAGCATTGTCGATAAAGATTGTGAAGTAGATTTCACTCTTGGAAAGAAGAAAAGTGGTAAGAAACTAAAAAATCCAAGTTAAAATATTTGGTGGGTTTAGCTAGAAAATTGAATGAAGAACCATGTTGCAGTACTTATCTGCTTAATATCGACAGAAAGAGAGTTTGATGAAGCAAAATCAAACAAAACTGAGAATAAGCCAAAGTATATTAGGCAAGAAACGAATAAACATGTTGCAGTACTTATCTGCCTAATATCAGCAGAAATCGGCAAAAATAGAGAGGTTGATGGAGCAAATTAAAAGAAAAATGAGAATAAGTCAAAGTATATTAGGCAGAAATAGGGAGGTTAATGAAATTTAAATAAAGTTAAAGTTTCGAGGTTGACGAAGCAAAAACTGAGAATATTACAAGAAAGAGCTACACGAGGTGAATAATCTCATTTGAAATTTACAGGAAAGAGTTACACATTAGGTAAGTAATCTCATTTGGAGATGTTTCATTTGTATAAATGTTTTTTATTTAATAATAATTTAAGGGGAAAATTTTGACTATATTTTTCCAATAACTTATATAATTTTTTTTATATTTAAATTTATGTCATGTTTTTTTATTAAACATATTTATGTTATGTTTAAATTATTTTTTATTTCATATTCTCATTGTTCGATATCTAATATTATTAAATCTATTAAAATGTAAATCCATTTAATTTTTTCATAAAAAAACTCAAAAATTGAATCCAAGACTAATATCAATCAAAATATAAGATCCTTTTTCATTAAAACATTCTTAAAAAAGAAGGTTTTTCTTAAAAAAAAAATACAAGAATCACTTTTATGTATTTCAAACGACTATTTTAATAGTTTACCTCATTTTACAATAATTAAATCAACCAAGAACAGAACCCGGCCCAAAAAGATAGCCGGGCATAAACCGTCCATAATCAAGTCTATCAACCATTCAACTCCTATACCCAACCCATATGCCCAATCCATAACAGATAAGAATAAAGAACTCACAAGTCCTTATCCGCTTCTTCTTCGACACTACACCCCAAAATGTCGATAACTTTTTCTCTCCAATCTCTCAAGCTTTCATCCCCATTCCTCCATGGCTCAACTTCCCTCCCTCTTCTCTCAAAACCCATCTCTTCTCCCCCTCACCAACCCCTCCGATCCCCGGCTTTTCTCCCTCCAATCAGGGCAATGAAATCCATGCAAGGCCGGGTCGTTTGTGCCACAAATGACAAGACAGTGGCAGTGGAAGTGGTGCGTTTAGCCCCGCATCCCAAGTACAAGAGGCGTGTTAGGAAGAAGAAGAAGTTTCAGGCTCACGACCCAGATAACCAATTCAAAGTTGGCGATTATGTGCAGCTTGAGAAGAGCCGGCCTATTAGCAAGACCAAGACTTTCATTGCGGTGGCTGTACCAAGTAGGAATGGGAAGCAGGAGAAGGAGGAGGCAGGGGAGCTTAGGATTCCATTGGAGTCTAAACAGACTCAAGAGCAGCCGCAGGCTTAGTGTTAAGCCCTTCGCGTGGGCTCCTTTTGTTGTTGGTAAATTTGTAATCTTTTGCAAGTGATTTCACTGTTTCAAAAACTGCTTTTCCTTAATGTAATAATTGTTGTTTTTCAAGGGTATGGATTGTTTTTTGAGTTTGTCATGACATTCATTCTCTGCTCTAATTTTGATTGGTTTATTTGAATTGGGTTTCTTTTCTTTATTGGTTAAGAAATTGATGTTCTAGTGATAAAACCAGGATCGAGATGCTATTGAAGAAGCCGAGGAAATTTAAAACAATATTATAATTTGTGGTACTACTATAATGTGTGCTGCCTTAAGAATAAATTATCTTTGAATTGATTTACTTGGATCATCAAGTTAAGCTGCATTGGGATTGTTCTGTTGTTGTTTTGGTTTGAGAATTTAATTTGGGGTCCTAGACTTCAGCAGCAATGCAAAGATGTTCCACGTTTGACAATTTATTAGAAGGAGCGGGGATATCCAATTGTCCCGAAGCCAATCCGATCCGCCCTAGCAACAATACTACCTCATTCCAATTGCTGATGCAAAATGAAAATACTTAAGTTTTGAGTGATTATCCAATAAATTTAGTCCTTAAAAACCTCACTGTAAGCATCTCCGTGATGATTGATGCTTCAAAGGTCATAGTTTTATTTGTTGGTATTGAGCCATAAGTAATTAAGATTGGTTTATGGTTGACTGCAGCATCTTGGCAATGGCATGCTGTGAGATAGTTTTAGTAGTGTAAAAACCTTAAATTCCTTTAAAAACAGTGGATAAATTAACGTCCTTTAGGGCCTATATAAGTTGGTAAAGTAATCAAGACAACCACAATATTGCATCAATGAATAGTAATCCTATACATGAAAATATTTCACTCTCCTACATCTAAAATGATTTTTAAATCCAAACTCTCTGAATCCAGCTTGCCCTCCAAAACATGCCTGGTGTCCAAACCATCTGAGCTAACCAAACAAGGAATAGAAACAAACCCACATAACAAAAATAGGTCATTGCTTAAACCTGCAAGTTGTGGGGGAAAGGAAAAAAAAAAAAAAAAAAAAAAAAAAAACTATGAGTTTTACAGTTAATGTCTACCTAATCAAGAAGGGTATTTGATCACCCATCTTCACATTGCAAGCTTGTCTTAATGTTTCGTAATGTGCAAGATACTATTGTGTTGACAGATTCCACAGATTCCATGGTTAGTTTGGCAGTCGGGGAGCTGTTTGTTAGGATTTGGAAAGCTACAGTAAGCAATGATCCTCCTTCGGTATCATTGCTTTTCTCGTGCCTAGAAGAAATCACTAATGGCCTTGACTCGAGTCCGTCGGGAAGAATGGAGAAGCCTGAAGGTAATATGGCCATGTTGCTAGAGTCACATCCTGTGATCACTGATTGTATTCCAGTTACATCCACATGAGCAAAGACCACCATGGATTCAAAAGCATTAGTGCAACTATCTTGGAGCACCCACATGCTATTCTCTTTTGACTTCATTGCCTGAACAGAAAACATGATTCTGTTTAGAATGTTGTATACGGTTAACAGGGGAAAGAAACACCCTAAAGAACTTACTTGAATTGTTACTGCATTTCCCCGATCCTTTCCTTTGGCCAAGTTTGCAATGGATTGTACAGGACCTCCGTTTGACATGATATCCCACTAGAGTTTGCAGAAGAAAAATGGGTAAATGACTATTCATAGAAATTCTTATTTTATAATTCTAATACTTTTTTGTTGGCACAAAGAAATCCCAGGTTATTTGTGACTTCTTAAACGTGATTGCATAAATTAATTGAGCTAAATTATAGATTCCCTAATGGCTTATTCTAGTGACTGCATTAAGGCAAAAGCTATACTATATAGTAGTACCTCACTGCGACGAGATTCGTCTCTCAAGAAATCAAATAAAAGAGTCGGAGAGACAGGCAACCAAACGGAAGAAACAGCACAGACGATGACCCCATGTGGCTCACCGGGGTCATTTAAGTTTTTCCTGGAAGATACTCTAATGTCTTCCCCTGTTTTTGTAGAGACTTTATTCCAGGTATGATAACTTGATGCTCCAATTGAATGACAAAAGCTCCATGTCATTCTCTGGGCCAATTTCAAAATACTCTTCCTCCCAGCCAATGTTGCAACACCTAAAATTTTAATAACAGGCATTCGTCTGAAAATTTTCTTTGCACACAAAATAAATGCCATTTGTTAAATTACATAACACAATGGACAAAAATTTAAACATACCAGTTGAATCCTTGGTGGGAACATTGGTTGCCATGAAGAAAACGAGCCTTTCACACTGATGTTGCAATGTTGCCATCCAATGCCTTGCACCAAATGCTAGTCCACTGCGAACAATGGTACGGTACAACGTGTGAACAGTGTTTTTCTGGCACTCAAGGTGTTCCACCCAAATCACCTGAAAATTAGTTAAAAAGTGGATTCATAAGCTTGTTTTCGAAATGAAACTCTATCAATTCAAACGAGAAAGAAAGTCCTAAATTTGCTGGCAAACCGTGAATTTCCCCGAAAAGAGCTATATGCATATGTATGTATACCTTACAATGGCCATTGGTTTTATCCTGGATGATGCAACCTGATGGACGTTTTCTGCATTTCACTAAGGATGCATCGATATTTTCTTCAACTTTGTCAATAGAAACGTCGACAATTGCCCATTGTTCAGCACTCAATTGCTTGCAGTACCGGACAAAGTACACTTCTCTGGTAGGCACCAAGGGTGTGAGCATTTGCAGCTCAGCAAACATCTGCAACCATTTCAGAGTACCAACCATCAATGCAATGTGTAAAACTTAATTAAAAACATTAGCATTATTTTTTCTGTTTACAAGGAGATTGCAGTTTCGGAACAAATTAACAGATCGAAAGTGATGGTTAATATTGAAATTTTAATTTTAATTTATTAAATGCTGTTGTTCAATAGAATGAAAGTGTCTTATTGGGTGCAGTGTAAATGGTCACCCACTAAGGAAATCTCAATATTTACAAATGTTAGAGATATTTTTAGTGAGGGTTGTGCATGCACATATAATTTATCTTTTCAAATGTCCAACGAGAAGCTTTTATTTTGTTATATTCATCACTTCTTTAGACATTTGAGTTTTCATAAAATTAGGAGACAAAACCTTTACTGGATTCATCAACTCTCGATGAACAATACTCTAAAAGTTTATCTTGAAAGAATTAACCTTCTTTCAACAAATTTATTGTGATGGTTAAATTCTAAATTTATTAGTAAGAAAATGACTAAATTATAAATATTTTTTGGGCTCCCTAATTACCGGAAAAATTAACTACTAATGAGAAGGGTCGGTGTCAAAAGACTTTGACCTTCCGCTGCGTTTAGAGTACGATTGTAGATTAGTTTATTGTAGGTTAGAGATAAAAAAAGGAAAAAAAAGTTTCGACTTTTGACGTGGACCACTGTCTCAAAAAGAAGGAAACCGTATATAACAAGATAGCTCAAATTGAAAATAAAATTTTATTTAATAATTTCATTATCACCAGTACTTCACAAAACATATATATATATATATATATATCAACAGATTATACGACATTCATTCTGTTGATGAAAATAAAAATAAAAAATAATAAATAGGTAATAAGTTAATATGGTGATTATTATAAAAAATACATAAAAATAAAAGAAAGTAGTTCGTTTTTCAAAGTAAATTATTTATATATAATTCTGTTAATTTTTATTTTTTTTTACTTTTTTGTTTTGTTTTGTGTTGTTCCAAAACGACAACATAACTTTATTATTAGTATAATTATAATAAACATATAAATATTATGATTGAACAGATAATTTAAAAGTTATAAATAAAATTAAATATACATTAAAAATACCAAATTTATATTTTCAACTCCTTATTGTATACATTAATACTTGTCTCAATCTTTGAAATATTGTTGTTAAAGTGGTATCACATTATCAATGTAATCTATATTATAATATGGCTGAAATTTATCGAGGTTAATTTTTCAATGCTATATAACTGCTACGCCACATTATCTTGAAAAGCATATCGTAACATCGTAAATGGTAGATCTAGAAATGCTGAATGACATAATTACGTTATAAAAGAAATATAATTAAAACAAAATATAAAGTAAAATTTAATACGAAAAAGAAAACTCTTAAGATAATACGTGTATATATATGAACAAATTAAATTTTATGTAACATAAATTCTAACGTATCAAGTTATGTAGATATAAAACTATTTTTTTTAGAAATATATATATTTATTGATAATGCTATCTTTAATATTGTATTTTAAAATAGTTTAATTCAAAAATTTTATAAAAAGTACTTGAAAAAACAAAAATATTTGTGTTTTGTCTTTTAGACATTAAAAAAAAAAACACAAACACAACAACAAGAATTGCGGACAGAGAAATTAGGCAACTTACCAACTGTACAGCACCATTTTTATTCGGAGCTTCCCCATGGCAAATCACATCAACAGTAGCAGCCTTTGAGATTATGCATGGGAACATTTCCTTCCATTGATTCTATTGAAAGAGATAAAATTAAAATCATATTTACAGTTAACTATAGAATGACTTCTACATATATGTGCATATTGATTCTTACCGCATCCATGAAGCTTTGTACCAGCCTCGGGAGATCAAGAAAAACAACCCCAGTCTCTCTAGAGGCTTCAATGGATCTTTTTGGCCTCCCATTGCTTGAACTTTCAACAGAGAACTCTTTGACGTACTCATCGTAGTTAAGTATCTCCCGACCCGTCTCAACGCTTCGAACCCACAGCGGTTCACCAGCCGTAGCCATCTTTTGCAACTCTTCCATGGCTTGGTTTACAATCTCCATGATTCTCGACTTTTCAAGTCCGAAAATCCCAGTGTAAAAATCCAATGAACTCCTGTTTTCTTGGTCATTTCCAGATGAACATGAACCAGTCGTTGATGGACCCGGAGGGTATTTTCCTATTACTGTTCTCAGTTTTTCTACCTGCAAATGTTTTGAAACTGAATATATTATGGACATTAAATAAAGATTTTTAAGAGAGAAAAAAAAAATCTATTGATTATTAGCTCTCAAGACCTCGGCTTTGAGTTTGGCATTCTCGATTCGTAGTTGTTGTTCTTCAGCTGTAATGGAGCCATCTTTGGCAGTGGTAGCCATGCCACAGTTGAGGCAACACGCTTTATTTATAGTCTCCCTCATGGCTTTGTTTTCATCTCGGAGCTTCTCCAGCTCTTGCTTCAACAACGAATTTTCATGGCGCTCTTGTATAGCCTGCAAATTGGCGCAACTCCATTAACACCAGCAAAGAAATACTCTGATTTCAACTACAGCTATATGTATGGTGAAAACATTAGAAGAGAAAAACTGGGATTACTTTGATTTGTGTTCGACGGTTTTGAAACCAGAACTTGACTTGTCTTGGAGCAAGGCCTAATTGTTTACTCAATTGCTGCCTTTGCTTCTCATCTGGATGGGGTGATTCCTTAAACAGCCTGAAAAAGTTTTACATTTCATTCAGTTCTTCATACAAGGCAAATAACATTACTTTAATTTGTTACAGACAGAAATACAACAAATCTCATCATAAACTTCGATCATATGAGGATAATAATTCATGTCAAGCAATTAGAGAACAAGAGAGACATCACTTCAGCCATGATTAAAGAAAAACAAAAAAAAAAAAACCAAAGAATATGGCTTTTGGTGCATATGATTTTATTATCAATCTTTCATGTAAAAACAAAGCTATAAAAGGCAACTAAAGTCACCATAAAACTTTGGGTCATCTTTAACTTTATAATCTTGTTTTCTTCTGTAAGCATGTCACTAACTTTCTCAGAATTAATTTAAAATATTTCCAAACTACTCCATGCATGGTAGTGTATGTCTATATATGAGAGTTTGGCATATGTACCAAATTTATCGTAATTAAGACATTTGGTGAATTTGAATTAAAATTACCCAAAGTAACTCGGTTTTCATTGTAGCTTGGATTCGGATTTCAGATTTACTAAATATCATTGCTTTGCATAAAAGGAAGGGGGGGGGGAGATGAAAATGGGAGATTTACGCTTCCATTTCTCTGATTTGGTCGGCGGTGTGACGATGATACTTCTTTCTCTTCTTCTTTTTGGACTTATCGGCGTCATCCTCGTCATCGTCGTGATCTAGCAAGTCATCCTCGGATCTTGATCTTGCAGGGCCCGAGTTTTCGCTACTGATTTCAACAGTGTCATCTTTCTTACTACCTGATCCTCCTCCTCCTCCTCCGCTTCCTTCATCTCCTTCCTCCACCTCCATACTCGCACTCGCAGTTGCAGCTGCCGCCGTAGCACCGGCATCCCGGAATATCCCGGCCTTTATAAAACACAGACGTGAAAAAGAAACACATACAAGTTGAAAAAAGAGTTAGCTAGTCATACGTATGAGATATATATACATGATATTGAGAAACAAAAAAAAAAGAGTTAAAAGCTACTTACAAGGCTAAGGGAGAGAGCGGGAGAAGCAAAGAAATCTTTGGTGGGTGGGTTAGTCATGTCGACGACGCCCATGGCAATATGGGATTTGGATGAGCTGATGAAATGGTTGTTTTTAAGGGGCAGGAAGAAAGGGATAGAGAGAGAGGAATTAAATGTGGGGTCTCATCGATTTTAAGGATATAAAACAAAAATGAACTCACCCATCGCTTTTTATTTTATTTTATTTATTCGTTTCAAATAGTAAAATATTATAGTGAGGAGATTTTCTGCCATGGTTGAGTTCATAAGTAAGGCTCAGAGAGGAGAAGAAAAGAAAAAAAGGGCTGGTAGGAGTTGACTGTTAGATATTTGTAAATGCTATTGTGAAAGACCCAACTAACTTTAAAGCTGTTGAACGCTTGGATTGAGCTTACCAACGGTATTTTCAGTTTATATATAATGCTATGGCTCCAGCTTGCTCGCTTCAACTATGGGCTCCAATAGAATATATATATATATATATATTATAACAGTAATTAACTTCGGATTTTGCCAAGATCATTAAACAGTAATTACAAATTTAAATGCAATGTAATTAAATTTTAGTGAATCTCAAAAAGGTGTCGCTAGAAATTGACAAATCCAACATTTATGAATATATCAACATGCCAATAGAATATTTTATACATAAATAAAAGAATAATAATTTATTATCGGTCCGAATTTGAAATTTTATTGGTTGAGAATATTTGATATATATTTTCTTTTATAATAAGATAAAATTAACTACATAATAATATTCTGAAAAGAAAAATTACTTTTATATTTATCCATATTGAGAAAAGCGTGAATCACTGTGGGAGGAGATTCAAAAAAAAAACCTGTAAGTCATCTTTTGCGGCCAAGACTTGTTTAGTTAAGCAATTCGCAGGTTAATTATATTCTCTCAAAATGTATCGTAATGACCACTGACTTTCTTGAAATAAAATACTATGGAGCATACCATTTTTTTTGTCTAAACTATTTTATTTTTGTATTGATTTTTTAGATTTAAATCCAATCCAAAATCAGCTTTACTTCACAAGAATGGCTCATCCTATATTAATTTTCTTTGCAATTGTAAATAAATTATTATTTTAAAATTTAATGTCAGATAAAGATAAAGGTATTGAACCAAAACTAGAAGCAGGTTTCACTCATTGTTTTGGCTGCCTCTAAAGAAGATCAAAACTACTCTTCTTTGTTACTGTAAATTTCATACCTATTGGTCCTAATACATGATACTCTTTTAGAGGACAATGAACACATCTACAGATTGCTTAAAATATTCGCAAAACACATTATCTAATTATAATCCATTAATATATTAATATATATTTAAAACGTGTGCTGATAATACGGTACCGTATAATATTAAAACTTATACACTTTGAAAACTTTTATGCATTCCATTAACCTCTCGCATTTTAAATTTTAATAATTACGAGTTTAAAGCTTGTATTTGATGCATTTAGAATATAAATATATATCATTCATTAATGGTATAGATACCTTTACTATTTTATGGAGTATTTAGTTTTATCGTAATTTGCTTGATTGAAAAGGTGAGGCTGATTCTCTCTTACATATGAGGGTGAGTTTGGACGGATGGTGTGTTTATCTATGGTGATGAGATTAGATACTGTAACGTGAGACAAAAAGTAAATTAAACGCATCACATCGCACCCCACCACCCATCCAAACCCACCCTTAATTTTGTAGATACTTTTACTATGCAATTGATAGAGGCTCAATTTGTTTTTGGTTCAGCGCAACTTGTTACTCATTGATCAGATTCGACAACTTCTATGTGAAAAAATCAGTTGCCAACATTCCCAAATGTAACGTAGATCGTGTTTTATTTTGTGAGGAGTTGTGTTGAAGTTTTGCAGCCATTGTTCGGGACCATAATTGTGCTTTTGATAAAGGGTTGGTCGATCATGTTAATATTTTTTTGGGATTCTCGTTTTATTGAGATATTTGCTATTTGTGAAGTGCTATCATGACTTCGCACTTAGAGGTTAGATAATATTATGATTGAACCTGGTTGTCAAAGCGTAGTCAATGTTTTAAATCTTCCAAGTATTGATGTATCTGAATTCGATACTCGTGTTAAAGATTGTGTTCACCTCCATTCTTTTTTCTCGAATTTATCTTTCCAATGGACGAAAAGAGAGACTAATAAAACGACTCATAAATTGACTAGGATTACTTTATCATACACTTCTATGTTTTTGAGATACCTATGATTGTTCTTTTTATCTATTCTTCATAAATATGTAATTTCTAATTATAATGAGATGAGACGTATAAGATCGGATGTACCAGATAAGTCTAATGACTTGGGTTTAACTTATCTCCCTCTTATATTTTGTTGTTTTGTTTTTCTATTAATAGAAAGTAAGTTTTTACTCCGAAAAAAGCAAATCTAACATTAAGAGTTCAATTACAATATTCCGACTTTTTTTTCTACTACTTCAAGAAGTCAATTTAATGAATAAAAATAAATGTAATTTATCAATTTTTCTTCAAGAAATAAAAATCTAAAAATCCAATGAATCCAATAATATTTTAAACATAAAAAAATAACCATAAGTTATTCTAGTATAAAAAATAATTATAAATTATTAAATTTTGTCACGCTCACGATGTGGGTGGAAGAAAATACCTTATGTAAAAGATATTTTTAAAAAAAAATTATTCAACAATGAATATAGGTAAACGAGTAATGAACTTGTATTTTAATATTATTGAATGCATGTTCAATCCTTAAATTTGTAAATTGTAATTTTTTATTTAAAGATGATATAAAAATATGAAAAGATAAAAGTGTCATAATAATATTAATTATAATTTAAAGAAGAGGTATTTATGTAATTTCATAACTAAGTTGATGATCCAGTTAAGGGTGACACCAACTATGCAAGTATTAGCTAACAAATATAGGTAAAGTGGTAATGAACTTATATTTTAAGACAATTGAACAAGTGTCCAATCATTAAATTTGTAATTTTGAATTCTTTTATTTAAAGATGATGTAAAAGTATGAAAACACAAAAGCATCATAATAATAATAAAGTGGTATTTTTGTAATTTCATAATTGAGTTAGTGATCCAGTTAAGACATAGGGGAATCTAGGGGGTTGGCAAGGGCCCTGGTCTCCCTAAAATGAAAAATTGCTATTTAGATCCTTTAAAATTTTTAAAATTTTAAATGAGTAAAAGTAAAATTGCACTTTGGTCCTCTTAAAATTATAAAAATTTGATTTAATCTTTTAAAATTTATAAAGATATAGACTATTAAAAATTAAAATTTCATTCGCCATTGAGTTAAGAGTGACGCCAACTTAGTAAATGGCTTAAATATATATAAGAATTAGCTTCCTTAACAATGTAAAAAAAAAAAAAAAAGAGTAAACTACACCCAAAGTCACTAAACTATTAATAAGTTTATATTTTGGTCCCTCAACTTTAAAAAGTTACAAAATGATCACTAAACAATTCAAAAGTTTTCATTTAAGTTACTAAGTTGTTAAAATCATTGCTGTTTAGCTTTTTTTGTTTGCACCACATTCACCAATCAAAAGCTCTACTCCCCTTCTCTACTATAGTTTAGGTTTTTTTCCATGAAACAATTTTGAGCGTTACGAATCTGCGAACTAGAATCCAAATAGCTATCTTCTCTGATCTCTATCATTGGTCATCAAATCGATTTGGATCTAAGGTATGTTATTCTACTTGTCGATGAGTATTGATGCACCGTACCAATCATTGAATCATCGCTTAGAACTCGCTAGCCGGACTTTAAAAAAAAAAAAACACTTAACAACTCAATGACTTAAATGAAAATTTTCGAATAGTTCAATATCAATTTTGTAATTGTTTGAAGTTAGGTGACTAAAACGTAAACTCACTAATAGTTTAGAAACCTTGAGTGTAGTTTACCCAAAGATAAAGAATTAGCCATGCTCAACTTAGCTTAGCGGCTAAGCTGAGCCATGATAGAAAGGAAGCGGCTTCACTTGATCAGTAAAGGTCAAACAAGTACAGTCATTGAATATGAATATTTTTGAGAAGTTTGTGAGCTATGTAAGTTGTCTGTTACTCTTTTATTATTATTAATAAGTTTATTATTATTTAATTATTATGATGATTTATTATTATATTTCTCTGTGTCTTTATATATATAATTTAATGGGTTGAAATAAGTGAAGGCAATTAATGTATTTGACTCCAAACTTTTTCAAAATTTCAAAACAATCCTATCACAATGTTTCAAACATGAAACATTTATATAATCTTTGTAATAGTGATATTATAATATATAGACTTAGGGAGATAATTACAAATTTATTATACGATAACATTGTTTTCCACAAAGCATTTAGCTTGCACTATCAATTTTGTTTTCAACAAATTGCACTAATTATTAAAAATTAATTTTTAATGAAAAAGAGAATTTCTTTTGGCTAAAAATATGAAGAAGGAAACCAAGACCTTGATAATTAAATCCTGTAATTATTCAATAACAATATATATATATATATTTAAATGCTTATCTAATAAAGATCATTGTTTTTCTTTTCACTTTTATATTTTTAATAAGAGAATAATTTGTAAGAAAGTTAAAATAACAAGGGATTACTGTATGTTGTTATTTTTTAATTTGATAAGCCAATTCCTTGTTTTCCAATAATATTTTTTTAATAAAATATTGGCCACCAGGGAAAGTGACATCCCTCTAACAGCAAAAATTTTTAGCATCAAACTAATATCTTATTGGGCAAATAATCCACTTTCGGTTTAACCAAATAGTGAAAAAGTTGAGGATAGTCAAATCATACAATTATACTACTTATGAATGAATTTAGGCTAAAATATTCGAGAAGTCCCTATAATACGGGGTCTTGAGTAATTTAGTCTTTTTTAAAATGAATGAGGTACTTTAATCTTTATATTATTCAAAAATAGTAAAAAAAATGACAATTAAAATTTTTTTGACGACAAAAAAAAAACCTAAATTGCGAGAAAATGTCAACGTGTGTTATGTTGACATGAATTATATGATAATAGAGATTTTAAAAAATAAAACAAAATGTTTTATAAATTATTTTTTTAAAATTTTGAAATGATTATAAAAAATAAAAAGAATTCCAAAAATTCAAGAAACCTTATAAAATTAGAAACGTGTCATATTGGCGTGAATGATATGGTTTTTTTTTTTTAAAGAAAAGAAAATAAAGATAACAAAATAAAAAGATAAAGAAAATACTATAAAATAAATAAAGAAAGAAAATAATTCAAAAAATTCAAGATAAGTTATAAATTTTAGAAATTATAAAAAAAATAAACATTTAATCAAGATTTTACAAGGAAAATTTGTCACATTTATTTTGAATGAAATTAAATAACTCTTACTTTTATAGTACGGTAATCTCCTGAATATGAAAAATATAAATATAATATTTCAAACATAAATGCAATATATTTAAGAAATACAATATAATTCTTTAACATATTGTATTTATATTTAAATATTTAACATATTTTATTTTAAAACATATATATTTAAGGATTTCTTAATCGTGTAATTAATAAATGAAATATTTAATACAAATACACACAAAGTTTTTTCACAAAACCTTAATGGAGGTGACAATAGGAAAAGAAATTTGGTGATTTTCCCATCCCAAATTTTCTTTCTTCAAAGTCAAAAAGATTATTATTATTGTTTATTTATGCATTTATTATTATTCTTTGGCCTCAAGTGGGTTTTCTAAGACGGAGAAAAACTAATGAAAGTACTCTTTTTTTCTAACAAAGCTTTCTCTAAAAAAATATTAAAATATGAAAAGCTTTTATTGTGCTAGTATACGATTATTGATGTGATGCAATAGAATCTTTTATTTTATAATTATAATAATTAATTTCATCGTTTTATCGAAAATAAATATATCTAAATACTCTGTAAAACAGGTAGGAAAATGTGAGGGACAGAGGAATGAAGGAGAATTTCCTTTCATCTTCGAAATCCCATGGCATTGTCATCAATCATCATGCTATTATTTTATAAGATAATCTTTTAAGTACATGGGCCCTTAAATTCCGACAAAACTGGGTTTAGCTAAGGTTGCCATTAAGCTTTTAGGAAAGTTTTTTCTTTTCTTTTCTTTTTCTTTAACGGATTGGAAATTAAGGGCGATTTTGATAAAATATCAAAAAGAATATTATAATTACATTTTAATATTCTTTAATAAAAAAATGTCTTAGATTAGGATAAGTAGATCAATAGCTACAAAATGTTATGTTGTTTTTATTATCTAAACATTTATATTAAAAGTAAATTATCACTTTTTTTTTGTTAAAAATTAAATATTCAATTTATTATATTTAAATTTTATGAAAAATTATTTAAAATATTATATTAATATGATTAAATAAAATTAATACATTTTAAAAACTAAGATTTACTATTAAAATTATATTTAAATCTTAATTTTTATTGATATATCAAATAATTTGATAAATTTAAGGGAATTTATTTGGTACATTACCAATGAAGTTTTTAGACTTCACAAGCGGGGTTAATGGTTGACAAGTGCCCTATAGGCAATGGCGGATATTGAGACTAAATTTTGAGAGGGCTTAGTAAATTTTTCAAAATTTTGAGGGGTTTAATGATGATTTTTTAAAATATTTGGGGTTTTAATTAAAAATCTTAAAATTTTTGTAAGATCAATGAGAATTTCTAAAAATTGTAAGAGAACTTAATTAAAAATTTCAAGGGAAAAATGAGATTTTTCAAAAATTTAGCTCCACCTCTACTTATAAGGGTACGATAAAATATTTTAAAAAATAACTATTTAAAAAAAGAGACACGTGCCAGTGTACTAAAAACTCACCTTAAATTTAAATACTTATAATCTTTTATATTAAATAAACTTAATACTTGAACTTTTAACAATTAATTTTTTAATTTATCACGTAGATTTTCAATTTTATATGTAGACATGAATACGAGGGCTTACCTTTATTCTAATTTCAATGATTTTTTAGAAATACTTTTATATGTTAGTACTTTTAGAAAATTGTTTTTGAAATGTTTTTTCTTTTCTTTTCACAACTAAAAACTTTAATTGATAATGAAGAATAGTTTTTATGAACAAAATTAGCCTTAATCATTAACATATTGTTTGAAATGGTTATGTGTATATGGGTTATGATTAAGTTTCATCTACAATTCAACTTAGACATATATGAGCATCTTTTTTTTTTTTTTTTTTTTTTTTTTTATGCTTTGGTAGTTGGGAGTGGTAGAAATATGAGGCAATCACATGGTTCCCTCATATGGAAAGGTAATAATGTTAACACAACAAGATTGTATAGTATTAATTGATTTGAGGTTTCTTTTGGATTTCCTTTTATCCTACATTTCTCAACATCTTTTTATTTATTTATTTATTTATTTTTCATCACCTATTGGGGAATGCAAAAGGAGGAAATCATGATACCTTACAAGAAAGAACCAAGAAGTGTACATCTTGCTTTCTTAATTTCTAAAGTTGTTTTTTTCTTTTGTTAGATTTCTTATGATGTAAGTTTTGGAGAGCCAAATAATATGAAATTTCAATTAATGATTTATGATAGGGAAAATATATTAGAATGATGAGGTTATTGAAAAGGCTACAAAAGAAAGGGGCATAGTTTGCAAATTAGTATTTAAACATGAAATGCTTTAAAAAGAAATGGCATTCTTAAAAAGTTGACAAAGTGATTTTGGTTTATGAAAAATTGAGCATATGATTAAACCATTCAAAGAAACATCATTAAAGTATAAACAATTAAGCAAGAAACTGTAACCATGGTAGATCAGGTACTATTTTTCATACCTTAAATCTTATTTAAATACGAAATTGAGTTTCACCTACTTTAATTTATTGATAAATGTTGGATTCTTAGTTTTAATAACTAGGCTTCAATATTTATTGTTTTAGCCATTTTTTTGAAGTTATAATTACAGTGAAAATTGTAATGAGAATAATGGAAATTAATATAATTTCAATCATTGGATTAAAGTGAATCATTTTAAGTCATAAATTATAAATTGCATCAAATAAAAAAAATCAACAATCATTTTTTACTGTTTCCTAATGTAAAAAGTATTACTTCAACTTACTTCCTAAGTTTTTTTTTTTTTGCTTTAAAACTACATATTTAAACTAATTTAAAATTAAAAGTAACATTATTTTCTAATAAAATTACTAATAATTAACAAATCTACTAATAAAAAAATATTTCCCAAAAATATATTCCATCAATTAAATTTATAAAATATAAAATTTAAAACTATTACATTCAAAATTACATTTAAAATTGAATTGTTTTTGCTTTACATGTGGTGGCTTTTTTTTTTTTTTTTTAGTTTTTGTTTTCTGTTTTAAAATATTAGATTTTTATCTCAAGATTTCTCAAAAAAAAAAATCATAAAATAATTTGTAAATATATAATCTAACTAACTAGAAAAACACTAAACCACCACGTGTAGAGTAACGAAACTTGCATTTGTCGAGCGTATTTCATTTTTTAAGAAATTCACATTTTTTTATTAACTGTTAGGAATTCTATTAGAAAACATTCATACTTTTGTTATTTTTTTAATGAAAATTTAAATATGAATTTGGTCCTTGGCACCTCTTTTCAGATTAGTTCTTTAAGTTTTCTGTGTTTTAAATTTGTACTCAAAATTTTCTTTCATCATCTAGTTTAGTTTATTTTTGTATTATCATTACAGATGGTAGCATGAAATTACGACACATAAATATGATTGAAAAATAAAAATTTCTAAAATTATATATATATTTTAGCTAAACCCAACCTATAATTTTCTCTTTTTCTTCGTACCCATCTTCAGCACCAGCACGATGAAGTCATGGATTTCAGGGTCGAAAGATTCGAGGGACGAATTTCCCCACTTGTTCACTGGATTCGTTGGATTTTTTAGGGTTTTTATTGAATTCTTATATTTTATTTATTTATTTATTTAACTAGGTTGTTCTTGCTCTTATTCTGGGTTGCTTAATTGTGCTTAAAGTTTAAGATAATAGTACTCACAGATGGGATCCAACCAGAGAGCCAAATGAGGACTCAGGGCAATCATTAGGAGAAATCTTAGAATAAAACCATAGATATAGTATTTTTATGTTTTTTTAATTGTGTTATTTTTCAAAAAAAAAAAAAAGTTTGAAGATAATAGTTTGATTTCGGGTTTAAAACACTAGGTTCTTTGTTGGTCATTGAGATTGAATTTGAGAAGATAAATGATTTTTTTTTATACTGAGATTGAATTTAAGAATGAAAAATAGAAATAAAAAGGAGATTTTTTATTCTTAAATGTAAATATAACTGACGAATGAGAAACCCAATTTTTTTAAAGTTTTATTTTATTTTTATAACTTCTTGGTTTTGTAATATATATTTCATTTTAATTTATAATTTTTTTTATATTTTTATACTTATTTATTTTTCAGATGATAATGTCATTGTGATATCTTTAATGCCATGTGTTGCAATCCCATACTGCCACATGTCCTAAACAATTAAAGTATCGTTAATATTAGATACGAGATAAAAAAAAAATAAATCAACTTAAACGAAGGTATTTGGTATCAATTTAATTCTTTCTATTTATCTTCCCGTATGTTGTTTAAGTATTTATGATTATCACACAACAAAACAAGAACTCTTGCAATTAAGCACAAAATGAATCAACATCTTCAGTATACGGGTTTTTTATAAAAATAATACAAAAAAATAAGAAAATATCCAAAATGGCATGCCATTTTAATTATGTACCAAAATGGTACATTTGACTTGGCGGAGGGGCTGTGAGAGGCGGCATAGGTGGTGGGGCTGTCAGAGGCGGCACCGGTGGAGAATTTGTCGAGGTCGCCACGCAGTTAAAAGCTGCTAAAATTTTTTTTTAAAGATTGAGGGACCTATTATGTAATTTTTCCAATTCTGAGAAAAGGAAGGGAAAGGGTGACGCAGGCGGCATCAAACTTTAAATTTGAGTAATTGCCTTCTAAGCCCTCCCTATTTATTATTTTCTTTTTATTCCCCTTCAACTCACTATATTGTGTTTAAACAAGCCATTAATCTATTTTTGTAATTAAATAAGTCCTTTACTCATAAAATCCTATTTTAATATTAAAGTAAAGCTATTTAAAAAAAAATAAACTAATTCATATCTTTGTTTATTACGAATGGCTTTACTTATAGTTTAAGCATGCCATCCTTGAATCCTTCCCACCTTTAATAATCACAATAACCTTAGCCTTTATGAAAAATAAATTTTGAGACAGAGGAAATTTTAAATAAATATAATTATTATTGTGATTAAATTTTGCATCATCTGTACATTAACTATTTCTATCCCTTCAATAAAAAAACTAATATGCTAGTGTTTTACAAGAACTCTTGCAATTAAGCACAAAATGAATCAACATCTTCAGTATACTAATTAGGATGGGATAACATTGATGAGATTACAATTTTCCAATTGAAGTTAACCATGCATCCTAATACATCTGGCCAAGAGGTGGATCATGCAAAACCATAGATCCCATACCCATAGGCAAGTCATAAAACCATGGATAATTAAGAGGATGTGACATAGAAAATGGAGTCAAATAAGGGTGCCATGATGATATGTTTAAGTAAAACTACCATACTGTTTGTAAGATTATGTTCGTTAGAATTTAATTCTAATAATAAAATGTTTTGAAGTAGTTAAAATTTTGAAATAATTTGCGGCTTATTTTATTATGTTATTAGACTTTTCAAAGTTGAAATTCAAATTTAAATATTTGCTCTCTTTTCTTTTTTCTTTTATTTTTGTAAATATATTCTTGTTTATGAGGCTGCGTTTATTATTTTTATCTTTTTTAAGATGTAGATTTATATGCAGTCCCAAATAATTATTCATTCATTCTATTTTTACAAGCATAAATCTAAGCTCATTTCAATTTAATAAAAATTATTATGAATTTATAATTGCATGACAGTATACATAATTGTACGTTGTCAGTAGATTAAACACAAAACCTATTACTTACGAAATAAAAAAAAAAATAAAAACCCATAAACCCTGTCATTGTTAGGATTTATATTTGATAAATTTACTGTATGCTATCACTCAACTAAAATTCCAAATGATTTCATTCTTAATGATGTCTTATCATCCATCATATATAAAATTGTACTAAGTATCGAATATCAATTTTTATTAGATTAAAACATGTCATAAGTTTTTGTACTTTTTGAAATTTAGAAATTTAGTCCATATACTTCTATTTCATGAAATTTAATCTCTATACTTTCTAATTTCAAAATTTACGTCTAATCGTTAACACCATTAATTTTTTTGTTAAATTTGTCACTACGATATTTTTGAAATAAAAAAAAAAAATACTCACTTGGTAGTCATATAATTATTTTTGAATTTAACAAAAAAATGTTTAACAATGTTAACCGTTAACCTGAATTTTAAAATTTGAAAAGTAGAAAGACTAAGTCTCATGAAATAAAAGTACAATGACTAAATTCTTAATTCTAGAAAAAGTATAGGGACTTGTAGCACATTTTAACCTTATTATTAATATATATTATTCAACAAACTTCAACCGAAAAAAAGAAGAAGGGAAAGCTTCAAACTCATATAATATCCAAATTTTAGTGACAGTTAGTTGTAGAAGAGTAGGTGAAAATGGTGGTTTTGTAAGTAAGGTGAAAACCTACCATCAAAAGTGTGCCATGCAATATATTAATTTGAAAATACTAAATGGAACATAATTGCTAACGACATATTAAGGAAAGAAAGTTGTTTGCTTGCAAAAGTTTCACGTCACTCACTCACTCATTTTAAGTTTTCATTGGGAAATAGTATGCCTATCCAATTTGTCCCTTCTTAGTAATTGAAGTAACTATATTTAGTGAGGTTGCATTTTTCACTTTAAAAGTTTGGTATACTGAATTAATCTTAAAGAAGGTATTTATTTATATAAATGGATGTATTTGTATATCCTATTAAACATGTTTTTGATAAGAGAGTAATGATTCCAAAATCAATTTTGTATAATTTAACTTCATGTAAGAAACAAAACCCTCATCTTATTGTCTATTTAAATGGAACTAAATATAAACCTAAATAAAAAATTTATGATTTTGCTGTATTTTAGAGACGTAGAAGTTATGCCTCAAAATGATTCTATTTTATTTACCTTATTATTATAAATATGTCACTATTCCAGTTTTGATCTCTTCTTCCATGAAATCCGAGAAAAAAAAAAACGAGAAACAGTGGGGGGAGACATTGATTCGACGAATGAAAATGGGGCTGTTGCTTTACGTGTGAACTTAAAGTTCGGCCAAAAACCTGGAAACTTTTCACATTGTTTTGAAAAATCCTAACACATATAACAAGATTCATCAACTTCAAATCTCGCTTGTCTTATTCTTTTCCGGATATATATCTGCATTTGGTTTGAACGATGGCGGAGGCTTTCAATTTTGACAGTTCAAATTAAAGGCCCTGGGCAACCACCAGTCCACAACTAACTCGCACATCTAAATATTCATTACTATTAAGCCAAGCCGATAATCAATCAATGGCAGATAATTTTTCATATGTAAATATTTATTGCTTTATTACAAGAAGAAGTAGACGGGTTAATTACTTTTCGTTGCTGCCAAAATTGTCTTTTCAATTTATTTATCCATTAAAAAGCTCACTGAGAAAAAAAAAAAAAGGAGTGAATTGTGAATCCAAGAAATGTTACCAATTAAGAACTGCAAACGCAAAACTAGAGTTTTCACAGGACTTTCGTTGCCGGCCAAGAAATAGCTAGCTTACAGAAGAATCGAACATTCCATGCTGCATGCAAGAAATCTAAAAGATTCTATACTTTGTAAGCTAAATTTTGGGTTCCAATTTTGTTATATTTTTCATTGTTGTATTAAAATTGATTGTTATTTGTCGAATTTTACGAAAGAAGGCATAAAGAATCCAACATTACCTATTAATATAATATAATATAATTTATATGCTTTGTTTAAGTCGTGCTGCTAAAAAGCAATGGCTGCAGCCTTGTGCTGAGTACCGAATGGAAGATACATGAATTTTACGGAGCACGTGTGACAGGTAGCACAACAGCTTCAAATTTTCTGCAAAATTTAATTTTCAGCCCTTAGCCGATTTGATAGATCTATTTCTACTCATTGTCTTACAAACACTGTCAAATGCTATTAAATTTCATTTGTACATTTCTTGTATAATTCCACAGCAATTGTAAATGTCTCGTTGAAAAGCCTAGGAACAGTGAAATAAATGATGCTAAGGGAAACAACAATAAACAAATAACATTAATATGCTCATTCTAGAGATTTGTGAGACCATACACCTCAAATCTGTACTTCTCATCTGCAGGTAGATATTTATATCTCATTTGCAAATATCCATCAGACAAATGATGGGGTACAAAATTTCAGCTGAGGCATAAATTTTAGAGTTGGATGGATATATTTTCATATTTAAGACCCAAAGCTGGGATAAAACCTGAAAGTTCTTAAATGATTTTTTGTTTTCTCATAAAAAGAAGATTTTATTGTAAAAGGCATTAAGAGCAAGTAAAAGAGATTAACAATCCCATTCAAATCTCAAAAAGGTAAAAGTCAAACAAATAAAAATTCATAAATTAGAAGATAAAAGAATAAAGAAATAAAGTGAAACGAGGTATGGATCTAAATATAATCTTCAATCTTTTTTGTTGGTAGAGTTCAATACATATATATCAATGATCGTGAAAGTCAGAGGTCATACTTAAAAGCTATGATATGAATCAGCTTTAACTATTACAACTCGCCTAATGTGATGGTTGTGACATTCAGTACAATAAAAAGTATCATGCATAGAACTTATTATATGATGAAACTTGCAACAAAACAAGAAGAAAGAGTGAATAACATAACTGTAAGATCAAATATAAAAGAACTTTTTTTTTTAACAAAACAAATCATGTCACTATTAGCGGTAGCCCAAGTTAGAGGCCATGGCCAACACGCTCATAATCAGTGCATGAAAAATATCAAGGTAAAAAGTACAAAGGATGAGAGCTAAAGACGAAACCACATGTCTTATAAAGAGAATAGAAAAAAGATGGTATAAAAGACGCTTATGATGTTATAGTATTATTAGTCACACTTTTTCAAGAGAATAACATTTGAAAAAGAATTACTCATAATTTGATCGTACAAGCTAATGGGTAAACAATTATAATAGCTATTCAGTCTAAAGAGCATGATAGGAACCATATTACTTGTTTATTGATTGAAAACGCTGCAATTCGGACATAGGAGGGGCATTCCTTCTAAAATCCCTAGACAATCATTCCATGTGGATGAAGAATATTCGGGTTTTCAACCAAGAAAATGAGTCGACAAGGAAGCTCATCACCATGCGTCTAGGACTTGCCAAACTACTGAAATTGGGTGTCATCAAGTGCATGGTATGGGCAAAAGACAAGTTATTGGGCAAAGTTCTCAAGTCAAATTGCCTTCAGGTGCATTAGAAAAGATGGGCCAATTGCAAGCCACCTCGAATAGTTCCATGATTTCAGGTTGTGCACACTCAGTCATGAAGGAACATGTTATCGTTGAAGTGTTATAAAGACATAGGCAGGGGAAAATCCTTAGCTTTTTATTTGCCTTTACTTTTTTTTTATGCTAGTTTTTATTAACCCTCCTAGGTAATCCCATGCAATGTGATATTTGTATTAAAAAAGTTGCATGATTTTCTTTTTCATTATCTTACTCTTTATCTAAATCTATTTGCTTAAGCATGTATTGCAACACATCTTGGAGCAAAAACACCAACATCCTCACTTTTATTATTCTTTCAAGCATGTTCTCTCGTTTATTCATCCCCCTTTCATTGGAAGATCAACCCGTATTTTCAAAAAAAACTTATTTGTAATCCTAATATCTACTGTATCAATCAACATTCAATATTCAGTAAAAATAAAAAAATAGGTTAAGTTGTGGGTGCAACTAAACCTTCAATATTTACCTAATTATGTTTTAACTTTGCGAAGAAAATATGCAAAAAATAAAAAATAAAAAGTAAGCCTAGAAGATAGTTTTTGATTTCCCAAAGTATTCATCGAAACGGATCTAACAATTAATCTTTCACAAAATTATTTTTTAATAACATATATAAATTTAAAAGAAGCCTTGCTGTATTTATTCAGAAAAAAACAAATAAATAATGGGTTCACAATGCCTCTTAACAGCTAAATAAGAGGGCTATCTTGTACGATAGGTAATGTAAGTACACAAAATAAATGGAAGAAATGAAATACTAACAATGGAATTTCATAGATAATTCATTGAAATCTCTTTCTTGCATTAAAGACATTCAGCAGACGACGACGTATAGTCTTGTATCAATCAACCATAAAAAACTAAAAGGAAAAAAAAGAAAAGAAAAGGAGAGAAGGTTACGGAGCAAAGTAGATGGACCCCGTTGGTTTTCATTTGGGTTCCTCTTGATCCATGGGACCTCTCTTTCAGTCCGTAAACCTTTTGTTTTTTGATAGCAGAGTTTCAAATTCAATGATTTGATACCTCAAATCCACGCCCATTTTTATCAGGTTCAATTCTCTCTCATGCTTTAAAAAAATCTTAATTCCGTAATTTGAATCTCGTCTTATCTTTGGAATATAATTTATTTCAAATCGATTTAACTGCGTATCCTTCTTAGTTCTGGTGTCTTTTTCACTTTCTTTAATTTGCTTATAATAATTAATTAATTCGTTACGAAATTTCATTCAATTCGCGGCGTATTTTACTTTCTTGGAATGGATCCTAATTTCGTTCCTAATACGCAATTCACGATTTAGATCTTGTTAGATTGTGATTTGAAAACTTGAGATCATGGCATTTTTCTGATAATTAATTGGCGCTATGTCAATGTAGGGGTTCTGATGTGCTTAAAACGGTGGACTTGAGTTTTCAGATCGAGTTGTTTTATGTATATAGAGTTAAAAGGGGGAAAAAGAAGAAAAAAGGATGGCTTGGTTTAGCGGGAAGGTGTCTTTAGGAGGCTTTCCTGATATTGCTGGGGCAGTTAATAAATTCCAGGAGAGCGTGAAGAATATTGAGAAGAATTTCGATAACGCTCTCGGTTTTGAAGAGAAGTCTGAATCAAGCAGCAATGAAGGTGATCTTTTTTCTATGTTTTACGTTCCTAATATTTTGTGCAATCTTTATGTATCTGAACGCTAATTCCTAGCGCAAGCCTCTGTTTGCCGTAAATTTCAAATTAAGATATTAGGTTGATTTTGGTGAATAGTAATGGTGGTTGTAAATTATTTGGTCATTTAACCTTGAATTGTAAAGTTTGTTAGTAAAGCCTGCTGCTTTGATTCCATTTTTGTTGGAATTCAATTAGGAAATTGTCTCTACTTACTCATGCTAATCTTATTGCTGGAGATAGAAATGTCAAAAAAATAAAATTCATGAAAAAGGTTTGCATTGTTGGCTAATATACCTAAATAATCCTGTGAAGGGTTAATCCTTTACTATTTTATTCGAGTTTCGAATAACTAGAAAATAAAGCCTTTTTGCTACCTAATAACTGCTTAGACTTCCTGTTATAATGTGGGTTTTGCACCTGTATCATACTTATGACTTCCTGTCTATATTCATTCCAGCTTCAGGATTGTGGCCTTCAGACAGAAAGGCACTCTTTGATCCAGTTATGTCCTTTATGGGTCAAAAAGGTGAGGAGAATGCTGTTGAGTCATCAGGAAAACTTGAATCTTCACAGGATCCACCCAAAGCTGTGGAAAAGGAAGAGGCTGAAACTGACAGTTCAACTTATCCTCATGAGAAAACCTCTGTTGAAGATAATAAAGCAGCTGTCAAGTTAGAAAAAGAGAACAAACATTCAGAGGCTGTGGAGAGAGCTGATACAGCCATTTCAGACTCTGGTAAAGCTGAATCAGAACCAGAACCAGTTTCTACCGAGCCTTCTCAAACTACCTTTCAGAATGTTGGGTCATCAGATTCCCCTGACACTGAACAACAGAAAGAAAGCTTTGTTATGGTCATTTCTGATGACTCTGACTCCAAGGAAGCTAAATTAGATAAGGCAGAAGTAGACCAAGTTGAGGATGCTGAGCCTGTGCCAGCAAAGTCAAGTGATGCTGTTGACATACTCGAAAGTAAAGATGAACAAAAGACACACACGGAAGAGATTTCAGATAAAAGTTCTCCAGTTAAATCGGACGAATCAAGTGATAGGCAAGATGATGCAGGTGCTGGCCCTGAAGAGTCGGTGCTCTCAAGTTCACATTCTATCAGTGTAGAGGAGACTAACAGTGTTCAGGAATTTCCATTGCCCAATGTGCTTCCTTCATACGAGGCTCAAGGGACGGTTTCTGAATCAGTTTTTGTTGGAAATGATGCAAATACTGAAAAAGTTGAAGTGAATGAGCAGACCAATGATAGTGAAACTGACGTTAAAGAAGAAATGCACTTGAGTTCTGCAACTATCATGCCCGCCTCAGTTAATTCTATGCATGAATTGGAGAAGGTGAGGATAGAAATGAAAATGATGGAATCTGCATTGCAAGGTGCTGCAAGGCAAGCTCAGGTATTTCAAATTTTCCAGAATTTTATGTAGGAAGCATGCACGTGTGAGATTGACTTTGATGCATGCTACTGTTTCTATTGGAAGTTGACTGATGCCATTCTAGGATTGTCTGAAGCTCACGAGTATTTTTCTTTTTTCTTGTTCTCCTTCTCTCATTCATATCACTTTTCCCAGTGTGAACAAATAACATTACAAGGTTAGATCCTTTGTGATGCTCCATAACACCAGCAGCATTACCTTTTTAGTGCATTTCTTTTGATTTTAAGATAAAAGGGGGAGTGTTTGGGGAGTTGCGGATGGTAGTGTATATATCATTCTCTGCAAGGTGAATTTTCTGTGATTGAACTTTAGGCTCCAGCCGTTACCTCCTATATGTAGATGATTTTACCACTAAATTTAGAAGGGAAGCTTATATTCCTCTGATTTATTTGGATATGAACTTTAATGTCTATTCTATGCATTTGATGATGGTATCTTATGCTATATTTTTCCAAGAGAGAGGGCACTAAAGAAATGAAATCTTGTTTTATATTATCTGTTTTGGTTAAAGTTTTATGGTTCTTGAATTTCTAACTTCAATTTGTTTCTTTTTCAGGCAAAAGCTGATGAAATTGCAAAGCTGATGAACGAGAATGAGCAACTTAAAGCTGTAATTGAGGATTTGAAGGTATGTACAGGCATTTCTCTTCCCCCTAGATATTTAACAAGGTTTGGCATTCTGTGATAACGACAAGAGGTTTTTTTTCTTCTGTCTGTTGTTTCAAGTGCTTACTGCTTTGTGTACACATTAATCTCTTGAATGAGAACGATCATCTCACTAGAGATTAAATGAACAATGTCAAAGTTATCAATTAGAAGATCTGACTAGAAACATGGGTTATCATATAATTCAGTATATGGCTGATGCATGATAAAATGATTGATGCTTAGATGGTTTTGCTGATTGTTTTTTGTTCTGTACATGTGTGTTAGGTTAGATCTAGAAATATATTGTGCAAATATTCTTATCATATGCTCCTCTGTTTTATTGTCCGTGGTCAAGTTTCTTTTGTCTGAATGTGGTTTTATTTCCATGTGTAAAATTTAGCATAAACCTGTATACACTTTAGAATCATCAATTTCTATAAAAGTTTTCGAACTGGATATCTTATAGATGAAAAATGGTTGAATCTCTCATGTAGAGAAAATTTGTGTTCTATATAAATGTGCATGGTGTTTGTATTGGACTTGAGGTGAGCCCTCATGGTCTCTAATACATTTTGTATAATCTTGATTGCTGTAAAATGCTGATATATATGGACTATAAATGTGGGTCATAGCAGTGGTTGGAATCTTGTTTATGCAAATTGTTCTCAATGATGGGGGACTATTATTCTCTTTGTTTCATATTTATAGCCAAATTTCCTTTGAAAAATTGGTTGCAGGGGGTGTCTGGTTCAGTTCTTGATCGAGTTAATTTAATCATGTAAATACTTATAATCACATTTCAGTGAGAAAAATATGTAATTTGACTCTGTTATGTTACTGCCAGTGCTTCCCTTGATATACCAGTCAAGTTGTTGGAATCTACGTCCTAATTCGTAACTGTTATGATATTGTCATTTAGTTTAATTCTTCTAATTTTTTATTTCTCATCATTTTTATAATATATATATATATATATATATATATAAGTTAAAGCACTCTCTCTCTCTCTCTCACACACACACACACACTCTCTCTCTCTCTCACACATACACACACACACTCACTCACTCATAATCATCCACCACTTCAAGAAATGAGTAATAACTACTTTATGTTATTGCCAATGCTTCCATGCTTCCATGATATAGCATTCCAATGGTTGGAACCTACATCATAAATCATAAGTGTTAGTTCTCCTAATTTTTATTCTTCATTTTTGTTAAAATTGTAGAAACTGTAGAAATCAGATTCTTACTTTAGCTAATTAGGTTACAGGTATAAAAAGAGATAAACTACTCTAAGAAAGGAAATAATCCCTAAAAGATTGTAATTATCCTAAGAATCAGTAACTATGATTAATTTCTATTTACAAGATTTCCTCAATAATCTATCCCTAATTCTAGGGATTCTAACACTCCCCCTCTCAATTTGGAGTGTAGATGTTTATCAAACCCACTTGCCAACATGTTGTTCAAACATGTTTTTGTTTAAACTTTTGTCAACATATCGCAACCTTTGTTGTGCGGTAGATAGATAGGTAACGCTCACTTCCCCGAGTGTATTTTCTCTTTTATGAAGTGTCGGTCTATCTCGACATGTTTGGTACGATCATGATGCATGTGGTTGTGAGCTATCTTGACGTGACTTGGTTGTCACAATGCATTTGTATAGGTCTATTATAAGGAACCTTTAGTTCTCTCATCAGCCTTTGTATCCAAATTCCTTCACAAATACCTTGTGCAAGTGCTCGATACTCAAACACGCAGCTGCTGCGTGCCACCACATCGCTCCTTCCTTACTCCATGTCACTAGATTACCCCAAACATATTTGCAATAACCACTGGTTGATCGTCACATCATTAATAGAACGCCTTGATCAAGACATCGGTATACACTTCCACATTTCTGTTGTCATTTTTCTTGATGTATAGGCCCTTACCGGGAGTTCCCTTTAGGTACCTTAGTATCCGATATGCGACTTCTAGGTGTTTTTCCTTGGAGCATGCATATATTGACTTATGACGCCGACACTAAAAGCAATGTCGGACGAGTGTGAGCCAAGTAGATAAGTCTCCGTACTAGGCGTTGATATCTCCCCCAATCGACTTCTTCTCCATCTTCATTAGTACCTAACTTGAGATTAAACTCCATAGGAGTTCAAACTTGTTTACAACCCATCATCCCAACCGATAGCAAATCGAGAACATATTTCCTTTGGGATATAGAAATACCCTTTTGAGACCTTGCTATCTCCATGCCAAGAAAATATTTAAGATTTCCCAAATCTTTAAGTTCAAAAACTGTTCCAAGAAACTCTTTCAACCTTCCAATTTCACTTGTATCATCATCTGTTACTATTATATCGTCCACATAGACAATTAGAATGCAACATTTTCCTTGTCTTTGAATGCTTGTAGAACATGGTGTGGTGCGCCTGTCCTTGAGTATATTTCTGCTCATCATAGCTTTTGCAAACCGATTAAACCACGCCCTTGGAGATTGTTTCAGCCCCATACAAAGATTTTTCAACTTACACACTTGACCCTTTCTTTCTTCAAACCTGTGGGAAGTCCATGTAAACTTCTTCATTTAACTCCCATTGAGAAAAGCATTTTTAACATCCAATTGGGTCAATTCCCAATTCAGATTGACAAAGAATGGACAAAAGGACTCTAATTGTGTTTAGTTTGGCAACGGTGCAACTGTCTCCTCATAATCCAAATTTATAAGTTTGAGTGAAGCCCTTAGCCACTAGACGAGCCTTGTATCGATCAACTTTGGCCATCGAGCTTGAATTTGGTAGTAAAAATCCATTTGCGACCCTCTTTGTTTTCTTTCCTTTAGGTAGATTCGAAACTTCCCACGGTCCATTATTTTTGAGGGCCTCCATTTCCTCCATCACGGCTTGTCTCCATTCTCTTTGATTCAAATGCTTCTTCTATGGTTTTGGAGTTTTTATAGAATCAACATTAGTCACAAAGGTTTGATAAGACTTAGATAAGTTACCATAGGATACAAACCGAGAGATAGGATGTTGAGTGCAGCTCCTTGTCCCCTTTCGCATTGCAATTGGAAGATAGATAGATGGTGATAGAGGTGAGACTTCGTTTTCAGAACAGTCCTCGGTTGAAGATGTGAGTGGCACTGCTGTATCAGTTTCAGGACGTCGATTCCGTTCGGAATAAACTGCAGATTCGGGCACTGTTGCTTTGTTGTTCTTCTTTGTTTTCCTTGATCAAGGGACTGTTCAGTGATGGTGTTGGTATCGGGAATTATAGTGTTAATTTCTTGCGGCATAGGAGGAGAAATAACAGTATCAAGGTTGGGAGGTTTAGTGATAGTAGTGGTAGTGAAACACCCCACACCCGGCCCACGAGCCTGAACCGGATCTGGTATGTTCCTTAAATAAATCGGTTTTCAATGTTCTAAATGACTTAGAGAAAATTTGTGTAATTTAAAAAAATTGTTTTGGGTCAAGCTTAATTTGAAACCTATTTAATAAATTCGAAATCTAACTTAAATAAGGTGACAAAATAATTTTTGGGTTTATTATTTTAAAAGAAATAAATTTACTTATCTTTAATCAAACATAAATTGTATCATATTCAAATAAAAAATAAACAGAAATAAAGAAAATCCAATTGGGCCTTATGGCCTTATTACATCATTCAAACCCAAAATAAAGTTTAAAGTACTAAAATTTCATAAAGTCCAAATTCCAAATAATTTCTTCAAGCGATGCATGGCCACCTTTAGCTCCCCGACCCGGTCCATT
The DNA here is from genome assembly GCA_025698515.1 of Gossypium sturtianum. Classification (NCBI taxonomy): domain Eukaryota; kingdom Viridiplantae; phylum Streptophyta; class Magnoliopsida; order Malvales; family Malvaceae; genus Gossypium; species Gossypium sturtianum. The sequence continues at coordinate 159,888,655 of CM046955.1, read as the reverse complement.
ACCGCTCATCACACGAAAAATAATTCCCCAACGGGTGAGTCAACAGACTCAATGTGTACATAGTACTAATTTCCAACAAATCGGGCATACAAGTCATATCGATTATCATGTTCATACAAAATAAAGGATGATGCAACCCAAATCCAAACCTATTTGTCCATCCGCTACACACCACCGTACCAACTCAGCATACCGCGGGGACTACTAAGTCGACCCTCCATCCGCTACACACCATCGAAGGCGATCATTGCGATCGGCGTGCTCATCGCCCACTTATGTTGTGTCATTAGACATCTGTATTCACTGGATGTAACCGGTTACCACTTTTCACTTTATGTGACCGTAGTCACCACTTTACGTTGGTGAGACCGTAGTCATCACCTTCACTTTCTTCCTCCACAAATATCCCGAATGCCCCAATTATTTCGTAACATATTTCACATACTTAATTTTCATTCATGTTACTAATCACATGTTCAAAATATATCACATTCACAATCCTATCAAAAGTAGGAAACGTGCACAGGTACTCCTTACCACATTTGTGGTGCTTAGCCACATTCACATCTTGTTACATATTTATATATTTAATGATTGCCATGCAATTTATTGAAAGTTAGTAAGAGTACACACCTTTTTCGCTTAATAGTTTTAGTGAATTCGTAGAGCGATCTACCGATCTAGATCTTTCACTCCTATATTCGGCCATTAATTAAAACATATAAATAAACCTATTTGGTCTTAAAACCAAATCCTACTAGAAGTAGAATTACTTACCTAGTTGCCGAATTGATTTAATCAAGTCCCCCAACGATTGCTAGAATTCCTCTTCCTTGAAATCGGCTAATACTAGGTATGTAACCATGTCAGTCTTCGGTTTTTGAAATAATGGAAAACACTTAAACAAATTATGCCTTGGCCGAATATCCCTTACCTTATGATGGGATTCCAAATCAAGAGGATTCCTTTATAAGCTGTTGAAATCCTATAACTTCGTGTTAGATTAGATCTAACTTTGAAAACGTGAATCATAATCTTTAACCACATATTTATATTTATAATCCTTACCTTAGATCCTTAGATTTCCGAAAGATCCCTTTTGATGTTGTGGATGATTGCCCTCTTTCTTAGAATCCACAAAGATTCAAATTTTAAAGAGAGAACGGAGAAGAAAATAGAAGAAAAAGAGAGGATTTTTGCTTAATGAAAATTCGCAGAGAGGGTTTTGCCTAGGAGAATTTGGCAGAGAGGAAGAGGAGCAAATGTTGATGAGTAGCCCTCCTGTCCTCCTTTTATAGCCAAAGTTATCGACCTAGGAGTCCTTTACTTGGCCACCACTCTTCTATTTTGATAGCTTTATCCCTTGATTTATCACTTTAATAAAACTTAATCCAATAATTATCTCTTAATAAAAATAATACTAATAATAATCCTCTTTTATCTCTTCCTTATCTATCAAAATAAAAGAAATAATATCCACATTTATCTCTTGAAAATAATCTAAAATAAATCCATTATTTATCCCTTATTATTCACATATTTATGCAAATAAAACTCTTCCTTTTCTAGAAACCCATGCCAGTCCACCTCAATTTTACGGAAGCAAAAATAAAACTTATTTATTTGCTTCTCAAGTGACTCGAACTCAGGCCTATTTCCCGCATGTGACGCCATTTCAGAGGCCCTAAGTGGCATCTTCAGCCACTTTTCCAAGCCTGTTTGTGTGTCAAACTTCTCCAACTTTTTCTTTTAAGGCCCTCTAGCCCTTATTTCCTATTTTGAACTTTAAAATTTGACATTTCGGCATCATTTCTAAGTTTCCTAAAATTTTCGATCGGCTCTGTTTTCTTGACCATTTTCTTACATTTCAGTTTCGAGAAATGTTTGAGTTTCCATTTTGAAACATTTCAAAAATGTTCGAGTTTCCAAAATATTCAGAGTTTCAAAAATGTTCATTTCCATTTCTATGCATTTCTAGAATTCCAAAAATACGAGTAAATTTATTCATAGTGCTTAAGACTTGTCATTTCGCACAATTAAACCGAAAATGCATAGGCCCTTTCGAGGATGTTACAGTTCTACCCTCCTTAAAAATAATTTCGTCCTCGAAATTACTTATTAACGAATAATCGTACATCTTAACTCACGCGCTTTACGCTTATGTTGCGCACTCGATCTTAATAGAACCATCATACTTTCTAGGCACAATCTCTAAGTTCACGTCCTCGTAACTCATTTCTAACGTCGCGATTTAATCCGATTAAAGAGTTTTATGCATCAGAAATCTTTTTTTTTGTTCCTCTTATTAACCGCGAACAGTTTTATGAAAAGAGATGTTTAAAAGTGGTTCTTTCGATCAAACAAAGTTCTCAACTCAAATTCACTATGCAGAAAGTCACGTTCACATTCATCAACCAATTATGAACTTTCGTTCATTCAGAGAAATGTGGTAGTTTTCATTGTTGTTGTTTTTCCACTACCCAGGGGTATTTTCGTAATTTTATCCTATAGGGGTATTTTCGTAATTTGTCAAAATAAGGTTCCTTGGTGATTTTGTCAATAAGGGTATTTTGGTAATTTTGAAATCCCGGGGGTATTTTGAAAAATTTTAAAATTCGGGGGTATTTCGGTAATTTTGGAGCTCGGGGGTATTTTGGTAATAAACCATGGTAAATTTGTAGAGTTTAATATTTTCGGGGTATTTCCAAATTTTGCAAAACTTTGAGGGTTCTTTTTGAGAATTGTACTTTCCAAAACGGTGATGTTGCAAAAATTTGGAAATTAGGGTCATTTTGGTAATTTTGTAAGTTAGGGGCAGTTTTGTAATTTTCTAAAATCAAGGTATTTTGATATTTTGCAAATTAGGGTTTTTGGACATTTTATAAAGTAATGAATTTTTTGATAAGAACTGTGGGTATTTTGGAAATTTCATAAACCAAGGGCAATTTAGTAATTTTGCAAATAGGGGTATTTTAGTAATTTTTATAAATCAAGAATACTTCAGAAAATTTTATAGAATCATGTTTGCAATTCAAAAGGATAATTTTAAGAGTTTTAAAACTAGGTTTTTTTTTTTGAAAATACGGCTAGTTCCCTTTCGGGTTTTAGTTAGGGGTTTAGCCTATGAATAAGTCCTCTTGGTTAGGGTGAACCGAAGCTACGCACCAGGTAGGATTCCTGCGAAGAGGAGGTGAGTCACTAGGACTGCTTAAATACTGTGCTCTCACCGACCTTTCTAGACATGCGCATTGAGGTTGCCACACCACCGAGGCCTTACGAAGTTAGGGCGAATCGAAGCTACGCACCGGGTAGGATACTGCGAAAAGGAGGTGAGTCACTAGGATCGCTTAAATACCGTGCTCTTGGGATCCAATCCTAGACATGCGTCATGGGGTTGCCACACCCTAGCTTAATAACTTAGTCATAGGTTTGTTAAGTTCATTAAGTCTTATGAGTTTCAAGTGTTTGAGTAGTCTAATCCTAGGGTTCAAGTTCCTATCACACTATTCTACGTTCCATGCCTTTGCTACCCTTTTACAATTCATAATTCACATAATCACACGGATGGTTAAAGGTACTTACCGGTGGATCATGAATTCGGAGACTTAGGTGCCATGCCATAAAACCCGCTTATTTCAAAGAAATTCATTTGGGCTCGAATTGAAAATGTTTTGGGCCCTGAGCCAAAGCCGTAGAGTTTAAAGCGGGCTCGATACCAATGAAACACTCCCACACCCTACCACGAGCACGAACCGGATCTCAGTATGTTCCTTAAATAAATCGGTTTTCAATGTTCTAAATGACTTAGAGAAAATTTGTGTAATTTAAAAAAATTGTTTTTGGTCGAGCTTAATTTGAAACCTATTTAATAAATTCTGAAATCTAACTTAAATAAGGTGACAAAATAATTTTTGGGTTTATTATTTTAAAAGAAATAAATTTACTTATCTTTAATCAAACATAAATTGTATCATATTCAAATAAAAAATAAACAGAAATAAAGAAAATCCAATTGGGCCTTATGGCCTTATTACATCATTCAAACCCAAAATAAAGTTTAAAGTACTAAAATTTCATAAAGTCCAAATTCCAAATAATTTCTTCAAGCGATGCATGGCCACCTTTAGCTCCTGTAGACCCGGTCCATTACCGCTCATCACACGAAAAATAATTCCCCAACGGGTGAGTCAACAGACTCAATGTGTACATAGTACTAATTTCCAACAAATCGAGCATACAAGTCATATCGATTATCATGTTCATACAAAATAAAGGATGATGCAACCCAAATCCAAACCTATTTGTCCATCCGCTACACACCACCCGTACCAAACTGCATGCGCGGGGACTACTAAGTCGACCCTCCATCCGCTACACACCATCGAAGAAGCGATCGCTGCGATCGGCGTGCTCATCGCCCACTTATGTTGTGTCATTAGACACCTCGTATTCTTTGGATGTAACCGAAGTTACCACTTTTCACTTTATGTGACCGTAGTCACCACTTTACGTTGGTGAGACCGTAGTCATCACCTTCACTTTCTTCCTCCACAAATATCCCGAATGCCCCAATTATTTCAGTAACATATTTCACATACTTAATTTTCATTCATGTTACTAATCACATGTTCAAAATATATCACATTCACAATCCTATCAAAAGTAGGAAACGTGCACAGGTACTCCTTACCACATTTGTGGTGCTTAGCCACATTCACATCTTGTTACATATTTATATATTTAATGATTGCCATGCAATTTATTGAAAGTTAGTAAGAGTACACACATTTTTCGCTTAATAGTTTAGTGAATTCGTCAGAGCGATCTACCGATCTAGATCTTTCACTCCTATATTCGGCCATTAATTAAAACATATAAATAAACCTATTTGGTCTTAAAACCAAATCCTACTAGAAGTAGAATTACTTACCTAGTTGCCGAATTGATTTAATCAAGTCCCAACATGATTGCTAGAATTCCTCTTCCTTGAAATCGGCTAATACTAGGTATGTAACCATGTCGGTCTTGGTTTTTGAAATAATGGAAAACACTTAAACAAATTATGCCTTGGCGAATATCCCTTACCTTATGATGGGATTCCAAATCAAGAGGATTCCTTTATAAACTGTTGAAATCCTATAACTTCGTGTTAGATTAGATCTAACTTTGAAAACGTGAATCATAATCTTTAACCACATATTTATATTTATAATCCTTACCTTAGATCCTTAGATTTTCCGAAAGATCCCCTTTTGATGTTGTGGATGATTGCCTCTTTCTTAGAATCCACAAAGATTCGACAATGAGAGAAACGGAGAAGAAAATAGAAGAAAAGAGAGGATTTTTGCTTAATGAAAATTCGGCGAGGGTTTTGCCTAGGAGAATTTGTGGCAGAGAGGAAGAGGGAGCAAATGTTGATGAGTAGCCCTCCTGTCCTCCTTTTATAGCCAAAGTTATCACCTAGGAGTCCTTTACTTGGCCACCACTCTTCTATTTTGATAGCTTTATCCCTTGATTTATCACTTTAATAAAACTTAATCCAATAATTATCTCTTAATAAAAATAATACTAATAATAATCCTCTTTTATCTCTTCCTTATCTATCAAAATAAAAGAAATAATATCCACATTTATCTCTTGAAAATAATCTAAAATAAATCCATTATTTATCCCTTATTATTCACATATTTATGCAAATAAAACTCTTCCTTTTCTAGAAACCCATGCCGTCCACCAAAATTTCTCGGAAGCAAAAATAAAACTTATTTATTTGCTTCTCAAGTGACTCGAACTCAGGCCTATTTCCTGCATGTGACGCCATTTCAGAGGCCCTAAGTGGCATCTTCAGCCACTTTTCCAAGCCTGTTTGTGTGTCAAACTTCTCCAACTTTTTCTTTTAAGGCCCTCTAGCCCTTATTTCCTATTTTGAACTTTAAAATTTGACATTTCGGCATCATTTCTAAGTTTCCTAAAATTTTCGATCGGCTCTGTTTGTTGACCATTTTCTTACATTTCAGTTTCAGAAATGTTGAGGTTTCCATTTTTGAAACATTTCCAAAAATGTTCAGGTTTCCAAAAATATTCAGGTTTCCAAAAATGTTCATTTCCATTTCTATGCATTTCTAGAATTCCAAAAATACCAGAAATTTATTCATAGTGCTTAAGACTTGTCATTTCGTACAATTAAACTGAAAATGCATAGGCCCTTTCGAGGATGTTACAGGTAGTAGGGTCGGAAGGTATAATAAGGAGGGTATTAAGGTTCTCATCTTCATTAAAAATCTCCCTCTGAAGATGAGAAGGTCTAAAGAAAGGTTCGGTTTCAAAGAAGGTGACATCCCGAGAGACAAGTAGTCGGTGTAAAGTTGGTGAGTAGCATTTGTAGCCTTTTTGAGTAGGAGAATACCCAACAAATATACAGAGGTGGGCTCGAGGATCAAGCTTGGATTGGTTGGGTTGATGATTATGGACAAAGGCTCTGCACCCGAATATTTTTGTTGGAATAGTAGGAATATGAAATAGAGGAAATGATTTGTGAAGAGTGTTTAGAGGTGTTTGGAAATTTAGGACTTTTGAAGGCATCCTATTTATTAGGTAGCAAGCGGTAAAACGACTTTTCCTTCTATAAATATTTAGGGACGTTCATTGTGAACATTAAGGCTCGAGCAGCAGCAAGGAGGTGTCGGTTTTTCTTTGGCGATCCCATTCTGTTGAGGGTGTTTGGGCATGAACTCAGTGTATAATTCCTGGTCCGAAAGGTATGACCTTAGGACAGAATTAAAGTATTCTCTCCCGTTGTCAGTGTGGAGAGTTTGGATGGTAGAGTTGAATTGGGTTCGAACCATTGAGTGGAATTTTTGAAAAACTTTGGGAGTTTCAGATTTGTCTTTTAAAAGATAGACCCAACATACCCTAGTGTGATCATCAATAAAAGTAATAAACCACTTCTCACCAAGTAATGTTTTTCACTCGGCTAGCTCCCCATAAGTCACTATGTATTAACGAAAAAGGTTTGGATTGTGTATATGGTTTGAAAGGATATGGAACACGGGTATGTTTGGACAATTCACAAATATCACACTTCAAGGAATTTATCTTTTATTTCAAATAACAAATGGAAGATGCTTTTTAGGTACAAAAGATTTGGATGTCCTAACCTACGGTGCCATAGCATAATAGTATCCTCTTTTGCGGTAGATAGAGCTAATCCCCCTTGTGTGTTTGTCTTTATTCCACACATACTGATCCATCATCAACCTTAGCAAGTGCCAATCATCTTCCCGATTTTGCCTCTGTATTACACAACCAAATGCAGAAAATTCAGCAAGCATTTTCCCATCTTTAGTAAGTTTCCTTATTGAAAGTAAATTACAAGATAATTTTGGAACATATAGAACATTATCAAGGGAAAAATTCTCACTACTTTTACTTTCCCTACTCCAACCATTGGTGAGTATGAACCATCAGCAATCCTGATTCGGGACTTGTTATGACGGATGGTGTAAGTTTGGAATAGAGTGAGGTTACTGTCATGTGGTCCAAGCACCCGAATCTAGTATCCAAGGAGAGTGGTTATTAGATTCAAGAGCAATATTGAGGCGTTACCTTGAGTGGCTAAATTCCCATGACCGATAGAGGTACTCGAGAATTTTATGGAGATTTTCGAGTTGTGTCTTGGTTAGGCGCACATCCAAAGACCTCATCAGCAGATATTGGAAGATAACAGAGCGGTTTTCTTGTCTTTCTGTTTTTATCCGGATAACCATGGAGTTTAAAACATTTTTCCTTTGTGTGTCCAACACGATTGCAGTGACTACACCATGGTCCTGTTTGATCCGGACTCATTCCCAAAGACGAGTTTTTGTGTTTGATGACCTTTGGACACAGGAGCAGCAAATTCAGCAGGCTGGTCAGTAGAGATTATTGGTTTGAGTTCTCCCATCATGACAAGAAGACGCGTTTCTCTTCTCTCTCACTTCGCAAAAGCTTCACTAATGGTTGGGAGAGGTGATCGCCCAAAATTCGCGCCACGAACCTCGTCTAACTCATGCCTCACCCAGCTAGAAACTCATAGAGACGCTCGTTGTTGAGGTGAGTCATAAACCTAGTGTGTTCTAGGCCTTCCCCCCAATTAGCTTAATAGTTCATGTCTAACTCCTGCCACAATATTTTCAGATTGTTGTAGTAGTGAGTTACCTCAAGTGTCCCTTGTCGAATGTCTTTCAACTTGAGTTTGATCTCAAAAACTTGGGAAGCGTTTCCAATATCAGAGTAGTTCTCTTTGACTGCATCCCACATGTCTTTCGCAGTCTTGAAGAGAAGGTAAGTTCGGCTTATCTGGCCTTCCATAGAATTGATCAGCCATGCCATAACAATTGAGTTATTAAGTTCCCAAGTAGCATAGGTAGGGTTTGCTACATCAGGTCGTGGGAGGTCTCCATTGATATATCCTAACTTACCACGACCACGAAGCACCATTAGGACAGATTGAGACCATTGTAGGAAGTTTTTTCCATCTAGTCGATGACTAGTGATTATTAGTGAAGAATTGAGGTCACTTTGATTGATCCTCGATTGTGACCGAGATATTTGTGAGATCTCGATTTGGACATGGTGTCATTGTGAAGATCACCCATGGAAAAATAGGAGAGGAAATTTTAGGATGATGGTGAGAAATCGGAGGAATTTTTAGGAAGATAGACAAGAGAATCGAATAATTCCTAAGGCTCGATACCATGTAGAAAACTGTAGAAATCGATTCTTACTTTAGCTAATTAGGTTACAGGTATAAAAAGAGATAAACTACTCTAAGAAAGGAAATAATCCCTAAAAGACTCAGAATTATCCTAAGAATCAAGAACTATGATTAATTTCTATTTACAAGATTTCCTCAATAATCTATCCCTAATTCTAGGGATTCTAACAAAAATATAAGTCATTTAATTTCTACCCATATTCCTTTTTGTTTCTTCTACATTAATCATCTAGCAGTTGAAGAAATAAGTGATAACTACTAATTAGATATTTAGATGGATACTTCACCGTCTCTCTCCTAATAAAAAAAATGAAAAAGGATTGCAATTTAACTCATGAAAGTTTGGAACAGAGAAAATCCAATGAAGCAGAAATGGAGTCATTGCAAGAAGAATATCATCAAAAGGTTTCAACTATGGAAAGGAAGGTACGTTCCAGTCTTCAATCACTTCCTTTCTTTTCTTTCATTTTTGTATTAATTTCTTGTTTATATTTCTCCTTGCTATACCATCATTGAGATATTTTAGGACCTTTTGCTGAAGGTTGAATCAGGAAACCTTTTTTGTCAAAAAGTTAAGAGTTGTGATTAAACTTCTTGTTCCTTAATGAGTGAACATGATGAACTGATATCAATAGCATATCCTTGGGTATGTAGGAAGATCAACTATCACTTGGGCTTTTAGGCTTGACATGACTCCTTTAGCCCTATTTCATCACATAAAATCCATGATCCCTGAAACTGAAATCTAGGTCCTCCCTGGCAGAAGCCCCATATCTTATCATTGGGATGTCCTCCTTTGAACTAAATAAAATATTTTTAAATGCTATGCATGCTTTTAAAGTTCGAGTATACTGTATTGCCTTGGCACTTGCCAAGCAATCTCTTAAAATTTGCCATCTGCCTATGGACTCTCGCCTTGACAACAGTGATTCTAGAAAAGTTTTATTAAATATTTTGCACTGTTTGTAACTATCTACCTAGTTTATAAATTTATAATCTAGTTTTATAGAATATCTTGACATGCACATTTAAATTGTTTTGATATCTTGACTGTGATGGAAAAATAGCATCTTTGTTGTCTATTGGATTAACTGGTGTTATTGACTATATATATGAGATTAAGTATTATACGAGGTTATACATGCATTGATATCTAGTTTTCAGGATACTTTTCCTCTCATTCTCATTCTCATAGTAGCATCAATAATGATGTGATATCTTGCTTGAAGTCCCTTATTATAACTAAAAGGTTACACCCAATAATATTTTGCCTTATTAACTGTGAAGTGATTATCATTATTTAAGTAGTTATTTTGCATGAGATATGATTTATCTAGGGTGGTTCAGAAAAGGAGTTCAATGATTTCTACCCACTCTGGTTGCAATTAGTTGAAAATGTGCCAATGCGTTGTTGCTTTCGTAGCAGTTGATCATAACTGGAAAGAGATCTTGGAAAAGGTTGTCCTTTTAAGCTGAATATGCAGTTTTCTCTTGGTGTACGTTATTCCAGGTTTATGCCCTTACTAAGGAAAGGGATACTCTTCGAAGAGAGCAGAATAAAAAAAGTGATGCTGCTGCACTTTTGAAAGAAAAAGATGAAATAATTAAACAAGTAATGGCTGAAGGTGAGTCCTGAAAATTCCTGTTTATGTTTGATGCAACGCACTTTAGTTCTTTTCTTGTTCAAAATCATATATTTCTCTTGTCTTAGATTTGTTGGCACTTGTTGGATAGTCCTCACATCATTTTTTTTGTATTGGAGTTTCTGCAACAAAAGAGCCCACCTATATTGGAGAATATAGGGACACACTTTGCTGTTAAGAAATAACTTGAATAGGATTATTACGCAATACATTCTAGAGGAAGGTTAGGTGTGCAGGGTATAGGTTCTACATATAGAAGAATTCTTCAACTCCTTGCCCACCTAGCCTTTCCAATGGAGCTAAAATTTAAGGGAGACATATATGATTTAACATGTATGGGATTTTAGTTAAAAGGATTATTCTTGGGTGCATTTTTTAGCGTCGTTGTTCCTTTGTATTTGTCTATCCTCTCAGGTGAACAACTTTCAAAGAAGCAGGCTACTCAAGAATCACTGATCAGGAAACTAAGGGCTCAGGTATAGCAATGTGTCAGGTGATTGTTTATCTATATTTCTGGAACTCCTCTTTCTTTTTTCTTCATTTCCTTACTTTTATGTTTCTTTGCATTTCTTGTCATACTAGATTAGAGAGCTCGAAGAGGAGAAGAAAGGTCTGACTACAAAGCTTCAGGCAAGTGCATGCCTTAGAATTGAAAAGCTCTTTATATTACTTTTTGAGTTCAAGATATAAACTCTGTACTGTGCTCTATTTTTATCCTCCCTTGAGCAAAACAACATCATCCAGGTTAGTTGTTTTTTCCATAGTAATACAAGGTTTGGATTCTGTATTTCCATGTAGTTGCTTAATATAATTTTGAAAAGTGAAAACTGCATGGAATACTCCTTAGTTATGCTGTATTTATACTTTGTTCATTTGGATACTTGGTTTTAAACTTGAGATTTTTGGTTCAATAGACAGAACATCATAGAACTACAGGATGCTATTATTTTTTTAGACCCATTCTTCTGTAAAGTTAGCCTTGTGGTTGGATTACCATGCTGTTGGTGCTGCCTTACTGGTTTGTTTATACACGTATCAGAACTTAAAAATAGAAAGGGAAAAAATGAAAAAGAAACACTGCTTACTTTTAACTAATGTTCCTTTTTACTTCATTTTGTCTGAGTGATCTGAACATATTAAAAATATTACTCAAATCCAGTAAGACCTGAGAGGAAGTGGAAATCTCCTAATAAGTTCTAGACCTGTGGGGCATTTTATTCTTGACCTTTAGAATGTATTATTTTTTTGGCATAATTTTGTCCCTGAATTTCTTCGAATTCGTAAAAGGAATTCTGCCACTTAAATATAAGTTCTTTTGACTTGTTGATAGTTTATGCTCTTTGTCCTGCTTTTAGGTTGAAGAGAACAAGGTAGAGAGCATCAAGAAGGACAAGACAGCTACAGAGAAGTTGCTGCAAGAAACAATTGAAAAACACCAAGTTGAACTTGCAGCTCAGAAAGACTTCTATACAAATGCTCTGAATGCAGCAAGGGAGGCTGAAGCACTAGCAGAGGCACGTGCCAATAATGAAGCAAGAACTGAATTGGAGAGTCGTCTAAGAGAGGCTGAAGAACGTGAATCTATGCTAGTACAGACACTTGAAGAATTAAGGCAAACCTTAAGCAGAAAGGAGCAGCAGGTTTTCGTTGTATTAAATAAGTTTTCAGATTTTATCATGCTAATATATGAAAAGTATGATTATTTTTTTTTTCTATTTATGTAGGCAGTCTTTAGAGAAGACATGCTTCGCAGGGACATTGAAGATCTTCAAAAACGTTATCAAGTATTCTGAGTTTATGCTGACTATAATATTAAATCTTTCCTTGATACATTTCCTTTCAGAAATTTGTTTCTGGTAGTTCACAACTTTAATTTTTGTTTCTAGGCAAGCGAGCGTCGGTGTGAGGAGTTGATTACACAAGTACCTGAGTCTACAAGACCACTTTTAAGGCAGATTGAAGCCATGCAGGTTAAATATGTTTTTCTAGTGCATTCTTAAAAAGATTCAAGGATTATGGTCTCTTTTTTTTAGAAAGATAAAAAGAAAAATTGATTTGCTTTTGTATTTTTATTTTGTGCTCTATTTTTAATAGGAAACAACTTCCAGAAGAGCAGAAGCTTGGGCTGCTGTGGAGAGATCTCTAAACTCTCGTCTCCAGGTGTTTAGAATGTTATTGCATTTATGATATCAGATAAAGTTGTATATTCTCATAATTATCTATATGAATTTACAGGAAGCTGAGTCAAAAGCAGCAGCTGCTGAAGAGAGAGAGCGATCTGTAAATGAACGCTTATCTCAAACCTTATCACGAATTAATGTTCTTGAAGCTCAGGTTCTAGTTCTGTGGCTGATGTATGTTTTTTCTGTGGAAACATTTCTGGATATCGGCTTAACCTTTGCTTTGCTTCAGATTTCATGTCTAAGAGCAGAACAACAACAGCTAAGCAGGTCCCTTGAGAAAGAGAGACAGAGAGCTGCTGAGCAGAGACAGGAATACCTAGCAGCAAAGGAGGAAGCTGATACACAAGAAGTTCGGGCAAACCAGCTTGAGGAAGAAATTAGGGAACTAAGAAGGAAACATAAGCAAGAGTTACAAGATGCTCTTGTGCATCAAGAACTTCTACAACAGGTTTTGCTTTAGATTCATTAGCGTAATATTACTGTTCATTCTCTTTGGTTGTGAGTTGACCAAGTGGGTCATTTCCCATTCTCATGTCTGTAGCTTCAAAGAAAACTCACTTCGGTTGAATTGTTTTCTTGAATTCTTTTTCCTTTCAACTTTGATAAAAAAGAGACCATCTTGTATTCTACAAAAATGGTTGCAGATTACAGAAGGGACATATGGTTTGGCATTATGAAACATTTTTCAAATTAAGTTATCTGCTGATGTTACATGAGGCATTCCTTGAAAGTTTATTATGCCTATATGAACATAGGAACCATTTGAACTGTTAGTACCTGGATTTGATATTTTGGTTCAGTTTAAGGTATAAGGAAGCCTTTAATTTTTTACAGGAAGTAGAAAGGGAGAAAGCTGCTCGGGCAGACTTGGAAAGGACAGTGCGTGTACAATCTACAGAGCTAGCTCCAATAGCAAGGCATAATTCCACTTTGGAGAATGGTATGGTGCTTTCTGTTATGACATAGTTGATCTTTTATGATCTTCTGTAGTAATTGTGTGACCGTGTCACAGGAAGCTTGTCCCGGAAACTCTCTACTACTAGCAGCATAGAAAGCATGGAGGAAAGCTATTATCTGCAAGCATCTTTGGATTCATCTGATGGTTTCTTTGAAAAAAGAAATATTGGAGAGACAGCATTAAGTCCACTCTACATGAAGAGCATGACACCTAGTGCTTTTGAATCTGCCCTTCGTCAAAAGGAGGGTGAACTTGCATCCTATATGTCACGTTTGGTATGAATTATTCTTTGAGCTCCCAAATTCAAATATATCTGTAACTGATTGTTAAAACTGTGTGCTCAATACCAGATATTTCCTAATTTTAGGTGTGGATTATATGTTGCTTACTGTTTAAATAGCTTATATTTACTGGCTTTGCTTCTTTTTTTTCCTTCAGACTTCCTTGGAGTCTATCCGTGACTCTTTATCCGAAGAGTTGGTGAAAATGACTGCACAGGTGGGTTTCTTAATCTGCTGTCTTGTTAAATGTGAGAGAGGTTTTACTCATTGATATAATATTCTATGTTTTCATCAAATCGCTGACTTTAACCTTATCTACATTTGCTGCAGTGTGAAAAGTTGAAGGCAGAGGCTGCCACGTTGCCTGGAATCCGGACAGAGCTAGAAGCTTTGAGGCGGAGACACTCCGCTGCTCTGGAGCTAATGGGTGAACGCGATGAGGAGGTACATGCCTTTTCTAATTTGGATTCTTTCTCATTGCTGGCAAACAAAATTTCATATTCAAGGATGTGTGATGAAGCTTATAGATGTTATTTTCATGTACGGCATCATTAGAATATTAAAGCTGAGAGACAAAATGTGCTTTGCTGAACCAAATATTATGATGAAAATGAATGTTCAGAGAGGCAATAACATTTTGAATATCCGGTTTCATTGAATTGTTGCATTTCTGACCCTATTCTGGTTATGAGAACATTATATGATACTGTTGTTATCCATGATGTGCATATACTTAAGTGGTTGCATCATCTTTCCAGTTAGAGGAACTCCGAGCTGATATTGTAGACCTGAAGGAGATGTACAGAGAGCAAGTTAACTTGCTTGTGAATAAGGTACCTTTTTTATTCCTTTTTACTTTCTTTATTATAAGCAAGCATTACTATTTACTTTTTTATTTTGCTGATTCTACATGCTATGCTAAAAGCTACCTGGCTGTGGTTGACAGATCCAAAGAATGAATTCTTCAGCGGGTAACACCTCGTAAGCATTTTTCTTATTATTTTTGGTGGTATTCCAAGACGCAATGTGCATGGTACAGCTGAAGTAGATATGGTTAATGCAATGGTCATTCAAAAAATTATTGTTTTTATATTATCATTCATTCAAGACTATGTGCTTTATCCAAAACGGTTGGCTCCTGAGAGATTGAGGGAGCAGGTGCCTTTGTCAAACACTACAATGTATTGTAGTTTGTTGTAAAGAACATGACAAATCTGTTTTACCTAATTCTTTTATATATCTTTTTTCTTAATAAAGGGGATATTTTATGTGCATTATATATATATATATAATAACTTGATTGTGCTGCATTCCAGGCCATCTATCACAGAAATCCTGCTTCTTATTTCTGTCTATAGATTAGGCCCGATGGTTTCGGAAACAACACTAAAATCAACTGGTGTAATACATACGAAAATAGTGTATTAAACATGATATGTTAAAGCACAGTTAATACAAATATATTATAGGTTTCATATTTTTGTTTAGGATTTTGACATTACTTCTCTGAACTTCATATTTTTATGATTGATAAAAGAAAATAATGGCATTTGATCTGTTAAGAGATAATGTAGGAAAACACTCTTCACCTAATTCTTATTATATTAAATGTGTATTAAAAACTAAATCAAATTCACAGGTAAAATCGTTCGACTCAAACTAGGTTTTTCTATGCATTTATCCTGCTTCGCAATATTTAAGATGATGAGCTAACGAGGCGAGAATAAATTTGAATGAAAGTTGAAGAATATAATACCTTGTTTCATATTTACAATGGCAATATTAAAAAGATTTAAAGTCCATTAAGAACCTTTCCTATGGTACCAAATAGATCTAGTTTTGAATATGATTAAAAAAGTTATAGCACATTTAAATATGATTAAGACTGAAGTGTTCAATATATGAAACACAATTTACAAGCTGTCTCTTTCCCTAGCAAAGTACTGTTAATGTTTCCACATCATAAGCTAAACGATGCGCGGGGTAGCTTTCTCAAAATGTTCGTCTTCTTTTTTTTCTTTTTTTTTTTTTCTGATATACATTCCGATTATCAAAGCAAACTCCAAGTCCTAACCATAGAAAACAAGGGAAAGAAAAAGGGAAAACAGGACAGGAGCTTACTGCTTACCTTTAGAAGCGATTAGGTCCCCTTCATGTGTGTATCCACCTACGGTAGACAAAATTGCTGGTTAGATGTACTCGCTTTTATGATACCAATTATTCTAATATACGTGTGTATATATATATATGTGTGTGTTTGTCAGTTTGTGGGTTCAACCGATGCCTTTCCCCTATAATAACAACTGGTATCAAGCCATTATCTTGCTCCCATCTTGATAAAACATGGTTTTCCTCGACAATTTTCGCTATCTTGTTATTCTTTATTCTCTGATATGTCTAGCCCTTAAAATCAGATCAATCATTGTTTCATCAACGGTGTGAATAACAGTTATTTTCCCGCAATTTATCCCCTTCATTTTTTGCAACTGTTATACCCCTACACATGTCACTAAGACAGATGGCTCAAGGTAATTGAGACCCTCCTAAACATAACAACCTCTAATTTCATGAGACTAGAACTTTAGTATGGTAAACCACGCAATTTAAGTGATTTTTTTATTTTAAATTTATCTAAGTTAGGTTTACTCTCGGAAATAAAAATTCATAAAGGAATTTCTCTAAAGTACCTAAATAAAGCGAAAGCAAACTCAAAGCGAAGGAGCAACCAAAGAACTAAAAATAAGTCACAAGAAAATAATGCACACTCAGAGCTAACGGTACAATTTAAATTACCTCGACAGTCAATATTAAACCCTATCTAAAAGATGATAGTCCTAAAAGATTTAAAATTTATACAATATTATCCCTTAGAATTTACAATATTCATTATGGTAATTCTAGTTTAATTGGAGTCTTCCATCGAACCACCGAGCCACCGAGCCACCAAGCTTTCAAGTAAATGGATTTCTCCATGTGTTCTACGAATCGTGACAATTCAAGTGGACTAAATGAGTCTCATTTAATCAGTTGACCTCCATTGGACGACTTGTGTGCATTTGTCACAGGCTTTGATTCGTGACCGGTGACACTAACCGAAGGCATAATAGAATGAGCCCCACGATGCATGTCCTTCACGTATTGCATGATAACAACATTCTTCATAATAACCTGCCACGTCATGCTAACGGACAAGAAGAATTCGCTAACAAATATCCTCTCAATGATGAAGAAGTAATCAACCTTTCTATCTCTTAAAGTTACTTTGAACAATTATCTTCTCTTTCAATAACTACAATATCTTTTTGTTTATCCCTAACTCTCCAACTCTTTAAGTGAGTCGACCTACTAAATATCACCATTCACTCTTTATTCTTCTCCTTATTGCACAATTCATCAATAGTATGCTATTACGATCATATTTCCATATTTTAAATTATTTCTTAATTTTTTCCGTAGAGTAAGCATATCATTATAATGTTCAAAATTACCGATATACATAACTACATGCTGAATTAATTTAGACGCACCAACTATTTTGATATTCTATTATAAAAGAAAAAAAATTAAATTGTAAAAAGAAATAAATGAAAAAGTAGTTTTCCACGTGTCAAACATGTAAAGCGGTTAAAAGGGGAAACATCTGGCACCAAAAACAAACAGATCTTCCCTCCCTCCTCACTTCACTCCCTCCTTATGCACGGGTGTTGGTCTCTTTCTTCAAATTTAAACCCCCAAAAATCCAGTCGCCTTCCATCCCGGCACATTTTAGTTAATGTCTGTTTTCCATTTTTGGTGTCTCTCTTTTACCTCATTTTTAAGTTCTCAATCATTTTCTTTTTAAATTCAAGCAATCATAAAAGGAAAAAAAAAACGCCATTGCCGTAGCATTTCAAAATTCAAAGCTAATAGCGAATGTTCTCATTTCTGTTTCACAGGTGTTAATATTTCTTCTTTAATCGACGTATCATTTATATATATGCACCGACGTTTCTCTATCTTTGAATTCTGTAGTTATTAGAACATTCAAATGTTTCCTTTCTTCGTTTCTTCTTGAATCTGTTTCTTCTTTTTTAATGTTAGAAATGGTGAGTTCTTTAAATTTTGATCTTGTAGCGAACGCTGCCATTTTTGAGCTAAATCCTCCTCTCCTTTGCTTCTCTATCATTTATCATCTTGTTTTCTTTTTATGTTCTTTCTCTATTGCTTGATCCTGCAAGAACGACAACGTTTCCATTAGCTTCGTTTCGGTTGTTTCAGGCGAAATATTAAGTTTCTGATAAAATCTGTTTTTTTTTTTTTTTTTAAGAAAAGAAACCTGTACCTAGATCTGGAGTTAAGCAATTTTTTTAGTTTCTGATTCTGTGCAATTTTATTTTCCTTTTCTTTTACCTCTCAATTGTCATTGCACATGATTTACTTATAAGGTGGGATGGATTAATTTATAATTGCTCTTTCAATTTGGTTTGCAGTTAACATCTGAGAGTATTGCGTTCCGTTCTGGGGAGAGTGTTTATAATAGCGTCGAAATGCGGGAACGACATGTCGATTCTTATTCCATGTACAAGCGTGGTACCAGAGACCACGTAATCAATACCTATGACTATGACAAAGAACAAGGTTCAGGGGGTTCATCTTTTTTCTATTTTTACCTTAATTGGTATTAAGAAGTATTGTTTTGTATTAAATTTGGTTATATCATGAATTTAATTAAGCAAAGGTTTTTACTATTAATTTAATTCTTGGGCTGCAAGTTGTAGGTTATTAAGTTAATAAAAAAAGGTTAGTAAACTAATCAGGAACAATTTATATTACCTTTTTAAAAATCATTGCAAGTTGCATGAAGTTCAAAGCTTCGATTTTGCTTCTTTATGTTGGGTTTTTAGTACCTCAGCTATTTTCATGCATTTTGATCTATTTGGAATGACTTGAATTCCTTTTTTCTTTTTTTGCTTAATTTATATGATTTTGTATTTTCTGAATGAAAGTTGTCTTTATTAGGTACTGATAGTTTTCTGATTCTTTATGTGAGTTTTTAAGTACGATTGCTGAGTGGAGTGGGGAAAGATATTGGAAACCCGTCTTGGAAACGATCATTCCCGTATATACTCCTGGCAGCCTTATCTTCCTTCTTATTTGGTTACCATCTTGGGTATGTTCACAATTCTTTTTTTGGTATATCTAGAAATTCTGTAGACAACGAATTCTTAATGCTCGCTATATTTAATGCAGAGTAGTTAATGAAACACTAGAGAGTATGTCACATGACCTTGGTTTTCATGGGGATACCATGGCTGAAGGTACTGGAGCAATGAATTTGTAGCTCTCGTCTTATTTGAGAAACCACTCTTATATGTTGTCTTTTGTTGAAATCAAGGTCTGGTTGTAAGTACATGTTTAGGGGGTGCCTTTGTTGGATCGCTGTTCAGTGGTTTGATCGCAGATGGGGTTGGGCGTCGTAGGGCATTCCAGCTGTGTGCTTTACCTTTGATAATTGGATCTTCAATGAGGTAATTGCAATATTAATTTCTAGCATTTTTGTTTCGAATTTATCTCAAATAGGCCGTTCATTATGCTTTTATTTTTTAAAATCTTCCATTATGTTTAAATGCTTTTATATTTTATGATGTCTTGGAGGGTTTGCTCTGAATTTGTTTTTTTTTTTTTTAGTTAAACGAATATTCACTACGCCAAATTTCAGTTTAACTGATGCATTCATCTTGTTAATTTCCAGAATCATTTTGTTGAAAGATATTGCGTCACTCCTACATTTTTCCTTTGGTTCTCATAAAGCAAATAAAATTATAGAGAATAAGTTAGGGGGTTGTTTTTGGCTTCATGCTTGCAATCTTTTAAATTGATAATTGTGTCTTCACTTTACATACTTAAATTATATTCATTAAAAAATATATATTCTTGCAGTGCAACGGCAAAAAACCTTTGGGGCATGCTTCTAGGGAGGTTATTTGTTGGGACTGGAATGGGTATTGGCCCGCCTGTTGCAGCTCTTTACGTGGCAGAGGTATCTAAAAGACGACTAAGGTTCTATTTTTCTGTTATACTGCAAACTTTTTCTCTTCTTTTCCTTTTTACACATATTAATGTGTTCCATGCTCAGGTTTCTCCTGCTTATGTAAGAGGTACATATGGAAGCTGTAGTCAACTTGCAACATGCTTAGGATTGATGGGTGCTCTATTTATCGGGTTCCGTGCTAAGCAATTTGAGGGTTGGTAAGAAATGATGAATGAATTAGTAGTAGCTATGATTATGGTAATCAACAAAAAGATTGTTCTATTATGTTGTTTATAGTTTTTTGAAGCAAAGCAATATTTAGGATGGCACCACCACTTGCCACCACAAGATGATGTGCTTGGTTCCACATTCTCTTTTTCAAAAATAAAAGGTCATTGGAACAACATTTAAGAACTTGGATTGCGCTTTGCTGACTCATAGACTAATAACGTATTTCATAACTTGATGATGTGTGCAGGTGGCGCATGTGTTTCTGGGCATCTGTTGCTCCTGCTGCTCTACTTACTCTTTTTATGGAGTTTTCTGTAGAAAGTCCCCATTGGCTTTTCAAGGTAATTTTCTCTACCTTCATGTTCGCTGACAACAATTTTAGGTTCTTCCATTACATGGTCAGCGTCGTTAACTTTCATCTTGTCATAAAAAAAAGCGAGTTCATATTGTGTTCACATTGTATATTGTTATGTTCTGTGGAACTGCAAAAAGTTAGCTTTACATATATCAATATATCATGCATTAGCACTATCACTTAAATAATAAGCCAGGTTTCAATTGTAATTAGATTTAAGGATCTGAAGATAAGGCCATTGTAGAGTTAAGCTTCTTTGTGAAAATTTATTCAACTGAACAAAAGTTCGAGAATGCAGGAGTTTACATGTGAAGTAGATAATTAAGATCTAAGAAGTGTCTATAATGCAGGTGCTCTATGTGTTGAGATAGGACAACAGACTTTTTTTTTTTTAAATATAGTCTGTGAGGCTGAATTTTTAATGTGATGGACAAGGGGAGAGTAAAACATAATAACAGAAAAGCTAGGTTAATTTCTGAGCTATGGAAGCTACTATATCCTGACATCACCTCTTCTTACCATGGATGAATTTCACCCTATATCTATTAAGCTAGAAAAAAAATGAAGGATATGAGCAGTTTTATATCCTTTCTCTTTGTTTATCTTCAATTAACTATTTTTTCAGTAGACTCATATAAGCTTTATAAACTTGCTTCAGAGAGGAAGAGGTGCTGATGCTGAAGCTGAGTTTGAGAAACTTTTGGGAGGACCATATGTCAAGGGTGCAATGGCTGAATTGTCAAAGTCACAAAGAGGGGATGAGGCTGATACAGTCAAGCTTTCGGAGCTATTTTATGGCCGTCATCGTAAAGGTGAACATGCTAATAATTCTCAGTATGATTTTTAAGTCAGAGTATCTGTACATTTCTTTCTAAATGATTACTTACGAACTTCTCCATTGCAGTTGTTTTCATGGGATCTTCCCTTTTTGCTTTACAACAGCTCTCTGGTATAAATGCTGTTTTCTATTTCTCATCGACTGTCTTTAAAAGTGCCGGTGTACCCTCAGAGTCTGCAAACATATGTGTGGGAATTGCCAATTTGTTAGGTATAATACTTCATCAAGTATCTAACTTGTGCATCTTGGAATGCTTCTTTAATTGTGCTGTTTATACGTCTTCAGGATCACTTTTTGCATTGGTTTCAATGGATAAACTGGGAAGGAAGGCTCTCCTTATTGCAAGTTTTTCAGGCATGGTAAAGAAGAAAAGATTTGGCTTGTCGTTTAATGTTTGGTGCATGCTAGCAGCATATATATCAAATCCTAATATGATTATATTTTCTAGCTGTTTGTGGCATTTATAATTTGGCATCTAAATGATGAATTCTGTTAGAGAAAGCATAAGCAATATTGGACTTTATTGGACCTACAAAATTTGTATCCTTTTTCGGCAAATTTAGATGATTATGGTACATATTTTCAAAATCTTATGATGTTATGGTACATATTTTTTGATTCTAAGTATCTTTATCGAGATCAGAAGCAAATTGCACAAAGGCTTCTAATTCGGCGAATTGGGCCAATTCCAATTTTGATTTATCAGCGACTTGTTTCATAGCTATTTGAGCCGCGGGTCCTACGCTGAAGATGGAAATCCCTACATTAATAGCAGGTCTTATTCCGGCATTGAAAAGATCGGCTGATAAGAATATTTGTCCATTTGTAATAGAAATCACATTAGCAGGAATATATGCCGAAATGTTTCCCGACTGGGTCTCAACTATTGGTAAAGCAGTCATACTTCCTTCACCTAACTGAAAACATCTGAAAGGCGCGAATGCAAATAAAAAACATCTCCTGTATAAGCTTCACAACCCGGTGGTCTTCGTAATAGAATAGACATTTGGCGATAAGCCTGTGCTTGCTTGGAAAGATCATCATATTCTGTTTTAATACAATTTATTTGATTTTTTGCTTTATGCTTTTGTGTTTCAGGCAGTGGCTATGACTATTCAGGCAACTTCAGCTAGTTCCTTAGTCTCAGGCAGCAGTGTAATTTATCTCTCTGTTGGAGGCATGCTGTTGTAAGTTGTTAATCCTTTGAACATCAAAATGTTTCTATAGTGGGATAAGCTTATTAAACTCTTGAGGCTTTGTGTCACTTTTTGGATATTTTAAAATTCCCTTTTTATTCATTATGGTATGATGGGTACCACCTGAGAAAATCTATCTTAGCGAATGAGAGGGATATGTCAATCTAAGCTACTTAACTTAATCTTTCTCATTCAGTAGGTTGCCACAGTGCGTTTAAGGTGACATTATTACAGACTTTTATGAAGGCTATTTAAAGGAAACATTTAACTTTAGCAACATCATTTTAGGGTGTGGCAGTTTCTTTACACAAACCTGATGGTGCAGGTTTGTCTTGACCTTTGCTATGGGTGCTGGACCGGTGCCTGGTCTCCTCCTATCAGAAATGTTTCCTAGTCGGGTTAGGGCTAAGGCGATGTCAGTTTGCATGGCTGTCCACTGGGTAACCAGTTTTTAACTTTTCTCCCTCTTTAACATCCTGTGGCTGGACAGGATTTTATAATTTTTATTATTTGCTTTTGACTCTTAAATGTGCAAATAATCGCACAACCATTTCAAATGCGTTTCTTACTAAGATGAATGGTGAACAACCACTTGACTCTTTGATCTCTCTCTCATTTGTTTCTCTTGTTTTCCTTCCTTAACTTAGTGGTCTTTGTAACAGATGATAAATTCCTTAGTGGGTCTGTTGTTTTTGCGATTACTGGAGCTGCTTGGACCGTTAGTCCTGAATACAATTTTCGCCACCTTCTGTTTGCTGGCTGTAATATTTGTAAAGAAAAATGTGTTGGAAACTAAAGGAAAATCACTTCAAGATATTGAAATTGCACTTCTTCCTCCAGTATAGAGGTTTCAGTTTCTTGTAGAAAATTTTATATTATTAATAATGAGTTAGCGTAAATTATTTTATTTTATTATATTTTTACTATAATATAAATTGAATATTTATTAGTACAAAAACAATAATATGTTATCATGGTAATAATAATAAAGACATAAGAAAATAATGATAAATCGATTATACTTCATCACTTATGAATTTTTTATTAATTTATAAGAGTTATATTTATGTGATTTTATAATATTTAAATTATAATTTACATATTAAAACAAATAATTTATATTAATTGATTAAAAATTTTAAAATCGATATTACATATATATATATATTATAATATTAACAAATTTGAATATCAATTAAATATTCATTTACTTAAAATCAACATTTAAATTTTTTCATAATATTTTTTCATGACAATATTAAGCATAATCTTTAATCAAATTTCTCCAAAATACTTTTTGAAAAATACATTTTCACGTATAGCAATGCTCATATTAGTTTTAGTGGGGGAGGCTTTACAACTTGATTTCTGTCAAAAACCCACCTGAATTCTGGGCCATACATATTGTTATTGTGCAGGGAGGTGGTGAATAGGAAGTTGTTGTTGTTGAGTTCAGTGCAGTGCAGTCATTTCTTTTGAATCAAACTTATTTCTGAATGCAAATCCAAAGCTTGCTAAAAGATGTCATGGATGAAGTAATGAAATGAAACATGTTCAGATCTGCTCACTCTCCACAGGCCCAATGTATACTCTAACAGCGTTTTCCGTTTTTGTTGTTTCTTGTTGTTGAATACTGTGTGACCACATTTACCTGATGGATATTTCAATGTAGCATTATTCCTACGCACAGACATCCACATGGGTTTGAATATTTTTTTTGTTCTAATCTACTTTTGTGATTAAACGTAAGTTTAATCCATAGCACAACCTCGCTTTTTGAGCTTTGAGTACTTTTATGTTTTGTTAATTCATTAAATAATTGCCTAGGTTGGCAATTGCGTGGCTTTTTTAATATATAATAAAATAGATGAGGTTGAAAATTAATTAACGAAATAGTTAACATAGAAAAATATCATAAATAGTCCTTATCTTTAATCAAACTTTCATGATAATTAATTTTAGTTACTTTCAATTACTTTTTCCAGTTTTAATAAAATATTAATAAATTTCAACTCAATACTTTGGTGAGAACTACAAGTAAATATAGCATTGATTTTATTAATTTCTTCTTTTCAAAAATTTATCTTGAAAATTTGATAAAATTATGAGGGATTATTTTTGAAATTATTCCTTTCTTTTAGTTGACGTAAGAACAGCTGGACTAAAATGAAATAATATCACAAATGGTCCCTCATAATTTTATCAAAATTTCCAGATAAATTCTTTAAAAAAAGAGACAAATTTAATAAAATAAATGCCACATTTACTTGTAGTTTCAACCAAATTCTTGGCTTAAAACCTATTAATATTGTATTGAAACTGAAAAAAAAAATTGAAAGTAACTGTCATGAAAATTTGATAAAACATGGGGACAATTCATAATATTTATAGAAGACGGCACCCGAAGGTGCCGACTTCAAAGTTGGGTACTGCCCCTTTTTTTTAAATTTTGTTTATAACTGAAATAATTAAAATCAGTTAAATGAAAATTTGGTAAAATATAGGGACTATTTATGATATTTTTCCATTTTTAATTTGAGCCTAAAATATATATATACATAGAAGATGGCACCGACTTTGAAAGTTGGCTATCTCAAGTGCCGATTTTAGCTATTTCGTTAATAAATTTTCAACCTAATCTACTTTGCTAGTCTATTGATAGAGGCCACAATTGACCTAATATGAGAGATCACAAAAAGCCAACAAAAGAGATCAAAGAAAAAGGACTAAAACGACCAAATTTTCAACTATCTCACACAACAAATACTAACAACAGTCCTAAGTTTTTAGTCATCCCCAGAGGCAAAGCAATCGTTTGAGACGATTTAGTGACGTAGGAGACCAAAGATAATCCAATCACGAAAGCCTTGAGGCGGGCTCATACACCTTAGACCTACTTTGCAAACTTGGAGCACTAGAGGGTCGCGGAAATCACCCGTTATAAAGGTCAAACACCCTCTTCGAAAGAGTCCATCAAACTCAATATTAATGACAATACTTTAATAAATAATGGTAATATATTTAGTATTTTTAATATTAATTTAAAAATTAATTGATTTAAACACATAAAATATTCAAAATAAACATCACAGTTTATAATATGCTGACGGCAGCAGCTCCCGTATCAACTAGCTTTATAGCTTAAACCCCTCCTTCGAAACAGAACCCCTTTGGTAAGCTAAACCTTTTATCCTAATTCCCCAGCTCCAATCACTCACTGACTGACTGTATAGCCGACAAGGTATTCTCTCTTGTCTTTCATTTATTCTTTTTCTTACTATGTCACATGCTTTCCTTGTCTCGCTTGCGACACCCAGAAAATTGGAAAACAAAACTGAAAAAAAGTTTGAGAATTTTAGTTGATGAAAATGTCCAAATAAATGAAACCCAAGTGCTGGGTTCTCACTAAGAAACTGATTTTTTTTTTTTTTTCACTTTTAGAAGCAGAAAGTTATTAGCTTTAGTTGAAAAATAAGGGTCTGGTTATTGATGTTAAGTCCACTATTTTTTAAGTAAATTTACACATACACATGTACTTGGGTTTTCAACTTGGGGGTTAAACTAAATCATTTGATTATCAGAAATGGCTTACGAAAAATGGTGTCGTTCTACAATGTTTCCTTCTTCTCCAACTTTTCGTCAAGCGAAGTGTTCGATAAAATGCTTCACTGATGAAAAAGAAAATCCTTTCAAATTCTTTCATCTTTTCGTCGAGCGAGGTGTTCGATAAAATGCTTCACTGTTGAAAAAGAAAGCCTTTCAAATTCCAACGTTTGTGATGTTTTTTATCTTGTGGGTGATTTTGATAGTTTGTTTGGGATGCAGTGATTTATAATAAGAATGGAAATCAAAGATGATGAAGTGAAGAAGGCGCAAGTCGTGGAAGCCAGGGCAAGAAATATCAGCCACAACGTGCGATGTACAGAATGTGGGAGTCAGTCTATTGAAGATTCACAAGCAGATATTGCAATTCTCCTCAGAAAGGTACACTCTTTTGTTCTCTTCCTAATGGTTATGTAAAAAGCCAAGATATTTCCTTCTGCATTTGCATCCAGATGAAATCGGTGCTTGTTAATAATTTTTTTCAGTGCTATTATCTCATTAAATAAAATAAAAATAGTTTCTTGGTAGAATTTATCACTTAAATGTTCTCAAATTCCTAACTTCTAATATTATTGCACACTTTGGACTTTTTTGAGGGTGGTGGAACTGGTTGATCAAGTTTTTGTCGACATGGTGAAATGGTTACTTCATTGAACTAGTAGTTTGTCGGTTAATGGCTTGCTTTTACGCCTTTGTTGTCTTATCATAATTTGTTTTCTTCTAATCTGTAGATCTGCAATTGGATCGTTTCTTGTTCTGTGTGTTGTTTAGCTTCTTCATGTTCTAATATTTCTAAAACTCCGAACTCTCTGCATTCCATGTAACTCTAGTATTGTTTCATCTACCCTCTGTTTAGTAATTAAAACTATGAACTGTCTTTTGGGTTGCGAAATGAAACATGTGCTAGCTTTCATTTTTGTTTGTCTATACTTTTGTGCTTATCTTATAGCAACTTCCAACTTTTTATTTTGTTATTGCAGTTAATTCGTGATGAGATTCGAGCTGGAAAGAGTGACAAAGAGATTTATAAAAAGCTTGAAGAGGATTACGGTGAGACGGTACTTTATGCCCCAAAGTTTGATCTGCAGACTGCAGCCTTGTGGCTATCACCGGTTAGTCTAAAATCTGAAGACCTCTCTGGTGGTATTGTAATCTGTACCCACATTTCATATTTAAACTAAAATAGAAGGATGTTGGGGACAGCTGCTTGTTGCAGGTGCTGCTGGTGGTATGTGGGCTTACAATAAACACAGACAAAAGACTAACGTGCACATCATGGCTTTGAACCTTGTTAGAGGTGTTCCACTGACCCCAAAGGAGAAGGAAACTATGCTAGACTTGCTCACACCTCCTCCTCCACAAGGTGTTACTCCTTCCTCCTTGTGGAGCTGGTGGCGAGGTTGGTGATGGGTTTTTTTCCTATCTTTTCCTTGATGGACCTTGAAGTTTCTTTCATTGATGAATAATCTCATATAGTGACGAGAGTCTCATATATAGTTGATTATTGGAATTATATTATATTTGCATCTCTTCCGATTATCTCACCCTGATGCCTCTCATATGAAGTTGTTTTGGTAAAAAAAAAAAAAAAAAGGCCTGACTTGTGTTTTTTATACCCTATCTTTTCTGTAAAGATAAAATACAATTTCACTTTAATAATAGTATAACTTTTGATGTTAATTTTACGATGCATGTATACGATACCCTACCTCGTTCTTGCTCTGGTTTTGCTTCTGTTTCTTGGATCTTCTAACGACGCCCGTTTCTTGGATCTTCGAATTCGAAACTTCTTTGGGTTGGTTTATCGGACGCTTTTATTTGGTTCTTAGATTTCACTGGCCATTGCTGCTCCAATAATTACATTTGTTTGGTGACAGACCTTTGTTCAGTCAGTTCCAGCACCACAAAATTAGGTTTTTGCCTTTACTTCTTAATTTCAAGAACCCAAAAAGTCGAAATGGGTACTGGTTTTAATTAGCTTATCATCATTTTCTTTTTTGTTTGATTTTGTTTGTTATGTTAATATTTTAGGGTTTTATTGGTGATGTTAATTTTCTGAATATTTTTAATGGATTGATGGGTGTTCTAAGTCTGAATTTTTTTCTAATGAGTGATGTTAAATTTAACGCTGTTAGATTCAAGTACCAGACTAGTTAACAGAAAAAAAGTTTGGTATCAATTTAGAACAAAAAAAAGAGCCTTAAGTACTAATCTGAAAGAAATGGACAAGTTTGAGTACCAATTTTATATTTAACTCAAACAAAAATTAACTAAAAATTTCGGTCCCTCTCCCACTCTTGCCAGTTGCCTCCTTTTGCGGCCTCCGCTAATGCTCTTACTCGCTTCTTAAAACAAAATTTAAAAAATGAAAAAAGATCCAACGATCCCTAATTGTCCAACCGTATCTAACGGTCAATAATTAATTAATCTCGCTATAAAATGAAAATCAAACTATAGTGGTCAACCATATCTCAAGAGATGAAAGCTGATCAAATACGGTTACTCTCACCTTGGATTTCAAAGGAAATTAAAAAATTGTTTGTTTCTTTTGTTATTTGAATCTTTGGAAAGCTGCAGTTTATCGCTTTTGTTCCAAGTGCTGAGATCACATCAGATCAGATCGTTTCAGGTAAGCTTCAAGAAAGGTCATCTAATTCAACTATTTTAAGGAATTTATGTTTGATAAATCAAGCAGCTGATAATGATTTTTCGTTGTTCTTCGGTTCCGCTTGATTAAGAAATATCGAATTTTCTGGTGGTGATATGCTAAATCTACTAGTATTAAAATTTTTAAATGAATTGTCATTTGACAGCTCGTTAAATTTCTCGCTCGCTTGTGCATTTCTGTTGCTTGAATTTGGTAATGATGTAAACAAGGGTTAGATTAAGCATTTGTTGATGGTATGATTTTGAAAGATTAAAGGTCCAACCATGGAGGGGGAAAAGTTGCCGCGGATTTCCCGGAAAGGGATTCAGGAATATCTGAACAAAGAGATGCCTCATGTGGAGCTACAAAATATAACTGCTAAAGGATTGATAATCGATCATGCCCGTAAGGGATTTGTGCGCTGTACTTTCATCATACCGCCTTCTGCATCAGTTAAATTCTTAACTCTTCATCTAATATAACATTTCACTGCTATTTTTTTTATCTGTACAACTATGATTTAAACCGAAGGTTTTTTTAGACAGTTCACAACTTAGGTTTCTTTCCATTACTTATTTATACATTAAAAACAAACTCATATATATAATTGATTAAAAATTGTTTCAAATATAATAGGATGCACATGGAAACTGGCAAGTGGGTGCAATTGCAACGATAGTTGACATCGTTTCATCAATGGCCATATGCACCGAAACTGCAATAATTCGAGGCAATGTCACAATGGATTACAACATTTCATATTATTCATCGGCTAAAATTCAAGTATATTCCTAAAAACTTTAAAATTCCATATATATATATATATATATATATAAACTTTTCGATGGTTTACCTATATATATACATAAATTGCAGGAAGAAGTAGAGATAGTGGCAAAAGTTGTAGGGAACAAAGGAAAGCTTAGCTCAATAAGAGTGGAGGTGAAGAAGAAAGACGATGGAGAGTTAATTGCAATTGCCAAACAATGGACTGCTTCTAACGAATTTAGGGCACCATGGATAAACCATCCTAGCAAACTTTAACAACTATGTATTACTTAATTTGTTTTCTTCTTTTCTTCATTTAGAAATATATATAACTAAAAAAAGTTAAAAAGATTGTATTTTGATACACCAATGAAATTCATACATGATCAGTGGACCAGATTAAAACACATTATTAGTAAATTAAGGAATAAAGACAGCATACCATGATGAACTCAAAATTTATTTTATTGATTTAAAAGTATAGGTATTGATATTTTCAAAAAAAAAAAAAAAGATATTGATTGCTGTGTAATTGACTCATGTAAGTTGTGAAAAATTTTAGTAGTAAATGTGACGCTAAGGAGTGCACAAACTTTAATCTCAAAATGATAAATTTCTATTTAACTTTATAAAAAATTATATAATTGATACGATGTTAAAAATTTTAGTTGACCTCTAAAAAAATATTTTTATCTTTTAAAAATTATAAAATTTAAATTCATATAATCATAAAATTATATTTTTAATCACTCTAAAACTTTATAATTTAATTCTAGATCAAAAAAGAATTGGTAACTTCGTCTTAGTAAAATAAAAATTTAAGAAGGCCGCCCATCTTTGGGAGTCTGTAGCACGAGGAAATTTGTGATGGTGTTGTGTTACTTATAACCGAAGGGCAAAATAAGAGGGTAAAAAAAATCGAGGTTGGTCCCGTACGAAAATTCTCCCTTTTAACTTTGAACTTTATCTTCGTAATCAATATTTTAAAAATTAGATCAATGATCAAATAGATTAAATCATCAACTTTTTTATTAAATGGATTAAACAAGTTAAACTATTAGACCAATCACTCACTTTTTTGATCATAAGTTGAAAATAAAGTGAAAACAAATAAGATAAAAAATTATTAATTCAAATAGTTTTTATCCCGATTTTTCGATTATGGTTTCTAATTTTTTTACTGGTTAACAACAGTGTTTTTTTCAATTATGACAGCAGTTAAATTGACGGATCAATTAACTTTTTATTCAATCTATTTAATCTGTTAATTAGACTCAATTCTGACAACTTTAATGCCAAGGTCTCCTTTAATTTTGTTGCGGTTTAAAAACAGGATTAGTCTTGATCTGTATCAAAAGGGTGCATTGTCTCCTTTAGCAGGACACGTGTGTGTGGATTCGCAGATTCAATTTTTAAAGCAAGCAAAACCGGACAATCGATCTCTCTCCGTCTACTTTTTATATATACACGTTTTATGTATGTATATAAGCCAAAACCATATTGTTCCATATCAAAAAAATATATATTTAAGATATAATATGATAAAAAGAATATAAATACTAAATACTAAATACATGTATGAATGTGTTAAAAATATGTCAAAATTTTTATCAAGTATATCACTTTAGATTATAATGCAAAAATAACACACATACAAGTTAATGAGATTTTGACATTGCCGGAAAAATTTAGGACTTTGAGTCCTTTGAGTATTAAGATTTGAGTTTTATTATGTACAATTGTCATGTTTGGGTCTCTAATACCACTGTATGCATATGTTATGGATGTGTTTGTTTGATTATATTTTAATTTTTCATTTGCTTGTGCTTTTGTGTTGATTTGATTATCTTTTATAGCTACTCAAATATATATTTATAATGTACTTTGAATCGGGCCAAACAAACCCAAATTTTTTTGAAAGAAAATTATTTACTCAAATTCGATTAAACTTGCAGATCAAATAAATTACTCAACTTGCTAACAGATCTAATTATAAACAAAAACCATGGAATAACTTCTGATGATACAAATTCTGATAGGTTAGAATCGGACTAAACCCAATTTATATGTAATCAGATTTTTAAGCAACAATCCCTTTTCTTATCTCAAGCTGCGAAATTGCTTTATGTAATGGAATTTCATCCTTCGAAACTGTAAGAATTAAGTGACCCGAATCCTTATTTAAATAAAATACAATGGTAAAATAAAATAAAAGAAGAATCCCTATAGAACTACACTTCTTTTATTTTATTTTAAATAAGGTTTTTTAAACCTTATTAAACTCCATCTATTTGATATTGATTAGAATAAGGTGTTTCAATCTTACTACACTCGTATTAGAATATGGTTTTACACGCCTATAAATAGACATAGTCCATTCCTCTTGTAATGATTCGAATTCGACATAGTGAATTTTCTTCTCTTCTGCCCATGGTTTTTTTTCCCGAAAGGGTTTCTACGTAAAATCTGTGTGTTCTTTAATTTTTATTTCTCTTTTCTTTGTGATATATTGTCATTACCGACGTTATATTTTTCACAAATTGGTATCAGAGCTTCCGAATTTTTTATCTCGATCACGGTAATGGCGTCTTTGAAGTATAAAATTCCGCTGTTGGATCGCAACACCAGATTCGCATTGTGGCAGATAAAGATGCAGGCAGTTCTTGCACAGATGGATTTAGAGGAAGCCCTGCTAGGGGTAGATAAGATGCTTTCGATATTGACGGAGGAAGAGAAGAAGCACAAGGATCGAAAGGCGTTAACACAGTTACATCTGCATTTGTCTAACGAAATTTTGCAGGATGTGATGAAGGAGAAGACCGTCGCTGCATTATGGAAGAGGCTAGAATAAATATGTATGTCGAAAACTCTAACCAACAAGTTGCATATGAAGCAACATCTTTATGTTCATCGTTTGGAGTAAGGTGCGTCTGTGCACGAACACTTAACAGTGTTTAAAGAAATTCTCTCAAACTTGGAGGCCATGGAGGTTCAGTATGACAAGGAAGATCTAGGGTTGATTCTACTTTGTTCGTTGCCCCCGTCTTATTCAACCTTCAGAGACACAATTTTATATAGCCGCGAGTTCTCACAGTTGATGAGGTTTATGATTCTTTGACCTCGTATGATAAGATGAAGCATCTTGTGGTTAAACCCGACTCTCAGGGAGAGAGTCTCATTGTTCGTGGGAGACAAGATCGGAATGCTGATGATGATCGTGGAAGGACACAGGAACGGAATCCTCGCGGTAAATCTAAGGGTAGATCGAAGTCTTCAAACTGAGGTAAAACTTGTAACTTCTGCAAGAAGAAAGGGCACATTAAATCTGAATGCTATAAGCTACAGAACAAGATTAAAATGGAGGCTGTGAATCAAAAGGGAAAACAACTAGAAAATTCCGGTGAAGCTGATGTTGTAGAAGACTACAGCGATGGTGAACATATAGTCGCTTCTATCAATAATTATAAAGTGAGCGAGGAGTGGATACTTGATTCGGGTTGCACCTTCCACATGAGTCCCAATCGGGATTGGTTTACAACTTACGAAACAGTGTCTGAAGGTGTTGTTTTGATGGGAAATAATGCTTCGTGTAAAATCGCAGGTGTTGGAACAATTAAAGTTAAGATGTTTGATGGAGTTGTCAGAATACTTAGTGACGTATGACATGTTCCAGAATTGAAGAGAAATTTAATTTCGTTAAGTACTCTTGATTCAAAAGGGTACAACTACACACTTGAAAGTGGGATTTTGAAGATTTCCAAAGGTTCCCTCGTTGTGATGAAAGGCGAGAGAAAGACCGCCAAGTTATATGTTTTTGTGGTTCTCATGTTATTGGTGATGCAGCTGTCGCTTCCTCTTCCTTGTCAGATGATGATATTACTAAACTTTGGCATATGCGCCTAGGGCATATGAGTGAGAATGGCATGGCAGAATTGAGCAAAAGAGGACTTCTTGATGGGCAAGGAATTTGCAAACTGAAGTTCTGTGAGCACTGCGTTTTTGGGAAGCAAAAGAGAGTTTGATTCACCAGAGGAATCCATAACACGAAGGGAACGTTGGAGTATATTCATTCTGATCTGTGGGGGCCATCAAGAGTGCCTTCAAGAGGTGGAGCTAATTATATGCTAACTTTTATTGATGATTTTTCCAGAAAAGTTTGGGCATTCTTCCTAAAGCAGAAAAGCGATGTGTTTTCCACATTTAAGTCTTGGAAAACTATGATTGAAAAACAGACGGGAAAACAAATAAAATACCTCCGCACAGACAATGGCTTAGAGTTTTGTTCTGATGAGTTTAATAAACTGTGCAAGTCAGAAGGGATCGTGAGACACTTGACAGTTCGTCATACTCCACAAAGAAAAGCGGTGTTGCGTAACGAATGAACGAACGATCATGGAGAAGGTTCGATGTATGTTATCAAATGCCAACTTACCAAAGTCGTTTTGGGCCGAAGCAGCCTCTACTGCATGTTTTTTGATCAACCGATCTCCATCCGTTGCCATTGAGAAAAAGTGTAATAGCCTAAATTTCAGCGATGTTAGAAATAGTGGTTCGAGATCACCAAATCTGACAAATGAACTCGTAGCTTATATTATTTAAGATTTACGAGTCAAATATAGCTTTTAATTTTTTTTTGAAATAGTAAATTGTGTTTTATAAAGATTTATTTGGTCAAGAAATTGAGAAAAAGAGGTATCGAGATCTCGGTGTTATAAACCGAGTCATAAATATTTTTATACATATTTACGGAATGTCAATAAAGTAGTATTAAAATTTCGTTAGAAAATTTTAACGTTTGGGTGGTTAATTAAATAAAAAGTACTAAATTGAAAAAAAAAATGTAAAAGTTGCTAGAAGGATTAATTAGCTTAATTTTCAAATGAGGAATGACTGAAAGTGAAAATAAGCCCAAAGGAGATATTTTGGGAGGCAATAGCTGAGAAAAATCAGGAAATGGGTGAAATAAGGGAAAAATTGGAAAATTGCCAAAATTAACTAAATAAAAACGGGACCAAATTGGAATATCTAGAATTCTCTTCATTTCTCTTCATTTCCTTCAGCTGAAAAACAGCCATGGGAGAGAGTTCAAGCTGGTTTTCATACTCAAGCTTCATGTAAGTTTAATTCTTGCTTTCTCCTTAAAATTTCTATGTTTTTGGACTTTTACAATTGGGTCCAACTTATTAATTTATTAGTTTTTGATTCTATGGATAATTTTTAAAGTTTATGTGGATTAGTGCTGGAAGAATATGATGAATAAATATTGAATTGAAGCTTTAATTTTGTTATATGATGAATTTATCAAGTAAAATTGATGGAAATTGGTTTTAGGACCTAATTGTGAAAGAGTTGAAATTAAGGCCTAGTGTTAAAATTCTGATTTTCAAAGGTTATGAAGTAGTTTAAAATGATATAGAAAAGTATTAAATGAGAAAATTAGCTCAATTTAGGGGTTAATTGAACAAGGACTGAATTGTATGAATTGTAGAATTTGGGACAAAATAGAAACCAACATGTTACACTAAGGCAGTTTTGGACAGCAGCAGTTGTCTAACTTTGAAAAATCACAAAAAATGGTAGAAATTGAATTAGAAGTTGAGTGAGACATATAATTAAATCTTGCTGAGTCTATTTTCATATAAAAGAAACAAAGCAAGCAAAGTAAGTCTACATATTGAGATATTTAAATTTTTGTAAGACTGGTTTAGAATAACTTCGTGATCCCCTATTCTTACTTTAGAAATTCACTAAAAATTGTAAAAAAATAATTATGAGTTATAATTTATATTTTTGTATTCCTTAGTGAGCCTATTTTCATTAGAAATAATCAGAAACACTATATGAAAATCGTACTATGAGATAATTGATTTTTAGTGAAGAGAGGTCAGAGCCGTCAGACTGTGTAACAGGGGAGAACTTAACTAATAAAATGTACTAATTGGCCACACCAAAAATTCTGGAAAAATTATAGTAAGAAGATATGTGAGTATAGTTTTAAATAAAATTAACGGATCTTAATTTGGATTTCTGTATCTCAAGATAAAAATAATTTAGTGACTATGACACAGATGGACAGCTTGAATATTCACATAAGTAAATAGTGAAAATTATAGATAATGTTACTTACAAGTGTGTTGTTTATACTAAGGATGTGGATGGAGAGGAGGAGGAGGAAAATATATATTAATATTTGGCTAGCATGGCTAATTTGCTTGTTCTAGGCTCAGGGACTAAATTGAATAAAAGTAAAACTTTTTGGGCAATTTTGTGAAAATGTCAGAAATGACCAAATTACATTAAATGGATTATTTTATTATTTAAATTATAAAATTGAATGAAATTATTAATTTAGATCAAGATCGGGTGAAAACGTGTTTTAGGGATTAAATTGAAAAGTGTTGAAATTATGGAAAATTCTGATATCTCATAGAATTCATGGGCTATTATCAGTATGTATGAGAATAATTAGGCTTGAAACAAGGATTAAATTACAAGAATTTTATTTTTCTGAACCTAAGGATGAAATCGTCATTAATTAAAAACTTAAGGGCAAAATGGCAATTTTACCTAGAGCATTAATTGAATGTATCAGAATATGAAATGAATGAAAATGATGATCAAATTTATTTATAAAGATCCGGATGACTCAAATATGAGACTTGAGCGTGGAAAAGAAAAGACATCGGATTAGTGAAACTATAAACATGAACAAGCAACGAGGTAAGTTCGTGCAACTTGAATTATATTCTTAAATGCTTGAAATGTATGTTATTGATGTGAATATGATTTGAATGTTCATTGTATGAAAGTTGATGAAACATTGATATATTTGATAAAAAAGGGGAAGAAATCCCGGTTGAATGAAAGGAAAATTCGATGGATCTCTGAAAAGGAATTGACGGTAAAAAGGATCTAGCCCGGACGGGTGATCCTATCCTGATATAAGCCCTCCCGAAGAATATGTGTGAAAAGGATCTAGCCCGGACGGGTGATCCTGATATAGCCCTCCCGAAGAATATGTGGAAAATGGATTTAGCCCGGACGGGTAATCCGAATTAGGGTCTGAATTTAGCCTGGACTGGTAATTCAGATTCAAGCTCATTAGAGTAATTGTCGTTGCGGGGGATTTAGCCTGGACTGGTAATCCCGCTGTAAGAAATGAGGTTCGCGGGAGTGTGCTCTCTTACAGGGGATTTAGCCTTGATAAACCGAAATAGTAACACATTTTAGGCCCACATCTAGTATGCTTTTGGATGAATTATCGCTTGATTTATGTAAAAAGATGCTCTTAATCCTTTCTTTTCATGTCTTATACTCAGGAAAGCACCCAAGGATAAAAAGAACGAGAAACGGGCTTAAAACGGGACAAATGGGCCAAAGCATGAAATCGACACGGCCTGGACCACGATTTACACGGTCGTGCCTCATCAACGAAGTCCACACGGCCTGACCACGATTCACACGGGCGTGTGCCATGGCCGTGTCCCCGCCGTTTTGAAAGAGCAATTTCACTCGGATTTGGATGCTTGGAGGCAAAGAAACACACTCCAAAGTCTAATTAAACCCCCAATTAGGAATTGCACTCAAATTAGGATACTTGGAGGCCAAGTAACACATCTCAAAGCCTATATAAACACCCTAGGGGGAAACTTAATCGGGGAGTTCGACAGAAACCCTCTGTCGAGGGGAGCCCAAAGCCATCGTCTAGGGGCATCGTGCTAGGCCAGAGAAGGCAGATTTGTGGGGATTCACTCAGGGATGGCCAGTTGATTCATCTCGAGAAGCCGGAATTCTACTCAAGACGGAGGATCTCCTCTTCAATTCCTTCAGGGGGTTTTAGGGATTTCTTATGTTTTGTTTTATCTTTTCTCTTGAGATGTTTTCCTTTATTGTTATGAACTAAACCCTTCGGATACCCGAAGGGGATGAAACCTATGATGAATCTTGTTATTGTTTTCTGAATTATATGATAAATACTTAGTTTGTTCTTAATTATGTGAGCTTAATCCAAATTTAATGTGCTTAGGTGGAGGAGGAATAGACCCTGCCTAAGAGTAGATCCAACATAATTAAGCGGAGTTGATCGCACGCCTAGAGATAGGGTGACGAGATTTTGCCGAATTAGGGTGAAACCTAATATGGGAATCCATAGATCGATTTACTGCTATTCTAGGGGGTTAGTATAAGAGAACGAGAGTTCCACTAATTAACCTAGGGTTAGACGTTATTCGCCTCGAGAGAGGGTTTAATATACGTTAGGGAGTTTTACGGATCAAACTAAGTGAATAAATCGTATGGTTCAGTGTTAGATAACAAGTGAAGTCTAGGTGGATTCTTCCTAGGGTATCGTCTAAATCAACTGAGTTTTTCCCAAGTTATTTTCCAAATTCATTCTTCTTTGTCTTAAAGTCTTTAGTTTAGTAGTTAATTAATTTAGATTAATAAACAACTTCACTTATTTTAGGCTAAATAATAAAAAAAAAAGTTAGTATTAGTACTTTTAGTTCCTTTGGGTTCGATAATCCGGTCTTGCCTAAGCTATACTACTGTTCGATAGGTGCACTTGCCTCAATCATTGTCAGAGTTAGTTTTCAGGTTCGATCATTCTTTTTATAAATTTTAAAGCTCTGATTCACAGCGATCAAGTTTTTGGTGCCGTTGCCGGGGAACTAAAATATTAAGAAAGCTTAATTTTTATTACTTTAGCCAATTTTTTTTATTGCAATTTATTTTTTTATATTATTATTAGTTTCATTTTTTTTTACTTTGCTAATTTTTCTTTTATTTGCTTTGACAGGTAATTTTAGTTTATTAAAGAGATGTCGCTGAATAACTATCAGTGACAAGTTACAAGAACAAGGCCAACAAAAACAGCCGGAGTTTACAACCTCGACGCAGTAACCATGCTATCAAATCAGGTAGAGTTGATGAATAAAAAGCTTGATAGTTTGTGTTCTTCGTAGGTATATCCAGTCATGCAGTGCGACGCAAGTGGAACTGTGGCGAATCCTGAGTACCCACCCTACCAACCGGGCACAGAAAGTGAACAGATGAACTATATAGGTAACAATTTCAGATCTAATAATAACCCATATAGTAATAATTATAATCCAGGTTGGAGGAACCACCCAATTTTTTTGTGGGGAGGACAAGGAAATCAAGGAAATCAAAGACAACAACCTCCTCAAAATTTTCAAAATCAACCCTATCCACAGGAAAAGAAGCCGAATCTTGAAGAGACATTGAACAAATTTATAGCATCCACAGAAGCCCGTCTCCAAAAAACTGAGGTAACACTCGAAACCTAACAAAAATCGATCAAAAAGATCGAGAACCAAGTTGGAGGACTTACAAAGGCAATCGGGGAAATTACCCAGTCAGTCGGAGAAATTGCAAAGCTATTATCTGAACGACCG
This sequence comes from Gossypium sturtianum, assembly GCA_025698515.1. NCBI lineage: Eukaryota > Viridiplantae > Streptophyta > Magnoliopsida > Malvales > Malvaceae > Gossypium > Gossypium sturtianum. The sequence continues at coordinate 159,849,771 of CM046955.1, read as the reverse complement.
CAAGGGCGTCTACCGAGTAATACTGAAATTAATCCAAAGGAGAAAATCTAAGCCATAACAGCTCAAGAAAGTGAAGAAGTAGACGAACCCAGTCCAACACAAGGAAACGAGGTAGAAAAAGGTAAAGTTGAGGTAACACAAGATAAGCCAAAACCAGTAATCAAGGAGTACCAACCTCGCGTACCTTACCTTGAGGCATTAAGAAGAGACGACACAGAAGAACAGTTCGGTAAGTTTCTTAAACTTTTAAAGAAATTACATATTAACTTACCATTACTTGAAGCTCTTTCGCAGATGCCAGATTCTAGGAAATTTTTAAAAGAGCTTCGATTTAACAAACGGAAGTTAGGCGAGTCGTCACATGTGGAACTTAACACAAAGTACTCAGCAATTCTCCAAAATAGGCTACCACAAAAGCTAAAAGATCCAGAGAGTTTTACAATTCCATGTTTAATTGGTAGACTAACTGTTGATAATGCGTTAGCTGATTTAGGGGCAAGCAAAAATGTCATGCCTTATAAATTGTTTAAACAATTAGGTCTAGGGAAACCCAAACAAACTAGGATGAACATTCAATTAGGTGATAAAATCTGTTAGAATTCCTAGGGGTATTATCGAAGATGTTCTTGTAAAAATCGATGATTCGTTTTTCCCGATGAGACTTTGTTGTCTTAGACATGGATGAGGATAATTCGATCCCCTAATTTTAGGAAGACCCTTTTTAGCAGCTGCCGCCAGACTAAAATTGATGTTGATGCAGGAAAACTCATACTTTGCGTAGGTAATGAGACAGTCACCATCAAGGCTCTCGACTCGACTAGAACATCGAGTAATCAAGGTGAGAACGTAATTTCTACTGATAACCATTCGGTTAACCCTTATTTTCAGGAAGCACCACCAAAGAATACAACTGAACTCGATCCTAAACCCTATGCCAACAAAGAAATAACTCATGAAGATCGAGGGATTCAGTTCGATGATCTAGATGAGTGGAAAACACACTTCAAGGAGAAATTAGGGATACACGACGAAGAACCGAAACCACACAAGATAAAATCGAAGGAGCCCCCAAAAGAGCTAATAGGAACAACAAACCACTTCAAAATAGGGGACCAGGTACTGTTAGATCAGGCAGATCCTCAAATATCTCCTCCGGACCCTAGCACAAACAAAGAAATATCTTTTAGGGTAACCAGTACTTTCCCACACGGAACAGTCGAGGTAAGTAATCCTATTTTTGGTACTTTTACTATAAACACATCTCGACTTAAATTTTTTCACGAAAACGCAAATGATAGCATGAGGAAGGACTTCCAACTCCTCAAACCACCCTGACAAATCGAACGAGAGGAGAGTCTAGCTTAAGACTATAAACGAGCGCTTCTCGAGAGGCAACCCGAGCACTAACATAATTTATTCTCATATTTTTGCTTTAAATTTATTTTTCTTTTTCTTCTCTTCTTTATACCTAGCTTTAAACTAACAAGAGGTGCAGAATTCCAGGACACACGGCCTTGCACACGGCCGTGGCCGTGGCCGTGTGGACCATAAGAATCTCTGTACTGACATAGCAGAGGCCGTGCGAATCAATTCCAACCACTGCTCGACGTCACGGATTCAACCACTACACCACGTGTAACATCCCGAAATAGGGCCTAAACAGAATAATGGTTGCGAAACCATGAATTCAAGATGGATAAGGTTATTACGATTAATTATTATGATTTATTGAGTGATTAGATGCATGTGTTAGAATATCGATAGAAAATTTCATGAATTGCATGTCTAATTTGCCTATTAGGACTTAATTGTAAAAGTTGATAAATATGAGTTTTAGGTGTTAAAGGATTTAATTGAAGAGCATAATTGAAGTAGAGGTCCTTAAATGGTAATTATACCATTAGGCTTTCATGGAAAAAATGGACATATATAGGTAGAAAGAACCAAAGTTTTTAATGAAGGGTAATTTAGTCATTTGGTAATAAAAAGAAATTAAAAGGAAAAAGATGGCAAAATATGCTCATCTTCTTCATTAGGACGAAATTTCAAGGGTTCTCCATAGCTAGGGTCTGTTTCAAGCTTCCAAGTTCCATAGTAAGTGATTCCAAGCCCCGTTTTTAATGTTCTTTACGTTTTTGGAGTCCGGTAACTTGATTTAGCTTAATCTAGCAATAATTTAACCTAGGGTTCATATTTGGAAAAATACCCATAGGTGAAATGTGTTTATTTTGATGTTTTATGATAGAATATGAAGTCTAAAATTATGTTAAACAACTTTTGCTAAGCGATTTTAAGTGAAAACGGGTAAAACGGCTTAATCGGTAAAAATACCTAATGTTCATAAGTACATGTTAGAGTGAGAATTTGATGTTGTCATAGAAGGAAAAAATGATCATCATATCATAAAACATAAGAATAAGGGATAAAATTTAATTTCCGAGCTTTGGGGCAAATGTGTAAATATGTAAAAATTTAGGGGCAAAATCGTAATTTTGCAAAAGTTAGAGTTAAGGACTGTTTTGATAAATGTGAGTATTAAATAAGCTAAATTTTCTATTATAGATCAAGAAGAACGAAATTCGGAGTTAGATCGGGGAAAGAAAAAGATAGTGGAATAAATCGATATAGTTTATCGTATTTTGTTTCGAGGTAAGTTTGCGGTAAATAAATGCAATATTCTATTATTTTACATTCAATAATATTAAATTCCAGTGTTTGTATATTTGTTCTGTAAATTTATAATTTAAAGACTCAAGTATGAAAAGAAGAAGAAGTAATCTCGAAAGTTAGGTTGAACCTTAGGAATGTGTAGGATACAAATGTCATGACATTAGGGTTTAAGGAAATCATGTAAGACCATGCCAAGGCATGGCATTGATAAGTTACTATAAGGCAAAGGTCCCATGTAAGACCATGCCAAGGCATGGCATTGGTGAGTTCATAAGGCAAGGATACCACGTAAGACCATGTCAAGACATGGCAATGGTTAAGTTTCAAAGGAAGGCACCCGTGTATCCTTAGTATTCCAAGTGGTTCAACGGGAAAATTCAAAGAGTATACCAAAGTAAAGGTAAGACAAGTTCAAGCGAAAAGGTAAGGTAAGATAAATTCATGTTAAAAGGTACAGGTAAGAATACAAGTTTAAGTATATTGAATTAAAAGCTTAAGTGATCTTGATAATAAAAGTATAAGATACTCCATTAAGAATGTTGTTATTTATTTACATGTAAACTTACAAAGCTTTATGCTTACTCCCATTCTTTATTTTTTTATAGTATTACAAGCCAACTCGGGATCGAAAGGACGTCGGAGATCGTTACACACTATCAAAGGATTATATTGGTATTTTGTGACTTGAATGTTTTAAGTTATGGCATGTATAGGGACTTAGCCATTTTGTGTGTATGACCTTATGATATGGCTTAAGATTGGCTTGTAAATGCTTGATAATGATTAGCTATTAAAATGGCTAATTAAGAACATGTTTTGGATGTTATGTAGTGTCTAGTTGATAGTTATTATAAAGAAATTATGTAATTATATGCAGGGGAACAGTATGGACAGCAACTGTGATGTGATTTTGAAAAATCACTAAAAATATTATAAGTGGAATTAGGGTGTGTATGAGATATATAATTAAATATTATTGAGTCTATTTTTATATGAAAGAAACAGTGCATGAAAAAGAGTTGTATATTATGAGATAATTGATTTTTAGTGCAGAGGGGTCAGAACTATCGGTCTGTGTAAAAGGGGAGACTTTAACTAATAAACTGTACTAATTGGCCACGCCAAAAATTCTGGAAAAATTATAGTAAGAAGATATATGAGTCTAGTTTCAGGAAAAATTTACGGATCTAAATTTCGAGTTTTGTAACTCGATTTATAGTCAATTTAGTGAACATGACGCAGATAGACAGTTTCAATTTTTATACCCCGAACTAGTAAGTTAAGTCTAGTAATGCCTCGTGCTCGACTCCGGCAACGGTCTCGGGTAAGGGGTGTTACACCACTCACAATGAAAAAGGGGCACGGCCATGCCCCATAACCGTGTGAAGCTACTGACTTTCCAACCATGGGCAGAACACGCCCGTGCCTTACAACCGTGCCAACATACTGACTTGTCGAACACAGGCTAGACACAAATGTGGGGAACCAACACGCCTAGGAACACGACCATGCGATGCGGCCGTGTGAATCGACACACCCTCCGTCCACGGGCGTGGGAGAGCCTCAGATGCAAATTTTTTTTAAAACCCACAGCCCTCCCCCTTCACCCCACTTTCTTCCATCTTCTCTTTCTTTCCTTCTGTTCTCCCTCTTTCTTTTTCCTTCTCCTAATAAGTCCTTAGACTTTTGAGCTACAACAACATCATATCCATGGAAAAGAAGCATAAAAGGCTAATCATAGTCTCCTCAAAGGAGACCGATTCACATGAGTTCATGCCGGCAGCTTCATCCAAACAACAAGCCAAGGGTCTTTGAGACCAATTATTTGTTCTTTTATTTTTATCTTCTCCTTTATTTTCCTTATCTTTACTTCTCTTCTACTTAATTCAGTTTATTTTGTTTTAGTTTCTTATTTTTAGGTTCTTCAGGCTGCTTGGGAATCACGCCACTTCCACTATCACCAACACCTCCGTCACCTTCAAAGTCACACCCACCTCTCGAACTATCTACCAATAAGGATTCTCAAGCCCCTTTATCTTTTAAACCTAGTTTATTTTCCTTCTTAGTCTCCTTCTCTTTATCTTCCTTATCCTTAATTATATATTTAGTTTATTTACGTCTTAATAATCCATGGCTAATCCCCCACGAGTCTCCCAATTTCTTCATCTAGCGCAGAACTCGTGGGCAACCACCACATCCAGACCACCCCTCCAACTTCTCTTTCACCACGACCACTGCCAACTCAAGGAGCTCATCCATAATTCAGAGAGTTTCACTTCTCCCCATATCTTCTGATCTGAACATTAAATTTATATTATCTATCATTGTACATTGTGGGCAATGTACATCTTAAGTGTGGGGGGTGAACAACCTAAAAAAGGTGCCTAATTTTTTTCATTATTCTCAAATTTCTGAAATTAGTTACCAAACATTTTGCATTATTCTCAAATCCCTGAATTTAGTCTTGTTTGAAAGCAAATTACTCATATTACTAATTAGGATGAAATTTCTGATGATTTATGATCTTTATTGATATGTTTTAGATTAAATCATTGATAATTGTGCATTGATAATTAAATTTGAAGAATACTAGAGAATCAAGCATGATAAGTCTATTTTTCTGAATTAAAATTTTTCTAGGTTGTCGAACTGAGTTTAAATATTACTTTGAAGTTTGAAATTTACGAGGTTGACATCAAAATACCCATAATTGTTGTGAGATTTTGAGCCTTATAGAGCATATATTCTTTTTCTTGCTCACTATTGATTATGAGTGTGTCAACACTGATCTGTTATTCTAGAACTTGCATCGATTATACATGTCGAGACCACATTTTTTTATTTGATATACAGAGATGATAAAGGCACCTAGGATCTAACCCACTTACTCCATAAAAAGCCTACCTTCACAAATTAACCCCTAGTGAACCCCTTTTAATCCTAACAACCCTTTTTATTGACATAACCGCTAATATTAACCCCAAAACCCTTTGTTTTTGTTATCACCATTCCTTTTGACTACCCTTATATCGAGATTTGATCTGATTAGTTGCCTAATTATGAATTTTAGTAGTTTATCCTTTATTATGTATTTAGTTTGTTCTAAAAAAAATTTATCAAAAGTGTATTCAATATTCATTATTAGTTAAGTGATTAAACGAGCTTATACATTTAAATTCCAAATATCAAAGAAAGAGCTCGTATTATTAGTATTATTAGTTTTCGATTGATGTAATTATTATTTCATTAGTTCTTAGTTAGGTAATTTGTCAATTCAATCTCGATTCTAACCCTCTAATCCAGCCTTATTCTACACCTTAACCCTAGCCCCGTTACAACCCTAACAAAGACCTTTTGATTTGTGTTTCATCTCATATTTCAGTGGTGGAGATTTGATTTTCATGCAAGCCTATGGGGTTAACTCTTCATGTTTGACTTTTGAGTGCCTAAATTCTGAACCTTAAACACTCGAGTGATTTGAGTGAATCTTTTGTGAGGATATCAATCCTTGTCGATTTCAAATTAAAGGTAATTATTTAGATAATGGGAGATGCCTATGTTTTCGAGCTACAAAATCTATGACTTATATTGTTTGAATTTTTAGGACTCTTTGAGTTGAATTATCCATGTGTAAAATATCTCTGAATTATGATGAGACACTATTAATGACTATTATGAATTGGGGAAAGTTCGTTTTAATTGTAAGTTGAGAATTTTGCTTGAGGACAAGCAAAAGCTTAAGTGTGGGGGTATTTGATAAACCGAAATAGTAACACATTTTAGGCCCACATCTAGTATGCTTTTGGATGAATTATCCCTTGATTTATGTAAAAAGGTGCTCTTAATCCTTTCTTTTCATGTCTTATACTCAGGAAAGCACCCAAGGATAAAAAGAACGAGAAACGGGCTCAAAACGGACCAAAACGGACCAATGATAAAATCAACATGGCCTGGACTTGGACCCACACGGCCTTGCCAAGTCAATCATCTAGAACACGGTCTAACCCCGACTTACACGGCCGTGTCTCATTAAAGAAATCTGAACACGGCCTGGCCACGATTTACACGGGCGTGCGCCATGCCGTGCCTCTGCCGTGGAAAAGAGCAATTTCATTCGGGAAAGGATACTTAGGGAGAAAGAAACATATTTCAAAAGTCTATAAATACACCCTAAGTATGACCTAAGAGGGGGGCCCAAAGCCATCGTCTAGGGGTGTCGTGCTAGGCCAGAGAAGCCAGATTTGTGGGGATTCACTCAGGGATAGCCAGTTGATCCATCTCAAGAAGCCGGAATTCTACTCAAGATGGAGGATCTCTCATTCAATTCTTTCAGGGGGTTTTAGGGATTTCTTATGTTTTGTTTTATCTTTTCTCTTGAGATGTTTTCCTTTATTGTTATGTACTAAACCCTTCGGATACCCGAAGGGGATGAAACCTATGATGAATCTTGTTATTGTTTTCTGAATTATATGATAAATACTTAGTTTGTTCTTAATTATGTGAGCTTAATCCAAATTTAATGTGCTTAGGTGGAGGAGGAATAGACCCTGCCTAAGAGTAGATCCAACATAATTAAGCGGAGTTAATCGTACGCCTAGAGATAGGGTGACGAGATTTTGCCGGATTAGGGTGAAACCTAATATGAGAATCTACAGATCGATTTACTGCTATTCTAAGGGGTTATTATAAGAGAACGAGAGTTCCACTAATTAACCTAGGGTTAGACGTTATTCGCCTCGAGAGAGGGTTTAATATACGTTAGGGAGTCTTGCGGATCAAACTAAGTGAATAAATCGTATGGTTCAGTGTTAGATAACAAGTGAAGTCTAGGTGGATTCTTCCTAGGGTATCTCCTAAATCAACTGAGTTTTTCCCAAGTTATTTTCCAAATTCATTCTTCTTTGTCTTAGAATCTTTAGTTTAGTAGTTAATTAATTTAGATTAATAAACAACTTCACTTATTTTAGGCTAAATAATAAAAATAAAGTTAGTATTAGTACTTTTAGTTCCTTTGGGTTCGATAATCTGGTCTTGCCTAAGCTATACTACTGTTCGATAGGTGCACTTGCCTCAATCGTCGTCAGAGTTAGTTTTCAGGTTCGATCATTCTTTTTATAAATTTTAAAGCTCTGATTCACAGCGATCAAGTTTTTGCTTGATGAACTCGTGGAAGATATTATGGAGGTATTTATGGATGATTTCTCAGTTTACGGTAATTCTTTCCATCTTTGCCTTAAAAATTTAAAACGAGTTCTAATGAGATGTGAGGAAACAAACCTTGTTTTAAATTGGGAAAAATGTCACTTTATGGTACAAGAGGGAATAGTATTAGGACATAAAATTTCTAGTAAAGGGATCGAGGTAGATAAAGCAAAGATTGAAACTATAGAAAAATTAACTCCCTCTAGTTCAGTTAAGGCCATTAGAAGTTTTTTAGGACACGCAGGATTTTATAGAAGATTCATTAAGGATTTTTCTAAAATAGCTAAGCCTTTAACAAAATTACTAGAAAAAGATGTTCCTTTCAATTTTGATCAGGAATATTTAGACGCATTCAATATCCTTAAGGATAAACTAATAAATGCTCCAATTATAATTGCACCTGATTGGAATCTGCCCTTTGAACTATGTGTGATGCAAGCGATTTCGCAGTAGGTGCTGTTCTGGGACAACGAAGAGGCAAGCATTTTCAGCCAATCTATTATGCTAGCAGGACTTTGACACCCGCACAGGAAAACTACACCACCACGGAAAATGAAGCGCTAGTTGTAGTTTTTGCTTTTGACAAATTTAGACAAAGATTTATTATTATCTAAAGTTGTCGTTTTCACTCGACCACTCGACTCTTCGTTATCTATTAACTAAACTCGATGCGAAACCACGACTCATAAGATGGATCTTACTTTTACAAGAATTTGATTTGGAAATCTGAGGATAAGAAAGGAGATGAGAACCTTGTAGTGATCACCTCTCTAGACTCAAAACCCCATATCGAAGAGCTAAATGAAGGAGAGATAAACGATTCATTCCCGTAAGAACAACTTTTTCGATAACTCATTACGAGGTACCATGGTTTGCGGATATTGCAAATTATTTAGCTACTAACATCTTGCCAAAAAATTAACACATCACCAAAAGAAGCGATTCTTTGTTGATGCAAAAAATTATTTTTGGGAAGATCCCTTTCTTTTCTGAATATGTGCAGATCAGGTAATTCGAAGATGCGTTACGAGGACAGAATCAAGTAAGATTATAGAACATTGCCATTTAGGACCTTCAGGAGGACACTACAGTGGCATTAAGACAGCACATAAGATACTCGAATCAGGTTTTTATTGGCCCACTCTATTCAAGGATGCAAATAGGTATGTCGCTTCATGTGATAAATGTCAAAGAACAAGTAATGTCTCTAAACGTGATGAAATGCCTCAAACATATATGCTATCATGTGAAATATTTGATGTATGGTGTATTGATTTTATGGGTCCATTCCCTAGTTCGTTCGGAAATAAATACATCTTCGTGGCAGTTGATTACATGTCAAAATGGGTGGAAGCCGAAGCTCTACCTACTAATGATGCTAGAGTAGTAGTTAAGTTCCTCAAGAAATTGATCTCTCGATTCGAAACGCCTAGAGCTATCATTAGTGATAGGGGCACTTATTTCTGTAATACTCAATTTGACAAAGTCTTAAAAAAGTATGGAGTACACCACAGGATAGCTACCCCATATCACCCTCAAACCAGTGGGCAAGTTGAAGTAGCAAACCGAGAACTTAAGCGCATTCTAGAAAAAATGGTTGAATCAAACAGAAAAGATTGGGCAATAAAAGTAGATGATGCCTTATGGGCCTATAGAATAGCATTTAAAACCCCTCTAGGGACATCCCCATACAAACTTGTATACGGGAAAAGCTGTCATCTACCATTCGAGTTAGAACACAAAGCTTTTTAGGCCATAAAGTTTTTAAATTTTGATCTTAGCACTGCAGGTAAGAAAAGAATGATGCAGATGAACGAGCTAGACGAATGGAGAGCTGAGGCCTACGAGAACTCGAAACTATACAAAGAGGCAACTAAGCGACGTCATGACGCTCGTCTAAAGAAGTCGAAACAATTCGAAGTAGGGGACTTGGTCCTACTGTACAACTCAAGGCTTAAATTATTTCCTGGGAAGCTAAAATCGAGATGGTCAGGCCCATTCATGATTAAAACAATTTTTCCATACGGCACAATCGAGGTAACTCACCCCACTAAGGGCACATTCAAGGTAAATGGTCACCGATTAAAAATTCAAAATGGTGCAGATTTTAGAGATATGAGAGAGGAGCTTCTGCTTCAGGAACCTTCTTTTAGAACCGAAAATAGGGAAAGTCTAGCTTAAGACTATAAACGAGTGCTTCTGGGGAGGCAACCCGAGCACTAACACAATTAATTTTTTTTTACATTTTGCTTTAAATTTATTTTTCTTTTTCTTCTTTTCTTTACACCTAGTTATAAACTAACCAGAAGTGCAGAATTCCAGGACACACGGCCTTGCACACGGCTGTGGCCGTGGCCGTGTGGACAATAAGAATCCCCGTACTAACATAGCAGAGGCCGTGCGAATCAATTCCAACCACTTCTCGACGTCACGGATCCAACCACTACACCACGGGCACCGACAAAGGAGCACGGCCATGCCCCATAATCGTGTGAAGCTACTGACTTTCCAACCACGGGCAGAACACGCCCGTGCCTTCCAGCCGTGCCAACATACTGACTTGTCGAACACAGGCTAGACACGAGCATGGGGAGCCAACACGCCTAGGAACACGGTCGTACGATGCGGCCGTGTGAATCGACACACCCTCCGTCCACGGACGTGAGAGAGCCTCAGATGCAAAATTTTATTTAAACCCCACAACCCTCCCCCTTCACCCCACCTTCTTCCATCTTCTTTTTCTAAAATCTCTCCCCTTTCCTTAGAAACAAAGCCTCTATAACTCTTGAGCTACAACAAAATCATATCCATGGCAAAGAAGCGTAAAAGGCCAATCTCCTCAAAGGAGACCGATTCACATGAGTTCATGCCCGCAGCTTCATCCAAACGACAAGCCAAGGATATTTGAGGCTATCTAGTTTTTATTTCATTTTTCTCTTTTGCTTCAATTTCCTTCCCTTTAACAATCTTATGCTTCATTTAGTTTATTTTATCTTAGTTTCTTAATTTTAGGTTCTAAAGGCTGCTAGGGAATCACACCACAACCACCACCATATCCTCAGCCTTAGAAATTACATCCAACAATAAGGACTCTATGGTCCATCCATCTTTTCTTTTAATTTTAGTTTTATCTTTATTTTTCTCAACTTTAGCTTGCTTTTCCTTAAGTAGTTAATTAGTATAGTTTTAATTATTATTAGTATATCCTGGCTAATCTTGCATGAGCTACCCAATTTCTTCATCTAGCGCAGGATCGTCACCCAAACCGGCTTCTCCAACGTATTTTCCACATCCTCTAAGGAGCTCATCCATAATTCAGGGAGTTTTACTTATCCCCATATCTTCTGATCTAAAAATTACATTTATATTATCTATCTTTGTACATTGTGGGCAATATACATCTTAAGTGTGGGGGGTGAACAACCTAAAAAGCTGCCTAATTTTTTTCATTATTCTCAAATTTCTAAAATTAGGTACCAAACATTTTGCATTATTCTCAAATCCCTGAATTTAGTCTTGTTTGAAAGCAAATTACTCATATTACTAATTAAGATGAAATTTCTGATGATTTATTGATCGCTGTGAATCAGAGCTTAAAAATTTATAAAAAGAATGATCGAACCTGGAAACTAACTCTGACAACGATTGAGGCAAGTGCACCTATCGAACAGTAGTATAGCTTAGGCAAGATCGGATTATCGAACCCAAAGGAACTAAAAGTACTAATACTAACTTTCTTTTTATTATTTAGCCTAAAATAAGTGAAGTTGTTTATTAATCTAAATTAATTAACTACTAAACTAAAGATTCTAAGACAAAGAAGAATGAATTTGGAAAATAACTTGGGAAAAACTCAGTTGATTTAGACGATACCCTAGGAAGAATCCACCTAAACTTCACTTGTTATCTAATACTAAACCATACGATTTATTCACTTAGTTTGATCCGTAAGACTCCCTAACGTATATTAAACCCTCTCTCGAGGCGAATAACGTCTAACCCTAGGTTAATTAGTGGAACTCTCGTTCTCTTATAATAACCCCCTAGAATAGCAGTAAGTCGATCTATGGATTCCCATATTAGGTTTCACCCTAATCCGGCAAAATCTCGTCACCCTATCTCTAGGCGTGCGATCAACTCCGCTTAATTATGTTGGATCTACTCTTAGGCAGGGTCTATTCCTCCTCCACCTAAGCACATTAAATTTGGATTAAGCTCCCATAATTAAGAACAAACTAAGTATTTATCATATAATTCAAATAATCAAATAACAAGATTCATCATAGGTTTTCATCCTTCTGTATCCGAAGGGTTTAGTTCATAACAATAAAGGAAAATATCTCAAGAGAAAAGATAAAACAAAACATAAGAAATCCCTAAAACCCCGAAGGAATTGAAGAGGAGATCCTCCGTCTTGAGTATAATTTCGCTTCTTGAGATGGATCAACTAGCTATCCCCGAGTGAATCCCCACAAATCGCCTTCTCTGCCTAGCACGACGCCCCTAGACGATGGCTTTGGGCTCCCCCTTTCAGGTCATACTTAGGGTGTATTTATAGGCTTTTAAAATACGTTTCTTTCTCCCTAAGTATCCTTTCCCGAATGAAATTGCTCTTTTCCACGGCAGAGGCACGGCCATGGCGCACGCCCGTATAAATCGTGGCCAGGCCGTGGTCGGATTTCTTTAATGAGTCACGACCGTGTGAGTCGGGGTTAGACCGTGTTCTAGATGATTGACTTGGCACGACCGTGTGGGTCCAAGTCCAGGCCGTGTTGATTTCCTCTTTGGTCCGTTTTGATCCGTTTTGAGCTCGTTTCTCGTTCTTTTTATCCTTGGGTGCTTTCCTGGGTATAAGACATGAAAAGAAAGGATTAAGAGCACCTTTTTACATAAATCAAAGGATAATTCATCCAAAAGCATACTAAATGTGGGCCTAGAATATGTTAATATTTTGGTTTATCAAATACCCCCACACTTAAGCTTTTGCTTGTCTTCAAGCAAAATTCTCAACTTACTATTAAAACGAACTTCCCTCAATTCATAATAGTCATTAATAGTGTCTCATCATAATTCATAGATAATTTATACATGGATAATTCAACTCAAAGAGTCCTAAAAATTCAAACATTATAAGTCATAGATTTTGTAGCTCGAAAACATAGGAGTCTCCCATTTATCTAGATAATTACCTTTGATTCGAAATCGACAAGGATTGACATCCTCACAAAAGATTCACTCAAATCACTCAAAGTGTTTAAAGTTCAAAATTAGGCACTCAAAAGTCAAACATGAAGATTTAATCCCATAGGCTTGCATGAAAATCAAATCTCCACCATCTGAAATATGAGATGAAACACAAATCAAAAGGTCTTTGTTAGGTTGTAACTGGGCTAGGGTTAAGGTGTGAAAAAGGTGAATTAGAAGGTTAGAATCGAGATTGAATTGACAAATTACCTAACTAAGAACTAATGAACTAATAATAAATACATCAATTGAAAACTAATAATACTAACACTACGAGCTTGTTTTTTCGATATTTGGATTTTAAATGTATAAGCTCGTTTAATCACATAACTAATAATGAATATACTTCGTCTTTTTTTAAGAACAAACTAAATACATAATAAAGGATAAATTATCAAGTAAAAATCATAGTTAGGCAACTAATCAAAATCAACTCTCGATATAAGGGTAGTTAAAGAGGATGGTGAAAACGAATAAAAAGGGTTTTGGGTTAATATTAGCGGTTAAGTCAATAAATGGGTTGTTAGGATTAAATGGGGTTCACTATGGGTAGTTTAAAAATTTTATAGCCCAAAAAGCTTTATGTTCTAGCTCGAATGGTAGATGACAGCTTTTCCCGTATACAAGTTTGTATGGAGATGTCCCTAAGGGTGTTTTGAATGCTGTTCTATAGGCCCATAAGGCATCATCTACTTTTAATGCCCAATCTTTTCTATTTGATTCAACCGTCTTTTCTAGGATGCGCTTAAGTTTTCGGTTTGCTACTTCAGCTTGTCCACTAGTTTGAGGGTGATAAGGGGTAGCTGTCCTGTGGTGTACTCCATATTTCTTTAGAACTTTTTCAAATTGAGTATTGCAGAAATGAGTACCCCTATCAATAATGATGGCTCTAGGTGTCCCAAATCGAGAAAATAGTTTCTTGAGAAATTTCACTACTACCCTAGCGTCATTGGTAGGTAAGGCTTCCGCTTCTACCCATTTTGACATGTAATCTACTGCTACTAGGATGTATTTATTTCCAAATGAACTAGGGAATGGACCCATAAAATTAATACCCCATACATCAAATATTTCGCATGATAGCATATATGTTTGGGGTATTTCATCACGTTTAGAAATATTACCTATTCTCTAGCATTTATCACACGAGGTAACGTACCTGTTGGCATCCTTAAATTGAGTGGGCCAATAAAAACCTGATTCGAGTATTTTATGTGCTGTCTTGATGCCACTGTAGTGTCCTCCTGATGGTCCTGAATGACAATGTTCCATGATTTTGCTTGCTTCTGTTCTCGTAACACATCTTCGAATTACCTGATCTGCACATATTCGAAAAAGAAAGGGATCTTCCCAAAAATAATTTTTTGCATCAGCAAAGAATCGCTTCTTTTGGTGATGTGTTAATTTTTTTTGCAAGATGTTAGTAGCTAAATAATTTGCAATATTCGTAAACCATGGTACCTCAGAATGAGTTATCGAAAAGAGTTGTTCTTCTGGGAATGAATCGTTTATCTCTCCTTCATTTAGCTCTTCGATATGGGGGTTTTTGAGTCTAGAGAGGTGATCAGCTGCAAGGTTCTCAGCTTATTTCTTATCCTGTATTTCCAAATCAAATTCTTGTAAAAGTAAAATCCAACTTATGAGTCGTGGTTTCACATCAGGTTTAGTTAATAAATAACGAAGAGCTGAGTGGTCAGTGAAAACGAAAACTTTAGATAATAATAAATACTGTCTAAATTTGCCAAAAGCAAAAACTACAGCTAACAGTTCTTTCTCCGTGGTGGTGTAGTTTTCCTGTGCGGGTGTCAAAGTCCTGCTAGCATAATAGATTGGCTGAAAATGCTTGCCTCTCCTTTGTCCCAGAATCGCACCTCATCATGAAATCACTTGCATCACATATTAGTTCGAAGGGTAGATTCCAATCAGGTGCAATTATAATCGGAGCATTTATTAGTTTATCCTTTAGGGTATTGAATGCGTCTAAACATTCCTGATCAAAATTGAAAGGAACATCTTTTTCTAGTAATTTTGTTAAAGGCTTAGCTATTTTAGAAAAATCCTTAATGAATCTTCTATAAAATCCTGCGTGTCCTAAAAAACTTCTAATGGCCTTAACTGAACTAGGAGGAGGTAATTTTTCTATGGTTTCAATATTTGCTTTATCTACCTCAATCTCTTTACTAGAAATTTTACGTCCTAATATAATTCCCTCTTGTACCATAAAGTGACATTTCTCCCAATTTAAAACAAGGTTTGTTTCCTCACATCTCATCAAGACTCGTTTTAAATTTTTAAGGCAAAGATGGAAAGAATTACCGTAAACTGAGAAATCATCCATAAATACCTCCATAATATCTTCCACGAGTTCATCAAAGATTGCTAGCATGCAACACTGAAAAGTAGCAGGAGCATTACATAATCCAAAAGGCATTATACGATAAGCAAACGTACCTTATGGGCATGTGAACGTTGTCTTCTCTTGATTTTCAGGTGCTATTGGGATTTGGAAATAACCGGAGAGTCCGTCTAGGAAGCAATAGTACATATGTCCTGATAACCTTTCTAGCATTTGATCGATGAAGGGTAGAGGGAAGTGATCTTTTCTAGTGGCGTCATTCAGCTTCCTGTAATCTATGCAAACTCTCCAACCTGTGACTGTCCTGGTAGGAATTAGTTCATTCTTTTCGTTAGCTACCACGGTCATGCCTCCTTTCTTTGGGACAACCTGCACAGGACTCACCCACTTGCTGTCAGAAATAGGATAAATTATTCCAGCATCTAGAAGTTTAATTACCTCGGCTTTCACTACTTCTTTTACGTTGGGATTTAATCGTCTTTGTGGTTGCACGCATGGCTTGTACTCGTCTTCCATTAAAATTTTGTGGGTGCAAAAGGTTGGGCTTATTCCCTTAATGTCAGAAATTTTCCAAGCTATGGCTTTTTTATGCTCTCTTAGTACTGTATCAACTCCTCTTTTTCCGAGGTTCTAGCTCTGAAGAGATAATTCTCGGTAACGTATAATTTTCCCCAAGGAATGCATACTCTAAATGTTTTGGTGATTGCTTTAATTCTAATTTAGGTGGTTCATCAACAGAGGGTTTTGTTTTAAATCGTCATCAAATTCAATGATTTCATTTTACATTTGTCTTGATGATGACATTTTTGAATTTAGCTCGTGGACTTCATCTTCTTCCCCTCTTCTTGAGTGTGGCACAGTTCCATCTTGTCATCATGTAGAATTTCTGTAATGAGTTTTGAATGATATGATCAGTGGTATCAATAAAATAACAGGAATCATCTTGTTCTCTAGAATATCTCATGGCATCATAAATTTGAAAAATAATTTCCTTATCGCCTATCCTTAATGCAAGTTTACCATCACCTACATCGATAACAGCTCTGGCAGTGGCTAAAAAAGGGCGCCCTAGAATTAAGGGAACCTCAATGTCTTCATTAAAGGAGTACATGGGCCGGGCGGCCCGACCCGGCCCGAAGGCCCGCCCGAAATGTTGGAGGGTTTGGGCAAAAATATAGGCCCGAAAAATGGGCTTGGATAAAAAAATAATGCCCGTTTAAAAAATGGGCAGAGCTCGGGTAAGGCATTTTTGGCCCGGGCCCAGCCCGGATTCACTTAAGGAAAAAAAACTATTTTTTAATATTATTTTCTTATTATTTTTCTCCTTATTTTGCTACCATTTTACTATTATGTTTCTATTATTATGTTGTTATTGTTTAGATATTATATAAAACTTATTTTATTGTTAATTTTGTTATTATTTTAAAGACATTTGTTAATTTTGTTATTATTTTAGAGGCATTTGCTTGTTAAGTTACATCTATTTTAGTGTTATTTAGGTCTACATATTTTTTAAAATTTATTTTCAATTTGTTGAAAAATATTTATTTTGATTTTTTTAGTTTTTTTGATGTATTAAATATATTTAAAAATTATATAAAATAATATAAAAAATTAATACGGGCGGGCGGGGCCGGGCCCGGGTTTTAGCATTTTTATATGGGCCGGGCTTGGACAAAATTTTAGGCCCATTTTTTTGACCCAGCTCGGCCCGAGCCCAATGAACGGGCCTAAATTTTTAGTTGGGCCCAAACCGAACCCGGCCCGGCCCGGCCCATGTACACCTCTAGTCTTCATCCATGTCTAGCACAACAAAATCAACGGGAAAAATAAATTTATCAATTTTTACCAAGACGTCTTCGATAACTCCTCTAGGATATTTAATAGATCTATCAGCTAACTGAATACTCATCCTAGTGGGTTTTGGTTCCCCGAGATCTAGTCGTTTAAACATCTTATAAGGCATTAAATTAATCTGGTACCTAGATCACTAATGCTTTCTTAACATTTAAAGCGCCAATTAAACAAGGAATAGTAAAACTTCCTGGGTCTTTTAATTTGGTTGGCAACTTGTTTTGGAGGATGGCCGAACATTCTTCATTAAGCTCCACCATTGATATTTCTTCAAGCTTCCTTTTATTCGTCGGGAGTTCTTTCAAGAATTTCGCGACACGTCAACATTCGTGAAATGGCTTCGACAAAAGGTAGGTTAATATGTATTTGTTTAAAAAGCTCGAGAAACTTACCATATTGGGAGTCTAATCGTTCTTTCTTCAACCTTGCTGGATATGGGATCGGTGGTTTACTTTCTTTATGTACTGAAATTACATCCTCAATTCTCATATCCTTTGCTTTGTCATCTACGGGTGGCATTCTTTTCTCTGATTCGACTAGCTCCTTTCCACTTCTTAATGTAACTCCCTTTACCTGTTCTGTTTCTTTAGAGAAAACCGCTGATCGAATTTCGGAAACCATCTCAGTAAGTTGTTCAATTGACTTAAAAAGTTCCCCAACTTGACTCTCGATCGTTTTGATCGATGTTTGTTGATTATCTAATGTTGTCTCGGACTTTTGAAGCGGGCCTCTCTTGATGCCATGAATTTGTTCAGCGTCTCTTCAAGATTCGGCTTCTTTTCTTGCGAATAGGGCTGATTTTGGAAGGTTTGAGGAGGTTGTTGTCTCTGTTTTCCCTGATTTCCTTGTCCTCCCCACGAAAAATTTGGGTGGTTCTTCCAACCTGGATTATAGGTATTACTATATGGGTTATTATTAGATCTGAAATTGTTACCTATATAGTTCATCTGTTCGCTCTCTGTGCCCGATTGGTAGGGTGGGTACTCAGGATTCGCCACAGTTCCACTTGTGTCGCACTGCATGACTGGATGTACCTACGAAGAACACAAACTATCAATCTTCTTATTCATCAACTCTACCTGATTTGATAGCATGGTTACTGCGTCGAGGTTGTAAACTCCGGCTGTTTTTGTTGGCCTTGTTCTTGTAACTTGCCACTGATAGTTATTCAGCGACATCTCTTCAATAAACTCGTAGGCTGCCTCAGGAGTTCTATTATTCAGGGTTCCATTGGCGGCCGAGTCGATTAGTTGCCTCGTTGAGGGGTTTACATCGTTATAGAAAGTTTGGACTTGGAGCCACAATGATAAACCATGGTGTGGACACCTTCTCAAGAGATCCTTATATCTCTCCCATGCATCGTATAATGTCTCTAAATCCATCTGCACAAAGGAAGATATATCATTACGTAATTTGGCCGTTTTGGCCGGTGGGAAATATTTTAATAAAAAATTTTGGTCATTTGTTCCCATGTAGTGATTGACCCTCGTGGTAACGAAGTTTAACCACTTGTTTAGCTTTATTCTTTAATGAAAAGGGAAATAACCGAAGTCGTATGGCATCATCAGAAACGCCATTTATTTTGAAGGTATCACAGAACTCTAAAAAATTAGCTATATGAGCGTTTGGATCTTCGTCCTGTAAACCATCAAATTGAACAAACTGTTGAATCATTTGTATAGTGTTAGGCTTTAATTCAAAATTATTAGCAGCTATAGCAGGCCTAACAATACTAGATTTGGCTCCTGTTAATTGCGGTTTAGCATAATCAAACATAGTACGAGGAGCATTATTTTCTCCCACATCTTGTGGTGGAAGATTATTTTTGTCCATCCCTTCAGTAGGATTGGATCTGTCTTCTTGCTCTTCTTGGTAATTTAGGGCTCGCCTAATTTCTCTGCGTTTTCTCCGAGCGGTAGCTTCAATATCACTGTCGTATTCTAAAGGTCCTCTCGGGTTCCTTCTAGTCATAAACTAGAGGTACCTGCGAGGAAAAGAAAGAAAGAAAGTTTAGCAAATTTAAAATTAAAACTAAAAATAAAAAAATAAATTGCGAAAAATAAAAATAATGGCTAAAGTAATAAAAATAGAGTTTTCTTAATATTTTAGTTCCCCGGCAACGGCGCCAAAAACTTGATCGCTATGAATCTGAGCTTAAAAATTTATAAAAAGAATGATCGAACCTGGAAACTAACTCTGACAACGATTGAGGCAAGTGCACCTATCGAACAGTAGTATAGCTTAGGCAAGATCGGATTATCGAACCCAAAGGAATTAAAAGTACTAATACTAACTTTCTTTTTATTATTTAGCCTAAAATAAGTGAAGTTGTTTATTAATCTAAATTAATTAACTACTAAACTAAAGATTCTAAGACAAAGAAGAATGAATTTGGAAAATAACTTGGGAAAAACTCAGTTGATCTAGACGATACCATAGGAAGAATCCACCTAGACTTCACTTGTTATCTAACACTGAACCATACGATTTATTCACTTAGTTTGATCCGTAAGACTCCCTAACGTATATTAAACCCTCTCTCGAGGTGAATAACATCTAACCCTAGGTTAATTAGTGGACCTCTCATTCTCTTATAATAACCCCCTAGAATAGCAGTAAATCGATCTATGGATTCCCATATTAGGTTTCACCCTAATCCGACAAAATCTCATCACCCTATCTCTAGGCGTGCGATCAACTCCGCTTAATTATGTTGGATCTACTCTTAGGCAGGGTCTATTCCTCCTCCACCTAAGCACATTAAATTTGGATTAAGCTCCCATAATTAAGAACACACTAAGTATTTATCATATAATTCAAATAATCAAATAACAAGATTCATCATAGGTTTCATCTCTTCTGTATCAGAAGGGTTTAGTTCATAACAATAAAGGAAAACATCTCAAGAGAAAAGATAAAACAAAACATAAGAAATCCCTAAAACCCCCTAAAGGAATTGAAGAGGAGATCCTCAGTCTTGAGTATAATTCTGGCTTCTTGAGATGGATCAACTGGCTATCCCTGAGTGAATCCCCACAAATCTGCCTTCTCTAGCCTAGCACGACGCCCCTAGACGATGGCTTTGGGCTCCCCCTTTCAGGTCATACTTAGGGTGTATTTATAGGCTTTTGAAATACGTTTCTTTCTCCCTAAGTATCCTTTCTCGAATGAAATTGCTCTTTTCCACGGCAGAGGCACGGCCATGGCGCACGCCCGTGTAAATCGTGGTCAGGCCGTGTTCGGATTTCTTTAATGAGACACGACCGTGTGAGTCGGGGTTAGACCGTGTTCTAAATGATTGACTTAGCACGGTCGTGTGGGTCTAAGTCCAGGCCGTGTCGATTTCCTCTTTGGTCCGTTTTGATCCATTTTGAGCCCGTTTCTCGTTCTTTTTATCCTTGGGTGCTTTCCTGGGTATAAGACATGAAAAGAAAGGATTAAGAGCACCTTTTTACATAAATCAAAGGATAATTAAAATTTTATACATACATATAAACTATAATTCAAATTTCGTGTATATAATTAAATTAAATAAAAATTTATTTATAGAATATTTATCCCTTGAATTTTGTTTTCACCAGTGCACACGTTCATTACGCGTTGTTATATTCATGTGAAATAAACTCTAATATAAAACCAAATCTTTTAATATGTCTTTGTTGAAATTAGTGAATTTGAATAGTCATGATTTCTTTTTCATACATCCCTTATCAGTGTATGGATAGCTATCTCTCGAGCACAGGTTTAGGTTCGGCCTCAATGGAAAAATAAAATGGAGCACCTAACAACGTATCTTCACAGACCAAGAACTACGAGATCGCCCCTTTCGCTTTTGGATGAATTATCCTTTGATTTATGTAAAAAGGTGCTCTTAATCCTTTCTTTTCATGTCTTATACCCAGGAAAGCACCCAAGGATAAAAAAACGAGAAACAGGCTCAAAACGGATCAAAACGGACCAAAGAGGAAATCGACACGGCCTGGAATTGTACCCACACAGCCGTGCTAAGTCAATCATCTAGAACACGGTCTAACCTCGACTCACACGGTCGTATCTCATTAAAGAAATCCGAACACGGCCTGGCCACGATTTACACGGCCTGGCCTCTGCCGTGGAAAAGAGCAATTTCATTCGAGAAAGGATACTTAGGGAGAAAGAAACGTATTTCAAAAGCATACTAAATGTGGGCCTAGAATATGTTACTATTTTGGTTTATCATTTACGATCTTTATTGATATGTTTTAGATTAAATCATTGATAATTGTGCATTGATAATTAAATTTGAAGAATACTAGAGAATCAAGCATGATAAGTCTATTTTTCTGAATTAAAAATTTTCTAGGTTGTCGAACTGAGTTTAAATATTACTTTGAAGTTTAAAATTTACAAGGTTGATGTCAAAAATACCCATAATTTTTGTGAGATTTTGAGCCTTATAGAGCATATATTCATTTTCTTGCTCACTATTGATAATGAGTGTGTCAACACTGATTTGTTATTCTAGAACTTGCATCGATTATACATGTCGAGACCACTTTTTTTATTTGATATATAGAGATGATAAAGGCACCTAGGATCAAACCCACTTACTCCATTAAAAGCCTACCTTCACAAATTAACCCCTAGTGAACCCCTTTTAATCCTAACAACCCTTTTTATTAACATGACCGCTAATATTAACCTAGAAACCCTTTGTTTTTGTTATCACCATTCCTTTTGACTACCCTTATATCGAGATTTGATTTGATTAGTTGCCTAATTATAAATTTTAGAAATTTATCCCTTATTATGTATTTAGTTTGTTCTTAAAAAAAAATTAAAAGTATATTCATTATTCATCATTAGTTGTGATTAAATGAGCTTATACGCTTAAATTCCAAGTATCGAAGAAGAAGCTGGTATTATTGGTATTCTTAGTTTTCAATTGATGTAATTATTATTATTAGTTCATTAGTTCTTAGTTAGGTAATTTGTCAATTCAATCTCGATTCTAACCCTCTAATTCAGCCTTATTCCACACCTTAACCCTAGCCTCGTTACAACCCTAACAAAGACCTTTTGATTTGTGTTTCATCTCATATTTCAGTGGTGGAGATTTGCTTTTCATGCAAGCCTATAGGATTAACTTTTCATGTTCGACTTTTGAGTGCCTAAATTCTGAACCTTAAATACTTTGAGTGATTTGAGTGAATCTTTTGTGAGGATGTCAATCCTTGTCGATCTCAAATTAAAGGTAATTATTTAGATGAAGGGAAAACACCTATGTTTTGTGCTACAAAATATAAGGCTTATAGTGTTTGAATTTTTAGGATGCTTTGAGTTGAATTATCCATGTATAAATCATCTCTGAATTATGATGAGACACTATCAATAGGAATTATGAATTACAGGAAGTTCGTTTTAATTGTAAGTTGAGAATTTTGCTTGGGGACAAGCAAAAGCTTAAGTGTGGGGGTATTTGATAAACCAAAATAGTAACATATTCTAGGCCCACATTTAATATGCTTTTGGATGAATTATCCTTTGATTTATGTAATTTGGTGCTCTTAATCCTTTCTTTTCATGTCTTATACTCAGGAAAGCACCCAAGGATAAAAAGAACGAGAAACGGGCTCAAAACGGACCAAAGAGGAAATCGACACGGCCTGGACTTGGACCCACACGACCGTGCCAAGTCAATCATCTAGAACACGGTCTAAAACCTGACTCACACGGCCGTGTCTCATTAAAGAAATCCGAACACGGCCTGTCCACGATTTACACGGGCGTGCGCCATGGCCGTGCCTCTGCCGTGGAAAAGAGCAATTTCATTCGAGAAAGGATACTTAGGGAGAAAGAAACGTATTTCAAAAGCCTATAAATACACCCTAAGTATGACCTAAGAGGGGGAGCCCAAAGCCTAAGAAGGGTTTAGTTCATAACAATAAAGGAAAACATCTCAAGAGAAAAAGATAAAACAAAACATAAGAAATCCCTAAAACCCCCTGAAGGAATTGAAGAGGAGATCCTCCGTTTTGAGTAGAATTTCGGCTTCTCGAGATGAATCAACTGGCTATCCCTGAGTGAATCCCCACAAATCTGCCTTCTCTGGCCTAGCACGACGCCCCTAGACGATGGCTTTGGGCTCCCCTCGACAGAGGGTTTCTGCCGAACTCTCCGATTAAGTTGGCCCCTAGGGTGTTTATATAGGCTTTGAGATGTGTTACTTGGCCTCCAAGTACCCTAATTTGAGTGCAATTCCTAATTGGGGGTTTAATTAGACTTTGAAGTGTGTTTCTTTGCCTCCAAGCATCCAAATCCGAGTGAAATTGCTCTTTCCAGCGATAGGGACACGGCCATGCCACACGCCCGTGTGGATCGTGGCCAGGCCGTGCTCGAATTTTTTTAATGAGGCACGGCCGTATAAATCGTGGTCCAGGCCGTGTCAATTTTATGCTTTGGCCCATTTGTCCCGTTTAAAGCCCGTTTTGCGTTCTTTTCATCCCCTGGTGCTTTCCTGAGTATAAGACATGAAAAGAAAGGATTGAGAGCACCTTTTTACATAAATCAAGGGATAATTCATCCAAAAGCATACTAAATGTGGGCCTAGAATATGTTACTATTTCGGTTTATCAAATACCCCTACACTTAAGCTTTTGCTTGTCCTCAAGCAAAATTCTCAACTTACAATTAAAACGAACTTCCTATAATTCATAATAGTCATTGATAGTGTCTCATCATAATTCAGGGATAATTCATACATGGATAATTCAACTCAAAGTGTCCTAAAAATTCAAACACTATAAGCCTTATATTTTGTAGCGCAAAACATAGGTGTTTCCCTTCATCTAAATAATTACCTCTGATTCGAAATTGTCAAGGATTGACATCCTCACTAAAGATTCACTCAAATCATTCAAAGTGTTTAAGGTTTAAAATTTAGGCACTCAAAGGTCAAACATGAAGAGTTAATCCCATATGCTTGCATGAAAATCAAATCTCCACCACTGAAATATGAGATGAAACACAAATCAAAAGGTCTTTGTTAGGGTTGTAACGGGGCTAGGGTTAAGGTGTGGAATAAGGCTGAATTAGAGGGTTAGAATCGAGATTGAATTGACAAATTACCTAACTAAGAACTAACGAACTAATAATAATTACATCAATTGAAAACTAATAATACGAGCTTCTTCTTCGATATTTGCAATTTAAATGTATAAGCTCGTTTAATCACATAACTAATAATGAATATACTTCTTTTTTTAATTAAGAACAAACTAATAAATACATAACTGAAAATAAAAAACATAGTTAGGCTATTAATCAAATCAAATCTCGATATAAGGGTAGTCAAAAGGAATGGTGATAACAAAAACAAAGGGTTGTGGGTTAATATTGGCGGTTATGTCAATAAAAAGGGTTGTTAGGATTAAAAGGGGTTCACTAGGGGTTAATTATGAAGGTAGGCTTTTTATGGAGTAAGTGGGTTAAATCCTAGGTGCCTTTATCATCTCTGTATATCAAATCAAAGATGTGGTCTCGACATGTATAATCGATGCAAGTTCTAGAATAACAAATCAGTATTGACATACTCATAATTAATAAAGTGAGCAAGAAAAAGAATTTATGCTCTATAAGGCTCAAAATCTCACAAAAATTATGGGTATTTTGACGTCAACCTCGTAAATTTCAAACTTCAAAGTAATATTTAAATTCAGGTAGACATCCTAGAAAATTTTTAATTTAGAAAAATAGACTTATTATGCTTGATTCTCTAGTATTCTTAGAATTTAATCATTAATGCACAATAATCAATGACTTAATCTAAAACATATCAATAAAAATCATAAATCCTCAGAAATTTCATCCTAATTAGTAATATGAGGAAATTACTTTCAAACAAGACTAAATTCAGGGATTTGAGAATAATGAAAAAAATTAGGCACGTCTAAGATTCACCCCCCACACTTAAGATGTACATTGCCCTCAATGTACAAAGATAGATAATATCAAAATAATCATAAAATCGTAAGATAGGGAGAGAAGTGAAACTTCCTGAATTTTGGATGAAGCCAATGAAAAGAAACTGGATAGGATTGGAGGTGAACGTGGGAAAGCGTCTCGAACTGTTTGAGTCCTCGAAGTAGCCATCCTAATTTTATTGTACCCTAAGCTAAATCTAAATGGAATGAATAATAAGAAGAAAATAATAAAGAAAATTAAAAAAATTAAAAAAATAAAAATAAAAATAAAAATAAAAGTAAATAATGGAAAATGAAAAAAAGAAAAACAACTGGAAAAGAAAAAGGAAGAAGGGGGTTAAATAAAAATTATGGATCTGGTGGTTGCCCCCGCCCTTGTACCTTCCTGTGGTGGTCACACGGCCATGGCCACGGCCGTGTGTAAGGCCGTGTGGTCTGGAAATCTGCACTTTGGTTAGTTTATAGTTAGGTGCTAAAAAGGGAAAATAAAAGTAAGAGAAGAAAAAAAATGTAAAAATTAATGGGGTTAGTGCTCGGGGTGCCTCCCGAGAAGCGCTTGTTTATAGTCTTAAGCTAGACTTTACCTCTCATTCGTATGGTCAAGGTGGTTTGAGGAGGTGAAAATCCTTTCTCATGCGATCAATTCGGTTTTTGATAAATAGTTTAAGTCGAGTAATGTTTACCTCAAAAGTGTTGAATTTAGGATTGCTTACCTCGACTGGCCCGTATAGGAAGACATTAAGTACCTCAAAAGTGATTTCTTCATTTGTCTTGAGGTCTGAATTGGCGACTCGAGGGTCTTCCTTATTCAACAATACCTGATCCCCTATTTTGAATTGATTTGTTGTTCCTATCAGCTCGTCTGGGGTTTCCTTTGGTTTTACTTCGTGTATTCCTAGTTTCTCTTTAAAGTGTGTTTTCCACTTGTCTAATTCATCGACCTGAAGCCTTAGTTCTTCATGAATTATTTCTTTATGGGTACGAGGTCTAAGATCTAGCTCAGCTAGGTGATTTCGTGATGTTTCCTGTAAAGAAGGTTGAACCAAATGGTTATCAATAGAATTAACGTTAGTACCTTTATTACTCGATGTCCTAGCTGAGTCAAGAGCTTGAAGAGTGATTGTTTCATCGTCTACACGAAGTGTGAGTTCACTGACTTCTTCCTCTGTGTGGTCTTTCTTTATTGCATCGGGATATGGCACACGAGGTTGGTACTCTGTAATTGCCAGTTTTGGTATATCATGGCACACTTCAACCTTACCTTCACTTACCACAGGTTCTTCCCTTGAGTTTGGTTCGTCTAACCCTTCACCATCGTAAATGGCTTGATTTTGCTCATTCGGGTTAGTTTCAGTATTGCTTGGCAAGCTTCCTTGTGGTAGTTCTGAGATCAGCTTAGCAAGTTGTATAACTGACTTAGTAAGTTCCCCAACTGACTCAGTAAGTTCCCCAACTTGGCTCTCGATCCCTTTGATCGATGCTTGTTGGTCATTAAGTGTTGTCTCATTTTTTTAGAGACGGTTATCTGTAGATGCCATGAATTTTGTCAGCATCTCTTCAAGGTTCGACTCCTCTTCCTGTTGGTAAGGTGGTTGTTGAAAGTTTGGAGAAAGTTCCGGTCTTTGGCTACTTTGATCATCCCACGAGAAATTGGAATGGTACCTCCAACCTGCATTATAAGTGTTATCATAAAAATTATTTTGAGGTCTAGAATAATTACCCATATAGTGGACTTGTTCGTTCTCCATGCCATATCCGTAGGGTGGGTACTCAGGATTCGCCATGCCCCCTAGATTTGATTCATATTGCATTATTGGGTGTACGTCGAGGTTGAAGACACTGGCTGCTTTAGTAGGAATTGTCCTCATCGCTTGCCACTGATAATTATTCAGTGCCATTGTCTCTATAGACTAAAATTATCTACCAAAAGAAAAATAGAAGAAAAATTAGCAAAGTAAAAGAAATAATAATAATAAATAAAAATAAATTCCAGAAAATAAAAATAATGGCTAAAATAATAAAAATAGAGCTTTCTTAATATTTTAGTTCCCCGACAACGGCGCCAAAAACTTGATCGCTGTGAATCAGAGCTTTAAAATTTATAAAAAGAATGATCGAACCTGGAAACTAACTCTGACAACGATTGAGGCAAGTGCACCTATCGAACAGTAGTATAGCTTAGGGGCGTCGTCTAGGGGCGTCGTGCTAGGCCAGAGAAAGCAGATTTGTGGGGGATAGCCAGTTGATTTATGTCGAGAAGCCGAAATTCTACTCAAGACGGAGGATCTCCTCTTCAATTCCTTCAGGGGGTTTTAGGGATTTCTTATGTTTTTTTTTATCTTTTCTCTTGAGATGTTTTCCTTTATTGTTATGAACTAAACCCTTGAGATACCGAAGAGGATGAAACCTATGATGAATCTTGTTATTGTTTTCTGAATTATATGATAAATACTTAGTTTGTTCTTAATTATGTGAGCTTAATCCAAATTTAATGTGCTTAGGTGGAGGAGGAATAGACCACGCCAAGAGTAGATCCAACATAATTAAGCGGAGTTGATCGCACGCCTAGAGATAGGGTGACGAAATTTTTCCGGATTAGGGTGAAACCTAATATGGGAATCCACAGATCGATTTCATCGCTATTCTAGGTGATTATTATAAGAGAACGAGAGTTCCACTAATTAACCTAGGGTTAGCGTTATTCGCCTCGAGAGAGGGTTTAATATACGTTAGGAGTCTTACGGATCAAACTAAGTGAATAAATCGTATGGTTCAAGGTGTTAGATAACAAGTGAAGTCTAGGTGGATTCTTCCTAGGTATCGTCTAAATCAACCGAGTTTTTCCCAAGTTATTTTCCAAATTCATTCTTCTTTGTCTTAGAGTCTTTAGTTTAGTAGTTAATTAATTTAGATTAATAAACAACTTCACTTATTTTAGGCTAAATAATAAAAGAAAGTCAGTATTAGTACTTTTATTTCCTTTGGGTTTGATAATCCGGTCTTGCCTAAACTATACTACTGTTCGATAGGTGCACTTGCCTCAATCGTTGTCAGAGTTAGTTTTCAGGTTCGATCATTCTTTTTATAAATTTTAAAGCTCTGATTCACAGCGATCAAGCCTGGACTGGTAATCTCGCTGTAAGGATGAGGTTCGCGGGAGTGTGCTCTCTGGAAAAAGGGTATACCCATATGTGTACGAATTGACGGACCCGGGATTGTACACTATAAGTGTACTACTGAAAATCCATCAAAATTTCAAGAAATTCAACGGGATAAATATAGAAAATGACATGTACTTGAAATCATGAAATTAAACTTGAAATATATAGAAGTGATAATTATTTGATTTATTGAAATATGACATGGAAAATACATGTATGTGAAACTTGCCTGATAATTATGCATATTCAAGATTATGAACTACTACTGGAATAAATATACACTAAACTCATGAAAATGATGGTACATGAAATATTGTCATAATGAATTGAATAATTTATACTTATGAAGAAACAGTAAGAGAATGATATGTATCATGACATGTAAATATGAGACTATCTTTGATACGTTGATACAAGAAAAATTATGTATATTAGGACAAGTAATAAATTCAAGTGAGACATGTCGAGAAAATAAGTTTGTCAATATTAAAGTACGCTAACCAATGTAGGAAAATTTTAGGATTTTGCGAAAAATTCCCTATGATCCCGGTTGGTTCCTAATGTATGTTTTGGGCTTCGAGGCCCAATAGAGGGACATTATGATTAATTTCAGAATATGAATAATACATGACTCGTAATTATTCGAAAATGTTCAGTAAACTCTGGTAATGCCTCGTACCCTATTCTGGCAACGGATACGGGTAGGGGGTGTTACAAAAAGACTCCACAAGAGGTATGGTCTGTTAATCTTGCTAGTTATTCTGATTTAAAGATCTTTGGGTGTCCTGCGTATGCTCATGTTGATAATAGAAAATTGGAACCGAGATCCATTAAATATGTTTTTCTTGGTTATAAAGCTGGTGTAAAAGGGTATAAGTTATGGTGTCCTGAAAATAGAAAAGTTGTGACTAGCAGAGATGTTATTTTTGATGAAACTGCTATGCTACCTAACTTATCTCTTAAAGACTCTTCCAATAAAGAAAATCAAAAGCAGGTGGAGCATCAGATTAATACAGAGTCGACTCCTCAAGCCAGTACAAAAATTGAGAAAAGAGTTGCTTCTTCACCACAATACTCTATTGCCAAAAACAGAACTAGAAGAGAAATTATACCTCCAAAGAAGTATGCCGACGCTGATCTAGTTGCTTATGCTTTAAATGTGGTGAAGATATAGATGCAAACCAAGAGTCATGTCTAATTATTCGAGCGGTTTGAATGTGAAGACTCGAAAAGTGGATGTTTGCTATGCAAGAGGAGATGGAATCACTCCACAAAAACAGAACATGGGATCTTGTGAAACTTCCTAAAGGTAAAAAAGGTTGTTCGCTATAAATGGGTGTTTAAAAAGAAAGAAGGGACTCCAGAAGTTGAAGAACCCAGATATAAAGTAAGGCTTGTTGCAAAGGGTTACAGTCAAATTCCAGGAGTGGACTTCACAGATGTGTTCTCCCCAGTTGTGAAGTATAGTTCGATTCGAGCTTTGCTTGGTATTGTGGCCATGCATGATTTGGAGCTTGAGCAGTTAGATGTAAAAACTGCATTTTTGCATGGAGAACTTGAGGAAGATATTTACATGCAACAACCAGAGGGTTTTACAGTCTCAGAAAAAGAGGATTATGTTTGCTTGCTGAAAAAGTCCCTTTACGGTTTGAACAGTCACCAAGACAGTGGTACAAGAGATTTGACTCCTTTATGACTTCTCATGATTTTAAAAGAAGTAGTTTTGACAGCTGTGTTTACTTTAAGAAAAACAGTGATGGTTCTTTTGTGTGTCTACTTCTTTATGTTGATGACATGTTGATAGCAGCAAAAGATAAAGGAGTAATAAGAAAGGTCAAAGCCCAACTAAGTGAAGAATTTGAGATGAAAGATTTGGGACCAGCAAAGAAGATACTTGGTATGGAGATTCTCAGAGATAGAAAAGCAAGTAAATTGTACCTAAGTCAGAAGGGGTACATTGAGAAAGTTCTTTCTTGAGTTCAATATGCAGAGTGCTAAGCTGTTAGTACTCCTTTAGCACCCATTTCGGACTTTCATCGGCTTTGTCTCCACAATCGGATGATGAGATTGAGTACATGTCACATGTTCCATACTCTAGTGCAAATGGGATCTCTCATGTATGTTATGGTTTGTTCACGTCCCGATTTATCATATGCGATCAATGCAGCTTAGAAGATACATGGCGAATCTCGGTAAAGAACATTGGAAAGCGATTGGTGGATTTTAAGATACTTACGAGATACTACGATGTTTGCTTACGAGTTTGGAAGAACTAGAGATGAATTCATTGGGTATGTTGATGCCGATTTTCTTTGGAGACCTTGATAGAAGAAGATCTCTCACCGGGTTATGTCTTTACAATCGGAGGTTGTGTAATCAGCTTGAAAGCTACTTTGCAAACTCTGATCGCTTTGTCTACCATCAAGCCGAGTACATGGCAATAATCGAGGCTTGTAAAGAAGCTATTTGGTTGAAGGGACTCTTTAGTGAGCTCAATAAAGACCTTCAAATCAGCCATGATATTTTGTGATGATCAGAGTGCCATCTTCCTTACAAAAGATCAAATGTTTCATGAGAGAACAAAACACATTGATGTTCGGTATCATTTTGTTCGTGATATTATTGCTCGTGGTGATATTGTTGTGAGAAAAATTAGTACTCATGAAAATCCTGCAGATATGATGACTAAGTCACTTCCTATAACCAAGTTTGAGCATTGCTTAGACTTGGTTGGTGTTCATTGTTGAAGTTAAACCCTTAAGGGGTTTTATGGAAGAGGTGGGTGTAACACCCCTAACCCGTATCCGTCGTCAGATTAGGGTTACGAGGCGTTAACAGTCATAACACAGTTTACACAGATATTCATTACATTTCACAACTCAAAATTCAATCACATCAATGTTTAAAACTTAATCAAATATCAAGTCTTAAAAAAATCATAATTTCATAATCAAATCATAATCCAGCATCTATCAAACCATATTATTATATAGCTTCTGCACAAGTACAAATTTAAACATCAAACCAACCATACTTTACTACTAAATTTTTCATTCATTTATACGACATTGGTGATATAAAAACATGACCAAACATGCTTTAGATACCATTATACCATGCACATATTTTTCATAATGTCAAAACCATATCTAAACATAGTTACCAAATCAATATCAACTTATTTATTTAATCAATTCCTGACTATATCGATTCACATGTTATGTGCATTAATCTATGATAAATTAACCACACGGCATACTAACCATACATACACATACACTCACTTATACAAGCATCATTTCAAGACTAAATAAACTTCTTCTTTTGACACAAATATATGCGCATATGACCATATTGATTTAAACCATATTGAGCACAAATAATACTAAAAGTACACCCAATTCACATTCTTAAAAATACATACTCATAACCAATCACTAAATTATTATTATGAGTCAAATACTTTAATCGAAAATACATATATTCATTATTCACCATTTCTAGACCATCTCACCAATGCAAGCATACCATTTCAAATTGACTCAAAGTAACTATATCAAATTGACAAATATCCATAGTATAGCATAATCTACACGTACTAATACAACCAATTCCATTATTAACATTTAACTAAACATTTAACTACATGATTAAATCACCATTGCCGAAACACAAATTAGATAAAATCCATCATCTATATTTACAATTTAAGCTAATGCATGACTGAAGAATCATTATCATTAGCATCATAAACGATCCACAACCAAAACATATCCATCAACCATATTTCAAGTTACCACACATATATATCATGATCAAAATTATTTAAACATCTAAACATTAACTTTAAGAACAAGCCATTTTCGCATGGCTATTTACAAAGACAAAATTCATCGATCCAAAACATAATCCAGTCTATACATGCCACAATTTCGAACATAGACTTTTAAAAGTACCGAAGGTTGACGATAGTATGGATGACTTCGATGACGATCCCCGAGCTCGTAACTTACAACCAAAATCTATAAAACAGAATAACAAAACACACAGAGTAAGCTAACTTAGCTTAGTAAGTCATAAGCAATTTAACATTCATAATAATAATAATCAAAACATTAAAGACAAACCAAATCATAACATTAATGTTGTACATTATCTCAATCATATCATCTCATATTTTATTTATAACTATTATCTCAAATATGCTTACATTCAAACATATATACTCATGAATCAAACTCAACTTTATAAGCCAACATCACTCATTTGGTCGATTATAGAAAATCAAATATAATATCACAAATATGCATATCTATATGGTCGAATATGTAAGATCAAAATTTAACATCACCTATGTACTTACTTATTTTGCCGAATATACAAATTCAATTATAATATCACATTTGTGCTTACCTTCATGGCCGAATATTCAAGATCCAATATAACATCACATATGTACATACCTATGTGGCCGAATATATGCAAGATCGTTTAGCTCAATTTTAACTTGCTCAATTCCCACAACAACTTGAAATCTTATAAGCATAGGCTTGAAAATAAATCACCGGTATAAAACCTGCTAGGCATAAGCCTGAATCACACACCCAAGACAAGGCCCGCTAGACTCAAAGTCCGATATTATTCACCGGCAATAAGCCTGCTAGGCACGAAGCTCGATTAATTTCACCAGCTCAAAGCTTGCTAGGCCCAAAGCCCGAATAACGATACTATAAAGCTGTCTCAGACACATTTCATATATCGAAACTTTTATACACTTCATAATCTTTGTACGAATTTTCAAACATCATTTCTCAATCGAATTAAACTTAATTATAATAAAGTCTATGTTTATTCACATTCGGCTACTCAATATTAATGCTACAAAATTTCCAAATCAGCATATACTAAGTTACATACATAATTTACAATGTTTTATTGCTTAAAGACTTACCTCGGATATCGACGGACGACAAAAATCGGCTATTCAACTATTTTCGTTTTTCCCCGATCCAAGTCCAATTTCTTTGGTTCTTGATCTAAACATGTTCAAATTAAGCTCATTCAAACACATTTTCATTCAATTTAGTCCAAAAACACATAAATGGGCAAATTACCATTTTGCCCCTAACATTTCATACTTTTAACAATTTAGTCCTATTTGCACAAAACACAAAATACACAAAATTTGACTATACACCTTAAGGGCCGAATGTTCCTAGTCCTCATAAAAGTCCATACATTTCATTTATTTTACATTTTAGTCCCTAAAAAATTTGTTTTTGCAATTTGGTCCAACATACTCAATTTCATCAAAAATTCAAAGACAAAACTTGTTAATCTAATACATATATATCATATTTCACCATTAAACAACATAAACAACAAGCTATCATCAATGGCTCAACTCAAAATATTCATCAAAATCAAAAATTAAAACATGGGTCTTGAAGATTTCTAAGCAACGATCTCAAAAACGTAAAAATTATCAAAAAACCGAGCTAGTTACATACCTTAATCAACCTTGACAATGGCCGAATACCTAGCTTATGTTTCCTCTTTTTTTCTTTTCTTTGTTTCGGTCACAACAAGATGAAAAGAATGGTTTTTCTCTTTCCTTTTATGTTTTATTATAAATTAATATAATATGTTATTAATAATTATAACTTTTATAACATATAAATATATATACTAAAGTCATTTATCATTCAACATGCCGTCCACTATTTATAAAAGGGACTAATTACAACACAAATCCTCCATATTAAAAAGACATCAACAATTAAGCATTTTTACAACTAACCATCATATTTTTCTTTTACGCGATTAAGTCTTTTTTATTTAATCGGACACTCAAACAACAAAATTAAAATACAAAAATTTAACACAAACAAATTCACACATAATAAACACACAAAATAAATTTTAAAATATTTTTCGGACTCAGATTTGTGGTCCCGAAACCACTATTTCGATTAGGGTCTAAATCAGACTGTTACAGTGGGGAACTTGTTCGTTGAGAGTGCGCGATGAAGAACTTGTTCGTTGAGAATTCGTGTCAAGGTAGAGATTGTTAGAATTAAGTGACCCGAATCCTTATTTAAATAAAATACAATGATAAAATAAAAGAAAAGAAAAATCCCTATAGAACTACACTTCTTTTATTTTATTTTAAATAAGATTTTTTAAACCTTATTAAACTCCATATATTTGATATTGATTAGAATAACGTGTTTCAATCTTACTACACTCCTATTAGAATATGGTTTTACAAGCCTATAAATAAACATAGTCTATTTCTCTTGTAATGATTCGAATTCGACATAGTAAATTTTCTTCTCCTCTGCCCGTAGTTTTTTTCCCAAAAGAGTTTCCACGTAAAATCTGTGTGTTCTTTAATTTTTATTTCTCTTTTATTTGTGATATATTGTCGTTACCGACCTTATATTTTTCACACAAACAAAAGAAACAACAAAGTAGCAAACCGTTGTTTGTTTAAGAATGTACACTGAAAAGTGAACTTTATTACAAGAAGATTCTAAAACACACTTTATTCAGTAGAATTGCAGAACAAAAAGACAGTAGTGGAGTCGATAAAGTAGCGAGCAATCAGCCTTAAGAGTTAGAGAGCCTTAAGCATATCTTTAGCGCTGGAAACTTTGAACTGCCCATCCGATTCCACGTTAGCAACTTTCACCTTAAGATCATCAAGCAACAAAGCAAACCTTTGTGATCGAATCCCAAAACCTCTGTCCGACACGTCAAGCTCGAGCCCTAGTGTTTTTACGTAAGCACCTGAGCTATCAGACAAGAACTTTACGTGCTTGTTTTCGGGATATGACTTGCCCCATGCCCTCATCACATATGGGTCATTAACTGCAACAGAAACCCCAAAATTCGTTGCCTGTTTTCCGTAATAATCAATGTCTAATTTGTTTGGTCGTAAAATTTATGATCAATGTTTGTTTTAAATTAACGCCTGTTTCAATTTTAAAAGGAATAAAACAAGTAGTGGAAAGTTAGCAAGTTGATTATTACCACTGATGACGATAATCTCACTAATGCCTTTTGACTTGAGCTCCTCTGCCTTTTCAATGAAACCTGGTACATGTTTCAAGCTGCTCGGGAATTGGAAAACAATTAGACAACATATATGCGATTTAAGGACCCATCTATAAAGTTTTCTAATCAAATAACAGTGAAAATAATATTTGAAAGGCCTTATATCTATTGTAATTGTGAACTTAATAATATATCTACAACATTAAGAAAATTAAAATCCCAAAGTAACGATTATAAAATATACATAAATGGTAGGATCATTATTTAAACAGGTGGGTGACAATACCAATAAAGACCTTGTTTTAAAAGCGAATAATTTGGCAGCTCGTTTTACCTGCATGTGGGGGTAAAAGCACCGGGAACTCCACAGAGAATGACCTGCTTAGCGGCAGCAAGGGAGTGTACGGACACGTTTAGAATCTGATGGGCCTCATCAGCATATGAGAGAGTACCATCGGGAATCGTGTCACCGACCGCAATACAAGCCATTTACTTTTGTGGATTTTTTTTTTTCGTTATGGATTCGTTGGTGGGGTGAGAGAAGAGGGTTAAGTTTTGCATGTTTACCTATTATCAGTATCCATATATATAGGTCGAGGAGGGATGTTTGTTGGAAGGACAGAATCAATGGTGGTACCAGCTTAGTATAAGGACAATGAAATGTGGACTTTTGCTTACGGTTGGCTCGATAGAGATGGTGGGGGACCAATTTCTCACTTTTAACTCTTATGATCCATTTTCTTATTGTTTTGATTAAAGTGAGAATATAGATTTCAGTATAGTTGGCAAAAGTTAATTATGCGCATGTTGAGATCTTCAATCTCATCATACTGTTTATGCTTTATAATTTAATTCTATTTTGTAAGTCTTCGGATATGTTTTTGTAATATAAAAAAATGGAAGATGCAAAAAAGAAATAAAATGAACATATGGTGCCAGGATGTAGTCCATTTATTCTATAGACAATGGGGTTCTTGCTAAGTAAATGGTCCATCATCAAAGATGTCATGGCAGCAGCAAACAATCTTGGTAGTGTCAATAATTGAGGTTTTCAAGGACTCTTCTGGTTTTGCGAACAGAAAACAGACACCACCTATCAATAAGTTTCGTGCTACTAAATATTTGGATTTGTTCATTGCAACGTGTACCTCCCATTTTCAAATGATTCGAAGGGACCATTATTGACGACTGTATTTGAATGTTGCAGAGCAAAGAAGAAATTATAATAGTACAACGACAATAAATACTCCAAGAAAAAAAAAACCCAATAATGTAAATAATTGTACTATTTCCTATCAAATTAAGCTGTCACGAAAGTCAACAACATATATACAAAATGCTTTCCCAGAGTGATGTTTACGAAACATACATACATTGATATATAGGCAAATAAACAAGAAAGGCAAATGTAGTTTTAATAAATTTAGGCATCAAGCAGCTGAAACCACTATTGGAAGGTAAACTTCAGACTCAGATCAACCCACTATTTACTGCAATATTAAAGCAGTGTGATAAAGATACAATGTGAAAAGAGGGTAAAGAATGATATATATGACACAGATTTTGGAGAAGAAATTCACACAAGTAAATGATATGCATAAAAGATGTTATATGGTTTCAAAAACTATATTTCCTACTCACTAAACACCAAACTATATTTTATATGTAGACAAATTTTGAACTGCAACAGTCATTCCAAAGCACTCATCAAGCTAACAAATATAAGGGCTTTTTCCGATCAGTGTAATCTTCTACAATCTTCAACCCATTTCACTTCAGGTTTTAACCTTGGTCCCTATATTAGACAAATCATCTTCCTGCCATCGATTTAACTTTTGTTGCTTGTCGACCCGTCGGTCCATAAGCCCAGGCACAGAGGAAGTAATAGAACAGATTGATGAAACTCAATACGGCAAGAACCCAATAGTAGTTGTCGATGCGACCTTTGTTTATGTTGCTCGAAACCCAACTCTCTTTACCGCCTTTTGAAGTAATATCGTCGATGATGCTCACAACAACACTAGCTAGCACATTTGCCACAGCCAATCCGAGTCCAAAGAGGGCAGCGGCAATGCTTGACATACTCTTGGGTAACTCGGAATAGAAGAACTCTGTCTGCCCTATTGCAGTGAAGGCCTCAGCAAAACCATTCAGGCAAAACTGTGGCACAAGCCACATAGCAGACATTTTCACAACTGCAGTAGGGTTGTTTTGAAACCCGGATCGAATTGCTTCCTTTCGTCGTGCGTTCTCGACAATGGCTGAAACTACCATAGCAATGCAGGTAAGAAAGAGTCCAATTCCCATCCTTAGTTTGACACCAATGCGTACTGGTTTACCCTTGATCTTTGATGCCATGGGGAGGATCGCACGATCATAGAAAATAACCCATAGTGCAAGGGAGATGATGTTGAACATTCCATAAGAGCCTGCTGGAATCTGAAACTTTTTTGTAAGGTGTCTGTCCATAGAGCTAGCTTGAAGCACGGGAAATGAGTTTTGGCTTAAATTTATGGACATTATGATCCCAGTAGACCACAATGGTAAGACCTTAATTAGCGCTTTTAGCTCTTCCACTTGCTCTACCGTGCAAAGACTCCATGGATTTGCGGCTGAGCCATCCAGAGCAATGTCTTGTTCGGGGTTTTTGATGATGCAAGCTTTGTTTAAAAATCTAAGAGCAGGGCAGCAACATGGTAAATAAAACATGTCAGTCAAAAAATTCAAGAACGACATTTAAATGGTGAAGGATACTGCAATTATTGTTCGTACCTTAATTTGTCAGTTGGTGCAACAACGTTAGAATCCCTTTTATGATGGTAACTTAAAGTTGAGTTTGGAAGTGGAAATGTCAGATTTCGGTTTTTATAAGCAACGATGATTACTTGAACAAAGCCAGTAAGCAAGCTCTTGCTTGCCTGCTGCTTAAGATAGAAGGGAGAAGCAAGGAAAAACACAAGAGCGGAGAGCAACATTAAGATTGCTGGAACTCCAAAGCCTACTCTATATCCAAAATGATCTTGAATATAAACAATACCCGTCAATGCAATTAAAACAGATATAGCTGCAGATGCATAATACCAGCCAAAGAAGCTCTCCAAGACCCTGACATTTTTCGGATTATCTCTTCGGTCCAATTGGTCAGCCCCAAATGCCAAGGAGCATGGTCTAACACCACCAGCTCCAAGGGAAATGAGAACAAATGAGAAGAATAATAGAGTCATCTGCGCCGATGTTGGAGAACTGCAGGTCTGTGTCATTAGGTCGCAGGGTGGAGGCTTTGACTGTGGAACCATGACTGTTAACCATAAAAGTATCATCCCCTATAAAATTCGAGGTCAGGATTATTCTCATGAAAATGCATAATAAAGCATTGGAGGGAATTCATGATAGTGTATTGGAGATGTGGAATAATATGCTTGAACATATCTAACTCTAGGAATTCTATCAAAAAGATTGAGATCACGATATATTTAACCAAAACGAATTAAAGATAATACAAAATGGAAAAATATTGTCCTTTTGAATTTAAGAATTAGGAAGATTTAATTAACGGACCACAACTCCATTAACAAATTGTTTCTAAAAGAACTTTAAGTGTAAACTAGCACTATTTCATTTTGGCCCCAATAGAGAACCTAATCATATGATTCAGAAGCCAAGTTACTCACCCCCCAACTCTCGAATAGGATTGCACCAAGTGAGCAGGCTGGACCAGTGTTGAAAAACGCTCTACATACAGATTTTTCTTCTGTAAACTAATAATAGAGTAAGATGATGAAAAAGTAAAACTGGTCCAGTGCTGATAACCATAAAATGTCTCTATTACTTTTCGCTTTGGTAAAAGTGTTGTCAGAGCTGGTATCGGGGTTTACCAGTAGAAACTTGGTAGCATTTTTGTCAAACCTTGCACCAGTGTTCCAAGGCGTAATACAGATCAACTAAAGCGCCTAGCTAATTACACTCCCAAGTCCTTAAGCAAGACGCTTTGATAAGACTCGCACCATTTTTGTGCCTACATGCACTCTTAAGGGTGACAGCCTTTAGAAATCATGCTCAACTTAAGCGTCCCTTTATATTAGTAATTTTTGTTAGTGTATATGACTATTTATGTTGTTATGGTTTTAGTAAAGGAAAGGGGACAATGCAAAGTCTGTCCACATCGGGAGTAAGGAAAAATAATGGGCATGAACAGGACCATGCACAAGTTTCTTTTTTGAAAATATAAGTGAAGGAAACATTGAGCTAGACAGTGATTATGAGTTCTAGTAAATTATAAAGATAGTTTTGATCATCAATACTTTCTACAAAGAAACTTCTTAAATTCCTCCCAATTTCACTCCCCATAGACACAAGTACTTGAACAAATTATAGTGTTTGTTCAAATTATTTGGTCATAATGTTTGAAAAAAAAGGGAACTTGGTAAAAAAAAAAGGGGCATTAATTTGGTCTAGTCCAGACCCAATAGCCAACAAAATCCACCCACCACAACCACCAAATTTTTAGCTGGAGTGGCAGATATTTAGACCTGATATATATGAACAAGAAACTGAATAAGTGGGGAGAGAGAGAGGGGTGTAGTCTCCTCGGTCCTCACTCATTTATTTAGCACCAGGCTTTATCCCCAATAATGATAAACTGATAGCAGTACCTCCAGAGCCCCAAAAAAAAAAAGGTCAGTTGTTTCCTATATTCACGTGGGCTGCCGGGACAAATCCTTTGTGACAGGCGCTAACTTAGCAAAT
Organism: Gossypium sturtianum; assembly: GCA_025698515.1. Lineage (NCBI taxonomy): Eukaryota > Viridiplantae > Streptophyta > Magnoliopsida > Malvales > Malvaceae > Gossypium > Gossypium sturtianum. The sequence goes on along the minus strand of CM046955.1, from coordinate 159,809,518 downwards.
GGAATAAAATAAAACATGATCCCAAGGGACATTCTTCCTTAAGCTAAAGCTGGCCATTATCTCCTAATTAATTAATATTTGTTTTAGTTGTTGTCAACATCTATAAATTATTGGTTATTTCACTTACAAGTTAGTCTTCCAACTAGACTACACATGGAAACAATGACCATTAAGAAGAAAATCATACGACTATATCTCAAGAAACAATGAAACATCATATATAAAACTTGGGAGAAAATAAAATGTTACCAAGAGACTGCAAATGGAGCCCAAGCCGATGGTTAGGAATCGACCCAGATATGAATCAGCGACGAAAGCACCCAATATAGGGGTGAAATTGGTAGCAGCTTGCCAGAAAAAGAGAATATTGGTGCCTTTAGCAACTCCCATGTGATAATCTTTAATCAGGTACAGTATCATGTTGGGAACCAGCCCATAGCTCGCCACCTTCTCAAATGATTCATTCGCTGCATTTCAACAGGGAAAACCCATCATTTAAGTGTTCCAGAATCACCATGAAAACTCATCTAACACTAGAGTAGAAGTATCTGATGTGGATGCTAAGCTTTTTGCATGAACCAGAAAAAGTAAAGACATGCCACAATTTGCCGCTTTAGTAAACACCCGACAAACAAAGGGTGAAAACAAATGCAAAAGCTAAAAGATGATACACCAGAGACCTGGTGAAAACCTCGTACAAACACTTATGCAACACAATGCAAAAAGAAATTATGAGTGGAATATTAATGCATTGTACCTATTATGAAAGGCATGGTAATGAGGCCACCCTTGCTGTGTGTTTCAGGCATTTCTTCGTGAGACATTTCCCTTTGATTTGAAGAGTCCTCCATTTTAGTATCTTCCATAGTTGAAGTGTAGCTTTGCTGCTTGTAAAACAGGGAAAGAGCGGAGATGGAGGAAGAGGATGAAATAATGAAGTTTCAAGTTTTGAAGGTCTCCAAGTTGTGGGTTTTTAAACCAAGAAAAAAGGAAGAGGTGATTGCGTGTAACATCTGATAAATAAATCAGAAGGGCACTTTCACCCAAAAAAAAAATTATATAAAAAAAAAGTATATAGTAAAATAATTGCGGAATAGACATACCATGATCTTAACACCTTTTCTTGCTGGTTACATCAATCTTTAGCTTTCTCTTTATTTATTTATTTATCTATTTTTAAGAAATTCTTCTCTCTTTTATCTTTGCTATAAATAAAGTACAAAAATATGATGCCCGGGATATGGTGCAGCATGTTACACTGTAATAGGATGGTCCACAAGCCCTTTTGCTCTACTTGCTCCAATCACATGTCAGTATCACTGTTAGATTTGATAATTCGGCTCAACATATTGTTGTATTTTATATGCATTTTTTAGATATAAATTATTAAATATGTTTAATTGTACTTAATAATTTATAATTGATGTATTAAATATATCATGCTGACTGTATGCTAATGTATCTTAGTTTTAATGTCACAAATATAATTTGGATTCGAATCATATTATTGTTAAGACTTTATTTTTTTCTTATAATTCATAAAAAAATAATAATAATAATAATCCTCTAAAGAGAATATTAACTTAACATAGTTTTCGATTAAAGATTTTGATGGATTAAATTATCCAAAGCAATTTAACTGATATTAATGCAACAGTACCTTATGAAGTAGCATACAAATTCTTTGTAGCATACAAATTCTTTCTATGTTATTAACCAGAATTAATTTATTTTAAGCAACTTAAATGTAAAAAAAAAAAAAAGTGATAACCAATGGATTTGGTTTTACCACTTGTATTTCCAACGTTATTGATTTCTTCTCACTCTTTTTTTAAAGGAAAGCCAGTTACGGTTCAAAAAAAAGAATGTCAAAACCTATAAATATACTTACATTAGCTCATCTAATATAAATCTAATTACAAGTTTGATGTTAATGAAGATAGAGCGGCAGTTACGCACTTTCCGCAAAACCCCCCGAACCCAAACCAGCAGTAGAGCACTGAATTTTGGTTCACGACGTTTCACATTGCACGTGGGCTTTTACACCTACTTTTTTAATTCATTCAGTTTTGGTTGTTACTTGAAGCTGGTTTACCGTTTTTAGAAATTCAAGCATTTGTTATTCAAAATATATAAACCTTAACATAATATAATTGAAACTGTTTTGGCAAATAATGTAATTTTGATTTCTTTTATCATCATAGTTTACTTATTAATATGTTGGATGTAAAAACTTTTTTTGCAAGGTCACGTGGTAACTGCTGTACTGTCGAAGACTAAGCTAGATTCATATATACACCGTATAAGCCTGCATAGCATACCACTGTTCACATATTTCACTCTCCGGCTTTCAAAAGAAAAGATGAATAACTATTGAAAGAGGAGGGTCTTACCTGAAGTGTAAAAGAGAGGTAAAATTCACCAAATCCAAGCCCCGAACAGGACAAGATTGATTGAGCAAATATTTTTCGTCTGGAGTTACCCTGTAAACTGCACGAGTGTTAGCTATCGGACAATAAAAGGCTATTGGTGGTCGCAGAGGAAGAGTGTCACCGTCCACATATAGTGTCGTTTTGTCCATAAAAGGACATCTCATGGATTAGTAAGAAATGGTATCAACCTCTGTCTATACACTCTACCGCTCCTTTAATTTTAAATTTCATTCCTTTTTCTTTAGGATTATGGTTTTTAGTGGCATGTCACTAGTACCTTCAACTCCACATTTGACTGACTTTGAGTCAATATCATTGATTCATGCAAACTTGAAATATATTGTATGCTATGATTCTCGCAATTTTGTCTATAGAAGCATTGCACTACCTATACGAGATTTACAACTGAAATCTACAACTATAATGCAAAGGTAAAGATATTACCATATTAGCATTAATGGTTTCGTTACAATGTAGCTTCATTCATATATGTATCATTAGTGAAAGCAAAAAAAGATAGGATGAACGTATTATATCTCAAATTCACCTTATATATCGATCTATATTCCCCTTTGAGAATATGCTTAATGCAAACAAGGCTTTAATGAGAGTTAAAGAGAAGAAGAAACCTATGCCTTTTTCAATGAACAAAACCAAACTCATATCTGCACTAAAGATTGTTTGAAATAGTCACCAAAAAAAAAAAAGGAGAATTTCGTAAGGGCCCAGAATTATTTACAAAGGAATTTGCATTCATTGCATGAAGGAGACAGGGCAACAAGGACAACCATACCTCTATAGCTATTTAGGCTTTGCGTGCTGCAATTATTTCCCTAAAGTCCTCCCCACCCCCACCACCACCCCCTTCTCTCTCTCTCTCTCTCTCTCTCTCTCTCTCTCTTTTTTCTTTCAAGTTTCAATGGTGTGGTTATTCAATAACACGTGAACCAAACCAAACCAAAGCAATTTCCAATACAGCTCTTACATGAAAAAAAGTGGTGTGGGGATGAAGAAAAAAAAAGCCACTCAGATGCTGCTCAAATTGGGTCCTTGATCTTACATCTTATCCTCTATTGTTTGTTCACTACACATGAAAATGACACTTTCTTTTGTAAAAGAGGCGGCAACTTAATAACTAAAAAGTAAATTATATATATTAGTGTAAAATTTATTAGATATCAATTTTTAAAAATAATAGTATGCAATCATATTCATGAACGGTATAATTATTTGGTAAATTAATTGTAAAATATTTTTAACTAATTATGTATTTAAAAAGGAAATAAATACATGACACATGGTTAACTTTATTTTTTGAATTAAAATTTTTTACCTTAATTTATTAAATAATAATTTTTCAAGTTAAATCTTAAATAACAAATTCATATTTATTGCGCTAACACTATATGATTCATTGTATTTGATAATTTAAAATGATTAATATTCGATACATCAATAATATATAATTTTATACATTATTAACAAATAAAATAATATCAGTGAATTTCATTTTAATTTTTTTTAACAATACTCCAACATATTATTAAAATAATATAAACCCATTCAATAGCATCTTATTTTGTCTAGGTAATTGAAGGTAGTATAAAATGAAAATTTTGCAAAGGGAAAAGGTTAATGTTAGCATTTTCAGTTTTACAGACCCATTAGAACCATGCTAAAACGACAGCTTGCAAAGAATCAAGGAACTATATGTTGGGGGTAAATTAGGTGACTCAATTATAAATATTTTATCTAATTGCATCTGAATTGTTGAGTAATTTGTTATATTTATTGATTGTTTTTGACCAAAATTTTGGACTTTCTTAATTTTGAAATTTTAAGTAGTAATTTAATGAGTTGAATCATAAAGGAAAACAATCAACCAATTGCTGATTTGAAAATTTTTGGTGTAATCGAATTTCTTTAATTAAAAAAATTATATTTCTAAAAGAAGAGTACTCTTTGAACACCTCTAATATTTATTTCCTTATTGAAGATGTATTTGAAGCAAAAGTGAAGAGATATACTTTCACAAGCCAATATATGGGAATGAAAACCTCCTGGATTCCTGCCCCGCATAGGAAAAATATGGCACGTGTGTTTTTTTACAGTTTTCTTCATGTCTTTGTTTCATTTTTTGCAATTTTCATTTTAATCATGCAATAATTTTAAAATATAAATAGTGTTAGAAGATAAATAAATTAAAAAATACATGTTTCTTTTCATTTATATCTTTTATATTTTTTAAGCTGTGCTAGAAACACGTTACTGCATGCATGTAAAAGTCATTCTATCTTATTATTAATGAGTGAGCTTCATGTATTTAATACAGGAGAGAGTCTTGAGTTACTAACAGATTACTAACAGATTAACTAAAACTAACTAACAGCTTAACCAACTAACTGTTAACTGTTAACTCTATCATGCCCCGAGCTTGTCGAACTCCTCTCCACATTTGCAGGTCTATTGGCTAAAACTTGAAGCTGTCTCGTAAACTTGTTGAATTGACTTGCTGACAAAGGCTTGGTGAATATATCTGCAACATGTTCTTGCCCTGGAACATGTCCAACCTGAAATAGTCATTGTACCACTTTCTCTCGTACAAAGAAGAGATCTAATTCAACGTGTTTAAACTTGGAGTGTAGAACTGGATTCCTCTGCAATACTCATAAAGTGGTGAGCTATCGCACCATACAAGAGCCTTGCCTCGGGGAGTAACACCTAGCTCAGCTAACAAGGACTAAATCCAGACCATTTCAGTAACGACTTGAGCGAGACTTCTATATTCAGCCTCTGCAGACGAGCGAGAGACCACTTGCTGTTTCCTTGAACTCCAAGACACCGAATTTCCTCCAAGAAACACACAGTAGTCAGACGTAGACCTTCGATCATCTATGTCAGACCCCCAACTAGCATCCGAAAATCCTTCGAGCATGAGTTTTGAAGTTTTTGTAAAGGTAAGACCATAATCCAAAGTACCATGTAAATAGCGCAGTATCCTCTTTACAGCTTTAAAGTGTGTATCCCGTGGTTGATGCATAAATTGGCAAACTTTGTTGACCGCATACGCTATGTCTGGTCGCGTAATGACTACATACTGTAGTGCCCCTACTAAGCTTCTGTAGAGATGAGCATCAGTAACAGTAGTACCTACATGTGTTGATAAGTGAGATGTTTGTTACCATAGGTGTTGGTGCAGCATTTGACTGATCCATGGAAGCCTTTCGTAAAATATCACAAATGTATTTTCGTTGGTTAAGAGAAATCACAAATGTATTTTCCTTGAACTCCAAGACACCGAATTTCCTCCAAGAAACACACAGTAGCCAGACGTAGACCTTCGATCATTTATGTCAGACCCCCAACTAGCATCCAAAAATCCTTCGAGCATGAGTTTTGAAGTTTTTGTAAAGGTAAGACCATAATCCAAGGTACCATGTAAATAGCGCAGTATCCTCTTTACAGCTTTAAAGTGTGTATCCCGTGGTTGATGCATAAATTGGCAAACTTTGTTGACCGCATACGCTATGTCTGGTCGCGTAATGACTACATACTGTAGTGCCCCTACTAAGCTTCTGTAGAGATGAGCATCAGTAACAGGAGTACCTACATGTGCTGATAAGTGAGATGTTGTTACCATAGGTGTTGGTGCAGCATTTGACTGATCCATGGAAGCCTTTCGCAAAAGATCACAAATGTATTTTCGTTGGTTAAGATAAATCCCAGTTGACGTATACTGAACCTCTATACCAAGGAAATAATTTAGTCGGCCAAGATCCTTCAACGAAAACTGAGCATCAAGTCTTCGAACGAAACAATCGATGGCTTGAGAGTTGTTCCCAGTGACTATAATATCGTCAACGTAGACTAGAACATACACTAGCTGTGACCCTGATCGTTGGATAAAGAGAGAGCTGTCGGCCTAGGAAGTAACAAAGTCAGTTGCTAACAAAAATTCCTTCAACTTATGAAACCAAGCTCTAGGTGCTTGCTTGAGACCATAGAGAGCTTTCCTTAAACGACACACCAGCTGCTGTCCCTCGTGCCTTTGCTGCTCAAACCCCGGGGGTTACACCATATAGATTTCCTCTTGGAGATCGCCATTGAGGATGGCATTATTGATGTCTACCTGCCTAAGAGACCATCCCAGTAAGACTGCAAGAATCAATACGACTCAAATGGTTGTTGGCTTGACAACCGGGCTGAAAGTTTCCTAAAAATCCACCCCAGGTTCTTGGAGATAGCCTTTGACCACTAGGCGACCTTTATACCGTGCAATGGACCCATCAGCGTTGCGCTTGACCTTAAAAATCCACTTACACCCTACTGTCTTCCTTCCTGTAGGTAGAGGCACAATGTCCCACGTATGATTAGCCATCAAAGCAAAGATACTCAAAGATGAGCGTGTGCAGCCTGTTTGGATGTTGAAAAGCTGTTGTAATAGAGGTCGGTTCCTCATCTCTCAGAACAGAAGTGAACAGTTTTGGCTTGAAAATCCTACTTTTAGACCTTGTCTGCATTGGATGAGCATTGAGAAGAGGCATAGACTGTATAGGAGAGGCAGTAGAAGGAGCTGTATCTGAATGAACTGTGCCAGACAATGTATGTGAACCTGACGAGTGAGTAGGGACCTCCATGGCTGATGAAGACTACCCATTATTATCTTTAGGGGGAGACATTGTTGAAGTGATAGAAGCAGAAACACTTCCAGCCGGGACCACTGGGAAATGCGACTGACAACAAGCTGGCTTTTCTAACTGTGGGAAGGATTCGAGGGAAAATCCTTGTTGAAAAGGAAACCACGACTCATTAAAAGTAACATGCCTAGAGACAAAAACTCGACCACTGTTGTCGAGACATTTATACCCCTTCTGATTCATCCCAGCACCAAGAAACACACATTGAGCAGACCGAAACTGTAACTTATGTTGATTATAAGGTCTCAAGCATGGATAACATGCACAACCAAAGACTTTGAGGAATGAGTAGGATGGTCTGACTTGATACAATAACTCATAAGGACTCTGCCGCTGTAAAACATGTGTTGGTAGTCTATTGATCAGATGAACACCATGGGCAAATGCATAGGACCAGAAGTCCAAGGGTACGCTAGATTGTGCCATAAGAGTGACCAGAAGTCCAAGGGTATGCCAGATTGTGCCATAAGAGTTTAACCCCATGTCTACAATTTGCCTATGCTTCCTTTCAGCCACCCCATTCTGCTCGGATGTATGGGGACAAGTGATTCGATGCTGGATTCCAAGACGAGCAAGTTCTCTAGAGAGTGATCGATACTCCCCACCCCAGTCAGATTGAAGGATCTTGATGGTACGGCCAAACTGAACAGACACCATTTGTTTGAACTGAAGAAAACATTGTAAGACTTCAGCCTTGGACTTAAAAAAGTAAATCCATGTATAACGACTGTGCATATCAATAAAAGTAACATAGCAAAGAAATCCATTCGATTTAGTATGGGAAGGACCCCAAACATCAGATGCTACTAATTCAAATGGTGTAGAATACACAGTTTTAGATGAGGTGAAGGGTAGTTTATGTGCTTTTCCTAATTGGCAACCGAAACAAACAGAAGAAACACTATTTTTATTGAAAGGAATGTTGTAGCCCAAATTTTGCCCGTCAAAACCCAATAGCCCAACAAAACCAAAATCGGGGCCCATTTTACAAAGACCCAATTCAACCTACCCAGACCCAAAAATTAAAACCCAACAGCCCAACTACCCAATAGTCAAACTAGGGTTTCGAAAAGTCGAAACCCTAGCCTTTCACACACCCGCCCACCGCCGCCAACCGCTTCCACGCCTGATCGACACACCACCGGCCACCGCCCTTCCCACTTGCACCGCCACTCACCTGCAAGGTATTAAAACGAAGTGACAGAAAGCAAAGAAAAAGTTGTAAAAAAATGGCTATAAAAGCCTGTAAAAATTGCTTTGTAAAGGGTCTTTTTTTTGGATCAATAGGAAAAACGGAGATTCAAACAAAAAAGAAAACAGATCTGAAATACCAAAAGAACAGAGTTTCTACAGAGACTTTCAAATACAATAGAGGCATCAAAAAACACTAAGAAAACACCAAAATCGAAAAGACAGAGGCAAATAGGTGATTTTTTTTATTCGAAATATATTTTATTTTTATTTTTATTTTTATTTTTTTCTTTCCTTCGATGCATATATATATCACATTATAAAATAAAAAAAATACAAATTTTACCTCTTTTTCGAACTTCCACCACCTTCATGCAGAGTGGCATGACGGCGTGCGTGGTGGTCTGGAGCACGGAAGCTCCCGGACTTAGGCTCTTGCAGAGAAAACAGAGAAGGAGGATTAGTTTTTTTTTTCAAATGAACAGATGGAATGAATTTTTTTTCAAAGATTTTGGCCTTAAATAGCCCCTTCGAAACAACGCTCGTTTGGGTGGCCTTCAATACCCAAAACGACGTCATTTTGGCCTTGACCCGATCCGACCAACCCACCCACCTCGGGATCGCGTGTTTTTTACAAAGGGGTTTATTGCGCTTCCGATCCTTCCGCATTTTTATTATTTTTAATTAGATTTTTATTATTTCAAAATCTGGCCCGAAAATTTAGTTTGGTTTTCAATTTGGTCTCCCTCGCTGTTACGCGTTTTGGCCGAAAGGATTTATTGCGTGCGTGGTCCCCCTGTTTCCTCCACGTGTGCAAATTGGTCCTTTTCTTTTATTCTTGCTTCGAATTGACCCTGAAATTTTGTTTTTATTTACAAATTGACCCCCGAAGCTTGTTTGATTTATAATTTAACCCCCCACAGCCATTTTACCAAAATTGACCCCTTCTATTTTATTTTAAGTTCAATTTGGCCCATTTGCTATATTACTTCATAATTTTTATTTGATCTTGCAATCATTTTTGTCCTTTTCTTTATTTTACTATTGTTTGTTTATTATTGCATTATTACTAATATTATAATCATACTTTTATGTACATATATATTATTATTGCCTATTATATTATTGTCGGTGTTACACTATTACTAATATTATATTATCATTTTTCATATACATATATATTATTATTATTACTATGTTATTATTATTGTATTACCATTATTGCTAGGTTATTATTATTTTTTTATTATATCTATGCACATATATATCATATTACTATATTATTACTATTATTATATTACTACTATTGCTATCAATAATATTCTATTTATCGCTTTTTGTCTTCGTTATTATTATTTATTTCATCATTGCATTATCATTATCACTATTAATATTATACTATTTTCATATATATGTTAATATCTCGCTTATTTTATGTATACTACCGGCATTTTCCTTATATATATATATATCCCACATTACTACTAACATTATATTATTTCTCAATAGGCATATATTTTACCTAGTTTATATATATTACCACCATTATTATTATCATTATTTTCTACCATTGTCAATGCATATACACCATTGTCACAATACTTTTCTTTCCCCACTACTTATATTCTCATCGTTCGTCTCCTTAATTTTCCCGACATCTCAATTTTCATAACAATCGATATTCCGTATTAGCAATTCGAGTGAATCGAGCCCTAACTTACTGGGTTCTGGTTTTTCTCGTTTAAGTTAAACAACGGAATATCTCTTTCAAAAAATCAAATTTAAGTTTTAAATCGACATTCCGTATTAGCAATTCGAGTGAATCGAGCCCTAACTTATTGGGTTTCGTTTTTCTCGTTTAAGTTAAACAACGGAATATCTCTTTCAAAAAATCAAATTCAAGTTTTAAATCGACATTCCGTATTAGCAATTCGAGTGAATCGAGCCCTAACTTACTGGGTTCTGGTTTTTCTCGTTTAAGTTAAACAACGGAATATCTCTTTCAAAAAATCAAATTCAAGTTTTAAATCGACATTCCGTATTAGCAATTTGAGTGGATCGATCCCTAACTTACTGGGTTCCGGTTTTTCTCGTTTAAAGTTAAACAACGGGATATCCCTTTTGAAATCGCAATTTAAATTTTAAACAAAACACTTAATCTCGGAGATTCGAAATTGTCGCGCCCTAACTCACTGGACTCGACTCCTAGATACTTCGAGATAAGTTTCATTTTTTCTAAAATAGAGGCAATATTCCTAATTTGGATTTTCGGGAAAACGAGCCCTAACTTACTGGGTTCTGGTTTCTCGCTCGACAAATGACAGGAGATCCTCTTCAAAAATAAAACCAAGTTTTTAAAGCGAGCTTAGTTTTTGGGAGTCTAAAGTATTGCGCCTAACTTCATTGGACATGATGCTTTATCTCTTCGAAACCAAGAGAGTCTTAACGTCCCTTCCAATTCCTTCAAGTTTTGGAAATAAAAGTATCTATTTTCAAATCATTTCTAAGTTTTCAACAATAGGACATCGATCAATCAGTTTGGTACCAATTTCGGGCGTGTCGAGGGTGTTAATCCTTCCTCGCACGTAATTGACTTCCGAACCTATTTTTCTCAAATTTTCGTAGACCAAAAGCATCGTTTTAATAAACCGATGCGATTTATTAAAACAAGGTGATCCGATCACACCCAAATAATGATTGGTGGCGACTCCCTTCCTTTTCATTTTCAAACCTCGAGTCGACTGCGTCGTTCACTGTTTTTATCAAAAAAAATGGTTACAACAGGAATATTACAATTTCGTAAAGCAACACCAAGAACATTCAAACACGGATGTCCAAGCCTCATGTGCCATAGCTCTGTGGGAAAGGAATGTTGTGCGGTATATAAGTGAGCTGAAGCAGACTGAGAAGAAGCACCAGTAGGTGGTTTTGAAACATCGAACCGATAAAGACCCTCATGCATGTGGCCCACTAAGAGAGTGTTCCTTGTCTGTATATCCTTCACAAAGCACATGAAAGGATGAAAATCAAAATATACTACATTATCTCTAGCAAATTGACCAACTGACATCAAATTTTTACATACAGTAGGGACATAAAGAACATTTTGCAGACGCAAAAGTCGAGAACCAGCCACCATACTAGTTATACCTACATTAGCAATAGGAACAGAAACACCATTGCCCATACAGACATGTTTCGTACCTGTATAAGGAGCAACAGTCGAGAGGGAAGTCACATCTGGAGTTACATGATTTGTGGCACCAAAATCCGGATACCAAACTTGATTTGGAGGTCGGGGAGACGGATGAGAAAATGATGATGTGGTGGATGAACAACAGGGGCTACACCGGTGAGAACACGTGGGCACAGAGGAAATGCCATGACCTTCAACCTGATGATAGTTGACTGAAACTGATTGATTGGAATTAACTCCAGAATATGTTTCATCAAACCGGTGATAGCACGTCTGAACCAAATGCCCAATTTTTCCACATAATTGACATTGTGGCCTAGAATGAGACCATCCACGACCATTCATATGACCTTTACCGCGAGACCAGCCACGACCACTGTCCCGATGATCGGGTTTATACTCTCTCTGATAATTTCCTGAAGGCTCAGCATGCGTTGAGGTATCAGCAGTATCATGTTTTGAAGAAGACACCATATTTGCTTGCAAATGTGCCTCTGTTAAAAGCTCAAGTTGTCGTGTTTCACAGTCAAGTAACATCTGGGTTAAGAGATCAAGACTCATGGGAGTAGCGGATGCAAACACACGAATAGATTCATACTCCATCGAGAGACCAGCTAAAACAATACTGACCTGTTCTTGTTCAGTGATATGACTCCCAGCAGCAATGAGAGCGTCACATAGATTCTTGACTTTGGCCAAATAATCTTTGACAGAAAGATTGGCTTTCTTGATAGAATACAAAGCATGACGCATGCTTGAAATCTTGACATTTGATTTAGTACCAAATCGTCGTTCAATAGTTGTCCAGACATCAAAACTGGTCTTGGCCATCGTGAGATGCACTAGTATTTCATCCGTAACCGTAGAAACAGCCAAGAAGCCAGGAATTTATCCTGCTTCTTATGAAGAAGATATAACGGATTAGCCACGAGTTGCCCATCCGATCCAGGAACAAGAGAGTCAGGAACTGAAACTGTGCCTAGTACAAACCCTTCGACTTCATACCCTCAAGAATCGTAGAGAATCGATGCTTCCATAACAAGAAGTTACGTTCACCAAGTTTGACTGTTTCATGCTCGGAGAAGTATTGTATATTTGACAAACAAGAAGAAATCTGACCTTGTGAAGGGAACTCCCCTTCGGTGTTGGAAGAATGCCTCGGTGTGGTACTCATGAGAAATCCTCAGTAACCAGAATCGCAAGCAAGAAGAAGAGAAAAAAAATTGTGGCTCTTGATACCATGCTAGAAACACGTTACTGCATGCATGTAAAAGCCATTCTATATTATCATTAATGAGTGAGCTTCATGTATTTAATACAGGAGAGAGTCTTGAGTTACTAACAGATTACTAACAGATTAACTAAAACTAACTAACAGCTTAACCAACTAACTGTTAACTGTTAACTCTATCAAGCTGCTATAGAAAAATTCTCTAAATTTTTTTAATAATACATTAAATATTTTTGAAAAAAATAGTTTTTAAAACAAATTTTTAGATTAATTTACTTAAAACAATTAAAAAAATAAATAAATATACTCAAAATAAAAACTGATAAATAATTAATCAAAGTTTTACGTTATTTTATTAATTTTACTTTAACAATATAATATTTTTGAAAAATTGTTATGCATTCATTTGTATTTAATTGGCTCCTTACATTTATTTTATCAAATAATTTTAAAGTTTATTACTTTATGAAAAAAAATGTTTTTTTTTTTTATAATTGGATCGATAGTCGAATCGGTCAAGCTACCAGTTTTTCGATCATATTAAAAAATCAAAAATAAAAGTATTGTTCAATCGGTTTTTTAATTGGTTCAATTGATCCCTACCAATTTATGGTTCAATTGATTCGATACCCTTCTCCGGACCAATACTCTAACTTATTTCCATTCCGACCGGTCCAATCCAATTCAAACACCATTGATGAAATTTTAATTCTGAATACAATAAACTTTTTCAAAATTTTAAGATTATACATTATTTTTAAATTAAAAATATTTAATTAAAAAGTATCTAATATTAAATATAATTACATATAAAATTAATTGATTATAACATGATATTTTTTTCCTATTCCAACTTACAAGAAAAATTATATAAAAGATGTAAATTAAACAACCACGGTAAATTTATTTAATTTAATTGCTTTCTATAGTTATTTATATTTTTAAAAATTATAGCATAAATGAAATGAAAATTTGCAAAATGAATATTCATTTCTTGACAAAGACATGAAAAAAATAGAAAAAAAAATTAAAAAGTATATGTGTCATACTTTTTAATTTGACGGGGAATCGAGGTTTGATCAGTTTGATCATTCGTTCGATTTTAAAAATATAATTTTTTATAAATATTTTTTTTAAATTTATTTGATAAAATGAATATAATGAGCTAATTAATTACAAATGAATGCTTAACAATTTTTCAAAAATATAAATTTGTTAAAGTGAAATTAATAAAATAACGTAAAAGTTGGGTTAATTTTGTATCAACTTTTTTTAAAATTTTTTTAAGGAAATTAATTTAAAAATTTGTTTTAAAACTTTTAAAAAATTATTAAAACAATATTTAATTTATTGTTAAAACTTTTTAAATATATTTTTTCTATTGCAGCTTAAAAAATATAAAAGATGTAAGAATCATTTTTTTTTAAAATTTATTTATTTTCTAAAATTGTTTCTATTTTTAAAATTCTTGCATGATTAAAATGAAAATTGCAAAAATGAAACAAAGACGTGAAAAAGAAAAGAAAAAAAAAATGTAAAAAAGCACAGGCGGGCATATTTTCCTATGCGGAGGAATTCAGAGCAGGAGATTTTTCATTCAATATATGTCTATTTAAGAAAAGGCTAGTTATTGAAACAGTATGAATGATAGAGAGCATTTATTTTATTCATTTCGAGCAACTTGTTTTGATGTAAATTTGTTGTAAATAAAATATTTTTTAATGCACAGGTTTCAATACGAAAGTTCTGCGGGGTCGATTCCTTCAATACTTACAATGCTTCATTGTAAATGACTGTTTTAACTCGCACTTCTAATGCTTACGATGGCTCTTTTTCATCCCAATGGTTAGAATTTATTTCCTTGATATAAATAAAGCTTGCGGACACATCAAGAAATAATTGAGAGATATACAAACACTTAAGCAAACAATTTAACAATAAATCTTTTAGTTATTCGTTTATTTCATCTTTTCTTGTACATAATTATTGGGCTTTTTTGAAATATTCTTTTTGTATTAAATAGTGAAATTAAGTTTTGGGGTAAAGAGCTTTATAGGGATTAGAGATGTTCTAGTCTAGCCTAGAAAATGTTTTTATTTTAACCTAAGTGAAAGATATAGATTATAAAGCTTATGTACCGACCTTAAAAGGTATTCATCTAAAGTAGTGGTCAAAAAATTACAAATCGATAATATTAATAATTATTTTTGTATTTTTTCACATTTTGATAATTAAAATAAAATCTTTATGACAGTTGGATGACCCCAATGTAGTTTACCTAAATTATTCTTAATAGAATTCATAATTGTTAACATATTGATACCATTGATATTAACTATTTAATATTACATCACTAACTTGTTTGTAGTTGGTTAGAAGTTTTGTCTAGCATCTAAAAGACACATATTTAAATTTTCTTTTAATAGATTATATACCATGATAGGGTATATAATTTTATCATTTTAAATTAATTGAATTTAATCATATAGTAAATTTTCTTTAATTAATAAAAAATTCAAACTACAATATTAAAAAAAAATCTAAATATTGCTATAACAAAACTTAAAACATGGCTAATCATTTTAGGATGGAGAGGATTCTACCTACCCTTCATTCCTTTTCATTTCTTTTATCTAATAGTTTGGGAAAACTTCATTTTTAAAAGATAGCTAAGCCTAAGATCAACTATATTGGCCACTTCACCTCACACCTCTGGAATTTTTATATATTTTTGGTAGAAATATAAGGTTCAAATTCTTTTTTTTTTTTCACCAAAAAAAAAATCATACATTCTTTAAATAAATGCATCTTAATTATATTTTCCTTATTTTGATTTGTGATTTATATAGCTAATGGTGGAGTCAGGATGCTAATCTTGGGGAGTCAGGCTAAAATTAGATGTGATATGTAACAATTGATTTTAACATACAAAACAATTGATTCAAAAGAAGAAGAAGCAGTATTCCACCATAACGATCGATTTAAACATATAAACAATCGATTCAAAAGAAACAATATTCTAACATGACAATCGATTTAAACATAAAAACAATTGATTCAATTCAAATTTGACAAATTCATGATCATCCAAAAACAAATATATATATAAATAGAGAAATTACAAAAATCTTAAACTTTTGGGGGGCCTATTTTTATTTTTGGGAGGACCATAAAGAGTTAAATTGTAAAAAATTAAACCATGGCCCCCTCAAGCCTCTACTAGGTTCCGCCATTGTATATAGCTTCAAAATAGTGACTAAAAAATAAAAGACAAGTTAGCATTGAAGTTGATTCACATAAAAAAATATTTTATTATTATTTATTTTTGAGTTCATGATTCATTTTTATTTTTTAAAAATTACGGGATTAGGTCAATTTTACAAAATATTTACAGGAAAATACTAGAAGCACTTTCTACCCCCAATATCTTTGTTTTTGTTTTTTTGTGCCACTTTTTGTGAAAATAAAACTTACAAATGGGGTTTTTATATAGATATTAAGTCTTATTTCCTTTATTTTCTTAGGCGATGTGTGATATGAGTCTATATAGACTCAAAATCCATTTGCAGTTTGTTCCTAAACAATGTGGAATAGTTTATTATTTTAACTAACAACATAAGATTTAAAGCAAGCAATCTCACATTGTTTAGAAACAAACTGTAAATAGATTATAAGTCTATATAAACTCATATCCCACATCACTTAAGAAAACAAAAGAAACGAGACTTAGGGTCTATATAAAGACATGTTTTATAATATTTATTTTCATAAGTGCTCAGTGTTTTCTTGTAAATACACTGCAAATCAATTGAAAACGCTTTTAACTAAAAATATTTCTGTAAAATAAATCTAACTACGTAATTTTTTTGAAAAAAATTTACCTAGTTTGATATTTTTTTTAAAATGAAAATTTTCAGAAATTCACTCTTAAAAACGTATATATTTGTAAATAAAATTTAATAATTTCGTTATCTGGAAAGAGGATTCTTCTTCGAAGAAATGTAATATCCTATTGTTGACATGAAAGGGGCGGTTGAACGAACATTTCACGTGATAAAAGGGACCTAAAAGTCAGCATCAACGACTTGAATTTTGCAGCGAAGTTGGAAGTTATATAGGCAAAATCTTTTACAATATTTTTCTATTAAAAGTAATATAGACCAAATCTTTTACAATTTTAAATGTAGTATTGCGCATAATTTTAATTAGTATTTTTAATTATTTTTTATCTTTTTTAATTAATTTTGAAATAATAAAATTTTAATTATTGTAATTAGGTGAAGTTTAATTTAACAATTCAAATATTATTATAACAAAAAATTCAAATAATCATTAAAGTATTTATATCATAAATGCAAAGTAATATTATTCAAAATAATAAGTAATAAATAAAATTAAAATATATAAATTATTTTGATAATTTAAATATAGTGGTAATCAAAAATTCTTGATCATTATTAAAGCATTTGTATAAATTTTTAAAAAATTGATACATTGTAAGTTAATCTCTTTACTATTTAATTTTTTTTCTTAATAATTAATAAATTGATCATAGTTGTTCGTAAATAATATATATTTAATATAAATATAACACATTAAATTAGATTATATAAATGTATTATTTATAAAATTTTATATTTGAAATATAAGTTTACTTATTATATAAATAACTAAAACTTGCTATTCAAAATTAATTTAATATGCTTTTTTTTATTTTTTGGTAAAAATTTAAATTAAAATTAATTCCATATAAAATTTAACTTTTTATTTATTTTTATATAAATTCATTTAATAAAATTAAAATTCTTATTTATAGCCATGCTAGTTTTTATTTTCAAGTAAATTTATCTAACTAAACATATTAGTAAATTAAAAGACCTTTTGGGTTCCAATTGCATTTAAACTTTTTAGGCATATCATCCAGGGAATGGAAAGGAAGGGCAAGAAAGAAAAAAGAAAGGATAAGACTAGATATGTTCCAAGATTTGATCAGGTTTGAACAACTCTCAGCCTTAATTGAAAATAAAATTTTATACCTTGAATTATATACTATTAATAAAACATTTTAAATGATAAAATAAACCTTTTGAAATTCAACAGACCAAATCAGAAAAAGGCAAAAAAAAATCTTAAAAAATGGTTATGCCGACGACAACCGGAAGAGGAAAGGAAAGTGTTTCTAAATTATGTATTTTATTTTCATATTAGCTCTTTCTTTTTTGTAATAAACAATTGTGTATAGTAGCTACATACTTTGTACCAATATGGAGAACAAGTGGAAAACGGTTGGATTGTTTATAAAAGGAAAGGAAGAGGGTGAGAAAAGGGAAGGAACGTTTGTCGTCACTGTGACTGAAAAAGGGACAACCACTGGGCCGGTTTTTCTTAAGAGTCAAATGGAAAATTTGAAAACTAACGTCAACTCATGCCTGCCTGCCTATTAATTATAAGCTGCTCTCTCTGCTTTGGCAATTGAATGAATGACCATTGAAACCGTGTAGGCTCTGAGGACGTCTTTTTTTCTTTTTCTTGCATCATAATCCTCTTCTTTCACTAAACTAGAAACTGCGAATTCGCTACCGGATTTGTATTTTTTGCCTTTGGAAATTTGGATTTTTTTTTTCCGATTACAATGAATAAATGTATTTATAATTAAGTTGAATTAGAAAAAAAATACAATCATAATTAATTATTACACACTAATAAATATTAGGTGTAATATTAAGATACATTACATTCCTTAAAATGAAAAACAATGTTTGACAATATTATTGAAAATTGTTGGAAGGAGTAACATAAATCTCAAAAATAAATATGAAGTATAGTTTGATTAAAAAATCAATCGCACTTAATTTTAATACTCCGCAATTAGAGATTAAATTGAATATATGGTGATGCATAAGTTGTCATAATACAATATTATCATGGGTAAAAATTTATTTCTCTTATACAATATTGAAAGTGGAGTGGGGTAAAAAGTCATACGATTTGAGCCCATATCAAATAGATATTTAACAAAAGTTTTAACCACCATTTTATACAAATAAAAAAATCCCTGAAATAATGTAATTATTTAAACCATTAATAAGAAGATTAAAGGCATAAAATTTTAATAACTTGGTTTGATATGTTGAACATAAAATGATATACCGTCTCGTTTAGTTTGGATAAGAAGTAGGGTTAAGGGTTTGTGAAACACATAATAACAATGTCAAATCTTAGATTCTTTTTCATATCATCCAAGTTGGGGAAATGAATTTGTTAAAGAATGTTGATATAGCTATGGTTAGCATGTGGATTGAACGTAATAAAGTTTGCTTTGAATGTAAACAACCAAATCCACATTACATAGAATGATAGCAAGAACAAGAGAATTTGGTTAAAGCAGGGTACCAGAGTTTTGAAGAAGAAAAAGTGGATCATGACAGGAGGAGGTTGCAGGATTGTTTCGACATGAATATTGAAAATAATAGAATGTAAAGTAAAGCGGTTAAAGGAGAAAAGGGCTTCGGCATTGCTTTCCAACCCAAATTGGTCTATATTTAGATATAGTCAAGGATTGCTCATTTCGGACAAGGTAGGGGCCGAATTAATTTTTTTCACGCTGAACAACTGTGTACTATAGACCGGCATTTCCAATTTGAGGGACTAGAATTTGAAGAACTTAATTGAAGGCAAAACATGCAGAAGCCACTGTAAGCATAGACTTGTAGTTGAAGATATTAGAATACTGGGCAGCGGAAGCATACGCAAGTTGCTGAGAGACTAGTCAGAAGAAATGCTAAGCAAGCTTCTATTTTTTACATTGTTTTGGCTTCTACCTTGTTTATGTGTTTGACTTGGACCTGTTTCGGTTAAAAAAGACAAAGGTTGTTGTGGAACTGGAATCAAACATTTTTGTTATAAAAAATATTTTTTAAAATATATAATGATGTACTTAATTATATGTGTTGTTATACTAAATTATTAAAAATTGGAATTTTAAAAAAGAAAATTCAAAATTTTAAATTTGTGATATTTACAAGAGTTGGACGAATCTTTTGTTTTGATGATCGCAATCCTATTTTTAATACAAAACAAAATGGACGCTTTTTTAATAAAATATTGTGATTTTATTAGATATTAACATTTGCTATTATAATTGTTGTGGTGCTACAAGTGCAATACAATTAAATTATAAATACATATTGAAATTTGATTAAATTATTAATATTAATCCAGAATCGAAATTATTCGAATTAAAAATTATTGTGTAGTTTAAATACTAAAACGTAATGAGATAAAGGATTTTATTAGATATAGACATTAGAATCACATTTCTTCTTTATTTATCTTATAAATTCATAATTAATTATAAATTTAACCTTAATATTTAATTTTTTTTATTACTTTGATCTTATTTTTTATCAGTTTAATCCTCAACGTTCAAATTTTAGTCAAATTATTTTTCTTTTGAAAAAAAATTATTCAAAAAATTCATAATTTTAAAAAAAATATATCCATATATAGTGGACTACCACAGATACTGCCATGCCCCGTTAAAAATTTAAGAGTTGAGTAAGCTTTTTCAAATTAGAAAAAAGGAAAAAATTACAACTAAAATAACAAAAGAAGAAAAAGGTTAAAGCTAAAATAAGCAACTGACCCAATAATGTTGCGGTAAAGGCTTAAACATTTGATTAACCTCAAGTTCTACCCATTTTTAAAAAAATTGCTTTTGAAGATTCAATGCTCAAACTTTCCATGAAAAAGAGAAAGAAAAGCGAGGGGCCATGTTTCATTGTTGATCAGCTAGGCTGCTAATGGGTGAAGTCATTTTCTTTATTATATTATAGCCGATAAATCCATTCATGAAGCTTCTTCTTTGGTTGTCATTCAATCACTGCAATTTCATCCATCGCCCAGGTTGCTTTCCAGTACATTCAGACACAATCTTGTATGTGATTGTTACTTCTCATCAACACTTTGGGCGTTATTATCTCTCTTTCATGACAGCTCAACTACTTCCATTTTTATCTCGGTCTTTTTTGGGTTAAAATGGAGGGGATTTTCAAAGCGGAATTGGGTCATGAACATCCAAGCTAATGAACATGAGCATCGGCATTTGCTTAATTATTAAGATCAATCACAAGCTCAATTAATTGACTGTCTTTTAAGCAAACTTTGAACTCAAAATGTAAATCCAAAAGAAAGGATAAGACCCAACTAGACAACTTTATTATTTTTCATCTGTATGATAGCTTGAGATTTGATGCCCAATTATATCATATGAAATAAAATAAAAAAAAGCTTTAATTGGCCTAGGAACCCACATATTTCTCATCGTCTAATTGATCCTTGGTGCCAATCAATTTTTGGGTGAAGGTAGGACCCTTGATTTTTGTTGGGTTTTAGCTAAGGTTTCCCATTAGTCAAAGCAAAATTGGAAACAAACGTTAAATCATGCCTCCATTTGCCAGATTTCAAAGCAGGGAATGGACAAAATATCGAGCTGTTAAGGGTATGTTTGCGTCTCCCCAGCTGCTGTAAGAAGGATAATCATTCCAGGACCATTTCTGTTTATGACAAGTCGGCAATGCTAAGTTGAGGTTTTGGGCATCCAGTTTCAACGTTACGAATCTATAATCTATCCTTAAAAAGTACAATTCAACCTACTATTGAAATATCAAATGAATTTGACGATGCAATAATTATATAATATCCATCCAAGCCAAGTATAACTTTTATGAAAATTAGATGAAATATAAGTGTATCTTAGCATAAGCTATAAATAATTCGAGATGAAAGAGTTATGTGATTTAAATTTAGGTTCGTTTCAAATATATTTAATTTTAGTATTTTAAAATTCTTTACTCTATTAAACTGAATATTTATTTAATAGAATGTAAAAGATGGGAGTTGTCCATAAATTAAATCTCATCTTCAACGGAACAGTGACACCGCATCATTTATATTATTTTTTAATAATTTAATATTACATCAACATTTTCATCTTAATTTCAGCATTATGTTTGGGATTGGTTACAATTGGGATGTTCTTCTCCTTTTGGTCATGGTTGTAGCAATTTCAAAACAAGGCCTACTACTACATGATCCAAGTTTATGATTATTGTATATTAGGGCTTCTGCTACTGGTCATTGGATCATCCTTATGTTTGACTATGATTTTTTAAACACATTGGGCCAAAAAATCTACTTGTTTCCAACTTTTTTTTTCTTTAAAGAAAAAAGATCATATATATGGAAAAAGAATGATAAATATAAAGGGGGTTTTCTTAAGGCCTACAAGCACTAGTTAAAAATTATTTTAGGAATGCATTTTTGCATTTAATATTTTATTTTTATTGAATACGAAGGTAAATATAATTTATTAATTGCAATTTTGCCTTTAATATTCAAAATAAATATTTCTCAGTATAAAGATTAGAATTTCAAACTTGTTAAACATGATGGCCAAAAGAAATTGTTAAACATAATTCTTGAGGATGAAAGCTGACTCTCTTTGGATTTAAATTTAGAGAGCTTAAAATTAGCCCAAATCCATTTATTCAGGAAAAGAAAATATATAGTGGAACAAAATCTAAATTGAACCCAACTTTCTTAGAATTTACAAAGTGAAATGAGAAAATTTCATACAGTTGAGTGAACTAAGTCTAACAGGGGCTTGGAGATAGCTGGGACAATTACTGAGTACTCTATTATTATTATAACATGGAATTAAGGACTTTAATATGATAATCAATTACCCAAAATGAAAAAATACATGGAGAAAGATAAAACTGTCTTATACCATAGTTTTAATTTTCTAACTTAACGCAAGAAAACTAAAATTACTGTTTAAAAAAAAAAAAAAAAAAACACTTGGAGATAGCTAGTGGTGATGCAAGAAACAACGTCAGGATGAGGAGGGCAGTGGAGGAGAAAAGGGGAGTGGGTGGGCGTGGGCCCATCTTCAGCACTTGATTGAGTTTTATGAGTGTAAATTAAACAAAAAAAGTGGTGTAGAAATGAAGACCCCGAAGGAGGAAGCCATGGGGGTGATGGGGTCCATTTTGGCGATTAGGGTCAGCTTCACCACATGAGTGGTCTGCCACTGCAGTCAACTCCATGCCATGCCAAACCTGCAATATTGGCTAACATACAAATATGCAACAATATTGCTTTACTGAATTGAGTACTCAAAGGAAATTCCCTTCTCAAACCCATCTTTCTTCCCAGACCATCATTCACAACACCATGTTACTTATGGGAATATTTCAAACTACATTTTATTGCTTTCTTCTAAAACGTTTTCAGGATAAAACATATTCACTGTAGTCGGTGCAAGAAATGTTACTTACAATTATAACTATACCACATAGGGATGAATCTAGAATTATATGAAGAGAGCTGAGATAAAAATATAAAGTTTTAGGGGCAAAGTCAAATATTTTGTGTTAAAAATAGCTTAAATTGAATTTTAAAACTTTAGAGAGGGTCAAAATTGTAAAAAGAGAGAGTTAAAATTAGTATATTAGACTATCCATATTAGAGAGGCATTAAATCTACAATTATACCATTTAATCAAAGGGGTCAGAGTCCAAGACTCCTACCCTACCCGCCCTTGATACCGTGACTCCATTATGACTTGTAGCTAAATTTTCTTTTAAGTATATTTTAGAAGAATATATATATATATATATATATACTGTTAGCATCTGATAATAATGAGGTTAGAAGATATATCAAATTATTATTTGATTGAGAAAGGAAGGGGATACATCATACATGCAAGAAGTTTGATTGTGTGCATGTAAAGTTCTAGCTACCAACATAACATCCAAATTAAATTAATTAATAAACAACTTCTCAATACTCAACCAAAATAGCATTACTTATGATTTCTTTCTGCCCTAATAAACTAATTAATAGTAGTTTCTTTTCCTTTAAGATTTGAGTTTAGGCTCATATTTCTTTTTATCCTAACAGCCGACTTATTGGTTTATTTGCAACCTTGTCTTGGACTTTTTCTTTTTTTCTTTTTTGGTTAAAAAATTCTAAATTACTTAAAATATAAATTAGATTCTAACATTTAAGATGTGGTGAAAAATATTATAGAAATTTTATATTTATTAAAAATTTATATAAGAATGTATGGAAAAATTACATTTATTCAAAATTTATTTGTATAAGAATCAAATGGAGTTTTAGTTAAATAATAAAGTTGAAGGTTTGCCAACTTGATCTGATAGCAAGTGTATTATGTTGTAGGTATGAGAACTTGAGTTTGAGCTCAAGCTATTTCATTTCTCTCTCCCAAATCTCATTATGTATGAGTTTTTATTTAAAAATATTAAAAGAAAAACATATACTCATAATTATATAATTTACTTTGTAAAAAGCATGATTTATTCGATTGTTAAGTGACACCAATACAATTAAACTAAAAAACGGTATAGTATGCCCATTTTTTTTTTTTGTTTTCTTCTTTTGATACTAGACATTATACTATAAAATTAAATTTGGTGTAAAGTTTTTTTTGGGAGATTATGTTTTATCAAAAAGAATTTAATAATATTTGGTACATTATCAGTGGAGTTTTTAAACTCTACAAGTTGAGTTAAGAGGTTGACAAGTGTCTTATACGATATAATAAAATATTTTAAAAATAAATATTTAAAAAAAAAAGAGATACATAACTAATTTTTAAGCTTGTTTATGGAATAAAAAAGAATACATTGTAGTGTATTTTTTTTTCTTGATTTCGGATTATGAAAATTAGGAATTTTTAATACACTTCCATGCATGCGCAAAATATGTATACGCTTCTAGGATGATTAGTTCAATTGCTTTTTTTCCTTCTCAAGGTAGTTTAAACACCCTTTTTAACTTTGCAAATTAATACCGTGGACAGAAGAGAAGCAATATGTGGTAGCTCAAAGGAAAATTAATTAAAATACAAGGTATCTTAAATTATTAATAGAAAAAATAGGGTCGAAAATCAGTTAAATAAGCCACATTCAGCAGGTGGCATTAGAAAAGAATGCAATAGCATAGCATGAAGAGCAATCAGCCTTTTTAAGATTTTCAGCAGATTGACTGCTCATCATGTTATATCATTCCATTCCATTCACATCTAATAGAGCTTCAATGATTATCGCCAGCTCCTTAAAAGCTGCCGGCGTTTGCGAATGCCGGTGCCCAGTAATCAGCACCATTACAATCACTTTCAACTGGATGAGTGAAAGATACTGGAACCAAGCACAGCCCTCTACTCCTCAAGTCCTTTGGTTTTTCCTGTTATATAAATATAATTATCAAAACCAAAAGAAAAACACACACACACACTCTATGATAACGGTAATGATGATGTTAGTGATGATAAATACTTTAAAACAATATAGAAATGGGAATGAAAAAGGGAAAGGGAAAGGAGGAAAAAGCATTAATTAGAACTACTATATATCTTCAACTCCTTTTCTATATACTAGTTTAATGCACTTCCAAATCATGCTTATGAATAACTTTTATTCACTTAAAAAAGTGTTTTAAAGATGATATTCGGAACCTTGTTCTTTCAATGCTTTCCTTTTATGAATAAAATAGTAAACACATATGTACAAAACCACCTATCCCCCTACTCTGCTTTTGCTAGGTGTTTGATCCAATAAAAACATACCTTTCCTTTCACCTCAGGAAAATCTAATTTACCCACCAATTTATTATTTACTTGTTGGATTTGTTAATTGTTATAGGCAAATATGTTAAAGACTTATTTGTTTATCATCTTTGAAATTCTTTTACTAATGTATCTAGTTAATTTATCTCTAATTACTTATATAAGTAGTACTATTAGTATTTACTATCACTAGCCATAGTTGCATTGACATTGGGAAAGGAATACATGGATAGGTATGGGTACACTTACAGATTGTTGGTTTGTCACGCCTGGAGATGCAGTACCCAAGTAAGGGAGCTAAGAGCCTGCGTTTAAAGTGGGGGGAAAGGAATTAATTTTTTTTTTATGACTTCCACGACTAAAGAATAAAGATGAGATTTTTAAGAGAAAAAGCATGAATTATCGAAACTTGAAAAACTACATGCTTTAACCCCTCACTTATTTCTGAGCAGCTTGGGAGTAGGGCAGAAAGTGTTAAAAAAGAAAAGAGCCAGTGTGGAAGAAACATCACCTCAATTTGATCCTGAAGGAATCTGATATACCCAATAACTTCTAACAACACAGAAGCAGTGTCAGTCTGCAAAAAGAGCACACAACCCCCCCATATCATCTTTCAAACCCTTCTTTAATGTTAAAAGAGAATAAAGCCACTACATACAAAAATAATAATAATAAAGAAAGAAAGGAGTTGAGGGGGAAAGTCCATTCAACTTTGATGATCAATGCAGTACTGCAAAATTCATATTTTAAATAGATAATGGAATCAAAGCAATTCCTTTATGGGTTTTATTATAAATTAATAGAACTGTTTTTTGTGTAATATTCTGTACCAGCTTGTTCCTTGTTTGTTCAGTTTCTGTGGTTATATTGAAGAAGAAGGTTTAAGGGAATTTTCGTTTTTAGTTCTTACCTTTCCAAATGGGGAAACTAACTGGTGAAGTGCTGTTATTCTATCTCCTAGCTTCTCTTTTCTCACCTGGAAAAGATAGATTTAGCAGAAACATACAGGGAAAAAAAATTCAGCAAATACTCAATAATGTTAATTGTTTATGTTGCTGTTTTTGACCCTTTAATAATGTGGTAGCAAGTAATAGCTGAAAAAGAAATACGACATGGTCGAAACTAGACAATAAAAAGAAAGTGAGATAGCAAACAAAGAAAGATTCTGTGTTACCTTTAGAGGTGGTTGGCTTGAAGTTGAAGATGGCTGAACCCTAGCCTTCTTGAACCGCCCACCTGCGACTATGCTATTACACTTTTGCCAAAGGACAAAAAAAGTAGAAGAAGAAGAAATGAGAAAACCCAGAGAATAAACGAAGGCAATTTTGTCTGCCAAATAAATGCAAGGCAGCAGCAGCAGCAAAACAGAAGGGTTGTTTAGTTTTTTTGTTTTTCTCTTTCTTACCTCAGAAGAATGATCTAAACCAGGTTGATTAACAGTTGTTTCATGATCTGCCGCTTTGTAGGAAGACAAATCTAACATGTTACTACTTAAGCTAGTAATACAAGATCTAGGAGGGGAAACTGGCATGATTTGGGACCAAGCAGCTGCTGATGCTTGAAATTCATCATTCCCATGACCGAATATGTTGCTATTTTGAGTACCCTCTTGCTTTACGTCAACAACCGAAGGAACCCTTGGCGATGGGTCTAGGATTTGGCTTTCCCAAATTTCCAACTTTTTAGGCTGATAATGACTTGGTCCAAACCTTTCTTCTTCACCAGATAATCCTCCCCTACCCAACCACAATCATTACTTTATCAATTGCATTAGATTATATATGTGCTACACAAAGCTATCTCATTACCTAAGGTAACCAAACACAAGCAAAATAAAGAAAATTATTCGCGGATATATCAGAGAATTGCAAGAGGGAGAGATTCAATTTGTAAACAGCACTAATAAGGTAAAAAGGAATAACTGTCGTGAAAACCAGAAGTTGAGATAGTTTAAGAAAGCTTTTTTTTTTTTTTTTTTTTGTAAAGGTAAAGGCAAAAGTTAATTGTAAACTAAGAGGCCAAAGAAGTACGATTATGGATCAAGAAGCCCATGAAATTAGATTAAAGAGAGAGCAAAGCTGTAGCAGTAAGAGTAACATGAAAAAAAAAGTAGAGATGAAGTGGGAGAGAGCTCACAGGAGTAGTTGGCTCCATGACTGTAGTGGTGGAAGCTCTTGATAATGATGATCAGGCAAAGAAGTAGGAAGAAGAGAAGTAGGAGTTCCAAGAACATACTGAGGGGGAAAGAGAGATGGGGTTATTGGAGTTAACAGATTAGAAGAATGCTGTTGCGAAGGTGGAACCATGCTAGGGTTTCCAGCTGCCATCATTTGTTTGCTTAATTGCACTGTTGTTGTTGTTGATGATGGTGATGATGAGCTAGCTACTCCAATTTTCATATGCCTCTTTGATCCTTCAAATTAAAAAGAAGCTCACCCCCACAACCAACAAAAGAAAATCTTTCTCTTCCTTTACTACTTTTTTTCTCTTTTTACTTTCTCTCTATGATCACTTTCCAAAGTTTCCTTTTGTTGATGCACTCAAACCAAACAGGCCACTTGCTTTGCTAAACTCATTTATATAAAGAACCATCTTCCTTCCCTGTTTGGCTTCTCAGAAAAAAAAGGTGAGACTATGGCATTGAAAGAAATTTTGATATCAAGGATGGGGTTTCTGTGATTTCCATTTGTTTCCTCCCTTCCCTTTCCCTTTCTTCTTTTATATTCTTTGGCTTTGCTAAGCTTTTTGCTTTATTATAAAGTGGAGCAGAAAAGATGGTGGCCAGTATTTTCAGTCCTCAAAGCCTTAAACTATTGCCCACTACCACCTTTTTTTTATTTGGAGTGTTGCCTTGGGAATTTTGTTTTTGTGGGGGGTCTTTGTAGGTTAAGGTGTATATATGATGCTTTTCTTAATTTCATCCTACTATTATAATTTGAGTAATAAGTATTACTTAAAATTTATTTAATTAAATTTTGTATTTAATACATCAGTTTATTGAATTTTAGATAGTAATGCATTACTTATATTTGTTTATTATTTGAATGACGATTAATCGGTGTTTCGTGATTGTATCATACTTTTTTCTATTATTGTGTAATCATTCCACTCACAAAAGCAAAACTAATACTTAGTCAATAGTATCAACCCTAAACCCATATTTTTACTATTGGTATCAAAATACTTTTCTCTTATTTTATTGTTTGGGATTTTATTATGAGGGGTTGCTTGCTTCCTCTTTCGTACGCACATGGTTCCAAATGAAAGTGGGATATACATATATAACTATATATATAGAGAGAGAGATGATACTTATTCTGTATCAATTTCATCAACAAATTTTCAGCCTAACGGATGATTACCGTAAATTTCTTGGAGCTATATGGAATATGGACAAGTGTCCACTATATAAGATATATTTTTAAAAATAATAAAAAAAAACTTGGAATGTTATTTTATACAATATTGAGGTAAGGGATGGAAGTAACACAATTTAAATTCGTGCCACCAAATGAGTGTCTGATAAGAATTTTAACTATTGCTCCATTCAAATCAAGACAAAAGATGTTAAGTATAATATTTATAGTAATATTTAAAATTTGGATCAATAGAATAACCGGCAAATCTTGGAAAGTTTTCAGGGAAATCAAAATTGAATTATAAGCTCTTGATAAATTAAAATATGATTTATCATGTATTAATTTATAATTTCTTATTTTTTAAGGGGTTAAACAATTTTTTAATAGTGTTAAAATATAATTTTATTATATATTAATTTATAATTCAATCAAAGAAATTGAATTACATTTTCATGGTCAAAACTCCTGCATGCCCTTAAATTTTATCTTTGAATAGAATGTTTTGTGATGAAATAATTAACATAGACGAAAATAAGTTTACCATGAATACGTATATACAGATAGGCGCACTTGGGGTAAACTCGTTTTTTATTATAATCAATATAGACAAAAAGGTCAATTCCTATATATGGTATGGTGAAAGAATGTGTGTAATTAGTAATGTATATGAAATTGAGAATCTTTTATTTTTTTAATAATGACAACACATGCAATGCTTTAAACTGTAAAATACATAGATTTTAGGACTGATCCAACATCAATGAAGCACGCCATTTGAATACCAAATTATTCTAAACAAATACGCTTATTAAACCTAATTTACTTGCTCTATTTTTAGCATATCGAATTTTGAACAACACTAACCTCAAATGTCCTCTGTGAAATATTGCTATATATACATATATTAAGACGGTGGGGGGTGGGGGGGGGGGGGG
The DNA here is from genome assembly GCA_025698515.1 of Gossypium sturtianum. Lineage (NCBI taxonomy): Eukaryota > Viridiplantae > Streptophyta > Magnoliopsida > Malvales > Malvaceae > Gossypium > Gossypium sturtianum. Next base: position 159,779,819 of record CM046955.1, on the reverse strand, counting down.
TTGCTGGGAAAGTAGAGTTCCCAGTTTTCACTTTTCAGTCATGTATAGGTAGCTATCAACAAAATCAACCAGTGGTTGACCATAATTATCCACTGCTGTTTTTTTACCCCCAGTATTTCACTTTCCAATGTTGTTCCTAATTTTAGTGCCGTACAATCACTTACCAATTCTTTAATACTAGATTCTCAATTTCACTCGTAAAATAAGATTATAAACTACTTTATGGAATGGGAACGTGGGCTTAAAATAACAATATCAATGTCTTCTTCAACTTTTATACTGGAAAGGTTGTCCGAAGAACGTAACTGTTTGTCCAATGTCTTCTTCTTTTTTCTTTTTTTTTTCATAGTCTAAAAATAATAAAGGGGATTGGTGGGTTTCTATTATAACTATGGACTGTGCTGCTTTAGCTGTTACAGATATTTTTAATGAAATGATAGAATTGTCATTTTCAGAACTATGCTGGGTTTGAATTGTGACTTAAAGAGTCTAAACTCTAAATTTTGTTGAATAAAGACAGGCAAAATTATAGCTGTTCGTTACTGATTCAGACATACAGGTTCTGATTTAGACGATAGATTTGATTTTAGGGGTTTGAAAAATTCGTTACTGATTCAGACATACAGGTTCTGATTTAGACGATAGATTTGATTTTAGGGGTTTGAAAAAATATATATTTTTTCAATTATGTTTTATTAAATAAAGTGAAGTGAAATTTTAAAATATCAGATTAAAAGTCCAATTCAAGTAAAGTTAGATTTCAGGAACCCGAACTCAAGCATCCGATCGTGTGTGGCGTGGCCCAAATAGGTTGGTCCAATTGGTAATATGCAAAAGGAGCTTTTTGTTCAATTATCAATTAGGCTTCAGTATTTATAAAAAAACCATTTTAAGAGTAAAAATGTAGAATTCAGCAACAAAAACTTTTTGTTCTTTATAATGGAACTTATAGAAAAAAGATGTAAAAGTTTAAACCAACAAAAAGAAAATGCGAAACACATTGATGGCCGCAAGTCGAATAGCATACGACCAAAAGGGTTGGGTTGACCCCACAGCTTTGCCAATCAAATCAGGGCCCTATTAAGCTTGTGAGCCTCACTCTTTTGTTCCATGCCCGTGCCTTTTACCAGGTGACTCGCTGGGACAACTACAAGGGCCCCGCCTACTCAGTTCACACATATTTTGAATGTTAAAACTTAATATATATATATATATATATATATATTTTATATCCATTTTAGGGTACCACTCCACCGTATATGTTGTGTTTTTTTTAAATAAAAAAATCAATATTGTAAGAACATAATGAGCTTTTTATACTGTATTTGTTTCATTGAAAATATTTTTTTAAAAAAAAAAATTGGAAAAAATTGTCAAACATAAAAATTATTTTACTCAAAATTATCCAAACACTTTTTTAAAACTATTTTCAATAAAATGAAAATATTGTAATGAAAAAGAACTTGCACTGTCGCTGACAGGCAATTGGGATTGTAAAATTCAAGTTAAAGAACTGGTTTTTAAATAATTGGCAGAAAATGTGGGCCTAAACGGGCCTCGTTAAATCCTTGAAACAAAATGGGCCTCTTAGCCTTCCGAATAGCTACAACATTTCAATTAGGTTGAGTTTTAATTTTCGATCCAAATCATTTTGAGTGTATTTTTCAACATTACAATAATCTCTATATATATACTATAGCTAGATTTTAAAATAAAAAATAAAATTTTACTTATGTGTCATAATTCACTGCTTGCCACATGTACATATCTCTATAAATTACCATAATTTTATAGTTTGAAGTCGAAAGCCGTAGTTATATAAAAAATTTACTGAAATTCAATTTAATGGAATAATACCATATTTGGTACTTGAATTTTATCAAATCTTCTAATGTAGTACATCTACTTTGAAAGTCTATTTTGATAGTTGTACTTTTATATTGTTTATCTTTGTAATACTGTTAAATTTTGACATACCAAAACATGTGGCCGAATTGTAAGATGTCACGTGTCATTTTTTTATTTCAAATAATACAGTGGACCATAAATTAAATAATCCAAAAGGTTTTTTTTTTAATCTTCACCTAATCCTTTTTTTTAATTATAAAAAAATACTAAATCTAAGAAAAACAACCGCATTATATCTAAATGGTCTTAGATTTTTTAATCTTCCCTTTTTATTTATCGAAAACAAACAATTATTACTAATTAAAAAATTCAGGAGCTTATATGGATGGATAAATTGAATATTGTGCCTAATGAAGTTAAAACATTGCATTTTACAAATTGTAAAACATTTAATTGTTCCAGTAAATGTTACTTATTATATTTTTATAGTGTATTTATAAGTTCATATTTTGTTATTTTTTGATTTGCATTTTTAATATATATTTCATTTATGTAATCATATATAATGATTTAACATATTGTATTTATAAAAAAAAAACATACTAAACTACAAAAACTATAAAAATAGAAAATAATTGAAAAATGATAAAGTTTCTACACAATTATAAAATGATTTTAGTTGTACAATTAAACAAGTACCGGAAAAAATATATTTTAGGCAAGTTAAAAGATCCTTAAATTTTTATTGAACGTTAAAAAAAAAAAGAAGGTTGACACTATTAAACTTTCAATAATTAAAAAAACAACTAATTAGGGTGTTTTATTAATAAAAATTATTATTGATTGATTTGACCGTTAACAAATATTGATATAATTGATAGAAACCGACATATGACATCTTATATGGATAATATATTGATCTGGTAAAATGTTCAAATAATACGAGTTTTGTATTATTTATAGTAGGTTTTAGAAATTCTATAAGAAGAAGAAATAAGACTTATAAAGGCACACGGATAAAATTTAGATGACATTTATAAATTTTTATGTTTTTATGATTTTTAATAATTATTTATATTTTGTAATATTTTGAATCATGTCTAAAATGAATTTGGATGAATAATTGTTTAAATTCATTTGAATTTGAATATGTATTTGATCAAATTCATTCTAAATGTGATTTTTTAGTAATTTTTATATTTTTTAAATTTTTTAAAAAATTTATGTTAGTGTGACATTTATTGTTATGGAGGATTCCATATAAGTTATTTTAAGAACTTAATTTAACTTTTTATCAACTTACCTAAAGTTTGGGCTGATTAAATAAATTATAACACAAAAAGATAATAAGAAGTGAATATAAAGATACATATAATTTTATTTTGAAGATAAAAGATTTATTTAATATTAATTATTAAGAAATTAAAATTTATTTAAGAGGTATAACAACGTAAATATAATAATGATACATGGAATAAGATGACCCAAAACACAAATGAAGATTACAAATTATTGGTTTCTCTACATCAAAGGTTGAGAGGGTTATATTTTGCTACAGTCCATTCCCCATTTATACCCAAACATGATTGTGGTGCAAAAAGACAAAATCAGCAGCTCATAAATTTTTACTCCTCCTACCTCTGTTTTAGCAATTTCACCAAACATAATTTCTCTGAGAGCACCTCATTCCTTGTTTGTAGTGAAAGAAAAACTGGCCGGCCCCCCGACACCTTAACATTATGTTTTTACTCTTTTCCGCACTTACTTGCTAGCATTTCAGTCTATTTCAGGGATGGGGTTTAGGTCTAATAAGCACCATAAACTGATTAGTCCAGACTTTGTAGGCCTCTCTGTTCTGCAACTATGAAATTCTAGGCTCTTTTTTTTGTAACATTCAACTTGTCCTGCTACTCCCCCAACCCCAACACCCCAAACATTAACATTGTTATTCGTGCATTTGTGTTTTGTTTTGTATAAATTTTCAGTTAGTTAAATAATTGCTGGTGTTGGTGTTTTATATTTTCAATTCCAAAGTTACCAATTCTACCATGTTGACGTGTAATCGATATGTGATGGAAAATTCCGTCCATGAAAGATCATTTTGAGTTATCGCATTTCACCATTTGTTGATGAGGTCGGTAGCAGAAGAGACAAAAAAAAAAAACAAAAAAAACAGCCAAAGCCATGTCATATTGGGGAAAATGAATTGGTGGGATTTGGGTATTCCATATCTAACCCAATTTTAAGGTTAGATTCTCTCATAAAAGATTTATTCAATACCCAAATAATGTAGAGGTAGGTGCGGATGTTAGATTTACATGGGGTTCTCATGCTATAATTATTACACACCTAAAAACTAATTTATTTGGAAGTTGACACTATCCGATAATGCAATCAGTATATGTGGTTTATTTTGGCTATAGTACATATATGTGTGCATGTATAAAATGTAGATTCCAGAGCTTCCATTTTCAGTGTGCAACTGAGATTAGGTTTCCATCGTTATCATAGTTTTAAGAACCCAAAGGGAATAAACACAATATCTCATTTAAAACTTTTAACCACTTTCCTCAATATTCCTTGCATGGGTTTCGTTGTTTGGTTTTTTTCATATAATATTTGATTGATTTTGCCATATCAAATGGTCAAAGTGTTATCAACATGGGTTAAGCAGAATATGTTGATGATCAATTTCCAAACCCTTTCTGTTACATTTTCATACGATTGGTCCAATCCATCTGCAAAAAATATTCCCAGATTTTAATGCATGACAGATCCATATTTTTAATTTCCTATAATAATTCCTGATTGCTACCCCTCACCGGTGCCATCTTTAATATGAAACTTAAGACATTGCAAATCCTTTTCCCTTCTTTTTTCTTTCTTTTTTCATTTAATTGGCTGCTTGTGTAGCAGTAGCAGATATTAGTCTAAAATCTAAAATTTTGAAACCTTTTCTCTTATGAAAAATTCCATGTATATTTGTTTCTGTCATGCACTGTAATTAGGTTCACATCATTATCTTTGAAAATTAATGAGTAAACATGTTAGATTTAAACTGTCACTTATATGTTTTATGAAATGCCATTTTGTTTAGCTTTCATTTAACAGCAATTTAATTACGTTTTTTTTTCTCTTCATGAAAGTTCCCTTCTCTTAATCTAGTTAGTGTTGCGTCATAAACACCCCCCCCCCCCCCAAGAAAAATAAAAAAAATTCATGGTCCAGGACAGGGTCATGAATATAGAGCTTTTGTCCCTCCCTGTTGATTTATTTTTGTTGAATTATGGTAGAAATACTTAAACATCTTACATTTCCTGCTAGTCACTTCCAAGGACCCTACCCTTATATCGTTATCGATGAGGTGTTTGCTACTGAGTTAAGACACTTGCACCCTTAATTGAATGGTTTATATATATATGTGTATAAACAGCTGGGTCCTCACCAATAATTCAGTTCTATCCATAGCTGCAGTGATTATGGAAAATGAAGAGCACATGTAATATAATCAATCTTGTAGGCTCAACGAAGGAAATGCACGTCTGTTTGAAAAACCAAAATTCTTTCCTGTTTCTTGTTTGGAAAAGACGTGGCCCTTTGTGTTTTCATCCACTTTTCTTTTCCAACATGATAACCAATCGTAAATGTCTTGTTATCATGGATGATTGTATGAACCAACTATCCCGGATTTATTTACAATGCTTAGAGCTGCACTTAGTCTCTAATTCACACTGTTTAATTATAGCGCGTTAGTTTGGGTTGATTTTGACTTGGTCGTCGTCCACATTACTGTTTTAATTGACAAAAAAAATTTGATCAGTCATTTTAGAACCACCACCATATTCATGGGCTGCAATCAGTAAAAGGAAATTCCAGAATATAAATTTTTTTCTTTTAATGGAGTTACTGTTTGTTGAATTAAAGTGAATTTTGAGTGATGAATGTGTAAGCAAACATTTAGCTTTTTTTTAGGGTGAGAAAGCATTTTTGAAGAAAAAACAAGATAATAGAGGTACTTAAAATGAATTCCATATGCTTGGAAAAACAAACTGAATTTTCTCTGTTCATTGAAAGAAACAATTCGGTACAAGAAACTAAAAAACACTATGGGGCAACCTACTTTTTTCAATCTACATTCATAAAAAGAATGCCGCAATTATTTTTTGATCACTGGAAATTAAAAAGTTGAGCATCCATGGATTAAGACCAGCAACTGGTTAATTAATTTTGATAATAAGGACAAACTCCAATATTTCTTCATCATATCTTCAACCAACAATGGTGAGGCCTCAAGATCAGTATATATTCTTTTGTTTAAAGATTTATCACTTTAAACCCACTAAATTCATTAAAGTTGCCATTCTTTTATTTAAAATAGATTCCAGAAAATATCCAAAAATAGATTGAATTTTTTGATTTTTTTTTTTTTATTTTTTTCTTTTGGTGTTTTTAATGATTTTGTGTATTTTTTTTTCTTTACTAAATTTCCTTTAAATCATTTTCTATAGTAGTACTTTCTTTTATCAATCGAAATTTAGTTTATAAGAAGACAATATTTTATAATAATTAATATCATATAGAAACTTAATAATAAATTATTTCTTATTAAAACTTAATTTAAATTAAATATATTACAGACATGAGAGTGGATGTTGACATATTAGAGTTGAAGGGGATAAATGAAGCTACGCATGATTTAAACAGATACTCATATGTTATACTATAAAATATTTATTATTAATATATTTATAATTTTAATATGTATTTTTATTAAAATATTAATATAAATATTTTTCAACAATATATTAAATATAAAATTATTGTTTTTAAAATTTATTATTAAAACAAAAGTTATAATATTAAATAATTTATTAAGATAATAAAATATATTAATAATTTTTTATATTATTAAAATAACCATTAAATATGTATATTTTATAATATTGAAATTTGTAATATTTAATATTATATTTTAACATATTAAAATAAAAAATTATTATTAATATAATAATATTAGGTTTGATTCAAGTTATATTTTTTTTATAAAAAAATTACTCATAAATGAGCTATTTTCTAAAAAAATAACTTACACTTTATAAAAGGGTAAGTTAATTTATAGAAAAAAATGACTTCTTTTCAGTTGACCAATTAATCATTTTTCGTTGATCATGCTGTCTTTATGAAATATACACAAGAAAATGTAGAATAAATGCACATATATGATTGATAAAACATATTTTAATAAATGTATTATATATATATATATATATATATATATTTGTTTCCCAAGATATCTACTAGAATGAGTCTAAGTGATTAATTCTTTACGTTCTATAGGCTCATTAAGAAGTAGACGCTAGTCACGAGTTTTAAAACTGCTACTTATCCAAGATGAGTTAAAAAAAAAATTGTGTTAAAAATGATTGAAAACTCGTAAAATCAGAGGTTTAATAACTTATTGATAAAAGTGGATGGAAGATGATGTGTTATTTAGTAGGGATGTAGATGCAGTCCGTTTGTTATTGTATTCCTCATCCCTTGATAGGTACACTTATTAGTTATCTAACAATATATATTATACAACTTCCTTTTCTTAAGTGGAATAACTAGTTTGAGCTTCATGCTTCTTCTTTTGAGTTTTAATTTATTTGGTCATTATAATATTTAGGGTATTTATTGTTATACGTCCATAAACATAAACAAATACAAAAGGCAAGATTATATGATGAACTCTAATTATATCACCTATCAAGGTATGTAAGCAAAAGAAGAAAAATGCATGAACCCAAAGGGGTAAAATGTTGCTGTTGCCATCATTCCTGCCACCGTTTATGCTATGATCAATTGACCATCGTTTTCATTTACCATAATTTAATAATAACCAAAAGGAGATTATTTTTCTTTTTTCTTTTTTTGTGAAAATTAATTAAAATATTCCTGCAATTTAATTTCCACTACTATCCCCTTTTCTATATATTCTTTCCATTTTTGTTGTTTTAATATTTATGCATGATGATCTGGTTTTTTTAGCAAACAGACGGAAGAGCGTGTGCCTCTATAAATATAATCCCTTCTCGACGGATAAAAGTCCGAGTTTAATTATTCAAAAATATATTTATTATTTATACATCATTTCTGGACACCATTTAATTCACTCCAACAATCTCTTTACTTTTTTCTTTCTTTTTTTTCATTTCATGATCCATTCAGAGTTAATCTGAGATTGCATTAAATTAAGAAGATCAGTCAATCCCAGAGTTTGCCTGCTACCTCAGCTTTTATGTCTTTTTGACCAACTTAAGACTACCCCGACATAAATAGAGAAACACTGTCGAGTGATATTAATTTTTTCTTCAAAAATAAAAAACTTCTTCTTTCTTTTTTCTAATTGGACTGTGATTTTTGGAGATCGAGTTTTTATTTTTTATACTTGCAAATATAATATTGTTGCTAATTTTTTTTATTTTTAAATTAATAATTAAATAACCTTTTATGTTAGATATTTTTAAGATGTTTAACACGATACTTAAAATTCGTTATTATTTTTGTATTACAAGTAAATTGTTGATTTTTTTTATTTTGATTTTATTAAATTTAGTTTTTGTATTTTTTAAATTGATTATTGTTAATGTTGGATATCAACAAAGTATGAAAGAGGATGTGATAGTGCTAATGGGAACCGGTTCACTTAGGTTGGCAGAGAGCCGAAGGAGGTAAGTGAGCAAAGAATTGAAGTTGTTATGCTGAAGGCAGTAAGGAGGCTTGAGGATCGATCCCTTCTTCCTCGTACCAAGAGGTATTTATAAGAGAGGTTTTGTATTTATTGGCATGGTGAATCTGTTATCAAGTTATTATTGCAGGACACACAAAGAGAATGTCTATTATAAGATGTATTTTGTCATTTATTCTGATCTATGGTATAGAGTGATTAAGCTTACATCAACCTCCTTACACACGCATGATAAATTTTAAAAATTATGAGTAAATTGATATAATATGTAAAATTTAGTAACTAAATTTAATATTATACTAATTTTTTAATTATCACGTCATTCTATCGTAACACGAGCCCATAATAATGTAATTTACCCATAATTTAAAAGAGTAATAACATAATTTCACAATAAATAAATCCTTGCGAGCGTCAATCCAAGCAATCCCATCTCTTTCCATTCGTAAGATGATGGATTAAGGTGAAAACCATGCGTGTGACCACCATTTGTTATTTAATTAAACTCTTCTTATTGCCTTTTCCATTATTTTATCATTGCTCCAAACAGCCCTACCTCTTTCCATTTTCCCAAAACATTTCCCCTGAAACACCCCACACCCGGCCCACGAGCTTGAACCGGATCTGGTATGTTCCTTAAATAAATCGGTTTTCAATGTTCTAAATGACTTAGAGAAAATTTGTGTAATTCTAAAAAAAATGTTTTGGGTTGGGCTTAATTTGAAACCTATTTAATAAATTCTGGAAATCCAACTTAAATAAGGTGACAAAATAATTTTTGGGTTTATTATTTTAAAAGAAATAAATTTACTTATCTTTAATCAAACATAATTTGTATCATATTCAAATAAAAATAAACAGGAATAAAGAAAATCCAACTGGGCCTTATGGCCTTATTACATCATTCAAACCCAAAATAAAGTATTCATCCACAATCAGACGGGCAGTCTGAACGGGTTATACAAGTGTTGGAAGATATGCTAAGAGGTCGTGTGATGGATTTGAGGAAGTTGGGAAGATTACTTGCCTCTAGCCGAGTTCGCCTACAACAACAAACTATCAGGCAAGCATTCGGATGGCACCATACGAAGCATTGTATGGAAGGAAATGTAGAACACCAACTTGTTGGACCGAGTTAGGAGAACGCCGCGTTTTGGGTCCAGAGTTAGTGGCGAAAGCGGAGGAGAAGGTGGAATTAATTCGGGCACGGTTGAAAGAAGCTTTCCGAAGACGTAAGTCGTCACGCTTGACCTTAAGAGGAAAGAAATTGAGTTTGAAGTAGGAGACCAAGTGTTTCTAAAGGTCTCACCTTGGAAGAAGGTTATGCGGTTCGGCGCAAAGGAAGCTAAGCCCAAGGTTTATAGGGCCCTATCAAATCATGAAGGCGAGTTGGGCGGTGGCATACCAATTGGAGTTGCCACGAGTTGCATCAAATGCACGACGTATTTCATGTGTCCATGCTACGTCGCTATCGATCGGATCCGTCTCATGTGGTACCTGTTGAAGAAGTGGAGTTAAGGCGGATCTATCCTACGAGGAGGAGCCGATTCAGATCTTGGGCGTGACGTGAAAGCACTACGAAAGAAGTCGGTGCCTTTAGTCAAGGTGTTATGGCGCAATCATGGATCGGAAGAAGCTTCGTGGGGGGAGCGAGTAAGAGACAATGCGACAAACAATACCCTCAAGCTGTTTAGTTAGGAAATTTCGAGGACGAAATTTTATTTAAGGGGTAGAATCAGAACATCCTAGGAAGGGCCTATGCATTTTTTGGATCAATTGTATGAAATGACAAGTCTTAAGTATTCGAAATCCAACTTAAATAAGGTGACAAAATAATTTTTGGGTTTATTATTTTAAAAGAAATAAATTTACTTATCTTTAATCAAACATAATTTGTATCATATTCAAATAAAAATAAACAGGAATAAAGAAAATCCAACTGGGCCTTATGGCCTTATTACATCATTCAAACCCAAAATAAAGTACTAAAATTTCATAAAGTCCAAATTCCAAATAATTTCTTCAAGCGATGCATGGCCACCTTTAGCTCTCGCGACCCGGTCCATTACTGCTCATCACACGAAAAATAATTCCCCAACAGGGTGAGTCAACAGACTCAATGTGTACATAGTACTAATTTCCAACAAATCGGGCATACAAGTCATATCAATATCATGTTCATACAAAATAAAGGATGATGCAACCCAAATCCAAACCTATTTGTCCATCCGCTACACACCACCCGTATTCAACTCGCATACCGCATGGGGACTACTAAGTCGACCCTCCATCCGCTACACACCATCGAAGGCGATCGCTGCGATCGACGTGCTCATCGCCCACTTATGTTGTGTCATTAGACACTGTATTCACTGGATGTAACGAAGTTACCACTTTTCACTTTATGTGACCGTAGTCACCACTTTACGTTGGTGAGACCGTAGTCATCACCTTCACTTTCTTCCTCCACAAATATCCCGAATGCCCCAATTATTTCATAACATATTTCACATACTTAATTTTCATTCATGTTACTAATCACATGTTCAAAATATATCACATTCACAATCCTATCAAAAGTAGGAAACGCACTGGTACTCCTTACCACATTTGTGGTGCTTAGCCACATTCACATTTTGTTACATATTTACATATCTAATGATTGCCATGCAATTTATTGAAAGTTAGTAAGAGTACACACCTTTTTCGCTTAATAGTTTCCGTGAATTCCGTAGAGCGATCTACCGATCTAGATCTTTCACTCCTATATTCGGCCATTAATTAAAACATATAAACCTATTTGGTCTTAAAACCAAATCCTACTAGAAGTAGAATTACTTACCTAGTTGCCGAATTGATTTAATCAAGTCCCAACAGATTGCTAGAATTCCTCTTCCTTGAAATCGGCTAATACTAGGTATGTAACCATGTCGATTTCGGGTTTTGAAATAATGGAAAACACTTAAACAAATTATGCCTTGGCCGAATGTCCCTTACCTTATGATGGGATTCCAAATCAAGAGGATTCCTTTATAAAGCCTGTTGAAATCCTATAACCGTGTTAGATTAGATCTAACTTTGAAAACGTGAATCATAATCTTTAATCACATATTTATATTTATAATCCTTACCTTAGATCCTTAGATTTCCGAAAGATCCCCTTTTGATGTTGTGGATGATTGCCCTCTTTCTTAGAATCCACAAAGATTCACTTAACAGAGAAACGGAGAAGAAAATAGAAGAAAAAGAGAGGGATTTTTGCTTAATGAAAATTCGGCAGAGAGGGGTTTTGCCTAGGAGAATTTGGCAGAGAGAGGAAGAGGAGCAAATGTTGATGAGTAGCCCTCCTGTCCTCCTTTTATAGCCAAAGTTATCACCCTAGAGTCCTTTACTTGGCCACCACTCCTCTTTTTGATAATATTATCTCTTTTATTTAAAAGATAAAAGCCTTTAATCCATCAATTATCTCTCAATTATCTCATTAGAAAATAATCCTTTATTTATCTCTTATTATTCACATATTTATGTGAATAAAACTCCTTTATTTATCTCTTATTATTCACATATTTATGTGAATAAAACTCCTTTATTTATCTCTTATTATTCACATATTTATGTGAATAAAACTCCTTTATTTCTCTCATATATCCAAGTTTCCCGAAATGTTCAAGTTTCCATTTTTGGATCATTTCCAAAAATGTTTAGGTTTCCAAAAATGTCTAAGTTTCAAAAATGTCCATTTCCATTTCCATTTTCATTTCCATATCCATTTTCATTTCCATTTTCATTTTTATTTCCATTTTCATTCATTTCTAGGTTTCCAAAAGTATCAAAAATTTATTGATAATACTTAAGACTTGTCATTTCATACAATTGATCTGAAAAATGCATAGGCCCTTCCTAGGATGTTACATCCCCAGCTTATGGGCTTTTTTATTAAAATAATCCAAAAAAATTAATTAATTATCAAAATAATTCATTTTTTTAAATTAAATACTAAAATAATCTAAAATCTACAGTAAAAGTTGGTGGAGCCAAATTATATGACTCCACCAGCTTGCCACGTCAGCAAGGGGGATAAAAAAATAATTTTTTGGTGGAGCCATGTTGAATGGCTCCACCTGTATAAAATACAAGGGAAATACTACAAAATCTAGAAAATTGGTGGGCTTTTAAAACGATTTCTCATTTTTTGGTGGAGCCATTTGAAATAGCGCCACCACCCCACACCTCAGTTTTTTTTTATTTTGTTTTTTTTTTTTTTTACTTTTTTTCAAGTTTCTGAAAAGTTTGGGGGCCTTAAAAATAATTTCTCATTTTTTGGTGGAACCATTTGAAATGGCGCCACCGCCCCTGACACCTCAGTTTTTTTCTGTCTTTTTTTTTTTACTTTTATATTATATTCTTATTTTATTTTGTTTATTTAATTTATATTATTAATTTTAAAATTTTTGTAATGTATATTTAAAATGTTTTATAATATATTTTTTAAAATTTTAAATATTATTTTTAAATAATTTTTTTAACTTTGGATATATATTTTTGAAATTATTTTTATAAATTTTAAATGTATATTTTTCAAATTACTTTTAAAATTATTAGTTTTATAATATTTGAAATGTATGTTTAATATTTTATTAATTTTACATAGAATTTTTTAAATTAAGATTTTTAAATTTTTTTCTTATTTTATTTGAAGTTTTATATTTTTTCTTATATTTTTTGTTAATTTAATTAATTTATTTTTATTATTAATTTTAAAAATTTGTAATGTATATTTAAAATGTTCTATAATATATATTTTTAAAAATTTTAAATATCATTTTTAGATTTTTTTAAATTTAGATATATATTTTTGAAATTCTTTTTATAAATTTTAAATGAATATTTTTCAAATTAATTTTTTTAAATTTTAAATTTTATTTTTAAATATTAACCATATTTTTAATAATATAAAATATTTAAATATTTAAAGATATGATGTTTCAAATTTATTACTTGTTTTTATTTTTAATAATATAAAATATTTAAACATTTAAAATTTTTAAATAAAATTTTTATAAAAAAGTTAAAAAGGTTAAATATTTTTAAAAATAAATAAAAATATTATAAAATTAATAATAAATTTGAAATCTCATATCTTTAAAATATTTAAATGTTTATAATATTAAAAAATATATTTAATATTTAAAAAAATATTTAAATTTTAAATTTTAAATTTTAAATTATTTAAAAATAATATTTAAAATTTTAAAAAATATATTATAAAATATTTTAAATATACATTACAAAATTTTTAAAATTAATAATATAAATTAAATAAACAAAATAATATAAAAGTAAAAAAAAAAAAAAAAAAAGGTGTCAGGGTGGTGGCGCCATTTCAAATGGCTCCACCAAAAAATGGGAAATTATTTTTAAGGCCCCTAAACTTTTCAAAAACCTGAAAAAAGAAAAAAAAATTAAAAAAAAAACTGAGGTGTCAGGGTGGTGGCGTCATTTCAAATGGCTCCACCAAAAAATGGGAAATTGTTTTAAAAGCCGCCCAATTTTTCAGATTTTGCAGTATTTCTCTTGTATTTTATACAGGTGGAGCCATGTTGCCAAAAAATTATTTTTTTATCTCCCTTACTGACGTGACAAGTTGGTGGAGCCATATAATTTGGCTCCACCAACTTTTACTGTAGATTTTGGGTTATTTTAGTATTTAATTAAAAAAATAGGTTATTTTAATAATTAATTATTTTTTTTAGGTTATTTTAATAAAAAAACCCCAGCTTATGCATTGTAAAAATACTGATTTTATAATTAGGATTACAAGGGTTGTACATAATTTTTTAAGATGATGTAGAAAATTTATTATAAAATAGGAACATGTGACAACATTTGAAGCTTATTTATGAAATTAATTTCTTATGGACAATATATATTATTAAATTTATAAGAATGTTTTAATTCTTTTAATTTTTTTATCTGATTCTTGTTCGGTTGAGTTGATTAAAAAAAAATACATAAAGACAATAATTAGATAGGAAACAAAATTAAGTTTTAATTTTATCTTTTTACTTAAATATTTAAATTTTATTTGGTCTGCTTAGTGAAGTTACAAAAACTCTATAAATAAAGATAAATTATTGAGAAAGTGTTTGGAAAATTACCTAATAATTAGATTTTGATATAATTATTTGTAAATTGTAATTAGAGATTATATGTTTGGGTAACAATTGTAACTAATAGATCCCATTAAAGTGGGTGCAATTGGGGCACCTAATTACTTTTTCAAATTTTTAAGGGTGAGAATTGGAGTAATTATTTAAGTAATTATACCAAACTCGATTTTAAAAAAAATATTTTTTATATAAGTTTAAGTTATAAATTTTTATATTATAAGCATGAACATGCAGTATGGGTAATTGAGATAGTTATGACCAGGTATTTATTATATTATAAATCTTAAAATTTTATATGTATTTTATAAAGTTATAACAAAAAAATTATATTATTTAAATATTAATTTTTTAAAATCATGGTAAAAAAGTTTATTATAAAAAATAATTTACATGTTATAAAAGTATTAAAATATATTTATTAATAAAAGGTTATAGGCAAGAAGTATGGGCATAACTTATTTATGTGTTTATGATATATATTGCAAAAATAATATGCTTATTCGTTAAAAAAATGTTATAGTTTTTATCACGACTTATTTATAAAAAATAACTTTATAAAATTATGGAAAAAATTATATTATTTATAAGAAGTGTTATAAAAGTTATTGGGCACTTTTAAACTTTTTTATTATTATAAATGTTATATTATTTTTCACTTAATTTACATATAATAAAAATGGTTATAACCTAAATACAAACTATTTGTTTTGTGAACCCAAATATTACATGGTAGATGTTAATTATGCAAATATAAAATGTTTTCTAGCATTATATTGTGGGGTAAGATACCATTTGAGAAAATAGAGCTAGACACGAGCATTAGAGACGACTTGCAAACTCTTGAAATGTAGTTGAGACTTGAGAGAACTTTTGTTGTTTTAAATTAATATTTACAATATTAACAACATCACTTTAGTATAACGTAAAAAATATAAAGTTGGATCATATTAGCATGCTGCATACTTCATAGCTTCATTCATAGGTGGACTTGGGATGATCTATACTTCAAAGAGTACATGGAAAAGAAAATCTTGATAATCTTAATGGTACAGATTCACGTGATGATGGACTTAAATAAGGATCAACGTTTGATGAAACGAATCTTATGTTAAATATTAAAGGGGAATAACTCAACAAATATAGAACACTAGAGCAATTAGATAAAATTACATATGATGTTTATTTTTATTAACAATTGTATTATCAACTACTTTTTTGAACTAAAATAATACATATCATGATTTGATTTTAATTTATTACTTGTTTAGAATTTTTTATTGTGCTAATAAATTTTTTTATACTAATTAATATTTTTGAAAATATAAATCATGTAATTGTATAATTACAAATTGTACTATCAAACATGACATAGGAAATTATAATATAATTATATTATGTCAACTAAACCCGCTTTTAAGGAATTACAATTTTTTGTAATTACAAAACAGTGTAATTACTACCCTAATAATTAAACTTTTATTCAATAACTCTATGCAGTCTAAACATATCCTAAAAATTATAAATAAATATAAATAAACATATCATCCAAACAAACAAACAAACTTTCATTCTTTTTTTTTTTTTGAAATTTAAAAACTCACGCAAGTAATAGAACATAATAAGTCTTTATTTTTATTAGTCAATAACTTAATTCTATAAATAGATCATTGTTCAATTAGATCCAACAAATTTCCTATATAAATTATAAAAGATTAATTATAGATACATCCAAGCTCTCATAAAGGCGTTTAAAAAAAATTAGATTCTACTCTTATTATCAACATCTATTTTAGCTAGATTGTCGACTTTTTTATCAAAATATTTAAAAATGTACTGAATCGACCATTGAGCCAATTTAACTGCACAAAAATTAATTCTTCTAACCAGTCTATTACAACTTTGGTCCAATCTATTACTAACTCCATCAATGACAACCGCTTTATGATGTTTTAA
This sequence comes from Gossypium sturtianum, assembly GCA_025698515.1. Taxonomy (NCBI): domain Eukaryota; kingdom Viridiplantae; phylum Streptophyta; class Magnoliopsida; order Malvales; family Malvaceae; genus Gossypium; species Gossypium sturtianum. The sequence goes on along the minus strand of CM046955.1, from coordinate 159,763,118 downwards.
ATAATACAGGGACCATGTTACTTAATTGTAAATGAGTATATAATTGTATTCCGTCATGAATATAGATATTTATATGGTGGATCACATAAACAATACATGAATAATTAGTATGTTATAAATAACATTTAATTATTATATATATTATTAGTAGAACATACCATTATATGATGCTCAGAAGGATAACACTTAATATGGTGGTTACAATTTCTGTATTTTTACACTTACATACTTAGGATTAAAAATAAATAAATTAAGAATTTGAAAACCTTAAATCTCACTCATGTCGATGATGGCCAAGTCTTCAAAAGGATAGCACTCGTGTTGGAAAAGGATTAATTAATAAATTCTGAAAACTGAACTAATCTAATAAAACAAAAATAAGAATAATAAAATTTTTGTTAAGAGGAACAACCAAAGATATAAAAGAAATCAGTTAAATTCTTAGTCTTAACCTACAAGGGTTGGTTTGACCGATAAAAAAAATAATTTTTTAAATTTTACTATTAAAAATATTGATTAAAAAACACATCTTAAAAGATTTTTTTTGAATGCATCAGACAGGATCTCGTACGTGGAGATTATGAAATCTTTGCAGATTATAATATTCATTTTAAATCCAAAAATAAAGTTGATTTGCTTCGCATTATTATTATTCAGTTCGAAACTAACTAAAAAAAAAAGAAAGGAAAATCGACAGAATTATGGTATTGAGGATGCATGCCATCTTTACAACTAAATAAGAAAGATAAAATAAAACATTGTTGATTGGACCTACTTACCAAATGGCAGCTCTTAGTGGGCGGCTTTCTTTTTCACAGTGATGCAATGCACTCAGCCTTGCCTTCAAAACACACCCAATTATTACATTTTGTGTGGGGGCTTAAGAAGTTGAAATATATATTAAAATGAAATTAAATAAACAAAGGTGTTAAGGTGGCATATTCTAATTTTACATAAATTTGTTACCTTTAAAATTTTATGTTTAAATTTGATTCATTTTTGTAGACAAGAAGAATAAAAAAATGCGAAAAAATTTGTGGAAGGAGGACTTCTTTTTAATGTATTAAAAATATAATTTATTTTTAATTAATTCTTAATAAGGTTGGAATTCAATTCATGACATAAGCTTTAAAGTTGAATAGAATATAATGAAAAATATAATATTGTCTTATTAAAAATATTGTCCAGAAAATGTTTTTTTAGACATGTTTTTAATAAAAATTTTTTGAATTTTTTTTTAATTGAGATGGACAGATTATATAGACAGAATAAAAGAAGGTATTTATTAGTAATTATTATATAAAAGTGAAGGAATGTTTGGCCAAAAAAATAAATAAACAAAAAAGTGAAGGAAAATGTTTGCACTTTTTGATGTAAAACACGTAGGAATTTTCCTCATCAAGTAGTCCCGTAAATACAATTGCATGGTCCTCACTCTACTCTACTCTACTTTTAACATTTTCCTAAATAAATATATGAATAAAAACATAATGTTAATAACAGAACAATTAATGATTAGGAATTCGTATGTAAAAAAGGGGAAAAAAAGACCAATGAAGTTTAAAAAATGAATCAGTATATTATCACACATATGTTCTTATAAAATGATAATAAAATAATTTAATTTGTAAATTCTTTTTTCTTTGAATTTAGGAGATGGTGGGGGTAAAAAGATGGATTAGGACGGCGGTCAAAGAGTCAATGACTCAATCATTACAGTTTACCTCCGTCAACCCCAACAACTAAGCGCCATTATGTTTGGACAACTATACCATACGGTGACGTGGAAATATCTTTAGCGTTCATATGTTTCAGCCGTTATAGAGCGTCGGATCATGGTGCACGCGTGGTAATGACTGTTTCTTAGGGATTTACACAATTATTATCAACAGATACGGGCGTGGTAAGAAAAAGATTCACCCCGACACTTTGACTGCAATAATCAGTAAAAACAATCAGTAAATAAACCAAGGGTTTCCAGCAAAAGATAACTGTTCTTTTCTTCTTTATTTTTAGATATTTACCTTTTTCATATCTCCATAGCACCGTTAGGAAAACAATTATTAATTAGCTTTTATACTCTCTTTTTTGTGTTTGGGTATTTTTTTTATATATTTCATCTCTTTTATACTCTCTTTTTTGTAATTATCTTTTTCCAATAATGGTAATTATTTACGTAAAAAAAACCATATCGGAAGGTTTTGTTTGTTTGCTTTTCCCCACACATTGATATCACTAATAAACCCACATATTTGGCAAATGGTCCTTCTTAAGATCTCGAATTGCCTGAAACTATTGCATGTTGATTGTTACGTGACAACTTTCCATCAAAATATTTCTTAAATTTCAAGACTTTATTTTTGTTTGTTTGCATCGACTTTAAGTCTTCGTAAAGACAGAAAAATGCATAGAACAAAATCCAGTAAAAGAAAAGATGTAAGCTCAATTATATAAAAGAAGAGTTTTGGTTTTTGGTTGATGGCACGATGATGCAGAGTCGTGCATGCAATGCTCTGCAAATAAAATGAAATATTATTTTGTGAGGGCTTAAAACGACGCTCACTTCTTATGATATTTCTCGTGCCATCCCTTTCGCCTGCCCTGCTTTTTTCCTTTTCATTTACTTGCCTGCATTCACTTTTTCTTTTACTATATATAAATTATTTTGTTTCAACTTTCATCTTTTTCTGAAATTTCCAAATAAGACCATGTCTTTTGTAAATAATACAGAGATTTGTTTGTTGAATGCAAGCTATAAGTCTTTTTGTTTTTCACCTCCATTTTACATTTATAAAAACTAATTTTGTTAAGTTTATAATTTCTTTTTTTTTTCAATAATGTTTTTTTAAAGTTTTCGAATCCATATTTTGCCTTTAAAATTATAATGTAATTTGGCAACAAAACAATTTCACATGTGATTTTTTAAGGTATAATGATTTATTTGGTCTTCTAATTTTTTTTAAAAAGGTTGTTTAATCATTTATTTAATTTTTCGCCTTTTTAGTCATTAAACTTATATTCCTTTTTTTATCAAATCACCTAAATTGACATGACATACACGCGGATTGTCACTTGGATAACGCATCAACATTTAATTAAAATTTAAATTTTTAAAAATTATCTTTAAAAATTAATAATCATTAAAATTATTAAAAATGTATAAAATATATATGTATATATAATATTTTTTAAATTTAATTAAATGTAGGCGTGTTATTCATGTAATTAGTAAAATAAACAAACGTTAATTTTTTTCATTTATTTTGAGATGATTTGATAAAAAAATATAAATTTAAATTGGCAATATGTAAAACTTTTAAGCTATTTTAGAGATAAAAGGCTAAGCAAATTTAAATGTAAGTTTTTTACCTTTTTTTTTTTTCCTTCATGTAAACGTTTATATATAGAAAGTTGTCTTTTATCTTTATCCATGTAATATTACCCATACATAAATGATTGTATATCTTTTTCTAATAATTTAATATTTTATCAAGTAGTTGTATTTTAAATTTTAAATTTTCATTTAAATTTGACTTTTTTTAAAATAAAAAATATTGATTTAATATTAAATTATTAAAGAAAATACAGATAATGTGACGTGAATGTATTTCATGCGTTATTTTCCCTTATGCACGTTACTAAACTGATATGAACAAAATACAGTAAAATATAAAGTAATCTAAACAACTAAATTTAGACTAAAAGACACGAAAATAAAGTAAATATTCACAAATTGCCGGGTAATACTGAGGCTAAATAAGCAGGTATAGAAAGGCCAAAGAAAAGAAGCTTCTTTTTTATGTTTCATCAAAAACCAGCTCGCCCTCCCCCATTGCCACTGCTTCTCTCTCGTCTCACATTAGCTATTGTGTTCTTCATTTTGCTTGTTGTAACTATTTAAAGATAAGGAGTAAGTTCTTAAGTGTTTCATACTTTGATGTCTACACCTTTGGAACATGATTACATAGGTTTAGCAGAGACTTCTTCAATGGAAAGAAGCTCTGAGAAGATATCTTCTTCTTCTTCCTCTTCAATTCCCTCCAATATTGAAGACAAAACCACCAACAATCCTTCCCTGAATCTCAAAGAAACTGAGCTGAGGCTTGGCTTACCAGGTTCTCAGTCACCTGAGAGAAAGCTGTCTCTTTTTGGCAAAGATTTGGAGACTAATGATAAAAGCAACGGTTTTGTTGGTAGCCCTTTGAAGAACTTGGTGTCTGGAGCTAAAAGGGGTTTCTCAGATGCCATTGATGGGTCTAATGGGAAATGGGTTTTCGCTATAAATGGTAAATCTGATGTAGAGTTGGGTAAAGGTGCTGTCTTGGCCTCTCCTAGAGGTGGTTTGGACAGTAAAACCAATCCCCAACAGGTAAGGACGTCTGTGCCTGTCATGAAAGAGGTTGTTGGTGCTCCCCAGTCTCCAAAAGCGGTTCAAGATAAGAAGAATCTTGTTCCTCCTGTAAATGAACATGCTAGTGCCCCAGCTGCAAAGTACGTTTTATTTTCAAACCTGTTTACTTTTTTTTTAATCTTTTGGTTTCTTCTTCTGAATCGTTGAAGGAGAAGAAACTTGTTGGCCATGGAGATATCAGTTATACAACTCATTCTACTGTGATTAAGTTTTGTTTGCTTCAAAACATTCTTGCAAAATGGAAATTTACTTAGGCTTTTCCTTTTCCAGTTCTTAGTGTGCTGTTCACCACAGTCCCTCTCTTTGTTTATTTGTGAATTGTTGGGAATTTCGATCTCTTTGGTCTTTTTTTTTTTTTTAAATAACAGCTAGTTAGTATATAATTTTACATCAATTATTGAGAAGTTCTTTTTTATTTCTGTAACAGGGCACAGGTGGTAGGATGGCCACCAATCAGATCATTCAGGAAGAACAGCATGGCCTCTAATTTGGCAAAGAACAGTGATGAAGCTGCTGGTTGTCTGTATGTAAAGGTGAGCATGGATGGAGCACCATACTTGAGGAAGGTTGACCTCAAGACCTACAATAACTATAGGGAATTCTCATCAGCTTTGGAGAAGATGTTCAGCTGCTTTACTATCGGTATAACAATCCCTCACACATACATACTTCTACTTTAGTAAGGGAAAAAATAATTTACTAATAATCATAAATACCATACAAAATTGCAACTTTATTGTGATAAATGTGTTGAGATTACTTTTTTGAAAAAAAAAAAGGGGTAAGTTTTGTCCTTTTCTTAATTCCCAAAGAGCTGGATTTTCTTGCTCTTTTAAAGAGATGATTTTATCTTATTATCTGATATCTGTTGTATGCATACAATGTAACTTTCATGATACAAATACTAATTTGGACATATATATAACAAGATTCACGTGCAAAATAGGCATGGATTAAGAACACTCTTTAGCAGAGGATGAACTGATTTTGTTTTCAAAACGCTTAGCATCCTATGATTTTTATGTGAAGTGTATGTTGATTTATGTGTGTGAATGGATGACTGTGATTCAGGGCAGTGTGGTTCCAACGGTGATGGTCTCAGTGAGAGTCGTTTGATGGATCTTCTCCACGGATCTGAGTATGTGCTGACATTTGAAGACAAGGATGGTGATTGGATGCTTGTTGGTGATGTTCCATGGGAGTAAGTCCTTCTCCACCTAGATAAGCGCTTTCGAGTCTTTTCACAATCTTGAATAACTCTTGCTGGGATGTGGTTTTTATGCTAATTTCCGAGTTATTATTGCGAAGAGTTAATGTTGACCTTGATTGCAAACCGAAACATGTTGCATTATAATGTAACTTGGCATTGCAATGTATCAGATCACTTAAAATACAGCCATATTGGCCTACGTTTATTCTTTATGTGATGGATTCCCTGACCTTATCATCTTTGTTACTCAGGATGTTCACCGATTCGTGTAGGAGGCTACGGATAATGAAAGGTTCAGAGGCAATCGGACTAGGTATTCCGTACTGATTAAAACAAAATATACCACAGTTTAGCCTTCTTTTCCTTAATCATGGATTAGAATTAGATTTTGTTTGCATTTATGGTTTACAATGATATTGAGGGAGTCCATTTTGATTGCTTACAGCTCCAAGAGCCATGGAGAAATGCAAGAACCAGAACTAATGCAAAAGACCTGGAAAAAACACAGGAAATTTTACTCAACAACTTTATATACATATGTGTGTGCTTTCAGATATTACAGTTTGATGTATTTAGTTGAAGTAAGAGAAAAATAGAGATTGTATTAGGCAAATTGTGGCATTGAAGACATATCCAATTATTTAAGGTTGTCTGGTTTACCTTTCTTTTGTTTTGTTTAATTTTTGTTTTAATCAAATTGTGTACTTTTGGGGTGCTGTGTAAATGGATTGATTGTCAATTTGCCAATCTGTTTCTCCTTTTATTTGAAAAAGAAGAGCACGCCTGCCTCCATTCCTACAGTCCTACGTTCTAATCACTCAGACAAAGGAATAGAAAAGGCAAAGCAAAAGGCATCCATTAGTTGCGTTGAATCTAAAGCTTGGGTCACCAAACGTAAGTGAGGAGTGCTTTCTGTGGGAGAAAAAGTTAATAATAATAAAAGCCCCACTTTAACTTAATCGTTAATCCCATCAATTCAATCTTTTGCATTCTGATTACAACAAATAAACAAGTGTCTGTCGTCATTTTTCTTTTATGGATTAGCCAGCCATTGGTTTTATTCTACTTTACCACATCAATGAATTATGTCTGTTGGACGGATTTCCGCAAAAATGTTCAGTTTGAAGCATGGGTGTTCTATTTTATTCTTTTTATTTTTCAGTACTGAGATTGGGCATAATGAATTTTTTGGCCCCCAACTTTAGAAAACAGTCATTTTTTCTTTTTTTAGATCTTGAATTTGCATTTTGTCAAATCATGGATGAAAAAGTTGACATTTGCTAATTTTGTTAACGTGGCATGCAAGCATATAAGAAATTTTTAATTTTTAATAATTAAAATTTAAAAATAGTTTTATAATTTTTATATATTTTAAAATTTTAATTAAATGCTGATGTGTCATACATGTGGTAATGCAACGTCAGTAAAGTTTTAAAAATCGTCAACTTTTCTATTTATTTTGGGATGACTTGATTAAAAATATAAATTTAAAAATTAAAAGAGGTGAAAAATAAATAAACTTTTTTTATAAAATTGGAAGGTCAAACAAGTCATTATACCTTGAAATTATAATGTATTATCATGTTCAGATTAGAAAATAAATCAAGTTTAAATTAATATTAGGTTCGGATTTTGCTGCCTATTCAGATTGTGTAGAATTGTTAAAATTCTAAGTTAATTTTGGATTATTCTTTTAGATTTAAGTTTGGATTTTTTTAAATTCAAGATAATTCATGTTCGGGTTAATGGGAAAGGGATAACCTGATTTGTGAACAATAAGATTTACAGTCTGATTTTACCACATCAAAATAAATTGTGAAATGAAGTTATTCAACCAAACACACTCGTTCATATTAAAAAAAAAAAAAAATAGTGGATGGTGAACTAGATTGATTATCACATAAATAAAATTACACTGGAAAAACATCATAGAGTATGATCCTAAGAATCGGACATCACGTTTCGTTTAAGTTAACAAGAAAAATACTCTCAGCTTGCTACAGGGAAATGAAATATATGGACACAAGTTTCATCTACTGAAGTGGAAACATACCCCATCCTGGATAGTTTCAAGTTTCTGGTTTGGAAATTTGCAGATACACCATCTGCGTATATCCATTAAATACAGATCTCTCAAGCCTGTCTAAACCGAGCCGCTTAAACATTCGATACCGGCCATCTTCAACAATAGGTGTAGGTGCACGAGCAGGATCGTAGCGAGTTTGGTGGGTGAGGGAAGGACCAGCTGCTGGTGGTAGCTCCCAGTAGATGTCAAGAATCGACTCAACAAACCTGCTATTCTGAAAATGTTCGCCATAAGAGATCGGGGTGTTATTGTGGTTAAAGTTATCCCGCATCTCTCCTCTAACACCCCACCATGCTTCATGTGGCCCACATAGTTCATCTATATCCACAGCCTTCTCCCAGAATTTCTTTCTTTTCGATCTAATCCTAGCTTCATCACTGTCCTTGAAGCAGCTATGACCACCTCCTGAATGAACAATGCTCACAATTAGGTAAGAAAAGAAAACAAACTCATAACCGAAGATTCAAGCATACCATATATATGATTTATGCATAAACTATCATTGCAGTTGATGAGTTACAGAATGAACTCAAAATAGAGTTCTAAAGAGAGGCCAGACGAGAAATGGCAAGCCTCATAAATGAAAGAATTCCTCAAGACAACCAGAAATCCTTTCTTTGTGCCAGCAGCAGATCATATTCATAAATATCTCAAGCTATTAATATGAATAAAGCCATACGAGAAGTACCAAAAGATTAGATCTAGTTACTCTTAAAAGTGTAATCATAGCATTTTAAGACCCCAGTCTCTTTTACTCTTCAACTGATATAGGGCAACTTCATTAAAGTTCAACTAATTTCGGTTCTGTTTATATATGTTTTACTGGTATGTACTCAATGGTTATAAATTTCCGGGAAAAGCAAATAAAAGAATCAATCAAGATATAATGTCCTTGTAACAGCATTGAAGCCAACGTAATTGCTTAAGCAGCAGTTAAACAAGTAGAACATGAACCAAAAGGCATGCAATTAGAAAGATAAATTATATAATAATAGAATACAAAATATGGGAAAGCCATTCAATTATTTAGTCATGTGACTGAAAATGAGGACACATTTTAAAGCATAACATGATTTATAGAGAAAACAGGTATCCCAGGTTCCCAGCTTACCCTAAACGACGAATATACCTAGTTATGATCATACTGAAGGTATGGCACAATAAGGCAGTACAAGAATGGTAGTCAAGGATATAACTTCAGGCAAAATGACAGAAGATAAAAGTGGATGTGTGCCAGAGTACAACAAATCAGAGGATATCAGAAACTGAGAAAAGAATAAAAGAAAAGCAGATAAAAATGGTGTAAGAGCTTCTACCTCTAATGTAGAACTGGTCACATATCTGCCTCAACGAATAGTGATCTCCAGTTCCAGTATCATAATTGTCTTCAAAAATAAGATGGTTAAAGCCAGCTTTCAATGCCTGCTTCAGCCTGTTCATTCAAGTACATCCCAACAACAAAAGCAAACTAAACTCAAAATCATAAAAAGTAAGACCAAGAAATGAAGTAGCCTTAAATCAGCTCTACTGAAACCTAAAACTTTGACCTTGCTAAGGAAGAATATCAACAGTACTTGGTTGCATTAAGTACCTTTTCAATTCATTTTGATGATCGTCAAAGAAGACAAGAACCTTGCTGAAATCAGAAATTCCATGTTTCTTCAGCACCCTCTCCCAATCAACACTTCCAAAATCCACAAAATCTTTTCCAGCAAAGTAAGTGCAATTTTCATCAACATAAGCAGGACCCTTTTTCAAGTACTTCTCAGGATGCCGGGGTGTGATTGAGATAATTGGTGTGTCAGGCATTGCTTGCCGCATAACCCAAGTGGAATGTCCCTTGAAAGCACCACTCTCAATCATTATATCCGGTTTCAGCCATTGCACAATGAACCAAAGCCCAAAGCTGTGGTCAAAACCCATTCCATGCATGTTGTTTTTTATTGGACGTGTTTCATATATTGGTACAAACTCCTCCAAGCCCTTGACTAAATCTTTGGATGTCCATTCAACTGTTTTTCCATGTTTCGATCTGCCTTTTGCCAAGGATATGAATTAAATGGGCGCAAACCGAGAGAGTTAAGATTAAATAATTTAAGATGAAATCATGTCTAGCATGAAATAAAATTACTATTAAAAAAATCCGATCAAGTAGGACATTCAACAAAAAATTTCACTCAAAACAACCAAAGGAGCATAATGTAGATTGCGAAGTAAAGAGATGAAATATTGACAAAAGGTAATGCAAATGGCTTCAACTTTGATATGAAGAATAAAAACTCATACGATATCATAAATGAGCAAAAGGAAATCGAAGATTAGTTCTTGACAATCAGCAACACTCAATAAAGAGTGAGTGTTGAATATCGGTTCAGAGTTTCCTAGAAACCTAATACAGATTTAAGAGCCAAGTAGGGAAACCTTCTAGTACTAATTTTTAAAGTTTCAGGGAAATTTAGCCGAGGGAGGAACCTGTTCCCAAGTAAAATCGAATTACTCAGTGTCCGGTGAATGTTTCACTAGGAATACTAATAACTATCATGGAAGCTTAAGCTTTTAGAGAAGGACCCATCTTCTACATTTAAGCTCCAATAAATTCATTAAAAAAAAAGTTATTAGTATTCGAAATCAGTCTTTCAACATTTTAATCACTGTGAGAAACAAATAAATGTTTGATCTAATCACCAAGTCAGATTCTAATAATCAAAAGAAAATGGTGATAGCATAGCTCAACAACGGAAAAGTAAGCTAAGCGAGTAAATTGATCACAATTAAGCAATGAAATGGCATCTCATTCAACTAATGCAATGACGGAAACATATAAACAAATGAAGAAAGTTACAGATCCGATCGAGAACCAAAAAGCAAAACTTACACCAAGGAACACCGAGGGATCCGAAATCGGAATCGAGCCCATCGAGACCAAAGAAACTGGCACGAGATATCGGGTCATAGGACGAAAGACAAACGAAGGAGCGAGAGTTAAGCATCAAAGAGAAAAGCATGAAAACGCTCAAAAGAAGACAGAGTGAGAGGCAGAGGCACGGCGATTTGACGAGTCCCAAGCGCGACATATAATTGGAGGCCAAGACGTAGAGGTGTGGTTTCTTGGTTTTGGACTCGTCGGCGAGTAAGTCGGCGGATTCGGCATCGGGAGAGACATCGGAAACGGCGGAGGAGGTGGGGACGTCGAAGAGGGAGTGAGGTTGAGTGCGGCGGGCGGAGAAGGCTCTGTCCAGCATTGTGGTTCAGGTTTTGAGTGAGTGATGGTGCTCAATTCTCTCTTATGGGAACTCTGAAGTTAAAGCTGCTGGTCACGTGGTGGGTGATGCCGTTGATTACCTTATTTTCTTTATTTAACATTTAATAATCATTTGAATTTGAAAATAATAATAATAATAATAATTTGTAATTCGATTTAATTAATTTGATTAAAAAATTATTAAAATTTTAAAAAATTAAAAAAAATCTCGATTCAACTTGTTCATGTAAATTCTTGATCTAACATGTTTAGAGTTATCTTAAGAATCGATCTCCGACCAATTCTTAATTCAACCAATTCGATTAGTTGATTCGATTCAAACAACACTGATAATTTGTATCAGATTTGTAATTTATAGAAGTTATTTTTTGGACTTCGTTACTATTTTTAAATTTCTATGCAATTAACAAGTTATGATAAATGCGTTTTGTATATGTCGAATTATTATTGTTATATTTTATGTCAAAAACAATTTTTGTTATATTTATGGTGACAGTTTATTAAAAGAAATACAGACACAAACTTGCATTCCATGCAACAAAAGTTTAAGATAATTGTTAATCATAAAATTGTTGGAATTATATTAGTCCAGTTATACCGGTAATCAAAATTATGATACAGTGTTAACTAAGTAATAAGCATAAGGGTCTAAATGTCAGTTTATTTAGGTAATACATATAGAGAAGCCCAAACATTTCCAGCGAGGACCATCGATGTTTCAGATAACACTCTTCAGATTCTATGAGCTAAAAGGTTAAATGGGTGCAGAACCGCTGAAATTCACTGCATGAGCTGATGAACCAAACCTGTGACAGCTTTGCAGTATATACAATTCAATGTTGAGGCTACAAAAGACATGGAACTGAAAATCAAGCACAGTTGACCAACTCTGTGACAGTTTGAGACATGATATAAGGAAGCAGAACTAGATATGGATATTTTAAGAGTTGTGGATATTTAGTTTCAATTATTAATATTTTATTCCTTATAAAAAAAAAACAAAATTATGCTTCTAAATATAACTTTAAATAAGTATTGATATTGTTTCACTTAATATTCAAAATAATCATTCTTTAAAAATAATTATGTTGAAAATAATTATATTTAGAATAATGCTATAATTTTGAATAATTGTAATCTTATGTAATTGTCATTTGATAATAAAATCTATTGATAATAACTCTTATTTAGAATAATCATATTTCAAAAACACATATTTAAAATAACAATTTTAAAAAATAACCATTATTTAAAATAAGCGCTTCTTAAATTTTATTTTTACCACAAAACAACTCTTTTTTCGAAAACGGTTGGCAATCAAAGTATTAGAATTCTATTTAAAGCTCTTTTAACCAAGTCCTTTACTCAGCCTTGTTCTCAGTTACTTTTAACCTTCTCTACTTCACAAACCACAATCTGATCTCTTCTCGATATATTTCATTTACTTATTTGTAATGTTTCTTTTTCATATTAAAGAGTTACAAAATTCATATAAATTATATTTAAAAATATGTTGAATATGAGTGTCCAATATAGATATATGAAGCAAAAATGAGAGTCGGAACAGCATAGCTAGTCACTAATAGTAGTTGTTAGATGTGTCGAGCAGCCGATGACCTTCCCCAGCTAATATACACGAACAAACCTAGTTTCTGGCAATCCTCTCCTTAAGCAAAATCTTATGTACATGACTAGCATTTTCAGTCTGCATTTCCAAATTATCATAATTCTAATTGATGGGATCGATGTCCTTCGTGTTGCACAAGTGACGAAGGGTGTACTAAATCATACTTAAGCTCAAAAGAATGGCTACCATCACCAAAGCCGACAGAACATTGTCTTCGGCTGCATCCAAACAACACCTAGCAGGGAAAAGAAAAGGTTTTTTTAGAAGAAGCCTTGTTTGTTGTAGAAGATTTCTAGCTGCGGCTTATATAGGCGAATCCATGGAGGGTCATTATTGACTAGTTTTTCTTTTTGAAATAGTCTAGCCTTTTTTTAGCTTAGCTTGGTCCAATTCAATGTATGCACAACTCAAGATAATCTACTTACTTAGAGACCATAAATATACAAATACGACGATCTAGAGTAATAACAAAAATGATTACGATATTAGAGAATTGTAATAAAAAAAGGAAAGAGATCTAATTGAAAAGATCTTTTTCCTAAAATTCAGGGTTGGTCCATTTTTTTTATTACTTATATTTATATCATGTTTACCTTCAATCAATATTATCTTTATCTTCATATTGTTTTTGTTTATTTAATTTCAATATTATGAGTCCTAATTAGAATAGGAATTCTTATGGTATCAATTTAGGGTCTATGATTTTAAAAAAGTTTTTCTTTATATAGAATGATTCCCATTTCAGTCGATTTCTTTATTCAATTCAATGATTGACCAAAAGAAAATTTTTATTTAATAAATAATAAAATAAATTGCATGAACTTAGCTCAATCAAATACTGATATTGATTTTTTATTTGTATGCAATGATTTGGTCTAATTAATTTGTCCATTTAGATTGTATCCATGTGAGATAATGCTAAATAAAAATAAAAGGAAGAGACGAATTTACATTACAAAAAGCGATATAAAAAAATTGATTAGGAAAAAAAAGGGGGTAAAATTAGGTATATGGAATCTAATGGCTATAAGACAGCTCTTGTCTATCCTTTGAGGAATAATTCTAGAATCCAGCTGAATCTAAGACATGAATAGTTGGTTTACGTTATGTAAGAAACACATGTATATGGGATATTAGATATTGACTAGTTATATACTAACTCAAAATATATCTAATCCAACCTACTACTGTGGATTTAGATAAGTATTCCAATAGAAGAATAGAAGTTCCTCTGTTTTGTCTTTGACTTTGAATTGAACGAATAAAGAGATAAAATAAAGAAAAAAACGAAGAATTCAAAGCAAAGGATGGGTTGGAAAAAAGAAAGGGAAGAACAAAGTATGTGCGGATTTAAAAAAGTGTAGCGGATAGGACTTAAAAAAAGATGTCGAAATAGTTCTGACGGTTCAATAATCTTCTCACTTCCATTCGAAGTTCTTAGTTACTTCGGCAGGTTGAATCTTAGCGATGGAATAATATAATTAAGTCAAAATTCATTGGATGATTGTATCATTAACCATTTCTTTATTTTGGTGCAGGGAACTTATCATGAATCCACTGATTTCTGTTGTTTCCATTATTGCTGCTGGGTTGGCTGTCGGGCTTGCTTCTATTGGACCTGGAGTTGGTCAAGGTATTGCTGCGGGCCAAGCTGTAGAAGGTATCGCGAGACAACCCGTGGCGGAGGGAAAAATACAAGTTACTTTATTGCTTAGTTTGGCTTTTATGGAAGCTTCAACAATTTATGGGCTGGTTGTAGCATTGGCACTCTTATTTGCGAATCCCTTTGTTTAATCCTATAAACATGATGGCTTGGGATTTACGCCTCGCTTTTTTGAATTCTATCAAGATTTCACCCCTACAATTAATTATTCGTTGGGACAATAATCCATGGGAAGGATTAATTTGAAGATGAGGAATTATCACACCGACTCGCTTTCTTCCTTCCCCTTTTTAGTTCAAGAGAACCCCTTATTTCGTATTTATTGTTTAAACAAGTGTTGCAACAAATGAGGTATTTTGCCATTGACATGAAACCTGCCCCCTAATTCTAATAAGAATTATTACTATTGGGAATTTTCAATTGAAAAACAAATACATTTCTAGCTAACTAGATAAATAGAATATATTTTTTACTCCATTTAGACAGAGGTAAATGAAAATTCATAATCATAATAATGAATAATTTAATAATAAATTTAATAATTTATTAAAACAAAAAAAGAAATACATTAGAATTAGAATAAATACAATAATATATATATGATAGAATAGAATAAATGGAAAAGGAGTCAAAGCGATACAATACAAAAAAAAGAACCGAGTTCTTTTTTTTTTAGTCTATCTAAAATAAAATAGGAGATCATATGAAAAATGTAACCGATTCTTTCGTTTCCTTGGGTCACTGGCCATCCACCGGGAGTTTCGGGGTTAATACCGATATTTTAGCAGCAAATCCAATAAATCTAAGTGTAGTCCTTGGTGTATTGATCTTTTTTGGAAAGGGAGTGTGTGTGAGTTGTTTATTTCAAGAATAGGATGGATTCACAAGGGTAAAATGTCTATGCTTTTAGGGAAAAATGTCTTACGGATTTTTTTTCTGTAAGACATTTTCCAACGCTCACCAATCTTTCCTAGCCGTTCTTCATCTTCCTTCTTCTTCATCCAGGGAACTTTCCTCCTTCTACTTCTTATGTTCTTGATCGTGTGTCAGAGTCTTAAAAATTTATATAATGAATGATCTAGCCTAGAAACTAACTGTGACAACGATTGAGGCAAGCGCACCTATTGAACAGTAGTATAGTTTAGTGGCAAGACCAGAATGTCTAACCCAAAGGAACCAAAAGTACTAATACTAACTTTCTTTCTATTATTTAGCCTAAGAATTGAAGTGAATTATTGTTTAATTTAAAATTAACTAACTACTAAGCTAAAGACGCTAAGGCAAAGAGAATGAATTGGGGAAAATACTTGTGAGAAAAACCAATTGATTAAGACGATACCCAATGAGGAATCCACCTAGACTTCACTTGTTATTTAACTCTGAACCAGACGATTTATTCACTTGACTTGATCCGTAGGATTCCCTAATATATATTAATACCTCCGTCGAGGCTACTAACATCTAATCATAGGTTGATTAATTGAAATTTCTTTCTAATTAAAATCCCTAGAATTGCATTAACTCGATCTATGGAATCTCATATTAGGTTTGACCCTAATCCGGCAGATTTTCGTTATCATATGTCTAGGGTTGCGATCAACTCCACTTAACTATGCTAGATCTACTCTTAGACAGGGACTTTTTGCTCCACTGCCTAAGCACATCAATACTTGAATCAATATCCTGAAATATCAAAACAAGAATTAAGAACACATAGTTAAGAACAAATCAAGTATTTATCATATAGTTCAGAAAACAATAACAAGATCCGTCTTAGGTTTCATCCCCCTCAGATATCTGAGGGGTTTAATTCATAATTATAAAAGAATACATCTCAGAAGAAAAGATAAAACAAAACATAAGAAAACCCTAAAACCCCTGAAGAAATTGAAGAAGAGATCCTCCGTCTTGAGTATGATTTCGACTTCTTGAGATGAATCAACTGGCTTTCTTCGAGTAAATCCCACAATTCTGACCTCTCCGGCTTGGCTCATTGGCCTAGCTGGACACCCCCTGACAAAAGCCTCATTTTAGGTTATACTTAGGGTGTTTATATAGGCTTCGGAATGTGTTTCTTCGCCTCTAAGTATCCTAATCCAAATGAAATTCCTATTTGCCACGGCAGGGACATGCCCGTGCAACACGCCTGTGTGAGTCGAATCCAGGCCGTGGTCGAGTCTGCTGAAGGGGCACGGCCGTGTGTCTTGGGCTCAGGCCGTGTTGATTTCTTACTTTGGCCCATTTGGTCCATTTTTAGCATGTTTCTCGTTCTTTTCATCCTCCTATGCTCTCCTAAGTATAAAATATGAAATTAAAGGATTAAGAGCATCAAATTCCACAATTCAAGGGATAAATCACCCAAAAGCATGCTAAATATGGATATAAAATATGTTACTATTACGGTTTATCAAATACCCCCACACTTAAGCTTTTGCTTGTCCTCAAGCAAAATTCTCAACTCACAATAGAAATAGAATTTCCTCGATTCATAACCTTCATCAATAATGTTTCATCATAATCCATTGGTAATTCATACATGGATAATTCAACTCAAAGATTCCTAAAGATTCAAACAGTCCAAGTCATATATTTTTGTAGCATGAAAACATAGGTGTTTCCCCTCATCTAAATAATTACCTCTAATTCAAAATCGATAAGGGTTGACATCCTCACTAAAGATTCACTCGAATCACTCGAAGTGTTTAAGGTTTAGGATAAAGCACTCGTAAGTCAAACATGAAAAGTTAATCTCATAGGCTTGCATGAAAATCAAATCTCCACCACTATAATATGAGATGATACACAAATCAAAAGGTCTTTAATGGGTTGTAACGGGGCTCGGGTTAAAGGTGTGGATAAAGGCTGAATTAGAGGGTTAGAATCGAGATTGAATTGACAAATTACCTAACTAGAAAGTTAGACTAATACTGAATAATTACATCAATTAAAAACTTAATACTAATGACATGAGCTTCTTCTAACAATAATGAAATTAACAGTCTAAGCTCAAATAACATATAACTAATAATAAATATACTTCGTTTTTTTTTAGTTAAGAACAAATCAAGTTCATACGATAATAAGAAAGAATTTGCAATTGAAATAAAGAACATAGTTAGGCAACTACTCAAATCAAATCTCGACAAAAAGGGTTAAAACAAGAAGGAAAAATTCTCAATGAATCAAAGAGAATGGGTGTTGGGTTAATATTAATGGGTGAGTCAATAAAAGGGTTGTTAGGATTAAATGGGTTCACTAGGGGTTAATTGTGAAGGTAGGCTTTTTGGGAGTAAGTGAGTTAAAACCTAGGTGCCTTTATCATCTCAGTATATCAAATCAAAAGTGTAGTCTCGACATGTATAATCGAAGCAAGTTCTAGAATAACAAATCAATGTTGACACACTCATAATCAATAAGGTGAGCACGAAAAGGAATGTATGCTCTAAAAGGCTCAAAATCTCACAAAAATTATGGGCTTTTGATGACAACCTTGTAAATTTCAAACTTCAAGGTAATAATTAGATTCAGGTAGACAACCTAACAAAATTTTTAATTCTGAAAAATAGATTTATCATGCTTGATTCTCTAATCCCCTAAAGTTTAAATTATCACTGCACAATTATCAATGACTTAATTCAAAACATATCAATGAAAACCATGAAATAAAGGAAATTTTATTCTAACAGTAATATGAGAAAATTTACTTAAGAACAAGATATAATTCAGGGTTTGAGAATAATGAAAAAAGTTAGGCACTTTTAAGATTCACCCCCACACTTAAGATGTACATTGTCCTCAATGTACAAAGATATATGTGAACAATATTTTAAGAAAATCAAAAGAGAAGGAGAAGTGAAACTTCCTGAATTTTGGATGGATCCTTGAGTCGAAAGTGTAGAAATTTGATTTAGAGGTGAAAGATAAGTTGGAGGAAGTGTCTCTGGTGGTGGTATGGTGGCTGCCCATAATCGTTGCGCTAGATGAAGAAATTGGGTAGCTCGTGAAGAAATAGCCAGGAAATAATAAGAAAAATTCAAAAGAAACTAATTATGTATTTAAAGACAAGAAAGATAAAGAGAAAGAGTGTAAAAAGTAAAAGACAATAAAAAGAAAAGATTAATGGATTAAAAAGTTCTTATTGTTAGACGGTTCGCGAGGTGGGTGTGATATCTAAGGCCGTGGTGTGGTGATTTCCAAGCAGCTTTTAGCACCTAAAACCAAGAAACTAAAATAAAATAGGTTAAATTAAGCATAAGAGAGTCAAAGAGAAGGAAAATAAAGGAGAAGAGAAAAGACAAATAAAAACTAAATGGCCTCAAGCGTCCTCGGCTTGTCGAGTAAATGAAGCGGCCGGCATGAACTTATGTAGATCGATCTCGTACAGGGCGACTGTGCTAGGATCCTTCTGCTTCTTTAACATGGGTACGATGTAGATCAAAAGGGCTGGAGATTGAAGAACGAGGAAAATGAAAGGGGAAGAGTGTAAAAGGTATGGAAGAAAGGGAATGGGGAGTGGGTGAGAAAGGGAAAAATGGGTGTTTTAAATAGAGTTTTCAAATCTGGTACATCCCCACGCCCGTGTACCACGGGCGTGTTGAATCACACGGCCGTATCGCACGGCCGTGTTGTGCTATGTTCGTTTCTCCCACGCCCGTTTCGTGGTCACCATACCCATGTTTGATGAAACAGTGTCGACCACGGCCGTGTTGTTTAGTTGGAGCCCGTGTGACTTCCCTCAGTGTTGGCCACGGCAATATCGCACGTCCGTGGCCATTTATAATCGTCCGTGATCTGGGAATCTTTCGTCATTGGCTCGTACTACCTCTGCCATATCAGTACGGAAGTCCGTAGTATCCACACGGCCGTGTGCAAGGTCGTGTGGTATGGAAATCTACACTTTGGTTAGTTCATCGTTAGGTGCTAAAAAAGAAAAAAAATTAAAAGTAAAAATAATGAACGGGGCTAGTGCTCGGGTTGCCTCCCGAGAAGCGCTCATTTAAAGTCTTAAGCTGGACTTTCCTCTCGTTCTCAAAGTTAAGGTGGTTTGAAGAGCTGAACATCGCCTCTCATACTATCAGTTCTATTATCATGATAAAGTTTAAGTCGAGTGGCGTTTATCTTAAAAGTGCCGAATTCAGAGTGAGTTACCTCGACCGTTCCATATGGGAAAACATTGCGTACCTCGAGAAGGACTTCTTCGTTTGTATTTAGGTCTGATGTGTTGATTCGAGGGTCTCCCTTATTCACTAATACCTGATCTCCTATTTTGAAGTGATTTGTCGTCCTTATAAGCTCATCTGGGGGTTCCCTTGGTTTTTCTTCATGTGATTTTGATTTTTCCTTGAAATGTGTCTTCTACTCGTCTAGTTCATCAATGTGAAGTCTTCGATCCTCATGGATTAGTTCTTTGTTGTCATGATGTCTAGGATCTGGCTCAGTTGTGTGGCTTCGTGGTGTTGCCTGTGAGGGAGGTTGAACAAATTGGTTATCAATTGAATTCACTTTCTCACCTCTATCACTCGATGTTCTAGCCGAGTCAAAAGCTTGAAGAGTGACTGTCTCGTCACCTACACGAAGTATGAGTTCACTTGTATCAATGTCAATTTTTGTTCTAGCAGTTGCTAAAAAGGGTCTTCCCAAAATTAAAGGGATCGTGTTGTCCTCATCCATGTCTAAAACGACAGTCTACTAGGAATACGAATTTATCAATTTTAACGAGTACATTTTCAATTATACCCCTAGGGATTCTAATAGTTTTATCCACTAATTGAATGCTCATCCTAGTTTGCTTGGGTTTCCCTAGACCTAGCTGTTTAAACATTTTATAAGGCATAACATTTATACTCGCCCCTAAATCAGCTAAAGCATTATCAATAGATAAACTACCAATTAAGCATGGAATTGTAAAACTCCTTGGATCTTTTAATTTTCGTGGTAGTTTGTTTTGTAGAATTGCTAAGCATACTGCGTTTAGCTCCACGTGTGATGCTTCGTCTAACTTCCGTTTATTTGTCAACAGCTCCTTTAAAAATCTCTTGGAATCAGGCATCTATGAAAGAGCTTCAAGAAACGGTAAGTTAATATGTAATTTCTTTAAAAGTTTAAGAAACTTACCGAACTGTTCTTCTGTGTTGTCTTTCTTCATCGCTTCGGGATATGGTATGCGAGGTTGGTATTCTTTGATTATCGGTTTTGATTTATCAAGGCTTACCTCAACCTTACATTCCTCTACCACATTCTCTTGACTTAAATTGGGCTTATCTAACCCTACACTATCTTGAGCTATTATGGCTTGAATTTGCTCATTTGGGTTAGTCTCAGTGTTGCTTGGTAGGCTTCCTTGCGGTCGTTCGGAGATCAGCTTAGCAAGTTGCCCTAACTGGTTCTCGATCCTTTGAATCGATGCTTGTTGATTTTTAAGTGTTGTCTCGGTGTTTAGGAAACGAGTTTCTGACACTGCTATGAATTTCGTCAGCATCTCCTCAAGATTCGGCTTCTTTTCCTGTGGGTAGGGCTGTTGTTGGAAGTTTGGAGGGGGTTGTTGTCTCTGATTTCCTTGACCACCCCATGAAAAATTGGGGTGTTTCCTCCAACCTGGATTATAGTTGTTACTATAGGGGTTATTTTGAGATCTGAAATTATTACCCATATAGTGAACTTGCTCGTTTTCAGCGCTCGGGTTGTAAGGTGGATATTCTGTATTGCTTATCCCTCCTCCATTTATATCGCACTGCATAGCTGGATGTACCTGAGAAGAACACAAACCATCAATCTTTTTATTTAACAATTCTACCTGATTTGATAGCATGGTTACTGCATCAAGGTTAAAAACTCAGGCTGCTTTTGTTGGCCTTGTCCTTGTGACTTGTCACTGATAGTTATTCAGTGACATCTCTTCTATAAACTCGTAGGCCGCCTCAGGTGTTTTGTTGTTCAGCGTTCCGCCGGCGGCTGAATCGATCAATTGCCTGGTTGAAGGGTTTACACCATTGTAAAAGGTTTGAATCTGTAGCCACAAGGGTAATCCATGGTGTGGGCACCTTCTCAATAGATCTTTGTATCTCTCCCACGCATCATAAAGTGTCTCTAAATCCATCTGTACAAAAGAAGAGATATCATTCCTTAACTTAGCCGTTTTAGTCGGCGAAAAATATTTTAATAAAAAATTTTCGGTCATTTGCTCCCATGTAGTGATTGATCCTCGTGGAAGAGAATTCAACCACTGTTTGGCTTTATTCCTCAAAGAGAAGGGAAACAACTGAAGACGGATGGCATCATCAGAAACGCCATTTATTTTGAAGGTATCACAAAATTCTAGAAAATTTGCTAAGTGTGTGTTAGGATCCTCATCCTGCAAACCATCGAACTGAACAAACTGTTGTATCATCTGTATAGTGTTAGGTTTCAATTCAAAATTATTTGCAGTAATAGCAGGTCTAACAATACTTGACTCAGTCCCTGTTAAATTAGGTTTAGAGCATAATCATACATAGTTCGAGGAGAAGGATTTTCGGCAACCACAGGAGGGAGTGGATTATTCTGGTGGTCAGACATCTCTTCCGTGTTATAAGTATTGTCCTCTTGCTCTTCTTTTATGTAATTTAAGCTTCGCCTTATTTCTCTACGATTTCTACGAACGGTGCCTTCAATATCACTGTCGTAGATTAAGGGTCCTGTCGGGTTCCTTCTAGTCATAAACTAGAGGTGCCTGCTAGGAACAAGAAAAATTAGCAAAGTTAAAAACAGAATAATAGTAAATTGCAAAAAAAAAAAAACAAAAATGGCTAAAGTAATAAAAATTTAAGCGTTCTTAATATTTTAGTTCCCCGGCAACGGCGCCAAAAACTTGATCGTGTGTTAGAGTCTTAAAAATTTATATAATGAATTATCTAGCCTAGAAACTAACTGTGGCAACGATTGAGGCAAGTGCACCTATCGAACAGTAGTATAGTTTAGTGGCAAGACCGAAATGTCGAACCCAAAGGAACCAAAAGTACTAATACTAACTTTCTTTCTATTATTTAGCCTAAGAATTGAAGTGAATTATTGTTTAATTTAAAATTAACTAACTGCTAAGCTAAAGACGCTAAGGCAAAGAGAATGAATTGGGGAAAATACTTGTGAGAAAAACCAATTGATTAAGACGATACCCAAGGAGGAATTCACTTAGACTTCACTTGTTATTTAACTCTGAACCAGACGATTTATTCACTTGACTTGATCCGTAGGATTCCCTAATGTATATTAATACCTCCGTCGAGGCTACTAACGTCTAACCCTAGGTTGATTAATTGAAATCTCTTTCTAATTAAAACCCCTAGAATTCATTAACTCGATCTATGGACTCCCATATTAGGTTTGACCCTAATCCGGCAGATTTTCGTCATCATATGTCTAGGGTTGCGATCAACTCCGCTTAACTATGCTAGATCTACTCTTAGACAGGGACTTTTGTTCCACTGCCTAAGCACATCAATACTTGAATCAATATCTTGAAATATCAAAACAAGAATTAAGAACACATAGTTAAGAACAAATCAAGTAT
The DNA here is from genome assembly GCA_025698515.1 of Gossypium sturtianum. Lineage (NCBI taxonomy): Eukaryota > Viridiplantae > Streptophyta > Magnoliopsida > Malvales > Malvaceae > Gossypium > Gossypium sturtianum. Next base: position 159,740,314 of record CM046955.1, on the reverse strand, counting down.
TTATCATATAGTTCAGAAAACAATAACAAGATTCGTCTTAGGTTTCATCCCCCTCAGATATCTGAGGGGTTTAGTTCATAATTATAAAAGAATACATCTCAGAAGAAAAGATAAAACAAAACATAAGAAAACCCTAAAACCCCCTGAAGGAATTGAATGAGAGATCCTTCGTCTTGAGTATAATTTCGGCTTCTTGAGATGAATCAACTGGCTTTCTTCGAGTAAATCCCACAATTCTGACCTCTCCGGCTTGGCTCCTTGGCCTAGCTGGATGCCCCCTGACAAAAGCCTCCTTTTAGGTTATACTTAGGGTGTTTATATAGGCTTCGAAATGTGTTTCTTCGCCTCTAAGTATCCTAATCCGAATGAAATTCCTCTTTTCCACGGCAGGGACACGCCTGTGCAACACGCCCGTGTGAGTCGAATCCAGGCCGTGGTCGAGTCTGCTGAAGGGGCACGGCCGTGTGTCTTGGGCCCAGGCCGTGTTGATTTCTTACTTTGGCCCATTTGGTCCGTTTTTAGCCCGTTTCTCGTTCTTTTAATCCTCCTATGCTCTCCTAAGTATAAAACATGAAATTAAAGGATTAAGAGCATCAAATTCCACAATTCAAGGGATAAATCACCCAAAAGCATGCTATATGTGGAGATAAAATATGTTACTATTACGGTTTATCAGTTCTTCATCTTTTATTTTCGTTTTTCCTTAGCTGTGTCTGTCACATATCTTCTCTTATCAGGGCTGCTGTTTCATTTCGCTCAAATCTTCATCTTCGAAGGGTCTTGGCTTAAGGTATGGCATCTTTTTTATGTTCATTTTAAAGCTCTTTTTTTTTTCTTTTTGTTCTTTACTTGTCCACTTTTTAATCGATAATTTTGGCAATTCCCTAGAATTTTGATTTTAATTTTTATACTATTGAATACCCTTTTGTTCTTTGTGCTTAATTTTGGGTTTTATCTGAAAGTGAAGTAGCGTTGGTTATGTTGAAATTTCGGTTCATATGCCTGAAATTTTATACCTTTCTCCGTTTCTTCATTTTTAATTTTTTTTCTGGGTTTGGGATTAAATTTTATTCTTGTGCTTGTTGTTTTGTTCAATTTTTGTTACTTTCTATTTGTGTTGATCATATTCTTTTGTAACGTCTGCAATAAGTTCAGGCTGATGCTAGGCAATGGGTGGTCATTCTTTGTAGGGTTATTTAGTCTGTCATATCTAGTTTTTGTGATTCTGAGTAATGTATAACAGTTTTGATGACATGGTGAGGTGGAACCATATCCAACTACTCAAAAATACTTAGATTTCACAGCTTCGAAAGCAAAGAATGCCATGTGAAAAGCAGCTTTTTAACAATATATATAGTTTTAATGGCTACTAATACATTGAAAAAGGCTGAAAATAGAGGAATGGGGTTTCCTGCTTTATCGACAATAATGTATGTGATATGTCAAATCCCTTGCTGTGCTTTTGTATCATTTTCATGCTTCCCACCATTGTTGTTTTGTTCTTAAATTATCTTCTTACAGGTCTCTTTCTTACCTTCAATGGCCATTATTATGAAACTCATCATCACATTACCAGAAAACACACCAATTGGTCTCTCAAATCTCCTTTGAAATTTTAAAAACTTATTGGATGTCTCATTGCATACATAAAGTGAAGGAAGTTTCGGATTAGTTTTCCCCAGAACATGAGCTGCATATCTCACACTCTATTCCCTCTCTTCTATGGCGCTGGTCGAACACTTGATTGAAATGAAACAGCAGCATGTTTTTGAACAATTAAATGAAGGGCTTGTTATATTCTCGACATATATACATTAGTTAGATAGATTTTAGTTTTAACATCATCTCAAGCTCAGTATGAGAACTATTTTGGGGGGTTTTGAGCTTGTATTCATTTATCTTTCCTTGATATAATTTGAATGATAACTAGCTTTATATATATGCACTTTATAATATAATTACCTTCATGCTTGTTAATTGTTAAACCATAAAAAATCACTACCGTCGTTATAACAAAACTACATACCTAGATTGACTTTGATTATAATACCTAAAAAAAATCGGATGGAATCTCATTTTGCTCTTACTGTTGTTATTCATAATTATGTTTATGGGTGTGGCATCATGGTTTACTGGTTGAATTATGTTCTCTACACATATAATTATTTACTTTTTCCTTTTTCTTGAGTCTTATGCTAAAGAGAAGTTAACTTTGTGTCATTAAGTTTACTCTTCCTCTTTAGATTAGTCACGCAACATTCTTTTCTTTTGGATTACATGTCTATCTTCTGATTGTTTGTTAATGCTATGCTTTCTCTTCATTCATTTCATTTGCAGTCTTTGTTCCGCTTCTTCTGCATAGTGAAGGAGGAGGATCATTCCAAGCTGTCGATACTTTGAATGGGAAGCTGTTATGTGGATGTGATGATATTCATGCATGTGTGGTAAGTCAAAATTACATTTTGCAAATGAATGTACTTCTTAGATTAATATAAACCATATTTTTATACTTATTTCGAGCTCAATTATTTGTGTCCAACCCCACTCTCAAATATTTGCAGACCTTCGAAGTTAGGTAGATAGTAAAAAAAAATGGTTTGTTTTGTGATTGTAGGCTGGATCAACTTCAGGTGCCTGCACACCATAAGGTGGATTCCAGGCAGAGGATGTGGCACAAGATTTCAGACTACATCAATATTTTAAGCACTGAATTCACTCTTATCGTAAAAGTACAAGTTGTAGACATATACATAAATATATGTATGTATGCTGAGTTCCATGAATTTAATAAAATTTACAAATGGAATTTCAATTTGCTCTTATAGCATATTTTTTCTCTTATTGTCTGCTCTTATACCTTGATTGCTTTTTTATTAATTCTTGGTTTTAAAATACGAATGATAATATTACGACACTCACCATTGATGATGGGGAAGAGGAGCCATGGCAGATTAATTTAGGGGAAGTGGCTACTGTATTTGCCTATGATTAAGAACATGGCTTGATGGATAGTTTCTAGTGGTGTGCATTATTAGTCCATGAGGAATATGTTAGTAAATATTTGGCATCCAATTGAGGGTATCACAATTTCAGACAGGGGGAGAAGAGATTTGATTTTTATTTAGATCCCACTAGAAGTTGATGTGAAAAGAGTGGGGAGGAGGATGATGGAGGTTTAACAATTACCTGATGATTATGGATGGGTAGAGAGATGATCCGATGCAAGTCTTGATATACTTTATTGTTTTTTAGGTGTAAATTTACGATTTACTGAGTGGATTAACATCCTAATGAATTAACTTGCATCTAAATTAATCTATGTCATAATATATTTTATGATTTGAATTTAATTTAATTAAGATGGCATTTAATCCTTGCTTTTTATTTCAATCCTTGTTTTTAATTTTTTTATAACACAATTAGAAATAATTTATTTGAATTTGGTTGTTTTCAATTTATGACGGTTAATATTCTACTTTAATAATTGAGTATTATTATATATTTAATTTGATTTATTTATTTATAAATAAATCATTGCAATATATGTAAAAATAATTTAAAATATAAATTTATTAATATATATATATAATAAACTCAATTAAACAATGAAAAGATAATAAATTCTTAAATATATATTTGTTTAATTTAAAACAACTTTCCAGAAAATATTTTTAAGAAATCTGCCAAACAATAGAAAATATTTTACACAAATTCATCTAAACACCAAAAAAATAAATCATTTCCAAAGAAGTAAATTATTTTCCAAAAATTATTTTTCGAAAAATATTTTAATGGCAAACAAACGGAGTATTTCTTGCCTTGGGTTGAGAATGTAATTAGATCATTTCTCTGTCAAGTATAGTAAAAGAAGAAAAAGGAGGCTGGTCGGTTCTCAAGCTTCATTTTTCTCTTTTGATGAGTTGCCTTTTGCGCGGGTATTGTAATCCACGTTAAAATTGATAAAACCAGGTTGGGGTGAAGACCTGGAAGTAACGGGCCTGACAGGTTGCCGATATGGATCACATTTCATGGGGACTGACCAAATGGTGGGCCTGCTCGCTTTCAGCCCTATAGGCCTGCGTATGAGGAAGTGGCTCGTTGAAAATTTAACTACTCTTGGATCCACATCAACAGTTACAACTACATTTGTCCGAATTCACGTTATAACTTGAAAACAAATAACGTAAGATCATGATGTTTTTTAGTTGTTCATGAATAATGGAAAACAAATATGTGTAAGGATAAAATATTGTAGATGGATCAAGTGATTGCTTGGTACTCGCACAATAAAGTATGGAATCGGAGAATATTACTTCATCAAACTGATAATAAATCCAACACCGAAAAATCTCATATTATTCCTTCCATATCTATTATTTTTATTAACTAAAATGCTGTCAAATAAAAAATATCAATTGATTGATTGATTAGATTACAGATTTTTTTTTTTTTTTGAATGCTAGATTACAGCTTTATTGGATGAAGCATGAACTGTCGTTTGTCTTGTTTGGGATTCTTTGTTATCCTAATAATTAAGTGATTAATCAAATTAATTAACTTAGAGCACCCCGGGATCTGATGGTAGTTAGGTCCAGCACCAAAAATGCAGGACATTAGTTTAGTCAAACATCATTAAATTAGGCTTGTTGAGATGTGGTCCTTAAATGGACATTATTATATTTATTAAATCTTCACTTTGTCTCAATTTTGTGTAAATATTAATTTATTAGATGCGTTAAAATTTTAAAATCGAATATGGATATATGGTAATTGATTCTTACAATATATTTTTAGAAAGAATAATAAAAATGATGATTGAATAGTTAAAATGATCTTTAATAGAGTTGAAGGTTGGGTAATATTTAAGGATCCATTTAGGAGGATTTCTAGTTTCTTAAGTTAATGTAAACTTTGTTTACTTTTTTCCCAAAAAAAAAGGGTTTGTAAGTACAATATTATAATAAAAATTGAAACAATTTATCTGATATCAATATTATATAATGAAATTAAAGACTCACGCATAATAATCAAGTATAATTAAATTAAATTTTGAATATATAATAACTTTATTAATAATATCAAGACTTTATTACGTATTAATTGTGTATTTTTCAGCGTGCAAAATTATTAAAAATTACCAATTATTTTTTTAATAGAGGAATCTATTAACCGCAATCAAGGAAAGGAAAGCAAACAAAGGACAGAGGAGGGGACATACTAAATACACTAAAGCTAATAAGCTTCCCTTCGTACACCCAAAATTGAAGTCCCTCTCCCAGCGAAAATGTGAGTGGCTGGTAGTGCTCCACAGCCTCTAAAATGAAAATTTTAATTTTTGAACTTTTATAATTTATAAAATTTTAAATTAATATAAATAAAATTATACTTTAATCTCTCAAAAATAATAAAATCTTAATTTTAATTTTTAAAAATAAATAAATTACATTTTAACTTTTGTAAAATATAAAATTTATTAGAGTCCCAAAAAGAATTTTACTTCACGATTGCCCTCTACGTCGGCCTCAGATGACATATATGGTTTGTTGATTGTGTATTCATGGATATTATGTGCAAAATTACTAAATCTACCAACACCATAAACTAGAAATTTTATTTCTCCCCAAATGGCATGCTATCTGATTTATTCGGATACTTTAGATTTGATCAAATAAACCTGCAAAAGGGAAGAAAGAAACGTAATTGATCTTAAATCTGAATACATCTTGCTAGAAGCTCTCGTGTAATGCGCATTTGTGAAAACAAAGAGAAAAAAAAAATTGTTAAAGGAAAAGCTCTTTATGGTACCCTTGCAAAAACTGCTAGTTCTTTGGAGGTAATTTACTTAAAAATACTTTTTTTTCTTAATTTACGGAAATGGACCTATTTTTTAATTATTTACGAGAATGGACCGTTTTCTCTGAAAACGCGTCCACGTCAGCGCGATGTCAGGGGACGTGCCAGCAAAACGCGTCACTGGGGGAGCGTTTTGTCTACATCAGCACAAAGCGCTTCCTTGAGGGCGCGCTTTGTGCTGACGTGGCAAAACGCTCCCTCAAGGACGCGTTTTAGCCCGTGTTTTTCCGTTTTTTTTAAGGTGTCACCAATTAATATGGAAATATAACTTACGAAGCAAATCTTTATATAGACCTAAAGTCTCATTTCGCTTGTTTTCTTAAGCAATGTTGGATATGAGATATGTGTATATATAGACTCATAAATAGTTTTGCAGCTTGTTCCTAAACAATGTGGGATTCCTTACTCTTTTAACTAACAACATGAGATTAAAGGCTACACTATATTTGATATTTTTTTACTTAGAGTTTAAATTTTTTTACAAAAAGTTAACATTTGTTACATTATAAATAAAACTTTTAAACTCTATAAGTAAAAAAAAATATATAAAATATAAAATGAGTATGGTAAAATATTAAAAAATAAATATTTAAAAAATTACTAATAGTTGAGTGATCATTTTGTAAGTTTTTATAATTCGATAGCTAAAAAATATAGTTAAGTGACTACTAATGTAATTTAATCTAGATATAAAATATAAAAAAATAATTATTATATTTTATGTATATTATATATTTCTATAAAAAAACTTATTTAACATAATTATATACTATGTTTAAATAGATTATCTATCTAGTCAAAATATATCTGAAATAAATTTATCGGCATTCATTAGGTGATAAAAATTAAATTAAAATTAGAATTAAAAAAATTAATTAGTATAGTAAAATATTAAAAATAAATAAATAATTAAAAAGATATATTAATTTTTTAAAATTACAAAAAAAAATACTATTTGAGTACCAAATACTCACCATTTATTTATTAATCAAACATTCATAATATAAAATAAAATAAAAAAATTAAAAGTATAACTTCTAAATTTAAATAATAGAAAATTATTTTAAAAATTAGAATTGCATTGATATTAACTTCAAACATTTAAAATTGAATAGAAGATTATTGCATGTACAAGTTTCATATGTGCAATTTGTTCTCTTTTTTTTTTAATAGTTCTTTTGTATATGTTAACAATTCTAAAATGCAACAAGATTAAAGATCTCAAAAGATAATTTTATAATATGAGAAAATGTTAACAAAATATAAAAAAAATAGAAATTGTTTTGTAAAAAAAATCTCATGTTGTTAGTTAAAAGAGTAAGGAATCCCACATTGTTTAAGAACAAGCTACAAACTTATTCATGAGTCTATATATACACATATCTCACATCCCACATTGCTTAAGAAAATAAGGGAAATGAGACTTTGGGTCTATATAAAGATTTGCTTTTTGTAAGTTATATTTCCATATTAATTGGTGACACCTTAAAAAAATGGTGTTGTCACTTTGAACCTTTATAAATGTATAGTTTTTTTTTTTTTTTTAGAAAAAACACGGGCTAAAACGCATCCTTAGGGGAGCGTTTTGAAAATTTGAGGGCTCGCTTTGTGCTGACATGGCAAAACACTCCCTCAGGGACGCGTTTTGCTGGCACGTCCCCTAACATCGTACTGACGTGGACGCGCTTTCGGGGAAAACGGCCCATTCCGATAAATAATTAAAAAATAGGTCCACTTTCGTAAATTAAAAAAAAAAAGGTATTTTAGGTAAATTGCCCAGTTCTTTGACAATATATTATTTTATTTTATGCTTTTAGCAAATTGTTTGTAACGTTGCCCGGAAACCCTAATTTCCCCACAGAAAAAGACGTTGCATTCCAATTTGTGTTTATCTTTGCATAATAGGAAAAAAAAGGTGTCAAGATAAAGAGCCTAGCAAGCCAAATACAAGCCATATTTTAAGGAAACTTCCCACATACTGATAGAATTGCTTGCATCACATGGTTGTTGAAAACAAAGAATTTACAAAAGGCTTTAGTTAGTAACAGAAGTTAGGTTAAGAGTTTTTTTTTTTTTTCTTCTCAAATGTATATAATTATTTCTTTACAAAAGAGATCAGGATAAGATATTCGAAATTAATTTTCTTCCTTTAAAAGTGTAAAGATAATAAGATGTATTAAATTAGAGTAGGTTTTTTTTCAGAGAAGGGTAAATTTGTAATTAAAACAAGAAAATGACATGCATGCGATTGAATATACATATTTTCGTAAATCATAGGTAAATATATAGTATGCTGAAAAAGAAACATGAGGCGTGATGCATGGAATTGAATATGAATTAATGTTATATATAGTTGGGAGAAGTCATGATCAGTCCTTGTTTCTAATGTTGAAAAGGATCGGAAAGTCCTTTTCATGGCTTTATAATTTTTTGTTACAAAGAAGAAAAGAAAAAGAACCGGAACAAACAGTCACTGATTGTGATATCACTTAAATATATTAAAAAAAATTAAATACTTAAATATGTTGTCAGTTAGATTATTTATTAAAATGATATGTTTTTTTTAGTTTAAATAAAATATTAATTTTTTATTTTTTATTAAAAATATTTACATTTATATACAGGTAAAAATACGGATCATAATACGAGTAAAAAATACTCGAAATAGGTCGCGCCTATGAGATAGGCGCGACTAATTGAGCCTGACAGTTAGGCGCATGGTCTGCCCCCTGCCCGCACAATCCCCCTCCTGCACCATTTGCTGCATGCCCCCTCCCCCGCGCCATCTGCTAGAAAAAAAGAAGTTGCTGTTGCTGTTGCTGCATGCTGTTGCTGCTGCTGTGCAGTCTAGTCCCTTCAATGGAAAAAACCCTGATATCTCTCTCCTCCTTCACAAACAACATCTTCATTCAGGGACTTAAAAATGCTCAAAATTTTCAAGTAATTAGATTGCTTCAAGCTAAAATCTGAAGCAAAAGATGGGGGGGGGGGATATTTGGTTGCAATGAATTAATTGTCTTGATAAATGATCATTATTAATATAAAAAAGTACATCAAATATTCTTCATAACGTGCTCTTAAATAAAGAGTTAAGATGCTTCGCATTAAACCGTTTTTCTGGGGTGGTTCATTAAACCATCTTTGATAATTGATCATTTTGTGTTATCGCCTTATGCTTTTATTATAATTGTAATCGTCATCAATAATATTTTACAAATCTTTTTATATCTCGATTCTGATAAGAATAAAAAATTCAAAAAAGAAAGCAAAAAACGAGAGTGTAGCAGTAAAAATGGAAGACTCCAACCACAAACCCAACGGGTCAACGTAAAGAAAAGTCTACAATTTTCTACCGGTACAGGGAGAGAGAGAAAGTCTCCTAGTGTTTGAAAGATAATATCATATCATAGAATCAGAAACAATAAATAGCTTTTAAATTTAGTTGGCTCTTTGATTCAAGGAGCTCTTTTCACACTTCTGTTTTTGGTTTTGGTTTCCTTTTGATTTTTGCTTTTATTAACCTACTCCTGCCCAACTCTTTTTTTTCTTCTTTTAGTTACCTACTCTCTTTTTTCTCTCTCTCTCTTATTATCTCATTTTTCAACTAATCCTTTGTACAATAAAGGGTGTTTTCTTGTTCATTAAAAAAAAAAAAACCCTTTCTTTGCTGGAAAATTTCTTGACTTTCTTCTATTCTCTAGCAGAAATGCTCCTTAAGCTTCCCGGGTTGTGTTAAAAAGAAAAATCCAAACTTTTTTTAGCTCTTTTGAATCATGGGTAATAGCTTGATTTGCAGGACAAAGAAAGATGCTAAAGATAATGGATCGAAAAGCAAGAGGATGGGAAGGTCTCAAAGGAAAATGCTTGCAGAAGAAGAGTTTTTGCATAAGCAAGCTTTGTCTATGGCTCTTCATCAACACCAGTTGTCTCAGAGGTTTGATGGATCCATGTCTAGGAGAATTGGCTCTACCAGCTCTAGAAGGCACGCTGATCCATTAGCTAATGAGAAAAAGGTGGGGTTTTTTTTCTCCTCTTAACTAAATATCAATATTAAATTAATTTACTTTGCTTTCTCAAACTGTTTTCATGTGTAATCATTGTGTTAGTTACTGTTCTAATTGATTGGATCTATGATATAATAGTGCGGTTTTCATGATTTATTGTAAAACTTGAAAAGCAGCATCTGTCAATGGTCAAGCTGGTAAAAAAAGGGGACAATATGTTTATCCTTTGCCTTTTCATTGGAAATCTTGAAAAGAGAACCTGTCAAAGCATTAGCTGATTCACTGTGCTTTTAGCCTTTTGCAATTTTATATCTCTGTGTAAATCTTATGATATGCGCTTTTTGTTATGATCTTCTGTGTAAAGTGTAAACCTTTCTAATCACTTTTCTTTTGAGTTGTTTCATGAAAGGCAATTTCAAAAAGCATTTTTTATTCTACTGTGCTATGAAGGTAAGGACGTGGATCATGGTCCATAAGGCTAGTGAAAAAAAAATAGTGATTAACTTTATGAAAGCTAAACTTGGAGATAACTTGTGTTTTGAATTAAATCTTTAGGTGTGAAAGCAGTGAAATTTTCAATGTAATTGTACAAGTCTTTTTGCAAATTGTAACTCCTTTCTATGATAAACTTATGTCTAATACCATTTAATGTTATCTACAGCTACTGGAATCTCTTGAAAAGATCAAGTTTAAAAAAATTGTTCTGTTACATGGAGAAGGCTTTGGAGCTTGGTGTTGGTATAAAACGATTGCTCAGTTGGAGGAAGTAGGCCTTCAGCCTACTGCACTGGATCTCACAGGCTCTGGTATTGATCTGACGGATACAAACACAGTCACTACATTGGCCGAATATTCGAAACCATTGATTAAGTATCTAGAGAACCTTCCCGTAGATGAGAAGGTAAGAGGGTACATTTGATGTTACCAATGGCCTTGCCATCTTTTTATGTTAATTGTCTTGATTTATGTACTATATTTACATGCAGGTTATCTTGGTAGGTCATAGCAGCGGAGGTGCTTGCCTTTCATATGCATTGGAGCATTTCCCGGAAAAGATCTCCAAAGCAATTTTCCTTTGTGCTACAATGGTGTCCAACGGTCAGAGACCTTTTGATGTGTTTGCCGAAGAGGTATTTGTTTTGTGTTGTTTACAAATGGTGTTCAGCTAACAAAATAAACAAAATGTTTAGACTTGTAAAGCAAATTTTCGGTTTCGTTATCAATCTTATTGCTTCGAATAGCTAGACCTGAAGAGAACAATCATCTTGCATAGTTATTTTTGTAGTGGACTGATATCAGCCAAACATGTCAAAATATCGGTTTTACTACATCTTTGTATTTTACTACCGAAGTTTTGTTTTTCTAGTGAAGGTTCTCCCACTGTTTTCGTCGCTGTTAATTATCCAGTTTACACTGACGCATCAAAAAAAACTTTTTATTGCAGCTTGGTTCTGCTGAACGTTTCATGAAAGAGTCGCAGTTTTTGATTTATGGAAATGGCAAAGATAAGCCTCCTACAGGGTTCATGTTTGAGAAGCAGCTGATTAAAGGGTTATATTTCAATCAATCACCAACAAAGGTACGTTACAACCTTACTGGTTGAGAGCATAAGACCAGTTATCCATCAGGACTTCTCTGGCTATATGTTTAGGCTTTGTTGTTCTGTTATTCCTTTCCTGCAACAGAACAATTGGCCATGGCCTATAAGCCAATCCAAGTGGTGTCAAAACACACCTTATTGGTTAAGCTAGTCATTTCATCACATATAAACATATGTAAATGCATATTGTGACTAGTTATATAATTTTAGTTTGATCATAATGGAAAGTATGAACTGATCAGTGACCACTGTTTATGAAGGTATTGTACCCTGCTTACAGAAAAGATATGTTTCAACATGGTATTTTTGTTCCTTCCAGGATGTTGCTTTGGCCATGGTGTCCATGAGATCCACCCCACTAGGTCCTATCATGGAGAAACTGTCATTGACCCCCGAGAAGTACGGAACTGGGCGGCGGTTCTACGTTCAGACATTGGAGGATCGTGCTCTTTCGCCGGATGTGCAAGAAAAGCTAGTAAGAGAAAATCCACCTGAAGGAGTTTTTAAGATCAAAGGGAGTGATCACTGCCCATTCTTCTCAAAGCCACAGTCACTTCACAAGATTTTAATAGAAATTGTTCAAATTCCTTAGCTTAATTTTCAGATTAAAAAAGAAAAGAACATATTTCTTTAGTCTTTTATTTCTATAGTGAAAGAAGACGATAATAAGTTGTTCATTTACACTTGTGATAGGCTGGCCGTTCTTGTATGTAGAACATTAGGCCCACCTTCCTAATATTTTTTTCCTTGCAGCAACGAGAGGCTGTTATTTATTAGTATCATGTAATTTAACAACGTGAATTAATTGTTTTTTATTTTGTGATCGATTAATGTGTTTAACGCATATCGATACAATGGTTACATATCACATACCGATATCCATTATCCAAGTAAAAACAATACTTAAAATCGATTTTATTAAATACTTCACGTTCCATTTTCTTTTATGTCAACCTTCTACAACTTATTGCTCTTATGACACTCATTCTGGGCATTTAAACATACCATTTCATTTCTAACCAAATATTGAAAGGTTTTTTCTTTTCTCCTGTTCAGTTTCTTTTATTCCTTTTGTTGTTTTAATCCGATCTGCATGACCATTGAAGATGTGGTCATGGTGAGATGCAAATCCAAGAATTCGAATTTTGATCATCGAGTCAATGAAAGAGTTAGGGTCTTATCAATTGTGGGCAAAGTAGTTTCTGATCATGAAGTCCGAATTGGTCCCATGGTGCTCATATTAATAAAAACGTAGTCCACTGAAGGAATATTTGAAGTTCATGAACACAAGAGAGAAATGTTACTCTTCATATTCAAATGTGAAAAATACAAGAGGAAATTGGGATGAGTACCATAGTCAGATATCAACTGTCATCTCATTAAAGTGTTGATATTTGCATTTAACATTTAAGTACATTTATCTCCTTTCAAAAAAAAAAAAACAAAAAAAATACTTTGCTAAATGTTTAATAAACGATATTATTTATAATTATTATATAATAAAATATTAAATATTTATTTAGCGGAGTCGAACTATGCGCAAGTTGAAATTTTTTATTCAATGCCTCACTTTTTAAATGAATTTATTTATTTTATCTAAACTCATCTTTCGAGCTTTATATATATATATATATATATATTTTATCTTTTCAAATTAAAATAAAATTTCAAGTTTAAACTAATAATGAGTAAATTATCCCACCTTAAATTTGTAATGAAAATAAATAAATAAATCAACCAACTCAAACCGGAGTTTATAAAGGGCCGGGCCCAAACAGAGCAAACTCTACTGGAAGGCATGCCCAATGATCAAATTAACGACGTGAATACCGTTCATACTGTGCTGTCCGCATTTCGAAGTCTTCAGATTCTTGCTGTTTTCTCTCTTTCCCTGCTTGGCTGGTTCTCAAGAGGAAAGGAATCAAATAGCAAAATTGAAGAAAAAGTTCTAATTGAGTTTGAATCCTGTTAAATTTCCTATTAGCCTCGATCAATAGAAATTAAAAAGTTTCCCTCAAAAAATTTTTTGATGGTCCTGCTTCAACCATCCAATCAAGCAAATAGATCGATCTTAAATTTGCTGTCTTTTTAATTATTATCGATTTATTATTATTATTTTCTAAATGGATTCTAGCAGGCGAGCGGTGGAATCGTACTGGAGATCGCGGATGATCGATGGGGCAACCTCGGATGAAGATAAAGTAACGGCCGTTTATAAGTTAGAAGAGATCTGCGAGCTCTTGAGATCGTCGCATGTTAGTATTGTCAAAGAAGTTTCTGAGTTTATCTTGAAACGACTCGATCACAAAAGCCCTATCGTCAAGCAGAAGGTAATTTCATTCAATTCGCTTTGAATTTCTTGTTTTCAGTTTGGTTGAATGATGGAATTTATAGACAGCTCTAAATCATATTTGTTGTTTTAGATGAGAAATTTTTTGCTGGGGAAGTCCTTTTTGAGAACTTTAAATCAATTTTAGTCAAATGGTTAAAGTAAGGATCATAAAATTTACCCAAGTTTTAACTTTTAAGTCGTCAAATATCAGTATTAAAGTATCACTTTGTTTTTGCTCATAAACGCAATAGGCTATTAACAAAAATTAACAACTAGAGGAGCCTTATATCCTTCTAGGCGAATAAGTCTTGTCATGTAAATGCTGCGTGTTTAACGTGTGGGCAAGTTTTTTCCCATAAGTGAATTATTAGAGCATGATATGATAATACTCAGTGGGTAGTGGGATCTTGCAGGCTTTGAGGCTGATAAAGTATGCAGTTGGAAAGTCTGGTGTGGAGTTTAGGAGAGAGATGCAGAGGAACTCAGTGGCTGTTCGTCAGTTAATTCATTACAAGGGACAGCTGGATCCCTTGAAAGGGGATGCACTTAATAAGACCGTGCGGGAAACAGCTCGTGAGGCTATTTCTGCTATATTTGCAGAGGACAATAATACCAGTAAGCCTTCTCCAGCAGATGACTTTAACAAAAGAATAGAAGGATTTGGCAACACAAACTTCGAAATGCCATCAAATGAGAAGAAATCATTTCTAAGTGAAGTAGTTGGTATTGGAAGTGCTTCTATCAAGCAGGGAATTAGTAGTTTCACTCAGGGTCCTTCGCTTAGAAAGAATGATAATGGAAGCTACAAAGGTCCTACTCTTCGGAGGTCGTTGACTACAGAAATTGACCATTCTGATAAGTACAATCCAGCTGAATTGCGCAATGACTCTCAAGGGTTTTCCAATAATACTTCTAGTGGAACTTGGGGCCTGGATTCGAGAGTATTAAAGACAGAAACAACGAATGGGGAATCTAGCTCAAATTATTTAGCGACTAAAACTCGTGAAGAGAGATTATTGGAAACTATAGTTACATCTGGTGGTGTACGTCTACAACCTACTCGAGATGCTATTCAGGCTTTCCTTGTGGAGGCTGCAAAGCTTGATGCATTGGCTTTAAGTCACGCTCTTGAATCTAAGCTTCTATCTCCATTGTGGCAGGTAACTTGCTATTCCTTTGTATCGAATCATTTGACGACAAGATCACGTACTTAGCTCTATCCCAGGTTATCTACCCAAACCATTATCACTTCAACCACTTGTCAATCATGCAGTCCTACTGTACTATGTGATCATGTTTCATATTGGTGATAATTTTGTATTGATATCTTTTACAAACCAATGAATGGTGTATTTGTGTTTTTTATCTCTTAACCTTAACAAGAATTGTTAATGGTCAGGTTCGCATGAAAGCTGTGTGTGTGCTTGAGTCAATTTTGAGGAGAAAGGAAGATGAGCATTTTGTGATTGTGGCTTCATATTTTACTGAGAACAAAGATGTTGTTTTGAGATGTTCCGAGTCTCCCCAAGCTTCTCTAAGAGAAAAGGCCAACAAGGTAATTATCTTAGTCAACCTTATGTTCTATTTTTAATCTGAAATAACATCATTTTTGTTAAGTTTAATGTCCAGCCTAGAGCACTGTTTTTCGTGCCATGCTTGTATGGTTTCCCCCCCCCCCTCCTTTTGCTAAGCGACTAAAACAAGCTCTGATTAAATAAACTGAAATCATGGAGGATAAAGAAATTCTCCTAACTTATGCTTGAGAACTTGCTTTAGGCATATGGAAAATTTCATTTGAAGTTCTTTTTAAATGTTGGTTGTATTTTGGTTTCATGATAACTGTTGGTAGAACGATTGATTTTCCTTCCTGTTTGGGTTCATTAAGGCCATGGATTTACTAATGGCATGTTTATGCAATATAAGTTGATGTACTGTATTAGTTTCTTCGTTCAATATTCACATTCTATTATGTTAGGATTGGCTTTTGCAATTTTCACATTCTATTTCAGTTTCTTTTTTATCTCCCTTCAGCATAAATCACAATATTCATGTTATTTGTATGGTTCTTGTGCTTAATCTCTACTTCTTTAGATATCATGATTCTGAATGTTATATGAGCTTTACTAGTTATTATGTATTCTGATGCTGATTTATAGCTGGTAAATACTATTTTCTGTGTAAATGAAATTGAAGCCACAGTTGACATATATATGTGATCTTGGTAAACAGGTGTTGATCCTTTTGAATGGAGAACAGGCAGGTGATTTGGCTAGTAATTCAGAGAAGTCTTCAAAGCCCATGACAACTCCTGTTCAAATGCCTGACCTGATAGACACTGGTGATCCTGATGATTATGATGGACAAAATACATCTATAAAAGATTCGCATAATCAAAATACTTCAAATCTGACCGGAACCCCACTTATTGATGACTTACTTGGAGATGGTATAGATGCTGGTCTGAGTCCCAGCAAACAGAAATATGATGATGATCCCTTTGCAGGTGTCTCATTTCACTCTGGCGAGGGTAGAGAAAATGTGGACGATCTTTTCTCTGGGATGACTATAGATGACAAGTCAGTTGGCAATGGTAATCATGTGGCTGCTAATAAAAAATCTGAACTAATTGATATCTTTGGGACCAATTCTGAAGCTCCATTTGAGCCAGAGAATAAAACAAATTCTGTTAATGATTTAATGGCTGGCTTGTCGATGAATGAGAATCCACCTAATTTGAAGCAGAAAGGAATGACTTCTGAGGCCCCTGAAAATATATTTGCCAATATTAACACTCATTCTAGCCAACAAGCTTCTAATGATGCTTTGAGTGGCATCTTTGGTTCTCAAGCCACGGGGATGAATGCAACTCCGATGTTTCCTTTAGGGACCATGCCATATGCTGTTCCTCCCGGAATAATGTTGAACCCAGCCTTTTCCTCTCAGCCTATGAATTATGGTGCTATGGGGAGTTTCTTTGCGCAGCGGCAATTGCTTGCTACAATGTCTAACTTACAACACTTTGGTAATTTTAATGCACAAAATGCTGGGATTAATCATGTTTCCAGTGGATCAAATGGAGGATCACCTCTGCCTGATATTTTCCAGTCAAATTTGCCAACTCAAACAGCTAGTTCTATGATGAACAATTCTAAGAAAGAGGACACCAGAGCGTTTGATTTTATTTTGGTAAGTTTAAGTTCTAGAATTTTCCGTTTAAGGTAGTCTTATACCAATTTCCTCGAGACATTATAAGTTACCTTTGCATTCTTGAAGTAATTGTTCCATTACTTGTCAAAACCTGAGGTCCTGGAATGTCTTCTATTAGACATGCTTGTGACTCATCATACATGTTATTTTATGTTTGATGACAAACTTTACCCTCCCTGCCAGTGGTCAAAAATTATCTCGGGGCCTGTCTCTGTTTTCAATTACTTTTGCTATTTGTCTTGTGACTCGTCATACATGTTACTTTTTGTTTGATGACAAGCTTTACCCACCTTGCCAGTGTTCAAAAATTGTCTCAGCTAGTTTCTTAGGTGTTTAAAACTCTTCATGCTTTCTATCCACTACTTAGGCAGATAAAGCAGCATTTTGAAGGTGGAAAATGAGAAATTAGTTAAAAATTGCTGTTTATACTGCCATTTAGATGCAGAGATAACTAATAACTTTCTGTTGGACTTGTGAAATCTCACTTGGAAAAATATATCATCCGGTTGTCTACTTTCATGGACCAAAGCATTTTGAGTCTGTGAATGCTTTTTACTTGTATTATGCCCGATCATGCCATATTTTCCCTGCATGACTCTTTAAGCTACCTTGTGCAAATAGCAAGACCCTCCGTAACAAGGCCTATGCATGTGTTATATAATTTGGGCCTCTTCCCTTTCTCAAGATTTTTTATTTTCTTGGACTGCCATAGCTAGTATTCTTTATTTTCTTTCTTTTTTCATTTTCTATGTAGCATGAGATTTAAATCAGATTAAATATGATTCAGTTCTGGAGTGAGCCATTTGTGGATTACACCTGATAATCTTGTATCTGGCTTTTGTTTTGCAGGACCATCTTGCAGCCGCTCGTGATCCAAAGAGGACTGTGTAAGGTATTGTCTTGAATGATGGTGATTTTCTTTCGAAATAATGAAGCCGTGATATTACATGCATCTTTGACCATTGCATTGCATGTAATGTAAATAGGTAGGAAACATCCAAGTCAAAAAGTATAAGCTACAATTTTGTCGGGAAAATGTTGTGCAGTTAGCTATTATAGCTTTCTAAGTACTTTGTCTTTTTCTATGGTATTTGTTTTTCAGTTACTTTCTTGTTGGAATGGATTTGTAGAGTTTCTGTACCGCCTGTTTTTCCCACCGCCACCACGAGAAAAGCGTGTTTCCACCGGTAAGGCATTTCGACTGAGACAATGTACATCAACAGCAACTCTTGACTCTTAAAACTCTCTGGAGCAGTGAAGTTGAATTGCCCTTTTTCAAACTTACATGTTTTGATCTGTTAAAATGCCTGCAAATATTATGTATTTATGTCTTAAATTTATAGAAAATGGCTCTCTTTTTTTTTGCCACTAGCTTTATAAATGTATGCTCCACGTGCAATTAATTTTGGGTTTTACGTTACTAGCCTTTTGAATTTCCAAAATAAATTATTAAAATTTACGACATTAATTTTATTACATAAGTATAAATAAATAGGCATTTTGTTGTCGATGAAATTTGAAAGCTATTAATTGGTTCGAGAAATCTTGTTGGCTTTTTTGATATTCAAATGTTGATTTTATTCTCAAATCATTTTAAAAACCATAATGGGTAAATAAAAAAGAAAAGAAAAGAAATAAGTGCTTTATTTTCAATAAGTCACGAGCATTGATTTTCTTAAATTAAATACTCTCAGCTATTGCGAATATTCTCCAAGTAGGTTCTTACATTTTTCCAAAAAACAGGAACTGAAAATGAGTACATTATGTACGCTGGGATAAATCTTGTATAGGATATTAGTAAATATTTGAAAGTTATATCTTTATTATGTATGCTTGGATAAGTCATCCAATATGGGTATATATTTGATGAAGATATATTGAATTAAAAGTTATATATTTAAAGAAATATATTGTATAATGATCATGTTTGAGTACGAGTAAAACAAATATTTAATGAGTAAAATAATGACAAATATGAATTGCACATAGATTCAAAACATCGAATAATTGTGTAAAAGAAAATTGAAAAATCCGGGTAACTATTTCATCCGAAGTAATATTCGCTTCTTAGCATATCTACACATCAATGTGTATGTACAAGTACAAATTGTGATCTCAAAGTAATGTCAGTATAATCAAATGTCCAAAGGGGATTTAGTGGCGGAGCCCGAGAAGACAAGATTTAAATTAAGGTGTTTTAGAGTTAGGGTCTTGGAGGTTGCTCCACGATGTAACATCCATCTTCTTGGTTCTTTTGAGTTGCTTCGCAGTGTCCAAACGCTCAGACGAATATGGTGATGGAATCTTGTTAAGCAGTAAATGAAAAAATGATTTAGCACAACTGTTGTTAGCAAAAGAGAAGAGGGGACAACAATGAAGTCCTTACCAAAGATGGTATGTACTTCTTGATCGCTGCTAACATTGCTGCATGGCCTACAGCTGATACCTGGCAATAAGATTAGGGAAAAAGATGAATATATAAGCTAACTTGAATTGAAGCAGGGTAAAACTACCGAGTTATGTTATTCAGCTTCAAGGGTGAATGTCGGGATACGGGCATGGATTCGACATAGGCATATGTGTTTGCAATGTGGGTAGCATGCACGCGTAAGAGTGCTCATGCAAAACAAGTAGGGATCACAGGATACACCAACAAGCATGCTGCCTAATCTCCAAGTAGCCACAGGCAGGCCTTTAGATATATTGCATATAATGGTTCACTTATGGGGGTTGCTTCCTAGATGGACTGCATTCTAGGAACCAAAACATGGCTGCCAACTAAACTAAGCATAATGAAAGGAAGTTAATGAGACATTTCAAAAAGGATAGTAACAGATGAATGCTCATCTGAAAAAGTATTATGATGACGTATTCCATTTGGTTCTCCTCTTTAATTTTTTCAAGATCTGGAAACAAAATGATTCACCATCAAGGAAAGGGAAACTAATAGACCTAATAAATGAATTTAATGATGGGGTTTTATCATAGCAAATCAACCTCTGAATGATGAAAGTCTTGGTTATAGAGAGGGGTTAAACTGCTTACAGGAAGAAGCATTAGAATTGTAACAGGGATAAGTGTAGCAATGTCATTCAGTGTTCTTTTTAACTTCCTTTTTTCTCTGGCTGTGACCTTCTGTCCACGCAATTGCTTTGCGAGTAGCTCAAGGGAAACTGTGATGTCGACGAATAGCAACTGAGTTCCCAAACATACATCCTGCAAAATTTTCGTTGTTTTATCATCAGTGCTCAAAGTATAAGACCTAGTATGAATCTGTTCAGTGACAAGATGCGGGGTTATTGGCCTTACCCTACTTGAAGCAATCAATTTGATGCAGTATTTTCTAATTAAACTTTCATTCAGGGAGCTTGACTTGGAGATGCCAGTTCCCTCCTCAAAGGATACCGTATCTTTCCCGGCTGAACCGAAGAGCTGCAGCTGTCAATAGTAAAAAAAAAACTGTAAAGCAGTGGTAACAGTTGTCCACATGTCTGCGTGTATGATTAAGCTGTCAAGATTTTGCATTTGATTTTCACAATCTCAGAAAGCTACCTGCCAAAACAGTGACTAAATAATGTTAATTTGTTCAGTGTTATTGTTGGCTTCAGGACTGCATATCAGTTTTGCATCAGTAAATGAAGTTTCCTGGTGGGTGGTCATATTCTTTTTTGTTAGAGAGAAGGTTGTATAATAGAAGGCATATCAGGCTTGCAGAAGGGAAAACTGTAAGAGACCTTGACAGTTGAGACTTGGCATCACCACATTGCTCATCTGAATGACTTTTATACCCCTACCCTTACACTAAATTCGATGACATACACATTCTTTAGTACCTTTATCATCATCAACCAGACAACCCTGGTCCTACCGGCAGTCTACTTATTCTTCCACCTTTGAACTCAACTTCATTGGTTATCTGGTACTGTCATCATCATTGTTTATATGATCATGTCTGGTTTTCCCCAATATCATTGCAGCAAATGGTTTCTAGAAAAGGATCTCTCTTTTGATGCTTTCTAGGGTAACCGCCCTTTTATAAATTGTGGTTTCGGCCAATCATGATGTTTCACATGCAAAATACAAAGGCCTTGCAACTTTTAAAGACTTTTTCCCTGACTGATATTTGATCAAAGTACAAACTTGAAGCACTTTAGTAGTCACTCCATCTATCACAGTTTCCTCTCTTAATTATTTCCAGTACGAGGAAGGTGTATCCTCATGAGATTGTTAAATTCCTAGTCAAATAACATTGCTTGAACTGTATTCATCCTACTTACAGTCATACAGGATTTCACCATTATTATTGTTTTTTCCTTCAAATCTACAGCAAGTTTGCCAATGGAATTTATAGTGAAAGGAAATGACATAACATTGCATATCTGAATTTAGAATCCATACCCTTTTCGTCAGACTCAAATGTCTAATTTCATCAATTTGAGGTTCTTCTGTTGTCAGTGCTTCCAAGACCTCTGAAAACCGGGTTGTGCCACTGCCAATAGCTCCCGTAGATGGTCCGTCCTTAGAGTCACTCGAGTTTGTAATCTTTAATGGTTCCCTGCTAGAGAATTCAATATTAGCTCAATAATGTGTTCTTTTAGTACAAAGTTCATTCAACTGTGGAGAACACCATGGGAATGCCATATGAGACAACCAACATACCCTGATCTATCGTAAGCAGCCCAGTAATCTTCCAGACATATACATAACAGCTTTTGGCTGAAAATTTCAGATAACCATATCTTTAAATTCCAATTTACTAAAAAAAAAGGATGAGTTAAAATATTATGGTAGAAATATTATTGACTACCTCTGGAGCAAGAATGCTAACAACTGAGAATCTAAGGGCTGCTGAGCTGAGCGGCTGAAGTGAGCAAACCCAGAAAACACATCATAGCAAACAGTAAAAACTTTTGATAATATGATTTCTTTCTCTGCTTGTATTGTGTGCTGCTTGGACCTTCCCTTTTCAGAATACCTTGTGCAAGAATTTGTATCATAAAAATCAAGCCATCCAATTTCATCAGTTACTACCTGTACGTATAATGTTAGCCTTTGGGTTAGTTCTGGATTCAAGGGTTGGAAAAATGTCAGATTGAGATTGACTCTACAGTTCAATGTGATGTCCTAATCCAGGAATAGAAGGTTAAGAATAAAATGCAAGAATTCTTGCCAAGCTCAATGGGTAAATCAAATGGCTTGTTTTAGGCATTTTCAACATAAAGGCATAATAAAACTAACCTCCATGAAGAATTGGTAAACTGATATGGAAGAGAATTCTGGGTAAATGAAAAGGATGCCACACTCCAAGTAGCTGCACCCAAAGCACTAACTCTTATGGCATATTTCAATGGTCAGTTGCAGTTATCAGGAGTCAATGAAATCAAACACATTTTACCTCAGGAAGTCCTTCACCAGCTCATCAAGATCGTTTATGCGCAGTTGCGACAAAAACAATCTAGTCTGCCTTCCTAGATATGCAAAAAGTCCTAAAGTAGCCAAGCTATCTGCTTGAACCTGTCAAAATTTTAAATCCAAATATTTATATAACTGCTTAACAACGTAAACCATGAAGCCAGGGAAATAGTCATACATGACATGGAAATCATGAGACAAACCTTGCTATTAAATGCCAGTTTGCCTGGAATTGTGGTTTCTTTGGTGAAAGCTACTGAGAGTTTTCTCTGAGCCAACCCTATCCAAAATTCTAGATCATCACTCTTCTTGCCAGACAGAACCTTTGCTCCAAAATGTGACAGGAAATGAGTTTCAAATCCTGCCTCAGTAGCTAACTTATGTAATTTGTCGACCGAAACAATACCATGTGAAAGATCCATAAGCTCCGCTATAGCATCGCCTACTAATATTTTAGACAAGGGACAAGAGATATGTTCAGAGCACAATTTCTCTACAGCAGCACAGCAGCTTATAGCCACAATAATTCCTGCAACGCCACTGAATATTCTTGTGTTTAGCTAGGTTAAACCATAAGTTACAGAATAATCAGTGAATTTCCCCAAAGGTGAAATTCCTAGCATGTTTGCAGAAATAAACATACGAATCTCATTCACAGTTACCATAGGGACAGAGTTGTTAAGTAGGGAGGGTATCAATAATCCTAGAGGGAAATAAAAACTTTTAGTTGAAAGCAAAGGAGTTTTTTGAGCAAACCTTCCTGCATACTCCGTAGACCATTTCTTTAACAATGGATTGAAAAATTCTGCCATCCGGGGAAGTTCCACCACTCTGAACCATTCTACCAATTCTGGATGTCTCAGTTTCAACCGACTTTCAATGAATTCCTCTAATGAATCTGTCTCTGTCGTCAAACTGAAGCAAATGGCAAAACAAAATGTTAGAGCTGCTAAGCACCAATAATCACCAAGCATTCTTGAGAAGGAGACAAGAGAGTAGACTTGACCAGAGTCAGAGAATTCTTGGGGAGTTTTCTGCAGGTATTAGCACAAAAACCGAGTGTAATCTAACAGTTTGAAATCTTTGAAAACAAAAGGAGTTGGTTTTCGGAGTTTTAGATCTTTTGTATCATCATAAATGATACCAATAATAGAAATTAAAAGAGCTGCCGCAAAAACTTACATCTTTCTAACTGGGGATGGATTGTTATGACGTTCTTGAGAGAGCAAAATCTCCACTTCGATTACGGTTTTCAACATAGCATAAACAGCTACCTGAAGAATCATATTAGTCAATGATTCTTCTCCAATATCTCATTTCCTTTAGTAATTCACAAAAGAATTTCCTATCTCAATTCAACAAAAGTATCTATGGACCATGTGATAGTTCAAGGAACTAACAACAAACAAAACACTATGAGCTTGCACCATATGTTTAACCTGTCTATATAAGTAGTTCCCAACAACATGAATCCCAATACCTTAAATGTACTATTAGTAGAATATTTTCTAAAAATGCACAAGCTCCTAATTTGCTTTTACTTATTTGGGGCTTTTAAGCATATACCTGATGAGCGATACGTTTATGCCATTGATGCACGTCCTTTCCATTCCAAGCCATTGCAAGCTCAGCACTGGTTCCATCCAATTCAAGTGACTCAACTGCAAGGGAAAAGCTTCTGGCAGATTCATGTAATACCCAAAGAAGACAATTCACCCTATTGAATTCGGTTGCAGGAGAATCAGCCTCAGGTAAAAGAGCCTCATTGCCAGTATCAGAGGGATCACAAGGAGGCGAAGAAGACACTGATGATAATGCACCTAGAAGTATAGCCTTTGAAGAAGTATAACCAGCAAACCATAATCCAAGTAAGTTGCTCTTCTTTGCAGTGAAATGACTCCCCCGCAGCCTTGGGTGGAAGTTTGAGCAGTGGAATGTACTTGAACTAGGCTTCCAATCCCATCCATAAGAGGATCGAAAAGTTTGTCTGTGACAGATAAAATATGTTCAACTCCTCAAACCAACAAATCCATTAAATACTAAATTGCTTCCCCCATCTTCCATTTTGATTCATTTAGCCTTTTCGGTTTTCAAAGAGTATTAATGAACTGATCCAAAATGAATATTTCATGAATCAGATGAGCAATTTACAGTACATTACTGGGTTCTAAGTCCCAAACAAAGTCAACACAACTTCATATAACCAAAAACAATCAAATAAAAATGAATGCCTTTGAATCAGATGAAAAGAAAATAGCAAATGCAACAAATTAAAGATTACTATGAATTTGATACAGCCAAAGGCAACAAACAAAAAAACCAAGATTTTTTTTTTGGGGGGGGTATTCTTGAATCCGTTTGAAGGAGTAAAACATTGAAGACGTGGATAAGGGAGAAGAAAAAAAAAATAGAAACTTACGTGTAATAGGAGAAATGGGGCAGTTGAAGAAACAAATGGGAAGCCATGGAATGGAAGCATCAAAGAAGAAAAAGGCAAAAGCGGTGTTAGTCATTTAAAATGATAAGAAATAGAACTTTGGGCAGCGAAAGCATCGAGGTAAGTAGGTAAGTACACGGTTTATAATATTAGTTTGTTGTTTTTTTAATTACAGGTAGATGTTCTTGTTGCCTGTCCTTGGTTTTGTCTCCCGCCAGCCTTTTCTTTTTCTTTTTCTTTTTAATGACAGATAATTTTGTGTTAGAAAAAGATAAAATGAATTTAAATTTGATTTAACCAGGAAATTTAGAAATCATTTCAACTTGAAACAGTCCACTCAATCAACTTACTACTTTAATATCATTCTCCATTATTTAGAAAAGAAAACCTAATTGATCTCTTTAACCCAGGATTTGAATGTGAAAAAGAAAAAACTGTGATGTTGGTTATTGCATGCATCCTATTAAACAATTTCTCTCTGGATATTCATCTTCGATCAGATTAATTGAATCCAGAAGCTCAATGAAAATAATAAATTTATATGAATTCATTCCTTTTGGTTTATTTCAGTCCGTTATCTCCATTGATTTTTTAGTATCTAAAATTAATAACTAAGTTGGTTGAATGAACCGATATTAAATTTTGTATATTTGAAAATATTATAATAAATATTTTAATTTATAATTTTTGTCAATTTGTAAAGGAATATGCCACTTAAACAAAGGAAAATTCCTATGAGCCCAAGGGGGGAAAAACTTAGTGCAATAAATCTTTGATCAGTTATTGTTGAGATGTAAGATGATTAGCAATTCGGCATTAATATATCATTTTTCTGAAAATTCTTTTCCGACAGATGCTTCCATCTCCGATGACTTCCCAAATCCAAGTTCCGACAAGTCCTGCTTTGCCATCAAGTTCCTGTGAAAAAGAACAAACATTTTTCCATTTTAACTCATACTTATAAATGCACATATTATATACAAGCATACAAAACACACACATATATCGCGACTTAGTTTACACAATATAAAAATTTTAATGCCTAGAGTGTGGATTAGCACAGGATTTCAGATCAAGGATTAACTAATTTCATCCACCATAATCACTGAGTACTCATGAAATATCTTTACAAATTTCTGTTCAAAACATCGAACAAAAACTTTTTTCTCATATTAGATTACTAAATCCGATCTTGTGCGGGTTTGTGCCTTGCATGCATAAAATGTTATGATATGAGATTTTTAGCAGATACAGGGACTGGAACTACATACAGAAGATGATTCAATCTAACCAGCAAAGTAAGATTCTGAACAAATAGATCAAAATTTTCTGAAAGAAATTTTTTTTTTTAAAAAAAGTATTTCTTGCAGCAAGAAAATTGAAGGCAATTGAGGCTCACTTTTCCATTCGACACTGCAAGTATTTCTTGGAGAATTGCCTACATTTTTCCGATTTATGACCAGAAGTTTTAAGGCAACTGAGGTACTCTTTCTTCTCCTAAAGGAATTAGAAAAAAAGGTTAGTAACATTGAAGTTACAAACACAATTCAAGACCTCAATTAGAAAATCTTGTTTCAAGAAAATACTAGTACTTCTTTTAAAGAGCTCCAAGAATGAAAAGCAAGATTGCTTACCAAGTCACACTCATGCAAATGATCCAAAGGGAAGATGCCCTTCTCGGGTGGCACTGGTCTCAGCCCTCTATTCCCACCAAATGCACCTCCTATTCCAAATGGGTGAACTCATTATTTTAAAAACAAGGCTATACAATTTGGGAAAACTACAAAAGAACTAGTATCCTCAGAGGACATTTATCGAACACCTAACCAGCAATTTAAACTAGACTAAAGAAAATGAAGTGTTCTGAAGAACAACATACACAAAAGGCAATTTTCTTCCCTAAGCTTCAAAGGGATTGGACTTGGCAACTTTTTAAAAGCATGGGAACACGATATATTTAAGGACTATACTGGCAAGCTGAAAATTTTCAAGAGATTGATTATCAAAGAAACAAAATTCTCTCGTAAGAAGGAAAAGAAAAAAGAGAAAAAAAAAAAAAAAGGAAGTTAATTTCCATGTTATGGAATTACCTGCACTCATTTTACAATGTGTTTGATCGCTGATTTGCCTACGTCTTCAGCTCCTCCAGTGCCAGCCAATCTGCAATTCTCCCAATAGACTCTGGTTTTAAAAATGGCAACTTTTAGATTCAGAGTTTTTATTTGAGAATTGAGATTTACTGAAGAAGCTTAGCTCAGACTCAGGCCTGCCAAAGAGGCCCATTCTTAACATGTAAATTAACCTTAAACATTGGGCTGTCGTTCATAAAAAAGGCCCAATTATTTAGTATTTTAAACGCAAAAAATGGAGCATATGAAAACCCAACATGGTCTGTTAAGTGTTGTTTTTATGTCAACCATACAAGTATAAATTTGTTGAATATATTATGTTAATTATGAAATCTATAATTAGATAAATAAACTAGATTTGGAAAAGGCATACCGCCATCATTGAAAACAAAAAAAAAAAAAAGTGTGACCAAGTCATCTGATAATAACAAGAAATATTAATAAAGGTGGAGAATTAAGAATTTTATTTCTATAAAGCAATGTTTTTTAATAACCAACCAAAAGTTGTATCCAATAATAATAATAATCAAGCATGCAGGTTGTAGAAGGCCCAAATTGCCCGGCCCACTTTACATACCAAATAACAGACCTAATTAACCCACTAATCAGCCCAAACCTAAATCAATTAGCCCACTATCCTAAACTTTTCCAAGAAACCCTAGCCCCTAGGTGTCCGACTCTTCCACTTGCTCGCCAACCACCACCACTGCTGCACCACGGTCTTGCCCATCGCCTCCACTTGCACTGCAAGGATTAGAAAAGAAAATGACAAAGAAAAGATTGTAGGAATCAGCTATAAAAGTCGATCTAAACCAATTGTAAAGGGGAGATTTTATTGAATAAGAACAGTTTTTTTCAATACAAAAAAAAAATTTGAACACAAAAAACAGAGATTCAAGCAAAGATTCGAAAAATAGAAACCAAAAAGCAGAGAGCCATTCTTCGAATACCAAATCAAAAGAGTAAAAACAGATAATCTAAACAGAACATAGAAAAGAGGAAGTTGCGAGGTCAGAGGTGATTATCTTGTGTTTTGGCTTTTAAATAATTTTGTATTTTCCTTTTATTTCTTTTATTTTTTTATACGAAAGAATATAAAAAAAAAGAATAAAAAACTCACTTTTGGAGGGGTTCCGCCATCGCACATGTGGTGGTGCGACGACGGCGACGACGGCAAGCAACGGCGGCCCCTTTGGCGGAATCTGGACTTTGTCGGAGAAAACAAAGAAACCCCCTCTTTTAAAATCAAAGCTGCAGAAATGCAAAATTTTTAGAAAAAAATACCTTTTATAAGCAAGCAAAAAGCGGCGCCGTTTTAGGCCTTCATCCATAGGCTAAAGACGACGATTGCATCGCTTCTAACACTGTGCGACGACCAAAGATCCGAAGGATCGCGTGTTTTTATTAAAAGGGATATTTACGTGAATAGCCCTTCCGCATTTTTTGACCTTTTTAATTCAGTTCTTTTTATTTGCAAATCTGCCCCTATAGATTTTCTCTGGTTCCATTTTAGCCCGTGACAAGACGCTGCGTTTCGTAGAATGGGAATAATTTCCCATATGGTCCCTATCCTTTTGCACGCATTTTAAATAAGTCCTTCGAGTAGTTTTATTATTTTTAAAATCTATCCCTTTAACTTTATTTTAACTTCAATCTAGTCATTTATGTTGTTTATCTGCTTGTTTTAGACTCTAAATTTTATAATAACTTCAATTTAATACCGCGTTCCTTTAATATTAAATTTTTTATATTCTCTATGTATTATTTTCATTATTTCATTTTTATTTTTATTTTTATTTTATTTCATATATGGATAATCTTATTTTTGTTTCCTTATTATTTTTACTTTTAATTCATATTGTTTTGAATTTCTTTATTTTATCATTACTGCTATTATTATTTTAGTTTTATTACTATTACCGTTATTATTATACTTATTTTAGTATTACTCTTATTTATTTACCTTATTGTTATTCGTTCATTAGTACATTGCTTATTATTATTTTTATTACTATCAATACTATTATTATCATTATTTAATATTTCTACTATTATTATTATTATTATTATTATTATTATTATTATTATTATTATTATTATTATCTTTACTCTATTTTTATTTTGTTCTTTTATTATTATTTCCTTTTACTATCTTCCTTATTGTTATTATTATCACCATTATTTATTTTAAGTTTTTTTTTTAAAGCTATTATTATACATTTATTATCATTATTCTTATTATTATTTCTATTATAGTTACATTTTCGTTTTGTGTATGTTTACTTGTTATTTTGTCATTAACTAATCATCATCATTATTATTATTATTATTATTATTATTATTATTGTTATTGTTGTCATTATTTTATTTGTCTAATATCTCTATTGTTTAATTTATTTGCTCATTTTTTTATTCAAATGTACGTTTGTCGTTTACTTATAGCTCTTTTTAGTTCGTTTCTTTTTTTTCATTTTGTCTTTATATTTTTGCTTCTATCACTTTTATTTTATTATTGCATTCATTTTTGTTATATATATTAACGCCATGATTTATTTTTCATTACCAAATTCGTGTTACATTAAAGACGTGTTACAAAAATCGATGTTTCGTATTTGGGAATTCGAGAAAATCGTGCCCTAACTTACTGGGTTTCGATTTTTTTCGTTTAATCTAAATAACGGAATATCCTTTTAAAAAATCGCAATACAAGTTTTAAATAAAATGCTCGTTCTCGGAAATTCGAAATGTTGTGCCCTAACTTACTGGACACGATATCTAGATACCCCGAGATAAGTTTTTTTCCAAAAATAAGGCAATATTTTGTATTTGGAAATTCGATAAATCGTGCCCTATCGTGCTAGGTTTCGATTTTCCGTTTGACCAAATAACTAAATATCCTTTTAAAATTTTGTCCATGTTTTCTAAAAAAACAAGGCAATGTTTCGTATTTGGAATTTCGAGAAATCGAGCCCTAACTTACTGGGTTTCGGTTTCTCACTTGACAAATAATCGAATATCTTTTTGATATTTTCAATGCATGAGTCTCGGGAATCATGAGATGATCTTGGATTCGAGGATTTAAATTGTCGTGTCCTATCGTCTTTGGATGTGACATTTCATTCATTCTTCGAGCGAGAGAATCTTAATATTCAATTCGAGTAAATTCAAATATTTTCTAAAGGATTCGTATTTTAAAATCTTTTCAAATTTTCAACATTAGGACATTAAATAATCAATTTGGTACCAATTTTGGGCGTGACGAGGGTGTTAATCCTTCCTCGTACGTAACCGACTCCCGAGTCCATTTTCTGAGTTTCGTAGACCGGAATCGTTGTTTTGATAAATCAAACTGTTTATTAAAAACAACCATTTTACGAGGTGACCCGATCACACCTCATCAAAAAGGATTGGTGGCGACTCCCAAATTTTTCGTTTTCATTTTCAAAAATCCAAGTCGACCCCGTTTTTCAAAAAAATGGTTACGACACAGGTCAACGAGATACATACTTAATCTATGTAAATCATATTATTACCTAATCCATTCTACCTTAAATTGTTAGTTAGGGATTAAAAAAATAGTTGTTACTTTCTTTTTTTAAATGATAAACAAAGACTTACTTGGTGAGAAAGTTTGTTAACCACCACAAGACATTTATTGTTTGTATTTTTTTTTTCTTAAATAAAAAATTAAAATGTATGAATATTTTTTAAACACATTTGTAAAATGTGAAAACATTGGTGAAAATAATTTTTCTTTTATCTGTTTTATAGATTGGTCTAAAATTATGAACCATTTGCAAGTAATTGTCAAAATATTTTGACTTTGTCTAAAACCTCACCTGCCAGAAATTTCATTAAGCTCATGTGATACAGAATATTGATTAACAAAATAAAATAACAATAATCATTTTATTCTGACCTCGATCGAGCAGCTGTTATGTCAACATCGATCCAAATAATATTAGCCACGGGATTCGAAACTCTTATTACATAGAAATAGGATCACATAATTATATGGAATATTATGCACTAATAAGATCTGATATAGCTAATTAAATATTGGTTATTGTTTTTAATCATTTGATTTGATAACATTTAAACGTAAAACAATAAGGAAATATTGGTGAAATATTATGAGAAAGTGAAATACTAACCACACAAATGAATTTGTGGGACTGTTAAAATTAATTAAAAACAGTTGGTTAGTCCAACACAAAATTCAATTAATATTAGAATTTAACAAACATTTGCGTTTTTTATGTTCAAAATAACGAATTTGTATAAAAATAATTATTTAATACATGAAAACAATTCTATATTTGTATAAACCCATGTGTGTATAAGAATTGTGAGACAAAATTATAATTTATGTATGGGATAGACAGAGATAGGAGTCAAATAATTGAGAAATCAAAAATAAAATTTGAAAAGAAAAAAAAAGGTGGGATTTTGAGACAAAAAATATCTTTGATTTGTTGTGTGTTGTGATGGAAATATGAATCCGATTAAATCGGAGGTGAAAAGGGCCCCATAAACAAAATCTCTGAGTTGTTTTTTCGCCAACATGCGTTGTGATGAAACTTCTAGCTATCAGCCAGAGGTAATAATTGCATAATAAGTTCTTCGTATTTTAATCTTAATTATTATTTAAAGAAAAAAAAAGATGGAATCTTTTCTTATCATGGTTTACACAAAACAAAAACAATCTATGTTTCTAAAAAAAGCTGAAATTTGAGTTTTAACTCTTGTCATTGTCTTTCTCTTATCCCATTTGATATAGCATTTGCTACTTTTAAAGTGAAATTCAACTGATTTATATTGTTATCTTAAATAACTATATAAATATCAAGATGAACATGACCTCCTCCCGGTAATAGATCAAGCGTTGAGGTTCTCCATGAGTAATTTAGAACAGCGGCGATGATTGAAGTTATCATGATGTGGCTATTTTTGGTTTGTTTGTTCATAATGATATGTGGTTTTGAATAGGCTAAAGAAGGTGTGGTAAAAGACTAAAGACACAAAGTGAATAACCCCCGGCGAAAAAGGAGCAAATGACTTTATGAGGCAAATTGAAACGTTGCAGCAGCAACAATTGGATTTGTATAGACGTGTACTATCCACTACCTTTCACCATGGCTATGCTGAGTCTAGCTCAGAGAGCCGACCCATTCTCCCATTGGCCCCACGCCTAATACAATAATGGATAAAATTAAAATACAACATCAGTATATGAGTATCTCCACTCACATTTTCTTATGTTGCATCTTCTTTTAAGATATTATAATTACTAATTTTAAATTAAAAATTTATTTATACTTTTTTACATAAAATGAAATTGCTCTTCTCATTAAGCTAAAGTTTTGTTTATTTTTCCTTCTATTTTGTTTGCTAGCTTTTGTGATTAATCAAATAATGGTAGGTAAGGTTAAGGGTCACATTGGAAAGGAGCGTCTTTTTTTAATCTTTCTTTTTTTCTATTTTGCAATAAATAAACCTTCTATTCCCTATTTTCTCTCTATATATTCCATAGAAGGCTTTCACTTTTCCCTTGCCTTAATCGTGCGCCTTGGAAATCAACAAAACTTGGGCTCACACTCTTTAAAGACAAATGACAAAACCAAACCATTCTTCATCATCAGAAGCTGAAAGCTGGAGCAGCAACAATACTAATAACTCCAATTCATCATCCCCAACATCATCTTCTTCGGAAACTATCTTGTCCAGGAAACTCAATGGTAAGAGAGGTAGGGACACAAGCAGCAAGCACCCAAGTTACAGGGGAGTTAGAATGAGGAGTTGGGGCAAATGGGTGTCTGAAATCCGTGAACCTCGCAAGAAATCTCGCATTTGGCTTGGCACTTTCCCTACCCCAGAAATGGCTGCTCGTGCTCACGATGTTGCTGCTTTGAGCATCAAAGGTGACTCCGCCATTCTCAACTTCCCCGACCTTACGGAGTTTCTTCCTCGACCCGTTTCATTACTGCCCCGTGACATCCGAGCTGCTGCTGTTAAAGCTGCGTCAATGGTCAACTTCAACGCGCTGTCGTCATCTCCTTCGTCATCATCTTTGGTATCTGAATCTTCATCCTTGTCAGAGTCAAATGCCTCGGATGAACCTGAGGAGCTCAGTGAAATTGTTCAGTTACCTAACATAGAAGGGAACTTCGACTCGTTGTTTGACTCGCAGAACGAGTTCATACTCCTTGACTCGGTCGATGGGTGGGTTTATCCACCACAAGATTTCTATGGAGGATTTTATGATCAGATATTGGTTACTGAGAATTTAACAGCGGCCAGCTTTGAAACTACTTTCCTGTGGGAATAATTTACTACCTTTTCACTGTTTTTCTTTATTAGGGTTACTGTAATTTTCTAGGGGGAATTATTCGATTTGTTTGCCTATTTTTGCTAACTGGTCACTTGTCGTTTTCCATGTTTTTGTAATACATAGAATCACACAAACCAAACCATAGCTAGGTTTTCTCATTTCTGTCCAAAATATATAAATATTGTATACATCTTGAAGAAATTGATGAGGGTTTTTTTTTTTTTAAATTAAAGTTTATGGATATAACTATTTGTGGTTGTTGTATTAGCTTTTTCATAGAACTTTTGAGGAACTAGAATTAAATGGTTGTCTTCTTTACTAGACAAGCTTTCTCAAATCATCTTCACATTCACATATAATGTGAATTATCATATAAAAATTTTAGTTGATAAATTAACTTTAAATTTTAAGATGAGTAAATCAATTCATCATTTAGCTTCTATGGTTAAACTTCCAATACTAACAGCACTATGGTTTAAAATGATATTGCAATTAATAAGACTAAAATTAACAGGATAGGCTAATGTTGAGATTGTTTAATAGAAATACCCAAACTTATTATTTACTTATTATAACTAAAGAATTTTATTATAAAATAAAATAAAAAAGATCAGATCTCTGTATGCCTGGGAATTTTAAATTCTTGATACCCTTTGATTCGTTGGAATCACCCGTATGGTCATTTTCGTCATCTCAAGTCACCTTGACTTTTGTGAACCTAATCAAATTAGATATGTTAGAAAAAGAAGCTGTTGTTAGAAGACACTGAGAAATTGTAGGTGCATTCGAACTTAAGATGATGTCACTTTTTAATTAAAGCTAAATTTCATATTCATATAGAATTAAATTTTTTATGCTATTGCGAATTGGCTTGATAATGGAATAAAATGTACCGTTGAAGACATTTGAATTTTGATTAAGATAAATTGAAGATATGACATATACGCAATAAAATGGACCGTTGGAGGGAGATTTATTAAAGAAGAAAAAAAGAGAGAGAAAGACAGTGACAAATTGATGATAGACATAGACATAATGTCAAACGAATAGGATAAAATGTTTTACCTTTTGATGTCCAAATGTGGAGAAAACATTTTGTTTTGGGAAAACAGTTTGATAGGCCAAACACGAGTTTTTGTCTTTTTAGTCAACTGTTTATGTGTGACTAGGATTTCCATTCTCCAGAAAGAAATCATTGTTATATCAGAATTTCAATGAAATCTTTTGTCATTATATCACAACTGGAATTGATATTTTATGTTTTTTTCCCCTTAAATTTCAGTGAAGTTTATGAAATAAAAATTGTTGGCTAAGATTAAAACTCTGTATTGTCAGATGTGAATTTTCAGTTTCGAATTTCTTTTTTTATAATTTAAAATAATTCTGATTTTTGTTTATTTGTGTTTTGATTTGATTATGCAATTTAATTGTTTAAACATGGGTTTTATGATTACACAGAAAAAATTAAAAATTATTCACGATTATCTAATAATAGGAGAAAATTAACTAATTTTGAAGTGACTGCTTTATTTCTAGGTAGATAATTGTTTGGTTCTAGATTGTGGATTTTAAGTGGGAAAACGAACTAATCTACATCTGTACCAGGATCAACTTTTTTTTTCCTCAGTGGAATTCAAAATTTTAAAACTAATATATAATTTGATTAAATTTGGGACAAGTTTTAAATTTGAAACTTAAAATTTAATGAGACGTAAACAATTGACAAGCAAATATAAACTTGTCGTTGTTATTTATACCGTTAGATCTAGGAGTATATAATACAAACTTGTGTGACAATAATGAAATAGTCGGTATCTATTTTAATCACCAATCTTGACAAAAATAAAAAAAAAAAAAAAAAACCATACTTAACATTCAGATAAGGTATTAAATCTTAGGAATAATATATTTTTTGATCCTTAAATTTGATAATTAAATTCACTTTGATATCTTTTTTTATTCACTTTGACATTTTAACTTAATAATTGGATTTTTTTTGATCGCTGAACTTAAAAAACATAAATGTTTAATGATGAGAGTATCACATTCAGTTTTTTAATAATTTGGTCAGTGCTTGAACAGGTTTACCGTCGGTTCCTAATTCAACTAGTTTGATCAGTTCGATCACTAGAATTAGGGGTGAGCGTTCGATTGAATCGAGTGGAAAAATTTCAAGTTAATCGAGTCACGAGTCCTATTTTATCATCCTAACTCAATTTGAATTTTTTTTTTAATCAAGTCGAGTTAAATCGAGTTAAATTAAAAAAATTAAACATGTCAAATAAAAATATTGTTACAGTATAACTAATTTCATGTTAGAGCACATAAATTTGAAACCATGTATATTTGTAAATTTTTCAAAGCAAAATAATAAAAAAATAAGATACTTGAGAGTGATAAATTTGAATCATTAATTAGGTCTTCAAAATTATTATTTTAGAAAAAATTTAGAATCATAAATTTTTATTTTTTTTTATTTTTTTTAAATATAAATTTTGAAATTTTTATAATTATCTATAAATTTAAAAATTATTTTGATTTTTTTTTTTTGTATTTTTTTGCTGAGAGAGAGACCAATTTGTTTATTTTCAGAGTTGATAAGGACCAAAAGGGTATTTACACTAATCTATTATTCGAGTTATTCGAATTGTGAAATTCAACTTGAAACTCGAATCGAGTTATTTGAGTTGACTCGAATAATTTGAATAACTCAATTTGATTAACACGAAATTCAAATTTTTTTTTATTTTTTCGAATCGAATCAAGTTTTGCTCACTCCTAGCTAGAACAACAATAATGAAATAAGTAATTAAAAATTCATAAAAATCTTTAAAAAATAAAAAAAAAATCATTAAATCGGTTCAACCTATTTAACTGTCACTTTTTTCTCTATTTTTTTACTTTTACCAATTTCAAATGGTTTCCAAGTCAATTGGTTCAACTCCTTTGTTTAGACCATTATATCAATTAGTTCTCAGTCTTTCTGATTTGGTCTTGTTTCAATAACAGTGGTCACACCTCATCAAATCTTGATAGAATCTAAGTTTAGGGACCAAAATGGATCTAGTTGTCAAATTCAAAAATCAAAATCGACCAAAAAATACAAATACCAAAATGAACCTAGTTGCCAAATTGACACCCAAATTTATATTACCCCTAAAATTTATAAAAAATAAAACCATAACACATAAAAAGAATATATCAACATAAAAGGAATGCTCCTTTAATTAATTGCAATTATTAAAGTAATTTTTTTGATCACTAGGCTGTCATTGTTTAAAGCTAGAAGAAATTGTAGATGGAGCATAACTCCACCACGTTTAATGCTAGAAGCAAAGACAAATGTTAGGTTAAATTGTTTGATCATATATCTAATAGAAAAGGAAAATGTTTCAAAAATTGGTTTAAGGATTGACTATTTTTAATTGTGTAATTGGTTTAAGGATTGACTATTTTTAATTGTGTTGTTTTTCTACGAGAGTTTATTTGTTAAATCCTTATAAAAACTCGTGAATTTTGTTTATTTTCTAACCAAACCACTAATGCTTGTAGATAAAAAAGTCTTTATAATATTTATTAATGCTTGTACGATAAGTTAATATTTGTCACCAATTGGGCACAAAAAATTAATTTAGATATTTAGCAACATGTTTTTAAATATTTTGTTGAAAATAAAAAATAAAAAAAAACATATTCCATTAGTGAAAGTCAATTAATTGGTATGGATGCATGTTTTAATTAATTTATATTCTCGAAATTTTAAAATAAACGAAACCCAATTGTTAGTGTTGATAATTAAGGGATTTTGATTCTGACCAACCATCTTCTCCACATCTTTGCCGTTTTCTTTAGGGAAATTTGATTATTTATTAATTACAGCTCTATTGGAAATGACTCGAAGACGCTAGAACATCAATTCTAGCCTTACAACCTGCAATAAAAACCTATAAATATTTCAAGTTGATTAGAGAAAATTCGCAGATTTGCACGTTCTTCCTCTAATCTGGTTGAAAAAATTTCAATTAAAGACTATTGGTTACATTATGAAAACTTTTTTGGACTATGCTATTTTCTTAAATCGCATAAAAATAAAACCTTATCGTTTCATAAACAAATTACTTTGATACAATTTCAAGTTAAATATTTATTTGGATAAAAACTAAAGTTAATTTTTGACATTTTCGAAATTAATATTTTATTATATAAAATAATAATGTAAATTATTTAAATAAAATTCAGGATTTTTTTATTTTTTTATTTAGAAAAATGCCATATTGGTTTTCTTTTGACTTGACTTAATGTATACGTATTCGTTTAGTCGTCAACTTACAAGTTGTGTATAAATAATGAGCTTTGATTCTAGTTTGCATGATTCTTCTATGTTAACAAGTGATGATAAAATAATGGGTAAATTATCAAAATTGTCACTTTTATTTATCTCATATTACATTTTAGTCACTTACATTTGAAATGTTATGTTTTAGTCACTTACGTTAATATGTTGTAACATTTTAGTCAGTGAGTCATTAATTGCCATTAATGGTGTAACGGTAAGCTGACGTAACACGTTAAATCATCATTTCAAACAAAAATTTTAGGTTAAATTATACAATTGGTCCCCATATTTTTTCGTTTTGAGCAATTTAATTTTTTTCTTTTACGTTATTTTAACTTTCTTTTTTTTTTCATTCTCTTTTGTTTCTCCCTTTATTTTCCTCCTTTCTCCATCTCTTTTAACGTAATTTTCTATGTTTTCCATTTGTTAAAACTAGTCCCTATATATATATTTTTTTGAACAATTTAATTTTTTTCTTTTTATTTCTTTATTTTCCTTTTCTTCCTCCCCTTTAATTTTAACAAATGGAAAACACAGAAAAACTATATTAAAAGAGATGAAGAAGGGAGGAAAACAGAGAAAGAAGCAAAAGAGAATGAAAAAAAAAGAAAAAAAAGGAAAGTGAAAAGAACATAAAAGAAAATATTAAATTGCTGAAAATGAAAAAAATATGGGGATCAATTATATAATTTAACCTAAAAATTTTGTTTGAAGTGATGTGCCACGTCAGTTTACCGTTACATCGTTAATGACAATTAACGACTCAATGACTAAAATGTTGTACCACGTTAACGTAAGTGGCTAAAACGTAATATTTTAAATATAAGTAATTAAAATATAACCTAAAGTAAACAAAACTAACTATTTTAATAGTTTACCCTAAAATAATTAAATCGATCGTACGGAATAGTTGTTTCTTTTTTAAGTATTGAAAATTATATGGTCCAACATTTTATCTAGTGCATTGAATATAAAAGAAAGTGCAGGAATTGGGAACAGTTTTACAAGTGTTTTATAGATCAAGTGAATAAATTATTGTTTGGGATAAATTTTAAAAATATATTTCAACTTTGACATAAAACAGTTTTGTTTTAACCTAACATGCATATGAAATTTCTATTTTAATTCAATTTTATATATATTAAAAAAATCTAAATATTTTATTAATATCATATACAAATTAACCAAAATATATGCATCTACAACTATTTGACATAGATTTGCATGATTTGACATGACTTGTTGTGTAAAACGAGCTTAAATAAGAGCAAAGGGAAGAATGCATTAAAAGGGAACTGATTCACTGAAAGGCCCATAGTGATTAGCTATTCCCTTACATATACGACATCATAAAGACGTGGACTGGCTTTTATTGCAGCATTGAATTAGGGCAAGTGACCCTCCATGTGATGAAAGGGAGGACTGAATTTGATTTTTTTTTAAAAATAAAAACTATAAAAAATAACAACCGCAATCACAATTGTATTTATAAAGAATATAATTTAATTAGTTATAATTAGAATTAACAATTTAAAAATATAATAAAATTTATAATCGAAACATATTCAAACCTAAACCATATTAAATTAGGATAAAGTACATAAATAGTAGAACTTAAATAAATTTAAATTAAAAACGTATGAATAATTTATTTAGAGTAAAACTCAAACTTAAGATTTCAAAACTCTCATAATATTACCATTAAACTAAAAGCTGATTAGCAAAATTTGATAAAATTTCTTTTAGTTTTGAAACAGTTAAATTGGAACTATTATTTATTAAATAAACTTTATATTTATATTTAAATATTTATAAAAATATATATGTTAATATTAATGTGTTTAAAATAATAAAAATTAATTTATAGTTCCGGTTGATGGAGAGAGAGGAAATAAAGATATGGTTGGTGTTGGGTGTCAACCGCTGGCTCCATTCTTTCGGCTAAGCTATCTTGGACGGACCCAACCAAGATATGCAAAACGAAAATTCGAGTATAGATGGATTTAACAATTTTTAAAAATATAATTAATTACGATATGATATGATAAAAATAAATCTTTTATTATCTCCAAACATGTAATCTCAAAACTATTAAATCAAATATGGAAGCAATTTGGAATGTCATCAATGGGAACAGTTGAATTGAGGTGTTTGATGATTTTAAGTTGTAGCAAAACTTCCATGGAATGAAGCTTGATTTGGTAACACCGTTTCATCAAATTATTCAATTTACAAATATAATTAAGAGAAGATGAGGATTGTAAATCTAAATTAAATTAACCCTGTTAGTAACGGGAAAGGATTGTATGAAACAGTGACGCCATGTCATTTGTATCCATTTCCAATAGTTTTATGCCACATCAGTATTTTTATCCTGAATTTCAGGATTTTCATCCTGAAAAAAATTAAATCCAAATTAAAATCCTGATTTTCAGGATAAAAATACTGATGTGGCATAAAACTATTGAAAAGGGATACAGATGATATAGCGTCACTGTTTCATATAATCCTTTCTCGTTAGTAACTTAACTATTCCTCCATTTCATTTATTAATTGGAAATGGTTTGTAATATTAAATTTGCATCTAAACAACAAACGATTAATAATAAAACTGATTAGAAGTGAAGATTGTGGAAAAATGATTGTACGGGGTTGCAATTGTCTATTGTGGAAGAGTATATTGAGTTTAAGGGTCTGTTTGATAGGGGGAAAATGTTTTCCGGAAAACATTTTCCCCATTTTCTGGTGTTTAGTTGATGGAAAATATTTTCCCTAAGGAAAACATTTTACAAACACGGGTAAAATGTCTTCCTTATTCCTGGAAAATGTCTTACCAATTTTTTTTCGGTAAGACATTTTCCAAAGCTTTCCCCTCCAGGTACGTTCTCCTTCCCTTCTTCATTCCTTCTCCTTCCCTTCTTCATTCCTTTTCATTCTTTCTTTCTTTCTCAGCCAATCTCTTTCTCTCTTTCTGATTTGGATCTTGGGATCTCTCTTGGAAAATTTCATCTCTCGATCCTCCTGTATGGCATATTTCCCTGTTTATTCTCTTTAATTTGTACTGGAACTAAGACCCCTTTTCTTCTTTTTCTTCTTCTTCTAGTTAGTTCTTGACAAAATTATTTTTTCCACCACTCTGTGGGCTTTCTATTCCTCTCCTTCTTCCTAATCTTCTTTGTTAGATCTATGGCTATCAACGACAGTCAAACTCGCCCCTTCTTTGAAACCAGTGAAAACGCTCTCTGTTTCTTCTAAAACCGATCTGTTATCTTCTTCCTCCATCTTCTCCATGTTCTATACCATAATCGGCAGTTAATCTGGCTGCTTGGGAAGAGAAATTTTGAAGGCACCTGTTCTTTCTTTTTGGGGTTCTGCTATTATTTCTTCCAATTTGCTACAAGTTGAAACAATGAGATT
The DNA here is from genome assembly GCA_025698515.1 of Gossypium sturtianum. Lineage (NCBI taxonomy): Eukaryota > Viridiplantae > Streptophyta > Magnoliopsida > Malvales > Malvaceae > Gossypium > Gossypium sturtianum. The sequence goes on along the minus strand of CM046955.1, from coordinate 159,699,256 downwards.
TTCCAAGTTGGGTAGAACCCAATCAGTTGAAAAATACACGCATAAGACAAGACAAGAACTTCAAACTAATTATACTTGAATGAACTTCAAACTATTCTGCATGATAACACATTATACTTTCCTATAACTTTGTTCTATTGTTCCTGGCCTTCCTCACTCTCGCTCAAATGGTGAGAGCACAGTCCACTTGCCATCACAACTCATTTTCACTTCTTATTTGACTTGTTAGGTATTAGAGTTGTGTAAGATAAAAAGTGAAGCTAGGGATGCCGTCACTTGCCTGTATATATGCATCGTTGATCATGTACTTGTCATTGTGCTGCTGAAAATGAGTTATCTTTTCCTTATAAATGCTTAAATTGTTGATTGTTAATTAGAGATATTCTTTCCTTAATTAATTAAATGCTTCATGTATATATAGATGTACATATTTTTAAGAAATACATACTTTTGAGAGAGTTTTTCCTTAATACATTAGAGTTCTTATCTCTAATTTCATCAAAAACAAAGGCATTTCATTCACGAATATCCTAAACAAAGAATTTACACATGACCATTAAATTTGACAATTCACAAAATAAGATCAAGTCCTAAATATTCTTGATGAAATTTGGAGATATAGTTGCTTACCTCTGACTGCACTAGATAAACAGGAAGATTAAGATCTGGCAGTTCACCACATGTTTTCTCCCTCTGCTCTGCCTTAGTGGAAATTTCTTCCACGTCATTTTCAATCATCAATTTTCTGACAGGAGACTCAAGTTTTTTACAAGGCTTTTTTTCCACATACTTTTGATTTGTAGCTATAGAGTTTGTATTATACTCTAAACTGTTGGAGTGGACGATTACTCTCCTATACTTATCAACATCCTCTGAATTTGATGGAGATATAGAAGCATCTTTATTTGAGACTCCTGTGCATGAAGAATGTTCAAACTTAGTTCCAATATTAGTAGTTGTTCTAATAGAGCTTACAAAAGTACTAAACAGATCAAGCAATCTTTTATCATGTTCATTATTAACATCTAAGTTCTGCAAGAGAGCAGAAGGTTGTTCTTTAGGCACTGCATTTGTTGCAACAAAATTTAACCTCCCCTGTTCTACTTTCGCATGCTTACTAGGTTCGGGATCGCCAACTTTCTCTCCTTGAGCTTCAGCCATATTTTTACTTCGTTTTCTTAATGGTTGAGCCACTGACAAAACTGTTTCATTTCTGGACCAAATCAATATACAATTAAAAAAGTCAAATCAACAATAAAATTAATAAATTATTTTCTCAAACAAAAAGTATGGCATGAATAACTATTAAAATAAGCAAACAAAAACAAGTATGCATCACAAATCTGTAATTATATGACGATATAATAGCTCATATTGAAAAACATGGTTTATGAGGAAATCAAGGGATGTAGTAAAAATATTTAGGAGTAATTATGTTGATCAATGATTTGTATAAATACATTACTACTAATTTATTAACTAGTGGTTGGTAGAGATAATTTAGGACTGGTTCTTGCATTTTTGTAATAACTCCCTTTATTAGGGCCTAATATCATGCTTTGTATAGCTTACGTGGATTTGCATGTTCTTTGTTTTTAAAATTATGATCATGTTACTTTGGCACTTGGATTTGGATAGCAGAATTAAGACAATTATAACCTTGGAACTGTGATGCTATACTTGGTACTTTTTATTTCTAGAACTGTGATCATGTTACTTTGGTACTTGTTAAAAAAAATAGATTTTATTAATTGAAATCAAATAATTTGAATTAGTATTAAAAAATTGAATTGATAGAAGACTACGAAGAGGATATTGATATATATTAATATCAATGCATGTTTTTGACTATTATATGGAAATTTTAAATTTGAATATTGCTATATTGATATTGGATTTATTATGTTTTAAGCTTGTTAGATATTGAATTTATTATGTTTTGAGGTTGTTGGATATTGAAATGATTGACAATGACAATTATTAATGTAGAATGGGCAAGGGCAACAAAGAAGGGACCTCCAAGCAATTCAGGTGGACAAAACCGATGGAACATGTTTTTCTTGAAATTCTAGCAGAGGAGGCCCAGAAAGGAAATAAGCCTTCTAATGCTTTCAAAGCGATTTCTATTAATCGAGTTGTCGGTTATTTCGAAAGATTTCAAGTCCAATGCGATGCGAAACATGTGGAAAATCATTTGAGGATGTAAAAATCGATGCGATTATATGCAAAATTCGAGGTGAAAGTGGTTTTTGGATGGGATGATAATATGAAAATGATCACATGTGATAGAGCAACATATGATGCAGCAGTGATGGTAATATATGTATATATATGTTAAGTTTATTTCAAATGTTTTTTACTTGTTATTCTAATTGTGTATAATATCCAACAGGCACACAAGAAGTATGAACCATTTTTGAATAAAAGCATTGATCATTATGATGAAATGGCTTTGGTTGTTGGCAAAGATATGGCAACAGGGAGTTTTGCCGAACATTTCTTTGACATAGATTTGGATGATGATAATCAAGATTCAGTGCCTGTAGACTACGACAATGAAGAGGCTGAAGAGGTAAGAACAAATGTATCTTCATCTGGCACATCCAAACGTAAAAGAAAAAATGTTCAAGAAAGTGTCGTCGATGAACAAATTAAATTTGTGGGTGAACAACTTGGCAAAATTGCTAATGCTTTGGAGCAATTTACTGCGGATAAGACACCATGACTTCTGAGCAGGTGATGTCGATGGAGGACGAAGGATTTGATGATGACTTCGTGTTCGTGTGTTTGATTATTTAGTAAGTCATTAATCCAAGCCAAAGCTTTTCTAGTTAAAAGTAAGAAGCATAAAAAAATTTGGCTTCAAAAATTTGCTCAAGGTTGAAGATGTTGATACTTTTATGTAGTGTAATATATAGTTATGCACTTGGACAATGTGACAATATTGTTATTATGTGGTGTACTACTAATTATGTATTTGGATAATATTTCTAGTATTAATTGTGATTTGGAAACTAATTTATAATTATTCAATCCTTTTTTTATTTTTTAACACAATTACAAATAATTTATTTGACTTTGGTTGTTTTTAATATGATAATAAATCATTGCAATATATGTAAAAACAATTTAAAATATAAAAATTATTAATATGTAAATAAATTTATTAATATATATGTAAAATCAACTTTTGAAAATATTTTTGAAATCACAAACAATGAGAAAATATTTTACACAGATTCATTCAAACACGAGAGAAAATATTTTCGGTAAATCATTTTCCGAAAATATTTTCAGTAAATCATTTTCCGTAAATCATTTTCAGGAAAACATTTTACTGCCAAACAAACAGACCCTAAGTTAAATTAATTGTTGAATAAAATATGTTTATTTATTGTTTCTTGTTTCAACATATATTGAAATGTGAGTTAGAATAATTGAATGGGTGTGCATATTGGAAAGCAAATAAAAGTGATCATATATACCCAAAAGCTCAAAATTAAAGAAGTTTGGTAAGATGCATAATCAAAGAGACCTTAATTTCTTCCCATTTGGGGTGTGTGTGTTTTTGCATTATCTCATCAAGTTTTGCGAGGAAATGGGTTTCTGGATGCTAAATGATGCAGGTGGCGCCTACTTATTACATACTTTGTATATTATTAAGATTGTGCTACGAAATAATGGCGGCCATGATTAAATAATTCTGGGTTTTCGCTTCTTGTGTTGTTGGGGCAATCATTTGGAATTGAAACCATTGTGATACAACCACATTATGGGATGATAACTGATTTTGAACCTCCTAAAGTGTGTCCCCATCATTATGCTATTGTAAAATTACAAGTTCAAAATATAGAAAAGCTGACAATCAAATGATTTTGAGTAGATTGGGTCTAGTGATGATATTTATAAAAATATATGGTAGTAATATACCAAAGGAGAAAAAATTAAAACAGTAAGTAATATTCTTAAAATCCAACATTAAGATCACTTCAGTTGTTTTGCAAGATGCTTATTGATTTGATTCAGGATTACTGCCGACCTTTTAAACCATTGGTGATTATGAGAAATCACTGTGGTGTTTAGCTCTGACACTTCCAATGAGCAACAAAAAACCAACTTCAATAAACCACCAGCATTGCAGTTCCAGATAATCCTGGTGTTTATCTTGGCATCCCTGTTCTTTAGGGGAGATCAAAGATGGCAGCACTTGGATATATATTAGACAAAATGAGCAATAGAATGAGAAAATGGAAAACATAAAACTGTCTCCCGGTGGGAAAGAAGTGATGGTTATGGTAGTGGTGACGGTAATACTTGCCTGTGTTATGACATCTGCTAAATTTCGTAAGAAATGAGCTCTGCTACGGCAGGATTCCAGTGGGGACAGACTGGAGCTGAAAGGAAAATTCATTGCAAGGCTTGGCATTTCCTAGCAAGCCCTAAAGCTGAAAGTGTTTCAATCTTGATTTGTTATCAAAACAAAGCTGGAGAATTATTCAAGAGCTTGAAGCTTTATATGTTCGGGTTTTGAAAGGGTTGTATTTTCCCCACAAATCTTTCATTGAACCTGGGAAGGGTGCTGGAGCCTCATGGGCATAGAGTAGTTTGGTGGATTCTAAGAATTTTTTAAAGGAGAATTTACTGTGGTAGTAAATAACGGTGAAAGGTACACATTTAGGAGGACATAAGCTGAACTTTCTAGGGATTGTTACGTAAAGATTTGGAATCTAAAACTACCCAGCAAACTTAGAATTTTTATTTGGAACTGCTGCACTAATGCATTGCCTTCAAGAGAGGGACTTTGGAAAAGGAAATGTCTCCCTAACCCAACATGTGAGATATGCTAGCAGTATGATGAGACCATTGAGCATCGACTTTTTGGTTGTGACTGGTTAAGAGTCATTTGGTTCGAAGTTATATATGGTCTGGGAAAACATTAGTACCTTTTATTGTTGGTTGCTTTCTATTGTTGGAATTATTGAAAGACTAGAGATTCAGAGATGATTTACTGGTTAGAATTTGTTATACAGCTTGGTATATATGGAAAATGAGGCGCGAAAGAGTTATGCAGGGGAAACAGATTGATATTTGGAAGACAACAAAGAAGATACGAATTGTGTAAAGGAAATTATGGATTGTCGGGATGGAAATGAGAGTCAGACCAGGCTGTCAAAGGGTAACTCAACAAGCCAGAGGAATATTGGTTGAAACTTAGTTGTGATACGGCTTTTATCCCAAGACATGGAAAGCTGGACTTGGGGTTACTGTTCGAGAGTGCAGGGACATTGGTTGATGGAACAAGTTTGAGTACTGTCTCAAATTCTCCAGAAATGACTAAAGCATTGGCACTAAAATTGGGTGTTGAATATGCTAGGAAGAGGAATTTTGAAAAGATCAAATTGGAAAATGATTAACAAACTATGCATGATGAATTTGTGACGAAAAAAGTGAAGCATAGATGGAAACTGAAACATATTATGTGATGATGGATAGATTAATCAAATCGATTCCACAAGTTAGAATCCAACTGATCAAGACATCTGGCTAACAAGGCTGTTGATTGGGTTGCTTCCTACTACAAGAAAGAGATAACCATAGTAGACTGGGTCGCTCGAACTGCATATCTTGGACAAGGATGGACTGCCTGCTCCTCCAAGTTAGACACCTTTATTAGATAATTTATAAGGCAACTGTGAAGTGCCCTTGACTGTTAAGACTAGATTTGTTGAGAGTTTTGTTTTGTGTGTACGGTTGTATTTTGACTTCAATGACAGGAAGAGAAAGAGAGCTAAATTCCAAGAATATAATTGGTGCTACAAAAATGTTTGTGACTTAGGGTGGATTTGGATGGGCGATTGAGTGTGGTGCGGTGCGTTTAGCTTACTTTTTGTCTCACGCTACAGTATCGCTACAGTATCTAATCTCACCGCCACCGCTGTTTTTACACTAACCGCAGGTAAACGCACCGCCCATCCAAACTCATCCTTAATGACACATGGGTTGCACACTAAAGGAATCGTAAGAAAGTTTGGCAATGCCAGAAAAAAAATAATAAGAAACCCACAAGAAGGGATTTTCCAATGTTAATAGAAAGTTAGGAGTTCTTTCAATTGAAAATAGGGTCGTTACGTCCAAATCTTATACATCCTTGATGTTTCATTTAATATATTTGTCAAAATCAATGCAACAGTTTGTAAATTCGTTTATATATACACATGAGAAATCAATGAGAATAAAAAAAAAATATTTAACCAATATTTTTGGAGTTAAACAACGAAACACAATGGACTGCAAATTAGAATATAACTAAACTTATCTACAGAATTCTCAAACTCCCAACTCAATCTTTGCCATAACCTCATTAACCATTAACATTAAAATTTGAACCCTAAATTTACTAATTATTCATTAAATATAATATAGATATTTGTATCATTTTGCTTTCATGCTATAATTTATGAAGTTGCCTTAATTGGTTTAATGGTGGCTTGGGGGCAACTTGGGACACAGGCAAAAAATAAAAAACAAAACAAATGGTACATTCAAGAAAACAAGGATAACAGATATATTAATAAAAATAAAATTGTAGGTGATTGGAGATCCATCAAACGATATTGTGCGCTTAAGTTGGTAGAATCTGACATTTTCTTCCCTTCTACAAATCTGGATTATGCTGCCATTCTGAGTTTCAAGAATGTCAACAATGGGGAATTTTGCTTAAGCATTATTTACGACTACTTCTAGACCTAAAGCCAATATAGAAACATATTCTGAGAGCATGATCAAGTAAAAAAAAAAACCAAGATTATTTGATCATGCTCGGGTTTGCAGTAACTTGCTAACATGAAGGTAAGGATCAATGCGTGATCAATGTGCATAACAGTTTAGTACCCATAACCTGTCGCCAAAAAAAGAAAAGGAATTGGTTAACCAAACATTTGATAAAACTTAAATGGTGAACTGTCAAATTCATCATAGTCAGCTTCTAATCAAGCGTAAAAACCTGAATTATCCATAGGGTTCCCAGCAGGCAAAGGTTCAGGCTTCTTGATGTCGACAACCACGGCATCTGAAGTGAGGAATGTCCTTGCAACAGAAGCTGCATGCTCCAAGCAACATCTTACCACCTATTTTTCAGAAAAACCATATGATTACTTGTTATTCCCCAGACATACTGTTCAACTTGATACAGCCAATTTTCCTTTTATAGCCTATGTATGAACCAGAGAGAAAAATGGAAGAACAGTTTCAAATAATCAACTCACTTTTGTAGGATCAATAATACCAGCTGCCATCAGATCCTCATATTTTCCGGTTGCAGCATTATACCCATAGCTAGGGTTGTCATTTGATAGCACCTAATGGTCAAAAAACCTAATTAGAACAACAAAGAACAGTATTAAACATAATATAATCAGATATGATCTGTGACAATGGCATACCTTTTCAATGACAACACTCCCGTTGACCCCAGCATTCTTGGCAATCAACTTCAATGGATAGCTCAGTGCCCGTTTAACAATATCTGCTCCAACCTGCCAACAATTATTAGGTCAGAGAAAAGGTTCCATTTCATGTAATAAGAATGTCTGAAATCCAACAGACAAGTTAAAATCTAAGACATGCATAACCTTCTGCTCATCATTGTCAAGAGTCTCTTTTATGGCATCAACCTTAGCTGCAAGCCTCAATAGGGTGCAACCTCCACCAACTACAATGCCTTCTTCAACAGCTGCCTGAAAATAATTAATATTTTAAAATTAAATTAAGAATGAGAATAGATGTTAGGAAATAAAAGTTTGTAGTACAAAATCTTGTACAACTTTCATAAGAAATATGAAGCAATAAACCTTTGTTGCATTAAGAGCATCTTCCACTCTCAGTTTCTTTTCTTTGAGTTCAGTTTCTGTTTGTGCTCCAACCTAGAAACACAAATAATTAATTAAACAAACAAACAAAAAGATAATATACTCTCTATCAGTGTGTATATATATGTATGTACATTGCATATATCATGAATGCTGCATTAAGCAAGGCCAATGTTTACCTGAATGACAGCAACACCGCCAGAGAGCTTTGCGATTCTCTCATTGAGCTTTTCTTTTTCATATTCCTGATCTGCTGCCTACATACGGAATACATTCATCACTCGATTGAAAAGAGGACAGGTGAAGATACTAATAGGAAGGGATAAAGGGATTCAAATTTAAAGAACCTCAACAAGGTTCTTGATCTGGGAAACTCTCTTATTCACTGCTTCCTGTGTACTTCCATCACCAACAATTGTTGTGGTCTCCTTAGTGAGCACCACTTTTGCAGCATGCCCTAGGACCTCCTTCTCAGCTTTGTCCAATGATAAACCAACCTCTTCTCTTATCACAGTACCTAAATATATACTACAATAAGTTTTAACAAGAGAACAATGAAACAATCCAACTTATGGTTACCATAAGATGCTGCACAAACCTCCAGTGAGTACTGCAATATCATCAAGATATTGACCTTTGCGCTCTCCAAAACCAGGGGCTTTCAGAGCTGCAATCTTTAGTGACCCCCTGAGCTTGTTTACAACAAGAGTAGCAAGAGCTTCCTGTTCAATGTCTTCTGCAATTATTATAATTGGGTAACCCCCTTTAATAGTCTCTTCCAAAACGTGGATGAGATCTCTTGCGTTTGTTATCTTTTTGTCAACCAGGAGTAACTGCAGAAAACAGCTTTAAGAAATCAGAGACCTAGCCAAATAGAATCCCTCAGGATCCACCCGCAGAGAATAACATATTGCTTTCAAGTTGATGCATAATAAAATGCCAATTACCTTGCAATTTTCATATTCAACAGCCATTTTCTCACTATCAGTAACAAAATAAGGAGAGATATAACCACGGTCAAATTGCATCCCTTCAACAACATACAAACTGTTTTCCGAACTGCTACCTTCCTCGAGAGTCACTATGCCTTTTCTTCCAACTTTTCCCATAGCTTCAGCAATCATATTGCCAACTTCATAGTTGTTTCCTGCACTAACAGCAGCCACATCTGCTAGTTCACTGTCTTCAACCTGCAGGCCAATCCCGACATATCAAGAAAATTTCTAAAGTTATAACTTCATTGTTTTAAAAAGATGAAGTTCAGAATTTGTAAATCATGGTAGAGAAGAACATCCTGGTTTACCTCCTTTGACATTGACTTAAGTTCAGACACCAAGGCCTTTGTAATTATTTCAATCCCTCTCGATATTTGAATAGGGCTTGCACCAGCAGCAACCACCTGTAGAAAATAACCATAAACCAAAAAGCAATATAGCAATAGACAGGATATGTAATATTCCAATGAGATGATTGTTACAAATATCACACAAACCTTAACACCTTCGGCTATTAAACCCTGCGCAAGAACAACTGATGTGGTGGTTCCATCACCAGCCAAATCATTGGTCTTTGAAGCAGCCTGTCTCACCAATCTAGCACCAATGTTCTCCACAGGATCTTCCAACTCAACCTATAAAAAGGAAATGAAAAATCATAAACCAAAAAGGAACAGGGAAATATTCCAGTCAAACAAAGAAAGAAAAATGCAAGCTTAAGTAAACAAACAAGGATAACTACAAAGAAAATATAATAATTATTCCAAATCCGAAACCAAAAAAAAAATGTACCAATACAACCAGAAAATAACCCAATTATCATTAGCAAAAGAAGTCAGCACATTAACAAATACAATAAAAATAAGAAAGACCGACATGCAAAATAAATAATTGATTAATATTCATTTGTTGTGCATTCATCAAACAAAGGTAATCATACCTCCTTAGCAACAGTTACACCATCATTAACAATTTTTGGGGAGCCATACTTGCTCTCTAAAACTACATTTCTCCCTTTTGGACCAAGAGTAACACCAACTAGGTCTGCAAGTTTGTTAACACCTGTCTGAAATGGAAACGACAGGCGTACATCATCAAAATCGTCAAAGGATATCATACTAAACAAATCATTCACTTAAACTTACTTGTAATTTCTTGATAGCAGAACCATCCGTGTTAAAATGCAGCTCCTTGGCCATAGCCCGAATTTTGGAAGAGTGTCCTCTCCGCAAAATCACCTTCTGTTTCTTGCCTAGAAAGGCACTTGATGAAATAGATTCAAATGATGACAATCGACCTGAAGAATTGAAAAACTTCTTATCCATCTGCTTACTGCAAGGAAATCCTAGAGAGCCAATTGACGACATGGCAATGAAAGATGAAGCCATTTTCTTTCAAGAACCTGAAACAGTATATAAAACACAAGACACGTAAATCCATTTAGTGCCAACTAAAACAGATAAAGCACAAATGAAGAGTACGGATTGTTGCATAAAGCTTCACATTCTTACTGAAAACACCCATATGAAATAATAATAATAATAAATTACTTCGATTTTGCAACCTTATCTTGAAACAGTTCCAAATTCTTTATTCTTGACAAATAAATGCAGATAAAGCAAAATTTCGACAACAATCAAAACCCAATTCAGAAGAGAACAAAATTTCCACCATTATACGTTCGAATAATTCAACAGATTTTTATATAATAGGGAAAAAAAACTAAAAAAAGAAGAACTTCATTCAACTCTTTTATAGACCCATGTAAACCCAACCCTTGAAAGCTACACTAAAAGATTGCCCTGGTTAAAATGCAGGTTCCATCATTGATAAAGCTTTAACTTCATATATGCTACAAAAAATCTCAGCATTGAGGAAGCTGAAAGGGAAATGAAAAGAAGAAACATCTAAAAAGGATAAAAAGTGGGAAATTTTACCTGAGAACGGCGGTTGGTTGTCTGATATGATGGGTCTTAAAAGGGTTTTTGAGGATAAGGAAGAAGACTCCAGAGACAGAGCAAATATTGTCAGCTTGGGGAACTCCGCAGAGTGAATGCAGTGATAAATATTTTAGGGAATAATCTACTTAGCATAATCTACTTTTAACCAAGTGGTTAATTATTTAAGCCTATTTTGTTAAATAGGCTTAAATAATAAGTATAGTCAATTTGGTAAGTAAGTTCATATTAAGTTTGTATTTTTTATTCACTTTGACACTTGGATTTAATAATTAATTCTATTTTGATATCTGAACTTGAAATTAATACAAGTTTGATGACTTGAAATCTTAAAATTGTGTCAAATCGCCACTTAAAAAATAAAATAAAAAATAGATAATGATGTAATATAATTTTAAAGTGTTATATTCAATATTTTAATAATCGAAGGGATATAACTTTAGGATTTGTTGATTTACTACGTGATGATTTTATTGAAAAAGATCAAAGTCGTGGTATTTATTTCACTCAATCAATTCGATCTATCATTAATACAATGAGCTTAAATAAATAATAAATTTCAAGATTAGAGGTTAATGTAAACCTATTTACCTAGTTAAGAGGTCAAAAGTTACATTATTCTAATATTTTATTATAGACTATGAGATTTGATGCATTACTGACAGTTTACAGTTTCTGAGATAAACTTGACTACTTATAATGAATTTGAATCATTGATCAGGATAACTTAATTTTTGTATTATAATAAATATTTAAACATAAATTTTAGGGATTTAATTAACAGAATGACTTAAATTAAAATACCAGTCGGTATTTCTTTTCCAAATTACCTTTCGTGCAAGTATATAGATATTGATAAAATATTCCATCATTTTAATATTAGGTTTCAAATTTATTTGATACACATATATTATAATTTATGATTATGTATCACAATTACTTTTAAAGATATATATTATAAAGTGGGTTTATAAGAAGGGTGTTTAAGATAATTTGCTATAACATCATACGCCATCGTTGACTTTTCTAGATAACATCATTCGGTTTCAAATGAAAGCCTCTAATCAACAATTAAAAATATTTATTTATGGATGCTTTAAACTTAGGATTGCATGATTTGTTATTAGGTGCCTTAGATTCCAGTCTATGGACACAAATTATTCATTGAATAGCTTGAATTTTCATGACTATTAAGATATACAAACCCTACATACAAATATTCTTAAAAAGAAAAACGTAGGGAAGCTTAGCAATTGGTTCTAATAAACGAGGGCTGTCATTTTCATCATTGGATTGACCTGAGTCCTTGTTCCAATTAAGAGTCGATTTCCTAATGTTCCAAAAAAATGAAATGGTGACTGATCCCACTGCATTGCACTAATTATAGGCTTTTCTTATCCTGGTTTTTGGCTGTAAAACATAAACCTCGGCAAATCAATATGAACAACAACACTTGTTAAATGCTGAATTCCAATACGAATGTAGCAAACATGATAATCTTTCACCGAATAAAGAAAAAGAGATACTACTAAAACAAAGCAAGATATAAGTTTTTGGTGCACACCATATTCATACCATAGTTACAACTGTGAGAATAAGAGCTAGAAATACTGAAGTAAGTGTGACTGTAACAACTCTTCCTGAACTACTAGGGTGTGGGCCTGGTGCAAGGCCAACCTCAGGCGTACTTGGAATTCCAGGTGAAGATTCAGCTCTTTGGTGCAGACCCATCACCTGGATCATTAGTTTCTGACTCTTCTTGCAGTGATCGGGGACTCCACTGATGAAGTAGAAGAGTCCAGGCCTATCAAGATTGATGACAGTGTTTCCATCGTCGAAGGAAGAGATGGGTTTGTTTATGTTGCAGTGATAGTAATCCCATTTCTCCACCACAAGGACTGAATCATTCTGATATTCAAATGCTGCCGTAGAGAGAATGTTACGATAGCTAAGCATTAGAAACTTAATAGTCAATGGCATGAATGTGTAAAAGAAGCTAAAAATGAAAATCCATGCATGAACAAATGCATTAGAAACTCACAAAGGGAGTCTCCAACATGAAACCTTTTACTGGTAGCCCACTGGGTATACACCTCAGTGTTATTAGCACCAGGCTGCTGCCAGCCTATATGATCACCCACTTTGAACTGCTTGGAAGCTTCAACAGAGCCATTCATGGCAGCTAGTATGAAAAAACAAATGCAAAAGATGAAACCCCTCAAATGTTCCATATTCAATCAGTCGTTGACAAATTCTTTTTTTCTTGTAGAAAGGTTCAGATTTCAGAGAAGTAAATAATAGCGAGAGAGTATATATATATATATATATTGGTGCATTTAAGAAAAAGGATTTCAAAGGAAGAACTAAAAATAGAAGCAGAAGTTGGTTTTTTTTCCAACTTTCAAAGAACGTCTAAACGTGAGAGATAGGAGAGTGGGGGGGCGGTGGAGAAGACAGTTATGCAGCAACGTGCCTGGGTTGCGGTTTTTTGTTTTATAAAATTTTAAATTAAAGAAAGAAAATTTTTGTTTAATTTAAACACAATATGGGCCCGATCCAAGAGTTTATGTAGTCCTTTTTGGGTTCGTTTATGAAAGGCGTGGATCTCGTTACCTTTTAGGGCCGCCTGAAATTTCCTTTTTCCAATAACAACAAACTTTCTACTTTAATAATACTAGTTAAAATAGATTGTTTGTGTGTAGTAAGAATGATCATAACATTAATATTTAATATATGTGGTGCAGATATAAATTTAAATATTTTATTTTTTTTGTACTATTTAAATTTTGATTTAATTTAAATTAAAATTACCAAATTAAACAGATAATCAAACGATTGATTGCTAATGATGCTTTCATTGTGTTGGCAATGTTAATTTCTTGCGATTTTGATAGTTGAAGTTGAAGGCCACTCAATTGTCATGTGTAAATCCTTTTTATGATTATTTTAAATTTAAGTCTTGGGTATATATTTTAATTTAATGTAGTAATTTTTTTAAAATAATTAGAAAAGAGGGACGCGGGGACTGAATATACCATGGCATTGAATTATTGATTCAAGAGTCAAGTCCACTTTGGGATAACGATAGTTTCCAATTTTCAAAGCCAGTATAAGTGTGATGGAAGATTTATCAAATTCACTGCTGCAATTTTCAATTTAATAGTTCAATAATTAAATTTTAATAATTACAATTATCTAATCTCATTATTGCGCCGAACATAATCATAGTGAATACAAAATATTTCTAAAATTAATAATTTAATTAATCCATATGACTGAATTGTGATTTGTGAGCATTGCGACCCTGGTTAAACGATGCGATTAAGTCTCAAATCAAAATGTTGAAAGCCTATAATATATTTATTGGATTTTCCCAAAACAATGCTAATTGGTATATTACAATTGGGTCAGTTGGTTGGCAATTGAACACTCATCTTGTGTTATTATATGCGTAGATTTTAAATTTTTATTATGTGTTGATGTTAAATGTAAATTTTAATTTGAGTTAATTGATTTTTATTTAGATTTTTCTAATTCTTAATTTATTTCTGTTGTAATAATAATTTGATTTTACTTGTTTTGACATTTTTATACCCAATTGTACTTTAATAGTTCAATTCTACTAAATCAATATCTATATTTATATTCGTACTCTAATTGTACCGTTAGTGTAATTTCAAAATATATATTATAATTGGATACATTGTTTTTATTCAATATGAAATAATGATAAAAGCAATGAATTAAAACAAAATTTCAAGTTATAAAAAATCACAAATAATAACTATAAGAATAATTATAATTAGGGTCTAATCAATATAATGCATGAACTGATTAAAAATTTTAAATATATTAAAATATGATTCATACATGATAAAACTTAAATTAAAATAAAATTAAAAAATAACGCTCACACATTCTACTTAAGTAAAACTTAAATCTATAACCTCAAATTTTCAAATTAACTAAACTAATGTCTCAATGGAAAATGATTTTTTAAATATGTAGAATTACAAGGTATAATCACATATTGTGATTATAAGTGATACACATTCGTAATTATAACTTAAATAAATTAATGTAACTCATGATCTTATTATTATTGATATATTTTTGAATTTATACTAGAATAAATCTAAACAAAATTCACATGATTAGATTTAAACTAAATTAAATTTAGACTAAAAATTTATGTATGGTTTACACAATACGAGACTTTAAAATAAAAATATTTGTATAATTTTTGCTCCTTAAATTTGGCAATCATGTCTACTTGGGTCACAGTACTATGTTAGTCTATTTTGATACTTAAAATTGATAATTAAATTTATTTTGATCCCTAAACTTGAAAAATATAAATTTTTAATAATGTGATATTTTAAGATTTAATTTATAAATGGTGACATGATACAATCTTAAAATGTTGTATTTTTAAATTTTAACAAAATTCAAATTAAGAAATAAAAATAAAGTTAATTACAACGTCAAATACTCAGATGAGCCTAATTACCCAAAATAAATTAATCAAAGTCGTTAATAACTCAACTTACAATTAATTCAAAATATCATAAGAAGATTTTTTAAGAAAAATCATAAAAACAAAATACTCCAATACCCAATACGGATGCGGTACAAGTATTGAAGGGGGAAATTTTAATAGGTGCCACGTCATCGATTAGATCAGCGCATCAAAATTCAAATTCATGAGCCCACCAGATTCGTTGTCGGATCATGCGTGTCTCCTAGTTCTTACCTAAAACGTTTTAAGTGTCCTACAACAGAACATTAATACCATGTGTGCATCACGTGCTGATGTTCTCATGTGCATGATTTCCGTGGATGACGATGACGCTGCTACCTTTTCACTTAAATTATACGACGGATGTGGTATGGATCAATGTACGTAGCTGATGTTAAGGGTTGTGATGATGATCCAAGTTTTGTCCGCATGATGGACGGTGGATCATGATTACACTCCCAATGTTGGGGAGAGTTGTGGGCTCAATTTAAGTAATTACTACTATTACGTGTATAAATTAAATAAACGCCAGTGGGTCAGTAATGAAGTTATGTTATAAATTATAAAAATACTTAGAAAATAATTGTATATATGTAAACAGTAAAGATTTTAATAAATTTGGTTACGGGTAAATATTTAAAATGTGTTTGATTGAGTGGAAAAATGAAGAGTAAATATTTAATTTTTTAGTCTTCCAATTTTCTTTCATTTCGTACCAAATAAAACTTCAAAATCCAAAATGAAAAGGACGTGAATTCTAGAAGATATAGGCTGGTTTAATTTATATAAAAATCGATACAAAACATAAAATGGGGGGCTAAGTTAAAAATAAGAACTTCAATGGTGATGACCAAGTTTTGTAAATTGCGGCTAACTAATCATAGATTGACTTAACGTATACCAAGCATCATTTTCAAATTAATGATTTCCAAATTCAAATACTATATCCGTTTTATCCAAATTATTGATCACAAGGATTTGCTGTTTTTTGGAGTCAAAATACAAACTAACAAACGCTTTTGCAAGTGCATTAAATTTAGATGTCTTTAATTAATTCTAATAAATTAACAATTATACGACTAATTTCAAAGTACCATTCATACTTTAATTTATTAAACAATAAAAATAAGTAAAGTTTATTGATCACAAATTTCATCGCTCACATCGTTTATACATATAGATAGTCAAAGTTCAATGAAAATACTTATTTTATTATTTTATATTTATGAAGGTTTTTTCCAGAGTCGTTGTCAAGCTATCATATTTTAAATAATTTTATTTAAAGCGTATGTGGTGAAAATTTTTACTCAGATATTATATTTTAAATAATTTTAATTTGTTCACTCACATATTATATTTTAAATTGTCATATAAAAGTGTTTTATTTATTATATAACAATTCAACCATTAAAAATAATTATAATATCTAATTTAAATTTTGCAATAAGTTTATTTGAAATTGAACAATTGAAGGATTAGGGCCAAATATAATTGGGTAATACGTGCTCCACATGCTTATAGAAGAAGGCTTGTCAACAGATGGTGAAAACTTGCATGAAGGGAGAGCTTGATTGCAAGTTTTATTTATTTATTTTTTGGTGGTGGGGTTGTTTGCTACTATAACTAATGAACAAAATGATGGGTGAAAAAAAGTTGAAGTATCCATCTTTGATTTGCAAATAAGGCAAGGGGACAATGAATTCTTGTGGGGCATTTTTATGTACGAAAAATACTAGTATGAATTATGACACACTTCATTATTGGTTAGGTTGGTAGATTTTGACTTCTCTATATCATTACTACTATTACAGTCCTTATGAAACTAAACCTACATTCACAACATGTACATATATTCCATTTTGTGGAATATCCCTTCAGGTTAATGTACTACATGTCATAATCCTTTGGTGTTTTTTCTTCTTTTAAGTGGGAACACAAAGTTTGATTCAAAGGTCTAATGCCAACAGCATACATACGGTAGCTCTAAGGCGGCACACAGAATATAAATCAATTTACGATTTTTTTTTAAATGTGGTTTTCTATTGGTGGTGAATGATAAAATTCATAAATAGAATATTCGGTATATTTACAACTGATTTTGTCACAACTTCATAATATATCTAAAGGTGATTGCAAGCATTTATTATGATAAGATAATTAATCCCTGATGATCCAATTCCAAAGCGACAGTTAGAATCAACAAAAAAATTGAGCATCTACTGAATTAGAGAGATTGACTACAAATCTATCCTTAAAAACACTTGCAAAATCAACCCTGTTCAAATTTTAAAAAATTACTTTGAATATAAATATAAATATTTTTAAGAAGTTATATGGTTAAATATAAAATATTGTAAATATAAAACAAAAATAATACTATACCAAGATGAATGTGAAATTCGAATTAAAACTCTTAAAAGAAAATATTTAATTCAAACTATCATACAATAGATTTGCTATCTGCTCTTTTATATTCATCACAAAATTTTCCAAGTCTTGGAAAAATAATTCTTGATTAAAGAAAAGACTGATTCTTTTTTCACATTTTTTATTAAAATCAAATAAATATATTATGAATTTGTCAAACTTATTTAAAAAAATAGAAAAAAAATTATTCAGCAAGCTATCGGGTGTTATTTAGGTTACTGCAGCTATGCTTTAATCACAATATTTTATTCTTCCGAAAATGCGATTAATCACAATTTACATGTATTAAATCTAGAATTTTGACCTTTAAATTGTAAAGTACTGAAGTCAATACAATACAAATATTTTCTGGCTTTATATGGTAAAAAAGGAAAATAAAATAAAATAGCAGAAGAGACAGACACAAAGACGCATTCAGCGATTAGGCCTGGTAACGCCTTATTGTCCCCACTGCCTCACAAATATTCCATCACAGTCACGCACCCACCCCCATCCCATCGCATCCCTCACGTCCATCATCCTTTCTTTTCCTTTTAAATGATTATTTTATCCCGTATAATTAGGGTTATCGCGTAAATACCGTAATTAAGATGAATAAAATTTTATTTATTCTAAAAATAAAAAAAATTTAAATTTAAATTGATCAAATCGAGTTATTTGATTTTTTTAAGTCAATTCAAATAAGTATTTCGAGTTGAGTTGAATTTTACAAATCAAATAACATATTTGTATAAATATCACTTTGATCTCTGTCAATTTTGAAAATGAAAAATTTTGTTTCTTTCTCAACAAAAATTACAAAATAATTTGTAACTTTTAAAATACTTATAAAAACTCCAAAATTTAGATTTTTTAAAATATATATTTAAAAAAATCTAAAGAATATATAAAGAAAGTTAAAATTTTAAAATTTTTCCAAAATAATAATTTTGGAAGCTAAATAAATTAGTTAATGATTCAAGTTTATCATACTAAACTATCTTCTTATTATTTTCTTAATTTGCTTCGAAAAATTTTCAAATATATATGATTTCAAATCTATGTGATCTAACATGAAATTAGTTATAATAACAATATTTTAATTTAACATTTTAATTTTTTTAATCTAACTCGAACAATTTCACTCATTCGACTCAACTTGAATTTCATTTCACTCGACTCAATTCGAAAACAAATCAAATTAAGTTAGGATGATAAAATAACACTCGTCAACTCAATTAACTTGAAAAATTTTCACTCGATTCGTTCGAACGCTCACCTTCAATGATAGCTGTAGAACCCAATTTCTTGCCCGGGCCCAATAAACTAGTCCAAAATTACACAGCAGGCCCAAGACCTAATTAACCTAGCCTAAACTCTAGCCCAAAATCCAAACCCATCAAGCCCAAACCTAAAAACCCTAGCAGTCCTAGCGCTGCAGCCTCCAAGCGACCCTCACGCCCACACAATCGGCCACGACACCACCACCCCGCGACGTGCGCCACTCCACCACGCCACGTCGGAGACGTGCTTGACCACGCACCTGTAAAATAGGGGAAATCATCTGTAAAAAGAGGCTATAAAAGCCGAACAATTCAATGTAAAAAGGGGACCCTTTTTTTTTTTTTACACGATTTACACAAGGAATACACAGAGCAGTTTACAAATCAATACAAAAGAATCAAAAAGGTCTTTTTTTCCCCTCTTTTCGCTCTTCTTTTTGCCGAATCTGTTACCACATATAATTTGTTTTTTATATTTTTTTAAAAAAAACCCAGTATATATATGTAAAATACGTTTAAAAAAAAAAAAAGAAGGAAAACTCACATTTTTGCGATTTCCGGCCACCGGCGACGGTGGTCGGCGGTGGTTTGGCGCCGGAGGGTCGGCCGGATTTAGGCCAAGGGGAGAGCATTTGAGAGATTTTTTTCTCTCCCCCTGCTGAAATGAGAGAAATGAGAAGTTTTTTAAAAAAATGGCTTTTATACTGTATATGAAACGGCGTCGTTTTGGAGTTGAGGGTCAGGGGCCAAAACGACGTCGTTTTGGGCCTCTGACCCGCGACCCGACCCGCACGGGGGGAAGGATCCGCGTGTTTTTTAGGGAGGGGGTAATTGCGCATTTAGCCCCTCCGCTTTTTTTATATTTTTACAATCAAGTTTTTTATATTTCTGATTTTGCCTGAAAATTATTCCACTGTTTCGATTTGGGTCCTCATTCGACGCACCGTTTCAGAATGCGGGGTTAATTGCTACTTTGGTCCCTCCATGTCGCGCGCGTATTGCAATTTAACCTTTTATTCTTCCTTTATTTTAAATTTGGCCCCAAAGCTTCTGTTTTGATCCAATTTAGTCCCTTTTTTACTACTTTTGCTATTTTACCATTAAATTGAATATTTTTATTATTACTATTTTTTTATATGTGTATAATTATAATTATAATTATATTCTTTCTAATATATTTACTATTATTATATATATTATTGTTTACTTTAATTGTTTTATTATAAATTATTATTATATATATATTATTTTTATTATTATTATCAAATGTTTTATTTTCCTTTACGTCTACTATTTATTTAGTACTATTATTTTATTGTCTTCTTATTATGTTTATTTTGGATTATTATTATTATTCTTTTTATCTAGTACTATTATTGCTATACTATACTTATTATTATTATTATTTATCATTATATTACTTTATTATTAATATCTCTCTTCATTTTTTATTTTCTTTTATATACTATCATATCTATTATCCCATATATTACGGTTTGCTTTAATTGTTTATTTATATATATTTTTTATATCTAATATTTTATTACTATCAGTATACCTTTATTTTTTTTTACTATTATTCTTTATTAAGGTTAATATTATTACCATGACTTTTATATTCATTATTAATTATTCATTATTAGTGTAGTATTAGTATTATTACTAGTTATTTCCCCCTTTTTGTATCTATTATTCTTCCTTATTATTATCGTGTTCATATTTCAATATTAGTATATTGTTTTTTTTCATAAAAAGGGTTTTACAAAGGTAATATTTCGTGTTTAGAAGTTCGGAAAATCGTGCTCAATCGTGCTGGGTTTCGATTTTTTCGTTCGCCTAGATCACTAAATATCCTTTAAAGATTTCGGTCATATTTTTGAAAATAAGGCAATGTTTCGTGTTTGGAAGTTCGAGAAAGTCGTACCCAATCGTGCTGGGTTTCGATTTTCTATTCATCCAAACAATTAAATATCCTTCAAAGATCCTTTTATCGTGTTTCTTAAATAAAGGCAATATTTCATGATTGGAAATTCAAGGAACCGTGCCCAATCGTGCTGGGTTTCGGTTTTTAGTTTGGCCAAATAGTGAAATACCCTTTTCAAATTGCAATGTATGAGATTTAGAGATCATGAAACAATCTTGGTATCGAGGGTTTGAAACATCGCGTCCTATCGTGCTGGATGTGGTGTTTCATCTTTTCGGAACAAGAGAGTTTCGATATCCAATGCGAGTTATCCAAACATTTTTAAAGATTCATATTTTAAAATATTTTCTAATTTTCGATATTAAGGACATTAATCAATCAATACGGTACCAATTTTGGGCGTTGCGAGGGTGCTAATCCTTCCTCGTATGCGAATCGACTCGAGCCCGTTTTCTTAAAATTCGTAGACCAAAATGTTCCAATCACACTTCAAAAAGGATTGGTGGCGACTCGCGTTTCCATATTTTTAAAGTCCGCCTGTTTTCCAAACAAAAATGGTTTGACGACTTGGCGACTCCACTGGGGACAAAAAAGAGAGTCAAGCCGTAAAATTGGTTGATTAATGTCCTTTTTATCGAAAATAAAATTCTTTGGTTTTGTTTTTCCATTTGCATTAAGTCTGTGTCGCGTCATATATTTGCTTTGGTTTAAGACACGTAGAATATTTTGCATTCATATTGCATGACCGTTGTGGTCACACCCTTAAGTGGGAGCGAGAAGCTATGCCTTCGTGAGGTTTTCACCTCCGCATGGGCTAGGGGACTCGCCAGGGATACATCCGTACCTATGGTTCCGTGAGGTTTTCACCTCCGCATGGCCATAGGGAAATGTATTCCTCGAATCGAACTCAATCCGTTGCGAGCCTATAATGGGTGAGGATTGAGGAATCTGCTAGTTCAGTACCCTTCTTTTAGAACTAAGCCACATATGGTAACCCAGGAGCCTAC
The DNA here is from genome assembly GCA_025698515.1 of Gossypium sturtianum. Classification (NCBI taxonomy): domain Eukaryota; kingdom Viridiplantae; phylum Streptophyta; class Magnoliopsida; order Malvales; family Malvaceae; genus Gossypium; species Gossypium sturtianum. The sequence continues at coordinate 159,677,296 of CM046955.1, read as the reverse complement.
CCTAGATGAAGCTACGCCAACCCGAGTGGTTACCGGACAAGTGTTACGTGTTGTCTATTTCTCTTGCACTAACGTGTTTTCTTTTGTTTTGACTACCTTACATTTCATCATCGTAGAAAGGAGAGGGTTGATTCATACCCGATTGCTAAATAGAAAAGTTGGTCATAAGAAAATGGATTTTTGATAAAGTGGATTATAATACAGTAGTCCGAATATAGTCCAAGTGAACACAACGAGAGAAGGGTGATAGTCCATGAAGGAATACAAGACCTTATTACCCAAGGATTCAAGCTGACAAAGATAAATCAGGAATCACCACGTATCGAATTTCTTAAAGAGTCTAACAAGCATTATGGAGCAGGGAGCCGTGATCCAGATCAAGCAAAAGGAGCTAGATGAGGCATGTATTAGAAGTTTGCAAGACGTGACTTTTACGAAGAAGGGATTCATGTTTTCACTTAGACTATGAGGGCAAGGCCGTATATGCGATCCATTTTGTGTAAAGAAATTTATTTTCTAGTAAAGTTTTTCTAATGTAATTGAATTCTGAGTCAACGCCTCTTTTTCTTTGCATTCATGCATTTGCATTTCATCGTATCATGTGCATTAAAATATCATAAAAGAACCCTATTAACTAAAGGTCGTATTATAGTTACCCTGGAACATCACTACTATACACGAAGGAAAACAAAAATCATGGATCAGAAGTTGGAAAGGTTGGAGCAGATGCAGAAAGAGATGCAAGACCGATTCTGAGACTCGAGATGCAAGAGCGCTTGGCCAAAATTCAACAAGACGTGAGGATCAAATGCTGGAATCCCGAGAGAAGTATGATGAGTCGATTAACGCCGTTGTTGTTGGTGGAGCGCAGGATAAGGGAAAAGGCCCTATGGTCGATGTCGGGGATGAAAATGAAAAGTTCGCTTATCACGAGCCTAGCCCCGGTAAATTCTCAAGCGCAACCTCCGAGAGTGTCTCGGTTAATATCAGGCCTCAAGATCAAAGCGGTGCCTCGGCGCAAGCAAACTTCCGACGGGTTTGAGCTCTAACCACGGAGACAATTTGCCAAAGTTCATGGTCCCCGATTTCGACGATGCGTAGAAGGAGAAAGGAAGCGGCGGAGTTTCCAAAGGAGTTTGAGGATCACTGCAAATGGCTGGAGGAGAAGTTAAAAGCATTGGAAAGTGTTGATTACCAATGCGAGGTGGATGCTAAGAAGCTGAGTCTAGTCCCGAATTGGTACTTCCTCCGAAGTTCAAGATTCCGAGTTTGAAAAGTACAACGGGACCACCGCCCACGAGGCCCATATTACGATGTTCATTGTCGTAGAATGACGGGATATGTCAACAATGACCAGTTATTGATCCACTGCTTTCAGGACAGTCTGACCGGAGCTGCAGCAAAATGGTACAACCAGTTAAGTCGTACTCAAGTCAAATCGTGGAAAGATTTGGCACAAGCCTTCATGAAGCATTATGGCCATGTGACTGATATAGTGCCTGATAGATTTACTTTGCAAAACATGGAGAAGAAACCAAATGAAAGCTTCAGAAGATATCTTGCAAAGATGGAGAGAGGTCGCCATGCAAGTTCACCACCACTCCTAGAAAATGAGATCGCAATGCTCTTCATCAATACCTTGAAGGCTCCATTCATCACTCACATGATAGGAAGTACTACTAAGAGCTTTGCAGATATAGTGATGGCAGGAGAGATGATTGAAAATGCCATAAGGGGTGGCAAGATTGAAGCAGGAGAAACCACTAAAAGGTCCATTCCTAGGAAAAGGGATGACGAGGTGAATAATACGAGTACTCACAACAAAGGGTACCCAAAAACAATTACTGTTAACCAGCCAAAGGTGATCACTGCTGGGCAACAAGGGTTGATGAGATAAGAGTCGGGCACAAGGCAAAACTCTGAAAAGTTTCAATTTACGCCAATCCCAATGACGTATAAGGAGCTATATCAAAGTTTGTTGAACGCACACGTGGTGTCCCCATTTTATTCGAAACCGTTGCAACCTCCATTCCCAAGATGGTATAACGAGAATGCCCAATGTGAGTATCACGCAAGAATAAAGGGTCATTCAATTGAAAAGCGCACTACGTTCAAAAAAAGCTGGTAGAAAAGTTCATTCAAATGGGAGTTGTGAAGATTGACGGTTCATCAAAGCCGGATCACCGTGATGCGACGATAAATGTGATAATTGAAGGAGGAGACAAGAAAGTTGCAACTCCTTAAAGAGAATGAAGTTTCCAAGTCCTTGTGCACTTGGGAGTGTTTTGAATAATGGGATCGTGGAAGAAATCCTGTATTTTTTAGAATCGATCTATGGTAATGTGCAAAACATGTTTCTTTGCCTTTTGTGAAATAGGCTTATGTCCAGAATTATCATTTCAATAAAATGTATCTTTTTGAATACATATTCTTTTATTTTTTTACATTTCAGATTGTACATTCTTTTGTTTTTTTAGTATTCTTTCATGACCATACCAATAATCATCCTTAGAATCATTCATTCTTTGGATTTCTTACCTTCGCGTACCTAGGTACCCGGATATCAACGACATGAGCGACATTGTTACGGACTCCCTTTTTGAACGAAATACGGGTATAGGGGATCTAAGGATTCTGGAAGATGATAGAGATTGTGACATATCTTCCGACTTGTTAAGAATGGTTTAACAAGATGAAAAAGCAGACCTTACTCTACAAAGGTTCGGTGGACATGGCATGAGTCTAGGAAATGAGTGAAGAGTCATCAAGTTCAATTTCAATTTCAATTTTAATTTCAAATTCAAGTTCGAATTCAAAGAAAAAAGAAGGAAAAAAGAAAATAGAAGAAATAAATCATCAAAAAAAGATTCTGAAAGATGATTGAAATTTGTAAAGATTGGCATAAATTAGTCACCATTTACCCTTAATGTGGGCCAAGACCTTTGCTGGGGCAACACATTTCTCATCGGAATAGAAACGATTTTGCAAATTAAACCTAATTGAAGAAAGGGTTAAAAGTTATTTGTCACGGCCAGATGATATAAGCTTAGAGAAGTTCATCTTAGGGAATTCTACGAAGGAACCTGATGTTGAAAATGATCTTTCTTCTACAAAAAGATTTCAAAGAGAAGTATGTGCCAAACTCGGAAGGACCTTATGTTGTAAAGAAGGCCTGTTCAAGAGGAACATTGCCATTGACTGAAACGGATGGCGAGAACTTGCCCAATCTGGTGAATTCAAGTCCAGTCAAGAAATATTTGACCTGAAGGAGAAAAGACCAATGTGAAAATCCGCAAAGGCGCATTGAGCTCAAATCCATTCAAAAAAAAAAAAAAAGAAAAGAAAAAGGAGAGGCCAAGGCGAAAACCCCAAAAAGGCGCTTTGAGACCAAAGGGATTTGAGTTGAAAACCTAAAAGGGCTTCTCAAATTTTGACCAAGAAGTGGGGCATGCAATAGTCTTGCTACGTCTGAATTAGCAATGAGAAAGAATGTTGCGTCTTGGGGCATTGACAAAGTACTCCAGATCCCCTGAACACATATTGAGCTTAAAATGGTCCTTAATAAGTTTGAACAAGAGAAGCTCAGGCTGCGATATCTGGGGCACCTAGTTTCTATTTTACCCATTTTTTAATTTGTTATTCTTTTCAATATACACCCCAATCAATTTCCTTGGTTATCTTTTATAACTTATTTGTTTCGAGCTATGCTCTTACTTAATTTCTTTTTCTTTGTCCATTAATCTTTTTCAAGCATTTTATATTGAAATAACGATTATTGGACTAAATACTTTCATAAAAGGAGTTTTGCATATTACTCTAGAAGCTTCTAAATAATATGAGAATATGAAACATGACTATTGTTCAGAACTCACCAAGCTTAAGGGAATTGGAAACATTGAAAAATGATTATCTTTTCAAATTCTTATTGGATAAGACAATTTCGTTGGTAACACCACATCGGCAAATGACAAAAAGATCAATCCAAGTAAAAAAATTGTTGTCGGAATACCCACTGATACATACATCTGGTCATTACACTCGGGGATGATATAATAGACCAAGTTGATTGAAGAATACCTCTAAGTGATAATCGAATGGATGAAAACCAAATGTTATTCCCCGAAGTTGCAATGAGAGGTATAATTTTTATAAGGTTTAAGGAAAGGGACTGGAATTACAATGGGACAAGCTTGCTTTGAGTAGAATGATTGTTTCTTTGGGTTTTAGTCCAAGATACCAGGTGAACGAGAAAGCATGGTAGCGCATCGGTGATAGGACCTTGATGAACTATGAGCAATGACAACCCATAGAGATCATTCTCTCATTTCCGATTAGAAGCATTTGATTTGTGCCGATCATTGTGTCCTAATCGTTCTTAAAAAAATCATTTTCATGACATCTTGCATTCATACAAATGTCATCCCTAATATCATTTAGTTAGGAGCATTAGATTCATTCCGATCATGCATCCTAATCATCATTCTCATGACATTACGTATTCATGTAAAAAGTCATCCATAAAACATTTGAGTATACGAGGACATGTCCTCAAAGGACGGTGTAGAAGCAATTTGAAAATCTCAGATTTGGTTCCCTAATGGAGCCAATCAAGAATTGAAAATTTTTGATTTTGTTCCATAGTGGATCAAACTGAAGAATGAAGTCTTCCTGAAGAAAATAAGGAAGCAAATTGGAAATTTCAGATTTTATCCCCCAGGGGATCAAACTGAAGAATGAAGTCTTCCTGAAGATAAGTAAGGAAGCAATTTGAAAATTTCAGATTTGGTTCCCTAATGGAGCCAATCAAGAATTGAAAATTTCAGATTTTGTTCCATAGTGGATCAAACTGAAGAATGAAGTCTTCCTGAAGACAGAAATGAAGCAAATTGAAAATTTCAGATTTTGTTCCATAGTGAATCAAACTGAAGAATGAAGTCTTCCTGAAGATACTAAGGAAGCAAATTGAAAATTTCAGATTTTGTTCTCTAGTGGAGCAAACTGAAGAATTGAAAATTTCAGATTTTTGTTCCCAAGCGGATCAAACTGAAGAATGAAGTCTTCCTGAAGATAGCAAGGAAGCAGATCGAAAACAGCAGATCTTATCTCCACTGAGCAGGAGTGGAGCAGATCGAAAATTATAGCCTTATCTTCACTGAGCAGGAGTGAAGCGGGCTAAAGATAGTAGATCTTATCTCTACTGAGCAGGAGTAGAGCAGATCGAGTACAGCAAGTCTTATCTCCATGTATCGGCAATGGAGCAGACTGAAGATCATAGCCTTATCTCCACTGAGCAGGAGTGGAGCAGGCTGAAAGATAGCAGATCTTATCTTCACTGAGCAGGAGTAGAGCAGATCAAATTTCGACGAACCTTATTCTCATAAAGCAGCATTGGAGCGGATTAGAATGACAATTCTAATACCCCTAAGGAAGCAATGGGTTGAAGCGAGGCTACCTGAAGAGAGGAGGCATCAAGAAATCAAGATTCGTCAAGACCGGGCAAATTGGTCTCTTTGAAGTCTTTGCTCCATTCTCGTTACACGACAATGAGCAAAGAGGGGCAGCTGTAGAACCCAATTTCTTGCCCGGGCCCAATAAACTAGTCCAAAATTACACAGCAGGCCCAAGACCTAATTAACCTAGCCTAAACTCTCTAGCCAAAATCCAAACCCATCAAGCCCAAACCTAAAAACCCTAGCAGCCCCAGCGGCTGCAGCCTCCAAGCGACCCTCACGCCCACACAATCGGCCACGACACCACCACCCCGCGACGTGCGCCACTCCACCACGCCACGTCGGAGACGTGCTTGACCACGCACCTGTAAAATAGGGGAAATCATCTGTAAAAAGAGGCTATAAAAGCGAACAATTCAATGTAAAAAGGGACCCTTTTTTTTTTTTTTACACGATTTACACAAGGAATATACATGAGCGATTTACAAATCAATACAAAAGAATCAAAAGGTCTTTTTTCCCCTCTTTTCGCTCTTCTTTTTGTAGAATCTGTTACCACATATAATTTGTTTTTATATTTTTAAAAAAACCCAGTATATATATGTAAAATATGTTTACAAAAAAAAAAAAAGAAGGAAAACTCACATTTTTATGATTTTAGGCCACCGCGTGACGGTTGTGGCGTGTGGTTAGCGCGGAGAGGGTCACGGATTTAGGCCAAGGGGAGAGCATTTGAGAGATTTTTTTTTCTCTCCCCTGCTGAAATGAGAGAAATGAGAAGTTTTTTTTAAAAAAATGGCTTTTATACTGTATATGAAATGGCGCCGTTTTGGAGTTGAGGGTCAGGGGCCAAAACGACGTCGTTTGGGCCTCTGACCCGCGACCCGACCCGCACGGGGGGAAGGATCCGCGTGTTTTTTTGAGGGAGGGGGTAATTGCGCATTTAGCCCCTCCGCTTTTTTTATATTTTTACAATCAAGTTTTTATATTTACGATTTTGCCCTGAAAATTATTCCCTTTGTTTCGATTTGGGTCCTCATTCGACGCACCGTTTCAGAATGCGGGGTTAATTGCTACTTTGGTCCCTCCATGTCGCGCGCGTATTGCAATTTAACCTTTTATTCTTCCTTTATTTTAAATTTGGCCCCAAAGCTTCTGTTTTGATCCAATTTAGTCCCTTTTTTACTACTTTTGCTATTTTACCATTAAATTGAATATTTTTATTATTACTATTTTTTTATATGTGTATTATTATAATTATAATTATATTCTTTCTAATATATTTACTATTATTATATATATTATTGTTTACTTTAATTGTTTTATTATAAATTATTATTATATATATATATTATTATTATTATTATTATCAAATGTTTTATTTTCCTTTACGTCTACTATTTATTTAGTACTATTATTTTATTATCTTCTTATTATGTTTATTTTGGATTATTATTATTATTCTTTTTATCTAGTACTATTATTGCTATACTATACTTATTATTATTATTATTTATCATTATATTACTTTATTATTAATATCTCTCTTCATTTTTTATTTTCTTTTATATACTATCATATCTATTATCCCATATATTACGGTTTGCTTTAATTGTTTATTTATATATATTTTTTATATCTAATATTTTATTACTATCAGTATACCTTTATTTTTTTTTACTATTATTCTTTATTAAGGTTAATATTATTACCATGACTTTTATATTCATTATTAATTATTCATTATTAGTGTAGTATTAGTATTATTACTAGTTATTTTCCCCTTTTGTATCTATTATTCTCCCTTATTATTATCGTGTTCATATTTCAATATTAGTATCTTGTTTTTTTTCATAAAAAGGGTTTTACAAAGGTAATATTTCGTGTTTAGAAGTTCGGAAAATCGTGCTCAATCGCGTCTTTGGTTTCGATTTTTCGTTCGCCTAGATCACTAAATATCCTTTAAAGATTTTTGGTCGTATTTTTGAAAATAAGGCAATGTTTCGTGTTTGGAAGTTCGAGAAAGTCGTGCCCAATCGTGCTGGGTTTCGATTTTCTATTCATCCAAACAATTAAATATCCTTCAAAGATCCTTTTATCGTGTTTCTTAAATAAAGGCAATATTTCATGATTGGAAATTCAAGGAACCGTGCCCAATCGTGCTGGGTTTCGGTTTTTAGTTTGGCCAAATAGTGAAATACCCTTTTCAAATTGCAATGTATGAGATTTAGAGATCATGAAACAATCTTGGTATCGAGGGTTTGAAACATCGCGTCCTATCGTGCTTGGATGTGGTGTTTCATCTTTTCGAACAAGAGAGTTTCGATATCCAATGCGAGTTATCCAAACATTTTTAAAGATTCATATTTTAAAATATTTTCTAATTTTCGATATTAAGGACATTAATCAATCAATACGGTACCAATTTTGGGCGTTGCGAGGTGCTAATCCTTCTCGTATGCGAACCGACTCCGAGCCCGTTTTCTTAAAATTCGTAGACCAAAATGTTCCAATCACACTTCAAAAAAGGATTGGTGGCGACTCCGTTTCCATATTTTTAAAGTCGGCCCGTTTTCCAAACAAAAAAATGGTTTCGACAATAGCCATACACCATACCATACGTATATATTATGTTCAGGTGAATTTTATGGCTAAACATTTTATAATCACGAGAATTCTTTTTTTTAATAATATTTGTACATGAATTTGTCTTTGATATACCAACCTATTGTTGATGGGAGATTACTTCACTTATTGATAGAAGTTTTTGAAGTGTCGTTTTCTAAGTAGTCGACTTGGACTTCAAACAATTAGTATTTGTTAATGCATTTGGAGGCAAAGAAAAAAAAATGTGACTATTTCTATGGTTGAAACAATGGCTACATCTTGAGGCACCGTTTCATTATCGAACTTGTTTTTTTTCAAAGTTGGTAAAATTTAGAAGAAAAGCATTGAACTGTCTATTTTGAAAATATTTGGACAAGTTAAAGCCCAAAACATGAAGACCAATTGAATTGAAATTGAAAACTTAGAGATTGATTTATTGCGGTTTAAGTTTGGTTACTTGCGAGTCAATATATGCCACTATCTATAGTTGAAGACATTGGATTACATTAGAACTCTTATGTAATTATTATTCGATGCTGATTTTTAGCTTTACTTTACAGGAAAGTGATTAGATTATAACTCTTATGTAAACAAAACTTAAGTAGTATACAAACTTATGCTTTATCTAGGTTAAAGTGAATGGAGAGACCTAGAGATTGAGAGTGCATGAATTTGTTCAAGTTAGGAACATTTTATGCGTGCATTGTTTTTGTAAGCAAACAATGTTACAATTGAGTCTCATGGATTGAAAAACTAAATTTTTAAGGAGGAAGATTAGAGGGAAAGTGATCTAGTATTTGTACAATAGTGAGTTCGCTAAATTGGTGAGAGTTAGATTAGTGTTAGAACTTAAACAATTGATTGTACTATAAGAAACATAATAAATCATTGCTTTTGGCAATGCCCTATAGACGTAGATTGAGGTTAATTTACATAAACAATCTCGGTGTTCATCATTAGTTTTGTACACTTTTGATTTTGTGGTTGAAATTGTGGTCACGATTCCAAGCACCATTTTTACCACAGTTTTTGATTTACAAAGCAAGTACCCCATCGTTCCTACAGCATTGTTCCCGGAATGTCTATACTTGGTTTTAGCCTCGTTTTATCTCTATACTCCGAGTAGAGCTCAAACGGGTCCAAAAAGTTTCGGCGCGTCTAAGTCCACCAAAGAAATGTTTTATCATTCTGGCGACTGGTCAAATGGTAGTGTTCTTACATTTAATACGTTTTTAAAGGTTCGAGTTTGAACCCTGTCAAGACCAAAATGATATAACATTTTCTTGGTGGACCTATGTGCTCCCGTCAAAACTCCGTGAACTTGTTAAGGCTCTACTTATAGTAAGAAGACAAAAAAACTTGAGACTAAAACCGAATATAAACATATCCGGAACAATCTAAATTATTCGAGGTTACAATTTATAGTAATAATAGTATAATATATCCCGAAACATTAATTATTCGAGGTTACAATTTATAGTAATAATAGTATAATATATCCCGAAACATTAATTATGTTAACTTTTTAAAGTAGGAGTTGAGTTCAATCTCCTAAGATTATCACTGTTAGATGCTTATAAATATTTTAGGAGGCTTACTATTACAATTATGATTCTATCTGAACATGTAAAATCAGATTCAAATGTATGATTTCAAAATTCTTCAATGTTTTTCTTACAATTAAGTAAATACCACTGTTTATAATTAATAAAAATATTCCAAATCGGTGAAGTGATTCTTATAATTACAAATTGAAATTCAATACAAATCACATCAAAAAGGTGGCAATCGAGTATGACAGGTTTGGGTCACTTTGTGTCAACGAATTTTGTAATAACTTTACATTTATTAAGGTTCTTTTTTTTTTAGTTTAAATTTTCCGGAATCGAAATCCATTTACATTTAAGTTATTAGGATTCTTATTAGTCAATTACGATTTAAGTCTCCTATATATATTTTTAACTTTTTTTTTCTATTACAAATACGGGATTATAAAACAAATATAAATATATATATATTTAAACAATTATATCATGAAACACAATAAACGAACTAAAAAAACCAAATATTATAGTTGGATATAGTGAGACTGAAACTTGTGTGCTCCAAAAGTTAATCAATAATGTGAAACGTTCATTCCCAAGTTTCCTAAAGCGATGCCATGTTATTAACAATGCTTTCAAGATATGAGATATTTTCTTCAAATCAAATCTGTCTAATTTATTAAATTAGATAATATTAAAAAAAGTACAACACAAAAATAAATTAAATATGACATAAAAATAGCTAAAACAAAGCAATAAAATTGAGTGGCATCATATATAATTCAGGTATGATTTCTCGTTTTAAAATTTAGTTTATTTTAGAGCACATATTATCTATTCTTAAAAATTATATATTTTAGAAAAATAATGTTATCTAAAAAAAAATTAAGTAAATTCAAGTACGACACCATATAAACAATGAGTAAATTTTCCTTTCTGATTTTTATACCACATCTATAAATATTTAAATGCACCTCTCCAAATTTAACAAAGATTAGGTTATAAAGAATAACATAATAATATCATGTAAAATATTTATATAACAAAATCTTCTATACAAGCCATCATGTCATGTTATGTGGTGATGATTCGTGACCTTTAAAATTTAAGCTCCTTCAATTATTAGCTAATTGGTATTATTTTCTTCGAACCCCCTCCCCCAAAAATGGTATTATTTCTTAAAATTAATATATATATATAGAAGTATATAAATTAAATATATAAAAATTAATAAACAACTTATTAATTGTGGTATTTTCATATAATAATATGAATAATTTAAAAATAGATGACAAATATTGAATCCATAAAAGCGGTGACAAAATATTTACATTTAAAAATTCACCATTAATTTTGAATTCTATTCTTGAATAATTTATGCGTCTGCATTTAATAAAAAATTAAGGATTTTTGTGATAATAAAACGAAAGAGGGTGTTTAATTATTTAGTTTTCCTTTTTCGTGAATTTTTTTCTAAAAAAACAAAAAGAAAATGGTGGTGAAGTAGTTGTATTAAATAAAACAGAGAGGGGAGAGAAAGCTTGGAAATCGAGACGCATGCAAAACCCTCATCATGATGTCTTCTCTGACCCACGCCCCCCCCCCCCTCTTCGCCTTCTTTTTTTCCTTACTGTATTTTTTCTATTATTTTGTTTTCTTGTATATAAGCATTCCCTCTTAATACTCTGATTTCCACCTGCGTTTCATTTACCCCTTGTTTTTCTTATTTTAACGCTTTTGCCACTTCACTCTTTTTAGTGTTTTCCTTGTGTTTTTTTTTCACGGTGATTGAGTTTAATCCAATTCCCACCTACGATGTCGTTTGTAAATTGATTTTAGCTTTATAATCCAAATAGATGAAGTCTTAAGACATAAGTGATTTTAGTTTTTGGAAATTGATTTTTGAATGAAAAAAAAAAATCAACATTTTTATTATTTAAATATATTTTTTGACGATTTAATTTCTACCACATTTTTTCATAGCAGCGTTTAACTTTAAGAAGTGTTTAGTCTTAAGAATATAAGATTACTAGTGATGATAAAATTACCGAAATGTAAATTTGTATAATGTTTTGCAGAGTATGTTACCTTATTCTTATGCATATTGGGTGAAATGTAAAACGTTGTTACGTGTTGGTGAAATATAAAATTACCAAAAATCTCATTTTACCGAATTAATCTTCTAAAATGTAGATAAAGAATTTGAAACAACTTCAAATGTTATTAATATATATTTTTTTTCTTTCGTCACCAATTAACTCTTAAAATTCGCAAGCATTATAGTACATACATATCGCAAATATATATTTAATTTATTTCTAATAAATTAAAGAAAATTATTTTATGCACAATTGGTAAAACTAAAAAAAACTCTATAAACAAGAGTGAAATATTGCCATTTATCACGAGGGAATATTAAAATAAATTAAAATAAGTGTCATGTACTAAATTCTACTTGTGAAGTTAAAAAAATTTATTAATAGTGAATAAAATATTAGCCCGTAAATTAATTATACTTATGAAATAAAGAAAAAAAAAAGATAAGTATACCTCTTCTTAATTCAGTTATGAAGTTGCATCTATTATATTTTGAAACCTTAAGTTCAATGTAATTTAAGTCTTTATAGTATAAATATTTATTAGTAAAATTTATTTAATAAATTTAAAATACTCAATATTTATGTCGTTCGAAGAAGGTAATATTTTTAAAGTAATATGAGATTTGTGTATAGAATTTCCACATTTTAATTTCAAACATTACATTAAAGTGATAATCTTATATTCTCAATAATGTCAATATTATAGAAGACAATGAGTAATGATGATGCTACTTTTATATGAGCATATGAGAGAGTCTAAACAAGAGAGTCTTGTTCTAAAATCTCATATAACTTGTTGATTGAGTGTTAGTTTGGTTTTTATTGACATTGTTGCTAGAGCAAAAGTACGTAGATTCGAGTGTGCTAAAACGCGTTTATCCTCCTATTTATGAGTAGAAAATATTATTTATTTATTATGTTTAATTCACATGTAAAAGAAAATCCAATCTTTTTATAATGTTTTTGTTAAAATCACCTTTTTTTTCCCACAAATCCTTACAAATTATGTTTAATTCACATGTAAAGGAAAAATCTAATCTTTTTATAATGTTTTTGTTAAAATCACCTTTTTTTGGAAAGTACAAAATTTGTTATTCATTAAAAGTAGCAAAAGATGTCATTTTATTTCAAAAGGGAGGTTTAATACTATTAGAAATATTTTCGATATTAAGATTAGATTCATTTTAAACACACTTTTTTAAAGGAATATTTTTGATTCATTATCGATATATAAATCTTATGTATTATTAACAAATAGTATTAAATTATTTCATCATAAGATAAAATAAAATAAAAATTAAAATATTTATAAATAAATACTGAAAAACAATTTAAATATGATTAAAATGAATTAAAATTAATAGTTTTTCATCTACTTCTCAACGTATCGAAATAAGGTTCTATGGGTATAAATGATGTATATATTTTTATTAGTTATTTCTATGACCTGTTTTCAAGGTTTCAAAAAAATTCAATCCAAGTTTTTTAACAATTGTGCTGATTTAGATGATAAAATAATAATTTTAATTATATTTAAATACATTTATTAATATTTATTTATAAGTCTTCAAATATTTATTCTATTTTACTTATTAGTTAGGTGACGTAATGTTATATCGAGAATGCATAACATATTATTTTATTGTTAAATTATAAGTACAATTATAAAAAAAAAACATAATTAAATATAAATTTTTACTTAGCTTTAGGTAAATAAAATTGTTATTTGAAGCATGTAAAAAACCATAATCAAATACATATAATAAAAATTCAACTTAAAACCTAACTCTACCACCAAAACGAAACCTCATTGATTAGAGAAGCAAACTTTAATGTCAAAAAAGAAAAGGAAAATCTGGGAAAGTCACATTTCTACTTTTTATGTAATTATAGAATCATTTATCATTACACTAAAATATAATATAAATGCAAGGGCAACATGGTAATCTGAAGCACATCTCCTGCCAAAAGAAGTTATAATTAGAAAGAGTATTCAGTATTGTGTTTGAAGCAATCGAAAGGGGCAAAAATGTCATTTTCCCTTATAAAACAAATAAAAAAGAAACATTAAAAAATTTCTCATACTTTACCGCCATTGGTCTGCACTTCTGCACAGTGGAGTAGATGGCTCTGTTTCTCTCTTCCTCTGTTTCACTTCACATTAAAGAAGCCCAAAGTGATGAACCAATCAAAATCCTTGTTGATGTAAGAACCAAATAATACAAAATAGTTAGAAAAAAGAATAAAAAACCCTCTCAAAAGCAAAAGCAAGAGCCCATCAAAGCACTGCTCTCTCTCTCTCTCTCTCTCTCTCTGCCCATTCTTACTTTTTTTTTTTCTTTTCCTTCACACACCACCATAAACCATTCACCAACAACAATATCTTCCACTGTTGTTTTTCCTTTATCTTAATCTGTTTCTGGTGTTGTTTTGTAAATCAATTTCTGCCTTTTTTTTTTCTCGTGTGTGTGTGTTCCAGAAAAAAAGAAGATAAAAACTGTGATGGTGAAAAAGTGAAGCTATGTTTTTGGGTTGATCGAATAACCCGAAAGACAGAAACTATGTTTCAGAGGTTAGGGACGATTTGGGTCTTCACCGAAATGGAGACCGGTGAAACGGTTCCGTTAAAGGTGGTTCTTTGGATTTAAACTGGGGAGATCTCTGTTTTCCAGAGAGAGAGATAGAGAAAAAAGGAAAAGGTACTTTGAATCCTGAAAAAAGGTCTAGTGTTGAAACGTTTCTTTTGTGTGTCTTTAGGTCTGTTTAGCTTTAAAGGTGATGTCTTGGTGGCTCAGAATCGGAAGGCTGGCAGATTCGAATCGGTAACTCGCTCCAAGACCAAAGCTTTTTATTTTTCTTGTTTGGCGGAAAGAAATGGTCGAGGGAATCAGATCGGTTATTTGGGAGAGGAAGCTCTGATCTCGAAAGATATTACGAGATTTTTCTCGGTGTTGGGGCTGTCCTCAAAGAGTGCCAAAAAAAGCAAGGTCCAAGGCTAAATCTATACCCAGTCAGGGTATCGTTGTGCCTTGTCGGGTTCTGTCATTCTCTTCTTTTCTCTTTCATTTCTCTTTTGCACCATCCTCTTAACATTTCACAGTCAAGCATTAAACAATTCCAAAGTGTTAAGATTTCACGCACTTATGAAGAAAACCTAGTTAAGAGCAAAAGAAGGGGAAAAAAAAAGGTTCAAGGAAAAAAATCGTTTTTTGCGGTTGCTTGCAGTTTAAGGAAAAAGGAAGTTACAAAGTTTGTGTGGTTTTAGGAAAGAGGGTGGCTTTTTTGGGGTTTTTGGGCAACTGAAAAATTTTGAGGGTGAAGCTTAAAAGAAGGCAATGTCCTGCAAGGATGGTAAACCTGGGAGCCTGGATAATGGGAAATATGTAAGGTACACGCCTGAGCAGGTTGAGGCCCTTGAAAGGCTTTATCATGAATGCCCCAAGCCTAGTTCTATTCGTCGTCAGCAACTGATTAGGGAGTGCCCTATTCTCTCAAACATTGAACCTAAACAGATCAAAGTTTGGTTCCAAAATAGAAGGTTTGTCTTTGGTTTTGTTTAGTGTCATTGCTTTAAACAAATTTCTTTGCTTCAATGAGTTTGTTTTAAGTTTAATGATTCAAGAAATGAATAAGAAGCAAGTAATGAAATGTGGATTTTTTTAGTATTTATCTTGTTCTTGGTTGATCAGATGTTTCTTTTCAGGTGAAATGCCAATTTTAACATTAATAATACATCTGATTCTTTATGTGTTGGATTTGTCAGATGTAGAGAGAAACAGAGAAAAGAGGCATCACGCCTTCAAGCTGTAAATAGGAAGCTGACAGCAATGAACAAGCTTTTGATGGAGGAGAATGATAGGTTGCAAAAGCAGGTGTCACAACTGGTTTATGAAAACGGATGCTTTCGCCAACATACTCAGAATGTGAGAATTATGCTTTTGTTTTCTGCTGGGTTTCTACTTGTGGTTCTTTCAGTTACTTGGATTTTGTATTTTTTTATCTACTTTAGAAGTTTTAACTGTTTACCAACTCATCTAAATTTGAGTTGAGTATGCATTTTTATCTACTTTTGATGAACTTCATTAACATCGGAACTGACAAAGAAGGGTCGGATTGTTTTCCTACAGGCTACACTTGCAACCAAAGATCCTAGCTGTGAATCGGCAGTGATGAGTGGTCAACAACGTGAAACACATCAGCATCCTCCAAGAGATGCTAGTCCTGCAGGGTTTGGTTCTTTTCTTTCATCATGCTTTTTGGCAATTTTGTAGTGTTTGTGTTTGTGGGTTATAACTGATGCTTGTATTTTCTTTTCCCAGGCTTTTGTCCATTGCAGAAGAGACTTTAGCAGAGTTTCTTTCGAAGGCCACTGGAACTGCTGTAGAGTGGGTCCAAATGCCTGGAATGAAGGTATATGATGACCTAAGCACCCCCTAATATTTGATATTTTATTAACTACTTTCGTGCTACAAATTAACATAAAATTCCAGTAGAACTTGTTTTCAAGATAAAATTTAAGCTTCTTTGTGGGCTCCCTCCGTCTTTTTCATGGGTTTTGTGTGTTAAATTGCAAGTTTTTTGATAGAATTATGCCATAATGGTTACCATAAGTTGATTCATTAAGCAGCAATGTTTGACTTTTAATCATTCTTCTTATCTCGTTTTGACTTGGAACAGCCTGGTCCGGATTCCATAGGAATCATTGCTATTTCTCATGGTTGCCCTGGAGTGGCAGCACGTGCCTGCGGCCTTGTGGGTCTTGAACCTACAAGAGTAAGTGTAACTGTCTTTGCAGTAGCCTGCTAAAACTTCCTCTTCATGGTAGTTGATCTTTAAAGTTCAATAATCACATTCCTTCCAGGTTGCAGAACTCCTCAAGGATAGGCCTTCGTGGTTCCACGATTGCCGAGCTGTGGATGTTCTAAATGTGCTGCCTACTGCCAATGGTGGAACCATTGAGCTGCTGTACATGCAGGTCAGTTATCATTACTGTTGTGGTTGTCGGGCTTCATTGTTACATTGTTTTTTAATGATCACTTTACTTTTTTTGATACAGCTCTATGCGCCGACGACGTTGGCGCCTGCTCGTGACTTCTGGTTATTGCGTTATACTTCTGTTCTAGAAGATGGAAGCCTCGTTGTATGTGATTTGATAACCTGTTTTATTTTGGGTACTAAATAATGATTGACACAGATGCACCTACTTTTTTATTTTCTTAAATGCATTTTTTTAATGCATAGGTCTGTGAGAGATCTCTGAAGAATACTCAAAATGGCCCTAGTATGCCTCCAGTGCAGCATTTTGTGAGAGCAGAAATGTTGCCAAGTGGATACCTTATTCGACCTTGTGAAGGGGGTGGTTCAATCATACATATTGTTGATCATATGGATTTGGAGGTATACATCTCTTCCCTTCTTTCTGCCTGTAAATTGTCTTCAATGTTTTAAGCTATATATGTTACCTAAACTTGATACTTAATTTGGAATGTTTCTTATCAACCAGCCATGGAGTGTGCCTGAAGTGTTGCGCCCACTTTATGAATCATCAACAGTGCTTGCTCAGAAGACAACGATGGCAGTAAGATTTATATTTCCAGTTAGCTTGTAACACTTTTGCCTTTTTTTCTCTTGGCTCCTATTGGATCTGTTTGAAGGCTTGTCTATTCAAAATTTCAATAGTTGTATCTTTAGAAAAATGGATGAAGTTCTTTTTTTCTGATTTTTCTTTAGGCTTTACGACAACTGAGGCAGATAGCTCAGGAGGCTTCTCAGTCTAATGTGACTGGTTGGGGACGACGGCCAGCAGCTTTACGGGCTCTTAGCCAGAGGTTGAGCAGGTTAGTTTTGAAGTGCTTATTGTGAAGTGTTTTCTTTATGTTACAATTGATATGCTAGTGATAATTTGTTAGATGATTCAATAGGGGTTTTAATGATGCTGTGAATGGGTTCACTGATGAGGGTTGGTCAATGATGGGAAATGATGGCATGGATGATGTTACCATCCTTGTGAACTCGTCTCCTGACAAGTTAATGGGCCTCAATCTTTCGTTTGCTAATGGATTTCCATCTGTCAGCAATGCAGTGTTATGTGCTAAGGCCTCGATGCTTTTACAGGTGAGGATGCTTCAGATGCTTTTCCTGATGAAAGAACTATTTTTGGAAGTTTATACCATTTTTTATTAATTCCCTATAACTTGTACTGTCATGCGGTTTGTGCTTGTTCATGGTGTGATGCTCACTTTGGAGGGCCTTCCCCCTCCTCCCATCCATTAAAACTGAAAGTCTTGATATTATCTGAATATTATATGACATTTGCATTGTTGCAGTTATTATATCAATGTCTTTATTTGGCAAGTAAATTTCATCCTTTTCCTTTTTGCCCTCTGGTGTATCTCTTTTAGAATGTACCTCCTGCTATTCTTCTTTGTTTCCTGCGGGAGCACAGATCAGAATGGGCTGACAGCAGCATTGACGCCTACTCCGCTGCAGTTGTTAAAGTTGGTCCCTGTAGCTTGCGTGGATCTCGAGTAGGAGGTTTTGGCAATCAAGTTATACTTCCCCTGGCTCATACTGTCGAACATGAAGAGGTAAGAAATTGAATTGATGGCAAAACTTTTTTTGGTTTTCATATTATTAGTTTCAAATTTTCAGCTTTTGTGAATTGATTATATTGCCTTTCGATTTTAGCTTATAATTCTTAAATGTTCCGTGACCTTTTTTTATACTATTATTAGTTCTTAGAGGTCATTAAATTGGAGGGAATTGCACAATCTCCTGAAGATGCACTAATGCCAAGAGATGTTTTCCTCCTGCAAGTAAGCGTTCTTTTATTTTATTTTATTATTATTCTGCTTGTCAGTGGCTTCTTGATTGCTATTACTCTACGTTTCCTTGTTATCGTTGTTATTTTTAAGTTTTATCTTGCGTGATTTACTTTACTGTGGTATTGTTTTATAGCTATGCAGTGGAATGGATGAAAATGCTGTGGGCACCTGTGCTGAGCTTATATTTGCTCCCATCGATGCTTCTTTTGCTGATGATGCACCTCTTTTGCCTTCTGGTTTTCGTATAATTCCTCTCGATTCTGGGAAGGTTTGCATCTATGTTAAGTGTGGTCTTTTCTTAGTTATACTGTATCTTTTGTGAAGTTTCTTAATAAGCACTGGAAATTGATGCAGGAAGCCTCTAGTCCCAATCGGACTCTTGACCTTGCTTCTGCTCTTGAGATTGGGCCAGCTGGAAATAAAGCATCTAATGATTACTCTGCTGCTGGTGGCTGTATGAGATCTGTGATGACCATAGCATTTGAGTTTGCATTTGAGAGCCACCTGCAAGAACATGTTGCGTCTATGGCCCGACAATATGTGCGTAGCATTATATCTTCAGTTCAGAGGGTGGCATTGGCACTTTCTCCTTCATATTCAGGTTCACATGCTGGTCTCCGCACCCCGTTAGGTACTCCTGAAGCACAGACTCTTGCTCGTTGGATCTGCCAGAGTTATAGGTACCTCAACCTTCCTTTTATTTCCAGAATGAAACTTATTCCTTGTAATATGTTTGATATTAAGTTGAGTTGGGGTTTCAACCTCAAATGGGCTATTGTCAAATTCGAGATCTTGACATTTGGTCTGGGGTTTTTAGTACCTGAACTTTTTTTTGTGTGGTTTTAGATCAGAAGTCGATTAATGTTGGTCTCTTATGGTTTCACCCTTATTAATGGTAGATTTGAGAATCTGACTTGTTGAATTTGGTTGCTATTATTGCACTGATGTATCCTATACCATCGGTTTGGAAAGTGTTGCATGCGCTCGATCTTTGTGATTGGAATGACTGCCATTACCTTTTGACCAATGCATGATTTGTCTATTATTTTGCAGGGTCTACATGGGTGTAGAGTTGCTCAAATCTGGCACCGAAGGGGGTGAATCTGTCCTTAAGACCTTGTGGCATCACTCCGATGCTATCATGTGCTGTTCTCTCAAGGTATGAATCTGGTGTTATTAAAAAATTAGTTTGGTGGCAGACACCATATCAAATTGAACCTGTATATTTTGAAGAGGATGGTTTTACCTTTACGGTAAACGGTGCTTGTTTTTGTTAGAACCGGCAGTTATTAACACTGCACAATTTTCTGACATGGAAATGATAAACACAGAATGACCGAAATATAGGAATGTGTCTAAATGACATGAAATTTTAACGTGTCAATTTTTATTACTATATAAGACCTTAATCATGTTTGTCATTAATAAAATTGACAAACGCGGCAACAATTTAAGATAAAACAGATAAAACTTGTTTTTTTTCTTAATGACAAGTAATATATGAAGAGGATGAAAACCCTGGAGCCTTTTTCCTTTGTATGATTTTTCTTGTTAAAGAGGTTTTTCTTTGAATTAGCGGCCAGTTTTATTTATTTATTTATTTTAGTGTTGGTCTGGATACCCTTTCTCTTCGTTTGTTGGTCATTATGTTTTCATCAATGTCAGTCCTAGCATATATTTGAAAGTTTAGTTGTTTTTGCAGGCTTTGCCGGTTTTTACGTTTGCAAATCAGGCTGGCCTTGACATGCTGGAGACGACCCTGGTTGCTCTGCAGGACTTGACTTTGGAAAAGATATTCGACGAACACGGACGAAAGACTCTATGCACGGAGTTCCCACAGATAATGCAGCAGGTCTAGCATTTTGTTCTGATTTCTTAACTTGAGTCAACATCAGCTTCAAACACAAAAAACCAACTAATTTATAACTAGATTGAACCGACTCTAACTTGTATGCTTTGTTTTGACATGGTTGTTTTTTGTTTTGTTTTGTTTTGGTGGTTGTTAGGGTTTTGCTTGTCTACAAGGTGGGATCTGTTTGTCAAGCATGGGAAGACCCGTTTCATATGAGAGAGCAGTAGCTTGGAAAGTGTTGAACGAAGAAGAGAATGCTCATTGCATCTGCTTTATGTTTGTCAACTGGTCTTTTGTCTAAAACTCTCACCCCAAAAAGGGGAGACAAATTATCCTATCCTGTTTTGTTGGTTTGATGTTTATCTATCTGTAGTCCGTAAAACCTTTTATGCTAAATCTTCAGGTCTGTTATTCCTCTATACTTTTTAAGACGACTGCTTTATGTTATGACAATCTTATGTTCCAATCAGTTGATTTTACATTTTGTGTGTAACCGTTTTCACTGTTAAGGATTTTTATAGGGAGTGCAGTTAGGTCCGTTCTGGTTGGTTTGGTCCTATCCGATACCAACAAGTCCACTGAAAGAACCAATGTTCAAACAGTCAAGCTGAAATATGCTTTTGGTTTTGGTTCTGGGTCGGGAGTCATGTCACAACTATTTAGCATTTGTTGGATGGTTGAATCAGTTGAAAATTTGTTAGCCAATCAATCATGCATCAAATCAGTTTTAGCAACTGGAAAGTTGGTCGAATGGTTTTTGGATGAAGTCGGTGCGGTCAAAACAGAAAGTTCCGATAAAATTTAACCTTTTGTTTTATTCTGTAACAAAATTTCATTTACCTGATTTTGAATTAGGTAAAAGTAACATCCCTGAGATGGAAGAAGCTTCCAAATTTTACGGTACAGACATTTATTAAACATTTAAGGATTTATTACATTGAAACGAGATACAAGCTTACAATTGCTTTGCTAGAACAAGTAGTAGTTAAAAAAAGCTTGAGCCTATATCAGTAAAAGGATGCCAACTCTCCACAAATATTAGTTAACAACAAAATCTAGCTCTCAAGGTCATTACCATGCGGTGAAGCGAAAGGGGTGCAAAAGAAGAAAAATTGGAACCAGCCCTAAAAAACCCTTAGATAAAAGGTGGTTAAAAGTTTTTGTTATAAGAAATACGTCACACCAAAAAAAAAAAGGGGAAGGAAAAGTAAGATCAGAGATTATATTATACAAAATAGCAGAACCAATAGGATTAGGATAGAAAAATAGCACTCCTTGACTTGAGTTCCATCTATAGAACTTTGGACCAAACCCCAAAAAACTCTGGTATGATGATGAGTAAAAAAGGTTTGGTCCATACGGAGAAAAAAACGTAAGGCACAAGGGGGAAGGAAAAATTCTATATTATGAAGAGATTGGGCTATAACAATAATATATGATAATCAGTTTGAAAGAGTGAGATCATTGATCTCCCTTGTAATGGCTGGAATGCAACTAGAACTCCTAGCGATCCCACCGTTCTTTTGAGCTCCTGGTGATATATTCCTAGGGTTAAAAGACTTGGCCCTAAGACTTTTCCCTTCCGATCTCGAACTCTTCCTCAAAATCTCCCTCATGGCTTCAGCTGTCAACAGAGCTGGATATGCCCTCCCGAACTTGTTAAACCTAGCGCATGTATTCATGTGTGCACTTAAAGCTTCTTCTATCTTGCCCCCGTTTTTCTCCATTTCTTCTTTCACTGCCTCAGCACATAACCCACATATCCATTTCCCCAAGAACTTGTTCCGGACTCGCTCGATGTACTCCGGGGTGCACTCTTCACTCATCCCACAACACTCGCACTTTGCATCCTCCACTTCCGATATTGGCGGCAGCTGTTTATCGTCCACTGCCACCGCAGCTGTTTCTTTATAATTATCCAACACTTCCTTGCTCAGTTGGAAGGTGATATCGGATACGGTACGGTGGAGGCTGTCGTTTGAGAGTTTTGGTGGCTTCGGGAAGTTGTTTCTGCTTGTGTAAGTGCTAGTAATAGCCTCTCCAGGTGGTGCCATGTTGAATGAGACCAAAAAAGAAAAAAACCCAAAGTGTTGATATTGGGAAACTTCGTATGAAACGACCGAGTAAAAATGATGAAAAACCTTAGAGAATAGGTTGAAAGATTCTTTGTAAAATTCAGATGGCGGTAGATAGAGGGTTAAGTGTATGAAACTATGTTATTTATAGAATGTGGGAACTCTTCCTTTTGTGTCCAATTAACAGTGAAAGTATGTGTGGATCTTGTGGACTCACATGTCTGTATCTACATACACAAGGGCCAGTTCTGCCTTAGAAACATGCTAGATTTTTCAGGAAATATGCCAACTTGCATTAAACTTTTTGGGTTTAAAAGCTAACTGTTTATCTTAATCTCAGAGGGAAAGGAGACGAGCCATCATTTTCATATCATGGAAAAGTTTTTAGGATATTTTTTTTTTTCAGTGTTCATCTTAACCACTACTGTTCCATTTTGGGCAGTTGGGTTGGGTCACCATCAGGTGATGCAATTAATTATATCAAGTTTTTGGGTCCTTTTAGTTTATTGAAGAAAGAAAAAGAGAACCCTAACTTTGATGTGAGTGAAGTTCTTTCTTTTTCTTTTTGAATAAATAGGCATAAAGACTTCAAAAATTAAGAAAATTAACCTATATTTTCATGTTTAATTTTGTTGGGAACATGTCTATTCCAAAATTATACAGAAAGAAAACAAATTTTATATGCCATGAAGTACTGCTATGTGGAAGATGAAAACCATTGTGCTTACATTATAATTGCTACCTATCAAAATTGTAATATATGTGTCAATAAACTGTAACCAAAATTAAATGGAAATAATTTGTTTCCATAAAGCATGCAGAAAGAGTTGCAAATTCACGTGAGAGCCTAAACTTTAACCGTATTATGCATATTATAGCCCCAACCACCTTAGCTTTTTGGAGACAACAATATTAAAACAAAGACATTTTTTGTATTATGAATCGATCCCTAAAACTATTACAACCCGAGAGCTTCACGGGAGCAGTAAGCTAAATAACCAAATACGAATATCCTTATTTGTTAAATCAAATTAATAGCCGCACGAGAGAAAAAGGGAGTAAGAGATTAAGGAAGGTAGTTGAAGTAATATGATAAATTAATTCACATTTATGTTGGAAAAGGAATCTGAAAAAAACTTGAAATTAATTACCTTTGGATGTGTGGGTTCCAATTGGCCAAGAGTTGGACTTAATTTAAAAAAGAAGTTTTAGGGTTTGGGTATAATAGTTTTAGAAGGTGGAAATTTTTGCACGGTTGTAGATGAGCAGCCACATGTGACTATGACAGTGAGTTGATACAAAATTAATTACGTTGAAAAAGACTAGTTTTTATAATTAGCTTTCAGGCATTGCGATCGGCCACCCCCCTTTGGTTATTTGTATTTGTGAAGACTCTAGTTTTTTGTCAAGCATTGCGATTGTCCAAATAAATTTGGGTCGTGCATGCATTTACAATTTGAGGGGCTGTTTTGGTGAGCTCTCCCATGAATATAAGAATCCTCAAAGAAAGGTTTATTATAAGCAAAGATATAGCATCTTTTGAGTTAGGGCAATATAGTACTTATATCCTTGGTGTTGAAGAATGTCCAAGCTCGAAAGATACGTTTAAGAGCTCTTGGATCTAATGTACCTCTGGTTTTTGTGTATGAATGTAAATATATATATATATATATATATATATATATAAGAAACAACCATATATTTGAAGTGTTATAAATTTATTGATCTGTGGGTAAACTTGTGGAAGAATACTTACCAAAGCTTTAATTATTTCGCTGCGCCCTTGAAGGTAATTAATCTGTTTATAAAAGTGAGTGCAGCCCTTGTGAACGTACGAAGCATCCATGCGAACTGTGCCTTGTTTATCACTCATTTCGCTTAATTCGGATTTCAGAAAGAATATTTCGTAATTCGGGCCAACTTGGTCCAACACATGAATACCTTGAACAGAGGGAAAAAAGTAACGGAAAAAACTGAAAAACATCATTGTCTTACTATCTTCACCACCAAGTTTTTATTTTTATTTTTGAATTTCGAGCTTGACCTTATTTTGGTAGAAACTGTCTGTCTGTAGAAGATATTGCAGTTTATTGTTTGCTAATTGGATTAAAATGGGAAATTAACATTGTGGTGAATTCTGCTCACTCTCTTTACGTAAGCATCATACATTAGCAGGCAGTGAAAAATTATTTATGACTAAAATAAAATTATGTTCAACATGATGCTTTAATATTCCCATCGCTCTACATCTCAGGCTTATTATATAATAGATTTCATGGTCGGACGTGGAAACCAAATGCAGCAGTGAGTCAAAAGCAGAGCCATTACAACCCAGATCTTAGTTTAGTTGGTTTATACAATTATCTTTAATCTTTAGCTTATAATGAATCATCTTTGTTGTCAAAAGTAAAGCGATGCGTTATCAAAATTCAAGATATGTATGAGAATGAAGTATCAAAATATTTTCTACTTTATAAAACTCATGTCTACATATATGTAATGTACAAGTATCGTACACAACTATTATAGCCCATTGGGTATATTTTATTATTAAATTATAAATTTAATTTCAAACCAAACGAAAGCATCCAAAATTTTACAGCTAAAAATGTGGTTAATTTATAATTATTTAAAACCCAAAAAGGAAAAAAGAAAGAGGGTGCAAACTGCAAAGTGAGCATTAAAAGTTGTAAAATACTAAATAATTGCAAGAGGACGAACAACCTTACAATGTTGGTACGTTCTTGGTGACCATACGAAAGGAAGAAGAAGAAACGACATAATTCACCCGCACGTTTTTTTGTCCATCCTTCAATTGATAATACAAACAAATCTAATAATGCAACTCGCAATGAAATAGAAGTCTTTGCACATTTATTTTATTTTGCTTTTGTCAAAAAAGAGACACATTTGCTTTGTTAAAAGCCATTGCTTTGCCTTTGTTTATAGGCTAAGGAAACGATCCATCATGCGTTGAAAGTCTTCTTGGATGGTTGAAATTCCAAGGAGGGCATTGCAATTTTATAATTGTCTTCTCTCAAATACCCTTCCTACCTTTTTATTCATTGTTTGATTAGCCTAAAGTTGAAATTGTATATATGCATAAAGTTGGGGGATATTAGTGGAATATATATACCTTGCTTCAAATTTGGCTTTCTTTTCAACTCCTTATTTGTTTATTTGGACAAATATAAAGTAATAAATTTGGTAAAATGTCAA
This sequence comes from Gossypium sturtianum, assembly GCA_025698515.1. Taxonomy (NCBI): domain Eukaryota; kingdom Viridiplantae; phylum Streptophyta; class Magnoliopsida; order Malvales; family Malvaceae; genus Gossypium; species Gossypium sturtianum. Next base: position 159,651,626 of record CM046955.1, on the reverse strand, counting down.
ATGTGTACATTATGTATTCTCTTTACAGAACATTGATTGTTTTTTTTTTTTTTTTGTCATGTGTTTATTTTGTAATAAACAAAAATATTTATATTTGGCATATGATTATTTATATTATTATAATATTTTAATTAATATTACAAATTAAGTGGCATCAACTTCATTAAAGAAATCATATAAAATTTAAACCCAAATTATAATAAAAATATATATTAAAAAGAATGTATCCTCCCTAAAATTAAAATAAATTTACATATTTTCATAAATTTTTAAATAATTAATATTTTAATGATTTGACTGTTTTCTAAAATAGTATATATTTCACTCATAAAGGAATGGGATGGATTTTAATGTCTAAATTTATATAGCATCACTGAATTGAGTCATGCGAGTTCAGTAATTAACAAGTATTAAAAGTTAAAAATTCTTAAAATAAGCAAAAGTATATATTTTTATTTGTATAATCCTATATGATTTACTATAAATTTACACATAGTCAAATAAAAAAAATGTTATATAAAATCATATAAACAAATATATAATAAAACTAAAAAAAGACTCATAGGGTAATAATAAATCTATAATATTAGCAAAAGGAAAAAAATGAAACATGGAAAGAAACACGTGATAGTGATAGAAAGACAATAATTTTGGGGAGTTCTAATTTTGTTGGTTCACGATTTGATTCTTATGTATAATCCATAATCTCCTTTAATATAATGCAAGTTATATGGTTGTACACTTTGATTATAAATAATAATAAAAAAAGTATTACCAGCTTTGATTATAATGTACTGTTAACTAAGGGTGGGTGAATTTTAACTATGGTCTAACAGCTAGATGGCACTTGTCATCACCCCCAAACTCAGACCAGCTTGAAGCCACATAATTAATCACCAATGCAACCACCTTAGACCCCAAAAATAACACACAACATCCTCCATATGAGTTCAATTTGGTTGTAGTGTCTGAAAGGATAATTATTGATAGAGTTGAGTTTTTTTAATTTTATAAATGGTATTTTTAAAATAATGATTTTTTTTAACTTAACTCATGGAGTTACTACTTATATGTCTGATGGGATCATTTAGTTCAGTCGCACACACGTTTACGTTTTTGAGGTTCTTTTCTTTTAAAATTACAATTCACCTCTTGTTAATTAATTTATTTCTTTCCCCTTTAAATACCCCCATTCTCCCCCTTCTAACCCAAACAAATACGAATTTCCTCTCTCTCAAACCACAAAGAAGAAAGAAAAAGGAACGCAAAGGCAGAAGAAAATGGAACACAACGTACCTGTCATGACCAAAAGAGTATGGAGCATTGTAAAAGCAGTTCTCTTCATGATGAGGAAAGGTCTTTTATCTAAGAGGAAGCTCATGGTTGATCTTAACGTGATGCTCAAACGCGGCAAAATCGCCGGTGCCAAAGCCATTGGCAACCTCATGTTCCACCACCACAGCAACCGCCAGGTTTCATCATCCTCCACGGCGGAGGCGACTGCAACGGCAGTCCAGGAGTACGAGTTCAGCTGCAGCAACACCCCCAACTACATCTTCCCTTTCAACCTCGCCGCCAAGAAGAAAAACAGCTACTACCACCATTTCTTCGCCTGCACCCACGCGCCTCCTACTCTCGACGACGACAACGTGGCCACCATGAACGCCCTTAAGGTTGCCTTGGAGATGATCAACAAGAACGACGGCAACAACAGCGTGGTTGCTGCTTCCCCTATGTTACCAGGGTTCGGACAAACCCCATTGGCGAGGCAACTCAGAATAACGGACTCACCGTTTCCTTTGAGGGATATGGACGAAGACGCTGACTACGTCGACAAGGCTGCTGAGGATTTCATTAACAGGTTTTACAAGGATTTAAAGCAACAAACTAAATAAGAGATTGGCTGAGTTATAAGGGAACTCCTTCGTTTGCTGTGTTGTTTAAGATCATTTTCCCGATTGGATGTTATATGTGGTTAATTTTTGGGATTTTAATTCTGTGGTAGATAATATATCAAACAAATAAAAGAAAATTATGGGGAAACCACTATTACCGACGCATATGTCGTTGCTAATGCATGTTAATCGATTGGTTGAGTATATTATGTATCGATGGATTCTATCGGCTCAGTAAATTAAATTTCATGGCATGAAATGAGATAATAGCAACGAATTTTCCTGTCAGTAAAAGCAAATATTTGTTCATAGTATAACTTTTAGCATGAATAAGATCAAAGATTTCCCGCTTTCTTCCTGCCCTCAAAATGTTATCTACAAGATTATCTAACTTAAACTATATGCAAAGATTTATTGTTTAGCTTCAGATTCACTAACGAACGTAAATAAGAAAAGAATATGAGGTTTGAAAAAATAAAGAATCGTCGTACTAAACACCAATCATAGGCAATCATTTTTTGAACTATCAAATCAGTAATTTTGGCCTCGTGTTAAAACCAACATGAGAAACTGGTCAGGGTTTTCAATCTCCGGTGGGGGTATTAATGCAGCGTTGAAATATTGCATCCAACACCACAATTCCTTGTTTCAATGTGCCCCCTTTTTCTCCTTTAAAAAAAGTTAAAAACACTTGTAACGCAAGAAACATATCCAAAAAAGAGAACCCGATGAAGAAAAGCTCAAGTTTGCCATGAAACTCCAAGTGCAAAATAAAGACAGCTACCACAATTGAAGGCATAAATAAATCAAATGAACCCCACTTTGAGGAAAGTGCCTCGCTTTTTTTCTTTTAACTTACTTAGTATCTATTTCACTACTTTTTCATCCATTAACGTCTAATACAATCATAATCACTTATTTAAATGTGTAAGATCCATTCATTAAATGTGAAAGCTAACTTTTTCTATACAATGTTTACAATTACCATGACTTCTCCCAAACTCTTAAATAAGAAGATAAAATGTGCTTTAGCACGTTCGAGCTCACTTCTTTTTGAATAACAACAGTGTCGATACCAATCGAACTAAGACTCAAATGGCTGTGAAAGTTAACTTATGAACAATGACTAAACAAGCATTAAATAATAATGGAGTGGCCACTATCCAAAATCAAGGCCAAAAGTTTTAGATGAAATGTATGAAGCAATGGCAATTTCTCCAATGAATATAAACTGATAATGTTTGGAGAAAAGTTGGCTATCGTTTTCCTTAATACAAATTTATTATTTATTTGCTTTAAGATTTATGATTTTTAAGAGTTATTAGGGTTTTAAATTTAAAATTAAAGATTTTTTTAATTAAAATATTAACTGTTAATTTTATAAAATATATTTAATAAATAATAATGTCACACTATTTTGTTTCTATAAGTAACGATAGAGTGCAACCTATGATGTCGTGGATCTTGAAGAAATTAGTATTTATAAATCAACGTTTGCTTCATTTCATCCAAAACAAATTATCAGAAAAATCAAAGTCCAACAATTGTACCTTGATACTAAAAATGTTTTCATTGGATTTTTTTTTTAAGGAGAATTTGTCATATTTTACATGGAAATAATGCATTACTCAATTTCTTACTATATATAATTTTTAATGTTACTTCTTAATTAATTTTTAAATAATATATTTTTAATTGTTATTACCTACCATTTTTAATTATAATAACAGTTCATGATAAATAGGAAATGTATTTAAACTAAATTAATAAACATATTTAATAATAGTGATTAAAAAAGAATTGTTGAAATTTGACTTTCTTTTCAAAATAAACCCACAAAACATTTTTTACTTGCACCAAACAAATAATAAATATATATATAAAAAAACGATTTTAAGAGTGCTTGCTTCACATAATATAAACTTATAGAAAAAACTTTAAAAAATAATATCATAATATCATATTACCTTATCATCAAGTAATATAATCTTCGATCACTCTCTAATGCCATTGTTGTTCGAATATGATTCGATATTGCCTCTTCAAAGAACCATGGCTTTAATTCTTCATTCATTTTTATAATTCTAACTTATTAATGCTAAATATCTCCAATTTTACCTCAAATTTTTAACTCATTATAATTATAATTATCACAATTTTTTTCTATAATTTATGTTTAGAGTTCTATCAAAATAATAACTCTATCTTAAAATTAGTACAACATTTTTAACTAATACTTCTAAATTAAATTATAATTAATTTTGAAGACAATTTAGTAATATGACGGAAAATAAATGATATTCTCATCAATTCAAAAAAAAATTTTAAACTCGTGTTTTTATATATATTATAGATTATAGATAAACAATAAAAAAGATATTTTTTTCCAACCTAATAAATTAGACCTAACTCTAGAACAAATGATTATTTTTTATAATTTAAACGTAATCCTACTCACTAATGAGACATGAGATTTCTTTATTCAAGTTTGAGCCTCATAGTGTATAATTGTCATGTATGAATCTTTAATCCACCGTACACTATTACCATGTGTGAGTTTTAATTTAGTGGATTGATTTTAATTTAATTTATTTCTATATTAAATTTATTTTTGTTTTGTATTGAATTGATTTTATATATTTGTAAATGGATTAGAATTTGATACACTAACAAAGTATTCCTTTTTTCCACAAATAACCTTAAAAAAAGTATAATGTGTCTCTTTTTTAAAAAAAAATATTTTATTATATTTATATACAATACTTATTAATTCTGACATTACTACGTATTATATTGTATAATACGTGTAAAGTTGTAAACCCGCTCTCAAAAAAAAGTAATTCCAATCGATTAAATTGATATGGAGAGAATAGTGGTCCAACTTTGATAAAATATTTTAGGTGAAATAAAAAAGCTAAGAGCCGAAAATGACCCAAAAGGAAAAAGAAAGGGGAGCAATGAGTGAAAGGCTGCCACAGCACAATAATTGAAGTCCACACTACCTCTCTCACATTTTCCAGGTTATCTACAATCTGTGCCATTAAGAAGCCTTAATTGAATATTGAACAACATTTGGTAATTGACAATTAAACTATGGAAAGTTTTTGTTATGATGGTGTAATCCAGTCTTTTCTTGTCCTAAACGAGAAAAATGTGTGTAGCCGTTAATAAAGTTTCAAAAGAGAGAGCAAAATTGGAATCCAATTTGCCTTCTAATAGGTAGCCCTTTTTTCAACAAGAAGCAATAGGGGATCTTGAATTCAACATGAGAATCCTTAATGGTTAAGTTGGCAAAGAAAATTTAAGCTTAAATTCCCCTTTTCCTTTTCATCTCCATTCTAATTAAGAAAAATAAAGTCTTAGTTACAAATCTTTCTTGAAAATTTTCAGAGTTAGACTAAATAATATTTCTTCTTCTTATTTTAGGATAAATCTTAAAATTATACATAAACTTTGATTATACGCATCAAACTTTGATTATGGTTCAAATGTATATATGAAGCTTTAATCATATATATTTAAAGATATAAATATATCAATTTATTTTTACACTTGATAAATATAAGTATTTTTATATGCAATATATAAACATAAAATGATATTATATCAATAATTATGTTAATAATTTGTAAGAATTGGATCAAATCAAAATTTCATTTATTTGTATCAATCTAAAACAAGCTTCAAATCTGCAACGCACATATTATATGTAGTATTAGTGTATGTATGATCACAATATACATTTCAAGCTATATATAAAGACTATCTACAAATGGAAGGCATGCGTTAGAAATTAAAACAATTAAAAAACAAGGAAAAGAAAATGGTCACATTGTTCATCTCCAGAGTCAGACCAAAGATCACTAAAACAAATTATTACTATTTGTATTGATTGCAGCTGATGGATTTGCATCCCATGCTTTACTTTTCCTAGGCCTTCATCATGCTGATCAAACTTTCCTGGAGGCCTATATCCTCTTTAAATTCTCTTAAGTTAATTGTGTGCATGACTTATCGATGCATTACTTTTAAATCAATTATAGTTTGAATTTGTTGGAAATATTCTGGTGCATTTTTGTTTCTTGTACTTTATGCAGTCAACTCTTTATAGCTTGTCATATCACTTTTGTCAAGTGATGAGTAAACTGAGAGAGATAATCAATCATTGATTTGTAAATATGTTTTGTGATTTTTTCCACTTAGGTTCTTTGGACATCTTACTTCAAAAACTACAAATCAAATCAAGAAATTAAAAGAAGTGAGTTCCTTAAGTTATGCTTGGCACTAGGTGTATATTTTTACCAAATTTTAGTTTGCATCCCACTTTCCAATGGCTATCTGCCCGTCTTAGAAAAAAGAAAAAAAAAGTGAGAAGAGAAAAAACAATGGGCAATCAAGTTCTATGGCTTCAGTTGGGGGTATTTTTCGAGATGATAAAAGTGAGTGGATATTGGGATTCTCTCACAGCATCGGGGTCGCTACAATTCTTCTATCCGAACTATGGGCAACCTTCGATAAGTTGACTCTCGCTTGAGACCATGGTTTCAAGCAGATTATTCTTGAAAGTGATAGTAGAGAAGCGGTTGAACTGATAAATAGGCAGGATTTTCTATCATCACTTGGTTTAGTAAGGGATATACAACAGCTTTGCAAGAGACAATGGGATGTACGAGTGGTTCACGTTCCACGACAGACGAATAAAGCAGCGGACATTCTGACGAAGCTGGCGCGCTGGGTTCTCGGCTGGATTTATACCAGTTTGGTGCCCCTGTTCCAGTGGTGTTACAGCAGATTAGCCAAGACGCTAACAGCTCCAGTTCTTCAATGAGTTTCATTCATTAGCTAGGCAATTTTGATTTTATTGCCCTCCTTATCTGTTTCCAGAAAAGTAAAAAGAAAGAACAAAAAAAGAAAAAAAATTATTTTGCACTAACTTTGTAACTTTAGTCAAAAGTAAAAAAAAAAAAAAAAAAAAGCCTGTCAGTCACTCAACGGATTAATGTGTCATGTCAACAATGTATTAAGGGATTAACAAAATTTTTAATGACACTGATTAATTCAAACAATTATCTTTTTATTTTAACAATCTCATTATAAGTTCTAATTCTACTTTTTTTTTTTTGACATAATGCTTAGAACTACTCATAACTCTTCCCAACCTATAAATAAGAGGATAATGTGCTTCAGCATACTCGAACCTACGTCCTCGTAATTATTTTATTCAAAATGACTAAATTAAAAAAAAAAAATTAAAGTAACCAAAATATTACAAACCCTATTTTAGAGCGTGTCTACATTTGAAGTTAATATGAATCCTCTTGTATCAATCTTTCAAATCTGTATTATTTATAGGAATAATAAATTGGAATATCAAAAAAACTTACATATTTAACTATTGTTTAATTTCGTAATTTTGTATTTTCATAACAAATAAAAATTCAATAAATTTAAACATTTAATTATTTCGAATATTTAATTAATATTATTATTTAAATCGAAAGAAGATAAATGGGTTTGATTAAAAGAATTGGAAAAAGTTTTAAATTTTAATGTTGACTTTAATTATTAAATTTATTAATTAAATTAGTGAATACGAATTAAATAATAGGAGAAATTTACCTATTCTAATTATCCAAAACTAAAAAGAAAAAAAAGAAAGTGGGAATTGTTATAAGAAATAGAAACTGAAAAAGGAGAAACAGAAGTATTGGCAGAGATTTGCAGGTTGGCTCTCAAATAATGATAAACTACTTTAGTTTCTTTCTTTTTAGAAATTATAATATTTCGTCAAGAAAAGAAGAGCAACAGATTCTCTAAACTTTAATTATTTTGTCTTTTCTTTTTTAAAAGAAAAAGAAAATGAATTGAGTTCATATCCTTATCCACATTTCAACTTATTAAACATCAAAATAGTGACAAGGGATTAGAACCAATTTCTTTTATCCACATTGGGATCAAATAATTGATCATATCAAAGCAATACATGGTGTGTTATCCAATGTTGAATAGTGTTTTTAGCAACACTTGATATCTAATGCAATAAGAAGCTGAATTTCACTTCACTTTCAAATTAATTCTCTTTATCTTAATTTTGCTTTGATTTGATGGCTTATGTTTAAGAAACTTATTTTAATGTTCAAAATATATTAAAATTTTAAAAATATATATATATATATATATATATATTTTATATTGATACCAACATTACGATGGTAATGCTGATGAGATAGTGAGGAGTTCTGAGTGTTTTGCCATTAATATATGCAACAATGCGAGAAGGTGTGGCGTAACGAGAGACAGTCACAATTTTACATGGCAGATGGTAGCCGCTTAGTGTGCGTTGGACGAAAATTAATACAGATAGATCGACTGGTAGTAATGGATCGACAATCGATGGTGTCGTTCGAGATTCACATGGAAATTGAGTATATGGTTTTAGATGATTCATTGGGAGGGGATCTGCAATTAATTCTGAATTGTGGGCTATTTTACATGAGTTAGAAGTAGCACGATCCGAGAGATACAATAAAGTAATTATTGAGAGTGACTGCTTGCATGTGTTGGAGATGATTAAGGATAAATTGGAGAATATTTCATTAGTGACACTTATTCAGAAGATACAAGAAGTATGTGGTTCTTTTCAATTTGTGAAGTTCCAACATGTTCTAAGGGAAGGTAACAAGGTAACCGATTGGCTGGCGTGATCTTGCCCTTATTCAAATTCGGAATTAGATAACATTGAATTTCTTGATTTACAAGTTAAGAGATTGTTATTGGAAGATAAACTAGGTACTCCATATGTATGGACAAGTTAAGTTAAGGCACTTGGTGCTTTCTTTTATTTATAAAAAAAGGTATTTAAATTCTTGGATTAATTTGATATATTTATCGTATTAATCCAAAATGTTATATTTATTAATATATGTTTAACAATTGAATTTTTTTTAATCTTAATTTGAATAGAGGGGTGGTTACAGCTTTTATCATATACTGATTTAGTATGAGCTCAAATCATATTATCTCCATCCTCTATCCTTAATATTGTATAAAAAAATTAAACAAAGAATTAATCGTTTTAGCTAATATACTAAAAAAGGCTTTTAAAAACCATTGATTTTAATATTGAATTAAAATTATTTTGAATATCTAAATTAATTTGTATTTTATGTTGATTTTAATTTGATGAGAAAATTTATTAAAATAAAATAAAATAATATTTTTAAAAGTAAAACAAAATAATGTTTTCAAATCAAGTGGAAAATGATTTGAATTAGAATTAAGTTTAATGTTGACACCAAATCTAAAAACCTTTTTTTTTATGAGGTTTTTAGGAAAAAGGAGAGGAGTTATCAAAGAAAAAAAAAGATATTTCTCTAATTAAATTGGTCAGAAAATTTTATAATATCCCTTAAGTCAATAAATTCCAAATTTTAGACATTTTAAGATTTAAGAATGGATTAATTTCTTAAAAAAAGAGAGTGGATAAGAAGAAACATTATATAACGGGAGTACCATTAAATTGGTGGGCAGGTCCATATACCGGTTTGGAGCATCGAGGGAGCCAGTATTATTGATCATTCGGCCCAAAAGGAAAACAGTCCAATCGCATAAAATAACGCTTTACGCCCACCGTGGGGCTCGAACCCACGACCACAAGGTTAAGAGCCTTGCGCTCTACCGACTGAGCTAGACGGGCTGGTCGTTGTCGATCGTAAAACTATTTATTTAAACATTTAAATTCAGGAAATTTAGAAAAGGATTAGTTCCGTTTAATCTGCAGTCAAGCAAAACAATTTATTTCTTATTAAGAAACTAAATAACATTATTGTAGGTATATATACACAATAGAGTTAAGGTAATTGCTACCATAACTAATTAAATAAATTGGCAAACTCTTCGAATCATGCACGATTGATTTTGAATTAAATGACGTGACTTTGAGAATGATAAATAAATCATGTAGAGTGATTTCTGGAGAAGCACAAACTCTACCTAAATAATGTATGGGTAGACACATTCTCAACACACTCAAGATAAGCAAATAAAGACTTTGAGTAACATACATGACTACATCTCAATATATTAATGGAACTACTGATACAGGAGAATAAACATACCCTTCACGGATATGCTAATTGACGTTGTAATGACAGATGTGGAGACAACTATCAATTAGCTAGAAAGCATAGCTAGAAAGCATAGCTATAAGTTGTTTGCATTGTGATGGAGTCAAGGGACTTGCATTGGGTGATGAGGTTTCAATCAAGGCGGTAACTTGATTTGCTGAAGCAAATTGTGAATGGTCGTGCGCTTAGTTGATAACTTGGAGGGTAACTGTAACACCCCTTACCCGAAACTGTAGCCGGAGTCGAGCACGAGGCATTACTAGACTTAACTACTAATTCGGGGCATAAAAATTGAAACTGTCCATCTGCGTCATTATGACTAAATTGACTATAACTCGAGTAAAAAAACTCGAAATTTAGATCCGTAAATTTTTCTTGAAACTAGACTCATATATATTCTTACTATAATTTTTACAGAATTTTTGGTCTTTCCAATTAGTACAGTTTATTCATTAAAGTTTCCCCTATTTCAATGACCAACGGTTCTGACCTATCTTAACCTAAATTCAAATATCTCATTGTAAAGTTTTTATATGTTGTTCCCACTTGTTTCTATTGAAAATAGACTCAATAAGGAATCTATACATATAAATTATAACTCATAATTCTTTTTTTTACAATTTTAAATGATTTTCTAAAGTCAAAACAGGGGACTTCAAATACCATCTTGACCCTGTGTCACTAAAATTCAAATATCACAGAATATAAAATTCCTTTGCCTACTCTATTTCTTTCACATAAAAATAGAGACAATAATATTTAATTCTATATCTTATTCACTTTCTAATTCCATTTCTCCTATTTGTGGTGATTTTTCAAAATCACGTCACTGCTGCTAACCAAAAACTGTTTCATTGCAAAATATGGTTAACTAGTTTATAACATCTTTACTCCATTTCATTTAAACTCTATACATGCCATATAAATCTTTAAACATAGAACAAAATCTACCGGAATTGATCTGGATAGCGAGCTTTGTTGTGATGATCCGATCTACCAACTTCCCTTTAATTCAATCTACATAAAAATATCAAACACACACAAGTAAGCTTATTGAAGCTTAGTAAGTTCATAGGTTTAAAAGTAATGCTTACCAAACATAATATTTCCAAACAATAACAAAACATTTACTAAAGTTCCCTGCCATTCACAACCACTGTTATAATATTTCACGTAGTTGAGCTCAACATTAACAACTTCTCAATCTCTTTCATTTGATTCACTCCTATTGTATTACTTATTATCAAATTAGGAAACGTCTTACGAATTTATGCACGTCGTTGCTTCGGTGCCACGTTTCACAACTCAGTATGGTTTTCCTCATTGAAATACCATACCTACATTTCACAACTCGGTATGGGAAATGCCATACCTACGTTTCTTAACTCAGTATGGTTAATAACATACCTACATTTCACAACTCAGTATGGATGATACCATACCTACGTTTCACAACTCAGTATGGTTAATACCATACCTATGTTTCACACTTTGCAATGGATCAACCATGGTCTTTTCCGTCAATTCATCACATGCCACGATACGAACGTACTCAATCCTGCGTTTTTCCTAATTTGAATTACCACATTTATTCTTTTATTTTATCATAGTTTTCACAATCCCACAACAAATTCATATTCAATAACACATTATATCATTCAATTATTCACAAATAAACATGTAAATTCAACCATATGAACTTACCCGGCTGATTTGTTGAAGATATTGAAACTTAGGGACTATTCTGCAACTTTTTCTTTTCCTCGTTCTTCTTTGGATTCTTGATCTATAATGTAAAATATTTTCACTCATAAGCATTTATTTCATTTCTATTTTACTTCATAATTTATGCTCTTCAATTTTCTAAATTGCACTTTTACCCCAAAATTTACAGTTTTTACAATTTAGTCCCTACTCAATTCAGCCATCAATTGAACTAATTTTTCTAAATTAACACTTTATTTTATCATTAAAAACTATTTCAAAACCTTTGATATTCTTAATTTCAACACCAACCTCTAATTCACAACTTTTTCACAATTAGGTCCTAAATACCATTTTCTATCAAAATCACTTAATAAAACCACCTTAATATGAAATTAGAATTTAAATTTCATAATAATTCGTCATAAAGTTCCATTACTCAGCCAGGGTAACTTCCAATTTCACCTACCAAATCAAAAACCAATGAATTCTATAAGTGGACCTAGTTGTAAAAGTCATAAAAACATAAAAATTATCAAGAAAAAGCAAGAATTAAACTCACATGATGTAAAAATATGAAAAACCAGCTTTCTCCAGACCTCCTATGGCGTTTTGGCTGAGAAAATATGAAGAGATCTCTAGATTTTTCAATTTTGTCTTTATTTTATATGTTAAAATTGTAAAATTTCCAATTTTGCCCTTATTTCCCTTATTTTTCTGATGATTTTCTTGCCTTTGCCGTCCAGCCTATTCACTTTTAGGCTTAATTGCACTTTAAATCCTCTTTCTTTTAACACTTGAGCTATTTAATCCTTCTAGCAAATTTTGCATTTGTTACAATTTAGTCTTTTTTTTATTTAATTGACTACCCAAATGTTTAAATTTCTCAACCAAACTTTAATACTAACTTAATGACACTCCATAAATATTTCTAAAAATATTTATGGTTCGGTTTTCAAATTTGAGGTCTCAATACCTCGTTTTTGACCTATTTGACCTAATAAATTATTTTAATTCACCAAATTCACTAATTCACCAATTCTTCTAAATTCTTACTTAACTCATAAATATTAAATTACTATCTTGTTCAATCTTACTTTTCGGATTTAGCGATCTCAAATCACCGTTTCCGACACCACTGAAAATTAGGCTGTTACAACTCTCCCCCCTTTTAAAAAAAATTCGTCCTCGAAATTTTTTACCTGAAAATAAATTTAGATATTATGATCTCATTGACTCATCTGTTTCCCATGTTTCTTCCTCCATACCATGTCGATGCCATAATACTTTAACCAATGGTATTTTTTTGTTCCGCAATTCTTTAACTTCACGAGCCAAAATCTTCATCGGTTCTTCTGAATAAGTTATATATGGTTGAAGCTCAATTTCAGTATGAGGAATTACGTGTGAAGGATCTGACCTATACCGTCTTAGCATAGACACATGAAACACATTATGAATCTTCTCAAGTTCCGGAGGTAAAGCCAACCGATAAGCTACAGGACCAACCCTTTCTATAATTTCATATGGTCCTATAAATCTTGGACCCAATTTTCCTTTTCTGCCAAACCGTAACACCTTCTTCCACGGTGAAACTTTTAAAAATACTCGATCACCCACTGCATATTCTATGTCTCTTCGTTTCAAATCCGCATATGACTTCTGACGGTCTGAAGCAGCTTTTAGACTGTTTCGAATAATCCGGACTTTCTCTTCGGTTTCCCGAATCAAATCATCCCCAACTATTTTTTATTCACTCAATTCAGACCAACACAATGGAGTCTTGCATTTCCTACCATAAAGAGCCTCAAATGGTGCCATTTTTATACTAGACTGATAGCTATTGTTGTAAGCAAACTCAGCCAAAGGTAAATACCTTTCCCAACTGTCACCAAACTCGAGTATACAACATCTTAACATATCTTCTAGAATTTGAATCACTCGCTCTGACTGTCCATCTGTTTGAGGATGAAATGATGTACTAAAATTCAATCTAGTACCTAAAGCTTCTTGCAGTTTATTCCAAAATCTCGAAGTAAACCTCGGATCCCGGTCCAAAATGATAGATACTGGAACTCCATGTAGTCTCACAATCTCTGACACATACAATTCTGCTAACTTTTTAAGTGAAAAGTCTGTTCTGACTGGAATAAAGTGTGCTGACTTTGTCAATCTATCAACAATCACCCATATCGAATCTTTCTTTCTTGGAGTCATAGGTAATCCTGACACAAAATCCATTGTAACATGCTCCCACTTCCATTCAGGAATCATAATGGGTTGTAATAAACCCGTTGGCACATGATGCTCTGATTTAACTTGTTGACAAATCAAACATTTTGCAACAAATTCTGAAATTTCTCTTTTCATACCAGGCCACCAATATATCTTTTTTCAAATCACCATACATTTTTGTACTGCTCGGATGAATAGAATACATACTATTATGTGCTTCAGAAAGAATATTATTCTTCAAATCAGAATTATTTGGAACACAGATCCTGTTATGATAACGCAACATAACTTCATCATCGATGCTGAACTCTGAATCTAAATTATCTTGAACCATTTGTCGTTTAAATACCAATTTCGGGTCTTCATCCTGCAGTTTCTGAATTTGTTGAAGAAACATGGGTTTCACTTTCAATTCTACTAATACAACACTTTCTTCATTAAGAGCCAAATGAGCATTCATTGACCGAAGTGCAAACAAGGATGACTTTCGACTAAGTGCATCAGCAACTACATTAGCTTTTCCTGGATGATAGTCAATAACTAAATCATAATCTTTCAGCAACTCTAACCACCGTCTCTGTCTTAAGTTCAGTTCCTTCTGAGTCATTGAGTATTTCAAACTTTTGTGATCCGTATAAATATAACACTTCTCACCATATAAATAGTGTCTCCAAATTTTTAAAGCAAAAAACAATTGCAGCTAATTCAAGATCATGTGTAGGGTAATTCTTTTCATGTGGTTTTAACTGCCGTGAAGCATAAGCCACCACCTTTCTCGACTGCATTAATACACAACCCAACCCATTTAAAGATGCATCACTGTACACAACATATGGTATACTTGATTCTGGTTGAGTCAAAACTGGAGCTTCTGTTAACATTTTCTTTAATTGGTCAAAGCTCTGCTGACATTCATCAGACCAAACAAACTCAACATTCTTTTGTAATAAACGAGTCATTGGTGAAGCAATCATGGAAAAATTCTTTACAAAACGGCGATAATACCCTGCTAGTCCCAGAAAACTTCGCCCTTTAGTTATATTCTTCGGTGTTTTCCAATTCACCACTGCTGAAACTTTACTTGGATCCACACGAATTCCTTCAGCTGATACAATATGGCCCAGAAATCCAACCTCATGAAGCCAAAACTCACATTTACTAAATTTTGCATATAACTGCTTTTCTCTCAAAGTCTATAATACAATTCTCAAGTGCTGTGCATGTTCGGATTCTGTCTTTGAATAGACCAATATGTCATCAATAAATACCACCACAAATCTATATAAATAAGGCTGAAAAATCCGATTCATTAAATCCATAAATGCAGCAGGGGCATTTGTTAAACCAAAAGGCATTACCAGAAATTCGTAGTGACCATACCGAGTTTGAAAAGCAGTCTTTGGCACATCACACTCTTTAACCTTCAATTGATAATACCGGATCTAAGGTCTATCTTTGAGAACACTGCAAAGACACCTTCAGATTGATCAAACAAATCATCGATACGAGGTAATGGATATTTATTTTTAATTGTTACCTTGTTCAATTGTCTGTAATCAATACACAATCGTAACGAGCCATCTTTCTTTTTCACAAATAAGACAGGTGCGCCCCAAGGTGATGTACTCGGTCGATGAACCCTTTATCCAATAACTCTTGCAATTGTGTCTTCAACTCTTTTAACTCATTTGGTGCCATTCTATACGGTGTTATTGATATCTGAGTCGCATCGGAATCACATCAATTACAAATTCAACCTCACGATCCGAGGGTAAACGGGTAATTCCTCAGAAACACATCGATAAACTCATTAACAATCGCAATTGTTCCATCTTCAATTCGAACCCCGAGTATCAAGAATATAAGCTAAAAATGCTTCATTACCCTTCGAATCAATTTTCCGAGTCAGAAGGTGAAATAGTTCGACATCATTCTTTTTATCTCCAAACTCAATTTGAAACTATTTCCCACAATCGACATTTTAAATCAACCCGTTTTTCTCTATAATTCACTATGGCATCGTGTTTAATCAACCAATCCATTCCAAGAATAACATCAAATTCTCGGAAATGTAACAAAATTAAATCAGTAGAGAATTCACAGCCTTGTATTTTCAGTGGACAATTTCGACATATTAAATTAACTAACACACTTTGTCCTAACGGATTAGAGACTTGCACATCAAAATCAATGGACTCAACTGTCATTTTCTTTTCTGACACTAATGCAGTGCAAATATATGAATGCGTAGATCCAGGATCAATTAAAGTATACACAAAATCATCAAAAAGATAGAAAATACCAGCTATCACATCTGGAGCAGAAGCTTCTTCCCTTGCCCGAATAGCATATGTACGTGCAGGTGCCCTTGTTTCTGATCGGGCTGCAATATCTCTCATTCTTGAATGAGCAGTCCCAACAGCACTACTTTGACCCGAACGTCTACTTTTCTGAGGAGTATTTTCTTGCTTCTCGCCTTGTTCTTTATTTTCTTTTAATGATTGAGGATAGTCCCGAATAAAATGATCAGTTCCACCACATCTATAACAAGCTCCGGTTCTTCCCCAACATTCACCAATATGAAATCTACCACAATTTTTGCATCTAGGTCTCGGAATATTTTGCACACTACTAGCACTAGCTGCTGGTTTATTAGTTACTCCAACATTTTTTTGAGTTGTTTTACTTTTATTCAATCGTTCCGGAATTGTAACAGATCAACTAGAATCATCTCTGAACTTTTTAGCCGAAAAAGTCGAAGTTGGTCTAGAGAAACTTCTTTTGTATACTTCTTTACCTTTTCTTTCTCTTTGCATCTTTCTGTTATACACTTCTTCCATCTTTTGAGCTCGATCAGACAAAACCACAAATTCTCGAATCTTTGTGCCTCCAATCATCATTCTGATTTCATCATTAAGCCCTTCTTCGAATCTAATGCACATTTCTTCCTCTCGTTTGTACAACATCCCGAGCATATCTCATCGAGGTACACAAATTCTCTTTCATATTCGGCCACTGTTTTATTCCCTTGTCGAATATCAAGAAATTCCCTCTTCTTTTTATCTAAATATCTCCTTCCCACATACTTCTTTTTTAAACTCGTTTTGGAAGAATTCCCAGGTAAGTTTATCTGTAGGTACCACTGCCTCAATGGTTTCCCACACACCTCAGATAGTCCTCCGGAGAACACATCATCTGTTTAAAAACTCTTTCCAAACTCTTTAACCAATACTCTGCTTTAACTGGATCATCATCCGATCTTCCTCGAAATTCTTCAGCTCTGAACTTTCTGAGTTTCTCAATCGGTGTTCTTTTGCTAGATTCATCTATTAAAGGAGGAGCAAACAGGGTTGTAACTGGTGGTACAGTAGGGGGAGGAGGAGGTTGTTGTGCCTGACTTCTTCCTTGTATTATTTCACTAAACCACTGATTCATTAACCCGTAAATCATATTTTTAAGTTCTTTCTCTCTCATCAAAGAAATCGGAACATTACTACTTGTTCCCTGCTCAGAAGTCTGTATTCTACTATTAACTTTCTCTTCATGACCAGCACCCTCGGGTCTATCAGACATCTTTACAATCTATAACAAAAATTAGTAGTTAGATCGGATCATTCACATCCCACTATCACAGATTTATATGGCATGTATTTCTAGACATTTTACACATTACATTCGTTTCGAGAATTGTCTAAACCAAAGCTCTGATACCAATAAATGTAACACCCCTTACCCGAAACCGTTGTCGGAGTCGAGCACGAGGCATTACTAGACTTAACTACTAATTCGGGGCATAAAAATTGAAACTGTCCATCTGCATCATGATGACTAAATTGACTATAACTCGAGTTACAAAACTCAAAATTTAGATCCGTAAATTTTTCTTGAAACTAAACTCATATATATTCTTACTATAATTTTTCCAGAATTTTTGGTATTTCCAATTAGTACAGTTTATTCATTAAAGTTTCCCCTATTTCACTGACCAACGGTTCTGACCTATCTTAACCTAAATTCAAATATCTCATTGTAAAGTTTTTATATGTTGTTCTGACTTGTTTCTATTGAAAATAGACTCAATAAGGAATCTAGACATATAAATTATAACTCATAATTATTTTTTTACAATTTTAAATGATTTTTTAAAGTCAAAACAGGAGACTTCAAATACCATCTTGACCCTGTGTCACTAAAATTCAAATATCACAGAATATAAAATTCCTTTGCCTACTCTATTTCTTTCACATAAAAATAGAGACAATAAGCTTTAATTATATATCTTATTAACTTTCTAAATCCATTTCTCCTATTTTTGGTGATTTTTCAAAATCACGTCACTGCTGCTAACCAAAAACTGTTTCATTGCAAAATATGGTTAACTAGTTTATAACATCTTTACTCCATTTCATTTAAACTCTATACATGCCATATAAATCTTTAAACATAGAACAAAATCTACCGGAATTGATCTGGATAGCGAGCTTTGTTGTGATGATCCGATCTACCAACTTCCCTTTAATTCAATCTACATAAAAATATCAAACACACACAAGTAAGCTTATTGAAGCTTAGTAAGTTCATAGGTTTAAAAGTAATGCTTACCAAACATAATATTTCCAAACAATAACAAAACATTTACTAAAGTTCCTGCCATTCACAACCACTGTTATAATATTTCACGTAGTTGAGCTCAACATTAACAACTTCTCAATCTCTTTCATTTGATTCACTCCTATTGTATTACTTATTATCAAATTAGGAAACGTCTTACGAATTTGAGTACGTCGTGCTGCTCGCCACGCGTTCACAACTCAGTATGGTTTTCCTCATTGAAATACCATACCTACATTTCACAACTCGGTATGGGAAATGCCATACCCACGTTCTTAACTCGGTATGGTTAATAACATACCTACATTTCACAACTCAAGTATGGATGATACCATACCCACGCTTTCACAACTCGATTATGGTTAATACCATACCCACGTTTCACACTTTGCAATGGATCAACCATGGTCTTTTCCGTCAATTCATCACATGCCACGATGCGAACGTACTCAATCCTGCGTTTTTCCTAATTTGAATTACCACATTTATTCTTTTATTTTATCATAGTTTTCACAATCCCACAACAAATTCATATTCAATAACACATTATATCATTCAATTATTCACAAATAAACATGTAAATTCAACCATATGAACTTACCCGGCTGATTTGTTGAAGATATTGTAACTTAGGGACTATTCTGCAACTTTTTCTTTTCCTCATTCTTCTTTGGATACTTGATCTATAATGTAAAATATTTTCACTCATTAGCATTTATTTCATTTCTATTTCACTTCATAATTTATGCTCTTCAATTTTGTAAATTGCACTTTTACCCCAAAATTTACAATTTTTACAATTTAGTCTCTGCTCAATTCAACCATCAATTGAACTAATTTTTCTCAATTAACACTTTATTTTATCATTACAAACTATTTCACAACCTTTGATATTCTTAATTTCAACACCAACCTCTAATTCACAACTTTTTCACAATTAGGTCCTAAATACCATTTTCTATCAAAATCACTTAATAAAACCACCTTAATATGAAATTAGAATTTAAATTTCATAATAATTCATCATAAAATTCCATTACTCAGCCAGGGTAACTTCCAATTTCACCTACCAAATCAAAAACTAATGAATTCTATAAGTGGACCTAGTTGTAAAAGTCATAAAAACATAAAAATCATCAAGAAAAAGCAAGAATTAAACTCACATGATGTAAAAATATGAAAAACAAGCTTTCTCCAGACCTCCTATGGCGTTTTGGCTGAGAAAATATGAAGAGATCTCTAGATTTTTCAATTTTGTCTTTATTTTATATGTTAAAATTGTAAAATTTCCAATTTTGCCCTTATTTCCCTTATTTTTCTGATGATTTTCTTGCCCTTGCCGTCCAGCCTATTCACTTTTAGGCTTAATTGCACTTTAAATCCTCTTTCTTTTAACACTTGAGCTATTTAATCCTTCTAGCAAATTTTGCATTTGTTACAATTTAGTTCTTTTTATTTAATTGACTACCCAAATGTTTAAATTTCTCAACCAAACTTTAATACTAACTTAATGACACTCCATAAATATTTATAAAAATATTTATGGTTTGGTTTTCAAATTTGAGGTCTCAATACCTCGTTTTTGACCTATTTGACCTAATAAATTATTTTAATTCACCAATTCACAAATTTTTCTAAATTCTTACTTAACTTATAAATATTAAATTACTATCTTGTTCAATCTTACTTGTCGAATTTAGTGATCTCAAATTACCGTTTTCGACACCACTGAAAATTAGGCTGTTACAGTAACCGTACAAATTATAGCACTTGTCCTTAGTGTGACCAAATAAGGTGTTGTTAACCGGTGAGGTGAACAAGGGAAGAAGATAATGGTTATACAATGGAAAGTTAGGTGAAGGTTAGGAAGGAGATCTTTCTGTGGAGAGTTTGGGAGCTCAAGAAGAAATGGTTTGTACGTAGTCTGTATAAGTTGTTTGCATGACATTTTTATAGCGGGGGACAAGTTTAGCTACGTGTCCTAAGGCCATTGACACTGAAGTCTGATTTGATATTCTTGGCAGTGATGGTGATTCTATATCCTAGGATAAGAAGTTTTAAGACGAAGGGGCAAATAATTTCCTTGAGCCTTCGCATGGTCCTCATGTAATCTTAACGGAGATGTCTAACTTGAGGTTTGCTAGCCAGAGGTTCGCCGTGTTGTTAGCTTCATTGAGAGACATGTGTCGGGTTCTCTTATAGATATGTCATCAGGTTTTTGAGGTCCGCGAGGTACGCTAAGTAAGGTATAATAGGTACAATAGCTGCATGGAGAGTGTGTCTTCCTTCTATTAGAATTGGAGTTAGCCTTGACCAATGTTGCAACATCAAGTACTGTTGGTGTGAAACTTCTGAAATATTGGTGAGGTAAGTTTTGAACACATGAATGGAACACGAATAGAAAAACCCAATTAATAAGACAAGGCTCCAAAGTGTGTATCAAGCCACTATCTTTAAGATTTTATTCACTCCACCTATTTTTACTGTGCAAAAAAGTTGCAAACAAATGAACCTTGAGGATAGAACGAGGCTTGATGACTATTTACGTTTTGCATTGAAGAAAAAAAATACAAAAAATATTGTGATAACAGATGAATCAGATTTTAGAGCATACAAACAAAAATAACAAAAAGAGCCACAGGAAAAAAGAAAAGTGCGAGTCAAGGGATAAAATATAGAGACTATATTGAGGGTTCACATACTCTCAACGAACAACATTTTACAGGCTGTTCCTAACAGAATCAACCACCCTAACATGGCTTAAACAACTTTTTCATATATTTATCAATTTTTAATTCAAATGAAATTCGAGTAAAGTATTCTAAGGTTGGCAATAAAATATGCAATAAATAAAATAAGATTATAATTTCATTTTTTCTTAATACCAATAATGCAAGAACTCAAATCTAACTTAATACCTTCTGAGCTAGTGTTAACATTTCTTCCTAATAATCTCAACTGAATTGCATCTTTGATGCTCCCTATTATGGCTTTCTCATTGCTTTTCTTTCCTTAAAACAATCTTTTATTCCTTTCAAGGAGTTTCAAAATCAAAATGAGAAATAATTTTCTTTTTAAACGTATCACTATCCATTATAATCTGTTTTCCCATGTCATAACATGTTTCTGCACTTAACATAATCTCAAAACCCCTTCCCGTATTTTTCATGAGAAAGCACGAGAATAGGATTTTGAGTGATAAGTCATCAACAAATTTTGTGATCAAGTCAAAGGTTAGCTCCGACTCTCTACTGGGGGAATTGACACTCCCCCACCAACTTTTCCTCTTTGTTGAAATATTAATAAATTTAATATTAAAAATTCTACTAATTCTAACAGGAATTTTGATATTAACAAAATCCATAAAACCCTGAGTTGAACAGCAGAGCAGAAGATCTTTTAATTTTTTGTAATTCGCCGGCCTCAATCCAATGAGTGCCATATACCCGCACCAACATGACCACACTTCAAACCAGAATTTTAATTTAATATTATAAAAAGGAGAAAAACACGTTGCAGTGTAGCACAGTCGTTGCGGGGGGCAAGGTTTTGTCAGGTAGTAAAAGTGTTATAAAACTCTCAACTCCTTTTCAGTAATTTCAAACTCTTTTCCAATTCTAATTATTTTAAACGAAAAACAAAACCCTAATCCAACCGTCTATTTACCTCCATCCACGACCTACAAATTCCCACATAAACTGAAATAAAAACAAAAATTAAAAATAAATAAAAAGCCTTTTCTTCACTTTCTTTGTGTACAGAGCCAGATCTCGCTAATTTCACAATCATCGAATCTCCAATTTTTCTTTCTTTCTTTCTTTCTTCTATTCCTCGATTTTTCTATCTGTTCGGTGCTTTTTAACCCATCCCTTCTTTTATTTTATTTACATAATAATTATAATAATTCTTGAGCGTTTCTATTTTCTTTTCTTTTCCTCTGAAAATTGGTGTTAATTGGGCTATCAGTCGGAGAAGAAAGAGATAGAAGTGTGAATTCGGTCTTTAAGGTTTTCCTTGTGGGTGATGAGAATTGAGGGAGAAGAAGAATGAACGATGCCGGTACTGCGTAGCGGAGCACGCAGGGGACGGGCAGCAGCACAGAAGCAACAGCAGCAACAACTGCCGAATCCGATCGAGGCGGGGGAAGCGATTGCGACGAGGACTAGGCGGCGGCGGAGGGTGGCAGAAGAGGCGGCCGCAGCAGCAGCTTCGCCACTGGAAAAAGATAACAACGACGAAGGCGACAACAGGAATAAGAAACAGCGGGCGCAGGGGGTCAATGAGAAGTTAGCTGTCGCGGCGGCTGGGGAAGCGGCAGTTAGAGAAGAGGAGAAGAATACTAAGAATAGGATTTTAGAGGAAGAGAAGAAAGAGGAAGTTGGGGAAAAACCGATGGACGAATTCAATAGCGGAGGAGGGCGGGGAAAAGATAAGGGTAATGCTGGTGAGGATGAAGGCAGCACCGCGCCGCTTCCTGAAAAGGTTTGAGATTCCCTTAGAAGTTCCTTCTTTATGGTATTATATTGCTTTCAAGCTGGTAGGTTTATTCATTTATTTTTTTATGCAGAATAAGTTTGATTTTAGGATTTCTTTTACTAACCTTGATTTCGTTTTCGTTGCAATCTAGACATATATGGACAGTCCCAACTTCCCTTTTTTTATTAGCATTTTCCATGTCTGTGTTCAAAGTATATCATTTTTGCATTACTGAAAAAGGAACTGTTCTTAAATTCTTATAGAATATATATTTATGCATTTCTGGAAATTAGTGGACTTAAGATATTTTGCATAAGATTGGTATAGTGTGGAAGACAACCAATTGTTGAGATAAGGCATGTTTTTTCAAGCTTTTGCAATGATTTAAAATTACAGATCTTTCCTCATCTAGGGGTACCGTACAGTTACCTTCAAACTTGAGTGAGAAAAACAGTCTCTATACCTAGGTACTGGTTTGTCAATGAACACAGATTTAACTATTTGAAATATATAGAGAATTCTTGTTGAAATTAAAAGAAGGGAATGTGTTTAAAAAATGGACATAATATTGTCTTTTACTGAATTTAGGGTGGAATATTTTAGTTTTCCCTTTTTGGTGTTACCTGATAGAAGTTATAACTGAAAAGTGGTACGGATATAAATACGGCTGTAGTTACTGATCCTGTTAAAGCTTGTTATTGGGCTAATAGTTTTGTTAAATGAGATCGAGATGTGGACATGTGTGCATATATTAGAGTTGCAGTTATAATGTAGGAAATGAAGTTTTGATATTTGAAGTGTTTGAGGTAGATGTGGAGTAAAGAAATAAAATTCTGACAGCACAATTCCCAAAGCAGTATGATCACTATATCATTTTGGTCACCTATCTACGACGAAAGAATAAGTTTTTCTAATATTGTCGTGGTATATGCTGTTTTACTTTTTCTCTTGGCATAGTCTCCGTTGCTCCGAATACAAAAGATTTTCTTTGTTCTGTTTGGTCATGTTGATTTATGCCCATTGGCTTGATTATCATATCAATGGATGGTTTATGTGCTGGCTTTTCAACTGGGATGTGTAGCAAGGATGCATCTATGGTTTTTCAGTACTTTTATATTATATGCTATAATGCCACCTATTAACTCTAGGGATGAGCAAAACTTGAATTGACTCGCAAAAGTTGAAAAAAAATTCAATTTACGAGTTTGAGCTGAGTTAAATTTTTACAACTTGAATAACCAAAACGGCGTCGTTTTGGATGTAGGAGTAATTTCAATTTTAAAGCCTTAACCCGCCACTCAACGTCGTTTTACTCTTATAGTTGAAAGTTAGAACTTAACGTTTTCTGCCAAACTTTCTGTCCATTGCCATTTTCTAATTTCTTTCCCGACCATACTGAAAACCTCGAATTAGGAAACCTAAGTTTTTTTTCTGCTAAACTTTCTGCTCACAAGATCCACAGAACAGTCTCCTCGCAGTTATCCTCCTCCAATTCCGACAACGACAGCGCTCTCATGCTCACACCATCTCTCTCAAGATCAAAGCTTATCGCCTCTTTGTCAGAGAGAAGGCCCTTCACCAAGTATTAGGCGCCGGAAAACCTACTCTTATCTCATTATTTTAATCCTAACTCATTTCTTCTGATTTACCATGTCTGATTCTTTTTTTGAGGAATTTATGATTTGGGTATTTTACTAACCGAAGCATTTCTGTTTTCTATGTTTCTGGACTTGGAAGTTTGTTGATTCTGTACATGGAAAGTGATTAATTATTATTATTTTCCCATTATCAGAATGAAATTTGCTTTTGTTCTTTTTTCTGTAGTGCATATCGAATCCTTGCCGGGTGCTATTGCATTTGTTCTTTTATTTATTGTCTGCTTGGATTTCAATAAATTAATGCTTTAGTAGGGTTCTAATGAATGGTATTTGCTGCTTTGTAAAGTGTCGAATTTGTGATGTGAAGCTGTCTGCTTAGTCATTGGTTCATCACTGTTATTTGAAACCTTAATCCATTTGAATTAGAGTAGCTTTCTGCGAGAGGTATATGAAAAAGTCAAAAAACATATTTGTATGTTAACAAAAGCTCAGGTACATCGAGCTCGAAGTCTTGTATTGTGGTTGAACTTATTTTTTATTAGATAAACTAGGCTAATCAAGTAAGTTCACAAGTTCAAGTAGTTGGTTTTTATCTCCAAGTTCAATTCGAACTAGAATAATAGAACTTCATCGAACTTGAGCTTAATTTTAATTTGCGAGTTCTGATTTGAGTTTAGCTATTAGAAATGCTATTATGAATGGTATTTGCTTTTGCTTCGTGAAGTGTCAGAATTTGTGATGTAAAGCTGTTTGCTTAGCTATTGGTTCATCATTTGTTTCTGTTAAGAATTAAGAAGAAATGATATTATTAAATCAGGCACATTAAAGTTTGGATCCTTTTTTATCTTGTCCTGCTAGTGAATTTTTTTACTTTTTGATGATTAAAATGACCATTAACTTTGAATGCTGTCAGGCTAATAGAGCAACTATTTTCTTTCTTTTTTTAATCATACAAAAGTAGAAATAAAAGTGTCTTTTGGTGGTATATATATATCTGATGATAAGAGTTCACCATCTCTAACTCAAACAAATATATTTGATTCAACTTGACTCAAATTTCATATAACTCAACTCGATTTGAAAACTTTTCAAATTGAGCTTGGTTGATAAAATAGGATTCATCAACTCGGCTAACTCGAACTTTTTTCACTTGATTCAACATGACTCGATCGAACGCTCACCCCTAATTAACACCATATTTGCATTTTATTTTAGTTATGCTACATTATTTCCTTGAAGAAAAACTTATGATCTTCTGCTGATAAGTTGATAATAAAAAAATATTTCCCCATTCTCTACTAAACCGGGGTTGGATACTGGTATTCTTGCTTTTATTGCCCTCTTTTTAGGATAACGTTTTCAGTAAGATAAATAAGAGCAAATTGCAAGATGTTTTGATAGTTTCTACTGTGTCTTCTGTTGCCTTATCATCATGCTTTTACTGTTCTTCCTTCTTATTTACGTTGCATACATTTGGATCTACTATTTATGGTATAATGATTTTGTTAGAACTTTTTGTTTCATAATGTCTTCTGAAAGTTAGGTTCTTCCTTCTTATTTACCTTGCTGCAGGTTCAGGTTGGAGGTTCCCCATGGTATAGAATTGAGAGGAAGTTGGGCAAGGGTGGCTTTGGACAGGTCTGTGTCGGTCGGCGTGTTTCAGCCACAAATACAAATGATAGAAATGGTTCTGGGGCTCTAGAGGTATGCCATTGATTCATTTTCAGTTTTTGTAGAAATGACTCCTGATCTTCTTTAACAATAACAAAGAGTTTGATCTTTACACTCCATATGTTGTTTTAGGTTGCCTTGAAATTTGAGCATAGAAGTAGCAAAGGATGTAACTATGGACCACCATATGAGTGGCAAGTTTACAAGTGAGTGGTTGCAGTTTTTTATTATATATATATATATTTAAAATTAGTTATATTTACAAATATTTACTTACTCCTCATTGGTGCAGCACTCTTGGTGGCAGTCATGGTATACCTCGAGTTCACTATAAGGGTCGTCAAGGTGACTATTACGTTATGGTATGTGTGCATTCTATTGTCTCATTCATCTTTTTCTTTTTCAATCTGGCCTGCTATTTCTGTTTAGGCTTTCAATTGCTTTCTGATTAAGCCCTTTATTTATGCAGGTTATGGATATGCTGGGTCCAAGTCTGTGGGATGTTTGGAATAATAACTCTCATACGTGAGTGCTAGTAAACTAATATTATTTAATCGTTTACCAGCTAGTAGGTTTAATATTTTTTTATGTTTCATTGCTTAATTAGAAAATGTTCTTTACTACCTACAGGATGTCCATAGAAATGGTTGCTTGCATTGCTATTGAAGCGATATCAATATTGGAGAAAATGCACTCTAGAGGGTAAGCAAATAAATCCCTGAAACCCCCTAGCCCTTCTTGTGTTTGGAAGTATTGTATCCCCATCCCCTCCCCTGTGATTGTTTCATAGCTTAGCAAGGGTCTTTCTCTTGCTCCAATGATAATCTATCTCTTATACCAGCTAAAAATCTTAGTTCTTAAGTTGATTGTATCTTGCTTCTTCAAACTTATTAATGGTTTTTTTTCTCTGATGATTTGGACAGCTATGTGCATGGAGATGTAAAGCCTGAGAATTTTCTTCTAGGTCCTACGGGAACTCCTGATGAAAAGAAATTATTTCTTGTTGATCTTGGATTAGGTAATTTGTAATATCCTTTGTTTTGTTATGTATTCCCAGGTAAATTAATTCCTCATCAATCCTGACCTGTTTTGGCAAAACAGCAACCAGGTGGCGAGATAGCTCAACTGGATTGCATGTTGAATATGATCAGAGGCCGGATGTTTTTAGGTACTACAACTGCTAACATCAAGGTTACTGTAAGGTGTTAATGTAAATTGCTTGGCTATCTTACGTAGAGGTGCACATTTGTTTTTTAGGGGAACAGTCCGTTATGCTAGTGTGCATGCTCATTTAGGGAGAACGTGTAGCAGGAGAGATGATCTAGAATCTCTTGCATATACACTTATTTTCCTTCTTCGAGGTCGTTTGCCTTGGCAAGGATACCAGGTTGGCCTCCCATACTATCAACCTTGTTAACTCCAATTTTTTCTTCGCAATTGGTCATGCGTATAATCTTGTAAGTCTTTTTTTTTTTTTTTTAAACCTGTTCTTAACATGATGTCAGGGAGAGAATAAAGGCTTCCTTGTATGCAAGAAGAAGATGTCAACATCTCCAGAAGCCTTGTGTTGCTTCTGTCCGGCACCTTTTAAACAGTTTGTTGAACATGTGGTCAACTTGAAGTTTGATGAAGAACCTAATTATGCCAAATATATCTCTCTCTTTGATGGTATTGTTGGTCCAAATCCGGATATCCGTCCAATTAACACAGAAGGCGCACTGGAGGTATATGTTATTCTTTCTTGATATAAATAATAAATCTTGAACCAGGCTTTTTTTATGCTTTCAAAGTAAATATTGTTAATGTTAATTATTACAAATAAAATTTTACATGCCTTTTTCTGGGCAAGTGAATTTTGACATACCCGGCATTTTTTTCCTTTTTAATCTCTTCTGAAGCTTATCTATCAAGTTGGTCAAAAGAGAGGCCGGTTGTCTATGGATGAGGAGGAAGATGAACAACCAAAGAAGAAGCTTCGTTTGGGCATGCCAGCGACGCAATGGATTAGTGTTTACAATGCTCGTAGGCCAATGAAGCAAAGGTATATGTCTCAGGTTATCTGTTGTGTTCTACTTCAGTTTTAGGACTGCTTTATGATCTAATTGAACCTATCATTCTTTTGGCTTTTTTATGGTAGGTTTCAGACCTTGGTTCATTTTAATTTTTGCCTTATTCATCTTTCTCCATTATAACTCTATTTGTAAATAATTAGTGATCTCATTGCGTCATTATAAAAAAATGTGAGTTTAATTTGTAATTTGGTTGCAGGTATCACTATAATGTGGCAGATGGAAGGCTTGCACAGCATATTGAAAAAGGAAATGAGGATGGCTTATTTATCAGCAGTGTAGCTTCCTGTCAAAATCTATGGGCCCTTATAATGGATGCTGGGACTGGGTTCTCTGCACAAGTGTATGAACTCTCACCATATTTCCTTCATAAGGTACGTATTTTTTGTATTTTCTATTAATGTGGAGCAAATCTCTAGCTTTAATGTGTGTACTTTATTTTTTGTTTATTTGCTTTTTGCAATTCTCTAGTGGTGATTGATTTGAATGTTTTGCTGTGGCTGAAGGAATGGATAATGGAGCAGTGGGAGAAGAACTATTATATCAGTGCAATAGCAGGGGCTACAAATGGGGGCTCCTTAGTAGTAATGTCAAAAGGTTAGTGTCCAGGGCTCCAATATCAGATTTTCTTGGTTGGATCTCATTGGCTTCCTCATGCTTAGCTTTGATTTATTGCATTCAGGTACTTCGTATTTGCAGCAGTCATATAAAGTGAGTGAGTCCTTTCCTTTCAAGTGGATTAACAAAAAATGGAGAGAGGGTTTTCATGTCACTTCAATGGCCACTTCTGGTAGCAGATGGGGGGTAGTAATGTCCCGCGGTGCTGGATTTTCTGACCAGGTGCTCATAAATTTAACTGACATTTTATCCAAGTGCACACCATAAAGGAAGCGTGTATAACAAATTGTAATTGTATTTTAATTCCAGGTTGTTGAACTGGACTTCCTTTATCCTAGTGAAGGAATCCATCGACGGTGGGATAGTGGGTATCGTATAACAGCTACAGCAGCAACTTGGGATCAGGCTGCTTTTGTTCTTAGCGTGCCAAGGAGGCGGCCCGCTGATGAAACACAGGAAACTCTTAGAACTTCAGCATTTCCTAGCACGCATGTAAAGGTGAAATACGCATAAATTTTGCAACTTTTGGCTTTCTATATGACTTCTTTATTTTCAGTGTCTCTAAATTTATTCATGATCTCGCAGGAGAAGTGGGCAAAAAATCTATACATAGCTTCTGTCTGTTATGGGCGAACAGTTTCATGAGGTTTCTCAAATCTTTGGTCAGGGTCTCCACTCAACCTGGAGACATTGCTCTGTTGTCCATATGATAAAAGCTGGAACTCTCGGCCCTTTGAATTTGCTCTCTTTAGGCTTAGAGAAATTTTGACCAGTACAGGCTTTTTAATCTTTTTTTGATTTATTTATTGTAACTAAAATATAGGAGGTACCAGATGAACTTTGGTGTTGCGCCCCTCTCTCCATTCTATTGTAAGGAATGTTCTTCAATTGATGTCTCCCAAAAAGCCCAAAAAGATGGGGCCTTATTAACTATGTATAGTCTCTTGATTAATAAGTACAACTTGGTTTAGGGCAGGTTCTAATGACAAGCTTCTCATAATTATTTGGTTTTGTTGGTTTGCTTTTTTGGCATGAAACATTTGCCAATGCTCTGCTTTGATCCTACTAGGGTAATGCCTGATGAAAAGGCTCTTTCATGGAAACCAAGGTTTTTTGGGGCATGGGGTCAGAGAAGACAAAGCGATAAAAATCATGATCACCATATACAAGGGTAAATTATTTAATGAGAAAAAAACACTTTAACGGATTGGTGCTCAAATTTACCATAGGGTAAATTATTATTATTAAGAAGCTTTCTTTTAAGTGTGATACTGAAATACCACCTCCTGTTCTTAAAATAAATTTTAGCATTGATAGAAACCCGTACAACATATTTAACAGGTATATAATAAATCATTTATAATTATGAAAGTAGTCTGTATGAACTACCAAAGATTCTAACAATTAAACGGCAAATAAACTGCATGAAGTGGTTAAGAACCTAAATTCTGAATTGAATTAGCAATAGACTGTAATGTTAATAATTAAATTAATCACTATCATTACCTATAAATCCATAGGTCATTCTTGCTTTTCCATTCTAGGGGAAATAAAATGTCTTGAGGATGACAATGAACACAGCACCAACTTTTTCTTTTCTGTGAATCGTGTGGACTATGATTACAGTGTGGACTTTTTGGTGTCTGAATTTGATGATAAATATTGTCAAAATTAAGACAAGTTCCCAGCATCTGGTTCGTATGTTTTAACCAGTTCATTTCAAATTATGGGTTTTGGTTTCTTAAGAAATTAATTGTCACATGTTTTCTTTTCTATTGTGTTCCATGGCAGTTATAGCAGATGTGCCATGCTTATTATCTGTGGCCTTGTATTTTACTTGTGGATCATGTGAACCACAATCAGCAATACCGGTTAAAAGTCAAGTTGTTGATTTTATTACAAAACTTGTGGATCAATCCTGAGTTAGTTGTAAGAATGTCATGATGATGTAATGAAATTCGTAGGTGACGAGTGCCTGATGGAAGATGAACTACCCACTTCTTTCACCTTTACTAACCAAACTAAAACATGAACATAAATAATGGGAATGAGATATTAAAGAGACAAGGGTAATTTTCACCAACCACTTCTTACCATAATCTCATGTTCATACTACAAATAAAAGCTTTCACCTAACAACATATGATGGAATCCGAATATTTCCCCATTGTTCAACCTTTGATCTTTACAATTTTGATTTTAGTACAAACCTAATTAAGATCCTTTTCCAACCCTGTATTTTTTTTCAACTTCTTTTGTTTTTCTTATTTATTTATATTTTTATATTTCATCTTTGAATAAAATAATTATAAATTATAAATTCAGAAATCAAATACCTATTTAACAACATTCATTTATAAATTCATTGTCACTTCGCTTATATTTATCATTAAATAATTTTTTAATTTAATAAATTATGTAATCATAATAAACTATGGAAATGGTTTCTTTGTTAGATTTTCTTCTTCTTCTAATGTTTCCTTTTAAATAAAATCGAGTTAGGTCCTGTTGGATGGACAATACATTCCAGTGTAATGCGTTTAGTTCTCTTTTTATCTCACACTATAATATTTAATTTCAATACTATAATAACTAATTTTATCGCTTCCACTATTTTTACATTAACTTCAATTAAATGCATAGATTTGCAAAAATTAATGTATGGTGTGAGTATGATGGAGTCTGACATATCCCCTTGTCAACATATTGGAACCATCCCAGTTGAAAATTTTGACTTTGAACATCTTAAAGTTACTGCCTTTTTCTTTTTCATTTTTATATCTATTTCAAAAGAGAAACAACCCATTTTGTAAACAGGTAAAAAATGGGTCCCAATGTCCAACATCAAATTTATACCTCTACCCTAAATTTTTTATTTCCAAGTTTTTGGTGTCAGATAAATTTACTTTGATTAGCCACCTAATAAAGTGTCAATGATTCATCCAACAAGGGGTTATTTAAATGTAGTGATAAGCCACTTGATTCAACCTCCTTTTGATTATTTCTTCAAGTCTTGTTTTGGAGGGTGGGTTGCAGTCAAACCATTTGAATAAATCCAAAATTTACTTCTACTCCTATTGACTTTCTAATGATATTGAAAGTTGTAAATTAGCATATTTTTGCTTGCAATGTACCCACTCTATATACTTTTGCTCCAAAATTCCTCATAAACCAATCTTTATGTTTGCATTCTCAATAATTGTCCATGATTAGGGATTATTCAAAGTGAATCCAATATGAAATACTATTAGATGGTATGTGGTATACCATTTTGATAGAACGAGATAGAGTTGTTATAATTGGTGTCACTCTAAATAGTGTATAAATTTCTTTGTTCATTTAAGATCAAGTTTATGTCAATTTTAACCACTTCAATATGACTCTTGTCACCCACCATTAACCAATTTAATAATAGATCTATTTTGAATGACAAATCCACCAATCAAAAGAGGATATATGGCATATTATGTTCCTTTTAGATTCTCTCTCTCATATCTCTCGTAAGAGGAAGACTCTTCCTTCTATCCTCCTCTCTTGACTAAGCTCTACTAAAATTCTTTACAGTCTCTCCTCCCTTAACTCAATCACTTGAACCTCTTAGATGTATTGCCTATCACTTTCAACCTTCTCATTACACGTCAAATATTTCGGTTAATTAAAATCGTTTAGAATAAAGAAATAAATGAAATTACTCAAATTTCAATTAAGGGATTTAATAATACTAAAAAGAATAAAATAAGAACGAGTAATAGACATGCTACAATGTTTCGACCACAAACATTATAAAGATTGCAGATAAGCCTTTCTCTTTTTCTTTCTTATACAAATATGGAAGGTTTACCTAAAAAAACAACCCTTTTTGCCTCATTTGATCTGCACTTTCATCGACCTAACCACCGCACTCTTTTCATCACCCAAATATTTTTCTACTATGCATGCCTTTGTGTTTGGTTACCAGTTAGGGTTGAGAAAGGCCATTTTAATTTTGTTTAATCCACGCATCTACTAACCATGTTTTTATGTTTTAATTAAAATACACAATGTTAAAAAGAAATTGATCATGAATCGTTAATACGCTTGATTTATAAAATCATCTTAAGGAAATGATCCGAAATAAATTTGAGATTTAAATAGTTAAGTTCTAACATTTATAATCTCATCTTCATCTTTCAAATTACGATATTTTTAAATTTGAAAAAAATAAATTATCATTTGTCATTTGTTTTTATATAGATATCAAGCAAGCTTTCTGATTCTAGATAGTAATCTATATATATATATATATATATATATATATATCCTAGAAGAGAAAACATGTAGAGCATGTGGATGGAGTAGGTTGAAGTTTGTTTCCAACATCATTTTCAACAAATCCAAAACTGTTGGGGGTGAGAACTGCAATGGAAATGTTGTGGTTTGATTTCCAAATTTCATATCAACTTCCTTTTCAATATTCCAATCCTAATCTTTCTCCTACCAAAATCCAATGTCAATTGGAAATGAGAATATCTTGACATTAATTTTTTTTTAAAAAATTTGGAAAAACCAATTAATCCTTTAATAGCAACTTAGGAAAAGTTTTGGTAACATAATCCAAGTACATATTTCCTTAATTTTCTTACACGTTTTTGGGTAGTTTCACTTGGCCTAGTATACACGATCATATCTATTTTTTTATACAATGCTTAGAACTACTCAGTCCTCCCCAATTCTTAAATAGGAGGATAATGCGCTTCACCGCACTTGAACTCATATCCTCCTGCACTGACAACAACGCCCCGTAAACAATTAGACCGTGTGATTTTAATAATGGACATTCTTTTCCAACTAATAAAAACACAAATTAAGACCAAGTCCAGCTTATTTTGTCACATGCCAATTTGTATTTTCTCTTCATCTTCCTCTCCTTTCTTCTTCATTGGTCTGTGGGTCACACTGAACAACTGGACATTAACACTTTGTTCCTAGTGCTTTCATTAGTGAGCTAAAGAAATATAGCTAGCACTTAAGCCAAATAATAGTTTTAATTGATGATGATGATTATATGCTTATTGGAAATGTGATCCAACGAATTGATCATAAGCTTTCTTTTTTATTTTAAAAAGAAAATAAATTCCTGAAAATTTCTTAATATTCTATGTTATCATTTATGTAATCCATTCATTTATGAGATTTTAGTATTTGTAATTTAATATTTGCATTTTTGGAGCAAGAAATAGCATATTTATATCAGATAATTAAAAAGGAAAAATCAGGATATGGTTATATGTATATGCTAGAAGAATGATATTCCAAAGGTGTTGTAAATGATTTGAAAAAAGAAAAAGACAGTTCTTGGCCTAAAGCAAAGAAATGAAAATATAAGAAGGGAAATTCACCAACCCTCTCCCTCTACTTGCAATTTTAGAATAATAAGCACCCAATTTGCACAAATCACTTTCTACTCCACCCACTTTCTCTCACTTCAATCTTTTAAAAAATAGGAAAGTTTTAACCATCAACTGTACTTTTAACTTTGAATAATTATGGCCTTTGCAGTTGCTTCAATATTTTTTTATTTTTTCACCTTCGTCGTTGTAATAGCATGCATGCATATACTTCGTTCAATTTTTATTATAATATTATTCAATCATTTCTTATATTTATGGTGGTGTAAGCTGATGGTAAGTTTTGGACAGGATTAAATCTTTTGCTGTGTTTAGGAGGCTTAATTAAATGTTTCAAAATTTTTAGGGTTTTAATAAATATTTCAAAAATCCTAACATTTAATTAATATTTTTGAGACAATTAATGAAAAACGTCTTAAAACTTTTAAAAGGCTCAATCATCATTTTGAGAGGCTAATTAATTTTTTTTTTAAATAATTCTTTGTACTCTTTAAAAAATTAAAATTAATCCTTGTTCTTTTTTTCTTTAGAAATTTAGTCTCTCTATTTTTCATATTTTAACATTTAAGTTCAATTGTTAACTTTATTAATTTTATTTTGTTAAATTTGTTAGGTGACATTTTTAAATTAAAAAAAATATATTTTCACTAGATAGTCATTTAACTAAAAAAAATGACGTTATAATAAGACTTTATTCACATTTTAGCCTCCAAATTTTCCCCATTTTCTCAAGTACCTAAACCTTTTTATTATTATCTCAAATAGGTAGCTGAACTTTTAACTCCATTAACTTTTTTTAGTCCAAGTGAGTAATGTCATTTGGAAAAAAATCCCTGATTAATCCAGCTTTGACACGTGTATTATTGTTTCCACTCAAATATTTTAAAGAAATAAATAAATTATTTGTGAAAAGGAATAAAATATTGAATATACATAAAGTAACAAATCAGCTTCTCTTTTAAAGCTCCCATGGCAGCCTGTAGGGTTATCATCATCCTTATATTTGGGTAGAACCAACTTGACCCGATCACAACCCGAAGAACAAGTTAATTTGCAAGTGAACAACCTGTGAGTTGTGACTCTAACGAAGTTACGCCCCTGTTTATTTATACACAACCTTTTTCTTTAAATTTGCTTTTTTTCCACTATTATATATATTGGTTGGAGAAGGAGGGGAAGGCCCTAGGCAAAGCCGAAGACTACGCATCACAATGTTGTAATACAGAGCATTGTTGAGGGTGGCTATCCACATGCTTAAACTTAATGGAATTCAAATATTTCCTTCACAACTCCTTATATGGTAACAAAAAGTAATCATGCAAATTCTAAGCAATTTAAATCAACCCCAAAAAGTAATAAAAAGAATATTGCATTTTTAGTGAGAAAATTAAAATTCCAACTTCAATGGAAAGATAAGATATCATTATTGAGAGTTACCTAAAACTCACATGAAAAAAAAAAAAAAAACCCAAAAGTAAATAAAAGAAATGAAAATGAACAATGTTAGTTGAAAACAGAGGAGGCTGTTTGGGTGGCACCCGTAACTTTGACTTTCCAATTCATTGATATGACCCTATTGGATTGCGGCCTATCAGATTTGAACACTCTTGATTCATAAATAATTGAAAAATATGACCTCAGACTAAGAAGAGCCCGTCTTACAATTGCAGCACGTATATATAAATATCGCCATTAACTCTGGAAATAGACTTCACTTGCATTGCACCATCTTCTCTTATCTCTACACCTTACATTACAACCAGAGAAGGTGACAAAGAGAAGAAGAACAACGACAACAAAGTGCAGTCAAAAGTGTCAAATTCATAAACAACCCAAAGCTTGGGTTTTTCTTTTCCACAGTGAGTTCATTTCTAGCAATTCCCTTCCCTCAGCTACTTCTTGTTTGTTTGTAGAGAAAATATAAGAGAAAATCCATGTGGTGGGGTGGTACCTCAGTTTTTGGTGTTTTCTTCGTTACTTCCTTTTTGTAATTTTTTGACGTTCAGACGTTGTTATTGCTTACAAAGCATAAACCTCATTTCAACCAACATGAACAATTGGTTTTCTTTAGGCTTTTATATTCATCAACCAAACAAATATATACGAGGTTAACGAGAATTTGAATCCAGGATAGGGAAAGAGATGGACGGTATGGAAAGAGGAAGAAATCCGAGCAGAAGAACAGGGCATAGCAGCATAGGGAGGAGCCTAAGCAGGAGTAGCTGGAGCATGGAAGAAGTATTTTCAGGTTCCAAGCATTCCAGGAGAAGTAGCCGAGTGGATGAAGATGAAGAAGCTCTAAAATGGGCGGCCATCGAGAAGCTGCCCACATATGATCGCCTCAGAACCAGCATCATGCAATCCTTTGTGGACCATGAAATTGTGGGAAACAAGGTGGAACATAGAGCTGTCGATGTTACAAAGCTTGACATGAATGACCGGCAGAAGTTCATCGACATGCTCTTCAAGGTTGCTGAGGAAGATAATGAGAGGTTCCTCAAGAAGTTTAGGAACAGGATTGATAAGTAAGTTTTATTTTTATTTCTTTTTTCAAATCAAATATCTTGGCTATGACTTATTATTATGTTAGGTTTCCTTTCATTTTTTCCTGATTAGGCGTTAAGGAACCATGGCTTTGTGAGCATATCCTCCCATTTTTTAATCCCTTCCGAAAACAAAGGGATAAGGATAGATAACACTAAATTCACTACGTTTTATCATTTACATGCATCTATTCCCGTTTGTTTCTATTTAACAAATATTTAAATATAATTTTTCAAAAACATTTAAAATAAAATATATGAATATTTGTCTATATTACGATATTCTTTTAATAATTTATATATGCAAGGATAAAATAATTATTTCATATAATGAAGCTAGGTGAGCTAAGACAAGTAATTACCATAACCACTCTATACTCACAATTCAAAAGAAAAATTTACCTTATCCTATCTCACATCCGCTCCATTCAAAATAGATTCAAATTTTACCATCTTATTTCAACATGATTTGATTGACAAATATATTGTTTTCCAACTTTCCATAAAACAAAAATTCAGTCTGCCATAGTTGTTGGTTGTGTTGAACCATACTAATTGTACTATGTTATGTAGAATTTGATTGAGTATTGAAAACAAATATACGTCTCAAATACAAAATCCAACCTTTGATTTTAAAAGTTTATCCTATATATGTTCAAAACATATCAATGTTGAATACAAATATTTTAAAACTTCAAGTAATATAATATTATAGCATACATTTTATACTTTGTCATGTTTTAAAAAATTAAATGAAGCTTCTTGTCTTACTTATGTGATCTTTTCCCACTAATTGGCGGTTGGAGAAAAGTTTATTTTGTTTGGGGATTGTTTTGTTAGCTGAAAGTAGTATATTCTCATCACGCAAACGCACACATTTGCATATTATTGCCCAACTTGCCTTCAGCCTGTCATTTTATCATTCACAAGACAAACTAATTAAATCAAAACAAGAATTTTTGTAAATCCAGTATGTTTTGGGAAGGAATCTAAGCGTATCTGTTTTTGTTGTGTTGGGACATCATGAGTCATATATGTAAACTTTACATGAATTTTAATCCCACCCAAATGAATAATTTTTAAGTAGAATGTTGATGGGATGATAATCACAGGGTTGGGATTCGACTTCCAACAGTACAAGTTAGGTTCGACCACTTGACCATAGAAGCCGACTGTTACATCGGCAGCAGAGCTCTTCCTAGTCTTCCAAACGCAGCTAGAAACATTTTTGAATCCGTTCTTGGAATGGTTGGAATCAAACTGGCCAAGACAACAAATCTGACCATTCTTAAAGATGCCACCGGAGTTATTAAACCATCAAGGTATAATTTTTTTGACTCATTCATTTCATTTTTGGTACAAAAATCAGATTGTAAGTTTCTTAAAAAGTTTATATGTGATGTATTGATAGCAGCTAATGAAATTTGTCATTACATGGCATAAAATAGATTTATTTGTTTTTTTGTTATAGGATGACACTCTTGCTAGGTCCACCTTCTTCCGGGAAAACAACCCTTTTGCTGGCATTGGCGGGCAAGTTGGATTCAAGCTTAAGGGTTAGTTTCAATCAATTTTTTTTTAAAAAAAAAAAATTAATTTCTGCTCATAAAATATTCAAGATTAACATAGCTGTTTTTTTGGAATGAAACACAGGTTAAAGGAGAAGTAACATATAATGGATATAGATTGAATGAATTTGTTCCTAAAAAGACATCTGCTTATATCAGCCAAAATGATGTTCATGTTGGAGAAATGACTGTGAAAGAAACCTTGGATTTCTCAGCAAGATGCCAGGGTGTTGGGACCCGATACGGTAAAAAAAACTAAAAAAAATTTGTGTATACCACAATTTATCTTAATACCAAATTTTATGAAATGGGTGATGAATTACTAAAAATTGCAAGTGTTTTGTTTCATATAGATCTCTTAAGTGAGCTTGCTAGAAGGGAAAGAGATGCTGGAATTTTCCCAGAAGCTGATGTAGACCTTTTCATGAAGGTAAACAAAATCTTAAATTCCACAATCTTACAAAGGCAAATATTTGTCGTCATTCGTGTGAATAATGTTAATTCATATTTATATTAATGTCTTAGTTTTACATTGTTTTCATATCATGCTTTTAAAATATGTGAAATTTCAGGCAACTGCCATGGAAGGAGTTGAAAGCAGCCTTTTCACTGATTACACTCTCAAAGTAAGTTCATCTTAAAAAACATTATATTTATTAGGTATGAAAATCGGCATTTACCATCTTAGAAATTTTTTTCACTCGGTCATTGAAAATTTTTTGTTAATTCAAAAGTTCAACCAAGGTCTTCTATCAGTTATATTTTAGAATTTCCTTGACAAAGATGTACCCTCACCTACTGTCTTTTGACTCTTGCTCACCAATTATAATATACCGTCGGTGGATAATATGGTCCCATCCCTTATGCAACTTTGTTCTCGATTTCAACAATTTTGGTGGTGATGAACAATTTTTCTCATTAAAATATGATTTTTCCTAAATTCCCACTTCCATAGAAAAAAAATGCAATGAAAAGTACAGTCATCAATCATGGGAATAATAAGCATATATAAAATGACCATTTCTAACGTCATTTTTTCTTTTTGGTATGTGGCTGAATTGGTCAGCTTTTGGGACTTGATATATGCAAGGATATCATTGTTGGAGATGAGATGCAGAGGGGAATTTCTGGAGGTCAAAAGAAAAGAGTAACAACAGGTTGATTATTTTGAGTCCCACAAAGACCTTCTTAATTATCAGTATTAATTTGTTTTTAATCCATGATTATATCTTGCTTATCTCATCTAGTACTAAGCAATTAAAAATATCATCTGCTTCCAACTTACGTGTGAGAAACACTAAACAGCGAAAACCCACCTTACTTGATCTATACAAACTTCCAATTTTTCAAAGGACTGCAAAACTAAGCCAAATGCAAGTGATTGACCAAATCTCAAAGTTGATTCCCCACCAACCCCTCCAATGTGGAAATATACCCTTATTTTTTCTGAATAGGGACACGGCTACTTTTTCCACTGATTTTAGCTTCATTATTTTGTTTTTTACTTTCTTATTGGCGTTTTAGGTCATGTAATATAAAAAATAATAATGTAAAGGTTTGATGAATAATAGGGGAGATGATTGTTGGACCTACCAAGACACTTTTCATGGATGAAATATCAACGGGTCTTGACAGTTCCACGACATACCAGATAGTTAAGTGTTTGCAGCAGATTGTGC
Source organism: Gossypium sturtianum (assembly GCA_025698515.1). Lineage (NCBI taxonomy): Eukaryota > Viridiplantae > Streptophyta > Magnoliopsida > Malvales > Malvaceae > Gossypium > Gossypium sturtianum. The sequence continues at coordinate 159,611,446 of CM046955.1, read as the reverse complement.
ACCTAACAGAGGCCACAATCTTGATGTCCCTACTCCAACCTGCTCCCGAGACTTTCGACCTCTTTGATGATATCATTCTTTTATCAGAGGGCCAAATTGTATACCAGGGTCCACGTCAGCATGTTGTTGAGTTCTTTGAGAGTTGTGGCTTTAGATGTCCTGAAAGGAAAGGCACTGCTGACTTCTTGCAAGAGGTACAACTATACACCATTTGATATTTCACATTTTAACTTCCTTAGTAACAGTAAATTCGGGTTTAGTTTAGTTTAGTTAAAACATAACTAACTGGTGCAACATAAGCTGACAAGGCAGTGAAACTATGACAGGTTACCTCAAAGAAGGACCAAGAACAATACTGGGCAGATAGGAGTAAACCATACAGATACATTACGGTAACTGAGTTTGCAAACAAGTTCAAGCGTTTCCATGTCGGAATGCGGTTAGAGAACGAGCTTTCCGTGCCTTTCGACAAATCAAGAGGCCACAGAGCGGCATTGGCCTTCAAAAAATACTCGGTCTCCAAAATGGAACTTCTTAAGGCATGTTGGGACAAAGAATGGCTATTGATTAAGAGGAATTCGTTTATTTACGTTTTCAAGACTGTCCAAATTATCATCGTGGCAATCATCTCATCCACGGTGTTTTTGAGGACTGAATTGCACACTAGGAACGAGCAGGATGCGGCAATCTATGTTGGTGCACTTATATTTGGAATGATCATCAACATGTTCAATGGTTTCTCTGAGCTTTCCTTGATGATCAGTAGGCTTCCAGTGTTCTACAAGCAAAGAGACCTTCTATTCCACCCTGTCTGGACTTTCACTCTGCCCACTTTCCTACTCCGAGTTCCGATATCTATTCTAGAATCCACTGTTTGGATGATTGTAACATATTACACTATGGGATTTGCACCTGAGGCCAGCAGGTGACTTGAATTGCACCAATTTATTTTCATCTCATTAGACTAATCCAGCTTTTTTCTTTCTTGACTAACAAGTTAAATAGCAGCTCAAATTAGTATTAACTGGCTAACCCCTAAAATCTATTTCCAGGTTTTTCAAGACCTTCCTGCTGGTGTTTTTAGTACAACAAATGGCAGCAGGGATCTTTAGACTCATTGCTGGAATATGCAGAACTATGATCATAGCTAACACTGGTGGGGCTCTCACTCTTCTCCTTGTGTTCTTGCTGGGAGGCTTCATCATTCCAAAACGTAAGCTTTAAAATCGTAAAAGAGAGCATACGTAGAAAACGGTTATTTAAATTCTCTATATTTGTAAATCTCCAGTTTCTTACGATAAGGAAGCTACATTAACGAAAAAAAACTAATATAGTTTTCTTTTGACAGGTGAAATCCCAAAGTGGTGGGAGTGGGCTTACTGGATTTCACCTTTGACTTATGGTTACAATGCCTTTACTGTGAATGAACTATTTGCTCCAAGGTGGATGAACAAAAAGGTATTTTATTCAGCTTTCCTAGAAAGCAAAAGATATCATATATATATATATTGTTAGAGTTGTGTGACTTGAATATTGTATTATTGTTTTTTAACATTAGTGAATTTTTCCTATGCTGTGGTTTTTTCCGATGGTTTTTAACTTAAAATCTGCGTGTTCAGCATTCGACGTATAGTGTATATATATATATATAGTCTCATTTGAAAGAAAGCAAGTTACAAGCGGAATCTTTGTCCACAATGCAGGCCTCGGACAACATTACGAGCTTGGGGATACAAGTGCTCAGGAACTTTGATGTTCCAAATGATAAAAACTGGTACTGGATTGGTGCAGGTGCTCTTTTAGGGTTCGCAGTTTTGTTCAACGTTCTCTTCACCTTTGCGCTCATGTACCTAAACCGTAAGTTCTAACATTCAGTTAGGCTAATGTGTTCCTTTTGTTGCCTATCTGTATTTTTTTTCCTTTAGGTAGCTAATCTTGTACATTTTCTTGGTTGGCATAACAGCCCTTGGGAAACCACAGGCCGTAATTTCAGAGGAAACCGCTGAAGAGCTGGAGGCTAACCATGAGGGTGAACCAAGGTTAAGGAGACCAAAATCAAGCAAAGATTCGTTCTCTCGATCACTTTCATCTGCAGATGCAAACAACTCAAGTAAGAAACATAACAAAATGGACAATGTTGATTTTGTTTCTCTTAGCTCGGTTACCAATGTTTACTATTGTGTCAATCATATCGAATGAAATCTTTTAGGAGAAATGGCAATCCGGAGAATGAGCAGTCGGACGAACCCCAACAGAATGAGCAGGAATGATTCTTCGATTGATATAGCTAGTGGTGTTGCTCCCAAGAGAGGAATGGTTCTTCCTTTCTCTCCGCTAGCGATGTCCTTTGACACTGTCAATTACTATGTTGATATGCCACCAGTAAGATCCCTTTTCCCTCTTATTACTTATCTCAAGAGCGAAATAAGTACATAAACTTTACAATTGTTACCATAGAGCATGGTCTAAAGTTCAGTTATTTAACAGGAAATGAAAGCACAAGGAGTTGCAGAGGACAGGTTACAACTACTTAGAGGAGTGACTGGTGCATTTAGGCCCGGAGTGTTGACTGCACTCATGGGAGTCAGTGGTGCAGGAAAGACAACACTGATGGATGTTTTAGCAGGAAGAAAGACCGGTGGATATATCGAGGGTGATATTAGAATTTCAGGGTTCCCCAAGATACAAGAAACCTTTGCAAGAATTTCTGGATACTGCGAACAAAATGATATTCACTCACCCCAAGTTACTGTCAGAGAATCCTTAATTTACTCGGCTTTCCTACGGCTTCCTGAAGATGTCAACAAGGAGGAAAAGATGGTAAGAAGTCTCCTTTCCGTATTTTTCAGTGAAATAAAGCATGGAATTAGTTGTTCAATTTAGTCTCTAAACGATATTTGCTGTTATCTTTTAGATATTCGTGGATGAAGTGACGGAACTCGTAGAATTAGACAATCTCAAGGATGCCATAGTAGGGCTGCCAGGAGTCACAGGGTTGTCAACAGAGCAAAGAAAAAGGTTGACAATTGCAGTAGAGCTTGTTGCTAATCCCTCAATAATTTTCATGGATGAACCGACATCTGGCCTTGACGCGAGAGCAGCAGCCATTGTCATGAGGACTGTCAGAAACACTGTGGACACTGGAAGAACAGTTGTCTGCACTATTCATCAGCCTAGTATTGATATCTTTGAAGCCTTTGATGAGTTGCTACTGATGAAAAGAGGAGGTCAGGTGATTTACTCTGGACCATTAGGCCGGAATTCTCACAAGATCATTGAATATTTTGAGGTATGTAACTATAGCATGATCTTCAATATCTAATACACTAATCTAAAGATAAAGAAGGCGGCATTATCTGATTCCCCTCTTATTCATCACTGCAGTCAATTCCTGGAATCCCCAAAATTAAAGAAAAGTACAATCCAGCTACATGGATGCTAGAAGTGAGCTCCGTAGCTGCTGAAGTTAGGCTCGGAATGGACTTTGCCGAACACTATAAATCGTCATCCTTGTATCAGTAAGTCGAGACATAAGCAATAGTGACACTAATTCAATTGTTTTACCTTTTCTTCATGCTTTGAGCTAACATATGAATCCGATAACAGGAGAAACAAGGCCTTAGAAAATGAGTTGAGCACACCACCCCCAGGAGCAAAAGACCTCTATTTTGCCACTCAATACTCACAATCCGCATGGGGTCAATTCAAATCATGCCTTTGGAAGCAATGGTGGACTTATTGGAGAAGTCCAGATTATAACCTTGTCCGATACTTCTTCACTTTGGTCTCTGCCCTCATGGTCGGTACTATTTTCTGGCAGGTCGGCACTAAAAGGTCAGTACCTATTTCATGCTTATAATGCTCACATTTCTTGTTCTTTTATGTCTACTGTATAACCCAATGCAAGACAAATGGCTTACAGACTCGTTACATTTTCCTTTTATTTGTTCAATCGTTCAGGGACACCACAACTGATCTTACAATGATAATAGGGGCAATGTATGCTGCGGTCTTGTTTGTCGGAATTAATAATTGCTCAACAGTTCAACCAGTTGTAGCCATTGAAAGAACAGTGTTCTATCGTGAAAGAGCAGCCGGGATGTATTCTGCATTACCTTATGCCCTTGCACAGGTGAGAAAAGAGGGCATTGGTTTCCTGACTTATGATTAGTTTTGTTTGACATCGATGCTATTTCATGATATAAAATTGTTTTCAATCTGTAAAAGTTCAAATGACAGACCTACATAAACTGCTAAATAATCAAACTTTAATTATATGGCATGCAGGTGTTTTGTGAAATACCTTATATTTTTGTCCAAACAACATACTACACACTCATTGTGTATGCTATGGTGGGCTTTCAATGGACGGCAGCAAAGTTTTTCTGGTTCTTCTTTATCAACTTCTTCTCCTTCCTTTACTTCACATTCTACGGAATGATGACTGTTTCCATCACACCAAACCATCAAGTAGCAGCTATCTTTGCCGCAGCTTTCTATGCGCTCTTTAATCTTTTCTCTGGCTTCTTTATTCCAAGACCGGTAAGTTTACTTGTTTCACAAGAAACCGAGATTTTTAACCCTTAATTAGATCCACAATCAAAGCTGATACATTCCTCTCTTGAAATTTCAGAGAATTCCCAAGTGGTGGGTCTGGTATTACTGGATTTGCCCCGTGGCATGGACGGTTTACGGACTGATTGTGTCACAGTATGGAGATATCGTAGACACCATTAAAGCACCCGGCATCAGTCCTGACCCTATGGTTAAAGATTATATTAAAGATCAATACGGGTATGATTCGGACTTCATAGGACCAGTTGCAGCTGTTTTGGTTGGCTTTGCAGTGTTCTTCGCCTTCATGTTTGCCTACTGCATAAGGACACTCAACTTCCAGACCAGGTAGATAACAAGGGATGGATGGTACATGTGTTTACTTTTTACAAGCAAAAAGTGAGTGACCTTGTAAATATGGAAAATAGAAAGCCATCCTCAAATATGGTGTCGAGTTTCATTACTACTCTGTTGAATTTAAATTCACCTAAGTCTAATAGTTTAGTTTGCAAGACTGTTTCAATGACTTGTACTTGGAAGTGTAAAGTTTTGTTGCATATAATACTAGATATGGACCTCAAGGGAACGAATCAGAATGTCAACTTCATTCATGCACTGCAACATTAGCTCCCCTGATTTATCATTAATACCATAATTTTGGCGTTTGAATTTTGATAAACATTTCCCTTGTCTGTTCATTTATCTATTTATAGCATTAACTTTAATGTTAAAAGAATCCAATAATTGACAAGTTTGAATCAAATAAAGCATGAAAAGAATGTTGTTACGTGATGGACTTGATTGCATTGTTTGAGAAATTTCCAAGTGTCAAGAAGGGTGTGCGTCTTTATTTGAAGTGTCAACTCTTTCAAACTAATGTAAATATACACGAATCATGAATATACGTGCTGTAAAAGTGCCAACCAAAAATTGACAAGTGGGCAGTGAGCTTTGGTTGCTTAGGCCAAAATTTCAGAGGAAGTTTGGTTGTTGAGTTCCACACAATTGCTTAACAACATGGCTCAGTGTCAGATTTTACAAACAAGTGGCGGCTCTAATCGCCACAAGAATTTGGTCTATAATGAAAATGGTCCCTCAAAATTTTGACTTTTAACCAGACCAGTAAAAATGTTATCTGTAAAATCTCCTATATTATTAGATTACCATCACCCTAGTTTCTAATGTGGCTAATGTATTGAGTACAAACCAAAACCTAGTTGATGAACTTATTGGGAAAAAGTTACACCACATCAAATTCAAATTCACATATTAAATTCGAGTTTCATCTTCGTTTAATTTCTTGATTTCACATCGAATCATTATTTTGTAAAAAATAACAACACTTTATACTTCAAAATAGAAATACAAATCTCATTAAAAATCTACGTAATCCCATATCATTGGAATTTTAATCCTTACTCAATGGGGTTCACATTCTCTGTCATCTCAAACAGTCAACACAAATCGACTTCAAGCTTATAGGAATAACAAAATCCTTTTCTTACTTGTAATTTGCTTCGAAATTTACCCAGAAATACCAACAAATTAAAATCATTGACTAGAGTGTAGGGGTTCTTGCCTTCACTTTTACTCAACAATCATCTGCTTTTTTCATCCCTTGAATACTGTTTATATACGATGATGGGGGGTTTGTTAATCAAAACAACTTATTATTTTTGAAAAAGTACAAAATATTAATTTGATAATCAATTATATATGAGGTACATTAGAGCTGAAAAGGATAAATAAAATTAAATAAAATTTATAATACTCATATTTATATTTTATATTATAAAATATTTGTAAATTGTAATGTATATTTATTATTAAAATATTAATATAAAATTTTCAATAAAATATTAAGAAAATGCAAAAAAAAGAGAATATTTAGGATTAAAAAAACCACATTGATGAATATGGATAAAAAAAAATTCAAGGCTGAAACCGAAAGAAATACCAAGTTTAGGAATTAAGTGTTAGTATATCCTTTTGAAGAAAGAAAAAAAAAGAGAGAGTGAAAAACTGAAACAAAATAGAACATTGAGTAAAGGTAGACAGAAATTAAAATCAATGCATGAAATAGAGGTGGAATGATTTAGAGAGATAAAAGGGAGAAGTTGTTGGATGAGAAATTAGATTTGATGTGTTGAGCAATTTGTCCGCTCACCATTCAAATATTTTGTGGTTGAAATGCATATCATCTTTTTGGTACTATCATTTTTGTGGAACTACAAAAAGAAATCTAACTGGCCATAACTTAATTTGGCACTATCCTTTTCTTTCACTTTTGATGATATTTTGTGTACCTCTCATGAATATTCACTTATGTGGTCGGTATATATTCAAACTAAACTAATAAAAACATATATTTTATATCTTCATAGTTTTATTTATGAAAAATAAAAGTTGTAATGCTTATGTCACGTTTGAATTCCTTTTTCTGATTTTGATTTTGTTCATGCTTTTTCTTTTTAGTTGAATAATAAAAATACCAACTTCAAAACTAAATGAGAGATATTTGATAAAATTTGTGTTATGTTTAAGGTACGTTACGTGAAAAGAATTTGAGTTTAAATGTTAGAGATTACACTGTCGAGAAAGCAATCATGAAATTTGGAAGAAGTATTTTACATGAACAATAAAATAAACATATTGATTTCATCCAAAGAAAAAAAAATATTATTGTTTTTATCTTAAGTTATTTATTTGTGATAAACCATAAATGTAACATATTTTAATTCCATGGTTGACATATTTTTGGATGATTTATGATGAGAATTAGTGAATTTAATACTCCTAATCCCTTAAATTCATGTTTCTATATTTAGGAGAGCATTTGGGAGCAAAAGGAGCGAAAAATGGGCCAAAATCGGAGTTTTCAGGATCCACACAGCCTGGGCATTTTCCACACGGGCTGGGCACACGCCCATGTGCCAGCCCGTGTCGATATCGCTCCTTGTATCCCAAACACGCGGAAAAAGCCAATTTTTAGGGTTTCGGAGCATCCCAAAGTCTATAAAAACACACTGGAAGAAGACCTAAAGGGGACACACAGAGTAGAAGAAAGAAATTACTCGAAGGAAGCAGTCAGAATCAATTCAGAAGCAGGATCTCATTCAAGATTGAAGATCTCCATCAAATTTCTTTAGAAGTTTTTGGATTCTTTATGTCTTGTTGTTTTCCTTATTTTGAGATGTTTTCCTTTTACATTATGAACTAAACTCCCTAAAATACCTAGGGAGGATGAAACCTATGATGAATCTTATTATTTAATTATTTGAATTACATGATAAATACTTGTTCTTGTTCTTAATTATGTGTTCTTAATCCTTGCCTTAATATTTTCAGGATATTAATCCAAGTTTGATGCGCTTAATCAGTGGAGCAAAAGTCCCTGCTTAAGAGTAGATCTAGCATAATTAAGCGGAGTTGATTGCAATCCTAGAAATAGGACGACATAAATCTGCCGAATTAGAGTCAAATCTAATATGGGAATCCATAGATCGAGTTAATGCGATAATAGGGGTTTTAATTAGAAAGAGATTTCAATTAATCAACCTAAAGTCAGTTGTTTTTATTCTCGAAAGAGATATTAACATAAGTTAGGGATTTCTACGGATCAAGACAAGTGAATAAATCATTTAGTTCAGAATCAGAATAATAAGTGAAATCTAGGTGGATTCTTTCCTGGGTATTGTCTTTCTCTCATTGGTTTTTCTTCAAATATTTTCCCAATTTTATCTCTGTCGCGTTCATAGTTAATTAGTTAGTTCAAATTTAGATTAAAACACCCCTTTAATTATTCGGCTAAATAATAGAAAGATAGTTATTACTAGTACTTTTAGTCCTCGTGGATACGATATTCCCGACTCACCATAGCTATACTACTGTTCGATAGATGCACTTGCCTTTGTCGTATTTTAGTTAGTTCGTGACGTCATCAATTTGCTTAACACAACAACTGTAATGGAAGTGCTAAACTGCAGTGGTTACTGTAATAGCCCATTTATGCCCGGGCTTGTAACAAAAATAACAAAAAAATAAACCAGAATAATAAAGAAATAAATAATGTCCAGTCGACAATACAAGCCCAATCCGACCCACTAGCCCAGTACCTAAAACAACAAACCCAACACCAGACCTAGACACCTAAAACCCGTGACCCATTAACCCAGATCTAAACAAACTGACCCAAACTAGCACGGCCCAAGAGGGCCCAAAGGTTAAACAGATTCCAGACCTAGGGTTTCCCCAGAAACCCTAGGCGCCGCAGCATGTACCCAGCCCCTTCGCGCCTCAGGAGCTATCCCAATCGTCACGCTAGAATATCTGGAGCCCAATCGTCGCAGCTGGAGCCCAATCGTCGCGCCACGATCAGCTCCTCGCACCGCCTCAGTCCACAAGCCTCGCCGCCGTCAACGCACCTTGTCTTCGCGTCTCACCTGCACAAAAAATGAAAAAGACGACAGCAAACATGGAAAGAAATAAAAATGAAATCTTTCTTTCCTTTTCTTGTTTCATTCTTGGGTTATAAAAACCCACGATTACCTTGTAATAGTTTTTTTCACGATACGAATAGAGAAAACACACAAAAACACGAGAAAAATACTCACAAAATAGGCATACGAGAGGATATTTCACGAATAAAAGTTTTGACAACCAAGGTGATTTTTCGTTTTCTAAAAAAAAAAAAAAAAAGATACACATAAAAATTCGGAGAAATAAAAGACGAGAAATTTGAGAGGTGATTCCCGATTTATTTCGTGCAAATCTATTATTCGTGCATTTTCTCTATTTTTTATTGATTTCAACAAATAAAACGAGTTTTATAAAAAGAGGCGAAGTTTTTACCTTGATGCCGCCGTGGATGACGGTGCCACCGTGCACCGACGCGTACGACGGCGCTCTACCGGAGTCTTGGCCTCAAGCAGAGGGCTAGAGAGAATTTGAAAGGAAGCTTTCTGATTTTTTTTTAAAAAAGGGCATTAGAATGAATTTTTTTTGTTGACATTGACTTATATAGCAGTATAGAAATGACGTCATTTCTGTTTAATCTCATAAGCATAAAACAACGTCGTTTTAAGACCTGCGACCCGCGTGTTGACCCGAAAACCCGATAAGGATCCGCGTGTTTTATTAAAAAGGGAAAATTATCCTTTTGGTCCCTCCGCTATTTTATTAAATTTAATTTCGTCCAATTTAATGTTTTTATTTTTAAATTAGCCCTAGAATTCTGTTTTTTGTTTCAATTTAACCCCTGTTTCATTTTTAATTTTTATTATTATATATTTTTAGTATTAAATTATTTATTATATTAAATATTCTATATTTTCTTTATTAGTTATATATATATATTAATTTATTAATATTATAAAATTCATATAATTATTATTATTTATTATTTCATTTTGTTTAATTATTTTTTTTATTATATATTATTTTAGTATTTAAATATATTAGTTAATATATTATATTTTAAAATTTTTGTACATTATATAATATAATATTATATTATATTATATCATATATTATTTTTTAAAACTAATTTTTTTTATATTATTTATATTACATATGTAATTTTTTTTTCTTTATATCCTTATTTAAAATCATTTTTTTTATTTATACATTGTATGCATTGTAACATCCTGAATTTTTGGGCCTATGCGTTTAATGGGTGGATATGTTTAATGTGTTAATTTAAGTGTTAGGGGTCCAAATTGGGCTCAGGCTTAGGTAGAGGCCTTGATTAAAGTTATCTATTTGGGCATTATAGGGTTTAAAAGGTAGTATCTATGTTTAAAATACCAAAGTGGGCTTGTGGCCCAATCTTAGGAGAGTGACCACACACAAGGAGTAAGGGGCCCAAATTTAAGTTTCATGGAGCCCAATTCTTTTAATTTAAGTTAGCTAAATTTTGGGCATTAGGATTAGGTGGAGTGGATGGCAACAAGGCTAAAATTTAGGGTTTTAATGTTTAAAATATGTGGATAATAAGCGGATAAAGGCTATTATTTAGGAATTTATTTTATATGGATAATAAGCGGATAAAGGCTAAAATTTAGGATTTTAATGATTAAAATATGTGGATAATATCTTTGATAAAGGAGGGATGAGTTAGAGATAATTAAGTCTCTTTTAGATGAGCTAGTAGATTAAGATAAAGGAGAAAAGATAGGATTTATCTGCAAGGTTAGGTAAGTGCAGAAATTTCTATAAATAGGGGAATATCTCTTCAATTTCAAAGCATTTGGTTTTTCTCTCATTCTTTTTCTCTTCTTCTCGAGTAAAAGCCAGAAAACTCCTAAAGTTCCATCTTCTTCTTCATTCTCTGCAAAGCCGAAATCTCTAAGCCTATTCCCTCATCTTCACTTTGATTCAAAAGTCGAAACTCTTTCCATTCTTTTTCTTCCTAGCAGAAATCTTCATGTCTCTTCCTTGTTTTCTTTTCTTCTTCTCTTTTCTGTCGAAACCGAAACTCTTCACTCAAGTATTCTAAAAGCCAAAGACACATCAGCCTTCTCTTGTTCATACTTTTTGGGATTTTCCTAAAAGCCGAAATCCCTAGATCTCATCTCCTGTGATTGCCGAATTATACGTGGTGCCTACTTGTGCCGAAATCAAGGGAACTTTAGTGGAGTCAATCACATAGATCTCTAAGTTATAGAATTGTGTTACTTTCGGGATTTCAAGGTAAGGGATCTATTAGTTTTAACGTGTAATTTGGGATTTATTAACCTTGGCCGATTGTTGAAGGGGCTAAATCTTTGTGTGTTTTTCCGGCTTTTGAGCAAGGCTTTACATTGAGGATAATAGATCAGGATAGCAAGGACATCGACTAAGAATATTGGATTTCGCGATATCGGTGTGTAATACTTCCCCACCATCTAGATCTAATCATAAAATGCATGATCATAAGATTTATATGTTTTGATAATTGCCGACATATCGATTTATTGATGAAAGCCCAAGGAGGGTAAAAGCGGTTCACCAGGTTAGTAAATAATCTGTTTATATGTTATAAGTAAAATGCTTGGTTGTGATTGTATGGGTTGGGTTGATGAAAGGAGGAAGTTATACGTTATATGTGTAGCGATTTTACCGTGATCTGATGTAGCGGCTAATGCCGTGGATTGTTATACGGGCCCGGCCATTATATGTTATACGGGCTTCGCCATTATATGTTATAAGGGCTTGGCCATCATATGTGGATGGCAGCAGCATGACCGCCATCATGGTGTGTAGCGGTGTGGGTCGATTGTAGAAATCCCCAATGGTGTGTCACGGTTAGTGCGGGCGTGTAGCGGATGGAAACCTAGGCAAGCGGGTTGGGCCTTGCATATTATTTGTTATAAATTCTTATTATGAGTATTAAGCTGCTGTTTACTTTGTGTAACGGGCTTAAGGCCCAAAATCTAGTGGTGCATGAGGGTTGCACACTCGAGTCTCGCGACTCACCCTTTTAATTAACATTTCAGGTGATACCTAGTGCTTGAGGCCAGGGCGGAGAGGAGGCATAAGGTGGCCATGCGAGAAGAATATGTGGATTTAGCAAAAAGACTCAAGTCATTATTTTATATTTTTAATTGGTGGATTTTAAAATTTCGTTGTAATAAGGCCATGGGCCACTAGTTTATATTTTGTTTTATTTTTGGGCTTTAATTACTTTTAGTTATTTAATTTTTTTTATTTTAATTAAACTAAGGCATGTAATTAAGTTTGATTTTATTTTACAAAGGCATATTTTATATGAAATATATTTGGGCTTTTCAGAAAAATACGACATGTTTGACAAAAATTTTCTTAGTGACATATCAAATCCGGTCGTAGCAATTGGGCCGGGTTTGGGGTGTTACATGCATTGTTTATATCATATATGTATGTAACTTTTACTTATTTACTTATTTTTTATTTAATCTTACATAAAAATTTTCATATTTACTTAATGATTTTCTTTTTATTTTGATATTTATTGTTTTATGTATATATTTTATTTGCCCATATTTTCTCACTTATTTAGTATGATGGCCATTGTATAATTATTTTTAAAAAAAAAATCATTATTCTACATTATTATTACTTTATCATTTACATAGATATGGAATGTTAGTATGTTATAATTGTTTTTTATATATATTTATGTTCGATAATGTATGAATGCGATATTGTCACATGGATTATTGTTTAAAATAAAAATATACATTTTTGCAAAATTAATACTTTATCTAAAGGTTTTTTTTTAAAATAAGGCAATGTTTTGGTATTTAGAAATTCGGGAAATAGTGCCCAATCGTGCTGGGTTTCGATTTCCCGTTTGGCTAAATAACTAAATATCCTTTTAACAAGTTTTGTAAATCGTGAGATGATCTTAGTTACGAGGGTTTAAAAATATCGTGTCCAATCGTGCTGGATGTGATGTTTATATTCTTTCGGATTGAAGAACTCTCAAATTTTAAATCAAATTGCTTGAAGGTTTTTTTTTTATCTAAAGGTTTTTTTTTAAAATAAGACAATGTTTTGGTATTTAGAAATTGGGAAATAGTGCCCAATCGTCTTTGGTTTCGATTCCCGTTTGGCTAAATAACTAAATATCATTTTAACAAGTTTTGTAAATCATGAGATGATCTTTAATTACGAGGGTTTAAAAATATCGTGTCCAATCGTGCTAGATGTGATGTTTATATTCTTTCGGATCGAAGAACTCTCAAATTTTAAATCAAAGTTTTTTAGAAATCATATTTTTAAATACTTTTAAGTTTCAAATATTTGGACATGATTTTATCGATTAGGTACCAATTTTTGGGCGTTATGAGGGTGCTAACCCTTCCTCTCATCACGTAACCGACTCCCGAACCTGTTTTACGGTTTTTCGTAGACCAAAATTAAATGTTTTAAATAAACGTTTTACAAGGTGATCCAATCACACCTAAGTAAAAAGGAATGGTGGCGACTCCCATTTTCGTTTTTAAAAGTCGACCCCATTTTCTGAAACCTTAAAAATAGTTTCGACAACTTGGCGACTCCTTTGGGACCAATAAGAGAGTCAAGCTGAAAAATCGATTAGTGATTGTCCAAATGTCGAAAATTTAAAAGTTAGATTTGAAAACGTGATTTTCTTTTTCTTTGCATGTGATTCTATTTTATAAAAATGTTTCGCATTGCCTTCGCATGACCGTCGTGGTCGTACCTTTAAGTGGGCGAGAAGCTATGCCTTCGTGAGGTTTTCACCTCGCATGGGCTAGTGGATTGCTTTCGGGATACATCCGTACCTATGTCTTCGTGAAGTTTTCGCTCGCATGGCCATAGGGAAATGTATTCCTCGAACCGAACTTCGGTCTGCATGAGCCTATAATGGGTGAAGATCGAGAATCACTGGTTCAGTACCTCAACTTTAGAGCTAAACCGCATATAGTAAACCCTAAGAACTCACCATAGGTAGAGCGATCCTAAATTTTAGTAGTTACTCGGATAGGTGTGTTTATTTCACTTGCTTTATATTTTATTCTGCGATACTAACTCGTGGTGTTTCATTTTTGTGCATATCATCTCATTTTTCTAGAGTATCGTATCGATTCACGGTCGTTTCTAAGTTAGAAACGGTTATGGAGAAACGGGTTCCTTGATAAAGTGGGAGACAATGCATTGTTCGCACTTGGTGAGAGCAAACGCAATTAGAGAAGGGGAATAGCTTAATTGACGGGTATGTATCTGAACTTTGGGATTTTACTCGTGTTAGTATTACGCAGAATGAGTTTAGAGAGTTGAAGGATATATGGACTCAATAGGGTGATGAGGCAAAACAGTTGTTTTATCGTGATTATGGTGATCTACCTTATTTGTTGGACATCAAGGTAGATAAGCATCTATTTCGGGCCATGACTCAGTTTTGGAACTCTGCTTATAGCTGTTTCACTTTTGGGGAGATAGATTTAGTGCCCACATTGGAGGAATATATGACCTTGCTTCGCTGCTCGAGGTTCCAAGCCAATAGGGTTTATTTTAGGGCTGTCAATGTTACGACTTTTGTGAAAAGATTGATGGGTATCACAGGGATGAGTGAGCAGTGGGTTATAGCTAGGATTCAAGAAAAAGGTGAAGGTAAATGCATACCTTGGGTGAGTTTGAGGGACTTGATTCTGACACATCCAGATGAAAAGAAAAAGATTGACATCTTTGCTTTATGTATTTATGGGTTGGTGATCTTCCCCAAAGCGCTACGACATATAGATGAAGCGGTTACCGATTTGTTCGATCGACTTAACAAAGGAGTCACACCCGTACCTGCAATTTTAGCTGAGACATTCAGATCTTTGGACGCGTTTCGGAGAGCTGGTGAGGGTAGATTCATTGGATGCGCACAGTTGTTAATGGTTTGGTTTCACAACCATTTTTGGAAGGTTGACAGAGTTTCTTACCGAGTGTTTTCTGAAAGTTATTCCCCTTTAAAGGAAGCCGCAGCTACGATAAGGAGAGACGATCTATCAGAGGAAATTTGGATGGAAATTCTTCAAAACCTCCGAGAGGAAGATGTTGAGTGGAGAGCCCCTTGGTTGGTTCCTGACGAAGTCCTTTACCGGTGCGGAAATTTTGATTGGGTACCTTTGCCTAGAGTTTGGGGAGCTGTGGGATATGCACCGTTGCTCGTACTAAGGAAATACAAAGCAGGACAGTTCATACCGGCAACGCATGGGTTAGCTCAAAGCGCATTCTCATATAAGGGGGAAAATTATAAGAAGAGGATTCGAGAGATTTCTGAGGCTTGGAAGCAGGCTCGCTGTATGAAGATTTTGACTCGAGGACCGATGGCAACCCCAGAATATAAAGAGTGGTTGAGAAAGAGGATCAACGATAACATTCCTAAGCCAAGTGTGGATGGGGCTCGATCACTGAAGGAGTGTTTACAAGTCATCCCATCGGAGTTAGAGATTATAAAGCAGGATTTCGAAAGGCAAAGTTTAGAGCTTGGAAAGAGGATAGAGAAGCTAGAAGAAGAGAAGATGTACTTGAAGCTAGATGTGGACGCTCAAAAATTGGAAGCCGAGAAAGCAAGAAAGGAGAAGAGAAAGATTGAGGAAGATCGAGATAGCTTGAAGACTGAATATAAGAAAATGCGTCTATCAATGAAGAATGCTGGATTGGGGAAGACTTCGGAACAATGGCGACAAGAGGTCCAAGAGGAAAAGGCCAAAGCTGACTATTGGGAGAGGAAGTTTCGAGAAATGCAAGTGCGAAACGAGGTTTTAGAGAAAAGCTCGGCAGAAAGTTTAAATGAAAAGGAAGAACTAAAAGTTAGAGTGGCTGAGCTTGGACGGTCTCTTCATCATCATCGAAACCATAATTCCGCGATCGAGTTATGTAACACCCTTTAACCCAAAACTGTCGCCAGAATGGGTCTTGAGGCATTACTAAACTACACCCAACCCCGAACAGTCATACATGAATATATATATCATACTTCTATATTTAAATTCCCAAAATCAATAGAACCACACTCACAAAGCTATTAGATTCAATATACATCTTCGAACATAATTCAATTTTAAAACATCACATTATAATAAGAGAATCAAGCTCATTTTTTTATATTTCTACTTAATCTCATATTCATAATAAATGTTACACAACCATATAATCATCTATTATACCTCTCCTATTTGACTACTCAAACATTAAAATCAATTTATTTAAAACAACTCAAAAGACAAAGTAGATCCAAATCTATGGCACATATTATCATTATCATATACATATAGCATCTCACGAAATTATTACATACATGTCTATCTTGCTATTACTACTAAAACACGATTCATGCTTATTAATACCATATGAATTAAGACCGAAGTACATAACCCCATTTTTTTTTATAATCATGCATATCATTAAATAAAAATGATACACATGCACACATATAACCCTAAAACATCATTATTCATGTTATGAAACTTACTTACTCTATTGAATAATTTCCATGATCGAATCAAATAAACTATTAACTATATCAACATTCAATCATACCATATAGATAACTACCGAACATCACATATCATGAAATATATTTTCATATCAAAGTATCACCATGACCGAATTTACATAAGCCCTATTAATCAAGAATTTGCCATTCTCACATGGCTTCTGTAACCAAACCCAAAATGAACTCATAAGAACATTGTAGCCTATACATGCCATGGTTTAAAAAGATCAACTCTAATAAAGTACCAAAAGTAGTTGATAGTGTGCTTGACTTCGACAAGGATCCCCGAGTGCGAGCTTAAACTTCAAAACCTAAAAAAAATATTCAAATGAAATCGACGGTAAGCTAACTTAGCTTAGTAAGTTATAAGCAATGGTTTTCATAAACAACAATTCAATAATCAAATTCGGATTAAAACAAGTTAATCATAAAGAGCTCAAAACCGTATATGTAAGTAACTTCTTACCATGCAAAACATACTTAATTCTATAGGTCTCATAACCGAATAATTACTTACCATATATTCATTTCAGACAAGCTCATTTTTTTTATTGAATACCTTCTCATGCTAAAATTTCATAAAGTCAAAGTAACTTACCTCATTAACTCTATGTTACCAAGGTATTATGTATCACTTTTATAAATAATATCTTCCGGTATCTCCATACATTAGTCAATATTTTGATAGATCCATGACTCCGCACACTTAGTGCACTTCATGCAACGTGTCGCACACTTAGTGTCGTTGCTTGATAAAGGGCTCACACAGTGCTGTTCATTAGTAATGTATCGCACACATAGTGCCATTACTATTTCATCCGTACACACAGTGCCATTCCCTAGCAATGTATCGCACACATAGTGCCATTACTAGTTTATTCGCACACACAGTGCCATTCCCTAGCAATGTATCGCACACATAGTGCCATTACTAGTTTATCCGCACACACAGTGCCATATAACCGATTCGCACACACAGTGCTCGGTATAATAATTCACACACAGTGCCCATTAATTGATCTTCTCTTCTTGAACACATTTTACACATATATTTATACATTCACATTTTGTGCATATAACATACCTATATACCCTTATTTAAATCAAATCCATCTTACTATGTCCAACCATCACATTCGACCCTACTCATATTAACACATAATTAATTAATCAATCACAACCATCGCCTATTACAATGTCCACATTTAATTACCACTTGATCCTATAC
This sequence comes from Gossypium sturtianum, assembly GCA_025698515.1. Taxonomy (NCBI): domain Eukaryota; kingdom Viridiplantae; phylum Streptophyta; class Magnoliopsida; order Malvales; family Malvaceae; genus Gossypium; species Gossypium sturtianum. The sequence continues at coordinate 159,593,693 of CM046955.1, read as the reverse complement.
TATACATCCAACTTAATAAGTCAAAACTTCATACAAGGATCAACCACTCATTCGACTAGTATATATACATATATTAAACTCATTCCGTCTCATATTCGACAAAAATAGATTTTATCATACTTAATTCATCTACTCAAGAGATATACATATACATGTGAACATAACCAACCACATTCGGCAATTTGAATAATCAAATTCATTAATTTATTTGAACATGTATTTTACATTAAAATACTCATCCGAATATTTTTAATTGCTTATAAACTTACCTCGGTGGTCGATGAGTTAGGGTTTCCCGGCTATTCATTCAATTTCGCCTTCCCATGATCTGATCCTGGTTCTTTCCGTTCTTGATCTAAATAATTGCAAAAATGAGCTCATTCAAATAAAATTTCATCCATTTTAAGCCAAGACACAAAGTTGAACAATTTTTTAATTTATCCCTCACATTTTGCGGTTTTACAATTTAATCCAAATTTTCACAAAATACAAAATATGCCAAATCTAAAAATTTCAAGCTAATGCCGAATGTTACTTAAGCTTATTCAAGTCCCTATATTACATAATTTCTACAATCTAGCCCATCAATCTACTATTTTTGAAATTTAGTCTTAAATGCTCAATCCAATCAAAATGTCCAATACAAAATGTAGTAATCTAACACATATAATTTGTTTACAACCATCAACCATCACAAAACATGAACATTCATAAATGGCCGAATGTTAAACATGCATTAAATTCAAAAATTTCAACACGGGTCGGATAGTATTTGAAGCAACGAACTCAAAAACGTAAAAATTATCAAGAACTGAGCTCAATTACTAACCTTATTTTAGCATGCAAGGACCGAATGGTTTGAAGCTTAAATTTCTTCTTCTTTCTCTTTGTTTCGTGAAGATGATGAAGAAAATGAAAAGATAACACATGTTTTTCTTTTAATAATAATAGTTTATTTCATATCATCCACTATCTAATAAAATATGTATATAAAATATACTATAATAATAAACCATGGTCAATGCCGTCCACTACCATCAAATTAAAGGCCAAATTGCAACTTCAAATCCATGCAAAAAGAAGACCATTCAATTTGACCACTTAATTTCATAATAGCTATTTTTCCCACTTACTCAATTTAGTCCTTTCACTTAAATTAATCACCCAAACACACAAATTAATCTACAATATTTTAACACATGCTTAACCACATAACATAGATATCAAATTAATAATTAATATATTTTTCTATCTCGAATTCGTGGTCTCGAAACTACCGTTCCGATTATGGTCGTAATTGGGCTGTTACAAGTTAAAGGCAAGTCTGAACAAGATTGAGGAAATGAAGGGTAAGATCGAAGATTTAGAATCGGCACTGCATAGCTGTGAACTTCGGATTGAGCTACTTGAAACAAGAGAAGAGCATTGGAAGGAAGAGCTTCACCATTCTCATGATCAAGTTAGAAGTCGGGATTACCTCATGGGTGAAGCGATAGTCCAGATTCGAGAGGTAGCTGATCATCTGCAGACTTTAGCATCACAGGCTGATACGTTGAGCATGAAGTATGAGTTGCGGTCTGATCATAGTCAAGAGCTGGTCTCTTTGCTTGAGAAAATTAAGACTTTAGGACTTAGGGCGAAAGCTTATTTGTAGTCTATTTTATGTAAAGGATTTTGTTTTCTAATAAAGTTTTCTAAAATGAAGTTGAATCAGAATCGATGCCTCTTTGCATTCATGCATTTGCATTACATCATATCATTTGCATTTAAGTCTATAAAGAGAGTCTAATTAGTTAAATTATAACAGAGAGAGAAGGAGTGAGAGAGAAAAAGGGAAGGAAATCTGGAAGCTGAACACCCTTACGGTACATGTGCTAAATCCAAGAAAATGGACCAAAGGATGGAACAATTCCAAAAAGATATGCAAGACCAGATGCAAGAGCAAATGGCAAAACTCCAACAAGAGATGAGGGACCAGATGTTGGAGGCACAGAGGAACATGATGGCCCAAATGGCCCAGATGATGAGTGGGATGATGGAAAAAGGAAAGAGTCCCATGGCCATCACTGGAGAAGAGAACGAAGGCAATCCCCCGGATTTTACCCTACCACATGCGCCAGCACAGCCTGAAGAGTATCCCCAGAGGCCATCTGTCACAATTAGGCCTCAACAAGGGCAGGTGGATACTAGACCGCCCATGAATTTCCAATTTGGCTATGGATCTAATCCAGGAGATAACCCAGCCAATCCTGTCATCCCTGACCTAGACATAGCAGAGAAAGAGGGGATCAGAACTGAATCTGTAAGACAATTGGAGGATCGCTGTAGATGGTTGGAGAAAAAATTTAAGGCTTAGGAAAATACCGACCATCACCATGGAATTGACACCAAAGACTTGAGTTTGGTCCCGGATCTGGTACTTCCTCATAAATTCAAGATGCCAGAATTTAAAAAATACAATGGGACTAGTTGCCCTGAGGCCCACATCACTATGTTCTGTAGACGCATGATGGGCTATATGAACAATGATCAACTTTTGATTCATTGTTTTCAAGATAGTTTGACGGGAGCAGCGTCTAGATGGTACAATCAACTTAGTCGCGCTAATATTGGCTCTTAAAGAGACTTGGCCCAAGCCTTTATGAGGCAGTACAATCATGTCACAAACATGACGCCTGACCGAATCATGTTGCAAAACATGGAAAAGAAATCAAATGAAAGCTTCAGGCAATATGCGCAAAGATGGAGGGAAGTTGCCATGCAGGTTCAACAACCTCTCTTAGAGAAGGAAACCACCATTTTGTTTATCAACACTCTAAAGGCACCTTTTATCACCCATATGATAGGAAGCACCACTAAAAGCTTCGCGGATATAGTCATGGCGGGTGAAATGATCGAAAATGCCATAAGGGGTGGCAAAATCGAAGCAGGAGAAACCACTAGGAGATCTGCTCCTAGGAAAAAAGATAATGAGGTGAACAATACGAGTACGTACAACAAAGGGTACTCAAAGGCAGTTACTGTTAGTCAGCCGAAAGTAGTCACTGCCAGGCAACAAGGGTCGACAAGACAAGAATCGGATCCCAGACAAAATGCTGAAAAGATCCAATTTACGCCAATCCCAATGACGTATAAGGAGCTGTATCATATTTTATTAGAAGCACGCGTAGTGCCCCGTACTATCTGCAGCCGTTGCAACCCCCATATCCTAAATGGTATGACTCAAACGCACAATGTGATTACCATGCAGGAATAACGGGGCATTCTATAGAAAACTGTACTGCCTTCAAAAAGGTAGTTGAGAGGCTTCTTAAATTGGGAGTTGTCAAGCTTGATGATACACCTAGTGTGGAGAACCCATTACCCAATCATGGAGACAAGGGGGTAAATGCGATTGGGGAAGATCTCGTAAGAAGGACCAAGGGGGATATCTCGGAGGTGAAGACCCCATTGAGAATAATCTGGAGGGAAATGGTAAAAAGGGGACTGATAAAATCAAGTCTCGAAGAAAGAAGTGAAGAACCAAGGAACTACTGTGAGTTCCACAAAACTGAATGACATGAGATACAAGATTGTGCTGAGTTTAGGGCATTGGTACAGAACCTTATGGATAATAGGGAACTGGAGTTTTACGAAGAAGGCTCAGATGGAGGACACATACATGCAACCGAAGGAGAGTTGACAAGTCAAAAAGTCAATTATCCAAGGGTCATTATTTCCCGACCGAGGAATGCAGAGGGCGGAGCACAAATCGCGCCTAAGGTGGTAATTCAGAGACTTGTGTCCTTTCCTTACAAGGATAACAAAATGGTACCATAGACTTGCAATTGTAACGTAACGACACCGGGAGTAGAAATCTCAGCAAGCACTTCTAAGGAGATCCAAAGAGAGGGATTCTATACATGAAATGGGAGGCGTTACGACTCGGTAAACGTCAGAACGGAACCAGCAAAGTCAAAGGATGTGCCCGTTGAGCTAGAGAAAGAACTTGATACCCTTATCAACGTACCTGTGAAGGAAGAAGAGGCTAAAGAATTTTTAAAATTCCTAAAGTACAGTGAATACAGTGTGGTAAAGCAGTTGCGCAAACAACCGGCTCGTATTCCGGTGCTAGCCTTACTTTTATGTTTGGATGTTCATCGTAAGGCTTTGATGAAGGTGCTGAACGAGACTTATGTTACTAAGGACATATCTGTCAATAAGCTTGATTGATTAGTTAGTAACATAAGTGCTGATAACTTTATTTCCTTCAGCGATGATAAAATTCCACCTGGGGGTATGAGATCAACCAAGGCTCTGCACATAACTACTCGTTGCAAGGGATATACTCTACTGAGCGTGTTGATCGACAATGGATCAGCCTTGAATGTCCTACCATTGTCGACACTAAAGAGGTTGCCAATAGATAGTTTCACATGAAGAGGCGTGTCGAACATAGAAAGAGCGTTTGTGATGCATCGAAAGAAAGGTGATGGGGAGAATCGACATACCATTGCAGATTGGGCCAAATACGTATGAGGTGGACTTTCTGGTGATGGATATAAAACCTTCATACAATTGCTTGCTGGGAAGACCCTGGATTCATTCATTCAGCAGGGGCAGTACCCTCATCCCTTCATAAAAAATTAAAACTGGTGACGGATGGTCGACTGATCACTGTAAACGCGGAGGAGGACATCATAGCGACTTTTACTAATGACGCGCTGTATGTGGAGACAAATGAGGAGGCCATTGAGTGTTCTTTCCGATCTTTGAAATTCGTAAATGCAACATTCATTTCAGAAGGGAATGAAGTTCCAGTGCCCAAGCTATCCAAGACCACGAAGATGGGTCTACAAATGATGGTAGGGAAATGAGCCTTACCAGGAAAAGGACTGGGCCGCAATCTCCAATGAGAAGTCCAAGTGCCGTTGCTGAAAGAGAAAAGAGACCGTTTTGGCTTGGGTTTCAAGCCAGATGGTAAACAAAAGAGGAAGGAAATAGAGAAAAAGTAGGAGAGAAGAAGGGCACGTCTGAACGGAGAAGAAATCCTGTGGGAACCGATGACATTCCCCCACATCTCTCAGACCTTTGTATCTGGAGGGATAATTCACCCTGAGAGAGGGTTAGTGGAAAGTCCTCATATCAATGCCATACATGAAGAAGGAGGTGAACAAAGAAACCTGTTGGGCATTCGCCCTTATGAACTTGGAAGTGTTTTTGACAATTGGACTGTAGAGGAACTTCCTGTAGTTTTTAGAGATTATACAGAGTAATATTCAAAACGCTCTTGTTGTTTTTAGCCTAGGAACAATAAGATTTCTTTTGTGAAATGGGCTCATGTTCAGAAGTTGTTATTTCAATAAAATACATTTTGATAATTAACTTGAGCAAATATTCTTTCATTCTTTTGACTTTCTAATTTCATTCCAAATTTTATACTTTTCATTCATATCATGTGAATAGTTGCCCCTGAATTTATTTGTTCTTTGTACATTCTTTGGTACCCATCACAGGTCCCTAGATATCAATGACATGAGCAACGATAATACAGATTCAGAAGTCCACTTTGAGCAGGACATGTGTTTAGAAGAATCTCAGGATTTTGAAGATGACCGAGATTGTGATTTATCTCCAGATCTGCTAAGAGTGGTAAAGCAAGAAGAGAAACAAATTTTACCGCATAAAGAGGAGATAGAGAACATAGCCTTGGAAGAATGAAAGGTTGTGAAAATTGGGACGCGCATAGCCAAAGAGACGAAGAAAGATCTTGTTGAGTTGCTACGGGAATTCAAGGACGTCTTTGCATGGTCCTACCAAGATATGCCTGGGCTAAGTACTGATATTGTGGTGCATTGCCTTCCCATAAGAGAAGAATGTAAGCCGGTTCAGCAAAAGCTACGAAGGATGAGGCCCGATGTAGTGTTGAAAATAAAAGAAGAGGTCCGTAAAGCAGCTTTGATCTTTGGTTTTTACAAGTGGTCAAGTACTCAGTGGGTGGCCAATATTGTTCCTGTCCCTAAGAAGGACAGAAAGGTCCGGATGTGTGTGGACTATAGGGACTTAAATAAAGCTAGCTCAAAAGACAATTTCCCTTTGCCGCATATCGATACATTGGTGGATAATACGGCAGGATTTTTATTGTTTTCCTTCATGGATGGATTTTCAGGATACAATCAGATCAAGATGCACCCTGAAGATATGGAGAAAACTACTTTCATAACATTGTGGGGTACCTTCTGTTATAAGGTAATGCCATTTGGATTAAAGAATACTGGGGCAACATATCAAAGGGCCATGGTAACATTGTTCCACGATATGATGCACCAAGAGATTGAGGTATATGTTGATGATATGATTGCCAAATCTCGAACAGAAAAAGAACACATTGAAGTTTTGAAGAAGTTGTTTTTGAGGTTGAGAAAATTTCAGTTGAAAGCTCAACCCGGCAAAGTGTACTTTCGGAGCTCGGTCAGGAAAATTATTAGGTTTCGTGGTCAGCCAGAGAGGAATTGAAGTTGACTCAAGTAAAGTCAAAGTTATACAAGAATTGCCTCCACCACGCACTCAGAAAGAAGTTCGAGGTTTTCTTGGAAGGTTAAATTACATTGCTCGGTTTATCTCACAATTAACCGAGAAATATGATACCATATTTCGTCTTCTCAAGAAACACAATCAGGGTGTATGAGACGATGAATGCCAGAGAGCTTTTGACAAAGTCAAGCGATTAAGACATCAAATGCACCAGTACTATCTCCGCCTAATCCAGATAGACCGTTGATACTATATTTGTCAGTGTTCAATAACTCCATGGGATGTGTGCTTGGTCAACACGATGAGTCAGGAAGAAAAGAAAAGGCGATATACTATCTTAGTAAAAAGTTCACTGATTGTGAAATGAGATATTCGTCGATTGAGAAATTGTGTTGTGCCTTGATTTGGACAACTAGGAGGTTGAGGCAGTACATGCTATATCATACTACTTGGTTAATTTCGAAGCTTGATCCGTTAAAGCATATGATGGAATCCACTGCTTTGAATGGGAGGATGGCTAGGTGGCAGATTTTGCTGTCTGAGTTCGATATAGTCTATGTGACCCAAAAGGCTATAAAAGGGAGGCGCGATGTGGCAATTTTTGGCTAGCGAGCTTTGGAGGACTATGAACCTTTGAGCTTTGATTTCCCAAATGAAGAGCTGATGTATGTGGCAAATACCGAAGAATGTCCGTGGAGGCTAAACTTTAATGGAGCGTCGAATGCTATGGAAAATGGAATTGGGGCAATCTTGGTGTCCCCTAGTGGTGATCATTATCCATTTACATGCAAATTGGATTTTGATTGCACAAACAACATGGCAGAGTATGAAGCATGCATCATGGGCATTCGAGCAGCTATAGAGCGTAAAATTAGAGTGTTAGAAGTATATGGAGATTCTGCACTAGTGATTTATCAGCTCAAGGGTGAATGGGAGACGAGAGATTCCAAACTGATTGATTATCGGAAAATAGTTCTGGGACTGATTGAGGAATTTGATGACATTACCTTCAATTATCTTCCACGTGATGAAAACCAGATGGCAGATGCTTTGGCGACCCTGGCTTCTATGATCAAATTAAACAGACCAGAGGAAATGAGACCTATTCAAATGAGTATCCTTGAAGTACCAGCACATTGTTATAATGTGGAAGAGGAGGAAAAAGATGATCACCCTTGGTATCAAGATATATTACGATACGTAAAAAATCGTGAATACCCGGAGCATGCAACTGAGAATGAGAAAAGAACATTAAGAAGATTGGCCTCTGACTATATTTTAGATGGGGATATCTTGTACAAAAAGAGAAAAGATCAAGTACTATTGAGATGTGTTGATGCTGTTGAAGCTAAGCAAATCCTTGAAGAAGTTCATGAGGGCGTTTGTGGAACACATGCTAATGGATTCACAATGGCCAGACAGATAATTAGATTTGGGTATTACTGGTCCACCATGGAAGGTGATTGTATTAACTATGCTAAGAGATGTCATAAATGCCAGATTTACGGAGATAAAATTCATGTTCCTCCGTCACCTTTGCATGTTATGACTTCTCCATGGTCTTTTTCCATGTGGGGCATGGATGTTATTGGACCAATCTCACCGAAAGCTTCGAATGGGCATCGGTTCATCTTCGTAGTAATTGACTACTTCACGAAATGGGTAGAAGCCACTTCATACGCTAACGTTACTAAGTCAGCAGTTAGTCGGTTCTTGAAGAAGGAGATTATTTGCCGATATGGAATGCCTGAGAGGATCATATATCGGACACGCTACTGAACTTGAATAACAGCTCAATAGCAGAAATTTGTAGCCAATTTGGGATCAAACACCACAATTCGTCTCCATACCGTCCAAAAATGAATGGGGCAGTGGAAGCGGCTAACAAAAACATCAAGAAGATAGTGGGGAAGATGACTAAGACTTATAAGGATTAGTATGAGAAACTACCGTTTGCGCTCTATACTTATCGAACGTCCGTCAGAACCTCTACTGGGGCAACGCCTTTCTCATTGGTTTATGGGATGGAGGCAGTTCTGCCGATTGAAGTGGAAATATCTTCTCTTCGGGTTTTATCAAAAATAAAGCTGGATGAAGCTGAATGGATTCAAGCTCGGTATGATCAGTTGAACTTAATTGAAGAAAAGAGGCTAAGGGCTATTCGTCATGGTCAGATGTACCAAAAACGAATGATGCAAGCCTACAATAAGAAAGTTCGCCCAAGAGAGTTCCAAGAGGGGGAGCTGGTACTGAAAAAGATCCTTCCGATACAAAAGGATTTTAGAGGAAAATGGATGCCGAATTGGGAAGGACCATATGTGGTGAAAAAGGCTTTCTCTGGAGGAGCACTAATCTTGACTGAAATGGATGGGAAAAGTTTACCCAATCCTGTGAATTCTGACTCAGTCAAAAGGTATTTTGCGTGAAAAGGAGAAGAGGCCAAAGTGAAAACCCGCAAAGGGCGCTTTGAGTTTCAAAAAAAAAAGGGAGAGGCCAAGGCGAAAACCCGCAAAGGGCGCCTTGAGACCAAATGGGTTTTGAGTTGAAAACCCGAAAAGGGTGGCTCAAATTCTGAATGGACATACAATCATCTTGCTACACTTGAATCACCAACGAAATGAAGAATGTTGCATATCGGGGCATCAACAAAATACTTTGGGTCTTCTAAACACATGTTGAATTCAAGGCAGTCTTCATAAAGTTTGTATATAGAAGCTCAATCGGCGATATCTAGGGCATCTGATTTTTGTTCTCTTCATTTTATTATCTTGGGATTCTTTTTCTTCCCAAAGATATGTCCTCAGTTAATTTCCTTTGTATTTTTGATAATTTATTCAATTTTAAACTCCTTTTAAGATCAATTTACTTGTTTCCCATTATTCATAATTGTGTTGCATTGAAATAATGATTGACGAACTAATAATTTCAAAAAGAAGTTTTACATATTACTTTGGAAATTTCTAGATAAGACAAGGAGCCAAAATAGGACAATTGTTTAGAATTTCCATGAGCATAGAAACATTTGAGAAAGAAAAGTCTAGATAGAGACTATTTCTTTGAATTCTTTGTCCAATTGATGAGTGGATGTGATGTCATCAGATCATAACATTTGGGGTGATGATGAATTAAGAAACCCTGAGTTGTGGTGGAATGGGTTGAATTCGAAATAAACCCTATATCCTGAAAATTTGCGGAGGGGTCGGATAGAAAGAGTTTCGACCCTCATTATGGTAAGATGGTACAAGCCTTATGTTCTCAAGATCCAAGAGAAGTTGACTCTGAAATTACATTAGGGCAAGCTCGTTGAGCAGAACATGATTGATGAACAAAGATGAAGAACAAATGAGTGATAACACCTAGAGTAGGAATCATACTCATAACATTTTTGCATCATAACAAATCTCATTAGGAGCATTTGATTCATTCCAATCATTGCATCCTAATCCTTTAAAAAGAATCATTTTCATGACATGTTACATTCGTGTCACTCATAATACATGTAGCTAGAAGCATTTGATTCATTTTGATCATAGCATCCTAGTCATGTGATATAAACATATGGAATCGAGTCTACAGGACATGTCCCTCAGTGGACGGTGTAGCAATACTGATGAATTTACAGATCTCATCTTCCTGAAGTTGTAGGAAGCAGATCGAAAAGAATTTTAGCCTTATCTCCCTGAAGTTGTAGGGAGAAGACTAAATACATAAGATCTCATCTTCCTGAAGTTATAGGAAGCAGATCGAAAAGAATTTCAGCCTTATCTCCCTGAAGTTGTAGGGAGTAGACTGAAGACAGAAGATCTCATCTTCCTGAAGTTGTAGGAAGAGGATCGAAAAGAATTTTAGCCTTATCTCCTGAAGTTGTAGGGAGTAGACTAAAGACACAGAAGATCTCATCTTCCGAGAAGTTGTAGGAAGCGGATCGAAAAGAATTTTAGCCTTATCTCCCCCGAAGTTGTAGGGGCGAGATCAAGACAAAAGATCTCATCTTCCTGAAGTTGTAGGAAGCGGATCGAAAAGAATTTTAGCCTTATCTCCCTGAAGTTGTAGGGAGTAGACTAAAGACAGAAGATCTCATCTTCCTGAAGTTGTAGGAAGCGGATCGAAAAGAATTTTAGCCTTATCTCCCTGAAGTTGTATGGAGTAGACTAAAGACAGAAGATCTCATCTTCCTGAAGTTGTAGGAAGCAGATCGAAAAGAATTTCAGCCTTATCTCCCTGAAGTTGTAGGGAGTAGACTGAATACAGAAGATCTCATCTTCCTGAAGTTGTAGGAAGCGGATCGAAGACACTTTAAATCTTATCTCCCTGAAGTTGTAGGGGAGTAGACTAAAGACAAGAGGATCTGATCTTCCTGAAGTTGCAGGAAGCAGGTCAAAAGCACTTATCTCCCTGAAGTTGCAGCGGAGCAGATTGAAGAAACTAGCTTATCTCCTCGAAAATATAGCCATTTTACAATACAGGGCAAAATGGGTTCATTTATAAATCTTTGCTCTATTCCTCAGTATACGACAATAAGCAAAGAGGAGAGGCAGTGTAATAGCCCATTTATGCCCGGGCTTGTAACAAAAATAACAAAAAATAAAACTGAATAATAAAGAAATAAATAATGTCCATCCACAATACAAGCCCAATCCACCCACTAGCCCGAAGAACTAAAACAACAAACCCAACACTGCACTGCACACCTAAAACCCGTGACCCATTAACCCTGCATCTAAACAAACCGGCCCAAACTAGCACGGCCCAAGAGGGCCCAAAGATTAAACAGATTCGCACCTAGGGTTTCCCGAAACCCTAGGCGCCGCAAAGATGTACCCACCTCTTCGGCGCGCGCGCAGCAGAGCTATCCCAATCGTCACGCCGCAATATCTGGAGCCCAATCGTCGCAGCTGGAGCCCAATCGTCGCGCCACGATCAGCTCCTCGCACCGCCTCAGTCCACAAGCCGCGCCGCCATCAACGCACCTTGTCTTCGCGTCTCACCTGCACAAAAAAGGAAAAAGACGACAGCAAATATGGAAAGAAATAAAAATGAAATCTTTCTTTCCTTTTCTTGTTTCATTCTTCGGGTTATAAAAACCCACAGTACCTTGTAATAGTTTTTTCACGATACGAATAGAGAAAAAACACACAAACACAGAAAAATACTCACAAAATAGGCATACAGAGGATATTCTGAATAAAAAGCTTTGACAACCAAGGTGATTTTTCGTTTTCTATTTCAAAAAAAAAAAAAAAAAAAAGATACACATAAAAATTCAGAGAAATAAAAGACAGAAATTTCAGAGGTGATTCCCGATTTATTTCGTGCAAATCTATTATTCGTGCATTTTCTCTATTTTTTATTGATTTCAACAAATAAAACGAGTTTTATAAAAAGAGGCGAAGTTTTTACCTTGATGCTGCCGTGGACGATGGCGCGTGAGGTGTGTGCACCGGCGCGTGCACCGGCGCGTACGACGACGCTCTACCGGAGTCTTGGCCTCAAGCAGAGGGCTAGAGAGAATTTGAAAGGAAGCTTTCTGATTTTTTTTTTTAAAAAAGGGCATTAGAATGAATTTTTTTTGTTGACATTGACTTATATAGCAGTATAGAAACGACGTCGTTTCTGTTCAATCCCATAAGCATAAAACGACGTCGTTTTAAGACCTGCGACCCGCGTGTTGACCCGAAAACCCGATAAGGATCCACGTGTTTTATTAAAAAGGGTAAATTATCCTTTTGGTCCCTCCGCTATTTTATTAAATTTAATTTCGTCCAATTTAATGTTTTTATTTTTAAATTAGCCCTAGAATTCTGTTTTTTGTTTCAATTTAACCCCTGTTTCATTTTTAATTTATTATTATATATTTTTAGTATTAAATTATTTATTATATTAAATATTCTATATTTTCTTTATTAGTTATATATATATTAATTTATTAATATTATAAAATTCATATAATTATTATTATTTATTATTTCATTTTGTTTAATTATTTTTTTATTATATATTATTTTAGTATTTAAATATATTAGTTAATATATTATATTTTAAAATTTTTGTACATTATATAATATTATATTATATCATATATTATTTTTTAAAACTAAATTTTTTTATATTATTTATATTACATATGTAATTTTTTTCTTTATATCCTTATTTAAAATCATTTTTTTTATTTATACATTGTATGCATTGTTTATATCATATATGTATGTAACTTTTATTTATTTACTTATTTATTATTTAATCTTACATAAAAAATTTCATATTTACTTAATGATTTTCTTTTTCTTTTGATATTTATTGTTTTATGTATATATTTTATTTGCCCATATTTTCTCACTTATTTAGTATGATGGCCATTGTATAATTATTTAAAAAAAAATCATTATTCTATATTATTATTACTTTATCATTTACATAGATATGGAATGTTAGTATGTTATAACTGTTTTTTATATATATTTAAGTTCGATAATGTATGAATGTGATATTGTCACATGGATTATTGTTTAAAATAAAAATATACATTTTTGCAAAATTAATACTTTATCTAAAGGTTTTTTTTAAAAAATAAGGCAATGTTTTGGTATTTAGAAATTCGGAAAATAGTGCCCAATCGTGCTGGGTTTCGATTTCCCGTTTGGCTAAATAACTAAATATCTTTTTAACAAGTTTTGTAAATCGTGAGATGATCTTAGTTACGAGGGTTTAAAAATATCGTGTCCAATCGTCTTTGGATGTGATGTTTATATTCTTTCGGATCGAAGAACTCACAAATTTTAAATCAAATTGCTTGAATTTTTTTATCTAAAGGTTTTTTTTTTAAAATAAGGCAATGTTTTGGTATTTAGAAATTCGGGAAATAGTGCCCAATCGTCTTTGGGTTTCGATTCCCGTTTGGCTAAATAACTAAATATCCTTTTAACAAGTTTTGTAAATCATGAGATGATCTTAGTTACGAGGGTTTAAAAATATCGTGTCCAATCATCTTTGGATTTGATGTTTATATTCTTTCGGATCGAAGAACTCTCAAATTTTAAATCAAAGTTTTTAGAAATCATATTTTTAAATACTTTTAAGTTTCAAATATTTGGACATGATTTTATCGATTAGGTACCAATTTTTGGGCGTTATGAGGGTGCTAACCCTTCCTCATACGTGAATCGACTCCCGAACTGTTTTACGGTTTTTCGTAGACCAAAATTAAATGTTTTAAATAAAACGTTTTACAAGGTGATCCAATCACACCTAAGTAAAAAGGGATTGGTGGCGACTCCCATTTTCGTTTTTAAAAGTCGACCCCATTTTCTAAAACTTAAAAAATAGTTTCGACAGCTACTATGGCTTGGCACTGTGAAATTGTGCAAACAAATTAACAAATAACATTAAGGATTTGTTTACGCAGTTTGGTTTTCTTACATTTACAGAGCCTAGCTTAGTGAGAAATTTTACTCTCTTTAGTCAACAATACAACAAGTGATTCACACTTTATCACTCTCTGAGTATAGAGACCTCACCCTTGTACTTAAAAGATTAGAACTCTCATCTCTAAATTCTCCCCCTGAGAACTTGGGCAGTAAACACTTTCAACAATGTTTACAATACAACCTTTGCAATCTCTCACAAAAATAAGTTCTCAATGAACAGATTCAAGTGCTCTCAATAAGTTCTCTTACAAAACCTAGATAAGCTCTCAATGTAACGACTCGATAGTCAGGGGTGTCGAAAAGTGCATTTTCGGGACTCCATTCCCGTAAATCGGACTCGTAAATATTTATTAAAAATATTTAGGAAGCTAGTTGTGTAGTTAATTAGGTTTCGGTTAAGTGAATTTGCATGAATTAAGAGTTATTATAGTATAAGGACTAAATTGCATATAGGATGGAAGTTGACTTGTAGATTAAAAATTAATTAAAAGGGCCAATGTAGTAATTATACCTATGTTATAATAATTAAAGTTAAAATATGTTATCTTAATAATTAAGTAAATGTATATATATTATATAATAATAATAGTTAGTGTAATAATAATAAAAAAATAAAGGAAGAGAACATACAAATTAGAAAGAAAAGAAAGAAAAAGAAAAAGAGAAAGAATAAAGGAGAAAGGCGCACGGCCTAGGGATTTCTAGGGTCCAAAGTTCAATTGGTTAGTCAATTTAGTCCATTTTCTTGTAATTTTTATGTTTTTGGAATCCCGATACCTAGAGTTACCCGACCCATGTTGAAATTTTAGCATTGATTAAGTTTTTAAATGTTGTTAATGTTGAATAGTTTTAGTATTAGGGATTAAATTGATAGATTTGTAAGCTAGAAATGGAAAAGGATTAAATTGTAGAACAAATTGTAAATTTTGAGTAATAGGGACTAAATTGTAAAAAATTCAAAATTTAGGGGTGTTACACTCAATAAGTGAATATAAAGTAACTCCATGAAAATAACTATTACAATAAAATAATCAAACCACAATCAATCGAAGCTTTGATTTCCAAAACAGCTACATAGTCTTCATTGATCCTCTATGTTTTAAGGGATTATTTGATTCAGTCGAATCCAATCCA
Organism: Gossypium sturtianum; assembly: GCA_025698515.1. Taxonomy (NCBI): domain Eukaryota; kingdom Viridiplantae; phylum Streptophyta; class Magnoliopsida; order Malvales; family Malvaceae; genus Gossypium; species Gossypium sturtianum. Next base: position 159,578,622 of record CM046955.1, on the reverse strand, counting down.
ATCTTCAAATGTCAATGATTGGTTATTCATAAATGGACCAAAATATCTTCAATACAACAACACATAACTAGGTCCAAAGATTTTCATCATTAAATTGCTAAACCAAATGAAGAACATATTAAAACTACCTTAGTGGTAGTCTGCAATTGGCATTGTCGAGTGCCACTCAACAACTATCAGTTCATATTACCTCAACAATCTCCCCATTTAGCAATTTGTTGAATAAAATCAAACAATATATGAAGCTAAACATAACTGTCACCAATAACTCCCCCTCAACACAAATCTCACTATACTTAACTTGGTACATAATATTGTAATTTTAACTAGGAGTGAACAAAACTCGATTGGATTCGAAAAAATCGAATTTTTTTTTTATAATTTTGAGTTATCCGAATTATTCGAGTCAACTCGAATAAGTAATTTGAATTTCAAGTTCGAATTGAGTTGAATTTTACAATCCGAATAACTCAAATAATTTGAATAACATATTGGTATAAATACCCTTTTGATAACATAGTTTGAAAACGAGCAAATTAGTCTCTCTCTCAACAAATATTACAAAAAAATTTAAAATAATTTTTAAAATTCAAAATATTTATAAAAATTTCAAAAAAAATCTAAAAAATATATAAAGAAATTTAAAAATTTTCTAGAATAATAATTTTGGGGATCTAAATAAGTTACTTAATATTCAAGTTTATTTTATGTGTTCTAACATGAAGTTGGTTATACTGTAACAAGATTTTAATTTGACATGTTTAATTTTTTAATTTAATTTGGTTTGACTCGACTTGAATTTTATTTCACTCGACTTGATTCAAAAAATTTCAAATCGAGTTCGGATGATAAAATAGGATTCGTCAACTTGATTAACTCGAAATTTTTTCGCTCGATTCGACCGAATGCTCACTCCTAATTTTAACTATCAATGTTATGTCTAAAATTCACACCAACAATCAAAATACAAAATTATAACTAAGCATCAAAGTAAACAACACCATAGCATAATATCATAGTTCCAAAACAATTTAGCGATGCCGCAGCATCATCAGTATCATTACAATTTAGCGATGCCACAGCATCATCAGTATCATTATCTCAATTATACAGACCAGATCAAATACAAAGAGTAAGGGCTTACGAAACGAATGGGTGAACAAAGAAAAAAAAAACAGAGAAAAGCAGCATCTAGAGACTTCTGGCATCGCCAACCATCCACCAACCGAGAGCTGCAGCAAAACTCTCATCAGACGTGGACCACCAGCGTTGAGACACCCCACTAGACCCTCTTCAACAAAAGTTTGCTCGGGAGAAGAGAAAAGAGCCATGAAAGCTCAGACAAGGTGCCCAAAAGGGGTTATTAAGTCGGGAGAATAGCATAAAAAATTATAAGAACTAAGAGATGGATAACCAACCACTGGCGGCGTGTGATTGGCCATCAAGGCTGATGTAGTCTTTTTTTATACCTTTTCCTTTCTATTAACTCTTTTAAGCTTAACAACTTATTATGGCTTATAAACAAAAGGTAAAATGATTTATCTAAATTATGTAAAATAAGTTGTTTTGAAATACTTTCTTATTTCTAGTAGGAGATTAATGTATCTAACATTTATAGAGGTGATAAAGGTTTTCAATATTACACATTTATATACTTTCCACATCATGTATTCATATAACATATACAAATCATATCCTTGTATTTGAAGTACATTTTAATAATAATTCGTCTCGAGTTCAGACTATTTCATGTCGGAACTTTGCCCATTATATCAATCGAAATGTTGATGGTTACACGGGTAGTACGATCGAGGTATACAAATATATAATCATAGATGAACATATTCATCAAACGAATTTCATGTTCATATAGCATTATCTCATATTTCCATATATAATGTATTATCATTTTCATGTATTTCAGGCAGATACGTGTAATAATTCATTTTGTGTTCATATTTTCTCATGTTGATGGATACATAGGTAGTACACTCGAAGTGTACAAATTAGAAATCCGTCAATTCATATTCAAGAGTGCTCTTTAAAGCACATAATTCGGAAATCCTCTCTCGAGCCATATAACAAGAAGCTCACAAAGAGCCATTAATCAGGGAGCTCACAAAGAGCCTATCAGAAAGCTTATCCGGGCTATATAACAGGAAGCTCATAAGAGCCATAATCAGGAAATTCATAAAGAACTTTTAATCAGGAAGCTCACGAAGAGCCTTTAATTAGGAGCTCCGGATAGCCATATATCGGGAATTTCAAGCGAGCCATATCAGGACACTCACAAAGAGCTGCGTTTGTGTCCGTAATATATGCAGGATCACAACCGATCATATAACAGGACGCTCACAAAGAATTGCGGTAGTCCGCAACACATGCAAGATCACTACCGATCAGGATGCTTGCAGGAACCATATAACGGGAAGCTCGAGAGGGATTATAACGGGACGCTCTTTCGAGCTGTGGTGTGTCCGCAACACATGCAGGACCACAACCAATTAGGAAATCCTGTATCTATCGAATTCCATTATTCAAACGAGATTTAATATTTATCGGGTTTTGTCGGATATGTAACCAATTTCATATATTTGGCATTTATACAATTCACATGCACAACATTTAATTCAAGCATATAAATATACAAAATTTAGTTACATGAACTTACCTCGACAAATGTTCGTGTACGTAGAATCTACTAATCCGACATTTTCTCTTTTCCTCGTTCTAACTCCAAATTTGGTCTATCCAAAATCTATATGAATGAATTTAAGATTAATTCATGTTCATTTCAATTCAATTCACATCTTATGAAAAATTACCATTTTGCCCCTAAACTTTTAATTAATGACGATTTCGTCCCTAGGCTCGAAAAATGAAATTCATGTAATTTAATCCTTATTCCAAGCCTAGCCAATTTTTACATGTAAAATTTACAGCCCATGTATTTCATAAAATTTAGAATTTTTCCATGAATTTTACATCTTTTCAATTTAGTCCCTAAATCATAATTTCATCAAAATTCCCTTTACAAAAGTTGTTTATCTATTAACAACCTTTCATTTTTTACCATAAAACTTCATAATTCATCTATGTTCATCCATGAAAAAACCCTAGTACCTTGATAACTTTGCAAATTAATCCCCGAGATAGCTAGATTAAGCTATTACGATCTCGGAAATATAAAAATCATTAAAAACGGGACAAAAAAAAACATACCTAATTGATCAAAGTAAGCTTGCTTGAGCTACTTTCTCTTAGCTAGGGTTTCCATGGAAATAATTTGGGAAAGATGATGAAAAAGATGATATTTTCATTATTTAATTAATTATCATCTTTTATTTTTTTCACTTTCCAATTTCATCCTTTTCTTTATTTTATTTTCCATGGATGAATCATCATCCTTAACCACTAAGCATTTTTAAATGGCCTATTTACCATATAAGGACCTCTACTTTAAAGTTCTATAGCTATTTAATCCCTTTAGCTATTAGAACTCAACTTTTGCACTTTGTGCAATTTGGTCCTTTATCAAATTAAACATGTAATCGGTAAAATTTATTTACAAAATTTTTATACGACATTACTATCATACTATAGACCATAAAATAATATAAAAATAATTATTTTTCTGAAATCAGATTTGTGGTCCCGAAACCACTGTTTCGATTTTACTGAAAACGGGCTGTTACAAACAATCAAAATACAAAATTATAACTAAGCATCAAAGTAAACAACACCATAGCATAATATCATAGTTCCAAAACAATTTAGCGATGCCACAGCATTATCAGTATCATTATCTCAATTATACAAACCAGATCAAATACAAAGAGCAAGGGCTTACGAAACGAAGGGGCGAACAAAGAAAAAAAACAGAGAAAAGCAGCATATAGAGACTTTTGGCATCGCCCACCAACCAAGAGCTGCAGCAAAACTCTCATCAGACGTGGACCACCAGCATTGAAACACCCCACTAGACCCTATTCAACAAAAGTTTGCTCGGGAGAAGAGAAAAGGGCCATGAAAGCTCAGACAAGGTCCCCAAAAGGGGTTATTAAGTCGAGAGAATAGCATAAAAAAGATATAAGAACTAAGAGATGGGTAACCAACCACTGGTGGCGTGTGATTGGCCGTCAAGGCTGATGTAGTCTTTTTTTTTATACCTTTTCCTTTCTATTAACTCTTTTAAGCTTAACAACTTATTATGGTTTATAAACAAAAGGTAAAATGATTTATCTAAAATATGTAAAATAAGTTGTTTTGAAATACTTTCTTATTTCTAGTAGGAGATTACTGCATAGAGGTGATAAAGGTTTTCAATATTACACATTCATAATAGAATGAGATGAGTGATGATACAGGACATACCAACTATAATAATAACGTACCTCCAATCCACTTCATTTCTATCCTTACATCTAGTAAATAATTTGCACAATTGTAAAGCAATTTTTTTTAGAATAAACAATAACATGTTGATAATACTTATTAGAATTTTTTACATTAAGAAAAAATAATTGCTTGTTCTCTTTATAATAATTACATAAATTAATTAATGAAGCAGCTAGAGTAAAGGTAATAAAATCTAAAACCACTAGTTTGGGTTAAAAAGGTAATAAAATCTAAAACCACTAGTTTGGGTTAAAGTGTATTTCAAAGTTAAAGAAATTGCTTAGAGAAGAGGAAAGGGATAAAATCAAATCCAACACCACCACATGCAAAAGTTCACTAATTCAAGTGACTTTTCTTTAGTTCACACCCAATTAAAATAATACCTATTGATATATTTAAAGCACTTAGACTCAGACTCTTCAAAGATTCTTACTTCATCTCCCCTATTTATAAACTTTTTGCTGCTTATAACAATATTAATTCTACAAGGTTCAAAAGTTTTTTATTTAAAAAGGAAAAAAAAAAAACATGTCATCATATTAATCTACATATTAAAAGTTTATATCATATTTTAAATTATAAAAATATATATAACCAAATTTATTCAGAATAAAAGTACTTTTTCTCTGTTAAAATGATAAAAGGAAAAGGTCCTTTATTTATTTACGAATTACCCTAAAAAAAAGCTTTGCTTCCGAAGAATAAAAAAATCGAATTTTTTTAGTCCACTGTGTCATATCTTAAAGAACCAGGCAAGTTCCGACACGTGTCCACACATTTTTAATTGAAATCCTTTGTCCTAGGATAAGATTCTCTTATCTCAGATTACCAAAATTAGAATTTGACCACTCATTATAGCCTAAATGAAATTTTTCAACAAATTAATAGCATCCATTTAACTTTAATATCATATCACTGTATGCTAAACATTATCTTGAATCGGCTTTGTCTATGTCTATGTCTATTTCTTTTCATTTATATATGCTAAAAAAAGAATAATCTACTATGTTAGTGCTTTGTTGATAAGATTTACGAGGGCCAAAACACAATTTATATATTGATGGATAATGATAAGTTGGATAACTATTATTAGTATATTATCACATTTACATATTCTTGATATCAATAAGTGGAATCTCAACTTTTTTAACTCATTTTTATATTAATCTATGCTTATCGTATTTAAAATTAAATATAAAACTAATTGATTGAATCTTAATCTTTTTGGTGTCGACATTATTAATAATATAAAAATATATAAACTTCAAAAATTATTTTTTAAAATTAAATAATTGTAGCAATTACGATGAATAACGTGTATATACAAATATGTTAAAATATATTATTAACGTATCAAATGTCACACATGAAAAACAATATCAAAATGATATTAACATAATGATCACAAATGTAGAAAAATATATGTAACATGTCAAAATCAACAAATTATTTTATTATAAATTATTAAAAATATGATCACAAAGGTGCTTTCAAATTCTCTATCAATTGAAGTTGGGATAACTTTTAACATAACAATTTATGCTTTAAAGTGTTTTAAGTCTCACTTACATAAACCAATTGGGATTATTGGATAAATCTAACTTAGAGGCCATCTTTGAAATTCTATCACGTGACCCATAACTGTCATAACCCCTTATCTATGGCTTTCCTCATTCATTTCTCCTTATGAAATGAAATTCAATGCATGTTATCTTCAATTTCCGAACACAAAAGCAAGCATCAACTATCTAAATATCCTTCAAAATTCCCAAAACTCCCCTCCAATTTAAAATACAATAAGAGATTACCCTTCCAACAACTATGAATTCGGACAACTTCTTTGATTGAATATTTCCATCTTTTAAATGGATTTCCATAATACCATTGCAAATTTTAACAAGAATGGACAAATCATTAACCTAGCGACTAAAAATGACGGAAATAATATTTCTATCCCTTTACTTAAAAGAAAACCACAAAAAAAAAAAAGAGTAAAAAAAACCCTTCTAAACAGATTATTCAATATGACTCGTTGAAGAAAACTTAATCCTAAATTGACTTGGACTCAAGAAAAGAAAATGCCTACAAGAGATCAAACCCAAACTTAAAGACAAAAAAATTTTTCATGACGAAAGAGTTCCCGACGAACAAGTAATTAATAATGATTTAGAGCAAATCAATTAAATAATTCCAAATTCTGATGCTTATTTTTCTATGACTTTTTGGAAGAATAAAACTGATAGGAAATTATAACTTTAGATATAAAAAAAACCAATGGATTTTTTTCTTCAAGATTGTATTCCCAAAAAATAGTTAAATCAATGTGAGAAGTGAAATTTAAGTTTAAAATAGTATTTCCTCTGGAATCTATATATTTTTATTAAGTTTAACAATATATATATATATATAGTTAAATATTTTAAGAAAGTTTTAATTTATTAGGGGGATGTGTGGTATTAGTATTAGTCGTGAAATTTGGAAATGGATACTAAATGAGGTATATTTTTATTGTTAAAAACATGCAGATTTTTCTATGTAAATTTAATTTAATGGGATTGAAATAAATAGGAAAAGAAATGGAAAAATCCGGAACAACAGGAACACGCGCAAACACGAAGACCCAAAAAAAGAAAACGAAGGACGTTATTTTCCACTAAAGGGGTGAAGCCGTCATTTTATCCATATCCAATGAACGATCCACCGTGATCCTCTAATCCTGAAACCATGATCTAAATCTCAAAATTCCTAAATCACCCTTCACCTCATTTCTTCCCCATTTTATACTCCTCCCTCCTTAATCTCACTTCATTTTCATGCAACCTCCCCTCCTTTCTTTCTAACAAAACCTTTCTCTCTCTTGTTATTTTGTATTAATCTGTTCTTGGTTTTCTTTTTCAATTATATTGATAAATAGATAAAAACCGATCACCTTTTGTTGTTGTTGTTGTTGTTGTTGCTGTTTTTTCTTTGATTTTGGTTTGGCTCGTGGGAGTCATGACTCGGCGATGCTCGCATTGTAGCAACAACGGCCACAACTCCCGCACCTGTCCCACGCGCGGTGGCGGTGGCGTTGGCTGCGGAGGAGTGAAACTATTCGGCGTTCGTTTGACGGACGGGTCGATAATCAAGAAGAGTGCGAGTATGGGAAATTTGTCGTCAGCGCACTACCATAGCTCGTCATCAGCGGCCGCTTCGCCTAATCCAGACTCTCCTTCTTCGGATCACGTCCGTGACTCGAACCACGTGCCCGACGGGTACCTCTCTGATGAGCCCACCGCACACACCTCATCTAACCCTCGCGGAGAGAGAAAGAAAGGTGATTACTCTAAAACGCCATGTTTTGAGCTTGTTATTGTTTATTTTAAGGCTGTTTATTTGGATTTCGATGAAGTTTATTTTGGTTGTTTAATTACTTAATCTCTTTGCTATCAGTAAGCGAGAACTTAAGAGTCTGTTAACCTTCAGCGATTTTTTTTCTTTTAAGATTTAGTTTAAATTAAATGAAAATTTATTATTTAATCTTCGTACTTAATACTCCACCAATCTTAACTTTCTGTATTTATAATAATCTTTTAGGAATTGCTTTATTTGTATAACTTAACCCTTCAACAAGCGTGGGTAGCCTTTCTTTTACTGGCAATTTATTTATTTCTCAAAATATATATGGTATATTAAATTGTTGAGTTTTAGTGAAAATTTTGTCCAAGAATATTTTGTCCAAGAAAATTTTACTACCCAAATTTCCATTTCTATTTGGGGTTTTAGAGAACTTTTTGGAGTTCAGTAGTATAAGGAAATGGTTTTCTTTTGTTTATTCTTTTTCAAACTTGTTCATAATATTTAACCTTACTTTTATATGGTATTAAAAAGTAGTATGCGCTATGCGGGTATACTTTTATTAGATAATGTTTGATTATTTAAATAACCCATGATTAGGGAATGAATAAACAGTCCGGCATGTATATTAAGGTAATAAAGTTGCAGAAAAGATATTAGGCCATAATTTAGTCAATTCCATTAATTTAGTGAAAGTAAGTACTTTTGTTTTCTCTGTTTTGAATAGGCTTGCATGGATTTTTTTACGAATTTTAATGTTCTTGTTAGGGTAGTTTGGCCTTCAGGGGACCACATGAATATGGGGAACTCAGATGATTGGCTGCTTTGTAATAATTGAATTTGTCTTTTACTTCACCATATGTCTGAACCAGGGTGAAAAGCTGATTCGTCAATTCTGCTTTTATGGTTCCAACTTGTGTTATTATGATCTCCACTCATGTCCTAAGTGGCTTATATGCATTGCATGTATGGGCAGCTGCATGTAACCTCAGTATTGGTACATGGTATGGAGCTAAAGTGACATTTTTGCCTTCAAGCATGCGCAATTTTCAGCATCGTGTTTAATCAAACAGCTATTAGTAAGTAACTCCTCGCAGGAGCGTTTAGAAAATGAGGACTGTCCCGTCACTGATTGCTGTAATTAGTCTATTAATTTTACACTAATCCGTCCTTTAGTGAATATTTAATTCTGAAATTGATGTTACGATGGTTTGTAGTTGCTAAGTTTAGTTTCGCTTGTTAGTTAGGTTCCTGATAGAGTTGTCATCCCCGGGGAACAGAAAGTAGTTAATTAGGAGAGTATGGTAATGGCTTGGAAGACCGAGGCTCCAGTTGTGTCTTACCTCATTATTTTGGGAAATTGGCTTATGCCTGTGAACATAGAGCATCGTATTCTGCTCAAATTTTGGGACCAAAATTTGGTCTAATCACTACAATGTGTAGAAGCTTCAATTGTACATCAGTTCATGCAAATATGAACAGAATTGCATTGAGTTTCATGAAAATATTTGTTGGTAGTTGGATCCTTTGGCAGAAACCTGTATTGTATCGCTAGGTAGGCAGCAGCAATTGATATGCTCTGCATTTTAAGGTGATTCCATCACATTTTCTTCTTTATGGCTGTTGAGGACATCCAAGTTCACTGGATATGCCTCCTGCAGTACAGGTATTTTGGCAACTAGTTTGATTCTGATTTCCATTTATGTATTATTGGCTTTCACAGCAAGGAATGAATTTCCAAGCACAGCTTAAAATACTGTATAGTTTCTGCTTGAACATCAATGGATAGTTGACCATTTGTACCTAATAACTTTCACCATTAATAGAGGACAGGGCAGAGAACGGTTTAGCACTTATAGTTTAACGAGTGGGATGTAAATATGACTTAAGTAAATTATAGGTTCTTAGCCATGATATTTAGTTGCTTTACAGGTGTTCCATGGACTGAAGAGGAACATCGGCTCTTTCTAATTGGCCTCCAGAAATTAGGGAAAGGGGACTGGCGGGGAATAGCTCGAAACTTTGTTGTATCAAGGACACCAACCCAGGTAGCAAGTCATGCCCAGAAGTATTTCATCCGTCAAAGTAATGTTACCCGAAGAAAGAGACGTTCAAGCCTTTTCGACATGGTTCCAAATGATATGGTTTGTTTTGTTTCTTTATATTGTTTTTGCATTTCCTAAAAGTAGTAACAGTGCCTCTCTTGCACATGCACATGCACATGCACATGCACATGGTTAATGTAAAGATAGTTTTCTAAGTGCTAAGGAGAATATCTGGGTCCACTGCCATTACTGAAGGAATTCAACTAGCACATTCTGATCCCAAATGTGCATGGGAAAATAAAATCATCTTACTCTATAGCAAAGGAGATCAACAGCATATGCAATCTAGCCAACAATTTGGTTGCAGCTGGGTTTGGGTTGGGCTTTGAGTTGTTGACTTTTGTTCGAACTTGAGTTTGGTACTGCACAGCTTGTGATTAACACTAGACACATTTGCTTTGCCTACAAATAGCAACCTATTTTGGTTGTAGGTAAGCTTTGGGTTCAGGTTGTTGAATGCAGATTAAATTCAGGTTGGCTGCATGTTGTGCCTTTGTGCTAGGCTAGCTTAAACTAAGCTACAGAGTACAGACCCGGGTGTTTTATCTCATCGATTCTGGTTTGTTTAACTTTTGTATGCTTTTGCAGGCTACAGATACACCGGCAGTTCGGGAAGAACAAGTTTTGCCACCTTCTTCACGTGTAGAAGCGGATAATTCAAATTCAGCACCTTCATTAAATCTTTGTCTCAACTCTGAATTTGAACACAGAGAAACTGCAGCACAAGAAACAGTTAAAGGAACCGAAGAAACCATGATGGTATCAAGCGGATACACACCTATTGTCCACAGTTTCATCTCACCTTACGCACCTGTTGCTTACCCATTTTGGCCACCAAATCTAGCCCCTAATGATGAAGGGAAGGGCATAGAGGCATCTCAACATCAAGTACTGAAACCTGTTCCGATGTTTCCCAAGGAACCTGTGAATGTAGATGAACTAGTTGGAATGTCTCAGCTCTGTATAGGAGAGAGCGAGAAAGGGCATAGAGAGCCGTCACCGCTATCCTTGAAACTGCTAGGAGAACCATCAAGGCAATCTGCATTTCATGCAAATGCCCCGGTTGGTGCCACAGACTTAGGCAAGGGCAAAACTGGTGCTATCCAAGCTGTCTGAAAATGCAGCCAAGGAAAGGGGTATCTCTATCTTATCTATGCCATATTTTCTTTTCATTATTGTGTTTTTGGGTAGTAAGAAATTTCTGGGTCTATATAACATGGGTTAGATCATTTAAGGGAAATATTTATTCATTCTAACTGTAAACAGGCTATAGTTGTAATAATAATCAAATGGGTTATAGTATAAAAAAATAAATTTAAATGGATTATGGCAGTCATTGCTTTGGGTCTTGTATATATGTTCGGTTTTACTTTTAGACACTGCTCTTCTGGGCTTTTCTGCCTATGAAATTTTAGGTTGTGTTTAACATTTTTAAACAACTGCAAACTTTTTCACAAAAACATGGAAGCTTAAAGATGCGTTTGAGATGGGATTTAGTGAGAGGTAGAGCCAGTGGTCAATGCATGATTAAGTTCCGATGTGATTTGAATAAGTAGTTCTCACTTCACAATTTTCCATCTCATATGGACTCTGGAAACAGCATACTAAAAAAAAAAAAAAAAAACCTGATCTGCCCTTGGTGGATGTAAAATTTGTTTTCGGAGTTTTGAATTTTGTATAACTTCGTTCATAATTTTGGATTATATTTCTAATTTTAAATCAAACAACCATCTTTTTTATTAAAGGTTGCTGAACCAATATCATTAATCAAACACATATTTTCGACTTGAGAATTTTGAATTCAAGCCTCTCCAACGGACACTTCCATGCTGTCATTTCTCGGCCCTGTATATATTTATAAGGGTTTTTTACCCAAAAAAATACAAAAAAATAAAAAAAAATTCAAAAATGGTATAGGAAAATAATTATGTACCAAAATGGTACATCTAGGGTGTTCACGCCTATGCCAGAGGCGGCACCACCCTGGTCTGACGCCGGAACAGTGAAAAAAAGAAATTGAAAAGTGAAAAAAAAAACAAAAACGGAAAAAAAAAAAGGCTGAGCGGCGTGACATAACCCTGGTGGAGGGTTTGCCACAGGCGGCACCAAAGGTGCCAGTGGCAGAGGCGACACCGCCGATGTGACCCCTCATGCATGGTATTTTGGCATTTTCTGCCGTTTGGGGACCTTATAATGGTCCCCAATTTCAGTTTCAGGTAGAAAGGGAAAGGAGAAGAAGAAGAAGAAGAAGAAGAAGAAAAAGAAAAAGAAGAAGGAGGAGGAGTAGGAGGAGAGGCCGGCGCTGTAACACTCCAAATCCGGCCCAAACGCTACAACCGGATCTGGTATGTCACTTAAGAGATTTTACATAACATGTCGCATTTTGGAAATCAATTACTAGGTTTACACCTTTATTTCGAAAGCTTAATAATTCATTAAAGTATAAAATATTAACCAATTATCTTGGTAGATTTTAAATAAAAACCGAAATTTCATGCAGGTCTTAACTTAATTGAAAACGTAAAACTTAAAACCCAGTAATAAAAGCCCAACAAAAGCCCAAGATATAAATGGTAGTCTAGTGGCCCATGGCCTTATTACAAGGAAATTTGAACCCATTAATTAAATGAAAATAAAAAAAATTAGACTAAGTCTTTTTGCTGAATTCTCAAAGCTCTGTCGCATGGTCACCTTACTCTCCTCTCCAGCCCGGTCCGATGCCTTAAGTGTCACCTGAGATGGTTAAAATTAAAGGGTGAGTCACGAGACTCAGTGTGCAACCCTCATGCACCATTAGCCCATAAAACAGAATAATCAAAATATAAGTAACAAAAATAATATGCAAAGCCCAACCCATATCCTAGGTGTCCATCCGCTACACGCCCCGTACTCGACCATTCACACCATTAGGGATTTCTACAATCAACCCACACCGCTACACGCCTTGATGGCGTCGTGTCGCGCTCATCATCGATCATGGCCGTAGCCACTACAACAGATCACGGTAAGGAACCGCTACAACCGATCACGGTAAAAACCGCTACAACATATAACTTCCTCCTTTCATCAAACCCAACCCATGCAATCACATAAAATCAGTATACTTATAACATTTAATCAGATCATTTACTAACCTGGTGATTTGCTTTACCCTCTTTGGGTTCCGTCAATATCTTGGGGTTTTGGCATTTAACAAAACATGTAATACTTATTTTCATATATTAATCAAACAGATCTAGATGGTGTGGAGAATTACACACCTGATATTACAAAATCCAATATTCTTGGTCGATGTCCTTGCTATCTGGATCTATTATCCTCAGTCTATAGTCTTGCTTAAAAGCCGGAACAATTGCGAAAATAGACCTCTCCTATATTCGGCCATGGTTAGTATTCTACCCGATTTTATATATATAAATAAACAAATCCTCTTACCTTGAAATCCCGAAAGTAACACGATTCTATAACTTAGAGATCTATGCGATTGGCTCATTCTATTGTTTCCTTCAAAATTTCAGCACACCCCCTCTTTATATAGAAAACCGATTCCTCCCTTTAGCAGAGATTGATTTTCGGCCAACACCGCCACACATGATAGCTCCTCTCCCTTTTCCCTTATCTTAATCATTATCTCCTCAAAAATAGCCTTTATCTCGCTTATTATCCTTAAAGACTAAATCCCTAAATAATAGCCTTTATCCGCTTATTATCCACATGAAATAAATATAATAAGATTCCCAAAAAATAGCCTTGTGTCGCCCCCCTTACTCAATTAAGTACCGAAATCTAGCCCTATAACTTGGGCTTCAAGCAACCAAAAATTTGGGCCTTCCTCATGCACTAGTGACGCCACTTATAGCTCACCTTCTCGTGTGCCCTAGGCTGCTTTGAGCCACGAGCCCAATATGTCAATTAAACTACTACAACTTCAATTTAAGCCCTTAGAGTGTCTAAACAAAATATTTAAAACAAGGCCTCAGCCCAATTTGAGCCCCAATTGTACCTCAAATTCTCAAATTAATATTTTAAGCATCCAAACACATAAAATGCACTGCACTCCAATTATTCAGGATGTTACGGTTCTACCCCCTTAAAGAAATTTCGTCCTCGAAATTTCCAACTAACTAGTAATCGTACTACCTAAGTCGCACCACTATGCTTTCATTGCGCACTCTAATTTCTAAAGCCAAAAAAAACACTTAATATACTATGGTAGGTACGCACCATTGTTCGCATCTGGGAGGCGTCTTCTTCCCTTGGCGATGTCTGTTGCATAGACCAACGCTGGTCGCCTCGCCTCAAAGATAACCTCGCACCTCTACCTGGTGCTCCACGACCGCGTTCACTACCATTATCGCCCCTGGCTTGTCTGCGACCTCTTGGTGGTTGTTGATCACCTCTCTCAGCCTAATCAGAACCTCGTCCCACGGGCTGTACCCGATCCATCTGAGGACAGTCCTTAATTAGATGTCCTGTGGATCCACACCTAAAGCATCCAACAATTTTTATTCTGCACTCCCCATAATGCGTCCTCCCACATGTAGGACATGCTCAATTCTGACCCGTCGGAGCACGAGCTGGCCCATCAGTCCTAGGCCTTTTCTGATAATTCCCTGATGCTCCTGACTGCTCGAAACTTCTCTTTCCCTTACTCCTATCCTTATCCCTTTCTTGTCTCTCGACCCGTTTCACTTCCTCAGCTATTTTAACCTTATCTACCAAAACAGTAAAAACTCTCTCCCGTTGCGGTGCTATCAGAACCCTTAACTCATTCCGCAGCCCATTCTCGAACCTTACACAATGTTTATACTCCGTTGCTACCATTCCCCGAGCGTAGCGGCTCAAGCGCAGAAACTCTGCCTCGTACTCAGCCACAGACTTACTTCTCTGCACCATATTCAGGAATGCCTTCCTCTGTGCATCCACGTAGCTGGCCCCAACATACTTCCCTTGAAATGATTCCTTAAAGAAATCCCGACCAATACGATCTGCGGCGGTACCCTCTCTTTCACCGTGAGCCACCATCGATAGGCCTCGTCTCGAAGAAGAGACACGACCCTTTTCAACTTTTCCTCTACCGTGAAGTCTAAGTCATCCATTATGCGCTCGATCGCTTCCATCCAATACTCGGTGTGTTAGGGGCTACACCGAAACTCCCTAAACACTTACGCCCCATTGGCCTTAAGCTCGCTCGAGCATGATTTTTGGGCTCCTGTGCCCATGCCTACTCCAAGCAACCTCTATAAAACCCTCAACATCGCCTCGAGATCACAGCATCATCTTGAGCGCCTCATCCCAAAATTCTCTCCTTCTACGGTGGCAGATTCGGCATCTCGTTTCTCGACCGTGGCGGACCCTCACCGGCTCGACGCGGTCATTCTACCCCTATCGCGTCCACGCGGCGGACGTCCTCGACCCCTTAAACTCATTCCTCCGATTGGCGTTTATCTGATTAAGAATTTTATGGATTATTAGTTTTCTTTCACTAGTTAACCACTAACAGTCTTATGAATAATAGTTTTAAGAGTGGTTCTTTCAAATTCGCATTCACAATACAGTCTCAAGTTTGTAACCTCTAACTAAAATAAAACACATACATCATACAAAAATCATCCAAGCACTTACATTCTTCACGTAAAGGTGTTTTCGTTGATTCACTACCCATGGGTATTTTCGTAATTTCATCCTACAGGGGTATTTTTGTAATTTTTCATAATAAATTTCCTTGTTGATTTCGTGAAGTGTGGGTATTTTGGTAATTTTACAATCCGGGGGTATTTTGGTAATTTTGAAATCTGAGGGTATTTCGATAATTTTGAAATTCGAGGGTATTTCAGTAATTTTGCAATCAGGGGCAATTTAGTAATTTTGCAAATCAGGGGTAATTTGGTAATTGTACAAACCAGGGGTATTTTGGTCATTTGACAAAACGAGGGTAGGTTGGTAATTTTTTCTAACCAGGGATTTTTTTTTTCAAACTAGGGTGGCTGGTCCCTTTCGGGTTTTAATTATAAGGTTTAGCCCATCAACAAGTTCTCGTAACTAGGGTGAATAGTCACCACGCACTGTAGGATTCTAGTGAAGAGGAGGTGAGTCGCTAGATCGCTTAAGTACCAAGCTCTCCCTGAATCCACTCCTAGACATGCGTATGCCCATTGCCACACCCTAACTTGGCTAAGGTGAGCAGTCACTACGCACGGGTAGGATTCGTGCAAGAGGAAGTGAGTCACTAGGATTCGCTTAAATACTGTGCTCTTAGGATCTAATCCTAGACATGCGTATACTGTTACCATACCCTAGTCTTGCGGCTGCGTTCACGGGTTTGTTTAGTGAAGTTAAGTCTTATGAGATTTTAAGAGTTGTTTCAGCTAGGCCTAAAGTCCATCAAGTTCTAATCTAACTAATCTACGTCCCATAAAGCCCATCAAGCCCACATATATTATATCACACAATGGTTCAGAATACTTACCTAGCGGACTTGGGCCGGAGACGCAGGTGCCATCCTGAGCTAACAGACCTGTATAAATATGCATGTTTCGAAAACCTAACTTTAGAAAACGTTTTGAGCCCAAAAAACCCCCAGAGCCGAGTTTTGAACCGGGCTCTGATACCAATTCGTAACACCCCAAACCCTGCCCAAACGCTACAACCGGATTTGGTATGTCACTTAAGAGATTTTACATAACATGTCGCATTTTGAAAAATAATTACTAGGTTTACACCTTTATTTCGAAAGCTTAATAATTCATTAAAGTATAAAATATTAAGTAACCAATTATCTTGGTATATTTTAAATAAAAACCGAAATTTCATGCAGGTCTTAACTTAATTGAAAACGTAAAACTTAAAACTCAGTAATAAAAGCCCAACAAAATCCCAAGATATAAATGGTAGTCTAGTGACCCATGGCCTTATTATAAGGAAATTTGAACCCATTAATTAAATGAAAATAAAAAAATTAGACTAAGTCTTTTTCTTTGAATTCTCAAAGCTCATCGCATGGCCACCTTGCTCTCTCTCTCGGCCGGTCCGATGCCTTAAGTGTCATCCGAGATGGTTAAAATTAAAGGGTGAGTCGCGAGACTCGGTGTGCAACCCTCATGCACCATTAGATTTGGGCTTTAGCCCCATAAAAACAGAATAATCAAAATATAAGTAACAAAAATAATATACAAAGCCCAACCCATATCCTAGGTGTCCATCCGCTACACGCGCCGTGTATCACCATTCACACCATTAGGGATTTCTACAATCAACCCACACCGCTACACGCCTTGATGGCGATCGTCTTTGCTCATCATCGAGATCATGGCCGTAGCCACTACTACTGAGATCACAGAAGGAACCGCTACAATAGATCACGGTAAAAACCGCTACAACATATAACTTCCTCCTTTCATCAAACCCAACTCATGCAATCACATAAAATCAGTATACTTATAAGATTTAATCGGATCATTTACTAACACGGTGATTTGCTTTACCCTCTTTGGGTTCCGTCAATATCTTGGGGTTTGGTATTTAACAAAACATGTAATACTTATTTTCATATATTAATCAAATAGATCTAGATGGTGTAGAGAATTACACACCTGATATTACGAAATCCAATATTCTTAGTCGATGTCCTTGCTATCTAGATCTATTATCCTCAGTCTATAGTCTTGCTTAAAAGTCGGAACAATTGCGAAAATAGACCTCTCCTATATTCGGCCATGGTTAGTATTCTACCCGATTTTATATATATAAATAAACAAATCCTCTTACCTTGAAATCCCGAAAGTAACACGATTCTATAACTTAGAGATCTATGCGATTGGCCTCCTTCTATTGTTTCCTTCAAAATTTCGGCACACCCCCTCTTTATATAGAAAACTGATTCCTCCTTTTAGCAGATATTGATTTTCGGCCAACACTGCCACACATGATAGCTCCTCTCCCTTTTCCCTTATCTTAATCTGTTATCTCCTCAAAAATAGCATTTATCTGCTTATTATCCTTAAAGACTAAATCCCTAAATAATAGCCTTTATCTGCTTATTATCCACATGAAATAAATATAATAAGATTCCCAAAAAAATAGCCTTGTGTCGCCCCCCCTTACTCAATTAAGTGCCGAAATCTAGCCCTATAACTTGGGCTTCAAGCAACCAAAAATTTGGGCCTTCCTCATGCACTAGTGACGCCACTTATAGCTCACCCATCTGTGCTCTCTAGCTGCTTTGGGCCACGAGCCCAATATGTCAATTAAACTACTACAACTTCAATTTAAGCCCTTAGAGTGTCTAAACAAAATATTTAAAACAAGGCCTCAGCCCAATTTGAGCCCCAATTGTACCTCAAATTCTCAAATTAATATTTTAAGCATCCAAATACATAAAATGCACAGACCCTATTATTCAGGATGTTACAGTTCTACCCCCCTTAAAGAAATTTCGTCCTCGAAATTTCCAACTAACTAGTAATCGTACTACCTAAGTCGCACCACTATGCTTTCGCTGCGCACTCTAATTTCTAAAGCCAAAAAAAAAAAAACACTTAGTATACTATGGGATAGACTTTTTTGTAGTCCTAAGATGACACTTTTTTGGCGACACTTTCCTAAGTGTTGGGATAGACTACGCTTTGGCCAACTCTTTGTATAAGGGTTGGGATATGTATGCCTAAGGCAACGCTTGAATAAGAGTTGGCTTTTGTGTAGTCCTAAGATGACACTTTTGTGGCGACACTTTCCTAAGTGTTGGGATAGACTACGCTTTGGCCAACTCTTTGTATAAGGGTTGGGATATGTATGCCTAAGGCAACACTTGAATAAGAGTTGGCTTTTGTGTAGTCCTAAGACGACACTTTTTTGGCGACACTTTCCTAAGTGTTGCGATAGACTACGCTTTAGCCAACTCTTTGTATAAGGGTTGGGATATGTATGCCTAAGGCAACACTTGAATAAGAGTTGGCTTTTGTCTAGTCCCAAGACAATAGTTTTGGGGCGACACTTTTCTAAGTGTTGGGATAGACTTGTCAACATACGCTCTGGCTAACTCTTTGTATAAAGGTGTAACGTCCCAAATTTCTTTAATTCCGGCTTTTTTTAAATGTGTAGCACCAAAAAATTAGATTTAAAATATGAATATTCTTAAAAGTTTACATTATCAGTTTGTGAATAATTATATATATTCAAATTAAAAATAACTTAATAGCTTCGAGTGTGAATAAGGTTTTTAATAAAAATGCCGCAAAAAAAATCAATTTAGTTTAGGGTTTAAGGTTTAGTGTTTAGAGTTTAGGGTTTAGGGATTATAGTTTATTGTTTAAGGTTTTAGGGTATTGTGTTTATGGGTTTGGGGTTTATGATTTTATGATTTTGTGATTATGGGTTTGGGGTTTAAGATTTTAGAGTTTTTTTAATATAAATGTTTCAAAATTTATGTTATATATATTTAAAAATTTTAATCATAAATAAGATAAATATAAATTATTATTTTTCAAATAATAAAATATCAAAATGGGATAAATCCCAAAAGCATACATGAACAATGGTTTAATGTGCAATTGAATATGTGAACTTTAATTTGATCCAGTTCTTGTAAATTATTAACACAATTATTGATATAACATAATTTGAAACAAAATTAATTTAGGGAAACAAAATTAAAATTAAAAAATTTGGTAACCCATGCATCTCTAGAGAAACAAAATTAATTAGTAAATTGAAAATGTTAATTTAAATTTCCTAAAATATTGAAAGAATATATAATATTAAAATTTTATCTAATTAATTTAGGGTTTAAGTTTTGGAGTTAAGGGTTTAGGGGTTTGTAATTTATGGGATATGGTTTTGAGTTTAGGGTTCCAATATTTAAGGGTTGTGGTTTATGGTTTAGAGTGAGTATTTTAGAATTTGGGGTTTAGAACTATAAGGTTTAGGGTTTAGAGTAGATCAAATGAAGACGTGAGTGAAGGAGAGGCCAATGCTACTAAAAAACGGTTTGGTCTGAAAATCAGTTAACCGATGTCAATCGGAACTGAGCTATTTTTAATCAAGCCTTTTTCACCCTTATTTGTAGGGTTCTTAGAATGTCATATGTTCGTGCTCGTGTTAGAAATCGAACTAATCTAATTAGAATTAATCAGTTCGGTTTGACCAGGTTTTTTAGTTTCTCATTCATTTTTTAGGCTGGATAATGATACCATTATAGAAATCAATTTACTATTTAAGTGTTGGTCAATGATGTTTGAACTGGACAATATTGGTTGGTCGGATTGGGAGCTAGCCGGGGTTACTAGTCTGAAGAATGGCTTTGATTCGGTTAGACCAGTAACTGGCATGGACCGATTAAATTGACAGTTGAATTGGGGTTTTTATTTTTTAATTTTTAATGATTTTTTAATCGAACGGGTCGGATTGGTGAATTGGTGGCTGAACTGGTTCGGTTTAAAAAACATTAGTGTTGGTTTGTTTAGTTATTCGATTTAGAAATTAAAAAAAAACCTAAAAATCAACCACACAATCACGTCCAAATTAAAATACATATCACTAAGCATTCTTGATAAAAATTGATGTCGGGGACAGAGTGCTCAGATTTAAGCCTCTCATTTTGTATAAATACTGAGATTTATATTTAGCTTAAATCTTTCAATATGTCGGTTTTGTCCAATGTTATTATGGTCTAGGAAAGTCATGATTGAGTCATGTTTTTAATGTTTATTTTTATACTTATACTCGCTCAATAAAAAAGAATTATCTTATCAAATAAGGTGAAAGTCTAATAAATTTCTATTTTAGTCTTTGTATTATTAAATAGATCTATTTATTCATTGTGTTATTAAATAAATTTAAATTGAAATAGAGTTAACATTTACTGTTTAAAATAATATTACTTTTTTTTTATAGTTTTGTAAATGAAATTTTTGTTTTTTTTAATTGAATTGGAATTGAAAAAAAAATATTTTTTATATTACAAATGTTAATTCCGATACAATTTAGATTTATTTAATTGGTTTAAATAGTATAAAGAATATGTTTTTTTGCAAAACGGTGTCGTTTTGTAATTAAGTGTTTTTATCCCCAAATTTCAAATGAAATCTCTTCTTTCTTTCCATTCTTTTTCCCAAAATTGATTCCCCCCACCCCAGAAATCCCATCTGAAATCTCTTCTTCTTTTATTCCCCCCCCCCCAATTTCCCACTTTGTATTGTATATTAAAACAGGGATAAAACCCTAGCCCTAAACTCATTTCTTTTAAAACTCCCCATCTATTCACGCAGCTGCCCCTTCATCATTCTGCCACAGCTGCCCCAATTTCCCTCCGTGCTTTTAATTATTTACTTGATCCATTTCATAGATTTCAACTGTAGTTTATTTGAATTTGGTTTCTTATTTTTGTTCTCTGGTGATACAGGAGCTCCTAATATCTTTCCGACGAGCCATCTGGGATGAAGCCGCAGCGCATTATATTCTCTGGTGCAGTCGAGCTCCTTTTATTCTCTCCCCCGCGCTTCTTTTCTCTTGGTTTTATTAATTTATTAATGTTTTTATTTTCTATATTCGGGGATGGTGTCGGTGAAGGCGAGTTCTATCAAGTTACGTTATATGAACTTGATGCTATTCGTAAAGTAAGGCCAAATTATCAGCCTCTGTTACTTTTTTGTTGTGGTGCAATGCTAATGGATACTCGTAAAAGAGGAAGACGTGAAGTGGGTTCAATGCTAATAGCGGCATCAAGAAATCTAAACCAGTTTGTCCCTTTTTTTTTCTCTCGAAATTGAAATATATGGTCTTTGTTCTGTTAATATTTACAAGCTTGTTTAAGTGTTAATATAGAAGTGATTAATTACATAATTTTTAGTAATAAAATGAAGAATTAAACACGTTGAATTTTTGGGGATAATTTCGATATAAAAAAGTTGTAATGAGAAAAAGTAATTAATTAATGGTTGTGCAATGTAATTGAAATCTTTATCAATCGGTGTAGGAAGCAAATCGAAGCCTTGCACCAAGTTTTTTGAGTTAAAATTCTTATACCCACACCTAAATAAATATTGCACTTAAATTCTATTTCTATAATTTATTTCTAAAAATTGAACTTTATAATTAGCTAAAAACTTGTGATTTTGCTAATCAAATGTGGGTATTATTGAGTTATTACAGTACAATTAATGTTGTTTGATCATTAATCAAGCTAATGGTTAACAGAGATTGGCTTTATTAATAACAATTTTCTTTGGAGTTAGTTGGTGAAAAAAAGGCAAATTAGATCAAAGATATATCATTTGTTATATAAACTATACCTAAGATTGAATTAACTGGTAAAATTTTCAAAGATATATCATGAAAAATCGTATTCTGGATTGATATGATAGAGATGTAGGATAGATTTGAAATTTTACTTGCATGATAAGTCCAATTATATTTGTAAATCCAACTATTGGTTTGTGAAATCGTATTTTAATCCTATAAAATGATATCAAAATGTGTAGAACTAATTTAGTTTTGTAGTACTGTAAGTGGATGCTTTTCTATCCATAGTAATCTGAAAAGAAGTATATTTAACTCATTCAAAAAAATGAGGGGCATCACTTGGCATTTTATTTCTCACTTCTTCCACACTGTGTATTTAAAGGTCATGCGTTAAAAAGGGATACATGAAAGATGACTACATCCATTTGTTTGTTAGAAGACCTGTGAGGAGATCTCCTATTATTAACCGTGGTAAGTTTTGATTCATTTGAATTTCTTTTCGATTTTTTAACGAATTTAATCTTTATGAATTGTTATTCTTTTTTTAATGAATTTAATCTAATGAATTGTTTTTTTTTAATGAATTTAATCTAACGGATTATTATTTTTTTAATGAATTTAATCTAATGGATTATATGGAAGCCAAAGGTTAGTGATATCCTTACCTAATTGCTGCATTTATCATGATTTTTTAGTTAGTAACTTGGAACTATTTTTCCTCATTTTGCAGAAAATCAAGAACCCCAACTACAAGGGCAAGTGGACGGCACCAATGATTGACAACCTGGTTTTTGCTAGCTCATTTCATTTGTGCCTTTTTTCCCTTTTATATGAACAACAAGAAGTTTTATCTTAATTCATGTAATTCTGTGCTTTTCAATGACCCTCAGATTTCAAGGATGATCCAGATCTCTATGTTTTCCCCAACTTGAAATATGTCGGTATTGAATTATGGCAGGTACTCTTTTGTCTAAATTCTAGCCCGTTATCTTTCTGGACCATTTTAGAGCTATATAACGAGACAAATGTTTGTGTTTTGTCAGGTGAAATCTGGAACAATGTTTGATAACATCTTAGTTGCCGCGAGTTTCTTGGAATTGAAGTTGCAAATTTGCATCGCATTAGCTATTATGTAGTATAACATCAATATCAATGTCCATCGTCTTAGGAACCTTTTTATTTGTTTACTTTTGTACATTGGGTTGAATGTCGGTGGTATATATTTTGGCTAAATATTAGTGTATTTTGATATTGGATTGATTTTTGTAATGAATAATCAACCTTTATTTTAATTTTAATTTAATATTTTTTTAGTTGTATTTAAAGCACAATTTCTATTCACTATAAATGTTTATGAAAATATATTAATATTAAAAAAATAAAAAATAGAAAATAAATGCCTTAGACGTGTTTATTCCAACCTTTTTAAGATTGTTTTAAACGGGTTTATCCCAATCTTTTAAAGGTTGGCTTAGACGGGTCTATTCCAACCTTTTTAAAGATTGTCTTAGACAAGGTATATCCCAACCTTCTTAAGGTTGCCTTAAATGAGTCTATCCTAACCTTTTTTAAGGGTTGCCTTAAATAAGGTTTATCCCAACCTTTTTAAGGTTGCCTTAAACGAGTCTATCCCAACTTTTTTTAAGAGTTGCCTTAGACAATGTTTATCCCAATCTTTTTTAAGGGTTGCCTTAAACAATGTCTATCCCAACCTTTTTAAGGTTGCCTTAAACGATTCTATCCCAACCTTTTTTAAGAGTTGCCTTAGACAAGGTTTATCCCAACCTTTTTAAGGTTGCCTTAAACGAGTCTATCCCAACCATTTTTAAGGGTTGCCTTAGATTGGTCTATACCAACCTTTTAAAGGTTGCCTTAAACAGGTCTATCGCAACCTTTTTCAAAGGTTGGCCTTAACTAGGTCTTTCCCAACCTTTTTTAAAGGTCGACATTGACCAAAGCTTTTCACAACCCTTCAATAAGGGTCGGCTTATGTTGACTTATGGCGACGCTTTTGAAAAAGCGTCGCCATAAGTCAACATAAGCCGACCCTTATTGAAGGGTTGTGAAAAGCTTGGTCAAGCCAACTGCACTATAGACAACCATTTTAGAAGCGTCGAGAGAAGCGTCGCGAAACCTATGCCAACCTTTTTTGCGTCGTCTTAGGTCAAAAAAAGTGTCGCGGTAGGGTTGTTTTGTTGTAGTGTTGTTATTAAGAAACCCTAAATATTATTATTAGTTATTAATATTGTTAGTAAAAAACCCTAATTATTATTTTAGTTAGTATTATTATTAATATTGTTAGTAAAAACCCTAAATATTATTTTTATTATGTGTATAAATAGTAAAAAACCCTAATTATGTTTGTATTATTATTATGTGACGGATGTAGTAAACGGATCTCCATGACACATCGGAACGCCTAATTGCGGCAATTAATCCTTTCCCTCTATCGGAGATGATGCAAATATTATCATTGTTAATAACATACCTCCGCAAGTTGGTAAGGAAGAATTCCCAGGATTCCAAGTTCTCCTTATCTACGATGGCAAACGCTATTGGGAGCACGTTCCTATTACCGTCTTGAGCAACCGCAATAAGTAAGATCTGTGTATATTTTCCATATAGCCATGTCCCATCCACCTGCACAAACGGCTTGCAGTGTGGAAATGCCCGCACACATAGATCAAACGTCCAGAACATCCGATGAAAAATTCTTTTCCCCGGCTGTAATTGGTCATCCGGGCCGTAATAAGGTCGTGTCTGTAACTCAATCACAGTCCCCGGTACGTACTCCCGCATAGCAGCTATCCATCCCTGTAGCTCGTTATACGACGAATCGTAACCCCCATACAATTGCTCTATTGCCATCTGTTTAGCTATCCATACCTTTCGATATGATACTCAATACAGGAATCGTGCTTGTATTTCGGCAATCAGTACCGAAACTTTAATGGTCAGCATGTCCTTCACCATTGGCATGATACACGTACATATAGTTTTGGAATCAAGTTTTCGATTATCTTCTGTCATACGTGTCGATGTGCATGTGTGAGGTCCAACCAATTTTCGTATCTCCCACATCTGTGAATTTTGAATGAATTCAGCTCGTACCCGCCAATTGCAGCCTTCCGCTGCCTTCCAACACTCCCCATTATATACTGTCGGTTTAGACACTGCGACTTTATAATCCACTGATATATTCATGCTATATCGTTTAATAGCAAATACGCACTCTTCTTTACTTTCGAATCTCTGGCCTACAAATAACTCCTCATGATCGGAATTTCTGGCCAGCCGGTGAGCAAGAAGTATTTTAGGGTACTCCGGGAACTCAGCTACATGCACTGCCTCGGGGTCTATGAGCGACATGTGTGGCCCATGATTATTGTCTATCATAATACATCGCATCTGGTTCCCGACCGAAGACGCGTTAATGTTTCCATCGTCATTCACATCTTCATCGTCAATATCATCAGGTATATCATCCACATCAGGATCATTGTCACTATCGACCTCTTGCTCACAATGATCACTACTATTGTATCCATCATCACCAACCACATCAATATCGGGTGTAATATTAAGATCGATATCGATCCCATGTATAGTCGATTCACTATCAACGTACGATATTAGAGGCACAATGCTCGGTTCTTGAGCTCCATGTTCTTCACCATATGCATTGATGTCTTCATTTTGCTCAATACCGGCTAACTCAGCAAATAAGTGAATCGGTGCATTTTTGTTACTCCCATTCCCACAGTAAAGAGCGATCGTTGTCTCCACGTGTTCGTCGTCTACAAGTTCCATTTCGGTGAATTTGATCGGATCTGTCGAAACTGGAAACTTGTAGAAAATTCTCGAAATCCTTCTCCCACAACGTCTAACAATTTTTGCGTTAATCCTTCCCTTCATATCATCCAACGAGACATTTCTATTAAATCTCATTGCTATTTGTTGCCGACATTCAAATATGCATCCAACGGTTGTTGTCAAGATGATTCCATCGAAATAAACGCATACGAAAAATTGATCATCCATCTTCAATATTCAATCTGTTAAAAAATAAACAAAATTTCTCAAAACAATTTCGATCAGTAAATAAATTACTTAAATAAAAAATTAATGTTCTAATATGCAATTTTTTTCATTCTTAAGCTTATACTATTTCAGTTATCATTTTTGTACATGAACAACATTTATCTTTACATTTAACCACTTAAATTCAGTTCTACGTTTTCTTCCATCTCCGATCTTGTATCTTCCTCTGGGAAATACTGTACAATCCAATTTAGAAATTCTTGATTCTCTTCATATTCATCTTCTACAATCCAATTTGGAAATTCCTCGGGATCTTCTTTCTCTTCAATCTTTATAACAGGTATTGAATTTAGAAATTCTCTTGGTAATTTCCTAACATCTAGTTTATCCATCCATGGTATGTCAAACACACTTTGCTTCCCAGTCAACTTCCGTGAGCCTATACTTTGCCGCACTGTTTTCCTAGCTCCATAAGAGATTATAAACTTCACAAAGCATATAACTAGATTCCAATAGGTTCGTGGTACCAATGTCTTCCAAAGTTCGTCTAAAATGATTTGATGGTCCCATTCTATTAATGTCCCTCTAAGGGTTAAGTATTGCACTTTATTCTTCCTAATCATTTCATGACCATTCCACAACACTTCTTGCATCTTTTTATTTACGGTAATAAGGTGTTGAACAATGTCTTCTTACTGGTTTCATTTCAGTAATCTTGCACTTCTCTCATCATCTTATCAACTTTCTCCATTTGTCTTTGAAGTTATTATCTCATCAGCAATACCAAATATGTTGCCATTTCTAACAATATCTACAGTAGAAATATTTTCAATTTTTATCACTAATTAATAATTACTTTATAATAGTTTTACTAATACAAAAACTTTCAAATATATTTAAAAAATTTAAAACATAACATTCACAATAAACAAATAATTAATATAAACACAAAACTTACTAACAAATCAAAATAACAAAAACAATAATTAGGGTTTTTTTACTAACAATATTAATAATACTAACTAAAATAATAATTAGAGTTTTGTATCAACAATATTAATAATACTAACTAAAATAATAATTAGGGTTTTTTACTAACAATATTAATAATACTAACTAAAATAATAATTAGGGTTTTTTATCAACAATATTAATAATACTAACTAAAATAATAATTAAGGTTTTTTACTAACAATATTAATAATACTAACTAAAATAATAATTAGGGTTTTTTATCAACAATATTAATAATACTAACTAAAATAATAATTAAGGTTTTTTACTAACAATACTAATAATACTAACTAAAATGATAATTAGGGTTTTACTAACAATAATAGTTAACAATAATAATAATAATAGTTTCCTTTACTAACAATAATACTAACTAAAATAATAATTACGATTTTACTAACAATAATAGTTAACAATAATAATAATAATAATAGTTTTTTTTACTAATAATATTATTAACTAACAATAATAATAATAATAATTAGGATTTTTTACTAACAATAATAGTTAACAATAATAATACTAATATTAATAATAATAATATTTAGGGTTTCTAAATAACAATATTAATAATAATACTAACTAAATTAATAATTAGGTTTTTTTCTAACAATATTAATAACTAATAATAATAATAATATTTAGGGTTTCTTAATAACAATATTACGTATACCTTTTTTTAATAGAACCAGTGATTAACAAATAATAATATATTACCATATTATTAGCCGCATCAGATATGTTTCAAATGTATTATTTTAGTGTTTTTTTAATATAAATTTAGTAAAAAACACTTATTTTGGCCTTTTGTTCGTATTTTCCTTATTTTCAAATTCTATTACTTTCAAAAAATATACTATTTTCGTATTTTATTATTTTATATTATTTTAGTACATAATGTTTCAAATGTATTATTTTAGTATTTTTTTTATATAAATTTAGTAAAAAACACTTATTTTGTCCCTTTGTTTGTATTTTCCTTATTTTCAAATTCTATTACTTTCAAAAAAATATACTATTTTCGTATTTTATTATTTTATATTATTTTATATTACTTTCAAAAAATAATAATTACAATATTAATAACTAACAATATACTAACTAAAATATTATTTTAGGGTTTTTAACTAACAATATTAATAACTAACAATAATACTAACTAAAATAATAATTAATTTTTTTACTAATCCTAATAACTAACAATAATCCTAATAACTAACAATAATAACTAAACTTAACAACAAATAATAAAATAAAAATCAATATATAATAATAATAACAACAAATCAACACAATAACAATATCATTCATTATTTAAAAAAAATTTATACCTACTTTTTCTATTTTTCTTCTTCTCTTTCTTTCTTCTTTCTCCTTTCTCTATTCTCTTTCTCTCTTTTTCTTTTCTTTTTCGGTGCCGGCGCCGGCCTCTCCTTCTTCTTCTTCTTCTCTTTTCCCTTTCTACCTGAAACTGAAATTGGTGACCATTATAAGGTCCCCAAACGGCAGAAAATGCCAAAATACCATGCATGAGGGGTCACATCGGCGGTGCCGCCTCTGCCACTGGCACCTTTGGTGCCGCCTATGGCAGACCCTCCACCAAGGTCATGTCACGTCGCTCAGCCTTTTTTTTTTAAGTTTTTATTTTTTTTTTCACTTTTCAATTTTTTTTTTCACTGTTCCGGTGTCAGACCAGGGTGGTGCCGCCTCTGGCATAGGCGTGACCACCCTGGATGTACCATTTTGGTACATAATTATTTTCCTATACCATTTTCAATTTTTTTTTTATTTTTTTGTATTTTTTTTGGTAAAAAACCCTATTTATAAACATACTAATTTATTTATTTAAAAGGACATTATATAATTCTAAAAATTTTACAAGTGTTTGAGTGTAAAAACCATATATTTAAAAATAAGATACAATAAATAATGAAACTAATAATAATAACTCAAATGCAAATATTAAATGAACTCCAATTGTTTATTATAATATTTTCATTTTTCCTAAGTTGGTATCAAGTTGACTTGTGATACCAACTCAATCATACACTTAAATAATAGTATAAATATACAAATAATATGATTGAAATAATTTGTGCAATAAAATTAAAATGTGTAAAAATATCAACATAAAGATTTGATTGAAGTGGTAAAAAGTATATTTTATAAATGTTGATGGCATGAGTTCATATCTTAAAATTTTTAACTTTTTATTTTTTTTTAACAAGAAAAAGGCAAAAATACAATTGTAATAATATAATTTATTTAAAATATATAAAATTATGTTAATACTTTTTTTATTAAATTAATATTAAATTAACTTGTGATATTAATTCAATCACGCATTTACATATTTGAGGCAACAATGTTGTGAATTGATGGCAGTCGAAATGAATTAGGTATGCAAGAAGCAAACTTTTCCCACAAGGCTGCAAGCCCTGGATGAAGGCAACGTTTCATCTCAAAAGTCACTCCATCATTTCACTCCTTACATACATACATCAGTATCAGGAAAAACTTGAAAGTAAAAAATTGTTACAGAGAAAGGATTATATGAAATAGGAGTGTTACATCATCTTATATCTCTTTTTAATTATTTAATGATATTTTAGTAATTTTTTTATGTCATTAATATATAATTTCGATAATTTTTTTAACCTGAACTCTGAACTAAACCTTGAACCAAAAAGCCAAATTCAATATTTATGGTTCAAAATTCAAATTTAAGACTTATGGTTTGAGGTTCGGATTCTAAATTTAAATTAAAAAAATACAAAAATTATATGTCAATAATATAAAAAAATTATTAAAATATTGTTAAATAATTGAGAAAAGATAACTCCAATGTCTTGAACCATCTTTTCCTAACTCGTTTACAGCAGCAGAGAATATATATTGCCACTTGTCAGCTATGTGGTTACTCAAATTTTAGAATATGCTTAATTTATATCTCTCTCTCTGAAAAATAATATTTTTTATACACATATCTCAATATTAGAAAAGAGCGATTTCGCACTTGGGAGCATCATGGTTGTCTTGTCAATACAAATCAAGCTTTACTTTTGTTATTTATTATTGTTTATAATGATGTTGTTTTTCTGGGTTGATGTGGTATCTAACAAATATAAGTAATTGGGTGGCAGACTTCGGGTGGGTTTGGATAGGCGATTGAGTGCGGTGCGGTGCGTTTAGCTTACTTTTTGTCTCACGCTACAGTGTCGCTACAGTATCTAATCTCACCGCCACCGCTGTTTTTACACTAATCGCAGGTAAACGCACCGCCCATCCAAACCCACCCTTCATCCATCATTGGATTCTCCACCTTTTATTTTCAGGTATGCTACGAGGATCATGTCTCACTCAGTTAATTTGGAATAATAAAATAAAAAAGAAGGCTAGCCAATAGTGGGGTGGGGTTCCTACTTACAGTAAATTTGAATAGACAGTCACACAGGGAGAGATAGAAAGAGATTCTGAAGAAGATGAGCAGAAGGAATTGATGCTGCGGCTTTGAAAGAAAGAAAAAAATTAGAATATGTATGAAAAGGTTAAGTTTGTGTCTGATTACATGCATCAATCCCCACAAAGTAGGTTTATTCCCCCTTTACCACATTTAATTAATTCCATTTAAAGAAGCAACAAAAGGGGCTCTACTCAACTCACAACCAAACACCTAACTTCATCCACATCGATATCTTCCTTCCTTTTCTTTTTCAGCAACACCCTTTTCTTTCATACTTGGTTTTATATATTTGGATTCCCCCCTTCTTGCTGGTAATAGAATAAATGACTTATCTTCTAGAAAAAGGAATCATTAGTAAAGGAAGACGTGGTTGTATTTGCTTTCTTCATAAATCTTGGTAAAGGGTCTGTTCAAGCAAGTTATCAGTCATTCATGACGAAAGTAGTCCTGGTTATATAGCATTTACTATTAACAACAGGAAAATGCAGTTGTCATTATGATTAGGTTTCGAATACAAACCCAATACTTGAAGCCATGATACTCCTCACTTCTTGTATCAGAAAAAAAAAAGTGTTGATACAAACAAATGGTTTGAGTGGTTACAGTGGGTGTGCAAATAGGCAAACTGTACATACTCTTCATGCGAGTAGTTATGGTGAATTTTTGAGAGACTTATCTTTATAGGTTAATTAGGTAAGTTTCTAGGTGACTGAGAGATAGAAGCCAGTGATGATGAAAGACTGTATTCTCCACTGAAATAGATTCAATAAAGGAGTTAATTTAACAAAATGTTGGGGACGAAATATATATAGCAAAAAACTTTAATGTGGCATTGTAACATAGCTTTAATATCAATGAATTCTACAATATATGAAATCTAAATAATAGGAGATTAGAAAGTGTTGGGTAACCGTAAAACTTGAATTTGAATATTATAAAACTCGAATTCCTCATTCGGCACAGCAACCATAATATCAAATGATATATTCCATCGTCGGCTTTACGAGTGTTGAACAGAGAAGCTGTGAGCAGACAAGTGTTTAAGGATTATACTGTGAAAATAAAGTGCAGAAAGAATCTCTTCCCAAACACTTCTCTCATCTTCTTCTAACATGTTGCTGTATTTTGCAGGCACATACAGCCCTTGATTATGACCAGTGCATATTAAAAATCGTATCACTACGTCAAGTAGTATTTTCTTTTTAAAGAAAAAGAAAAAGAAAATTCTATTTCTACTGACATATAATTTTGTAGATATTTTATTTCCCTATTTTGGAAACTACAAATTATTCTCTTACTTGTTACTGTGGCCTCGTATTGTTATTCTCCACCCATCAAATCCACAAATAAAAATTCTCTTTTTCTTTTTAATAAATTAATATAACTCAATGATTGGTGTCTACCATATCTATCTTTTCATTCTCTGTTTTCCCCGAATCAAAACCATATGTTAATCCAAAACTAACTTCCTTTTTATAACTAATCTCATGCATATTTAAGCTATATCAATGGAGATTTGAGTTTTAATACAATCATGGCTACCTTTTTTTTTTTTTTTTTTACACAAAACCTGACGTGACTCGTGATAAAGATTGGGAAAAATATAATTTCAATTTAAATTATTGATTAACAATCTTTTTGGATTTTAGTAAAGGAAAAAAATTATAATGTACTACATGAACTTATATTTTATATTTAAAATTTTGATTTTTCACAAATTATTAATACATTGTTGAGGTAACACCATTTTATGTACACAAAATACTTATATTCATCAAATATAAAAATAAATAGATATACATTTGAACCGCAATTAAAGTTTAATGTATATCAAATTATGTATTGAATAAAAAATTAATGTATAAATTTAAGATTTAAAAGCATTAGATATTTTTGTTTTGAAAAATACATATAATTGCTATTGCTATGATAGGATCCTATATAGCTTAAGATGTATGCAGTTTGTGGCATTGGTGGTTGTCGGGTATATATGTCGCTTCTCTTACATGGTAGTAGTGGGGTATATATAATACCTTTTTAACCTGATACACACAACCCCTTGCTCAACTCAATATATAATTTATGTTTTAACACACAGTTTTCATCATTTTAATTTTGCTCCATCAACTTGTAATCTTTCAAAACCTTACTTAAATCATTGATTTACACTTTTAAGCATTTTAACCCTTAACCTCCAAAGTGTTTTAAACATTCTTGAATGCCTTTATTTGATTATAAATACATATGACTCTATATACCTAATTAATTTTCCAAAATCTATAATAATTTTTTTTATACAAATCCTTTATCCCTCCTAACCCTTAAATCAAATGACACATCCTCCTGATGTTACAATAACAACGATACCAACTGAATTAAAACTCAATCAACAATCTTAAATACAATTTTGGAAAAACAAGATAACATAAAATATATGTACTTTTTGCCAATTGAGTCTTAGCTCGATTGGCATGGGCATGGTTGTCAATGCAGGAGGATGAGGGTTTGAGTGCGCTTTGAGTCAATATGATCAGAACTTATAATTCTTCAAAAAAATATATATGTAATTTTTCTTAATTTTCAAACGGAAATTACTATTTTAAATTTTAATATCTCCTCAAACCAATTTGATAAAAACTTAAATTAAATTAGAGCGGAACATTTGTGCTTCCTCATAATACAAGATTAAGAAAGTTATTAATTATAAAAAAAATTAATTTCAGTGTTTGTTTTTGCATAATATAAAATATAAAAATGAAGTTATTATGATTAATTATTTTTATAATTCTATCAGTTCTTAACCTCTATAAGAAACCAACAAATTATATAATAGTTATTTATACATGACAAATGTATATAACAATTACAAATAACTACATTTAAAATCCAATAATTTAATCCCTACCATAATATATAAAATCAATAACAATAAACTTTTGATAACGTTAAGCATAAAACTATCAACTTATAGTATTAAAGTATTCTTTTACAACTCATAGGAGCAAATCACTATACAAAATGTATACATTATTAGAACATAGTGGCTATGGGTAAATGCCCTTCGCCAATGGATCAATTATTAGAATTTAATATTAAAGTATTTTGTTATAATATAAAATAAATAATTAATATAAATTTCAACTTAAATTTAAAAAAAAACGATTAAAACTCCAATAAAAAAATCTTTTCAAAATATCTCTCTTTTTAAAACAAGTTATGTAAGTAAATAAAAAAAATAGAATAATATAATTTTTGTCCTCTAAACTTGGCAATTAGATTCATTTTGGTACTTGTACTTTTTTTGGGCTCATTTTGCCACTTGAATTTAACAACTATAGGTCTATTTTAGTCTTTGAACTTGAAAAGTATAAAAGTTTGATGACATGACACTCAAATATTGTGCCACATCATCACTTTAAAAATTAAAAAATAATTATATAAAATTTCAGGTGGTGACGTGATACAATCTCAGATTGTCACATCCAATGTTTTAATAACCGAATCGGTAGTTAAACCAATCAGACCATCGTTTCCTTATCCGATCGATTCGACCACTAGACCAACAATAATTAAATAATTAATTAAAAAAATATTAAATTGGTTCAACCTATTCAACTGTCGATTTTTGTCCTAATTTTCGACTTTGATCAATTTCAAGCAGTTTTTTCATTCAACCTCTTTGTTTGAATTGTTATATCGATTGACCATCAATCCAATGGGTTTGACCGATTGATCCCATCTTGTTCCAATAACATCAAATCTTAATGGAATACAAGTTTAAAGGCCAAAATAGATGTAGTTGTCAAGTTCAGGTATCGAAGTGGACCTGATTACCAAGTTAAAAAGCCAAAGATTATATTAGTCCTAAAAATTACAAAATAAAATTAGTTTATTGTTACTAAAAGAAACATAAATATTTAGGTTTGGGGGAGGTGAGAAAATGAAATTACATAGGATGCTTCACGTGAGCTCTGAAATTATGAAACCCTTGCAAATAGTGTGAGAAGAAGAGGCGAGTTATTGCATGTAACATCCTAGGAAGGGCCTATGCATTTTTCAGATCAATTGTATGAAATGACAAGTCTTAAGTTTTATGAATAAATTTTTGATACTTTTGGAAACCTAGAAATGAATGAAAGTGGAAATGAAAATGAAAATGGAAATGAAAATGGAGATGGAAATGAAAATGGAAATGGAAATGGACATTTTTGGAAACTTAGACATTTTTGGAAACTTGGACATTTTTGGAAACTTGGACATTTTTGGAAACTTAGACATTTTTGGAAACCTAAACATTTTTGGAAATGATCCAAAAATGGAAACTTGAACATTTCGGGAAACTTGGATATATGAGAGAAATAAAGGAGTTTTATTCACATAAATATGTGAATAATAAGAGAGAAATAAAGGAGTTTTATTCACATAAATATGTGAATAATAAGAGATAAATAAAGGAGTTTTATTCACATAAATATGTGAATAATAAGAGATAAATAAAGGAGTTTTATTCACATAAATATGTGAATAATAAGAGATAAATAAAGGATTATTTTCTAATGAGATAATTGAGGAGATAATTGATGGATTAAAGGCTTTTATCTTTTAAATAAAAGAGATAATATTATCAAAAAAGAGAGTGGTGGCCAAGTAAAGGACTCCTAGGCTGATAACTTTGGCTATAAAAGGAGGGACAGGAGGGCTACTCATCAACATTTGCTCCTCTTCCTCTCTCTGCCGAAATTCTCCTAGGCAAAACCCCCTCTCGCGAATTTTCATTAAGCAAAAATCCCTCTTTTTCTTCTATTTTCTTCTCCGTTCTCTTTGTTGTTAATTTGAATCTTTGTGGATTCTAAGAAAGAGGGCAATCATCCACAACATCAAAAGGGGATCTTTCAGGAAATCTAAGGATCTAAGGTAAGGATTATAAATATAAATATGTGGTTAAAGATTATGATTCACGTTTTCAAAGTTAGATCTAATCTAACACGAAGTTATAGGATTTCAAACAGCTTATAAAGGAATCCTCTTGATTTGGAATCCCATCATAAGGTAAGGGATATTCGGCCAAGGCATAATTTGTTTAAGTGTTTTCCATTATTTCAAAAACCAGAAATCGACATGGTTACATACCTAGTATTAGCCGATTTCAAGGAAGAGGAATTTTAGCAACTGTTGGGACTTGATTAAATCAATTCGGCTACTAGGTAAGTAATTCTACTTCTAGTAGGATTTGGTTTTAAGACCAAATAGGTTTATTTATATGTTTTAATTAATGGCCGAATATAGGAGTGAAAGATCTAGATCGGTAGATCGCTCTACGGAATTCACGGAAACTATTAAGCGAAAAAGGTGTGTACTCTTACTAACTTTCAATAAATTGCATGGCAATCATTAGATATGTAAATATGTAATAAGTATGTGAATGTGGCTAAGCACCACAAATGTGGTAAGGAGTACCTGTGCACGTTTCCTACTTTTGATAGGATTGTGAATGTGATATATTTTGAACATGTGATTAGTAACATGAATGAAAATTTAGTATGTGAAATATGTTATGAAATAATTGGGGCATTCGGGATATTTGTGAAGGAAGAAAGTGAAGGTGATGACTACGGTCTCACCAACGTAAAGTGGTGACTACGGTCACATAAAGTGAAAAGTGGTAACTTCGGTTACATCTAGTGAATACTGATGTCTAATGACACAACATAAGTGGGCGATGAGCACGTCGATCGCAGCGACGCCTTCGATGGTGTGTAGCGGATAGAGGGTCGACTTAGTAGTCCAGCGATTATGTCTGAGTTGGTACGGGTGGTGTGTAGCGGATGGACAAATAGGTTTGGATTTGGGTTGCATCATCCTTTATTTTGTATGAACATGATATTGATATGACTTGTATGCTCGATTTGTTGGAAATTAGTACTATGTACACATTGAGTCTGTTGACTCACTCCCGTTGGGGAATTATTTTTCAGGTGATGAGCAAAGAATGGACCCGGGTGGCAGGGGAGCTAAAGGTGGCCATGCATCGCTTGAAGAAATTATTTGGAATTTGGACTTTATGAAATTTTAGTACTTTAAACTTTATTTTGGGTTTGAATGATGTAATAAGGCCATAAGGCCCAATTGGATTTTCTTTATTTCATTTATTTTTATTTGAATATGATACAATTTATGTTTGATTAAAGATAAGTAAATTTATTTCTTTTAAAATAATAAACCCAAAAATTATTTTGTCACCTTATTTAAGTTGGATTTCCAGAATTTATTAAATAGGTTTCAAATTAAGCCCAACCCAAAACAATTTTTTTTAAATTGCACAAATTTTCTCTAAGTCATTTAGAACATTGAAAACCGATTTATTTAAGGAACATACCAGATCCGGTTCAGGCTCGTGGGCCGGGTGTGGGGTGTTTCAGTTGGTATCAGAGCCAGGTTTTAAAACTCTCGGCCTGTGGGCTCAGGCCCAAAACGTTTTCAATTCGAGCCCAAATGAATTTCTTTGAAATAAGCAGGTTTTATGGCATGGCACCTAAGTCTCCGACCCGCAGTCCACCAGGTAAGTACCTTTAACCATCTGTGTGATTATGTGAATTATGAATTGTAAAAGGGTAGAAAAGGCATGGAACGTAGAATAGTGTGATAGGAACTTGAACCCTAGGATTAGACTACTCAAACACTTGAAACTCATAAGACTTAATGAACTTAACAAACCTATGACTAAGTTATTAAGCTAGGGTGTGGCAACCCCTGTACGCATGTCTAGGATTGGATCCGGAAGAGCCTGGTATTTAAGCAGTCCTAGTGACTCACCTCCTCTTCGCAGGTATCCTACCTGGTGCGTAGCTTCGGTTCGCCCTAACTCAGAAGGCTCAGTGGTGTGGCAACCTCTGTGCGCATGTCTAGAAAGGTCGGTGAGAGCTTGGTATTTAAGCAGTCCGCGTGACTCACCTCCTCTCCACTCGAATCCTGCCTGGTGCGTAGCTTTGTTCACACCACGACCAAGAGGGCTCGGTCATAGGCTAAACACAAAGAATAAAACCCGAAAGGGACCTAACCGTTTTCTAAAAAAAAAAAAAAAATACCCTTGGTTTATAAAATGACCAAACCACCCATAGTTTTAACAAAATTTCATTACTATATCAAATGTTCAAAAACCCTAATTTGTAAAATATCAAACTATCTTGATTTTGGAAAATTACAAAATTGCCCTTAACTTACAAAATTACCAAAACGACCTTGATTTCCAAACTTTTTGCAATATCATTGCTTTGAAAAGTGTAACTCTCAAAGGAACTCTCAATGTTTTACAATCTTGGAAAATATCCTAACTTATTAAATTTTACAAATTTACCTCGATTTTGGAAAAATTATCAAAATACCACGAGATCAAAAATTACCGAAATACCTGGATTTCAAAATTCTTCCAAAATTTCCCGGAACTTTAGAAGTACCAAAATACTTTCGTCAAAATCACCCAGGAACTTTTTATTTTTGAAAATTTACGAAAATACCCTATAGGATAAAATTACGAAAATGCCCCGGGTAGTGGAAAAGCAAAATAACGAAAACAACAACAAGAATTACAACGTTTCTTTGAATGAACGAAAGTTCATATTTTTGATGGATGAATGAATGAATGCAAGATCAGTATGCATGTATGAATACTGAAAGAACCACTCTTAAACTCTTCTTCATAAGATATCATCGGGTAATAAGTGAAACAAGAATACTAATACATAAAATTCCTTAATCGGATCTCGTCGATAATGAGCTCAAGAGGGCGTGGTCGTCGTGGAAGAGGTAGAGGAAGGATGATGTTAGATCGGGACAAGGTTACGACAATGAGATACCACCACCACCATCACCCCCATTTGTCAATGTTGAGCGGCGAGGCTCGCATGAGGAAGATGCCGTGTCGCAGTCGTCTTTGCGAGTTTTGGAATTGGTGGTGGTGCAGAAACAATTCAGAAATCGTAAGTGCGTACCGATGCGCTCCGTGCTAATGGAGTGAAATGTTTAGAGGAGTATCGGGAGTGGCACCCAAGATACCGTGATCTTGGTTGGAAGCAATGAGCGCATCATGGATGAGCTCGACTTGACCCCGAGGAGAAGTTGAAAGGGATGACGGCAACCTTTACGCTGCGATGAAGCGTATCAATGGTGGTTAACCGATTCGGGACGGTGCCACGGCGGAAGATCGACACAGGAATATGCTAAGGAAGCATTTCGGAGAAGAAGTATGTGGGAACCGGTATATAGATGAGCAAAGGAAGGCTTTTCCGGGGTTGGTACAAGGAAGTAAGTAAGTCGTCACCGAATATGAAGCGGAATTCTTGAGGTTGAGCCGATATGCCCGAGGAGTAGTAATGATCGAGCATGAACGCTGTGTTCGTTTTGAGGACGGACTTAGGGACGATTTGAGACTTTTGATAGCACCGCATCGGGAGCGGAATTCTCTCGCCTTGGTGGAAAAGGCTAAAGTGGGTGAGGAATTAAGGACGCTACCAAGCTGTGCCGTGGGAGAAATAAGCCCAAAAGAGGTTTTGGGCCATCCGGAAAAGGCCACAAGAGGCCTAGAGTTGATGTGCCACAAAGTCAACAGTTTGTACGGGTGGCAATTTCGCCCTTGTGAACATTGTGGAAGGAAGCACGGGGAGAGTGTTGGAAAAAGGCGGGACGATGTCTCAAGTGTGGGTCCAAGGACCATATGATTAAGGATTGCCCCAAGCTATTAGATGAGAGCCAACCAAAGACTCGGAATGCTAACCAGTGGTAGAGGCGGACAGCAGACCTCAAAGAGGTCGTGGGTCGGCCAACAGAGGTAGTGGCGAGGCCGTGGAGCTCGTGGCCGAGGTGCGCTAACGCCGAAGCAAGGCAACCGGGTTTAGTTTACGCGGTTCACCGGAGGGAAGAGGGAGACGCGCGGATGTTATAACGTGACGTTCTTTATTCATGACAAACCCTATTTTGCTCTTATTGATGTGGGCTCAACTCATTCCTATGTTGCATGTAGTGTGGTTGAAACACTAGGCCTAGACTCGAACTTTCTCGATAGGCGGATAAGCGTAGTAAGCCCTTTAGGCCAAGCGGTGAGGATAGATAGGATCTTTCGGAATGTACCAGAGAGATTCGGGAGAGCGAACTTTCTGGGGTGACTTAATGGAATTACCCTTCGGAGAGTTTGAGCTTATACTTGGAATGGATTGGCTAGTAGAGCATCGAGCCGTGTTGGATTGTGCGGCTAAACGTATGGAACTAAGAACCCGGAAGATGAGGTAGTAGTGATGATCGGAGAAAGGAGGAACTACTTGTCTAACGTAGTTTCGGTGATTGAAGGCCGAGAAAATGGTTAAGAAAGGATGTAAGGCATTCTTAGCCTTCGTGAGTGCGTTAAGAGGAGAAGAGGAAGGTGTTAAGGGAGTTAGAGCAGAAGGGATTTTGAGGATGTATTTCGGAGGAGTTGCCCGGAATACCCCGGATAGAGAAGTGGAATTTGGAATAGATTTGCTACCAGGAGCGACTCCCGTGTCAATCGCTTCCCTACCGAATGGCACCAAAGGAGTTAGTGGAGCTCAAGGCTCAAATCCAAGAGTTGTTGGATCGTGGGTTCATTCGACCCGGTGTGTCTCCGTGGGAGCACCTGGTTCTCTTTGTGAAGAAGAAGGATGGAACTATGCGGATGTGCATAGATTATCGCGATTGAACAAACCGACCATCAAGAACAAGTATCCTTTGCCAAGGATAGATGACTTGTTCGACCAACCGAAAAGGGGCATTTGTGTTCTCAAAGATCGACTTAAGGTCGGGTATCATCAAGCTGAAAGTGAAGGAGGTCGATATTCATAAGACCGCTTTTAGGACAAGGTACGGTCATTTTGAATTTGTGGTGATGCCATTTGGGTTGACGAACGCACCGGCGCGTTCATGGATATGATGAATAGGGTTTTCCAACCCTACTTGGATAGATTCGTCGTGGTGTTCATCGACGACATTTTGGTGTATTCAAGACGGAGGAGGAGCACGATGAGCATCTCCGAGTTGTGTTAGAAGTGTTAAGGGGAAAGAAGCTTTATGCCAAATTCAGCAAGTGCGAATTTTGGCTCAAGGAAGTGGCGTTCTAGGACATGTGGTATCCGCAGAAGGAATAAAGTGGATCCTAGGAAGATCAAGCAGTGTTGGATTGGAAACCACCTAGGTCGGTGGCTGAAATCGAGAAGTTTCTTAGGCTTGCAAGGCTATTACGAAGGTTCGAGGAAGGATTCTCGTCGATAGCCGCACCTTTGACAAAGTTACTAAGGAAGGAAGTACCGTTTGTGTGGACGGATAAGCAGGAGAGGTTTGAAAAGCTTAAAAAGGTGCTGACTGAAGCTCCGGTGTTAATTCAGCCGGAGGCAGGTAAGGACTTCGTAGTATATTGTGATGCTTCGCACACAGGGTTAGGCTGTGTGCTAATGCAAGAAGGAAAGGTAGTCGCTTATGCATCTCGACAGTTAAGGCCGCATGAGGTGAACTACCCAACTCATGACTTGGAACTCGCGGCGGTGGTTTTCGCCCTCAAAGTTTGGAGGCACTACCTTTATGGAGAAAGGTCGAGTAATTTACACGACCACAAAAGCCTTAAGTATTTGTTGACTCGAAGGAGTTGAACTTGAGGCAACGAAGGTGGGTGGAGTTATTGAAAGATTATGACATTCGATAGAATACCATCCGGCAAGGCGAATGTGGTAGCCGACGCCCTAAGTAGGAAGGTTGTGTCGGATTTAAGGGCTTTGTTCGCTCACTTAAGTTTGTATGAAGACGGAAGCTTTGTTGGCGAGTTACAAGTCAAGCCAACCCGGGTGAAGGAGGTGAAAGAGGGACGGTTGGCGGATAAGGACTTAAGTACTAAGTTACTGAGCAAGTACGGCAAGGAGGATTAAAGGATTATGGCGTCAATGATGAAGGAGTACTTGTGCTACAAGGAAAAGGTTTGTATGCCGAGGGATAAGGAGTTCGGACAAAGGATTCTTCGGGAAGCGCATGGTAGTCCTTATGCTATGCATCCCGGAGGCATCAAGTCGTATAGAGATCTAAGGGAACAATTTTGGTGGTCGGACAAACGAGAGGTGATCGAATTTGTGGGGAAATGTTTGACATGTCAAGCAAGTAAAGGTGAACACCAAGTCCCATCAGGATTGCTTCAACCAATTGAGATTCCCCAATGGAAGTGGGAAAGAATTACCATGGACTTAGTTAGTGGGCTTCCCCTTACGCCCACTAAGAAGGACTCGGTATGGGTGATAGTGGACCGTTTGACCAAGTCCGCACATTTTATCCCCGTGAGGATCGACTATTCCCTTCAAAAGTTAGCCAAGTTATATGTGGCGGAGATCGTGAAGCTACACGGGTACCGATGTCGATCATCTCGATAGAGACCCAAGGTTTACGTCTCGATTTTGGAAAGCACTTCATCAAGCATTAGGCACTAAGCTAGACTTCACTGACTTTTCATCCACAATCGACGGCAAATCGAGCGGGTTATACAAGTGTTGGAAGATATGCTAAGAGGTCGTGTGATGGATTTCGAGGAAGTTGAGAAGATTACTTGCCTCTAGCTGAGTTCGCCTACAACAACAGCTATCAGGCAAGCATTCGGATGGCACCATACGAAGCATTGTATGGAAGGAAATGTAGAACACCAACTTGTTGGACCCGAGTTAGAGAACGCCGCGTTTTGGGTCCAGAGTTAGTGGCGAAACCGAGGAGAAGGTGGAATTAATTCGAGCACGGTTGAAAGAAGCTTCGATAGATGAAGTCGTATGCGGACCTTAAGAGGAAAGAAATTGAGTTTGAAGTAGGAGACCAAGTGTTTCTAAAGGTCTCACCTTGGAAGAAGGTAATGAGGTTGGTCGAAAAGGAAGTTAAGCCCAAGGTTTATAGGGCCTTATCAAGTATTGAAGCGAATTGGGCGGTGGCATACCAATTAGAGTTGCCACCAGAATTGAAGCGGATGCACGACGTATTTCATGTATCCATGCTACGTCGCTATCGATCGGATCCGTTGCATGTGGTATCTGTTGAAGAAGTGGAGCTAAGGCGGACTTATCCTACGAGGAAGAACCGATTCGGATCTTGGAACGTGATGTGAAAGTACTACGAAGGAAGTCTGTTCCTTTAGTCAAAGTGTTATGGCGCAATCATGGATC
This sequence comes from Gossypium sturtianum, assembly GCA_025698515.1. Lineage (NCBI taxonomy): Eukaryota > Viridiplantae > Streptophyta > Magnoliopsida > Malvales > Malvaceae > Gossypium > Gossypium sturtianum. Next base: position 159,535,840 of record CM046955.1, on the reverse strand, counting down.
GGAAGAAGCCGTGGGAGCGGAAGAGACAATGCGACAAGCAATACCCTCAATTGTTTAGTTAGGAAATTTCGAGGACGAAATTTTTTTAGGGGGTAGAATCTGTAACATCCTAGGAAGGGCCTATGCATTTTTGAGATCAATTGTATGAAATGACAAGTCTTAAGTTTTATGAATAAATTTTTGATACTTTTGGAAACCTAGAAATGAATGAAAGTGGAAATGAAAATGAAAATGGAAATGAAAATGGAGATGGAAATGAAAATGGAAATGGAAATGGACATTTTTGGAAACTTAGACATTTTTGGAAACTTGGACATTTTGGAAACTTAGACATTTTGAAACCTAAACATTTTTGGAAATGATCCAAAATGGAAACTTGAACATTTCGGGAAACTTGGATATATGAGAGAAATAAAGGAGTTTTATTCACATAAATATGTGAATAATAAGAGAGAAATAAAGGAGTTTTATTTACATAAATATGTGAATAATAAGAGATAAATAAAGGAGTTTTATTCACATAAATATGTGAATAATAAGAGAGAAATAAAGGAGTTTTATTCACATAAATATGTGAATAATAAGAGATAAATAAAGGATTATTTTCTAATGAGATAATTGAGAGATAATTGATGGATTAAAGGCTTTTATCTTTTAAATAAAAGAGATAATATTATCAAAAGAGGAGTGGTGGCCAAGTAAAGGACTCCTAGGGTGATAACTTTGGCTATAAAAGGAGGACAGGAGGGCTACTCATCAACATTTGCTCCCTCTTCCTCTCTGTAGAAATTCTCCTAGGCAAAACCCTCTCTGCCGAATTTTCATTAAGCAAAAATCCTCTCTCTTTTCTTCTATTTTCTTCTCCGTTCTCATCGTTATTTGAATCTTTGTGGATTCTAAGAAAGAGGGCAATCATCCACAACATCAAAAGGGGATCTTTCGGGAAATCTAAGGATCTAAGGTAAGGATTATAAATATAAATATGTGGTTAAAGATTATGATTCACGTTTTCAAAGTTAGATCTAATCTAACACGAAGTTATAGGATTTCAAACAGCTTATAAAGGAATCCTCTTGATTTGGAATCCCATCATAAGGTAAGGGATATTCGGCCAAGGCATAATTTGTTTAAGTGTTTTCCATTATTTCAAAAACCGAAAGCGACATGGTTACATACCTAGTATTAGCCGATTTCAAGGAAGAGGAATTTTAGCAAGCTGTTGGGACTTGATTAAATCAATTCGGCAACTAGGTAAGTAATTCTACTTCTAGTAGGATTTGGTTTTAAGACCAAATAGGTTTATTTATATGTTTTAATTAATGGCCGAATATAGGAGTGAAAGATCTAGATCGGTAGATCGCTTCTACTGAATTCACGGAAACTATTAAGCGAAAAAGGTGTGTACTCTTACTAACTTTCAATAAATTGCATGGCAATCATTAGATATGTAAATATGTAACAGTATGTGAATGTGGCTAAGCACCACAAATGTGGTAAGGAGTACCAGTGCACGTTTCCTACTTTTGATAGGATTGTGAATGTGATATATTTTGAACATGTGATTAGTAACATGAATGAAAATTTAGTATGTGAAATATGTTATGAAATAATTGGGGCATTCGGAATATTTGTGGAGGAAGAAAGTGAAGGTGATGACTACGGTCTCACCAACGTAAAGTGGTGACTACGGTCACATAAAGTGAAAAGTGGTAACCGGTTACATCTAGTGAATACTGATGTCTAATGACACAACATAAGTGTGGCGATGAGCACGTCGATCGCAATGATCGCTTCGATGGTGTGTAGCGGATAGAGGGTCGACTTAGTAGTCCCCGCGCGTACAAAGTTGGTACGGGTGGTGTGTAGCGGATGGACAAATAGGTTTGGATTTGGGTTGCATCATCCTTTATTTTGTATGAACATGATATTGATATGACTTGTATGCACGATTTGTTGGAAATTAGTACTATGTACACATTGAGTCTGTTGACTCACCGTGTGGGAATTATTTTTCAGGTGATGAGCAAAGTAATGGACCGGATCGGCAGGAGCTAAAGGTGGCCATGCATCGCTTGAAGAAATTATTTGGAATTTGGACTTTATGAAATTTTAGTACTTTAAACTTTATTTTGGGTTTGAATGATGTAATAAGGCCATAAGGCCCAATTGGATTTTCTTTATTTCTGTTTATTTTTATTTGAATATGATACAATTTATGTTTGATTAAAGATAAGTAAATTTATTTCTTTTAAAATAATAAACCCAAAAATTATTTTGTCACCTTATTTAAGTTGGATTTTGAATTTATTAAATAGGTTTCAAATTAAGCCCAACCCAAAACAATTTTTTTAAATTACACAAATTTTCTCTAAGTCATTTAGAACATTGAAAACCGATTTATTTAAGGAACATACCAGATCCGGTTCAAGCTCGTGGGCCGGATGTGGGGTGTTTCATTGCAAGCTTCTTGTCCCACAAAACAAAACAAATCATACATAATTGAAGTGCTGTATTTTCTTTCTTCTTCTTGTTTTAAAGCAATAAATAGCATTGTTCGTTTTTTGCTTCTTTTTTTATAAAAGATAAATAAAATTAGATTATTAATAAATATGTTGAATGAATTTTTTAAGAGTCAGCTAAGTTGAGATTCCAATTAACAATGTGGCATTAATTGTGGAGTGGAAGCTGACACTTGAATATTTGTCAATTTTTATAAAAGAAAGAAATACTGAAATCAATAAGGTTTAGCAAAAGATTTCCCAACATAAAATCTTAGGATAGAATCAAAGCTTTGTGAGAACATGAGATAGTTGTCCATCACTAATTCATCCAACATATCTCCTAAAACAAAAGGCTCGGAATAAGGTTATTAGTTCATTAATATTGAATAGTAAATTTATTTAACAAAGGGGGGGAGATGTCACATGTACGGGACCATTTGTGTATCAGCAAATGTGTTTTTTTGGGTGATTGTAGAAAGTTTCAGTACATTGAAACATGAGTTCAAAGAAAAATAAATTAGAGAACAATGTAGTAACCCTTACCAACACATAAACTATACCCAGAAATTCGCCAAATCCTAGGAATTTGTGCCGTTAAGAACAGCTCCGCCACCAATACCCATCAAAACCACACCTCTTGCTCTTCAGGAAGATGTCAGCCACTAGCAAACAGACACGTTGACTAGTGCGCGGTATCCGCTCCCAACAAAGACGCCATCCCAGATCATCTAACTTGTTTAAACCGTTAAGATCAGACGAAGAAAACAAACGAATCGGTTAAGCCTCGAGCGAATTGATACACCGGATCCCAGTGAGCGAGTCCTAACCAACTCGAGAAAACCTCCAACATTTATTTAACCCGAGATAAAACCCCCTGGAAAACCAAGGGAGGCCGACATGGGGAAGCAGGAGGGGCGAGAGGGAAGGCGAGAAAGCGGAGAACCGGAGAAAGGTTGGTGAGGGAGGAGAGGAAACCGACTGTTCCAAAGTGGCCAGAGGCGACAACCCAGAAGGGAACCACTGCAAAAAACAACATCAAGAGAAAGGAGGGAGGAAGGTGAGGGGAGAGGGGAGGGGAAGGGGAAGAAGGGAGAAAGTCGGCGACGACAATAAGGTCAAAAACCAGCCTTCAGGAGAAGCAGGCCGTCCGCCACCCGACGACAAAAAACCTTACCTCGGGAAACCAATATGAAAGAGAAAGGTAGAGGTGTTTTTTTATTCACAAGACAAGTGTCTTTTTTTCTTAAATATATATTTAATAATCTATAAGAATATAATAAAATATTAAAAAAATACATTTCAATATTTTAAAGTTGTTCGCGAAATTAAAAAAAAAAAGTATATTAAATACTCACACATAATTAAATAGAAATTTTAATAAATATCATTTTTTGTTGGATTGTAATGGAGTTTCGTATCATTAAGGTTGTCCAAAATTAGGACATTACAAAATCAGTATATCCTAGGCCATAAAATGGTGGTTTGTGGAGAAGTATACGTTTGAGTATGATGAAACTTTTAAGTCCTGTGACCAAGATCACAATTGTTTGAGAAATATTAGCGCTTACAACATCTAAATTTTGGAGATTTTAGCAAACATGGAGATATTAACAAAGAAATTTATGTGTAACAATGAAGGGGATTTGAAAGCAAGAACCATCCTAATTATGTTGCAAAATTAAATAAAGCAATCTATGGGTTAAAGCAGGTACCGAGACCTTGATATGGCAAGATAGAAGAATTTCCCGTATTGAGTGACTATGCTTGTTAGTAAAAGCACGTGATGGAAAAATATTAGTAGTGCTTGATGATCTTATCATCACTAAATATGATGAATAAAAGATTACACGAGCCAACCTTACAACAAGATTTCAGACAAAAGAGCTTGAAGAATTGAATCACTTTTTAAGATTTAATATAGAACGGGCCAAGGAAAGTTTGTTCTTAAGTCAACAAAAGTATGTTTGAGATATCTTGAGAAAATATGAATGCTTAAATGCAAGTCAATTTCAAAACCAATGGAAACAAATACCCAAGTTCATTCAGTTGGAAGAAAAAGACCCAAATGATGTCCCACCATGTATAGACAATGGTCGTGAGTCTAATATATCTCACCCTGATGCATCCATATATAATTTATGCAGTTGGAATAGTAATTTGCTTTATGCAAAAGCTAAAGAAACCTCAATTAGAAGCAATTTATCAAATTTTAAAGTATGTTAAAAGGCACCTTTGACTATGGCGTATACAATGATAGCAAGACTCATGTGAATTGGTAGGACACTATGATGCATATTATACTCGCGATTGTGATACACGGCAGTCAACAATCAGATGTATTAGAAACAATTTATCAAATTTTAAGGTATGTTAAAGACACCCTTGACTATGGCGTATACTATTATAGCAAGACTCATGTGAATTGGTGAACACTATGATGCATATTATGCTGGCGATTGTAATACATCATGACGGTCAGCAATTAGATGTTTTCAATTTGGGGTCCACTATCATCTCTTGTTATAGCAAGAGACAACCTATTGTGCCACTATCAAGCACAAAGGCCGAATACAGGGCAATAGCAACGGAAGCACAAGATGTACATATGGTTATTACAACTCTTGAAATCTCTAAAGCAGCATGTTACTATGCGATTAAGTTGTATTGCGACAACCAATTGGTAATACAACTAGCAAAGAATCTAGCTTTTGATGCATTGATGTAGAATGTAAAGATGCACTATCACTATACTCTTGAGAAAATACTTAACGATGAAATTAAGATAAAACACATTTGATTAAAAAATCAAGTCGCCATTTTATTTATCAAAAAAAATCAATGGATACAAACTTGAAGAATTTCGTAAGCAACTTAAAATGACCTCAAAATACAATAGTAGTACAAGAGCAAAGGGATTGAAGGGGAGTGTTGGCATCATCACTGACTCTCTCTCTCTCTCTTTATTTGTCTAGATATTTTCCAAATTTTATCATCACATAGTCTATTCATCCATAATTAAAATCATGATTCAATAAATTGTATCCTTTCTTATCGTTTCTTTGGTAACATTATTCTTTTGACATCCATCTAAATTTTGTTTTTTTTTCAATTTAATACCTCCCTATTTGTTGTTTAAGTTGTTACATATATTTGCTCCCTCCACAATTTCTACAAGTAGAATTACGCACTCTTTTTCTATTTTCTTTTAAGAGAATGGTTTTATAATGTGACATTCTTTTTAAGGAAAATAGTTTTATAATTGTGAAATTATTAGATCATACCAAAATCATAAAGTTTGAGTAAGATTTAATTGGATAGATTAAAGGTAGTATAGAATAATAATGCTTTATAATGTTGTTAAAGACTAATCTTTCATTGAATGATTTTAAAAGCATGTTTTTTTTCTTTCTAAAAATTTAATCTTATATACCCTCTTTAATTGAGAAAAAGAAAAAACTAACATTTTGGATATTTAATGGCTTAACCTAATTTAGGCCTCTTGAAGAGGCGGTGCGTTTACTTGTAGTTAGTGTAAAAACAATAGTGACAGTAAAATTAAATACTTTAACGATATTATAACGTGAGATTAAAAAAAAATACACCTCACTAAAAATAAACATCCATCTAAAGAGACCCTTATACATCTTCGGTATAAATTCTGTCTCACTGGTGCCCACTAAAAAGGCCTGTTTTAGTTGCCAATTGCGGCCAAACCAAAACATAAAGAGAAGCCGAAATGGCATATTCTAAATCATTTCATTTGGCAATTTCGGCCTTTGGGGCTTTCTTAGGCTTTTCTTATTATGAAAATCAAATTCTTATTTGATACATTGATATTAATTAAAGTTTTAAATACCACTCTTCTCTTCTCCTTTTTTTATTACGAAGAGTTCGGTTAACAATAATATATTAAGATCTTCATTATTCGTTAACCTTTTTTATTTTATATTTTTATGTGAGCATACCGAAATCATGTTACAATTGATATCACATGATCAAAGGCCATTTAACATACAAAACCATGCGACCAAATATTTAGCTTTACATTTTTGAAACATTAATATCGAAAGTAATTAAATGCTGATAATTAAAATGTAATGTTTTTTAAGATTCAATTATAAGGAAAAAATGATTTTTTAAATATAATTTTGATTATTATTCATATAAATCGGAAGAAAATACGAGTTTAAGAGTATCCGAATTTATGTTCTCTTGATTATTATAACAACGACATTAATTAAATTAAAAAACTAATTTATTATATTTTATGAGAGGCATATTCCTATCGGAAGTGTACTACTTTTATCCCGAGGGGCATTTACAAAAGAACGTACACTCATAAAACTTGAAAAGGGGAAAAATATCTATCTTGTATACATGGAAAAATAAAAAAGATGCGAATGTATCAAGATAAAACTATTAGTGAAAATTGAGAAACTTGTTTGAATAAATTAATCTTAACTCATCAAAATATATCTTATCATTTTAAATAATATCTTTTAATAGTATCTCAGTTCAATTTTAAAATATTTTAAATTCGAACTCAAATCTAATCTGATTCCAAATAAATATCTCATTACATTATTTTAAAAAATAAAATAGTAGCCGTTATATAATTTTATATAATACTTATATACTTTTAGAATTAAATAAAAAATAAATCTAATATTCAATTATATATTTTTAAATCCATTTGGTTTTGAATAAGATATAGAAATATATATATATATTAATGTTGTATCTAATAATCTCTCCCTTCCTTCAACTAGCAAAAATATATATTAATTAATGTTTTAGTGCGAGATATTAATAAAAATTTATACTTAATACATGAATCAATGTATAATAAATTTAATTAAAATATTAATAAATATTTATATTTAACATAAGGATAAATATATAATAAAATTAATTAATATATAATATATGGGTTTTAAATTTTACCTTCATAATTTTTAAAAGAATAAAAGAATATATTAATTTTTATTTAATATTTAATAATTTTATTAAATTTTATTAAATTTTTAAACAAAATAATTGAATATATTTATATTAAAATATTCTATATTTATTTTCAAATGAGATGAGCTAACAACCCGAGTCCTTAAATATTAAAGTCCAACCTTAATTCATAATTTAAACATGCATAATTTATCGAATCTGTTTTTTGAATTTATTGTTTTTCTCTAAACCCTTCAAATATGAATTATAGTTTGACTCCTAAATTTTGAGAAATTATGCTTTAGATCTTTCAAAAATTATAAAATTTTAAGTTTATAATTTAATTCTTAAATTTTGATATAATCTTTTTAAAAATTATAAAGATATAAATTAATTTAAAAATAAAATTACAAAAAATTGTAATTGGTTAGAAATATGAAATGTATGAAAATAATTATTAAATAATGGGTCATGTGTTGATATTTTTAAGAGGAAAAAAAGACAAACAAATCTGATATTTTGTTCTTTTGGAAACCGAATCAGAATGAAGTCTCCAGCTATGAGTGACGCAACCCAACACTAGAAAGACACTCAAGTGTCCATTTTCTACACCTCCCTCCCAAACCATCCACATTCATTTCTTTTCTAAAAAGGGGCGAATCTAGGGAGGGCTAGCAGGGGCCTGGCCCTGGCCCCCCGTAAAATGTAAAATTATTATTTAGGCCCTTGAGATTTTTAAAAATTTTAAATTAGTAAAGGTAAAATTACACTTGGCCCCCCTAAAATTATAAAAAATCAATTTAATCCTTTAAATATTATAAAGATATAGACTATAAAAAATTAAAATTTCATCCGACCCCCTACAAAATTGTTCTGGCTTCGCCCCTGTTTCCAAATATAAGCTGCGATCTTCAACGGATGAAATTTTTTCGTTAAATTTCCGATACCTATTTCTTTTTTATTTAATTCATCCTTACATTAAATTAACTTCATATTTTTTTAGATATCTAACTAATATTATTAAAATAAATCTACATGACATTGACTATCACTAGCATAGTGATATGTGACAAAAATAAAATATATTATTTGTTCATATTCATTCTAGACGAACATTTTTTAAGTTTTTATATTATTATTTTGAAATTTAAAATTTTATAAAAATATTAGAAATATTATTTCACGCTATGTATAAAAAATATAATTTTTATATTTTTTAAAATTTTTATTTTGTCATGTGTCAAAATATGAGACTGTTACGAGTCATCATATTATTGATTGTCAGTGTTATGTCAACTTATTAAAAATATATAAATTAACTTACGCTTTTCAAATTTAAATACTAATTAAATAAAAAAATTAGATACTAAATAAGTATAAATTCTCAAATTCACCTCCATAAATACTAAACTTTAAATATATATATATATTATAAAACTTGAGATTTGTAGGTATGTTCCAGCAGCAACTAATCGTTTATTATTATTTAAAATTATTGACAATGGATTTCTCTACTATATAAACCCCCTTCTTCCTTCCCCATTTCCACTGCAACTATCACTCAAACCATCAATTTCTTTCATTCTCCCCTTTCTTTTCGTTATTCATTTTCTTTAGTTATTTGTGAATGGAGAGAAACCCCATGCGTAGGCAGCTTGCAAGCTTGAGGAAATCCCTGTTTGATCAGGTTTGTTTTCCTCAACATTAATTTGCATGGTTTTAATCTTCAATATATGTGTTCATTGCTCACTTATTTATGTGGGCATAAGAGAAAACCAACTTAAGCAGTGTTTTGATGATTATATATATATAGGGATATCTGGATGAACAATTCATGGAGTTGGAGCAACTCCAAGATGATGCCAACCCTAATTTCGTCGAAGAAGTTGTCACCTTATACTACCGCGATTCTGCCAGATTAATCCTTAACTTAGACCACGCCCTGTAAGTTCTATTTTCATGCTACTCAACCACCGCAACAGTTTGATGATCATCATATTATATGTATATATATATATATATATATATGTTTTCATTTTGGTGCTCTCCAGGGAGCGGAGGCCTTTAGATTTTAGTAAGTTGGATGGGTTAATGCATCAGTTCAAAGGAAGCAGCTCAAGGTAGCATGTTAAGCAAATCTCTTTCTTTTTCTTTTTCTTTTATTCATTTAAAATAAAAATAAAACCGCTGAAATAATGTGAAAAGAGTTACAATCTTGTATAATAAGACTTGATATATAGGTATAAATTAAAAGCAAGTATATTCTATGCTGGCTTTAACACAACCAATTATTTATTCTTTGGGATGGGTTGCAGCATTGGAGCCAAAAAGGTGAAAGCTGAGAGCACATTGTTTAGGGAATATTGCAAGTCTGGAAATGCAGAAGGGTAATTCCATCTTCTCTTGAAAGCAGGGGCGAAGCCAGAGGGGGGAGGGCCCGGCCCCCTAAAATGTAAAATTGTTATTTAGATACTTAATTTTTTTTTAAATTTTAAATAAGTAAAGGTAAAATTGCACTTTGGCCCCCCTAAAATTATAAAAATTCAATTTAATCTTTTACAAATTATAAAGATATAAACTATAAAAAATTAAAATTTCATCCGCCCCCCCTAAAAAATTGTTCTGGCTTCGCCCCTGCTTGAAAGCTTCCTCTTCCTATATTATAGAGTCCAATATTTATATACCCGAATTTGGAAGGATCACATATCCATATCTAAAAATATGTTAGACATAAATGTTTGATGCAAAAATGAAAAAGAATCCGAATAATATAGCCTACCACTTTGGTTTAACTTGCAGATGCATGAGGACTTTCCAGCAACTGAAGAAAGAATATGCAACATTGAGAAAGAAGCTTGAAACTTACTTTCAGGTGCCTTTTTTCCCCCCAAATTAAGCATGTCAATAACTTATATAATTTTAGGTCCTGCTAGTGCTAATTTCTTTTCTATTATGATCAGCTGGCAAGACAAATTGGACCAATGGAGAGTGCAAATCGCCCCAAGTAGAGAGAGAGCCCAATGCAGAAGTGAGTAGTTGTATTCCCAAACTTCACCTTACTGAATTAGCTTTGATTTTGCTTGTAAAGCTATGTTTTAGATTGAGCTTCGTCAGAAAGCTTTGCTCTATCAGTCGATGCATATTTTGTATTTTGGTATCCATTAAAAAGGTGTAGTTGAGTTGATAATTTCAATAAATTGAAATTCTATCCTTAACACCTTTTACTCCCTCTTCCATCAATCGCTGCTATAAGAACAAAAAATGAGATTTCAAATGTTGCCATTCTTAGACGACAGCATGAATTAACTATATTTCAGATTCATGTTAAAGGGCGCTGCCATAAGCCCAAACCCAACATACGAAGATGGAGATGTATGGTTGTGGTGCGGAAGAGAGTGGATCCAACATAACCCAACCCACGTTAGATTGGGCTTTCACTCTTAATCAACTTCAAAAAAATAAAAGAAAAGATGGATGCTTTTGATATTTTTAGGTAATGGGCAATTCTACATTTTATTACTTCAATAATATAGGTATTTATTATTATTTTTTCAAAATTTATATTTTAAAAAATAAATATAAGTAACACAATTTTTAATTTATGTACCATTGAGATTTATAAATACATACAAGATATATTATGATTAATATGAAAAAGAAGGCATATCATAAATACAATAATGTGTTGAAATCGGATTAAATTTTAATATAAATATATAATATTTTTAATACAATTATAAAAAAATACAAAATCTAAAGATCATGCTTCAAATATATCAATATTAGATGTAGTTGTCTAACAATTTGAGACCAAGACTTTCAGCCCGAATTTCAATCACTTTGAGAAAAAAACAAATAAAAATTTCAACAAAATGAACAAATACCATGCTATAATTTTGGTTAGAGCTCACTAAACCTCTTTCAAATCTACCACCAGTCTCCTCAACCTACTACCAATCATCAGTCTTTCTTTCTCCCCCTTTTACCTCCTCCTCCCTTTTCTTCTTTCTTTCTTCCTTTTGTTCCTCCATTTGGTTATCATTAGCAAAGTTTCCAACAATGTTGTCAACGGTCCTTTTCCATTATCTTGTCATCCTCTCCTCTCCTTCACTTTCCTCTCTTCCATTTTCTTTTTCCCTCTCCAACTCCTTTCTCCGCCATCTACTCCGTTCTCACCTAAGTTGACTTTTTACCGACTACCCTCCCTTTTCTATCAAGTTTTATGTTCGGAATGATAACTATGGCCTAGGGTCTGAACCTTGGATCCTCCTTTGAAGGATGTTTTACGAGTAGACAAGGACTTGGTTTTTTTCTTGGATCCACTCTAACTTGATTTGCTCGAGTTCTTTTAGTGCCTCGGTTTCTCGAGTTTAAGCCGACTCACTTTTTGACTACACTTGATCTAATGGATTCAATGTATTTGGCTATTTGCAACTTTTATGGATTTTCGGGATAGACAATATCATTATTAGCGGGTACAATGCACTGGTTAACACGATCCATTTTTGGTGGCTGACACCTTTCAGTGGAGCAAGAGTTCATGAGTTGGCTTGTATTTGTGGTAGAGGAGTTCTTTCCGACATTATTCCCAAGTTAAAATTTGTAAAATAAAGTCGTCAACGCAACAATTTAGGTTAATTTTTTTAACTTTAAATTTACATTTTATTAAAATTTTAGGAACAAAATCTAGATCATAAAAATATAATATATAAATATCGAAGTGATATCAAATGAATAAAAAGAAAATCAGTTTGTTATTTAAAATTCAATAAAACCATATAATATTTAAAAAAACTAAACATAGATAATTATTTGTATTATAAATTTATTGCATGAAACGGCTCATAAAATTATTAAATAAGTTGGTGTCACATATCATGTCACATTAATTTTTTTTTTAAAAAAAACAGTTTTTAAAATAAAAATATCAAATTAATAAAGTTAACATTTGATAAACAGAAAATTATTGTGAATTACTTTTAGCGACATCGTTCATTTCTTCAAAAGTTACTCTTTTATCCTAACAAAACAACTATTATTTAAATAAACATTCCAAATATATATATATATATATATATATATATTAATAAAACAAGTATTTCTCATCCACGAATAGGTGTCAATATATTACTGTTTTTTTTTATTAGAAAAGATAATTACTTTTTAAAAAATCATTTTTAAGAAAAATTCGGACTTAAAAAATAACTTTTATTTTTAATAAAGCGCCATTTATTTAAAGAATTTGAGAGAGAGATTTAACTTTAAAAAGTACATAAATATTAAAATTGTATTTTTCTTTAAAGGCAGTTCAATTTTGTTTTTCGAAATATTGTAAGATAATGTTTGTGTTTATGATTTATGAAACTGAAACTGTTTTTCCATATTGTCCAAATACGTTATGTCCATCTCTTTTACCAAAACAAATGCTATGAATTAAATAAAACTATAGAATGTATTAAATCTTTAGGATATAACATATTAAAATGAACATACTACCATCATCAACACTTGTTTTGTTTTTTATGTACTATTTTTAGGTTAAAACCCCATACATGGTTAACTTTAAGACAACACTTTAAATGTGCTTTTGAAACAAGGCAAGCATGTACACCTTAAAATAAAAATGATAAAAAGTGTAATTTTCTTGTAGTATGTTATAACAGATTGAGAACATTCTATTTCAAAGTTTATGATTGGTCATTTCCTTTTCCTTATAATTTATGACCCAAATGTCAAACAGTATGTTGTTAATTCACAAAATCTTAAATGAGAAGATAACGGTTTAACAAATTAAATGATCACATCTATCAGATTGTATTTAACAAATTAAACAAATTCATAATTAACACTAAATTTGTTCTATTAACATAATCATGAAAAATTCAAACCTAATAACATTAACAATTAACTTTCATCAAATCAACCTTAAAACCCGAATTAAACACTACAAATTTAATATTGTTACCTTTGGGTACCAAAAAATATATAACTTTTTGTCAAACGCAGGTACCGAATTGGACCAAAATATAATACAAGTACTACATTAGAAAAAAGTGTCAAACTTGAGTACCAAAAATAAATTTGAATTTTTTAATGTAAATTTTAGTGAATACTTTTTTGAAATTACAATATTTATATATTTTTAATTGTGTTTTATTGTTTAAACTTTAACTCATTTTTATTTAATCTAGCCTGGTAATCTTTAGTTTAGTAGGCATTATTGTTATTATAGCAATCAATAGGATGTGAATTTAAGCGTAGTTAAGCGTGTATTTCCACCAATTTAAGGGTCGAGAGAATTATAGGTAGATGTAAGTATTAAATAAAAATAATTTTTATGTAATCTATGCTACTTATAAAATTCTTTACTAAATTGGTGCCAGAAGTTATTTGAACATGAAAAAAAGATAAAAAGTTAAAACTTTTAAAACTAAAAAAAAAAATTATAATTCTTTATATGTATTTGAATAGTTTTTAATTAATTTTATTAAAAAGCTTAATTTATAATTTTTTTTAAAAAAAATCTGAAAATAGATAACTAGTTAACTTGAGAGATTTAAAATCCTTTTGATGTAGGTTGAATCCTTGGTGTTGTTTTTATTTTTTTTTATTTATTTTTTCGATTTTTTAATTGCAAGTTTTTGACACAGACACAAACTTTGTTTAGCATAACAAGTTCAGCATGTTACAAATAAATGCTTAATTTCTGGATCAAATATATCACTGACTGTCGAAACCATTTTTTTGTTTAGAAAACAGGGTCAACTTTTAAAACGAAGATGGAGTCACCACCAATCTTTTTTGGGGTGTGATCGGGTCACCTCAAGGTTGATCGTTAAAACCTTTTGATTTATTAAAACGATAGTTTTGGTCTACGAAATTTAGAAAAACGGGTTCGGGAGTCGGTTACGCACGAGGAAGGATTAGCACCCTCGTGACGCCCAAAATTGGTACCTAATTGATTATTTAATATCTTTATGTCGAGAATTTGAAAAGATTTTAAAATACAATTCCTTTTAAAGAATGTTTGTATAACCCGTTTTGGAATATTAAGACTCTTTTGTTCCAAAAGGATAAAATATCACATCCAGTACGTTAGGGTGCGACATTTTAACCCCCGAAACTAAGATCACCCCTTAATTTCCCAAAACCCGAAATTAAAAGGATATTTAGTTATTTGGACGAACGAAAAACCGAAACCCAGCACGTTAGGGCACAATTTCTCGAACTTCCAAACACGAAACATTGCCTTGTTTTCAAAAGCTCTCAAATAAGCGATTATGAAATTGACTGAGAATGCATTTGTTCGATTTGTTTGGGGTAAAAGTGAAATGACCAATACCGGCCAGAACGTTGGAGCTCAAACCATAACGTAATAATAAGAACCACGCAAGCATAATATCGATCATGAAATAAAAATACATGGTATTAATACTACACGAAAAAATAATACATATAAATCCAAATAAACAACGTACATGAAATGAAAAAACTTATTATAAATATTTATATAAGTAATAATATATAAAAATGTTTGAAATAAACAAAATTATATAATGAAATAAGGACTTAAAAAGAAAAATTATATATAATAGATTTTAAGAATATATATACATAAATAGATTTAGAAGAAAATATATGCAAAATAACATGAAATCAATAATATATATATAGAATAAAAGACTATTTAGTATGGATAATATATATAAAAAAAATAGTGGTAAAAAAAAAATAAAAATAATAATACTAATGAATATAATAATAATAATAAAAATAATAAAGTCAATTATAAATCAAATAAAAAAATAATAGTAGTAGTAATATTAAAATAATAATACTGGTAATGTTAAAAGTAATAATATTAATAATATTAATGATAGTAATAATATTAAAAATAAATAACAATAATGAAATAATGACAACAATAACAAAAATAAAATAAAATAAGAAAAAAAGGACTAAATTAAGCTTAAAATAAAATTTCGGGGTAAATTGGGAATAAAAAGAGAGATGGAGGATCAAATCGCAGTGCGCGAATGAAATGGAGGGACCGGAACGATAAATATCCCTTCCCTCCAAAACGTGACACTTCGTGCGGGACTAAATTGGAACAGAATGAAAAGTATGGGGCAAAATTGAAAACAAAAAAATGAGCTATATTAAAAAGATAGAAAATGCGGAGGGACCAAAAGCGCAATAAAACCATCGCTTAAAAAAAAAGGTGGATCTACCTCCATTCGGGTCGAGTAATCGGGTTGGCCTCCTCAAAACGACGCCGTTTTGGCGTCTGGGGAGGCCCATGGAACGGCGCCGTTTCTGATCTTCTGTAAAAGGCACATTTTCATTTTTTTTTATTTCAGCAGTTGTTTCAAAAAAACAAAATGGGTTTCCCCTTTTCTCTCAATCCTCTGCCTTCAAGCCCAGAATCCGGCTAGGGCTCCGGCCAGTCACCGCCGTTCGCCACCGCCGTCGGCCACCGCGCACGGTGGCCGAAACTCCAAAAAGGTAAAAAAATTCCTTCTCTCTTTTTTTTTTTTTTAATATTTAGAACTTTTCGTATATGGAAAAAAAAAGAATAGATTCGAAAATAAAAAATAAAAACTAAAACCTTTTTTTTTTTTTTTTTGCTGATCCTTTTTTGGTTTTCTTGTATTGATTCCGTATGAAAAAAAAAATATAATGTGTATTGCTCTTCTATTTCCTAAAAAATCCCCCTAAAATCCCTTTTCATTCGATCTTTTATAGCCGAAATAAAGGAAAAAAATAAAAAATACAATCCGTTTGTTGCTTTGTTGGCCTTTTTCCTTCTTTTCCGCAGGTGAAAGCATCGTGGAGGAGGCTTGGAGGCGCACTATGCGGAGGGCGGGGCGACGTGGCCAAGTGCGTGGGGTTGCTGGCGGCGCTGGGTTGCTGCTAGGGTTTCAATTCTGTTGTGATTTAGGTAGTGGGCTTGGTAGGCTATTGGGCTTGTTTGGGTTTAGGTTTAGGTTTGTTTGGGCTTAGGTTTGGGTTGTGATTGTTGGACCATAGACTGTTTTTTTTTAATTTGGACTTTAGGTTTTGTTTATTTTTTGTTTATTTTAGGCCCGGGCAAGAAATTGGGCTCTACACTGAGTTTTTGGTATTTTGCAAGCAATTTTTTCGTATAAAAAGTTTTTTCTTTAATATCATTTTGATGCTAAGTTTTAGTCATTAAAAAAAGAAAGAAAGAAAGAAAGAAAAACGACTACTCATAGCATTGCCACTGCCAATGTTTGTTTTTATAATTCAAAGAAGGGATTGGGAGAAATCTGGAAATGGGTCCGACATGAGATATTGTAAACAGTAGGCATCACCGGCGCATGAAAAATGGAACCCATTACAAAGAAAAAGATGGATCAATCGATGAAGCCAAGAAAAACTTGAAAAAGGAAAAGCCAATAGTATATCTAATTCTTAGATAAAAAAGTGGCTTTGGCCATAAAAAAACAAAGAAAGAAAAATATGCATGAATTGTGAAGGGTTGTGGATAGTTGCTGAATAAGTTAATATTGTACTCCTACATTTTGAGATTGGGGTATTAAAGAAATATGCGAAATGTGCGAGAGATAAAAAAAGGAGGCGAACAAAGGGAAAATTTTAAATTAAAGCATAACCAAATCTACATCCTTCTAGTTTTTATTTGAATAAATCAATATTTTTTAAAACGAAAATCAAATGCCTAACTAATTGACTTTCCATCCAATTTTCTATCTAACTTTAATTTAATGGGGGAAATTGTATCATTAGTTTCCTAAATTAGTATGAAAAAAAAATTATATTTATAAATTCTTATAATTAAATATATTTTTCTTGTTTGCTTACCGTAGACATCAATAATTGTGTTTTGTCAAAAATGTCGGTCTAAATGTTGTAACTTATAAACATACTTGTTTCCTTTTTGTTGAAATATAAAATATATGCTTGTTTGACCAAACTTCCTTGACGCCAAGACCCAAAGTGTATTTATATTTTCTTGACTAAATTCCCGAAACTAATTACTTATAAACAAATAATTGAATGGATATTTAAAAAAATCTCAATAAAAACCTTAAATTTTGTAAACAAATAATGCAACAATTACAAAAATAAAATCACTTCATGCTTCACTTTTGCATTTGCACTTTTAAAAAACAAGGCAGGAAAATGTTGTAAGGAAGAAAACAAGAAATAGTGATGCCTCTTACTCCCCATTCGCCTTTATAGCTTGGTGTACGAAGTCCCAACTCCAATAACAAATCATGGACGGAAATCAGCATCATTAGTCTCATGGTCTGATGGTCATTATCGTAGCATCAAAGAGAGTAGCATGATAAGACTGCCACCTTTATGAGGCGACTTAGATTTTTAATATTATATATATATATATATATATATATATATAATCTTTTATTTGCTTCTCTTATTTTTATTATGGACCTTGCCTTTAAAATAAGTGTACCTCATTTCATTTTGAATGAGTTACTCCAAAGAATAGATTATTTTAGCTCACCATTTAATTTTTCAATTTTTTTAAGTATTTAAATTTATGTTATTTATTAAATCATTTTAAAATAAATAAATAAAAATTAACTTTGTTAACTTCACTGACTGAACATACATGCAGATATCATATAAATCATTAATTTTTTTTAAATTTTAAAATTAAAAAATTAAATATTATTTTTAAAAATTAAATATTATTTAAAGTATTAAAAATTATAAAAAATATGTTTATACTTTTAAAAAATTAAAATTTAATTAATTACTAATGTGACATACACGTGGAGTCATGTTAATAAAGTTAATAAACATTAATTTTTTTATCTATTTTGAGATAATTTGACAAACAATATAAGTTTAAGGGTTAAAAGATATGAAAAATTAAATAGAATATTAAAATAATATTTTTTGTAAAATAAGAAAACCAAATAAGTAATTATTCTTTTTCAATTTTAAATAGTCTAAGTCCAATGTTTTTCTCCATTTCAAAATTTAGACCGCTTGATTGAATTGGTATAAATTAATTTCACGCTAATTCAGTTAAAATTTGCTTAAAACACGTTTTTTTAATAGGATAATGAATATTAATATAATGATTTTTTTATCTTTTACTATTTTTATATGCTTTTAAATAAAATAATTAGAAATAATTTTTTAATTAAATCTTAAACTAAAACAAGTTTATATTCACAACTATTTCACTATTTTACTTATAATTCATTATCGAATATTTATATTAATATTAAAATTTTCTTTCATCCTTGTTTAAAAAAAAACAAAAAAAAACTCCAAATTAGGTACATTACTCAATTTAAAGTATGAGGGAAGGATGACGTATTTTGGTGAGGATAATTGGTTCCCAATGTTGGAGGTTTAAGCGAACCTTCGGCCATGGTTGCTCTAACCTTTGAAACTGTCTGATGGGGTTAAGGTTGTCTTGTCTGTCTCTTACATTAAAATCGCGACAATAACCATCATTAAGTTGTTTTTTTAATTAATTAACTTCTTAAAAGCTCTGCAAATTTTCTTGGTCGATAGGTTTCGGGCATATAATCTTGGAGTCAGACAACTTAGCTGCTGTCAATGTACTGGGGAAGAATGCAGTGGTAGCTAAGGGTGAGTATTGGATTGAGTCGAGTTGAATTGAGTAAAAAATTTTCGAGTTAGTTGAGTTAACAATTCTTATTTTAGTAATTGAACTCAATTTAATTTTTTTTCAAATCGAATTGAATCGAGTCAAAAAATTTCGAGTCAAATCGAGTCAAGTTAACGAATCCTATTATTTATATTTAATGTTGCGTTTAGATAGACTTATTATTTAACTAGTAGACGAAGTACAAGATTATTTAATTACATGAATAATATAATGATTTTACCTTTTAACTTAATGGGTAAACATTTATCAAAACAATATAGTTTTGCCTTTTAACTTAATTATTTTGAATTTTAACTTTTAAAAAAATAAACATTTATCAAAACGACGTAGTTTTGTCTTTTCTTATTCGAATTTTCGGATAACTCAAATTGTGTAATTCATATTCGAGTTAAACCGAAAAATTTAATTTTTTATTCGAGTTGATCCGAATAACTTGATTAACTTAAATAACTCGAACTATTTACTTCAAAAATTGAATTTTTTATCGAGTTTTTCGAATCGAATCGTATTTTGGTCACCTCTAGTGACAGCACCAACTAGTGCTCTTGGTGAAGCTATTCATGGCATGTTGAGCCGTGAATGGGTAGTGAAGGTAGGCCACATATATCAAGAAGAAAACCAAGCGACTGACTTCATCGCTAAAATAGCCACATTGCACAACCGGGGTTTCGTTATGATTCAGAACTCGTCGATGGAGATGCTACAGGTTTTGAGGGAGGATAGAGATCATCCTACAAGAACTACAACTGTGCCTATCAGAGGTGAATCCTCTCGGAGGCATAAGGGGCTTCGCCTCCTCAAAATTTTAGAAAATTTTGATTTGTTTCTTAAAATATTTAAATAATTTTAATTAGGCTCTTTCAATATTTTTAATTTTTTTATTATACCTTATAACTTTATAAAAAAATTTATAAGCTCTCTAAATTTTATTAAACAACTTCAAAACTTAAGTCTAAGATCCGTTGCTGCAGGTACATATAACCATTGTGAACATTTCTATTTTTGCTTCCTTTTATAAAAAATAAATAAATCTATATTTTCAAAACCAGCATTACGGAATTACATTATAGATATCACTTTCACATAAAAAAAAAAAAAATTCTTTCAAATTTGTTATTTCTCTAATAAATAAAAAACGTAAAATTACAAATTTATAAATTTTTTCAACTTTATCTAAGTGAAAAAAGCATATAATGGAGTAGAAATTTTACATTTAAGCTTGAATGTTATATAAATATTGATTTTTACGTGGGAAAATGGAAGTAGCAAAAGCAAAGGAAAGAGTGCGTCGTTCAAGCCTGTCTTTGATCAGAGATTTAAAACAAAAGAATTGTGTCAGATTTTGTTTCTCCAACACAAATCTCAACGTAAAACAACAACATAAGTTAAGCAAATGGGATCTGCATCCTGTTTTCTGTCTACTTAAAACACAATTATTCGCTTATTTACATAAATAATTCATTATATTTATGTATTTTATATAATATTTTAATTATTCTTTTTATCATGAATAGCGTATAACACTGTAACAAAGCTGGAGAACGGTCATTGCAATTAGAGTACAGAAATTAAATTTGTAATTTACTTAGAAACTTAAACAAATTATTTTTCTATCAAAATAATCATTTTTATTTACTTCAGGTTATTTTTTAGCCATTTATGTTATCATATTGTAACATTTAAGTTATTAAGTCGTTAATTACCATTAACTATATAACGTTAAATTATCATTTTAAACAAAAGTTTTAGGTTAATTTATATAATCGATCCCTATATTTTTTTTTATTTTGAGCAATTTAATTTTTTTTTTTATTTTTCATTCTCTTCTCTCTTTGTTTTCCTCCCTTCTCTATTTATTTTAATGTAGTTTTTTCATGTTTTCCATTTGTTAAAACTAGTCTTTATATTTTTTAATTTTTTCGAGTGAGACGAGCTTGTAGACTAGTTTTAACAAATAAAAAATATAAAAAACTACGTTAAAAGAAATGAAGAAGAAGGGAAAACAAAGGGAAAAGCAGAAGAGAATGAAAAATAAAGAAAAAAAGAAAATTAAAAGAATATAAAAAAAATTACTCAAAATAAAAAAATATAGGAACTAATTATAGAATTTAACCTAATTTTTTTTTTGAAATGATGATTTATACCATTACACTGTTAAAAATAATTAATAACTTAATAATTAAAATATTACAGTACGATAATTTAAACGAGGCAATTAAAAGTGACTATGGTGATAGTTTTAAAAAAAAAAAAAAACAAATCAGATCAGTGATGACATCCCATCCATCATTTTCTTGGGCTCCTCAAAAGCAAGTCACTGTGTTTAATTGAGCCCTTTTAATCAATTCAACTTGATTAATATTTCTTTTGAAGTTAACTTAATTAACATTATTTTTTAATTAAGGGAATTATTATGTTAACAGTCCATTAATCCTTATGGAAATGACGAAACACTGTTAGCTTATTATTTTTAAATCATAAATTTAAAAAACATTATTAATATAATTTAAACAAATTATTTTTAATTTCATTTATAAATTTGATCTTATTTAATCCTTAATCCTCAAACTTATGCATCTACAATCTTGAATTTGAAAATTTTAATTTTAAAATCAAAATATTATATCTTAACTCTAAATCTTAAAAAATATATATAAATAAAAGAAGTTGAGATTAAAATTAAAGACTGATATTTGGCGTCAGCTACCTATTTTCCATTATTTTGCATCTCTATATTACTACTTTAATATTTTGCAGGACAAGAAAAGGTGCATGTCATTTGTCTTTGTTATCTAAATAAAACTTTGATTAGAAGTGCCCTCTACTCAGTCCTCCAAAGAAACCATAAAAAAGTAAATGTTTCTCAACTAAATTGAGCTTCAAAGTAAGAAAATGAAGTTAATTTAAACACCAAATTGGCTTACATAAAATTTTTATAAAAAAAAATTGTGTTTTTTAAAGTAGTTTTTGCAAGTGTAAAAAAAACACTTGGCTAAACTTAGAGAGACCAAAGAGAAAGGAAAGAAATAAAAAAGTGTTATCTTTGAGGAGGTCAGCAACAGCACGCTTTGCTTAGTTTTGTTTTCTTTTGTTTTGCTCTGCTTTTGCTTCCTGAGGTGAACAAGCTAACGTTTTGTGAGGAGGGAGGGGGTTATTTAAGTAAATGGGGTGGGGTGGCACAAATTTTCAAAAGTGATGTTGAAGTAGCAGGGTGGTGGAGGGATGTGGTTGCGTGAGGTGTTGTTCTAATTCATGTTTTCCTGTTTCATGTTTGGGGGTCTTCAGTAAAAGGGAATCTCTTCTGGTTTTATTATCTCTTTTTACGCTCCCTTCCCCCATCTTGTTCTTCTCCACACCTATAAAATTCACCTTCCTATTTTCGAGTCCTATAAAGCAGTGAGAAAGAGACAGCCAAGAACCAACCCACTTAAGCGTGCCATAATAGAAACAAAGGAAAAGCTAAAGATAAGAATCCACCCTTCTCTCTATCTATCCTTGCACTCTGAGCTGTTAAAATACACTCTTCTTTTGGGGCTTTCTTTTCTCTTGCTGGGGTTTTCTCTATTAAAAGAGGGTGCTCTTTTATATTTATAATATTGTGTTTTTGCTCTGGCTTTTCCAGTTGCAAAGGTGTTTGCTTTAAGGTTTCTAAGCTGGACAGTTCTTCCGTTGTTAGCCAAGGTCTTCATTTTCATTGCTAAAGGCAAGTTATATAGATTTCATGAAGTCGGTCTTTATTGTTTTCAACTTCGGACGAGCGACTCAGTTTAAATTGTAAGGCAAGTTTCTATCTTTGGATTTTCATTACTTAATAGCTATTTTCTTTACATTTTTTGTAGTTTGTGTGTGTGTTTTATATTTAAGCTTCTAACTCTTGGATACTTTTTTTGTTTTTCAGTTTGCTGGTTCTTGGTCTTCCAAGATAGAAGGAAAAAAAAAGGTGATCATTTTGAGTTACTGGATATATCTTCCATCCTGTTTAGGAGATGGAGAAAGGTTGCTCAAAGAATGGGGAAACATGTCCTCAACTTCTTGATTTGATCCCTCAAGAAAGAGAGTGGCAATATCCCAAGAGGAAAGAGGAGAGAAGCCATGTAGCATCAGAAGAGAAGAAGCTGGAACTGAGGCTTGGTCCCCCGGGTGATGAAGAAGATAACTGGTCCATCAAGGCTACCGGCAAAAACGACAACAGAGACAGAGATGAACCTTTAATCTCACTTGGCTACCTCTCTTCAATGAAGAAGAGTAATGGAAAACAGGCACATAAGCTTCCATCTCCAGAGGACCAGCAGCAGCAGCACCCGATTGGCTCAGTTTTGTCCCCTTCATGGACCAAAAACCACCACCCTAACCATCAGCAGCTGACAAATCCTCCATTTCTTCAGTTCCCATCAACACCCCAACAGTGCTTGCCTGTTATAGCAAAGGAACAGTCACAGCCCTGTTGCACTAAAGTGGTAGACATTCAGAATGCAGAGAAAAAACCATTTTCACCTGCTGCAAATACAGCTGTGCCTCCCAACACTTCTCAGAAAAGGTACTCCAGCTTTTTATTACATCTCTCTCTCTCTTTCTGTCTATTTGCAACTCTTTAATATATATTCTATTTTTTTTTAAATTTTAAAAAATCTTCTTGACAGAGGATAATCACTGACAAGTCACAAGATTACCTTACTTGATGTTGTGTGGTCCATGCATGCTTTGTTAGTTATTTCAATTTTAACCATCAGCTTCAGATGTTTTCAAAATTTGTTTGTTTTTAACCTCATTTATTGCTATTGATCTGCTCTTTCATGATGGCTGTAAGCCTTTTCTGGTAGTAAATGCGTATCCATCATCTTTCTCTTTAAATGCACAAGTTTTGCTAATTTTGTCTGTCATGTTACAGTTTCCTATCAAATGTTACTATTATATTGATCACATCTCTTATAATTACGTATTATTTGAACCCTCTTGTACTTGTTATTCTCTATTATTATTTAGCATTGAATTGATGGTATTTCTATGGTTATTATGATAATGGAAATCAGAACTGCTCCTGGGCCAGTTGTGGGTTGGCCTCCAATTCGCTCTTTTAGGAAAAATATAGCAAACAGCAGTTCATCGAAACTAGCTTCTGAATCATCACCAAGTGTGCTCCCTCACAAGGTTGGTAATGAAAAAAAAGCTGCAGAGCCGAGTGCCAAATTTGTGAAAATCAACATGGATGGAGTTCCCATAGGCAGGAAAGTCGATCTCAAAGCCTATGACAGCTATGAAAAACTCTCGACAGCTGTTGATGAACTCTTCAGAGGCCTTCTTGCTGGTAAATTTTCAATGAAATATTATAAGCTAAAAACCATGTGTTAGCTAATTTGTGATTGGATACTCATGTCAATCAGCCATCAAATTAGGCTAGTTGTTCAGTGGATTAGAAAATTCTGGTTACACAGCACAAGACCAATCAATTCGCCATCACTGTTAGCTTAAAACTGTTTAGGTGATGAAGTGGCATGTGGGAGAATATGATGTTTTAAGTGCAAAATTTGGACTGGCGCTTGTTCCAATTGTGATTAAAAACTCTTGGCTTATTTTATTTAATACGGTGATTGTCATCTGTTTGTCTTTTGCATGGATCCTTGTAGCTCAAAGAGATTCCTCCGCTGGTGGAATAGTGAAGAAGCAGGAGGAGGAGAAAGCGATCACGGGCTTATTAGATGGAAGTGGGGAATATACACTGGTTTACGAGGATAACGAAGGAGACAGGATGCTTGTTGGGGATGTCCCGTGGCAGTAAGCATCTTGTCACTGCGGATCTCATCCAATTTCAGATTCATATATTATATAATACCATTTTATATTCCCAAAATTAGTGACCAAAGCACATAGCAGAGTACCATTTTATTATACACCATCTTTTGTCGTCTAGCCCCCCCCCAAAAAAAAAAAAAAAAAAAAACAGCATTGGGTTCCTAATATTTTAACCAGTATCCTGCTTTTCTTCAATGTTGGTCATATACTTTCTTAATGTATGCATATATGTTGTACTATCTACATGAACGAAATCGTAACATCTGGAGTCTGAATTTGGATTTGCAGCATGTTTGTGTCCACAGTGGAGAGGCTGCGCGTGTTGAAGAGCTCGGAACTGTCTGCCCTTAGCCGTGAGTGTCGGCTTATTATGAAGTAAAAACTAACAATGATTATTGGTTCTTGCTGTTAGTAACAAAATTGGCGGTTCTTGTTTTTTACAGTTGGAAGCAGTAAACGAGGGAAGTACCGGCTTGACTCTGTCTCCACCAAAGTTTGAAGATGAGGCATTGAAATTTGAATTATGTTCATGTTTTGACATTTTGTTCCCTGTTTTGCCTTTAAACCTGACGCACTTACTGTATATATAAGTAGGTTCGTATGTAATTTTTGACTTCGTTTTCTTTCTTTCCCTACATGAATGCCATTTGGTATTATCCTTTGCTGCTTTTTTACTTGGTATTAACATTAAGCACCCATCATCGCCTTTAAAAATGATGGGTTACTATGGAGTTGATATACTTGTCGCTTTTTTCTTGAGTCCATAACCATTGAAGCTCATTTTAAGTACTCATTTCAAAATGGATTAAAGGAGAAAGTAGATGGAACTTTGCCTTTATAAGTTTATAATCAGTCTCTAATTTGCTGAATCTTTTTGAATCTGCAATCTTATGGCATCTAAAGTGATGTTGTGTTAGCAATAGATATTACCTTTTCTTGTTCAAAAGGACTTACACCGAAGCACATTCCATCACTTTTGGTCCCATTAAGACAAGATTTTTGACCATTGATCCATCAAAGAACCAAACCAGTTTAACACTTGTCAATAGGTCTTGGTTTTGTTTTTTCTAGGTCAAGCTCAATGAACTTTGGGGACAAAAGTAAATGTTTAAAGGAAAAAAAGGAAAAAAGTTTGGGGGAGGATTGTTAAGGGTGGTTTATCATTGGGAGCTGCCTAACTTTGGGCCCAAAAACAAGACTTTCTAATCTAATCTAATCTAATTCCATCTAGAGACGTGTCACTTGTGGGAATGTAGGAAAGTGTCAAACACACGTGCGTAGTTGTCGGCACTTATCGCGGCGCTTTGCCTTTGCCCTTCCAGTTCCATAGTTTGGTCAGTCCTTGACACGTGTGCATGTTTGACCCAACAACGGGCGGACATGTCTTTTAACTTGTAAACTTAGCCATCTGACTTTGTTTCTCAATTTTCTATACGGATTAAATCCAACTATTGTTCTTTTATAACCAAAAATATATATATTTGTCAAATACTTGTGCGACTCTGTAAGCTTCAATATTTAGATGCTTATTGTTAATTCCTTTTTTATGCATAAAATACTAATTTCTGTTTATATTTTTTCCTTTGTTTGTTCAGCAAAT
Source organism: Gossypium sturtianum (assembly GCA_025698515.1). Taxonomy (NCBI): domain Eukaryota; kingdom Viridiplantae; phylum Streptophyta; class Magnoliopsida; order Malvales; family Malvaceae; genus Gossypium; species Gossypium sturtianum. Next base: position 159,509,352 of record CM046955.1, on the reverse strand, counting down.
CATTCAACTAACCCCGACCAATTTGCATTGTCATGGCGGGTTTTATTGTAATAGAAAAAAACACACACACGTGTATCTCTATCAACTGCAAAATGCATAGCTAGAGGATAACACTTATATTTTTCTTTTTTGTTTTATAATTTATGTTTGAGATTTATCATTTTCTTTTTCAATAATATTATTTTTAAGATTTAAATTTACATGCTTCTTTTAAAAGTGTAATATACGTTATCACAATATCTGACACTTAGTGTATATTTTAATAGGTTGAGAATTTCATATTTAAAATATTTTGATTTACAACAACCATATACTTTGTTTGATAAGGATATTTTTTTTTCCAGTTAACGTGAAAGTCAATGGGCAAATAATAATAATAATAATAACGTGAAACTCATTACGTATTAGTTTTTAGTAAAATCGCTGTATGTTGACAACGAAACTGATAGACGCATATCGCATGGGGGTTAATACTTAAAACCCAACACCAAATCAGACCCAAATCATCTATTAGCCCTGAGATGATTAACAATGTCCCTTAAAAGAGAATGATTTGTCCAATAACTCCCACATAACTATAATTCCTGCGCCAACTGGCCCGATACACTTGACTAGAGGTGTTCATGGACCGGGCCGGGCTGGGTTTGAGCCGGGCTTAACTAAAAATTTAGGTTTATTTATCGGGCTCGGCCCGGGTCGGGCCTAAAAATGGGCCTAAAATTTTGTCCAAACTCGACCCATATAAAAATGTTAAAACCCAGGTCCGACCCGGCCCGCCCGTATTAAATTTTTATATTATTTTATATAATTTTTAAATATATATAATACATAAAAAAATACTAAAAAATCAAAATAAATGTTTCCCAACAAATTGAAAATAAATTTAAAAGAAATATGTAAACTTAAATAACACTAAGATAGATGTAACTTAACAAGCAAATACATCTAAAATAATAATAAAATTAACAAATGCCTTTAAAATAATAACAAAATTAACAATAAAATAAGTTTTATACAATATTCAATCAATAACAACAAAATAGTAGCAACATAATAGTAATATAGTAGCAAAATAGGGAGAAAACAACAAGAAAATAACATACAAAAATAAAAAAAATAGCAGATTTTTTTTTGTCATTTAGTGAATTCGGGCCGGGCCGGACCCGGGCCAAAAATACCTTACCTGAGGCCTAGTCCATTTTTTAAAATGGGCCTTATTTTTTGTCCAAGCCCATTTTTCGAGCTTATATTTTTCCAAACCCTCCCAAATTTCGATCGGGCCGCCCGGCCCATGAACACCTCTACACTTTCCCACCTCCAGTCTGTTTCTGCAAGTCCTAACCCCAATTGAATTTGATTTAAATAATAATATTTTTGTTAAAATTTACCATAAGTCCCTAGAATCTTAGTAAATTGGAAATTTAGTCCCTATAATTTTATTTTTAGGAATTTAATCTCTTTACTTTTTAAATTTTAAAATTCAGGATCAACTATTAACATTGTTACAATTATTTTGTTAAATTTAAGTTCATTATTTTTTAATTACATTGCTATTATGTGATATTTTTTTAAAATTTCAAAATGTCACATCAAAAAATTTAATAAAAAAATTTAACAATATTAACAAATTGACCTAAATGTTAAAAACTAAAAAGTATAGGGATTATATCCAAAAAATAAAAATACAAAAATTAAATTTCAAAATTTCTAAAGAGTACATAGAGCTATGGCAAATTAGTGACAAGCATTGTCTTGTCAATGAGTAACGTGGAACTCTTCTTTCTCCCTATTTTCCCTGTTTTCCTTCTCTTTTCTTCTCCTTACCCACAATTGCCACTTTTCATCATCGTTACCATGATCATTCGATGTCTTCTCCTGCTTTAGGCCGTTGATCCAAATGGTCATCGTGAACTTGGGGTTCCATTTTCTCTCATCTTTCTTT